>OV702290.1:240442431-245442431 GCA_916181665.1 Avena sativa
TTGGAAAGGTCGGGGAGATTTACTGATGTAAGTGATGCAGCTGAAAAAAATTACAAGCTGTTGGTATGAAATAAGGAGCTGGAACAAGATATCGAGAATTTGTAGTCAGAGCTAACTGACGGAACCGATGGGAGCTTGGTTGTTGGAACTGCAAAGAAGCTTCAGGATAGTCACATGTTGCTGATTCATAATGCAGAAAAGGAGAGGGGTCAGCTGAGGGAAGACAAGAAGAAGCTAGAGTACTGCATTGCGGATCTGTTGAAGGAACTGAAGAAGGCGTGCGAGGGTGAACAAGGACAGACTATAGAGGATAAAGGAAATTCGAGATGAATAATTTATGTTGTACTAATGCCTGAAACTAGTTAATTGTAAGACTTGCAGTTGCGCTTTCCGAACTAAGCCAAACTCAATCCTCGAGCAAACTAATTTCAGACGAACACACATATCGTGCATAGAGTTAAGTTCACGCTTACAAAATCACCACTGCAGAGGATAAACCAAGCAGTTCAGTACTAAATAGACATATGTTGTGTTCAAACGAGCCTGGCCCAGAGCTGCCTGTTTTCCTCCCTAAGATTGGCTAGCTCCTTCAGTACTATGTCGTGCTTCAGCTGTAGGTTCTAGCGCTCCGTCACGGATTGGAGAATTTTGTCCGTAGCCATACGATTTTCCTTCAAGATCCCTTTCATGATCTCTGTCTGCTTCCTAGCCGAGGCGCGACCTTCACTGTGTAGTTTCTCCCAGTCGGCGTTTAACTCCTTCAGTTCCTGGCACTTGTTAAAAAGGACCGTGACTTGAGAGCGCAGTTGGTCAAAAGCCAGTTTCTGGGAATTCTGCTTCTCCCTTTGGATTGTTATCTTGTCATTTAGCCAGGTCACCAGGTCCTGGTCGATCTTTCGCCTCTTTCCCTGCAACAAAAATACATAGTATGGTTTGTTCAGTTCACCAGGACAAGCTGGTTAGTTTCCATAATTAACTGAATCGACTAGTGGCACTATCATAATTTCAAGGAAGAAGCAATCTAGGACTAATCGACATTTTATGAATCGACTAGTGGCACTGTCATAATTTCAATTTCGAAGACAAATAAGATTTATCAGCAGTTTAGTGTGCTGTGGGGTTTTCCCAATATCACCAAATAGTAGTGGGAGAGTGGCAAACTCATAATGCAGAAACCCATGTCTAGATACATAATGGAAAGAGAACATGGTGTCCATTCATGAACATGAACACCAACACATGTCCAGATAGATAAGGAGTTTCCCTAGGATTCTTATTGCACCCTATAATGGGAAGCATACATGGGGATTGCTCCCTGAACCTTAAACATTACAACAGGAGAGGAGGACGAACTGATATTCGTGTCCCTGCTAACTGGAATCAGACTTGGGCATTGCTCCGATATGCCTCCAAACATGCCCTTAGCTCCTCGTTCTCTTTTCGAACACCCTCGAGTACGGTGATCCCTCTGCTCATGTCCGCCTTCATCTCCTTGACTGCATCCAGGCAACGGTTCCTGTCATGGTAGGCTCGGATGGTAGCCTTGGTTTCCTCGACGCGTCCTCTGAGTGCCTTGCTGACTTCGTCCTGCAGGAGAATGCACCTTTCCACGATATTCTTCTTCTCCTCCGTGAGCTCGTTGATTATCTTGATGGCATGTTCTTGCCTGTTCAAGTTATGATCGAGCACTTTCTGCAGCCTAACGACGTCACGTGCAAAATCTAGCGAGATCTCCTTCTGCACAGATAATTGCTTGCGTAGGCTCTCATTAGCTTGGGTGAGGGAGCGTGCAAGCTCATGTTGGTTGGCAATCTTGGAACTGATCGCGGCCACCTTGTCACGGTACTCGGCCTTCGATCGCTGCATCGTTCATGTTAATTGAAATAGGAATTCTACAATTACACTCTAGGTCCCAGGTGAATACTAATACAGATCAAAAAAATCCCCGTTGAATCTATTGGTCGGAGTGTTAAAAAATGGACCTAGAGATCTATTCATGACCACAATAAACTAATCCTAATCACAAAGAATCCATAGTGAATCTATGAACAGAGGTATTAAGGAAAGAGCAAGAGATCCAGTCATATTCATGAAAACTAATACAACTCGCAAAAGAAGAAGAAAAACCGATGCGGGGTAGACAACATCTAAGAAATCCACATCATAACTCGGAGAAATAACAGCGTGGAGATTTGCTACCTCGCTGAGACATGGAACGGGGCTGAACGGGTCCTGCAACGCCTCCGTCGTGGTGGATTCGGGCTCCATGGCCGGCCTGTAATACGTAGAAGAGGAAGAGCTAGAAGAAGAAAAACAAGAAGAAGCTGATTAAGATCATGATGGAGAGGGAGATGGAGAAGAAGTAGAACAAGAGGACCGTACCGGGAGGAGCCCTCGCCTGCTAGAACATTCGGCACCATTGTCAGGGGAGATTGGGCCTCGATGAGAGGGTGGGCTTGAGTGGCTGGTAGAGCAAGAAGTGCCTCGCGGCGATTTCTCTCCCTTTTCTCCACGAGGATCGTCAACTGGCCTCTCCCCCTCCTCAGTGGAGCCATGGCTTGCAGGGTGAGTGTGGCGGCGGCAGGAGGAAGGAGATAGTGATTAGTGTGGGAGAAGCGTCAAAGAGTACAAGCCGTGGTCCAGTAGTACTAGTACTATTATACAAGACCATCGTGTACGGTCTACCTTCTCAAAGAAGCCAGGGAGGCAGGGGTAGGGAATCGATGGGACTTGTCTTTATTGCGATGGACACTTCAATGGTCTTCGGCGCCGCCCAAAATCCAGTATATAATAAGGGGAGTGCGAGCCGGGTGGTCATCACGGGAATCGGCGCGCACATCCCGCGTGCGTGCATCACGTGTTGATGGGGCAATGATGCGCGCAACTGCTGCACGATCACGTCGGCACGTCGAACTCTGTCGAACTCCACGTGATAGGCACGCACGGGATATTTACGAGTCTAGAATATGCTGTGCCACTTTTGTTGTGATCAAATTATGTTCAGTACGCGAGATATTACTTCTTTCTTCTTCTTTTTTTTGATAATCGACAAATGCATGCGTGGACACAATGCACGAAACTGCTGCTCGTCCTTGATCAGATCGGCACCCCACTCTGTGTACCCGCCATCGACCATTCGGAGCAACTACCTGGAGAAATATGTCCCCTCGCCGTGGCAATGGCGAGTCCAAGCCGTCCACTGACCGTCCTGCGTCCCCGGCTCTTCGCTGCATCGTCCGCCCTCGCGAGTCGCCTGCTAAGGCAGCATGTCGTGTCCGACCGCGCCAAGATCCATCGCATCGACACTCGAGGACACCGCGACGTCGAAGCTCGTACCGGCTGCACAAAAGGAGCATGGGGTACCTGCAGCGTCGGATGAGCGCAAAGCAGCAGCCAGGATGGGGGCATGTGTTGCACCGGCGAGTATGAACAAGAAGAGGATCGGGAAGAAGACCAGGAAGAAGAGAGGAGATAGCTATTTGGACGAGTCCAACTCGGCCAATGAGGAGGCATTCATCGATCAATTGGAGGCAGAAGCGGAGGAGAGTGACATGGACCCGTGGGACAATGAAGAGGAGGAGGAATCCGAGGAGGAGATAGCGCGCTTATTCGAGGAAGGGGGCGGTGCTGAGTCGTCAGAGGAGGACACCGACGGTGGTGATGGCAGGGACCATGGCGTTGACGAAGACTAGGACGAACCGAAAGACGAAGACGATGGCTTCTTAGAAATATGATCATTTATTTTAGTTAGATATATGGATTTTCACTTGTTTATGGATGTAAAGTATCGGTGGCACGGATAGAGAGGTGGCACGGATTAACCATGCATAAAAAAGTGGAGAAGGGATGGGTTATCCTGCCCGTTGGATCACATTGGATCAACGGTTGGTGGATATGATCCGCGTGACATCTGTGTCAGCCAATCAGGGCATAGCACCCAGAGTGAGCACACGTTTGGGATCTCCACACGTTTGGGCTTTTGTGAGATTTGTGACCGAGAGAGAGAGGGAAAATCAAATTTAGATCCACCAGTGTCATTGCATGTGTGTTCTTTTCACTAACAACAACTAGAGTCATTGCATGTGTGTTATTTCCACAAACATGTGTGCTCTTCACATATGGATCCACTAGAGTCATTGAAATGTGTGTTCTCTTCACAATCCACACATGGATCCACTAGTGTCATTGCATGTGTGCTCTTTTTACTAACAACAACCAGAGTCATTGTATATGTGTTCTCTTCAGAGACCACATATGGATCCACCAGTGTCATTGAAATGTGTGTTCTCTTCAGAGACCACACATGGATCCACCAGTGTCATTGCATGTGTGTTCTTTTCACTAACAACAAAAAGAGTCATTGCATGTGTGTTCTTTTCACATACCACATATGGATCCACTAGTGTCATTGCATGTGTGCTCTTTTCACAATCCGCCTATGGATCCACTAGTGTTATTCCATGTGTGTTCTTTTTACTAACAACAACTTGAGTCATTTCATGACTGTTCTTCTCAGATACCACATAAGGATCCACCAGTGTCATTGAAATATATGTTCTCTTCATAATCCATACATGGATCCACCAGTGTCATTGCATGTGTGCTCTTTTTACTAACAACAACCAGAGTCATTGCATGCTTTCTTCTCTTCAGAGACCACACATGCATCCACCAGTGTTATTGCATGTGTGTTCTTTTTACTAACAACAACCAGAGTCATTGCATGTGTGTTCTTTTCACATAACACATATGGATCCACCAGTGTCATTGCATGTGTGCTCTTTTCACTAACAAAAACCAGAGTCATTGCATGTGTGTTCTCTTCAGAGACCACACATGGATCCACCAGAGTCATTGCATGTGTGTTCTTTTTAGTAACAACAACCAGAGTCATTGCATGTGTGCTCTTTTCAGAATCCACCTTTGGATCCACCAGTGTCATTGCATGTGTGCTCTTTTTACTAACAACAACCAGAGTCATTGCATGTGTGTTCTCTTTAAAGACCACACATGGATCCACCAGTGTCATTGCATGTGTGTTCTTTTTACTAATAACAACTAGAGTAATTGACATGTGTGCTCTTTTCACAATCCACCTTTGGATCCACCAGTGTCATTGCATGTGTGTTCTTTTTACTAACAACAACTGAGTCATTGAAATGTGTGTTATTTTCACATACCACATAAGGATCCACCAGTGTCATTGAAATGTGTGTTCTTTTTAGAGACCACACATGGATCCACTAGTGTCATTGCATGTGTGTTCTTTTCACTAACAACAACCAGAGTCATTGCATGTGTGTTATTTCCACAAACCCAATATGGATCCACCAGTGGCATTGCATGTGTGCTCTTTTCACAATCCACCTGTGGATCCACTAGTGTCATTGCATTTGTGTTCTTTTTAGTAAGTACAACCAGAGTCATTGAAATGTGTGTTCTTTTCACATACCACTTATGGATCCACCAGTGTCATTGCATGTGTGTTCTTTTTAGTAAAAACAACCAGAGTCATTGCATGTGTGTTCTTTTCACATACCACACATGGATCCACCAGTGTCATTGCATGTGTGTTCTTTTCACTAACAACAACTGGAGTCGTTGCATGTGTGTTCTTTTCACATACCACATATGGATCCACCAGTGTCATTGCATGTGTGCTCTTTTAAAAATCCACCTTTGGATCCACCAGTGTCATTGCATGTGTGCCCTTTTTACTAACAGCAACCAGAGTCATTGCATGTGTGTTCTCTACAGAGACCACACATGGATCCACATGTGTCATTGCATGTGTGTTCTTTTTACTAACAACAATCAGAGTCATTGAAATGTGTGCTCTTTTCACAATCCACCTTTGGATCCACTAGTGTCATTGCATGTGTGTTCTTTTTACTAACAACAACTGAGTCATTGAAATGTGTGTTATTTTCACATACCACATAAGGATCCACCAGTGTCATTGAAATGTGTGTTCTTTTTAGAGACCACACATGGATCCACCAGTGTCATTGCATGTGTGTTCTTTTCACTAACAACAACCAGAGTCATTGCATGTGTGTTATTTCCACAAACCAAATATGGATCCACCAGTGGCATTGCATGTGTGCTCTTTTCAAAATCCACCTGTGGATCCACCAGTGTCATTGCATATGTTTTCTTTTTAGTAAGAACAACCAGAGTCATTGAAATGTGTGTTCTTTTCACATACCACCTATGGATCCACCAGTGTCATTTATGTGTTCTTTTTAGTAAAAACAACCAGAGTCATTGCATGTGTGTTCTTTTCACATACCACATATGGATCCACCAGTGTCATTGAAATGGGTGATCTCTTCGGAGACCACACATGGATCCACCAGTGTCATTGCATGTGTGTTCTTTTCACTAACAATAACTAGAGTCATTGCATGTGTGTTCTTTTCACATTCCACATATGGATCCACCAGTGTCATTGCATGCGTGCTCTTTTCACAATCCACCTATGGATCCACCAGTGTCATTGCATGTGTGTTCTTTTTAGTAACAACAACCAGTCATGGAAATGTGTGTTCTTCTCACATACCACATATGGATCCACTAGTGTCATTGCATATGTGTTCTTTTTAGTAACAACAACCAGAGTCATTGCATGTGTGTTCTTTTCACATACCACATATGGATCCACCAGTGGCATTGCATGTGTGCTCTTTTCAGAATCCACATATGGATCCACCAGTGTCATTGCATGTGTGTTCTTTTTACTAACAACAACTGAGTCATTGAAATGTGTGTTCTTTTCACATACCACATATGGATCCACCAGTGTCATTGCATGTGTGTTCTTTTTAGTAACAACAACCAGAGTCATTGCACGTGTTTTCTTTTCACATACCACATATGGATCTACCAGTGTCATTGAAATGTGTGCTCTTTTCACAAGCCACCTTTGGATCCACCAGTGTCATTGCATGTGTGTTCTTTTTACTAACAACAACAGAGTCATTGAAATGTGTGTTCTTTTCACATACCACATATGGATCCACTAGTGTCATTGAAATGTGTGTTCTTTTAGAGACCACACATGGATCCACCAGTGTCATTGCATGTGTGTTCTTTTCACTAACAACAACTGGAGTCATTGCATGTGTGTTCTTTTCACATACCACATATGGATCAACCAGTGGCATTGCATGTGTGCTCTTTTGACAATCCACCTATGGATCCACCAGTGTCATTGCATGTGTGTTCTTTTTAGTAACAACAGCCAGAGTCATTGAAATGTGTGTTTTCTCACATACCACATATGGATCCACCCGTGTCATTGCATGTGTGTTCTTTTTAGTAACGACAACCAGAGTTATTGCATGTGTGTTCTTTTCACATACCACTTATGGATCCACCAGTGTCATTGAAATGTGTGTTCTCTTCAGAGACCATACATGGATCCACCAGTGTCATTGCATGTGTGTTCTTTACACTAACAACAACCAGAGTCTTTGCATGTGTGTTATTTCCACAAACCAAATATGGATCCACCAGTGGCATTGCATGTGTGCTCTTTTCACAATCCACCTATGGATCCACCAGTGTCATTGCATGTGTGTTCTTTTTAGTAACAACAACCAGAGTCATTGAAATGTGTGTTCTTTTCACATACCACCTATGGATCCACCAGTGTCATTGGATGTGTGTTCTTTTTAGGAAAAACAACCAGAGTCATTGCATGTGTGTTATTTTCACATACCACATATGGATCCACCAGAGTCATTGCATGTGTGTTCTCTTCAAAGACCACACATGGATCCACCAGTGTCATTGCATGTGTGTTCTTTTTACTAACAACAACCAGAGTCATTGAAATGTGTGCTCTTTTCACAATCCACCTTTGGATCCACCAGTGTCATTGCATGTGTGTTCTTTTTACTAATAAGAACTGAGTCATTTAAATGTGTGTTCTTTTCACATACCACATATGGATCCACCAGTGCCATTGAAATGTGTGTTCTTTTTAGAGACCACACATGGATCCACCAGTGTCATTGCATGTGTGTTCTTTTCACTAACAACAACTAGAGTCATTGCATGTATGTTCTTTTCACATACCACATATGGATCCACCAGTGTCATTACATGTGTGCCCTTTTCACAATCTACATATGGATCCACCAGTGTCATTGCATGTGTGTTATTTTTACTAACAACAACTTGAGTCATTTCATGACTGTTCTTCTCACATACCACATATGGATCCACTAGTGTCATTGAAATGTGTGTTCTCTTCACAATCCATACATGGATCCACCAGTGTCATTGCATGTGTGCTCTTTTTACCAACAAAAACCAGTCATTGCATGTGTGTTCTCTTAAGAGACCACAAATGGATCCACCAGTGTCATTGCATGTGTGTTCTTTTTAGTAACAACAACAAGTGTCATTGCATGTGTGTTCTTTTCATATACCACATATGGATCCACCAGTGTCATTGCATGTGTCCTCTTTTTACTAACAACAACCAGAGTCATTGCATGTGTGTTCTCTTTAGAGACCACACATGGATCCACCAGAGTCATTGCATGTGTGTTCTTTTTAGTAATAACAACCAGAGTCATTGCATGTGTGCTCTGTTCACAATCCACCTTTGGATCCACCAGTGTCATTGCATGTGTGCTCTTTTTACTAACAACAACCAGAGTCATTGCATGTGTGTTCTCTTCAGAGACCACACATGGATCCACCCGTGTCATTGCATGTGTGTTCTTTTTACTAACGACAACCAGAGTCATTGAAATGTGTGCTCTTTTCACAGTCCACCTTTGGATCCACCAGTGTCATTGCATGTGTGTTCTTTTTAGTAACAACAACCAGAGTCATTGCATGTGTTTTCTTTTCACATACCACATATGGATCCACCAGTGTCATTGAAATGTGTGTTCTCTTCAGAGACCACACATGGATCCACCAGTGTCATTGCATGTGTGTTCTTTTCACTAAGAACAACCAGAGTCATTGCATGTGTGTTATTTCCACAAACCAAATATGGATACACCAGTGGCATTGCATGTGTGGTCTTTTCACAATCCACCTATGGATCCACCAGTGTCATTGCATGTGTGTTCTTTTTAGTAATAACAACCAGAGTCATTGAAATGTATGTTCTTTTCACATACCACCTATGGATCCACCAGTTTCATTGCATGTGTGTTCTTTTTAGTAAAAACAACCATAGTCATTGCATGTGTGTTCTTTTCACATACCACATATGGATCCACTAGAGTCATTGCATGTGTGTTCTCTTCAAAGACCACACATGGATCCACCAGTGTCATTGCATGTGTGTTCTTTTTACTAATAACAACCAGAGTCATTGAAATGTGTGCTCTTTTCACAATCTACCTTTGGATCACCAGTGTCATTGCATGTGTGTTCTTTTTACTAACAACAACTGAGTCATTGAAATGTGTGTTCTTTTCACATACCACACATGGATCCACTAGTGTCATTCAAATGTGTGTTCTTTTTAGAGACCACACATGGATCCACCAGTGTCATTGCATGTGTGTTCTTTTCACTAACAACAACTGGAGTCATTGCATGTGTTCTCTTTTCACAATCCACATATGGATCCACTAGTGTCATTGCATGTGTGTTCTTTTTAGTAACAACAACCAGAGTCATTAAAATGTGTGTTCTCTTCAGAGACCACACATGGATCCATCAGTGTCATTGCATGTGTTCTATTTTCACCAACAACAACCAGAGTCATTGCATGTGTGTTCTCTTCAGAGATCACACATGGATCCACCAGTGTCATTGCATGTGTGTTCTTTATAGTAACAACAACCAGAGTCATTGCATGTCTGTTCTTTTCACATACCACATATGGATCCACCAGTGTCATTGCATGTGTGCTCTTTTTACTAGCAACAACCAGAGTCATTGCATGTGTGCTATTTTCACAATCCACCTATGGATCCACCAGTGTCATTACATGTGCGTTCTTTTTAGTAACAACAACCAGAGTCATTGAAATGTGTGTTCTTCTCACATACCACCTTTGGATCCACCACTGTCATTGCATGTATGTTCTTCTTAGTAAAAACAACCAGAGTCATTGCATGTGTGTTCTTTTCACATACCACATATGGATCCACCAGTGTCATTGAAATGTGTGTTCTCTTCAGAGACCACACATGGATCCACAAGTATCATTTTATGTATGTTCTTTTCACGAACAACATCCAGAGTCATTGCATGTGTGTTCTCTCTAGAGACCATATATGGATCCACCAGTGTCATTGCATGTGTGCTCTTTTCACAATCCACCTATGGATCCACCAATGTCATTGCATGTGTGTTCTTTTTACTAACAACAACTTGAGTCATTTCATGACTGTTCTTCTCACATACCACATATGGATCCACTAGTGTCATTGAAATGTGTGTTCTCTTCACAATCCATACATGGATCCACCAGTGTCATTGCATGTGTGCTCTTTTTACCAACAAAAACCAGTCATTGCATGTGTGTTCTCTTAAGAGACCACAAATGGATCCACCAGTGTCATTGCATGTGTGTTCTTTTTAGTAACAACAACAAGTGTCATTGCATGTGTGTTCTTTTCATATACCACATATGGATCCACCAGTGTCATTGCATGTGTCCTCTTTTTACTAACAACAACCAGAGTCATTGCATGTGTGTTCTCTTTAGAGACCACACATGGATCCACCAGAGTCATTGCATGTGTGTTCTTTTTAGTAATAACAACCAGAGTCATTGCATGTGTGCTCTGTTCACAATCCACCTTTGGATCCACCAGTGTCATTGCATGTGTGCTCTTTTTACTAACAACAACCAGAGTCATTGCATGTGTGTTCTCTTCAGAGACCACACATGGATCCACCCGTGTCATTGCATGTGTGTTCTTTTTACTAACGACAACCAGAGTCATTGAAATGTGTGCTCTTTTCACAGTCCACCTTTGGATCCACCAGTGTCATTGCATGTGTGTTCTTTTTAGTAACAACAACCAGAGTCATTGCATGTGTTTTCTTTTCACATACCACATATGGATCCACCAGTGTCATTGAAATGTGTGTTCTCTTCAGAGACCACACATGGATCCACCAGTGTCATTGCATGTGTGTTCTTTTCACTAACAACAACCAGAGTCATTGCATGTGTGTTATTTCCACAAACCAAATATGGATACACCAGTGGCATTGCATGTGTGCTCTTTTCACAATCCACCTATGGATCCACCAGTGTCATTGCATGTGTGTTCTTTTTAGTAATAACAACCAGAGTCATTGAAATGTATGTTCTTTTCACATACCACCTATGGATCCACCAGTTTCATTGCATGTGTGTTCTTTTTAGTAAAAACAACCATAGTCATTGCATGTGTGTTCTTTTCACATACCACATATGGATCCACTAGAGTCATTGCATGTGTGTTCTCTTCAAAGACCACACATGGATCCACCAGTGTCATTGCATGTGTGTTCTTTTTACTAATAACAACCAGAGTCATTGAAATGTGTGCTCTTTTCACAATCTACCTTTGGATCACCAGTGTCATTGCATGTGTGTTCTTTTTACTAACAACAACTGAGTCATTGAAATGTGTGTTCTTTTCACATACCACACATGGATCCACTAGTGTCATTCAAATGTGTGTTCTTTTTAGAGACCACACATGGATCCACCAGTGTCATTGCATGTGTGTTCTTTTCACTAACAACAACTGGAGTCATTGCATGTGTTCTCTTTTCACAATCCACATATGGATCCACTAGTGTCATTGCATGTGTGTTCTTTTTAGTAACAACAACCAGAGTCATTAAAATGTGTGTTCTCTTCAGAGACCACACATGGATCCATCAGTGTCATTGCATGTGTTCTATTTTCACCAACAACAACCAGAGTCATTGCATGTGTGTTCTCTTCAGAGATCACACATGGATCCACCAGTGTCATTGCATGTGTGTTCTTTATAGTAACAACAACCAGAGTCATTGCATGTCTGTTCTTTTCACATACCACATATGGATCCACCAGTGTCATTGCATGTGTGCTCTTTTTACTAGCAACAACCAGAGTCATTGCATGTGTGCTATTTTCACAATCCACCTATGGATCCACCAGTGTCATTACATGTGCGTTCTTTTTAGTAACAACAACCAGAGTCATTGAAATGTGTGTTCTTCTCACATACCACCTTTGGATCCACCACTGTCATTGCATGTATGTTCTTCTTAGTAAAAACAACCAGAGTCATTGCATGTGTGTTCTTTTCACATACCACATATGGATCCACCAGTGTCATTGAAATGTGTGTTCTCTTCAGAGACCACACATGGATCCACAAGTATCATTTTATGTATGTTCTTTTCACGAACAACATCCAGAGTCATTGCATGTGTGTTCTCTCTAGAGACCATATATGGATCCACCAGTGTCATTGCATGTATGCTCTTTTCACAATCCACCTATGGATCCACCAATGTCATTGCATGTGTGTTCTTTTTACTAACAACAACTTGAGTCATTTCATGACTGTTCTTCTCACATACCACATATGGATCCACTAGTGTCATTGAAATGTGTGTTCTCTTCACAATCCATACATGGATCCACCAGTGTCATTGCATGTGTGCTCTTTTTACCAACAAAAACCAGTCATTGCATGTGTGTTCTCTTAAGAGACCACAAATGGATCCACCAGTGTCATTGCATGTGTGTTCTTTTTAGTAACAACAACAAGTGTCATTGCATGTGTGTTCTTTTCATATACCACATATGGATCCACCAGTGTAATTGCATGTGTCCTCTTTTTACTAACAACAACCAGTCATTGCATGTGTGTTCTCTTTAGAGACCACACATGGATCCACCAGAGTCATTGCATGTGTGTTCTTTTTAGTAATAACAACCAGAGTCATTGCATGTGTGCTCTGTTCACAATCCACCTTTGGATCCACCAGTGTCATTGCATGTGTGCTCTTTTTACTAACAACAACCAGAGTCATTGCATGTGTGTTCTCTTCAGAGACCACACATGGATCCACCCGTGTCATTGCATGTGTGTTCTTTTTACTAACGACAACCAGAGTCATTGAAATGTGTGCTCTTTTCACAGTCCACCTTTGGATCCACCAGTGTCATTGCATGTGTGTTCTTTATAGTAACAACAACCAGAGTCATTGCATGTGTGCTCTTTTCACAATCCACCTATGGATCCACCAGTGTCATTGCATGTGTGTTCTTTTTAGTAACAACAACCAGAGTCATTGAAATGTGTGTTCTTCTCACATACCACCTATGGATCCACCACTGTCATTGCATGTGTGTTCTTTTTAGTAAAAACAACCAGAGTCATTCATGTGTGTTCTTTTCACATACCACATATGGATCCACCAGTGTCATTGAAATGCGTGTTCTCTTCAGAGATGACACATGGATCCACCAGTGTCATTGCATGTGTGTTCTTTTTAGTAACAACAACCAGAGTCATTGAAATGTGTGTTCTCTTCAGAGACCACACATGGATCCATCAGTGTTATTGCATGTGTGTTCTTTTTAGTAACAACAACCAGTGTCATTGAAATGTGTGTTCTCTTCAGAGACCACACATGGATCCACCAGTGTTATTGCATGTGTGTTCTTTTTAGTAACAACAACCAGAGTCATTGAAATGTGTGTTCTCTTCAGAGACCACACATGGATCCATCAGTGTCATTGCATGTGTGTTATTTTCACTAACAACAACCATAGTCATTGCATGTGTGTTCTCCCTAGAGACCATATATGGATCCACTAGTGTCAATGCATGTGTGCTCTTTTCACAATCCACCTATGGATCCACCAGTGTCATTGCATGTATGTTCTTTTTACTAACAACAACTTGAGTCATTTCATGACTGTTCTTCTCATATACCACATATGGATCCACTAGTGTCATTGAAATGAGTATTCTCTTCACAATCCATACATGGATCCACCAGTGTTATTGCATGTGTGCTCTTTTTACTAGCAACAATCAGAGTCATTGCATGTTTGTTCTCTTCAGAGACCACACATGGATCCACCAGTGTCATTGCATGTGTGTTATTTTTAGTAACAACAACTAGTGTCATTGCATGTGTGTTCTTTATAGTAACAACAACCAGAGTCATTGCATGTCTGTTCTTTTCACATACCACATATGGATCCACCAGTGTCATTGCATGTGTGCTCTTTTTACTAGCAACAACCAGAGTCATTGCATGTGTGCTATTTTCACAATCCACCTATGGATCCACCAGTGTCATTACATGTGCGTTCTTTTTAGTAACAACAACCAGAGTCATTGAAATGTGTGTTCTTCTCACATACCACCTTTGGATCCACCACTGTCATTGCATGTATGTTCTTCTTAGTAAAAACAACCAGAGTCATTGCATGTGTGTTCTTTTCACATACCACATATGGATCCACCAGTGTCATTGAAATGTGTGTTCTCTTCAGAGACCACACATGGATCCACAAGTATCATTTTATGTATGTTCTTTTCACGAACAACATCCAGAGTCATTGCATGTGTGTTCTCTCTAGAGACCATATATGGATCCACCAGTGTCATTGCATGTGTGCTCTTTTCACAATCCACCTATGGATCCACCAATGTCATTGCATGTGTGTTCTTTTTACTAACAACAACTTGAGTCATTTCATGACTGTTCTTCTCACATACCACATATGGATCCACTAGTGTCATTGAAATGTGTGTTCTCTTCACAATCCATACATGGATCCACCAGTGTCATTGCATGTGTGCTCTTTTTACCAACAAAAACCAGTCATTGCATGTGTGTTCTCTTAAGAGACCACAAATGGATCCACCAGTGTCATTGCATGTGTGTTCTTTTTAGTAACAACAACAAGTGTCATTGCATGTGTGTTCTTTTCATATACCACATATGGATCCACCAGTGTCATTGCATGTGTCCTCTTTTTACTAACAACAACCAGAGTCATTGCATGTGTGTTCTCTTTAGAGACCACACATGGATCCACCAGAGTCATTGCATGTGTGTTCTTTTTAGTAATAACAACCAGAGTCATTGCATGTGTGCTCTGTTCACAATCCACCTTTGGATCCACCAGTGTCATTGCATGTGTGCTCTTTTTACTAACAACAACCAGAGTCATTGCATGTGTGTTCTCTTCAGAGACCACACATGGATCCACCCGTGTCATTGCATGTGTGTTCTTTTTACTAACGACAACCAGAGTCATTGAAATGTGTGCTCTTTTCACAGTCCACCTTTGGATCCACCAGTGTCATTGCATGTGTGTTCTTTTTAGTAACAACAACCAGAGTCATTGCATGTGTTTTCTTTTCACATACCACATATGGATCCACCAGTGTCATTGAAATGTGTGTTCTCTTCAGAGACCACACATGGATCCACCAGTGTCATTGCATGTGTGTTCTTTTCACTAACAACAACCAGAGTCATTGCATGTGTGTTATTTCCACAAACCAAATATGGATACACCAGTGGCATTGCATGTGTGCTCTTTTCACAATCCACCTATGGATCCACCAGTGTCATTGCATGTGTGTTCTTTTTAGTAATAACAACCAGAGTCATTGAAATGTATGTTCTTTTCACATACCACCTATGGATCCACCAGTTTCATTGCATGTGTGTTCTTTTTAGTAAAAACAACCATAGTCATTGCATGTGTGTTCTTTTCACATACCACATATGGATCCACTAGAGTCATTGCATGTGTGTTCTCTTCAAAGACCACACATGGATCCACCAGTATCATTGCATGTGTGTTCTTTTTACTAATAACAACCAGAGTCATTGAAATGTGTGCTCTTTTCACAATCTACCTTTGGATCACCAGTGTCATTGCATGTGTGTTCTTTTTACTAACAACAACTGAGTCATTGAAATGTGTGTTCTTTTCACATACCACACATGGATCCACTAGTGTCATTCAAATGTGTGTTCTTTTTAGAGACCACACATGGATCCACCAGTGTCATTGCATGTGTGTTCTTTTCACTAACAACAACTGGAGTCATTGCATGTGTTCTCTTTTCACAATCCACATATGGATCCACTAGTGTCATTGCATGTGTGTTCTTTTTAGTAACAACAACCAGAGTCATTAAAATGTGTGTTCTCTTCAGAGACCACACATGGATCCATCAGTGTCATTGCATGTGTTCTATTTTCACCAACAACAACCAGAGTCATTGCATGTGTGTTCTCTTCAGAGATCACACATGGATCCACCAGTGTCATTGCATGTGTGTTCTTTATAGTAACAACAACCAGAGTCATTGCATGTCTGTTCTTTTCACATACCACATATGGATCCACCAGTGTCATTGCATGTGTGCTCTTTTTACTAGCAACAACCAGAGTCATTGCATGTGTGCTATTTTCACAATCCACCTATGGATCCACCAGTGTCATTACATGTGCGTTCTTTTTAGTAACAACAACCAGAGTCATTGAAATGTGTGTTCTTCTCACATACCACCTTTGGATCCACCACTGTCATTGCATGTATGTTCTTCTTAGTAAAAACAACCAGAGTCATTGCATGTGTGTTCTTTTCACATACCACATATGGATCCACCAGTGTCATTGAAATGTGTGTTCTCTTCAGAGACCACACATGGATCCACAAGTATCATTTTATGTATGTTCTTTTCACGAACAACATCCAGAGTCATTGCATGTGTGTTCTCTCTAGAGACCATATATGGATCCACCAGTGTCATTGCATGTATGCTCTTTTCACAATCCACCTATGGATCCACCAATGTCATTGCATGTGTGTTCTTTTTACTAACAACAACTTGAGTCATTTCATGACTGTTCTTCTCACATACCACATATGGATCCACTAGTGTCATTGAAATGTGTGTTCTCTTCACAATCCATACATGGATCCACCAGTGTCATTGCATGTGTGCTCTTTTTACCAACAAAAACCAGTCATTGCATGTGTGTTCTCTTAAGAGACCACAAATGGATCCACCAGTGTCATTGCATGTGTGTTCTTTTTAGTAACAACAACAAGTGTCATTGCATGTGTGTTCTTTTCATATACCACATATGGATCCACCAGTGTAATTGCATGTGTCCTCTTTTTACTAACAACAACCAGAGTCATTGCATGTGTGTTCTCTTTAGAGACCACACATGGATCCACCAGAGTCATTGCATGTGTGTTCTTTTTAGTAATAACAACCAGAGTCATTGCATGTGTGCTCTGTTCACAATCCACCTTTGGATCCACCAGTGTCATTGCATGTGTGCTCTTTTTACTAACAACAACCAGAGTCATTGCATGTGTGTTCTCTTCAGAGACCACACATGGATCCACCCGTGTCATTGCATGTGTGTTCTTTTTACTAACGACAACCAGAGTCATTGAAATGTGTGCTCTTTTCACAGTCCACCTTTGGATCCACCAGTGTCATTGCATGTGTGTTCTTTATAGTAACAACAACCAGAGTCATTGCATGTGTGCTCTTTTCACAATCCACCTATGGATCCACCAGTGTCATTGCATGTGTGTTCTTTTTAGTAACAACAACCAGAGTCATTGAAATGTGTGTTCTTCTCACATACCACCTATGGATCCACCACTGTCATTGCATGTGTGTTCTTTTTAGTAAAAACAACCAGAGTCATTGCATGTGTGTTCTTTTCACATACCACATATGGATCCACCAGTGTCATTGAAATGCGTGTTCTCTTCAGAGATGACACATGGATCCACCAGTGTCATTGCATGTGTGTTCTTTTTAGTAACAACAACCAGAGTCATTGAAATGTGTGTTCTCTTCAGAGACCACACATGGATCCATCAGTGTTATTGCATGTGTGTTCTTTTTAGTAACAACAACCAGTGTCATTGAAATGTGTGTTCTCTTCAGAGACCACACATGGATCCACCAGTGTTATTGCATGTGTGTTCTTTTTAGTAACAACAACCAGAGTCATTGAAATGTGTGTTCTCTTCAGAGACCACACATGGATCCATCAGTGTCATTGCATGTGTGTTATTTTCACTAACAACAACCATAGTCATTGCATGTGTGTTCTCCCTAGAGACCATATATGGATCCACTAGTGTCAATGCATGTGTGCTCTTTTCACTAGCAACAATCAGAGTCATTGCATGTTTGTTCTCTTCAGAGACCACACATGGATCCACCAGTGTCATTGCATGTGTGTTATTTTTAGTAACAACAACTAGTGTCATTGCATGTGTGTTCTTTTCACATACCACATATGGATCCACCAGTGTCATTGCATGTGTGCTGTTTTTACTAACAACAACCAGAGTCATTGCATGTGTGTTCTCTTTAGAGACCACACATGGATCCACCAGAGTCATTGCATGTGTGTTCTTTTTAGTAACAACAACCAGAGTCATTGCATGTGTGCTCTTTTCACAATCCACCTTTGGATCCACCAGTGTCATTGCATGTGTGCTCTTTTTACTAACAAGAACCAGAGTCATTGCATGTGTATTCTCTTCAGAGACCACACATGGATCCACCAGTGTCATTGCATGTGTGTTCTTTTTACTAACAACAAACAGTGTCATTAAAATGTGTGCTCTTTTCACAATCCACCTTTGGATCCACAAGTGTCATTGAGTGTGTGTTCTTTTTACTAACAACAACTGAGTCATTGAAATGTGTGTTCTTTTCACATACCACATATGGATTCACCAGTGTCATTGAAATGTGTGTTCTTTTTAGAGACCACACATGGATCCACCAGTGTCATTGCATGTGTGTTCTTTTCACTAACAACAACTGGAGCCATTGCATGTGTGTTCTTTTCACTTACCACATATGGATCCACAAGTGTCATTGCATGTGTGCTCTTTTCACAATCCACATATGGATCCAATAGTGTCATTACATGTGTGTTCTTTTTAGTAACAACAACCAGAGTCATTGCATGTGTGTTCTTTTTTGTAAAAACAACCAGAGTCATTGCATGTGTGTTCTTTTCACATACCACATATGGATCCACCAGTGTCATTGAAATGTGTGTTCTCTTCAGAGACCACACATGGATCCACCAGTGTCATTGCATGTGTGTTCTTTACACTAACAACAACCAGAGTCTTTGCATGTGTGTTATTTTCACAAACCAAATATGGATCCACCAGTGGCATTGCATGTGTGCTCTTTTCACAATCCACCTATCGATCCACCAGTGTCATTGCATGTCTGTTCTTTTTAGTAACAACAACCCGAGTCAATTTTGTGTGTTCTTCTCACATACCACATATGGATCCACCAGTGTCATTGCATGTGTGTTCTTTTTAGTAACACCAACCAGAGTCATTGCATGTGTGTTCTTTTCACATACCACATATGGATCCACCAGTGTCATTGAAATGTGTGTTCTCTTCAGAGACCACACATGGATCCACCAGTGTCATTGCATGTGTGTTCTTTTCACTAACAACAACCAGAGTCATTGCAGGTGTGTTATTTCCACAAACCAAATATGGATCCACCAGTGGCATTGCATGTGTGCTCTTTACACAATCCACCTATGGATCCACCAGTGTCATTGCATGTGTGTTCTTTTTAGTAACAACAACCAGTGTCATTGCATGTGTGTTCTTTTCACATACCACCTATGGATCCACCAGTGTCATTGAAATGTGTGTTCTCTTTAGAGACCACACATGGATCCACCAGTGTTATTGCATATGTGTTCTTTTTCACTAACAACAACCAGAGTCATTGCATGTGTGTTCTTTTCACATACCACATATGGATCCACCAGAGTCATTGCATGTGTGCTCTTTTCACAATCCACCTATGGATCCACCAGTGTCATTGCATGTGCGTTATTTTTAGTAACAACAACCAGAGTCATTGAAATGTGTGTTCTTCTCACATACCACCTATGGATCCACTAGTGTCATTGCATGTGTGTTCTTTTTAGTAAAAACAACCAGAGTCATTGCATGTGTGTTCTTTTCACATACCACATATGGATCCACCAGTGTCATTGAAATGTGTGTTCTCCTTAGAGACCACACATGGATCCACCAGTGTCATTGTATGTATGTTCTTTTCACTAACAACAACTAGAGTCATTGCATGTGTGTTCTCTTTAGAGACCACACATGGATCCACCAGTGTCATTGCATGTGTGATCTTTTCACAATCCACCTATGGATCCAGCAGTGTCATTGCATGTGTGTTCGATTTACTAATGACAACTCGAGTCATTGAAATGTGTGTTCATCTCACATACCACCTATGGATCCACCAGTGTCATTGCATGTGTGTTCTTTTTAGTAACAACAACCAGAGTCATTGCATGTGTGTTTTTTCACATACCGCATATGGATCCACCAGTGTCATTGAAATGTGTGTTATCTTTAGAGCCCACACATGGATACACCAGTGTCATTGCATGTGTGTTCTTTTCACTAACAACAACCAGAGTGATTGAAATGTAGGTTCTTTTCACATACCACATATGGATCCACTAGTGTCATTGCATGTGTGCTCTTTTCAAATCCACCTATGGATCCACCAGTGTCATTGCATGTGTGTTCTTTTTACTAACAACAACTGAGTCATTGAAATGTGTGTTCTTTTCACATACCACATATGGATCCACCAGTGTCATTGAAATGTGTCTTCTTTTTAGAGACCACACATGGATCCACCAGTGTCATTGCACGTGTGTTCTTTACTGTAACAACAACTGGAGTCATTGCATGTGTGTTCTTTTCACATACCACATATGGATCTACCAGTGTCATTGCATGTGTGCTCTTTTCACAATCCACATATGGATCCACCAATGTCATTGCATGTGTGTTCTTTTTAGTAACAACAACCAGAGTCATTGAAATGTGTGTTCTCTTCAGAGACCACACATGGATCCACGAGTGTCATTGCATGTGTGTTCTTTTCACTAACAACAACCAGAGTCATTGCATGTGTGTTCTCTTCAGAGACGACACATGGATCCACCAATGTAATTGCATGTGTGTTCTTTATAGTAACAACAACCAGAGTCATTGAATGTGTCTTCTTTTCACCTACCACATATGGATCCACCAGTGTGATTGCATGTGTGCTCTTTTTACTAACAACAACCAGAGTCATTGCATGTGTGCTCTTTTCACAATCCACCTATGGATCCACCAGTGTCATTGCATGTGTGTTCTTTTTAGTAACAACGACCAGCGTCATTGAAATGTGTGTTCTTCTCACATACCACCTATGGATCCACCAGTGTCATTGCATGTGTGTTCTTTTTAGTAACAACAACCAGAGTCATTGCATGTGTGTTCTTTTCACATACCACATATGGATCCACCACTGTCAATGAAACATGTGTTCTCTTTAGGGACCACACATGGATCCACCAGTGTCATTGCATGTGTGTTCTTTTCACTAGCAACAACTAGAGTCATTGCATGTGTGTTATTTCCACAAACCAAATATGGATCCACCCGTGTCATTGCATGTGTGCTATTTTCACAATACACCTATGGATCCACCAGTGTCATTGCATGTTTGTTCTTTTTAGTAACAACAACAAGAGTCATTGAAATGTGTGTTCTTTTCACATACCACGTATGGATCCACCGGTGTAATTGCATGTGTGTTCTTTTACTAACAACAACCAGAGTCATTGCATGTGTGTTCTTTTCACATACCACATATGGATCCACCAGTGTCATTGAAATGTGTTCTCGCATCATAGACCACACATGGATCCACCAGTGTCATTGCATGTGTGTTCTTTTCACTAACAACAACCAGAGTCATTGAAATGTGTGTTCTTTTCACATACCACATATGGATTCACCAGTGTCATTGCACGTGTGCTCTTTTCACAATCCACCTATGGATCCACCAATGTCATTGCATGTGTGTTCTTTTTAGTAACAACAACTAGAGTCATTGAAATATGTGTTCTTCTCACATACCACATATGGATCCACTAGTGTCATTGCATGTGTGTTCTTTTTAGTAACAACACCCAGAGTCATTGCATGTGTGTTCTTTTCACATACCACCTATGGATCCACCAGTGTCATTGAAATGTGTGTTCTCTTTAGAGACCACAGATGGATCCACCAGTGTTATTGCATATGTGTTCTTTTTCACTAACAACAACCAGAGCCATTGCATATGTGTTCTTTTCACATACCACATATGGATCCACCAGAGTCATTCTTGTGTGCTCTTTTCACAATCCACCTATGGATCCACCAGTGTCATTGCATGTGTGTTATTTTTAGTAACAACAACCAGAGTCATTGAAATGTGTGTTCTTCTCACATACCACCTATGGATCCACTAGTGTCATTGCATGTGTGTTCTTTTTAGTAAAAACAACCAGAGTCATTGCATGTGTGTTATTTTCACATACCACATATGGATCCACCAGTGTCATTGAAATGTGTGTTCTCCTTAGAGACCACACATGGATCCACCAGTGTCATTGTATGTATGTTCTTTTCACTAACAACAACTAGAGTCATTGCATGTGTGTTCTCTTCAGAGACCACACATGGATCCACCAATGTCATTGCATGTGTGATCTTTTCACAATCCACCTATGGATCCAGCAGTGTCATTGCATGTGTGTTCGATTTACTAATGACAACTTGAGTCATTGAAATGTGTGTTCATCTCACATACCACCTATGGATCCACCAGTGTCATTGCATGTGTGTTCTTTTTAGTAACAACAACCAGAGTCATTGCATGTGTGTTTTTTCACATACCGCATATGGATCCACCAGTGTCATTGAAATGTGTGTTCTCTTTAGAGACAACACATGGATACACCAGTGTCATTGCATGTGTGTTCTTTTCACTAACAACAACCAGAGTGATCGAAATGTGTGTTCTTTTCACATACCACATATGGATCCACTAGTGTCATTGCATGTGTGCTCTTTTCAAATCCACCTATGGATCCACCAGTGTCATTGCATGTGTGTTCTTTTTATTAACCACATATGGATCCACCAGTGTCCTTGCATGTGTGTTCTTCTCACAAACCACCTATGGATCCAGCAGTGTCATTGCATGTGTGTTCGATTTACTAATGACAACTTGAGTCATTGAAATGTGTGTTCATCTCACATACCACCTTTGGATCCACCAGTGTCATTGCATGTGTGCTCTTTTTACTAACAACAACCAGAGTCATTGCATGTGTATTCTCTTCAGAGACCACACATGGATCCACCAGTGTCATTGCATGTGTGTTCTTTTTACTAACAACAAACAGTGTCATTAAAATGTGTGCTCTTTTCACAATCCACCTTTGGATCCACAAGTGTCATTGAGTGTGTGTTCTTTTTACTAACAACAACTGAGTCATTGAAATGTGTGTTCTTTTCACATACCACATATGGATCCACTAGTGTCATTGAAATGTGTCTTATTTTTAGAGACCACACATGGATCCACCAGTGTCATTGCACGTGTGTTCTTTACAGTAACAACAACTGAAGTCATTGCATGTGTGTTCTTTTCACATACCACATATGGATCTACTAGTGTCATTGCATGTGTGCTCTTTTCACAATCCACATATGGATCCACCAATGTCATTGCATGTGTGTTCTTTTTAGTAACAACAACCAGAGTCATTGAAATGTGTGTTCTCTTCAGAGACCACACATGGATCCACGAGTGTCATTGCATGTGTGTTCTTTTCACTAACAACAACCAGAGTCATTGCATGTGTGTTCTCTTCAGAGACCACACATGGATCCACCAATGTCATTGCATGTGTGTTCTTTATAGTAACAACAACCAGAGTCATTGAATGTGTCTTCTTTTCACATACCACATATGGATCCACCAGTGTGGTTGCATGTGTGCTCTTTTTACTAACAACAACCAGAGTCATTGCATGTGTGCTCTTTTCACAATCCACCTATGGATCCACCAGTGTTATTGCATGTGTGTTCTTTTTAGTAACAACAACCAGCGTCATTGAAATGTGTGTTCTTCTCACATACCACCTATGGATCCACCAGTGTCATTGCATGTGTGTTCTTTTTAGTAACAACAACCAGAGTCATTGCATGTGTGTTCTTTTCACATACCACATATGGATCCACCACTATCATTGAATCATGTGTTCTCTTTAGGGACCACACATGGATCCACCAGTGTCATTGTATGTGTGTTCTTTTCACTAACAACAACTAGAGTCATTGCATGTGTGTTATTTCCACAAACCAAATATGGATCCACCAGTGGCATTGCATGTGTGCTATTTTCACAATACACCTATGGATCCACCAGTGTCATTGCATGTGTGTTATTTTTAGTAACAACAACCAGAGTCATTGAAATGTGTGTTCTTTTCACATACCACGTATGGATCCACCGGTGTAATTGCATGTGTGTTCTTTTACTAACAACAACCAGAGTCATTGCATGTGTGTTCTTTTCACATACCACATATGGATCCACCAGTGTCATTGAAATGTGTTCTCGCATCAAAGACCACACATGGATCCACCAGTGTCATTGCATGTGTGTTCTTTTCACTAACAACAACCAGAGTCATTGAAATGTGTGTTCTTTTCACATACCACATATGGATTCACCAGTGTCATCGCACATGTGCTCTTTTCACAATCCACCTATGGATCCACCAATGTCATTGCATGTGTGTTCTTTTTAGTAACAACAACTAGAGTCATTGAAATATGTGTTCTTCTCACATACCACATATGGATCCACTAGTGTCATTGCATGTGTGTTCTTTTTAGTAACAACACCTAGAGTCATTGCATGTGTGTTCTTTTCACATACCACATATGGATCCAACAGTGTCATTGAAATGTGTTTTTGCATTAGAGACCACACATGGATCCACCCGTGTCATTACATGTGTGTTCTTTTCACAAACAACAACTAGAGTTATTGCATGTGTGTTATTTCCACAAACCAAATATGGATCCACCAGTGGCAGTGCATGCGTGCTCTTTTCACAATCCACCTATGGATCCACCAGTGTCATTGCATGTGTGTTCTTTTTTGTAACAACAACCAGAGTCATTGAAATTGTGTTATTTTCACATACCACCTATGGATCCACCAGTGTCATTGCATGTGTGTTCTTTTTAGTAAAAACAACCAGAGTTATTGCATGTGTGTTCTTTTTACATACCACATATGGATCCACCAGTGTCATTGAAATGTGTGTTCTCTTCAGAGACCACACATGGATCCACCAGTGTCATTGCATGTACGTTCTTGTCACTAACAACAACCGGAGTCATTGCATGTGTGTTCTTTTCACATACCACATATGGATCCACTAGTGTCATTGCATGTGTGCTCTTTTCACATACCACCTATGGATTCACCAGTGTCATTGCATGTGTGTTCTTTTTACTAACAACAACCAGAGTCATTGCATGTGTGTTCTCTTCAGAGACCACACATGGATCCACCAGTGTCATTGCATGTGTGTTCTTTTTAGTAACAACCAGAGTCATTTCATGTGTGTTCTTTTCACAATCCACCTATGGATACACCAATGTCATTGCATGTGTGTTCTTTTTACTAACAACAACGAGAGTCATTGCATGTGTGTTCTGTTCAGAGACCACACATGGATCCACCAGTGTCATTGCATGTGTGTTCTTTTTAGTAACAAAAACCAGAGTCATTGCATGTGTTCTCTTTTCACAATCCACCTTTGGATCCACTAGTGTCATTGCATGTGTGCTCTTTTTACTAACAACAACCAGAGTCGTTGCATGTGTGTTCTCTTCAGAGACCACACATGGATCCACCAGTGTCATTGCATGTGTGTTCTTTTTACTAACAACAACCAGAGTCATTAAAATGTGTGCTCTTTTCACAATCCACCTTTGGATCCACCAGTCTTATTTCATGTGTGTTCTTTTTAGTAACAACAACTGAGTCATTGAAATGTGTGTTCTTTTCACATAGCACATATGGATCCACCAGTGTCATTGAAATGTGTGTTATTTTTAGAGACCACACATGGATCCACTAGTGTCATTGCATGTGTGTTCTTTTCACTAACAACAACTGGAGTTATTGCATGTGTGTTCTTTTCACATACCACATATGGATCCACCAGTATCATTGCATGTGTGCTCTTTTTACTAACAACAACCAGAGTCATTGGATGTGTGTTCTGTTTAGAGACCACACATGGATCCACCAGTGTCATTGAATTGTGTATTATTTTGAACTACCGCTGTTAGCCACAAACAATCGAGATGCAGAACTAACCAGCAACCGCTCTGGGCTTCTAGAAGACCCGACCCCCGATTGTTAGGCATTGTTGGATCGGGGTCTGTGGACGATAGTGATGTCCTTCACGAGGGCGATCCGCGAGAAGTCCGTTCTGCAAACTGATTGGCCATGGCAACTACGCTGGGCCTACATCCTTGCCCTTATCCCCTTAACCTCGAGGCCGAAAATCAGATTGTGTTCCTTCATTGCCATGGAGAGGGAGAGGCCCAAACTTAGCTTGCACAAGGCTCAAATGTTCGCCCACTACGACATACTCGCGCCGCCGTTAGTGAGGGTTCCGGCCGGCTTCGAGCTCAGCTACGCCGGGGTTCCTATCGCGCCGCTCTTGCACGACAACGCGCTGGCGAGGCAGATCGAGGAGCGCTGCCGCCAGCAGTCAGAGCGGAAGAGGGCAATGGCGCGGTACTCGCATACGAGCACGTACTGGCAAAAGTTGTTCAAGAAGGAGCGGGTTGCGTTGATTGAGCTGTCCAGAACTCACCGACGGGAGATCCACCCGGATCCTTGCAACCCCGAAGGGAGGCAGCGCTTCTGGGCAGTGCCTGGGCATACGACCTCCACCGTTATCGATGCAGGGCGCCATGAAGAATCCATGAGTAGGAGGAACGCTGCTGGGAATGTCGACATCGATTCCGACACGGAGGAGGCTGGCGGCGACGCGGACAATGTCGTCAATGATGGAGACTGCAGGAGTGTCATAGTCGATTAGGGCCACTTAAGCATAAATTAAATCTATGTACGGTATCTTAATGCGCTCTTTGGATCTGGGTCACTTGAGTCATGGTCGATTATCGTCATAATCTATATATGTTGGCCATGTTTTAGTTGTGTTTGTCTTTAAAACTAGTTGATCGAAACTTGTCCGATCCTGAAAATTTAGTTCACGTGTTCCCTGGCATATCTGATGGGACAATACGCTAACTCTGCTTCCAGCACTTGATGGCACAACCGTAATTTGGAGTGCGCCAGAGGAGAAGGGATCGAGCGTGTTGTAATAGTGTACTACTCCGGTCCAGATATAACTCACTTAGGTTTTTTAGATATTTAATAAATGTGTCTATACCCAAAACATGTCTAGATACATGTTTTAGGTTTCTCTGTCTTTCAAACTAATCAAAACTCATCAAATTCTGAACAAACAAAGTCATTGCGTTCACACCTGATGGAACAATACGTTGACTCTGCTACTTGATGGCACAACCATAATTCTGGAGTGCGCCAGAGGAGATGGGAACTAGTAGCCGCGTCCAAACTCAGGTAAAAAATTAAGGTAATAATATTTTAAAAAATATAATCTGGTTCACATGACCCCATCACAGACACGTTGCACGCGCCAGATATAAATAAGGACGACACGGCTAGTTTAGTTTCAATGATATAATTCAACATACGACGTTACTGTGCCCGCATCTTTTTGCTCCTCTTATTAGTCTGCTAGCCCACGCTGCATTAAGCATCAGTTGATGAGGATAAAAAAATGATAAAATGGCAAATAAAACAATTTTTAAGCTTACCTTTCATCCGAAGAATCGTACAAAGATGAAATTGGCAGGGATTTATTATTTCTCCTGCAATTAGCCGAAAGATCCTCAAGAACATCCTTAATCACCCCTGCAACTTCTTCATATTCTAATACACCTCCATTTTTGCCCTTTCCTCCCCGTTCCGCTTACCCTTTTGTTTCTTGTCACACCCTTTTCTAGCCGGCATCTCCACTTCTTTATAAATTGGTTGCTTACGTACGTTTTCTTCCGAGTGCTCATCACCGTCTTCGCGCTGCTCTTCCGCCAGTTCTGGCTGAGAAGCCTCATTTTCTACCACCGGGGTGTGAACAGGGACAATAGCATGTGTAACTGGGTTTTTGCACAACCTCTTGATATGGCCGAATCCGCCACAATCCGCATTTTCTTTTCCTAGCCCCCAGCCTTGTACCTTTATTGGTGGAGGCTTTGATCCTTAGCTTTCTAGGCCTCCCAGGTGGCCTCCTAAGAACTGGTGGTTGAAGTTTGAACCCTGGATCGACAATCTCCCAATCATTTTCATCGGCCATAGGTGGTATGTTTTCTGCATAAGTTGCAGCAAACTTGTCCACGGAGAAATAGTTGTCGACATAGTTCTCTATTTCAGCTCCATTACCTCTAAGCTTTAAGATGAAGTAAGTTGCATGGTGACATGGCAGACCAGTAATCTGCCACTGCCTGCATGAACAAGTCTTGTTTCCAATGTCTAAAGTGTACCTCCGTTCATTTCCACGCTGGTATTCTGCATAAACCTCAGCCAATGTTCTGGAACTTCTGACCACCCTCATCTTTATCATTCTCATTGCCCTGGTTCTTGCATTCAGTAACATAACCACCTTTGGAACTATTTTATGGCCTAAAAATTTTCTTGCACAAATTCTTTGCCTTAAATCTATCTTCACCATTATGCACTATCTTATTGCATCCAACAAAATAACAATTCCAAGTGTCTTCATGCCCGAAATCTTATCATTGAAACTCTCTGCCAAATTATTGCATACAAAATCCAGCTTGCTTAACTCACCAAACTTGCTTCTGGCCCATATCTTGGTGTGATGTTCCTCAAGGTATTTTTTCACCTTTGGCACTACATACATGTTCTGCAAGTAAGTAGCATGCGTGCTTGGGATATATGTGTATGCTGATCGCCACAAGTCCTCTTCAAAGATCTTTCCTTTGAACTTCTTCGTGAAGTTAGTAGCGAGGTGCTGCATGCATTCCCTATGCTCAACCCCAGGAAACACAACATCAACAACATTCTCAAGACCCTCGAATGCACCTGTGTGTATCACCAAGCCTTTAGGGTGACCAATTACTTCCCATAGTCTCTGCATGAACCATGTCCAGCTTTAATTTGATTCACCCTCAAGAACAGCATAAGCTACAGGTAGAAGCCAATTATGCGCGTCCAAAGCACAAGCAGAAGCAACATGTCCCCTGAACTTCCCTGTTAAAGAAGTTGCGCCTATTGCCAAGTATGGCCTGCATCCGTCTAGGAACCCCTTCCAGCATGCCTTCAGGCAGACAAAACATCTCCTGAAGCATATCTTATCTGCCTGCTTATACCTGACCCCCCCTCGAGACCTTTTCTCTCCCTTTCACAACCTCGTAATCGATGTCAACAACACTACCAGGTGATGTTTTCTCTACCTGAGCTTTGAAACTATACAACATATGAAAACTATCATTCCACTTGCCTTGAATGAAGTCTAGAGCCATCTCCTTCCCATCACAGACTCTATGATAAGGAATCAGAATGTTAAACTTTTTGCTAATCTTTGCTCTGAGTTCAGCAGGTCCAATGTTATGATCCTGCCTCACCCAGTCAAGTATAGTAGCAGCAATCCACTTGGTAGTCGCCGGTCTAATTTTACCACTTAAAGAAGTATTAGGGCAGTTGTCTTTCTTCGTGTTTACTTTGATCTGCACTCGATAAGAATCCAAATAATTCAGAGCTAGTTATCAGCAGAATAAATATGAGAAAGACTGAAACTAGATGTAGCTATTGCAACCTGAAATGGGTGTCCACCCCGCATTGGAGATGCATGTAATCTCCATTTACACACATTACTTACCCTACAGTGCACCCTAAATCTCTTTTGGTCGCTCTTTTCAATGATAAATTCGAACCCAACTCTGATTGCATAGGTTGCAACTGCATATCTGCAGTCCTCCACATTATCAAAGATAGCCCCCTCATCGATTGTAGGATTGTCCCTGTCAAAGTGTATCACTGGCCTGTCTACGTCTTCGTCGTCGTATCTACATCCCATTTCCACATCTTCACATTCCTCTTCCTCATCAGTCCCATAGTCAGGCTCAAAGTTCAAATCAACCAAATATTCGCTACTTTCCATCCTATCAGGGTCAGCAGCCACGTCTGGATATGCTTTCTCATCATCATCCGCAACGCCACATGTTTTAGTGCCTTCATGCTCGATTGACAAAGCATCATGCTCAAGGACAAGTTGTACAGACGTCCTGCGGTTACCAACACATATCCTTGCCATCACCACGGGACTAGAAACGCTAATTGGGGTATGCAGGAAAGGAATCACAATTCTTACCCTTCAATGTGGACGCACGGCACCTTCTCCGGGCTCCATACCTCCAAAGCTCCGCACCCCGCTTCCTCTCCCCCCGTTTTGTTGTCCTCTGTGCTCTCCAGACTTGAAGGATATTCCGTGCTCTCCAGCCGTGCAGGACCCATATCCATGCTCTCAAGCCTCACAGGATCCATCTCCGAGTGGGATCTGGATCACAAGCGTCGTTGGGACCCTAACCTAACAACCGACTCTCGGTTTTCGTTCCCAGACGCGCCTAGGCGGTGGGCGGCGGCAAGGAGACAGGGCAGGGAGGGGAGAGGAGGGGACGTGAGGGGATGACAGGGAGACGAGGGCAGGGGGACAACGAGAGCAGTGCACGACTGAGCGGAGTGGCGGCGGCAGGAGTAGAGGAGAGGAGCAGAGCGGAGCTGGTTGCGACAAAGCATGGAAAATTGCACAATAATGTGTTGGTGGGGGGCACCAGCCCTCGAACCTGGGACGCGCACCATCAAAGGTGGAAGGGGCGGGCCCACCAGTCAGAAAACATGCCACCTGTCAGCGCACTATGCACGGGGAGCACTTCACAGAATTTTTTAGCAGGTCCCACATCTCAGTATGTTTGATCAAAACTTGCATGCAGTGCATGGCTGGTTCACGCGCTAGTTCCGAAAAAAAGCCCGTTGATCCAAACTTGAATTGGCAGTTCCGCTTCTTCTCCCCCGTCTCCTCGTCTCCTCGCAGTGGTAGTTCCGCTTCGCCTCCTCGTCTCCTTGCAGTGGCAGTTCCGCTTCATCTCCCTCGTCTGTTATCCTCTTCTTCTTCTCCTCGCAGTGGTAGTTCTTCTTTCTTCCTCGATCAAAACATTCCCGCACGTAATCCATGGCCAATAGCCGGATGAAGAGGAACTAGTCCGATCTCCCAGCCGACCCACTTTGCAAGATCACCGACTATTTGCTGGAGAAAGAGGAGTACGTCGACACATATGCTACTTGTCGGGAAGTCTGCACCGATTGGCGCCGCACTTTAAAGGTGCCTGAATTCCATCTCAACAACTGGATCATGATAGATCACACACTTCCAGACGTTGGCGACTTCACCTTACTCAACCTCTCCACTGGTCGTTGCTTCAGGACAAATCTAATGGATGTCCATCGCAGGTTCACATTCACATCCGATATTGGTATTTTCCATTGTAAACATCTTAGTGCTAACTAATGCCCTCTTCTTCCAAAAGATTCTACTTCGTCAGTGTTTCTCGTGGCGTCATCGCGCTTGCTTAGAGGGTGGAGCCGTACCAGATTCGGCTTCTGAACCCAATCACTCATAAGTCTAACACTGAGTTTCAAGCAAACATACCATCTGATCTGCTGCAATCTGTCATCGTGACGAAGTCGCCGACGATGGTGTTTGTTTGCACTGATTATCCAGATCATACTGCATGGGCCAATGAGAGCACCCCAACGGTTCAAATCAATGGATCATTTGGAGAAGGATTGTATTCGCCAACTCCTGATACGCTTCTGGTCTGCATGACGGAATTCCGAGGGGAAATATATGCATTACTTGAGAATGGAGACATCTTGTCGACCAACATCCAGTTAGAGCAGCGCCCGAGCACTGTCACGATGGCCAAAATAATTTCGGCCCTAGTCTTTGAACAGCTACGCAGAACCTACAAATTTTACCTTGTGGAGTCAAATGGTGATCTTCTTCTTGTGTTGAACGGGGATTTCGCCAAAGGGCAACCGGTGTTATACCGGGTGGACACGGAGAACCGCTCTCTCAAGGCCGTCGGTGACATTGGAAGTCATGCCCTCTTGGTTGGTTACAATCGTTCTATCTCCATTGACACCAGGTTACACCCCACAGTCAAACCCGGTTGCATATACTACAGGAATTTTATCAGACTGTACGATCATGAGGTTCAAGCCTGGGAAGAGGAACCAACAATGGTAATTTTATCAGACTGTACGATCATGAGCACTATCACGATGTGTGTGTGTCAATGTGCATCATTTGGATTTTGGAAAAGAAACACACGCAATGATGCCACTCCAGCATGTGTCCAACCATGTCTAGGAACCCTAGCAGCATGCTAGGATTCAACTAAAATATGTAGTATATCACTAGTTTGAAAGATGTTGCATCACCACACCCACTAGGATGTCTATGTGTGTATCAATGTGCATCATTGTGGTTTTGGAAAATAACACATGCAATGATGCCACTCTAGCATGTGTCCAACCATGTCCAGGAACCCTAGTAGCATGCTAGGATTCAGTTGCAACATGAAGTGGAGCACCAGTTTGAAAGATGTTGCATCACCACATCCACTGGGATGTGTGTGTGTGTATCAATGTTCATCGTTATTGTTTTGGAAAAGAACACATGCAATTATGCCACTCCAGCATGTTTACAACCATGTCTAGGAACCCTTGCAGCATGCCGGGATTTAACTGACACATGCATTATATCACAAGTTTGCACGATGCTGCATCACCACACCCAATGGGGTTTGTGTGTGTATCAATGTGCATCATTGTTGTTTTGGAAAAGAACACATGCAATGATGCCACTCAAACATGTGTCCAACTATGTCCAAGAACCCTAGCAACATGCTAGGATGCAACTGCAACATCCAGTGGGACAATGATTTGAAAGATTCTGCATCACCACACCCACTTTGATGTGTGTGTGTGTATAAATGTGCATCATTTTGGCTTTCGAAAAATACACATGCAATGATGCCACTCCAGCATGTGTACAACCATGTCCAGGAACCCTAGCAGCATGCTGGGATTCAACTGCCACATGGAGTGGTCACTAATTTGAAAGATGCTGCAACACCACACCCACCTGTATGTGTGTGTATCAATGTGCATCATTGTGGTTTTGGAAGAGAACACATCCAATGATGCCATGCCACCATGTGTGCAACCATGTCCAGGAACCCTAGCAGCATGCTAGGATTCAATTGCGACATGCAATGGAGCACCAGTTTGAAAGATGCTGCATCACCACACCCACTAGTATGTGTGTTTGTATCAATGTGCATCATTGTGGTTTTGGAAAGAAACACATGCAATGATGCCACTCCATCATGTGTCCAACCATATCAAGGAACCCTAGCAGCATGCTGGGATTCAACTACCACATGCATTGTATCACCATTTTGAAAGATGTTGCATCATCGCATCCACTTGGGTGTGTGTGTATCAGTGTGCATTATTTTGGTTCTGGAAAAGAACACATGCAATAATGCCACTCTAGTATGTGTCCAACCATGTCTAGGAACCCTATTACCATGCTAGGATTCAAGTGCCACATGCATTGTATCACCAGTTTGATAGATGCTGCATCACCAAACCCACTTGGATGTGTGTGTATCAGTGTGCATCATTTTGGTTTTGTAAAAGAACTCATGCAATGATGCCACTCCAGCATGTATCCAACAATGTCTAGGAACCCTAGCAGCATTCTAGGATTCAACTGCCACATGGAGTGGAGCACCAGTTTGAAAGATGCTACATCACCACACCCACTGGGATGTGTGTGTGTATCAATGCGCATCATTGTGGTTTTGGAAAAGAACACATGCAATTATGCCACTCCAGCATGGGTCCAACCATGTCCAAGAACACTAGCAGCATGCTTGGATTCAACTAAAACATGTAGTGTATCACCTGTTTGAAAGATGTTGCATCACCACACCCACTAGGATGTTTATGTGTAGATCAATGTGCATCATTGTGGTTCTGGAAAAGAACACATGCAATGATGCCACTCCAGCCTGTGCCTAACCATGTCCAGGAACCCTAGCAGCATGCTAGGATTCATGTGCAACATGAAGTGGAGCACCAGTTTGAAACATGCTGCATCACCACACCCACTGGGATGTGTGTGTGTATCAATGTTCATCATTATTGTTTTGGAAAATAACACATGCAATGATGCCACTCTAGCATGTTTAAACCATGTCCAAGAACCCTTGCAGCATGCTGGGATTCAACTGACACGTGCATTGTATCACAAGTTTGAACGATGCTGCATTACCACACCCAATGGGATTTGTGTGTTTATCAATGTGCATCATTGTTATTTGGGAAAAGAACACATGCAATGATGCCACTACAACATGTGTCCAACTATGTCCAGGAACCATAGTAGCATGCTGGGATTCAACTGCAACATCCAGTGGGGCAATAGTTTGAAAGATGCTGCATCACCACACCCACTTGGATGTGTGTGTATACATGTGCACATTTTGGTTTCAACAAGAACACACGCAATGATGCCACTCCAGCATGTGTACAACCATGTCCGAGAACCCTAGCAGCATACTGGGATTCAACTAAAACATGTAGTGTATCACCAGTTTGAAAGATGCTACAACAACACACCCACTTGGATGTGTGTGTGTGTGTATAAATGTGCATCATTATGGTTTTGTAAAAGAACACATGCAATGATGCCACTCCACCATGTGTCCAACCATGTCTAGGAACCCTAGCAGCATGCTAGTATTCAATTGTAACATGCAATGGAGCACCAGTTTGAAAGATGCTGCATCACCACACCCACTAGGATGTGTGTGTGTATCAATGTGCATCATTGTGGTTTTGGAAAAAACACATGCAATGATGCCACTCCAGCATGTGTCCAACCATGTCCAGGAACCCTAGCAGCATGCTGGGATTCAACTACCACATGCATTGTATCACCAGTTTGAAAGATGTTGCATCACCACATCCACTTGGGTGTGTGTGTATCAGTGTGCATTATTTTGGTTCTGGAAAAGAACACATGCAATAATGCCACTCTAGTATGTGTCCAACCATGTCTAGGAACCCTATTACCATGCTAGGATTCAAGTGCCACATGCATTGTATCACCAGTTTGATAGATGCTGCATCACCAAACCCACATGGATGTGTGTGTATCAGTGTGCATCATTTTGGTTTTGTAAAAGAACTCATGCAATGATGCCACTCCAGCATGTATCCAACAATGTCTAGGAACCCTAGCAGCATTCTAGGATTCAACTGCCACATGGAGTGGAGCACCAGTTTGAAAGATGCTACATCACCACACCCACTGGGATGTGTGTGTGTATCAATCCGCATCATTGTGGTTTTGGAAAAGAACACATGCAATTATGCCACTCCAGCATGGGTCCAACCATGTCCAAGAACACTAGCAGCATCCTTGGATTCAAGTAAAACATGTAGTGTATCACCTGTTTGAAAGATGTTGCATCACCACACCCACTAGGATGTTTATGTGTAGATCAATGTGCATCATTGTGGTTCTGGAAAAGAACACATGCAATGATGCCACTCCAGCCTGTGCCTAACCATGTCCAGGAACCCTAGCAGCATGCTAGGATTCATGTGCAACATGAAGTGGAGCACCAGTTTGAAACATGCTGCATCACCACACCCACTGGGATGTGTGTGTGTATCAATGTTCATCATTATTGTTTTGGAAAATAACACATGCAGTGATGCCACTCTAGCATGTTTAAACCATGTCCAAGAACCCTTGCAGCATGCTGGGATTCAACTGACACGTGCATTGTATCACAAGTTTGAACGATGCTGCATTACCACACCCAATGGGATTTGTGTGTTTATCAATGTGCATCATTGTTATTTGGGAAAAGAACACATGCAATGATGCCACTACAACATGTGTCCAACTATGTCCAGGAACCATAGTAGCATGCTGGGATTCAACTGCAACATCCAGTGGGGCAATAGTTTGAAAGATGCTGCATCACCACACCCACTTGGATGTGTGTGTATACATGTGCACATTTTGGTTTCAACAAGAACACACGCAATGATGCCACTCCAGCATGTGTACAACCATGTCCGAGAACCCTAGCAGCATGCTGGGATTCAACTAAAACATGTAGTGTATCACCAGTTTGAAAGATGCTACAACAACACACCCACTTGGATGTGTGTGTGTGTGTATAAATGTGCATCATTATGGTTTTGTAAAAGAACACATGCAATGATGCCACTCCACCATGTGTCCAACCATGTCTAGGAACCCTAGCAGCATGCTGGTATTCAATTGTAACATGCAATGGAGCACCAGTTTGAAAGATGCTGCATCACCACACCCACTAGGATGTGTGTGTGTATCAATGTGCATCATTGTGGTTTTGGAAAAAACACATGCAATGATGCCACTCCAGCATGTGTCCAACCATGTCCAGGAACCCTAGCAGCATGCTGGGATTCAACTACCACATGCATTGTATCACCAGTTTGAAAGATGTTGCATCACCACATCCACTTGGGTGTGTGTGTATCAGTGTGCATCATTGTGGTTTTAGAAAAGAACACATGCAATGATGCCACTCTAGCATGTGTCCAACCATGTCTAGGAACCCTATTACCATGCTAGGATCCAACCGCCACATGCATTGTATCACCAGTTTGATAGATGCTCCATCACCACACCCACTTGGATGTGTGTGTGTATCGGTGTTCATCATTTTGGTTTGGAAAAGAACTCATGCAATGATGCCACTCCAGCATGTGTCCAACCATGTCTAGGAACCCTAGCAGCATTCTGGGATTCAACTGCCACATGGAGTGGAGCACCAGTTTGAAAGATGCTGCATCACCACACCCACTTGGATGTGTGTGTGCATCAATGTGCAACATTGTGGTTTTGGAAAAGAACAAATGCAATGATGCCACTCCAGCATGTGTCCAACCATGTCCGGGAACCCTAGCAGCATGCTGGGATTCAACTACCACATGCATTATATCACCAGTTGGAAAGATGCTACATCACCACACCCACAGTGATGTGTGTGTGTATAAATGTGCATCCACTATAAGAAAAGTTGGCTTTTACAATGGACAATTTTCGTGGTTGAAGGCCTGTTTTTCGTTGCTAAAAAGTCTTCTACGACGGATGCCCTTCGTGGTAAAAGCCCCGTCAAAAAAGAATCTACCACGTTTTTTTCTGACCGTGGCGGATCGCACCCTTCAGCCACGAAACTTGTTCCGTCGTAGATCTGTTTGCCACCTGCGTTGACTGCTGACGTCATGCAAAAATGCCGCGTGGCACCCGCCGTTTACGGCCGGTTACCGCCGTTAACGGTCACAAAAGCAGTGGCAGAAGCCTGGCCTAGACAAGGCCTGCTAATTGTTATGTGGGATGGCCCACGAGGAGAGCCCAATAAGATTATGGCCCTTTACTCTCACGATGCGTACTGTTTGACGAGGCCCATTAATGAACCCTGCAAGGGCCCGTATGATTTCAGGCCCGCAACAGTTTCGGCCTAAAGAAGGCCCACTTTGGTAGAATAATATGCGGCCCATTAGGGGCCTGCGCTAGAAGGTCAGGCACTGTTAAGGCCTGCAGGCAGCTCGTTACTGTTCCTACGACCCGTGGGGTCCGCTCCTGTTCTACCCATTTACTGTTATGGCCTTTTACATTTCTGGGTTGCTAGTGTTAGGATCCTTTACTATTCTGGCCTTTTACTATTCTGGCCTTCTACTATTCCGGCCGTTCACTGTTTAGGCCTTTTTCTCTTATGGCCTTTTACTGTTTAAACATTTTACTGTTTAGGCCTTTTACTGTTTCAGCTCTTTACTGTTCAGGTATATCAATATTCGGGCCCATTACAGTTTGGGCCCTTTACTGTTCTCGCCTGTTGTTGTTCAGCCATGTACATTTTTAGGGCCTTGGCAACTTATGAGGCCCACCAATATACTGACCTGCCACTTACGGTCTTTTAGTGTTTATTTTGCCCACCTGCTGGCTAACATATTTGGGTATTCTATAACTATGGCAAAATTCTGGGTTTAAACAGTCCATTAATATTTCAGCCCGCTAATGGCCGCGCTAGGATCACCCTATTACATCAACATATATTTTTTGAAATTTATTACATACCAGACTTTCAACAAAAACAAGATGAAACATTACAGAGACATCACAGGACATGTGTTGGAACAGGGTTTCTACTACAGAGCTTACATCATCATACAAGTAACAACTGGCATACCATGACAGCTGCAGAAGAGATTATCAAGTAGACGGTCCATCAAATCTTGTTGATCTTTCAGTTCTTGTATCTATTCACGTGTAATCGTGATTATTACATCTATTTGGTATGTTTCTTGTTCAATTAAATCAATTGTTTGGAGTGCAGCTATAACACCTCTTTCTGCTGGAAAAACTGAAACTATGGGTCGATGCAAGCAATAATCACTATCACTACTGCTTTGTGAAATGACCTCAATACTTAACGTAGGATTCCTCCCTTCTGCCCCCATAGCTTCATGTGCAGCCTGAAACAAAGAAAACAAGTCAGCACAGCGTACCAGCAAACTGTCGGCCATCTTATATGTAAAATAATTCAAATTCATCATTGGCCAGGAACAATTAATGATGTGCCTCGTACATGTCTTTCCGGAATAACAGGAACTATTGATGTCCTGGACCGATGCGTACATGTGCCAATATCATAGCCACTCTGGAAGAAAAACTACAGGTTATTTGCATGCTAAAACTAAGACATATTAAGTTAGAGCAGCAAAGCAGGTGAAAAAACACCATGTTTGTTGTCAAAGAATTTCAAAATTGGCATTGTCCTAATATAACTAATCAAGCCATCAACATGTGTGTCTCATGCAGACTAACTGAACTAGTGTGGTAATGAATGTAGGGAATCAAGCAACTCGGCTGTTTCCCTCATAAACTAATCATATCACTACATAATAGAAATATAACAAAAACAGGTGCATGAGATTCCTTCAGCTGCTTAGAACTGGTCGGGACAACAAAGCATTAACCTAAAAATATAAGAATAGCGTTTAAAATGGTCTATAGTATGAACTAGCCAAAAAGTGACCTACAACCACAGGTGGCATTGCTTTAATCATCAGGCAACTATGATAGTACCTTGGAAAAACAAGGAATAGACCAAGTGTCTTAAATAGACTACTAGAATCATTTTAGACAAACAAGATATCAACCATTCCTTTTCAGTAGCTAGCTCATTCAAATATTTTGATTGTCAGGCTAGTTAATAAAAAAAGAAGAGGTCATTTACCGCCAAAACAATAGTTGGATGCATCCAAAAAGTAGCATAAACCTTCTTTGTAATGCCTACAGCTATTGTATTTCCAACTGCTGACAGTATCATTGTACATATAACCAGGCAAGAAAATCCAGTAGACAAACAATAAAATGATACATTGTGCACCTTGCAAGGTGAATGAAGTATTTAAACAATGTATGTCTAGGAACCACGTCAGAATATAGCATTGATGCAATCACGAGTCAACTAAAAATTCACAGGAACCATAACCAATTGAACCATATGGTGGCTAATATTAAACTCGCAAGATCATCTGATGATGTATAGATGAAATCCCTTGTTTATTATTAATCAAACATTGTATTTATCACAAAAATTGCCATCCCTAGTTTGGGACTGATGGGGCTCAAACCCGCAGCTTCGCCTTGACAGGTTAGTGCTCTGACCATTTAAGTTAAGAAAATCATTACATTGCTTTAATGACGAGCAAACTAAAGAATCAAATTGGCAATAGATTCTATATGTGCATCATGTAGAGTAGCTGTTGAGGTAATGAATTAAGCAATCAAACAACAGGTGCACGATAGACTTCCAGATCATATTAACATCGTCATAGTACATATATATAGTAACTGGGGATCATATTAGATGATAATAGTTATGACAATCTCACTACGAGTAGTCTAGATAGAACTCCCTCCGTTTCAAAATATAAGATGTCATGGATTTTGTGAAATGAATGTATCTAGACACCCTTTACTGTTGGTAGTGTAACTTGGACTAGTATTGTATGCATTTTTACTAGTCCAAGTTACTCCCCACCAAGACCAAGTAATTTATACTAGTCTCATACATATAACACTAGACTATGTTACTATCTCCAGAGTGCATATAAGCTCAATCATGGTGGCGATCTCTAATATTATAATAGAATATAGATTAGCATAAAAGTGGATATACTTCAATCACCACCACCTAATCATGGTCTAGTTAACGTATATATATATAGAAGATCATTAGTCAAATATAGCAAAAAGAGATCTCCACCATGATTGAGTCAGAAAATTGAATTACAAATCAAGGGATTTAATGTTAAAGGTCATCTTGTTCTAATCATTGGCCAACTCATGTGGTGCCGACACTAGACAATGTGAATACCTCCAGAGTGCATTCAAACTCTTAATTATAGAAAAAAATACAATAATAGACTATAAATTAGGATAAAAGTGGATATACTTAAATTACCACCACATAATAGATAGATAGATGAACACAAGTCAAATATAGATAGAATAGATCATCACCGAAATCAAGTGAGCACATTGAATTATAAATCGAGGGATTTATGTCTGGTTTTTGTCTAGTCTTGGTTAAGGTCAACCTTGTTCTAATAATTAGCCGAATCATGTGGTACCTCGTACAAACAAGCATCTGACACTGTGCACATCTCAGTAGAAACAAGAGACTTACTATTTTTTTTTGTGTAGTCCCGTTGGAGGACATCCTGTTGTCAGTTCGTTTTTGAAGACATCCACCACATTGAGTACTTGGATAGACGATCCATCTACTTTATTGTTGCTCCTCTGCATATAGGTTCTGGCCACTCATTCACATAAAACAGGTTTGCATTCAGCAATACGAAGAAACAGGTACTTACAAGATTGTAGGGGCGATTCACTCTACAATTCTTTGTGTTCTCTGTGAGAGGAAATAATATCAGATAGTGGCTGTTGCTGTTTATAAAGGACTAGATAGACATTATAGTATAATCATTTGTGAACACGTAGAGCAGGGAATGGAGGAATATAAACAAATATTTAAATGACATAAATATTGCCATGGTGATAAAATAGAATGCAGTTACAGTCACTCCTTAGCACGAAAAAGAGAGAAATTACAATGATTTATCTTGTGAAATGGGATTGCAAACAAATATGAGAAGTGCCATAAAAAGTGTCACCTTCTGCAGAGCAGGCAGTTACTGTACTAACATTTGGACGAACAAGATAGACATTACAATGGTATATCTCGTGAACTAATAGAGAAGGGAATGCTAACCCATCTGTGAAGTGACTTAAAATGCCATGAACTACATAATAGAAAGTAGATACTGCTGCTACAGAAATTATAATTGAGAAACTTGAATTTATAGAGCAGGGCATGCAGATAACCATGTTAAGTGCCTTAAAACATGCCATGTAATACTACATCCAATCTAAAGTAAATAAGGCGTACAAAGTTTTCGCAAGTCAATCGACGCAAAAATGGACCAAGTTTGTAGAACATACCAGGAACATCTACCATACCAAACCAATACTATTCGATACATCGGGGCATATATTTTCATAGACACAAATGCCACAAATTAACCCTTAATATATTTTTCTAGGAGCTTGGTAAAAGTCATAATTGTTTGACTTTAAAGTTATATAGGCCTTCTTTTACGGAATGGATGTACTCCCTCCGTTTCAAAAAGTATAAGCCATCATCTAGACCACTTTTAATGTGTAGGTTCATGTACATTTGGAGTAAACCTACTCACTAAATGGTGTCTAGATACACTCTTATCACAAAGCTAAAACATCTTATATTTTGAAACAAAGGGAGTAGTACACAATAGATGGCAGCTACTGTGGACATTAATTGAAATAAACAATAATGTCATAACTTGTAGAGGGAATGCAAAACCAACAAGTTCAATGACATAAAATTTGCGATAAATTACATAAGAGAAGGCAATTACTATGTTTGCTTAGAACAACTAGATTGAAATTAAAATAGCATAAATTCTAAACTTGTAGAGCAGGGAATGTTAACCTACATGTTTAACGGCTTAAAACTACCAATGAACTCCAAAATTACATGCAGTCAGTATTGTAGCAATAGACAAAGAAAGTGCACAATATGGTGACATAACTTGTGAACTTGTTGAACAGGTAGGCAGCTTCAGATGTTCAGTGAATTAACATTTACCATGTTTGTCAAAAAAAAATTAACATTTGCCATGAACTGCATAATACCAATGAACTCTAATGATGTATGTTTTATACTACCAAAATTGTTTATGTATATTAAGAGTAATTGTTGGTCAAAGAAAAACACACATAACAAGGACGCCTTATGCCTCGAAATAGAAGGAGTAGGTTAACGCCTGGATTTAACATAAACTACACCGAATTTATCAAGGGAGAGTGGGATATTAATTAAGCCAGTATTGAGGAAGGAATTTACCACCAATACAAAAATGCAGTTCACTGTCGCAGCCTCATACCCGCTATATTGAAACGAACGAACACCAGATCTGGTTTACCTAGGCCACGGCGTCGTTTACCTCATACACGGCATCTTTGCGGGTGACGTCAAGGACGTCGAGGGTTCCCGGTAGTGGTGAGTCGGGCTGAAGCAGATAGATCTTGGTGGAGTCTATGAAGCAGATCTGTGGAGGTTGTTGATGGGTCTGGCTTGCTTGACAAGATGGCCGGTGAATGAGATCCGGTGTAGTGCACGGCATCGTCGGTGAAGCAGATCTATTACGACCAATTATGGATTCGAGGTGCTGCACAAGAGCGTCGGTGAAGCAGATCCGGTGTAGTGGAGTGTTGAGTCCGTGAAGCAGATCTAATGCAGAGCACATCGGCGTAGGTGAAGCAGGTCAGGTGTTGTGGACTAGGGAGTCGGCAAAACTAACACGGTTGTATGGAAGAGGGTGTAAGGCGATCTAGGGTTCGGTAAGGTGGATGTCGGCTGATCCCGTAGGCTGGTCAGGAGTATATAGTATAGAGGTATGGCGTGTAGGCCGGCGAAGTGTGGTGGTGCAGGAGCCGGAGGTAGGATAGGGGGTTTGGGGTGGCGTGTGGGCTGGCGAAGTGCGGCAGTGATGTTCCGGTGCGGTGGTGTAGGAGCTGGAGGTGAGATAGGGGATTGGTTGGCGTGTAGGCGGGCGAAGTGCGACGTAGATGATAACGGTGCGGTGGTGCAGGTGCTGGAGGTGAGAGGGGGTTGGATGGCGTGTAGGCCGGCGAAGCGCTGCGGGGATAGGCCGGTGCGGTGGTGCAGGAGCCAGAGGTGAGAAAGGGGTTAGGGTTTTTCGGAGTGCTTTGGGGGAAATGGCGTCGGTGGAAGGTGGACTACCCAGCTTCAGAGCAATTGGGACCCCTGCCCCCCCGAGGGGAGGGGGATTAAGAACCATACCCATGCCCCGACATTAGTAGAGAGGCCATTGTCAGGGGTAGAAAGGAATTTCGTATGGCTACAAGTTGGGGCGTGTGACCACTTGAAATATTTCGGTGTAGGTGAGGTGGTAGAATTTGCCGCTTTGGGATTTTGAATTTGGCTATACAGTTCAAAAGATATAGAATAATAATATCACATCCTATCCTAGTAGTATCTATAGTCCAATGACTAGAAAAAATAGTTTACTGTAATGTCCTAGCCTTTCTAGGTATGGAATATTTCCGGAGCCATTTCTGCAAAAATAAGGTCTCTACCTTCTGCTCAATTGCATAAACATATGAAGGTACGTAGTAAGATGAACTAGAGTAGTATGTTTCCCACTATGACTAGCCTTAGAGGATCTCTAGTGGCTAGTGTATCCGGTAGTCTAAGCCAAATATAGGCAATTTTTTAAAATAATACGAACTATTTAATCAATATCACAAATAATACACAAAATTAGAAATTTTGAAAAATAGCGCGACCTCGGTAGTTCAACTACCGACAAGTACTAGTCGGTAGTTCAACTACCGATTAGTACTAGTCGGTAATTGAACAACCGATAGGTCAGCTTATGGTGGCACTACTAACAAGTACTAATCAGTTTTCCAATGACCTGTCGGTTGTTCAATTACTGACAGTAGTTGAACTACTGACTAGTACTTCTCGGTAGTTGAAAAACCGAGGCCACGCTATTTTTCCAAATTACTAATTTTGTGTATTACTCTTGATATTGATTAAATAATTCATATTATTTAAGTATTTTTAGCCAAATATAGACCACCATGGACCGAAAAATGCATCTGGTGGCTTGTGTATCTGGTGGTCTAAAATTTAGATATCCTCCAAACAGGCTACTCGTTGTCCATATTTGGACAACCGAGGCACCATGTCTAACGCAAAGTTGGTCGCTCGCGAGCAAGCTCCCGCGCCAAATCAGAGCATTTGTTGTACTGATTTGCTATGTATATTGACTATTTGTGTGCACATGGACATATAGACTATCAAATTTAGACTATCCACTAGAAAACTGAAGTCGTGTAAAAAGGAAACTTTTTACACCATTATCTATAAAGTGAAGATGTAGACTACCAAATTTAGACAAGCCATTAGAGATGCTCTAAGGCCTTCCATAGTGTGGTCGATACCCAATAGATAGAAAAGTTTCCACCTCATAAGCGATGCCTAGAAATTCTTTTGAGGCACCGAGCTCACAATGTGATCATTTTGGCCAAAAATAAATAGCTGTCCCACAAAATGATAAACAAATTAACTAGACCAATCTCCATGGCTTATCTTTGGTGAAGGTCCTCTCAACAACATGCATAGTACACATATATTGCTATTTTATTGGGTGAAAAGTTTGGGGCATCGGAGCACCTAGGTGCTCCGGTTCCCTGGAAAAATTTGGTGTCATCGATTGGACAACGGAGGGCACCGGTGCCTAATTCTTGTAAAGTGATTTGGGCACCGATTTTTTCACACGCTGCAGAAGGCCTAAGAGACTACCAAATTTAGACAAGCAACTAGAGATCAAGGCAAAAAATACTAGCGTGCTATTTAATTTAGTGTGGATTTTCTCTGATATGAAAGTTATAGCGTGATAATAACACACTATTTTACAGAACATATTTTTGTAAAAATTTAAAAATATAACAGGTATATCATGAATATAAACGATTTCAGCATGTAATGAATTGCCTAGAGTAATACTTCCACATGCATAATCGATTCCGGCATTATCCAAGTTGGAGGATAACCGGTAGGGCTGAATCTAGATACAGCACCAGGTGCTGCAGGAGGAGGCGGTGGCTTGACAAGATCACTTAAGTTTAACAATAAAATTTGCATTGTATGTTTGCTTACTCAACACATTCATCATATGTTATCTTACTCCAAACCCGTGTGTTTGGAGAATCAGATAATATAAGTATGACATACTCCCTCCGTCCCAAAATGTAAGACGCCTAAGCTTTAGCAAAAAGTCAACATATTCTAAGTTTGACAAATTTATATATAAAATTATAAACATCCACAATAACAAATCAATATCAATAGATTCACCATAAAATATAGTTTCCCAATATGTCCATTCGATATTGCAGATATTCGTATTTTTTTGTATAAACTTGGTCAAACTTAGAAGATGTTGACTTTTGACTAAAGCTTAGGCACCTTACATTTTGGGACAGAGGGAGTATCATTTTTTATATAAAATTATAGTAGTAGGTGAAACTCAAAAAATATTTATACTTTCGAGCTTCGTTCATAAAGTATCCCGTGGGTTTGGTTCTTGTACTTTTTGTATAATCTAGAAATCAACCTATAGCCGTAAATAATCCGCGTCCGTAAAACTGATCTGTAAATAAATTATATTCTATAGGAGTACGTGGGCGGGGCCAGGGGAAACTGCATGCCCTTTCGTCTCCAGAACCGCTCATGCATGCATATCGCGATCTTCCTAGCGGTTCCTTTCTTCTCTATCACATTCCTTTTCTGTCACCCGGCCAGACCTCTGCAAAACAAAATAAGGCGCCAATCACAGCCCATGGCAGCATCGTTGGACAAGATGTACTACTTCGTGGACCCTGGCATCACCATAATATAGGTGGCCTATACCAACAGAGCGTCGGTGGTGAACGATTACATCGAGAAAATCCAAAAGCTCCTGGAGGAAACGGACGACAAGATTGTTGGCCTCGACGTCGAGTACACTAACGAGCAATCACCGATGCAGAAGGTCGCTGTCGTCCATCTATGTGTGGGAATGGATTGCCTGGTCTACCACATCTGCCAGGCTGACCAACCATGCTCAAAGCTAGTAGAGTTCCTCACCAACCCTAACATTACCTTTGCAAGCGTCGACATCGGCAATGACCGTATTAGGCTTAGGCATTCTCTAGTACCAGTGACGAACTTTGTGGACATCCAGAAGAGGTGGAAGCCTGCCGGCTACAAGAATGAGAAGGATTCTTTGGCTTACTACGCGGTGGCCCTCATTAACATCCGTTACAAAGTCATAAGAAGAAGAAGGAGGATGTGGACCACAAGCAGTGGGGGAACATGCCCCTAACACTACAAGAAATCTGGACTTATATGACCCTCCATTTTTGTCACAGAATCGTCACAGTGGTCCATTTATGACGATTCTACAACGAAAATGAGAACGTCAAAAGTTGAGCGTTGCAAATGAACTATAACGACGATTTTAATAAAATCGTCATAACCGTCTATGACGATACTGGAACATCATAACATCTATGACGATCCTAATATCGTCATGGGCCCTCTAGCCTGGCCAAGTCATATGCAACGTGGCCAATCCTACGTGGCAAAATTGGGACGAAATTAAATCGTCTTAAATCAAAATCAGCCCAGTCCATTTCTGGGTTCTACATGGGCTTGGACCAACAATTCTGGCTTCTTTTTCTTGTGAAATCTGGTCAGCTACATGGGCCTAGCCCAACATTGTGACATTTTTATTTTATTTGCATTGGCCTTTTATATCGACAAGTTCTTACTTTCGGCCTTTTTATTTTGGGCTAGTCCCACCAGTAACATGGGTCCAAGTTGTCAGTTCGCACAGTTCATAAGGTCCCACTTGTAAGTGTCCATTTTCTCATGTTTCCACAGTAATTAAATAGCTAATAATTAAATCAAGGCCAACAGACATTCACGAATGATATTTCGGATAACATCAACACATTACAATCACACAGTTCACATCAGGTGGAGCTACCAAAATACAATAAAACGTTCAGAAAGTATACAAGCTAGCTATTTTTTGATATTTCAGAACTTCACGCTTCATCTTTCTCTAATTTATTTAGCATGTACCTGTAGTCCAACAAAAAGGCAATTAGGTATGAGGAGGCCCCGATGAGATATTTAGATAAACACACTATAGATTGAAGAAAAAAACTCAGTTTTGATACTACAATTAGGAACAGATAAATTGGAACAAACCTCCTTCCAAAACTTTAGAAACATTCTGGAAACAATATATACTGATCACTATCGTAAAAACGAAGAACATGCAGAATTAGACTTGGTGAAACAAGATTGCCAAGCTTCTGCTAACGAACATGAGCAAAGGAACAATAGAACTGTGTGATGAAGCTATTAGCAGGTTGGTAACATGATTTTAATAGTGAAAGGCAACAACATAAGCAGCTGAACAATCAATAGCAGATCAAACATGACTCAAATACACTAGTCCAATGCCACTACCGAATTATAGATCAACTTAAATATTATTAAACTAAACTATTCAATTGCATGATGATCCCAGGAAAAAATATTGTAGCTCTACCACACATTTAGCTCACGAGTATCACAATTATTCCGATGACATAAGAGTAGATAGACACTTCTTCTATCACAACCATATCTCATATAACAAGTGGAGAAGAAAAGGGATGAACCAGGGAACTTACATACACCATGGAGCTCGTGAAGAGGAGCAGTAGGGGGTGAGGTCAGTAAGATCTGAAGACCTAGCCAGAGGATCTTGTTTCGTCGACCACTCCAAGTCAATGCTACTGGTGCACTCCAAGTTGCGTGCCTCTTCTCATCTCACCTCCCCATCTACCAATGCAATTCCCTGTATGCCAAAACACGCTGGCTAGCATCAACAACTATCCATCGATGTAAAAACAACTATAGTTTGATGTATGCCAAGCCACATCACATCTTAGGGCACAGTCATAGTCTTGGTTGCATGAAAGATCACACCAAATTAAACATGACAGGGTAAATATGTATAAGAAACATTCAGGGAACCAGAAAAACATGTGTCCAGGATATTCGAAATACACTAGCAAAAATAATAAGGTGCCACATTAAACAAAGGGAAACGCTACTCCATTTATAGTTGTGTTCATTTAGATTCTACGGCCATTTAAATATAATATAGATGAAGCATGTGGATAAAGTTATTTGTTAGAAGGAAAAGCTCAACACCATGACCACTGTTACTGACAGTAAAATGGGTAACTAATTATTTATCTAATGGAAAATAGCTAAGCTAATAGGTAATGAAAATTTTGGGCATAGGCAAATGCAAGTAATATGAGGACACCATTCAACATATATTGTACATTACTAATCCAAAAGGGAGTCATGACTCATTTCACAAATGTTGCTGGCGGCGTGGACATGACAATATAGGCAATGCAAGTAATCTAAACACACCATTCAACATATATTAGGAATATTACTTATCCAGCAGCACTAAACCACAGTCCTGACATGATTCTGATGGTTATTTCAAAAAGCAGCACTATAGCATTACACCAGGATCACTACACCAGCAGCACACACGCTAGCTATTTCAAAAAGAAAGCACGCTAGCTATTTCAAAAAGAAAGCACGTTAGCTATTGCAAGTGGGCAACTATTATCTGATGACATAATATTAAACTTGATACTAGCTATAGTACTAGTCCAGTACATAGATATATTCGAGAATAGATTAATCATGTATGTAAGCAAATCCAATCGATTGGCGCCGAATCAAGGCGATGACTCTGCAAAGCATGTGGATACATCAGAACTTAGAAAGCAACCAAAGCTTAACCATGAACAAGGAGAAAAGAGAATTCAGAAGTAGTACTAGTGAGTACTTGACCTGAAGCAGATGAAGAGGACTTGAGGTGGGAGGAAGACGCCGCAGGCGATGGGGAGGTACATCATGCGGACCGGGTTGATGGGCGTCGGGAGCTTGCGGTTCAAGTGGAGGATCACTGGGCACAGGCACCATAGCGACCAGTCTTCCGCCGTCGCCGAGCTGTTGTGGAACATCTTCAGCCCGCCGCAGCACTCGCTCTGCACTCCTGACAGAATCCATCATATCACCTCGTGAAAAAAATCCAAGAACCAAGTCATCACAAGAATCAATCCAACATTCAGTACTAGACATGCACCACCATCTAAACTAGGAGCCATGAGCGAGTCGTGCATACAAGATGGGCTCGTCCTGCAACAAAATACTATGAAGATGAGGACTCACCAGATATGAGGCGGCGGTGGCCTTGTTCCCACACGCTGAAGGAGACAGAGCCTCGGCGCTGCACCAGGTCATGGTCCTTCCCCGGGAGGCGGCGGCTTTGGCTCCCGGTGGAACGCAGGAAGAAGCAGTAGCATCACAGTCAGGCGACCACCAGTAGGCCGGTGTTGCGGAAGATCTCTATGTCCGAGCAGATTGGGGCGGATCGAAATCTGGCCATCGGCAAGGAGGGGATCCCTCGATCTGGATGTGGTCGGGCGCAGGGAAGAAATTCCATGAGTAGACATGTGGGTCGAGGGTGATGTGCCGGACATGGTGTAGAGGGGAGGAGGTGCGCGGGAGGTCTCGGGTGGCCAGCGATGTGGCGCTGGGAAGGAGTAGAGCGATGCATCAGGGTGGAGGCGATGCACACAAGTAGGTGCGATGGGAGAATCTACGCTGCAAGCCGTCTGGGATGGTCGGCGAGGTGGCGCCCGGGATCTTATTATGGAATGGCCAGTGAGGTGGGGATCTTTCTCAGATGGCGCTGTTTCCCATGTTTGTCATCGGGGAGGGGAGAAGAAGATGGAGATGGAGATCTGGGCAAAACACAGGCTGGTGCACAACGGACCGTGCCAATGACGGAGCGGGTCGGGCACATCGGCTATAGATCTAGGGAGGTAGGTGGTGGCGGGGCCTGGTGAAATTGAGTGGAGGTGGAGATGGCGGAGGGGAGGACGGCCGTGGTTTGGGGAGAAGGGCGGCGCCAGAGGGGAGCTGCCGGCCAGGGGAGAAGTGGCGGTAGCGTTTGATTTGGAAGGAAGAGGAGGGGATCGCGGTGGCGGTACCAGGGAGAGAGAATAGGAGGTAGCCCCTGTGTTAGGTCATTAGCGTGTGGGGGTGAGGCACGTGCGCGTGGGGAGTTGGTGAGGCCGTGGGTGTGCTTCTTCAGCTGAGCTTGCACGCGTTGGATGGACACTGAACGGTCCAGATCAGGCCGCGATGGAGGATCCGTGGGAGTTTATCTAGTGCACACATATACTTCTTAGAATGGCGAACAATGTTATCGGAGAAAGTTTTCATATTCATTCCGAAAAATCCATTTTTCATTTTCCGAGTGCAAAAAACGGAGCATTTTGTGAAGCAACTACCAAATGATAGTTTTAGAATACTACCACCCCATTTTTCAAAATAGTAGACCACCTTACATGAACAATGTCCCAACCGGGGTATCTGAAACATTTCCGTCCACCCATGACGAAAAAGACAAATTCCTGCCAAATCGGTAGGAAGTGGGTCTGATTTGAACTACATGTACATTATCTGATGACCATGATTTTTTGAAAAAATCGTTTTTAGACTCGCAATATGTATTTTATTCAGATATCCAATGCAAATTTAGCGAGGCTCAGCCCCTAGGTAAGAACCTTCCTGCACGCCGTTTTGACCATTGTGTGAAACTGGCATAAAAATTCAAAAACGGTCCCAACTATGTGAATCCTTCGTGTGGCGTCATGTTATGTGACATAGTTGCAAGAAAAAATATCAAACTTGGTAATTTATTGCGTCTCGAAGAAACCTTCTTAGAAATGACCTATCATGTTCTAGGTTTCATGACTTTCGGGCCAAAAGACGAGTGTTTTGGCTAGAATCAGGGCATAGTTTGTCATAATGTGCTTGTATTGTGCACGCGTGTGCATCTTGGGATGGCGAACAATGTTGCAGGAGGAAGTTTTCCTTTTCGTCCCACAGAAAATCTATTTTCTGAGCGCAAAAAACGGGGCGTTTTGTGAAGAAACCACCAAATGATAGTTTTATAATGCTACCACCTTATTTTTCAAAAATAGTAAACCACCTTACATGGACAATATCCCAACTAGGGCATCTCAAACCTTTCTGTCCATCCATGACGAAAAAGACAAATTCCTGCCGAATCGATAGGAAGTGGGTCCGTTTTGAACTACATGTACATTATCTGATGCCCATGATTTTTTGCAAAAATCATTTTTAGACTCGTAATATGTTGTTTATTCAGAGATCCAATGCAAGTTTACAAAGGCTCGGCCCCTAGCTAAGAACCTTCATGCCCTCCGTTTTGACCATTGATTGAAACTGGCATAAAAAATTTAAAAACTGTCTGAACTATGTGAATCTTTCGTGTGGCGTCTTGTTATGTGACATAGTTAAAAGGAAAAATATCAAACTTAGTAAATTTATTGTGTCTCGAAAAAACCTTCTCAGAAAAGACCTATCATGTTCGAGGTTTCATGACTTTCGGTCTAAACGACGAGTGTTTTGGCTAGAATCAGGGCATAGTTTGTCATAATGTAATCGTATTGTGCACGTGTGTGCATCTTAGGATGGCGAACAATGTTATAGGAGGAAGTTTTCCTTTTCATCCGATAGAAAATCCATTTTCTATTTTCCGAGCGCAAAAAACGGGGCCTTTTGTGAAGCAACCATCAAATGATAGTTTTAGAATGCTACCACCCCATTTTTTAAAAATATTAGACCACCTTACATGGACAATGTCCCCAACCGGGGTATCTCAAACCTTTCTGTCCACCCATAACGAAAAAGACAAATTCCTGCCGAATCGATAGGAAGTGAGTCCGTTTTGAACTACAGGTACATTATCTGATGCCCATGATTTAAAAAAAAATCATTTTTAGACTCGCAATATGTTGTTTATTCAGAGATCCAATGCAAGTTTAGCAAGGCTCAGCCCCTAGCTAATAACCTTCATGCGCGCCGTTTTGACCATTGTTTGAAACTGGCATAAAAAATTCAAAACTTGTTCGAACTTTGTGAATCCTTCGTGTGGCGTCATCTTATGTGATATAGTTGCAAGAAAAAAATATTAAACTTGGTAAATTTATTGCGTCTAGAAAAAACCTTCTCAGAAAATACCTATCATGTTCGAGGTTTCATGACTTTCGGGCCAACGACGAGTGTTTTGCCTAGAATCAGGGCGTAGTTTGTCATAATGTGCTCGTATTGTGCATGCGTGTGCATCTTGGGATGGCGAATAATGTTGCAGGAGGAAGTTTTCCTGTTTGTCCCACAGAAAATTCATTTTCCATTTTCTGAGCGTAAAAAACGGGGCGTTTTGTGAAGCAACCACCAAATGATAGTTTTAGAATGCTACCACCCCATTTTTTAAAAATAGTAGACCACCTTACATGGACAATTTCTCAACCGGGAATTCGCGAACCTTTCCGTCTACCCCTGATGAAAAAGATAAATGTATGTCGAATCGGTAGGAAGTGGGTCCGATTTGAAATGATCTGGTACTCATGATTTTTTGAAAAAATCATTTTTAGACTCACAATATGATGTTTCTTCAGATATCTAATGCAAGTTTAGCAAGATTCGACCCCTAAACAAGAATTATCACTACCTACTTTCAAACTCACATTCTGAATTATGATATTGTCCCTACTATGGACAAATGTGATATTAGTAAATCAACTATTTTTAAATAATAAAATTATTTATATTTAAAAACCTAAGATGATTTACTGAATTTTATAGAAATTTAAAGAAAAAAACAATTACTTTGGACTTCCTATGAAAAAGCTACAAAAAATTAAGAAAACAGAAAAAAAAACTACTGTAACTAGACCAAGATAACAGTCAATGTCGGCCCAAGATAACAGTCAAGCCCACCTCCCTTCCCACATAAGGCCATTCCCAGCAATTGAGGACTCAACCCAAGACCACTTATTGAATAGTTATAACCTGTCGATGTAGTAGTATGACATAAAGGAACAATGGTAAATTACAAGTGTCTCGAAAAAACCTTCTCAGAAATATGAATCCTTCGCGTGGTGTCTTATTATGTGACATAGTTTCAATTGAAAATACCAAACTTGGTAAATTACAAGTGTCTCATTTTTAGACTCACAATATGATGTTTCTTCAAAGATATTCTAGCCTTTCATTTCTTGCGAGCCTAGCCTTTCATTTCTTGCGATCCAATGGCCTTTCCTATCTCCAATGACATCACAAGTCAAAGACAATCATTTACGAAGGAATGACACCGCCTATTAATTTTTGCCTGACCGAATCGTTCTATTCCTTCACCTTATCTCTCTAAGCGTTCTTTGTGCTACGCTAGGGTTTGAGCAGCGCCGCCACCGCCCATCATCACTGTGTTCCGATCACCGCCACCGCCCATCATTCACGCGTTCTGATTGCCGCGCCGACCCTCATTATTGATGGCTGATTGCCTCCGTTGCCACTCACCGCTGCCGGCCGATCGCCATCGCCTGATCGCTGCCGCAAGGACAGTCATCCCATTCCATGGCGAAGGAGCGTAGGCTGGCTGCACCTCCGGCTGCCACGCATGGGTCCTGGGCAGGACATGAGCGAGAACCAGGTTAGCTACGCATCACTCCATTGCTTATTGTCCATACCTTGCACTGCAATTCAATCGTTGGGTTAGCTACACATCGGCTAGCCTCATATTATCAGACCACTGTATAGTAGTTGTTGCACTTGTTTATCTTGAGGCAATTACATGATTAGGTTATGAAAAAAGAGAAGTATTTATACATCAATGAATAATGGGGTTGATTTGACAATATTATTTCTGAAGAGTTTAACTTCGACTCTTAAGCTTTATAGGTGCAAATGGGATAACATCAGTCTTTTCCAATAACAACACTTGTGAGATAATTAACTGATAGCATGAGTATATACTTGGTCTCTTATTCAGTGAATAAATTCAATTCACACCATGATTACAATGCTTCTATCATATTTTATCTAGGAGCTAACAAGACATGAGGAAGAGAAGATTGCTGGTGTTGGAAGCAATGTTCATGGATGTACGTGAGCCTAAAAAATAGAAGTCATTTTCCCAAAAGCTACTTCCAATATTTACTGAAGCTCAATACAGATTTCATATTCATATTTGTATAATTGAATTTGGCTAACTGCTTAATCTGGATTACTTGAATTTTTCCTACCGCTTCATGCAGACCAAGCATAAGATATATAAGGTATTTCTGTATCAACGGCTTCATCTTGTTTGCTTTATCCTGGCTTACATAAAAGTTCAATAAAACATGGGCCTTACTGAATTACAATGAGTAAGAAAGTTGCGGGAGAATTCCTCAGAAAAAGAAAGTGGAGGGTTGCTTATGTACGATGGAATTGTTCTTGCGGTTCCTTGACAATTGTTAGTTGGGTTTTTACTTTGAAGGGGACAATTATTATTGAATCGTTTTGTTATTTATAAATTGATGTGTTTTTTTTGGTAATCGAATTGTGACACTCACTCTCTATAGGGATCCACGGCGAGGTTTCTCAGTTGGTGTCTCATATCACATGAGATAATAAATAGCCATAAGCATAACTATCGTTAATTGATAGGAGTTTGATCGTACGTTGCACGTACACACTAACTAGTATGGACTAATATAGGATTAGTAGATCCACAATTTAAAGTACTCATACTATTCATAATTAACATCCTAGTTTGATCTAATGAAATTTATAAAAATTTAGAGACAAAAATCAATTATTTTGGAGTTCTTATGAGAAATATACACAAGAATTATGAAAATACAAAAAAAAACGAAAAAACCGAACCGGACCTAATCTACTGCACCCTAAGGTCAAATGCCGCCCAAATATACCTTTCCAGCGAGGCTCATTAGAGGAAACATGGCCGCCAGACCCAGTTTCAGTCGCGGGTTATAGTTAAATGAACTGAGCGACAATATGTGTCAGCTAAGTTGTGTTGGTCTGGTGGTTAGGTGCCTTCTATTTGTGGAGAGGTCTCAGGTTCGAGTACCCTACTGGCCCTTTTTTGATTATTATTCCAGACATGAGCACGAGGTCAATTTGTGGGGTCTGACACGTAGGTATGCCACATATGCAAAAAACTAACACATAGATATGCCACATAGATGAAAATTCTGGGGCAAATTCTTACCCATTTCAACTTTATTCTGTTTTGGACATTTTGACCAATTTAAATCGTCGTAATCAGCTATAATAAATGTCGTAGGCTAAATCCGTCATATTATGACGATTTTAGCTAGTGCAAATATGACGTTTTGGAGTCAAAACGTCTTAAATTTTTAAGGTTTTGACTCCTTTAAACGGCTTATGACTATCTAGTGCAAAATCGTCATAGATCTATGACGATTTTGTTCAAGGTCACTATCAGAAGGTCATAGTTTGCCACATTTCTTGTAGTGTGACTGAAGAGCAGATCAAATATGCAAGACTCAATGCCTACGCAACCTACGAGGTATACAGGCAGATAGTGAACTTCGAGAGGGGTCAACAAACTCTCGAAATGTTCAACCAAAAAAAGAACTAAGGAAGAAAGACAAGGGCAAGGGCAAGGGCAAGGGCAAGCAGACCAAAGAAGAAGACGAAGACTCGGAATGGTACACCATGTGACCTAAGAGTATATCTTTGCGTGTCGGTATATCCTTGCTTGGTACTAATCCTACTTGTACTATACTACTCGTAGAAGTTAATGCATGTATATACTGCAGGCATGCAAGGGGTGGAGGCAAGAATTAATGCAAGGAATCGCAGCAGTTTCTTTTACTTTGAATGAATTGTCTTGTCAATTAATAGCCCTCGCAGATTATAATTTTATAGGTGGAGTACTGCTCAATGACAGAGGGTGAATGGGCACCTGAAAAACTGCTAGTAGCACTGTAGCAGTAGAACCGCAAGATAAACATTTTTCGATTGCCCGAATGTATATTGAGTTAGTATATTATAAACACATATATTACTACTACCTGCTATGTACTAGTACTACTACTAGCAAAAAACCACCGTCCTTACTGCGGAAAAAATATGATTTCTTCCAACCAAACTAGTACTATTCCAAAAATGGCTATATTTACTTGTCGTAAAAATGGATGTATCTAGACATGTTTTAGTGATAGATACGAGTACATCCAATCCAGTGACAATTAATATGAATCATAGGGGAGTACTACTACTACCGTACTCCACTATTGTACTACTAATAGTAGTACATACTAGTACTCCTGAATGTATGTTGATCAGTACTCCTACCTCTGTTTGGGATTATTAGGCCAGAGAGCTTTTTCAAATTGTTACAAATTATAATAAGACCTATCCTCTTTATTGCCTTAATCCCCGTTACTCATTAATTTAGATATCTGTATTTTCTCTCAATCTCCCAATGCATGTTGTTTCATCTCTCATCGTGTTCTCTTTTTTTTATCTAGCGTCTCATGCATGTAAAACTAGTCGTGCATGCATAAATTAATTAGAGTTCATCTACTTGGTAGTATTGTGAATTAGCCCTCTGGCCTTCCTAAATAGAGAGCCTTAATAATATTCAACTTACTACTTAGAAGAGTACATCAACTGATGCACCCAACCCATCGGAAGTTAAGACTTCATGAAAAATACTCAGGAGTGTACTACATCCATGAACTCATCTAGTACCTCCGTTTCAAGGAATAAGGCGCACACGCGCTACAAAGTAAAGTTTGACTGAATAAATGGAGCAACTAAAATTTATTTATATGTGTAAAATTTGTTTCGTTGAATTCGTATTGAAACAACTTTCCAATGATGCTAAATTGTATAGTACCAACATTGTTTATATATATTTAGAGTAAATCTTGGTCAAACAAAAAACAAAATTAAGGGAGCCTTATTTCTTGGGACGGAGATAGAGTACTAGTACTACAAAATCCACCATTCCTAGTATGCAAACGATCATTCTGCAATTAAACCAATTAACAGCAACTTACATCACCACTAAAACTCGACGTGAAAGAAGAAACGCAGCTCCTTCGAGGTAGCAGGACTGACCAGGTAATGAGGCGGCGCCGCCAGGTAAGACGTAAGGTCCTCAAACGCGACCTCGCCCAGCTTAGTGGAGCTCGGCGCGTCGTTCTCCACCATCACGATGCCGGTCCTCCTCCTACCGTCCGTCTAGGAGAGCAGCGGCGGGCATTCCGCCCACATCCTTACCCTGTACACTGGCAAGTCGCCCATCACGGCCCTAACACAGACTGCAGACACAAGGGGGACTGTGCTTACTGAGCCAAACGTCAGAACGAACACGGCGCCGTCCTGCTCCCCAACGATGATGAGTCGGCGGGACGGCTCGCTCGGCAGCGACACTGTAACATCCCAAATTTTACGATTACAGATGTTACTAGAAGCATGCATCATATCTTTTGCATCATGGCATCACAATAAAAGCCGCATCAAATACATTCCCTAAACCCTATAGTCATATAAAGACAAAAAGGGGTTAAACAAAAACTAACCTCCTAAACCCATGCCAAAGTGTTATTTTATAACCCCATAGTAATCTCCTTCTTTCTACAAAATTTTAGAGACAAATATCATTAAATTTGGAGTCTGTTTGCAAAAGTTATTGGTCAAATAATGAAACAGAAAAATAAAAAGAATATTTACAAATAAAAAGAGAACTAACCTAACCGGGCCAGCTGAACTGGCACACCCCTATCCACCGCGCGAGCCAGGCACAGGTGGAGCACAGCAGCGACAGCCGCATGGGTCGGCCCAGCCCGCACCGCTATCCCCTCGCGCCACTGACGCCTCGGCCCCACCCGTCATCCCCTCCCCTCACCGTCTCCAGGACGAACACGACGCATAGCCACGTCGGGGCCAACCTCCCCGGCCGATTCGGAACGGAATCCGTGACCCCTGCGCCAAGCCAGGCTGCCTATCAGAACCCTCGGCACGCCTTCCAAAAACCCTAGCTTTTTCTTCGCTAATCGCCACCGGGCTGCCGCCTTGGAGCTCGAAACCAATCTCGCCAGAGTGCGCCGCCGCCGAGCTCGACGAACAAAGTTCGAGATCACCTCTTCCCCTTATCTCTCCCTCTTTGTCTTTCCCTTATAGTACCACACCGATTCACCTTCATTTCCCCTTGAACAGTGCCCCGTGCCGCCCCTAATTGGTCGCCGGAGTCTCACCGGAGAAGGAGGAGGCCGGCGGAGCTTCATCGTGAGTCGAGGAAGCGAGAGCCGCCGCTGTCCGTGCTAGAAGGATCGCAAGGAGGAGCTGCACCCCGTCGTCCACACCACCGCCTCGGGGGACCACCAGACCACTACCGAGCATCGCCACCCGACGCGCTGCCGCCGCTCATCGTCGACGACGAGTCATCACCGCCGCGGGTGAGTTCCCTTCGTCCCTGGCCGTTAGATCACGATCCGACGATGTAGATTAGATCATCTTACCGAACTAGTACCGACGAATCGCGTAGCGCCATGTCGCATGTGCTCGCGTCAGCGCCGCGTCAACGTCGCGCGCCCTGCTGGCCCAATTCCGAGCCGCCACTTGTCGCCGCGTTGCTGGCCATTCGTTCTGTTTTTTTAAATAGGCAAAAATTGTTTTAATCTCGTTTAATTCATAGTAAATCGTACACTTCTTCAAAAATTGCGTATGATATACCGTTGGATTCGCAAAATTGATTAGAACACATAGCTGCAATTATATTTCTGGTTTACTGCAGTAATCTTGTAGTAGGATCTAAAGTCTAAATTGGAGTATTTTAATTCTAGAAAAATAACCGTAACTCCGTTTTAGTTGATTCCTCTTGCGTTGGCTTCGTATCTACGAGATCCTCTGTGGAAAATTGAGATATCATGCTTAGAGTGTTTAGATATGTTTCGAGGTAGATTGGAAGTGTAGATCTATTTATGAGCATATTTAATTAAGTATTAATCCAAAATACCTAAAATCTGTGGGAAATCGATACTAATGACATCCCCAACTCAACAACACCCCTAAATATAACCCTTGATCGAAATTGAACCCATCCTTGCATATTACCATGTTGCATGCATGCATAATTATCTTCGTGGCATCATTTTGTGCAAGTTGTGATTGAATCTATGATTGTGTTTTTTTTAGATTGTTCGGAGTGCGCTAAGAAGTACTGTTGTGCAGAGTTCTGCTCAGATCAAGGAAAGTTACACCACTTGTACATATTATGTCCCTGTTTTTGTCTATGCATGTTTTACTCTTCAAATCTTGTAGTATGCATGTGTAGGTCTTTAATAGATTTCCTTATTACTATTTTTGCCAGTGCGGTTTTGTAATATTCCATGAGTAGCTTTATACTTAGGAATTTCCATCCTAATAGGTTTCCCCTGTTTTTGCTAATTATTTCTTCGTATGCTATATATATACTAAGTACCGTTGGGGGGTTCGAAAGACTCAAAACATTTCTAAGTATAAGAGCTCTCTCGAGCGAACTTTTCTTCTGAAAACTCCCTTCAAAATAAAAACTAAGTTTTCTTCTGGGCGGAATGGTTGTCGGGTCAACGAGTGGATATTTGGTGGAGGACGGCCGCCCAGGAATCAAAGAAGTCTGCCATGTTTCAGAATTCAGAAGCTTCTAGTGCAACCACAATACATATGGGCTTTGTCTTGGCTTAGTACTTAGTGGGAAACCTCACCGGGGTACCAACATTTGGAGGTTCTTGGCACGGTTGGATCCAGCTGGTAGAGGGGCTACTAAGGAAGGCTTCGCCATGGTCTTGTCTGTAAAAGGACTTGATCATGGATTGTGGGGAAAGTGCACAACCTCTCAAGAGTATTGCAATCTGATCGACTAGCCGAGTTCACGGAAAAGAACACTTTGAGCATCTAAAAGATGGAGCCTCTGAAAGATCTTCCTCTCTCTTTTCCAAACTTAAAGTTTTAAAAACCCCAAGGCATGAGTAATATCGCCATTGGGTGGGATTTTGGGGACTTGGTGCGTAATATCCAAGTGCTAGGTTGATTGGACACTTGGTGAGTAATATCCTCGTGTTCCACTTGACCCTATACTACTTAAACAATGTTTACAAAGTAGGGTAAACTCTTCCTTTTTTTCTTACTTAGAGAAAATTGGCCTTACACAAAAGAACCCCAAAGCCTACACTTAGCCTTGCATGTAGAGATAGTCTTATTCTTTCCTTGGTGTAATTTGCCAATACATTCAAAGTATTGACCCAACTTGTTGGCTGCACGTCTTATGTGCAGAATCCAAAGACTGAAAGGTTCGTAGGGATCACGGGTCTTCACGCAACTAGCCTGAGGCGTTGATGGACTCAAGTTTTACTTAGTTTCTGCTGTTTTATTTAAGCTAGATATAATCTATGCAAGTTGTAATAAATATACTCTGGATTATTCGTGTAATAATGACTTGTGTTTTACATGATATTCATCAACTGTGAAGTGCTAGCTATTGATCCAGGGACTAGCATGTTAATCACAGGGACTTAGGATCTCTATCAGATCCGAGGCCACTACAGATGGTATCAGAGCACAAAGTTGCATGTAGGACATGACCCCTAGGATTGGAAACCACCTTTACCATTATGTGTTTTTGCTTTCTATATTCTTCTAAGTTATTTATGCTCTTCTAGTAACTCTCCTCCTTATCACTTTGTGTCTAATCTTCATTCTCCTAACTTAAAGTTGACGACCTTCTACTACGACACCGCCGAAGACATCAAGTACCTGCGCTTTGGGGAATGCCTCCTGGACATCATCAAGACGTTGGAGTTGCCCATGCCATCAATCAAGGGAAGTGAGTTGAGGAAGATGCACAAGGAAGGATGCTGTGCGATTGAAGTCATTCAACCGGGGCGAAGCGAGTCTGAACCCAAGACGGAGGCCATTGTACTCAACGTAACCAGCGACTCCAAGGAGAAAGGACTTAGCACCAGCATGCAGGAGCTCATTGGACGCCTATGTGGACGCCACCATGAAGAGGTTGAAGGCCACTACATCAAACTCTTTGGAAGACGTGATGAGAAGGGAGTTCCAATCGAGTTAACCTCGGAGGAAAGGGCGACATGCAAGCGTCAAAGGATCCAATACCAAGACCTGGAGTGCCACATCAACGATCTTGAGGAGGGAAGCTTCTTTGAGACCATAAGGAATGACGAGTTATGCGCTCTAGTCAAGGAGAAGGACGAGAAGATCGAAGAGCTGGAAGAGAAGATCAAGTCCCTAGGAGGGAGGCTCACCGCCCAAGACAAGAAGTTCGCTAATCAAGAGAAGAGGGTGCAGGATAAGAACAAGAGGATTAGGGAACAGAGTCTTGTACTCGCAAAAAATGAGATGGAGTTCAAGAACTTTGCTCTCATGTTGAAGGACCTGCGAGCAGCCAAGAGGAGCTTGGAGGAGAAGATCGCGCCCATGGTTAAGGAGTCAAACTTGATCAAGGAGCTGCAAGAGGAGAAGAAGGAACTTCAAGAGAAGCTCGAAGCTGCTACCCAGGAGCTACAAGAGGTGAAGGAACTTGAAGAGAAGCTCGAAGATGCTACAAAGGAGCCGCATGAGGTGAAGGAACTTTAGGAGAAGATTGAAGCCACGACAAAGGACATGGAGTTATACAAGTCAATGCTGGAGAAGGAAGGCTTCACGATTGAGGATGAGGAAGTGGATGATGAGTAGAGTAGATAGTTGGACCACCTTTATTTCTATAGTCAACGTTATTCGTGATTGTAATAAGTACCAAAACTATATTGGTTTAGTTAAACTTGGATGAGTTGAGTTAAACTTTGTGCTTTGTGTGCCTTTTGTATTTCTCATGTGTTTTTCTCGTGTTTACATAAGGGTAGGAGTTTATTCCTTAGGCTTTCTATCTATTTCTTAACTTGTTTCCCTAACCCCACAGATGGCGAGACGTGGGAACAACAATATGCCCCTAGAGATAGCACAACTTCTGAACTCCCAGAATCAGCTGATCCAACTCCTCACTCAGAACATGCAAAACAACAACAACAACCCGCCGCCTCCACCACCTCCACCGCCTCAACAGGATCGCCTGACTCAGTTCTTGAGGTTGAACCCTCATACGTTCTCAAGTAGTTATGAGCCAATTGTGGCAGATGACTGGCTCCGCACCACCAACAAGAAGTTAGACACCGTCCAAGTTGTTGGAGCTGAAAGGGTGCGCTTCGCCGTGCACCAACTTGAGGGACCTGCTACTGAATGGTGGGATAACTACCAAGTCACCCACCCTGATATTGATGCTATCACTTGGAACCAGTTTGAGGTGGTTTTCGTACTCATCACGTAGCTGCTGGTGTCATGTCACTGAAGATTCATGAGTTTCGTGACTTGAAGCAACTACACCGCTCTGCTTCCGAGTATGGGGACCTTTTCAACAAGCTGGCACGTTATGCACCTGATGATGTTTCCACTGATGCCGAGAGGCAGGAAGAGTTCCTAAGGGGACTTAATGATGAGATATCCATTCAGCTTGTGGCTCTAAAGTTTGATAACTATTAGGAACTTCTGGATAGGGCAGTTGTGGTTGAAGCAAAGCAAAGGAGTATAGAGAACCGCAAGAGAAAGTCCACCTCACACAAGCACAGCTCAGCCCCATATCAGAAGCAACACACTTCGTCACCACCACCCCATAGCCACAATGGCCACAACCACCATGGTCATCGTCATGGAGGACATAACCACAATGGCCATAAACACCGCAATGGAAATGGCAATGGGAAGGATCTAAGTGAAGTGACATGCTTCAAGTGTAACAAGATAGGGCATTATGCAACTACTTGCCCCGAAAAGATGAAGAATGGGAATGGCAATGGGAACGACAATGGACACAACCATGGTAATGGAAATGGGAAGAAGCCGAATCCATTCATTAAAGCCACGGTGAATCATGTCTCTGTGGAGGATGCTCGTGAGGCACCTGACTCCGTGCTTGGTAAGTTCAAGCTTAATTCCATCCCCGCAATTGTTCTTTTTGATACTGGTGCATCGCATTCATTCATACCAAGGGTATTTGTGGATAGAGGCAAGATACCTACGGAGACTATTAGTACTCCCCTAAGGTAAGTTCTCCTGGAGGAGAAATAGTGGAAAACTCTAGATGCCGTGGGTTAGAACTAAGGATTGGGGCACACATCTTTCCCACAACTCTAGTTCTTCTGGAGTCACAAGGCTTAGACATAATTTTGGGCATGAATTGGATGACGGAATATTAGGGAGTCATAGATTGTGCCAAAAGGACTATCACACTCACGAGTCCGGATAAGAAAAGGATCCGCTTTAAGTCAGCTTTCGCACTTAAAGGAAGTATGGTGAACTCTCTTAAGGGGGTTAGCTTGGAGGATGTGCCAATTGTGAAGGAGTATCTAGATGTATTTTCGGAAGAATTGCCAGGGATGCCTCCTGACCGAGACATCGAGTTTCTCATTGACTTGATGCTTGGGACTGGACCGATAGCAAAGAGACCGTACAAGATGTACATTGATGAGTTGAAGGAACTTAAGAAACAACTTAGAGATCAATTGGACAAAGGCTTCATTCAACCAAGTGCGTCGTCATGGGGAGTGCCTGTCTTATTCCTGGAGAAGAAGGATAAAACCAAGAGGATAGTCGTGGACTACCGGTCGTTGAATGAAGTGACAATTAAGAACAAGTATCCTCTACCCAATATCAACAACCTGTTCAATCAATTAATGGGAGCTAGTATGTTCTCTAAGATTGATCTCCGATCAGGTTATTTCCAGTTAAAGATCCGAGAACAGTATGTACCCAAGATAGCCTTCACCACAAGATACAGATTGTATGAGTACACCGTGATGTCTTTTGGCCTAACCAATGCCCCAGCATACTTCATGACTATGATGAACAAGGTGTTCATGGAGTACTTGGATAAGTTTATTGTGGTATTCATTGATGACATACTCAGATATTCCAAGGATGAGAAGGAACATGAGAGGCATCTGCGTCTAATTATGGAAAAGTTAAGGGAACACAAGTTGTATGCCAAGTTTAGCAAATGTGAGTTCTGGTTAAAAGAAGTGGTATTTCTTGGTCATATTGTGTCAGCTAAAGGGGTTGCCGTGGACCCAAGTAAGGTAGCCTCCGTGACAGAATGGGAGTTGCCTAAGAATGTGGGTGATATCAGGAGTTTCTTGGGCCTTGCAGGATATTATCGAAGGTTCATTGAAAACTTCTCCAAGATATCCAAGCCTATGACCGAATTGTTAAAGAAAGAAAAGAAGTTCCAATGGACCGAGGCATGTGAAGCGAGTTTTCAAGAATTGAAGAAGCGCCTAGTAACATCTCCAGTTTTGTGTCTCCCTAACATCCAAAAAGACTTCCAAGTCTATTGCGACGCTTCTCGACAAGGACTTGGTAGTGTACTGATGCAAGATGGAAAAGTAGTGTCATATGCCTCTCGGCAACTTAAGAACCATGAGAATAACTACCCCACACATGACTTGGAACTAGCATCAGTTGTGCATGCACTCAAGGTATGGAGACATTACCTCATGGGAAACATTGCGATGTGTTCACAGATCACAAGAGTCTGAAATATATCTTTACTCAAAAGGAGTTAAATATGAGGCAAAGAAGATGGCTTGAACTCATCAAGGACTATGACTTGGACCTGCAGTACCATCCTAGAAAGGCCAATGTTGTGGCTGACGCCTTAAGCCGAAAAGTCTATGTAAATGGACTTACCGTGGGAGAACTTCCAAAGGATTTGTGTGAACAATTCAAGGATCACAGGTTTGGAATAGTTCTGGAAGGATACTTAGCAACTATGGAGATAGTGCCAATGCTTCTGGACCAAATGAAAGAGGCCCAGAAGGGGGACAAAGAGTTGGAAGAAATAAAAGTTAATGTAAGCAAGGGTAAAGCAAAAGGGTTTCATACGGATGAACAAGGGACACTTTGGTATGAGAAACGTTTGTGCGTTCCCGATGATCCGAATATCAGGAAGTTAATTCTTCAGGAAGCTCACAATTCGCCTTACTCAATTCATCCTGGTAATACAAAGATGTACATGGATGTGAAGGATAGATTCTGGTGGAATAATTTGAAAAGAGAGATTGCCGAATACATCTCTTTGTGTGACGTGTGCAACAAAGTCAAGGCCGAACATCAAAAACCAGCAAGGCTGCTGCAACCATTACCTGTGCCCGATTGGAAGTGGGACAAGGTAGGCATGGATTTTATCACAGGACTACCCCAGACTCGTTCTGGGTATGATTCCATATGGGTTGTGGTCGATCACTTCACAAAGGTGGCCCACTTTATTCCCGTAAAGACCACCTACACGAGTGCTAAACTCGCCAAGATTTATATGTCGAGGATTGTAAGTCTGCATGGTGTACCCAAGGGGATTGTCTCTGATAGAGGTACCCAAATCACCTCGAAGTTTTGGCGACAGCTACACGAGTCTCTAGGGACACGACTGGAGTTTAGTACTGCTTTCCACCCGCAAACAGTTGGACAAACGGAAAGAGTTAATCAGATCTTGGAGGACATGTTAAGAGCCTGTGCACTAGACTATGGGTCCAGTTGGGATGACAACTTGCCATATGCGGAATTCTCATACAATAACAGTTACCAAACTAGTATCAAGATGGCTCCATTTGAAGTTCTGTATGGAAGGAAGTGTAGAACTCCGCTGCTATGGAATGGGGTTGGAGAACATAGTTTGTTTGGACCTGAGCTGATCAAGGATGCCGAAGAAAAGGTAAGGCAGATTCAAGACAGGTTAAAAGTAGCCCAATCTAGGCAAAACAGTTATGCTGATTCCAAGCGCAGAGATGTAACTTATGAAGTGGGAGACCGTGCATATCTCCGAGTTTCACCACTACGAGGAGTTAAGAGATTTGGAATCAAGGGTAAGTTGGCACCTTGATTCATAGGGCCCTATAAGATTTTGGCTCGTAGGGGGAGGTTGCCTATTAGATGGAATTTCCCGAAGTGTTGACTGTTCATGATGTATTCCATGTGTCACAACTAAAGAAGTGTCACCCGGAAATGGCTGAAACACCACTAAAGGATACGGTTCCTTTGGATGAGGTTCAACTCGAAAACGATCTCACCAATGAGGAAAAGCCCACCAAGATTCTGGAAACAGCTGAGAGGATTACTCGTACCAAGACTATCAGGTTTTGCAAAGTTCAATGGAATCACCATTCCGAGGAAGAGGCCACATGGGAACGTGAAGAAGCCCTGAAGAACGAACATCCACACCTATTTGCTAACAAACCTGAATCTCGGGGACGAGATTCTTCTTAAGGGTGGTAGGTTTGTAACATCCCAAATTTTACGATTGCAGATGTTACTAGAAGCATGCATCATATCTTTTGCATCATGGCATCACAATAAAAGCCGCATCAAATACTTTCCCTAAACCATATAGTCATATAAAGACAAAAAGGGGCTAAACAAAAACTAAGCTCCTAAACCCTTGCCAAAGTGTTATTTTATAACCCATAGTAATCTCCTTCTTTTTACAAAATTTTAGAGACAAATATCATTAAATTCGGAGTCCGTTCACAAAAGTTATTGGACAAAATAGTGAAATAGAAAAATAAAAAGAATATTTACAAAAAAAGAGAGAACTAACCTAACCGGGCCAGCCGAGCCGGCCCACCCCTATCCACCGCGCGAGCCAGGCGCAGGCGGAGCACAGCAGCGGCAGCCGCATGGGCCGGCCCAGCAAGCACGCGTAGCCCGCACCACTACCCCCTCGCGCCATTGACGCCTTGGCCCCACCCGTCATCCCCTCCCCTCACCATCTCTAGGACGAACACGACACACGGCCGCGTCGGGGCCGACCTCCCCGGCCGATTCGGAACGGAATCCGTGACCCCCGCGCCAAGCCAGGGCGCCTATAAGAACCCTCGGCACGCCTTCCAAAAACCCTAGCTTTTTCTTCGCTAATCGCCACCGGGCTGCCGCCTTGGAGCTCGAAACCAATCTTGCCGGAGCGCGCCACCGCCGAGCTCGACGGACAAAGTTCGAGACCACCTCTTCCCCTTTTCTCTCTCTCTTTGTCTTTCCCTTACAGTACCGCATTGATTCACCTTCTTTTCCCCTTGAACAGTGCCCCGTGCCGCCCCTAATTGGTCGTCGGAGTCTCGCCGGAGAAGGAGGAGGCTGGCAGAGCTTCACCGTGAGCCGAGGAAGCGAGAGCCGCCACCGTCCATGCTAGAAGGATCGTAAAGAGGAGCTGCACCCCGTCGTCCACACCACCGCCTCGGGGGACCACCAGACCACCGCCGAGCATCGCCACCCGACGCGCCGCCGCCGCTCATCGTCGTCGACGAGTCATCACCGCCGCGGGTGAGTTCCCTCCGTCCCTGGCCGTTAGATCACGATCCGACGATGTAGATTAGATCATCTTACCGAACTGGTACCGACGAATCGCGTAGCACCATGTGGCATGTGCTCGCGTCAGTGCCGCGTCAGCGTCACGCGCCCTGCTGGCTCAATTCCGAGCCGCCACTTGTCGCCGCGTAGCTGGCCGTTTGTTCTGTTTTTTTAAATAGGCAAAAATTATTTTAATCTCGTTTAAGTCATAGTAAATCGTATACTTGTCCAAAAATTGCGTATAATATACCGTTGGATTCGCAAAATTGATTATAGCACAGATCTGCAGTTCTATTTCTGGTTTACTGCAGTAATCTTGTAGTAGGATCTAAAGTCTAAATTGGAGTATTTTAATTCTAGAAAAATAACTGTACCTCCGTTTTAGTTGATTTCTCTTGCGTTGGCTTCGTATCTACGAGATCCTCTGTGGAAAATTGAGATATCATCCTTAGAGTGTTTAGATCTGTTTCGAGGTAGATTGGAAGTGTAGATCTATTTATGAGCATATTTAATTAAGTATTAATCCAAAATATTTAAAATCTGTGGGAAATCGATACTAATGACATCCCCAACTCAACAACACCCCTGAATAAAACCCTTGGTCGAAATTGAACCCATCCTTGCATATTACCATGTTGCATGCATGCATAATTATCTTCGTGGCATCGTTTTGTGCAAGTTGTGATTGAATCTATGATTGTGTTTTCGTTAGATTGTTCGGAGTGTGCTGAGGAGTACTGTTGTGTAGAGTGCTGCTCGGATCAAGGAAAGTTACACCACTTGTACATATTATGTCCCAGATTTTGTCTATGCATGTTTTACTCTTAAAATCTTGTAGTATGTATGTGTAGGTCTTTAGTAGATTTTCTTATTGCTATTTTTGTTAGTGTGGTTTTGTAGTATGCCATGAGTAGCTTTATACTTAGGAATTTCCATCCTAATAGGTTTCCCCTGTTTTTTGCTAAGTATTGCTTGCTATGTTATATATATACTAAGTACCATTGGGGGGTTCGAAAGACTCAAAAAATTTCTAAGTATAAGAGCTCTATCGAGCGAACTTTTCTTCTCAAAACCCCCTTCGAAATAAAAACTAAGTTTTCTTCTGGGCGGAATGGTTGTCGGGTCAACAAGTGGATATTTGGTGGAGGACGGCCGCACAGGAATCAAAGAAGTCTGCCATGTTTCAGAATTCAGAAGCTTCCAGTGCAACCACAATACATATGGGCTCTGGCTTGGCTTAGTACTTAGTGGGAAACCTCACCGAGGTACCAACATTTGGAGGTTCTTGGCACGGTTGGATCCAGCTGGTAGAGGGGCTACTAAGGGAAGGCTTCGCCATGGTCTTGTCTATAAAAGGACTTGATCGTGGATTGTGGGGAAAGTGCACAACCTCTCGAGAGTATTGCAATCTGATCGATCAGCCGAGTTCACAGAAAAGAACACTTTGAGCATCAGAAGGATGGAGCCTCTGAAAGATCTTCCTCTCTCTTTTCCAAACTTAAAGTTTTAAAAACCCCAAGGAGTGAGTAATATCGCCATTGGGTGGGATTTTGGGGACTTGGTGCGTAATATCCAAGTTCTAGGTTGATTGGACACTTGGTCAGTAATATCCTCGTGTTCCACTCGATCCGATACTACTTTAACAATGTTTACAAAGTAGGGTAAACTCTTCCTCTTTTCTTCTTACTTAGAGAAAATTGGCCTTACATAAAAGAACCCCAAAGCCTACACTTATCCTTGCATGTAGAGATAGTCTTATTCTTTCCTTGGTGTAATTTGCCAATACATTCAAAGTATTGACCCAACTTGTTGGCTGCACGTCTTATGTGCAGAATCCGAAGACTGAAAGGTGCATAGGGATCACGGGTCTTCACACAACTAGCCCGAGGCGTTGATGGACTCAAGTTTTACTTAGTTTCCGCTGTTTTATTTGAGCTAGCTATAAGCTATGCAAGTTGTAATAAATATACTCTGGATTATTTGTGTAATAATGACTTGTGTTTTACATGATATTCATCGACTGTGAAGTGCTAGCTATTGATCCAGGGACTAGCATGTTAATCATAGGGACATAGGATCTCTACCAGATCCGAGGCCACTATAGGCACCAGCTCCTGGAAAGCTTTGGTGGTGGTATACTGGATCTTGTGCACTTGGATCGAGTGGATCGCTTCAAGGTGGGCGACGAGCGCTGGCGGCGAGGCGGCAAAGTCGCAGCCGGTCTCCGTGCAAGTGTAGGGAGCGTACCGACACGTGATTTCGTGCTTGTGGAGTTCGTAGTAGGGCAGCAAACTAGTGCAGCCTTTGTGGGCGCACTCGACCCTAGCCGCTGATAGGACGACGTCCATGGCGGGCTCGTGGGTGAATCCGCCGCTAGGGTGCTCGCACTTCTGGCAGGAGGTGATCTTGCGGACGGAGCGGTGGCAGACTAGATGAATATCCATGCACTATAGAAACAGAAGTTCGAAAAATAAAATAGTTGCATGGACGAACCGACAAAAGAAAAATCAATGGATTGTGAGGGAGAAATAGAGAGACTTTGTAGACCCGCCGGGGCTTGAGGGGCTAGGAGCAGGAGGAACAATTGAGGACGGTGGCTTCCATCTTCAGAGTGACCGTCCCAAACATTGTGATTTGGGTGGGGGAAATGACGACTCTTTGATCCGGCCTCGAGATGTGCCCTTCTTTTAGTATACCACAACTGATAATCAATGAAGCTCTACCTGATTCCGCCTTTCCTTTCTGTACTAGGGTCCTTTTTGTATATTTTGAGGCCTTATTATTTACAAATTCCTGGTTTAGTTGGACAATATTAGCGGCCTCTTTGTATTTGTGCACCACCCTTTTATTAGTAAGTTGGCACGTGAGATCCACATAATAATAAAGTATGACATATCATCACTATATAAAATTATGCTCTGTAATAGGTAAAGCTCAAAAAAATATGAAAGAGCCACATCTATAAAAAGTAACGGTGTATATTTGTTTTCACCCAATACACATTGAAGGTACTGTAGTAACATGTGAAAGTTTTACTAGCCTAAGTTATTTAGCACTATGAAGAGCAGCCTAATATGGAAGAGAAAGAAAACATCCAGCCAGAGCTCATTTTTGGGCAAAAACACAAGGATAATAGAAGGAAAGTTGGCCTGGACCACCACGGGCCCCAACCTTCTCTACACTGCTGCGCCTGCACGGTTGTACTCCATTGCGCGGAAGCTTACATGGGAAGGAAGAGGTGACTGTTGTGATCCTTCCCACCTAAACAAGTGCCAGGCATAGATGCAAGAGTGGACATAGCAGATCAACAGCTTAGATTACTCAATGTTGGGAAGGTTCTAGAACTGAAGGGAAAAACCAAATTCAAAAATTGTTGTACTATATTAGTGGTATAGATATTATAGATATAGAAAATCTCAGACCGGAGGGAGTAGGAAAGAGCTCACTTTATCAATTTGTTTTCACCCATCAACTCAATCATCTACATAGGGCCCACAGATGGGGGAGGTCGCGGTCGCCTTGGACGCACCAGAAAATTATGACCGGACCATCGAGTGCGGGAAGCAGAGTCAGCGTTTAGTAAAATCGCTTACCCTAGTCATCGTCATCAATATTTGCCACACGCATTGGCTTCATCAGCGAGATTGATTGTCCCCAAGCTTCGGTAATCTTCCACATTAATATCGGATCATCTCCTTCCTACTAGTAGTATTTATCCTCTGCCCTTCCCCGCACCACCAATCCATCTCTAATCCCCCGCTTCCAGCAACTAGCTCCGTCCTCATCTGTCATCCATGGCCACCTTCCGGCTGCCGCCTGCCGTACCGGAGCGCAAAGACCCCGACACCGCCACACAGGAGGACAATTCCCTGCGCATTTGGGCCTTCTCCCCGCGGAGAACAAAGTGGTAGCTGGCGTGCGCTTTCCTCGGTGCTAGGTACGGTCGCCGCAAGTACCGTATGTATCGCCTCCACGACAATCCGGACGGGACATTGATGGTCAAGTTCGTCGACTTCAGGGACGCCCATCTACTCTATGACTCGGCCTTCCACTGCGGCTGTGAGGTGGTGGTGTTCACCGGCACCAACATTTTCACCAACTACTGGGACCGGTTCCCCAACAACGGCAACTTCACCCACAGTGTCCTCCTGGAGCTGCCGATGGCTCCGGAGGTACCGCCGCCATATCCGCAGGTGCCGCTGATGGCTCAGGAGGTATCGCCAGGTTATCTAGAGGTGCCGCTGATGGCTCAGGAGGTGCCGCCGTGTTATCCGGAGGTGCCGATGAGTCAGGAGCCGGCTGTGTCGCTGGAGCTGGCATTGGTGCCGATGTCATGAGCTACCGCTGGCGGCACGGACTAGTGCTAGGAGGCGCCGGACCTGCACTAGTTCAGCAGCGAGTCCTTTATATGTAAACTCGTGTAGTTATGTTAGGGGTTGTTTGGTTTAGAGGATGTCATTTAGGGATGAGGATATCCCCAACCAGCTGGTTAGGGGTAGTATTTTTTGTTTGGTAAAGTGGGATAAAAAGTGGTTAGGGATAGCCAGTGAAAAGCTATTGGCCCAACAGTTTTTTTTTTCATTTTCTGCTGTCAGCTTGTCTTCTTCATCCGCCTCACCACTTCCCTAGCAGCGGCCACGACCGCCGGCAGCTCGCCACCCTTTTGCCTTCGACCCTGTTTCAACCTACCTGCATGCGCCCCTTTTGCCTGCCCACTATGCCCAGCGGCCCCCGCCCGCGTGCATATTCGAACACCCGCTCTGCCCGACGGCCTACGCTATGGCCACCCTCTTGCCGAGCCCATAGGCAAGAAAAAATGGTTATTTTCTCTCGAGAGGAAGGGTGAACGAACAAGAAAACACTTCGGAGGAGCTATCCAAAAGTGGTTGAGCTCATCCAGCTCTTTTTGTGGGATATGCTCAACCACCATTTTGAGCCAAAATTGGTTATCCATATCCCCTCCACCCTCTAAACCAAACACTAGATAACCAAAAAAAAGTGGATATCCCGTGTTATCCACTCGATAGCCACTGAACCAAACAACCCCTTAATTTAGTGAATGATGTTTCTTTTGGGACGACCTTTCTTTTGGTACTATCATCAAAAAAAAGTTTCTTTTGTTACTACTCATTGTACCGTGTAGTACTAGTAGTACTGCGAATGACGATCTATTGAATATCCTTCCCCCAATGTTTGTGAAGGAGGTAAAAATTTCGAAACTCGGAAAGTTTGAATTGCTACTCTATGGTACTCCCTCAAATTACTTGACTCAGATTTGTCTAGATTCGGATGTATATAAACATGTTCTAGTACTAGATGTATTCAAATCTGATAAATGCAAGTCAATTAATTTCGACCAGAGGGAGTAGTAGTCGGGTTCGGCTCCTTCTCGAGAGAGCAGGTGATCGCTCCATACGTTTCGTACTACTTCCTCTTTGCTTGTTTTACAAATATGACCAAATCAGTCGCCATTCAAATTCTTAGATATGGGATCATCAAGTTTGATGTAGAGATATGGCCTTGACCTTGTGGTCGTTCGGCTTAAAATCCAAGAAAGTCCATACTCGTTGACAGCTAAGCTTAAATTCATTTAAATTTCACCACTTACTTTTAGGTTAGCATTTCACACGATCCCTGGAGCATATTTTACATCAAAGACCAAAAAAGGGAAATTTACATGGAGTTCCATACATTTAGCCCAAAGGACCGTAAAAGGAAAAATTTCTGGTTCGACTCCTTCTCGAGAGATTAGCTGATCTGAGCCAAACTCTTCATACTACTTCCTCTTCGATTGTTTTCATAATATGGCCAAATCTGTTGTCGTGCAAATTCTATCATATGGGGCCATCAGCATAAAGTATGATGTTGATATGGCCTTGACCTTGGTCGTTCGGCTTGAAATCCAAGAATGTTCACACTCGTTGACAAGTAAGCTTAAATTCGTTTAAATTTCACCACTTACACTATTTAGTTAGAATTTTACATGGATGGTGGGACTACATTTTACATCAAGGACCTAAAAAGGGAAAATTGCATCGAGGTCCATACATTTACCACAAAGGACCCTAAAACCAAACAAGGAATTAAAAACAGTCAGGTACGGCTCCTCGAGAGAGCAACTGATCAAAAAAATCTTCTAACTTGCTTTTCAGAAAATAAATTCATGTCACTTGGAAAAATGAAATTGATTATTTTTTGTTTTTAATATCTTTGATTGTTTTCAAAAGATGGCCAAATTTGCCGGCATGCAAATTCTTGGATATGGGATCATAAGCATAAAGTACATTCTACATAAAGGACCTAAAAAAAGGGAAAATTACATCGAGGTCCATACATTTAGCACAAAGGACCCTAAAATTGAGCAAACAAAACAATCGGGTTCGAATCCTTCTCGAGAGAGCAGCTGGTCGAGCCATACTCTTCATACTAGTTCCTCTTCGATTGTTTTCAAAATATGGCCAAATCTGTCACCATGCAAATTCTTGAATATGGGATCATCAACATAAAGTATGATGTAGAGATATGGCCTTGACCTTGTGGTCGTTAGGCTTGAAATCTAAGATTTTTTCATACCCGTTGACAACTATGCTTAAATTTGTTGAAATTTCATCACTTACTTATAGGTTAGCATTTCACACGGTTGGTGGGAGTACATTCTACATCAATGACCTAAAAAAGGGGGAAATTACATCGAGGTCCACACATTTAGCACAAAGGACCCTAAAATTAAGCAAGGAAAACAGTCGGGTCCGGCTCCTTCTCACGAGAGTAGATGATCGAGCCATACTCTTCAGACTACTTCATCTTCGATTGTTTTCCAAATATGGCCAAATTTGTCGGCATGCAAATTCTTGGATATGGGATCATGAGCATAAAGTATGATGTAGATATGGCCTTGACCTTGGTGGTTCGTCTTGAAATTTAAGAATGGTTCATACTCATTGACAACTAAGCTTAAATTCATTTAAATTTCACCAGTTAATTTTAGGTTAGAACTTTACATAATCGATCGGAGTACATTTTACACCAGGAACCAGAAAAAAGGAAAAATTACATCGAGGTCCATACATTTAGCATAAAGGACCCTAAAAGCAAAAATTTCTGGTTTGACTCCTTCTCGAGAGATCAGCTGATCTGAGCCAAACTCTTAATACTACTTGCTCTTTGATTGTATCCAAAACATGGCCAAATCTATTTCCATGCACATTCTCTGACATGGGATCATGAGCATAAAGTATGATGTTGATATGGCCTTGACGACCATGATCGTTCGGCTTGAAATCCAAGAATGTTCATACTCGTTGACAAGTAAGCTTAAAATAATCCTATAAATTTCACCACTTACACTTTTAGACCTAAAAGGGGGTAAATTACATCTAGGTCCATACATTTAGCACAAAGGACCCTAAAATCAAGCAAGGAAAACAGTTGGGTCCGGCTCCTGATCGCGCCATAGTCTTCATACTACTTCCTCTTCGATTTTTTTTCAAAATATGGCCAAATCTATCGCCATGCAAATTCTTTGATATGGGATCATCAGTATAAAGTGTGATGTAGAGATATGGCCTTGACCTTGTGGTCATTCGGCTTGAAATCTAAGAAAGTTCATACTCGTTGACAACTAAGCTTAAATTCATTAAAATTTCACCACTTACTTTTAGGTTAGCATTTTACACGGCTGGTGGGAGCATATTTTACCTCAAGGACCTAAAAAAGGGGGAAATTACATCGATGTCCATACAATTAGCACAAAGGACCCTAAAAGGAAAACCTTTTGTTGCATTGGTTTGGCTCCTTCTCGAGAGATTATTAGCTGATCTGAGCCAAACTCTTCATACTACTTCCTCTTTGATTGTTTTCAAAATAATATGGACAAATCTGTTGCCATGCAAATTCTCTGATATGGGGTTATCAGCATAAATTATGATGTTGATATGGCATTGACCTTGGTCGTTCGTCTTGAAATCCAAGAATTGTTCGTACTCGTCGACAACTATGCTTAAATTCATTTCAATTTCACCACTTACTTTTAGGTTAGAATTTTACACGGGCGGTGGGAGTACATTTTACATCAAGTACCTAAAAAAGGGAAAATTACATTGTGGTCCATATATTTAACACAAATGACCCTAAAATTGAGCAAAGAAAATAGTCGGGTTCGTTCGGCTCCTTCTCGAGAGAGCAGCTGATTGAGCCATACGTTTCATACTACCTCCTCTTCGACTATTTTACAAATATAGCAAAATTTGTCGCCATGCAAATTCTTGGATATGGGATCATTAGCATAAAGTATGATGTAGAGATATGGGCTTGACCATGTGGTCGTTCGGCTTGAAATCCAAGAAAGTTCCTACTTGTTCATAGCTAAGCTTAAATTCGTTTAAATTTCACCACTTACTTTTAGGTTAGCATTTTACACGGTCGTGGTGGGAGCATATTTTACATCAAAGACCTAAAAAGGGAAATTTACATTGGGGTCCATACATTTAGCCCAAAGGACTGTAAAAGGAAAACTTTCTGGTTCGGCTCCTTCTCTAGACACTAGCTGATCTGAGCCAAACTCTACATACTACTTCCTCTTCAACTGTTTTCAAAATATATGGCCATCAACATAAAGTTTGGGGCCATCAACATAAAGTATGATGTTGATATGTCCTTGACCTTGGTCTTTTGGCTTGAAATCCAAGAATGTTCATACCCGTTGAGAAGTAAGCTTAAATTTGTTTAAATTTCACCACTTACACTTATTGGATAGAATTTTACACGGATGGTGGGACTACATTTTAGATCAAGGACCTAAAAAAAGGGAAAACTACATCGAGGTCCATACATTTAGCACAAAGGACCCTAAAACGGAACAAGGAATTGAAAATAGTTGGGTACAACTCCTCAAGAGAGCAGCTGATCGAGCCATACTCTTCATACGACTTCCTCTTTGCCAATTTTGGATGCACATTAGGTTTGGTCAAAGTCAATCTTTATAAAGTTCAACCAACTATATGTAAAAACATACTGACTTTTCTAATGACAAATGCATATACTATGAAAATATAGTAGTCCATAAAGGCTATCCACAAGACAAAAAGTAGTCCATAAGGCTATCCATATACATAGTGGAGGTTCACTTTAGGCGAATTTCCTTTAGGGTGACCTACAAGCTTGTGGGTTGTCCATAAGAAATAAACAACTATTTTACTCCCTCTTCTCTCTCTCTTGCTTGTGTGTACTTTTAATAGATAAGTGGGTCCCAACTTATGATGAACTTGACCTCATACATTATAGCTATTTCCATTAGCTATGTCGGTCCCATCTTATGGCAAAAGTTCACCTTATACATAGGTGACAAGGAATTAAAACCAAACAAGGAACTAAAAATAGTCAGGTACGGCTCCTTGAGAGAGCACTTGATCAAAAAAATCTTCTTACTTGCTTTTCACAAAATAAATACCTGTTACTTGGAAAAATGAAATCGATTATTTTTTTGTTTTTAATATCTTCGATTGTTTTCAAAAGATGGCCAAATTTGTCGGCATGCAAAATTCTTGGATATGGGATCATAAGCATAAAGTACATTCTACATAAAGGACCTAAAAAAGGGAAAACTACATCGAGGTTCATACATTTAGCACAAAGGACCGTAAAATTGAGCAAAGAAAACAGTCGGGTTCGGCTCCTTCTCGAGAGAGCAGCTGGTCGAGCCATAATCTTTATACTACTTCCTCTTCGATTGTTTTCAAAATATGGCCAAATTTGTCGCCATGCTAATTCTTGAATATGGGATCATCAACATAAAGTATGATGTAGAGATATGGCCTTGACCTCGTGGTCGTTCGGCTTGAAAATCAACTATGCTTCAATTCGTTGAAATTTCATCACTTACTTTTAGGTTAGCATTTTACACGGTCGGTGGGAGTACATTCTACATCAAAGACCTAAAAAGGGGGAAATTACATCGAGGTCCATACATTTAGCACAAAGGACCCTAAATTTGAGCAAAGAAAACAATCGGGTTCGGCTCCTTCTCAAGGGAGCAGTTGATCGAGCCATACTCTTCATACTACTTTCTCTTCGATTGTGTTCACAATATGGCCAAATCTATCGCCATGCAATATCTTGGATACTCGATCATCAGAATAAAGTATGATGTAGAGATATAGCCTCGACCTTTGTAATGCCCTAGTTTTAGATAATCTTATATTAGGGTTGTTTGTGCATTCATGAGCATCATCCCTTAAAATGCATGCAAAATAAATAAAGCAAAACCCTAAAACCCTAATCTTCCCCTCTCTTTGAAAATCCTTCCAAATGGTTTTGAAGATTTTTGGAAAGTGCCAAAGAGGTCCCCACAATATTTTACTAGTTTTATAAAAGTTCTAGTATTTTTGAAATCCCCAAAACAGTTTTGTATTTGAAAATAAAAAAAGAAAACAGGAAATAGAAAAGGGAAAAAAATTGCAAATAAAAACTACAGCAGTTCGCAGCCCAGCCGATCCATCTTTTCTCCCTCCCTCTTTCCGCCGCTCGTGAGCAGCAGCTCGCGGCCCACCTGGCCCATCCACGGCCACTTCTGGCCTGTACCCCTTTGCCCCACTTTTCTATCGTCTTCCTCGCGACCAACGGAGCCGAAGCTCCTGTGTGTCCTCGTCGCTGCCGTCCGACCGTGCAATGATCCCCGCCATGCGGTAAGATAATCACCGCCGCCCCGGCCGTCTATAAGTCTCAATCACCGCCATGGACAAGCCCTGTTTCGCCACTCCTCCTCTCTTCCTCATCCCCGCCCATGACCGAACCCTAGCTTCACGGCCGCCATGTCATGCCGCCGTCTCTAGCCTCCCCTCGTCCAGATGAGAGCGCCACCATAACCTCCTCGTCCTCCTTGTTATTTTCCCCAACTCGCGCACGCCGGAGATGCTTCAATCACTCAAATCGAACCCTCCATCCCGAGTTCCGGCCGCCGCCTCCACCATCGATTCCGACCGCCGTTCGCCTCGATGACCCCTCCAACGCGCTGATGGTGAGATTGTCGTCCTCCTACACCTTCCCTCCTTCTCCCTCGCGTGTCGTAGTGCTGCCTCCACCAACGTCTGCAAGTCTAGCCGCCGCTCGTCGCCGGGGAGCTCGCTCCGGTGACCAAATGTGGGCAGCGCCGCCAGTTCCTTGCTCGCCTTGCTCGGCTGCATCGAACACGCCTACCCGCGTAGCCCAGCAAGGCGAACCCGCGTGGCGCCTACGTGTCAAACCGACGTGGCATGGGCCCCTTTCGTCAGTGACTGCGGCTAGACACAGCCGCAATGTAGAAATGATTAGGGTTAGGGTACGCTAACGTAGAGGTGACGTCATAATAGGTTTAAATTGTTTAATAACTTCAGAAATTGGTTTAAATCTTATAAATTCAATAAATAATTATTTATAAGTCAGAAAAATACAAATAATATATCAAAATGTCTAGAAAATTGAGATCTATCTGTTTAAGCTATAATCATGCATTGTTAAACAACTTAAATGAAAATTTTAATTAGAGAACTAAATCAACCCCTCACAGGTGCTCCGGGGTTCCCCTGTCCTAGGGTTTGTACCCTTTGGACCCTGTTTAAAATGATCAAGCATGCCTTAGGGTTTCATTTCAATAGAATTTAACTTGTCACATCATCATCCTTTCTTGAGCATTGCATCGATGTCATGTGTTGATTGTTTTTTCCCCTTTCTTTCCGGTGTTTTCTTCTTCCTGGTAGAATATGATATCGAGATCGAGATCAAAGACCGAGATCAACACCATCGAAGATCGACGGACAATACTTGACCAACTATAACCAAGTCAAGTACAAGATATCCGAAGATCTATATCTAGGTATCACAAAAAAGGCAAGCATAGCCCCACCATTATAAAATCGTAGGGTTTCAAAAGCATTTCATTCTTGCCACGATGCATACGATTCTAATGTGGTCTTTTATCGATAGATAAAGTATCCAATTTGTTGCATTACTCCCTTGAGATTATATTACCTGATCCACTGCTCCTAGCATAACTAGGTTTGGCTTGTGTGCACTGCTAGAGCTATTATCTGTATCTTGCTTAGTCATGCTTAGCTATTAGTGTTGGTTCATCCAGAAGATGTACCAAATACAGAGAATCTAGTACGATAGGAGAACAAGGTATACTGATGAGGTAAGATCAGTGGTAAAGGTTAAACATGTTAAGGCTTGTATGGGAGGCCACAGTAGGATGTGGTTTTCGTAGTCCCATGATCGCCACTACTAGGACCTGAGTTCTTGCCTTTGGAACCGAGACGAGCGTACAGCCACACGGGGCCTGGAAAACCTCACGAGTAACTAACTTTCCTAGTAGATGTCATGAGTCACATAGTTTGGCGTTCCATTCGACATATGCATAGAAAATGTTTTGAAAGATTTGGCGGGTGAAGGTGCATCATAACAGGTAAGTAAGCGTGGCCGGGGTTACTTGGGGGAGATGGCGCCCCTGGTAAACCAACCCCGACTCACATCTATAGGGACCGGCTTCGGGATTTGACCCGTTATGGCGGAACCATCCTTAGGGCATGACTCATGGTCTCGGCAAAAGCAAGGTAAAGGTCGTGTCCAACCACCCTCTGCTGGCCTTCCAAGGAAGAGGGCTAATCATTGTGGCATTAAGAGTCGGTTGGTACGTGTGGGTAAAGTTGTACACCCCTGCAGGGTTAAATCCTTTTGAAAAGTCATGTTCACGGTTATGAACGCTTGGTGACCAAATTCTAAGATCATAGAGAACATGAACTTAACGTAAAACTTGAAAGTTTCAATGTGTGCTAAAGGATGCTTCCTCATGGTTACGAGGGGGTGATCCTAGTTGTGAGATGATGATTACTTTGGTGGATATCAAGATGATGATCAATTCTTCAGAGATGTTGCTCTCTTATCCCCTTTAAAATATTCAGTAATATTTTGGTTCTTCGCTCAGTTATGAGCTTGCTGTAATAATTTTTGTGTCGCAGGGTTACTGTTGTGTTACTGAATTCTCACTGGATATCCTCGAGCTCTAGGTTAAGCTTATGTCAGGCTAAGGTCTGAGGTTTGCATAGCCCTGATCCCGGGGTGTTACAGTTTTTGGTATCAGAGCAGTACCGACCGTAGGAAAACCTTGCTATTGGTCGAAGTTGAGTTTAGTGCTTGTGAAAACTATTTTAAAGCTGAAAAGTATTTGCGAAAACTCTAGTATGCTTCTTTTTCTCCTTATTTGTTATCGTTCTAACTCTGGGTCATCTTATCTGGTGTTGATTTTGAAAAGTTTTGATATCCTTTCTAGTATTTCAAAGCTTAGGTGCCCTCTGGGTAGGTCCTTTCTCAACCAGTTGACCTAGTGTTGAGTTCTTTAGAGTTGTGTGTGTTGTGACTTCCTTGTTTCCCCTTGCTCTATTTCAATTGAGAGATTCCTTCTATCATGATCTCTTTGTCTTATGGGCCCACAATATTCTATTGTAGGATCCATGGTATTTTGTTCTAGGCTTCGAGGTTTCCTTTAGCCTCGTGTGCCTCCCTTTTGTTGGTTTGGGTACTTCAGAAGTTCTTTCTTATCTTGGAAGCTACCTCGTGATTACTATCTTGCAGTGTACGCTGTATTACTCAAGTAGTAGTTACTCTTCTTTCGGGTTTTAACCCTTGGACTTGAACCAAAGATCCCGGATTGTGCTGGATTCTGGTGTTGAGAATCTTGTACATGAAGCTGATATTTAACATAAGGTCCATTCTGTTGACCCTATCGTAATGTTCACACCTCACCTCAGGATGGTTAGTACTACAATCCTGGCCTTCGAGCTTGTGGTTATTGTCATGATTGAATTGTGACAATTAAGGACTTCCCTACCACTAGCTATGGTAGATGTTCTTTAATGGAACCAAATAGATCACAACAAGAGTACTCCTCGTGAGTCTCGTATCAATACTCGTGACTTTGCCAAACCCTCCCTTCTACGCATTGGTTTTCGGAAGATTGATAATCTATGCATCCACATCTCGGGATTCCCTCCAGAGCATGTTCCTTTTCCCCTTGTTGTTTCCAACCTTTGTCTACTAGTTGGTAGTCAATTAGTAAAGTGCATTGGTGTCCTCTGATGCAAGATACTCTTGTGGTGCATCAAGACAAACCATTTCAGGATGTCAGGAGAAATAAACTCCAGTACCTCGTCATATCTAGGACCATGTCAAAGTGTTGAAATCTGCAGATAAAGAGGCATTGATTAGTTTCTATCTGTTCTACCTTAAGGTATCACACTCTTCTATACTAAGAGGTCTTGCTAAGTTTCATGACCCCTTAATGAAGTGATGCTCTTACACATATTTACCCACCCTTCCTCCGAGCTTTCGCGCTCGAAAATTATGCGCGTGCGTACTAATGTGGCCATCTGAGATTCTTAGCAATCATTATTGCTCCGAACTCCAAGGACAGTTGTGTCATTCCTAGCATGATTGGTAAATCCTATCACCAAGCGAAGGATGATTGTGCTACCAAGTCCTCTATTCTAGTACACTCTCGTCAGTCAAAGAGTTAGGCTTGTGCCGAAGCTTTGAGACTATGTCTCCTTGCCTTACCAAGTAAGTTTTCTCTCGAACTAAGTGACATAACGGTGGTCCGTGATATTCTAGATGTCTACTAGAAGTATCGCCATGTTGCCACATGACTATGTTGTGAAGTTCTTGAGCAAATAAGTTCTCTGAACTGCTCCTTTCTCCAAGGATCCGTACTAGATGCCCCTGAACTAGTTGGTTGAGCTTAAACAACAACTTGGAGAGTTGTAAGACGAAAGTTCTATCCGACTTAGTTCCTTCTTAAAGGAATGTTTAGTGTTGTTCGTGCTGAAGAAAGATAGTGTTTCCTTCATGGAAATGTTATCGTCCCCACCTTTGATTTGATTTAGGTTATCGTCAAATCAAACTCAGTTCCAAGGACTATCTTGATGATGCTGCTCCTTATGATGTTTCACTTGAGTACATCTTCATGTTCTTTGGTCTAACCAATACGTATGCCTTGTTTATGCAACATATGAGTTCATCTCCCTGGAGTATTTCGATAAGTTTCTTGTTGATCCCATCGATGACATCCTTATCTTCTCCAAGCTAGGCTAGATTCATATGGAATATTTGCCATTAATGTTGGAAAACTTTCGAGAACCTCCTTCGTGTTAACTCGAAGTATGTGTTCTGGATGTTAGAAGTGTCTTTCTTCGATTCACGTACAATTGTTGAAAGATGTCATCGTGGATTTGAGTAAAGTTAACTTCGTATCTTAAGGACATAGTCTTATTTCATTGCAAGTGCTTCATGTATAAACAATTGTCATTTGACAAGTTGTTAATACATGGGTCTAGCAATCTAGCTCAGTCTATTGGAGATTGACATGGAAGTCCATGTCTTGAGAATCCAGTAACTTTATCCTTGTGATAAATGTTGTAAGCTTTCTATTCGGACGTGCTAAATCCGAAGTATCATCCCACCTAACCAGAGCTGAATCTCAAGCAGCTATGATGGTTGGTGTTCCTCAAGGAATTGACATAGGTTTCTTTGGAATCCGGCAAGATTGTTGCAATGGTTGGCACAATTAGCCGGAACGCCTATTGTCATACCTCTTGAATCAGCAAATAACAACCACTCTTCATGAGGCTTCTTCTATGATTAATTATAGGAGTTGAGCTTATGGTTTCCTTTGTCTCCGAAGTCCGACCTTTACTTGATGTCTGTTTTCTCAAACATTAAGGAGAACATTTAAAGTAGTGTTGCTAAATGTCTCTCGGTCGATCCTCCAGACCCTCTTATGTTGGCAAGTGTTTGTTATGCCAGGTAACTGAAGTCTGAGAATGAAGTTTCCTTTCTCCTCGTGTCATCAGGAATCTTCTTACCTATTCATCTGGTGGTGCAAAGTGATATCACGATCTTTGGCAAAGATTTTGATAATCCTGTATGAATAAAGAGTTTCCTTCGTATCTCAATCATGTCCATAGAGTGACTATGAGTTTGGTACTCACTGGTTTCTCTTGTTACATGTTCCTCGAGACTCTTACGAGTCCTCTCCACAAAACAACCTTTCGTTCTTGACCTTATGTTGAACGAATAGTGATCCTTCTATATCAAAAGTAGATCAACATCTTGGTTATCCGTATCTTTGTATCCCTGAATGCTCTACTTAAGCCATTTAGTAGAGGTTCATTTCTCGAAGTCTATGGACATGTTCTTCATGTTGTAACCTTTCCTTTCAGAAGCTTAAACTTTTTTGAAACTCCATGGTCTCAATCCTTATGAAGACCAAATATCTATCACCTTGGAACCATCTCCTGTTGTTCCTCCGTTACCTTGATGTGCTTCATGTTTGTCAACTCAGAGTTGTTTTGAACACTCCTTTCATGAGTTGACCATGAGATACTTTGTGTGTTGTTTAGTGTGTTTCCCTCTTATCTTTAGAGTGACCCTGTTTCTTTCTCCCTCTGTCTCTCCTCCTACCTTTGGAATCTCGGGTCGAGATTCTCGTAAGGGGGATAGAGCTGTAATGCCCCAGTTTTAGCTAATCTTATATTAGGGTTGTTTGTGCATTCATGAGTATCATCCCTTAAAATGCATGAAAAATAAATAAAGCAAAACCCTAAAACCCTAATCTTCCCCTCTCTTTGAAAATCCTTCCAAATGGTTTTGAAGATTTTGGAAAGTGCCAAAATTATGGATCCCAAATGGACTAAGAGGGCCCCACGATATTTTACTAGTTTTATAAAAGTTCTTGTATTTTTGAAATCCCCAAAATAGTTTTCTATTTGAAAATACAAAAAGAAAACAGGAAATATAAAAGGGAAAATGTTTTTGCAAATAAAAACTACAGCAGATCGCAGCCTAGCCGGTCCATGTTTTCTTCCTCCCTCTATTAGCCGCTCGTGAGCAGCAGCTCGCGGCCCACTTGGCCCATCCGCGGCCACTTCTGGCCCGTAACCCTTCGCCCCTCTTTTCCGTCGTCTTCCTCGCTACCGACGGAGCCGAAGCTCCTGCATGTCGTCGTCGCTGCCATTCGACCGCGCCACGATCCCCACCATGCGTCAAGATAAACGCCACCGCCCCGCCCGTCTATAAGTCTCGATCACCACCGTGGACAAGACCTATTTCGCCACTCCTCCTCTCTTCCTCATCCCCGCCCATGACCGAACGCTAGCTTCACGGCCGCTGTGTCGTGCCGCCATATCTGGCCTCCCCTCGTCCAGCTGAGAGCGCCACCGTAACCTCCTCGTCCTCCTCGATCTTTTGCCCCAACTCGCGCATGCCGAAGATGATTCAATCGCTCAAATCGAACCCTCCGTCACGAGCTCCGGCCGCCGCCTCCACCATCGATTCCGACCGCAGTTCGCTTCGATGACCCCTCCAACGCGCTCATGGTGAGATTGTTGTCCTCCTGCACCTTCCCTCCTTCTCGCTTGCATGTCCTAGTGCCGTCTCCACCAGCGTCTGTAAGTCCCGCTGCCGCTCATCACCGGGGAGCTCGCTCCGATGACCAAATCCGGGCAGCACCACCAGTTCCTTGCTCGCATTGCTCGGCTACATCGAACGCGCCTACCCGCGTAGTCTAGCAAGCCCCTTGTCGCTGCCAGTCACCGTCGCCGACGCGTTTTTCGGCGAGCCCGCGTGGCGCCTATGTGTCAAACCGACGAGGCATGGGCCCCTTTCGTTAGTGACTGCGGCTAGAGGCAGCCGCGGTGTAGAAATGATTAGGGTTTGGGTACGCTGATGTAGAGGTGACGTCATAATAGGTTTAAATTGTTTAATAATTTCAGAAATTGGTTTAAATCTTATAAATTCAATAACTGATTATTTATAAGTCAGAAAAATACAAATAATATATCAAAATGTCTAGAAAATTGATATCTATCTGTTTAAGCTAGAATCATGCATTATTAAGCAACTTAAATGACAAGTTTAATTAGAGAACTAAATTAACCCCTCACAGGTGCTCCGGGGTTCCCCTGTCCTAGGGTTTGGACCCTCTTTAAAATGATCAAGCATGCCTTAGGGTTTAATTTCAATATAATTTCACTTGTCACATCATCATCCTTTATTGAGCATTGCATCGATGCCATGTGTTGATTGTTGTTTCCCCTTTCTTTCCAGTGTTTGCTTCTTCCCGGTAGAATACGATATCGAGATCGAGATCAAAGACCGAGATCAATACCATCGAAGATCGATGAACAATACTTGACCAACTATAACCAAGTCAAGTACAAAATATCCGAAGATCTATATCTGGGTATCAATAAACAAGGCAAGCATAGCCCCACCATTATACAATCCTAGGGTTTCAAAAGCATTTCATTCTTGCCATGATGCATATGATTCTACTGTGGTATTTTATCGATAGATAAAGTATCCTATCTGTTGCATTACTCCCTTGAGCTTATATTACCTGATCCACTGCTCCTAGCATAACTAGGTTTGGCTTGTGTGCAATGCTAGAGCTATTATCTGCGTCTTGCTTAGTCATGCTTAGCAGTTAGTGCTGGTTCATCTAGAAGATGTACCAAATACACAGAATCTAGTATGACAGGAGAACGAGGTATACTGATGAGGTAAGATAAGTGGTAAAGGTTAAACATGCTAAGGCTTGTATGGGAGGCCATAGTAGGATGTGGTTTTTGTAGTCCCATGCTCACCACTACTAGGACCTGAGTTCTTGCCTTTGGAACCAAGACGAGCGTACAGCCACACGGGGCCTGGAAAACCTCACGAGTAACTAACTTTCCTAGTAGATTCCATGAGTCAAATAGTTCGGCGTTCCATTTGACATATGCATAGAAAATATTTTGAAATATTTGGCGGGTGAAGGTGCATCATAACAGGTAGGTAAGCATGGTCGGGGTTGCTTGGGGTAGATGGCGCCCCTGGTAAACCAACCTCGACTCACATCTCTAGGGACCGGCTTCGGGATTTGACCCGTTACGGCGGAACCATACTTAGGGCGTGACTCATGGTCTCGGCGAAAGCAAGGTAAAGGTCATGTCCAACCATCCTCTGTCGGCCTTCCAAGGAAGAGGGCTAATCATTGTGGCATTAAGAGTCAGTTGGTACGTGTGGGTAAAGTTGTACACCCCTGCAGGGTTAAATCTTTTCAAAAAGCCATGTTCACGGTTATGAAAGCTTGGTGACCGAATTCACGTAAAACTTGAATTTTTCAATGTGTGCTAAAGGAAGCTTCCTCATGGGTACGAGGGGGTGATCCTAGTTGTGAGATGAGGATTACTTTGGTGGATATCAATATGATGATCAATTCTTCGGAGATGTCGCTCTCTTATCCCCTTTAAAATATTCTGACTAGACGAGCTTCTTCTCTCTCTTGTTTTAAAAACAAAGATGGCTTTATGCAAAATAACCCCACCAGCCATAAGTCTTGTGGAGTACACCCTGTACTCACCCTTGCTTTGTTGATACTTTCAGAGTAAGTGTTACCATGAAGACAAGTTTGGTACGACATCAACACCGATGAGTAGCTTGGGGTTCCCGGCCGACAGCCTGGAATCTATGGGCTGGGACGTCATCGTTATGCTTTAGGCCTCTTAGGCCATTTGTTAAGTTTGCTATACTTAACAGCATAATTTGCCTTCTGTTGTTTGAAGTTTCTGGTCAGTGACCTCTGCTTGTAATATGTTGGTTCTTCACTCAGTTATGAGCTTGCTGTAATAATTTTTGTGTTGTAGGGTTACTATTGTGTTACCGAATTCTCACTGGATATCCTCGAGCTCTAGGTTAAGCTTATGTCAGGCTAAGGTCGGAGGTTTGCATAAACCTGATCCCGGGGGTGTTACAACCTTGTGGTCGTTCGGCTTGAAATAAAACAATGTTCATACTCGTTGACAACAATAAGATGAAATTCGTTTAAATTTCACCACTTACTTTTAGGTTAGAATTTTACACGGTCGATGGGAGTAAATTTTACAACAACGACCTAAAAAGGGGGAAATTACATCGAGGTCCATACATTTAGCACAAAGGACCCTGATATTAAGCAAGCAAAACAGTAGGGTTCGGTTCCTTCTCGAGAGAGTAGCTGATCGAGCCACACTCTTCATACTACTTCATCTTCGATTGTTTTCAAAAATATGGCCAAATTTGTGGATATGCAAATTCTTGAATATGGGATCATCAGCATAAAGTATGATGTAGATATGGACTTGACCTTGGTCGTTCGTCTTGAAATACAAGAATGGTTCATACCCGTTGATAACTAAGCTTAGATTCGTTTAAATTTCACCACTTACTTTTAGGTTAGAACTTTACACGGTCAATCGGAATACATTTTACATCAGGGACGTCAAAAAAGCAAAAATTACGTCGAGGTCCATACATTTAGCATAAAGGACCCTAAAAGGAAAAATTTCTGGTTCGGCTCCTTCTCGAGAGATCAGCGGATCTGAGCCAAACTCTTGATACTATTTCCCTTCGATTGTTTTCAAAATATGGCCAAATTTGTTGCCATGCGTATTCTCTCATATTGGATCATCAACATAATGTATGATTGTTGATATATATGGCCTTGGACTTGGTCGTTCGGCTTGAAATCCAATAATGGTCATACTCGTTGACCGATAAGCTAAAAAATCATCGAAATTTCACCACCTACACTTTAGACCTAAAAAGGGGAAAATTACATCGAGGTCCACACATTTAGCACAAAGGACCCTAAAATTCAGCAAGGAAAACAGTCGGGTCTGGCTCCTTCTCACGAGAGTAGATGATTGAGCCATACTCTTCAGACTACTTCATCTTCGATTGTTTTCCAAATATGGCCAAATTTATCGGCATGCAAATTCTTGGATATGGGATCATGAGCATAAAGTATGATGTAGATATGGCCTTGGTGGTTCGTCTTGAAATTGAAGAATGGTTCATACTCGTTGATAACTAAGCTTAAATTCGTTTAAATTTCACCACTTACTTTTAGGTTAGAACTGTACATGGTCAATCGGAGTACATTTTACATCAGGAACCTCAAAAAAGCAAAAATTACATCGAGGTCCATACATCTAGCATAAAGGACCATAAAATAAAAAAATTCTAGTTCGACTCCTTCTCGAGAGATCAGCTGATCTGAGCCAAACTCTTAATACTACTTGCTCTTCGATTGTTTCCAAAACATGGCCAAATCTGTTGCCATGCACATTCTCTAACATGGGATCATGAGCGTAAAGTATGATGTTGATATGGCCTTGACGACCATGGTCGTTCGGCTTGAAATCCAAGAATGTTCATACTCGTTGACAAGTAAGCTTAAAATAATCCTATAAATTTCACCACTTACACTTTTAGACCTAAAAGGGGTAAATTACATCAAGGTCCATACGTTTAGCACAAAGGACCCTAAAATGAAGCAAGGAAAATAGTCGGGCCCGGCTCCTTCTCGCGAGAGTAGCTAATCAAGCCATACTCTTCATGCTACTTCCGCTTCGGTTTTTTTTTCAAAATATGGCCAAATCTGTTGCCATGCAAATTCTTTGATATGGGATCATCAGCATAAAGTATGATGTAGAGATATGGACTTGACCTTGTGGTCGTTCGGCTTGAAATCTAAGAAAGTTCATACTCGTTGACAACTAAGCTTAAATTCATTAAAATTTCACCACTTACTTTTAGGTTAGCATTTTACACGGCCGGTGGGAGCATATTTTACATCAAGGACCTAAAAAGGGGAAAATTACATCGATGTCCATACAATTAGCACAAAGGATCCTAAAAGGAAAACCTTTTGTTGCATTGGTTTGGCTCCTTCTCGAGAGATTATTAGCTGATCTGAGCCAAACTTTTCATACTACTTCCTCTTTGATTGTTTTCAAAATAATATGGACAAATCTGTTACCATGCAAATTCTCTGATATGGGGTTATCATCATAAAGTATGATGTTGATATGGCATTGACCTTGGTCGTTCGCCTTGAAATCCAATAATTTTTCATACTAGTCGACAACTATGCTTAAATTCGTTTCAATTTCACCACTTACTTTTAGGTTAGAATTTTACATGGGCGGTGGGAGTACATTTTACATCAAGTACGTAAAAAAGGGAAAATTACATTGAGGTCCATACATTTAGCACAAATGACCCTAAAATTGAGCAAAGATAATAGTCGGGTTCATTCGGCTCCTTCTCGAGAGAGCAGCTGATCGAGCCATACGTTTCATACTACCTCCTCTTCGACTGTTTTACAAATATGGCCAAATTTGTCACCATGCAAATTCTTGTATATGGGATCATCAGCATAAAGTATGATGTAGAGATATGGCCTTGACCATGTGGTCATTTGGCTTGAAATCCAAGAAATTCCTACTCGTTGACAGCTAAGCTTAAATTCGTTTAAATTTCACCACTTACTTTTAGGTTAGCATTTTACACGGTCGCGATGGGAGCATATTTTACATCAAAGACCTACAAAGGGAAATTTACATTGGGGTCCATACATTTATCCCAAAGGACCGTAAAAGGAAAACTTTCTGGTTCGGCTCCTTCTCAAGACATCAGGTGATCTGAGCCAAACTCTTCATACTACTTCCTCTTCAATTGTTTTCAAAATATATGGCCCAATCTGTTGCCATGCAAATTCTCTCGTATGGGGCCATCAACATAAAGTATGATGTTGATATGGCCTTGACCTTGGTCGTTTGGCTTGAAATCCAAGAATGTTCATACCCGTTGATAAGTAAGCTTAAATGTGTTTAAATTTCACCACTTACACTTATTGGTTAGAATTTTACATGGATGGTGGGACTACATTTTAGATCAAGGACCTAAAAAAGGGAAAACTACATCTAGGTCCATACATTTAGCACAAAGGACCCTAAAACCAAACAAGGAATTGAAAATAGTCGAGTATAACTCCACGAGAGAGCAGCTGATCGAGCCATACTCTTCATAGTGCTTCCTCTTTCCCAATTTTGGACGCATATTAGGTTTAGTCAAAGTCAATCTTTATAAAGTTTGACCAACTATATGTAAAAACATACTGACTATTCTAATGACAAATGCTTATAATATGAAAATATAGTAGTCCATAAAGGCTATCCACAAGACAAAAAGTAGCCCATAAGGCTATCCATATACATAGTGGAGGTTCACTTTAGGGGAATTTATTTAAGGGTGACCTACAAGCTTGTGGGTTGTCCATAAGCAATAAACAACTATTTTACTCTGTCCTCTCTCTCTTGCTTGTGTGTACTTTTAATAGAAAAGTGGGTCCCAACTTATGGTGAACTTGACCTCATACATTGTAGCTATTTCCATAAGCTATGTGGGTCCCATCATATGGCAAAAGTTCACCTTATACATAGGTCACATTGAGTTGATGTCGTACATTTAGTCAAAGTTTTAGTAAATTTGACTCTGACTAGAAGTAATACGCGTCCTAATTTGGGAAGGAGGGACTACTACTTGCTTCAAGGAAGAAAAAAAGGAGCTCTCCTCACTTTCGAACAATCTTGCTGCGGGTGTGCTTGGTGCTTCCTCTTCCTAGGGTACGGAGGTGGAGTACTACAGATTAGGTAGGCTGGTCAGATCATAATGGTGAGCATCCAATGCGATGGGATGTTTTTGTTTCTTTTGTTGGCCAGATCAACCAATCCCTTGTCCAGCACTTAAGTAGTACTCGTACTTGTATTAGTAGTACTGCGAATGGCGATCTTTTGAATATCCTGCCCCCCGGATGTTTGTGAAGGAAGTGAAAATTTTAAAACCGGAAAAGTTTGAATTGCTACTCTATTGTACTACTACTATAGTAGTAATACTTTTTGCCGCCAAGGACCAAAATGGTTCCCACCAGCGCAGCTGACGAACATGCCAGACAAAGACGTGAAGCCACTGACAAAGAAATGGAGCCACTAATGGCAGGTTGTCGGTCGACGCGTGTGCGCATCACCACTTTGTGGACGAGGGGAGATCAACCAACCGGGGTGTAGGGGTGGTGATGGGGGAGTGAAGGAGAGAGAAAACACATTTTGTTTTGCATGCATATATATTGTGGTCCTGAAATTTACTCTACCCACTGTACCATGTACCTCGTGTCAGGAACCCATCCTAGCTTTGCTCTGACATCGCACTGCATTCAAATCCTCCTCTTCGTAGCTCTCTCGCTGCCTCCTCTATGCTCATATAGTCTCTTATCGCTCTTTATTTTTTTAATAGAAAAAAGGAAATAAATTCTTCTTACTTGCTTTTCAGAAAATAAATTCCTATCACTTGGAAAAATGAAATTGATTATTTTTTGTTTTTAATATCTTCGATTGTTTTCAAAATATGGCCAAATTTGTCGGCATGCAAATTCTTGGATATGGGATCATAAGCATAAAGTACATTCTACATAAAGGTCCTAAAAAAGGGAAAATTACATCGAGGTCCATACATTTAGCTCAAAGGACCCTAAAATAGAGCAAAGAAAATAGTCAGGTTCGGCTCCTTCTCGAGAGAGCAGCTGATCGAGCCATACTCTTCATACTACTTCCTCTTCGATTGTTTTCAAAATATGGCCAAATATGTCGCCATGCAAATTCTTGAATATGGGATCATCAACATAAAGTATGATGTAGAGATATGGCCTTGACCTCATGGTCGTTCAGCTTGAAAATCCAAGATTTTTTCATACTTGTTGACAACTATGCTCAAATTTGTTGAAAATTCATCACTTACTTTTAGGTTAGCATTTTACACGGTTGGTGGGAGTACATTCTACATCAAAGATCTAAAAAGGGGGAAATTACATCGAGGTCCATACATTTAGCACAAAGGACCCTAAATTTGAGCAAAGAAAACAATCGGGTTCGACTCCTTCTCAAGAGAGCAGTTGATCGAGCCATACTCTTCATACTACTTTCTCTTCGATTGTTTTCACAATATGGGAAAATCTATCGCCATGCAATTTCTTGGATACTCGATCATCAGAATAAAGTATGATATAGAGATATAGCCTCGACCTTGTGGTCGTTCGGCTTGAAATCAAAGAATGTTCATACTCGTTCACAACTATAAGCTGAAATTCTATTAAATTTCACCACTTACTTTTAGGTTAGAATTTTACACGGTCGATGGGACTACATTTTGCAACAAGGACCTAAAAAGGGGGAAAATTACATCGAGGTCCATACATTTAGCACAAAGGACCCTAATATTAAGCAAGCAAAACAGTAGGGTTCGGTTCCTTCTCGAGAGAGTAGCTAATCGAGCCACACTTTTCATACTACTTCATTTTCGATTGTTTTCAAAATATGGCCAAATTTGTCGATATGTAAATTCTTGAATATGGGCTCATTAGCATAAAGTATGATGTAGATATGGCCTTGACCTTGGTCATTCGTCTTGAAATACAAGAATGGTTCGTACCCATTGACAACTAAGCTTAAATTCGTTTAAATTTCACCACTTACTTTCAGGGTAGAACTTTACACGGTCAATCGGAGTACATTTTACATCAGGGACCTCAAAAAAGCAAAAATTACATCGAGGTCCATACATTTAGCATAAAGGACCCTAAAAGGAAAATTTTCTGTTTTGGCTCCTTCTCGAGAGATCAGCTGATCTGAGCCAAACTCTTGATACTACTTCCTCTTCGATTATTTTCAAAATATGGACAAATTTGTTTCCATGCAAATTCTCTCATATGGGATCATCAACATAATGTATGATGGTTGATATAGGGCCTTGACCTTGGTCATTTGGCTTGAAATCCAATAATGGTCATACTAATTGACCAGTAAGCTAAAAAATCGTCGAAATTTCACCATTTAGACTTTTAGGTTAGAATTTTACATGGGCATGGAAGTACATTTTATATCAAGGACCTAAAAAGGGAAAATGACATCGAGGTCCATACATTTAGCACAAAGGACCCTAAAATTAAGCAAGGAAAACAGTTAGGTTCGGCTCCTTCTCGAGAGAGTAGCGGATTGACCCATACTCTTCATACTACTTCATCTTCGATTGTTTTCAGAATATGGCACAATTTGTCGGGGTGCAACTTTTTGAATATGGGATCATTACCTTGGTCGTTCATCTTGAAATCCTAGAATGGTTCATACTCGTTGACAACTAAGCTTAAATCTGTTTAAATTTCACCACTTACTTTTAGGTTAGATTTTTACATGGTTGGTCAAAGTACATTTTACACCAGGGACGCGAAAAAAGCAATAATTACATTGAGGTCCATACATTTATCATAAAGCTCCCTAAAAGGACAAAAAATTTGGTTCGGCTCCTTATTGAGAGATCAGCTGATCTGAGCCAAACTCTACACACTACTTCCTCTTCAATTGTTTTCAATATAGTGCAATTTGTCGCCATGTAAATTCTCTCATATGGGATCATCAACATAAAGTATGATGTTGATATGCCTTTAACCTTGGTCGTTCGACTTGAAATCCAATAATGGTCATACTCGTTGAGAAGTAAGCTTAAAATCGTCGAAATTTCACCACTTACACTTTTAGGTTAGAATTTTACACGGGTGTGGAAGTACATTTGACATTAAGGACCTAAAAAAGTGAAAATTTCACCGAGGTCCATACATTTAGCACAAAGGACCCTTATATTAAGCAAGGAAAATAGTCGGGTTTGACTCCTTCTCTAGAGAGCAGCTGATCGAGCCATACTCTTCACACTACTTCATCTTCGATTGTTTTCAAAATATGGCCAAATTTGTCGACATGCAATTTTTTGGATATGGGATCATATGCATAAAGTATGGTGTATACATGGCTTGACCTTAGCCGTTTGTCTTGAAAATCCAAGAATATGGTTCATACTCGTTGACAACTAAGCTTAAATTCGTTTAAATTTCACCACTTACTTTTAGTTTAGAATTTTACACGGTCGGTGGGAGTACATTTTACATCAAGGACCTAAAAAGGGAAAATTACATGGAGGTCCATACATTTAGCACAAAGGACCCTACAAAGAAAAACTTTTTGTTTTGTCTCCTTACCGAGAGATCAGTTGATCTGAGCCAAACTCTTCGTACTACTTCCTCTTTGATTATTTTCAAAATATGGCCAAATCTGTTGCCATGCAGATTCTCTGATATGGGATCATCAGTATAAAGTATGATGTTTATATGGCCTTGACCTTGGTCGTTCGACTGAAATCCAAGAATGTTCATACTCATTGACAAGTAAGCTTAAAATCATCTTAATTTCACCACTTACACTTTTAGGTTAGAATTTTACACGGTGTGTGGAAGTACATTTTACATCAAGTACCCAAAAAGGGAAAATTACATCGATGTCCATACATTTAGCACCCCCGTAAAAATAAGCAAGGAAAACAGTCGTGTTTGGATCCTTCTCGAGAGAGCAGCTGATCGATCCATACTCTTCGTACTAGTTCATCTTCAATTGTTTTCAAAATATGTCCAAATCTATCGGCATGCTAATTCTTGGACATGGCATCATCACCATAAACTATGATGTTGATATGGCCTTGACCTTGGCCGTTCGGCTCGAAATCCAAGAATTTTCATACTCATTGACAACTAAGCTTAAATTAGTCAAATTTCACAACTTACATTTTTGGTTAGAATTTTACACAGATGGTGGGGGTACATTTACACCAAGGACCTAAAAAGGTCAAATTACACTGAGGTCCATGAATTTAGCATAAAGGACCATAAAATTTAGCAAAGAAAACAGTCGGGTTCGGCTCCTCGAGAGAGCAAATGATCGGGCTCTACTCTTCATACTACTTCCTCTTCGATTTACAATTAAGATTTATTGTGGAGGGAACTGGGAGAAGAGTAGTACTATCCTGAAGGGAACTGGAGCAGAGGAACATGCGTCCGTTTTCATTTTATTCAACCTCGCCTATACGCTCTATCCCCACTTCTACACCAAGCGCTACAGTTCTTCTCCTCCTCAATGCCGCTTTCCAATCCTGTTCACCGCATAGTATGAGAGTGTTTGTTCTTCTCCCTGTCCCGCCTGCCGCCATCGATGTTCCCTCTTTTCTAGAAAACCAAATCAAGCCATTGTCCCAACTTCCATCAGCTCCCTTGCGATGGCAGGACCAAGCAAGGACAGTGATGATTCTGAGCTGTTCCAGCATGTTTTTACCGTAGGCCCGCTTTAAGAACTCATAACCAGATGCGACGTTATCACTGCCGCGAGCCTAGCCGGTTCGTCCAAACATCTTCTTGACTCGACAAAATATAGTGCAACTTTACATGCTTCTTAGCCGTTTGGCCTCCCCTGTGTTCTTCATTCTCACCTGACTAAGAAACCATGGGAATGCAATGAGTACTTCGAGGGCAAGGGCACGACATGCAAGCTGATGCTGTTGGACAGGTTCTCCTCCGACGCTGTGTTCCTGAATTGTATGGGTAAGCAGTGGGTAGGTTCCAATGGAGATTGGATCACCACTGTTGGGTCCGAGTGCAAGTGGGAGCTTGTCAATGTGTACACTCATCGACGCGTTCCTCTCCCACAAGTCAATGAGTTTGTACCCACCAACGATCCGTTTACATTCATGCATAATGATCGCCCTATTCTCCTCCGGAAGATTGCTATTTGTCGAGCTCCCACAGCTATGTCTGATTATTTAGATTTCTCTCTTGTCGCTATCTTCGACTACTCAATTGCTACCCTTGATGGCGATGAGTATGCATGGACAGTTCTTGAGAACCAATTCTAGTGCTATTTCAGATACAGCGATGCACTCATCCACAAGGGTCTGGTGTTTATAGCCACCGAGAGTGGCAATGTTTATGTTTGAAATCATCTGTATTTTGGTAAGTTTGATCCATTTCTGTTCTAATCACTAGCTTCAGTTTTAATGGATGTAAACTAGTGTTGGATGATTTGCCCGTCATTTCTTTTTGTAGGTCCTATTCTTCTCTCGTCAGCACATGTCGCGCATCTCGAGGAGGGAAACCTTGATGCCATAGATGATGACGAGCACGAACCTAGTTTATGGTTCTTAGCAATATATGCAGATGAATCTCGCCTTCTTCTTATCCATACCATGGGCGTTACTGATGAGGAGTTTTATGGCGGTACTTATTATGGTCATGGCAATCCTGTTGCTGATCATAGTGTTGATCGCTACAGTCACACTTGTGGCACCTATGCTACTGGGTTTGGCTGTAAGGTGTACGCAAAGGACACTGCTTACTTGTATCCACGTAAGCCATTGATAGAGATTGCTAACCTGGGAGCATATTCCCTTTTCCTTGGATTGAACTATCTGATTAATATTGCGGTAGGCGGTGGAGATGTTGCCCCAGGATATCTGATGAGAAGCAACTGTCTCTACACCTCCCATCATGCAATATGACTTGGATATACGTTGTTTCCTGAAATATGCTGCTTCAGTCTAAATACCAAAGAAGCAGCTATTGGTTTCTCAACCAACATTGCATGGAAATCTCCGGAGACTCCATTATGGTTCATCCCAAGCATCGCCAATGCCCGCGATTGGAACCAAACTACCATAAGTAATTGTAATACTATGTAATAGGATATCTCAGTTTAGATCAAGTGCAGTAGATGGTCTTGCTTTTCTTTTGTAACTTAGCCTTGTCATAAACTCATAATCTAAACAAGGCTTTGGGCATTTTGAGTTTCCTATGGAGGTCACACACAGGCATTAATGCGAGAAGGAGGCATGCGAACAAAAGCAGACTTGATCGTCAGTTTTGTTTCTTCCAATGATGAGTGTTCGGAGAAAAGGGCAAACTTAATCTGTCACTTTCAAATGGTGCTGAATATGTCCAAGTGACGCTAAATGTGAACTGTGAATCTGTCATTTTTTCTTTCTTATTATGTGTTGTTGCATCTTTCAAATGCTACTGAAACTATCAAAAGTTTTGTTCGGTACTTGTTCAGATCGACCGGTCGAGTGCAGAATATGGTCTCGCTTTCCTTTGGAATCAGTCCTTGCTACATATATTGAATTTCAATGTCCGGATTGCTAAATCTGTCAAGTGCTACTGAATGTGAACCGGGAATCTATCTGATATTTTTACGGTTTATTCTATACTGCTGAATCTTCCAAATACTACTGAATCTATCAAATGTTTTGTCGTTACTATTAGTACAATATTTTGTAGAACGAACTGTGATGTACTGGTACTTGGTTAGATGAAGTGCATCAGATTGTCTTGCTTTTCTTTTGAAACTTAGCATTGTTACAATTATCTGGATGAGTCTTGGGCATTTTGGGTTGCTATGGGCGGTCACGGAGGCATTGACGTAAGGAGGAGGTACTCACACCGAAGCAGACTTGATTGTCAGTTTTGCTTGCTCCAATGATTGAGTCTATTTGGAGAACATGCCAAACTGATCATGGGCCAAATTTTTTTAGCTGGAACAAGAACTGATTCTCTCTGTACTTTTATTGAATTTCAAGTAGGAAAGCTATGGAATCTCTCATTCGGCCCCTCCTTAGCCCAGAAAATTTCAATTTAGTCTTTTTAGGGTCAAGTACTGCTGACCACAGGCCAGTGGAAATTTTAGAAAGGAGCCCATGGAGCATAGCCGAGAACATATTAGTTCGGCCTTTTACAGGTCCGTGGACTACTGAGCATAGGCCAGTGAAATTTGAGAATGAAGCCCATGGAGCATAGCCTATCGAATATAACCCACGTAGAGCAATAGCCAAACTCTTTTTAATTCAGCCTTTTGGGCATTCCCCCTCACCTCTCATAATAAAAAAACTCTGCCTACCCATGTTTTTAATAAAATACCACATTATGTGGCATTTTATAAATTGAAATGCCAGGAGCGCTGCCATATTATATTTTAAAAGAGATAAAGATAGACACACAAAATATTTTAAGAAGACTAATATATAAGTTGTAGTACTAATAAAAGTTTAATGATATTTTTTCTATAAAATCTTTGTTGTATTTGGCACTCAGTTTACGTTTATTTGATTTGAAGGTCTTTTGTTGGAATCGCCTTTGTGTGTGTGTATCTTGGGTTTACATTTTTTCTTCTAGCAATATCGCATGACAGAGAGGCTGACATCACGGACCCACCAGCATGCAACGTTCCTAGAGTTTGTTTTGAGGGTGGGTTCGAAACAAAAGTTTAAATACTTGTATAGAGAGGCTCGCATCAGGGACCCACCAGACAGAACATACAAGGCTGCATCGGGGACCCTTAAGCCAGAACATGCCAGAGAGGCTGACATAAGGGCCCCAGCAGTTAGACAATACACAGATGCCACGGTGAAAACAGTGGACGTGGCCAAAAAAAAGTCCATCACACACACGTTGCACTTACAGAGAAGTTGACATGTCGGACCTAGCAGGCCCAAGCATAGCCCATCAAATTAGCCTATCAGCCCCAAGCATAGCCCAATACTACCTTTTAATTCGGCCTTTTCGTGGTCTTGTGGCCACCGACTGTAGCCCATTCAATTTAGGAGTGAGCCCATGGAATATAAACCATGACCAATAGGGCATCCACCCCGAGTTAGCCCAGAATCTTTTTAATTCGGCCTTTCTGAGCATTTTTTGTACCCTCAGGTTGACATTTGGGACCCAAAAAAATAATCCAACATACACACGTTTCTTTCAAATAGAGGCTGTCAGCTGGGACCCAGCATAGACACGTTTCCCTCATAGAGGTGATTGACATCTGGGACCCAGCAAGTTTCTAAGGTCAAAACAGCGGACATGGCCAAAAAAAGTACATCATACGCACATTTAATTTACAGAGAGGCTGATATGTGGGACCCAGCACCGCTACGTAGCCAGTTCAAAACAGGGAGGCGCGAGCGAGAAAAAAGTTTAGCATGTACATGTTTCTTTTAATGAGAGGCTGAAATGGGGGACCCAACAGCGTGAGCAAATGGCAGATTCGTCGAGCAACACTATCTAGTTTGGAACAGGGTAGCTCTAGAGAAGAAAAAAATTCCATCATACCCATGATGCTTATAATGTGAGGCAGACATAAGGGGCCCACCAGCCTGAATAAATGTCTAATGCAGCGAACAAAGCTATCAAGTTCGGAACACGAAGGCGCGATAGAGGGTAAAAAATCTATCATACACACGTTTCTTGTAATGAGAGGATGACATGTGGGGCTCAGGAGGTTGGTTAAACGGTAGATGCGTCGAGCAGCTCTATCAACTCGGAACACGGTAGCGCGAGCCAAGGAAAAAATCCATCATACACACGTTTCTTCTAATGAGAGGATGACATGTGGGGCTCAGGAGGATGGTTAAACGGTAGATGCGTCGAGCAGCGCTATCAACTCCGAATGGGGTAGCGTCAACGAAGGAAAAAATTCCATCGTACACACGTTTATTCTAATGAGAGGATGACATGTGGGGCCCATCATCGTGATTAAACAGTAGATGCATCAAACATCGCTATCAACTTCAGAACAGGGTAGCATGAGCGAAGGAAAAAAATTCCATCATGCACACAATCCTTCTAATGAGAGGATGACATGTGGGACCTAGCATCCTAACTAAACGGTAGATGCATCAAGCAACGTTTTCAAGTTCAAATCAGGGAGGCACGACCGAAAAGTATGGTCTGCTAGAGACACTGACGTCCGGGACCCACACACCTCAAAATACTTTGACGAGTCAACATCGCGCGAGGAAACGAAAATCTTGCTTCTGTCACGCGCCAGCCGAGCATCCTCCATGTTTTTAGTAGATCCGTCGTAGTAGAGGGCCACGAAACCAGAAAAAAAAGTTTTCCATCGGCCACGGCCGAGCCGAGAATTTCGTCACAGAAGACGCGCCTTGTACGACGACCGTCGGGGCAATTCGTTGCGGAAGGAAACTTTTCTTCTAGTGATCATTGTGGTTTTCGAAAAGAACACATGCAATGATGCCACTCCATCATGTGTCCAACCATGTCCAGGAACCCTAGCAGCAAGCTGGGATTCAACTAAAACATGTAGGGTATCACCAGTTTGAAAGATGTTGCATCACCACACCCACTAGGATGTCTATGTTTGTAACAATGTGCATCATTGTAGTTTTGGAAAAGAACACATGCAATGATGCCACTACAGCATGTGCCCAACCATGTCCAGGAACCATAGCAGCATGGTAGGATTTGGCTGCAACATGAAGTGGAGCACCAGTTTGAAAGATGCTGCATCACCACACCCACTGGGATGTGTGTGTGTGTGTCAATGTCATCATTATTGTTTTGGAAAAGAACACATGCAATGATGCCACTCTAGCATGTTTAAACCATGTCCAGGAACCCTTGCAGCATGTTGGGATTCAACTGACACATGCATTATATCACAAGTTTGAACGATGCTGCATCACCACACCCAATGGGATTTGTGTGTGTATCAATGTGCATCATTGTTGTTTTTGAAAAGAACACATGCAATGATGCCACTCCAACATGTGTCCAACTATGTCAAGGAATCCTAGCAGCATGTTGGGATTCAACTGCAACATGCAGTGGGGCACCAGTTTGAAAGATGCTACAACACCCCACCCACTTGGATGTGTGTGTGTATTAGTGTGCATCATTTTGGTTTTCGAAAAGAACACACGCAATGATGCCACTCCGGCATGTGTACAACCATGTCTAGGAACCCTAGCAGCATGCTGGGATTCAACTGCCACATGGAGTGGTCACCAGTTTGAAAGATGCTGCAACAGCACACCCACTTGGATGTGTGTGTGTATAAATATGCATCATTGTGGTTTTCGAAAAGAACACATCCAATGATGCCACTCCATGATGTGTCCAACCATGTCCACAAACCCTAGCGACATGCTGGGATTCAATTGCAACATGCAATGGAGCACCAGTTAGAAAGATGCTGCATCACCACACCCACTAGGATGTGTGTGTGTGTGTATCAATGTGCATCATTGTGGTTTTGGAAAAAAACACATGTAATGATGCCACTCTAGCATGTGTCCAACATTGTCCAGGAACACTAGCAGCATGCTGGGATTCAACTACCACATCCATTGTATCACCAGTTTGAAAGATGTTGCATCACCACATCCTCTTGGATGTGTGTGTGTATCAGTGTGCATCATTGTGGTTTTGGAAAAGAACACATGCAATGATGCCACTCTAGCATGTGTCCAACCATGTCTAGGAACCCTATTACCATGCTAGGATCTAACTGCCACATGCATTGTATCACCAGTTTGATAGATGTTGCATCACCACACCCACTTGGATTTGTGTGTATCAGTGTGCATCATTTCGGTTTTCGAAAAGAACTCATGCAATGATACCACTCCAGCATGTGTACAACCATGTCAAGGAAGCCCAGCAGCATTCTAGGATTCAACTGCCACATGGAGTGGAGCACCAGTTTGAAAGATGCTACATCACCACACCCACTTGGATGTGTTGTAATGTGCAGCATTGTGGTTTTGGAAAAGAGCACATGCAATGATGCCACTCTAGCATGTGTCCAACCATGTCAAGGAACCCTAGCAGCATGCTGTGATTCAACGGCCACATGCATTGTATCACCAGTTTGAAAGATGCTACATCACCACACCCACTGGGATGTGTCTATGTGTATCAATGTGCATCATTGTGGTTTTGGAAAAGAACATATGCAATGATGCCAATCCAGCATGTGTCCAACCATGTCCAGGAACCCTAGCAACATGCTGGGATTCAACTGCAACATGCACTGGAGCACCAGTTTGAAAGATGCTACATCACCACACCCACTAGGATGTGTATGTGTTTGCGTATCAATGTGCATCATTGTGGTTTTGGAAAATAACACATGCAATGATGCCACTCTAGCATGTGTCCAACCAAGTCTAGGAACCCTAGAAGCATGCTGGAATTCAACTGCCACATGGAGTGGAGCACCAGTTTGAAAGATGCTAAATCACCACACCCACTGGGATGTGTGTGTGTATTAATGTGAATCATTGTGGTTTTGTAAAAGAACACATGCAATTATTCCAGTCCACAATGTGTCCAACCATGTCTAGGAACCCTAGCAGCATCCTGGGTTTCAACTGCTACATGCATTGTGTCACCAGTTTGAAAGATGCTGCATCAACACACCCACGTGGTTGTGTGTGTATCAATGTGCATCATTGTGGTTTTGGAAAAGAACACATGCAATGATGCCACTCCAGCATGTGCCCAACCATGTCCAGGAACCCTATCTGCATGCTAGGATTCGGCTGCATCATGAAGTGGAGCACCAGTATTAAAGAAGCTGCATCACGACACCCACTGGGATGTGTGTATCAATGTTCATCATTATTGTTTTGGAAAAGAACACATGCAATGATGCCACTCCATCATGTTTACAACCATGTCTAGGAACCTTAGCAGCATGCTGGGATTCAACTGCCACATACATTGTATCACAAGTTTGAACGATGCTCCATCACCACATCGAATGGGATTTGTGTGTGTATCAATGTGCATCATTGTTGTTTTGGAAAAGAACACATGCAATGATGCCACTCCAACATGTGTCCAACTATGTCCAGGAACCCTAGCAGTATGCTGGGATTCAACTGCAACATGCAGTGGGGCACCAGTTTGAAAGATGCTACAACACCCCACCCACTTGGATGTGTGTGTGTATTAGTGTGCATCATTTTGGTTTTCGAAAAGAACACACGCAATGATGCCACTCCGGCATGTGTACAACCATGTCTAGGAACCCTAGCAGCATGCTGGGATTCAACTGCCACATGGAGTGGTCACCAGTTTGAAAGATGCTGCAACAGCACACCCACTTGGATGTGTGTGTGTATAAATATGCATCATTGTGGTTTTCGAAAAGAACACATCCAATGATGCCACTCCATGATGTGTCCAACCATGTCCACAAACCCTAGCGACATGCTGGGATTCAATTGCAACATGCAATGGAGCACCAGTTAGAAAGATGCTGCATCACCACACCCACTAGGATGTGTGTGTGTGTGTATCAATGTGCATCATTGTGGTTTTGGAAAAAAACACATGTAATGATGCCACTCTAGCATGTGTCCAACATTGTCCAGGAACACTAGCAGCATGCTGGGATTCAACTACCACATCCATTGTATCACCAGTTTGAAAGATGTTGCATCACCACATCCTCTTGGATGTGTGTGTGTATCAGTGTGCATCATTGTGGTTTTGGAAAAGAACACATGCAATGATGCCACTCTAGCATGTGTCCAACCATGTCTAGGAACCCTATTACCATGCTAGGATCTAACTGCCACATGCATTGTATCACCAGTTTGATAGATGTTGCATCACCACACCCACTTGGATTTGTGTGTATCAGTGTGCATCATTTCGGTTTTCGAAAAGAACTCATGCAATGATACCACTCCAGCATGTGTACAACCATGTCAAGGAAGCCCAGCAGCATTCTAGGATTCAACTGCCACATGGAGTGGAGCACCAGTTTGAAAGATGCTACATCACCACACCCACTTGGATGTGTTGTAATGTGCAGCATTGTGGTTTTGGAAAAGAGCACATGCAATGATGCCACTCTAGCATGTGTCCAACCATGTCAAGGAACCCTAGCAGCATGCTGTGATTCAACGGCCACATGCATTGTATCACCAGTTTGAAAGATGCTACATCACCACACCCACTGGGATGTGTCTATGTGTATCAATGTGCATCATTGTGGTTTTGGAAAAGAACATATGCAATGATGCCAATCCAGCATGTGTCCAACCATGTCCAGGAACCCTAGCAACATGCTGGGATTCAACTGCAACATGCACTGGAGCACCAGTTTGAAAGATGCTACATCACCACACCCACTAGGATGTGTATGTGTTTGCGTATCAATGTGCATCATTGTGGTTTTGGAAAATAACACATGCAATGATGCCACTCTAGCATGTGTCCAACCAAGTCTAGGAACCCTAGAAGCATGCTGGAATTCAACTGCCACATGGAGTGGAGCACCAGTTTGAAAGATGCTAAATCACCACACCCACTGGGATGTGTGTGTGTATTAATGTGAATCATTGTGGTTTTGTAAAAGAACACATGCAATTATTCCAGTCCACAATGTGTCCAACCATGTCTAGGAACCCTAGCAGCATCCTGGGTTTCAACTGCTACATGCATTGTGTCACCAGTTTGAAAGATGCTGCATCAACACACCCACGTGGTTGTGTGTGTATCAATGTGCATCATTGTGGTTTTGGAAAAGAACACATGCAATGATGCCACTCCAGCATGTGCCCAACCATGTCCAGGAACCCTATCTGCATGCTAGGATTCGGCTGCATCATGAAGTGGAGCACCAGTATTAAAGAAGCTGCATCACGACACCCACTGGGATGTGTGTATCAATGTTCATCATTATTGTTTTGGAAAAGAACACATGCAATGATGCCACTCCATCATGTTTACAACCATGTCTAGGAACCTTAGCAGCATGCTGGGATTCAACTGCCACATACATTGTATCACAAGTTTGAACGATGCTCCATCACCACATCGAATGGGATTTGTGTGTGTATCAATGTGCATCATTGTTGTTTTGGAAAAGAACACATGCAATGATGCCACTCCAACATGTGTCCAACTATGTCCAGGAACCCTAGCAGTATGCTGGGATTCAACTGCAACATGCAGTGGGGCACCAGTTTGAAAGATGTTGTATCACCAAACCCACTTGGATGTGTGTGTGTATCAATGTGCATCATTTTTTCTTTCTAAAAGAACACACGCAATGATGACACTCCAGCATGTGTACAACCATGTCCAGGAACCCTAGCAGCATGCTGGGATTCAATTGCCACATGGAGTGGTCACCAGTTTGGAATATGCTACAACACCACACCCACTTGGATGTGTGTGTATCAATGTGCATCATTGTGGTTTTGGAAAAGAACACATCCCATGATGCCACTCCACCATGTGTCCAACCATGTCTAGGAACCCTAGCAGCATGCTGGGATTCAATTGCAACACGCAATGGAGCACCAGTGTGAAAGATGCTGCATCACAACACCCACTAGGATGTGTGTGTGTGTGTATCAATGTGCATCATTGTGTTTTGGAAAAAAACACATGCAATGATGCCACTCCAGCATGTGTCCAACTATGTCCAGGAACCCTAGTAGCATGCTGGGATTCAACTACCACATGCATTGTATCACCAGATTGAAAGATGTTGCATCACCACATCCACTTGGATGTGTGTGTGTGTGTATCAGTGTACATCATTGCTGTTTTGGAAAAGAACACATGCAATGATGCCACTCTAGCATGTGTCCAACCATGTCCAGGAACCCTAGCAGCATGCTGGGATTCAACTGCCACATGCATTGTATCACCAGTTTGAAAGGTGCTACATCACCACACCCACTGGGATGTGTGTCTATATCAATGTGCATCATTGTGGTTTTGGAAAAGAACACATGGAATGATGCCAATCCAGCATGTGTCCAACCATGTCCACGAACCCTAGAAACATGTTGGGATTCAACTGCAACATGCACTGGAGAACCAGCTTGAAAGATGCAGCATCAGCACACCCACTAGGATTTGTGTGTGTGTTTGTGTATCAATGTGCATCATTGTGGTTTTGGAAAATAACACATGCAATGATGCCACTCCTCCATGTGTCCAACCAAGTCTAGGAACCCTAGAAGCATGCTAGAATTCAGCTGCCATGGAGTGGAGCACCAGTTTGAAAGATGCTGCAACACCATACCCACATGGATGTGTGTGTATCAATGTGCATCATTGTGGTTTTAGAAAAGAACACATGCAATCATGCCACTCCAGCATGTGTCCAACCATGTCTAGGAACCCTAGTAGCATGCTGGGATTCAACTACAACATGAAGTGGAGCACCAGTTTGAAAGATGCTGCATCACCACACCCACTAGGATGTGTGTGTGTATTAATGTGAATCACTATGGTTTTGGAAAATAACACATGCAATTATTCCACTCCACAATGTGTCCAACCATGTCTAGGAACCCTAGTAGCATCCTGGGTTTCAACTTCCACATGCATTGTGTCGCCAGTTTGAAAGATGTTGCATTAACTCACCAACTTGGATGTGTGTGTATCAATGTGCATCATTGTGGTTTTGGAAAAGAACACATGCAATGATGCCACTCTAGCATGTGTCCAACCATGTCTAGAAACCCTAGCAGCATGGTGGGATTCAACCGCCTCATGCATTGTATCACCAGTTTGAAAGATGTTGTATCACCACACACTTGGATGTGTGTATCAATGTGCATCATTGTGGTTTTGGAAAAGAACACATGCAATGATGGCACTCCAGCATGTGTCCAACCGTGTCTAGGAACCCTAGGATCATGCTAGGATTCAACTACAGTGTGCATTGTATCACGAGCGCATCATTGTGGTGGTCGTTAGATCAAATCCTTAGCCCCCAATGGTGGCCATTAGATCGAGTCTTGTATAAGGCATGCCCCAAGACACATTTTCTGCATCATGATTGTTATAGACCGTTCAATCGGGGCGCTTGGACAATTGGGATGGTTCTTCATAAGAGTGATCCGCGAGTAGGCTATTCTGCGACATGATTGGTCATGCTTACTGTCCTCTTGCTCTAGGCAAAGTAGCAATACCGTGCGCTCCCACTTGCAAGTGTTACGTGTTCTGTGGGCCCACCTTCCAGTGTCACGTTCCCTTTACTTCTCTTCCTCGCCATACTTCTCTTCCTTCCCCTTGAATCCACTTTCCCCACTTCTTTTCCATCCTGCCATAGCCGCAAGTCGACAACGCCTCTAGCAATCTCTCTCGCAGCCACCCTAGTCCCCACCCTCTTTCGCCATGGGTTCAAGGGGACACGGTGAGGAAATGCATCGTGTCGACAACGACGGTGATTTTGATGTGAGTCATCTCATCTCTAACATATGTGGCCATTTATCTGTTTTGAGCTAAGTATACTCTGATTACTGGTGCACGTATGATGTGTTAGGCCAACCAGATGTTGTACGACTCCAAATATCACAGTTTAGCCAAGGGAGACAGTCCTCCGCTATGTGAACATGGAGATGTGCCTGCTAAATTCGTACGGTTTGAAGGACGCAACGCTGGCAAGATGTTTTTAGGGTGTCAAGGACATAATGCAATGTTGCCACGCAGAAGTTGCGGTGTTGTCAAATGGGTAGATCTAGAGTGGCCCAAATCGATGCAGAAAACGTTGGACAAACTATGGGATATGACTATTGATTTGAAAGAATCCATAGTCAACTCAATTCTTGAGAGTGCTGAGATGAAGTTATTTGACCATGTTGACACAACCAAGCTTCACCAAGATCTTAGGAGGGTGCAAGACAAGGAGAGCAAAGTCGATAATGATAGGGACGTGGCGTTGGCCCAGAAGGCTAAAGCAGAGCAAGAACTGACTCAAGCAATGATTGAACTTCACCTGGACAAAGTCCTGCAGTTCACAACTATGGGTATTGACAAGTGCATGAGGATAAATGCAGAGAAACAATTGAAGTTGTACAAGGAATATGCTAAAAGCACGGCGCAGACGATTCAATCCTTGCTCTTGCAGGAAGATGTGCATCGGGCTATGATTAGGAAGATCAAGGAGATGTGTGATTACTAGTTCTATTTAGCTTGAGCTCTGTACTTTTTTAATTGTAATAGTAGTACTTGTTGACCTAGCGGTCTGAACTAGTGGTCTCGGAGTCCTGGGACAAAAAAAATTGGTCGTCCGTTAATCTGTCTTAGCACTTTATTACTTCCTTTTGTCTGATCATGGTGGTATTCTGACTTTGCTGGTTTGTTTAAACGTAATATATGTGGATTTTGCCGCATGAAAATGGTATAGCCACAATTTATAATGTGGAAACACGTACACCCTATTACTAGTGATCCGGGATCTTCGCCAAATGTAGGGGAGGTAAGAGCAGGGAGGTGGTGAGATAGACAGGCTCAAGATTAGGAGGTGGTACCGATTTCCTCATTATCTGGGCATTATCTGTTGCCATTGTTGTTTAAGTTGCCATGTCGTTTGATACGTTGCTAACGTATCCATAATTTTTGATGTTGCATGCTTGGTTTTTATCTACTTTCTTACGCTTTGTCCACACTTTGCAGTACTTTTTATACACTTTCTTGGACTAACCTATTAACAAGATGCCACAGTGCCAGCTGCCTGTTTTCTCCTGTTTTTGGTTCCAGGAAAGTCAGAAAATGAATATTCTCGGAATTGGACGAGACAAAATCCAAAGTCAGTTTTTCACCGAGGGGGACACGGAGCCAAAATACGAGACGGAGAGGGGCCAGAGGGCTACCAAACCACCTGGCCTCGCAGCCAGGCCTGGCCCGTGCTAGGGGGTGGTGTGGCCGCCTAGGGCACCCCCTCGGCCTCCACTTTCGCCTATAAGATGCCTCCGATATAGAAACCCTAAGTACCCAATCAAAATTCCACGAAAGAGTCTGTAGCTACCGTCATCTCCATCCCTATATCGGGAGGGATCTGAAGCTCTTCCCAGCACCCTATCGGAGGGGAGAATTCACCATGGAGGCCTTCTTCATCACCATGCTAGCCTCCAGTGTGATGCGTGAGTAGTTCATCCTTGGACTACGGGTCCATGTAGTAGCTAGATGGTTGGTTATTCTCCTTTGTGCTACCATGTCTAGATCTTGTGAGCTCTTTTCATGATCAAGATCATCTATTTGTAATCATACATGTTGTGTTTGCGGGGATCCGATGGATATTGAGATGCTATTTCAGATTGATTATTGATTCTATCATGCCCTCTATTGTTAGTAGATATCTTGGCCAAGTAGATGCTAGCAACTCCAAGAGGGAGTATTTATGCTCGATAGTGGGTTCATGCCTCTAGTAATCTGGGGAAGTGAGAGAAATCTCTAAGGTACTAGATGTGCTATTTCTACTAGAGAGAAAACAAAAATCCTTTGTTCATAGAACAATCGTATTGTTTACTTTACACGCATTGCGTAATGCAATTATCTGTTGCTTGCAACTTAATACTAGAGGGGGTTCAGATGATAACCTGAAGGTGGATTATTATTCATAGATATAGTTGGATTACGCCCTATGTATAATGTTGTAATGCCCAATCAAATCTCATAGGAGTTAAGATGATTAGTATATGCATGTATGCTTTCTTGATGTTTGTCAATTTCCCCTCTGTAATTTGTTCACCCGACATGTCATCTATATTAAGGAGAACCACCACTAGTGAACTATGGACCCCGGTCCTTTCTTTTACCATCAATCTACAACTATTTACTGCTTTCTATTTACTTTCTGCAAGCTTTTACTTTCTTCCACACAATACATTTAATCCTTTGTTTTCAGCAAAACCGGTGAGATTAACAACCTCACTGTAAGTTGGGGGCAAAGTTTTGTGGTTGTGTTGTGTAGGATTCCAAGTTGGCAACAACACCTTGGAGGTGTTTCCTTGCTCCTACTGGTTCGATAACCTTCGTTTCATAACTAAGGGAAAACTTGCTGCTGTGCTTATCATACCTTCCTCTTGGGGTTCCCAAACGAGCTCGATATATTTTGGGCCATCAAGCTACTTTTCTGGCGCTGTTGCCGGGGAGTCAAGGATATATTCACAATGGAAGCTTTCTAAAAGTCCTAATGCTATTGCTATGAATATGGCCTTTACAAAACACATTACTGATGCTCTCATAAAAATTAAAGAAGAAAGGATGAAACATAAATCTTCTATTCCTATGAAACAAGAATATGGTTGGGAACCCATCATTGATATGAAAGTGAATTATTTTGATTTCAAGGCTTTATGTGATCTTGATAGTAGTGTTTCTATTATGCCTAGAAAGATTTATGATATGCTTGATTTTCCACCATTGGAAGATTGTTATTTGAATGTCCCACTTGATGATAATGCTAAAAAGAAACTCATGGGGAGTATTAATGATGTTCTTATTATGGTTAACAATGCTTATGTCCCTGTTGATTTCTATGTTTTGGATGTTGAATGCAATGCTTCTTGTCCTATTACTTTGGGAAGACCTTTTCTTAGAACTGTTGGTGCCATTATTGATATGAAAGAAGGAACCATTAAATATCAACATCCACTCAAGAAAGGTATAGAACACTTCCCTAAGAAGAGATAGAAGATTTATTTTGCCTCTCCTATGAAAACAAAATTTGCTCTTAATGCTTCTTCATTTGAGAACACTTGATTCTTTTTCTTGCTTCTTATGCCTAACTTAAAGGCGTTAAAGAAAAGTACTTATTGGGAGATAACTCAAAAGTTTTAGATGAGTCTTGGAAGATATTACTTCAGTAATAACTGCTCCTTATCCTTTTTATTTGCTTTTTGTGCCAAGAGTAACCTCTAATCAGAGAGAAGTAATTCTTGGCAAAGTTGCTGTCCCGAAACAAATTTTTGTTCTTCACCATAAAAATTCCTGTAAAATCTCTGTACGTCATTATGATGCGTGAATGTTTGTGCTTCTGCCCCATGTTGTTATCTAACTTTCATTAGTTCAACACTTTTTTATTTGAGCAACAGAAGGTTTTCGAAAAAATTGGTTTTTACCTGCTGGTCTGTTTTGACAGATTTCTGCCATTATTTGCATTTTCTTCTTGCTGGTTCCTTTTTGAGTTCTCTTTGGGGAATTGAGCTTTTTGAGGGAAGTGCTTCAGTAGCTTGTTTATTAATGGAAGTTTTATTGGTGTTGAAACTGAACCCAAAGACTTATTATCTTGATTGCACTAATGTTGCTAATAAAGATTGTGTGAAGTTTTGTATGAATAAGAATTTCAGGTGTATGAAGAGAATGATGTAATGAGATGAAGAATGGACTAAAGCTCAAGCTTGGGGATGCCACCCGTGTCACCCCAATAAATATCCAAGAAGTACAAGCGTTAAAGCTTGGGGATGCCCAAGGCATCCCCTTCTTCATCAATAAAAATCCCATGTTTCTTCCAAACACTTCATTTTTATTGTTTCATGCACAGTTGTGTTGTTCTTGGAGCGTCTTCGTTTTTTGTTTTTAGTTTTAGTTTGCTTGGTTTTCTTAGTTTGCTGAATAAATTGTTTGGACCCCCTATTTCATGCATTGGTTTTCAAATAGTTTGGTTTGGATTGGAAAAGAGTAGGAAAGTTCATGCTTAAGTGGAAAAGAGAGCTTGTTTTTGACTGTGGCCTATGCTTTGTCATGCCATGCTTGATATTGTTTTGGCTTTATGCTTAGTGATCTTTGTTGTAGCATGACATGTTATAAACAACTGAGATTGCTTAAGGTGCCTTAGAAGAATCATGTGTTGTTTTAGCATATTAAAGCATAGTATTGTGGTATTCTCCTGTGATGCTTTATTTGGGTTGACTTGGCGCATGATCACACCATGTTATGACTATCCCAAGTCACCATAGCCTTTATGATCATTTAGTTTTCAACTTGTAATATCACTTTATGCTTTGATTAATGATGTTTTGTCGCTTTGCATGATTATGTCCATTATTGCTCTCTTAGTTGGTCGCTCCCAGTCTTTTGCTAGCATCCATAACCAAGTGTGAGTTCTACTCATGCATCCAACTCCTAAAACCAAGTTATTCCAAAGAGTCCACCATACCTACCTATTAGCATTTGCTATTCCAAGTATATTCATGTTTTTATCTACCTTCCAAATTAAACTTGTTATGTGAAAATTAGTGATTAAAGCTCCCACAAACTTGATGGCACACTTTACTTTTTTGCATTTAATAATCTTGAACCATTGCATCCATCTTTGTTGCGTATATGCTTGCGCTTTATAAGTTGAAGTTAGCAGAACCATGTATCATGGGCAATGCTTTCAACATTGCACTTGTACATTGTACCCTATTGATATCATGTTCTTTTGCTTATGGATCCCGGTGGTGTGAATTAAAAGGGGAACTTGTAAGATCATGGAGTTTGTATGTGTGTTAGAGAAATGCCTGGGCCACTAGCCTAAGCCATGACTAATGATGGTGGAAACTTGCAGCATAACCATAATGAGCACTCTATGAAGCATCCTCAATAAAAACCTATGCAAATAGCAAATAAAAAGATCGCTGAGATGCTCATTGTCTGCTTGCCTTGTCATTTTGATTATGGGATAGCTCCTGTATCATGTGCAAGGGGTACCCCGTTGGCGGTTCTCTATGATACATATGTACTTACAATGACAAGAGCTTACTTGTGACTGAAGTTGAGTAGCATGAGGTTCGGTCTTTGTAAGTAAGGGGCATGAGATTTCAACTTATAACTTGTCAAGCATATCCTCTTAATTGTGTCACTTTAACCTTAATCACCTAAAGATGCTTATGATAGGGGTAATGAGAGCTGAAAGCTAATAAGTACCATAATTTTTGGAAGCTCTTTATGAAACTTGAATCTCTACTTCCTTCTATGAAGGCCTTTCTTTTACTTTTATGTTGAGTCTCCACCTTCTATCTTTATGCACCTATTTTGAGAGCATAGTGGCCATTCTTAGTTCTATGTGCATTGTCCCAAGACTTGTTGATTGATGCATAACTTTGATATTGCTTGTCCTTAAACTATTTGTATCTAGTCACCCTTATGAACTTTGAAGGTGTCCTATGCATTTATGTTTGCTACTCTATGAGGGACAAGCTGAATGACACTATGCTATGTTTTCTTTATGTGAAACAAACAAACGTCTTGCAAAGCATTGTTATTCATGAATATTTTTGTTTGTGCCTTTTCATGTTGTAACATAGTTGTTATGTCTTATTGTTAGAACTTTATATTTCATGATATGTTGAAGTACTATGATCCCAGCTATCAATGTTTTACAAATACTTTGATCAAGTTTATGATGGTGCATGTCACCTCAAAAATTATTCTTTCTTTTTTATCACTTACCTACTCAAGGACGAGCAGGAGTTAAGCTTGGGGATGTTGATACGTTTCTAACGTATCCATAATTTTTGATGTTCCATGCTTGGTTTTAATCTACTTTCTTATGTTTTGTCCACACTTTGGAGTACTTTTTATACACTTTGTTGGACTAACCTATTAACAAGATGCCACAGTGATAGCTACCTGTTTTCTGCTATTTTTGGTTCTAAGAAAGTCAAAAAATGAATATTCTCGGAATTGGACGAGACAAAAGCCAAAGTCAGTTTTTCACCGAGGGGGACACAGAGCCAGAATACGAGACGAAGAGGGGCCAGAGGGCCGCCACACCACCTGGCCGTGCGGCCAGGCATGGCCCATGCCAGGGGGTGGTGTGGCCGCCGAGGGCACCCACTTGGATGTTGGGCCACATAGAGAAAAACAAAACTTTTTCCTACACGGTGATCCCAAGATCTAGCTGAGGTAGTAGGCCACGAGAATTACCACTAGACGCGCGGTTGCAGAATCGATGAAGCACGTCGCTTGATGCAGTGTAGTCCTCACGATCCGTTCCGATCCACGATCGTCGAAGTTCTGAACGTACAGCACCTCCACCAATATCCACACGTACGAGGAGGAGCACCAGCGATGGACTGCTAGGTCCGGTACAGCGACGATAGGACTGGACTGGACTGGAGCTAGGTTTTCCAACACATGGAGTGACCTAACCATGTGCTCTAAGCACCTGCGCCCTAGCTTATATAGGGAGTGAAAGTGGGCTCCACTCACTTGTGGCCCATTCACTAAAAGGCCTATATTAGTCAGTGCGAGTCCAACTCACTGACTCTGTCTATTTCCTTTTTGGGTCCAACCCAAATATGCTCCTGCTCTTAAGTGTGTGACCCGACAGGCTCATGGTGACCCAGACACGATCAGAGTCTCACTCGTGACCGATCAGTTGGTAGCGGCTCCTAGCAGAACGTGCCAACTCCCAAGTACCAAATAGTCATGACGACATACCTTCCAATGCGACTTTCGTCTGATTCCCTTTTGCCTCATGATATACCTTGTCGAACTATAGGTGAATAATCGTCATCCCTTAAATAGTTCGACTATCTTTCTCGATCCGAGATAAGTGATTCATCCGACTAACTCTTAGTAGGTCGCCTCGGTTAACACTTAACCGAGTCACGCATGGACATGCTTTCCAAATCATATCTTCCGAGAGGGCCCAGAGAATATCTCTCCAGACGAAGGGGCAAAATCCCATCTTGGTTATTCACATCACGCAGCTTGATTCTCAGTCGACCCGAACTCCGCCTTTATAACTGCCTAGTGATGGAACAGCGTTTGACAAAACCTAAGTCGGTGATCCTCAACTCGGACTGTGCAATAACCTTAGGTCTAAGGATTACATTGATTGAGACATGCAAATGACGACTTGATCATTGCATCTCAATATGGGTCAGTCCGACTCGCTAAACTCTTTAGCCGAATCCGTGTAAGTCGGAATAGAATCTCTATGCCCATGACAAGTGGAACCGAGTCATTAGCCGACTTTCACATTAGTCTAAGTTGTGTGTCCAGCACAACCTTAATGACAAAGGACAATCAGTATAAACAACATGAATATATAGTTCCACAATCGAATCACATATTCAATGATATATATCTGTAGTTCATACATGGACAACAACTTTATGAATACAATGGAAATAATATCATACATGGTTGCCTCTAGGGCATATTCCCAACAGTCTCCCACTTGCACTAGAGTCAATCATCCGACATCACATGTCTAGGCATCTAATGCCCATAGCTCTCAGGTGTGCCTCATGCCTTGGCTGTGGAAGTGGCTTTGTCAATGGATCCGCAATGTTTGCATCCGTGTGTACCTTACATAACTTGATATCACCTTGATCCACGAATTGGCGAATAAGGTGGTACCGCATGAGTATATGTTTGTTCTTCTGGTGTTGTCTAGGTTCCTTGGCTTGTGCAATAGCATCATTGTTGTCACAATACACGTCTAACGGATTGGATGAGCCCTGAACCACACCAAGATCCATGAGAAATTCCTCATCCAAACGGCTTCCTTTGCCGCCTCTAAGGCAGCAATATACTCAACCTCTATCGTAGACGCAGACACCGTCTCTTGCTTGGAACTCTTCTAGCTCATAGCCCCTCCGTTTATCACAAACACATATCCGGATTGCGAACGAGAATCATCCGAGTCAGTGAGATAACTCACATCCGTGTAACCCCTTACACTGAGTTCATCCTCACCTCCATAAACCAGGAACATATCCTTAGTCATTCTCAAGTACTTGAGGATATTTTTAGCTGCTGCCTAGTGGATCTCTCCAGGGTCAGCCTGGTATCTGCTCACAACACTGATAGCATAGGAAACATCCGGCCTAGTACAAATCATAGCATACATGATGGATCCGACTGCAGAAGCATACGGAATCACACTCATCCGACTTCGCTCATCAGTTGTCGAAGGACACCGAGTCTTGCTAAGTTTTACGCCATGGGACATCGGTAAGAACCACTTCTTAGATGATTCCATGTTGAACTTCTTCAACACTTTATCCAAGTATGTACTCTGACTCAATCCAATGAGCCTCCTTGATCTATCTCTATAGATCCGGATTCCTAGTATGTAAGTCGCCTCACCCAAGTCTTTCATCGAAAAACTCCTTTCCAATGATTCCTTGGTCTCTTGCAACATCTGGACATCATTTCCAATCAGTAATATGTCATCCACATATAAGATCAGAAAGTTTACTTTGCTCCCACTAAACTTCTTGTATAAACAAGAATCATGATCACTCTTGATGAAGCCAAATGATTTGACTACCTCATCAAAGCGAATGTTCCAACTCCGAGATGCTTGCTTCAATCCATAAATGGATTTCCGAAGTTTGCATACCTTGTCAGCATTAGCCGGATCAACAAAACCCTCGGGCTGTATCATATACACATCCTCGGTTAAATTTCCATTAAGGAAAGCCGCCTTGACATCCATCTGCCATATCTCATAGTCGAAATAGGCTACTATAGCTAACATGATCCGAACTGATTTAAGCATCGCCACGGGAGAGAAAGTCTCATCATAGTCAACTCCTTGAACTTGTCGGAACCCCTTCACGACAAGCCGTGCCTTATAGATAGAAACATTTCCATCCACATCAGTTTTCTTCTTAAAGACCCATTTGCACTCGACGGGTCTTGCACCGTCTGGCAGATCAACCAAGTTCCAAACTTGATTTTCATCCATGGATTTTAACTCAGATCTCATGGCTCCAAGCCATGACTCAGAATCAGAACCCACCATCTCTTCCAAATAAGTTGCCGGCTCATCACTGTCTAACAGTAACACATCACGAACATTTCGCAATCTAGCCGATCTTCGCAGTGTCGGTGTTGTTTCTGGCTCAGGTACCACGACCGGATCAACCTCCAAGGCTTTTGCCGACTCGCTACTGGCCGGTACCTCTCGAATTTCTTCGAGTTGCACCGTGCTCCCACTGACTCCCTGACTGAGAAATCTTTCTCAAGGAAGACACCGTTCTGAGCGACAAACACTTTGCCCTCTTCTTGGTTGTAGAAGTAGTAACCCAAGGTTTCCCTCGGATATCCTACGAAAATACACTTATCTGACTTAGCTATAAGCTTGTCCGACTGAAGTCGTTTGACAAAAGCTTCACAACCCCAAATCTTAAGAAAAGATAAACTCGGCTTCTTGTCAGTCCACATCTCATGCGGTGTCTTCTCTACCGACTTTGATGGTACTTTGTTTAGTGTGAACGCTGCAGTTTCTAGACAATAACCCCAAAATGATAAAGGCAGATTTGTCCGACTCATCATTGATCGTACCATGTCCAACAAGGTCCGATTTTTCCTTTCCGACACACCGTTTCTCTACGGTGTTCCTAGAGGAGTGGGTTAGGGAACTATTCCACAACTCTTCAGATGGTCATCAAACTCATGGCTCATGTACTCGCCTCCTAGGTCCGACCGAAGAAACTTTATTTTCTTGTCGAGTTGATTCTGTACTTCATTCTGGAATTCCTTGAACTTTCCAAAGGCATCCGATTTATGTTTCATCAAGTAGATATATCCATACCTACTAAAATCATCAGTGAAGGTAATGAAGTACTCATAACCACCTCTAGCTATCATACTCATTGGGCCACATACATCACTATGTACTAGTCCCAATAAGTCGGACGCCCTTTCACAACTCTTTGCAAAAGGTGTCTTGGTCATCTTGCCGAGTAGGCAGGATTCACATGTCTCGAACGACTCCAAGTCGAACAAAGTTAGGAGTCCATCATCATGGAGCTTCTTCATGCGTTTCCAACTTATATGACCAAGCCAATAATGCCAAAAGTAAGTCATATTCAGATCATTTAGTTTCAACCTTTTCACATTTATATTATAGACAGATTCACTATCAAGATTCAAAATAAATAACCCGTCCTGGACGGGTGCAAAGCCGTGAAACATATCATTCAAATATAAAGAACAACCATTATTCTTAATATTCGACTCATAGCCTTGTCTCATCAAACATGAGGCAGAAATAATGTTTCAACTAAGAACTGGAACATAATAACAATTATTCAGCTCCATTAAGAATCCGGAAAGTAAATGAAGTTGCATCGTGCCAACTTCCAACGCAGCGACTCTCGCTTTGTTGCTGACTCGAATGTCAACCTCGCCTCTCGCCACGCTCCTAGTTCTTACCAGTCCCTGTAACGAGTTGCAGATGTGAATAACTGATCCGGTATCATATATCCAAGAACTACCAGGTGCATCAGAAAGATAAATGTCTATAACAATGCAAACAAGCGTACCTGAGCCGGAAGTCACACCTCCACTCTTGGCTTTATCAGCCAAATACTTTCTGCAATTCCTCTTCCAGTGGCCATCCGCCTTGCAGTAGAAGCAAGTGGATCCAGCTGCAGGAGATGGCTTAGTCCCTGAGGAAGCGCTTTGGACCGGGTCCTCAGCCTTACCTCTCGACTTAGCCTTCTTCTTCTTAGTCCAAGAACTCTTCTTGAACTTAGCCTTATTATGTACCATCAACACTTGACTGGCACCTTTCTTGAGATCCGCCTCAGCCTGCTTGAGCATCCCATGTAATTCAGTGAGCTTCTTATCCATACCATGCATGTGGTAGTTCGATATGAACTGACCATACGCACTAGGAAGAGAGTTCAGAATTATGTCCGTAGAGAACTCTTCGCTAATGGGGTAGCCCAGCCTTTCTAGAGACTGCACGTAACCAACCATCTTGATCACATGCGGACTCAGTGGATCACCATCCTTAAGCTTGCAGCTCAACAAGGCCTGAGAGACCTCTCAGTCTTTGCATGAGCCTGGAACATACTTTTGAGGCTTTCGATCATATCGTAGGCCTCAACATTCTCGAACTGCTGCTGCAAGTCCGGTTCCATGTGAGCAAGCATAAGACAACTAATTTCCATGGATTTATCACAAATACGACGGTAGGCATTGGTGGCTCGAGAGTCGCATTCTCATTCGGCTCATCCAGAAGTGGGTTGTCTAGGACATGGTCCCTCTTTTCTTGCTTGCGAACAATTCTCAGATTACGATACCAGTTGGTGAAGTTAGTTCCATTTAGCTTATCTTTCTCTAAGATGGTTCTCAAAGCAAAACTGCAAATCTGAGGAAGACTTCTAGGTGCCATTGATCTACAATAGAAAATATGCAAAACACTTAAGACATGTATCCATAAAAGAGCAAGCATATTAAACACTTTAATACTTATGCTCCCACTAGAACCAACACCCCTCCGATGGTTGCTTAGTGATTCAGGACCCTAAATAAGCAAGTCGACTAGTGAGCTTTTAGCATCATCGCTAGCTGTCAAGTGATCTAGGTAGACAACTCCTTGTCAATCGTATCTCATATGACTCCTGTTGGATGGGTGGCATCACATGCCCCGACTCCCATCCGACTTTTCCCCGAGTCCCACAACCGTTGTGATGGAACCGTCTAGATTACCAAGTGCTTCCGCGGTAAGAGTCCGACTCGAACCCACCTAGTCGGAAAGAATTGATAGCACCTCAATTTTATGAGCCCACTACCAAAAATGTCCGACTTGTGATGGTGTAGCACCGGCGGGGAACCGACTAGACCTTCTTTGAGGGATTACTTTATACCAACTATATAATGGAGGTAAAACAGAGACATAACAATAACACAAAATAAAGCAATTATAATGTGAAATGGTATGGCTCTCTTCATGGCGATCTCCATCTCCACGAATCTTGTAATTCGACTCGTGTCAACTCTTGTCATGTGTCGCCTTACACCATGTAGCCGACTTGTATATCGACTTACATGCCATCCGGGGTCTCCAAATAGCTACACTATCTAGTAATGTAAATTACATAGAGAATCCGACACGTAGGTCGTTATATAATAAAATGACAGCACCTAGGCTCTAGCCGGCTGAAAAAACCGTGATACATAGATCACGTATGGATTACACACATCACATGCACATAAGCCATACCATTCACAGCATCATCCTACAAAAACAAGTTATGCATAGATACGATATCTACCGGTGGTGTGAAACTCGCAACGACATCTAAGGCGCTACGACAGGGCGAAGCCGGCGGTCCCCGATCCGGACTCCGATTCGACCAAACTCTTTGATCTTCGATCACCGCATCCGGGTTTACGTGTCACAGTCTACCCCGATGGCGGAAGCCGACCGGTAGTGGTATGTCGTTCCACGACCATAGCAGTTAGATCATGGAAACCAGATCATCCATTCCCCCAAGTACAGTTGATCCAATCAACTTTGTACAAAATCGATCTATCTCATAGATCGACCACCAAAACTGCAATTAGATCCAATCTAACGCTAACCACATATCACATATGCACGATCTCGAGCCTAAAACCAGAAGCTAATGCTCTGATACCACTGTTGGGCCACGCAGAGAAAAACAAAACTTTTTCCTACGCGGTGATCCCAAGATCTAACTGAGGTAGTAGGCCACAAGAATTACCACTAGACACGCGGTTGCGGAATTGATGAAGCACGTCGCTTGATGCAGTGCTGTCCTCACGATCCGTTCCGATCCACGATCGTCAAAGTGCTGAACATACAGCACCTCTAGTATCCACACATACGAGGAGGAGCGCCAGCGATGGACTGGTAGGTCCGGTACGGCGGCGACATGACTAGACTGGACTGGAGCTAGGGTTTCCAACACATGGAGTGACCTAACCGTGTGCTCTAAGCACCTGCGCCCCAGCTTATATAGGGAGTGAAAGTGGCTCCACTCACTTGTGGCTTATTCACTAAAAGGCCTATATTAGTCACTACGAGTCCAACTCACTGACTTTGTCCGTTTCCTTTTTGGGTCCAACCCAAATATGCTCCTGCTCTTAAGTGTGTGACCCGATAGGCTCATGGTGACCCAGACACGATCCGAGTCTCACTCATGACCGATCAGTTGGTAGCGGCTCCTAGCATAACGTGCCAACTCCCAAGTACCAAAGAGTCATGATGACATACCTTCCAATGCGACTTTCGTTTGAGTCCCTTTTGCCTCACGATATACCTTGTCGAACTATAGGCGAATAATCGTCATCCCTTAAATAGTTTGACTCTCTTTCTCGATCCGAGATAAGTGATTCATCCAACTAACTCTTAGTCGGTTGCCTCGGTTAACACTTAACCGAGTCACGCATGGCCATGCTTTCCAAATCATATCTTCCGAGAGGGCCCAGAGAATATCTCTCCAGACGAAGGGGCAAAATCCCATCTCGGTTATTCACATCATGCAACTTGATTCTCAGTCGACCCGAACTCGGCCTTTATAACTGCCTAGTGAAGGAACATCGTTTGACAGAACCTAAGCCGGTGATCGTCAACTCGGACCATGCAATAACCTTAGGTCTAAGGATTACATTGATTGAGACATGCAAATGACGACTTGATCGTTGCATCTCAATATGGGTCAGTCCGACTCGCTAAACTCTTTAGCCGAATCCGTGTAAGTTGGAATAGCATCTCTATGCCCATGACAAGTGGAACCGAGTCATCAACCGACTTTCACATTAGTCTAAGTTGTGTGTCCAGCACAACTTCAACGACCAAGGACAATCAGTATAAACAACATGAATATATAGTTCCATAATCGAATCACATATTCAATGATATATATCTGTAGTTCATACATGGACAACAACTTTATGAATACATTGGAAATAACATCATAGATGATTGCCTCTAGGGCATATTGCCAACATTGGCCTCCCCTTTCGCCTATAAGATGCCTCCGATACAGAAACCCTAAGTACCCCGATCAAAATTCCACAAAAGAGTCTGTAGCCGCCGTCATCTCCATCCCTAGATCTGGAGGGATCTGAAGCTCTTCCCGGCACCCTGCCGGAGGGGAGAATTCACCCTGGAGGCCTTCTTCATCACCATGCAAGCCTCTGGTGTGATGCGTGAGTAGTTCATCCTTGGACTACGGGTCCATATAGTAGCTAGATGGTTGGTTCTTCTCCTTTGTGCTACCATGTCTAGATCTTGTGAGCTCCGTTCATGATCAAGATCATCTATTTGTAATCATACATGTTGTGTTTGTGGGGATCCGATGGATATTGAGATGCTATTTCAGATTGATTATTGATTCTATCATCTCTTTGTTATTTGTGATCTTGCATGCTCTTCGTTGTTAGTAGGTATCTTGGTCGAGTATATGCTAGCAACTCCAAGAGGGAGTATTTATGCTCGATAGTGGGTTCATGCCTATAGTAATCTGGGGAAGTGACAGAAATCTCTAAGGTACTAGATGTGCTGTTGCTACTAGGGAGAAAACAACACTCCTTTGTTCATAGAACAATCGTATTGTTTACTTTACACACAATGCATAATGCAATTATCTGTTGCTTGCAACTTAATACTGGAGGGGGTTCGGATGATAACCCGAAGGTGGATTATTAGTCATAGATGCAGTTGGATTAGGGTCTATGTATAATGTTGTAATGCCCAATCAAACCTCATAGGAGTCAATATGATTAGTATAGGCATGTATGCTTTCTCGATGTTTGTCAATTGCCCCGCTGTAATTTGTTCATCCAACATGTCATCTATCTTAAGGAGAATCACCACTAGTGAACTATGGACCCCGGCCCTTTCTTTTACGATCAATCTACAATTATTTACTGCTTTCTGTTTACTTTCTGCAAGCTTTTACTTTCTTCCACATAATACGTTTAATCCTTTGTTTTCAGCAAAACCGGTGAGATTGACAACCTCACTGTAAGTTGGGGCAAAGTTCTGTGGTTGTGTTGTGCAGGATGCCAAGTTGGCAACAACACCTTGGAGGTGTTCCCTTGCTCCTACTGGTTCGATAACCTTGGTTTCATAACTGAGGGAAAACTTGCTGCTATGCTCATCGTACCTTCCTCTTGGGGTTCCCCAACAAGCTCGATATATTTTGGGCCATCGTCGTTGTCCAGCAGCTGAAATAAGTTGCTGATTAGTGGAGTGTAGCAGCTTAAATAATTTATTTTTGTGCCACTAACATTCCATAAAATTTGGAGACCTCCTCCCCCTCAGCAATCGTGGTCCCAGAGTCACGAGTTTTGAGATAATAGTGGCACAATCACAATTTTGGATTCAACTAGTGACTCGGCCATTTCCAAACCTCGATTGATGTGTACATTTTACTCAGAGAATGTGGGTAGATTGTTTCTCCCAACAAGTTCCACGCATAGACCTCCAGAATTTAACCAAATTACATATATAGGTTCAAGTTCAACGCATTATTGTGCATCTTCATTGCCAGCAGCCTTCTTCCCTTGCCTAGGTGCCAATCCTTCACGTCCACTGGCTTCTTCATTTCCTGCATTCTTCCTCTTCCTAGGTGCCAATTTTCTTACCTTCACATACTCTGCATCTCTGGGACAATCAGCACTAGAATCGTGTCCAGCAACATCACTCCACTAGTTTTGATTTTCTTTCGGCAATAAAATGAGTAACACATCAGTCATGTTTCTAACCTTGCGGTTCTTCCTGTCAAAGAAATAGGACACGGCTAACTACCTAATATCTATAGAGTAAACAAAACAAAAATTACAATTCGGCACAAACATGTGAACCCCAAGAGACTTTTGCTTACCTGGAGAAAGGGTTCGAGTGACCACCCTGTCCAAGAATAGCAGGGTGACTCCCAGTTGTAGCAGCTTCCACATCCAGTACATCACAATTCAGCGTAAACATGCAAGCCGAAACATACCTTTTCATCAACCTAATTAGATGATTGTCACACGTTAGAGGAACCATGATGCCTCATTCAACCATAAAGCTGAACTTTGTAGTCTGCTTCATCCCTATTTCAGCATGTTTATGTAGCGCAACAACCATACCAGGGATAGTGAAGATCTGCGTAGGCGCTTCTTCCATTGTGAGACAATGGTGTCCATACAACCTCCCCTTCGCCCTTGCTAATTTAGAGTTGTAGCTGAAGAGGGATACCGTAACAAGGTAAGGGTGGTCTGCGGAGATCCCACTTGACAGAAAACCATGGAAAAAATTGTCTGTCAGCGTTGGGTTAGCAAACAATTCTAGGTTCAATAGCCTTCTAGCACTTATAATTAGTGCGAATAGCAAAGAGAATAGCAGCCCACCCGCGTGTAGCCAGGACTTCTTCTTCCTCGGTAGTAGGATCTGCCATCCTCCGTGCTGCTCAGCTCATCGGTGGTGGAGGCGGGCTAGAGCCTTGCAACAGATGCTATGACATGCTGCATTGGAGCTTGGGATCAGTGAATGGCGCCAGAAGTCAAATGTTTGAAGGGATCGTTCTGGTTGGAGGGTAGATTTTGACGCTGCCAGTGTTAGGGTTCATGCAAAAGGAGGAAGTGGATTTGTGAATTTGGTCAACGTAGCAAGCCCCTTATTTCCTCGATTTTCCCAAGTGGTTTCCACGTTGGTGATCGCGTCATGGACAAATTACTGACATGAGCATCCCAACCGTCTACTTCAAGGGGCAGTTTGACGGAATGTTTGAATTTGGTAGGGGTGAGATGAGTTTGCCTCGAAATGGCCCTCTTGGTAGTTGGCAGCCCAAGTTTGTGAAACGCGGAAATTATAGGAAAGTCGGGCCCCACGATGCACTCGACCGAGAACTTAGGGGCTGCAAATGAACAAGCCCCTGGTAGGCGACCCTCTTTATAAAGAGTTGTTTCGAATGAATACTAATACGGAAAGGGATACATCTAAAGAGACAGCAAAGTTGGAGCAACTCGAGGAAGATGCAAAAACTCCAATGTATTGCGGTTGCAATCCAGAGCACACTCGTTTAGACGTCACGCTAAATCTTCTGGATCAGAAGGAAAAATACAAATGCAATGAAACATTCTTTCTTAAGCAACTGAAGTACCTACATGAGTTGCTTCCCCATGGAAACACATTCCCTACGAGTATAGATGAGGTCAAGAAAATCATCCGTCCTCTTGATTTGTCGGTCGGAAAATACCACACGTGCCTGTATGATTGCATAATTTGTCGGATTGAGTATACAAACTTGGAAGAGTGTCCAGTGTGTACGAAATCACCATACAAACTAGGAAGGAAAGCTCCTCATAAGGTTGTCTGGTACTTCCCGCTCATTCCACATATGCAGCGGTATTTTGTAGACCCAAAGGAAGCAAAGATTGTGCGTTGGCACAAGGATAGAGGCAATGCATGCGATGAAGTGCTAAGACACCCTGCAGATGGTAACCAATGGAAATTACTCAACCTTGATTTCCTAGATTTTGTTGGTGATGCAAGGAACCTGAGGTTAGGTATGAGGACAGATGGAATAAATCCATTTGGCAACCAAAGCACCAATCATAGCACTTGGCCCATGTTTGTATGGATGTACAACCTACTGCCCTGGCGATGCATGAAGAAGAAGTACATACACATGGTTATGCTAATAAAAGTCCAAAACAACCAGGAAACGATATTAACGTGTATCTCAAGATATTTAGTGAGGAGCTCCAGATACTATGGAGTAAGCCAGGGGTCAATACTTGTGACACCAGCATACAAAGACATTTCCCAATGAGAGGTCTGATGATCACCACTATGCAAGACTATCTCGGTTATGGGTATCTTTCTTGTCAGCGGTGCCATGGACATAGTGGATATGTTAAGTGTATGGATCGAGCTCCTCATCTGCAGCTACCAACAGATGGATCTTGGAAAACCATGTACATCGGGACTCAAATGTGGCATATGTAATATGATGAGTGGAGAAGGAAGGGACATATTTTTGATGGTAATGAGCAGCACCTGCCAAAGCCAATGACGAGAAAAGGAATTGACATCAAGAACATGTTGGATGAGCATGCCTTGCCTGAGCTAGGAAAGAAGCCAAAGCCCTTGGAGTCGGGAAAGAATCTGAAGGGAAATCTGCTTGAAGTATGGAAAAGGAGGTATGTTTTCTGGGACTTGGAATATTGGTTGTTGCTTGAGACGCCTCATTGTCTCTAGCTCATGCATATCACAAATAATGTGTGTGAGAGTTTGGTTGATACATTGTTCAACATGCCAGACAAGACAAAAGATGGACCTAAGGCAAGGAGATATTTGATCTGGTTGAATATAAGGACAGACCTTCACGAAGGTTATGAGAAGCAAAACACAGCTAAGGAAAAAAAGTTAGCACCAACACTTGCCCAACCTCTTTCTTCACTTTAACTCCGAATGAGCTTATACAAGTCTTAAACTGCCATGTTGGTATCAAAGTTAGTTCTAGTTACTATGGGCTTGTAAAAAGATATCTAGACGTCAAGAAACAAAGGTTCAGCAAGATGAAGTCTCATGACTGTCACATGATGCTGACGCAGTTACTTCCAATTGCATTTAGAGGGGTAATGGAAAATCCAGTTGGTGAAACACTTCTTGACTTTGTAATATTTTCGACGTCATCTCGAGAAAGTCGATAAGCCCGAAGCATCTCGAAAGACTAAGGGAAGAGATCATTGTCGTACTTTCTGAGATTGAGATCTACTTTCCTCCAACATTCTTCGATGTTATGCTACATATCTTGCTCCATATTGTCGATCAGATCAAAGACTTGGGCTAGCTATTCTTGCTCCCAGTGATGCCATTTGAAAGGAAGAATGCGCACATCAAGAATTTTGTCTATAACAGTGCCCATCCAGATGGAACCATCGTCTAGGGATATCTGATCGAGGATTGCGTCTCATTCTGCAATAATTATTTTAATATTGACACATATCTTTGTCTGTCCGTTAATAAGCACTTTGGAAGGCTTCTAGGACTAGGTCATTCCACTTTGATGAGGGAATTGCAAGTGGACATTGATAAACCAAGACGAAGTAAAGATTTTGGTAGAGCACACCTAGTTGTGCTACAACACTTAAGAATTATTGATCCTTGGTTGAATCCCCACAAAATGTTGATCAAGAGTGCATTCAAACCAACTCCTAAAATGAAGACGATGAATGATGACCAAGTCACTAGAGAGCACAACGCCAAGTTCACGGCTTGGTTCAAAGAAAAGCTTATGACTGTACCATTGGCACCAGGTAATCAGAATGCAAAGCTCATATTTGCCTTAGAAATTGTCCCCACATGCAACCTCACAACCTATCAAACATACAACATCAATAGATACACATTCTATACAAAGAACAATTACAAAACTACTGATTACCAGAACTCGGGGTGACAATGATGTCTATGAACGAGAAAGGTACTAGAAAGACGAGATTCTATGGCAGGATAGAAGAGATTTGGGAACTAAATTACTCAAGATTATACAAGACAGCAATGTTCCGTGTTATATGCGAAAAGGATATCCAAGTGAACACCGTTATTTCTCTTCCATGGTCATACTTCCATCAAAACAAAAACTCACCTCCCAAAATGAACCTTGGGTATTTGCTAAAGACGTTGACCAATGCTTCTTCGTAATCAATCTGATAAGGACAAGTCATGTTATCATGAGAAGAGGCAAAAGGAAAATTGTTGGTATGGGTGGAGTTGCCGTAGATGAAGACTTTGATGAATACGGCCACGCACAACAAGAAGAAGAAAATATAGATAATGGCCAACCATATGTTAGCACAAGGATCAGAACTACCTTATCTACGTCGAGCATAGCTGATGATCTTCCTTTCAAAAGAAAGAGGCACACTATGAAACTAAGATATGCAAGGATCCCTGCCAAGAAGAGGAAGACTACTGAAAATATTGTCAAACACTGAACGAGATGATGATGATCTATTATATTTATGTATATTCAAGATGAGACACACACCTTTTGTAGTTTAATTAATTACTATACACAACACTATCATATGATGAAATCATATTTTGTATACTATCATGATGAAATCGCGAGATGAACAAATGACTTAAGATGACTTTTGTACTATCATGTTATCAATAAGATGCTTTTTACTTGAAAGCTTGCATAAAATATAAATCACACATGCTAGTGGCATCCACGCGGAGCTGAGCACCACTACTAGAACCACTAGAGGCGTTCAACGCAATACGAACGCCGATACTAAAGTCATAGTACTGACGCCTTTATATACAAACCCTGCCACTACAGCAAAGTAGATATGATATAAACATTGTGGATCTAGATCGAGCGATTTCCCCCCACCTCGCCGATGTGTTTGCTAGCTCCTCCGACCCACGTCCCTGACCCCGTCAGCGCCGCCACCTGTGAAAACCCGAATTTTTAAGTCCAGATGCCTGTTATGCCATACATCGCAATCCCAGGAATACCATTTTTGCGAGACATAACAAAATTGATAGCACAATACCTCATCCATTACAAACCATAATAGTCTTACAAATAGTTGATCTCATGATCAAGTCTTAATACACATCAAAGCAGTAGAAATAAACGTAGTAGAGACTCCATCTTCATTGTCACAGGCAATGCTGACGATGGGAGATGATCCTAGTTATCGTAGACATCCTGTTGTCCATCCTCTGGATAGTCTTCTTCATAGTATAGCCATGGGAATAGCTAGGGACAAAGCCATGAGTACTTTCAAAGTACTCGCAAACTATCACTAATGCAAGTAAGACAATTCTAGTAGGAATCCTAAGCTCTAGGCTTGTTTGCAATAAGCCAGTTTTATTTCAGAAGTACTTAGTAGTAGAGACCTATTTTAGTTGTCTAGATTACTTAAGTGGAAACATAGTTCTCATTTCCACAACCCTGTTATGGTCAAGTCAAAGTCATATTTCAAGTCACAAGTCATTTTGAAAACATCTGACAACGGAACAGTATGGCCATCCAAGTGTCCATGACCGCGGACGCGGCTATTCGAATAGATTGACACTCTACAGATGTGGTACACTTTCGCCACAAAATTCAATACATCCGTCAGGGATAGCCCTGAATCATCATACTTGTTATGTGGATAATAAATCCTAACCTTTCAATTACACACCCTAGTATAGGCACCTCCCCTATGAGCTTGGCCTCCCAGCCATGGCAATCCGCCATCCCGGGAACTGCATAGGTGGTCACTTCTTTCACTCACAGTCATGAGGTAGCCTTATCTTAACCCCTCTTTCCGCGAGGGAACCCATACTAAGACATATAAACTTCCAATTAAGCCCTACCCAGTCCAGGTATTGTGGTTATACGGTAAAAGCTGGAATGGTATCGCATCCGAACCCAACCATCAGTTTTTATTCAAAGTCAAGGTGAATGCCTCATTCATCATCATCTTCAAGTCATTGTGTTTCCTAACCCATGTCAAGACATTTCAATAGAATGACTCATCATTCTAGGGTTTTCATAATCATTTTCTCCAAGTGTTCCCATCTAAAGTGATCAATATTAGTTTAGCACTAGCAACTATCAATGAGGGTATCACTATTGAGGGGTGCTAATCAAGTGTAACTACCCAATCCTAGTTCTATGCTCTTGATAGCATCTGTCGTATTTTTCCACTAATCACCAATAATTAACTATTTAAGAAACTTTGGTAAAGGGAAAAATAAAGATTGCAGGTAAAACATGGGATTGGTATAATAAGGGTTGCATCTCCATAACCAGGCATGGTTTAGCTTGCCTTGGTTGGTAAAGTGGTCGAAGTTCTCCTCTTCTTCATAGAATTCTTTCTCCTCATAGCCCGTGTTGGTACTAGCGTCTATAAATAAATATGAGTTACACAATCACCAAAAAATACTTAGCTACTTCTATTCAGCACACAAAGGCTCACACTAGATGATCTAGCATCATCTCAATCACCACCTGAATTAGTGACATGGTCTTATTAGTCTTATATTGGAAAAGCAATTTCTACTCACGAAAAATGTGATTTTTGACAATTGGAATCAACTCAAAAGCATTTATGGTTGATTTTAGAAAAATGTTTGAAGTTGCAAAGTCACTGCCTTGTTATTTTTACTGTGGGTGATCTACAAGTCCAAAGTGTTTGAATCCAATGGGAGTGTTTAGAGATTTTCCTTTCCTTTCTAACAAAATTTGAATCGTGCAATTTGTTTTAGTGAATTTTCTTGAATTCAATTTCAAAGTCATCTACACAATAGGATTTTTAAATAAAAGACAAACCTATATTTGAATTGCTGGGCGTGCGCAGGAAAATTACTGGGTCGGCCCAACTACACAGCACGCAGCGGGCTTCACTTACGTTGGCCCCACGCGTCAGCTGCTGGTCCAACGCGAAATGGTAAGTTCTATTCCTAGCCGCACGATTAGAGCGTGATCGACGGCTTCGCGTCGTCGTCTCCCTCGCTCGGTGCACGCAGGATTCAACCCTAACTCTACGGCGGGGGTCGTCGGGGGCTTACCAGGGCTCCAGCTAGGTACGGCTGCGCGGGCAGATGAACTAGACGTTGACGGCGGGTCGAACGATGGTCGTGGCGGCTCCTGGGGCGGCTCCTAGCGCTGGCTCCATTCAGCCACTGCTACGGCGAACTCCGGTGTAATTCTGGCACTGCTGGCTTCGGCTTGCTCCAGGGATGGGTCAGAGAGGTTGCTAGGTGAGAGAGGAGTCGAGTGGGGTGCATTTTTTAGGAAAGGGGAGGGGTCTATTTATACCCCAGCGAGGGGAGCGTCGTGGCATGGCTCGGGCTCGTCGGCGATGTCATTACAGTGAGCTATGGGCATGGCGGAAGGGGTAGGCCGATGAAGTGCTCCATGGTGACCGTCATGATCACAGTGGCATGGTGAGGCATGGTCTCAATCGTTCGGGGATGTCCATGCCATCCTCGGGTACCGCGGGCATTCATCACGGTGTACGGCGTGTACAAGTCGCGCGGGGTCAAACAGGCATGTCTGGGAGGTTGCTGGCGTCGCGGTGAGTGCATTGATGCAAGGGGAGAGTGAGGGGCGGTGTAGTTGCGCGGGATTGCTCGGCGCACTGGCGCGCGTCTCGACATGGTGGACAGAGAAATGGTCGCAGCTGCACTGGCGTCTCCACGGGCTGGTGTTGGTCGAGGCGTACACGAGCGGGTGCGGTGAGATTACGGCTAGCTCATTGATGTCATGGGCGAGTGCGGTGAGGTGTGTAGCGTCGAGTCCATGTTGGGGTTGCATGGTGAGCTCGGGTAAGATTTGGCACTGGTCAAAGGGTTGAGTGAGCGAGGCTAAGTTGCACGGGCTTGTATTGGGGTAAGTGTGGGTGAGTTATGGAGGCCGAGTGAGGTAGAAATATGATCACAAGAATGATCTAAACAATGTGGAGTAGGTAGCTCTGTACTGTTCTCATAAGGTGTTTGATCAAATGGTCGCGAGAGAAAAAGATTTGAATTTTCAAATTATATTTAGTGCGTTTGCTGATCATAAGCTTGAGAGTCTCTGGTTGCAAGGATTGGTCAAGTGGAGAAAGTTTTGATGGTTTTTGAAAAGTTTCTATCTTGATACATGAGACAAATTCAATTTTGAAAAGTCCTCCAAATGAATTTGAATTTGTTCTAGTAAGTTTTGACAGCTCACTTCTGTTCATTGTCAGTTGGTCTAGCAAGGTGAGAAAAGAAATGGAATTGTTTCTATTTGAAATTATTTAATAGAGATGCTCCAAGTGAGCTATGTGTTAACATCTGCAAAAGTGACGATTAGCATATATGCTTTATATTTTGATTTTCTTTTGCTTTGGTTCGGTTTTGATTTGACCTAGATGATCTTGTTGTGATCTTTAAATCAATTCTCATCAATTATAACAAATATAACATGGCATATCATGCATTCACACATCATTAACAAACACACACTTGCATTCATAGTTGTTTAAGATTAAAAGTTTTTGTCAACCCTAATTTTGGTTGCTTAGAATTGATATCCTCATTTTAATATTTTTGAGATGTTACAAACTTTCCCCCGTTAAACAAAACCTTGTCCTGAGATTCAAGGAAAACTAGGAACTAAAGAGATTTGGAAACTCAGTCCTAATAAAATCTTCTCGCTCCCAGGTGGCTTCTTCTTTAGTATGGTTGCTCCACTGAATTTTTAGAAACTTGATACTTCTGGTCCGGGTGGTTCTGAAGGCTTCTTCCAAGATACGAATGGGTACTTCACGATAGATTAAATCCTGGTTAATATCCACGGCTCTGTGATCAATGTTCTTGAAAACTTCGATCTTCTCCGGAACTTCTAAGAATTTATGAAGTAACGAGATATGAAACACATCATGTACAGCTGACCTCTCTTTAGGCAGTTCTAGCTAATAGGATACTTCTTCTCGGTGACTTATCTGGGTGCAAGCTTCCCCTTGAGTTGAAAATTCTACATTCCTTTCAAGGGTGATACTTTGAGATACACAAAGTCTCCGATATTGAAGCTCAGTTCTCGACGTCTTTTGTCAGCATAACTCTTCTGTCTGGATTGAGCGGTCTTGAGGTGTTCATGAATCTTGTGAACCTTCTCTTCGGCTTCTCGTAGGATGTCTGGTCCAAATATCTGACTCTCTCCTACTTGTGACCAATTTAGGGGGGTACGGCACTTCCTTCCATACAAAACCTCAAATGGGGCCATTTGCAAACTGGCCTGATAACTATTGTTGTATGAGAATTCTGTGAAAGGCAGACAGTCTTCCCATTTAGATCCATATTCTAATACACAGGCTCTCAACATATCTTCTAGTATCTGGTTTACTCTTTCCGTCTGTCCGTTGGTCTGCGGGTGATAAGCTATGCTGAAGTTCAGTTTGGTTCCAAATTCTTCTTGGACTTTCTTCCAAAATCTTGAGGTAAACTGGGTTCCTCGATCTGACACAATTGTCTTGGGGGTTCCGTCTAGAATGACTATTCTAGCAATATACAAATCTGCTAGCTTCGGGCCTTGGTAAGTAGTCTTGACGGGTATGAAATGAGCTACTTTGGACATTCTATCTACTATGACCCAAATAGAATCATTTCCTCTAATAGATGTAGGCAAACCAGTGATCAAATCCATTCAAACAGAATCCCATTTCCATTCCGAAATTTGCAATGACTGCAAAAGCCCTGTGTGTCGCTGGTGTTCCGCTTTGACTCTCTGACAAATATCACACTTGGCGATATAGCTTCCGACTTCTCTCTTCATTTTGTGCCACCAAAATTGCTCCTTCAAATCCTGATAGATCTTCGTTCCTCCCGGATGAATAGAATAAAGATTATCATGAGCTTCCTGCAAAATGAATTTTTTCAAGTCTAAATCTGCTGGCACATAGATGCATCGTTTATACCACAGAACGCCTTTTTATCTTTAGTGAATTCGGGTACCTTCCTTGTACCGATATGATGCTTAATTCCGTTGGTACTGGCATTTCCTTTCTGAGGTTCCTTTATCTGACTGATCAAAGTGGGTTGAAGTTCAATACTGGCTAGGAATCCTTCGCTAACTAGCTCCATTCTAAAATTATCCAACTCCTCATGCAGACTTGGTTTATCTTCCTTAATCATGGTGTTTAACCTACACGGTAGTCTATTAAGAGCATCTGCTACCACATTGGCCTTGCCAGGGTGGTAGTGAATGTCAAGGTCATAATCCTTGATTAACTCTATCCATCTCTGTTGCCTCATATTAATCTCCTTCTGGGTGAAAAATATACTTCAGACTCTTGTGATCCAAGTAAATCTCACAGCAGTTACCCATGAGGTCCTGACGCCATGTCTTCGAGGCTAAAACTACTACTGCTAATTCTAAGTCATGGGTGGGATAATTCTGATCATGTTGCTTCAATTGCCGGGATAGATATGATATTACTTTTCCTTCCTGCATCAACACACATCCGAGACCAATCTTGGATGCATCACAAAATACATCAAAAGGCTTTGTGATATCAGGCATGATCAAAATTGGGGATGAAATCAATCTCTTCTTGAGCTCTTGAAAACTTGCTTCACATTTGTCCGTCCATTCAAACTTCTTGTCTTTCTTCAATAGCTGGGTCATTGGCCTTGCAATGATTGAAAATCCTTCAACGAACTTGCAGTAATGTCCTGCTAATCCAATAAATGGGCGGACTTCGGTTTGAGTGGTTGGGCTTTCCATTCTTCAACATCCTTAATCTTGGCGGTATCAACGGCAACTCCTCCTACTGGCAAGATATGTCCTAGGAATCCTACTTCCTTTAACTAGAACTCACATTTGCTAAACTTGGCATACAGCTGATGCTCTCTAAAGGTTACCAGGATGGTTCTTAGGTGCTTCTCATGGTCCTCTTCCGACTTGGAATAGATCAGAATGTCGTCGATGAAAACAACAACAAACTTATCCAAGAAGTTCATAAATCTTATTCATGAGGTTCATGAAATAAGCAGGGGCATTTGTCAATCCAAATGACATGACATTGTACTCATACAATCCATATCTAGTACTGAAAGCAGTCTTTGGGATATCCATTGCGCGGATCTTCAGTTGATGATACCCAGTTCTAAGATCAATCTTAGAAAACATTCTGGCACCAGTCAGCTGGTCAAACAGATCTTCTATCTTCGTTAGTGGGTACTTGTTCTTGATGGTGAAGTCATTCAGCTTTCGGTAATCCGTACACAAACGGTTGGCATTGTATTTCTTATCCACAAACAAAACTGGTGATCTCCACGGTGAGGCACTTGGTTGTATCAGACCTTTGCTCAACATGGCATCAAGTTGTTTCTTTAGCTCCACTAATTCAGCTGGGTTCATACTATAGGGTCTCTGAGCTATGGGTCCAATTCTAGGAACTAATTCAATGATAAACTCGATATCCCGATCTAAGGGCATACCGTGTAATTCATCTGGGAACATATTGGGGTATTCACATACTACTCTGACTTGGTCTGGGGTTGGCTAGACTAAACTCTTGTTGCATTTGAATTGACGGGGCAGCGTCTTAGACACATGCTCTACTGATACTCCGGTGCTACTGGTCATGGTTATGGCTTTCTTGGCATAGTCTATTAAGCCCTGGTGTTTCGACATCCAATCTATTCCTAGTACTACTTCCAAACCTTTTGTTCCAAGTACTGTTAAATTGGCATAAAAATATATTCCATGTATTCTGATAGGCACGGCCTTGCAAATTTTTCTAGCTTTGGTGGTTGACCTAGGTATTTGACCTATCATGACATGCTTCAAATTTGTTGGTTCAATCTTACTAGTGCATGCAAATTCTTCTGTAACAAACGAGTGCTATGCTCCTGAATCAAACAACACTCTTGCAAGTACTGAGTTAATAGAAAACATACCCAGCATGACATCTGGCGCTTCCTAGGCTTCTTCTGCATTTATGTGGAATAGCAGGCCGGTACGGTTGTGTGGGTTGCCTGTAGCAAACCTTTTTCCAGGCTGTACACGGTGCTGCTGCTGGGCAGGTGTAGTGACATTGGGGGCTGCACAAGCTTCTTGGGGCACTCATTGGAGTAGTGAGCCGTAACTCCACATTCAAAGCAGGTTGCCATTGACTTGTCCTTCCCGGCAATAGGCAAAACATTTCTCCAGTCCTTGGGGAAGTATTGTTGTTGTTGTGGTTGGTGGACCTTGGCGATGCACGGTTGAAGTTATGGGGGTTATCAATGTTGGTGTTGTGGCCTCCAGGCCTCGGGTTTCCTCCGCCATGATTGTGAAAGTTCGGATGGGACATAGGTGGCCTGTTGGGTCTTGGTGCAAATCCTGTAGACGAGCTAGGGTGGTACTTCGGGGTATTGTGGGGTCCAAACTGGTGCACCATACGATGCTTGTGGTTCTCACTGGCTTGATTGATTTTTCCTTTCATCTGGATAGCAGAATCCACTAAAGCTTTTAGATCATCAAAAGGAATGTTGACTAACACTGTATGCATCTCATCATGCAGGCCATTTAGGAATCTTTCCTTCTTATTTTCCTCGGTGTCGATCTCACCGGGAGCATACCTAGACAGAGACACAAATCGATCACGTTATTCCACCACAGTCATTCTCCCTTGCTTCAACTCCCTAAATTCATCCCTCATCCTCTTGATCAAACCTGGGGGCACATGAGTCCTGCTAAAATTGATCTTGAATTCCTCCCAGGTCATCATTTGTACTCCGTTCATTGTACGAGTGCTATTCCACTAGGATCTCGCATAACCTGCCATATAGTTGGTGGCAAACAACACTTTCTCCGCAGCATCTACTCCTGCAACTTCTAAGTTGTTCTCCATTGATTGCAGCCAGTCATCAGCATCTAAGGGCTCTTTAGATTTGCTAAACATAGGAGGATTAGTGTTTTGAAAGTTCTTTAGCTTAGATCCATGGTGATCCTGATTTCCATGCCCTTGGTTGTTGTGCGCCATTTGGGCGATCTGCTGAAGAGTGCAAGATTGGTTTAATGCTCCGCTCTACCGGCCTCTCGATCTGATACTAGCATTTGTAGAGTCTGAAGCATTGGATCCTAGGATGAGCTACTACCACCGGGGTTGCCGCGAGTCATCTGAAGTTTGAGATAGACCATAAGTCAAGAGGGAAATTTCTATGGCTTATGGGTATGGTTCAAACGCTTTAAACTTGAGTATTGCTAAGGTTTTGAAAACCAACAACTCTTTTTCATTCATTCCAATCAACACATTCCAAACAACACACCACCACTTCCAAGAAGATGGTTTTATGAACCATTCTGTCATTCTACGATACATTGGGACCGGATACAAACTCACACCTATGACAGTGATCTAGTGATACTACTCATCATCGGAACTGGTGGGTTCTTCGTCATCCAGGAAATCTTCGTCCTCCTCGTTAGTGTGGAACTCCATGTTCATGTCCTCTAGATAGTCTTCATCATCACTTATGAAAGAGGTGATATCCCTACAAAGATCTTCACCTTCGTCTTCCCTCTCCTCAAGCTGAATTTCTTGGTCATGTATGGTTTCTTCAAGGGTTGCCAGCTTCTGGCGGAGGCGAGCAGTGATGCGGTCCTTCTTGTCACGCTGGCGGCAAAGTCTCTTGCGCTCTTTAGTTAGGATGGCGAGGGTGTGGTTCTTCTCTTCCTGGATAGTGTGCTTATAGTTTGCATAGGTACATGCGTTATCCAGCTCTTTCTGAGTCTCGTGCAGCATGAAGTCAAGGTGGTCCACATGATGCTTCAGCTCCGGATGTCCTGGCATGGCCAAGGGTTCTCCCATGGAATCGCGTCTTGCATAGTGAGTGAACCAAGTGCCACTGATCTGATTTAAATTCTGCCCACACAGACGGTCAAGTGCTTCCTGCAGTGCTCTAGCTAGTCCATCCAGCCAGTTGTTCTCCCTCACAGTGAACTGTATCTTCTCCGAGGTGGGTGGCTCCATCTTTCCTCTCATATTTGCACCGACTAACCACTATAGTTCTCCTCCTGGCTGATCATTGAGATACGCTCCATAGAACTCGAGATGCGGGCGTCCGAGAATCTTCGCTAGGTGACTCAAGTCCCTCTCGAAGATGAGTTCTCATCCCTTGCCAAGCTAAAAGAACTTGTTGTACATGACTTCCATCTATAAGGAATTAGGATGAGTAGGTTAGTGAGGTGATCAAGTGTGTCAAATTTTATGTAGGATTACAAGAATTTTGAGGAACGTGTGAACTCTTTTTTTGAAATAATCTCAAGGGTAAGAGTGATAATAGGTTTTCATAAATACCCACTTCCTTTGTTTTGAAACTAAGTTTTTCAGACGTCCATTCTAACTAGGGTCTCCTATGGTCAGGATGGCTCTGATACCAACTTGTGAACACCCGTATTTTTATGTCCAGATGCATATTATGCCGTACATCGCAATCCCAAGAATACCATTTTGTGAAACATAACAGAATTGATAGCATAGTACATCATCCATTACAAACCATAACAGTCTTACAAATAGTTGATCTCATGATCAAGTCTTAATACACATCAAAGCAGCAGAAATAAACATAGTAGAGACTCCATCTTCATTGTCACAGGCAATGCTGACGATGGGAGATGATCCTAGTTATCATAGACATCCTGATGTCCGTCCTCTAGATAGTCCTCTTCATGTCTGGCCATGGGAATAGCCAGGGACAAAGCCATGAGTACTTTTAAAGTACTCGCAAACTATCACTAATGCAAGTAAGACAATTCTAGTAGGAATCCTAAGCTCTAGGATAGTTTGCAATAAGACAGTTTTATTTCAGAAGTACTTAGTAGTAAAGACCTAGTTGTCTATATTACTCAAGTGGAAACATAGTTCTCATTTCCACAACCATGTTGTGGTCAAGTCAAAGTCATATTTCAAGTCACAAGTCATTTTGAAAACATCTGACAATGGAACAGTATGGCCATCCAACTATCCATGACCACAAACGCGGCTATTCGAATAGTTTGACACTCTACAGAGGTGGTACACTTTCACCACAAAAATTGGTACATCCGTCAGGGATAGCCCTGAATCATCATACTTGGTATGCGGATAATCAATCCTAACCTTTCAATTACATACCCTAGTATTAGCACCTCCCCTATGAGCTTGGCCTCCCAGCCATGGCAATCCGCCATCCCGGGAACTGCATAGGTGGTCACTTCTTTCACTCACGATCACGAGGTAGCCTCAGCTTAACCCCTTTTTCCGCGAGGGAACCCATACTAAGACACATAAACTTCCAGTTAATCCCTACCCAGTTTAGGTATTGTGGTTGTACGGTAAAAGCTGGAATGGTATCACATCCGAACCCAACCATCAGTTTTTATTCAATGTTAAGGCACATGCCTCATTCATCATCATCTTCAAGTCATTGTGTTTCATAACCCATGTTAAAACATTTCAATAGAATAACTCATAATTCTAAGGTTTTCATAATCATTTGCTCCAAGTGTTCCCATCTAAAGTGATCAATATTAGTTTAGCACTAGCAACTATCAATGAGGGTATCACTATTGAGGGGTGTTAATCAAGTGTAACTACCCAAGCCTAGTTCTATGCTCTTGATGGCATCTGTCCTATTTTTCCACTAATCACCAATAATTAACTATTTAAGAAACTTTGGTAATGGGAAAAATAAAGGTTGCAGGTAAAACTTGGGATTGGTATAATAAGGGTTGCATCTCAATAGCATGCATGGTTTAGGTTGCCTTGGTTAGTATAGTGGTCGAAGTGCTCCTCTTCTTCTTCGTAGAATTCTTCCTCCTCGTATCCTGGGTTGGTACTAGCGTCTATAAATAAATACGAGGTACACAATCACCAAACAATACTAACTACTTCTATTCAGCACACAAAGGCTCACACTAGATGATCTAGCATCATCTCAATCACCACATGAATTAGTGACATGGTCTTATTTGTCTTATTTTGGAAATGCAAATTCTACTCATTGAAAAATACTTAGGATTTAATATTCTCCAATTATAAAATATGGGTTCATGTTGACAGATGTCATCACCATATATTCCAATACTTGGGAATGTGATTTAAAGTAGATGGCATATATTACAAGGTTTAATATTTTTATTTAATATAATTAAAATGACTAGAAATGACTATATAGCCATTCTTTTAATCTTATCCCATGACTACTGCATGTAAAAGTAAATATTTTTACATATTTAGATAGATCGTGGAAAATCTGATTTTTGACAATTAGAATCAACTCAAAAGCATTTATGGTTGATTTTAGAAAAATGTTTGAAGTTGGAAAAGTCACTGCCTTGTTATTTTTACTATGGTGATCTACAAGTCCAGAGTATTTGAATCCAATGGGAGTGTTTAGAGATTTTCCTTTCCTTTCTAACAAAATTGAATCATGCAATTTGGTTCAGTGAATCTTCTTGAATTCAATTTCAAATTCATCTATAGAATAGGATTTTTAAATAAAAGACAAACCTATATTTGAATTGGTGGGCGCGTGTGGGAAAATTACTGGGCCGGCCCAACTACACAGCACGCGCGCCCCACGTGCCAGAAACTGGTCCAACGCGAAACGATAAGTTCAATTCCTAGCCGCACGATTAGAGCACGATCGATGGCTCCATGTCGTCGTCTCCCTCACATGGCACACGCGAGATTCAACCCTAACTCTACGGTGGGGGTCGTCGGGGGCTTACCAGGGATCCAGCTAGGTACGATAGTACATGCAGATGAACTGGACATTGACGACGGTTCGAACGGTGGTCGCAGTGGGTCCTGGGGCGGCTCCTAGCGCTAGCTCCGTTCCGCCACTGATACGGCAAACTCTGGTGCAATTCCGGCGCTGCTGGCTTCGGCTTGCTCCGGGGATGGGTCAAAGATATTGCTGGGTGAGAGAGGAGTCGAGCAGGGTGCGTTTTGAGGCAAGGGGAGGGTTCTATTTATACCCCAGTGAGGGGAGCATCGGGGCATGGCTCAGGCTCGTCGGCGACATTGTTATAGTGAGCTATGGGCATGGCGGAGGGGGTAGGCTGACGCAATGCTCCTTGGCGATCTTTGTGAGAACAGTGGCATGGCGAGGCGCAATCTCAATCGGTCGGGACGTCCATGCTATCCTCGGGTACCGCGGGCATTCGTCACGGTGTACGGCGTGTACAATTTGCGTGGGATCAAACAGGCATGTCTGGGAGGTTGCTGGCGTTGCAGCAAGTGCATTGATGCAAGGGGAGAGCGAGGCACGACATGGTTGCGCGGGATTCCTCGGTGCACTGGCGCGCGTCTCGGCATGGCGGACAGAGAAATGGGTGCGGCTGCGCTGGCGTCTCCATGGGCTAGCGTTGGCCAAGGCGTACACGAGCGGGTGCGGTGAGGTCTCTACTAGGTCCTAGATGTCATGGGCGAGTGCGGTGAGGCGTGTAGTGTCGATTCCATGTCGGGGTGGCCTAGTGAGCTCGGGTATGATTTGGCACTGGTCAAAGGGTCGAGTGAGCGAGGCTTAGCTGCACGGGCTTGTACTGGGGTGAGTGTGGGAGAGTTGTGGAGGTCGAGTGATGTACAAAGATGATCACAAGAATGATCTAAACAGTGTGGAGTAGGTAGCTCTGTACTGTGCTCATAAGGTGTTTGATCAAATGGCCGCAAGATAAATGAAGGAAGTGGTAAGAAAAGAAATAGTACGCCTATTGGATGCAGGTATAATCTATCCTGTAAAAGAAAGTGAATGGGTAAGTCTTGTTAACTATGTCCCTAAGAAGTGCGGTTGTATTGTAGTTCCTAATGAAAACAATGAATTGATACCTACCAGGACTATTGTTGGACATAGGATGTGCATAGATTTTAGGAAATTGAATAAATAAACTAGGAAAGATCACTATCCTTTACCATTCATAGATCAAACTTTAGAAAGGTTAGCAAACCACACTCATTTTTGCTACTTGGACGGATACTCTATTTTTCTCAAATAACTGTTCATCCTAATGACCAACTTAAAACAAGTTTCATTAGTCCTTATGGTTTACATGCTTACCGTCATATGCCTTTTGGTTTATGTAATGCTCCAGCTACTTTTCAAAGATGCATGACTGCTATTTTGTGGATTTTATAGAACTGATAATGGAAGTATTTATGGATGACTTTTTCTGTCTATGGAAATTCGTTTACAAGTTGTTTCGATAATCTCAAAAGAGTTTTGTAGTGTTGTGAAGAAACCAATCTTGTTCTAAACGGGGAGAAGTGCCATTTTATGGTCAAAGAAGGTATAGTCCTTGGACATAAGGTATCAGGTAAGGTAATTGAAGTGGATAGAGCTAAGGTTGAGGCCATAGAGAGAATGCCACAACCTAGGGATATAAAAGGTATAAGAAGTTTCCTTGGTCATGTGGGTTTTTATAGAAGGTTCATTAGGAATTTCTCTAGAATATCTAAACCTTTGGCTAACCTCCTTCAAAAGGGAGTAATATTTAATTTTGATGATAAGTGTCTCGTAGCCTTTAATAAACTTAAAAATGCTTTATCCCATGCTCCTATCATTAAACGCCCATCTGGGATATGACTTTTGACTTAATATGTGAAGCTAGTGATGATGTTGTAGGAGTAACTCTGGGACAACACATAGGTCACGGATTTAATATTATAGATCATGCTAGTAGAACTCTTAATAGTGCTCAAATGAATTATCCTAAGGAAGAAAGGGAACTTTTTGCTGTATTTTCTCTTGCAATAAATTTCGTTCTTATATAGTTGATGCAAAAGTAAGAGTTCATACGGATCTTGATGGTTAAAAGAACTCCTTGAGAGGAAAAACCATAAGCCAAGACTGATCCATTGGAATTTTTTACTTCAAAAATTTGAGTTGTAGATTATGCAGAGGCAAGAAATAAAGATGTGCGATGTAGTGTCCATATTTTCCCAACAAGATAACAATCTTATTGAGAGGAACTTTAGTCCTAGTGATTTTCGTTTACGAGAATTATTAAATGAACTAAGGCCAATTCCTCCAAAAGAGAAGAAGTCTTTGTTGTGGGAGGAGCTTGTCATCCCCGGATAAGTAAACGGTAGTTTCAAGGTAAGTGTTCTTACTCAAATAAGTGATTTGTTTTCACAAATTTTACTCATAATTTTTTTTCCTTTGAATTCCTTGTGTTTTTTTGAAGTTTTTGAAGGTATTTACCAACTATACGGTCGCAACTATACGATCGGAGAAAAATCTCCGGCCGTATAGTTGCTCGTTAAACTTTCTATATCTTCTTTGCGAATTTGTCTAGATCTGTATGGTCGCAACTATACGACCAGAGAAAAATCTCCGGCCGTATAGTTGGTCGTTAAACTCTCTGTCGTTTCGATTTTTGATGTCTGGATCTATATGGTCGCAACTATACGGCCGGAGAAAATCCTCCCGCCGTATAGTTGGTCGTTAAACTCTCAGACATTCTTTGTTTTCCTTTTCGTTTTTGATAAAAACACTGTTTTGTCGGTTCCAAGTTGGTAACTTAACCGACCTGGATATGAGATATTTGGAAATATCTGCCCAGAACAAACTATACGGCCGGATCTATACGGGTCACCCCTGTATAGTTGGTTGTTACGCGGCAGGACTCCTCCAAATCCACGATTTCTTTTCCTATTCCGTTAAGATTCTTTTCTTAGGCGTGAATTTGGTGTTTCTCACGAGTTTTACTGACCTCTAACCCCCCATATATATTGCCATTGTCTCTCTGTCTAATCATAATCTTCAGGAACCAATCTTGCAATGCGCTATCCCGTCCTAGGCAGTGGAAAACCCTGGGTCTCATTGCTCCTTCCAGGGACCGCTCTAGCAGCCCGTCCATGGAGGACGACAACAAGGAGGTGGAGAGGTTTAGCCTGGGGTACAAGGAGTACGTCGAGCCAAGTTTCTACAACAACGATTCCGATGAAGTGAGTGACATATACATCGCGATGTCTATGATCCACCGGAGAGCAACTGGGCGGCAATGAAGAGAGCTCAAGAAGAGAGAGAAGGTCCCAACCCGCATGGAAAAGGGCATGTGGAGACGGTCAAGTTCATCACCATGGACCCCACACCGCACAAGCGTAAGGAATTACCTAATATTGGTGTAGGTGCTAGCAATGGAGCGATGGTGCCAATCTTGAAGACTACTATTGGTGCTCATATGAGGGTGAAGCCTCAAGAAGAGTGGAGGAACGGTTTCCACTTCCCCGATCCATCAATCATGGATGAGGAAGAAGAAGTTGCTCCCAGGACCAAGGACCGCGTGCAAGAACTGGAGATATATCAGAAGTAGGAACTACTCCATCGTTTCGAAGTCCATCACTGTCTCATGGAGATAGAGAAGAAAGATGATCTTCTCCCATTGGTGACTAAACTTGCAGATGAAGTGGACACTTTGCAATCTGATTTGTGCAGGTGTTATAGCTTCATCACCGCTCTGGATGATACCAACAAGAAGCTACGCATCGTGGTGTTACATGCCATGGCACCATAGTGATCTACACGGTATCAAATAATCGCAAGGGATTATAATATCCCGCCTTGCTTAATTCCAAGCTTGGGGAGATCTTTAAGACCTTGTAATCTATCTTATAATTTTTACATTACTATTTTAGTTTTGCATTTGTTCAAACTATAAATAAAGTTTGCATCATTAGAATTCCCTTCAGGAATAGTTGATCCGCTTTATGAAATTCCGAGTTTATTATCATATATGGAGCAATATTGAGTTTGTGTTTGTCCTATTGGATATATGAATGGCTTGAGTATAATTTTACTTGCACTTGATGATAGCAATAGGAGTCTTCCACACCATTGGTATTAGTGGAACATACAAAGATAATTTGGTCAATATGTTGTAAGTACATGGTTTGATTTACAAAGAAAGAAAATTTATCTAATCAATTAAGTTGAAAAAGAAACCTTGAACAAAGGAGAATTAAAAGTGCTATCAAATTAGAGTGAGAACAAGGCGAGGTAGAATATTCAAGCTATAAAGATTACTTCATATAAAATTGGAATTTGGTAATTGAGATCGTTAAACTTTGAATTCCTACATGAAGTGGAATGTATGGCTAGCTCCTTTGCACAAGACTTAAAAAAAGTGTGAGCATACATATATAAAGAAAAAATGAAAAAAACGGGAAGAAGAAAAGGAGCGAATGTGCAAATAGCAAATAGGCATACACCACTATATTGTAGTATGAAAAAGAGACGTTTTGAGATTTTGAATCCCAAGTGAATATGTTAATCCTAAAACACTTGAGACTACCTCGCTAACTCATTCGGTTGAACTGAATACTTTTACATCATATTGAGAGTGATCTTTTGTGAACTGTTAAATGCTAAGGTGTGGAAGCCTTCTAATATTATTCGGATGGTTCGAGTAAGGTACTATTCATGAACTTATTCCTATGTATCATATATGATAAACACATGCTGCAATTGCCTCATTTATTTTATCGACTCACCTTCATAAATATGAGGATCGCATCCATTAAAGCTAACTTGCTCGGGACAAGCAAGAGTCTAATCTTGGGGAAGTTGATGAGTGCATATTTGCATCATGTTTTATATTATTATTTTGCATTGTAGATATAGGATCTTGGTATTTTATGGTGCTCGGGCGCATATTTTATGTCTATTTTCACCAGGATCAGGACAGACGATGGATACAATTGACACAATTCTTGGAGCAGTTGTATTGGGGAGAAAAAGAGTTAAAAACAATGTAAATTGCTTATTTGGGAAATAACAATAATACTAGAAGAAAACCCGAAGCGATCAAGGCATACAGATGGTTTAACGACCAACTATACGTCAGGAATAAAATTTTCAGCCGTATAGATCCCGCCATATAGTTAGCGCCCCCACCGCCTCCTCAAATAGTTTCACCCCATGCAACTGGATCAGGGAGACGACATACAGAACAACCAGAAATTGCCGAAACCTCACCTCCGGAAGGCATCTGGAGGGGGAACTCGTCCACTGGGAATCCATCTTCATCCTGCGCAGATCCAGGAGGCTAACACATCGATCTTCATCATCAACCTCTGCATCACCACCATCTTCATCCATCCCATCTACATCTTGTCTATATCTAGTTGTAATTTCCGTACTCGTTGTAGATTTATACAAGTACTACTCATCTATGATAGATACCATTGTTATTGCCATGATGTTGATTGCCTCCATGTCTGAGTAGATCATTAGTTCTTTGGGAGATGGAGAAACCCTAGTATGAGATTGAAATAAGATAAAGTTTATTATGACATTCATCGTTGTGACCATGTGTTTGATTGTCTTCATCTTGATGTTGGGAGAAGTCGACCTCTCAATATTTGCCTCTTATGGGGACATGATGGAGGGAACTACTTGTTGGTAGACGGAGGTGTGTTAGCACTTACAGTGACTATAAAGCCATTGGCACTCCTTACGTATCAACTTGGGAACCTATGAAACTCACGGAACACTATCCATGCCATGGGATACGTCCTACGGGATTAAATCCCTTAATAGCGCAGTAATTCAATTGATGTCGATTGCTGACTGTTGTGGTTATTAGGATGATGTGAGCAGTATTGCTGCCTATTTGACCAAACACGGAATTCCTCCCACACATACACAGTTGAGAATGTTCATGATAATAATCTTTACCTTAGTTCCTTATATAATGCTAGAGGTGTATCCTCTACTCCCTGAGAACGCCTTTTCCCTATTGCAGTTCCAATCTCTTTTACATACACGATACTTACTTTCTGTGTTCAGTTGTTTTAATTTAATTATTGTTGCTCTTATAGCAAAAACCCAAAAACACCTTTTTACGCAATACTCGCATTTTATCTTATCACTTAGAACATTATTTAGCATTTCTATTGTAGTATTTATTTAAAGAGTTATTAAACTTCAGACTCCTGCTCCTTATGGGATTGATATGTTTATTTCAAAACTAGCTACAAACGATCTGTGTACTTGTAGTCATCAGTGCTCTGGTGTCATGTGGGGGCAAACATGGGGTGGGCGGTAGCAAGGTAATTTAATGGCTTGCACTACTAGGAAAAAATCTATGCGTAATCCGCTAGGCCGTGGCGCACATGATGGATAGTGCGCCACGGGCAAATAGCTGTGGCGCACCATCCTAGAGTGGGCCACAAGTAGGCAACATAGTCATGGCGTACAGTACTGGAGTGCGCCACCACTATGTGTGGGCCAGGGTGCGTGCGACCGCACTCCACTTGCCCGTGGCGCATGGTGCACATGTGCGCTACACCAATCTTCATAGCCGTGGCGCACATGCTATCCATGCGCCACGGGCAAGTGGAGTGTGGTCAACCCGCAAGTCTCGGCCAACTTGCCCGTAGCGCATGGGGAGGATGTACGCCACGGCTACGAAGATCATCTGTGGCGCATGGGGTGATGTGCGCCACGGCTGTGTCACACTGTATCAGCACATGGCCAACCCCCCAACCACCTCACTTTCCCCTCTCTTCTTCTTCTTCTTCACTTTCCCCTCTTCCTTCTTAGATCTAGTCAAGCTCCTCCTCCTTGCCACCTTATTTCTTCATCTTTTTCACCGGTTAATAGTTTGTTAAACTTCACTTGGATGCTACATAAGAGAAATTAAGCTCTACTACTCACCTCTCCTTCGATCTTCGGCCTCTCATATCGATCGGTAAGTTATCCATGTGTATGTAGGATGCTCTCATGTGTTTGTATGATGCTCTCTTGTGTGTAGTGCAAGAGGATTATTATATGCGTATGATGTGCATGTGTGTGTATATGGAGATGATGAATGCTCATTTATGTGTGTATGATGCTCTCATATGTGTGTAAGAGGATTAATTATGTGCATGTGTATATGGAGGATGTGCATGTGTGTATATATGGAGGATTCTCGTGTTTGTATATCTCATGGGTATGTGTGTGTGAACGAGTTGCCAATGTTTTGCTGAAATGTTGATTCATTTCCATTTCGGTACATTTCTGGCATTTCTCGCAATAAAGGCGCTACTTTGAGGATAGGTCATGCCGAAATTTTCGTGCGACCTTTTTGCATTGCATGCATATGCATATGCATTGCATGCATGGTTCTAAACTTCTATTCCGCTAATCACTACTGTGTGTAATAACATGTAGGGAAACCATGGTCCGCATAATGAGCGAAGGCATTGTGTCTAGATATTTGCAATGCGCGATGGCCAACATGATACGGAATAACATGACGGAGATAAGATGTCCGTGTAGAAGATGCAAACTCAAGTGGTTGATCGATCCTGATTCCAGACAACTGTGGGCGCACCTGCTCCGTCATGGTTTCATGGATGGCTACACTTGGTGGATAAGTGATGGAGACGATGATGATGACGTAATTGATGGGGCGGAAGGAAACGAGGAAGTACAATAGGATAATAATGGACATGATGAAGGATATCCCAGCCAAGATCAAGATGCCGAAGCAGATCAGTATGATCATGAAGATCTAGACATCGTCGGAGCAGATGGACCAATATCGCCAGGCTAGGTACATGACCCTTATGTTCAAGAACTTCTACTCATGTAGACGAGTAATGCAAGAGCTGCCTTTAGAGAGAAAGCCAAGCTTACGCAACTTGAGAAAGACGCGGTTACTCCATTGTATGAAGGATGCAAGCCCGATAATACCCGCTTGAATGTAACGCTCAAGGCTATGGATATGAAGACAAAACACAAATGGACCGACGCAAGCTTCAACGATATGATGGCATTCTGGCACGATTGTCTTCCAGAGGGGAACACGTGTCCAACTAGTGTCGAGGAGGCCAAAAAAATCATGTGTCCTCTCGATCTACCGCATGTTAGATACCACGTATGCATCAATGATTGCATCACTTATCGAGGCGAGGATGCGGAGAGAACCACATGTCGAAAAGTGGTATGGTACTTTCCCATCACTCCTCGTCTGCAGCGGTATTCCGCAGACCCTAAGGAAGCAAAGCTCATGCGTTGGCACGCGGAAAGAAAGAAGACAGATGATGGTACAGAAAAAGACGAGATGCTGACGCACCCTTCAGATGCTAGCTAGTGGAAAGCACTGGACCTCGAATTTCCAGAATTCGGGGGGGATTCAAGGAACGTCGGGCTAGGTGAGAGCACCAATGGACTCAATCTGTTCGGCAGTCAGAGCAGCACGCATAGCATGTGGCCCGTGTTTGTATGGATGTACAACCTCCCTCCATGGTTATGCATGAAGAAGAAGTACATACAAATGAGTATGCTAATTCAAGGGCCAAAACAACCTGGTACCGACATCAATCTGTATCTCGGCTTGTTAAAAGAGGAGCTAGCCACGTTATGGGAAGCCGGAACCAATATGTACGACGTTGTCACACAAGATTATTTCACTATGAGAGCCACGTTGCTCACTACGGTGCAAGACTATCCCGGTTGCGGATATATCTCGGGGCAAGTGATCCAAGGATTCTTCGCATGCGTTAGGTGCATGGATAACACAACCTATATCCAACTAGAGAGAGATCCCGGGTCTTCAAAAACCGTGTTCATGGGGCATCGGAGGTGGCTTCGCAAGAACGATCCATGGAGAAACGTGGAGATCTGTTCGATGGGAAATCAGAGATCCAAGGAATTCCAGATCGGAGGAGTGGCGAAGAAATCGATGATTTACTGAGAAACTAGAAAGAGTGTCCTAAGCCAGGAAAGAAGCGAAAGAGGCAACAATCAGATAATCCGTTGCTGAAGGTATGGGAAACGATGTCTGTTTTCTAGGAGTTCCCATACTGGAAGATCCTCCGCACGCCTCATAGCCTTGACATCATGCATATCACGACGAACGTGTGCGAGAGTCTGTTTGCCACCCTGATCAACATGCCGGATAGGACGAAAGATGGTCTGAAAGCAAGACACGACTTCGTACACATGGACATCAGGCATGCTCTTCACGAAGGACGCACTACTCCTGATGATCAGGATGATGACAATGATTAGTCAGAGGCGACACAAGGTCGCCGAAAGGGTAAAAAGGTTAAGAAGAACGAATATACTGTCCCCCTTCGTGCTTCACTCTAAGCTAGGATGAGATCAAACAGTTTTTCAAGTGCCTCCTAGGAGTCAAATTTCCTTACGGCTACGCGGGCAAGATAAGTAGATACCTAGATGAGGCGAAGCAGAGGTTCAGTGGAATAAAGTCTCACGACTGTGCCATGCTAATGACGCAGATACTTCCGGTTGCACTACAAGGGATAATGGACGAGCACGTCTGTGAAATGTTGTTTGGTCTCTGTAAATTCTTCGATGTCATCTCTCGAAAGTTGATTGGCATGAATCATCTCAAGAAGCTACATGAGGAGATCGTGGTGATACTATGCGAGCTTGGGATCTACTTCCCGCCTGCATTCTTCGACATTATGTTGCAACTGCTGGTCCATATCGTGGAGGATATCATCCAACTCGGGCTGATGTTTCTCCGCAGCATGATGCCATTCGAAAGGATGAATGGACACATCAATGGATACGTCCACAACAGGTCCCGTCCAAATGGAAGCATAGCCAAGGGATTTTTAGCCAAAGAGTGCATCTCTTTCTGCATGAATTATCTAGACATCCAGAACCTTGTCGGTCTTTCCGTCAATAGGCACATTGGCAGACTCAATGGATCGGGTCACCGAGAGGGTCGCTGCGTAATGCATGTGGACTTCAAAGGTCGACTCGCAGACTTTAATAAAGCAAACCTAGTCGTGGTACAACATATAGAAGTGGTCGATCCTTGGGTACAAAAGCATAAATAGTTTATTGAGAAGAAGTACAGTGACCGGGGCTAGCAGAGGACAAAGGGAGAAATAATCAAAGAGCACAACTCCGATTTCATGCGTTGGTTCAGCGAGACACTCCTAGATAGTCCCCCACAAACAGATTCTATTTCTGCGGAGGAAAACATCATATTCGCCTTATCGCAGGGACCGATGCACAACCTGATGACCTCCCAGGCGTACGATATCAATGACTACACATTCTACATGGAGGAAAAGGATAGCAAGTGTGACTATCAGAACTCTGGGGTAACATCGGAATTCTATACCGATGACGATGTGAAGGAAAGATTCTACGAAAGAATCGAGGAGATATGGGAGCTCGACTACTCTGGAGAAAAGGTGTTGATGTTCCGTGTTAGATGGGTCAAGAGTGTCGAAAGAGAAGATCGGTATTTCACAACCATGGTTATACCAAAGGCCGACAAATCCAAGGCTGACGGTGTGAAAGTAACCGCGAAAAATGATCCATGGGTATTGCCTAGCAAAGTGGACCAATGTTTTTTTATTACCGACCCGGCAAAGCCTAGTCGGGTTGTCGTGAGGAGAGGAAAAAGAAACATCATCGGAATGGATGGAGTCGCCAACGAGCAAGACTTTGACCAGTACGGCGATCCAAAGATTGAAGATGACGATGACTACGATGAAGCAACATATATCCCAAGAAGACAAAGGACAACCCTACCCAAAAAAGGTAGCCCATTCGAGAGAAGAAACATGAAAGTTCCAGGGCTAAACTATTCAACCGCAACAAAGGGAAAGAAGATTGTAAAACGCTAGCTCTTATTATAATCACATGCGTGCCATCATTTTATGTACCACTTTTGACATTTAAATTTATAACATATATAGAATCAATTTTGTACCACCCTTGAATCAATTTTGTACCACTATTGTGCCACATTTAAATATATTATAACTGAAAATTAATTTATAATTTCATTCTACCTTAAATCAATTTTTTAACATTTAAAATTATGTTTAAAATAAAAAACACAAAAAAATTGGCACCCACTACACCAGGGTTCGAACCTGGGTGCTTGCAGGAGTGGCTGAGAACTACAACCACTAGGGTAAGTCGAGACAGCTGTTAGAAACTGGGCCTCGTCTTTATTTGACTATAGTACCAGGTTAGGCGTGGCGCACTTGGCCCTAGTGCGCCACGGCTAACGCACTTGGCCCACTTGTCTGTCGACCAGCCCTTTGCTCTGGTTCCCTTTCTCTCCCCAATCGCATGAGAGCAGATCGAGGCGCCCCTGCGATGATCCCCAATCCCCAATCCGATCCCTAGCGCCGCCGCCGTGTTGTCGCCTTCACCACCGAGGAGGAGGAGGAGGGCAGCCGTCGAGGAGGAGTGCAGCCTCTTGCGCCTACCGCCTGCACCAGCACCTTCTCCCACAGGTCCGTCCCCGACCTCCACCACCGCCTACTCCCAGGTTCGTCCCCGTCCTTCTCCTTTTACCACCACCGCCCCACCTGCCCTCACCTCCACCTGCGCATTCCCCCTCCGCCTCGCCAGGCTCACCGCCTACTTCACCACCCCCGCCGCCTCCGCCGTGAGAGCCTGCTGCACCGTGCATCCCCCAGCCCTCATCTCGTGCCACCACCTATAACACAACCTAGCTCCGACCTATCCCTGATGATGAATGCAGCAACGGTAGTGAGTACCTGATTGAATCTCTGTAGGGTGCTAGAATTGTTAGTTATATCTTAGTGTGGGATGGTCTATAGATGTTTGCTTATATTTGGTTTAAACAAATCCCTTCTCAAACCACTGGTCTTAGATTTGGGATGGTCTACAATTGTTAGTTATATGATTCCTTGGGCTTATACCTAGGAAAAGGATTTCTTTCTTGAGCATATATAGATATACCATGCAAGTATAACTTGTTCATGATCTTGTGTTACTGTGAGCCTAATAGCGGCTGCATTGATAAAAATGATTCCTAGAGATAGAAACTATGAAAATGATATGAATATTATCTGTGATGGCTTGTACACTACAGCAGCAAGTGGCTGCTGCTTTATATTGGTGAATGAGTGTTCATCTTTTTGAGAGAATAGCCAAAATACCAGTAGTCAAAACCTAAAGTGCCAAAATACCACTAGTAAAAACCAACTAGTCAAAATACCACTCAATTTCAGTTTTTCATGCCAAAATACCACTAGTGGCTAACATTTTCAAATAAAGACAAAAATGACCTTACCTCTTCACATAGGCCAACTCCAAGGCATCCCAAAATACCACTGAGTTTCTGCCCAATGTTTAAAAATTAACCGAAAATAATGTATGCAAAAGCTTTTGCTTGTTTGATGTTGATTAGCAGGTGGTTGAGGTGCTACGAGCTGCAATAGTACATGTTAACTACATGCGCCAAGAACGGCTGCCTCCATCCAGCTAGAAGAACACACAGCACTGCAGCAGTGTCTGATCCATTAACTACACTACACTAGCAACAGCCTGGTTGGATGCAGGCTCGTGCTCGCTGGAGAAGTAGCTATAGAGCACCTGCGCAAGAGGCATTAGATGCAGCCAGTCATGGGCGAGGGAGTGAGGGACGCACCGGTGTCGGCGCCATTATTGTTCCTAATTCTAGGAAGAGAGATCTGCGAGAGATAGGTTAGAAAGGATTTTTTCCTTTTTTGATGAAGGGTATTGTTGGTAAGTCACAGAAATCAAACTGCTTGACTAAATGAATCTGTTTGACTTTAGACGGTAGTGGTATTTTGGCACGAGAAAACTGAAGTTGAGTGGTATTTTGGCTAGTTGGTTTTCACTAGTGGTATTTTGGCACTTTCGGTTTTAACTAGTGGTATTTTGGCTATTGTATCCATCTTTTTGAGCGAGTAGTAGAGCTAGCTACTAGTACCTTCTAGTGTGTGAATTTCTCGGTGTATGAATTTGTGCTTTTCTACTAGTACCATCAGCTGCCTCTAAAGAATGACCAGCTGCCTCTAAAGTAGTTACCTTAGCAACACAATTAACCATGAACTTACTTAAATGATGATATATTTTTGAGAGGTAGTATATGACAATGATTATACATGTATGTGAGTTGTGACTGTAGTCTTCGTGGTAATGGAATTATCGGCTGAAGCCAACATGTTGTTCTCTTATGATACTTTATGAATCTTTTAGCAGATCTCATATATGAGATATGTACTTGTGTCACAATGGTTGGTTCAGCCAGCGTTGAACCATGCTGTACACTCATATATTACTGGCTGAACACTCATATATTACTGGGTGTACCATGTTGTTGTGTGGGGGTGGGGGATTAGGGTATGTGCAGGTACATTTGAAATGAGTTCCGATATTTGCTGAAATGTTGATTAACTTCCGTTTCGGCAAAAATCGGAAACTCCTAGGTTAAGAAAAATAGGGGAGGTCATTCCGGATTTTCCCGTGAATTTCTAATATTTATTTGACTTCTTTTTACTTAGTGCAAACATGGCTGACAACGACCAGGCCGGCGGCTATTCTCGGCGCATAAACGTTGAAGAAGAAGTCAGAGATCCAACAAAATTGTCATTCTGGGAGGCTGCTCAGCAGATGGAAAGAAATGAACAGGGTGATGAAGAATATCTGCCTGAAGAGAGCGATGATGATGAGATCGAGGACGAGGAGGAAGAGACCAATGCCGGCGAGGATGCAGAGGACACTGGGGATGAAACCACTGATGGCCCCGATAGTAGCAATCCGAAGAAGAAGAAGGAACGACGCCCGAACACGGTCGACACCGTCAGAGAGGAAGTTACCGAAGTAACCCTGAAAGGGGTTCCTCTGGTGCCCGAACACGTCATCAAAGGGTACGGTGGGCAAGTGGCGGCTATCACCCGGGCCACTGTCTCGATCAACACAGAGAATCTCCGGCATAAAACAAATGGTCATTTGCGCACACTCCTCTTCGAGAAGCTGCACGCACGATACAAGTTCCCACTTGAATACCAGAACACAAATTACCACGGGAATGAAGTAAAAAAATCCGCCCTCATGAAGATGAGCATCGCCCTAGCCAGCTGGAGAACCTAGGTGAAGACGATGATTTTTAAAAAAGGTCAAAGTCTCGCGAAGATCCAGGAGAACTATCCTCAGATCACTGAAGCTCGGTACCTGGAGTTCAAGGCCAGGTGTGAATCCGAAGCAGCCAAGGCCTTGAGTAAGCGGGGGAAGGAGACGCGGGAGATGAATATAGGTAACCACCATCTCGGATATGGCGGTTACAGAGCTACAGAGTCCAAATGGCAGAAGGAGGACGACGATTTTATAGCTAAGGGGCAACCTAACCCCTTCGCAAAATTCAAAAACAAGCAGCTATGAAACTTTTTCAGGGCCCGGTACCATGTGGACCCAAAAACCAAACAACTCACCGCAGAAAAGATCGTGAAGGATTTCGAGGGTCTTGCGGTAAGGAATTTAATTACCGTGGATCAAGTATATTGCATTCTAATCGATGAAGTCAAATTTCCAAACGGTTCATGTTCCTTCTTACGCAGGATGAGGAAATCGCTAGTGAGGCTACCCGAACCTCCTCATCCCAGGGGTCGACGGCGGCCACCCGGTGGGACACCCCTTTTAACAGGGCGATGAACCGGGCTAAGAAAGTCACACTGGTTACGAAGAAGCCATCGGCTGGCCGGGTCGTCAGCTTCGGGGCTAAGACATTGACAGATCATTATGGTCCACCAGAGCCGAAGAGGCACGTGTCTAGGAGGAGCGAGGAGGAAAGACGCGAGGTTGAAGAACTCAAGGCACAAGTGGCACGGATTCCGTAGATTGTCAAAGACAACCTGGCAATTAGCATCACCGCCATCATACCTACCTTGGTGGAGTCGATAGCGAAATGGAATGCGGAGGGTCGTCAAGGGTCGTGCCTGATTCTAGCATGGTTGGCAGTAACTCGAACAATGGTGATCGCGTGTTCATGACTCTGCCCGCCAGCACCGCGGTGCTAGACGCGTTGGTGACTCTGCCCGCCAGCACCGTGGCGCCAGACGGGTTGGTGACTTCGCCCGTCGTCACCGCGTCGCCGGATGTGTTGGTGACTCCACCCGCCATCACCGCGGTGCCGAAGCTTAATGCTGCCGGTGTCAGGGAGAATACACCGGCGGCCGGCACCTTGCCATCAAGCAGCACCTTCGTTAGTTGCACCCCCTCCGTCGTCGGTGCCTCGACATTAGCCGAGCTCGACGCCATCAAGGTAACTACTAAGCATCCTTGCCTTTAATTACTCTAAAGCCGATGACTTCACTTCCTTGCCTTTAATTACTCTGAAGGCATCTCTGATGTCGTACATGTTTTTCTGTAGGCTGATGTTCAATGCACTCTCCTAGGCTACGTGAACAGTGAGTTGAGGGATGTTGCCAAGGGCACTATCATTCAACCGTTAAACCGCGTGTTCCACTCAAAGCCGATGCCAGATACCGTGCATAGGGTTCGAATTGTTCGAGTGCTATAGGGCTGCGACAACGTAGAACCTCCCATTCAACCCCTGGGATCCGATGAGGACGAGCCGTCTGTCCTCAGAGATTGCTTTGGCATTTTCATGCTCTGGCCGAAGAGCATGATTCGTTTAGGGACGGGGGCCACCACCCCACAGACAACACCGCCACTTGTGCCGCCGCCCGAACCGTCACCTCCACGCGATGTGTTGCCTTATGTTGATGACATGCCTATGGCACATGATCCGTACAACGACAACATCGATGAAGATGTCGATCTGTACATCAACACTTGGTAAGGCGTTGACGGCATGGACATGCATGGTCCTAGTAATAATGCAGAACCCTGCCATGATGCATCCGCAGAGAAACCCGCTTGTAACAAGCGTCTGTTCGATTCTCAGGAGACGCCTCCAGCTGATGGCGCTTTCTTCACTGAGCCTCAAACATCCAAAAGGATAATTGTTATAAGCCCCAACACACTACATAGGGTGGTCGGTGAGGAGAATGCGTTCCATGATGCTCCCACTGTAAAGAAGCAACAGAAGAGAAAACCTAACAAGTCTGCGAGCCAACCGGTGGTGATGTCGGCTCCGAATCCGATCCAGGCACAGGACAGGCCACCAAGACCCAAGGCTATTATGTGGAGGATGCATGTGGCGGGTAAGCCAATGCTAACTAAGAAATTGTACAAGCTCGCAAGTTCGGATATGAAGAGTGTGCATGACGGTGTGCTGACAATCGAGGAACGCCATCTTCGAGATAAAGATCTGTCGTACCCGGTTTTCGTGGCTAAGGTGCCACATGGTTTGGGCATCGTAGATAATAACCCCGGGGATATGTTCTTCGTGAGGTTTTCTAACATCTTTGGTATGTTGCACATGCAACCTCTGCACTATACCATGGTCCGTATATTTTCTCTCAGTATGGCGATGCAAATCATTAGAGAGAACACACCGGGCATCGCGGTAGTGGACCCCTTCTACATGCGTGACGGCTGCTTGGGAAGCTCCGTCGAACGGATATTCGTGGCGAATTACCTCCAAGACGTCTTGGTGGCGAACAAGATGAAGGAATACATTCTCATGCCTTACTTCCCTGAGTAAGTCAAAGCCTCGCCGCCAGAACATGATTTTTTTAGATTTCCATTGTTCCTTTTCCAACATAACGGTCTGTTTGAATTGTTTTGCACAGAGACGAAGACTGCACACTAATCGTCCTTTCTTCAAAATATTCGCACGCCACATATTTCGACTCGGGGAGTGTGAGAAAGAAGAAAAACTATGACAAAATCAAGGATGTTCTAGATCATGCTCTGAGTGGCTATGCCACGGTGGAAGGCACCACATTCGTGACCAAAAAGGTCAAGTTCGGCAAGCACATGTTCAACCACGTAACAAACTTCCCTTGCGTGAAGTAGAGTGATGACAGTCGGAAGGAAGCCTACTACGCTCTCCATCACATGCGGGCTTTCCTACAGGACCAACAACACTCTATGCTACCAGCTCAACTCCGACAGTGGGCCCAAGCCAAGGCAAAGATCCAAGATTCAGATCTTAGACAAGAGTTTTATCGCATCCAATAGCAGTTTACCACAATCATCTATCATGATGTCATGACCTCGGGGGGATCTTCCACTGCGGAGGCTACACACCGCCTAACCGTGACATAGAACATCGCCTACAGATGCAGGGTGACCTCAGGCCGTTCATGACGAAAGAAGGCATCCTCCCGTTCCCTAAGCCGAGTCAGGAGTCTTGATGTTTGCCTCAATAGTTATAGTTGTAAACTTGTGTATATCTCTATATAGTTTCGATGGATGTGTTGAACTTAATAATTATGGTCGATGCTACTTATTATGGTTATGAATCAATGCTTAGTTCTTTTACTTACATTTTGGTTCTTTTCTTTGCTTACTTTGGTCCTTTTTCGACAATGCAGATGATTAAAATGTTGTGGCACACTATGTATGTGAATGTGCTATGATGGTATTGTGACCCTTGTGCTATGCACAAGTCCAAGTCTTTTGCATCCTACTTGGCTCACAGTACCGTAATAGCATATTCTTGTGTCCAAACAAACCTAAGTATTTATATATGAGGCATGCTTTTTGAGTTGGACCTTTTTGATAAGTGTATCTTTAATTGAGACTTTACCTGTTTTTCCTTGCTTTGGCCCTTTATCGAGATTGCGCATGATTAAAATATCGTGGCACAATATATATGTGAATTCTAACTTTCTCTTGTCTAATATTATTTGTCTTGTCTATAGAGATGGCAAAGAAGTTGTATGTGGTGTACAGAGGCCATGTTCCAGGCGTCTACGACGAGTGGAACCACTGTCACAAACAAGTGAACGAGTTCCCGGGCAATAGCTACAAAGGCTACATGTAAGTACGAACTAGCAATTAAAAAAATGACAGCAAATATAGCAGTGGCGCACATGGCTAGTGTTTGTGGCGCACAAGCTAGTGCGCCACGAACAAACTTAGCCGTGGCGCACTAGCTTGTGCGCCACGAACAAACTTAGCCGTGGCGCATTGGCTCAACAAACAGTGCGCACTATCTGGTGCGCCATGGATCTGTCGATATAAGCGTAGCGCACTAGGTAGTGCGCCACGAGTAACTTTTAGCCGTGGCGCGAGTTTAGTGGCGCACTCCATGTAGGCCATGGATAACGAAAAACAGTGCGCCACGAACATGTTGTTTTCCAGTAGTGTTGGACATCACATAGCCTTTGTCTCCTCCCTTTCCAAGCTGAAGAGACAAGATGGGGAAGGGCTACAGTGTATGCTATAGTGGGGCTTGACCAGAAAGGGGTGTGATTGATGTGGAGAATTACATGGCAAGTTTTGAGGGAGGTTGTATGGAATTTATCTCATGCTTTTGATTAAACTCCAAAATTGTCATGGATGATGCTCATGAAGTACTTCTTAGTTTTTCGTCTTGCCAAGAGGAGGTAATGATGCTGGTAGATGGATATGGTCAAGGCAAACCTCCAGGATTTATTTTGGGATTTTCTGAGATGTCTGGATCCTTTTTATATTAGTTATTAAAATAGTGTTGAATCTGTTTTATTGAATTCATTTAAATTTATTGAATTGGACAAGGTGGATTTTTCTTTGAGATGGTCCCAAATATGAATTCACTCTTTGTAGAATTTTCCCAAGATGTATTGAGGAGGAAAAGTATTTAAATCTTTTATTTTCGCATTTCTGCCATTTTAGGAAATAGGCAAAAAGAAACAATAATACTCTTCAAAATATTTATTTTTGAAGTGTTAAGGTAGGAAAAAAAATAGGCCTCAAATCTTCCTAAACTTGGCAAAGTGTTTTGGAGAAAAATAAAATTTCTTTTATAGAGGGTGTTTTGAGGCTTTTGTAAAAGAAAAGAATTAAATAGTTTTTGGGCCAAAATAATTATGGAAAACATTTGATAAATTTTTATCTCCAAGGAATGATTCCACATAGTGTATCTATCATTTGCAACCTTGGGTTTTGAGAATCAAACTTAATTTTGGAATAAAACAAGGAATAACGGATCTTGGGCACTATTATTTTATACCACCAAAACCTTGTTGGATTGAGGAGCTTAGAGCTCCCCTTGGGTCATGGGCTAGACGTATAGATATACCAAATTATGTATATCACCATAGTACAGGGGGTTGGTGTTGATCATGGTCGAGCTTTCCTAGGATTGATGCCAAAGTTGGCTAAAAATAAGGGTGTCAAAGAAGATTATTAATTAGCTTCAAAAACCATGTGGGTTTTAGAAGCAAAGGGCTCCAATGGAAAGAAGTGAAGTATGGATGGATATACCTTCATTATTATAGCATAATCATGCAAACAGTTGGTCATATGAGGATAACATGGAGATGTGAGCTTATGCCAAAATAGGCATGTTGATAAGATTTGCAGAAAAAGTTATTTCCTTGCCTACAAAACCATCAAGAACAAGTGGGTCAAGGGGTGATTTAGGCAAGGGAAAGAGTGGGTCTTATAAGCCTTTAATATGGTTTACAATATGGTTCAAGCGCATTTCCAAATAGGCCCAAGTGTTGGGCAAAGGAGGGGCTCAAAGATGTGATGTTGATAGCAGTTTCAGACTTTGTCATATTTTGACAAATTTGGTGTTCTTGACTAGGATACAAGTGGGGATGATTTTGGGAGGATGCAAGGTTCCAAACTCATCATCAGGTGGATGAAGTTTAAGTGTATATTGAGTAGAATGGATCCATGCTTATAGTCGGTCCTTATTTACTTTGAAGTTAATAGAAAGGATTAGCCCTAAATAGATCTGGTTAAGTGTTTAGATTGTCAATTTAGTGACTAGAGATCAGGTCCAGCATTGGAAACTTGCTTAGGTATTGTAATCTTAATTTAGCTTGATCCTAGAGGATGATCTCCTAGGCTAGCTCATACTACTTCCTAAGCAAACAAGTCAAATAGTACATCTAGGCAATTCATCTTGCAAGCAAATCAATATACTACTAGGGTTACCATCAAGCCTAGCTTGAGGTAAGGATGGGTATTTTCCAAGGTTGGAGTTTTGAAGAAGGTAAGGTTACTTGGTACTTCTAACAAAAATACAATTTAAAATATATCAATCTACTACTAGGGTTACCATCAAAACTAGAGGTAAGAGTAGTTGGAAGTTCTGTCTAGAAAACATAAGGATATTATATCATATAGATATCCATAATTTTGTTAACAGAAGATAGGAAAATAATAGTTGTTGCAAGAAAATCTTAACTCATGTTTTGAAATGCTAGAACATTTTAGAATATGTAAAATGAGCCAAGATAGTTTTGTTCAGTAGCTTTTGTAAACTGGGGGAAGGTAGTGGAGTATATTCTAGTACACATTTAGTTCCATAAGCACAAGCAACTAACAAGCAATCACTATATCACTTAATCAAGAAAAAGGTTTCTGCTCCCCCTGATTTTTGCATTCTGGACAACTAATCTGGGTTGTTGAGATGTTACAGAGATCATAGTGATAATACCATTCATTTTGTGCCCTGGTACGATTATTTATGACGCTTCTATTCGATTATTTTTCTAAAATTTCCTATGGTCATTCCTTCAGAATGAATGCATAGCTGCCACACTCAACATGGATTTGCGCCATACTTTCTTTCCATGATCCATCTATGAACATGCAATTGTTTCTTACACTTTGTGGCTCACGAGATGATTAATTACAACATGGAATTTTGAAAATAGAAGTTGTACTAGTCCTTTTGCAATTTGTTTGTTGATACGAAAAATAAAATCAATACTTCATGGTTTCTTATTTATTGATTAATAATCACTTTTCTCTATGTATGCCTTAGGAGGAAAACGATAGATCTTCGTCTATACAATAGTACCCTCGTTTACTTTTTCCTATCTTGTGTTGTAAATTGATGGCCTGATCTTGACATGAATGCGATTTACGATGTTAGTAAGGTTAACATTGCAGCCTGGCCTTGGTAGGGTTATGGATGCCATTGGTTATTATTTAGAACACTTAGTCCCATCTATATTCTTATCTGTACTCGGATACTAGATCGTTTTCAATGTGATTTGGATCTTTCAAATGTATACATTTGAATTCTTGACTCGATGAAGTTGTTGTTTTATATACTCCCTCTATCCAGAAATAACTGACTTAAGTTTGTCTAGATACGAATGTATCTATACACTAAAAAGTGTCTAGATACATTCAAATTTAGACAAACGTAAATCAGTTATTTCTGGATAGAGGGAGTATATGTTTCTTCTTGGTTCGATCGTGAACTATTGTGTAATGGTACTATTTTGTTTTCCACCTGCACGCAAGTGCTTGGTGGGTGTCTTTTAATCATTTTTATGTGGGTTTGACATGAATTGCTAAAATATGCATAGGGCTGATTCCATGGCATTACAACGCCATACATGAATCTAATATACCCGAGAGGAAATAATTAATTGGTTATTATCTTATTCCATGTTTATGATAAATTTTATTTCTCATGCTAGAATTGTATTAATCGGAAACGTTAATACATGTGTGTCTAATAAACAAACAAAAGTTCCCAGTAAAGTCTCTCAATTTAACTAGATCATTGATTAATTGGTGATCATTAATATTGGATGTTGTTAATAACTCGATCAAAGCTAGCAACCATTATTTTGCTCTTCCTCTAAGAGAGAAAGGAAATAAGCACAATTTGACCGCATCGGGGTCAACATCTTTTATGCGCATCATATCACATATTTCAGTGGAAGTATTGAAGTGCATACCTGCATAAACAGAGCCTCCAAATTGATTCTGTTGAACCAAATTAATGGGGCTTCATTTCATAGTCATCAGTAGAAATTCCTGTCTAAGTAATAGGAGTATGCAAATAATCATTGTTGGGAGTAGCAAACTCCCCAAGCTTCTTTTCAGCCATATTTCCTATTTTTTTGTTTTCTTAAATAGAGACTTATAATAGTAAAAGCAAGAATTTAAAGACTAATTAATTTTTTTGGATTTTCAAATAAAGACTAAAAGCAAACTAACAAAATTAAAAACAAGAATTAAAACTAGCAAGGTTCCTACTAACCTCACCAGGGTAGCTATTTCTTCCCCGGGAACGGCGCTAGAAAAAGGGTTGATACCTTCGATCAGGATTACGGATGTAGTGTAGCTTATTTTTCCCTAGTAGACCTAGGTTATCGAATCCTTGGGAAGCGAAGGCATAGTGAAGTTACTTTAATAGACCTTCGGGAGTATTAGAATTCCTTTTGTGTTTTTATCGGACCAAGAGTTTACGTCTTTTTGTTGTTTTCAATGATGGAGAGAGAGGGCCTAAGGCATTCGGTTTCACCAGTAGCTGTGCAAAACATCTGATGGGAATAAAAGATAAAGATAAAGTATGCATGTAATTGTTAGAGCAAGATAAATTATATGTGGGCAATGCATCCATAATTGCTATTGCCTCCGCAGCCGCTTATAGCAATAACCTACTAGTCCCATCCATAGAAGAAAGAGAACTAATGATATGCATAGTGACGTCACCATTAATCCACAGTAAATCCCTCACATACAACCGTACTACCCCTTCTGTCACTGGGGTTCCCAACCTGCAGATTAGTCATTACTCATACTCCCTATACCTGGCTCAGTCCTCGAGGTCTTGGGTACCTAACAAGTCCTTAGATTGAGGCAAGAGAGGATACAATAATCATCATGTCATACAAACTAATACATGATCCCATCTATGATAAATAACATGCATAAAAAGCTACTTGGCTAGGATGAAGCCCTTAGCCCAAGGAGAATTACTCACACATAGAGATGAGATCAAAGATCATATAAATTGTAGTGGAAATCATGAGATTGATAGCAAATAGTCTTACAATATCACCAATCGAAGAAGAGATCTACTATTACAAGTGGTGGAATATGGCTATGGTGGTAGAGAGATTAGATCTAAGTCTATTCCGTTGGCAGCTCTTCGGTGTTGTGGATGGAGATCTGGAGGTGGCTCATGGTCTCTCGAACGGCCCTTTTCTCGTTGCCCAAGGCCTCTTTATATAGGGGTCCCTTCATGAAAGTTGTTCTGTTTGACCTAGCAGTGTCGATGACAACTATACGGCTGGAATTTTATTCCGGTCGTATAGTTGGTCGTTAAAGCGTCTGCCTCCTCTTCACGGCTCCTAGTTTCTTCAGGTTGTTGGAAATCTCGTATCTTTGACTGTAATGTAGTGATTTCCATCATCAAACATCATTATCTGTGCAGGGAAAAATAGAAAGAAAGGATTGCATACCCCTTTGATCATTAGGTATTAGTGGCAAGGTTTAGAGAGGTATTTCATAAAAAATATGAATAATATCCAGTTTAAATGTGGACGTAGATGGCTATATTTCAGAGCCATCATCCACTATCCGGTTTCTTCTTCTCCTTGCCCTCGGCAGTAGCGTCAGAGGTGGAGCTCTTCCGCTTTAGTGTTGCTAGAGCTGGATGATCATTAAAGGCTTCATCATCGGACATAATGTGCACATCCTCCAGTTTTAGATCTTAAACTTGCGAGGCCATGTATTCCTTGGCCAAGCTCGCCAACTGATGGAGTACAAACATGTTAGATGATTTATGCATTCAAGATGGAGAACTTAGAGTATATATAAAATCTATAAAGGAAACATGGTTACCTCTGGGCATTTACCACACTCGAACATGTCATTGGTGATGACGAAGCCACGCTTCCTATCCTTCATCTTGGTGATGTCCTTTAGCAGAAACTTGATGGAACCTTTGGAGAATTTATCGTTGAAAATCCGCATGGGATCTTTCATCTCATTAGAATACTCATGCATTAGCTTGGTGCAGTGCTGTAGTGACTGGATCCGCCTTTCAAACTAGCACATGGCTAGGTTCAAGACGGTCAGGCCTTGGTCTACCAGCAACTCTATCCACCTTATGGTGCGGGAGGCTTCGTCGTTGGAGGGTAGAAGGGCTTGGGGCCTCCATGTGGGGGACTTGATGGCAGGTCCATCGACAAAGTAGGGGTATGAGCCTTGTCGGTTGGCCAGAGGAATATCTGGGCCGTAGAAGTTAGTTTTCTGCTAGTTCTTGCAAGATTCATGGCCCACGATGTCGAGGAATCGCCGGACAGGACAGATCTTAACACTAATGGTTCCACAATTCTGAAGTTCATCCTTGGAATCTCCGGACTCTCTCTTCACAATGAAAAAAAATACATAAACCGTTCTAACCTAGGATTAATCCCTAGGTATCCTTCACACAAAGCTACATAATTGCTAAGTACTAGGATGCTATTGGGAGATAGGTTGTGAGGAAGAACCCGGAAGTGTCTCAGGACATCAAGGTAGAAGTCGGAGACTGGGAAGGAAACGTCATGTACCACCTACGCTTTGAGGTAGACCTTCTCCCCAACTTGGGGAGAAGGGATGACCTCGCCGGCCGGTGCCGTCCGCTAGACCAGCTCCTTCATCGATGGGAGGTATCCTTCATTTACAACCTCCTTCAATTGCTACGCAGTTAGCTCAGAGCATCTTTACACTCCCTTGTGGTAGTTAGCTTCCTCCTCCATGGCTTCGACATTCACTTGTTTCTAGTTGTCGCCGGTGGTTTCCACCACGGTGGAGAAGGGAATCACCAGTCCCTCTGGCAGGACGGAAACACCCTTGAATGGCTCCTTGGAAGCTTCGGGAGCCGCCGCCGTCGATGTAGTGTTGCTTCTGCTCGCCATTGTGTTGGATTGGAAGAAAAGGGGAGATGGCATTTCTCTGTTGGGGTTTTCTCGTTGGGAGCTCGAAGGGTCACATGGTGAGAGGAAGAAGCAGACACAAGGAGAATGCAGGTAAAAGAATTATCTTTGGCCGCAGTAACTATTTATAATCCCTGGCGTCAAGTTTTGTGCGTACGAGATCTAACCGTGAAAGCTTGATAGCATGTGTGCGAACATGTGCGGTAATTTCTCCACGTCCCTCATTTTCCACTTAATGTTTCAGATTTCATGCACGGGAATCACTAATGATTAACCACTTCCATATGTGAGTTTCAAGGAAGCGTAGGCTGTATCCTACGTCACCCTACTGACGGTGGCATGGGAGTAGTCACGTCTAAAGATTCCAGTATGGAAGGGTACTATTGGATTATGGAATGGAAGACTAAAGACTTGAATATTCTCTGACTTACATGTTAAAGACAGAGAATATTGTTGGGTTCTTTGTGAAGACTTTGAGAGGTTGCTTGACAAATTGTCGACATCACCTAGACGCGACATTCAATACTAAAGGGCAAGACGACGCTATATCTCAAATTCCTTCGGGGCTACTATTGGGGATATGCTAAATGGGTATCACCATTGCATGTCTTTAATCTGGCTAACCTGGGTGGCCAACTATTGGAAGCAAGGCCCCTGGCCTGCTGGGCTTCCCAGTTAGACGGATCCAGAAGGGAGGCCCATGCCGAAAGAAGGAAGGCTATGGTGCAGTCATTGACCAACCCGGAGCCTTGGAGTACAAGACACGAAGACTTTAGGGCATAAGATAGATACACACAACCTCACACAACGAACCAATTTGTATAACTCGACGTATTGCCATTGTTGTGATTTATAGCAGGAAGTAGGGTTTCACCACCATTGTGGGACCTGAACATGGGTAAGCTGTGTAACTTCGTACCCGCACTAGTACAAACTCATTTTTTAGAGACTGTGCACTGAGACGGTTTTCCCAAAGTACGAAAAACCAAACTCTATTCGTTGCCATCAGCCGGTTGTTTCAAGAGTGGTCAACTTGAAGCTGTTAGGGTTTTGCGCCGCCTCCTAGATGCAAACTGAATCTATGCACTTAACGGTCACTTCCAGAGGCAGAGTACGGAGAAACTCCTACCTGCAGGTTCTCCTTCCTCTCTACTCTTCTTTCCATTTGATTTCTTTCTCTGAATTTAGTCCAATCATACGCAGGCGTTTGTTTATACATAGAGCTCGAGTTGCGTAGATTGTTCAGACGCTTCTCTATATATGTAAAAATGAGCTTTTCTTGCTCTGTTTTTCCCACTCTGTCTACTGTACAAATGGGGTTTTTAGTTCGTTCTGAATATTTTCTTTGATCATTACTTTTTAGTGGGTAGAACCATGCTGCATAATTGTGGCCATTCAGATAGGACTTCTGAGTCTTTCACCATCGTCCTGAACCAGCCTAACTTTCGAGAAACAGTGGTTAGTAATTTTAGCCTCAATCTATCTACAAAGTCCTTCACTATCAGTTAAGTAGCATGCCTACATGTGAACTAAAATTATTGTTCTAACACTTGGTATCTAGGAATTTGAGTTTTTGTTGTTTGAGGAATTAGAAACATCAATGGCCATATCTTGGAAAGTTTCCTTCAGATTTTAGGAGTGATAAGCCATATATGCATCTTTGTTTTCTTCTTAATTTGTTAGAGAAACATCAATCAATTGTTTTATGTTTCTACCATATATGCATCTTTGTTTTGATCTGATAACCCACACATGAGTACATGCATTTATGTTTTTTATATAGGTTGTAGTGATCCAATATCATCATATTAAATTTTCCTACTAGAAAATAATTGTACCATGTGTATGTTATAAAGACAATTTATAAAGGTTCAGAGTAGTGGAAATGTTTTTGTTTGAGCAATTAGAAACATTAATCAATGGTACGGTCTGTTTCTGCCATATATGCATCTCTCTTTTGATCTGATAAGCCACACATGAGTACATGCATTTATGTTTTTTATATAGGTTGTAGTGATCCAACTTCATCATATTTATTTGGTTAGTATTAAATTTTCCTACTAGAAAATAATTGTGCCATGTGTATGTTATAAAGAAAATTTAAATAGTTAAGGAGTACTGGAAATACTTTTTGTAGTAAATTCTTCCTACTTTATATGTATGATCAACATCACATATTTATTTGGTTTTTTTCTCAGACTATTCCTTGTCACTTCAAGGAAAAACTCAACCAGTATGCCGAGAAGTGGTTTTTGAGCTTTTCCAACAGAAAAAGGAAGATGCTACATCCATTAGAGGGTCATTCTTGTTATCTTTCTTGAGGACACACGATATTCCTATCCATGATGTGGTTACCTTTAGCTTAATCACAGAAGATGATGATGAAGAAGATGAAGAAGATGAAGAGGAAGCAGGTGAAGAGGAAGGGGATGATCAGTCTGTGTTTAGTATGGAAGTACATGCCCCTAATGGTTACATCATGGGATAGCAGACTATTTGTTGTATGTGTATTTTCTCCATCAAATATATGTATATTAATATTTGCATTTGTGGATCCCAACATTATTTATCCTTTTAATGATAATTGAATTTTATAGGATTTAGGGTGCCATTTGTGGATCCCTACATTAGAGGTGTTTTCTATAGGAGTGTTTTCACACATATGAATCTAATTACTATGGAATACATGTATGCCATTACTTTTGAGATGTTGAAGGATGTAATAAGAATATGCCGGCTGCATGATGAAGATATTTTTCCATCTCTCTGACATTCAGTATTATGTTACAAGTCTCAGTGCAGTTAATTTATCTAATAATACCTTTGTGAGTTATTCTACCTATAAGGACATGGTTTCAATTTTACTTGTGTTTTTATAATTACTAATGTGTTTTAATTATTTCATCATTTCAGGTCATGCCATCAATCTTTGCACTTGGTTACAACATCCCAAAGAATGGCACAGCTTTGTTTCATGGTTATGGCATGGACGACATAGTTACTGGCCAGTATATTATATTGTGTGATAGAATGAACAAGATAGTTTTCTCCAATGGTTGGAACCTCTTTTGCAACGTGAACGAACTTGAAGGTTGTTCACTAGTTTCTGTGAGGGTGGAAATGAGGGAACACTGCATTGGCTTGTTTGTGATGACAATTTGCTAAACCCTCCAAGGAAGACCTGCATCGTTATTTTGTTTAGCTAGATCTAACGTAGGAACTATGTTTGAACAACTATATTTGTAATATATTCAAAATCCCCTTGCCTTTTGGTCTTGAATATAATTCGCAACTTTTTGGATTATAAAAATATGGAGTGTCCGAATATATCCGGAGTTCTAGCTACACAGAATTCATGAAAAAACATGAAATTAGTGAAAAAAGTTTAAATTGGTGAAAAAAGATTAAATTGATGATAAATTCATATTTGAGTAACCAAATGATCTCACATCGTGATTAAACATTGGAATTACTCGATTTCTAAACACTTGCACCTTATTGTTATGCAGCAAGCGCATGAACACTAGGAGTTATCATACCTTTCAGGATAAGATCCAAGGTTTGTACTACACCATATATTTTTTTCTTCAATGCATGAACCTAATTTAGTCTTAGGTCTTAATTTAACACTAGTACACATGTATAACCACCTTCATTTGCCTTTTCGTTCTAAATAATTCTCAAATGTTAGGATCACAAAAATCTGGAGGGTCCAAATATATGCCGAGTAACCGAATATATTGTTATGGTAGAGACAATTATTTTTATGGGCCACCTCCTACAGAATCCCCCCTTCCATTTAATATCGAGAATCCTCATAGGCTGGCTTCTTCTCTTCTAGATCTAGCTCCCCCCTCCCGCCACCCCTAAGTCTAGAACGAGGTCACTGCCATGCATTGATGTTGACTAGCTCGACGACGCCCACAACAATGATGCTGACCCCCCCTCCCCCATGACAAGATATATGGCAATGTGCCATCTTTGCAAGACTCACTGCATGGAAAGAATCTTGTCAACTAGCTCACTCTTCAGTGTTCATATCCTACCTGGTCATTTCGATAAATCAGTGCTATATTCTCCGACACTCATACAATTTAAATTCATCTCATACCTTTCAGCATATTAAAATCGTTAATTTAATGTGTGCTTTTGGTGCATTGATTGTACCATGCAATGCAAGGGGACATTTCAATGAACTCACAGGATATATGGTGCAATTCCGAGCTTGTGGACGTACATACACGGTTGAAGTGAAAAAAGGGCCATCTAGGACTCGATTGGGAGGTGAAAGGTGGCATCGGTTCATTGTTGACAACCATCTCACGAGAGATAATCTGTTGGTGTGCTTTTCCTTGCAAGCAGATATACCAAGGATAATTGTCATATATCTAAACAATGTTGGTGAAGAGGAAGAAGATAATGAAGAATAGGAAGAAGATGAGGAACCGCCTATAGAGAAGTTATCTCCCAGAGATGCAAACTAAACGATGGTGAGAATGGTCACCTCCAACAAATCATCCCTCCAAGTAATTCCATCATTGGGGTGCCATTTGTCACCCGCTTGACAAAGACGCATGTCGAGAGGCGCCTTATGGTAAGTATATCATGTCAACGAAGCTATACATATAGATATACTATATATATTACTTGTGATAATGGTCATGTTTAACATTGAGTTATCTTCCCTTTTATTCGTAGAAATTACCTAAGGACATTGTTTATCATCTTTATACCACTGAAGATGGGTTGGTTGGACTACGCGTTGGATCACAAGGTGGCATCAGCATCATCGAGTACAAGACGGATTTTGACGGTCGCATCTCCTTCACCACTGATGGGTGGACTAACTTCCTCCAAACCGAGCATCTCCAGATTGGGCAAGCCATAATCATCACTTCAAGGTTGACCACCACGCACAGGGACTTGCATATGATGTTCATCATCGATGTGATCAATGCTTTGGCATCCCTGTTGGACTTGGACTCGTTGGAGTTCTACTTAGAGGAGTACGCCAGTGACCTTAATAATATTTTTTGCTAGATTATTGTCTGAACCGACTTTGGCTATCGCTAGCTAGTTTCATCTCTATGTTTTGGACAAAATTCATCTTAATTAGACGTTTAACATTGTATGATAAGTGCTCTAGGCCACCAATCTCATCTTCCAAATCTTTTGATCTATATCTAATGGACCTCTTCTCTCCCTTAATTATTCCCTTTGTGTAAATATAATGTATAATTCAAATGAAAAAAGTCCCTTTTAAAATGTAGAGACGTTTGTAATTTCTTGCTGCCTAAGGGAAATACTTGGAGGCAAAATATGAAATTCAGATGTTGTTAGAGACGTTTTCCATTCACAGCCATTTGAGGTTATTACTTGGCGGCAAAGATCTGAAAATATTGGGATAAATATTTTAGATATGTGCCACATTTTTCGTTCCCCACTGGCTGAGGTAATTACTAATGCTTGACCCCCACTGTCCAGCTCCGCCAATGCCAGCGCCCTCCACCACTGCCGCCTCTTGTCCCCTGCGATGCAAACGCTCTCCCTCGCCTCCGAGGACCCCTTCATTGTTCAGGTAGGTATGCGTGAAAACCAAACCCCCAAAACCCTAATGTAGAGATTTGATTTAGGAATTTTGGCATGGAATTTGCCATTTTGCTTTCGATTTTAGGGTTCAGAGTTTTTGAGTTGTAGAGACATGACGTAGGCATCGAGAGAGCCTCCCCCGGCCTACCTCTAGTTGTCCCACCTCTTTTCCACTTGTATACATCTCAAAATCTGTAATTTTTTAGTCTTCTTGCATCTTGTTTATTCGATGAATTTCAAATTCTTTAGATGTGTATTCTTTTTATCAATATACAATAACAAGAACTGTGTTTCTATTTTCAGTCTTTTCATTATTATACTTGATTGTATAAAAATGCTCAGTGTCTATATCTATTTAATAGATGGGAACCTACAGTAATCTTGTAATAGTGCTCTATAGTGATGACAGTGTTGCCATTAGCACTAGCAGTTTTGAATTCTAGTCTTCAGAAAAGCCCACTGAGAGGCTTGAGCTTAGAGGTATCAAAAAAATGAAAATTCCAGTCATCAGTTTTAAATTTGTACGTGTTTAAATTGTAGAAACAGGAATGTAATTCCACCGCATTGAAATTTGTATGTGTTATTCATCAGGGCCTCAACACAAGGGGAACACTGATTTTTATCGGAAAAGTCTTTTTGGAAATGACATGTATCTAGAAGAAGTTCATGTAGAGTTCCTTTTAGACTGGTGTGAACCTGTATTTCCACCAAAAATCAAATACTACGTCTATAGGTTGCCCTATACATCTATCGTGGAAAAGAAGTGCAAGATGGTGATGGCTTCAACTTCACACATCAATTGTAGATACTTTCGAAGTAAAGATATCGAACCCACAAAGAGCTATTGGAAAAGGCCTTGATGCCCCTCGTTACTATCTACCAAAGGATACTTATAAAATGCCTTTGATCTCAGGTAAAGGGTGTTTGAATGGTATATGGTTGTTTGCAGAAAAGTAATTAAAACAAGTAAAATAAAACAAGTAACAAATTTGTATGAAAGCGTGGTTGAACTCAATAGGGATAAAACGTTCTCAGGGATGTAGGATACACCACTAGCATAGTATTATTGTTATATGTAATCAAGATAACATACTCCTTGTGTCATGATATGTGTGGAGAGAGCCCCATAATAAGATGTTCACTACAAGGCTCGTAGGAAGCCACTTTGTTGAGCCAAGAGTGAGGTCACCTCTAAATAACCACTGCGATGTCTAGGAACAGTCACCCATACAAACCACCGCAATTAATGGTTTCCCCGTGGATATGGTAATTATCTTAGGGAGTCCCTCCTTAATCCTCCTTTGACCGTGTAGGTTACGAGCCGGTGCCAATCTGTCATGGGGAATTCCGGGTACGCTTCCAAGACACGTCCAAAGGATTTCTCCCTCCCTTTAGTCCTGAGGGCAAATGATATGCAGCTGACTACACATACCATCTAAAGAGAGAGATCAAAGACAAATCATAATTATATTATAGAAAAGCAAGTCATATGGATACAATAATAGATTATCTTTATTACAAGTTCATAATTGTGCTAGGGTTTCTCCATCTCCTCAAAACAAAGGAACTACTCACTCATGGAAGCAATCAACAACATCATCATAATCAAATGAATGGATAATAGTATGGAGGTAGATATAATGCAAACCACAACTGAGTCTGGAATTACAGCGAGATCTAATAGATGAAAGATGGGGTTAATGGTGGTAATGGAGATTCGATGATTGATGATGAAGGGGATGATGCGTTGTACTCCAATGATCCGTGAAGCAGCTGGGATTTTGCCCCAGCCAAGTTCCTCCTTTAGATCCCAATGGGATGTGTTTTTTCGTTGTTTCTGGTGGCTATGAATGTCGGATCTCCCTCTCGTCTTTGTCAAGAGAAAATATTTGACGAGGCGGTCATGATGGCGCCTGGTACGGGCGGGCAGTACAGGCGGGCTCCGCCTATTCCAGTGGTCGTTATCGGTACTGATGCCTCCTTCTCGCTTGGTATTCTCCCAGGTGCGAAAGTAAATTCATAAAAAGACTTTTATCACTTAGAAATATCATATAATTACACAATATGACAACTATAATTGATATATTCATATATGACTCCATGATTTGGGATGCTACTGAAACAAGAACAAGATAGTGCGTGTAGACGCGGTGAAATACAAAGATCCCTACTCTATTTATGCAAAAACAAAAGGTAAATATGCTTCAATTTGGGGCTCGTCAAGTCTCCCAAGCTAGGCTCTTTCTCGTCCCCGAGAAAGATGATGGCTTATGGACAAGATCATCATGTTCATGAGACACGATTTGTTACAATAAATGAGGTAGGAATTGAAATAGCAATACAACATCGGATGTAGAGATACTACGGGGGTATTACCATACCCTTACACATTACATAATTTAGAGGCTTCCACACATTTTCTACTATTAATGAAATCATAAGAAGCTCCTAGTGACTCAACATATCATATAATAACAGAGTTTTAGAGATATAGAGCACTAAGTTTAGTAATGAAGATTCATGATTGTTTTTCTTCCTTTTTCTCTATGTTTGATTCTTTTGATAGCCGCTATTTTTTCTTTTGATAGTTGTATGTCTATATTTTTACTTTTTCCCTTTTCTCTTTTTCTTTCAGCACAGCTATTTGATCATGCTCACTACTTCAATGGCTTTCAAAAACTCTTAACTATAATATCCTACTGGAATTCTTCTTCTCATAACTTAATCAATACTTCCATTGGTGTGGAAGTCCCTAAAATCATGACAGCTATATAAGTATCATAACACTCAACCTAGTTCAATCATCTATTACAATAATCATGAATCAAAAACAACTTCAATTATCATAAAGTCTCATAACTCAATGGATATAAATCTTCTATTGTCAACTAATGCAAATTCAGAATTTAAAGTCTAACCATGCTTGCAGAAAAGTAAATATGCTAAAACTGTAAGATAGATTACATGGTTATCACAGATCCCCCGAAGCTTGGAATCAAGCCAGGTGGATCAAATAATCCCTCGCAATTATTTGGTACCGTGGCATCTATCATGGTGAAGTAGTTTTGTTGAACTGTGCTGCCCAAAGCCTCTTGTTCGCCACTTCCAGAGAAGAGATGCGTTGAAGACACTTCTATAGATCCAAACGCAAGAGGAACATCCTAGCAGCAACTTTGCTCATCACATCATTGAGTTCCTTCTTGCCTTCACGATCTAAAAGACGCTTGCGCATGATCTCCCTGTGGATGAGCTCTTCTTTCTGGTACTTCTCTATCCTGTTAAGACGGTGTTCATTGTCTGGGATGTGCGCGCCAACTGGCACATCCAGAAGGTTGAACCCCCAATCCTCTTGTGGCTTCACGCTCAGGCGCGCGTTCATGGTGATCTTCTTTGTTGTTGAATTATGTGCCATAGTATCCTGATAAGTTCCTGCATTGGAACGGTTAGCTTTCTTATGCTTTCATGAAGAGTAGTTGATAGCGATGATCTTGAGCCACTCCATGCAACCCTTTCCATGAGGTTTCTTGGATTCTTCCTCATCTTCAGGCTTCATGATAGCTAGGTAGTCCGGCTGCTTCCATCCCCTCTTCAATTGCTACATGAATATCAGGAACTCCTCGTCTTCAGAATCATCGGAGTCATAAGTGTGCCGCTTGTTCTTCGGGCTTAGGCCTTGAGCTTTACGATCATCAGCTTCGATGGAGGAGGTCTAGAAACTATGCCACGAACTAGCCAGTAGGTTTAGAGGCTTGCCTTTGCCTTGAATCGAGTAGCGCATCAAATAGATTAGATATGTTGATATAACAGAGAGGTGGACCTCTAAAGAGACTTATTAAGGATCAGGAGTAGGGAGAAACTCGTATTGGGAGAAAAAGGGCCGCCTAAGAAAAGAATCCTAACAAATATAGAAACAAATAAATGCAAAGAAGGAAATTTGGGTAGTAACAACCAACCGGTACGGGCGGACGGCCGTACGGCGCATCCGTACTGGGTTGTTTCCAAAAACACCACGACACGAAGTCGGTAATAGTCAACCGACTAAGTGGTACGAGCGGGTTCCACCCATACTTCCCGTCCTTACCAACTTTACGGCTCTAATGTTTATTTTGACACAAATGAAAAAACAAAAGATGGTCACAGAATAGAAAAAGACCAACCGTACATTGGGGCTATGCCTGTATGGTGCGGTCGTACCAATTATGTGATAACAAAACCAAATCTTTAGCAGGCTTGACGACCATCGGTACGGGCGGATCCGGCCATACCGCATGCCCATACCGATCTCGTAAGACCCGCAATGAACTCAGAAAAATGGAAGGAATTCAAGTATGCAAAAAGAAATAGCAGAAAATCATCCAGAACAATGATGTGTTCAATATTTCATAAGCCATGATCATCGAGGAAACATGAACTCATTTGAGTATCTTTTTCTTCCTCTCTTCGAATAAATATGGTCGTAGAAAATCACCAAAACCATTGCAATAAGAAAAAGTGAACTTCCTTTTTGGTAGTGCGGTTCCCACAGGGATATACACGGATGATACCTCCTTAGGATGAGAAACCTCTTGAGTGTCTATGAATGTTTCCTCCATATATTCGTTTTGTTGTAGGATCTGTAAATCAAATTCTTGTAGAAGTAAAGTCCACCAGATCATTCTTGGCTTAACATCAGTACATTTTAGGATTTATTTTAAGCCAACACGATCGGTGTGTACTCTTACTAGAGTCCATGATATAAGATCTAAACTTATCACAGGAGAAAACCACTGCGAAGAATTCCTTTTCTTCCATAGGGTAGTTCTTTTGGGCCACATTCAGGGTGCGACTAGCATGATGAATGACATTAAGATCATCACCATCATACTTACAAAGTATTTCTCCTAAAGCTTCACGACTAGCTTCGCAAAATAGCTCAAAAGGTTTCTTCCAATTAGGTGGTTTTATAATGGGAGCTTCAAGGAGGGATCGTTTTAATATGTCGAAAGAATTAAGACACTTTTCATCAAAATTAAAAGAATATCATTTTGAAGAAGTTTAGTTAAAGCTCTAGCAGTTTTTGAAAAATTCTTAATGAATCTTCTATAAAATTCTACATGACCTAAGAAGCTTCTTATACCTTTTATGTCTCAAGAAGGGGGTAACCTTTCTATTGCTTCAATCTTTGATTTATCGATTCCTATGCCCTTACCTGAGACTTTGTGAGTATTATGACCTCGGATTGATAAAGATCCTATGTCCCTGTGATTAACATGCTAGTCCCTTGATTATTATCTAGCACTCACAGTCGATGAAATATCATGTAAAACACAAATCTTTATTACATGAATCGAATAATCCAGAGTTTACATTATTACATCAGAAGCTAAATATATACAACTTGGAGTCCCATCACTGCCATAGGCTAGTTGAGTGAAGACCCATGATCCTAGCACACCTTTCAATGATGATCTCCAAATTCTGCACATGAAATGTGCAGCCAAACGAGTTGGTAAATACTTTGAATGTATTGGCAAATTACATCATGAAGGAAAAGACTTGGCATATTTCTACATGCAAGGCTAAGAGAAGGATTTGTAGTTTATTTGCGTAAAGCCAATTTTCTCTAAGTAAAACAAAAGTAGAGAGAAAAATATTTTATCCTACTTTGCAAACTTTTAATAAGTAAAATAAAGTTGAGTAGCTCACACTAGGTCCTCTAGGTTACCAACTCTCAACCCAACAGATGGCACCCAAAATAATCCCACTAAGTCTAAGCTGAACAGAGCCCACAGGATGCAACTCACAACTTCGGTTTTCAAACATTTTATTTGAAAATATATAGAAAAATCCTTCAGAGGCTCCATCCTTCAAGCGCTCAATGTTGTTCTATTTTCGTGAACATAGCTGATCGATCAGATTATTACTCTCGAGAGTTTATGTACTTTACCCATAGTACATGATCAAGTCCTTTTATAGACAAGACCATGGCGAGGCTTTCCCTTAGTAGCCCCTCTACCTTCTAGATCCAGCCGTGCCAAGAACCTTCAAATGTTGGTACCCAGGTGAGGTTTCCCACTAAGTACTAGGCCAAGACAGAGCCCACATATATTGTGGTTGCACTGGAAGCTTCTAAATTCTGAAACATGGCAGATTTCTTTGATTCCTGGGCAGCCGTCCTCCACCAAATTTCACTCGTTGACCCAACAACCATTCCACCAAAATCATCACACTTGCAAAATAATACTAAGAAATTCTAATAGAACATCCTACACATGCATTCTACAGAATTTCAAGGTCAAAACATGCATAGTTAAAACTGGGACAAAAACATGAAAAAGTGGTGTAACTTGCCTTATGTTAATAATATTCTTGATGATTGTATTCCTCCGTAGAAATCACACTCTCCGAACAATCTAACATGAGGACAAAGTAATTCTAATCAAAATAATTGCAAACATAGCAACAATACAAACATACAACAAATTAATGGCGATCATATGCATGCATGATGATTTACAATATCACAATGGTTCTATTTAGTATTCTGAATACTGTTATAACACATGATGCATATGAAAGGCATCCAATGCATAAAATAATTTATTAATGAACTGTATTGATTTAAAAAATATTTAACCCACACTACCAGGAAAATGGCTATAGGTAATCTGCACATCTGTGGCGCACGTGCCCTACGGCTATCTACCGTAATCGTGGCGCACATGCGGATGGTGCGCCATGGCTGTGTGTGGGCCAGGGCACTATCGGCCGTAGACCACATAGCCGTAGGGCACCCTTTTCAAGTGCGCTACGGGTGTGGCCGGTAGTCGTAGTGCACATGGCTACCATGCGCTACAGGCAAGATCGGGCCACCCTGCTGTGTAACTGGGAAAACACGTCTGTGGCGCACTGCTGCTATGTGCGCCACGGATGTTCTTTATTCCTGTGGCGCACCGCTCCATGTGCGCCACAGATGTGTGTTCTGCTACTACTTTTTGGCAGATACCTTTGCACATTTGACTAGATCTCACCATCTCCCACTTCACTTTCCCCTCCTTCTTCCTCCTTGGATCTCGCCCCCCTCCTCCTTCCACCTCAATTTCTCCACTCTTTCACCATTTGTAGCATGTAAAACTTACCTTGGATGCTACATACATAATAGAGAAAAGCTCTCCTTTCGGCCACCATCCTCTCGGTCTCTTACCTCTCCTTCGAGATCTTCTCGGTCTCTCATCTCGGTAAGTTGTCTATGTAAGAGGATGTGTTTATCTGTATGGATGATATGGTCACATGTCTATGGAGAGGATCGATCCTCTCATGTGTTGGGAGAGCATGCATTGCATGCTCTCTCGTATATTGGCATTGTTTTGCCAAAATGTTGATTCATTTCCATTTTGGCAAGACTTTGGCATTTCGCAAAGGTCCTAATTTTAGGATAGGTCATGCCGAAATTTTCCATCGACCATTGTATGCATGCATTGGTTCTGTGGTTGTAATAAACTTCTAATTCTACCTTGTACACCGTGCAGGCAACCATGGTCCGTATAATGAGCAAAGGCATTGTGGCTAGATTTTTGAAATGCGCGATGGCCAACATGATACAAAATAACATGACGGAGATAAGATGTCCGTGCAGAAGATGCAAACTCAATTGGTTGATCGACCCAGATTCCGGAAATCTGCAGGCGCACCTGCTCCGCCATGGTTTCATGGATGGCTACACTCGATGGATAAGTGATGATGAAGACGATGAGGCCGTAAATGGGGCGGCGGAAAATTAGGAAGGTGGGCAACATGATCATGATCACGACGAGGATGGGAGAGATGAAGAAGAGTCTCCTGGAGATGGTGAAGGTGCGGAAGCAGACCAGGATGATGATGATCTAGATGCCCGAGCAGACAATGGAACAACGTCAGGCTGGGTGCAGGACCCTTATGTTCAAGAGCTGCTTCTCAAGCAGACGAGTAACGCCAGGGCTGCCGCTAGAGAGAAAGCCAAGCTTGCGCAACTTGAAAAAGACGCGGTTACTCTATTGTATGAAGGATGCAAGCCTGATGATACCCGGTTGAATGTAACGCTCAAGGTTTTGGAGATGAAGGCAAAACACAAATGGACCGACAAAAGCTTCGATGATATGATGGCATTCTAGCACGATCGTCTCCCGGAGGGGAACACGTGTCCAACTAGTATCGAGGACGCCAAGAAAATCATGTGTCCTCTTGATCTACCGCACATTAGATATCACATCTGCATCAATGATTGCATTATTTATCGGGGCGAGGACACAGAGAAAACCACATCCCCAGTGTGCGGTGTTAGTCGATACAAGAAAGGTAAGAAAGCTCCTCGAAAAGTGGTATGGTACTTTCCTATCACTCCTCGTCTGCAGCGCTATTTCGCAGACCCTAAGGAAGCAAATCTCATGCGCTGGCATGCGGAAAGAAAGAAGCCAGGAGACGACGATGACCCTGAAAAGGACGAGCTGTTGACGCACCCATCAGATGGTAGCCAGTGGAAAGCATTAGACCTCGAATGCCCAGAATTCTCTAGAGATTCGAGGAACATCAGGCTAGGTGCAAGCACCGATGGACTCAATCCGTTCGGTAGCCAGAGCAGCACGCACATCACTTGGCCCGTGTTTGTATGGATGTACAACCTCCCTCCCTGGTTGTGCATGAAAAAAAAGTACATACAAATGAGTATGCTAATTTAAGGACCAAAACAACCTGGTACCGACATCAATCTATATCTCGGGCTGTTGAAAGAGGAGCTAGCCATGTTATGGGAATCCGGAGCCAATACGTATGACGCTGTCACACAAGATTATTTCACTATGAGAGCCGCATTGGTCACTACGGTGCAAGACTATCTAGGTTGCAGATATTTCTCAGGGCAGGTTATCCAAGGATTCTACGCATGCGTTAGGTGCATGGATAACACGACCTATCTCCAACTAGAGAAAGATCCAGGGTCTTCGAAAACCGTGCTCATGGGGCACCGAAGGTGGCTTGGAAAGAATGATGCATGGAGAAAACATGGAGATATGTTCAATGGGAAATCCGAGACCCGAGGAATCCCAGAACTGAGGAGCAGGGAAGAAGTGGATGAATTGCTGAAAAACTGGAAAGAGTGTCCTAAACCAGAAAAGAAGTGAAAGAGGCAGCAAGACAAGCCGTTGATGAAGGTATGGAAAACAAGGTCTGTTTTCTTGGAGTTGTCATACTAGAAGTTTCTCCGCACGCCTCATAGCCTTGACATCATGCATATCACGAAGAACGTGTGCGAGAGTCTGGTCGCCACCCTAATCAACATGCCAGATAGGACGAAAGATGGTCCTAAAGCAAGGAACGACTTGATATTCATGGGCATCCGGAAGGATCTTCATAGAGGACGCCCTACTCCTGATGATCAGGAAGATGACGATGATCATCAGTCAGAGGCGACACAAGGTTGTCGAAAGGGTAAAAAGGTTAAGAAGAACGAATATTACTGCCCCCTTCATGCTTCACACTAAGCCAGGATGAGATCAAACAGTTTTTCAAGTGCCTTCTAGGAGTCAAATTTCCTTACGGCTACGCGGGCAAGATAAGCAGGTACCTAGATGAGGCTAAGCAGAGGTTTAGTGGGATGAAGTCTCACAACTGTACCATACTAATGACGCAGATACTTCCGATTGCACTACGAGGTATAATGGACGAGCATGTCCGAGAAACATTGTTTGGGCTTTGCAAGTTTTTCGACGTCATCTCTCGAAAGTCAATTGGCGTGAAACAGCTCGGGAGGCTACAAGAGGAGATCGTGGTGATACTATGCGAGCTCGACATCTACTTCCCGCCCGCATTCTTCGACATTATGTTGCATCTGCTAGTTCATATCGTAGAGGATATGATCCAACTCGGGCCGATGTTCCTCCGCAGCATGATGTCGTTCGAAAGGATGAATGGACACATCAAAGGATACGTTCGCAATAGGTCCCGTTCAGATGGAAGCATAGCCAAGGGCTTTCTGGCCAAAGAGTGCATCTCTTTCTACACGAATTATCTAGGCATCGAGAACCATGTCGGTCTTCCCGTCAATAGGCACCTTGGCAAGCTCGATGGATCGGCTCACCGAGAGGATCATCGCGTACTGCATGCAGACTACGATTGTCGACGCACAGACTTTGATAGAGCAAACCTGGTCACGCTACAACATTTAGAACTGGTCGATCCTTGGGTACAAAAGCACAAAAGGTCAATCGAGAAGAAGTACAGTGACCGGAGAATACAGAGGACGCAGGGAGAAATAATCAAAGAGCACAACTCAGATTTCACGCGTTGGTTTAGTCAGACGCTCCTAGATAATCCCCCGTAATCACATTCTGTGGAGGAAAACATTATATTCACCTTGTCGCAGGGACCCATGCACAACCTGGTGACCTATCAGACGTATGATATCAATGGCTACACATTCTACACGGAGGAAAAGGACAACAAGTATGACTATCAGAACTCAGGCGTAACATCGGAATTCTACACCGATGACAATGTGAAGGAAAGATTTTACGGAAGGATCGAGGAGATCTGGGAGCTCGACTACTGTGGAGAAAAGGTGCCGATGTTCCATGTCAGATGGGCCAAGAGCGTCGAAAGAGAAGACCGGTATTTCACAACCATGTTAATACCTGAAGTAGCCAAATCCAAGGCCGTCGGTGCGCATGTCGCCATGAAAAATGAACCGTGGGTACTGGCTAGCAAAGTGGACCAATGTTTTTTATTACCGACCCGACAAAGCCTAGTCGTGTTGTCGTGAGGAGAGGAAAAAGAAACATCATCAGAATGGATGGAGTCGCCAACGAGCAAGACTTCGACCAGTACAGCGATCCAAATATTGAAGATGACGACGACTACGATGAAGAAACATACATCACAAGAAGAAAAAGGACAACCTTACTAGAAAAAGGTAGCCCGTTCGAGCGAAGAAACATAAAAGTGCCGGGGCTAAATTATTTAACCACGACAAAGAAGGGAAAAAAGATTGTAAAACGCTAGCTCACAAAAGATTGTAAAACGCATGCTCAAAAAAATTGTATTGATGCATATGGATGGCATATTATTAATGGACACATTATTATTTAATTTCTTTCTACTTTGAATCACTTTTGTACCATTTTTATGATATATATCTACCACTTTTGTCATATAAAATATATTACATATATTTTATATAGTTTACATAGTTTTTGGGATATTTTTTAACATTTTAAAGTAGTTTTAAAATAAAAACAAAAAAGGGGGGCACCAGGGTTCAAACCTGCGTGCTCACACAGGTTTCGAGCATAGGGTGGAACCAGTGGGAAGTGCTAGTGTCAACAACAGGGGCGGCCGCCCTCTTATTTGACCTGACACAGCAAGCCGTATTGCACCCTTACCTAGTGCGCTACGGTTAACCGTAGCGCACTGGGTAAGGGTGCGCTACGGTTAACCGTAGCGCACTGGGTAAGGGTGCGCTACGGCTAAGTGCCGTGACAGGTCAACTGTCGAGCACGGACTCGTCCCTCTCCCCATCCACAGACACAGATCGAGCCGAGAGAGACGTGCCGCCGCCACCGCTCGATCTGCCCGTCGCCGCACTCGCAGCTACCGAGGAGGAGGCCGTGGAAGAGAATAGGAGGCCGCCGTGCGTCCAAGGAGGAGGAGAGGAGGCCGCCGCGCGTCCAAGGAGGAGGAGGCCATGGAGGCCAAGGAGGCCGCCGCTCTCCGTACGCACAGTTCGTCCGTGCTTTTCAAGAAGGCCTTCCAGCTCTCCGTGCTGTTCAACAGCCGCACCGACGCCTACGAGTTCCGCCACGCCACCCCCTAAGGCGTGCTGCCACGGGCTCTCTGCTCAGGTAAGTCTACTCTACCTGCTTCCCTCTAGCTAGATTCTTGTTGCTTGTTTAGTGATTGTTTGGAATATTGTTTGGTGTATGATGTGCTTTGCCAGCATTTCGGTTGTGGGAGATATTAGAGAACATAAGCAAATGTTGGAATTTCAGACTGTGTTAGTTTAGCATTTATTTAATGATGAAATGTAGCATCATGTCTGATATGTATTGGGTTAAAAATGAAGCTTATAGTGTAAAGCACTTGTATTTCAATGTGTAAATGGTCTATGTGCCTGGTACTCTGGGTGATGCGTGTATGACTCACCCCTTACTAAAGCAGGTCTAATGTAATTAAATATTTGGCCAAAATAATGATTTTATGCTTCATCTGTTGTCTTAGCCACTGAGTAGGTCTATATATGATTTGCATGTTTGCCATGAATTTATCTTTAAGGTAATAAAATCGTTAACTTCTATATGAACTATTTGGTTTTTCTTTCATGTTCCTGTTTACAAAGCTTTTTTTACATGAGATTGTATGTGTTCCCCAATACATATAATGCATTGTAGTAAATGTTGTAGCCCCATATAGTATGCCATTGCCAAGGACATGTGAAATGCTCAATCTTGTAGTAATACTTTGTGGGTTTGTACTGCTCTCTTAGGATTGGTGGCTTCTTATTTTCCAAGTATTATCATCAGAATTTTTGTCCGTGTCAGCTGCTTCTCTGTTTATTCAGTCCAGTTTCATTTGATGTGACAGAGGTATTTAGGCATCAATAGCCATAATGAATCAGCTAGTAGTATACCTTAGTACTACACAGTTGTTATATTTTGAAGAGAAATCTAATGCATGACCACTAGAGGGGAAAAGGGTAATACCTTATAGAAATAAGCAGGCTTCTAAGATGCTCACTCAAGAATTCCACCCTAGGGCCATCATCAAACACCACTTCTTGATGCATTGGATACCCTAGAGTTTTAACCTTTTGTAAGTTGTCTCGTAATTGCATGTTCCTATAGCACTGAAGAATATGTAGGGAAAGAAAAATATAGTCTCGTAATATTGGCTAACATTGCGTCTAAATTACATGATAGACATCATATAAGTAGGATGTATAAAAAAGTTACACAAAGTCAGCAGGTCAACCAGATTATTGGTAGTTGGAAAAATACTTACCATTCTCATGAATATAGATAGGAGGATTACCATAAGATTGCTTCAAATGTTCAAGCACATGCTGGAGACCATAACCCGGCACATAGAACTGAATAGCGCTATACGTCAGACTTTGTTATTATATATTTATATGTAAGAACATATTTACTGCAAGTTTATCTTACCCCAGTAAATGAATTTTATTTGCTATAATTTGCTTGTTTTCAATTGCTGTTCTTACTATCATTTTATTGAAGTGCACTTGCTGTAATTTGCTTGTTTTCATTGAAGTGCACTTGCTGTAATTTTATTGAAGTGCACTTCCTGTAATTTTATTGAAGTGCACTTGCTGATATATGTTCCTGCCTTCCACCATTCTTGGTTATGCTCTCCTTTAAATACTAGTTAGAGTGGTTGCTGTGTTTTGTTGTATTCGTAGCTATATTACCCTGCCTAGTTGAATTCGTATGCAGGTGCTTGTATGAAATGAGTCCCGATTTTCGCCGAAATGTTGATTAACTTCCGTTTAGGCAGAAATCGGGCACTCCTAGTTTAACAAAAATGAGCAAAGGTCATGCCGGATTTTTTCGTGCACTTTACTAACCATTATTTGCCCTTTATTAGTGCAAAGATGTGTGACAACGACGAGGCTGGCTCTTCTCAGCGTATCAACGTTGAAGGAGAAGAGAGACCTCAAAATAGACCCTTGTCATTCTGGGAGGAGGTCGAGCGGCTAGAAAGAATGACAGAGGGCGATGAAGAATACAACCCTTCCGAGAGCAAGGACGATGAGATGGAAGACGCGGAGGAAGAAGAAGCGGCCGAAGGAACGGCGGATGATGAAACCACTGATGGCGGCGAGGGCACATCAAGTGGTAGTAATCCACCTAAGAAGAAGAAGGAGAGGCGCCCGAACACGGTCGGCACCGTCAGAGAAGAACTTACCGAAGTGAGCCCAACAGGGGTTCCTTTGGTGCCCGACCATGTCATCAAAGGGTACGGTGGGCAAGTGGCGGCTATCACCCAGACCGCCATCTCGATCAAAACCAAGAATCTCCGGCATAAAGATAATGGCCATTTGTGCACACTCCGCTTCGAGAATCTGCACGCAAGATACAAGTTCCCCCTTCAGTAACGGAACACAGATTATCATGGGAATGAAGTAAATAAATCCGCCCTCACGAGGATGAGCACCGCCCTGGCCAGCTGGAGAACTCGGATAAAGAAGAAGATATTTAAAGAAGGGAAAAGTCTCGAGGAGATCCAGAAGATTGACCCGCGGATCACCGAAGATCAATTCCGGGAATTCAAGGCCAAGTGCAAATCCAAAGCAGCCATGGCCTCGAGTAGGCGGGGAAAGGAATTGCAGGCGATGAATTTAGGTCACCACCATCTCGGATCTGGTGGTTACAGAGCTGTGGAGCCCAAATGGGATAAGTAGGATGACGAGTATAGAGCTAAGGGGATACCTAACCCCTTTTCGAAATTCGAAAACAAGAAGCTTTGAAACTTTATTATGGCTCGTTACCATGTGGACCCCAAAACCAAAGAACTCACCACGTAAACTAAGGTGAAGGATTTCGAGGTTCTTGTGGTAAGTAATTTAATTACCGCAGATCAAGTCGATTACATTCTAATCGATCAAGTCGAATTTCTAAACGGTTCACGTTACTTCTTCTGCAGGAGCAGGAAATTGCTAGTCGGGGATCCCATGGTTCCTCATCCCACGGGTCGACGGCGGCCACCCGGTAGGATAACCCTTTTAAGAGGGCGATGAACCGGGCCAAGAAAATCACACCGGTTACAAAGAATCCATCTTCAGCTGGCTGTCTAGCCGGCTTCGGGGCTAAGAATTGGGTGGATCATTTTGGTCCACCCCCGAGGACGCGTGTGGAGGGAAGGAGCGACGAGGAAAACCACGAGGTTCAGGAACTTAAGGAACAAGTGGCGCGGATCCCGCAGATTGTCCAAGACAACCTGGCAATCACCCTTACCTCCATCCTGCCTACCTTCATGGAGTCAATAGCGAACTAGAGTGCGGGTGGTCGACAAGGGCCATGCCCGATTCCAAGCATGGTCAGTAGCCACTCAAACAATGCGGCACCGGTGAACCCGGTGAATTATGTGTTCGTGACTCCGCCCGCTAGCACGGCGGCGCCAGAAGCATTGGTGACTCCGCCCGCTAGCACGGCGGCGCCGGAAGCATTGGTGACTGCCCCTGCCATCACCACGGCGCTGGAGCTTAATGCAACCGATGGGGAGAATACACCGGCGGCCGGCACCGCGCCATCAAGCAGCCCCTCCGTCTCTTGCACGCCCGTCGTAGTATGTGGTGCCTAGACATTAGCCGAGCTCGACGCCATCACGGTAAACAAAATACTTTATCACCTTGCCATTTATTACTCTTATGGCATATTTTTAATGCCATACATGTTTTTCGCAGACAGATGTCCCATGCACTCTCTTAAGCTTCGTGAACAACGAGTTGAGGGATGTTACCAAGGGTACCATCATTCAACCCTTGCACCACACGTTCCACTCAAAGCCGATGCCAGATAGCATGCATAGGGTTAAAATTATCTGGGTGCTAAGGGGCTGCGATGACCTGGAACCTCCCATTCAACCCCCAGGAGCGGATGAAGAAGAGCCGGCTGTCCTCAGAAGTTGCTTCGGCTTATTCTTGCTATGGCCAAAGAGCATGATTCGTTTGGGGATGACTGGGGCCATCACCCCACAGACAATAACACCGCCTGCCGTGCCAGCGCCAAGCCATGGCAAGACCCCCACACCACTACCGCCGTCACCTCCACGCGATTGTTTGGCTGGTTATATTGAAATGACCATGGCACATGATCCGAACGAGGATGACGAAGATTACTTCAATGATTTCATCAACACTAATCTTTTCCTCGGCGACCTAAACGAAGACCCAGCTGGTGGCCCCACAGAGAAAGCCACTTGCAACAAACGTCTCTTTGGTTCTCAGGAGACGCCTCCAGCTTGCACCTTCACCGAGCCGGCGAATACATCCAACCGGCCCTTTGTTCTAAGCCCTAACACACTACATAGGGCAATCAATGCTCAGATTGCGATGCCTACCCACTTCCCAAAAGGCAAGAAGACTAGGAAAAGAAAATCTCACAGCTCGAGCCAGCCGGTGGCGTCAACTGCGAATCCGATCAGGTTTTAGGACGGGCCACCAAGACCCACGGGTATTATGTGGAGGATGCATGTGGCGGGTGAGCCCATGCTAACTAAGAAATTGCTCAGGATCGCCACTTCAAAAATTAGGAGTGTGCATGAAGGTGTGCTGACGATAGAGAGACGCCTTCTTGCGGAGAAAGATCCCTCGCACCTGGTATTCGTGGTTAAGGTTCCACGAGGCTTGGGCTTCGTCGATAATGTCCTCGCGGATCTGTTCTTCCTGCGGTTTGACGACATCTTCAATATGTTCCACCTGTATCCGCTGCACTATACAATGGTACTCCTGTTTTCTCTTAGCCTGTCCATTCAGATCATTAGAGAGAACACCCCGGGCATCGCTATAGTGGACCCCTACTACATGCGTGATGGATGCTATAGTGCCATTGAACGACGATTCATGGCCTCGTACCTCCAAGGCATCTTGGTGGCAAACAAGACAAAGGAATACATTCTCGTGCCTTTCTTTCCCGAGTAAGTCATTATTCACTCGCCACCATAATATGCTTTATTAGATTTTTATCATTCTTTTTCCAACACATTCCGTTTGAATTGTTTTGCGCAGAGATCAACACTGCACACTCATCTGCTTGTCACCGAAACATTCACAAGCCACGTATTTTGACTCAGGGAGTCAAGAAAAGAAGAAAAACTACGACAAGATCAAGGAAGTTCTGGATGATGCTCTCACCGGCTATGCCTCAGCAGAAGGCGCCACCTTCGTGCATCAGAAGCTCAAGTTTGGCAGGCACGTCTTCACCCATGTGACGGAATTCCCCTGCGTGCAGCAGCTGGCAAGCAGTCAGAAGGAAGCCTACTATGCACTCCATCACATGAGGGTGTTCCTACTAGAGCAACAGAATTCTACGCTGCCAGATCATCTCAAACGGTGGGCCGAAGCCAAGGCCAGGATCAATGATTCATATATTAGACAAGAGATGTATCACATCTAGCAACAGTTTGGGGCAATCATCAGCCGTGATGTCATGACTTTAGGGAGGTCTTCTACGGAGGCAATCCCCCGAATAACCGTGACGTAGTAGATCGCCTAAAGATGCAGGGTGACTATAGGGCGTTCATGACGAAACAACGGGTCCTCCCATTCCTTGAGCCGAGCCAGAAGTCTTGATGTGTTGGTCTACTTGTAGTTCTTTATCCCCACAAGTACTTGTGTGTGTCGACATGTACATGTTACTACTTGGTATTTTTTGCTTACTTTACCTTATTTGATAAATATATCTTCATATGTGACTTTTATTTGTTTTTTCACCCACCATTTAATTATTATTGCCAAATTTTAGATGACGTGGTACGTCGTGTACAAGGGACGGGTTCCCGGAGTCTACGATGATTGGGAAGACTGCCGGAGACAGGTGCACCGTTTCAGCGGCAATAGCTACAAATGGTACAACACTATGGCAGAAGTGGAAGCTAGATACACGCGCTATCTAGCGGGAGTTAGGACGAGGAACCAGATGAAGACCTAAACCTCCGTCGCGGTGATGGTTATCATCCTTGGTTGTCTGTCCTGCATGTTCCTACTTTAGATGTCTAGGCGAGCTTCCGCGAGCTCTAACTTGGTTGAGACATGTATTCATGTCATCACTAGATACTTTGTAACTTGATCGATACAATATAACTTATACTGTGTATTTATGTATGTGACTTATCTATATGTATTTATTTCTATCTTTTTTGTGTATTTATTTCTGTATTGTATATCTGTGTATTTATTTCTGTACTGTATATCTGTGTATATTAGTTGTATTATATATAATCTGTATAGAATATCATCTGTATTGAGTATTTTTTTAAAAGCTCAGCCGTGGCGCACATATACTTGGTTAGTGGCGCACTACGTTAGTGACGCACGTTGTCAAATACTAGTACCACACTATGTCATGCGCCACAAAAAAATAGTAGTGACGCACAAGACAGTGCGCTACCACTAACTCGAGATACCTGTAGCGCACCTGGCAGTGCGCTACGGACACTTTTTAGCCCTAGCGCAGAAATTGTGGCGCACCCCTAGTGCATTACGGAAGGGGAAAATAGGTGCGCCACAGACGTGCTTTTTCCTAGTAGTGCCACTTTAACTGAAATTCTGGTATTTTCGTATTATTAAATTGTGAATTAAATACCACTTTATAGGTATTTTAATCTATAACAATACAATTTAGGCTTCCTGCAAGATCATCTGATAAAATAACGCCAAATAATTTTGTGTATATTTTTACTGGAGAGATATGATCAGAACTAAACAGTACAAATTGATTTTACTAAATTTGGAGTTATAAATCATTTTCTACGGTTTAATTACTATTTAATAGAGCTTAAATCATTTAAAATATTTAATTCTTAAAAAATTATATCTATTACCAGATGTGTATTCTTCGTAAAATTGGGAATCCAGATACATACTATTTATATTTTTCCAATCTATTAATACTTCATTACAAATTTAATAATCTAAATAGCAATTAAAAATATTTAAATCAGTACAGTATACACTACAAAAATCAGATCTAGTAACATATTAATGTTGCATATGAAATTTAGAACCTATGGATATTTTTTTTGTATTTTTCTGATCTACAAATTATTTACTATGATTTATTTAGTCTAAAAATGCTAGTAAACCAATTAAATTATTAAAGTAATACTATACAGTAAAAGTTAGATCTAATCTTGTATTAATATTCTACACAATTTTATGAATCCAAGATTTATTATTTGTAATTTTTGGACAGGTATTCGAATTACCAAGGATTTTACAAGTTATAGCAATAATCTGCCTATTAAAACAAATAGAAAAATATTATCTCGACCAGGTGGCCACGTGTCGCAATACTACTGGGTGACGCACGTGCATTGCTGACTAGGCGCTAACTTAACCTGACGCGCGTGCTTGCCACGTGGCGTACCGCGATAGGTTGGTACCGCTTCACTAATAGACCTAATCCTACATGTTGATCCTCGATCTAACGGACGGAATCGAAGGTGACCAACCTGGTGGTAGTGAGGACGGCGATGGGCGGCGGACGCATTGGAGGTGGTGCTCGGCGACAATAGGGTAGCTTCCCGAGGTGGCGGAGTAGATGGCGACGTATAGCTCTTTCCCTCGGTTCTCCTAGCACGGACGACGTCGATCCGTGACTCCTCGGCTCGCGGTGGCCCTCTGTTGCCCTTCTCCATCTCCGACGGAGCTCGGGTGTGCAATTGGGGGTAGTAGGGGCCTTGTACCAAGGGGAAAATGTGAGGGGCGACGCATTACTGCGAGAGGGACGCGAGAGAGGAAAAAGAGTGGGCAAAGGGGCATCAGAACCTTTCTTCCGAGCTCGGGAGGTGGTGTTCACCGGCGAGATCTGTTTGGGCTCTAATTCGGCAGCCTGGGGGTAGAATTGATCCAAATTTTTTAGGGTTTGCGAGGAGGGCATCGGGGGATTTTATCTACTCGTTTTTGTGGCCGAGGGGGCAAGGAATGCGCAGAATCAATGAGATTTCTGCGGCCACGGTTCGGAAACGTGAAGAATAGGGCCTCATGCACGACGAAGGTGGAGACCGGGTGGGTCCCATACGTCAACGGGAGAGAGGGGTGGCTGGGCTACGCGGCTGCTGTTGATGGGCCGGTGTGCATGCGCGCTAGATGCGTGAGAGAGGGGGCGGGTGGTAGCTAGGCACAGGTGGCCTGGGCCGCCGTGGTAGGTTTAGTTGGTTTATATTTTTTGTTCTTTTTCTTTTCCATTTTTTGTTTTTGTATTTTTCTCACAATTTTTTCATTTGAACTCCAAATGAACTCAAAGTAGTCTATAAAATTTTCTAAATTCAAGTAGATCATTTTAGGCTATTATTCAGCATTAATTTCTGCCTTAGCAATAGTGGATTTTTATAAAGCCAATTTATTCCCTTTAGAAATAAAGTGATACATATAATTTTTAGGGTTTATTCATTATTCCAACTTGAGATTTTTTTCTTGGTGCCAAAATGCTATGCAATGATCATGAATGGCATGGAAATGTAATTTTTTTCCTAGTCCCAATTTATAATTCTTGGGATGTTACAGACTACCACCCTTGAAAGGAATCTCGTCCCGAGATTCACAAAGGCTAGAAACAAATAGGTTCGGTATACACTGGGTGCTACCACCCTTAAAAGATTGTCTTTGTTGAGTACTCCCGGTTGAGTGATTTGAGGTTTATCATCGACTATCTCGATGTGGAGATTTGAGTGCTTCATCCTCAGAGTCGTGGTGCTCATTGGCACTAACAGGAGGGTGAATCTTTTCATTCCCATTACCGTTCTTCGGTTCTAGGCAATCAACGGCATAGTTTCTAGGATTGCGACAGTTGAAACAAAGGACTTTACTCATGTCCTTCCTTTTTCCGCCATTGGTGAAATTTCCTACATTCCCATTTTGATGCTTATCACCATTGTGTCCCTTGTGCTCGTTCAAAGGGCAGTCATCATGCTCGTGGGGTGGTGGAGAAGCGGTGTGATGCTTATGATATGATCCGAAGGTGTGCTTGTGGAATGTAGACTTCCTCTTACAATTCTCCATGCTCTTTTGTTTGGCTTCCACTATAACTGCTCTATCCAGGAGTTCTTGGTAGTTATCAAACCTCAGAGACGCAAGCTGGATTGATATTTCATCATTAAGTCCTCTCATGAATTCTTCCTTCCTCTTGGCATCAGTGGAAACATCATCAGGTGCATAACGTGCCAACTTATCGAAAAGATCTCCATACTCGGAGACGGAGCAGTGTAGTTGTGTCAACACCCGGATTTTTAATCCCAAATGCATGTTATGCCATACATCGCAATCCCAGGATTACCATTTATGCGAGACATAACCGATTGGATATCATAGTAAATCATCCATTACAAACCATAATAAGGTCTTACACAAATAAAGGATCTCATGATCCAGTCTTAATACAAACAAGCAGCGGAATATCAAGCATAGCAGTGGGCTCCATCTTTAGTGTCACAGGCAATGCTGACGATGGGAGATCATCCGAGTTGTCGTAGCCGACCTGCTGTCCATCTTCCTGATAGTCCTCCTCATAGTCTGGCCACGCGAATAGCCAGGGACAAAGCCATGAGTACTCTTTAAGTACTCGCAAACTATCACTAACAAGTAAGGTAGTTCTAGTAGGAATCTTAAGCTCTAGGTTTATTTGCAAAAAGCTAGATTTATCTAAACTGAGTTCAGAAGTAAAGAAAAATAAGTAAAGGTTCTAAATCACTTAAGTGGGAACCTAGTTTTCATAGTCACAACCCTGTTGTGGTCAAGTCAAAATCATAGTTCACTTCACAAGTCATTTTGAAAACATCTGATGACGGAACAGTATGGCCACTCCAACTGTCCATGACCGCGGACGCGGCTATTTGAATAGTTTGACACTCTGCAGAGGAGGTACACTTTCACCACAAAATTCGATACACCCATCAGGGATAACCCTGAATCATCATACTTAGTATGTGTATAATCAATCATAACCTTTCAATTACACACTCTAGTATAGGCACCACCCCTATGAGCTTGGCCTCCCAGCCATGGCCATCTGCCATCCTGGGCACTGCATAGGTGGACATCATCTAGAGGTAGCCTCAACTCAAACCTCTTCCATGAGGGAACCCATACTAATGCATATAAACTTCCGGCTAAGCCTTACCCAATTTAGGTATTGTGGTTGTACGGTAAAATTGGAATGGTATCACATCCGAACCCATCCATCAGTTTTTATAAAGGGATAAGGCTCATGCCTCAACATTTTCATCATCAAATCCATTTGTGTTTCTCAAAACATGTCAAAACATTTCAATACAATGACTCATCATTCCAAGGTTTTCATAATCATTTTCACCAAGTATTCCCATCTAAAGTGATGAAGTTTTATGCTTAGCACTAGCCACTAAGTTAAGAGTGTTCACTAAAGAGGGATGCTAATCTCAATCTCATGCCATAGAATGACTTCTAGTATAGGCCTAGTTTTATACTCTTTATGCTATCTATACTACTTTTCAAATACTCACAAAGCACTAACTAAAGTAAAGAACTTTGGTAAAGTAAAAGAGTAAAGCTTGCAAGTAAAACTTGGCATGGGTATAAATCAAAGTATATGACCAAAGCATGCCTAATATGTCTTGCTTAGGTTAAAGCTTGCAATTAGTGATGGCTTGCAAGCTCTAGCTTTCTAGTAATGATGGCTTTCCTTGATTGGTGTAGTGATTGAAGTTTTCCTCCTCTTCTACTTCGTAGAACTCCTCCTCCTCGTTTCTTGGGTCGGTACTATCGTCTATAAATAAATACGGGGTACACAATCACCAAACAATACTGAACTAATTCTATTTAGCACACTGAGGCTCACACTTGATGATCTAGTATCATCACAATCATCACATGAAGTAAAGAACTAGTTTTATTTAGTTTATTTGAGAAAAGTAATTTCTACTCATTGAAATTAATTAAGATTTAATATTCTCCAATGAAAATATGGGATCATGTGGACACATGTCATCACCACATATTCTAATACATGGGAATGTGATTTAATGGGTTGGTCAAATTTTATTAAGTTTAAGATTATCATTTAATAGATTTAAACTGACTAGAAATGCCCTAATAGCATTCTTTTGGTACTAGTCCAATGTCACTTCATGCAAACCTAGATATTTTTACATATTTAGATAGATATTGTCAAATGTGATATTTGAGAGTTGGAATCAACTCAAAAGCTATTATGGTTGATTTTTGAAAAATGTTTGAAGTTGAAAACATCTCTGTCTTATTATTTTTTCTATAGAATTTCTTTAACTCCAAATGATTTAAATACAACGGGTTTGGATAGATAATTTATTTACCTTTCTAACAAAATTTGAATCATGCAATTTGGGTCAGTGAAACTCTCTGAATTGATTTTTGAATATGTGGACGGAAACTAGTTTAAACCTAAATGGAAAAACAATTATTTGAATTTCCAGGCCAGTGCGAGAAGTTAAACGGGTCGGCCCATCTACACTACGCGGCGCAGCGGGCTGCTGACAGATGGGGTCCACCAGTCAGCGGGACTAACTACGTGAAATGGTATCTAAGCATCTGGGTCGTGCGATCTTAATCTAATCTAACGGTTGGGAGTCGTCGTCGACGACGAACTGCTCCGGCGTGGAACTAAACCTAGCACGGTGGTGGGGGTCTCACGGGGCTCACCTGGGCTCCAGCTAGGATCCGCGACCGGGGCAATTGACGTGGTAGACAACGGCGAGGCGAGGCGCGGTCACGGTAGGGCTTGGGGTGGTCGAAATCAACGGCGCCCTTCTCCTCCAGCAGCAGCGGGCTCTGACAAATTCCGGCGAGAGAGAGCTCGCCTTGCTCCGGGGAGAAGTGGGGGAGGGTCAGTGAGAGGTGGTGAGTGGAATGGTGTGGAGAATGTAGGCGGGGGTGACCTCCTTTTATAGCGCAGCGAGGGGTCCGAACGGTGCGGGCGCGAGCTCGTCGGTGACAAGGCTACAGGTGGCTATCGGCATGGCGGTGGCTAGTGGGCGATGATGTGTTCCCTGGCGTTTCTTATGGGCTTAATGGCGAGGCATGGGGTGGTGTGGTTCGGTCGTGAGCGTGCGGCGCTCCGCACGGACGTGGAGGTGTTTGCGGTGGCGTGCGGCAGCTGTTGGTCGCGCAGCGACGAACGGGGGTATCTGCTGGGGTGTTGTGATCATGGCGGGCATGCGCGTGCGCGGTGAGGGCAAGGCGCGGTCTGGGCGAGCTGGTCAGGCACGGCGAGCTAGCGCGCTCTGGACATGGCACAGAAAGGCAGGGCGCGGCGTACCTAGGGTGGTCCAGGGCTCGGCTGGGGTTGTGGCCTGGACAGGGGGTGGCGGTGGAGCGAGGCGTGTTTGGTGCATGTCGTGGGCGAGGCTGGCGAGGCTCCTAGCGTGCTGCCCACTATCGGGTGGCGACGACCACAAACGGGCGGCACTCCACTATGCATATGGCGAAGGGGGGTTTGTCTGGGGCTTGGTTAGACTCAGGGGAGATAGGGGGTTTAAGAGGGGACAAATGGTCGAGGATTACTATGCACAATAATAAAGTTAGGCAGAGGTTTAATTAGTGCAAGCAAGGTGTTTGTGTAAATGGCCGCATGAAACTTGGTTTTGAATTTTTGATTCAAATTTTTTGAGTGATCTTAAATTTAGCTTGAGAGTCTATGTTTGCTTGGAGAGGTTAAGGGGAATTGATTTGGTGGGTTTTTGAAAAAGTGGGATCTTAACATATGAACTAGATTCAATTTTCAACTGTCCATTTAATTGCTTTGGAAAATGTTTTTGTAATTTTGTAAAGTGGGCCTTGATACACTTTTACTTGGTCTAGCAAGGGGTGAAAAGAAGTAGAAATGTTTCTGTTAGAAATCTTCTTCTAGGAACACACAAAGTGACCTAGTGGTTAACTTTTGTCAAAATGACCATTTGCTTTATTTATTCATATTTGATTTCTTTCTCTTTGGATTTAGTTTGTAAATGGCCTAGATGATGTAGTATTCATATTTAAACCATTTCACATTATTTAGAACAATCAATCATGGAATATACACTCAAATTTACACTAATGCAAACACACATGCATTTATATTCATTTTCTTAATAAAAGTTTTTGTTAACCCTAAATTGGGTTATTTGAACTTGATAATCTTGATTAGAAGTTTTGGGGCGTTACAAGTTGATGTAAGTCGCAAAACTCACGTCTCTTCAAAGCCATGACACCAGCAACCACGTGATTAGTGCGAAAAGCTTCTTCAAACTAGTTCCATGGAATAACATCAATATTAGGATGGGTGACCTGATAATTATCCCACCATTCAGTAGTAGGCCCCTCAAGTTGATGTGTGGAAAACTGCACCCTTTCTGCTCCAATATCCTGAACGGTGTCTAACCTCTTGTTGATTGTGCGGATATAGTCATCTGCTAGGCTTGAGAAGGTAGGGGGTTTAACTTCAAAACCTGAGTCAAGTGATCCCATTGAGGCGACGGGGGTGGCGGAGGCCGCGGGTTGTTGTTTGTTGTTTTGCATATTCTGGGTGAGGAGTTGGATCAGCTGATTTTGAGAGGCCAATAGTTGTGCAATCTTAGGAGGTAGAACATGGTTCTCACGTCTTGGTGGCATCTGAGGTTTTAGACAAAGACTATGAAATTTCATAGTTGTGCAATTTCATAGATAAAAAGACTATGAAATTTACTCTACCCTTGTGCATTACACATGGAAGCACACACAAATATTATCAACCAATTTTCAATCACATCGAATTTTATTACAACCAAGCATTACAAAGAAATTGGTAAAGGTACTATGGTATTTGATAGGCTAACTACTCTAATCTCTTGTCTCGTTAGGTCTGAGTTGGGGTGTGCATGTTGTTGCTCTTCAAGGCTTGGTGGATCCTCTAGGTTTCAACATCTCGAGATTTCTTCTATGGGTAGTTGATAGCATAATGCCCATTGTTAAGGCACTTGAAACAAGTGACACCTTTAAGATCCGTGCTATGCTTCCCACCAGAGTTGCCATTATTCCCATTACCATTGCCTTTTTTCTCGGGATAATTATATGCATAGTGTCCAAGGTCTCCACACTTATAACAGATAACTTCACTTAAATCCTTCCTCCTTTTTGGTCCTTCCAAGGCTAATAAGTCTCCTATTTCTTTTTCTTCACACTCCAGCTCAATCTTCGGAACCCTTGCTCTTTTCCTTGAGCTAGTTTTGGGAACATGGCCCCTTTTTCCATAAGGTGAGCATCGCGAAGTGATGACTTTGGGTGTGGTGTCTAGAGTCTTGACTCCATATCTCGCCTTTGTCGTAGACCTTATATCGTTGTAGAGCTTCATGAGGCCTTGGCGCATTCTGTCTCTGACTTGCTGATTCACTTGTTGTACCATCGGGTAGAGGTGATATTGAGAGGGGTTATGGTTGGTTCCTTCACACAAGAAGCATGTAACTTGAGAGGTGGGGAATTCTTCAAATGGGTGACTTGCTTCATAGTAGGGGCACTGACCATGATGCTCCTTGGAGGTATGGTCCATCTATCGAGTTGTCCGAGGTTTAGAGTAGGAACGAATGGATTATAGGAGGAAAAGAGTAACCCATACAAGCAACTTTAGTTTTAGGAAATAGGTTTTATTTGTTATCGTAGCAAACCATAAAAACATCAATCAATTTATCGCATCTACTTTGTAGAAAAATCTATCCGGATTTGGTTCCTAATAGGTCACTTGGATTCTTCGAGGGTTCGAGTCTTCAATGTATTCGTAATCTTGACAGTCTTCATGTTATTCATAATTCAATCTTTCAAGGTCTTCAATTAATAAACTTGACTTAAGGCCTTTGAAGTCTTTGGTGCTTGTAGCTTTGAATACTTCACTTCTTGTAGCTTCAGTCTTGGAACATCTTCTACGGAGGTCGTCCCGACTTGAGCGAGATGGTCTTCTTTGGAAAGGTAGTCTTGAGAGAAGTTTCTTCTTGAAGTTCATAGTGGTCATTTCAAGTGTTGAAAAGCAGAGACTTAAGAAATTTTAAAACCCCAAAGTTAGATGATGAGAAGTTTGAGAGTTTTTTGAAAGAACTCAGAAAATATTACTCCTAAGGTTTTCCATGTCCAGGGTCACAATTTACAGTTAACTTATGCTTTGATACCATCTGTTATGACCTCGGATCGATAAAGATCCTAAGTCCCTGTGATTAACATGCTAGTCCCCGGATCATTAGCTAGCACTCACAGTCGATTAAATATCATGTAAAACACAAGTCTTTATTACATGAATCGAATAATCCAAAGTTTACATTATTACATCAGAAGAGAAATATATACAACTTGAAGTCCCATCAATGCCATAGCCTAGTTTAGTGAAGACCTATGATCCTAGCGCACCTTTCAATGATGATCTCCAAATTCTACACATGAAACGTGCAGCCAAACGAGTTGGTCAATACTTTGAATGTATTGGCAAATTACACCATGAGGGAAAAGACTTGGCCTATTTCTACATGCAAGGCTAAGAGAAGGCTTTGTAGTTTATTTGCGTAAAGCCAATTTTCTCTAAGTAAAAGAGAAGTAGAGAGAAAAATATTTTATCCTACTTTGCAAACTTTTAATAAGTAAAATAAGGTTGAGTAGCTTGCACTGGGTCCTCCAGGCTACCAACTCCCAACCCAGCACATGGCACCCAAAATATTCCCACTAAGTCTTAGTTCACAAAGCCCACAAGATGCAACTCACAACTTAGGTTTGCAAACATTTTATTTGCAAAGATAGAGGAAAATCCTTCAGAGGCTCCATCCTTCAGACGCTCAATGTTGTTTTGTTTCCGTGAACACGGCTGATCGATCAGATTATTACTCTTGAGAGTTTGTGCACTTTACCCACAATCCACGGTCAAGTCCTTTTACAGACAAGACCATGGCGAGGCTTTCCCTTAGTATCCCCTGTACCTTCTGGATCCAACCATGCCAAGAACCTCCAAATGTTGGTACCCAGGTGAGGTTTCCCACTAAGTACTAGGCCAAGACAGAGCCCATATTTATTGTGGTTGCACTGGAAGCTTCTAAAATCTAAAACATGGCAAATTTCTTTGATTCCTATGTGGTAGTCCTCCACCAAATTCCACTCGTTGACCCGACAACCATTTCGTCCAGAAGAAAACTTAGTTTTTCTGTTGAAGTGGATTTGAGTAGAAAAGATCACTCAGGAGAGACTTTATACATAGAAAAATTATTGTCTTTTGAACCCCTCAACGGTACTTTTTATATATAGCATAGCAAGCAAACACTTAGCAAAACAGGGGTAACCTATTAGGAGGGATAAATCCTAAGTATAGAGCTACTCATGGCATACTACAAAATCATCGCACTTGCAAAATAATACTAAGAAATTCTACTAGAACATCCTACACATCCATTCTATAGAATTTGAAGGCTAAAACACGCATAGTTAAAACTGGGACAAAAACATGAACAAGTGATGTAACTTGCCTTATGTTAATAATATTCTTGATGATTGTATTCCTCCGTGGGAATCACACTCTCCGAACAATCTAACGTGAGGACAAAGTAATTCTAATCAAAACAATTGCAAACATAGCAACAATACAAACATACCACAAAATAATGGCGATCATTTGCATGCATGATGATTTACAATATCACAATGGTTGTATTTAGTATTCTGAATACTATTATAACACATGATGCATATGAAAGGCATCCAATGCATAAAAATATTTATTAATGAACCGTATTGATTTAAATAAGATTTAACCCACTTTATCTTAGTTCTGGTATTTTTGTATTTTTAAATTGTGAATTAAATATCACTTTATAGGTATCTTAATCTATAACAATACAATTTAGTCTTCCTGCAAGATCATCTGAATAACAATGCCAAATAATTTGGTGTATATTTTTGCTGGATAGATATGATTATAACTAAACAGTACAAATTGGTTTATCTAAATTTGGAGTTATAAATCATTTTCTACGATTTAATTACTATTTAATAGAGTTTAAATCATTTAAAATATTTAATTCTTAAAAAATTATATCTATGACCAGATATGTATTTTTCGTGAAATTGTGAAACCAGATATATATTATTTATATTTTTCCAATCTATAAATACTTCATTACGATTTTGATAATCTAAATAGCCATTAAAAATAATTAAATCACTATAGTAATTATACACTACGAAAATCAGATCTAACAACATATTAATGTTGAATATGAAATTTTGAACCTATGGATATTTTATATGGATTTTTATGATCATCAAATTATTTACTATGATTTATTTAGTCTAAAAAGGGTAGTAAACCAATTAAATTATTACAGTAAAACTATACAGTAAAAGTTAGATATAATCTTGTATTAATATTCTACATAACTTTTTGAATCCAAAGATACATTATTTCTAATTTTTGGTCAAGTATTAGAATTACCATGGATTTTACAAGTTATAGCAATAATCTGCCTATTAAAATAAATAGAAAAATATTATCCCGACCAGGTGGCCACGTGTCGCAATACTACTGGGTGACGCGTGTGCGTTGCTGACTAGGCATTTACTTAACCTGACGCGCGCGCACTTGCCACATGGTGTAACACGATTGGTTGGTACCGCTTCACTGACAGACCTAATCCTACGCGTTGATCCTCGATCTAATGGACGGAATCGAAGGTGACCAACCCGGCGGCGGTGTCGACAGCGATGGGCGGCGATGACGACGGCGATGGGCGGCGGACGCGTCGGAGGTGGTGCTCGGCTGCGATAGGGTGGCTTCCCGAGACAGTGGAGTAGATGAAGACGTACAGATCTTTACCTCGGTTCTCCTAGCACGGACATCGTCGGTCCTTGACTCCTCGGATCGCAGTGGCGCTCCGCTGCCCATCTCCGTCTCTGACAGAGCTCCGATGTGCAATTGGGGGCAGTAGGGGTCCTGTACCATGGGGAAAATGTGAGGGGCAACGCATTACTACGAGAGGGACGCGAGGGGGGAAAAAGAGTGGGCAGAGGGGCATCGGAACCTTGCTTCCGAGCTCGGGTCCTGTTTGGTCTCTAATTCAGCATCCCGGGGGCGGAATCGTTCCAATTTTTTTAGGGATTGTGAGGAGGGCGTCGAGGGATTTTATCTGCTCGTTTTTGTGGTCGAGGGGGCAAGGAACACGCAGAATCAACAAGATTTCCGCGGCCACGGTTCGGAAATGTGAAGAACAGAGCTTCTTGCGCGAGGAAGGTTGACGTGGGCATACCCTACAGGTATTTGAGTTTGGCATATACGCCATGACGTTACCAAGGCCCAATACAAGGTTCAGGTGACTCACGGAGACTCCGACTGCTTTAAGGGTAAGGCAAAGCCTAAGATAGAAAGTTTAAAGGGACAAACCCTAATCTGTAATGGACTCGACCTGCTACCTAAGACCTAGCTATCTATATAAAGGCTAGGAGGGGTGGCGAGGATGACAATCACAACCCTAGTTTCCACAACCTCGCCAGATTTCATCAGTGTGCCCCTGTAACTTTTGACTCCTTTGATAATTCCAAGAGCAGACAACTAGGAGTAGGGACCTCTACGAGGCCTGAACCTGAGTAAACCTTGCGTCCCTGTGTTCTTGTTTGCTAGCTGATTGATGCCTTCAGCACTCCCTCCTTCTCCAAAATCCAAGTCCATAACAATGGGCATTGATGAGTTAAACCCTCTTCAATTGGCGCCGTCTGTGGGAACTGGGAGTGCTGATGTCGCGGCTTCTTCGGGCCTGTCAACCGCGATCTACAACTCTACAACAGCGGAGATTCTCTAGCTCTTCTGCACTTTCGACTTCACTGTCCACATGCTGGCCACTCGCCCGGCCTTCGAGTCCGTGGGCGATGGGATCGGTCTGATGATCGGGAGCTTACGCTTCTAGGTTGGTCAGCTGGGCACACTTCGTCTCCCTGACCATCCGACAACTCCCGTGATTTCTCTAGCATCATGGTTTCCACCACCAATTGGCACCCTCAGCAAGCTCAACGCCCTGACAACAGTTGGGAGCACGGACATCGGCACCAGTCACGGATCCGATCTGGGTGACCTGGACATAGAGGATGGAGCCTATGGCTCTGGATCTGAAAGTTGTGGGAGCAACAGCTTACCTAATCACGTCATGTGTGCCATCATCAACGCAGGTGACACCGGTATCAATCGCGACAACACCGGTACCGGGCCAACCAACAACCAAAACAGTAGCCCCGCCAACGGCGCGCCCACCAACAATGGGAGAGAAGGGAACCCGAACCTCATGACAAATGAGCGCACCAAAGAGCGCATGTTGATCAAGCTCAATGACAACGAGTGGGCTCACTGTCGAGAGGCTCTGCGAGGTAATCCTCTACCCCCAAACTCATCACAATACATGTTGATGGGTTACCATTGGCTGCTCAAAGAGGAGTACAAGTGCCAGCAACAAGTGATCGCGCAACTCGACGCGCGAAGAAAGGCGGCAGACGAGTCGAGCCTTCGACGGGCTCAACTCTCCATGGGAGGATCCTCCTCCAAGGGCAACGACTACGTGGCCGCCAAACGGCGATCTCGATTGGCCCACCTCACCTACAAGGAGAGCGAAGAAGCTGTGAAAGTCCTCGACTTCGGCTCTATGACGGTGGATACGTGGGGCAATGTGCTCCCGAAGACACCGCAAGCAGCGGTGGCATCAGCCACCATGTAACTCCTTCACAACAAGCCACCGACTAGAGATCCATGAGCTAACATGCACCGATCCACGATCGCGGGCTTGGGGCTAGTCAAAGCCGCCCTCGTCAAGGAGCCAGCACCAGAGCCGAAGAAAACTAAGGCTTTGTATAACCTCCAGCGATAACAACCATGATATGTCACGACGATGTCGCTCATAGCGACATGACAGCGACTACGATGCGCGTGATGACATCACGCAGCGCAAGATCGACAAGATGCACGCGAGATGTGCTCGTTCGACTGACTAGGAAGATGACGAGGTAGAGCTCTACGGTGCTAGATACTTCAGCAGAGCCATCAAGTAGATGTGAATGCCTAAAGGGTTCAAGCTCCCATCGGAGAACCCGAAATTGGATGTCCTACAGGACCCGAAGATTTGGCTGGAAGATCACTTTTCCTCCGTCAGGCTGCATGTCGGAACCCAAAGCACGACTATGCAATGCCTGCAGCTACAGCTGCAAGACGCCGCCCGTGCATGGCTCAAGAATCTGCCACGCGGATCAATTCATAGTTGGGATGAGCTGGTCTACAGCATCGTGCGCAACTTCAAGGGCACTTGCAAAAGGCCCGCATCAATCGAAGAGCTAAGAGGCTGCCATCAGAGATCTGGCAATTCACTACGCTCGTACATCTAGAGATGGTCCATCATTAAGAACTCTTCAGAAGATATCTTTGAGGATCGCTCAATCGACGCGTTCAATGGTGGAGTTCGTCGCAGAGAGCTCAGGGAGGAGCTGGGCCGCTCGAAGCCCAAAACAATTGACCACCTGATGGAGATCGTGAATCGGTGGGCTGGCGGAGAGGACTCGGTGAAAAATCGTGTCTACTCCGATCATGACGACGACCTCGGGCGCAGATGTGATCGCCGAGGGAAACGTCGAATGCGCGTCTACGAGGACCACAAAGAGGTCGACATGGTCGCAGCCTGCTACGCCGACAAACGTGACAACAACTAGAACAGCGGATACCGAAGAAGTGGATACCGTGACAGTGGGGAAACCACCCAAGTGTGGCAGCGCTGCACTCGCGATGAAGCACCTAGACTATCCATCCAGGACAAATTGTCCGGACCTTGCAACGTACATTTTTACATCGACAAGCACGACGGAAAGAAAAAGTCCAGCCACCTTCTCAAGGACTGTTGCGAGTTCCTCTAGCTCCACAAAGGCCTGGCCCAGATGAATCGCGACGCGATCAACCAGGGATACAGAACTGCCCCGGGTGCACTGGCTCATGGAGCACCACCACCTGGGCCTTCACCACCTGCGGATGTGCCAGTCCAGCATCATGGAGGTGAGCCATACCCGTGAGCCGTGGGCAACATGGGGATGATCCAAAAAGGGTGCCCCTCTGATCGAATGCAGAAGGCAATCACTCGCCAAGTCAATTTGGCGATAAACTCTCCACCCTCCACCACTGAGTACGTCAGAGGAAGGGAGTCCTACATCACCTTCGACAAGCGCGACCATCTGCGCCAAGTAGCTCGCCCAGGCCACTGCCCCCTCGTACTCGAGGCACAGATTGGAGGCTTTGACATGAGTCACGTCTTCATGGACGGTGGAAGCGACATCAATCTCATGTTCGCAAGTACCTTGCGTGCAATGAGGATCCCTCTGACATGTTTGGAAGTTTCAGACATGACGTTCCACGGCATCGTCCTAGGGAAGGGCATATACACCTTGGGCAAGATCATCCTCGACGTCATCTTCGGCACGCCGCAAAACTTTTGGCGGCAGCGCATCGACTTTGAAGTTGTCGACTGGCCCTCACAATACCACTACGTCCTCGGACGTGTTGCGTTCGCAAGGTTCATGGCGGTACCACACTACAGCTACCTACAGATGAAAATTCCAGGCCCAAGCAGCGTCATCACAGTCAATAGAAGCTTCGAGAGGTCCGACAACTGCAACATGGAATTCAACAGAATCTCCCAGTCCTTCGGCATGCAAGAGGAGCTCTCAAGGTTGAAGGAATCGAAAGACAACAGTCTACCTCCCTTGATCAAGCTAAGTTCACCCGACCTATCCCTCGACTCATCGGTACACACCAAGAAAGTCCAGGTCCACCCAACGGACCCGACCAAGACGACCCTCATCACCAACAACTTGAGTCCCGCATAGGAACTCACGCTCATCGAATTCCTCTGTGAGCCCTGGGAAATCTTCCCTTGGTGTCCAGCGGACATGCCAGGAGTTCCTAGGGAATTCACCGAGAAATCACTCAACGTGAATCCAGACGCAAGCCCAGTCAAGCAGACAATACGGTGACTGTCTGAACCAAGAGAAAAAGTGGTCGGTATGGAGATCAATAGACTCCTCGACGCAAATTTCATATGCGAGATCGAATAAAGCACCTGTCTCGCAAATCTAGTGCATGTGCCTAAAACGACACGGATATCCTAGGGATGTGCATGGACTTCACCTCCTTGAACAAGCACTGCCCGAAGGACCACTTCCTGTTGCCATGGATCGATAAAATAATCGACTCCACTACAGGATGTGAGCGCCTCTGCTTCCTCGATGCCTACTTAGGCTACAATTAGATTCGAATGAAGGAAGAAGACCAAGAGAAAATAGCATTCACAACACCCTTTGGTGTGTTCTACTACAACACAATGCCCTTCAGGCTAAAAATGCAGGAGCCACCTATCAGCGGTGTATGCAGGCCTGCCTCAAGAACCAACTTGGTCGCAATATCCAAGTCTACGTCAACGACATCATCGTCAAAACCAAAGAGGAAGCAGTGTTAGTCGACGATCTCCTCGAGACCTTCGATAACCTAGATCGCTACCAGATCAAGCTCAATCCGGACAAATGCACCTTTGGCGTACCATCTGGGCAACTGCTCGGATACCTCATCTCCGCAAGAGGGAATGAGGCAAACCTGAAGAAGATACAGGCCATACTAGCCATGGAGAAGACGAAGAACGTAAAAGGCATCCAGCAGGTGGCTGGGCGAATCGTGGCGCTCAGTCGATTCATCAGTCGAATGGGTGAAAAGGCACTGGCCTTCTACCAACTTATCCGTAAAGCTGACAAGTTCGAGTGGACAGACGAAGCACAAGAAGCATTCGGGGACCTCAAGCGCCTACTATCCACCTCGCCAGTTTTGTTCACGCCTTGTGAAAAGGAACCGTTGTTGCTATATATCTCCGCCACCAACCAGGTGGTCAACACTATGCTCGTGGTGGAGCGAGCCGAAGAAAATAAGGTCCACGGGGTTTAGCGCCCAGTATACTACCTCAGCGAGGTGCTCACACCAACAAAGCAGCGGTACCCGCACTACCAGAAGCTGGCATATGGCGTCTTCATGAAAGCCAGGCGACTGCACCACTACTTCGGGGAGCACCCAATCATGGTGGTAAACTATTCCCCGCTCGGGCACATACTCCATAACCCCGACGCCACTGGACGAGTCGCGCTCTGGGGAATCGAACTGTCTCCAAGATACATCACATATGAGAAGCGCGATGCGATCAAATCGCAAGTTCTCCCAGACTTCCTCGTACACTGGATGGAGAACCAACTCCACGACAAGCCAGATATGTCCTATCTTTGGACAATGCACTTCGATGGGTCCAAGCGAAAGGATGGAGCTAGCGCAGGATTCATACTGACATCGCCCCAAGGAGACAAGATGAAGTATATTCTGCGAATGCAGTTCACAGTCTCCAACAAGGAAGCTGAATACAAAGCCTTGATCCATGGAATGCGGATGGTGAAAGCCTGGGGCGCCAAGAGACTCATCATCTACGGCGACCTCAAACTGGTGGTCAACGAAACAATGCACGAGTGTGATGCCCTGAGCGACAACATGATCGCCTACCGTGACCTCTACGACACACTCGAGGGAGACTTTGACGGCTGCGAGCTGCGACACGTTGGCCGCGAAGCAATGAAGAGGCGGATATACTCGCCAACATCGACTCTACCTGCACCCCAATACCACCTGGAGTATTTCTAAAGCGCATATGCGAACGCTCCATCAAGCCCAACACTCTAGAAAAGAAGGCAAGCACGTCAACGGACTCGGGGGCTACGCCACCCAACGAGCCAATGGCACTCGATGACATGGAGCCTGATACAGGACTAGCAGGCCAATTGAGTTCATGATGATCGAGGCATCTTGGACACAGCGATATATCACATACCTGCTCAGCAAAAGGCTGCCAGATGACCTGACTGATGCACGACACATAGTGCGACGATCCAAGGCATTCGCCCTCATCAACGGCGAACTGTACAAGCGCAGCATCATAGGAGTTCTTCAGAGGTGCGTCTCCAATTCGGGATGGAAGAGCCATCCTACTCGACATACACGAAGGCACTTGCGGACACCATGCTGGCAGTCGCGCTCTAGTCGCCAAAGCTCTACGAGCTGGATTCTACTGGCCAATAGCCATGCATGATGCCAAGGACATCGTCCAGTGCTGCAACGCTTGCCAGCGATTCGCGAACAAACCGCACGCACCCGGCGCGGAGCTAAGGCCAATACCAGTGGCTTGGCCTTTTGCACAATGGGGACTCAACATGGTCGGCAAGCTCCCGAGATCCTCGCGAGGAGGCTATGTCTACCTCCTAGTCGCGGTAGACAAATTCATCAAGTGGATCGAGGCCATGCCGGTGACAAAATCAATCAGGAGCTAGCACCGTCAAGTTCTTCGAGTCCATCGTCTAACATTTTGGGGTGCCGCATACCATTATCACAGACAACGGGACAAACTTCACCTCCAAAGAGTTCCATGAATTCTGCGAAAACCAAGGAATAAACATTAGCTACGCCTCGGTGGCTTACCCTCAGACCAACGGTCAAGTCGAAAAGGCCAGTGGCCGCGTCTGTGGCGGAATCAAGAAAAGGCTCCACCGACCACTTGAACAAGTCGCTTGGTGCTGGCAAGACGAGCTGCAATCCGTACTTTGGAGCCTACGCACAACTCCAAATAGCGCCACGGGCTACACTCTGTTCTTCATGGTGCATGGTGCTGAAGTGGTGCTACCCGCAGAAGTGCGCCACAAAGCCCCGCAGGTGGTGGCATACAGCAAGAAGGAATCAACTCCTGCACTCAAAGACTCCGTCGACCTCCTCGACGAGGCACGCGAGATTGCAGCAGAGAGATCCACGATCTACTAGCAAAGCCTCCGCAACTACCACAACAAAAGGCTACGCCCCTAGATCCTTCGTCGAAGGAGACCTGGTCCTGTGCCTGAAGCAACAAGGGCACCTCAAGCTCGAGTCCCCTTGGGAAGGACCTTACGTGATTACCGAAGTAATCCCAGGTGGCGCCTATTGCCTTAAAGATTTCAAGAGTGGAGACGCATACTCCACCCCCTAGAACATCGCGCAGCTACGCTGTTTCTACCCTTAGATGTTTTTACTTTACAAATAAGGCTTTTCGGCCAGGCTACTTAGCCACACATTGTACCTCGTGATATTCTACGAATAAGTAAAGATAAGTGCCCCAAACCTTGTGTTTTATGCTTTTCTCTCAATTATTTTACTCGGGGGGTTGCGCCACCTTTTGTACCATGTTCCACGAGCAATACAGTATCCTGAGTAGCTGACGAACTACCAATCGAACCATTGATAACACCAACCCAGCTGCAACACACCTGACAGGTTGGCAAGGTGCTAAGATGAATAACACGTTAGGCTAATGAAAAGGACATGTACCTTATAATACACTCGCAAAAATATACAAGCTAGCAAGCTCTTTACATATCAATGGGTATCAAATACACCCACTGTAATCACATGAATTTTATAACACTTATACATTCATGTGCAGAAAACACTACTGCTGCAAAAGGAGAACATTCGTTTGCTCCCCAAACAAATCTGCAATATCCTCAGCTGGCTGGTCAACCGCCTGATAGTGCGGCACCATATTCCAAGTCATCCCTTCAGGCAGCGGCGGTGGTCTAGCAGTAACAAACGCGATGTCCACATCTGGCCGATGCAGTCATACTAGCGACAATGCAGCCTTGGCACCTATGACTAGTTGCTATCGCATGCACTCACGGACCATGCTGATATCTTGAAACTTTGCCAGGGGAGCCAACAAGCTTGAGAGCACCACGTCAAGAGGAAACATCGCTTGGAAGATATGCCAAAGGCATGACTGCGCCTTCTTCAAACATTGAAGCACTCGCGAAAAACGATCCTGCAGCATCACCAACGCGACTGCACGGTCGTGGTCCACCCAAAATAACCCACTAGCCTGCAGCTGCTCCTGGGTTAAGTCATTCATTCGAATGGCTACCCGGTGCTTCTCATCCTACGGATGACGAGTGCTAACAACTACAAAAGCAAGAGCAAAGTACAAGGACAAGGCATCGCCATGCTCGCTAAAAGAAAAGATGAGAAGACAGAGAGCTAAAATTTAAATTGTTCGTTCAATTGCACAACTTCATCCAAGAGATATTTCTCGCGGGCGATGGTCTTCTCAGCTTTAGACTTCCACACATCCATGTTACCGCGGATAATGGGAAACTCACGCTCCAGTTTATTTATACGGTCGTGTAGTCGCGAGAGCAACAACAGCTCTTCCACCTTTGAACATGGTTGCGCCACGGTTTCATCGGTGGGAGGAGAGTCATGAGGATCACTTGAAGGACCACTCGAAGGACCCTATTTACAACCAAGCAACAGGCAAATGAGACCAATCATACATTGATAAAAAGGAGGACTGCATTCAAATTCGATAAAAGTATCAAGGGGGCACACCCCACAAAATGCGATCAGCAAAAGGAAGCTACAACTATTACAAAGGGAAGCTATGGAGCAATCTGCTTCTTCGACTTGGACTTCGACTTCGGGGGCTTCCTTGAATCCGTGGCAGTCTCCGACACCACAGACTTTCTGGTGGTAGCCCCAGACGATGCAGCCTTCGCCGCTTTCACTCGCCGCAACTCTTCAGAATACCTGGCGACTGTCGCAATGAGACGAGGCCCGTATTTACTACATTTAGTGGCAAAGCGAGCAAACACTACCTGCTGGCCATCCGCATCGACAGGCATCGCGTCGGAGTTAGCACTTGGATCCAACTCTACACCATGCACTTGCACCATCGCGAGTGCCATTGTCCAGCAGGGCATACTGTCGACCTAAAGCAAGGATTTGCTCCGCAAGGCGAGTGGAATCCTTCATGATAGGCTACACCAAGAGAAACGAGGATTCAGTGTTGACAAAATGCATAAACTCGACTGCCAGCAGCAAAAGGATACTTACGTGTTCCTCCAGGGACTCCAAAGATTCCTGTCAAGTGGGCGTCCGTGCAAGCATCTGGTGCCCCCCGTTATGAGGGGAACTCGAAGAGTTGGCGCCAGAGTGGGCTGCCACCAGAGGAGAAGGTGACTGCACGGTGACCTCCTTGTTTTTGGAGTCTACGACTCCGGATTCTTTTACAAATTGGCAGTCGTCGGAAGACGACGATGCTTTTTGACTACAAACATGACCAATACCACTTCAGAAGACAAACTCCAAGAAAAAACAAGACGAACTCGCAAATATTTAAAACTTACCCGTCGACGACTCCTTCGGCAACCTCAGCTTCTTTCGAGCGGGAGGAGCCATGGCGCGTACAGGCACGGCGGGGATTGGCTCCTCCACAGCAGCAGAAGGACCCTTTGGCGTCGCTGGCGAGGAGGCATCTGAATCCGCGCTACGGGAGCACTTGCGACTCCCGCGATCGCCGGACTCGGGGGCTTCCTCATCTTCCTCAATCGGAACCGTGGAGCCTGACTCGTCCTCTTCCTCCGCTTCATGCGGGATAATTCCTTCAGGCTAAGGAGGCAAGCTAGTAGCTACTCTCCAGTCCTACAAGTAGAAGAAGCATCATTATATATCAAGCACCTGACAAGCAATCAAAAGTCTAGAACACTTCACAGGGAAACTCTACCTCAGGTGGAGGATTGTTGGCATCGAAAGGAGGCACGACTGACTCGCCTGGGAGCTCCTCCTTGGCGGTGTACTTGGTCACTACCCGCAACCTCCTATCTACCTCACCCAAAGAAATGATCTCTGCAAATATGCGAGTGACATTGCCAGCACCAATCCAGTGGCACATCGGATGGGCTCTGGCCTGTAGAGGCTGAATACGGCGACGCAACCACGTGCAAATAAGTTCAGCGCCACCTTCCTCTTTTCCTATGCAGCTTTCAAGGTCAGGGACACGCTGATACAGCATCTCCGTCTCCTCAGACTCGCCGGGCATCACGATGTTCTTCCAGGAGCACCTCCTCTTGCAGGCAGTCACGGGATCGAAGGGCGCGAGTCCGTAGTGCTCTCCGTCAGCCTTCTGGTCGTGGATGTAGAACCACTTATCTCTCCACCCTTGGATAGATACGGTGAGTTTGATGGCGAAATAAGTGACAGAGGAGTTAACGTGGATTCCGTAGCCTCTACGTCGTAGACTACCGAACCAGACACCGAATGACACTTAAGCTTAAAAAGCTTCTTGAAGATACCGAAGTGTGGCTCGATTCCGAGCCAGCACTCGCAAAGGGTAATGAAACAAGTGATGTGGAGAATCGAATTTGGAGACAGCTGGTGCAGCTGGAGCCCATAGAAATAGAGGAGACCCCTAACAATAGGATGCAAGGGGAAAGAGAGACCGCGAATGATGAACGCAAGGAACATCACCTAGAAACCTACAGAAGGACTAGGGATCACCTCTTTGTCGGGCACGTGAGAGTTGTCTTCCACGGGAGGAAGCGCCCCATCTTGGCGCAGCGTGAACAGCTCCGAAGATTTATGATGGATGGGCGCCATGACCCATTGGTGACGCGGGTGCCCGCACCTTTACTATTCCCCCCCGTAGTGGCAGCACTGGTGCCTGTAGCGGTGGCGCCTCCTTTCTTCTTGGTGGCGGCAATGGTGGCCGCAGATCCAGCGGTGGTGCCTCCTTTCTTCTTGCCCATCTTGCAATGGCGATGTGAGCGCAGGAAGTAACTAGGGAAGATGCGAAGTTGGTCCAGTGCCATGGAAAAGATGTGTGCAAAGGAGCAGCAAGAGCAACAATGGCGGAGGAAGCGCAAGCAAGAAGAGAGATGAGGGGAAAATTACCACACCTGTGCCTCTACTTAACCTCCTAGCGGATGTCATCCGACGGCTAGAGCGAAACCTACTAGACGCATGGCGTACATCAGCACTGACGCGTGGAAAGGGTAAACCACGAACCGTCCCCCACTACTCCCATTACGTGCGGAAATCGAGGAGACGAAGTTAAAATAGAAGATTACGCACGCCCAGTCAAATCAAGGTCAGAAAGTGGGACCCACTACTCGTCACGTCCCGTCAATGCCGCTCACATGGGCAACTGAGGTCATCTCGTTGTTAGCACTGACGCCATCAATTCCAGCAGAAGAACATTTTGACTACTTTAGTCCTTACTCGAGTCTTCGACTCAACCAAGCACTCGAGGGCTACTCCTAACAGGAGTGCTGGCTGCGCACCTGAAAGTCTTTTATGCAGATATCCAAGCATCATGAAAACCCTTCACTCAAATCAATGATTCGATTGTGGACTCCGGGTTACTCCCACTGGGAGCGGTGGAAGCACATTCGACTGAAACAAGCAAATAAAGACGACAACAGTCGCAAAGTACTTATAGTCCCCACTCGAGTCTGCGACTCGAATAGGCACTCGGGGGCTACTCCCATAGGGAGCGCTGGCTGCACCCTATGATTATTTTTTCTTATATGTCACACCGTGTGTTGATAACATCCACACTCGAATGCTGTGGTGACTCCGCCTCATATTTTCCCTGCAAAGAGACTACGTCTCCTAGGCCACCCGAATCATCTCCACAATGACAAAAAATTCGGATGTCGCGCTTATAGCATGAAGATAAGACCTGAATAAGGCATGACAATGCATCTGCTGCGCACTACCATAAATATATCCGTGCTTATAGGTACGATGAATATGCCTTGATGGACGCGTCAAGTGCTCACACTTACACACTAGGATTCAACTTCTGTAAGACCTCCGCGGCCTGAGTCGAATTACGCCAGCACTTTTCCGAATTCGAGTCCGGGGACTTGAGTTTGAGTAGATTGCATTGTTTTGCCCTAAGGAAGTTAACTAATCCCAATACATCAGATAAATCAGGCGCGTATATCAACAATCCCTATGATACAAACCAGAACACTCAAAAATATGCTCAGTTATGCACTCGAAAGACTTCATAAATTCTCCACTCGAATCCGCGATTCCACTAGACACTCGGGGGCTACTAACATGGGCATACCCTATAGGTACTCGAGTTTGGCATATATGGTCTAGATATGGCAGAAGCCCACGGCGTTACCAATGCCCAATACAAGATTCGGGGGACTCACGGAGACTCCGACTACTTGAAGAACAAGGCAAAGCTTAAGATAGAAAGTTTAAAGGGATGAACCCTAATCTGTAACCGACTCGACCTGCTACCTGAGACCTAGCCTATCTATATAAAGGCTAGGAGGGGGCGGTGAGGAGGACAATCACAACTCTAGTTTCCACAATCTCCCCAGATTGCATCTGCGTGCCCTTGTAACTTTCGACTCCTTTGATAATTCCAAGAGCAGACAAGCAGGAGTAGGGACCTCTACAAGTCTTGAACCTAGGTAAACCTTGCATCCATGTGTGCTTGTTTGCTAGATGATTGATGCCTCTAGTGCTCCCTCCTTCTACAAAACCCTAGTCCATAACAATGGGCATTAATGAGTTAAACCCTCGTCAAAGGTGGAGACCGGGTTGGTCCCATGCTTCAGCGGGAGGGAGGGGTGGCTGGGCTATGAGGCTGATGTTGATAGGCCGGCCCAGTGCACTACTGTGATGCACGCTGCGTGCGCAAGAGAGGAGGCGGGCGGTAGCTAGGCGCATGTGGGCTAGGCCGCTAGGGTAGGTTTAGTTAGTTCATATTTTTTTTGTTCTTTTTCTTTTCCATTTTCTGTTTTTTTATTTTTCTCACAACTTTTTCATTTGAACTCCAAATGAACTCAAACTACTGTCTAAAATTTTCTAAATTCAAGTAGATCATTATAGGCTATTAGTCAACATTAATTTCTGCCTTAGCAATAGTGGATTTTTATAAAGCCAATTTATTCCCTTTAGGAATAAAGTGATATATATATAATTTTTAGGGTTTATTCATTATTCGAACTTGATTTTTTTTCATGATGCCAAAATGCTATTCAATGATCATGAATGTCATGCAAATGCAAATTTTTTTCCTTGTCCCAATTTATAATTCTTGGTATGTGACAGTGACCAAGCACTATGCTTTCTTGAACCATAAAATGGCATTTCTCCCAGTTCAAGACTAAGTTAGTGTCTTCACATATCTGCAAAACTTTATGAAGATTATGGAGACAATGATTAAAGGAAGTTCCCTAAATAGAGAAGTCATACATGAATACTTCCATAATACTTTCAACATAATCATCAAATATAGCAGTCATACATCTTTGAAAAGTAGCGAGAGCATTGCAAAGACCAAAAGGCATACAGCGATAAGCATAGAGGCCATAAGGACAAATAAAAGTAGTTTTAAGTTGATCATCAGGGTGAACACAAATTTGGGAAAAAACAGAATAACCGTCTAAGTAACAAAAATGAGAATGCATAGCAAGCCTTTCTAAGGTTTGATCTATAAATGGTAAAGGGTAATGGTCCTTCCTAGTTTCCTAATTAAGTTTTCTATAGTCAATGCACATCATGTGTCCAACAACAGTTCTAGTAGGTACCATTTCATTATGTTCATTTTCTACAACCGTAAACCCACCTTTCTTAGGAACACAATGAACGGGACTTACCCATTCAGTCTCCTCTACATGAAAGATGACGCCTGCATCCAACAAACGTATTATTTCTTTTCTTACCTCCTCTTTCATGTGAGGTTTAAGACGTCCCTGAAAGTCCATGACCGGCTGAGCTCCTTCTTCCATGAATATTCTATGGGTGGATATCGGGGGATTAATTCCCTTCAAGTCACTCATCAAATACCCAAGAGCATTTCGATGCATGCGGAGAACCTTCATTAAGTTTTCCTCCTCTTTCTCTATAAGGTTAGCACTTACAATAACAGGAAATTTATTTCTCTCATCAAGAAACCTATATTTTAGTTCCTTTGGCAGAGTTTTAAGGATTAGAGGAGGAAGGGCATCATCTCCTTTCCTTATGGGTTCTTCATATTTTTGATTAATTTCGATTTGCACCTCAGGTGTGGAGTCAAGATAATCATCCATTTCAAACTTTTCTATGTCTTGTGGGATATTATTATTATTGACTAAACGTCTTGCTAAATCATCTTCAGGAGTCTCGATGACTATTGAGGCTAAATTTATGATACTACCTTCTTCCTCATGTTCGTACTCATCATCATACAATTCTTCAGTAGCTGGCTTATGTCGAATTTAGAGAAGTGAAAATCCATCTTCTCTTCACCAAACTTGAGAGACATAGTTTATCGCTTGCAATCTATATTTTCTCCTGTGGTATTTAGAAAGGTTCCTCCAAAAATGATGGGACAATAAATATCAGTAGGCATATCAATAAGCACAAAATCAATGGGATATTTGCAAGGTCCAATACAAATTTGAACATTCCTAATTACTCCCATAGGTACTCTTAGTGTTTTATCTGCAAGCATTATAGTCATATCTATATCTTCTAGTTCGGCAGGAGTTAATTCATTTTGAATTTTAAAAAAAAATTGAAAGGGATAACGTTAATAGCTATACCAATATCACAAAGTCCATAATAGGAAGTTCCTCCAAAAGTTCATGGGAGAATAGGCTTACCAACTTCTTTAGCTTTTACCTTTCCTTCAATGAATTGCGAAGCCTCGGTATCTAGCTCAATTATGTTGTAGTGTGCAAACATGGTTAACATATCTTCATTTATTAATGAATCTTCCTCTTGTACATGTTCTTCTTCAATTTTCCTTCTTTGTGTTTCCTCTTCCATCTCCTTGAGAAATAATTCTTCCTCTTTGTGTTAATACTCTAGTTGCTGAGCCATCATATGTTTTCTCACCATCCTTGGGAAAGGAAAGGGTTCAACATATGGGGATACCTCCTTTAACGGCTCGACAGGGGCCGTGATTATTGGATCTTCTTCTACAACTGGCTCGGGTGGAGGAGTATAATGAAGCCAGTCTTTCTTAGGAGCTTCAATATGTTATGTAAAAGGCTGAAGGATTTGCAAAATAATATCATTATCAAGTTGCAGTTCATTAGCAGTTTATTCTACCTTACCGGAGTCTTTATAAGCATTGAGACAATCATATTCAATTTTTATACCTCCTTCGCCTCCTAAATCAAATCCCCATGTTTCTCTATTACACTGAATTCGTTCTAAAAGCTCCCAAGATTTAATAATAGTTAACTCCATGAAAGAGCCTCTTGAATTCATGTCAAGCTCGTGTTTGATTTCTTCATTAAGTCTTCCATAGAAAATATGCAAAACATACCATTCAGGTAAATCATGATGGGGACATTTATGAAGTAGAGACTTGTACCTTTTGTAGGCTCTTACCAAACCTTCACCTGGGCGGTTCTTGAAGTTTGTAATTGCCCTTCTTACTTTAGCAGTTTTTACCTTGGGAAAGAATCGAAACAAAAATTCTCCTTTAAGTTTTTCCCAAGTATCAATTTTATCTGCAGGGCAAATTCTATACCTAGCCAAAGCAATGTTGGTTAGAGATTGGCTAAAAAGTTTAAGGTTTAATTCATCATGGGAATAGACTCTCAATTTAAGGGTCCAACATAGCTCGTTAAAGTGCATTAAATGATTGTAAGGATCCTAATCGGGATCATCTCCTACAAAAGTTTTCTCTTTAATAATAGCGATGAAATGAGGGTTGACCTCCTATTCCGGTTCGCTCCCACTTGGGAATTCTTTGACGAGTCCTCTATTGAACTTCCTGGGGTATTTAGTAGCATCGAGCTGATTAATTAGTCCCCAGCAACGGTGCTACAAAATAGCTTGATGACTACAAGTGCACAGATAAATTGTAGCTAGTTTTGAAGTAAAGATATCGAACCCACAGAGGGCTATTGGTAAAGGTATTTATGCCCCTCATTACTATCTACCAAAGTATACTTATAAGCTGCCTTTGATCTCATGTAAAGGGTGTTTGAATGGTTTATGGTGGTTTGCAGAAAAGTAATTAAAACAAGTAAAAGAAAACAAGTAACAAGTTTGTATGAAAGCGTGGTTGAACTCAATAGGGCGAAAACGTTCTCGGGGATATAGGATACACCACTAGCATAGTATTATTGTTATATGTAATCAAGGTAACATACTACTTGTGTCATGCATGTGTGGAGAGAGCCCCATAATAAGATGTTCACTACAAGGCTCGTAGGAAGCCTCTTTGTTGAGCCAAGAGTGAGGTCACCTCTAAACAACCACTGTGATGTTTGAGAGTAGTCACCCATGCAAACGACCGCAATTAAGGGTTTCCCTGTGGATATCGTAATTAGCTTAGGGAGTCCCTCTTTAATCCTCCTTTGACCCTGTAGGTTACAAGCCGGTGCCAATCTGTCACGGGGCATTCCGGGTACGCTTCCAAGACACGTCCAAAGGATTTCTCCCTCCCTTTAGTCCTGATGGCAAATGATACGCGGCCGACTACACATACCATCTAAAGAGAGAGATCAAACTCAAATCATAAATATATCATAGACAAGCAAGTCATATGGACACAAGAATAGATCATCTTTATTACAAGCTGATAATGGTGCTAGGGTTTCTCCATCTCCCCAAGAACAAAGGAACTACTCACTCATGGAAACAATCAACAACATCATCATAATCAAATGAATGGATAAAAGTACAGAGGTGCGAAGGTATTCTCCCAGATGCGAAGGTAAATTCATAAAAATGACTTTTATCACTTATAAATACCATATAATTACACAATATGACATCTCTAATTGATATGTTCATATATGACTCCATGATTTGGGATCCTGCTGAAACAAGAACAAAATAGTGCGTGTAGACGCGGTGAAATACAAGGATCCCTACTCTATTTATCCAAAAACAAAAGGTAAATATGCTTCAATTTGACTCATCAGCTAGTAAGATGATATATTCTTGAACACGTTATCAACAAGCTATCCTGTGATATTTAAATACTTATAGTAATCAAACCATGCTAATTATTCACTACTTTGTAGTTGCGCAGACATTTGGAGTTGAGTTCACAAGAAAATGTCTAAAGAATTTCCTTGATGAACCAATTGATGTCCATGTCTAGCAAATGAAGAGCAAGAAGCCAAAGATGGTTACGATGAAGATGGGACCTAGTGGGTCAAATGCAATCTTAACAACCGGATGGGATAAGGTTGTGAGAAGACTCAACTTAAAGCAGGATAGCATTGTCCTTTTTTGCTTTGATGAGTTAGATAATGGCGAGGTACGTATTCTAGTTTAGAAACGTCAACCGGGCGGCCCATTACTACTCGAGTACTAATTATGCTTCTTCGATGCAAGGACTCCACATAGTATGCACTGGCATAAAGTAATGGCTAAATATGTATGGATTTCACCAACTTTTGGGCTAATGTTAATTGTTAATATAATGGTCTTGTTTTGACTGGCTGCTATATGTTCTTGAGTTAATCTGTTAATATGGCTGCTGAATCATGATTATGTGTCATGTAACTATGATCTTGTTCGAATTAGCATGATACTATTTAAAATGGTTTACACACACTGGAGACGGTCACTTTATAAAGCCGCTTCGAGGCACCCTAGTTCTAGAGACGGTCTTTGTTAGAATCTGACTCAGGTCGCCTGACTATTGGAGACGGTCCATAGTATAGGACATTTGAGGTTGAGGAGTTCTTGCAAGCGTTCAGAAATACTGGTCGTCTCTAGCTCGTACATGTTAGAGGCATTTTCCTTTTTGCATCGTCTGAGGTGGTGTATCTTAGAACCACAAAGAATAACCGGCTCAGGTGGTTTGCTCTTTGAAGCTATGCGCTTGAGCCGGAATGAGAAACTGACTGAGGCCTACGGCAATTGACGTCTCTAAGTAACATGTTTGTACTAGTGCCGTCAACTCACCGCCTTCCCCTACATCTCTAAACACGCTCTGTGAGGAACCCTCCATGGCGTAATTGTCGGCAGTACCATGAAAAAGATCTTTGATATTTATCTAACATCCTCCTATGACTCTAAGAAGGAAGGATTGCATCGTACCTGAGCTACCTTAGTGTAACCCTAAGGGGGAAATACTGCGTTTTCCCCACCAAAAATATAAAGTATCCTTTGGCCAGAACCAACCTCAAGAATTTTGACCCTAAGTTGTGGATAGAATACGATAAGCCCTTAAGGAAACACCGTGAGTCCTTATAGAAAAGATATCAAGCTATAGATTCTATCCTCGGAATGGTACTTCAACAATATTCCAACGACGTCTCATTTGCTAAGTGTAAGCCCTCGACATATCGAGTCTGAAAAGAGAAGATGATCAACCCCTGCAAGTAGGTCTGAAAACAAGCTTAACTCCTCCTACACCAAAGAGGAATGAATTTCAACTGTACCGACAAAGTAACCACTCCTAAGATGAAGTTCAACATATGAAAGTCCACTAAAACCCCTAACACTACCCTCCCGAATCCCGAGACGAGATTATTTTTAGGGGGGGAGGTCTATAACCCCCACTTTTAGTAACCCTGACTAAGAGTCCAAAGTGCAAAATTAGGGGGAACAAAAACTTGTTCTTGCTAAGCGGTGTGGTAGTTCTTTGCTTGTTTGCGCTTACGCATCTGATTTTGTTGTGGTTAAGATTACTTCCTCTTATTCTAAACAATTACAGAAGTTAATTAACAAAACTGTCTTGGCTTATTTTACATATTGTCGAATGTTCTAGCGCTTCAAAAATATGATCCAAGATGTCTATGCAACCCCAGCAATTATAGTACCTTCTCTTATGGAGATATATATGCTACCATCTCCTTATGATTTCAAGACAGAACTTCTAAATGATCTTACCTCTAGGTTTTCCAAAACCTTTTATAAAACTTTTGGATCTACTCTTGGTAGAAGTAATAAGTAACCTTACCTTGTTCAAACTCGATCCTTTTCAAAATTCCTCTCCCTACCTCAAGATATGCTTGATGGTACCCATAGAAGTAGCCTGATATGCTTGTTAAGATCAATCGCCTTGATCTGCTATCTTAAACTAGACTGTCAGGATTTGTTTGTTTAGGAAGTAGTATGAGATACTCTAGGAGCTCATCCTCTAGGAACCAATTAACTTAAGAAAACATCCTCTACTCTTGAGGAATAAAATCACCAAACACTAAGCCCTTACCTATGGGTCAAAGGCAATGCATCTAATCTACACTCACCTTAGGATGTACTCTATCATATCCTATACTCTCCCTTGATCAAGAAAACCACTAACCAAGTTTCCCCAAACTTTCCCTCACCACTAGTCACTAAAGTGACCATCTAATCTCTGAACCAGTCAATTTAGAGTTAATCCTTTCTAGTAGCTTCCAAGTCCATGAAGACCAACTGTAAACATGGATCTGTTCTACTCAATCTAAACTTCAACCTTATCCGCTTGATGCGGAGTTCAAACCTTGCATCCTTACAAAATCATCCCACTTTATCCCTTGGCTAGATCATCCTTTGACCCACTTGTTTTCATCCAAGTTTGGCCTCAATCCTAAAAACTCTTAATCATGATCAACCCTAACCCTCTGCACCATGGTGATCTACATCACTTGGTATATCTATCCATCTAGCCCATCGCCCAAGGGAGCTATGAGGTCCTTGATACAACAAGGTTTTGATGGTATAAAATATTATTTCCCAAGATCCCAATTCTACCACATCTTTTGTTTTCTTCAAAACCAGGTGTTGATTTTCCGAACCCAAGGTGTGATAATGATAGCTACCCTATGTGGTTATCATATACCTAGGAGTTAAACTTTTTTATAAAATCCTTCCATAATTATTTTGGCACAAAAGTATTTAATTCTTTGCTTTTCCAAAGGTTTCAAAACTCCTTCTATTGAAGAAAGTTTGTTTATTTACAAAACACTATTTCAAGTCTAGGCACATTTGAGCCCTATATCATGCCCCCTATCTTCCCACTTCAAAAATAAATATTTTTGATGAGTTTTATTATTTATTTTTTCCTATTTTTTAAATGACATAAATGCAAAAATAAATGTCTTAAATTATTTTATTCTTCAATAAATCCTAAAAAATTCCCCTACGTGTGAAATGATGTTCAGAATCATCTCACCTCAAAAACTTACCTTGCCCAACTCAAAAATATCAAACGATTTCAGTAAAACCCTTTCAACACTTTTTTAGTATTTGATATAAAAAGGATCTAAAACCATCAGACAACTAATAAGATTAAATACGTTTACATTTTACCACTTCCTTTTATGTTTGAATTTTACATGGAGGGTGGGAGTACATTTTACATCAAGGGACTAAAAAGGGGAAAATTACATCGAGGTACATAAATTTAGCACGAAGCACCTTAAAATTAAGCAAAGGAAAATAGTCGGGTTCGGCTCCTTCTCGAGAGAGAACCTGACCGAGCCATACTCTCCATACTACTTCCTCTTTGTTTGTTGTCAAAATATGGCCAAATTTAGCGGCACGTAAATTCTTAGATACGGGATCATGAATCATTAGCATAAAGTATGATATAGATATGGCCATGACCTTGGTCCTTTGTCTTGAAATCCAAGAATGTTCATACTCATCGACAACTAATAATCTTAAATATGATTAAATTTTAGCACTTGCTTTTAGGTTTGAATTTTACACCGATGGTGGGAGTACATTTTACATCAAGGACCTAAAAGGGGGAAATTACATCGAGGTCCTCCATACATTTAGCACAAATTACCCTAAAATTAAGCAGGGAAAATAGTCAGGTTTGGCTCCTTCTCGAGAGAGAAGCTGATCGAGCCATACTCTTCATACTACTTCCTCTTCGTCTATTTTCAAAATATGGCCAAAGTTGGCAGCATGAAAATTCTTGGATATGAGATCATGAACCATTAGCATAAAGTATGATGTAGGTATGGCCATGACGTTAGTCATTCAGCTTGAAATCCAATAATGTTCAAACTCATTCACAACTAAGCTTAAATACATTTAAATTTTACCACTTGCTTTTAGGTTCAAATTTTACACGGACGGTGGAAGTACAGTTCACATCAAGGACCTAAAAAGGGGGGAAATTACATTGAGGTCCTTGCATTTAGCACGAAGTACCCTAAAGTTAAGCAAGTAAAATAGTTGGGTTTGGCTCCTACTCGAGAGAGCATCTAACTAAGCCATACTTTTCAATCTACTTCCTCTTTGTTTGTTTCAAAATATATTGCCAAATTTGGCGGCATGCAACTTCTTGGATATGGGATCATCATCTGCATAAAGTATGATGTGGATATGGCCATGACCTTGGTCGTTTGTCTTGAAACTCCAAGAATGTCCATACTCATTTACAACTAATAATCTTAAATACGTTTAAATTTTACCACTTGCTTTTAGGTTCGAATTTTACATGGACAGTCCATCATCCTACTCATAGTCTAGCCAAGTAGATAGTCAAGGACAATGCCAGTGAGTACTTTTGAATGTACTCACAAACCACCATAACAAGAAAATAAAAACAAAGGTATGCATTATGGCTAGGGATAGGATGGCTCCAAAGGGGTTCTTTTCGAGAATAACTTCGCTTGTAGATTTAGCATCTACACCACAAATGTAACATATTTATAAACCATTTAAGAAATAAGTTGGTAAAAATTTGAGCTACTAGGATGGGGTTACCCATTGATTTTCTTACGGTCATCCCATGACCAACACCTCCTTCATCTCCGACTATCCCATGGTCCAACATTGATACCTTTCGACCATCCCATGTTCAAAACCTCTTTCGGAAACTTTTTATAAAACAAAACCACACCGCTCTATAGTAGTTTGTCCAACCGTCCATAACCACGGACACGGCTGTTCGAATAGGTTTACTCTCTACAGAGGTGGTACACTTTACCCACAAGATTTGATACATCCGCCGTGGGTCCCCGCGGATCGTCATACACCAGTATGCGGGGTTCGGATAATCAAACAAGACCCTTGGGAGATCTACTCTAACATAAGCACCTACCCTCGGAGTTGTCCCCCTCAACACCGGGACGTCGGGTATCGAGGACCAACCGGAGCGCATTTTACACTTCACAAAGTGGGCGCCTTCAATGAGGGGCTCACAGTAAACGCCTTGCTGCTCGCAGACAGTTCATTCCTTCTCCAAGTCGATGTCTCACATGGACCCTTACAGGAGAAGGCCTAGCCTCCGAGGATCGAGATCCCTGATAGTAGTTGTGAGGCAACTTATATCAGAGTGGACGACCTTTAGATCAAGCCCCTTCCCATTAGTAGTAGTGTGGTTGCACGGGTAAGTTGTTATAGCTAAGCTGCAAAGAACCGGGTGTGTTTTCAAAAACATTTCACCTCGTCCTCCTCAGTGTAACCACTTGGAAAATCAAAACCTTTCTCTTTTTAAGATCTCTCGGCAAGTCCCACTTTCCAAGGTTTTCATTCAAAACCTTTGTAAAACCTTTTTGTTCCTCGGGTTCCCAACCTAGATAGAGTTTTATGTAGGCTGAACAGGGTTCTCCAAAAGGGGTCGTGGCATAACACACCACCTTAAAGTACAAGGGAATAGGTAGGTGTATACAAGGGATATACTAAATAGTATCATGGGTGTAGGTTAGGAGGGGCCAAACTAATATACGATATAAGGATATATATATAAAGAGTAAAACAATGCATTTGTAGAAGTAGGTAAAAGAAGATGCATAAAGTAAAGGATAGGATAAGTCTCATGAACTTGTAGGTGGATTGCCTTAGTTGGAAACTTGTCCCTGTTCTTCTTCTTCGAAATCCTCCCAATCACCTTCCCCGTACTCGTCCTCGTCCGTTTCTATCATCGCAAAAGAAAAACAACAAACAACAACACCATACATCAACCACAAGGCAAACATGGTAAACAGTCCAGTTCAGGTACTCAACTTGGCAAACTAATCCACACACTTGAAGCTACAGATTATATCAAAACAATGCCACTGGAATCAATTAAAAAGGTTAAACTAAACAATTATGGTGATTTTAATGGTGCACACTAGTTTAGAAAGCAAACAAGTGATTCGAACGAGTTCTGTATGTGAACAGTGACCAAATTTTATTCCACTACGAAGATATTGGAAAAACCAATCCAACCCAACTGGACTCATAATTTTAGCTATCATGGTTGATTTTTAGCAATTAAAATACTGAAAACAGGGCTAACAGTAGGAAAATAATTCTCAAGACGGATCTACTATACGAAAAATCATGCCCTTCTGGGAACATATAGTACTAGCAGAGGCACAACTCCAGGAGTTTGTCTCACATCAAATGGAGGTCCATAGAGCCTTGTAAAATTTTAGGAAGAAGCTTCTGTTCAAAACTTGTGAGTTTAATAACAAAAGCTAAACTGTAACTACCTCGGTGAATTACGCTCCTAGTTACAAGCCTGGATGAGCGGAAATGGTTAAAATAGTACGGTGGGGCCCAAATGCCACTCACAGGTAGACCTTTCGGCCGTCCTAACCATTTCCAAACATCGGGACAAGAACGGGCGGCTTAATCGGCAGGCGAAGGGATCAACTACATACACAAATGAGTATGTATGCAAGCCACCATACAATGGTTCTCAGAGTCATTCCATCTAAAAAGAAAGGAAATATAGCAACGCCATACGGCAAGATCCAAATATCCTAGATAGATATAATAGTTTAGGATATCTCCTCATACATCAAACATCAGAGTATCAAGCGGAAGAGGAAAACAAGTTCCGAGTACGGATAAGAAGCAAATCGGCATAAGATGCCCCATAAATAAACACATCCGCCCCACAGATCTCACGGATCCCCGTTCCCGAAATCTCTACACCGAATGATCGTTGCCCGCATCGTCCGTCTCCTCCACCCAGTATCCATCTTGCGAGCTTACCTGTGCATCTGAATCAAACAATTTATCGTGTGAGACCCTAGGGGTACTCAGCAAGTCTTTATGCCGCTAAAGGGGACACAACCTGGGGTGACGCAATTGCAGCTAAAGGTAAACCCTAACAATTCTATAGATACTCACTAACCATCCGCCTAACCATAGATAGACGGATGTCCGTGAATTAATAACAACAGTTATAACGGTAATATTAACAGATCCATCCTCCTCCTCGCTTACCGACGAGGAAGCGGACGAACAACCCCCCCATCCGTTGGCAGTTTTATTATCCATTCCATGAGTGTTGCACTATTTACTAGTCAGGTACTTAATCAAATTAAAGGCGGTACTTTAGTTATACTTGTCTATGATCGAGAAACTGTGCTCCAAGTCGTCCATAACCGCGGACACGGCTTTCAGAAAGTTTTACCCTGCAGGGGTGCACAAATAGCAACACACACTCGATCAACCTCGGAAAAACCAAATCAAAACCCAACGAGGCAGTCACGACAAAGCGATCACAGGATTCAGAAGTATTTCAGGGGGCCACCCCATTAAGCTACCCGCAACGAAGCTGGCCGGCTACGAGATGGACTCAAGGTTTGTGTGGACGGCTATAAACGACTGGGAACCCGAAAGTGTGACTGGGCTTGTCGATACAGCGAAAACGTGTCACGGCCCTAAACAGTACAGGTGCATTACCTCGCACAATTTAAATAAAGCAGTAAAGCATGGCATAAGTACAGGATAGTAAATAAAACCTCAAACTAGTTTGTGGCCCCAAGAAATAAGAATGAATCAAGCTCTTGCTCAGGGGGATTCATAAGCCTCCCGGATGTGGATAGCGCGAATATTCAAGGAACAGGAATCAAGTACTCGGGGTCCTACGGGACACAAGTGAGCCTGAAAAACCAAATAGCAAATATGGCTCACCGATGCCACTTTCATTAGTTATCCCATTACTACTCAGGTTAAGTTGTTTAGGTACCTCGTTATCCATCAGACACTCACATACCCTACACATGCTGTTCTACGACCCGCATGGCTCAAACAACTCCTGTATTAATGGCTCATGGGATGGAGGAACAAGCTTCGGTGGGGTTTAAAAATAAAGGCTATGCAATACTTGGGATTCAATTTATTGCAATCGCGACTCAATGATGCAAGAATAAGAAAGAGGCAATAGGTACTATATGTATGCAAGCATGTGGTAGTGCTTGCCTGGCAGCTCAGTTGAAGCGAGAGAAGGATCTGGGTAGTGCTCCTGGGTATCTTGATATATCCCCTGCTCAGCATCTATTCGAAGAAGAACCAAACAAACAAGGGCCAACATAAATAAAGTGCACAAGCATATGAATTAAATGCATCAAGCAAACAATCATGCCATGATGAATGATGCACAATTTTCATGGCAATAATGTAGCATGGCATGGGTGAGGTGTGAAATACAAGAATTAAGCCTTTCATTGAGTTTTGGTCATATTTTATACTCAAATAAGTTGCTGTAATCTTTATTTTTATATGATGCATGCTGCAAAACAGAACAAGGAATGCATAAACAGAAAGGTCTCGTCAAGCTAATCATTTTAGACATATCATTTGTTAAATTTGGAGTTATAAAACAAAAGTTATTAATTAATTAAGGAAAAAGGGCATTTTATTGTAATTTTAATCAACTTGGGAATTAAGTTGTTCAAAATATAATTTGAAGGGCATATTTGAATTCCTCACATTTTTCTGATTTCAAAACATATATTATTTGTGTTATTTGGATTTATATTTTAAAAGTTATTTGAAAACAGATTTGAAATTTTGAATTTAAATTAATTTGAAAAAGTTTAAATTAAAATCGAAATAAACAGAAACTTTTGTTACTCAGCCACACCTAGCCAAAGACACAGACAAGTGGGGCCAGGTGCTGACTGGGCAACACACGCGCAGAAAAGCTTTTATCACCGCGACTGCTGCCAGCCACAGAGGCCGACAGGTGGGTCCCAGGGCTGCGGGGCCACAGCGCGCGCGCGGCCAACGCGTGCTGGACACATGGGCGATCCAGGGCGCGGGGAGGGGTCGGTCCGTGGTGGCCTGGATCTTCCGGGGGTCTTCTTGCAAAGTGCACACCGAGGCTGGCAGGTGGGGCCGGGGGGGCTGCGGGTTGAGGCGGGAAAAAGGGCAGGGGCCTTTCTGCAAAAACGACGACGACGACGGCCTGTCTGCTGCGCGCCGCCAGCAGTGATCAGGGAATCTGCCGGAATTTGGACGACGTTGGCGACCAAACGGCGGCGAAACTCGCCTAGCCGAAAAAAGGAAAGTTGGAGAGGGTGGAGCGGGCTACCTTTTTCGTATAGCAAGCGCGCACGGAGGCGGACTACAGCGCGTGGGGCACGACGAAGAACAGAGGCGGGAAAAGCTGCTGCAGCTGCTGCTGCCTGCCAGCGCGCGGCGCGCGGCGGTGCTCGGAGGCTGCTCGACGGAGCGTCCGGCGCATCTGGGCCGCTAGGAGGAGGACGGGCATGTCTAGGGGATCGAGATGCTCACCAGGAACTCGTCGGTGTGGTCGCTGGAGCTGGAGATGGAGCGGATCGGAGCCGAGGCAGAGGTCCCGCGAGCGTCTGATCCGGTGGCCGCGGCGTGCCCAGGGCGCTCCCGAGGACTCCGGCGAGGCTTGGCCGGTGCAGGTTGAGGTAGATGAGGTAGGCAACGCCCCTCGTGCTCCTTGTACAGCTTGGCGCGCTCGGGATCGTCGGCTAGCAAGGCAGGCCGGAGCTAGGGTTTAGGGGCATGAGTGAAAGCTTGCAAGCTTGAGAGGGAGAAGGGAGATAGAGGAGGACCTGGGCGCCTCCCAGATCCGATCTGAGAGGGTTAAGGTGAGCTGGGGTGGTTGGGGTAGAGAGGGGAGGAAGGAGCACATGGTTTTGGAGAGATGCAAAGGAGGGCTCGGGTGGCTTTCTTCCCTCTTTTCTCTTCTTGTCTTGAAGCTAAAGAAGGAGAAAGAGAGGGACCAGGGGAGGGCAGAGAGGCTGCGGGGTGGGCCGGCGTGGCGATGGGGCTACCTGGCAGGGAGAGAGGGGGTGAAGCCGAGAGAGAGGGAGAGGGGGAGGGGTAGCTCGGGCTAGGGTAGTTTGGGGCTCGGGTTGGCTAGGTCTAGAGAGGGGAGAGGTGGTCTCGGGTTAGGGGGTGGCTCGGTTGATGGTGGTAGAGGGTTAGATGATTAGGGTTAGGGTTTTGGGTTAGAGAGGAGGGATATAGTGATAGGGGTAGGTGATGTGGTGGTTTAGAGATAGAAAAGAGAGAGAGCTAGGGAGAGAGGGTTAGGGTTAGGTTGAAAAGAGGGAGGGGGTTTAGGGAGGATGGTAAAGAGAGGAGAGATGAGAGTATGGTTTAGGGTTTAGAGAGAGAGATTAGATGGAGAGGTTCTCTTTTGACAAGATCAAGCATGATCATGACAAGCTCAAGCAAGATATAGTCAAAAGAGAGAAGAGAAGAAAAGGTGGTGCTGGCATGGATGGATATGGTGATGGGGTGTTAGATGCTTGCATGCATCAAGCAAGATCAAGCATAAGGGGTAGAGAGAGATATGGGGAAGATCCACTCAAAGATTCAAATAAAAACCAAAAGGCTAGAATGTGGTGGTTCTTGCATGGCCCATGCAAAACAATTAATGCCATGCTTAATCTTGTGAAAACAATAATATTTACATGGCATTATTCCTATGCATTGGGATAAAGCCAAGCAAAAGAATAGTAGAAGTAAAACCATCCTATCTCCCATGAGCTAGATTAAATACTAAAAGAAAAACAAACGCAAGCTCATGGATAATGGAATGGTGGAATTATAAGGTGGTGAAAGAAAAGGTGGTGGAGTGGAATAAAAGATATGCCCCCAACTCAACTTGGGCATTTAAACAATATATCAAGACCCAAATACAATATCAAGAGGCAAAAACACTTTACAATGCATATGAGAGAAGAACCAAAACAAAAAGGGGTTTTATATGATGCTCAAATGCAAGGAGGCATGATGACATGAGCATGATATAATGATGATGCAACAATTATATATTTGAAGTAGCCATTATATTACTAATCCAAGTAGCATTACAATTGTTAGACAATTGGGATGCTACAACTCTCCCCCACTAAACAAGAATCTCGCCCCGAGATTCCTAGAAAAAAGAGAACAACACAAGAAGAGGCGGGTGTTCGGAACGAAGGTGATCCTTGCGTTCCCAAGAGGATGAAGAACGGAATGGTGTGACCACTACACCTTGCAAAACTTGCTAGACTTGTTGCGAGTCTTGCGTTTTGCTTGAGAAACAACGGTTAGAAGAGTTGAAGGATTGTCGTGAGACAAGAAGGATAGGATGAACATAGCTCCGGTTTTCTCAAGAAACATGATAAACGAATAGAACCACTTGTGAAAGAAAGGACAAGATGATGTATCATGGATAAAGAAAGACACGCCGTTAAGATTAAAGATTTACTGATACTAGAGAGGATGAATCTTTGTCTCGCCGGAAGAAAAAGAGCAAGATTGGAGAGGTTTTGAACCACTATGACGATAGCATCGTATCTCCTCTCGGATTTGAGAAATGAAGATCAGAAACCATATTGCCTTCAAACAATAGAGTCCCTTGATATCGACAGAAAGATTTAGTTAGACATCGTCGGATTAGATTCTTGTTGCGCAGGTAAGAACCAAGTATCACGCAATTGAGGTGCGCGGATATAACTTCCAGAGACGGATGTGAATCCAGATCATGATGGAATCCCGAGAAGCAAAGAATATGGAGGATCTGGAGTTTAGTGTAGATATACTTATTGCTTTCTTTATCCTTGAGGCTAACGCAATAGATTTGCGGCTGATGGCATCAACCATAATTGGCTTTACCACAAAAAACGAATTGATGAAACAAAGAGAGAGATAGTTTCCTTTCATCTTGTTTGGGGATGCCAAGCATCGGTAGAATGACGAGGACAGAAAAGAGTTCGCGTTTGTTTTCACCAGATAATTGAAGATTTTCCTCCATCTAGAATAGGTAGACCACCAACAAGAGATTACTGATTACTTTCTTCGAGAGAGCACTCCGGTAAAACAAGGACGGAAATAAAAATATCAAGGGATAAAGGCCACTTCTAACTTCCGTGGAATGAGTGAAATCGCATTAGTTCACCAATTCAATGTACAAGAGCGAATGATAAGAGTAGTGGTATGGTAGCTACTCCATCCCGCACTCAAAGTATTACTCCGCACATGAATAAGAAAACCATGCAACCCAACTACCGAAACAGATTGAAGATATTGACAATAACTCGTGGAACTTCGTTAGAAAACAAGGATAGATGCAAACGATTCGCCGGATTCATAGATAGATAAAGATGATGATGTTGTCGTCATGTCTGAAGTACCAAGCCACCGGAAAGATATGAAGGAAGATTACGGAGAACAACTGCAAGATACAACGGCTACAGAAAAGATAGCACCAACTTGAACAGAAGGAATACCAGATCTGGAAGGTCTTCATGGCCTCCGGTGGATAGAGCATAGACGATAGAGCGAGAGGGTTTCAAAAGATCACTTGACGAGACTGAGGTGAAAGAACTCCATGTTCTTCTTGAAATGATTGAGAAAGATTTAGCAGTCTTGAGGAAAAATCTTTAGCGGAACGACGATGATAACTTGCCAACAAGGAAAAACTCCAGGTTTGATTGAAGATGGAAAGATGGAATTAACAATGGACTTGCTAATTCCAGAATTGAAGCAATGCATTTAGCAGAAGGACGTGGTCGAGATAGGTGACTTCAAAAGTCAGAATTCTCACTTTGAGACTTTGCACACAGGCAGTGCTCACAAAGCTTGAGAGAAAGAGACACAGATGATCTTCCATGTCCTTCCATTGATATGGAATAGGCAAGCATATTATCAACATATACCACCATGGATTAGCAAGATATTCCTAGAATATCAAGTTCAAAAGGCGAGAGAAACGAACAAATGCTCGAACACTTCCTGAGCTCAACGCTCTTAGAAAGATCAATATTAAGAGCACGGGTTCGTGTTGAAGAAGATGCACTAGAAGAATAGATTATCTGGTCCTTCGGAAGAAAAAGAGATGTCACCTGGTTCGCATTGTCGATTGGATCGCCGGTTACAAAGATAGAGATCTTGGATAAAGAAACGATGATAGCTCATACCTCAAGCAAAGCTACCAGAGACGAAAAGATGCAATTCCCTCATCCCAAAGAGAATTTTGCAGATATGGAGTTCAAAAAGATGTGCAGCATGATGGACAGATGATAGACCGCCGTAGTGCTTTGGGAAACTCCGGATTGCCAAAGATGCTTGAATATGCATAGATATGATCACGGTGTACTCAAAATCACAGGAGATAACTGTCACCATTTGGAGGATAGTGTTGATAGCATTTTCCATATGCCACTCATGATAAGTGTCATATAGATATGCCAAGAACTAAATTACAATCACCAGCATCGGATCGACACATGTTATGTAATTAGCCCAAGAGAATTGGAGATGAAATAAAACTCCAGGATTAAGTGCCGGTGACAAAAGAATGAGTTAGCATGGACATGCTGATAAAAGGGAGATAGATAATGTTTCACACACGACTGGAAAGGAGTGTGGAAACACAGATGTATCAAAGAAAAAAATTTCCGCATTTTTCGGCATTAAAATACCAATAGATGCGCAAAAATCACTTATCAGGTAGCGATTAGCAACTGATGGTTTCACAGAATGTGGAGTTACTAGAAGGAAGAACACCCTTAAGAAGATGGCACTGGTTAACAAGGAGTCAGATAGATCGCACCGGTTTTCAAAAGCCTGTCAATATGGAATGTACCAACAGTTGATAACCAAAGGCAGATAAAGATAACAAGTTGGATGCAACAGATAGACAAGGAATTACACACACACGCACTTTCTATGGTACTACGGAAACCCAGAACACGTGAATCCTAGTTTGAATTTTAAGAAGAGGATTGAAAATGTTACACTTCCTTACCAGAAAAAGGGTGGGTGGTTGGGTAAGAAGAAAATGGAAGCAGTCCTACTCTCGCGTTTTGTTTTTCCCTAGTATACATAGCTACCAAAAATATTTGCTAGACTGACAACGACCATTTGGCTGAGACCCTGAAGGGCGGGATGGCTCTGATACCAATTGTAACTACCTCGGTGAATTACGCTCCTAGTTACAAGCCTGGATGAGCGGAAATGGTTAAAATAGTACGGTGGGGCCCAAATGCCACTCACAGGTAGACCTTTCGGCCGTCCTAACCATTTCCAAACATCGGGACAAGAACGGGCGGCGTAATCGGCAGGCGAAGGGATCAACTACATACACAAATGAGTATGTATGCAAGCCACCATACAATGGTTCTCAGAGTCATTCCATCTAAAAAGAAAGGAAATATAGCAACGCCATACGGCAAGATCCAAATATCCTAGATAGATATAATAGTTTAGGATATATCCTCATACATCAAACATCAGAGTATCAAGCGGAAGCGGAAAACAAGATCCGAGTACGGATAAGAAGCAAATCGGCATAAGATGCCCCATAAATAAACACATCCCGCCCACAGATCTCACGGATCCCCGTTCCCGGAATCTCTACACCGAATGATCGTTGCCCGCATCGTCTGTCTCCTCCACCCAGTATCCATCTTGCGAGCTTACCTGTGCATCTGAATCAAACAATTTATCGTGTGAGACCCTAGGGGTACTCAGCAAGTCTTTATGCCGCTAAAGGGGACACAACCTGGGGTGACGCAATTGCAGCAAAAGGTAAACCCTAACAATTCTATAGATACTCACTAACCATCCGCCTAACCATAGATAGACGGATGTCCGTGAATTAATAACAACAGTTATAACGGTAATATTAACAGATCCATCCTCCTCCTCGCTTACCGACGAGGAAGCGGACGAACAACCCCCCATCCGTTGGCAGTTTTATTATCCATTCCATGAGTGTTGCACTATTTACTAGTCAGGTACTTAGTCAAATTAAAGGCGGTACTTTAGTTATACTTGTCTATGATCGAGAAACTGTGCTCCAAGTCGTCCATAACCGCGGACACGGCTTTCAGAAAGTTTTACCCTGCAGGGGTGCACAAATAGCAACACACACTCGATCAACCTCGGAAAAACCAAATCAAAACCCAACGAGGTAGTCACGACAAAGCGATCACAGGATTCAGAAGTATTTCAGGGGGCCACCCCATTAAGCTACCCGCAACGAAGCTGGCCGGCTACGAGACGGACTCAAGGTTTGTGTGGACGGCTATAAACGACTGGGAACCCGAAAGTGTGACTGGGCTTGTCGATACAGCGAAAACGTGTCACTCCCCTAAACAGTACAGGTGCATTACCTCGCACAATTTAAATAAAGCAGTAAAGCATGGCATAAGTACAGGATAGTAAATAAAACCTCAAACTAGTTTGTGGCCCCAAGAAATAAGAATGAATCAAGATCTGGCTCAGGGGGGTTCATAAGCCTCCCGGATGTGGATAGCGCGAATATTCAAGGAACAGGAATCAAGTACTCGGGGTCCTACGGGACACAAGTGAGCCTGAAAAACCAAATAGCAAATATGGCTCACCGATGCCACTTTCATTAGTTATCCCATTACTACTCAGGTTAAGTTGTTTAGGTACCTCGTTATCCATCAGACACTCACATACCCTACACATGATGTTCTACGACCCGCATGGCTCAAACAACTCCTGTAGTAATGGCTCATGGGATGGAGGAACAAGCTTCGGTGGGGTTTAAAAATAAAGGCTATGCAATACTTGGGATTCAATTTATTGCAATCACGACTCAATGATGCAAGAATAAGAAAGAGGCAATAGGTACTATATGTATGCAAGCATGTGGTAGTGCTTGCCTGGCAGCTCAGTTGAAGCGAGAGAAGGATCTGGGTAGTGCTCCTGGGTATCTTGATATATCCCCTGCTCAGCGTCTATTTGAAGAAGAACCAGAAAAACAAGGGCCAACATAAATAAAGTGCACAAGCATATGAATTAAATGCATCAAGCAAACAATCATGCCATGATGAATGATGCACAATTTGCATGGCAATAATGTAGCATGGCATGGGTGAGGTGTGAAATACAAGAATTAAGCCTTTCATTGAGTTTTGGTCATATTTTATACTCAAATAAGTTGCTGTAATCTTTATTTTTATATGATGCATGCTGCAAAACAGAACAAGGAATGCATAAACAGAAAGGTCTCGTCAAGCTAATCATTTTAGACATATCATTTGTTAAATTTGGAGTTATAAAACAAAAGTTATTAATTAATTAAGGAAAAAGGGCATTTTATTGTAATTTTAATCAACTTGGGAATTAAAGTGTTCAAAATATAATTTGAAGGGCATATTTGAATTCCTCACATTTTTCTGATTTCAAAACATATATTATTTGTGTTATTTGGATTTATATTTTAAAAGTTATTTGAAAACAGATTTGAAATTTTGAATTTAAATTAATTTGAAAAAGTTTAAATTAAAATTGAAATAAACAGAAACTTTTGTTACTCAGCCACACCTAGCCAAAGACACAGACAAGTGGGGACAGGTGCTGACTGGGCAACACACGCGCAGAAAAGCTTTTATCACGCGACTGCTGCCAGCCACAGAGGCCGACAGGTGGGTCCCAGGGCTGCGGGGCCACAGCGCGCGCGCAGCCAACGCGTGCTGGACACGTGGGCGATCCAGGGCGCGGGGAGGGGTTGGTCCGTGGTGGCCCGGATCTTCCGGGGGTCTTCTTGCAAAGTGCACACCGAGGCTGGCAGGTGGGGCCGTGGGGGCTGCGGGTTGAGGCGGGAAAAAGGGCAGGGGCCTTTCTGCAAAAACGACGACGGCCTGTCTGCTGCGCGCCGCCAGCAGTGATCAGGGAATCTGCCGGAGTTTGGACGACGTTGGCGACCAAACGGCGGTGAAACTCGCCTAGCCGAAAAAAGGAAAGTTGGAGAGGGTGGAGCGGGCTACCTTTTTCGTATAGCAAGCGCGCACGGAGGCGGACTACAGCGCGCGGGGCACGACGAAGAACAGAGGCGGGAAAAGCTGCTGCAGCTGCTGCTGCCTGCCAGCGCGCGGCGTGCGGCGGTGCTCGGAGGCTGCTCGACGGAGCTTCCGGCGCATCTGGGCCGCTAGGAGGAGGACGGGCATGTCTAGGGGATCGAGATGCTCACCAGGAACTCGTCGGTGTGGTCGCTGGAGCTGGAGATGGAGCGGATCGGAGCTGAGGCAGAGGTCCCGCGAGCGTCTGATCCGGTGGCCGCGGCGTGCCCAGGGCGCTCCCGAGGACTCCGGCGAGGCTTGGCCGGTGCAGGTTGAGGTAGATGAGGTAGGCAACGCCCCTCGTGCTCCTTGTACAGCTTGGCGCACTCGGGATCATCAGCTAGCAAGGCAGGCCGGAGCTAGGGTTTAGGGGCATGAGTGAAAGCTTGCAAGCTTGGGGAGGGAAAAGGGAGATAGAGGAGGACCTGGGCGCCTCCCAGATCCGATCTGAGAGGGTTAAGGTGAGCTGGGGTGGTTGGGGTAGAGAGGGGAGGAAGGAGCACATGGTTTTGGAGAGATGCAAAGGAGGGCTCGGGTGGCTTTCTTCCCTCTTTTCTCTTCTTGTCTTGAAGCTAAAGAAGGAGAAAGAGAGGGACCAGGGGAGGGCAGAGAGGCTGCAGGGTGGGCCGGCGTGGCGATGGGGCTACCTGGCAGGGAGAGAGGGGGTGAAGCCGAGAGAGAGGGAGAGGGGGAGGGGTAGCTCGGGCTAGGGTAGTTTGGGGCTCGGGTTGGCTAGGTCTAGAGAGGGGAGAGGTGGTCTCGGGTTAGGGGGTGGCTCGGTTGATGGTGGTAGAGGGTTAGATGATTAGGGTTAGGGTTTTGGGTTAGAGAGGAGGGATATAGTGATAGGGGTAGGTGATGTGGTGGTTTAGAGATAGAAAAGAGAGAGAGCTAGGGAGAGAGGGTTAGGGTTAGGTTGAAAAGAGGGAGGGGGTTTAGGGAGGATGGTAAAGAGAGGAGAGATGAGAGTATGGTTTAGGGTTTAGAGAGAGAGATTAGATGGAGAGGTTCTCTTTTGACAAGATCAAGCATGATCATGACAAGCTCAAGCAAGATATAGTCAAAAGAGAGAAGAGAAGAAAAGGTGGTGATGGCATGGATGGATATGGTGATGGGGTGTTAGATGCTTGCATGCATCAAGCAAGATCAAGCATAAGGGGTAGAGAGAGATATGGGGAAGATCCACTCAAAGATTCAAATAAAAACCAAAAGGCTAGAATGTGGTGGTTCTTGCATGGCCCATGCAAAACAATTAATGCCATGCTTAATCTTGTGAAAACAATAATATTTACATGGCATTATTCCTATGCATTGGGATAAAGCCAAGCAAAAGAATAGTAGAAGTAAAACCATCCTATCTCCCATGAGCTAGATTAAATACTAAAAACAAAACAAACGCAAGCTCATGGATAATGGAATGGTGGAATTATAAGGTGGTGAAAGAAAAGGTGGTGGAGTGGAATAAAAGATATGCCCCCAACTCAACTTGGGCATTTAAACAATATATCAAGACCCAAATACAATATCAAGAGGCAAAAACACTTTACAATGCATATGAGAGAAGAACCAAAACAAAAAGGGGTTTTATATGATGCTCAAATGCAAGGAGGCATGATGACATGAGCATGATATAATGATGATGCAACAATTATATATTTGAAGTAGCCATTATATTACTAATCCAAGTAGCATTACAATTGTTAGACAATTGGGATGCTACATAAACAGTTCCAAACTAGGTGATTCCAATTTTGCTTGATAGGCATGTTCAAATACAAGGAAAAGAAAGTGGTTTCATAATTTTCTGAGTCAAAGAAATATTACAATGAATTAAAGAGTGTAAACGGTATTATTTTGTCACTAAAACTCTCAGTAATAGCTTAGATATATAAATCTACTAGTGCCATGTGATAGAGATTTACAGAGGCTAGCATGCAAAATTTGAATCCTACCAAAAAGTTAAACTGGTAATTTTGGATGAATTTTAAGCTACAACACAGTTTCTTGGAATTAATATTGCTAAATTTTTAAAAGGTAAAAGTATCCAGAGGCCTGGGTCATGGCCCTCTCAGGAGCTGGGCAGGCCCGTTTGCCTAGCGGCCTGCGCGGGAACCGGGATTTTCAAATCACCGGCAGGGGTCCCATAGGTCAGCAACGATGAGGGGCGTGAAGGGGTATGGGGTGTCCTGGACCGTCAGATATTAAGCAGATCAGATGGTCGAGGCTTGTCGTCCTTGCACAGATCGACGCCTGCAACGAGAAACCCTAGCAGAGACAGGAGGTGGTAGAGGAGGCTTACCCAGGGGCGGAGAAGGGCTGGCGATGGCAGGGTTCGACGCGGCCAAGGGTGGGGGTTTGAACGAGGGGCGGCGAGGCGTGCTTGGTCGCTGTCGACGTCGCGGATGGTCACTGGACGGCTCTGTGCTCGTGGTCTCTGACACTACTCCGTGCGTTCTTGGCAACAAGAACAAGGGTTAGGTCGACGTCTGCAAGGCGAGCATGGCGGAGGGAAAAGACATAGGGGAGGAGGTGAGCCTCGACGGCAACCTTCACCGTTTTTCAATGGTACCATAGAGGTGCAACGGGTGGTGAGGGAAGCAGGGGCCGAGCGAGCTCGGCACTGCTCTGGGGTGGAGTGGAGGTTGGTGGGGAGCATAATGGCATAGGTGGCGTGCATTGGTATAACATCCCAAAACTTTAATCCAAGCTTATCAAGATCCAAATCATCAAATTTAGGGTTAACAAAAACTTTTCCATTTCAAAATATGAAAGCATGCATGTGTATGTGCATTTAAATTAGGAGTTGATTTGAATTGCCATGGTTCTGTGATTCAGTGCTTGTAAACTGATTCTTAGGTGAAATAAACATCATCTAAATCATTCCCAAACATTTCCCAAAGAAAAACAACTCAAAATGAATAAATAAAGTGAATGGTCATTTTGGCCAAATTAACTATCATGCCTACTTTGGCTATTCCTAGTACTCAAAACTTAACAGAACCACTTATGGATCTTTGTACCCCTTGATAGTACACATAATGAGGTACCAAGGCCCACTTTGTAATCTGCTAAAAACATTCAAATGCTAATTTTAAATGGCAGTTCAAAATTGAATCTAGTTCATATGGGAAGATCCCACTATTTCAAAAACCATACCAATGAACTCCATTTTCAAAACCCTTGCAACCAGAGACTACCTAGTACTAGTGGAGATCACTCAAAAATTTTGAACCCAAAATTCAAATTTTTGCTTCATGCGGCCATTTCATCACACACCTTGTGGACAGATTTCAAACAAAACCAAATTCATAATTTTTATTCTGGCCAAACTTGTCTCCCATTTGACCCCCATTTGCTCCCATTGTCTCCTAATGATCTAACCATGCAATTACACCCCACTCCCCTACCCCCTACTGGCATGGCCATGCCAAGCCGAGCATCAACTCGTTGGCTGACCATGCCCTCACCCTAGCAGACCACCTCCCCCTCTCTCGCCATGTCTAGGAGATAGCCAGCACCTCACCGTCGCCCACTGTCCCCTCCCCGAGCCAGGCCAAGCAGTGGACCACCGCCAAACCCCCGTGCCCAGAGCAGCTGAGCCATGTCGAGCACGCGCCAGAGCACCGTGCCTGACACGCGTGCCCAAGCCGCCGCTCAACCGTAGCCCGCGCCCACCACGTCGCCACGACCCAGGGAGCACGCCAGACACCCCCGTTCGCCGTCCAACGCCTCACAGCCACTGCTCGCCGTCGAAGCCGCCATCTCTACCGCTCAGAGCGCCAGCCCCGCCCGACCGCATACCATCGCCCCTACGCCCGCATTAAAGTCCTAGAGCACCGCCAGGAGACTGCACGTCGATCGCCGCCCGCAGCCATGCCGCTAGCAGCCAGTAGCCATGTCGCCACCGTCGACTAGCCATGCCGCGTTGTCCCGCCATCGAGCCTATAAAAGGAGAGCACTCCTAGCCATTTGCAGCACACCACTCCACTCCCCTCACCTCACTGATTGTCCCACACCTCTAGCCGGAGCATGGGGAGCAGCAGTTCACCGGAATTGCACCGGAGCATGCCACCTTTGGAGGAGAAGGGTCCCGCTGATTGCGACCACCCCCGGAGCTGCCTCGACCATCCCTGAGCTCGCCGTCGACCACCAGTCCGTTTGCCCGCCTCCCCGTCGTCACTGGAGCCCTGGTACGCCCCCTATCCACCCCCACTGAGCCGCTAGGGTTAGAGCTCATCGGCGACAAGTCTGTCATCGACGACGATCCCCAGCCGTTGATCCCCACTCTAATCCAACACTCCACATTGCCCCGTACCGCTTCACGCGTTATGAGCAGCTGACTGGTGGACCCCCCTGTCAGCTGAGCCCCGCGCTGCGGAGTGACACTGGGCCGGCCCGTTAGCGTTTCCGGCGTGACCCAGTTAGTTTGAATTAGGATTTTTCTTTCTAGTTTAAACTTAATTGTGTCCCCTAGTTTGAAAATCAATTCATAGAGATTTACAAGACCAAATGAAGTGATTCCAATTTTGTTGGAAAGCTACTGAAAAGATCTATCCAAGCCCGTTGGATTTAATTCAATTAGAGTTATAGATCTAGCCTAGTAAAAATAACAAAACAGAAGCATTTGCACCTTGCAACATTTTTATAAATTCAACCAAGTTAGCTTTTGAGTTGATTCCAACTCTCAAATATCACATTTCATCATACCTATCTGAATATGTAATAATATTAAGGTTTACATGTTGTGACTTTGGACTAGTACCAAAATAATGCTATATAGGCATTTCTAGTCACCTTAAATCATTAAATAATGAACTTAATCCAAAGTAATTACGATCCAACCCTTAAATCACATTCCCACATGTTAGAATATGTGGTGATGATATGTGTCCACATGATCCCATATTTTAAGTGGTGAATATTAAATCTTAGTTAATTTTTCAATGAGTAGAAATTACTTTTCTAAAATAAAAAGGAGGAAACTATTGAATAAAACTTGTGATGCTTGTGATGATAATAGATCATCAATTGTGTGCCTTAGAGTACTAAGTAAACTAGTTAAGTATTGTTTGGTGATTGTGTACTCCGTTTGTATTTATAGAAGATAGTACCGACCAAGCTTACGAGGAGGAGGAGTTCTACCAAGAAGAAGAAGAAGAAAACTTCAACCACTAGACCAACCAAGGCAAGCTATTATTGGCAAGCTAACCCTTGCAAAACTTACATTAGCAAGCCGCCATTAACAATGCAAGCTAATCCTTGCAATCTAGATAACCCAAGCAAATATGCTTTAGGCCTGCTTTGATCATACCACTTGGACTAGTATTTACCCCAAGTCTTACTTTCAAGCTTTACTTCCTTTACCTTACACAAAGCCCCTTACCTGTTTTGAAGGTAGCATAAAAAGTATAAAACTTGACCTATTTAGATAAGCCTTAGATGTCATTCTATGGCATGAGATTGAACCCATCATCTTTCCACCTTAGTGAACACTCTTAACTTAGTAGTTTAGAGTAGATCAAAACTTGAGTCACTTTAGATGGGAACACTTGGTGAAAATGAATTATGAAAACCTTGGAATGAGGAGTCATTCTATTGAGATGTTTTGACATGTGTTGAGAAACACAAATGGTTTATGATGATGAAAATGTTGAGGCATGAGCCTTAACCTTTTTATAAAAATGATGGTTGGATTCGGATGCGATACCATTCCAAATTTACCGTACAACCACATTACCTGAATTGGGTAAGGCTTAGCCAGAAGTTTATATGCATTAGTATTAGTTCCCTCGCGGGAGAGGTTTGAGCTGAGGCTACCTCTCAATGTTGTCCACCTATGCAGTGCCCAAGATGACAGATGGTCATGGTTGGGAGGCCATGCTCATAGGAGAGGTGCTTATACTAGGGTGTGTAAAGGAAAGGTTATGTCTACATACTAAGTATGATGATTCAGGGTTATCCCTGACAGATGTATCGAATCTTGTGGTGAAAGTGTACCACCTCTTCAGAGTGTCAAACTATTCGAATAGCCGCGTCCGCGGTTATGGACAGTTGGAATGGCCATACTGTTTCGTTGTCAGATGTTTTAAAAACAACTTATGGAAGGAATGATGAATCTTGACTTGACCACAACAGGGTTGTGTTTATGACAATAGCTTCCCAACTTAAGTGATTCTAGAACTTTATTTTATCTTTCTTTGCTTCAGAACTCAGCTTAGGTTTCAAACTTAACCTTATAGTTAATCTTTCTAACTTAGCACCATACTACTTGTTAGTGGTAGTTTGCGAGTACTTAAAGAGTACTCATGGCTTTTGTCCCTGGCTATTCTCATGGCCAGACTGTGGAGGAGACTATCAAGATGATGGCCAGCAGGACGGCTATGATAACTAGGACTATCTGCCTTCGTCAGCATTGCCTGTGCCCCTGAAGATGGACCCCACCGCTATGCTTATCTTTTATTTCCGCTGCTTGTTGTATTAAGACTAGATCATGAGATCCTTATTTGTGTAAGACCTTATGTATGGTTTGTAATGGATGATGTACTGTGATATCCAATCCGTAATGTCTCGCAAAAGTGGTAATCCTGGGATTGCGAGGTATGGCATAACGGGCATCTGGGATTAAAAATCCGGGTGTTGACAAGTTGGTATCAGAGCCATCTTGACCATAGGAGACCATAGTTAGAATGGACGTCCGAACAAAAACTTAGTTTCAAAACCAAAGTGAGTATTTACGAAAAACTATCTCCTCTCTTATCCTTGTAAAGTCATTCTTTCTCAAACATTCATGTTCCTCAAAATACTTACATTACTACTTAAAATTTGACACACTTGATCACTTCACTAATTTCCTCATCCTTAATTCTTGCAGATGGAGACTCGGTTCAGCATGTTTACCAATTGGGAAACAGAGGTTAGCTGATCTTCGAGAGGGATCTGGATTCATTGTCGGAGTTACTAGGACACCCACATCCGGAGTTTCTTGGAGCTCAACTTCCAGGACCCCCAGGAGGAGACCTACAGTGGCTAGTCACCGCGGATCTTAGAGGAAGCATCGAAGCACCAACTTATAGAAGAATTCAGTTCTCCGTGAGAGAGAACAACTAGCTAGATGGATTAGCCAGGGCAATGCATGAAGCTCTCGCACGTCTATGTGCCCTCAGCGTCAGCCAACTCCAGGGAACCCGTTTTGCTCACTATGCAAGACGTGACTTCATGGGAATGCCGATGTAGATGCCAAGTCACCCAGAGTTGAGGCTTCAAGTGGAGAATCTTGACTTCATGCTGCATGACAGACAGTAGGAACTGGACAATGTCAGGGAGTTAGCCAACCAGAACCGTGCCATTGCCGACCAGAAGGCCCAGACTTTCACACTGCTCGTCTAGGATCGCCAGTCTCTTTGTCGCCAGCATGCCAAGAAGGATCGCAACATCACCCGTCTTCGCAAGAAGGTGGCCGACCTCGAGAAGACTGTCAAGGAGAAGGAAGCTCAGCTTGCCGCCAAGGAAGAAGAAGATGAGGGTGAAGACATCCAGGGAGACATGGATTTTACCTCAGCAATGATGATGACTTTCTAGAGGAGGATGCCGTGGACTTCTACACTAACGATGAGGACTCCGACTTCATCGACGATGAGTAGATGCACTAGAGCACTGTCATAGCATGAGATGTATCGGTCCCACTGTATCGTAGCTTGCAGAATGGTTCTTCAAACCATCTGTTTTCCTTTGTTTGTTGTGGTGTGTGTTGTATCGTGTGTTTTTTTGCATGAATGAAATGGAGTTAGTTGAAAAACCTGAGTCTAACTCAAAGTTTTAGCTTTGAAACCAAAACCATGAACGTTAGAATTTCCCTCTTACCCCTTTATCTACCTTAATCTTTAGATGACTCGTGGAAACCAAGGAGGGAGCAGCTCGTCGCAAGACCCAATGTTGCAGATCTTGCAGAATCTCATCACAGACCGTGAAGCAAGCAGGGCAGAACGCCAAGCCAACTTAGCAACTTTGCAGCAGATCGCCCAGATGGCTCTCAACAACCAAGGGCATGGAAATCAGGATCACCATGGATCCAAACTCAAAAAATTTCAGAATACCAATCCCCCAATCTTCAACCAATCTGAAAACCCGTTAGATGTTGATGACTGGTTGCAGACGATGGAAAACAACCTAGAAGTTGCAGGAGTTGATGAAAATGAGAAAGTTCTCTTTGCTACCCACTATCTGGCGAGAGATGCAAGAGCTTGGTGGACTAGTATCCGCAATATGAACCATGGTCAAGTTATGACATGGGAAGCATTCAAAGTCAAGTTCAGCCGCACCTACGTGCCGCAGGGTCTAGTCAGCCGAATGAGAGATGAGTTCCGCAAATTGAAGCAAGGAAGAATGATTGTGGTGGAGTACCATGACAGATTCCTGTCACTTGCCAGATATGCACCTGATGAGATCAACAAGGAGGCCAAGAAGAAGGAGAGATTCTTGAACGGACTGCATGCTGAAATGAAGACTGTCCTCGTCAACATCCGTTTTCAGGATCTCGAAGAGGTAGTCGACTCTGCCATTCAGATGGAAGGGAAGATTAACCAGGCCAACGACAACCGCAAGTGTCGTATGATGTAGCAATCAGGATCCAGCAGTCACCAGAAGTACCGTCCAAACCCCTCACCAGGATATGCACCAAGGAACAACCGACCCCCAATGTCTCGTCCAAGCTACCCCAACCGTAGCGGAAGTAACGTGAAGTCCGGAGGAAACCATCACAACTCTGGCAATGCCAACAATTTCAACTGTGCACCTCCCAAGAGCAACAACAATAACAACAACAACAACAACAACAACACTGCACCCAGAACTGGCAGCAAGGCTGTGCCTGTCGCAGCAAAGGACAAGTCCAAGATCACTTGTTTCGAGTGTGGAGTGAAGGGTCACTATTCCAATGAGTGTCCCAAGAAGACTGTTGCCAATGCCACTATGAATGCACCAGCTCAACAGCAGCGTCGTGTTCAACCAGGAAGAAGGTTTGCCCCAGGGAACCCTCACAACCGCAACGGTCGTCTCTTCCACATGAACGCCGAGGAATCCCAGGAAGCGCCAGATGTAGTGCTGGGTATGTTTTCTATCAACTCAGTTTTAGCAAGAGTATTGTTTGATTCAGGAGCATCGCATTCATTTGTCACCGAAGAATGTGCATGCACTAGTAAGACTCACCCAACCAACTTGAAGCATGTCATGATAGTTCAAATCCCCGGATCAACTACAAAAGCTAGAAAAATTTGCAAAGTTGTGCCTATCAGAATACATGGGATAGATTTTTACGCCAACCTAATAGTACTTGGACCCAAAGGATTGGAAGTAGTACTAGGTATGGACTGGATGTCAAGGCATAAAGGACTAATAGACTATGCTAAGAAAGCCATCACCATGACCAGTAGTTCTGGAGTCACAGTAGAGCATATATCTGAAACCTTACCTCGCCAATTCAAGTGCAACAAGAGTCTAGCCCTACCCGCCATAGACCAAGTAAGAGTAGTCTGTGAATACCCCGACGTATTCCCAGATGAATTGTCAGGTATGCCCCCGGATAGGGATATTGAGTTCATCATCGAACTAATCCCCGGAACCGGGCCCATAGCCTAGAGACCCTATAGCATGAACCCCTCAGAGTTAGTGGAACTGAAGAAGCAGTTGGATGCTATTTTAGAAAAAGGCTTGATTTGACCAAGCGCTTCGCCATGGAGATCACCAGTGTTATTCGTCGATAAGAAAGATGGAGGCAACCATCTGTGTACAGATTACAGAAAGTTGAATGACGTCACCATCAAGAACAAGTACCCCTTTCCAAAGATAGAGGATCTATTTGATCAGTTGACTGGAGCCCAGGTATTCTCAAAGATTGATCTTAGGACTGGTTATCACAAACTTAAGATTCGTGCAACGGATATTCCGAAGACCGCCTTTACTACTCGCTATGGTTTATATGAGTATACGGTTATGTCTTTTGGATTAACCAATGCCCCTGCTTGTTTCATGAATCTCATGAATAAGATCTTTATGAATTTCCTAGATAAGTTTGTAGTTGTGTTTATCGACAGCATCCTTATCTACTCCAAGTCAGAAGAAGAGCATGAGCAACATCTGAGAATCATCCTAGAAACCCTGAGAGAGCATCAGTTATATGCCAAGTTCAGCAAATATGAGTTTTGGCTGAAACAAGTAGGATTCCTAGGACATATTGTGTCTGCCAGAGGAGTCTCTGTTGATCCCGCCAAGATCAAAGATGTCGAACAATGGGAAGCCCCAACCACCCAAACCCAAGTCCGTGCATTTCTCGGATTAGCGGGATACTACCGCAAGTTCGTTGAAGGATTCTCAAGCATCGCCAGACCCATGACCCAATTGTTGAAGAAGGACAAGAAGTTTGAATGGACTGACAAGTGTGAAGCCAGTTTTCAGGAGCTGAAGAAGAGATTGATATGATTCCCAATATTGATCATGCCAGATATCAAGAAGTCGTTTGATGTATATTGTGATGCATCCAAGATTGGTCTAGGATGTGTATTCATGCAAGAAGGCAAAATCATCGCTTATCTATCTCGACAACTGAAGCAGCATGGGCAGAACTATCTGACCCATGATCTTGAATTAGCAGCCGTAGTGCTGGCATTAAAGACATGGTGTCATTATCTGATGGGTAATCGCTGTGAGATTTACTCAGATCACAAGAGCTTGAAGTATATTTTCACTCAGAAGGAGCTGAATATGAGGAAAAGGAGATGGATAGAGTTAATAAAGGATTATGACCTTGACATTCACTATCACCCGGCAAAGCCAATGTGGTAGTGGATGCTCTTAGCAGATTGCCATGTAGGCTAAACACCATGATCAAGGAGAAGCAGCCAAGTTTGTATGAGGAGTTGGAGCAGTTCAGGATTGAATTGGTCAGCAAAGTATTCTTAGCTAGCATTGAACTTCAACCCACTTTGATTAGCCAAATCAAGGAAGCCCAGAAGGGGAATGAAAGTTTCGACGGTATCAAACATCATATTGGTACAAGAAAGGTACCTGGATTCACTGAAGATGAAGAAGGAGTGTTGTGGTACAAAGGACGTATCTGTGTACCAGCAGATTCGGAGCTGAAGCAAGTTATCATGAAGGAAGCTCATGATACTCTTTATTCTATCCACCCTGTAGGAACAAAGATGTATCAAGATTTGAAAGAGCAATTTTTGTGGCACAAGATGAAGAGGGAAATCGGAAGCTACATCGCCAAGTGTGACATCTGTCAAAGAGTCAAAGCAGAGCATCAGAGACCTACAGGACTGTTGCAACCCTTGCAGATTCTGGAATGGAAATGGGATTCTATCGGAATGGACTTTATCACCGGTTTGCCTACTTCTAGTAGGGGAAATGATTCAATCTGGGTCATAGTTGATAGACTGTCCAAGGTAGATCACTTTATACCTGTCAAGACTACCTACGAGAGTGTGAAGCTAGCAGAGCTGTACATTGCTAGGATTGTTAGTCTGCATGGAACCCCCAAGACCATAGTATCAGATCGAGGAACCTAGTTTACCTCGAGATTTTGGCAAAAAGTCTAGGAAGGATTGGGAACCAAGTTGAATTTTAGCACCGCGTATCATCCGCAAACTGATGGACAGACTGAGAGAGTCAACCAGATCCTAGAGGATATGCTTAGAGCTTGTGTGTTGGAATATGGATCAAAATGGGAAGACTGCCTGCCTTTCGCAGAATTCTCATATAATAATAGTTATCAAGCTAGTTTGCAGATGGCACCATTTGAGTTCCTATACGGAAGAAAGTGTCGCACCCCTTTGAATTGGTCGCAAGTAGGAGAGAGTCAGATCTTTGGATTCGACATTCTCCGAGCAGCCGAAGAGATGGTTCACAAAGTCCGTGAGCACCTCAAGACTGCCCAATCTAGACAAAAGAGTTACGCTGACAAGAGAAGGAGAGACCTGACTTTCAATGTCGGAGATTTTGTATATCTCAAGGTTTCACCATTGAAGGGAACTCAACGCTTTAGTCTGAAAGGGAAGTTATCTCCTAGATATATCGGGCCCTTCAAAATTCTGAACCGTCGAGGAGAAGTATCATATCAACTGAAACTTCCTAAAGAGATGTCAGCCATCCACAATGTGTTCCATATCTCGTGACTTCGCAAATGCCTAGAAGTGCCGGAGAAGACTGAAGTTTTCAAGAAGATCGATCATAGAGCTGTGGAGATCAACAATGACCTGACCTATCGAGAAGTGCCCATCCGTATCTTAGAAGAAGCTTACAGAACCACCAGGACTCGGAGTATCAAGTTTCTCAAGATTCAGTGGAGCAACCATACTGAAGAAGAAGCTACCTGGGAGCGAGAAGATTACATTAGGACTGAGTTCCCAGATCTCTTTAGTTCCTAGTTTTCTTTCTTAAATCTCGGGACGAGATTTTGTTTAAGGGGGAAGGTTTGTAACATCCCAAAACTTTAATCCAAGCTTATCAAGATCCAAATCATCAAAATTAGGGTTAACAAAAACTTTTCCATTTCAAAATATGAAAGCATGCATGTGTATGTGCATTTAAATTAGGAGTTGATTTGAATTGCCATGGTTCTGTGATTCAGTGCTTGTAAAGTGATTCTTAGGTGAAATAAACATCATCTAAATCATTCCCAAACATTTCCCAAAGAAAAACAACTCAAAATGAATAAATGAAGTGAATGGTCATTTTGGCCAAATTAACTATCATGCCTACTTTGGCTATTCCTAGTACTCAAAACTTAATAGAAACACTTATGGATCTTTGCACCCCTTGATAGTACACATAATGAGGTACCAAGGCCCACTTTGTGATCTGCTAAAAACATTCAAATGCTAATTTTAAATGGCAGTTTAATATTGAATCTAGTTCACATGGGAAGATCCCACTATTTCAAAAACCATCCCAATGAACTCCATTTTCAAAACCCTTGCAGCCAGAGACTACCTAGTACTAGTGGAGATCACTCAAACTTTTTGAACCAAAAATTCAAATTTTTGCTTCATGCGGCCATTTCATCAAACACCTTGTGGACAGATTTCAAACAAAACCAAATTCACTATTTTGAATAGTATTCTGACCAAACTTGTCTCCCATTTGACCCCCATTTGCTCCCATTGTGTCCGAATGATCTAACCATGCAATTACACCCCATTCCCCTACCCCCTACTGGCATGGCCATGCCAAGCCGAGCATCAACTCGCCGGCCGACCATGCTCTCACCCTAGCAGACCACCTCCCCCTCTCTCGTCATGTCTAGGAGATAGCCAGCACCTCACCGTCGCCCACTGTCCCCTCCCCGAGCCAGGACAAGCAGTGGACCACCGCCAAACCCCCGCGCCCAGAGCAGCTAAGCCATGTCGAGCACGCGCCAGAGCACCGTGCCCGACACGCGTGCCCAAGCCGCCGCTCGACCGTAGCCCGCGCCCACCGCTTCGCCACGACCTAGGGAGCATGCCAGACACCCCCGTTGCCGTCCAACGCCTCACAGCCACCGCTCGCCGTCGAAGCCGTTGTCTTTGGCGCTCAGAGTGCTAGCCCCGCCCGACCGCATACCACCGCCCCTACGCCCGCATTAAAGTCCTAGAGCACCGCCAACAGACCGCGCGTCAATCGCCGCCCGCAGCCATGCCACTAGCAGCCCGTAGCCATGTTGCCACTGTCGACTGGCCATGCCGTGTTGTCCCGTCGTCGAGCCTATAAAAGGAGAGCACCCCCAGCCATTTGCAGCACACCACTCCGCTCCCCTCACCTCATTGATCGTCCCACACCTCTATCCGGAGCACGGGGAGCAGCAGTTCGCCGGAATTGCACCGGAGCAGGCCGCCTCTGGAGGAGAAGGGCGCCGCTGATTGCGACCACCTCCGGAGCTGCCTCGACCATCCCTAAGCTCGTCGTCGACCACTAGTCTGTTTGCCCGCCTCGCCATCGTTGCTGGAGCCCTGGTACGCCCCCTATGCACCCCCACTGAGCCGCTAGGGTTAGAGCTCGCCGGCGACAAGTCTGTCATCAACGACGATCCCCAGCCGTTGATCCCCACTCTAATCCAACGCTCCACATTGCCCCGTACCGCTTCGCACATTATGAGCTGCTGACTAGTGGACCCCCCTGTCAGCTGAGCCCCGCGCTGCGGAGTGACACTGGGCCGGCCCGTTAGCGTTTCCCGCGCGACCCAGTTAGTTTGAATTAGGATTTTTCTTTTTAGTTTAAACTTAGTTCTGTCCCCTAGTTTGAAAATCAATTCAGAGAGATTTACAAGTCCAAATGAAGTGATTCCAATTATGTTGGAAAGCTACTGAAAAGATCTATCAAAGCCTGTTGGATTTAATTTGATTAGAGTTATAGATCTCTCCTAGTAAAAATAAGAAGGAGGAGGAGTATTTATATGTATTTATAGAAGATAGTACCGACCAAGCTTACGAGGAGGAGGAGTTCTACCAAGAAGAAGAAGAAGAAAACTTCAACCACTGCACCAACCAAGGCAAGCTATTATTGGCAAGCTAACCCTTGCAAGACTTACTTTAGCAAGCCGTCATTAACAATGCAAGCTAATCCTTGCAATCTAGATAATCCAAGCAAATATGCTTTAGGCCTGCTTTGATCATACCACTTGGACTAGTATTTACCCCAAGTCTTACTTTCAAGCTTTACTTCCTTTACCTTACACAAAGTCCCTTACCTGTTTTGAAGGTAGCATAAAGAGTATAAAACTTGACCTATTTAGATAAGCCTTGGATGTCATTCTATGGCATGAGATTGAACCCATCACCTTTCCACCTTAGTGAACACTCTTAACTTAGTAGTTTAGAGTAGATCAAAACTTGAGTCACTTTAGATGGGAACACTTGGTGAAAATGAATTATGAAAACCTTGGAATGAGGAGTCATTCTATTGAGATGTTTTGACATGTGTTGAGAAACACAAATGGTGTATGATGATGAAAATGTTGAGGCATGAGCCTTAACCTTTTTATAAAACTGATGGTTGGATTCGGATGCGATACCATTCCAAATTTACCGTATAACCACATTACCTGAATTGGGTAAGGCTTAGCCAGAAGTTTATATGCATTAGTATTAGTTCCCTCGCGGGAGAGGTTTGAGCTGAGGCTACCTCTCAATGTTGTCCACCTATGCAGTGCCCAAGATGACAGATGGTCATGGTTGGGAGGCCATGCTCATAGGAGAGGTGCTTATACTAGGGTGTGTAAAGGAAAGGTTATGTCTGCATACTAAGTATGATGATTCAGGGTTATCCCTGACAGATGTATCAAATCTTGTGGTGAAAGTGTACCACCTCTTCAGAGTGTCAAACTATTCGAATAGCCGCGTCCGCGGTTATGGATAGTTGGAATGGCCATATTGTTTCGTTGTCAGATGTTTTAAAACAACTTATGAAAGGAATGATGAATCTTGACTTGACCACAACAGGGTTGTGTTTATGACAATATCTTCCCAACTTAAGTGATTCTAGAACTTTATTTTATCTTTCTTTTCTTCAGAACTCATCTTAGGTTTCAAACTTAACCTTATAGTTAATCTTTCTAACTTAGCACCATACTACTTGTTAGTGGTAGTTTGCGAGTACTTAAAGAGTACTCATGGCTTTTGTCCCTGGCTATTCTCATGGCCAGACTGTGGAGGAGACTATCAAGATGATGGCCAGCAGGACGGCTATGATAACTAGGACTATCTGCCTTCGTCAGCATTGCCTGTGCCCCTGAAGATGGACCCCACCGCTATGCTTATCTTTTATTTCTGCTGCTTGTTGTATTAAGACTGGATCATGAGATCCTTATTTGTGTAAGACCTTATGTATGGTTTGTAATGGATGATGTACTGTGATATCCAATCCGTAATGTCTCGCAAAAATGGTAATCCTGGGATTGCGAGGTATGGCATAATGGGCATCTGGGATTAAAAATCCGGGTGTTGACAGTTGGGGCGGCTCCAGGGCTTTAAGCGCTAGTGGGGGTGTCCACGGTGCGCCAGGTGCAGGGGTAGGTGGAGGAGAGGGCTGCAAGGCGCTGGTTGGCTGGGCACGGTGGCGGGGATGTCTCTGTGTGAGAGAGGGTTGCGGGGTGCAGATATTTGCAGCGCGTGGCCTCGGGAGAGTGTGAGGGTGATGATGGCGGGGGGTGTACGCCAGCTGCTCGACTGAAGGGTCGTGTCTGACGCGGCTTGGTCAGGCTAGGGTGTAGTGGGGGTGACGATGCAGGGGTGGTTAGGGAGTGCGCGGGGGTTTTCTCCACTACGGGGCGGTGTTGATTTGCACCAGGGAGCAGGGTGTGGCGAGCATGCGCGACATGCTCAAGGTGACGTGGCCAACTACTGTTGGGGGTCGGTGTAGGCAGGGGTGAGACCGGGGTGCAAGGGGGAGACATCTAGGGAGTTGGTTGCTATAGCGCGGGCCCAGACGTGATAGAACCGAGGCGTGCGAGGCTGGGGACTTGTCGAACCAAATCGACCTAGATCTTGCTGTCTCTCTCTCCATGGGTCGGGTTGGCTGCAGGGAACGACCTAGGGTGGTGGTGTGGTCCACTCTGGCACGTTTGGGTCGTGCCAGACCATGTGCATGGATTGCAGCACGAGTGGGGAGGGAAAAATAGGAGGTTCAGGTGATCTAGGGCTAAATAGCTTGGGTGCTCACTTTTGTAGATGTTTTCCTCGATCTCGAGTCACCAATGGTAGAGGGAGGGCTGTGGGGATGTAGAGGGATGCCAGGTAAGTAGATCCAGCCCATGGTTGCTTCCTGGATCAATCCCATGTTCTTGCAAGGATTCTTCAAAGATGGCCAAAAATAAGGTGGTCATTGCATATGATTTAACTAGTGATGAAATCACTTACATGCAAATGGCTTAGGGTTAGGTTGTAACCAGGTTTAGGGGTGGTCTTTGAAGTTCTCATAACAAAGTACAACTCCATGTGTTTGCATGTCCAAAAGGATCTATAGTTAGCTCAGAAACTTCACCCAAAAATGGAACTTGTTAAGCTAGTTATGACTTAACCAAATTTATAGGAGTTTGTTCTAGTTTCGAAATTAAAACAAAGAGTGATCCTAGATGTTACCAAGCATTGTTTTAACAATTCTAAACAATTAAAATAGTCAAGGACATCACTAGCATGGCATAACATCAAGGAGACAAGTAAAACACAAGGATCATGCATTCATATTAACAAGCAACATAAGCACACAAAACCCTAATAAGTTTTAATTCCCCCTAATTTCTAGACTCCTATTCTAATCAAACATGGATGTAGAAGATGGGATGTTACAGACCTTCCGCCTTAAAAGAATCTAGTCCAGAGATTCGCAAGCTGAGACGATAAGATATGGGGGAGCTCCTTCCTGAGATAATCCTCTCGTTCCCAGGTGGCTTCTTCTTCGGAGTGGTTGCTCCATTGAACCTTGTAGAAGTTTATGTTATGGCATCGGGTAAGTCGATTTGCTTTCTCCAGTATCTTAATAGGCACCTCTCGATATGTTAGGTCATGGTTGAGGGCAATAGCACGATAGTCGACTTCCTTGAAGATTTCTAGCTTGTCGGGTACTTGAAGACACTTTCAGAGTTGTGACACATGGAAGACGTTATGGAACTCTGGCATCTCAGAGGGTAGCTCTTTGAGCGAGGATCTTGAAGGGTCCGATGTACCATGAGGCAAGTTTCCCTTTTTCATGAAAACGATGCATTCCCTTGAGAGGAGAGACGCAGAGGTACGCGAAGTCTCCCTTATTGAAACTCACATCTCGATGTTTGGTGTCCGCATAACTCTTCTGGCGAGACTAGATAGCTCTCGGGTGGTCACGTGCTAGTTGGACTTGTTCTTCGGATGCTTTGATCACATCAGGGCTGAAGATCTGGCTCTCTCCGGTTTTAGTCCAGTTCAGAGGTGTTCTACACTTTCTCCCATAGAGAAACTGAAAGGGTGCCATCTTTAGACTTCCTTGGTAGCTGTTGTTGTAGGAGAATTCAGTGAATGGCAGACAATCCTCCCATTTGGGTCCATAGGCTAGAACAAACTAGCAGAGGATATCTTCCAAGACTTGATTGACTCTCTCAGTTTGTCTCCCGGTCGGAGGGTGATAGGCGGTGCTAAAGGATAGAGTGGTACCTAGGGCTTCATGTAGCTTCTTCCAGAAATGGGAAGTGAATTGTGGTCCTCGGTCAGACACAATCTCCTTGGGTACCCATGGAGACTGACAATTCGGGAGATATAGAGTTCTGTCAACTTCTATCCGTTGAAATTGGTCCTTACTAGAATAAAATGGGCTGCCTTGGATAGATAATCGACTATAACCTAGATGGAATCATGACCTCTGCTGGAAGTGGGTAGTCCAGTGATACAGTCCATTCCAACCTTTTCCCATTTCCACTCTGGAATCTTCATAGGTTGCAGCAAACCGGCTAGACGCTGATGCTCGACTTTGACTCTTTGGAAGATATCACACTTGGCCACGAACAAGGCTATCTCTCGCTTTATTCTATGCCACCAGAACTGTTCCTTAAGGTCCTGATACATCTTGGTACTCCCGGGGTGGATGGAATAGAGGGTTTCATGGGCTTCTTGCATAATCGTTTACTTCAGGTCATGGTCACTGGGTACACAGATACATCCTTTGTACCACAACACACCACTAGGGTCAACCTTGAATCTGGGAACACTCTTTCTTTCCATTCGGCGTTTCATTCCTTCTATGCTTAGGTGTTCTTTCTAAGCTTCTTTGATCTAGTCTAAGATGGTTGGTCCTAGCTCGAGGTGGGATAGGAGTCCATGGATTACTAGCTCTAGTCCAAACCTTTCTAGCTCTTGACTCAGTTTGGGTTGTTCCTTTTTTTAGCATAGCATTCAGGGAACAGGGTTCCCGGCTGAGGGCATCAGCTACAACATTAGCTTTGCCCGGATGATAATGAATGCCACGATCATAGTCCTTGATTAGTTCAATCCATCTTCTTTGCCTCATGTTTAACTCCTTCTGCATGAAGATATATTTCAGACTCTTGTGATCCGTGTAGATCTCACAGCGGTTTCCCATCAGATAGTGGCGCCATGTCTTGAGTGCGTGTACTACAGTTGCAAGCTCCAAGTCCTTGGTGGGGTAATTCATCTCATGAGTCTTCAATTGTTAAGATAGATAGGCAATGCCTTGCCTTCCTGCATCAGCACACTTCTGAGTCCTAGCTTTGAGGCGTCAAAATAGACTTCAAAACTTTTAGTAATGTTTGGCATGGTTAAGATAGGGGCAGACACTAATATCTTCTTGAGTTCCCCAAAACTCTCTTCATACTATTCTGTCCATTTGAACTTCATGTCCTTCTTCAGCAGTTGTTTCATGGCTTTGTGATGCTTGAGAAACCTTCAACAAACTTGTGGTAATATCCGGCTAAACCCATAAAGCTTCAGATCTCCGAGGGATTAGTGGGAGCTTTCCATTCTAGTACATATTTGATTTTTGTGGGATCCACTGAGATTCCTCCAGCGGACAGGACATGTCCATGGAAACCAACTTCCTTCAACCAGAACACACATTTGCTAAACTTGGCGTACAATTGATGCTCTCTGAGGGTACCAAGTACCAACCTTAGATGATTCTCATGTTCTACTTTGGTCTTGGAGTATATTAGGATGTCATTGATAAACACCACAACTAACTTGTCCATGTAAGGCATGAATACCGTATTCATGAGGTTCATGAAATAGGCAGGGGCATTGGTTAACCCTAAAGACATGATAGTGTACTCATACAAACCATACCTGGTTGTAAAGGCGGTCTGGGGGATGTCTCGTTCTCGGATCTTAAGTTGGTGGTATCTAGTACGAAGGTCTATCTTGGAAAACACATGGGCTCCATTTAGCTTGTCAAATAGATCTTCAATCTGTGTCAAGGGATACTTGTTTTTTATGGTGACGTCATTGAGCTTCCGGTAATCCGTAACTAGACAGGTGGTTCCATCTCTTTTGTCCATGAAAAGGATGGGTGATCCCCAGGGGGAAGCACTCGGCTGTATATGACCCTTGCGCTCCATGTCATGCAATTGTTTCTTCAACTCAACCAACTCTTCGGGGTTCATACGGTACGACCTCTGAGCTATGGGGGCTGTTCTGGGGACTAACTCTATGATGAACTCGATATCCCGATCAGGGGGCATACCGGGTAGTTCTTCAGGAAACACATGTGGATACTCACAGACCACTGGTACGTGCTCTAGGGTAGGTCCTGTTATACCCTTCTGGCAATAGACCCAAGATGAGGGCACTATGGCCCTATACTCCACTTGCACTCCTTTGCTACTCGTCATGGATATGACTTTTCTTGCACAATCTATAACTCCATGGTATCTGGACATCCAATCCATTCCTAGTATCACGTCTAGACTTTGGGCTCCCAAAACTATTAGATCGGCCTTGAAGGTTATATGATGGATAACTACTGGGATATCTCAGCAGACAGGTTGTGTTTTGGCCATTGAACCAGGTATTTGTACTAGCATGAGCCTATCAAGGTGACTGGGTTCCATCCCACTTTTCTCAACAAATGGTTTAGTAACAAATGAATGCGATGCTCCGGGGTCAAATAATACTGTAGTAGGGACGGAGTTGACAAGGAACATACCCAGAACAATGTCAGGAGACTCCTGGGCTTCCTCAGCAGTAATATGGTTCAAATGTTCTCTGGCAGCATTAGCGGGCCTCTTGGGGGAAGCACCTTTTGCTGGGGCTCCTCTGGCGTGTCCTTGATTCAGGCGGAATGCTTTAGGGCGTGGTGCATTCTCCTTCTTCTTATCGGGGCATTCACGGGAGTAGTGTCCCACTTGTTCGCAGGTGAAACAACCAGCTGCATTGGGGCGGACATTGGGGTTGGCAGGGCCTCTGGGGGCAGGTCTTGGGTTTCCGCCTCTAGGGCGAGGGTTGTTGTAGCTACGGTTGGGGTTGTTGGGGTGTGGAGCATAGGACAGAGTCCTCTGCGATGGGGGTGCAGGTCTAGATGGAGGCATGCTACGCGACCTCTGTCCATTGGATCCTCCTTGTTGCATCATGCTACGCGACCTCTGTCCATTGGATCCTCCTTGTTGCAGGTCTAGATGGAGGCATGCTACGCGACCTCTGAGCTACCAGGTGACACTGCAGTTCATCATGCAGCCCATTCATGAAGGTATCCACCTTATTATCTTCAGTGTTGGTGTCATCAGGGGCATACTATAATACATTGGACATTACGCGCTAAGCACGAGCCTAGATGAACCAAAAGTGGATAAGGGATTCTACCACGGAGGCCCAAGGCCACCCACGTGTAGGCCCGTCGAAGCGGAGCAGGGCACGATACTAACCGACCACCTTATCCAATTTCAAGAACGTCAGGACAACTGCGAGTGGCGTAAGCGACAGGTAACGCGACCACGACATACACAAATGAGTATGTATGTCTGTAACTTACAATAGACATCAGAGTCACACCATCTAGAAACAATAGAAATAGAAATATTCAACGCCATACGGCATGATCCAAATATCCTAGATAGAGATAATAGTTTAGGATACATCCTCATACATAACACAACATAGTATCAAGCGGAAGCGGAAAACATGATCCGAGTATGGGTAAGAAGCAAATCAGCATAAGATGACCAAAAAATAAGCACATCCTGCCCACAGATCTCACGGATCTCCATCCTCAGAATCTCTACACCTGATAGTCGTTTCCACCATCATCGGTCTCTTCGACCAAGTAGCCTTCCTGGAAGTATACCTGTCCATCTGAACCAAATATTTATCGTGTGAGACCCTCGGGGTACTCAGCAAGTCTTAATGCATCTAAAGGGAACAACCTGGGGGTGACGCAATTGCAGCGAAAGATAATGTTTACAAAGAGCTATAGAGTCTCGCTACACATCCGCCCAACCAAAGATGGATGGGCGCCCGTTAATTAATAACAACAGATATATAAGCAACCTAAATAACCTTGCTCGCCCTCCTTCTCGCTTACCGATGAGAAGACGGAAGAACATCCCATCTATTGGCAATTTTATTAACCATTCCATGAGTATTACACTATTTACTAGTCATGTATTAGTCGAATTAAAGGCGGTACTTTAGTTATGCTTGTCTATGATCGAGAAATTGTGCTCCAAGTTGTCCATAACCATGGATAGGGCTTTCAGAAAGATTTACCCTCCAGGGTTGCACAAATAGAAACACACACACGATCAACCTCGGGAAGAATCAAATAAAATGCAACGAGGCCTCATGAAAATGCATTCATAGGATTCATAAATTATTTCAGGGGCCACCCCACAAAGCTACCCACAACCATGTTGGCCGGCTCCGATATGGACCCAGGGTTTGTGTCGACGGTGGTAAATGACTGGGAACACGAAAGTGTGACTGGCCTAGTCGATACAGCATAAACGTGTCACAAGACCTAAATAGTACAAGTGCTCCACGCACATTGTAAATAAAGCATTAAAGCATGGCATAAGTACATGATAATAATAAAGCCCCAAACTAGTTTGTGGCCCCAAGAAATAAAGTGTGAATCAAGCTCAAGCAAAGAAGGATCCATAGGGTCCGCCGTATGTGGATAGTGTGAATAGTCAAGGAACAGGCATCAAGTACACGGGGTCCTATGGGACATAAGTGAGCTTAAAGAACCGAATAGCAGATAATGCTCACCGATGCCTCTTTCATTAGTTATCCCATTACTACTTAGATTAAGGTGTTTAGGTACCTCATTATCCAAAGACTTGCACAAACCCTACACATGCAATTCTACGACTCGCATGGATCAAACAACTCCTGCATTAATGGCTCATGGGATGGAGGTACAATCTTCGGTGGGGTTTAAAAGTAAAGTCTATGCAATACTTGGGATTCAAATTTAATGCAATCGTGACTCAATGATGCAAGAGTAAGATAGAAGCATAGGTACTATATGTATGTGACCATGGGGAATTGCTTGCCTGGCAGTTCTGTTGTGGAATAAGAAGGATCCGGGTAATACTCCTGAGGCTCCTGGTATTCTCCTTGCTTAGTGTCTATCGAGATAACAACCAAACACCCAAGGGCCGAAATAAATATATTGCACAATCATATGAATAGAATGGAACAAGCAAACAAAGCATGCCATGATGAAATGGTGCGCAATTGCATGATAGTAATGTACCATGGCAAGGGTGAAGTGTGGAAACAAGAATTAACACTTTTAATATTTATTCGGGCTCATTCTATTTGCATAAACCATTCAGGTTTTAATGGTTTTACATGACACATGCTTCAAATGATATCATGGAATGCATAGTTAGAACTGCCTTGTCGAGAAAATCGATTTAGACATATTATTTCTTTAATTTGGAATTACGGAATTAAAGTTATGATTTATTTAAGATAAAGGCATTAATTGACATTTTAATAATTTCGAAGTTTTAAATTGCTCAAAAATTGTTTTGGATGGCATATTTGAATTCCTGGCATTTTTATGATTCAAAAAAATATATAAAACATTGCATTTGGATTTGCCAGTAATTAGTTATGGTTTATACAACGTTTGTTGAATTCAGCTAGTTAGAGGGGCTGACGTGCGGGGCCGTGTCTGCTAACGTGGGTAGGGAAGTTGAGGCATGTAACACCCCAGCATTTAGGAACCAACGAAGGGTAGAAGTAGGAATTTGCGCATGCGCATGCATTCATCTGTAAAACCCGGGTAAATTTTTTGCCAATCAAAAACCTAAAGAGATCAGAGTTTCTTTCACTATCTAGAGGTAGGAATAGCTCTCTGTAGTGATTCATATAAATTTTGACATGACCTTTAGGAATTAATGTGTTTTGGGGGAATATTTTGAATTCAAATTTGAAATTTAAATCATTTGAAAATTAGAAGTTAGAAATATAAAGTTGTTTTCCAAAATGATTTATTAACATTGTTTGATTATATTGAATATATATCAAACAACAATAGGAAGACAAGGAAATTTAAATAAGAAATGAATTCTTATTTCTTTTCTTTATTCCATAATCATATTACAAAGTGAGACTGATACAACAAATAATGGAACACTCTATAGTAAGTTTTTTTTTGGAAATGGGCACTTTATTACTTTCATAATGTTTACACCCGGCCTCTGCATAGCTAGGATGCACACAGCCAAACAACTCATACAAAAGTTAAGCTCGAGAGTAGCACAAAAACGAAAACTCCAACATTGTCGCGGACAAAACACTAAGGTAACTCAATCCACAGATCACGCGGCCATCCATGTCGGGAAAAAATATCCCTCGACGTAGCCTCCAATCGTGTACACCCCTCCATAAACAAATTGCGGAACTCGAACCTCTGGAGAATAGTCCAGGACCGGAGAATAGCCGTAGAGCAATGGATAACCTGCAACGTTGAAGACACATTAGTGTTAAAAATCTTGTCATTTCTACATAGCCACAGCGACCAAATAATGGCAAGCGCTCCCACCCTAAACAAGATCCTATATTTATCATTTGTCTCATGCAGCCAGTTACCAAATACATTGGCCACCGATCGTGGGGGAGATAAACCAGAGGCAACTTGGATGATTGACCATATATGACAAGCAAATTTGCATTGGAAGAACAAATGTTTGATCGTCTCGTCATGATGACAAAACACACATTGTTTGCTTCCATGCCAATTCCGCCTAACAAGATTGTCTTTAGTAAGAATTACCCCTTTATGTAGATACCAAGCAAATATCTTTGTTTTCAAGGGGATTTTCATCTTCCAAATTTTACTATTAACATCGACTAAAATATTAGGTTGAACCAAAGCTCTATACATCGAGTCCACAGAGAAATTACTGCTCTCATGTAGTTTCCATCTGAACTCGTCTACACCATCCGACAGTTGAATCGTGGATAATCGAGATAACAGATTATTCCACGATATTAGTCTAGGACCAATGAGACTTCTTCTGAAAGATACATTAGGAGGGGTAGTTTCAAAAACGGTGGAAAGGGTGTCCCCTTTGTGTCTAACAATCGAATATAGAGCCGGATATTATTCTCGGAGAGAATTATGACCAAGCCATTTATCTTCCCAGAATCTAATTTGAGATCCATCCTTAATATTAAACGCACCAAATCGGAAAAAATGTTTCTTGGACGCCATAAGTCCAGCCCAAAAATGTGAATCACTAGGTTCCCATACTAGTTGAGACACAGCTTTGGATCCAACATATTTTCTCCAGATTATAGTTTGCTAGACTCCCTCTTTAGTGAGTAGCTTAAATAGCCATTTACCTAAGAGGGCGGTATTTTTGACTTCAAGGTCGTGTATACCAAGTCCACCGTATTCTTTTGGTCGGCAAACCACATTCCATTTGGTCAGTCGATACTTTTTATTTTCACTATCCCCTTGCCAAAAGAATCTTGATCGGAAATAATCCACTTTATTCAAGACCCCTTTTGGCAGTTGGAAAAACGAGATCACATATAGTACCATATTGGTGAGTACTGAGTTTATGAGTACCAGTCTTCCTCCAAGGGATAATAACTTGCCTTTCCAGCTATTAAGACATTTTTCAAGTCTTTCCTCAGCGAGTTTCTATTCAGCAATAGTGAGACACCGATAGTGTATCAGAATACCCAAATAGTTGATTAGAAATTGCCCCTGCTCACAGCCGAAAAGTTCAGCATACAGGTGTGCCTCGCTTTGGGCCTCTCTAAAACAATACAATTCACTCTTATGGAAATTAATTTTCAATCCAGAGAGTTGCTCGAAGGCTGAAAGTATTAACTTCAGGTTCTTAGCTTTCTCAATATCATGTTCCATAAATAGAATTGTGTCATCGGCATATTGAAGGATAGACAGTCCTCCATCCACAAGATGTGGGACTAATCCTACAATTTGGCCCTCAGCTTTTTCCCACTCAATAAGGATAGCAAACATATCCGCCACTATATTAAATAGTATCGACGATAGTGGATCCCCTTGCCTCAAACCCTTCTTAGTCTGGAAGTAATTTCCAGTGTCATCATTAACTTTTATGGCAACGCTACCACCAGACACAAAATATTGTATGAGAGCGTACCACTCATTCGAAAAACCTTTCATTCTGAGTGTTTGCTGAAGGAAAGACCAATTAACTTTATCATAGGCCTTCTCAAAATCAATCTTGAACAGTACCCCATTTAGTTTTTGGAGTGTAGCTCGTGGATTGTTTCATGAAGGATTACCACACCAACCAAGATGTTTCATCCTTGCATGAAAGCAGTTTGAGAAGGTCGGACAACATGATCAGCAACTGAATTTAGTCTAAATGTGGCCGCTTTTGTGAAAATCTTAAAGCTAACGTTAAGAAGGCAGATAGGTCGATACTGTTGTATACGCTCTGCATTATTAACCTTAGGCAGTAGAATTATATTGCCAAAGTTTAGTCTAAAAATATCAAGTTGCCCAACATGCATAAAACTAAACAAATCCATCAAGTCCACTTTAATGATCTCCCAGAAATGTTGGTAAAATTCTGCTGGGAAACCATTAGGACCTGGTGCTTTGTTATGTTCCATATGAAAAACCGCTTTCTTTACCTCTTCCTCCGTGTAAGGGGCGGTTAGAAAGTTATTTTCCTCGACAGAAACCTACGGAATATCCGATGTTTGAGACTCATCCAGAGTAAAAGAGTTCTCTGCTGGTGGCCCAAACAAAGATTTATAATAACTAGTAATGTATGACATGAGATGTTCTTGTCCCTTAATGATACCTTCATCCTGGTTGAGAGAATGGATACATTTTTTCTTATGCTTGCCATTTGCAATAGCATGGAAATATCTTGTATTCGCATCTCCCTCCAAAATAAATTTCGCTTTGGAACGTTGGTACCATTTGAGTTCCTCCTCACGCAAGAGTCTGGCCATCTCCGCATTTAATTGGCTTTTGAGCTCAATCTCCTGTGTAGATAATGGCCTAAATTCCACAGAGGCTTCAAGGTCATCTATAATAGAGGAAAGGTGAATTTTCTCCTTTTTTAGGATTCCAGCAGTATGTCGAGCCCATCCACGAAGGAATTATGTAAAGCACGTATTTTGTTATTCCATCGTTGTATGGGTGTATGACCACCGACCGGTTTTACCCAAATTGCCTTAACCAACTCAAAAAAAACCGTCACGAATCAACCAGCTTAGTTCAAATTTGAACTCGTGCCTGGGATGTCGTGGCGGCGACCCAACATAAAAGTAAAGGTGCGTGATCTGACAAAGCCTCAATATGTTTTAGAGCCCTTACGGTTACCATGGGATACTTCTCTTCCCATTCAGTATCCATAGGTACCCTATCCAGTTTTTCGTATGTTGGCTCCGGAAGACTATTAGCCCAAGTAAATTGTCTTCCTATCATTGTAACCTCTCTCAGGTTCAAACTGTCAATAATAGCATTAAACATGAAGGGCCAATGACCATCAAATCTGCCACGACTTTTCCCATGAGGGTATCTCATCAAATTAAAATCCCCACCTATAAGAATAGGGTACGGATTGTCCTTTGCAAGATTTACCAACTCACGCAAAAAATCAGCCTTAAAAACTTCCTGGGTAGCTCCATATATGGTGACTAGAGACCATGTGAAATTATCAGCCTTATTGCGGATGTGGAGTTTAATGAAAAAACCTCCGACTGAACTAGCTAAAACTTCCATGGTTTCATCTCGTACACCTAACAGAATTCCCCCGGAACGACCACGTGGTGGACGAGACACCCACGTAAAGTCCACTCCACCAGAAAGGAGATTGAGTAAAGCTTGTGAATAATCTCGTCTACCCATCTCAGAAATACCCAGAAAATCCAAACAATGATCTCTCACACAATCGGCAAAAAACAAATGCTTAGCCAAGTCACGAAGACCTCTGCTAGTTGAAAACATGCCATTCATTGAGAAACAATAGGTTGTTTGGATACACGAGGTCTCTTCCTAGCCTTCTGGCTCTTTGAGGCTTTAAGCCATGCCAACTTGAGGCTTTAAGCTCCTACAAAGAGTCTAGCCCCGTCTCATCAAAGCCCACATTCGACACTTCACCAAATAATGAGAAAGGAAGTGAATTCCAATAAAATGAAAATTTATTAAATCAAAATAATATTATTACAAGATTCTTTACAAAAAGAATAAAAAGAAGATTACAAAAATCTATAAAACCTATCTATTCTTATACTACATCTTGAGTATCCAGATCTTGTTCCTGCAAATAAGAAAAAACAACTAAGAAGGAAACAAAAGGGTAGTTAGTTATGTTTACCCTTCGTAGTGAACAGTGAAGTGCATTGTTCATATTACATCATTGAGTAATTAAAAGAGCCAAGTTTCACCAATATTAGTAGCTGTTCTTTCAAATTAGAGATGCTTCGGTACCATATCATAAGCCAAGTAGAGAGGGGAAAGTTTCACCAGGACAGTAACCAGTAAAAGGATAAGAAGTGAAAGTCGATTCGCTTAATCTGATCCACAAATAGCATAAGCAGCAAGGCAGCTTAGTCATCTAATTGCATGTAGTGTGTTGTCCAAACAGCGGCAACAGCACAAGCAGTCAAAAAGGAGTTCACAACCATAGCACATCTACTAGGGAGCTCATTTCCTTTTCTCAAGCACACTGCAAGAACACGAGTATGTCCACTTCCCAAACAAATCCTCAGCCAAGATACATCATAGATCATCCAACCATCCACAATATGGTGACATAAGGAGGGGGTGGTGCAGGTGGATAGCAAGGTCAAGTATAAGAGCATGGGAACTAGGAGGAGTAGGACCAGCGCCAAGAGGTGCAGAGCCAGATCAAGTCAGCAAGAACAAGCTAACAAAATCAAGCCAACAGGATCAAGCTAGCAAGATCAACCACCACAACATCATCACCAACCACCAAGTTGTGTGGTAAGTACACATAAAACCATCACATGATCAAATCATCCTAGATCATTCAAGCATGTGTTATTTAATATGAACCTTCTCAGAAAAGCGCCCAAATGGGGTGTATCAATCTTTACAAACAATACCAAGATCTCAGTCTGTGCATCACTAATCTTCGATAACAATACATGTTTTTACGTCCACATATACAGCAACCTTAAGTGAATATTTCTGGGCACATCTTACAGTAGTAGCACCTCAGAAGTTATTTCATCTTAAGGATCTATATTAAACAGTGAGAATACTAAATCATTTTCTTGAGGAATTCAAGAATCATTAGTGCATACTTGATATCAATACACAATTATGAGGGAGAGTAGGTAAAAACTTAGTTTATACCTAGTTATGCCTCAGACCAGCATCACAGGACCAAGCAAAATCATTGGCATCCTAGGATAATAAATCCAGAAGTAGATTCAATTCATTTTAGCCAAGCCACACCAGGACACAAGTAGAATTTAGCTCAGTATTAAAATGAATACTTGTGTACCATTCCAAAGAAGGTGTCACAAGCATACATTCTACACCAAGCAAATCATATACATAGATTTCAAAGTAAACCAGCAGAATAGTGCTAAATCATTTTCCCGGAATGAATAACCAGGAATCATAATTGCATTTGCACAATCAGAGAATCAAAGGAGTAATAAATCAACTCCAATCTGAACATATCAACATAGACCAGTGTCTAAGGGTTCAGTGCACAATTACTGACAGTATCACGGTTAGTGTACTAAGAACATTAGACAGTAGTGAAATCCACACCACTGGAAATCAACAGTCAACAGCCAAGCACAGCAGCCTTAACCTTTGGACATAATCGACTATCCTATCGAAATTGGACTAACAGAGCCACTAACAACCCTATATTCTTTAGTAAACCATCATCCAGAACAGTATAACCACCACTATTAGTCCTAAAGAATTCATCATTCCCAATAATAAACACCAAGAGGAATAAAACCCTAATAGCACAGATGAACCCTAAATAGGGTATTCCTTAATACAATCACACAGAGGACAACAAGATGGGGAACAAAAGCATTTACCTATGGTCCTCGCTAAGTTTAGAAGATGAAGAGGAGAGGCCGACGAGCACATATGGCGGCACGGGGAGCACCCGAGGGCGCTGCAACCCGCGCCAAGCCATGGGGCGGCGGCCACAGCCACACCAGAGGTCTAGAAACACCGCAAGACCATCCAAGCAACAGCACAGCACCACTCAAGCGGCGGAACACCGCATCATCGACAACCACCAAACCCTAGGGTTCGGGGTGGAGTCAACCTGGATGGGAGAGGGGTCCAATGACGAATCGAACAGGACCAGATGGCAGAGCGGCATCGACTACCTCGCCATGCACCATGGCGGTGACCGAGGAGGCTCAAGAAGGCGGTAATCAATCGGCAACGACGCCGGTGACAACATGCCATAGTAGGGCGAGGGAGAGCGGAAAATCACGAGTGAGCGAGAGAGGTGAGGGATGCATGCTGGGCCGGTATGGTCCAGTACCCCTTAGTGAAGTGGGTTTGTCCAGACTAATTGGGCCAGGTTGGGCCTAGTAAACCCAATGGGCTCGGCCCAAAATCTAAAAGAAAGTATAAATGAATTAGTAAATGACCAAAATTCCCCTAGGACTTGATAAGTCCTAAAAAATTAAATAAAAATCCTAAACATACAAATAATATATCTATGAGTTCATAAAAATACAACATACTTAATAAAACTAAGAATTCTATTGTTAATAAAATAAAATAAGGTTAAAGAGTTTTATAATATATATTCCTTATGGAATTTTATAAAAATAAATCAAATACCTAGAAATAAATAAAAATTACTTTTATCATTCTTAGTTAGAGGAGTATTTTATAAAAATAACAAATTGTTATTTAAGGAAGCAAAATAAAATCTTTCAAATTAAAATGCTTATTCTTAAAAAGAATATTAAGAAAATAATAATAAGGGTTAAAATAAATAATAATCAGTTTTTAACTCTATTAGTGATATATTATATTACAAGAATAATAAATATAATATTTACAAAATGTTAAGGAATATTATTTAAATAACTTTCTTGATTGCAAAAAACAAATTCAAGAAATTTATATAATGGGTAAAATAAACAAAGAAGATTAATAATAAATGATGCATTGCATTACTATGCATATTCATTTTGGTTCTTTAAATATTGTCCTTACTGGGCAATAATGGTGTTTTGTAGAAATAGAAGCTCAGGTCGAGTGCAAGCATCCGACTTCAGTACCTTGCAATCACAAGGCAAGTTCATCACTTGTTCATGTCCTTTGAAGAGTCTTTGTGAAAGTACATGAAAATCATGTGTTATCACCTATGTTCTAAAAGAGACAGAAAATAAATATTTTCGCAAACAAGTGAAGTGCTATAGTCATCCTAAGTGATTATAAATACTAAGAATGACAATGGAATCTAGGATTCTAGTTGCTGAACAACTAGCTTAGACTCTGAGGAGTCAGAAGATACTCCGCTGTACGCAGCTAAAGGACAAGAAGATGTCTACTACAAGGAGCCAGACTTGTCTGGAGGAGTAGAAGGGGTGGACTATGAAATATGCTATGGAGTGGAGGGCAACGAGTCTGAGTAGTTGCCTTAGTTATTAGTAAACCAATTGAGCCGAGCAGCATAAACTTTATATAATAAGTTGTTAAGCTCAATTCGAAGTATAATTTTGAAACTTTAAATCTTCTGCTGAAACTATTTAAGTTTGTTTGTAATTTTGAATCACTTGAAGTCTCGAACATCTGGTATTGTAATAATAATAATAAAGTGTGTATGTTTGTAATATAGACCCGCAATGTTTCTATTGTACCACTCTAAGGGATGTGATATTTACAAAATGGTGTTCTGTGGATGTCATGTCAATGACTATAGTGTACTACACATGCAGTGGTATGCTGGGTCACCGCAGCTGGTATCAGAGAAATTGCTTTGAACTTAGGTTGGAAACCTAGTAAAGGGTATTACCTATAGGAGTCTAGGAGCAACAGTAAAGAGTTTTCTAGATTATATGATGAATATTCAATTGGGAATATTTCCTTATATCTTTTAGTACAATAATTCTTTATTATGATGCATCATTATAATTAATGGTTACTAATTATGAATATTTTGTATACAGTGAAAATGGCACCAAAGTTTCCAAAACGGACTTTGGTCAGGAAAGAAGAGACTCTCGATGATTATTTGGGAACTTTAACTAAACAGCTTCGGCAACTTTTGAGGGTTTTTGGTTGCACAACTGCTATTCAAATTAGTACCTTGACATACCATTATGGGCGAATGTTAGCCAAATATCGTGTTAGCATCCAACTACCAGAAAAGGTTGGTTTATATCATGATTTACCTATGGGTGAAGGTAGAAGTCACCTAGCAGCATACCATGTTGCTATTCTGGAGGCGATATCCAATATTCGGGAGCACAAAGCACAAGAGTTAGCTGGAAGCAAAAAAATTGTGATTCATCGTGACTCTATAGACATGGAGCCGGTCCCGGATCATCTTACTTTAGTAAAGAAGCATCCAGAATTAGCTTCCAAGTTTATGGATCAGTATCGACTGATAGTTGGGTCTTTGTATAAGACACATCAGGTTATTGTGGAGGATAAGAATGACATGCTAGAGGATTGAACTAATCCGGAACGAAGGGAGAAGTTGGCATCTCAGCTAGAGAACGAAGCAGTGGGTAGGGTTAGCCCAAATTTTAAGGATATAGCTATAGATCCAGCATCTTTCACATCATATCCTTATTCACCTATGCCAGAACCCACCAGATATCCTGATGAGGGTACTAGCCATCCAGTACCACAAAATTCTTGGGGAACCGTGGACTCAGAACTACCTATTGGAAACTCGGAAAGATGGAGGTATGGGTCAATGGATGGATCTACTGGGAATCATATTCCTGTAGAGGATTCTATTGGCAATACCGGGCAAACTAGTCGGATAGGAGTGAGGTCTTATTCCATTGATGGGAGGGATGTCCACATGGAGGATGTAGAGTCCGATGAGGAAGATCCTGAATAAAGGGTGTTCGAGTCACCAGAATATTATCCTACCCCAGATAATGTGCACAATTATAGCTAAGGACTATCGTACCCAGCAGAGTACTTGGGGAGCACCGGAAGCAATATATTATGTTGATTACTATGGAGCCATGATGTAGGAGGCGCTTGAAGAAGATAGTGATGAGGATGTTTCTGATGATACCTCAGATGAGTTGGAAGGTATGGACACACTTCAGCTGGATGACGTGTCGAGTCCGGATACTTCTAATACCCAGTATCATCCATCGAAGAGGCAAATCGTTCCATAGACGGTGCGTCGTACTTCACGTCAGCACGATTGTACTCCAGGTATGTATGATGAACGATGTAGCTTCTGGGAGCGTGACCCTTCAGGAGGAGTTTCTAGTGGGTGATGCGGAAGATAGAGTCTGAGAACCTGATGTAATTAAGTAAGTGGGGTAGCATCCACAGGAGTTTGTAATACTTAAATGGTACGGGCTTGCAATGACGTTGTATTGACTATGTTGTTTGTATTATATAATATGAGAAATGCATATTTGGTTCTTATTTGGATTTTGTTTTCCATTCTGTGACTAGTTTTGTGCATGAAGTTGAGCTCAGAACACATATGCATGATGTGATTATGAGAGTTTGCTTTATGTTACAAGACTAGGGGGGTTATGGAAACATGTGCAGAGGATGAGACGGAACAGCAGCACATGGAGCACGAAGCTAAGGAAATGTGGATGAAGATGCCAGAATGCAGGCAAATTTACCACCACCACCAATGAGGCTGTTGATGGAGCAGAACTTTATGCAATACATGTAGATGATGCAATAGTCCTAGAACAAATTCATGGAAGAGTTGTTGGGACGAGCTGGAAACAATAGGGCACATGAAGGTGGAGGATTGAGTCTTTCTGACTTTCAAGATTCAAGGCCGTTACCTTTCACATCAGCTCCTGAACCAATGGATGCGGAGAATTGGTTAGCGGATATCGAGAGAAAACTTAAGACTATCGGTTGCAATGATGAGGAAAAGTTGAGGTGTGCAACGCATCTCTTAACTGGACCTGCAGCATCATGGTGGGAGAATTAGTTAGCAATGCAACCTCCAGGAAGGGAGTATACCCGGGAGGAGTTTAAGCAGAGATTTCGTGAGTACCATGTTCCAGAAAGTGTAATGGAGTTGAAGCGTAGGGAGTTTGAGGAGCTTCAGTAGGGATATACCAGTGTCATGAAGTACATCTGGGAGTTCAGTCAACTATCTCGTTATTCTGAGGATGAAGTGAACACTGAGGAAAAGAGGAAGAAACGTTTTCTACGTGGTTTAAACCCATCTGTGAAGATGCAACTGAAGCTAGCCAATAAGCAGACTTTTCAGCATCTACTTGATGCAGCCATCACATTTGAGGATGATTACAAGAATGTCCAAGAGGACTGAAGGAAGAGAGCAAAGAAGGAAACCAAGAGGATCCAAGCAAGTAAACCTAAACCCAGTTTGGAGTTCAAACCTAGAAGCAAACCTTACAACAATAACAACAAGAACAGTAGTGGAGGTCAGTCCAACTCTAGGAGGAATATTATATGCAAAAATTGTGGTATTCCAAGGCATTTCAAAAGGGGATGTAAGAAACCCGTAGTTATTTGCTATGGATGTGGGCAAAAGGGTCATATCAAGCCAGATTACCCAAGCAAACCACCAGGTGGTTGGCCCACCAAAGGTGGAGGACAAGCCAGTGGAGGCAGTGGATAGCCTAACAGGGGAGGAAATTTTCTCAAGAACGACAATGGCAAGAGGAGCAGGCCTACTGGGAAGCTGAACTGTGCAACCTTGGCGGAGGTGGATAACTCCGAGCACGCAGTGATAGGTATGCTCAACATCCTTACCAACCCTGGAAAAGTTTTATTTGATACGGGTGCAACTACTTCTTTCATATATGAAGAATTCTGTGATAAATTTGGGATTAGAAGGGTAACGTTAGCAAGCCCTATGAACGTAGTGACAGCCGGGGGAAATGTAATGGTACGCCACCTTAAGCAAGATCAAGTTATCTCGATCTGTGGTTGTACATATTTTGTGGACCTATATGTGATTCCATTGAAGGGAATTGCAGTAGTCCTGGGTATGGACTGGATGATTGAACATCGGGCTCAGATAAATTTTGAGGACAAAATTGTTTCAATCAAGTCTACAAGTGGAGGAAGGATGGTCTATCAGGCAAATAAACATAGTAATATCATGGTAGATCTTCAATTGAACTCAATGAAGGAGGTTAAGTTGGAAGATATTCTTGTAGTGTAAGAATTTCAAGATGTTTTTCAGCAGAATTACCAGGAATGCCACCTAATCGGGAAATAGAATTCACTATTGATCTGATACCTGATACATCACCAATAGCCCAAGAACCATATAAGATGTGACCAAAAGAATTAAAAGAGCGTCAAGAGAAAACTGATGAGTGATCCAGAAAAGGAGTTACTTAGGAAAGTGTATCCCCATGGGGAACTCCAGTGATTTTCATGGATAAAAGAGATGGAGGACGAAGAATGTGTGGGGATTACAGAAATCTCAACAATGTCACCATCAAGAACAAGTACCGATTTCTAAGAATTCAAGATATATTTGACCAAGTTAAGGGAGCTGGAGTATTTTCCAAGATTGATCTAAGATCAGGATCCATCAGATAAAAATCAAACCTGAAGATGTTCCAGAAACAACATTTGTGTCAAGGTATGGGCATCATGAGTATCTCGTCGTATCTTTTGGTTTGACCAATGCACTGGCAATATTCATGAATTTGATGAACAAAATCTTCATGCCTTATCTAGATAAGTTTGTCATAGTGTTCATTGATGATATTTTAATATACTCGAAGGATAAAGAAGAGCATGCATATCATTTGAGGATAGCAATGCAAATCTTGAGAGAACATAAGCTATATGCTAAATTCAGCAACTGTGAATTCTAGTTGGACAAGGTAGAATTTCTTGGTCATGTGATCAGTAAGGATGGAATTGCAGTAAATCCGTCCAAGGTACGATCAGTGCTAGAATGGAATGCACCAACTAATGTGAAACAAATACGAGGTTTCTTAGGCATGGTAGGCAATTATAGGAGATTCATTGAAGGTTTTTCCAAGATAGCTAGACCAATGACCAAATTGCTAAGAAAGAATACACCATTCATATGGGATGAGAAGTGCGAAGCAAGTTTTCAAGAATTGAAAACCAGATTAACCACCGCACCAATCTTAGCAGTTCCTGAAACAGGAAAGGATTACACAATATATTGTGACGCATCCAAGGAAGGTTTGGGATGTGTGCTAATGCAAGATCGTAAGGTAATTGCTTATGGATCTAGACAACTTTAACCACATGAAGTTAATTATCCAACGCATGATTTGGAGTTAGCAGCAGTAGTCTTTGCTTTAAAAGGATGGAGGCATTTTCTCTATGGAGCAAGATGTGAACTATACACGGATCATAAAAGTCTCAAATATTTCTTCACTCAGAAGGAGCTGAATATGAGGCATAAAAGGTGGCTGGAGTTGATCAAGGATTATGACCTTCCAATTAACTATACTCCAGGAAAGGCCAATGTAGTAGTAGATGCTTTAAGCCGAAACAGTACGAATACTCAAACCGTCAATAGAGAACTGCCAAAAGAGTTGCAAATGGATTTGGAAAGGTTAGAAATACAATCTATAAAGACAGGAGTTTGTGTAGGCTTAGCTACTATGAGGGTTGTGGAAGAGCAAAGCAGTGATCTTCGTTATGAGATCTATCGACATTAACTTGATGATCCATTCATTGCTGAAGAAATCATAAGAATTTTTGAAGGTTAAAAATTAGTTTTTCACCTAGGAGATTATGGATCTTTATGGTTCTGAAACCATCTTTGTGTACCAGAGGTACTGGAGATCAGAGAAGTGATACTCCGATAAGCACATGAGACACCATATTCAATTCATCTAGGGAGTACGAAGATGTACATGGATCTTAAGGAGTTGTTCTGGTGGAATAACATGAAGAGGGACATTGCAAAGTATGTATCTGAATGCCATACTTTCCAAAGGGTAAAGGCGGAACATCGAAATCCAGCAGGACCACTACAACCTTTGGAAATTCTGGAATGGAAGTGGGAAGAAATTGGTATGGATTTTATCATAGGATTACCCATGACACCAAAATGGAAGGATATGATATGGGTGATTGTCGATAGATTCACGAAAAGTGCACATTTTATTCCAGTAAATCAAAAAGATAATGCCGAGAAGTTAGTGGAAATCTATGTTAAAGAGATAGTAAGTAAGCATGGAGTATCCAAGAAAATTGTATCAGATAGAGGATATGTGTTTACTTCAGCATTTTGGAAACAATTACATGAAGCACTTGGATCAAAGTTGGATTTCAGCATAGCCTATCATCTAGAAATTGGAGGCCAGACAGAAAGAACCAATCAAATCTTGGAGGACATGCTTAGAGCCTGTGCATTAGATTTTGGAGGTTCATGGGAAGATCATCTACAATTGGCAGAATTTTCCTACAACAATAGCTATCAGAGTAGTCTGAAAGCAGCACCATACCAAGTACTTTATGGGAGAAAGTGTAGATCACCAATATGTTGGTATGAACCTGGTAGTAGCAAGGAATTTGCACCAGACTATATCAAGGAGAAGCAAGATATCATAGATATTATTAGAGATCGACTGAAGATAGCTCAAAGTCGACAGAAGAGTTGTGCTGATCAAAGTCGAAGATCATGGCATCCAGAAGTGAGGGATATGGTATATCTCAAAGTAAGTCCAATGAAGGGAGTTAAGATATTCGGAGTCAAAGGAAAACTAAGTCCAAGATATATCGAACCTTTCAAGATACTGAGTCAGAATACAGCAATAGCTTATGCTCTTGAGTTACCAAAAAGACTGGCTAAAGTTCATAATGTTTTCCATATATCACAATTACGGAAATGTCTTAAAGTTCCCCATGATACAATTACACATTAAGAAATTGAGTTACAAGCAGATTTGACTTATGTTGAGAAACCCTGTAAAATTCTGGAAGAGAACTGGAAAAGGTTGAGAAATAGGGCAATCAAATACTACAAGGTACAATGGGAACATCACCCGGAGCGAGAAGCCACATGGGGGAAAAAGGATGACTTAAAAGAAGCATATCCAGAACTTTTCAGGTACACATCAGCAAACTTCGAGACGAAGTTTAATTTAAGGGGGGGAGTCTGTAACACCCCAGCATTTAGGAACCAACGAAGGGTAGAAATAGGAATCTGTGTATGTGCATGCATCCATCTATAAAATCCGGGTAAATTTTTCGCCAAACAAAAACCTAAAGAGATCAGAGTTTCTTTCACTATCTAGAGGTAGGAATAGCTCTCTGTAGTGATTGTTATAAATTTTCACATGACCTTTAGGCATTAATGTGTTTTGGGGGAATATTTTGAATTCCAATTTGAAATTTAAATCATTTGAAAAAAATATTTGAAAATTAGAAGTTAGAAATATAAAGTTGTTTTCCAAAATGATTTATTAACATTGTTTGATTATATTGAAGATATGTTAAACAACAATAAGAAAAGGAAATTTAAATAAGAAATGAATTCTTATTTCTTTTCTTTAATCCATAATCATATTACAAAGTGATACTGATACAACAAATAATGGAACACTCTACAGTAAGTGAATTCGAATAAAATGAAAATTTATTAAATCAGAAGAATATTATTACAAGAGTCTTTACAAAAAGAATAAAAAGAATATTACAAAAATCTATAAAACCTATCTATTCTTATACTACATATTGAGTATCCAGATCTTGTTCCTGCAAATAAGAAAACAACTAAGAAGGAAATAAAAGGGTAGTTAGTTATGTTTACCCTTAGTAGTGAATAGTGAAGTGCAATGTTCATATTACATCATTGAGTAATTAAAAGAGCCAAGTTTCACCAATATTAGTAGCTGTTCTTTCAAATTAGAGATGCTTCGGTACCACATCATAGGCCAAGTAGAGAGGGGAAAGTTTCACCAGGACAGTAACCAGTAAAAGGATAAGAAGTGAAAGTCGATTCACTTAATCTGATCCACAAACAGCACAAGTAGCAAGGCAGCTTAGTCATCTAATTGCATGTAGTGTGTTGTCCAAACAGCAGCAACACCACAAGCAGTCAAAAAGGAGTTCACAACCGTAGCACAGCTACTAGGGAGGTCATGTCCTTTTCTCAAGCACACTGCAAGAACACATCGAGTCTGTCCACTTCCCAAAAAAATCCCCAGCCAAGATACATCACAGATCATCCAACCATCCATAAGATGGTGACATAAGGAGGGGGTGGTGCAGGTGGATAGCAAGGTCAAGTATAAGAGCACAGGAACTAGGAGGAGCAGGAGCAGCACCAGGAGGTGCAGAGTTAGATCAAGTTAGCAAGAACAAGCTAACAAAATCAAGTCAATAGGATCAAGACAACAAGATCAACCACCACAACATCATAACCAACCACCAAGTTGTGTGGTAAGTACACATAAAACCATCACATGATCAAATCATCCTAGATCATTCAAGCATGTGTTGTTTTATATGAACCTTCTCAGAAAAGCACACAAATGGGGTGTATACATCAAAAAAGTAATTTAAATGAAAGCCAATGCTCAATCTTTGCAAACAATACCAAGATCTCAGTCTGTGCATCACTGCTCTTGGATAACAATACATGTTTTTACATCCACATATACAGCAGCCTTGGGTGAATATTTCTAGGCACATCTTACAATAGTAGCACCTCAGAAGCTATTTCATCTTAAGGATCTATATTAAACAGTGAGAATACCAAATCATTTTCTTGAGCAATTTAAGAATCATTAGTTGATACTTGATATCAAGACACAATTATGAGGGACAGCAGGTAAAAACTTAGTTTCCACCTAGTTATGCCTTAGACCAGCATCACAGGCCCAAGCAAAATCATTAGCATCCTAGGATAATAAATCGAGCAGTAGAATTCAATCCATTTTAGCTCAGTATTAAAATGAATACGTGTGTACCATTCCAAAGGTGTCACAAGCATACATTCTACACCAAGGAAATCATATACATAGATTTCACAAGGAATCATAATCGCATTTTTCTACAGAATAGTGCTAAATCATTTTGCTAGAATGAATAACCAGGAATCATAATCGCATTTGCACAATCAGAGAATCAAAGGAGCAATAAATCAACTCCAATCTGAACGTATCAACACAGACTAGTGTCTAAGGGTTCAGTGCACAATTACTGACAATATCACTGTTAGTGTACTAAGAACATTAGACAGTAGTGAAATCCACACCACTAGAAATCAACAGTCAATACCTTAGCACAGCAGCCTTAACCTTTGGACAGAATCCACTATCCCATTGAAATTGGACTAACAGAGCCACTAACAATCCTAAATTCTCTAGTAAACCATCATCCAGAACAGTATAACCACCACTATTAGTCCTAAAGGATTCATCATTCCCAATAATAAACACCAAGAGGGATAGAACCCTAACAGCACAGATGAACACTAAATAGGGTATTCCTTACTGCAATCACACAGAGGACAACAAGATGGGGAAACAGAAGCACTTACCCGTGGTCCTTGCTAAAGTTTAGAAGAGGAAGCAAAGAGGCCAACGAGCACATACGACGGCACGCGGAGCACCCGAGGGCGCTCCAACCCGCGCCAAGCCATGGGGCGGCGGCCACAGCCACACCAGAGGTCTAGCAACACTGCAGGACCATCCAAGCCATGGCACAACACCACTAAAGCGGCGGAATACCACATCATCGACAACCACCAAACCGTAGCCTGGACGGGAGAGGGATCCAAAGCCGGATCGAACAGAACTAGATGGCGAAGCGGCATCGACTACCTCTCCATGCACCACGGCGGCGGTCGGGAAGGCCTAGGGAGGCGGTAATCAAGCGGAAACGGCGATGCCGACAGCACGCCACAGCAGGGCAAGGGAGAGAGGAAAATCACGAGTGAGTGAGAGAGGTGAGGGGTGCGTGCTGGGCCGGTATGGTCCAATACCCCTCAGTGAAGTGGGTTTGATCAAACCAATTGGGCTAGGTTGGGCCTAGTAAACCCAATGGGCTCGGCCCAAAAGCTAAAAAGAAAGTTTAAATGAATTAGTAAAAGACCAAAATACCCCTAGGACTTGATAAGTCCTAAAAAATAAATAAAAATCCTAAATATACAAATAATATATCTATGAGTTCATAAAAATACAAGCTACTTAATAAAACTAAGAATTCTGTTGTTAATAAAATAAAATTAGGTTAAAGATTTTTACAATATATATTCCTTATGGAATTTTATAAAAATAAATAAAATACCTAAAATAAATAACAATTACTTTTATCATTCTTAATTAGAGTAGTATTTTATAAAAATACCAAATTGTTATTTAAGGTAGCAAAATAAAATCTTCCAAATTAAAATGCTTATTCTTAAAAAGAATATTAAGAAAATAATAATAAGAGTTAAAAATAAATAATAATCAATTTTTAACTCAATTACTGATATATTATATTACAAAAATAATAAATATAATATTTACAAAATGTTAAGAAATATTATTTAAATAACTTTCTTGATTGCATAAAAGAAATTCAAAAACATTATATAATGGGTAAAACACACAAAGAAGATAAATAATAAATGATGCATTGCAGTACTATGTATATTCATTTTGCTTCTTTAAATATTGTCCTTACCAGGCAATAATGGTGTTTTGTAGAAATAGAAGCTCAAGGTCAAGTGCAAGCACCTGACTTCACTACCTTGTAATCACAAGGCAAGTTCATCACTTTCTCATGTCCTTTGAAGAGTCTTTATGAAAGTACTTGAAAATCGTGTGTTATCACCTATGTTCTAAAAGAGACAAGAAAATAAATATTTTCCCAAACAAATGAAGTGCTATTTATCACCCTAAGTGATGATAAATACTAAGAATGACAATGAAATCTAGGATTCCAGTTGCCGAACAACTAGGGCTTAATAACCCATGACATCACTGATTCTAGCGCCGTATAATACACGTTAACCATGAGATTTGGAATGGGACGAAGAACTCAGCTGTATCTTCCTCCTCTCGCATGTAGCCAGATGCGTAGGCCGTGACTGTTATGCTCGTAGCGTGCATTAAGTACTAATTCATAGAGGATATGGAGCATATGGGTGGGAACCCTCAACGTCCCACGATAGTTCTGGCATCTGAACGGTCTGTACCAACCATTGCCGTAACTCAATGTGTGGGCATGGCATACACCAAGGAGACATGCGGTGGCGAAGGGGACAGTGATTGGCTTGGATCACCTACTGGGTCCCACATCACGGAATTGTGGATGGGAACGTACGGCCGGGTGTGCAACAAGGAGTTGATCTCTCATGGGTAAAGCAACACACCTCTGCAGAGTGTAAGAACTGTAACTTGTTATTCCCTGTTCCGGGAAGGAGCTACGAACACGTCAGGAAAGGAACTCCATGAAGTTCTGGTCAACCTGTGAAGGCTGATGGGCAGAGTTTTTAATAATAAAAACAATCTTTGAAGAAATGTTTATGAAAACTGCATAGTGCCAAGGACTGATAGTCCGAGGTGGTAGATAGTGCATCAAACTTCCTACCTTGCATATAATGAACTTTTTGGGTAACGTTGTTACTCACTCTTTCCTTTGATCCCCTGCTTAGACTCTAAGGAGCCAGAAGACACTCCGATGTATGCAGCTAAAGGACAAGAGGATGTCTACTACGAGGAGCCTAACCTGTCCAAGGGAGTAGAAGGGATGGACTATGAAATACGCTATCGAGGGAGGGAAATGAGTCTGAGTAGTTGCCTTAGTTATTAGTAAACCAATTGAGCCGAGCAACATAAACTTTATATAATAAGTTGTTGAGCTCAATTCGGAGTATAAGTTTGAAACTTTGAATCTTTCGCTAAACCTATTTAAGTTGGTTTCTAATTTTGAATCACTTGAAGTCTCGAACTTCTGGTATTGTAATGATAATGAAGTGTGTATGTTTGAATATGGACCCGCAATGTTTCTATTGTACCACTCTGAGGGATGTGATATTTACAGAACGGTGTTCTGTGGATGTCATGTCAACGACTATAGTGTACTACACATGCAGTGGTATACTGGGTAACCGCAAGACAGCACCCGCTGGGCTGATGCTAGGGTCCCATCTGTCAGCGGGAGGAGAGGTAACGAAAAGATTTGGGAAAACATGATTATTGGGGGATCGAACCTGAGACCTTAAGGTCAGGGCATCGGGGAGCTAACCAATGGACTAGTGATGGGTTCATGTTAATAGGCAGGCCGAGTCTTTTATAATGGGCCAGATCTGGTTGATGTTATCCGACGAACCGAAACGGAGTTAAGTGAAGAACTGGGCCAGCGAACTATGAGATTCAACGATCTTGCGGGGATGATTCCGGGAGCTATCCTGCACCGATTTGGTCGTGTAGCGACTTGTTTTGAAGAGGACACATGGGCCTACAACTTCTCCGGATCTGGGCTATAGCAGCAGGAATATTTTGAAGAACATAGGGTGTTGCAGTGGCTGCTGTTGTTCGGTTGGCTGCAGTTCCTGCGAGAGAGCAGCGATGCGACGGTGCGATGTTGCAACGACGATTCCGACATCGTTACTGGCTCAAATCGAGCGTGGTAAAGTGTGTTGGGTAGATGGAACAACCCACTACAGCTAGGATTCATCCGGAACGATAGAAATGACCTGGACGCGGAGCAAGCAAGCGGTGAACAGGGCTCAAAACACAGCGACGCACATCACGTCTAGTGGCAGCTCTCGTCGGCGACGGTGTTCTAGGAGGATCTGGTGAGGGCCGGTGATCGAGAGAGGGCCAGGGGTGTGTAGTTTTACCTGGCACTGTTCCACGAGCTCGATGGAGCACGAGCCTGCGAGAAGGCGGTGCTCGCGGCGACATGCACGACCGGCGTTCGATGAATTGCGAGGTAAGCTACGGTGCAGGAGGGAGAGGAAGACCATGTCAGGTAGATCAGGGGACTCACCAGCGGCTTGGAGATGCAAGGGGAGGGCTTGGGGTAACTTGGACCAAGGAGGTGGATGTTCATGTGGTTGTGATTCACGGCGGTGCTGGCATCAACTCCGGCGACCTCCGGCGGTGCCTGCAGGTACTGGCCGACGCGGGGGAGGTAGAGGAACGTCCCCTAGCTTCTGGACTTGCTTGCTGTGCACCAGATCGACGGGGGCAGCGGCTGGCCAAGCTAGGGATTTGTGGGGAAGGAGATGGCCATGGCAGCTAGGAGGAGAGGCTTCTACTGGTAGATCTCAATCTGGTTGCGGTTGGTGAGCTGGGATGGTAGATAAGGAGGACAGGGACAGCACATGGCTTCGTTTGCTTTTGCAAAAGGTGGAAGGGGGACTCGGGCTAGGGTTTCTTTCTTCCCTCTCTTCTTTGTTGCTATGATCAAAAGAGGAATGAGAGGGGGACCAGGGAAGGTGGCATGCCGGGTGTGTGCTAGTCAAGGAAGGGAGGGGGTCACAGTTGGTAGCTAGGGAGTATGATGCAGCCCGTCCTACGGACACTCCTACATCTACACCACCAAGTCCCCCAAGTGGACCAATGACTTGTACTCAAGCCAAACTCTTTCAAGCTAAGGTGAATTCGCTCCTTGTCTCATGTAATTTCGATACATCCTTGGACTGCTTGCTACTTCATGCCAATACTTTATGCATCACCAGGTACTAGTAAATATGCACGTGCACGCACGTCTCAAGTCAGTGTTCATAATATATATACGCTCAAACTTTTTGACAATGAAATTAGAATATTTATAACGTACTGTGGTAGTTTGTTGTGATTATATCATGCAATTATACAATCAATTTTTAGGTAGCACACTACTATCTGATATGCTAGACAAAGCTAATTTTCTCTTGTGTTCTCACATTCTGGTATGTTAGACGAAGCTAATTTCCTTTTTTATGTATCTAAACACAACGGTAATCATGCAAAGAAAAAAAAGATAGACTTACTTCAAGCGTGCACATGCGTATGATTCAAAACCATTAAGTTTTTATTCAAAATATATTGATCAAGTAACATGATTACATTCCTTCTCGCAAAGAGGCAGAATCTAGTTTGGACGTGACCGATGTCAAGTAGCAGTTCTAGTGGTCGTACGGCCTTAGTTAGACAACACACGGATTATATAAAGACCCCATCCTACCTGCATGTTTGTTCTCACAGTGAAAACAATGCATACTACTAATAGACATGTCATAGTAATTACATAGAAATCAGTTTAAGCTTGAAACATGAGATGCCAGCGTAGTAAAATCTAGTAGCACATGCGGTCCTCAACAATTATTATATTTCTCACGACATTACTCAAATTCTGTTAAGAAACTGATCATGTTAATCGAGGTGACCAAGTACATATATCATAGTGAGTATGGAAAGGTAAAAACAAAATAGTTACCAATGACCAAGTACAAAATGGTTACCAATGATACACTTACTTCAAGCGTGCACATGCGTATGGTTCAAAAACATTAAGTTTTTATTCAAAGTATAATGATCAAGTAACAGGATTACATTCCTTCTGGCAAAGAGGCAGAATCTAGTTTGGACCTGACCGATGCCAAGTAGCAGTTCTAGTGGACGTACGTCTATAGTTACCCAACACATGGATTATATAAAGACCCCATCCTACCTGCATGTTTGTTCTCACGGTGAAAATAATGCATACTACTAATAGACATGTCATAGTAATTACATAGAAATCAGTTTAAGCTTGAAACATGAGATGTCAGCATAGTAAAATCTAATAGCACATGAGGTCCTCAACAATTATTATTTTTCTCAAATTATTATATTTCTCATGACATTACTCAAATTCTGTTAAGAAACTGAGCATGTTAATAGAAGCCACCAATTCAAGTACATATATCATAGTGAGTATGAAAAGGTACCCAACAAAAATGAATAAAACAAAATGGTTACCAATGGCATAGAGTTATTTGTTACTATTCCTAGTACCTAACTGAGAAAATAAATATTCGGAAGGATAGCTAAATGAAATACAAAATACTTGGTGACAGGCACATCTTGTCAGCCGACAATGCTGCCAGTCAATCAAAATCTTTGGGCAAGGTAGCCACTGGTTCTGCGAACACCAATGCCATTTGCACGTTACCTTTGGTGGAGCAAAAAAAATTGAGACATTGGCGCAGGATGATGTCTCGACATCTTGACAATTTCTTGATGATACCCTTTATCTCTAATTTAAGACATTTAATATTCTCATCAAGGTCATCATCATTCTATAGGAGAGGAATGAAAGTAAGTACAATGTGTACAAAATTGAGCTCTGAAAAATTGGTAACATCGTGTGACCCTGTATCTCAAATCCCTACAGTATTGTCTCATCTCTTTCCAAAATCTGCTAGTAAACAGGATGGACACTGTCTAGCTATGTAGATAAAAGAAGAGAGCTAGGGGATAGTAGCTGAAATATAGAGGTTAGTAAGTTTGCTTGTTATTTTCTCAATTAGGCTAGCTTGTCGATCAGCAGTGAGACATTTCTCTGATTCTCTCTAATTCGATCCTAGTGGGAAATCTCTGGAATACTAGTATTATGTGAGTCCCTAATTCCCTAATTCCCTACTTCTCCATCCACATGGCCCTCCACCAGATGCATAACGACAGATTCACAAATCCTGAATCCCAGTCCCAGCCCAAAGTAGAGCAGTTCAGGTCGGGCCGCCGGCCGTGCGACATGGCCGCACCATGTATCGCGTGGAAAACGCAGCAGCTATGGCTAGTAAGCGGAGCTAGTGGAGGAATACCTGGTAAGGAGGCACGGCAATATATCTTCTAATGGCTCCCTCACCGGCATCTTGCAAGGCACTCGGGCATCAGATGTGGACTGGATGCGGTGTCGCCAGTTCGTCGGATCACGCTCCGGCGCCGGGCGCGGACTATCAAGGTCCCCTCCTTCGTTCTCCTCATGCAGCGCTAGGGGGCAGCCAACGACGGGAGAAGTTTGGGCGGCCGGTGGATGAACGTGGGCGGTTGGGCGAAGGCGAGAATCGGAAGAAGGATCCCGTGCGATCTATGGGGTTGCGGCGTCGGGTTTCCTATTTTGTTATGCAAGATAAGTGGCGTCCGACGTTGTAAATTGTTAAGCGTACACAAGATCCGATTAGGCTAACTCCGGCTGTTAGATTATCTTTGGTGGCTTGATCCTGTGGTTTTAATAGGTCTATGTATGTTTTATGGAGTACATTTAGGGCTTGATCCTGTGGTTTTAATAGGTCTATGTATGTTTTATGGAGTACATTTAGCAAAACTCTTGTTCATTTCTTTATAAGTAGTAGAGATAGAGATAGAGATAGAGATAGAGATGAACACCATGAAGAAATGCCAAGGGAAGCAACCAAGCCATCACAAGACAGAGCTCCAGACCAAACTGGCGCCAGGACCAGCAGACCGGAAATCTCGCCGGAATTTCCAGCGCATGCTCCAGCGGACCGGACCCTCGACCGGAATTTCCGGCGCTCGCCGAAACCAACCGGGGCCGACCGAACTGCGCCTCTGTGAGCCATTCCGGTTTCGACAGGAAATTCCGGCGGCGATCGGAAATTCCGGCGCCGATTCTGGCGCCGCCGGACTTATTGCCAGAATCGCCTCCCCGAACGCCTACATGGGTTTGATGCCCAAGAATATTCCTATTTCGCTCAGTTTTTACCTTTTTATGCCTAAAGTACCCTTGAACTAGTGGCTGGCCTATATATAGTCTCCTACCTCCATTGTAAATCTTAGGCATAATATTTGGAATTAGTGGAAACCCCTTGTGGATCTATCTAGTTCTTGCCTCATGCTCCTTTGACAAAGGAGCACCAAATATCACAAACCTCGTGAGAGTTTGCATCGTGCCTCTGCGTTGTACAAGGCCTAGGCATCGGAGTCCCTTTGCCTAGTTCTCACCGAGTCTCCCTACTCGTCATGCCGGTTCGAGAGCGAGTCCTCCGCCCAACACCGATCCTAGGGATTGCACTAGACCGGTCACCACCGGCATGAGCTATTGGTGTGTATCGTGGATTTGCGTGTGTGTGTGTGTTCATCATGTTCTTCGTGCGTGAGTTCTTCGTGTTCATCCTCCTCTCCTTTCCCTGCACTCCATCCTCGATTTGAACGGGATTTGTGAAAGATCGGGCCACCCTAGAGACTTGCCCTCAACATATTGGTATCAAGAGCTTCGTTGCTCATGAATTTCCCCACAAAATTTTCTTCTATCTACCAAAAATTCGAAAATCCCCAAAATAAAATAGTCCAAATTTGCCTTCAGATCAATATCTGGATTTGGTGCATTTTTAGTGGTTTTGTTCCACAGATCTGTTGCTTTGGGTACTGATCTACCTTCCTAGAACCTTTTCGCAGCCCAATTTGGACAAATTTCTAATTTTTTTGACCGATTTGACTTTTGGAGTTCGTCATGAACTCAAACCGGCTCCAGGCTCGGCGGGCCGGCCTAGCCGCCAAAAATTTCGGTGCATGTTCCGACACACCGGAAATTCCGGCACTAGGCTCGGTCCCGCCTGTTTTTGCTGCCGAAAATACCACTTGACCCAATTTTGCCGCCAGAAATTGTGTTGTTCGTGCCTCGCGTGCATGTCGTCCCAACTAACTTCAAGCTTCCGCAAGTCATCACATACCGCGCTCCTCGACACCGCGACGCCGAACATCATCCCCAACACCGGTAGCAAGTCATCAATACCGAAGGTATAATTTGCTCCACCTTGTTAACCCTTCTTCCTTGTGTGTATCTATCCTATGAGAGAAACTCATTTTGTGTTTGCCTAAGCATTGTGCACTTGCCCTTGGAGAAGTGAGAGTGTTAAAGAAAATACAAAAGTGAAAATTAGTATAGAAAGGGAGAAAAGGAATCAAAAATAAGAGAGAAAAAGAATAAGAAAAAGAAAAAGAAAAATAGAAAGATACGAAGTCTCCCAATACAAAGAGAGTCTCAATCTTGTAAGCAAAGAGAGAGATAGAGCGCGACCAAGGCAAGTGCACGGTACTTATTTCTCTTTTAGCGAACGAGTTGTGGTATCTCCTTGCGTTGGCACGACACCAAGCATAGTCTTTGTTAGGACATTTTGTGCTCATTTTATAGTCATGCTAACCACATCTGTCTTCACGTGTGTGTATCCTTGTGTTTTGTAGATCGTTTCCTTTTTGCTTTTGATCTTTGGTTCTCTACCACTTTTGACAATAACCCTTTTCTTTGGATTGTTTCGTTTGGTTTTCCACAACCCTAACCTTCCACCAAAAGCTTTTGAGAGTTAGTTATTTCTTTAGTGTGAGGTTTCTTTGCAATTTCACTTTGCACGCTTATAGCTCTCATGTAACACCCTCAGAATCAGCCCCATGCAAGATTTAGCGAATCCCGCCAAACCCGCATAGAAACGATTCAAAGGTGCCCACCAGGCACTTGCGTGCGGGTGGAAAACGAAGTAATATCATTACACAATAGTCCACGATGGAACCCACAGAACATATACAACAACGACTCAAAGAGTCAAGAATACAGCTATACAATACAAAGATCCGAATCACCTTGAAAACGACACAGCGTCCGAGTACGGACAAGATGCAAATTGAGCTAAGAGCCCTGAAGAATAACCAATGGCGTCCATAACCCTGCCCAGGCCAAGCCGAAAGGGTAACCCTGCTAACGACGTCGAGCTCAAACCTGCTAAACAAAAGGGGTGCCGACAAAGGGCAAAGGAAAAAGAGGAGCGTCAGTACTGAGGCCAGTACACGGCGAGACTAGAATTCGGCGGTCCTCGCCTACATAGGTATGGTGGACTGAAGCGGCAGCGCGACATGCACTAAACAACCTATAGAGACTCGATACAAAAAGCGTCTATCGGAGAGGGGTAAGAAAGACCTATTCGGAACCAACCTGATACTACCACCAAACATACCACCATCCTGGTATTTCCCCCTCGAGACCAAACGAGGAAGTCAACCGAGGAACTCACACAGTTAGCAGTTTTATTCATTCCGTTATAGTTGCGGCAATTACTAGTCAATTATAGATAGCATGAGTCATCCTGATATAATAAGCAGTGGACAGTTTTAGTTAACCATTCAGTTGTAGTTGCAACACTTACTAGTCAGATACGATTAGCATGAGATATCCCAAACCCAGCAGTTGTTGGTACTTTTATTTAGCCATTCCGTTGCAGTGGAGCTGATTACTAGTCATATCGGATACAAGTCAAATTATAACAGTAACTTTAGTTATAGTTGTCTATGATCGAGAACGGTGCTCCAAGTCGTCCATAACCGCGGACACGGCTTTTCGAAAAGATTTAACCCTGCAGGGGTGCACCAAAGTATCCACACGCACTTCGACCCTTTTTGCCAGATCAGTTAACATACACCCATCGGTATGTCGGCGGGGCCTAAGTCATGACGTTTCCCAGACCCAAAGCAAGTACATGGGGGCCACCCCACTAAGCTACCCGCAACGAAGTTGGCCGACTCCGGAACGGACCCAGGGTTTGCGTCAGTGGCTGTAAACGACTGGGAACCCGAAAATGTGACTGGGCTTATCGATACCGCGAAAACACTCCGCTTACCTAAACAGTACAGGTGCAGTACCTCGCACAATTTAAATTAAGCAGTAAAGCATGGCATAAGTACAGAATAGTAATAAAGCCCCAAACTACTTTGTTGCCCCCAGTACAGTACTTTGAAATCAGGTACTAATCGATGGGGGTGCCCACACACCCCACCTGTGGTTAGCGCTCGATCTCGGAACAGGTGTCAGGAACTCGGGGTCCTACGGGACACCAGTGAGCGGTTAAAATCCAAATAGTGTCTATTACCCACCGGTGCCTCTGCATTTACCTACTTCAATTTTAGTTGTTAAACAGTAATTAAAGCCATGATCATCTCCAACATTAAACATGCGGCAATACTCCAACAACTGTGGTACTTGACGACATGCAACAGCACTTGAGCAAGCGACTACGACGCGCAAGTCCAACTATCTACCAATCAACAGGTAATAGGATGTGTCCAAGGCAATATAAGGTTGCAAGGGATATCACGGGTACGAAAACTAGAGCATCGCAACACAGATAGCAATAGATCAACAGGAGGGAAATAAATACTATAAAAGTAAGATAGGTAGAAAGGGGAAGGTGCTCGCCTGAAAAACATTGCCGAAGGTTCATCCGAAGATCGGGTCGACACTCGCATCAACTCAACGGCCTTATCCGCGAAGAACCAAAACACTAGCATAAACACCGGATGCACTATTTAATACTATGGTAGAAAATCGGGCATGATGCATGTATGATGTATGACATGGCAAAGGTGCGATGCAAATAGGCATTATTAAGCGGAACCGGGGTCCCGACATTTAATTAAACGGTTCAAGTTGTTTATCTACCCCGCAAATTAAATGTTGGATTAGCAAGACAAAACATGGCTCGGTTCGCTATGCCAATTTAAATGGAGTCCGGAATAAGACAAAGATATCCCGCATATAGACGCCATGTTTAATTATGAGGTGAATCGGCATAATGCCCCCAAACCACAGACAAGTATGCATGCATGAACAATTTAATATGCATCAGTTGATAATGTCATATTATAAAAATAATGGGGTCTCGGATAGGGAATCACATTAGGGTTCGGCGAACTTGGGCTCCGAGGGGTTCAGGGTCGGCGGGGATCGGGGTTCGGACTCCGAGGTTCAGGGTCTTCGGATCTGTAAAGGAAATCATGGCGTTCCGAGGAGAAGATCTTGGCGTGTCGAGGGTTCGGTCTTCGAATCCCGGGAAGGAGGTCTTGCGGTTTTCCGTGAAGACGATCTTGACACTCGGTGCCCGTGAAGTAGATCTTGTCGTCGCGAAGATCTTGTCAGGTCCGCGTATCGGGTCGGTCTCGCCGGGATCGGTCTTCGGATCCGGGCAGAAGAACTTGTCGTTCCGACAGGTTCAGGTTCCGTCTTTGGTCTCCGGGATCGGGGCCTTTGGTCCGTGAGGTAGATCTTGGTGTCACTTGTCGGTCTTGGTTCTATTGTCGATGGCGATCTTGGTGGAACACTTCGAGTGGTGAAGATCTTGAAGTTCCGAGGGGTTCGGGTTCGGTCTCGGCCATTTCATCCGCGAAGTAGATCATGGCGTTCCGAGGGTTGCGGTTCAGCTTCATGTTTTCTAGGGTCGGTCGGGATCATCTGCGACCACCGATGACGAGATCATCACTGATGGGCACCAAACACTGCACAAGGCACCGAGAGATGGCCAGGACGTGGTGGACCCCTGCGGCAACATCAGACAGCGGCAGGAGGTTGCGGCGGCTCTGGGCGAGACCAAGCGAGCGATAGGGCAGAGGGCGGGCGACCTCGGCAACGGCACCGTGCTGCTGCAGAAGACGGACAGCGGCGACCGGAAGCTGGCGAGCGTGGCCCTGCTCAAGGAGGGGAGGGAAGGCCGGAGAGGCGGAGGCAGACGCGACACGTCGCGCCGGCGAGGGAAGAGGAGGCCGCGGGGTCGCGGGCGGCCGGCGGGGAGCTTGGCGATGGGGTCGGCAGGCGGCTCGCCGGAGGGGCGTCGGTGCGGGCAGGCCGGAGCAGAGGTTAGAGGGGCGGCCCGGCGGGATCTGCGAGGGGCGCGGGCTCGAGGCGGCCGCGGGCTCGGAGGAGGGGAGGCGCGCGACGGAGGAGGACGGCCGGAGCTGGAGGGGAGGCCCGCACTAGCGGCGGCGGATCGAGCCGAGAGGGGAGAAGCGGTAGGGCGCGCGGGAGAGGGCGGAGGCCGACGAGGACGCCCAGGCGGCGGGGCTCGCTCACGGGCGGAGACGTGCTGGCGAGGTCGGGCCTGCAGACGACGGCGGCGGAGCTCCGAGGAGGAGGCGCGAGCGGGAGAGGTCGGTGGCGGACGCGGCTCGGCGAGGCGGGGCCTGCGAGGACGGACCCACGCGAGGTCGACAGAGCGGGCGGAGCAGGGCTACCGGGCGGAGGAGACAGCGTGGAGGGGGTGGCGCGGCGCGGTGCTCGCTGGCGGCGGTGACGCCGCAGGACGGATAGGAGGGCGGCCACGACGGAGCCGATGCGGACGAGGAGAAGGCGGGCCGGGGTGCAGCGGGGCAGAGGGCGCGGGGTCAACGGCGGACGGGAGGCCGGCGGAGGCGGACGGCCTGGCGAGGAAGGAGGAGGACCGACGGAGAGAGAGGAGGGAGCAGAGGTTGGTGGGGAGATGGCGAGCGGGAGAGGCAGGTGCCGCGCTGGCGGAATGGTGGGGCCGGGCAGGTGGGGAGCAGGCGGAGATCGAGGCCGGGGCCTGTCTCACGGGGTGGGGATCGGGCTGGTGCTGGTTGACCGCGGGGGGGTCGGGTGGAGTGCACGTGGTGGGGCCCGGGGAAGAGCACGGTTGAGAGGGGAGGGCGGCTGCTGGGGAGGCTGGGTGTGGTGGGACCCAGGGGCAGGCGGGCCAGGCTGCAAGGGAAAAAGGGCAGGTGCGGGGTGACCAAGCTGGGGAGGTGGGACCGGAGGAGTGAGGTGGCGAGCCCTGATTGGCAGGGTGATGTGGAGAGGATGAGGTGGCAAACCGTGAGTGGTGGGAGTGAGGTGGAGGGCTGGATAGGACTAGAGTGGGTAGAGTATTTGGTAGCAAAGGGGTTTGGGGATAGACAGGGTAGGGTTTTAATTTGGAGGTGGCCGGCTAGGCTTTCGAGCCTGGCTGGCTGCCTCCACAAAAATAATTTAAAATATTTTATTATTTTAAACGGGGCTTTTGAAAACCGTTGGCAGACAAAACAAAATATTCCGTAGACCCGGATTTTGTGTTTGAATAAAGACGGGGCGTTTAGAAGACAAAAATAGATTTTTCGAAGATAGTTTTATGCAAACAAATGCAAGATGACATGACGATGCTCAAATGCAATGTGGCATGATGACATGACCATGCGGTCATGATGATGCAATGCACAGAAACAACGCGATTTTCTAGTAGTGGTTTCTGCGGGGCGCCACAATTCGACACCACTAACAAGGGATCTCGCCCTCGAGATCCGCCTCATGGTACCGGGAAGAAGGTCGGCGATCTGAAACTTCGTGCTTCGTGTAGATCCTCGCGACACCACTAACAAGAGGTCGTTATCCGGGATCGTCGAGAGAACACTCCGGGCAACAAAGGGTCGAAGGTAGAGGTATCAGCAAATAAAGCCACCTCTAGCTTCGATAGAAAGAGGGAACCGATGCATTCTCATCCACTTCAATGTACAAAAGCGAATAGAAGGGGTAGTCGGCATGGGGGCCAATCCATCACGCACCCAAACTATTACTCTGCACAATCAGTAGAAAAGCGTGCAACCATTCTCGGAATCAGACTGAAGATCTCGACAATCGAGGTTCAGAAACAAGGGAGTGATGCAGACTCATCATCGGATCTGGCGTAGATGATGTCGTCGCGTCGGAAAACACCGGAAGGCACGAGAAGGAACAAAGAGAAGTCCACCAAACGAAGGATTTCTCGGATAGCATGAAGACCAGATGTAGCAACACCGTTATCAAAGGAGGAAGCGAAACCCTGAAGGTACGACGGAACCCAACCACGAGAAATCCTGGACTCGAAGAGAGAGAAGAGAGCGGATTCAAAACACGCAGAGGTGAGAGGAGAGTAGCAGAGGGGTAAGGAGTAAAATCAGACCTAATCAGAACTATCCAACCGGTTTTGCAAAAATAGTTTTGACACTCTACTTCGGCCGTTAGCTAGGTTATCCTACATGCTGGACTTGTGGGGTATCGCAACTGCTGAGCTCTGATACCACTCTGTAACACCCTCATAATCGGCCCCATGCAAGATTTAGCGAATCCCGCCAAACCCGCATAGAAACGATTCAAAGGTGCCCACCAGGCACTTGCGTGCGGGTGGAAAACGAAGTAATATCATTACACAATAGTCCACGATGGAACCCACAGAACATATACAACAGCGACTCAAAGAGTCAAGAATACAGCCATACAATACAAAGATCTGAATCACCTTGAAAACGACACAGCGTCCGAGTACGGACAAGATGCAAATTGAGCTAAGATCCCTGAAGAATAACCAATGGCGTCCATAACCCTGCCCAGGACAAGCCGGAAGGGTAACCCTGCTAACGACATCGAGCTCAAACCTGCTAAACAAAAGGGGTGCCGACAAAGGGCAAAGGAAAAAGAGGAGCATCAATACTGAGGCCAGTACACGGCGAGACTAGAATTCGGCGGTCCTCGCCTACATAGGTATGGTGGACTGAAGCGGCAGCGCGGCATGCACTAAACAACCTATAGAGACTCGATACAAAAAGCGGCTATCGGAGAGGGGTAAGAAAGACCTATTCGGAACCAACCTGATACTACCACCAAACATACCCATCCTGGTATTTCCCCCTCGAGACCAAACGAGGAAGTCAACCGAGGAACTCACACAGTTAGCAGTTTTATTCATTCCGTTATAGTTGCGGCAATTACTAGTCAATTATAGATAGCATGAGTCATCCTGATATAATAAGCAGTGGGCAGTTTTAGTTAACCATTCAGTTGTAGTTGCAACACTTACTAGTCAGATACGATTAGCATGAGATATCCCAAACCCAGCAGTTGTTGGTACTTTTATTTAGCCATTCCGTTGCAGTGGAGCTGATTACTAGTTATATCGGATACAAGTCAAATTATAACAGTAACTTTAGTTATAGTTGTCTATGATCGAGAACTGTGCTCCAAGTCGTCCATAACCGCGGACACGGCTTTTCGAAAAGATTTAACCCTGCAGGGGTGCACCAAAGTATCCACACACACTTCGACCCTTTTTGCCAGATCAGTTAACATACACCCATCGGTATGTCGACGGGGCCTAAGTCATGACGTTTCCCAGACCCAAAGTTGGTACATGGGGGCCACCCCACTAAGCTACCCGCAACGAAGTTGGCCGACTCCGGAACGGACCCAGGGTTTGTGTCAGTGGCTGTAAACGACTGGGAACCCGAAAATGTGACTGGGCTTGTCGATACCGCGAAAACACTCCGCTTACCTAAACAGTACAGGTGCAGTACCTCGCACAATTTAAATTAAGCAGTAAAGCATGGCATAAGTACAGCATAGTAATAAAGCCCCAAACTACTTTGTGGCCCCCAGTACAGTACTTTGAAATCAAGTACTAATCGATGGGGGTGCCCACACACCCCACGTGTGGTTAGCGCGCTCGATCTTGGAACAGGTGTCAGGAACTCGGGGTCCTACAGGACACCAGTGAGCGGTTAAAATCCAAATATTGTCTATTACCCACCGGTGCCTCTGCATTTACCTACTTCAATTTTAGTTGTTAAACAGTAATTAAAGCCATGATCATCTCCAACATTAAACATGCGGCAATACTCCAACAACTGTGGTACTTGACGACACGCAACAGCACTTGAGCAAGCGACTACGACGCGCAAGTCCAACTATCTACCAATCAACAGGTAATAGGATGTGTCCAAGGCAATATAAGGCTGCAAGGGATATCACGGGTACGAAAACTAGAGCATCGCAACACAGATAGCAATAGATCAACAGGAGGGAAATAAATACTATAAAAGTAAGATAGGTAGAAAGGGGAAGGTGCTCGCCTGAAAAACATTGCCGAAGGTTCATCCGAAGATCGGGTCGACACTCGCATCAACTCAATGGCCTTATCCGCGAAGAACCAAAACACTAGCATAAACACCGGATGCACTATTTAATACTATGGTAGAAAATCGGGCATGATGCATGTATGATGTATGACATGGCAAAGGTGCGATGCAAATAGGCATTATTAAGCGGAACCGGGGTCCCGACATTTAATTAAACGGTTCAAGTTGTTTATCTACCCCGCAAATTAAATGTTGGATTAGCAAGACAAAACATGGCTCGGTTCGCTATGCCAATTTAAATGGAGTCCGGAATAAGACAAAGATATCCCGCATATAGACGCCATGTTTAATTATGAGGTGAATCGGCATAATGCCCCCAAACCACAGACAAGTATGCATGCATGAACAATTTAATATGCATCAGTTGATAATGTCATATTATAAAAATAATGGGGTCTCAGATAGGGAATCACATTAGGGTTCGGCGAACTTGGGCTCCGAGGGGTTCAGGGTCGGCGGGGATCGGGGTTCGGACTCCGAGGTTCAGGGTCTTCGGATCTGTAAAGGAAATCATGGCGTTCCGAGGAGAAGATCTTGGCGTGTCGAGGGTTCGGTCTTCGAATCCCGGGAAGGAGGTCTTGCGGTTTTCCGTGAAGACGATCTTGACACTCGGTGCCCGTGAAGTAGATCTTGTCGTCGCGAAGATCTTGTCAGGTCCGCGTATCGGGTCGGTCTCGCCGGGATCGGTCTTCGGATCCGGGCAGAAGAACTTGTCGTTCCGACAGGTTCAGGTTCCGTCTTTGGTCTCCGGGATCGGGGCCTTTGGTCCGTGAGGTAGATCTTGGTGTCACTTGTCGGTCTTGGTTCTATTGTCGATGTCGATCTTGGTGGAACACTTCGAGTGGTGAAGATCTTGAAGTTCCGAGGGGTTCGGGTTCGGTCTCGGCCATTTCATCCGCGAAGTAGATCATGGCGTTCCGAGGGTTGCGGTTCAGCTTCATGTTTTCTAGGGTCGGTCGGGATCATCTGCGACCACCGATGACGAGATCATCACTGATGGGCACCAAACACTGCACAAGGCACCGAGAGATGGCCAGGACGTGGTGGACCCCTGCGGCAACATCAGACAGCGGCAGGAGGTTGCGGCGGCTCTGGGCGAGACCAAGCGAGCGATAGGGCAGAGGGCGGGCGACCTCGGCAACGGCACCGCGCTGCTGCAGAAGACGGACAGCGGCGACCGGAAGCTGGCGAGCGTGGCCCTGCTCAAGGAGGGGAGGGAAGGCCGGAGAGGCGGAGGCAGACGCGACACGTCGCGCCGGCGAGGGAAGAGGAGGCCGCGGGGTCGCGGGCGGCCGGCGGGGAGCTTGGCGATGGGGTCGGCAGGCGGCTCGCCGGAGGGGCGTCGGTGCGGGCAGGCCGGAGCAGAGGTTAGAGGGGCGGCCCGGCGGGATCTGCGAGGGGCGCGGGCTCGAGGCGGCCGCGGGCTCGGAGGAGGGGAGGCGCGCGACGGAGGAGGACGGCCGGAGCTGGAGGGGAGGCCCGCACTAGCGGCGGCGGATCGAGCCGAGAGGGGAGAAGCGGTAGGGCGCGCGGGAGAGGGCGGAGGCCGACGAGGACGCCCAGGCGGCGGGGCTCGCTCACGGGCGGAGACGTGCTGGCGAGGTCGGGCCTGCAGACGACGGCGGCGGAGCTCCGAGGAGGAGGCGCGAGCGGGAGAGGTCGGTGGCGGACGCGGCTCGGCGAGGCGGGGCCTGCGAGGACGGACCCACGCGAGGTCGACAGAGCGGGCGGAGCAGGGCTACCGGGCGGAGGAGACAGCGTGGAGGGGGTGGCGCGGCGCGGTGCTCGCTGGCGGCGGTGACGCCGCAGGACGGATAGGAGGGCGGCCACGACGGAGCCGATGCGGACGAGGAGAAGGCGGGCCGGGGTGCAGCGGGGCAGAGGGCGCGGGGTCAACGGCGGACGGGAGGCCGGCGGAGGCGGACGGCCTGGCGAGGAAGGAGGAGGACCGACGGAGAGAGAGGAGGGAGCAGAGGTTGGTGGGGAGATGGCGAGCGGGAGAGGCAGGTGCCGCGCTGGCGGAATGGTGGGGCCGGGCAGGTGGGGAGCAGGCGGAGATCGAGGCCGGGGCCTGTCTCACGGGGTGGGGATCGGGCTGGTGCTGGTTGACCGCGGGGGGGTCGGGTGGAGTGCACGTGGTGGGGCCCGGGGAAGAGCACGGTTGAGAGGGGAGGGCGGCTACTGGGGAGGCTGGGTGTGGTGGGACCCAGGGGCAGGCGGGCCAGGCTGCAAGGGAAAAAGGGCAGGTGCGGGGTGACCAAGCTGGGGAGGTGGGACCGGAGGAGTGAGGTGGCGAGCCCTGATTGGCAGGGTGATGTGGAGAGGATGAGGTGGCAAACCGTGAGTGGTGGGAGTGAGGTGGAGGGCTGGATAGGACTAGAGTGGGTAGAGTATTTGGTAGCAAAGGGGTTTGGGGATAGACAGGGTAGGGTTTTAATTTGGAGGTGGCCGGCTAGGCTTTCGAGCCTGGCTGGCTGCCTCCACAAAAATAATTTAAAATATTTTATTATTTTAAACGGGGCTTTTGAAAACCGTTGGCAGACAAAACAAAATATTCCGTAGACCCGGATTTTGTGTTTGAATAAAGACGGGGCGTTTAGAAGACAAAAATAGATTTTTCGAAGATAGTTTTATGCAAACAAATGCAAGATGACATGACGATGCTCAAATGCAATGTGGCATGATGACATGACCATGCGGTCATGATGATGCAATGCACAGAAACAACGCGATTTTCTAGTAGTGGTTTCTGCGGGGCGCCACAATTCGACACCACTAACAAGGGATCTCGCCCTCGAGATCCGCCTCATGGTACCGGGAAGAAGGTCGGCGATCTGAAACTTCGTGCTTCGTGTAGATCCTCGCGACACCACTAACAAGAGGTCGTTATCCGGGATCGTCGAGAGAACACTCCGGGCAACAAAGGGTCGAAGGTAGAGGTATCAGCAAATAAAGCCACCTCTAGCTTCGATAGAAAGAGGGAACCGATGCATTCTCATCCACTTCAATGTACAAAAGCGAATAGAAGGGGTAGTCGGCATGGGGGCCAATCCATCACGCACCCAAACTATTACTCTGCACAATCAGTAGAAAAGCGTGCAACCATTCTCGGAATCAGACTGAAGATCTCGACAATCGAGGTTCAGAAACAAGGGAGTGATGCAGACTCATCATCGGATCTGGCGTAGATGATGTCGTCGCGTCGGAAAACACCGGAAGGCACGAGAAGGAACAAAGAGAAGTCCACCAAACGAAGGATTTCTCGGATAGCATGAAGACCAGATGTAGCAACACCGTTATCAAAGGAGGAAGCGAAACCCTGAAGGTACGACGGAACCCAACCACGAGAAATCCTGGACTCGAAGAGAGAGAAGAGAGCGGATTCAAAACACGCAGAGGTGAGAGGAGAGTAGCAGAGGGGTAAGGAGTAAAATCAGACCTAATCAGAACTATCCAACCGGTTTTGCAAAAATAGTTTTGACACTCTACTTCGGCCGTTAGCTAGGTTATCCTACATGCTGGACTTGTGGGGTATCGCAACTGCTGAGCTCTGATACCACTCTGTAACACCCTCATAATCGGCCCCATGCAAGATTTAGCGAATCCCGCCAAACCCGCATAGAAACGATTCAAAGGTGCCCACCAGGCACTTGCGTGCGGGTGGAAAACGAAGTAATATCATTACACAATAGTCCACGATGGAACCCACAGAACATATACAACAGCGACTCAAAGAGTCAAGAATACAGCCATACAATACAAAGATCTGAATCACCTTGAAAACGACACAGCGTCCGAGTACGGACAAGATGCAAATTGAGCTAAGATCCCTGAAGAATAACCAATGGCGTCCATAACCCTGCCCAGGACAAGCCGGAAGGGTAACCCTGCTAACGACATCGAGCTCAAACCTGCTAAACAAAAGGGGTGCCGACAAAGGGCAAAGGAAAAAGAGGAGCATCAATACTGAGGCCAGTACACGGCGAGACTAGAATTCGGCGGTCCTCGCCTACATAGGTATGGTGGACTGAAGCGGCAGCGCGGCATGCACTAAACAACCTATAGAGACTCGATACAAAAAGCGGCTATCGGAGAGGGGTAAGAAAGACCTATTCGGAACCAACCTGATACTACCACCAAACATACCCATCCTGGTATTTCCCCCTCGAGACCAAACGAGGAAGTCAACCGAGGAACTCACACAGTTAGCAATTTTATTCATTCCGTTATAGTTGCGGCAATTACTAGTCAATTATAGATAGCATGAGTCATCCTGATATAATAAGCAGTGGGCAGTTTTAGTTAACCATTCAGTTGTAGTTGCAACACTTACTAGTCAGATACGATTAGCATGAGATATCCCAAACCCAGCAGTTGTTGGTACTTTTATTTAGCCATTCCGTTGCAGTGGAGCTGATTACTAGTTATATCGGATACAAGTCAAATTATAACAGTAACTTTAGTTATAGTTGTCTATGATCGAGAACTGTGCTCCAAGTCGTCCATAACCGCGGACACGGCTTTTCGAAAAGATTTAACCCTGCAGGGGTGCACCAAAGTATCCACACACACTTCGACCCTTTTTGCCAGATCAGTTAACATACACCCATCGGTATGTCGACGGGGCCTAAGTCATGACGTTTCCCAGACCCAAAGTTGGTACATGGGGGCCACCCCACTAAGCTACCCGCAACGAAGTTGGCCGACTCCGGAACGGACCCAGGGTTTGTGTCAGTGGCTGTAAACGACTGGGAACCCGAAAATGTGACTGGGCTTGTCGATACCGCGAAAACACTCCGCTTACCTAAACAGTACAGGTGCAGTACCTCGCACAATTTAAATTAAGCAGTAAAGCATGGCATAAGTATAGCATAGTAATAAAGCCCCAAACTACTTTGTGGCCCCCAGTACAGTACTTTGAAATCAAGTACTAATCGATGGGGGTGCCCACACACCCCACGTGTGGTTAGCGCGCTCGATCTTGGAACAGGTGTCAGGAACTCGGGGTCCTACAGGACACCAGTGAGCGGTTAAAATCCAAATATTGTCTATTACCCACCGGTGCCTCTGCATTTACCTACTTCAATTTTAGTTGTTAAACAGTAATTAAAGCCATGATCATCTCCAACATTAAACATGCGGCAATACTCCAACAACTGTGGTACTTGACGACACGCAACAGCACTTGAGCAAGCGACTACGACGCGCAAGTCCAACTATCTACCAATCAACAGGTAATAGGATGTGTCCAAGGCAATATAAGGCTGCAAGGGATATCACGGGTACGAAAACTAGAGCATCGCAACACAGATAGCAATAGATCAACAGGAGGGAAATAAATACTATAAAAGTAAGATAGGTAGAAAGGGGAAGGTGCTCGCCTGAAAAACATTGCCGAAGGTTCATCCGAAGATCGGGTCGACACTCGCATCAACTCAATGGCCTTATCCGCGAAGAACCAAAACACTAGCATAAACACCGGATGCACTATTTAATACTATGGTAGAAAATCGGGCATGATGCATGTATGATGTATGACATGGCAAAGGTGCGATGCAAATAGGCATTATTAAGCGGAACCGGGGTCCCGACATTTAATTAAACGGTTCAAGTTGTTTATCTACCCCGCAAATTAAATGTTGGATTAGCAAGACAAAACATGGCTCGGTTCGCTATGCCAATTTAAATGGAGTCCGGAATAAGACAAAGATATCCCGCATATAGACGCCATGTTTAATTATGAGGTGAATCGGCATAATGCCCCCAAACCACAGACAAGTATGCATGCATGAACAATTTAATATGCATCAGTTGATAATGTCATATTATAAAAATAATGGGGTCTCGGATAGGGAATCACATTAGGGTTCGGCGAACTTGGGCTCCGAGGGGTTCAGGGTCGGCGGGGATCGTGGTTCAGACTCCGAGGTTCAGGGTCTTCGGATCTGTAAAGGAAATCATGGTGTTCCGAGGAGAAGATCTTGGCGTGTCGAGGGTTCGGTCTTCGAATCCCGGGAAGGAGGTCTTGCGGTTTTCCGTGAAGACGATCCTGACACTCGGTGCCCGTGAAGTAGATCTTGTCGTCGCGAAGATCTTGTCAGGTCCGCGTATCGGGTCGGTCTCGCCGGGATCGGTCTTCGGATCCAGGCAGAAGAACTTGTTGTTCCGACAGGTTCAGGTTCCGTCTTTGGTCTCCGGGATCGGGGCCTTTGGTCCGTGAGGTAGATCTTGGTGTCACTTGTCGGTCTTGGTTCCATTGTCGATGGCGATCTTGGCGGAACACTTCGAGTGGTGAAGATCTTGAAGTTCCAAGGGGTTCGGGTTCGGTCTCGGCCATTTCATCCGCGAAGTAGATCATGGCGTTCCGAGGGTTGCGGTTCAGCTTCATGTTTTCTAGGGTTAGTCGGGATCATCTGCGACCACCGATGACGAGATCATCACTGATGGGCACCAAACACTGCACAAGGCACCGAGAGATGGCCAGGACGTGGTGGACCCCTGCGGCAACATCAGACAACGGCAGGAGGTTACGGCGGCTCTGGGCGAGACCAAGCGAGCGATAGGGCAGAGGGCGGGCGACCTCGGCAACGGCACCGCGCTGCTGCAGAAGACGGACAGCGGCGACCGGAAGCTGGCGAGCGTGGCCCTGCTCAAGGAGGGGAGGGAAGGCCGGAGAGGCGGAGGCAGACGCGACACGTCGCGCCGGCGAGGGAAGAGGAGGCCGCGGGGTCGCGGGCGGCCGGCGGGGAGCTTGGCGATGGGGTCGGCAGGCGGCTCGCCGGAGGGGCGTCGGTGCGGGCAGGCCGGAGCAGAGGTTAGAGGGGCGGCCCCGGCGGGATCTGCGAGGGGCGCGGGCTCGAGGCGGCCGTAGGCTCGGAGGAGGGGAGGCACGCGACGGAGGAGGACGGCCGGAGCTAGAGGGGTGGCCCGCGCTGGCGGCGGCGGATCGAGCCGAGAGGGGAGAAGCGGTGGGGCGCGCGGGAGAGGGCGGAGGCCGACGAGGACGCCCAGGCGGCGGGGCTCGCTCACGGGCGGAGACGTGCTGGCGAGGTCGGGCCTGCAGACGACGGCGGCGGAGCTCCGAGGAGGAGGTGCGAGCGGGAGAGGTCGGTGGCGGACGCGGCTCGGCGAGGCGGGGCCTACGAGGACGGACCCACGCGAGGTCGACAGAGCGGGCGGAGCAGGGCTACCGGGCGGAGGAGACAGCGTGGAGGGGGTGGCGCGGCGCGGTGCTCGCTGGCGGCGGTGACGCCGCAGGACGGAGAGGAGGGCGGCCACGGCGGAGCCGATGCGGACGAGGAGAAGGCGGGCCGGGGTGCAGCGGGGCAGAGGGCGCGGGGTCAACGGCGGACGGGAGGCCTGCGGAGGCGGACGGCCCGGCGAGGAAGGAGGAGGACCGACAGAGAGAGAGGAGGGAGCAGAGGTTGGTGGGGAGATGGCGAGCGGGAGAGGCAGGTGCCGCGCTGGCGGAATGGTGGGGCCGGGCAGGTGGGGAGCAGGCGGAGATCGAGGCCGGGGCCTGTCTCACGGGGTGGGGATCGGGCTGGTGGTGGTTGACCGCGGGGGGGGGGGGGGGGGGGTCGGGTGGAGTGCACGTGGTGGGGCCCGGGGAAGAGCGCGGTTGAGAGGGGAGGGCGGCTGCTGGGGAGGCTGGGTGTGGTGGGACCCAGGGGCAGGCGGGCCAGGCTGCAAGGGAAAAAGGGCAGGTGCGGGGTGACCAAGCTGGGGAGGTGGGACCGAAGGAGTGAGGTGGCGAGCCCGGATTGGCAGGGTGATGTGGAGAGGATGAGGTGGCAAACCGTGAGTGGTGGGAGTGAGGTGGAGGGCTGGATAGGACTAGAGTGGGTAGAGTATTTGGTAGCAAAGGGGTTTGGGGATAGACAGGGTAGAGTTTTAATTTGGAGGTGGCCGGCTAGGCTTTCGGGCCTGGCTGGCTGCCTCCACAAAAATAATTTAAAATATTTTATTATTTTAAACGGGGCTTTTGAAAACCGTTGGCAGACAAAACAAAATATTCCGGAGACCCGGATTTTGTGTTTGAATAAAGACGGGGCGTTTAGAAGACAAAAATAGATTTTTCGAAGATAGTTTTATGCAAACAAATGCAAGATGACATGACGATGCTCAAATGCAATGTGGCATGATGACATGAGCATGCGGTCATGATGATGCAATGCACAGAAACAACGCGATTTTCTAGTAGTGGTTTCTGCGGGGCGCCACATCTCACTTGTAGTTTCTAGTTCGGTGCAATCCCCAAGGTAAGGTAAAAGCTAACACCACCATATTCCACTTCCATATATAATCCTTGTGTGTTTTGCATGATGGATAGGCATGGTGAGTCGAGACAACCACCTTCCCAAGAAGAACATGGATCGTACATGATGCATGCAAGTCACTTCATCATCCAACAAGAATTCCGTGAACGTTGCCAAGCCCTTGAGACACGACAAGATGAACAATTTGGCGAGACGCAAGCCGAGTTCAAGAACATCGACAACAGCTTCGATGGCCTAAAAATACAAATGCATGCAATGCATCACATCTTTGGACATCAAAATGAGGTACTACAACGCTCCATCGTCAAAACAAATGACAATCTTCGATGCCTCATCAACGGAAAGTCAAGACCGCGTTCACGCCCATCAAGCTCTACAAGATCTTTCGTGTCATCATTCTCCTATTCGCCAAGATATTCATCCAAGTGCTCCAAGACGCAATGACGCCCCCGTGGTTGAAGATGGAAGCTCTTCGAACTATGTACCTTTCCCATGGCACGCCGCAACGTCAAGCTATGATGGTGATTTCTCTTCAAGGCCACAAGCAAGGCAAGAAGCAAACCGTCATCATGCAAGGGCACTAGTGATTCAACAAACACAACCAAAAGAAGAACCTTGAGCACAACCTCAACTACATCTCCATCGTCACTATGACGTTCTTGCAACTACAAGTGATGACTCCAACTTGGAGGATCAAGCTCGCCATCGTCATGAAGCTCTCTAAGACCCTCACCTTCATCATCAACATCATGAACGTCCACACCGACACCATGGTCACCATGATGAGCCTCCTCCGCAACAACAAGACTTGGAGTGTCAAGTGGTACATATTGAGCGACGCCCACCACGTCATGAGGCTCAAGACCATGATCTTTGTCGTGAGGCCCATGTGCGTAACCCACATCACCAACCAAGGAACGAGCCTCCTCTTCGTCACCATCCATGTCATGAGGCTCCGCACCCTCAACATCGACAAGAAGCCCAAGTGCCTCCTCCTCATCAACAACCATGCCAAGACCAGGAGCAAGTTCAGCCACCTCCAAATGAGGCTCCTCAACCGCAAGCACATCAACAAGCTCAACAAGCTCGTCGCAATGATCACATAGAAGATGAAGACCGTCATATACATGGCAACCATCGCCACCGTGATCACAATGAGGAAGAAACATTTGGCAAGCTCAAGTTCACGATGCCCAAGTTCACCGAATCAAATGACCCCGAAGAATACCTCTCATGGGCACTCAAAGTCGACAAGATTTTCCTTATGCATAATTATAGCAACGAGAAGATGGTCGCCATGGCTTCGCTTGAGTTTGATGATTACGCCAACCTTTGGTGGGAACAAGTTCAAGTTGCTCTTGACGCAAGACAAGAGCCTTTAATCACAACTTGGCATGACATGAAGGCTCACATGAAATCCCGTTTTGTTCCCGCGCACTACACGCGCGGCCTCTTCAACAACCTTTAATCACTTCATCAAGGGACAAAGACCGTGGAAGAGTACTTAAAGGAAATGGATCTCAACATGATTCACGCCAACATTGAAGAGCGCAAGGATCAAAGTATGGAACATTTTCTCATTGGCTTGAACCACCCAATCAAGCGCATCGTCGAGTTCCAAACATACACCAACATGGTTGAGCTTGTGCACATCGTAAATAAATCCGAGCGTCAAGTATAAGAGGGCGTCAAGTATAACAAGCCCAATACGTACTTCATGTACAAGTAAGCTTCAACCGCTACACCAACCACCTTTAATGGAAGCTCCTCAAGTACCTCCAAGCCTTCCTTCAAGCCCACACTTCCTCAAGGAAAACTGCCCCCAAGTGGCAAACAAGCAAAGAGTGATACACCTTTCAACGGTGAATGATACAAGTGTGGAGGAAAAGGACACAAGTCGGCCGAGTGTGGAAACAAGAAAGTATTGTTTATCCATGACAATGGCGACGAAGAGTACTTGAGTGAAGATGAATTTGATGCCCGAGTCAAGGAAGCAATGACAAGGCAACGAGTGGAACATGACCAAGAACTCCTCATGTGTGAACATGACGCAAGTCCATCGCTTGTCGTCACTAGGATCTTGAACACTCAAGCACAAGAGCATGAAGACCAACGCTGAAATATCTTCCAAAATGATTTGGCATCAATGGAAAATCTATCAAAGTGATCATCGATGGAGGGAGTTGCCACAACCTTGCTAGCACCGAGTTGTGTGATAAGCTCAAGCTCACCCTCCATCCGCACAAGCACCCCTACCACATGCAATGGCTAAGTGACCAAGGGTCCGTGAAGATAAAGCATACCGTATTAGTAACCTTCACCATCGGTCCTTATAAAGACATGGTGGAATGCGATGTTGTTCCCATGACAGTTTGTCATATGCTACTTGGTCGACCATGGCAATTTGACAAGGATGCTCTACATAATGGTCACACAAATGTTTACACCTTCAAATGGATCAACAAGACATGTGTTTTGCAACCGATGACTCCTAGCCAAATAATTGCAGACAATGCAAAGGTTTAGCGAGGGCACAAAACACAACACCTCCTTGTGAGATGCGTGGTGAGCGAGAGAACCACCTCATAGTGAGTGAGAGCCTCAAGCCAAACTCGGGTGAAAAAACTAAGAGTGTCCTCCTTGATACTAAAAGTGAGATGAGAGATGTGCGGAACAACCCATCCATCTTGCAGTATGTCCTCATTTGCAAGGGACTAGCGCAAGAAACTAATGACTTAACCAATGTTCCTCCATCTTTGATGTTTGTTTTGCAGGAATTCAAGGATGTGTTTCCCGAAGATCTACCAGATGGACTACCCCTCTTCGCAGAATAGAACATCACATTGACCTAATACCCGGCGCACCCCTTCCAAACTGTGCCGCTTACTGCATAAACCCGGAGGATACGAAGGATATCGAACGTCAACTCAACCAACTCATGTCCAAAGGTTTGATCCAAGTAAGAACTAGTACAAGTGTGGTACTGATGACCCACAAGTATAGTGGGTGTTGATGGCGACGATCTCCCCTCTCTGAGAAGGAATTCCCCCGGCAGAAATCTGTCTGCCGGAGAGATCTTTCTCTCTCAGTGTTTTCCACCCCGCAGAGACGACGAATCTTTCTGTGGTCGTGACCCGAGTATTAGGGTTTCGGGAGGATTATATACGCCAGAGGGGAGAGATGGAGGTGGACTAGGGCAGCCACACCACCTGGTGGTGCGGCCTAGGCTGGCCCACGCCAGGGGGTGGTGTGGCCCCCCTGTGGCCCATCTCCACTCCTCCTTCTGGCTTCCTTTGTCTTCTGAAAAAATAGGATTTTCCATATATTTTCCCGGATTTTCTGATCTTCACGAATTTTGCCTCCAAACAGCACCTTTTCCATCAGAATCGTAACCGCCGGTCCATGCTCCAAAAGTCATCAACCATGCAAAAACAGATGAAATTACATAAGTATCATCCCTTAATATGAAATATATCAATGAATAACAGTAAATTATGATATAGAATAATGATGCAAAATGGACGTATCAACTCCCCCCAAGCTTAGACTTCGCTTGTCCCTAAGCAAGCTGAGCTCAATAAACATGGTCTCAGGTTTATGGTGTGAAGAGTCGATAAAAAGAATACGGACAAGAAGCATCACATTCATCAATACATAAGTCATAATAGAAGACAACTCACTATTTTATAACTTAAAGTAGCAACATATATACTAGGCAAGTAGCATTGCAATTATTAGACAATTGGGATGATACACATACCTAGCTAGATCGGTGTACTTCTCTAGATATTGCAGTACTGACATTCCTCCTTGCTTTAGGGCTCGGAACTGGTCCCTCATCATCTTGATCAAACTTTGAGGGATGTGATGCTTGCGGAACCTTTCCTTGAAATCCTCCCAAGTAACCGCTTGTCCTGCTGGTAGAATGTTCTTAATGCTAATCCACCAAGTCCGTGCTTGTCCCGTGAGAAAGTGGGTGACCCGAGTTACTTTCTCGTCATTACCGACACGAGCTAATTCCAGGTTGTTCTCGATAGTGTGAAGCCAATCATTAGTAGGTGGGTTGGTGCACTTGGTAAACACAAGTGGGTTGGTGTTCTAGAAGTCCTTAAGCCTAGATCTCTACTCTCCATTCCCACCTTTGCCCTCATTGTCGTGGGCATTCCCTAATGCTGCTTGGGCGAGCTATTGGAGTGCGACAATATTGGCTTGGCATTCAGTGTTGGTGGCTTGGCGGTCTTCTATGACCATGCGCAGAAGTTGCGCCATGGTTGGCTCAGGTGGACGGGGTGGCGGACCGCGGGGACGCACCATCCTGAAGGTATACGGTTAGGATGGGATTGCAAAAGAGTGGTTCTCAAATGAAACCACATGGCAAGGGAGATAAACAAGATGACAGGCATAACATGCATAACGAGAGACAATCACTTAGGAAAATAAGCAAGCATAGGTTCAACAAACCAACCAAGTTCATGCATCACATCCCGACGCTAGATAGGAAACGAGTTCAACGGTACAAAGCAAGCAGAAGACAAACAAAGCACCACTCAAAAGGGGACACAACGATAATCTCACTTTCTCTCATAGACTAGCACACGACCTACTCCTCGTCGCAACGTGCGGTGGTATCCTCCTTGATGGTCACCTCAGTGTCATCATCCTCGAGCTCAAAGACACGCTCCTCCAGATCCTCTTCCTCCTCGTCCATATAATCATCATCATCTGGGTCACTCTGTGGCTCCATGTCAAAGTCCTCCTTGTGAGCAACATCATTATCAGTCTCGTTCAGCAGGTCATCATTGTCCTTGTTGAGTTCAGCGCACTCCTCCTCCAGCTCCTCTATCTTGGCCTCCATGGTCACTAGGAGCTCCTACTGCTCCTTTACCTTCTTCATGAGGCGCTTGTTCCTACCCACGGTAGCCTTCTTCTCCAGCCTGGCTTGGGCGTGCTCTAGCGTCGCCACCTTCAGGTTCTCCTCGGTGGTGAGTAGCTCCATCATCTTGTGAACACCATCCATAGTCTTCCGGGTCTTCCTCAGAAGGCACTCCATGTTCTAAATGTGCTCCCAAAAGTCAAAGTGCTGTGGAGTCACAGTTGTGTAGCCCTGGGGGTGGCGCCTACCAAAGAAGTAGAAACTGGTACCAACCAGCTACTCATGATGGTGATAGGCGAGATGCGCCAGTGCTTCCTAAGCCACTCGAAGCACACCATCTCCCCAATCCTTCTCCATCACTTGGACCGCAATATCCTCGGAATACGAGGGCACTACACCACCTCTCATGGTGCACACCACCAGCCAGTTCATCTCTCCCTCGATGAGCTTGGGGATATGAGCATCCTTGATCTTAGGCGCCGGGCGGCCCACATGCTTTGCCAAATCCCTAAGCTCGGCCTCGAACAACTAGAGTGGCAGCTCCATTCCTACCTAACGGAACTTGGTGAAGATAACAACCATCTACAAAAATTATAGATTGATTTAAGTTAGTGAACAATGTGCAAAATTTTAAGTATGCAAAGCTTGAATTAATGCAAGTAGTTTTTCAAATAGAGGGGAGGAGACATAAGCATTGTTTTTGCAAATACCAAGATCCTTTCTTTATATAGAGAAAATAGTTTTTGGTCCTTGACTAACGTTAAGGCCAACTAGGGGCTCCTAAAGTTAGGATGGCTTTGATACCAAGTATGTGGCGACCCTGAATTTATCGTTCGAGATTACCCATTATGCAAACCACCACGATCCCATGATCAGTGCATCATGGAGCATAACCGACATAGTATCAACGTACTAATCCATTACAGTACCGAATACAACAAGTCTTACATAACTGCCACGATGGGCACAAATAGATAATAATAGTGGAACATCTAAACGCAGAAGACCCGAGTCAAGCCAAAGCCCAACAGGTGCTTGACTCGGAGTAACGCCCTAGTTTGCGAACTCGTCATCATAACCTCCATCGTCTCCATCATCCTGTTCATAGTCTGGCCAAGTAGATAGCTAGGGACAATGCTAGTGAGTACTTTTGAATGTACTCGCAAACCACCATAATCACAAATGAAAAAGGTATGCATTATGGCTGGGTATAGGATGGCTCCAACGGGGTTCTTTTTGAGAGTGACTTCTCTTGTAGATTTAGCATCTACACCACTTATGTAACACATTTATAAACCATTTAAGAAATCAGTTGGTAAAAATTTGAGCTACTAGGATGGGGTCACCATTGCTTTTATTCTGGTCATCCCATGACCAACACCTCCTTCATCTCTGACCATCCCATGGTCCAACATTGATACCTTTCGACCATCCCATGATCAAAATCTTTTTAGAAAACTTTTTATAAAACAAAACCACACCGCTCTACAGTAGTTTGTACAACCGTCCATAACCATGGACACGGCTGTTCGAATAGATTTACATTCTGTAGAGGTGATACACTTTACCCACAAGATTTGATACATCCGCCACGGGTCACCACGGATCATCATACACCAGTATGCGGGGTTTAGATAATCAAACAAGACCCTTGGGAGATCTACTCTAATATAAGCGCCTGCCCTGGGAGTTGTCCCCCTCAACACCGAGACGTCGGGTACCGAAGACCAACTGAAGCGCACTTTACACTACACAAAGTGGGCGCTTTCAATGAGGGGCTCACAGTAAACACCTGGCTGCCCGCAGACAGTTCATTCCTTCTCCAGGTCGATGTCTCACATGGAACTTTACAGGAGAAGGACCAGCCTCCGGGGATCGAGATCCCTTATAGTAGTTGTGAGGAAACTTATATCAGAGCGGACGACCTTTAGATCAAGCCCCTTCCCATTAGGAGTAGTGTGGTTACATGGGTAAGTTGTTATATCTAAGATACAAAGAATCGGGTGTGTCTTCAAAAACATTTCTCCTCCTCCTCCTCCTCGGTGTAACCACTTGGAAAATCAAAACCTTTATCTATTTAAGATCTCTCAGCAAGTCTCACTTGCCAATGTTTTCATTCAAAACCTTTGTAAAACCTTTTTGTTCCTCGGGTTCACAACCTAGAGTTTTATGTAGGCTAAATAGGGGTCTCCAAAAGGGGTCGTGGCATAACACACCAACTTAAACTACAAGGGAATAGGTAGGTGTATACAAGGGCCATACTAACCAGTATCATGGGTATAGGTTTGGAGGGGCCAAACCAATACACAATATAAGGATATATTAAAGAGTAAAACAATGCATTTGTAAAAGTAGGTAAAAGAAGATGCATAAAGTAAAGGATAGGACAAGTCTCATGAACTTATAGGTGGCAACAGTACAACTCAGGCAGTCAACTTAGCAAACCAATCCACACACTTGAAGCTACAGATTATATCAAAACAATGCCACTAGAATCAATTAAAAAGGTTAAACCAAACAATTATGGTGATTTTAATGGTGCACACTAGTTTAGCAAGAAAAAAAATGATTCGAACAAGTTCTGTATGTGAGTAGTGACCAAATTTTATTTCACTAGGAAGATATTGAAACAACCAATCCAACCCAACTGGACTCATAATTTTAGCTATCATGGTTGATTTTAGCAATTAAAATACTGAAAACAGGGCTAATAGTAGAAAAATAATTCTCAGGACAGATCTACTGTACGAAAAATCATGCCCTTCTGGGAACATATAGTACTAGCAGAGGCAAAACTCCAGGGGTTTGTCTCACCTCAAATGGAAGTCCACAGAAGCTTGTAAAATTTTAGGAAGAAGCTTCTGTTCAAAACTTGTGAGTTTAATAACAGAAGCTAAACAGTTCCAAATTATGTGATTCCAATTTTTCTTGATAGGCATGTTCAAATACAAGGCACAAAGTGGTTTCATAATTTTCTGAGTCACAGAAATATTACTATGAATTAAAGAGTGTAAACAAAATTATTTTATCACTAAAACTCTCAGTAATAGCTCATATATTATTTTATGAATCTACCAGTGCCATGTGGTAGATATTTACAGAGGCTAGCATGCAAAATTTGAATCCTACCGAAAAGTTAAACTGGTGTTTTTGGTGAATTTTAAACTACAACATAGTTTCTTGGAATTAATATTGCTAAATTTTTAAAAGGTAAAAGGATCCAGAGGCCTGGGTCGTGGTCCTATCAGGAGCTAGGCAGGCCCGTTTGCCTAGCGGCCTACTCGGGAACCGGTATTTTCAAATCCCCAGCGGGGTCCCACAGGTCAGGGACAGTGAGGGGCGTGAAGGGGTATGGGGTGTCCTGGATCATCGAATATTAAGCGGATCGGACGGTCGAGGCTCATCATACTCACAAGGCTTGACGCCGGCAACGAGAAACCCTAGCAGAGACATGTGATGGTTAGGAAGGCTTACCCAGGGGCGGAGAAGGGCTAGCGACGGCAAGTTTCGACGCGGCCGAGGGTGGGGGTTCAAACGAGGGGTGTCAAGGCGTGCTTGGTTGCTGTTGGCATCACAGACGGTCGCTAGACGACTCGGTGCTCTTGGTCTCCGACGCTACTCCATGCGTTCTTGGCAACAAGAACAAGGGTTAGGTCGGTGTCTGCAAGGTGAGTACGATGTAGGGAAAAGACAGAGGGGAGGAGGTGAGACTCGACGGCAACCTTCACCGTTTTCTAATGGTACAGTGGCGGTGCAGCAGGTGGTGAGGGAAGCAGGGGCCGAGCGAGCTCGACTCTGCTCTAGGGTGGAGTGGAGGTTGGTGGGGAGCATAATGGCGTGGGTGCCGTGCGTTGGGGTGACTCCAGGGCTTTAAGCGCTAGTGGGGGTGTCCACGGTGCGCCGGGTGCAGGGGTAGGTGGAGGAGAGGGCTGTGAGGTGCTGGTTGGCTAGGCGAGGCGGCGGGGATGTCTCTGCGTGAGAGAGGACTACGGGGCGCATATATTTGCAGCGCATGGCCTCAGGAGAGTGTGAGGGTGATGATGGCGGGGGGTGCACGCATATTGCTCAACCGAGGGTTCGTGTCCGACGAGGCTCGGTCAGGCTAGGGTGTAGCGGGGGTAGCAATGTAGGGGTGGTTGGGGAGTGCACGGGGGTTTTCTCCACCGCGATAGTGTTGATTTGCACCAGGGAGCTGGGTACAGCGAGCGTGCGCGACGTGCCCAGGGCAACGCGGCCAGTTGCTATTGGGGGTCGGTGTAGGCAGGGGTGAGAGTGGGTGCAAGGGGGAGACGTATGGGGAGCTGGGTGCTATAGCGCGGGCCCAGACGCGACACAACAGGGGCGTGCGAGGCTGGGAACTGGTCAAACCAAATCGACCTAGATCTTGTTGTCTCTCTCTCCATGGGTCGGGTTGGCTCCATGGAACGGCCTGAGTGGTGTTGTGGTGCACTCTAGCATGTTTGGGTCATGCCAGACCATGTGCATGGGTTGCAGCACGAGTGGGGAGGGAAAAATAGGAGGTTGGGGGTGATCTAGGGCTAAATAGATCGAGCTCGAGTCACCAATGGCAGAGGGAGGGTTGTGGGGATGTAGAGGTATGCCAGGTGAGTATATCCAGCCCATGGTTGCCTCCTGGATCAATCCTAGGTGCTTGCAAGGATTCTCCAAAGATGGCCAAAAATAGGGTGGTCAATGCATATGATTTAACTAATGTTGAAATCACTTACATGCAAATGGCTTAGGGTTAGTTTGGAACCAGGTTTAGGGGTGGGCTTTGAAGTTCTCATAACAAGGTACAACTCCATGTGTTTGCATGTCCAAAAGGATCTATAGTTAGCTCACAAACTTCACCCAAAAATGGAACTTGTTAAGCTAGTTATGACTTAACCAAATATTTAGGAGTTTGTTCTAGTTTCCAAATTCAAACAAAGAATGATCCTAGATGTTACCAAGGATTGGTTTAACAATTCTAAACATGAAAACACTCAAGGATAACACTAGCATGGCATAACATCAAGGAGACAAGTAAAACACAAGGATCATGCATTCATATTAACAAGTAACATAAGCACATAAAACCCTAATAAGTTTTAATTCCCCCTAATTTCTAGACACCTATTCTAATCAAACATGGATGCAAAAGATGGGATGTTACATGCAAATTCTTGTATATGGGATCATGAATCATCAACATAAAGTATGATGTATATATGGCCATGACCTTGGTCGTTCGGCTTGAAATCCAAGATTGTTCATACACATTCACAACTAACTTTAAATTCGTTTAAAATTTACCACTAACTTTTAGGTTCAAATTTTACACGAACGGTGGGAGTACATTTTACATCAAGAACCTAAAAAGGGGGAAATTACATCGACGTCCATACATTTAGCATGAAGCACCCTAAAATGAAGCAAGTAAAATTGTTAAGTTTGGCTCCTTCTCGAGCCATACTCTTCATACTACTTCCTCTTTGTTTGTTTTCAAAATATGGCCAAATTTGGTGGCATGAAAATTATTGGATATGGGATCATGAATCATTAGCATAAAACATGATGTAGATATGGCCATGACCTTGGTCTTTCAGCTTGAAATGCAAGAATGTTCATATTCATTGACAACTAATAATCTTAAATATGTTTAAATTTTACCACTTGCTTTTAGGGTCGACTTTTACACGGACGATGGTAGTACATTTTACATCAAGGACCTAACAAAGGTAGAATGACATCGACATCCATACATTTAGCATGAAGCACCCTAAAATTAAGCAAGGAGAACAGTCAGGTTTGGCTCCTTCCCGGGAGAGAAGCTGATCGAGCCATACTCTTCATTCTACTTTCTCTTCGTTTGTTTTCAAAATATGGTCAAATTTGGCAGCATGCAAATTCTTGGATATGGGATCATCAACATAAACTTTTACGAAACCAAAAAATAAATAATAATGTATATATTATACTTTTTATAACGCGTGTTTATGGATACACGTAGCATGATGCCACAGCAAAACATTATACATTTTATTCTTTATTTTTGGAATATTTTAAGAGCAACCTATTGTGCTTACTTTTAGATAAAATTTGAGAAGGTCGGTGGGAGTACAGTTTGCATCGAAGACCTCAAAAAATAGAAAAAACATAGAGGTCCATACATTTAGCACAAAGGGCACTAAAATGAAGCAATGAAAAGTAGTCGGGTCCGGGTCCTTCTCGAGCGAGCGGCTGAGCCATACCCTTCATACAACTCCTACTGTACTACTTCCAAACCAGCGTGCTGCGGTTGTGCTTGGTGGCTTCCTCTTTGCAGGGTGTGAAAATGGAACCAGAATGGAGTACTACGGAGTAGTGGTAAAGCTGGCCAGATCATAATTGAGTGTATCAAATACGATGGGACGTACTGCATACAGTATAAACAATCCCTTGTGCACCACGATCTTTTGAATAACCTTCCCTCCAGATGTTTGGGAAGGAAGTTAAAATTTGGAAACCGGGAAAGTTTGAACACCGACTCTTATATTAATACTATGAGTACTGTACCTTTTGCTACCAAGCCCCAAAATAGTTCCTTCTTATGCACACCAACGCAACACACCTGATCTGACACGAAGCTGCTGAGAAGACAAGTCGATACACGTGCGTAGTGCTATGTTTAGGACGAGGGAGAGATCAGGTAGCCGGGGGTGATGAGGCAGTGAAGGAGAGAGAAAAAACAATTTGTTTTGCGTGCATATATAGTAAAGGTCCTGAATTTTACTACTAGTACTACTAGGTGACTGTACCCTGTACCTCGTGTCAGGAAGCCATCACAACTCTGCTTCTGATATCGCACTGCCTTCTACTCATCCTCTTCGCTGCAATCTCGAGCTCCCTCCTCTGTGCTCATAGTTTCTCTTCTTTATCTTTGCTTTTTTCTACAGAAAATACATATTCTTCCTACTTGCTTTACATAAAATACACTCCTGTCACTTGGAAAATTGATTTTTTTCTTTTCCTAATGGTTGGAAACTCCGAGTGGAAACATTGTTACCATGCCATGATTCACCCATTTACTCCCAAATATGGGAACATCATGGACGGTGGGAGTACAATTTACATCAAGGACCTAAAAAGGGAGAAAATTACATCGAGGTCCTTACATTTAGCATGAAGCACCCTAAAGTTATGAAAGGGAAATAGTAAGGTCTGGCTCCTTCTCGAGAGAGCAGCTGATTGAGCCATATTCTTCATACTTCTTTCTCTTTGTTTGTTTTCAAAATATATGGCCAAATTTGGCGGCATGCAAATTCTTGGACATGGGATCATCATCAACATAAAGTATGATGTAGATATGTCCATGACCTTGGTCGTTCGGCTTGAAATGAAAGAATGTACACACTCATCAACAATTAATAAGCTTAAATACGTTTAATTTTACCACTTGCTTTTGTGTTCGAATTTTATACGGACGGTGGGAGTACATTTTACATGAAGGACCTAAAAAAGGGGAAATTACGACGAGGTACATAAATTTAGCATGAAGAACCTTAAAATTAAGCAAAGGAAAATAGTCGTGTTTGGCTCCTTCTTGAGAGAGAACCTGACCGAGCCATACTCTCCATACTACTTCCTCTTTGTTTGTTTTCAAAATATGGCCATATTTGGCGGCATGCAAATTCTTGGATATGGGATCATGAATCATCAGCATAAAGTATGATGTAGATATGGCCATGACCTTGGTCATTCGTCTTGAAATCCGAGAATGTTCATACTCATCGACAACTAATAATATTAAATATGTTTAAATTTTACCACTTCCTTTTAGGCTCCAATTTTACACGGACGATGGGAGTACATTTTACCTCAAGGACAGAAAAAGGGGGGAAATTACATCGAGGTCCTCCACACATTTAGCACAAAGCACCCTAAAACTAAGCAGGCAAACCAGTCAGGTTTGGTTCCTTCTCGAGAGAGAAGCTGATCGAGCCATACTCTTCATACTACTTCCTCTTTGTTTGTTTTCAAAACATGGCCAAATTTGGCAGAATGCAAATTCTTGGATATGGGATCATGAATAATTATCATAAATTATGATGTAGGTATGGCCATGACCTTGATTGTTCATCTTGAAATCCAAGAATGTTCATACTCATTCACAACTAAGCTTAAATACGTTTAAATTTCACCATTTGATTTTAAGCTCGAATTTTACACGGACGATGGGAGTACAGTTTACATCAAGGACCTAAAAAGGGGGAAATTACATCGAGGTCCTTACATTTAGCATGAAGTACCCTAAAATTAAGCAAGTAAAATAGTCGGGTTCGGCTCCTACTTGAGAGAGCAACTGATTGAGCCATACTCTTCATACTACTTCCTCTTTGTTTGTTTTTAAAATATATGGCCAAATTTGGCGGCATTCAAATTCTTAGATATGGGATCATCATCAACATAAAGTATGATGTAGATATGTCCATGACCTTGATCGTTCGTCTAGAATCTCGAAGAATGTTCATACTCATTTACAACTAAGAACCTTAAATATGTTTAAATTTTACCACTTGCTTTTAGGTTCGAATTTTACACGGAAGGTGGGAGTACATTTTACATCAAGGACCTAAAAAAGTTAAAATTATATCGACGTACATACATTTAGCACAAAGCACACTAAAATTAAGCAAGGGAAATGCTCGGGTCCAGCTCCTTCTCGAGAGAGAAGCTGATCGAGCCATCCTTTTCATACTACTTCCTCTTCTTTTGTTTTCAAAATATGGCCAAATTTGACGGCATGCAAATTCTTGGATATGGGATCATGAAGTATGATGTAGATATGGCCCTGTCCTTGGTCGTTTGGCTTCAAATGCAAGAATGTTCATACTCATTGACAACTAATAATCTTAAATATGTTTAAATATTACAACTTTAGATTCGACTTTTACACAGACGATGGGAGTATATTTTACATCTAGGACCTAAAAAGGGGGAAATTTAAATCGAGGTTTGTAACACCCCAAAACATTTAATCAAGATTATCAAGTTCAAATCACCCAATTTAGGGTTAACAAAAACTTTTATTAAGAAAATGAATATGAATGCATGTGTGTTTGCATTAGTGTAGATTTGAGTATATATGCCATGCTTGATTGTTCTAAATGACGTGAAATGGTTTAAAGATGAATACTACATCATCTAGGCCATTTACAAACTAAATCCAAAGAGAAAGAAATCAAATATGAATAAATAAAGCAAATGGTCATTTTGACAAAAGTTAACCACTAGGTCACTTTGTGTGTTCCTAGAAGAAGATTTCTAACAGAAACATTTCTACTTCTTTTCACCCCTTGCTAGACCAAGTAAAAGTGTATCAAGGCCCACTTTACAAACATACAAAAACATTTTCCAAAGCAATTAAATGGACAGTTGAAAATTGAATCTAGTTCATATGTTAAGATCCCACTTTTTCAAAAACCCACCAAATCAATTCCCCTTAACCTCTCCAAGCAAACATAGACTCTCAAGCTTAATTTAAGATCACTCAAAAAAATTTAATCAAAAATTCCAAACCAAGTTTCATGCGGCCATTTACACAAACACCTTGCTTGCACTAACTAAACCTCTGCCTAACTTCACAGTTGTGCACAGTAATCCTCGACCATTTGGTCCCCTCTTAAACCCCCTGTCTCCCCTGAGTCTAACCAAGCCCCAAACAAACCCCCTTCACCATATGCATAGTGGAGCGCCACCCGTTTGTGGTCATCGCCGGCCGAAAGTGGGCAGCACGCCAGGAGCCTCGCCAGCCTCGCCCACGACACGCACCAGACACGCCTCGCTCCACCGCTGCCCCCTGTCTAGGCCACGATCCCAGCCGAGCCCTGGACCACCCTAGCTACGCCGCGCCCCGCCTCTCTGTGCCATGTCCAGAGCGCGCCAGCTCGCCGCGCCCGACCAGCTCGCCCATACCACACCTTGCCCTCACCGCGGACGCGCATGCCTGCCATGATCACAGCACCCCAACAGACACCCCCGTTCACCGCCGCGTGACCCGCAGCTGCCGCACGCCGCCACAAACACCTCTACGTCTGTGCGGAGCACCGCACGCTCCCGACCGAACCACATCGCCCCACGCCTCGCCATTAAGCCCAACCACCAGGGAACACAACACCGCCCACTAGCCACCGCCATGCCGATAGCCGCCTGTAGCCTCGTCACCGACGAGCTCGCGCCTGCACCGCTCGGTCCCCTCGCCGCGCTATAAAAGGAGGACACCCCTGCCTCCATTCTCCATACCATTCCACTCACCACCTCTCACTAACCCTCCCCCACTTCTTCCCGGAGCAAGGCGAGCTCTCTCTCGCCAAACTTTGGCCGGAGCCCACCGCTGCTAGAGGAGAAGGGCGCCATTGATTTTGACCACCCCAAGCCCCCATCGTCGACCCTAGCTGGAGCCTAGGTGAGCCCAGCGAGACCCCCACCGCCGTGCTAGGTTTAGTTCCTCGTCGGAGCAGTTCGTCGTCGACGACGACTCCCAGACATTAGATTAGATTAAGATCACATGACCCAAATGCTTAGATACCATTTCGTGTAGTTAGTCCCGCTGACTGGTGGACCCCATCTGTCAGCAGCCCGCTGCGCCACGTAGTGTAGCTGGGCCGGCCCGTTTAACTTCCCGCGCTGGCCTGGAAATTCAAATAATTGTTTTTCCATTTAGGTTTAAACTAGTTTCAGTCCACATATTCAAAAATCAATTCAAAGAGTTTCACTAAACCAAATTGCATGATTCGAATTTTGTTAGAAAGATAATTAAATTATCTATCCAAGCCCGTTGGATTTAAATCATTTGGAGTTAGAGATATTCTATAGCAAAAATAATGACAGAGACTTTTTCAACTTCAAACATTATTCAAAAATCAACCATAATAGCTTTTGAGTTGATTCCAACTCTCAAAAATCACATTTGACAATATCTATCTGAATATGTAAAAATATCTAGGTTTGCATGCAGTGACATTGGACTAGTACCAAAAGAATGCTATTAGGGCATTTCTAGTCACTTTAAATCTATTAAAATTTGACCAACCAATTAAATCACATTCCCATGTATTAATATATGTGGTGACGACATGTGTCCACATGATCCCATATTTTAATTGGAGAATATTAAATATTAATTAATTTCAATGAGTAGAAATTACTTTTCTCAAATAAACTAAATAAAACTAGTTCTTTACCTCATGTGATGATTGTGATGATACTAGATCATCAAGTGTGAGCCTTAGTGTGCTAAATAGAATTAGTTAAGTATTGTTTGGTGATTGTGTACCCCGTATTTATTTATAGATGATAGTACCGACCCAAGCTACGAGGAGGAGGAGTTCTACCCAGAAGAAGAGGAGGAAAACTTCAATCACTACACCAATCAAGGCAAGCCAACATTACTAGAAAGCTAGACCTTGCAAGGCATCACTAATTGCAAGCTTTAACCTAAGCAAGATGCATTAGGCATGCTTTGGTTATATACTTTGATTTATACCCATCCCAAGTTTTACTTGCAAGCTTTACTCTTTTACTTTACCAAATTTCTTTACTTTAGTTAGTGCTTGGTGAGTATTTGGAAAGTAGTATAGATAGCATAAAGAGTATAAAACTAGGCCTATACTAGATGTCATTCTATGGCATGATATTGAGATTAGCATCCCTCTTTAGTGAACACTCTTCACTTAGTGGCTAGTGCTAAGCATAAAACTTGATCACTTTAGATGGGAATACTTGGTGAAAATGATTATGAAAACCTTGGAATGATGAGTCATTTTATTGAAATGTTTTGACATGTGTTGAGAAACACAAATGGATTTGATGATGAAAATGTTGAGGCATGAGCCTTAGCCCTTTATAAAAATTGATGGTTGGGTTCTGATGCGATACCATTCCAATTTTACCGTATAACCACAATACCTGAATTGGGTAAGGCTTAGCCAGAAGTTTATATGCATTAGTATGGGTTCCCTCGTGGAAGAGGTTTGAGCTGAGGCTACCTCTTGATGATGTCCACCTATGCAGTGCCCAGGATGGCAGATGGCCATCGCTAGGAGGCCAAGCTCATAGGGGAGGTGCCTATACTAGAGTGTGTAGTTGAAAGGTTATGATTGATTATTCACATACTAAGTATGATGATTCAGGGTTATCCCTAACGGATGTATCGAATTTTGTGGTGAAAGTGTACCTCCTCTGCAGAGTGTCAAACTATTCGAATAGCTATGTCCGCGGTCATGGACAGTTGGAGTGGCCATACTGTTCTGTCGTCAAATGTTTTCAAAATGACTTGTGAAGTGAACTATGACTTTTACTTGACCACAATAGGGTTGTGACTATGAAAACTAGGTTCCCACTTAAGTGATTTAGAACCTTTACTTAGTTTTCTTTACTTCTGAACTTAGTTTATATAAATCTGGCTTTTTGCAAATAAACCTAGAGCTTAAGATTCCTACTAGAACTACCTTACTTGTTAGTGATAGTTTGCGAGTACTTAAAGAGCACTCATGGCTTTGTCCCTGGCTATTCCCGTGGCCAGACTATGAGGAGGACTATCAGGAAGATGGACAGTAGGACGGCCACGACAACTAGGATCATCTCCCATCGTCAGCATTGCCTGTGACACTAAAGATGGAGCCCACTGCTATGCTTGTTATTCCGCTGCTTGTTTGTATTAAGACTGGATCATGAGATCCTTTATTTGTGTAAGACTTTATTATGGTTTGTAACGGATGATGTACTATGATATCCAATCTGTTATGTCTCGCAAAAATGGTAATCCTAGGATTGCGATGTATGGCATAACATGCATCTGGGATTAAAAATCCGGGTGTTGACAAGTTGGTATCAGAGCCATCCTGACCATAGGAGACCCTAGTTAGAATGGACATCCGAACAAAAACTTAGTTTCAAAACCAAAAGAAGTAAGTATTTATGAAAACATATTCCCACTCTTATCCTTGATTCTTTAAAAAAAATCATGTTCCTAAAAAACTCTTACATTACTACATAAAATTTGACACACTTGATCACCTCACTAACTTACTCATCCTAAATTCTTATAGATAGAAGTTCAGTATTGCAAGTTCTACTAGTTGGGCAATGGAGGCCAACTGATCTTTGACAGGGATCTAGATGCACCGTTAGAGTATCTTGAGAGCCGCATCTGGAATTTTTCGGGGCACAGCTCAAGGATCACCTAGGAGGAGATCTACAATGGCTGATAGTTGCAGATCTCAGAGGCAAGATGGAAGCACCCCTTTCTGAGAAGATTCAATTCACCGTGCGAGAGAACAACTAGCTAGATGGATTAGCCAGGGCTATGCATGAAGCTCTTACCTATCTGTGTGGGCAAAACATCAACTTGATCCAGGGAACTCGCTTTGCGCACTTCGCAAGGCGTGATTCTCTAGGAATGCCATTGGAGATGCCAAGTCACCCGGAGTTGAAGCGCCAAGTGGAGAATCTTGACTTCCTGCTGTATGATAGGCAGAAGGAATTGGACAATGCCAGAGCCTACGCCAACCACAACCTTGCCATTGACGCCAAGAAGGACCAGACTCTCACCATGCTCGTCAAGGATCGCCAAATCACTTCGTCGTCAATGTGAGAAGAAGGATCGCACCATCGCTCGTCTTCGCAAGAAGGTGGCCGCTCTTGACAAGGCCATCCATGAGCAAGAAGTCCAGCTTGAAGCAAATGAGGAGGAGGAAGGTGAAGACATCCAGGGAGATCTTCACTCGTACCTCAGTGATGACAACGACTACCTGGAGGATGATGCCATGGATTTCTACACCGATGATGATGATTCCGACTTCACTGATGATGATTAGATGCACTTGATCACTATCATAGGAGTGAGTTGTATCGGTCCCACTCTATCGTAGTTTCACAGAATGGTTCTTAAAACCATCTATTTTCCCTATTGTGTTGTGGTGTGTGTTTGTATTGTGTGCTTGAATGAATGAATGGATGCATGAGAAGAAGTTAGTTTGCAAAACCTGAGTTCAAAACCAAAGTTTAAAGCTTTTTAAACAAAACCATGAACCTTAGAACTTTCCCTCTTACCTCAATATCTATCTCAATCTTCAGATGACTCGTGGAAACCCCGGAGGAAGCAGCTCATCGCATGACCCAATGCTGCAGATTCTGCAGATGCTAGTTTCTGACTCTGAAGCTAGTAGAGTCGAACGCCAAGGCAACCTAGCCACTCTTCAACAGATAGCTCAGATGGCCCACAATAATCAAGGCCATGGAAATCAGGATCATCATGGATCCAAGCTTAAGAACTTTCAGAATACCAATCCCCTATCTTTAACAAATCGGAGGATCCCTTAGATGCTGATGACTGGCTGCAAACCATGGAGACCAATGTGGAAGTCGCAGGAGTTTACGCCAACGAGAAGGTACTATTTGCCACCCACTATCTGGCAGGAGATGCAAGAGCCTAGTCGAATCACACCCGTACTATGAACCACGGTCAGGTGATGACTTGGGAATCTTTCAAGATCAAGTTCAGCCGCCCCATGTGCCACAAGGTTTAGTCACTAGAATGAGAGATGAGTTCAGAGAACGGAAGCAAGCAAGGATGACGGTAGTTGAGTACCGTGACAAATTTCTATCCCTTGCTAGATATGCCCCTGATGAGATCAACACTGAAGCCAAGAAAAAGGAAAGGTTCCTGAACGGATTGCATGATGAGATGTAGACGGTGTTACTCAACATCCATTTTGAAGACCTAGAAGAGATAGTAGACTCTGCCATCCAGATGGAAGGGAAGATCAACCAAGCCAATGACAACCGCAAGCGCAGGATGATGTATCAGACTGGGTCCCACAATACCCAGAAGTATCTCCCCAACCCGTCTGCAAGATGTGCCCCAAGAAACAATAGACCCCCGATGTCTCGTCCAAGCTACCCCAATCGTAGCGGAGGAAACTTTAAGTCTGGAGGAAACCATAACAACAACCCCGACAACTCCAACAATTCCAATCGTGCACCGCCCAAGTCCAACAACAACAATACCGCCCCAAGGACTAAAAGCAATGTTGTGCCTATGGCAGCCAAAGACAAGTCCCAGATCACTTGCTTCGAATGTGGAGTCAAGGGTCACTACTCCAACGAGTGTCCCAAGAATCTTGCAGCCACCACCAATGTGAATGCCCCAGCTCAGCAGCAACACCATGGTCAGCCTGGACAAAGATTTGCCCTAGGGAATTCGCTCAACCGCAACGGTCGTCTGTTCCACATGAATGTTGAAGAAACTTAGGAAGCGCCCGATGTCGCGCTTGGTATGTTTTTTGTTAACTCAGTACTTGCAAGATTGTTGTTTGATTCTAGAGCATCGCACTCGTTTGTTACAGAAGAATTTTCATGCACTAGTAAGATTCAACCAACAAAATTGAAGCATGTTATGATAGTTCAAATACCTGATTTAACCACCAAATCTAGAAAAATTTGCAAGGTTGTACCTATCAGAATCCATGGAATAGATTTCTATGCCAATCTAATAGTACTTGGAACCAAAGGTTCGGAAGTAGTACTAGGAATGGATTGGATGTTGAAACATAAAGGATTAATCGACTGTGCCAAGAAAGCCATAACCATGACTAGTAGCTCTGGAGTATCAGTAGAGCATGTATCTGAAACCTTGCCCCGTCAGTTCAAATGCAACAAGAGTCTAGCCCAACCAACCCTATACCAAGTCAGAGTAGTCTATGAATACCCTAGCGTATTCCTAGATGAATTGCCCAGTATGCCCCCAGATCGGGATATCGAGTTCATCATTGAACTAATTCTGGAAACTGGACCCATACCTCAGAGACCTTATAGTATGAACCCATCAGAATTAGTGGAGCTGAAGAAGCAACTTGATGCTACGTTGCAGAAAGGTCTGATTCAACGAAGTGCATCACCATGGAGATCGCCTGTTATGTCTGTGGACAAGAAAGATAGAGGTAACCGTTTGTGTACAGATTACCAGAAGCTGAATGATGTCACCATCAAGAACAAGTACCCACTGCCCAAGATAGAGGATCTGTTTGATCAGTTGACTGGTGCCAAAGTGTTTTATAAGATTGATCTTAGAACTTGTTGTCACTAACTCAAGATTCGTGCAACGGATATTACAAAGACCGCCTTTACCACCAGATATGTATTGTATGAGTATACAGTCATGTCTTTTGGATTAACCAATGCCCCTGCTTATTTCATGAATCTCATGAATAAGATTTTTATGAACTTTCTGGATAAGTTTGTCATTTTTATCAATGATATTCTAATCTATTCCAAGTCAGAAGAATACCATGAGCAACATCTGAGAACCATCCTTGAAACCCTTAGAGAGCATCAGTTGTATGCCAAGTTTAGCAAATGTGAATTCTGGTTGAAGGAAGTAGGATTCCTCGGACATATTGTGTCAGCAGGAGGAGTCGCTGTTGATCCCTCCAAGATTAAAGATGTTGAAGAATGGGAAGCCCCAACCATTCAAACCCAAGTAAGTGCATTTCTCGGATTAGCAGGATATTACCGCAAGTTCGTTGAAGGATTTTCGAGCATCGCAAGACCGATGACCCAATTGTTGAAGAAAGATAGAAAGTTTGAATAGACGGACAAATGTGAAGCAAGTTTTCAATAACTCTAGAAAAGATTGATTTCAGCCCCAATATTGATTATGCCAGATATCAAGAAGCCTTTTGATGTGTATTGAGATGCATCCAATATTGGTCTCGGATGTGTGTTGATTGAAGAACGCGAAGTGATAGCATATCTGTCTCGACAACTGAAGCAACATGAGCAAAACTACCCTACCCATGATTTTGAACTAGTAGCCGTAGTTTTAGCATTGAAGACATGGCGTCATTACCTTATGGGTAACCGCTGTGAGATTTATTCGGATCACAAGAGCCTAAAGTATATTTTCACCCAGAAGGAGCTGAATATGAGGCAAAGGAGATGGATAGAGTTAATAAAGGATTATGACCTTGGCATTCACTATCACCCCGCCAAGGCCAATGTGGTTGCGGATGCTCTTAGCAGATTGCCGTGTAGATTAAACACCATGATCAAAGAAGGCCAGCCAAGTTTGCATGAAGAGTTGGAGCAGTTTAGAATGGAGCTAGTTAGCAAAGGATTTTTAGCTAGCATTGAACTTCAACCCACGTTGATCAGTCAGATCAAGGAGGCGCAGAAAGGAAATGCAAGTATCGCCGGAATCAAATGTCATATTGGTACAGGAAAGGTACCTGGATTCACCGAGGATGAAGAAGGAGTTTTGTGGTACAAAGGACGTATCTGTGTGCCAGCAGATTCAGAGCTAAAGAAAGTTATCATGCAGAAAGCTCATGATACTCTTTATTCTATCCACCCCGGAGGAACGAAGATGTATCATGATTTGAAGGAGCAATTTTGGTGGCACAAGATGAAGAGAGAAATCGGAAGCTACATAGCCAAGTGTGATATCTATCAAAGAGTCAAAGCGGAACATCAGAGACCCGCAGGACTGTTGCAACCATTGGAAATTCCGGAATGGAAATGGGATTCCGTCGGAATGGACTTTATCACCGGTTTGCCTAGTAGGGGAAATGACTCTATTTGGGTCATAGTTGATAGACTGTGCAAGGTAGTCCATTTTATACCTGTCAAGACAACCTACCGGAGTTCGAAGCTAGTAGAGCTTTACATTGCTAGAATCGTCAGTTTGCATGGAACCCCAATACCATAGTGTCGGATCGAGGAACCCAGTTTACCTCAAGATTTTGGCAGAAAGTCCAAGAAGGATTAGGAACCAAGTTGAATTTCAGCACAGCTTATCACCCGCAAACCGATGCACAGACTGAAAGAGTCAACCAGATCTTAGAAGACATGTTGAGAGCTTGTGCGTTAGAGTATGGATCAAAATGGGAGGATTGTCTGCCTTTCGTAGAATTCTGATACAACAACAGTTATCAAGCTAGTTTGCAAATGGCCCCATTTGAATTTCTATATGGAAGAAAGTGATGTACCCCTTGAATTGGTCGCAAGTAGGAGAGAGTCAGATTTTCGGACCCGACATCCTACGAGAAGATGAAGAGAAGGTTCACAAAGTCTGTGAGCACCTCAAGACCGCCCAATCCAGATAGAAGAGTTATGCTGACAAGAGACATAGAAACCTGACTTTCAATGTCGGAGATTTTGTGTATCTCAAAGTTTTGCCGTTGAAAGGAATGCAGCATTTTCAGATGAAAGGAAAGTTAGCCCCCAGATATATTGGACCCTTCAAGATTTTCAATCGCCGAGGAGAAATATCATATCAACTAGAACTGCTAGAGGAGATGTCAGCCATCCATAATGTGTTCCATATCTCGTTACTTCGCAAATGCCTAGAAGTTCCAGAGAAGACCGAAGTTTTCAAGAACATCGATCATCGAGCCATAGGTATCAACAAGGATATGACGTATCGTGAAGTACCCATTCGTATCTTGGAAGAATCCTTCAGAACCACCAGGACCTGGAGCATCAAGTTTCTCAAGATCCAATGGAGCAACCATACTGAAGAAGAAGCTACTTGGGAGCGAGAAGATTACATTAGGACTGAGTTTCCAGATCTCTTTAGTTCCTAGTTTTTCTTAAAACCTGGGACAAGATTTTGTTTAAGGAGGGAAGGTTTGTAACACCCCAAAACTTCTAATCAACATTATCAAGTTCAAATCACCCAATTTAGGGTTAACAAAAACTTTTATTAAGAAAATGAATTTGAATGCATGTGTGTTTGCATTAGTGTAGATTTGAGTGTATATGCCATCCTTGATTGTTCTAAATGATGTGAAATGTTTTAAAGATGAATACTACATCATCTAGGCCATCTACAAACTAAATCCAAAGAGAAAGAAATCAAGTATGAATAAATAAAGCAAATGGTCATTTTGACAAAAGTTAACCACTAGGTCACTTTGTGTGTTCCTAGAAGAAGATTTCTAAGAGAAACATTTCTACTTCTTTTCACCCCTTGCTAGACGAAGTAAAAGTGTATCAAGGCCCACTTTACAAACTTACAAAAACATTTTCCAAAGCAATTAAATGGACAGTTGAAAATTGAATCTAGTTCATATGTTAAGATCCCACTTTTTCAAAAACCCACCAAATCAATTCCCCTTAACCTCTCCAAGCAAACATAGACTCTCAAGCTTAATTTAAAATCACTCAAAAATTTTGAAACAAAAATTCCAAACCAAGTTTCATGCGGCCATTTACACAAACACCTTGCTTGCACTAACTAAACCTCTGCCTAACTTCACTGTTGTGCATAGTAATCCTCGACCATTTGGTCCCCTCTTAAACCCCCTGTCTCCCCTGAGTCTAACCAAGCCCCAGACAAACCCCCCTTCACTGTATGCATAGTGGAGCGTCGCCCGTTTGTGGTCGTCGCCGGCCGACAGTGGGCAGCACGCCAGGAGCCTAGCCAGCCTCGCCCACGACACGCACCATACACGGCTCGCTCTACCGCCACCGCCTATCCAGGCCACGACCCCAGCCGAGCCCGGGACCACCCTAGCTACGCCGCGCCCCGCCTCTCTGTGCCATGTCCAGAGCGCGCCAGCTCTCCGCACCCGACCAGCTCGCCCACACCATGCCTTGCCCTCACCGCGCATGCGCATGCCCGCCATGATCACATCATCCTAGCAGACACCCATGTTCACTGCCGCGCGACCCGCAGCTGCCGCACGCTGCCGCAAACACCTCTGCGTCTGTGCGGAGCGCCGCACGCTCCCGACCGAACCACACTGCCCCACGCCTCGCCATTAAGCCCATAAGAATCGCCAGGGAACACAACACCACCCACTAGCCACCGCCATGCCGATAGCCTCCTGTAGCCTCGTCACTGATGAGCTCGCACCCGCACCGCTCGGTCCCCTCCCCGCGTTATAAAAGGAGGCCACCCCCTCCTCCATTCTCCACACCATTCCACTCACCACTTTTCACTGACCCTCCCCCACTTCTTCCCAGAGCAAGGCAAGCTCTCTCTCGCCGGAATTTGGCCGGAGCCCTCCGCTGCTGGAGGAGAAGGGCGCCGTTGATTTCGACCAGCCTCACCGTCGTCTACCACATCGATTGCCCCCATCGCCGACCCTAGTTGGAGCCCAGGTGAGCCCCATGATACCCCCACTGCCGTGCTAGGTTTAGTTCCTCGCCAGAGCAGTTTGTCGTTGACGACGACTCCTGGCCATTAGATTAGATTAAGATCGCACGGCCTAGATGTTTAGATACCATTTCGCGTAGTTAGTCCTGCTGGCTGGTGGACCCCATTTGTCAGCAGCCCGCTGCGCCGCGTAGTGTAGCTAGGCCAGCCCGTTTAACTTCCCGCGCTGGCCTAGAAATTCAAATAATTGTTTTTCCATTTAGGTTTAAACTAGTTTCTGTCCATATATTCAAAAATAAATTTAGAGAATTTCAATGAACCAAACTGCAAGATTCAAATATTGTTAGAAAGGTAATTAATTATCTATCCAAACCCGTTGGATTTAAATCATTTGGAGTTAGAGATATTCTATAGCAAAAACAATAAGACAGAGAATGTTTCAACTTCAAACATTTTTCAAAAATCAACCATAATAGCTTTTGAGTTGATTCCAACTCTCAAAAATCACATTTGACAATATCTATCTGAATATGTAAAAATATATAGGTTTGCATGCAGTGACATTGGACTAGTACCAAAAGAATGCTATTAGGGCATTTCTCGTCACTTTAAATCTATTAAATGATAACCTTAAACTTAATAAAATTTGACCAACCCTTTAAATCACATTCCCATGTATTAGAATATGTGGTGATGACATGTGTCGATATGATCCCATATTTTAATTGGAGAATTTTAAATCTTAATTAATTTCAATGAGTAGAAATTACTTTTCTCAAATAAACTAAATAAAACTAGTTCTTTACTTCATGTGATGATTGTGATGATACTAGATCATCAAGTGTGATCCTTATTGTGCTAAATAGAATTAGTTAATTATTGTTTGGTGATTGTGTACCCCGTATATATTTATAGACGATAGTACCGACCCAAGCTACGAGGAGGAGGAGTTCTACCCAGAAGAAGAGGAGGAAAACTTCAATCACTGCACCAATCAAGGCAAGCCAACATTACTAGAAAGCTAGACCTTGCAAGCCATCACTAATTGCATGTTTTAACCTAAGAAAGATGCATTAGGCATGCTTTGTTTATATACCTTTTATACACATCCAAAGTTTTACTTGCAAGCTTTACTCTTTTACTTTACCAAAGTTCTTTACTTTAGTTAGTGCTTTGTGAGTATTTAGAAAGTAGTATAGATAGCATAAAGAGTATAAAACTAGGCCTATACTAGATGCCATTCTATGGCCTGAGATTGAGATTAACATCCCTCTTTAGTGAACACTCTTAACTTCATGGCTAGTGCTAAGCATAAAACTTGATCACTTTAGATGGGAATACTTGGTGAAAATGATTATGAAAACCTTGGAATGATGAGTCATTCTATTGAAATGTTTTGACATGTGTTGAGATACACAAATGGATTGATGATGAAAATGTTGAGGCAAGCCTTAGCCCTTTATAAAAACTGATGGTTGTTTTCGGATGCGATACCATTCCAATTTTACCGTACAACCACAATACCTGAATTGGGTAAGGCTTAGCCGAAAGTTTATATGCATTAGTATGGGTTCCCTCGTGGAAGAGGTTTGAGCTGAGGATACCTCTTGATGATGTCCACCTATGCAGTGCCCAGGATGGCAGATGGCCATGGCTGGGAGGCCAGGCTCATAGGGGAGGTGCCTATACTTGAATGTGTAATCGAAAGGTTATGATTGATTATCCGCATACTAAGTATGATGATTCAGGGTTATCCCTAACGGATGTATCGAATTTTGTGGTGAAAGTGTACCACCTCTGCAGAGTGTCAAACTATTCAAATAACCGCGTCCGTGGTCATGGACAGTTGGAGTGGCCATACTGTTCCGTCGTTAGATGTTTTCAAAATGACTTGTGAAGTGAACTATGATTTTGAATTGACCACAACAGGGTTGTGACTATGAAAACTAGGTTCCCACTTAAGTGATTTAGAACCTTTACTTAGTTTTCTTTACTTCTGAACTCAGTTTATATAAATTTTGCTTTTTGCAAATAAACCTAGAGCTTAAGATTCCTACTAGAACTACCTTACCTGTTAGTGATAGTTTACGAGTACTTAAAGAGTACTCATCCCTTTGTCCCTGGCTATTCTCGTGGCCAGACTATGAGGAGGACTATCAGGAAGATGGACAGCAGGACGGCTACGACAACTAGGATCATCTCCCATCGTCAGCATTGCCTATGACACTAAAGATGGAGCCCAATGCTACGCTTGTTATTCCGCTGCTTGTTTGTATTAAGACTGGATCATCAGATCCTTTATTTGTGTAAGACCTTATTATGGTTTGTAATGGATGATGTACTGTGATATCCAATATGTTATGTCGTGCAAAAATGGTAATCCTGGGATTGCGATGTATGGCATAACAGGCATCTGGGATTAAAAATCCGGGTGTTGACAAGGTCCTCCATACATTTAGCATAAAGCACCCAAAAATTAAGAAGGGAAAACAATCAGGTTTGGCTCCTTCTGGAGAGAGAAGCTAATCGAACCATACTCATCATACTACTTCCTCTTTGTTTGTTTTCAAAATAAGGCCAAATTTGGCGGCATGCAAATTCTTGTATATGGGATCATGAATCATCAGCATAAAGTATGATGTAGATATGGCCATGGCCTTGGTCGTTCGGCTTGAAATCCAAGATTGTCCATAATCATTCATAACTAACCTTAAATTCATTTAAATTTTACCTCTAACTTTTAGGTTCAAATGTTATACAGACGGTGGGAGTACATTTTACATCATGGACCTAAAAAGGTGGAAATTTACATCGGGGTCCATACATTTAGCATGAAGTACCCTAAAATTAAGCAAATAAAATAGTTGGATTCAGCTCCTTCTCGAGAGAGCAGTTGATTGAGCCATACTCTTCATAATACTTCCTCTTTGTTCGTTTTCAAGATATGGCCAATTTTGGCAGTATGAAATTCTTGGATATGTGATCATCATTAGAATAAAGTATGATTTAGATATGGCCATGACCTTGGTCGTTCGGCTTGAAATGCAAGAATGTTCATACTCATCGAAAACTAATAATCTTAAATACATTTAATTGTTACCACTTGCTTCTACATTCGAATTTAACATGGACGGTGGGAGTACATTTTACATCAAGGACCTAAAAAAGGTAAAATTACATCGACATCCATACATTTAGCACAAAGCAACCTAAAATCAAGAAAGGAAAATAGTCAAGTTTGGCTCCTTCTCGAGAGAGAAGCTGATCGAGCCATACTATTCATACTACTTCCTCTTTGTTTGATTTCAAAATTTGGCCAAACTTGGCAGCATGAAAATTCTTGGATATGGGATCATGAATCATTAGAATCAACTATGATGTAGATATGGCCATGACCTTGGTCATTTGGCTTGAAATGCAAGAATGTTCATACTCATTGACAATTAATAATCTTAAATACATTTAAATTTTACCACTCGCTTTTAGGTTTGACTTTTACACGGACGGTGGGAGTACATTTTACATCAAAGACCTAAAAAAGGTAAAATTACATCGACATCCATACATTTAGCACGAAGCACCGTAAAATTAAGCAAGGAGAGCTGTCAGGTTTGTCGCCTTGTCGAGAGAGAAGCTGATCGAGCCATACTCTTCATACTACTTCATCTTTGTTTGTTTTCAAAATATGGCCAAATTTGGCGGCATGCAAATTTTTTGATATAGGATCATCAACATTAACTATTATCACGACCAAAGAATAAATAATAATCTTTGTATTATACTTTTTATAACGCATGTTTCTGGATACACATAACATGATGCCACAAAAAATATTATACTTTTTATTCTTTCTTTGAAATGTTATCAAAATCGTGTCAACTTTGTCGGGATACGGATGCATAGAAAGAAAATGATTTTTTTAGAACTTTCGATGGGTTTCGATGTACCGAATACCCTCTTAGCTTCAAAATAATTTAGGAAAATTTTAAGAAAAATCTATCGCGCTTACTTTTAGTTAAAATTTGAGCAGGTCGATGGGATTATAGTTTACATCAAAGACCTCAAAAAATAGAAAATTACATAGAGGTCCATACATTTAGCACAAAGGGCCCTAAAATGAAGCAATGAAAAACAGTTGGGTCCGGGTCCTTCTCGAGCGAGCGGCTGAGCCATACCCTTTATACTACTCCTACTTTACTATTTTCAAAATAGCGTGCTACAGTTGTGCTTGGTGGTTCCTCTTTATAGGGTGTGAAATGGAACAAGAATGGAGTACTATGGAGTAGTGGTAAATCTGGCCAAATCATTATGGAGTGCATCGAATGCGATGGGATGTACTGCATACTGTATAAACAATCCCTTATGCACCACTATCTTTTGAATAACCTTTCCTCCGGATGTTTGGGAAGGAAGTGAAAGTTTTGAAACCATGAAAGTTTGAACTCCAATTCTAATAGTAATAGTATGAGTACTGTACCTTTTGGCGCCAAGCCCCAAAATGGTTCCTTCATATGCACACCAACCCAGCACGCCTGGTACTAACATGGAGCCGACGACAACGCAGGTCGACACACGTGCGCAACACCATGTTTTGGACAAGGGAGAGATCAGCAAGCCGGGGTGATGAGGTAGTGAAGGAGAAAGAAAACATAATTTGTTTTGCGTGCATATATAGTAAAGGTCCTAAAATTTACTACTAGTTCCGTACTACTAGTACTACTAGGTGACTATACCCTGTACATCGTGTCAGGAAGCCATCACATCTTTGCTTCTGATATCGCACCACCTTCAACTCCTCCTCTTTGCTGCTCTCTCGAGCTGCCTCCTCCGTGCTCATAGTTTCTCTTCTTTCTCTTTGCTTTTTTCTATAGAAAATACATATGATTCCTACTTTCTTTATAGAAAATACACTCCTGTCACTTGGAAAATTGTTTTTTCTTTTCCTAATGGTTGGGAACTCCGAGTGGCAACAATGGTATAATGCCATGATTCACCCATTTACTCCCAAATATGGGAACATCATGGACGGTGGGAGTACAATTTATATCAAGGACCTAAAAAGGGAGAATATTACATCGAGGTCCTTAAATTTAGCACCCTAAAATTAACCAAGAGAAATAGTCAGGTCTGGCTCCTTCTCGAGAGAGCAGCTGATCAAGCCATACTCTTCATACTGCATTCTCTTTGTTTGTTTTCAAACTATATGGCCAAATTTGGCGGCATACAAATTCTTGGACATGGATCATCGTCAGCATAAAGTATGATTTAGATATCTCAATGACCTTTGTCATTTGGCTTGAAATGCAAGAATTTTCATACTCATCGACAACTAATAAGCTTAAATACATATAAATTTTACCACCTTCTTTTATGTTCAAATTTTACACGGATGGTGGAAGTATATTTTACATCAAGGACCTAAAAGGGGGGAAAATTACATCGAGGTACATAAATTTAGCACGAAGCACATTAAAGTTAAGCAAAGGGAAATAGTCAGGTTTGACTCCTTCATGAGAGAGAACCTTGCCGAGACATACTCTCCATACTACTTCCTCTTCATTTTTTCAAAATATGACAAAATTTGGCAGCATGCAAATTCCTGGATATGGGATCATGTATCATCAGCATAAAGTATGATGTAGATATGGCCATGACCTTGGTCGTTCTTCTTGAAATCCAAGAATGTTCATACTCATCGACAACTAATAATCTTAAATTTGTTTAAATTTTACCACTAACTTTTAGGTTTGAATTTTACACGGACGGTGGGAGTACAGTTTACATCAAGGACCTAAAAGGGGCAAATTACATCGAGGTCCTTACATTTAGCATGAAGTACCCTAAAATTAAGCAAGTAAAACAGTAGGGTTCGACTCCTACTCGAGAGAGCAGCTGATCGAGCCATCCTCCTCATACTACTTCCTTTTTGTTTGTTTTCAAAATATATGGCCAAATTTGGAGGCATTGAAATTCTTGGATATGGGATCATTATCAACATAAAGTATGATGTAGATATGGCCATGACCTTGGTCGTTCGGCTTTAAACTCCAAGAATGTTCATACTCATTTACAACTAATAATCTTAAATACGTTTAAATTTTACCACTTGCTTTTAAGTTCGAATTTTACACGGACGGTGGGAGTACATTCTACATCAAGGACCCAAAAAAAGGTAAAATTACATTGACATCCATACAATTAGCATGAAGCACCCTAAAATTAAGCAAGGAAAACAGTTGGCTAGGAAGCTTGAGAACTCATAAAACTTGGTAATCAATTGTAAGTGTATCAAGGTCCACGGTTTGTCTAAAACTAGGGTTGTTGTTGTGGTACTCTGAGCCATTTTTCTCGTACTTTCTTGTAGAAAAAATCTGGGCGCTTCGAAATTGAAAAAGTTTTATTGTTTCTCTAAGTTGGGAACTGTTGTTGCCACCATTTTTCACCTTGTCAAGATGCACACATCTACCAAATATGGGAACATTACAATACAATACGATGTGCAAATGGTTGTTACCTTTGTCGTTCGGCTTGAAACCCAAGAATGTTCATACACTTTGGGCCATATATTGTGTAACTAATTTTTCATAATTTATGATGACTCATGGTTATTAATTATTTTTCATTGCAAATAGTAGTACACACAAGAGGACGCCATGAAGAAGGCTTCATTTTTAGGGTTTTCATTATTTTTGTTCATAGCTAGTGACGATCAATTGTCAACATGCATTTTCATAGCAAGAACTTTAATCCTATAGAAACCTCGTTGGTTTCTAAAGTATTGAACGTCTCGGTACCATAAATACTCAAAGGATGTTTGTATCTTTTTAAGAGAATTCTATCACGTTTACTTGTAGTTCAAATTTGAAAATGTTTTTTGTTCCTAAATTTTGGAAAATACCAGTACTGGTTGCATTATTGTTCACCATGCCAAAATGCACTCATCTACCAACTATGGGAACATTGATATAAAGTATGTTATACATATCTAAGGCCATTTAGCTTGTCTTTCAGCCTGAAACCTAACTTATGTGAACTCTCTTGGTAATAATCATTTTTCACGACAATTAGTACAAGTCAAATGACATCATGCAATGTCTTTTATTATTTTCAAATAAAAGTCAACTTTTCTACATGCAAATTCTTAGCAAGAAGTCAACAAATTCATTGGCTTCTTAAAATTCTTAAAATTTTATTTAACATTGACAAATCAGCTTAAATTAGTTTAAGAGTGTGAAGTTTGTTAGGAAACCTTGAGAACTCAAAAAACTTCGTAATCGTAAGTGAAACATGTATAAACTTTGTCTAGAAACTGGGCTTGCGACATTCCGAGCCATATTCACCGTGGTTGCTCTCAAGAAATTAAATCATAGGAAAATAATTACCTGCTTAAAGTTTATGATAAATCAGGGTGCTTTTTTTGTGAGGTGTAATAAATAGACATATATCGTCTGTCCGACACTTTAAAAGAAACTCTTTGATGGAGATTTGGTTATGTGAATGAAACGTCAAATCTTATGTACAAACAAGTTATGTTCAAAAACAAGTTTATTAAAACCAAATAAAGCCTTCACAAATTCAATGTGCGATAGACAAATATTTTGGTACCTTTGTGTAAACATTGACGTTTCATATGAAATAAGTCTCTTACATCCTAGCTACATGCATCCAAAAAGTATTGTGGGTGATAAATAACGTTATTATCTAGTTTTTAGCATCATTCAATCTTTGTGTGTGAATGAGAGAAATGACATTCGGGGATCACTTGTCGGTATTGCTACCGATGAGGTTAAATCGGCCATTACAGGACTAACTAGCCAAATTTGTACATATTAGGCCAAAAAGTGTTAAAATGTGTAAAAATAATGTCCACCAAGTGTTTTGTGCAAAAGTGCGATGAAAAGATGGTGGATCGTGTAATTTCCTCAATCTAAAAAATGTATTATACAACCATGGATGGTATACAAAGTATTGTATTGTAATTACTACTAGCAAAACAGGTACCCGATGGAAGTTTGAAACCAAATTGGTACCCACTATTTTAGTCGGTTCGAAGAAATGAACTAGTTTGTCAAAATGTGATCATATGTGAGATGTAGTTTTTTGTAGTATGGTACGACTAAAGTGGATTGGGAGCTACGCACTCCCATTCTCTAACTCCCCCATGATTCCCTCTCTCGCTATCACATTTCCACACTCACTTCTCAACTCTCAGTTGTTAACCAAGTCGTTGCTTTGATGAAACCAATGCCAAAACCTTTGTTGTGGTTGAGCTAGGGTCCTCATCAAGCTCTACTTCAGAGGTACAGGTGGCTAGTTTGATTCTGTCGGCCGCATCGCCTTTTCTAAAGAGTCCTTTGCCTTTTGCATGTGTGCGGGTCATGCCCAATGTGAGGTATTTGCGCCCTTAGGGTTTCGGCCGACCGCGCCGAAACCCTCATCACCCGCCGAGCGGTCGTTCAAGCCTCCGACGCTGCGTGTGTTGGGACAGCATGATCGTGTGGCAGTGGACACAGCCTTTTTGTCTGCAGGTTGGACTCTCATTCCCAATGTGCCAAATGTCAGAGTGTACACGGCGAAACCCCTATCGGTGCCCCCTTCATCCGCGATTGTTTGTCGTTCTTCGCTGTATGTGGCTGATTCTTCGTCAGTGGCGCCATGTTCATCTGCTCAATCCATCGACCCCTGTGCAAGTTTGCGCCCCCAACTGCAATGAGGTTAGATCTGGAGGATTGGGCCTTTAACCCAAATCTGACGTGTATCTAGTCAGATTATTGCAACGTGTGCTGCAGGTCCTTTGTTGAACTGCTTAGTTATATGCCATATTCTTGATAATTGTATTTTGTGCTATTCTTTATATGTCACATTCTTGATAATTGTCTGTTGTGTTGTTCTGCTTAGTTATGGAATATTCTTGATGACGATGATGCAGGGTTCTGTTTTGGTACTTAGATGATGCATTGTGCTGTCTAGGAATTTTCCATGATGCGTTGTGTTGTTTTGGTATTTTTTATGATGTATTATGTCCTGTCTCCTTACTGTGTTGTTTCATCCATTTTGATCTGCGTTCTGCTGTTTAGGATTAAATGATATGTCTGCTAGATGTTCAGATTATTTCAATGACCCATCAGTTTAGGTAATTTTGATTATACAGACACTTTTTATTAAATTTAATTACATGATACCTTGTGCTGTTTTGGTATTTTTATTGATGCACTGCATATATGTTGTTTTGTCTATCCAGATAACGCATTGTGCTATTTTATCCATTCAGATTATGCATTGTGCTGTTTAATCAATCTAATTAAGTGGTATGCCTTCTAGTAGCCGTTCAGATAATTTTGAGGATCCATCGGGTTAGGTGATTCTGATGATGCATGGTGCTCTGTAGGCAATTTAATTTACCTGATATCTTGTGCTGTTAAGGTAATTTTGATGGTGCAATGACGCATTGTGAGCTTTAGTCAATTTATACAATGCATTGTGGTGTTTTCATATATCCAAAGGACTGACCCAATGGTAATTTTCATGTAGGACGACCCAGTTGTAATGCCGAAATTAGACTACATTTTTGACTGGACTTCTCCAGCTCCAGGTGGCCATGAAGATGCTCTCCCCATCATACCAAGGGAGTTGAATCTGCTGGGCAGGAGAGTGGAGGCCTTGGCAAGGGTAAGTGCTGCCATGTCGGTCGCTAGTTCTGCCAATCCAAGAAGATGCCCTAGGTCGGTCGGACATCATGCCACTGCGCATCATCCTAGGCCCTTCTACATCCAGTTAGTCCAGCATGACTTGTATATACTTATCATCCTGACTTACTTCAAGCCTTACCTGTTGGTTTTCCTGTTTGTTTGATATGTGCTTGCTTTTCCTATTTGTTTGATGTGTTGGTCAACAATTGAACTATTAACCAGTTGTAAACTCTAGTTCATAGATCCTGTCATATCAATCAAATCAGTAGTTTGTATTGTTTGATGTATTAAGTTGTTATTACTTAGTTTTAGACTGCAATTATTTCTATCGCCACCAACGAGGGGGCTACAAGATCATGTCTCCTCCAATGTAGCTCTCACACTCAAAGGAAGAGGCGGGTGATAGATTTTGAAAGAAAATTGAGGACTCTGCTATCAACTTGATTCTCAACTGAAATGCCAAACTTTCTCTCCCTTGAGTTGATAATATGTAATAATTTTAAGAAGTTTGCAGCTGATGTAATATCTAGATAACTCGCATAGGCCATTTAGGCATTTATTTGATGCTATCCACACATGGCGGTAGGTGGTACCATAACTACGTCAGCCATGTCGATTAGGGAACAATATCGGGCTTTGTTTTTGGCCCGTCTTGTATTCGGCCGTCAATGAACATTAAAAGATGCTCACTAATTGTACACCTTTTATGATATTGGCATGGGCTTCAGAAAGGACGAAACTGTAAAAGACAACAAACGTAATGGGCCTACCCACATGTGGGAACTAGTCACCGTAATAATTCGCAACAGTAACATGCTAGAACAGTAACATGCCAGGCAATAGTGTGTCAGAATAGGAACTGGCCAGAAAAGTAACAAGCCACAATAGTAAAAGGCAAGAAACTATAAAAGGCTAGAGGGTTAACGAGCCAAAATAGTAGCATGCCACAACACTAAAGGGCCGCAACATTAAAAGGCAACAAGAGTAACATGCCATGGAAATACCAGACAAGAACACTAACATGACGACAAAATTACTAGTCTAGAATAGTAACAGGCCACTTGTGTCCTGAACCATTAATGGCCAGAATAGTAAAAGGCCAAAGAAGGGTCGTTCATAGGCGGCCCATGACGGGCTACCAGAATAGTGATGGGCCAACCGCAGGCCTTAACAGTACCGGACCGACTAGGCGCATGCTGCAAATGGGACGCATGGTGTTGGACCAACTTGGGCCTTCTATAGGCCTTAACAGTACCCGACCAGAATGTTTGTGGGCCTCTGCTAGCTGCATTATTGGGCCAATTTCAAGTAGTGTAGGACAAAGCAGTAACGGTCCATCTTCTTATTGGGATCTCCTCATGGGCCGGCCCACTTAGTAATTAGCAGGCCTTGGCTAGGCCTGGCTTCTGCCACAGTTTCTATGTCTGTTAACAACAGTGACCGGCTATTAATGGCGGCATCCATGTGGCATTTTGCATGACGTCAGTAGTCAACACGGCTGCCAAATAGATCTATGATAAACCATGTTTTGGTGGCTAAAGGATGCGATCTGCCATGGTAAAAAAACCCGTGGTAGATTGTTTTGTGATGGAGCTTTTATGATGAAGGCTATCCGTGGTTGACGAGGGTTAACTCATCAATTCCCATCGTAGATGGACTTAGGTTCGAGAAAGTGGGGAGCACTGGAGGAATCGATCGGCTAGCAAACAAGCACACAAGTGACATGATTTTTACCCAGGTTCAGGCCTCGTAGAGGCCCCTACTCCTACTTGTATGCTCTTGGAATTATCGAGGAGTTGAAAATTATAGGATGCACAGATGCAATTAGGCGATGTTGTGGAAACTAGAGTTGCGGATATCCTCGGGATAGCAGGTCGAGTCGATTACATATTAGGGTTTTCCCTTTAAACTTCTATCTTGTATTTGTCATGTTCTACAAGGAGTCGAAGTCTCCCAGGTCACCCGAATCTCGACTGGGCCTTAGCAACGTCGTGGGATTCTTCTGGGATGGACTATAGGATATGCCCATGTCAGTAGCCCCCAAGTGTCCAGTCGAATCGCAGATTCGAGTGGAGACTTATGAAGCCTTCGAAGTGTATAATCGATCATGTTTTCAAGTCCTCTAATTTGTATCATATGGATTGCCGATATACGTGCCTGATTCATCCGATGTATCATGATCAGTTAACTGCCTTAGGGTAAAACAATGCAATCTACTCAAACTCGAGTCCCCGGACTCGAATTCGGAAAAGTGCTGGCGTAATTCGACTCATGCCGCAGAGGTCTTACATAATCAAATCCCAGTATATAAGTGTGAGCACTCGACGCGTCTGTCAAGGATTTATTTCATCATACCTACATGTACATATTACTTCTGGTAGAGTGCAGCAGGTGCGTTACCAGGCCTTTTTTAGGTCTTATCTTCACGCTGCAAGCATGGCATCCGAATTTTGTCATCGCGGAGATGATTTGGGTGACGTAGGAGACGCAGTTTCCTTGTAGGGAAAATGTGAGGCAGAGTCACAAGCGCTTGCGAGTGTGGACATAGTCAACACACATTTAGTAAAAGAAAAATCATAGGGTGCATGGCCAGCGCTCCCTATGGGAATAGCCCCCGAGTGCATATTCGAGTCATAGACTCGAGTGGGGACTATGAATGATTTCGACTGCCGTCGTCTTTTGCTTGTTTCAGTCGAATGTGCTTCCAGCGCTCCCTATGGGAGTAACCCCGAGTACGCAATCAAATAGTTGATTCAAGTGAGGGGTTTTTAAGTATAGTTGCTTTGTCGAAAGTTTCTATGTCCGTGTAAATTTTCAGGTGCGCGGCCAGCGCTCCTGTTAGGAGTAGCCCCGAGTGCTTGGTCGAGTCAAAGAGTCGAGTGAGGACTATATTAGTCAGAAGATGCTCCTGCTGGAGTGGATGACGTCAGTGTTAACGATGAGATGACTTCAGTTGCCCGCATGAGCGGTTTTGATAGGACATGACGAAAGTAGGGCCCTATTTCTGACTTGGATTTGACCAGGCGTGCGTAATCTTCGGTTTTAACTGTGTCTCCTTGATTCTCATGCGTAATGGGAAAAGTGGGGGCAACGGTTCACCGCTTGCCTAGTCACGTGTCCATCTTGATTTGCGCCATGCATCTGATTACTACACTTCTGGCTATTGGATTGCATCTGTGCTGAGGTTAAGTAGGGATTTCCCGTGTGGCATTTCCCCCACAACTCATCTTCTCCCTCGCGCTCTACCTCCATTGCTGCTCTCTGTTGTTCTATTGCTCTTGCCTCCATTGCTATGCTGGACAACCTCAAGACCTTCCCGAGCTACTTTTTGTGCTCACACCGCACTCGCAAGATGAGGAAGAAGAAGGGCGCCTCCGCTGCTAGATCTACGGCCACCACCGTCGTGGCCGAGAAGAAGGGCGCCGCCACTACGGGAGCCGGTAGTACTGCTGCAGCTTCCAAGAAGAAAGGAGCGGGCACGTGTTTCACGAATGGAACGTGGCGGCGGATCGCCATCAAGGAGACGGAGCTCTTCAACTAGCACCAAGATGGCGCTCTCCTACTACTGAAGATGACTGCCGGATGCCCGACGACGAGGTAATCCCTGATCCCCCCCGCCGAATTTCGGGTGATGTTTCTCGCATTTGTCATTTGTGGCCTCTCTCTCCCTCCACAAGTTTGTGCGAGGGTTACTCTGCTTCTATGGGCTCCAGCTCCATCAGCTGACCCCCAACTCCATTCTCCACATTGCATGCTACATCACCCTTTGCGAGTGCTGGCTCGGAATCGAGCCACACTTTGGCCTTTTCAAAAAACTCTTCAAATTGAAAGGCCAGTCGAGCTCTGGGTCAGTAGTCTACGATATAGGAGGCTGCAGGTTTCATGTAGACCCCAATGTCAAATATTTCTCCATCAAGTTCAATGCATCTGTCAAAGGGTGTAGGGAGAAATGGTTCTACATCCACGACCAAAAGGCCGATGACGAACACTTCGGACTCGCACCTTTTGATTCAAAGGCAGAGTGCAAGAGGAGGAGGTCGTGGAAGAACACGATGATGCCCGGTGAAGCCGAAGAATCTGAGGGTATGTACAAGCGTGTCTACAACCTTGAACTCCGCCTAGGGAAGGAAGTGGGCGGCGCAGATCTCATTCGCACCTAGATGCGTCATCGAGTGCAACCGCTATAGGCTAGGGCGCATCCGACGTGCTGCTGGACTAGTGTTGATGATGTCACCCGCGTCTCCGGACAAAATATTTCTTTGGGTGAAGTAGGCATGAGGTTTCGCATGATGACCAACTACATAGCCAAGGAGAAACTCCCTGGTGACTTAGTCGTGCCTCCATTCTGCACGAATCGCCCTCCGCCTGAGGTGGCTTTCTTGTTATCTCTTCTTGGTTTTCGATTGTGTGCTAGATTTTCCTTTATACTGACACTGCCTCTTGTTCTAGGACTAGAAGGTGACCACTGTTGTAACATCCCAAAATCCCTAATCAAGATTATCAAGTTCAAATCACCCAATTTAGGGTTAACAAAAACTTTTATTAATAAAATGAATATGAATGCATGTTAGTTTGCATTAATGTGTGATTGATTCAAAATTGCCATGCTTGATGGTTACAAATGATGTGAAATGGTTTAAAGGTGAATGCTACATCATCTAGGACAATTACAAACAAAATCAAAAGAAAAAGAAATCAAATATGAATAAATAAAGCAAATGGTCATTTTGACAAAAGTTAACCCCTAGGTCACTTTGTGTGTTCCTAAAAGAGAAATTTTAACACAAACAATTCTACTTCTTTTCACCCCTTCCTAGAGTAAAAGTGTATCAAGGCCCACTTTACAAACTTACAAAAACATTTTCCAAATCAATTAAATGGATAGTTAAAAATTGAATCTAGTTCATATGTGAAGATCACACTTTTTCAGAAACCTATCAAACCAATTCCACTTGACCTCTGCAAGCAAACATAGATACTCAAGCTTAAGTTAAGAACACTCAAAAACTTACACTCAAAAATTCCAAAGTACATTTCTTGCGGACACAAAACCATTACTGCCTAACATCACTATTTTGGAGCAGTAATCTCCCACCTCAGTGTCCCTCTTAACCCCCCTGTCTCCCCTGAGCCTAACCAAGCACCAGACCAACCTCCCTTTGGCCGTTATGCACAGTGGAGCGCCGCCCATTCTTGGTCGTTGCCGGCCGACAGCGGACAGAGCACCAGTAGCCGCACCACCCTCGCCCACAACGTGCACCAGACACCCCGCACTCCACTGCCACCCCTTGTCCAAGCCTCGACCGCAGACGAGCCCTAGACCACCCTAGCACCGCCGCGCCCTATGCCTCTGTGCCATACCCAGAGCGCGCCAGCTTGCCGCACCTTGCTAGCTCGCACCAACCGCGCCTCACCCTCGCCTCGCGGGCACTAGCTCGCCATGATCACCCCAACCCTGCAGACAACCCCGTTTGCCGCTGCGCGACCCGCAGCTGCCGCATGCCGTCGCAAACACTTCTGCATCCGCGCGGAGCACCGCACGCTCCCGACGAAACCACACCGCCCCACGCCTCACCAATATGCCCATGAGAACCACCAGGGAACCACGCACCATCCACTAGCCTCCGCCACGCCGATAGCAGCCTGTAGCATCGTCACCGACGAGCTCGCACTTGCACCGTTCGGTCCCCTCGCCGTAGTATAAAAGGAGGCCTCCCCTGCCTCATTTCTCCACACCCCAGCACTCACCACTCCTCACTGATCCTCCCCCACTTCTTCATGGAGCAAGGCAAGCTCTCTCTCGCTGGAATTTGTCCGGAGCCCGCTGCTGCTGGAGGAGAAGGGTGCCGTTGATTTCGACCACCCCAAGACCTGCCGTGACCGCGCCTCGAACCACCGTCGTCTACCCTAGCTAGAGCCCAGGTGAGCCTAGCCAGACCCCTACCGCCGTGCTAGGTTTAGTTCCTCACCGGAGCAGTTCGTCGTTGACGACGACTCCCAACCGTTGGATTAGAATTAGATCGTAGGGCTCAGATGCATAGATACCGGTTCGCTTAGATGCAGTCACTGACTGGTGGACCCCATCTGTCAGCAGCCCGCTGTGCTATGCAGTGCAGTTGGGCCGGCCCGTTTAGCTTTCCTGCGCAGCCCAGGGAATTCAAATATAGATTTTCCAATTTAGTTAAAACCCTATTCTATCCATAGATTCAAAAATCAATTTAGAGAGTTTCACTAAACCAAATTGCATGATTCAAATTGTGTTGGAAAGATATTAAAATTATCTATCCAAGCACGTTTGATTTAAATCATTTGGAGGTAGCGATAATCTTTAGTAAAAATAATAAGACAGAGACTTTTTCAACTTCAAACATTTTTCAAAAACCAAACATAATAGCTTTTGAGTTGATTCCAACTCTCAAAAATTACATTTGATAAGATATATCTGAATATGTAAAAATATTTATGTTTGCATGCAGTGACATTGGACTAGTACCGAAAGAATGCTATTAGGGCATTTCTAGTCACTTTAAATCTATTAAATAATAATCTTAAACTTTATAAAATGTGACCAACCCTTTAAATCACATTCCCATGTACTAGAATATGTGGTGATGACATGGTCCACATGATCCCATATTTTAATTAGAGAATATTAAATCTTAATTAATTTCAATGAGTAGAAATTACTTTTCTCAAATAAACTAAATAAAACTAGTTCTTTAATTCATGTGATGATTGTGATAATGCTAGATAATCAAGTGTGAGACTTAGTGTGCTAAATAGAATTAGTTAAGTATTGTTTGGTGATTGTATACCCCATATTTATTTATAGCTGATAGTATCGACCCAAGCTACGAGGAGGAGGAGTTCTACCCAGAAGAAGAAGAGGAAAACTTCAACCACTGCTCTACTCAAGGCAAGCTAACACTTGCAAGTATTATACCTATGCAAGCCATCACTAATTCCAAGATAACTTAAGCAAGATGCATTAGGCATGCTTTGGTTATATAACTTTGATTTATACCCATCCAAAGTTTTACTTGCAAGCTTTACTCTTTTACTTTACCAACGTTCTTTACTTTTAGCTAATGCTTTATGAGTACTTGGAAAGATAGTATAGATAGCATAAAGAGTATAAAACCAGGCCTATAATAGATGTCAGTCATAGGCATGAGATTGAAGATTAGCTCCCCTCATTAGTGAACACTCTTAACTTAGTGGCTAGTGCTAAGCATAAAACTTGATCACTTTAGATGGGAATACTTGGTGAAAATTATTATGAAAACCTTAGAATGATGCTTCATTCTATTGAAATGTTTTGACATGTGTTGAGAAACACCAATGGTTTTGATGATGAAAATGTTGAGGCATGAGGCTTAGCCCTTTATAAAAACTGATGGTTGGGTTTGGGTGCGATACCATTCCAATTTTACTATACAACCACAATACCTGAATTGGGTAGGGCTTAGCCGAAAGTTTATATGCATTAGTATGGGTTCCCTTGCGGAAGAGGTTTGAGCTGAGGCTACCTCGTGAGTGTGAATTGTCCACCTATGCAGTGCCTAGGATGGCAGATGGCCATGGCTGGGAGGCCAAGCTCATAGGGGAGGTGCCTATACTAGAATGTGTAATTGAAAGGTTATGATTGATTATCCGCATACTAAGTATGATGATTCAGGGTTATCCCCGACGGATGCATCGAATTTTGTGGTGAAAGTGTACCACCTATGCAGAGTGTCAAACTATTCAAATACCCGTGTCCGCGGTCATGGACAGTTGGAGTGGACATACTGTTCCGTCGTCAGATGTTTTCAAAATGACTTGTGAAGTGAACTATGATTTTGACTTGACCACAACAGGGTTGTGAATATCAAAACTAGGTTCCCACTTAAGTGATTTAGAACATTTACTTAGTTTTCTTTACTTCTAAACTCAGTTTAGATAAACCTAGCTTTTTGCAAATAAACCTAGAGCTTAAGATTTCCTACTAGAACTACCTTACTTGTTAGTGATAGTTTGCGAGTACTTAAAGAGTACTCATGTCTTTGTCCCTGGCTATTCCCGTGGCCAGACTATGAGGAGGATTATCAGGAAGATGGACAGCAAGAGGTCTAAGACAACTAGGATCATCTCCCATCTCCAGCATTGCCTCTAACCCTGAAGATGGAGCCCACTACTACGCTCATTATTCCGTTGCTTGTTTGTATTAAGACTGGATCATGAGATCCTTTATTTGTGTAAGACCTTATTATGGTTTGTAATGGATGATGTACTCTGATATCCAATTTGTTATGTCTCGCAAAAATGGTAATCCTGGGATTGCGAGGTATGGCATAACAGACATCTGGGATTAAAAATCCAGGTGTTGACAAGTTGGTATCAGAGCCATCCTGACCATAGGAGACCCTAGTTAGAATGGATGTCTAAACAAAAACATAGTTTCAAAATAAAAGAAGTGAGTATTTATGAAAACCTATTCCCACCCTTATCCTTGATTCTTTCAAAAAAAATCATGTTCCTCAAAATTCTTATATTACTACATAAAAATTTGACACACTTGATCACCTTACTAACTTACTCATCCTAAATTCTTATAGATGGAAGTTCAGTATTGCAAGTTCTACCAGTTGGGAAACGAAGGCCAACTGATCTTTGAGTGGGATCTAGATGCACTGTCAGAGTATCTTGAGCGCCCGCATCCGGAATTCTTCGGTGCCCAACCCAACGACCACGTAGGAGGAGATCTACAATGGCTGATAGTTGCAGATCTTAGAGGCAGAGTGGAAGCACCTACTTCTGAGAAGATCCAATTCACCTTGCAAGAGAACAACTGGCTAGATGGATTAGCCAGGGCTATGTATGAAGCTCTTGCCCGTCTATGTGGGCAAAACATCAACTTGATCCAGGGAACTTGCTTTGCTCACTTTGCAAGGCGTGATTCTATGGGAATGCCATTGGAGATGCCAGGACACCCAGAGCTGAAGCACCAGGTGGACAATCTTGACTTCATGCTGTATGATAGGAGAAGGAATTGGACAATGCCCGAGCCTACACCAACCACAACCTTGCCATTGCCATCAAGAAAGACCAAACTCTCGCCATTCTTGCCAAGGAGCACCAATCACTTCGTCGTCAGCGCGACAAGACGGATCGCACCATTGATCATCTTCGCAAGAAGGTGGCCGCTCTCGAGAAGACCATCCCTGAACATGAAGTCCAGCTTGAAGCAAAAGAGGAGGAAGAAGGTGAAGACATCTAGGGAGATCGTCACTCTTACCTTAGTGATGACAACGACTACCTAGAGGATGATGCCATGGATTCTACACCGATGATGATGATTCCGACTTCATTGATGATGATTAGATGCACTTGATCACCATCGTAGGAGTGAGTTGTATCGGTCCCACTGTATCGTAGTTTCACAGAATGGTTCTTAAAACCATATATTTTCCATTTATGTGTGGTGTGTGTTTGTATTGTGTGCTTGAATGAATGAATGAATGAATGAATGAGAAGGAGTTAGTTTGCAAAACCTGATTCAAACTCAAAGTTTAAAGCTTTTGAAAAACAAAACCATGAACCTTAGAAATTTCCCTCTTATCTCATTATCTATCTCAATCTTCAGATGACTCGTGGAAACCCCGGAGGAAGCAGCTCATCTCAGGACCCGATGCTGCAGATTCTGCAAATGCTAGTTTCCGATCGTGAAGCTAGAAGGGCCGAACGCCAAGCCAACCTAGCCACTCTTCAACAGATAGCTTAGATGGCCCACAATAATCAAGGCCATGGAAATCAGGATCACCATGGATCCAAGCTTAAGAACTTTCAGAATATCAATCCCCCTATCTTCAACAAATCTGAGGATCCCTTAGATGCTGATGACTGGCTGCAAACCATGGAGAACAATCTAGAGGTCGCAGGAGTTGAAGCCAATGAGAAGGTACTGTTTTCCACCCACTATCTGGCAGGAGATGCAAGATCATGGTGGAATAGCACCCGTACCATGAATGATGGTCAGATGATGACATGGGAAGCCTTCAAGATCAAGTTCAACCACACCCATGTGCCACAAGGTTTAGTCACCAGAATGAGAGATGAATTTAGGGAACTGAAGCAAGGAAGGATGACGGTAGTTGAATACCGTGACAAATTTTTGTTCCTAGCTAGATATGCCACTGATGAGATCAACACTAAAGCCAAGAAGAAGGAATGTTCCTGAATGGATTGCATGATGAAGTGCAGCTTGTGCTAGTCAACATCTGTTTTGGAGATCTAGAAGAGCTAGTAGACTCTGCCATCCAGATGGAAGGGAAGATCAACCAATACAATGACAACCGCAAGCGTAGGATGATGCACCAGACTGGGTCCCACAATTCCCAGAAGTATCACCCCAACCCGTCTGCAGGATATGCCCTAAGAAACAATAGACCCCGATGACCCGTCCAAGCTACCTGAATTGTAGCGGAGGAAACTTGACGACCGGAGGAAACCATAACAACAACCCTGGCAACTCCAACAACTTCAACCGTGCACCCCCCAAGTCCAACAACAACAACAATAACAACAATACCGCCCCAAGGACTGGAAGCAATGCTGTGCTTGTTGCAGCCAAAGACAAGTCCCAGATTACTTGCTTTGAATGTGGAGTCAAGGGTCACTACTCCAACGAGTGTCCCAAGAAGCTTGCAGCCGCCACCAATGTGAATGCCCCAGCTCAGCAGCAGCGCCGTGTTTAGCCTGGAAGGAGATTTGCCCCAGGGAATTCGCTCAACCGCAACAGCCATCTATTCCACATGAATGCTGAAGAAGCTTAGGAAGCACCCGATGTCGTGCTGGGTATGTTTTCTGTTAACTCAGTACTTGCAAGAGTGTTGTTTGATTCTGGAGCATCGCACTCGTTTATTACAGAAGAATTTGCATGCACTAGTAAGATTCATCCAACAAAATTGAAGCATGTTATGATAGTTCAAATACCTGGTTCAACCACCAAAGCTAGAAAAGTTTGCAAGGCTGTACCTATCAGAATCCATGGGATAGATTTTTATTCCAATCTAATAGTACTTGGAACCAAAGGTTTGGAAGTAGTACTGGGAATGGATTGAATGTCAAAACATAAAGGATTGATCGACTGTGCCAAGAAAGCCATAACCATGACTAGTAGATCTGGAGTATTAGTAGAGCATGTATCTGAAACCTTGCCCCGTCAATTCAAATGCAACAAGAGTCTAGCCCAACCAACCATAGACCAAGTCAGAGTAGTCTGTGAATACCCCAACGTATTCCCAGATGAATTGCCCGGTATGCCCCCAGATAAGGATATCGAGTTCATTATTGAACTAATTCCTGGAACTAGACCCATAGCTCAGAGACCTTATAGTATGAACCCACTAGAACTAGTGGAGCTGAAGAAGCAACTTGATGCTATGTTGGAGAAAGGTCTGATTCAACCAAGCGCATCGCCATGGAGATCACTTGTTCTGTTTGTGGATAAGAAAGATGGAGGTAACCATTTGTGCATGAATTACCGGAAGTTGAATGATGTCACCATTAAGAACAAGTACCCACTGCCAAAGATAGAGGATCTGTTTGACCAGTTGACTGGTGCCAGAGTGTTTTCTAAGATTGATCTTAGAACTAGTTATCATCAACTCAAGATTCGTGCAACGGATATTCCAAAGACCGCCTTTACCACCAGATATGGATTGTATGAGTATACGGTCATGTCTTTTGGATTAACCAATTCCCCCGCTTATTTGATGAATCTCATGAATAAGATTTTGATGAATTTCCTGGATAAGTTTGTCGTTGTTTTTATCAATGATATTCTAATCTATTTAAAGTCAGAAGAAGACCATGAGATACATCTGAGAACCATCCTTGAAACCCTTAGAGAGCATCAGTTGTATGCCAAGTTTAGCAAATGCGAGTTCTGGTTGAAGGAAGTAGGATTCCTCGGACATATTGTGTCGGTAGGAGGAGTCGCTGTGGATCCTGCCAAGATCAAAGATGTTGAAGAATGGGAAGCCCCAACCACTCAAACCCAAGTCCGTGCATTTCTCGGATTAGCGGGATATTACCGAAAGTCCGTAGAAGGATTTTCAAGCATCGCAAGACCGATGACCCAATTGTTGAAGAAGGATAATAAGTTTGAATGGACCGACAAATGTGAAGAAAGTTTTCAAGAACTCAAGAAGAGATTGATTTCAGCCCCAATTTTGATTATGCCGGATATCAAGAAGACTTTTGATGTGTATTGTGATGCATCCAAGATTGGTCTCGGATGTGTGTTGATGCAAGAAGGCAAAGTCACAGCATATCTGTCCCGACAACTAAAGAAGCATGAGCAAAACTACCCTACCCATGATCTTGAACTAGCAGTTGTAGTTTTAGCCTTGAAGACATGGCGTCATTACCTTATGGGTAACCGCTGTGAGATTTATTCAGATCACAAGAGTATGAAGTATATATTCACCCAGAAGGAGCTGAATATGAGGCAAAGGAGATGGATACAGTTAATCAAGGATTATGACCTTGACATTCACTATCACCCCGGCAAAGCCAATGTGGTAGAAGATGCTCTTAGCAGATTGCCGTGTAGATTAAACACCATGATCAAAGAAGCCCAACCAAGTTTGCATGAAGAGTTAGAGCAGTTTAGAACGGAACTTGTTAGCAACAGATTTTAGCTAGCATTGAACTTCAACCCACGTTGATCAGTCAGATCAAGGAGGCGTAGAAAGGCAATGCAAGTATCGACAGAATCAAACGTTGTATCTGTATAGGAAAGGTACCTGGATTCACCAAGGATGAAGAAGGAGTTTTGTGGTACAAAGGAAGTGTCTATGTGCCAGCAGATTCGGATTTGAAGCAAGTTATCATGCAGGAAGCTCATGATACTCTTTATTCTATCCACCCCGGACAAACAAAGATGTATCAGGATTTGAAGGAGAAATTTTGGTGGCACAAGATGAAGAGAGACATCGTAAGATACATAGCCAAGTGTGATATCTGTCAGAGAGTCAAAGTGGAACATCAGAGACCCACAAGACTGTTCCAACCATTGCAGATTCCGGAAGGGAAATGGGATTCCATCTAAATGGACTTTATCACCGGTTTGCCTACTTCTAGTAGGGGAAACGACTCAATTTGGGTCATAGTTGATAGACTGTCCAAGGTAGTCCATTTTATACCAGTCAAGACTACCTACCATAGTTCGAAGCTAGCAGAGTTGTACATTGCTAGAATCATAAGTTTGCATGGAACCCCCAAGACCATAGTGTCGGATCGAGGAACCCAATTTACCTCAAGATTTTGGCAGAAAGTCCAAGAAGGATTAGGAACCAAGTTGAATTTCAGCATAGCCTATCACCCGCAAACCGATGGACAGACTGAAAGAGTCAACCAAATCTTAGAAGATATGTTGAGAGCTTGTGTTCTAGAGTATGGATCAAATTGGGAAGATTGTCTACCTTTCGCAGAATTCTCATACAACAACAGTTACCAAGCCAGTTTGCAAATGGCCGCATTTGAATTTCTGTATGGAAGGAAGTGCCGTACCCCTTTGAATTGGTCGCAAGTAGGAGAGAGTTAGATTTTCAGACCCGACATCCTACGAGAAGCTGAAGAGAAGGTTCACAAAGTCCGTGAGCACCTCAAGACCGCCCAATCTAGGCAGAAGAGTTATGCCGACAAGAGACGTGGAGACCTGACTTTCAATGTCGGAGATTTTGTGTATCTCAAAGTGTCGCCTTTAAAGGGAATGCAACGTTTTCAACTGAAAGGGAAGTTAGCCCCTAGATATACTGGACCCTTCAAGATTTTGAATCACAGAGGAGAAGTATCATATCAACTAGAACTGCTAGAGGAGATGTCATCCATCCATGATGTGTTCCATATCTCATTACTTCGAAAATGCCTAGAAGTTCCGGAGAAGACTAAAGTGTTCAAGAACATCGATCACCGAGCCATTGATATCAACAAGGATCTGACGTATCGGGAAGTGCCCATTCGTATTTTGGAAGAAGCTTTCAGAACCACCAGGACCCGAAGTATCAAGTTTCTCAAGATCCAATGGAGCAACCATACCGAAGAGGAAGCTACTTGGGAGCGAGAAGATTATATTAAGACTGAGTTTCTAGATCTCTTTAGTTCCTAGTTTTTCTTAAATCTCGGGAAGAGATTTCATCTAAGGAGGGAAGGTTTGTAACATCCCAAAAATCCTAATCAAGATTATCAAGTTCTAATCACCCAATTTAGGGTTAACAAAAACTTTTATTAATAAAATGAATTTGAATGCATGTTAGTTTGCATTAATGTGTGATTGATTGAAAATTGCCATGCTTGGTGGTTACAAATGATGTGAAATGGTTTAAAGGTGAATGCTACATCATCTAGGCCAATTACAAACAAAATCTAAAGAAAAAGAAATCAAATATGAATAAATAAAGCAAATGGTCATTTTACAAAAGTTAACCACTAGGTCACTTTGTGTGTTCCTAGAAGAGAAATTTTAACAGAAACAATTCTACTTCTTTTCACCCCTTGCTAGACCAAGTAAAAGTGTATCAAGGCCCACTTTACAAACTTACAAAAATATTTTCCAAATCAATTAAATGGACAGTTAAAAATTGAATCTAGTTCATATGTGAAGATCACACTTTTTCAAAACCCTATCAAACCAATTCCACTTGACCTCTCCAAGCAAACATAGATACTCAAGCTTAAGTTAAGATCACTCAAAAACTTTCACTCAAAAATTCCAAAGTACATTTCTTGCAGCCATTACAACAAACACCTTGTAGACACAGAACCATTATTGCCTGACATCCCTGTTTTGGAGCAGTAATCTCCCACCTTAGTGTCCCCTCTTAACCCCCCGTCTCCCCTGAGCCTAACCAAGCACCAGACCAACCACCCTTTGGCTGTTATGCACAGTGGAGTGCCACTCATTCTTGGTCATCACCGGCCGATAGGGAAAAGAGCGCTAGGATCCTCGCCGCCCTCGCCCACGACACGCACCAGACACGCCGCACTCCATCGCCTCCCCTTGTCCAAGCCTAGACCACAGACGAGCCCTGGACCACCCTAGCACCGCCGCGCCCTATGCCTCTGTGCCATGCCTAGAGTGCGCCAGCTTGCCGCGCCCGGCCAGCTCACACGAACCGCGCCTCACCCCCGCCTCGCATGCACTAGCTCGCCATGATCACCCCAACCCCGCAGACAACCCTGTTCGCCGCCGCGTGACCCGCAGCTGCCGCACGCTGTCACAAACACCTATGCGTCCGCGCGGAGCGCCGCAATTTTTATATTTATTTATAATGAGTGAACAAGCATATTTACAAAGGTCTAACTAACAAAAAGAAAGAATAAAGACATCTAAGTCTGGGATTGAAGCCAAGCTTTGAAGTTTTCAGCAAGGTTTCTTTTAATTCTAAAGCTAATCCATCTTAGCTCTTCCTTATAAATTGCCTTCCAACTGTTGAAACTTGGCCTTTGATTATTGAAAATCTTATTATTTCTGATAATCCAAATGCCCTAGGCCGCTAGAATGATTATTTCCATGCAAAGAGTAATTGCAATTTCCCCTTAATATCTTCAATGGCCTCAAAAACTGATAAACCCCTGTGTCTTTGTGGGCAAAAAAAGTCCCAGCAATTTTTAGCAAAGGGACAAGTCCAAAACAAATAAGAAAGAGTTTCTTCTTGTGAGCATTCCATAACAGCACATGAATATGATTGGAGTTGCATATTTTTCCTTCTAAGAAGATTCCTTGTGTTCAAACGGTCTTGAAGTAGTAACCAAAAGAATAATTTATGCTTCGGTTGACAGGAGGTATTCCAAATCCAAGAGAAATGTGGGAGGGTAGGTTGGCACCCAATCATGACTTTGTAAGCTTTTTGAGATGTGAACTTGTTATTTCCCCAAATGTATGACCGACTGTCCTTTCTGCCTTCTTGAATCTTAACCAAAGCTTGTTGAAAAATTACTTCCATCTGTTCAAACTCGTTGAAGGCTTGTTGGGATAAGGGTAAGTGAAATAAGTCTTCTAGGAACTCAGTTTGTACCACTTCTTTTATAGTGTAGCTTGTATTTTTTGCAAATGATAGCAGATGAGGGAATTTTTGATGGAGACACTGCTCCTCCCAGAGGTCAGTCCAGAATAAAATTGAGTCACCATTACCCAGATTTCCTCTAGCCATGGCCTTGTAGGTATAAATTAGTTTGAGATGAGATCTCCACCAGAATGAGCCTTCTAGGTGATGACTAGGGACAGACCCATCCACACAATAGGAACTTTTCACCAATTTCACCCAAGGAATATCATGGTCATTATAAAACTTATCCAAATTTTTTAGCAGTAATGCATTATTCTGGATGGTTATGTCAAGGACACCCAATCCTCCTTGATCTTTTGGCCTACAGATTTTTCCCAAGCCACCAGGGCTGATCCTTTTGCTTGAACATCAGCACTTTCAGAGCCTTTTTTTCTCCATAAGCAATGTATGAAATATTTGATCAATTGATTCTTGATAGTTGGTGGTATCTCAAGGCAGCTCATGTAAAACATTGGCAAGGATGATAAAACTGACTTAACCATTTCAAGTTTACCACCATAATTGAGGAAGCTGGCAATTCCACTTAGTCTCTTCTCCACTCTTTGAACCATTGGTATGAAATATTCTAAAGAGGGCTTGGTAAGACCTAAAGGTATACCAATGTAAGTAAAAGGAAAAGTACCTTTTAGACAATTCAGTGTTTTTGCAAAGTGATCCACTCTTTCACTGTCCAGATTGATGGGGATCAGACTTGATTTCTGATAATTGACTTTCAACCCAGTTGAATCAGAGAAGGTGTTTAGTAAGGATTTTAGGCAAATCAATTCTTTGACATCAGATTTCATGATCACAAGTGTGTCATCAGCATACTGAATTACATGATAATCAGGGCATGTAGGGCAGTTGAGGGGTGCAAAGATTAAATTCAGATTCATTGCCTTATTCAAGATAGATTGGAGCAAATCAACATCAAGGACAAACATAAGTGGTGATAATGGATCCCATTGTCTAACTCCTCTTTTACAGTAAAATTTCTTCCCAGGAATACCATTCAGTAAAACATATGAGGTGCCAGAACTAAGTAACAGTTGGATCCATTTTATCCATTTTTCTCCAAAACCTCTAGCCTTGAGAATCTCAAGTAATGCATTATGTTCAATCTTGTTAAAAGCCTTCTCAAAATCAAGTTTTAAAATAAGAATCTCCTCTTTTGATTGGTGACATTGGAAAAGATATTCAAATCCCCATCCAAGGCAATCCTGGATAGATCTTTGTTGCAGAAATCCATATTGATTTTTATGGACAAGCTTTAAAATAATCTTCTACAATCTATTTGCCATGACTTTAGTGATGATCTTTAACACACTATTGAGAAGAGATATGGGTCTGAAATCTGATGGTGTCTTAGGGCAACTCTTTTTAGGAATCAGAGTAATGAAGGAGGAGTTCATGCTCTCAAGGGAGATTTTCTCATCATAGAATTCATCAATCATCTTTTTTATGTCTTTACCAATTATAGGCCAACAACATTTAATGAACTCATTATTAAAACCATCTGGACCAGGGGACTTGTAATTGGGGAGATCCTTCACTACATCATCAATTTCTTTGTCTAGAAAAGGGGCTTCCAAATTTTCTCTTAAGTTTGAGCTCATTCCATCTCCAAAAAAATCAGCCAGGTTAAAATGCATAGTAGTATTATCATAAGTGCCCGTTCTATTTTTGAAAGCATTCCATAATAAAGCAGCTTTACCCTCATGATCAGAAATTTCATCCTGATTAGTATTATTGAGAGCAGAGATGTAATTATGTCTGTAGTTGATAGTTGCCTTTGAGTGAAAGAACTTTGTGTTTCCATCTCCAAGTTTGATCCATTTAATCTTCCCCCTTTGTTTCCAATAGGACTTTTGATTTTGTAACAAAGTAATGACATGAGATTTCAGCATATCTCTCATGTTCCATTCAAGGATATTCAAACATCTAAATTCTTCAAAACTATCTAGAAGTTCAATGACCAGATTAACCTTGTCAATCAATTGTTTGAGGCAAGGAAGGTTATTTGTCCAAAGCTTTAAGCCTCTTCTCACATTTTTAATCTTAGCATTTACATTTTTTGCACTGTCATGATAGGCTACTAGAATGTTCCAAGCATTTTGGACAATGCCAAGAAAATCACTATGCTGTAGCCGGTAATTTTCAAATCTAAAAACTATTGCCCTCCGAATTTTGGTGCTAATGTTAATAATACATGGAGTATGATCAGATGTAAGTTTGACCAGAGGGTAAACAAAGGTTGATGGACAAGAGGATGTCCAAGAGCTTGAGGTGAAAAACCAATCCAGTCTTTCAAGAAGAGGGTCCTTTTGCATATTACTCCAAGTAAACTTTTTTCCTTTCAGAGGTAATTCAATCAGCCCAAGATTAATAACGGCTTCATTAAAAAATAACGTATCATTGATATCACCTCCACCTTTATTTCTGTTAGAAGGTTGTCTTATTAAACTAAAATCTCCCACCACAAGCCAGTCCACACCATCATTAAAATCAATATTATGAAATCACTGAATGAAAGCTGCTTTTCTGTAAGTGTCACATGGGCCATAGATATTGGTAAGGTACCAGGTCTCATTGGATAAATTGGACTAGAACTTGATGGAGATAGAGAAATCATTTTTAAAGTCCAAGTCCCCAGAAAATAAAGCCCCATTCCAAATGGTAATAATTCCACCAGAGGCACCAACTGATGGCAAAAACTCAAACTCATTGAATTTTAAGGGACAAAATTTCTTTAGGTACTCCAGATCAAAGCTTTCTCTTTTTGTTTCTTGCAGGCGGATGATATCACATCTTGATTCAACAATTTTATTAAATAAGGCTACACACTTTTTCTCAGAGTTTATCCCTCTAATATTCCAGTTCATAATTTTTCCAACTTCTTGTGCTATCCATAAATAAATGTGGGATGTGGATCTATATTAGGAAGCAAAGTATACTTCCAAACAGAAGGATCTTTCAAAAGAGTCAGATAACCATCTCATCATCCATAGAAGGCAGAAGGACATCAAAAGACAATAGAGAATAGGTCTATTATAGTACCCATGACAACAAAAGGAATTCCTGCCACCCCTCTGATAATAAGAGATGTAAAACATTAGTATCATTTCTTGGATGGTTTCTTGTGCTGCTGAGAGCCATCTCCAGCAGAAGCATTCCTTTTTTCCATGACCTTGTCAGTGTTTGCTGCAGATCCTTTCCCTCTAACAGTAGTGGATGAAGAAGTTCTTGGCCGTGGTGCCACCTTCCCCTTTTCAACAATCTTGCTTTTTTTCAGGAGCCTCTTTTCAATTCCTTCTTCAGCAACCTTGCAAAAGGAGATAACAAGCTTTTTAACAATTTTTTTGTTAATATCAGGTGGAGGAACATTGCATGTAAGACAATCTTTACTAGTGCAATTAGCATGAATCTTAAAACCATCATTTAATTCAATGATCCTGGGACTCCTCCTCACCTGATTTTCAACAAGAGTGGAGTTTCCCCTCCTCTTCCTTATGGGGGTAGCAGGTGAGTTGGAGGCTCTCTGAGTTTCAGTACAAAGATTACCTTCCCCCTGAAGAATACAAGTAGGTGCTGATTGAGTGACACAAGCATCAGAAATAGGGAAAGGGATTGTCTGTTCATTTAAGCTGGATTCCTTTAAGATATCCCACAAGGAGGATTGCAAGAAATGGTTTTCCCAATCAAATTTTTCAGGTGTCAAGAGTAATAGAGTGATGTAATTAAACCAACTTACAAGGATATCAAAACTTCTGACCCTGCCATTGACTTTGCAATGAGGAGCAAAGAATATGTCCCATAGGTCTAATCCTTGTTTTGAAAAAGATAGTTTTGCAGCATGGAGATTAGGAATCTGAGCAAAATGAGTATGCACAAACCCAACCTGAAAGTGAGCCAAGTTGGGTGAAAGCATCTCAGAGTCCTCCAGGAACCCACCTGGGTTATCTATACTAGTATTCTCTGTGTTGTCCACATTCTCAACATCTTCTGATTCTGAGTTGTAAGCATTCATTAGCTGCTCCAAACCTTCCCCAAGTGCTGTATTCAAATTATCTTGCAATACCTCATCCTCATCAAGTAATAAATTGTTATTTTGGGACTGTCCCCCACTATTGTCAGAGCCATTTTGAGCATGGACAGAAGAGGAAATAGTAACAACACTGTTGTCTTGTGGAGGAGGATGCAAGGGATCCTCAGGTAGGACATCTTCCATAATGGCATCCACTAACTGATTGAAAGCAGCATTTGGTTGATCTTGTTGGTTTTCATTCTGATTATTTCCCATAGCCCAGTGTCCCCACCCCTCATCATCATTGTTGCCAGCATCCTGAGGATTGACAGGAGGTGGAACAAAAATATTGGCAGCATGGTTTAAGTTGGGAATTGGGTGTGGGTCAATCCCCTCATTAGGTAAAGGGTCTTCATCTGGTGGGCCACCACCCAACATATTCTACAACAGAACCTCCACCGAAAAAGTCCAGGACTGAGAGTCAGGAGAATCCCCTTCAGTGAACCTGACACTTTTAGGGATGTCTTCAAGATTAGTGACTCTAACCTTAGCCATGATTCTACCTTTGTGGTTGGGGATGTTTTCCCACATAATAAGCTTGCCAAAGTCAGAGAAGATAGCATCCAGATCCTCAGTATACTAGTGATCAAGAGGGGGACCAACAAGAAGAACCCAAACCTCCCTATTAAACTGAGCCCTTCTCCAATTAATGCCTTCATTGTGCTTGGAAAAAGAGATGTGTACCTCCTCAAACAGAATAGGGATTTCTGTAATCAACCTGTCTCTATCGCTAGTCAGTGCAAATTTGACATATGCAGACCCAAAAGGACAAGCTTGTATATCTCTAAAACCCACATGCATCTCATTGGCCAGGAAATCTTGCAGAACTTCCTCAATGTTTGCAAACGGAATCTGACCTGGAGGAACTGGAGCAATGGTGGCGATGGCGTACTGTTCATGAAGCAGAGGCCTGTGAGTCACGACCACCCGCTTGACTCCCACCCGACCAGGTATCTGAAGAATCTCGAAGCCTTGAGTCACAAATGGCCTAGGATCAATGGGGATGTTCACCATTGCAGCCGGTGAAGTGGCCGACGGAGCAGAACAAGGAGGAGAGCAATCAGCGGAACTGGGGTTTGGCGAGCAAGGCGAGAAGACAGGGTCCTGATTTTCTTTGCCTTTAGAGAAAATTCTGAATTCACTAAAACTGGAAAACTGCCGGGGTTCTTGGGCCTTGAACAAATTAAGATAGCTATTATTGGGCCAAGCCCGTTTAGGGAAGGAAGCATATTCCTGAATAGGCAACTTACGCTGATTATTATTTGCTGAATTAACGCCCAGGTTGACCTAGCTTGGCCCATTTAAAGCAGGCGGGAACGTTGTGCCGTCCGAACAATTATCATTAAATTTGTCATTATAGAAAATGGCCTGATTGACGCCCTGAGATGAATGCCAATTAAACTGTCCAACAGGAATATTATTGGGGTAGGAAAGAAGATTCAAATTGTCAGAATTTTCCCTGGGCCCGGTCAGGCGATTAAAATAGAGTTCTTCCCTTTCTTTTTTGAAACCACAGTCCATTCCGAAGTCAACTCCTGATAATATTTTTTCTCCTCAGCTCGCCAATTAGGACCACCATTTCCCTAGAGATTAAAAAAGCATTTAAACATATCCCCTGAGAATTTACCCATATTATAGATTTCAAAACCCATAGCTCTCGAAGCAACAGAGAACTTAAAGGTTCTATCATGCAAAAGTTTGACACGGTAGGAAGAGGCCTTTCATCCAAAAATAGCCTGAATGGTTAATCCAACAGAATGAATATCCAGCTTGAATTTTGCTCTTCCAAAAGAAATAACCAAAATGAATTCTCTTCTCCTGAAACCCCCAATGAAGTTGACCGCATAACCAAACTTTTTCATGATGCCAGCTTCAAAGTTTAGTCCAACAGAAAATCTAGGGCAGGTGTAGGAACAGAAATAGAAGCCTTTGAAATTTCTAGAATTTTTTTTCAGTAGATCCTAACGAATTCAAAAGAGCTTGATCTCCAACAATAACTTTATGAAAAGGCATAACAATGATACTTCCATGATCAATAGATTCATCTTTCAAAAGAAACCTTGCATCAAGAACTGTTTCCTTGTGATCAAGAAGAATAATTCTTCTAGCCTGTGGCCTTAGAATAAGGAATGCATCTCACATGATATTGGCATCATAATTAATAGATCCACAAGTCACTTTCCATCTCAAAGGAGGAAGAACCTATCTAGAGGAAGATAGAGGAGATCTAGGGCCAGGCTCATGAACACCAACTAGCAACTCATTGATCATAACCAAATGAAAAGGGAGACGTACCACTGTGCCGATGTTGAACCTTTCATCCTCTAGGGATGCTCTACCTTCCAGAGCAAACCCTTTTGCATTGTTCAGCACCAACCAATTCCTAGAAGGCCAAAAAACCAATGAACCCTCAAGAAACTTGCCATCCTCCGAATCACCAGTGTAAGAAACCTTCCAAGACCTAGCCAAATCCTCCATGGAAAACTACCAACAAGAGATGGATAGGTAGATCAGGAGGAGGGGGAAAACAATGATTGGAATAGAAGGATGGACGCCGGAGAGGGAGATCACCGGCAATCAAGGCTAGCACGGTGGGGCTAAGGTGGAGCTCTCATCTCTCTCTAACTTATACTTCGTCAAGCATATACACCATAGTTTGTTCACTTTAACCTTAATCACTTTCAGATGCTTATGATAGGGGCAATGAGAGCTAAAAGCTATTAAGTACCATAATTTTTGGAAGCTCTTTATGAGACTTGAATCCCTACTTCTTTCTATGAAAGCCTTTCTTCCACCATTATATTGAGTCTCCACCTTCTATCTTTATGCACCTACTTTGAGAGCATAGTGGCCATTCTTAGTTCTATGTGCATTGTCCCAATGATGCATAGCTTTGATATTGCTTGTTTTAAACTATTTATATCTAGTCACTCTTGTGAACTTTGAAGGTGTCCTATGCATTTATGTTTGCTACTCTACGAGGGACAAGCTGTTACTATGCTATGTTTTCTTTATGTGAAATAAACAAACGTCTTGCAAAGCATTGTTATTCATGAATCTTTTTTTGTGCCTTTTCATGTTGCAACATAGTTTCTCTGTCTTATTGCTGGAACTTTGTCTTTCATGTTATGATTGAAGTACTATGATCCCAGCTTTGAATGTTTTACAAATACTTCGATCAAGTATATGATGGTGCATGTCACCTCAAAAATTATTCTTTCTTTTTATCACTTACCTACTTGAGGACGAGCAGGAGTTAAGCTTGGGGATGTTGATATATTCCAAATGTATCTATAATTTTTGATGTTCCATGCTTGGTTTTATCTACTTTCTTGTGTTTCGTCCACACTTTGGAGTACTTTTCATATGATTTCTTGGACTAACCTATTAACAAGAGCCACAGTGCCAGCTGCCTGTTTTCTGCTGTTTTTGGTTCCAGGAAAGTCAGAAAATGAATATTCTCGGAATTGGATGGGACAAATGCCAAAGTCATTATTTTACCGCGGGACACCTGGAGCTAGAATACGAGAAAGAGAAGGGCCAGAGGGCGGCCACACCACCTGGCCACGTGGCTAGGCTTGGCTCGCGCCAGGGGGTGGTGTGGCCAGTGCAGGCACCCCCTCGACCTCTCCTTCCACCTATATATTACCTATGATACAGAAACCCTAAGTACCCGATCAAAAATCCACGAAAGAGTCTGTAGCCGCCGTCATCTCCATCCCTAGATTGGGAGGGATCTGAAGCTCTTCCCGACACCCTGCCGGAGAGGGGAATTCACCCTGGAGGCCTTCTTCATCATAATGCAAGCCTCCGGTGTGATGCGTGAGTACTTCATCTCTGGACTACAGGTCCATGTAGTAGCTAGATGGATGGTTCTCCTATTTTGTGCTTTCATGTCTAGATCTTGTGAGCTCAGTTCATGATCAATATCATCTATTTGTAATTCTGCATGTTGTGTTTGCGGGGATCCGATGGATATTGAGATGCTATTTTAGATGGATTATTGATTCTATCATATCTTTGTTATTTGTGATCTTGCATGCTTTCCATTGTTAGTAGCTATCTTGGCTAAGTAGATGCTAGCAACTCCAATAGTTAGTATTTATGCTCGATAGTGGGTTCATGCCTCTAGTAATCTGGGGAAGTGACAGAAATCTCTAAGGTACTAGATGTGCTGTTGCTACTAGGGAGAAAACAACAATCCTTTGTTCATAGAACAATCATATTGTTTACATTACACGAAATTCATAATGAAATTATCTATTGCTTGCAACTTAATACTAGAGGGGGTTCGAATGATAACCTGAAGGTGGATTATTAGTCATAGATGCAGTTGGATGGCGGTCTATGTATAATGTTGTAATGCCCAATCGAATCTCAAAGGAGTCAAGATGATTAGTATATGCTTGTATGCTTTCTCGATGTTTGTTAATTGCCCCGCTGTAATTTGTTCATCCAACATGTTATCTATCTTAAGGAGAGCCACCTCTAGTGAAATATGGACCTCGGTCCTTTCTTTTACAATCAATCTACAAACTGTTTACTGCTTTGTGTTTACTTTCTGCAAACTATTATTTCCTTCCATTTGATACGTTTAATCCTTTGTTTTCAGCAAAACCGGTGAGATTGACAACCTCATCGCAAGTTGGGGACAAAGTTCTGTGGTTGTCTTGTGCAGGTCTCCACATTGCTACTCGCAGCAGTAGTGCACCCTGCCAAGGCTCAGCTAGCAAAACCTTTGGGGTGTTTCCTTGCTCCTACTGGATTGATGACCTTGGTTTCATACTGATGGAAAACTTGTTGTTGTGCTCATCATACCTTCCTATTGGGGTTCCCCAACGAGCTCGATATATTTTGGGCCATCAGTTACCCATATGGTGTTTGCTGCTCTTTGCAGTTGTCAGTACTCGCTGTCCGCAGGAGGAAAGAGACGGAGTCACCATTCAGCTAAACAACTTGACCCAGGAGCAACTTGAAGCTAGCGGGTATTTTTGGGTTGACCGGGACCGCGTAGTCGTGTTGGCGACGTTGCAGGATCATGTGTCACAGGTGCTGCTGTACTTGAAGAAGGCATAGTCGTGCTTAAAGCACATCTTTCGGGAAATGTTACCCTTGGATGTGGTGCCCTCAAGCTTGCTAGCTTTATTGAAGAAGTTCCAGGATGCCAGCGCAGTTCGCGAGTGCGTGCGTCAGCATTTAGTCACGGGTGCCAAGCATGCACTGGCACTTGTTCGCTTACATCAACCTGATATGGATCTTGAAGCTGTTGCCGCCGGACCGCCGCCCCCGCTAGAGGGGATGGCGTGGAACATGGTGCCCCATTATCGGGCGGTTGACCAGGCCGCCGAAGATATCGTTGAGTTGTTCGAAGAACGTACCAATGTTCTCCTTTTATGCCAGTAGAGTAGTTTTGTACATGCATAGAGATGTAGGTGTTGTAAAGTTCGTATAAGAGAGTTGGGTGTATTTGTTACCCGTTTTTTATGTAAAAAAGCTTGCTAGCTTGTATATTTTTCGAGTAGCTTGTACTCTGCAGTGCCTTTTCCTTAGCCTGACGCATACTTATCTTAGCACCTTGTCAACCTTTCAGGTGCGTTGCAGCTGGGTCAATTTTACCAAGGGTTCGATTAATAGTATGTGAGCTACTCAGGCGACTGCGTTATTCATGTAACAAGGTGGAGAGGGTGGCGCAGCCCCCGAGTGATGTAATTGCAAGTAAAAAAAGAAACACAAGGTTGGAGGCACTTAGCTTTATTTATTCGCAGAATATCAAAAGATACAGTGTGTGGCTAAGTAGCCTGGCTGAATAGCCTTACTTGTAAAGAAAAACATCAAAAGATACGTTCCAAGGATTAGAGTATGTGACTCCACTTTCTACGTCTTTAAGGCGGTAGGCGCCACCTAGGATTACAACGGTAATAACATAAGGTCCCTCCCAAGGGGACTCGAGCTTGAGGTGCCCTTGCTGCTTCAGTTGCAGGACCAGGTCTCCTTCGACGAAGGACCTCGGGCGTAGCCTACTGTGGTAGTTGCGGAGGTTTTGCTGGTAGATCATGGATCGCTTTGCTGCTATCTCACGTGCTTCGTCGAGGAGGTTGACAGAGTCTTCAAGTGTGAGAGTCAATACCTCCTCACTGTATGCTACGACTTGTGGGGCTTTGTAGCGTACTTCTTCAGGTAGTACTGCCTCGGCGCCATGTAACATCAAGAACGGAGTATAGCCTATGGCGCTGTTTGGAATTGTGCACAGGCTCCATAGTACTGACGGTAGCTCCTCAGGCCAGAACCTAGCAGCTCTTTTGAGTGGCCTGAGGAGCCTTTTCTTGATGCTGGTGCAGACAAGGCCGTTGGTCTTTTCAACTTGACCTTTGGTATGAGGGTGCGCCACCGAGGCGTAGCTGATGTTGATTCCTAGGTTTTTGCAGAAATCCTAGAACTCGTTCGAGGTTAAGTTCATTCCGTTGTCCGTGATCATGCTATGCGGCACCCGAACCGGAAGACGATGGACTCGAAGAATTTGACGGTGGTGGCCCCTGACTGGTTTGTCACCGGCATGGCCTCAACCCACTTGGTGAATTTGTCGACTACGACAAGGACGTAGACGTACCCTCTAGGTGAAGATTTTTGTAGCCTGCCGACCATGTCGAGTCCCCATTGCGCGAAAGGCCATGCGATGGGTATTGGCCCGAGTTCTACGCCAGGTGCGTGTCGTTTGTCCGCAAACCGTTGGCAAGCATTGCATCTCTGGATGATGTCCTTAGCATCACGCATTGCCGTTGGCCAGTAGAATCTAGCTCGCAGAGCTTTAGCGACGAGGGCGTGACTTCCGGCGTGATGGACGCAGGTGCCTTCATGTATCACGAGGAGGATGGCTCTTCCGTCTCTGTTGGAGATGCAACATTGAAGGACTCCTGTGATGCTGCGCTTGTATAGTTTGCCGTTGATGAGGGCGAAAGCCTTGGATTGTCGCGCTATATGACGCGCATCTGTTGGGTCATCTTACAACCTTTTGCTGAGCAGGTATGTGATGTATGGTTATGTCTAGGATGGCTCGATCATCATGACCTCCATGGGGCCTTCAAGTCCTGTATCTTGCTTCATATCCTCGAGTGCCTTGAGTTTGTCGGGTGGCGTAGCGCCTGAGTCCTTTGACGTGCTGGTTTGCTACTCTGGAGCCTTTGGCTTGATGGAGCGTTCACAGATTTGCTCTAAGAATACTCTAGGTGGCACTAGGGCACAAGTGGAGCCAATATTAGCGAGTGTATCCGCCTCCTTGTTGCTCTTGTAGCCAACGTGCCATAGTTTGTAGCCGTCAAAGTCCCCTTCGAGTGCTTCATAAAGGTTGTGGTAGGCAATCATGTTGTAGCTCAAAGGGTCACACTGGTTCATGGTTTGATCCACTACCAGTTTGGAGTTGCCGTAGATCACGAGTCGTGTTGCGCCACAAGCTTTGGCCATCCGCATGCCATGAAGCAAGGCCTCGTATTCAGCTTCATTGTTGGTGACGCGAAACTGTATTCGTAGAACGTACCTCATCTTGTCACCCTATGGTGATGTCAGGATAACGCTGGTGCCAACTCCCTCTCGATGTTTTGGTCTGTCGAAGTGCATTATCCATAGACAGGACATGTCTGGCGTGTCGGGGAGATGGTTCTCCATCCAGTGGATGAGGAAGTTTGGGACTACTTGCGACTTGATAGCGTCTTGCTTCTCATATGTGATGTCTCGTGGAGACAGTTCTATCCCCCAAAGCGTGACTTGTCCGGTGGCGTCGGGGTTGTTGAGCATGTGCCCTAGTGGAGCGTTGTTCACCATAATGATTGGGTGCTCCTGGAAGTAGTAACGCAGTCGCCGGGCTGTCATGAAGATGTTGTATGCCAACTTCTGATAATGCGGGTACCGCTATTTTGTCGGCGTGCGTAACTCACTGAGGTAGTAGACTGGGCATTGTACTCCATGGACTTTATTTTCTTTGGCTTGTTCTACTATGAGCACGGTGCTAACCACTTGGTTGGTGGCAAAGATGTATAGCAACAGGGGCTGCTTTTCTTGACGTGTTACCAACACTAGCGAAGTGGATAGTAGACGCTTGAGGTCTTCGAATGCTTCTTGTGCTTCGTATGTCCACTCGAATTTGTCAGCCTTGCAAAGGAGCTGGTAGAAAGGCAGTGCCTTCTCGCCCATTTGACTGATGAATCGGCTGAGTGTCGCGATTTGCCAAGCTAGCTGCTGGACGCGTTTTATGTTCTTCGGCTTCTCCATGGCCAGTATGGCCTTTATTTTCTTCGGGTTAGCCTCGATCCCTCTCGTGGAGATGAGGTACCCGAGCAGTTGCCCAGATGGTACGCCGAAGGCTCATTTGTCCGGATTCAGCTTGATCCGGTAGTAGTCGAGGTTATCGAAGGTCTCTGGAGATCATCGAGTAATGAGGCTTCCTCCTTAGTTTTGACGATGATGTCATCGACGTAGACTTGAATGTTATGGCCAAGCTGGCTCTTAAGGCAGGCCTGCATACACCGCTGATGGGTGGCCCCTACGGTTTTAAGCCCGAAAGGCATCGTTGTGTATCAGAACATGCCAAAGGGCGTGATGAAGGCATCTTTCTCTTGGTCTTCCTCATTCATTCGAATCTGGTGATAGCCTTAGGAGGCATCGAGGAAACAGAGGCGCTCACATCCCGCGGTAGAATCGATTATCTGGTCGATCCGCGGCAATGGGAAGTGATCCTTTGGGCAGTATTTGTTCAAGGAGGTGAGGTCCACGCACATTCGCAGGATATCCGTGTCCTTTTTAGGAATGAGCACGGGGTTTGCTACCCAGGTGCTTTCCTTGATCTCGCATATGAAGTTAGTGTCGAGGAGTCTGTTGACATCCATACCGACTGCTTTTTCCCTTGGCTCAGATAGTCGACGTATCGTCTGCTTCACTGGTCTTGCTTTAGGATTTACATTGAGTGAGTGCTCGGCGAATTCCCTAGGAACCCCTGGCATGTCCGCTTGACAGCAGGCGAAGATTTCCCAGCGCTCACGGAGGAATTTGACGAGCGCGAGTTCCTATGCGGGACTCAAGTTGTTGGCGATGAGGGCCGTCTTGGTCCGGTCCGCTGGTGGACCTGGACAACCTTGGTGTGGACCGATGAGTCGAAAGATTGATCAGGTGAGTTTGGCTTACTCGGAGGAGGTAGACTATTGTCCATCGACTCCTTCAGCCTCGCTAGATCCTCTTGCATGCCGAAAGACTAGGAGATTCTGTTGAATTTCCTGTCGCAGCTGTCTGACCTTTCGATGTTTCCATTGACGGTGATAATGTCGTTAGGGACCGACATCTACATCTGCAGGTAGGCGTAGTGTGGCACCGCCAGGAACCTCGCAAACGTGACATGTCTAAGGATGTAGTGGTATTGCGATAATTCGGTGCATTCTCGCTAGAAGTTTGCTGGCGTGCCGAAGATGACGTCCAAGATGATCTTGCCCAGGGGGTATACACCCTTCCCTAGGACGATGCCGTGGAATGTTGTGTCGGAGGTTTCTAGGCATGACAGGGGGATTCGCATGGTGTGCAAGGTACTTGTGAACATGAGGTTGATGCTGCTGCCACCGTCCATGAAGACGTGGCTCATCTCGAAGCCCCTAATTTGTGCCTCGAGCACCAGGGAACAGTGACCTAAGTGAGGTACTTGACGCGGATGATCGTGTTTGTCAAAGGTAATGCCAGACTCGCACCCACTGAGGTACTCAGTGGTGGAGGGTGGAGAGTTCATCGCCAGGTTGACTTGGCGAGTGATTGATTTTTGCACCCGATTTGATGGGCGTCCTTTTTTTGGATCATTCCCATATTTCCAAGTGCTCACTGGTATTGCTCGCCTGCGTTGTTCTGGACTGGCACGACCGCAGGTGGTGGTGGTGGGGCTCCATGAGCCACGACACTTGGGGTAGCTCCGTAGCCTTGGTTTATCTCGTCGCGATTCATCTGAGCCAGGCCTTCGTGGAGCCTGAGGAACTCGCGACATTCCTTTAGGAGGTGACTGGATTTTTCTTGCCGCCATGCTTGTCGATGTAGAAATGCATGTTGCAAGGTCCGGACAGTTTGTCCTGGATAGATGTTCTAGGTGCCTCGTCGCGAGTACGGCATTGCCACACTTGCATGGTTTTCCCGCTATCAAGGTATCCGCCACTATGGTATACACTATTCCGGTTGCTATCATCGTATTTGTCGGCGTAGCCAGCCGCGACCATGTCAACTTCCTCGAAGTCTTTGTAACCGCGCATCCGACGTTTTCCTCGGCGATCGCGTCTGCGACTCAAGTCGTCATCATCATCTAAGTGGACGTAGTTTTTCACCGAGTCCTCTCCATCAACCCACCTGTTCGTGATCTCCATCAGGTGGTCGATTGTTTTGGGCTTCGAGTGGCCCAGGTCCTCCCTGAGCTCTCTGTGGCGTATGTCACCGTCGAATGCATCGATTGCGCGATCCTCGCAGACGTCATTTGCGGAGTTTTTAATGATGGACCACCTCTGGATGTATGAGCGTAGTGACATGCCAATCCTTTGGTCGCAACCTCTTAATTCTTCAATTGATGCAGGCCTCTTGTAAGTGCCCTTGAAGTTTTGCACGAAGCTATAGACTAGCCATCCCAACTGTGGATTGATCTGCATGGGAGGTTGTTGAGCCACGCACGGGTGGCGCCTTGCAGCTGTAGCTAGAGGCATTGCATGGCCTTGCTCGTGGTTCCTCCATGCAGCCTGATGGAGGGGATATGGTCCTCCATCCAGACCTTCGGGTCTTAGAGGCCGTCGAATTTTGGGTTCTCTAATGGGAGTTTGAACCCTTTTGGCATTCCTTTTGATGTATGCCTCTACTGAAGCAACTGGCGCCGCAGAGCTCTATCCCGTCATCTTTCGAGTCAGTCAAATGGGCATGCCTCGCGCGCATCTTGTCGACTTTGCGTTGTGTGATGTCATCGCGCGCGTCATAGTCATAGTCGTTTCGCCGTGAGCAGCATCGCCGTGACAAGTCGTGGTCATTGTCACCGGAGGAGGAGGAAGAGTAGCGTTTGGCTAGAGCCTTGCTTTTCCTTGGCTCTAGCGCTGGATCCTTGGTGAGCGCAGCTTCGACTAGTTCCAGGACAGCGATCATAGATCGGTGCATGGCTTACCGTGGGTCCCCAGCTGGCGGCTGGTTGTTGAGCATGTACATAGTGGATGCCATCACCGCCTCCTGCGGCGTTTTTGGGAGCACGTTGCCCCGCCTATCCACCGTCATGAACAAGAAGTCGAGGGCTCGAGTGGCCTCTTCTTGCTCCCTATCAGTGAGGTGAGCCAGTCGAGAGCGTCTTCTGGCTGCTGCTTGGTCATTGCCTCTGGAGGAGGATCCTCCGATAGAAGAGATTTGTAACATCCCAAAACATTTAATCCAAGCTTATCAAGATCAAATCATCCAAAAATAGGGTTAACAAAAACTTTTCCAAATTAAAAATGAAAGCATTCATATGTGTGTGCATTTAAGATAGGAGTTGAATAGAAGTGCCTTGTTTAAGTGATCCCATGCTTATAAAATGTTTCCTAGGTGATTTAAACATCATCTACATCATTCCCAAACTTTTACCAAAGAAAAATAAATCAAAAAGAATAAAAAAGGACGAATGGTCATTTTGGCCATTTTAATCCTCTACACTACTTTGAGTGTTCCTAGCACTCATTTCTTAACAAAAACAATTCATGATCTTTGCACCCCTTGCTAGTACACATAATGAGGTACTAAGTCCCACCTTGTGATCTGCAGAACTCTTTCAAAGCTAATTTTAAATGATAGTTCAAAATTGAATCTAGTTCATATGGGAAGATCCCACTTTTTCAAAAACCATTCAAACAAGCTCCACTGTCAAAACCCTTGCAACCAGAGACTACCTAGCACTAGTGGAGAACACCCAAAAATTTTGAAATCAAAATTCAAAAGTTTTTCTCTTTCGGCCATTTCATCAAACAGCTTGTGTGCACAAATCTGTACAAAATCCAAACACTATTTGGAGTAGTAATTTTGGTCACCATTTATGCCTAACCTTGTCCCCTTGTTCCCCCAGTACCAACCCTACCAATTGCTAGACCGGCCAAGCCCTGTGCACACGACCAAAAGGTCATGGCCATCAAGGCCGAGCACTTCGAGCACCCCCACCGGCGACATCACGCTACAACAGCCGCCAGCCTATCTCGCCATGTCTAGCACGTCGCCAGTGGTCCACCTCCATCGTCCAACCAGCCCCAGGCCAGAGACAGAGAGCAGAGCGGCCAGGAACAGCCGCGCCCGGAGCTGGTCGACCATGCCGACGCCGCCCGCAGAGCACGCTCTGTCCCCGTGTGCACAGACCGCCCCTTGGCCACAGCCCGCGCCCACTACTCCGCCATGACCTGGGGAACACCCCAGACACCCCCGCTGGCCGCCCAACTCACCCCAGCCACCGCTCGCCGTGGACACCGCCGCCTCTGCCGCTCAGAGCGCCAGCTCGCCCAGACCGCATGCCACCGCCCCTATGCCCAAATTCACTTCCTAGAGCAACGCCAGGAGACCACCTGTCGATCGCCATCCTCCACCACACCGCTAGCCGCCCGTAGCCGTGTCGCCGGAGTCACCTGCCCATACCCTTCGGTCTCACCGTCAGGCCTATATAAATCGGCCTCCCCCGCACCATTTCTCCACATCCACTCACTCCCCACCTCTCACTGATCCTTTCACCCCTCTCGCCAGAGCCAAGAAAGCTCTGCCTCGCCGGCATTGGAGCCGGAGTAACCGCAACAGGAGGAGAAGGGCGCCTGCGATTTAGGGCACCCCAAGCTCCGCCGCCACCGCGCCTCGCCTCGCCGTCGTCTTCCAGTTCGTTTGCCTGCCTCGCCTACCCGGCTGGAGTCCTGGTACGTCCCCAGCAGACCCCCACCGAGCCGCTAGGGTTCGAGCTCGCCGGCGACATTTTCGTCGTCGACGACGACCCTCAGCCGTAGATTCTCTTTCTAATCCTACGGCCCACAGCGCGCATACCGTTTCGCGTGTTAAGACCCACTGACAAGCGGGACCCCCCTGTCAGCTGAGCCCCGCGCCGTGGAGCACCACTAGGCCGGCCCAAGTTCTTTCCCGCGCTAGCCCAACCGTTCAAATCTGGATTTTTCTTTTTAAGTTGAATCTAGTTTCTGTCCACTAGTTTAAAATTCAATTCTGGGAGTTTTATAAAGCCAAATTGGATGAAACCAATTTTGTCTGGAAGGTATTGAGATGATCTATCCAAGCCCGTTGGATTTAATTCAATTAGAGTTATAGATATCTCCTAATAAAAATAACAATACAGAAGTATTTGCACCTTACAACATTTTTATAAAATCAACCAAGTTAGCTTTTGAGTTGATTCCAACTCTCAAAAATCACATTTCATCATATCTATCTAAATATGTAATAATATTAAGGTTTACATGCAGTGACTTTGGACTAGTACCAAATTAATGCTATATAGGCATTTCTAGTCACTTTAAATCATTAAATAATGAACTTAAACCAAAGTTATTATGATCCAACCTTGAAATCTCATTCCCACATTTTAGAGTATGTGGTGATGACATGTGTCAACATGATCCCATATTTTAAGTGGTGAATATTAAATCTTAGTTAATTTTTCAATGAGTAGAAATTACTTTTCTAAATTAAAAAGAATGAAACTAGAGATTTAAACTTGAGATGCTTGTGATGATAATAGATCCTCAATTGTGTGTCTTAGAATGCTATCTAGCCTAGTTAAGTATTGTTTGGTGCTTGTGTACTCCGTATGTATTTATAGAAGATAGTACCGACCAAGCTTACGAGGAGGAGGAGTGTTATCCAGACGAAGACGAAGAAAACTTCAACCACTGCACCAACCAATGCAAGCCTCCAGTAACAGTGCAAGCTAGTACTTGTAAGTTTAGTGCTTAGCAAGCTAGGATCAAAATAGATGGCTTATCAAATATACCTTAAGCATGCTTTGATCACACCCCTTTTAACTAGTAGTTACCTCAAGTCTTTGTTTACAAGTGTTTACCTCCCTTAGTTTACACCAAGTTCTTTACTTGTTCTGAAGGTAGCATAAAAAGTATAAAACTTGACCTATTTAGAAACCTTTAGATGTCATTCTATGGCATGAGATTGAACCCATCACTTCCACCTTAGTGAACACTCTTAACTTAGTAATTTAGAGTAGATCAAAAACTTGAGTCACTTTAGATGGGAACACTTGGTGAAAATGAATTATGAAAACCTTGGAATGATGAGTCATTCTATTGAGATGTTTTGACATGTGTTGAGAAACACAAAAGGTTGATGATGAAAATGTTGAGGCATGAGCTTTAACCCTTTTATAAAACTGATGGTTGGATTCGGATGTGATACCGTTCCAAATTTACCGTACAACCACATTACCTGAATTGGGTAAGGCTTAGCTGGAAATTTATATGCATTAGTATTAGTTCCCTCGCGGGAGAGGTTTGAGCTGAGGCTACCTCTCATGATGTCCACCTATGCAGTGCCCAAGATGACAGATGGTCATGGTTGGGAGGCCATGCTCATAGGAGAGGTGCTTATACTAGGGTGTGTAAAGGGAAGGTTATGTTTGATTATCTGCATACTAAGTATGATGATTCAGGGTTATCCCTGACATATGTATCGAATCTTGTGGTGAAAGTGTACCACCTCTGCAGAGTGTCAAACTATTCGAATAGCCGTGTCCGAGGTTATGGACAGTTGGAATGGCCATATTGTTTCGTTGTCAGATGTTTTCAAAATAACTTGAAATGAATGATGAATCTTGACTTGACCACAACAAGGTTGTGTTTATGACATTAGCTTCCCAACTTAAGTGATTCTAGAACTTTACTATATCTTTCTTTGCTTCTGAACTCAGCTTAGGTTTCAAACTTAACTTTATAATTAAACTTAGATTTAGCAATTTAACTTAGAATTATAATACTTGTTAGTGGTAGTTTGCGAGTACTTAAAGAGTACTCATGGCTTTTGTCCCTGGCTATTCTCATGGCCAGAAAATGAAGGAGACTATCAAGAGGATGGCCATCAGGACGACTATGATAACTAGGACTATCTGCCTTCGTCAGCATTGCCTGTGCCCCTGAAGATGGACCCCACTGCTATGCTTATCTTTTATTTCCGCTGCTTGTTGTATTAAGACTGGATCATGAGATCCTTATTTGTGTAAGACCTTATGTATGGTTTGTAATGGATGATGTACTGTGATATCCAATCCGTTATGTCTCGCAAAAATGGTAATCCTGGGATTGTGAGGTATGGCATAACGGGCATCTGGGATTAAAAATCCGGGTGTTGACAAGTTGGTATCAGAGCCGTCCTGACCATAGGAGACCCTAGTTACAATGGATGTCCCAACCAAAAACTTAGCTTCAAAACCAAAGTGAGTATTTATGAAAAACTATTTCCTCTCTTACCCTTGTGAACTCATTCTTTCTCAAAAATTCATGTTCCTCAAAATTCTTACATTACTACTTAAAACTTGACACACTTGATCACCTAACTAATTTCCTCATCCTTAATTCTTGTAGATGGAGACTCAATTCAACAAGTTCTACCAGTTGGGAAACGGAGGTCAGCTGATCTTCGAGAGGGATCTGGATTCACTATCGGAGTTACTGGGACACCAACATCCCGAGTTTCTTGGAGCTCAACTTCCAGGACCCCCAGGAGGAGACCTATAGTGGCTAGTCACCGCAGATCTTAGAGGAAGCATCGAAGCACCAACTTCCGAGAGAATTCAGTTCTCCGTGAGAGAGAACAACTGGCTAGATGGATTAGCCAGGGCAATGCATGAAGCCCTCGCACGTCTATGTGCCCTCAGCGTCAGCAAGATCCAAGGAACCCGTTTTTGCCCACTATGCAAGATGTGACTTCATGGGAATGCCGATGGAGATGCCAAGTCACCTAGAGTTGAGGCGTCAAGTGGAGAATCTTGACTTCTTGCTGCATGACAGACAGCAGGAACTGGACAATGCCAGGGAGTTAGCTAACCAGAACCGTGCCATTTCCGACCAGAAGGCCTAGACTTTCGCACTGCTCGTCCAAGATCGCCAGTCTCTTTGCCACCAGCATGCCAAGAAGGATCGCACCATCCCCCGTCTTTGCAAGAAGGTGGCCGACCTCGAGAAGACCGTCAAGGAGCAGGAAGCTCATCTTGCCGCCAAGGATGAAGAGGATGAGGGTGAAGACATCCAGGGAGACATGGACTCTTACCTCAGCAACGATGATGACTTTCTGGAGGAGGATGTTGTGGACTTCCACACTGGTGATGAGGACTCCGACTTCATCAACGATGAGTAGAGGCACTAGAGCACTGTTGTAGCATGAGTTGTATCGGTCCCACTGTATCGTAGCTTGCAAAATGGTTCTTCAAACCATCTGCTTTCCTTTGTTTGTTGTGGTGTGTGTTGTATCGTGTGCTTGCTTGCATAAATAAAAATGAAGTTAGTTGAAAAACCTAAGTCTAACTCAAGGTTTTAGCTTTGAAAACCCAAAACCATGAACCTTAGAATTTCCCTCTTACCCCTATATCTATCTCAATCTTCAGATGACTCGTGGAAACCAAGGAGGGAGCAGCTCGTCGTAGGACCCAATGCTGCAGATCTTACATAATCTCATCGCAGACCATGAAGCAAGCAGGACCGAGCGTCAAGCCAACTTAGCAACATTGCAGCAGATCGCCCAGATGGCTCTCAACAACCAAGGACATGGAAATCAGGATCACCATGGATCCAAACTCAAAAAATTTCAGAATACCAATCCCCCAATCTTCAACCAATCTGAAAATCCATTAGATGCTGACGATTGGTTACAGTTCATGGAAAACAACCTCGAAGATGCAGGAGTTGATGAAAATGAGAAAGTTCTCTTCACCACCCACTATCTGGCGGGAGATGCAAGAGCTTGGTGGAATAGTATCCGCAATATGAACCATGGTCAAGTGATGACATGGGAAGCATTCAAAGCCAAGTTCAGTCGCACTCACGTGCCGCAGGGACTAGTCAACCGAATGAGAGATGAGTTCCTCGAATTGAAGCAAAGAAGAATGACTGTGGTGGAGTACCATGACAGATTCCTGTCACTTGCCAGATATGCACCTGATGAGATCAACACAGAGGCCAAGAAGAAGGAGAGATTCTTGAACGGACTGCATGATGAGATGCAGAGTGTCCTCGTCAATATCCGCTTCCAGGATCTCGAAGAACTAGTCGGCTCTGCCATTCAGATGGAAGGGAAGATTAACCAGGCAAACGACAATCGCAAACGTCGTATGATGCAGTAGTCTGGATCCAGCAGCCACCAGAAGTACCGTCCCAACCCTTCACCAGGATATGCACCAAGGAACAACTGACCCCCAAATTCTCGCCCAAGCTACCCCAACCGTAGCGGAGGCAAGGTGAAGTCCGGAGGAAACATCACAACTCTGGCAATGCCAACCATTTCAACCGTGCCCCTCCCAAGAGCAACAACAACACTGCACCCAGATCTGGCAGCAATGCTGTGCCTGTCGCAGTCAAGGACAAGTCCCAGATCACTTGTTTCGAGTGTGGAGTGAAGGGTCACTACTCCAATGAGTGTCCCAAGAAGACTGCCGCCAATGCCCCTGTGAATGCCCCAGCTCAGCAGCAGCATCGTGTTCAACCAGGAAGGAGATTTGCCCTAGGGAGCCCTCACAACCGCAACGGTCGTCTCTTCCACATGAATGCAGAAGAAGCCTAGGAAGCGCCAGATGTAGTGCTGGGTATGTTTTCTGTCAACTCAGTTTTAGCAAGAGTATTGTTTGATTCTGGAGCATCGCATTCATTTGTCATCGAAGAATTTGCATGCACTAGTAAGATTTACCCAACCAACCTGAAGCATGTCATGATAGTTCAAATCCCCGGTTCAACAACAAAAGCTAGAAAAATTTGCAAAGTTGTACCTATCAGAATACATGGTATAGATTTTTGCCAACCTAATTGTACTTGGAACCAAAGGGTTGGAAGTAGTACTAGGAATGGACTGGATGTCAAGGCATAAAGGATTGATAGACTGTGCTAAGAAAGCCATCACCATGACCAGTAGTTCTGGAGTCACAGTAGAGAATATCTCTGAAACCTTACCCCGTCAATTCAAGTGCAACAAGAGTGTAGCCCTGCCCACCATAGACCAAGTCAGAGTAGTCTGTGAATACCCCGACGTATTCCCAGATGAATTGCCAGGTATGCCCCGGGATAGGGATATTGAGTTCATTATCGAACTAATCCCTGGAACTGGACCTATAGCCCAGAGACCCTATAGCATGAACCCCTCAGAGTTAGTGGAACTGAAGAAGCAGTTGGATGCCATGTCAGCAATAGGCTTGATTCAGCCAAGCGCATCGCCATGGAGATCACCAGTGTTATTCGTCGACAAGAAAGATGGAGGCAACCGTCTGTGCACAGATTACAGAAAGTTGAATGACGTCACCATCAAGAACAAGTACCCTTTGCCAAAGATAGAGGATCTATTTGATCAGTTGACTAGAGCCCAGGTATTCTCAAAGATTGATCTTAGGACTGGTTATCACCAACTTAAGATTCGTGCAACGGATATTCCGAAAACCGCCTTTACTACTCGCTATGGTTTATATGAGTATACGGTTATGTCTTTTGGATTAACCAATGCCCCTACTTATTTCATGAATCTCATGAATAAGATCTTTATGAATTTCCTAAATAAGTTTGTTGTGTGTTTATCGACGACATCCTTATCTACTCCAAGTCAGAAGAAGAGCATGAGCAACATCTGAGAGTTATCCTAGAAACCCTGAGAGAGCATCAGTTATATGCCAAGTTCAACAAGTGTGAGTTCTGGCTGAAAGAAGTAGGATTCCTAGGACATATTGTGTCTGCCGGAGGAGTCTCTGTTGATCCCACCAAGATCAAAGATATCGAAGACTGGGAAGCCCCAACCACTCAAACCCAAGTCCATGCATTTCTCGGATTAGCGGGATATTACCGCAAGTTCGTAGAAGGATTCTCGAGCATAGCCCGACCAATGACCCAATTGTTGAAGAAGGACAAGAAGTTTGAATGGACAGACAAGTGTGAAGCCAGTTTCCAGGAGCCGAAGAAGAGATTGATATCTGCCCCAATATTGATCATGCCAGACATCAAGAAGCCGTTTGATGTATATTGTGATGCATCCAAGATTGGTCTAGGATGTGTATTGATGCAAGAAGGCAAAGTCATCGTGTATCTGTCTCGACAACTGAAGCAGCATGAGCAGAACTATCTGACCCATGATCTTGAGCTAGCAGTTGTGGTTCTAGCATTAAAGACATGGCGTCATTATCTGATGGGTAATCGCTGTGAGATTTACTCGGACCACAAGAGCTTGAAGTATATTTTCACGCAGAAGGAGCTGAATATGAGAAAAAAGAGATGGATAGAGTTAATCAAGGATTATGACCTTGACATTCACTATCACCCTGGTAAAGCCAACGTGGTAGCGGATGCTCTTAGCAGATTGCCGTGTAGGCTTAACACCATGATCAAGGAAAAGCAACCTAGTTTGTATGAGGAGTTGGAGCAGTTCAGGACTGAATTAGTTAGCAAAAGGATTCCTAGCTAGCATTGAACTTCAACCCACCTTGATTAGCCAAATCAAGGAAGCCCAGAAGGGGAATGAAAGTATCGACAGAATCAAATGTCGTATTGGTACAGGAAAGGTACCTGGATTCACCGAAGACGAAGAAGGAGTATTGTGGTACAAAGGACGTATCTGTGTGCTAGCAGATTTGGAGTTGAAGGAAATTATCATTAAGGAAGCTCATGATACTCTTTATTCTATCCACCCTGAAGGAACAAAGATGTATCAGAATTTGAAAGAGAAATTTTGTTGGCACAAGATGAAGAGAGAGATCGGAAGCTACATCGCCAAATGGGACATCTGTCAAAGAGTCAAAGCCGAGGATCAAAGACCTGTAGGACTACTGCAACCATTGCAGATTCCGGAATGGAAATGGGATTCCGTCGGAATGGACTTTATCACCGGTTTACCTACTTCTAGTAGGGGAAATGACTCAATCTGGGTCATCGTTGATAGACTGTCCAAGGTAGCTCACTTCATACCTGTCAAGACAACCTACCAGAGTGCGAAGTTAGCAGAGCTGTACATTGCTAGGATTGTTAGTCTGCATGGGACCCCCAAGACCATCGTATCAGATCGAGGAACCCAGTTTACCTCGAGATTTTGGCAGAAAGTTCAGGAAGGATTAGGAACCAAGTTGAACTTCAGTACCGCTTATCACCCGCAAACAGATGGACAGACTGAGAGAGTCAACCAGATCCTTGAGGATATGCTTAGAGCTTGTGTGTTGGAATATGGATCAAAATGGGAAGACTGCCTGCCTTTCGTAGAATTCTCATATAACAACAGTTATCAAGCTAGTTTGCAGATGGCACCATTTGAATTCCTATACGGAAGAAAGTGTCTTACCCCTTTGAATTGGTCGCAAGTAGGAGAGAGTCAGATCTTCGAACCCGATATTCTCCAAGAAGAAGAAGAGAAAGTTCACAAAGTCCATGAGCACCTCAAGACCGCCCAATCCAGACAGAAGAGTTATGCTGACAAAAGAAGGAGAGACCTGACTTTCAATGTCAGAGATTTTGTATATCTCAAAGTTTCACCATTGAAGGGAACTCAACGCTTTAGTCTGAAGGGACAGTTAGCCCCAGATATATCGGACCTTTCAAGATTCTGAACCATCGAGGAAAAGTATCGTATCAACTGGAACTGCCTAAAGAGATGTCAGCCATCCACAATGTGTTCCATATCTCGTTACTTCGCAAATGCTTGGAAGTGCCTGAGAAGACTGAAGTTTTCAAGAACATCGATCACAGAGTTGTGGAAATAAACAATGACCTGACCTATCGGGAAGTGCCCATCCATATCTTAGAAGAAGCCTATAGAACCACCAGGACCAGGAGTATCAAGTTCCTCAAGATTCAGTGGAGCAACCATACCGAGGAGGAAGCCACTTGGGAGCGAGAAGATTACATTAGGACAGAGTTTCCAGATCTCTTTAGTTCCCAGTTTTCTTTGTAAATCTCGGGACGAGATTTTGTTTAACGGGGGAAGGTTTGTAACATCCGAAAACCTTAATCCAAGCTTATCAAGATCAAATCATCCAAAAATAGGGTTAACAAAACCTTTTCCAAATTAAAAATGAAAGCATTCATATGTGTGTCTATTTAAGATAGGAGTTGAATTGAAGTGCCTTGTTTAAGTGATCCCATGCTTGTAAAATGTTTCCTAGGTGATTTAAACATCATCTACATCATTCCCAAACTTTTACCAAAGAAAATCAAATCAGAAATAATTAAAAAGGAGGAATGGTCATTTTGGCCATTTTAATCCTCTACACTACTTTGAGTGTTCCTAGCACTCATTTCTTAAAAAAACAATTCATGATCTTTGCACCCCTTGCTATTACACATAATGAGGTACCAAGGCCCACCTTGTGATCTGCAAAAATCTTTCAAATGCTAATTTTAAATGATAGTTCAAAATTGAATCTAGTTCATATGGGAAGATCCCACTTTTTCAAAAACCATTCAAACAAGCTCCCCTATCAAAACCCTTGCAACCAGAGACTACCTAGCACTAGTGGAGAACACCCAAAAATTTTAAAATCAAAATTCAAAAGTTTTTCTCTTTCGGCCATTTCATCAAACAACTTGTGTGCACAAATATGTCCAAAATCCAAACACTATTTGGAGCAGTAATTTTGGTCACCATTTGTGCCTAACCTTGTCCCCTTGTTCCCCAAGTACGAGCCCTACCAATTGCTAGCCCGGCCAAGCCCTGTGCACACGACCAAATGGTCATGGCCATTAAGGCCGAGCACTTCGAGCACCCCCACCGGCGACATCATGCTACATCAGCCGCCAGCCTCTCTCGCCATGTCTAGCACGTCGCCAGTGGTCCACCTCCACCGTCCAACCAGCCCCAGGCCAGAGACAGAGAGCAGAGCAGCCAGAAACCGCCACGCCTGGAGACCAAGCCGACGCCGCCCGCAGAGCACGCTCTGTCCCCGCATGCATAGACCGCCCCTTGGCCACGACCCATGCCCACCGCTCTGCCATGACCTTGGGAACACCCCAGACACCCCCGCTGGACGCCCAAGTCACCCCAGCCACCGCTCGCTGTGGACACCGCCGCCTCTGCCGCTCAGAGCGCCAGCTCGCCCAGACCGCATGCCACCGCCCCTACACCCGAATTCACTTCCTAGAGCACCGCCAGGAGACCACCTGTCGATCGCCATCCTCTGCCACGCCGCTAGCCGCCCGTAGCCGTGTCGCCGGAGTCACTTGCCCATACCCTTCGGTCTCACCATCGGGCCTATATAAACCGGCCTCCCCCACACCATTTCTACACATCCACTCACTCCCCACCTCTCACTGATCCTTTCACCCCTCTCGCCGGAGCCAAGCGAGCTCTGCCTCGCCGGAATTGGAGCCGGAGCAGCCGCAACAGGAGGAGAAGGGCGCCTGCGATTTAGGGCACCCCAAGATCCGCCGCAACCGCACCTCGCCTCGCCGTCGTCTTCCAGTTCGTTTGCCCGCCTCGCCTACCCCGTTGGAGCCTTGGTACGTCCCCAGCAGTCCCCCACCGAGCCACTAGGGTTCGAGCTCGCCGGTGACCTGTTCGCCGTCGACGACGACCCACAACCGTAGATCCCCTTTCTAATCCTATGGCCGACAACGCGCGTACCGTTTCGCGTGTTAAGACCGACTAACAAGCGGGACCCCCTGTCAGTTTAGCCCCGCGCCGCGGAGCGCCACTGGGCCGGCCCAAGTTCTTTCCCGCGCTAGCCCAACCGTTCAAATATAGATTTTTCTTTTTAAGTTGAATCTAGTTTATGTCCACTAGTTTAAAATTCAATTCTGGGAGTTTTATAAATCCAAATTGCATGAAACCAATTTTGTCTGAAAGGTATTGAGATGATCTATCCAAGGCTGTTGGATTTAATTCAATTAGAGTTATAGATCTCTACTAATAAAAATAACAAAACAGAAGCATTTGCACCTTACAACATTTTTATAAAATCAACCAAGTTAGGTATTGAGTTGATTCCGACTCTCAAAAATCACATTTCATCATATCTATCTAAATATGTAATAATATTAAGGTTTACATGCAGTGACTTTGGACTAGTACCAAATTAATGCTATATAGGCATTTCTAGTCACTTTAAATCATTAAATAATGAACTTAAACCAAAGTGATTATGATCCAACCTTTAAATCTCATTCCCACATATTAGAGTATGTGGTGATGACATGTGTCAACATGATCCCATATTTTAAGTGGTGAATATTAAATCTTAGTTAATTTTTCAATGAGTATAAATTACTTTTCTAAATTAAAAAGAATGAAACTAGAGATTTAAACTTGAGATGCTTGTGATGATAATAGATCCTCAATTGTGTGTCTTAGAATGCTATCTAGCCTAGTTAAGTATTGTTTGGTGATTGTGTACTCCGTATGTGTTTATAGAAGAAAGTATCGACCAAGCTTACGAGGAGGAGGAGTGCTATCCAGACGAAGACGAAGAAAACTTCAACCACTGCACCAACCAAGGCATGCCACCATTAATAGTGCAAGCTAACACTTGCAAGTTTAGTGCTTAGCAAGCTAGGATCAAAATAGATGGCTTAGCAAAGATGCCTTAAGCATGCTTTGATCACACCCCTTTTAACTAGTAGTTACCTCAAGTCTTTGTTTACAAGTTTTTACCTCCATTAGTTTACACCAAGTTCTTTACTTGTTATGAAGGTAGCATAAAAAGTATAAAACTTGACCTATTTAGAAACCTTTAGATGTCATTCTATGGCATGAGTTTAAACCCATCACTTCCACCTTAGGGAACACTCTTAACTTAGTAATTTAGAGTAGATCAAAAACTTGAGTCACTTTAGATGGGAACACTTGGTGAAAATGAATTATGAAAACCATGGAATGATGAGTCATTCTATTGAGATGTTTTGACATGTGTTGAGAAACACAAATGGTAGATGATGAAAATGTTGAGGCATGAGCCTTAACCCTTTTATAAAACTCATGGTTGGATTCAGATGCAATACCATTCCAAATTTACCGTACAACCACATTACCTGAATTAGGTAAGGCTTAGCTGGAAATTTATATGCATTAGTATTAGTTCCCTCGGAGGAGAGGTTTGAGCTGAGGCTAGATCTCATGATGTCCGCCTATGCAGTGCCCAAGATGACTGATGGTCATGGTTGGGAGGCCATGCTCATAGGAGAGGTGCTTATACTAGGGTGTGTAAAGGGAAGGTTATGTTTGATTATCTGCATACTAAGTATGATGATTCAGGGTTATCCCTAATATATGTATCGAATCTTGTGGTGAAAGTGTACCATCTCTGCAGAGTGTCAAACTATTCGAATAGCCGCATCCGCGGTTATGGACAGTTGGAATGGCCATACTATTTCGTTGTCAGATGTTTTCAAAATAACTTGAAATGAATGATGAATCTTGACTTGACCACAACAGGTTTGTGTCTATGACATTAGCTTCCCAACTTAAGTGATTCTAGAACTTTACTTTATCTTTCTTTGCTTCTGAACTCAGCTTAGGTTTCAAACTTAACTTTATAATTAAACTTAGATTTAGCAATTTAACTTAGAATTATAATACTTGTTAGTGGTAGTTTGCGAGTACTTCAAGAGTACTCATGGCTTTTGTCCCTAGCTATTCTCATGGCCAGACAATGAAGGAGACTATCAACAGGATGGCCATCAGGACGGCTATGATAACTAGGACTATCTGCCTTCGTCAGCATTGCCTGTGCCCCTGAAGATGGACCCCACTTCTACGCTTATCTTTTATTTCCGCTGCTTGTTGTGTTAAGTCTAGATCATGAGATCCTTATTTGTGTAAGACCTTATGTATGGTTTGTAATGGATGATGTATTGTGATATCCAATCCGTTATGTCTCACAAAAATGGTAATCCTGGGATTGCGAGGGATGGCATAACGGGCATCTGGGATTAAAAATCTGGGTGTTGACAAGAGTTGAGCTCGACGAAGGCTCGACTCGTCTGCTGCCCTCCTGCGCTTGTTGAGCTAGGCGATTACTTGCTTCTGGCGCTTGAATTCCTCCTTGAGCAGCCAGTGATAACCCATCAGCATGTCTTGCAATGAGTTGGGTGGTAGGGGATTGCCCCGTAGGGCCTCCCTACAACAGGCCCACTCAGCATTGTTGAGCTTGATCAGTACGCGCTCTCGGGTATTCTCATTCACCGAGAGGTTCGACTGATCCTCTAAGATGGGTCCATAGCCAAGGGGCGGCCTTCTGGCCCATTGTTGGTGGGGTGCCGTTGGAGGGGCCACCATTTGCGTCTAGGATGCCACCGCTAGTACCGGTGTTGTCCCGATTGCCGCTGTTGCCGCTCATGTTGATGACGGTGCACATGTAATGGCTGGGGAAGCTGTTGCTCCTGCAGCTTTCAGATCCGGAGTTGTAGGCTCCGTCTTCTGTCGCCAGATCACCCAGATCAGAATCGCAACTGCTGTCGCTGTCCGTATTCCCGACTGATGTCGGGGCATTGAGCTTGCTCAGGGTGCCAATCGGCGGTGGAAACCATGATGCAGGAGAAATCGCGGGAACCTTCAGCTAATCAGGGAGGCGAAGTGTGCCTAGCCGACCAACTTGGAAGCGTAGGCTCTCGATCAGCAGGCCGATTCCATCGCCCACGGACTCGAAATCCAGGCAAGTGGCCAGTGTGTGGAAGGTGAAGTCGAAGGCACCGAAGAGGGGGCGAGTATCCACTGCTACGGAGTTGTAGATCGCGGTTGATGGGGCCGAGGAAGCCGCAACATTAGCACTCCATGTTCCCACAGACGGCACCAATTGAAGAGGGGCTAACGCATCAATGCCGATCGTAGATGGACTTAGGTTCGAGGAAGTGGGGAGCACTAGAGGCATTGATCGGCTAGCAAACAAGCACACAGGTGACACGAGTTTTAACCAGGTTCAGGCCTCGCAGAGGTCCCTACTCCTGCTTGTCTGCTCTTGGAATTATCGAGCAGTCGAAAGTTACAGGGGTCCGCAGATGCAATCTGGTGATGGTGTGGAAACTAGGGTTGCGGATATCCTCCTCGTAGCGCCCTCCTAGCCTTTATATAGATAGGCTAGGTCTCGGGATAGCAGGCTGAGTCGGTTACATATTAGGGTTCCCCTTTAAACTTATATCTTGTATTTGCTGTGTTCTACAAGGAGCCGAAGTCTCCTAGGGACCCGAATCTCGACTAGGCTTTAGCAATGTCGTGGGCTTCTTCTGGGTTGGACCATATATGCTGATCTCGAGTACCTATAGGATATGCCCATGTTAGTGGTAGAAGACTTTTAACCATGAAAAAGGGCCTTCAACCATGAAAATCGTCCATTGTAAAAGCCAACTTTTCTTGTAGTGGGTCTTGCAAAAATCTAGGGATAAGAATATTTGAAAGTTCTATCTTGAAAACATAAGGAGATTATCATATAGCTCTACATAATTTTTTTAATAGAAGCTAGGAAAATAATTTTTGTGGCAAAGGCATCTTGGCTCAAGCTTTGAAAAGCCAAAACATTGGAGAATATGTAAAATAAGCCAAGACAGTTTTGTGAAATAGCTTTTGTCAACTGATGGTGAGGTAAGGAGTATATGATATGCTATACATTCAGATGCATAAGCACATACAAAAAACAAGAAATCTGCATCACTAAACAAGAAAATGTTTTTGTTCCCCCTAGTTTTTGCATTCTGGGCAAGCAAACAGGGTTGCTGAAATTGGGATGTTATAGACCTTTCCCCCTTAAAAGAATCTCGTCTCGAGATTCCGGAGAGTAAGGTTAGGGGATTTGGGGCTCGAGTTAGTACTATGTGTCTTAAGCATACTGACTTATGAACTTCGTCTTTGAGCGTGATTACTGGGTTAGTGAATTTGGCCTTCAGTCCTCTTGGATGCATGAAGAGTTGTGCATACTTCAGACCTGATTGCAATGGATGATGTTACTTTTATAAGGATTTACGGTGTTTCTCTTAAGGTCTTATTATATCCTAGTTTATGACTTTGGGTCTAACTCCTGCGGTTGCTCCTGACATATGGTTATTCTATTTTGTGGGCAAGTTGCAGTCATCCCCCCTTAGGGTTAAACTAGGATAGCTCAGAGTGAACGCAGTCCTTCCTTCTTGGAAATGTCGGATGATGTTTGTAGACTATCGCCAATCTTCTAGATGGAGTTGAAATTTAGATGACGTCTGCCAACTAGGTCCTACAAAGATCATATACTACTTTTATTCATACATAGCCTATCGAAACAGTTGAAGTCACAAGTCCTCTAAATGGGTTAGAACTGAGGGGTTAGTGATTTGGCGATCCTTCAGGTGGGTCTTCAATTGAAGTAGCCGGGGAGGATCTTCGTGGAATCTTCTTAGATATTGAATCCTTAATCTTGTTCGAACCCTTGGGAGAATAGTTTTGTTGGCTTCCACAGTCTTGTTGACTTTAGATATTCTAGTTGTCTAGATTTGGGGCTTCTTTGGTATTGGGAGATGGAGTAGACTTCCGATGGCTATTGACGAGGTCATTCCTCTGACATTTTGACGACTCTCAAGTTGATTCCTACAAAAGGACATCGAATTTGGAAATCTTCCTAAAGTATCTTCTGGAAGGCAGTCTTCTAGATTTGAGTGGAAATATGCATCTTTCCACCTTAGAGCTTTACTATGGTTCGTCGGGAATGCTGTAGATCCTCCGTCTTGGAGTGATGGCGTGGTGTTGAAGAAGGTTGTATCTCCTTGATTCTTGACTTGAGGTCCCTGAGTGACGTTCTATTGCGGAAACCTTGTCGGGGTGGTTCCCTAATGAAGTCTTAGGAGGTTAGTTATGGGCAGATTAGTGGTTCGTGACACTTCTTGCTACTATTCAGTCGGGGTAGAGACCTCCAGCTTTAGAGGATTCCTCTTCTCTTGAAATTTGTTGGCGTTGCTTCTGCTCGACGGCAGAGTAGACTTGATGTCTTCAGGATTTTGGAGTATTTTGGACTTCTAGGGGAGAACTATCTATTGATTTGGGCAGGGTTGACTAAACTAGTTAGTCTCTTGGGGGCTGCCGGAAACACTTAGAATACAATGGTTAGTGGAGTTAGGTCTTTATTTCGTGTCTTAGTTAGCAGGTCCTGGGGTTTCTTGTGGATGATGAAGATTTTTCGTGGTAGACTTTCGGCTTCAACGAGACTCTTGCTACTGTTGACAGTTGATCAATGGCGTGCGTCTTGGGTGACGAGTCTTGAGGAGTGAGTTTCACGAGGTATTCCATCCTACTATGGAGAAGTATTCACATGGTTCGAAAATTGACAATGTTGAGGTCCTGGTTTCCTGGGATACTCTTCCTCTCATAACTCCCAAGGTTCATACAGGTCTTGTTTGTGACAACTAACATGGGGTTCTTGAGTTCCTAGGAGGTGTATCGATCTCTAACGCATTTGACTAAGGTCAAACAAACCAGAACATATATATACAAGGGGAAAAGAGCGAGGGGGTCACAAGTTTCTTCCTAACCTAAGATCGCAAACAACACACATCAAGCAACATACCATGCATTTTGGAAAACAAACACGGCCTACAATAGAGATCAAGGAGTTAACTACTCGCGGTATAGGGGAATCCTATCTTAGGACTAATGATCCTACTTGTCACGTTATTTTGGTCCGGTTCACTATCTTGCAAAGTAATACTTTGTTGTGTCATCGGACACTTCTTGATAGTGCAACACTTGATTTCTTCTGCTTATGGGGATGCCGCTGGTAGGGCGATCTTATAGTCTCCTTGTGTTTGCTGGTAGTTGCTTATTTTCATCTCGTTCTCATCGTCTACAACGAGTTCTAAGTTCTAGTTGTTTGAGGTCCTTAGGTTTGAAATTTGGACGAGAGGTAGAGGAAACGAATTTTTGAAATCATTTAAATTGGAGTGAGATAAGAAATAGAACTTTTCCAAAAATCTTCGAGAAAGTAGTTTTTAGAAAGCCGGTGTTTCCAAAATAATTTTCCTGTCTAATGACCATGCTAACTAAGGTTCTCCTACAATTAGGATGGCTCTGATACCAAGTCTGTAGGGGCCCCCGGATTAATCCTCCAAGAATCCCTATTATGCATACGCCACGATCCCATGATCAGTTTGTCGTGGCATATAACCGACAAGTATAAAAGAAAACATCCATTACTTAAGAGGATACATATCATACCTTATTTGCCGTTATGGCTACATCAATCATCATTAGTGGAACTTCATTAAGCATAGAGCTGGAGCCATGCCTTAACCTACATGCAACTGACTGGGAGAACGTCCTAGCTCACATAGTCATCATCATCACCTTCTTCTCGATATCTGCCAAGTTAATAGCCAGGGACAATGCTAGTGAGTACTTTGAATGTACTCACGAACCACCTTTAAAGAATAGTAAAAACAAGAGGATATGCAATATGGCTGTGGCAGTAGGAGGGCTCCAAAAGAGGTTCTTTTCTCAAATAGTTTCTCTTGTAGATATAGCATCTACATATCTTTGTTGAAAACTTGTGCAAAGCGTTTTGAAACCCTTTTTGAAAAGTTTTGGAAAACACTAGGATTGGGTCACCTATTTTTTTCTTCCTTCTAGTCATCTCATGACCAAACTCCTTTCCTTCCTTTCCGACCATCTCATGGTTAAAACATTTCCAAATCCTTTGCTTTTCCGAAATACTTTTTGAAATCAAAACCAACACTTCTCTAAAGCAACCTTCTCAACCATCCATGACCGTGGATATGACTATTTGAATAGATTTACACTCTGTAGAGGTTATACACTTTACCCACACAATCCGGGTACCCTTCCCTAATCACCTACGTGTCGTGTGTCGAGTAATCGGTCAAGACCTTCAGAATGCCCACTCGAGTGCAAGAGGCTACCCTATGAATCGTTCCCATCAACACCGTGATGTAGGGTACCGTGGACCAACCGAAGCGCCTTTGTATGCTTTCAATGACAAGCTCATCGTATCGCATGGAGGCATGTAGACTGTCAACACCCGGATTTTTAATCCCAGATGCCTGTTATGCCATACATCGCAATCCCAGGATTACCATTTTTGCGAGATATAACAAATTGGATATCACAGTACATCATCCATTACAGACCATAATAAGGTCTTACACAAATAACGGATCTCATGATCTAGTCTTAACACAAACAAGCAGCGGAATAGTAAGCGTAGCAGTGGGCTCCATCTTTAGTGTCACAGACAGTGCTGACGATGGGAGATGATCCTAGTTGTCGTAGTTGTCCATCTGTCCATCCTCCTGATAGTCCTCCTCATAGTCTGGCCACGGGAATAGCTAGGGACAAAGCCATGAGTACTCTTTAAGTGCTCGAAACTATCACTAACAAGTACGGTGATTCTAGTAGGAATCCTAAGCCCTAAGGTTATTTGAAAAAAGCCAGATTTATCTCAACTAAGTTCAGAAGTAAAGAAAACGAAGTAAATGTTCTAAATCAATTTAAGTTGGGAACCTAGTTTTCATATTCACAACCCTGTTGTGGTCAAATCAAAATTATAGTTCACTTCACAAATCATTTTGAAAACATCTGACGATGGAACAGTCTGGCCACTCCAACTGTCCATGACCGCGGATGCAGCTATTTGAATAATTTAACACTCTGCAGAGGTGGTACACTTTCACCACAAAATTCAATACATCCGTCAGGGATAACCCTGAATCATCATACTTAGTATGCGGATAATCAATCATAACCTTTCAATTACAGACTCTAGTACATGCACCTCCCCTATGAGCTTGGCCTCCCAGCCATGGCCATCTGCCATCCTGGGCACTACATAGGTGGAAATCATCAAGAGGTAGCCCCAGCTGAAACCTCCTCCACGAGGGAACCCATACTAATGCATATAAACTTCCGACTAAGCCTTACCCAATTTAGGTATTGTGGTTATACGGTAAAATTGGAATGGTATAGCATCCGAACCCAACCATTAGTTTTTGTAAAAGGGCTAAGGCTCATGCCTCAACATTTTCATCACCAAATCCATTTGTGTTTCTCAACACATGTCAAAACATTTTAATAGAATGACTCATCATTCCAAGGTTTTCATAATCATTTTCACCAAGTATTCCCATCTAAAGTGATCAAGTTTTATGCTTAGCACTAGCCACTACAGTTAAGACAGTTCACTAATGAGGGATGCTAATATTAAATCTCATGCCATAGAATGACATCTAGTATAGGTCTAGTTTTATACTCTTTATGCTATCTATACTACTTTCCAATACTCACAAATCACTAACTAAAAGTAAAGAGCTTTAGTAGAGTAAAAGAGTAAAGCTTGCAAGTAAAACTTGGGATGGGTATAAATCAAAGTAAATAACCAAAGCATGCCTATTGCATCTTGCTTAGGTTATCTTGCAATGAGTGATGGCTTGCAAGTATTAGCTTGCCTTGATTGGTGAAGTGATTGAAGTTTTCTTCGTCTTCTTCGGGGTAGAACTCCCCCTCCTCGTATACTTGGTCGGTACTATCGTCTATAAATAAATACGGGGTACACAATCACCAAACAATACTTAACTAGCTCTATTTAGCACACTAAGGTTCACACTTGATCATCTAGCATCATCACAATCATCACATGAAATAATGAACTAGTTTTATTTAGTTTATTTGGGAAAAGTAATTTCTACAAATTGAAATTAATTAAGATTTAATAATGTCCAATTAAAATATGGGATCATGTTTACACATGTCATCACCACATATTCTAATGCATGGGAATGTGATTTAAAAGGTTGGTCATATTTTATAAAGTTTAAGATTACTATTTAAATGATTTAAAGTGACTAGAAATGCCTATATAGCATTATTTTGGTACTAGTACAAAGTCACTGCAGACAAACCTAGATATTTTTACATATTCAGATAGATATTATCAAATGTGATTTTTGAGATTTGGAATCAACTCAAAAGCTATTATGGTTGATTTTTGAAATGTCTCTGTCTTGTTATTTTTGCTATAGAATATCTCTAACTCCAAATGATTTAAATCCAATTGGCATGGATAGATATTTTAATTACCTTTCCCGCAAAATTTGAATCATGCAATTTGGTTATGTGAAACTCTCTAAATTGGTTTTTGAATATGTGGACGGAATAGGATTTCATCTAAAAAGGAAAATCAATATTTGGGCTGCGCGGGAAAGCTAAACGGGCCGGCCCAGCTACACTACGTGGCGCAGCGGGCTGCTGACAGATGGGGGCCACCAGTCAGCGACTCAGTTTAACCGAAACAGTATCTAAGAATCTGGGCCGTGCGATCCTATTCTAATCCAACGGCGAGCATCATCGTCGACAACGAATAACTTCGGCAAGGAATGTGACCTAGCGCTGAGGTGGCGGTCTCACGGGGCTCACCTGGGATCTAGCTAGGGTCGGCGACGGGGGCAAACAAGAAGGTAGATGACGTCGAGTCGAGGCGTGTTCACGGTAGGGCTTGGGGTGGTCGGAATTGCTGGTGCCCTTCTCCTCCAGCAGCGGCGGACTCTAGTGAAATTCCGGCGCGGTGGTTCTCGCCTTGCTCTGGGGAGAAGTGGGGGAGTGGCTGTGAGGAGTGGGGAGTCGAATGGTGTGGAGAATGGAGGTGGGGGTGGCCTCCTTTTATAGCCTGGCGAGGGGACCGAGCGGTGCGGCGGTGAGCTCGACGGTGTCGTTGCTACAGGCGGCTAACGGCATGGGCGAGGGCGTAGGACGGTGCGGTGTCTCCTGGCGGTTCTCTCGGACTTAAAGGTGTGACGTGGTTCGGTCGGGCGCGTGCGGTGTTCTAAGAAGCGGCATAAGTGTTTGCGGTGGCGTGCGGTAGTTGTGGGTCGCGCGACGGCGAACGAGGGTGTCTGCCGGGGTGGCGTGAGCATGGTGAGGCTGCGCGTGCGCGGTAAGGGCAAGGCGTGAGCTGGGCGTGCTGGTGAGGCACGGTGCACTGGCGCGCTCTGGACACGGTGCAGAGAGGCGGGGCACGTCGTAGCTAGGGTTGTTCATGGCTCGGCTAGGGATGTGGCCTAGACAGGGGTGGCAGTAGAGTGCGGCGTAGCTCCTGGACATCCTAGATGGGCGCGGGACGGTCTGCTGCCAGCTGGCCGTGGTCGACCGGTGGTGACCATATGCGGGCGGCGCTCCACTGTGCTCCACGGTGAAGGGGGGAGCTGGTCTGGCCTAGGTTAGACTTAGGGGAGACAGAGGAGTAAATAGGGGACCAAATGGTCGACTATTACTGTGGTAAACAGTGAAGTTAGGCTAGAGGTTTATCTGTGCAGACAAGGTGTTTGTGTTAATGGCCGCATGAAACAAAGTTTGTAAATTTTGATTCAAATTTTTTGAGCGATCTTAGATTAAGATTGAGAGTCTATGTTTGCATGGAAAGGTCAAGGGGAATTGATTTGGTAGGTTTTTGAAAAAGTGTGATCTTAACATATGAAATAGATTCCATTTTCAACTGTCCAATAAATTAATTTGCAAGATGTTTTTGTAAGTTTGTAAAGTGGGCCTTGATACATTTTTACTTGGTCTAGCAAGGGGTGAAAAGAAGTAGAAATGTTTCTGTTGGAAATCTTCTTCTAGGAACACACAAAGTGGCCTAGTGGTTGATTTTGGTCCAAATGACCATTTGCTTTATTTATTCTTATTTGATTTCTTTCTCTTTGGATTTTGTTTGTAAATGGTCTAGATGATGTGGCATTCACCTTTATACCATTTCACATCATTTAGAACAATCAAGCATGGCATATACACTCAAATCTATACTAATGCAAACACACATTTATTCATATTCATTTTCTTAATAAAAGTTTTTGTTAACCCTAAATTGGGTGATTAGAACTTGAGAACCTTGATTAAAATTTTGGGATGTTACAAACCTTCCCTCCTTAAACAAAATCTCACCCGAGATTTAAGAAAAACTAGGAACTAAAGATATCTGGAAACTTAGTCCTAATGTAATCCTCTCACTCCCAGGTAGCTTCTTCTTCGGTATGGTTGCTTCATTGGATCTTGAGAAACTTGATACTCTGGGTCCTGGTAGTTCTGAAAGTTCTTCCAAGATACAAATGGGCACTTCACAATACATCAGATCCTTGTTGATATCAATGGCTCGGTGATCGATGTTCTTGAACACTTCGGTCTTCTCCGGAACTTCTAGGCATTTGCGAAGTAACGAGATATGGAACACATCATGGATGGAGGACATCTCCTCTGGCAGTTCTAGTTGATAAGATACTTATCCTCGGCAATTCAGAATCTTGAAGGGTCCAATATATCTGGGGGCTAACTTTCCTTTCAGCTGAAAATGCTGCATTCCCTTCAATGGCGAAACTTTGAGATACACAAAATCTCCGACATTGAAAGTCAGGTCTCTACGTCTCTTGTCCGCATAACTCTTCTGTTTGGATTGGGTGGTCTTGAGGTGCTCACGGACTTTGTGAACCTTCTCTTCAGCTTCTCATAGGATGTCGGGTCCGAAAATCTGACTCTCTCCTACTTGCGACCAATTCAAGGGGACACTTTCTCCCATACTGAAATTCAAATGGGGCCATTTGCAAACTGGCTTGATAACTGTTGTTATATGAGAATTCCGCGAAAGGAAGACAATCTTCCCATTTTGATCCATACTCTAACACACAAGCTCTCAACATATCTTCTAAGATCTGGTTGACTCTTTTAGTCTATCCATCGGTTTGTAGGTGATAAGCTGTGCTAAAATTCAGTTTGGTTCCTAATCCTTCTTCTACATTCTGCCAAAATCTTGAGGTAAACTTGGTACCTCGATCCGACACTATGGTCTTGGGGGTTCCATGCAAACTGACAATTCTAGCAATGTACAACTCTGCTAGCTTTGAACTATGGTAGGTTATCTTGACAGGTATAAAATGGGCTACCTTGGACAGTCAACTATGACCCAAATAGAGTCATTTCCCCTAGTAGAAGTAGGAAAACCGGGGATAAAGTCCATTCCGACAGAATGCCATTTACATTATGGAATCTGCAATGGTTGCAACAGTCCTGCGGGTCTCTGATGTTCCACTTTGACTCTCTGACAGATATCACATGTGGCTATGTAGCTTCTGATTTCTCTCTTCATCTTGTGCCACTAAAATTGCTCCTTCAAATCCTGATACATCTTCGTTCCTCCGGGGTGGATAGAATAAAGAGTATCATGAGCTTCCTGCATGATAACTTGCTTCAGCTCCGAATCTGCTGGCACACAGATACGTCCTTTGTACCACAAAACTCCTTCTTTGTCTTCGGTGACTCCAGGTACCTTCCCTGTACAAACATGATGTTTGATTCCATCGATACTTGCATTTCCATTCTGTGCTTCCTTGATTTGGCTAATCAATGTGGGTTGAAGTTTAATGCTAGCTAAAAATCCTTTGCTAACTAGCTCTGTTCTAAACTGCTCCAACTCTTCATGCAAACTTGGCTAGGCTTCCTTAATCATGGTGTTTAATCTACACGACAATCTGTTAAGAGCATCCGCTACCACATTGGCTTTGCCGGGGTGATAGTGAATGTCAAGGTCATAATCCTTGATTAACTCTATCCATCTCCTTTGCCTCATATTCAGCTCCTTCTAGGTGAAAATATACTTTAGGCTCTTGTGATCCGAGTAAATCTCACTGCGGTTACCCATAAGGTAATGACGCCATGTCTTCACAGCTAAAACTACGGCTGCTAGTTCAAGATCATGGGTAGGGTAGTTTTGCTCATGCTGCTTCAGTTGTCTTGACATATATGCTATGACTTTGCCTTCTTGTATCAACACACATCCGAGACCAATCTTGGATGCATCACAATACACATCAAAAGGCTTCTTGATATCTGGCATAATCAAGATTGGGGCTGAAATCAATCTCTTCTTGAGTTCTTGAAAACTTGCTTCACATTTGTCGGTCCATTCAAACTTCTTATCTTTCTTCAACAATTGGGTCATCGGTCTTGCGATGCTCGAAAATCCTTCTACGAACTTGCGGTAATATCCTGCTAATTCGAGAAATGCACGGACTTGGGTTTGAGTGGTTGGGGCTTCCCATTCTTTAACATCTTTGACCTTGGCGGGATCAACAGCGACTCCTCCTGCCGACACAATATGTCCAAGGAATCCTACTTCCTTCAGCCAAAACTCACACTTGCTAAACTTGGCATACAACTAATGCTCTCTAAGGGTTTCAAGGATGGTTCTCAGATGTTGCTCATGGTCTTCTTCTGACTAGGAATAGATTAGAATATCGTCGATAAAAACAACGACAAACTTATATAGGAAGTTCATAAAAATCTTATTCATGAGATTCATGTAATAAGCGGGGGCATCGGTTAATCCAAAGGACATGACCGTATACTCATATAATCCATATCTGGTGGTAAAGGTGGTCTTTGGAATATCCGTTGCACGAATCTTGAGTTGGTGATAACCAGTCCTAAGACAAATCTTAGAAAACACTATGGCACCAGTCAACTGATCAAACATATCCTCAATGTTGGGCAGTGGGTACTTGTTCTTGATGGTGACATCATTCAGCTTCCGGTAATCAGAGCAAAAATGGTTACCTCCATCTTTCTTGTCCACAAACAGAACAGGCAATCTCCATGGTGATGCGCTTTGTTGAATCGGACCTTTCTCCAGCATAGCATCAAGTTGCTTCTTCAGCTCCACTAATTTAGATGGGTTCATACTATAAGGTCTCTGAGCTACAGGTCCGGTTCCAGGAATTAGTTAAATAATGAACTCGATATCCCGATATGGGGGCATACCATGCAATTCATCTGGGAATACGTAGGGGTATTTACAGGCTACTCTGACTTGGTCTATGGTTGGTTGGGCTAGACTCTTGTTGCATTTTAATTGACAGGGCAAGGTTTCAGAAACATGCTCTACTGATACTCTGGAGCTACTGGTCATGATTATGGCTTACTTGGCACAGTCGATCAATCCTTTATGTTTCGACATCCAATCCTTCCTAGTACTACTTCCAAACCTTTGGTTCCAAGTACTATTATATTGGCATAAAAATCTAGCTCATGGATTCTGATAGGTACAACCTTGCAAAATTTTCTAGCTTTGGTGGATGAACCAGGAATTTGAACTATCATAACATGCTTCAATTTTGTTGGTTGAATCTTACTAGTGCATACAAATTCTTCTATAACAAACGAGTGCGATGCTCCAGAATCAAATAACAGTCTTGCAAGTACTGAGTTAACAGAAAACATACCCAGCACGACATCGGGCGCTTCCTGAGCTTCTTCAGCATTCATGTGGAACAGACGGCCGACGCGGTTGAGCGAATTCCCTGGGGCAAATCTCCTTCCAGGCTGACCACGACATTGCTGCTGAGCTGGGGCATTCACATTGGTGGTGGCTGCAAGCTTCTTGGGACACTAGTTGGAGTAGTGACCCTTTACTCCACATTCAAAGCAAGTAATCTAGGACATGTCTTTGGCTGCAACAGGTACGACATCGCTTCCAGTCCTTGGGGCAGTATTGTTGTTGTTATTGTTGGAGTTGGGCGGTGCACGGTTGAAATTGTTGGAGTTGCCGGGGTTGCTATTGTTGTTTCCTCCAATCTTCAAGTTTCCTCCGCTACGATTGGGGTAGCTTGGACGAGACATCGGGGGTCTATTATTCCTTGGGGCATATCCTACAGATGGGTTGGGGCGATACTTCTAGGTATTGTGGGACCCAGTCTGGTGCATCATTCTGCGCTTGTGGTTATCATTGGCTTGGTTGATCTTCCCTTCCATCTGGATGGCAAAGTCGACTAGCTCTTCTAGATCTTCAAAACGGATGTTGAATAACATAGTCTGCATTTCATCATGCAATCCATTCAGGAATCTTTCCTTCTTCTTGGCTTTAGTGTTGATCTCATCAGGGGCATATCTAGCTAGGGACAGAAATTTGGCATGGTACTAAACTACCGTCATCCTTCCTTGCTTCAGTTTTCTGAAACTCATCTCTCATTCTGGTGACAAATCCTTGTGGCACATGGGTGCGGCTGAACTTGATCTTGAAAGATTCCCAAGTCATCACCTGACCATGGTTCATAGTACGGGTGCTATTCCACCAGGCTCTTGCATCTCCTGCTAGATAGTGGGTGGCAAACAGTCAACTCCTGCGACTTCCAGATTGTTCTCCATGGTTTGCAACCAGTCATCAACATCTAAGGGATCCTCAGATTTGTTAAAGATAGGGGGATTGGTATTCTGAAAGTTCTTAAGCTTGGATCCATGATGATCCTGATTTCCATGGCCTTGATTATTGTGGGACATTTGAGCTATCTGTTGTAGAGTGGCTAGATTGGCTTGGCGCTCGGCTCTACTAGCTTCATGGTCGGAAACTAGCGTTTGCAGAATCTGCAACATTGGGTCCTGCGATGAGCTTCTTCCTCCGGGGTTTCCATGAGTCATCTGAAGATTGATGTAGATAATGAGGAAAGAGGGAAAGTTCTAAAGTTCATGGTTTTGTTTTCAAAAGCATTAAACTTTGAGTTTGAACTCAGGTTTTGCAAACTAACTCCTTCTCATTCATTCATTCATTCAAGCACACGATACAAACACACACCACAACACAAAAGGAAAGCAGATGGTTTTAAGAACCATTATGTGAACTAAGATACAGTGGGACCGATACAACTCATTCCTACGGTAGTGATCAAGTGCATCTACTCATCATCAATGAAGTCGGAATCATCATCATCGGTGTCGAAATCCATGGCATCATCCTCCAGGTAGTCGTTGTCATCACTGAGGTACGAGTGAAGATCTCCCTGGATGTCTTCACCTTCTTCCTCTTCCTTTGCTTCAAGCTGGGCTTCTTGCTCCTGGATGGTCTTCTCGAGGTCGGCCACCTTCTTGCGAAGACGAGCGATGGTGCGATTCTTCTTCTCGCGTTGACGATGAAGGGATTGGCGATCCTTGATGAGCATGGCGAGAGTCTGGTCCTTCTTGGCGGCAATGGCAAGGTTGTGGTTGGCATAGGCTTGAGCATTGTCCAATTCCTTCTACCTATCATACAATAGGAAGTCAAGATTCTCCACATGGCGCTTCATCTCCGGGTGACTTGCCATCTCCAATGGCATTCCCATATAATCACGCCTTGCGAAGAGCGTAAAGCGAGTTCCCTAGATCAAGTTGATGTTTTGCCCACACAGACGGGCAAGATCTTCATGCATAGCCCTGGCTAATCCATCTAGCCAGTTGTTCTCTCGCACGGTGAATTGAATCTTCTCAAAAAGGGGTGCTTCCATCTTGCCTCTGAGATCTGCAACTATCAGCCATTATAGATCTCCTCCTGGGTATTCCTTGAGTTGTGCTCCGAAGAATTCCGGATGCGGGAGCTCAAGATACTCTGACAGTGCATCAAGATCCCTCTGAAAGATCAGCTGGCCTCCGTTGCCCAACTGGTAGAACTTGCAATACTGAACTTCCATCTATAAGAATTTAGGATAAGTTAGTGAGGTGATCAAGTGTGTCAAATTTTTATGTACTAATGTAAGAATTTTTGAGGAACATGATTTTTTTTGAAAGAATCAAGGATAAGAGCGGGAATATCTTTTCATAAATACTTACTTCTTTGGTTTTGAAACTAAGCTTTTGTTCGGACGTCCATTCTAACTAGGGTCTCCTATGGTCAGGATGGCTCTTATACCAACTTGTCAACACCCGGATTGTTAATCCCATATGCCTGTTATGCCATACATCGCAATCCCTGGATTACCATTTTTGCGAGACATAACAGTTTGGATATCACAGTACATCATCCATTACAAACCATAATAAGGTCTTACACAAATAACGGATCTCATGATCCAGTCTTAATACAAACAAGAAGCGGAATAATAAGCATAGCAGTGGGCTCCATCTTCAGTGTCACAGGCAATGCTGACGATGGAAGATGATCCTAGTTCTCGTAGTCCTGCTGTCCATCATCCTGATAGTCCTCCTCATAGTCTGGCCACGGGAATAGCCAGGGACAAAGCCATGAGTACTCTTTAAGTACTCGCAAACTATCACTAACAAGTAAGGTGATTCTAGTAGGAATCTGAAGCTCTAAGGTTATTTGCAAAAAGCCAGATTTATCTCAATTGAGTTTAGAAGTAAAGAAAACTAAGTAAATGTTCTAAATCACTTTAAGTTGGGAACCTAGTTTTCATATTCACAACCCTGTTGTGGTGAAGTCAAAATCATAGTTCACTTCACAAATCATTTTGAAAACATCTGACGATGGAACAATATGGCCACTCCAACTGTCCATGACCGCGGACGCGGCTATTCGAATAGTTTGACACTCTGTAGAGGTGGTACACTTTCACCACAAAATTTGATACATCCGTCAGGGATAACCCTGAATCATCATAGTTAGTAGGTGGATAATCAATCATAAACTTTCAATTACACAATCTAGTACATGCACCTCCCCTATGAGCTTGGCCTCCTAGCCATGGCCATAGGTGGACATCATCAAGAGGTAGCCTCAGCTCAAACCTCTTTCGCGAGGGAACCCATACTAATGCATACAAACTTCCGGCTAAGCCTTACCCAATTCAGGTATTGTGGTTGTACGGTAAAATTGGAATGGTATCGCATTTGAAACCAACCATCAGTTTTTGTAAAAGGGCTAAGGCTCATGCCTCAACATTTTTATCACCAAATCCATTTGTGTTTCTCAACACATGTCAAAACATTTTAATAGAATGACTCATCATTCCAAGGTTTTCATAATCATTTTCACCAAGTATTCCCATCTAAAGTGATCAAGTTTTATGCTTAGCACTAGCCACTACAGTTAACAGTGTTCACTAATGAGGGATGCTAATCTTCAATCTCATGCCATAGAATTACATCTAGTATAGGCCTAGTTTTATACTCTTTATGCTATCTATACTACTTTCCAATACTCACAAACCACTAACTAAAAGTAAAGAACTTTAGTAGAGTAAAAGAGTAAAGCTTGCAAGTAAAACTTGGGATGATGGATATAAATCAAAGTATATAACCAAAGCATGTCTAATGCATCTTGCTTAGGTTCTCTTGCAATTAGTGATGGCTTGCAAGTATTATCTTGCCAATAATAGCTTTCCTTGATTGGTGCAGTGATTGAAGTTTTCTTCGTCTTCTTCAGGGTAGAACTCCTCCTCCTCGTATCCTTGGTTGGTACTATCGTCTATAAATAAATACGGGGTACACAATCACCAAACAATACTTAACTAGCTATATTTAGCACACTAAGGTTCACACTTGATGATCTAGCATCATCACAATCATCACATGAAATAATGAACTAGTTTTATTTAGTTTATTTGGGCAAAGTAATTTCTACTCATTGAAATTAATTAAGATTTAATATTCTCCAATTAAAATATGGGATCATGTTGAAACATGTCATCACCACATATTCTAATGCATGGGAATGGGATTCAAAATGTTGGTCATATTTTATAAAGTTTAAGATTACTATTTAAATTATTTAAAGTGACTAGAAATGCCTATATAGCATTATTTTGGTACTAGTCCAAAGTCACTGCATGGAAACCTAGATATTTTTACATATTCAGATAGATATTATCAAATGTGATTTTTGAGAGTTGGAATCAACTCAAAAGCTATTATGGTTGATTTTTGAAAAATGTTTGAAGTTGCAAAATTCTCAGTCTTGTTATTTTTCCTATAGAATATCTCTAACTCCAAATGATTTAAATCCAACGAGTTTGGATAGAAATTTTAATTACCTTTCTAGGAAAATTTGAATCATGCAATTTGGTTAAGTGAAACTCTCTGAATTGATTTTTGAATATCTAGACAGAATAGGATTTCATCTAAAAAGGAAAATCAATATTTGAATTTCTTGGGCTGCGCAGGAAAGCTAAACGGGACAGCCCAACTGCACTACACGGCGCAGCGGGCTGCTGACAGATGGCGGCCACCAGTCAGCGACTCAGTTTAACCAAAATGGTATCTAAGCATCTGGGCCGTGCGATCCTATTCTAATCCAACAGCCAAGTGTCATCGTCGACGACGAACAGCTCCGGCGAGGAATGTGACCTAGCACGGTGGTGGGGGACTCGCGGGGCTCATCTGGGCTCTAGCTAGGGTCGGTGACGGGGGCAAATGATGTGGTAGATGACTGCGAGGCGAGGCGTGGTCACGGTATGGCTTAGGGTGGTCGGAAACTCTGGCGCCCCTCTCCTCCAGCAGCGGTGGACTCTGGTGAAATTTCAGCGTGGTGGTGCTCGCCTTGCTCCGGGGAGAAGTGGGGGAGTGGCTGTGAGGAGTGGGGAGTCGAATGGTGTGGAGAATGGAGGCGGGGGTGGCCTCCTTTTATAGCGTGGCACGGGGACCGAGCGGTGCGGCGGTGAGCTGGACGGTGGCGTCGCTACAGGCGGCTAACGGCATGGCCGAGGGTGTAGGACGCTGCAGTGTCTCCTGGCGGTTCTCTCAGACTTAACGGCGCGGCGTGGGGTGGCGTGGTTCGGTCGGGCGTGTGCGGTGTTCTGAGTAGTGGAAGAAGTATTTGCGGCGGCGTGCAGCAGCTGCGGGTCGCGCGGCGGCGAATGGGCGTGTCTGCCGGGGTGGCATGATCATGGCGAGGCTACGCGTGCATGGTGAGGGCAAGACGCAAGCTGGGCGAGCTGGTCGGGCACGGCGCACTGGCATGCTCTGGACACGGTGCAGAGAGGCGAGGAGCGGCGTAGCTAGGGTGGTCCATGGCTCGGCTGGGGTTGTGGCCTGGACAGGGGGTGGTAGTAGAGTGCGGTGTAGCTCCTGGACATCCTGGATGGGCGCAGGGTGGTCTTCTGCGAGCTGGCCATGGTCGACCGGCTGTGACCATTTGCGAGCGGCGCTCCATTCTGTTCCACGGTGAAGGGGGGAGCTGGTCTGGGCTGGGTTAGACTTAGGGGAGACAGAGGAGTAAATAGGGGACCAAATGGTCGACTATTACTATGGCAAACAGTGAAGTTAGGCTAGAGGTTTATCTATGTAGACAAGGTGTTTGTGTTAATGGCCGCATGAAACAAAGTTTAGAAATTTTGATTCAAATTTTTTGAGTGATCTTAGATTAAGCTTGAGAGTCTATGTTTGCTTGGAGAGGTCAAGGGGAATTGATTTGGTAGGTTTTTGAAAAAGTGTGATCTTAACATATGAAATAGATTCAATTTTCAACTGTCCATTAAATTAATTTGCAAGATGTTTTTGTAAGTTTGTAAAGTGGTCCTTGATACATTTTTACTTGGTCTAGCAAGGGGTGAAAAGAAGTAGAAATGTTTCTGTCGGAAATCTTCTTCTAGGAACACACAAAGTGTCCTAGTGGTTGATTTTGGTCCAAATGACCATTTGCTTTATTTATTCTTATTTGATTTCTTTCTCTTTGGATTTTGTTTGTAAATGGTCTAGATGATGTGGCATTCACCTTTAAACCATTTCACATCATTTAGAACAATCAAGCATGGCATATACACTCAAATCTATACTAATGCAAACACACATGTATTCATATTCATTTTCTTAATAATTTTTTTTGTTAACCCTAAATTGGGTGATTAGAACTTGATAACCTTGATTAAAATTTTGGGATGTTACATAGACCCTTTGTTCCTTCTCCTAGGTGCTGAGGTACATTACAGGGACCCATGGAAGGCCTAACCTCCAGAGATCAAAATCTCATGTAGGAGTTGTGAGACAACTCATACTAGAGAAGACAAACTTCTAGCCCAAACCCTTCCCATGTAGGAGTAATGTGGTTGCACATGTTAATTTTTCTAGCAAACTGCAAAGAATCGGGTGCATTTTTTAAAACATTTTTCCTACGGTTCCTTTTGTAAAACAAAAACCTTTTTATTTTCTCAAACTTCTCTTGGCAGGTCAAACCTCACCAAGATTTTACCATAAAACATTTCTGTAAAATATTCGGGGGTCTTCCCATCCTATAGCTTGCTTCGGGTGAAATAGGGTCTCCAAAGGGGTATGGTGTTATACAACATCTACCATACTAGGGTCAAGTAGGTGTCATCAAGGGGATTATACTTGCTAGTAAAAATAGCGTAATGGTTTGGAGGAGGCAAGACACTACCAGGTATAGATCATCATATAATAAAACGATGCAATTTTCATAAAAATAGTAGGTAAAACATGCATAAGTAAAATAGTAGGACAAGGCTTATGATCAAGAAGGTGGCTTTCCTATGATTAGCAATCTGACAATGTATGTCACTGGACTTCTTCTTACAATACCATAATAATAACCACAATAACCATCCTAATCTCCGAGATAATTGCAACTATCATCGTCGGGGAGCACACATGCAAACAAACAAGGACGTGATCAATACAAGGCATATAGGAATCAATACAATACAGCAATCAAACATACAACACATCAATAGCTTTAGTAGGTTCTGACGGATTGAGATTATTGCAATTGGAGTTATTGGAAAGGCATTTGTGGGACTTGTTTAATGATTTTATTGTCAAAAAACACCTAATGAAGAGGTTTGGACTAAGGTTTGAGTTTGTGTGATATCAATGTCTACAAATAATATCATCAAATAGGTATTGAAAAATCAAGGCCGCCAAAAGTGGTTTCATGATTTTATCAATTTTATTTATTTAATTATGATAATTCTAGTGTAAATATTCCTTGTTTTGTTGAATAATTCACCAGAAAAGATCCAGAGCTCAATTAAATTTGTCCTCAAAGGTCTTTGTATATACTTAAGTTTGTGATTTCTAAGAGTTGGAATCACCTCAAAATAATTACCAGAATACCCTTGAGAAATTACCAAAGTCACTTATGTAGTCAATTTGTCTTTATAACCAGGTTTATTTTGCAGATCCAATTGGTATGAGGCAAACAAAAATGGTTAGGTATTAGAAACACCTTCCAGTAGTAATTGGAATCATCATTTTTGGAGTTGTATAGCTTCTGTTAGGATTTTTCTAGTGAATAAAGGACTTGCAGAAGGTTTTAAATCACTAAAATTCCTCAAACTCTCAAAAGTTCTTGAAATCCAGGGTTTTGATAGGTGTTGAAATACCACATCACCGAGAGTGGGAATGAAATCAAAACAAGCTATGGATTGGCCTGGGTAAATTCCTAAAGTCATAAATAAGGATCTTTTGTTATTTTTTATTATAAAACTAAGGATCCAATTGGAATGGGACCAATGCCAACAGATGGGAAACTATCAAACCTACCTGATGGAGGGGGATTCACTCCATTTGGATCTTTAGAACTTGCTAGAGGATTTATTTATTGCAAGGCATCATATTTACCATATTAAATCTTAGAAAATGTACAGAATATTTTTGGTCAAAATTTTGGTACTGCATGTTAGATCAACCATTCAGGTACTTTATAAAAATAAGATATAGAATTGTCACATTTTTATCCATTTTCTTTTTCAATTAAAGCTTGCAGCTATTAAGAAGATCTGGGAGAAAAATAATAAGGAGAAATGCTAAAAGGGATGCTCTTGTGCCGGCTGCAACGCGGGCCAGCCCAATAGGTGACACTGAGGAAGCGCATGTCGTTCAAATTACCGGCCACGGGGCCCACCCACCATTGCACTGTGAGGCGAAGTAGTACGAGATGCCTCTGGTCATCCGATTAGGGGCGGATTGATTGCTAGGAGGTTGTCTCCTACCTCGATTCAGGACGACAAGAGAGAAAACCCTAGGGCGTCCAACAGGGGTCTGGGAGGCTTACCCATCGGCAGAGGGACGACGGGGAGGCCATAGGAGGATGCGGGGCGCCACGATGGTCCCGGAGATGGGCGGAAGCAGGGGTTTCCAAGTCGGGACGGATCTCATGATGATGTCTGAGGTGAGCTCGTTGGGGAGAGGAACAAAGGAGAGAGTACCATGAGCAGATCTTTGAAACAGCCAAGAGATGTTCTCTTTATTCTCCTTGCTAGGATAGAGCAAGGAAGGGGAAGTGGAGCTCAGTGGTGGTAAGTGGTAGGGATAGGAGTGAAATGAGGGACAGAGGAGAATCTGGGGTGGGATCTGGATATTTAAACCGAGGGAGGCATGTCCATGGTGGACTAGGTCCATTTGGACAAGTGAGAGGGTGCTGGGCTCTGGTTGGCTGTGAGGGGCAGTGGTGAATGTCGTGGTATGGCCACAGGAGGTCAAGGAGGGGTGGAGGAGCAGTGCAAGCCAAGTTTCCTTACCTTTATATGCTTCGGCAAAAAAAGAATAGAGGGAGAGTGGGGTGGTAGGGCCAACTACGACAGCTACTCAGTGGTGTAGAGGGGTGTGTATGAGGTGTTGGGTCGTGCTATAAGGTGAGTAGGGCAGGGAGGTTGTTGCTAAGAGGAGATAAATAAATGAGCAAGATGGATCATGTGCTTGTCTCCCCATGATCCATGCATAAAATACATGTAGCAAGGGTTTGCTATAGTCGGTTGCTACAGTGCACGACCAGAGATTGATGGAGTGCTGTGTAGAACAATCAAGGGATGTGGTGGGGGTTTCGTGAGGTTTTGCTTGAAGGATTTGCTTAGCTGGCAAATTTGATCATATAGATAATTATTAAGGGATGTTGTTAATTTGAGTTGATTAAGATGATGCAATGGTACTGGCAGGTAGATGAGGTCAAGATACCTCTCTGGGAATTATTCGAGATTTTTCCAAGTATTTTTAGTCTACTTAAAATTATTTAGTCAAAAAGGGCTGAAATGGTCTTAAAAAGTTGAGTTCATATTTTTGAATTGGACAAGGATGGTTTTTTGTTTGGAATGGTGCCAATTATGAATTCACACTTTGGGTAATTTTCCCAAGATTTAAATATTTTTCCATATCGGCCATTTACGAAAAAGGGCAAAAAGAATTATTGGATCACTTCAAAATCATCTATTTTTTAAATGAGAAGATAGATAACAATATGTAGGCCTCAAATGTGTTTTTATTTGAGGAAGTGTTTTGAGGAAAAACAAAGTTTCTTCAGTAGAGGGGTTTTTGAGGATTTTGTAATAGAAAGGGAATAAATAGTTTTAGTTCCAAAATAATTATGGAAAACCTTTGATAATTTGGAACCTTGGGTTATGGCAATCCAATTTGATTTTGGTAGAAAACAAGGAATAAAGGATCTAGGGTAATGTTAATTTTATACCTTCAAAACCTTGTTGGATCTTGGAGCTCAAAGCTCCCCTTGGGTCATGAGATGTATGGATGGATAGAACAAGTGATGTAGATCACCATGGAGAAAGTTGTTGAGGTTGATAATGATTGATTTCAACAAGGATTGATGACAAACTTTGAACAAAATAAGGCTTCCAGAACAAATTGACATCTATCCTTCAAAACCATGTGGGTTTTGGAAGCACAAGGCTCCAATTGAACCAAGTGAAGTGGGTATGGATAGACCTTCATGATTATATTACAATCATTACTAGAGTTGGTCAAAAGAAGATACTATGAGGATGTGAGATTCTACCAAAGTAGGCATGTTGAAAATATTTGCACGAATTGTTATTTTCTTGCCTGCCAAACCATCAAGAAAAATTTGGTTAGAGGATGGTTGAGCCAAGGGAAAGAGTGAGCCTAGGTAGTCCCTAGGATGGTTTACAATATGGTTCAAGTGCATTTCAAAAAGTTCCCAAGATATCGAAATGATGGAGACTCAAAGATGTGATGTTGATAACAGATTTCCGGACTTAGCCATTTTGGCAGATTTGTAGTTTTTGACTATAATCCAAGAGAGGATGGTTTTGAGATGATGCAAGGTTCCAAATCATCATAAAGTGGATGATGTTGAAGTGTAGGTTGATTAGAAGGGACCCTTTCTTGGATTTGGTCTTCATTAACTTGGAAGTTTCTAGAAGGGATTATTTAAGAAGTGATCTGGTTATCGGTTTCAGAGGATCACTAAGTGACTAGAGATCAGATCCACCTTGGAAATCTTTCTTAGGGTTTTGTACTCTTAATTTAGTTTGATCCTAGAGGATGAGATCCTAGGGTAACTCACTTTAATTCCTAAGCAAACAAGTCAGACTACAAGATCAGGGCAATTCATCTTAGTAGATCAAGGCATCTCATCTTACAAGAAAACAAATATGCTACCATGGATACATCCAAACCTAGCTTGGAGTAAGGACGGGTATTTTGAAATGGTTCATTTTAATGTAGATGAGAGTCCCTTGGTATTTCTACCAAAAAGTAGAATTCAAAAGTTTATGAAAGGTCTTGGAAAACCTAGGGATAAGAATAGTTGAAAGTTCTATCTTGAAAACATAAGGAGATTATATCATATAGCTCTCCATAATTTTGTTAATAGAATAGAGGAAAATAATGTTTGTGGCAAAGGCACCTTGGCTCAAGTTTTGAAAAGCTAGAACATTTGAGAATATGTAAAATAAGCCAAGACAGTTTTGTGAAATAGCTTTCGTCAATTGATGGGGAGGTAAGGAGTATATCATATGTTATACATTAAGATGCATAAGCACATACAAACAACAAGCAAACACTGCATCATGAAACAAGAAAAGGGTTTTGTTCCCCATGATTTTTTCATTCTTGGCAAGTAAACATGGTTGCTGAATTTGGGATGTTACAGTGATGCCTTGTTCATTGCATGCTATATTGCATTGGTGCTTGTCTGCCTTGTTCTGATTGTGGTATGGTTTGTTTCCATGTATGCTCGATGATGACAATAGTTGCAATTGTTATGACATCGAGAAGAAGGGATCATATTATTTTTGTTATTATTGGTATTCTAAAAACAAGTCTAGGGACATATTATTGTTCATAGGCAAGCCACCCTCTTGCTCATAAGCCTTGTCCAAATGTTTTACTTATGCATGTTTTACCTTCTTGTTTATGAAAACTGCATGGTTTTACTATATGATGATCTATGCCTGGTAATGACTTGGCTTCTCCAACCCATTACCATTTTGTACTGCTAAGTACACCCCCCGTGACAACCTACTTGTCCCTAGCCGAAGCAAAACTAGAAGATGGGAATACCCCAGAAAATTTTACAAAATGTTTTATGGTAAAACCTTGGTTAGGTCTGATCTACAAAGAAAATTTTGAGAAATAAAAGGGTATTTGTCTTACAAAAAATGCTAAAGGAAAAAGGAGGAAAAATGGTTACAAAAATGCACTCAGTTCTTTGCATCTTTAGCTACAACAACTTAATCCGTGCAACACATTACTCCTATATGGGAAGGGGCTAGACTCGAGGTTTGTTTACTCTGGTATGAGTTGCCTCACAACTACTACAAGGGATGGCGATCCCTAGAGGCTGGGTCTTCTCCTCTAATTATCCACGAAGCGTCGACCAGGTGAATAAATGAACTATATGCGGGTAGCCAAGCATTACTATGAGGCTCTCATTGAAATCACACACTTTATGTAGTGGAAAAGGCGCTCTGGTTGGTCCTTGGTACGCGATGTCCCCGTGTTCAGAGGAACGACTCATAGGGTAGACCCTTGTATTGGAGTGGGCATCCTGAGGGTCTTAACCGGTTACTCGACCCACGATCCATGAGGGATTAGGGTATGGTAACCATATGGTGTGTGTAAAATGTTCAACCCCTATAGAGTATAAATCTATTCGAATAGCCGTGTCCGTGGTTATGTACGGGTTGGACAAACTACTGTAGAGCGCGTGGTTTTGGTTTCTAAAAAAGGCTTCAAAAGATGTTCTGACCATGGGATGGTCGGAAAGGATAAATGTTCTGACCATGGGACGGTCGGAAAGGATAAATGTTTTGACAATGGGATGGTTGGAAAGAATAAATGTTTTGACCATGGGATGGTCAGAAAGGATGAATGTTTTGACCATGGGATGGTTGGAAAGGAAGGAAAAAATGTTGGTCATGGATGACCGGAAGGAAGGCAATGGGTGACCCCATCCTAGTAGTTTACAAGTTGTTTCAATGTTTCCAAAAAGGTTTATAAACGATTTTCAACAAAGATATGTAGATGCTATATCTACAAGAGAAACTACTCTTGCAAGGAACCTCTTATGGAGCCATCCTATACCCCAACCATATTGCATATCTCTTGTTATACTCCCTTTAAGGTGGTTTGCGAGTACATTGAAAGTACACACTGGCATTGTCCTTGGATATCTACTTGGCCAGACTATGAGCAGGATGATGGAGATGATGGAGGTTTCGATGACGACTTCACGAATTAGTGCTTTCTCCGAGGCAGGCAGCTATAGGGATATGGCCTAACTCATGTCTTTCGCGTTTAGTTGATCTGCTTCTATTCGGTATGGTGCCCATCATGGCACCTTTGTAAGACTATTTATATAAGACTTGTTGTATTCAGTACTGTAAAGGTTGTGTATTTGATACTAAGTCTGTTGGGGGGATACCCCCGGGTAGGGTCACGCCGAGGTATAAAGGCCAAGTTAGCCGAGGTACGGCAAGGTCAAAGCGAATGCTGGCCGAGTCACCTCAAGGCAGGCCGAATCTTAGGGTAACCCGGACCAGGGGATGTTCACCTAACTGGGTCTCAGCCGACTTATATCGTAAGTCGGTGAGATATATCTAACTTGTATGCAGGAACAGGTGTGGCTGGATCAACTATGTACGATCCAGGTTATATCAAGCTTGTAGGAGAAGGAAGGTATCTCGTTGGTCAAAGGTGACCACTGTACACAGAGCATGAGCGAAGCGGACAGAGGCGGGACCACCGAGGCGTGGCCGACAAAGGTGACGAAGCCTATGTCGGATGACGCAGGCGCCGTAGAGGCTCACGGTAGCCTCTGCATGGGTGACGCGGGGGAAAAGTGACCCGGTCGGCTTACTATTTTGGGAAGAGGCATATTCCCTGGAATATGCCTCCACGAATGCCCTAATTGGAGACCTAGCCACCCCTATATAAGGAGGGCTAGGGCCTCTGTAGAAGGGGTTGATCTCTAGTTGATTAGATTTTACTTGGTTCCTGAGGGCTAGCTAGTGGTGAGATTAAGAGAGATCCTTCTTCCTCCTCTCTCCAATACAGCTCAAGGAGCACTTGTAATCTGTGGAAGTGAATCGAATACAAAGCTTCTGTGTGTGGAATCACCACACTATCCCTCCCTGGATTCCCCTAGTGCATTTAGTCCCCACCTTTAGCTATCCATGGCATCTGCCGTGACACCACCATGACAGTTGGTGCCCACCGTGGGGCTAGCGGCGCTAGCAGGGGTGAAGATCCGGACGGGAAACCTCATCGGCACCGGCGAATGCATCGTCTCTGGGCTCGTTTAGCGCTTTGGAGCGCTGGATTTTGTTAGCGACAATGCTGGCTGCTTCGGCAAGCGTCCTCTTCCGTGCAACAACCTCTTTGTCAAGCTCGGCGCGCATAAGGTCTATGTTGCTGTCGATGTGACGTGCGTTCATCCGCGGAACGTCGCTAAAGGAGGCGAGCCACCCCTTAGTGTGGTTCACGGGGCGCGTATCACTCGCTCCCTGGACCGTGCTGAGGTGATGATGACTGCGCCTGGCGCTGGCGCAAGCAAGGATCTGACACCAGATCCGGAGGTAACGCCTAAGGCACCAAGGAAAAGTAGAGGTCCTCCACTAGAGAGGCTAGAGAATGTGTTGCAGCAAGCGATGGATAGCTTGGCAAACCCAGTAGCAGCAGCGGTAGATCCGGCTCAAGCACAGGCCGAGCTAGAGGAAACTAGGCAAAAGATACTAGAGGGTGCAAAAAAGATAGCCGCGGCTCAGTAGTCGTTGAACATGACACTGCGTGAATACGCAAAGGCAAATAAAGTAGATGCTGTAAAAGTGAAGGGGAGAAATATCATGAGTGAAATGAACAAACAGGGTGATACTAGGATTGAGGAGTCAAAGAACTGTTTATCCGTGGGGCTGCCGAAGTATAGTACCCCGGCGAAAAACCTCAGAGCAGCAGATGCAGCTGCGTCCGAGTTAGAGGGGCTAACGGGTGAATCCCGTCAGAGACAGCAAGATAGGGTCAATGAGCTGGTTCAGATCACGAACAGGCAAAATGAGGAATTTCTCAGGGCTAACCCAAAGAAAGCTGGGGCCTCCAAGATCGTTCATTCGGTGGTGGGTAACCCGGAGAAATCCACTGGAGCTGCATCGTCTCCTCATGGTGGTCCTAGGAGAGAAGAGGTAGTAACCTCGGCCAGGAGGAACAAACAGATAGTCCCGTATGACCCGGCAAGGGCAGGGAAAGGAAAAGAAGTGCAGAGAAATGAGGATCGACAAAGTGTGAGCCGAGGTGAAGCCGGCCGAGGTAACAACGACCAAGGCAATGCCGGTCAAGGAAATGTTGTAAATGGCAACGCCGGACATCACAACTCGGCAGGAGCAGGACAACCGTAGCAGCGGAATATACCAAGCCAAGAGCAAAGTGCCGGCCGAGGTATGCAACAGAGAGGTGCTCCACGAGACCAAGACCGATATAATGATGGGGACTCGGAAATGGTGAACACAGGATACCCAAGGCCGGACTATCATGTGATAGGGTCAAGATTGGGAAGCAGGGATTTGATGCCTGACGATGCCAGATTAAAACTGGATCGGCTGTATAGGTCGAAACAGATTGAATGTCAAGGTCCCCCAGGCCCTGCGTGTTTTGGGCCCCGGATCATGAAGGAGCCTCTGGTACCTAACTTCCAACTACCTAGAGGCACTAAGACATACGATGGCAGCACAAAGCCGGAGGATTGGTTGATTAACTATGCTACAGCTGTGAAAATTGCTACAGGAAACTTGAGATGGGCTGTGAGATACGTACCCCAGATGTTGGAGGGGCCAGGGAGGGTATGGCTAAACAATTTGCCGCTCGGAAGTATTAACTGCTGGATTGATTTTGAGGAAATGTTTATCAGCAATTTCTCAAGTACGTATCAGAGGCCGAATAGGCCACAGACCCTAGCAATGTGCAAGCAGAGACCGAACGATACGGACCGGGAGTTCTTGACCCGGTGGTGTACCGTGCGAAACTCATGTGAGGGTGTGATTGAGTCACAGGCCATAGCATGGTTTGTGCAAGGATGCAGATATGCAAGCATGTTGTGGCAAAGATTACAAAGGGATATGCCAACTACGTTGGCAGAGACAATCCGAATTGCTGATTCGTATGCGTTGGGTGACCCAACTCAGCCCAGGCTCGTGTCAAACGAGTCAAATGAGGAGTTCTACCAGAGAGATGGAACCAGGTCATCCCGGAGGAATGATTACCGGGGTAAAAGAAGAGATGACAGACCGGATTACCGGTACAATTCGCAACAAGTTGCTGATGTGAATCAGGATCAACCCGGAGCAGGGGGAAATCAACGTCAGAAGACTGGAGGGCAACAATGGACACCAAGAAACGACGGAAAGAAAACTTGGACGCCAGAGCAGAAGAAACAGTGGCAAGAAAAGAAGGACCGTCCGAGGTATATTTACGAGTCGATGCTAGATCAGCCGTTTAAATTCCACACGCCAAATCCGATTAACCCAGCGGGTCATACAACAAGGCAGTGTAAGTGGATGCGTAAGATAGAACAAGGTGGTCCGGGGAATGCTTAGGCACCTCAGAATGATTAACCTCGGCAGGAGTTACCCCGGCAGCAATTGCTCTCCGGAGCGAGCATGCAATAGCTAATGTTGCCTCCCCTCCGCCAAGGTATGACAACCATGAAAGAAGGGATGTAGTGTATCAAGTGGAATACCAGCATCAGTCAGATCAGAGGTACCCCGGAAACGAGGGGAGGAATGAGTACAGAGAGCATCATCAGAGTTACTGTGTGTTTACCACTGAGGAAACAGATAGAAAGAGCTTGCAGCACCGACACATGGAGGTGAATGCGGTAATGCCAGCAGTGACGAGGTATATGCCTTGGTCGGACCAGGAAATCACCTGGAGTATCAAAGATCATCCCAAGCTTATGCCAAGTCCTGGTTCGTATGCGCTAGTGCTGGATCTGACATTCATTGGGCCTAACATCAATGTGAGATTCTCAAAGGTACTAATTGACAATGGCAGTAGCATTAACATCATGTATGCGGATACAATGCGCAAGTTGGGTATCTCGGAGAACATGCTCCAAGCTACAAGGACAACTTTCCATGGCATTGTGCTAGGCATTTCTTGTGAGCCCATAGGCAAGGTCCGGGTTGACGTATTGTTCGGCACGAGAGATAATTGCCGAACTGAGAATTTGGAGTTTGAAGTTGTGAACTTAGAAAGTGCGTATCACGCGTTACTCGGAAGACCAGCACTGAACAAGTTCATGGCAAGTTACCACATCAGTTATTTGAAGATGAAGTCGCCCGTGCCAAATGGAGTAATTACCATAGCTGGAGATTTCCAACGTTCCATTGAGTGTGCATCAGCCGGGTCTAACCTAGCCGAGTCACTCGTGATTGCGCAAGAGAAAAGAAAGATACAGGAGGTGGCGGCGTTGGCTCAGTCCACGCAGCAATATATGCCGGCGTTGAGTAATCCGCATGGTAGTGTCTCATTCCAAGACATAAAGGATACCAAGAAAGTGCCTGTTGATGACATGTTCCCAGAGCGCACCGTAACAATTGGTGCCAGGTTAAATGACAAATAGGAAAGCGAGCTCATCAGCTTCCTCCATGAGAATCGGGATATTTTTGCTTGGTCCACACAGGACTTGCAAGGTGTTCCGAGGGAGTTGGCCGAGCACTCTTTGAATCTGAGACCCGGAGCAAGGCCGGTGAAGCAACCTCTCCGCCGCTTCGCCGAGGATAGGAGAAAAGTCATTGGAGATGAGATAGCTCGGTTACTAGCAGGAGGATTTATCATGGAAGTTCTTTACCCGGATTGGCTATCTAATCCGGTGCTGGTGGAGAAGAAGAAGGATGATCCGAATGTGGCAGTGGGCGTATGTGTATCGATTACACGAACCTGAATAAGATGTGTCCAAAAGATCCATTTCCACTGCCAAGGATAGATCAGGTCATAGATTCAACTGCTGGGTGTGAACTGTTGTCATTCATTGATGCATATTCTGGTTTCCACCCAATACCCCTGAATCCGGATGATCAAATAAAAACTGCATTTATCACCCCGTATGGGGCTTATTGCTATCGCACCATGCCATTCGGTTTACGTAATGCAGGGGCAACGTACCAAAGATGTATGCAGAAATGTTTGCACGACCAAATTGGTCAAAATGTACAAGTGTGTGTGGATGATGTGGTTATTGAGACCAAGGAAAGCAAAACGCTCCTTGACGATATCAGGCAGACATTTGCAAACCTAAGGAGGTTCCGAATGAAGCTTAACCCGGAAAAATGTACCTTCGGTGTCTCGGCTGGAAAGTTACTTGGATTCCTCGTTTCCAGCCGAGGTATTGAAATCAATCCAACTAAAATCTAGGCCATAGAGCGAATGGAACTGCCGAAGTGTCTTAACGATGTCCAGAAGTTCACTGGATACCTGGCATCGTTAAGTCGGTTTGTATGTCGGTTGGGAGAAAAGGCATTGCCTCTCTATCAACTCATGAAAAAGTCGGACAAGTTCATTTGGACGCCGCAGGCCAATGAAGCCTTTATCCAATTAAAGAAAATGTTAGCCACTGCACCAGTGTTAGCCTCTCCACTATCAACGGAGCCAATGTTGCTCTATATAGCCGCAAACAACCGAGTTGTAAGTGCAGTAATTGTGGTAGAGCGTGACGAAGAGGGTAAGTCAGTGCAAAGGCCAGTGTATTACCTAAGCGAGGTATTGTCCGCATCAAAGCAAAATTATCCACACTATCAAAAAGTGGCGTATGGTGTGTACATGTCGGCAAAGAAGCTAAAACATTATTTTGAGGAGCACCCCATCAAAGTAATGTGGCGCCCCGCTAAAACCACTACTAGAAAATCGTGGTGTTTTTGTGCATTGCATCATCATGACCGCATGCTCATGTCATCATGCCACATTGCATTTGAGCATCGTCATCATCTTGCATGGTTTGTTTAAAAACTATTTTTCGAAAAGCCTATTTTTGTTTTCTAAACGCCCCGTCTTTTATTCAAACCATAAAACCCCCGGTCTTATCCGGATCTTTTATTTGCCTAAAAACTTTTACAAAATCTTTTAAAAATAAAAATCTTTTAAATAAAAAGTTTTACCGGGGGAGGCCGCCAGCCTGCCAGGCCAAAAGCCCGGCAAGCCAACAGCCTACTACCCGGCCCAGTTAAAACCAGACCAAAACCCTAAGCCACCTACCCCCTTCCCTCACTCTCTCCCCACCTAACCCAGCCGCCACCCCAACCAACTTCCACCCCGCCGCCACCTGGACGCGTCTCCCCACACACCTGGTCCCCGCCTCCCTCCACCTTATCTCCCCACCAACCGCACACACCACACCGCCCACACCTTGACCGCACTCCCACCCGTCCCCTGGCCACCTCTTGTCGCGCACGCGACCACGCATCCGGGCACGTTCCCCTTGACCCCCCCGCTCTCTCCCTTCCCTCGCGAGACACACCCCATCCCGACCGCACGCAACGCCAACCATCCCACCACCCCTGCATGCACACCAGCCCTGCATCTCCCTCGCTTGGCCCCACCACCCGGGCCCACTCCCCACCGAGCGCCTCACGAGCCCCACCTAACCCCGCTCGCTTGCACGCCCATCCCCGCCCGTGTCGCCTTCCTCTCCCTCACCCCGCGCCTTCCTCTCCCCTTTGGCAACCGCCGCCGCCGACCTCCTTCCTCGGTCGTGCATCCTTCCTCCGCCACGCCTCTAGGCTTCCTCGTCGCCCTGTCCTCTCGGCTTCAACCATGTCGCGATGCCACAGTCTCTCCCCCTCTGGGCTTCCTCGCTGGCCGCTGCTCCGTCCGCCCGGGCCGATCTTCCTCCGCCTCCTGCACGGCTCCTCCCGGCCCGGCCATCGCCGTCCTCCGCCGCGAAGCGCCGCCGCATCCTGGACTTCCCCGCGCCCTCCTCTGGTCTAGCCTCCAGCGAGCTCCTCTGCCCCTGCGAGCACGCCTCCGGCCCCGCTTGACCCCACCCCCGTCGACCTCGCCCTCCATCTCCATCGCCCCGCCGTCGTCCTGGCTCGCTGATAGGCGCACGTGCGGCCCCTAGCCCGAGCGCCTCCTACATCGCTGTCTCTGTCCTCAGCGGCCACCTCTGCAAGCGCCGTGCTCCTCTTAGGCCCTGCAGGGCTGACACAAATCCTCTCTACAGCGGCGCATGCCCCCGAGCTTGTAGCTGTGTCGAGCTCTTCCCGGCCCGTCACTGCCGTCGCATCTCCTCCGCTGCAGGACCTCCTCTTGGCTGCGTCGACTGCCGCCACCCCGGGGTCCACCTCGCCGGCCGCCTCCTCCGAGCCTCCTCCCGCGTGTGCTCTGCGTTCCTCACCGCCTCCACGTGTTCCTGTGCGCCAACCGGGTGTCTGCTGCCCGTGGTTGTGGCACGCTCCGTCCGCGTCTATGCGAGCTCTATTGCTGCCAAGACACATCAGTTGTTTCGTGTTTGTGTTGTGCCTGTGTGTTTTCTCGAGACCCTTTCGATGAACAAGATCGACCCCGGAAACCACCGATGCTGACCCAAGCCCGTCATCGATAGCCGAAATGATCTCCAACACGATTCACCAAGAACCTCGTCATGGATTCCAAGATCTTCGCCCTGGAATCACAAGACCGACACCACGAAAAGTAACCGCCACGATGCCTCAAGTTCTCCGAGTCCAAGCAGCACGATCTCCTACCCGAAGATTCCCGGTCGCCAAGATCGCCCACACGGAACGCCGAGATCCTGAGTGCGCCGACACGGACCCGAAGACCGCGAAACGCCGAGCTCTTCCTCCCGGAACCCGGAGACGTCGAGTGTGCCCGCATGGAACCTGGAACCGACAAGTTCTTCTTCCCGAATACGATGACCGAGACCCCGGACGATGAGCTCTGCTACATGGATGAGAAGACCGAACCCGAAGACCACGGATGCGACAAGATCTACTTCCGATGTTCGAGAACGATCCCGCCGAGACCGATCCCCGTCGAACCCTATCGAACCCCGGACCCCCGGAACCCCAAGATCTTTCGAACCCATATGTGTGACCCTAAACCTCTATTTTTATAATATGACATATAGCTGTCGCATCATTAAATCATCATGCTTGCATACATGTCATCTGGTGGGTTGAGTTAAATAGTCGATTCACCTATATTAAATATGGAGCGCATATGCGGGTTATTCTTGTCTATTAACACCTCCAGTTAAATTGGTGTAGATAACCGATGCCATGTTTTGCCCTGTTAAGAGAACATTTAATTTGCGGGGCAGATAAATAACATGAATCCTCAAATTAATTGTCGGGACCCCGATTCCGCTTAATACTGCCTAATTGCACCGTATCTGTGCCATGCCATGCATCGTATCATAAGCATGCTGGATCTTCTGCCGTAGTATTAAATATTGCATCCGGTGTTTCTTCTAGTGTTTGCTTCTTCGCGGATTAGGCCGATGAGTTGATGCGAGTATCGACAAGTTCTCCGGATATGAACCTCCGGCACTGTTTCCCAGGCGAGCATCTCTCCTCCTTCTACCTATTTTGCATTTATAGTCTTTATTTCCTCCTGTTGATCTATTGCTATCCGTGTCGCGATGCTTTAGTTTCCGTGCACCAGTTATATCCCGTGCAGCCTCTATATTTCCTTGGAGACCTCCTATTATCTGTTGTTTGGTAGATAGCTGGCCTTGCGAGTCGTAGTTGCTTGCTTAGGTGCGATCTCGTGTTGCCAAGTACCACAGTTGTTGGAATGCTGGCAGATGTTTGTGGTGATTTGATCATGACTTTAAATACAACTATTAAAATGCTAGATATAACTAATGCAGAGGCATCAGTGGGCAATAGCTGAAATTTGGTTCTTCCACGCTCACTTGTGTCTCGTAGGACCCGGAGTACTTGATACTTGTTCCTTGATTTTCGCACTATCCACATCCGGGAGGCCTTATGGACCCCCCCTGAGCTAGAGCTTGATTCATTTCTATTTCTTGGGGCCACAAACTAGTTTGGGGTTTTATTTACTATCTTGTACTTATCCCATGCTTTACTGCTTTATTTACGATTGTGCGTGGAGCACCTGTACTGTTTAGGATCATGACACGTTTTCGCTGTATCGACAAGCCCAATCACACTTTCGGGTTCCCAGTCGTTTACAGCTGTCCACACAAACCCTGGGTCTGTTCCGGAGCCGGCCAACTTCGTTACGGGTAGCTTAGTGGGGTCGCCCCCTGAAATATTTTATGAATCCTGTGATCGCTTTGTCATGAATGCCTCGTTGGGTTTTGAGTTGGTTTTTCCAAGGTTGATCGAGTGTGTGTTGCTATTTGTGCACCCCTGCAGGGTAAAACTTTCTGAAAGCCATGCCCGCGGTTATGGACGACTTGGAGCACAGTATCTCGATCATAGACAAGCATAACTAAAGTAGTGCTATAAATTTCACTTGATATGTTTGACTAGTAATCAGCTTCACTATAATGTAATGGATATTAAAAATGCCAACCACTGGTGGACCTGGGTTGTTTTGTTATATCTGCCTAGTAAGTATTGCAACTCCAATGGAATGTGATAAAAGTGCCAACAAATGCTTGGTTTTGGGATTCCTCAGGACAATTATATCTGACTAGTAAATGTTCCCAACTACCACGGAATGGTTAATTAAAACTGCCCACTACTTATGCTTCAGGATGACTCATGCTATCTATATTTGATTAGTAAGTGCTGCAACTACAACGGAATGAGTAAAATTGCCAACTGCGTGAGTTCCTTGGTCCGACTTCCTCGTTTGGTATCGAGGGGGAAATACCAGGATGGGTATGATTGGTGTTAGTATCAGGTTGGATTCGAATAGGTCTTTCTTACCCCACTCTAATAGCCGATAGAGGTATCGAGTCTCTATAGGTTGTTTAGTGCTTGCTGCGGTGCCGCTTCAGTCCACCATACCTATGTAGGCGAGAGCCACCAAATTCTAGCCTCGCCGTGTACTAGCCTCAGTACTGACGCTCCTCTTTTTCCTTTGCCCTTTGTCGGTACCCCTTTTGTTTTAGCAGGTTTGAGATCGTCGTCGTTGCAGGGTTACCCTTCCGGCTTGGCCTGGGCAGGGTTATGGACGCCATTGGTTATTCTTCAGGGATCTTAGCCTCATTTGCATCTTGTCCATAGTCGGACGCTCTATCGTTTTCAAGGTGATTTGGATCTTTGTATAGTATATTGTATTCTTGACTCATGGAGTCGTTGTTGTATATATCTGTTCTATGGGTCCCATCAAGGACTGTTGTGTAATGGTATTACTTCATTTTCCACCCGCACGAAAGTGCCTGGTGGGCGTCCTTGAATCATTTCTATGCAGGTTTGGCGGAAAGGGCTAAAACTTGCATAGGGCCGATTTGAGTGCGGCCGTTAGCTAGGTTATCCTACAGGATGGACTTGTGGGGTATCGCAACTGCTGAGCTCTGATACCACTCTATATCCATTCCGTTATAGTGAAGCATACCAGTGGTTGGCATAACAAGCATACCAGTGGTTGGCATTTTTAATATCCATTCTATTATAGTGAAGCTGATTACTAGTCAGATATATCAAGTCAAATTTATAGCACTACTTTAGTTATGCTTGTCTATGATCGAGATACTATGCTCCAAGTCGTCCATAACCGTGGACACGGCTTTCAGAAAGTTTTACCCTGCAGGGGTGCACAAATTGCAACACACACTCGATCAACCTCGGAAAAACCAACGCAAAACCCAACGAGGCATTCACGACAAAGTGATCATAGGATTCATAAAATATTTCAGGGGGACACCCCACTAAGCTACCCGCAACAAAGTTGGCCGGCTCCAGAACGGACCCAGGGTTTGTGTGGACGGCTATAAAAGACTGGGAACCCGAAAGTGTGACTAGGCTTATCGATACAGCAAAAACGTGTCACGGTCCTAAACAGTATAGGTGCTCCACGCACAATCGTAAATAAAGCAGTAAAGCATGGCATAAGTACAAGATAGTAAATAAAACCCCAAACTAGTTTGTGGCCCCAAGAAATAGAAATGAATCAAGCTCTGGCTCAGGGGGGGTCCATAAGGCCTCCCGGATGTGGATAGTGCGAAAATCAAGGAACAGGTATCAAGTACTCGGGGTCCTACGGGACCGAAGTGAGCATGGAAGAACCAAATAACATCTATTGCACACCGATGCCTCTGCATTAGTTATATCTAGCATTTTAATAGTTGTATTTAAAGTCATGATCAACTCCACCACAAACCTCTGCTAGCATTCCAACAACTGTGGTACTTGGCAACACGAGATCGCACCTGAGCAAGCAACTACGACTCGCAAGGCCAGCTATCTACCAAACAACAGGTAATAGGAGGTGTCCAAGGCAATATAGAGGCTGCACGGGATATAACTGGTGCACAGAAACTAAAGCATCGCGACACGGATAGCAATAGATCAACAGGAGGAAATAAACACTATAAATGCAAAATAGGTAGACAGGGGAGAGATGCTCGCCTGGGAAACACTGCCGGAGGTTCATATCCGGAGAACTTGTCGATACTCGCATCAACTCATCGGCCTAATCCGCGAAGAAGCAAACACTAGAAGAAACACCGGATGCAATATTTAATACTACGACAGAAGATCCGACATGCTTATGATATGATGCATGGCATGGCACAAATACGGTGCAATTAGGCAGTATTAAGCGAAACCGGGGTCCCGAGAATTAATTTGAGGGTTCATGTTATTTATCTGCCCCGCAAATTAAATGTTGTCTTAACAGGGCAAAACATGGCATCGGTTCGCTACACCAATTTAAATGGAGGTGTTAATAGACAAGAATAACCCGCATATGCACTCCATATTTAATATAGGTGAATCGACTATTTAACTCAACCCACCAGATGACATGTATGCAAGCATGATGATTTAATGATGCGACAGCTATATGTCATATTATAAAAAAGAGGTTTAGGGTCACACATCTGGGTTCGGAAGATCTTGGGGTTCCGGGGGTCCGGGGTTCGATAGGGTTCGACGGGGATCGGTCTCGACGGGATCGTTCTCGAACATCGGAAGTAGATCTTGTCGCATCCGTGGTCTTCGGGTTCGTCTTCTCATCCATGTAGCAGAGCTCGTCGTCCGGGGTCTCGGTCATCGTATTCGGGAAGAAGAACTTGTCGGTTCTAGGTTCCATGCCGACGCACTCGATGTCTCTGGGTTCTGGGAGGAAGAGCTCGGCGTTCCGCGGTCTTTGGGTCCGTGTCGGCGCACTCAGGGTCTCGGCGTTTCGTGTGGGCTATCTTGGTGACCGGGAATCTTCGGGTAGGAGATCGTGCCGCTCGGACTCGGAGAACTTGAGGCAACGTGGCGGTTACTTTTCGTGGTGTCGGTCTTGTGATTCCAGGGCGATGATCTTGGAATCCATGACGAGGTTCTTGGTGAATCGTGTTGGAGATCATTTCGGCTGTCGATGACGGGCTTGGGTCAGCATCGGTGGTTTCCGAGGTCGATCTTGTTCATCGAAAGGGTCTCAAGCAAACACATAGGCACAACACAAACACGAAACAACTGATGTGTCTTGGCAGCAATAGAGCTCGCACATACGCGGACGGAGCGTGCCACAGCCACGGGCAGCAGACACCCGGTTGGCGCGCAGGAACACGCGGAGGCGGTGAGGAACACGGGGCACACGCAGGAGGACGCTCGGAGGAGGCGGCCGGCGAGGTGGACCCCGGGGCGGCGGCAGCCGACGCAGCTAGAAGGAAGGCTACAGCGGAGGAGATGCGGCGGCAGCGATGGGCCAAGAAGAGCTCGACACAGCGACAAGCTCCGGGGCATGCACCGCTGTAGAGAGGATTTGTGGCAGCGCTGCAGGGCCTAGGAGGAGCGCGGCGCTTGTAGAGGTGGTCGCTGAGGACAGAGACGGCGATGTAGGAGGCGCTCGTGCTGGGGGCCGCACGCGCGCCTGTTAGTGAGCCAGGACGACAGCGGGGCGATGGAGATGGAGGGCGAGGTCGACGGGGGTGGGGTCAAGCGGGGCCGGAGGCATGCTCGCAGGGGTGGAGGAAATCGCTAGAGGCTCGACCAGAGGAGGGCGCAGGGAAGTTGTAGGGTGCGGCGGCGCTTCGCGGTGGAGGACGGCGACGGCCGGGCCGGGAGGAGCCGTGCAGGAGGAGGAGGAAGCTCGGCCCGAGCGGACGGAGCGGCGGCCAGCGAGGAAGGCCAGAGGGGGAGAGACCGTGGCGTCGCGGCGTGGTTGAAGCCGAGAGGATAGGGCGACGAGGAAGCCTAGAGGCACGACGGAGGAAGGATGCGCGACCGAGGAAGGAGGTCGGCGGTGGCGGTTGCCGAAGGGGAGAGGAAGGCGCGGGGTGAGGGAGAGGACGGCGACGCGGTCGGGGATGGGCGTGCGAGCAAGCAGGTGTAGGTGGGGCTCGCGAGGCGCTCGATGGGGAGTGGGCCCGGGTGGTGGGGCCAAGCGAAGGAGATGTGGGGCTGGTGTGCGTGCAGGGGTGGTGGGATGGTTGGCGTTGCGTGCGGTCGGGATGGGGTGTGTCTCGCGAGGGAAGGGAGAGAGCGGGGGGGTCACGGGGAGTGTGCCCGGATGCGTGATCGCGCGTGCGACAGGAGGTGGCCAGGGGACAGGCGGGAGTGCGGTCAAGGTGTGGGCGGTGTGGTGTGTGCGGTTGGTGGGGAGATAAGGTGGAGGGAGGCAGGGAACAGGTGTGTGGGGAGACGCGTCCAGGTGGCGGCAGGGTGGAAGATGGTTGGGGTGGCGGCTGGGTTAGGTAGGGAGAGAGGGAGGGAAGGGGTTAGGTGGCTTAGGGTTTTGGTCTGGTTTTAACTGGATCGGGGTAGTAGGCTATTGGCTTGCCGGGCTTTTGGCCTGGCAGGCTGGCGGCCTCCCCCGGTAAAACTTTTTATTTAGAAGAATTTTATTTTTAAAATATTTTGTAAAAGATTTTAGGCAAATAAAAGATCCGGATAAGACCGGGGGTTTTATGGTTTGAATAAAAGACGGGGCGTTTAGAAAACAAAAATAGGCTTTTCGAAAAATAGTTTTTAAACAAACCATGCAAGATGATGACGATGCTCAAATGCAATGTGGCATGATGACATGAGCATGCGGTCATGATGATGCAATGCACAAAAACAGCACGATTTTCTAGTAGTGGTTTTAGCGGGGCGCCACAAGTAATATGTGATGCCCCTATATCTGAGATAATGAGTAACAAGGATGCAAGTGGCAGGATTGCGAAATGGGCAATTGAGATAGCTCCTTATGCTCCACAATATGACAGAAGAGAAGCAATCAAGTCTTAGGCTGTGGCCGACTTTTTTGTCGACTGGGCCGAGGTGCAATATGAACCATCGCTACCAGATCCGAACTACTGGAGAATGCACTTTGACGGGTCAAAAACAAAAACCGGGTTAGGCGCCGGAGTTGTGCTTACCTCGCCAAAGAATGACCAGTTGAAGTATGTGCTACAGATCCATTTCGCAGCGTCAAACAATGTCGCCGAATATGAAGCACTTGTGCATGGGCTCAAAGTGGCAAAAGAAATTGGGATACGTCAGATCCAATGCTTTGGCGACTCGGATTTAGTAGTTCAGCAAGTGTCGGGGCTGTGGGACGCTCTTGATCCAAACATGGCACTGTACAGATTCCATGTGCAGAAGATATCTAGTTACTTTGAGGGATGTGAATTTCGCCATGTACCCCGGGTGGAAAATGAGGCTGCCGACGTATTGTCGAAGCTCGGATCAACCCGGTAAGCAATTCCACCGGGTGTAGCATTAGAACACCTCAGAAAACCATCTATCAGACCGTCCCCAGAAACCGACTCAATCTACGTCCTGGAGGATCCGGAGTCTGGAGCTGCACCCATGGACATTGACATGGGAGATGATGCGCGAAACCCGGGGACTGCCTCAGCAAACCCGGGGACTACCTCAGTGAACCCGGGGACTGCTTCGCAAGACCCGGGGACTGCTCAGCATGATCCGGTTGAGGTTATGCCAGTGGATCAGATTAAAATTGATGAGGATGTGTTCCCTGTACGAGCAATACCAGCTTGTGCACTACCTATATTTCAATTCCTGAAAGATGGAACTTTACCCGCTGAGGAGGTGCTATCCAGGCAAACTCAAAGGAGAGCAAAAGCATACACGATCATCAATTCCGAGCTATACAAAAGGAGTGTGACTAATGTCCTCCAGCGATGTGTTGACCCGGAAGAAGGGCTTGACATCCTCCGAGATATACATCAAGGGGAATGAGGGCATCATGCCTCGTCCAGAGCCTTGGTAGAAAAAGCTTTCCGGCATGGATTCTACTGGCCAAGTGCCTTAGAACAAGCAGAGGACTTGGTAAGAAAATGCAATGGTTGTCAGAGGTATGCTACCAAGACACATATGCCAATGTCGGAACTCAAGACCATACCAATCACCTGGCCATTTGACGTATGGTGTTTGGACATGGTTGGCCCATTCAAACCAGCAAGGGGAAATATGACTCACATTTTGGTCATGGTGGATAAGTTTACAAAGTGGATTGAAGTAAAGCCAATAAGAAAATGTGATGGAGCTACGGTTATCCTCACAGTATCATAACTAATAATGGAACAAATTTTACTGAAGGAGCATTTGCGCGATTGTGCCGAGATAAGAAGATCCGGCTGGACGTTGCCTCGGTAGCCCACCCCGCATCAAACGGACAAGTGGAAAGATCCAACGGATTAGTATTATCCGGGATAAAACCCTGGCTCATTGAGCCGCTGCAAAGATCAGCGGGGTGCTGGATAAGAACATCTCTGAATCGATCAACAGGCTATACGCCATTCTTTCTGGTATATGGGGCAGAAGCTGTATTACCAGCCGACATAGAGCATGACTCGCCTAGGGTCACCCAATACACAGAAGCCGAAGTGCAAGAAGCCCGGCAAAATGATGTTGATCTGCTGGAAGAAGCGAGAGAATTGGCATTGTCCAGATCCGCCATATATCAGCAAAATCTCCGACGCTATCATAGCCGGAAAGTAAACCCCCGAGTCTTCCGGGAAGGTGATCTGGTACTCCGGTTGGTACAACGTACTGCTGGCATGCATAAGTTATCCCCCCATGGGAACGGCCATTCATTGTGAGCAAAGCATTGCACAATGATTCTTATTATCTTATCGATGCAAAACCACAGGAAAAGAACAAGGCGGACATGTCTGGCGAAGAATCTAAGCGTCCATGGAATGTAGCTCTACTTCGTCCTTTCTACACTTAGCAGAGAAGTGTATGTATCCGAGTCTCTCATATGTCGGTGTGTATGCCGGCAATGAGTTTATCAATGAAATGTTGGCAGCTCGAGCAGTAACTTAGGGACTGCCTTAATAGTATCAGTTGTCTCCTGTATTTTTCATTTATACGTCAGCTGGCGTAAGTTTTTCCACTTAAGCCGGATTAGTAATGTGTGAGCACAAAGAGACCAACTCTTCGACTTGCTGCTGTCCAACAAGAATTGGCTTCATGGCAAGAAAGAGAACAAGTTTGGAATTGCGTAGCACATGAAAAACGTCTAAGGAAAGGAACTTAATCGAGCCGACGTTTGTTTTTCAGACTAACCTTATGTTTACTCTTGATTTATTATGCTGAATTATTTTGAGCCAATCCTAAAGTTTCCAAGTATTGTTAAGACAATCTTTGAAGCTCGGACTCGTAAGTCATAAAATCGAATCAAGGTAGACACGATCCGAGCCAAAAGATTGGATGAACAAGAAAACGAAACTCGGGGACTACGCCCAAGTTAATCCGGCATAAAACTTAGTAGCAAAATATCACTTGTGTGCTTGATACAATTCCACCCGGCATACCGGGGATCTGATAAAATTGAAAGTGTTTATCAAGGAGCAGCAGGAGGAGGTAATTCGGTGCTAGCAGGGGCAGCCTCGGCCTCAGCTTCAGAATCATCTGCGTCTCCCTCGACGCTGAGGCTTCGTCCTCTTCGTTCTCATCTGACTCATCTTCAACATTTTCAACATTTTCATCATCAGCAGCATCTAGGAAGCTCGGTCCCTCGTTCCATTGATGAATGTGGGCGTATTGGATGAAGCTGTGAGCACAAGCCTTGCGCCGAGCTACCCAATCCGGGTCAGTAGACCACTTTGATCCAGTGCACATGCGCGCAAGGAGATTGAGGTCAATCTTCTCATACCACGTAAGCACGTAGTGGAGAACAATCTCAGCTCCGGCGCGCCCAGCAGATTCTCTCCAAAGATCGAGCTAAGTCTCGCACTCCATAAGCCTGGCAAAAAGAACAGACATATTCTCCGGAGTATCTTCTTCAGGCCAAAAGGCGTCGAAGATCCGGATTACTACGTTCAAGACGTCCTTGCCATAGTTCTTCACAAGTTCGACACGAGAGGACAAGCTGACCAGCAAGTCCTCCATGCCATATGTAATTTCTCCAGTGTCAGGGACAATTGGGGTACCCCTCTTCTGGCGGAACTTGGCAACAACTTTGGATGTGACGACATCGCTCTCTAGGAATGTGCCTAAAAAATAAGATAGGTGGAGTAAGTAAAGGAAGCAAACCCGGAAAGGTCAGTGTCTGTCGAAGGAAAAGAACTTACCAGCAATATGGCTGTGGATCCGGGTTAGCTCCTTGGTGCACTTGTCACGCCTCTCCCGGAGTTGAACAAGATCAGCGTTCACCGACTCAAGTTTAGAGTCGGCCTCCTTAAGCAATTCCTCGTCCTTGGCAATCTGAAGGTTGAGGCGCTCGCGCTCTTCAGTAAAGTCCTGGCCAGCCTTTTGAAGTTCGGTTTGATGCTGTGCTTTCAGCTTCTTCATATCTGCCTTGAGCTTGGCAATCTCATCATCTTTGGCTCGGAGGAGGGCAAGCTCATCATCTTTCTTTTTGAGCTCGGCCTGATGCTGCCCTGCTTGTTCGAGAAAATGCAGCACCATATTAGGCACAGGCACACTATCTTCAAGAGATGCTAAAATAGTTTGTTGACCCGGCAAAGCCGAGGTATGAATGTTTGCTGAGCCAAGGAGAAAAGGAGATAGAGAGCATAGCAAAGTTGAGCCAAAACGACTTACCCTTGATCTGGTCCAAGTTTTTCCTCATGATGGTGTTCTCAGCTTCCACCTCAGCTGCGAAATCCGAATGATGGATTAGTTCCGCGAAAAAGGATGAAGAAAAACGGAAAAATGCCAAGGGAGAAAACTTACCCTTTTCTCGTATTCAGCAAGAAGTGTATTATGTTTTGCACGCAGCATCTTGTGAGTGTCCAGGAGACGCTGGAATTCAGCACTCCGGCGGTTGGTGGTCACTTGAAAAGAATACAAAAATATAGCTTAGTCTTGTGCATATTCGAAATGTACAAAATCCGGGCCAAGTGGAACTTAACCCGGCTCTAGGTGTGTGCATATTCGAAGTGTACAAGATTCGGGCCAAGTGGAACTTAACCCGGCTCTAGGTGTGTGCATATTCGAAGTGTACAAAATCCGGGCGAAGTGGAACTTAACCCGGCTCTAGGTGTGTGCATATTCGAAGTGTACAAGATCCAGGCCAAGTGGAACTTAACCCGGCTCTAGGTGTGTGCATATTCTAAGTGTACAAGATCCGGGCCAAGTGGAACTTAACCCGGCTCTAGGTGTGTGAATATTCGAAGTGTACAAGATCCGGGCCAAGTGGAACTTAACCTGGCTCTAGGTGTGTGCATATTCGAAGTGTACAAAATCCGGGCCAAGTGGAACTTAACCCGACTCTAGGTGTGTGCATATTCGAAGTGTACAAGATCCGGGACAAGTGGAACTTAACCCGGCTCTAGGTGTGTGCATGTTTGAAGTTATCAAGGAGCTACGTTAGGTTTCTAAGGAGCATCCGGCCGAGTAACAAGTTACTCCCCCGGAGGCTCGGGGACTAATGGTTATATCACTAATATCTACAACATGTTAAGGAAAATACGAAGAAACGTACCTCCATCATCCGACCCGCAAGGTTAATTGCCTTGGCAGCAGTATTCATCTGTGCAGCAAATTCGGCGGGACCGAACTTCTCTAGGAGATCCTCGTTGTGGACGAACTCCGCCTTGTTCCAGTTATTTACAAACTCGATCAAGGTCGGAGGGTATCGTTCGCCGCTAAGCATGTGGGGCGCCACTAAACCCTTAGCATGTGCTTCCCTCCTCTCAACCTGGGCAAGAGCAGGGCTGGTGTGCAAAACAAGTTGCGCATCAGCTGGCTCGGCAGGGGCGTCCTTCGGAGGCGGGGTCTTCTTCTAAAGCATGGACACGAGTGTGTGCTGTCCAACCTCGATGGACGCTGCCCTGGTGGCGTCAGGAGCCTTTTTTCCCTTAGGTTGCTGCTGAGAAGTGGAAGTTGTTGCAGCGGATTTGCCCTTGAGAGCTACCTTGGCGTTAGCCTTGGTGCTGCTGGTATCTTCTCGCCGAGCCTTGGAAGACTCGGACAAGGCGGAGGGGCTTGATGCTGCTGCTGCTGTTGCTTTTGATGTTGCTGCTGGGGCTGGAGTTGGTGCTGGTGCTGGTGCTGTTTTCTCCTTCGGCGGAGGTGCTGAAGGAACCTTGGTGATAGCTGGTTGTGGCGGAGCCGAAGTTGTGGTTGCTACTGCCTCGGCAGAGCCAGTCTCCCCCGCTCCGAGGTTGCTCTCCTCTTGACGAGGTGGGATGGAACCCGGAGCAGCCACTGAGCCCTCCGGAATGGGGCTCAGCGGGCGTGAATCGTCGCCACGAGGGGGAGAAGGGTTGTGTCGGAGCGGCAAGGCGATGCCGGATCCACTCTGTGGGACCTCCACCGTGGCCCTGCTGAATCAAATAATGTATGATGAGAAACTATAAAGGAAGGGCAAGTGAATAAACAAAGGGAGAAACGACTTACTCATCCGAAGTCAGGGGCTCCTTCGGCTTGCGAGCTCTCCGGGCGACAACCTTAGTCATGGCCTTGGTGGCGGCTTTGTCTGCGGACTTCTTTCGCCTCTTGGCTGGCTAAGAAGGTCCGGAGGACGAAGCAGATGCGGCTCCCCTCTTCTTCTTCGGCGCGACCGGGACAGGCTCACCCACAGCAAGGGGAGGGTCTTCATGGATCTTCCCGTCGGGGTTAGCTGATGCCCGAAAAGCATAAGAAAGGGGGATAGCGTCAAATGCTTCCATCACCTCAACATCCGAGTCATCTTCATCGTCGGGCCAATCTCTAATGGAAGAGAGTTTACCGGTGGGTTGCTTGGTCGCCTCGGCCATTGGCAGGAACATCTCCTGATCCGGTTCTTCCTCGTCCAAGATATCTCGGTCAGCCACCCATTTGAGATAAGGCTCGGTGCCATCCTCAATAGTTTGCTGAAGGAATTGCTAAGGGGAAGAAAAGACAACAGGGTTAAACAAACAACAAAGACCGGCATATGATTTAATTCGGAGAGAGTTTGCGGCACGTAAACTTACCGTGGGGAGAAGCCTATCTCGGCAATAGTGTTCAATTCCCCACGTCCACTCAGAAGAAAAGTCCTTCTTAGTGGTGAAGAGGGACTTGACCCGGCGAAAGATCTGGCTGTTACTCAACTCAAAAGAGGAGGTCCGGTTGGGGTCGTAGCCCCAGCTCATATGACAGACATTGTGCGTGCGTTTCTGGAGGAGGGAGATCCGGTTGCGAACAAACATAATCATGGCCTCCTCATTGTGCAACCCAAGATCCTTCAACTCCTGGAACCTCTTGTGGATCTGGTTCGCCAGGACGGTGGGTTTCTTGGGGACCTTGTCTCACAGATCCGGGTTAGGGGGACCTAGAGCGTAAGGGCACAGCCAGATCAGATCCTCAGTCGTGTTGTTCCGGACATAGAAGAAAGTCCGGGCCCATCCCTTGCAGGAGTCAAGCCCCACGACTCAGGGGAAGATGGATTTCTTCCGGCGAGAGATTGACGCAGCGCCGAACTGCGTAAGCTGCTTGTCCTCCGGGTCAAGTTGGATGTTCGGATTCACGTTCCGGCGGAGGCCAAAGAACCGGATCTAGAGCTCCTTCGTGGGCCATAATCCGGAGTAACCTTCGATGGTCGAGGCAAAAGCAGAGAGAGACATGATGGCATTCGCCGGAAGGTGGTGCGGCTAGAGCTCATACGTATTGAGCCAATCATGGAAAAAATCGCTAACTGGCAGACCAAACCGCCGCTGGAAGTGGGATAGAAACACCACATACTCACCCGGATTGGGTGAGGGGGCAAGCTCGGAGGCGGCGATGCATGCAGTGACTCCCTCCGGGATGCGCCTAGTGCGATAAATCCAATCCAGGTCATCCTGGCAAACCCAGGAGCCTGCCCACGTGCCGCAGTTGGTGTTCGCCGCATCCTCCTCCATCTCTTGCTCTGCGACGGTGAGCTCCTCATCAGTCATCTCGAGATCGCTATTCCCGCTGGCGCTAGCGGCGGCGGGGGGCACTGGCTTGTACTGGCGATGACCCGTGGCGGAGAATATGCGTACAGGTGGCAGCGGTGCTGGTGCACGTGGAAGCAGTGCAGCGGCGGCGCGGCAGCTCAGGTGCGGTGGCGGCGGCGCTGTCGTTGGAGAAGAAGAGGAAGAAGTAGAGGCAGAGGGGCGCGGAAGCGGGGAAAGACCCCAGGGGGCGCACCCCTCACCTATTTAACCACTCCCTTGAGGGGGTAGTGGGATCACGTTGCACGGACGGGCCACACGGTGTGGCCATGTATGATCCGGATTGACCAATCAGCAGTGAGCCACATGAAGGGGCACAGGGCGCAGCGGATCCCATGACGTCACGTTATGGTGCAGTTAACGAGGAGGCAGGCACGATGCGACGTGGGCAACAATAACTTCTGACAATTACTTTGGTGGTTACTGTTGCTGGCCCTTAAAATGAGGCAAACGTGATGATTAGCCTCCACGTGGGGAAGCGTACAAGTGAAGGAAGAGTGATCCGGATGAGTATAAGGTGACCCGGCCAGTGAGTGAAAACTTGAAATGTGCCAAGGGAAAGTAAACTTGGAAAATCCGGACTATGAGATAACTCGGAAATAAAAACCAGAGGCTTGATGAAATTGAACCTGCTGTGGCCTTAGCGGCTAAGGCAGCTAAGACCGCACCAGCTTCGGGGACTAATGTTGGGGGGATACCCCCAGGTAGGGTCACGCCGGGGTATAAAGGCCGAGTTAGCCGAGGTACGGCAAGGTCAAAGCGAATGCTAGCCGAGTCACCTCAAGGCAGGCCGAATCTTGGGGTAACCCGGACCAGGGGATGTTCACCTAACTAGGTCTCAGCCGACTTATATCATATGTCGGTGAGATATATCTAACTTGTATGCAGGAACATGTGTGGCCGGATCAACTATGTACGATCCAGGTTATATCAAGCTTGTAGGAGAAGGAAGGTATCTCGCTGGTCAAAGGTGACCACTATACGTAGAGCATGAGCAAAGCAGACAGAGGCGGGACCACCGAGGCGTGGCCGACAAAGGTGACGAAGCCTATGTTGGATGACGCAGGCACCGTAGAGGCTCACGTAGCCTCTGCATGGGTGACGCGGGGGAAAAGTGACCCGGTCGGCTTACTATTTTGGGAAGAGGCATATTCCCTGGAATATGCCTCCACGTATGACCTAATTGGAGACCTAGCCATCCCTATATAAGGAGGGCTAGGGCCTCTGTAGAAGGGGTTGATCTCTAGTTGATTAGATTTTACTTGGTTCCTGAGGGCTAGCTAGTGGTGAGAGTAAGAGAGCTCCTTCTTCCTTCTCTCTCCAATACAGCTCAAGGAGCACTTGTAATCTGTGGAAGTGAATCGAATACAAAGCTTCTGTGTGTGGAATCACCACACTATCCCTCCCTGGATTCCCCTAGTGCATTTAGTCCCCACCTTTAGCCTATCCATGGAATCTGCCGTGACACCACCACGACAAAGTCGGTTATGCCCCACGATGAATTGATCTTGCACTACAAGAAAAGTTGGCTTTTACAACAGACGATTTTCGTGGTTGAATGCCTGTTTTTATGGTTAAAAAGTCTTCTAGGATGGATAGCCTTCATGGTAAAATCCCTGACACAAAAGAATCTACCACAGTTTTTTTGACCTTGGCGGATCGCACCCTTTAGCCATGAAAATATGTTCCGTCGTAGATCTGTTTGCTAGCCGTGTTGACTGCTGAGGTCATGCAAACTATCACATGGCTATCGCTGTTAACGGCTGGTTACCAGACAAAGAAACCATGGCAGAAGCTAGGCTAACCAAGGCCTGCTAATTACTAAGTGGGCCGGCCCATGAGGAGAGCCCAATAAGAAGACGGTCCGTTACTGCTTCGCCCTACACTGCTTGAAATGGGCCCAATAATGCAGCCAGCTGAGGCCCACGAACTTTCAGGCCGGGTACTATTTTGTCCTACAGAAGTCCCAAGTTGGTCCAACACCGTGCGTCCCATTAGCAGCACCGTGCGACCCATTAGAAGCATGCGCCTAGTAGGTCCGATACTGTTAAGGCCTGCTATCGGCCCATCACTATTCTCGTAGCCTGTCGTGGGCTGTGCCTAATAGAAAGACTGTTTGAAAGAGTTTGAACTCCTTTTTTCTAATTAGTAGTTTTTGGTAGATAGTACGCGCGAGGGGAGCGTCCGGGTTTAGAGCATTTTTGTCTAGTGAAAATCTCTTTTTCTGTTTTTCAGGATGTGCTACGCTTACTACCAGTCCTTCTTTGAGATGGTCCGTTACTATTCTGGCCTTTTAGTGTGCCGGCATGTTAATGGTTTCGGCCATAATCGGCATGTTACTGTTACTGTTATTGACAGGAATTTTCTCGGGCCGGTACTGTTCTGGCTAGTTATTGTTTTGGCCCTTTATTGTTGTGGTTACTGTTGTGGCATGTTATTGGTCTATCCTTTTGAAGTTTCTTGCTTTTTATTGTTGTGGCCTGCTACTGTTATGGCCTGCTACTATTTTGGCATGTTACTGTTATAGCCTATTACTATTACATGTTCCCACATGTGGGCAGACCCATTACGTTTACGATCTTTTACAGTTTCGGCCTTTCTAAAGCCCATACCAATATCATAAAAGGTGTGTAATTAGCGAGCATCTTTTACTGTTCATCATCATCCGAATACAAGACGGGCCAATAACAAAGCAGGGTACTGTTCCCTAATCGACCTGGCTGGCATAGTTATGATAACGACTACCGCCATGTGTGGACGGCATCAACTAAATACCTACTTATGCAAGATATCTAGATATTACATCAGCTACAGAGTTGACAATCGAGTTGATAGCAGAGTCCTCAATTTGCTTTCTTAATCGATCACCTGCATCTTCCTTCGACTGCTACTGCTTCATTAGAGGAGACATGATTTTGCAGCCCCCTCTTTGGTGGCGATAACAATAATTCCAGTCTGAAACTAAGTAATAACAAGTTAATACATCAAACAAGACAAACTACTCATTTGACTAATATGACAGGAGCTATGAACTGGAGTTTACAACTGATCAATGGTTCAATTATTGACCAACATGTCAAACAATTAGGACAAGCAAGCACCACATTAAACAAGTGTGCCTACCGTGAAACGAGCAATCAAAAAGTGCGTGTGTGTCCTAGAATTTCAGCAAATAAAAACTAGCCAGGTCATTTCAACAAATATATATGGAATTAGTTGTATACCCTAAAATGCAAGAGTCGTTGGGTGACTTAGAATTTGCGCTGAGCCACAAAATGGCATGCAGATACTACTGTAGAGAAGAATGAACCAGGTAGAAATTATGACTGCATCATACGAGAACTTGTAGAGCAGGAATGCAAACCACAAATGAACTATATATAGTAAAGAATAGTTATGTTGTTGCTTAGGACAAACCAAAACTAGATGCGAGATATAATGGAGTCGCTCGTGAACCTGTAGAACATGACAAACAAACATTAGACAAGTGTGCCTAGAATGAAATGAGCAATCAAACAAAGTGTTTCTTAGAATTTCAGCAAATATAATATAGCCAGGTCATTTCAGCAAATATATATGGAAGTTGTGGTATCTCTTGGAATGCAAGAGTCGCTGGGTTACTCAGAATTTGCGGTGAGCTACACAACGGCATGTAGTTAGTATCATAGCTAAGAATGAACCAGATAGAAATTATAATGAAATCAAAAGAGAACTTCTAGAACAGGAATGCAAACCACGAGGAACTACATAGTAGAGGACAGTTATGCCGTTGCTCAGGACGAACCAGTACCACATAAGGAAGTAATGGCATCCCTTGTGAACTTGTAGAATATGCTATGAAAACCAGCATGTTCATTGTTCCATTTTGAGCTTTATGCAAGAAAAAGAGAATAGTTAGTGATGCAGCTTTTGGAGAACCAGATGGCAACAACACAATTATAATCGCATTAGTACGAAGAGTTTAAATGGCTACTACTGGATAGCAGAATGATGCCAAGGAGGAAATAATAGCAGGAACTGATCTCAGGACGAACAAGATAGATTTAGTAATTGTAGAGTAGGGAATCCACACTAATATTTTACATTGACTTCAGATTTTGCAAGAACTACACGGTAGCATGCAATTACTATTGTATGGAGTAGCTAAGAACATGTGCATGACAAAATAACAAACATGTGCATGAATTGAAATTTGTAGAGTAGTGAATGCAAACCAACATGTCTAATGACCTTGTATGTACTAGCACGAAGAACATGCATGCCCAGTGACTTGTATGTACTAGCACGATTACAAAAATGTAGTTTACTACGACAGGCTTGAACCTGCTATACTGCTGACAAAACAAAAATGGGTTGGAGATTTGGTTAAACTTGGTCGGAGAGGCATCTAAGCATCGTTGGTATCATTTAGGTGACGTCCAGGTCACCGAGGGTGCTGTAGTTGCAGTGGTTGTTGGTGTCGGGGAAGAAGATCTTGGGCGGTCGATGCCGGCTTGAGCACGGTGGACGAGAGCGTCGCTGAGGTAGATCCAGTGCAGTGAACGGAGATGGCCGAGCAGCTAGTATAGAGCGGTGGACATGGAATTCCTTTAACTAGATCACATCCATTGTACACCATTGAAGCGGATCCGGTACGGTTGGGTAGATTTCGGTGGCCGGGAAGCAGAGCTTGGGCGCTCGATGATGCCCTCAGCATGGTGAACGACACCACAACTCCGGTGTAGTGGCCGAGAGACCCGGCGAACTAGATCCGGTGGGTGAGCATCGGTGAAGCGGCTCCACGGCGGTGCACGAGATCCATATTATCCGGACTTTCTTTACAGAAAAGAACCATCTCGTCATCACTCGGAAAACTGAGAATTTTCTTTCCTGATAGTTGGAAACTCACACCGATGACATTCTTTACTACAAGAAGATGCACCCTTCTACCTCCGAAAATACATTTAATTTAAGAGCAATCTATCGCGCTTACTTGAAGCTCAAGTTTGACCTAATTTCATTAATCGACAAGAAGTCACTTAAGTGTGCGAAGTTAGCTAGGAAGCTTGAAAAATCCTAGAACTAAAATCCTGGGTATCACGTATACTAGTAAAAGGCACGTACCACGAACATATATACTATATGAAATGTGATTTAATAAACATTAAGTCAATAGTATTGTTAGAGAAAAATGCACACATGAAGTTTATTAATAATAACTATCTACATATATTGAGAATCTGTAACACCTCCGGGATCAGGGTTAAATAAATCCCAGGCCTTAGCCTGACATAAGCTTAACCTAGAGCTCGAGGATATTCGGTGAGAAATTGGTAACACAACAGTAACCCTACGACACAAAGATTATTACAGCAAGCTCATAACTGAGCGAAGAACCAAAATATTACAAGTAGAGGTCACTGACCACAAACATGAAACAACAGAAGGCAAATTATGATATTAAATATAGCAAACTTAACAAATGTCCTAAGAGGCCTAAAGCATAATGATGACGTCCCAGCCCATAGATTCCAGGCTGTCGGCCGGGAACCCCAAGCTACTCGTCGGTGTCGATGACGTACCAAACTTGTCTTCAGGGGAACACTTACTCTGCTACAAAAGTATCAACAAAGCAAGGGCGAGTACAGGGTGTACTTCTCAAGACTTATGGCTGGTGGCGTTATTTTGCATAAAGCCATCTTTGTTTGTAAAACAAGAGGGAGAGAAGAAGCTCGTCTAATCAGAGTATTTTAAAAGGGGATAAGAGAGCGACATCTCCGAAGAATTGATCATCATATTGATATCCACTAATGTAATCCTGATCTCACAACTAGGATCACCCCCTCGTACCCACGAGGAAGCATCCTTAAGCACACATTGATCTACCAAGTTTTACGATTAGATTAATGTTCTCTATGATCTTAGAATTCAGTCACCAAGCGTTCATAACCGTGAACACGGCTTTTCAAAAAGATTTAACCCTGCAGGGGTGTACAACTTTACCCACACATACCAACCGACTCTTAATGCCACTAGATAAGCCCTTTGCCTTGGAAGGCTGGCAGAGGGTGGTTGGCCACGACCTTTACATTGCTTTTGCCGAGACCATGAGTCACGCCCTAAGGATGGTTCCGCTGTAACGGGTCAAATCCCGAAGCCGGTCCCTAGAGATGTGTGTCGAGGCTGGTTTACCAGGGCGCCATCTAGCCCAAGCAACCCCGGCCACGCTTACCTACCTGTATGAATGCACCTCCTTCACCTCCTCTTTCGAAAACATTTTCTATGCATATGTCGAATGGAACGCCGAACTATGTGACTCATGTAATCTAGTAGTCAAGTTAGTCAGCGGAGGGGTCCCCATAAACCCCGTGTGGCTGTACGCTCGTCTTGGTCCAAAGGCAAGAACTCGGTTCTTAGTAGTGGCGAGCATGGGACTAGAAAAACCACATCCCACCGTAGCCTCCCATACAAGACTTAGCATGTTTAACCTTTACCACTGATATTACCTCATCAGTATACCTTGTTCTCCTGTCATACTAGATTCTCTGCATTTGGTACATCATCTGGATGAACCGGCACTGACAGCTATGCATGGCTAAGCAAGACACAGATATAAGCTCTAGCAGTGCACACAAGCCAAAAGATGGGAGTAATGCAAGAAATAGGATACTCTATCTATCGATAAAATACCATAGTAGAATTGTACGCATCATGGCAAGAATGAAATACTTTGAAACCATGGTATTGTATAATGGTGGGGCTATGCTTGCCTTGTTTGTTGATACCTAGATATAGATCTTCGGAAGCCTTGTACTCTACTTGATTACAGTTGGTCAAGTATTGTTAGTCGATCTTCGATGGTGTTGATCTTGGTCTTCAATCTTGATCTCAGTATCGTATTCCACCGGAAAGAACCAAACACCAGAAAGAAAGGGGAAACAATAATCAACACACTGCATCGATGCAATGCTCAAGCAAGGATGATGATATGACAAGTTAAATAGATCTTAAATGAAACCCTAGGGCATGCTTGATCATTTTAAACAGGGTCCGAAGGGTACAAACCCTAGGACAGGGGAAACCCCGGAACACCTATGAGGGGTTGATTTAGTTCTCTAATTAATCTTGTCATTTAAATTGCTTAATGATGCATGATTATAGTTTAAACAGATAGATATCATTTTTCTGAACATTTTGATATATTATACATATTTTTCTAACTTATAAATAATTAGTTATTGAATTTATAAGATTAAACCAATTTATTAAATTATTAAAACAATTATAATTGATTTACTACGCCAGACTGACGTCACTCAACCTTTTAACACATTGTCGGTGGATAGCCACTTTGGCTGACAGAGGGGCCCCGTGCCACCTCAGCCGCCACACCACCAGGGCTGGCCACTGGCCGATTTGACCGGGTCAGACCCGCGCCGCTGACATCAGGGCGACGCCACGATGATGTCAGCCGGCGGGGCTCTCACCAGATTGACGGCCGGGACGGCGACCGAGCGCGCGCGAGCATGCGGGGCTGCTATGGGTCGACGCAGCATGACGCGAGGAACCCAAAAGTGGCGGCGCTACTACCTATTGGTTACCAGAGGTAGGGCTGCGACGGCGGTGGCTGCAGGTGCCCGCGGGGATGAAGCTATGACAGGCAAACGACGAAACGGAGGGGTCCATACGAACCAGAAGCTCACCAGGAATGCATCGCTCTTGACGGCGGGGTGAGGTGAGGTCGAGGTCGACGGCGAGCGCGATGGCCGGTGACGAACACGACGGCTCGATTCGCAGCATAGGGGCATGCGGGCTTTCGTGGCTTGGACAGGAAGGACCAGGAGGGCGAGAGGATCTCGGTAATGGCCTCGGTTTCCCCTAGGGTGGTCGGAGATGATAGGAGGACGACGAGCTGCAGCTAGGGTTTCGGGCACCTCTACGCATGGACGGCACAGAGTGAGAGAGAGGGAGAGATGGGATGGGGAGGGAGAGGGGACGAGGCCATTCTTATCATCAACTCAGCGGGCAGCGGCGAGCATCGTAATGCGTAGAAGATCGATGGCCAGCGACGGGACATGCAGCAGCTTCCTCAGCATCCTTCTAGCGGAGGAAGAAGAAAGAAAAAAGGGAGCGAAGGGGTATGGGCCGAGCGGGCCGCGCATGGGATGCTGCTGGGCTGCAGCAAAGCAAGCGAGGCAGGCTGCTGCAGGGCGCACAGGGGCGGCAGGTAGCATGGGAGGGAGCTGGGCTTCGGCCTGGTTAGCTGTTAGCTCTTTTTAAGCAAAAACCTTTTCTATTCTGTTTTTTTCTCTTTTGAATTTAATTTCAAATTTGTTTTGGCTCATTCCAAAAATACTAGAACATTTGTAAATATCCAAAATAATGTAGGGACCCCTTTATACTATTTGGGATCCACACTTTTGATCTTTTTCAAAATACAAAAACCATTTTGAATTCATTTAAAAAAGAGGGGAAGGGTTAGGGTTTAGGGTTTTTACATTAATTTTCTTTGCATGCATTTTAAAAGATGATGCTCATGAATGCACAAATAACCCTAATTAAGGATTAACTAAAACGGGGGCGTTACAGCTCTATCCCCCTTACGAGAATCTCGACCCAAGATTCCGTAGGTAGGAAGAAGGAAGGAAGACAGGGTCACATCTAAGGATAAGAGGGAAACACACTAACAACACACGGAGTATCTCATGGTCAACTCATGAACGAGTGTTCAGAAACAACTTTGAGATGACGACATGAAACACATCAAGGTAACATAGGAAACAAGAGGAGATGGTTTCAAGGTGTTAGATATATGGTCTTCATAGGTATTGAGACCATGGAGCTTCAGAAGAGTTTAAGCTTCTGAAAGGGAAGGCTTACAACAGAAAGAGACCACAGACTTCGAGAGCTGAACCTCTACTAAATGGCTTAAGTAGGGCTTCCAGGGGTACAGAGATATGGATAACCAAGTTGTTGAACTACTTTTGATACAGAAGGGTTACTCTTCATTCAACAGAAGGTTAAGACAGAAAGGCGTTTTGTGGCGAGGACTCGTAAGAGTCACAAGGAACATGTAACAAGAGAAACTTCAGATTACCAAAATCATAGTCACTCTATAAACATGATTGAAAATGAAGGAAACTCTTTATTCATCCAGGTCTATCAAAATCTTTGCCAAAGATCGTGATATCACTTTACACCACCAGATGAATAGGTAAGAAGATTCCTGATGACACGAGAAAAAAGAAACTTCATTCTCAGACTTCAATTACTTGGCATAACAAATGCTCTCCAACATGAAAGCGTCTGGAGGATCGACCGAGAGACATTTAGCAACACTACTTTAAATGTTCTCCTTGATGTTCGAGACACCAAATATTAAGTAAGTGTCGGACTTCGGAGACAAAGGAAACCATAAGCACAACTCCTATAATAAATCATAGAGGAAGCCTCATGAAGAGTGGTTGGTATTTGCGGATTCAATAGAATATGGAAATAGGTATTCTAACTAATTGTGTCAACCATTACATCAATCTTGCCAGATTTACAAAGATACCTATGCCAAAACCTTAGAGAACACCAACCATCATATATGCTTGAGATTCAGATTTGGTTAGGTGAAATGATACTTCAGACTCAGCATGTCTGAATAGAATGTTTACAACATTTACCACGAAGGTAAAGTTACTGGATTCTCAAGAGATGGACTATAGTGTTAATCTCCAATAGACTGAGCTAGATTGCTAGACCCATGTATTAACAACTTGTCTAAGGACAACTGCTCATACATCGACTACTTGCAACGAAATACAATTGTGTCCTTAAGATACGGAGTTAACTCTACTCGAATCCACGGCGACATCTTTCTATAATTGTGCGTGAATCATATAAGGTTACTTCTAACATCCAGAACACATTCTTCGACATGACCCGAAGAAGGTTCTCAAAAAGTTTTCCAACATTAATGCCAAAGGTTCCATATGAATCTATTCTAGCATGGAGAAAATAAGGATATTGTCGATGGGCTCAACAACAAACTTATCAATATACTCCATTTGGAGGAACTCATATGTTGTATGAACAAGGCAAAGTATTGGTGACACCAAAAGATATGAAGATGTACTCAAGTGAAACATCACGAGTAGCAACATCATCAAGATAGTCCTTGGAACTGAATTTGATTTGACGATAACCCAAATCAAATCAAAAGCAAGGAAGATAACATATCCATGAAGGAAATACTATCTTTCTTCAGCACAAACTAAACTAGACATCTCGTTATGATGAACTAAGTCAGATAGAACTTTTGTCTTACAAATCTCCAAGTGGTTGTTTAAGCTCAACCAACTAGTTCAGGGGTATCTAGTAAGGATTCTTGGAGAAAGGAGCAGTTTAGCAAACTTGCTGGCTCAAGAACATGACAACACAGTCATGTGGCAACTTGACGATACTTCTAGAAAGACGTCTAGGATATCACGAACCACCAATATGTTACTTAGTTCGAGAGGGAGCTTGCTTTGTAAGGCAAGATGACATAGTCTCAGAGCTTCGGCACAAGCCTAACTCTTTGACTGGAGAGGGTGTACTAGAGTAACGGACTTGGTAGCATAGTTAAACTTGCTTAGTGATAGGGTTAACCATCATTCTAAGAATGACACAAATGTCGTTGGGGGTTCAAAGAAATAAGATTTGCTAAGAATCTCGGATGGCCACATTATTACGCACACGCATCATTCACGAGCACAAAAGCTCGAAGGAAGGGTGGTTAAATATGTAGAAGCATCACTTCATTAAGTGGTCATGAAACTCAGCATGACCTCTTAGTATATAAGAGTGTGACACTCTAAGGTAGAACAAATAGAAGCTAATCACTGCCTCTTAATCTGCGGATTACAACACTTTGACCGGGTCCTAGATATGACGAGGTAACGGAGTTTATTTCTCCTGACATTCCGAAATGGTTTGTCATGACGGACCACAAGAGTATCTTGCATCAGAAGACACCAATGCGTATTACTGCTTGGCTACCAACTAGTAGACCAAGGTCAGAAACAACAAGGGGGGAAGGAACATGCTCAGGATGGAATCCCGAGATGTAGATGCATAGTTTATCATTCTTCCGAAAACCAATGCATAAAAGGGAGAGTATGGCAGAGTCATGAATATAGATATGATACTCACGAGGAGTACTCTTGTCGTGATCTATTTAGTTACATTAAAGAACATCTGCCAAGGCTAGTGGTAGGGGAAGTCCTTAATTGTCATAAGTCAATAGAGACAAAGACCACAAGCTTGAAGTCCAGAATTATAGTTCTATCCATCCTAAGGTGACATGTGAACATTACGATACGGGTCAATGGAATGGATCTTGGGTTAAAGATCAGCTTCATGTACAAGATTCTCAACACCAGAATCCAGCACAATCCGGGATCTTCGGTTCAAGTCCAAGGGTTAACACCCGAGAAAAGAGTAACTACTACTTGAGTAATACAACGTATACTACAAAGTAGCAATCACGAGGTAGCTTCTAAGAGAAGAAACGACTTCCAAAGCACCCAAACAAACAAAAGGGGAGGCACACGAGGCGAAGGGAAACCTCAAAGCCTAGAACAGAACACTATGGTACCTTCAATATAATATTGTGGCCCATAAGGTAGAGAGATCATGATGGAAAGGAATCTCTCAAATGAAACAGAGCAAGGGGAACAAGGAATTCACAACACACACAACTCTAAAGAACTCAACACTAGGTCATCTGGCTGAGAAACGACATGCCCAAAGGCACCTAAGCTTTGAAAGACTAGAAGAGATATCAAAACTTTTACAAAGTCAAAACAAGATAAGATGACCCAGAGTTAGAGCGGAACTGGATAAGGAGAAAAAGAAGCATACTAGAGTTTTCACAAATAATTTTCATCTTTGAAATAGTTTTCACAAACACTAGACTCAACATCGACTAATAGCAAGGTTTTCCTACAGTCGGTACTGCTCTGATACCAAAAAGTGTAACACCCCCGAGATTAGGGTTAAACAAATCCCAGGCCTTAGCCTGACATAAGCTTAACCTAGAGCTCGAGGATATTCAGTGAGAAATCGGTAACACAACAGTAACCCTGCGACACAAAAATTATTACAGCAAGCTCATAACTGAGAGAAGAACCAAAATATTACAAGCAGAGGTCACTGACCACAAACATCAAACAACGGAAGGAAAATTATGCTATTAAGTATAGAAAACTTAACAAATGGCCTAAGAGGCCTTAAGCATAACGATGACGTCCTAGCCCATAGATTCCAGGCTGTCGGTCGGGAACCCCAAGCTACTCGTCGGTGTCGATGACGTACCAAACTTGTCTTCAGGGGAACACTTACTCTGCTACAAAAGTATCAACAAAGCAAGGGTGAGTACAGGGTGTACTCCGGAAGACTTATGGCTGGTGGGGTTATTTTGCATAAAGCCATCTTTGTTTGTAAAACAAGAGGGAGAAAAGAAGCTCGTCTAATCAGATTATTTTAAAAGGGGATAAGAGAGCGACATCTCCAAAGAATTGATCATCATCTTGATATCCACCAAAGTAATCCTCATCTCACAACTAGGATCACCCCCTCGTACCCATGAGGAAGCATCCTTAAGCACACATTGATCTACCAAGTTTTACGATTAGATTAATATTCTCTATGATCTTAGAATTCAGTCACCAAGCGTTCATAACCGTGAACACGGCTTTTCGAAAAGATTTAACCATGCAGCGGTGTACAACTTTACCCACACGTGCCAACTGACTCTTAATGCCACTAGATAAGCCCTCTTCCTTGGAAGGCCGACAGAGGGTGGTTGGCCACGACCTTTACCTTGCTTTCGCCGAGACCATGAGTCACGCCCTAAGGATGGTTCCGCCGTAACAGGTCAAATCCCGAAGCCGGTCCCTAGAGATGTGTGTCAAGATTGGTGTACCGGGGGCACCATCTACCCCAAGCAACCCGGGACACGCTTACCTACCTGTATGAATGCACCTCCTTCACCCCCTCTTTCGAAAACATTTTCTATGCATATGTCGAATGGAACGCCGAACTATGTGACTCATGGAATCTACTAGGCAAGTTAGTCAGCGGAGGGGTCCCCATAAACCCTGTGTGGCTGTATGCTCGTCTTGGTCCAAAGGCAAGAACTCGGTTCTTAGTAGTGGCGAGCATGGGACTAGAAAAACCACATGCCACTGTGGCCTCCCATACAAGCCTTAGCATGTTTACCCTTTACCACTGATCTTACCTCATCAGTATACCTCGTTCTCTTGTCATACTATATTCTCTGCGTTTGGTACATCATCTGGATGAACCAGCACTGATAGCTATGCATGGCTAAGCAAGACACAGATATAAGCTCTGGCAGTGCACACAAGCCAAACCTAGTTATGCTAGGAGCAGTGGATCAGGTAATATAAGCTCAAAGGGAGTAATGCAATGGATAGGATACTCTATCTATCGATAAAAGACCATAGTAGAATCGTATGCATCATGGAAAGAATGAAATACTTTGAAACCATTGAATTGTATAATGGTGGGGCTATGATTGCCTTGTTTGTTGATACCTAGATATAGATCTTCAGAAGCCTTGTACTTGACTTGATTATAGTTGGTCAAGTATAGTTCGTCAAACTTCGATGGTGTTGATCTTGGTCTTCAATCTTGATCTCGATATTGTATTCTACCGGAAAGAACCAAACACCGGAAAGAAAGGGGAAACAACAATCAACACATGGCATCGATGCAATGCTCAAGCAAGGATGATGATATGACAAGTTAAATAGATCTTAAATGAAACCCTAGGGCATGCTTGATCATTTTAAACAGGGTCCGAAGGGTACAAACCCTAGGACAGGGGAAACCCCGAAACACCTATGAGGGGTTGATTTAGTTCTCTAATTAAACTTTTCATTTAAATTGCTTAATAATGCACAATTATAGTTTAATCAAATAGATCTCATTTTTCTGAAGATTTTGATGTATTATACATATTTTTCTAACTTATAAATAATTAGTTATTGAATTTATAAGATTAAACCAATTTATTAAATTATTAAAACAATTATAATTGATTTACTACGCCAGACTGACGTCACTCAACCTTTTAACACACGGTCTGCTGCTAGCCACTGCAGCTGATAGAGGGGCCTCGTGCCACCTCAGCCGCCAGGCCACCAGGGCGGGCCACTGGCCGGTTTAACCGGGTCAGACCCGCGTCGCTCACATCAGGGTGACATCATGATGACGTCAGCCAGCGGGGCTCTCCTTAGATTGACGGCCAGGACGGCGATCAAGCGCGCACAAGCATGCAGGGGTGCTATGGGTCAACACAGCGCGATGCGAGGAACCCAAAAGTGGCGACGCTATTACCTATTGGTTACCGGAGGTAGGGCTGCGATGGTGAGCGACGGCGGTGGCTGCAGGTGCTCGCGGGGACGAAGCTAGGACAGGCAAATGACGAAACGGAGGGGTCCATACGAACCAGAAGCTCACCAGGAATGCATCAGTCTTGATGGCGGGGCGAGGTGAGGTCGAGGTCAACGGCGAGCGCGATGGCCAGCGACGAACACGACGGCTCGATTCGCAGCATAGGGGCACGCGTGCTTCCGTGGCTTGGACAGGAAGGACCAGGAGGGCGAGAGGATCTCTGAAATGGCCTCGGTTTCCCCTGGGGTGGTCGGAGATGTTGGGGACGATGATGAGCTGCGGCTAGACTTTCAGGCACAGAGTGAGAGATGGGGATGGGGAGAGAGAGGGCGACGAGTCCGTTCTTATCCTCAACTCAGCAGGCGTCGGCGAGCATCGTAACGCGCAAAAGATCGATGGCCGGCAACGGGACACGCAGCAGCTTCCTCTGCATCCTTTTGGAGGAGGAAGAAGAAAGAAGAAAGGGAGCGAACATGTATGGGCCGAGCGGGCCGCGCGTTTGCTGCTGCAGGACGCGCGAGGGCGGCAGGTAGTGTGGGAGGGAGCTGGGCTTCGGCCTGGTTAGCTGTAAGCTCTTTTTTAAGCAAAAACCTTTTCTATTCTATTTTTTCTCTTTTGTATATAATTTAAATCTGTTTTGGCTCATTCCAAAAATACTAGAACATTTGTAAATATCCAAAATAATGCAGGGACCCCTTTATACTATTTGGGATCCGCACTTTTGATCTGTTTCAAAATACAAAAACCATTTTGAATTCATTTCAAAAAGAGGGGAAGGGTTAGGGTTTAGGGTTTTTACATTAATTTTCTTTGCATGCATCTTAAAAGATGATGCTCATGAATTCACAAACAACCCTAATTAAGGATTAACTAAAAATGGGGCATTATAGAATCCAACCTACTGTGCTATGAAATTTTGGGGGAGGTGACATGATGGTTCTAGAACATGGTGGAGTTTGCTCTAGGTACTTGTCAACACTAATCCAGCTATTCTGAACCATTGGATCTAACAGCCCAACGGTCAGAATTGGTGCTATGGATCCTATTCAAAACTGCTCCATTATAGTGGTAGAGAAGAAACTGTGGTCCAGTTTGTGCGATAATTGGTGCAGTTGCATTTTCTTTTAACTATGGTAGGTCTCGTAGGAGCGAGGTTCTTGAGAATTAACATGGTCGGTGGAAGTACAAGTTACATCAATGACCTCATGAATATGAAAATTGCACCCAAGCCTATGCATTTAGCACAAGGACCCTGAAACTAAGCAATGAAGTGTGTGTTTTGAAGTTTGCGCATACTAGCGTTCATCATGCTAAAGACTATCAATAGAATTTTTGTAGATGCTAAGAACAGAAAAGAAGATCCAACGGTTAGTAATGTTTGGATTTGCCAGTATTGAACCAACAGTCAATGTTCGAAGTTATCCATACACTATACAGTGGTATGGTATGGTATTGTAAGAGATAAGACAACATAAAGATAAGATAAGAAATACTACGAACGGCTGATATTTTGAGTAAGCTTCCCTCTTGATGTTTGGAAAGCGAGTGAAAATTTTGAAAACCGGAAAAGTTTGAATTTTTGTTCTGCCAAGGACCACAGTCGTTTCCTTCTTATGTACTCCTCGTCCCTACTCCACACCAACGTGGCTTCAAAACACGCCAGAGACACAGAGCCGCCGTACCAAGGCACACACGAGCAGCACCACGCCGTGGACGAGGGAGAGATCAGCAGGGCTGATGCGCGAGGGGAAAGGGGAGGAGAGAGGGAGGATGGATGGTGAGAGGCAGCGAAGGAGAGAGAAAACACACAATTTGTTTTGCATGCATAGGTCCTGAATTTACTACTAGTAGAGTGGCCGCAGGTGTACCTCGTGTTAGGAGACCATCATAACTTTCCTCTGACATCGAACCGCCTTCAACTCCTCTTCACTGCTGCCCTCTTACCCTGCCTATGTTTTATTCTCTCAGCATGTACAAAGCATGGACATAGGTGAGCATATGTCCAAGAAAAGAAATGACTACTACTACTAGTGTACTATAGTATTTGATTTTTCCCTAATAAGGGCATCAGCAATGTGTACAAAAGCACACCTCAAGGCCTAGTATGTGGCATTCGCTAAGGTTTACCGTATACATTGTGGAGAAAATAAATTTTGTATCTTTAAGCCTAAGGTGCACCTCAAGCTTGTGGGTTGCCCATAGAGAATAGAAAAATCATTCCCCTCTCTCCCTATTTCATGTGATCATTTTCAAAAGGTGGTCAAAATTTTGATGATGCAAAATCTTAGCTAGAAGTCGAACCAGTCATAAAAACTCTCCGTGGTTTCTAAAATATTAATTAACCGCTTGATGGGTACTTCCAAAAGGTCTTTTCATAAAACTTTCAAAGCAACCTACAATTTATTACATGTAGTTCAAGTTTGACCTAATTTCATTAAATTCAAGAGCAATCTATCATGCTTACTTGTAGCTCAAGTATGACCTAATTTCATTATCAAGATGCAAAATCTTAGCAAGAAGATGAACCTGTCATCAAAACTCTCTATTGTTTCTAATATATTAATTGACCCCCCTTTGATGGGTACCTCCAAGAGCTTTTTTGTTAAACTTTCAAAGCAACCTACACAGTTTACTTGTAGTAGTTCAAATTTTACCTAATTTTAATAAATCTACATAAAGTCATTCAAGTGGGTGAAGTTAGCTAGGAAATTTGAGAACTCATAAAACATGGAAAATCGTAAGTACGACATATTGGTCCACTATATATGTCTAAAAACTTGGCTTGTGGCATTCAGATCCATATTCTTTGTACTTTCTTTACCTGAAAGAACAATCTCGTCATCACTAGGAAAACTGAGAATGTTGTTTCCTGAGATAGTTGGAAACTCAGACATACGACATTTTTTACTACAAGAAGATGCACCTATCTACCTCCGAAAAGACATTTAATTCAAGAGCAATCTACCGCACTTACTTGTAGCTCAAGTTTGACCTAATTTTGTTAAACTTTTAAGATGCAAAATCTTAGTAAGAAGTTGAACTTGTCTTCAAAACTCTCTGTTGTTTCTCATATATTGACTATGACCCCTCCAAAATATTTTTCGTAAAACTTTTAGAGAAACCTACAATTTACTTGTAGTATATAGTTCAAATTTGACCTAATTTTGATTAATTGACATAAATTCATTCAAGTGGGCAGAGCTATAAGCTAGGAAGTTTGAGAACTCATAAAACACGGGAAATCGTAAGTACAATATGTTGGTCCATTATATATGTCTGAAAACATGGCTTGCGGCATTCAGATCCATATTATTCGGACTTCCTTTACAGGAGAGAATAATCTCGACGTCACTCAGAAAATTAAGGATGTTCTTTCCTAATAGTTGGAAACTCACATAGACAACATTGTTTACTACAAGAAGATGCACCCATCTACCTCCAAAGAGACATTTAATTCAAGAGAAATCTATCCCACTTACTTGCTTGTAGCTCAAGTTTGACCTAATTTCGTTAAACTGTCAGGATGCAAAATCTTAGCAAGAATTTCAAACTATCGTCAATACTCTCGGTGGTTTTTGATATATTGATTGTGACCCCTCGATGGGTACCCCCAAAAGCTTTTTCTTAGAACTTTCAAAGCAACCTACAATTTACTTATAGTTTCAAATTTGACCTAATTTTGATAAATCGACATAAAATCATTCAAATGGGCAATGTTAGTTAGGAAGTCATTCAAATATCGACAAACATTTAATTCAAGAGAGATCTTTCATGCTTACTTGTAGCTCAAGTTTGACCTAATTTTGTTAAACTGTCAAGATGCAAAATCTTTGCAAGAAGTTGAACGTGTCGTCAAAACTCTCAGTGGTTTATGATATATTAATTAACCCCCGAGTGGGTACCTCTAGAAGATTTTTCATAAAACTTTCAAAGCAACCAACAATTTACTTGTAGTTCAAATTTGACCTAATTTCGATAAATTGGCATAAAGTTATTCAACTTGGTGGAGTTAGCTTGGAAGTTTGAAACCTCATAAAACATGGGAATCGTCAGTACAACATGTTGGTCCACTATTTATGTATGAAAACTTGTCTTGTGGTATTCAGATCCATATTCTTCGAAGTTTCTTTACATAAAACAACAATCTCGTCATCACTCGAAAAATTGAGAATTAAATGTTCTTTCGTGATAGTTGGAAACTCACACCGACGATATTGTTTACTACATTGAGATGCACCCATCTACCTCTAAAAATATATTTAAATTCAATAGCAATCAATTCCCTTACTTGTGTAGCAAAAAGTTTGACCTAATTTCGTTAAATCGGAAAAAAGTCACTAAGGTTTGTGAAGTTAGCTGGGAAGCTTGAAACATCCTATTTCTAAAAGCTTTGGAATTATAAGAAACCATGGTACACTTTGTCTGATAATCAGGGTAATGTAATTTTATTTTAATTGTGGTAGGTCTCGTAGGAGTGAGGTGCTTTAGTTAACACGCGGTCGGTGGAAGTACAAGTTACATCAAGGACCTCATAAAAATGAAAATTACATCCAAGTCCATGCATTTAGTACAAGATCCCTAAAACTAAGCAATGAAGTGTCTTCTGAAGTTTGCGTGTATTCTAGATATTGTAGAGCCAAAATTTGTTCTAAAATAATCTATATTCTAGCTTTTACTAGTAGTACGTACTACCTCTATTTGGGATTATTAGTACTAATGTCTAAGTTGCTAAAACTAAGACACTCCATAACTCTCTCTCATTAATCTACTATGCATGCACCAATAGTTCTACATGCATGAGAGAAGTGAGGAGAAAATGAGAACATGCATTGGTCGAGAGAAACTAATAAATGAGATAAACCTTATAATCTTAAATAATATAAAAAAGCTCCTGCCCCTTATAATCCCAAACAAAGGTAGTAGTAAACAAGAATCCATAAATCAGAGTGATCGTTCTCTCTATTGGAGTAGTAACTTGGATTACTTGTTCATATATCTAAGTACTACTACTAATAATAATTTCTCAAAAAAGTACCACTAATAATTCAGTACTAGTTTGTCTAATTTTTCTAAGATGTACTACTAGTACTAGTACTAATACTCCATCTGTTTGGGATTATTAAGTCCATTTAAATTTGATAAGACCAAAAAGTTAATTACACGTTGGTGTCGAAGACATGCATGTAGTCCTCTGTCTCTCCCCTACAACACTATACACCCTACACTAGGCAGTAGACTTTTCCGTCTCTCTCCAGGAGTATATATTCTTGCCTCGGTCTCTTCCTCTATCTGTATTGTACTGTCTGGTACAGTACAACATGACAACTGCTTTATTCAGGTGTCAACTTTCTGCAACTTTTTTGTTTTAACAAAGCATGTACAGCGTGTGGACACTGTCTAAGAAAAAAGTGGCCAAGTGTAGAGCCTTAGCCTCCACCGGTGCACCGATGCCTAGCATATTCCTGTAAAATCGTACCAGTACAGTACGAAACTCAATCAGTATACTCTTCAGTATACCCACCCAACCCGGGTTTCTGGTCGTTGGGCACTACATCGGTGAGCCGATCTTCCCTCTGTAACTAGTCCCACAAGTTCGTGTACCGCGTCGGCGGATTCGACCATGAGTCGGCTGCTATGGACACCGTCGAGTCTGAGGAAATGATTGAGTGCCCCTACGACAGCTTCTTTAGCTTGGTCGCCTTCGACAAGCTCGACGATCACAAGATCGCGTGCCCGCATGGTAGTGCTTCTGCATAGATTCCGCCTGTGATTTCATTTCCTCACCCATATTTTGCTCATAGTTTTTGTCAGGTAAAGCAAGTTGGTATAACTTTTGCGTGTTGCGGTACATCGACTGACTTCTTGACGAACACCCATATGCGCTAATCGAGCCTATGAGCTACGCATCCCGAGGTAGGGTCACGCTCTAAGATATCACATTCCTCGCGGTGCTTGTGTATAATACCACTACTTTTGGAACATTCGAGATGATGAAGATGTGTTTTTCAGTGTTGAGGCTTGCTTCGATTCCTCCCCATTTTCTCAAATTTAAGAAATTGAAAACACAAGGAGGGTCAGATTAACCAATGGCTCTTCGGCTTGGAGGACATGAAAGTTTGGGAGAATGGGACAACACCCGAGTAAAACTCTTATTTGTTTTCATTGACAAGAAGAATTGATCTTCATCTTCTCATATAATGGTCCTAACATGAATCGAATGATGTATTAATTACTAGTACTAAGAGCCAAGGTCTCTTTAGGATTAGGAAGGTTATATTTAGCTATAAAATGAGATTTACTAATTACTACTCTATACTATGTTACTTCGACTACTACTAGTATGTAGTAGTACTCCATCCATCCCAAATTAACGGACTTCACATTTACTCCCACCTTCCCAAATTAAGACGCGCATTAGTTTTGGTCAAAGTCAAAAATAATAAACTTTGGCTAAATATCTAGAAAATAATATAGACATCTACAACATCAACTCAATGTTATCAGAATCATCATGAACCATGTTTTTATATTATATGCATTTGTCATTATGTAAGTTAGTATGTTTCTACATGTAGTTGGTCAAACTTTATAAATATTGACTTTGACAAAACCTAGTATGCTTTCTAATTTGAAAATGAGGGAGCATCTAAGTACTAAAATGTGTTGAAATACATGCGTATCTAGACAAAGCCAAGTTAGTTACTACTATTTTAGGATGGAGGGAAAATTATTTATGAGTATTCGATTTTTACAATTTTTTTACTGCTACAACACGTGCCCATGACTAGGGCATGGACCAATACATAATAATCATATGACAATGCGGTGGCGATCTACTCCGTACTAGTAGTACTATATTACCCTACGGAAACCTGGACGTGTTGTTCCTGAGTACTAGTGGAGCACACACTAGTGGAGCACACACTCGTGGAGCACGGAGTACGGAGGCGCACTAGTGGAGCACACACTCGTGTTGTTCCTGAGTAGTACTACTAGTATACTCAAATGGGAGTACATAGATCTCGTTGCTCATCGTACTATATTTTTCCCTGTACGGAAACCTGGACGTGACTACCACAGTACTATATTCGCACAACTTCTGCTTTTGGTGATACAAGATGAATGTGGAACTCTCTATATAACATTACTGTACTAGAATTTCTTGTAGTACGTACTACATGGTAGTAGTAGTAATACTATACTCCATAGTTTTTCGGATATGCAGTAAAGAAGTGCAATAAGTCTGTTTTGTCAATCTATATGCAATGAGCATTGGTTTGATAGGACAATTCAGGTTTTTAGATTTCCAAATTTCTACTCTAGCTCGATGACTCAAGACACGAAGGAGCTAGTACTCTTCTATCCTCCGGCTATCACCCAGATCAAAATGAACATGCAAAAAAATTGTGTATCTTGTAAATTGCCATGGCCATTTATTACATGCAGAGCTTTATTTTGTTTCCTTTGAGGCACCTGCAAAGGCTTATACATACTAGTACTAGTAATAACGTGCTACGATTGGGCCCTACATCTAGTACTAGACATGGACTCTAGTAGCTACTCTCTTCACACAGAGTTGTCCAAAAGGTGGAGTTCCTTTTATTTCTCCAAGAGGTGGAGTTCATTTTTTCTGAGAAAGGAAACCTTTTTATTTCCTTCTTTGATTCAAAGAAACTTCAAAGGATTTGTGATGGATTTTGTCCCTTAGGAAATAATCCTACGCTGTTTTTTGATTCATAGGATTCCAATATATAGGAATTATGTCCCGTTTGGAATGCAGGATAGGAAAAATACAGAAATAGGAAAAACACGGGAATTGAGATTTCTTCAAACTATTCCTTTGCCCTCTACTTTTTAGGAAAATTTCCATCCATTCCAACCTCATGGTATAATTTCTTTGCTTTCCCTGTGATTCAAACACATACTTGATCTAAATTCCTGTAGTTTCCTCTTTGTATGTTTTGAGAATCCTGCAAATCAAACGATCCCTGAGAGATGGTTTTCCTTGTTTTTGTCTTTGATCCTTTTTTGTTTGAACATGGAGTCATAGAGCTTCCTTAAAACACGAGGAGGGAGGAAATTGCACAAACCTCCAACAATTGGATTTGAAATTGTAGGGAACTCTAGATAATCAGGATAGTATAGTTGCAAGAAACTACTACAAATACATTTGGGTACAAATGCTGCACATAGCACAAAATTTCCAATTAGGCCTGTTAACATTATTTCTTACATACCCGGGGCTCAATAGTTGGAGATCCTTGGAACTACAGCTCTAATTGTTGGAGGTTTCTGCAACTGTCCTCAATTGGAGCCCCACCACCCACTCGCCGACCTTCTGTAGTACTAGTAGTACTATTATGCACCATCAGCCTTTGTCTTCTCGATCTCACCCTGGCTCTAGCTCCCACCAACGATCTTCCCTCTCCCAACCCACCCCACCCCAAAGAAAGCCCCCAAAACACCATCTGTGGCATGGTGAGATCGAGCAAGGTCAGTAAAGATCCTGAGCAGTTTTAGAAGGTGTTCACCGAAGGCCCCTTTCAAGTACTCATAAACCATTACGAGCCACCACTGTCATGAGCCTCGTCAGTTCATCCAAACATATTCTTCAATCAACAAAAGAGAGCATAACTATGCCTCCTTCTCATACCTTTGGCCTCCCATGTGTTCTTCATTTTCGCCCGACGGTGAGACCGTGGAAATCCAAAGACTGCTTTAAAGTGGTGGGTAGCCCGTGCAAGTTGACGCTGCTAGACAGGTTCTCCTCCGATGTTGTGATGCCAAATGGTTTTGATGAGTAGCGAACATGCGGCAATAGCGATTGGATCGTCATAGTTGGACCCAATTTCAGGTGGGACCTTGTCAACATGTACACTCGTCGCCAAATTGTTATTCCGCAAGTGTCGGGGTTTGAACCGACCAAAGGTTCTACACTTACATTCTAGGATGATGCTGATGAAGGTCGACGTACTAAACTGCAGAAGATAATCATTTGCCAAGTTTCGATAGCTACTCGGGGATACGAGGATTTCTCTCTTGTCACCATTTTCGTATTCAAGATCGTTGTCTTTAACGGGAATGATAGTCATGGATGATCAGTTTGTGTGAACGAGTTCCAGGGCTACTTCAGATACTGCGATGCTATTATCCAACACGATCGTGTGTTCGCCGTGATCGAGAACGGCTGTTTTTATGCATGGAAGTCTCTGGAACTTGGTAAATTCTCCTCCCTACGTATTTTATTAGCTTTATTACTGAATTGATGCAAGCTAATTTTTCTGAACTTTCATTGGTTAGTAGGAATTCCATAAAAAATGATTTTCTTTGATTCGAAGGAATTCCCTAGGAAATTCAAAGGAATGCAATATTTAGGAAGTTTTCTTATATATAAGTAGTTTGTTTCATATGATTAAGTTTTGCTGATAGTATTTCTTTGTCTCCTAGTACATCCCATGGAAAATATGGTATCTACTAGTAGTACTTATGTGAGACTTATATATTATTCCTAATTCCCAAGAAATTTCAGAGGAATGCAATCCTTGCTAAGTTTTCTTACATATAAGTAATTTGATTCATAGGATTAAGTTCTGCTGATAGTATTGCCTTGTCTCCTAGTACTAATACATCCATGGAAAATATGGTATCTACTAGTAGTACTTACGTAAGACTCAAAATACTAGACATATGACATATTATTACTATATAAAATTATAATACTAGGTAAAGCTCAAAACATTAGAAATTTGATTGACATCTATAAATTATGGGTGCATATTTAGTTCTTTTATTTTGTACCATATAGAAGTCAATGTTTATTAGGTACTAGTACTTGTAAATTTTGTTAACGTAGTCTTGAGAAATGAAGGAGAAGATTCTAGAATGATGGAGAAGTATGTTTTGAGGATTGTGCATAGCGTTCATTGTGCTAAAGACTATCAATAGAATCATCAAGTAGATGCTATAATGGAAAATAAAATCCAACGGCTGGCAATGTTGTGATTCGCAAGTCCTAATCCAATAGTCAATATTCAAAGTTATTCGTACAATATATAGTGGTAACATAAGATAATATAAGATATTAAACCTCCTAGAAATAATCCTTGATGGTTTTCCTTTGGTATATAACACACCAAAATCTTGTAGGAATGAACCTTGCTTTTTTCCCTATGAACTTTACATTGCAAGATCCTATAGAATTATTTCCTATTTCATTTGATCCTATGAATCAAACCATATATGTAGGAGAATTTCCATAGAATATCCCCATTTCGAAAAGAAGGAGAATTTCCATAGAATCTCCCGAGGTTGGCATTTTTTACGCAATCAAACATCTTAAGTATAATCAAGATTTTTGAAAATAGTACTGTATATCAACTTCTACAATGTCAGATCAATATCAGTATTATTTCCATGTTACATTTCCTTTCCCTTCGAAGGTCCTTTCCTTATCCTATCGCCACACAATGTGCTTTACCTGACACATGGGTTTGCTGAGGATGAGGAGGATGATCCTGGTAGGTGGTGGTTAGCAAGATCTGCCAGTGGTTCAAGACTTCTTCTTGTCTATGCAATTGCTGATGATACTAGTATTGTTCACTATGGTTGCACTGTTCGCACCTATCCTTCTGGGTTTGAGTGCATCGTGTTCTCGATGGACACAAAGCCAGTTAACTGTATCTAACCAATGGAAAAGGGTTACTGAGCTTGGATCATATTCTCTTTTCCTTCGCGTGAACTATCCGATTAATATTGCAATAGGCGATGCAAATGATCCACCGGGACATCTGACAAGAAGGAACTATGTTTACACATCACACCAAGTAATTGGCTACGAGTATAGGCCGTGTCCTGAAGTTTACCGCTTTAGTCTGAATGGTGACGCATCTGTTGGTTTCCACACCAACACTCGCTGGATATGGTCGGAGACTGTTTTGGTTCATCCCAAGCTTCTCAAACGCCTTAGAGTGGAATGAGCATGTTCAACGATAGCTCATTTGGTCTCGGCCTTCTATTGAACTCTTTCTTTTGGCTGGTTTTTAGCTGATGTATGAGTACTCAGCATTTAGTTTCACACCCGGTCCGGCTTATAAAATACTCCCTATGACCAAATCCCTTTTGTACACTTGGTAGTTTCTCTAGTATGTATATTTCACTAAGCTCGTAAAACAAGCTTATTAGGAGTATAGTTGGACTCTACTACTACTCTACATAATTTCTTCTAGAATGTTGTATACTGGTAGTACTATTAGTATTACTCCTTGCAGGTCCGGAGTTTTGTTTCCTTTTCACTGCAGTTGGGTCCTATAACAAGCTACTGCCTAAGTTGGACGTGTTGGTACTTCGCTCAAAAACTACATGCGGTGGAAGGAACACGATGTTTCCAGGTTTACCAGTAAAAACATGTCCCTCATCATGGCATCACCAGTCATTTCATAAGGCAATACTATACGACGGTGTGCTAGTCTAGTTTTTTCTTCTTCTGAACAAGTACTGCTAGTCTACCTAGTAGTAGTAGTAAAATTCTACTAGTTGGATTACTAGAGAACTCGATGAAGCTAGCTGGAGTACTACTATCAGTAGCTACCACTGAAGAGAGAGGGAGGGAGTTTTGCACACGTCGTTGCACTTGGCAACGTGTTCCTTTCGAGACAAGCTAGATTTAACTCCCTCACCAACCTCCCCCATGCACACACAACCTATTTTACTCAGTCCCTTCTTCCCATCCACTACCACCCCTTGGCCTCTCGCTCCATATTGTTGCCAACCAGTTCGTTGGCTTCGTCCTCTACAGGTGGCGACGAGATCGATGCGTCAACCTTCTATAGGGTGGTGGCGCATCAGTCATCCATGTCCCACGACAGCAATGGCAGTTTACGAAATACTAGCACACTTGTACCTACTCCCTCCACTTCATAATATAAGATGTTTTAGCTTATGTGAAACGATTGTATCTAGATTCACTCCGAACTTACATGATAGATTTGATGATGCGGTTAAATTTTAATTGTCCATTGCGCAACATTTTCATGTGTAGAGTAGTTCTTATCTCGGGTATGCATCCTTTTTTTGTAGAATAGGATTGCATAGAAGCTTGTTTTCTGGGCTAGATCCCATAACTAAGAATAGTGGGGATCCATTCAAAGTTGATAGTTCGACAGCACAAACTTTTGAACATTTGCATATATTTGACAATCAACATCATGTAATCAATATTACAACTTACTGCAGAAGGGGATATGGGAAGGAGCGAAAAAGAGGATTCTCGATGAAATAGGTTCCAATCATGTGACTTCTGCTATCCCAGATGAGAAGGTAAATCAATAAATCACGTATGTTCTTGTCGTCCCGCGTAGATGCTTTCGCTATAATCTCTATTTATCCTGTAACTACAGAAGCACAATGTTGAAGAAGACTCTCAGTTTCCTGATGACGGAGTAGAAAATGGATATCAGATTGCTACACCTAAGACGCAACCTTGTTTACCTTCTGTGGACAATGATGCAGCTGCAGCTGCAGCTGGTACTGATGAGCCTGCACCTCCCATCGCTGTGGTAGATGATGGAGGTGGTGATTGGTTTTACCATCGGTGGAGACTTGTGTGGCTAGATCTGGCAGTGATGAGCCTTCAGATGACATTGCGGTGCTAGATAGTACACCTATTGCGGAGACTCATGCTACCGGTGCTGGCGCTGCGGTTGGTGCTTCTGATCCTGCTCCTGAAATAATCGTGCCACCTGAAGGAGGTGGTGAACTGGGTTTACAATCTAGAGAGACTATTGCACCTGAAGGTGGTGAACTGTGATGCAGAGCTTTCTTTCTTATGATTTGTATGATTTTCTCTGGAACCTGTATTGTGGAGCTACCTTACGCATTTCTTACACTTTTTCCTGTTGAACTGTAGTGTGTAACTTGAACTACGTCTAGTATGTAATCATATTTGGATGCTTAAGTATTATCAATGATAAACCAATGCTAGCTGAGCTGCAAGAGAATTGGCCTCTTCCACTTATAGGCATGATTCCTGGCTCATCTCCTTTTCACAAGCATGGTGAAAAGATGGTTCTGCTCCTTTTCTTGTAATGCCATTATGCTTATGTTATTGATCTCACAATTTTATGCTGATTTTGTCACCCAATCTACATTTATGTCTCTACATACAAACATATTTGTTCACATAACTTGAATAGAAAACAATATCTTCTTTGCATCGAATAACACAAGGAGACATGGATTTTTTTTGAAACAAGGCAAAATATGTGCCATTTTCATTGATAGAGAGGGACATGAAATTCAATTACATTACGATAACTACTCGTACAAGTCATAGAATGGTAGGGATTGCCATAGGAAATCATCACCTCCAGCATCTTGTTCCACAGAAAGCGGTATTACCAGATCCACAACCTTATTTTCCTTAGGACGACAATGTCAAGTGCATGATTTCGAGTCTAAACACACTCTAGTGCAGGTGCATTAGGATAACCTCTAGCTGCGATAGTATGCACATAAGGTACATCAGCGCTATGGCAGACACCGTTGGAAATGCAAGCTGAAGCTATTGTTATACTCCAATCAGGACCATAGATAAGGGCCAGAAATTCAAGCTCCAAAATCTAGCATTACAAAAAAGACCAGAGGTTATCCCATATGGATAATTCATAGACAATTCATAGTGCAATTTTAGTCCATCTGGTATTTTTATTGGTGGAACGAAATTTGCTGGTACTTTTATTTTTGTGAAGAACCTACAAAACATAGCCAAGTCAGACATATGAATATATCTAACTTTTCTATAGTCTATATTATATGTGAACATATCGTTGCATAACACTTACTTATCAAACTGTCTACGGATATCTTCCCGCTCCTTGGAAACGCGAAGTCGATGTTCTATAGGGTACATCCATATGTACTGTACTATACCTCTAAGTACTTCCTCGTCAGGTACATCAACAACCAAATGCTCCATCGTATCAAAGAAGGATGGGGAATATATCAGGTCAAAAGCTTGCATAGGATCTCTGCCATGTTCTTTGTAAGATGTTTTCCAACTCTTCTATCTAGAGCTTTACTATATATTTACCTAAAGGACATACCTACCCAAATCTGCAAGCACCTTGTCAATCTATATGGTCACAAGATTTAAATATTTCTAGGAGAGGTGTAGAACAAACCAAAGAGAAGAAGAATGTCTAGTATCTAGCAGGCGAAGCGTGGGGATCGCCCAGCTGACTGCCGGCCGGTGCGTCTCATAAAGAACGACACGACCAATGGTGGTAGGATGGCACTGTTGATAGAAAGGTGTGGATAAGTTTGGGTCCTAGTTCTAATCTTGTGCATCTCCCATACGAATGACGCAGAATTTGAAGAGACAGGGGCTAGTCACTCGATTGAGGGTGCGCTTAGGAAAGATTGGGGTCTTAGTGAAAGTTTTGGCAGGCGCGGGGTGTTTGTCCACAATTTTCACAGAAATATCTGTAAATATTTTATCGGATTTGCTAGTTATCAAGAGTCACCTCTCTTGCCATTGGATTTACCTCACGATTCATGCAACATGAGGGTTGCACATTTGTTGCAAACAGGTTGTAACGAGGAATTTTAATTAGTTGAAACTACTAGGTTAAAACTGAGAATTAGCACAATTAGTAGGATGACGTTAGCGTCTTAACATAACAAGTTCTCAGGCGCTTAGGATCTAGGCGCTCATATTTTATACCTTTTTTCCTTCTTGACGTCTTTGTTTCGAATCAGGCCAAGCCCCAACACGTACCTTGGGATTTTAACTATCGAGCCCAAGAAATTAGCCCATCCGACCTCATTATAGCCCAAGACCTTCTAATTCGGTCATGTTTTGGATAATTCGGCCATGCAAATAGTCCAGTTAGATTGGACGAGAGCCCATGAGAAATATCCCATGCATAATTGCCCATCAATCCCTGCTTGGCCCATTTTTTAGGCACTATCCACCCATCCCTAAAAAAACTCCGCCTATCTAGGTTTTTTAAGTACTACCTACTACATTATGTATACTCCCTCCAATTCAAATTAATGTACTCAGATTTGTCTAGATTCAGATGTACATAACACTAAAACATGTCTAGAAAAATCCAAATCTAGACAAATATGAGAACATTAATATGGATCGGAGGGAGTAACATTTTTAGTGGAGGTGCTAGCAATCACGCGTAGCAGATGGACAAGCAATTTTTTAAGAACAAAAATAAATAATTTATATACGATGTTAGTATACATTTTTAATGTTTTATAAAAGCATAACAATTTTCTTGTGTAATGGCAAGGCATGCAATTTATCTGTAGCAATATTTTTGTACTGAGAGACTGACATTGCCAACCCACCTGCCTGCAGCTAGCGTCCATCAACCTTACCATACAATAGATCAAGTTTAACGAGTGGGTTTAAAAAGTACTTGTACAACAGTCACGACCAGAAAAAAGAAGACCAAGATTGACACATTTCTTGTCCAAAGAGGCTGACATGTGGGCCCCCGCAGCAATACCATACATGATTGCCGCATTGAACAATGTTACCAAGATCAAACCAGTGGACACGACCAAAAAACTGTCCAACATACATTTGTTTCCTCTATAGAGGAGGTTGACATGTGGACCCAGTAGGGAGACATTATACATGTGTTGTATCGAGCAACGTTGCCAAGTTCCAAGTGGCGAGGCACGATAGAAGAAAAAAGTCTAGCATGCACACATTTCCTGCACAGAGGAGGCTGACATGTGGGGCCAACCAGCCTGTATAAACGGCTGAAGCAGCGAGTACCGCTATCAAGTTCGGAAGACAAAGGCGCGACCGGGGGAAAAATCCATCATACACACGTTTCTTCTAATGAGTGGATGACATGTGGGGCCCAGGAGGTTTATTAAACGGTAGATGCATCGAGCAGTGCTATCAACTTCGGAACAGGGTAGCGAGAGAAGGAAAAAATTTCCATCATACACACGTTTCTTCTAATGAGAGGATGACATCTGGGTCCTAGCATCCTAATTAAATGGTATATGCATCGAGTAACGCTATCAACTTCAAAAAAGGGGAGCGTAAGCGAAGGAAAAAATCCATCATACACATGATTCTTCTAATGAGAGGCTAACATGAGGGACCCAGCAGTCTGACTAAACGGCAGACACCTCGAGCAACGCTATCCTGTTCAAATCAGGGAGGTGCGATCGAAAAGTATGGTCCGCTAAAGATATTGACGTCTGGGACCCACACGCCTCAAAATACTACGGCGAGTCAACATCGCGTGAGGAACCGAAAATCATGCTTCTGTCACGCGCCAGCCGAGCTTCCTCCATGTTTTTAGCAGTTCCTTCATAGTAGATGGCCACGACACCGGAAAAAGCGGTTTCCAATAGCCACGGCCAAGTCGAGAAATTTGTTGCAGAAGCCGCGCCTTCTACGACAACCGTCGGGCCAAGTTGTTGTGGAAGGAAACATTTCTTGTAGTGTTGGGATCGTGGTGGTGTGCATAAATGGTAATCTCGGATAGTTATTCTGGGGCCGCCACAGATTTGGTATCAGAGCCATCTTGACTGTAGGAGCCCCTAGTTAGCCTAGACGTTAGACAATGACCCTAAAAACTATTTTCACTATATAAAGGAAGGAGTTTGTTATTTCCAAAAATAATGCTTATATCGCCTCCGCTCTATTTTAAACACATGCATTAATTTAAGATTTGCATAGTTAAAATTTTGCACATTGTTCAGTAACCCAAACCTACCCTAAAAACATTTGGAGATGGAACCTATTGATGAAGAGTGGATGAATATTGCATTTCCCGACTCCTCTTGGACTCCCTGCAACTTTACGGTTAACATCAGAAACCTACCTACACCCTCCACAAGGGATTGGAATTAGGAGATTATGTGGGGAACATTGTCATACATTCCAAGCCTGGAACCGTTGGAAGCCCTATCTATTCCACTGCACCCTAGATGCCCAATCCTGTACTTTCTATTTCCATGGTACATAGAGAAGCTCTGATGCCCATTCGCGAGTTCCTTTTATAAATGAGGCAGCCCACAAACTTTTATATCCCAATGAAGGGAAATGTCGACTACATAGGAGGATCTCAAGACCCCAGCCAGGCATACCCTACTCCGTCTTTTCATACCCGCTTCAGCTACTCCAGCAACAAAGTGTTATCTAAAGTCGCCAATGAATACCACCACTCCCAGATGGAGCTCTGCCGCCTAGAAGCCGTTCTCACTCGAAAGGAATCTCTAGAAGCCCCGCACAGAAATCAAGCCCGAACCGCCGCCATGGAAGGAACCTCGAGGGAAGCCGCCCCAGAAAAAAGTAGAAAGCGCCTCACCACCCACCAGTATTTCCAAAGGTTCAAGCCCGTCCCGGATGTGCAGGAAACCCCGACTTCTCTGCCAGAAGACAACGACGACTCTGCATAGGCACCTCCTGAGTAGTCACTCGCACTATCGTACTCACCCGTTTAGCATAGGGTAGAGTCATGTATCGTCCCTGAACGGGTTTTGTAATGCTTTAAGTACTATTGACACCTTCGGTGCAGACTGGCTTGTTCTGTAATAACCTCCTTGGATGGCTATGCTTGTTTGGTGTTCTCTCTTGCATGTTTTACTCAAGACATTGCATTAGACCCAACCTGGAACAGGAACACCCCAAATGACCACATCTCCCGACATCTAGCATTGATCCCGAACGCTAGATGGCTCCTGGTACCCCGCTAACTACACCCTATGAGGCTTAGATCTTCGATCAGACATGTTTGTTTCTACCCTCTAGCCTCATACCCCAACAAACTCTCCGACACATTTTTGAATGCAAACCTACCCACCTAGATCATTTACCTAGCTAGAAGGATTAACCCTCCTCGATGGGTGTAAATTCACTCAAGGTGGACACTAAGACCAAAAGTTCCTCACCAGAAGGCCATGGTACTCTAGAGTCTTAAAGACAAGGATACTTGAAGACAACGAGTCAACTCCTCCATCAAGAGAAAGCAACGCCAAGACTTTAGTAAAGGACATTCCTGTCGAAGATGGATTTGTTTACACATATTAAAGACTAGAAAGAAGCATCATTACCGCTGACCTGCCTAGAGTTAATTCCTTCAAGCTTCGGTAGGGAACCAGCCCCGATAAGGTTTTCGTAATAGGGCGTGACACGAATAACCTTAGTTTAACCCTAAGGGGGAAAGACCGCGTCTTTCCCACTATATTATAATACACCCTTGATCGAAGAAACCCTCTGAAACCTCAACTCGTCAAGATGACCAAGCTCTGGAAGGAAAGAAAAAGAAGAAGATCAGCCTTCAAAAAGTAGAACGAGAGATTACCTCCTCAGGCTACGCCAAGACTCCGCCAGCATCTCCGAAGATCAAGAAGAGGCACCCCTGATAATTTCCCCTAGCATCCTCTGAAATGGGCTCCCAACCTCTCCAAAAATAGAAGGAACCAAGCACAGACTAGTATTGACATAGTAGTATTGTGATGAGCCTAGCACCTTCAGGTTATCACAGGCACAGTAATAAATGTTTAGCTGTCCAGAATGCAAAAATCAGGGGGAACAAAAAAAATTTCTTGCTTGATGATGAAATGTTTACTTGTTTGTTTGTTCTAATGCATCTGATTGTATAGTCAAAGTTTTACTCCTTACCTCAACCTTAGTTGACAAAAAACTATTTAACAAAAGAAGTGTCTTGGTGTATTTTGCATATTCTTGAATGTTCTAGCATTTCAAAAACAAAACCCAAGATGCCTTGCTACAACAAGTATTTTAGTATATCTATTAACAAAACTATGGAGAGCTATATAATATCATGTCCTAATTTTTTCAAGATAAAACTTCAAATGATCTTACATCTAGTATTCCAAAACTTCTTATAAAACCTTTGGTTTCCAATCTTGGTAGAAGTACCAAGTAATCTTACCTAATTAAAAAACATAACCTCTTCAAAATACCCATCTGTACCTCAAGCTAATCTTGAAGGTACCCTTAGTAGTAGACTTAAGATGTTTGATAGAAGAATTTCCTTGATCTGCTGTTTGTTTTGCTTGACTAGGAAATTGTGTGAGATAACCTAGGAGTATCCTTTAGCAACAAGACTACCTAAGAAATGCAATCTCTAATTATCTGAGAAGAAATCATGAATCCCTAGTCTGGAGATCACCTCCCTCTATCATCAGGATCATCTAGGATAAACTATTTAAAAACTCTAACTCCTCATCTAAATCTTAGTGCCATCTTTACCATCATCCTTGGGATATGTCCACCATCTCCTATTATATACCTTGATCATTGGATTCATTCATCAACTTCCCCCAAGCTTTCCTTGGTCCTTAATCAATCAAGTGACCTTATGCTTCTCCTTAACAAACTCCTTTTTGAGTCTTTTCCTTTTTATAACTTTTATAGTCTAAAGGTCCAACTCAAGCCATGAATCCTCCCTACTCAACCCACTCATCAACATCACCCACTTGGTGATGAGTTTGGACCCTTGCATCCTTTCAGAAACATCACCTCTTGTTACCTAGTCAAAACAACAAATCTGTCAAGATTTGACTAAGTGTGAAACTGTTATAAACATCACTACTTCTGGACTCTCTCCTTTGCAATCCCCATGTATTTTTGGAAATGCACTTGGACCATCTTGTATACCATCATAAAAATTTCCAAGGCACACTCTTTCCCTTGTATAGATAATCTTTTTAAACACTTGTTCTTGATGGTTTTGTAGGCAATAAATTAACCATTTTTGCCAATCTTATCGACAAGCCTAATTTGGTAGAAGCTCACATCTTCATACTATCTTCTTTTCACCAACTCCTTGCATGAGTGTGTTCCACTCATAAGTTTCTACCTACCCATGCCTTCATTTTTCAATTGGAGTTATGTGCTTCTTAAGCCCCCATGGGCTTTGAGGCTAATTAATATAATGTTTTGACCACCTTATTTTCTGCAAACTTTGGCTCAATATCTATAGAATCCCAAGATTTATCAACCACCAACTTCTGAACTATGATGATCTATATCAAGTTTTGTATCCAACCATATGCCCCATGCACCTTTTGGATATCTGGACCATTCTCTACAACTTGTCAAAGCAGGACTATAATTCTTATCATTCAAGATCACAAGAACCACTTGACTTCTAAATTTCATTATGGGAATTCTATTCAAATCCATCCCATTGATCTCTTCACTCACCCTTGATAATGCCCACATGAACCATCACCTCTCCCCTCTTAACCATGTGAGGTTTTGGGTTAAACTTAAAACACCTAATTAACCCTTTGCCATTTCCCCTCTTTGAATAATCACCAAATGAACCCCAAAATCCTTGCTCACCAGTCCAACACCCCACCATCCCTCTCACTGGTCGTATCCGCTAAGCTACATTATAGCACCACCCTTATTTTCTCCTTTATGCCTGGAAGAAGGAGCAAGAGAGTGATATTCCATCTCTTTAGTAATCGTGTAAAATTAATGTAGAAACAACACCTTCCCCTCCAGCCAGTACATGGGCATGTACCTGAACCCACAACCTCTCCCTACCCCACCTTGTAGCTGCCCCAGGCTAGCCCTATGCCTCCCTCTCCCCAATTCCTTCCTATGACCGAAGTAAAGGAGGAGAAGGAAAGCTAGGAGCCTACTACGACCCGACCCCTCTCCGCCCTCCTATGGCCCTACTTCAACCACAACACCGCCCCCAGCAACCAATCTCAAGCCCTCACCCCTCCCTTGGCCCCCATAGACCAGGTGAATGATGGATCATCACCTCTTGGATAAAAAGCCTCAGGCAACTCCAGCACCTCATTCCACCCTCTCACCCTCAACATCTCCCATCACCCCTCCTCGTCCTATGCTCTGTCCTGGCCAGGAGAATGGAGATAAGATCTCTCAGCCTTTTTCACGTTGTGGGGTGTAAATTCTTCTCCCTGCTCCTCTCTATGTGCATGTGACCTTCTTGAGCTCCTCTAGTCCCACCACATGTAACTCAACCCCCATTGTTTCACAGGTTGAACTCCACCGATGCCAGCAACAAACTCCGACGAGCTAGGTTCGAATCCCTTCACGCGCCTCCCCGACCAATGCCAAGTCACCCTCTTATGCCCCTCATTCGTCTCATCATCGACCTCTCCGTCGCCCTGGAACGTCTCGTTCTCTCCCCGAGGCCACAGGTGATCTCCCAATAGAGCTGCTGCCTCCTAGGGTTTCCCCTATGGTTCGTGCAACCTGAAGTAGAACACGGCCCGTGGCCATTGATCCTTGCTTGATTTGACGGCCAGCAGCACCCCATACCCCTTCGACCCGTCCACCACTTAGAGGCAGGCTCCTCCCCACGGTATTCGAATGCGCTCCCTCACGAGTCCCGCTCAGGTGGGTTGTAGTTCGGCGTTGTGTCGCCCATCCTCTTTGGATCCGGTCCACTAGCCTCTATCCCCTTTTTTCTTCTTCTAAATTCAATTTACAAATATGTTACCAAGCCATTTGGTTTAAATCCAAATGAAATTGTAAAACCACTAGAAAAACCTAGCTCAAATTTTTCACAGCACCCTGAGGGTTCTGTCAAACATGCAGTACAAAGAGTAACCAAAAATCTAGCCTAGTGTTTTATTTGTAAATTAAAACCCTAGATGTATCCTTTTCACCTATTAATTCTTTTAAAGAGCTTGGTAGACCCAAATAGGATGAGCCCAATTTGTAAAGTGAGTTATCTCAGATGTCCAGCATGCCACCTTGGTCCCGCGTCAAAATGCCCTTTGGTTTGTCTATAGAAAAAAAAAGAACTCATTTATGACTTTGTAAGTTCCCTAGGTCAAGTTATGTTTTGTTCTTTCTTGATTCCAACTCCCAGCACACCATCAGAACAATATCTATCAAATTGCAGGATCTTAAGAATTATTGGGTCTCTGATGAATTATGAGGAATTAAACTCGTTTTCCTTTAGTTGTTTCACCAAATAAATAATTTAAGGAGTTTTGTAACTCCTAAATTGGTGAATCCAATTTCTACAGAAATATTTTTGATGAACCTAACATGTTCCTTTGCATTCATATCCATAGAACCTATATATTTAATCGAGATGAAAAAATAAAATATCTATAGAACTGTCTTTAGGATTTCCTAGGGCATTCTGGTAATTATTTTGAGATGAGTACAACTCTCAGAGAACCAACACTCAACGCCCTACTTACCCATCCAAGGAAATATTTTGGATCCTCAGATCATTTCTGGTCAATTATTCTCGAAAACTAGGGTTTATTACACTAGAAAACCCATATTTAAATAAATAAAGTGCTAAAATCATGAAACCACTTTTGGTGGTCTTGTTTATTCAAAACCTATCACGGGATATCATTCTTGAACATTGATATCATACTGAACAAGGCCTTGGTTAAAAACCCCTTATTGAAGTAGTTTTGGACTAATAAATAATAATCAAAATGCCTCTGACACATTTAAAGTAATTTCAGTTGCTATATCACCCATTTATCCACACCTACTGAATTGTACTGATGCCTTCTTCATTGCTTTCTGTATAACATTGGTGCTTGACTGCCTTGTTTTGATTGTTGAATGGTTTGTTTGCATTTATGCTCGATGAAGGCGATAGTTGCGATTATGGTGACATCGAGAAGAAGGGATCATATTATTTTTGTTATTATTGTTATTCTAAGAAGAAGTCCATGGTTATATTGTTGATCACATGCAAGCCATCTTCTTGCTCTTAAGCCTTGTTCTAATGTTTTACATATGCATGTTTTATCTTCTTATTTATGAAAATGCATGGTTTTACTATATGATGATCTATGCATGGTAATGAATTGGCTCCTCCAACCCATTACCACTTTGTACTACTAAGTACAACCCCCATGACAATGTACTTTTCCATAGTATGATAGATGGTGTATAACACCCTACCCCTTTGGAGACCTTGTTTTAGCCGAAGCAAAACTAGAAGATGGGAAGACCCCGGAAAACTTTAAAAAATGTTTTATGGTAAAACCATGGTGAGGTATGACCTACCAAGAGAAGTTTTAGAAAGAAAAGGGTTTTTTTCTTACAAAATATGCTGAAGGAAGAAGGAGGAAAAATGGTGATGAAAACGCACCCGGTTCTTTGCAGCTTTAGCTATAACAACTTATCCCGTGCAACCACATTACTCCTATATGGGAAGGGGTTGGACTCAACATTTGTTTACTCTCGTATGTGTTTCCTCGCAACTACTACAGGGTATGATGATCCCTGGAGACTAGGTCTTCTCCTGTAATGGTCCATGAAGCGTCAACCCGGTGAAGATGAAGGGTTCTGTAGCAGAAAACAAAAAAATTCCTACGCTGAAACTCCCGAACGCCTAAGATCTATCTGTGTAGTAATGCAGTAACAACCGGAGCATATAGAATATATACCCTTGTAGACCGTACGTGGTTAATGTTCCAAGGGGAATGAGGTTGAAGTAGTCGAACTCATAGCCGACCTCAAGGTCGCAAAGCTCCTCGCAGGTCACCCCTTGCTCCATCTTCATCGTGTAGCAGCTCCAGATCACGACACCCAAGGTGCCCCAAGTGTGTCCCCTCGTGGTTTCATACACATACAGTGTACAATGACGACCTTCGACTCCCCGATCCCATCGGGAATGCAAAAGTAGCTCTCTGGCTAGGAATCCCCGTAGCACAATGGTGCGCCGTGGTGAAGCCTTATTCAGACTGCCCATACATGGGGCTATGATCACAAGGTAGAAAGAGAAAAGATGAAGTTAACCAAAGGACTTCTCTACTTGGTGTTTGGTGTCATTTATTCCCACCCATGGGCACCCCTTTATATAGGGGGAGGGAGGACTGCCTTCCCCTTTGGGTTTCCCATGTCGGACTAAACAAGGGAGAGAGGGGGAAGGATCCAAGGGCCCCTAGGGCACCATCGACTAGCCGGACAGGGGTGGGCCCCACCCCGCGCATATCCCAAGGCTGGCCAGCTGGGCCCCATGTGGCGGCTAGGCCTTGGCCCCTTTGGCCCTTGGCCCTTACCTCTTGCGGTTTCCCTCAGGCGCCCTTTGCCCTAAGGATTTGTCCCATTAGTGGAATACCCTTTCAAATTAGATTTCAGTATTATATTTAATATTAATTACATTAATTAACAAGTAAATACATATTAGCAAATCCGATTTGACCCGAAACACCTTTCGGTTCCCTTTCGATTTTCTCTGAACGACTTCGGAACTTTCCCAGAACGATCTGGTTCTCTCATGGAACTTTTCTGATTTCCTTTTCTCTTTCATATGGTGATTCCAACTTATAGAGGATCTCTAGCTCATCTTACCCTTAAGTGTATTTCTCCATGGCTCGGTAATGGCACATACATGATCTCCATCAATGATTAATAGAGGGACCGAGATGCCCATTATAACCCTTTTGCGTTCCATGATGATAATGTTGTTTAATCCGTAAAACATCGAGTCCAATTCCCTTTGTTTCTTTGATACGACTTGTCCAAGATCTGATTATTGGTATCGCATACCTTGTTCTATCTCGTTACCGACCAGTTCTGGTTTACTTGTTACCACGCTATTACATTCCCATGACCAAGTCACATATTGCAACATTATGGATGTAATCTCACCAAGCTAGCCTTATGTATCTTACCCGCCATGTGGGTGAATAAATCCCTCTCTTGAGTGATATGTCATCCACGTTTCCTCCTAATACCTGAACACACATTTATGATCATTTTATCACCAAGTGATGTTTGATGCTATCTAAGTATCCTTGGGAAACAGTGAGTAATATGACCTCACGGTTTAAGGAGAAGGAGACTATGTTTCTAACTATTGCAACAATGAACTCTTTGACTTGATCGTGTTGCAATCTTTGGGTGATGTCCATCACATTATTCACCAATGATATGACCTCGTTGTCAATTGGCATAAATGCCCCATGATCAAGAAAGCTTGATCATCGATTCCCAACGAACTAGTATGAATAGAGGCTACTAGCGACTTGGTTTGTTTAATAAAACACATGTACCAATGTTTCCACTTGATATAGTTATAGCATAATATGAAACTATTATGCAGTAACTGAGATATGACAATAAAAACCTATTTATTATTTGCCTCTAGGGCATATCTCCTTCAGTCTCCCACTTGAAACAGAGTAAAAATAATCTAGCTTGCATTTTACTCATTATAAACCATATCATATTTGTGTTTATTGATCACGCATGCTTATGGAAAACGTCAAGTCTATATTCTGTTTTACCATCTCATTATGTCTTTTGCAAATCGTTAATGTCTTCCTAATTTTGACATTCATACCATTATCTTATAATGGGTTAAAGTATTCATTTGGTGACAAAGTGAGACTTTGTTTGTAGTGTTTATAATGAAGGTAGCTTTCACTACTGTCATGTAAAATTTGAAACAAACTTATCACTCCTTTGTGTGTATATATAGAAGTTATGGCTAAAGTTGTGATGTTAGATCAGCCAAAACAAGCTTTCTCATGGACACTGTGCCCTGGACACACCCTCTACGTAAAGACAAATAGTCCCGCCACAACAATATACATCACATTATATGGTGCCCTTATACTTCTTTATCTATGTAGATCCTAGTGCATGAAATGCAACTATGCGCCTTACTTTGCTTCTTGCCATTTAAGGACAAACTTAATTTTTTTTCAACAATTATCTCAGGAATCATTTCAAGACATGTTCTTAAAGTTAAGAGCTTGTCCTTCCAACCAGAACCTCGATTCGCATTATGTCGAGTATACAATATGGTTGTATGGAAGAACCTATGGCTAAGGCATAGGAGATGCAACACATCTCTTTCTTTCTTTATTTTAACCATGGTTGTATTACTGAGCCTAACTCGATGCTTCATACAAGTAAGAACTGGTTTCTTACCTCGTTCCATTCTAAATTACTTCAGAATCTTTTCTAGGATATTATGAACATTTTTAGAATCAAGTCCAGGAAGCATTCAACTATGATGTTAATAAACTTACCAATCTATCTCGATAGATCTCATTTTTTAATAACTTGTTTAACTTCATCCATATTTACGAACACAAATGTTATTAATGCCAATCACATCATTCATATATGTTGTCCACATATTTTAGAAATAATTTCATGCTCCCACTCAAATATGGCATCCATATATGAGATCTAGTGATTTCACTTAGCTCCCACTCAAAATATGTCTGCTACATAGTAATCCCTCTGTTCCATTCTATAGTGCCTATAGTTTTTTGCACAGAAATTAAGAAACGCATGTAGAGAGAAAATTAAAATAGCTTTGGGTGGGATTTCTCGTGGCTAATTGACATTATAAAATAGAGGAGTTTACAAGAGACGTGAAATGTTATATACTTTATGTAAACTCTCTAAAAAATGTTCAAACGATTTGTGTAATGCAATATATCTTATATTTTGAATTTTTTCTTAAAAAACTATAGACAGTATACAAACGAACAGAGGGAATATGATTTAGTCAAGCTACTTAGCTCCCACTCAAAATATGTCTCTTACATATTAATATTTTTCCAAGCTTAATTAGCTCCACTCAAAATGTAGGTCCTCTCGATAATCTTGGACATTCCAAAATTCTTTGATCACCATCAAATCGAGAATTCCAGTTAGGAGACTTCAATATCCATATATTGCTAGTGCAAATCCAATAGACTCAAGCGTCTGTACAATTGTAGTCAGCTCCTTGAAATGTGTCCATACTTTGTGACATATCGAGATTTACGTCTTCATTAAGTATCATTTCATTCTTATGACTTTGAAGTCATTCAGAAATATCAAGTAACCTTCTTTACTTAATAAGATCAAGTAACATGTTACTTTTAAATCTTAAATGTAACTTAATATAGGATTTTTATGACTCCTAGTCATTTCTCGCACTTAGGTCCATCACGCTTCTTTGTAGTTTGTAGCTATGTCTTGTTTAAACAACATGAAAAGTGAATCAATAATATAGTTCTGCAAACCTGTAGAATATAGAGTTAAATCCCACTTTATTTAGTAAAAGTATTTGATGAGACTTTATGATCATTATCAATAGTTTCTCCTCTATTTGTAGAGTTTGGTTTCACAGAACATATTCCGCTGTGCCACTCAACAATCTGGAGGTAAGGTCAAATACCTTCTTTCGATCTTTTACTTTATTCCACCTGTATCTTCATCAAGACACATCAACTTAGGACAACAACAGGTTTTCCCCTGTTGGAAGATGTATTCATAGTTGCCTAAGAATATGCTACAAAGACTTGTTTATTCACGATGATTTCGAATTATCGAAATCTCCAGAAACTCGAGCGTGCCATAACTCTTATGGTGTTGTTTCCGCAAATCATTTATATGTTCCTTTGTATTCCAAATGAGTGTTAGCTTATTTCGATATCTAACTCTAAATGATAACTATAACCCCGATAAGAGATAATATTGGATCATATGTATCTAATACAAAATGATTATAATGTTTAGACATTTCAATACACTTTGAATTTGCCCTATTATCATAATTTAGGAAACATCTTTCAAAAGTCCTTTTATGAAAAAATTAACTTAAATACTTTAGTCGTGTCAATCAAATCAAAGAGACTTTTGTATTCTGTTAATTCTTATCCTCCTTCACTTTGAAAACTTTTGAACAATTCAAAACAGTTTCAAACTTATGTTTCATTAAGTAAATACTCATATTCACTTAAATCTATAATGAAGTATGAAATAATGATTTCCACTATTTGTTGAAAATATGATATATCATTATGTATAAAGTTCAACATTTCTTTGCATATCACCATTTTACCAGAATGCGGAGCTTTAGTGTGAACACCCGGATTTTTAAGTCCAGATGCCTATTATGTCGTACATCGCAATCCCAGGAATACCATTTTTGCGAGACATAACCGAATTGATAGCATAGTACCTCATCCATTACAAACCATAATAGTCTTACAAATAGTTGATCTCATGATCAAGTCTTAATACACATCAAAGCAGCGGAAATAAGCATAGTAGAGACTAGTTATCACAGGCAATGCTGATGATGGGAGATGATCCTAGTTATCATAGACATCCTGATGTCCGTCCTCCGGATACTCCTCTTCATAGTCTGGCCATGGTAATAGCCAGGGACAAAGCCATGAGTACTCTTAAAGTACTTGGAAACTATCACTAATGCAAGTAAAAAAATTCTAGTAGGAATCCTAAGCTCTAGGCTTGTTTGCAATGAGCCAATTATATTTCAGAAGTACTTAGTAGTAAAGACCTATTTTAGTTGTCTAGATTACTTAAGTGGAAACATAATTCTCATTTCCACAACCCTGTTGTGGTCAAGTCAGAGTCATATTTCAAGTCACAAGTCATTTTGAAAACATCTGACAATGGAACAGTATGGCCATCCAACTGTCCATGACTGCGGACGTGGCTATTCGAATAGTTTGCACTCTATAGAGGTGGTACACTTTCACCATAAAATTCGATACATCCGTCAGGGATAGCCCTGAATCATCATACTTGGTATGCAGATAATCAATCCTAACCTTTCAATTACACACCCTAATATAGGCACCTCCCCTATGAGCTTGGCCTCCCAGCCATGGCAATCCGCCATCCTGGGAACTGCATAGGTGGCCACTTCTTTCACTCATAGTCACGAGGTATCCTCAGCTTAACCCCTTTTTCCGTGAGGGAACCCATACTAAGACACATAAACTTCTAGTTAAGCCCTACCCAATTCAGATATTGTGGTTGTACGATAAGAGCTGAAATGGTATCACATCCGAACCCAACCATTAGTTTTTATTCAAAGTCAAGGCACATGCCTCATTCATCATCATCTTCAAGTCATTGTGTTTAATAACCCTTGTCAAAACATTTCAATAGAATGACTCATCATTCTAAGGTTTTCATAATCATTTGCTCCAAGTGTTCCCTTCTAAAGTGATCAATATTAGTTTAGCACTAGCAACTATCAATGAGGGTATCACTATTGAGGGGTCCTAATCAAGTGTAACTACCCAAGCCTATTTCTATGCTCTTGATGGCATCTGTCCTATTTTCCACTAATCACCAATAATTAACTATTTAGGAAACTTTGGTAAAGGGAAAAATAAAGCTTGTAGGTAAAACTTGGTATTGGTATAATCAAGGTTGCATCTCAATAGCTTGCATTGTTTAGCTTTCCTTGGTTGGTACAGTGGTCGAAGTGCTCCACTTCTTCTTCGTAGAATTCTTCCTCCTCGTAGCCCAGGTTAGTACTAGCGTCTATAAATAAATATGCGGTACATAATCACCAAACAATACTTAGCTACTTCTATTCCGCACACAAAGGCTCACACTAGATGATCTAGCATCAGCTCAATTACCACATGCATTAGTGACATGGTCTTATTTATTTATTGTGAAAAATGCAATTTCTACTCATTGAAAAATACTTAGGATTTAATATTATCCAATTATAAAATATGGGATCATGTTGACACATGTAATCACCACATATTCCAATACTTGGCAATGTGATTTAAAATAGATGGCATATACTACAAAGTTTAATATTGGTATTTAATATAATTAAAATGACTATATAGTTATTCTTTTAATATTAGCCCACGATTACTGCATGTAAAATTATATATTTTTACATATTCATGTAGATCATCGTATATGTGATTTTTCAAAATTGGAATTAACTCAAAAGCATTTATGGTTGATTTTAGAAAAATGTTTGAAGATGGAAAAGTAGTTGCCTTGTTATTTTTGCTGTGGGTGATCTACATTTCCAAAATGTTTGAATTCAATGGGAGTGTTTAGAGATTTTCATTTCCTTTCTAACAAAATTGGAATCATGCAATTTGGTTCAGTGAATCTTCTTGAATTCAACTTCAAATCACCTATATAATAGGATTTTGAAATAAAAGAAAAACCTAGATTTGAATTGGTGGGTGTGCGTGGGAAAATTACTTGGCCGGCCCAACTACACAGCACGCATAGCGGGATTCACTTACACTGGCCCCACACATCAACGACTGGTCCAACACGAAACGGTAAGTTTTATTAGTAGCCGCACGATTAGAGCACGATCGACAGCTCTGCTTCGTCGTCTCCCTCGCATGGCGCGTGCGGGATCCAACCCTAACTCTACAGCGGGGGTCGTCGGGGGCTTACTAGCGCTCCAGCTAGGTACGGCTTTGCAGGCAGATGAACTGGTCAATGTTGGTGGTTTGAACGGTGGTCGCGGTGGCTCCTAGGGTGGCTCCTAGTGTTGGCTAAGTTCTACCACTGCTACGGCGAGCTCTGGTGAAATTCCGGTGCTCCTGGCTTCAACTTGCTCCGAGGATGGGTCAGAGAGGTTGCTAGGTGAGAGAGGAGTCGAGTGGGGTGCGTTTTGAGGCAACATGAGGGGTCTATTTATACCCCAGCGAGGGGAGCATTGGGGCATGGCTCAGGCTCGTCGGCGACGTTGTTACAGTGAGCTATGGGCATGGCGGAGGGTGTAGGCTGACGCAGTGCTCCTTGGAGATCGTCATGAGCATAGTGGCACGGCGAGGCACAGTCTCAATCGGTTTGGGATGTCCATGCCATCCCCGGGTACCGCGGGCATTCGTCATTGCATGGTGTGTACAAGTTGCGCGGGGTCAAACAGGCATGTCTGGGAGGTTGCTGGCGTCGCGGCGAGTGCATTGATGCAGGAGAGAGCGAGGCGCGGCGTGGTTGCACGGGATTGCTCGGTGTACTGGCGTGCGTGCGGCATGGCAGACACAGAAATGGGTGCGGTTGTGCTGGCCTCTCCACAGGCTGGCGTTGGTCGAGGCATACACGAGCGGGTGCGATGAGGTCACGACTAGCTCCTAGATGTCATGGGAGAGTGCGGTGAGGCGTGTAGCGTCGAGTCCATGTCGGGGTGGCATGGTGATCTCGGGTATGATTTTGCACTGGTCAAAGGGTCGAGTGAGTGAGGCTTAGCTGCATGGGCTTGTCCTAGAGTGAGTGTGAGCGAGTTGTGGAGGTCGTGTGTGGTACAAAGGATGATCACAACAAAGCTCTAAACAGTGTGGAGTAGGTAGCTCTGTGAAGGGAATATGCCCGAGAGGCAATAATAAAGTGGTTATTATCTTATTCCGTGTTTACGATAAATGTTTATTTTGCATGGTATAATTGTATTGATCAGAAACATTAATACATGTGTGTTTAATAAACAAAAAGGGATCCTAGTTATGCCTCTCTTATAGACTAGCTTGTTGATTAACAAGATGATCAAGGTTTCCTGATCATGGACATTGGATGTTGTTAATAACAAGGTCACAACATTTGTGAAATGATGTGATGAACATTCATCCGAAGTATAGCATTACGATCAAGTCATTATGTTTATATTGCTATAACATCATACGAAGTAATCTTTATCCTTAGACCATGAGATCATGTTAAATTCTAACACCGAAAGAGTATCTTGATAACATCAAATGTCACACCGTAACAGGGTGACAATAAAGATGGGTTCAGTGCTACAATGGTGTTATGTTGAGGCTCATGGATCAAGAGTGGGATTTGTCAATCCCGATGACGGATAGATATACTCTAGGCCCTCTCAGTGATATCACATTAAGATAGCTTACAAGCAAGTGATGTGATCACTAGAATGTTATATCACGGGAATGAGAAAAGAGTGCATGTCGGCAATGAGATCAAACTAGGTATGGAGATACCGATGATCGAATCTCGGACATGTAATATATCGCGAGATAAAGGGATTTAGTTACTAGCGTTAAAGGTTCTCACGATCACAGAAGTCATCATTGAATGTGTAGGAGTCAGTATGGATCTCCAGGTCCCGCTTCTGATTATTGATCTGAGAGGGGTCTCAATCATGTCTGCATTATTCCCGAACCGTAGGGTGACACACTTAAGGGATACCGACACCATTTGGAGCAAATATGTTTCAGATAAAGATTTAATAAAGCGCTGGAATTATTTCAATAGACACCGAAACTATTTCGGGTGAAATTGCTGAAATTGGTTCTACATGTAATATTGACATGTTGCAGGGGGTTTTATGTGAATGTTTGTTAATTAAAGTAATTAACAAATTCTGAATATAATTAATAAAAGAGTTTTATTAAATGAGAGAGCATTAAATTTGGAGAAATTTAATGCATTTAAAGTGGAGACTTTAAAAGAGAATGTGAAGGGGCATTTTAATGTGGAGGGGTTACCACCACATGAATGGGGGAGGTGAGGAGTCACCCTCCCATGGGCGCCGGCCATGGGGGAGTTATACCCCCCTCCTCCTATAAAAGGCCCCCCTCACACCCCTTCTTCCTCACACCTCCTCGTGAAGGATCTCTCTCCCCCTCTAGAATTATTCTCCCATGGTCTCGGATTAGCGAGATACATGTTCCCGGTGGCATTTCGTCTGGAAGGAGTTGCTGCTTCCACTGGATCGCTGGAGTGAGGAGGTGGAGGTTGTCTGGTGGCTTGAACGTGTGTGCGAGTACGGATGCGCTGCTGAGTTGCGGCGCTCGGACTTCCTCACGATCTTGAGATCGGCAACCACGAGTGTACGACTACATCAACCACGAGTACCTACTCGTTAACAAAACTTGTTGTCTTCAAGGGTAAGTTATCGATGGATGTATGTCCACCCGTTGCTCTGTACCTAGTAGATAGATGTTAGCGTGTAGTTCTCATCATAGGAAAATTTTTGTTTTCTATGTTGCGGACCCAACAGTGGTATCAGAGCCAGATCTATACGTAGGTGCTTTGCACGGGTAGTACACATATGTTTATATGTGGGCGATGATGATCATGTTATTGCTTCTTTCATGTATTTTGGATATGGTGGCATAGTGGGATGAAGCGGCCCGGACCAACCTTACATGTCATCGTACATGAGACCGGTTCCACGACTGACATGCAACTAGTTTTTCATAAGTGGCTGGTGGGTGTCTGTCTCTCCTACTATAGTCAATATCTGATTTACAACGAGTTGCTACTAACTTGGTTATCCTCGTTGTGGTTCCATGTTTGTAGGTAAGAACGGTTCTATCTTTGAAAGCCCTAAGCCACGTACAACTTGCAATTGATAAATTAGAGGTGTCTAGTTTAGATCGTTGCTGGACTAGTGTCATGATATGGTAATGTTGTAAGTAGATGTATGATAGATACTCTTACAACACACCTAACGTGTAAGTTCCATAGACCTTCGCCTTACACACAAAGGAATGATAGAGATCATAGCACGATGCAAATGATAGAGATCAAATGCATGGACCATATCATCTCACGTTACACATTAGATGTTAGCATCTTATACTGCTAGTTTGGCGTTTTCTGTAGTATTGTAAGATGATCCCTCATTTAGATATCAAGATAAAAACGTGTTCTTCCTTAAGTATGCACCGTTTTGTGGATCGTGTTTCGAGACATCACGTGATGATCGGGTGTACTCGAATCTACGCTTTCATAGAAACGGGTGTAAGACAGTTTTACACACGCAAATACTAAGGTTCTTACTTGGCGAGCCTAGCATGTACAGACATGGCCTCGGAACACGGACCGAAAGGTTAAGCATGAGTCATATAATTGATATGATGCCCATATTGATGCTCGCCTTTGAAGCTACACCGACTCACGTGATGATCGGACTTGGTGTAGTGGATTTGGTTCATGTAATCACCAAAAAGGCACGAGGGATGTCGTTTTTGAGTGGGAGTTCATTTCTAATTTGGATTAGTCGAACTCAATTTGTCATAAACTAAATCAAAGTGAATTTGCATAATTTGTTGTAGTCATTGGTGTCTGTTCACTACCTTATGCTTAGTTTTAATTGAGATAATAGAACTATAGAATTCTGGATATTTACTTTACGAACTGGTATCATATTGTTTTGAATGTCAATTTAAAGTTTATAAGTCCTATTGCAAACTTTCAGCAAACTCTATTTACTCCATGAAGTTTAATAAGTAGTATTAAATCAAGAGTAGGAATTCCAATGTTAGTATCTAAAGTATCATGTTTGCCTCCATGATTATTGATATTCAAAAGTTGTTTTAATATCAAGATCAAATAGGATCTGAAAATTGTTTCATAAACCATCATGTGTGAAAGATATTGTGATATCTGAAACAATGTTTTTGGTTGCATTATGATAGAGTATAATTTAGCAAAATACATGTTCTCATATTGTACAAGAGTTTGTGAAGGATGGAGATGCTAAGCATCCGGATCTCCCAAAAAGGTTTTGGGAACTAACATTATACTCGCGATTCTTCCTTATAGGCTATAGTAGCTTGATCATGAAATTTGTCATGATATGGATGAATAGAAGATGTAAGTAAAATGTTTACTACACTAATAGATTACTAAAGAATGGATTTTTTGAAAGAACACCAAACATTTGATGATGGTGATCCACTTCAAAGTGCAAGTCCAAAGGTATTAGTATTTGACTATACACGCTTTGTACTATGTGTCATGTGAATGACACCACTATTGATGTTGATAGATTCTTTTAAGAAAAGGAATTGCTGAAAGAGAATCTATAAAATATTTGGCAGAAAAGAAAAGGTTGGAGATGTCCAACTTAGGTATATAGAAGATATACATGTTATGGTTGTATTACTTACTTGTTAAACAATGTGGTTCTGAGGTATTGGATACCGGTATTGGATACCGTATTGGTTGGTATGAAGTGTCATACAGGACAACGCAATTCATGAACTACAATGGCCTAAGTAACTAGCAAGAGAATAAGTGATGATGTTCATCGAAAACAAATAAAGTGTTATTGTGTTTTTCATTGTCATCAAACCTAGCCTTCAAGATTTGTTTTAATAATTTTTATTTTGTTCCAGTATTACGAGAACAATGGTTTTTCAAATAATTACCGTATTCCATAAAGGATGGATGAACTTTTACAAGTCTAGTGGGAAAAATCACATCCATAAACACTATTGCTAAAATGTCGCAAGACAAATGATTGAAAGATCACTTATTAAGTGACATCGCTGTTTAAATTATATTGGAAAGAAAACATGAAGAAACTCCAGGTTGATGGATTGTTGGAGTCTTTTGATCTTGATCAATTGACGTTGGTGAAACTTTCCTCGAGATAATTGAAACTCCGTTCATAGGCCAAAGAGGAACGGATGACTAACTTATTGGATATTATGCATGTTGATGTATATAGTCCATTATGTGTAGCCATATGCGAGGGATCCTTTTTGCTTCATATGCTTTCTCCAGAAATTTGAGTGAATATATCTGTATATTTACTTAATAAGGAAGAAGTATGAAACATTTGAAAATGGTTCAAAGACTTTCAAGATGAAGTGAAAAATCATTGTAACAAGTAGGGAATATGCCCGAGAGGCAATAATAAATTGGTTATTATCTTATTCCATGTTTATGATAAATGTTTATTTTGCATGCTATAATTGTATTGATCGGAAACGTCAATACATGTGTGTTTAATAAACAAAAAGGGTTCCTAGTTATGCCTCTCTTATAGACTAGCTTGTTGATTAACAAGATGATCAAGGTTTCCTGATCATGAACATTGGATGTTGTTAATAACAAGGTCACAGCATTTGTGAAATGATGTGATGAACATTCATCCGAAGTATAGCATTACGATCAAGTCATTATGTTTATATTGCTATAACATCATACGAAGTAATCTTTATCTTTAGACAATGAGATCATGTTAATTTCTAACACCGGAAGAGTATCTTGATACCATCAAATCTCACACCGTAACAGGGTGACTATAAAGATGGGTTCAGTGCTACGAAGGTGTTATGTTGAGGATCATGGATCAAGAGTGGAATTTGTCAATCCCGATGACGGATAGGTTTACTCTGGGCCCTCTCGGTGATATCACATTAAGATAGCTTGCAAGCAAGTGATGTGATCACTAGAATGTTATATCACAGGAACGAGAAAAGAGTGCATGTCGGCAACGAGATCAAACTAGGTATGGAGATACCGATGATCAAATCTCGGACATGTAATATATCGAGAAAAAGGGATTTAGTTACTAGCATTAAAGGTTCTCACGATCATAGAAGTCATCATTGAATGTGTAGGAGTCAGTATGGATCTCCAGGTCCCGCTTCTGATTATTGATCTGAGAGGGGTCTCGATCATGTCTGCATTATTTGCGAACCATAGGGTGACACACTTAAGGATACCGACACCATTTGGAGCAAATATGTTTCAGATAAAGATTTAAGAAAGCATTGGAATTGTTTCAATAGACACCGAAACTGTTTTAGGTGAAATTGCTGAAATTGGTTCTGCATGTAATATTGAAATGTTGCAGGGGTTTTATGTGAATGTTTGTTAATTAAAGTAATTAACAAAATTCTGAATAAAATTAATAAAAGAGTTTTCAAATTTAATGCATAAAGTGGAGACTTTAAAAGTGTCGTGGTGGTGTCACGGTAGATGCCATGGATAGGCTAAAGGTGGGGACAAGATGCACTAGAGGAATCCAGGGAGGGATAGTGTGGTGATTCCACACACAGATTTTGTATTTGATTCACTTCCAAGGTTTACAAGTGCTCCTTGAGCTGTATTGGGGAGAGGAGGATGAAGGTGCTCTCTTACTCTCACCACTAGGTAGCCCTAAGGAACATACCAACCAACTACAGATCAATCAACTAGTCCTAGACCAACCCCTTCTACAGATGCCCTAGCCCTCCTTATATAGGGGTGGCTAGTTATCCAATTAGGCCATACGTGGACCTCTTCCCAAAATAGTAAGCCGCCCGGGTCACTTTTACCCAACGTCATCCATGCAGAGGCTACGTGAGCCTCTGCGGCGCTCATGTCATCCGACACAGGCATCGTCACACTTGTCGGCCACGCCTCGGTGGTCCTGGCCTCTGTCCGCTTTGCTCACGCTCTGCGTATAGTGGTCACCTTTTGACCAGCGAGATACCTTCCTTCTCTTGCGAGCTCGATATAAACCGGATCGTGCCTAGTTGATTTGGCCACACCTGTACCTGCATACAAGTTATATAAATCTTGCCGGCATATGACATAAGTCGGCCGGGACTCAGTTAGGCGGACATCCTCCGGTCCGGGTCACTCCGTGATCCGGCCTGCCTTGAGGTGACTCGGCCAGCATTCGCTTTGACCTTGCCGTACCTCGGCTAACTCGGCCATTATACTCTGGCGTGACCCTACCCGGGGGTATCCCACAACATTAGTCCCCGAAGCTGGTGCGGTCTTAGCTGCCTTAGCCGCTAAGGCCACAGCAGGTTCAATTTCGCCGAGCCTTCTTCTCCGAGTTACCTGGTATCCCGGATTTCATTGACTATGTTTTCCCTTGGCACATTCCGAGTTTTTACTCGCTGGCCGGGTTATCCCATTGTTATCCGGGTTACTCTTCCTTCTCTCGTACGCTTCCCCAGATCCTACATGGAGGGTAATCATTATTTTGCCTCATTTTAAGGGCCTGCATCAGTAACCGCCGCAGTTATTGTCAGATATTACTATTGCCCACGTTAACTGTATCACCACGTCACGTCGTGGGATCCCCTGCGCACTGTGGCCCTTCCTGTGGCTCATCGCTGATTGGTTGATTCGGATTGTACATGGCCACACCGTGTGGCTCTTCCGCACAACGCGATCCCACTACCTCTTATGGGCGTGGTTAAATAGGGGAGGGGCGCGCCCCTTGGGACTTTTCCCCATTCTCGCGCCCCTCTTCCTCTTCTTCTTCTTCTTCCAAGCAACTGCGACGCCGCCGCCGCACCTGCTTTGCTGCACCGCTGCTGCCCCGTGCCGTTCGCACCGGCATCGCCGCCTCCCCCGTGCATCCCCATCGCCACGGGTCCGTGCCAGTCCAGGCCACTGCCCCCACCGCCGATAGGGCTAGTGAGGACGGTGACCTAGAAATGACTGAGGAGGAACTTGCCGTTGTGGAACAGGAGATGGAGGAGGACGCGAAGAACACCGAGCGCGGAGCCTGGGCGGGGTCCTGGGTATGCCAGGACGATCTCGACTGTCTGTATCGCACTCGCCGTATCCCTGTCAGCGATTTCTTCCACGACTGGCTCAACATCTACGAGCTTCAGCCGCATCATCTTCTGGCGAATTCCATCACTTCTCTCTCTGCCTTTGCTTCTACCATCGAAGGCTACACCAAATTATGGCCCAGCAAGGAGCTCTGGATCCGGTTCTTTGGTCTGCGCCCGAACGTTCTTCCGAATAGAGAGCTTGATCCGGAGGACAAGCAGCTCACATAGTTCGGCGCAACTTCTATCTCTCCTCGGAAACAGTCTGTCTTTCCCCGGGTCACGGGGCTTGACTCTTGCAAGGGCTGGGCCTGAACCTTCTTTTATGTCAGAAATGGCACAACTAAAGATCTGATCCGGCTGCGCCCCTACGCTTCGGGTCCTCCTAATCCAGATCTCTGGGACCAGATCCCCAAGAAGCCCACTGTCCTGGCGAACCAAGTCAACAAAAGGTTCTAGGAGCTGAAGGATCTAGGATTGCGCAACGAGGACGCAATGATCACATTCGTCTGCAACCAGATCTCCCCTCTCCAGAAACGCACTCACAAACTCTGCCACATGAGCTTCCGCCTTGACCCCAACCGGACCTCCTCATTGGAGTTGAGCAACATAGAGATTTTCCGTCGGGTCAAGGCCCTCTTCACCACCAACAAGAAGTTCACCGCCGAATGGGTGTGGGGGATCGAGCACTTCTGCCGAGATAGGCTTCCTCCTCCGGTAAATCTCGTGCTCCAATTCTTTTCCGAGTTAAATTATATGTCGGGATTCATCGTATGTTTGATCCCTTTGCATTTTCTCTCTTAGATGTTTCTTCAGCAAACTCTTGAGGACGGCACCGAGCCTTCTCTCAAGTGGACGCCGGATCGAGATGTCCCGGACGAGGAGGAGCCGGATCAGGAGATGTTCCTTCCATTCCCTGATGCGACCAAGCGACATACCGGTAAACTCTCTTCTATTAGAGATTGGCCTGAGGATGAAGATGATTACAACGTTGAGGTGATGGAAGCATTTGACGCTGTCCCCCTTTCTTATGCTTTTCCGGCATCAGCTAACCCCGGTGGGAAGATCCATGAAGATCCTTCCCTCACCACAGGCGAGCCTGTCCCTGTCGTGCCAAAGAAAAGGGGAGCTACATCTGCTTCTTCTTCCGAACCTTCCAAACCGGCGAAGAGACGAAAGAAGTCTATAGACAAAGCTGCCACCAAGCCTACGACTAAGGCCATAACTCGGAGGGCTCGCAAACCCAAGGAGCCTTTGACCTCAGACGAGTAAGTCACTTCTTCCTTATCCAATTTTCTGCTTCGTGATTTGCTATTCATTTGTTCTTCCTTGGTTATAATTTCTTATCACTCATCATTTGATTCGGCAGGGCCGCGGTGGAGGTTCCTCAGAGCGGATCTGGCACCGACATAGCCCTTCTCCCCCTCATGGCGATGATTCTCGCCCGCTGAGCCCCATTCGGAGCGGGGGAAACTGGCTCTGCCGAGGCAGCAGCAATGACCACTTCGGCGCCACCACAACCAGCTTCATCCGAGAGACCAACAGCACCTCCACCAAAACAAAAATTAGCACCAGCATCCATGCCAGCACCAACAGCAGCAGCACAAGCATCAGCAACAGCTCCAAGTCCTCCCGCCTCGTCCGAGTCTTCCAAGGCTCGGCGAGAAGGCACCAGCAGCACCAAGGCTAGCACTAAGGCGGCTCCCAAGGGCAAATCCGTCGCAGAAACTTCAACCTCTCAGCAGCAGCCCAAGGGCAAAAAGGCTCCTGACACCGCCAAGGCAGCGTCCATCAAGGCTGGACAATGCACACTTGCGTCCATGCTTTCGAAGAAGACCCCACCGACGAAGGAGACCTCTACCGGGTCAGCTGATGCGCAACTCGTTTTGCACACGAGCCCCGCTGTTGCCCAGGTTGAAAGGAGGGAAGCCCATGCTAAGGGTTTGGTTGCGCCCCACATGCTTAGCGGGGAACGCTATCCTCCGACCTTGATCGAGTTTGTTAACAACTGGAACAAGGCGGAGTTCATCCGCAATGACGATTTCCCGGAGAAGTTTGGGCCTGCCAAGTTTGCTGCGCATATGAATACTGCTGCTAAGGTAATCAACCTTGCAGGTCGGATGATGGAGGTACGCTACTTCGCATTTTCCTTAACACGCACTAGATATTAGTGATATAACCATTAGTCCCCGAGCCTCCGGGGGAGTAATTTGTTACTCGGCCAAATGTTCCTTAGTGACCTCAAATATGCACACACCTAGAGCCGGGTTAAGTTCCACTTGGCCTGGATTTTGTACACTTCGAATATGCACACACCTAGAGCCGGGTTAAGTTCCACTTGGCTCGGATCTTGTACACTTCGAATATGCACACACCTAGAGCCGGGTTAAGTTCCACTTGGCTGGGATTTTGTACACTTCGAATATGCACACACCTAGAGCCGGGTTAAGTTCCACTTGGCCCGGATTTTGTACACTTCAAATATGCACACACTTAGAGCCGGGTTAAGTTCCACTTGGCTTGGATCTTGTACACTTCGAATGTGCATACACCTAGAGCCGAGTTAAGTTCTCCTTGGCCCGGATTTTGTACACTTCGAATATGCACACATCTAGAGCCGGATTAATTTCCACTTGGCCCGGATTTTGTACACTTCGAATATGCACACACCTAGAGCCGGGTTAAGTTCCACTTGGCCTGGATCTTGTACATGACTGAGCTATCCTTTTGTACTCCTTTCAGGTGACCACCAATCGCCGGAGCGCTGAGTTTCAGCATCTCTTGGATACTGACAAGATGTTGCACGCAAAGCATACCACTCTTCTCGCTGAATACGAGAAAAGGGGTAAGTTTTCTCCTTCAGATTTTTCCCATTTCTCTTCGTCTTTTTCTACCAAACTAATATGATATTCGGATTGTGTAGTCGGAGTGGAGGCTGAGAACATCCTTATGAGAAAAAATCTGGATCAGATAAAGGGTAAGTCATTTTGCTTAATCTCCCTCTGCGCCCTATCTCCTTTTCTTCTTGGCTCGGCAAATATTCATACCTCGGCTTTGTCGGGTCAACAAACTATTTCAGCATCTCTTGAAGATAGTGTGCCCGTGCCTAATATGATGCTGCATTTTCTCGAACAAGCAGGGCAGCACCAGGCCAAACTCAAGAAGAAAGATGATGAGCTTGCCCTCCTCCGGACCAAGGATGAAGAAATTGCCAAGCTCAAGGCAGAGATGAAGAAACTCAAGGTGTTCCACAAATCTGAGATGGATAAAGCTGGCCAAGATTTCTCCGAAGAGCAAGAGCGTCTGAAGCTCGAAATTGCCAAGGACCAAGAACTGCTGAAAGAGGCCAACATTAAGCTTGAGTCGGCAAATGCTGAACTTGTGCAACTCCGGGAGAGGCACGACAACTGCACCAAGGAGTTGACCCGGGTCCACGGCCATATTTCTCGTAAGTTCTTTTCCTTCAACCGACGTTGATCTTTTCGGGTCTAGTTACTTTACTTACTCCACTTGTCTTGTTTTTTAGACAAATTTTCGGAGAGTGATGTCATTGCATCCAATGTCGTTACCAAGTTCCGCAAGCAGAGAGGTACTCCATCTGGTCCTGGCACCATTCCTCTTGATCTGGAGGATTTCATAGTCAGCTTGTCCTCCCGAGTCGAGATCATAAAGAACTATGGCAAGGATATCTTGGATGTAGCGATCCGGATCTTCAATTCCTTTTGGCCTGAAGAAGATACTCCGGAGGGGGCTACTGCTCTTATTGCCAAGCTTATGGAGTGCGAGACTCAGCTCGATCTTTGGAGGGAATCTATTGGATGCACCGGAGCTGAAATTGTCCTCCACTATGTGCTCACTTGGTACAAAAAGATAAACCTAAAGCTTCTCGAGCGCATCCGCACCGGATCAAGGTGGTCCAGTGACCCGGATTGGATTGCTCAGCGCAAGGCTTGCGGCCATAGCCTCATTCAATACGCCCCCATCCATCAATGGAATGAGGGACCAAGTTTCCTTGGCGCTGTAGATGACGAATATGTCGAAGAAGGTTCGGGTGAGGAAGAAGAGGATGAAGCCTCGGATGTCGAAGAGGATGAAGATGAAGCTGAAGCCAAGGCCGGAGCTGCACCTGCTAGCGCCGAGGTTCCTCCGCCTACTGCTCCTTGATTAGAAACACTTGGCAGTTTATCAGATCCTCGGTATGCCGGGTGCAAATGTATTAAGCACATCAGTGATATTTTGCTACTAAGTTGTTTGTGCCGGATTAAATTGGGCGCAGTCCCCGAGTTTCATTTTCTTGTTCCTCCAATTTATTGGCTCGGCTCGTGTCTACCTTGGTTCGGTTTTATGACTTACGAGTCCGAGTTTCAAAAATTGACTTAACAATACTTGGAAACTTTAGGATTAGCTCAAAATAATTCAGCATAATAAAAAACAGGGTAATCATAAAGTTAGTCAAAATAACAAATGTCGGCTCGATTAAGTTCTTTTCCTTAGTCGTTTTTCGTGTGTTACGCAATTCCAAACTTGTTCTCTTGCTTGCCATGAAGCCAAATCTTGTTGGACAGCAGCAAATCGAAGAGTTGAGTTTTTGGTGCTCACACACTACTGACCCGGCTTAGGTAGAAACAACTTACGCCAACCGACATAAAAATAAATAACGAAAATAGGAAACAACAAATACTACTAAGGCAGTCCCCGAGTTACTGCTCGAGGTGCCAAGATTTCATTGATAAGCTCATTGCCGGCATACATACCGACATATGAGAGATTCGGATACACACACTTCTTTGCTAAGTGTAGAATGGTCGAAGTAGAGCTACATTCCATGCATGCTTAGATTCTTCGCAGGACCTGTCCGCCTTGTTCTTCTCCTGTGGTTTTGCATCGATGAGATAATATGAGTCATTGTGTAATGCTTTGCTCACAATGAATGGCCCTTCCCATGGGGGGGATAGCTTATGCATGCCAGCAGTACGTTGTACCAACCGGAGTACCAGATCACCTTCCCGGAAGACTCGGGGGTTTACTTTCCGGCTATGATAGCATCGGAGATTTGGCTGATATACGGCGGATCTGGACAATGCCAATTCTCTCGCTTCTTCCAGCAGATCTACATCATTTTTCTGGGCTTCTCGCACTTCGGCTTCTATGTATTGTGTGACTCTGGGCGAATCATGCTCTATGTCGGCTGGTAATACAGGTTCTGCCCCATATACCAGAAAAAATAGCGTATAGCCTGTTGATCGATTCGGAGTTGTTCTTAAACTCCACAGTACCACTGGTAGTTCTTCTATCTAGCACCCCGCTGATCTTTGCAGCGGCTCAATGAGCCAGGGTTTTATCCCGGATAATACTAATCTGTTGGACCTTTCCACTTGTCCGTTCGATGTGGGGTGGGCTACCGAGGCAACGTCCAGCCGGATCTTTTTATCCCGACAGAATCGTGCAAATTCTCCTTCAGCAAAATTTGTGCCATTATCTGTTATGATACTGTGAGGATAGCCGTATCTCAAGATGATATCTTTGAGGAATGTTACAGCCGTATCTCCATCACATTTTCTTATTGGCTTCACTTCAATCCACTTTGTAAACTTGTCCACCATAACCAAGATATGGGTCATATTTCCTCTTGCTGGTTTGAATGGGCCAACCATATCCAAACACCATACGGAAAACGGCCAGGTGATTGGTATGGTCTTGAGCTCTGACATTGGCATATGTGTCTTGGTTGCATACCTCTGACAGCCATTGCATTTTCTCACCAAATCTTCTGCTTGTTCTAAGGCACTTGGCCAGTAGAATCCATGCCAGAAAGCTTTTCCCACCAACGCTATGGATGAGGCATGATGCCCACATTCCCCTTGATGTATATCTCGTAGGATATCCAGCCCTTCTTCCGGGTCAACACACCGCTAGAGGACATTAGTGACACTTCTCTTGTATAGTTTGGCGTTGATGATTGTGTACGCCTTTGCGCGCCTCTAAATTTGCCTGGATATAACCTCTTCACTGGGCAAAGTTCCATCCTTCAGGAATTGAAATATGGGCAGCGCCCAAGCTGGTATGTCTCGCACTGGAAACAACTCCTCATCTACTTCCATTTGCTCCACCGGCATAACCTCGGCCGGATCATGCTGCGCAGTCCCCGGGTTCTGCGAAGCAGTCCCTGGGTTTCTTGAACCACTTCCCACGTCAATGTCCATGGGTATAGTTCCGGACTCCGGGTGTGCCGGGATATAGATTTAGTCGGTTTTTGGGGACGGCCTGATAGATAGTTTTCTGAGGTGCTCCAGTGCTACACCCGGTGGAATTGCTTGTCGGGTTGACCCGAGTTTTGACAATACGTCGGCAGCCTCGTTTTCCAGCCGGGGTACATGGTGAAACTCGCATAAGTATCCAGATATCTTTTGCACATGGAATCTGTACAAGACCATGTTTGGATCAAGAGCGTCCCACTGCCCCGAGACTTGCTGAACTACCAAAATCCGAGTCACCAAAGCATTGGAGCCGACGTATTCCGATTTCTTTTGCCACTTTGAGCCCATGCACAAGTGCTTCATATTCAATGACATTGTTTGATGTGGCGAAATGGATTTGCAGCACATACTTCAGCTGGTCGTTCTTTGGCGAGGTGAGCACCACTCCGGCGCCTAACCTGGTTTTCGTCTTTGATCCGTCAAAGTGCATTCTCCAGTAGTTTGGATCTGGTAATGGTGGTTCATATTGCATCTCGGCCCAATCTACAAAAAAGTCAGCCATAGCCTGAGACTTGATCGCATCTCTCCTGTCATACTGTGGATCATAAGGGGCTAGCTCAATTGCCCATTTGGCGATTCGGCCGCTTGCATCCTTGTTACTCATTATCTCAGATATGGGGGCTTCACATATCACTTTGATGGGGTGTTCTTCAAAGTAGTGCTTTAGCTTCTTTTGCTGACATGTATACACCATATGCCATTTTTGATAGTGAGGAGAGTTTTGTTTTGATGCGGATAACACCTCGCTCATGTAATAGACTGGCCTCTGCACCGACTTACCCTCTTCGTCGCGCTCTACCACTACCACTTCACTTACAACTCGGTTGGTTGCGGCTATATAGAGCAACATCGGCTCTTTTGATAGTGGAGAGGCTAACACTGGCGCAGTGGCTAACATTTTCCTTAATTGGTTAAAGGCTTCGTTGGCCTGCGGCGTCCATATGAACTTATCCGCTTTTTTCATTAGTTGGTAGAGAGGCAATGCCTTTTCTCCCATTCGACACACAAACCGACTTAAAGATGCCAGGCAACCAGTGAACTTCTGGACATCACTAAGACACTTCGGCAACTCCATTCGCTCTATGGCTCGGATTTTAGTTGGGTTAGCTTCGATACCTCGGCTGGATACAAGGAACCCGAGTAATTTTCCAGCCGGGACGCCGAAGGTACATTTTTCCGGGTTAAGCTTCATCCGAAATCGTCTCAGGTTCGCGAATGTTTGCCTGATATCATCAAGGAGCATTTTGCTTTCCTTGGTCTTTATAACCACATCATCCACATATACTTGCACATTTCCACCAATTTGATCGTGCAAACATTTTTGCATACATCGTTGGTACGTTGCCCCTACATTGCGTAAACCAAAAGGCATGGTGCGATAGGAATAATCCCCATACGGGGTAATAAACACAGTCTTTATTTGATCATTCGGATTTAGGGGTATCTGGTGGCAACCAGAATATGCATCTATGAATGACAACAGTTCACACCCAGCGGTAGAATCTATGACATGATCTATCCTTGGCAGTGGGAATGGATTTTTTGGACACGCCTTATTCAGGTTCGTGTAATCGATACACATACGCCAAACCACTGCAACATTCGGATCATCTTTCTTCTTTTCTACAAGCACCGAATTAGATAGCCAATCTGGGTAAAGCACTTCCATGATAAACCCAGCTGCGAGGAGCCAAGCTATCTCATCCCCAATGACTTTTCTCCTATCTTCGGTGAAGCGGCGGAGAGGTTGCTTCACTGGCCTTGCTCCAGGTCTTACATTCAAAGAGTGCTCGGCCAACTCCCTCGGAACACCTTGCAAGTCCTGTGTGGACCAAGCAAAGATATCCCGATTCTCACGGAGGAAGTTGACGAGCTCGCTTTCCTATTTGTCATTTAACCCGGCACCAATTGTTACGGTGCGCTCTAGGAATAAATCATCAACAGGCACTTTCTTTGTATCCTTCGTTGCTTGAAACGAAACACTTCCATGTGGGTTACTCATCGCCGGCATATACTGCCACGCGGACTGAGCCAGTGCTGCCACTTCCTGTATCTTTCTTTTCTCTTGCACAATCACGAGTGACTCGGCTCGGTTAGACCCGGCTGACGCACACTCAATGGAACGTCGGAAATCTCCATCTATGGTAATTACTCCATTTGGCCCAGGCAACTTCATCTTCAAGTAACTGATGTGACAACTTGCCATGAACTTGTTTAGTGCTGGCCTGCCGAGTAACGCGTGATACGCACTTTCTAAGTTCACCACTTCAAACTCCAAAAATTCTTAGTTCGGCAGTTATCTCACGTGTCGAATAACACATTGTCTCGGACTTTGCCAATGGGCTCACAGGATATGCCTGGCACAATACCATGAAACATTGTTCTGGTAGCCTGGAGCATGTTCTCTGAGATACCCAACTTGTGCATTGTATCTGCATACATGATATTGATGTTGCTGCCATTGTCTATCAGCACCTTAGAAAATCTCACATTGATATTTGGCCCGATGAATGTTGGGTCCAGCACTAGCGCATACGAACCGGGGCTAGGCATAAGCTTGGGGTGATCCTTGATACTCCAGGTGATTTCCTGATCCGACCAAGGCATATACCTCATCACTGCAGGCATAACTACGTTCACCTCCATATGTCGGTGCTGCAAACTCTTTCTATCTGTTTCCTCTGTGGTAAACACACAGTAACTCTGGTGATCCTCTCTGTATTCATTTATCCCCTCATTTCCGGGATACCTCTGGTCTGGCTGAGGTTGGTTTTCTACCTGATGCATTGCATCCCTTCTCTCATGATTCTCATACCTCGGCGGAGGGGGAGGCAACATTAACTGTTGTGTGTTTGCTCTGGAGAACAATTGTTGCTGGGGTAACTCCTGCCGAGGTTGATCATTCTGAGGTGCCTGAGCATTCCCCGAACCACTTTGTTCCATCTTCCTCATCCACTCACATTGCCGAGTCGTGTGACCCGCCGGGTTACTCGGAGTTGGCGTGAGAAATTTACACGGCTCATCCAGCATTGCCTCATAGGTATACCTGGGACGGTCCTTCTTTTCTTGCCACTGTTTCTTCTACTCTGGCGTCCAAGTTTTCTTGCCATCATTTCTTGGAGTTCATTACTGCCCTCCAGTTTTCTGACACTGATTACTCCCTGCTCCGGGTTGATCTTGATTTACAGCAGCAACTTGTTGTGAATTGTATCTGTAGTCCAGCCTATCATCTCTCCTCTTACCCCGATAATCATTTCGCCGGGATGATCCGGCTCCATCCCTCTGGTAATACTCATTTGACTCGTTTAACACCAGCCTAGGTTGAGTTGGATCACCCAACACATATGAATCTGCAATCTGGATTGTCTCTGCCAGTAGTTGGCATATCCCTTTGTAGCCTTTGCCACAACATGCTCGCATATCTACACCCTTATGCAAACCAAGCTATTGCCTATGACTCGAACACGCCCTCGCATGAATTTCGCACTGTGCACCACCGGGTTAAGAACTCCCGGTCCATCTCATTCAGTCTCTGCTTGCACATTGCTAGGGTCTGTGGCCTATTTGGCCTCTGATACGTGCTCGAGAAGTTGCTTACAAACATTTCCTCAAAATCAATCCAACAGTTGATACTTCTGGGTGGAAAATTATTTAGCCATACCCTTGCTGGCCCCTCCAGCATTTGAGGTACGTATCTCACAGCCCATCTCAAGTTGCCTATTGCAATTTTCACCGTCGTAGCATAGTTGATCAACTAGTCCTCCGGCTTTGTGCTACCGTCATACGTTTTCGTGCCTCTGGGTAACTGAAAGTTTGGTACCGGAGGCTCCTTTATGATCCGGGGCCCAAAACACGCCGGACCCGGATGACCTTGACACTCAATTTGCTCCGACCTATAAAGCTGATCCAGCTTCAACCGGGCATCGTCAGGCATCATGTCCCTGCTCCCCATTCTTGACCCTATCACATGATAGTCTGGCCTTGGGTATCCTGTGTTCACCATTTCTGAATCACCATCATTATATCTGCCTTGCTCTCGTGGAGCACCTCTCTGTTGCATACCTTGGCCGACACTTTGCTCTTGCCTTGGTATATTCCGCTGCTACGGTTGCCCTGCTTTCGCCGAGTTGCGCTATCCTGCATTGCCGTTTACAACATTTCCTTGACTGGCATTGCCTTGGTCATGGTTACCTCGGCCAGCCTCACCTCAGCTGACACTTCGTCGATCATCATTCACCTGCACTCGCCGGGTCATATGGGACTAGCTGTTTGTTTCTCCTTGCCGAGGTTACCACCTCCTCTCTTCTTGGGTCACCATGAGGGGATGATGCTTCTCCCGCTGATTTCTTTGGGTTACCTACAGCTGAATGAACAATTTTAGATGCACCAGCCCTTGCCGGGTTTGCCCTGAGCAACTCTTCATTTTGTCTATTCGCGATTTGAACCAACTCATTGACTCTCTCCTGCTGTCTTTGCCGGGCTTCACCCGTCAAACCCTCTAACTCGGATGCAGCTGCATCTGCTGCTCTGAGGTTCTTTGCCGGGGTACTATACTTCGGCAGCCCTGCGGACAGAAAGTTCTCTGATTCCTCAACTCTAGTATCACCCTCTTTGTTCATTTCACTGATGAGATTTTTTCCCTTCACTTTTACCGCATCTACCTTATTTGCTCTTGCGTACTCACGCAGTGTCATGTTCAACGACTGCTGAGCCGCGGCTATCTTTTTCGCACCCTCTAGTATTTTCTGCCTAGTCTCCTCTAACTCGGCCTGTGCCTGAGCCGGGTCTACTGCAGGTGCTATGGGGCTCTCTAGGCTATCTACTCCCCGCTGCAGCACATTCTCAGGCCTCTCTAGTGGAGGACCTCTACTTTTCCTTGGTGCCTTTGGTGTTACCTCCGGATCTGGTGCCGGATACTTTCTTCATCATCACCTCGGTGCGGTCAGGGGAGCGAGTGATACGCGCCCCGTGAACCACGCTAAGGGGTGGCTCGCCTCCCAAGACGACGTGACGCAGGTGAACGCACGACACATCGACAACAACGTAGACCTTGTGCGCGCCGAGCTTGACGAAGAGGCCGTTGCCTGGGAGAGGTCGCTTGCCGAAGCAGCCAGCGTTGTTGCTGACAAAGTCCAGCGCTCCAAATCGCTGAACAAGCCCGGAGATGATGTGTTCGCCGGTGCCGATGAGGTTTCCCGTTCGGATCTTCACTCTTGCTAGCGCCGCTAGCCCCACGGTGGGCGCCAACTGTCGTGGTGGTGTCACGGCAGATGCCATGGATAAGATAAAGGTGGGGACAAGATGCACTAGAGGAATCCAGGGAGGGATAGTGTGGTGATTCCACACACAGATGTTTGTATTTGATTCACTTCCAAGGTTTACAAGTGCTCCTTGAGCTGTATTGGGGAGAGGAGGAAGAAGGTGCTCTTTTACTCTCACCACTAGGTAGCCCTCAAGAACATACCAACCAACTATAGATCAACCAACTAGTCCCAGACCAACCCCTTCTACAGATGCCCTAGCCCTCCTTATATAGGGGTGGCTAGGTCTCCAATTAGGGCATACGTGGAGGCATATTCAAGGGAATATGCCTCTTCCCAAAATAGTAAGCCGACCGGGTCACTTTTACCCAGCGTCATCCATGCAGAGGCTACGTGAGCCTCTGCGGCGCCCGCGTCATCCGACACAGGCATCGTCACCCTTGTCAGCCATGCCTCGGTGGTCCTAGCCTCTGTCCGCTTCGCTCACGCTCTACATACAGTGGTCACAATTTGACCAGCGAGATACCTTCCTTCTCTTGCAAGCTCGATATAACCCGGATCGTGCCTAGTTGATCTGGCCACACCTGTACCTGCATACAAGTTATATAAATCCTGCCGGCATACAACATAAGTCGGCCAGGACTAAGTTAGGCGGACATCCTCCAGTCCGGGTCACTCCATGATTCAGCCTGCCTTGAGGTGACTCGGCCAGCATTCGCTTTGACCTTGCCGTACCTCGGCTAACTTGGCCATTATACCCCGGCGTGACCCTACCCGGGGGTATTCCCCCAAAAAAAAGAGAATGTGAAGGGGCATTTTAATGTGGAGGGGTTACCACCACATGAATGGGGGAGGTGAGGAGTCACCCTCCCATGGGCGCCGGCCATGGGGGAGGGGTACCCCCTCCTATAAAAGGCCCCCCTCACACCCCTTCTTCCTCACACCTCCTCGTGAAGGATCTCTCTCCCCCTCTAGAATTATTCCCCCATGGTCTCGGATTAGCGAGATACATGTTCCTGGTGGCATTTCGTCTGGAAGGAGTTGCTGCTTCCGCTGGATCGCTGGAGCGAGGAGGTGGAGGTTGTCCGGTGGCTTGAACGTGTGTGCGAGTACGGATGCGCTGCTGAGTTGCGGAGCTCGGACTTCCTCACGATCTTGAGATCGGCAAGTGTATGACTACATCAACCACGAGTTCCTACTCGTTAAAAAAACTCGTTGTCTTCGAGGGTAAGTTCTCGATGGATGTATGTCCACCCGTTGTTCTGTACCTAGTAGATAGATCTTGGCATGTAGTTCTCATCGTAGGAAATTTTTTGTATTCTATGCTGCGGACCCAACACTCTGTACTATGCTCATAAGGAGTTTGATCAACTGGCCGCAAGAGAAAAAGATTTGAATTTTCAAATTATATTTAGTGGGTTTGCTGATCATAAGCTTGAGAGCCTCTGTTTGTAAGGATTGGTTAAGTGGAGACGGTTTTGATGGTTTTTGAAACGTTGCTATCTTGATACATGAGACAGATTCAATTTGAATTTGAATTTGTTCTGGTAAGTTTTCCAAATGAATTTGAATTTGTTCTGGTAAGTTTTGAAAGCTCACTTGTGTTCATTGTCACTTGGTCTAGCAAGGTGAGAAAAGAAATGAAATTGTTTCTGTTTGAAATTATTTAATAGAGATGCTCCAAGTGAGCCAGGTCTTAACATTTGCAAAATTGACCATTAGCATATATATTTTATATTTTGATTTTCTTTTGCTTTGGTTTGGTTTTGATTTGACGTAGACGATCTTGTTTTTATCTTTAAATCAATTCTCATCATTTATAACAAATAGAAAATGGCATATCATGCATTCACACATCATTAACAAACACACACTTGCATTCATAGTTGTTTAACATTAAAAGTTTTCCTTAACCCTAATTTTGGTTTTCTTGGAAATTGATATACTCATTTAAATATTTTTGGGATGTTACAAACCTTCCCCCCCCTTAAACAGAATCTTGTCCCGATATTAAAGGAAAAACTAGGAACTAAAGAGATTTGGAAACTCAGTCCTAATATAATCTTCTCGCTCCCAAGTGGCTTCTTCTTCAGTATGGTTGCTCCACGGGCATTGTCCATCTCTTTCTGACTCTCGTGCAGCATGAAGTCGAGGTGATCAACATGATGCTTCAGCTCCGGATGTCCTGGCATGGCCAAGGGTTCTTCCATGGAATCGTGTCTTGCATAATGAGCGAAGCGAGTGCCATTGATCTGATTTAAATTCTGCCCACACAGACGGGCAAGTGCTTCCTGCATCGCTCTAGCTAGTCCATCCAGCCAGTTGTTCTCCCTCACAGTGAATCGTATCTTCTCCGAGGTGGGTGGCTCCATCTTTCCTCTCAGATCTGCAGCGACTAACCACTGCAGTTCTCCTCCTGGCTGATCATTGATTTGCGCTCCATAGAACTCGGGATGCGGGCGTCCAAGAAGCTCCGCTAGATGACTTAAGTCCCCCTCGATGATGAGTTCTCCTCCATTTCCAAGCTGATAGAACTTGCTATACTTGATTTCCATCTTTAAGCAATTAGGATGAGTAAGTTAGTGAGGTGATCAAGTGTGTCAAATTTTATGTAGGATTGCAAGAATTTTGAGGAACATGTGAACTCTCTTTTTTGAAAGAATGTTAAGGATAAGAGTGAGAATAGGTTTCATAAATACTCACTAAGAGTAAGGTCGATAGAGTCTTCGAGTGTGGTTGTTGACTCAGCCTCCCTGTACGGCATGACCCTTTAGCCGTTATAGCGCACTTCTGCAGGTATTACTGCCTCGGTGCCATGTACCATGAAGAACGGAGTGTAGCCTATAGTGCTGTTTGGAGTTGTGCACAGGCTCCATAGTACTAATGGTAGCTCCTTAGGACAGCACCCAGCTGCTCGTTCGAGTGGTCTGAGGAGCCTTTTCTTGATGCTTTTGCAAACGAGGCCGTTGGCCTTCTCGACTTGACCGTTGGTCTAGAGATGTGCTACTAAAGCGTAGCTGATGTTAATTCCCAAGTTTTTGCAGAAATCCTGGAACTCATTCGAGGTGAAGTTCGTCCCGTTGTCGGTGATGATGCTGTGTGGCACCCCGAACCTGAAGACGATGGACTCGAAGAATTTGACGGTGGTGGCGCCTATCTGTTTCGCCACCAGCATGACCTCGATCCACTTGGTGAACTTGTCGACTTCGACGATGAGGAAAGTGTAACCTCCCGGTGATGACTTTTGCAGCTTGTTAACCATGTCGATCCCCCATTGGGCAAACGGCCAGGCCACAGGTATTGGCCTAATTTCCGCTAGGTTCGTGCGGTTTCTCCGCAAATCTTTGGCAGACATTCCACTTTTGGACAATGTCCTTGGCATCACGCATCGTTTTTGGGCAGTAGAAACCGGCTCGTAGAGCTTTGGCAACGAGTGCGCGACTCCTGGCATGATGGCCGTAGGTGCCTTTGTGTAACTCGAGGAGGACGGCTCTCCCGTTGCCATTGGAGATGCATCACTGAAGGACTCCTACAATACTGTGCTTGTATAGCTCGCCGTTGATGACGATGAATGCTTTGGAATGTCATGCTATGTGTCGCGCATCTGTTGGGTCATCTGGCAGCCTTTTGCTGAGCAGGTATGTGATGTATGGCTGTGTCCAGGATGTCTCTATGAGCATGACCTCCATGGGACCTTCGAGTCTAGGTCCTTGTTCTTCATCATCAGGACCTTCGAGTCCTCCTGGTGGTGTAGCCCCCGAGTCCTTTCATGTGCTAGCTGGTTCTTCTGGAGCCATTGGCTTGATGGATGATACATTGCAAATGTATCTATAATTTTTGATGTTCCATGCTTGGTTTTATCTACTTTCTTGTGTTTTGTTCCAACTTTGGAGTAATTTTCATATGATTTATTGGACTAACCTATTAACAAGATGCCACAGTGCTAGTTGCCTGTTTTCTGCTGTTTTTGGTTCCAGGAAGTCAGAAAATGAATATTCTCGGAATTGGATGGGACAAAAGCCAAAGTTACTATTTTCCCGGAAGACTCACGGAGCTAGAAGGAGAGTCGGAGAGGGTCCACAGGGTGGCCACACCCCCCAGGCGCGGGCAACCCTAGGACACGCCAGGGCATGGTGTGGGCCCCCTGGCCGGCCACCGACCTTGCCTCCTTCGCCTATAAGAGCCTCCCGATACCAAAACCCTAAATGGTCAATCAGAAATCCACGAAAAGTTCCGCTGCTCCGTCGCCACCGAAGGGGAGATTCTGGGGACAGAAAGTCTCTGTTCCCGCACCCTGCCGGGATGGGGAAGTGCCCCCGGAGCCATCTCCATCGAGCTCCACCACCATCTCCATCACCATTGTTGATTCCCATGATGAGGAGGGAGTAGTTCTCTCTCGAGGCTAAGGGTTCTACTGGTAGCTATGTGTTCATATCTTTCTCTATGGATGATCTTATTGAGATCATGAGCTTGTAATCTCTAGATCTACCTTGCTACTCAAGTGCTTTAATAGATCTCTGCTCTCCCCATGTGTGTGAAAGTGACAGCGTGCACACCATGGTGGCACTTAGGCTAGAGATTTCAAATACTTGTTATGAGTTATATTTGGAGTTGGATGTCTTTATGAAATTGTGGTGTTTGTTGGACTTATCTGGTACTCAAGGTGACAGTGTGGGGTTATCTAGATGGGAAAGACTTACTTTGAGGTGTGCTCTTATAGCCCTGCCATCGATTAGAGTGTTCAACCGGAGAGTAGTTAAGAGTAGTATCATAAAGAGAAGATATTTATATGAGAGAGTGTTCACTAGTGAAAGTATGATCCCTAGGCCTTGTATCTAAGCATTGAAACACCGTTTGCAACTAGATCTATTACATGTTTGCTTGCTTCCATCTTTATTTCAGTTTGCGTTTAGTCTCTTCCACGCCATCAAGCTATTTTCTATCACTATTACCACTTATAATTATCTATACCACTTGTATTTCACTATCTCTTCGCCGAACTAGTGCACCTATACACCTGACAAGTGTATTGGGTGTGTTGGGGACACAAGAGACTTCTTGTATCTTGATTGCAGGGTTGCTTGAGAGGGGATACCTTTGACCACTTCCTCCCTGAGTTCGGTAAACCTTGGGTGATCCACTTAAGGGAAAACTTGCTGCTGTTCTACAAACCTCTGCAATTGGAGGCCCAACAACTGTCTACAAGAATGGAAGTGTGTAGACATCAAGCTATTTTCTGGCGCCGTTGCCGGGGAGGTAAGGTAAAAGGTATTCACACCGGAGGATTAAAGAAGAAGAACCTCCCACGGCAAATGCCTATTTTCTGGCGCCGTTGCCGGGGAGGTAAGGTAAAAGGTACTCACATCCTCCGGTGTGAGTGCTCGAAGTTATTTCCTTTAGATTCTGCAATTTTGTCTTTTTGTTTCTTGTTTTCACTAGTTAGGCTTAATGGAAAACAACAAAAAAATTAGAGAGATTTATAGTATTTATCTTGAGTTAGGACATGAAGTGTTTGAAGAGAAAATTAAAAAACCTATGGAACTTTATTTGCATGCTAATAGCAATGTTATTAGTATTAATTCTTTGAACACCATTATTGCTAATGCTATGGAAAAGTCTAAGCTTGGGGAAGTTGGTTTTGATGAGCATGATATTTTTAGTCCCCCAAGCATGGAGGAGAAAATTTACTTTGATGATACTATGCCTCCAATATATGATGATTACAATGATGAATATGTTATTTTCAGTCCACCTACTATTGAGGAGAACATTAATTATGATTACAATATGCCTCCTATATTTGATGATTATGGTGATGATAATAATAATGATAGCTATTTTGTTGATTTTGCTCCCACTACAATTAATAAGAATGACTATGTTTATGTGGGGAGTATTAATTCTTTTATGCATGTGGCTCATGATAAGGATGTTTCTTGTGATAGTTATATTGTTACTTTTATCCATGATGCTACTGAAAGTTATTATCAGAGAGGGAAACATGGTTTTATGTGTCTCAACAATATTAAGTTTCCCCTCTTTATGTTGAAAGTCTTAAAGTTGCACTTGTTTTGCTTTCCTATGCTTGTTGCTTTGTGCTTTCATGACTTGTTTCTTTACAAGATTCCTATGCATAGGAAGTGGGTTAGACTAAAATATGTTTTGAATTTGCTTCTTGATGCTCTCTTTTACTTCAATTCCTATTTCTTATGTGTGAGCATCTTCTCAAACTATCAAGCCTAACTTAAAGGCGTTAAAGAAAAGTACTTATTGGGAGATAACCTAAAAGTTTTAGATGAGTCTTGGAAGTTATTACTTTAGTAATAACCGCTCCTTATCCTTTTTATTTGCTTTTTGTGCCAAGATTAACCTCTAATGAGAGAGAAGTAATGATTGGGAAAGTTCTGACCCGAAACAGATTTCTGTGCTTCACCGTAAAAATTCGTGTAAAATCTCTGAACGTATTTTTGAGGCGTGCATTTTTTGTGCTTCTGCCCCAGGTTGTTATCTAACTTTAGTTAGTTCAACACTTTTTGATTTGAGCAACAGAAGGTCTTCGAAAAAATTCGTCTTTACCTGCTGGTCTGTTTAGACATATTTCTGCCATTTTCTGCATTTGCTTCTTGTTTGTTCCTTTTTGAGTTCTTTTGGGGATTTGAGATTTTTGAGGGAAGTGCTTCAGTAGCTAGTGTTCTAATGGAAGTTTATTTGGTGTTAGAACTTAACCTAAAGACTTATTATCTTGAGTGCACTAATGTTGCTAATAAAGATTGTGTGAAGTTTTGTATGAAGGAAAAAATTCAGGTGTATGGAAGGAATGAGTAATGAGATGAAGGATGGACTAAAGCTCAAGCTTGGGGATGCCACGCATGTCACCCCAAGAAATATCCAAGAAGTACATGCGTCAAATCTTGGGGATGTCCAACGCATCCCCTTCTTCATCAATAAAAATCCCAGGTTTCTTCCAAACGCTTCATTTTTATTGTTTCATACATAGTTGTGTTGTTCTTGGAGCATCTTCTTTTTCGTTTTCGTTTTGGTTTTTCGTTTTCTTGGTTTTCTTAGTTTGCTGAATAAATTGGTTGGACCCCCTCTTTCATGCATTGGTTTTCAAATAGTTTGGTTTGGTTTGGAAAAGAGTAGGAAAGTTCATGCTTAAGTGGTAAAGAGAGCTTGTTTTTGACTGTGGCCTATGCTTTGTCATGCCATGCTTGATATTGTTTTGGATTTATGCTTAGTATGCTTTGCTATAGCATGACTTGTTATAAACAATTGAGATTTCTTAATGTGCCTTGGATGAAGCATGCGTTGTTTTAGCATATTAAAGCATAGGATAGTGGTATTCTCCTTTGATGCTTTATTTGGGTTGACTTGGCACATGCTCACACCATGTTATGACTATCTCAAGTCACCATAGCCTTTATGATCCTTTAGTTTTCAACTTGTAGTATCACGTTATGCTTTGATCAATCATGTTTTGTCGCTCAGCATGATTATGGCCATTATTGCTCTCTTAGTTTGTCGCTCCCAGTCTTTTGCTAGCCTCCACAACAAAGTATGAGTTCCACTCATGCATCCAACTCCCTAAACCAAGTTATTCCAAAGAGTCCACCATACCTACCTACTAGCTTATGCTATTCCAAGTATATTCATGCTTTTGTTTACCTTCCAAATTAAACTTGTTATGAGAAAACTAGTGATTAAAGCTCTCACGAACTTGATGGCACACTTTACTTTCCTTGCCCTTAATAAACTTGAACATTGTGTCGTCTATGTTGTATATGCTTGCACTTATTTGTTGAGAATTAGCAAAACCATGCTGTCATGGGGAACGCTTTCAACATTGCACTTGGTACTTTGTACCTAGTTGATATCATGCTCTTTTGTCTATGGATGTCATCGGTGTGAAATGAAAGGGGAGCTTGTAAGTCCATGGAGTTATGTATATGTGTTAGAGAAACGCCTGGGCCGCTGGTCTAATCCATGCTAACATGGTGGAAACCTGCAGCATAACCATAATGAGCTGTCTATGAAGCATTCTTCTTATAAAAAAGATTCCTATATTGAGAAAAAAGAGAAAAAGAAAAAAAATATTATGAAAAGAGGAAAGAGAGAAAAAAGCACCATATTCCCATGGTAAATAAGAAGAATGCTGAGATGCTCGTTGTCTGCTTGCCTTGTCATTTTGATATGGGGATTCTTCCCTATCATCGTGCAAGGGGTACCCCATTGGCGGTTCTCTATGATACACATGTACTTACAATGACAAGAACTTACCTGTGACTAAACTTGAGTAGCATGAGGAGCAGCGCTCGTATACAAGGGACATGAGATTCCTAACTTATACTTCGTCAAGCATGTACACCATAGTTTGTTCACTTTAACCTTAATCACTTCAAGATACTTATGATAGGGGCAATGAGAGATGAAAGCGATAAGTACCATAATTTTTGGAAGCTCTTTATGAAACTTGAATCCCTACTTCCTTCTATGAAGTCCTTTCTTCCACCATTATATTGAGTCTCCACCTTCTATCTTTATGCACCTACTTTGAGAGCATAGTGGCCATTCTTAGTTCTATGTGCATTGTCCCAAGACTAGTTGATTGATGCATAACTTGTTATTGCTTGTTTTAAACTATTTGTATCTAGTCACTTCTTATGAACTTTGAAGGTGTCCTATGCATTTATGTTTGCTACTCTATGAGGGACAAGCTGAATACTATTATGCTATATTTTCTTTATGTGAAACAAACAAACATCTTGCAAAGCATTGTTATTCATGAATCTTTTTTTTGTGCCTTTTCATGTTGCATCATAGTTTCTTTGTCTTATTGCTAGAAATTTGTATTTCATGTTATGATTGAAGTACTATGATCCCATCTTTGAATGTTTTGCAAATACTTTGATCAAGTCTTTGATGGTGCATGTCATCTCAAAAATTATCTTTCTTTTTATCACTTACCTACTCGAGGACGAGCAGGAGTTAAGCTTAGGGATGTTGATACATTGCAAATGTATCTATAATTTTTGATGTTCCATGCTTGGTTTTATCTACTTTATTGTGTTTTGTTCCAACTTTGGAGTACTTTTCATATGATTTCTTGGACTAACCTATTAACAAGATGCCACAGTGCCAGTTGCCTGTTTTCTGCTGTTTTTGATTCCAGGAAGTCAAAAAATGAATATTCTCGGAATTGGATGGGACAAAAGCCAAAGTTACTATTTTCCCGGAAGAGTCACGGAGCTAGAAGGAGAGTCGGAGAGGGGCCATAGGGTGGCCACCCCCCCAGGCGCGGGCAACCCTAGGCTGCGCCAGGGCATGGTGTGGGGCCCCTGGCCAGCCACCGACCTTGCCTCCTTCGCCTATAAGAGCCTCCCGATACCAAAACCCTAAATGGTTAATTATAAATCCACGAAAAGTTCCGCTGCGCCGCCGCCACCGAAAGGGAGATTCGGGGGATAGAAAGTCTTTGTTCCAGCACCCTGCCGGGACGGGGAAGTGCCCCCGGAGCCATCTCCATCGATCTCCACCACCATCTCCATCACCATTGCTGATTCCCATGATGAGGAGGGAGTAGTTCTCTCTCGAGGCTAAGGGTTCTACCGGTAGCTATGTGTTCATCTCTCTCTCTCTCTCTATGCATGATCTGATTGAGATCCTGAGCTTGTAATCTATAGATCTACCTTGCTACTCAAGTGCTTTAATAGATCTCTGCTCTCCCCATGTCTGTGAAAGTGACAGCATGGACACCATGGTGGCACTTAGGCTAGAGATTTCAAATACTTGTTATGAGTTATATTTGGAGTTGGATGTCTTTATGAAATTGTGGTGTTTGTTGGAATCATCTAGTACTGAAGGCGACAGTGTGGTGTTATCTAGATGGGAAAGACTTACTTTGAGGTGTGTTGTTATAGCCCTGGCATCGATTAGAGTGTTCAACCGGAGAGTAGTTAAGAGTAGTTTCATAAAGAGAAGATATTTACATGAGAGAGTGTTCACTAGTAAAAGTATGATCCCTAGGCCTTGTCTCTAAGCATTGAAACACCGTTTGCAACTAGATCTATTACATGTTTTCTTGCTTCCATCTTTATTTCAGTTTGTGTTTAGTCTCTTCCACGCCATGAAGCTATTTTCTATCAGTGTTACCACTTATAATTATCTATACCACTTGTATTTCACTATCTCTTCGCCGAACTAGTGCACCTATACACCTGACAAGTGTATTGGGTGTGTTGGGGACACAAGAGACTTCTTGTATCTTGATTGCAAGGTTGCTTGAGAGGGGATACCTTTGACCACTTCCTCCCTGAGTTCGATAACCCTTGGGTGATCCACTTAAGGGAAAACTTGCTACTGTTATACAAACCTCTACACTTGGAGGCCCAACAACTGTCTACAAGAATAGAAGTTCGTAGACATCAATGGAGCGCTCACAGATTTGTTCCAGGAATACCTAGGGTGGCACCGGAGCACAGGTGGAGCCTATGTTGGCGAGTGTGTCCACCTCTTTGTTGCTTTCACCGTCTAAGTGACGCAGTCCGCAGCCATCAAACTCTCCTTCAGTGCATCGTAGAGGTTGCGGTAGGCGATAATGTTGTCGCTCAGGGCATCACACTGGTTCATGGTTTGGTCTACCATGAGCTAAGAGTCACCATAGATAACGAGTCGTGTTGCGACGCAGGCTTTGTCCATCCGCATCCCATGGAGCATGGCCTCGTATTCTGCTTCATTGTTGGAAGCGCGGAACTTTATTCACAAAACATATCTCATTTTTTCACCTTGCGGCGACGTCAGAATGACACCGGCGCCAGCTCCTTCTTGACGTTTGGATCCGTCAAAGTGTATTGTCCATAGGCAAGACATATCTGGTGTGTCTGGGAGCTGGTTCTCCATCTAGTGAACAAGGAAATCTGGGACAACTTGTGACTTGATCGCGTCTCACTTCTCGTATGTAATGTATCGTGGAGATAGTTCGATCTCCCAAAGCACGACTCATCCTGTGGCGTCGGGGTTGTTGAGGATGTGCCCTAGTGGAGCATCGTTTACCACAATGATTGGGTGCTCCTGGAATTAGTGGCGCAGTCGCCGGGCTATCATGGAGATGTCGTATGTCATCTTCTAATAGTACAGTTACCACAGTTTTGTCGTCGTGAGCACTTTGCTGAGGTAGTAGACTGGGCGCTGCACCCCATGGACTTTTTTCTCTTCAGCTTGTTCCACTAGCACAATACTAACCACCTGGTTGGTGGCAGAGATGTGTAGCAATATGCGCTCCTTTTCTCTAGGTGTCACTAGCACGGGCGAGGTGGAAAGTAGGCACTTGAGATCTTCGAATGCTTCTTGTGTTTCATCTGTCCACTCGAACTTCTCAGCTTTGCGGAGGAGGTGGTAGAACGGTAGCGCCTTCTCACCCATTTGACTGATGAATCGATTGAGCGCCACGATTTGCCCAGCCAGCTGTTGGACGCCTTTGACGTTCTTCGGCTTCTCCATGGCCAATATGGACTTTATCTTCTTCAGGTTGGCCTCAATTCCCCTGGCGGAGATGAGGTACCCGAGCAGTTTCCCAGATGGTATGCCGAAGGTGCATTTTTCTGGATTTAGCTTAATCCGATAGTGGTCGAGGTTGTCGAAGTTCTCGCAGAGATTGTCGAGTAACGAGGCCTCCTCCTTGGTTTTCATGACGTGTCGTCGATGTAGACCTAGATGTTCCGGCCAAGATGGCTCTTGAGGCAGGCCTGCATACATCGCTGGTAGGTGGCTCCTGCATTCTTCAGCCCGAAGGGCATTGTTGTGTAGGAGAAGATGTCGAAAGACGTGATGAAGGCTGTTTTCTCCTGGTCCTCTGTCAACAACCGGATTTTTAATCCCAGATGCTTGTTATGCCATACATCGCAATCCCAGGATTATCATTTTTGCGAGACATAATAGATTGGATATCATAGTACATCATCCATTACAAACCATAATAAGGTCTTACACAAATAAAGGATCTCATGATCCAGTCTTAATACAAACAAGAAGCAGAATAATAAGCGTAGTAGTGGGCTCCATCTTCAGAGTCACAAGCAATGCTGATGATGGGATATGATCCTAGTTGTCGTACACGTCCTGCTGTCCATCATCCTCATAGTCCTCCTCATAGTCTGGCCACGGGAATAGCCAGGGACAAAGCCATGAGTACTCTTTAAGTACACGCAAACTATCACTAACAAGTAAGGTAGTTCTAGTAGGAATCCTAAGCTCTAAGTTTATTTGCAATAAGCTAGGTTTATCTAAACTGAGTTTAGAAGTAAAGAAAACTAAGTAAATGTTCTAAATCACTTTTAAGTGGGAACCTAGTTTTCATAGTCACAACCCTGTTGTGGTCAAGTCAAATTCATAATTCACTTCACAAGTCATTTTGAAAACATCTGACGACGGAACAGTATAGCCACTCCAACTGTCCATGACCGTGGACGCGGCTATTTGAATAGTTTGACACTCTACAGAGGTGGTACACTTTCACCACAAAATTCGATACATCCTTTAGGGATAACCCTGAATCATCATACTTAGTATGCAGATAATCAATCATAACCTTTCAATTACACACTCTAGTATAGGCACCTCCCCTATGAGCTTGGCCTCCCAGCCATGGCCATCTGCCATCCTGGGCACTGCATAGGTGGACAATTCACACTCACGAGGTAGCCTCAGCTCAAACCTCTTCCACGAGGGAACCCATAGTAATGCATATAAACTTCCGGCTAAGCCTTACCCAATTCATGTATTGTGGTTGTACGGTAAAATTGGAATGTTATCGCATCCGAACCCAACCTTTTGTGTTTCTCAACAAAACACGAGGGGCTAAGGCTCATGCCTGACCATTTTCATCATCAAATCCTTTTGTGTTTCTCAACACATGTCGAAACATTTCAATAAAATGAAGCATCATTCGAAGGTTTTCATAATCATTTTCACCAAGTATTCCCATATAAAGTGATCAAGTTTTATGCTTAGCACTAGCCACTAAGTTAAGAGTGTTCACTAATGAGGGGTGCTAATCTTCAATCTCATGCCATAGAATGGAATCTAGTATAGGCCTAGTTTTATACTCTTTATGATATCTATACTATCTTTCCAAATACTCACAAATCACTAGTTATAAGTAAAGAACTTTGGTAAAGTAAAAGAGTAAAGATTGCAAGTAAAACTTGGGATGGGTGTAAATCAAGAGTATATAACCAAAGCATGCCTAATGCATTTTGCTTAAGTTATCAAGTGGGCAAGTGTTAACTTGCATAGTTCTAGCTTGCCAATAATAGCTTGCCTTGATTGGAGCAGTGGTTGAAGTTTTCCTCCTCTTCTTCTGGGTAGAACTCCTCCTCCTCGTATCCCGGGTCGGTAGTAGCGTCTATAAATGAATATGAGGTACACAATCACCAAACAATACTTAACTACTTCTATTTAGCACACAAAGGCTCACACTAGATGATATAGGATCATTACAATCATCACATGAACTAAAGACCTAGTCTTACTTATCTTATTTTGGAAAAGTAATTTCTACTCAATGAAAAAAATACTTAAGATTTCATATTCTCCAATTAAAATATGGGATCATGTTGACACATGTCATCACCACATATTCTAATACTTAGGAATGTGATTTAAAGTGCTGGTCATATTTTATAAAGTTTAAAATTACTATTTAGTAAAATTAAAGTGACTAGAAATGCCTATATAGCATTCTTTTAGTACTAGTCCAATGTCACTGCATGTAAACCTAAATATTTTTACATATTTAGATAGATCTTGTCAAATGTGATTTTTGAAAGTTGGAATCAACTCAAAAGAATTTATGGTTGATTTTTGAAAAATGTTTGAAGTTGGAAAAGCCTCTGTCTTGTTATTTTTGGTATAGGTAATCTATAATTTCAAATGGTTTGAGTCTAACGGGCTTGGATAGATATTTTGAATACATGTCTAACAAAATTGGAATCATGCAATTTGTTCTAGTGAATCTCTTTGAATTGAATTTTGAATCTACAGACAGAATCTAGTTTTAACTAAAATAGAAAAAGTCTATTTGAATATATGGGCTCTGCGCGGGAAACTAAATGGGCCGGCCCAACTGCACTGCGCTGGTGCAGCGGGCTACTGATAGGACGGTCCCACGTGTCAGCGACTAAACTAAACTGAAATGGTATCTTTCAATCTGGGCCATGCTATTAGAGCACGATCGATGGCTGAGCATCATCGTCTCCGTCGCACAGTTCCGGCAAGACTGAACCATAACTCGAATGGTGGGGGTATGTGGGGGCTCACCTAGGCTCCAACTAAGGTAGACGGTGGGGGTGAATGGGGTTGTCGATGATGGCGGTTCGAATGGTGGTCGTGGCGGCTCCTGGGGTGGTCGCAATCAACGGATTCCGTCCTCGACTGCAGCGGCAGACTCTGGCAAAATTCCGGCATCGTGGTGCTCGCCTTTCTCCAGGGAAGGTTGTGGGAGGTGTCTGAGAGAGAGGCGAGTGAGGTGGTGTGGCGAATGAGGGCTAGGGTGGCCTCTATTTATACACCGACGAGAGGGACAGAGCGGCATGGCTCGGGCTCGTTGGCGACGTCGTTATAGGGGGCTATAGGCATGGCTGACGGTAGGGGTCGATGCGGTGCTTCAGGGCAGTCGTAATGCGCGCGATGGCACAACAAGGGGCGGTCGAGAATGGTTGGGAGAGGTCCGTGCTCTGTGCAGGAACGACGGTGTTCGTGACGGCGCACAGTGGCTATGGTGCACGCGGCGGCGAACGGGCATGTCTAGGAGGTAGGTAGGTTCACGGCGACTGCGGGCACACACGGTGAGGGTGAGGCGCGGCATGTGTGCGTGGTCTAGGCAAGGAGGTCGAGCATGGTGAGCTGGCGTGCTCTGGGCATGGCACAAAGACATAGGGCGCGGTGGTTCTAGGGTGGTCCAGGGCTCTTCTACGGTCGAGGCTTGGACAGGGGGGCGGTGGAGTGCGGTGTGTCTGGCTAGGTGTTTGTGGTAATGGCCGCAAGAAATGTACTTTGGAAATTTTGAATGAAAGTTTTTGAGTGATCTTAACTTAAGCTTGAGAGTCTATGTTTGCTTGGAGAGGTCAAGTGGAATTGGTTTGATAGTTTTTTTGGAAAAAGTGGGATCTTAACATATGAACTAGATTCAATTTTCAATTGTCCATTAAATTGATTTGGAAATTGTTTCTGTTAATTTGTAAAGTGGGCTTGGGTTCACTTTTACTTGGTCTAGCAAGGGTTGAAAATAATTGAGAAAGTTTATATTAGAAATCTTTTACTAGAAACACCCAAAGTGGTCTAGTGGTTAATTTTGGTCAAAATGACCATTTGATCATATGATTCATATTTGAATTTCTTTTCTTTTGGTTTTGTTTGTAATTGTCCTAGATGATGTAGTATTCATCTTTAAACCATTCCTTATCATTTTTAGCAATCAAACATGGCAATTGCACTCATTCACACACTAATGCAATTCACACATACACTCATATTAAATTTAATAATAAAAGTTTTTGTTAACCCTAATCTTAGGTTATTTGAACTTGATAAACTTGATTAATATTTTTGGGGTGTTACGAACCTTCCCTCCTTAAACAAAATTTGGTCTCGAGATTTAGGAAAAACTAGGAACTAAAGAGATTTGGAAACTCAGTCCAAATGTAATCTTCTCGCTCCAAAGTAGCTTCTTCTTTATTATGGTTGCTCCACTAGATCTTGAGAAACTTGATACTCCGGGTCCTGGTGGTTCTGAAAGCTTCTTCCAAAATACGGATGGGCACTTCCCGATATGTCAGATCCTTGTTGATATCAATGCCTCGGTGATCGATGTTCTTGAACACTTCAGTCTTCTCTAGAACTTCTAGGAATTTGGGAAGTAACGAGATATGGAACACATCATGGATGGCTGACATCTCCTCTAGCAGTTCCAGTTGATATGATACTTCTCCTCTATGATTCAATATCTTGAAGGGTCCAATATATCTATGGGCTAACTTCCCTTTCAGTTGAAAACGTTGCATTCCCTTCAAAGGCGACACTTTGAGATACACAAAATCTCTGACATTGAAGGTCTGGTCTCTACGTCTCTTGTCAGCGTAACTCTTCTGCCTGGATTGGGCGGTCTGGAGGTGCTCACGGACTTTGTGAACCCTCTCTTCGGCTTCTCGTACTTACGACCAATTCAAAGGGGTACGTACTTTCTTCCATATAGAAATTCAAATGGGGCCATTTGCAAACTGGCTTGATAACTGTTGTTGATGACAATTATGCGAAAGGCAGACAATCTTCCCATTTTGATCCATACTCTAAAACACAAGCTCTCAACATATCTTCTAAGATTTGGTTGACTCTTTCAGTCTGTCCATCGGTTTGCAGGTGATAAGTTGTGCTAAAATTCAACTTGGTTCCTAATCCTTGTTGGACTTTCCGCCAAAATCTTGAGGTAAACTGGGTTCCTCGATCCGACACTATGGTCTTAGGGGTTCCATGCAAACTTACTGTTGAGGGAAAACCTCTAGGTTGGCCCGATCTTTCACGATTCTCGTTCAAATCGAGGATGGAGTGCGGGGAGAGGAGGGGAGGATGAACACGACGAACGCACGCACGAAGAACGCGATGAATACACACACACACAAAACCACGATACACACCAATAGCTCACGCCGGTGGTGACCGGTCTGGCGCAATCTCTAGGATCGGCGTCTGGCGAAGGACTCTCTCTTGAACCGGCACGGCGAGATGGGAGACTCGGTGAGATCTTGACGTCTTGGCAAAGGGACACAGATGCCAAGGCCTTGTATAACACGGAGGCACGATGGAAACTCCAACGAGGTTTGGGATATTTGGTGCTCCTTTGTCAAAGGAGCATGAGGCAAGAATTAGATAGATCCACAAGGGGTTTCCACTAATTCCAAATATCATGCCTAGGGTTTACAATAGAGGTAGGGGGCTATATATAGGCCAGCCACAAGTTCAGGGGTAGTTTAGGAAACTAGAGTATCAAAAGGGGGCGTTACAAGGCCAAAGGGCCGAGCTGGAGCGCGCAGGCCCCGGGGTGTCCGGTAGTACCGGTCGGTTGAGTGGTAGTACCGGTCAGATGTGGTAGTACCGCTTGAACGGTGCGGTAGTACCGGGGCAGGCAGAAGCTTTGGCGTGAGTCTTCAGGTGCGCGCGGTAGTATCGCTTGCTGAGTGCGGTAGTACCGGTGGGATCTGGGGCTTCGGGTCCATCTCTCTGCCTGGGGCGGTAGTACCGCTGTCCATGAGCGGTAGTACCGCTTGGCCGGTAGTACCGCTTCCAAGGGCCAGTAGTACCACGGTCTCCTGGCAGCTATTGGCTGCTGCGTCGCTCCTTTGGGTTTCGTGTCTTCATACCTGATGATGCATAGTGTCGGGGCATGAAGTAGCAAGCCACCCAGGGGTGTATCGAAGTCACATGAGTACAAGAGCGAATTCACCTTAGCTTGGAGAAGCTTGGCTCGAGCACGAGTCATGGGTCCACTTGGGGGACTTGGTGGTGTATATGTAGGAGCATCCGTAGGACGGGCTGCATCAGCTCCCCCCCTTGGGAAAGAGTCGGCCTCGACTCTTCATGGTTATCATCTTGAACATCTCCATGGTGTGGTGAAAGGTCCTTGACATTGAATGTATTGCTTGCAAGGTATTTGGAGGTCGGAATGTCGATGATGTAGGCGTTGTTGTTGATTCTCTCTAGGACCTTGAAGGGACCATCTCCTCTTGGCTTGAGCTTGGAGTCACGTTCCTTGGGGAAGCGGTCCTTGCTTAGGTGTATCCATACGAGGTCACCTTCTTCAAAGATCATATCCTTCTTGTCCTTGTTTAACCTTGAAGCTTGGCGAAGGACTTGTTGCTCGATAGTATCTCTTGTTTCTTCATGAAGCTTCTTCATAGCTTGTGCGCGCTTCTTGACGTCCATGTTGGTGCGCTCATGGAGAGGTACCGGTAGTATGTCGAGCGCGGTGAGGGGCTCGAAACCATAGACAATCATGAATGGACTCATCTTGGTTGTTGAGTGCTTGGCATGATTGTAGGCGAAATCGGCGCGTGGAATGCATTCCTCCCAATCCTTGAGGTTTTTCTTGATCAACACACGAAGGAGAGTCCCGAGGCTTCGGTTAACAACTTCAGTTTGGCCATCGGTTTGAGGATGCGACGCGGATGAAAAGAGGAGCTTGACACCGAGCTTGGCCATGAGTGTCTTCCATAAGTAGCTCATGAACTTGAGGTCACGGTCAGAGACCATTGTTCTTGGCACACCGTGAAGACGGACGATTTCCCTGAAAAACAGATTTGCAACATGTGAAGCATTGTTGGTCTTATGGCACGGTATGAAATGTGCCATTTTGGAAAAGCAATCCACGACAACAAATATAGAGTCATGACCATGCTTAGATCTAGGCAATCCTAACACAAAATCCATGCTAATGTCGCACCAAGGTGTATGAGGAATAGGGAAAGGCATATAAAGACCATAGGGGTTAGCTTGCGACTTAGCTTGAACACATGTCATGCATCGTTCAATGTAGAGCTCCACGTCATGCTTCATCTTGGGCCAAAAGTAGTGAGTGGAAAGCATGTCCAATGTCTTGTCACGGCCAAAGTGACCCATGAGGCCTCCACCATGAGATTCTTGGAGAAGCAAAAGTTGAAACGAAGACTTCGGAATGCAAAGCTTGTTTTGTTTAAATAGAAATCCCTTATACAAATAGAAATCATCAACTCCTTTGTCATTGGACCACTTTGCGAAAATTGGTTAAAGAACGGGTCGGAAGCATACATTGATTTTATTTACTCAAGACCCAACACGTTGATTTCAAGTCTCGTAAGAAGGCTTGTATGTTTGCGAGACAAAGCGTCTGCAACTACATTATCTTTGCCCTTCTTATACTTGACAATGTATGGAAAAGACTCCATAAATTCAACCCACTTAGCGCGTCTCTTACTCAAGTTGGCTTGGCCTTTGAGATATTTCAAGGACTCATGGTCGGAATGTATGATAAATTCCTTGGGCCATAGGTAGTGTTGCCAAACTTGAAGGACACGAACTAAGGCAAAAAGCTCTTTGTCATAAATTGGATAGTTAAGGCGAGCACCATCAAGTTTCTTGCTATGGTAGGCTATAGGACGTCCTTTTTGCATAAGGACTCCTCCAATGCCAATACCACTAGCATCACACTCTATATCAAAAGTTTTAGCGAGATCCTGTAAAGCAAGAAGAGGTGCTTCGGTGAGCCTCTTTTTAAGTTCATCAAAAGCTTTTTGTTGCGCTTTGCCCCACACGAAGGTGACATTCTTTTGGGTCAATTCATTGAGGGGACAAGCAATGGTCGAAAAGTATTTCACAAAGCGACGATAGAAACCGGCCAACCCATGAAAACTTCGGAGTTCACTCACATTTGTTGGGATGGGCCAATCTTGTATGTCCTTTACCTTGGAAACATCAACTCCAATTCCCTTCGAAGAAACGACAAATCCAAGAAAAATCAACTTGTCTTTAGCAACCATGCACTTGGGAAGATTAGCATAAATCTTTTCATGTTAGACGATTTGCAAAACTTCCTTGACATGTGTTATATGGTCCTCAAGTGATTTGCTATAAACAAGAATATCATCGAAATAGACAACAACACTTTTTCCAATGAGAGAACACAATATGTGATTCATAAGGCACATGAAGGTGGATGGGGCATTAGATAAGCCAAAAGGCATAACCAACCATTCATAGAGACCGAGTTTGGTCTTCCACTCATCACCTTCCGCCATGTGTATTTGATGGTAACCACTACGAAGATCAATTTTCGAAAAAATAGTGGCTCCATACAACTCATCAAGCATGTCATCGAGACGTGGTATGGGATGTCGATAACGCACGGTGATAGCATTAATCGGACGGCAGTCCATGCATAACTGTAACGTATCATCCATCTTTGGAACAAGAATCACGGGTACGACACTTGGACTAGTGCTAACTTGGATCAAACCTTTGGAGACGAGTTGGTTGTTTTGACGTTCAATCTCCTTTGTCTCCTCTGGGTTCGTGCGGTAAGCGGTGCGGTTGGGAAGTGGTGCACCGGGATGAGGTAAATGCGATGTTCGATGCCGCGAAGAGGAGGTAGTCCATGTGGAAGTTCTTCGGGAAACACATCCTTGAATTCCTACAAAACACTCATCAAAGATGGAGGAACATTGGTTAATTCATTTTTTCCTTGTGCTAGTCCTTTGCAAAGGAGGACATAGTGCAAGATGGATGGGTTGTTCTGAACATCTCTCATCTCACTTTTGGTGGCAAGGAGAACACTCTTAGTTTTTCCACTCGAGTTTGGCTTGTGGCTCTCACTCACTATGAGGTGGTTCTCTCTCTCTCACCGCTCTTCTCACAATTAGGTGTTGTGCTTTGCACCCTCGCTAAAGCCTTTGCATTCTCCGAAATTTGGCTAGGAGTCATCGGTTGCAAAACACATGTTTTGTTGAGCCATTTGAAGGTGTATAAATTGGTGCGACCATCATGTTGAGCAGCCTTGTCAAATTGCCATGGTCGACCAAGCAGCATGTCGCAAACTGTCATAGGAACCACATCACACTCCACCGTATCTTTGTAAGGACCAATGGCGAAGGAGACCGATACGGTATGCTTGATCTTCACGGACCCTTGGTCACTTAGGCATTGCACGTGGTAGGGGTGCTTGTGCGGATGGAGGGTGAGGTTGAGCTTCTCACACAACTCGGTGCTAGCAAGGCTGTGGCAACTCCCTCCATCAATGATCACCTTGATATATTTGCCATTGATGCCGGCTCGTGTTTGGAAGATATTGGAGCGTTGGTCTTCATGCTCTTGTGCTTGAGTGGTCAAGATCCTTGTGACGACAAGCGATGGACTTACGTCATGCTCACACATGAGGAGTTATTGATCATCTTCCACTCGTTGCCTTGCCATTGCTTCCTTGACTCGGGCATCAAATTCATCTTCACTCAAGTACTCTTCATCACCATTGTCATGGATGAATAAGACTTTCTTGTTTCCACATTCGACCGACTTGTGTCCTTTACCTCCACACTTGTAGCACTCACCATTGAAAGGTGTATCACTCTTTGCTTATTTGCCACTTGGGGGTAGTTTTCCTTGAGGAAGTGTGGGCTTGAAGGAAGGCTTGGGGGTACTTGAGGAGCTTCCATTGAAAGTTGTTGGTGTAGGCGTTGAAGCTTGCTTGTAGCTGAAGTACATCTTGGGCTTGTTGTACTTGATATCCTCTTGCACTTGACGTTCAGCCTTTGTTGCGATGTGCACAAGCTCAACCATGGTGTTGTATGTTTGGAACTCGACGATGCGCTTGATGGGGTGGTTCAACCCAATAAGGAAACGTGCCATAGTTTGCTCCATGCGCTCATCAATGTTGGCACGAATCAGGTTGAGTTCCATTTCCTTGAAATACTCTTCCACGGTCTTTGTCCCTTGACGAAGCGATTGGAGGTTGTTGAAGAGGTCACGCGTGTAATGCGCGGGGACGAACCGAGATCTCAAGTGAGCTTTCATGTCATGCCAAGTTGTGATTGGTGGCTCTTGCCTTGCATCACGAGCAACTTGAACTTGTTCCTACCAAAGGTTGGCGTAATCATCAAACTCAAGCGAAGCCATGGCGACCATCTTCTCGTTGCTATAATTGTGCATGTGGAAGATCTTGTCGACTTTGAGTGCCCACGAGAGGTATTCTTTGGGGTCATTGGATCCGATGAACTTGGGCATTGTGAACTTGAGCTTGCCGAAAGTTTCATAATCATTGCGGTCATTGCGACGAGCTTGGTGACCTTGTTGATGATCTTGTGGTTGGGGAGGTGGAACTTGGTTCTCGCGTCCTTGTTGCGGAGCTTGCTCTTGATATTGGTGTTGCGGCGCTTGCTCTTGCTCTTGGCGCGGTTGTTGACGGTGTTGAGGCACTTGGGCCCCATGAGGTTGTTGAGGATGTGGATCCTCATGACGCGGTTGATGATGAAGAGGAGGCTAATTCCTTTGTTGGTGATGTTGGTTAGGCACATGGGCCTCACGTCGAAAATCATGGTCATGAGCCTCTTGACGTGGTGGGCGTCCCTCAACTTCTATCACTTGACGCTCCAAGTTTTGTTGAGGTGGAGGAGGCGCCTCGTGATGACCATGGTGTCGGTGCGGACGTTCATGACGTTGATGACGAGGAGGAGGATCTTGGAGAGCTTCACGTCGATGACGAGCTTGATTCTCCAAATTGGAGTCATCACTTGTTGTGGCAAGTATGTGTCGCGGTCGATGGTGGTAGACCTTTTTTTTAGGTGAAACAGTAGGGAAAATCCCCACTGCAATTTTTTTTTTATTATATATGTATGTTACAATGAGAAAATGATCTAAGGTAGATCATAAACAGTTATTTAAATTGAAACAATCTATTCTATCCCTGATCTAATTGCTGACTGAGCCAGGCTTTGAATTTCTCCTTGTATCTTCCTTTGATTCTGAATTGTATCCATCTCATTTCCTGGTAGAAAATTGATTTCCATCTATCAAAAGTGGGTCTTTTGTCATTAAAAATCTTCTCATTTCTGCAAATCCAGATACCCCAGGATGTCATGAAAATGATTTCCATTGCAAATGGTAGATGTAACTTTTATTTGATGTTTGAAATAGCTTCTAATCCTGTTAGATTTGTAGTTCTGTTGTTGGAAATATGGTCCCAACATTTTTTTGCAAATGGACAATCCCAGAAAAGATGATTTGCTGATTCTTCTGTGATGCAGTTTGATGTAACACAATTGTAATCAGGAAGGTTGAAATTCTTTCTCATCAGTAGGTTTCTTGTATTCCATCTATCTAGTAACAAAAGCCAGAAAAAGAACTTGTGTTTATTTTGACAGGAGGTTGCCCAAACCCAGAAAAGTGTGGTGGTGATGGTGAGTGTCCAATCATGGCTGAGTATGCCTTTTTAACTTCAAACTTATCTGTTCCCCATATATAGTTCCAATTATCATGGGTGTCCTGGGTGTCATGTCTGAATTCCTGGCATTTTTCTTCCAGGTCTAAAAACTCAAAGAAAGCCTGATGAGAGAGAGGTAGGTGGAAGTTATCTTCAAGGAATTCAGCATGAAGGAAATCATGAACATTGATGGTAGTAGACTTAGCATAGGACATAAGGTGAGGGAATTTATTCATCAAGCACTCCTCATGCCAAAGGTCAGTCCAGAAGTAAGCAGATTTGCCTGAATTTAGATTGCATTTGGCCATGCCTTTACAGTTATCAATTAATTTGATATGTGACTTCCACCAGAAAGATCCCTCCATGCTTCTTCCAGGTAACTTTCCATTTTTGTAATAAGTCTCCCATATGAGATGAACCCAAGGTATGTCTTGGTGGTTGTAGAATTTGTCCAAATTTTTCAGAAGGAGGGCATTATTCTGAATCTGTAGGTTCGGTACCCCTAAACCCCCTTGGTTTTTAGGACGGCAGATTTTGTCCCATCAGACAAGAGCTTGTCCTTTTGCTTGTACATCATCAGTTTTCTTTCTCCATAGACAATATATCATATATTTAATGATTTGTTCCTTGATGGCTATTGGTACCTCCAAACAGCTCATATAAAATAGAGGAAGTGAGGATAGAACAGATTTGACCATTTGCAGTTTGCCTCCATAATTCAAGAAGTCAGCAATTCCACATAATCTTCTTTCCACTCTCTGAACAATGGGAAGAAAATGTTCCATAGATGGCTTTGTAATGCTTAATGGAAGCCCAAGGTAGGTAAAAGGGAGGCATCCAGTTTGGCAGTTGATTGTCATAGCAAAATGCATAAGTCTATCATTACAAATGTTTATTGGCATCATGCTAGATTTCAGGTAATTGACCTTGAGACCAGTTGAAACAGCAAATGTTTGAAGCAGTGCTTTCAAGTATAATAATTGAGATGCATCAGCTTTAAGAATCACCAAAGTATCATCAGCATATTGAATAACTGGGAAGTCACTGTTGGGTGGTCCCACAATAGGTGGAGTTAGAAGATTTCTATGCATGGCCTTGTTTAGAACAGCTTGTAGGAGGTCAACAGTAAGGACAAATAGTAATGGTGAAAGTAGGTCTCCTTGTCTAACACCTCTTCTATAGTAGAACTTTTTACCAGGTACACCATTGAGAAGAATTTCAGAAGTTCCAGATTCAAAGATCATTTCAATCCACCTAATCCATTTTCTCCCAAATCCTCTAGCTTTAAGGATATTAATGATGGCAGAGTGATCAACTATATCAAATGCCTTCTCAAAATCAAGTTTGAGAATTAAAATTTCCTCCTTTGACTTGTGACATTGGAATAAGTATTCAAATGCGCAACCAATGCAATCTTGAATAGATCTGTTGTTGAGAAAACCATATTGGTTTTTATGTACCAATTTCAGAATGACAGATTGCAGTCTATTTGCAAGAAGTTTGGTAATAATTTTGAATATACAGTTCAATAGAGAGATTGGTCTGAAATCAGCTGATGTAGATGGGTAAGTGACTTTGGGTATGAGTGTAATATAAGAAGAGTTAATGCTTTCAAGGGACACTTTCTCATTGAAGAACTCATGAATCAGTAATTTGATATCATATCCAATGATAGACCAGCAACTTTTGATAAATTTATTATTAAATCCATCAGGACCAGGTGACTTGTCATTTGGTAGTTCAGTGATAACCTCCTCAATTTGCTTGTCAAGGAAAGGTTTTTCAAGTGAATCCTTCATCTCCTCAGTCATTCCATCTCCATAGAAGTCTGCAAGATTATAGTGCATCTCAGTTTTGACTGATGTGCCCATTCTTGCCCTGAAGTCATTCCATAAGATATCAGCCTTGTCATAGTGATTTGTAAACTCCTGTCCAGATTCATTCTTGATCATTGATATATAGTTATGTCTATAACTGATGGTAGCTTTGGAATGCCAATAGGTGTTTTGGTTCTGAAGAAGGGAGATAATATGGGACTTCAGGATATCTCTGAGGTGCCACTCATTGATGGTTAGTGTTCTAGATTCTTCAAGTAGGTCCAGGAGATCAATTGTGTCATTCACCTTAGAAATTTGATCCTTTAAGCAAGGTAACTGTTTTGCCCAAATCTAGATACCTCTCCTCACATTTTTTAATTTGGCACAAATTCTTTTTGCCATGTCTTGATAATTCACAGGAATATTCCATGCATTTTGTACAATCATCTTAAAATCAGAATGATGAAGCCAGTAGTTTTCAAATCTAAAGATTTGCGCCTTGGGGATGCTAGTTCCAATGGATATGACACAAGGGAGATGATCAGAAGTAGGTTTGGATAGTGGGGTAACCATAGTGTGTGGGAACTTGATTGTCCAAGAACTAGATGTAAAAAACCAGTCCAGTCTTTCCAGGAGAGGATCTTTCTGCATGTTACTCCAGGTGAATTTTCTACCCTTTAGTGGCAACTCAATAAGGCCCAGATTACAGATAGCATCATTGAAGAGCATAGTTTCATTAATATCTCCCCCACTTTTATTTCTATCAGTGAGACTTCTGATAAGTTTAAAATCTCCTAACACTAGCCAATCCATATTATTAGGCATAGTGATGTTTGAAAACTAGTCTAAGAAATCCATCTTTCTATCATTTTGACAAGGACCATAGATATTAGTGAGAGTCCAGGTATCATTTGATAATTGAGAGGTGAAGGTAACAGAAGTTGAGAAATCATTTTGGAAAGCCCTGGTACCATTGAATAAAGTACTATTCCAGATGGTAATAATTCCTCCAGAAGCACCAATTGATGGTAAGAAATCAAAACTGTCAAACTTATTTGGACAGAATTTTTTTTAAATAATTGATATCAAAGTTTTCTCTCTTGGTTTCTTGAAGACAGATAATGTCACATTCAGATTCCATGATCTTGCTTTTTAGTGCTAACCATTTTTTCTCAGAGTTAATTCCCCTGAGGTTCCAGTTCAGAATCTTCCAGTTTCTGTTGTTACTCATTTATAAACCAATTGGGTGATCCATGGGGTGACTCAAATTTTGTAGTCACACAAATAAGACTGGACATTTCATAGGTTACTGAATTCATAAGCATGTCCAACATCAAATAGTTCTGCAACAACTCATAACAGATATGAAAGGTAATTGGTCCAATCACAAAAGGCAAGGTTTTTGTAACCATTAACCACATTATTTAGGAGCTTTCTTCTTAGACTGCTATCCACAAGATTCAGCAGCACCTCCCTTTTTCTTGTTTGAAAGGTATGGTTCAGGACCATTCTTCTTAGGTCCAGTCTTTCCTAGTGGTTTGATGATCAAATCATTGATCCTACCCTTCTTCAGCAATCTTTTCTCCAGTTCCCCCTCTTTAACCTTGCAAAATGATTCAGCAAGATTCTTAACAACCTTATTACTGAGACAGGGTGGAGCAGCATTGCAAGAGAGGCAATTATGATCAGTGCAATTTAAATGGCTTTTAAAACCCCCATTAAGTTCCACAATTCTGGGGCTCCTTCTCACCTCAGATTCCACCAGTGGTTCTTTTGCCCCTCCTCCTCTTAGTAGGTGCATTTGGTACCATCATGTTTGATGGGGAATCATTCAGGCAATGGGGTGGAATCTGTCCAACACATTCATCAGGTATAATGAAGAAGAAAGTAGATTCATCAGTAATTGGCTCTTTAATTATCTCCCATAGGAGTGATGTGAGAAAATGTCTAATCCAACTGAATTTCTCAGGTGTGATGAGCATTAGAGTGATAAAATTAAACCAACTTACAGGAATGTCACATTGCAGTTTGCCTTTGTCAGGTGATGGGTTCATGTGTGGAGCAAAGAATCTGTCCCATAGCTCCAGACCTTGCTTAGAGAAAGAATTCCTAGCAGAGAGTATCTCAGATGAGTTGACAAAAGGAATAATGGCCATTCCAACTTGGAGGTGTGCCTCATTTGGAGAGAGGAGATTAGTGTCCTCCAATATCCAGTCATCTTGCATGTTATCCTCATCAGCATGGTTGGTGTCCTCCTCCTCATCTTGGTAATTCTGCAGAATGTTAAGCAGTCCTTCTCCCATGCCCATTTCCTGATCTGCATCAGCAATATTTTGCACCACCTCATTATCCTCTGCACCATGGACAGATGCCTTGTCACTGTCAGATGAAACATTTACTCCAGGTATAGATCCAGTAACAGCACTGTCAGCCTCCTGTGGTGGCAAATCCTGGTTGTCAATGGGCATGTCAACACTTTCCGCAAATACAGGTCCTTGGACAGCATTCCAGTTTCCCCAGCCAGCATTATTCTAAGGGGCAGGGTCAATCCATTGGTCCCATCCACCAATGTCCCCTTCAGGTTGTGGTGGAGGAGGTGGAGAAGGGGGCCCAAATATGGGTCCCACCACAGGTAGAGGGTGTGGGTCATCACCATCATCAGGTAGTGGGTCCTCATCAGGTGGCCCCCCCAGGAGATTGCTGTTCAATATTTCCACAGAAAAGGTCCATGATTCAGTTTCCACCAGGTCTCCAATGGTGAATCTAACACTTTTAGGAACATCTAGGAGATCAGTGACTCTGAGTTTTGCAAGTATCCTGCCCTTGTGCTCAGGGTCCCTCTCCCGGAGCAGAACTTTACCAATGTCAGAGAATACATCATTCAGGTCATCATGGTTCTAGTGATCAAGTGGAGGACCCAGGAGCATAACCCAACATTCATTGTTAAACTGAGTCCTATGCTAGTTAATTCCTTCATTATGCCTATCAAATGAAATAGCAACATCTTGGAAGGGAATATGACCCACAGCAATTAACCGGTCACGGTCACTGACATTTGCAAATTGAACATATGCAGAACCAAATGGGCAATCTTGAATATCACGAAATTCAACATGTGCATCATTGATAAAGAAATCTTGCACCACGTCCCTGATATTACCAAATGGGACAGGACCAGGGGGAAGGGGATGGATGTGCGCAATGGCATACTGTTCATGAGTTCTTGGTCGGCGAGGAACCACCACCCTTTTGACTTGATTCCTACCAGCCACCTGCATAATCTCGAAACCATGGGGAAGAAATGGCTAAGGGTCAAGTGGAATATTGGCCATTGTGTCGGTGGTTGTCGCCGGTGACGAGCGGAGCAAGGAAGTTAGGGTTTCTCTAGGTGAGGGAGTTGAGGAGACAGGGGTTTCAGCCGAATTAATTTTTTGGGCAAGAATAAAATCCTTAAGACAGTCATACGCCCTGGGCCGCGAAACTTGCGGCGTAACATGGGCCTTGAACCAATTCAGGTAAGATTTGTCGGGCTAGGGACAAGAAGGGAAAGTGGGAAATTTCAAAAATGGTAAAAGACCAGGCAAATTAATTGTAGGAGATTTGTTGACTGAAGTTTTCTTCACTATAATACCTTTGCCATTAATCACAATATCCGCAAATGATGCACCCGTTACGACATGAGTAATGCCATCATTATTTTGACCGTTATTGCATGGTACCTGTGACGTTGAAGAGCCAATACGGTCAAAAACAGAGGATTCTTTTTCTTTTTGTATGCAACAGTTGTCCAATCCTTGTCCAATTATTTGTAATGTTCCTTCTCTTCAAATTTCCAATTTGGGCCTCCATCGCCCCAAAGTTTTATCTTCAGTATGAATGAATCATCAGTGAAAGAACCAGAATTATATATTTCAAAACCCACAGCTCTTGATGCCACCGAGAATCTAAAGGTTCTGTCCTGGAGGATTTTGACTTGATATTTTGATGCATGGCCCCCAAAACAACTTTGAAGAACAATGCCAATTGTATGAATATCAATCTTAAAATTTGCACGACCAAATGAACCAACAAGGAAGAATGGTCTTCTGCGAAATCCTCCTGAGAAATTGATGTGGTGACCAAATTTTTTGAACATATTATCCTCAAACATCCTCCCTTTAGAAAAATCCACAGAAAAGTATTTGTGTTTGGTTGATGAATTGAGCTCACCAATGATTTGTTCACCTACCATCACCCTTTTGACAACAAGATCCAAGATAACACCAGATGAAACTTTCTCATCTTGAAGTAGGAATCTAGCATCAATAACCACCTTGTCACAATTTAGTAACACAATCCGCTTAGCAATAGTATACAGGACCAGAAATCCAGGGGCATTGTCCAAAACATCAGAAGACAAGGTAGAGCTAGTAACATGCCACATAAGTTTCAAATCATCACCCTTGCACGCATGAACATGAGAAGTCCCAAGAATATCAGAGGATGGTGGCAAAATATCATTAATCCTAGCAAGATGAGAGGGGAACCTCACCACAGAACCAATCATGAGAACCTCCCCATTTTCCAAACTTCTTCCTTCTAGTGGTGAACCATTTGCATTGAGAATGACCAGCCAGCGATTATCCGAGAGAATAAGTGATCCAACAAGGAACTTACCATCGGTGGAGCTTCCAGAATAGGTGATCTTCCAGCCACCACCAGATGAATCCAGTGTATGAGAGTCCATGGGTATGTGTGCAACGGGGCCGGAGTGGCGCCGGCAAGTGCCGGTGGGATGGGCTCAGAGAGACATGCCTCTTGCGGTTCTTCTTATGGTTGCTCTTGTTGGATCACTAATGCCCTTGCGTGATGACGGTGTGCTTCTTGCCTGGCTTGTCTCCTTGAAGACAGGTCACCGTCATAGCTTGACATTGCGGCGTGCCGTGGCGAAGGTATGTAGTGGGAAGAACTTCCATCTTCAACCACGGGGGCATCATTGCGTGTTGGAGCACTTGTACGAAGATCTTGTTGGAGAGGAACATGACGATGCGAAGAACTTGAAGAGATTGAAGCACGTGAACATGGTCTTGCCATTCCGTCAATTAGGCGTCAAAGATTGTCATTTGTTTCGGCGACGGAGCATTGAAGCGCTTCATTTTGATGCCCAAAGTTGTGATGCATTGCGTGCATTTGTCGTTCTAGGCCGTCGAAGCGGTTGTCGATGTTCTTGAACTCGGCTTGCGTCTCGCCAAATTGTTCATCTTGTCGTGTCTCAAGGGCTTGGCAACGTTCACGGAACTCCTGTCGGACGATGAAGTGACTTGCACGCGTCACGTACGGTCCTTGTTCTTCTTCTTGGTAAGGTGGTTGGCTCGACTCACCGTGCCTATCCATCATGCAAAACACACAAGTATTGTATATGGAGGTGGAATATGGTGGTGTTAGCCTTGTTCCTCACCTTGGGGATTGCACCGAACTAGAAACCACAAGTGAGAGCTATAAGCGTCCAAAGTGGAATCGCAAAGAAAACTCACACTAAAGAAAGAAGTAACTCTCAAAAGCTATGGGTGGAAGGTTAGGGTTGTGGAAAACCAAACAAAACGATCCAAATAAAAAGGTTATTGTCAAACGTGGTAGAGAACCAAAAGATCAAAGAAAAAAGGAACGACATACAAAACACAAAGATACACACACATGGAGACGGATGTGGTTAGCACAACTATAAAATGAGCACAAAAGGTCCTAACGAAGACTACGCTCGGTGTCGTGCCAACGCAAGGAGAGACCACAACTCGTTCGCCAAAATATAAATAAGCAACGAATTTGTGCACTTGCCTCGGTCGCGCTCTTTTTCTCTCTTTGCTTACAAGATTGAGACTCTCTTTGTATTGGGAGACTTTGTATCTTTCTATTTTTCTTTTGCTTTTTCTTTTTCTCTTTTTTTTATTGTTTTTCTCCCTTTCTATACTACTATGTTAACTCTTGTATTTGTTCTCACACACTCACTTTCCAAGGACAAGTTCACAATTCTTAAGCAAACACATAATGACCTGCTCTCATAGGATAGATACACACAAGGAATAAGGGTTAACAAGGTGGAGCAAGTTATACCTTCGGTATTGACGACTTGCTACCGGTGTTGGGGATGATGTTCGGTGCCGCGGTGTCGATGAGCACGGGATGTGAATACTGTTGCAGAAGCTTGAAGTTAGTTGGGCGACACGCACGTGAAACACAAACAAGCCAAAACTAAAATTAGCGAAGAAAAATGGGGGTGGAAAATTTCTTGTCTGACAGGTGCGGTAGTACCGCTCAAAAGGTCCGGTATGAACAGCCGGTAGTACCGCTCACCGGTAGTACTGCTCGTTTTAGCGGTAGCACCGCTTCACGGATTCCTGGGCACGTGGATCTTGAACTTGAAAGCACAATCGGCCCAAAAATCCTCAAATTGGCGGAAAACTGAACAAAATTGGGGCTAGGGACACACAAGGAAAGTAGATCGATACCCCAAGCAATAGATCTATGGACCAAAACCACGAAAAACACACCAAATCCAAAGATCGATTCGAAGGCAAATTTCGGGCTCTTTTTGGGGATTTTCGAAATTTTTGGTGGATAGAAGAAACAATTGTGGGGGAATTCGTGAGCAACGAAGCTCTTGATACCAATATGTTGAGGGCAAACCTTTAGGGTGGCTCGATCTTTCACGATTCCCATTCAAATCGAGGATGGAGTGCGGGGAGAGGAGGGAAGGATGAACATGACGAACGCACGCACGAAGAACATGGTGAATACACACACACAAAACCACAATACACACAAATAGCTCACGTTGGTGGTGACTGGTCCGGCGCAATCCCTAGGATCGGCGTCGGGCGGAGGACTCTCTCTCGAACTGGCACGACGAGATGGGAGACTCGGTGAGATCTTGACGTCTTGGCAAAGGGACACCGATGCCAAGCCCTTGTACAACATGGAGGCACGATGCAAACTCCAATGAGGTTTGGGATATTTGGTGCTCCTTTGTCAAAGGAGCATGAGGCAACAATTAGATAGATCCACAAGGGGTTTACACTAATTCCAAATATCATGCCTAGGGTTTACAATAGAGGTGTGGGGCTATATATAGGCCAGCCACAAGTTCAGGGGTAGTTTAGGCAACTAGAGTATCAAAAGGGGGCGTTACAAGGCCAAAGGGCCTAGCTGGAGCGCGCAGGCCCAAGGGTGTCCGGTAGTAACGGTCGGTTGAGCGGTAGTACCTGTCAGATGCGGTAGTACCGCTTGAATGGTGCGGTAGTACCGGGGCAGGTAGAAGCTCTGGCGTGAGTCTTCAGGTGCACGCGATAGTACCGCTTGCTAAGTGCGGTAGTACCGGTGGGATCTAGGGCTTCGGGTCCATCTCTCTGACTGGGGAGGTAGTACCGCTGTCCATGAGAGGTAGTACCGCTTGGCCAGTAGTACCGCTTCCAGGGGCCGGTAGTACCATGGTCTCCTGGAAGCTGTTGGCTGCTGCGTCGCTCCTCTGGTTCGTGTCTTCATACCTGATGATGCATAGTGTTGGGGCATGAAGTAGCAAGCCATCCAGGGGTGTATCGAAGTCACATGAGTACAAGAGGGAATTCACCTTAGCTTGGAGAAACTTGGCTCGAGCACGAGTCATGGGTCCACTTGGGGGATTTGGTGGTGTAGATGTAGGAGCGTCCGTAGGACGGGCTGCATCACTTACGATTCTAGCAATGTACAGCTCTACTAGCTTCAAACTCTGGTAGGTGGTCTTGACAGGTATAAAATGGGCTACCTTAGACAGTCTATCCACTATGACCCAAATAGAGTCATTTCCCCTACTAGAGCTAGGCAAACTGGTGATGAAATCCATTCCGACATAATCCCATTTCCATTCCGGAATCTGCAATGGTTGCAAAAGTCACGTGGGTCGCTGATGTTCCGCTTTGACTCTCTGATAGATATCACACTTGGCTATGTAGCTTCCGATTTCTCTCTTCATCTTGTGCCACCAAAATTGCTCCTTCAAATCATGATACTTCTTTGTTCCTCTGGGGTGGATAGAATAAAGAGTATCATGAGCTTGCTGCATGATAACTTGCTTCAGCTCTGAATCTGCTGGCACACAGATACGTCCTTTGTACCACAAAACTCCTTCATCCTTGGTGAATCCAGGTACCTTTCCTGTACCAATACGATGTTTGATTCCATCGATACTCGCATTTCCCTTCTGGGCTTCCTTGATCTGACTGATCAAAGTGGGTTGAAGTTCAATACTGGCTAGGAATCCTTCGCTAACAAGCTCCATTCTAAACTGCTCCAACTCTTCATGCAAACTTGGTTGGGCTTCTTTTATCATGGTGTTTAATCTACACGGCAATCTGCTAAGAGCATCCGCTAAAACATTGGCTTTGTCAAGGTGATAGTGAATGTTAAGGTCATAATCCTTGATTAACTCTATCCATCTCCTTTTCCTCATATTCAGCTCCTTCTAGGTGAAAATATAATTCAGACTCTTGTAATCTGAATAATTCTCACAGCGGTTACCCATAAGATAATGACGACATGTCTTCAAAGATAAAACTACGGTTGCTAGTTCTAAGTCATGGGTTGGGTAATTCTACTCATGTTGCTTCAGTTGTCTAGATAGATATGATATGACTTTGCCTTCTTGCATCAACACACATCCGAGTCCAATCTTGGATGCGTCACAATACACATCAAAAGGCTCCTTGATATCTGGCATAATCAGAATTGGGGCTGAAATCAATTTCTTCTTGAGTTCTTGAAAACTTCCTTCACATTTGTCCGTCCATTCAAACTTCTAATCTTTCTTCAATAGTTGGGTCAGTGGTCTTGCGATGCTCGAAAATCCTTCAACAAACTTGCGGTAATATCCCGCTAATCCAAGAAATGCACGAACTTGGGTTTGAGTGGTTGGGGCTTTCCATTCTTCCACATCTTTGATCTTGGCGGGATTGACAGTGACTCCTCCTGCCGACATAATATGTCCTAGGAATCCTACTTCCTTCAACCAGAACTCACATTTGCTAAACTTGGCATACAACTGATGTTCTCTAAGGGTTTCAAGGATAGTTCTTAGGTGTATCTCATGGTCTTCTTATGACTTGGAATAGATCAGAATATCATCGATAAAAACAACGACAAACTTATCCAGGAAGTTCATAAAAATCTTATTCATGAGATTCATGAAATAAGCGGGGGCATTGGTTAATCCAAAGACATGACAATGTACTCATACAATCCATATCTGGTGGTAAAGGCGGTCTTTGGAATATCCGTTGCACGAATCATGAGTTGATGATAACCAATTCTAAGATCAATATTAGAAAACACTCTGGCGCAGTCAACTGGTTAAACAGGTCCTCTATATTTGGTAGTGGGTACTTGTTCCTGATGGTGACATCATTCAGCTTCTGGTAATCCGTACACAAACGGTTACCTCCATCTTTCTTATCCACAAACAAAACATGCGATCTCCATGGCGATGCGCTTGGTTGAATCAGACCTTTCTCCAGCATAGCATCAAGTTGCTTCTTCAACTCCACTAATTCAGATGGGTTCATACTATCAGGTCTCTGAGCTATGGGTCCAGTTCCAGGAACTAGTTCAATGATGAACTCGATATCTCGATCTGGGGGCATACCGGGCAATTCATCTGGGAACACGTCGGGTATTCACAGACTACTCTGACTTGGTCTAGGGTTGGTTGGGCTAGACTCTTGTTGCATTTGAATTGACCGGGCAGTGTCTCAGATACATGCTCTACTGATACTCCAGTGCTACTGGTCATGGTTATGGCTTTCTTGGCATAGTCGATTAATCCTTTATGTTTCGACATCCAATCCATTCCTAGTACTACTTCCAAACCTTTGGTTCCAAGTACTATTAGATTAGCATAAAAATCTATTCCATGGATTCTGATAGGTATAGCCTTGCAATTTTTTCTAGCTTTTGTGGTTGAACTAGGTATTTGAACTATCATAACATGCTTCAATTTGTTGGTTGAATCTTACTAGTGCATGAAAATTATTCTGTAACAAACGAGTGCGATGCTCCAGAATCAAACAACACTCTTGCAAGTACTGAGTTAACAGAAAATATACCCAACTCGACATCTGGCGCTTTCTGAGCTTCTCCAGCATTCATGTGGAACAGACGGCCGTTACGGTTGAGCGAGTTCCCTAGGGCAAATCTCCTTCCAGGCTGAACACGGCGTTGTTGCTGAGCAGGTGTATTCACATTGGTGGTGGTTGCAAGCTTCTTGGGGCACTCGTTGGATTAGTGACCCTTGATTCCGCATTCAAAGCAAGCAATCAGGGACTTGTCTTTTCCTGCAATAGGCACAACATTGCTTCCAGTCCTTGGGGAAGTATTGTTGTTGTTGTTGTTGTTGTTGGACTTGAGCGATGCATGGTTGAAATTGTTGGAGTTGCTGGGGTTGTTGTTGTGGTTTCCTCCAGACTTCAGGTTTCCTCCGCTACGATTGGGGTAGCTTGGACGGGACATTGGGGGTCTATTGTTTCTTGGACCATATCCTGCAGACGGATTGGGGTGATACTTCTCGGTATTGTGGGACCCAGCCTGGTGCATCATCCTGCACTTGCGGTTGTCATTGGCTTGGGTGATCTTCCCTTCCATCTAAATGGCGGAATCCACCAAAGCTTCAATATCATCAAAGGGAATGTTGACTAGCACGGTTTGCATCTCATCATGCAGTCCATTCAGGAATCTCTCTTTCTTCTTTGCTTCTCTGTCAATCTCACCAGGGGCATATCTAGCTAAAGATAAGAATTTGTCACGGTAATCAACCAGAGTCATTCTACCTTGCTTCAATTCTCTGAACTCATCCTTCATCCTCTTAATCAGACCCGGGGGCACATGAGTCCGGCTGAACTTGATTTTGAACTCATCCCTGACCTGCATTCATGGTACGGGTGCTATTCCAACAGGCTCTTGCATCCTAGATAGTGGGTGGCAAACAATACTTTTTCATTGGCCTCAACTCCTGCGACCTCTAAGTTGTTCTCCATGGTTTGCAGCTAGTCATCAACATCTAAGGGCTCTTCAGACTTGTTAAATATAGGAGGATTGGTGTTTTGAAAGTTCTTGAGCTTGGATCCATGGTTATCCTGATTTCTGTGGCCTTGATTATTGTGAGCCATCTGAGCTATCTATTGAAGAGTGGATAAGTTGGCTTGACGTCCGGCTCTACTAGCTTCACGGTCAGAAACTAACATCTGCAGCATTGGGTCCTGAGATGAACTGCTTCCTCTAGGATTTCTGTGAGTCATCTGAAGATTGAGATAGATAATGAGATAAGAGGGAAATTTCTAAGGTTCGTGGGTTTGTTTCAAAAGCTTTAAATGTCATCGGATTGATGACAAGTACGCCATGAGGGAGTCCTTGAGGCCTGCGGAAGAGAGGGGTGTGAGACGTATGGTGTTCCGGGATGGTGAACACACAAGTTTACCCAGGTTCGAATCTGCCAGCTTTGGACGGATCCTACTCCTGCTAGCAATCCAGTAATGCGACAGAGCTAGAATATCGGTTACAAGGGTTCGCCTGTGCGAGTTGAGATTGTGATTGTAAGGGGGGTTCCCTAAAGGCTCTACCTAGGACGGATTATATAGATATCCGGCCTAGGGTTCACAGGAGAGATCTATCCGGCTATGACTAAGAGTCGGTTACAGAGTGCATCTTGAGCTACAAGTAACACTATGGGCCTATGTCGGTAAGTCTTCTGGGCCTTCCCGTAGCCGGATTGGACTCCGTCTCTTCTCCCTGACTGGGCCGCCCGTGAAGGAAAGCTCTAACCCAAAGTGGGCCACCCTAGTCCGTGAGGACTGTTGCGGATACCCGGAAAGTATATCCCCAACAGCAGCCCCGGAAGTCTCCAAGATCCAAAGTTGGATTCATCATCGTCTAGCTTGATCTTCGGCTTGCAGAATCTTGAAGGGTTCCTGAAACTTCAAAACAAAAGATACAATCTGGGTGTCAAAAGTAAGTCGGACCTATCAATACATTATTCGGATTTCTAGCTTGATATTCAAACTATGCCGGATCTTGGTCTCTAACGTCATCTGACACTAGTCACGGTCAAGTCACGTCACTTACAAACATCCTGTCAGCACGACCGTTGGTGGGTCCACCGTTCACAGAACCGAGGCACCGTTTTAATGCACGCACGGAGATCGAGGCGACGTAATCATCGTGTGGGAACTTCCCAGTTCGTTCCACGATGTGTGGCGTATTTACTATGCCATTTGCACGAATTTTGGCACGGTTCGGTGGTTATAAGGGGTGAGGATTCTCATTCCCTTATCTTCTTCACCTATTCCCCGTGTTGTTTCCTTCTCCTCCACTTCTCCCACGCGCTCACCCAAGGTCACCGGCGCACCGGAAGAATGGCTTCATCCTCATCATCTGGCTTGGCTGTGGCAGTAGCGGCGGCGATAGCGGCAGAGAAAGAAAGCAATCGCGGGGTTTGGATCCCGTGCGTCCTCGATGACACCAAGCTCCCCGACATGGAGAACGAAGGACTGCTCCGTGCCGGCGACTGGCGGAGCGGTTTCGGTGAAACCATCCCCAGCCCACACGCCGACGATCGGGTGCACTTCGGCACCCACCTCGACAGAGGTTTGTCTTTCCCTCCCTCGGAATTCTTTTTCGAGGTTATAGATCACTATGGTGTTCAGCTTCACCATCTCCCCCAAATTCCCTTTTAGAGATGAGCGCCTATGCATCCTTGTGTGAGGGGTATCTCGGCATTAGGCCGAGTCTCATTCTCTTCCGGTTTTATTTCCATGTCTGGAGAAACTCTATCACCGCCGGTAATCCTTACATTACTGGCACAATTAGTCTTTCGGTTAGACGTGAGCGCATCTATCCTAGGATTTTAGCTAGTGATCGGTCAAACAGTGGTCAGCTACCTTCTTTTATCATAAGGATATTCCCGCTCCCGGCAAAGCTTCTGCTTTGCCGACTTTTGTCGATGGAGCCGCCACGCCGCAAGCATCCTGGGACTAGGCTCCTCCGGCTCTCAGCGACGAACTGATTCTCGCCAAGAGGCAGATCGAGTATCTGATGAAGCATAATGGCCTGAGAGTGTCCGACTTGGTCCAATCTTGGGTGGCATGCCGGATGCAGCCTCTCCAGCACCACGGTGACCAACTGATGCATTCCATCATGGCGTCAAAAAATGACTCCCTCCGCATCAGCCCCAAGGCTTTAAATCCACAAGACTACATAAGCCATATCAAATGGCTGATAAAGGAGCGAATCGAGAGAAAGATCCCAGATTTGTCCCTGGACATGCATACAGCGAAAAACCCTGTAGTGCCGGTAAGCTTTTAGCAGTAAACCCTTTTTATATGTTTCACCTTTGAGTTATTTTGCAACACTGAGATATTATCTTCTTTTTAGCTTGCCGACCTCCCCGAGTCGGAGTTTGCTCCTATCGAGGGATACCCTCCCGAGTTTTCTCAGGAGGAGGAATTGGTCCCACTACCGGACGTTGTGCCCAGGAAGCACAAAGCTCCGACAGTGGCCATCGGCACAAAGGAAGTGCCAGTTGTGAAGAGATAACTTTCCACACAACTTCCCCCTTTGTACTTTACTCGTGATTCCTTCTGAGATATAATGTTCTTCATTCTATTACATTCTCAGAGGTAAGCATCTCATCAAGGGAAAGGGGAAGGGGAATATATCGAATCCCCTGCGTCAGACGAAGTTAACCATGGCTTCCGCTGCCGCAGCTCCTCCGACTCCTGCCCCTCAACCTTCCACAGCACCAGTGATTACCCCATCCTCGGTCGTCGCAGAAGATCCGTCTCCCCCAACAGGGCCAGCGACCCTCGAGTCACAGACTGACGTCACCATGGGTGGCTCAGGTTTTGATAAGGGTGAACCCTCTTCGGGTAATGATCCCTCGGCAAAGACGTTCGCTGAAAATGTCCTGAATAATCAGGGACTTGCCAAATTTGGCTCGTCTCGGAAATCTGTGGAGGAAATCCAGTGGCTGGCCCGGCAATGCCTGAAAAGCCGTAATCTCTCTGCTGAAGAAGAAGCACAAGAAGCGGAGGACATCAAGTACTCCGATCTTCTCGAATAAGTCCTCCTTCGCGACGAGGGACTAAGAGCTGGTGTGCTTCCACCACCTCCAGTTATTCCACTCACCCTCACCGAGAAGGTTAGCACTGAGGTGAACATGTGCTTGAGCAAGCTCACACATGAACATCATGTAAGTCAGAATTCCAACTCACGCTTTTCTTTATTGTATTTTACATCATATACTCTAGCCCCCAAGCATGAAGATGGATAAACAATCCTGGTTTATGCTTCATTAGGATGCCAAAGAATGAACTAGTATAGCCCCCAAGGCTCGTGTTGATATTAGTTACAATATTAGCCTGAGTCTTTAATAGACCTCTGACTCTGAGTATTCTGACTTACAGAAAGTTAATTCATATAATCAGGAATTGTTGAAGAATGTCTGCAATAAGCGGAGAGAGATCAAAGCTCTCCGACTTCAAAATGCTGAGCTTAAAGTTTCCAAGGATGAGCCCGAAGTTAAACATTCCGAGACTCAAACCTTGTCTTGCGTTTTTATAATCGAATATTTTTGCTGAACCGTTGTTGTTTTTGACTTATAGCACTGGTAAAGCAGTCCTGTGCTATGATCGAAGAGGCCGAGAATCTGAAGACCCTGGTGGTGGAAAACAAGGATCTCCCCCAAGAGCTAGACCAGCTTAAGGCGGATCATGAGAAGAGCATTGCTCAAGTTCTTGAATCCTCCTCCATGGCTACCGTGGAGCGTGATTGCAAGATTACACTCGACGAGCGGAAAATCTCGGATCGCAATGATGAGCTTTGCAGAGAGAAGGACCTTTCTGATGCACTCCGGGCTGAACTCCGGAGTCTTCGTGAAGAGAAAACCAAAGTTGATGACGTCATCTTTGGTATGTTTCATCTTTCTGACTTGTTTACATTCTTCGACTCTTTCGATGTTGGATTTATTTAACTGTTTTTGCGTTACATGCATAGGTCCTCTGAACTTGACGAACTCCACCTCTGCCGAGCCTCGCACCCACCGGCTTACCCAAGTCGGTGATTTGCTTCATGACTTCCGCCAATCCATCGAGGATATTGGCGAACCTCTTAGGGTTCCGGACATGCATAGCATGTCCGACTTTCAGGTGCGGGACACGGCAAAGGAGATGCCGCAGCTTGTCCAGGACTGGAACATGTCCTACACGCGATCCGTAGTGCAGAACGCTCTCACCATGGTCATGAGCCACCATGGAAGCATGGAAATCTGGCAAGTGACCAGAGGGTACTATACTGTGGATGAAGACGGCCAGAAGCAAGATATCAAAGCCATCATGGACTCCTTCCCCGAATATGGGTGCCACATAGCTGATTTGACCAGCTACGACACTCCCTTCTTCAACCGCATGGACACGCCGCCTCCGCCTCCGGAAGAAGCAGCCAAAGTTTCCGATGATGAACAAACCATATCGGATTTGGACATCTCGGATCATTATCAAGCCGAGGCCGATGCATCCAGTGAGCCGACAGCTCCTACCTCTTCTCCTGCATCATAGATTATCAGAAACAAATGTGTTATTCTGAAAACATTATGGGTCTGTAAATATGTAGTATGATACTTTTTGCTAGTGCTAAGTTTTAATCTATTCAGCACTTTTGGCTTTGATTTTTGTGTGCCTGAAATGTTTACATAAGCACTTATACTTTTTTTTCTACACTTCTCGTTTATCTGGCTTTCCGCCTCGTCCCTTTCGTGAGCCGGCTAAACTTTCAGCTCAGAAACTTTGCCAAGCAACAGAGCTCAATTGTTGAACCAGTTTAAACTCGGAAACAAAGCCGGCTTCTAGTACCAACAATTCACTACTCGGAAAATACCTGCATCCGGTAATCAGACAAATAACCAAAGTATAGACTAGAAACTTTAGAGTTATACCCGAGGGTAGCATATTTTAGAATCGGAAATCTAAACCAGAACAAACATGAGCATAAAGTACTTTCAAGTATTCTGGGATTTTCGACTATGACATGATCATTTGGAAATAAGATGGTAAAAACTTCTCAGAAAAAACTTTGAGGTAACCAAAACTTTTATTTCTCTCAGAACATGTACATATATATATATATGATTACAAAGAAGGATAAACTAAGAATAAAAGGAACATAGATGAGCAATATTCCATGGTCTGTCTAACTCATCCGGATTTGTACTGCCTACAGCTCTCTTTCTCTTCTTAGTTGCAGGTCTTTCTTTGACTGGCCTCATATCAGGTAGGTAGTATGAACCATTGTGCAATACTCGACTAACTAAAAATGGACCTTCCCATACTAGGGAAAGTTTGTGCTTTCTTTGTTGCACAAGCCGGAGAACCCGATCACCCTTGTTGAAAGATCTGTTTCTCACTCTCTGGCTATGATACTTGCGTAACTTCTGCTGATAGGCTGTTGATCTCATTTCAGCACAACGCGAACTTCTTCGACTAAGTCGAGATCGTTTTGTCGACAAATCTCGGCATCCTCTTCGATATATGCGGCCACTCTAGGAGAAGTGTGAATCAAATAACTAGGAAGAACTGCTTCTGCGCCATAGACCAAGAAGGAAGGTGTGTATCCGGTTGACCTGTTCGGAGTTGTTCGTAAACTCCATATTACAGAAGGTAATTCCTCTTCCCAAGCCCCCGCAACACGTCGTAGTGGTGCTTCGAGTCTTGGTTTTAGGCCTTGTAGGATTAAACCATTTGCTCTTTTGACTTGTCCATTAGCCTGCGGATGTGCGACTGACGCAATGTCAAGCCGGATATTTTGTTCGTTGCAGAATTCGGCAAGTTCTCCCAAAGAGAAATTACTCCCGTTGTCCGTGATAATACTATACGGATAACCATACCGGATTATAACATCCTCAAAAAATCTTTTGGCTGTTGCTCCATCACAACTAGTGACGGGTTTAGCCTCAATCCATTTGGTGAATTTATCCACCATCACTAAGAGGTGAGTAAATCCACTTGGAGCCCGTCTAAACAGTCCTACCATGTCAAGACCCCAGACCACGAAAGGCCATGTTATAGGTATTGTTCACAGTTCATTAGCTGGAACGTGAGCTTGTTTGGCGTACTTTTGGCAGTCCTTGCACGTCTTGACCAGCCATTCGACATCTGCCTTGGCTGTAAGCCAGAAAAAACTGTGTCGGAAAGCTTTTACCACTAAAGATTTGGCTACAGCATGGTGACCACACTCGCCTTCATGGATTTCTCTTAGGATTTCCACTCCTTCTTCCAGAGATACACAGTGTTGAAAATCCCAGATACACTCCGCTTCTAGAGCTCACCACTAACTATAGTATAGGCTTTTGCTCGTCGGATGATCTGCCGGCTCAGAAATTCGTCTTCGGGTAATTTGCCATCTACCAGATAGTCTAGGAAGGGTTGAGTCCAGCTGGGAATTACAGCCAGAACTGCTATCAAAGGTGAGTCGGATTTGGTCGGATATTTCTCATCCACTCCCTTTATGGAGGGAACATTAAGGTGCTCTAAAAAGCGCCATCCGGGACCTCTTTCCGTGTAAAGCCTATCCGAGATAATGCATCTGCTTCCTCATTTTCTGCTCGAGGGATGTGTTGAACCTCAAACCCTTCAAACGATTTAGATAGATCATCCACGATAGCTTTATATGCTGCCATGTGTTTATTTGCGTTACAAATATCCGACAATTGTTGAGCAACAAGATCTGAATCTCCATAACACATCAAATGTCGGATGCTGATATCCTTAGTAATCCGGATTCCATGCAACAGTGCTTCATACTCGGCAATATTATTTGTCGCTGTGAAGTGGATCTGCAACACATATAGAAGTTTGTCTCCTTGGGGTGATTTGAGTACCACGCCTGTCCCCGAGCCCCTGTGAGCCTTAGACCCATCAAAATATAGGGTCCAATATTCCGACTCAGGGAGAGGCATATTCTCCTTTGTCTCTATCCAATCAGCAACAAAGTCGACAAGGATTTGGGATTTGATTGCTGTCTGAGGCTTGTACTCAATATCAAAAGCTAAAAGCTCTATGCCCCATTTGGCGACGCGTCCTGTGGCGTCACTATTATTGATTATATCTCTCATGGGAGTTGTGCTCACCACGGTAATTGGATGTTCCTGAAAATAATGTCGTACCTTACGAGAGGCAAAGAACACACCATAAGCTAGCTTTTGATAGTGTGGATACCGCTATTTCGATTCTGTCAAGACCTTGTTGACAAAGTAAGTTGGAAACTGCACCAAGGGTTCCTGATTTTCCTCCGGTCTCTCTACTACCATAACGATACTAACGACTTTGTTTGTCGCAGCAAGATAGAGCAACATCGGTTCATGTGGTTCCATTGTAGCAAGGATAGGAGCAGATGAGATTACTGTTTTCAGGTCTTGTAGTGCAACTTCAGCTTCGTCGGTCCACACAAAATCCTTGGTCTTTTTCAGGAGTTTCTATAATGGTGCGGCAATTTCACCGAGCCGGCTTACAAACCAACTGACTGCAGCGATGCAACCAGTTAGTCTTTATACGTCCTCCGGGCGAGTTGGCCTGGAAATATTGAGTATAGCCTTGATTTTGTCTCGGTTCACCTCTATGCCTCTTTGAGACACGATGAAACCTAACAATTTTCCGGCTGGGATTCCGAAGAAGCATTTCTTTGTATTAAGCATTATGTTGTATTTTCGTAGATTGGCGAATGTTTCCTCCAAGTCAGAAATCAACATTTCCTTCTTTTTGGACATCACCGCAATATCATCCACATATGCATGCACATTGTGTCTGATTTGATCGTGGAGGCAACACTGCATTGTGCGCTGGCACGTAGCTCCTGCATTCTTCAGCCCAAAGGGCATCGTAACAAAACAGAAGGTTCCGAAGGGGATTATGAATGAAGTTTTGATTTTGTCAGATTCCTTCATCCGGATTTGGTGATAACCAAAATATGCATCGTCAAAACAGAGGAGTTCCAAGCCTGCCATAGAATCGATAACTTGATCAATCCTAGGCAGAGCGAACGGATCTTTGGGACAAGCCTTGTTCAAGGCAGTATAATCAACACACATCCTTAAATCAGTGGTGTCCTTTTAGGGACCATTACAAGATTGGCCGACCACTCAGTGTGGATGACCTCTTCTATGAATCCGGCTAACTCGATCCGTGCTAGTTCCTTAGCTATTGCCTTACGCTTTTCATCGTCGAAACATCGTAAAGACTGTTTGACGTGTTTAGCATTCGGATTTACATTTAAAGAGTGCTCGGGAAGTTCCCTAGGTACTCTAGTCATGTCAAATGGCTGCCATGCAAAGATATCTTGATTTGCTTTGAGGAACTTGACGAGCGCGCTTTCCTATGTGCTATCTAGGCCTACGCCTATTTGGGTCACCTTGGAGGGGTCATCATCCTTCAACGGCGTCTTCTTCGTCTCTTCTGATGCCTTGAACTCCGGATTCAGCTTTGTCGCCTCCTTCTTCGTTGAGGGCATCTCGGACGGATCTATGCTCTTCTTGATCTCCTGGTACTCCTGGGCATGCAGCATAGCTTCAGCAAAGGCGGCATTTCCATCCTCGCACTCTCGCGCTTTCTTTGGGTCTCCCCTGATGGTGATCATGCCGTTGGGACCTGGAATTTTCATCATATTGTAAATGTAACACAGACGATCCATAAAAGCCCAGTAAGCCGGACGTCCAAATATAGCGTGGTATGCGCTCTTGAACGGGACCACTTCGAAGGAAAGTGCCTCCATCCGATAGTTCTTTGGAGTTCCAAAGGTAACATCCAAAGTGATTTCTCCTAGGAATTTGCTTGTCTTCCTGGGACAACCCCGTGAAAGATCACAGAGCTGTGGATTAGCTGGGTCTCCGAGATCTTCATCCGGCGTAGCGTTTCGACATACAAAATATTAATGCTGCTGCCACCGTCCATGAGAGTCTTGGAGAAACCATAACCGTCAATAAGTGGATTGACGATTAAGGCGTATTTTCCTCACCTGCGCAACTTAGGCGGATGATCAGCGCGGTCAATGGTGACTGCCACTTCTGACCAGTCCAAGAATTGGGGACAGCCGGAACTATTGCATTGAGCTCATGTAGAATTGCCTTTTTGACCTGTGCTGGTTGAGATCTGAGGAAGGTGACATAAGTATCTTTCTTGGTCAGAAAATTTTTCTTCCCTTCCGGCTTGGGATTTGAAGCGCCAACTTCCTCCATGTCGAAATCTTCCTTGGGCTCTTTATCCTTTTCGGGATTATTCTTTCCCTTCTTCCGCTTAGCTTTGTAGCCAGCGGTATCATCTCTTTTAATGTCGTCATTGAAACGACACTCGGCATTTGTGTGGGACGAGCCCCCATTGGCGTCTAAGTGATGCACACATGGGTTATTGGCAATGTCGGCCCAAGAGTAGGTTTTTCCGGGTTGCTAGTCTCCTCTACCATGGAATCTTGACGTCCCACAACCGCGTCCGCGGCCACCGCCGCGTCCTCCTCCTCCTCCAGACCCGAAAGTAGCAGTGACCACTGCCGTTTCCACGTTGGGTTTTTCTTTCGAGGTATTCTTGCGCTTCTGAGCTTGTTGCTTTGGTTGTTTTGCCGACTGTGGCATAGCCAGGGCGTTAAGTAATCCCTCTGCATCGTCGTTAGCATCTACATACTTGCTCGCTGTTTCTATCATCTCTCCCAAATCAGTGACTTTGTCACACTTCAAGCGATGACATAGTAAACCAATTGGGAGACCTGCAATGAAAGCTTCAATCGCAGTTTGGTCATTTAATCCTTCACAGGAGTTCTTGGTGTGGATCCATCGTCCAAGATAATCCCGGCAAGTTTCTCCGGCTTTCTGGGTGCACCATTGTATGTCTCCGACCGTACAGGGCCTCCGGCGTGTGCATTCGAAATTCCGAAAGAACGCACTTTGCATGTCATACCAGTTGTGGATGGTGTTCTCCGGAAGTTAATTGAGCCATGATCGTGCCGTCTTCCGCAACATTAGTGGGATATATCGGGTTGTGACTGGGCTATTTCCGCCTTTGGCGATGCAGCAAGCTTTGAAAAAATCCTGTAGCCAAGTATCTGGCTGAGCTATGCCATTGTAGGCTTGGATATGTCTTGAGATAGCAAATCCCTCCGGGAATCTTGGAGCTCTTATGTGTGGTCTGAAGCACTTTGGGCCCACGTATATGTCATCATTTTCACAGCGCCGCGCCTCTATATTGGAGTTGCTAACGATGGCAAATCCCTCCGGGCTCCTATGCCTTGCGTCATTTGGGGATAGAGATCATCATGAGTTACGGCTATGGCTGCGGTGCCTTGGAGCCAGACTTCGGCTTCTGCCACCACCTCCTCCACCACGACGCCCTCCTTGGCCTCCTTGGGAGCTATTGTGATGGATACTTGGTGGAGAAGGTGGAGCAGCTGGGTTATTTCCGGCTGATTGCCAGCCTTCGTCTGGAGCGTCATTATGCCGGTTCCGGGGAGGGTCTTCATTGTGACGAGCCCACTGCCAGCTTGACTTGGCGCGGTGTCCATCGTTCCTTCGCCCATCATCCGGATGGCTTGCATCTCTAGGAGGTGGAATTCTTTATCGGTCCTCCTCCCGATGTTTCTCTTTATCTTCTTCCCTGCCATCCTTCGACTCTTGCGGGGGAGGATTCCTCGGATTCTGCACAGCAATTGCCTCTTGCTCTGCAACTGGGTTAACGTTACGCTAGTCACGCACAGTTTTTTGGTGCTGTCCTGAAGATCCGGTTCTTGAGTAGTTGTCTTCCCGACGATCGGAACGATGTTGCTGTTCCGGAATATGTTGGGGTCTTACGTCAGCCCATGCCGGGTCTGTGCGACATTGGTCAGAATCAGAGACCAGTTTTTGACTTCTGGACAGGGCGACCTTTTGCTGCTCCACTCCTTTGTTGAGTAGTTTGATTCCCAACCGGATCTGCTCCGGGCCTGGATTAGCCGATAGGATTTCTCGAGCTCCAACGGTGTTCTATACTAGCGTTGGATACACCCAATCCCCGTTGCTGTCACGTCGAGGCATCCCAAGTTCTCCTCCGAAAAGGACTTTGTGAATCTGCGGGAATTGGTCATCATGAGTATGACGTTTCCTGGTCTTCTGATGTTGCCTGGAGTTGTACTTCTCTAAAGTTGCCATGTGTTTCTTTTCCTCCTCAATGTTTTTGGCTTCATCGAGGAGTACTTGGCGACGCGCTTCTAGGGCTTGGGCCCTCTCGTCCAGCTCTTCAGCAGTAAGTTCTGCAGCTGTAGGAATAGGTGTGGTTAATGTAGCATCGATGAGTTTACGCGCACCTTCACTGATCACGTGTCCGTCCACCGACTCTTCTTTGGGCTTGTTTGGGATAAGTGCTCCATCCAAGTCCTCCTCGTATTCCTCGGCAATTACCTCCTCTGCCAGAAGGTCTTTCGCCGAGGTTTTGTTCTTCTTCTTTGCCTTCTTGGTAGTGGTGGTAGAAAAGACGACTTTGGGTCCATTTCCCGGAGTCAAGCTCTGATAGGTACTTTCGGACATCTGGACCTAGGAATTATCTCTGATATCCATGTCATCCTGTGTTTTGGGAGAGTTTTCCCCGGATCCTTCATCCATGCCTTTTTCTGCCTCTGCAGCTGTGGAGTTATACTCCTCTTCATATTCTGTGGAGATCTTTCGGAAATCTATTGACGTCATCGACTCATCCGAGGATGTGGGTACGTCGGTGTTTGTTCCAATCACCTCCAGCATAGAGTCGGTGTTGTCAACGGCATCGGCAGAGCTGGATCCGGATCCCACATATCCGAAGAAGTGCGACGTGCGCCTCCTGACATAGTTGCGGCTCTCACGATCGGCCTCCTCGAAACACCTGATAGTCTCGAGAATATCGTTTATGCTTGCATCTTGCATCATCATGCGTCTTAGCGTGTATCTCAGGAAATGCCTGTGTGTCCCGGCGTCATCAGAGCCGGAACCAGTGTCGTTGCTATGCTCCTCCTGGATTACGACTTCAGCGGGTGGGTCGATCTGGGATTCGACCTCTCTAGGGAGATCCACTCCAGATTCAACTTGGACCGCCAGGTCTACTTCAGGCTTGGATTTCTCCACTATCTCCGCAACTGGTGCGGGCTGGGTGGTATTAGGGTTTTCTGAGATCCGGAACTCTGCCGCCTCCGTAGACAAAGGGGACCTAGAAGTTTCTTCTACCTCTATCATCACCGCTGGGGTGGATGGGACAGGTTTAGCAAAACCGATGTAAACATCGATCTCACCAAAAGACATGATGGTGTAGGCAGTCACAGCCTCCCTGGCCGGAATCCATGTCTCGTCGAGAACGATGAGAGGGACGTCGCTGGCGTAGAGGATGCGATCGACGGTGATAGTCTCGCCGATTCCGATTCTTGTAGATTTCGCTCGGAACATAGATCCGAAGCTCACTTGCCCCACGGTGGGCGCCAACTGTCGTCGGATTGATGAAAAGTACGCCATGAGGGGGTCCTCGAGGCGTGCGGAAGAGAGGGGTGTGAGAGGTACGGTGTTCTGGGACAGTGAACACACAAGTTTACCCAGGTTCGAAACCGCCGGCTTTGGACAGATCCTACTCCTGCTAGCAATCCAGTAATACGACAGAGCCAGAATATGGGTTACAAGGGTTCGCCTGTATGAGTTGAGATTGTGATTGTAAGGGGGTGCCCTAAAGGATCTACCTAGGACGGCTTATATAGATATTTGGCCTAGGGTTCACATGAGAGATCTATCCGGCTATGACTAAGTGTCGGTTATAGTGTACATCTTGAGCTACAAGTATCACTATGGGCCTATGTCGGTAAGTCTTCTAGGCCTTCCCGTAGCCGGATTGGACTCCGTCTCTTCTCCCTGACTGGGCCACCCGTGAAGCAAAGCTCTAACCCGAAGTGGGCCACCCTGGTCAGTGAGGACTGTTGAGGATACCCGGAAAGTATATCCCCAACATTAATCTTTGAGTTTGACTCAGGTTTTGCAAACTAACAACTTCCTCTCATTCATTCATTCATAGCACACAATACAAACACACACCACAACACAAATAGAAAACAGATGGTTTTAAGAACCATTCTGCGAAACAACGATACAGTGGGACCAGTTACAACTCATTCCTACGGTAGTGCTCAAGTGCATCTAATCATCATCAATGAAGGCGGAATCATCATCAGTGTGGAACTCCATGGCATCGTCCTCCAGGTAGTCATCATCATCACTGAGGTAAGAGTAGAGATCTCCACGAATATCTTCACCTTCCTCCTCCTTCGCTTCAAGATGGATCTCCTATTCACGGATGGTCTTCTAGAGAGTGGCCACCTTCTTTCAAAGACGATCGATGATGTGATCCTTCTTGTCATGCTGATGGCGAAGTAATTGGAGCTCCTTGGTGAGGATGGTGAGGGTCTGGTCCTTCTTGACTGTGATGGCATGGTTGTGGTTGCGTAGGCTCGGGCATTGTCCAATTCCTTCTGCCTATCATACAACATGAAGTCAAGATTTTCCACCTGGCGCTTCAACTCTGGGTGACTTGGCATCTCCAATGGCATTCCCATAGAATCACGCCTTGCGAAGTGAGCAAAGCGAGTTCCTTGGATCAAATTGATGTTTTGTCCACACAGACGGGCAAGAGCTTCCTGCATAGCCCTGGCTAATCCATCTAGCCAGTTGTTCTCCCGAACTCTGAATTGTATCTTCTACGAGGTGGGTGCTTCCATCTTGCCTCTGAGATTTGCCACTACCATCCATTGTATATCTCCTCCTACGTGATCGTTGAGTTGGGCCCCAAAGAAGTCCGGGTGCGGGCGCTCGAGATACTCTACGAGTGCATCTAGATCCCACTCAAAGATCAGGTGGCCTCCGTTGCCCAGCTGGTAGAACTTGCTATACTTTACCTCCATCTATAAGAATTTAGGGTGAGCAAGTTAGTAGGGTGATCAACTGTGTCAAATTTTATGTAGGATTGCAAGAATTTTTGAGGAACATGAATTTTTTTGAAAGAATCTCCATGGATAAGAGGGGGAATAGGTTTTCATAAATACTCACTTCTTTTGTTTTGAAACTAAGTTTTTGTTCATACGTCCATTCTAATTAGGGTCTCCGATGGTCAGGATGGCTCTAATACCAACTTGTCAACACCCGGATTTTTAATCCCAGATGCCTGCTATGCCATACATCGCAATCCCAGGATTATCATTTTTGCGAGACATAACAGATTGGATATCATAGTACATCATCCATTATAAACCATAATAAGGTCTTACACAAATAAAGGATCTCATGATCCAGTCTTAATACAAACAAGCAGCGGAATAATAAGCGTAGTAGTGGGCTCCATCTTCAGAGTCACATGTAATGCTGATGATGGGAGATGATCCTAGTTGTCGTAGACATCCTACTGTCCACCATCGTAGGGGAATAGCTAGGGACAAAGCCATGAGTACTCTTTAAGTACTCGCAAAGTATCACTAACAAGTAAGGTAGTTCTAGTAGGAATCCTAAGATCTAAGTTTATTTGCAAAAATCCAGGTTTATCTAAACTGAGTTTAGAAGTAAAGATAATAAGTAAAGGTTCTAAATCACTTTTAAGTGGGAACCTAGTTTTCATAGTCACAACCCTATTGTGGTCAAGTCAAAATTCATAATTCACTTCACAAGTCATTTTGAAAAAATCTGACGACGGAACAGTATGGCCACTCCAACATACCATGACCGCGGACGCGACTATTCGAATAGTTTGACACTCTGCAGAGGTGGTACACTTTCACCACAAAATTCGATACATCCGTCAGGGATAACCCTGAATCATCATACTTAGTATGCGGATAATCAATCATAACCTTTCAATTACACACTCCAGTATAGGCACCTCCCCTATGAGCTTGGCCTCCCAGCCATGGCCATCTGCCATCCTGGGCACTACATAGGTCGACAATTCACACACACGAGGTAGCCTCGGCTCAAACCTCTTCCGTGAGGGAACCCATACTAATGCATATAAACTTGCGGCTAAGCCTTACCCAATTCAGGTATTGTGGTTGTACGGTAAAATTGGAATGTTATCGCATCCGAACCCAACCATCAGTTTTTATAAAGGGGCTAAGGCTCATGCCTCAACATTTTCATCATCAAATCCTTTTGTGTTTCTCAACACATGTCAAAACATTTTAATAGAATGAAGCATCATTCCAAGGTTTTCATAATCATTTTCACCAAGTATTCCCATCTAAAGTGATCAAGTTTTATGCTTAGCACTAGCCACTAAGTTAAGAGTGTTCACTAATGAGGGGTGCTAATCTTCAATCTCATGCCATAGAATGACATCTAGTATAGGCCTAGTTTTATACTCTTTATGATATCTATACTATCTTTCCAAATACTCACAAAGCACTAGTTATAAGTAAAGAACTTTGGTAAAGTAAAAGAGTAAATATTGCAAGTAAAACTTGGGATGGGTAAAATCAAGAGTATATAACCAAAGCATGCCTAATGCATTTTTCTTAAGTTATCAAGTGGGCAAGTGTTAACTTGCATAGTTCTAACTTGCCAATAATAGCTTGCCTTGATTGGAGCAGTGGTTGAAGTTTTCCTCTTCTTCTAGGTAGAACTCCTCCTCCTCGTATCCTGGGTCGATACTAGCGTTTATAAATGAATACGAGGTACACAATCTGTCGGGGATATACTTTCTGGGTATCCTCACAGTTCCTCACTGACCAGGGTGGCCCACTTCGGGTTAGAGCTTTGCTTCACGGGCGGCCCAATCAAGGAGAAAAGACGGAGTCCAGTCCGGCTACGGGAAGGCCCAGAAGACTTACCGACATAGGCCCATGGTGTTACTTGTAGTTCAAGATGTACTCTGTAACTGACCCTTAGTCGTAGCCGGATAGATCTCTCCTGTAAACCCTAGGCCAGATATCTATATAAGCCGTCCTAGGGAGAGTCTCTAGGGCACACCCTTACTTCACAATATCAACTCGCACAGGCGAACCCCTTGTAACCCATATTCCGGCTCTGTCGTATTACTGGATTGCTAGCAGGAGTAGGATCCATCCAAAGCCGGTGGATTCGAACCTGGGTAAACTTGTGTGCTCGCCGTCCCGGAACACCGTACGTCTCACACCCCTCTCTTCAACATGCCTCGAGGACCCCCTCATGGCGTACTTGTCATCAATCCGACGATAGTTGGCGCCCACCGTGGGGCAAGTGAGTTTCGGATCTATGTTCCGAGCAGAATCAGCAAGAATCGGAATCGGCAAGACTATCGCCATCGGTCGCATCCTCTATGCCAGTGACGTCCCTCTCATCGTCCTCGACGAGACTTGGATTCCCGCTAGGGAAGCCGTGACCACCTACACCATCATGTCTTTTGGCGAGATCGATGTTTACATCGGTTTCGCAGAACCTGCCCAACCCACCCCAGTGGTGATGATAGAGGCCGAATAAATTTCTAGGTCCCCTCTGTCCATGGAGGCGATAGAGTTCTGGATCTCAAAAAACCCTAATCCCACCCAGCCCGCACCAGTTGCAGAGATAGTGGAGAAAGCTGAACCTGAGGTAGAGTGCAGGTCGGATCTGGAGTGGATCTCCCTAGCGAGCCCGAATCTCAGATCGATCCACCTACAGAGTTAAATCTAGGAAGAGCAAGAAGATAACTCTGGTTCTGGCTCTGATGACGCCGGGACAGACAGGCCCTTCCTGAGATACACACTAAGGCACATGATGATGCAAAACTCAGGCGTAGATGCAATCCTCGAAACCATTAGGCGTTTTGACGAAGCCTACTATGAAGACCGCTGTTATCTCAGGAGGCACACATCGCACTTTGTCGGATATGTGGGATCCGGATCCGGCTCCGCTGATGCTAGAGACAACACCGACTCTGTGCTGTAGGCTATCGGAACAAGCGTCGAATTACCGGCATATTCGGATGACTCCATGATGTCGGTAGATTTCTAGAAGTTCTCCACGGAATATGAAGAGGAGATTAACTCCACAGCTGCTGCAAAAGGAGAAGACATGGACGAAGGATCCAGAGAAAACTCTCCCAAAGCACAAGACAACATGGATCTCGGAGATGATCCCGAGAACCAAATGGCCGAAAGTACCGATCAAAGTTTGACTCCAGGAAACGGGCCCAAAGCCGTATTTGCTACCGGCGCTGCTAAGAAGGCAAAGAAGAAGAACAAGAAGAACAAGACCCCGGCAAAAGACCCTCCGGCAGAGGAGGTTTTTGCTGAGGAATATGAGGAAGACTTGGATGGAGCACTTATCCCAGACGATCCCAAATAAGAGTCGGTGGATGGACACGTAATCACCGAAGGTGCGCGTAAACTCATCGATGCTGCATTAACCACACCTATTCCTATAGCTGCAGAACTTACTGCTGAAGAGCTGGACGAGAGGGCCCAGGCCCGAGAAGCGCATCGCCAAGTACTCCTCGATGAAGCCAAAAACCTTGAGGAAGAAAAGAAACGCATGGCAACTGCAGAGAAGTACAACTCTAGGCAACATCAGAAGTCTAGGAAACGTCATACTCATGATGACCAATTCCCGCAGATTCACAAAGTCCTCTTTGGAGGAGAACATGGGATGCCTCGGCTCAAGAAATCCTATCTGCTAATCCAGGACCAAAGCAGATCCGGTTGGGCATTAAGCTACTCAACAAGGGTCTAGAACAGCAAAAGGTCGCCCTATCCGGAAGTCAAAAACTGGTCTCCCATTCTGACCAATGTCGCACAGATCCGGCCTGGGCTGACATAAGACCCCTACATGTTCTGGAACATCATCATCGTTCTGACCATCGGGAAGACAACTACTCAAGAATCAGATCTTCAGGACAGCACCACAAAGTTGCACGTGACTGTCGCAACGTTACCCTAGTTGCGGATCAAGAGGCAATTGCTGCACTAAATTCGAAGAATCCTCCCCGGCAAGAGTCAAAAGATCACAGGGAAGAAGATAAAGAGAAACTTCGGTAGGAGGACCGACAAAGAATGCCACCTCCTAGACACGCAAGCCGTCCGACTAACAGGAGAGGGAACGATGGACACCATGCTGAGACAAACCGACAGGGGGCTCGTCGTCATGAAGATCCTCGCGGAACCAGAATAATGACGCTCCGGACGGAGGCCGACGATCAGCCGGAAACAACCCAGCTACTCCACCCTCTCCACCAAGTTGCCATCACAACGGTTCCCAAGGAATCCAAGGAAGGTGTCGTGGTGGAGGAGGTGGTGGCAGGAGCCAAATTCTGGCTCCAAGGCACCGCAGCCGCAGCCGTCATTCGGGATGATCTTTATCCCCAAGTGACGCAAGACACAGGATCAATTCCAACATAGAGGCAGGACGCTACCAAAACGATGATATATACGTGGGCCCAAAGTGCTTCGGACCATGCATAAGAGCCACAAATTTCACGGAAGGATTTGCTATCTCAAGACACATTCAAGCCTACGACGGCATAGCTCGGCTAGACACTTGGCTCCAGGATTTCTTCCAAGCTTGTTGTATCACCAAAGGCAGAAACAGCCTGGTCGCAACCCGATATCTCCCACTCATGTTGAGGAAGACGGCATGATCATGGCTCAATGAACTTCCGGAGAACACCATCCACAACTGGTATGACATGCAAAGTGCGTTCTTTCGGAATTTCGAAGGCACATACCAGAGGCCCTATACTGTAGGAGACCTACAGCGTTGCACCCAGAAAGCCAGAGAAACTTACCGGGATTATCTCGGATGATGGATCGACACCAAGAACTCCTGTGAAGGAGTAAATGACCAAACTGCGATTGAAGATTTCATTGAAGGTCTCCTAATTGGTTTACTACGTCATCGCTTGAAGTGTGACAAAGTCACTGATTTGGGAGAGATGATAGAAATAGCGAGCAAGTATGCAGATGCTGACGACGACATAGAGGGACTACTTAACGCCCTAGGTCTGCCATAGTCGGTAAAACAACCAAAGCAACAAGCTCAGAAGCGCAAGAATACCTCGGAAGAAAATCCCAACACGGAAACGACAGTAGTCACTGCTACTTTTGGGTCTGGAGGACGTGGCGGTGGCCACGGACGTGGTTGTGGGACATCAAGAGTTCAAGGTAGAGGAGACCAGCAACTTGGCAAAACCTACTCTTGGGCCGACATTGGCAATAACCCATGTGTGCATCACCTAGACGCTAATGGGGGATCGTCCCACACAAACGCCGAGTGTTGTTTCAATGAAGACATCAAGAAAGACGATACCGTTGACTATAGGGCTAAGCGGAAGAAGGGAAAGAAGAATCCCGAAAAGGATAAAGAGACCAAGGAAGATTCCGACATGGAGGAAGCTGATGCTTCAAATCCCAAGCCAGAAGGGAAGAAAAAAATTTCGACCAAGAAAGACACTTACGTCACCTTCCTCGGATCTCAACTAGCTAAGGTCAAGAAAGCAGTTCTACATGAGCTCAATGCAACAGTCCGGCTGTCCCTCAATTTTTGGACTGGTCGGAAGTGGCAATCACCTTTGACCATGTTGATCATCCGCCTAAGTTGCACAGGCGAGGAAAATACGCCTTAGTCGTCAATCCACTTATTGATGGCTATGGTTTCTCCAAGACTCTCATGGACGGCGGCAGCAACATTAATATTATGTATGTCGAAACGCTACGCCGGATGAAGATCGCGGAGACCCAGCTGAACTACAGCTCTTTGATCTTTCACGGAGTTGTCCTAGGAAGACAAGCAAATTCCCTGGGGGAAATCAGTTTGGATGTTACCTTTGGAACTCCAAAGAACTACCGGACGGAAGCACTTTCCTTCGAAGTGGTCCCGTTCAAGAGCGCGTACCACGCTATATTTGGATGTCTGGCTTACTAGGCTTTTATGGCTCGTCCATGTTACATTTACAATATGATGAAAATTCCAGGTCCCAACGGCATGATCACAATCAGGGGAGACCCTAAGAAAGCGCGAGAGTGCAAGGATGGAAATGCCGCCTTTGCTGAAGCCGTGTTGCATGCCCAGGAGTACCAGGAGATCAAGAAGAGCATAGACCTGTCCGAGATGCCCGCAACAAAGAAGGAGGTGACAAAGCCGAATTTGGAGTTCAAGGCATCAGAAGAGACGAACAATATGTCGTTGAAGGATGATGACCCCTCCAAGGTGACCCAGATAGGCGTAGGCCTAGATAGCGCATAGGAAAGCGCGCTCGTCAAGTTCCTCCAAGCAAATCAAGATATCTTCCCATGGCAGCCATATGCCATGACCGGAGTACCTAGGGAACTTGCCGAGCACTCTTTAAATGTAAACCCGAACGCTAAACCCATCAAACAGTCCTTACGATGTTTTTGTGATGAAAGGCGTAAGGCAATAGCTAAGAAACTAGCACGGCTCGAGTTAGCCGGATTCATAGAAGAGGTCATCCACACTGAGTGGTCGGCCAATCCTTTAATGGTCCCAAAAAAGGACACCACTGATTTAAGGATGTGTGTTGATTATACTGCCTTGAACAAGGCTTGTCCCAAAGATCCGTTCGCTCTGCCTAGGATTGATCAAGTTATCGATTCTACGGTAGGCTCGGAACTCCTATGTTTTCTTGACGCATATTCCGGTTATCACCAAATTCGGATGAAGGAATCTGAAAAAGTCAAAACTTCATTCATAACCTCCTTCGGAACCTTCTGTTTTGTTACGATGCCCTTTGGGCTGAAGAACACATGAGCTATATACCAACACACAATGCAGTGCTGCCTCCATGATCAAATGGGACGCAATGTACATGCATATGTGGATGATATTGCGGTGATGTCGAAATAGAAGGAAACCTTGATTTCCGACTTGGAGGAAACATTTGCCAATCTACGAAAATACAATATAATGCTTAATCCGAAGAAACTCTTCTTTGGAATCCCTGTCGGAAAATTGTTAGGTTTTATCGTGTCTCAAAGAGGCATAGAGGTGAACCGAGACAAAATCAAGGCCATACTCAATATTTCCAGGCCAACTCGCTTGAAGGACGTACAAAGACTGACTAGTTGCATTGCTGCAGTCAGTCGGTTTGTAAGCCGGCTCGGTGAAAGAGCCACACCACTATACAAACTCCTGAAAAAGACCAAGGATTTTGTATGGACTGATGAAGCTGAACCTGCACTACAAGTCCTGAAAGCAGTACTCTCATCTGCTCCCATCCTTGCGGCACCGGAACCATAGGAACCAATGTTGCTCTATCTTGCTACGACAAACAAAGTCGTTAGTATCGTCATGGTGGTAGAAAGACCGGAGGAAAATCAGGAACACTTGGTGAAACGTCCGACTTACTATCTCAGGGAGGTCTTAACAGAATCAAAGCAGCGGTATCTGCACTATCAAAAACTGGCTTACGGTGTGTTCTTAGCATCTCATAAGTTACGACATTATTTTCAGGAACATCCAATTACTATGGTGAGGACAGCTCCCATGAGAGATATAATCAACAATAGTGACGCCACAGGACGCGTCGCCAAATGGGGCATGGAGCTTTCAACTTTTGATATTGAGTACAAACCTCTTACAACAATCAAATCCCAAATCCTTGCTGACTTTGTTGCTGATTGGACAGAGACAAAGGAGAATTTGACCCTCCCTGAGTCAGAATATTGGACCCTATATTTTGACGGGTCTAAGGTTCGCGGGGGCTCGGGGGCTGTCGTGGTGCTCAAATCACCCCAAGGTGATAAACTTTTATACGTGTTGCAGATTCACTTCACAGCGACAAATAACATTGTCGAGTATGAAGCACTGCTGCATGGAATCCGGGTTGCTAAGGATATCGGCATCCGACGTTTGATGTGTTACGGATATTCAGATCTTTTTGCTCAGCAGGTGTCGGATATTTGTAATGCAAATAAGCACATGGCAGCATATAAAGCTGTCGTGGATGATCTATCTAAATCGTTCGAAGGGTTTGAGGTTCAACACATCCCTCGAGCAGAAAATGAGGAAGCAGATGCATTATCTCGAATAGGCTCTGCATGGAAAGAGGTCCCGGATGGCGCTTTTTTAGAGCACCACAAAGTTCCCTCAATAAAGGGAGTAGACGAGGAATATCCAACCAAATTCGACTCACCTTTAATAGCAGTTCTGGCTATAATTCCCAGATAGACTCCACCCTACCTTGATTATTTGGTAGATGCCAAATTACCCAAAGACGAAGTACTGAGCCGACAGATCATCCGACGAGCAAAATCCTATACTGTAGTTAGTGGTGAGCACTATAAGCGTAGTGTGTCTGGGGTCTTTCAGCGTTGTGTATCTCCGGAAGAAGGAGTGGAAATCTTAAGAGAAATCCACGAAGGCGAGTGTGGTCACCATGCTGCAGCCAAATCTTTAGTGGCAAAAGCTTTCCGACACGGTTTTTTCTAGATTACAGCCAAGGAAGATGCCGAACAGCTGGTCAAGACGTGCAAGGGCTACCAAAAGTATGGCAAACAAGCTCACGTTCTGGTTGTCAGCTGCGAACAATACCTATAACATGACCTTTCACGGTCTGCGGGCTTGACAAGGTAGGACCATTTAAATAGGCTCCAAGTGGATTTACTCACCTCTTAGTGATGGTGGATAAATTCACCAAATGGATTGAGGCTAAACCCGTCGCTAGTTCTAATGGAGCAATAGCCAAAAGATTTGTCGAGGATGTTATAATCCGGTATGGTTATCCGCATAGTATTATCACGGACAATGGGAGTAATTTCTCTATGGGAGAACTTGCCGAATTCTGCAACGATCACAATATCCGGCTTGACATTGCGTCAGTCGCACATCCGCAGGCTAATGGACAAGTTGAAAGAGCAAAGGGTTTAATCCTACAAGCCTAAAACCGAGACTCGAAACACCACTACGACGTGCTGTGGGGGCTTGGGCAGAGGAATTACCTTCTGTAATATGGAGTTTGAGAACAACTTTGGACATGTCAACTGGATACACACCTTTCTTCTTGGTCTATGGCGCAGAAGCAGTTCTTCCTAGTGACTTGATGCATACTTCTCCTAGAGTGGCCGCGTATATCGAAGAGGATGCCGAGATTTCTTGACAAAATGATCTCGACTTAGTCAAAGAAGTTCACGTCGTTGCTGAGATGAGATCAACAGCCTATCAGCAGAAGTTACGCAAGTATCATAGCCAGAGAGTCAGAAACCGATCTTTCAATAAGGGCGATCTGGTTCTCCGGCTTGTGCAACAAAGAAATCACAAACTTTCCCGGTATGGGAAGGTCCATTTTTAGTTAGTCGAGTATTACACAATGGTTCATACTACCTAACTGATACGAGGCCTGTCAAACAAAGACCTGCTACTAAGAAGAGAAAGAGAGCTGGAGGCATTAAAAATCCGGATGAGTTAGACAGACCATCGAATATTTCTCAGCTACGTCCCTTTTATTCTTAGTTTATCCTTCTTTGTAATCATATAAGTGTACATGTTCTATGAGAAATAAAAGTTTTGGTTGCCTCAAGTTTTTTCTGAGAAGTTTTTACCATCTTATTTCCGAATGATCATGTCACAGTCGAAAATCCCAAAATACTTGAAAGTACTTTATGCTCATGTTTGTTCTGGTTTAGATTTCCGATTCTAAAAATTGCTACCTTCGGGTCTAAATCTAAATTTCTAGTCTATACTTTGGTTATTTGTCTGATTGCTGGATGCGGGTATTTTCCGAGTAGTGAATTGTTGGTATTGGAAGCCGGCTTTGTTTCCGAGTTTAAACAGGTTTAGCAATTGAGCTCCGTTGCTCGGCAAAGTTTCCATGCTGAAAGTTGGCCGGCTCATGAAAGGGACGAGGCGGAAAGCCAGATAAACGATAAGTACAGACAAAAATTACAAGTGCTTATGCAAACATTTCAGGCAAAAAATATTTAAGTCAACAAATGCTGAATAGATAAAAGCTTAGCACTAGCAAAAGTGTTGCACTACTTATTTACAGATCCATAATGTTTTCAGAATAACACATCTGTTCTTTCTGATGATCTATGATGCAGGAGGAGAGGTAGGAGCTACCGGCTCGCTGGATACATCAGCCACACCTTGATAATGATCCGAGATGTTCAAATCCGATATGGTTTGATCATCGCCGGAAACTTCAGCTACTTCTTCAGGAGGAGGAGGAGGTGTGTCCACGCGGGTGAAGAAGGGAGTGTCATAGCTGGCCAAATCAGCTACGTGGTACCCGTATCCGGCGCAGGTGTCCATGATGGCTTTGATATCTTGTTCCTAGCCGTCTTCGTCCACAGTAGAATACCCTCTGGTCACTTGCCAGATTTCCATGCTTCCATGGTGGCTCATAACCATGGTGAGAGCGTTCTGCGCTGCGGATCGCGCATAGGACATGTTCCAGTCCTGAACAAGCTGCGGCACATCCTTGGCCTTGTCTCGCACTTCAAAACTGGACATGTTGTGCATATTCAGAACCTTGAGAACCTCGCCAATGTCTTCGAGAGATTGGCCGAAGTCATGAAGCAAATCACCGACTTGGGTAAGCCGGTGGGTGCGAGGCTCGGCAGAGGCAGAATTCGTCAAGTTCAAAGGACCTGCGCATATAATGCAAAGGGAAAGTTGTAACATCCCAAAACTTCAATCCAAGCTTATCAAGATCAAATCAACCAAAAATAGGGTTAACAAAAACTTTTCCAAACTTAAAATGAAAGCATTCATATATGTGTGCATTTAAAATAGGAGTTGTTTTAAATGCCATGATTAAGTGATCCAATGCTTGTAAAATGTTTCTTAGGTGATTTAAACATCATCTACATCATTCCCAAACTTTTCCTAAAGAAAATCAAATAAAAAAGATTTAAAAAGGAGGAATGGTCATTTTGGCCATTTTAATCCACTACACTATTTTGGCTATTCCTAGCACTCAATTCTTAATAGAAACAATTCTTGATCTTTGTACCCCTTGCTAGTACACATAATGAGGTACCAAGGCCCACCTTTTGATCTGCTAAAAACATTCTTTTACTTATTTTAATTGGCATTTGAAAATTGAATCTAATGCATATGCATAAATCACCCCTTTTTCAAAACCAATCCATTTGAGCTCCACTTTCAAAACCCTTGCAACTAGAGACTACCTAGCACTAGTGGAGATCACTCAAAAAATTTGAAACCAAAATTCAAAACTTTTTCTCCTTCGGCCATTTCATCAAACACCTTGCTTGCAAGATCAAATTGGCCTAACTAATACTGTTTGGAGATGATTTTGTCTAGCAATTTGGAGGTGCTTTGATCACCTTGTCCCCCCTCAAGCCTGACCAGACCAACCCCAAAATCTACCCTACCTCCTAGCTGCACTGCACTGCCATGTCGAGCCACCTCTCGCCGGCCGACCGTGCACTCGCCGCAGCAGCCCTCTCCCGCTTTTCTCTCCATGTCTAGGAGGCAGCTCGCACCTCACCGCCACCCCCTGTCCCCTGCCCGAGCACAGCCCTGCAGTGGACCACCGAGGATACCACGCGCCCAGTGCCACCGCACCATGCTGGTGCCGCCCCCAGACTTGTCCCCGCTCGCACAGACCGCCCCTTGGCTGTAGCCCGCACCCGTCGCTCCGCCACGACCTGGAGAACACCTCAGACACCCCCGCTGGCCGCCCAACGCCTCACAACCACCGCTCGCCATGGACACCTCCGCCTCTGCCGCTCAGAGCGCCCCCTCACCTAGACCGCATGCCACCGCCCCTACGGCTGCATTCAATTCCTAGAGCACCGCCAGGGGACCGCCCGTCGATCGCCACCATCAACCATGCCTCTACCCCGCCGTAGCCTTGTCGCCAAAGTCACCTACCCATCCCGCTCGGTCTCACCATCGAGCCTATAAAAGGAGGCCTCCCCAGCCTCTTCTCTCCACACCACTCCACTCCCCTCACCTCCCTGAACCTCACCCACCTCTAGCCGGAGCAAGGGGAGCAGCAGCTCGCCGGAATTGGAGCCGGAGCAGCCGCCTCTAGAGGAGAAGGGCGCAGCTAATTGCGACCACCCCAAGCTCCGCCGCAACCGCGCCTCGCCTTGCCGTCGTCGTCCAGTTCGTTTGCCCACCTCGCCGAACCTGCTGGAGCCCTGGTACGTCCCCAGCAGACCCCCACCGAGCCGCTAGGGTTCGAGCTCGCTGGCAACCTGTTCGTCATTGACGACGACCCTCAGTCGTAGATTCCCATTCTAATCCTACGGCCCACAGCGCGTGTACCGTTTCGCGTGTTAAGACCCACTGACAAGCGGGACCCCCTGTCAGCTGAGCCCCGCGCCGCGCAGCACAACTGGGCCGGCCCAACTTCTTTCCCGCGCTAGCCCACCCGTTCAAATCTGGATTTTTCTTTTTAGTTTGAATCTAGTTTCTGTCCACTAGTTTAAAATTCAATTCAGAGAGTTTTAGAAATCCAAATTGCATGAAACTAATTTTGTCTGAAAGGTATTGAAATGATTATCCAAGCCCGTTGGATTTAATTCAATTAGAGTTATAGATCTCTCCTAATAAAAATAACAAAACAGAAGCATTTGCAACTTGCAACATTTTTATAAAATCAACCAAGTTAGCTTTTGAGTTGATTCCAACTCTCCAAAAATCACATTTCATCATATCTATCCAAATATGTAATAATATTAAGGTTTACATGCAGTGACTTTGGACTAGCACCAAAATAATGCTATATAGGCATTTCTAGTCACTTTAAATCATTAAATAATGAACTTAAACCAAAGTAATATTTATCCAACCCTTAAATCTCATTCCCACATGTTAGAATATGTGGTGATGACATGTGTCAACATGATCCCATATTTTAAGTGGTGAATATTAAATCTTAGTTAATTTTTCAATGAGTAGAAATTACTTTTCTAAAATAAAAAGAAAGAAACTATTGAATGAAACTTGTGATGCTTGTGATGATAATAGATCATCAAATGTATGACTTAGAGTGCTAATTAGACTAGTTAAGTATTGTTTGGTGATTGTGTACTCCATATGTATTTATAGAAGATAGTACCGACCAAGCTTACGAGGAGGAGGAGTGCTATCAAGACAAAGACGAAGAAAACTTCAACCACTGCACCAACCAAGGCAAGCCACCATTAACAGTGCAAGCTACCCTTAGCAAGCTACCATTAGCAAGCTAGCACCATCCAAGATTAACCCTTGCCAGTTTAGTGCTTAGCAAACTAGAAACAAACTAGATGGTTTAGCAAAGATGCCTTGAGCATGCTTTGATCACACCCCCTTTAACTATTAGTACCTCAGGTCTTATTGACAAGTTTTACCTCCCTTAGTTTACACAAAGTTTTTTACTTGTTTTGAAGGTAGCATAAAAAGTATAAAACTTGACCTACTTAGAAACCTTTAGATGTCATTCAATGGCATGAGATTGATCCCATCCTTCCACCTTAGTGAACACTCTTAACTTAGTATTTTAGAGTAGATCAAAAACTTGAGTCACTTTAGATGGGAACAATTGGTGAAAATGAATTGTGAAAACCTTGGAATGATGAGTCATTCTATTGACATGTTTTGACATGTGTTGAGAAACACAATTTGTTTATGATGATGAAAATGATGAGGCATGAGCCTTAACCCTTTTATAAAACTGATGGTTGGATTCGGATGCGATACCATTCCAAATTTACCGTACAACCACATTACCTAAATTGGGTAAGGCTTAGCTGGAAATTTATGTGCATTAGTATTAGTTCCCTCATGGGAGAGGTCTGAGATGAGGCTACCTCTCATGATGTCCACCTATGTAGTGCCCAAGATGACTGATGGTCATGGTTGGGAGGCCATGCTCATAGGAGAGGTGTTGGTACTAGGGTGTGTAAAGGGAAGGTTATGTTTAATTATCTGCATACTAAGTATGATGATTCAGGGTTATCCCTAACAGATGTATCATATCTTGTGGTGAAAGTGTACCACCTCTGCAGAGTGTCAAACTATTCGAATAGCCGCGTCCGCGGTTATGGACAGTTGGAATGGCCATACTGTTTCGTTGTCAGATGTTTTCCAAATAACTTGAAATGAATGATGAACTTTGACTTGACCACAACAGGGTTGTGTTTATGATAATAGCTTCCCAACTTAAGTGATTCTAGAACTTTACTTTATCTTTCTTTGCTTCTGAACTCAGCTTAGGTTTCAAACTTAACTTTATGGTTAAACTTAGATTTTGCACTTTAACTTAGAACTATAGTACCTGTTAATAGTAGTTTGCGAGTACTTAAAGAGTACTCATGGCTTTTGTCCCAGGCTATTCTCATGGCCAGACTATGAAGGAGACTATCAAGAGGATGGTCATCAGGATGTCTATGATAACTAGGACTATCTGCCTTCGTCAACATTGCCTGTGCCCCTGAAGATGGACCCCACCACTACGCTTATCTTTTATTTCCGCTGCTTGTTGTATTAAAGACTAGATCATGAGATCCTTATTTGTGTAAGACCTTATGTATGGTTTGTAATGGATGATGTACTGTGATATCCAAATCCGTTATGTCTCACAAAAATGGTAATCCTGGGATTGCGAGGTATGGCATAATGGGCATCTGGGATTAAAAATCAGGGTGTTGACAAGTTGGTATCAGAGCCATCCTGACCATAGGAGACCCTAGTTAGAATGGACGTCCAAACCAAAAACTTAGCTTCAAAACCAAAGTGAGTATTTAAGAAAAACTATTTCCTCTCTTACCCTTGTGAACTCATTCTTTCTCAAAAATTCATGTTCCTCAAAATTCTTACATTACTACTTAAAACTTGAAACACTTGATCACTTCACTAACTTCCTCATCCTGAATTCTTATAGATGGAGACTCAGTTCAGCAAGTTTTACCAGTTGGGAAACGAAGGTCAGCTGATCTTCGAGAGGGATCTGGATTCACTATCAGAGTTACTGGGACGCCCACATCCGGAGTTTCTTGGAGCTCAACTTCCAGGACCCCTAGGAGGAGACCTAAAGTGTCTAGTCACCGCAGATCTTAGAGGAAGCATCGAAGCACCAACTTCCGGAAGAATTCAATTTTCCATGAGAGAGAACAACTGGCTAGATGGATTAGCCAGGGCAATGCATGAAGCTCTAGCACGTCTATGTGCCCTCAGCATCAACATGATCCAAGGAACCCGTTTTGCCCACTATGCAAGACGTTACTTCATGGGAATGCCGATGGAGATGCCAAGTCACCCAGAGTTGAGGCGTCAAGTGGAGAATCTTGACTTCTTGCTGCACGACAAACATCAGGAACTGGACAATGCCAGGGACTTAGCCAACCAGAACCGTGCAATTGCCGACCAGAAGGCCCAGACTTTCGCAGTGCTCATCCAATATCGCCAGTCTCTTCACCGCCAGCGTGCAAAGAAGGATCGCACCATCGCCCGACTTCGCAAGAAGGTGGCCGACCTGGAGAAGACCGTCAAGGAGCAGGAAGCTTAGCTTGCCGCCAAGGAAGAAGAAGATGAGGGTGAAGACATCCAGGGAGATATGAATTCTTACCTCAGCAACGATGATGACTTTCTGGAGGAGGATGCTGTGGACTTCTACACTGATGATGAGGACTCCGATTCCATCGACGATGAGTAGATGCACTAGAGCACTGTCGTAGCATGAGATGTATCATATCATTGTATCGTAGCTTACAGAATGGTTCATTAAACCATCTGTTTTCCCCTTTGATTGTTGTGGTGTGTGTTTTATCGGGTGCTTGCTTGAATGAATGAAAATGAAGTTAGTTGAAGAACCTGAGTCTAACTCAAAGTTTTATCTTTGAAAACCCAAAACCATGAACCTTAGAATTTCCCTCTTACCCCTATATCTATCTCAATCTTTAGATGACTCCTGGAAACCAAGGAGGGAGTAGCTCGTCATAGGACCCAATACTGCAGATCTTGCAGAATCTCATCGCGGACCGTGAAGCAAGCAGGGCCGAGCGTCAAGCCAACTTAGCAACCTTGTAGCAAATCGCCCAAATGGCTCTCAACAACCAAGGACATGGAAATCAGGATCACCATGGATCCAAACTCAAAAAATTTCAGAACACCAATCCCCCAATCTTCAACCAATCTGAGAACCCATTAGATGCTGATGACTGGTTATAGACCATGGAAAACAACCTTGAAGTTGCAGGAGTTGATGAAAATGAGAAAGTTCTCTTCGCGACCCACTATCTGGCGGGAGATGGAAGATCTTGGTCGAATAGCATACGCAATATGAATCATGGCTAGGTGATGACCTGGGAAGCATTCAAAGTCAAGTTCAGCTGCACCCACGTGCCGCAAGGTCTGATCAACAGGATGAGAGATGAGTTCCACGAATTGAAGCAAGGAAGAATGGCTGTGGTGGAGTACCGTGACAGATTCCTGTCACTTGCCAGATATGCACCTGATGAGATCAACACAGAGGCCAAGAAGAAGGAGAGATTCTTTAACGGACTGCATGATGAGATGCAGACTGTCCTCGTCAACATCCGTTTTCAGGATCTCGAAGAACTAGTCGACTCTGCCATTCAGATGGAAGGGAAGATTAACTAGGCAAACGACAACCACAAGCATCGTATGATGCAGTAGTCTGGATCCAATAGTCTCCAGAAGTACCGTCCCAACCCCTCACCCGGATATGCACCAAGGAACAACCGACCCCCAAATCCTCGCCCAAGCTACCCCAACCGTAGCGGAGGTAATGTGAAGTCCGGAGGAAACAATCACAACTCCGGTAATGCCAACAATTTCAACCGTGCCCCTCCCAAGAGAAACAACAACAACAACACTGCACCCAGAACTAGCAGCATTGCTGTGCCTGTCGCAGTCAAGGACAAGTCCCAGATCACTTGTTTCGAGTGTGGAGTGAAGGGTCACTACTCCAATGAGTGTCCCAAGAAGACTGCCGCCAATGCCCCTGTGAATGCCCCAGCTCAGCAGCAGCGTCGTGTTCAACCAGGAAGGAGATTTTCCCCAGGGAACCCTCACAACTGCAACGGTCATCTCTTCCACATGAACGCAGAAGAAGCCCAGGAAGCGCCAGATGTAGTGCTGGGTATGTTTTCTGTCAACTCAGTTTTAGCAAGAGTATTGTTTGATTCTGGAGCATCCCATTCATTTGTCACCGAAGAATTTGTATGCACTAGTAAGATTCACCCAACCAACCTGAAGCATGTCATGATAGTTCAAATCCCCGGTTCAACTACAAAAGCTAGAAAAATTTGCAAAGCTGTACCTATCGGAATACATGGGATAGATTTTTATGCCAACCTATTGTACTTGGAACCAAAGGATTGGAAGTAGTACTAGGTATGGACTGGATGTCAAGGCATAAAGGATTGATACACTGTGCTAAGAAAGCCATCACCATGACCAGTAGTTCTGGAGTAACAGTAGAGCATATCTCTGAAACGTTACCCCGCCAATTCAAGTGCAAAAAGAGTGTAGCCCTGCCCACCATAGACCAAGTTAGAGTAGTCTGTGAATACCCCGACGTATTCCCAGATGAATTGCCAAGTATGCCCCCGGGTAGGGATATTGAGTTCATTATCGAACTAATCCCTAGAACCTGACCTATAGCCTAGAGACCCTATAGCATGAACCCCTCAGAGTTAGTGGAACTGGAGAAGCAGTTGCATGCCATGTTGGCAACATGCTTGATTCAGCCAAGCGCATCTCCATGGAGATCACCAGTGTTATTCGTCGGCAAGAAAGATCGAGGCAACCGTCTGTGTACAGATTATAGAAAGTTGAATGATGTCACCATCAAGAACAAGTACCCCTTGCCAAAGATAGAGGATCTATTTGATCAGTTGACTGGAGCTCAGGTATTCTCAAAGATTGATCTTAGGACTGGTTATCACCAACTTAAGATTCGTGCAATCGATATTCCGAAGACCACCTTTACTACTCGCTATGGTTCTTACGAGTATATGGTTATGTCTTTTGGATTAACCAATGCCCCTGCTTATTTCATGAATCTCATGAATAAGATCTTTATGAATTTCCTAGATAAGTTTGTAGTTGTGTTTATCGACGACATCCTTATCTACTCCAAGTCAGAAGAAGAGCATGAGCAACATCTGAGAATCATCCTAGAAACCCTGAGAGAGCATCAGTTATATGCCAAGTTCAGCAAGTGTGAGTTTTGGCTGAAAGAAGTAGGATTCCTAGGACATATTGTGTCTGCCGGAGGAGTCTCTGTTGATCCCACCAAGATCAAAGATGTCGAAGAATGGGAATCCCCAACCACTCAAACCCAAGTCCGTTCATTTCTCGGATTAGCGGGATATTACCGCAAGTTCGTAGAAGGATTCTCGAGCATAGCCCGACCAATGACCCAATTGTTGAAGAAGGACAAGAAGTTGGAATGGACAGACAAATGTGAGGCCAGTTTCCAGGAGCTAAAGAAGAGATTGATATCCGCCCCAATTTTGATCATGCCAGACATCAAGAAGCTGTTTGATGTATATTGTGACGCATCCAAGATTGGTCTAGGATGTGTATTGATGCAAGAAGGCAAAGTCATCGCGTATCTGTCTCGACAACTGAAGCAGCATGAGCAGAACTATCCGACCCATGATCTTGAGCTAGCAGTTGTAGTTCTAGCATTGAAGACGTGGCATCATTATTTGATGGGTAATCGCTGTGAGATTTACTCGGATCACAAGAGCTTTAAGTATATCTTCACTCAAAAAGAGCTAAATATGAGGCAAAGAAGATGGATAGAGTAAATCAAGGATTATGACCTTGACATTCACTATCACCACGGCAAAGCCAGTGTGGTAGCGGATGCTCTTAGTAGATTGCCGTGTAGGCTTAACACCATGATCAAGGAGAATCAACCAAGTTTGTATGAGGAGTTGGAGAAGTTCTGGACTGAATTATTTAGCAAAGGATTCCTAGCTAGCATTGAACTTCAACCCACGTTGATTAGCCAAATCAAGGAAGCCCAGAAGGGGAATGAAAGTATCGACAGAATCAAACGTTGTATTGGTATAGGCAAGGTACCTGGTTTCACCGAAAACAAAGAAGGAGTACTGTGGTACAAAGGACGTATCTGTGTGCCAGCAGATTCGGAGCTGAAGGAAATTATCATGAAGGAAGCTCATGATACTCTTTATTCTATCCACCCCGGAGGAACAAAGATGTATTAGGATTTGAAAGAGCAATTTTGGTGGCACAAGATGAAGAGAGAGATCGGAAACTACATCGCCAAATGTGACATCTGTCTAAGAGTCAAAGCAGAGCATCAGAAACCTGTAGGATTGTTGCAACCATTGTAGATTCTGGAATGGAAATGGGATTCCGTCGGAATGGACTTTATCACCGGTTTGCCTACTTCTAGTAGGGGAAATGACTCAATCTGGGTCATCGTTGATCGATTGTCCAAGGTAGCCCACTTCATACCTGTCAAGACAACCTACCAGAGTGCAAAGCTAGCAGAGCTGTATATTGCTAGGATTGTTAGTCTGCATGGAACCCCCAAGACCATCATCTCAGATCGAGGAACCCAGTTTACTTCAAGATTTTGGCAGAAAGTTCAGGAAGGTTTATGAACCAAGTTGAACTTCAGTACCGCTTATCACCCGCAAACAGATGGGCAGACTGAGAGAATCAACCATATCCTAGAGGATATGCTTAGAGCTTGTGTTTTGGAATACGGATCAAAATGGGAAGACTGCCTGCCTTTTGCAGAATTCTCATATAACAAAAGTTATCAAGCTAGTTTGTAGATGGCACCATTTTAATTCCTATATGAAAGAAAGTGCCGTACCCCTTTGAATTGGTCGCAACTAGGAGAGAGTCAGATCTTTGGACCCGACATTCTCCGAGAAGCAGAAGAGAAAGTTCACAAAGTCCGTGAGCACCTCAAGACCGCACAATCCAGACAGAAGAGTTATGCTGACAAGAGAAGGAGAGACCTGACTTTCAATGTCGGAGATTTTGTATACCTCAAAGTTTCACCATTGAAGGGAACTCAACGCTTTAGTCTGAAGGGAAAGTTAGCCCCCAGATATATCGTGTAACTACCTCGGCGAATTACGCTCCTAGTTGCAAGCCTAGATGAGCAGAAATGGATAAAATAGTACGGTGGGGCCCAAATGCCACTAACAGGTAGACCTTTCGGCCGTCCTAACCATTTCCAAACATCGGGACAAGAACGGGCGGCGTAATCGGCAGGCGAAGGGATCAACTACATACACAAATGAGTATGTATGCAAGCCACCATACAACAGTCCTCGGAGCCATTCCATCTAAAAGAAATAGAAATATTGCAACGCCATACGGCAAGATCCAAATATCCTAGATAGATATAATAGTTTAGGATATCTCCTCATACATCAAACATCAGAGTATCAGGCGGAAGCGGAAAACAAGATCCGAGTACGGATAAGAAGCAAATCGGCATAAGATGCCCCATAAATAAACACATCCCGCCCACAGATCTCACGGATCCCCGTTCCCGGAATCTCTACACCGAATGATCGTTGCCAACATCGTCCGTCTCCTCCACCCAGTATCCATCTTGCGAGTTTACCTGTCCGTCTGAATCAAACAATTTATCGTGTGAGACCCTCGGGGTACTCAGCAAGTCTTTATGCCTCTAAAGGGGACACAACCTGGGGTGACGCAATTGCAGCAAAAGATAATACCTAACAATTCTATAGATACTCGCTAACCATCCGCCTAACCATAGATAGACGGATGTCCGTGAATTAATAACAACAGATATAACGGTAATATTAACAGATCCATCCCCCTCCTCGCTTACCAACGAGGAAGCGGATGAACAACCCCCCCATCCGTTGGCAGTTTTATTATCCATTCCATGAGTGTTGCACTATTTACTAGTCAGGTACTTAGTCATATTAAAAGCGGTACTTTAGTTATTCTTGTCTATGTTCGAGAAACTGTGCTCCAAGTCGTCCATAACCGCGGACACGGCTTTCAGAAAGATTTACCCTGCAGGGGTGCACAAATAGCAACACACACTCGATCAACCTCGGAAAAACCAAATCAAAACCCAACGAGGCATTCACGACAAAGCGATCATAGGATTCAGAAATATTTCAGGGGGCCACCCCATTAAGCTACCCGCGACGAAGCTGGCCGGCTCCAAGACGGACTCAAGGTTTGTGTGGACGGCTGTAAACGACTGGGAACCCAAAAGTGTGACTGGGATTGTCGATACAGCAAAAACGTGTCACGGCCCTAAACAGTACAGGTGCTCCACGCACAATCTTAAATAAAGCAGTAAAGCATGGCATAAGTACAGGATAGTAATAAAGCCCCAAACTAATTGTGGCCCCAAGAAATAAGAACGAATCAAGCTCTGGCTCAGGGGGGTCCATAAGCCTCCCGGATGTGGATAGCGTGAATATTCAAGGAACAGGAATCAAGTACTCGGGGTCTTACGGGACACAAGTGAGCATGAAAAACCAAATAGCAGATATTGCTCACCGGTGCCACTTTCATTAGTTATCCCATTACTACTCAGGTTAAGTTGTATAGGTACCTCGTTATCCATCAGACACTCACGTACCCTACACATGCTGTTCTACGACTCGCTTGGCTCAAACAACTCCTGTAGTAATGGCTCATGGGTTGGAGGAACAAGCTTCGGTGGGGTTTAAAAGTAAAGGCTATGCAATACTTGGGATTCAGTTTAATGCAATCGCGACTCAATGATGCAAGAATAAGATAGAGGCAATAGGTACTATATGTATGCAAGCATGTGGTAGTGCTTGCCTGGCAGCTCAGTTGAAGCGAGAGAAGGATCTGGGTAGTGCTCCTGGGTTTCTTGATATATCCCCTGCTCAGCGTCTATTCGAAGAAGAACCAAACAAACAAGGGCCAACATAAATAAAGTGCACAAGCATATGAATAAAATGCGACACGCAAACAATCATTCCATGATGAATGATGCACAATTTGCATGGCAATAAAGTAGCATGGCATGGGTGAGGTGTGGAATACAAGATATAAGCATTTTATGGAGTTTTAATCATATTTTATACTCAAATAAGTTGCTGTATACTTTATATTTACATGATGCATGCTTCAATTCAGAATATGGAATGCATAAACAGAAAGGTCTCGTCGCGCTGATCGATTTAGACATATTATTTGTTAAATTTGGAGTTATAAAACAAAAGTTATTAATTAATTAAGAGAAAAGGGCATTTTATTGTAGTTTTAATCAACTTGAAAAATAAAGTGTCCAAAATATATTTTGAAGGCCATATTTGAATTCCTCACATTTTTCTGATTTCAAAACATATATTACATGTTTAATTTGGAATTATATTTCAAAAGTTAATTAAAAACAGATTTGAATTTGAAATTTAAAACAAAATTTGAAAAGTTTGAATTAATACAGAAAACAGAAAACCCTTTTCTTACTCAGCTCGCCCTAGCCACAGACAGTGACCAGTGGGTCCAGCGCTGACTCAGCAGCACAGCGCGCGGCAAACCCTCTTACACCGCGGGCTGGCCTAGCCGCACCCGTTGACAGCTGGGGTCGGGGCAGCGGGGGCCACGCGCGCGCGTCACCCAGCGGGGATGCGACACGTGGGCGGTCCGGGGACTGCGCGGGTTGGGACGCCTAAAGTTGAGGTGCCTTTTTGCAAAACTTCCTCAAGAGCTGGCAGGTGGGCCAGAAGGGCTGCGGGTTTAGGCGGGAAAAAAGGGAGGGGGTCAAGTGCAAAACAGCCAGCGGCTGCTGCTGACTCTGACGGACGCGGTGCTGCCGGCGGCGAGAGACTGGCGTCTTCCAGCGACGATGGCGACGCGTACGCTGGTCGAATCGCGTCGCCCCAAAAACGAAAAACGAAGACGACACCACGGGCTACAACTTTCGTTCAGATATCTAGCACGGAGGAGGGCTACAGCGCGCGGAAAACCTAGGGGAAACCGAGGGTAGCAGGCTGGCTGCAGACGCGACTGACGGTGAATGCGGCGGCGCGCGTGCACGCGGGGTGCTCGACGCAGGGCGGCGGCGATGCAAGGTGAGAGGGGGAGGAGGATGATGTCCAGGAGGTCGGCAGGCTCACCTACGACCCTCAGGTGCAGCTAGCGAACTCGAGGGCGCGTAGATCGGCGAGGAAGTAGCGGGGCCGGGGTATTCCTGGTGCTCACGGACACGGCGGCGGCGGGGCTTCTCCGGCGAGCTCCTGGTACTACCCCGCGGCCTAGGCGTCGAAGAGGAAGCAGAGGAAGCCCCTGGTGCTCCTGGATCGCCTTGGGGAGCTTCAGACCGACGAGGCAAAGAGGTAGATGGGACTAGGGTTTGGGTTCGGCATGGGGAAGGCCATGGCTGTTCCTGGGGGAAAAGTGGGAGGAAGACGGGGTGCCTGGCGTCCAGATCTTGCCCTAGGGTTTCCTGGGGTGGTTGAGGTGAGAAGGGGGAGAGGGGAGAGGCACATGGGTAGCTTCACCTTTTGGCAAAGTAGGGGAAGGGCCTCGGGTGATCTCTCTCCTCTCTCTCTTGTTGCTTTGCTAAGAGAGGAAGGGAGGGGACCAGGGGAGAGGCATCGTGAGAGAAGGTGGTGGGGACATCAAGGTAGAGAGAGGGAGAGAGGGAGGGTAGCTCGGGCTAGGGTAGATGGGGCTCTGGTTAGGTTTGGTTTAGGGTTAGGGTAGATGGTGGTAGGGTTTAGAGATAGAAAAGGGAGAGGGGGTAAAAGGAGATTAGGGTTTAGAAGAACTAGGCTAGGAGAGAAAAGAGAGAAAGAAAAGAATAAGCCTCATATGATCATGCATAAGAGTTTTAATTAAAAGAAAAGATATGGGTCAGATAAAGGGTGATGGGATGGATGGAGATGGGTGTAGGTTCTAGATGCTTGCATGCATCAAGAAAGATCAAGCATGAAGAGGGGTAGAGAGAGATATGGGGGATGATCCACTCAAAGATTCAAATAAAATCCAAAAGACTAGAATGTGGTGGTTCTTGCATGGCCCATGCAAAATAATTAATGCCATGCTTATTCTTGTGAAAACAATAATATTTACATGGCATTATTCTTATGCATTCCCAAAAGTGGATTAAAGCTAAGCAAAAGAATTTGTAGAAGTAGATCCATCCTATCTCCCATGAGCTAGATTGAATACCAAAAGAAAAACAAATGCAAGCTCATGGATAATGGAATGGTGGAATTATAAGGTGGTGAAAGAAAAGGTGGTGGAGTGGAATAAAAGATATGCCCCCAACTCAACTTGGGCATTAAACAATATATCAATAACCAAATACAATATCAAGAGGCAAATACAATTTTCAATGCATATGAGAGAAGATCCAAAACAAAAAGGGTTTTATATGATGCTCAAATGCAAGGTGGCACGATGACATGAGCATGATATAATTATGATGCAACAATTATATATTTGAAGTAGCCATTATATTACTAGACCAAGTAGCATTACAATTGTTAGACAATTGGGATGCTACAACTCTCCCCCACTAAACAAGAATCTCGCCCCGAGATTCCTAGGAAAAAGAAAACAACACAAGGAGAGGCGGGTGTTCAAACGAAGGTGACCCTCACGTTCCCAAGTTGATGAACAACGGAATGGTGCGACCACTACACCTTGCAAACTTGCTAGACTTGTTGCGAGTCTTGCGTTTTGCTTCAAGAACAACGGGTTAGACGAATTGTAGGATTGTCGTGATACAAGAAGGATAGGATGGACATAGCTCCGGTTTTCTCAAGAAACATGATAAGAGAATAGAACCACTTGTGAAAGAAAAGGAAAAGATGATGTATCATGAATAAAGGAAGACACACCGTTAAGATTAAAGATTTATCGATACTAGGGAGGATGAAAACTTTGTCTCGCTAGAAGAAAAGAGCTAGATTGGAGAGGTTTGAACCACTATGACAATAGCATCGTATCCTCTCTCGGATTGGGGAAATGAAGTACGGAAACAATATTGCCTTCAAACAATAGAGTCCCTTGATATCAACAGAAAGATTTAGTTAGACATCGTCGGATTAGATTCTTGTTGCGCCGGTAAGACCCAAAGGATCACGCAATTGAGGTGCGCGGATATAACTTCCAGAGACGGATGTGAAGCCAGATCATGGTGGAATCCCGAGAAGCAAAGAATATGGAGGATCTGGAGTTTATTGTAGAGATACATATTGCTTTCTTTAGCCTTGAGGCTAACGCAATAGATTTGCGGCTGATGACCTCAACCATAATTGGCTTTACCACAGCAAAGAATTGATGAAACAAAGAGAGATAGTTTCCGTTCATCTTGTTTGGGGATGTCGAGCATCGGTAGAAAGACGAGGACCGAAAAGAGTTTGCGTTTGTTTCCACCAGATAATTGAAGATTTTGCTCCATCTAGAATAGACAGACCACCAACAAGAGATTGTTGATTATTTTCTTCGAGAGAGCACTCCGGAAAAACAAGGACGGAAGTAAAAGTATCAAGGGATAAAGGCCACTTCTAACTTCCGTGGGATGAGTGAAATCACATTAATTCACCAATTCAATGTACAAGAGCGAATGATAAGAGTAGTGGTATGGTAGCTACTCCATCCCGCACTCAAAGCATTACTCCGCACCTGAATAAGAAAACCATGCAACCCAACTACCGAAACAGACTAAAGGTATTGACAATAACTCATGGAACTTCGTTAGAAAACAAGGATAGATGCAAACGATTCGCCGGATTCACGGATAGATAAAGATGATGATGTTGTTGTCATGTCATAAGTAACCAGCCACCGGAAAGATATGAAGGAAGATCACGGAGACAACTGCAAGATTCAACAGCTACAGAAAAGATAGCACCAACTTGAACGGAAGGAATACAAGATCTGGAAGGTCTTCATGGCCTCCGGTGGATTGAGCATAGACGATAGAGCGAGAGGGTTTCAAGAGATCACTTGACGAGACTGAGGTGAAAGAACTCCATGTTCTTCTTGAAATGATTGAGAGAGATTTAGCAGTTTTGAGGAAAATCTTTAGCGGAACGACGATGATAACTTGCCAACAAGGAACAACTCCGGATTGGTTGAAGATGGAGGATGGAATTAACAATGGACTTGCTAATTCCAGAATTGAAGCAATGTATTTAGCAGAAGGACGTGGTCGAGATAGGTGACTTCATAAAGTCAGAATTCTCACTTTGAGACTTTGCACACAGGCAGTGCTCACGAAACTTGAGAGAAAGAGACATAGATGATCTTCCATGTCCTTCCATTGATATGGTATAGGCAAGCATATTATCAACATATACCACCATGGATTAACAAGATATCCCCAGAATATCAAGTTCACAAGGCGAGAGAAACGAACAAATGCTCGAACACTTCCTGAGCTCAACGCTCTTAGAAAGATCAATACTAAGAGCACGGGTTCGTGTTGAAGAAGATGCACTAGAAGAATAGATTATCTGGTCCTCCGGAAGAAAAAGAGATGTCACCTGGTTCACATTGTCGATTGGATCACCGGTTACAAAGATAAAGAGATCTTGGATAAAGAAAAGATGATAGATCGTACCTTAAGCAAAGCTATCAGAGACGAAAAGATGCAATTCCCTCGTCTCAAAGAGAATTTGCAGATATGGAGTTGAAAATGATGTGCAGCATGATGGACAGATGATAGACCGCCGTAGTGCTTTGGGAAACTCCGGATTGCCAAAGATGCTTGAATATGCATAGATATGATCACGGTGTACTCAAAATCACAGGAGATAACCGTCACCATTTGGAGGATAGTGTTGATAGCATTTTCCATATTCCACTCATGATAAGTGTCATATAGCTATGCCGATAACCAAATTACAATCACCAGCATCGGATCGACGCATGTTATGTAATTAGCCCAAGAGAATTGGAGATGAAATGAAACTCTAGGATTAAGCGCCGGTGACAAAAGAATGAGTTAGCATGGACATGCTGATAAAAGGAAGATAGATAATGTTTCACACATGACTGAAAAGGAGTGTGGAAGCACAGATGTATCAAAGAAATTTTTTCCGCATTTTCGGCATTAAAATACCAATAGATGCGCAAAATCACTTATCAGGTAGAGATTAGCGACTGATGCTTACACAGAATGTGGAGTTGCTAGAAGGAAGGACACCCTTAAGAAGATGGCACCGGTTAACAAGGAGTCAGATAGATCGCGCCGGTTTTCAAAAGCCTGTCAGTATGGAATGTACCAACAGTTGATAACCAAAAGGCATATAGCGATAACAAATATGGATGCAACAGATAGACAAGGAATTACACACACACACACTTTCTATTGTACTACGGAAACCCAGAACACGTGAATCCTAGTTTGAATTTTAAGAAGAGGATTGAAAACGTTACACTTCCTTACCAGAAAAGGGTGGTGGGTGGGTAAGAAGAAAAGTGGAAGCAGTCCTACTCTCGCGTTTTGTTTTTCCCTAGTATACATAGCTACCAAAAATATTTGCTAGACTGACAACGACCATTTGGCTGAGACCCTGAAGGGCGGGATGGCTCTGATACCAATTGTAACTACCTCGGTGAATTACGCTCCTAGTTGCAAGCCTGGATGAGCGGAAATGGATAAAATAGTACGGTGGGGCCCAATGCCACTCACAGGTAGACCTTTCGGCCGTCCTAACCATTTCCAAACATCGGGACAAGAACGGGCGGCGTAATCGGCAGGCGAAGGGATCAACTACATACACAAATGAGTATGTATGCAAGCCACCATACAACAGTCCTCGGAGCCATTCCATCTAAAAGAAATAGAAATATTGCAACGCCATACGGCAAGATCCAAATATCCTAGATAGATATAATAGTTTAGGATATCTCCTCATACATCAAACATCAGAGTATCAGGCGGAAGCGGAAAACAAGATCCGAGTACGGATAAGAAGCAAATCGGCATAAGATGCCCCATAAATAAACACATCCCGCCCACAGATCTCACGGATCCCCGTTCCCGGAATCTCTACACCGAATGATCGTTGCCAACATCGTCCGTCTCCTCCACCTAGTATCCATCTTGCGAGTTTACCTGTCCGTCTGAATCAAACAATTTATCGTGTGAGACCCTCGGGGTACTCAGCAAGTCTTTATGCCTCTAAAGGGGACACAACCTGGGGTGACGCAATTGCAGCAAAAGATAATACCTAACAATTCTATAGATACTCGCTAACCATCCGCCTAACCATAGATAGACGGATGTCCGTGAATTAATAACAGCAGATATAACGGTAATATTAACAGATCCATCCCCCTCCTCGCTTACCAACGAGGAAGCGGACGAACAACCCCCCCATCCGTTGGTAGTTTTATTATCCATTCCATGAGTGTTGCACTATTTACTAGTCAGGTACTTAGTCATATTAAAAGCGGTACTTTAGTTATTCTTGTCTATGTTCGAGAAACTGTGCTCCAAGTCGTCCATAACCGCGGACACGGCTTTCAGAAAGATTTACCCTGCAGGGGTGCACAAATAACAACACACACTCGATCAACCTCGGAAAAACCAAATCAAAACCCAACGAGGCATTCACGACAAAGCGATCACAGGATTCAGAAATATTTCAGGGGGCCACCCCATTAAGCTACCCACGACGAAGCTGGCCGGCTCCGAGACGGACTCAAGGTTTGTGTGGATGGCTGTAAACGACTGGGAACCCGAAAGTGTGACTGGGCTTGTCGATACAGCGAAAACGTGTCACGGCCCTAAACAGTACAGGTGCTCCACGCACAATCTTAAATAAAGCAGTAAAGCATGGCATAAGTACAGGATAGTAATAAAGCCCCAAACTAATTGTGGCCCCAAGAAATAAGAACGAATCAAGCTCTGGCTCAGGGGGTCCATAAGCCTCCCGGATGTGGATAGCGCGAATATTCAAGGAACGGGAATCAAGTACTCGGGGTCTTACGGGACACAAGTGAGCATGAAAAACCAAATAGCAGATATTGCTCACCGGTGCCACTTTCATTAGTTATCCCATTACTACTCAGGTTAAGTTGTATAGGTACCTCGTTATCCATCAGACACTCACGTACCCTACACATGCTGTTCTACGACTCGCATGGCTCAAACAACTCATGTAGTAATGGCTCATGGGTTGGAGGAACAAGCTTCGGTGGGGTTTAAAAGTAAGGGCTAGGCAATAGGTACTATATGTATGCAAGCATGTGGTAGTGCTTGCCTGGCAGCTCAGTTGAAGCGAGAGAAGGATCTGGGTAGTGCTCCTGGGTTTCTTGATATATCCCCTGCTCAGCGTCTATTCGAAGAAGAACCAAACAAACAAGGGCCATCATAAATAAAGTGCACAAGCATATGAATAAAATGCGACACGCAAACAATCATGCCATGATGAATGATGCACAATTTGCATGGCAATAAAGTAGCATGGCATGGGTGAGGTGTGGAATACAAGATATAAGCATTTTATGGAGTTTTAATCATATTTTATACTCAAATAAGTTGCTGTATACTTTATATTTACATGATGCATGCTTCAATTCAGAATATGGAATGCATAAACAGAAAGGTCTCGTCGCGCTGATCGATTTAGACATATTGTTTGTTAAATTTGGAGTTATAAAACAAAAGTTATTAATTAATTAAGAGAAAAGGGCATTTTATTGTAGTTTTAATCAACTTGAAAATTAAATTGTCCAAAATATATTTTGAAGGCCATATTTGAATTCCTCACATTTTTCTGATTTCAAAACATATATTAAATGTTTAATTTGGAATTATATTTCAAAAGTTAATTTAAAACAGATTTGAATTTGAAATTTGAAACAAAATTTGAAAAGTTTGAATTAAAACAGAAAACAGAAAACCCTTTTCTTACTCAGCTCGCCCTAGCCACAGACAGTGACCAGTGGGTCCAGCGCTGACTCAGCAGCACATCACGCGCCAAACCCTCTTACACCGCCGGCTGGCCTAGCCGCACCCGTTGACAACTGGGGTCGGGGCAGCGGGGGCCACGCGCGCGCGTCACCCAGCGGGGATGCGACACGTGGGCGGTCCGGGGACTGCGCGGGTTGGGACGCCTAAAGTTGAGGTGCCTTTTTGCAAAACTTCCTCAGGAGCTGGCAGGTGGGCCAGAAGGGCTGCGGGTTTAGGCGGGAAAAAAGGGAGGGGGTCAAGTGCAAAATGGCCAGCAGCTGCTGCTGACTCTGACGGACGCGGTGCTGCCGGCGGCGAGAGACTGGCGTCTTCCGGCGACGATGGCGACGCGTACGCTGGTCGAATCGCGTCGCCCCAAAAACGAAAAACGAAGATGATACCACGGGCTACAACTTTCGTTCAGAGATCTAGCACGGAGGAGGGCTACAGCGCGCGGAAAACCTAGGGGAAACCGAGGGCAGCAGGCTGGCTGCAGACGCGACTGATGGTGACTGCGGCGGCGCGCATGCACGCGGGGTGCTCGACGCAGGGCGGCGTCGATGCAAGGTGAGAGGGGGAGGAGGATGATGTCCAGGAGGTCGGCAGGCTCACCTACGACCCTCAGGTGCAGCTAGCGGACTCGGGGGCGTGTAGATCGGCGAGGAAGTAGCGGGGCCGGGGTATTCCTGGTGCTCACGGACACGGCAGCGGCGGGGCTTCTCCGGCGAGCTCCTGGTACTACCCCGCGGCCTAGGCGTCGAAGAGGAAGCAGAGGAAGCCCCTGGTGCTCCTGGATCGCCTTGGGGAGCTTTAGACCGACGAGGCAAAGAGGTAGATGGGACTAGGGTTTGGGTTCGGCATGGGGAAGGCCATGGCTGTTCCTGGGGTAAAAGTGGGAGGAAGACGGGGTGCCTGGCATCCAGATCTTGCCCTGGGGTTTCATGGGGTGGTTGAGGTGATAAGGGGGAGAGGGGAGAGGGGAGAGGCACATGGGTAGCTTCACCTTTTGGCAAAGTAGGGGAAGGGCCTCGGGTGATCTCTCTCCTCTCTCTCTTGTTGCTTTGCTAAGAGAGGAAGGGAGGGGACCAGGGGAGAGGCATCGTGAGAGAAGGTGGTGGGGACATCAAGGTAGAGAGAGGGAGAGGGGGAGGGTAGCTCGGGCTAGGGTAGATGGGGCTCGGGTTAGGTTTGGTTTAGGGTTAGGGTAGATGGTGGTAGGGTTTAGAGATAGAAAAGAGAGAGGGGGTAAAAGGAGATTAGGGTTTAGAAGAACTAGGCTAGGAGAGAAAAGAGAGAAAGAAAAGAATAAGCCTCATATGATCATGCATAAGAGTTTTAATTAAATGAAAATATATGGGTGAGATAACGGGTGATGGGATGGATGGATATGGGTGTAGGTTCTAGATGCTTGCATGCATCAAGCAAGATCAAGCATGAAGAGGGGTAGAGAGAGATATGGGGGATGAGCCACTCAAAGATTCAAATAAAATCCAAAATACTAGAATGTGGTGGTTCTTGCATGGCCCATGCAAAATAATTAATGCCATGCTTATTCTTGTGAAAACAATAATATTTACATGGCATTATTCTTATGCATTCCCAAAAGTGGATTAAAGCTAAGCAAAAGAATTTGTAGAAGTAGATCCATCCTATCTCCCATGAGCTAGATTGAATACCAAAAGAAAAACAAATGCAAGCTCATGGATAATGGAATGGTGGAATTATAAGGTGGTGAAAGAAAAGATGGTGGAGTGGAATAAAAGATATGCCCCCAACTCAACTTGGGCATTAAACAATATATCAATAACCAAATACAATATCAAGAGGCAAATACAATTTTCAATGCATATGAGAGAAGATCCAAAACAAAAAGGGTTTTATATGATGCTCAAATGCAAGGTGGCATGATGACATGAGCATGATATAATTATGATGCAACAATTATATATTTGAAGTAGCCATTATATTACTAGACCAAGTAGCATTACAATTATTAGACAATTGGGATGCTACATATCGGACCTTTCAAGATTCTGAACCACCGAGGAGAAGTGTCGTATCAGCTAGAACTACCTGAAGAGATGTCAGCCATCCACAATGTGTTCCATATCTCGTTACTTTGCAAATGCTTGGAGGTGCCTGAGAAGACTGAAGTTTTCAAGAATATCGATCATAGAGCTGTGGAAATCAACAATGACCTGACCTATCGGGAAGTACCCATCCGTATCCTAGAAGAAGCCTACAGAACCACCAGGACCAGGATCATCAAGTTTCTCAAGATTCAGTGGAGCAACCATACCGAGGAGGAAGCTACCTGGGAGCGAGAAGATTACATTAGGACAGAGTTCCCAGATCTCTTTAGTTCCTAGTTTTCTTTGTAAATCTCGGGACGAGATTTTGTTTAAGGGGGGAAGGTTTGTAACATCCCAAAACTTCAATCCAAGCTTATCAAGATCAAATCAACCAAAAATAGGGTTAACAAAAACTTTTCCAAACTTAAAATGAAAGCATTCATATATGTGTGCATTTAAAATAGGAGTTGTTTGAATTTCCATGATTAAGTGATCCAATGCTTGTAAAATATTTCTTAGGTGATTTAAACATCATCTACATCATTCCCAAACTTTTCCTAAAGAAAATCAAATGAAAAATAATTAAAAAGGAGGAATGGTCATTTTGGCCATTTTAATCCACTACACTACTTTGGCTATTCCTAGCACTCAATTCTTAACAGAAATAATTCTTGATATTTGTACCCCTTGCTAGTACACATAATGAGGTACCAAGGACCAACTTTTGATCTGCTAAAAACATTTTTTACTTATTTTAATTGGCATTTGAAAATTGAATCTAATGCATATGCATAGATCACCCCTTATTCAAAACCCATCCATTTGAGCTCCACTTTCAAAACCCTTGCAACCATAGACTATCTAGCACTTGTGGAGATCACTCAAAAATTTTGAAACCAAAATTCAAAACTTTTTCTCTTTCGGCCATTTCATCAAACACCTTGCTAGCAAGATTCTATTGGCCTAACTAATACTATTTTGAGATGATTTTGTCTAGCAATTTGGAGGTGCTTTGATCATCTTGTCCCCCCTCAAGCCTGACCAGACCAACCCCAACATCTACCCTACCTCCTAGCTGCACTGCACTGCCATGCCGAGCCACCTCTCGCCGGCCGGCCGTGCACTCGCCGCAGCAACCCTCTCCTGCTTCTCTCTCCATGTCTAGGAGGTAGCTCACACCTCACCGCCACCCCCTGTCCCCTGCCCGAGCCCAGCCCTGCAGTGGACCACCAAGAATACCACGCGCCCAGTGCCACCGCACCATGCCGGTGCCGCCCCCAGAGAGCGCTTTGTCCCTGCTCGCACAGACCGCCCCTTGGCCGCAGCCCGAGCAGAACACCCTAGACACCCCCACTGGCCACCCAACGCCTCACAGCCACCGCTCGCCGTGGACACCGCCGCCTCTGCCGGTTAGAGCGCCACCTCGCCCAGACCGCATGCCACCGCCCCTATGGCCGCATTCAATTCCTAGAGCACCGCCAGGGGACCGCCCGTTGATCGCCACCCTTAGCCATGCTTCTACCCTGCCGTAGCCTTGTCGCCGGAGTCGCCTGCCCATCCCGCTCGGTCTCACCATCGAACCTATAAAAGGAGGCCTCCCCATCCTCTCCTATCCACACCACTCCACTCCCCTCACCTCACCGAAGCTCACCCACCTCTAGCCAGAGCAAGGGGAGCAACAGCTCGCCGGAATTGGAGCCGGAGCAGCTGCCTCTAGAGGAGAAGGGCGCCGCTGATTGCGACGACCCCAAGCTCCGCCGCAACCGCACCTCGCCTTGCCGTTGTCGTCCAGTTCGTTTGCCCGCCTCGCCGACCCCGCTGGAGCCCTGGTACATCCTCAGCAGACCCCCACCGAGCCGCTAGGGTTCGAGCTCGCTGGCGACCTGTTCGTCGTCGACGACGACCCTCGGCCATAGATTCCCATTCTAATCCTACGGAGCACCACGGGGGCGGCCCAACTTCTTTCCCGCGCTAGCCCACCCGTTCAAATCTAGATTTTCCTTTTTAGTTTGAATCTAGTTTCTATCCACTACTTTAAAATTCAATTCAGAGAGTTTTAGAAATCCAAATTGCATGAAACTAATTTTGTCTGAAAGGTATTGAAATGATTATCCAAGCCCGTTGGATTTAATTCAATTAGAGTTATAGATCTCTCCTAATAAAAATAACAAAGCGGAAGCATTTGCAACTTGCAACATTTTTATAAAATCAACCAAGTTAGCTTTTGAGTTGATTCCAACTCTCCAAAAATCACAATTCATCATATCTATCCAAGTATGTAATAATATTAAGGTTTACATGCAGTGACTTTGGACTAGTACCAAAATAATGCTATATAGGCATTTCTAGTCACTTTAAATCATTAAATAATGAACTTAAACCAAAGTAATATTTATCCAACCCTTAAATCTCATTCCCAAATGTTAGAATATGTGGTGATGACATGTGTCAACATGATCCCATATTTTAAGTGGTGAATATTAAATCTTAGTTAATTTTTCAATGAGTAGAAATTACTTTTCTAAAATAAAAAGAAAGAAACTATTGAATTAAACTTGTGATGCTTGTGATGATAATAGATCATCAAATGTATGCCTTAGAGTGCTAATTAGACTAGTTAAGTATTGTTTGGTGATTGTGTACTCCATATGTATTTATAGAAGATAGTACCGACCAAGCTTACGAGGAGGAGGAGTGCTATCAAGACGAAGACGAAGAAAACTTCCACCACTGCACCAACCAAGGCAAGCCACCATTAACAGTGCAAGCTACCCTTAGCAAGCTGCCATTAGAAAGCTAGCACCATCCAAGATTAACCCTTGCCAGTTTAGTTCTTAGCAAACTAGAAACAAACTAGATGGTTTAGCAAAGATGCCTTAAGCATGCTTTGATCACACCCCCTTTAACTATTAGTACCACAAGTCTTATTGACAAGTTTTACCTCCCTTAATTTACACAAAGTTCTTTACTTGTTTTGAAGGTAGAATAAAAAGTATAAAACTTGACCTACTTAGAAACCTTTAGGTGTCATTCTATGGCATGAGATTGATCCCATCCTTCCACCTTAGTGAACACTCTTAACTTAGTATTTTAGAGTAGATCAAAAACTTGAGTCACTTTAGATGGGAACAATTGGTGAAAATGAATTGTGAAAACCTTGGAATGATGAGTCATTCTATTGAGATGTTTTGACATGTGTTGAGAAACACAACTGGTTTATGATGATGAAAATGATGAGGCATGAGGCTTAACCCTTTTATAAAACTGATGGTTGGATTCGGATGCGATACCATTCCAAATTTACCGTACAACCACATTACCTGAATTGGGTAAGGCTTAGCTGGAAATTTATGTGCATTAGTACTAGTTCCCTCGCGGGAGAGGTCTGAGCTGAGGCTACCTCTCATGATGTCCACCTATGCAGTGCCCAAGATGACTGATGGTCATGGTTGGGAGGCCATGCCCATAGGAGAGGTGCTGGTACTAGGGTGTGTAAAGGGAAGGTTATGCTTGATTATCTACATACTAAGTATGATGATTTAGGGTTATCCCTGACAGATGTATTGAATCTTGTGGTGAAAGTGTACCACCTCTGCAAAGTGTCAAACTATTCGAATAGCCGCGTCCGCGGTTATGGAGAGTTGGAATGGCCATACTGTTTCGTTGTCAGATGTTTTCCAAATAACTTGAAATGAATGATGAACTTTGACTTGACCACAACAGGGTTGTGTTTATGATAATAGCTTCCCAACTTAAGCGATTCTAGAACTTTACTTTATCTTTCTTTGCTTCTGAACTCAGCTTAGGTTTCAAACTTAACTTTATGGTTAAACTTAGATTTTGCACTTTAACTTAGAACTATAGTACCTGTTAATAGTAGTTTGCGAGTACTTAAAGAGTACTCATGGCTTTGGTCCCTAGCTATTCTCATGGCCAGACTATGAAGGAGACTATCAAGAGGATGGTCATCAGGACGGCTATGATAACTAGGACTATCTGCCTTCGTCAGCATTGCATGTGCCCCTGAAGATGGACCCCACCGCTACGCTTATCTTTTATTTCCGCTGCTTGTTGTATTAAAGACTGGATCATGAGATCCTTATTTGTGTAAGACCTTATGTATGGTTTGTAATGGATGATGTACTGTGATATCCAAATCCGTTATGTCTCGCAAAAATGGTAATACTGGGATTGCGAGGTATGGCATAACGGGCATCTGGGATTAAAAATCCGAGTGTTAACAAAAGTCAAATAAACCCGAATTCTATAGAGTCGGAAGATGCAGAAAAGTCTGAGAAAGGGAAACATACCAAGGATGACATCGTCGACTTTCGTCTTCTCTTCGTGAAGACTATGGAGCTCAGCCCGGAGCACCGCGGAAATGTCCTTCTTTCTGAATAACTTGTCGTTGACATCCGAGATTTTCTGATCTTGAAGCGCAATCTTGCGATCACGCTCATCGGTGGCCATGGAGCTGGATTCGAGAATATGAGTAATGCTCTTCTCATGATCTGCCTTGAGCTTATCCAGCTCTTGGCAAAGTTTTTATTCTCCACCACCAAGGTTTTCAGATTCTCGGCCTATTCGATCATGGCGCAGGACTTTTTTACCAGTTCTGTAAGTCAAAAAAGAACAACAGTTCAACAAAAATTTGACTATGAAACAAAAAAGACAAGGTTTGAGTCTCGAAATTTTTACCTTCGGCCTCATCCTTGGAAACCTTCAGTTGTGCATTTTCAAGTCGGAGAGCTCTGATCTCTTTCCGCTTGTTGCAGATATTTTTAATAATTCCTGGTTATATGAATTAACTTTCTGTAAGTCAGAATACCCAGAGTCAGAAGTCTACTAAAGACTCGGGCTAATATTGTAACTAATATTAGCACGAGCCTTGGGGGCTACACTAGTTGGATTTGACTATCCAACTTCATGCTTGGGGGCTAGAGGATAGGATATGAAGTACCATAAACGAAAAAGTGAGTTGGAATTCCGACTTACATGTTGTTCATGTGTGAGCTTGCTCAAGAACATGTTCACTTCAGTTGTAACCTTCTCGGCAAGGGTGAGCGGGATCACTGGTGGAGGTGGTAATACACCAGCTCTCAGTCCCTCGTCACGAAGGCAGACTTGTTCGAGAAGTTTGGAGTACTTGATGTCCTCCGCTTCTTGTGCTTCTTCTTGGGTAGAAAGATTCCGGCTTTCTAGGCACTGCCAGGCCAGATGCTGGATTTCCTCCGCAGATTTCTGAGACATGCCAAGTGTGGCAAGTACCGGATTACTTAGGACGTTGTCGGCGAAGATTTTTGCCGAGGGATCATTACCCGAAGAGGGTTCACCCTTATCAAAACCTGAGTCACTCATGGTGACGTCAGTCTGTGACTCAAGGATCGCTGGCTCCACTAAGGGAGCCGGATATTCTACAACAGTTGGAGATTTAGTAATCTCCGGTGCCGCAGAAGGCTGAGGAACGGGAGTCAGAGGAGCCACGGCAGGAGAAGCCAGTTTGAGTTTCGACTGGCGCAGGGGCTTCACGGCAGCATCCTTCCCCTTGCCCTTGATGAGTTGTTTAGCTCTGAGAAGATTATAGAACAAATAACATTACATCTCAGAAGGAACTACAAGCAAAATACAAATACCTCGTGAAGAAAGATTACCTCTTCACAACTGGCAATTCCTTTGTGCCGATAGCCACTGTCGGAGCTTTGTGCTTTCTAGGCACAACATCCGGCAGTGGGACCAATTCCTCCTCCTGAGAAAACTCAGGACGATATCCCTCGATAGGAGCAAACTCCGACTCGGGGAGATCAGCAAGCTGAAAAGGAAAAAGCATCTCAGTATTGCAAAAAGATAACACATAGATGAGCACACAAAAAAGAGTTATTGCTGGAGTTTACCAGAGTAACAGGATCTTCCGCTATATGCATGTCCAGGGACAGCTCCGGAATCTTCCTTTCGATCCGCTCCCTTATTAGCCATTTGATTTGGCATATATGGTCATGCGGCTTTAAGGACTTGGGGCTGATGCGGAGGGAATCTTTCTTCGACGACGTAATGGAATGCATCAGTCGATCTCCATGATGTTGAAGAGGTTGGATCCGGCGAGAAACCCAGCACTGGACCAAGTCAGACCCTCTTAGGCCCTTGTGCTACATCAGATATTCAATCTGCCTCTTGGCAAGAAGAAAATCGTCACTAAGAGCCAGAGCAACCTCATCCCAAGATGCTTGAGGTGTGGCGGCTCCATCGACGAAAACCAGCAATGAAGTAGCTTTGCCGGGAGCGGGAATATCCTTATGATAGAAAAAGGTAGCCATCCATTGTTTGACCGACTCACTAAGTAAAATCCGAGGATAAACATGGTCACGCCTAACTGAAAAACTAATAGTACCGGTAATATAAGGATTACCGACAGTAATGGAATTTCTCCAGACATGGAAGTACTACCGAAAGAGAGTCAGGCTCAGCCTAATGCCGAGATACCCCTCGCACAAAGAGGCGTACGCGCTCATCTCTAAGATGGAGTTCGGGGGAAGATGGTGGAGATGAACACCATAGTGATCTATAACCTCAGAAAAGAATTCTAAGGGAGGAAAGGATTGACCTCTGTCGAGGTGAGTGCCGAAATGCACTAGCTCGTCGGCTTGAGGGTTGGGGACGGTTTCGCTGAAGCCGCTCCGCCAGTCGCCGACATAGAGGAGCCCTTTGTTTTCTACGCCGAGCAGCTTGGTGTTGTCGAGGACGCACGAGATCCAAACCCCGCGGTTGCTTTCTTTCTCTGCCGTCGTCGCCATCGCTGCCACCGCTACTGCTGCCTCCAAGCAAGAGGATGAAGAAGAAGCCATTCTCTTTGGTGAGCCGACGACCTTGGATGGGCGGCGCTGAGGTTTTTTCTGGAGGCAGAGGAACACTAAGTGCTGGGGAGGAGTAGATGGGAAGGAAGTGGCACTAGGAATAGGTGAGGAAGATGAGGAAAAGAAATCCTCACCCCTTATAACCGCCAAGCCGCACCAAGATTCGTGCAAATGTTACAGTAAATACACCACGCATCGTGGAAAGAACTGGGAAGCCCCCACGTGATGATTACGCCGCCTCGATCTCCACACACGCATTGAAATGGCGCCTCGGTTCCGCAAAAGGCGGACCCACCAACGGTCATGCTGATAGGAAATGTCTGTCAGTGACGTGACTTGACCATGACTGGTGTCAGATGATGTCAGATACCAAGTTCCGGCTTAGTTTGAATTTCGAGCTGGAAATCCGAATAACGTATTTATAGGTCGGACTTATTTTAAGACCCGGATCGTATCTTTTGTTCTGAAGTTTCAGGAACCCTTCAAGATTCTGCAAGCCAAAGATCAAGCTGGATGATGATAAATCTGACTTTGGATCTTGGAGACTTCCGGGGGCTGCTGTTGGGGATATACTTTCCGGGTATCCTCACAGTTCCTCAATGACCAGGGTGGCCCACTTCAGGTTAGAGCTTTGCTTCACGGGTGGCCTAGTCAGGGAGAAGAGACAGAGTCCAGTCCGGCTACGGGAAAGCCTAGAAGCCTTACCGACATAGGCCCATGGTGTTACTTGTAGTGCAAGATGTACTCTGTAACCGACTCTTAGTCGTAGCCCGATAGATCTCTCCTGTAAACCCTAGGCCGGATATCTATATAAGCCGTCCTAGGGAGAGCCTTTAGGACACACCCTTACTATCACAATCTCAACTCGCACATGCGATCCCCTTGTAACCCATATTCTGGCTCTGCCGTATTACTAGATTGCTAGCAGGAGTAGGATCCATCCAAAGCCGGTGGATTCGAACCTGGGTAAACTTGTGTGCTCACCGTCCTGGAACACCGTACGTCTCACACCCCTCTCTTCCACATGCCTCGAGGACCCCCTCGTGGCGTACTTGTCATCAATCCGACGACACAATCACCAAACAATACTTAAATACTTCTATTTAGCACACAAAGGCTCACACTAGATGATCTAGCATCATTACAATCATCACATGAACTAAATACCTAATCTTACTTATCTTATTTTGGAAAAGTAATTTCTACTCATTGAAAAAAATACTTAAGAATTAGTATTCTCCAATTAAAATATGGGATCATGTTGACACATGTCATCACCACATATTCTAATACTTGGGAATGTGATTTAAAGTGTTGGTCATATTTTATAAAGTTTAAAATTACTATTTAGTACAATTAAAGTGACTAGAAATGCCTATATAGCATTCTTTTAGTACTAGTCCAATGTCACTACATGTAAACCTAAATATTTTTACATATTCTGATAGATCTTGTCAAATATGATTTTTGAGAGTTGGAATCAATTCAAAAGTATTTATGGTTGATTTTTGAAAAATGTTTAAAGTTGGAAAATCCTCTATCTTGTTATTTTTGGTATAGGTGATTTATAATTTCAAATGGTTTGAATGCAACGGGCTTGGATATATATTTTGAATACCTTTCTAACAAAATTGGAATCCTGCAATTTGGTTCAGTGAATCTCTTTGAATTGATTTTTGAATCTACTGACAGAATCTAGTTTTAACTAAAATAGTAAAACTCTATTTGAATCTAGGGGCTCTGCGCGGGAAACTAAATGGGCCAACCCAACTGCACTACGCTGGCGTAGCGGGCTGCTGATAGGACGGTCCCACGCGTCAGCGACTAAACTAAACCAAAACGGTATCTTTCAATTTGAGCCGTGCGATTAGAGCGACAATCGATGGCTGAGCATCGTCGTCTCCGTCGCACAATTCCGGCGAGACTGAACCCTAACACGAATGGTAGGGGTACGTGGGGGCTCACCTAGGCTCCAGCTAAGGTAGACGATAGGGGCGAATGGGTTTGTCGACAACAGCGGTTTGAATGGTGGTCGCGGCGGCTCCTGGGATGGTCGCAATCAATAGATCCCTTCCTCGACTACAGCGGTAGACTCCAGCCAAATTCCAGCGTCGTGGTGCTTGCCTTGCTCCGAGGAAGGGTGTGGGAGGTGTCTGAGAGAGAGGGGAGTGAGGTGGTGTGCCGAATGAGGGCTGGGGTGGCCTCTATTTATACACCGGCGAGAGGACAGAGCGGCATGGCTCGGGCTCGTCGGCGACATCGTTATAGGGGGCTATAGGCATGGCTGAGCATAGGGGTCGACGTAGTGCTTCAGGGAGGTCGTAATGGGTGTGATGGCGTAGCAAGGGGCGATCGAGAATGGTCGGGAGAGGTCCGTGCTCTATGCGGGAACAACGGCGTTCGAGACGACGCATAGTGGCTATGGTCCGCGCGGTGGTGAACGGGCATGTCTGGGAGGTAGCTAGGGTCACGGCAAGTACGGGCATGCGCGGTGAGGGCGAGGCACGGCGTGTGTGCACGGTCTGGGCGAGGCGGTCGGGTGCGTCAAGCTGGCGTGCTCTATGTACATCATAGAGACATAGGGCGTGGCGGTTCTAGGGTGGTCGAGGGCTCTTATGTGGTCGAGGCTTGGATAGAGGGTGGTAGTAGAGTGCGGCGTGTCTGGCTAGGTGTTTGTGGTAATGGTCACAAGAAATGTACTTTGGAAAATTTGAATGAAAGTTTTTGAGTGATCTTAACATAAGCTTGAGAGTCTATGTTTGCTTGGAGAGGTCAAGTTGAATTGGTTTGAAAGGTTTTTTGAAAAAGTGGGATCTTAACATATGAACTAGTTTCACTTTTCAACTGTCCATTAAATTGATTTGGAAATTGTTTCTGTTAATTTGTAAAGTGGGCTTGGGTTCACTTTTACTTGGTCTAGCAAGGGGTGAAAAGAATTGAGAAAGTTTATATTAGAAATCTTTTACTAGAAACACCCAAAGTGGTCTAGTGGTTAATTTTGGTCAAAATGACCATTTGATCATATGATTCATATTTGAATTTCTTTTCTTTTGGTTTTGTTTGTAATTCGCCTAGATGATGTAGTATTCATTTTTAAACCATTCCTTATCATTTCTAGCAATCAAACATGGCAATTGCAATCATTCACACACTAATGCAATTCAAACATACACTCATATTAAATTTAATAATAAAAGTTTTTGTTAACCCGAATCTTAGGTGATTTGAATTTGATAAAATTGATTAATATTTTTGGGGTGTTACATCCTCTTCCTTCATTCAAATCTAGTGATATCGAGAATAGGCGTCGAGGAAATAGAGGTCTTCGTATCCCGCGGTGGAATCGATAATCTGGTCGATCCGCGGTAATGGGAAGTGGTCTGATACATTGCAGACGTATCTATAATTTTTGATGTTCCATGCTTATTTTATATCTACTCTCTTATGTTTTGTCCACACTTTGGAGTATTTTTACGCATTTTCTGGAACTAACTTATTAACAAGATGCCACAGTGCCAGTTGCCTGTTTTCTGCTATTTTTGGTTTCAGAAAAGCTAGTAAGGAAATATTCTCGGAACTGGACCGGACAAAAGCCCAGGTCAATATTTCACTAGAAGGAATACGGAGTCCGGAGGGGAGACGAAGAGGGAAGCCAGGGTGGCCACACCCTAGGGTGGCGTGGCCAGCCCTAGCCGCACCACAAGGGGGTGTGGGCCCCCTGGTGCTCCACCGACCTTGCCCCTTCGCCTATATATTGCATCCGGGACGAAAACCCTAAGGACCCGATCAAAATTCAACGAAAGAGTCTGTAGCCGCCAACATCTCAATCCATAGATCGGGAGGGATCTAAAGCTCTTCCTGGCACCCTACCGGAGGGGATATATCACCCTGGAGGCCTTCTTCATTACCATGACTTCCTCTAGTGTGATGCATTTGTAGTTCATCCTTAGACTACGGGTCCATGTAGTAGCTAGATGGTTGGTTCTCCTCCTTTGTGCTACTATGTTTAGATCTTGTGAGCTCCGTTCATGATAAGGATCATCTATTTGTAATCCTACATGTTGTGTTTGCGGGGATCCGATGGATATTGAGATGCTATCTTAGATTGATTATTGATTCTATCATGACTATGTTATTTGTGATCTTGCATGCTTTCCGTTGTTAGTAGCTATCTTGGCCGAGTAGATGCTAGCAACTCCAAGAGGTTATGCTCGATAGTGGGTTCATGCCTCTAGGAATTTGGGGAAGTGACAGAAATCTCTAAGGTACTAGATGTGTTGTTGCTACTAGGGAGAAAACAGCAATCCTTTGTTCATAGAACAATCGTATTGTTTACTTTACACACTTTGCTTAATGCTATTATCTGTTGCTTGCAACTTAATACTGGAGGGGGTTCGGATGATAACCTGAAGGTGGATTATTAGTAATAGATGCAGTTGGATTACGGTCTATGTATAATGTTGTAATGCCCAATCAAATCTCATAGGAGTCAAGATGATTAGTATATGCATGTATGCTTTCTCGGTGTCTGTCAATTGCCCCGCTATAATTTGTTCACCCAACGTGTCAACTATCTTAAGGAGAATCACCTCTAGTGAACTATGGACCCCGGTCCATTCTTTACTATTTTCTTTTTACTTTCTGCAAGCAATTACTATCTTCCACACAATACGTTTAATCCTTTGTTTCAGCAAAACCGGTGATATTGACAACCTCACTGTAAGTTGGGGCAAAGTTCTGTGGTTGTATTGTGCAGGATTCCAAGTTGGAAGACAACACCTTGGGGTTTTTTCCTTGCTCCTACTAGTTCGATAACCTTGGTTTCATCGCTGAGGGGAAATTTGCTGATGTGCTCATCATACCTTCCTCTTGGGGTTCCCAACGAGCTCATCACTTTTTGAGCCATCAAGCCTATTTTGCGACGTTGTTGCTGGGGAGTCAAGGACAACTTTACAAGGGGAGTCCTTCATAACCAATCTCTTTACTTTGTTTTTAGTTTTTCTTAGTTTATTTCTTCTTTGTTTGCTTGTTTATTTTATAAAAAACACACAAAAAAATTAGTGGTTCTAGTTTGCTTTCTTTATATCAAAAACACACAAAAAAATAGTTTCTATTTTAAGTTGTTATTATGTCTAGCATTGATCCAATCACTATGTTGCCTAAGGAAATGATTTTTACATTCAAACAAGGAATTGAAGAGAGTTTGAAAGAAGCTTGGTCTAGGATCTCTGAATTACATGCAAAAACTAAACCTAAAATGACTCTAAGCTTGTTTCTTAGCAGTTTTTACTTTGGAACTGCTCTTTGCTATAGATATGCTTTGGATGCTGTAGTAGGAGGAGATTTCCTCCAACGCAATGAGGGTGAAGCTTATAATGCTATAAAAAAGTTGTTTGCAACATATAACTTGCCTAGCAAATCCGATTCCTCCTTCATAAACATATTTGCCTGATTAAACACTCTTGAGGCCAACACATCTAGTTTAAAAGATTGCTATAACATGCTTAGAGAGCATTATGAATATGTTCCAATAAATTCTAAATCTTCAAAATGGCTTCCTACAGTAAAAGTTGTTATAAATAATGAAACTTTTCATGCTCGCTGTGATATCATGTCTGAATTCTGTCTTATGCCTAAAGATATCTATGAATCTTTGGGGGATTTTTGACGGGGGAGAGGAAATATCTCTTACTAATAATGCCACAATATTACCCATTGGAATAGCTAAAGGAGTGTTTACAAAGATTCTAGGGAAAGTGGTGTCCACTGATTATCTTGTTATTGAATGTGTAGGAAAAGGACAAATTACACTTGGAAGATCCCTACTAAAACTCCTTGGAGGAATAATAGATGTGAAAAAGGGCATCATGCATTTTGCTTCTCCACCAAACAATCATATGTTCCCCACGGATAAGAATAAAGGTAAGAAAGGAATCTTTTGTTGAGTCTTGGAAGTTATTACCTCTGTCATAACCTCTCCCTATCATTTTTGTGTGGTTTTTGTGCCAAGAGTAACCTCTATTGAGAGAGAAGTAAGATTTGGGAAAGTTGCTGTCCCGAAACAGATTTTTGTGCTTCACTGTAAAAATTCGTGAAAAATATTTGTATGTCGGTTTGAGCTGTAATTTTTTGTGCTACTGCCCCAGGTTGTTATCCAACTTTCGTTAGTTCAACACTGTTCGATTTGAGCAACAGAAGGTCTTCGAAAAATTTGGTTTTTACCTGCTGGTCTGTTTTGATAGATTTTTTTATTATTTGCATTTGCTTCTTAATCTCTTTCTCTTTGAGTTCTCTATGATCTTTTGAACTTTTTAAAAGGAAGTGCTACAGTAGCTTGTGTTTTAGTGGAAGTTTTACTTGCGTTGAAACTAAACGAAAAGACTTATTATCTTGAGTTCACTAATGTTGCTAATGAAGATTGTGTGAAGTTTTGTATGAAGGAAATTTTAAAGTGTAGGGAAGAGTAATGTGATAAGATGAAGTATGGACAAAACCTCAAGCTTGGGGATGCCACCCATGTCACCCCAAGAAATATTCAAGAAGTACAAGCGTCAAAGCTTGGGGATACCCAAGGCATCCCCTTCTTCATCAATAAAAATCTCAGGTTTCTTCCAAACACTTCATTTTTATTGTTTCATGCACAGTTGTGTTGTTCTTGGAGCATCTTTGTTTTTAGTTTTCATTTGCTTAGTTTACTTGAATAAGTTGGTTGGACCCCCGCATTTATACATTAGTTTTCAAATAAGTTGATTTGGATTGGATAAGAGTAGGAAAGTTCATTCTTAAGTGGTTTAAAAGGAGCTTGTTTTTGAATGTGACTTAGGCTTTATCATGTCATGCTTGATATTGATATTGTGGGGCCCCCGGATTAACCCTTCGAGAATCCCTATTATGCATACACCACGATCCCATGATCAGTTAGTCATGGCAGATAACCGACAAGTATCAAAGTAAACATCCATTACTTAAGCAGGTACATGTCATACCTTACCTGCCATTATTGCTACATCCATAATCATCAGTGGAACTTCATAAAGCGTAGAGCCCGAGTCATGCCTTAACCTACAGGCAACTGACTGGAAGAACGTCCTAGCTCGCATAGTCGTCCACTTCACCTTCTTCTTGATATCTGACCAAGTTAATAGCCAGGGACAATGCTAGTGAGTACTTTGAATGTACTCGCAAACCACCCTAAGATAACAGTAATAACAAGAGGATATGCATTATGGCTGTGGTAGTAGGAGGGCTCCAAGAGAGGTTCTTTTCTCAATTAGTTTCTCTTGTAGATATAACATCTACATATCTTTGTTTAAAACATTTGTAAACATTTTGGAAACCTTTTTGAAAACAAAACTAGCACCTCTCTACAAAAGTTTGTCCAACCCGTCCATGACCGCGGACACGGCTATTCGAATAGATTTACACTCTTCAGAGGTTGTACACTTTACCCACACTATCCGGGTACACTACCCTGATCTACCCCGATCATGGGCCGAGTAACCGATCAAGACTCTCCGGATGCCCACTCCAATATAAGTGCCTACCCTATGAGTGTTGTTCCCCTCAACACCAGGACGTTGGGTACCAAGGACCAATCAGAGCGCATTTTGCACTTCCCAAGTGTACGCTTTCAATGAGGGGCTCATAGTAACGCGTGGAGGCCCGCAAACCCTTCGTTCCTTCTCTAGGTCGATGTCCCACATGGACCCTTATGTGAGAAGGCCCACCCTCCAGGGATTTTTATCCCATGTAGTTGTTGCGAGCCAGCTTATACCAGAGTAAACAAACATCAAATCCAGCCCTGTCCCATTCTAGAGTAATGTGGTTGCACAGGGTTAAGTTGTTATAGCTAAACTGCAAAGAACCGGGTGCGTTTTTGTAAACCTTTTTCCTCCATCTTTCCTTCAGCATTTTCTAAAACAAAACCTTGTTCTTTCTCAACATCTCTTGGGAGGTCCACCTCACCGAGGTTTTATCATAAAACATTTGGTAAAACTTTGTCTGGGTCTTCCCATCTGATAGCTTTGCTTCGGCTAAATCGGGGTCTCCAAAGGGTATGGTGTATTACACCATCTACCACACTAGGGATAAGTAGGTGTCATCAAGGGGGTTGTACTTAATGGTACAAAAGTGAAATAGTTCGGAGGGGCCAAACCACTACCATATATATACATCAACATATAGTAAAACAATGCAGTTTTAATAAACAGTAGATAAAACATGCATAAGTAAAACAGTAGGACAAGGCTTATGAGAAAGAAGGTGGCTTGCCTGATGATCAGCAATATGGCAATATGTCCCTGGACTTCATCTTTAGATAACCAAGAATACCAATACCAATAATAATAAGATCTCTTCTTCTCGGCGTCAATACAAGCGCAACATACAGCAAACAAGCAAGACCACAATCAAAACAAGGCATACAAACATCAATACATACAACAAGCAATGTACAATACAAGTTTACAAATCAGTAGGTCTTAGGAAGAATGGATTAATAAGATTGGCTTTGTCTTGGAAATATGGAAGAAATCCCTTGGGATTTATAGTCTAAAAACTACCTAAGAGACGGATTTTGGACCAAGACCATATCCTGTATGATCTCATTGTATGAAAATGGTACCATCAGATAGGTATTGATAGAATGAAGCAAGCAAAAGTGGTTTCACTATTTTATCAATCTCCCTTGATTTAATAAGCATCTTCTAGTGATTAAAACTCTAGTTTTAGGAAATAATTCACCAGAAAAGTTCTGGAGGCCCACAAATTATTTCCTTGGATGATTCACTAGAGCTTTATGTACTGATCTAGTGCGAGTTGGTTTCACTTTAAAATAATTACCAGAATGCCCTCAGGAAATTCCCAAAGGCATTTCTGTAGACAACTTGTCTTTTTCACTAGATTAAATATAAAGAAGATTGTGATTTGATTCCAAGGGCACATGGTAGGCATTTAGAATACCTTTCAGTAGAAATTGGAATCAACCTTTTTGGATTTGCAGAGCTACTATGAAGATTTTTCTAGTGAATTCACTAAGCCTAGAACAGATTAGTTCATGATAAATCCACAAGGGCTTAGAAAATTATGGACTCCTGGGGTTTGATATATACTAGCATGCAGGTGTACTAGGAGTTGGAATTAGTTCAATACCCATTTTGGTTTGACCTAGGGAATTTTCTAAGGGCTGAAAAGGCTTGATTTTGTTATTTTTGCCACATGAGTTTAATGGTTCCACTTGGAGGGAGGCCAAGGTCATGAGGTAGGTACATGCAGTAACTACCAGGGGCACTTGGGTTTATCCTATTTGGAGTTGTAAATCCCACAGAAGGAATTAAATAGAAAAAGGGACACCTTCTGGTAATTAAATTACTGGGATTAATCTAGACAAAATTTTGGTTGAGTTATTGTACAGAATGTTGAGGAAAACATTTAGGTACAAGCCAAAGCTCAGATCTAGGCATTTGGAGGTATTTTTCATTTCCAAACGAATTTAATCCAAACTGGGAAACTACAGATCTGGTGGAAAATATAAAAAAGGAAATGGGGGTGGGCTAGTTTCCAGGGGGAAATGGGCCCAGGGGAGGAATCAGCCCACCCGGTACTGGCTCGCGCGGGAGCCCTGTTTGAACGGTTGATGGCCGGGTCCCGCCGTTCAGAGGCCGTGGGAGGCAGAACGGGTATTGAGCGAGGAGGGTCGTTCGATCAAGTAAGGATCAACGGCGGGTGTGTGTCGTCTACCCCAGGCGGCGGCGGCGAGTCAACCCTAGCTAGGCTCAGGGTGGCACGGTGGGTCTTACCAGGAGGTGTTCCGATGTCGAGGAGGTGGCGGAGGCAACGTGGCGTGCTCCAGCGAGTCTGGCGAGGGGCGGGAAGGCGGGGTTCGACGTCGGGATCTGGCTCCCGCGAGGACGCCCGAGAGCGGTCTTGTCGGAGCTTGATGGCAGCCATGGTAGGGGCAGTCCCTGGCCAAAAGGAGAGTAGGATTAGATAGAGGAGGAGAAGGGGGTTCTGGTAGGCTAACATGCAGTGGAGGGGGAGCACGAGAGAGGGATCCTAGCTTGAGGAGAGGGAGGAGGCCGAGAGCTTGCTCTCTGCTTCTCGCGGGCAAGGCAGCGAAGGGGAGAGGCTAGGGAGCTAGAGGATAAGGGAGGGGAGCAAATGAGGGGTAGGGGAGGGATGGGGTGGCCTCTGGGCTTTTATACCGAGAGGGAGAGATCCATGGGGGAAATGTCCCTTTTGGACATGGGGGAGGGGTAGTGCTGGCGTGTGATTGGCCTAGAGGGGTGGTGGAGAGGGGTGAGAGAGGGATCTGGTTGTGCTGGAGCTCAGAGAGGGAGGGGGTGGCAGCTGCTGCAATAATTGTCCCCACTTGCTTGTCTTTCTTTCTCTTTCTCACTTCCAAACATAAGAGCGCAAGGGGGAGGTGTTGCTACAGTGGTCATGCTACGGTGATGGTCAACCAGAGGAGAGAGTGGTGCTGTGGGGGCTTGTTGGGGAAGATTAGGAGAGGTTTGATGGAGGTTTGGGTGCAAAAAGGATAAATGTTCAAATCTTCTCTAAGGAATGTTCAAGGTTTAATTCTTGATTTTTTATCTTGACCAAATGAGAAAGTATGCTGGTAGATGGGTAAGGTTAGGATGCCTCTCTAGGATTTACTTGGGATTTTTCAGAAGATTAGAAGTCCACTTAAATCCATTTATTCAAAAACTGCAGAAGTGATCTTACCAAGGGCAAGAGTGGGCCTTGGTAGTCCTTAGGATGGTTAAAAAGATGGTTCAGATGCCTTTTCAAAAATGCACAAGGGTTGAGAAAGGGAGGCATTAAAGAGGTGATGTTGGAAATAGTTTTCCAGACTTAGCCAAATTTGGCAGATTTAGGGTTTTTGACTAGAGCATGAGAGGGGATGTTTTTGATGCGTCGTAAGGTACCCAAGAATCATCAAGTGGATGATGTTGAAGTTTAGATTGAGTAGGAAGGGATCCATGCTTGATATTGGTCGTCATTGACTTGGAAACTTCTAGAATGGATCACTGCAGAATTGATCTGTTTAAGGGTTTTAGATGATCCCTGGTGGCTAGAGATTATATCCAGATTGTAATATTTCTTAGGGTTTGCTGATTTTACAGTATCTTGATCCTAGTGGATGAGATCCTAGAGTAGCTCATACTACTTCTAAGCAATCAAGTCAAACAGCAGATCAAGGAAACTCATCTTACAAACAAATCAACTACTACTAGGGTTACCATCAAGCTTAGCTTAAGGTATGGATGGGCAATTTTGAAAGGTTGGAGTTTGAGTAAGGTAAGAGTCTTGGTATCCCAACCAAGAGTAGAATTCAAAAGCTTTAGGAAGAGGTTTTGGGAAACCTAGAGATAAGAATAGTTGAAGGTTCTGTCTATAAAACATAAGGAGATTATAATAGGTTTCTCTCCATAGTTTGATCAATAGAAGCTACTAAAATAGTTTTCTTGAAAAGGCTTCTTGGCTCATGTTTTGAAATGCCAGAACATTTGAGAATATGGAAAATAAGCCAAGACAGTTTTGCGAAGTAGCTTTTGTCAATTGGTGTTAAGGTAAGGAGTGTATCATCTAATACACATTCATATGCATGACCATATCCAAACAACAAGCAAACACTTCAGCATCAAACACGAAAAAGTTTTTGTTCCCCCCGATTTTTGCATTCTTGAGAACTAATCAGGGTTGCTGAAATTGGGATGTTACAGATATGGCTTAGTGATTATTGTTGTATCATGGCTTGTTACAACAATTGAGATTGCTTAATGTGCCTTGAAAGAATCATGCGTTGTTTTAGCATATAAAAGCATAATATTGTGGCATTCTCCTTTAGTGCTTTATTTGGGTTGACTTGGTGCATGCTCACACCATGTTAAGACTATACCAAGTCACCATCGCCTCTATGATCATTTAGTTTTCGACTTGTAATATCACTGTATGGTTGAATTAATGATGTTTTGGCACTTTGCATGATTCTGGCCATTATTGCTCTCTTAGTTGGTCGCTCCCAGTCTATTGCTAGCCTCCATACCAAGTATGAGTTCCACTCATGCATCCAACTCAAAATAAAAGCAAGTTATTCCAAAGAGTCCACCATACCTACCTATTAGCATTTGCTATTCCATGTATATTCATGTTTTTATCTACCTTCCGAATTAAACTTGTTATGTGAAAACTAGTGATTAAAGCTCTCACGAACTTGATGGCACACTTTACTTTTCTTGCACTTAATAAACTTGAACCATTGTGCCCATCTATGTTGCGTATATGCTTGCGTTTTGTAAGTTGTGGATTAGCAGAACCGTGCTATCATGGGGAACGCTTTCAACATTGCACTTTATTTAGTTGATATCATGTTCTTTTGCTTATGGATCCTGGCGGTGTGAAATGAAAGGGGAGCTTGTAAGGCTCATGGAGTCCGTATATGTGTTAGAGAAACGCCTGGGCGGCTGGTCTAATCCATGCCTAATCATGGTGGAAACCTGCAGCGTAACCATAATGAGCAATCTATGAAGCATCCTCTATAAAGAAAGAAGCCTGTGCAAATAGGAAAGAAAAAAGAGAAAAAAAAGAAACAAAAAGCCTATGCAAATAGGAAATAAAAGGATGCTGAGATGCTCATTGTCTACTTGCCTTGTCATTTTGATATGGGGATTCTTCCATATCATCGGGCAAGGGGTACCCCATTGGCGGTTCTCTATGATACACATGTACTTACATTGACAAGAACTTACTTGTGACTAAACTTGAGTAGCATGAGGAACGGTACTCGTAAGTAAGGGGCATGAGATTTTTAGCTTATAACTTGTCAAGCATATCCTCATATTTGTTCACTTTAACCTTAATCACCTAAAGATGCTTATGATAGGGGCAATGCAAGCTAACCGCTAATAAGTACCATAATTTTTGGAAGCTCTTTATGAGACTTTAATCCCTGCTTCCTTCTATGAAGGGCCTTCCATTTACTTTATGTTGAGTCTCCATCTTCTATCTTTATGCACCTATTGAGTGAGCATAGTGGCCATTCTTAGTTTAATGTGCATTGTCCCAAAACTTGTTGATTGATTCATAACCTTGATATTGCCTGTTCTTAAACTATTTGTATCTAGTCACCCTTATGAACTTTGAAGGTGTCCTATGCATTTATGTTTTGCTACACTATGAGGGACAAGATGAATACCATTCTCATTATGTTTTCTATATGTGAAACAAACAAACGTCTTTCACAGCATTGTTATTCATGAATCTTTTGTTTGTACCTTTTCATGTTATAACATAGTTGCCTATGTCTTATTGTTAGAACTATATATTTCATGCTATGTTAAAAGTACTATGATCCTAGCTATCAATGTTATAAATACCTTGATCAAAATTATGATGGTGCATGTCACCTCAAAAATTATTCTTTTTTATCCCTTACCTACTCTAGGACGAACATGTATTAAGATTGGGGATGTTGATACATTGCAAACATATCTACAATTTTTGATGTTCCATGCTTGTTTTATATCTACTTTCTCATGTTTTGTCCACACTTTGGAGTATTTTTACGCATTTTCTGGAACTAACCTATTAACAAGATGCCACAGTGCCAGTTGCCTGTTTTCAGCTGTTTTTGGTTTCAAAAATGCTAGTAAGGAAATATTCTCGGAATTGGACCGGACAAAAGCCCAAGTCAATATTTCACCAGAAGGAATACAGAGTCCGAAGGGGAGACAAAGAGGGAAGCCAGGGCGGCCACACCCTAGGGTGGCGTGACCAGCCCTAGCCGCGCCACTAGATGGTGTGGGCCCCCTAGTGCTCCACCGACCTTACCCTTTTGCCTATATATTGCCTTCGAGACAAAAACCCTAATGACCCGATCAAAATTCCACGAAAGAGTCTGTAGCCGCCGCCATCTCCATCCCTAGATTGGCAGGGATCTAAAGCTCTTCCTGGCAACTTACCGGAGGGGAGAGATCACCCTGGAGGCCTTCTTCATCACCATGACTACCTCTGGTGTGATGCGGAAGTAGTTCATCCCTAGACTACGGGTCCTTGTAGTAGCTAGATGGTTGGTTCTCCTCCTTTGTGCTACCATGTTTAGATCTTGTGAGCTCCGTTCATGATCAAGATCATTTATTTGTAATCCTACATGTTGTGTTTGCGGGGATCCGATGGATATTGAGATGCTATCTCAGATTGATTATTGATTCTATCATGTCTATGTTATTTGTGATCTTGCATGCTTTCCATTGTTAGTATCTATCTTAGCCGAGTAGATGCTAGCAACTCCAAGAGGGTGTATTTATGCTCGATAGTGGGTGCATGCCTCTAGGAATCTAGCGAAGTGATAGAAATCTCTAAGGTACTAGATGTGTTGTTGCTACTAGGGAGAAAACATCAATCCTTTGTTCTTAGAACAATCGTATTGTTTACTTTACACACTTTGCTTAATGCAATTATCTGTTGCTTGCAACTTAATACTGGAGGGGATTCGGAGGATAACCTGAAGGTGGATTATTAGTCATAGATGCAGTTGGATTATGGTCTTTGTATAATGTTGTAATGCCCAATCAAATCTCATCGGAGTCAAGATGATTAGTATATGCATGTATGCTTTCTCGGTGTCTGTCAATTGCCCCGCTATAATTTGTTCACCCAACATGTCAACTATCTTAAGGAGAATCATCTCTAGTGAACTATGGACCCGGTCCATTCTTTACCATAAATCTACAATCTATTTACTATTTTCTATTTACTTTATGCAACCAATTACTATCTTCCACACAATACGTTTGATCCTTTGTTTCAGCAAAACCAGTGAGATTGACAACCTCACTGTAAGTTGGGGCAAAGTTCTGTGGTTGTGTTGTGCAGGATTCCAAGTTGGAAGACAACACCTTGGGGTTGTTTCCTTGCTCCTACTGGTTCGATAACCTTGGTTTCATTACTGAGGGAAAATTTGCTGATGTGCTCATCATACCTTTCTCTTGGGGTTCCCAACAACCTCATCACTTTTTGAGCCATCATGGTCCTTCGGGCAATGCTTATTCAGGGAAGTGAAGTCTACGCACATCCGCAGGATATTCGTGTCCTTTTTAGGAACAAGCAGGGGGTTTGCTACCTAGGTGCTCTCCTTGAGTTCTCGTATGAAGTTGGCATCGAGGAGTCTGTTGACTTTCATACAAACCGCTTTTGCCCTTGGTTCTGACAGTTGATGTATCGACTGCTTCACTTGTCTTGCTTTAGGATTCATGTTGAGTGAGTGCTCGGCGAATTCCGTGGGAACCCCTGGCATGTCCGCTGGACACTAGGCGAAGATCTCCCAGCGCTCACGGAGGAATTTGACAAGCACGAGTTCCTATGCAGGACTCAAGTTGTTGGCGATGAGGGCCATCTTAGTTGAGTCTGTTGGGTGGACTTGGACTGCGTTGGTGTGCACTGATGAGTCAAAGGACTGATCGGGTGCGTTTGGCTTACTAGGAGGAGGAAGACTGTTGTGTGACGACTACTTCAGCCTCGCCAGCTCTTCTTGCATTCCGAAGGATTAGGAGATTCTGTTGAACTCCCTGTCACAACTGTCTAACTTGTCAAAGCTTCCGATGGTGATAATGCTATTTGGTCCTAGCATCTTCATATGCAGGTAGACGTAGTGTGGCACCGCCATGAACCTCGCGAATGTAACACGTCCGAGGATACAATGGTACTGTGAGGGCCAGTCGACGACTTCGAATTCGAGGAGCTCTCGTCGGAAGTTTGCTGGCGTGCCGAAGATGACGTCTAGGTTGATCTTGCCCAAGGGGTATACGCCTTTCCCTAGGACCATGCCGTGGAACATTGTGCCAAAGGCCTCTAGGAACGAGAGGGGGTCCACATGGTGCGCAAGGTGCTGGCAAACATCAGGTTGATGCTGCTGCCACCGTCCATAAATACGCGGCTCATCTCGAAGCAAAAAATTTGTCCCTCGAGCACCAGCGGAGAATGGCCTGGGCGAGGTACTTGACGCAGATAATCACGCTTGTCGAAGGTCATGCAGAACTTACACCCAGTTGAGGGTGGAGAGTTCACCACCAAATTGACTTGGCGAGTGATTGATTTTTGCACCTCATTTGATGGGCGTCCTTTTTGGATCATGCCCATGTTCCCCAGCGGTCGTGGGTACTATTCGCCTCTGTTGTTCTAGGCTGGTGCAGCCGCAGGTGGTGGTGGTCCGGGCGGTGGTGGAGGTGCTCCATGAGCTACAACGCCTGGGGCATCTCCATAGCCCTGATTTATGGCGTCACGATTCATCTGGCTGAGGCCTTCGTGGAGCTTGAGGAACTCGCGCTAGTCCTTTAGGAGGTGGCTTAAATTCTTCTTGCCATCATGCTTGTCGATGGAGAAGTGGACGTTGCAAGGTCCAGACAGTTTGTCCTGGATTGACGTCCCAGGAGCTTCGTCGCGGGTACGGTGTTTTCATACCTGCATGGTTGTCCCGCTGTCGTAGTATCCACCGTTGCGGTAGCGCTGCTACGGTTGCTGTCGTCGCGTCTGTTGGTGTAGCCAGCCTCGACCATGTCGACTTTTTGGTGGTCTTCATAACCGCGCCTCCAATGTTTTCCTCGATGACCGTGTCTGTGGCCGAGGTCATCGTCGTTGTCTGAGTGGACATGGTTATTTTTTACTGAGTCCTCTCCATCAGCCCACATATTCGTGATTTCAATCAGGTGGTCAATTCTTTTGGGCTTCGAGTGGCCTAGCTCCTCCCTGAGCTCTCTGCGGCGTACGACGCCGTAGAATGCGTCGATTGGGCGGTGCTCGTGGATGTCCTCTGCGGAGCTTTTGATGATGGAACACCTTTGGATGTAGGAGCGCAGTGACTCGCCAGACTTTTGATAGCAGCCCTTTAGGTCTTCGATTGATGCGGGCCTTTTGTAAGTGCCCTTGAAATTTCGCACGAAGTTGTAGACCAGCTCCTCCCAGCTGCGGATCGATCTGCGGGGGAGATTGTTGTGCCACGCACGGGCGGCGCCCTGCAGCTCTAGCTGGAGGCACTGCATGGCCATGCTCTTGTTTCCACCATGCAGCCTGACGGAGGAGATGTGGTCCTCCAGCCAAATTTTCGGGTCTTGGAGGCCGACAAATTTTTGTTTCTCTCACAGGAGTTTGAACCCTTTCAGAATTTGCCTTTTCCGTATGGCTCGGATGCACGGAGCGTTGAGGCAGTTCCAGTCCTGATTGTGATGGAGGGTCTTCCTTTTGTAAGGATTTACGTCATTTCTCCTAATGGGTTATCGTATCCTAGATCACGACTTTGGGTGTAACTCCTGAGGTTTCTTCTGACAGATGGTTAGTCGATTGATGTGGGAAAGACACAGTCTTTACCCCTTAGGATTAAACTATGGTAACTCGAAGAATTGATGTATTCCTTCCTTCTTGAAGTCGTAGGGTGATGTTAGGTGAATGTCACAATCTTCCGTCGAGGGTGGAAGCCTTCAGATGACTATCCGCAGACTAGGTCCTACGAGGCTTATATACTAATTTTTTTTCGCACCTAGCCTATCGGGGAAGTTAAATTTGCGGATCTTCCGGAAGGGTTAGAACTGCTGGGGTTAGCGAAACTGCGATCCTTGAGGTGGGTCTTCAACTAAAGTAACAGAGGGGGGTCGTAAAATATTTAGTTAGTTTCTCATTTGATGACTCGCGAGTTGATTCTTGGCGAAAAGGCATCGGATCTAGAAATCCTTCCGAAGTATCTTCCGATAGATAGTGATCTGGATTTGAGTGTAAAGACTCAGTCTTTTCAGTTCATCTAGACTAGTGCAGATCTCTGTCTTGGAGTGCTTGCATGATACTAAAGATAGGATGTATTTCCCTGGTTCTGGAGCTAAGATCTTTGAGTGACGTCCTATTGGTCAACCCTGTTGTGGGTGGTTTCCTAACAAAGGTGTAAGGAGTTAGCTCGGGGCAAGTTATAAGTTAACGATACTTCTTGTTAGCCTTCAGTCACAGTAGAGACATCCTTCAGTCGCAGTAGAGACATCTAGATTCAAAGGAGTTGTCTTCACTTGAATTCCTTGCATTGTTCTGCTCAATGGCGGAGTGGACTCGTTGTCTTCACGCTTCCTTATCATCAGAATTTTGGAGTATTATGACCTTTTTGGTGAGGAACTTCCTATTGATTTGGGTAGGGTCGACTAAAATAGTTAGTCTCTTTGGGGCTATCGGAGGCTCTAATATGCCGAGGGTTAGTGGAATAAGGTCTTCACTTATTGTACCGATTAGTAAGTCTTGTTGTTTCTTGCGAATCATGAGGATCCTTCGCTGGTAGACTTCCATCTTCGCGGTATTATTTCTATTGTTAGTACGTGAATACTTGGTGTGCAATGGTAACGACGAGTCTTAGGGGGTGAGTTTGATGGGGTATGCCATCTAGCTGAGGAGAAGTCTTCAAGTTGTTCCCACTTGACGATGTCGAACTCCTGGTTCTTGCGAAGCTTTTCCTCTCATAACTCGCGAGGTTAGTCTAGGTTCTCGTTAGCGACAACTAACAGGGGGTTTCCTGAGTTACTAGGTGATGTATCAACCCCAAAACACATTGGAGTAGGGTCAAAACAAGCAAGAACACACATAAGAGGTGAACAGAGCGACGATGTTGCCACGATCTCCGCAAACTGCACACATCAAGCAACACAATATGCACTTAGGAAAGCAAACATTACCAACTATAGGGACCAAGGAGTTAACTACTCGCGATATAGGGGAATCCTATCTTAGGACTATTTCTCCTAGATATCAAGTTATCGTGGTTTGGGTCACTGCTGGAAGATGAAGCCTTCGCCATCTCATTGGACTCTAAAAAAGTGGATGCTGAAATTCCTAAGGAATTGGGGTGTATAAATGCAATCCATAGGAATTTTGTAACATCCCACTATCAGCAACCCTGATTAGTTGTCTAGAATGCAAAAATCAGGGGGAACAAAAACTTATTCTTGTTAGTGACGTTGTGTTTCCTTGCTGGTTGTCTATGATTATACATCTGAATGTGTAGCAGATGATATACTCCTTACCCTATGCTTAGTTGACTAAAGTTAGTTCACAAAACTGACTTTGTTTATTTTACATATTCTCAAAATGTTCTGGCAATTGAAAACCTGATCCAAGATTCCCTTGCAAACAAAATAATTTTAGTAGCTTCTATTGACAAAACTATGGAGATCTATATGATATAATCTCCTTCTGTTATCAAATAGAACTTCAACTACTCATATCCCTAGGTTTTCCAAAAACCTTTTGTAAATCTTTTAATTTTTATTCTTTGTAGGTGTACCACAGATCCTGACCTTATTAAAAGTTAAACCTCTCAAAATACCCTTCCTTACCTCAAGCTAGGATTGATGGTAATCCTAGTAGTAATTTGAATTGCTTGAAAGATGAATTTCCCTTCTTCTGTTGTCTAACGATTTGTCTTGATCTGCGGTCTGAATTGTTTGCTTAGGAAGTAGTATGGCGACCCTAGGAGCTCACCATATAAAATCTATCTAATCCAATATTATCAACCCTAAGCAAGTTAACCAAGCTTGATCTGGTCTCTAGCCACTAGGTGATCATCTAAAACACTTAACAAGATCACTTCTGAAATTATCCTTTTCTAGAAGTCTCATAGTCAATGAAGACCAAATACAAGAATGGATCCTTTCTACTCAATATACACTTCAGAATCATCCCCTTGATGATGCTTTGGTACCTTGTAACCAATCAAAAACATCCTCTCTTATATTCTAGTCCAAAAACCCTAATCTGCCAAAATATGACTATGGAAATGTTATCAAGATGCCAACTTTGGGTCTCCCTCATTTTCAATCCTTCTGTATTTTTGGAAATGCACTTTAACCAACTTGTAGACCATAATAAGGACTACCGAGGAACACTCTTGTTGGGGTTCACAACATAGAAAACAAAAAATTTCCTACGATGAGAACTATACGCCAAGATCTATCTACTAGATACAGAGCAACGGGTGGATATACATCCATGGAGAACTTACCCTCGAAGACAACGAGTTTTGTTAACGAGTAGAAACTCGTGGATGATGTAGTCGTACGCTTGCCGATCTCAAGATCGTGATGAAGTCCAGCAGGTCCAGCTCCAGCATGTCCATCAGATCCAACTCCAGCAAGTCTAGCACCACCAAGTCTAGCACCGCAAAGCAGCGGTGCATCCGTGATCTCACACACGTCCGGTACCCCGACAACCTCAATCCCTCGCTCCAGCAAAGCAGCGGAAGCAGCAACTCCTTTCCAGATAAAGCCACCGGGAACATGTATCTCCCTAATCCGAGACCATGGGGAATAACTAGAGGGCGAGAGAGATCCTTCCCGAGGAGGTGTGAGGAAGAAGGGGTGTGAGGGGGCCCTTTTATAGGAGGAGGGGAGGGTACCCCTCCCCATGGCCAGCGCCTCAAGGGGTCACCCTTCACCTCCTCATTCATGTGGTGGTAACTCCCTCCACATAAATTTGCCCCTTCACATTCTCTTTTAAAGTCTCCACTTTAAATGCATTAAATTTCTCCAAATCTAATGCTCTCTCATTTAATAAAACTATTTTATTAATTTTATTCAGAATTTTGTTAATTACTTTAATTAACAAACATTCACACAAAACCCTGCAACATTTCAATATTACATGCAGAACCAATTTCAGCAATTTCACCCGAAACAGTTTCAGTGTCTATTGAAATAATTCCAGCGCTTTCTTAAATATTTATATGAAACATATTTGCTCCAAATGGTGTCGGTATCCCTTAAGTGTGTCACCCTACGGTTTGCGAATAATGCACACATGATCGAGACCCCTCTTCGATCAATAATCTGCAGCGGGACCTAGAGATCCGTACTGACTCCCACATATTCAACGATGACCCTTGTGATCATGTGAACCTTTAACGTCGTAACTAAATCCCTTTGTCTCGCGATATATTACATGTCCGAGATTCGACCATTGGCATCCAAATACCTAGTTTGATCTCGTTACCGACATGCACTCTTTTCTCGTTCCCGTGATATAACATTCTAGTGATCACATCACTTGCTTGCAAGCTATTTCAATGTGATATCACCGAGAGGGCCCAGAGTACATTTATCCGTCATCGGGATGGACAAATCCCACTCTTGATCCATGAGCCTCAACATAACACCTTCGTAGCACTGAACCCACCTTTATAGTCACCCTGTTACGGTGTGACGTTTGATGTTATCAAGATACTCTTACGGTGTTAGCAATTAACATGATCTCATGGTCTAAGGACTAAGATTACTTCATATGATGTTATAGCAATATAAACATAATGACTTTGATTGTAATGCTATACTTTGGATGAATGTTCATCACATCATTCCACCAATGTTGTGACCTCATTATTAACAGCATCCAATGTGCATGATCAGGAAACCTTGATCATCTTGTTAATCAACGAGCTAGTTTATATGAGAGGCATTAATAGGAACTTTGTATTTTGTTTATTAAACACACATGTATTAACGTTTCCAAATTAATACAATTATAGCATGCAAAATAAACATTTATCATAAACAAGGAATAAGATAATAACCACTTTATTATTGCCTCTCGGGCATATTCCCTTCAGTCTCCCACTTGCACTAGAGTCAATAATATAGTTTGTAAACTTGTATATACGATACCTAGGTGTTGAATATATGCGTTTTCTAGTGCTTAACATAATCTCCGGATCTGGCACTTTCAGGACCGTGTGTATTTGCATGTCTTTGCGTCTCTACGCATCACTCATTCTCAAATGAGATGGCATTGTATAAATTTGGTCCTTTGGTGAGACCTTTAGTTCGTTCGGGTTAAAATATGTTGATATTATTGTCATACAATATATCTTCATAGTATTATCCCACTTTGAACCACACCTAGTTTTATAACAAACTTCTTAACACAAATGCCCTCCTTTGCTGCTACTATTGTAGCCATATACTTACCCTTTTGTTGTAGTATCTGTCACAATGTTTCAACTTTGGAACTCATCCAAATCCATCATGGAACATCCTTTCCAATACATTGTGCCACCCATAGTCTAAATTGAGATAAATTTAATTTGTATCTTGTGACAAAACTAGTATCAATGTAACACTTTACAATGAACTACCTTTAAATATTTTTCACTTATACATGATATATTCTTAGTTCTTCCAAAGCTCATAAGAATATCTTTACTACTGTCCAATGATCATATTATGAATCATTTTGGTATGTGCTCATAACATTTAGAGCATAGGACATTCTGGATATATACATATCATGGTTTAATCGATCAAAATCTTCATGTGATTTTACTCACCAAGTGTTGAAACACTTGAATCTTGATACAATCCTTTCCATGCAGCAAGAACCTTTCTTGTTGTTTCCATATTGAACCCTTTAAATATCTCATATATGTATGTCTAGCACAACCATATTAGCACCTCAATCTATCCATATAGATATTGATGCCAAATATTCCGGTTTTGCCCAAGTCTTTCATCGAAATCTTATTTTAATGAAATTCTTAACTTGTGTCAATACAAGATACATCATTTCCAATCAACAATATGTCCTCTACATAACCTATTAGAAATATGTCTCAGCTCTCCCACTTAATTTCTTGCAAATGCAAGCATCTGCATCATCTCTGATGAATTTAAACTCTTTTAACAGTTTCATCATGGTGAAGATTCCAACTCCGCTATGCTTACTTCAACTATTGAAGTTTGCATGCCCTTTTAGCACCCTTTGAATTAACAAAACCCTTCGGACCGTGTCTTGTACACGTCCTAGGTAACCATTCTATTAGAAGAACATTATTTTGTTTGTTCAACTACCATACATCAAATTATATGTAGTGATTGCTACATTAATCCGTCAAGAATAAATATCGCTATGAAAGATCAAATCTTGTCATAGTCAACTCCTTGAACATTGTCGTAAACTTCTTTCTGACATGTCGACTATTTCATAGATGTTAAACATCCATGTCTATTTCTTTATAGATCCAAACACGACCGATAGGCTTCACGCCTTTCCGGAGGGCCTTCCAAGTTTAGAAACTTGATTTCTTGTGTATGGATACTATCACGGATTCTATGACTTCTAGTCATTTTATGGAGTCAGGGCCCATCATCGCTTCTTTGCATGTATTCGGTTCATCATTGTCAAAACAATAACGACTTGCTTATCAAATCACACTATTTGATTCTTACCGACCCACACGGTTCAATAGGAACTCTAATCTCCGAGATCACAACCTTTGTAATCATGGGATCCATGAGCATTTTAGCCGCCTCCGGACACTTTCCAGCGCTGTGCTACTTAGCACATATAGCCAAGGTTCAACAACCTTATCAAAGTTCTATTGTCCTCCCACTTAACTTTTCATGAAAAATCCTTCTCAAGAAACTTGACGTTCCAAGCGATAAACTCTTTTGTCCTCGGTGTTATAGAGAAATTCCCAACAAATTATTTGGGATAACCTACAAAGACGTGCTTATCCGACTTTGGTTGTAAACATTTTACTTATGCACAGCATACCAAAATTTAAGAAAAGACAATTCGGGTTTATCCCAAACCATAAATCATATGGTGTCATTTCAAGGGATCACGATGGTGCTCTTTTCAGTGTAAAAGCGGTAGTCTCTAAAGCTTTAATCCTTAAAACATAATGGCAGTTTTATAAATGACACCTTTGATCTTACCATGTCAAACATGGTTTGGTTTCATCTCTCGAATATGCCATACTCCTATGGTTTATCGGGAAACATAAATCATGGAACAATTTCTCAAATCTTAGGTGTTTTGCTAAACATGTAACTCAAATATCTTCCTTTATGATCGAATCATAAACTCTTTATTTTCTTGTTACAATGATTTTCCACTTCATCTTGAAAGTTTTTGAACAATTTTCAAAAGTTTCATACTTCTTCCTTATTAAGTAAATACATAGATATATTCACTCAAATTTCTGGAGAAAGCATATGAAGCAAAAAGATACATCGCATATGGCTACATATAATGGAGTATATACATCAATATGTATAATATCCAATAAGTTAGTCATCCGTTCCACTTTAGCCTATGGACGGAGTTTCAATTATCTCGAGGAAAGTCTCACAAGCGTGAGTTGATCAAAATCAAAGACTCCAAAAATCCATCAACATGGAGTTTCTTCATGTTTTCTTTCCAATATAATTAAAACAGCGATGTCACTTCATAAGTGATCTTTCAATCATTTGTCTTTGACAATTTAGCAATAGTGTTTATGGATGTGATTTCTCCCACTAGACTTGTAAAAGTTCATCCATCCTTTATGGAATACGGTAATTATGTGTGTTGGGTCCGCAGCATAGAAAAAAAAAATTTCCTATGATGTGAACTACACGCCAAGATCTATCTACTAGGTACAAAGAAAACGGGTGGACATACATCCATAGAGAACTTACCCTCGAAGACAACAAGCTTTGTTAACGAGTAGGAACTCGTGGTTGATGTAGTCGTACACTTGCCGATCTCAAGGTCATGAGGAAGTCCGAGCGCCGCAACTCAGCAGCGCATCCGCACTCGCACACACGTTCAAGCCACCGGACAACCTCCACCTCCTCGCTCCAGCGATCCAGCGGAAGCAGCAACTCCTTCCAGACGAAATGCCACCGGGAACATGTATCTCGCTAATCCGAGACCATGGGGGAATAATTCTAGAGGGGGAGAGAGATCCTTCACAAGGAGGTGTGAGGATGAAGGAGGGAATTGGTGGCCTTTTATAGGAGGAGGGGGTGCCCCCTCTCTCCATGGCCGGCGCATGGGGGGGTGACCCCTCACCTCCCCCATTCATGTGGTGGTAACTCCTCCACATTAAAATGCCTCCTCACATTCCCTTTTAAAGTCTCCACTTTAAATGCATCAGGTTTCTCCAAATTTAATGCTCTCTCATTTAATAAAACTCTTTAATTAAATTTATTCAGAATTTTGTTAATTACTTTAATTAACAAACATTCACATATAGCCCCTTGCAATATTTCAATATCACATGCAGAACCACCTTCTGCAATTTCACCCAAAACAATTTCCGGTTTCTATTGAAACAATTCATGCGCTTTGCAATTCTTTCGTCTGAAACATATGTGCTCCAAAATGGTGCCCGGTAACTCTTAAGTGTGCCACCCTACGGTTCGCGAATAATGCAAACATGATCGAGACCCTTCTCCGATCAATAATCAGCAGCGGGACCTGGAGATCCGTACTGACTCCTACACATTCAACGATGACTCCTGTGATCATGAGAACCTTTAACGCTTGTAACTAAATCCCTTTGTCTCTCGATATATTACATGTCCGAGATTCGATCATCGGTATCTCCATACCTAGTTTGATCTCGTTACCGACATGCACTCTTTTCTCGTTCCCGTGAAGTAACATTCTAGTGATCACATCACTTGCTTGCAAGCTATCCTAATGTGATATCACCGAGAGGGCCCAGAGTATATCTATCCGTCATCTGGATTGACAAATTCCACTCTTGATCCATGAGCCTCAACATAACACCTTCGTAGCACTGAACCCATCTTTATAGTCACCCTGTTATGGTGTGACGTTTGATGTTATCAAGATACTCTTCCAGTTTTAGCAATTAACATGATCTCATGGTCTAAGGATAAAGATTACTTCGTATGATGTTATAGCAATATAAACACAATGACTTGATCGTAATGCTATACTTCGGATGAATGTTCATCACATCATTCCACCAATGGTGTAACCTTGTTATTAACAACATCCAATGTCCATGATCAGGAAACCTTGATCATCTTGTTAATCAACAAGCTAGTCTATAAGAGAGGCATGACTAGGAACCCTTTTTGTTTATTAAACACACATGTATTGATGTTTCCTATCAATATAATTATAGCATGTAAAATAAACATCTATCATATATAAGGAATACATAATAACTACTTTATTATTGCCTCCCAGGGCATATTTCCTTTAGTCTCCCACTTGCACTAGAGACAATAATCTAGTTCACATAGTGATAAATCTAACACCCATGGAGTTCTGGTGTTGATCATGTTTTGCCCTAGGGAGTACTTTAGTCAATGGATCTGCTACATTCAGGTCCGTGTGCACTTTACAAATCTTTATATCTCCATCTTTGACATGTTCGCGGATGGAGTGAAACCGGCGCTTAATATGCTTGGAATTCTTCTGAGACGTTGGTTCCTTGGCGTTGGCTATGGCTCCATTTTTGTCACAATATATCACCATCGGGTCCAACACACTGGGAACCACACCCAGTTCCGTAATGAACTCTTTCATCCAAACTGCTTCCTGCGCCGCTTCTGAAGCAGCAACATATTCTGCCTCCGTTGTTGATCCAGCCACCACATGTTGTTTGGAGCTCCTCCAACTAACTGCTGCTCCGTTCAAGAGAAATACGTATCCGGATTGAGACTTAGAGTCATCCAGATCAGTGTCAAAGCTAGCATCGTCATAACACTTAGCGACTAGCTCTTCTTCACCTCCGTATACAATAAACATATCCTTAGTTCTTCTCAAGTACTTAAGGATATTCTTTACCGCTATCCAGTGTTCTGAACCTGGATCAGATTGGTACCTACTAGTCAAACTAATAGCATGTGCCACATCCGGTCTTGTACATAGCATGGCATACATTATAGAGCCTATGGCTGAGGCATAGGGGATCCTATCCATTATCTCTCTTTCTTCTGTCGTAGCCGGACTTTGAGTCTTACTCAATGTCTTGCCTTGCAACATAGGTAAGAACCCCTTCTTACTTCCGTCCATATTAAACTTCTTTAATATCTTATCAAGGTATGTACTCTGCGATAGCCCAATTAGGCGTCTTAATCTATCTCTATAGATTTTAATGCCTAATATATATAAAGCTTCACCAAGGTCCTCCATCGAAAATTTGCTATTTAGATAACTTTTAACACTGTTTAAAAGATCTAAATCATTTCCAATCAATAATATGTCATCCACATATAATATCAGAAATACCACATTGCTCCCACTCACTTTCTTGTAAATACAAGCCTCTACATAAGTTTGGACAAATCCAAACTCTTTGATCACCTCATCAAAGCGGAGATTCCAACTCCGTGATGCTTGCTTCAGTCCATAGATGGATCGCTGAAGTTTGCACACCTTATTAGCATCCGTAGGATCGACAAAACCCTTAGGTTGTATCATATACAACTCTTCTTCAATCTTACCATTGAGGAACGCAGTTTTGACACCCATCTGCCATATTTCATAATCGAAATATGCAACAATTGCTAACATAATCCTAACCGACTTAAGCATCGCTACAGGAGAGAATGTCTCATCGTAGTCAACTCCTTGAATTTGTTGAAACCCCTTTGCAACAAGTCGAGCCTTATAGATGGTCACATTACCATCAGCATCAGTTTTTCTTTTGAAAATCCATTTATTCTCAACGGCCTCTCGGTCGTGAGGTAAGTCCACCAAGTTCCAAACTTGGTTCTCGTACATGGATTCCATCTCGGATTTCATGGCTTCTAGCCATTTGTTGGAATCCGGGCTCATCATCGCTTCTTCATATGTCGCAGGGTCATCCATTTCATCAATCATGAAATTCATAACAGGATTGTCGGACAGTTCAGGAGCTGCACGTGTCCTGCTTGACCTGCGAGGTTCCGTAGTGTCCTCTTTCGGAGTTTCATGATCAATATCATTAGCTCTCTCTTCATCAGGTGAAGTCAACTATGAAACAGCTTCCGGTGCTGCGCCACTCGCCATTCCATGAAGAGAAGGTTCAATAACCTCTTCGAGTTCTACCTTCCGACTACTCACACCTTTCGCGAGAAACTCCTTCTCAAGAAAGGATCCATTCTTGGCAACAAAGACCTTGCCCTCGGATCTATGATAGAAGGTATACCCAATCATTTCCTTAGGGTATCCTATGAAGACGCATTTTTCCGCTTTGGGTTCGAGTTTATCCGGTTGAAGTTTCTTCACATAAAGATCGCATCCCCAAACTTTAAGAAATGACAGCTTAGGTTTGTTTCCAAACCATAATTCATACGGTGTCTTTTCAACGGATTTAGATGGTGCCCTATTTAAAGTGAATGTAGTGGTTTCCAGTGCATAACCCCAAAATGACAGTGGCAAGTCAGCCAGAGACATCATAGATCGAATCATATCCAATAAAGTACGATTACGACGTTCTGACACACCATTACGTTGTGGTGTTCCTGCAGGCGTGAGTTGTGAAACTATTCCATAGTCTTTCATATGTGTGCTAAACTCGTAACTAAGATACTCTCCTCCACGGTCGGACTGCAGAAATTTGATCTTTCTGTTATGATGATTTTCCACTTCATTCTGAAATTCTTTGAACTTTTCAAAAGTTTCAGACTTGTGTTTCATCAAATAGATATTCCCATATCTACTCAAATCATCTGTGAAAGTAACAAAATAACGATATCCACCTCGCGCCGACACACTCATTGGTCCACACACATCAGTATGTATGATTTCCAATAAATCTGTCGCCCGTTCCATTGAACCGGAAAACGGCGTTCTAGTCATCTTGCCCATAAGGCATGACTCACATGTATCAAATGATTCAAAATCAAGTGATTCCAAAAGTCCATCAGAATGGAGTTTCTTCATGCGTTTAACGCCAATATGATCTAGACGGCAGTGCCACATATATGTAGATATATCATTATCAAGTTTAATCCTTTTAGCATCAACATTATGAATATGCGTAATACTACTATCGAGATCCAATAGAAATCAACCATTCAACATAGGTGCATGACCATCAAAGATATTATTCATATAAATCGAACAACCATTGTTTTCAGACTTAAATGAATAACCACTTTGCATCAAACATGATCCGGATACAATGTTCATGCTCAGTGCAGGCACCAAATAACAATTATTTAGGTGTATAACTAATCCCGATGGCATATGGAGAGGCAGTGTTTCGACGGCGATCACATCAAGTCTTGATCCATTGCCGACCCGCATCGAGACCTCATCCCTTGCTAGTTGTCGCTTGTTCCACAGCCCCTGAACCGAGTTACATATATTAGCAACCGATCCCGTATCAAATACCCAGGTGCTACTGCGAGTACTAGTCAAGTACACATCAATAACATGTATATCACATATACCTTTGTTTGTCTTGCCGGACTTCTTGTCCGCCAAATACTTGGGGCAGTTGCGCTTCCAATGGCCAGTCCCCTTGCAATAGTAGCACTCGGTGTCAGACTTAGGGCCAGCTCGGGTTTCTTTTCAGGCACGGCAATAGACTTGCCACCCTTCTTTCCCTTGTGCTTGCCTTTCTTGTCCTTCTTGAAACCGGTGGTCCTATTGATCATCAACACTTGATGTTCTTTCCAAATCTCCACTTCTGCAGTCTTAAGCATTGACAGAAGCTCGGGAAGAGACTTCTTCATGCCCTGCATATTATAGTTCATCACGAAGCTCTTGTAGCTAGGTGGCAGAGATTGGAGAACACGATGTATGCCTAAGTCAATGGGAATCGTTATTCCCAAGGACACAAGCTTATCGGCGTACCCAACATTTTGAGTACGTGCTCACTAACGGAGCTGTTTTCCTCCATCATGCAGCTAAAGAACTTTTCTGTAGCATTATAACTCTCTACGGCAGCATGGGTATCGAAAATCATTTTCAATTCTCCCATGGTATCAAAGGCATTGCCATTTTCGAAACGCTTTCGAAGTTCTGGCTCTAGCCCATACAGTATGCCGCAATGAACTAAGTTGTGGTCCTCCTGACGAGTTATATAGACGTTCTTTTCCTCGTCAGGGGCATCAGGAGCTGGTGGGGGGGCCTAGCAGCGCATCTAGCACATATTGCTTTTGTGCAGCAGTGAGGAGAATCCTCAAATTCATAGCCCAGTTGGTGAAGTTGCTACCATTCGCAGCAAGTTTCTCTTTCTCCATGAACACATTGAAATTAAAAGCAGGTGGTGCCATCTAAAACAGAATTTGTAAAGTATATTTGGACTAAGTTTATGATAGATTGAGTTCAACTAATCCAAATTACTAATGAACTCCCACTCAAAAACGACATCCCTCGTGCCTTTTTGGTGATTACATGAACCAAATCCACTACACCAAGTCTGATCATCACGTGAGTCGGTGTAGCTTCAAAGGCGAGCATCTATATGGGCATCATATCAACTATATGACTCATGCTTAACCTTTCGGTCCGTGTTCCGAGGACATGTCTGTACATGCTAGGCTCGTCAAGTAAGAATCTTAGTATTTGCGTGTGTAAAACTGTCTTACACCCGTTGTATGAAAGCGTAGAGTTGAAAACACCTGATCATCACGTGATGCCTCAAAACACGATCCACAAAACAGTGCATACTTACGGAAGAACACATTTTATCTTGATATCTAAATGAGGGATCATCTTATAATGCTACCAAACGCGCCAAACTAGCAATATAAGATGCTAACATCTAATGTGTGATGTGAGGTGATATGGTCCATGCATTTGATCTCTATCATTTGCATCGTGGTATGATCTCTATCATTCCTTTGTGTGTAAGGCCAAGGTCTATGGAACTTACACGTTAAGTGAGTTATAAGAGTATCTATTATACATCTACTTACAACAATACCATATCAAAACACTAGCCCAGCAACGATCTAAACTAGACGCCTCTAATTTATCAATTGCAAGTTTTTACGTGGCTTAGGGCTTTCGGAGATAGAACATGTCTAACCTACGAACATGAACCACAACGAGGATAATCAAGTTATTAGCAACTCATTGTAAATCAGATATTGACTATAGTAGGAGAGACAGACACCCGCCAGCCACTTATGCAAAACAAGTTGCATGTCAGTCGTGGAACCGGTCTCATGTACGATGACATGTAAGGTTGGTCCGGGCTGCTTCATCCCACTATGCCACCAATATACAAAGTACATAGAAGATGCAATAACATGATCATCATCACCCACATATAAACATATGTGTACTACCCGTGCAAAGCACCTACGCATAGATCAGGCTCTGATACCACTGTTGGGTCCGCAGCATAGAGAACAAAAATTTTCCTACGGTGTGAACTACACGCCAAGATCTATCTACTAGGTACAAAGCAAACGGGTGGACATACATCCATAGAGGACTTACCCTCGAAGAGAACAAACTTTGTTAACGAGTAGGAACTCGTGGTTGATGTAGTCGTACACTTGCCGATCTCAAGATCGTGAGGAAGTCCGAGCGCCGCAACTTAGCAGCGCATCCGCACTAGCACACACGTTCAAGCCACCAGACAACCTCCACCTCCTCGCTCCAGCGATCCAGCGGAAGCAGCAACTCCTTCCAGACAAAATGCCACCGGGAAGATGTATCTCGCTAATCCGAGACTATGGGGGAATAATTCTAGAGGGGGAGAGAGATCCTTCACAAGGAGGTGTGAGGATGAAGGAGGGAATGGGTGGCCTTTTATAGGAGGAGGGGGGTGCCCCTCTCTCCATGGCCTGCGCATGGGGGGGTGACCCCTCACCTCCCCCATTCATGTGGTGGTAACGCCTCCACATTAAAATGCCTCTTCACATTCCCTTTGAAAGTCTCCACTTTAAATGCATTAAGTTTCTCCAAATTTAATGCTCTCTCATTTAATAAAACTCTTTTATTAAATTTATTCAGAATTTTGTTAATTACTTTAATTAACAAACATTCACATATAGCCCCTTGTAATATTTCAATATCACATGCAGAACCACCTTCTGCAATTTCACCCGAAACAATTTCCGGTTTCTATTGAAACAATTCATGCGCTTTGCAATTCTTTCGTCTGAAACATATGTGCTCCAAAATGGTGTCTGGTAACTCTTAAGTGTGCCACCCTATGGTTCGCGAATAATGCATACATGATCGAGACCCTTCTCCGATGAATAATCAGCAGCGGGACCTGGAGATCCGTACTAACTCCTACACATTCAACGATGACTCCTGTGATCGTGAGAACCTTTAACGCTTGTAACTAAATCCCTTTGTCTCTCCATATATTACATGTCCGAGATTCGATCATCGGTATCTCCATACCTAGTTTGATCTCGTTACCGACATGCACTCTTTTCTCGTTCCCGTGATATAACATTCTAGTGATCACATCACTTGTTTGCAATCTATCCTAATGTGATATCACCGAGAGGGCCCAGAGTATATCTATCCGTCATCTGGATTGACAAATTCCACTCTTGATCCATGAGCCTCAACATAACACCTTCGTAGCACTGAACCCATCTTTATAGTCACCCTGTTACGGTGTGACGTTTGATGTTATCAAGATACTCTTCCGGTGTTAGCAATTAACATGATCTCATGGTCTAAGGATAAAGATTACTTCGTATGATGTTATAGCAATATAAACACAATGACTTGATCATAATGCTATACTTCGGATGAATGTTCATCACATCATTCCACCAATGGTGTGACCTTGTTATTAACAACATCCAATGTCCATGATCAGGAAACCTTGATCATCTTGTTAATCAACAAGCTAGTCTATAAGAGAGGCATGACTAGGAACCCTTTTTGTTTATTAAACACACATGTATTGATGTTTCCTATCAATACAATTATAGCATGTAAAATAAACATCTATCATATATAAGGAATACATAATAACAACTTTATTATTGCCTCTCAGGGCATATTTCCTTCAGTCTCCCACTTGCACTAGAGACAATAATCTAGTTCACATAGTGATAAATCTAACACCCATGGAGTTCTGGTGTTGATCATGTTTTGCCCTAGGGAGTAATTTAGTCAATGGATCTGCTACATTCAGGTCCATGTGCACTTTACAAATCTTTATATCTCCATCTTTGACATGTTCGCGGATGGAGTGAAACCGGCGCTTAATATGCTTGGAATTCTTGTGAGACCTTGGTTCCTTGGCGTTGGCTATGGCTCCATTTTTGTCACAATAGATCACCATCGGGTCCAACACACTGGGAACCACACCCAGTTCCGTAATGAACTCTTTCATCCAAACTGCTTCCTGCGCCGCTTCTGAAGCAACAACATATTCCGCCTCCGTTGTTGATCCAGCCACCACATGTTGTTTGGAGCTCCTCCAACTAACTGCTGCTCCGTTCAAGAGAAATACGTATCCGGATTGAGACTTAGAGTCATCCGGATCAGTGCCAAAGCTAGCATCGACATAACACTTAGCGACTAGCTCTTCTTCACCTCCGTATACAAGAAACATATCCTTAGTTCTTCTCAAGTACTTAAGGATATTCTTGACCGCTATCCAGTGTTCCGAACCAGGATCAGATTGGTACCTACTAGTCAAACTAATAGCATGTGCCACATCCGGTCTTGTACATAGCATGGCATACATTATAGAGCCTATGGCTGAGGCATAGGGGATCCTATCCATTATCTCTCTTTCTTCCGCCGTAGCCAGACTTTGAGTCTTACTCAATGTCTTGCCTTGCAACATAGGTAAGAACCCCTTCTTACTTCAGTCCATAGATGGATCGCTGAAGTTTGCACACCTTATTAGAATCCGTAGGATCGACAAAACCCTTAGGTTGTATCATATACAACTCCTGTTCAATCTTACCATTGAGGAACGCAGTTTTGTCATCCATATGCCATATTTCATAATCGAAATATGCAGCAATTGCTAACATAATCCTAACCGACTTAAGCATCGCTACGGGAGAGAATGTCTCGTCGTAGTCAACTCCTTGAATTTGTCAAAACCCCTTTGCGACAAGTCGAGCCTTATATATGGTCACATTACCATCAGCATCAGTTTTTCTTTTGAAAATCCATTTATTCTCAACGGCCTTTCGGTCGTGAGGTAAGTCCACCAAGTTCCAAACTTGGTTCTCGTACATGGATTCCATCTCGGATTTCATGGCTTCTAGCCATTTGTTGGAATCCGGGCTCATCATCCCTTCTTCATATGTCGCAGGGTCATCCATTTCATCAATCATGTAATTCATAACAGGATTGCCGTACAGTTCAGGAGCTGCACATGTCCTGCTTGACCTGCGAGGTTCTGTAGTGTCCTCTTTCGGAGTTTCATGATCAATATCATTAGCTCTCTCTTCATCAGGTGAAGCCAACTACGAAACAACTTCCGGTGCTGCGCCACTCGCCATTCCATGAAGAGAAGGTTCAATAACCTCTTCGAGTTCTACCTTCCGACTACTCACACCTTTCGCGAGAAACTCCTTCTCAAGAAAGGATCCATTCTTGGCAACAAAGACCTTGCCCTCGGATCTATGATAGAAGGTATACCCAATCGTTTCCTTAGGGTATCCAATGAAGACACATTTTTCCGCTTTGGGTTCGAGTTTATCCGGTTGAAGTTTCTTCACATAAACATCGCATCCCCAAACTTTAAGAAATGACAGCTTAGGTTTGTTTCCAAACCATAATTCATACGGTGTCTTTTCAACGGATTTAGATGGTGCCCTATTTAAAGTGAATGTAGCGGTTTCCAGTGCATAACCCCAAAATGACAGTGGCAAGTCAGTCAGAGACATCATAGATCGAATCATATCCAATAAGGTACGATTACGACGTTCTGACACACCATTACGTTGTGGTGTTTCGGCAGGCGTGAGTTGTGAAACTATTCCATAGTCTTTCATATGTGTGCTAAACTCGTAACTAAGATACTCTCCTCCATGGTCGGACCGCAGAAATTTGATCTTTCTATTACGATGATTTTCCACTTCATTCTGAAATTCTTTGAACTTTTCAAAAGTTTCAGACTTGTGTTTCATCAAATAGATATACCCATATCTACTCAAATCATCTGTGAAAGTAACAAAATAACGATATCCACCTCGCGCCGACACACTCATTGGTCCATACACATCAGTATGTATGATTTCCAATAAATCTGTCGCCCGTTCCATTGAACCGGAAAATGGCGTTCTAGTCATCTTGCCCATAAGGCATGGCTCACATGTATCAAATGATTCAAAATCAAGTGATTCCAAAAGTCCATCAGAATGGAGTTTCTTCATGCGTTTAACGCTAATATGAACTAGACGGCAGTGCGACATATATGTAGATATATCATTATCAAGTTTAATCCTTTTAGCATCAACATTATGAATATGCGTAATACTACTATCGAGATCCAACAGAAATAAACCATTCAACATAGGTGCATGACCATCAAAGATATTATTCATATAAATCGAACAACCGTTGTTTTCAGACTTAAAGGAATAACCTCTTTCCATCAAACCCTCGTGTCGCCCATCCCCGAGCCTATCATTGTGTGTAACACCTCCCCCGCCACTTCTCCATCGCAGAAGATGCATAGCTGAGCCACCATCGCCCCTTTCTCCTCGGTAGGGTTAGGTCTCCCTCGTACACCGTTAGAAGAGGACGATGGACCTCCGCCCTTGATCTCCCTTCTTATCCGATGGAAGACATCCTCAGATACCCCTTCCTCGCAATGTACCACTGATGGGCGGGCCCTTCTCGCCAGGCCATTCAAATTTCCCCCCCGTGCATGCTCGCTGCCAATTGGCCTGGACAGTCACGAGACGACCCATTTCCGCTTCAGATCTGGTCCACGTCCATCCTGCCCCTTTTTGTTTTATTTTAATTGGAAATATCCATTTGGCGTGTTGGTTTAAATACAAAAAAAATGAAAAGTACATGAAAGTTGACAGATCTAAATTTCTATATGTTCCCTAGGGTTTTCTTAATCATTCAGCACCACAAATTGTATAGTTCAATACTTGTATCGTTTTTCTAAAATAAATTACCAAGACATATCCCTATAACAAAATAAATACTTTAGAGAGTTTACTAGCTCAATTTTATTTGAAACCTTTTTGTACTGCAAGGTATCCCTGTTGCCTTGCATGTCATTTTGGCCTCACCCTAATTGGCTTCCTAGTTTGCCAATAGTAAAAATAACAAAATATAGTCGTATATGACTTTAGAAAATTCTCCATGTCATTTGGTACAATATTTTGGGTTGATTCCAAATCTCAATGATGTGGTACCTCAATACCTGTCATAACCTAGGAGTTAAAGAATTTTTGAGCCTCTGTGAATTTTAATTAATTAAACACTTCTATATGTGGCATTATCACTACATAAGTTATTTTAGAGGATTTACAACTCCAAAATTAGTGATTACAATTTCTACTTGAAGGTATTTGTAATACCTATCCATTATCTTTTATCTCATATCATTTGGAGCTGTATAATAAATCTGATTAAAAAGACAAATTGACTACATAACTGACTTTGGGATTTTCCCAAGGGCATTCTATTAATTATATTGAGGTGATTCCAACTCTCAAAAATCACAAACTAAAATATACACAAAACCATCCGAGAACAAATTTATTTGAGCTATAGATCTTTTATGATGAATTATTCACCTAAACTAGGGGATTTTTCACTAGAATAATCATAACTAATTAAGGAAAATTGATAAAATCATGAAACCACTTTTGCTATCCTTGTTTTTTCAATATCTATCTGTTGAAATAATTTTTGCACATTGATATCATACATACCCAAGCCTTAGTCAAAACCCCTTCCCTAGGTGGTATTTGACAATTAAACCATAAAGGAAATTTCACCAAGGCAATTATAGTAATTCCAAATACTATGAACCCAATCTATCAAAACCTATCGATTTGAATGTTTTCTTGCATGCTTGTTTTCTGTATTGTATTGATTATTGTATGCCTTGTGTTGAATGTGCCCTTGTTTGTTTGCATGATACATCCCGACGATGATAGTTCCGATTATATCGAAGACCAGAAGAAGATTCTCATTATTGGATATTATGATATTCTAAGAAGAAATATAGGAACATATATTGCTAGATTGCTAATCACATGCAAGCCACCTTCTTGCTTATAAGCCCTATCCTACTGTTTTACTTATGCATGTTATACCTACTGTTTTATGAAAACTTCATTGCTTTATATTTTTATGATCTATATCTGGTAATGGTTTGGCTCCTCTAACCAATACCATTTGTACTGCTAAGTACAACCCCTTTTATGACACCTATATGCCCCTAGTATCATAGATGGTGTATTACACCATACCCTTTGGAGACCCCATTTTAGCCGAAGCAAAGCTAAAGGATGGGAAGACCCCGGAAAAGTTTTACAAAAATGTTTTATGTGAAAACCTTGGTGAGGTTTGGCCTACCAAGAGAAGTTTGAGAAAGGAAAAAAGTTTTGTTTTACAAAATGCTGAACGATAGATGGAGGAAAAAGGTTTACAAAAATGCACCTGGTTCTTTGCAGCTTTAGTTATAACAACTTAACAAGTGCAACCGCATTACTCTGGAATGGGACAGGGTTGTACTTGAAGTTTGCTACTCTGGTTTAGGAATTCTCACAGCTACTTGTAAGGGAGCAACTCCCTCTAATGTCGGGGTTCCTTATAGAAAAGGGTCAACTATTAGACAGTCACCTGGAGGAATTGCGAACAGCCCTTGGGAGCAGTCGGGCGATGCTATGAGCCTCTCATTGAAAGTCCCCACAGTGGAGGAGTCGGAATGCACTCTGGTTGGTATTTGGCCCAGACATCCTAGTTATGAGAGGAACAACTCATAGGGTAGGGTGTATACTAGAGTGGCATCCGAAGAGTCTTGATTGATTGTTTGACCCACAATCTGTAGGTGATCAGGGTAGGGTAACCGGATGGTGTTGGTAAAGTGTACAACCTCTGCATAGTGTAAATCTATCCGAATATCCGTGTTCGCGGTTATGGACGGGTTGTACAAACTACTATAAATCGGTGCTAGTTTTGTTTTTAAAAAGGATTTCAGAAAAGCAAAGGCTTTGTGTAACATCCCAAATCTTTAATCAAGGTTATAAAGTTCCTAATCACCCAATTTAGGGTTAACAAAAAAATTTATTATTAAAATAATTATGAATGCATGTGTATGTTGCATTAGTATAGAATTGTGTGTAAATGCCAAGATTGATTGTTCTAATTGTTGTGAAAAGGGCTTAAAGGTGATTGCCATATCATCTAGACCAATTACAAACAAAATCCAAAGAAAAAGAAATCAAATAAGATTAAAAATGCAAATGGTCATTTGAACCATTTTAATCCACTAGGCCACTATAGGTGTTCCTAGAAGTCATTTCCTAACAGAAACAATTCTAGATGTTTGCACCCCTTACTAGTACAAGTAAATATGTAGCAAGGCCGACTTTACAAACTTACAAAAACATCTAGCAAAGCAATTTAAATGACATTTGAAAATTAAATCCAATACATATGTGAAGATCCCACTTTTGAAAAAACCCACCAAACCAACTCCACTTGACAATCCCAAGCAACCAGAGACTCTCAAGCATAAGGGTAGATCACACACAAAAATCTTTCCAAAATTCGAATATAAATTTCTTTCGGCCATTTTATCAAACACTTGGTGATCACAGAATTAACTGCCTAACTATTACTGTTCTTGATCAATGCTTTGTCCACCATTTTGCCCCATTACACTCCCCTTGTACCCTCTAGTCCCAACCAGCACCCTAGCAGCTCACCCCATTGCTGTATGCGCTAGTGCCGAGCCACCCAAGCCCCTCCATGTCGGTCGATCATGAACCGCTCGCAGCAGACCAACCCCAGCTCGCACATGATGTCTAGGAGATAGCCAAGGTCACACCGCCCCTCTCTGTCCCTTTCCCGAGCGCTCACAGGCCATGGACCACCGCAGAACAGCCGTGCCCCGCGCGTCTGCGCCATGTCGAGCACGCGCCATAGCGCCGCGCCTGACAAACCAGCACAGACCGTGCCTCGACTGCAGCTCGTGTGCACTGCCTCGCCATGACCCCAGGAAGCGCCTAGAGATGCTCGTTCGCCCCCTGATTGACCCGCATCCACCATGCGCCGCGTCGAACACCGCTTTTTCCATGCACAGCATCGGATGCTCCCGACCAAATGCCATCGCCCTAGCCGCGCCTTTACACCGTAGAGGACCGCCAGGGAGCACTATGTCGACCGCCGCTCGCAGCCATGCCAATAACACCCCGTAGCCATGTCGCCACCGCCGCCTGACCATGCCGCTCTGCCCCCTTCCTCGAGCTATAAAAGGAGGCCTCCTCCAGCCTCATTTCTCACACCATCTCACTCCCCTCTCAGCACTAACCACCCCACACTTCTCCCCGGAGCCATTCGAGGAGCCAATCGAGGAGCAGAAGAGGAGAAGAGGTGTTGTTGATTGCGACTGCCCCAGGAGCCACCACGACCATGCCTAGAACCGTCGTTGTCTACCAGCCCAAACGCCCCCTTCTCCGACCCTAGCTGGAGCCCTGGTAATCCCCCATGTACCCCCACCATGCCGCGTTAGGGTTTTCTCTCGCCGGAGCTGTTCACCGGAAATGATGAACCACGGCCGTAGATCTCGTTCTAATCGTAGCGCTGAGATTGCACCATACCGCTTCGCATTAGATGTGTTGCTGACATGCGGGACCCCCCTGTCAGTCACCCTCTGCGCCACGGAGCGCCACTAGGCCGGCCCGTTAGTTTTCCCGTGCAAGCCCACAGATTCAAATAAATATTTTCCATTTAGGTTTAAACTAGATTCTGTGCCTAGATTCAAAAATCCATTCCGAGAGTTTCACTTCACAAAATTGCATGATTCAAATTTGGTTAGAAATATAATTAAAATATCTATCCAAGCCCGTTGGATTTAAATCAATTGGACTTATAGATCACATATAGCAAAAATAACATGACAGAGACTTTTCTGCATTCAACCATTTTTCAAAAATCAACCGTAATAGCTTTTGAGTTGATTCCAACTCTCAAAAATCACATTTGATAAAATCTATCTTAATATGTAATAATATTTAGGTTTGCAGGCAGTGACTTTGGACTAGTACCAAAATAATGCTATTAGGGCATTTCTAGTCACTTTAAATCACTTAAATAATAATCTTAAACTTTATAAAATGTGACGAACCCTTTAAATCACATTCCCATGTATTAGAATATGTGGTGATGACATGTGTCCACATGATCCCATATTTTAATTGGAGAATATTAAATCTTAATAAATTTCAATGAGTAGAAATTACTTTTCTCAAATAAAATAAATGAAACTAGTTCTTTAAACCTTGTGATGATTGTGATGATGCTAGATCATCAAGTGTGTGCCTTAGTGTGATAAATATCCTAGTTAAGTATTGTCTGGTGATTGTGTATCCCGTTTTTCATTTATAGACGATAGTACCGACCAAGTCTACGAGGAGGAGGAGTACTACCCCGAAGAAGATGAAGAGAACTTCAATCACTGCACCAATCAAGGCAAGCTATCATTAGCAAGCTAGAATTATACAAGATAACCTAATCAAGATGATGCAGCCCGTCCTACGGACGCTACTACATCTACAATGCCGAGTCCAAGCTCATCCCCAAGTCACCCAAGAAGACATATGCGGGTGGTACTACCGCTCCCCAACAGCGGTACTACGGCTCCCCGGTACACCGCTCAACCTCAGCGGTACTACCGGCCACAACTGAGGCCCGCGTCATCGCCTCTAGATGCCCCGGTACCAGCTGGCGGTACTACCGCCCCCAAGTGGTACCACCGGGCCATAGCACCGGTACTACCGGTCAAGACTGGGCCTGCGTGACTCAACAGCTGGGCCACAACCCATGTACCCCCTTATTATGTTGCAAACCCTAGTATTATGCCCAAACTACCCCTATGTAAGTGGCTGGCCTATAAATAGAGCCCCCACCCGTCATGTATCCCTTAGGCATAGATGATAGACTAAAGAAAACCCCCTTTGTGGAATCTCTAGTTTTGCCTCATCCCCTTCTACCAAAGGGGATCGACTATCGTCACCACCTCGTTGGAGTTTTATCGTGCCTCCCTCGTTGTACAAGGCCTTGGCATCAGTGTCCCTTTGATAAGACGTCAAGACCCTCTCCAAGGTATTCTTCCCCCTCTGCTTGGGATTGATGGGAGCACGCTGACCGATCTTTCCTTGCGAGGATTCTATTGGACTGGTGGCCACTGGTGAGAGCAAACGACCTTTTATCGTGTGAGTTTTGCGTGTGTTCATCGTGTTCTTCGCGAGGTGTGCGTCCGCTTCCGCTACCTTCTCCCTTTCCCCTCGCTTTCCAATCGATTTGACCATGAGATCCATGAAGATCGGGCCACCCACGGGGTTACCCCATAACATCTGGTATCAGCAGCTTTTGGTTGCCACGGATTTCTCCTCGATTTGGTCTTTTCCAAATAAATTCGACAATTCCACCAAAAATAGCCCAATTCGTGTTTTGGACCGATCTGTGATTTGAGTGCGTTTTGGTACGTTTTGATCTGTGGATTACTTCCTAAACTTGTTGATCTACCTTCCTCTGCGTTCCCATGGCCTAATTCCATCATTTACCCCTCCGATTTGGTGTTTTTCTTGAAGATTTTCCGCCCAAATCGCCCCAAAATCACGAAATCGCGTCAAATCTGCACGTCCCAGGTATAACCGGTACTACCGGGACGAAAAAGCGATAATACCGCACTTTTCTGGTACTATCAGGGTCCAAAAAGCGGTACTACCGCCCGGACGAAAAAGCGATAATACCGTTTTGAGCATAACTTTTGCATACGAACTCGGATTTTGGTGTTCTTTAGCCCGTGTTGAAGAGGAGAAGGATCTCTACATCATCATATCCGTGGTTCATGCTATAGACTCCATCCAATTCCATGAGCAATACGGAATCCACCAATAAAGGGTGAAGATCGGCGAGGAAAGGTATATACATTCCGCGACTTCTCCCCACTTGCATCCCTTTGTGAGCCACACTATCTTTGTGTTCAACAAACACCTATTGAGACTAGTTCCTCCTATGATTGCTTGGGCCATGCACATTTGATACTTGTAGAATTGCGAGCAAAAGTTGTGAGTACGCTATCTCATATAGTGATCTTGTATAGTTGTTGGCACAAGGAAGGGGCAAGTGAAAAAAGAAAGAAAAAGAGAAAAGAATAGAAAAAGAAGAAAAAGAAATAAACAAGTGCCTCATAGAATAGGAAGCGCAAGATCGATGAACATCAAATAGGTGGTACTTATTGTGCATATCTTGTAGCCCACCAATTTTATTGCAATCGAACTAGCGTCTCTCCTTGCACTTGTGCGACACGAGCTTATAGTCTTCGCTAGGTAATCATTTGGTTCTTAGCTCACTTTCTCCGTCGCACAAGTCCCATTTATCCCACCGTGTGTGTTTCCTTGTATATATTCCTATCTTGTGGATTGACTTGTTTTGCTTTGTGATCATCGTGGTTCTTTACTTGCCATTACAACATCTTGAGTTCGGATTGTTCTTGGACACGCCACCTTCCATACCCATCGACCATAAGCTTTGTGTGTGTGTGTTTTTTAGTGGTTAGTTGGTTTTGGTGTTCCGTGTTAACTTCACTTTTTTTGGTTTTGATTGCTCTCAAGTGTTGCCACTTGCACGATACTATCTTCCGAGGTAAAGTAAGGTTTGACGTTGCATCCCTAACCCCCCTACCACTTCCATATACACCACTTGGTCTTGTGAATCATGTCTAGGGACTCCGGAACCGAGGATGATATCTATGAAGAATCCACGATGAGCCACCATGCATATGCCTCCACAAGCATGGATGACATGATGGAGCACTACACTGATAATGGCTCCACATGCTTGGGTGATATGGAGTTCTACAACAACAATAACTCCCCAAGCATGGAAGACTTCAAGAACGACAACGACAAGCTCCTCAAGTCGCATCGACCAAGAGGGATCCGCCACCTCGAGAGTGCCAAGGTCCACCATCAGATGGACAAGTTCGAAAGCTCCCTCAACAACTTCAAGAGCGACATGGACAACAAGTTCGCCAAAACCATGAGCATGATGTCCAAGACTAATGATGCTTTGTGCTCATTACAACGCCTCACCAAGAAGAGTGCCAAGGAAAAGGAGAATTGTCGTGAGTGTCATGTGGATGACCAAGTGCGCCATCTACATCAACCTTTGGCAAGGCACGCCAATGACCTCCGTCGACACCATCATAAGGCGCCTGCAACTACTCGTGCCACCACCAAAAGGGCACCAAGAGCAAGCTCTCCTCCATGCCATCAAGCTTCATGCCAAGAGTCTACACTTCAAAATGGAGTAAGCCAAGGCCACATATGTGATGAAGTCGATCTGAGCACCGCTCTCGACAACAACATGAGCCTACTTCCACCACTACCACAAGATGGCGACGACAAGGTCGAGAATGGTGAGCATGGGACTTTCCCTTCACCAAAGGAGGCGCATGGAGTTGAGAGAACCGATCGTACCCCTACATTCTTGAGTTATGATGTGCTACCAATCCTATGTGAGTATGATAGCCACTTAGCCCACTCGAGTGAAAACAAGAGTGAGATGAGTGAGTCCACCATACGTGAGATTGAGTGCTTCCACTTGGAGGGCATGAGTGATACATCGAGTGAGTTGAGAGTGGTAGTTGATAGGTCATGTGAGACCACTTTGATTTCTAATGACTTACCCTCTACCTCTAGTGTATTTCCTCATGTTGTGCTAGGTTCCATGGATCAAGAAGCACCAAGCTTGGAGATGATGATGCCTCTAACCAAGAATATGTACATGGTGGAAGTAGATGATGCCATTCCCATACATGATGAAGAAGTCGCTGACATGGAGGCCAATGCTACCACAACACCCACTTCATATGAGAGGTATGACCAAGGTAAAAATAAGGGTGTTGATGATGCCATGATCCCACTAGTGGACATGATGACTTGTGATGATTGGCATGCTATGGATGATGTTTGTGATATCACATATGCTTCATTGATATTTCCATGTGATACTTTGCATTTGCATAATGTTGAGAATGTGAAATTATTTGATTGTGATGATGTTGCCATAGACATGCCATGCTCTAAACATTACATTGATGATATCATTGCTTGCACTTTGTTGAACAATTTCTCTTTCCAATCTTTTTCTTGTAATGATGTTACCAATGGTACCCCTCGAACCATGCTTTGTCATGAGTGTTTTACAATTTCTCCCGTTGCTTGCAATAAGTTGAATAATTGCTCTTTCACTTGTTTTGCTTGCAACAATAATGATAATATGTTTTCTATTGAGATGGCCCCCATAGATTTCTCAAATTTTGGAGATTTTGGTAAATGCCATGATAAGCATGTCCACCACTTGCATACTCACCATGCATCTATTTCATACTTGCTTGAAACAAATGGTGATGTGCATAAGAAGAGATACGTCATGAGGGATGATGTGTTTCTCTACCATGCACACACGTTCTTCCTTTTATCTATGATGTGTGTAGGTACTCGCACAAGAATGTCAACCTCGGTGGAGCACGAGTTGACAAAAAGAGCTCTAGCGAGCATCCCCAAGTGAGTTCAAGATCGAACCCAGCTCTGATACCTTTTGCATGCTTTGCATCTTTCATGTTGAAAAATTGCTCTTTCCTATGGTTTGCTTGCAAGCATGTTGATGGTATTCTTTCACCTTGTGACAATCATGTTTCGTTGCCATTGAATATTGATGCTTTGTGTGTTGCCATAAAAATGTCAAACAATTTCTCTTTCCGATGTATTGTGTGCAACCATAATGCAATTTTGAGCATGTATTGTCATGAGAGCTTCCAAGTCTCTCGTATTGTTGTTGCAACAAACATAAGGACCACTTGCTCTTTCATATGGTTTGTTTGCAAACACGTTGCTTTGCTTCATCTTGCGATACTCATACCCCCATGATTTTGGCTTTTGATGATATGTGTATGGCATCCAACATATTGAACAATTGTTCTTTCCAATGGTTGGCTTGCACACATAATGATGTTGTTTTGGATATCTTTCCTCATGTGTTTTTGCCGAATTCTCCTATCCTTGCATCAAAGATGTTGACCAATATTTTAGTCCATTGCTTTGAGTGCCACACTAAGTCGTTATATGGAGTTTTCCAGTTCCCACATTTGGATGATTTTCAATTAACTTCCATGCACTTTGACCTTGCATACGCATTTCGTTTGCGATACTTGAGTTGTGCTAATAGTGTTGTGAATAAGAATGGACATGCCACAAATGACATGCTCCTCTATCACACACAAACATATGTTGCTTGGTCTTTGTTGTGTGAAGGTACAATTGCATACGCGTCAACCTCTATGGACAAAGAGTTGACAAGACGAATCGAAGAGAGTTACCTAGGGCTACCCTTCAATGAGCCATCTCTACATTATAAGGTGACTTCCTTCTACTTGAGGACTCATGCTATAATCTTCAAGAATTGGCTACTCTTTGAGTGTTGCTTCATTTTTGTTGTGAGCTTTGTAGGCTACATGGAAAGTGAAGGAACATTGAAGAGCTGCCACATCAAGCTAATCGATGTCGACTACATGGCGAACCCCAGGATCAAGAATGTCTCTTGACCACCTCTACATGACGAGCGTATAGAGTCGAGGACGACTCTTTTCAAAGGGGGGAGCTAATGCAGCCTGTCCTACGGACGCTACTACATCTACAACGCCAAGTCCAAGCGCGTCCCCAAGTCAACCAAGAAGACATATGCAGGCGGTACTACCGCTCCCCAACGGCGGTACTACCGCGCCCCGGTACTACCGCTCAGCCTCAGCGGTACTACCGGCCACAACTGAGGCCGGTGCCATCGCCTCTAGATGCCTTGGTACCAGCTTGCGGTACTACCGCCCCCAAGAGGTACCACCAGGCCATGCCACCGGTACTACCGGACCCGAGGACCGGTACTACCGGTCAAGACTGGGCCTGCGCGCCTCAACAGCTGGGCCACAGCCCATGTACTACCTTATTATGCTGCAACCCTAGTATTATGCCCAAACTACCCCTATGTAAGTGGCTGGCCTATAAATAGAGCCCCCACCCCTCATGTATCCCTTAGGCATAGATGATAGACTAAAGAAAACCCCCTTTGTGGAATCTCTAGTTTTGCCTCATCCCCTTCTACCAAAGGGGATCGATTATCGTCACCACCTCGTTGGAGTTTGCATCGCGCCTCCCTCGTTGTACAAGGCCTTGGCATCGGTGTCCCTTTGCTAAGACGTCAAAACCCTCTCCAAGTTATTCTTCCTTCTCCGCTTCGGATTGATGGGACCATGTTGACCGATATTTCCTTGCGAGAATTCTATCGGACCGGTGTCCACCGGTGAGAGCAATCGGCCGTGTATCGTGTGAGTTTTTCGTGTGTTCATCGTGTTCTTCGCGAGGTGTGCATCCGCTTCCGCTACCTTCTCCCTTTCCCCTCGCTTTCCCATCGATTTGACCACGAGATCCGTGAAGATCGGGCCACCCATGGGGTTACCCCATAACACAAGATGCATTAGGCATGCTTGGTTATACCCTTTTGATTTATACCCATCCCAAGTTTTACTTACAAGCTCTACTTTTCCTTTACCAAAGTTCTTTACTTTTAGTAATGATTTGTGAGATTTTGGAAAGTAGTATAGATAGCATAAAGAGTATAAAACTTGGCCTATACTAGATGTCATTCTATGGCATGAGATTGAGATTAGCATCCCTCATTAGTGAACACTCTTAACCTTAGTGGCTAGTGCTAAGCATAAAACTTGATCACTTTAGATGGGAATACTTGGTGAAAATGATTATGAAAACCATGGAATTATGAGTCATTCTATTGAAATGTTTTGGACATGTGTTGAGAAACACAAATGGTTTATGATGATGAAAATGTTGAGGCATGAGCCTTAGCCCTTTATAAAAACTGATGGTTGGGTTCGGATGTGATACCATTCCAATTTTACCATACAACCATAATACCTGAATTGGGTAAGGCTTAGCCGGAAGTTTATATGCATTATTATGGGTTCCCTCGCGGAAGAGGTTTGAGCTGAGGCTACCTCTTGATGTTGTCCACGTATGCAGTGCCCAGGATGGCAGATGGCCATGGCTGGGAGGCCAAGCTCATAGGAGAGGTGATTATACTAGAGTGTGTAAAGGAAAGGTTATGATTGATTATTCGCATACTAAGTATGATGATTCAGGGTTATCCCTAACGGATGTATTGAATTTTGTGGTGAAAGTCTACCACCTCTGGAGAGTGTCAAACTATTCGAATAGCCGCATCCGCGGTCATGGAAAGTTGGAGTGGCCATACTATTCCGTAGTCAGATGTTTTCAAAATGACTTATGAAATGAATTGTCACTTGGCTTGACCACAACAAGGTTGTGACTATGAAAACTAAGTTCCCACTTAAGTGATTTAGAACTTTATTTTAACTTTCTTTGTTTCTGAACTCAGCTTCGGTTTCCAATTTAGCTTCACAAATAAACTTAGAGCTTAGCATTCCTACTAGAACTACCTTACTTGTTAGTGATAGTTTGCGAGTACTTAAAGAGTACTCATGGCTTTGTCCCTGGCTATTCCCGTGGCCAGACTATGAGGAGGACTATCCGGAAGAAGGACATCAGGACGGCTACAACAACTAGGATCATCTCCCATCGTCAGCATTGTCTATGACACTGAAGATGGAGCCCACCGCTACGCTTATTATTCCGCTGCTCGTTTGTACTAAGACTGGATCATGAGATCCTTTATTTGTGTACGACCTTATTATGGTTTGTAATGGATGATGTACCGTGATATCCAATCTGTTATGTCTCGCAAAAATGGTAATCCTGGGATTGCGATGTATGGCATAACAGGCATCTGGGATTAAAACTCCGGGTGTTGACACTTTGGAAAGGTTTTGAACATGGGATGGACGAAAAGGAAGGAAAGGAGTTTGGTCATTGGATGACCGAAATGAAGAAAATAATGGGTGACCCAGTCCTAGTGTTTTCCAAAACTTTTCAAAAGGGTTTCCAAAATGTTTTACAAAATTTTTCAACAAAGATATGTAGATGCTATATCTACAAGAAAAACTATGTCAGAAAACAACCTCTCTTTGAGCCCTCCTACTACCACACCCATATTGCATTTCCTCTTGTATTATAATTCTCTTAAGGTGCTTTACGAGTACATTCAAAGTACTCACTAGCATTGTCCCTAGCTATTAACTTGGTAAGATATCAAGAAGAAGGTGATAATGAAGACTATGCGAGCTAGGACGTTCTCCCAGTCAGTAACCTATAGGTTGAGGCATGACTCAGGCTCTATGCTTGATGAAGTTCCAGTGATATATTTTGATGTAGCCATAATGGCATTAAGGTGTGACCTGTATGCGCTTAAGTACTGCATGTTTGCTTTGATACTTGTGGGTTATATGCCACGACTGACTGATCATGGGATCGTGGTGGTGTGCATAACAGGGATTGTCGGAGGATTAATCCGGGGGGCCCAAAAAATTTGGAGGTATGCTTCCTTTCATCCAAAGGGCTTCCTTGTGAAAAAAATCCTATGGGTTGAAATCCTCCAAAATTCCTTTGAAAATCCTTTGATCCAAAGAGGCCCTTAATCAAGATGTGCATGATCATGATATACGAACACCTTCCGGAAGGAGGTGATGGGGTCGTAGATTTTCATCTTGAACCCGTCTGCGGTGAGCTTGAACATAAGGCAGTCACCCTCCTTCAACTCATGGAAAGGAGCAAAGGTAGCCCACTCTTTGTTCAAGACGATCTGGTCTTTGTTGCAGTTGGCATGCACAACCCACTAGAATTCCTCGCATGCTTGGACCATAACTATCTATAGTGTAACATCCCAAAACTTTAATCCAAGGTTATCAAGATCAAATCATCCAACAATAGGGTTAAGAAAAACTTTTTCAAATTTAAAATGAAAGCATTCATATATGTGTGCATTTAAAATAGGAGTTGTTTGAATTGCCATGATTGATTGATCCAATGCTTGTAAAATATTTCTTAGGTGATTTAATCATCATCTACATCATTCCGAAACTTTTCCTAAAGAAAATCAAATAAAAAAGAATTAAAAAGGAGGAATGGTCATTTTGGCAAATTTAACTCCCATGCCTACTTTGGCTATTCCTAGTACTCAAAACTTAACAAAAACAATTCTTGATCTTTGCACCCCTTGCTAGTACACATAATGAGGTACCAAGGCCCACCTTTGGATCTTCTAAAAACATTCTGTTAACTATTTTAAATGACAACTTAAAATTGAATCTAATGCATATGCATAGATCACCCCTATTTCAAAAACCATCTATTTGAGCTCCACTTTCAAAACCCTTGCAACTAGAGACTACCTATCACTAGTGGAGATCACTCAAAAATTTTGAAACCAAAATTCAAAACTTTCTTTCATGCGGCCATTTAATCAAACACTTGGCATGCATAATCTCTACTCTAATCCTAGCCCACTGTTTACTACAGGGTTTTGCCCCCAAATGACCTTCATTTATCTCCTCTGTCCCCTCTTGATCTAACCAAACCCCTAACACCCCTCTCCCTTGTCCCTAGTCCCCATGCCATGCCATGCCGAGCCATGCCTCGCCGGCCAACCCTTGCCCCACTGCAGTAGACCATTCCCTCTTCCCTCACCATGTCTAGGAGGTAGCCAGGAGCTCACCGCCATCCCCTGTCCCTTGCCCGAGCTTGGAGCAGCAGTGCACCACCAAGCACAAACCGCGCCCAGTGCCACCGCACCATGCCAGTGCCATCCCCAGAGCGTGATCGGTCCCCGCTCGCACAGACCGCCCCTTGGCAGCAGCCCGCGCCTGCCGCTCCGCCTTGACCTAGAGAACACCCCAGACACCCCCGCTGGCCGCCCAACGCCTCACATCCACCGCTCGCCGTGGACACCGCCGTCTCTGCCTCTCAGAGCGCCACCTCGCCCAGACCGCGTGCCACCGTCCCTACGCTCGCATTCAAGTTCTAGAGCACCACCAGGGAACTGCCCATCGATCGCCACCCCCAGGCATGCATCTACCCCGCCATAGCCATGTCGCCACCGTCGACTGCCCATCCCGCTCGGTCTCACCGTCGGGCCTATAAAAGGAGCCCTCCCTAGCCTCTTCTCTCCACACCATTCCACTCCCCTCACCTCTCTAAACCTCACCCACCTCTAGCCGGAGTAAGGCGAGCTCTGCCTCGCCGGAATTGGAGCCGGAGCAGCCGCGGTAGGAGGAGAAGGCCGCCATTGATTGCGACCACCCCAAGCTCCGCCGCAACCGCGGTTCGCCTCGCCGTCGTCTTCAACGTCGTTTGCCCGCCTCGCTGACCCCGCTGGAGCCCTGGTACGCCCCCAGTAGACCCCCACCGAGCTGCTAGGGTTCGAGTTCGCCGGCGACCTGTTCGTCATCGACGACGACCCTTAGCCGTAGGTCTCGCTTCTAATCCTACGGCCCACAGAGCGCGTACCGTTTCACGTTTTAAGTGCCGCTGACAAGCGGGACCCCCTGTAAGCTGAGCCCCGCACCGCGGAGCGCCACTGGGCCGACCTATTTCTTTTCCTGCGCTAGCCCACCCATTCAAATCTGGATTTTTCTTTTTAGTTAAATCTAGTTTCTGTCCCCTAGTTTGAAAATCAATTCAGAGAGTTTATAAATCCAAATTGCATGAAACCAATTTTGTCTGAAAGGTATTAAAATGATCTATCCAAGCCCGTTGGATTTAATTCAATTAGAGTTATAGATCTATCCTAATAAAAATAAGAAGACAGAAGCTTTTGCAACTTGCAACATTTTTATAAAATCAACCAAGTTAGCTTTTGAGTAGATTCCAACTCTCAAAAATCACATTTCAACATATCTATCTAAATATGTAATAATATTCAGGTTTACATGCAGTGACTTTGGACTAGTACCAAAATAATGCTATATAGGCATTTCTAGTCACCTTAAATCATTAAATAAAGAACTTAAACCAAAGTAATATTGATCCAACCTTTTAAATCTCATTCCCACATGTTAGAATATGTGGTGATGACATGTGTCAACATGATCCCATATTTTAAGTGGTGAATATTAAATCTTAGTTAAATTTTTAATGAGTAGAAATTACTTTTCTAAAATAAAAAGAAAGAAACTATTGAATTAAACTTGTGATGCTTGTGATCATAATAGATCATCAATTGTGTGTCTTAGAATGCTATCTAGCCTAGTTAAGTATTGTTTGGTGATTGTCTACTCCGTATGTATTTGTTATAGAAGATAGTACCGACCAGGCTTACGAGGAGGAGGAGTGCTATCAAGACGAAGAAAACTTCAACCACTGCACCAACCAAGGCAAGCCACCATTAACAATACAAGCTACCCAGAGCAAGCTAGCAATACCCAAGATTAACCCTTGCAAGTTTAGTACTTAGCAAACTAGAATCAAACTAGATGGTTTAGCAAAGATGCCTTAAGCATGCTTTGATCACACCCTTTTGACTATTAGTACCTCAAGTCTTATTGACAAGTTTTACTTCCCTTAGTTTACACAAAGTTCTTTACTTGTTTTGAAGGTAGCATAAAAAGTATAAAACTTGACCTACTTAGAAACCTTTAGATGTCATTCTCTGGCATGAGATTGAACCCATCTTTTCCACCTTAGTGAACACTCTTAACTTAGTATTTTAGAGTAGATCCAAAACTCGAGTCACTTTAGATGGGAACAAATGGGTGAAAATGAATTGTGAAAACCTTGGAATGATGAGTCATTCTATTGAGATGTTTTGACATGTGTTGAGAAACACAACTGGTTTATGATGATGAAAATGATGAGGCATGAGCCTTAACCCTTTTATAAAACTAAGGTTAGATTCAGATGTGATACCATTCCAAATTTACCGTACAACCACACTACCTAAATTGGGTAAGGCTTACCTGGAAATTTATATGCATTAGTATTAGTTCCCTCACGGGAGAGGTTTGAGCTGAGGCTACCTCTCAATGTTGTCCACCTATGCAGTGCCCAAGATGACTGATGGTCATGGTTGGGAGGCCATGCTCATAGGAGAGGTGCTTATACTAGGGTGTGTAAAGCGAAGGTTATGTTTGATTATCTGCATAGTAAGTATGATGATTCAGGGTTACCCCTGACAGATGTATCGAATCTTGTGGTGAAAGTGTACCACCTCTGCAGAGTGTCAAACTATTCGAATAGCCGCGTCCGTGGTTATGGACAGTTGGAATGGCCATACTGTTTCGTTGTCAGATGTTTTCTAAATAACTTGAAATGAATGATGAACTTTGACTTGACCATAATAGGGTTGTGTTTATGATAATAGCTTCCCAACTTAAGTGATTCTAGAACTTCACTTTATCTTTCTTTGCTTCAGAACTCAGCTTAGGTTTCAAACTTAACTTTATAGTTAAACTTAGCTCTAGCACTTTAACTTAGAATTATACTACTTGTTAGTGGTAGTTTGCGAGTACTTAAAGAGTACTCATGGCTTTTGTCCCTGGCTATTATCATGGCCAGACTATGAAGGAGATTATCAAGATGATGGTCAGCAGGACGGCTATGATAACTAGGACTATCTGCCTTCGTCAGCATTGCCTGTGCCCTTGAAGATGGACCCCACTGTTATGCTTATCTTTTATTTCCGCTCCTTGTTGTATTCAAGACTAGATCATGAGATCCTTACTTGTGTAAAACCTTATGTATGGTATGTAATGGATGATGTACTGTGATATCCAATCCGTTATGTCTCACAAAAATGGTAATCCTGGGATTGCGAGGTATGGCATAACGGGCATGTGGGATTAAAAATCCGGGTGTTGACATATAGGTAGGGGAATCCTTTCACGTAAGGCTTGAAGCAAGTCGGGATGATAAGAATATACGAGTCATGTTGGACTAACTGGATGTAGAAGTGCCTAGGACGATGCATAGTGGCATGTTGTTCGACTAACCTAGAGCGTCTTCTTAGTTTGGCAGAACTAGCGACCAAACTAGTAGCACATGCATTTTCCAAGGCCTCCACTCTCCTGCCTAGCAGCTTCAACTCCCTTGTGATGATGGCGAGAGCATCTTCATGAAGGGGAGCTAGAGCAGTCCGGTCAAGAATGTAGTCTAATTTTTGCATTACAGTTGGGCCGTCCTATATGAAAATTACAATTGCGTCAGTCCTTTGGAATTACCAAAACACCACAATGCATTGTATAATATCATACTACATCATTGCACCATCAAAATTTCCTAAACAACACAAGGTATCATGTAAATTAAATTGCCTAAAGAGCACAATGCATCATCAGAATCACCTAACCTGACGGGTCCTCAAAATTATCTGAACAACTACTAGAAGGCATACCATTTATTTAGATTGATTAAACAGAACAATGCATAATGTCAATGGATAAAACAGCACAATGTGTTATCTAGATAGACAAAACAGTATATTTGCAGTGCATCATCAAAAAATACCAAAATAGCACAAGGTATCATGTAATTAAATTTAATAAACAGTGCCCACATAATTAAAATTAACTAAACTGATGGGTCATTGAAATAATCTGAATAGCTAGAAGGCATATCATTTAATCCTAAATAGTAGAACACAAATCAAAATGGACGAAACAACATAGTGAGGAGACATGACACAGTGCATCATAAAAAATACCAAAACAGCACAACGCGTAATGGAAAAATCCTAAACAGCACAATGCATCATCTAAGTACCAAAACAGAACCATGCATCATCGTTATCAATAATATTCCATAACTATGCATCGAAAAAGACAATTATCAAGAATATGACATATAACTAAGCAGTTCAACTAAGGACCTATAGTACATGTTGCAAAAACCTGACTAGATGCACGTCAAATTTGGGTTAAAGCCCCAATCCTCCAAATCTAAATCGTTCCAGTTGGGGCCAAACTTGCATAGGGTCGATGCGTTGAGCAGATGAACAAGGCGCCACTGACGAAGAACCAGCCACATACACCGAAGAGGCACAAACAATCGTGGATGAAGGGGAGCCACCGAAAGGGCTTGAGCCACCGCACGAGCATTTGGTCCTAACGCATCCGGCGCCGGAGGCTTGGACGACCACTTGGTGGGTGATGAGGTATCAGCACGGCCAGCCGAAACCCTAAGGGCGACAGACACCTCACCTTCGCACACACACGAAAGGCAAGGGACGCTTCAGAAAAGGCGCTACAGACGGTGGAATCGAATAAGCCACCTGCAGCTCTGAAGCAAAGCTTGATGAGGACCCCAGATTAACCATAGACAAAGGTTTTAGCGTTGGTTTCATCGAAGAAAATGCTGGGTTAACGATTGAGAGTTGAGAGGTCAGTGTGGGAACGGTAGGGGAGGGGTTAGAATGGGAGTGGGTAACCCTCTATCTGCTTTAGTAGTTCCTTACTACAAAAAAATGAACCACATTTCTCATATCATCACTTTTTGATAAACTAGTTCATTTCTTTGAACCGACTAAAATAATGGAGACCCTTTAGGTTTCGAACTGCCATCTGGTACCTGTTTTGCTAGTAGTAAGTATAGTACAATATTTTGTATTACCCTCCAGGGTAGTATACAATATTTTCTAGATAGAGGAAATTGCACGATCCACCATCTTTTCATTGAACTTTTGCACAAAACACTTGTTGGACGTCAATTTTGCACATTTAACAGTTTTTGGCCTAATATGTACAAATTTGGCCAGTTAGTCCTGTAATGACCAATTTAACCTCATTGGTAGGAATACTGACAAGTGGCCCCGAATGTCAATGCTCCCATTCACACACAAAGATTGAATGATGCTAAAAAGTGGATACTAACAAAATTTATCACCCACAATACTTTTTGGATGCATGCAGTTAGGATATAAGAGACTCATATGAAACGTCAATGTTTACACAAAAGTACCAAATATTTGTCCATCGGACATTGAACTTGTGAAGGCTTTATTTGGTCGTAATAAACGTTTTTGAACATAACTTGCTTCTACATAAGTTTAGACTTTTCATTCACATAACCAAATGTCCATTCACATAACTTGTTTGTATAGAACATCACTTGTTTGTCCAAAATATTTTTCCATCGGACGATTTATGTCTGTTTGTTACACCTCACACAAAAAGCACCCCAGTTTTTCATAAACTTTAAGAAGATGATTATTTTCCCGTGATTTATTTTCTTGAGAGGAAGCACGGTGAATATGGATCGGAATACCACAAGCCCAGTTTCGACAAAGTTTGAACCATGTTTCACTTACAATTATGAAGTTTTATGAGTTCTCAAGGTTTCCTAGCAATCTTCACACTCTTAAAGTAATTTAAACCGATTTATCAACATTAGGTAAAATGTAAACTATGAGTAAGTAGTAGATTGCTCTTAAATTTATACAAGCATCTTTTGAAGGTACCCACCCATGCTGTCAATATATCAAAAACCAATGAATTTGTTGAATTCAACTTCTTGCTAAGAATTTGCATGCTTACAAAATTGACTTTTATTTGAAAACAATAAAAAAATTGCATTTTGTCCTCTGACTTGTACTACTTGCCGTGAAAATTTATTATTATCAATAGAGTTCACATCTTTTAAAAAACAAGCTAATTAAAATATGGACTGCCATGTATAAACATCCTTAGGCTCCAGGCCGAAAGACAAGGCTAAATGGCCTTATATATGTACAACATACTTTATGGTAATGTTCGCATATTTGGTATCTGAGTGCATCTTGGCATGGTGAATAATAAAGCTGCCAGTACTGGGAGCTTCCAAAATTTAGGAATAAAAAAATCATTTTCAAATTTGAACTACAACTAAACGTGATAGAATGCTCTTAAAAAGTTACAAACATCCTTTGAGTCTTTATGGTACCGAGGTGGTGAATACTTCAAAAACCAACGAGAGTTTTATAGGATTCAAGTTCTTGCTACAAATATAAATGTTAACAATTTGATCCTTACTGGCTACAAATAGAAATAATGAAATCCGTAAAAATGAAGCCTTCTGCATGGCATCCTCTTGCGTGTATTAATATTTGCAATGAAATATAATTAATAACCATGAGCCATCATCAATTATGAAAAAAATGGTTACACAATATGGCCAATGGTGTATGAACATTCTTGGGTTTCAAGTTGAACGAGAAAGGTAACAGCCAGATGCACATCATATTGTATTGTAATGCTCCCATATTTAGTAGACGTGTGCATCTTGGCAATGTGAAAAATGGTGGTAACCACAGTTTCCAACTTATAGGAACAATAATTTTTTTTCAATTTTCGAAGCAACCATATTTTTCTGTAAAGGAAGGACAAAGAAAAATGGCTCAGAGTACCACAAGAACAATCCTAGTTTTTAGACAAAGCATGGACCTTGATACACTTCCGATTGATTACCAAGTTTTATCAGTTCTCAAGCTTCCTAGTGAACTTCGACCACTTAAACGAATTTAAGTGGATTTGTCAATATTTGGTAAAATTTTAACTACAAGTAAGTTGTAGTAAGATTGAAGTAGTATGAAGATAAAAATTTAAACTACGAGTAAGTGGTTAATTTTGAACTACGAGTAAGTAGCTCAGAAGAGGAAGTAGTATGAAGAGTATGGCTTGATCAACTTCTCTCTCGAGAAGGAGCCTAGCCCGATTGTTTTCCTTACTTAATTTGTTGGTGCTTCGTGCTCAATGTATGGACCTTGATGAAATTTTCCCCCTTTTTAGGTTTTTGATGTAAAATGTACTCCCAACGTCGATGTAAAATTTGAACCTAACAGTAAGTATTAAAATTTAAATGTATTTAAGCTTGGTTCTCAATGAGTATGAACATTCTTGGATTTCAAGCCGAAAGACCAAGGTCATGGCCATATCTACATCATACTTTATGCTAATGATGATCCCATATCCAATAATTTGCATTCGGACAAATTTGGCCATATTTTGAAAACAAACAAAAAGGAAGTAGTATGAAGAGTATGACTCGATCAGCTTCTCTCGAGGAGTCGAACCCAACTGTTTTCCTTGCTTAATTTTAGGGTGCTTCGTGCTAAATGTATGGACCTCGATGTAATTTTCCACTTTTTTTGTTCTTGATGTAAAATGTACTCCCACCGTCTGTGTAAAATTTCAACCTAAAAGTAAGTGGTAAAATTTAAACGTATTTACTTAGTTGAAAATTCTTGGATTTCAAGCCGAACAACCAAGATCATGGACATATCTACATCATACTTTATGCTGATGATGATCCCATATCCAAGAATTTGCATGCCACCAAATTTGGCCATATATTTTGAAAACAATCCAAGAGAAAGTAGTATGAAGAGTATGGCTCGATCAGCTGCTCTCTCGAGAAGGAGCCGAACCGACTATTTCCCTTTCTTAATTTTAGGGTGCTTCATGCTTAATGTAAGGCGCTTGATGCAATTTTCCCCCTTTTTAGGTACTTCATGTAAATTGTACTCCCACCATCCGTGTATAATTTGAACCTAAAAGCAAGTGGTAAAATTTAAAATTATTTAAGCTTAGTTGTCAATGAGTATGAAAATTCTTGGATTTCAATCAGAATAACCAAGGTCATGGCCCTATCTACATCATACTTTATGCTGATGATGCATGCTGCCATATCTAAGAATTTGCTTGCCGCCAAATTTGGCTATATTTTGAAAACAAAAAAAGAGGAAGTAGTATGAAGAATATGACTCGATCTGCTTCTCTCTCGAGAAGGATCCGAACCCGACTATTTTCTTTGCTTAATTTTAGGGTGCTTCGTGCTAAATGTATGGACCTCAATGTAATTTCCCCCCTTTAAGATTCTTGATGTAAAATGTACACCCATCATCCATGTAAAATTCAAACCTAAAAGTAAGTGGTAAAATTTAAAAGCTTTTAAGCTTAGTTCTCAATGTGTATGAACATTCTTGGATTTCAAACCGAAGGACCAAGGTCATTGATACATTGCAAATGTATCTATAATTTTTGATGTTCCATGCTTGGTTTTATCTACTTTCTTCTGTTTTGTTCCAACTTTGGAGTACTTTTTATTCACTTTCCTGGACTAACCTATTAACAAGACGCCATAGTGCCAGTTCCCTGTTTTCTGCTGTTTTTGGTTCCAGGAAAGTCAGAAAATTAATATTCTTGGAATTGGACCGGAGAAAAGCCAAAGTTGATATTTTACAGGAAGACTCACGAAGCCAAAAGACGAGACGGAGATGGGACACAGGGTGGCCACACCATATGGTGGCACGGGCTAGCCCTGGCTGCGCCACCAGGTGGTGTGGGCCCCCTGGCCACCCACCGACCTTGCCTCTTCTCCTATAAGATGCCTCCCGATGCAAAAGCCGTAAATAATCAAGCCTCCAGCCATGAAAAGTTCCGCAGCGCCGCCGCCACCGAAGGGGATATTCGGGGGACAGAAAGTCTCTGTTCCGGCACCCTGCCGGGACGGGGAAGTGCCCCTGGAGCCATCTCCATCGATCTCCACCACCATCTCCATCACCATTGCTGATTCCCATGATGAGGAGGGAGTAGTTCTCTCTCGAGGCTAAGGGTTCTACCGGTAGCTACGTGTTCATCTCTCTCTATGCATGATTTTATTGAGATCATGAGCTTGTAATCTATAGATCTACCTTGCTACTCAAGTGCTTTAATAGATCTCTCCTCTCCCCATGTGTGTGAAAGTGACAGTGTGGACACCATGGTGGCACCTAGGCTAGATATTTCAAATACTTGTTATGAGTTATATTTGGAGTTGGATGTCTTTATGAAATTGCATTGTTTGTTTGAACCATCTAGTGCTCAAGGTGACAGTGTGGGGTTTTCTAGATGGGAACGATGAACTTTGAGGTGTGCTGTTATAGCCCTACCATGGATTAGAGTGTCCAACCGGAGAGTAATTCAAAGTAGTATCATAAAGAGAAGATATTTATATGAGAGTGTTCACTAGTGAAAGTATGATCCCTAGGCCTTGTTTCTAAGCACTGAAACACCGTTTGCTACTAGATCTATTACATGTTTGCTTGCTTCCATCTTTATTTCAGTTTTACTTTAGTCTTTTCAACGCCATCAAGCTATTTTCTATCACCATTACCACTTATAATTATCTATACCACTTGTATTTCACTATCTCTTCACCGAACCAGTGCACCTATACACCTGACAAGTGTATTGGGTGTGTTGGGGACACAAGAGACTTCTTGTATCTTGATTGCAAGGTTGCTTGAGAGGGGATACCTTTGACCACTTACTCCCTGAGTTCAATAAACCTTGGGTGATCCACTTAAGGTAAAACTTACTGTTGTTCTACAAACCTCTGCACTTGGAGGCCCAACAACTGTCTACAAGAATATAAGTGCGTAGACATCAAGCTATTTTTTGGCGCTATTGCTGGGGAACAAAGAAGAAGAAACTCCCACGTCAACACCGCACAAGCTATTTTCTGTCTCCATTGTCGGGGAGGTAAGGTAAAAGGTATTCACACCGGAGGATTAAAGAAGAAGAACCTCCCACGGAAAACACCTATTTTCTAGCGCAGTTGCCGGGGAGGTAAGGTAAAAGGTACTCACATCCTCCGGTGTGAGTGCTCAAAGTTATTTCCTTTAGATTCTGCAATTTTGTCTTTTTTGTTTCTTGTTTTCACTAGATAGGCTTAATGGAAAACAACAACAAAATTAGAGAGCTTTATAGTATTTATCTTGAGTTAGGACATGAAGTGTTTGAAGAGAAAATTAAAAAACCTATGGAACTTTATTTGCATGCTAATAGCAATGTTGTTAGTATGAATTATTTGGACACCATTATTGCTAAAGCTATGGAAAATTCTAAGCTTGGGGAAGCTAGTTTTTATGAAAAGGATCTTTTTAGTTCCCCGGCTTTGGAAGATAGCTATTCTATTGCTTATGATGATATCAAACCTCCAATATATGATGATTACAATGATGAATATTTTCAGTACACCTACTATTGAGGAGAAAATTAATTATGATTACAATATGCCTCCTATATTTGATGATTATGGTGATGAAAATAATAATGATAGCTATTTTGTTGAATTTGCTCCCACTACAATTAATAAGAATGACTATGTTTATGTGGGGAGTATTAATTTTTTTATGCATGTGGCTCATGATAAGAATGTTTCTTGTGATAGTTATATTGTTAATTTTATTCATGATGCTACTGAAAGTTATTATGAGAGAGGGAAACATGGTTTTATGTGTCTCAACAATATTAAGTTTCCCCTCTTTATGTTGAAATTTTTGAAGTTGCACTTGTTTTGCTTTCCTATGCTTGTTGCTTTGTGCTTTCATGACTTGTTTCTTTACAAGATTCCTATGCATATGAAGTGGGTTAGACTAAAATGTGTTTTGAATTTGCTTCTTGATCCTCTCTTTTACTTCAATTCATATTTGTTATGTGAGCATCTTCTCAAACTATCATGCCTAACTTAAAGATGTTAAAGAAAAGTACTTATTGAGAGATAACCCAAAAGTTTTAGATGAGTCTTGGAAGTTATTACTTCAGTAATAATCGCTCCTTATCCTTTTTTATTTGGTTTTTTGTGCCAAGAGTAACCTCGAATGAGAGAGAAGTAATTATTGGGAAAGTTGCTATCCTGAAACAGATTTCTCTTCTTTACCGTAAAAATTCGTGTAAAATATCTGTACGTACTTTTGAGGCGTTAATTTTTGTGCTTTTTCCCCAGGTTGTTATCTAACTTCCATTAGTTCAACACTTTTTTATTTGAGCAACATAAGGTCTTCGAAAAAATCCGTCTTTACCTGCTGGTCTGTTTTGACAGATTTCTGCCATTTTCTGCATTTGCTTCTTGTCGGTTCCTTTTTGAGTTGTTTTGGGGAATTGAGATTTTTGAGGGAAGTGATACAGTATCTTGTGTTTTAATGGAAGTTTTATTGGTGTTAGAACTGAACCTAAAGACTTATTATCTTGAGTGCACTAATGTTGCTAATAAGGATTGTGTGAAGTTTTGTATGAAGTTAAAATTGCAGGTGTATGGAAGGAATGAGTAATGAGATGAAGGATGGACTAAAGCTCAAGCTTGGGGATGCCACACGTGTCACACCAAGAAATATCCAAGAATTACAAGCGTCAAAGCTTGGGGATGCCCAAGGCATCGCCTTCTTCATCAATGAAAATCCCAGGTTTCTTCCAAACACTTCATTTTTATTGTTTCATGCACAGTTGTGTTGTTCTTGGAGCGTCTTCTTTTTCATTTTCGTTTTGGTTTTTCGTTTTCTTGGTTTGTTTAGTTTTCTGAATAAATTGGTTGGACCCCCTCTTTCATGCATTGGTTTTCAAATAGTTTGGTTTGGATTGGAAAAGAGTAGGAAAAGTTCATGCTTAAGTGGTAAAAGGAGCTTGTTTTTTACTGTGGCCTATGCTTTGTCATGCCATGCTTGATATTGTTTTGGCTTTAGGCTTAGTATTCTTTGCTGTATCATGACTTGTTATAAACAATTGAGATTGCTTAATGTGCCTTTGAAGAATCATGCGTTGTTTTAGCATATTAAAGCATAGTATAGTGGTATTCTCCTTTGATGCTTTATTTGGGTTGACTTGGCGCATGCTCAAACCATGTTATGACTATCCCAAGTCACCATAAGCCTTTATGATCCTTTAGTTTTCAACTTGTAGTATCACTTTATGCTTTGATCAATGATGTTTTATCGCTCTGTATGATTATGGCCATTATTGCTCTCTTAGTTTGTCGCTCCCAGTCTTTTGCTAGCCTCCGCAACCAAGTATGAGTTCCACTCATGCATCCAACTCCTAAAACCAAGTTATTCCAAAGAGTCCACCATACCTACCTACTAGCATATGTTATTCCAAGTATATTCATGTTTTTGTTTACCTTCCAAATTAAACTTGTTATGAGAAAACTAGTGATTAAAGCTCTCACGAACTTGATGGCACACTTTACTTTTCTTGCCCTTAATAAACTTGAACCATTGTGACGTCTAAGTTGTATATGCTTGCACTTATTTGTTGGGGATTAGCAGAACCATGCTGTCATGGGGAACGCTTTCAACATTGCACTGGTACTTTGTACATAGTTGATATCATGCTCTTTTGTATATGGATGTCGTCGGTGTGAAATGAAAGGGGAGCTTGTAAGTCCATGGAGTTATGTATATGTGTTAGAGAAACTCCTGGGCCGCTGGTCTAATCCATGCTGACATAGTGGAAACCTGCAACGTAACCATAATGAGCTGTCTATGAAGCATTCTTCTTATAAAAAAAGAGTCGGATATTGAGAAAAAAGAAAAGAAAAAAGAGCTATATGAAAAGAGGAAAGAGAGAAAAAAGCACCATATTCCCATGGTAAATAAGAAGATTGCTGAGATGCTTGTTGTCTGCTTGCCTTGTCATTTTGATATGGGGATTCTTCTGTATCATCGGGCAAGGGGTACCCCGTTGGCGGTTCTCTATGATACACATGTACTTACAATGACAAGAACTTACCGGTGACTAAACTTGAGTAGCATGAGGAGCGGCCCTCATATTCAAGGGACATGATATTTCCAACTTATACTTCATCAAGCATATACACCATAGTTTGTTCACTTTAACCTTAATCACTTCAAGATGCTTATGATAGGGGCAATGAGAGGTGAAAGATATTAAGTACCATAATTTTTGGAAGCTCTTCAAGATCCCTACTTCCTTCTATGAAGGCCTTTCTTCCACCATTATATTGAGTCTCCACCTTCTATCTTTATGCACCTACTTTGAGAGCATAGTGGCCATTCTTAGTTCTATGTGCATTGTCCCAAGATTTGTTGATTGATGCATACCTTGATATTGCCTGTTTTAAACTATTTGTATCTATTCACTCTTATAAACTTTGAAGGTGTCCTATGCATTTATATTTGCTACTCTATGAGGGGCAAGCTGAATACTACTATGCTATGTTTTCTTTATGTGAAACAAACAAACGTCTTGCAAAACATTGTTATTCATGAATCTTTTGTTTGTGCCTTTTCATGTTGCAACATAGTTTCTTTGTCTTATTGCTAGAACTTTGTCTTTCATGTTATGATTGAAGTACTATGATCCCAGCTTTGAATGTTTTACAAATACATTGATCAAGTTTATGATGGTGCAAGTGACCTCAAAAATTATTCTTTCTTTTTATCACTTACCTACTCGAGGACGAGCAGGAGTTAAGCTAGGGGATGTTGATACATTGCAAATGTATCTATAATTTTTGATGTTCCATGCTTGGTTTTATCTACTTTCTAATGTTTTGTTCCAACTTTGGAGTACTTTTTATACACTTTCCTAGACTAACCTATTAACAAGATGCCATAGTGCCAGTTGCCTGTTTTCTGCTATTTTTGGTTCCAGGAAAGTCAGAGAATCAATATTCTCGGAATTGGACCGGACAAAAGCCAAAGTCGATATTTTACCGGAAGACTCACGGAGTCAGAAGACGAGACGGAGATGGGCCACAGGGTGGCCATACCATATGGTGGCGTGGGATAGCCCTGGCAACGCCACCAGGTGGTGTGGGCCCCCTGGCAACCCACCGACCGTGCCTCTTCGCCTATAAGATGCCTCCCGATGCAAAAACCCTAAATAATCAAGCCTCCAGCCATGAAAAGTTCTGTAGAGCCGCCACCACCGAAGGGAAGATTTGGGGGACAGAAAGTCTCTGTTCTGGCACCCTGCCGGGACGGGGAAGTGCCCCCGGAGCCATCTCCATCGATCTCCACCACCATCCCCATCACCATTGCTGATTCCCATGATGAGGAGGGAGTAGTTCTCTCTCGAGGCTAAGGGTTCTACCGGTAGCTACGTGTTCATCTCTCTCTATGCATGATCTTATTGAGATCATGAGCTTGTAATCTATAGATCTACCTTGCTAATCAAGTGCTTTAATAGATCTCTGCTCTCCCCATGTGTGTGAAAGTGATAGTGTGCACACCATGGTGGCACTTAGGCTAGATATTTCAAATACTTGTTATGAGTTATATTTGGAGTTGGATGTCTTTATGAAATTGCGGTGTTTGTTTGAACCATCTAGTGCTCATGGTGACAGTGTGGGATTTTCTAGATGGGAGCGATGAACTTTGAGGTGTGCTGTTATAGCCCTACCATGGATTAGAGTGTCCAACCAGAGAGTAGTTCAGAGTAGTATCATAAAGAGAAGATATTTATATGAGAGTGTTCACTAGTGAAAGTATGATCCCTAGGCCTTGTTTCTAAGCACTGAAACACCGTTTGCTACTAGATCTATTACATGTTTGCTTGCTTCCATCTTTATTTCAGTTTAATTTAGTCTTTTCCACGCCATCAAGCTATTTTCTATCACCATTACCACTTATAATTATCTATACCAGTTGTATTTCACTATCTCTTCGCCGAACTAGTGCACCTATACACCTGACAAGTGTATTGGGTGTGTTGGGGACACAAGAGACTTCTTGTATCTTGATTGCAAGGTTGTTTGAGAGGGGATACCTTTGACCACTTACTCCCTGAGTTCGATAAACCTTGGGTGATCCACTTAATGTAAAACTTGCTGCTGTTCTACAAACCTCTGCACTTGGAGGCCCAACAACTGTCTACAAGAATATAAGTGCGTAGATATCAGTCATGGCCATATGTAGATCATACTTTATGCTGATGATGATCCCATATCCAAGAATTTATAGGCCGCCTAATTTGGCCATTTATTTTGAAACAAAGAAAGAGAAATTAGTATGAAGAGTATGGATCGATCAGCTGCTCTCTCGAGAAGGAGCCGAACCCGACTATTTTCCTCTCTTAATTTTAGGGTGCTTCATGCTAAATGTAAGGACCTCGATGTAATTTCCCCCTTTTTAGGTCATTGATGTAAACTGTACTCCCACCGTCCGTGTAAAATTTGAACCTAAAAGCAAGTGGTAAAATTTAAACGTATTTAAGCTTAAGTCAATGAGTATGAACATTCTTGGATTTCAAGCCGAACAACCAAGGTCATGGCCATATCTACATCATACTTTATGCAGATGATTCATGATTCCATATCCAAGAATTTGCATGCCACCAAATTTGGCTATATTTTGAAATCAAACATAGAGGAAGTAGTGTGAAGAGTATGGCTCAATCATCCTCTCTCTCGAGAAGGAGATAGACAATTTTCCTTGCTTAATTTTAGGGTGCTTCATGCTAAATGTATGGACCTTGATGTAATTTTCTTCCTTTTTAGGTCCTTGATGTAAAATGTACTCCCACCGTTCGTGTAAACTTCGAACCTAAAAGAAAGTGGTAATATTTAAACGTATTTAAGCTTATTAGTTGTCAATGAGTATGAAAATTCTTGGATTTCATAATTTATGCTGATGATGCATGATCCCACCATATCGAAGAACTTGCATGCCGCCAAATTTGGCCATATTTTGAAAACAAACAAAGAGGAAGTAGTATGAAAAGTAGGGCTCAATCAGCTGCTCTCCCGAGAAGGAGCTGAACCCGACTATTTTCCTTGTTAATTTTAGGGTGCTTCATGCTAAATTTATGGACCTCGATGCATTTTTCCCTCTTTTAAGGTCCTTGATGTGAAATTTACTCCCACGATCCGTGATGTCCCCATATTTGGGAGTAAATGGGTGAATCATGGCATGTTAACAATGTTGCCACTCAGAGTTTCCAACCATTTGGAAAAGAAAAAAATCAAATTTCCAAGTGACAGGAGAGTATTTTCTCTAAAGCAAGTAGGAATAATATGTATTTTCTATAAAAAACAAAGAGAAAGAAGACAAACTATGAGCACAGAGGAGGTAATTCAATAGAGCAGCGAATGGGAGGAGTTGAAGGCAGTGCGATAGTAGCGAAAAACTGTGAGGGCTTCCTAACACGAGGTATAGGGTACAGTCACCTAGTAGTACTAGTAGTATGGAACTAGTAAGTAGTAAATTTCAGGACCTTTACTATATATGCACGCAAAACAAAGTGTGTTTTCTCTATCCTTCGCTGCCTCATCACCATCCCCACACCCTGGCTAATTGATCTCTCCCTCGTCCAAAACATGGTGCTGCGCACGTGTGTCAACCTGCCTTGTCGGCAGCTTCGTGTTAGTATCACGCGTCCTGCGTTGGTGTGCATAAGAAGGAACCATTTTGGGGCTTGTCGGCAAAAGTTACAATACTCATATTATTATTAGTTGGCTTTCAAACTTTCCCGATTTCAAAATTTTCTTTTCCTTCCCAAACATCCAGAGGGAAGGTTATTCAAAAGATAATGGTACACTGTTTGGAGTCCCATTGCATTCGATGCACTTCATTACGATCTGGATAGCTTTACCACTACTCCATAGTACTCCATTCTCATTCAATTACACACCCTACAAAGACGAAGCCACCAAGCACACCCGCAACATGCTGGCTTGAAAGTACACTAGGAGTAGTACGAAGGGTATGGCTCAGCCGCTTGCTCGAGAAGGACCCGGACCCGACTGCTTTTCATTGCTTCATTTTGGGCCCTTTGTGCTAAATGTATAGACCTATATGTAATTTTCTATTTTTGAGGTCTTCGATGTTAAATGTACTCCCATCGATAATGTCAAATTTTAACTAAAAAGTAAGTGCTGAAAAATACATGTTCTTGCTATGCATTCGCATCCCGACAAAATTGACACGGTTTTAATAACATTTCAAATAAAGAATAAAATGTATAATATTTTTTGTGGCATCATGTTCCGTGTATCCAGAAACACGCATTATAAAAAGTATATTACAAACATTATTAATTATTTTGTTTTTGATAATACTTTATGTTGATGATCCCATATCCAAGAATTTGCATGCCGCCCAATTTGGCCATATTTTTAAAACAAATGAAGAGGAAGTAGTATGAACAGTATGTCTCGATTAGCTTCTCTCTCGAGAAGGAGCCGATCTGACTGTTTTGCTTCCTTAATTTTATGGCGGTTCATGCTAAATGTATGGACATCGATGTAATTTTGCCCTTTTTATGTCCTTGATGTAAAATGTACTCCTACCATTAGTTTAAAATTCAAACCTAAAAGTAAGTGGTAAAATTAAAACAAATTTAAGCTTAGTTATCAATGAGTATGAATATTCTTGGATTTCAAGATGAATGACCAATGTCATGGCCATATCTACATCACACTTGATGCTCATGATGTTCCCATATCCAAGAATTTGCCCATATTTTGAAAACGATCGAAGAGGATGTTGTATGAAGAGTATGGTCTGATTAGCTACTTTCTCGAGAAGGAGCCGACCCGACTATTTTCCTTGCTTAATTTTAGGGTACTTCGTGCTAAATGTATGGACCTCCATGTAATTTTCCCCTTTTAGGTACATGATGTAAAATGTACTCCCATCGTCTGTGTAAAATTGAAACCAAAAAGTTAGTGGTAAAATTTAAACGGATTTAAGGTTAGTTGTGAATGAGTATGAACATTCTTGGATTTCAAGCCGAACAACCAAGGTCATGGCCATATTTACATCATACTTTATGATGATGATTCAGGATCCCATATCCAAGAAATTGCATGCCGCCAAATTTGGCCATATTTTGAAAACAAATGAATAGGAAGTAGTATGAAAAGTATGGCTCGATCAGCTACTCTCTTGAGAAGGAGTCAAACTAGAGTGTTTTCCTTGCTTAATTTTAGGGTGCTTCATGCTAAATGTATGGACCTCGATGTAATTTTCCCCCTTTTTAGGTCCTTGATGTAAAATGTACTCGCACCATCCGTGTAAAATTCAAACGTAAAAGAAAGTGCTAAAATTTAAACATATTTAAGCTTATTAGTTGTCAATGAGTATGAACATTCTTGCATTTCAAGCCGAACGCCAACGTCATGGCCATATCGGCATCATACGTTATGATGATGATGATCACATATCCATGAATTTCATACAACCAAAATTGGACATATTTTGAAAACAAACAAAGAGAAAGTTGTATGAAGAGTATGGCTGATCAGTTGCTCTCTCGAGATGGAGCCGAACCCTTCTATTTTCACGCTTAATTTTAGGTTGCTTCGTGCTAAATTTAAGGACGTCGATGTAATTTCCCCCTATTAAGTCCTTGATGTAAAATGTACTCCCACCATCCGTGGAAAATTCAAACCTAAAAGAAAGTGGTAAAATTTAAACATATTGAAGCTTAGTTGTCAATGAGTATGAACATTCTTGGATTTCAAACCGCACAACTAAGGGCATGGCCATATCTACATCATACTTCATGTTGATGATTCATGATCCCATATACAGGAATTTGCATGCCATCGAATTTCGCTATATTTTGTAAACAAACAAATAGGAAGTAGTATTGATAGTATGGCTCGTCAGCTTCTCTCTCGAGAACGAGCCAAACTATTTTTCTTGTTTAATTTTAGGATGCTTCATGCTAAATGTATGGACCTCAATGTAATTCCCCCTTTTTAGTTCTTTGATGTAAAATGTACTCCCACGTGTAAAATTCGAACCTAAAAGCAAGTCGTAAAATTTAAATGTATTTAAGCTTATTAGTTGTTAATAAGTATGAACATTCTTGGATTTCAAGCGAACAACCAAGGTCATGGCCATATCTACATGTAATACCTCGGAACCTACGCTCTAAGCAACAAGCCAAGAATGAACCAAAAAGTGGATAAGGAATTCTAGTTATGCCAAGTATAGGATAGATGTTTATTTTGCATGCTATAATTGTATTAATAGGAAACATTAATACATGTGTGTAATAAACAAATAAAGGGTTCCTAGTTATGCCTCTCTTTTAAACTAGGTCACAACATTGGTGAATGATATGATTAACAAGATGATCATAGTTTCCTGATCATGGACATTGGATGTTGTTAAGAACCAGGTCAAAACATTGGTGAATGATGTGATAAACATTCATCCTAAGTATAGCATTACAATCAAAGTCATTGTGTTTATATTTCTGTAACATTATATGACATAATCTTAGTCCTTAGACCATGAGATCATGTTAATTGCTAACACCGTAAGAGTGACTTGATAACATCAAACATCACACCATAAAAGGGTGACTATAAAGGTGGGTTTAGATACTTCAAAGGTGCTATGTTGAGGCTCATGGATCATGAGTGCAATTTTTCCATCCCGATGACGGATATATATACTCTAGGCCTCTCGGTGATATCACTTTAAGAAAGCTTGCAAGCAAGTGATGTGATCACTAGAATGTTATATCACGGGAACAAGAAAAGAGTGCATGTCGGTAACGAGATCAAACTAGGTATTGAGATACCGATGATCAAATTTTAGACATGTAATATATCACGAGACAAAGGGATTAATTTACTAGCGTTAAAGGTTCTCACGATCACAAAAGTCATTATTGAATGTGCGGGAGTTAGTATGGATCTCCAGGTCCCGCTTCTGATTATTGATCCGAGAATGGTCTCGATAATGTCTACATTATTCGCGGACCGTAGAGTGACACACTTAAGGGTTTCCAACACCATTTGGAGCAAATATGTTCTAGACGAAAGAATTGCAAAGCGCTGGAATTATTTCAATGGACACCGGAATTGTTCCGGGTGAAATTGCTGAAATTGGTTCTAAATGTTATATTGAAATGTTGGAAGGGGTTTTATGTGAATGTTTGTTAATTAAAGTAATTAAAAAAATCAGAATAAAATAAATAAAAGAGTTTTTTTAAATGAGAGTTGTATTAAATTTGGTGGAAATTTAATGCATTTTGAGTGGAGAAAATGGAGGAGCAAATTTATGTTAGTGGAGCTTCCACCACATGAATGTGTAAGAGGTGGGGGAATCCCCACGAGCGCCAACCATGGGAGGGGGCCTTCCCGCCGTCTCCTATAAAATGCCCCCCTCTCCCTCGTTCTCACTGACACCTCCCCGTGAAGGATCTCTCTCCCTCTCTAGAATTATTCCCCCACGGTCTCAGATTAGTGAGAAACATGTTCCCGGTGGCATTTTGTCTGGAAGGAGTTGCTGCTTCCGCTGCATTCCTGGAGCAAGGAGGTGGAGGTTGTTCGGTGGCCTGAACGTGTGTGCGATCACGGATGCACTGCTGTGTTGCAGCGCTGGACTTCTTCTCGGCCCTGAGATCGGCAAGCGTTCGACTACATCATCCACGAGTTCAACCTCGTTACACTTTGTCGGTCTTCAAGGGTATGTTCTCTATATATGTATATCCACCCATTTCTTGTATCTAGTAGATAGACCTTGGCGTATAATACTTCCAATTGTAGGAATTTTTTTGTTTTCTATGTTGCGAACCCAACAGTGGTATCAGAGCCTGATCTATGCATAGATGCTTTGCACGGGAAGTACACATATGAGTATGTGGGTGATGATGATCATGTTATTGCATCTTATATGTATTTTGTATATTGGTGGCATAGTGGGATGAAGCGTCCCGGACTAACTTTACATGTCCCTGCATATGAGAATTGTTCCACGCTTGACAGGCAACTAGTTTGCATAAGTGGCTAGTAGGTATCTGTCTCTCCTACTATAGTCAATATCTTATTTACAACGAGTAGCCAATAATCGGTTTATCATCATTGTGGTTCCATGTTCATAGGTAAGAACGTTTCTATCTTCGAAAACCCTCAGCCAGGTAAAAACTTGCAATTGATAAATTAGAAGCGTCTAGTTTAGATATTTGCTAGGGTAGTGTCATCATATGGTAATGTTATAATTTGAAGTATAGTTCATACTCGTGGAAATTATAACATGCCCATCGTGTAAGTTCCATTGACCTCGGCCTTACACAGAAATGATTGATAAAGATCATACCATGATGCACATGATAGTGATCAAGTGTAAGAACCATATCATTTCACTTTACACATTTGATGTTTGCATTTAATATTGCTTGTTTGGCATTTTAGTAGCATTATAAGATGATCCCTCAGTTAGATATCAAGATCAAAATGTGTTCTCCCTTAAGTACGCACCATTTTATCTTTTCCCTCGGAGCATGGAACGAAAGGTTAAGCATGAGTCATATAGTTGATATGATGCCCATATAGATGCTCGCCTTTGAAGCTACACTGACTCACTTGATGATCGGACTTGGTGTAGTGGATTTAGTTCATGGAATTACCAAAACGACACGAGGGATGTTGTTTTTGAGTGGGAGTTCATTTGTAATTTGTATTAGTTGAACTCGATCTATCAATAACTTAGTCTAAACTTTATAAATTCTGTTGTAGATGGCACCACCTACTTTTAATTTCAATGTGTTCATGGAGAAAGAGAAAGTTGTGGCAAATGGTAGCAACTTTACCAACTTGGCCATGAATTTGACGATTCCCCTCACTGCTGCACAAAAGCAATATGTGTTAGAAGCGCCGCTAGGCCCCCTACCAGCTCCTGATGCCCCTAACAAGGAAAATAACATCTATTTGACTCATTAGGAGGACCACAACTTAGTTCATTACGACATACTATATTGCTAGATCCAGAACTTCGAAAGCGTTTCAAAAATGGCAAAGCCTTTGATACCATGGGTGAATTGAAAATGATTTTCGATACCCATGCTACCCTAGAGAGTTATAATGCTTCTGAAAATTTCTTTAGCTACATGATGGAAGAAAAACAGCTCCGTTAGTGAGCATGTACTCAAAATGTCTGGGTACGCTGATAATCTTGTGTCCTTGGGAATGACAATCCCCATTAACATAGGCATACATCGTGTTCTCCAATCTATACCACCTAGCTACAAGAGCTTCGTGATGAACTATAACATGCAGGGCATGAAGAAGTCTCTCCCCGAGCTTCTGTCAATGCTTAAAACTGCAGAATTGGAGATCAAGAAAGAGCATCAAGTGTTGATGATCAATAAGACCACCAATTTCAAGAAAGACAAGAAGGGTAAACAAAAGGGAAAGAAGGGCGGAAAATCTGTTGCCACACCTAAAAAGAAATCCTGAGCTGGCCCTAAGTTTGATACCGAGTGCTATTATTGCAAGGAGACTGGCCATTGGAAGCGCAACTGCCCCAAGTATTTGGCAGACAAGAAGGCCGGCAAGGAAAACAAAGGTATATGTGATATATATGTTATTGATGTGTACTTTACTAGTACTCACAGTAGCACCTAGGTATTTCATACTAGATCGTTTGCTAATATATGTAACTCGAATCAGGGGTTGCGGAACAAATGACCGCTCGCAGGGGTGAGGTCAAGATGCGTGTCGGCAATGGATCAAGAGTTGATGTGATCGCCGTCGGACCGCTACCTCTCCACCTACCATCGGGATTAGTGATAAATCTAAATAATTGTTATTTTGTGCCTGAAGTGAGCATGAACATTTTTTTGAGGTAAAACAGTGGGAAAGGCTCCCACTGTAATTTTTACATTAATAGATATAGTTATGTACATGTATATACAGAGTAGTTACAAGCTCCTTATAAAGAGCCAAAAACAAAACATAAAATTGCTATATGACTAAGTGACTAAGTTTGGGACTGTAGCCATTCCTTGAAGTTCTCTGCATGCTTCTTTTTCATTCGGTAGCTCAGCAGTTTGAGTTCATTTGAGAATATCATTTTCCAATTCTGAATAGTTGGTCTCTTATTGTTGAAGATCTTATCATTTCTGAGCATGAACATTGTATCTAGATCGTGTTTGATGCGAAGTGGTTATTCTTTTAAGTCTGAAAACAATGGTTGTTCAACTTATATGAATGATATCTTTTATGGTCATGCATCTGTGATGAATGGTTTTTTCTATTGGATCTCGATAATAGTGTTACGCATATTCATAATGTTGATGCTAAAAGGATTAAAATTGATGATGATATATGCATATATGTGGCACTGCCGTCTAGGTCATACTGGCGTTAAACGCATGAAGAAACTCCATTCTGATGGACTTTTGGAATCACTTGATTTTGAATCATTTGATACATGTGAACCATGCCTTATGGGCAAGATGACTAGAACGTCGTTTTTCGGTTGAATGGAACAGGCGACATATTTATTGGGAATCATACATAATGATGTATGTGGTCCAATAAGTGTGTCAGTGTGAGGTTGATATCATTATTTTGTTACTTTCATGGATGATTTAAGTAGATACGGGTATATCTATTTGATGAAACACAAGTCTGAAATCTTTGAAAAGTTCAAGGAATTTTAGAGTGAAGTGGAAAATCATCATAATAGAAAGATTAAATTTATGCGGTCCGACCGTGGGGTGAGTATCTTAGTTATGAGTTTAGCGCACACATGAGAGATTGTGGAATAATTTCACAACTCATGCCTGCCAAAAGACCACAACATAATGGTGTGTCGGAATGTCGTAATCATACTTTATTGGACATGGTTCGATCTATGATGTATCTGACTGACTTTCCACTATCATTTTGGGTTTATGCACTGGAAACTGCCGCATTCACTTTAAATAGGGCACCATCTAAATTCGTTAAAATGACACCGTTTGAATTGTGGTTTGGAAACAAACCTATGTTGTCATTTCTTAAAGTTTGGGGTTGTGATGTTTATGTGAAGAAACTTTAGCCTGATAAACTCAAACCCAAAGAGGAAAACTTCGTCTTCATATGATACCATAAAGAAACAATTGGGTATTCCTTCTATCACAGATCCGAGGGCAAGGTTTTCGTTACCAAGAATGGATCCTTTCTACAGAAAGAGTTTCTCGCGAAAGGCGTGTGTAGTCGGAAGGTAGAACTCGAAGAGGTTATTGATCCTTCTCTTCATGAAACGACGAGTAGCGCAGCGCCGAAAATTGGTCCGGAGTTGACTTCACCAAGTGAAGAGGGAACTAATGATAATGATCATTTAACTCCGAAAGAGGACACTACTGAACCTCGCAGGTCAAGCAGGGCACATGCAGTTCCTGGACTATACGGAAATCCTATTATGAATTTCATGGTTGATGAAATAGATGACCCTGCGACGTATGAAGAAGCGATGATGAGCCGGATTCCAACAAATGGCTAGAAGCCATGAAATCTGAGATGGAATCCATGTACGAAAACCAAGTTTGGATCTTGGTGGACTTACCTGACGACCGAAAGGCCGTTGAGAATAAATGGATTTTCAAAATAAAAACTGATGCTGAACATAATGTAACCATCTATAAAGATCTACTTTTCGCAAAGGGGTTTCTACAAATTCAAGGCTTTGACTATGATGAGACATTCTCTCCTGTAGCGATGGTAAAATTAGTTAGGATTATGTTAGCAATTGCTGCATATTTCGATTATGAAATATGGCAGATGGATGTCATGACTGTGTTCTTGAATGGTAATATTGAAGAAGAGTTATATATGATACAACCTAAGGGTTTTGTCGATCCTAAGGATGTTGATAAGGTATGCAAGATTCAGTGATCCATCTATGGACTGAAGCAAACATCCCAGAGTTGGAATCTCCGCTTTGATGAGGTGATCAAAGAGTTTGGATTTGTCCAAACTTATGGAGAGGCTTGTATTTACAAGAAAGTGAGTAGGGAGCAATGTGGCATTTCTGATATTATATGTGGATAGCATATTATCGATTGGAAATAATATAGATCTTTTAAACAATGTTAAAAGTTATCTAAAGAACAAATTTTCGATGAAAGACCTTGGTGAAGCATCATATATATTAGGCATTAAGATCTATAGAGATAGATCAAGGCGCCTAATTGGGCTATCGGAAAGTACATACCTTGATAAGATATTAAAGAAGATTAATATGGATGGAAGTAAGAAGGGGTTCTAACCTATGTTGCAAGGAAAGACATTGAGTAAGACTCAAAGTCCGGCTACGGCAGAAGAAAGGGAGATAATTGATAAGATCCCCTATGCTCCAGCCATAGGATCTATAATGTATGACATGCTATGTACAAGACCCTATGTGACACATGCTATTAGTTTGACTAGTACTTACCAATCTGATGCAGGTTCGAAACACTAGATAATGGTCAAGAATATCCTTAAGTACTGAAGAAGAACTAAGGATATGTTTCTTGTATACGGAGGTGAAGAAGAGCTAGTCGCTAAGTGTCATGTTGATGCTAGCTTTGACACTGATCTAGATGACTCTAAGTCTCAATCTGGATACATATTTCTCTTGAACGGAGCAGCAGATAGTTGGAGGAGTTCCAAACAACCTATGATGGCTGGATCAAGAATGGAGGCGGAATATGTTGCTGCTTCAGAAGCGGCGCAGGAAGCAGTTTGGATGAAGGAGTTCATAATGGAACTAGGTGTGGTTCCTAGTGCATTGGACCCAACGGTGATCTATTGTGACAACAATGGAGCCATATCCAATGCCAAGGAACCAAGGTCACACAAGAATTCCAAGCATATTAAGTGTTGGTTACACTCCATCCACGAGCATGTCAAAGATGGAGATATAAAGATTTGTAAAGTACACACGGGTCTAAATGTAGTAGATCCGTTGATTCAAGTTCTCCCTAAGGAAAAACACGATAAACACCAGAACTCCATGGGTGTTAGATTTATCACTATGTAAACTAGATTATTGTCTCTAGTGCAAGTGGGAGACTCAAGGGAATATGTCTTGAGATGCAATAATAAAGTTGTTATTATATGTATTCCAAGTATATGATATATGTTTATTTTGCATCATATATTTGTATTAGTAGGAAACGTTAAGACATGCGTGTTTAATAAACAAATAAAGGATTCGTAGTTATGCCTCTCTTATAAACTAGCTCGTTGATTAACAAGATGATCAAGGTTTCCTAATCATGGACATTGTATGTTGTTAATAACGAGGTCACAACATTGGTGAATGAGGTGATGAACATTCATCCGAAGTATAGCATTACGATCGAAGTCATTGTGTTTATATTGTGATAACATTATATGAAGTAATCTTAGTCCTTAGACCATGAGATCATGTTAATTGCTAACACTAGAAGAGTGACTTGATAACATCAAATGTCACACTCTAAAAGGGTCACTATAAAGGTGGGTTTAGATACTCCGAAGGTGTTATGTTGAGGCTCATGGATCAAGAGTGGAATTTGTCCATCCCGATGATGAATAGATATACTCTGGGCCCTCTCGGTGATATCAGATTAAGATAGCTTGTAAGCAAGTGATGTGATCACTAGAATGTTATATCATGGGAATGAGAAAAAAGTGCATGTCAGTAACAAGATCAAACTAGGTATTGAGATACTGATGATTGAATCTTGGACATGTAATATATCGCGAGACAAAGGGATTAAGTTACTAGCATTAAAGGTTCTCACGATCACAGAAGTCATCGTTGAATGTGTGGGAGTCATTATGGTTCTCCAGGTCCTACTTCTGATTATTGATCCGAGAATGGTCTTGATCATGTCTGCATTATTCGCGAACTATAGGATGACACACTTAATGGTTGCCAACACCATATAGAGCAAATATTTTCTACATGAAAGAATTGCAAAGCGCTGGAATTATTTCAATGGACATTGGAATTGTTCCAGGTTAAATTGCTGAAATTAGTTTTGCATGTGATATTAAATGTTGTAGGGGGTTTTATGTGAATTTTTGTTAATTAAAGTAATTAACAAAATTCTGAACAAAATAAATAAAAGAGTTTTATTAAATGAGAATTGTATTAAATTTGGTGAAAATTGAATGCATTTTGAGGGGATTTTGAGTGGAGAAAATGGAGGGGCAAATTTATGTGAGTGGAGCTTCCACCACATGAATGAGGAAGAGGTGGGGTCACCCCCCATGGGCACCGTCCATGGGAGGGGGGCAACCCCCCTCTCCAATAAAAGGTCCCCCTCTCCCTCCTTATCACTCACACCTCCTCGTGAAGGATCTTTCTCCCCTCTAGAATTATTCCCCCATGGTCTCGGATTAGTGAGAAACATGTTTCCGGTAGCATTTCGTCTGGAAGGAATTGCTGCTTCCGCTGGATCGCTGGAGCGAGGAGGTGGGGGTTGTTCGGTGGCCTGAACGTGTGTGCGATCACGGATGTGCTGCTGAGTTGCGACGCTGGACTTCTTCTAGATCCTGAGATTGGCAAGCATTCGACTACATCATCCATGAGTTCAACCTCGTTACGCTTTGTTGGACTTCAAGGGTATGTTCTATATAGATGTATCTCCACCCGTTGCTTGTATCTAATAGATAGATCTTGGCGTATAATAGTTTCCATCGTAGGAATTTTTTGTTTTCTATGCTGCGAACTCAACAGGCTACCCATGTGTAGGCCCATAGAAGGGGAGTAGGGCACGATATCGGCCAACCACACTACCCACTTTCAATAACATCATGACAAGAGCGAGTGGTGTAGTCGACATGTATGCAAACAAAACATACACAAGTGTGTATTCCAGTGACATACAACAATACATCAGAGTCCAACCATCTAAAACAATAGAAACAGAAATATTCAACACCATACGGCAAGATACAAATATCCTAGATAGAGATAATAGTGTAGGATACATCCTCGTACATCACACATCAGAGTATTAAGCGGAAAACAAGATCTAAGTATGGACAAGAAGAAAATTGGCATAATATGCCCTGAAAATAAGCACATCCTGCCCGCAGATCTCACGGATCTCCATCCCCGAAATCGCTACACCCGATAGTCGTTGCAACCATCATCGGTCTCTTTGACCCAATATCCTTCCTGTGCATAAACCTGTCCATCTGAACCAAATATTTATCATGTGACCCTAGGGATACTAAGAAAGTCTTAATGCATCTAAAGGGAACAACCTGGGGGTGACGCAATTGCTGCGAAAGATAATATCTAAACAGTTCTCTAGAGACACGCTACAACATCCACCCAAACAAAGATGGACGGACACCTCATGAATTAGTAACAACAATTATGTCAGTAATATAAATAACATCATGCACCCTTCTTCTCACTTACCAACGAGAAGGGGAAAACATCCCATCTGTTGACACTTTTATTAACCATTCCATGAGTGTTATACTATTTACTTGTCTTGTCTTAGTCAAATTAAAGGTGGTACTTTAGTTATGCTTTTCTATGATCGATAAACTGTGCTCCAAGTTGTCCATAACCACGGACACAGCTTTTAGAAAGATTTAGCATGTATGGGTACACAAATAGCAACACACACATGATTAACCTCGGGAAGAACCAAATAAAAATCAACGAGGCCTCATGACAATGCATTCACAGGATTCATAAATTATTTTCAGGGGGCCACCCCAATAAGCTACCCGCAATGAAGTTGGCTAGCTTAGAGTGGACCCAGGGTTTGTGTCAATTTCTGTAAATGACTAGGAACCCGAAAGTGTGTCTGGGCTTGTCGATACCACAAAAACATTCTGCATTCCTAAATAGTACATGCGCTCCACGCAAAATCATAAATAAGGGAAATAAAGCATGGCATAAGTACAGGATAGTAATAAAGCCCCAAACTAGTTTGTCGCACCAAGAAATAAAGTGTGAATCAAGCTTATGCAAAGGGGGATCCATAGAGTCCCTCGAATGTGGATAGTGCAAATAGTCAAGGAACATGTATCTAGTACTCGGGTCCTACGAGACACAAGTGAGCGTGGAAGAACCAAATAAGAGTTATTACCCACCGGTGCCTCTTTGTTTAGTTATCCCATTACTACTCAATTTAAGTTGTTTAGGTACCTCATTATCCAAAGACTTGCACAAACCCTACACATGTAATTCTACAAATCGCATGGCCCAAATAAGTCATGTAGTAATGGCTCATGAGGATACAAGCTTCGGCGGGGTTTAAAATTAAAGACTATGCATTAATTGGGATTCAATTTAATGCAATCATGACTCAATGATGCAAGAATAAGATAGAAGCATATGTGTAACATGTCAAAAATATTAAACTAAGTTATCAAGTTCTAATCACCCAAGATTAGGGTTACCAAAATCTTTATTTCATAAAACCATATGAGTGCATGTGTGACTTCTGTTAATGTATGAATGCTTGCATTTGCCATGTTGATTGCTATATAAGATATGGATTAGTTTAAAGATGAATACCACATCATCTAAGTCAATTCCAAACAAAATCAAATAAAAAGAAAAATCAAATATGAGGCATATGATCAAATGGTCACTTTGCCCTAAATTAACCACTAGCCCACTTTAGGCATCTCTAGTAAAAGATTTCCAACAGAAACAATTCTAATTCTTTTCTCCCCTTGCTATAATAAATAAAGATGAACCCAAGAAAACTTTACAAACTTATAGAAACCAAGTTAAATCTATTTGAGAGGCAATTCAAAATTGAATCAAGTATAGGTGCATAGATCACCATTTTTCAAAAACCACTCAAACCACCACTAGTGGGCAATCCCTAGCAACCAGAGAGACTCAAGCATGTGACCAACACACCAAAATTCATTCAAAAATTTGAGTGTTCATCTCATGCGGCCATTTGATCGAACACCTAGTAGACAAAGTACAGACTACCAGCTGTCTACTGTTTGTGATCACTCAATTGCTCACCAATTGTACTGCAATCAGCCTCAGTAACTCACCCACGATCACCCTAGTACCTGGCCGTGCAATGGACCAGCTCTCCTTCGTTGTTGCACGAGTGCCATGTCATACCCGAGCATGTCCATGCCGGTCGACCATGGACAAGTCGCCACACGCCACGCCGCCCTCTCCCATGACCACTAGCGAGCAGGCGTGACCTCACCGCCCCTCTTTGTCCACCCCTTGACCAACAGCGAGCAGTGGAGAGGCCAGAACAGCCGCGCCCATTTAATGCGCAGCCATGCCGAGAGCACGCCAGAGCGCCGAAGCCGCCTCGTGCAGCCATGTCGCGCCTTGCTCTCTCCGTGCGTACCCGCACCCGTGACGTCCCAGACATGACCGTTCGCCGCCGCGTGCCCCATGACCACCGTACTCAATGACGAACATCGTCGTACCCGCACAGAGCATGGACCTTTCCCGACCGACTGAGACCGCCCCTTGCCGGGCCATCACGCGCGTTATGATCGCCGTACTCCACCGTGTCGACCCATGCCCCTGCCATGCCTATCACAACCTGTAGCTGCGTCGCCAGTGAGCCCGAGCCATGCCGCCCTGCCTCCATTGCCGGTGTATAAATAGGACGCTCCCCAGACCTCAATAGGCACACCATTTCACTCCCCACTCTCTCAGGAACATCCCAGACCCTTCCTCGGAGAAAGGCGAGCACCACGTCACCGGAATTTGGGTGGAGCCCGCCGCTGTAGTGAAGGAAGGGCGCCGTCGATTGGACCCACCCCAGGAGCCACCGTGACCACCATTCGACTCATCGTCGTCTACCAGCCCATTTTCCCCATCGCCGGACCTAACTGGAACCCTGGTAAACCTCTGATGACCCCAACCGTGCCTCTATGTTTCGAATCCCCCGCGAGCAGTTCGACATAGATGATGAACCTCAGCCGTAGATCTTGTTCTGATCGTAGCGATGAGAATTGCTGATACCATTTCAGTTAGATAGAGCCGCTGACGCGTGGGACCAACCTATCAGTAGCCCCCTGCGCCCATGCTGTGCAGTTGGGCCGGACTAGTTTCATTCCCGCGCATAGCCCACTGATTCAAATTTAGTTTTTCTATTTTATTCAAAACCCTATTCAGTAGCTGTATTCAAAATTGAATTCAAGGAGATGTACTGAACCAAATTGCATGATTCCAATTTTGCTAGAAAGGTACTGAAAATATCTAATCACTCTCATTGGATTCAAATCATTTCAAATTGTTGATCACCTATAGTAAAAATAACAATACAAAGACTTTTACCACTTCAAACATCTTTATAAAATCAACCATAAATGCTTTTGAGTTGATTCCAACTCTCAAAAATCACATTTTCCATGCTCTACATGAATATCTAAAACGATTTGGATTTACAGATATTAAACATGGATTAGTTTTAAAAGAATGCTATATAGGAATTTCTAGTCACTTTCATATTATTAAATAGTAATATTAAATCTTGTAATATATGACCACCACATTAAATCACATTACCCAATATTAGAATATGTGGTGATGACATGTGCCAATATGATCCCATATTTTAATTGGAGACTATTAAATCTTAAATATTTTCAATGAGTAGAAATTACTTTTCTTAAATAAGATAAATAAGATTGTGCCATTATTTCATGTGATGACTAGGATGATGCTAGATCACCTAGTGTGAGCCTTTGTGTCCAAAATAGAAGTAGTTAAGTGTTGTTTGGTGATTCTGTACCTCGTATGTATTTATAGACGCTAGTAGCGACCCGGGGTACGACGAGGAGGAGTACTTCACGGAAGAAGATAACTTCAGCGACTGCACCCAACAAGGCAAGCTATCAGTGCAAGCTAACTAATGCAAGATGCACTAGGAATGCTTGGTTATGCAACTTTGATTACACCCATCCCAAGTTTTACTTGCAAGCTTTACTTTTCCTTTTACTAAAGTTTTCTTACTTAGTTAAATGAATTGGGATTAATGGAAAATAGGATGGATACCGTCAAGATCATCAAACTAGCCTTGGATATTTATACCTGGGTAGTAACCCTCGATAGTGATACCCTCAAACTTGATCACTTTAGATGGGAACACTTGAAGAAAATGATTATGAAAACCTTGGAATGATGATTCATTCTATTGAAATGTTTTGACATGTGTTATGAAACACAATGGTTTGATGATGAAACTGATTGAGGCATGAGCCTTGACTTTTATAAAAAAACTGAAGGTTGGGTTCGGATGCGATACCATTCCAATTTTATCCTATAACCACAATACCTGAGTTGGGTAGGGCTTAACTGGAAGTTTATATGTCTTAGTATGGGTTCCCTTGCAGAAGAGGTTCAGCTGAGGCTACCTCGTGAATATGATTGTCCACCTATGCAGTTTCCCGGGATGGCAGTTGGCCATGGCTAGGAGGCCAAACTCATAGGGGAGGTTCCTATACTAGGGTGTGTAATTGAAAGGTTAGGATTGATTATCCGCATACCAAGTATGATGATTCAGGGTTATCCCTGACGGATGTATCGAATCTTGTGGTGAAAGTGTACCACCTCTGTAGAGTGTCAAACTATTCGAATAGCCACGTCCGCAGTTATGGATAGTTGGAGTGGCCATACTATTCCATTGTCAGATTTTTCAAAATGACTTGTAACTTGAACAATGACTTTGACTTAACCACAACAGAGTTGTGGATATAAAAATTAGGTTCCCACTTAAGTAGTGTAGAGAACTAAATTAGGTCTTTACTCTTAAAGTCCTTATGGAATAAACCTGGCTTTTTGCTAACAAACCTAGAGCTTAAGGTTCCTACTAGTTGTAACTTACTTATACTAGTGATAGTGTGCGAGTACTTAAAGAGTACTCATGGGTTTGTCCCTGGCTATTCCCATGGCCAGACTATGAGGAGGGCTATCCAGAAGATGGACAATAGGAGGTCTATGATAACTAGGATCATCTCCTATCGTCAGCATTGCCTATGACCATGAAGATGGAGTCTGCTACATTATATTTCCGCTCATCTGATTTTTATTAAGACTTGATCATGAGATCAACTATGTGTAAGACTATTATGGTTTGTAATGGATGATGTACCGTGGTACCAATTCTGTTATGACTCACAAAAATGGTAATCCTGGGATTGCGATGTATGGCATAACAGGCATCTGGACTTAAAAATCCGGGTGTTGACAAGTTGGTATCAGAGCCATCCTGACTATAGGAGACCCTAGTTAAAATGGACGTCTGAAAAACCTAATTTCAAAACAAAGAAAGTGAGTATTTACAAAAATCTATTCACACTCTTATCCTTGAGATTCTTTCAAAAAGAGTTCACATGTTCCTCAAAATTCTTGCAATTCTACCTAAAATTTGACACAATTGATCACCCCACTAACTTACTTATTTTAAATTTCTTATAGATGGAGGTCAAATGTAGAAAGTTTTACCAGTTGGGCAATGGAGGGCGGCTTCTCTTTGAGAGGGATTTGGATCAGCTTTCAGAGTATCTTGGACGCCCGCACCCAGAGTTCTTCGGAGCACAGCTCAATGACCAACAAGGAGGGGAACTACAGTGGTTGATAGTTGCGGATGTGAGAGAAAAAATGGAGCCACCTCTTTCTGACAAGATTCAGTTCAGCGTAAGGGAGAACAACAAGTTAGACGGTCTAGCCAGGGCAATGCAGGAGGCACTTGCACGTCTGTGTGCACAAAAACATCAACCAGATCAACGGCACCCGGTTTTCCCACTATGCAAGACATGACTATAATGGACAGCCTTTGGCCATGCCGGCACATCCGGAGTTGAAGCATCACATGGACCACATGGACTTCATGCTCCACGAGACATAGAAGGAGTTGGAAAACGCCCGTGCCTACGCCAACCAGAACCATGCTGAAGCCACCGAGAGGATGCAAACCCTCGCCATTCTCGCCAAGGAGCGCAAGTCACTTCATCGTCAGCATGACAAGAAGGATCGCATCATCGCCCGTCTTCGTCAGAAAATAGCCACCCTGGAGGAGACCATCCACGACCAGGAGATCCAGCTTGAGGAGAAGGAAGAGGAAGGGGAAGATAGCCATGGTGATATCCACTCTTACCTCAGTGAAGATGATGACTACCTGGAGGACGTCACCATGGAGGACCACACTGACGAGGATGATTGTCGTGGAAATGGACACGACAGTCGCTGCCATAGGCAGCGATTGATAGAATCAGGGGCGAGAGCTGGCAGCCTTCTACGGTGCAAGATGGGGGCGGATGCACATGGATTTATCCAGGTTCGGCCCCTCAGAGTGTAAAGACCAACTCCTGCTAGATTAGATTGATGGAGAGCGAGTTACAGGGGTGGCGAGCTCGGCGTCTAAGCAGCGAGTCGCTTGAAGGGGTGTATGATGGAACATAAGTCCTCATAGTACCCTAGGGAGGTCTATATAGGAGGAACCTTGCTAGGGTTTACAGTTTACAACTGAACAAGATATGGATTCGGAGGCTTTGACCTACAGGCCCACTCCCTAGGCTTTTGGCCCGATCGGAACATCCTGCTGGGCATACCCCATTCGGCATATCCCCATCAATAGTCCCTGAGGCCATCGTTGATTCAAAAGCAGGTGTTCATTTGGCAGTCGGAGTAGGAGAGTCCAATTTGGATGCCTAGTCGAATCAGCGATTGACTCTGCCGAGAACCGAGGAAATTTTCCACCGGGTTTCCAGTCGTAGCCTTGGCGAATGCAATCACTATAGAGTGACTGCCCCCATTGACCAGACAGGGCATAGTTGCGGGCGTGTCGAGTGGAAGTAGTTGGACCGTCAGCTTGGTCAAACTATGCATTGGGTGGTCCAACGGTAACTTCAGCACGATTACAGCGGGTAACAGCTATCCCGAGATTGGCGGGTAATGCTTCTTTATAAGGGGAGTGATGGATCAGTCATGTAGACCCTTCCCCACATTCCTCATCTTTGTGCATTCATTCCCTCTCTCTCCCCTCGATCTAGATTTTCTAGACCAAGCGACCTTGCCTCTTTCTTGATGGTGCCTCCGAAAGGTTCGTGGGGGAAATCTAAATGCACTGCGGCGCAGCTCAAGTCATTTGAGGATGCGGGGGTACTCTGTAAGGGGAATTGGTAGATCCCTGCGTCTTCCGAGGTCGAGCCGAAGCCACGCGTCGGCGAGTTCATCTGCTTCCCAAGCCACTTGGAGAGGGGCTTGGGGTTCCCCACATCGTTATTCTTCCAACGGTTCTGCGTGTACTATGCGATCAAGCCGTTGGATCTCGGCCCGCACAGCATAGAACAGCTGACAATCTTTGTCGCCTTCTACGAATGCTACCTCACCTGCAGGCTGTACTTCCCACTGTGGTTGGAGCTGTTCCACAACCGCATCGGGCGTGAGGTGTCCGGCGACCCGATCTTGCCGGCCGGAGGCGTTACATTTCAGTTGAAGCCGAAGGACAATTTCATCAAGCTCATGTTGCCAAAGAATGCCTAGAGAGAATGAAAGAAGAGTTGGTTTTATGTGAAAGAGTCCACCCCCTCTGGCAAAGTGGCGCTACTTGAGTTTGTCGCGGAGAGAAGCGAGCCCCGCCGGCTGGTAGCGGACAAGATCCCCGGTGATCAGAGGATGGCCATCGCAGAGATGATGGACCAAATCTAGAAGTTGAAGGACCAAGGGTTATCCACAATCAAATTGTACAACTGCTGGCTCAGGCGGTGCTTGGTCCCGTTCGAGACCTAACCCCATTGGATGTACGAGTACACCGGGAAGAACGATCCTTCCCGGACCAGCAAGGAGTCGTGGGATGCTACAGACTACAAGGCTGCCTTGAAGAAGATTACCGACATGGAATTTACAACCACGTCGGTCGGGCTCGCCCCGTACATGCCCGAGAATAATGAAGCTCCTATAGTAAGCCTCCCCCTCCGGGTTTATCTTCGGTCGTGACTCTCCCGGTGTAATTTGCGACCGCATCCTTTGATGTTTGTTCTTGGCCACTCTCAATTGTTTCAGGTTCTCGAGGGCTAGCTTCACCCACTCGATGAAGAGGTCCCCATGGAGATCGAGGAGGGTACCGAAGGAGAGTCCTCCGAGGGCGAAGAGGAAGAGAGGGAGGTCCCTCCCCTAGTGCCCATGGCTCGCAAGACTCGCATGCAGAAGCAACGCAAGTTCGAGGCGAGTAGTAGTCTTGAAGAGTGCGACGAAGACGACGAGATTTTGCAAGAGCACAGCTCACGGTGAACGGCCACGCCAGCGAAACTTGTGCGCAAACCGAAGTCACCCGCGAAGAAGCCGGCTCCAAAGCCAGCGCTGCCATCCAAATCGGCAGTGGTGTTCAAGTCGGACCATGAATCCAACGATGATGTGACCAAAACTTTACACGAGATCCCGGAGGGTGCGACTCCGATGATGGGATCAGAGGCTAAAGAAGCGGGAATGGTGGTGGAAGTTCCGCTCGCGGTGATCGCGCCGACAGCTTTGGCGGCGTCGGAGTGGGATGCGACTGAAGCTATGGCGTCAAAGTCGCCACAACCTTCAGGGACAGTCGTGTCTTCCGAGCTGGAGATTCCCGCGATCGCGGCTTCATCATAAAATAAGCCCGCGGTGTCATGGGCTTCGGATGTCTTCGAGAAGGGTCTCACGCTGTGGTAGCAGCGGAGTCCCTGCTGGTAGATGGCGGTGCAGGAGCGAGCCAGGTCGCTTGCCTCGTCGAGCTGGTCGATGCTATCTTGGCGAGCGATCTCGTTTGTCGCCTCGGCATAGTTGGCGACTCGAGGTGAGTCGTGCTCCAGGTCGGTTGGCATTATGGCTTCGGCGTTGTACACCATGAAGAAGGGCGTGAACCACGAGAAGTGGTTGACGGAGGTGCGGATCCCCCATATTACGGAGGGGAGATCTTCTACCCAGTATCCTGGGGTTCGCTCGAGGGTTACTTGGAGTCGTGGCTTGAGCCCATGGAGGACGCTCTGCTTGGCCGTTTGACTCTAGGTGGGCGACTGAGGCGAGGTCGAGTCGTATGCTATGTTCTTCGCAGAATTCTGCCATGGCGCCCTTGGCGAAGTTGGTGCCGTTGTCTGTTATGATGCTTTGCGAGTAACCGTACCAGTAGATGAACTCTTGCTGTCACACTTTTTGATCGGCTTGGCTTCGACCCATTTGGTGAACTTGTCAACCACGACTAGGAGGTGGGTGAAGCCGAATGGGGCCATCTTGAACGGTCCGACCATGTCCATGCCCCATACGGTGAATGGACAGGTGATGGGGATGGTCTTGAGTGCTGAACCAGGGAGATGCGTCTGGTTGGCGTACTTCTGGCACCCGACGCATTGTTGGACGATGTCGGTGGCGTCGGCGTGCGCGGTGAGCCAGTAGAAGTCATGCCGCATGGCCTTGGCGACCAGCGACTTGGCATCGGCGTGATGGCCGACGTCGCCGGCGTGGATGTCCTGGACGATCGCCGGCATGGATGTCCTGGACGATCTTGGTCCTTCTTCTGGCTATACGCAGCGCTGGAACACGTCGGTCACGCTGCATTCGTGGAGCTCGCCGTTGATGATGACGAAGGATTTGTAGTGGCGCACGATCATTCGCACTTCTGTTTTGTTGCTTTGGAGGATATTGTGCTCGAGGAAGGCGACGTATGGTGCCGTCTAGTCACTAGGCTCCACGATCATGGTGACTAGGGCCGGCTCGGGTTGCAGTGGTATCCCAATGTCGATCTCCTTCGGCGGGGAGACCAAAGGCTTGTGGATGATGCCGAGAAAGACGCCTGTGGGTGGCGTTTGCCGAGCCGACCCGACGCGGCAGAGGGCGTCTGCCTCCTCATTCTTTCGCCTGTCGATCCACTCGACTGAGTAACCGTTGAAGTGTCCTCCCAGCTGGTCTAACACTTGGCGGTATGCTATCATTGTCGGGGAGACGGCGTCGTAGGTCCTGGCGACTTGGACGGCGACTATGTCGGAGTTGCCGTAGCACCATAGGCAGTTGATGTTCATCTCCTTGGTCGCCTGCATGCCATGAAGGAGGGCCTCGTACTCTACCATGTTGCTGGTACAGGGCTTGACGTTAAGGTGGAGTATGTAGCGGAGCTTGTCTCCCTTGGGGGGTCAGTATGGCCCTGGCCCCAGCGCTGTCGGCGTTCTTGGACCCGTCAAAGTGGAGCGATCAGTAGTGGAGGTATGGGAGCTTCTTCGGCTGCTATGCTTCTTCCCACTCTGTGCGGAAATCAGCCAGGGCTTGTGACTTGATCGCTTTGCGGGGCTCGTATTTGATGTTGTGGATGCCGATTTCGACGGCCCACTTGGCTACTCGCCCAGTTGCTTCGTGATTGCGTATGATGTCCTGCAGTGGCATGGAGGAGACGACCATGATTGGGTGCTCCTGCAAGTAGTGAGGGAGTCACCATTGAGCTCGGAAAACCGCGTCTACCAGTTTCTGGTACTGCGGGTAGCGTTGTCTTGTGTCCGTCAGGACTTCGTTGATGTAGTAGACGGGGCGCTGCATGGGGCGCTCCTTGCCCTCCTCTGGCCATTCAATGACTATCACGGTGCTGACGACTCGAGTGGAGGCCGCCACATAGATGAGCATTGGCTCTTTGTCGATTGGGGCGGCGAGTAGTGGAGCCGCGAGTAGCACTTCTTTGAGTGCTTTGAGTGCATTGTCTGCCTCCGCGTCCCATTGGAATGTGGGGTTCTTGCGCATCAGGCAGTAGAGGGGCATTGCCTTCTCACCGACCCGGGAAATGAAGGGAATGAGAGCCACGACTCGCCCGGCCAACTTCTTGATGTCACGCAGGCACTCGGGTTTCCTGAGTCGCGTGATGGTGTCGATCTTGGTGGGGTTGGCCTCGATGCCTCGTTTGGAGACCACGTATCCCAGGAGCTGTCCGGTGGGGACGCCAAAAGTGCATTTTCCTGGGTTGAGCTTGAAGTTGTACCTCTGCAGGTTTCCAAAGGTTTTGGCCAGGTCAGCGAGAAGGTCGTCCTGGCGGGTGGATTTTACCACCACGTCGTCGATGTAGACGTGTATGTTACAGCCAATTTGGCTAGCGAGGCACTCCTGCATGCACCTTTGGTAGCTGGTGCCGGCGTTCATGAGGCCGAATGTCATGGCCGTATAGCAGAAGGCGCCGAATGGCGTGATGAATGATGTCTTCTCCTCATCCTCGACCGCCATTTTGATATGGTTGTAGCCATAATACGCATCGAGGAAGCATAGTGACTCCGATCCCGCAGTCGAGTCGATGATCTGGTCGATGCGCGGTAGGACGAACTCCTCCTTCAGGCAGGCGCTGTTGAGGTCGGTGTAGTCAATACACATTCTCCATCTGTTGTTCTTTTTCAGGACCAGGACTTGGTTTGCCAGGCACTTGGAGTATTTGATTGGCCGAATGAAGCCCGCGGCTAGCAGGCGCTGTACTTCTTCGGCGATTGCTCGGCGGTGCTCTTCATTGAAGAGCCGCATCGACTGCTTTACTGGTCGCACTTTGGGGTCGGTGTTGAGTTTGTGCTTAGCGAGTTCCCTTGGGACACCAGGCATGTCAGATGGTTTCCATGCAAAGATTTCACGATTATCATGGAGGAACTCGATGAGCATGCTTTCCTATGCGGGGCTCATGTGCGCCCCAATGGTGACCGTCTGGCTAGTCGCCCAGGACAACTCGACGGTGCGGGTGTGCGTGGTCGCCTCGAACGTGGAGCTCGCGGCGGTTGGCTTGTTCAGGATGGTGGGGTCGTCCTTGTTGATGTTGCCCACGTATTTTGTGAGTTCCTCCGCATGGTCAGTCTCCACGGCGATGACGGCGTCAGCGAGCTCAGCGCCTTTGTCTTCGCATTCCACGGCCATATTGGGGTCGCCATGGACGGTGATGATGCCGCTTGGCCCTGGAAGCTTCATCATGTTGTAGGCATAGTGGGGGGTCGCCCATGAATGTGGCGAACATTTGGCATCCCAGGATGCAGTGGTAGGGGCTGTGAAAGTTCACCAGCTCGAACACGATCCGCTCAGTGCGGTAGTTTGCTGGTGTGCCGAAGGTGACTGGTAGAGTTACTTTACCAATCGGGTACGCCTTCCGACCGGGGACTATGCCATGGAAGGTTGTCAGGGTCGGATCGATTGCTGATTCTGGGAGCTGGAGCCTCTTGAACGTGTCCAAGTACATGATATTGATGGAGCTCCCGCCGTCCATCAGTGTCTTGGGCAGCTAGTAGTCGGCCACTTTGGGCCTGACCACTAGGGCGACTCGTCCTGGGTACTCGATCTTGGGTGCGTGGTCCTGGCAACTCCAGGTGATGCTTTGCTCAGACCAGTTGACATCGACTTCTTGGGCGAGCACCTTCTTCTCGCGCTTGGTGCCAAGCCCGGTGAAGGTGTGGAGTGATCCGACGATGTTGTCGAAGCCGCCGACGTTTCCGTTTTCCCTTGGCGGGTTGTTGTTGGGGTCATCCCGTCCCCACCTTGCCTTTTTGATTTCCTTGAGGAAGTGGCAGTCTGCTGTAGTGTGGGTGGCGGGCTTTCCCTCCCTACTGTGGTAGACACAGGGTTGGTTGAGCAGGGCGGCGGGGTCGAATTTCAGCCTCGCCGCATTGTTGGCGCGGTAGATTCCTTCGTCACGGCGGAAGTTCTTCGGGTCACGTTGGCCGTAGCCAACATTGGCGACGAAGTCGACTCGTTCATCACCATGGCGCTTGCCGGTCATGCGAGTGTTACTGTAGCGCCTGTCACGTTGTCGCCCGCTGTCGTGGGCGCTGATGCGGCGTCTTCCTCCCGACTCGTCGTCGGAGTCTTGGTTGGGGTCCTCTTCCGCGTAGCGCTTGGTGATCTCGAGGAGGTCGGGGATGTTGTCGAGCGTCCGTGAGACCCTCTTGATCTTAGAAACCTGGCGTTCGTACCGGCACGCGTTCTTGAAGTAGGGTATCCCCGTGTCCGAGTCAATGCCGGAGGCGTTGATCCATAGTTCCTGCCACATTTGGATCCATGGAGGGTCGACTCACGTTGTGCCTTGATGCATCGTTCCAGGTCCTCGATGGTGGTGGCACGGGTGTAGCCCTCAAAGTGCCTGACGAAGGCATCCCGCATCTCTTCCCACGAGTCGATGCTGTCGGCGGGGAGGGTGTTGATCCATTGTCGGGTCGCACCCTCCATCATCAGGGGGACGTAGCGAGCGGCTAGCAGGTCGGTGTGGCCGGCGATTCCCGTCGCCATGAGGTATGTGTCCAGTCACACCATTGGGTCGTACGTTGGGTCGTACTTTTCGATCTCCTTGGGCGCCTTGAAGTTGGCGGGGTACTTCTCGCCTCGGATCATAGGTCCGAAGCACTGGGGACCGACTCGGCTAAGCGAGCCCCTGAATTTGGGGTCGCTGCGGTTGGTGAGGGTGTGCCTCAAGTCGTTGGGCTGGTGCGCCCGCCAAGCCTGGTTGTTGACGATGTGCGTTCAGGCGTCCATGGGTTTCCCGTTGGCGGCGACCTGTTGTTCACCAGTCGCGGCTTGTTGGTGGAGAGCGAGGGGTTGGCGGCCCGTGGCTGGTGCGCCAGGGGTTGGGACGGTGGGAAGGTCATGGCATTGGCGACGGTTGGGTGGTCGCTTGAGGCTGCCCTACTTGTCGATGAGCGGGAATACATCCGCCCCCGCGGGTTAACTCCCGCGGCTTGCTGCTCGACGACCCTGGCGAGTAGGGCCTTGGCATACTGGATCTGTAGCATGCCTTCTCCTTGGATGTCGAGGTGGGCGACTGCGGCATCAACAGCGATGATGGTGTCCATTGGAGTGGAGTATAGTGGGAGCCCGTTGGCGTCGCGGGCCTGTGGCGAGATTATGATCCACGGCTAGTCCGTTAGGGGCGCGCGACCAATGGGTGGCGATGGGGCCCCAGTCGCCGGTGCGCCGGGTGGTGGTCGGTTGCTGCCACCTGGTGGTGCGTTCTCGCAGTACTCATGCTCAGTCGCGCGTGCGGGGTCGCTTTAATCGTTGAAGTTCAGGACACTACCCTAGATGTTGGAGTTCAGGCGGGTCCTGATGCGGCGTTGGTGGTAGAGTGACAGCTCCTACGCTGTTGCCCTCTCGAGGTGGAATTTCTCGCGCTCGGCTAGCTCCTTGCGTTGCACCTCCTCCAGTCGCAGGCGGGCTTCCTCCCCCTCCATGGTTGTCGCAGTTGGAGGGATCGGTGTAGAGAATGGATTTGGCGGGGCGACCATACTGCCCGCCATGTAAATCGCGTTGGAGCGATTGGATCTGGCGCGGAAGTCCTCGGGGGACTCCGAGCCGGTGTCAGAATCGAAGATCCTAGGATGGAGGAATCCTCGAAGTCCTCATGGTTGGAGACCCGTGTGATGGAGTCCTCCTGTCATGCTGCGGTGATGGATCCATCGACCGAGCCAGGGATCACGGAGTTGGCGTCGTCGTGGAGGGCCGCGTCGTCTGTGGCGGTGTTGGTCTCGGCCGCGTTACTGGCGGCCGAGTCGTATTCGGTGGCAAGGCGGCTGATGGAACAGACATGCTCATCCGAGAGCAGATCGCGGCGTGGCGGCGATCCACCGACGATCATCGTCGCCGCCGGTTCGATTGCGTCGGTGAAGCCGACGAACAGGTTGATGGTGCCGACCAGCATTATCGTGCTGTGGGTGATCGGGCATGACACCGGGATGTAGCTGCTGGGCAGGATCTGTAGGATCCCGCCGGTGGCGACCGACAAGTAGGGTCTCGCCGCAGAACTCAGGCATGTCCGGCTAGGCCCCACGGTGGGCGCCATTATCGTGGAAATGGCCATGGCAGTCGCTACCATAGGCATCGATTGATAGAGTCAGGGGTGAGAGTTGGTGGCCATCTGCGGTGCGAGATAGGGGCGGATTTATCCAGGTTCGGCCCCCCAGAGGGTAAAGACCTACTCCTGCTAGATTAGATTGATGGAGAGCGAGTTACAGGGGTGGCGACCTCGGCGTCTAAGTAGAGAGTCGCTTGAAGGGGTGTATGATGGAATGTAAGTCCTTAGAGTACCCTAGGGAGGTTTATACAGGAGGCACCTCGCTAGGGTTTATAGTTTACAACCGAACAAGATATGGATTCGGAGGCTTTGACCTAATCCGACTGGGCTTGGAGTACGCTTCTGGGCCTCCAGTCTCCAATCGCCAGGCCTTCTCAGTCATATTCCAGTCGCTGTCCTGCAGGCCCACTCGCTAGGCTTTTGGACCGATCGGAACATCCTGCTGGGTATACCCCATTCGGCATATCCCCATCAATGGTGCAGAATTCATTAATGACGAGGATCCCAACAGTCCCGATGATGAGTAGTCGCACTAGAGCACTATCGTAGGTGTGAGTTGTATCCGATCCCATTGCATCGTAGCTTCATAGAATGGTTCTTCAAACCATATGCTTCTTAGTTGTGGTGTGTGTTTGTATTGTGTGCTTGGAATGAATGAATGAATGAATGAATGAGAAAAGGTTGTTAGTTTCCAAACCTTAGTCATACTCAAAGTTTAAAATCTTTTGAACCATACCAATAAACCATAGAAAAATTCCCTCTTGTCTTATGATCTATCTCAATCTCCAGATGACTCGTAGAAACCCCGGTGGAAGCAGCTCATCCTAGGATCCAGTGCTGCAGATTCTGCAGATGTTAGTTTCCGCTCGTGAAGCCGATAGATTAGAACGTCAAGCCAACCTAGCCACTCTTCAACAAATAGCCCATATGGCCCACAACAATCAAGGCCATGGAAACCAAGATCACCATGGATCCAAACTCAAGAACTTCCAAAACACCAACCCTCCCATGTTTAGTAAATCAGAAGAGCCTTTAGATGCTGATGACTGACTGCAGACCATGCAAAATAACTTAGAAGTGGCAGGAGTAGATCCCAATGAGAAGGTACTATTTACCACCCACTATCTGGCGGGCTATGCAAGATCTTGGTGGAACAGCACCCATACCATGATGGAGGACAAATGATTACTTGGGAGGAGTTCAAACTCAAGTTCAGCAGGACCCTTGTGCCCACAGGTTTGATCAAGAGGATGAGGGATGAATTCAGGGAGCTGAAGCAGGGAAGAATGATTGTGGTAGAGTACCGTGACAAATTCTTGTCTCTGGCTAGGTATGCCCCTGATAAGATAGTTAGCGAAGATTTGCCCTAGGGAATTCGCTCAACCTCAATGGCCTCATCGAAGATGAATAAGGAGTTATGTGGTATAAGGGACATATCTATGTGCCAGCAGATTCAGAGTTGAAACAAGTCATTATGTGTCAACAGCCGGATTTTTAATCCCAGATGCCTGTTATGCCATACATCGCAATCCCCGGATTACCATTTTTGCGAGACATAACAGATTAGATATCACAGTACACCTTCCATTACAAACCATAATAAGGACTTACACAAATAAAGGATCTCATGATCCAGTCCTAGTACAATCAAGTAGCAGCATAAATAGCGTAGCGGTGGGCTCCATCTTCAGTGTCACAGGCAATGTTGACGATGGGAGATGATCCTAGTTGTCGTAGTTGTCCTGTTGTCCTTCCTCCTGGTAGTCCTCCTCATAGTCTGGCCACGGCAATAGCCAAGGACAAAGCCATGAGTACACTTTAAGTACTGGCAAACTATCACTAACAAGTAGGGTAGTTCTAGTAGGAATGCTAAACTCTAAGTTTATTTGTAAAGTTAAGTTTGAAACCTAAGCTAAGTTCAGAAACAAAGAAAGATAAAATAAAGTTTGAAATCACCTAAGTGGGAACTTAGTTGTCATAGTCACAACCATGTTGTGGTCAAGTCATGTCACCATTCATTTCATAAGTCATTTTGAAAACAGGTGACAACAGAAAAGTATGGCCACTCCAACTATCCATAACCGCGGATGCGGCTATTCGAATAGTTTGACACTCTGCAGAGGTGGTACACTTTCACCACAAAATTCGATACATCTGTCAGGGATAACCCTGAATCATCATACTTAGTATGCAGATAATCAAACATAACCTGTCCTTTACACACTCTAGTATAAGCACCTCTCCTATGAGCTTGGCCTCCCAACCATGGCCATCTGCCATCCTGGGCACTTCATATGTGGAAAACATTGAGAGGTAGCCTCAGCTCAGACCTCTCCCACGAGGGAACTCATACTAATGCATATAAACTTCCGGCTAAGCCTTACCCAATTCAGGTATTGTGGTTGTACGGTAAAATTGGAATGGTATCACATCTGAACACAACCATCGGTTTTTATGAAAGGGCTACGGCTCATGCCTCAACATTTTCTTCATCATAAACCATTTGTGTTTCTCAACACATGTCAAAACATCTCAATAGAATGACTCATCATTCCAAGGTTTTCACAAGTCATTTTCACCAAGTATTCCCATCTAGCGTGATCAAGTTTTTGGTTTAGCTCTTATCACTAAGTTAAGAGTGTTCACTAATGTGGGATGCTAATCTCAATCTCATGCCATAGAATGACACCTAAGTCTAACTAGATAGGCCAAGTTTTATACTCTTTATGCTATCTATAAACAAGTAAAGAACTTTGGTAAAGTAAAAGAAAGTAAAGCTTGTAAATAAAACTTGGAGTAGGTATAAGTCAAAATGTATAACCAAAGCATGCCTAATGCATCTTGCTTAGGTTATCTTGCTTAATTCTAGCTTGCTAACAATATCTTGCCAATAATAGCTTGCATTTTTAATGATGGCTTTCCTTGATTGGTGCAGTGGTTGAAATTCTCCTCGTCTTCTTCGGGGTAGAACTCCTCCTCCTCGTAGACTTGGTCGGTACTATCCTCTATAAATACATACCGAAATACACAATCACCAAACAATACTTAACTAGTCTATTTATCACACTAAGGCACACACTTGATGATCTAGTATCATCACATTCATCACAAGGTTTAATGAACTAGTTTCATTTATTTTATTTGAGAAAAGTAATTTCTACTCAATGAAAATAACTAAGATTTAATATTCTCCAATTAAAATATGGGATCATATGGACACATGTCATCACCACATATTCTAATGCATGGGAATGTGATTTAAATGTTGCATCACATTTTATAAAGTTTAAGATTAATATTTAATGATTTAAAGTGACTAGAAATGCCTATATAGCATTTATTTTGGTACTAGTCCAAAGTCACTGCATGAAAAGCTTAATATTATTATATATTCAGATAGGTATATTCAAATGTGATTTTTGAGAGTTGGAATCAACTCAAAAGCTACTATGGTTGATTTTAGAAAAATGTTTGAATTTGAAAAAGTCTCTGTTTTGTTATTTTTGCTATAGATGATCTATAAATCTAAATGATTTAAATCCAACGGGCTTGGATAGATATTTTAATTATCTGTCTAGCAAAATTGGAATCATTCCATTTGGATTTGCAAAACTCCCTGAAATGATTTTTGAACTAAAGGACAAAATTGAGTTTAAGCTAAAATTGAAAAATCTTTATTTGAATCTATTGGGTTGTGCGGGAAATAAATGGGCTGGCCCACTGCTCTCCGTGCAGCACTCGGGCTGGCTTAAGTGAGGGCCCCACCTGTAAGTGGGACAGGGGATGCTGAAACGGTATGGGAGGATGGTGACCGTAGGATTAGATCCTAGATCAACGCCTCACATCTATCGTCTTCACCGGAACAGTGCACGACGGGGAGGAACCCTAGCACGGTCGGTGAGGGTCTGGGGAGGCTTACCGGAGCTCCGGCGAGGGTCGGCGAGGCGGGCAACTGGACGAGTCGATGACGGCGGTTATCCTGGTACTGGTGGCATCCCTGGAGATGGCCTGGATCAGTGTCGCCCTTCTCCTGCTTCCGCGGCTGTCTCCGGTGAAATTTGGGCGCTACGGGCTACGGCTTGCTCCGGTAGTGCTCTAGGAGGTCTCTGAGATAGAGTGGATGGAGGTGGTGTGAATAAATGGTGCCGGAGGCTCTCTATTTATAGTGGGGCGAGGGATGCAGAGAGGCATGGGCGCGGCTCGTCGGAGACAGCGGCACAACGAGCTAGAGGCGTGGGCGGTGGGCTAGGACGGTGGGCGGTTCCCTGGCGGTCGTCACGGAGGTTCGCGTGCAGTGCAACGTGGTTGGGAGAAGCGAGTGTTGCTGCGCACACGCTGCCTCTGTCGATGGCGAGTTTCGCGGCGGCCGGTGATTACGGGTCACAGTCGAGGGAACGGGCATGTCCGTTAGCCTCCTGGGACACTGGTGATCGTGTAGGTGGGCGACGAGAGCGAGGCGAGGTCGGGTTAAGCGGGGACAACGCGTGAACTGCGTGCGGCGTCGGCATGACAGACACGGTCCGGACGCGGTGGTTCCTGGCTCCTCCTCTCTCTGTCTTTGAGCTGGGGCTGGCCTAGAGGGGGAAGGGAGGCACGGGTGATGCGCTAGACAACATGGGCGAGGCTGGCGGTGCTATGGGCGTGCTGTCAACGGTGGGGGTGCTCAAGGTGCTCAGCATTAGTGGCCATGACCATTTGGTCGTGGGCACAGTGAGTGGCCGTGCTAGCAAAGGGTAGGGGGTGCACTAGGGGTGGTGTGGTTGCAAAATGGGAGACCACATTGGCCAGAACACTACTCACAATAGTGTTTGTGATTTTGCTCTGATTTGTGCACACAAGGTGTTTGACAAAATGGCCGAAAGAAATAAACTTTGAAATTTTTGAATGAAATTTTTTGAGTGATCTCCACTATTGCTTGGTAGTGTGTGGTTGCTGGGGATTGTCAACTTGAATTCATTTGCATGGTTTTTGAAAATGTGTGATCTAGACATATGAAATAGATTCAATTTTCAGTTGTCATTTTAAATTAGGGATTAAATGTTTTTGCAAGATCACAAGGTGGGCCTTGGTACATCATTACTTGTACTAGCAAGGGGTGCAAAGATCCATAATTGTTTCTGTTTGAATTTGAGTTCTAGGAACACACAAAGTGGCCTAGTTGGTTAAAATTGCAAAAGTGACCATTTCCATTTATTAATTCTATTTGATTTCTTTTTCTTTGTATTTTGCTTGGGAATGATCTAGATGATGTGGAACACATCTTAGAATCATTTTACAACCATTAGAACAAACAACCATGGAAATTAAAAATAGTTCCATTTTAATGCAACACACATATATATGCTTAATTATTTAAATGAGAAAAAGTTTCTGTTAATCCTAAATTGGGTGATTTGGATCTTCATATATTGGATTAATGTTTTGGGATGTTACAAACCTTACCCCCTTAAACAAAATCTCGTCCCGATATTTAAGAAAGAAAACTAGGAACTAAAGAGATCTGGGAACTCAGTCCTAATGTAATCTTCTTGCTCCCAAGTGGCTTCTTCTTCAGTATGGTTGCTCCATTGGATCATGAGAAATTTGATACTCCGGGCCCTGGTGGTTCTGTAAGCTTCTTCCATGATACGGATGGGCACTTCACGGTACGTCAGCTCCTTGTTGATATCAACGGCTCGGTGATCGATGTTCTTGAAAACTTTGGTCTTCTCCGGCACTTCTAGGCATTTGCAAAGTAACGAGATATGGAATACATTGTGGATGGCAGACATCTCCTCAGGCAGTTCTAGTTGATACGATACTTCTCCTCGGTGATTCAGAATCTTGAAGGGTCCGATATATCTGAGGGCTAACTTTCCTTTCAGACTAAAATGTTGCATTCCCTTCAATGGTGAAGCCTTGAGATACACAAAATCTTCGACATTGAAAGTCACCTCTTTCCGTCTCTTGTCAGCATAGCTCTTCTGTCTGGATTGGGCGGTCTTGAGGTGCTCACGGACTTTGTAAACCTTCTCTTCGGCTTCTCGTAGGATATCGGGTCTGAAAATCTGACTCTCTCCTACTTGCGACCAATTCAACGGGGTACGACACTTTCTTCCATATAAGAACTCAAATGGGGCCATTTGCAAACTGGCTTGGTAACTGTTGTTGTATGAGAATTATGCGAAAGGCAGACAATCTTCCCATTTTGATCCATACTCTAACACACAAGCTCTCAACATATCTTCTAGAATTTGGTTGACTCTCTCAGTCTATCCATCAGTTTGCGGGTGATAAGCTATGCTGAAATTCAACTTGGTTCCTAATCCTTCTTGGACTTTCTGCCAAAATCTCGAGGTAAATTGGGTTCCTCGATCCGATACTATGGTCTTGGGGGTTCCATGCAAACTAACAATTCTAGCAATGTACAACTCTGCTAGCTTCGAACTTTGGTATGTTGTCTTGACAGGTATAAAATGGGCTACCTTGGACAGTCTATCAACTATGACCCAAATAGAGTCATTTCCCCTACTAGATGTAGGCAAACCGATGATGAAGTCCATTCCGATGGAATCCCATTTCCATTCCGGAATCTGCAATGGTTACAACAGTCCTACGTGTCTCTGATGTTCCGCTTTGACTCTTTGACAGATATCACACTTTGCGATGTAGCTTCCGATTTCTCTCTTCATTTTGTGGGATCAAAATTGCCCCTTCAAATCCTGATACATCTTTGTTACTCTGGGGTGGATAGAATAAATAGGATCATGAGCTTCTTGCATGATAACTTGCTTCAGCTCCAAATCTGCTGGCACATAGATACGTCATTTGTACCACAGAACTCCTTCTTCGTCCTCGGTGAATCCAGGTACCTTTCCTGTACCAATATGACGCTTGATTCCGTCGATACTTGCATTTCCCTTCTGGGCTTCCTTGATTTGGCTAATCAAAGTGGGTTGAAGTTCAATGCTAGCTAAAAATCCTTTGCTAACTAGCTCAGTTCTAAACTGCTCCAACTCCTCATGCAAACTTAGTTGCTTCTCCTTGATCATGGTGTTTAATCTACATGGCAATCTACTAAGAGCATCCTCTACCACATTGGCTTTGCCGGGGTGATAGTGAATGTCAAGGTCATAATCCTTGATTAACTCTATCCATCTCCTTTGCCTCATATTCAGCTCCTTCTGAGTGAAAATATACTTCAAGCTCTTGTGATCTGAGTAAATCTCACAACGATTACCCATAAGGTAATGACGCCATGTCTTCAAGTCTAACACTATAGCTGCTAACTCAAGATCATGGGTAGGATAGTTCTGCTCATGCTGCTTCAGTTGTCGAGACAAATATGTGATGACTTGGCCTTCTTTCATCAATACACATCTGAGACCAATCTTGATGCATCACAATACACATCAAATGGCTTCTTGATATCTGGCATGATCAATATTGGGGCTGAAATCAATCTCTTCTTGAGCTCTTGGAAACTTGCTTCACATTTGTCGGTCCATTCAAACTTCTTGTCCTTCATCAATAATTGGGTCATTGGTCTTGCGATGCTCGAAAATCCTTCAACGAACTTGCGGTAATATCTCGCTAATTCGAGTAATGCACGGACTTGGGTTTGAGTGGTTGGGGCTTCCCATTCTTCAACATCTTTGATCTTGGCGGGATCAACAGCGACTCCTCCTGCCGACACAATATGTCCGAGGAATCCTACTTCTTTCAGCCAAAACTCACATTTGCTGAACTTGGCATACAACTGATGCTCTCTAAGGGTTTCAAGAATGATTCTCAGATGTGGCTCATGCTCTTCTTCTGACTTGGAGTAGATAAGAATATCATCGATAAACAGAACGACAAACTTATCTAGAAAACTCATAAAGATCTTATTCATGAGATTTATGAAATAAGCGGGAGCATTGGTTAATCCAAAAGACATGACCATATACTCATATAATCCATATTTGGTGGTAAAGGTGGTCTTTGGAATATCCGTTGCACGAATCTTAAGTTGGTGATAACCAGTTCTAAGATCAATCTTAGAGAACACACTGGCACCAGTCAACTGATCAAATAGATCCTCTATCTTTGGCAATGGGTACTTGTTTTTGATGGTGACATCATTCAGATTCCTGTAATCTATGCACAAACGGTTGCCTCCATCCTTCTTGTCGATGAACAAAATAGGAGATCTCCATGGCAATGTGCTTGGTTGAATCAAGCCTTTCTCTAGCATAGAATCCATTCTTCAGTTCCACTATCTCTGAGGGGTTCATGCTATAGGGTCTGTGAGCTATGGGTCCGGTTCCACGAATTAGTTCAATAATGAACTCAATATCCCTATTCGGGGGCATACCGGGCAATTCATCTTGGAATACGTCGGGGTATTCACAGACTACTCTGACTTGGTCTACGGTGGGTAGGGCTAAACTATTGTTGCACTTAAATTGACGTGGCAAGGTTTCAGATATATGCTCTACTGATACTCCAGAGCTACTAGTCATGGTGATGGCTTTCTTGGCACAGTCAATCAATCCTTTATGCTTTGACATCCAATCCATTCCTAGTACTACTTCCAAACCTTTGGTTCCAAGTACTATTAGATTGGCATAAAAATCAATCCCATGTATTCTGATAGGCACTGATGGCCCAAAATATATCGAGCTCATTGGGGAACCCCAAGAGGAAGGTATAATGAGAACAGCAGCAAGCTTTCCCTCAGTACGAAACCGAGGTTATCAATCCAGTAGGAGTAAGGAAACACCCCAAAGGTGTTGCTAGCTGAGCCTTGGCAGGGCGCACTACCGGTGCTAGTAGCAACGTGGAGACCTGCACAACACAACCACAAAACTTTGCCCCCAACTTACGATGAGGTTGTCAATCTCCCCGGTTTTGCTAAAAACAAAGGATTAGACGTATCAAATGGAAGGAAGTAATAGTTTGCAGAAAGTAAACACAAAGCAGTAAACAGTTGATTCTAGATTGAATGTAAAAGAAAGGACCGGGGTCCATAGTTCACTAGAGGTGGCTCTCCTTAAGATAGATAACATGATGGGTGAACAAATTATAGCGGGGCAATTGACAAACATCAAGAAAGCATACAAGCATATACTAATCATCTTGACTCCTTTGAGATTCGATTGGGCATTACAACATTATACATAGACCGCCATCCAACTACATCTATGACTAATAATCCACCTTTAGGTTATCATCCGAACCCCCTCCAGTATTAAGTTGCAAACAACAGATTATTGCATTACGAATTGCGTGTAAAGTAAACAATACAATTGTTCTATGAACAAAGGATTGTTGTTTTCTCCCTAGTAGCAACAGCACATCTAGTACCTTAGATATTTCTGTCACTTCCCTAGATTACCATAGGCATGAACCCACTATCGAGCATAAATACTAACTCTTGGAGTTGCTAGCATCTACTTGGCCAAGATAGCTCCTAACAACGGAAAGCATGCAAGATCACAAATAACAAAGACATGATAGAATCAATAATCAATCTAAAATAGCATCTCAATATCCATCGGATCCCCGCAAACACAACATGTAAGAATTACAAATAGATGATCTTGATCATGAACGGAGCTCACAAGATCTAAACATGATAACACAAAGGAGGAGAACCAGCCATCTAGCTACTGCATGGACCCGTAGTTCAGAGATGAACTACTCACGCATCACACCGGAGGCTTGCATGATGATGAAGAAGGCCTCCAGGGTGAATTCCCCTCTCCGGCAGGGTGCCGGGAAGAGCTTCCGATCCCTCCCGGTCTAGGGATGGAGATGACGACGGCTACAAACTCTTTCATGGAATTTTGATCGGGTACTTAGGGTTTCTGTATCAGAGGCAATATATAGGCGGAAGGAGAGGCTGAGGGGTTGCCTGGGCTGGCCACACCACCCCATGGCGCGGGCCAAGCCTGGTCACGTGGCCAGGTGCTGTGGCCACCCTCTGGCCCTTCTCCGTCTCGTATTTGGCTCCAAGTATCCCCCGGTAAAATAATAACTTTGGCTTTTGTCCCGTCCAATTCTGAGAATATTCATTTTCTGACTTAATGGAACCAAAAACAGCAGAAAACAGGCAGCTGGCACTGTGGCTCTTGTTAATAGGTTAGTCCAAAAAATCATATGAAAAGTACTCCAAAGTGTGGACAAAACATAAGAAAGTAGATAAAACCAAGCATGGAACATCAAAAATTATAGATACATTTGCAATGTATCAACATCCCCAAGCTTAACTCCTGCTCGTCCTCGAGTAGGTAAGTGATAAAAAAGAAAGAATAATTTTTGAGGTGACATGCACCATCATAAACCTGATAAAAGTATTTGTAAAACATTGAAAGCTGGGATCATAGTACTTCAATCATAACATGAAAGACAAAGTTCTAGCAATAAGATAAAAAAACTATGTTGCAACATGAAAAGGCACAAACAAAAGATTCATGAATAACAATGCTTTGCAAGACGTTTGTTTGTTTCACATAAAGAAAACATAGCATAGTAGTATTCAGCTTGTCCCTCATAGAGTAGCAAATATAAATGCATAGGACACCTTCAAATTTCATAAGAGTGACTAGATATAAATAGTTTAAAACAAGAAATATCAAGGTATGCATCAATCAACTAGTCTTGGGACAATGCACATAGAACTAAGAAAGGCCACTATGCTCTCAAAGTAGGCGCATAAAGGTAGAATGTGGAGACTCAATATAAAAGTGGAAGAAAGGCCTTCATAGAAGTAAGAAGAGATTCAAGTTTCATAAAGAGCTTCCAAAAATTATGGTACTTATAGCTTTCAACTCTCATTGCCCCTATCATAAGCATCTTGAAGTGATTAAGGTTAAAGTGAACAAACTATGGTGTACATGCTTAACGAAGTATAAGTTAGAAATCTCATGTCCCTTGAATACGAGGGACGCTCCTCATGCTACTCAAGTTTAGTCACCGGTAAGTTCTTGTCATCGTAAGTACATGTGTATCATAGAGAACCGCCAATGGGGTACCCCTTCCCCGATGATACGGAAGAATCCCCATATCAAAATGACAAGGCAAGAAGACAATGAGCATCTCAGCAATCTTCTTATTTACCATGGGAATATGGTGCTTTTTTCTCTCTTTCCTATTTTCATAATCTCTTTTTTTCTTTTTCTCTTTTTTCAACATAGGACTCTTTTTTTATAAGAAGAATGATTCATAGACAGCTCATTATGGTTACGCTACAGGTTTCCACCATGTTAGCATGGATTAGACCAGCGTCCTGGGCGTTTCTCTAACACATATACATAACTCCATGGACTTATAAGCTCCCCTTTCATTTCACACCGACGACATCCATAGATAAAAGAACATGATATCAACTAGGTACAAAGTACTAGTGCAATGTTGAAAGCGTTCCTCATGACAACATGGTTCTGCTAATCCCCAACAAATAAGTGCAAGCATATACAACATAGATGACACAATGGTTCAAGTTTATTAAGGGAAAGAAAAATAAAGTGTGCCATCAAGTTCGTGAGAGCTTTAATCACTAGTTTTCTCATAACAAGTTTAATTTGGAAGGTAAACAAAAACATGAATATACTTGGAATAGCTTAAGCTAGTAGGTAGGTATGTTGGACTCTTTGGAATAACTTGGTTTAGGGAGTTGGATGCATGAGTGGAACTCATACTTGCTTGCGGAGGCTAGCAAAATACTGGGAGCGACAAACTAAGAGAGCAATAATGGCCATAATCATGTAGAGCGACAAAACATCATTGATCAAAGCATAAAGTGATACTACAAGTTGAAAAATAAACGATCATAAAGGCTATGGTGACTTGGGATAGTCCTAACATGGTGTGAGCATGTGCCAAGTCAACCCAAATAAAGCATCAAAGGAGAATACCACAATACTATGCTTTAATATGCTAAAACAACGCATGATTCATCCAAGGCACATTAAGCAATCTCAATTGTTTATAACAAGTCATGCTACAGAAAAAGAATACTAAGCATAAAGCCAAAAAAATATCAAGCATGGCATGACAAAGCATAGGGCACAGTCAAAAACAAGCTAACACTTAAGCATGAACTTTCCTACTATTTTCCAAACCAAACCAAAGTATTTGAAAACCAATGTATGAAAGAGGGGGTCCAACCAATTTATTCCGCAAACTAAGCAAACAAAGAAAACTAAAAAACAAAACGAAAACAAAAAAGAAGACGCTCCAAGAACAACACAATTGTGCATGAAACAATAAAAATGAAGCGTTTGGAAGAAACCTGGGATTTTTATTGATGAAGAGGGGGATGCCTTGGATATCCCCAAGCTTTGAAGCTTGTACTTCTTGGATATTTCTTGGGGTGACACGCATGGCATCCCGAAGCTTGAGCTTTAGTCCATCCTTCATCTCATTACTCATTCCTTCCATACACCTGAAATTTTTTCCTTCATACAAAATTTCACACAATCTTTATTAGCAACATTAGTGCACTTAAAATAATAAGTCTTTAGATTCAGTTATAACACCAATAAAACTTCCATAAAAACACTAGCTACTGTATTACTTCCCTCAAAAATCTCAATTCCCCAAAACAACTCAAAAAGGAACCAACAAGAAGCAAATGCAGAAAATGGCAGAAATCTGTCAAAACAGACCAGTAGGTAAAAACGAATTTTTTCGAAGACCTTCTGTTGCTCAAATCAAAAAGTGTTGAACTAACGAAAGTTAGATAACAACCTGGGGAAGAAGTACAAAAATTAACGCCTCAAAAGGACGTTCAGAGATTTTACACGAATTTTACGGTGAAGCACATAAATCTTTTTCGGGACAACAACTTTCCCAATCATTACTTCTCTCTCATTAGAGGTTAATCTTGGCACAAAAAGCAAATAAAAAGGATAAGGAGCGGTTATCACTTAAGATAATAAGTCTTTAGGTTCAGTTCTAACACCAATAAAACTTCCATAAAAACACTAGCTACTATAGTACTTCCCTCAAAAAGCTCAATTCCCCAAAAGAACTCAAAAAGGAACCAACAAGAAGCAAATGCAGAAAATGGCAGAAATCTGTCAAAATAGAGCAGCAGGTAAAGGCGAATTTTCTGAATACCTTCTGTTGCACAAATCAAAAGTGTTGAACTAACGAAAGTTAGATAACAACCTGGGGCAGAAGCACAAAAATTCACGCCTCAAAAGGACCTTCAGAGATTTTACACGAATTTTTACGGTGAAGCACAGAAATCTTTTTCAGGACAGCAACTTTCCCAATCACTACTTCTCTCTCCTTAGAGGTCAATATTGGCACAAAAAGCAAATAAGAAGGATACGGAGCGGTTATTACTGAAGTAATAACTTCGAGGACTTATCTAAAACTTTTGGGTTACTCCTAATAAGTACTTTTCTTTAGCGCCTTTAAGTTAGGCATAAGAAGCAAAAAGAATCAAGTGTTCTCAAATGAAGAAGCATTAAGAGCAAATTTTGTTTTCATAGGAGAGGGAAAAGAAATCTTCTCTCTCTTCTTAGGGAAGTGTTCTATACCTTTCTTGAGTGGGAGTTGATATTTAATGGTGCCTTCTTTCATATCAATAATGGCACCAATAGTTCTAAGAAAAGGTCTTCCCAGAGTAATAGGACAAGAAGCATTGCATTCAACATCCAAAACATAGAAATCAACGGGGACATAGGCATTGTTAACCATAATAAGAACATCATTAAGACTCCCCATGAGTTTCTTGTTAGCATTATCATCAAGTGGGACATTCAAATAACAATCTTCAAGTGGTGGCAAATCAAGCATATCATAAATCCTTTTAGGCATAGTAGAAACACTACTATCAAGATCACATAAAGCTTTGAAATCAAAATCATTCACTTTCATATTAATGATGGGTTCCCAACCATCTTCTTGTTTTATAGGAATAGAAGCTTTATGTTTCATCTTTTCTTCTTTAATCTTTATGAGAGCATTAGTAATGTGTTTTGTAAAGTCCATGTTCGTAGCACTAGCATTAGGACTTTTTGCAAGCTTTTGTAGGAACTTAATAACTTCAGATATATTACAACCATCAAGATCAAAATCATAATTATCATCTAAAGTAGTAGAGCTATTACTAGCCTCAACACTAGTGGTAGTGATACGAGAAACACTAATGTTTCTAGCAATTTCATCTTCTCTTTCCCACTTAGCATGTAATTCAGCTAATAGTCTAACATTTTCATCAATTCTTACTTGTATGGCATTAGTAGCTGCAAAAGGATTATCAATAGTTTCAGGTTTAGCAACCATTTTATTCAAAGAAGATTGAGCTTCAGCCAAAGATGCTATATTTCTTTCAGCATTAGAGAGTTTTTCCTCAATAGTTTTATTGAAAGCAGTTTGTTTACTAATAAATTCTTTAAGCATAACTTCAAGTTTAGAGGGATCACTCCTATTATTGTTGTAAGAATTTCCATAAGCATTACCATTGTTGGGAGGATATGGCTTATAATTGTTGTTACCAAAAATTTTCCTGTAGGCATTGATGCTAAAATTGTTATTTCTTATAAAGTTCACATCAACTTGCTCTTCTTGAGCAACCAAAGAGGCTAAGGGAACATTATTTGGATCAATATCGGCTTTCCCACTAACAAGCATAGACATAATAACATCAATCTTATCACTCAAGGAGGAGGTTTCCTCGACAGAATTTACCTTCTTACCTTGTGGAGCTCTTTCAGTATGCCATTCGGAATAGTTAACCATCATATTATCTAGAAGCTTAGTTGCAGCACCCAAAGTAATGGTCATAAAGGTACCTCCAGCAGCGGAGTCCAATAGGTTCCTTGAAGAATAGTGCAATCCTGTATAAAAGGTTTGGATTATCATCCAAGTAGTCAATCCATGAGTGGGACAATTCTTTACCAAAGATTTCATTCTTTCCCAAGCTTGAGCAACATGTTCATTATAAAATTGGTTAAACTTCATTATTTCACTTCTCATAGATATAATCTTAGCAGGAGGATAGTATTTTCCAATGAAAGCATCTTTGCATTTAGTCCAAGAATCAATACTATTCCTAGTTAAGGACTTCAACCACTCTTTAGCTTTTCGTCTCAAAGAGAAAGGAAACAATTTAATCTTAATAATATCTCCATCTATATCCTTATGCTTTTGTATCTCACAAAGTTCAACAAAGTTATTTAAATGAGTAGCAGCATCTTCAATACCAATACCATAAAATTGTTCTCTCATAACAAGATTGAGTAAAGCAGGTTTAATCTCAAAGAAAGTAGCTTCAGGAAAATGTGGAGCAATAGGTGTGCTTATAAAATCATTGTTGTTGGTGCTAGTGAAGTCACACAACTTAGTGTTTTCAAGGGTAGTCATTTTTTTGTGTTTTTAATAAAGAAAGCAAACTCGTAAAACTATTTTTTTTTGTTTTTGATAAAGAAACAAGCAAACAAAGCAAAAGTAAACTAAGCAAAACAAAAATAACAAAGTAAAGAGATTGGTTATGATGGACTCCCCTTGTGAAGATGTCCTTGACTCCCCGGCAACGGTGCCAGAAAAAGAGCTTGATGGCCCAAAATATATCGAGCTCGTTGGGGAACCCCAAGAGGAAGGTATGATGAGCATATCAACAAGTTTTCCCTCAGTACGAAACCAAGGTTATCAATCTAGTAGGAGCAAGGAAACACGCCAAAGGTGTTGCTAGCTAAGCCTTGGCAGTGCGCACTACCGGTGCTAGTAGCAATGTGGAGACCTGCACAACACAACCACAGAACTTTGCCCCCAACTTACGATGAGGTTGTCAATCTCACCGGTTTTGCTAAAAACAAAGGATTAAACGTATCGAATGGAAGGAAGTAATAGTTTGCAAAACGTAAACACAAAGCAGTAAACAATTGATTGTAGATTGAATGTAAAAGAAAGGACCGGGGTCCATAGTTCACTAGAGGTGGATCTCCTTAAGATAGATAACATGCTAGGTGAACAAATTACAGCGGGGCAATTAACAAACATCAAGAAAGCATACAAGAATATACTAATCATCTTGACTCCTTTGAGATTCGATTGGGCATTACAACATTAGACATAGACCGCCATCCAACTACATCTATGAGTAATAATCCACCTTCAGGTTATCATCCGAACCCCCTCCAGTATTCAGTTGCAAACAATAGATTATTGTATTACGAATTGCGTGTAAAGTAAACAATACGATTGTTCTATGAACAAAGGATTGTTGTTTTCTCCCTAGTAGCAACAGCACATCTAGTACCGTAGAGATTTCTGTCACTTCCCTAGATTACCAGAGGCATGAACCCACTATCGAGCATAAATACTAACTCTTGGAGTTGCTGGCATCTACTTGGCCAAGATAGCTACTAACAATGGAAAGCATGCAAGATCACAAATAAAAAATACATGATAGAATCAATAATCAATCTGAAATAGCATCTCAATATCCATCGGATCCCCGCAAACACAACATGCAGAATTACAAATATATGATCTTGATCATGAAAGGAGCTCACAAGATCTAAACATGATAGCACAAAGAAGGAGAACCAGCCATATAGCTACTACATGGACCCGTAGTCTAGAGATGAACTACTCACGCATCACACCGGAGGCTTGCATGATGATGAAGAAGGCCTCCAGGGTGAATTCCCCTCTCCGGTAGGGTGCCGGGAAGAGCTTCAGATCCCCCCCGATCTAGGGATGGAGATGACGGTGGCTACAGACTCTTTTGTGGAATTTTGATCAGGTACTTAGGGTTTCCATATCAGAGGAAATATATAGGCGGAAGGTGAGGCCGAGGGGGTGCCTGGGCTGGCCACACCACCCCCTGGCATGGGCCAAGCATGGCCGCGCGGCCAGGTGGTGTGGCCGCCCTCTGGCCCTTCTCCGTCTCGTATTATGGCTCCAAGTGTCCCCCGGTAAAATAATAACTTTGGCTTTTGTCCCGTCCAATTCCGAGAATATTCATTTTCTGACTTCCTGGAACCAAAAACAGCAGAAAACAGGCAACTGGCACTGTGGCTCTTGTTAATAGGTTAGTCCAAGAAATCATATGAAAAGTACTCCAAAGTGTGGACAAAACATAAGAAAGTACATACAACCAAGCATGGAACATCAAAAATTATAGATACATTTGGAATGTATCAGGCACAGCTTTGCAAATTTTTCTACCTTTTGTGGTTGAACCGGGTATTTGAACTATCATGACATGCTTCAAGTTGGTGGGGTGAATCTTACTAGTGCATGCAAATTCTTCGGTGACAAATTAGTGTGATGCTCCAGAATCAAGCAACACTGTTGCTAAAACTGAGTTGACACAAAACATACCCATCATGACATCTGGCGCTTCTTGGGCTTCTTCGGCATTCATGTGGAAGAGACAACCGTTGCGGTTGTGAGGGTTCCCTAGGGCAAATCTTCTTCCGGGATGAACACAATGTTGCTGTTGATCTGGGGCATTCACATTGGCAGTGGCGGCAATCTTCTTGGGACACTCATTGGAGTAGTGACCCTTCACCCCACACTCGAAACAAGTAACCTGAGACTTGTCTTTTGCTGCAACGGGCATAGCATTGCTTCCAGTTCTAGGTGCAATATTGTTGTTGTTGTTGTTGCTGGACTTGGGCGGTGCACGGTTGAAATTGTTGGAGTTGCCGGGGTGGTTGTTGTTGTTTCCTCCGGACTTCACATTTCCTCTGCTATAGTTGGGGTAGCTTGGGTGAGACATTGGGGGTCGATTGTTCCACGAGGCATATCCGGCAGACAGGTTGGGGCGATACTTCTGGTGACTTTTGGATCCAGCTTCGTGCATCAGCCGACATTTGTGGTTGTCGTTTGCTTGATTAATCTTCCCCTCCATCTGAATGGCAGAGTTGACTAGCTCTTCAAGATCCTCAAAACGGATGTTGATGAGTACAGTCTGCATATCATCATGTAGTCCGTTCAGGACTCTCTCCTTCTTCTTGGCCTCCGTGTTGATCTCATCAGGTGCATACCTGGCGAGGGACAAGAATTTGTCACGGTACTCCACTACAGTCATTCTGCCTTGCTTGAGCTCTCTGAATTCATCTCTCATTCTGGTGACCAGACCCTGCGGCACATGGGTGCGGCTGAACATGACTTTGAAGGCTTCCCACGTCATCACTTGACCGTGGTTCAGCGTGCGGGTGCTGTTCCACCATGCTCTTGCATCTCCTGCGAGATAGTGGGTGGCGAACAGAACTTTCTCATTGGCATCCACTCTGGCGACTTCTAAGTTGTTCTCCATGGTCTTTAACCAATCATTAGCATCCAGCGGGTCTTCAGACTTACTAAAGATTGGGGGATTGGTATTCTGGATGTTTTTGAGTTTGGATCCATGATGATCCTGATTTCCATGGTTCTGATTGTTGTGAGCCATCTGGGCGATCTGCTGCAGGGTGGCTAGATTTGCTTGGCGCTCTGCCCTACTAGCTTCATAGTCTGCAACGAGCGTCTATAGAATCTGCAACATTGGGTCTTGCGATGAGCTGCTCCCTCCTTGGTTTCCACGAGTCATCTGAAGATTGAGATAGATAATGGGGTAAGAGGGAAGGTTCTAAGGTTCATGGTTTTGGTTTGAAAGCTAAAACTTTGAGTTTGAACTCAGGTTTTGCAAGCTAACTTCTCATTCATTCAAGCAAAGCACATGATACAAACACACACACACCACAACATGAAAGGAAAACAACTGGTTTTAAGAACCATTCTATAAGCTAAGATACAATGGGATCGATACTTCTCACTCCTATGATAGTGCTCTAGTGCATCTATTCATCATCGATGAAGTCAGAGTCATCATCTTTGGTGTAGAAGTCCATGGCATCATCCTCCAGGTAGTCATCGTCATTGCTGAGGTACGAGTGAATATCCCTTGGACGTCTTCACCCTCCTCCTCTTCTTCTGCTGCAAGCTGAGCTTCTTGCTCCTTCATGGTCTTCTCGAGGTCGGCCACCTTCTTGCAAAGACAGTCGATGGTGCGATCCTTCTCTGCGCATTGACGGTGAAGAGATTGACGATCCTTGACTAGCGGTGAGAAAGTCTGGGCCTTTTGGGCGGAAATGGCTAGGTTGTGGTTGGCGAACTCCCTAGCATTGTCCAATTCCTTTTGTCTGTCGTACAGTAGGAAGTCGAGGTTCTCCACTTGACGCTTCAACTCTGGGTGACTTGGCATCTCTAGAGGCATTCCCATAGAATCACGCCTTGCATAGTGAGCAAAGCGGGTTCCTTGAATCAGGTTGACATTCTGTGCGCAAAGACGAGCAAGAGCTTCATGCATTTCCCTGGCTAATCCATCTAGCCAGTTGTTCTCTCTTACGGTGAATTGAATCCTCTCGGACATTGGTGCCTCTAACTTGCCTCGAAGATCAGCAACTACTAGCCATTGTAAATCTCCTCCTGGGGGACCATTGGGTTGAGATCCAAAGAATTCTGGATGCGGACTCTCCAAGTACTCAGACAGTGCATCAAGATCCCTCTCGAAGATCAGTTGGCCTCTATTGCCCAACTGGTTGAACTTGCAGTACTGAACTTCCATCTATAAGAATTTTAGGATGAGAAAGTTATCGAAGTGATCAAGTGTGTCAAAATTTTATGTAGTAATGTAAGAATTTTTGAGGAACATGTAATTTTTTTGAGAGAAAGAATCCCAAGGGTAAGAGAGGAAATAGATTTTCACAAATACTCACTTTGGTTTTGAAACTAGGTTTTTGTTCGGACGTCCATTCTAAGTAGGGTCTCCTATGGTCAGGATGGCTCTGATACCAACTTGTCAACACTAGGATTTTTAATCCCAGATGCCTGTTATGCCATACATCGCAATCCCAAGATTACCATTTTTGCGAGACATAACAGATTGGATATCACAGTACATCATCCATTACAAACCATAATAAGGTCTTACACAAATCAAGTAGCAGAATACATAGCGTAGCGGTGAGCTCCATCTTCAGTGTCACAGTCAATGCTAATAATGGGAGATGGTCCTAGTTGTCGTAGTCGTCCTGTTGTCCTTCCTCCTGGTAGTCCTCCTCATAGTCTGGCCACGGGAATAGCCAGGGACAAATCCATGAGTACTCTCTAAGTACTCACAAACTATCACTAACAAGTAGGGTAGTTCTAGTAGAAATGCTAAACTCTAAGTTTATTTGTAAAGTTAAGTTTGAAACCTAAGCTGAGTTCAGGAACAAAGAAAGATAAAATAAAGTTTGAAATCACCTAAGTGGGAACTTAGTTGTCATAGTCACAACCATGTTGTGGTCAAGTCATGTCACCATTCATTTCATAAGTCATTTTGAAAACAGCTGACAACGGAACAGTACGACCACTCCAACTGTCCATAACCGCGGACGTGGCTATTCGCATAGTTTGACACTCTACAGAGGTGGTACATGTTCACCACAAAATTTGATACATCTGTCAGGGATAACCCTGAATCATCATACTTAGTATGAAGATAATCAAACATAACCTTTCCTTTACACACTCTAGTATAAGCACCTCTCCTATGAGCTTGGCCTCCCAGCCATGGCCATCTGCCATCCTGGGCACTGCATAGGTGGACAACATTGAAAGGTAGCCTCAGCTCAGACCTCTCCCGCGAGGGAACTCATACTAATGCATATAAACTTCCGGCTAAGTCTTACCCAATTCTGGTTGTACGGTAAAATTGGAATGGTATCGCATCCGAACCCAACCATCAGTTTTTATAAAAGGGTTACGGATCATGCCTCAACATTTTCATCATCATAAACCATTTGTGTTTCTCAACACATGTCAAAACATCTCAATAGAATGACTCATCATTCCAAGGTTTTCACAAGTCATTTTCACCAAGTATTCGCATCTAGAGTGATCAAGTTTTTGGTTTAGCTCTTATCACTAAGTTAAGAGTGTTCACTAATATGGTATGCTAATCTCAATCTCATGCCATAGAATGACATCTAAGTCTAACTATATAGGCCAAGTTTTATACTCTTTATGCTATCTATAAACAAGTAAAGAACTTTGGTAAAGTAAAAGAAAGTAAAGCTTGTAAATAAAACATGGAGTAGGTATAAGTCAAAATGTATAACCAAAGCATGCCTAATGCATCTTGCTTAGGCTATCTTGCTTAATTCTAGCTTGCTAACAATATCTTGCCAATAATATCTTACATTGTTAATGATGGCTTGCCTTGATTGGTGAAGTGGTTGAAATTCTCCTCGTCTTCTTCGGGGTAGAACTCCTCCTCCTCGTAGACTTCGTTGGTACTATCGTCTATAAATACATACGGAAATACACAATCACCAAAAATACTTAACTAGTCTATTTAGCACACTAAGGCACACAATTTATGATCTAGTATCATCACATTCATCACAAGGTTTAATGAACTAGTTTCATTTATTTTATTTGAGAAAAGTAATTTCTACTCATGGAAAATAACTAAGATTTAATATTCTCCAATTAAAATATGGGATCATACGGACACATGTCATCACCACATATTCTAATGCATGGAAATGTGATTTAAATGCTGGATCACATTTTATAAAGTTTAAGATTAATATTTAATGATTTAAAGTGACTAGAAATGCCTATATAGCATTATTTTGGTACCAGTCCAAAGTCACTGCATGCAAACCTTAATATTATTATATATTCAGATAGGTATATTCAAATGTGATTTTTGAGAGTTGGAATCAACTCAAAAGCTATTATGGTTGATTTTAGAAAAATGTTTGAATGTGAAAAGTCTCTGTTTTGTTATTTTTGCTATAGGTGATCAGTAACGCTAAATGATTTAAATCCAACGGGCTTGGATAAAGATTTTAATTATCTATCTAGAAAATTTGTAATTATTCCATTTGGATTTGTAAAACTCCCTGAAATGATTTTTGAACTAAAGGAAATAATTGAGTTTAAGCTAAAATTGAAAAGCTTTATTTGAATCTATTGGGTTGCGCGGGAAATAAATGGGCCAGCACACTGCTCTTTGCGCAGCGCCCGGGCTGGCTCAAGTGAGGGCCCCACCTGTCAGTGGGACAGGGGATGCCGAAACGGTATGGGAGGATGGTGATCGTAGGATTAGATCCTGTATCAACAGCTCACATCTATCGTCTTCACCATAACAGTGCATGATGGGGAGGAATCCTAGCATGGTCGGTGAGGGTCTAGGGAGGCTTACCGGAGCTCCGGCGAGGGTCGGCGAGGCGAGCAACTGGACGAGTCTATGGTGGCGGTTCTCCTGGCACCGGCGGCGTCCCTAGAGATGGCCTGGATCAGTTGCGCCCTTCTCCGCCTTTCGTGGCTGTCTCTGGCAAAATTGGGGCGCTACGGGCTGCGGCTTGCTCCGGTGGGGCTCTGGGAGGTCTCTGAGATGGAGTGGATGGAGGTGGTGTGAAGAAATGGTGTCGGGAGGCTCTCTATTTATAGCGGGGCGAGGGATGCAGAGAGGCATGGGCGCGGCTCGTCGGAGACGGCGACACAGCGAGCTAGAGGCGTGGGCGGTGGGCTAGGACGGTGGGCGGTTCCCTGGCCGTCGTCACAGAGGTGCGCGTGCAGTGCAACGTGGTCGGGAGAAGCGAGTGTTGCTGCACGCACGCTACCTCTCGACGGCGAGTTTCACGGTGGCCGGCTGTTACGAGTCACGGTCGAGGGAACGGGCATGTCCGTTAGCCTCCTGGGACACTGGTGATTGTGTAGGCAAGCGACGGGAGCGAGGCGAGGTCGGGTTGAGTGGGTACATCACAGGAACTACGGGCGGCGTCGGCATGGCAGACACGATCCGGGCGCGGCGGTTCCTGGCTCCTCCTCTCTCTGTCTTCTAGCTGGGGCTAGCCTGGAGGGGGAAATGAGGCACGGGCGACGCGCTAGACAAGGTGGGCGAGGTTGGCGGCTCTAGGGGCATGCTATCGATGGTGGGGGTTCTCAAGGTGCTCGGCATTAGTGGCCATGACCATTTGGTCCTGGGCCTTGGTACATCATTACTTGTACTGTCAAGGGCTGCAAAGATCCATAATTGTTTCTGTTTGAATTTGAGTTCTAGGAACACCCAAAGTGGCCTAGTTGGTTAAAATAGCAAAAAGTGACCATTTCCATTTATTAATTCTATTTGATTTCTTTTTCCTTGGATTTTGCTTGGGAATGATCTAGCTGATGTGGAATTCATCTTAGAATCATTTTACAACCATTAGAACAAACAATCATGGCAATTCAAAACAATTCCATATTAATGCAACACACATATGCATGCTTAATTATTTAAATGAGAAAAAGTTTTTGTTAACCCTAAATTGGGTGATTCGGATCTTGATATATTGGATTAAAGTTTTGGGATGTTACATTATGCAGGAAGCCCATGATACCCTTTATTCTATTCACCCGGGGGGGAACCAAGATGTATTAGGATTTGAAGGAGAAATTTTGGTGGCACAAAATGAAGAGAGAAGTCGGAAGCTATATAGCCAAGTGTGACATCTGTCAGAGAGTCAAAGCGGAACATCAGCGACCCGCAGGACTTTTGCAACCATTACAGATTCTGGAATGGAAATGGGGTTCTGTTGGAATGGATTTCATCACAGGTTTTCCTACATCTAGTAGGGGAAATGATTCTATTTGGGTCATAGTAGATAGACTGTCCAAAGTAGCTCATTTCATACCCGTCAAGACTACCTATCAAAGCTCGAAGCTAGCAGAGTTGTACATTGCTAGAATAGTCCATCTGCGTGGAACCCCCAAGACCAAAGTGTCAAATAGAGGAACCCAGTTCATCTCAAGGTTCTGGAAGAAAGTCCAAGAAGGATTAGGAACCAAACTGAATTTCAGCACAGCTTATCACCTGCAAACCGACAGACAAACAGAAAGAGTAAACTAGATACTAGAAGATATGTTTAGAGCTTATGTGTTAGAGTATGGATCTAAATAGGAAGATTGTATGCCTTTCGTAGAATTCTCATAAAACAATAGTTATCAAGACAGTTTGCAAATTGCCCCATTTGAGTTTTTGTATGGAAGAAAGTGCCGTACCCGCCTGAATTGGTCGCAAGTGGGAGAGAATCAGATATTCAGACTAGACATCCTACGAGAAGCCGAAGAGAAGGTTCACAAAGTCCGTGGACACCTCAAGACCACCCAATCCAGACAGAAGAGTTATGCGGATAAAAGACGTTGAGACCTGACCTTCAATGTCGGAGATTTTGTGTATCTCAAAGTATCACCCCTGAAAGGAATGCGGCATTTTCGACTGAAAGGGAAGCTTGCCCCTAGATATATTGGACCCTTCAAGATTTTAAATCGCTAAGGAGAAGTATCCAATCAGCTAGAACTGCCTGAAGAGATGTCAGCCGTGCATGATGTGTTCCATATCTTGTTACTTAGGAAATGCCTAGAAGTTCTGGAGAAGACCGAAGTTTTCAAGAACATCGATTATAGAGCCACAGATATCAACAATGATCTAACTTATCATGAAGTGCCCATTTATATTTGTCGGAGAAGCTAGCCCATCCCGCTCTGTCCCTCTCGCCGGTGTATAAATAGAGGCCACCCCCGCCTTAATTCACCACACCATATCACTCCCCACTCCTCACAAAACCTCCCACACCCTTTCCTGAACCAAGGCGAGCACCAGCCCACCGGAATTTGGCCGTAGTCCGCCACTGCAGAGGAGAAGAGGAGCCGTCGATTGGAGCCACCCCAGGAGCCGCCATGACCATTGTTCGAACCACCGTCGTCTACAACATTGTTCGCCCCATCGCCGACCCTAGCTAGAGCCCTGGTGAGCCTCACACGACCCCCACCGTCGCGTTAGGGTTCAGTCCTCGCCGGAGCTGTTCGACATAGGAGATGAACCTCAGTCGTTATATCAGGTTCTAATCGCACGGCCTAGATTGAAAGATACCATTTCGGTTAGATAGAGTAACAGACTAGTGGGACCGTTCTGTCAGGAGCCCGCTCCGCTGCGCTGTGTAGATTGGGCCGGCCCAGTTAGTTTCCCACGCAGAGCCCAGTTTTTCAAATAGTTATTTTCCATTTTAGTTGAAACCAGTTTCTGTCAGTAGATTCAAAAACCGATTCAAAGAGATTCACTGAACCAAATTGCATGATTCCAATTTTGTTAGAAAGGTATTCAAATTATCTATCTAATCCCATTGGATTCAAACCATTTGGAGTTATAGATCACCTATAGTAAAAATAACAAGACAGAGACTTTTCAACTTCAAGCATTTTTCAAAAATCAACCATAAATTCTTTTTAGTTGATTCCAACTCTCAAAAATCACATTTGACAAGATCTATCTGAATATGTAAAAATATTTAGGTTCACATGCAGTGACATTGGACTAGTACCAAAAGAATGCTATTTAGGATTTCTAGTCACTTTAATTCTATTAAATGATAATCTTAAATTTTATAAAATATGACCACCACTTTAAATCACATTCCCAAGTATTAGGATATGTGGTGATGACATGTGTAAACATGATCCCATATTTTAATTGGAGAATATTAAATCTTAAGTATTTTCAATGAGTAGAAATTACTTTTCTAAAATAAGACAAACAAGATTAAGTCTTTATTTCATGTGATGATTGTGATGATGCTAGATCATCAAGTGTGAGCCTTAGTGTGCTAAATAGAAATAGTTAAGTATTGTTTTGTGATTGTGTACCCCGTGTTCATTTATAGACGATAGTACCGACCCGGGATACGAGGAGGATGAGTACTACCAAAAAGAAGAAGAAGAGTACTTCAACCACTTCACTACTCAAGGCAAGACTAACACTACAAGTTTCCTAACCATGCAAGCTAGAACTATGCAAGTCATCCTTGCAAGATAACCTATGCAAGATGCATTAGGCATGCTTGGTTATCCAACTTTGATTATACCAATCCCAAGTGTTACTTGCAAGCTTTATTCTTTTACTTTACCAAAGTTCTTTAATTTTAGTTAGTGCTTTGTGAGTATTGGAAAAATAGTATAGATACCATAAAGAGTATAAAACTTGGCCTAAGTAGTTATACTTAGATGTCATTCCAAGGCATGATATTAGAGTTGGATAGTTACCCTTGATTAGCACCCCTCATTAGTGAATACTCCCAACTTTAGTGGCTAGTGCTAAGCATAAAAGTTGATCACTTTAGATGGGAATACTTGGTGAAAATGATTATGAAAACCTTGGAATGAGGATTCATTCTATTGAAATGTTTTGACATGTGTTATGGACACAAAAGGATTTGATGATGAAAATGTTGAGGCATGAGCCTTAGACCTTTATAAAAACTGATGGTTGGGTTCGGATGCGATACCATTCCAATTTTACCGTACAAGCACAATACCTGAATTGGGTAGGGCTTAGTTGGAAGTTTATATGCCTTAGTATGGGTTCCCTCGTGGAAAGAGGATGAGCTGAGGCTACCTCGTGAGTCTGAATGTCCACTTATGCAGTGCCCAGGATGGCAGATGGCCATGGCTAGGAGGCCAAGCTCATAGGGTAGGTGCCTATACTAGAGTGTGTAATTTAAAGGTTATAATTGATTATCCACATACTAAGTATGATGATTCAGGGTTATCCCTGACAGATGTATCGAATTTTGTGGTGAAAGTGTACCACCTCTGTAGAGTGTCAAACTATTCGAATAGCCGCGTCCATGATCATGGACAGTTGGAGTGGCCGTACTGTTTCGTCATCAGATGTTTTCAAAATGACTTATGAATTGAACTATGACTTTGACTTGACCACAACAGGTTTGTGGACATGAAAACTAGGTTCCTACTTAAGTGCTTTAGAACATTAACTTACTTTTCTTTACTTCTAAACTCAGTTTTAGATAATCTGTCTTTTTTCAATAAACCTAGAGCTTATGATTCCTACTAGAACTACCTTACTTGTTAGTGATTGTTTGCGATTACTTAAAGAGTACTCATGGCTTTGTCCCTGGCTATTCTCGTGGCCACACTATGAGGAGGACTACCAGGATGATGGATAGAAGGAGGTCTACGACAACTAGGATCATCTCGCATCGTCAGCATTGCCTGTGACCTTGAAGATGGAGCCCCTACTACGTTTATTTTCCGCTGCTTGATTTGTATTAAGACTGGATCACGAGATCCTTTATTTGTAAGACCTTATTATGGTTTGTAATGGATGATGTACTGTGGTACCAATTCTGTTATGTCTCACAAAAATGCTAATCCTGGGATTGCGAGGTATTGCATAACAGGCATCTGGGATTAAAAATCCGGGTGTTGACAAGTTGGTATCAGAGCCATCCTGACCATAGGAGACCCTAGTTAGAATGGACGTCCGAACAAAAAAAAACTTTGTTTCAAAACAAAAGAAGTGAGTATTTATGAAAACCTATTCCCACTCTTATCCTTGATTCTTTCAAAAAAAAGTCTTGTTCCTCAAAAACTTCTTGCATTCCTACATAAGATTTGACACACTTGATCACCTCACTAACTTACTCACCCTAAATTCTTATAGATGGAAGTCCAGTATTATAAGTTCTACCAGCTGGGCAATGCAGGCCAACTGATCTTTGAGAGGGATCTAGATGCACTATCAGAGTATCTTGAGCGCCCGCATCCGGAATTCTTCGGGGCCCAACTCAATGATCACATAGGAGGAGATCTACAATGGCTGATAGTTGCAGATCTCAGAGGCAAGATGGAAGAACCCTCTTCAGAGAAGATCCAATTCACCTTGCATGAGAACAACTGGCTAGATGGATTAGCCAGGGCTATGCATGAAGCTCTTGCCTGTCTGTGTGGGAAAAACATCAACTAGATCCAGGAAACTCACTTTGCTCACTTCACAAGGCGTGATTCTATGGGAATGCCCTTGGATATGCCAGGACACCCAGAGCTGAAGCACCAGGTGGCCAATCTTCATGTTCTATGATAGGCACAAGGAGTTGGACAAAGCCCATGCCTATGCCAACCACAACCATGCCATTGCAGCCAAGAAGGACCAGACCTTCGCCATTCTCGTCAAGGAACATCAATCACTTTGTCGTCAGCGTGACAAGAAGGATCGCACCATTGATCATCTTCGCACGAAGGTGGCTGCTCTCGAGAAGACCATCCGTGAACAGGAAATCCAGCTTGAAGCGAAGGAGGAGGAAGGTGAAGATATCCAAGGAGATCTTTACTCTTACCTAAGTGATGACAACGACTACCTAGAGGATGATGCCATGGAGTCCCACACTGATGATGATGATTCCGACTTCATTGATGATGATTAGCTGCACTTGATCACTACCGTAGGAATAAGTTGTACCGGTCCCACTATATTGTAGTTTCACAGAATGGTTCTTAAAACCATCTATTTTCTAATTGTGTTGTGGTGTGTGTTTGTATTGTGTGCTTTGAATAAATGAATGAATGAGAGGAAGTTGTTAGTTTGAAAAACCTAAGTCAAACTCAAAGTTTAAAGCTTTTGAAACAAAACCATGAACCCTAGAGATTTCCCTCTTATCTCATTATCTATCTCAATCTTCAGATGACTCATGGAAATCCCGGAGGAAGCAGTTTATCTCAGGACCCAATGCTATAGATTCTGCAAATGCTAGTTTCGGACTATGAAGCTAGTAGAGCCGAACGCCAAGCCAACTTAGCCACTCTTCAACAGATAGCTTAGATGGCACACAATAATCAAGGTCACGGAAACTAGGATGACCATGGATCCAAGCTCAAGAACTTTCAGAATACCAACCCACCTATCTTTAGTAAGTTTGAGGATCCCTTAGATGCTGATGACTGGCTACAAACCATGGAGAACAACTTGGAGGTCGCAGGAGTTGAAGCCAATGAAAAAGTACTGTTTGCCACCCATTATCTGGAAGGAGATGCAAGAGCCTGGTGGAATAGCACCCGTACCATGAACGAAGGTCAGATGATGACTGGGGAAGCATTCAAGATCAAATTTAGTCGGACCCATGTGCCCCAAGGTTTGGTCACCAGGATGAGGGATGAGTTCAAGGAACTGAAGCAAGGAAGGATGACGGTAGTTGAATACCGTGAAAAAATTCCGTCACTAGCTAGATATGCCCCTGATGAGATTAACACCAAAGCAAAGAAGAAGGAAAGGTTCCTGAATGGATCACATGATGAGATGCAGACTGTGTTAGTCAACATCCGTTTTGCAGATCTGGAAGAACTAGTAGATTTTGCCATTCAGATGGAACAGAAGATTAACCAAGCCAATGACAACCATAAGCGTCGCATGATGCACCATCATGGATCCCACCATACCTAGAAGTATCGCCCCAACCCGTCTGCAGGATACGCCCCAAGAAACAACAGACCCCATATGTCCCATCCAAACTATCCCAATCATGGCGTAGGAAACTTGAGGTCTGGAGGAAACCACAAACAATAACCTCGGCAATTCCAAGAACTTCAACCGTGCACCGCCCAAGTCCAACAACAACACCAACAACAACAATACTGCCCCAAGGACTAGAAGAAATGATGTGCCTGTTGTAGGAAAAGACAAGTCCCAGATTACTTGCTTTGAATGCAGAGTCAAGGGTCACTACTCCAATGAGTGCCCCAAGAAGCTTGTAGCAGCCACCAATGTGAATGCACCCGCTCAGCAGCAACGTCGTGTTCAGCCTAGAAGGAGATTTTCCCTAGGGAATTCGCTCAACCGCAACGGCCGTCTGTTCCACATGAATACTGAAGAAGCTCAAGAAGCACCCGATGCCGTGCTAGGTATGTTTTTTGTTAACTCGGTACTTGCAAGAGTGTTGTTCGATTCTGCACCATCGCACTTGTTTGTTACATAAGAATTTCCATGCACTAGTAAGATTCAACCCACAAAATTGAAGCATGTTATGATAGTTCAAATACCTGGTTGAACCACCAAAGCTAGAAAAAATTGCAAGGTTGTACCTATCAGAATCCATGGAATAGATTTTTATGCTAATCTAATAGTACTTGGAACCAAAGGTTTGGAAGTAGTACTAGGAATGGATTGGATGTCGAAACATAAAGGATTAATCGACTGTGCTAAGAAAGCCATAACCATGACCAGTAGCTCTGGAGTATCAGTAGAGCATGTATCTGAGACTTTGCCTCATCAATTCAAATGCAAAAAGAGTCTAGTCCAACCAACTCTAGACCAAGTCAGAGTAGTCTGTCAATACCACAACATATTCCCGGATGAATTGCCTAGTATGCCCCAAAATCGGGATATCGAGTTCATCATTGAACTAGTTCCTGGAACTGGACCCATAGCTCAAAGACCTTATAGTATGAACCCATCTGAATCATTGGAGCTGAAGAAGCAACTTGATGCTATCCTAGAGAAAGGTCTGATTCAACCAAGCACATCGCCATGGAGATCACCTGTTTTGTTTATGGATAAGAAAGATGGAGGTAACCGTTTGTGTACGGATTAGCGAAAGCTGAATGATGTCACCATCAAGAACAAGTACCCACTGCCGAAGATAGAAGATCCGTTTGACCAGTTGACTGGTGCTTGAGTGTTTTCTAAGATTGATCTTAGAACTGGTTATCATCAACCCAAGATTCGTGCAACGGATATTCCAAAGACCGCCTTTACCACCAGATATGGATTGTATGAGTACACGGTCATGTATTTTGGATTAACCAATGACCCCGCTTATTTCATGAATCTGATGAATACGATTTTTATGAACTTCCTGGATAAGTTTGTCGTTGTTTTTATCAATGATATTCTGATCTATTCCAAGACCATGAGCTACACCTGAGGACCATCCTTGAAACCCTAAGAGAGCATCAGTTGTATGCTAAGTTTAGCAAATGTGAGTTCTGGTTGAAGGAAGTAGGATTCCTAGGACATATTGTGTCAGCAGTGGGAGTCGTTGTCAATCTCGCCAAGATCAAAGATGTTGATGAATGGAAAGCCCCAACCACTCAAACCCAAGTCCGTGCATTTCTCGGATTAGCGGGATATTACCACAAGTTTTTTGAAGGATTTTCGAGCATCGCATGACCGATGACCCAGTTGTTGAAGAAAGATAAGAAGTTTGATTGGACGGACAAATGTGAAGCAAGTTTTTAAGAGCTCAAGAAGAGATTGATTTCAGCCCCAATTCTGATTATGCCAGATATCAAGAAGCCTTTTGATGTGTATTGCGATGCATCCAAGATTGGTCACGGATGTGTGTTGATGCAGGAAGGGAAAGTCATATCATATCTATCCAGACAACTGAAGCAGCATGAGCAAAACTACCATACCCATGACCTTGAACTAGCAGCCGTAGTTTTAGCCTTGAAGACATGTCGTCATTACCTGATGGGTAATCACTGTGAGATTTATTTGGATCACAAGATCCTGAAGTATATTTTCACATAGAAGGAGCTAAATATGAGGCAAAGGAGATGTATAGAGTTAATCAAGGATTATGACCTTGACATCCACTATCACCCCGGCAAAGCCAATGTGGTAGTGGATGCTCTTAGCAGATTGCCGTGTAGATTAAACACCATGATAAAAGAAGCCTATCCAAGTTTGCATGAAGAGTTGGAGTAGTTTAGAACGGAGCTAGTTAGTGAAGGATTTTTAGCTAGCATTGAACTTCAACCCACTTTGATCAGTCACATCAAGGAGGCACAGAAAGGAAATGCATGTATCGACGGAATGAAGCGTCGTATTGGTACAGGGAAGGTACCCGGATTCATTGAGGATGAAGAAGGAGTATTGTGGTACAAAGGACGTATCTGTGTGCCAGCAGATTCCGAGATGAAGCAAGTTATCATGAAGGAAGCTCATGATAATCTTTATTCTATCCACCCCGGAGGAACGAAGATGTATCAGAATTTGAAGGAGCAATTTGGGTGGCACAAGATGAAGAGGGAAATCGGAAGCTACATAGCTAAGTGTGATATTTGTCAGTGAGTCAAAGCAGAACATCAAAGACCCGCAGGACTTTTGCAACCATTGCAGATTCTAGAATGGAAATGGGTTTCTGTCAGAATGGACTTCATCACTGGCTTGCCTAATTCTAGTAGAGGAAATGACTCTATTTGGGTCATAGTGGATAGACTGTCCAAGGTAGCCCATTTTATACCTATCAAGACCACCTACAAGAGTTCGAAGCTAGCAGAGCTATACATTGCTAGAATCGTCAGTTTGCATGGAACCCCTAAGACCATAGTGTTAGATCGAGGAACCCAGTATACCTCAAGATTTTGGCAGAAAGTCCAAGAAGGATTAGGAACCAAGCTGAATTTCAGCACAGCTTATCACCCGCAAACCGATGGACAAACTGAAAGAGTCAACCAAATCATAGAAGATATGTTGAGAGCTTGTGTGCTAGAATATGGATCAAAATGGGAAGATTGTCTGCCTTTCGCAGAATTCTCATACAACAACAGTTATTGATAAGTTGCAAACGTATCTATATTTTTTGATGTTCCATGCTTGTTTTATATCTACTTTCTTATGTTTTGTCCACACTTTGGAGTACTTTTACACATTTTCCGGAACTAAACTATTAAGAAGATGCCACAGTGCCAGTTGCCTGTTTTCTTCTGTTTTTGGTTCCAAAAAAGCCAGAAAATGAATATTCTCGGCATTGGACAGGACAAAAGCCAAAGTTGATATTTTACCGAAAGACTCACGGAGCCAGAAGACGAGACGGAGGGGGGCCAGGGGCTGGCCACACCATGTGGTGGTGCGGGTCCCCTTGGCCGCGCCACCAGTTGGTGTGGGCCCCTGGTCCACCCTCTGACATTGCCTCTTCGACTATAAGAAGCCTCCCGATGAGAAAACCCTCAAAAATCCAACCTCCAGCCACAAAAAGTTCTGCAGCGCTGCCGCCACCGAAGGGGAGATTCGGGGGACAAAATGTCTCTGTTCCGGCACCCTGCCAGGATGGGGAAGTGTGCCCGGAGCCATCTCCATCGATCTCCACCACCATCTCCATCGCTGTTGCTGATTCCCATGATGATGAGGGAGTAGTTCTTCCTCAAGGCTAAGAGTTCTACCAGTAGCTATGTGTTCATCTCTCTCTCTCTATGCATGATCATATTGTGATCATGAGCTTTGTAATCAAGTAGATCTACCTTGCTACTCAAGTGCTTTAATACATCTCTGCTCTCTCCATGTGTGTGGAAGTGACAGCGTGCACACCATGGTGGCAGTTAGGCTAGAGATTACAAATACTTGTGATGAGTTATACTTTGAGTTGGTTGTCTCTATGAAATTGTGGTGTTTGTTGGAACCATCTAGCCCTCAAGGTGACAGTGTGGGGTTATCTAGATGGGGAAAGCGAACTTTGAGGAGTGTTGTTATAGCCCTACCATGGATTAGAGTGTCAAACCAGAGAGTACTTTAGAGTAGTATCATGAAGAGACGATATTTATATGAGAATGTTCACTAGTGAAAGGATGATCCCTAGGCCTTGTTTCTAAGCATTGAAACACCATTTGCAACTAGATTTGTTACATGTGTGCTTGCTGCCATCTTTATGTCAGTTTTCCTTTAGTCTCTTCCATGCCATCAAGCTATTTTCAGGCACCATTACCACTTATAATTATCCATACCACTTGTATTCACTATCTCTTTGCCGAACTAGTGCACCTATACACCTGACAAGTGTATTGGGTGTGTTGGGGACACAAGAGACTTCTTGTATCTTGATTGCAGGGTTGCTTGAGAGGGATTACCTTTGACCACTTCCTCCCTGAGTTTGATAAACCTTGGGTAATCCACTTAAGGGAAAACTTGCTGCTGTTCTACAAACCTATGCACTTGGAGGCCCAGCAACTGTCTACAAGAATAGAAGTGCGTAGACATCAAGCTATTTTCTAGCGCCGTTGCCGGGGAGGTAATGTAAAAGGTACTCACATCCTCCGGTGTGAGTGCTCGAAGTTATTTCCTTTAGATTCTGCAATTTTGTCTTTTTGTTTATTGTTTTCACTAGTTAGGCTTAATGGAAAACAACAAAATATTAGAGAGCTTTATAGCATTTATCTTGAGTTAGGACATGAAGTGTTTGAAGAGAAAATTAAAAAACCTATGGAACTTTATTTGTATGCTAATAGCAATGTTGTTAGTATGAATTCTTTGGACACCATTATTGCTAATGGTATGGAAAATTCTAAGCTTGGGGAAGCTAGTTTTCATGAAAATGATATTTTTAGTTCCCTAGCTTTGGAAGATAGATATTCTATTGCTTATGATGATACCAAACCTCCAATATATGATGATTACAATGATGAATATGATATTTTCAGTCCACCTACTATTGAGGAGAAAATTAATGATTACAATATGCCTCCTATATTTGATGATTATGGTGATGAGAATAATAATGATAGCTATTTTGTAGAATTTGCGCCCACCACAATTAATAAGAATGACTATCCTTATGTGGAGAGTAATCATTATTATATGCATGTGGCTCATGATAAGAATGTTTTATGTGATACTTATATTGTTAATTTTATTCATGATGCTACTGAAAGTTATTATGAGAGAGGGAAACATGGTTTTATGTATCTCCACAATATTAAGTTTCCCCTCTTTATGTTGAAAATTTTGAAGTTGCACTTATTTTGTTTTCCTATGCTTGTTGCTTTGTTCTTTCATGACTTGTTTCTTTACAAGATTATTTTTCATAGGTAGTGGGTTAGACTTCATTGTGCTTTGAATTTGCTTCTTGATGCTCTCTTTTACTTCAATTCATATTTCTTATGTGAGCATCTTCTCAAACTATCATGCCTAACTTAAAGGCATTAAACTACTGTACTTATTGGGAGATAACCTAAAAGTTTTAGTTGAGTCTTGGAAGTTATTTCTTTTGTAATAACCTCTCCTTATCATTTTTGTGTGGTTTTTGTGCCAAGAGTAACCTCTAATGAGAGAGAAGTAATGCTTGGGAAAGTTGCTGTCCCGAAACAGATTTTTGTGCTTCGCTGTAAAAATTTGTGAAAACTCTATGTATGTCGGTTTGAGCTGTAATTGTTTGTGCTTCTGCCCCAGGTTGTTGCCAAACTTTCGTTAGTTCAACACTTTTCGATTTGAGCAACAAAAGGTCTTCGAAAATTTGGTTTTTACCTGCTGGTCTGTTTTGACAGATTTCTGCCATTATTTGGATTTGCCTCTTAATCTCTTTCTCTTTGAGTTCTCTTTGATCATTTGAACTTTTTAAAGGAAGTGCTACAGTAGCTTGTGTTTTAATGGAAGTTTTACTTGTGTTGAAACTGAACCAAAAGACTTATTATCTTTTGAATGCACTAATGTTGCTAATGAAGATTGTGTGAAGTTTTGTATGAAGGAAATTTTCAGGTGTAGGGAAAGAATGATGTACTGAGATGAAGAATGGACAAAAGCTCAAGCTTGGGGATGCCACCCCGTGTCACACCAAGAAATATTCAAGAGGTACAAGCGTCAAAGCTTGGGGATGCCCAAGGCATCCCCTTCTTCATCAATAAAAATCTCAGGTTTCTTCCAAACACTTTATTTTTATTGTTTCATGCACAATTGTGTTGTTCTTGGAGAGTCTTCGCTTTGATTTTAGTTTTCTTTTGTTTGGTTTTATTAATAAGTTGGTTGGATCCCAACACACTTCTTTTGGAGAGAGACACACCCAGTTATTCATTGCCTAGAACACTCTAGTTTTCATTCTTATTGTTTTGTGAGTGTTCTCTTTTGCTAGCACTCTGTTTAGCCTTAGTTTTCTTGTGCTTTCAGCTTAGAACTTTTTAGTTATTCTTTGTGGATTTGTGAGACAAGCTCACTGATCTTTATTTAGTATTATCTTTGTGAGTTGTTTCAAATATGTCGATTGGTGTTGGAAGAGAGTAGAAAGCTTCATGCTTTAGTGGTACAAAAAGGAGTTTGTTTTTGACTGTGACTTAGACTTTATCATGTCATGCTTGATATTGTTTTGGATTTATGCTTAGTGATTTTTTCTGTAGCATGACATGTTATAAACAATTTAGATTGCTTAATGTGCCTTGAAAGAATCATGCGTTGTTTTAGCATATAAAAGCATAATATTGTGGTAATCTCCTTTAGTGCTTTATTTGGTTTGACTTGGCGCATTCTCACACCATGTTAAGACTATCCCAAGTCACCATAGCCTCTATGATCTTTCAGTTTTCGACTTGTAATATCACTTTATGCTTTAATTAATGATGTTTTGTCGCATTGCATGATTATGGCCATTATTGCTCTCTTAGTTGGTCACCCCTAGACTTTTGCTAGCCTCCATAACCAAGTATGAGTTCCACTCATGCATCCAACTCCAAATAAAACCAAGTTATTCCAAAGAGTCCACCATACCTAGCTATTATCATTTGCTATTCCAAGTATATTCATGTTTTTATCTACCTTTCGTATTAAACATGTTATGAGAAAACTAGTGATTAAAGCTCTCACGAACTTGATGGCACAATTTACTTTTCTTGCCCCTAATAAACTTGAAACATTGTGTCGTCTATGTTGTATATGCTTGCACTTATATGTTAGGGATTAGCAGAACCATGATGTCATGGGGAACACTTTCAACATTGCACTTTACATTGTACCTAGTTGATATCATGCTCTTTTGTCTATGGATGTCGTTGGTGTGAAATGAAAGGGGAGCTCGTAAGTCCATGGAGTTATGTATGTGTGTTAGAGAAACGCCTGGGCTGCTGGTCTAATCCATGCCTAATCATCATGGAAACCTGCAGCGTAACCATAATGAGCAATCTATCAAGCATTCTTCTTATTAAAAAATAGATAGAGATTGAGAAAAAGAAAAAAAGAAAAAAAAAAAGAGACGAGAAGAGAGGAAAGAGAGAAAAAGCACCATTTTCCCATGGTAAATAAGAAGATTGCTGAGATGCTTGTTGTCTGCTTGCCTTGTCATTTTGATATGGGGATTCTTCTGTATCATCGGGCAAGGGGTACCCCATTGGCGGTTCTCTATGATACAGATGTACTTACTATGACAAGAACTTATCGGTAACTAAACTTGAGTAGCATGAGGAGCGGCCCTCATATTCAAGGGACATAAGATTTCCAACTTACACTTTGTCAAGCATATACTCCATAGTTTGTTCACTTTAACCTTAATCACTTCAAGATTCTTATGATAGGGACAAGGAGAGCTGAAAGCTAATAAGTACCATAATTTTTGGAAGCTCTTTATGAAACTTGAATCCCTCCTTCCTTCTATGAAGGCCTTTCTTTTACTTTTATGTTGAGTCTCCATCTTATATCTTTATGCACCTATTAAGAGAGCATAGTGGCCATTCTTAGTTTAATGTGCATTGTCCCAAAACTTGTTGATTGATTCATAATGTTGATATTGCTTGATCTTGAACTATTTGTATCTAGTCACCCTTATGAACTTTGAAGGTGTCCTATGCATTTATGTTTTGCTACTCCATGAGGGACAAACTGAATGCCACTTGCTATGTTTTCTATATGTGAAACTAACAAACGTCTTTCAATGCATTATTATTCATGATCTTTGTTTGTATCCATTCATGTTGCATGCATAGTTACTATGTCTTATTGTTAGAACTTCATCTTTCATGCTCATGTTTAGAGTACTTTGATCCTAGCTTTCAATGCTTGCAAATGGTATGATCTTGATTGTGATGGTGCATGTCACCTAAAAAATTATTCTTTTTTATCACTTACCTACTCGAGGACGAGCAGGAGTTAAGCTTGGGGATGTTGATACATTGCAACTGTATCTATAATTTTTGATGTTCCATGCGTGTTTTATATCTACTTTCTTATGTTTTGTCCACACTTTGGAGTACTTTTACATATTTTCTAGAACTAACCTATTAACAAGATGCCATAGTGCCATTTGCCTGTTTTCTTCTGTTTTAGGTTCCAGACAAGCTAGAAAATGAATATTATCGGAATGGGACCAAACAAAAGCCAAAGTCGATATTTTACCGAAAGACTCACGGAGGCAGAAGACGAGACGGAGAGGGGCCAGGGGCTGGCCACACGATGTGGTGGCGCGGGTCCCCCTGGCCGCGCCAGCAGGTGGTGTGGGCCCCTGGTCCACCCTCTGACATTGCCTCTTCGCCTATAAGAAGCCTCCCGATGAGGAAACCCTAAAACATCCAGCCTCGAGCCACGAAAAGTTTCACAGCGCCGCCGCCACCGAAGGGGAGATTCGGGGGACAGAAAATCTCTGTTCCGGCACCCTGTCGGGACAGGGAAGTGCCCCCGGAGCCATCTCCATCGATCTCCACCACCATCTCCATCGCCGTTAATGATTCCCATGATAATGAGGGAGTAGTTCTACCGGTAGCTATGTGTTAATCTCTCTCTATGCATGATCATATTGTGATCATGAGCTTTGTAATCAAGTAGATCTACCTTGCTACTCAAGTTATTTAAAAAATCTCTGCTCTCCCCATGTGTGTGAAAGTGACAGCGTGCACACCATGGTGGCACTTAGGCTAGAGATTACAAATACTTGTTATGAGTTATATTTTGAGTTGGTTGTCTCTATGAAATTGTTGTGTTTGTTGGAACCATCTAGCGCTCAAGGTGACAGTGTGGGGTTATCTAGATGGGGAAAGCGAACTTTGAGGAGTGTTGTTATAGCCCTACCATGGATTAGAGTGTCCAACCGGAGAGTAGTTCAGAGTAGTATCATGAAGAGAATATATTTATATGAGAGTATTCACTAGTGAAAGTATGATCCCTAGGCCTTGGTTCTAAGCATTGAAGCACCGTTTGCAACTAGATCTGTTACATGTTTGCTTGCTGCCATCTTTATTTCAGTTTGCCTTTAGTCTCTTCCACGCCATCAAGCTATTTTCTGGCACCGTTATCACTTATAATTATACATACCACTTGTATTTCACTATCTCTTCACCGAACTAGTGCACCTATACACCTGAAAAGTGTATTGGGTGTGTTAGGGACACAAGAGACTTCTTGTATCTTGATTGCAGGGTTGCTTGAGAGGGATACCTTTGACCACTTCCTCCCTGAGTTCGATAAACCTTGGGTAATCCACTTAAGGGAAAACTTGCTGCTGTTCTACAAACCTCTGCTCTTGGAGGCCCAACAACTGTCTACAAGAATAGAAGTGCGTAGACATCAGTTATCAAGCCAGTTTGCACATGGCCCCATTTGAATTTACGTATGGAACAGAGTGTCGTACCCCTTGAATTGGTTGCAAGTAGGAGAGAGTCAGATTTTCGGACCCGACCTCCTACGAGAAGCCGAAGAGAAGGTTCACAAAGTCCATGAACACCTCAAGATCACCCAATCTAGACAGAAGAGTTATGCTGACAAGAGACATCGATACCTGACCTTCAATGTCGGAGATTTTGTGTATCTCAAAGTATCGCCCTTGAAGGGAATGCAATGTTTTCAACTGAAAGGGAAGTTAGCACCCAGATATATTGGACCCTTCAAGATTTTGAATCGCTGAGGAGAAGTATCATATCAACTGGAACTACCAAAGGAGATGTCATCCATACATAATGTGTTTTGTATCTTGTTACTTCGCAAATGCTTAGAAGTTCCGGAGAAGACCGAAGTATTCAAGAACATCGATCACCGAGCAATAGATATCAACAAGGATATGACGTATCGTGAAGTACCCACTCGTATTTTGGAAGAAGCCTTCAGAATCACCAAGACCCGGAATATCAAATTTCTCAAGATCCAGTGGAGCAAGCATACTGATGAAGAAGCTACTTGGGAGCAAGAAGATTACATTAGGACTGAGTTTCTAGATCTCTTTAGTTCCTAGTATTTCTTAAATCTCGGGACGAGATTTTGTTTAAGGAGGGAAGGTTTGTAACACCCCAACAATACTAATCAAGATTATCAAGTTCTAATCACCCAAGTTTAGGGTTAACAGAAACTTTTATTACTAAATTGAATATCAGTGCATGTGTGATTTGCATTAGTGTATGATTGAGTGAAATTGCCATGTTTGATTGCTACAAATGATAAGGAATGGTTTAAAGATGAATACTACATCATCTAGGCCAATTACAAACAAAATCTAAAGAAAAAGAAATCAAATATGAATCAAATAAGCAAATGGTCATTTTGACCAAAATTAACCACTAGGCCACTTTGTGAGTTCCTAGTAAAGAATTTCTAACAGAAACATGTCCATTTCTTTTCACCCCTTGCTAGACCAAGTAAAAGTGAACCCAAGCCCACTTTAAAAACTCATAGAAACTATTTTCAAATCTATTTAAAGGACAGTTCAAAATTGAATCAAGTTCATATGGTAAGATCACCATTTTGCAAAAACCACTCAAATCAATTCACCTTGACAAACCCAAGCAACCAGAGACTACCAAGCATAAGTTTAGATCACTCACCAAATTTCATTCAGAAATTTCAAACTTAAGTTCATGTGGCCATTTGGTCGAACACATTGCAGACACTAATTAAACTATGCCTAACTCCACTATTTGGAGCAGTGATCACTCGACCATTTGCCCCCTTTGCACTCCCCCTGTCTCCCCTAGCATCTAGCAGCGCAAGACACGCACCCCCCCTTTGCCGTTGCACCAGTGCAGTGCCGCCCGAAGCTGGCTACGCCGGTCGACCATGAACCGCTCAGCACAGACCGCGCCGCCCTTGTCCATGATGTCCAGGAGGCAGGCCACCGTCCACCGCCACCCCCTGTCCAGCCCTCGACAGCAGGAGAGCCATGGACCACCAGAAAATCGCCGTGCCCACTTTCTCTGCGCCATGCCGAGAGCACGCTAGAGCGCCGCAGCCGACCATCTCGCACACGCCGCGCCTCGCCTCTCCGCGCATGCACACCCTCGCCATAACACCAGCTAGCTCCCAGACATCCCCGTTCGCCACCGCGCGACCCGTAGCCCCCGTGCACCATCTCGAACACCGCCAGCTCCGCGCAGAGCACTACCCATGCCCGACCATTCTCGACCGCTCCGTGCCGCGCCTTTAAGCCTGTGATGTCTGCCAGGAAGCTCCGTGTCTCCCCCTACCCTCAGCCAAGTTGATAGCTCATTGTACCGCTGTCGCCGGAGAAGCCAGCCCGTCCCGCTCTGTCCCTCTCGCCGGTGTATAAATGGAGGCCACCCCCGCCTCAATTCACCACACCATGTCAATCCCCACTCCTCACAGAACCTCCCAAACCCTTTCTCGGAGCAAGGCGAGCACCAGCCCGCCGGAATTTGGCCAGAGTCCGCCGCTGTAGAGGAGAAGAGGAGCCGCCCCAAGAGCCATCGCGACCACCGTTCAAACCGCCGTCGTCTACAACATCATTCGCCCCCATTGCCGACCTTAGCTGGAGATCTGGTGAGCCTCACACGACCCCCACCACCGCGTTAGGGTTCAGTCCTCGCCGGAGCTGTTCGACGTAGGAGATGAAGCTCAGTCGTTAGATTAGCTTCTAATCGCACGGCCTAGATTGAAAGATACTGTTTCGGTTAGATAGAGTCATTGACTAGTGGGACCGTTTTGTCAGCAGCCCGCTGCGCCACGCTATGCATATTGGGCCGGCCCAGTTAGTTTCCCGCGCAGAGCCCAGTGATTCAAATAGTTATTTTCCATTTTAGTTAAAACCAATTTCTATCAGTAGATTCAAAAATCGATTCAAAGAGATTCACTAAACCAAATTGCATGATTCCAATTTTTTTAGAAATGTATTCAAATTATCTATCAAAGCCCGTTGGATTCAAACCATTTGGAGTTATAGATCACCTATAGTAAAAATAACAAGACGGAGATTTTTTAAACTTCAAACATTTTTGAAAAATCAACCATAAATCCTTTTGAGTTGATTCTAACTCTCAAAAATCACATTTGACAAGATCTATCTGAATATGCAAAAATATTTAGGTTTACATGCAGTGACATTGGACTAGTACGAAAAGAATGCTATTTAGGCATTTCTAGTAACTTTAATTCTATTAAATGATAATCTTAAATTTTATAAAATATGACCACCACTTTAAACCACAGTCCCAAGTATTAGGATATGTGGTGATGACATGTGTAAACATGATCCCATATTTTAATTAGAGAATATTAAATCTTAAAAAATTTCAATGAGTAGAAATTACTTTTTTAAAATAAGACAAACAAGATTAAGTCTTTATTTCATGTGATGATTGTGATGATGCTAGATCATCAAGTGTGAGCCTTAGTGTGCTAAATATAAATAGTTAAGTATTGTTTGGTGATTGTGTACCCCGTGTTCATTTATAGACGATAGTACCGACCCGGGATACGAGGAGGAGGAGTACTACCAAAAAGATGAAGAAGATAACTTCAACCACTTCACTACTCAAGGCAAGCCTAGCACTACAAGTTAACTATGCAAGCTAACACTTGCAAGTTTCCTAACCATGCAAGCTAGAACTATGCAAGTCATCCTTGCAAGATAACCTATGCAAGATGCATTAGGCATGCTTGGTTATCCAACTTTGATTATACCAATCCCAAGTTTTACTTGCAAGCTTTATTCTTTTACTTTACCAAAGTTCTTTACTTTTATTTAGTGCTTTGTGAGTATTGGAAAAATAGTATAGATACCATAAAGAGTATAAAACTAGGCCTAAGTAGTTATACTTAGATGTCATTACAAGGCATGAGATTAGAGTTGGATAGTTACCCTTGATTAGCACCCCTCATTAGTGAATACTCTCAACTTTAGTGGCTAGTGCTAAGCATAAAAGTTGATCACTTTAGATGGGAATACTTGGTGAAAATGATTATGAAAACCTTGGAATGAGGATTCATTCTATTGAAATGTTTTGAAATGTGTTATCGACACAAAAGGATTTGATGATGAAAATGTTGAGGCATGAGCACTAGCCCTTTATAAAAACTGATGGTTGGGTTCGGATGCGATACCATTCCAATTTTACCGTACAATGTCAACACCCGGATTTTTAATCCCAGATGCCTGTTATGTCATACATCGCAATCCCAGGATTACCATTTTTGCGAGACATAACAGATTGGATATCACAGTACATCATCCATTACAAACCATAAATAAGGTCTTAGACAAATAAGGATCTCATGATCCAGTCTTAATACAACAAGCAGCGGAATAAATAATAAGCGTAGCGGTGGGGTCCATCTTCTAGGGCACAGGCAATGGTGACGAAGGAAGATAGTCCTAGTTATCATAGCCGCCTTGTTGGCGGTCATCTTGATAGCCTCCTTCATAGTCTGGCCATGAGAATAGCCAAGGACAAAAGCCATGAGTACTCTTTAAGTACTTGCAAACTACCACTAACTAGTATAGTTCTAGTGTAAATGCTAACTCTAAGTTTACTATAAAGTTAAGTTTGAAACCTAAGCTGAGTTCTGAAACAAAGAAAGATAAAATAAAGTTCTAGAATCACTTAAGTTGGGAAGCTAGTGTCATAACCACAACCCTGTTTTGGTCAAGTCAAGATTCATCATTCTTTTCATAAGTCATTTTGAAAATATCTGACAACAAAACAGTATGGCCACTCCAACTGTCCATAACCGCGGACGCGGCTATTCAAATAGTTTGACGCTCTACAGAGGTGGTAGACTTTCACCACAAGATTCGATACATCTTTCAGGGATAACCCTGAATCTTAATACTTAGTATCCAGATAATCAAACATAACATTTCCTTTACACACCCTAGTATAAGCACCTCTCCTATGAGCATGGCCTCCCAAGCATGACCATCTGTCATCTTGGGCACTGCATAGGTGGACAACATTGAGAGGTAGCCTCAGCTCAAACCTCTCCCGCAAGGGAACTAATACTAATGCATATAAACTTCCGGCTAAGCCTAACCCAATTCAGGTATTGTGGTTGTATGGTAAATTTGGAATCGTATCGCATCCGAATCCAACCATCAGTTTTGTAAAAGGGTTAAGGCTCATGCCTCAACATTTTCATCATCATAACCATTTGTGTTTATCAACACATGTCAAAGCATCTTAATAGAATGACGCATCATTCCAAGGTTTTCACAATTCATTTTCACCAAGTATTCCCCATCTAAAATGTCTCAAGTTTTAGTTTAGCTCTAAACTACTAAGTTAAGAGTGTTCACTAATGTGGGATGCTAAGATCAATCTCATGTCATAGAGTGAAATCTACGATTATCTAGATAGGTCAAGTTTTATACTCTTTATGCTACCTTCAAAACAAGTAAAGGACTTGGTAAAGTAAAGAAAGTAAAACTTGGAAATAAAACTTGTGGTAGGTAATAGTCAAGGTGGTATAACCAGAGTATGTCTAATGTCTTTGTTTGGGTTATCTAGCTTAATCCTAGCTTCCTAAGTATTATACTTTCAAGTGTTAGCTTGCCTTGGTTGGTGCAGTGGTTGAAGTTTTCTTCCTCCTCCTCCTCGAAAGCTTGGTTGGTATTATCATCTATAAATACATACGGAGTACACAATCACCAAACAATGCTTAACTAGTCTACTTAGCATTCTAAGGAACACATTGGATGATCTAATATTATCACAAGCATCACAAGGTTTTATTAACTAGTTTCATTCTTTTTATTTAAGAAAAGTAATTTCTCATTGAAAAAATCTAAGATTTAATATTCTCCCATTAAAATATGGGATAATATGGACACATGTAATCACCACGTATTCTAACATAAGGGAATGTGATTTAAGGGTTGGATCATATTTACTTTGGTTTAAGTTTAATATTTAATGATTTAAAGTGACTAGAAATGTCTATATAGCATTATTTTGGTACTAGTCAAAAGTCACTACATGTAAACCATAATATTATTACATATTCAGATAGGTATGGTTAAATGTGATTTTTGAGAGTTGGAATCAACTCAAAAGCTATTATGGTTGATTTTATAAAAAATGTTTGAATGTGCAAAAGGTTCTATCTTGTTATTTTTACTAGGAGAGATCTCTAACTTTAAATGAATTAAATCCAACGGGCTTGGATAGATCTTTTTAGTAGCTTTCTAACAAAATTTGAATCACTCAATTTGGTTTAGTAGATCTTCTGGAATTGATTTTTAAACTAAGGGCCAGAAGTGAGTTCAAACTAAAATAGAAAAATCCACATTTTAATTCACGGGCTAGCGCGGGAAAACTAACGGGCCAGCCCAGTGGTGCTGCGCGGTGCGAATGAAAACTGACAGGGGGGTCCCGCAGGTCAGCGACACGTTAAATGAGAAGCGATACAGGGCACTCTCAGCGCTACGATTAAAAGGGGGATCGACGGCTGAGGATCGTCGTCCCCGGCGAACAGGTCGCTGGCGAGAGCTAACCCTTGCGGCTCGGTGGGGGTGCAATAGGGGCATACCAGGGCTCTAGCTAGCATGGAGATGGGGGCGATCGAACATGCTGTCGACGGCGGACTCAGGCGTGGTCGCGGCAGCTCCTGGGATGGACGAAACCGATGGCACCTCTTCTCCTCTGCTGTGGCAAGCTCCGGCTAAATTCCGGCGAACGGCGGCTCGCCTTGCTCCAGGGATGGTGTGAAAGGCTTAGTGGAGAGAGGGGAGTGAGATGGTGTGAGTAGTTTGTGCTGGGGAGGCCTCCTTTTATAGGGCGACGAGGGGACCGAATGGCACGACGGTGAGCTTGTCGGTGACGTTGATACATGCGGCTAGAGGCATGGGCGGCGTAGGCGGACGGTGTCCTGCCTCCTAGCGGTGCTCTACGGCTTCAATGCGCGGCTAGGGGCGGTGGCGTTTGGTCGGGAGCGTCCCGCGCTCTGGGAGATAGAGGCGGTGCTCGACGGGGCGCACGGCGACTGTGGGTCGCGCTGCAGCGCACGGCCATGTCTGGCAGGGTGCTGGGGTCGAGGCGGAGCGGCGTGCACGGTATTGGGTCGAGGGGCGGTCTGTGGCATGCTAGCGGCTAACGCGCTCTGGTGAGCTCACAGAGAGAATGGGCGGCGGTGCTGGGGTGTGGTCCAGGGCCTGGCTGGGCTTGGGGAAGGGGCAAGGAGGTGTGGTAGGGTTAGGCGGAGCTAGTGGTAGTGCTGGAACGGCGCGACACTGTCTGTGGCGGTTTGCCCATGTTTGGCCGGCGGTGACCAAAATGTGGCGGCGCTCTACTGCTGCTGTGGCTAAGGAGTAGGCCGGTGAGGACTTGGTTGGACTTAGGGGGAACAGGGGAACCAAATGAGGGCTTAAAACTCGACAATGCATTGATCTACAAACAGTATAAGTTAGGCAGAGAAATCTTGACTGCCACCTATTCGACACAATGGCCGCATGAAAGTTTTATTTGAATTTTGGGCTGATTTTTGGTGGAGTGGTTGATCACATGCTTGATCTTCTAGGTGTGCTTGGGTTTTGAAAATGGAGCTCATTTGAGTGGTTTTTGAATAAGTGGTATCTTCTCATATGAACAACATTCAATTTTCAATTGCCATTTAAAATTAGTGTTTGAAAGTTTTTGGTCGATCACAAAGTGGGCCTTGGTACATCACTACATGTACTAGCAAGGGGTGCAAAGATCCACATTTGTTTCTGTTAGGATTTGAGTTCTAGGAATAGCCAAAGTAGGCATGTTGATTAAAATGGCACAAATGACCATTTGGTTATTTTATTCATTTTGATTTGTTTTTCTTTGGGATTTGTTTGGGAATGATCTAGATGATGTTTATTTCACCTAAGAATCATTTTACAATCAATGGATCACTTAAACATGGCAATTCAAATCAACTCCTAAACTATATGCACACACATATGAATGCTTTAATATTTTTAATTGGAAAAGTTTTTGTTAACTCTAAATTTGATGATTTGGATCTTGATCACTTGGATTAATGTTTTGGGATGTTACAAACCTTCCCCCCTTAAACAAAATCTCGTCCCGAGATTTACGAAAGAAAACTAGGAACTAAAGAGATCTGGGAACTCTGTCCTAATGTAATCTTCTCGCTCCCAAGTGGCTTCCTCTTCGATATGGTTGCTCCATTGAATCTTGAGAAATTTGATACTCCTGGTCCTAGTGGTTCTATAGGCCTCCTCCAAGATATGGATGGGCACTTCACGATATGTCAGGTCCTTGTTGATCTCCACAGCTCTGTGATCGATGTTCTTGAAAACTTCAGTCTTATCCGGCACTTCCAGGCATTTGTGATCTAACGAGATATGGAACACATTATGGATGGCTGACATCTCCTCTGGAAGTTCCAGTTGATTCGATACTTCTCCTCGACAGTTCAGAATCTTGAAGGGCCCGATATATCTGGGGGCTAACTTTGCTTTCAGACTAAAGCATTGTGTTCCCTTCAATGGAAAAACCTTGAGATATACAAAATCTCCGACATTGAAAGTCAGGTCTCTCCTTCTCTTGTCAGCATAAGTCTTTTGTCTGGACTGGGCGGTCTTGAGGTGCTCACGGACTTTGTGCACCTTTTCTTTGGCTTCTCTTAGAATGTCGGGTCAAAAGATCTGACTCTCTCCTACTTGCGACCAATTCAAAGGGGTGTGACACTTTCTTCCGTATAGGAACTCAAATGGTGCCATTTGCAAACTAGCTTGATAACTGTTGTTATATGAGAATTCTGCGAAAGGTAGGCAGTCTTCCCATTTTGATCCGTACTCTAACACACAAGCTCTTAACATATCTTCTAAGATTTGGTTGACTCTTTCAGTCTGTCCATCAGTTTGCGGGTGATAAGCGGTGTTGAAATTCAACTTGGTGCCTAATCCTTCCTGGACTTTCTGCCAAAATCTCGAGGTAAACTGGGTTCCTCGATCTGATACTATGGTCTTGGGGGTTCCATGCAGACTAAAAAATTCTAGCAATATACAGCTCTGCTAGCTTCGAACTCTGGTAGGTTATCTTGACAAGTATAAAGTGAGCTACCTTGGACAGTCTATCAATAATGACACAGATTGAGTCATTTCCCCTACTAGAAGTAGGTAAACCGGTGATAAAGTCCACTCTGACGGAATCCCATTTCCATTCCGGAATCTGCAATGGTTGCAACAGTCCTACGGGTCTTTGATGCTCTGCTTTGACTCTTTGACAGATGTCACACTTGGCGATGTACTGCCAATTTCACTCTTCATCTTGTGCCACCAAAATTGCTCTTTCAAATCTTGATACATCTTCGTTCCTCCGGGGTGGATAGAGTAAAGAGTATCATGAGCTTCCAGCATGATAACTTGCTTCAGCTCCGAATCTGCTGGCACACAGATACGGCCTTTGTACCACAGCACTCCTTCTTCGTCTTCAGTGAATCCAGGTACCTTTCTTGTACCAATACGATGTTTGATTTCGTCGATACTTTCATTTCCCTTCTAGGCTTCCTTGATTTGGCTAATCAGAGTGGGTTGAAGTTCAATGCTAGCTAAGAATCCTTTGTTAACAAGCTCAGTTCTAAACTGCTCCAACTCTTCATACAAACTTGGTTGCTTCTCCGTGATCATGGTATTTAGCCTACACGGCAATCTGCTAAGAGCATCCGCTACCACATTGGCTTTGCCGGGGTGATAGTTAATGTTAAGGTCATAATCCTTGATTAACTCTATCCATCTTCTTTGCCTCATATTCAACTCCTTCTGAGTGAAAATATACTTAAGCTCTTGTGATCTGAGTAAATCTCACAGCGATTACCCATCAGATAATGACGCCACGTCTTCAATGCCAAAACTATGGCTGCTAACTCAAGATCATGGGTCGGATAATTCTCCTCATGCTGCTTCAGTTGTCGGGACAAATAGGCGTTAACTTTGCCTTCTTGCATTAATACACATCCAAGACCAATCTTGGATGCATCACAATACACATCAAGCGACTTCTTGATATCTGGCATGATCAGTATTGGGGTTGATATCAATCTCTTCTTCAGCTCTTGGAAACTGGCTTCACATTTGTTAGTCCATTCAAACTTCTTGTCCTTCTTCAACAATTGGGTCATGGGTCTGGCGATGCTCGAGAATCCTTCGACGAACTTGCGGTAATATCCCGCCAATCCGAGAAATGCACAGACTTGGGTTTGAGTGGTTAGGGCTTCCCATTCTTCGACATCTTTAATCTTGGCAGGAGCAACAGAGACTCCTCCGGCAGACACAATATGTCCTAGGAATCCTACTTCTTTTAGCCAAGACTCACACTTGCTGAACTTGGCGTACAACCGATGATTCTAGGACGATTCTCAGATGTTGCTCATGCTCTTCTTCTGACTTGGAGTAGATAAGGATATCGTCGATAAACACAACGACAAACTTATCTAGGAAATTCATAAAGATCATGAGATTCATGAAATAAGGAGGGGCATTGGTTAATCCGAAAGACATGACCGTATACGCGTATAAACCATAGCGAGTAGTAAAGGCGGTCTTCAGAATATCCGTTGCACGAATCTTAAGCTGGTGATAACCCAACCTAAGATCAATCTTTGAGAATACCTGGGCTCTACTCAACTGATCAAATAGATCCTCTATCTTTGGCAAAGGGAACTTGTTTTTGATGGTGACGTCATTCAACTTTCTGTAATCGGTGCACAGACGGTTGCCTCCATCTTTCTTGTCGACGAATAACACTGGTGATTTCCATGGCAAAGCGCTTGGTTGAATCAAACCTGTTGCTAACATGGCATTCAACTGCTTCTTCAATTCCACTAAATCTGAGGGGTTCATGCTATAGGGCCTCTGGGCTATGGGTCTGGTTCCGGGGATTAGTTCGATAATGAACTCAATATCCCTATCCGGGGGCATACCTGGCAATTCATCTGGGAATACGTCGGGGTATTCATAGACTACTCGGACTTGGTTTATGGTGGGTAGGGCTAGACTCTTGTTGCACTTGAATTGACGAGGTAAGGTTTCAGATATATGCTCTACTGTTACTCCAGAGCTACTGGTCATGGTGATGGCTTTCTTAGCACAGTCTATCAGTCCTTTATGCCTTGACATCTAGTCCATACCTAATACTACTTCCAATCCTTTGGTTCCAAGTACTATAAGGTTCACATAAAAATATATCCCATGTATTCTGATAGGCACAACTTTGCAAATTTTTCTAGCTTTTGTACTTGGTCCAAGGATTTGAACTATCATGACATGCTTCAAGTTGGTTGGGTGGATCTTACTAGTGCATGCAAATTCTTCGGTGACAAATGAATGCGATGCTCCCGAATCAAACAATACTCTTGCTAAAACTGAGTTGACAGAAAACATACCCAGCACTACGTCTGGCGCTTCTTGGGCTTCTTTGGCATTCATGTGGAAAAGACGGTTGTTGCCGTTGTGATGGTTCCCTAGGGCAAATCTTCTCCCTGGTTGAACACGACGCTATTGTTGAGCTGGGGCATTCACATTGGCAGTGGCTGCAGTCTTCTTGGGGCACTCATTGGAATAGTGAACCTTCACTCCACACTCGAAACAGGTGATCTGAGACTTGTCTTTTGCTGCCACGGGCACAGTATTGCTTCCAGTTCTGGCTGCAGTGTTGTTGTTGTTGTTTCTCTTGGGAGGGGCACGGTTGAAATTTCTGGTGTTGCCGGAGTTGTGGTTGTTTCCTCTGGACTTACATTGTCTCCGCTACGGTTGGGGTAGCTTGGGCGAGACATGGGGTTTGGTTGTTCCTCGGTGTATATCCTGGCGAGGGGTTGGGACGGTACTTCTGGTGACTGCTGGATCCAGTTTGCTGCATCATACGACGTTTGCGGTTGTCGTTTGCCTGGTTAATCTTCCCTTCCATCTGAATTGCAGAGTCAACTAGCTCTTCGAGATCCTGGAAACGGATGTTGACGAGAATAGTCTGCATCTCATCATGCAGTCCGTTCAAGAATCTCTCCTTCTTCTTGGCCTCCGTGTTGATCTCATCAGGTGCATATCTGGCAAGCGACAGGAATCTGTCACGGTACTCCACCATAGTCATTCTGCCTTGCTTCAACTCTCTCAATCATCCCTCATTCTGGTGACTAAGCCCTGCGGCACGTGGGTGCGGCTGAACTTGATTTTGAAGGCTTCCCATGTCATCACTTGACCATGGTTCATCAGGCGGATGCTGTTCCACCATGCTCTTGCTTCTCCTGCCAAGTAGTGGGTGGCAAAGAGAACCTTCTCGTTGTCATCAACTCTGGCTACTTCCAAATTGTTCTCCATTGTCTGTGACCAGTCATCAGCATCTAATGGGTTCTCGGAAGTGCTAAAGATTGGGGGATTGGTATTCTGGAAGTTTTTCAGCTTGGATCCTCGATGATCCTGATTGCCATGCTTTTGGTTGTTGAGAGCCATCTGGGCGATCTGTTGCAGTGTTGCTAGATTAGCTTGGCGCTCTTCTCTGCTTGCTTCTCTATCTGCGATGAGATTCTACAGGATCTGCAGCATTGGGTCTTACGACGAGCTGCTCCCCCCTTGGTTTCCACGAGTCATCTGAAGATTGAGGTAGATAAAGCGGTAAGAGGGAAAGTTCTAAGGTTCATGGTTTTGATTTCAAAGCTAGACTCAGTTTTTGCAACTAACTCCATTTCATTCATTCAAACAAGCACACGATACAAACACACACACACCACAACAAGGAAAACAAATGGTTTTAAGAACCATTCTGCAAGCTACGATGCAGTGGGACCGATACTTCTCATGCTACGACAGTGCTCTAGTGCATCTACTCATTGTCGATGAAGTCAGAGTCCTCATTGTCAGTGTAGAAGTCCACGGCCTCCTCCTCTAGAAAGTCATCATCATTGCTGAGGTAAGAATCCATGTCTCCCTAGATGTCTTCACCCTCCTCTTCTTCCTCCTTTGCTGCACGCTGAGCTTCTTGCGCCTTGACGGTCTTCTCGAGGTCGGCAACCTTCTTGCGAACACGGGCGATGGTGCGATCCTTCTTTTCGCGTTGGAGGCGAAGAGACTAACGGTCCTTGACGAGCAGTGAGACAGTCTGGGCCTTCTGGTCGGCAATGGCACGGTTGTGGTTGGCAAACTCCCTAGCATTATCCAATTCCTTCTAGCGATCGTACAATAGGAAGTCAAGGTTCTCCACTTGACGCTTCAGCTCCGAGTGACTTGGCATCTCCATCGGCATTCCCATGAAGTCATGCCTTGCATAGTGAGAAAAACGGATTCCTTGGATTTGGTTGACACTGAGGGCACATAGATGTGCGAGAGCTTCATGTATTGCCCTGGCTAATCCATCCAGCCAGTTGTTCTCTCAGACTGAGAACTGGATTCTCCCGGACATTGGTGCTTCTATGCTTCCTCGAAGACCAGCGGTGACTAACCACTTTAAATCTCCTCCTGGGGGTCCTGGAAGTTGAGATCCAAGAAACTCTGGATGCGGGCGTCCCAATAACTCAGATAGTGAATCTAGATCCCTCTCGAAGATCAGCTGGGCTCCGTTGCCCAATTGGTAGAACTTGCTGAACTAAGTCTCCATCTACAAGAATTAAGGATGAGGAAATTAGTGAAGTGATCAAGTGTGTCAAATTTTATGTAGTCAGGTAAGAAATGGAGGAACATGAATTTTTGGGAAAGAAAGAATTCCCAAGGGTAAGAGAGGAAATAATTTTTCATAAATACTCACTTTGGTTTTGAAATTAAGTTTTTGTTCGGATGTCCATTCTAACTAGGGTCTCCTATGGTCAGGATGGCTCTCATACCAACTTGTCAACACCCTGATTTTTAATCCCAGATGCTTGTTATGTCATACATCGCAATCCCAAGATTACCATTTTTCCGAGACATAACAGATTGGATATCACAGTACATCATCCATTACAAACCATAAATAAGGTCTTACACAAATAAGGATCTCCTGATCCAGTCTTAATACAACAAGCAGCGGAATAAATAATAAGCACAGCGGTGGGGTCTATCTTCAGGGTCACAGACAATGCTGACGAAGGCAGATAGTCCTAGTTATCATAGTCGTCCTGCTGGCCATCATCTTGATAGCCTCCTTCACAGTCTGGCCATGAGAATAGCCAAGTACCAAATCCATGAGTACTCTTTAAGTACTCGCAAACTACCACTAACAATTAGTATAGTTCTAGTGTAAATGCTAACTCTAAGTTTACTATAAAGTTAAGTTTGAAACCTAAGCTGAGTTCTGAAACAAAGAAAGATAAAATAAAGTTCTAGAATCACTTAAGTTGGGAAGCTAGTGTCATAGCCACAACCCGGTTGTGGTCAAGTCAAGATTCATCATTCATTTCATAAGTCATTTTGAAAATATCTAACAACGAAATAGTATGGCCACTCCAAATGTCCATAACCATGGACGCGGCTATTCGAATAGTTTGACACTCTGCAGAGGTGGTACACTTTCACCACAAGATTCAATACATCTGTCAGGGATAATCCTGAATCGTCATACTTAGTATGCAGATAATCAAACATAACCTTTACTTTACACACCCTAGTATAAGCACCTCTCCTATGAGCATGGCCTCCCAACCATGACCATCTGTCTTCTTGGGCACTTCATAGGTGGACAACATTGAGAGGTAGCCTCAGCTCAAACCCCTCCCGTGAGGGAACTAATACTAATGCATATAAACTTCCGGGTAAGCCTTACCCAATTCAGGTATTGTGGTTGTATGGTAAATTTGGAATGGTATCGCATCCGAATCCAACCATCAGTTTTGTAAATGGGTTAAGGCTCTTGCCTCAACATTTTCATCATCATAACCATTTGTGTTTATCAACACATGTCATAGCATCTCAATAGAATGACTCATCATTCCAAGGTTTTCACAATTCATTTTCACCAAGTATTCCCCATCTAAAATGTCTCAAGTTTTAGTTTAGCTCTAAACTACTAAGTTAAGAGTGTTCACTAATGTGGGATGCTAAGATCAATCTCATGTCATAGAGTGAAATCTAAGATTATCTAGATAGGTCAAGTTTTATACTCTTTATGCTACCTTCAAAACAAGTAAAGGACTTGGTAAAGTAAAGAAAGTAAAACTTGGAAATAAAACTTGTGGTAGGTAATAGTCAAGGTGGTATAACTAGAGTATGTCTAATGTCTTTGTTTGGGTTATCTAGCTTAATCCTAACTTCCTAAGTATTATACTTGCAAGTGTTAGCTTGCCTTGGTTGGTGCAGTGGTTGAAGTTTTCTTCCTCCTCCTCTTGGGAAAACTCCTCGTCCTTGAAAGCTTGGTTGGTACTATCGTCTATAAATACATAGGAGTACACAATCACCAAACAATGCTTAACTAGTCTACTTAGCATTCTAAGGCACACATTGGATGATCTAATATTATCACAAGCATCACAAGGTTTTATTAACTAGTTTCATTCTTTTTATTTAAGAAAAGTAATTTCTACTCATTGAAAAATCTAAGATTTAATATTCTCCCATTAAAATATGGGATCATATCACCACATATTCTAACATAAGGGAATGTGATTTAAGGGTTGCATCATATTTACTTTGGTTTAAGTATAATATTTAATCATTTAAAGTGACTAGAAATGCCTATATAGCATTATTTTAGTACTAGTCCAAAGTCACTACATGTAAACCCTAATATTATTACATATTCAGATAGGTATGGTAAATTGTGATTTTTGAGAGTTGGAATCAACTCAAAAGCTATTATGGTTGATTTTATAAAAAATGTTTGAATGTGCAAAAGCTTCTGTCTTCTTATTTTTACTAGGAGAGATCTCTAACTCTAAATGAATTAAATCCAACGGTCTTGGATATATCTTTTTAGTAGCTTTCTATCAAAATTTGAATCACTCAATTTGGTTTAGTAGATCTTCTGTAATTTATTTTTAAACTAAGGGCCAGAAGTGAGTTCAAACTAAAATAGAAAAATCCACATTTGAATTCACGGGCTAGCGCGGGAAAACTAATGGGCCGGCCTAGTGGCGCTCCGTGGTGCGAATGACAACTGACGGGGGGGTCCCGCAGGTCAGCGACACGCTAAACGTGAAGCGATACGAGGCACTCTTAGCGCTACGATTAAAAGGGGGATCGACGGGTGAGGATCGTCGTCCCCGGCGAACAGGTCGCTAGCGAGAGCTAACCCTAGCGGCTCGGTGGGGGTGCAATAGGGGCATACCAGGGCTCCAGCTAGCGTGGCGATGGGGGCGATCGAACGTGCTGTCGACGGTGGACTCAGGCGTGGTCGCAGTAGCTCCTGGGGTGGACGAAATCGATGGCGCCTCTCCTCCTATGCTGCGGCAAGCTCTAGCTAAATTCTTGCGAAGGGCAGCTCTCCTTGCTCCGGGGATGGGGTGGAAGGCTCGGTGGAGAGAGGGGAGTGAGATGGTGTGAGTAGTTTGTGCTGGGGAGGCCTCCTTTTATAGGGCGACGCGGGGACTGAATGGCAAGACGGTGAGCTCGTCGGTGACGTTGATACATGCACCTAGAGGGATGGGCGGCGTAGGCGGACCTTGGCCTGCCTCCTGGCGGTGCTCTATGGCTTCAATGCGCGGCTAGGGGTGGTGGCGTTTGGTCGGGAGCGTCCCGCGCTCTGGGAGACAGAGGCGGTGCTCGACACGGTGCACGGAAACTGTGGGTCGTGCAGCGCGCACGGCCGTGTCTGGCGGGGTGCTAGGGTCGAGGCGAAGCGGCGTGCACGGTATTGGGTCGAGGGGCGGTCTGTGGCATGCTGGCGGCTGACGCGCTCTGGCGCGCTCTAGCAAGCTCGCAGAGAGAATGGGTGGCGGTGCTGGGGTATGGTCCAGGGCCTGGCTGGGCTTGGGGCAGGGGCAGGGAGGTGTGGTAGGGTTAGGTGGAGCTAGTGGTGGTGCTGGAACGACGCGGCGCTGTCTGTGGCGTCTTGCCCATGTTTGGCCGGCGGTTACCAAAATGTGGCGGCGCTCCACTATTGCTGTGGCTAAGGGGTAGGCCGGTGAGGACTTGGTTGGACTCAGGGGGAACAGGGGATCCAAATGAGGGCTTAAAACTCGACAATGCATTGATCTACAAACAGTATAAGTTAGGCAGAGAAATCTTGCCTGCCACCTGTTCGACACAATGCCCGCATGGATGTTTTATTTGACTTTTGGGATGATTTTTGGTGGAGTGGTTGATCACATGCTTGATCTTATAGGTGTGCTTGGGTTTTGAAAATGGAGCTCATTTGAGTGGTTTTTGAATAAGTCGGATCTTCTCATATGAACTACATTCAATTTTCAATTGCCATTTAAAATTAGTGTTTGAAAGTTTTTGGTAGATCACAAAGTGGGCCTTGGTACATCACTACATGTACTAACAAGGGGTGCAAAGATCCACATTTGTTTCTGTTAGGATTTGAGTTCTAGGAATAGCCAAAGTAGGCATGTTGATTAAAATGGCACAAATGACCATTTGGTTATTTTATTCATTTTGATTTGTTTTTCTTTGCGATTTGTTTGGGAATGATCTAGATGATGTTTATTTAACCTAAGAATCATTTTACAATCAATGGATCACTTAAACATGGCAATTCAAATCAAATCCTAAACTATATGCACACACATATGAATGCTTTAATATTTTTAATTGGAAAAGTTTTTGTTAACTATAAATTTGATGACTTGGATCTTGATCACTTGGATTAAAGTTTTGGGATGTTACATACAACCACAATACCTAAATTGGGTAGGGCTTAACTGGATGTTTATATGCCTTAGTATGGGTTCCCTCATGGAAAGAGGATGAGATGAGCCTACCTCATGAGTGTGAATGTCCACCTATGTAGTTCGCAGGATGGTAGATGGGCATGGCTGGGAGGCCAAGCTCATAGGAAAGATGCCTATACTAGAGTGTGTAATTGAAAGGTTATGATTGATTATCCGCATACTAAGTATGATGATTCAGGGTTATCCCTGACGGATGTATCGAATTTTGTGGTGAAAGTGTACCACCTCTGCAAAGTGTCAAACTATTCGAATAGCCGCGTCCGCGGTCATGGACAGTTGGAGTGGCCATACTGTTCCATCGTCAGATGTTTTCAAAATGACTTATGAATTGGACTATGACTTTGACTTGACCACAACAGGGTTGTGCACATGAAAACTAGGTTCCCACTTAAGTGCTTTAGAACATTAACTTACTTTTCTTTACTTCTAAACTCAGTTTTAGATAAATCTGGCTCTTTGCAAATAAACCTAGAGCTTATGATTCCTACTAGAACTACCTTACTTGTTAGTGATAGTTTGTGAGTAGTTAAATAGTACTCATGGCTTTGTCCCTAGCTATTCCCGTGGCCAGACTATGAGGAGGACTACCAGGATGATGGACAACAGGAGGTCTACGAAAACTAGGATCATCTCCCATCGTCAGTATTGCCTGTGACCTTGAAGATGGAGCCCTGACTACGTTTATTTTCCGCTACTTGATTTGTATTAAGACTAGATCATGAGATCCTTTATTTGTAAGACCTTATTATGGTTTGTAATGGATGATGTACTGTGGTACCAATTCTGTTATGTCTCGCAAAAATGGTAATCCTGGGATTGCGAGGTATGGCATAACAGGCATCTAGGATTAAAAATCCGGGTGTTGACATCCCATATCCTAGAATTTGCATGCCGCCAAATTTGGCCATATTTTGAATATGATCGAAGAGGAAGTAGTATGAAGAGTATGGTTCGATCATCTCTTCTCTCGAGAAGGAGCCAACCCGACTATTTTCCTTACTTAATTTTAGGGTGCTTTGTGCTAAATGTATGGACTTCGATGTAATTTTATTATTCTTTAGGTTCTTGATGTAAAATGTAGTCCAACCATCCGTGTAAAATTTGAAACTAAAAGTAAGTGGTAAAATTTTAACGAATTTAAGCTTAGTTGTCAATTTTTTTTGAGGGTAAAACAGTAGGGCAAAAAGACCCCACTGCAATTTTTATATATTGTAGAGAGTTACAAAAGAATATTTACAAGACTCATTCCACCTCAAAGAAGAGGGATAAATTCTAATCAGCTATCTCCTGTCTAAATTAGTTTCAATCCAAACCTTAAGGCTCTGATAATACTTCTTCTTAATTCTAAAAAGGACCCATCTTAATTCCTGGGCTACAATAGCCTTCCAGGTCTCAATCGATGCATGCTGATTATTGAAAATTTCATTATTCCTGCAAATCCAAATGCCCCAAGTTCGAAGTAGCAGAATTTCCATTGAAAAAGGGACATTGAGGTCTTTTTTAATACTGACTAACACTTCAAAGATAGTTGGATCAGCCAAATTGACCTGAGAAATTTCAGCCCAGCAGGCTCTTACAAAAGAACATTCCCAAAACAAATGTAGGCTGGTTTCTTCACTATTGCAGCCCTGGAAGACACAGTCATAAGATGCCAGCGAGAAACATTTCCTTTTCAGAAGGTTTCTAGTGTTGAGTCTATCAAGCAGTAAGAGCCAGGAGAAGAATTTGTGTTTTTGCTGACAAGAAGATTTCCATAACCAAGAGAAATGTGGCTGAACCGGCTGGTAACCAGCTAAGGAGCAGTAAGCCTTTTTCACCGAATAATTACTGCCCCAAATGTAAGACCAACAATCAGAATCCCCTTCCCTGCCAGAATTGAGAATTTGTTCAAGACTTTGAGTACAAACATTCTTAGATTTGAAGCCGAATGGCCAAGGTCATGGCCATATCTCCATCATACTTTATGCTGATGATGATCGCAGATCCAAGAATTTGCATGACGCTAAATTTTGCCATATTTTGAAAACGATCGAGGAGGAAGTAGTATGAAGAGTATGGTTTGATCAGCTGCTCTCTCGGGAAGGAGTCGACCCGATTGTTTTCCTTGCTTAATTTTAGGGTGCTTCGTGCTAAATGTATGGAGCTCGATGTAATTTTACCTTTTTTGGTTCTTGATTTAAAATGTACTCCCACCATTCGTGTAAAATTCGAACCTAAAAGTAAGTGGTAAAATTTAAAGAAATTTAAGCTTAGTTGTTAATGAGTATAAACCTTCTTGGATTTCAAGCCAAACAACCAAGGACATGGCCATATCAACATCATACTTTTATGCTGATGATGATCCCACATCCAAGAATTTGCATGCCGCCAATTTTGGCCATATTTAAAAATGATTGAAAAGGAAGTAGTATAAAGCATATGGTTCGATCAGCTATTTCTCGAGAAGGAGACGACATAATTGTTTCCCTTTGTTTAACTTTAGGGTGCTTCATGCTAAATGTATGGACCTCGATCTAATTTTACCTTTGTTTAGGTCATTGATGTAAAATGTACTCCCACCGTCCGTGTAAAATTCGAACATAAATGTAAGTGGTAAAATTTAAACGAATTTAAGCATAGTTGTTAATGAGTATAAACATTCTTGGATTTCAAGTTGAACGGCCAAGGTCATGGCCATATCTACATCATACTTTCTGCTGATAATGATCCCACATCCAAGAATTTGCATGCCGCCAAATTTGGCTATATTTTGAAACAATCGAAGATGAAGTAGTATGAAGAGTATATTTCGATCATCTACTCTCTCAAGAAGTAGCCAACCCGACTATTTTCCTTTCTTAATTTTAGGGTGCTTCGTGCTAAATGTATGGACCCCGATGTAATTTTACCTTTGTTTATGTCCTTGATGTAAAATGTACTCGCATCCTCTATGTAAAATTCAAACCTAAAAGTAGTAAAATTTTAATGAGTTTAATCTTAGTTGTCAATGAGTATAAACATTCTTGGATTTCAAGCCGAATGGCCAAGTTCATGGCCATATCTCCATCATACTTTATGCTGATGATGATCCCAGATCCAAGAATTTTTATGCCTCCAAATTTAGCCATATTTTGAAAATGATCAATGATGAAGTAGTATGAAGAGTATGGTTCAAGCAGCTGCTCTCTCGAGAAGGAGCTGACCTGGTTGTTTTCCTTGCTTAATTTTAGGGTTCTTCGTGCTAAATGTATGGACCTCGATGTAATTTTACCTTTCTTTAGTTCCTTGTAAAATGTACTCCCACCATCCGTGTAAAGTTCAAATGTAAAAGCAAGTGGTAAAATTTAAAAGAATTTAAGCATAGTTGTCAATGTGTATAAAAATTCTTGTTATTCAAGTTGAACGGCCAAGGTCCTGGCCATATCTACATCATAGTGTATGATGATAATGATCCCACATCCAAGAATTTGCATTCCACGAAATTTGGCCATATTTTGAAAACCCAATCGAAGAGGAAGTAGTATGAAGAGTATGGTTCGATCAGCTACTCTCTCGAGAAGGAGCTGACTCGACTGTTTTCCTTTCTTAAATTTAGGGTGCTTCATGCTAAATGTATGGATCTCGATGTAATTTTACCTTTGATTAGGTCCTTGATGTAAAATATACTCCCACCATCCATATAAAATTTGAACATAAAATTAGTAAAATTTTAACGAATTTAAGCTTAGTTGTCAATAAGTATAAACATTCTTGGATTTCAAGCCGAATGGCCAAGGTCATGGCCATATCTCCATCATACTTTATGCTGATGATGATCCCAGATCCAAGAATTTGCACACCACCAAATTTAAGCATATTTTGAAAACGATCAGAGGAAGTAGTATGAACAGTATGGTTCAATCAACTGCTGTCTTGAGAAGGAGCCACCGTGCAGTGCACTGCGAACTAAGGTAGTGCAACATAGAACAACAAGGCAGTGCATGGATGGTGCACTGCCTGGACAGTGCGTAGTACACTGCCTGGACACCGCGTAGTGTACTGCGAACTAAGGCAGTGCAACACAGAACAACAAGGCAGTGCATGGAAGATACAATTCCTGGAGAGTGTGAAGTACACTTCCTAGACACCGTGTCGTGCATTGCAACCGAAGACACCATGTACTAGACCAAAAGGCAGTGTAACCTACGCATCAAAGGTAGTACGAGAAAAACGTTCGTCGAAACATATCAACAATGGATCTAATTTTGAAGATCTAGACGCGACTAGCAAGATTGTGAAAACGGATATCGATTTGGACTCTCCGTTTGAAAGATATCACAGTTTTCATGTTCAATTCTACAAAAAGAAAAGGAAAAAGGACCCGCGACCCTCTCCGCATCCACCACGTGTCGCATGGGAGAAGGCTGGTACAACGCGTGAGGCACTCCGCGCCCGCCACCTACAGGCAGCAGCAGCGATGCGGCCGCAACCTCCTAGGAGCGCGCCGTTTTTCTAGCCCATGGTAAAGTTTAAATGAATTTAAGCTTAGTTGTTAATGAGTATGAACATTCTTGGATTTCAAGTCGAACGGCCAAGGTCATGGCCATATATGCATCATACTTTATGCTGATAATGATCCCACATCCAAGAATTTGCATGCCACCAAATTTGGCCATATTTTGAAAACAATCAAATTGGAAGTAGTATGGTTCGATCAGCTGCTCTCTTGAGAAGGAGCCGACCCGACTATTTTCCTTGCTAAATTTTAGGGTGCTTCATCCTAAATGTATGGACCTCGATCTAATTTTACCTTTGTTTAGGTCCTTGATGTAAAATGTACTCCCACCGTCCGTGTAAAATTCGAACCTAAAAGTAAGTGGTAAAATATAAACAAATTTAAGTTTAGTTGTTAATGAGTATGAACATTATTGGATTTCAAGCCGAACGGCCAAGATCATGGCCATATCTACATCATACTTTATGCTAATGATGATCCCAGATCCAAGAATTTGTATCCCGCCAAATTTGGCCATTTTATGAAAACGATCGAAGCAGAAGTAGTATGAAGAGTATTGTTCGATTAGCTGCTTTCTCGAGAAGGAGCTGACCTGACTATTTTCCTTGATTAATTCTAGGGTTCTTCATTCTAAATGTATGGACCTCGATGTAATTTTACCTTTTTTGGTCCTTGATTTAAAATATACTCCCACCATCCATGTAAATTTTGAACCTACAAGTAAGTTATAAAATTAAATGAATTCAAGCTTAGTTGTCAATGAGTATGAACATTCTTGGGTTTCAAGCTGAACGGCCAAGGTCATGACCATGTTTACATCATAATTTATTCTGGTGATGATCCCATATCCCAGAATTTGCATGCTGCCAAATTTGGCCATATTTTGAGAACGATCGAAGAGGAAGTAGTATGGACACTATGGTTTGATCAGATGCTCTCTCGAGAAGGAGCCAACCCGACTATTTTCCTTGCTTAATTTGAGGTTGCTTCATGCTAAATGTATGGATCTCGATGTAATTTTACCATTTTTGGTCCTTGATGTAAAATGTTCTCCCACCATCCATGATGTTCCCATAGTTGGTAGTAGATGGGCGAATCTTTCCATGGTGAATAATGTTGCCACTGGTGTTTCTAACCATTAGGAAAAAGAAAAAACAATTTTCCAAGTTATAGGAGTGTATTCTATGTATAGCAAGTCGGAATAATATGCATTTTCTATAGATAAAAAAGATCAAGAAAATAAATTAGGAGCACAAAGGAGGCAACTCGAGAGAGCAGCGAAGAGGAGTTGAAGGAGAGGCGATATAAGAGCAAAGTTGTGATGGCTTCCTCACACGAGATACAGGGTATAGTCACCTAGTAGTACTTGTAGTAAGGAGTAGTAGTAAAAGTACTACTCCCTCTCATCCAAATTAACATTCTAAAATTTGTCTAGATTCAGATGTATCTAGCACTAAAACATGACTAGATATATTCAAATCTAGACAAATCTGAGAACATTATATGTATCGGAGGGAGTAGTATATATGCACTCAAAAAAAATTGTGTTTTCTCTCTCCTTCAGTGCCTCATCACCATCCCCACATGCAAAACAAATTTTAGGACATTGCGAACTTTTTTCTTCGGCATGGTGTGATTTTCCTTTCGATTATGCCCTAGCTACCAATAGGAAAAAAACACTAGCACCTCAAACTAGCATCTATCATTACGGGTCAGAGCATTTAAGAAATATATCTAATTTTCTGTTATTATTCCTTTTTTCATAAGCATCTATGTTAACGTCCCGCATTAGTTTTGCCCTAATATATTGGGTCAAAGGAGTCGATTCGACAACCACAGGAGAACCACCCACCCCCATCTTTTTTTGCTGAGAAACCGTGTGTCCCTCATCATCTTCCTCTACCGCTCTAGCCGCTTGTGTACCATTGTAGAACCTCTCCACCTTTGTAGAAAGTTAGAAACTGCCAACCCATCCCGACTAATCTTCCGCAGTACTCTTCCCCGGAACGACATCATGAGAGATGAAGAGTAAGATATATGAGTGCTATAGCCAGGAAATGGGATTGGGGAACCTCCACTACGGACCGCTGAGCAACATCACCAGTCGTGCCGATCTTTTGAGCCCTGCTCGCTTGGCTCGCGGCATGGTTGGCATGCATTGAGGGATTGCGGAAGATCCTGGTCTCCCATTTGGTTTGCCCTCCCTACTTCACTCTAACCCACAAACATGGCCACTAGACCGTGACGAGTTTGTAAAAAATAGTTTTGCATCATTTTTGTAGGATTCAAATCCTTAGATTATTTCCTATGGATTGCATTTGGATCAAAGGAATCGCCGGTAACCAAATTTTTCTGAACTGCAACCCCACCCATGCTTAAATCCCGTAGGAATTGGAACATCTACTTGAGCCTCAACTCTCAACACGTGTGTAGGATCAAAACATGCCATTCATGTAGGTAGTTCTCCTACATTTTACAATCTCCTAGTTTTCACCGCCAAACATGTGCCTATGTTCTCAATCCTGTGATCCAAAGAGGCCCAAGACTTTTTCTTCAGTATCCCCCCTCTCCCCACCAAACATACTAAACTGAAAACACAAGAACGACCAGGATTGTTGATACCCATAACGGAAGGTGTATTGGCCAATCAAGGCTATCCTTATATTTTAAGTTTCATGTGTTTGACAAAAACAAGATTTCTATAAAAAGTTGGTTGTTTGGTTTACATGAATAGAAAAACATAGGATTCCTTTAAATCATGGTAAAATCAAAGGCAATCCTCACGGGGTAGTATATTTATGATGTTATTGTGTCTCTTGCAACCTCATTCTTGTTCTTTGTGTGTGTAGGAATTTGAAAATGAGGTCCAGGTTGGATATGAAGAATTGCATATGAATTTTGGAGGATTCTAACCCATAGGATTTTGGAAGATATAAAATTCCTATGGAGTCCGTTCTTAGTTCACATGCCCTCCATTCCATAAGAATCTAAACATGAGCTCCAACCTCATTTTATTTATCCTTTGAGAAGTCCATTGTGCGCACACTATATTCCTGCAAAACTCTTGTGTTTGTTTCTTATTCACCATCCAAAGACACCTGTTACAAAATTCCTATGTTTTTAATTCCTAATATTAATTTACTATACATGCCATGCCAATCCTGTGTTTTTCCAATTCCTACATTTTTTAAAAACCATTGATCAAAAGAGGCCACTAATCTTGTTAATCAATCATAGGAAAATAGCATGCATTTTTTTCCTCTGGTCCATTCCTCTGACCCAAACGGCTGAATAGTGCCAGCATAGGAAGCTTTCCTATTCCTACACTTTTTCTTTAATGCAAACAAGACCTTATTCCTTGGTGTGTTTGTTTGCATGCATGATTTATTCATCACATTTCTGAATCTATCAGATAGTAGTTTTTCCGCGAAGCTAGCTAGCAATGCCTCCTTTGTCAAACACCTTGCATGCCCCTATATACAAAGAAAATCTATTGCAGGGCACTGTCGCGTTGCTGATGCCCCTAGACAGTCCAACAGTAGAAGCGTTTGCACCAATTGATGATGACATACCCGAAACTTGGGATGATGAAGGATTTGAAAACAAGAGTCGCTGGGTTGGTACCAACGGAGAATGGATTGCGATTGCAAAGCACCCAGGGCGCAGGTACCTCCAAAACGTCTACAGTATGGCACGTATCGAGATGTCATGTGTGCAACGTGTTGATATTTATCCATCGAGTAACCAGTGTTTCCCCGCTCGCCATGCACTTACGGCTACAAGCACGCGAGTATCGAGCTGCCAAAGATACAAATAAAAGAGAGATCATATATATTTGACAACCAATGGCACTACAACGCGATGGCGATGTTTGAGAAAGTCATTGCTGCCATATATTTTCCTAGTGACAGGGACTGGATTATCCTTCGGAATGACTATCTTGCACCAGCAATTTCTGTCGATGCCATTGCCACGAGTCTAATAAGTTGTTCTATTGATCACATATACACGGTGACACAACCGCGAGGAGATGTTCTGGTCTGGGAACCAAACAAGTGGAGTGAGTCCCATTATTTAAAAGTAAATTTATAAATTACTTACAACTGTATTGTTCGTGATACTTTTACTAACTTAAATGCACACATAGGTATACTTGCAGGTCCGCGTGTCATACAGGATCCAGTAATTGAAGATACTGCATTATGCAGCTGGTACTTGGCAAAGCTTGGCTCAGATATCCTGTGGATTCACACCAGGGGAGCACGAACCAGCAGCCATGGTGATCCTCTATCATACATGGGTAGAGAGCTGCTCTCTTATCCCTCGCTCTACTTCTATGTTTTCTAGAGGGTCCTTTATCTTAATGATCCTATAGTACCAGACTGTTTCAGAAGGGATAATCTTGAAGGGAGGTTAGCATTTGTGGGAATCAAACATCCATTTATCATCGAGCCCCCTAAATCCCCGAACCTGTTGTTGCCGATTGTGTGTTTGCTACACACGTGCCCTGCCAACATCGCCCACAGCCAATTCCAGACTGGAGCCGCATGCACATCAATGGGGGGCTGCCATAGGTTCATCAGTTCACTACACGGGAGTAGAACATAGGGAGAAAATGTTCGAGTCACCAATGTAGTCCGTGTTAACCCTGCCTCGTTAGGACTATGTGAAGTTTGTCCAATATGCAGAAAAGCTGATTATGAGCATTTGCAACATCATTTCTATAGCTAGTAGTTGTCGCCATGTAATGTACAATACTACATACATAGTACTTTCATAGTGTATTGTAGTATCGTCACTTGCAACATCATTTCCACTATTTCTTGTACTAGGCACCATTTATGTAATATACTTTCATATTATGTGTTTGTTGTTTCCCTATTCAAGCACTCAAGCTACCGTGCCCAATTTTCTAGGCTATTAATTTTGGCATTACAATTAGTAGTACTATATTGGTGGTTGTTGGATTTGCTATATGTTGGATATTGCGGGAAAGGCAAGCTTTCTTTTTTCAAAAGCATACATCGGACCTCGCCGCAATTATTCCCTCACCAGGCCCAGCCCCAGCTCTCTCTCACACAACACTCCTTTATTGCCATTGCGCTTCCCTCCATTGATGACCACAACCACCGCAACTTACTCGTCTTAGGCGAGTCGGCTGTGGGTAGCGGGCCCTGCAACCTCATCTATAGAGCCGTCGCATCCCTCAGACATCATGGTGGCAGTGCGGTATGTACATAATCCCCGAAACCCTTGATGTTGATGATGAGATGCGGTCAAACTTTTATTAGCGATTGGTTAACATTGGGTTGGTGTTAAGTAGTTCTCATTTAGTGCATTTAACCCATTTGTATACTATAGTACAATTTTACACATACAAGCTAGTTCTGGGGCTAAATCAATGGTGAACTATAATAATAAGTTCAAATTTTGTATTTATCGATCCATGACTGATGATGATTTGGGAGGCCACTCAGCATGTTTTGCTTGGTTGGTCTCAGGGGCAGAGGTCCCTTTACTTTGGGTAAGTTAGGGCAGTTGTTGCTCTACCCTGATTTTTGCCAAAATTTCAAATATATGTATGTATCTCTAGCGGCAGATAGAGCTCATCATGTTTGTCCATTCGTCTGTTCCTAGGTATTCTGTATTTGTACTGCTTGATAATAAACTGCACTAATGTGATGCCTAGATCTTGGCGGTACTAATATAACCAGCGTTCATGCTAGCTAGAGTTAAGACTATGTGTACTTCGATAAGAAAATTTATCCACTTTACTTTCTTAGATGATCTTGTATTGTACTTTATCAAATAATATTTTTTTTCACAAATATTGACAGCTGGTAGAGACATTATCTATCCACAGGCATTTTTTTGCAGTGTTCGGGTAAGAATCTCAAGCTTGGAGAGACTCATCATCGAAGAACAGCCCTATGCAGTCTGGATGGAGGGGCGAGCGAGAACATCCACGTGGAGAACACCTGTGACGAGTTCTGCACGGTGCTGTTAATACCGGCAGGTTTAGACATTCAAAGGATACCTAGCTCCTTTTTGCCAACATTTAGCTGAGAGTATCCAGAGGCCATCAAGCTGAAGATATGCATAGCCTGCCGCTAGGACGTTGACCTGCAGAAGCAAGATAGCAAGGTTATCCTTGACAAAGGATGGCTAGATTTTTTCAAAGCATATGACTTGAAGGTAGGGTACTTTCTAATATTCAAGAAGCTTGCCACCACTTCCTTTAAGGTGATATTATTTGATCATGATAAATGAGAGAACGTGATCAGATGTGCAGCTTATCACCCATCATTTGAGGAACAATTTACTATATCGTAGTGTATTAAGGCGGTGACTGTTCGCTTCTAATTATAACTATTCTGTAAAAATGTGGTTTATAACTATACCCCTCTATTCATGCATTGTGTTGGAACACCGTGGTACTTGATCGCGCTAGGCTCCAATGTGGAGATATTTACTGTACTATGTTTGCAGCAAAACTGCAATACAAACATCTAGTGTACTACTGCTAGTATTATACTAACTCTGTTCCATAGTATAATCTTTTTAGCAAACTAAACAATCATCTTGTCAGTTCCACCACATACAAGAGTTGTAGTACCTAACAATCAAGTGGGTAGGTGTAGTACAACTCATGTATGCAGCAGAACTAACGAGTTGATTGTTCGTTGTACTCTACTACTAGTAGTAGTATTGTACTAGTACAAATGTACAACCACTAGGTACTATTTTTTTAGGAAAAGAGAAGTTGTAAATAAACATCATTTGGTCAAACATGACAGTAGTAGTAACTCTAGTCGGCATGCATAGCAGCATGCCAGCCTAGCTGTAATGCCCCAGGATGTGACATGGTTAATTTAGTGCATGGCAGCATGCCAGCCTAGCTATAAAATGCGCAAGGATGTGAGATTGTTAATTTAGTGCATTGCAGCGTTCCAGTCAAGCTATAGTAGGCATCCTGGATGCTGCTTCAAAGGCCTTGCAAAAAAACCTCATTCAAAGAGCCATCACATCTTCACCATCTCGACTGTTAATCCCCACTCGCCAACGCCGCCTAGCCTCATTTGGGATCATCTCTAGTGCACACGTCGCACATTTCCTTCACCATCTCGCCTGCTGCATCAGATCTTGGAAGCCGATCCACCCATCTCCGAAATCCCCCCCAACTATCATACTCTAGTCTGACCTCTTCCCCCAATCCATCCCGATGTCGCAATCGATGCACAACTGGCTGCACAATGTCTAGAGCAAGGTCGACGACGATGTTGAAAACAAAATTGCTATGCATATGGACACTACTAGTGCCAGACGGCTGTCCACATGCCCCAATGAGATGTACCGCCAAGTCACTAGCAAAAAAGGTAGCACATGCCCTAACGACAAGTGCGGGACATTAGTCCCCCACAACGACGTCTACGACCACATAATATAGTGCTTTCACGGCCAGTAAGTCTGCATGGAGCCTAGATGCGAGTTCGTCACCTTTTTGGTAGAGCTAACACCTATGGTAGAGCTTGTCCACCACCTCAGAGTTTCTCACTCGAGGACTATAGCCATAATGCCCTGTAGCCACAAACACTGGGAGTCGTCTAAGACGGTGCCCATAAGAGACTCGCGGAGAGAATATATCGTCGGCATCAGGAAATAGGGCACCATGTTCGTTTCCCAAATTGAAGGCCACACCACGGACATCGTCACATCCCCCAGGTTTTGTCAGTTCATGGCATGCGAACGCCGTTGTACAAGGTGAAGCTTTGGTCGTTCTCTCTGTGGCATGAGATCCATGCGGTCGAAATGGTGGCGACATCTGAGCTGAGGAGCAGGCCGTCATCGACCGAAATCGCCCTAGAAGGGATCACATCATACTCGTCGCAGTCGTGGTGTTACCTAGAAGCTTCTGAACCATTCGTCAGAATTCCATGTGGATTAGGAGTATTGCATCGACAAGTTTCAAAAGTGAGATAGCACATCCAAATCTTCTTGTGATGATCCCAATGTTAAGATATGTAATGTCGTACTAATTAATTACTACTTTATGTTGCTGACATATTCAATTTGTATGGGGAGAGCTGGAACAAGATTGCGGTAATATATACCTATTTCTAATGTACGTTGCTGACATAGTGGGCCCATAGGCGATGGTGTGACAAGGAAAGCATAACAGGCAAGAAAGAAAGGGCAACCCAGCCAGCACTTGGATACGATGTTGCATTATGCTGAGTATTTTGTATGGACGTCTGCTACTGCTAATCTATTTTGTATTAATACATATGTACTGGTACTTGTTCAGATCGACAGATCGAGTGCTGAATATGGACTCTCTTTCCTTTTGAGTCATGGCCTTGCTACAACTATTGAATTTCAATGTATGCATTGCTGAATCAGTCATTTCTTTTGGCCATTGTCTATAGAACTGAATCAGTCAAGTGGTGTTGAATATGAAATGGGAATCTGTCGATATTTTTTTGATCTTATTCTGTTTTGCTGAATCTTTCAAATGCTACTAAATATGTCAAGTGTTATGTCTTTAATATAACTAAAGTATTTTCTAGAACTAAGATTGATGTACTGGTACTTGTTTATATCAAGTGAAGTGGATGGTCTTGCTTTTCTTTTTAAACTTGGCCTTGTCACAATCGAGATGAGGCTTGGGCATTTTGGGATGCATATATGGGGGTCACACATGTATTGATGAGAAGAGGAGGTTTGCACACAAAAGCATACTTGATCGTCAGTTTTGCTTGCTCCAATGATCAAGTGTGTTTGGAGAAAAGGGCAAACTGATCGTGCGACAAGGTTTTTTGAGCGGAAACATGAAATAGTTCCCTCTATACTGCTATTGAATTTCAGTGTCTATATTGCTTAAAAAGGTCACTTTGGAATGCTATAGAATCGGTCAAGTGATGCTGAATAGGAAGTAGGAATCTTTCAATATTTTTTATCTTATTCTATACTGCTGGATCTTTCAAATTCTACTGAATTTGTGAAAAGTTATGTCGCTTCTTCTGGGATGCTTGCACTAGAGCTTTTGACTGCGTGTCATCGGAACTGTTGGATGTGTGTTCGAGAGAGATGAGAGGGTACCAAGTGAAGTCATTGGATACCAGTCTAGTTTTGGCGCACACGGTCTGTGTCCCTAGTTCTTTAAATATTTTTACACGATTATTAGTCAAAACAATTATTTTTTTTCCTCCAGTAGTGACTTCTATGTTCCTAATCTGACCGAGCCAGAGCACAATATAAATTTTACTAACAAGGAGGTAAAATCTAGCCCATTTAGCCCCTCTTTTGCCTAAAACAATTTAATTCTGCGTTTTAGGGGTCTGGGGACTTGCAGACCACAGCCCATTTAAATTTTAGAAAGGAGCCCATGGAGTATAGACCATTGAGTATAGAACATGTAGAATAGCTCAAAATCTTTAATGCTGCTTTTTGGAATTACCCGTTTTGGAACAAGGTAGCGCTAGAGAAGAAAAAGTCCAGCATACACATGATTCTTCTAGAGAGAGACTGGCATAGGGGACCAACCATCCTGAATAAACAGTTGATGCAGCGAGCAACACAATCAAGTTCGGAACACGGCGAGCAACGCAAAACAATTCATCATATACATGTTTCTTCTAATGAGAGGATGACATGTGGGGCCCAGCTATGTGATTAAATAGTAGATGCATCGAGCAACGTTATCAAGTTTGGACCAGGGTAGCACGAGTGCAGGAAAAAAATTACATCATACACATGATTCTTCTAACGAGAGGCTGACATGTGGGATCTAGTAGCCTGACTAAAGGGCAGAAGGATCGAGCAATTTTATCGAGTTCACATTAGGGAGGCACGAGCCAAGGAAAAAATTCCATCATGTACATGTTTCTTCTAATGAGAGGATTATATGTGGGACCCATCAGCGTGATTAAGCGGTAGATGCATCGAGAAGCACTATCAACTTCAGAACAGGGTAGTGCCAGCGCAGGAAAATAAATCCATCATACACACAATTCTTCTAATGAGAGGCTGACACATGGGACCCAGCAGCCTGACTAAACAGCAGACACATTGAGCAATGTTATCAAGTTAAAATCAGGGAGGCACGACCGAAAAGTATGGTCCGCTAGAGACAATGACGTCTGGGACCCACACACCTCAAAAGACTTCAGCGAGTGAACATCGTGCAAAGAACCGAAAATCTAGCTTCTGCGATGCACCGACTGAGCTTCCTCCATGTTTTAGCGGTTTCGTCGTAGTAGAGGGCCACGAAATCATAAAAAAAGTTTTCCATCGGCCATGGTCGACCCAAGAAATTCTTCACCGAAGATGTGCCTTCTATGATGACTGACGGGCCAAGTCGTTGCGGATGGACACTTTTCTTGTAGTGAACGGTCAATATTCAAAGTTATTTGTACACTATGTAGTGGTAAGATAAGATAACAAATACTATCAATAGTATCTTCTAGATGATAGAATGGAAAAGAGGATCCAACAACTAGAAGCAATGTTAGGATTCACGGGTCATGAATCAACGGTTAATATTCAAAGTTATCCATATACTATTTATAATAGTGGGATGATAAGAAATGAAAGACTATATATCATGCTAAACTATAAAAGAAGATCCAACGGCTGACAATGTCAGAATTCGCAAGTATTGATCCAACGGTCAATATTCAAAGTTGTTCGTAAATTATATAGTGGTAAGATGCAAAGACTATCAATAGTATCTTCTAGATGATGGAATGGAAAATAGGATCCAACAGCTGGCAAAAAGAAATGTGTGGATTCGTGGGTCATGATAAAATAGTCAATATTCAAAGTTATCTGTAAACTATATATAATAGTTGTAAGATAAGAAAAGGAATACTATCAATAGTATAACTTCTCGATGCTAAAATGGAAAAGAAGATCCAACAGCTGGCAGTGTTGGAATTCGCGAGTCTTGATCCAACGATCAATATTCAAAGTTATTCATACACTATATGGTGGTAAGATAAGATAACAAATACTATCAATACTATCAATCTTCTATATGCTAGAATGGAAAATAAGATCCAATGGCGTGCAATGTTGGGATTCGTGAATCTTGATCCAATGCTCAACGAATAACTTCTAGTATGACCATTGGATCAAGACTAGTGAATCCCAACGTTGTCTGTCGTTGGATCTTATTTTCCATTTTAGCATCTAAAAGATACTATTGATAGACTTTAGCACGATGGACACTATCACAAACCTCAAAGCACACTAGCTTCTCCAGCATTCTATAATATTCTCCATCGTTTCTCTAGACCATGTTACCAAAAATTTCAAGTTATATTAGGTATATCGAATCAATGTTGACTTCTACATGATACAAATACAAGAACCAAATATACCCATACTCTATAGATGTCGATCAAATTTATAATTTTTTGAGCTTTACCTATTATATAATCTTACCACTATATAGTGTATGAATAACGTTGAACTTTGACCATTGGATCAAGACTAGCGAACCCACACATTACAAACTGTGGGATCTTCTTTTCCATCATAGCGCATATATAATGTTCATAGAACTAAAGACTATAAGTAAAGTCTTCTATATGCATGCTAGAGTGGATACAAGATCCACGCTTTGCAATGTTGGGATTTGCCAGTCTTGATCCAAAGGTCCAAGTTCAAATTTATTCATACACTATATATAGTACTAGTAAGATTATATAATAGGTAAAGCTCAAAAAATTATAAATTTGATCGACATCTATAAAGTATGGGTGTATATTTGGTTCTTGTACTTTGTATCATGTAGAAGTCAACGATTATATTAGCTATCTAACACTTGAAAATTCTAGTTACATAGTCTAGAGAAATGAGGGAGAATATTCTAGGATGAAGGAGAAGTGTGTTTTGAGGTTTGTGCATAGCATTCATTGTGCTGAATACTATCAATAGAATCATCTAGATGCTAGAATGGAAAAGAAGATCCAACATCTAGAAATGTTTGGATTCACGAGTCTTGATCCAACGGTCAATATTCAAACTTATTCATACACTAGATAGTGGTAAGACAAGATAAGAAAGACTATTAATAGTATATTCAATATGCTAGAATGGAAAATAAGATCTAACGACTATCAATGTTGGGATTCGTGAATCTTGATCGATCCAATAGTCAATATTCAAAGTTATTCGTAAACTATATAGTGGTAAGGTAAGGTAACAAGGACTAATAATAGATGCTAGGTTGGAAAATAAGATCCAATAGCTGGCAATTTTGGGATTCACGAGTCTTGATCCAATGGTCAATATTCAGAGTTATTCATACATTATATAAGATAACAAAGGCTATCAATAGTATCTTCTAGATGATGAAATGGAAATAGGATCCAATAGCTAGCAGCAATGTTGGGATTCGCGGGTCATGATTCAACGGTCAATATTCAAAGTTATCTGTACACTATATATAATAGTGGTAACATAAGATAAAAGTGTAACACCCCTAGTTTTAGTAATCCTTATTTAGTGTTTGTTTGTGCATCATGAGCATTAGATCCATCCCTTTGGACTAAAAATGTGCATTGATAAATAAGTAGGGGAAACAAAACCCTAAACCATATTTTCCCTCTTCATCTCCAATACATTCAAATGGCATTTTGAATTTCGAAAGATGACAAAAATACATGGAACCCAAATTGTTATAAGGTGTCTCTGTTATACTTCCATATCTCAAAAAAAACTTCTTGCACTTTTGAAGTTATGCAAAACAGATTTGAAATTGGTTTTCAAATGAAAAAGAGATAACATAAAAGGAAAAAGATTTCTAAAAAAATACAACCAGAACTGCAACTAGGCCTAGCCCATCTCGCCCTCTTTCCCTCTCCCTTCTCTCTCTGCCGCCTAGTGCAGCGCGCAGTGGCCCACTCCCAGCCCAAATGCAGCCCAGCCAGTCCGGTACCCCCTGCCGTCTTTCTCCTTCCTTCTTCCTCGCTGACGGAAGCTTCTACGTGTCAGCCACCTCGCCGTCGATCTCCCTCGTGCTACGATGCTTGCCGCCGCTGTTGGACGCGAAGATAAGATCGTCCACGTCCTCCTCCGTCTCCCATACCCGTCTCATCTCCTCTCGCCCTCTCTCTCGTGGTTTTCCCCTTCGGCCCTAAAACCCTAGCTCTGGCCGCCGATGATCCTCGTCGTACTCGGTGTTCCCTAGCCCACCCGAGGTGCCTAGGAGCTCTGCCTCAAGACGACGGCCATCTTCCCTGAAGGAATCGACCTCGCGCGCCATGATTCGATGCAACGGTCTTCATCCTCTCCAACGCCATTCGTTGTTGATTCGCCTCCGTCTGGCCTCCACGAGCCTCATCGACCCCTCCATCGCAACCCCGGTGAAATTCTGGTGCCCATGCACCTCTCCGTCCTCTCCCTCGTGCTCTGGTTCGTGCTGCCGACCACCACCACCGAGCACTGCCGTCAGACCTCGTCAGTGTCGTCGCTCCGGTGACCTCCCAAAAGCGGTGCCGCCTGTTTCTAGCCCAGCGCCGCTAACCCCATCACCCTGCACGCAACATATCGATGCAGGCTTGCTCCACCTAAGAGCACCACCATTGATGTTGTCATGCCGACGTCAGCGTGAGGTCATAAAGTCTCTTCTGTTATTAATATTTTGTAATTATTTTCTGTAAATAAAAAATGCTGATAGGTGGGTCCTACATGTAAGATATTTAATCTTTTTCATAAATGTTTTCTGAAAATGATTAAATATATGACATGTGGGACCAAGTGTAAAATAATTTATATAATATCCAAAAATGTTTAATTGTTTTAAATATGATTTAAAATGGATTAAAAATGGCAAAATCATAACTAATTCATTTTAAATCAGCAAAATATGTATAATATATCAAAATGTTCATAAAAATGAGAGCTACACAGTAGACTCATAATGATGCATTGTTAAGCCACTTACATGACAAGTTTAATTAGATGAACAAATTGAACCCCGAAGGTAATTCCGAGGTTCACCCAGAACTAGGGTTTTCACCCTTCGGACCCTATTTAAAATGACCAAGCATGCACTAGGGTTCATTACAACACACTTTAACTTGTCATATCATCATCCTTGCTTGAGCATTGCATCAATGCCATGTGTTGATTGTTGCTTTCCTTTCTAGTGTTTTTGCTTCTTCTCGGTAGACCTCAGAGTTGATGTGAGAAACGAGATCGAGTCCAACATTGAAGAGCGAGATCAACACCATAGAAGGTTATTGACTAATGACGCCAAGAAGATGAACCTGAAGTTCTATATCAGAGTATCAATAGGCAAAGGCAAGCAAAACCCCACACATGATATAATCCTATGATTTCAGAGTATTTCATTCTTGCCACGTGCATACGATTCCAAAGTCTTTTATTGATAGACACAGTAATCCTATTTGATGCATGTTACCTTTGTAGCCTATATTCCCTGATCCACTGCTCCTAGCATAACTAGGGTTTGGCGTATGAGCTTCGCTAGAGCTGCTATATTCGTTGTGCTTAGCCAAGCTTAGTTGTTACCGCTGGTCCATCTGGTTGATGAATCAGAGCTACGAATGAACCTAGTTGGATAGGATAACATGGTATGATCAAAGATGGAAGTTAAACATGCTAAGGCTTGTATGGGAGGCCACGTCGGGTTGTGGTTTTTGCAGTCCCATACTTGCCACCACAAGGATCTGAGTTCTTGCCTCTTGAACCAAGACGAGCGTACAGCCACAACGGGCCTAGAAACCCCCTCGACCAACTAACTTGCCTAGTAGATTCGATGAGTCACATAGTTTAGGTGTTCCATTCGACATATGCATTCTGGTCATTCTTGAAGGAGGTGCATTCATACAGGTAGGTAAGCGTGGCTAGGAACAAGAGAGGCATGGCCTCCGTAATCTTGAACCATGCGCGCATCTCTAGGGACCGACTTTAAGACTTGACCCGTTGCAATGACATCTCCTTAGGGTGTGACTCATGGTCTCGACGAAAGCAAGATAAAGGTCATGGTCAACCACTCTCTACCGGCCATCCAAGGAAGAGGGATAATGTTAACTGGCACTAAGAATCAGTTGGTACTGATACGGTAAAGTTGTGCACCCCTGCAGGGTTATTAATCTTTTCGAAAATACGTTTCCACGGTTATGGACGACTTGGGAACGAACGTAAAGATCATAGAGAACTATAACCTAATCATAAAACTTGGAGGTTCAACGTGTGCTTAAGGATGCTTCCTCGGGTATCGAGGGGTTGATCCTAGTTGGTAGGTTGAGCTAATAAAGATTCAGTGGATATCAAAGATGATCAAAGCTAGTGATATCACTTTCTTATCCCCTCTTAAAAGATTCTATTAGTCGAGCTTCTCCTCTCTCTTTTATAAGGAAAGATAGCTATACGAAAAATAACCCCACCAGCCATGAGACTTGTGGAGTACACCCTGTACTCAGCCTTGCTTTGTTGATACTTCTGCAGCAGGTAAGTGTTGCCATAGAAGATGAGATTGTTTCGGCATCGACATTGACGAGTAGTTTGGGGTTCCCGGTCGGCAGCCTGGAATCTATGGATTGGGAAATCATCGTTATGCTTTAGGACTCTTAGGCCATTTGTTAAGTTTGCTATACTTAATAGCATAATTTGCCTTCCATTGTTTGATGTTTGTGGTTAGTGACCTTTGCTTGTAATAATTTGGTTCTTTGCTCAGCTATGAGCTTGTTGTAATAACTTTTATGTCGTAGGGTCACTGTAATGTTACCGATTCTTTCTCTGTATGCTTCCAAGATTTAGGTTAGGCTTATATCAGACAGAGTTCTAGGATTTGTCTAGCCCTAATCCTGGGGGTGTCACAGGTTTTCATATCAGAGCAGTACTGACTGTAGGAAAACATTTCTACCGGTCGATGTTGAGTTTAGTGCTTGTGAAAACTATTTGAAAGCTGCAAAGTATTTGCGAAAACTTTGGTATGCTTCTTTTTCTCCTTATCCAGTTTCACTCTAACTCTAGTTTATCTTACCTTACGTTGACTCTGAAAAGTTTGCTATCTCGTCTCGTCTTTCAAAGCTTAGGTGCCTTTTAGGCATGTCGATTCTTAACCAGTTGACCTAGTGTTGAGCCTCTAAAGTCAGTTGTGTGTGTGTTCCTTGTTTCCCTTTGCTCTGCTTCAGCTGAAAGGTTTCTTTCTATCATGATCTCTCTATCTTATGGACCCACAGCATTATGTTGATGGTTCCATAGTGATCTGTTCTAGGCCTCGAAGTTTCCTTTCGCCACGTGTGCCTCCTTTTCATTTGTCTAGGTACTTCAGAAGTTGTTTCTTCTCTTGGAAGCTACCTCGTGGTTACTACCTTGTGGTACCCTCTATACTACTAAGATAGTAGTTACTCCTTTCTTTGGATTTTAACCCTTGGACTTGAACCAAAGATCCCTGATTGTGCTGGATTCTGGTGTTGTGAATCTTGTACATGAAGTTGACCTTTAACCCAAGATCCATTTTGTTGATTCCTGTTGTTAATGTTTAAACATTACCCCAGGATGGCTAGTACCTTCTAGTACAGCCTTCAGGCTTGTGGTTATTGTCGTTATTAAATTACGACAAACAAAGGACTTCCCCTACCACATGCTATGGCAGATGTTCCTTACTAGAACCAAATAGATCATGACAAGAGTACTCCTCATGAGTCTCACTTGTATACTCGTGACTCTGCCACACCTTCCCTTCTCTATGCATCGGTCCTTGGAACATTGTTGACTTATGCATTCATATCTCGAGATTGCATCCTGAGCATGTTCCTTTTCCCTTGTTGTTTCTGAAATTTGTCTATCAGTTGGTAGCCAAGTAGTAATGCGCGTTGGTGTCTTCCGATGCAAGATACTCTTGTGGTCCATCCTGACAAACCATTTCGGGATGTCAGGAGAAACAAACTCTAGTACCTTGTCATATCTAGGACCAGGTCAAAGTGTTGTAATCCACAGATCAAGAGGCATTGATTAGTTTCTGTCTGCTCTTCATTCGAGTATCACACCCTTTATACTAAGAGGTTGTGCTAAGTTTCACAACCCTCTTAATGAAGTGATGCTCTTACACATATTTAACTACCCTTCCTCCAAGCTTTCAGGCTCGTAAATGATGCGTCTGTGTAATAATGTGACCATCTAATATTCTTAGCAATCATTATTGCTCCGAACTCCAAGGACATTTGTGTCATCTTTAGCGTGATTGCTTAAGCTATCACTAAACAAAGTTGGACTGTGCTACCAAGTCTGTTGCTCGGGTACACTCTCCTCGATCAAAGAGTTAAGCTCATGCCGAAGCTCCGAGACTATGTCTTCTTGCCTTACTAAGCAAGTTTCCTCTTGAACCAAGTGACATAATGGTGGTTCGTGATATTCTGGACGTCTTTCTAGAAGTATCGCCATGTTTCCACGTGACCGTGTTTGTCAAGTTCTGGAGCAAGCTAGTTCTTTGAACAGCTCCTTCTCTAGGGATCTCTTCTGGATACCCCTGAACTAGTTGGTTGAGCTTAAACAACAACTTGGATAGTTGTAAGACAAAAGTTCTACCAGACTTGTTCCTCCTAAAGGGATGTCTAGTTTTGTTCGTGTAGAAGAAGGATAGTATCTCCTTTATGGATATGTTATCTTCTCCTGTCTTTGATTTGATTTGGGCAATCGTCAAATCAAACTCGGTCCTAAGGACTATCCTGATGGTGTATCTATTCGTGATGTTTCACCTAGGTACATATTCAAGTCCTTTGGTCTGACCAATGTTGTTGTTTTGTTCATACCACATGTGAGTCTATCTTCTTGGAGTATCGTGATAAGTTTGTTGTTGAGCCCATCGATGACATCCTTATCCTCCCCAAGCCAGACATGATTCATATGGAATAGTTGGCATTAATGTTGGAAACTTTTTGAGAACTACCTTCGTGTTATTTCAAAGTATGTGTTCTGGATGTTACAATTGACTTTCTCCGATTCACGTGTAATAGTTGAAAGTTGTCACCATGGATTCAAGAAGAATTATCTTTGTTTCCTCGGGAATTATTTCAAGTCAGTCAAGCATGTGCGAAGTACACTTGATGTGGTTGGTTGATACCTTCACATTTTGAGAAGATTCTTTAAGCACGCTAAGCCACTGACCGATTCGTTATGGAAGAGAAGTTCTTAAAACATCAGTATCCTCCTAAATTCTTCCTGACAAGGATTCATTTGTATTACATTCCAAATAGTTCAAGTAGGTGCAATTATCTTTGATAACTTGCTAATATATGGGTTTTGCAATCTAGCTCATCTTTTGAAGCTTGACAATGTATTCCATATCTTGAGAATCTAGTAACATTACCTCTGTGGTAAATGTTGCAAGTCTTCTATTCAGACATGATGAGTCTGAAGTATCATTCCACCTAACCAAATCTGAATCTCAAGCAGATATGATGGTTAGTGTTCATCAAGGTTTTTGACATAGGTCTCTTTGAAAATCCAGCAAGATTGATGTAATGGTTGGCACAATTAGCCGGAAGACCTTTTGTCACATTCTATTGAATCAGCAATAGGAACCACTCTTCATGAGGCATCTTCTATATCGATATAGGAGTTGTTCTTTTGGTTTCCTTTGTAACCGAAGTCTGACCTTTACTTGATGTCTACTTTCTCGAACATGAAGGAGAACATTTAAAGTAGTGCTGCTCAATGTATGTCAGTCGAACATCTAGACCCTTTTATGTTGGCAAGCATCTTGTTGTGCCAAGTAGATGAAGTCTGAGAACGAAGTTTCTTTTTCCTTGTGTCATCAGGAATCTTATGTATTCATTTAGTGGTGTAAAGTGATATCATGATTGTTGGCAGAGATTTTGATAGATCCGGCTGAATAAAGAGTTTCCTTCGGTGCCTCTAGCATGTTCGAAGAGCGACTATGATTCGGATAATCAAAAGTTCTTCTTGTTACATGTTCCTTGTGACTCTTATGAGTCCTCTCCAGCAAAGAAACCTTTCTGTCTTGACCTTCTGTTGAGTCAAGAGTGATCCTTCTGTATAAAAAAGTAGTTCAACAGCTTGGTTCTCTGTATCTATGTATCCATTAAGGCTCTACTTAAGCCGTCTAGTAGAGGTTCATCTATTGAAGTCTGTGGTTGTGTTCTTTCCGTTGTATGCTCTTCTCTTTAGAAGCATAAACTCTTCTGAAGTTCCATGGTCTCAGTCCTTATGAAGACCAGCTGTCTAACAACTTGAAAACCGTTTCCTTTTGTTTCTCTATTAGCTTGAAGTGTTTCATGCTCGTTGCTCTAGAGATTTTATGAAACATCTATCCGTGAGTTGACATGAGATACTCTGTTTGTGGGTTGTGTCTTTCCCTCTCCTCTTTAGTATGTGCAGATACCTCATAGAAATGAAGCGCTTCATTCATTCAATGATGGTGACAAGGCTCAAACTCTTCGAGAAGATCATCGAAGTCTAGTGTAACCCTGTTCCTTCTATCTTCCTACCTAGGAATCCCGGGACGAGATTCTGTTAAGGGGGATAGAACTGTAACACCCCTAGTTTCAGTAATCCTTATTTAGTGTTTGTTTGTGCATCATGAGAATTGCATCCATCTCTTTAGACTAAATAAAATGTTCATTGATAAATAAGTAGGGGAAACAAAACCCTAAACCATATTTTCCCTCTTCATCTCAAATACATTCAAATGGCCTTTTGAATTTCAAAAAATGACAAAAATACATGGAACCCAAATTGTTATAAGGGGTCTCTGTTATACTTCCATATCTCAAAAAAACCTTCTTGTACTTTTGAAGTTATGCAAAACATATTTGAAATTGGTTTTCAAATGAAAAAGAGATAACAGAAAAGGAAAAAGATTTCTGAAAAAAAATACAACCAGAACCGTAACTAGGCCCAGCCCATCTCGCCCTCTTTCCCTCTCCCTTCTCTCTCTGCCGCCCAGTGCAGCGCGCAGCGGCCCACTCCCAGCCCAAGTGCAGCCCAACTAGCCCGGTACCCCCCTGCCGTGTTTCTCCTTTCTTCTTCCTCGTCGACGGAAGCTCCTGCGTGTTATCCGCCTCGCCGTCAATCTCCTTCGTGCTACGATGCCTGCTGCCGCTGTTGGACGCGAGGATAAGATCGCCCGCGTCCTCCTCTATCTCCCCATACCCGTCTCACCTCCTCTCGCCCTCTCTCTCGCGGTTTTCCTCTTTGCCCCCAAAACCCTAGCTCTGGCCGCCGACGAGCCCCACTGTTCTTGATCTTCCCTAGCCCCCCTGAGGTGACCAGGAGCTCCGCCTCAAGACGATGGCCATCTTCCCCAAGGAATCGGCCCCATGGGCCATGAATCGACACCATGGTCTTCATCCTCTCTGATGTCGTCCGTCGTCGATTCACCTCCGTCTGGCCTCCACGAGCCTCAATGACCCCTCCATCGCAACCCCGATGAGATTCTGGTGCCCATGCACCTCTCCGTCCTCTCCCTTGTGCTCTGGTTCGTGCTACCGACGACCACCACCGAGCGCCGCCGCCAGACCTCATCAGTGTCTTTGCTCCGGCGACCTCCCAGAAGCGGTGCCGCCTATTTCTGGCCCAGCGCGATGCGCTGAGTCCAGCGCAACTAACCCCGTCACCCTGCGTGCAGCAGATCGATGGGGGCTTGCTCGACCTGAGAGCACCTCCATTGCGGACGTCATTCTGACGTCAGCATGAGGTCATAAAGGCTCTTCTGTTATTAATGTTTTGTAATTATTTTCTGTAAATGAAAAATGCGGACAGGTGGGTTCTACATGTAAGATATTTAATCTTTTTCATAAATGTTTTCTGAAATGATTAAATATATTATATGTGGGACCAAGTGTAAATTAATTTATATAATATCCAAAAATGTTTAATTGTTTTAAAAATGATTTAAAATGGATTAAAAATGGGAAAATCATAACTAATTCATTTTAAATCAGAAAAATATGTAGAATATATCAAAATGTTCATAAAAATGAGAGATACATAATAGACTCATAATCATGCATTGTTAAGCCACTTACATGACAAGTTTAATTAGATGAACAAATTGAACCCCGAAGGTGATTTCGAGGTTCACACAGAACTAGGGTTTCACCCTTCGGACCCTATTTAAAATGACCAAGCATGCACTAGGGTTCATTACAACACACTTTAACTTGTCATATCATCATCCTTTCTTGAGCATTGCATCAATGCCATGTGTTGATTGGTGCTTTCCTTTCTAGTGTTTCTGCTTCTTCTCGGTAGACCTCGGAGTTGATGTGAGCAATGAGATCGAGTCCAACATTGAAGACCGAGATCAACACCATCGAAGGTTATCGATTAATGAGCCAAGTAGATGAACCTGAAGTTCTATATCGGAGTATCAACAGGCAAAGGCAAGCAAAACCCCACACATGATATAATCCTATGATTTCAAAGTATTTCATTCTTGCCACATGCATACGATTCCAAAGTCTTTTATCGATATATATACAGTAATCCTATCTAATGCATGTTACCTTTGTAGCCTATATTCCCTGATCCATTGGTCCTAGCAGAACTAGGGTTTGGCGTATGAGCTTCGCTGGAGCTGCTATATTTGTTGTGCTTAGCCAAGCTTAGCTGTTACCGCTGGTCCATCCGGTTAATGAATCATAGCTATGAATGAACGTAGTTGGATAGGACAACATGGTATGATTAGAGATGGACGTTAAACATGCTACGGCTTGCATGGGAGGCCACGTCGGGTTGTGGTTTTGTAGTCCCATACTTGCCACCACTAGGATCTGAGTTCTTGCCTCTTAAACTAAGACGAGCGTACAGCCACACGGGGCCTGGAAACCCCCTCGACCAACTAACTTGCCTATTAGATTCCATGAGTCACATAGTTCGAGCAGTCCATTCGACATATGCATTCTGGTTGTTCTTCAAGGAGGTGAAGGAGGTGCATTCATACAGGTAGGTAAGCGTGGCCAGGAACAAGAGAGGCACGTCTTCCGTAATCTTGAACCCTGTGCACATCTCTTGGGACCGACTTTGGGACTTGACCTGTTACTGCGGCATCTCCTTAGGGCGTGACTCATGGTCTCGGCTAAAGCAAGGTAAAGGTCGTGGTCAACCACTCTCTATCGGACTTCTAAGGAAGAGGGCTAATGTTAACTAGCACTAAGAATCGGTTGGTACGTATGGGTAAAGTTGTGCACCCCTACAGGGTTATTAATATTTTCAAAAAGCCGTGTCCACAGTTATGGATGACCTGGGAACGGACGTAAAGATCATAGAGAACTATAACCTAATCGTAAAACTTGGAGGTATAATGTGTGCTTAAGGATGCTTCCTCGGGGATCGAGGGGGTGATCCTAGTTGGTAGGTTCAGCTGATAAATATTCGGTGGATATAAAAGATGATCAAATATAGTGATATCGCTTTCTTATCCCCTCTTAAAATGTTCTATTAGTCGAGTTTCTCCTCTCTCTTTTATAAGGAAAGATCTTTACACAAAATAACACCACCAGCCATAAGTCTTGCGGAGTATGCCCTATACTCAGCCTTGCTTTGCTGATACTTTTGTAGCAGGTAAGTGTTACCATAGAAGATGAGATCGTTATGGCATTGACATCGATGAGTAGTTTTGGGTTCCCGGCCAGCAACCTGGAATCTATAGATTGGGATATCATCCTTAAGCTTCAGGACTCTTAGTCCATTTGTTAAGTTGGCTATACTTAATAGCATAATTTGCCTTCCATTGTTTGATGTTTGAGGTCAGTGACCTTTGCTTGTAATAATTTGGTTCTTTGCTCAGCTATGAGCTTGATCTAATAACTTTTGTGCCGTAGGGTCACTGGAATGTTACCGATTCTTTATCTGTATGCTTCCGAGATTTAGGTTTGGCTTATATCAGACAGAGGTTTAGGATTTGTCTAGCCATAATCCTGGGAGTGTCACAAAAAGAAAGACTATCAATAGTATCTTCTCGATGCTAAAAATGGAAAGAAGATCCAACGGCTAGCAAAGTTGGGATTCGTGATTCTTGATCCAATGGTCAATATTCAAAGTTATTTGTACACTATATAGTGGTAAGATAAGATAAGATAAGAAAGACTATCAATTAATACTATCAATCTTCTAGATGCTGGAATGGAGAACAAGATCCAACGGCTGGCAATGTGTTGGAATTCGCAAGTCTTGATCCAATGATCAATGAATAACTTCGAATATTGAGCATTAGATCAACACTCGTGAATCCCAACATTGCCAGTCATTGGATCTTCTTTTCCATTCTAGCATGTAAAATATACTATTGATAGTCTTTAGCACAACGAATACTATGCAGAAACCACAAAACACACTTCTCCATCATTCTAGAATCTTCTCCCTCGTTTCTCTATACCATGTTACCAAAATTTTCAAGTATATTAGGTATAGCGAATCAATATTGACTTCTACGTGATACAAATACAAGAACCAAATATACCCATACTTTATATATTGTTGGGGATATACTTTCCGGGTATCCTCACAGTTCCTCACTGACTAGGGTGGCCCACTTCGGGTTACAGCATTGCTTCACGGGCGGCCCAGTCAGGGAGAGAAGACGGAGTCCAATCCGGCTACGGGAAGGCCCGGAAGACTTACCGACTTAGGCCATGATGTTACTTGTAGTTCAAGATGTACTCTATAACAGACTCTTAGTCGTAGTCGGATAGATCTCTCCTGTAAACCCTAGGCCAGATATCTATATAAGCCGTCCTAGGGAGAGCCTTTAGGGCATAACCTCAATAGTCTACAATCTCAACTCGCACAGGCAAAACCCTTGTAACCCATATTCCGGCTCTGCCGTATTACTGGATTGCTAGCAGGAGTAGGATCCGTCCAAAGCCGGCGGATTCAAACCTGGGTAAACTTGTGTGATCACCATCCCGAAATACCGTACGTCTCACCCCCCTCTCTTCCACACACCACGAGGACCCCCTCATGGCGTACTTGTCATCAATCTGACGATAGTTGGCGCCCACCGTGCGGCAAGTGAGCTTCGGATATGTGTTCCGAGCGGAATCTGCAAGAATCGGCATCGGCAAGACTATCTTCATCGGTCGCATCCTCTACGCCAGCGACGTCCCTCTCATCGTTCTCGACGAGACTTGGATTCCGGCAAAGGAGGCCGTGACTGCCTACACAATCATGTCTTTTGGCGAGATCGATGTTTACATTGGTTTCGCTGAACCTGCCCAACCCACCCCAGCGGTGATCATAGAGGATGCCAGCGACGTCCCTCTCATCGTTCTGGGTCCCCTTTGTCCATGGAGGCAGTAGAGTTCCGGATCTCAGAAAACCCTAATCCCACCCAGCCCGCACCAGTTGCGGAGACAGTGGAGAAATCCGAACCTGAAGAAGACCTAGAGGTCAACGTTGAATCTGGAGTGGATCTCCCCAGAGGAGCCAGATCCCAGATCGACCCACCCGTGGAAGTCGAAATCCAGGAGGAGCATATCAACGACACTGATTCTGGCTCTGATGATGCTGAAACAGACAGGCCTTTCCTAAGGTATACACTACGACGTATGATACTGCAAGGCGAAAGCACAGATGCAATCCTCGAGACCGTCAAAAGTTTAGATATGGCTGATCGCGAAAGCCGTAGGTACCTCAGGAAGCACGCGTCGCACTTCGTCGGATACGTGGGATCCGGATCCGGCTCTGCCGATGCTGGAGAAAACGCCGACTCGGTGCTGGAGGCAATTGGAACAAACGCCGACGTACCCGCATCCTCGGATGAGTCGATGACGTCAGCAGATTTCCGAAAGTTCTCCGCGGAATATGAAGAGGAGTATAACTCCAAAGCTGCAGAAGAAGGAGAAGCCATGGATGAAGGATCCGGGGAACACTCTCCCAAAGCGCAGGATGACATGGACCCCGGAGACAATCCCGAAGTCCAAATGTCTGAAAGTACCGATCAGAGCTTGACTTTGGGAAACGGGCCCAAAGCCGTCTTTGCTACCGGCGCTACCAAGAAGGCAAAGAAGAAGAACAAGAAAAACAAGACCCCGGCAAAAGGCCCTCTGACAGAGGAAGTAATTGCCGAGGAATACAAAGAAGACTCGGATGGAGCACTGATCCCAGACGAGCTGAAGAAAGAAGCATCGGTGGATGGACACGTGATCACTGAAGGTGCGCGTAAACTCATCGATGCGGCATTAACTACACCTATCCCTACAGCTGCAGAACTTACTGCAGATGATCTGGATGAAAGGTCGCAATCCCTAGAAGCGCGTCATCAACAACTCCTCGATGAAGCCAAAAACATCACGGGGGAGAAGAAACGCATGTCGAACAAGGAGTACATGTCTCGTCTGCATCAAAAGACACGGAAGCGTCACATAGATGACAACCAATTCCCACGTGTCCGTGCCGTCCTTTTTGGAGATGAGATGGGGAAGCCATGGAAAGATAGCAACGGAGATTGGGTATACCCAACACCAGTACAAAATACCGTGGCAGCCCGAGAAATTCTATCGGCTAATCCAAGACCAGAGGAGATCTGTTTGGGTATCAAGCTACTCAACAAGGGACTGGAGCAGCAAAAGGTCGCCCTGTCTGGAAGTCAAAAACTGGTCTCAGATGCTGACCAATATCGCACAGATCCGGCATGGGCTGACGTAAGACCCCATTACGTTTCGGAGCAGTATTATCGCCCCGAACGACGGGAAGACAATTATTCAAGAACCGGATCATCAGGATAGCATCACAAAACAACACGCGGTTGGGGCAATGTCGCACCAGCAGCCGAGAAAGACGCCATCGCTGCCCTGAATCCGACGAATCCTCCCTGACGAGAATCTAAGGATCGAAGGGGAGAAGATAAAGAGAAATGTCGGGAGGAGGATCGTCAGAGAATGCCGCCTCCTAGACATGAGAACCGTCCGGCTGAGCCTCACTATTGTGGGAACGACGGACGAAGGAACGACGGAAACCATGTAGGTACAAGCCGGCAGGGGGCTCGTCGTAGTCAAGACCCTCCCCAAAATCGGAATAATGACGTTCCAGATGGAGGCCGGCGATCAGCCGGAAACTATCCAGCTGCTCCACCTTCTCCACCACACAGTCATCACAACGGCTCCCATGGAGGGAAAGCAGGACGACATGGCGGAGGAGGTGGTGGAAGAAGCTGAAGTCCGGCTCCACGGCACCGCAGCCACAGCCGGCATTCGAGACGATCTCTATCCCCGAATGATGCAAGACACAGGATTAACTCCAACATAGAGGCTCGGCGCTATGAAAACGATGACGTGTACGTGGGCCCAAAGTGCTTCGGTCCATGCATCAGAGCTACAAAATTCCCGGAAGGATTTGCTATCTCAAGACATATCCAAGCCTACGGCGGCATTGCTCGGCCAGACACCTGGTTACAGGATTTCTTCCAAGCTTGCTGCATCACCAAAGGCGGAAACAGCCTGGTCGCAACCCGATATCTCCCACTTATGTTGCGGAAGACGGCATGATCATGGATCAATGAACTTCCGGCAAAGCGCGTTCTTTCCCAATTTCGAAGGCACATATCGGAGGGCCTGTACGGTTGGAGACCTACAGCGTTGCACCCAGAAAGCCGGAGAAACTTGCCGGGATTACCTCGGACGATGGATCGACACCAAGAACTCCTGCGAAGGAGTAAATTATCAAACTGCGATTGAAGCTTTCATTGCAGGTCTCCCTATTGGTTTACTATGCCATCGCTTGAAGTGTGACAAGGTTACCGATTTGGGAGAGATGATAGAAACAGCAAGCAAGTATGCAGACGCTGACGACGATGCAGAAGGACTACTCAATGCCCTAGCTGTTCCTCAGTCGGCAAAACAGCCAAAGCAACAAGCTCAGAAGCGCAAAAACACCTCGGAAGAAAAACCCAACGCGGAAACAACGGTAGTCACTACTGTTTCTGGGTCTGGAGGACGAGGAGGACGTGGCGGAGGCCGCGGGCGTGGCCGTGGGACATCAAGGGTACAAGGTAGAGGAGAACAACAACCAGACAAAACCTAGTCTTGGGCCGACATTGCCAATAACCCATGTGTGCATCACCTAGACACCAGTGGGGGCTCGTCCCACACCAACGCTGAATGTCGTTTCAACGACGACATCAAAAGAGACGACACCGCGGGCTACAAAGCTAAGCGGAAGAAGGGAAAGAAAAATCCCGAAAAAGACAAACAGACCAAGGAGGATTCCAACATGGAAGAAGCTGATGCTTCAAATCCCAAGTCGGAAGGGAAGAAGACTTTTCCCACCAAGAAGGACACTTATGTCACCTTCCTCGGATCTCAACCAGCAAAGGTCAAAAAAGCAGTTCTACACGAGCTCAATACAACAGTTCCGGCTGTCCCCCAGTATCTGGACTGGTCGGAATTGGCAATCATGTTTGACCGCGATGATCATCCACCTAAGCTACACAGGCGAGGAAAATACGCCTTAATCGTCAACCCACTTATTGACGGTTATGGTTTCTCCAAGACCCTCATGGACGGTGGTAGCAGCATCAATACTCTCTATGTTGAAACGCTACACCGGATGAAGATCTTTGAGACACAGCTGAACCATAGCTCTGTGATTTTTCACGGAGTTGTCCCAGGAAGACAAGCTAATTCCCTCAGAGAGATCACTTTGGATGTTACCTTTGGAACTCCAAAGAATTATCGAACGGAGGCACATTTCTTCGAAGTGGTCTCATTCAAGAGCGCATACCATGCTATATTCGGACGTCCGGCTTACTGGGCTTTTATGGCTCATCCATGTTACATTTACAATATGATGAAAATTCCAGGTCCCAACGCCGTGATCACCATCAGGGGAGACCCGAAGAAAGCGCGAGAGTGCGAGGATGGAAATGCTGCCTTTGCTGAAGCCATGCTACACGCCCAGGAGTACCAGGAGATCAAGAAGAGCATAGATCCGTCCGAGATGCCCGCAACGAAGAAGGAGGTTACCAAGCCAAATCCGGAGTTTAAGGCATCAGAAGAGACGAAGAAAGCGCCGTTGAAGGAAGATGACCCCTCCAAGGTGACCCAGATAGGCGTAGGCCTAGATAGCGCATAGGAAAGCGCGCTCGTCAAGTTCCTCCAAGCAAATCAAGATATCTTCGCATGGCAGCCATCTGACATGACCGGAGTACCTAGGGAACTTGCCGAGCACTCTCTAAATGTAAACCCAAACGCTAAACGCATCAAACAGTCCTTACGACGGTTTGGCGATGAAAAGCGTAGGGCAATAGCTAAGGAACTAGCACGGCTCGAGTTAGCCGGATTCATAGAAGATGTCATCCACACTGAGTGGTCGGCCAATCCTGTAATGGTCCCTAAAAAGGACACCACTGATTTAAGGATGTGTGTTGATTATACTGCCTTGAACAAGGCTTGTCCAAAAGATCCGTTCGCTTTGCCTAGAATTGATCAAGTTATCGATTCTACAGCAGGCTCGGAACTCCTCTGTTTTCTCGATGCATATTCCGAGGTTATCACCAAATCCAGATGAAGGAATCTGACAAAGTCAAAACTTCATTCATAACCCCCTTCGGAACCTTCTGTTTTGTTACGATGCCCTTTGGGTTGAAGAACGCAGGAGCTACGTACCAGCGCATGATGCAGCGTTGCCTCCACGACCAACTCGGACGCAATGTACATGCATACGTGGATGATATCGCGGTGATGTCTAAAAAGAAGGAAACACTCATTTTCGGCTTGGAGGAAACGTTCGCCAATCTATGAAAATACAACATCATGCTTAACCCGAAGAAATGTTTCTTTGGAATACCAGCCAGAAAATTGTTAGGCTTCATCGTGTCTCAAAGTGGCATAGAGGTGAACCGTGACAAAATCAAGGCTATACTTAATATTTCCAGGCCAACTCGCCTGAAGGACGTACAAAGGCTAACTGGTTGCATTGCTGCGGTTAGTCGATTTGTAACCAGCTTGGTGAAAGAACCGCACCATTATACAAACTCCTGATGAAAACCAAGGATTTTGTCTGGACTAACGAAGCTGAAGCTGCACTGCAAGACCTGAAGAAAGTACTCTCATCTGCTCCTATCCTCGCAGCGCCGGAACCTCAGGAACCGATGTTGCTTTATATTGCTGCGACAAATAAGGTCGTTAGTATCGTCATGGTGGTGGAGAGACCAGAGGAAAATCAGGAACACTTGGTGCAGCGTCCGACTTATTTTGTCAGCGAGGTCTTGACAGAATCAAAACAGCGATAGCCGCACTATCAAAAGTTGGCTTACGGTGTTTTCCTAGCATCTCATAAGTTACGACACTATTTTCAGGAGCATCCAATTACCGTGGTGAGCAAAGCTCCCATGAGAGACATAATCAACAATAACGACGCCATAGGACGTGTCGCCAAATGGGGCATAGAGCTCTCAGGTTTCGATATTGAGTATAAACCTCAGACAGCAATCAAATCCCAGATCCTTGCCGACTTTGTCACTGATTGGACAGAGATGAAGGAGAACATGGTCCTCCCTGAGTCGGAATACTGGACCCTCTTTTTCGATGGGTCTAAGGCTCGAGGGGGCTCGGGGGCTGGCGTGGTGCTCAAATCACCCCAAGGAGATAAACTATTATACGTGTTGTAGATCCACTTCACAATGACAAACAGTATTGCCGAGTATGAAGCACTGCTGCATGGAATCCGGATTCCCAAGGATATTGGCATCCGACGTTTGATGTGTTACGGAGATTCGGATCTTATTGCTCAGCAAGTCTCGGATATTTGTAATGCAAATAAGCACATGGCAGCATACAAAGACGTCGTGGATGATCTATCTAAATCGTTCGAAGGGTTTGAAGTTCAGCACATCCCTCGAGCAGAAAATGAGGAAGCAGATGCATTATCTCGAATAGGCTCTGCGCGGAAGGAGGTCCCGGATGGCGCATTTTTAGAGCACCTCAAAGTTCCCTCAATAAAGGGAGTAGATGAGGAATATCCGACCAAATCCGACTCACCTTTAATAGCAGTTCTGGCTGTAATTCCCAGCTAGACTCAACCCTACCTTGATTATTTGGTAGATGGCAAATTACCCAAAGACGAGGTAATGAGCCGGCAGATTATCTGACGAGCAAAATCCTATACTATTGTTAGGGGTGAGCTCCATAGCGGAGTGTTTCTGGGGTTTTTCAGCGCTGTGTATCTCCGGAAGAAGGAGTGGAAATCTTATGGGAAATCCACGAAGGCGAGTGTGGTCACCATGCTGCAGCCAAATCTTTAGTGGCAAAAGCTTTTCGACATGGTTTTTTCTGGCTTACAGCTCAGGCGGATGCCGAACGGTTAGTCAAGACATGCAAAGGCTGCCAAAAGTATGCCAAGCAAGCTCATGTTCCGGCTGATTAGCTGCGAACAATACCTATAACATGGCCTTTTGCGGTATGGGGGCTTGATATGGTAGGACCCTTTAAACGAGCTCCAAGTGGATTTACCCACCTCTTAGTGATGGTGGATAAATTCACCAAATGGATCGAGGCTAAACCTATTACTAGTTGTGATGGAGCAATAACCAAAAGATTTGTCGAGGATGTTATAATCCGATATGGTTATCCACATAGCATTATCACGGACAACGGGAGTAACTTTTCTATGGGAGAACTGACTGAATTCTGCGATGAGCAAAATATCCAGCTTGACATTGCGTTAGTCGCACATCCACAAGCTAACTAACAAGTTGAAAGAGCAAACGGTTTAATTCTACAAGGCTTGAAACCAAGACTCGAAGCACCACTACGACGTGCTGCGGGGGCTTGGGCAGAAGAACTACCTTCTGTAATTTGGAGTTTACGAACAACTCCGAATAGGTCAATAGGATACACACCTTTCTTCTTGGTCTATGGCGCAGAAGCAGTTCTTCCTAGTGATTTGATTCATACTTCTCCTAGAGTTGCCGCATATATCGAGGAGGATGCCAAGATTTCTCGACAAAATGATCTCGACTTAGTCAAAGAAGTTCGCGTCGTTGCTGAAATGAGATCTACAGCCTATCAGCAGAAGTTATGCCAGTATCATAGCCAGAGAGTCCAAAATAGATCTTTCAATAAAGGTGATTTGGTCCTCCGGCTTGTGCAACAAAGAAAGCACAAACTTTCCCCAATATGGGAAGGGCCTTTTTTAGTTAGTCGAGTATTGCACAATGGATCGTACTGCTTAACTAACATGAGGCCAGTCAAAGAAAGACCTGCTACTAAGAAGAGAAAGAGAGCTAGAGGCAGTACAAATCCGGATGAGTTAGTCAGACCATGGAATATTGCTCAGCTACGTCCCTTTTATTCTTAGTTTATCCTTTTTTGTAATCATACATATGTACATGTTCTGTGAGAAATAAAAGTTTTGGTTGCCTCAAGTTTTTCTAAGAAGTTCTTAAACCATCTTATTTCCGAATGATCATGTCATAGTCGAAAATCCTAGAATGCTTGAAAGTACTTTATGCTCATGTTCGTTCTAGTCTAGATTTCCGATTTCTAAAAACTGCTACCTTCGGGTATAACTCTAAAAATTTCTAGTCTTTACTTTGTTTATTTATCTGATTGCCGGATGCGGGCATTTTCCGAGTAGTGAATTGTTGGTACTGGAAGCCGGCTTTGTTTCCGAGTTTAAACTGGTTTAGCAATTGAGCTCCGTTGCTCGGCTAAGTTTCCGGCTGAAGGTTTAGCCGGATCACGAAAGGGACGAGGCGGAAAGCCAGATAAACAATAAGTCGAGACAAAAAATATAAGTGCTTGTGAAAACATTTCAGGCACACAAAAAAAAGTCTAAGGACAAAAGTGCTGAATAGATAAAAAACTTAGCACTAACAAAAAGTCATAGTACTTAATATTTACAAAACGCATCATGTTCTTTCACAGAATAATACATAAGTTTGTGGTCTATGATGCAGGAGGAGATGAAGGATCTACTGGCTCGCTGGTCACTCCACCTTGATATCGTTCCGAGATATCCGCATCCGAGTTGGTGCGTTCATTGTCGGAAACTTCTCCGGCTTCTTCTACAGGAGGAGGCGGAGTATCCATGCGGGTGAAGAAGGGGATCTCGTAGCTGGTCAGATCAGCTAAGTGGCACCCATATCCAGCGCATGAGTGCATGATGGCTTGAAGGTCCTGCTCCTGGCTGTCCTCGTCTACCTTGCAGTACCCTTTAGTCACTTGCCATATTTCCATGTTTCCATGGTGGCTCATGACCATGGAGAGGGCATTCTGCGCGGCAGTCCGCGCGTAGGACATATTCCAGTCCCGAACAAGCTGCGGCATCTCCTTGGCCCTGTCCCGCACCTCAAAATCCGACATGCTTGGCATGTCCAGAATCCTGAGAGACTCGCCAATGTCCTCAAGGGACTGGCGGTAGTCATGAAGAAGATCACCAACTTGGGTAAGCCGGTGAGTGCGGGGCTCGGACAAGGAAGAGTCCGATAACTTTAGAGGACCTATACACAAAACAAGTCAAGAAAAATCCGACATTGATAACAGTCGAAGAAAAGAAAAGTCAGAAAGGTGGAACGTACCAAGAATGACGTCGTCAATCTTGGTCTTCTCCTCCTGGAGACTCTGGAGTTCAGCCCGGAGCGCCTGGGATATATCCTTCTCTCTGCCAAGCTCATTCTTGAGGTCCGAGATTACTTTATCTTGAGCGGCAATCTTGTGATCGCGCTCTTCAGTGGCCATGGAGGAGGATTCCAGGACTTGAGCTATGCTCGTTTCATGATCCGCCTTGAGCATATCCAGCTCTTGGCAAAGTCCCTTGTTTTCCACCACCAGGGTTTTGAGGTTCTTGGCCTCTTCAATCATAGCGATGGATTGTTTCACCAACGCTGTAAGACAAAAAGAACAACAGTTCAGAAAAATTCGACATAGAAAAAGCAAAAGACAAGGTTTGAATCTCGAAATATTTACCTTCATCTTCATCCTTGGCTACCTTGAGCTCAGCATTTTTAAGCCGAAGAGATTTGATCTCTCTCCGCTTATTACAGACATTGGACAATAATTCCTGGTTATAGGAACATACTTTCTGTAAGTCAGAATACCCAAAGTCAGAAAGCTACTTAAGACTCGGGCTAATATTTTTACTAAATATCAGCACGAGCCTTGGGGGCCACACTAGTTCGTTCTTTGGCATCCTAATGAAATCATAAACTCGGATTCTATATCCTACTTCATGCTTGGGGGCTAGATCATATGATATAACATAATGTAAAAACAAGAGTTGGAATTCCGACTTACATATTGCTCGTGGGTGAGTTTTTCTAAACCCGCGTTCACTTCAGCTGTCAGCTTCTCGGCGAGAGTAAGAGGGATCACTAGAGCTGTTGGAAGCTCGCCAGTCCTGATCCTCTCGTCAGGAAGGCGGAATTGAGTGAGAAGGTCGGAGAACTTGACGTCCTCTGCTTCTTGCGCCTCCTCTTCGGGGGATAGATGGCTTTTGTCCAGGACTTGCCTGGCTAGCCGCTGGATCTCCTCTACAGATATATTCCGGGTTAGGCCAAATTTGGCAAGACCCGGACTGTTGAGGAGGTTTTCGGTGAAGACTTCAGCCGAGGGATGATTACCCAAAGAGGGTTCACCCTTATCTTGACCTAACGCACTCGCGGTGACGTCAGTATGCGACCCAAGGATCGACGGCTCTGCTTGAGGAGCCGGATCTTCTGCAATTACCGGAGAAGGGATGATCGCCGGAGTTGCAGAAGGTTGAGGGACCGGAGTCGGAGGAGCCACGGCAGGGGAAGCTATTGTAAGCTTCGTCTGGCGCAAGGGCTTCGAAGAAGTCCCCTTCCCCTTGCCCTTGATGATTGATTTTGCTCTGAGAAAGTAGTAAAGTCGGAAACATTACATCTCGGAAAGAAACTTGAGTAAAGAACAAAGGCGGAAAAGTTGTGACAGAAGGTTACCTCTTCACGACTGGCACCTCCTTTGTGGCAACCGCTACTGTCGGAGCTTTGCGCTTCTTGAGCGCAAGATCCGGCAGTGGAACCACTTCCACCTCCTAAGAGAATTCCGGAGGGTATCCTTCAAGCGGAGCAAGTTCTGACTCGGGGATGTCAGCAAGCTGAAAACAAGAAAACGTATCAACATTGCAATGTAACTCGAAGATAGAAACACATAAAAGATGTGATGATAAAAGCTTACCGGAACCACGGGGTTTTCCGCCTTGTGCATGTCCAGAGAAACCTCTAGAATCCGCCTCTCGATCCGCTCCTTGATCAGCCACTTGATTTGGCTTATGTAGCCTTGAGTGGTGTAGGCCTTGGGGCTGATGGGAGGGAGTCGGTCAGGGAAGACGTGACAGAATGCATCAGTCTATCCCTGTGGTACTAAAGTGGCTGGATCCGGCGTGAGACCCACCACTGGACCAAGTCGGATCCCTTCAGACCATTGTGCTTGATCAGATATTCGATCTGCCTCTTATCGAGGATCAGATCATCTGTGAGAGCTAGAGCAGCCTCGTCCCAGGAAGGTTGGGCCATGGCGGCTCCGTCGACAAAAGTCGGCAAAGCAGTAGCTTTGCCAGGAGCCAGAATATCCCTATGGTAGAAAAAAGTGGCTGGCCATTGCTTGACCGAGTCACTGGCAAAAATTTTGGGATATGCCCGGTCTCGTCTAAGAGAAAAACTAATAGTGCCGGTGATGTAAGGAACACCGGCAGTGATGGAATTCCTCCGGACATAAAGTAAAACCAGAAGAGAAGCAAATTCGGCCTAATGCCGAGAAAGCCCTCGCAAAGCTCAGCATATGCGCTCATTTCTAGAAGAGAATTGGGAGGAAGATTGTGGAGTTGAACTCCATAGTGATCTATCACCTCGGAGAAGAATTCCGAGGGAGGAAAGGACAAACCTCGGTCCAGATGAGTACCGAAGTGAACTCGCTCGCCCTCGTGTGGGTTGGGGACGGTTTCGCCGGAGCCGCTCCGCCAGTCGCCGGCGACGAGCAGCCCCTCCTTCTCCACATTCTTGAGGCCTGCCTCGTCGAGGGCGCAGCGGATCCAGATTCCCCTGTAGCTTTCCTTCTCCGTTGTATCTTCCGCCTTCGCCGCCGCCGCTACCGCCAAACCGGAGGAAGAAGATGAAGAAGCCATTTTTCTCCGGTGATAAAGTGACCTTAAAGGGGCGGTGCTGGGAGTTTTTTGTAGGGGAAGGACGAGGAGGCTCTGTGCGCGCAGGAGGATTGGGAAGAAAGGAGACGGCAAAGGACTGGTGGAAAGGAGAAGAGGAAATCTAAACCCCTTATATCCACCTACCTGCGCCAAGATTCGTGCAATCGCTACAGTGCAATCTCCACGCATCGTGGAAAGAACTGGGACCCGCACGATGATTGCGTCGCCTCGATCTCCACGCACGCATTGAAGCGGTGCCTCGGTTCCGCGGACCCCGGACCCACCAATGGTCGTGCTGACGGAACACTGTCAGATGACGTGACTTGACCATGCTTGTGTCAGGTGGCGTTAGAGACCAAATTCCGTCTTAGTTTGAAAATGAGCTGGAAAATCCGAGTTACCAACTGAAAGGTCCGACTTATTTTTTGAGACCCGGATCGTATCTTTTGTTGTGAAGTTTCAGGAACCCTTAAAGATTCTGCAAGCCGAAGATGAAGCTAGACGATGATAAATCCGACTTTGGATCTTGGAGGCCTCCGGGGGCTGCTGTTGGGGATATACTTTCCGGGTATCCTCACAGTTCCTCACTGACCAGGGTGGCCCACTTCGGGTTAGAGCATTGCTTCACGGGCGGCCCAGTCAGGGAGAGAAGACGAAGTCCAATCCGGCTACGGGAAGGCCCAGAAGACTTACCGACTTAGGCCATGATGTTACTTGTAGTTCAAGATGTACTCTGTAACAAACTCTTAGTCGTAGCCGGATAGATCTCTCCTGTAAACCCTAGGCCGGATATCTATATAAGCCGTCCTAGGGAGAGCCTTTAGGGCATAACCTCAATAGTCTACAATCTCAACTCGCACAGGCGAAACCCTTGTAACCCATATTCCGGCTCTGCCGTATTACTGGATTGCTAGCAGGAGTAGGATCCGTCCAAAGCCGGCGGATTCGAACCTGGGTAAACTTGTATGCTCACCGTCCCGGAATACCGTACGTCTCACCCCTCCTCTCTTCCGCACGCCTCGAGGACCCCCTAATGGCATACTTGTCATCAATCCAACGACATATATGTCGATCAAATTTATAATTTCTTGAGATTTACCTATTATATATGTTACCACTATATAGTGTAGAAATAACTTTGAACTTTGACCGTTGGATCAATACTCGTGAACCCAAACATTACAAACCATTGTATCTTCTTTTCCATCATAGCATCTAGAAGATTCTGTTGATAGTCTTTAGAGAAAGTCTAGCAACATGCCTATATTTTCTCACCTATGTGTATATGTAGGGGCCTTCCCTAAAAAATCTTCTCCTAAATTTTGCTTTTTGCTAGGAGAAACCCTAAATTATCTCCCCTATATCATAACCGCAATATTTTAATAGGAAAGAGCGCACTTTATCAATTTGTTTTCACACATCAACTAAGTCATCCATGTAGGTCCCACAAATAGGGGAGGTTGTGGTCCCCTTTGATGCACCACAAAATTATGACTGGGCCATTGAGTGCGGCAAGCAGAGGTAGCATTCCATCACATCGCTTACCCTAGTATTCATCATCGATATTTGGTAATCTGCCACATTGATCTCAGATCACCTCTTTCCTATTTATTCTCTCCCCTTCCATGCACCAAACCATCTCTAAGCCCCCACTTCTAGAAACCATCTTCGTCCCTGTCTATCATCCATGGCCACCTTCCGATTGCCGCCCGCTGTACCGGAGCGCAAAGACCCCAACATCGCCGCACATGAGGACAATGCCCTACGCATTTGGGCCTTCTCCCTGTGGAGCACACTATGGTAGCTGGCGTGTGCCTTCCTCAACACCAAGTACAGTCACCGAAAGTACCATATATACAGACTCCACAACAATCCGGACAGGATGTTGATGGTCAAGTTCATCAAATTTAGGGATGCCCATCTCCTCTACGGCCAAGCCTTCCACTGCGGTTGCGAGATGGTAGTGTTCCCCAACAATGGAAACTTCATCCACAGTATCCTCCTAGAGAGACCGATGAGTTAGGAGGTGCCGCTTCCTTATCCGGAGGTGCCGATGTCTAACAAGCTGCCTCTAGCGGCACCGACAAGGTGCTTGGAGGTACCGGACCTACACTAGTTCAGCAATGAGTCCTATATATGTAAACTCGTGATGTTACTACAAGAAATGTGCTAACTGGTGACCCCAAATATTGGTCATAGAACGGTCATAGTAGCCCATCTATGACCTTTCTATGACCAACAACAGTAGGTCACATAACAAGGGTCACAATAGACAACTCACAATGTTTTTTTTTGAATTGGTCATGGACTACTGATACGTTTGAAACGTATCTATAATTTTTGATGTTCCATGCTTGTTTTATATCTAGTTTCTTATGTTTTGTCCACACTTTGGAGTATTTTTACACATTTTCTAGAACTAACCTATTAACAAGATGCCACAGTGCCAGTTGCCTATTTTATGCTATTTTTGGTTTTAGAAAAGCTAGTAAGGAAATATTCTCGGAATTGGACCGGACAAAAGCCCAAGTCAATATTTCACCAGAAAGAACACAGAGTCCGGAGGGGAGACGAAATGGCGCACCAGGGCAGCCACACCTGGTGGCGGCATGGCCTAGGGGTGCACCACCGGGGGGTGTGGGCCCCCTGGCACTCCACCGACCTTGCCCCTTCGCCTATATATTGCCTCCGGGATGAAAACCCTAAGTACCCGATCAAAATTTCACGAAAGAGTATGTAGCCGCCGCCATCTCCATCCCTAGATCGGGAGGGATCTGAAGCTCTTCCCGGCACCCTGCCGGAGGGGAGAGATCACCCTGGAGGCCTTCTTCATCACCATGACTGCCTCCGGTGTGATGGTGAGTAGTTCATCCCTAGACTACGAGTCCATGTAGTAGCTAGATGGTTGGTTCTCCTCCTTTGTGCCACCATGTTTAGATCTTGTGAGCTCCGTTCATGATCAAGATCATCTATTTGTAATCTTACATGTTATGTTTGCGGGGATCCGATGGATATTGAGATTCTATTTCAGATTGATTATTGATTCTTTCATGTCTATGTTATTTGTGATATTGCATGCTTTCCATTGTTAGTAGCTATCTTGGCTGAGTAGATGCTAGCAACTCCAAGAGGGAGTATTTATGCTCGATAGTGAGTTCATGCCTCTAGGAATCTGGGGAAGTGACAGAAATCTCTAAGGTACTAGATGTTTTGTTGCTACTAGGGAGAAAATAGCAATCCTTTGTTCATGGAACAATCGTATTGTTTACTTTACACACTTTGCTTAATGCAATTATATGTTGCTTGCAACTTAATACTGGATGGGGTTCGGATTGCAACATGAAGGTGGATTATTAGTCATAGATGAAGTTGGATTACGGTCTATGTATAATGTTGTAATGCCCAATCAAATATCATAGGAGTCAAGATGATTAGTATATGCATGTATGCTTTCTTGGTGTCTGTCAATTGCCGCGCTGTAATTTGTTCACCCAACATGTCAATTATCTTAAGGAGAATCACCTCTAGTGAACTATGGACCCCGGTCCATTCTTTACCATCAATCTACAAGTTATTTAATGTTTTTTGTTTACTTTTCTGCAAGCAATTAGTATCTTCCACACAATACGTTTAATTCTTTGTTTTAGCAAAACCGGTGAGATTGACAACCTCACTTTAAGTTGGGGAAAAGTCCTATGGTTGTGTTGTGCAGGATTCCAAGTTGGAAGACAACACCTTGGGGTTGTTTCCTTGCTCCTACTAGTTCGATAACCTTGGTGTCATCACTGAGGGAAAATTTGCTGTTGTTCTCATCATACCTTCCTCTTGGGCTTCCCAATGAGCTCATCACTTTTTGAGCCATCAAGCCTATTTTCTGGCGCCTGCCGGGGATTCAAGGACAACTTCACAAGGGGACTCCTTCATAACTAATCTCTTTACTTTGTTTTTAGTTTTGCTTAGTTTATTTTCTTCTTTGTTTGCTTGTTTCTTTATCAAAAACATAAAAAAATTAGTTGTTCTATTTTGCTTCCTTTATTAAAAACACAAAAAATGACTACTCTTGAAAATACTAAGTTGTGTGACTTCACTAGCACCAACAACAATGATTTCATGTGCACACCTATTGCTCCACCTGTTCCTAAAGCTACTTTCTTTGAAATTAAACCTGCTTTGCTCAATCTTATTATGAAAGAACAATTCTCTGGTGTTGGTACTAGACATGCTGCTGCTCACCTTAATAACTTTGTTGAACTTTGTGAGATGCAAAAACATTGGGATATAGATGGAGATATTATTAAGCTTAAATTGTTTCTTTGAGAGGAAAAGATAAAGAATGGTTGTTATCCCTAACTACAAATAGTATTGATTCTTGGACTAAATGCAAAGATGCTTTTATTGGAAAATACTATCCTCCTGCTAAGATTTTATCTATGAGAAGTGAAATAATGAAATTTAAACAATCTGATAATGAACATTTGCTCAAGCTTGGGAAAGAATGAAATCTTTGGTAATGAATTGTCCCACTCATGGACTGACTGCTTGGATGATTATCCAAACAGTTTATGCAGGATTGGATTATTCTTCAAGAAATCTGCTAGATTCTGCTGCTGGAGGTACCTTTATGACCATTACTTTGGGTGCTGCAACAAAGCTTCTGGATAATATGATGGTTAACTATTCTGAATGGCACACTGAGAGAGCACCATAAGGTAGGAAGGTAAAGTCTGCTGAAGAAACCTCCTCCTTGAGTGATAAAATTTATGTTATTATGTATATGCTTGTTAATGGGAAAGCTCATATTGATCCAAATCATGTTCCCTTAGCTTATTTTGTTGCTCAAGAAGAGCAAGTTGATGTCAACTTTATTAGAAATAATAATTTTGGCAACAATGCTTATGGTAATAAGAAATTATAGGCCTTACCCTCCTAATAATACTTATGGTTATCATAGTAAATCTGGAATGCCTAGTGAAGAATGAATTTTAGAAGTTGAAAGAGCCACTAAAAACTTCATGAAAATGCAATATGAACAGAATAAATTGTTTACTAAAACCATGGATGAACAATCTACTATTTTGAAAATTATTAGTCATCAACTTGAGAGTTTAAATAGGGAAATTCCTAGCTTGCAATTAAAATTTTCTAATGCTAAAATAAATATATCATCTTTGTCTGAAGCACAATATTCTTTGATTAATAAAATGGCTGCTAAACCTAAAACTATTGAAAACCCCTTTGCTGCTACTAATACCATACAAGTTAGAATTGATGAAAATGTTACACTATTAGCTGAATTGCATGCTAAGTGAGAAAGAGAAGATGAAATTGCTACAAATATTCGTGTTTCTACTATCACCACCTCTAATGCTAATGCTAGCAATCCACAAGAAGTTTCTTCTACAACAATACGTAAAACCAATGGAACCTTTTCTATAAAAATGCTGAAATTCTTCGAAATTTGGGAAACAATAGCTCTACTACTTTAGATGATAATTATGATTTTTACCTTGATGGTTGCAATATCTTTGAAGTAATTATGTTCCTACAAAATCTCGCTAAAAGTCCTAGTGCTAGTGCTATGAATATGGCCTGTACAAAACACATTACTGATGCTCTCATAAAAATTAAAGAAGAAAAGATGAAACATAAAGCTTCTATTCCTATGAAATTAGAAGATGGTTGGGAACCCATCATTAATATGAAAGTTAATGATTTTGATCTCAAAGCTTTATGTGATCTTGATAGTAGTGTTTCTATTATGCCTAGAAAGATTTATGAAATGCTTGATTTGCCACCATTGGAAGATTGTTATTTAAATGTCCAACTTGATGATAATGCTAAAAAGAAACTCATGGGGAGTGTTAATGATGTTCTTATTATGGTTTACAATGCCTATGTCTTAGTTGATTTCTATGTTTTGGATGTTGAATGTAATGCTTCTTGTCCTATTATTTTGGGAAGACCTTTTCTTAGAACTGTTGGTGCCAATATTGATATGAAAGAAGGCACCATTAAATATCAATTTACACTAAAGAAAGGTATAGAACACTTCCCTAAAAAGAGAGAGAAGATTCCTTTTGCCTCTCCTATTAAAACAAAATTTTCTCTTAAAGCTTCTTCATTTGAGAATACTTGATTCTCTTCTTGCTTCTTATGCCTAGCTCAAAGGTGTTAAAGAAAAGCACTTATTGGGAGATAACCAAAATTTCGTTAGGAGTCTTTTGTTGAGTCTTAGAAGTTATTGCTTCAGTAATAACCCCTCCTTATCTTTTTTGCGTGGTTTTTGTGCCAAGAGTAACCTCTAATGAGAGAGAAATAAGATTTGGGAAAGTTTCTATCCCGAAATAGATTTTTGTGCTTCTCTGTGAAAATTTGTGAAAAATCTCCGTACGTCGGATTGATCTGTAATATTTGGTGCTTCTGCCCCAGGTTGTTCTCTAACTTTCATTAGATCAAAACTTTTTGATTTGAGCAACAGATGGTCTTCGAAAAAATCGGATTTTACCTGTTGGTCTGTTCTGACAGATTTCTGCCATTATTTGCATTTGCCTCTTATCTCTTTCTCTTTGAGTTCTCTTTGATCACTTGAACTTTTTAAAGTAAGTGCTACAGTAGCTTGTGTTTTAATGGAAGTTTTACTTGTGTTGAAACTGAACCAAAAGACTTATTATCTTGAGTGCACTAATGTTGCTAATGAAGATTGTGTGAAGTTTTGTATGAAGGAAATTTTAAAGTGTACGGAAGAGTAATGTGATAAGATGAAGTATGGACAAAAGCTCAAGCTTAGGGATGCCACCCATGTCACCCCAAGAAATATTCAAGAAGTATAAGCGTCAAAGCTTGGGGATGCCCAAGGCATCCCCTTCTTCATCAATAAAAATCTCAGGTTTCTTCCAAACACTTCATTTTTATTGTTTTGATGCATAGTTGAGCTGTTCTTGGAGCGTCTTTGTTTTCGTTTTTAGTTTTCGTTTTCTTAGTTTGCTTGAATAATTTGGTTGGACGCCCTCGTTCATATATGATAGTTTTCAAATAAGTTGATTTGGATTGGAAAAGAGTAGGATAGTTCATGCTTAAGTGGTATAAAAGGAGCTTGTTTTTTACTGCGGCCTAGGCTTTGTCATGTCATGCTTGATATTTTTTTGGCTTTATGCTTAGTAATTTTTGATCTAGCATGACATGTTATAAACAATTAAGATTACTTAATGTGCCTTGAAAGAATCATGCGTTGTTTTAGCATATTAAAGCATAATATTGTGGTATTCTCCTTTAATGCTTTATTTGGGTTGACTTGGCGCATGCTCACACCATGTTAAGACTATACCAAGTCACTATAGCCTTTATGATCATTTAGTTTTCGTCTTGTAATATCACTTTATGCTTTAATAAATAATGTTTTGTCGCTTTGCATGATTATGGCCATTATTGCTCTTTTAGTTGGTCGCTACCAGTCTTTTGCTAGCCTCCATACCAAGTATGAGTTCCACTCATCCATCCAACTCCAAATAAAACCAAGTTATTCCAAAGAGTCCACCATACCTACTTATTAGCATTTGCTATTCCAAGTATATTCATGTTTTTATCCACCTTCCGAATTAAACTTGTTATGTGAAAATTAGTGATTAAAGCTCTCACGAACTTGATGTCACACTTTACTTTTCTTGCATTTAATAAACTTGAACCATTGTGCCCATCTATGTTGCGTATATGTTTGCATTTTGTAAGTTGTGGATTAGCAGAACCATGTTGTCATGGGGAACGCTTTCAACATTGCACTTTATTTAGTTCATATCATGTTCTTTTGCTTATGGATCCCAGTGGTGTGAAATGAAAGGGGAGCTTGTAAGGCTCATGGAGTTCGTATATGTGTTCGAGAAACGCCTGGGTGGTTGGTTTAATCCATGCCTAATCATGGTGGAAACCTGCAGCGTAACCATAGTGAGCAATCTATGAAGCATCCTTTATAAAAAAAGAAGCCTATGCAAATAGGAAAGAAGAAGAAAAGAGAGAAAAAATAAAAGAAAGAAAAAAGAACTATGCAAATAGGAAATAAAAGGATGCTAAGATGCTCATTGTCTACTTGCCTTGTCATTTTGATATGGGGATTCTACCGTATCATCGGGCAAGGGGTACCCCGTTGGCGGTTCTATATGATACACATGTACATACAATGACAAGAACTTACTTGTGACTAAACATGAGTAGCATGAGGAACGGTACTCGTAAGTAAGGGGCATGAGATTTTCAGCTTATAACTTGTCAAGCATATCCTCATATTTGTTTACTTTAACCTTAATCACCTAAAGAAGCTTATGATAGGCGAAATGAGAGCTGAAAGCTAATAAGTACCATAATTTTTGGAAGCTCTTTATGAGACTTGAATCCCTGCTTCCTTCTACGAAGGCCTTTCTTTTATTTTTATGTTGAGTCTCCATTTTCTATCTTTATGCACCTATTGAGAGAGCATAGTGGCCATTCTTAGTTTAATGTGCATTGTCCCAAGACTTGTTGATTAATTCATAACTTTGATATTGCTTGTTCTTAAACTATTTGTATCTAGTCACCCTTATGAACTTTGAAGGTGTCCTATGTATTTATATTTTGCTACACTTTGAGGGACAAGCTGAATACCATTCTCATTATGTTTTCTATATGTGAAACAAACAAACGTATTTCAAAGCATTATTATTCATGAATCTTTTGTTTGTACCTTTTCATGTTATAACATAGTTTCTATGTCTTATTGTTAGAACTATATCTTTCATGCTATGTTAAAGTACTATGATCCCAGCTATGAATGTTATAAATACCTTGATCAAGATTATGATGGTGCATGTCACCTCAAAAATTATTCTTTTTTATCACTTACCTACTCGAGAACGAGCAGGAGTTAAGCTTAGGGATGTTGATACGTTGGAAACGTATCTATAATTTTTGATGTTCCATGCTTGTTTTATATCTACTTTCTTATGTTGTGTCCACAGTTTGGAGTATTTTTACACATTTTCTAGAACTAACCTATTAACGAGATGCCATAGTGCTAGTTGCCTGTTTTCTGCTGTTTTTGGTTTAAGAAAATCTAGTAAGGAAATATTCTCTGAATTGGACCGGACAAAAGCCGAAGTCAATATTTCACTAGAAGGAACACGGAGTTCGGAGGGGAGATGAAGTGGCGCACTAGGGCGGCCACACCTGGTGGCGGCGCGGCCTGGGGGAGCGCCACCAAGGGGTGTGAGCCCCTGGCACTCCACCGACCTTGCCCCTGTGCCTATATATTGCCTCTGAGACGAAAACCCTAAGTACCCAATCAAAATTTCACGAAAGAGTCTGTAGCTGCCGCCATCTCCATCCCTAGATTGGGAGGGATCTAAAGCTCTTCCCGGCACCCTGCCGGAGCGGAAAGATCACCCTGGAGGCCTTCTTCATCACCATGACTGCCTCTGGTGTGATGCGTGAGTAGTTCATCCCTAGACTATGGGTACATGTAGTAGCTAGATGGTTGGTTCTCCTCCTTTGTGCCACCATGTTTAGATCTTGTGAGATCCGTTCATGATCAAGATCATCTATTTGTAATCTTACATGTTGTGTTTGCGGGGATCCGATAGATATTGAGATGCTATTTCAGATTTATTATTGATTCTATCATGTCTATGTTTTTTGTGATCTTGCATGCTTTCCGTTGTTAGTAGCTATCTTGGCCGAGTAGATGCTAGTAACTCCAAGAGGGAGTATTTATGCTCGATAGTGGGTTCATGCCTCTAGGAATCTGGGGAAGTGACAGAAATCTCTAAGGTACTAGATGTGTTGTTGCTACTAGGGAGAAAACAACAATCCTTTGTTCATAGAACAATCGTATTTTTTACTTTACACACTTTGCTTAATGCAATTATCTGTTGCTTGCAACTTAATACTGGTGGGGATTCGGATGATAACCTGAAGGTGGATTATTAGTCATAGATGCAGTTGGATTACGGTCTATGTATAATGTTGTAATGCCCAATCAAATCCCATAGGAGTCAAGATGATTAGTATATGCATGTATGCTTTCTCGATGTCTGTCAATTGCCCTGCTGTAATTTGTTCACCCAACATGTCAACTATCTTAAGGAGAATCACCTCTAGTGAACTATGGACCCCGGTCCACTCTTTACCATCAATCTACAAGCTATTTACTTTTTTCTATTTACTTTCCGCAAGCAATTACTATCTTCCACACACTACGTTTAATCCTTTGTTTCAACAAAACCAGTGAGATTGACAACCTCACTATAAGTTGGGGCAAAGTTCTGTGGCTGTGTTGTGCAGGATTCCAAGTTGGAAGACAACACTTTGGGGTTGTTTCCTTGATCCTACTGGTTCGATAACCTTGGATTCATCACTGAGGGAAAATTTGTTGTTGTGCTCATCATACCTTCATCTTGGGGTTCCCAACAAGCTCATCACTTTTTGAGCCATCAACTACTATGAAAAAAATAGATGGCCATAATGTCCATGACCAAAATTTTGGTCATGGCATTCTAGCTTATCCACGTAAGCTAAGATGACATGAAATCTGACGTGGCCACAAATTCAGCCCGGTCCAGTTTAGTATTTTAAATGGGCCTAGCCTAACAATCATCATGTTTATTACTATCAATTTTATTCACCTACACGGGCCAAGCCCAACAGTTCAACCTTTTAATTTTAGGGCCGTGACCTTTTTACATATAATTTCATCCAAATTTTCAGCGTTTCAATTTTGTCCGGTCCCACTAGTCAGTAGGTCCCAATTGTAAGATGCTCAAATTGGGCCCACTTGTAAGTTTTTAATTTTCCCCTCCTACTAGTTATCAGATTTTATTTTCCCATGTTTTGATAAGAATTAACAGCTAATGATTTTCAGGACCAACAAACACATGAAATTATTCTGATTCAACAAGGCCAATTAAAGAACAATATTTCATATAATAGCGATACATTACAATCATGCATAGTTCGCATCAGATATCTAGCTACCAAAATATAAGAAAGTCAGAATATAGTAACAAGGTACCAAAATATAAATATGTGCTTGGTTCCAGCTTTCTTCGAAGTACTCTTCTACCAAGGCGCCCATCAAGTTTGGACGACTCCCTGTACGAATTCATGCCATGTCTCAGAAACCTTCTAGACAACATATGCTACCGACAAAACAAGTGAGCACCAGTATACAACAGGTTCAACAATGTAATGCAATAGAGTGAGAGTGCATCATGGAAACTAGAAGATATAGCAATTAATGGATTAAACTACAAGCTTACTGCAGCTCAAAGTGGTAGTAGCTAAAAAACAAGCATTTTTCAATCCCATATTGTACTTATTCAATTAATCTAACAAACAATATTTTGTGTTACCAAAAATTTAGTTAAAACAACCGGTGCATCAAACTTCTAACAACGGTGGAACAAATACCAGGGCATCAGCGCATCCATTCCCATAGCTCGACACTTTAGAGATGCAATATAATAATTTTAATCAGAAGTCAATTCTATAGAAACCTGAAAAAGCTAAAGTTTTACCATAGAAAATCATTCTAGTAAACAAAGTTATCTAGTTTTACTTGTGGACACTGTTCGGATCATGTATCATATTACAGTATTGTGCACAACTGAAACTTGGTACCTAAAATAAGAGCCTACATGGTTGCGCTAATAGGAACTAACTACCACTGCCACGCATGATCAAGTCTCACACATATATCAAGCCCCACATCAGTCAGTTTATCAAGAAATAAAAATAATTCACCAGTACAAAGAAAAGCTAAATACTGGAGTAGAGATATGAGCACAAGAGGTACCTCTACAAAGTTGTACTGAATGGCCGTCTCAACCTAAGTAGGTGAAACATCAGCAAAAACAATATCTGGTGCTAGACATTTCCATCAAGACAACAATTAATAAATAAACGCCAAAGATAATAATAAGCTTCCTTATTAAAGAAAAAAAAGTAAAACAAATGACTCTTTTATTATACTTACTACCAACTACTACCTCCCATTCTAGTTTTGTAATACTTGATGTTTTGAACATGATTTCAGATACAAATGCATATGTGCATGACCAAGCTCCTTCTCGACAAATGCATAAGTTTAGTTGTTAATGAGTATGAACATTATTGGATTTCAAGCCGAACGGCCAGTTCATGGCCATATCTATATCATACTTTATGCTAATAATGATCCTAGATCCAAGCATTTGCATCCCGCCAAATTTGGCCATTTTTTGAAAACGATCGAAGAGGAAGTAGTATGAAGAGTATGGTTCGATTAGCTCCTTTCTTGAGAAGGAGCTGGCATGACTGTTTTCCTTGCTTAATTCTAGGGTTCTTTGTTCTAAATGTATGGACCTCGATGTAATTTTACCTTTTTGGTCCTTGATGTAAAATGTACTCCCACCGTCCATGTAAAATTCGAACCTAAAAGTAAGTTGTAAAATTAAACGAATTCAAGCTTAGTTGTCAATGAGTATGAACATTCTTGGCTTTCAAGCCGAACGGCCAAGGTCATGACCATACATACATCATAATTTATGCTGATGATGATTCCAGATCCAAGAATTTGCATGCTGCCAAATTTGGCCATATTTTGAGAACGATCGAAGAGGAAGTAGTATGAACACTATGGTTCAATCAGCTGCTCTCTCAAGAAGGAGCCAACATGACTATTTTCCTTGCTTAATTTTAGGGTGCTTCGTGCTAAATGTATGGACCTCGATGTAATTTTACCTTTTTTGGTCCTTGATGTTAAATGTTCTCCCACCATCCATGATGTTCCCATATGGAGTAGATGGGTGAATCTTTCCATGGTAAACAATGTTGCCGCTGATGTTTATAACCATTAGGAAAAAGAAAAAACAATTTTCCAAGTGATAGGAGTGTATTCTATGTATAGCAAGTAGGAAGAATATGTATGTTCTATAGATAAAAAAGTGCAAGAACAGAAATTATGAGCACAAAGGAGGCAGCTCGAGAGAGCAGCGAAGAGGAGTTGAAGGAGATGCGATATCTGAGCAAAGTTGTGATGGCTTCCTCACACGAGATACATGGTATAGTCACCTAGTAGTACTTTTAGTAAGGAGTAGTAGCAAAAGTACTACTCCCTTGTAGCACCCCGGTAAAACCACTACTAGAAAATCGCGTGATATTTTATTTTTATGCATCATCATGACCACATGCTCATGTCATCATGTCACATTGCATTTTTTTTGTGCATCATCATGCATATGTTTGCCTAAAACTAATTTCTAAAAGCCCATCTTTATTTTATAAATATCCCCCGTCTTTATTTCAAATCGAAATCCCAGTCTTTTTCGGATCTCTAGTTTGTCTTAAAACTATTTGCAAATGTCTATTAAAAATAAAATAAATAAAAATGTTTTGTCCGGAGTGGCAGTCCAGCCGGTAATGCTAGAGGCCAACTGGTGAAACCGCCTACCACCTGGCCCAAATGAAACACTAGTCTAAACCCTAATCTAGCTAACCCACCCCCACCTATCCCGCCGCCTCACACCGAACCGCACCCGTAGACGGTACACACACCACACCGCACCTACTACTGTGCGCACAACGCACGCGAGCAAGCAACGTTGCAGCCCGCCGCACCGACACGCCCGCGCACGACCCAGTGCCCATCAACCCCACGCTCCCGAAACCGTCGCCCGCATCTGGCCCCACCACGCACGTCGATGCTTCCCCGACGCTACCGTCCCTCGTCTCACGATCCCCTCGCCCTCTCTGCTCACGAGCAACCGCCGCCGCCACCTCCCTCCCAGGCTCGCGCGCGCCGCTGCCTAGAGCCTGTGCGGCCCGCGTCGCCGGCCCGCCATCTCCTCCGGCCGTCTGAGCCCCTTGCCGGTGCCGTCCCACGCGACCTTGTCTGCCAGGAGCCCGCCGCTCGACTAGAACAACAGCGTCGCTCCGCGACCCTCCTCCCGGCCGTGTCGCCCACCCTCCGCCTCGAGCCCATCCATCACCGCGCCGGCCCGCGCCGCCACATGCGCACCGAGCTCGTCGATCTCGCTACGGCGCCTCGGGCTCCTCCTCGATGTCGAGCCCTACTGCCCCTCTACCTCTCCTGCTCAAGTCACAGTGTCGTCAGGGGCCCGACGACCTCGACCGGGTCTTCCTCGCCTCTGGCCGCTTGAGCATGTTCTCAGCCACCGCCAGCTCCGTGCATGCTGGCCCTCTCTGCCCCGTCTTAAGATCCTCCTCGCTGCCAGGGACACGCGCCCCTTCGCCTGCGACCCTACCTTATGTAGGTCGGTGGCCTCGCCTCCTATAGTGCTGCGCCGCTGCACCCACGGCTCTCTGTCCTCCGCCTGCCTAAGGTCGTCATCAATGCCACCCTTTCTGCGTTGATGTACCCTTGTTTTCGGTCTGCGTGAACCCTCCCCTTGAACTTTATGTTTGTCACCGCCCCTGCAGACAACGCCCCAGTTTCCACAAGTGTTCTGTCTGGATGATCTATGGGTGGGGTGTGGTGTGGATGACAACAGTGTGAAAATGCGTGATGCCACCTGAGGAGTACCGAAGTCCCACGAAGTTCTCCATTCCGGTTTTTGCTAAGATCTTCCGAAGACCAAGGGTGCAACCCAAGTTCGCCATCGATGACAATATGCCCGATCTTGGACCCGATGATCCGAGGATGGAACCAGCACCCTCAGAACCGCCAAGCTCTCCTTCGCGGATCCAAAGCCTGAACCTAGATCAAGATGGATCTCGAAGACCGATCTCGAACCCCAAGATCTCCGTACGCCTAACATGTGATCCCCTTTTCCGAGACCCCTATTTTATAATATATTGACATCTACTTGCTGCATATTAAATTGTTCATGATGGCATACATATTTTGTGGGTTGGTGTTACTTTGTTGATTCACCTAAAATAAATATGGAGACCATATGCGGGCTATTCTAGTCTTATAGTGACTCCATTTAAATTTACATAGCAAATCGATGCCATGTTTTGCCCTGTTAAGACAACATTTAAATTGCGGGGTATCTCAACAACATGAACCTCCTAATTAAATTATCGGGACCCTAGTTCCACTTAATATTGCTTAGTTGCATCGCATCTTTGCCATGACATGCATCATATCACGAACATGCCAGATCTTCTGCGTATTATTAAATAGTGCATCCGATGTTTCTTTTAGTGCTTTGCTTATTCATGGATTAGGCCATTGAATGGATGCGAGTATCGCCAAGTTCTTCGGATATGTATCTTTGACAGTGTTTTCCTAGGCGAGCATTCTCCCCTTTCTACCTATTTTGCGTTTATAGTCTTTACTTCCTCCTGTTGATCTATTGATATCCATGTTGCGATGCTTTAGTCTTTCCGTACTCGTGATATCCCTTGCAGCCTTTATATTGCCTTGGACAACTCCTATTACCCTTTGTTGGTAGATAGTCGGCCTTGCTTGTCGTAGTCGCTTGCTCAGGTGCTGCTTTGTGTCGTCAAGTACCACAGTTGTTGGAAGGTTACCATATGCTTTATGTTGCAGATGATCATGACTTAATTACAACATGATATTAAAATTCTGGGAATATATATAACTAATGTAGAGGCACCGGTGGGCAATAACTAATATTTCGTTCTTTCACGCTCACTTGTGTCCCATAGGCCCCGAGTACTTGATACATGTTCTTTGATTATTCACACTATCCACATACGGGAGACCCTATGGATCCCCCTTTGCTTTATCTTGCTTCACACTTTATTTCTTGGGGCCACAAACTAGTTTGGGCTTTATTACTATCTTGTACTTATGCCATGCTTTATTGCTTTATTTACGATTATGCGTGGAGCACCTGTACTATTTTGGAACGTGGAATGTTTTTGCGGTATTGATAAGCCCAGTCACACTTTCGGGTTCCTAGTCGTTTATAGCCATTGACACAAACCCTGGGTCCATCTCGGAGCCGGCCAACTTTGTTGCGGGTAGCTTAGTGGGGTGGCCCCCTGAAGGCTGAAATGATTTATGAATCCTGTGAATTCTTTGTCGTGAGGCCTCGTTGCATTTTATTTGGTTCTTATCGAGGTTGAATGTCTATGTGTTGCTATTTGTCGTGAGTACTGCAGGGTAAAACTTTCTGAAAGTCGTGTCCGCGGTTATGGATGACTTGGAGCACACTATCTCGATCATAGACAACTATAACTAAAGTAGTGCTATAAATTTGACTATGGAATGACTAGTAATCAGCTACACTATAATGGAATGAGTAAATAAAAGTGCCAACAACTCCTGGATTTGGGATGTCTCCTGCTAATGGTACCTGACTAGTAAATATTGCAACTACAATGGAATGGTTAACTAAAATTCCCCACTTCTTATGATATCAGGATGACTCGTGCTATCTATATCTTACTAGTAAGTGCTGCAGCTATAATGGAATGAATAAAACTGTGAACTGAATGAGTTCCTCGGTTTGACTTCCTCGTTTGGCCTTGAGGGGGAAATACCAGGATGGGTATGATTGGTATTATAATCAGGTTGATTCCACATAGGTCTTTATTATCTCTCTCCAATAGCCGACAGTGGTATCGAGTCTCTATATGTTGTTTAGTGCATGCTTCGCTGCCGCTTCAGGCCACCATACCTATGTAGGCAAGAGCCGACGAATTCTAGACTCGATGTGTACTGGCCTCAGTACTGACTGCTCCCTTTTCCTTTGCCCTTTGTCGGCACCTCTTTTGCTTGGACAGGTATAAGCTCGATGTCATTAGCAGGGTTACCCTTCCGGCTTGGCCTGAGGAGGGCTATGGACGACATTGGTTATTCTTCAGGGCTCTTAGCCGCATTTGCATTTTATCCGTACTCGGATGTTGTATCGTTTTCAAGTTGTTTTGGATCTTTGTATTATATATCTGTATTCTTGACTCATGGAGTCGTTGTTGTATATATATGTTCTGGGGTTCCATGGTGAATTATTGTGTAATGGTATTACTTCATTCTCCACCCGCACTCAAGTGCTTGGTGGGCATCCTTGAATCGTTTCTATGTGGGTTTGGCGGAAACCGCTAAAACTTGCATAGGACCGATTCGAGGGTGTTACATCCCTCTCATCCAAATTACGTTCTAAATTTATCTAGATTTAGATGTATCTAGCACTAATACATGACTAGATATATTCAAATCTAGACAAATCTGAGAACATTATATGGATCGGAGGGAGTAGTATATATACACTTAGAACAAATTGTGTTTTTTCTCTCCTTCAGTGCCTCATCACCATCCCCACATGGAAAACAAATTTCAGGACATTTCGAACTTTTTTCTTCGGCACGGTGTGATTTTCCTTGTGATTATGCCCTAGCTACCAACAGGAAAAAAATAGTAGCACCTCAAACTAGCATCAATCATTGCAGGTCGAAGCATTTAAGACATATATCTAATTTTCTGTTATTATTCCTTTTTATAAGCATCTATGTTAACGTCCTGCGTTAGTGTTGCTCTAATATATTGGGTCAGTGGAGTCGATCCGACAACCGCAGGAGAACCACCCCCCCCCCCCATCTTTCTTTGTTGAGAAACAACGTGCCCCTCGCCGTCTTCCTCTACCGCTCCAGCTGCTTGTGTACCGTCGTAGCCCCTCTCCACCTTTGTAGAAAGGTAGAAACCGCCACCCCATCCCGACTAATCTTCCGCAGTACTCTTCCCCGGAATGACATCATGAGTGATGAATCATAAGATATCTGAGCGCTATAGCCAGGCAATGGGATTGCGGAACCTCCACAACGGACCGCTGAGCAACATCACCAGTCGTGCCGATCTTTTGAGCACCGCTCGCTTGGCTCACGGCATGGTTGGCATGCATCGAGGGATTGCAGAAGATCATGGTCTCCCTTTTGGTTTGCCCTCCCTACTTCACTCTGACCCACATGGCCACTAGACCGTGACGAGTTGGTAAAAAATAGTTTTGCATCATTTTTGTAGGATTCAAATCCTTAGATTATTTCTTATGGATTGCATTTGGATCAAAGGAATCGTGGTACCCAAATTCTTCTGAACTGCACCCCCACCCATGCTTAAATCCTACAGGAATTGGAACATCTACTTGAGTCTCAACTCTCATCACATGTGTAGGATCAAAAGATGACATTCATGTAGGTAGTTCTCCTACGTTTTACAATCGCCTAGTTTTCACCGCCAAACATGTGACATTCCTATGTTCTCAATCCTGCGATCGAAAGAGGCCCAAGACTTTTTCTTCAGTATCCCCCCTCTCTCCTCCAAACATACTAAACTGAAAACACAAGAACAACAAGGATTGTTGATACCCATAACGGAAGGTGTATTAGACAATCAAGGCTGTCGTTATATTTTAAGTTTCATGTGTTTGACAAAAACAAGATTTCTATAAAAAGTTGGTTGTTTGGTTTACATGAATACAAAAACATAGGATTCCTTTAAAACATGGTAAAATCAAAGTCAATCCTCACGTGATAGTATATTTATGATGTTATCGTGTCTCTTGGGACCTCATTCTTGTTTCTTTGTGTGTGTAGGAATTTGAAAATGAGGTCCAAGTTGGATATGAAGAATTGCATATGAATTTTGGGCGATTCTAACCCATAGGATTTTGGAAGATATAAAATTCCTGTGGAGTCCCTTCTTAGTTCCTATGCCCTCCATTCTATAAGAATCTAAACTTGATCTGCAACCTCACTTTATTTATCCTTTGAGAAGTCCATTATGCTCACACTATATTCCTGCAAAACTCTTGTGTTCGTTTCTTATTCACCATCCAAAGACACCTGTTACAAAATTCCTTCGTTTTTAATTCCTAATATGAATTTACTATACATGCCATGTCAATCCTGTGTTTTTCTAATTCCTACATTTTTAAAAAACCACTGATCGAAAGAGGCCACTAATCTTGTTAATCAATCATAGGAAAACTGCCTGTGTTTTTTCCTCTGGTCCATTCATCTGAACCAAACGGCTGAACAGTGCCAAGATAGGAAGCTTTCCTATTCCTACACTTTTTCTTTAATGCAAACAAGACCTTATTCCTTGGTGTGTTTGTTTGCATGCATGATTTATTCATCACGTTTTTGCATCTATCAGATAGTAGTTTTTCCGCAAATCTAGCTAGCCCCCCCCCCCTTTCTCAAACAACTTGCATGCCCCTATATATGAAGAAAATCTATTACAGGGCATTGTCGCGTTGCTGATGTCCCTAGGAAATCCAATAGTAGAAGCATTTGCACCAGTTGATGATGACATACCCAGAACTTGGGATGATGAAGGATATGAAAACAAGAGTCGTTGGGTTGGTACCAACGGAGAATGGATTGCGATTGCAAAGCACCTAGGGCGCTGGTACATCCAAAACGTCTACATTATGGTATGTATCGAGATGCCACGTGTGCAGCGTGTTGATATTTATCCATCGGGTAACCAGTGTTCCCCGCCCCCAATGCACATACGACTACAAGCACGCGAGTATCAAGCTGCCAAAGATACAAATAAAAGAGAGATTATATATATTTGACAACCAATGGCACTACAACCCGATGGCGGTGTTTGACAAATTCATTGCTGCCATATATTTTCCTAGTGACAGGGACTGGATTATCCTTCAGAATGACTATCTTGCACCAACAACGTATGTCGATGCCATTGTCACGAGTCTAATAAGTGGTTCTATTGATCACATATACGCGGTGACAGAACCGCGAGGAGATGTTCTGGTCTGGGAAGCAAACAAGTGGAGTGAGTCCCATTACTTAAAGGTAAATTTATAAATTACTTACAACTGCATTCTTCGTGACACTTTTACTAACTTAAATGCACACATAGGTATACTTACAGGTCCGCGTGTCATACAGGCTCCAGTAATTGAAGATACTGCATTACGCAGCTGGTACTTGGCAAATCTTGGCTCGGATATCCTGTGGATTCACACCAGGGATGCACGAACTAGCACCCATGGTGATCCTGTATCATACATGGGTAGAGAGATGCTCTCTTATTCCTCACTCTGCTGCCATGTTTTCTAGAGGGCCCTTCATCTGAATGACCCTATAGCACTAGACTATATCATAAGGGACAACTTGAAGGGAGGTCAGTGTTTGTGGGAATCAACCATCCATTTATCATCGATCCCCCTGAATCCCTGAACTTGTTGGTGCCGATGTTGACGAAGCAATGGTAGTGTTTAGAGCAGACTGTGTGTTTGTGACACATGTGCCCTGCCAACATCGCCCACAGTCAATTCCAGATTGGAGTCGCATGCATGTCAATGGGGGGGCTGCCATATGCTCATCAGTTAACTATACTGGAGCAGAACATAGGGAGAAAATGTTCGAGTCGCCAATGTAGTTCGTGCCAACCCTGCCTCGTTAGGACTATGTGAAGTTTGACCAATATGCAGAAAAGCTGATTATGAGCATTCGCAACATCATTTCTATAGCTACTAGTTGTCACCATGTAATGTACAATACTACATACATAGTACTTTCATATTGTATTGTAGTATCATCACTTGCAACATTATTTCCACTATTGCTTGTACTAGGCACCATGTACGTAATATACTTTCATATTATGTGTTTGTTGTTTCCCTATTCAAGCACTCAAGGTACCGTGCCCAAATTTCTAGGTTATTAATTTTGGCATAACAATTAGTAGTACTATATTGGTGGTTGTTGGATTTGCTATGTGGTGGATATTGCGGGAAAGGCAAGCTTTCTTTTGTCCAAAGGATACATCAAACCCCGCCACAATTAATCCCTCACCAGCCCTAGCCCTAGCTCTCTCTCACACAACACTCCTTTATCGCCATTGCGCTTCCATCCATTGATGACCACCACCACCGCAACTTACTCATCTTAGGCGGGTCGGCTATGGGTAGCGCGCCCTGCAACCTCATCTATAGAGCCGTCGCATCCCTCAGACATCACGGTGGTAGTGCGGTATGTACATAATCCTTGAAACAATTGATGTTGATGATGAGATGCGGTTATACTTTTATTAGTGCTTGGTTAACATTGGGTTGGAGTTGAGTAGTTCTCATCTAGTGCATTTAACCCATTTGTATACTACAGTACAATTTTACACATGCAAGCTAGTTCTAGGCCTAAATCTATGGTGAACTGTAATAATAAGTTCAAATTTTGTATTTATCAATCCATGACTGATGATGATTTGGGAGGCCACTCGACATGTTTTGCTTGGTTGGTCTCAGGGGAGGAGGTCCCTTTACTTTGGGTAAGTTAGGGCAGCTGCTGCTCTACCCTCATTTTTGCCAAAATTTCAAATATATGTATGGATCTCTAGCATCGGTGGCAGATAGAGCTCATCCTATTCGTCCAATCGTCTGTTCCTAGGTGTTCAATATCTATACTACTTCATAATGAACTGCACTAATGTGATGCCTAGACCTTGGCAGTACTAATATAACCAGCATTCATGCTAGCTAGAGTTAAGACTATGTGTACTTCGATAAGAAAATTGCTCCACTTTACTTTCTTAGATGATCTTGTATTGTACTCTATCAGATAATACTGTATTTCACAATTATTGACAGCTGGTAGAGACATTATCTGTCCATAGTCATATTTTTGCAGTGATCGGGCAAGAATCTCAAGCTTGGAGAGACTCATCATCGAAGAACATAGGAGAGCCCTATGTAGTCTGGATGGAGGGAGAGCCAGAACACCCACGTGGAGAACACCTATGATGAGTTCTGCACAGTGTTGTTAATACCGGGAGTTTTAGACATGCAAAGCATACCTAGCTCCTTTTTGCCAACATTTAGCGGAGAGTATCTAGAGGCCATCAAGCTGAAGATATGCATAGCCTGCCACTAGGACGTTGACCTGAAGAAGTATGGCATCCCACAAAAACCACTACTAAAAAATCGTTGTGTTTTTGTGCATCGCATCATCATGACCGCATGCTCATGTCATCATGCCACATTGCATTTGAGCATCGTCATGTCATCCTGCATTTGTTTGCCTAAAACTATTTCCAAAAATTCTATCGTTGTTTTCTAAATACCCTGTCTTTAGTCAAATCCAAAACCCCGGTCTCTTCGGGATATTTTATTTGTCTAAACCAGATTACAAAAGCCTTTTAAATAAATAAATAAAACTTGTATTATTTTTGGGAAGCAGCCAGCTAGGCCCAAAAGCCCAGCCGGCCACCTCCAGATCAAACCCTAACCCACACCTACCCAAACCCTAGATCCCCACCACCCCACCTACTCCCCACAACCGCTGCCACCACCCTACCTCGCACCCACGCTGACCCAGCGCCGCACCTGGCCCATCCCGTGAGACCCACCATTGTGACACGCACGCGAACCACACCCAGGCCCCAGCGACACAGCCACCTCCCGCACGCAGTAGCCCCGCCCCGACGTGCCCACCTCGGATCCTCCGCCTGACGCGTGAACCGGCCCCACCTCTTCGCTTCCTCGCGTCGCTCGGACGCGATCCCCTGCACCCCGCCTCTCTGTCTCACCCACCAACCCCCGCGAGGGCGCTCCTTGCCTCTTCTGCCGTGCGCCAAGCCCGCAGCCACGTTCCCCCTTGTCGGCCGAGAGGACCCCCAGCTCCGCCACCGCAGCTTGTCGGCCTTGACCGCATCTCCGACCGCCCCGTCCGTGCCACCTCTTCGGACCCGCGTGCCTCCATCCACTCTGTTGAGCTCACCGCTAGGGCCTCATCCTTGACGACATAGACGCGCATGGCCCCCTGCTCTCCAAGCCCGGCGTCCTCCCTGCTTCCCTGCTCCACCGCTGCAGTGGTGCTCTCCGCCGACCCGCCCATCTCCACGACCAAGCCACTGCATCTCGTTGGCCTCTGCATCGAGCCGGCCACCACCTGCCCGCTCGTCCCCACAACACGCCGCCGTGCTCCTGTTGCCGACGAGCTCGTCCTCAGCCCCGCTGCTGTGACCACCCTCCCTCTCTTCTGCACCATCCCCAACCCGTCCTGCACCACCACGGACCTCCTCGGCGCTGGTGCTCCTCTGCTCCGCCCCGTGCGCATCTGCGAGCCGAGCCGCCGCTAGGGCCCTGTCCTGCCCTTGCTGTCTTCTGAAGCCCAGCTACCACCACGCCATCCACCTCATGAGGTAGCCTTCCTCGCCGTTCTCGGCCACCGCCAGGAGCTCCGAACATCGCCATGTCTTCTACCGCGCTCAGGCCCACGCCATCCCTAGCTCGGATGCGTCATCCCGTGGGTGTCCTCCTGCCGTTTTGTTCGGTACATGAAGATATGTGTGCCTATGTTTGTCGAGCAAGTTCCCCTTTAACAATACCCGAGACCTCAACAGGGACAAGTAGTACTAGTTGGGCAATAACTTGATGCAGATACTAGAGAGAAGATCTACATCGACAATATCGACCTCGATGAGCTTTTGGGCATCGATCCTCAAAGTCTGGCACTAACGAGTGAAGTCGAGACCGCCAAGTCCTTCGTCACAGAACGCCGAGCTCTCCCTCCGAAACCCCACGACTGTTCCCCTGGACCGCCAAGATCTCCAATCGGAATCCGAGGACGCCTAGACCCCGGTACGACAAGACCTCCTTCCCGCACCGATGCCCGAGGACCGGACGCCAAGGTCGCCTACACGGAACACCGAGTTCTCCACCTTGAACACCATGACCGTCTACACAAACCCGAAGACCACGGATGCGACAAGATCTACTCCGTTGTCCGAGAATGTTCCCACCGAGACCGATCCCCGTCGAACCCTGTCGAACCCCCGGAACCAAGATCTTCCGAACCCAGATGTGTGACCCTAAGCCTCTATTTTTATAATATGAAATATACCTGTCACATCATTAAATCATCATGCTTGCATACATGTCATCTGGTGGGTTGGGTCAAATAGTCGATTCACCTAAATTAAATATGGAGTCCATATGCGGGCTATTTTGTTCTTATTATGGCTCCATTTAAATTTGTGTAGTGAACGGATGCCATCATTGCCTTGTTAATTCCACATTTAATTGCGAGGTATCTAAATGACTGGAACCTATTAATTAATTGTCGGGACCCCGGTTCCGCTTAATACTGCCTAATTGCACCGCATCTGCATCATATCATAATCATGTCGGATCTTCTGCCATAGTATTAAATATTGCATCCGGTGTTTCTTCTAGTGTTTGCTTCTTCGCGGATTAGGCCGATGAGTTGATGCGAGTATCGACAAGTTCTCCGAATATGATCCTTCGGCAGTGTTTCCCAGGCGAGCATTCTCCCCCTTTCTACCTATTTTGCATTTATAGTCTTTATTTCCTCCTGTTTATCTATTGCTATCTGTGTTGCGATGCTTTAGTTTCCGTGCACCATTTAAATTCCTTGCAGCCTCTATATTGCCTTGGACACATCCTATTGCCTGGTGTTTGATAGACAGTCGGCCTTGCGAGTCGTAGTTGCTTGCTTAGGTGCTGCTTCGTGTCATTGTCGTTCCACCGTTATTGGAAGGTTGACACATGCTTAATGGTGGAGATGATCATGACTTTAAATACAACTATTAAACTGTTGGGATAACTAATGAAAGAGGCACCGGTGGGCAATATATGCTATTTGGTTTTTCATGTCCACTTGTGTCACATAGGCCCCGAGTACTTGATACCTGTTCCTTGATTATTCCCACTATCCACATCCGGGAGACCCTATGGATCCCCCTTAGCCAGAGCTTGATTCATTTCTTATTTCTTGGGGCCACAAAGTAGTTTGGGGCTTTATTACTATCTTGTACTTATGCCATGTTTTACTGCTTTATTTACGATTGTGCGTGGAGCACCTGTACTGTTTTGGAAAGTGGAATGTTTTCGCGGTATCGACAAGCCCAGTCACACTTTCGGGTTCCTAGTCATTTACAGCCATTGTCACAAACCCTGAGTCCATCTCGGAGCCGGCCAACTTCGTCGCGGGTAGCTTAGTGGGGTGGCCCCCTAAAATAATTTATCAATCTTGTGATTTCTTTATCGTGAAAGCCTCGTTGGGTTTTGATTTGGTTTTTCCGAGGTTGATCGTGTGTGTGTTGCTATTTGTGCACCCCTACAGGGTATATCTTTCTGAAAGCCGTGTCCGCGGATATGGACGACTTGGAGCACAGTATCTCGATCATAGACAAGCATAACTAAAGTAGTGCTATAAATTTGACTTAATATGTGACTAGTAATCAGCTTAACTACAATGGAATGGATAATAAAAGTGCCAACAACTGGTGGAATTGGGGTGTATCGTGTCATGTTATACCTACCGAGTAAGTATCGCAACTCCAATGGAATGAAATAAAAGTAAGTACTGCAACTATCACTGAATGCTTAACTAAAACTGCCCACTACTTATGCTATCAGGATGACTCATGCTACCTATGTCTGACTAGTAAGTGCTACAACTATAATAGAATGAATAAAACTGCCAACTGTGTGAGTTCCTCGGTTTGACTTCCTCGTTTGGTCTCGAGGGGGAAAACCAGGATGGGTATGATTGGTGTTAGTATAAGGTTGGTTCCAGATAGGTCTTTGTTATCCCTCTCTAATAGCCGACAGATGTATCGAGTCTCTATAGGTTGTTTAGTGCATGCTTCGCTGCCGCCGAATTCTAGCCTCGCCATGTACTGGCCTCAGTACTAACGCTCCTCTTTTTCCCTTTGCCCTTTCGTCGGCACCCCTTTTGTTTAGCAGGTACGAGTTCGACGTCGTTAGCAGGGTTACCCTTCTGGCTTGCCTGGGCAGGGTTATGGACGCCATTGGTTATTCTTCAGGGCTCTTAGCCCAATTTGCTTCTTATCCATACTCGGATGTTGTATCGTTTTCAAGGTGATCTGGATCTTTGTATAGCATATCTGTATTCTTGACTCATGGAGTCGTGTTGTATATATCTGTTCTGTGGGTTCCATCATGGACTATTGTGTAATGGTATTACTTCGTTTTCCACCCACACAAAAGTTCCTGGTGGGCATCCTTGAATCGTTTCTATGCGGGTTTGGCGGGAAGCGCTGAAATCTGCATAGGGCCGATTCGAGGGTGTTACAAGAAGCAAGATAGCAAGGTTATCCTTGACGAAGGATGGCTAGATTTTGTCAAAGCACATGACTTGAAGGTATGGTACTTTTTGATATTCAAGAAGCTTGCCACCACTTTCTTTAAGGTGATAGTATTTGATCATGATAACTACGAGAAGGTGATCAGATGTGCAGGTTATCACCCATCATTTGAGGAACAATTTACTATATCATAGTGTATTAAGGCGGTGACTCTTCGCTTCTAATTATAATTATTCTGTAAAGAGGTGGTCTATAACTATACCCCTCTATTCATGCATTGTGTTGGAACACCGTGGTACTTGATCGTGTTAGGCTCCAATGTGGAGATATTTACTGTACTATGTTTGCAGCAAAACTGCAAAACAAACATCTAGTGTACTACTTCTAGTATTGTACTACCTCTATTCCACAGTATAATCCTTTTTAGCAAACTAAACAATCATCTTGTTAGTTCCGCCACATATAAGAGTTGTAGTACCTAACAATCAAGTGGGTAGGTGTAATACAACTCACGTATGCAGCAGAACTAACGAGATGATTGTTCGTTGTACTCTACTGCTATTAGTAGTATTGTACTAGTACAAATGTACAACTACTAGGTACTATTTTTTAGGAAAATAGAAGTTGTAAATAAACATCATATGGTCAAACATGATAGTAGTAGTAACTCTAGTCGGCATGCACAACAGTGTGCCAGCCTAGCTGTAATGCCCCAGGATGTGACATGGTTAATTTAGTGCATGGCAGCGTGCCAGCCTAGCTATAAAATGCGCTAAGATGTGAGATGGTTAATAGTGCATTATAGTGTGCCAGTCAAGCTATAGTAGGCATCCTTGATGCAGCTTCAGAGGCCTTACACAAAAACCTCATTCAAAGAGCCATCCCATCTTCACCATCTCGATTGTTTATCCCCACTCACCAACGCTGCCTAACCGCATTTGGGATCGTCTCCAGTGCACGCTTCGCACATTTTCTTAACCATCTCGCCCGCTGCATCAGATCTTGCAAGCTGATCCACCCCTCTCCAAAATCCACCCAATAGTCATATCGGGTCCGACCTCTTCCCCCAATCCATTCCGATGTCGCAATCAACGCACAACCGGCTGCACAGTGTATAGAGCAAGGTCGACAATGACGTTTACAATGAAATTTCTATGCATCTGGACACTACCAGTGCCGCCCGAATGGCCACATGCCCCAACGAGATGTACCGCCAAGTCGCGGGCAGAAATGGTAGCACATGCCCCCAACGACGACTGCGGGACATTAGTCCCCTACAATGACGTCTACGACCACATAATCTGGTGCTTTCATGGCCAATAAGTCTGCACGGAGCCTAGATGTGAGTTCGTCACCTCGTTGGTAGCGCTAAGACCTATGGTAGAGCTTGTCCACCACCTCAGAGTTTCCTAGTCGAGGACTGCGGCCATAATGCCCTGTAGCCACAAACACTGGGAGCCATCTAAGCCGGTGCCCATAAGAGGCTCGTCGGGAAAAGATATCATCGACATTAGGAAATAGGGCACCGTGTTTGTTGCCCAAATTGAAGGCCACACCACGGACATCGCCATATCCACTAGGTTTCGTCAGTTCACGGCGTGCGAATCGCCGCGGTACAAGGTTAAGCTTTGGTCACTGTCTCTGTGGTAAGATAAGATATATAGTGGTAAGATAAGATAGCGAAGACTATCAATAGTATCTTCTAGATGATGGGATGGAAAATAGGATCGAACAGCTAGCAGCAATAAATCCGTACACTATATATAATAGTGGTAAGATAATAAAAGGAATACTATCAATAGTATATCTTCTCGATACTAAAATGGAAAAGAAGATCCAATAGCTAGCAATGTTGGGATTCACGAGTCTTGATCCAACTATCAATATTCAAAGTTATTCGTACACTATATAGTGGTAAGATAAGATAAAAAGATTATAAATACTATCAATATTCTATATGCTAGAATGGAAAAGAAGATCCAATGGCGTGCAATGTTGGGATTCGCGAGTCTTGATCCAACGCTCAACGAATAACTTCGAATATTGAATTGGATCAAGACTAATGAATCCCAACATTGTCTGTCGTTGGATCTTCTTTTCCATTTTAGCATCTAAAAGATACTATTGATAGTCTTTAGCACAATGGAAACTATGCACAAACCTCAAAGCACACTAGCTTCTCCAGCATTCTAGAATATTATCCATCATTTCTCTAGACCATGTTACCAAAAATTTCATGTAATATTAGGTATATCTTATCAATGTTGACTTCTACATGATACAAATACAAGAACCAAATATACCCATACTTTATAGATGTCGATAAAATTTATATTTTTTTGAGCTTTACCTATTATATAATCTTACCACTATATAGTGTATGAATAACGTTGAATTTTGACCGTTGGATCAAGACTCGCGAACCCACACATTACAAACTATGGGATCTTCTTTTCCATCATAGAGCATATATAATGTTCATAGCGCTAAAGACTATCAGTAAAGTCTTCTATATGCATGCTAGAGTGGATACAAGATCCACGGTTTGCAATGTTGGGATTTGCCAGTCTTGATCCAAAGGTCCAAGTTCAATTTATTCGTAAACTATATATAGTACTAGTAAGATTATATAATAGGTAAAGCTCAAAAAATTATAAATTTGATCAACATCTATAAAGTATGGGTGTATATTTGGTTCTTGTACTTTGTATCATGTAGAAGCCAACGATTATATTAGCTATCTAACACTTGAAAATTCTAGTAACATAGTCTAGAGAAACGAGGGAGAATATTCTAGGATGATGGCGAAGTGTGTTTTGAGGTTTGTGCATAGCATTCATTGTGCTGAATACTATCAATAGAATCTTCTAGATGCTAGAATGGAAAAGAAGATCCAACATCTGGAAATGTTGGATTCACGAGTCTTGATCCAACAGTCAATATTCAAAGTTATTCGTACACTATATAGTGGTAAGATAAGATAAGAAAGACTATCAATAGTATCTTCAAGATGCTAGAATGGAAAATAAGATCCAACGACTATCAATGTTGGGATTCGCGAATCTTGATCGATCCAACAGTCAATATTCAAAGTTATTCGTAAACTATATAGTGGTAAGGTAAGGTAAGGTAAGAAACACTAACAATAGATGCTAGGATGGAAAAGAAGATCCAAGAGCTAGCAATTTTGGGATTCACGAGTCTTGATCCAATTGTCAATATTCAGAGTTATTCATACATTATATAGTGGTAAGATAAGATAACAAAGACTATCAATAGTATCTTCTAGATGATGGAATGGAAATAGGATCCATCAACTAGTAGCAATGTTGGGATTCGTGGGTCATGATTCAACGGTCAATATTCAAAGTTATATGTACACTATATATAATAGTGGTAAGATAAGAGAAAGGTGTAACAATCCTAGTTTTAGTAATCCTTATTTAGTGTTTTTTGTGAATCATGACCATTGCATCCATCTCTTTGGACTAAATAAAATGTGCATTGATAAATAAGTAGGGGAAACAAAACCCTAAACCATATTTTCCCTCTTCATCTAAAATACATTCAAATGTCCTTTTGAATTTCGAAAATTGACAAAAATATATGGAACCCAAATTGTTATAAGGGGTCTCTGTTATACTTCCATATCTCAAAAAAACCTTCTTGTACTTTTGAAGTTATGCAAAACATATTTGAAATTGGTTTTCAAATGAAAAAAAGAAAACAGAAAAGGAAAAAGATTTCTGAAAAAAATACAACTAGAACCGAAACCAGGCCCAGCCCAGCTCACCCTCTTTCCCTCTCCCTTCCCTCTCTGTCGCCTATTGCATCCCACAATGGCCCACTCCTAGCCAAAGTGCGGCCTAGCCAGCCCGGAACGCCCCTGTCGTCTTTATCCTTTCTTCTTCCTCGCCGACGGAAGCTCCTGCGTGTCAGCCGCCTCGCCATCGATCTCCCTCGCGCTATGATGCCCGCCGCCGTTGTTGGACATGAGGATAAGATCGCCCGCATCCTCCTCTCTCACCCATACCCATCTCATCTCCTCTCGCCCTCTCTCTCGCGGTTTTCCACTTCGGCCCTTAAACCCTAGCTCTTGCCACTAACGAGCCCCGCCGTCCCCTATCTTCCCTAGCCCACCCGAGGTGCCCAGAAGCTCCGCCTCAAGATGATGGCCATCTTCCCTGAAGGAATCGACCTCGCGCGTCGTGAATCGAAGCCACGGTCTTCATCCTCTCCAATGCCGTCCGTCGTCGATTCGCTGCCGTCTGGCCTCCACGAGCCTCACCGACCCCTCCATCACAATCCCGATAAGATTCTGGTGCCCATGCCCCTCTTCGTCCTCTCCCTCGTGCTCTGGTTCGTGCTGCCGATGACCACCACCGAGCGCCACCGTCAGACCTCGTTAGTGACATCGCTCCGGCGACCTCCCAGAAGCGGCGCCGCCTGTTTCTAGCCTAGCGCGATGCGCTGAGTCCAGCGCAGCTAACCCCGTCACCCTGCATGCAGCAGATCGATGGGGGCTTGCTCGACCTGAGAGCACCTCCATTGCTGACGTCATGCTGATGTCAGTGTGAGGTCATAAAGGCTCTTCTGTTATTAATGTTTTGTAATTATTTTCTGTAAATGAAAAATGTTGACAGGTAGGTCCTACATGTAAGATATTTAATATTTTTCATAAATGTTTTCTAAAATGATTAAATATATGGTATGTGGGACCAAGTGTAAAAAAATTATATAATATTCAAAAATGTTTAATTGTTTTTAAAATGATTTAAAATGGATTAAAAATTGCAAAAATCATAACTAGTTCATTTTAAATCAAAAAATATGTATAATATATCAAAATGTTCAGAAAAATGAGATCTACACAATAGACACATAATCATGCATTGTTAAGCCACTTACATTACGAGTTTAATTAGATGAACAAATTGAACCCCGCAAGTGATTCCGAGGTTCACCCAGAACTAGGGTTTTCACCCTTCGGATCCTCTTTAAAATGACCAAGCATGCCCTAGGGTTCATTACAACACACTTTAACTTGTCATATCATCATCCTTGCTTGAGCATTGCATCAATGCCATGTGTTTATTGTTCCTTTCCTTTCTGGTGTTTCTGCTTCTTCTCGGTAGACCTCGGAGTTGATGTGAGCAACGAGATCGAGTCCAACATTGAGGACCGAGATCAACACCATTGTAAGGTTATTGACTAATGACGTCAAGCAGATGAACCTGAAGTTCTATATCTGAGTATCAACAGGCAAAGGCAAGCAAAACCCCACACATGATATAATCCTATGATTTCAAAGTATTTCATTCTTGCCATGTGCATACAATTCCAAAGTCTTTTATCGATAGATTCATTAATCCTATCTGATGCATGTTACCTTTGTAGCCTATATTCCCTGATCCACTGCTCCTAGCATAACTAGGGTTTGGCGTATGAGCTTCGCTATAGCTGCTATATTCGTTGTCCTTAGCCAAGCTTCGTTGTTACCGCTGGTCCATCCGGTTGATGAATCAGAGCTACGAATGAACCTAGTTGGATAGGATAACGTGGTATGATCAGAGATGGAAGTTAAACATGCTAAGGCTGGTATGGGAGGCCATGTCGGGTTGTGGTTTTTTGCAGTCCACTAGGATCTGATTTCTTGCCTCTTGAACCAAGACGAGCATACAGCCACACGGGGCCTGGAAACCCCCGCGACCAACTAACTTGCCTAGTAGATTCCATGAGTCACATAGTTTGGGTGTTCCATTAGACATATGCATTCTGGTCGTTCTTGAAGGGGTGAAGGAGGTGCATTCATACAGGTAGGTAAGCGTGGCCGAGAACAAGAGAGGCACAACCTCCATAATATTGAACCCTGTGCACATCTCTAGGGACTGACTTCGGGACTTGACCCGTTACGGCAGCATCTCCTTAGGGTTAGTATGATTGTAGCTAAGCTTAATTGTTCAGATAAAAAATGATGCCACATTACAGTACCAAGTGACAAAGGATGAAATTTGAAGAGCGATGGGGAAATGAAACTAAAGCAGCAATGGTATAACAACCAAAAAGTATATGACAATGGACTAGTAAAACTACTTTACGAAAGCCAGTAAGTGTATTCATCAGGAAAAATCTATGGGGAAATAACTTGTTAGTCTGAAAACATTCGGAAACATCTTGAAAACTAGAGAACAAAGAAGACTCATGCAAATTATCAAGGAGTTACTACTTGTGTTTGGGCAACTAGGCAAAGAACATGATCTTAGGTAGTGATGCTGAAAACAGCTTAGAAAGGCAACAACACGCACGTAATATTATCACAAACATTGGGACATAAAAAAGTGTCCAGCTTCCATTTGATATAGAAAAGACATTTGGAGGAGTAAACAATCCTACCAACCCAATCGTGGTAATAAAGCTCGTAGCAAAGGAACCATCAGTAAGCCGCACAAGGAGGCAACACTTATCAACACCTAGACATGGAGAAGTGGAAAAGAGCTCTTATTACAAAATAATCACAACATAGAACTTGACCAACAAACACGCCATTAACTAAAGAATAATTAAGTAACAAGAAAGCAGCGCAGAAGCAGAATTTTTTTATATAAGCAACTTTAAATATCTCAACGCCATTTATAAATTATAGAAATTCTAAATAACAAATATGCAAGAAGTTTAAATTGGTACTTTGTGAACAAATAACCAGATCCTTTTAACATTATACACAAGGCAAACTAATCAGAACTAGTACTAAATAATTTTTTGACTAATGCAGAGGAAAATGGTAAGATTAGGTTGTGCTACGTTGACAGTACGAAAGAATGGATGTCAGCAAAACAGTAAAATGATATGAAATGTCGACTCGTAGATTCTAGCTAGTCAAATAAACCAAGTCTATCAGTGGTAGCTTGATAGGTAGCTACTGTTCTGTGAGATATTACATAGTATCTTGTTTTTTCCCTTGCAATTCAAGAGTGAATACGTACCTTCTTCGTTCTCCCTTTCCTAAAATGGAGGCATATTTTTTGTGCTTATTCTTACATTTAATAAGATGGTCGAAGTTATGGCAGCTAATATGGCCAATGAGCCAATCCTAGAAATGATTCCAACCTAGGCCTAGAGAAATATTTACTATCCCATCAGAGTATTTTAATTCCAAGGCCTAACTAGTCCTATAACACAGAAAAAGGGGGAACGAGATTGAGAACCTCACTGAACGAGGCACACTACATGATGACCATGACCTCCTTCCACAAGGACCCTAGCAGCCAAGTCCCACACCATGTGGAACAACAGCACTAGCTCGTCCATCACTACGAGCACCGCCTCCGTGGATCCAGTACCTGTAAATGAGATAGGGGAGCGGATCAGACTCCGTTAGATGGAAATAGCCAACTAGATCTAACATGAGCAACCAAAAGGGAATTAAAGAAGCTTACAAATGGATCGAACAAAGAAGAAATTTCGAACCGCACCAGAGAGTGGCCACTGCCTGCACAACATGCCTCTTCCTCACCATGGACCATGAGCATGGCTCTTCCTTTCCATGGACCGCGAGACAGATGGAATCTAAGGGCCTATAGAGGGTGGCTCCACTGCTGCTAGTCACAAAGGGAGAGGCTATGAAAGCAACGAGTTACCCATGGTCAGAAGACAGCAGGGTGAGGATACGGCTGTGGGAGAGAGACAATGGGAGGCGGTGTGGTAGGGGATAGAGGAGATGGGACTCCATCTTAGGACGAGGAAGAGAAAAGAAGTACGAGAGAGGCGGCGGGTTCGGGGGATGAGGGTCCAAGGAAGGAGAATGGGTCAGGAGTCACTGAGAAAGAGATAATGATGGGGAAGTTGAATTAGGGTTTGGTAGCTGGCTGCAGCTGTTCTTGGGCCGGTCCATTTTTGCTACCTCCCCTATTTTATTTTTAAAATATTTTCTACAGTATTAATTTCTCTTACTCCACATATTTTGCTGGACTTATCTAAAAAAACATCTTTTTGCTAGACAAGAATGGACGTAGGATGTTGCGGGTTTGAACCCCATGGTCTCCCATTTTTGTTCAATTATTTCTCACGTGCGAGTTAGTCTGCTTGGCGGGTACGTAACTCGGTTTAGTGAGGCTCCATGTGTCAAGTGGAATAGAGGGGCCCACATGTCTAGTCGTTGGTATGTGGTTCGCACATGTCAATTGGGTTTGGTCCCACATATCAGGGGTCCCACATGTCATATAATATATTGTATACTTGACTTCGTAATGAACACATAAATATGTGAGTTCCACATCTCTGTGGTACATTACAACGTAGTGTTATCTTGACATGTAAGAAAAAATACAGACATGGAAGTGACTCGTAGGCAAAACTGCTGACATGGCCGTCCAATCATTACACCGCACCATATATTATCACACATGACCAATTAAATTGGTCGTAATCGATTAAAAATAAGGTCGTTAGTTAGTGCTATCAATTTTACGACCAATTCATGTAAGAGAATTATGACCTTGATGCTAAAAATGGTGATAGTTCATCGGGGTTTGGATCCTCTCAAATGCCTTACGACCATTTGGTTCGAAATGGTCATGGATCTATGACCAATTTAGACACGGTCACTAGGAGAAGGTCACAAGTTAACACATTTCGTGTAGTGTGTTATATTAATGGTTGAATGAAGTTTCTTTTGGTACTATTGTACAAAAACGTTTCTTTTGGTACTACTCACTGTACCCTGTATATCTTGTTCGGAACCCATCCTAGCTTTGCTCTAACATCGCACCGCCTTCAAATCCTCATCTTCGGAGCTCTCTCGCTGCCTATGTGCTCATAGTCTCTTCTCGCTCTTTATTTTTTAACAGAAAAAGGAAATAAATTCTTCTTACTTTATTTTCAGAAAATAAATTCTTTTCACTTGGAAAATTGAAATTGATTCTTTTTTGTTTTTAATATTTTCGATAGTTTTCAAAATATAGCCAACGACATGCAAATTCTTGGATATGGGATCATCAACATAAAGTATGATGTAGATATGGCCTTGACCTTGGTCGTTCGCCTTGAAATCCAAAAATGTTCATACTCGTTGACAACTAAGCTAAAATTCGTTTAAATTTTACCACTTACTTTTAGGTTAATATTTTACAATAAGGACCTAAAAGGGGAAAAATCACATCGAGGTCCATACATTTAGCACAAAGTACCCTAAAACTAAGAAAGGAAAACAATCGGTTTTGGATCCTCCTCGAGAGAGAAGCTGTCGAGCCATACTCTTCATAATACTTCCTCTTCGATTGTTTTTAAAATATATCCAAATCTATCGACATTCAAATTGTTGGTTATGGGATCATCACCATAAAGTATGATGTGGATATGGCCTTGACCTTGGTCGTTTGGCTTGAAATCCAAGAACATGCATACTCGTTGACAACTAAGCTTATATTTGTTTTAATTTCACCACTTACTTTTAGATTAGAATTTTACACGGGTGTGGGTGTACATTTTACATTAAGGACCTAAAAAGGGAGAAATTACATTGAGGTCCATATGTTTAGCACAAAGGACCCTAAAATTAAGCAATGAAAATAGTTAGGTTTCGCTCCTTCTCGAGAGAGTAGATGATCGAGCCATACTCTACATACTACTTCATTGGATTATTTTCAAAATATGGCCAAATCTGTTGACATTCAAATTCATGGATAGGGGATCATCAGCATAAAGTATGATGTAGATATGGCCCTTGACCTTGGTCGTTTGCCTTGAAATCCAAGAATGGTTCATACTCGTTGAAAACTAAGCTTAAATTCGTTTAAATTTAACCGCTTACTTTTAGGTTAGAATTTTACATTGGTGGTCGGAGTACATTTTACACCAAGGACCTCAAAAAAGCAAAAATTACATCGAGGTCCATACATTTAGCATAAAGCACCCTAAAATTGAGCAAACAAAATAGTCGTTTTGGCTCCTTCTTTGATTGTTTTCAAAATATGGCCAAACCGGTCGCCATGCAAATTCTTGGAGATGGGATCATCAATATGAAATATGACGTTGATATGGCCTTGATCATGGTCGTTCAGCTTGAAGTCCAATAATGTTAGGCTCATTTACAACTAAACTTAAATTCTTTTAAATTTCACAACTTACTTTTAGGTTACAATTTTACGCGAGCGGTGGGTGTACATTTTACATTAAGCACCTAAAAAGGGAAAATTACATTGAGGTCCATACATTTAGCAAAAACTCCATAAAATTAAGAAACAAAAATATTCGGTTTCGTCTCCTTCTCAAGAGAGCAGCTGATCGAGCCATACTCTTCATACTACTTCCACTTCGATTGCTTCCAAATATGGCCAAATCTGTCACCATGCAAATTCTTGGATATGGGATCATCATCATAAAGTATGATGTTGATATGCCCTTGACCTTGGTCATTCGGCTTGAAGCCTAAGAATGTTCATACTCGTTGACAACGAAGCTTAAATTAGTTTAAATTTCACCACTTACTTTTATGTTAAAATTTTACACAGACGATGGGAGTACATTTTACATCAAAGACCTAAAAAAGGAAAATTACATCGAGGTCCATAAATTTAGCACTAAGGACCCTAAAACTAAGCAAGGAAAACATTCGGGTCCGACTCCTTCTCAAGAGAGCACCTGATCGAGCTATACTCTTCATACAACTTCCTCTTAGATTGTTTTTAAAATATAGCCAAATCTACCAGCATTTAAATTCTAGCATATGGGATCATCAGCACAAAGTATGTTGTGGATATGGCCTTGACTTTGGTCATTCATCTTGAAATGCAAGAATGTTCATACTCGTTGACAACTAAGCTTAAATTCGTTTAAGTTTCACCACTTACTTTTAGGTTAGAATTTTACATGGGTGGTGGGTGTACATTTTACAATAAGGACCTAAAAAGGGGGAAATTACATCGAAGGACATGCATTTTGTAACATCCCAATTTCAGCACCCCTGATTAGTTGTCCAGAATGCAAAAATCAGGGGAACAAAAACCTTTTCTTCTTAAGTGATGTAGTATTTGCTTACTTGCTAGTTAGTGTTTATGTATCTGACTGTGTATTGGATGATATACTCGTTACCTCACCCTCTGTTGGCAAAATCTATTTAACAAAACTATCTTGGCTCATTTTACATATTCTCAAATGTTCTTGCATTTCAAAAACCTGAGACAAGATGCCTTGCAACCCTAAAAAAATTAGTTGCTTCTATTGATAAAATTATGGAGATCTATAAGATATAATATCCTTATGTTTTCAAGACAGAACCTTCAAAATAATCTTACCCCTAGGCTTTCCAAAACCTTTTATAAAACCTTGAACTCAAAATACCAAGGGACTCTTATATACTTCAAAACATCACATTTTCAAAGTACCCATCCTTATCTCAATCTAGGCTTGATTATAACCATAGTATAAGATTGGTATGCTTGCTCAGATGAATTGTCTTGATCTGCTGTCTGATAATTTGCCTGGATCTGCTGCTTGATTGCTTGCTTAGGAAGTAGTATGATCTACTCTAGGAGCTCCTTCTCTAGGAACCAACTAAGTTACGAAATACCTCACCCTAAGAAAATTACCAAAGCTTTATATAACCTCATGTCACTAAGGTGACTATCTAATCCATTAACTAGATCAACTCAGAGTAAGTCCTTTCTAGAAGCTTCCAAGTCCATGAAGACCAACCCCAAGCAAGGATGGTTGCTACTCAATCTACAGTTCAAAATCACACATTTCATGATGATTTGGGACCTTGAACCAATCAAAAACTTTAACCCTTGTATTCTAGTCAAAAACCCTAAATTTGCCAAATTTTTCTATCTAGAAAAATGTTGTCAATATCACATCTTTGAGTCTCCCTCATTTCCACCCCTTGTGCATTTTTGGAAATGCACTTGAATCATATTGTAAACCATCTTAAGGACGACAAAGTCCCACTCTTGCCCTTGGCTATATCATGCTCCACCACACTTATTCTTGATGGTTTTGTAGGCAAGGAAATAATTTTTTCTACAAATCTTATCAACTAGCCAACTTTTGCAGAAGCTCCCATCTTCATAGTGTTTACTATTGACAAACACTTGGTATGGTTGTGCTCTACTCATGAAGATCTATCCATACCTACTTAACTTGTTTCAATTGGAGCTCTGTCCTTCCAAAACCCACATTGTTTTCAAGGCTAGTTGATAATCCATTTTGGCACCCTTAGTTTATTCAAAGTTTGTCATAAATCCTTGGAAAGATCAATAATGATCAACCTCAATTGTTTGCTTCATGGTGATATACTTAACTTAATCTATCTATCCATATAGCCCATGACCCAAGGAGAACTCTGAGCACCAAAATCCAACAAGGTTTTGTTGGCATAATATTAACTTTCCCTAGATCATCTATTCCATATTCTCACCCAAAATCAAGTTGGATTGCCATAACCCAAAGGTTACAAATTATGGATGCACCTTACTTACATCATCTACCTTGGATACAAAGATTTATCAAATATTATTATGACTTAGAACCTATTTAATTATTTTAATGAACAAACCCTCCAAAACTCCCTCCATAAAGGAAAGTTTGGTTTTTGCCAAAACACTTCTCCAACTTAGGTCATATTTCATTCCTTTATATCATACCCTATCTTGCAACTTCAAAAATAAGTATTTTTGAAATAGTTAAATACTTCTTTTTGCCTATTTTTTTATATATCAAAAATGAGAAAATAATTACTTTAAATACTTTTATGCCTCAATAAATTCTGAGAAAATTATCCAATGTTTGAATTGATGTTTAAGATCATCTCAAATCAAAATCCCACCTGGGCCAATTCAAAAATATCAAATCAAATCCTGAAAACCATTTCATCCCTTTTTGAATACTCGATACAGAAATACCAATTAAATCAAGGACTCGTATCTTGATCCCACTCATCTATCAGCAACACAAAACCACACTGCCAAGATCATCTTTTGAGAACATTGCCACAATCAAGCAATACGGCCAAATGGGATGCTTGTCAAAAACTTGAACAAAAACCGATCCAAATCCTGTCAAACATGTCAAGCACTCCTCTTAGCTAGCACCCCCTTCTCTAGTCGACCAGCCCTATAGCATAGGCACTGTAGCACCCCTCCTCTTTGTCCAATGTGCTTGGATGTTTAGAGAGACAAGTGGTGTGTCTTGTCTTGGACTTTAAAAAACTTGCACAGCTTCAGCCCTTCCCTCTCTATCCCCTGCCAACCAAGGGATCCACATCACCCCACTTCACCGCCCAGGAGGCCCAATCCCCACTCACCACCTCTCCCCATACCTCTCCATGGAACATGTCCACGATGAGCCTCGCCCTTTGGGTTATAAGGACAGAAGCTTCCCCAGCACTCCTCCTCCTACTCATGTGTTTCCTTCTACTCCCACCTACCACCCCAAAGCTCCACTTTTCCTCCCTGCTCTGCTCTGTCCGTGAGAAGAAGAAAAAGGCCTCCTAACGAACCTCCAAGATTTGAGCATAGCTCCTTCTCCTCCGCTCCCCTCTCCTTGCATGTCGCATTTTTTAGATCCCCATGCTCCCCTGAATCTAACCCTGTTCACCGCTTGCCCTAGGAAGGCCCCTCGAAGCATCTCCAGTGACCTCCCGAATGCCTTTCGCTATCGTCGTCGCGCGAGCAAGCTCCCAGCGCCAACCCCATGCTGCCACACCTCTCCGGAGTCGCCGTCCTGCACCGCGTCGCCCTGCAGCCTCCCCTGCACCGGATACCACCCCTAGGTGACCCCTGCGCTGCCCCGCTCACCTCTACGGTTCTGCCACTATAGGACCTTTTCTCTGGGAATGACGACGAAGAGCCATTCGATCCCACTAGATCAAATAGTCCCCATACCCCCATACCTCTTCTCTTATGTCTGCAGCTGACGAACGGGCCCCGCTTGTCTGTTTAAACCGCTGGCTCCCACTTGCTACCTAGCCTAGTGGGCCGACTCCATCCTCTTTGGCCCATTTCGATGCCGATCGCCGGCCTGCTGCCCCTGTCCTTTTTCCTTTGTTAAAATGGAATTCCTCTAGGCCTTAAATGGACTAAAAAGTTTAATGCAAAATAAAAGTGAGAACCACCTTACTAATGCCAAATCTAAATTTTCACTCATGCGTTGCCATTTTTTGAAACATTCAACATGGTTGGCTAGACCAGAATCATATTTGTTATTTTCTAGAAATTTATCTCTTAACATGTTTCAGTCTCAACCATTAAATCATTAAAGGAGTTCCACAGATCCAAATATGGTGATTCCAATTTATTCTGGTAGGTATTTGAAGTACTTAGCCTAGGACCTTGGCCTCATGGTAATTGGAGCCTTAAATATCCAATAGCAAAATTAACAAATACACCTCATTTCTATCTTTAGAAAATTCCCATGGCCAAATTATGGAATTACATGAGTTAATTCCAACTCCAAGTGAAGTAGTACATAAATACCTAACAAAAACCAGGAGATCAAGATTTATTGATTCCCTGGTGAATTTTGGTCATTTAAAAACCTCGTTGTAGGGTTATCCCACCAAATAAATAGCCTCTGTAGATATACAACTCCTAAAATGGTGAATCCAATTTATGCAGATAGGTATTCCAGATATCTAGCACGTGTCTTTGGATTCACATCAAAATATTCTTCAGTTTAAATCTAATAAAAAAGACAAACTTCCTATAGAATTGACTTTGGAAATTTTTCAAGGGAATTATGTTAATTATTTTGAGGTGATTCCAACTCTCAAAATTCACAAACTAAAATATATACAAAACCATCCGAAGACAAATTTATTTGAGCTCCAGATATTTTCTGGTGAATTATTCACCAAACCAAGGAATATTTACACTAGAATAATCATAACTAAGTAAATAAAGTGATAAAATCATGAAACCACTTTTGGTTGACTTGTTATTTCAATACCTAGCTAATGATATCATTTTTATATATTGATATCATACAGACCCAAGCCCTAGTTCAACCCCCCCCCAATTTAGGTGGTTTTGGCAATTAAATCATAAAGAAATTTCACAAAGGCAATTATAGTATTTCCACGTGTTATACACTCAATCTATCAAAGACTACTAAATTTAGTAATGTGTTGAATGTTGTTTGTTGTCTTCTATTGATGCTTGTATGCCTTGTGTTGATTGTGGCCTTTGTTTGTTTGCATGTATTCTGTTTGACGATGATAGGTACGATAATATCGAAGACCCTATGAAGATGATTATTATTGGTATTTATGGTATTCTAAGAAGTCGAGGGATATATTGTAATATGGCTGATCACAGCCAAGCCACCTTCTTGCTCATAAGCCTTGTCCTACTATTTTACTTATGCATGTTTTACCTTCCGTTTATGAAAATTGCATTGTTCTATTATATGAAGATTTATATCTAGTAGTGGCTTGGATCCTCCAAACCATTACACATTTGTACTACTAAGTATAACCCCCCGTGATGACACCAACTCGTCTCTAGTATGTTAGATGGTGTATAACACCATACCTATAGCATCCCAATTGTCTAACAATTGAAATGCTACTTGGTCTAGTAAGATAATGTCTACTTCCTATATATAATTGTTGCATCATAATTATATCATGCTCATGTCATCATGCCACCTTGCATTTGAGCATCATATAAAACCCTTTTTGTTTTGGTTCTTCTCTCATATGCATTATTAATTGTATTTGCCTCTTGATATTGTATTTGGTTATTGATATATTGTTTAAATGCCCAAGTTGAGTTGGGGGCATATCTTTTATTCAACTCCATCACCTTTCCTTGTCACCACCTTATATTTCCACCATTCCAATAACCCATGAGCTTGTAATTCTTTTTCTTTTGATTTTTATTCTAGCTCATGTGGGTTGGGTGGATCTAAAGCTATAAATCCGTAGCTTGGCCCTTACTCCATCTTTTGAGGATGCACATAGTAAATGCCATGAGATTTTATTCTGTTTTCACAAGATTAACACATGGCATAAATACTTGCATGGGCCATGCAACCATCACCATCTTTTGTCCTCCTTTGGTTTTATTTGTTTTTGAGTGGATCATCTTCTCATCTCTCTTTTTCTCTCAATCCTTTCTACCTTGCTTTGTTTCTTGCCTTGTGCCATCAAACCTCATCCACCTCTCTTGTGTAGTGCCATGCAAGACCATCCCCATGACCATCTCCTAACCACATGCTTGCTCATGCTCATGTGGTTACACCCATCTTCCTCTCTCACCTCACCCTCTCCTCTCACCATGCCGAGGTGTCCTCTCTCCCTGGCCCCACCTGGCCACCCTCTCTCCCTGGCCCACACCCCAGCCACCTCTCTCTCTAACCCTAAACAAAACCCTAACCCAAGACTACCCCTCTACCTAACCCGAGGCCACCATCTAACCTAACCCGAGCTAGTCCTTCCCTCTCTTCTCTTCCTCACGCCGGCCCCACCCTGCAGCCTCACTGTCATGTGGGCCCTAGTTCTTCCAGCCTCAACCCGCGCTCCCTTCGCCGCGACACGTGGCTGACCCTCCCCTCTCGCTGTCATGTGGGCCCGGCCCCACCGACGGACCCACTGGTCAGCGACCTGGGCTAGCTAAGGCCGCGGTACAGAAAACCCTTCGGTGCCCCTGTTACCGCCAGATCAGCCCGGACCCACTTGGCGGTGTCAGTGGCTAGGTCTGTGTGAGTACAAAATGGTTTCTGCTTGCTGTTTAATTAAAACCTTTTTCAAAATTGTTTAAATTCAAATTCAAATCTGTTTTAAAATAACTTGTGAAATATAATTCCAAATTCAACATATGATATATGTTTTGGAATCAGAAAAATGTGAGGAATTCAAATATGCTATTCAAAATAATGTTTGAGCACTTTAAAATTTCGAGTTGATTAAAATTACAAATAAAATGCCCTTTGCCTTAATTAATTAATAACTTTTGTTTTATAACTCCGAATTTGACAAATAATATGTCTAAAATGATCAGCTCGACGAGACCTTTCTGTTTATGCATTCCATGTTCTGAATTGCAGCATGCATCATATAAATATAAAGTATACAGCAACTTATTTGAGGATAAAAGGTGACTAAAACTCCATAAAATGCTTTATTCTTGTATTCCTCACCTCACCCATGCCATGCTACTTTATTGCCATGCAAATCGTGCATCATTCATCATGGCATGATTGTTTGCTTGTCGCATTTTAATTCATATGCTTGTGCACTCTATTTATGTTGGCCCTTGTTTGTTTGGTTCTTCTTCGAATAGACGCTGAGCAGGGGATATATCGAGAAACCCAGGAGCACTACCCAGATCCGTCCCTCGCTTCAACTGAGCTGCCAGGCAAGCACTACCACATGCTTGCATACATATAGTACCTATGGCCTCTATCTTATTCTTGCATCATTGAGTCGAGATTGCATTAAACTGAATCCCAAGTACTGCATAGCCTTTACCTTTTAAACCCCACCGAAGCTTGTTCCTCCATCCCATGAGCCATTACTACAGGAGTTGTTTGAGCCATGCGGGTCGTAGAACAGCATGTGTAGGGTATGTGAGTGTCTGATGGATAACGAGGTACCTAAACAACTTAACCTGAGTAGTAATGGGATAACTAATGACAGTGGCACCGGTGGGCAATATCTGCTATTTGGTTCTTCATGCTCACTTGTGTCCCGTAGGACCCCGAGTACTTGATTCATGTTCCTTGACTATTCGCACTATCCACATCCGGGAGGCCTTATGGACCCCCCTGAGCCAGAGCTTGATTCATTCTTATTTCTTGGGGCCACAAAGTAGTTTGGGGCTTTATTACTATCCTGTACTTATGCCATGCTTTACTGCTTTATTTAAGATTGTGCGAGGAGCACCTGTACTGTTTTGGATGCGGAGTGTTTTCGCGGTATCGACAAGCCCATTCACACTTTCGGGTTCCCAGTCGTTTACAGCCATTGACGCAAACCTTGGGTCCGTCTCGGAGCCGGCCAACTTCGTTGCGGGTAGCTTAATGGGGTGGCCCCCTGAAACATTTCTGAATCCTGTGATCGCTTTGTCGTGAATGCCTTGTTGGGTCTTGATTTGATTTTTCCGAGGTTGATCGAGTGTGTGTTGCTATTTGTGCACCCCTGCAGGGTAAATCTTTCTGAGAGCCGTGTCCGCGGTTATGGACGACTTGGAGCATAGTTTATCGATCATAGTCAAGTATAACTAAAGTACCACTTTTAATTTGACTAAGTACCTGACTAGTAAATAGTGCAACACTCATGGAATGGATAATAAAACTGCCAACGGATGGGGGGCTGTTCGTCCGCTTCCTCGTTGGTAAGCGAGGAGGAGGATGGATCTGTTAATATTACTGTTATAACTGTTGTTATGAATTCACGGACATCCGTATATCTTTGGTTAGGCGGATGGTTAGCGAGTATCCCTAGAATTGTTAGGTATTATCTTTTGCTGCAATTGCGTCACCCCAGGTTGTGTCCCCTTTTGAGGCATAAAGACTTGCTGACTACCCCTAGGGTCTCACACGATAAATTGTTTGATTCAGATGAACAGGTAAACTCGCAAGATGGATATTGGGTGGAGGAGACGAACGTTGTTGGCAGCGACCACTCGGTGTAGAGATTCCGGGAACGGGGATCCGTGAGATCTGTGGGCGGGATGTGTTTATTTATGGGGCATCTTATGCCGATTTGCTTCTTATCCGTACTCGGATCTTGTTTTCCGCTTCCGCCTGATACTATGATGTTTGATGTATGAGGAGATATCCTAAACTATTATATCTATCTAGGATATTTGGATCTTGCCGTATGGCGTTGCAATATTTCTATTTCTTTTAGATGGAATGGCTCTGAGGACTGTTGTATGGTGGCTTGCATACATACTCATTTGTGTATGTAGTTGATCCCTTCGCCTGCCGATTACGCCGCTCGTTCTTGTCGATGTTTTGGAAATGGTTAGGACGGCCGAAAGGTCTACCTGTGAGTGGCATTTGGCCCCACCATACTATTTTAACCATTTCCGGTCATCCAGGCTTGTAACTAAGAGCGTAATTCACCGAGGTAGTTACAATTGGTATCAGAGCCATCCCTCCCTTCAGGGTCTCAGCCAAAATGGTCGTTGTCAGTCTAACAAATATTTTTGGTAGCTATGTATACTAGGGAAAACAAAAACTTGAGAGTAGGACCGCTTCCACTTTTCTTCTTACCCACCCAACCGCCCTTTTCTGGTAAGGAAGTGAAACGTTTTCAATCCTCTTCTAAAAATTCAAACTAGGATTCACGTGTTCTGGGTTTCTGTAGTACCATAGAAAGTGTGTGTGTGTAATTCCTTGTCTATCTGTTGCATCCAATTTGTTATCACAATCTGCCTTTGGTTGTCAACTGTTGGTACATTCCATACTGACAGGCTTTTGAAAACCGGCGCGATCTATCTGACTCCTTGTTAACCGGTGCCATCTTCTTAAGGGTATTCTTCCTTCCAGCATGCTTTCACAGAATGTAGAGTTGCTAATCTCTACCTGATAAGTGATTTTGCGCATCTATTGGTATTTTAATGCCCAAAATGCGGAAAAAAAATTCTTTGATACATCTGTGCTTCCACACTCCTTTTCAGTCGTGTGCGATATGCTTAATATCTTCTAGATGCTTTGAACTTTGTTGATATTTTAATATCATCTTAGTAAATTGTACCCTTTAATCTTGGTTAATTCCATCTTGGTACTATTTTGGATTATTATTATTCTCCATTATGGTACTAACTTGTGTTTTATATCAATCACAGGATGGCACCACCACGCCGTTCTGAGGAGGACATACAACCTGAACTGGGGTCCGTGTTGTCAAGCATCGCCAATGCCTTGGCAGCAATGCAGCAGAACCAGCAGCGTTTTGAAGAAAGTGTCAGGAGGAATGAGTTTGTTCCGCTACCTCCACCTCCCAAGCGAGGAGACATCAAAAGCTTCCTGAAGTTCAACCCACGCCAATTTGATGTGTCCGATCAACCACTTGATGCTGATGATTGGTTGCGTGAGATGTCAAGGTTACTGGTGACGGCTGATGTTCCTGAGCAAGAATGGGTAAAATGTGCCACTCACCTTCTGAAGGGAGATGCAGCTCTGTGGTGGGAGAATTACCTCAAGGCAAACTGCACTGGTTTTCAGCCTACTTGGGAACAGTTCACTGGAGCTTTCAAAGAGCAGTATCTGTCAGAAATTGTCATGGAGAGGATGAAGGAAGTGTTTCTCAACCTCAAGCAGGGCAATGGCAATGTCAATACCTACATCAGAAACTTCATGAACCTTCTCGTTATGGTGGAGATGAGATCTCTGATGACAAGAAGAAGCAAAAGAGGTTCCGGCAAGGGCTCAATGCATCGATTAAATATGCAATCACACAGGCAAGGCCGGCGTCTTTTCTGGAACTTCAGCATACAGCTCTGCAGGAAGAAGCAAGTAGGCAAGTGTTTGAGGAGTCAAAGAAACACAACCGCGATGCAGCAAGCTCTTCAGCTATGTCAACTCCTTCTAAGCGTCGTGTCTGGGTTCCTAACACCCCACCGTCGCTCCCGGCTCCACCAAGACCTTCAAGCTACGCGGCAAGGCCACCAAACTTCCTCACTGCTGCTCCCAGGGGCTACAAGCACAACTACCCTGGAGCGCCTGGCGGAGTCCCTGGCTACGTTGCTCCACGTCCACCTGGTTCTTGCTACACTTGTGGAAACACTGGGCATCAACACTGGAACTGTCCAATGAACAACAAAGCTCTTCCTCCGCCACCTCCAAGACCTGCGGCAAGCTCTCCTATGGTTCGTGCACCACCACCTCGGGCTCTCAACATCAACACCAAGCCCGGTTCTACTGTTGCTCGTGCCAACTGTGTCAACGTCACTCAAGCTGAGCATGCACCTGGAGTTGTGATGGGTATGCTTTCCGTTAACTCAGTCCCTGCACGAGTTTTGTTTGATTCTGGTGCATCGCATTCTTTTGTTTCTCACAAATTTGCAAACGAGAATGAGTTAGCTATGGATCCTCTCCTTAAGCGGTTAATGGTCCTTTCTCCTGGAGCAACAATGGCAGCTTCAAAAATCAGCCATGGCAACCAAATTGAGATTGGTGGCTCTTCGTTCTCGGCGTCCTTAATTATTCTGGGCAATTCGGACATTGATGTTATCTTGGGCATGGATTGGTTGACAGCAAATGCAGCTGTGATTGATTGTGCTGAACGCTCGGTTTCTCTGAAAATTCCTGAAGGCCATATAGTCTATTCCCCAAGTCTGACTCCTGCTTTTCAGCTTTTCTCTTTGGCGGCTCTGAACGCTAATGCTATGGAAGCTATTCAGAGTGTTCCGGTGGTCTGTGAGTTCCCAGATGTCTTTCCGGAAGAGTTGCCAGGTATGCCTCCGGATCGTGAGGTTGAGTTTGTAATTGAGCTTGAACCTGGAACGGCTCCTATCTCCAAGCGGCCTTATAAAATGGGTCCTGCTGAGTTGGCTGAACTCAAACGTCAGCTTGATGAACAAGAGAAGTTGGGATTCATTCAACACAGTACTTCTTCTTGGGGTAGCCCAACCATCTTTGTGAAGAAGCGAGACAAGACTGATAGACTTTGTGTTGACTATCGGGCTCTCAATGCTAAAACCATCAAGAATAAATATCCCCTTCCGCGGATTAATGATCTCTTCGATCAGCTAGCTGGAGCTGTGGTATTCTCTAAGCTTGACTTGAGAAGTGGTTATCATCAAATCAAGATTCGCAAGGAAGATGTTCCAAAAACAACTTTCACCACCCGCTATGGCCTGTATGAGTACACGGTCATGTCTTTCGGTCTCACCAACGCACCTGCCACCTTCTCGAGGCTTATGAACTCGGTTTTCATGGAGTATCTTGATAAGTTCGTTGTGGTCTATCTGGATGACATCCTAGTCTATTCTAAGTCAAAGGAAGAACATGAAGAACACCTTCGGTGTGTCCTAAACAAGCTTCGTGAGAACCGCCTGTATGCAAAGTTCTCCAAATGTGAGTTTTGGCTGCCTCAAGTCACCTATCTTGGTCACGTCATCTCTGCCAAGGGCATTGCCGTCAACCCGGAAACTGTAAAGACAATTGTTGACTAGCTTCCTCCTGTAAATGTCAAAGAAGTCCGGAGCTTCCTTGGTTTGGCTAGTTATTGCCGTCGCTTCGTTCAGAACTTTTCGAAGATAGCGAAGCCTCTTACCGATCTCCTCAAGAAAGGCAAGAAATACCTTTGGACTCCTGCATGTCAAGCAAGCTTTGAAACACTCAAAGAGAAGCTCACTTCCACACCAGTCTTGGTTCTTCCAGATACATCCAAGCCTTTCCAGATATTCTGTGACGCATCTTTGCAAGGATTGGGTGCGGTCCTTATGCAAGAAAAACAAGTTGTTGCTTATGCCTCTCGACAGTTGAAGACGCATGAGATCAACTATCCTAGACATGACCTCGAACTCGCAGCAGTTGTCTTTGCTTTGAAAGTATGGATACATTACTTGCTTGGCAACCATTGTGAAATCTTTTCTGATCACAAGAGTCTGAAGTATATCTTCACACAGCCTGATCTCAACCTTCGTTAGAGGAGGTGGATTGAAGCAATCAATGATTTCGATTTGACCATCAACTACACTCCAGGCAAAGCTAATGTCATGGCCGATGCTCTCAGCCGCAAAGCTTATGTCAGCAACCTCATGTTGGAAGAACAACAGCCGCTCTGTGCGAGGAATTCCGTCAGCTCAACCTTGAAATTGTGGATCAAGGGTATCTTCTGAACCTTCTGGCAACCCCTCTCTTGGAAGAAAAGGTTCGCTCCATTCAACTTGGTGATCCGTACACCAAAAAGATCATCTCCAACTTTCAGCTTCCGAAGTATGAGTCCTTCCACGTCGATGACCAAGGCACGCTTTTCTTTGAACACTGGATGTTTGTTCCGAACTACCCGGGTTTGAGAGAGAAAGTTCTCAAGGAGGCGCATGATTCTGTTCTTTCTATCCACCCTGGCAGCACAAAGATGTACATGGACTTGAAAACACAATATTGGTGGCCGGGATTGAAACGATATTGTGCCAAGTATGTCTCGGAGTGTGATGTCTGCCGCAGAGTTAAAGCTGTCCATCAGAAACCTTCCGGTCTTCTACAGCCATTGAAACCCCCGGAATGGAAATGGGAGAAAGTAGAGATGGACTTCATCACTGGTTTTCCAAGGTCGCAGAAGGGCAACAATGCAATCCTTGTTGTCATTGACAGGCTTTCTAAAGTGGCTCACTTCTTTCCCGCCAAGGAAACAATTTCTGCAATTCAGTTGGCTGAGCTCTATATCAACAGAATTGTCTCTCTATATGGGGTTCCTCTTGAGATCAGTTCAGACCGTGGAAGCATCTTCACTTCCAAGTTCTGGGGAAGTTTCCAAAATGCTTTGGGAACAAAATTGAACTTCAGCACAGCTTACCACCCTCAGTCGCAAGGACAAGTTGAAAGGATCAATCAGATTCTGGAAGATATGCTCCGTGCTTGCGTCATCTCTTTCGGCATGAAGTGGGAAGAATGTCTTCCTTATGCTGAATTCTCTTACAACAACAGCTTCCAGAAAAGTCTAAAGATGGCACCATTTGAGGCTCTCTATGGTCGCAAATGCAGAACTCCGATTGGTTGGTCGGGTGCAGGAGAAAGAATATTGTTTGGCCCCGACATTGTAACTCAAGCAGAGGAGAAAGTTCATATCATCCTTGAAAACCTGAAGATTGCTCAAAGTCGCCAGAAGAGCAATTATGATAGAAAGCACACGGACATGGAGTATGTCCCTGGTGATCTCGTTTACCTTCGTGTCACTCCCATGAGAGGCACGCACCGTTTTGGTATCAAAGGAAAGCTGGCTCCTAGATACATCTGTCCATTCAAAATTCGTGGAAGAAGAGGAGAAGTTGCTTATGCTCTTGAACTTCCTGAAAAACTCAAGGTCCATGATGTTTTCCACATCTCTCAACTCAAGAAGTGCTTCAAGGATCCCGACAGGACCGTGGATCATGATCTCATCAACCTCCAAGAAGATCTGTCTTATCAAGAACACCCCATAAAAATCCTTGAAGTCGCAGAAAGAAGGACTCGCAACAAGTCCATCAAGTTCTGCAAGGTGCAGTGGTCGCACCATTCCGTTGATGAAGCCACTTGGGAACGTGAAGATGAGCTCCGTGCCAAGTATCCTACCCTCTTTGAGTCTTCTTATTCTTCCTATAATCTCCGGGCGAGATTCCTGTTTAGTGGGAGAGAGTTGTAGCATCCCAATTGTCTAACAATTGTAATGCTACTTGGTCTAGTAAGATAATGGCTACTTCCTATATATAATTGTTGCATCATAATTATATCATGCTCATGTCGGCTCCTTGGCATGAGGCTAACCCGCATGGTTTCCGAGGCATGAGGCTCGTCTGAGGTGACCGTTGGTCGGCCTCCGGCTCTCGCCGGCGCCTCGCCGGCGTAGGCTCTGCATGGATTCCTCTGGAGGTTGTTGGAAGGTCACCTACTCTGGTGTGACCACGGGTGGTAAGTTTCTGGAAGGATCTCTCGTAGTCTCGGCTGATTCTTGGCTGGTTCTTCTCAATGCCAAAGGCTCTCCCCTTGAGGGGCGATGTTTGGAAAAAGGGGAGAAGATTTCAGTTGGATCTGTTTTGAGGTTCCCCTCTCATCTCTCTTGTGTTAATGATTCTTTGGACTCCTCATCTGGATTTCTTGGTAGATCTCCTACCATCACTAGATCAGATGAAGACACTGGTTTTAAATGGCATGCCCTTTGCTCCTCTTTGCCGGCTGATGATCTTGAGCCTTCTAAAGGTTTTCTCATGCTTTTTCCTAGTTTAAAAAGGCTGGTTCTCCTCAATCATAATAAGGCTGTGATCGATGCTAGATACTTGGTCCATGGTGAGGAGGTGGTTTCTGGCATCTCTATTGATCTCCAGGTGAAGAGGGTGGTGGTTGGTTCTCAAATTTTACCAAATCCTTTGGTTAAGAATTTTTCCTCCAAGGTTGAGATGTTGGTGCCTAGATCTCTGGATTTCTCGGAAAATCTCGCCTCTGGGTGTGCTTCTGGAGATGCTGCCTCGTGTCGACCTGCCCTGGATTTTTCTTTTGGGCGTGATTTTGAGAAGAAGATTTTTGATAAATTCAGACATCAAGTTAATTTCTTGGGTGGTTTCAGGAAAAGACCTTTTTATCTGGTCTGTTCTTTTGGAAGAGCAAACTTTAAATTGGACTTTCATACTGTTAGTCTTGCTCTTCAAGCTTGTTTTGGAGGTAATGCTTCTAAATTCCAGGTGAAGCTTCTTCAAGATGGAACTTTTTGATTCTCGGTTGCTTCAAGGGCAGTGGGTTTTGAGATCTATAATATCTCAAAGTTTTCATGTCATTCTTTTGTGATTCATGTCAATCTTTGGGGTAATGGGGGTCCGAACTGGATTCATGAAGAAAAGGAATTCTACAAGGAATCTGCTAAGGAATGGAAAGTTGTCACGTACAAAAAAGGGAGTGCAAAAAAATCTCTTTCTTTAAAGCATTCCAGTAAATGTGGCTCGGTTTTTCAAAGTCTCAAATTTCCTGTGTCACCTGCGGGTCAGTCGCCCGTGATTGAACAACGTTTTAATGGTGAGATCAAATCAGGTCTTCAAGGCAGATCTTATGCTTAGGTGCTCACTAATGATGGTGTTAAGTCGATGGTAACGCCGGTCAGGACTAGGGGAGGCGCCAATCGTGCAGCTTTTAAATTGCCTGGTCTCCTTCCTTTTCTGAAATTTCCCTCTTTCCCTAAATGTAACTGGCCCGACAGATCGTATGAGGGGTGGTTTAAGGCCCAGGTGGTTTCTCATTCCCGGCCCACCTTTCACGGCAGTTTTCACGAGTTCATCTCTTCGCTGAAAAAAACAACTACCACTTCCCCTGTCTCCTCAACTCCCCCGCCCGCTGAAACCCCATTCCCCTCCTGCTCGTCGCCGGCGAAGGTCGTCGAAATGGCGAACATTCCGATTGATCCTGCACCTTTCCTGCCGAACGGCTTCCAGATTATGCAGGTGGCTAGGAGGAATCGTGTTAGAAGGGTGGTGGTGCCTCGGAGGTCAAGAGCGCATGAACATTATGCTATTGCTAACATTTTTCCTCTCCCTCCTGGTCCTGTTCCGTTCTTAAATATTCATGGTGTCCTGGTGGATTTCTTCAACAATGAGGTTGGAGTGCACTTCAGAGATATTCAAGATTGTCCCTTTGGGTCTGCGTATGTGCAGTTCCATCATGTCAGCGACCGTGACAGGCTCATTACGGCGAGCCCGATTCCGTTTCAAGATGTGCATGTCTCTTTTGTGAAACACAATGAGGGTGATAACTGGCGTAGGACTCAGTTCAATAATGAGTGCTGGGTGATGTTGGTAGGACCTCCCCTTGACCACTGGCATACGGAGGATCTGAATGCTATCTTTGCTGACATTGGGAAAGTTGTTCTGTGGGAGAGGGACCCTGACCAGAAGGGTAGGATTATTGCTAAGATTCGTGTTACTGACTTGGTTGACATCCCCAAGAGCGTGAGGTTTACCATTGGTGACTTGGTAGAGACAGAGTCATGGAATTTTTCTGTCAAAGTTCTTCAGAGTCACTTGCTTGGTGGGGGCCCACCCGAGGAGGACCCACTGCCAGATGACATTGTGGACCCACACCCAGTTCCTAGGCATGGTCCAGTCTTTGGGCCCCAGGTTCCACCTCCCCCCTCCCCCTCCTGCTCCTGGGGGTGAGTGGGGTCAGTGGGTGGCCCCTGTGCAAGACCCTGCTCCTGCTGGTGGGCACGCTGAAGGTTGGGGTCCTTGGGAGGCTGCTGCTGCCCCTGTTCAAGGACCTGTCATTGCTCCTGGAGAGGATATGCCTATTGACAATCAGCATTTGCCACCTCAGGATGTGAACAGTGGAGTTACTGGTTCTATCATTGTTCATGAAGGGGGTCTGATGATGAATCTGTGAATGAGCCTGAGGCTGTGGAAGAGCTTGGTGTTGCAGTTGCACCACAGGGGGTTGGCTTTGGTGATGGCCTACAGAACATTCTTCAAAACTATCTGGCTGATGAGGAGGAGGACAATGTTGATGCTGAGGAGGGGGCAGGAAGTCCTATGGATTCAAGTACGGTGGCCCCTGGGAATGATGATTGGATGTTGGAGGATCAACATCTTCTTTCTCCAAATGAGGCTCATCTTCAGCTTGGATGGTGAGAACTTTTATTTCGTTCCCTGATGTGCATGTTGCCAAACAGGGATTTTCTCAACAAGGCTTGGAGCTCTGGGAGAATTATTTTGCTCCTCATGTTCTGAAGGAATCTTCTCCAATGGGCTCTCTTAAGTGTGATATTCCTGTAAGTTGGTTTAACTTCATTACTCTAATGCTTGTTACTCCTGAGAAGTTTAACTGGGTCAAGGGATTTCTTACTTCTCCTTTATGGGAAATTATTAAAGAACCTATTGCTGAGGAAAGTTCAGTCTCTTTCATCATTCCTAATAAGAGCTTTTCCCAGATGCCTCCTTCTTGTCTGGGTTTTGAAGCAACTAAATCTTCAGGCTCTTCTTCTACCCCTGCTAGAAAGAGAAAGGGCAAAGAATCTCTTGTGGAAACTGAGGTGAGAAGAAGCCCTAGAATTGTTGAATTAAATGGGGATTTTGTCACTTAAATTGTCAAATTGTTGATTGCCTGGTTTGTAATGCTGCTCCTCCTTGCCTGAATTCCAAAGTGGTTAAAAATCTTGCTGCTTCATTCTGCAAGGTCAAGGATGGGGACCTGGAAAGGAGGCTGCTCAAGAAAGGGAAGGTCAATGATGTGGCAGTTAAGGCTCCTACAAAAGGCAGCACTAAAGGAGGGCCCTCTTCCAGCTTGGGTTTTGGTGGCAAGAAGAAGCCAGGTGCTGCTGGTACCTGTGGACAGCAAGACAAGAAGAAGACCTCTTCTTAAGTATGCTAATGTATCAAACTATATCTTTTGCTTGAGTCTTGTTGACTTCCTGTTATGTGTTCTGGGTTTGTGGATTTGCAATGTGGATGGAACTTATTATGGATAATCTCTGTGGTAACCTGAATTGGGTTGACTTCTGTCTCTATTTTTGCTGTTTCCTCTCCTGGGTGATTAATCTATTTATATCACCCCATATCTATAATTACTTCTGGTTTCTTAATGAATAACACAAGAAATTGGAAGATCTTGAATTGGAATATCAGGGGAATCAACTCTGAAAAAAATGGTCTGCTCTTAGAAGCAAAATTGAGGAGTCTGGTTGTGACATTATCTGTCTCCAAGAAACTAAGCGTGAGGATTTTGATAGCTCCTACATTAAAAAATTTTGCCCCTCCAAATTTACCAAGTTTGAATTTCTTCCCTCCAGAGGGGCATCTGGAGGCTTGATCACCATTTGGAATGGCTCCCTGTTTTCTGGACAGCTTTCTTTTTTCAATGAGTTCTCTATCTCCTTAACCTTGACTTCCCTCTTGTCAAATAAATCCTGGATCCTCTCCAACATTTATGGGCCATGTTTATCTGAAAAAAGTCTGAATTTTTAGACTGGTTTGGCGGCATTGATATGCCTGATGATGAGGATTGGCTTATTGTGGGTGATTTTAACTTCTGTAGACAGCCTTCAGATAGAAATAAATTGGGTGGTGATGTGAATGGTATGCTTCTCTTCAATGAAGCCATTAATAATTTGGGTCTCATTGAATTACCACTTAAGGGTAGAAAGTTCACTTGGAGTAACATGCAAAAGGATCCACTCTTGGAAAGATTGGACTGGTTTTTTACTTCTGCTACCTGGACTCAGAGTTTTCCCTCCACTTTTGTTGCTCCTCTTTCAAAGCCCACTTCTGATCACACTCCCTGTGTCATTTCCATTGGTACAATGATCCCCAAAGCTCAGGTGTTCAGATTTGAAAATCATTGGTTACATCATAAAGAGTTTAAAGCTATTGTTCAAAATGCATGGAACATTCCTGTGGGTTTTATGGATTCTGCAAAAAAAATCAATGCTAAATTCAAAAATGTGAGAAGAGGGCTGAAGCTTTGGGCCAAACAGCTTCCTTGCCTAAAGGCACAAATCTGTAATGTCAATGCCACCATTGACTTGCTTGATATCATGGAGGAAATGAGAACTCTTACTGTCCAAGAATGGAATCTTAGGGATATCCTGAAAAATCATGTTATTTCTCTTTTACAAGACCAGAATACTTATTGGAAACAAAGAGGAAAAATCAAATGGGTTAAGCTGGGGGATGAGAACACCAAGTTCTTTCACTCCAGAGCTACCATAAGTTTTAGGCAAAATTACATTTCCTTGCTCAAGGATGATTCTGACCTTGAGGTCTATGATCATGATGGCAAAGCAAATCTTCTTTGGAATTCCTTTAAAAATAGAATGGGCTCTTCTGATAAGCCTGAAATGCATTTCCATCTTAATGACTTGGCTGGTGCTTGCTTAAGCCAGGATGAAAGGGATGCTTTGGAAAAGCCTTTCTCTGATGAGGAGATTGAGGAAGTCATCACAAATTTGCCTAATGATAAGTCCCAGGCCCTGATGGCTTTAATAATGAATTCATGAAACTTTGCTGGCCAATTATTAAAGATGATGTGAAGTGTCTTCTTGAGGAATTCTATGAAGGGAATGCCTCTTTGGAAATCATCAATTCTTCCTTTATCACCCTAATTCCAAAAATTGCTGCTCCTTTGACCCCTGCTAATTTTAGACCTATCTCTTTGCTAAATAGTGTCCTTAAGATTATCACCAAGATTCTGGCCAACAGACTACAAAAAGTTATTCTTAAACTTGTTCACAAGAATCAATATGGTTTCCTCAAGCAAAGATCTATCCAAGACTGTTTAGGTTGGGCATTTGAATTTCTTGATCAATGCCACAAGTCAAAGGAGGAAATTTTAATTCTTAAGTTGGATTTTGAGAAGGCTTTTGACAGAATTGAGCATTCTTCTATAATCAATATCCTTAAAGCCAAAGGTTTTGGAGCTAAATGGATTTCTTGGATTCAGATGATCTTTGGGTCTTCTTTTTCCTCTGTGCTTTTAAATGGTGTGCCTGGGAAAAAAATTTATCGTCGAAGGGGTGTCAGACAAGGAGATCCTTTGTCTCCTTTATTGTTTGTTCTGGCTGCTGATCTCCTTCAAAGTATCCTCAATAAAGCAATGAACCTAGGTCTTCTTTCTTTGCCCACTGAGAATGTATTCTGTCCTGACTTCCCTGTGATTCAGTATGTAGATGACACTTTAATAATCCTTAAGGCTAATTCTAAGCAACTCCTGTGTCTTAAGGCAATCCTACATACTTTTGCTCTCTCCACTGGACTCAAAGTCAATTATTCCAAGTCCAGCATGATGCCAATTAACATGGACTCTGACAGGCTTGGGCATTTTGCTAATACCCTTTCTTGTCTCACTGGTTCCTTGCCTTTTACATATCTTGGTTTGCCCTTGAGCTTGAATAAACCTGTTGTGGAACATTTCCTTCCTTTTGTTTAGAGAATTGAAAGAAGGTTGTGTGGAATAGCTGACTTTCTTAATTATGGGGGGAAATTGCAGTTAGTCAAATCTGTGTTATCTTCCCTTCCCATATATTACATGAGCTGTTTTGAGCTTCCTGTCACTATCAAGGAGCAGTTGGTTAAATATATGAGGCAATGCTTGTGGAGAAAGAAAACTACTGATGTTCAAGCTAGAGGTACTGCTCTTGTAGCATGGGAGAAAGTTTGTAAACCCAAGAACCAGGGAGGTTTGGGTGTTCTTGATCTCAATGTTCAAAATTCTGCTCTTCTTTTGAAGAATTTGGATAAATTTTATAATCATAAGGATATTCCTTGGGTTCATCTGGTTTGGAACACTTACTATTGTAATGATAAGCTCCCTGGAAGAAGTCTTGAGGGATCCTTTTGGTGGAAAGCTCACCTCAAACTGATTGACATATATAAAGGACTTGCAAAGTGTTTGGTTGGAAATGGGAAAACCACACTTTTCTGGTCTGATATGTGGAATGATAGCTGCCTTCAACATAAGCTTCCTCACCTTCTCTCTTATGCAAAAAAACCTCACATCTCTGTCAGTGAGTTCCTGCATACTTCAAATACTCAGGACCTTTTTTACCTTCCTTTATCTCAACAAGCCTATCAGGAATATCAATGTCTGGAACATATTCTCAATACTGGCAGGGAAGGGGATGCTGATTGTTGGTCTTACATTTGGGGCAGTAATTATTCGGTGAAAAAGGCTTACTGCTCCTTAGTTGGTTACCAGCCGGTTCAGCCGCATTTCTCTTGGTTATGGAAATCTTCTTGTCAGCCAAAACACAAATTCTTCTTCTGGCTCTTACTGCTTGATAGACTCAACACTAGAAATATGCTGAAAAGGAAATGTTTCTCGCTGGCATCTTATGACTGTGTCTTCCAGGGCTGCAATAGTGAAGAAACCAGCGTACATCTGTTTTGGGAATGTCCTTTTGCTAGAGCCTGCTGGGCTGAAATTTCACAGGTCAATTTGGCTGATACAACTATCTTTGAAGTGTTAGCCAGTATTAAAAAAGATCTCAATGTCCCTTTTGCAATAGAAATTCTGCTTCTTGGAACTTGGGGCATTTGGATTTGCAGAAATAATGAAATTTTCAATAATCAGCATGCTTCGATAGAGACCTGGAAGGCTATTGTAGCCCAGGAATTAAGATGGGTCCTTTTTAGAATTAAGAAGAAGTATTATCAGAGCCTTAAGGTTTGGATTGAAACCAATATAGACAGGAGATAGTTGATTAGAATGTTATCCTTCTTCTTTGAGGTGGAATGATTCGTGTAATTATTCTTTTGTAACTCTCTACAATATATAAAAATTGCAGTGGGGTTTTTTTGCCCTACTGTTTTACCCTCAAAAAATATATCATGCTCATGTCATCATGCCACCTTGCATTTGAGCATCATATAAAACCCTTTTTGTTTTGGTTCTTCTCTCATATGCATTATTAATTGTATTTGCCTCTTGATATTGTATTTGGTTATTGATATATTGTTTAAAGGCCCAAGTTGAGTTGGGGGCATATCTTTTATTCAACTCCATCACCTTTCCTTGTCACCACCTTATACTTCCACCATTCCAATAACCCATGAGCTTGTAATTCTTTTTCTTTTGATTTTTATTCTAGCTCATGTGGGTTGGGTGGATCTAAAGCTATAAATCCGTAGCTTGGCCCTTACTCCATCTTTTGAGGATGCACATAATAAATGCCATGAGATTTTATTCTGTTTTCACAAGATTAACACATGGCATAAATACTTGCATGGGCCATGCAACCATCACCATCTTTTGTCCTCCTTTGGTTTTATTTGTTTTTGAGTGGATCATCTTCTCATCTCTCTTTTTCTCTCAGTCCTTTCTACCTTGCTTTGTTTCTTGCCTTGTGCCATCAAACCTCATCCACCTCTCTTGTGTAGTGCCATGCAAGACCATCCCCATGACCATCTCCTACCCACATGCTTGCTCATGCTCATGTGGTTACACCCATCTTCGTCTCTCACCTCACCCTCTCCTCTCACCATGCCGAGGTGTCCTCTCTCCCTGGCCCCACCTGGCCACCCTCTCTCCCTGGCCCACACCCCAGCCACCTCTCTCTCTAACCCTAAACAAAACCCTAACCCAAGACTACCCCTCTACCTAACCCGAGGCCACCATCTAACCTAACCCGAGCTAGTCCTTCCCTCTCTTCTCTTCCTCACGCCGGCCCCACCCTGCAGCCTCACTTCCAGCCCTAACCTACCCCAGGCCGAAGCCCTACCCCTAACCAAAAACCCTAACCCGAGCCTACTCCATCCTACCCTATCTCTCTCTCTCTATCTCTCTCTCCCTGCCACAGCAGCCCCACCCGACGACCCTAGCTCCGAGCCGGTCCCTCCTCTCGCCCTAGGCCCACTGGCAGCCCCTCTGCTGTCCCCAATGACGAGCACGTGAGGGCGAGGTGGAAAGGTGGCCGAGCCACCTTTTTTTCCACCACCGCGTCCCCCACGGCATCGCCTCCCTCTAGGCTCGCCCTTATCCCCTCCCCCTCCTTCCTCTGCCTTACCAAACCACCCATGGCCTCGCGCCGCAACCGTCTCTCCTCCCCCACTACCTTTCTCTCCACCGGCCGGCGACCCGTCGGTCTCCACCGTCCCCCCCCTCTTGCAGCCGGTGGCGAGGAGCTGTGGTTGTCGAGGAAGGACGAGGACCATCCTCTGCGTCGCCCCGTACGTGCCAGTAAGGAGGAGAAGGCCCAGCTCACCGGAGAGAACCCTCGTCGCTCCGCCGCAAAACCCTAGCTCCGGGTCGTCTGCAACCTCGCCGCTCCGCAGCTCCCTGCCTCGATCCGAGCCCTCCGTCGAGCCCGCGATGAGCCCCTGTACCTCCCAGACACCCCCCTCTTCGCTGTCGTTGTCTGGCCGTGCCGGACCATACACCAAACACCCTCTGCGCTCCGGCGGTCGCTGCGTTCACTCGGCGTAGCGCCTCGCAGACGGCATATCTAGCCCCCATCCACGTTGCTGTCACCAACCTCAACCGCCACTTTGGTTACCGCCTCCGTGCGCGAGCCCCAGGTCCCCGGATCGAGTTCCCCGCGTGTCGCGCACGAAACTGACCGCGGGTCAGAGAGAGAAGAACAACAGTACGGGCCGGTGGTCGTTTGCAAATAGCCCCTCCTTTATTTTTTCGCCTCAACCCGCGGTACACCGAGCCCCAACCGTCAGCCTCTCCGTCCGTTTTGCAATTAAGGCCCCTAGTTCTTCCAGCCTCAACCCGCGCTCCCTTCGCCGCGACACGTGGCTGACCCTCCCCTCTCGCTGTCATGTGGGCCCGGCCCCACCGACGGACCCACCGGTCAGCGACCTGGGCTAGCTAAGGCCGCGGTACAGAAAACCCTTCGGTGCGCCTGTTACCGCCAGATCAGCCCGGACCCACTTGGCGGTGTCAGTGGCTAGGTCTGTGTGAGTACAAAATGGTTTCTGCTTGCTGTTTAATTAAAACCTTTTTCAAAATTGTTTAAATTCAAATTCAAATCTGTTTTAAAATAACTTGTGAAATATAATTCCAAATTCAACATATGATATATGTTTTTGAATCAGAAAAATGTGAGGAATTCAAATATGCTATTCAAAATAATGTTTGAGCACTTTAAAATTTCGAGTTGATTAAAATTACAAATAAAATGCCCTTTGCCTTAATTAATTAATAACTTTTGTTTTATAACTCCGAATTTGACAAATAATATGTCTAAAATGATCAGCTCGACGAGACCTTTCTGTTTATGCATTCCATGTTCTGAATTGCAGCATGCATCATATAAATATAAAGTATACAGCAACTTATTTGAGGATAAAAGGTGACTAAAACTCCATAAAATGCTTTATTCTTGTATTCCTCACCTCACCCATGCCATGCTACTTTATTGCCATGCAAATCGTGCATCATTCATCATGGCATGATTGTTTGCTTGTCGCATTTTAATTCATATGCTTGTGCACTCTATTTATGTTGGCCCTTGTTTGTTTGGTTCTTCTTCGAATAGACGCTGAGCAGGGGATATATCAAGAAACCCAGGAGCACTACCCAGATCCGTCCCTCGCTTCAACTGAGCTGCCAGGCAAGCACTACCACATGCTTGCATACATATAGTACCTATGGCCTCTATCTTATTCTTGCATCATTGAGTCGCGATTGCATTAAACTGAATCCCAAGTACTGCATAGCCTTTACCTTTTAAACCCCACCGAAGCTTGTTCCTCCATCCCATGAGCCATTACTACAGGAGTTGTTTGAGCCATGCGGGTCGTAGAACAGCATGTGTAGGGTATGTCAGTGTCTGATGGATAACGAGGTACCTAAACAACTTAACCTGAGTAGTAATGGGATAACTAATGACAGTGGCACCGGTGGGCAATATCTGCTATTTGGTTCTTCATGCTCACTTGTGTCCCGTAGGACCCCGAGTACTTGATTCCTGTTCCTTAATTATTCGCACTATCCACATCCGGGAGGCCTTATAGACCCCCCTGAGCCAGAGCTTGATTCATTCTTATTTCTTGGGGCCACAAAGTAGTTTGGGGCTTTATTACTATCCTGTACTTATGCCATGCTTTACTGCTTTATTTAAGATTGTGCGAGGAGCACCTGTACTGTTTTGGATGCGGAGTGTTTTCGCGGTATCGACAAGCCCAGTCACACTTTCGGGTTCCCAGTCGTTTACAGCCATTGACGCAAACCTTGGGTCTGTCTCGGAGCCGGCCAACTTCGTTGCAGGTAGCTTAATGGGGTGGCCCCCTGAAACATTTCTGAATCCTGTGATCGCTTTGTCATGAATGCCTCGTTGGGTTTTGAATTGGTTTTTCCGAGGTTGATCAAGTGTGTGTTGCTATTTGTGCACCCCTGCAGGGTAAATCTTTCTGAGATCCGTGTCCGCGGTTATGGACGACTTGGAGCACAGTTTCTCGATCATAGACAAGTATAACTAAAGTACCGCTTTTAATTTGACTAAGTACCTGACTAGTAAATAGTGCAACACTCATGGAATGGATAATAAAACTGCCAACGGATGGGGGGCTGTTCGTCCGCTTTCTCGTTGGTAAGCGAGGAGGAGGATGGATCTGTTAATATTACTATTATAACTGTTGTTATGAATTCACGGACATCCATCTATCTTTGGTTAGGCGGATGGTTAGCGAGTATCCCTAGAATTGTTAGGTATTATCTTTTGCTGCAATTGCGTCACCCCAGGTTGTGTCCCCTTTTGAGGCATAAAGACTTGCTGAGTACCCCTAGGGTCTCACACGATAAATTGTTTGATTCAGATGAACAGGTAAACTCGCAAGATGGATACTGTGTGGAGGAGACGAACGTTGTTGGCAGCGACCACTCGGTGTAGAGATTCCGGGAACGGGGATCCGTGAGATCTGTGGGCGGGATGTGTTTATTATGGGGCATCTTATGCCGATTTGCTTCTTATCCGTACTCGGATCTTGTTTTCCGCTTCCGCCTGATACTCTAATGTTTGATGTATGAGGAGATATCCTAAACTATTATATCTATCTAGGATATTTGGATCTTGCCGTATGGCGTTGCAATATTTCTATTTCTTTTAGATGGAATGGCTCTGAGGACTGTTGTATGGTGGCTTGCATACATACTCATTTGTGTATGTAGTTGATCCCTTCGCCTGCCGATTATGCCGCTCGTTCTTGTCCCGATGTTTTGGAAATGGTTAGGACGGCCGAAAGGTCTACCTGTGAGTGGCATTTGGCCCCACCGTACTATTTTAACCATTTCCGGTCATCCAGGCTTGTAACTAAGAGCGTAATTCACCGAGGTAGTTACAATACCCCTTTGGATATCTCGTTTTAGCCGAAGCAAAACTATAGGATGGGAATACCCAGGAAAAGTTTTCCAAAAAAATGTTTTTTGGAAAAACCTTAGTGAGGTTTGACCTACCAACAAAAGTTTGAGAAATAAAAAGGTTTTTTTACAAAAGATGCTGCAAGAAAAAGGAGGGAAAATGGTTATGAAAACACACGCATTTCTTTGTAGTTTTGCAGAATAATTAACCCGTGCAACCACATTACTCTAGAACTAGACAAGGCTGGACTTGAAGTTTGCTACTCTAGTGTGGGAATTCTTGATATGTTGTAAACGTATCTATAATTTTGATGTTCCATGCTTGTTTTATATCTACTTTCTTATGTTTTGTCCACACTTTGGAGTATTTTTATACACTTTTTGGGACTAACCTATTAACAAGATGCCATAGTGCTAGTTGCCTGTTTTCTGCTGTTTTTGGTTCCAGAAAAGCCAGAAAAGAAATATTCTCAGAATTGGACCGGACAAAAGACAAAGTCGATATTTTACCGGAAGACTCACGGAGCCAGAAGACGAGACAGAGAGGGGCCAGGGGCTGGCCACACCATAGGGTGGCGCGGGTCCCCCCTGGCTGCGCGACCAGGTGGTCTGGGCCCCTCGGGGGCCCACCGACCTAGCCTCTTCGCCTATAAGAAGCCCCTCGATGAGAAAACCCTAAAGGATCGAGCCTCCAGCCACGAAAAGTTCTACAGCTCCACCGCCACCAAAGGGGAGAGTCGGGGGATAGAAAGTCTCTGTTCCGGCACCCTGCCAGGATGGGGAAGTGCCCCCGGAGCCATCTCCATCGATCTCCACCACCATCTCCATCACCGTTGCTGATTTCCATGATGATGAGGGAGTAGATCTTCCTCGAGGCTAAGGGTTCTACTGGTAGCTATGTGTTCATCTCTCTCTCTATGCATGATCATAGTGTGATCATGAGCTTTGTAATCAAGTAGATCTACCTTGCTACTCAAGTGCTTTAATAGATCTCTGCTCTCCCCATGTGTGTGAAAGTGACAACGTGTCCAACCGGAGAGTAGTTCAGAGTAGTATCATGAAGAGAAGATATTTATATGAGAGTGTTTACTAGCGAAAGTTTTATCCCTAGGCCTTGTTTCTAAACATTGAAACACCGTTTGCAACTAAATATGTTACATGTTTGCTTGCTTCCATCTTTTTGCCTTTAGTCTTTTCCACACGCCATCAAAGCTATTTTTTGGGACCGTTGTCTTATATCCATACCACTTGTATTTCACTATCTCTTTGCTGAACTAGTGCACCTATACACCTGACAAGTGTATTGGGTGTGTTGGGGACACAAGAGAGTTTTGTATCTTGATTACAGGGTTGCTTGAGAGAGATACCTTTGACCACTTCCTCCCTGAGTTCGATAAACCTTGGGTGATTCACTTAAGGGAAACTTGCTGCTGTTCTACAAACCTCTGCACTTGGAGGCCCAACAATTGTCTAGAAGAATAGAAGTGCGTAGACATCAAGCTATTTTCTGGCGCCGTTGCCGGGGAGGTGAGGTAAAAGGTACTCACATCCTCTTGTGTGAGTGCTTGAAGTTATTTCCTTTAGATTATGCAATTTTATCTTTTTGTTTCTTGTTTTTACTAGTTAGGCTTAATGGAAAACAACAAAAAATTTAGAGAGCTTTATAGTATTTATCTTGAGTTAGGACATGAAGTGTTTGAAGAGAAAATTAAAAAACCTATGGAACTTTATTTGCATGATAATATAAATGTTGTTAGTATGAATTCTTTTGACACCATTATTGCTAATGCTATGGAAAAGTCTAAGCTTGGGGAAGCTAGTTTTTATGAAAATGATCTTTTTAGTTCCCCAGCTTTGGAAGATAGTTATTCTATTGCTTATGATGATACCAAACCTCCAATATATGATGATTACAATGATGAATATGATATTTTTAGTCCACCTACTATTGAGGAGAAAATTAATTATGATTACAATATGCATCCTATATTTGATGATTATGGTGATGAGAATAATAATGATAGCTATTTTGTTAAATTTCCTCCCACTACAATTAATAAGAATGACTATGCTTATGTGGAGAGTAATAATTATTATATGCATGTGGCTCATGATAAGAATGTTTTATGTGATAGTTATATTGTTAATTGTATTCATGATGCTACTGAAAGTTATTATGAGAGAGGGAAACATGGTTTTATGTGTCCCGACAATATTAAGTTTCTCCTCTTTATGTTAAATTTTTTGAAGTTGCACTTGTTTTGCTTTCCTATGCTTGTTGCTCTGTGCTTTCATGACTTGTTTTTTACAAGATTCCTATGCATAGGAAGTGGATTAGACTTAAATGTGCTTTGAATTTGCTTCTTGATGCTCTCTTTTACTTCAATTCATATTTCTTATGTGAGCATCTTCTCAAACTATTATGTCTAACTTAAAGGCGTTAAAGAAAACTACTTATTGGGAGATAACCCAAAAGTTTTAGTTGAGTCTTGGAAGTTATTACCTCTGTAATAACCTCTCCTTATCCTTCTTGTTTGATTTTTGTGCCAAGAATAACCTCTAATGAGAGGGAAGTAAGATTTGGGGAAGTGCTATCCCGAAACAGATTTTTGTGCTTCACTGTAAAACTTCGTGAAGAATCTCTGTATGTTGGATTGAGCTATAATTTATTGAATAAATCCCCCATGTTGTTAGATAACTTTCGTTAGTTCAACACTTTTTGATTTGAGCAACAGAAGGTCTTCGTAAAAATCGGTTTTCACCTGCTAGTCTGTTTTGACAGATTTCTGCCATTATTTGCATTTGCCTCTTTATCGATTTGTTTTTGGGTTCTTTTTGGTGAATTGAGCTTTTTGAGGGAATTGCTACAGTAGCTTGTGTTTTTAATGAAAGTTTTGGTGTTTTAAAACTAAAACCCAAAGGTCTATTATCTTTTGAATGCACTAATGTTGCTAATGAAGATTGTGTGAAATTTTCAAGTGTAGGGAAAGAATGATGTAATGAGATGAAGAATGGACAAAATCTCAATCTTGGGTATGCCACCCCGTGTCACTCCAATAAATATTCAAGAGGTACAAGTGTCAAAGCTTGGGGATGCCCAAGGCATCCCATTCTTCATCAATAAAAATCTCAGGTCCTTCTAGACACTGCATTGTTGTGTTGTTCTTGGAGCGTCTTTGTTTTTGTTTTGCTTGGTTTGCTGCAATAAGTTGGTTGGATCCCATCACTTCTTTTGGAGAGAGACACCCTCTGCTTTCACTGTTTAGAACACTCTAGTTTTCACTCTTATTGTTCTGTGAGTATTCTCCTTGCCTAGCATTGTGTTTAGCCTTAGTTTTCTTGTGCTTTCAGCTTAGAAATTTGTAGTTATTTTTGTGGATTTGTGAGACAAGCTCATTGATCTTTATTTGTTATTATCTTTGTGAGTTTTCAAATAAAGTTGATTTGGATTGGAAAAGAGTAGGAAAGTTCATGCTTAAGTGGTAAAAAGGAGCCTGTTTTGGACTGTGACCTAGATTTTATCATGTCATGCTTGATATTGTTTTGGCTTTATGGTTAGTGATTAATGTTGTAGCATGACATGTTATAAGAAATTGAGATTACTTAATGTGCCTTGAAAGAATCATTCATTGTTTTAGCATATTAAAGCATAGTATTGTGGTATTCTCCTTTGATGCTTTATTTGGGTTGACTTGGCGCATGCTCACACCATGTTATGACTATCCCAAGTCACCATAGCCTTTATGATCCTTTAGTTTTAGACTTGTAATATCACTTTATGCTTTAATTAATGATGTTTTTCGCTTTGCATGATTATGGCCATTATTGCTCTCTTAGTTGGTCGCTCCCAGTCTTTTGCTAGCCTCCATAACCAAGTATGAGTTCCACTCATGCATCCAACTCCAAATAAAACCAAGTTATTCAAAAGATTCCACCATACCTACCTATTAGCATTTGCTATTCCAAGTATATTCATGTTTTTATCTACCTTCCGAATTAAACTTGTTATGTGAAAATTAGTGTTTAAATCTCTCACGAACTTGATGGCACACTTTACTTTTCTTGCCCCTAATAAAATTGAACCATTGTGTCATCTATGTTGTATATGCTTGCACTTATACGTTGGAGATTAGCAGAACCATGCTGTCATGAGGAATGCTTTCAACATTGCACTTGTACATTGTACCCAGTTGATATCATGCTATTTTGTCTATGGATGTCATCGGTGTGAAATGAAAGGGGAGTTTGTAAGTCCATGGAGTTATGTAAGTGTGTTAGAGAAACGCCTGGGCCGCTGGTCTAATCCATGCCAAATCATGGTGGAAACCTGCAGCGTAACCATAATGAGCAATCTATGAAGCATTCTTCTTATAAAAAAAGAGATAGAGATTGAGAAAAAGAGAAAAAGTGAAAAAAAAAGAGATGAGAAAAGTGGAAAGAGAGAAAAAAGCACCATTTTCCCTTGGTAAATAAGAAGATTGCTAAGATGCTTGTTGTCTGCTTGCCTTGTCATTTTGATATGGGGATTCTTCCGTATCATCGGGCAAGGGGTACCCCGTTGGCGGTTCTCTATGATACACATGTACTTACTATGACAAGAACTTACCGGTAACTAAACTTGAGTAGCATGAGGAGCGGCCCTCGTATTCAAGGGACATGAGATTTCCAACTTATACTTTGTCAAGCATTGTCAACACCCGGGTTTTTAATCCCAGATCCCTGTTATGTCATACATCGCAATCCCAGGATTACCATTTTTGCGAGACATAACAGATTGGATATCATAGTACATCATCCATTACAAACCATAAATAAGGTCTTACACAAATAAGGATCTCATGATCCAGTCTTAATACAACAAGAAGCGGAATAAATAATAAGCGTAGCAGTGGGGTCCATCTTCAGGGGCACATACAATGCTGACGAAGGCAGATAGTCCTAGTTATCATAGTCGTCCTGTTGTCCGTCATCTTGGTAGTCTCCTTCATATTCTGGCCATGAGAATAGCCAGGGACAAAAGCCATGAGTACTCTATAAGTACTCGCAAACTACCACTAACAAGTAGTATAGTTCTAGTGTAAATGCTAACTCTAAGTTTAACTATAAAGTTAAGTTTGAAACCTAAGCTAAGTTCTGAAACAAAGAAAGATAAAATAAAGTTCTAGAATCACTTAAGTTGGGAAGTTAGTGTCATAGTCACAACCCTATTGTGGTCAAGTCAAGATTCATCATTCATTTCATAAGTCATTTTGAAAATATCTGACAACGAAACAGTATGGCCACTCCAACTGTCCATAACCGCGGATGCGGCTATTCGAATAGTTTGACACTCTACAGAGGTGGTACACTTTCACCACAAGATTCGATACATCTGTCAGGGATAACCCTGAATCATCATACTTAGTATGCAGATAATCAAACATAACCTTCCCTTTACACACCCTAGTATAAGCACCTCTCCTATGAGCATGGCCTCCCAACCATGAGCATCTGTCATCTTGGGCACTACATAGGTGGACAACATCGAGAGGTAGCCTCAGCTCAAACCTCTCCCGTGAGGGAACTAATACTAATGCACATAAACTTCCGGCTAAGCCTTACCCAATTCAGGTATTGTGGTTGTACGGTAAATTTGGAATGGTATCGCATCCGAATCCAACCATCAGTTTTTGTAAGAGGGCTAAGGCTCATGCCTCAACATTTTCATCATCATAAACCATTTGTGTTTCTCAACACATGTCAAAACATCTCAATAGAATGACTCATCATTGTAAGGTTTTCACAAGTCATTTTCACCAAGTGTTCCCATCTAAAGTGACTCAAGTTTTAGTTTAGCTCTAAACTACTAAGTTAAGAGTGTTCACTAATGTGGGATGTTAAGATCAATCTCATTCCCTAGAATGACATCTAAGGTTATCTAGATAGGTCAAGTTTTATACTCTTTATGCTACCTTCAAACCAAGTAAGGGACTTTGGTAAAGTAAAAGAAAGTAAAGCTTGGGAATAAAACTTGGGGTAGGTAAATAGTCAAAGTGGTATAACCAAAGCATGCCTAATGCATCTTGCTTAGGTTATCTAGCTTAATTTTAGCTTGTTAGGTATTATACTTGCAAGTGTTAGCTTGCATTGCTAATGATGGCTTGCCTTGTGCAGTGCAGTGGTTGAAGTTTTCTTCCTCCTCCTCTTGGTGGAACTCCTCCTCCTCGAAAGCTTGGTCGATACTATCATCTATAAATACATACGGAGTACACAATCACCAAACAAAACTTAACTAGTCTACTTAGCACTCTAAGGTACACATTTGATGATCTAATATCATCACAAGCATCACAAGTTTTCATTAACTAGCTTCATTCTTTTTATTTAAGAAAAGTAATTTCTACTCATTGAAAATATCTAAGATTTAATATTCTCCACTTAAAATATGGGATCATGTGGACACATGTCATCATCATATATTATAACATAGGGGAATGTGATTTAAATGTTGGATCATATTTAATTAAGTTTAAGTTTAATATTTAATGATTTAAAGTGACTAGAAATGCCTATACAGCATTATTTTGGTACTAGTCCAAAGTCACTACATGCAAACCTTAATATTATTACATATTCAGATAGATATGGTTAAATGTGATTTTTGAGAGTTGGAATCAACTCAGAAGCTATCATGGTTGATTTTAGAAAAATGTTTGAATGTGCAAATGCTTCCGTCTTGTGATTTTTACTAGGAGAGATCTCAAACTCAAAATGAATTAAATCCAACGGGCTTGGATAGATCTTTTCAGTAGCTTCCTAACAAAATTTGAATCACTCAATTTGGTTCAGTAGATATTCTTGAATTGATTTTTAAACTAAGGGACATAAGTGAGTTCAAACTAAAATAGAAAAATCTATATTTGAACTAACTGAGTCGCACGGGAAAACTAACGGGCCGGCCCAGTGGCGCTCCGCAGTGCAGATGACCACGGACAGGGGGTTCCCGCAGGTCAACGACACATCAAACGTGAAGCGATACGGGGCACTCTCAGCACTACGATTAAAAGGTGGATTGACGGCTGAGGTTCGTCGTCCCTGGCGAATAGGTCGCCGGCGAGAGCTAACCCTAGGGGCTCGGTGGGGGTATGTGGGGGCTTACCAGGGCTCTAGCTATACTTGGCGATGGGGGCGATTGAACGTGCGGTCGACGATGGCCTCAGGCGTGGTCACGGCGGCTCCTGGGGTGGACGAAATCGACGGTGCCTCTCCTCCTCTGCTGCGGCAAGCTCCGGCAAAATTCTGGCGAACAGCGGCTCGCCTTGCTCCGGGGATGGGGTGGAAGGATCAGTGGAGAGAGGGGAGTGAGATGGTGTGAGGAGTTTGTTCTGGGGTGGCCTCCTTTTATAGGTCGACTAGGAGACCGAACAGGATGGGCTGGCGACTCTGGCGAGGGCTGCACAGCATGCTATCGCCGTGGCTGGAGGTAGGGGACGGTGGCCTACCTCCTGGTGGTGCTCTACGGCTTAAATGCGTGGCTAGGGGCGGTGGCATTTGGTCGGGAGCGTCCCGCGCTCTAGGAGACAGAGGCAGTGCTCGACGCGGTGCTCGGCGACTGTGGGCCGCGCGATGGCGCACGGCCGTGTCTGGCGGGGTTCTAGGGTCGAGGCGGAGCGGCGTGCATGGTCTTGGGTCGCGGGGCGGTCTGTGGTGTGCTAGCAGCTAACGCGCTCTGGTGTGCTCTGTCGAGCTCGCAGAGAGAATGGGCGGCGATGCTAGGGAGTGGTCCAGTGGCTGGCAGTGGCCGTGGGGTGGACCGTGGGCTGAGGTAGGGTGGCGCCTAGCTTCCTGGAGCGGTGGAGAGGGGTTGGCGGTCTGCTGCTGCGTTGGCAACGTTGGCTGGCGAGCATGGCGTCAGGGTGGCGTTGCACTAGCGCTAGGGGCTAGAACTAGGGTGGGTTTTGGTCTGGTTAGGCTCAGGGGAGACAAGAATGATCAATGCAAACTAAATGGCTCGACAATAATTGATCAAAACAGTAATAGTTAGGCCAAAGTTGTTCTGTCTACAAGGTGTTCGACACAATGGCCACAAGAGAAAAAAAATTCAATTTTTGGCTGAATTTTGATGGATTTGTGATCACATTCTTGAGCATCACTGGTTGCTTGGGATTTGAAAATGGAATTCATTTGAGTGGTTTTTGAATAAGTGTGATCTTCTCATATGAACTACATTCAATTTTCAAATGCCATTTAAAATTAGTGTTTGAAAGTTTTTGGTAGATCACAAAGTGGGCCTTGGTACATCACTACTTGTACTAGCAAGGGGTGCAAAGATCCACATTTGTTTCTGTTAAGAATTGAGTTCTAGGAATACCCAAAGTAGGCATGTTGATTAAAATGGCACAAATGACCATTTGCTTCTTTTATTCATTTTGATTTGTTTTTCTTTGGGATTTGTTTGGGAATGATCTATATGATGTTTATTTCACCTAAGAATCATTTTACAAGAAAGAGATCATTCAAACAAGGTAATTCAAAACAACTCCTAATTTAAATGCACACACATATGAATGCTTTAATATTTTTAAATGGAAAAGGTTTTTTTAACTCTAAATTTGATGATTTGGATCTTGATCACTTGGATTAAAGTTTTGGGATGTTACAAGCATATACTCCATAGTTTTTTCACTTTAACCTTAATCACTTCAAGATGCTTATGATAGGGGCAATGAGAGTTGAAAGCTAATAAGTACCATAATTTTTGGAAGCTCTTTATGAGACTTGAATCCCTGCTTCCTTCTATGAAGACCTTTCTTTTACTTTTATATTGAGTCTCCATCTTCTATCTCTATGCACCTATTAAGAGAGCATAGTGGCGATTCTTAGTTTAATGTGCATTCTCAGAAGACTTGTTGATTGATTCATAACATTGATATTGCTTGTTTTTGAACTATTTGTATCTAGTCATCCTTATGAACTTTGAAGTTGTCCTATGCATTTATGTTTTTCTACTCCATGAGGGACAAGTTGAATGCCATTATGCTATGTTTTCTATATGTGAAACAAACAAACGTCTTTCAATGCATTGTTATTCATGAATCTTTTGTTTGTACCTTTTCATGTTACAACATAGTTGCTAGGTCTTATTGTTAGAACTATATCTTTCATGTCTATGTGAGAGTACTTTGATCCTAGTTTTCAATGCTTGCAAATGGTTTGATCTTGATTGTGATGGTTCATGTCACCTAAAAAATTATTCTTTTTATCACTTACCTACTCAAGGACGAGCAGGAGTTAAGCTTAGGGATGTTGATACGTTGTAAACGTATCTATAATTTTTGATGTTCCATGCTTGTTTTATATCTACTTTCTTATGTTTTATCCACACTTTGGAGTATTTTTATACACTTTCTGGGAATAACCTATTAACAAGATGCCACAGTGTCAGTTGCCTGTTTTCTGCTGTTTTTGGTTCCAGAAAAGCCAGAAAAGAAATATTCTCGGAATTGGACCGGACAAAAGCCAAAGTCGATATTTTACCGGAAGACTCACGAAGCCAGAAGACAAGAGAGAGAGGGGCCAGGGGCTGGCCACACCAAGGGTGGCGCGGGTCCCCCTGGCCGCGCCACCAGGTGGTGTGGGCCCCTCGGGCGCCCATCGACCTTGCCTCTTCGCCTATAAGAAGCCTCCCGATGAGAAAACTCTAAAGGATCGAGCCTGCAGCCACGAAAAGTTCCGCAACGCCACTGCCACCAAAGGGGAGATTCGGGGGACAGAAAGTCTCTGTTCTGGCACCCTGCCGGGATGGGGAAGTGCCCCCGGAGCCATCTCCATCGATCTCCACCACCATCTCCATCACCGTTGCTGATTCACATGATGATGAGGGAGTATATCTTCCTCGAGGCTAAGGGTTCTATCGGTGGCTATGAGTTCATCTCTCTCTCTATGCATGATCATATTGAGATCATGACCTTTGTAAGCAAATAGATCTACCTTGCTACTCAAGTGCTTTAATATATCTCTGCTCTCCCCATGCGTGTGAAAGTGACAGCGTGCACACCATGGTGGCACTTAGGCTAGAGATTACAAATACTTGTTATGAGTTATATTTGTAGTTGGATGTTTCTATGAAATTGTGGTGTTTGTTGGAACCATCTAGAGCTCAAGGTGACAGTGTGGGGTTATCTAGAAGGGGAAAGCAGACTTTGAGGTGTGCTGTTATAGCCCTACCATGGATTAGAGTGTCCAACTGGAAAGTAGTTTAGAGTAGTATCACAAAGAGAAGATATTTATATAAGAGTGTTCACTACCGAAAGTATGATACCTAGGCCTTGTTTCTAAACAATGAAACACTATTTGCAACTAGATCTGTTACATGTTTGCTTGCTTCCATCTTTTTGCCTTTAGTCTTTTCCACACGCCATCAAAGTTATTTTCTGGCACTGTTGTCTTATATCCATACCACTTGTATTTCACTATCTCTTCGCCAAACTGGTGCACCTATACACCTGACAAGTGTATTGGGTTTGTTGGGGACACAAGAGACTTCTTGTATCTTGATTGCAGGGTTTCTTGAGAGGGATACCTTCAACTATTAGACAGTCACCTGGAGGAAGTAGGATCTCCCATGTGAGCGACCGGTCAATACTATGAGCCTCTCATTGAAAGTCCCCACTCTCGAGGAGTCAGAGGTGCTCCGGTTGGTCTTTGGCCCAAATGTCTCGGGGTTGAGAGGAACAACTCATAGGGTAGGGCCTATGCAAGAGTGGCATCCGAAGAGTCTTGATCGGTTACTCAATCCACAATCCGTAGGTAATCAGGGCAGGGTACTCGGATGATGTGGATAAAGTGTACAACATCTATAGAGTGTAAATCTATTCGAATAGTCGTGTCCATGGTCATGGACGGTTCGGAAGGTTGCTATAGAGCGGACCTGGTTTTGATTTCAAAAAGAATTTCGGAAAAGCAAAGGCTTTGGAAAGGTTTTGACCATGGGATGGTCAGAAAGTAAGGAAAGGAGTTTGGTCATGAGATGACCGGAAGGAAGAAACAAATGGTTGACCCAGTCCTGGTGTTTTCCAAAACTTTTCAAAAAGGTTTCCAAAATGTTTTACAAAAGCGTTCAATAGAGATATGTAGATGCTATATCTAAAAGAGAAACTATTTAAGAAAAGAACCTCTCATGGAGCCCTCCTACCACCACAACCATAATGCATATCCTATTTTTGTTTATATTAAGGTGGTTTGCGAGTACACAGTACTCACTGGCATTGTCCTTGGCTATTAACTTGGTCAGATTTGATAAATAATTTATGAAGAAAGTGACGTTGACGACTATGTGATGGCCCAAAATATATCGAGCTCGTTGGGGAACCCCAAGAGGAAGGTATGATGAGCACATCAGCAAGTTTTCCCTCAGTTATGAAACCAAGGTTATCGAACCAGTAGTAGCAAGGAAACACCTCCAAGGTGTTGTTGCCACCTTGGAATCCTGCAAAACACAACCACAGAACTTTGCCCCCAACTTATAGTGAGGTTGTCAATCTCACCGGTTTTGCTGAAAACAAAGGATTAATGTATTGTGTGGAAGAAAGTAAAAGCTTGCAGAAAGTAAACAGAAAGCAGTAAACAGTTGTAGATTGATGGTATAAGAAAGGACCGGGGTCCATAGTTCACTAGTGGTGGTTCTCCTTAAGATAGATGACATGTTGGGTGAACAAATTACAGTGGGGCAATTGACAAACATCGAGAAATCAATCATGCATATACTAATCATCTTGACTCCTATGAGATTTAATTGGGCATTACAACATTATACATAGACCGTAATCCAACTACATCTATGACTAATAATCCACCTTCAGGTTATCATCCGAACCCCCTCCAATATTAAGTTGCAAGCAATAGATAATTGCATTACGCATTGCGTGTAAAGTAAACAATATGATTGTTCTATGAACAAAGGATTGTTGTTTTCTCCCTAGTAGCAACAACACATCTAGTACCTTAGAGATTTGTGTCACTTCCCCAGATTACTAGAGGCATGAACCCACTATCGAGCATAAATACTCCCTCTTGGAGTTGCTAGCATCTACTTGGCCAAGATATCTACTAACAACGGAGAGCATGCAAGATCACAAATAACAAAGACATGATATAACCAGTAATCAATCTGAAATAGCATCTCAATATCCATCGGATCCCTACAAACACAACATGTAGGATTACAAATAGATCATATTCATCATGAACGGAGCTCACAAGATCTAAACATGGTAGCACAAAGGAGAAGAACCAACCATCTAGCTACTACATGGACCCGTAGTCCAAGGATGAACTACTCACGCATCACACCAGAGGCTTGCATGGTGATGAAGAAGGCCTCCAGGGTGAATTCTCCCCTCCGGCAGGGTGCCGGGAAGAGCTTCAGATCCCTCCCATCTAGGGATGGAGATGACGGAGGCTACAGACTCTTTCGTGGAATTTTGATCAGGTACTTAGGGTTTTTGTATTGGAGGCATCTTATAGGCGAAAGGGGAGGCCGAGGGGGTGCCCTAGGCGGCCACACCACCCCCTGGAACGGGCCAAGCCTGGACGCCCTCTGGCCCCTCTTCGTCTCGTATTTTGGCTTCGTGTCCCCCTCGGTGAAAAAATGACTTTGCCTTTTGTCCCATCCAATTCCGAGAATATTCATTTTCTGACTTTCCTGGAACCAAAAACAACAGAAAATAGGCACCTGGCACTATGGCATCTTGTTAATAGGTTAGTCCAAGAAAGTGTATAAAAAGTACTCCAAAGTGTGGACAAAACACAAGAAAGTAGATAAAAACCAAGCATGGAACATCAAAAATTATAGATACGTTAGCAAAGTATCAACATCCCCAAGCTTAACTCCAGCTCGTCCTCAAGTAGGTAAGTGATAAAAAAGAAAGAATAATTTTTGAGGTGACATGCACCATCCTAAACGTGATCAAAGTATTTGTAAAACATTTATAGCTGGGATCATAGTACTTCAACATAGCATGAAGGAGAAAGTTCTAGCAATAAGACATAGCAACTATGTTGTAACATGAAAAGGCACAAACAAAAGGTTCATGAATAACAATGCTTTGCAAGACGTTTGTTTCTTTCACATAAAGAAAACATAGCATACTGGCATTCATCTTGTCCCTCATAGAGTAGCAAACATAAATGCTTAGGACACCTTCAAAGTTCATAAGAGTGACTAGATACAAATAGTTTAAGAACAAGCAATATCAAAGTTATGCATCAATCAACAAGTCTTGGGGCAATGCACATAGAACTAAGAATCGCCACTATGCTCTCAAAGTAGGTGCATAAAGATAGAAGGTGGAGACTCAACACAAAAGTAAGAGAAAGGCCTTCATAGAAGGAAGTAGAGATTCAAGTTTCATAAAGAGCTTTCAAAAAATATTGTACTTATTAGCTTTCAGCTCTCATTGCCCCTATCATAAGCATCTTTAGGTGATTAAGGTTAAAGTGACACAACTAAGAGGATATGCTTGACAAGTTATACGTTGAAATCTCATGCCCCTTACTTATGAAGACCGAACCTCATGCTACTCAACTTCAGTCACACGTAAGCTCTTGTCATTGTAAGTACATATGTATCATAGAGAACCGCCAACGGGGTACCCCTTGCACATGATACAGGAGATATCCCATAATCAAAATGACAAGGCAAGCAGACAATGAGCATCTCAGCGATCTTTTTATTTTCTATTTGCATAGGTTTTTATTGAGGATGTTTCATAGAGTGCTCATTATTTGCTAGCGACCCAGGCGTTTCTCTAACACACATACAAACTCCATGATCCTACAAGTTCCCCTTTTATTTCACACCGTCGGGATCCATAAGCAAAAGAACATGATATCAACAGGGTACAATGTACAAGTGCAATGTTGAAAACATTCCCCATGATACATGATTATGCTAACTTCAACTTATAGAGTGCAAGCATATACGCAACAAAGATGGACGCAATGGTTCAAGGTTATTCAAATGCAAAAAAGTAATGTGTTCCATCAAGTTTGTGAGAGCTTTAATCACTAATTTTCACATAACAAGTTTAATTTGGAAGGTAGATAAAAACATGAATATACTTGGAATAGAAAATGCTAATAGGTAGGTATGGTGGACTCTTTGGAACAACTTGGTTTTAGGAGTTGGATGCATGAGTGGAACTCACACTTTGTTATGGAGGCTACCAAAAGACTGGGAGCAACCAATTAAGATAGCAATAATGGCCATAATCATACAAAGCGACAAAACATCATTAATCAAAGCATAAAGTGATATTACAGGTTGAAAATTAAAGGATCATAAAGGCTATGGTGACTTGGGATAGTCATAACATGGTGTGAGCATGCGCCAAGTCAACCCAAATAAAGCATCAAAGGAGAATACCACAATACTATGCTTTAATATGCTAAAACAACGCATGATTCTTCCAAGGAACATTAAGCAATCTCAATTGTTTATAACATGTCATGCTACAGCAAAGATCACTAAGCATAAAGACAAAACAATATCAAGCATGGCATGACAAAGCATAGGCCACGGTCAAAACAAGCTCTCTTTTCCACTTAAGCATGAACTTTCCTACTTTTTTCCAATTCAAACCAAACTATTTGAAAACCAATGCATGAAAGAGGGGGTCCACACAATTTATTCAGCAAACTAAGAAAACCAAGCAAATGAAAACCAAAAATGAAAACAAAGACGCTCCAAGAACAACACAACTGTGCATGAAACAATAAAAATGAAGTGTTTGGAAGAAAGCTGGGATTTTTATTGATGAAGAAGGGGATGCCTTGGGCATATCCAAGCTTTGATGCTTGTACTTCTTGGATATTTCTTGGGGTGACACGGGGTGGCATCCCCAAGCTTGAGGTTTAGTCCATTCTTCATCTCATTACATCATTCTCTCCATACACCTGAAATTTTTCCTTCATACAAAACTTCACACAATCTTTATTAGCAACATTAGTGCAATCAAGATAATAAGTCTTTGGGTTCAGTTTCAACACCAATAAAGCTGACCTTACTTCGTAACCTTTTCTTCTTTTCTTTATTGTTCGACTAAGATTATGAAATTACAGAGTCGGTTTTTTTTAAGTACTTCCATTAAGACACAAGCTACTGAAGCACTTCCCTCAAAAAGCTCAATTCCCCAAAGAGAACTCAAAAAGGAACCAACAAGAAGCAAATGCAAATAATGGCAGAAATCTGTGAAAACAGACCAGCAGGTAAAAACCAATTTTTTCGAAGACCTTATGTTGCTCAAATCAAAAAGTGTTGAACTAACTAATGTTAGATAACAACCTGATTCAGAAGCACAAAAATTCACGCTGCAAAACGACGTACAGAGATTTTACACGAATTTTTACGGTGAAGCACAAAAATCTGTTTCGGGACAGCAACTTTCCCAAGCATTACTTCTCTCTCATTAGAGGTTAATCTTGGCACAAAAAGCAAATAAAAAGGATAAGGAGCAGTTATTACTGAACTAATAACTTCCAAGACTCATCTAAAACTTTTGGGTTATCTCCCAATAAGTACTTTTCTTTAATGCCTTAATGTTAGGCATAAGAAGCAAGAAAAAGAATCAGGTGTTCTCAAATAAAGAAGCATTAAGAGGAATTTTTTTCCTAGGAGAGGCAAAAGAAATCTTCTCTCTCTTCTTAGGGAAGTTTTCTATACCTATCTTGAGTGGGATTTGATATTTAATGGTGCCTTCTTTCATATCAATAATGGCACCAACAGTTCTAAGAAAAGGTCTTCCCAAAGTAATAGGACAAGAAGCATTGCATTCAACATCCAAAACATAGCAATCAACGGGGACATAGGCATTGTTAACCATAATAAGAACATCAATAATACTCCCCATGAGTTTCTTTTTAGCATTATCATCAAGTGGGACATTGAAATAACAATCTATCAATGGTGGCAAATCAAGCATATCATAAATCTTTGTAGGCATAATAGAAACACTACTATCAAGGTCACATAAATATTTAAAATCATAATCATTCACTTTCATATTGATGATGGGTTCCCAACCATCTTCTTGTTTCATAGGTATGGAAGCTCTATGTTTCATCTTTTCTTCTTTAATTTTTGTGAGAGCATTAGTAATATGTTTTGTAAAGGCAATATTCATAGCACTAGCATTAGGACTTTTAGCAAGATTTTGTAGGAACTTAATAACTTCAGAGATATTGCAACCATCAAGATCAAAATCATAATTATCATCTAAAGTAGTAGAGCTATTACTAGCTTTAGCACTAGTGGTAGTGATAGTAGAAACACTAATGTTTCTAGCAATTTCAACTTCTCTTTCCCACTTAGCATGCAATTCAGCTAATAGTCTAACATTTTCATCAATTCTAACTTGTAAGGCATTAGTAGCAGCAAAGGGATTATCAATAGTTTCAGGTTTAGCAGCCATTTTATTCAAAGAAGATTGTGCTTCAGCCAATGATGCTATATTTCTTTCAGCATTAGAGAGTTTTTCCTCAATAGTTTTATTGAAAGCAGTTTGTTTACTAATAAAATCTTTAAGCATAACTTCGAGTTCAGAGGGGGCACTCCTATTATTGTTGTAGGAATTTCCATAAGCATTACCATTATTGGGAGGATATGTCCTATAGTTTTTATTACCAAAGTTATTCATGTAGGCATTGTTGCTAAAATTATTATTTTCTTATAAAGTTCACATCAAATTGCTCTTCTTGAGCAACCAAAGAAGCTAAGGGAACATGATTTGGATCAATATGAGCTTTCCCATTAACAAGCATAGACATAATAACATCAATTTTATCACTCAAGGAGGAGGTTTCTTTAATAGAATTTACCTTCTTACCTTGTGGAGCTCTTTCAATGTGCCATTTAGAATAGTTAACCATCATATTATCCAAAAGCTTTATTGCAACAACCAAAGTAATGGTCATGAAGGTACCTCCAGTAGCAGAATCTAGTATATTTCTTGAAGAATAGTTCAATCCTGCATAAATGGTTTGGATAATCATCCAAGCATCCAGTCCATGAGTGGGACAATTCTTTATCAAAGATTTAGTAGCAGCAAAGGGATTATCAATAGTTTCAGGTTTAGCAGCCATTTTATTCAAAGAAGATTGTGCTTCAGCCAATGATGCTATATTTCTTTCAGCATTAGAGAGTTTTTCCTCAATAGTTTTATTGAAAGCAGTTTGTTTACTAATAAAATCTTTAAGCATAACTTCGAGTTCAGAGGGAGCACTCCTACTATTGTTGTAGGAATTTCCATAAGCATTACCATTATTGGGAGGATATGGCCTATAATTTTTATTACCAAAATTATTCATGTAGGCATTGTTGCTAAAATTATTATTTCTTATAAAGTTCACATCAACTTGCTCTTCTTGAGCAACCAAAGAGGCTAAGGGAACATGATTTGGATCAGTATGAGCTTTCCCATTAACAAGCATAGACATAATAACATCAATTTTATCACTCAAGGAGGAGGTTTCTTCAACAGAATTTACCTTCTTACCTTGTGGAGCTCTTTCAGTGTGCCATTCAGAATAGTTAACCATCATATTATCCAGAAACTCTTTCAGTGTGTCATGAAGGCACCTCCAGCAGCAGAATCCAGTAGATTTCTTAAAGAATAGTTCAATCCTGCATAAAAGGTTTGGATAATCATCCAAGCAGTCAGTCCATGAGTGGGACAATTCTTTACCAAAGATTTCATTCTTTCCCAAGCTTGAGCAACATGTTCATTATCAGATTGTTTAAACTTCATTATTTCACTTCTCATAGATATGATCTTACCAGGAGGATAGTATTTTCCCATGAAAGCATCTTCGCATTTAGTCCAAGAATCAATACTATTTCTAGTTAAGGATTGCAACCATTCTTTAGCTTTTCCTCTCAAATAGAAAGGAAACAATTTAAGCTTAATAATATCTCCATCTATATCCCTGTGCTTTTGCATCTCACAAAGTTCAACAAAGTTATTTACATGAGCAGCATCATCTTCATTACAAATACCAAAAAATTGTTCTCTCATAACAAGATTGAGTAAAGCAGGTTTAATTTCAAAGAAAGAAGCTTCAGGAACAGGTGGAGCAATAGGTGTGCACATGAAATCATTGTTGTTGGTGCTAGTGAAGTCACACAACTTAGCATTTTCAAGAGTAGTCATTTTTTTGTGTTTTTAATAAAGAAAGCAAACTAGTAGAACTATTTTGTGTGTGTTTTTGATAAAGAAACAAGCAAACAAAGAAGAAATAAACTAAGCAAAACAAATAAAACAAAGTAAAGAGATTGGTTATGAGGGACTCCCCTTGTGAAGATGTCCTTGACTCCCCGGCAACGGCGCCAGAAAAGTAGCTTGATGGCCCAAAATATATCGAGCTTGTTGGGGAACCCCAAGAGGAAAGTATGATGAGCACATCAACAAGTTTTCCTTCAGTTATGAAACCAAGGTTATCGAACCAGTAGGAGCAAGGAAACACCTCCAAGGTGTTGTTGCCAACTTGGAATCCTGCACAACACAACCACAGAACTTTGCCCCCAACTTACAATGATGTTGTCAATCTCACCGGTTTTGCTCAAAACAAAGGATTAAATGTATTGTGTGGAAGAAAGTAAAAGCTTGCAGAAAGTAAACAGAAAGCAGTAAACAGTTGTAGATTGATGGTAAAATTAGATGACATGTTGGGTGAACAAATTACAGCGGGGCAATTGACAAACATCGAGAAAGCAATCATGCATATACTAATCATCTTGACTCCTATGAGATTTAATTGGGCATTACAACATTATACATAGACCGTAATCCAACTACATCTATGACTAATAATCCACCTTCAGGTTATCATCCGAATCCCATCTAGTATTAAGTTGCAAGCAACAGATAATTGCATTACGCATTGCGTGTAAAGTAAACAACACGATTGTTCTATAAACAAAGGATTGTTGTTTTCTCCCTAGTAGCTACAACACATCTAGTACCTTAGAGATTTCTGTCACTTCCCCAGATTACTAGAGGCATCAACCCACTATCGAGCATAAATACTCCCTCTTGGAGTTGCTAGCATCTACTTGGCCAAAATATCTACTAACAGCGGAGAGCATGCAAGATCACAAATAACAAAGACATGATAGAACCAGTAATCAATCTGAAATAGCATCTCAATATCCATCGGATCCCTGCAAACACAACATGTAGCATTACAAATAGATGATCTTGATCATGAACGGAGCTCACAAGATCTAAACATGGTAGCACAAAGGAGAAGAACCAACCATCTAGCTACTACATGGACCCGTAGTCCAAGGATGAACTACTCACGCATCACACCGGAGGCTTGCATGGTGATGAAGAAGGCCTCCAGGGTGAATTCTCCCCTCCGGCAAGGTGTCGGGAAGAGCTTCAGATCCCTCCCATCTAGGGATGGAGATGACGGCGGTACAGACTCTTTCGTGGAATTTTGATCAGGTACTTAGGGTTTCTGTATTGGAGGCATCTTATAGGCGAAAGGGGAGGCCGAGGGGGTGCCCTAGGCGGCCACACCACCCCCTGGCACGGGCCAGGCCTGGCCACGCGGCCAGGTGGTGTGGCAGCCCTCTGGCGCCTCTCCTTCTCGTATTCTGGCTCCGTGTCCCCCTTGGTGAAAAACTGACTTTGGCTTTTGTCTCGTCCAATTCCGAGAATATTCATTTTCTGACTTTCCTAGAACCAAAAACAGAAGAAAACATGCAGATGGCATTGTGGCATCTTGTTAATAGGTTAGTCCAAGAAATTGTATAAAAAGTACTCCAAAGTGTGGACAAAACATAAGAAAGTAGATAAAAACCAAGCAAGGAACATCAAAAATTATAGATACGTTAGCAACGTATCACTATGCGAGCTAGGACATTCTCCTAGTCAGATGCATGTAGGTTAAGGCATGGCTTGGGCTCTACGCTCGATGAAGTTCCGTTGATGTTGATTGATGTAGCCATAATGGCATTAAGGTATGACTTGTATCCGCTTAAGTATTGGATGTTTACTTTGATACTTGTCAGTTATGTGCCACGACTGACTGATCGTGGGATCATGGTGGTGTGCATAACAGGGACTCGACAGACTTAGCACAAAGGACCCTAACTAACCAAGGAAAATATTCAGGTTCGGCTCCTTCTCGAGAGAGCAGTTGATCGAGCCATACTCTTCATACTACTTCATTTTCGGTTGTTTTCAAAATATAGCCAAATCTGTCAGCATTCAAATTCTTGGATATGGGATCATCAGCATAAAGTATGATGTCGATATGTCCTTGACCTTGGTCCTTCGGCTTGAAATCCAAGAATGTTCATACTCGTCGACCACTAATCTTAAATTCTATTAAGTTTCTCCACTTACTTTTAGGTTAGAATTTTACTTGGGCAGTGGGATTACATTTTATATTAAGTACCTAAAATGGGGAAAATACATCAAGGTACATACATTTAGCACAAACCCCCCTAAAATTAAGCAAGGAAAACATTCGAGTTCGTCTCCTTCTCGAGAGAGCAGCTGATCGAGCCATACTCTTGATACTACTTCATCTTTGATTGTTTTCAAAATATGACCAGATCTATCGCCATGCAAATTCTTGGATGGGATCATCAACATAATGTATGATGTAGATATAGCCTTGACCTTGGTCATTTGTATATGGGTAGTGATACCCAAAGTGGAAAAACTATGTCACAAGATGACTTTACAGGAAGTGCTAACCCTCACTATCTCTTAATGTGTAATTCTTATGGTGATGTTTCTGCAGAATATGTTGGTCCATTTGATGGTTACATTTCTTGGTCTATTTGGGTTCCTAAGACCCTTATCACTACCAAAAGAGGACCCATTAAAAAATAGGTACCTAAAAATCTAGCTTGATCTTTTGTAGAACTATGCTTCTGGAGGGTCAAAGTGGGTGCTTGATAGTGGTTGCACAAGTCATATTGTTGGAAGCAAAGAAATTATGACGGAGATAATACTAAATCAAGATCATATAACCGTCACATATGCCGACAAGTCAAAATCTTAGGTAATGGGTATTGGCAAAGTTGTGGTTGCACACGATGTTACTCTCGTGGACGTCATGCTTATTGAGACCCTTGGCTGTAGTTTACTTTCAGTCCGTGCCCTAGGCACGATGGGTTTCGTCGTATTTATTGATAATGATATTGTGGTCCTCTTGTGGAGAAAGACTATAAAGGTCCCTTTCGTTGGGTATGTCGAAAATGACTTGTATGTGGTGGACTTTTTTTTGGAAAACCACTATAAGTGGGATGTGCTTATTCAGGAAGGCCGAAGTGGGTTGGTTATGGCATCGCCAACTATCCCATGTCAATATGAGAACTTTGTAAAGTCTCCACAAGGGTGGCCACATTGTGGGACTAAAGTACGATGTTTTTACCAAATATCGTGTTTGCAGGGCTTGTGTTGAAGGAAAGATGCATGATTCTCCCCACAAGCCAAATAATATTTTAAAGTCAAAAAGGATCTTGGAGCTCCTTCATGTGGATCTTTATGGTGCTCCATCTCATTCAAGTGTTTGTGGGAAGAAATATTGTTTGGTGATTATTGATGACTACTCAAGATATTCATGGGTCTATTTCTTCAAGTTGAAGAGTGAGACCCAATAGTATTTCATTGACTTCGTCAATATGGTTCAACATCAATACAATTTGCTCATGTTAACAATAAGAAGTGATAACGGCACCGAGTTCAAGAACTACACTCTAAATGGTTTTCTTAGTGATGAGGGGATAAAACATCAATATTCCGCTTCATATACCCCTCAACAAAATGGTGTAGCTGAGAGGAAGAACAAGACTTTAATGGATATGGCAAGGTCCATGTATGCTGAGTTTAAATCTCCATACAATTTTTGGGCGGAGGCAATCTCCACTACGCTCCATGCATCAAACGGTCTCTACCTCCGCAAAGAATTGATCAACACGCCATATGAAATACTTACCGGTAACAAACCCAACATTTCATACTTCTGGGTGTATGGTTTTAAGTGTTTCTATCTCATAAAAGGTGTTTGTTTGTCCAAGTTTGATTCCAAAGCTTTAGAGGGTATTTTTGTTGGATATGATCTTGATTCCCACACTTATAGCATCTATTTTAAACTCTCCAAAATTGTCATAGAATCTTGTAGTGTGGTTTTCAAAGAATATGATGGACCCCAACCGGGGCATGTTGATGTTTGTGATGTAGAGGATGAAATACCTCAAGATGCCATAAGAAGAATGGGTGTGGTATTCCTCCGCCCCATCGAGGAACCCCTTGTGGCGGATCGAGAAGAACTATGCTCTACTCTTGTGGAGCCCTCATCTTCACAACTTCAACAAGCTCCTATTATTGAGGGTAATGATTACCCAAGCCAAAGACAATCTGAGAACCCTCTCCATGATCATCAGGCTGAATGCACGAGGCTGAATTGTCCACTCTCTCCACTGACTGGATTGTCCAGCCCTGCGCAGTCAGTTGCTCAAGGCAGATTTATTCAGGCAGCTACAAGATCATCTCAAAGCCTTTCAAGTAACTTGCCTGATCAAGACCAAGATCAAACTTTACCTCATGTTGATGAAGCTAAACCCATAGTTGATCAAGGTCAAATTAATGGTCAAGACGAGGACCAGAATGATGAAGAGACTCCTGCAAGGAACAACAAGTAGATCGAAACTCGTCGCAAAGCTAGATTGGATAGAATGTTAGAATGAAGAGAACACACTCTAGAGAATGTTTTTGGTGATGTAAGGAGTGGAATGTCCACTTGAGCTCAACAGAAGAACTTTGGTGAGCATCAAGCTCATATATCCTTGGTGGAGCCAAAGAAAGTTTGGGAAGATCTTGAAGATTCAGATTGTCTAGAAGCACTACAAGAAAAGTTGGCTTTTACAATGGACGATTTTCGTGGTTGAAGGCCCGTTTTTCATGACCAAATAGTCTTGCACGATGGATGGCCTTCGTGGTAAAATCCCCGTCACAAATGAATTAACCATGATTTTTTTCGCCCATGGCGGATCGCACCCTTCAACTACGAAAACATGTTCCATCGTAGATCTGTTCGCCAGCCATGTTGACGGCTGACGTCATGCAAACTGCCAAGTGGCAGTCACTGTTAGCAGTCGGTTACTGCCATTAACGGTCATAGAAACCATGGCAGAAGCCAGGCCCAACCAAGGCCTGCTAAATACTAACTGGGCTGGCCCATCAGGGGAGCCCAAGATGGCCCATTATTGTTTTGTCCTACACTGTTTGAAATGGGCCCAGAGATGCGGCCCACGAACTTTCAGGCCTAATTCTGTTTCGGCCTACTGAAGGCCCATGTTGGTCCAACACAGTGCTGCCATTTGAGGCCTACACAAATCCGGCCCTGCACTGTTCAGGCCTGTTACCAATTTAGCCGTTTATTGTTTAGTCATGTTACTGTTTCAGCCTTTTAGGGATTTCGACCCGTTACTATTTAGGCCCATTAGTGTTTGGGCTATTGCCTATTAAGGCCAGCACTGTTTAGCCTGTTACTGTACTGGCATGCCACCGTACTGGCCTTTTGTTGTTGATACCTTTTACGGTTCCAACCTTTCATTGTTCCAGCCTTTTTACTGTTCTGGCCTTTTACTGTTCTAGCCTTTTATGGTTCTGGCCTTTTACTATTCTGGCATTTTGTTGCTACAGCCTTTTACTATTCTGGCCTTTTACTGTTCTGGCCTTTTGATGTTCTGGCCTTTTACTGTTCTAGTCTTTTACTATATTGGCCTTTTACTGTTCTAGCCTTTTACTCTTCTAGCCTTTTACTGTTCTGGTCGCTTTGGGCCATCCATGTGCATGTTGTTTCAATGTTCGGCATGCTACTGCTCCGGCTTGTTACTGTTTTAGACTTATTTTGCTAGCGCCTACTTTTCGCAGAATAGGTGAATATCAAGACATCAATTAATAAACACACAAAAATTAAAAATACTTATTACACAATAATAAAAGTTTGTTACAACAGGTTATACAACAAGATCGTAATTCCGACATATTACAACATGTCAGTACCATCAATAAGAGATCGGTACATGGCAATTTGCTTGACTGTATCATCTGTCCTCTTCTTCAACATTTCAGCTACAGATCTAAGAGCAGCTACACCCTTTCGTTCTGCATGCAATACAACATTTATATATTTATCACATGCAGGAGTTGTTCTAGGTGGACTGTTAAGTAAGTTTGCTTCGGCAATGCAATGGGAGGATGAATGGGACGAGGGGTCACAACTTTCAGTCATGCCTTCCAAGGACTCCTGCTGGGTTTTAACCGCAGTTTGCTAAAATACGGTGAAACAGGTTAAAACAAACAACAAGGGAAACAAGTATATTATATAAAGTAGAGATCATTTAAAGTAAGTATGAACTTATAGTAGCACGTTCAGGCTAATAGTAGCTCCTTCTCGAGCGGGTGCAACTCCTGGTCAATCTGTCGGAAGAATCTGAGCAAAGCAGTTGGAACTCTGGGCCTTGTACTCCATTGTCATTTCTCTGCATGACATTTGAAACCAATTTGGTTGGTTTGGAAGGATGAAAACTCTTAAAAAACACCAAAAACATAGCATTAAAAATTACCAGATGTACGTTTCAAACTAGATAACTGGTTTGGAAGGATGAAAGCAGGTGAAAACACCAACATATAGCATTAAAAATGACCAGATATATCATCCAACTAGATGGACATTTTCCGAATTAAGCATTCGCACATATATTCACAATTGAACATAAATGCAGATGTCATGGCAAGTTCTTAGGTAGAATGACAACTAATTAACATGACAAGAAACTGGCCTAAGTAACACAAGGAAACCTCACGATTCAGCCTTGCTAGGCATCAGATTGTCAGTGTTGGATCCTCTATGAGCTGTTTGCATGACCCGTGGGAGCGCTCGGAAAGAATAGAATCTATGAGTTCGTGTTGGAGGATTGAACCGATAGTGTGAGAATAAAGAAAGGTAATAAAAGCAGGAAGCTAATGAGGTGGATAGGACCTAAAAAATTAAGGGTGCAAACGAAATGGCAATAGAATCCAGGATATTTAGTAACATCCTAAAGATTTCATAGCTTACAAGTAACAAAAATATAGCAAATGGGCAAGAGAAATTACCGCTCCACGGTGAGCACAAGTGGGACGGGCAAGTGGACGGCGGGGGCGGTGGCTCGGCATTTCGGGGTCAGCAATGAATGATTCAGTGAAGCGGCCCCGGTAGGGTAGACGTCGGTGTTGTAGAAGCAGATCCGGTGATGCGAGGGAGTCGGTGAAATAGTTCCGATCAAGAGCGCCTGAAGTGGAAGAGCTCCGGTGCGGAAGAGAGGGACGGCGGTGAAGCAGCTGGAGGAAGGTCGAGGTTGGAGGGGTGTGGGCGAGGAAGAGACGATGGGCGGAATATAGGTGGGATGATGCACATTTACCACCTATACCCCTCTATTATTGCAGTACTCCCACGGTCCTTGTTTTCGGAGCAGGGATAGAAGATGAATTTTGCATTTGCAAAAAGCAGGGCGGGATATTTGAACAGATGTGCGCGGGATGTTTCAGCGCCATGTGGAAATTTTGAGGTTGAAGCTTCCGACGTACGCTACTCCGATGCGGCCGCTCTCACGTGTTGGCCCCGTCTAGACCCACACGCCAGTGACAGTATGCTTACCAACATATAAATGAGTTTCCACACATTTGCCGAAATTGATAAACAATATATTTTGATGGCTTTCATACAAGATGACCAAGGTCACGGCCATATCTCTGTTATAGTTTATGATAGCGTGTCCATATCTGGTAGATAGCTGCATCTTGGCATTTCAAAAGACGATTCTAGATTTGATGGACAATGCCCAACTTTAATGAATTTCCAAACTTTCTAGCTAAATCTATGCAATAAAATGACTTCTTGACAATCTGAAGTAAATATGTCTAATTTCGAACTAGAAAGTGTGTGATATACCTTGCTCTTGACTTTTTAAAATAATTAAAAGATATCAAGTAGTCAAATATTGGAGAACCACCGAGAGTTTCAGAAAATTCAACTTTTTGATATGAATGGTAATGACACCTAATTTCGGCCATTTTAAAAAAATACAAAGAACCAAAATATAAAAAGAAATGCATCCATTATTTTCTCTCTTCGTGTCTCACTATGTGCACTAGCTAGTTTCCATGGAAAAATATAATCTTGAAATTTGATAATTTTTGAGAAAAAATTGTATCACAATATATATGGAGTACCATGTAAGAATATGCATGGCTTTCAAACCAGATGACCAAGGTCATGGCCATGTCTTTTCTATAGTTTATAATAACCTATCCATATTTGTGATGGTGTGTATTGGCATTTAAAATGTTATTTACAAAGGAAGCTTCCGAATTGGAAGTTATTTCAATTTTCTAATGCATGACAATGGCTTTAGTCATGAAGCTACTACAAAACATGGCTTTAATTCCCACTGCCCCAGTTTTCACTCAAAGTATATATAGCCTAGGGTTAATTAATTTTGGGGTTCAGGGTTTTATTTTGGGTTGAGGGTTTAAGGGTTCATGGTTTATGGTTTAGGATTTTAGGATTTAGGCTTTTAGGGTTTAGTGGTTTAGGGTTGTTCAAGGTTTTAGGGTTTATGATTGTTTAGGTTTTAAGGTTCAGGTAATTTTCAATAATAATGTTCAAGATTTATATATATAGTTATATTCATGGAATAGAATGTCGTTATCGCAATTTAATAAAAGTATTTCAAAATCTGATCTATAAGTGCATTATACCTCCTTGGTAAGGGTTTAGGGTTCTAGGGTTAGGAAGTTAGAGTTCTAGGGTTAGGAGGTTATTAGGGTTTACGGTTAAGGGTTTTTGATTTTCAATAATGTTCAAGCTTTATGCTTATATTCATGTAATAGAATGGCATTACCATAATTTAACGAAGTATCTCAAATTTTGATGTATAAGTGCACAGTACCTGCTGGTTTAGGGTTTATGGGTCGATGATTTAGGGTTTCACGGTTTAGGTTTTATGGGTTGTTTAGGGTTTAGGGATTAGAGATTTTTCAATAATGCTCAAAGATTTATACTTATATTCGTCGAATAGAATGGTGTTACCTGCATTAATGAAAGTATAACAAATGTTGATCTATAAGTGCATTATACCTGCTTGTCTAGGGTTTTACAGTTTAGGTTTTATCATTGTATAGGGTTTAGAGTTTAGCGAATTTAGAATAATGCTCAAGCTTTATTGTTATATTCATCGAATAGAATGACATTACCTAATCTAATGAAAGTATCTCTTGATCTATAAAGTGCGTGATACCTACTTGGTTAGTGTTTATGGGTTGAGGGTTTGGGGTTTTAGGGTTTAGTTTTCAGTGGTTGTTTAGGGTTTAGGGTTTAGGGAACTTTCGATAATGCTCAATATTTATGCTTATATTCGTCAAATAAAATGGCATTAGCAAATTAAACGAAAGTATATCAAAATTTGATCTATAAGTGCATGCTACGTTCTTGGTAAGGGTTTAGGGTTTTAGGGGTTTAGGGTTTTGGGTTTTAGGAATTTTCGATAATTTTCAAGTTGTTTTATGCTTATATTCATTGAATAGAATGGCATTACATAAGTTTATTGAAAGTATCTCAAATTTTGATGTATAAGTGCACAATACCTGCTTTGGTTAGGGTTTCTGGGTCGAGGTTTTAGGGTTATAGGTTTTTACGGTTTAGTTTATGGGTTGTTTAGGGTTTAGGGTTTAGCATATTTTCAATAATGCTCAAGATTTATGCTTATACTCGTAGAACAGAATGGGTGTTAGCTGATTTAATGAAAGCATCTCAAATTTTGATCAATGTGTGCATGACACATGCTTGGTTAGGGTTTATGGCTAAGGGTTTAGGGCTTTAGGGTTTAGGGTTTAAGTTTTAGGGGTTGTTTAGGGTTTAGGGAAATTTTGATATTACTCAGGATTTATGCTTATATTCATCAAATAGAATATATATGGCGTTACCTAACTCATTGAAAGTATCTCCAAATTTGATCTATAAGTGCATGATACCTGATCTGTTAGGGTTTATGGGTTGAGGGTTTGGGATTTTAGATTTAGGTTTTATTAGGGTTTGTTTAGGGTTTAGGGTATTTTTGATAATGCTCAAGATTTATGGTTATATTCATCGAATAGAATGGAGATACCAGTTTAATGAAAATATATCAATTTTGATCGATAAGTGCATGCTACGTGTTTGGTAAGGATTTAGGGTTTAGTGTTTAGATTTCAAGGTTTCAGGAATTTTAAATAATGTTCAAGTTTTATGCATATATTCGTGGAATAGAATGGCATTACCGCAATTTAATGAAAGTATCTCAAATTTTGATATATAAGTGCATGATACCTGCTTGATTAGTGTTTATGGCTCGAGGGTTTAGGGTTTGACAGTTTAGTTTTATGGGTTGTTTCCGGTTTAGGGTTCAGAGAATTTTTGGTAATGCTTAGGATTTATGCTTATATTCGTCTAATCGAATGGTGTTACCCGATTTAACGAAAATATCTCAATTTTTTATCTATAGTTGCAAGATACCTGCTTGGTCAGGGTTTAGGGGTTTAGATTTTATGGTTTAGATTCCGTGAATTCTCAATAATATTTTCAAACTTTACAGTTATATATATTCATGGAACAGAATGGTGTTACCTCAATTTCATGAAAGTATCTCAAAAATTGATCTACATGTCGATGATATCCTACTTGGTCATATTTTTTGTTAAATAAAATTGAAGGTACCCGGGTATTAAAACAAGGGAGAAATAGGAAGAGTTCCTTGATATTTGATTTTTGGCATATAAAGCTATGAACGTGTTTTTGGCTTTGTTGTTTTAGCTTTTACTCTGACATAGTGGAATGATAGTATAAGCCAGGTTGGATGATTTTAACAATTTTATCTCGGTTTAGCAAAAATGTTTGAATTTTGAACAAGAAGCGATGGGAATCTCTACTTCCCGTAATGCTGGCTCACTAACATGTGGGTCACTTGCATAGTGGGTCCAAAAAGTCGGTGTAGGTCAGAGTGGGCGGGCAGGTAAATATTGAAGAAGGGCTAGGACTGCCTGGACGGGGTGATGTACTTGGGAGAACGCAAATTTACCACCTATATCCCTCTGTTAGTGCAGTCCTCCCTCGGATTCTTGTTTTTGGAGCAGGGATAGAAGAGGAATTTTGCATTCTAGAAAGAGGTGAAGCATGTTTGAATGGATGGGCAGGATATTTTAATGGATGAGTGTGATGTTTGGGCGCCGTACCAAATTTTGAGGTCGAAGCTTCTAGCATACGCTACTCCGGTGTGGGGCCTCTCAGACGCGCTGTCACTGTCTAGGCCCACACGGCAGCGAGAGTTGCTTCCCAGCATTTAAATGAGTTTCTAGGCATTTGCTGAAATTTTCGAACAATTTAAGGCTTTCGAGAAGATGACCATCATCCAAAAAAAGGTGACCAAGGTCAGGGAAATAGTTTATGATGACGTGTCTGTATTTGGTAGATCGGTGTATCTTTGCAAATCAACCAATATGTCTGCTTCCAAATTTGAAGTTTGTTTTCGAATTTCCAAGTAACAACAATGTGTTTTATTGTGAAGCAACTACAAATATGATGGCTCAAAATGCCACCGCCCCCTTTTTCACACAATGTATAACGCCCTTTCAAGCTTCGAGGCTAAATTTGTGCAATAAAAAAATTGGGGCTAGATTGTTTTCAGGGGCAGGATGTTTGAATGGATGGGTGGGATGTTTGAATGGGTGCGCGGGATATTTGAATGGGTGGGCGGGATATTTTGGCACTCTGCCGAAATTTTGAAGTTGAAGCTTCTAAGGTACGCTACTCCCACTTGGGACGTTGTTCCCGTCAGATATACCCACAGGCATGTATGCTTTCCAGCATTTAATGAGTTTATAGACATCTGCCAAAATTAATGAACATTAATTCAAGGCTTTCAAACAAGAGGAGCAATGTCATAGCCATAGTTTCTGTACCTTTTTCATCTTTTGTACTAGTACTACTCCGTACATTGAAGCATCTTCGCCAACCAAGCTTACAAACCCGACCATATTTGGTAGATCGGTGCATCTTGGCATTTCAAGCAATTGTTTACAAAGGAGATTCCAGATTTGATGGATAATGCCCTACTTTCATGAGTTTCCAAACTTCCTAGCTGAAGATGCTGAAAATAAATAACTTTTTGACGATTGAAAGTAAGTATATTTACAAACTACAATGTGTGTGATATAGCTTGCTCTTGACTTTTTAAAAATATTTTAAAGGTACCGAATTAGTCAAATATTGGAGAACCGCCGAGAGTTTTGCAAGATTTCAATTTTTTGATATGAATAGTAGTGACACAAAATTTGGGCCAGTTTTTATAAAAAAATAAAGAAACAAAATACAACCATTTGTTTCTCCGTTGGTGTCTCACTGTGTGCATTGGCTAGTTTCCATGAAAATATATAAAATTTGATAACTCTTGAAAAACTCGTTTCACAATATGGCGTACCATATTTGAACATTCATGGCTTTCAAAAACTAGATGACCAATGTCAAGGCCATATGTGTTACCATACTTTATAATAATGTAACCATGTTTGGTAGATTGGTGCATATTGGTATTTCAACATTGTTTAGAAAAAGAGCTTCCATATTTGGAGTTATTTTAAAAGCTCCAATCGATAATAATGGCTTCCATTTTTTCATATGATATATGGCGTACCATGTATGAATTTGCATGACTTTCAAACTGGGTGACCAAGGTCATGGCCACACCTTTGCTGTAGTTTATAACAACATGTTTGTATTTGGTAGATTGGTCCATATTATTGGCATTTAAAATATTATTTACAAAGGAAGCTTCTGAATTTGAAGTTATTTTCAATTTTTCAAGCGACGATAATGGCTTTTGTCATGAAGAAACTACAAATAAGTATGGCTCAAAATCCCATTGCCCTAGTTTCCACACAAGATATATATAGCCCGGGGTTTAGGGTTCGTGTTTTTTGGGTTAAGGGTTTAGGGGTTTAGGGTTTATGGTATATGATTTAGGATTTTAGGGTTTAGGCTTAGGAGTTTAAGGTTGGTATTTAGGGTTTAGGGTTTTCTAGGTTTTAGGGTTTATGAATTTTCAATAATAATGTTCAAGCTTATATATATGCTTATATATATTCGTGGATTAGACTTGTGTTATCGCACTTTAATGAAAGTATCTCGGATTTTGATCTCTAAGTGCATCACACCTGCTTGGTAAGGGGTTGAGGGTTTAGGGTTTTTATGGTTTTGGGGGTTTAGGTGTTTAGGGTTTATATTTTGTGGGAATTTTCGATAATGTTCAAGCTGCTTTATATATGCTTATATTGATGGAATTGAATAGCGTTAGCACAATTTGCGGAATGTTTATCTGAAATTTTGATCTACAGGTACATGTGATACCTCATTTGCCAATGTCATTTAGGTGGGGTTGAGGGTTTAGGGTTTTAGGGTTTAGGGCATTTTTGATAATGTACAAACTTTATTGTTATATTCGTGTAATATAATGGCGTTACCGCATTTAATGAAAGATCGAATCTTAGATTTTGATCTATAAGTCCATGATACATGCTTGGTTAGGGTTTATATGGGTCGAGGGTTTAGGGTTTTATGGTTTTAGGGTTTAGGTTTTATGGCCTGAATAGGGTTTAGGGGGTTCATCAAATTTTCAATAATACTCGAGTTTTATGCTTATATTTGTTGAATAGAATATGGTGTTACCTAACTCAATGAAAGTATCTCAAAATTTGATCTATAAGTGCATGATACCTGATTGGTTAGGATTTATGGGTTGAGGATTTGGGGTTTTAGGTTTTATTAGGGGTTGTTTAGGGTATTTTTGATAATGCTCAAGATTTATGCTTATATTCATCGAATAGAATGGAGATACTAGTTTAATGAAAATATATCAATTTTTGATCGATAAGTGCATGCTACGTGCGGTGTTGAGGGTTTAGGGTTTTACAGTATAGGGCATTTCCAATAATGTTCAAACTTTATTGTTATATTTGTGGAATAGAATGGCATTACCGCAATTTAACAAAAGATCGAATCTGAGATTTTGATCTATAAGTCCACGATACTTGCTTGGTTAGGGTTTATATGGGTCGAGGGTTTAGGGTTTTAGGGTTTTATGGTTTAGGTTTTATGGACTAAATAGGGTTTAGGGGGTTTATCGAATTTTCAATAATAATCAAGCTTTATGCTTATATTCATCGAATAGAATATATATAGCGTTACCTAAGTCATTGAAAGTATCTCCAAATTTGATCTATAAGTGCATGATACCTGATCTGTTAGGGTGTATGGGTTGAGGGTTTGGGGTTTTAGGTTTAGGTTTTATTAGGGGTTGTTTAGGGTTTAGGGTATTTTCGATAATGCTCAAGATTGATGCTTATATTCATCGAATAGAATGGAGTTACCAATTTAATGAAAATATATCAACTGTTGATCGATAATTGCATGCTACATGTTTGGTAAGGATTTTGGGTTTAGTGTTTAGATTTTAGGGTTTCGGGAATTTTAATTAATGCTCAAGCTTTATGCTTATATTCGTGGAATATAATGGCGTTACCGCAATTTAATGAAAGTATCTCAAATTTTGATATATAAGTGCATGATACCTGCTTGATTAGGGTTTATGGGCCGAGGCTTTAGGGTTTTACAGTTTAGTTTTATGGGTTGTTTCCAGTTTTGGTTTAGATAATTTTTTGTAATGCTCAGAATTTATGCTTATATTCGTCTAATAGAATGGTGTTACCTGATTTAACGAAAGTATCTCAATTTTTGATCTATAGTTGCGTGATACCTGCTTGGTTAGGGTTTAGAGGTTTAGATTTTATGGTTTAGGATTCCGTGAATTCACAATAATATTTTCAAACTTTATGGTTATATATATTCGTGGAACAGAATGGTGTTACCGCAATTTAATGAAAGTATCTCAAAAATTGATCTACAAGTCGATGATATCCTGCTTGGTCATATTTTTTGTTAAATAAAATTGAAGGTACCCGGGTACTAAAACAAGGAGAAACAGGAAGAGTTCCTTGAGGTTTAGGCGCTGTTTGGTTGGGCTCTACTTCTGGCTTTTGATTTTTGGCTTATAAAGCTACTAACGTGTTTTTGGCTTTGTTTTTTTAGCTTTTACTCTAACATAGTGGAATATACTATAAGCCAGGTTGGATGATTTTAACGATTTTGTCTCGGTTTAGCGAAAAATGTTCAAATTTTGAACAACAAGCGATGTGAATCTCTACTTCCTGTAATTCTTGCTCACGGACATATGGGTCACATGTATAGTGGGTCCAAAAATTCGGTGTAGGTCGGAGTGGGCAGGCAGATAAATATTGAAGAAGGGCTGGGAAACATGGATGGGGTGATGCACTTGGGAGAACGCAAATTTACCACCTATATCCCTCTATTATTGCAGTGCTCCCTGTGATTCTTGTTTCTGGAGCAGGGATAGAAGAGGAATTTTGCATTCTATAAAGAGATGAAGCATGTTTGAATTGATGCACAGGATATTTTAATGCATGGGTGCAATGTTTGGGCGCCGTACCAAATTTTGAGGTCGAAGATTCTAGCATACGCTACTCCGGCATGGGGCCTCTCAGACGCGGTGTCACCATCTAGGCCCACATGCCAGCGAGAGTTGCTTCCCAACATTTAAACGAGTTTCTAGGCATTTGCTAAAATTTTCGAACAATTTAAGGCTTTCAAGAAGATGACCATCGTCCAAAAAAAGGTGACCAAGGTCATGGAAATAGTTTATGATGACGTGTCCATATTTGGTAGATTGGTGCATCTTTGCAACTCAACCAATATGTTTGCTTCCAAATTTGAAGTGTGTTTCCGAATTTCCAATTAACAACAATGTGTTTTGTTGTGAAGCAACTACAAAGATGATGACTCAAAATGCCACCGCCCCTTTTTTCACACAATGTATAACGCCCTTTCAAGCTTCCAAGCTAAATTTGTGCGATACAATAATTTTGGGGGTTGGATGTTTTCGGGGGCAGGATGTTTGAATGGATGGGCGGGATGTTTGAATGGGTGGGTGGGATATTTGAATGGGTGGGCGGGATATTTTGGCACTCTGCCGAAATTTTGAAGTTGAATCTTCTAAGGTACGCTACTCCCACTTGGGATGTTGTCCACGTCAGATAGACCCACAGGCCTGTATGCTTTCCAGCATTTAATGAGTTTATAGACATCTGCCAAAATTAATGAACATTAATTCAAGGCTTTCAAACAAGAGGAGCAAGGTCACAACCATTGTTTCTGTACCTTTTTCATCTTTTGTACTACTCCGTACATTGAAGTATCTTCGCCAACCAAGCTTACAAACCTGGCCATATTTGGTAGATCCGTGCATCTTGGCATTTCAAGCAATTGTTTAAAAAGGAGATTCCAGATTTGATGGATAATGCCCTACTTTCATGAGTTTCCAAGCTTCCTAGTTGAAGATTCTGAAATTAAATAACTTTTTGACATAACGCCATTCGTTCACAAAGTGTAATGCTATGTGCATTAGTTTCCATGGTAAAACATAAACTTGTATATTGACAAGTTTTGGATCAATTTTGATCTATGGTGACTGGCAGGTGGGGCACGAATATGGTGGTGCCTAAAGCAGGGTAGGTCAGAATTTCCAAAGTTATCCCTCTGCACCCCTTCGTGCTGTGTATTAACTTCCACCCTCCACCGCCTAGGCCTCACCCCCTTCCCCACAAAACAGACGCGCTTACGGCCGCTCCTCATCACCAACATGCGCAAATAATATTTCCCTACCCGTCGGTCTTCTTGAGATGCATCGGTGGGCACGTCGATCCCACGGTAGTCCTTCTATCTTGTCAACACCCAGATTTTTTATCCCAGATGCCTGTTATGCATACATCACAATCCCAGGATTACCATTTTTGCGAGACAGAACAGATTGGATATCATAGTACATCATCCATTACAAACCATAATAAGGTCTTACACAAATAAAGGATCTCATGATCCAGTCTTAATACAAACAAGCAGCGGAATAATAAGCGTAGAAGTGGGCTCCATCTTCAGGGTCACAGGCAATGCTGACGATGGGAGATGATCTAGGTTGTTGTAGCCGTCATGCTGTCCATCTTCCTGATAGTCCTCCTCATAGTCTGGCCACGGGAATAGCCAGGGACAAAGCCATGAGTACTCTTTAAGTACTCGCAAACTGTCACTAACAAGTAAGGTAGTTCTAGTAGGAATCCTAAGCTCTAAGTTTATTTGCAAAAAGGCAGATTTATCTAAACTGAGTTCAGAAGTAAAGAAAACTAAGTTAAAGTTCTAAATCACTTTAAGTTGGGAACCTAGTTTTCATATTCACAACCCTGTTGTGGTCAAGTCAAAATCATAGTTCACTTCACAAGTCATTTTGAAAACATCTGACGACGGAACAGTATGGCCACTCCAACTGTCCATGAGCATGGACGCAGCTATTCGAATAGTTTGACACTCTATAGAGGTGGTACTCTTTCACCACAAAATTCGATACATCCGTCAGGGATAACCCTGAATCATCATACTTAGTATGCGGATAATCAATCATAACCTTTCAATTACACACTCTAGTAAAGGCACCTCCCCTATGAGCTTGGCCTCCCAGCCATGGCCATCTGCCATCTTGGGCACTACATAGGTGGACATCATCAAAAGGTAGCCTCACCTCAAACCTCCTTCGTGAGGGAACCCATACTAATGCATATAAACTTTTGGCTAAGCCTTACCCAATTCAGGTATTGTGGTTGTACAGTAAAATTGGAATGGTATCGCATCCGAACCCAACCATCAGTTTTTATAAAGGGCTAAGTCTCATGCCTTAACATTTTCATCATCAAATCCATTTGTGTTTCTCAACACATGTCAAAACATCTCAATAGAATGACTCATCATTCCAAGGTTTTCATTATCCTTTTTCACCAAGTATTCCGACCTAAAGTGATCAAGTTTTATGTGTAGCACTAGCCACTAAGTTAAGAGTGTTCACTAATGAGAGATTCTAATCTCAATCTCATGCCATAGAATGACATCTAGTATCGGCCTAGTTTTATACTCTTTATGCTATCTATACTATCTTTCCAAATCCTCAAAAAGCATTAACTAAAAGTGTAAGATCCCTCCTTTGTAAAGGAAAAGATCCCTGTGATTGCAATGCTAGTCCCTGGATCAATGCTAGCATGCACAGTTTAAGATGAAGTACACAGATACAAAGGTCGTTTATTACAGTCATTCCAGAGATATAACATAGTCTTTTACAACTCATGGCCAAAGGCCTAATACAAGAGTTTATGGAATAAGTAAATAAACATAAGTCTTCATCTTCATGTGCCACAGGCAAGCATGTTGAGTGTAGACTCATGACTCCTAATCATCATCGGAGTAACCTGCAACATTACAAGTTACAGCCACAGAGGGTCAATACTTTGGAATAGTATTGGCAAGTGATACCTTAGTATAATTTAAGTGGACTATAATACTATATGCATTTTGGCTAGGCGGATCTTAGGCTTGCATTGCTCAAAATAGATTTTTCCTTATCATTTGAAAACACTAAGTTTTTGCTTGGCACAAAACACCCAAGGCATCTACCAATTAAAGACTGAAGATCCACTCAGGGCATCTACCTATCAAGGACTGAAGATCCTTTTAACCCTTGTTCACCCACAAGTTTTATTTAGAAATTGGAGTGATGAGATTCTTGAAGCTTCCATGTCTTGATGCTCAAATTGTCCTTTACCAGGGACATGGCTAAGTACTTAGGTTTTACACTCTGCAGAGGTGGTGCACTTTCCCCACAAGACTTGGTTTTCCCAAGACAAGATCCTTCAGAAGCCTTTCCTTAGTCAAATGGACGCGTTCCAACCTATCATTCCCTCTACCACCAACTGTCCAAAAGACTAAGTTCCAGCAACCTAAGATCATGGCAGAGCCCATATTGCCAAGTGGTTGCACTTGAAGCTTCTCAACATTTGACATCTCAAATCTCTTTGTTCCTGGGTGGCCATCCACAAGTGAGATACACAAGCCAAGTCCATGGCCTTGTGAACCACTCAACATAAACCATTCCTTCCATTTCCACCCAGGTGATTCATTGACTTAGTTGTTTTTGTTAAATAAAACACAAGTCCTCAGACTTAGAATATTTTTCCATAGTGTGAATATATAAACCACCCTTGTTTTCTAGTAGCTAGGCTAAGCATGGCATGGCAACTTATCCTTAGGGAATTTTCCTAGCAACTCTACCATTCTAATCTACATAGGATTTCCCAACATAATAATTGACAAAAGTAGCATGCAAGTCCTAACAAAATATCTAATGCAAGTATAAAATATGGGAAGGGAATATTCATGAAGATATCACTTGCCTTGGTAGTGTGGAGAGTAGCACTCGTCACAATCACAATCACTAGCAAAATCTACACACAAAGTTGTAGCACACAATTACACACAAATATATACAAACAAAGATAATATGAATGCATGCATGCATGAATCTACCAAGTGGTGATTTTTTAAAACTCTACCAAGCAAGTGCAAGTTTACAGAAACTAAACAAGTCACAAAAATAGCCAAGACAACTTATTTAACCCTAAAACAAAATACTAAACTAAATTTATACTCAAAAAGGCCTCAAACAAGTTTCTGTAAATAAAGCCAATCTAATGGTTACTATTTGTTAAACAAATTGGATAGGCAGAAAGGTCTTGCTTTACTGAATCCAACGGTATAAAATTTGCAAAAATCTAACGTGGCATTCAAAAGTTATAAGAATTTGAATTTGGATCAAATTTCTGGTTTTAAATCTGTTTTTAGGGATAACCCTAGCCACGCGTCGTGCTGTGATTGGCGCGTACCTCTTCAGTTGGATCGCGCTCTGCAGCCGCAGGATCTAAATAGATCGTACGCGCCAGATCGCGTACCGCTTCGGGGTTAAGTGAATCTATCCTAGCGCTCAGATCTGGATCTAACGGTGCTCGTTCAAATGACCAAGTCCTGGCGGCGCGCGGTGTCAGCGAGCGGCGGAGCGCTCGGTCTACGGCGGCGCTTGCGTTTCAGGTCATCCGCGAGGGGGAGAAGGGTCATACCAGATTCGAAAGAGGTTGCTGAAGCTCAAGGTGGCTCTGGTTTGTCAAGGGGCGCACAGAGTTGCGGTAAATTTCTCGCCGGAGTTGGATCTGGCAATGGTGGCTCTGTTCGAGGTCGGAGGCGACGTTGTAGATCACTAGGATGCAAACAAAGGGCGTGGTCAGATGCAGATGATCATGGCGAAGATGCGTGCGTGAACGACAAGGTTCGGGGCGGTCTGGACTTACCACTAGAGCTCGTTGGAGTTGATGTTGCCGTTGGTGCTTGCGGTGTCAAGTGGAATCCAGCGACCTGGGGCAGTACAGGACGAACTAGTGAGGTCAGGAGGTGCGCAAAGACTCACTGAGCAAGATAGCAAGAACGATAGGCAGAGGGGAACAAGAGGCTCACCGGAATCGATCGCCGGAGTGAGCTCTGTCTGCGGCGGTGCGAGGATGATTGAGGGCAGCCTGGTGGCGGAGTGAGCGAGGTGTTTGGCGGAAAAAGATCGCGAGGCAGAGAGGGTCTTATAGCCAGAGGCTTGACAGGAAACGCTCGCGGTTTAATGCCAATTACGCCGCGCCATTACCGGCAGTGACTGCAGCAGCGACGTGGTCGCAGGCGCGGTTTGGGGAAGACGAGGACGACGTGGACCGGGCCCGCTCGTTAGCGAAGTGTGCGAGGTGAAGGTGGGGTCTGGCTGTCAGCGACTGGGTGGGTGCGCTCGCGCGTGAGAGAAGGAAAAGAAAATCCCGGGTGGGCTAGTTGGGCCTGTTTCACTGCTGGGCCAGATTCCAGCCGCGCGGCCTTTTTCCTTTGTTAGCTTCTTTTCTTTTTCTAATTCTATTTTCTGGAATGATTTTGATATGAATTCAAATCCTTTTGAATTCAAACAAATCAGGGATTTTTGCAGGGTTCTGTGGTTTCAAATACAGTCAATTCACCAAGTGGTTAGCTTGCAAGGGTCTGGTCAAACTTAGGCTTTGAAACAAACAGAGACTTTGTCTCTAGTTTGAAAATGTTTGAAGTAGGGGTTTGAAATTATTTCTAAATTGGAAACTTGGGTTAAATGCTACACCTAATCTTTCCAACAATGGTGGCAAGCAAACAAGTTCCTAAACAATCCAATCTCAAAGGGTGATGGCCAATTGAGTTGAATTGCTCACATGAAAACATAGCTCAAACTTCTGTTTCTAAATGATTTTGAGAAAAACCCTAAATGAATGAAAGATGCAAGGATGATATGAATGAGTTTTGAAACATTATTTTTGGGATGTTACAAACCTAACCCCCTTAAGATGAATCTCGCCCTCGAGATTCGGATTGGCTAGCAAATAGGTGAGGGTGGTCTTTCCGAAGATCATCTTCTCTTTCCCATGTTGCTTCTTCTTCGGAATGATGGTTCCATTGTACTTTGCAAAACTTGATAGTTTTTGTCCTTGTGACTCTTTCTGTGGTCTCAACAATTTTGACAGGCTTTTCTTCATAGGTGAGATCACTTTCTAGTTGAACTTCCTCCAAAGGTATGGTATCCTTCAAAGATGATTCTTCCATTTCTGGGTGACATTTCTTAAGCTGACTCACATGAAAAACATTATGGACTGCTGATAAAGATGCTGGCAGTTCGATTTCATACGCAACTTCTCCCTTACGACTTAGAATGTTGAATGGTCCAACATATCTTGGTGCTAACTTTCCTTTGACTCCAAATCTTTTCACTCCACGAAGTGGTGATACTCTAAGGTAAGCTCTATCCCCAACTTCGTAAGTGACTTCTCTACGCTTAGCATCTGCGTAGCTTTTCTGTCGAGACTGTGCTATCTTCAACCTGTCCCTAACCAATTTGACCTTTTCTTCGGCATCTTTGATAAGATCTGGTCCAAACAAACTTCTTTCTCCCACACCATTCCATAGCAATGGGGTGGTACACTTTCTTCCGTATAGAAACTCAAATGGTGCCATCCCAATGCTAGATTGGTGACTGTTGTTGTAAGAAAACTCTGCGTAAGGCAGACTTTCATCCCAACTTGCTCCATAGTCTAGGGCACATGCCCTCAACATGTCCTCAAGAATTTGATTAGTCCTTTCTGTTTGTCCATCAGTTTGAGGATGGAAAGCAGTGCTGAATTCCAACCTCGTTCCTAAAGATTCATGAAGCTGTCTCCAAAAGTGAGAAGTGAATTGAGTTCCTCTATCAGATACAATACTCTTTGGTACACCGTGAAGGCATACAATTCTGCTCATGTAAATTCTGGCTAACTTTGCACTGGTATAAGTTGTCTTTACGGGTATAAAATGAGCCACTTTAGTTAGGCGATCCACTACTACCCATATGGAGTCATACCCTGACCTGGTCCTTGGTAATCCGGTAATGAAATCCATACCAATATTTTCCCACTTCCATTCAGGAATAGACATTGGTTGAAGCAAACCCGCTGGTTTCTGATGCTCCGCTTTCACTCTACTACACACGTCACACAAAGAAATGTGTTCGGCGATGTCCCTCTTGAGGTTATTCCACCAAAATCTTTCCTTCATATCCATGTACATTTTGGTGTTTCTCGGATGAATAGAATACAGAGAGTTATGGTCTTCTTGTAGAATCAGTTTCCGTAATTCCGGATCCTGTGGAACACAAATACGTTTCCCGTGCCATAAAGTACCTTGTTCGTCCATATGGAAACTTTTAGCTTTCCCTTGGCTAATCCTTTTCCTAATCTCTTCGATTTCTTTATCCGTCTTTTGTGCTTCTTTAATCTTTTCCAACAGAGTGGGTTGAACATCCAAAGACATGAGATGTCCTTCTAGCACAATCTCCAACCTGAGTTCCTTGAATTGCTTACACAAGTCATCTGGCAATTCACCTTTGGTAAGGCCATTTAGAAACGCCTTACGACTTAGAGCATCTGCTACTACATTTGTTTTACCGGGGTGGTATTGCAAACTCAAGTCGTAATCCTTGATAAGTTCTAGCCATCTCCTTTGTCTCATATTGATTTCCTTTTGGGTGAAGATATATTTCAAACTCTTATGATCGGTGAATACTTCACAACGTTTTCCCAAAAGGTAGTGTCTCCATGTTTTGAGTGCATGGACAACAGCGGCTAACTCTAAATCATGAGTAGGATAATTTACTTCATGAGTTTTGAGTTGTCTCGAGGCATAAGCCACAACCTTTCCGCCTTGCATAAGTACGGCACCTAATCCTTGATGAGAAGCATCACAATACACTTGGAAATCCTTTTCCAAATCTGGTAGGCACAGAACTGGTGCTGACACAAGTCTCTTCTTTAATTCTTGAAAGCTAAGTTCACAACCTTCAGACCAAGCAAATTTCTTATCTTTCTTTAACAATTCTGTCATTGGTTTAGCAACCTTTGAAAAAATTTCAATGAACCTTCTGTAGTAACCTGCTAAGCCAAGGAAACTACGAACCTCTTTTACATTCTTAGGAGATTCCCATTCTGTCACAGCTAAAACTTTAGCAGGATCAACTGCTACACCATCCTTTGTCATAACGTGACCAAGAAATCCAACTTCCTCTAACCAAAACTCACACTTGCTGAATTTGGCATAAAGCTTATGTTCTCTTAGTTTCTCAAGTATCAAGCGTAGATGTCTTTCATGCTCTTCCTTGCTCTTGGAGTAGACTAAGATGTCATCGATGAAAACGACAACGAACTTGTCGAGAAATTCCATGAACACTTTGTTCATCATATTCATGAAGTATGCTGGAGCGTTGGTTAAACCAAAAGGCATCACAGTGTACTCATACAATCCATACCTTGTGGTGAATGCTGTTTTAGGTATGTCTTGCTCTCTTATCTTGAGTTGAAAATAGCCTGACCGAAGATCAATCTTCGAGAACACACAAGCTCCTTCTAGCTGATCAAAGAAGTCATTTATTCTTGGCAAAGGATATTTGTTCTTGATGGTTACCTCGTTGAGAGAACGGTAATCTATGCATAATCTTTGAGTTCTGTCTCTCTTTTCTACGAACAAAACTGGAGCTCCCCAAGATGAAGAACTTGGCTGGATGAATCCCTTCTGCAATTGTTCTCCAAGTTGTTTCTTGAGTTCCTTAAGTTCGTCAACTGACATTTTATAAGGCCTCTTTGCTCTTGGTCCAGAACCTGGTACCAAATCTATTATAAACTCCACATCTCTATCTGGTGGCATTCCTGGTAACTCTTCTGGAAACACATCCGGATACTCACACACAATTGGCACACTGTCCATGCTAACCCCCTTAAGAGAATTCAGCTTACTCCCTTTAGATTTAAAATTGGACTTAAATTTTATCCTCCTACCTTCAGGGGTTGTGAGTGAAACTGTACGATTGGCACAATCTAGTACTCCCTCATACTTAGCCATCCAATCCATTCCCAAAATCACATCCAATCCTTGGGAATTCAGGATTATTAAGTTCACTGGAAACTTATGTTTTCCAAACTCTATGACTAAATCATGACATCTTGAGTTTACTATCATTTCTCCACCAGGAGAACTTACTCTTATAGGACACCCAATGGTTTCTACCGGTAGTTCATTTCTTTCGACAAATGCTTTTGATATGAATGAATGAGATGCACCAGTATCAAAGAGTACAAATGTTGAGATGGAATTAAGTCTGAACTTACCAGCAACAGCATCAGGCTCTTCAAAGACCTCTTCCACATTGATGTGGTTAACCTGTCCTTTCTGAAAAGGATTGGGCTTGTTAGGTCCTTCAACTTTCTTCTTAGTGCACTCATTAGCATAATGCCCCAGCTTCTTGCATTTGAAGCATTCAACCTGACTGATGTCCCTTTTAGGCTGACTTCCACTTCCACTTCCACCATGGTGGCTCTTATATCCACTCTTGTGATTCTTGTACTTATCATTGTCATAACTGCGATGATGCTTGTTGTCATGACGGTTGTGGTTGTGGTTCTTGTTAAATTTCCCATGCTTGTGGGATCCTGAGCTGACACTATCATCATAGTGTGATCGTTTATGAGACGATCCCGATCTGTGTTTGTCGGAGTGTTTCCTCTTTCTACTCTCGACTTGCTTCATTTTATTCTCCACAATAACAGCCTTGTCACACAGCGACTGATAAGTTGGAACATATGCCACAGACAACTGCAGATTCAGCTCATCATTCAAGCCTTCCAGAAACTTTTCCTTTCTTTTGGCATCTGTGTCAACCTCATCCGGTGCATAGCGCGCCAGATTGTTGAACTCTTCAATATATTCAGCCACGCTGTGGTGGCGCTACTTCAGGTTGTGAAACTCCTTCTTTTTCAGGCTCATCATTCCTGGTGAGATATGAGTAGTGCGAAAGCCATCTTCAAAGATAGCCCAAGTCACCTCATCAATAGGTGTGGTGATCTGGAAATTGTCCCACCATGCGGCGGCTGGTCCTTCCAACAGATGTGCTGTGAACCTGACCTTTTCAGCATCTGTGCATCCCACGGTCACTAAGTCTTTGTTCACAGAACGTAGCCAATCATTGGCCACCATGGGATCAGTCGTTCCCGAAAACTTAGCTGGCCTCAGACGCAGAAATCTGGTGAGCATATCAAAACCTGGAGGGTTGTTGTTGTTGTTATTGTTGTTATTGTTGTTGTTGTTGTTGGGGTTGTTGTTGTTGTTCTGGTTCTGGATGAACGTCGTCATCATTTGCATAAGCTGTGTCTGCGCATTCATCATTTGTTGCATTTCTGGGGTAATGTTGGGGTTGGGGTTGGGGTTTGCGCGACGGGGAGGCATCTGTGGTTTATTCATATAGAGATAAGAATGAGATACCCTTACATGATTTATGCACAATACATTACTCAAACAAACACATAGCATGCAACACAGGGATAAAAACTCAACAACAAGATAACAAAAGTCTCAAAGTAAAAACACACAAGTGGCAAGCCATCCACACGTCGGATGGTCCAATAATAAGTTCACAAATAACAAGTGCGGTAAATAAAGATAACTGAGTAGTCAAATCTACTCGTCGGCATGAATCTCCTCCTCGACAAAGGTAAGACCTGCGTTCTCCATTGTGGTCTTGTTCTCCTCGATAGTAGTGGTCAAGGAGTCGATCTTGGCCTTGAGAGCCATCTTCTGGGAGCGAAGCCTCTCAATCACTGTCTGCTGCTGCTCTAACTCGAATTCCTTGGACTGCAGTTCCTCGGTCATATCACGAATCCTCTTGTTCCTATCCTGGACACGCTTCTCTTGACTCTTGAACTTACGGTCTTGGGCCTCGAACTTCGCCTCCATCTCTTTGACTATCTCGTCCTGCTGCGCGAAGAGCTTGTCCTTCTCGCGAAGTTGCACCTAGAGCTCGTCATTACTAAGCATGACATTGGTCCTATCGGTATCCACATGCCTAATAAGAGTCTCTAAGTCTTGGAGGTACAGGCGTATCGGCTCTGCTGTGACCCTCGAGTCGTCCTCAAAGTCAATGGACTCTCCGTCATCATCACGCCTTCCGAAGGCGTGGAAGTGAGTGCCTCTAACCTGTCGAGAGTGACGGCCTAACACTCGTCCTATCAGATCCTGCATGACAACCTCCATGCCTCTCTCCCTATCATCGTGCATAAGCTTGAAGACGATGGCCTCCGTAGTAGGCTCTGTCTGACGTCCTGGCTGGTTCACCTTGAAGCCCCAGAGGTCCTTCCTCTCAAACTTGGTGAGTGGGTGCACCGTAATGATGGGAAGAGGGAGATCGAGTAAAGTAGTAAGCTCTACGATACGAGGACCAAAACGGGTAGCCTGGAACTCCTCAACAGTGCTGATGGCAATAGGCATCTATTTATAAGATTGAAAAAGTTAGAACAACACAATTTAAGATAATCAAGTCAACATTCATACACATTCTTGGAACACACAAAAATCATACAAGTCATGCATAGAAGAATCCATTACATCAACCAAGGGTCAAACTTATTTAAGGTATCATTTTGGAAAATAAGGTGATAGGTGGTGGTCCAACTAACGAAGTGCGTTTACAGACCTAACTCACTGGATCTGGTGGCTAACACAATGTTCCTAGTGGCAATCACCCTATCTTGTTCACATGATTCTATCACTAAGTCTATAATATCTCCTCTTAAGGTTTGGTTGGTGACTTCCAACTCTTGGGTATGTTCCTTCTCTTTCTCTAAGTCTTTTTGGAGGTTGAGCATCTTGCACTTGACTCTAGCGCTTAGATCTTTGATAGTATTCCAAGCTGCTTCTTTTGCTGACTCAAAGGATGTGGTGTGCATAAAAGTGTTGGTGTACATGCAGAAGCCTTTTTCTTTGTGGTTGTCTTCCTTGTTTTTGTACAAGTGAAGTTGCACCCACCAATACTCCACTCCATCCTCCATCACTGGAAAGCCCTTGTACACAGCTGCACCATGTGCTCCCATTGTCTCCATGAGATCCTTGAGAATCTTGGGAAACTCAGTCTCACACTCCAAGGTCATGGTCATGAGTGGTCCTCTCTTCACGGCTTCGTTGATGGAGTTCATCTACAAATAGAGATGAGAATGAGAAGATTAGAAAAGTTTTACGAGAAGAATAGACAAGTGTAGAAGTAGTCAAAAAAAATTTCCTTAGTGGTTTCCAATCCTAGGGTCATAATCCTATAGGCAACACAGTGCTCTGATACCATCTGTAAGATCCCTCCTTTGTAAAGGAAAAGATCCCTGTGATTGCAATGCTAGTCCCTGGATCAATGCTAGCATCCACAGTTTAAGATGAAGTACACAGATACAAAGGTCGTTTATTACAGTCATTCCAGAGATATAACATAGTCTTTTACAACTCATGGCCAAAGGCCTAATACAAGAGTTTATGGAATAAGTAAATAAACATAAGTCTTCATCTTCATGTGCCACAGGCAAGCATGTTGAGTGTAGACTCATGACTCCTAATCATCATCGGAGTAACCTACAACATTACAAGTTACAGCCACAGAGGGTCAATACTTTGGAATAGTATTGGCAAGTGATACCTTAGTATAATTTAAGTGGACTATAATACTATATGCATTTTGGCTAGGTGGAGCTTAGGCTTGCATTGCTCAAAATAGATTTTTCCTTATCATTTGAAAACACTAAGTTTTTGCTTGGCACAAAACACCCAAGGCATCTACCAATCAAAGACTGAAGATCCACTCAGGGCATCTACCAATCAAGGACTGAAGATCCTTTTAACCCTTGTTCACCCACAAGTTTTATTTAGAAATTGGAGTGATGAGATTCTTGAAGCTTCCATGTCTTGATGCTCAAATTGTCCTTTACCAGGGACATGGCTAAGTACTTAGGTTTTACACTCTGCAGAGGTGGTGCACTTTCCCCACAAGACTTGGTTTTCCCAAGACAAGATCCTTCAGAAGCCTTTCCTTAGTCAAATGGACGCGTTCCAACCTATCATTCCCTCTACCACCAACTGTCCAAAAGACTAAGTTCTAGCAAACTAAGATCATGGCAGAGCCCATATTGCCAAGTGGTTGCACTTGAAGCTTCTCAACATTTGACATCTCAAATCTCTTTGTTCCTGGGTGGCCATCCACAAGTGAGATACACAAGCCAAGTCCATGGCCTTGTGAACCACTCAACATAAACCATTCCTTCCATTTCCACCCAGGTGATTCATTAACTTAGTTGTTTTTGTTAAATAAAACACAAGTCCTCAGACTTAGAATATTTTTCCATATTGTGAATATATAAACCACCCTTGTTTTCTAGTAGCTAGGCTAAGCATGGCATGGCAACTTATCCTTAGGGAATTTTCCTAGCAACTCTACCATTCTAATCTACATAGGATTTCCCAACATAATAATTGACAAAAGTAGCATGCAAGTCCTAACAAAATATCTAATGCAAGTATAAAATATGGGAAGGGAATATTCATGAAGATATCACTTGCCTTGGTAGTGTGGAGAGTAGCACTCGTCACAATCACAATCACTAGCAAAATCTACACATAAAGTTGTAGCACACAATTACACACAAATATATACAAACAAAGATAATATGAATGCATGCATGCATGAATCTACCAAGTGGTGATTTTTGAAAACTCTACCAAGCAAGTGCAAGTTTACAGAAACTAAACAAGTCACAAAAATAGCCAAGACAACTTATTTAACCCTAAAACAAAATACTAAACTAAATCTATACTCAAAAAGGCCTCAAACAAGTTTCTGTAAATAAAGCCAATCTAATGGTTACTATTTGTTAAACAAATTGGATAGGCAGAAAGGTCTTGCTTTACTGAATCCAACGGTATAAAATTTGCAAAAATCTAATGTGGCATTCAAAAGTTATAAGCATTTGAATTTGGATCAAATTTCTGGTTTTAAATCTGTTTTTAGGTCTAACCCTAGCCACGCGTCGTGCTGTGATTGGCGCGTACCGCTTCGGTTGGATCGCGCTCTGCAGCCGCAGGATCTAAACAGATCGTACGCGCCAGATCGCGTACCTCTTCGGGGTTAAGTGAATCTATCCTAGCGCTCAGATCTGGATCTAACGGTGCTCGTTCAAATGACCAAGTCCTGGCGGCGCGCGGTGTCAGCGAGCGGCAGAGCGCTCGGTCTACGGCGGCGCTTGCGCTTCAGGTCATCCGCGAGGGGGAGAAGGGTCATACCAGATTCGCAAGAGGTTGCTGAAGCTCAAGGTGGCTCTGGTTTGTCAAGGGGCGCACAGAGTTGCGGTAAATTTCTCGCCGGAGTTGGATCTGGCTACGGTGGCTCTGTTCGAGGTCGGAGGCGACGTTGTAGATCACTAGGATGCAAACAAAGGGTGTGGTCAGATGCAGATGATCATGGCGAAGATGCGTGCATGAACGACAATGTTCGGGGCGGTCTGGACTTACCACTAGAGCTCGTCGGAGTTGATGCTGCCGTCGGTGCTTGCGGTGTCAAGTGGAATCCGGCGACCTGGGGCAGTACAGGACGAACTAGTGAGGTCAGGAGGTGCGCAAAGACTCACTGAGCAAGATAGCAAGAACGATAGGCAGAGGGGAACAAGAGGCTCACCGGAATCGATCGCCGGAGTGAGCTCTGTCTGCGGCGGTGCGAGGATGATTGAGGGCAGCCTGGTGGCGGAGTGAGCGAGGTGTTTGGGGGAAAAAGATCGCGAGGCAGAGAGGGTCTTATAGCCAGAGGCTTGACAGGAAACGCTCGCGGTTTAATGCCAATTACGCCGCGCCATTACCGGCAGTGACTGCAGCAGCGACGTGGTCGCAAGCGCGGTTTGGGGAAGACGAGGACGACGTGGACCGGGCCCGCTCGTCAGCGAAGTGTGCGAGGTGAAGGTGGTGTCTGGCTGTCAGCGACTGGGTGGGTGCGCTCGCGCGTGAGAGAAGGAAAAGAAAATCCCGGGTGGGCTAGTTGGGCCTGTTTCACTGCTGGGCCAGATTCCAGCCGCGCGGCCTTTTTCCTTTGTTAGCTTCTTTTCTTTTTCTAATTCTATTTTCTGGAATGATTTTGATATGAATTCAAATCCTTTTGAATTCAAACAAATCAGGGATTTTTGCAGGGTTCTGTGGTTTCAAATACAGTCAATTCACCAAGTGGTTAGCTTGCAAGGGTCTGGTCAAACTTAGGCTTTGAAACAAACAGAGACTTTGTCTCTAGTTTGAAAATGTTTGAAGTAGGGGTTTGAAATTATTTCTAAATTGGAAACTTGGGTTAAATGCTACACCTAATCTTTCCAACAATGGTGGCAAGCAAACAAGTTCCTAAACAATCCAATCTCAAAGGGTGATGGCCAATTGAGTTGAATTGCTCACATGAAAACATAGCTCAAACTTCTGTTTCTAAATGATTTTGAGAAAAACCCTAAATGAATGAAAGATGCAAGGATGATATGAATGAGTTTTGAAACATGATTTTTGGGATGTTACAAATCTAACCCCCTTAAGATGAATCTCGCCCTCGAGATTCGGATTGGCTAGCAAATAGGTGAGGGTGGTCTTTCCGAAGATCATCTTCTCTTTCCCATGTTGCTTCTTCTTCGGAATGATGGTTCCATTGTACTTTGCAAAACTTGATAGTTTTTGTCCTTATGACTCTTTCTGTGGTCTAAAGAATTTTGACAGGCTTTTCTTCATAGGTGAGATCACTTTCTAGTTGAACTTCCTCCAAAGGTATGGTATCCTTCAAAGATGATTCTTCCATTTCTGGGTGACATTTCTTAAGCTGACTCACATGAAAAACATTATGGACTGCTGATAAAGATGCTGGCAGTTCGATTTCATACGCAACTTCTCCCTTGCGACTTAGAATGTTGAATGGTCCAACATATCTTGGTGCTAACTTTCCTTTGACTCCAAATCTTTTCACTCCACGAAGTGGTGATACTCTAAGGTAAGCTCTATCCCCAACTTCGTAAGTGACTTCTCTACGCTTAGCATCTGCGTAGCTTTTCTGTCGAGACTGTGCTATCTTCAACCTGTCCCTAACCAATTTGACCTTTTCTTTGGCATCTTTGATAAGATCTGGTCCAAACAAACTTCTTTCTCCCACACCATTCCATAGCAATGGGGTGGTACACTTTCTTCCGTATAGAAACTCAAATGGTGCCATCCCAATGCTAGATTGGTGACTGTTGTTGTAAGAAAACTCTGCGTAAGGCAGACTTTCATCCCAACTTGCTCCATAGTCTAGGGCACATGCCCTCAACATGTCCTCAAGAATTTGATTAGTCCTTTCTGTTTGTCCATCAGTTTGAGGATGGAAAGCAGTGCTGAATTCCAACCTCGTTCCTAAAGATTCATGAAGCTGTCTCCAAAAGTGAGAAGTGAATTGAGTTCCTCTATCAGATACAATACTCTTTGGTACACCGTGAAGGCATACAATTCTGCTCATGTAAATTCTGGCTAACTTTGCACTGGTATAAGTTGTCTTTACGGGTATAAAATGAGCCACTTTAGTTAGGCGATCCACTACTACCCATATGGAGTCATACCCTGACCTGGTCCTTGGTAATCCGGTAATGAAATCCATACCAATATTTTCCCACTTCCATTCAGGAATAGACATTGGTTGAAGCAAACCCGCTGGTTTCTGATGCTCCGCTTTCACTCTACTACACACGTCACACAAAGAAATGTGTTCGGCGATGTCCCTCTTGAGGTTATTCCACCAAAATCTTTCCTTCATATCCATGTACATTTTGGTGTTTCCCGGATGAATAGAATACAGAGAGTTATGGTCTTCTTGTAGAATCAGTTTCCGTAATTCCGGATCCTGTGGAACACAAATACGTTTCCCGTGCCATAAAGTACCTTGTTCGTCCATATGGAAACTTTTAGCTTTCCCTTGGCTAATCCTTTTCCTAATCTCTTCGATTTCTTTATCCGTCTTTTGTGCTTCTTTAATCTTTTCCAACAGAGTGGGTTGAACATCCAAAGACATGAGATGTCCTTCTGGCACAATCTCCAACCTGAGTTCCTTGAATTGCTTACACAAGTCATCTGGCAGTTCACCTTTGGTAAGGCCATTTAGAAACGCCTTATGACTTAGAGCATCTGCTACTACATTTGCTTTACCGGGGTGGTATTGCAAACTCAAGTCGTAATCCTTGATAAGTTCTAGCCATCTCCTTTGTCTCATATTGATTCCCTTTTGGGTGAAGATATATTTCAAACTCTTATGATCGGTGAATACTTCACAACGTTTTCCCAAAAGGTAGTGTCTCCATGTTTTGAGTGCATGGACAACAGCGGCTAACTCTAAATCATGAGTAGGATAATTTACTTCATGAGTTTTGAGTTGTCTCGAGGCATAAGCCACAACCTTTCCGCCTTGCATAAGTACGGCACCTAATCCTTGATGAGAAGCATCACAATACACTTGGAAATCCTTTTCCAAATCTGGTAGGCACAGAACTGGTGCTGACACAAGTCTCTTCTTTAATTCTTGAAAGCTAAGTTCACAACCTTCAGACCAAGCAAATTTCTTATCTTTCTTTAACAATTCTGTCATTGGTTTAGCAACCTTTGAAAAAAATTCAATGAACCTTCTGTAGTAACCTGCTAAGCCAAGGAAACTACGAACCTCTTTTACATTCTTAGGAGATTCCCATTCTGTCACAGCTAAAACTTTAGCAGGATCAACTGCTACACCATCCTTTGTCATAACGTGACCAAGAAATCCAACTTCCTCTAACCAAAACTCACACTTGCTGAATTTGGCATAAATCTTATGTTCTCTTAGTTTCTCAAGTATCAAGCGTAGATGTCTTTCATGCTCTTCCTTGCTCTTGGAGTAGACTAAGATGTCATCGATGAAAACGACAACGAACTTGTCGAGAAATTCCATGAACACTTTGTTCATCATATTCATGAAGTATGCTGGAGCGTTGGTTAAACCAAAAGGCATCACAGTTTTCTCATACAATCCATACCTTGTGGTGAATGCTGTTTTAGGTATGTCTTGCTCTCTTATCTTGAGTTGAAAATAGCCTGACCGAAGATCAATCTTCGAGAACACACAAGCTCCTTCTAGCTGATCAAACAAGTCATTTATTCTTGGCAAAGGATATTTGTTCTTGATGGTTACCTCGTTGAGAGAACGGTAATCTATGCATAATCTTTGAGTTCTGTCTCTCTTTTCTACGAACAAAACTGGAGCTCCCCAAGATGAAGAACTTGGCTGGATGAATCCCTTCTGCAATTGTTCTCCAAGTTGTTTCTTGAGTTCCTTAAGTTCGTCAACTGACATTTTATAAGGCCTCTTTGCTCTTGGTCCAGAACCTGGTACCAAATCTATTATAAACTCCACATCTCTATCTGGTGGCATTCCTGGTAACTCTTCTGGAAACACATCCGGATACTCACACACAATTGGCACACTGTCCATGCTAACCCCCTTAAGAGAATTCAGCTTACTCCCTTTAGATTTAAAATTGGACTTAAATTTTATCCTCCTACCTTCAGGGGTTGTGAGTGAAACTGTACGATTGGCACAATCTAGTACTCCCTCATACTTAGCCATCCAATCCATTCCCAAAATCACATCCAATCCTTGGGAATTCAGGATTATTAAGTTCAGTGGAAACTTATGTTTTCCAAACTCTATGACTAAATCATGACATCCTGAGTTTACTATCATTTCTCCACCAGGAGAACTTACTCTTATAGGACACCCAATGGTTTCTACCGGTAGTTCATTTCTTTCGACAAATGCTTTTGATATGAATGAATGAGATGCACCAGTATCAAAGAGTACAAATGTTGAGATGGAATTAAGTCTGAACTTACCAGCAACAGCATCAGGCTCTTCAAAGACCTCTTCCACATTGATGTGGTTAACCTGTCCTTTCTGAAAAGGATTGGGCTTGTTAGGTCCTTCAACTTTCTTCTTAGTGCACTCATTAGCATAATGCCCCAGCTTCTTGCATTTGAAGCATTCAACCTGACTGATGTCCCTTTTAGGCTGACTTCCACTTCCACTTCCACTTCCACTTCCACCATGGTGGCTCTTATATCCACTCTTGTGATTCTTGTACTTATCATTGTCATAACTGCGATGATGCTTGTTGTCATGACGGTTGTGGTTGTGGTTCTTGTTAAATTTCCCATGCTTGTGGGATCCTGAGCTGACACTATCATCATAGTGTGATCGTTTATGAGACGATCCCGATCTGTGTTTGTCGGAGTGTTTCCTCTTTCTACTCTCGACTTGTTTCATTTTATTCTCCACAATAACAGCCTTGTCACACAGCGACTGATAAGTTGGAACATATGCCACAGACTACTGCAGATTCAGCTCATCATTCAAGCCTTCCAGAAACTTTTCCTTTCTTTTGGCATCTGTGTCAACCTCATCCGGTGCATAGCGCGCCAGATTGTTGAACTCTTCAATATATTCAGCCACGCTGTGGTGGCGCTGCTTCAGGTTGTGAAACTCCTTCTTTTTCAGGCTCATCATTCCTGGTGAGATATGAGTAGTGCGAAAGCCATCTTCAAAGATAGCCCAAGTCACCTCATCAATAGGTGTGGTGATCTGGAAATTGTCCCACCATGCGGCGGCTGGTCCTTCCAACAGATGTGCTGTGAACCTGGCCTTTTCAGCATCTGTGCATCCCACGTTCACTAAGTCTTTGTTCACAGAATGTAGCCAATCATTGGCCACCATGGGATCAGTCATTCCCGAAAACTTAGCTGGCCTCAGACGCAGAAATCTGGTGAGCATATCAAAACCTGGAGGGTTGTTGTTGTTGTTGTTATTGTTGTTATTGTTGTTGTTGTTGGGGTTGTTGTTGTTGTTCTGGTTCTGGATGAACGTCGTCATCATTTGCATAAGCTGTGTCTGCGCATTCATCATTTGTTGCATTTCCGGGGTAATGTTGGGGTTGGGGTTGGGGTTTGCGCGACGGGGAGGCATCTGTGGTTTATTCATATAGAGATAAGAATGAGATACCCTTACATGATTTATGCACAATACATTACTCAAACAAACACATAGCATGCAACACTGGGATAAAAACTCAACAACAAGATAACAAAAGTCTCAAAGTAAAAACACACAAGTGGCAAGCCATCCACACGTCGGATGGTCCAATAATAAGTTCACAAATAACAAGTGCGGTAAATAAAGATAACTGAGTAGTCAAATCTACTCGTCGGCATGAATCTCCTCCTCGACAAAGGTAAGACCTGCGTTCTCCATTGCGGTCTTGTTCTCCTCGATAGTAGTGGTCAAGGAGTCGATCTTCGCCTTGAGAGCCCTCTTCTGGGAGCGAAGCCTCTCAATCACTGTCTGCTGCTGCTCTAACTCGAAGTCCTTGGACTGCAGTTCCTCGGTCATATCACGAATCCTCTTGTTCCTATCCTGGACATGCTTCTCTTGACTCTTGAACTTACGGTCTTCGGCCTCGAACTTCGCCTCCATCTCTTTGACTATCTCGTCCTGCTGCACGAAGAGCTTGTCCTTCTCGCGAAGTTGCACCTGGAGCTCGTCATTACTAAGCATGACGTTGGTCCTATCGGTATCCACATGCCTAATAAGAGTCTCTAAGTCTTGGAGGTACAGGCGTATCGGCTCTTCTATGACCCTCGAGTCGTCCTCAAAGTCAATGGACTCTCCGTCATCATCACGCCTTCCGAAGGCGTGGAAGTGAGTGCCTCTAACCTGTCGAGAGTGACGGCCTAACAGTCGTCCTATCAGATCCTGCATGACAACCTCCATGCCTCTCTCCCTATCATCGTGCATAAGCTTGAAGCCGATGGCCTCTGTAGTAGGCTCTGTCTGACGTCCTGGCTGGTTCACCTTGAAGCCCCAGAGGTCCTTCCTCTCAAACTTGGTGAGTGGGTGCACCGTAATGATGGGAAGAGGGAGATCGAGTAAAGTAGTAACTCTACGATACGAGGACCAAAACGGGTAGCCTGGAACTCCTCAACAGTGCTGATGGCGATAGGCATCTATTTATAAGATTGAAAAAGTTAGAACAACACAATTTAAGATAATCAAGTCAACATTCATACACATTCTTGGAACACACAAAAATCATACAAGTCATGCATACAAGAATCCATTACATCAACCAAGGTTCAAACTTATTTAAGGTATCATTTTGGAAAATAAGGTGATAGGTGGTGGTCCAACTAATGAAGTGCGTTTACAGACCTAACTCACTGGATCTGGTGGCTAACACAATGTTCCTAGTGGCAATCACCCTATCTTGTTCACATGCTTCTATCACTAAGTCTATAATATCTCCTCTTAAGGTTTGGTTGGTGACTTCCAACTCTTGGGTATGTTCCTTCTCTTTCTCTAAGTCTTTTTGGAGGTTGAGCATCTTGCACTTGACTCTAGCACTTAGATCTTTGATAGTCTTCCAAGCTGCTTCTTTTGCTGACTCAAAGAATGTGGTGTGCATAAAAGTGTTGGTGTACATGCAGAAGCCTTTTTCTTTGTGGTTGTCTTCCTTGTTTTTGTACAAGTGAAGTTGCACCCACCAATACTCCACTCCATCCTCCATCACTGGAAAGCCCTTGTACACAGCTGCACCATGTGCTCCCATTGTCTCCATGAGATCCTTGAGAATCTTGGGAAACTCAGTCTCACACTCCAAGGTCATGGTCATGAGTGGTCCTCTCTTCACGGCTTCGTTGATGGAGTTCATCTACAAATAGAGATGAGAATGAGAAGATTAGAAAAGTTTTACGAGAAGAATAGACAAGTGTAGAAGTAGTCAAAAAAAATTCCTTAGTGGTTTCCAATCCTAGGGTCATAATCCTACAGGCAACACAGTGCTTTGATACCATCTGTAAGATCCCTCCTTTGTAAAGGAAAAGATCCCTGTGATTGCAATGCTAGTCCCTGGATCAATGCTAGCATCCACAGTTTAAGATGAAGTACACAGATACAAAGGTCGTTTATTACAGTCATTCCAGAGATATAACATAGTCTTTTACAACTCATGGCCAAAGGCCTAATACAAGAGTTTATGGAATAAGTAAATAAACATAAGTCTTCATCTTCATGTGCCACAGGCAAGCATGTTGAGTGTAGACTCATGACTCCTAATCATCATCGGAGTAACCTGCAACATTACAAGTTACAGCCACAAAGGGTCAATACTTTGGAATAGTATTGGCAAGTGATACCTTAGTATAATTTAAGTGGACTATAATACTATATGCATTTTGGCTAGGTGGAGCTTAGGCTTGCATTGCTCAAAATAGATTTTTCCTTATCATTTGAAAACACTAAGTTTTTGCTTGGCACAAAACACCCAAGGCATCTACCAATCAAAGACTGAAGATCCACTCGGGGCATCTACCAATCAAGGACTGAAGATCCTTTTAACCCTTGTTCACCCACAAGTTTTATTTAGAAATTGGAGTGATGAGATTCTTGAAGCTTCCATGTCTTGATGCTCAAATTGTCCTTTACCAGGGACATGGCTAAGTACTTAGGTTTTACACTCTGCAGAGGTGGTGCACTTTCCCCACAAGACTTGGTTTTCCCAAGACAAGATCCTTCAGAAGCCTTTCCTTAGTCAAATGGACGCGTTCCAACCTATCATTCCCTCTACCACCAACTGTCCAAAAGACTAAGTTCTAGCAACCTAAGATCATGGCAGAGCCCATATTGCCAAGTGGTTGCACTTGAAGCTTCTCAACATTTGACATCTCAAATCTCTTTGTTCCTGGGTGGCCATCCACAAGTGAGATACACAAGCCAAGTCCATGGCCTTGTGAACCACTCAACATAAACCATTCCTTCCATTTCCACCCAGGTGCTTCATTAACTTAGTTGTTTTTGTTAAATAAAACACAAGTCCTCAGACTTAGAATATTTTTCCATAGTGTGAATATATAAACCACCCTTGTTTTCTAGTAGCTAGGCTAAGCATGGCATGGCAACTTATCCTTAGGGAATTTTCCTAGCAACTCTACCATTCTAATCTACATAGGATTTCCCAACATAATAATTGACAAAAGTAGCATGCAAGTCCTAACAAAATATCTAATGCAAGTATAAAATATGGGAAGGGAATATTCATGAAGATATCACTTGCCTTGGTAGTGTGGAGAGTAGCACTCGTCACAATCACAATCACTAGCAAAATCTACACACAAAGTTGTAGCACACAATTACACACAAATATATACAAACAAAGATAATATGAATGCATGCATGCATGAATCTACCAAGTGGTGATTTTTGAAAACTCTACCAAGCAAGTGCAAGTTTACAGAAACTAAACAAGTCACAAAAATAGCCAAGACAACTTATTTAACCCTAAAACAAAATACTAAAATAAATCTATACTCAAAAAGGCCTCAAACAAGTTTCTGTAAATAAAGCCAATTTAATGGTTACTATTTGTTAAACAAATTGGATAGGCAGAAAGGTCTTGCTTTACTGAATCCAACGGTATAAAATTTGCAAAAATCTAACGTGGCATTCAAAAGTTATAAGCATTTGAATTTGGATCAAATTTCTGGTTTTAAATCTGTTTTTAGGTCTAACCCTAGCCACGCGTCGTGCTGTGATTGGCGCGTACCGCTTCGGTTGGATCGCGCTCTACAGCCGCAGGATCTAAACAGATCGTACGCGCCAGATCGCGTACCGCTTCGGGGTTAAGTGAATCTATCCTAGCGCTCAGATCTGGATCTAACGGTGCTCGTTCAAATGACCAAGTCCTGGCGGCGCGCGGTGTCAGCGAGCGGCGGAGCGCTCGGTCTACGGCGGCGCTTGCGCTTCAGGTCATCCGCGAGGGGGAGAAGGGTCATACCAGATTCGCAAGAGGTTGCTGAAGCTCAAGGTGGCTCTGGTTTGTCAAGGGGCGCACAGAGTTGCGGTAAATTTCTCGCCGGAGTTGGATCTGGCTACGGTGGCTCTGTTCGAGGTCGGAGGCGACGTTGTAGATCACTAGGATGCAAACAAAGGGCGTGGTCAGATGCAGATGATCATGGCGAAGATGCGTGCGTGAACGACAAGGTTCGGGGCGGTCTGGACTTACCACTAGAGCTCGTCGGAGTTGATGCTGCCGTCGGTGCTTGCGGTGTCAAGTGGAATCCGGCGACCTGGGGCAGTACAGGACGAACTAGTGAGGTCAGGAGGTGCGCAAAGACTCACTGAGCAAGATAGCAAGAACGATAGGCAGAGGGGAACACGAGGCTCACCGGAATCGATCGCCGGAGTGAGCTCTGTCTGCGGCGGTGCGAGGATGATTGAGGGCAGCCTGGTGGCAGAGTGAGCGAGGTGTTTGGGGGAAAAAGATCGTGAGGCAGAGAGGGTCTTATAGCCAGAGGCTTGACAGGAAATTATTTCTAAATTGGAAACTTGGGTTAAATGCTACACCTAATCTTTCCAACAATGGTGGCAAGCAAACAAGTTCCTAAACAATCCAATCTCAAAGGGTGATGGCCAATTGAGTTGAATTGCTCACATGAAAACATAGCTCAAACTTCTGTTTCTAAATGATTTTGAGAAAAACCCTAAATGAATGAAAGATGCAAGGATGATATGAATGAGTTTTGAAACATGATTTTTGGGATGTTACAAAAAGTAAAGAACTTTGGTAAAGTAAAAGAGTAAAGCTTGCAAGGAAAACTTGTGATGGGTATAAACCAAAGTTGTATCACCAAAGCATTCCTAAGACATCTTGCTTAGGTTAATACTTGCAAGTGTTAGCTTGCAAGGGTCTAGCTTGCTTAGTATTGATGGCTTGCCTTGATTGGTGTAGTGATTGAAGTTTTCCTCCTCTTCTTCAGGATAGAACTCCTCCTCCTCGTATCGTTGGTCGGTACTATCGTCTATAAATGAATACGGGGTACACAATCACCAAACAATACTTAACTAAGTATATTTAGCACGCTAAGGCTCACACTTGATGATCTAGCATCATCACAATCATCACATGCAATAAAGACTAGTTTTATTTAGTTTATTTGAGAAAAGTAATTTTTACTCACTAAAATTAATTAAGATTTAATATTCTCCAATTAAAATATGGGATCATGTGGACACAAGTCATCACCACATATTCTAATACATGGGAATGTGATTTAAAGGGTTGGTCACATTTTATAAAGTTTAAGATTACTATTTAACTGATTTAAAGTGACTAGAAATGCCTATATAGCATTATTTTGGTACTAGTCTAAAGTCACTGCATGCAAACCTAGATATTTTTACATATTTAGATAGATATTATCAAATGTGATTTTTGAGAGTTGGAATCAACTCAAAAGCTATTATGGTTGATTTTTGAAAAATGTTTGAAAAGTCTCTGTCTTATTATTTTTGCTATAGAATATCTCTAACGCCAATTGGTTTAAATCCAGGGCTTGGATAGATATTTTAATTACCTTTCTAGCAAAATTTGAATCATGCAATTTGGTTAAGAGAAACTCTCTGAATTGATTTTTTAATATGTGCACATAATAGGATTTCAACTAAAAAGGAAAAATCATTATTTGAATTTCGAGGCCTGAGCAGGAAAGCTAAATAGGCCGGCCCAGCTGCACTGTACAGCGCAGCGGGCTGCTGACAGGCGGGGTCCACAAGTCAGCGACTGTTCTAACGCGAAACGGTATCAGCGAATCTAGACCGTGCGATCAAATTCTAATCTAATGGCCGAGCGTCATCGTCGACAACGAACAGCTCCGGCGAGAAATAAACCTAGCGCGGCGGTGGGGGTCTCGCAGGGCTCACCTGGGCTCCAGCTAGGGTCGGCGATGGAGGCAATCGACGTGGTAGACGACGGCAAGGCGAGGCGCGGTCACGGCAAGGCTTGGGGTGGTCGGAATCAACAGCGCCCTTCTCCTCCAGTAGCGGCGGGCTCTAGTGAAATGCCGGCGCGGTGGTGCTCGCCTTGCTCCGAGGAGAAGTGTGGGAGGCTCAGAGGGGAGTGGGGAGTGGAATGGTGTGGAGAATGGAGGCGGGAGTGGCCTCCTTTTATAGCGCGGCGAGGGGACCGAGCGGTGCGGCGTGAGCTCGACGGTGGCGTAGCTACAGGCGGCTATTGGCATGGGCGAGGGCGTAGGACGGTGCGGTGTCTCCTGGCAATTCTTACGGGAATAATGGTGAGGCGTGGGGTGGCGTGGTTCGGTCAGGAGCGTGTGGTGCTCCGCGCGGGGCAGAGGTGTTTGCGGCAGCGTGCGGCAACTACGGGTTGTGCGGCGGCGAACGGGGGTGTCTGCTGGGGTGAGGTGATCATGGCGGGTTGGTGCACGCGAGGCGGGGGCAAGGAGCAAGATGGGTGAGCTAGTCGGGTGCGGCGCACTAGCGCGCTCTGGACATGGCGCAGAGATGCGGTGCGCGGCGTAGCTAGGGTGGTCCATGGCTCGGCTGGGGTCGTGGCCTGGACAGGGGGTGGCGGTAGAGTGCGACGCACCTCCTTGACTTCCTGGATGGGCGCGGGGCGGTCTACTACGAGCTGGCCATGGTCGGCCGGTGATGACCAAATTCGGGCGGCGCTCCACTGTGCTCCACAGCGAAGGGGGGTTGTCTGGGTGCTGGCTAGGCTTAGGGGAGACAGAGGAATAAAGAGGGGACAAAATGGTCGACTATTACTGTGCACAACAGTGAAGTTAGGCTAGAGGTTTATCTGTGCAGACAAGGTGTTTGTGTTAATGGCCACATGAACTGTACTTTGGAATTTTTGAGTGGTTTGATCTTAAGCTTGAGAGTCTATGTTTGCTTGGAGAGGTCAAGGGGAACTGATTTGATAGGTTTTTGAAAAAGTGGGATCTTAACATATGAATTAGATTCAATTTTTAACTGTCCATTTAATTGTTTTGGAAATTTTTTTGTAAGTTTGTAAAGTGGGCCTTGATACACTTTTACTTGGTCTAGCAAGGGGTGAAAATAAATAGAATAGTTTCTGTTAGAATTTCTCTTCTAGGAACTCATAAAGTGGCCTAGTGGTTAACTTTGGTCACAATGACCATTTGCTTTATTTATTCTTATTTGATTTCTTTTTCTTTTGATATTATTTGTAAATGGTATAGATGATGTATTCATTCATCCTTAAACCATTTCACATCATTTAGAACAATCAAGCATGTCATATACACTCAATTCTATACTAATGCAAACACACATGCATTCATATTCATTTTCTTAATAAAAAGTTTTTGTTAACCCTAAATTGGTTGATTAGCACTTGATAAACTTGATTATAAGTTTTGGGTTGTTACAAACCTTCCCTCCTTAAACAAAATCTTGTCCCAAGATTGAAGAAAAACTAGGAACTAAAGAGATCTCGAAACTCAGTCCTAATATAATCTTCTCGCTCCCAAGTAGCTTCTTCGGTATGATTGCTCCATTGGATCTTGAGAAACTTGATATTGTGGGTCCTGGTGGTTCTGAAGGCTTCTTCCAAAATAAGAATGGGCACTTCATGATACGTCAGATCCTTGTTGATATCTATGGCTCGGTGATCGATGTTCTTGAACACTTCGCTCTTCTCCGGAACACATTATGGAACACATTATGGATGGCTGACATCTCTTCTGGCAGTTCGAGTTGATAAGATACTTCTCCTCAGCGATTCAGAATCTTGAAGGGTCCAATATATCTGGGGGCTAACTTTCCTTTTAGCTGAAAACGCTGCATTCCTTTCAATGGCAAAACTTTGAAATACACAAAATCTCCCACATTGAAGGTCAGGTCTCTATGTCTCTTGTCCGCATAACTCTTCTGTCTGGATTGGGCGGTCTTGAGGTGCTCACGGACTTTGTGAACCTTCTCTTCAGCTTCTCGTAGGATGTCGGGTCCAAAAATCTGATTCTCTCCTACTTGCAACCAATTCAAGGGGGTATGGCACTTCCTTCCATACAGAAATTCAAATGGGGCCACTTGCAAACTAGCTTGATAACTGTTGTTGTATGAGAATTCTGCGAAAGGCAGACAATCTTCCCATTTTGATCCATATTCTAACACACAAGCTCTCAACATGTCTTCTAAGATTTGGTTGACTCTTTCAGTCTGTCCATCGGTTTGCAGGTGATAAGCTGTGCTGAAATTCAGCTTGGTTCCTAATCCTTCTTGGACTTTCTGCCAAAATCTTGAGGTAAATTGGGTTCCTCGATCCGACACTATGGTCTTAGGGGTTCCATGTAAACTGACAATTCTAGCAATGTACAACTCTGCTAGCTTCGAACTCTAGTAGGTTGTCTTGACAGGTATAAAATGGGCTACCTTGGACAGTCTATCAACTACGACCCAAATAGAGTCATTTCCCCTACTAGAAGTAGGCAAACTGGTGATAAAGACCATTTCGACGGAATCCCGTTTCTATTCTGGAATTTGCAATGGTTGCAATAGTCCTGCGGGTCTCTGATGTGCCGCTTTGACTCTCTGATAGATATCACACTTGGCTATGTAGCTTCCGATTTCTCACTTCAACTTGTGCCACCAAAATTGCTCCTTCAAATCTTGATACATCTTCGTTCCTCCAGGGTGGATAGAATAAAGAATATCATGAGCTTCTTGCATGATACCTTGCTTCAGCTCGGAATCTGCTGGCACATAGATATGTCCTTTTAATGACCCATAAGTATAGGGGGTGTATCGCAGTATTTTCGATAAGTAAGAGTGTCGAACCCAACGAGGAGCAGAAGGTGCTGGCTAGTGGTATGGATTAGGAATTCTCTACAATTACTTAGCAAACGGATTTTTGGGGTTTTTGATAAAGCAAGTAAACAAAGTACGAGTAAACAAAAGACAGTAGGAATAAATGCAGCAAGTGGCCCAATCCTTTATGCAGCAAAGGACAAGCCGGTTGTATTACTTAAGATGACCAAACGTTCTCGAGGACACATGGGAAGACTGGCAAGTGCTTTCGCTTCATATAGTTGATTAATCTTCTTTAGCTTGCTAAGTGTTGTGTGGGAAGACCGACCTTCCTAGGACTAATACATACTTGTGATTATACCCCTGGCAAACATCCGTAAGTACAAGAAAGTAATTAAGGTAGAAACCTAACCACAGATTTAAACTCTAAGACCCTTACATCCCTTGTGCAATGGTTTCCTAACGGGGGTTCAGATTTCTGTCACTCTGGCAACCCCTATGATTAGTAGCCAAATACACAATGCATTCCCCTAGGCCCATATAGGTGAAGTGTCATGTAGTCGACGTCCACATGACACCACTAGAAGAAGTAAACCACAACTTAAATATCAAACTATTGAATCTTTCTTAACACAATTCCACTACTAACAACATGACTTCTCCCATGTCCTCAAGAACAAAACGAACTACTCACAAGACATCATATGGATCATGATCAGAGATGGAATAATGATGTATAACAATATGAACATAAACAATAATTCAATGGTTCACTCAATAGCATCAACTACAAATAGTAATCAACACCGGGAAAGTTTCCCATATGAACTAATGCAAGATTCAACCCAATTGTTAAAGCAAAATGGAGATGGTGCTGAGGGTGCTGATGGTGATGATGGTGGTGATGACATTGATGATCCCGATGAACTCTGTTGATGGTGACGATCTCCCCTCTCCAGGAAGGAATTCCCTCGGCAGAAATCTGTCTGCGGAGAGATCTTTCTCTCTCGGTGTTTTCCGCCCCGCAGAGGCGGCGGAACCTTTTTCTGGTCGCTCCTTGAGTATTAGGGTTTCGGGAGGATAATATACGCCAGAGGGGAGTACCAGGGGTGGACCAGGGCGGCCACACCACCTGGTGGCGCGGCCTAGGCTGGCCCGCGCCAGAGGGTGGTGTGGGCCTCCTATGGCCCATCTCCAGCCCCCCTTTTGGCTTCCTTCGTCTTCTGGAAAAATAGGATTTACCGTATATTTTCCCCGATTTTCTGATCTTCGCGAATTTTACCTCCAAACAGCACCTTTTCCATCAGAATCCTGACTATAGCGGTCCATGCTCCAAAAGTCATCAACCATGCAAAAACAGATGAAATAACATAAGTATCACCTCTCAATACGAAATATATCAATGGATAATAGTGAATTATGACATAGAATAGTGATGCAAAATGGATGTATCAACTCCCCCAAGCTTAGACTTCGCTTGTCCCCAAGCGAAACTGAGCTCAATAAACATGGCCTCAGGTTTATGGTGTGAAGAGTCGATAAAAGAATACAGACAAGAAGCATCACATTTATCAATACATAGATCATAATAGAAAACAACTCACTATTATATAACTTACTTGAATAAGTAAAGGAAACACAATAAAGATACATAAAGTAAATCATAATTGGTAATGGTAAACTTAGCTCTTGGTCGAAGAATAGTTGATAATTTGTTGGAGTTCACAAATAACTGGTTTTCAATGATATCTTTCAAAGTAGTAAACATCAAGATAAGAGCAATGTACAAAACAAGGAACATAAGCAACATGATTGAATAAATCATCATATGAATGAATGAAACACAACAACTCAAAATACTTGCTGAGATAGAAGGGAATAGGTTTACTGACTCAACTAAAAAGTAAAAGAAAGGCCCTTTGCAGAGGGAAGCAGGGATTGTAAGTCTCATAAAGAGCTCCCAAAAATTATGATACTTACTAGCTTTCAGCTCTCATTGCCCCTATCATAGGCATCTTTTGGTGATTAAGGTTAAAGTGACACAACTAAGAGGATATGCTTGACAAGTTATAAGTTGAAATCTCATGCCCCTTACTTATGAGTACCGAACCTCATGCTACTCAACTTTAGTCACGAGCAAGCTCTTGTCATTGTAAATACATGTGTATCATTGAGAACAGCCAACGGGGTACCCCTTGCACATGACACAGGAGCTATCCCATAATCAAAATGACAAGGCAAGCAGACAGTGAGCATCTCAGCGATCTTTTTATTTGCTATTTGCATAGGTGTTAATTGAGGATGCTTCATAGAATGCTCACTATAGTTATGCTGCAAGTTTCCACCATGATTAGGCATGGCTTAGGCTAGCAGCCCAGGCATTTCTCTAACACACATATAAACTCCATGATCTTACAAGTTCCCCTTTTATTTCACACCACCAGGATCCATAAGCAAAAGAACATGATATCAACTAGGTACAAAGTACCAGTGCAATGTTGAAAGCGTTCCCCATGATACATGGTTCTGTTAACTTCAACTCATAAAGCGCAAGCATATACGCAACAAAGAAGGACCCAATGGTTCAAGTTTATTAAATGCAAGAAAGTAAAGTGTGCCATCAAGTTTGTGAGAGCTTTAATCACTAATTTTCACATAACAAGTTTAATTTGGGGGGTAGATAAAACAAGAATTTACTTGGAATAGCAATAATGCTAATAGGTATGTATGGTGGACACAAATGGCATGGGTTTGGTTTAAGGAATGGATGCACAAGAAGAATTCCCTCTCAGTACAGGTTTTTGGCTAGCAAGGCTGGGTAGCAAGTATAAGAGTTGAAGGAAACAAACAAACATACAAGTGATAAAAACAAACATGCAATCTTCCTTGGAAGCACAAAATATCTTAACTAGAGAATACTAGACTTATGAGCAAATCAAGAAAGAAAGATGATGAAATAATTTTTCTTTAGAGTACTTTTATCTTTTCTTTCAACTCTCAAAAATAGTGTTGCTACTGATCGAGCCAGGTTTGCCAAAACCAACTAAATTAACTCAATGATCCCAGAGTGATACCAATACTAATAACAAGATCAATCATATAACCACGAATTGAAAACTAATATAAACTATAAAAAAGAGTGAATGATAGAACTTCTCATTAATATTCCATAACGGCAACTCACACCAAGGGATACATATCTAACAAGAGAGGTGACACTTCCATAATGCAAACCATCCTACATAATAACTTCTCTATTCATGATATGACTCTACTAATAAGGTAAAAAGATAGAAGATAGTGATGTGATACCGCGGCACTCCCCCAAGCTTGGAACAAACCAAGGGGATGCCAAACCTGATGACGAATTACTCCTTTGGTGGTGGTGGTATCCTCTCATCTTCATCCGACTTACAAGGTAAGGGCTTCCCATCAACAAAGGATATCATGGTCTCCAGCATCCTGAAACTTGCAGCAGCACTTATGCGTTTAAATCTAACTTCGTACTCACAGTTTTGATTTTGAACATCGTAGAGCTGTGCTTGAAGTTCATTGGTTGTTTGGCGGAGTGAGAGTACTTCATCCTTGAGCTTAGAAGTCTCCTTTTGGTGCTCATCGATGAGTTTGGAACAAATCTTATGGATGATATCCACTTCGTGTTCCGCCATCTTCCTGTACCTAAAGACTTCTTGCTCTAGTGCTTCCATCCTATCCTCCAGACTTCCTTCACCGCTAGGGTCTCGAACCTCTTTTATCCGGAGCTCCCCATCTTCAAGCAACAACTCCTTGGGATGAATCTTCAACTCTCTCATGTATGGGTTGATGATATCCTCTAAAGAATCTTCCTTGGCTGATCCAGAGGAAGACATTGTAGCTCCAAATCTGGGACCCTGCCTGTCAGAAACAGATCGAAACGAAAACATGACGAAAACACGGTATACGAACCTCGGGAGATCCGGGGTGTTATATATTACGAAGTTTCATAACAAAAGGAAAGTACTGGGAGAAAACGAGTCGGAGGCGGAGTCTTGGGTGGCCACACCACCTAGTGGCGCGGCCAGGGGTGGGCCCGCACCACAGGGTGGTGTGAGCCACCCTGGCTCCATTTCCGTCCACCTTTCGCTTCGTAGCTTTCCACACTGACTAAAAACTGCAAAAATATAGTTGAATAGTGTTTTCGTGGAACTTTTCTTACCAGAACTGTTACCTATTTGAAAGCGGACTCTATAGGTCTCTGAATTTGGTCCTTGATAAATTTTTCTGGAGTCATAACTTGAAAGGCATCAACATCTTCATTGGAAGAATCCCCAGCAATATAGTGTTTGAGTCGCTGCCCATTCACTACTTGTGTAGTATTATCTTTTAAAGAAGAATTTTTTATTGCTCCTAAACGGTATACTTCTTCGATAATGAAAGGTCCTTTCCATTTTGACAGTAGTGTTCCTGCAAAAAATCTAAGACAAGACCTATACAATAGAACTTTCTCACCAACATGAAATTCTCTCTTAAGTATTCGCTTGTCATGCCATCTTTTAACTTTTTCCTTAAAGAGCCTAGCATTTTCATAGGCTTCACTCCTCCATTCATCTAAAGAGCTTAAGTCAAATAACCTTTTCTCACCAGCGATCTTACAATCTCTATTTAGTTCTTTAACTGCCCAGTAAGTTTTGTGTTCTAATTCTAAAGGTAGGTGACAAGCTTTCCCGTAAACCATTTTATAAGGAGACATCCCCATAGGATTTTTGTAGGCAGTTCTATAAACCCATAAAGCATCATTCAACTTTTTAGCCCAGTTTTTTCTAGATCTATTAACAGTCTTTTGCAAGATGGATTTAATTTCTCTATTTGATAACTCTACTTGCCCGCTAGTTTGGGGGTGATAAGCTGAAGCAATTCTATGATTAACATCATATTTAGCAATGGTCTTTCTAAAACCACCATGAATGAAATGAGAACCCCCATCAGTCATGAGATACCTAGGCACTCCAAACCTAGGAAAGATAACATCCTTAAGAATTTTTAGAGAGGCTTCCCCGTCAGCACTCTTCGTAGGAATGGCTTCTACCCACTTAGTAACATAATCAATGGCAACAAGAATATGAGTATAACCTTCGAGGGAGGGAAAGGACCCATAAAGTCAAATCCCAGCAATCAAAGGGTTCAATAACTAGAGAGTAGTTCATAGGCATTTCATTGCGTCTAGAAATATTACCAACACGCTGACATTCATCACAAGATAGAACGAATTTTCTTGCATCTTTAAAAAGGGTCGGCCAGTAAAAACCTGATTGTAGCACCTTTTTTGCAGTTTTATCTCCTGCATGATGTCCTCCATAAGCACTACCATGACATTTATGCAATATCTCCTTTTGTTCATATTCTGGAACACATCTTCGCATAATACCATCCACTCCTTCTTTGTATAAGTGTGGGTCATCCCAAAAATAATACCTCAAATCATAGAAGAACTTCCTCCTTTGCTGAGCTGTAAAAGTTGGAGGCAAATACTTGGAGACAATAAAGTTAGCATAATCAGCGTACCAAGGACTCCCTCGCGAGCTTACCCCTACTGCGGCTAATTGCTCATTTGGGAAACTATCATTAACAGGCATAGGGTCAAAAGAGATGTTTTCCAATCGAGATAAATTATCAGCTACAAGGTTTTCAGCACCTTTCCTATCTACTATATGTAGATCAAACTCTTGTAAAAGCAGCACCCATCTAATAAGCCTAGGCTTAGCGTCCTTCTTCGTCATAAGGTATTTAATAGCAGCATGATCAGTATGAATGGTGACTTTTGAGTCTACAATATAGGGTCTAAACTTATCACAAGCAAAAACGATAGCTAGAAACTCCTTTTCAGTAGTAGCATAATTCCTTTGAGCAGCGTCTAAAGTCTTACTAGCATAATGAATAACATTTAACTTTTTATCAATTCATTGCCCAAGGACAACACCTACAGCAAAATCACTAGCATCACACATTATTTCAAAGGGTAAACTCCAATCAGGTGGTTGAACAATAGGGGCTATAGTTAAAGCCTTCTTAAGAGTTTCAAAAGCTCCCTTACAATCATCATCAAAAACGAAGGGTACATCTTTTTGAAGAAGATTAGTGAGGGGTTTTGAAATCCTAGAAAAGTCTTTAATAAACCTTCTATAGAAACCAACATGACCAAGGATACCACGAATACCTTTGATGTCTCTTGGGCATGGCATCTTCTCAATTGCCTCAACCTTAGCTCTATCAACTTCTATGCCTCTTTCAGAAACTTTATGCCCAAGGACAATCCCTTCATTAACTATGAAGTGGCATTTCTCCCAATTAAGAACAATATTAGTTTCTTCACATCTCTGCAAAACTTTATCAAGGTTGTGCAGACAATTATCAAAAGAAGTTCCATAGATAGAAAAGTCATCCATGAACACTTCTACAATTTTCTCACAAAAACCATGAAAAATGGCATACATACATCTTTGGAAAGTAGCAGGAGCATTACATAAACAAAAAGGCATACGTCTATAAGCATAAGTTCCGTAAGGGCAAGTAAAAGTAGTTTTTTCTTGATCTTGTTGTTTAACAGCAATTTGAGAGGAACCAGAATAACCATCAAGAAAACAAAAATGGGTCTTTTTAGACAATCTTTCCAACATTTGATCAATAAAAGGAAGCGGGTTGTTATCTTTCTTAGTAACTTTATTGACTTTTCTAAAATCAATGCACATCCTATAGCCTACTACTATTCTTTGAGGAATAAGCTCATCATTATCATTAGGAACAACGGTAATACCTCCCTTTTTAGGAACACAATGAACAAGACTAACCCATTCACTATCAGCAATAGGGTAAATAATACCAGCATCAAGGAGTTTCAATACATCATTCCTTACCACTTCCTTCATCTTAGGATTTAAACGTCATTGGTGCTCTACTACTGGCTTTGCATCTGGTTCTATGTTGATAGAATGCTGACATATAGTAGGTGAAATCCCTTTTAAATCATATAGAGTATAGCCCATAGCTCCTCGGTGTTTCTTTAAAACCTCCAATAACCTTTCTTCTTCCTTTCCTGAAAGTTTAGAGCTAATAATAACAGGATATATCTTTTTATCATCAACATAAGCATATTTAAGATCATCAGGGAGAGGTTTTAGATCGAAGACCGGATCCTTTTTAGGTGGCAACGTGGTACCCAAGTCTTCTACAGGCATGTTATGCTTAAGCATCTTAGGCTGATCACGGAGAATCTCGTCAATCTCATTCCTTTCTTCCATGAAGATTTCACTTTCATGATCGTCCATAAATTGCTGCAAAGCATTGTTAGGAGCAAGAGAAATAGAAGCAAGTTGTTCAACTCTAAAATCCTCATTATGGGTTTCCTCTTCACAAGGTTCTTTAGCGAATTTCGAGAAATTAAACTCATAAGATTCCCCGTCAAACTTAGTCAAGATTTTCTCCCTTTTGCAATCTATAATAGCTCCACAAGTACTCAAGAAAGGTCTACCAAAAATAATAGGATAAGTTTTACTAGCAGATGAACCAAGTACTAGAAAATCAGCAGGGTACTTAATCTTACCACAAAGAACTTCCACGTCTCGTACAATCACAATTGGAGAGATGGTCTCTCTATTAGCAAGGTGAATAACCACATCAATCTCTTCCAATTCACTGGGACTGATTTCATGCATAATTTCTCTGTAAATCTCATAAAGAATAGCACTGGAACTTGCACCAATATCACATAAACCATAATAGCAATGATCACCAATTCTAACAGAAAGCACAGGGACACTAGCCTTTTTAGTTCTATTAGGATGTGAAACAATGTTAGAAGCATCTTCACAAAAGACTATGTGTCCATCTTCTATGCTTTTAGTGACAAGGTATTTCACAATTGCTACCACAGGCTCAATGTTTATTTGTTCATCAGGTTTTACAGTTCTCTTTTCACTTTTGGTGATTACATTAGTTATCATAGGATGATCCTTTACCTTATCTGGGAAGGGAATCTTCTCAATATAAGGTTCGGGTAAGATGGGATCAATAGTGTAATACTCAGCACTCCCAATAGGAACACAGTCAACAATATCTTTATAAGGTTCATGGTACTTGTTCCATCCCCTTTTTGGAATTTCAATATAATAAGCAAAAGCCCTAAAGCAATTCGTAATAACTTGTAAATCAAGACCATAAGCATTTTTAATATTTTGAAAATCATCAGTTCCCATAAAAGATTCAATGCATTCATAATCATAATTTATACATGCTTCCTTCCTTTGTCATTCTCCCAAGCTTCAGCATTATCTTGAATACTGTCCAGAAGATCCCATTTAGCTTCTTCTTCCATGCGAGTGAATGATCCAGCACAAGAAGCATCCAATAAATCTTTATCATGAAGAGGAAGCCTTGCACAAAAGTTATTGATAATAATATTGATGGGGAGCTCATGAATGGGACATTTGAGCATTAATAACTTCAATCTCCCCCAAGCTCGAGCTGTACTCTCTCCATCAAGAGGGTAAAAGTTGTATATTTGATTCCGAGCTTTATGAATCTCACTAGGAGGATAAAACTTTGAATAAAAGAGAGGCACTATTTCCTCCCATTCCAGAGCTTGGCCATTCTTCAGCAGCTTATACCATTCCTCAGCTCTTCCTTTCAATGATAATGAGAATAACTTCTTCTTAACTTGATCTATAGTAATACCTGCACACTTGAACAACCCGCATAATTCGTGTATAAAGAGTAAATGATCACCGGGATGGACAGTTCCATCCCCAACATAGTAGTTATCCATGACTACGTAGCTTCCAATTTCTCACTTCATCTTGTGCCACCAAAATTTCTCCTTCAAATCTTGATACATCTTTGTTCCTCCGGGGTGGATAGAATAAAGAGTATCATGAGCTTCTTGCATGATAACTTTCTTCAGCTCCGAATCTGCTGCACATAGATATGTCATTTTGATGACCCACAAGTATAGGGGGTGTATCGCAGTATTTTCGATAAGCAAGAGTGTCGAACCCAACGAGGAGCAGAAGGTGCTGGCTAGTGGTATGGATCAGGAATTCTCTGCAATTACTTAGCAAACGGATTTTTAGGGTTTTTTGATAAAGCAAGTAAACAAAGTACGAGTAAACAAAAGACAGTAGGAATAAATGCAGCAAGTGGCCCAATCCTTTATGCAGCAAAGGAAAAGCCGGTTGTATTACTTAAGATGACCAAACGTTCTCGAGGACACATGGGAAGACTGTCAAGTGCTTTCGCTTCATATAGTTGATTAATCTTCTTTAGCTTGCTAAGTGTTGTGTGGGTGAACATGTGCTAATGTACCAACCTTCCTAGGACTAATACATACTTGTGATTATACCCCTTGTAAACATCCGTAAGTACAAGAAAGTAATTAAGGTAGAAACCTAACCACAGATTTAAACTCTAAGACCCTTACGTCCCTTGTGCAATGGTTTCCTAACAGGGGTTTAGGTTTTTGTCACTTCGGCAACCCCTACGATTAGTAGCCAAATACATAATGCATTCCCCTAGGCCCATATAGGTGAAGTGTCAGGTAGTCGACGTTCACATGACACAACTAGAAGAAGTACACCATGATACATTGTAAATGTATCTATAATTTTTGATGTTCCATGCTTAGTTTTACCCACTTTCTTGTGTTTTGTTCCAACTTTGGAGTACTTTTCTTATGATTTCTTGGACTAACCTATTAACAAGAGACACAGTGCCAGCTGCCTGTTTTCTACTGTTTTTGGTTCCACGAAAGTCAGAAAATGAATATTCTCGGAATTGAACGGGACAAAAGCCAAAGTGCCTATTTTTTTGGATGTCATCAAGTGCCAAAATACGAGACGGAGAGGGCCCAGGGGGCCACCACACCACCTGGCCGCGCGACCAGGCCTGGCCCACGCCAGGGGGTGGTGTGCCCGCTCCTGGCACCCCCTTGACCTCCCCTTCTGACTATATATTGCTCTCAGGACGTAAACCCTAAGTGCCCGATCAAAAATCCACGAAAGAGTCTGTAGCCGCCGTCATCTCCATCCCTAGATCAGGAGGGATCTGAAGCTCTTCTCGGCACCCTGCCGGAGAGGGGAATTCATCCTAGAGGCCTTCTTCATCACCATGCAAGCCTCTGGTGTGATGCAGGAGTAGTTCATCCTTGGACTATGGATCCATGTAGTAGCTAGATGGCTGGTTCTCCTCCTTTGTGCTTTCATGTTTAGATCTTGTGAGCTCCGTTCATGATCAAGATCATCTATTTGTAATCATACATGTTGTGTTTGCGGGGATCCGATGGATATTGAGATGCTATTTCAGATTGATTATTGACTCTATCATGTCTTTGTTATTTGTGATCTTGCATGCTTTCCATTGTTAGCAGCTATCTTGGCCAAGTAGATGCTAGCAACTCCAAGAGTTAGTATTTATGCTCGATAGTAGGTTCATGCCTGTGGTAATCTGCGGAAGTGATAGAAATCTCTAAGGTACTAGATGTGCTGCTGCTACTAGGGAGAAAACAACAATCCTTTGTTCATAGAACAATCATATTGTTTACTTTACGAGCAGTTCGTAAAGCAATAATCTGTTGCTTGCAACTTAATACTGGAGGGGGTTCGGATGATAACCTGAAGGTGGATTATTAGTCATAGATGCAGTTGGATGGCGGTCTATGTATTATGTTGTAATGCCCAATCAAGTCTCAAAGGAGTCAAGATGATTAGTATATGCATGTATTGCTTTCTCGGTGTTCGTCAATTGCCCCACTGTAATTTGTTCACCCAGCATGTTATCTATCTAAGGAGAGCCACCTCTAGTGAACTATGGATCCCGGTCCTTTTCTTTACATACAATCTATAAACTGTTTACTGCTTTGTGTTTATTTTCTGCAAACGTTTATTTCTTTCCATTCGATACGTTTAATCCTTTGTTTTCCGCAAAACACAGTGAGATTGACAACCTCATCGCAAGTTGGGGACAAAGTTTTGTGGTTGTGTTGTGCAGGTCTCCACGTTGCTACTAGCACCGGTAGTGCGCCCTGCCAAAGCTCAGCTAGTACCACCTTTGGGGTGTTTCCTTGCTCCTACTGGTTCGACTAAACCTTGGTTTCATAACTGAGGGAAACTTGCTGCTGTCCTCATCATACCTTCCTCTTGGGGTTCCCAACGAGCTCTACATCAACACCACCATCAAGCATTTTTCTGGGCGCCGTGCATTGAGCCATCAAGCATTTTTCTGGCGCCATTGCCGGGGAGTCAAGGACATCTTCACAAGGGGAGTCCCTCATAACCAATCTCTTTACTTTGTTGTTTTTGTTTTGCTTAGTTTCTTTTTGCTTTGTTTGCTTGTTTTGTTATTCAAAAAACACAAAAAATTAGTTTCACTAGTTTTCTTTCTTATTTGAAAACCCAAAAAATGACTACTCTTGAAAACACTAATTTGTGTGACTTCACTAGCACCAACAACAATGATTTTATGAGCACACCTATTGCTCCACCTGTGGCTGAAAATACTTTCTTTGAGATAAAACCTGCTTTGCTCAATCTTGTTATGAGAGAACAATTTTTTGGTATTAGTAATGAAGATGCTCCTTCCCATCTAAATAACTTTGTTGAACTTTGTGAGATGCAAAAGCATAGGGATATAGATGGTGATATTATTAAGCTGAAGTTGTTTCCTTTCTCTTTGAGAGGAAAAGCTAAAGAATGGTTGAATTCCTTAACTAGGAATAGTATTGATTCTTGGATTAAATGCAAAGATGCTTTCATTGGAAAGTATTATCCTCCTGCTAAGATTATATCTATGAGAAGTGAAATAATGAAGTTTAAACAACTTGATAATGAGCATGTTGCTCAAGCTTGGGAAAGAATGAAATCTTTGGTAAAGAATTGTCCCACTCATGGACAGACTGCTTGGATGATCATCCAAACTTTTTATGCAGCATTGAACTATTCTTCAAGGAACCTATTGGATTCTGCTGCTGGAGGTACCTTTATGACCATCACTTTGGGTGCTGCAATAAAACTTTTGGACAATATGATGGTTAATTATTCTGAATGGCATACTAAGAGATCTCCACAAGGTAGGAAGGTAAATTCTGTTGAGGAAACCTCCTCCTTGAGTGATAAGATTGATATTATTATGTCTATGCTTGTTAATGGAAAATCCCATATTGATCCAAATAATGTTCCTTTGGCTTCTTTGGTTGCTCAAGAAGAGCAAGTTAATGTGAATTTCATAAGAAATAACAATTTTGGCAACAATGCTTATGGTAACAATGCTTATAGGAACAATTTTGGTAACAACAATTATAAGCCATATCCTCCCAACAATGGTAATGCTTATGGAAATTCTTACAACTATAATAAGAGTGCTCCCTCTGAACTTGAAGTTATGCTTAAAGACTTTATTAGTAAGCAAACTGCTTTCAATAAAACTATTGAGGAAAAACTCTCTAATGCTGAAAGAAATATAGCATGTTTGGCTGAACCTCAATCTACTTTGAATAAAATGGCTGCTAAACCTGAAACTAATGACAATCCCTTTGCAGCTACTAATGCTATACAAGTAAGAAATGATGAAAATGCTAGACTATTAGCTGAATTACATGCTAAGTGGGAAAGAGAAGATGAAATTGCTAGAAACATTAGTGTTTCTACTATTACCACCACTCGTGTTGAGGCTAGTAATAGTTCTACTACTTTAGATGATAAATTTGATTTTGATCTTGATGGTTGCAATATCTCTGAAGTTATTAAGTTCCTACAAAATCTTTCTAAAAGTCCTAATGCTAGTGCTATGAACATGGCTTTTACAAAAAACATTACTGATGCTCTCATAAAGATTAAAGAAGAAAAGATGAAACATAAAGCTTCTATTCCTATAAAACAAGAAGATGGTTGGGAACCCATCATTAATATGAAAGTAAATGACTTTGATTTCAAAGCTTTATGCAATCTTGATAGTAGTGTTTCTATTATGCCTAGAAGGATTTATGATATGCTTGATTTGCCTCCACTTGAAGATTGTTATTTGAATGTCCCACTTGATGATAATGCTAAAAAGAAACTCATGGGGAGTCTTAATGATGTTCTTATTATGGTTAACAATTCCTATGTCCCTGTTGATTTCTATGTTTTGGATGTTGAATACAATGCTTCTTGTCCTACTACTTTGGGAAGACCTTTTCTTATAACTGTTGGTGCCATCATTGATATGAAAGAAGGCACCATTAAATATCAACTCCCACTCAAGAAAGGTATAGAACACTTCCCTAAAAAGAGAGAGAAGATTTCTTTTGCTTCTCCTATGAAAACAACATTTGGTCTTAATGCTTCTTCATTTGAGAACACTTGATTCTTTCTTTGCTTCTTATGCCTAACTTAAAGGCGTTAAAGAAAAGTACTTATTGGGAGATAACCCAAAAGTTTTAGATGAGTCTTGGAAGTTATTATTTCAGTAATAACCTCTCTTTATCCTTTTTATTTGCTTTTTGTGCCAAGTGTAACCTCTAATGAGAGAGAAGTAATGATTGGGAAAGTTGCTGTCCCGAAACAGATTTTTGTGCTTCACCGTAAAAATTCGTGAGAGAGCTCTGTATGTCGGACTGAGCTGTAATTGTTTTTGCTTCTGCCCCAGGTTGTTACCTAACGTTCATTTGTTCAACACTTTTTGATTTGAGAAACAGAAGGTCTTCGAAAAAATTCGTCTTTAGCTGCTGGTCTGTTTTGACAGATTTCTGCCATTTTCTGCATTTGCTTCTTGTTGGTTCCTTCTTGAGTTCTTTTGGGGAATTGAGCTTTTTGGGGGAAGTGCTTCAGTAGCTAGTGTTCTAATGGAAGTTTATTTGGTGTTAGAACTGAACGTTAAGACCTTTTATCTTGAGTACACTAATGTTGCTAATAAAGATTGTGTGAAGTTTTATATGGAGGAAAATTTTCAGGTGTATGGAAGGAATAAGTAATGAGATGAAGGATGGACTAAAGATCAAGCTTGGAGATGCCACGCGTGCCACCCCGATAAATATCCAAGAAGTACAAGCGTCAAAGCTTGGGGATGCCCAAGGCATTCCCCTTCTTCATCAATAAAAATTCCAGGTTTCTTCCAAACGCTTCATTTTTATTGTTTCATGCACAATTGTGTTGTTCTTGGAGCGTCTTCTTTTTCGTTTTCATTTTGGTTTTTAGTTTGCTTGGTTTTCTTAGTTTGCTGAATAAATTTGTTGGACCCCCTCTTTCATACATTGGTTTGCAAATAGTTTGGTTTGGTTTGGAAAAGAGTAGGAAAGTTCATTGCTTATGTGGTAAACAGAGCTCGTTTTTGACTGTGGCCTATGCTTTGTCATGCCATGCTTGATATTGTTTTGGCTTTATGCTTACTATTGTTTGCTGTAGCATGACTTGTTATAAACAATTGATATTGCTTCATGTGCTTTGGATGAATCATGCGTTGTTTTAGCATATTAAAGCATAGTATAGTGGTATTCTCCTTTGATGCTTTATTTGGGTTGACTTGGCACATGCTCACACCATGTTATGACTATCTAAAGTCACCATAGCCTTTATGATCCTTTAGTTTTCAACTTGTAGTATCACTTTATGCTTTGATCAATGATGTTTTGTCGCTCTGCATGATTATGGCCATTATTGCTCTCTTAGTTTGTCGCTCCCAGTCTTTTGCTAGCCTCCACAACAAAGTATGAGTTCCACTCATGCATCCAACTCCCTAAACCAAGTTATTCCAAAGAGTCCACCATACCTACCTACTAGCTTATGCTATTCCAAGCATATTCATGCTTTTTTACCTTCCGAATTAAACTTGTTATGAGAAAACTAGTGATTAAAGCTCTCACGGACTTGATGGCACACTTTACTTTACTTGCCCTTAATAAACTTGAACCATTGTGTCGTCTATGTTGTATATGCTTGCACTTATTTGTTGGGAATTAGCAGAACCATGCTTTCATGGGGAACGCTTTCAACATTGCACTTGGTACTTGTACCAAGTTGATATCATGCTCTTTTGTATATGGATGTCATCGGTGTGAAATGAAAGGGGAGCTTGTAAGTCCATGGAGTTATGTATATGTGTTAGAGAAATGCCTGGGCCGCTGGTCTAATCCATGTTGACATGGTGGAAACCTACAGCGTAACCATAATGAGCTATCTATGAAGCATTATTCTTATAAAAAAAGAGTCCTATATTGAGAAAAAAAAGAGAAAAGAGAAAAAAGAGATACTATGAAAAGAGGAAAGAGAGAAAAAAAGCACCATATTCCCATGGTAAATAAGAAGAATGCTGAGATGCTCGTTGTCTACTTGCCTTGTCATTTTGATGTGGGGATTCTTTCGTATCATCGGGCAAGGGGTACCCCATTGGTGGTTCTCTATGATACACATGTACTTACAATGACAATAACTTACCGATGACTAAACTTGAGTAGCATGAGGAGCGGCCCTCGTATACAAGGGACATGAGATTCCTAACTTATACTTCGTCAAGCATGTACACCATAGTTTGTTCACTTTAACCTTAATCACTTCAAGATGCTTACGATAGGGGCAATGAGAGCTGAAAGCTATAAGTACCATAATTTTTGGAAGCTCTTTATGAGACTTGAATCCCTACTTCATTCTATGAAGGCCTTTCTTCCACCATTATATTGAGTCTCCACCTTCTATCTTTATGCACCTACTTTGAGAGCATAGTGCCCATTCTTAGTTCTATGTGCATTGTCCCAATACTAGTTGATTGATGCATACTTTGATATTGCTTGTTTTAAACTATTGTATCTAGTCACTCTTATGAACTTTGAAGGTGTCCTATGCATTTATATTTGCTACTCTATGAGGGACAAGCTGAATACTTTTATGCTATGTTTTCTTTATGTGAAACAAACAAACGTCTTGCAAAGCATTGTTATCCATGAATCTTTTGTTTGTGGCTTTTCATGTTGCATCATAGTTTCTTTGCTTATTGCTAGAACTTTGTCTTTCATGTTATGATTGAAGTACTATGATCCCAGCTTTGAATGTTTTACAAATACTTTGATCAAGTCTTTGATGGTGCATGTCACCTCAGAAATTATTTTTTCTTTTTATCACTTACCTACTCGAGGACGAGCAGGAGTTAAGCTTGGGGATGTTGATACATTGCAAATGTATCTATAATTTATGATGTTCCATGCTTAGTTTTACCCACTTTCTTGTGTTTTGTTCCAACTTTGGAGTACTTTTCTTATGATTTCTTGGACTAACCTATTAACAAGAGCCATAGTGCCAGCTGCCTGTTTTCTGCTATTTTTGGTTCCAGGAAACTCAGAAAATGAATATTCTCGGAATTGGATGGGACAAAATCCAAAGTGCCTATTTTTCCGGATGTCATCAAGTGCTAGAATACGAGACCGAGAGGGGCCAGGGGGCCACCACACCACCTGGCCGCATGGCCAGGCCTGGCCCGCGCCAGGGGGTGGTGTGGCCGCTCCCGGCACCCCCTCGGCCTCCCCTTCCGACTATATATTTCCCTCGGGACGTAAACCCTAAGTGCCCGATCAAAAATCCACGAAAGAGTCTGTAGCCGCCATCATCTCCATCCCTAGATCGGGAGGGATCTGAAGCTCTTCTCGGCACCCTGCCGGAGAGGGGAATTCACCCTGGAGGCCTTCTTCATCACCATGCAAGCCTCCGGTGTGATGCGTGAGTAGTCCATCCTTGGACTACGGATCCATGTAGTAGCTACATGGCTGGTTCTCCTACTTTGTGCTTTCATGTTTAGATCTTGTGAGCTCCGTTCATGATCAAGATCATCTATTTGTAATCATACATGTTGTGTTTGCGGGGATCCGATGGATATTGAGATGCTATTTCAGATCGATTATTGATTCTATCATGTCTTTGTTATTTGTGATCTTGCATGCTTTCCGTTGTTAGTAGCTATCTTGGCCAAGTAGATGCTAGCAACTCCAAGAGATAGTATTTATGCTCGATAATGGGTTCATGCCTCTGGTAATCTGGGGAAGTGACAGAAATCTCTAAGGTACTAGATGTGTTGTTGCTACTAGGGAGAAAACAACAATCCTTTGTTCATAGAACAATCGTATTGTTTACTTTACACGCAGTTCATAAAGGAATAATTTGTTGCTTGCAACTTAATACTATAGGGGGTTCGGATGATAACCTGAAGGTGGATTATTAGTCATAGATGCAGTTGGATGGCGGTCTATGTATTATGTTGTAATGCCCAATCAAGTCTCAAAGGAGTCAAGATGATTAGTATATGCATGTATTGCTTTCTCGGTGTTTGTCAATTGCCCCACTGTAATTTGTTCACCCAGCATGTTATCTAACTAAGGAGATCCACCTCTAGTGAACTATGGATCCCGGTCCTTTTCTTTACATACAATCTATAAATTGTTTACTTCTTTGTCTTTACTTTCTACAAACTTTTACTTCTTTCCATTCGATACGTTTAATCCTTTGTTTTCCGCAAAACACGGTGAGATTGACAACCTCATCGCAAGTTGGGGACAAAGTTCTGTGGTTGTGTTGTGCAAGTCTCCACGTTGTTACTAGCACCGGTAGTGCGCCCTGCCAAAGCTCAGCTAGTAACACCTTTGGGGTGTTTCCTTGCTCCTACTGGTTCGATTAAACCTTGGTTTCATAATGAGGGAAACTTGTTGCTGTGCTCATCATACCTTCCTCTTGGGGTTCCCAACGAGCTCTACATCAACACCGCCATCAAGCATTTTTCTGGGCGCCGTGCATTGAGCCATCACACCATAACTTAAATATCAAACTATTGAATCTTTATCAACACAATTCCACTACTAACACACGACTTCTCCCATGTCCTCAAGAACAAAACGAACTACTCACAAGACATCATATGTATCATGATCAGATATGGAATAATGATGTATAACAATCTAAACATAAACAATAATTCAATGGTTCACTCAATAGCATCAACTACAAATAGTAATCAACACCGGGAAAGTTTCCCCTATGAACTAATGCAAGATTCAACCCAAGAGATGGTGATGAGGGTGCTGATGGTGATGATGGTGGTGATGATGATGATGATGATCACGATGAAGTCTAGCTTGATGGTGGTGTTGATGGTGATGATCTCCCCTCTTCGGGAAGGAATTCCCCCGGCAGAAATCTGTCTGTCGGAGAGATCTTTCTCTCTCGGTGTTTTCCGCCCCGTAGAGGCGGGGAATCTTTTTGTGGTCGCTCCTCGAGTCTTAGGGTTTCAATAGGATAATATACGCCATAGGGGAGTGCTAGGGGTGGACCAGGGTGGCCACACCACCTGGTGGCGCGGCCTAGGCTGGCCCGCGCCAGGGGGTGGTGTGGGCCCCCTATGGCCCATCTCCAGCCCCCCTTCTGGCTTCCTTCGTCTTCTGGAAAAATAGGATTTCCCGTATATTTTCCCTGATTTTCTGATCTTCGCGAATTTTTCCTCCAAACAGCACCTTTTCCATCAGAATCCTGACTGCAGCGGTCCATGCTCCAAAAGTCATCAACCATGCAAAAAAGATGAAATAACATAAGTATCACCTCTCAATACGAAATATATCAATGAATAACAGTGAATTATGACATAGAATAGTGATGCAAAATAGACGTATCACCTTTGTACCACAAAACTCCTTCTTCATCTTCGGTGAATCCGGGTACCTTCCCTGTAGTAATATGACGTTTGATTCCGTCGATACTTGCATTTCCCTTCTGTGCTTCCTTGATTTGGCTAATGAAAGTGGGTTGAAGTTGAATGCTAGCTAAAAATCTGTTGCTAACTAGCTCTGTTCTAAACTGCTCCAACTCTTCATGCAAACTTGGTTGGGCTTCTTTGATCATGGTGTTTAATCTACACGGCAATCTGCTAAGAGCATCCGCTACCACATTGGCTTTGTCGGGGAGATAGTGAATGTCAAGGTCATAATCCTTGATTAACTCTATCCATCTCCTTTGCCTCATATTCAGCTCCTTCTGGGTGAAAATATACTTCAGACTCTTGTGATCCGAATAAATCTCACAGCGATTACCCATAAGGTAATGACGCCATGTCTTTATAGCTAAAACTACGGCTTCTAGTTCAAGATCATGGGTAGGGTAGTTTTGCTCATGTTGCTTCAGTTGTCGGGAAAAATATGCTATTACTTTGCCTTCTTGCATCAACACACATCCGAGACCAATCTTGGATGCATCACAATACACATCAAAAGGCTTCTTGATATCTGGCATAATCAAGATTGGGGCTGAACCAATCTCTTCTTGAGCTCTTACAAACTTGCTTCACATTTGTCGGTCCATTCAAACTTTCTATCTTTCTTCAACAATTGGGTCATTGGTCTTGCGATGCTCGAAGATCCTTCAACAAACTTGCGGTAATACCCCACTAATCCGAGAAATGCACGGACTTGGGTTTGAGTGGCTGGGGCTTCCCATTCTTCAACATCTTTGATCTTGGCGGGATCAATAGCGACTCCTCCTGCTGACACAATATGTCTGAGGAATCCTACTTCTTTCAGCCAGAACTCACATTTGCTAAAATTGGCATACAACTGATGCTCTCTAAGGGTTTCAAGGATGGTTCTTAGGTGTTGCTCATGGTCTTCTTATGACTTGGAATATATTAGAATATCGTCGATAAACACAACGACAAACTTATCTAGAAAGTTCATAAAAATCTTATTCATGAGATTCATGAAATAAGCGAGGGCATTGGTTAATCCAAAATACATGACCATATACTCATACAATCCATATCTGGTGATAAAGGCGGTCTTTGGAATATCCGTTGCACTAATCTTGAGTTGATGATAACCAGTTCTATGATCAATCTTAGAAAACACTCTAGCACGAGTCAACTGGTTAAACAGATCCTCAATCTTGGGTAGTGGGTACTTGTTCTTGCTGGTGACATCATTCAGCTTCCTATAATCCGTGCACAAACGATTACCTCCATCTTTCTTGTCCACAAACAGAATAGGTGATCTCCATGGCGATGCGCTTGGTTGAATCAGACCTTTCTCCAGCATAGCATCATGTTGCTTCTTCAGCTCCACTAATTCAGATGGGTTCATACTATAAGGTCTCTGAGCTATGGGTCTAGTTCCAGGAATTAGTTCAATAATGAACTTGATATCCCGATCTGGGGGCATACCGAGAAATTCATCTGGGAATACATCGAGGTATTAACAGACTACTCTGACTTGGTCTATGGTTGGTTTGGCTAGACTCTTGTTGCATTTGAATTGACGGGGCAAGGTTTCTGATACATGCTCTACTGATACTCCAGAGCTACTGGTCATGGTTATGGCTTTCTTGGCACAGTCGATCAATCCTTTATGTTTTGACATCCAATCCATTCCTAGTACTACTTCCAAACCTTTGGTTCCAAGTACTATTAGATTGGCATAAAAATCTATCCCATGGATTCTGATAGGTACAACCTTGCAAATTTTTCTAGCTTTGGTGGTTGAACCAGGTATTTGAACTATCATAACATACTTCAATTTTGTTGGTTGAATCTTACTAGTATCTTGCAAGTACTGAGTTAACAGAAAACATACCCAGCACGACATCGGGCACTTCTTGGGTTTGTTCAGCATTCATGTGAAACAGACGGCCGTTGCGGTTGAGCGAATTCCCTGGGGAAAATCTTCTTCCAGGCTGAACACGGCACTGTTGTTGAGCGGGGGCATTCACATTGGTGGTGGCTGCAAGCTTCTTAGGACACTCGTTGGAGTAGTGACCATTGACTCCACATTCAAAGCAAGTGATCTGGGACTTGTCTTTGGCTGCAATAGGCACGGCATTGCTTCCAGTCCTTGGGGCAGTATTGTTGTTATTGTTGTTGCTGTTGGACTTGGGCAGTGCATGGTTGAAGTTGTTGGAGTTGCCGAGGTTGTTGTTATGGTTTCCTCTAGACTTCAAGTTTCCTCCGCTGCGATTGGGGTAGCTTGGACGAGACATCGGGGGTCTGTTGTTTCTTGGGGCATATCCTGCAGACGGGTTGGGGCAATACTTCTGGGTATTGTGGGACCCAGTCTGGTGCATCATCCTGCGCTTGCGGCTGTCATTGGCTTGGTTGCTCTTCCCTTCCATCTGGATGGCAGAGTCTACTAGCTCTTCTAGATCTTCAAAACGGATGTTGACTAACATAGTCTGCATCTCATCATGCAATCCATTCAGGAACCTTTCCTTTTTCTTGGCTTCAGTGTTAATCTCATCAGGGGCATATCTAGCTAGGGACATAAATTTGTCACGGTACTCAACTACAGTCATCCTTCCTTGCTTCAGTTCTCTGAACTCATCTCTCATTCTGGTGGCTAAACCTTGCGGCACATGGGTGCGGCTCAACTTGATTTTGAAAGCTTCCTAAGTCATTATCTGACCGTGGTTCATAGTACGGGTGCTATTCCACCAGGCTCTTGCATCTCCTGCCAGATAGTGGGTGGCAAACAGTACCTTCTCGTTGGCGTCAACTCCTATGACTTCCAGATTATTCTCCATGGTTTGTAGCCAGTCATCAACATCTAAGGGATCCTCAGATTTGTTAAATATAGGGGGATTGGTATTCTGAATGTTCTTAATCTTGGATCCATGATGATCTTGATTTCCATGGCCTTGATTATTGTGGGCCATCTGATCTATTTGTTGAAGAGTGGCTAGGTTGGCTTGGCGTTCGGCTCTACTAGCTTCACGATCGGAAACTAGCATCTGCAGAATCTGCAACATCGGGTCCTGCGATGAGATGCTTCCTCCGGGGTTTCCACGAGTCATCTGAAGATTGAGATAGATAATGAGGTAAGAGGGAAAGTTCTAAGGTTCATGGTTTTGTTTCAAAAGCTTAAAATTTGAGTTTGAACTCAGGTTTTGCAAACTAACTCCTTCTCATTCATTCATTCATTCATTCATTCAAGCACAGAATACAAACACACACCACACACAAATGGAAAACAGATGGTTTTAAGAACCATTCTATGAACTAACATATAGTGGGACCGGTACAACTCATTCCTACGGTAGTGATCAAGTGCATCTAGTCATCATCAATGAAGTTGGAATCATCATCATCGGTGTAGAAATCCAGGGCATCATCCTCCAGGTAGTCATTGTCATCACTGCGGTACGAGTGAAGATCTCCCTGGATGTCTTCACCTTCTTCCTCTTCCTTTGATTCAAGCTGGACTTCTTGCTCATGGATGGTCTTCTCGAGAGCGGCCAACTTCTTGCGAAGACGAGCTATGGTACGATCCTTCTTCTCGCGTTGACGACGAAGTGATTGGCGATCCTTGACAAGCATGGTGAGAGTCTGGTCCTTCTTGGCGACAATGACAAGGTTGTGGTTGGCGTAGGATCGAGCATTGTCCAATTCCTTCTGCCTATCAAATAGCAGGAAGTCAAGATTCTCCACTTGGCGCTTCAACTCCGGGTGACTTGGCATCTCCAATGGCATTCCCATAGAATCACGCCTTGCGAAGTGCACAAAGCGAGTTCCCTGGATCAAGTTGATGTTTTGCCCACACATATGGGCAAGAGCTTCATGCATAGCCCTGGATAATCCATCTAGCCAGTTGTTCTCTCGTACGGTGAATTGAATCTTCTCAGAAAGGGGTGCTTCCATCTTGCCTCTGAGATCTACAACTATCACCCATTGTAGATCTCCTCCTGTGTGATCCTTGAGTTGGGCTCCAAAGAATTACGGATGCGGGTTGGGGTGGGGGGAGGTGGTACTGATTTTGTATGGATTCCGGATCAAGGCATGGTCACCACTATTCTGATTGGGGCATTTTGTCGGGTTCGATTTCGGTGTTCTTCACTTCTATAACCTTTAGTTGCTACTCGTAATGTGCAATGCATTTTGCGTCAGATTCTATATGGAGAACTACGGGTCAGTGGCACGCACGGACACTACGGACAGGGATGGTCCCGTCAGTTCCCGTAAAAGTTGCCTAAAAAAGGTAATGTAGCAGTATATTCACTTCATTCTTCCATTCTTTCCAATGCTGAAAGTGGTTCGCTGCAACCTGGATGTATCCTTCTACTAAAAGTTGTCTCCGTCTGCATCCTGTTTTTGCCTCTGTGACACCATCTCTTCTTCATTTACTATAGCACGGTGGTACATACCTGCGAACGTGCGGTGCTCTAGGTGCGGCAAACAGGATGGTACCCCCACATGCCGCAGGATCCAGCGAGTACCCCTACTCACCAAAAAACAAGCGCAAGGCCACCGACCAGCTGGGAGGGCCCAACTTAAAGAGAAAGGTATTTGTTCTTAATACCCTTATTACCATGGTGCAGACAGATTTAAGTATTACCCGCTTGGTGATGCATGCTTATCAGATGTTCAGAAACATATGTGTGCTTTTATTAATTCTAGCACTGTGTTTATGTGAATCTAGATCTGGATCTGTCAGACTGTCTCATACAGTCAGTATATGACTAATATGTACTGTACTCCCTCCGTCCCAAGGCTTAGGCATATACTGTATTTTTTTGAAAAGTCAAGCGATGGAAAGTTTGACCAAACTGTACATAGTATTGAACTGTTGAGCTCTATTGCTATTTATGCAGATTGAAGGTGCTGGTGCGGAGGCTGAGGCTGCTGTAGAGGCTAGTAGATTTCTGATGCCCGCACCAAAAGAGGACATCCTCTACACAACGAGGAAGCTCCAACACAGTACCCAGGTGGGTAGTGACCTCTCTAAGAAGTATTTGGAAATCCACAATTTCACATGTTATGATTTTCCACGTTATTTTTATCAACTAGTACTATATGTTTACGCTCAGTAGAAGTTCACAAAAATAAAATCTGTTTGCTTTACAGGCAATGGTTTTGTCTTATATTATTAGATTTACTTGCTCTTTACATAATTTAACCTTTCCACTTAATTTCAATTAGTACCACGCACCAACTGCTCAGCCCTTTCTGCTACCCTCCTCTTGTCAAGCTTGTGGATTGAAACGGGGCCCCTGTATGCCATTCCAAAGGCAGAGGGATGAAAAATGGTGCATGGCCACCCTTCACAAAGGGTACCCATGGTATCGGGTATGGATTCCAAGTGGTTTAGACCAACTTGATGTAAGATCTTGTATCTCACTTTTTTTGCTGTCGCCTTACTTCTCTATCAATTTTCTGATGATGGTTGTCCCTTGTGTCGCTTGCCCCATTATAAACAAAATGTTCGGAAATGACAATTTTCTAACTCTGTATAGCGAGGGCCCTAAAGGCGGCATGTGGCAACTATATGATGAGGATGTCTCCTGTAGCATCCCAATTGTCTAACAATTGCAATGCTACTAGCCTAGCCTATATATATGCTACTTCCTACATATAATTGTTGCATCATAAACATATCATGCTCATGTCATCATGCCACCTTGCATTTGAGCATCATATAAAACCCTTTTTGTTTTGGATCTTCCCTCATATGCATTGTAAATTGTATTTGCCTCTTGATATTGTATTTGGTTATTGATATATTGTTTAATGCCCAAGTTGAGTTGGGGGCATATCTTTTATTCAACTCCATCACCTTTCTCTGACACCACCTTATAATTCCACCATTCCATTATCCATGAGCTTGCATTTGTTTTCTTTTGGTATTTATTTTGGCTCATGGGAGATAGGATGGATATACTTCCACAATTCTTTTGCTTGGCTTTATTCCACTTTTGGGAATGCATAAGAATAATGCCATGTAAATATTATTGTTTTCACAAGAATAAACATAGCATTAATTAATTTGCATGGGCCATGCAAGTACCATCACATTCTAGTCTTTTGGGTTTTTATTTGAATTTTGAGTGGATCATCTCTCTTCTCTCTCTCCCTCCTTTTGGCTTGGTCTTATTTGATCTTGCTTAAATCCTATCACCCCATCAACCTCTCTCTCTAAACCCTCACCACCTTTCATCCCTTCCTCTCTTTTGTCTAGCCTTTGTTTGATCTTGGTTTGTTCTTGCTTGAGCTTGCCAAAAGAAAAACATCACCTAACCCTTTATCACCACCCTACCTCATCTCTCTCTCATCTCACCCTCTCTCTTTATCCTCTCTATCTAACCCTAGTTCCTCTCTAACCTAACCCGAGCTCCCCTCTCTAAGCCACACCCCCACCCTAACCACTCATGCCAAGGCTACCCCACCCAGCCACCCTCCCCCTGGTCGAGCTACCCTTCCCAACCCTAGCACAAACCCTAACCCGAGCCCCCTCTAGCTCCAACCCTAGCTACACCCGAGCCTACCCCCCCCCCCCCTCTCTCTCTCTAGCCCTCTATCTGCCTTGCATGCCCCACCATCGAGTCTACCCCTCTCTGGCCTCACCCTGACCCCACCTGGAAGCCCCTACCCTGCCCTGCCGGCCAGCACAAGCACGTGCTCGAGGAGAGGCAAAAAAGGTGGCCGAAGCCACCTTTATCTCCAACCTTCTCCCACACGGCACCCACGCCTCTCCCTCGCTTTATCCTCCGCCCCACAACCTCTCTGCCTCTCCCAGATCTCCCCAAACCGCCCCCTTCCTCTCCGTCTACCCCTACCACCGTCTACCCCATCACCGGCCACCGTCGGTGTCCACCATCATTTCCTCGAACCAGCAGGCGGGCGTGGCGTGGAGGCTGTCGAGGAAGTCAAGGACGCTCCTCTACATCGCCCTGTACATGCCGTCGCGGAGGAGAAGCACCAGAAGCGCTGTACCAGCGCCGCCCGAAGCCAAACCCTAGATCCTCCGGCCGTCTGCATCGTCGACGATCGACCGCTCCCCTGCCCGATCCACCACCTCCAACAGCCTCACGGTGAGCCACGCAACCTCCTAGACACCCTCGCCATCGTCGTCGTTTCCTGGTCGCGTCGTACGTTCCGTCGAGCACCCTCTGTGCATCGGCGAGCGCGTGCGTCTGCTCGCTCATCGCGTCGCGGAACCTCATCTAGGCCCCGTCCACCCTCCTGGCACCAACCCGAGCCCACCGCAGTGGCTGCCGCCTACGCGCGCGCACGCCAGGTCCTGGTTTCGAGCCCCGCGCCCCGCGCCCCGCGACAGACGAGCACCGACCCGTCTGCAGCGCAGAGAAGAAGCACAGTACCGCGGCGATGTTTTGCAGTTTAGCCCTCCCTTTTGTTTTCGCTTAACCCGCGCTCCTAGAGGCCCACCCGTCGGTCACCCTGGCGTTTTAGCAAATAGGTACCTGGGTTTTACACCGCCTCAACCCGCACTACCTGGATCTCCCACGTGTCGCGTCCCCGCTGGCGCGCCCGCGTGTGGCCCTGGGGCTGCCGTGGCCCCACCTGTCATCTGCTGTGGCTAGGTCAGGCCGCGGTGGGAAAAGTCTGTCTGTGCGCGTTTGGTCCCAGTCAGCCAGTGACCCCACCTGTCATTGTCTGTGGCTAGATCTTTGCGAGTCACAAAAGTTTTTCTGTTTATCTGTTTTAATTCAAACTTTTCAAAATTAATTTAAATTCAAATTTCAAATCTGTTTTCAAATAACTTTTAAAATATAAACCCAAATTAAACATATGATATATGTTTTGAAATCAGAAAAATGTGAGGAATTCAAATATGCCATTCAAAATGTATTTTGGACACTTTAATTTTCAAGTTGATTAAAATTACAATAAAATGCCCTTTTTCCTTAATTAATTAATAACTTTTGTTTTACAACTCCAAATTTAACAAATGATATGTCCAAATTGATCAGCTCGACGAGACCTTTCTGTTTATGCATTCCATGTTCTGAATTGAAGCATGCATCATATAAATATAAAGATTACAGCAACTTATTTGAGTATAAAATATGATTAAAACTCAATAAAATGCTTATTTCTTGTATTCCACACCTCACCCATGCCATGCCACTTTATTGCCATGCAAATTGTGCATCATTCATCATGGCATGATTGCTTGCTTGTCGCATTTTAATTCATATGCTTGTGCACTTTATTTATGTTGGCCCTTGTTTGTTTGGTTCTTCTTCGAATAGACGCTGAGCAGGGGATATATCAAGAAACCCAGGAGCACTACCCAGATCCTTCTCTCGCTTCAACTGAGCTGCCAGGCAAGCACTACCACATGCTTGCATACATATAGTACCTATTGCCTCTATCTTATTCTTGCATCATTAAGTCGCGATTGCATTAATCTGAATACCAAGTACTGCATAGCCTTTACTTTTTAAACCCCACCGAAGCTTGTTCCTCCATCCCATGAGCCATTACTACAGGAGTTGTTTGAGCCATGCGGGTCGTAGAACAGCATGTGTAGGGTATGTGAGTGTCTGATGGATAACGAGGTACCTAAACAACTTAACCTGAGTAGTAATGGGATAACTAATGAAAGTGGCATCGGTGAGCAATATCTGCTATTTGGTTTTTCCTGCTCACTTGTGTCCCATAGGACCCCGAGTACTTGATTCCTGTTCCTTGAATATTCGCGCTATCCACATCCGGGAGGCTTATGAACCCCCCTGAGCAAGAGCTTGATTCATTCTTATTTCTTGGGGCCACAAAGTAGTTTGGGGCTTTATTACTATTCTGTACTTATGCCATGCTTTACTGCTTTATTTTAAGATTGTGCGAGGATGCACCTGTACTGTTTAGGGAAGCGGAGTGTTTCCGCGGTATCGACAAGCCCAGTCACACTTTCGGGTTCCCAGTCGTTTACAGCCACTGACGCAAACCTTCAGTCCGTCTCGGAGTCGGCTAACTTCGTTGCGGGTAGCTTAATGGGGTGGCCCCCTGAAATATTTCTGAATCCTGTGATCGCTTTGTCGTGACTGCCTCGTTGGGTTTTGATTTGGTTTTTTCGAGGTTGATCGAGTGTGTGTTGCTATTTGTGCACCCCTGCAGGGTAAAACTTTCTGAAAGCCGTGTCCGCGGTTATGGACGACTTGGAGGACAGTTTCTCGATCATAGACAAGCATAACTAAAGTACCGCCTTTAACTTGACTAAGTACCTGACTAGTAAATAGTGCAACTCTCATGGAATGGATAATAAAACTGCCAACGGATGGGGGGTTGTTCGTCCGCTTCCTCGTCGGTAAGCGGGGAGGAGGATGGATCTGTTAATATTACCGTTATAACTGTTGTTATTAATTCACGGACATCCGTCTATCTCTGGTTAGGCGGATGGTTAGCGAGTATCTATAGAATTGTTAGGGTTTATCTTTTGCTGCAATTGCGTCACCCCAGGTTGTGTCCCCTTTAGAGGCATAAAGTCTTGCTGAGTACCCCTAGGGTCTCACACGATAAATTGTTTGATTCAGATGAACAGGTAAACTCGCAAGATGGATACTGGGTGGAGGAGACGGACGATGTGGGCAACGATCATTCGGTGTAGAGATTCCGGGAACGGGGATCCGTGAGATCTGTGGGCGGGATGTGCTTATTTATGGGGCATCTTATGCCGATTTGCTTCTTATCCGTACTCAGATCTTGTCTTCCGCTTCCGCCTGATGATCTGATGTTTGATGTATGAGGAGATATCCTAAACTATTATATCTATCTAGGATATTTGGATCTTGCCGTATGGCGTTGCAATATTTCTATTTCTTTTAGATGGAATGGCTCTGAGAACTATTGTATGGTGGCTTGCATACATACTCATTTGTGTATGTAGTTGATCCCTTCGCCTGCCGATTACGCCGCCCGTTCTTGTCCCGATGTTTGGAAATGGTTAGGACGGCCGAAAGGTCTACCTGTGAGTGGCATTTGGGCCCGACCGTACTATTTTAACCATTTCCGTTCGTCCAGGCTTGTAACTAGGAGCGTAATTCACCGAGGTAGTTACAATTGGTATCAGATCCATCCCGCCCTTCAGGGTCTCAGCCAAATGGTCGTTGTCAGTCTAGCAAATATTTTGGTAGCTATGTATACTAGGGAAAAACAAAACGCGAGAGTAGGACTGCTTTCGCTTTTCTTCTTACCCACCCACCCACCTTTTTCTGGTAAGAAAGTGTAACGTTTTCAATCCTCTTCTTAAAATTCAAACTAGGATTCACGTGTTCTGGGATTCCGTAGTACCATAGGTTGTGTGTGTGTGTGTAATTCCTTGTCTATCTGTTGCATCCAGTTTGTTATCACAGTCTGCCTGTGGTTATCAACTATTGGTACATTCCATACTGACAGGCTTTTGAAAACCGGCGCGATCTATCTGACTCCTTGTTAATCGGTGCCATCTTCTTAAGGGTGTCCTTCCTTCTAGCAACTCCACATTTTGTGTAAGCATCAGTTGCTAATCTCTACCTGATAAGTGATTTTGCGCATCTATTGGTATTTTAATGCCGAAAAATGCGGAAAATTTTTCTTTGATACATCTGTGCTTCCACACTCCCTTTTCAGTCGTGTGTGAAACACTATCTATCTCCCTTTTATCAGCATGTCCATGCTAACTCATTCTTTTGTCACCGGCGCTTAATCCTGGAGTTTCATTTCATCTCCAATTCTCTTGGGCTAATTACATAACATGTGTCGATCCGATGCTGGTGATTGTAATTTGGTTCTCGGCATAGCTATATGACACTTATCATCAGTGGAATATGGAAAATGCTATCAACTCTATCCTCCAAATGGTGACGGTTATCTCATGTGATTTTGAGTACACCGTGATCATATCTATGCATATTCAAGCATCTTTGGCAATCCGGAGTTTCTCAAGGCACTACGGTGGTCTATCATCTGTTTATCATGCTGCACATCTTTTTCAACCCCATATCTGCACAATTCTCCTGGATACGAGGGAATTGCATCTTTTCGCTTCCGATAGCTTTGCTTAAGGTATGAGCTATCATCGTTTCTTATCCAAGATCTCTTTATCTTTGTAAACGGTGATCCAATCGACAATGTGAATCAGGTGACATCTCTTTTCCTTCCGAAGGACCAGATAATCTATTCTTCCAGTGCATCTTCTTCAACACAAACCCGTGCTCTTAATATTGATCTTTCTAAGAGCGTTGAGCTCAGAAAGTGTTTCGAGCATTTGTTCGTTTCTCCCGCCTCTTGAACTTGATATTCTCGGAATATCATGTTAATCCATGGTGGTATATGTGGATAATATGCTTGCCTATTCAATATCAAGGGAAGGACATGGAAGATCATCTATGTCTCTTTCTCTCAAGCTTCGAGGACACTTCCTGTGTGCAAAGTCTCAAAGTGGAAATTCTGGCTTCTTGAAGTCACCTATCTCGACCACGTCCTTCTGCTAAATACATTACTTCAACTCTGGAATCAGCAAGTCCATTGTTAATTCCATCCTCCATCTTCAACCAATCTGGAGTTATTCCTTGGTGGCAATTCATCATCGTCGTTCCGCTAAAGATTTTTCTCAAAACTACTAAATCTCTCTCTATCTTTTCAAGAAGAACATGGAGTTCTTTCACCTCAATCTAGTTAAGTAATCTCTTGAAACCCTCTCGCTCTATCGTCTATGCTCAATCCACCGGAGGCCATGAAGACCTTCCAGATCTTGTTTCCTTCTGTTCAAGTTGGTGCTATCTTTTCTGTAGCTGTTGAATCTTGTAGTTGTCTCCGTAATCTTCCTTCAAATCTTTCTGGTGGCTTGGAACTTCAAACATGACGACAACATCATCATCTTTATCTATCTATGAATCCGGCGAATCGTTTGCATCTATCCTTGTTTTCTAACGAAGTTCCATGAGTTATTGTCAATACCTTCAGTCTGTTTCGGTAGTTGGGTTGCATGGTTTTCTTATTCATGTGCGGAGTAATGCTTGGAGTGCAGGATGGAGTAGCTACCATACCACTACTCTTATCATTCGCTCTTGTACATTGAATTGGTGAATTAATGTGATTTCACTCATTCCATGGAAGTTAGAAGTGGCCTTTATCCCTCGATACTTTTACTTCCGTCCTTGTTTTTCCGGAGTGCTCTCTCGAAGAAAGTAATCAATAATCTCTTGTTGGTGGTCTGTCTATTCTAGATGGAGCAAAATCTCCAATTATCTGGTGGAAACAAACGCAAACTATTTTCTATCCTCGTCTTTTTACCGGTGCTTGACATCCCCAAGAAAGATGAAAGGAAACTATCTCTCTTTGTTTCATCAATTCTTTTTCTGTGGTAAAGCCAATTATGGTTGATGCCATCAGCCGCAAATCTATTGCGTTAGCCTCAAGGCTAAAGAAAGCAATAAGTATCTCTACAATAAACTCCAGATCCTTCATATTCTTTGCTTCTCTGGATTCCACCATGATCTGCCTTCACATCCGTCTCTGGGAGTCATATCCGTGCACCTCAATTGCGTGATCCTTTGGGTCTTACCGGTGCAACAAGAATCTAATCCGACGATGTCTAACTAAATCTTTCTGTTGATATCAAGGGACTCTATTGTTTGAAGGCAATATTGTTTCCGTACTTCATTTCTCAAATCCGAGAGAAGATACGATGCTATTGTCATAGTGGTTCAAAACCTCTCCAACCTAGCTCTTTTCTTCCGGCGAGATAAAGATTCATCCCCTCTCGTATCGGTAAATCTTTAATCTTAATGGTGTGTCTTTCTTTATCCATGATACATCATCTTGTCCTTTCTTTCACAAGTGGTTCTAGTCTTTTATCTTGTTTCTTGAGAAAATTAGAGCTATGTTCATCCTATCCTTCTTGTCTCACGACAATCCTTCAATTCTTCTAACCCTTTGTGTCTCAAGCAAAACGCAAGACTCGCAACAAGTCTAGCAAGTTTTGCAAGGTGCAGTGGTCGCACCATTCTGTTGATGAAGCCACTTGGGAACATGAAGATGAGCTCCGTGCCAAGTATCCTACCCTCTTCGAGTCTTCTTCTTCTTCCTAGAATCTCGGGGCGAGATTCCTGTTTAGTGGGGGAGAGTTGTAGCATCCCAATTGTCTAACAATTGCAATGCTACTAGCCTAGCCTATATATATGCTACTTCCTACATATAATTGTTGCATCATAAACATATCATGCTCATGTCATCATGCCACCTTGCATTTGAGCATCATATAAAACCCTTTTTGTTTTGGATCCTCCCTCATATGCATTGTAAATTGTATTTGCCTCTTGATATTGTATTTGGTTATTGATATATTGTTTAATGCCCAAGTTGAGTTGGGGGCATATCTTTTATTCAACTCCATCACCTTTCTCTGACACCACCTTATAATTCCACCATTCCATTATCCATGAGCTTGCATTTGTTTTCTTTTGGTATTTATTTTGGCTCATGGGAGATAGGATGGATATACTTCCACAATTCTTTTGCTTGGCTTTATTCCACTTTTGGGAATGCATAAGAATAATGCCATGTAAATATTATTGTTTTCACAAGAATAAACATGGCATTAATTAATTTGCATGGGCCATGCAAGTACCATCACATTCTAGTCTTTTGGGTTTTTATTTAAATTTTGAGTGGATCATCTCTCTTCTCTCTCTCCCTCCTTTTGGCTTGGTCTTATTTGATCTTGCTTAAACCCTATCACCCCATCAACCTCTCTCTCTAAACCCTCACCACCTTTCATCCCTTCCTCTCTTTTGTCTAGCCTTTGTTTGATCTTGGTTTGTTCTTGCTTGAGCTTGCCAAAAGAAAAACATCACCTAACCCTTTATCACCACCCTACCTCATCTCTCTCTCATCTCACCCTCTCTCTTTATCCTCTCTAGATAACCCTAGTTCCTCTCTAACCTAACCCGAGCTCCCCTCTCTAAGCCACACCCCCCACCCTAACCACTCATGCCAAGGCTACCCCACCCAGCCACCCTCCCCCTGGTCGAGCTACCCTTCCCAACCCTAGCACAAACCCTAACCCGAGCCCCCTCTAGCTCCAACCCTAGCTACACCCGAGCCTACCCCCCCTCTCTCTCTCTAGCCCTCTATCTGCCTTGCATGCCCGACCACCGAGTCTACCCCTCTCTGGCCTCACCCTGACCCCACCTGGAAGCCCCTGCCCTACCCTGCCGGCCAGCACAAGCACGTTCTCGAGGAGAGGCAGAAAAGGTGGCTGAAGCCACCTTTATCTCCAACCTGCTCCCACACGGCACCCACGCCTCTCCCTCGCTTTATCCTCCGCCCCACAACCTCTCTGCCTCTCCCAGATCTCCCCAGACCGCCCCCTTCCTCTCCGTCTACCCCTACCACCGTCTACCCCATCACCGGCCACCGTCGGTGTCCACCGTCGTTTCCTCGAACCAGCAGGCGGGCGTGGCGTGGAGGCTGTCGAGGAAGTCAAGGACGCTCCTCTGCATCGCCCTGTACACGCCGTCGTGGAGGAGAAGCACCAGAAGCGCTGTACCAGCGCCGCCCGAAGCCAAACCCTAGATCCTCCGACCGTCTGCATCGTCGACGATCGACCGCTCCCCTGCCCGATCCACCACCTCCAACAGCCTCACGGTGAGCCACGCAACCTCCTAGACACCCTCGCCATCGTCGTTGTTTCCTGGTCGCGTCGTACGTTCCATCGAGCACCCTCTGTGCATCGGCGAGCGCGTGCGTCTGCTCGCTCATCGCGTCGCGGAACCTCATCTAGGCCCCGTCCACCCTCCTGGCACCAAACCGAGCCCACCGCAGTGGCTGCCGCCTACGCGTGCGCACGCCAGGTCCTGGGTTCGAGCCTCGCGCGCCGCGCCCCGCGACAGACGAGCACCGACCCGTCTGCAGCGCAGAGAAGAAGCACAGTACCGCGGCGATGTTTTGCAGTTTAGCCCTTCCTTTTGTTTTCGCTTAACCCGTGCTCCTAGAGGCCCACCCGTCGGTCACCCTGGCGTTTTAGCAAATAGGTACCTGGGTTTTACACCGCCTCAACCCGCACTACCTGGATCTCCCACGTGTCGCGTCCCCGCTGGCGCGCCCGCGTGTGGCCCTGGGGCTGCCGTGGCCCCACCTGTCATCTGCTGTGGCTAGGTCAGGCCGCGGTGGGAAAAGTCTGTCTGTGCGCGTTTGGTCCCAGTCAGCCAGTGACCCCAACTGTCATTGTCTGTGGCTAGATCTGTGCGAGTCACAAAAGTTTTTCTGTTTATCTGTTTTAATTCAAACTTTTCAAAATTAATTTAAATTCAAATTTCAAATCTGTTTTCAAATAACTTTTAAAATATAAACATATGATATATATTTTGAAATCAGAAAAATGTGAGGAATTCAAATATGCCATTCAAAATGTATTTTGGACACTTTAATTTTCAAGTTGATTAAAATTACAATAAAATGCCCTTTTTCCTTAATTAATTAATAACTTTTGTTTTACAACTCCAAATTTAACAAATGATATGTCCAAATTGATCAGCTCGACGGGACCTTTCCGTTTATGCATTCCATGTTCTGAATTGCAGCATGCATCATATAAATATAAAGATTACAGCAACTTATTTGAGTATAAAATATGATTAAAACTCAATAAAATGCTTATTTCTTGTATTCCACACCTCACCCATGCCATGCCACTTTATTGCCATGCAAATTGTGCATCATTCATCATGGCATGATTGCTTGCTTGTCGCATTTTAATTCATATGCTTGTGCACTTTATTTATGTTGGCCCTTGTTTGTTTGGTTCTTCTTCGAATAGACGCTGAGCAGGGGATATATCAAGAAACCCAGGAGCACTACCCAGATCCTTCTCTCGCTTCAACTGAGCTGCCAGGAAAGCACTACCACATGCTTGCATACATATAGTACCTATTGCCTCTATCTTATTCTTGCATCATTAAGTCGCGATTGCATTAATCGGAATCCCAAGTACTGCATAGCCTTTACTTTTTAAACCCCACCGAAGCTTGTTCCTCCATCCCATGAGCCATTACTACAGGAGTTGTTTGAGCCATGCGGGTCGTAGAACAGCATGTGTAGGGTATGTGAGTGTCCGATGGATAACTAGGTACCTAAACAACTTAACCTGAGTAGTAATGGGATAACTAATGAAAGTGGCATCGGTGAGCAATATCTGCTATTTGGTTTTTCCTGCTCACTTGTGTCCCGTAGGACCCCGAGTACTTGATTCCTGTTCCTTGAATATTCGCGCTATCCACATCCGGGAGGCTTATGAACCCCCCTGAGCCAGAGCTTGATTCATTCTTATTTCTTGGGGCCACAAAGTAGTTTGGGGCTTTATTACTATTCTATACTTATGCCATGCTTTACTGCTTTATTTTAAGATTGTGCGAGGATGCACCTGTACTGTTTAGGGAAGCAGAGTGTTTTCGTGGTATCGACAAGCCCAGTCACACTTTCGGGTTCCCAGTCGTTTACAGCCACTGACGCAAACCTTGAGTCCGTCTCGGAGTCGGCTAACTTCGTTGCGGGTAGCTTAATGGGGTGGCCCCCTGAAATATTTCTGAATCCTATGATCGCTTTGTCGTGACTGCCTCGTTGGGTTTTGATTTGGTTTTTTCGAGGTTGATCGAGTGTGTGTTGCTATTTGTGCACCCCTGCAGGGTAAAACTTTCTGAAAGCCGTGTCCGCGGTTATGGACGACTTGGAGCACAGTTTCTCGATCATAGACAAGCATAACTAAAGTACCGCCTTTAACTTGACTAAGTACCTGACTAGTAAATAGTGCAACTCTCATGGAATGGATAATAAAACTGCCAACGGATGGGGGGTTGTTCGTCCGCTTCCTCGTCGGTAAGCGGGGAGGAGGATGGATCTGTTAATATTACCGTTATAACTGTTGTTATTAATTCACGGACATCCGTCTATCTCTGGTTAGGCGGATGGTTAGCGAGTATCTATAGAATTTTTAGGGTTTATCTTTGGCTGCAATTGCGTCACCCCAGGTTGTGTCCCCTTTAGAGGCATAAAGTCTTGCTGAGTACCCCTAGGGTCTCACACGATAAATTGTTTGATTCAGATGAACAGGTAAACTCGCAAGATGGATACTGGGTGGAGGAGACGGACGATGTGGGCAACGATCATTCGGTGTAGAGATTCCGGGAACGGGGATCCGTGAGATCTGTGGGCGGGATGTGCTTATTTATGGGGCATCTTATGCCGATTTGCTTCTTATCCGTACTCGGATCTTGTCTTCCGCTTCCGCCTGATGCTCTGATGTTTGATGTATGAGGAGATATCCTAAACTATTATATCTATCTAGGATATTTGGATCTTGCCGTATGGCGTTGCAATATTTCTATTTCTTTTAGATGGAATGGCTCTGAGAACTATTGTATGGTGGCTTGCATACATACTCATTTGTGTATGTAGTTGATCCCTTCGCCTGCCGATTACGCCGCCCGTTCTTGTCCCGATGTTTGGAAATGGTTAGGACGGCCGAAAGGTCTACCTGTGAGTGGCATTTGGGCCCCACCGTACTATTTTAACCATTTCCGTTCGTCCAGGCTTGTAACTAGGAGCGTAATTCACCGAGGTAGTTACATCTCCCAGATGATGGCCACCACCTATTTGGGTGGCCGAGGTTGGTCCAAGTATGTCCGTGAGAATGGTCTGAAGCAGGGGGACGAGGTAACATTCGATTTTAGCAAGCCTGGGCCGATACTTGCACGCCATCGTACACCTGTTGACCAAAGGACCAAGAACAGAGGTAGTACTAATTAATTGGATTATGTACTCATTGCAACCTCTAATGATTTTCTTGCGACTAACTGTTCTGCACCATTGTCTTTACTCATCATATGACTCTGACCACTTCTGCAGTTCACTTCCCCTTATGTACCCCCAGAAGGGTGCCACCATCAAGTTGCTGGCACCGGCACCGACACTGGCCCCAGTTCGTGCAACGGCACATGTTGACCTCAGTAGGAGAAAGAATAGAGGTAGTAACTTAATTCGCTTGTATACTCTCATCTTAGTCTCGGAGTTACTGTCGTATAAGAAACCATTTTGCTTGTCCACATCTCATATGCCTCTCTGACCACTCCTGCAGTCCCCTTACCTACCCCTCAGAAGGTAACCAGCACCAAGCTGCTGGCACCCCCAACGGCACTAGCCCTAGTTCCTGCTCCGGCACCTGTTGACCTAAGTAGAAAGAATGGAGGTAGTAACTTAATTTGCTTGTATACTCATCATATCCTCTGATCACTGTCTTGCGAGTAACTGTTGTATAAGAGACCATTTTGCTTGTACACTTCCCATCTGCCTCTACCATCCCTGCAGTCAGCTTAGCTACCCCTCAGAAGGAATCTAGCATCAAGTTGCTGGTGCTGACACTGGTACTAGGACTTCAGGCTCCTGCACCAGCCCCTCTACTATTAGTGGCACCATCTCCTGCACCAGCACCAGCCCTAGCACAGGCACCGGCACAAGCTCCTTCATCACCTCGGGCAGCACCTTGTCAGACCATATCCTACACATGTGTCATCACAAGGTCGCACCAGATTATGTTTGTGAGTATATGGCGGTAGATAAACTGTTTTGAATGTCATCACAAGTTTCACATGATTCAGTGCATCGCTCTTAGTAATTATGCGTCTATCTCTTGTTTTGACTCAGAAATTTCCTAAGAGTGTCACAAAGCAACTCCAGGCCAGACGAAAGGGCACAATAGTCTTCATGATGCAGAGCAAAGGATTTCTTATCGAAGGACGCTACGCCATTAACTTGACTGATGGGCGCTTGGCAGCTACTTCTAGGTGGATCAAGTTTCGGAAAGCAGCCAAACTTACTATTGGAAGAATGGTCAAGGTCGATGTATCTCACTGCCCTGAATGCGGCATGTTGTTCATGAACTTCCTAGCTGTCTAGCTCTTTGACCGCATGCTATTGTAATTAATTATGTGGTTGTCTTATCTCCACTAATCATATATGGGTGGTAAAACTGTGATAACCTTTTGCTGGATTTTTTTTTGAGGGTAAAACAGTAGGGCAAAAAGACCCCACTGCAATTTTTATATATTGTAGAGAGTTACAAAAGAATATTTACAAGACTCATTCCACCTCAAAGAAGAGGGATAAATTCTAATCAGCTATCTCCTGTCTAAATTAGTTTCAATCCAAACCTTAAGGCTCTGATAAATTCTTTTGCTGGATTGGAGCTATGACTAGTACGTACTTGTATGGTATATCTGTATCTATATGACGGTTCCCTATATGAGCAAATATTATGACAATGATTGTGTTCCAGTGATCGAGTGTGTTTGGAGAAAAGGGCAAACTGATTGCGTGGCATGGTTTTTAGAGATGAAACAAGAATTGTCTCCCTCTATAGTGATATTGAATTTCGGTGTTTGTATTGCTGAATTAGTCACTTTGGAATGCTTCTGAATTGGTCAAGTGCTGCTGAATATGAACTAGGAATCTCTCGATTTTTTTATGTCTTATTATTCTGTACTCCTTAATCTTACAAATGGTATTGAATTTGTCAAAAGTTCTGTCGTTGCTGCTGGCTGCTTGCTCTAGACCTTTTTCCTTTGTGTCATCGGAACCATTGGATGCATTTTGGACAGAGATGAGAGGGTAAAGATATACAACGTGATTTTACCAAGTGAAGTCATTGGATACTAGCCCTGTTTTGGTGCACGTGGTGTGTGTTCATTAGATATTTTTACATGAATATCTGTCAAAGGAATTATCGCTTTTTTCGTCCCTCAAAGAGGTCTATGTTTGAATCTGGCGAGACATAGCCCAGTAAAATTTGAGATAGGAGCCCATTGACCATAACCAAAAAACTTTTTAATTTGGCGTTTTTGGAAGTGCCCCCCACCTCTAAAAAAACTTCGCCTACCCATGTTTTGAAGAAACTAATCCGTTATGTGGATTTTTATAAATCGAGGTTCTAGTAGTACTGCTCTTTTATTTTAAGAGAGATAACATAGAAACACAACAATATTTTTTAGAAGACTAATACATAAGTTGTAGTACTAATACATGTTTAATGATTCAATTTCTATTAGTATATTTGGTATTGTGGCAAAACACTCAGTTTATGTCTATTTGATTTGATTTGAAGGTCTTTAGTTCGAATCCACTGTGTGTACATATTTATATATATCTTGGGTTTACTTTTTTTTGAGAAAGGGTTTACTTTTTAATATCGTATTACAGAGAGGCTGACACCACGGACCCACCAGCCTGTAGCATCCCTCGAGTTTATTGGCCGGGTTTGAAAAAAGTTAAATACTTGTACAAAGAGGCTAGCATCAGGGACCCACCGGCCATAACATACCAGAGAGGGTGACATGGGGGCCTCAGCTACAAGACCATACACGGCTACCACATCGAGCAACGTTACCAAGGTCAAAACAGCGGATGCGGCCTAAAAAAGTCCATCATACACATGTTTGATATACAGAGATACCGGCATGTGTGACCCAGTAGCGCGGCCTTATACAGGTTCTGCCTCGAGCGACATTATCAAGTTCGAAACAGGGAGGCGCGAGCGAGAAAAAATTCCAGCATGCACACCTTTCTTCTAATGAGAGGCTCACATGGGGGACTCGGCAGCCTGGAAAAACGGCTGATGCATCGAGCAACGCTATCAAGTTTGAAACATGGAGGCGCGACCGGGAGCAAAAATTCCATCATCTACACGTTTCTTCTAATGATTGTATGACATGTGGGGGTGGGGCCCTGCATCATGATTAAATGGTAAATGCAGCGAGCAAAGCTATCAAGTTCGGAACACAGAGGAGCGACCAAGGGAAAAACTTCTATCATACACACGTTTCTTCTAATGAGAGGATGACATGTGGGGTCTAGGAGTTTGATTAAATGGCTGATGCAGCGAGCAACGCTATCAAGTTCGAAACACAAAGGCGCGACAAAGGGTAAAAAATCCATCATACACACGTTTCTTCTAATGAGAGGATGACATGTGGGGCCCAGCATCGTGATTAAACGGTAGATGCATCGAACATCGCTATCAAGTTCGGAACATGGTAGCACAAGCGAAGGAAAAACATCCATCATACACACATTTCTTCTAATAAGAGGATGACATGTGGGGCTCAAGAGGTTGGTTAAACGGTAGATGCATCGAGCAGCGCTATCAACTCGGAACGGGGTAGCGCCAGCGAAGGAAAAAAATCATCATACACACATTTCTTCTAATGAGAGGATGACATGTGGGTCCCAGGAGGTTGATTAGACGGTAGATGCATCGAGCAGTGCTATCAACTTCGGATCAGGGTAGCGCGAGCGAAGGAAAAAATTCCATCATACACACGATCCTTCTAATGAGAGGCTGACATGTGGGACCTAGCAGCCTGACTAAATGGCAGACGCCTCGAGCAACGTTATCGAGTTCAAATCAGGGAGGCACGACTGAAAAGTATGATCTGATAGAGACACTGACGTCGAGGACCCACACGCCTCAAAAGCCTTTGGCGAGTCAACATCGCGCGAGGAAACGAAAATCTTGCTTCTGCCACGCGCCAGCCGAGCTTCCTCCATGTTTTTAGCAGATCCGTCGTAGTAGAGGCCGTGAAACCGTAAAAAGAAGTTTTCCATCGGCCACGGCCAATCCAAGAATTTTGTCGCGGAAGACGCGCCTTCTACAACTACCGTCGGGCCAATTTGTTGTGGAAGGAAACTTTTCTTGTAGTGAAGCAATGCATAAAGAGCTCAACAACTTCGAGTGAAACAAAGTATGGAAGTTAATAGAAAATCCCAAAGAGTGCCACAATGTTATTGGCACTAAATGGCTATTCAAGAACAAGCAAGATGAACATGGTATTGCTGTGAGGAACAAGGCAAGATTGGTTACACAAGGGTTCTCCCAAATTGAAGGCATTGATTATGGAGAGACTTATGCTCCCGTGGCTCGCCTTGAGTCCATCCGTATCTTTCTTGCATATGCTGCACACCATAACTTTAAATTACAACAAATGTATGTGGAATGTGCTTTTATAAATGGGCCATTGCATGAGTTGGTTTATGTTAAGCAACCCCCGGTTTTTGAGGATCCCAACTTCCCAAACCATGTCTACAACCTTGATAAGACGCTCTATGGACTTAAACAAGCTCCACGTACTTGGTATGAGCACCTTAGAGACTTGTTGTTAAACCGTGGATTTGAAGTTGGGAAAATTGATCGCACTCTTTTTACTAAGAAGATTAATGGGGAGCTTTTCATTTGCCAAATATATGTTGATGATATATCTTTGGCTCATCTAACAAAGATTTTAATGATGAATTCTCGAAGCTTATGACTGATAGGTTCAGGATGTCTATGATGGGGGAGTTAAGGGTATTTCTTGGCTTTGGGATCAAGCAAAAAAGAGGAGGAACCTTTTTCAATCAAGCCAAATATACCAAATACATGCTCAAGTGGTTCAACATGAAGGAAATAAATAGAGCTCCAACTCCCATGGAAACCAAGACTCATCTTAAACTTAACCCAAATGGTAAAGATGTTGATCAAAAGGTATACCAAACCATGATTGGTTCTTTACTTTACCTATGTGCATCTAGACCCAATATTGTGTTAAGTGTAGGACTGTGTGCAAGATATCAAGCGGCTCCTAAAGAAAGCCACTTGATGGCAGTTAAAAGAATCTTTCGATATTTGGTTCAAACCCCAAACTATGGCATATGGTATCCTAGGGGTTCAACATTCTCTCTTTGTGGATACACTGATTCAGATTGGGCTGGTGATAATGATGATAGAAAATCAACCTCCGGGTCTTGCCAATTCCTTGGTAGGTCCTTTGTGTGTTGGTCTTCTAAAAAGAAAAACTGTATATCTCTTTCTGCCGCCGAGGCTGAATATGTGGTTGTAGCTACTATTTCACTCAATTGTTATGGATGAGGCAAACTTCAAAGCAATATGGTGTTAGTTGTGACAAAGTGCCTCTTTTATGTGATAATGAAAATGCTATCAAAATTGCCTATAATCCGGTGGATCATACAAGAACAAAGCATATTGAGATCCATCATCATTTCATTAGGGATCATGTTGCCCGAGGGGATATTGAGCTCTCTTATGTATCAACAAAAGACTAACTTGCAGACATTTTCACGAAGCCACTTGATGAAGCAAGGTTTTGCTATTTGAGGAATGAGCTGAATATCGTAGATTCAAGAAGTTTGACTTGATTATCTTGCATGCACTTCTAGATCATTATGTGGTTTAGGTGCAGGCATGGACATAGGGGGAGTGCAGTCCTAATCCATTGGGCCATCCCTCCCCCCATAATGCCAAAATTAAGAAAATCAATTCTCTTTTATCATTTGTGATATGTGAGCTTCATTGATGAGTAAAGCTTATGAACCCAAGGATAATTCTTCGTGGTTTCATGCCTCACACTCTTACATGGTGGCCTCGGCCACCGCCCCCTTCATTATGAAGGATTGGTTCTTGGTTCGTATTTTTAGTAATTTGGAGTTTCACATGACCATTTAGTTGAATTTCATTTCCTTTTTTGTTATTCATAGTTTGAGATCCAAACCCATGCCTGTCACCCTCCGATCAAAACATTATATCTATCATATATGTCCTAAAACTTGAAATTGACAGTTTTTTGTCGAAGGGGACCTGAGATTCCGGTGTGCAAGCACCGGAGTCTCCGGTGTGGACCGGTGTCTCCATTCTGGGGTGGTTTCGGCCTGTGACTTAAGGGGGCCGGGGTGAAAGAGTCACATCGAATCTATCTTCCACCCCCAACCCCCACCTTCACAATCAGCTCCAATTCCACCAAAACTGTTGCTCGGAGGTTGTTTTGCCGCCAGGATCTGCCGTGCCGCCAGCCAACTCCACCCTCTCCACCCCTAGGACATTCCCCACCAGTGGAACTTCTCCAATGGACAGATCTAGTACCTTTTCCTCTCACCATGAACCTAGGGTTCATCCCCTTTGTTTATTTTGAGTTTTGTACTGATTTTGCCCACTTGAACGACATGCATGCGTGCACTTCATCACTTTAGTCTCATATCCTTGCCTAATCTGCTAGAATCGATCTCACCTGTAGTCTCTATGTGCAACTCGAAATCTCTAGACCGAAGACTCCGGTCTAGGCTAGAGACTTCGGTCTGTCTGACTAGAAACTCTAGCCCAGACCAGAGATTCCGGTGTTGCCCTCCGGAGACTCCAATGTAGATTTCCTCTAGCACATCTGGCATAGTTGTGAGGGTCTTGTGCCTAGCTCCTGGACATATGTTCTTACCCCCATGCTATCCCCCTCACTTTCTGTTCATAGGAGGCTCTGGTTCTCGTCGTGGTCGCACCAAGGCCAAATCTAGAAGGGCAGATCCTCGGTTTGATGAAGAGGCTGGGCAATATGTGATTCCCCCATCCAACCGCAGGCATCAACTTAGGGATGCTGAATACATCAAGAGGAATACTGAGCGCATAGAGGCAGAAAACCGTGCAAAGAGGGCGAAGTATGACAATTTGCAATCTCTTGATCACATGACCAAGAAGGAGTTCCGCAACCTTCGCAAGACAAACTTCTATGAGCTGCCAAGAACCTATGAGGATCCTTGTTATTGGAGGAGGGAACAGAAAGTATTCATGATTGATGTCTATAGCAAGCTCACCAAGTCCCCAGTTTGTCCTCAGAGGTATATCGAGCTCGAGTACATGTGTGCCAACAGTTACTATGCAGATGCTCTGTGGATCAATGAGAATCTCGGGTTGCATGGGCTCATGGAGCTCTAAGAAGATTGTAACATTACTCTTGTCAACAATTCTATGCCACTGTGGTGTTTGGGACTGATCAGACAAGGACCATGACTTGGATGACTGGCGATGCCCGCTTCACAGAAAAAATATTAGCCCGAGTCTTTAGTAGAGTTCTGACTCTAGGTATTCTGACTTACAGAAAGTATATTCCTATAACCAGGATTTGTTGAAGAATGTTTGCAACAAGCTCTCCGGCTTGAAAATGCATGGTTGAAGGTTTCCAAGGATGAGGCCGAAGGTAAATATTCCGAAACTCAAACCTTGTCTTTTATTTCATAGTCGAATTTTATTGAACTATTTGTTCTTTTGACTTGTAGCACTGGTAAAACAGTCATGCGCTATGATTGAAGAGGCCGGGAATCTTAAGACCTTGGTGGTGGAAACAAAGAAATTCGCCAAGAGCTGGATAAGCTTAAGACAGATAATGAGAAAAGCATTGCTCAAATTCTCGAATCCACCTCCATGGCCACCGAGGAGCGTGATCGCAAGATTACGCTTCAAGATTAGAAAATCTCGGATCTCAACAATGAGCTATTCAAAGAAAAGGACATTTCCGAGGCACTCCGGGCTGAACTCCAGAGTCTTCGTGAGGAGAAGGCCAAAGTCGACGATGTCATCTTTGGTATGTTTCCCCTTTTCTGACTTATATGCATCTTCCGACTCTTTTTGGAGTCCGGGTTTTACTTGACTTACCCCTTTGCATTATATGCGCAGGTCCTCTGAACTTGATGGACTCAGCCTCTACCGAACCTCGCACCCACCGGCTTACCCAAGTCGGTGATTTGCTGCATGACTTCTGCCAATCCCACAAACATATTAGCGAAGTTCTCAAGGTTCCGGATATACATAGCATGTCCGATTTTGATGTGCGAGACAAGGCCAAGGATATGCCGCAGCTTTTTTAGGACTGGAACATGTCCTACGCGTGAACTGCAGCGCAAAACGCTCTCACCATGGTTAGGAGCCACCATGGAAACTTGGAAATCTGGCAAGTAACCAGAGGGTACTATAAGGTGGACGAAGACGGACAGGAGCAAGACATTAAGGCTATCATGGACTCCTGCGCCGGATATGGGTGCCACATAGCTGATTTGACCAGCTACGACACTCCCTTCTTCACCCGCGTGGACACGCTGCCTCCGCCTTCCGAAGAAACTGCTGAAGTTTCCGACGATGATCAAACCATATCGGACTTGAACATCTCGGAACTCTATCAAGTCGAGGCCGATGTGTCTAGCGAGCCGGCAGCTCCTACCTCTCCTCCTGCATCATAGAGTATCAGAAGAACAATATGTTATTCTGAAAACAATTTGGGTTTGTAAATAAGTAGTATAATACTTTTGCTAGTGCTAAGCTTTATTTTATCTATTCAACACTTTTGCCTTTGATATTTTGTGCTTGAAATGTTTGCATAAGCACTTGTATTTTTTGCCTGTACTTACCGTTTATCTGGCTTTCCGCCTCGTCCCTTTCATGAGCCGGCCAACTTTCAGCACGGAAACTTTGCCGAGCAACGGAGCTCAATTGCTAAACTAGTTTAAACTCGGAAACAAAGCCGGCTTCTAGTACCAACAATTCACTACTCGGAAAATTCCCGCATCCAGCAATCAGACAAATATCCAAAGTATAGACTAGAAAATTTAGATTTATACCCAAAGGTATCAATTTTAGAATCGAAAATCTAAAACAGAACAAACATGAGCATAAAGTACTTTCAAGTATTCTGGGATTTTCAACTGTGACATGATCATTCGGAAATAAGATGGTAAAAACTTCTCAGGAGGATTTAGAGGCAACCAAGACTTTATTTCTCATTGAACATGTACACATATATGATTACAAAGAAAAATAAACTAAGAATAAAAGGGATGTAGCTGAGCAATATTCCATGGTCTGTCTAACTCATCCGGATTTGTACTGCCTCCAGCTCTCTTTCTCTTCTTAGTAGTAGGTCTTTCTTTGACTGGCCTCATGTCAGCTAGGTAGTATGAACCATTGTGCAATACTCGACTAACTAAAAATGGACCTTCCCATATTGGGGAAATTTTGTGCTTTCTTTGCTGCACAAGCCGGAGAACCAAATCGCCCTTATTGAAAGATTGGTTTCTGACTCTCTGGCTATGATACTTGCATAACTTCTGCTGATAGGCTGTTGATCTCATCTCAGCAACGACGCGAACTTCTTCGACTAAGTCGAGATCATTTTGTCGAGAAATTTCGGCATCCTCTTCAATATACGCGGCCACTCTAGGAGAAGTGTGAATCAAATCACAAGGAAGAACTGCTTCTGCGCCATAGACCAAGAAGAAAGGTGTGTATCCAGTTGACCTGTTTGGAGTTGTTCGTAAACTCCATATTATAGAAGGTAATTTCTCTGCCCAAGCCCTCGTAGCACGTCGTAGTGGTGCTTCGAGTCTTGGTTTTAGGCCTTGTAGGATTAAACCATTTGCTCTTTCGACTTGTCCATTAGCTTGTGGATGTGCGACTGATGCAATGTCAAGCCGGATATTTTGTTTGTTGCAGAATTCGGCAAGCTCTCTCATAGAAAAGTTACTCCCGTTGTCTGTGATAATGCTATGCGGATAACTGTATCGGATTATAACATCCTCAAGAAATCTTCTGGTTGTTGCTCCATCACAACTAGTGACGGGTTTAGCCTCAATCCATTTGGTGAACTTATCCACCATCACTAAGAGGTGAGTAAATCCACTTGGAGCCCATTTAAACGGCCCTACCATATCAAGCCGCCAGACCGTGAAAGTCTAGGTTATAGGTATTGTTTGCAGCTGATCAGCTGGAATATGAGCTTGTTTGGCATACTTTTGGCAGCCTTTGCACGTCTTGACCAACCATGCCTCATCTGCCTTGGCTGTAAGCCAGAAAAAACCATGTTGGAAAGCTTTTGCCACTAAAGATTTGGCTGCAGCGTGGTGACCACACTCGCCTTCGTGGATCTCTCGTAAGATTTCCACTCCTTCTTACGGAGATACATAGCACTGAAAGACCCTAGATGCACTCCGCTTATAGAGCTCACCACTAATTATAGTATAGGCTTTTGCTCGTTGGACGATCTGCTGGCTCAGAACTTTGTCTTTGAATAATTTTCCGTCTATTAAGAAATCAAGATAGGGTTGAGTCCAGCTGGGAATCACAGCCAGAACTACTACTAAAGGCGAGTCGGATTTGGTCGGATATTCCTCATCTACTCCCTTTATAGAGGGAACTTTGAGGTGCTCTAGAAAAGCGCCATCCGGGACCTTTTTCCGGGCAGAGCCTATTCCAGATAGTGCATGTGCTTCCTCATTTTCTGTTCGAGGGATGTGTTGAACTTCAAACCCTTCAAACGATTTAGATAATTCATCCCTGACAGCCATATATGTTGCCATGTGTTTGTTTGCCTTACAAATATCTGACACTTGTTGTGCAACAAGATCTGAATCTCCATAACACATTAAACGCCGGATGTCGATGTCCTTAGAAATCCGGATTCCATGCAGTAGTGCTTCATACTTGGCAATGTTGTTCATCGCCGTGAAGTGTATCTGCAATACATAGAAAAGTTTATCACCTTGGGGTGACTTGAGCACCACGCCAGCCCCCGAGCCCCCGAGCGCTTTCGACCCGTCAAAATGTAAGGTCCAGTATTCCGACTCTGGCAGGGTCATACTCTCCATTATCTCTATCCAATCAGCGACAAAGTCAGCGAGGATTTGGGATTTGATTGATGTGCGAGGTTTGTACTTTTTCTTGAAACCAGAGAGCTCTATGCCCCATTTGGTGACACGTCCTGTGGCGTCATTATTGTTGATTATATCTCTCATGGGAGGTGTGCTCACCATGGTAATTGGATGTTCCTGAAAATAATGCCATAACTTACGAGGTGCTAAGAACACACCGTAAGCCAGCTCTTGATAATGTGGATACCGCTGTTTTGATTCCGTTAAGACCTCGCTGAGATAGTAAGTCGGACGCTGCACCAGGTGTTCCTAATTTTCCTTCGGTCTCTCCACCACCATGATGATACTGACGACTTTGTTTGTCGCAGCAAGATAGAGCAACATCGGTTCCTGTGGTTCCGGTGCTGCAAGGATGGGAGCAGATGAGAGTACTGCTTTCAGGTCTTGTAGTGCAACTTCAGCTTCGTCGGTCCAAACGAAATTCTTGGTCTTTTTTAGGAGCTTGTATAGTGGTGCGTCTCTTTCACCGAGCCGGCTTACAAACCGACTGACTGCGGCAATGCAACCAGTTAGTCTTTGTACGTCCTTCAGGTGAGTCGGCCTGGAAATATTGAGTATAGCCTTGATTTTTTCTCGGTTTACCTCTATGCCTCTTTGAGACACGATAAAACCTAACAATTTTCCGGCTGGGATTCAAAGAAGCATTTCTTCGGTTTAAGCATTATGTTGTATTTTCGTAGATTGGCGAACGTTTCCTCCAAGTCAGAAATCAGGGTTTCCTTCTTTTTGGACATCACCGCAATATCATCCACATATGCATGTACATTGCGTCCGATTTGATCGTGGAGGCAACGCTGCATTGTGCGTTGGTACGTAGCTCCTGCGTTTTTCAGCCCAAAGGGCATCGTAACAAAAAAAGAAAGTTCCGAAGGGGCTTACGAATGAAGTTTTGACTTTGTCAGATTCCTTCATCCGGATTTGGTGATAATCGGAATATGCGTCGAGAAAACATAGGAGTTCCGAGCCTGCCGTAGAATCGATAACTTGATCAATCCTAGGCAGAGCAAACGGATCTTTGGGACAAGCCTTGTTCAAGGTAGTATAATCAACGCACATCCTTAAATCAGTGGTGTCCTTTTTAGGGACCATTACAGGATTGGCCGACCACTCAGTGTGGATGACCTCTTCTATGAATCCGTCTAACTCGAGCTGTGCTAGTTCCTTAGCTATTGCCTTACGCTTTTCGTTGCCAAAACATCGTAGGGACTGTTTGACGGGATTAGTGTTCGGGTGTACATTTAAAGAGTGCTCGGCAAGTTCCCTGGGTACTCCGGTCATGTCAGATGGCTGCCATGCGAAGATATCTTGATTTGCTTGGAGGAACTTGACAAGCGCGCTTTCCTATGCGCTATCTAGGCCTACGCCTATCTGGGTCACCTTGGAGGGGTCATCATCCTTCAACGGCGTCTTCTTCATCTCTTCTGATGCCTTGAACTCCGGATTTGGCTTTGGCACCTCCTTCTTTGTCGCGGGCATCTCAGATGGATCTATGGTCTTCTTGATCTCCTGCTACTCCTAGGCGTGCAGCACGGCTTCAGTAAAGGCGTCATTTCCATCCTCGCACTCTCCTGCTTTCTTTGGGTCTCCCCTAATGGTGATCACGCCATTGGGACCTGGAATTTTCATCATATTGTAAATGTAACACGGACGAGCCATAAAAGCCCAGTAAGCCAGACGTCCGAATATAACAAGGTACGCGCTCTTGAATGGGACCACTTCGAAGGAAAGTGCTTCCATCCGATAGTTCTTTGGTGTTCCAAAGGTAACATCCAAAGTGATTTCCCCCAGGTAATTTTCTTGTCTTCCTAGGACAACTCCGTGAAAGATCACAGAGCTGTAATTCAGCTGGGTCTCCGAGATCTTCATCCGGCATAGCATTTCGACATACAGAATGTTGATGTTGCTACCGCCGTCCATGAGAGTCTTGGAGAAACCATATCCATCAATAAGTGGATTGACGACCAAGGCGTATTTTCCTCGCCTGTGTAACTTAGGCGAATGATCAGCACGGTCAAAGGTGATTGCCACTTCCGACCAGTCCAGCAACTGAGGGACAGTCGGAACTATTGCATTGAGCTCATGTACAACTACTCTCTTAACCTTAGCTGGTTGAGATCCGAGGAAGGTGACGTAAGTGTCTTTCTTTGTTAGGAAATTCTTTTTCCCTTCTGGCTTGGGATTTGAACCATCAGCTTCCTCCATGTCAGAATCATCCTTGGTCTCTTTATCCTTTTCGGGATTCTTCTTTCCCTTCTTCCACTTAGCCCTATAGCTAGCGGTATCGTATTTCCTGATGTCGTCATTGAAACGACACTCGGTGTTTGTGTGGGACGAGCCCCCATTGGCGTCTAAGTGATACACACATGGGTTGTTGGCAATTCGGCCCAGGAGTAGGTTTTGTCGGGTTGTTGGTCTCCTCTACCTGGATTCTTGATGTCCCGTGACCGCATCCACAGCCACCGCCGTGCCCTCCTCGTCCTCCAGACCCGAAAGTAGCAGTGACCACTGTCGTTTCCACGTTGGGATTTTCTTCTGAGGTGTTCTTGCGCTTCTGAGCTTGCTTCTCTGGTTGTTTTGCCGACTGTGGCACAACTAGGGCGTTAAGTAATCCCTCTACATCATCGTCAGCATCTGCATACTTGCTCGTTATTTCTATCATTTCTCCCAAATCAGTGACCTTGTCACACTTCAAGCGATGACGTAGTAAACCAATTGGGAGTCCTGCAATGAAAACTTCAATCGCAGTTTGGTCATTTACTCCTTCACAGGAGTTCTTGGTGTCGATCCATCATCCGAGATAATCCTGACAATTTTCTCCGGCTTTCTGGGTGCAACGTTGTAGGTCTCCTACCGTATAGGGCCTCCGATATGTGCCTTCAAAATTCCGAAAGAATGCACTTTGCATGTCATACCAGTTGTGGATGGTGTTCCCCGGAAGTTCATTGAGCCATGATCATGTCGTCTTCCGCAACATGAGTGGGAGATATCGGGTTGTGACCAGGCTGTTTTCGCCTTTGGTGATACAGCAAGCCTGGAAAATATCCTTGAGCCAAGTATCTGGCCGAGCTATACCGTCGTAGGCTTGAATGTGTCTTGAGATCGCAAATCCTTCCGGGAATTTTGTAGCTCTTATGCATGGTCCGAAGCACTTTGGGCCCATGTGTATATCATCGTTTTCGTAGCATCGTGCCTCTATGTTGGAGTTGATCCTGTGCCTTGCATCAATTGGGGACAAAGATCGTCCTGAATGACGGATGTGCTTGCGGTGTCTTGGAGCCGGACTTCGGATTCTGCCACCACCTCCTCCACCACGAAGCCCTCCTTGGCCTCCTTGGGAGCCGTTGTGATGGCTACTTGGTGGAGAGGCTGGGGCAGCTGGATTGTTTCCGGCTGATCGCTGGCCTCCGTCGGGAGCATCGTTATTCCGGTTCCGGGGAGGATCTTCATTACGACAAGCCCCTTGCCGGCTTGACTCGGCGTGGTGTCTGTTGTTCCTTCGTCCGTCAGCCGGACGGCTTGTGTGTCTAGGTGGTGGCATTCTTTGTCGGTCCTCCTCCCGACGTTTCTCTTTGTCTTCTTCCCTACGATCATTCGACTCTCGCCGGGGAGGGTTCTTTAGATTCAGTGCAGCAATTGCCTCTTGCTCCGCAGCTGGGGCAACGTTGTGCTAGTCACGTGCAGCTTTGTGATGCTGTCCTCAAGATCCGGTTCTTGAGTAGTTGTCCTTCCGACGGTCGGAACGGTGATGCTGTTCTGGAACACGTTGGGGTCTTATGTCATTCCAAGGCCGGATACGTGTGGCATTGGTCAGATTGGGAGACCAGTTTTCCGCTTCTGGACAAGGCGGCCTTCTGCTTCTCTAGACCCTTGTTGAGTAGTTTAATGCACAATTGAATTTTCTCTGGGCCTAGATTACTTGATAGGATTTCTCGAGCCGCAACGGTGTTTTGCACTGGTGTTGGATACACCTAGTCTCCATTGTTGTCGCGCCGAGGCATCCCATGGTCTCCTCCAAAGAGGACTTTGTGAATCTGCGGGAATTGGTCGTCATGAGTGTGACGTTTTCGAGTCTTTTGATGCTGCCGAGAGATGTACTTCTCCACAGTTGCCATGCATTTCTTTTCTTCCTCAATGTTTTTGGCTTCATCGAGGAGTACTTGGCGATGCGCTTCTAGGGCCTGGGCCCTTTCGTCCAACTCTTCAGCAGTAAGTTCTGCAGCTGTAGGAATAGGTGTGGTTAATGCAGCATCGATGAGTTTACGTGCACCTTGGGTGATCACGTGTCCATCCACCGACTCTTCTTTGGGATCTTCTGGGATCAATGCTCCATCCGAGTCTTCCTCGTATTCCTTGGCAATCACTTCCTCCGCCGGAGGATCTTTTGCCAGGGTCGTGTTCTTCTTGTTCTTCTTCTTTTCCTTCTTAGCAGCGCCGGTAGCAAAGACGGCTTTGGGTCCGTTTCCCGGAGTCAAGCTCTGATCGGTACTTTCGGACATCTGGACCTCGGGGTTATCTCCGATATCCATGTCATCCTACGCTTTGGGAGAGTTTTCTCCATATCCTTCATCCATGGCTTCTCCTTCCTCTGCAGCTTTGGAGTTATACTCCTCTTCATACTCTACGGAGAACTTTCAGAAATCTGCCGACGTCATCGAGTCATCCGAGGATGCGGGTAAGTCGGTGTTTCTTCCAATCGCCTCCAGCACTGAGTCGGTGTTTTCTCTAGCATCGGCAGAGCCGGATCTGGATCCAACGTATCCGACGAAGTGTGACGTATGAGTCCTGAGGTAGTTGCGGCTTTCCTCGTGGGCTTCCTCGAAGATCCTGATAGTCTCGAGAACCTCATCCAAGCTTGCATATTGCATCGTCATACGCCTCAACATATGCCTCGGGAACGGTTGATCTGTTCCGGTGTTGGCAGGGCTGGAACCAAGGTTGTTGTTGTGATCCTCCTGGATTTCGACTTCAGCGGGTGGGTCGATCTGGGATTCGGCCTCGCAAGGGAGATCCACTCCAGATTCGACTTGAACCGCCAGGTTTGCTTCAGGCTCGGATTTCTCCACTATCTCCGCAACTGGTGCGGGCTGGGTGGGATGAGTGTTTTCTAAAATCCGAAACTGTGTGCCTCCACAGACAAAGGGGACCCAGAAATTTCTTCTGCCTCTATCATCACCGCTAGGGTGGGTGGGGAAGGTTTAGCGAATCCGATGTATACATCAATCTCGCTGAAATACATGATGGTGTAGGCGGTCACGTTCTCCCTAGCCGGAATCTAGGTCTCGTCGAGAACGATGAGAGGGACATCACTGGCCTAGAGGATGCGACTGACGGCAATAGTCTCACCGATTCCGATTCTTGCAGATTCTGCTCGGAACGCAGATCCGAAGCTCACTTGCCCCACGGTGGGTGCCAACTATTGTTGGATTGATGACAAGTACGCTATGAGGGGGTCCTCGAGGCATGTGGAAGAGAGGGGTGTGAGACGTACGGTGTTCCGGGACGGTTATCACACATGTTTACCCAGGTTCGAATCCGCCGGCTTTGGATAGATCCTACTCCTGCTAGCAATCCAGTAGTACGGCAGAGCCGGAATATGGGTTACAAGGGTTTTTCCTGAGCGAGTTGAGATTGTAGACTATTGTGAGGGTGCCCTAAAGGCTCTCCCTAGGACGACTTATATAGATATCTGGCCTAGGGTTTATAGGAGAGATCTATCCGGCTAAGACTAAGAGTCGGTTACAGAGTACATCTTGAACTACAAGTAACACTATGGGCCTATGTCGGTAAGTCTTCTGGGCCATCCCGTAGCCGGACTGGACTCCGTATCTTCTCCCTGACTGGGCCGCCCGTGAAGCAAAGCTCTAACCTGAAGTGCGCCACCCTGGTCAGTGAGGAACTATGAGGATACCCGAAAAGTATATCCCCAACAATAAGGTAGTAATGTGTAAGTATAGTAAGTCATTAGAGGTAACTAGTGTATTGTATAAGTAGGTTGATGGCTATACTATTGGAATTTCTCTAAGGACTAGTCAACAGGCTATAAGTAAAATAGTAGGGCACGTACACCATGTAGATTGTGGTGGAGTCGAGTCAAAGAAACCAAGTTCTATATGAGTCTACTACAATCGTTTAGTAACCGTAACATCACACATACCAAGACTATATGAGCTACTCCTACAACCTAATTAATTAAGCCTTGCATGAAACTAGATACATTTTATTACCCAATACTATGAAGGTAGTAACATGAACTATTAACATGTGAAAGTTTTACTAGTTCAAGTTATTTAGCACTATGAGCAGCCTAATATGGAAGGGAAGGAAAGTATCCAACCAGAGCTCATTTTGGGTGGAAGCACGAGGAAAACAGAAGGAAAGTTGGGCTAGACCACCATAGGCCCCAACTTTCTCAACACTGCTGCACCTGCACGGTTGTAGTCCATTATGTGTAAGCCTACATGGGAAGGAAGAGGAGACTGTTGCGATGCTTCCCACCTCAACAACGCCATTAAATGCATAGAGACACCGATGCATGAGTGGATCAGAGCAGCCAATGCCGCATTGAAGAGGATAGAGGGAGGATGATTCTCCTTCATCCAAGAGCCTTTGCTCTCATGAAAGGCTGCGTCAAGATATAATTTTGGGTGGAGGAGCTTTTTTATAAAAAAAAGAAAAATATCTGTGGTGGAAGGAGCCCTTGCTCGCCTTGCCAATAGTATGAGATCAACTAGGCACCAAAACCTCAGTACTAATAATACAAACAAGATTAGTACTCGAGTACTAGTAGTTGCTTCCAGGAGCAATAGTTGCTAAAATAAGGATAGTAGCTTGTCAGGATCCTTCTTGCTTCCTCGAATTCCTCCTAGTCACATAAGGCTCGAATACAAGTTCGATGATATTCATATCAACTTCCAATGGAGCGGTATCCCACTGAACATGTTGAGACGGAATACATGTGTGTGTTCCTTGAACCAGAAGATAGCCAATTTGTGTTCTATGAGCTCCGTGTCGCTGACAACATTTCTACATCTCATACTAGTAGTTATCACCACACGCCCATCATCGCCCATGGCAATCAGGACTTCATGATAACCTTTGTATAACTCGTTGGTCACATGTAGACTACTTTCTTCGCGCATATGATTCTTCAAGACATTCTGACTATAATCTAGTGAGAACCACTAAAACTAGACAAAAACAACTATCAGAAGTTTACGGCTTGTTGACCGGTGAAATGGCAAAAAAGTTGCATGTTTGATTTGTATGATACAGAAAATAATGTAGGATTGCAATGTCATGCCCACTCCAATCCTACAGGAATTCCATATGAACCAAGGTTTGTTTGACTCTATAGTAGTAGGACAAACAAAGGATTTTGAAAAGAGGTGTGAGTGGATGTTTCATTTCCTATAATACCTAGTGCAAAGTAATACTTAGGGAAAAATTCTATGGGAATCGATCCTACAAATGTGACAAACATCTTGGGAAAATTTCCTATAGATTTAATCCTACAAATTTCTTAGGAAAATCTTTTGAATCAGATGGCTACTGAAATTTCTTACCTTTTAAAAAAACTAAAATTCTTACCATCATGCCCCCTCCTTTGCCGAGTAAAAAGAAGTGAGCTCACAGACATAGAAAGGTATGTCAGGTTAGATCTAGGAGACTTTATTCTCGAGAAAATCCCACCTTCTGTATGATAAACACACATTATTGTTGTAAACGATGTACCTTTCGAAACCCTTCTGGTTTTCTCTCTACTATTCTTCGGCGATTCAACCGATCCTATAAACACTCTCTAAGCATCATCAAACCCTTAAGCGTGATACCCTACAGTTCGGGAACACTCCAGACATGGTCGGGACACTCTCGGACCAATGATCGATAGAGGGACCTGGATGACCATGTGACCCCTATGTGTTCCACAAAGATCTTTCATCGTTTGAACTGGGACGGTCGTGTCTTATTCCCTTTGTCTCTCGATACTTGCATTGCCCGAGGTATGATCAATGACATCACCATGTCGTGTTCAATATCGTTACTGAACAATGCTACTTGACTCGTTCTGACAAGTGATATCCCTGTGATCAAATCACAAGTTGCGCAGCTATTGGATATAACTTCTCCGATGGGCCCTTGAGTATCTTTTTGTCACGTGGACGGACAAATCCCGCTCTTGACATATATTGCCTCTACGGTTTCCTCCAAGTACCTGAATACACCTTTATAACCACTGTATTACCAAGTGGCGCTTGATGTTATATAAGCACTCTCGGGAGACAGTGATTCATATAGCCTCAGGGTCTAAGGAATAGTCTACGAGGATCCATTTCTAATCATCGTAACTTGAACTTCGTGACATGATCGGGTCACGATGTTTAGGTTGGGTATTGGTTCATCATCTCATTCTCAGAATGAGTTGACTCCATTTCCAACTGGCATAAATGCCACATGATCAGGAAACTTGATCATCTGTTGACCAATGAACCAGTGACTAGAGTTTCACTGGGAACCCCTGGTTGTTTGTATATCACATGTGTATTGATGTTTCCACTCAACACAGTTATAGCATGATATAAAACTTAATCATAAATTTTATGAAATATGATAATAGTCCTTATTACTATTTGTCTCTAGGGCATATTTCCAATAGTCTCCCACTTGCACTAGAGTACAAATAAACCAGCTGCATTTGTTCTTAATCATTGGCACCATATATCAGGTATCCTGAACATGCTTGCTCATGGAAGAGGTTAAGTCTTGGCTCAATACTTTATAGTCCCAAATCCTTTGCAACTTACTAATGTCACCTTGATTGACATTAATACTTTATCATCACATGATAACATCTCTGTGTATGCATCGTCGCTAAGGTAGCAGAAGAGGCCTGATTCCAAGAGCCTATAGGGACTTTAGATCAACCTCGAGGGCTTTATCATGGGCACTGTGCCCTGGGACACATCATTCTATGTTAAAAGTGAACTAGCCCTGCCATAACATTATACAACACATTATATGGTACCCTTATCTATTATTAATAATGTAATCATCGAAACACTAGTGCACTCTGTGCAACTTTCGATGTTTTTGTTCACCTCGCTTCTTACTTGACTTACCCTTATCTATTATTATAAATGTAATCATCGAAACACTAGTGCACTCTGTACAACTTTCGATGTTTTTGTTCACCTGGCTTCTTACTCGACTTAAATCGGTATTTACACGAGTTTCCAACATGTTCCCTTATAACATAACCCTTTATGTTTTAAGATATGCCATCCTTTACGGATTTGGAAAATATGTCTATTAGACACTACAGACAAACTTATCTCAACATTCTGTGATTCAAACTTTATCACTTTTAAACGTTCCTTATTGGATCCTATATTATGTTAAGTTATCATCATGGTTTTCTAATATAGAACCTATGTCTCAACATAGTGAATGATGATCATCCTTTTCTTTCTTTCAACCTTTGATGTTAAACTTAATACTATTCCTAACTTGAGTTATTGAGGACTAGTTCCTTAATTAACTTCTATTCTGAAACCCTTTTTCAGAATCCCTTAAGGAATACTACATAATATCATAATACACTTATTATTAACTTCTACACCTTATAAATCATTATTTATTGGTACTTGTGTTTTTATTCTTAACATCCTTAGGAATCACTCTATAAGCTCCCACTCAAAATATGTTCCTAACATATTTGGGTATGAGGCACTACTCTTACTCAAACTATGTTCCTACATATTTGAATTTGAGACTTATATTGCTCCCACTCAAAATATGTCATTCACATATTATTTTAGGAAGACTTTTATAGCTCCCACTCAATTTTATGCAAATTGCATAAAATTTGATCAAATATCAAAGTGAGAGATTTACTATGAGACACTAGTACTTTTACTAGTTTTAAATCCACTAGACATTAAGCACACATGAATCAAATTCATTTGAATTCGTCCAATACTTGACAAATTGTGCTTTTGTCATTCACCCCCCTTTTCCACTATGGCTTTCTAGTCATTTGGGAAAATTCAAGTAACCCCTTTTACTTGTGAGATTTAGCAATGAATTGCTTTCTAATCTCAAGTGAATTTTGCTTTTAGGATTTCTCATAATTCTAGTTTACCGTTATTTCCATAGTAGTTCATAGGAATGTCATATTCTAAGAATCATGACAAATGATTCATCATTTGTCTCCATACAATATATGGGTTACATTTTGAATCCTACTTCATGTAGTGAAAACACTAGCGGGGAAAACACAATGATCAATATCATTGATTCTTTCCTTTGTGAAGAGAATCGTTTAGGAACGTTTTCCGTTGCGCTTCTCAACACTCTAATGTAGGGTTTTGAATCCTCATCGTGTTTTTCACTATCTTCCATTTGCTCCATAATCGATAAATATCACTAAATGCGAACTTTCTCGAAAATGTACCAAAATCCAACCAATACTAGTTTTGCTTCTCTTTTGGTTTTAGCTATGGATTTCGTATTCAAAGTTTCCAATGAATACTCTACAAGGACTAATTCGCTATTGTTTTGGTTATATCGAATAACCCCAAAACTTTCACGACTATCCATACTAGATATGGAGCCGCTTTCACGAATTCAAATGGTTCACTATATATTCTAATTGAGTGCTAACTATTTCTAACTAATGATCTCTACATCTACACTACAACGATTTATTTGGCGCCATCTATTCACCCATTTTGATATCTAATACCACATTGTGATGCTTTGCATTTTGACGTTTCAAACGCATTGCATTTCACAATTTCTTTTTGCCATTCTTATAAAGTCAAATTTCATTACTATTGATCAAATCATAGTAATTATATTCTGTTTTATATTTATACCCTTTGTTGATGAAACACTTTGATCAAATCAAATAGTTTCATATTCATGTTTCCTTTGGTAAACTACTTTACACTTTTAAACAATCATATAATGATAATTACCATTTGTCAAAACACAATACATCGAATATGTATTTATTTTTAACAATTCATTAAAACAATTTGTATTCAAGTAATACATGGTGTTCAAGTTATTTTGCTGAACTTAGGAATGATTCATATGTGACAAGAAATCGAATGACTTCTCACATATTATCAGCATAACTTTTGAATTTAAACAATGGTTTCATTCATTAATGAACATATCAGTAAGTTGGGTATTTTTAAAGACATTCAATATTTTACAAATGTTCATGCATTATCAATTAGTTTCAAACAACAAGGATAATTCACATATAATCAAACAAGATATGAACACAACTAGAAATCATTCATAAAAGTGGAACAATTGTTTGTTACAAGCTCATATGAATAACCGTCTCACAAATTGTGAGACACACTAAAGAAGTTCACAATCTTTTGATTACAATAATCATCCTAAATATAAACTAAACGATAAATGTTGAGGGAGAGTGTCGTTGGCCATCATCATCATGCTCGCCATCAACACGCAATGTCACCTCCTCTCCAGCAATCACCTCTCATGTAGAAGGACCTGTTTTTAGTAAAACAGAACAAGTATCAAATATACTTAACACTTCAAATGTGTTTGCAATATTATAACATTTATAAAAATTGTATATAAAATATATACCTTTGTCATTGATGACCTCAGCGACAACGGGTTCAACCATCACATTCCTGAGATGTGATACGAACCTATGGAATTCCATTGATTCCGCGTCGCCTCTCATAATGCAAGTCCTAACTTGTGCTTGGTAGCTTGGTGGCAGCGACCGCAGCACAACACCATTTGCAAAAGAGCCTGTCATCCAGCTATCCGAGAAGTATGCAGGCCTCATGTACGCATCATGCATGCGCTCCAAGTGGTCGTCAAGTGATGAGTTCTCCTCCATCTTAATGGAGAGGAATTCTCCCATCAGCTCATGCTCCCATATGTGTGCTTGTTCCACGAAATGTGTCCTAAGCTGTACCATAGTCGCCCGAGGGTCATGATTGCCCACGACTAGCCATAGCTCATCCACAATCTCGTAGCACATTATAACTGATATGAAGGTGGACATCCCACGATGATAGTAGCGGTCTTCCCGCTGTTCTAGGGTCTCTAGGTCAATGGGCTGATCCAAATCCATCTCATTGAGTATGTAGTCGACCATGTCATTCTCGCTAAGCAGAACATGGAGATGCGCAACCCACATAAAGAAGTTTGATCCATCTAGTCTGAGCTTCTCTCCTTCTAACCAATGAATCGTCAACAGTAAAGGTGGCATGGGGGAGAACCTTTTCTACATTTATAATTGCAAAAGGAATTTAGACTAAGTTTATAATTAAATGAGTTAATAATAACTCCACTCAGAAACACCTATCCCATGAAGGGTTCCTAGTGATAACACGACCCCTTTTCCCCACATCTCCCCCGATCGTCACAGCCATCAATGTGGGTTCAAGGGTGGATGCTAAACGTTGGTCACATCATTCATGCGACTCGTGCTCGATCTTTCAACGATCAGCGTTCCAAGGCCATGTCTACACATGCTAGGCTCGCCAACTCAACCTTAGTGTATTCTCCGTGCAACATGGCTACACCCACTGTATACGAACGTAGATATGTCTGACACCCGATCATCAAGGCCTGCCTCATGCCGAAGAACTTTCTTGGTGGTGCACACTAAGGGGGAACACAATCATTGGTAATTTTAACAGGGATCATCTTATTTGGCTACTGTCGAGTATCTAATACTAGCACACAATAATATATACAAACAATAACATTGAATGTAAATGCAATGTGATATGGTCCTTCACGTCGTGATCTCCATCCGTCGTCACCGGATTCCGGCGCCAGGGTTTCGGCGCCGTAGACACTAGGGTACCGGTGTCTTTACGGCGTGGTAGTATGTCACCTCCGTGACTATCTACTACTACATAACATAAGGTAATCACTTTACCTTAGTCACAACCATATCACAAAGCAATGCCCCCCTGCAAAACAAAGTTAGACGCCTCTACTTTATCTTTGCATGTTTTACGTGGCTGAATGGGCTTTCGCACAAGAACCGTTCTTACCTACGAACTTTCAGCACAACTCTGATAAAGTAGTTGTCTCTACTACACCCCTTTCGGGGCCCTCCATTGTAAATGGCATACCAACTAATGCGAGAGAGACAGACACCCCCCTAAGCCACTTTATACGGTACAAGCCGTATGTCAAGCGTGGACTAGTCTCGCGAATGAACGCGTAAAGTCGTTTGGGGGGCGCTTCATCAAGAATTGATGTGGTATACACAAGTACACGTGGGAGGGTAACAACTAAAACAGCAACGCCCACACGCTACATCTCGTGTGTTCTACCCGTACTAGCATTACTACGCATAGATCTAGCTCTGACACCACTGTAGGGGTTCCACGTTTGAAAACAATAAATTTTAACCTACGCCCCTGAACCCCTGAAGCTGCTAGGACCTATCTATAAGTAATACAGTAACGGGAGGGGCTTTTCGCGAACTTACCCTTGAAGAACGAAAAGCGTTGTCAATGCTCAGGAGAGCATGGTTGATGTAGACGAGCTGAAGCCGACCTCAAGGTCGTGATGAAGTCCTTGCGCTCCAACGGCTCCAAGACTTGAGTGCATCAAGTGTGACACCTCGCGGGGAGTTACACACGTTTGGTGCCTGACAATGACTCCCGCTTCCCCGATCCAGCAGCAGTTGCGGAAGTAGAGCTCCTGGATCTGAATCCCGCAGCGCGACGGCGCTCCACGGTGAAGATGTCTCTCGTTCACGCAGTCCGAACTTGGGACCACGGTCACGAGGGAGAGAGAGAGAGAGAGAGAGAGAGAGAGAATATCAATTGGAGGTCTTCCCAAAAGTGAGAAGACCTTTATTGAATATTGTGTGTATTTATCTGGCCAAATACCCCCACTATATATAGGGGGAGGGGAGGTACTATCTCCCTCAAAGTCTCAGGGTGGGACTAAAGGAGGAGGAGGTGGGTGGAGGCGCCGCCGGCCAGCCCCCACCATGGGTCCCACGTGGGGAAGGCCCACTAGGGCCGCCGGCCACTCCCCTTGGCCCCTCCTAGGGGTTCGGCCCCTCTTGGGCCTTTTTCCCTCCGGGAATTGGCCCATTAAGCCCTTTGACCATTTAATTGAATTTCTCTTTTATTAAAAAATTATGAATAAATGATTAAATCAATATTTAGCATTCATTCATATATTATTCAATCTCTGTGCCTATGGAACACCTTCCATCTCCACTCCGGACATCCTCCGGACTTACCGAAACCCTTCTGGTTTTCTCTCTACTATTCTTCGGCGATTCAACCGATCCTATAAACACTCTCTAAGCATCATCAAACCCTTAAGCGTGATACCCTACAGTTCGGGAACACTCCAGAAATGGTCGGGACACTCTCGGACCAATGATCGATAGAGGGACCTGGATGACCATGTGACCCCTGTGTGTTCCACAAAGATCTTTCATCGTTTGAACTGGGACGGTCGTGTCTTATTCCCTTTGTCTCTCGATACTTGCATTGCCCGAGGTATGATCAATGACATCACCATGTCGTGTTCACTATCGTTACTGAACAATGCTACTTGACTCGTTCTGACAAGTGATATCCCTATGATCAAATCACACGTTGCACAGCTATTGGATATAACTTCTCCGATGGGCCCTTGAGTATCTTTTTGTCACGTGGACGGACAAATCCCGCTCTTGACATATATTGCCTCTACGGTTTCCTCCGAGTACCTGAACACACCTTTATAACCACTGTATTACCAAGTGGCGCTTGATGTTATATAAGCATTCTCGGGAGACAGTGATTCATATAGCCTCATGGTCTAAGGAATAGTCTACGAGGATCCATTTCTAATCATCGTAACTTGAACTTCGTGACATGATCGGGTCACGATGTTTAGGTTGGGTATTGGTTCATCATCTCATTCTCAGAATGAGTTGACTCCATTTCCAACTGGCATAAATGCCACATGATCAGGAAACTTGATCATCTGTTGACCAATGAACTAGTGACTAGAGTTTCACTAGGAACCCCTGGTTGTTTGTATATCACACGTGTATTGATGTTTCCACTCAACACAGTTATAGCATGATATAAAACTTAATCATAAACTTTATGAAATATGATAATAGTCCGTATTACTATTTGTCTCTAGGGCATATTTCTAACAGAAGTGTGTTTTGAGGTTTATGCATAGCGTTCATTGGCTGAATATTATCAATAGTATCTTCTCTATGCTATAATGGAAAATAAGATCTAACGGTTCACAATGTTGGGATTCGTGAGTCTTGATCCAATGGTCAATGTTCAAAGTTATCCATACACTATATAGTGGTATGATAAGATAAGAAAGACTATCAATAGTATCTTCAAGACGGTAGAATGGAAAAGAAGATCCAGCAGCTCGTAATGTTGGGATTCGCGTGTCTTGATCCAACGGTCAATATTCAAAGTTATTCATACACTATATAGTGGTAAGATAAGGTAAGAAAAACTAACAACAGTATCTTCTAGATGCGGGAATAGAAAAGAAGATCCAATGCTGGCAATGTTGGGATTTGCATGTCTTGATCCAACGGTCAACATTAAAAGTTATTCGTACATTATATAGTGGTAAGGTAAGATAATAAAGACTATCAATAGTAACTTCTAGATGATCGAATGGAAAGGAGGATCCAACAGTTGGCGATATTGGCATTCACGAGTCTTTATACAACGGTCAATACTCAAAGTTATCCATACAATATATGTTTAGTGGTAAGATAAGAAAAGAAAGACTATCAATAGTATCTTCTAGATGATAAAATGGAAAAGAAGATCCAACAAGCAATGTCGGGACTCACGAGTCTTGATCCAACAGTCAATATTCTAAGTTATTCGTACAATATGTAGTGGTAAGATAAGATGAGAAAGGCGGTCAATAGTATCTTCAACATGCTAGAATGAAAAAGAGGATCCAACAGCTAGCAATGTTGGGATTCGCGAGTCTTGATCGAACGGTCAATATTCAAACTTATAGATACACTATATATACTAGTAAGTTGCACGTGCATTGCATATGTGTGAATCAGATAAAGTAAGTATGGGATATCATTTTTTTATATAAAATCATAATAGGTAAAGCTAAAAAATAACTAATTTTGAGCCACGTCCATAAAGTATCAGGTGTATATTTGATACTTGTACTTTGTATCATGTAGAAATCAACCTATTAGATACCTAATAATGAACATGCTATCGAGAAATGACGAAGAAGATTCTACAATTATTGAGAAGTGTGTTTTGAGGTTTGTGCATAGCGTTCAATGTGTTAAAGACTATCACTATATCTTCTAGATACTAGAATGAATACAGAATATCGAATGGTTTGCAATGTTAGGATTTGTTAGTCTTGATCCAACTATCAAAGTTCAAAGTTATTTGTACACTATATAGTGTTAAGATTATTATATAATAGGTAAATCTCAAAAATTATAAATTTGATCGACATCTATAAAGTATGGATGTATATTTGGTTCTTGTACTTTGTATCACGTAGAAGTCAACATTTATTAGTTATTCCTAATACTTTAGAATTTTGGTAACATGGTCTAGAGAAATGATGGATAACATTCTACAATGATGGAGACGTGTGTTTTGACGCTTGTGCATAGCGTTCACTATGCTAAGGACTATAATTAGTATCTTCTAGATGCTAGAATGGAAAATAAGATCCAATGGCTTGTAATGTTGGTATTCGCGAGTCTCGATCCAATGGTCAATATTCAAAGTTATCCGTACAATATATAGTGGTAAGACGAGAAAAGAAAGACTATCAATAGTATTGTCTTGATGCTAAAATGGAACATAAGATCCAACGACTGGCAATATTGGGATTCACAAGTCTTGATCCAATGGTTAATATTCAAAGTTATTCATACACTATATAGTGGTAAGATAAGATAAGAAAGACAATCAATAGTATCCTCAAGATGCTAGAATGGAAAAGAAGATCCAACAGATGTTAGTGTCGGGATTCACGGATCTTGATCCAATGGTCAATATTCAAAGTTATTCGTAAACAAGATAATCATGCTCCCCCTGACAATGTGCAGCAAGATAATCATGTAATACATGCAAGTTAGGTCATAGAAACTAAACATGGGGAGGTTTAACCATTGCAGTAAAGGAGCGGGCAAAGCCTGTCCACACACACAAATGGGGAGGTTTAACCAAATAAAAGAAAATGTTCGCAACAAACAAGCAGCCAAATGCGCAACCCATGCAACTCCTGGATGTTCCTAATAGACAACTTATCCCCTTTGGCATCGAAACACCGAAAAGGGAAAAGTCCAAACTATCGCTCCAAAGGAATCACTCAGAGTCATCATCGTCGTCATCATCCTTATCATCATCCTCATCATAGTCATCATCAGCAGTAGGAGTCTGTGGGCCTTTGCCATGAGGGCGAGAGGAGGAAGTACCCTGAGAAGCAAAACCAGATGTGACCTCAGAGAATGTCAGCCAATCAACTAAGTTGTCATTCATGGCATTCCAAGCACCAAAGGAGAGTGTATGATCTGACTCTGTTGATGGTTCAGCCCCATGCTCATCACAAGAGCTGCATAAGGAGGAGATTTCCTAAAAAGAATGGCATGATGCATCTCCTCAAAAATGAAATCCATGACATCAATCTCGTAGCCTATAGTAGTGGGGCTAGAACACACCACCTTGTGAGCATGATGAAGCAAGTTGACTAGGCCACACCGAATGGCATCATCATTCCCAGCACTAGGAGAAATCGTGTGGTGAAAGATCCTCAACAAGAGGTTGTATAGAGGCTTGAGTCCCTTGGACTCACCAACCGTGGCACTATTCCCATAGAGAGGTGCAAGCTTGCTTTTACTTTCACCAAGAGCTGTGTCATGCATGCGGTTCCCAACGGGAATAGAAACGCCATTGAAAGTCTGGCTAATGACCCTAGCAAAATCATAGAAGGTGGTTGTGCAGCAAAAGTTACCGGTCATCCATGTCATTGACCTAGCATCATCATGATCAAAAACAATTGTGGCATAAAATTGCTGAACAAGGATGATGTTGTAGTCCTCATGAAGCTCCATAATATTGTGCAGCCCAAGCTTCTCCGTGACCCAAAGAGCATCAATGAAGTAGTCATTGGCTCATATAACAGAATGTCCATATACCGTTGAGGACAAACCGGGGACTTGGTGACCTTGCTATATATATCATTCATGAACACTTGTTGTTCCTTCCTCCAATAGCATGGGTCATTGCAGGTTATTGGCAAGTCAAAGAACCTCGTCTTGTGCAGCTTGCGGTATTCTTTCTTGGATATGTGAGCAAGAGACTGCAAGTTCACATACTTTGCCCTTTTGGCACGATTCTCTTCCTCAATGTGCTCATTATTCCTTCTCATATATTCATCATCTCTAGACATCTCCCTACAGTTAGACGGTGGAATCACATACTGTCCAGCCTCTTCATCAAATTGTGGGTCCGCCCTTTTGGACTTGGCTTTGGTGCGACCACGACGAGACCCAGAGCCACCTGTGAATATAGAGTGAGGGGGATAGGATGGAGGTGAGCATATATGTCCCGAAGGAAAAACAAGACCCTCAAAAATTTGCAAGATGTGCTAGAAGCAAGTAACACCAGAGTCTCTGGTGTGAAACACCGGAATCCCCGGCATGGACCGTAGTTTCTAGTCAGAAGGACCAGAGTCTCCGGTCTGACAGACCAGAATCTCCGGTCTGGAGATATTGGGTTGCACAAGGATACTATGGGAGGCCTTGATTCTAGCAGATCGAGTAAGCGAATGAGACTAATGTGATAGGGTGCATGCAAACATGTGGTTCCAGTGGGCCAAATCAGTACAATACTCAAAATAAACGAAGGGGATGAACCCTAGGTTCATGGTGAGAAGAAGAGTACCAAATATGTCCATTGGAGTGATTCCACTGGTGGGGAACGTCCCTGGGGTGGAGAGGGTGGAGTTGGCCGATGGCACGGCAAATCCCTGTGACAAAACAGCCTCGAGGCGGCGGTTTTAGAGGAGGAGGCGACGGGTGTGAGGGTGGGAGTCAGGGGTGGAAGATAGAGTTTTGAGTGACTCTTTCACCCCAGCTCCCTTTGGTCACTGCGTGAAATCATCCCACACCAGAAATTCCGGTCCATCAGACCAGAGATTCCGGACTGACTGGAGACTATAGTGTTTGCACACCGGAATCTCCGGCCCTCTTTGACCAAAAACAGCCAGATTCAAGTTTGGGACATATATGATAGATAGAATGTGTTTAGGGGAGAGTAACAGGCTTAGGTTTAGATTCCAAACTGTTAAGAACCAGGTAGGCAATGAAATCCAAATTAAAGGTCAAGTGAAACTCCAATTTAATCGAACCAAGAACCAACTCTTCATGACAAAGAGGGCGGTGGCTGAGGCCACCATGTAAGAGTGTGAGGCATGACACCGTGAAGAATTATCCTTGGGTTCATAGCCATTACTCATCAATGAAGATTTCATATAAAAAAGAATGATACTAAGATAATTGATTTTCTTAGTTTTGGCATTATGGGGGGAGGGGTAGCCCAATGGATTAGGACCGCACTCCCCTATCTCCATGCCTGCACCTAAACCACACAATGATCAAGTAATATGTGAGTATGCAAGATTATAAAGTCAAACTTCTTGAATCAACGATATTTAGCTCATTCCTCAAATAGCAAAACCTTGCTTCATCAAGTGGCTTCGTGAATATATCTGCAAGTTGGTCTTTGGTTGACACATAAGATAGCTCAATATCTCCTTGGGCAACATGATCTCTAATGAAATGATGACAAATCTCAATATGCTTTGTCCTTGTATGATCCACTGGATTGTAGGAAATCTTGATAGCACTTTCATTGTCACATAAGAGAGGCACTTTGTCACAATGGACACCATATTCCTTTAAAGTTCGCCTCATCCATAACAATTGGGTTCATGCACTAGCAGCAGCCACATACTCAGCCTTGTCGGTGGAGAGAGATATACAGTTTTGCTTCTTAGAAGACCAACACACCAAGGGACTACCAAGGAATTGGCAAGCTCCGGATGTTGATTTTCTATCATTCTTATCACCAGCCCATTCCTAATCAGTGTAACCACAAAGAGAGAATGTTGAGCCCCTAGGATACAACACACCATAGTTTGGTGTATGAACCAAATATCGAAAGATTCTTTTGACCGCCATCAAGTGGCTTTCTTTAGGAGCCACTTGATATCTTGCACATACTCCTACACTTAACACAATGTCGGGTCTAGATGCATAAAGGTAAAGAAAAGAATCAATCATGGACTGGTATACCTTTTGATCCACATCTTTACCATTTGGATTTAGTTCAAGATGAGTCTTGGTTGCCATGGGAGTAGGGGATCCATTTAGTTCTTTCATATTGAACCTCTTGAGCATGTCTTGAGTATACTTGGCTTGATTAAATATGGTTCCTCCTCTTACTTGCTTGACCTCAAAACTAGGGAATACCCTAAGCTCCCCCATCATAGACATCCTGAACCTATCAGTCATAAGCTTCAAGAATTCATCATTAAATGCTTTGTTAGATGACCCAAAGATAATATCATCAACATATATTTGGCAAACGAAAAGTTCTCCTTTTACTTTCTTAGTAAAAAGTGTGGGATCAATTTTCCCAACTTCAAACCCCCGGTCTAACAATAACTCTATAAGGTGCTCATACCATGTGCGTGGAGATTGTTTAAGCCCATAGAGTGCCTTATAAAGCTTTGTAGACGTGTTTTGGAAAGTTGGGATCCTCGAATCCTGGGGGTTGCTTAACATAAACCAACTCATGCAATGGACCATTTAGAAAAGCACTTTCCACATCCATTTGTTGTAATTTAAAATTATGATGTGCAGCATATGCAAGAAGGATACGGATGGAATCAAGGCGAGCCACGGGAGCATAAGTCTCTCCATAATCAATGCCTTCAATTTGTGAGAACCCTTGTGCTACCAATCTTTCCTTGTTCCTCACAACAATTCCATGTTCATCCTGCTTGTTCTTGAATATCCATTTAGTGCCAATAACATTGCGGCACTCCTTGGGCTTTTCTACTAACTTCCCTATTTTTTCTCTCGAAGTTGTTGAGCTCCTTGTGCATTGCTTCTAGCCAATCTGAATCTTCAAGAGCTTTCCACACTTTCTTTGGCTCCACCATGGATATAGAGCTTGATGCTCACCAAATGCTTCAATTGAGCTCGAGTAGACATACCACTGCTTAGATCACCAAGAACATTGTCAAGAGTGTGGTCTCTTATTTCCAACATTCTATCCACTCTAGCTTTGCGATGAGTTTTGATATCCTTGTTGTTTCTTGTGGGGATCTCTTCATCATTTTGGTCCTTGTCTTGACCATCAATTTGACCTTGATCAACAATGGGTTCATTTTCATCCACATGAGGTACAGGATGATCTTGATCTTCATTGGGCAAACCACTTGAAAGGCGTTGAGATGATCTTGTGGATGACTGAATAAATCTGCCTTGTGCAACTATCTGTGCAGGGCTGGACAATCTAGTCAATGGAGAGACTAGATAATCTGGCCTAGAACTTTCTGCCTGATCAACTTGGTGAGGGTTCTCAGCTTGTCTTTGGCTTGGGTCATCATTGCCCTCAATAATGGGAGCTTGTTGAAGTTGTGAAGATGAGGGATCCACTTGAGTAGAGCAAAGTTCTTCTCAATCTGCCACAAGGGGTTCTTCAACAAGGCAGATGAATCCCGCACCCATTCTTCTCATGGCATATTGAGGTATTTCATCATATACATCACAAACATCAACATGCCCCGCTTTGGGGCCATCATATTCTTCGAAAACCACACTACAAGATTCTATGACAACTTCGAAGAGTTTATCATAGATTATATAAGTGTGGGAATTGAGATCATAGCCAACAAAAATACCCTCTAAAGCTTTGGAATCAAATTTGGACAAATGAACACCTTTTATGCGATAGAAACACTTACAACCAAACACCCAGAAGTATGAATGTTGGGCTTATTATCGGTAAGTATTTCATATGGCATCTTGATCAACTCTTTGCGGAGGTAGAGCCGGTTTGATGCATGGCATGCGGTGGAGATTTCCTCCGCCCAAAAATTGTATGGAGGCTTAAACTCCGTCAACATGGACCTTGACATATCCATTAATGTCCGATTCTTCCTCTCAGCTACACCTATTTGTTGAGGGGTATATGCAGCGGAATATTGATGTTTTATCCCCTCATCACTAAGAAATCCATTTACTATGTAGTTCTTGAACTCGGTGCCATTGTCACTTCTTATTGTTAGCAAGGGCACATTGTATTAACGTTGAACCATATTGACAAAGTAAATGAAGTATTGTTGGGTCTCACTCTTCAACTTGAAGAAGTATACCCATGAATATCTTGAGTAGTCATCAATAATCACCAAGCAATATTTCTTCCCACCAAGGCTAGCATGAGATGGAGGACCAAAGAGATCCACATGAAGGAGCTCCAAAATCCTCTTGGACTTTATAATGTGTGGGGAGAATCATGCATCTTTCCTTCAACACAAGCCCTACAAACACGATCTTTGGAAAAACAAACATTTTCTTTTAGTCCAACAATATGGCCACCCTTGTGGAGGCTTTGCAAAGTTCTCCTGTTGACATGAGCTAGTCGGCGATGCCATAACCAACCCACATCGGCCTTTATGAATAGGAACATCGCACTTGTAGTGGTTTTCCCTAAAAAGTCCACCACATACAAGTCATTTTTGACATACCCAACAAAAGTGACCTTTAGAGTCTTGCTCCACAAGAGGACCACAATATCATTGTCAATAAAGATGACAAAGCCCATCTTTCCAAGAGCACAAACTGAAAGTAAATTATACCCAAGAGTCTCAACAAGCATGACGTCCACGAGAGTAACATCGTGTGCAACCACAACTTTGCCAAGACCCGTTACCTAAGATTTTGACTTATCAGCATATGTGACGGTTATATGATCTTGATTTTCCCCTATCTCCATCATTATTTCCTTGCTTCCGGTCATATGACTTGTGCAACCACTATCAAGCACCCACTTTGACCCTCCGGAAGCATAGTTTTACAAAAGATCAAGATAGTCTTTAGGTACCCATTTTTCAATGGGTCCTATTTTGTTAGTGACAAGGGTCATTGGAACCCAAATAGACAAAGCAATATAACCATCAAATGGACCAACATATTGTGCATAAACATCACCATAAAGACATAGTGAGGGCTAGCACTTCCCGCAAAGTCATCTTGTGACATAGTTTTGCCCCTTGGGGTATTACTACCCATAATGTTCTTGTCTTTTGCTTGTGCAGGCTTGGCCTTCTTCTTCTTGTAGTTCTTCTTCTTGGCTTTGGATACATAGACAAGACCTCTTTTCTCATTATTTGACCTTTGCTTACTCAAAAAGTCATCAAGAGACTTGTTACCTTTGGGGAAGGTGGCCTTTGCAAGCTCCCCCTTCAACCCTAGCATTTTCTTCAAGGATGTTCGTACTACTAGAGGGAATGAAAATACTAGGTGAAGCAACATTAGTCAATTGAGTCTGAAGTTGTTCACGACACTTTGTGAGAGTCAAGAGTTCACTTTCCAAGACCTTGTGAGTATTGTTAAGCCTCTCAAAATCCTCGAAAAGTTTGTCATGAACAACACCAAACTCAATCTTGTCCTTTTAGCCCTTTTGTACTTAGAAATGGCATGATCACATTCCTTAATGAGTTTAGAAATAATTTGATCATTTGCCTCATCAAGGCCTTCAAGTTTTTCTTCAAGAGACACCCTAGTCCCTTCCTCTTCTTCTAGGGCATTAGTAAGAGTATCCATCTCAAGCATGTGCTCTCTCCCAAGTTTGCATCTCTCATCAAGAAGTTCTTGTGTGTGAGAAAGTTGATTCAAGAGATTCACAAAATGTTTCTTGTGCTCCCCTTGCAAGTTAATCATGAAAGTCTCGAATGCAACTAGTTCCTCCTTCACCTTAAGAGTTATATTATCATTCATTTCATCATTGATAATAGAGGTGGAGAGAGGAGATGATAATACCTCTGATCCTCTTGCCATAAGGCAAGTGACGTTCTTGTTAGAGATATTCTCATTTGGTGAATCTAAGAGTGAGAAGGTGGATGTAGAGGTGGTGGCGATGGCAGCCACACCATTTATCGGTTCTTCTTCCTCCTCCTCATCTTCATCATTAGAGGAGAACTCTTCATGTGCTATCAATGCAATGTCACCAGACTTTCTTATTGATGGCATTCTTCTTATAGAAAGGCTTCTTGAAAGGGGCCTTTGGATTTTTCTTCAATATGAGTGCACCACCATTATCTTCTCTCTTCTCATATGGACATCCAGCAACAAAATGATAGCGGTCACCATAGTTGAAGCAAGTTCTCAGTCTTGTAGCATTTTATTTTCTACCACTTGGGTTGCTTCTTTGTTGCATCTCCATCTTGGCCTTGGCGGTATCTTTCCAAAAGTTTCTCACATAGAAGTCCATGTATTCACCATGAGAAACCTTGAGATCTTCGAGGTGGCTCATAGAGAGTGCATCATCACTTCCTTCTTCTTCATACTCCACAACCTTGGCCTTCAAGGCAAGATTAACACCACTTCTCATTCCAATGGCTCGAGCCCGGGCATCTTTGGCATTCTTGGCAGCACCCTTGAAGGCGTACATCTCTTGCATAACTTCATTGGAGGTCATGAGATGGTAGTTGTGTCTTCCTTGGAGACTCTTCAAGTTGGTGGGGTCGAAGGGCATGAGATCACTCACATACTTCCTCTTTATCCAAGCATCATCAATATGAGAGGCACCAACATTTCTGAAGGTAGTGGTAGTGGATTTGAGTCTTCGATACATGTCTTCATGATCCTCGCCATCCTTCATATAGAAGCCTTCGGCTTCATTGCTCAAGGCATCATATCTATTTCTTCTCATGCTCTCATTCCCAACAAACAAATCAGTGAGAGCATCCCAGGCTTCTTTGGCAGTATTGAAGTGTTCAATGTGGGGAAAGTATTTTGGCCCCACCCCAAGTTGAATCATGTGCAAGGCGGTGGCATTGAGTTGACTATTGACCACTTCTCTTCCTGTCAAGTTGGTAGGATACTCAATTTTGAGTCCTTCTTCAATAATATTTTACAAGTCAATGCAAGAGTTGCGCACATGACATTTCATTAGAACTTGTCGTTGAGCAAAAGTATGTGCAACTAGCATGGGTGGATCACCTCTATTATTTATGTGGGGATGAGGGATCAAAGGGTCGGGAGAGTACCACCGGGGAACAAAATGGTGCTCTTCCTTCCCATCGCCCTTTTTGGTGGAGGAGTTAGTGGAATTATGTTCATCCCCCACAACCTTAGCCGCAGGTTTAGCCAAGGCGTTCACCTTTGGAGGAAGAGGAGGTTCCTCTTGAGAAGGGGTGGAGGGACTACCCTTCCTTAATAAATTTCACAACTAGTATGTGCAGTTGGTTGATTTTGTTGCCTAGGGTGGAGCTCAAGCTTGTTTCCAAATTCTTGAGATCCACCATGGTCACCGAGGTGCTAGCCTCACCACTTCCATATTCATCCGAGTTACCCATACACTCTCAGGCAGTTAAGTCCGAACAAAGAGCCGAGGCTCTGATACCAATTGAAAGGATCGTATGGGAACCTAGGGGTGAATAGGTGCTACTTTAAATTTTACTCTTTTTCAAATTAGGGTTTGACACAAAAGGTAAATTCTCTAGATATGCAACTAAGGTGAATTTACCTATATGTCAAACTAGCACAACTAACTAAGCAAGAGAAAGTTATAAGTACAGTGCGGTAAAGGATAGAAGTAACCAAAATGAAGCACGCGGAGACACATGGATTATTTCCCGCAGTTCCTTAATTTTGAAGGGAAGTACGTCTGTCTTTGGAGAGGGGGTGGTATCAAACCACCAACGCCACGAGAGGCCTCCCTTGTTCTCCGGTGAACCTCAACCCAAAGGGATCGATTCACGCTTCCACTATATCGTCCACCTTCAAGGTGGTAGCCGGCACCCTTACAACAAGTTTGAGGCACACATCCACAACTTAATTGGAGGCTCCCAAATCCCAGCAAGTTATCACAACAATCAAATACAAGCTTGTAAGAACCAAATCAAGGCCTAGGTTTTCCAATGAAACCCTAGATCAAGGGGCCCTCAAGTGAATGAGGGGGAAATGAAGATCTCTCTTGGTGGCTATAGATCAAGGCCTCCTTCTTCGATTCCCCAAAGATCGGCAACTTTGGATGGTTGGATTAAGAGATCTTGGTGATTTGGTGGCTCTAATGGTGTGTTCTTATTTTTCTAGTACGAGCAACTGGAGGTAGGGGATGAAGACCCCTATTTATAGGCCGACTGAATTCTGACCATTTTCTTCCTGTTGGGGAGTTTCCACACCGGAAACTCCGGCCTGCACACCAGAAACTCCGGTCTACACTGGAGATTCCAGCCTGTCTCTTGTCCATCTCTGGACCACCTATCAGATTGTCATGGGCCAGGTCTTGTCGTTCCCTCCGGGGATTTGGCAGGAACTCTAATCCGAGACACCAGACCGGAGATTCCGGACAACATCCGGTCTGACTCCGGACCACTAGACAGAATGACCTTGGGCTTCAACTTTGATCCACTCCGAAGATTTGTGGGGTAACTCTAGACCACACCAGAGATTTCAGTGTCTACACACTGGAGACTCTGATCTGAAAACTTCAGGAAACCACTGTTTCTTCCATGAACTTTTCCACTATGCCATGGACTTATCTCTTTTCAGCATAATCACCTGGCAACATCAGCATACTGTTAAATGAACCTTTTGTTGTTAATGAACACCAATATAGATTAAGACAATAAATGTCCTTTCACATACAAGTCACTGAGCACGCATGTTCTTCGTGCCAGAACATACAAGGTCATTAGACATGTTGTACAAATTTCAAGTCATGCACATGTTTGTTATTTTGTCATGCACATGTTCTTAGCTACTATGTACAATAGTAATTGCATGCTATTTTGTAGTTCTTGCAAAATGTAAAATTAGTGGAAAATATTAGTGTGGATTCCCTGCTCCATAGTTACTAAATCTATCTGGTTCATCCTAAGCTAAGTTCCTGCTACTATTTCCTCCTTGGCATTGTTCTGCTATCATGTAGCACCTGTTTAAACTCTTCATACTAATTCGGTTATAATTTTGTTGTTGCCATCTAGTTCTTCAAAAGCTGCAACACTAACTATTTTAATTTTCTTGCATAGAGCTCAAAATGGACCCAATGAACATGTTGGTTTGCATAGCCTATTCTATAGGTTCAAAAGCAATGCCATTATTTCCTTACCTGGTGTTGGTTTGTCCTCAGCAATGGCATAATTGTCCTCTACTATGTAGTTCACTCGTGGTTTGCATTCCTGCTCTAGAAGTTCTCTTATGATGCCATTATAATTTCTATCTTGTTTATTCTTAGCTATGACAGTAACTACATGCCATTGTGTTGCTCACCGCAAATTCTGAGTCACTCAAGGTCTCTTGCATTCCAGGAGATACCACTTCTTCCAAATATATTTGCTGAAATGACCTAGCTAGTTTATGTTTGCTGAAATTCTAAGAAACACTTTGTTTGATTACTCATTTCATTGTAGGCACACTTGTCTAATGATTGTTTGTCATGTTCTACAGGTTCACGAGTGACGCCATTATATCTCGTATCTGGTTCTAGTTCGTCCTAAGCAACAACATAACTACCCTATTCTATATATAGTTCATTCGTGGTTTGCATTCCTGCTCTACAAGTTCTTGTATGATGCGATTATAATTTCTATCTGGTTCATTCTTAGCTACAACAGTAATTGCGTGCCATTGTGTAGCTCAACGCAAATTCCGAGTCACCCAAAGTCTCTTGCATTCTAGGGTATACAAATGCTTCCATATATATTTGTTGAAATGACCTAGCTAGTTTATATTTGCTGAAATTCTAAGCCACACACACACACACATTTTTTGATTGCTCGTTTCACGGTAGGAACACTTGTTTAATGAGTGCTTGCTTGTCCTGTTTGTTTGGCACGATGGTCAATAATTAAACCATTGACCGGTTGTAAACTCCAGTTCATAGCTCATGTCATATCAGTCAAATGAGTAGTTTGTCTTGTTTGATGTATTAACTTGTTATTACTTAGTTTCAGACTGCAATTACTGTTATTGCCACCAAAGAGGAGGATGCAAGATCATGTCTCAAGGTGGTTTTCCAATGTAGCTGTCACACTCAAAGGGAGATGCAGGTGATAGATTGAGAAAGCAAATTGAGGACTCTACTATCAACTCGATTATCAACTAGAATGCCAAATTTTCTTTCCATTGAGTTATTAATATGTAATAATTTTAAGAAGTTTGCAGCTGATGTAATATCTAGATAACTCGCATAGGCCATGTAGACATTTACTTGACGCCATCCATGCATGGCGGTAGGCGGTACCATAATTGTGCCAGCCATGTCGATTAGGGAATAGTATCGGGATTTGTTATTGGCATGTCTTATATTGGGCAAACCATGAATAGTAAAAGATGCTCACTAATTATACACCTTTTATTATATTCGCATGGGCTTTAGAAAGGCCGAAACTGTAGATGTCCTTAAACGTAATGGGCCTACCCAAGGGTGGCAAGTAGTAATAGTAAGAGGCTAGAACAGTAACATGCCATAACAGTAATAGGCCTAAACACTAGCAGGCCTGGACAGCAGCATGATAGCACAGTAACATACCAGAATAGTAGCAGGCCAAATTAGTAACAAGCCAGAATAGTAATGGGCCAAAGCAGTAACAGGCCAGAACAGTAACAAACCACGACAGTGATAGACCACAATAGTAGCAGACCAGAATAGTAAAGGACCACAACAGTAATGGACTAAAACAATAAAAGGCCAGAATAGTAGCAGGCCGAAAATTTTTACTAGACAAGAACAATAACATGCTAACAATATTGCCAGGCTAGAACAGTACCAAACCAGAACAATAATAGGTCGCCTATGGCTTGAACAGTTGACAGTCGAAATAGTAAAAGTGTTGGGGATATACTTTCCCGGTATCCTCACAGTTCCTCACTGACCAGGGTGGCCCACTTCGGGTTAGAGCTTTGCTTCACAGGCGGCCTAGTCAGGGAGAAGAGACGAAGTCCAATCCGGCTACGGGAAGGCCTAGAAGCCTTACCGACATAGGCCCATAGTGTTACTTGTAGTTCAAGATGTACTCTGTAACTGACTCTTAGTCGTAGCCAGATAGATCTCTCCTGTAAACCCTAGGCCGGATATCTATATAATTCATCCTAGGGAGAGCGTTTAGGGCAACACAGTAGTCTACAATCTCAACTCGCACAGGCGAACCCCTTGTAACCCATATTCCGGCTCTGCCGTATTACTGGATTGCTAGTAGGAGTAGGATCCGTCCAAAGCCAGCGGATTCGAACCTGGGTAAACTTGTGTGCTCACCGTCCCAGAACACTGTACGTCTCACACCCCTCTCTTCTGCATGCCCCGAGGACCCCCTCATGGCGTACTTGTCATCAATCCGACGACAGTTGGCGCCCACTTTGGGGCAAGTGAGCTTCGGATCTGCGTTCCGAGCGGAATCTGCAAGAATCGGAATCGGCGAGACCATCGCCGTCGGTCGCATCCTCTACACCAGCGACGTCCCTCTCATCATTCTCGACGAGACTTGGATTCCGGCTAGGGAAGCCGTGACCACCTACACCATCATGTCTTTTGGCGAGATCGATGTTTACATCGGTTTTGCTGAACCTGTCCCACCCACCCTAGCGGTGATGATAGATGTAGAAGAAATTTTTGGGTCCCCTTTGTCCGCGGAGGCGGCAGAGTTCTGGATCTCAGAAAACCCTAATCCCACCCAGCCCGCACCAGTTGCGGAGATAGTGGAGAAATCTGAGCCTAAAGAAGTCCTAGCGATCCAAGTTGAATTTGGAGTGGATCTCCCTAGGGAGACCGAATCCAAGATCGACCCACCCGTGGAAGTCGAAATCCAGGAGGAGCATAACAACAACGCTGGTTCCGGCTCTGATGACGTCGGGACGGACAGGCCTTTCCTGAGATACACACTAAGACGCATGATGATGCAAAACTCAGGCATAGATGAAATCCTCGAGAACATCAAACGTTTCGACGAAGCCTACTATGAAGACCGCAGTTATCTCAGGAGGGGCGCGTCGCACTTTGTCGGATATGTGGGATCCGGATCCGGCTCCACCGATGCTGGAGATAACACCGACTCCGTGCTGGAGGCTATCGGAACAAGCGTCGAATTACTGGCATCTTTGGATGACTCGATGACGTCGGCAGATTTCCGGAAGTTCTCCGCGGAATATGAAGAGGAGGTTAACTCCACAGCTGCTGCAAAAGGAGAAGACATGGATGAAGGATCCGGAGAAAGCTCTCCCAAAGCACAGGACTACATGGATCTCGGAGATGATCCCGAGACCCAAATGGCCGAAAGTACCGATCAAAGTTTGACTCCGGGAAATAGGCCCAAAGCCGTCTTTTCTACCGGCGCTGCCAAGAAGGCAAAGAAGAAGAACAAGACCCCGGCAAAAGATTCTCCGGTAGAGGAGGTGATTGGCGAGGAATACGAGGAAGACTCAGATGGAGCACTTATCCCAGATGAGCCCAAAGAAGAGTCGGTGGATGGACACGTGATCACTGAAGGTGCGCGTAAACTCATCGATGCTGCATTAACCACACCTATTCCTACAGCTGCAGAACTAACTGCTGAAGAGATGGACGAAAGAGCCCAGGCCCTAGAAGCGCGTCGCCAAGTACTCCTCGATGAAGCCAAAAATCTCGAGGAAGAAAAGAAACGCATGGCAGCTGTGGAGAAGTACAACTCCATGCAACATTACAAAACAAGGAAACGTCATACTCATGACGACCAGTTCCCACAGATTCACAAAGTCCTCGTTGGAGGAGAACATGGGATGCCTCGGCGCGACAGCAACGGGGATTGGGTGTATCCGACACCAGTACAGAACACCGTTGCGGCCTGAGAAATCCTATCTACTAATCCAGGCCCAGAATAGATCTGATTGGGCATTAAGCTACTCAACAAGGGCCTGGAGCAGCAAAAGGTCGCCCAGTCCAGAAGCCAAAAACTGGTCTCCCATTCTGACCAATGTCGCACGGATCTGGCCTAGTCTGACGTAAGACCCCAACATGTTCCAGAACAACACCACCGTTCCGACCGTCGGGAAGACAACTACTCAAGAACCGGATCTTCAGGACAGCACCACAAAGCTGCACGTGACTAGCGTAACGTTAACACAGTTGCGGAGCAAGAGGCAATCGCTGCACTAAATCCGAGGAATCCCCCTGGTGAGAGTCGAAAGATCGCAGGGAAGACGATAAAGAGAAATGTCGGGAGGAGGACCGACAAAGAATGCCACCTCCTAGACACGCAAGTCGTCTGGCTGACGGGCGAGGAAACAACGGACACCGTGCCGAGACAAACCGGTAGGGGGCTCATCACAATGAAGACCCTCCCCGGAACCGGAATAATGACGCTCCAGACGGAGGCCGGCGATCAGCCAGAAATAACCCAGCTGCTCCACCCTCTCCGCCAATTAGCCATCACAATGGCTCCCAAGGAGGCCAAGGAGGGCATCATGGTGGAGGAGGTGGTGGCAGAAGCCGAAGTCCGGCTCCAAGGCACCATAGCCATAGCCGTCACTCAGGACGATATTTATCCCCAAATGATGCAAGGCACAGGATCAACTCCAATATAGAGGCTCTGCGCTACAAATATGATGACATATACGTGGGCCCAAAGTGCTTCGGACCATGCATAAGAGCTATAAAATTCCCGGAAGGATTTGCTATCTCAAGACATATTCAAGCCTACGACGACATAGCTCGGCCAGATACCTGGCTCCAGGATTTCTTCCAAGCTTGCCGTATCGCCAAAGGCGAAAACAGCCTGGTCGCAACCCGATATCTCCCACTCATGTTGCGGAAGACGGCACGATCATGGCTCAATGAACTTCTAGAGAACACCATCCACAACTGGTATGACATACAAAGTGCATTCTTTCGGAATTTCGAAGGCACATACCGGAGGCCCTGTACGGTCGGAGACCTACAACGTTGCACCCAGAAAGCCGGAGAAACTTGCCGGGATTATCTTGGACGATGGATCGACACCAAGAACTCCTACGAAGGAGTAAATGACCAAACTGTGATTGAAGCTTTCATTGCAGGTCTCCCAATTGGTTTACTATGTCATCGTTTGAAGTGCGACAAAGTCACTGATTTGGGAGAGATGATAGAAACAGCGAGCAAGTATGCAGATGCTTACGACGACGCAGAGGGATTACTCAATGCCCTAGCTGTGCCACAGTTAGCAAAAAAACCAAAGCAGCAAGCTCAGAAGCGCAAGAATACCTGGGAAGAAAAGACCAACGCGGAAACGGCAGTGGTCACTGCTACTTTCGGGTCTGGAGAACGAGGAGAACGTGGTGGTGGCCGCAGACGTAGCCGTGGGACGTCAAGAGTTCAAGGTAGAGGATACCAGCAACCCGGCAAAACCTACTCTTGGGCCGACATTGCCAATAACCCATGTGTGCATCACCTAGACGCCAATGGGGGGTTGTCCCACACAAACGTCGAGTGTCGTTTTAATGATGACATTAAAAGAGATGATACCGCTGGCTACAGGGCTAAGCGGAAGAAGGGAAAAAAGAATCCCAAAAAGGATAAAGAGACCAAGGAAGATTCTGACATGGAGGAAGTTGATGCTTCAAATCCCAAGCCAGAAGGGAAGAAAAAATTTCCAGCCAAGAAAGACACGTACGTCACCTTCCTAAGATCTCAACCAGCAAAGGTCAAGAAAGCAGTTCTAATAAGCTCAATGTAACAGTTCCGGCTGTCCCCCAATTCTTGGATTGGTCGAAAGTGGCAATCACATTTGACCGTGCTGATCATCCGCCTAAGTTGCACAGGCGAGGAGAATACGCCTTGATCGTTAATCCACTTATTGACAGTTATGGTTTCTCCAAGACTCTCATGGACGGTGGAAGCAGCATAAATATTTTGTATGTCAAAACGCTACGCTGGATGAAGATCTCGGAGACTCAGCTGAACTACAGCTCTGTGATCTTTCACGGGGTTGTCCCAGGAAGACAAGAAAATTCCCCGGGGGAAATCACTTTGGATGTTACTTTTGGAACTCCAAAGAACTATCGGACGGAAGCACTTTCCTTCGAAGTGGTCCCATTCAAGAGCGCGTACCACGCTATATTCGGACGTCCGGCTTACCGGGATTTTATGGCTCGTCCATGTTACATTTACAATATGATGAAAATTCTAGGTCCCAACAGCGTGATCACTATCAGGGGAGACCCGAAGAAAGCGTGAGAGTGTGAGGATGGAAATGCCGCCTTTGCTGAAGCCATGTTGCACGCCCAGGAGTACCAGGAGATCAAGAAGAGCATAGATCAGTCCGAGATGCCCGCAACGAAGAAGGAGGTGACAAAGCCGAATCCGGAGTTCAAGGCATCAGAAGAGACGAAGAAGACGCTGTTGAAGGATGATGACCCCTCCAAGGTGACCCAGATAGGCGTAGGCCTAGATAGCGCATAGGAAAGCGCGCTTGTCAAGTTTCTCCAAGCAAATCAAGATATCTTCGCATGGCAGCCATCTGACATGACCGGAGTACCTAGGTAACTTGACGAGCACTCTTTAAATGTAAACCCGAACGCTAAACCCATCAAATAGTCCTTACGACTTTTTGGCGATGAAAAGCGTAAGGCAATAGCTAAGGAACTAGCATGGCTTGAGTTAGCCGGATTCATAGAAGAGGTCATCCACACTAAGTGGTCGGCCAATCCTATAATGGTCCCTAAAAAGGACACCACTGATTTAAGGATGTGTGTTGATTATACTACCTTGAACAAGGCTTGCCCCGAAGATCCATTTTCTCTGCCTAGGATTGATGAAGTTATCGATTCTACGGCAGGCCCAGAACTCCTCTATTTTCTCGACGCATATTCCGGTTCTCACCAAATCCGGATGAAGGAATCTGACAAGGTCAAAACTTCATTCATAACCCCCTTCGGAACCTTCTGTTTTGTTACAATGCCCTTTGGGCTGAAGAACGCAGGAGCTACATACCAACGCACAATGCAGCGTTGCCTCCACGATCAAATCGGACGCAATGTACATGCATATGTGGATGATATTGCGGTGATGTCCAAAAAGAAGGAAACATTGATTTCCAACTTGGAGGAAACGTTCGCCAATCTACGAAAATACAACATAATGCTTAATCCGAAGAAATGTTTCTTCGGAATCCCAGCTGGAAAATTGTTAGGTTTTATCGTGTCTCAAAGAGGCATAGAGGTGAACCGATAAAAAATCAAGGCTATACTCAATATTTCCAGGCCAACTCGCCTGAAGGACATACAAAGACTAACTGGTTGCATTGCTGCAGTCAGTCAGTTTGTAAGCCAGCTCAGTGAAAGAGCCGCACCACTATACAAACTCCTAAAAAAGACCAAGGATTTTGTATGGACCGACGAAGCTGAAGCTGCACTGCAAGACCTGAAAGCAGTACTCTCATCTGCTCCTATCCTTGCTGCACCGGAACCACAAGAACCGATGTTGCTATATCTTGCTGCGACAAACAATCGTCAGTATTGTCATGGTAGTGGTGAAACCGGAGGAAAATCAGGAACACTTGGTGCAGCGCCTGACTTACTTTCTCAGCGAGGTCTTAACAAAATCAAAATAGCGGTATCCGCACTATCAAAATCTAGCTTATGGTGTGTTCTTAGCATCTCGTAAGCTACGACATTATTTTCAGGAACATCCAATTACCATGGTGAGCACAGCTCCCATCAGAGATATAATCAATAACAGTGACGCAACAGGACGCGTCGCCAAATGGGGAATAGAGCTTTCAGCCTTTGATATTGAGTATAAACCTTGGATAGCAATCAAATCCCAAATCATTGTTGACTTTGTTGCTGATTGGATAGAGACAAAGTAGAATATGACCCTCCCAGAGTCGGAATATTGGACCTTATATTTTGATGGGTCTAAGACTCGCGGGGGCTCGGGGGCTGGCGTGGTGCTCAAATCACCCCAAGGAGATAACCTTTTATACGTGTTGCAGATCCACTTCACGCGACAAATAATAATGCTGAGTATGAAGCACTACTGCATGGAATCCGGATTGCTAAGGATATCGGCATCCGACGTTTGATGTGTTACGGAGATTCGGATCTTGTTGCTCAACAAGTGTCGGATATTTGTAATGCAAATAAGCACATGGTAGCATATAAAGCTGTCGTGGATGATCTATCTAAATCGTTCGAAGGGTTTGAGGTTCAACACATCCCTCGAGCAGAAAATGAGGAAGCAGATGCATTATCTCGGATAGGCTCTGCACGGAAAGAGGTCCCGGATGGCGCTTTTTTAGAGCACCTCAAAGTTCCCTCAATAAAGGGAGTGGACGAGGAATATCCCACCAAATCCGACTCACCTTTGATAGCAGTTCTGGTTGTAATTCCAAGCTGGACTCAACCCTACCTTGACTATTTGGTAGACGGCAAATTACCCGAAAATGAAGTTCTGAGTCGGCAGATCATCCGACGAGCAAAAGCCTATACTATAGTTAGTGGTGATCTCTGTAAGCGGAGTGTATCTGGGGTCTTTTAGCGTTGCGTATCTCTGGAAGAAGGAGTGGAAATCTTAAGAGAAATCCACGAAGGCGAGTGTGGTCACCATGCTATAGCCAAATCTTTAGTGGCAAAAGCTTTCCAACACGGTTTTTTCTGGCTTACAGCCAAGGCAGATGCCGAACGGCTGGTCAAGACATGCAAGGGCTGCCAAAAGTACGCCAAACAAGCTCATGTTACGGCTGATCAGCTACGAACAATACCTATAACATGGCCTTTTGCGGTCTAGGGGCTTGACATGGTAGGACCGTTCAAACAGGCTCCAAGTGGATTTACTCACCTCTTAGTGATGGTGGATAAATTCACCAAATGGATTGAGGCTAAACCCGTCACTAGTTATGATGGAGCAACAGCCAAAAGATTTGTCGAGGATGTTATAATCCGGTATGGTTATCCGCATAGTATTATCACGGACAACGGGAGTAATTTCTCTATGGGAGAACTTGCCGAATTCTGCAACGAACAAAATATCCAGCTTGACATTACGTTAGTCACACATCTGCAGGCTAATGGACAAGTCGAAAGAGCAAATGGTTTAATCCTACAAGGACTAAAACCGAGACTCGAAGCACCACTACGACGTGCTACGGAGGCTTGGGCAGAGGAGTTACCTTCTGTAATATGGAGTTTACGAACAACTCCGAACAGGTCAACCAGATACACACCTTTCTTCTTGGTCTATGGCGCAGAAGCAGTTCTTCCTATTGATTTGATTCACACTTCTCCTAGAGTGGCCGCGTATATCAAAGAGGATGCCGAGATTTCTTGACAAAATGAACTCGACTTAGTCAAAGAAGTTCGCGTTGTTGCTGAGATGAGATCAACAACCTATCAGCAGAAGTTACACAAGTATCATAGCCAGAGAGTCAGAAACAGATCTTTCAATAAAGGCGATTTGGTTCTCCGGCTTGTGCAACAAAGAAAGCACAAACTTTCCCCAGTATGGGAAGGGCCCTTCTTGGTTAGTCGAGTATTGCACAATGGTTCATACTACCTAACTGATATGCGGCCAGTCAAAGAAAGACCTTCTACTAAGAAGAGAAAGAGAGCTGGAGGCAGTATAAATCCGGATGAGTTAGACAAACCATGGAATATTGCTCAGCTACGTCCCTTTTATTCTTAGTTTATCCTTCTTTGTAATCATATATGTGTACATGTTCTGTGAGAAATAAAAGTTTTGGTTGCCTCAAATTTTTCTGAGAAGTTTTTACCATCTTATTTCTGAATGATCATGTCACAGTCAAAAATCCCAGAATACTTGAAAGTACTTTATGCTCATGTTTGTTCTGGTTTAGATTTCTGATTCTAAAAAATGCTACCTTCGGGTATAACTCTAAAATTTCATAGTCTATACTTTGGTTATTTGTCTGATTGCTGGATGCGGGTATTTTCCGAGTAGTGAATTGTTGGTACTGGAAGTCGGCTTTGTTTCCGAGTTTAAACTGGTTTAGCAATTGAGCTCCATTGCTCGGCAAAGTTTCCATGCTGAAATTTTAGCCGGCTCACGAAAGGGACGAGGCGGAAAGCCAGATAAACGATAAGTGTAGACAAAAAAGTATAAGTGCTTATGTAAACATTTCAGGAACACAAAAATCAAAGTCAAAAGTGCTGAATAGATAAAAAATTAGCACTAGCAAAAGTATCATACTACATATTACAGATCCATAATGTTTTCAGAATAACACATTTGTTTCTTTCTGATGACTTATGATGCAAGAGGAGAGGTAGGAGCTGCCGGCTCGCTAGACACATCAGCTGCACCTTGATAACGATCCGAGATGTCCAAATCCGATATGGTTTGTTCATCGTCGGAAATTTCGGCTGCTTCTTCGGGAGGCGGAGGCGGCGTGTCCACGTGGTTGAAGAAGGGAGTGTCGTAGCTAGTCAAGCCAGCTACGTGGTGCCCATATCCGGTGCAGGAGTCCATGATGGCTTTAATATCTTGCTTGTGGCCATCTTCGTCCACAGTAGAGTACCCTCTGGTCACTTGCCAGATTTCCATGCTTCCATGGTGGCTCATGAACATTGTGAGAGCATTCTGCGATGCGGATCGCGTGTAGGACATGTTCCAGTCCTGGATAAGTTGCGGCATCTCCTTTGCCTTGTCCCTCACCTGAAAGTCGGACATGCTATGCATGTCCGAAACCTTGAGAGCTTCTCCAATATCCTCCATCAATTGGCGGAAGTCATGAAGCAAATCACCGACCTGGGTAAGCCGGTGGGTGCGAGGCTCGGCAGAGATGGAGTCCGTCAAGTTCAGAGGACCTATGCATATAACGCAAAACGGTTAAAAAATCCGACATCGAAAGAGTCGAAGAATGTAGACAAGTCAGAAAGATGGAAACATACCAAAGATGACATCATCAACTTTGGTTTTCTCCTCACGAAGACTCCGGAGTTTAGCCCGGAGCGCCTCGAAAAGATCCTTCTCTTTGAATAACTCGTCATTGAGATCCAAGATTTTCTGCTCGTGGATTGCAAACTTGCGATCACATTCCACGGTGGCCATGGAGGAGGATTCGAGAACTTGAGCAATGCTATTCTCATGATCCGCCTTAAGCTGGTCTAGCTCTTGGCGGAGATCCTTGTTTTCCACCACCAAGGTCTTCAGATTCTCGGCCTCTTCGATCATAGCACAGGACTGCTTTATCAGTGCTAAAGTCAAAAGAACAACAGTTCAAAAAAAATATTCGACTATGAAAACACAAGACAAGGTTTGAGTCTTGGAAAGTTTACCTTCGGCTTCATCCTTGGAAACTTTTAGCTCGGCATTTTCAAGTCGGAGAGCTTTGATCTCTCTCCGCTTGTTGCAGATATTCTTCAACAATTCTTGGTTATATGAATTAACTTTCTGTAAGTCAGAATACCCAGAGTCAGAAGTCTACTAAAGACTCGAGCTAATATTGTAGCTAATATCAGCACGAGCCTTGGGGGCTACACTAGTTCATTCTTTGGCATCCTAAGGAAGCATAAACCCAGATTGTCTATCCAACTTCATGCTTGGGGGCTAGAGGATATGATATAAAGTACAATAAAGAAAAACATGAGTTGGAATTCCGACTTACATGATGTTCATGTGTGAGCTTGCCCAGGCACATGTTCACCTCAGTAGTAACCTTCTCGGCAAAGGTGAGTGGAATAACCGGAGGTGGTGGAAGCACACCAGCTCTCAACCCCTCGTCGCGAAGGTGGACTTGTTCGAGAAGTTGGGAGTACTTGATGTCTTCTGCTTCTTGTGCTTCTTCTTCGGCAGAAAGAGTTCGGCTTTCTAGGCATTGCCAGGCCGGCCGCTAGATTTCCTCTCCAGATTTCCGAGATAAGCCAAATTTGGCAAGTCCCGGATTGTTCAGGAGATTTTTGGCGAAGGTTTCTACCGAGGGATCATTACCCGAAGAGGGTTCACCCTTATCAAAACCTGAGTCACCCATGGTGACGTCAGTCTGCGACTCAAGGATCGATGGCCCTATTGAGGGAGTCGGATCCTCTGCAACGATCGGAGATGTAGTAATATCCGGTGCTGCAGAGGGTTGAGGGGCAGGAGTCGGAGGAGCCACGGTAGGAGAAGCCAAGTTTATCTTTGTTTCACAAAAGGGCTTTGAGATAGTTCCCTTCCCCTTGCCCTTGATGAGCTGCTTAGCTCTGAGAAGGTAATAGAATGAAGAACATTATATCTCGGAAGAAATCATGAGTAAAGTACAAAGGCGGAAGTTGTGTGGAAAGTTACCTCTTCACAACTATCACTTCCTTTGTGCCGATAGCCATTGTCGGAGCTTTGCGCTTCCTGGGCACAACGTCCGGCAGTGGGACCAATTCCTCCTCTTGAGAAAACTCAGGAGGATATCCCTCGATAGGAGCTAACTCCGACTCGGGGAGGTCGGCAAGCTGAAAAGAAGATAATATCTCAGTGTTGCGTAAATAACTTAAAGCTGAAACACATGAAAAGGATTTACTGCTAAAGCTTACCGAGACTACAGGGTCTTCTGCTGTATGCATGTCTAGGGACAAATCCGGAATCTTTCTCTTGATCCGCTCCTTTATCAGCCATTTGATCTGGCTTATATAATCTTGTGGCTTTAAGGCCTTGGAGCTGATGTGGAGGGAGTCATTTTTCGACGCCGTGATGGAATGCATCAGTCGGTCGCCGTGGTGCTAGAGAGGCTGGATTCGGCATGCCACCCAGGACTGGACCAAGTCGGACCCTCTCAGGCCCTTGTGCTTCATCAAATATTCAATCCGCCTCTTGGCGCAAAGCAGATCGTCACTCAGAGCTGGAGCGGCCTCGTCCCAAGATACTTAAGGCTTGGGGGCTCCATCGGCGAAAGCCGGCAAAGCAGTAGCTTTGCCGGGAGCGGGAATATCCTTATGATAGAAAAAGGTAGTCGGCCACTATTTGACCGACTCACTAGCTAAAATCCGAGGATAAACACGCTCACGCCTAAATGAAAGACTAATCGTACCGGTAATGTAAGGATTACTGGCGGTGATGGAGTTTCTCCGGACATGGAAATAGAACCGGAAGAGAGTGAGACTCGGTCTAATGCCAATATACCCCTCGCACAAAGCCGCATAGGCGCTCATCTCTAAGATGGAATTCGGGGGGAGATGGTGAAGTTGAACGCCGTAATGATCTATCACCTCAAAAAAGAAATGTGAGGGAGGAAAGGAGAAACCTCTGTCAAGGTGGGTGCCGAAGTGCACTCGCTCGCCGTTGCGAGGGTTGGGGACGGCCTCGCAGAAGCCGCTCCGCCAATCACCGGCGCGGAGGAGCCCTTCTTCTTCTACGCCATGGAGCTTCTCGTCGTTGAGGATGCATGGGATCCAGATCCCGCGATTGCTCTCCTTCTCCACCACCGCTGCCGTTGCTGCCATCGCTGCTGCGATGGAAGTTGAAGTGGAAGCCATTTTCTTGGTGCGCCGGTGACCTTGGTTGGGCGGCTCTGGGAATTTCTAGGGGCAAGGAAGCTCTGTGCGTGTGGGATAAGTAGAGGAGAAGGAAACGGCGCAGGAATAGGTGAAGAAGATGAGGAAAAGGAATCCTCACCCCTTATAACCGCCGAACTGCGCCAAGATTCATGCAAATGACACAGTACATACGCCACGTGTCATGGAAAGAACTAGGAAGTTCCCACGCGATGATTACGCCGCCTCGATCTCCACGCATGCATTAAAACGACGCCTCAGTTCCGCGAACGGTGAGCCCACCAACGGTCGTGCTGACAGGAAATGTCTGTCAGTGACGAGACTTGACCCTGACTGGTGTCAGATGACGTCAGAGACCAAGTTCCGGTTTAGTTTCAATATCAAGCTGGAAATCCGAATAACGTACTGATAGGTCCGACTTATTTTTGAGACCCGGATCGTATCTTTTGTTGTGAAGTTTCAGGAACCCTTCAAGATTCTGCAAGCTGAAGATCAAGCTAGACGAGGATGATTCTGACTTCGGATCTTGGAGACTTCCGGGGGCTGCTGTTGGGGATATATTTTCCGGGTATCCTCACAGTTACTCACTGACCAGGATGGCCCACTTCGGGTTAGAGCTTTTCTTCACGGGCGGCCCAGTCAGAGAGAAGAGACGGAGTCCAATCCGGCTACGGGAAGGCCCTGAAGACTTACCGACATAGGCCCATAGTGTTACTTGTAGTTCAAGATGTACTCTATAACCGACTCTTAGTCGTAGCCGGATAGATCTCTCCTATAAACCCTAGGCCGGATATCTATATAAGTCGTCCTAGGGAGAGCCTTTAGGGCAACACAATAGTCTACAATCTCAAATCGCGCGGGCGAACCCCTTGTAACCCATATTCCGGCTCTGCCGTATTAATGGATTGCTAGCAGGAGTAGGATCCGTCCAAAGCCGGCGGATTCGAACCTGGGTAAACTTGTGCTCACCGTCCCGGAACACCGTAAGTCTCACACCCCTCTCTTCCGCACGCCCCGAGGACCCCCTCATGGCGTACTTGTCATCAATCCGATGACAAAAAGTCTAGAACATTAACGAACCTTCTCAAAGAAGGGTCATTAGTGGATGGCCCACAACGAGCCGTGAGAACAGTAACGGGCCGACCATAGGCCTTAACTGTATTGAACCAACTTTATGCAGGCTGCTAACAGGACGCACAGTATTTGACCAATGTGGGCCTTTTGTAGGCCAAAATAGTATTAGGTCCAGAAGTTTGCGGATCGTGGCTTGTTGCATTATTGGGCCCAAGTTGAATAGTGCAGGACGAAACAGTAAAGGGCCGTAATCTTACTGGGCTCTCCTCATGGGCCAACCCACTTAATAATTAGTAGGGCTTGGCTGATCCAGGCTTCTACCACAATTTATGTGACCGTTAACGGCGGTAACAGGGCATTAACAACGTCTACCATGTATCAGTTTGCATGATGTCAGGAGTCAATGCGATCGGCGAACAAATCTACAATAGAACAAATTTTCATTGCTGAAGGGTGCGATCCGCCACGGTCGAAAAAAACCATGGTAGATTCTTTTGTGACGGGGCTTTTACCACAATGGCCATCCATCGTAGAGGAATTTTTAACCACGAAAAACGGTCCTTGAACCATGAAAACCGTCTGTTGTAAAAGCCAACTTTTCTTGTAGTGTTAACTGCTTTATTATGCGAAAACACCTACGTCTTCACATGGGATAGCTCTGACATGCGGGGAATACCACGGGACCTCACCGAGCACTGCCTTAACATTGATCCGCGTGCGAGACCGGAGAAGTAGAGGCTCAGGAGGTTCACTCTCGAGCATAGGGAATTCATAAAAGGGAAGGTCGAGGAGCTCCTCTCCGCTAGGAAGATCGAAAAAATTGACTAACCAACTTGGGTGGCCAACCCCATTATAAGGAAGGAGGGGGACAAAGGATGTGCGTGGACTTCACTAGCCTAGACAAAGCTTGACTTAAGGACAATTTCCTCCTCCCAAGGATAGACCAGATCATCGACTCCACTACTGGGAGAAAATTGTTATGTCTCATGGATGTGTACTACTGTACCACTAGGTCCATCTATGGAAGGAGGATATCCCATGCATAGGCTTCATCACCCATGATGGGACTTATTGCTACAAAACAATGCTCTTCGGACTCAAGAATGCATGCAACATGTATCAGCGCACCATGCACGCCGCCTTCTTAGATCAGATCAGAAAAATATGTAGTTCTACATCGATGATCATTGTAACTATTGGGAATATGCCCTAGAGGAAATCATGGTTGATGATATTTCCCAAAGTATTCATAAAGTAAAGTTGTCCTTGTATGAACATCAGATATGTATCACTGAATATGTGATTCAGTTGTGGAACTATATATTCATGATTGTTCATACTAGATTGGCCTTGGTCATTGAGGTTGTACTGGACATGCAACTTAGACTAATGTGCAAGTCGGCTGATGTAGTGGTATTGCCGATGAGTACGCCATGGAGGGGTCCTCACAGTGCGTATTTAGAGACGTGGGGTAAGGCGGAGAGTTGGCGGGTACGAGGTAACATAGCTTAACCAGGTTCAAGTCCCACAATGGTGGTGGAACTCTACTCCTGCTATAAATCACTATAATGGCAATACGACGAGTTACAGAGATAGGTTCATTGTGCGAGGTGTTGTACGTTGTACGTAGCAGTCTAAGAGGTTGTTTCCTAACGGCTGCCACAGGTCCGGCTTATAAAGGCACCAGAACCTAGGGTTTACAGGGAAAGGTCCTTGCCAGACAAGGTAAAGAGTCCTACACTAATACGAACTAGTCTTTCATGTCTTACACTCCAAGGCTCCGAGTATGTCGGTGACTCCTGCGTAGACTTCCTTTATCCGGCATGGGCCTCCCTTCTGGATCCGTTTAACTAGGCCGCCCAGCAGGCCATAGGCCTTGCTACCAACTATGGGCCACCAGGGTTAGCCGGATTGGTGACATGCTATGACGATACCCATTTAGCATATCCCAATAGTAGCCCCCAGAGGACTTTGAAATCTTGCGCCGTCTTGCCCATTGATCTTTGAATACTCCGTCTAGGTGATGCCGGCAATTCGTCAAGCAATATCTCAAAGGTCTCCCAAAGAACCCTGCAATCCTCTCCGTCTTAGCAATGTAGCCGAAGATTCCTTTAGTCTTCATTTAACGAGCTGGACATTCTCCGCCTTTGATGGAATCTTCAGATGTGACACTTCACTGCAACTGTCAGGAGGATGACGCAGGGTGCAGCCTACGCTACCTCCAAACTCATAGAGAATAGAGAATTAATCATCAGCTATTTTCATGTGCACGAAATCCAAAACGGCAAAGCGGAAAAGATGGAGGACGTGGCAAAATTACCGCGCACGTTTGCTTCCACATCAGCAACGCTCCATCCATTAGATCCCTTAGCACAAATCTTGACGCGGGGTCTATATACTTTCACCGCGGTCAGTTTATTTCATTTTTACCCGCATTCGCTTCCTTGTCTTCGTCTTCCTCCAGTCGCGCGCCCATTCGAGCTCCTCTTCGAAAACCCTAGCCAGAGCCCTCTTCTCCTCCTCCCACTCCCTCATAACAATGGCCTCTAGCAGCTCCATTCCTTCGATGACGGCAACCCCCGAGGCTATTCCAGATCCATCCCAGGGAGTAACTGTCCCGCCAGAGGGGGTGGTTGTTCATGTCATCGTCGTGGTGGAAACCACCGGCGACGACCAAGAACGAGCAGCACCAGAAGCTATTGAAGAAGACAACGACTCCCAAAAGGGGGTGTGGAGGGGCTATGACCTCTCCGCCGAAGATCTGCAGGAACTGGTCATCGAGGGGTATCTCCCCGTAGCGAAGGAGTTAGTCTGGTGGGCGGCGCCAGCCGGCGAGGTGGTTCCTTCTCCCCAAGCCGGAGAGAAGGTGTACCTCAAGGCCCAGCTGGTACGAGGCGTAAGCCTTCCAGTCTCCAACTTCTTCTTGGACGTTCTTCGGCACTTCCGAGTACTTCCCCACAATCTCTCTCCCAACAACATCTTAGTCCTTAGCCACTTCGTAGCTCTGTGCGTAGGATTCCTAGGCATTAAACCTAGGTTAGATCTGTTCGTGTACTTTTTAACCGTCAAGAGAGAGTCCGTAGAGTCCAAGGACAAATTGTGGATTTGTGGAACCATTAGCTTTAAGATCCGTCCTAGCCGGCGCTTCCCCGACATCGTAGGGCATGAGTCATGCAAGAACTGGCAGCGCACATACTTCTACGGCCCAGATATTCCTCTGCCTGGTCGCCTTGAGACTTATCCCGACTTTGTCGATGGAGCCACCGCCGAGGTGCCCGCATGGCGGACCCTAGCCTCCCTTACCTCCGACGACGAGGCCAACCGCGTCATAAGGCAAATTGAATGGCTCGTAGATGGAGGTCTGACTGGCTTTGATCTGGCCATGTCCTGGTTCATTAAGCAGATCTAGCCTCTGCAGCACCACGCCGAGTTGATGTGCAAGTACACTCAAGACAGGAGGGATCACATGTGAATTTCGTGGGATAACTTCTCTACTGACTCCGTCAAACTCTGGCTTAAGGACATCTTCAGGGTGAAGGACAGGAAGCGCGGCTTCAAGATCACCTATGACATGTCCGATTGCGACACATGCCCAGAGGTAGCTTTTGTTTCCTTTGTTGCTCATTATATATTCTAAGATTTTTCCAACTTGAAGTTGTCAGTCTAACACTTCATTGTATCCCAGCTGGTGACCTTGGCGGCAGATCAGATGGCCACCCAGGTCTATGATCCCAAGATGAAGGATATCCAAGTGGTGTCCGACAACGATGCCCCCAAGGACCAGCCAGCTCCGGCAGCGTGAAAGCGGAAGAGCTCCACCTCTAACGCTGCTGTCGAGGCCAAGAAGAAGAAGAGATCAGAGACTGGAGTCTCCAGACGATCCACCGCCACCTTATAGGTGGATAAGAAGAAGTCCACCGGCATTCCCCTCACCAAGTCTGCTGTCGTGGAGTAAGTGTATTCATCCTTCGGCTTGTACTTTTCAGCTCATACCTTTTTTCAACTCTTGTAGTTATACTTCGTATGTTCCAGGAGGAAAGCCGGTGTTAGTTTGAAGTGATCCTCTAGAGATGTTGGAGGGTCAAAAAACAGTCGTGACATGCTGACCAGAGATGTGGCCGCCAAGCCCTCTCCCGCTACTACTCCCCCTACTCCTTCCGCCAAGCCTTTCGCTAGCCCCGCTAGGCCTTCATCCCCCATCATCCCTGATATCTCCGCCATGGAGATAGATGTCAATCCAATCCTTGATATCTCAGGCTCTATCAAGGCAGACGTTGCTCCCAACGGCCAAGAGACGCAGGAGAGCACTTCCTCCAAAGTGGCTGAAGCTCCGACTAAGGATGCAACTGAGAAAAGGAAGCAGGTGGTGGAAGAGGCGGAGGCGGAAGCAACGGTTAAGGCAGGATCCTCTAAGCCATCATCTATTCTGAAGACACAACAGGTGGCTAGGGCATCATCCATGCCTCTGGCTTCAACATCTCCTTTGGCCGCAACTCCTCCGACATTGTTCCTAGATGACCTCATTGCGCAGTTGGATGACATGTATAACAATGCCGGCATCTTCCACACCGCATATGAGAATCTAGCCAACAATGTCAAGATTAATGCCATTGTAAGTCTTTTGATCTTCACTTCTTTTATTTTGCATAGTATATCCCTTTGTAGCCCCCAAGCCCTTAGGCGAATAAATAAAGGTTATTGGCCTGAGTGCTCCGAAGAACTTTTAAGAGTAGAACTTGATAGTGTAGCTCCCAAGCGTCTAGGTGGAAAATTAGAAGAATCCAGGCTAGATGCTCTAAGAGTAGCATACTTGGTGATCAAAAACTTGTGATGTAGCCCCCGAGAGTGTAGCTGAAACCATATAGTTCCGACTAGATGCTCTAGAGAAACTAAGCATGCTTGTTTGTTTGCAGAATGAGAATAGATGGTGGATCACGGCCAATGAGAGGTTTGCTGTTTTGCGAAAGGAGCTGGACCTTGAGCAGGGTAAAACAGCCTTCCTAAAGCAACTGATCAAAAATAGCCAGAGTCTATTTCTTGTAACAGCTCCTTGCGTTTCCTCATGGATTCATTTCTGCCATCTTCTCATAGTACTTTCTGATTTCCGTCTTACAAAAGCCATTGCCAAGGACAAGAGCATCCTTGAGCAATACAAGCATATTCGAATCTCGACGATGAGAACAAAATATTGAAGAAAGACCTAGCCGATGTCGTCAAGGGCCATGAGGAGGCGATGAAGGTGCTGCAAGAATCTGCTGACACCGAGATGCAACGCCTGAAGGACGAAATTGCACAACTCAAGGAGCAGAACCAAGCTGCCAAAGAGCAGAATGCGAGAAACCTTGAGGTGTACAAGATAGTCCAGAAGGAGCGGGGTGTCTTGGCAGAGACATGTAAGCAAGCGGAGACGAGCATTTTTGGTAACATTTCTCCATCTTGGTCATTTCTATACTTTGGATAATTGTTTTGATTTATTTGTACTCATGGTCCTTGTATCTTGTGCAAACCATAGCTCCCATTGGCTTGGCCAACTTGGGTGAAGGTGCTACAGACCCCAAGGAACGCATGATTCTTGCCGGCAACTTCGTCAGCACCACCATAGCCTAGGACAAGGAGTTTGCCCAGCCTCTAGTGATTAACATCAAGGCGGCAGACTCAGTGGCCAAGTACGCAGAGATCCTGCGCCGAGCCCCTGAGAAAGTCAAGGACTAGAAGGCCTCTTGCATCCGGGCTGGTGCTAGGATGTCCCTGTCTTTGGTCAAGGCACATTACGACAACACTAACATCAACCTGGGGACCTCTGGCTTTCCCAACCTGGATGAGGAAGGGAAGGAAATCGATAGCAATGCTATTTGCAACTCCCTCTCTGGCTTCGACACCAGGATTGCTAGAATGGTCAATGCAAATGTCTTTGTGCTTGCCGAGATCCTTGACAAAGACATGGCCTCATCTACGTCTAGCACATCTCCCTCTGAGTTTGACAAGATCTCCCGGCCTGACTCTCCTGATGATGCCACCATGAAGCCCCCTACAGCAGAGCCATAAAAACAATGTTTGTATTAAATGTATCTCTGCGAAGTGTATGCGTAAAAACTTATGTGTTCTTAAGGCGGAAAAACTTGTACTCAAGTTTCATGCATGTGTATATTTTTTAATCAAGTGTTGGCTTATCCATTATTCTGGTTTGTATGCTTGACCTTTCATGAGACGGAAGACTCGCAGCACAAAACTATGCCCTCAGGTGATGATGCTTAATAGCATCGTCAAGAACCTAAGAGCAAAATTGTCGGCTTTGAGTGTCGAGAAGTCACTACTCCGGAATCCACATAAAAATTTCAGAAAACATGTAGACCAGAAAACTTAAGCCAACGCCCGTAGGCGGAATTTTCACAAGTGCAAATGCAAACTTGCGCATAAAGGGTTTATATGGTCCAAAAATGAACAACTAAAGGAGGTAAAAGACTCAGATAATATGAGTGAACCAAATGCTTTATTTCATTGATCATATAAGAAACTTATTACATAATATAAATGTGCTAAGTGTAAAAGGGACGTAGCTATGTTCCATGGCCGATCTATCTCCGGGTAATCATCATCGGAGTCACGTTGCTTGTGCTTGTGATTTTTGGCCTATCTTTCAACTCGCGAATATCAACGAGGTAATAGGAACCATTTAGCAATCCTTTGCTTATGACGAACGGTCCTTCCCAAGGCGAGGATAGTTTGTGTGATTTCTCCTGCTTGAGTCTGAGCACCAGATCCCCTTCTTTAAACGAGCTATGCTTTACACGGCGACTATGCTAGCCATGCAGCTTCTGCTGGTAGACGACGGATCTCTGGCATGCCAGCACGTGCTCTTCTTCAAGTAGGTCCACAGATAGGCGTCTAGATTCTTCAGCGTCATCCTCCTTGTAGGCAGCGACTCTTGGTGCATCGTGGAAGATGTCGGATGGAAGGATAGCTTCTGCTCCATAAACCATGAAGAAAGGAGTCATGCCGGTGGATCTGTTGGGTGTTGTTCGTAAACTCCACAAGACAGGTGGTAATTCCTCCGCCCAGGCTCCAGCTGCTCTATGTAGCGGTACCTCTAAGTGTGGCTTGATTCCGTGCAGAGTTAGTCCATTGGCCCTTTCAACTTTCCCATTTGACTATGGGTGTGCCATAGATGCTAGGTCAAGGCGGATGCCTTTTTATGACAGTACTCCTCAACTTCTCCGAGAGACAAATTTCTGCCATTGTCGGTGATGATGCTGTGTGGGAGATCAAATATCACCACTAGATCCTGGACAAATTTCAGGGTTGTTGCCCCATCAAGCTTTCTAATGGGTTTAGCTTCAATCCATTTTGTGAACTTATCCACTGCTACTAGCAAGTGTGTAAATCCACAGGGTGCTGTCTGCAAAGGTCCCACCATGTCTAGACCCCAGACTGCAAACGGCCAAGTTATTGGTATTGTTCGTAGTTCTTCAGCTAGGACACTTGGTTATCTTGCATAGAACTGACACCCAAGGCATGTTTGTACCAACTTGTCAATGTCCGCCTTGGCGGTTAGCCATTAGAATTCTTGCCGGAAGGCCTTGGCCACCAACGATCGGGCAGCGGCGTGATGCCCGCAATCTCTAGGATGTATTTCTCTAAGGATTTCAATACCTTGCTACTAGGAGACACATCGAAGGAAAACTCATGTGGTACTTCTTTTGTATAGCTGGTCGTCAATGATGATGTAGCCTTTGCTCTGCGTACTATTTGGCGGCTTTTGACTTCGTCAGCGGGCAAAGTTCCGTCTTGTAGATAGTCTATGTACAATTTTGTCCAAGCTGGAGAGGTCACTGTTATGTATTAACAAATGAATCCACTCTATCCGGGTTGTGGGGGTCCACTCCCTTCATGGATGGGGTCCGTAAATGTTGCAGGAAAACGCCTGGCGGAATTGGTCGACGAGCTAATCCAAGCTTTGACGACAAATCTGCCGCCTCATTCTCCTCCCTTTTGACGTACTTGACTTTGTAACCGTCGAAGCACTTGGCTATTTCGTATACTTCGTCCTGATATGCCGCCATCATAGGGTTCCGCGCGTTCTAGGTGCCAGCTACTTGCTGGGCAACCAAGTCAGAATCTCCACAGCAAACTATGCACTTGATGCCAATATCTTTAGCCACGCGTAGTCCGTGAATGAGGGCCTCATACTCCACCATGTTGTTAGTATCATTGAAGTGAATATGCAGGACGTATTGCAACTTTTCTCCTATTGGTGATTGTAATAATACACCAGCCCCTGAGCCGTTGAGTAGCTTTGATTTGTCAAAATGCATGACCCAATATTCTGGCTCTAGCACAGGAGTGTCTTCTGGCAGTTCTATCCAATCTGCCATAAAATCCACCAATGCTTGCGATTTGATAGCGTCGCGTCTCTTGTAAGTGATTTCAAAGGTGGAAAGTTGGATGCCCCACTTTGCCACTCTTCTTGTAGCGTCGTTGTTGTTGATGATGTCGGACAGTGGAGCTTTGCTTACCACTGTGATAGGGTGCTCCTGGAAATAATGCCTTAGCTTGCGCGAAGCAAGGAAAACTCCATAAGCTATCTTTTGGTAGTGTGGGTAACGCTATTTGGATTCCGTCAAGACCTCACTTACATAGTAAACAGGTTGCTGAACTCCGTATTCATGCGTTGGTTCCTTGAGCTCCACCACGATGACGATGTTCATTACTCGGTTGGTTGCCGCCATGTATACTAACATAGGCTCCCTTGACACCGGTGCTAGAAGTATTAGCGGGGAGGAGAGTATTCTCTTCAACCCCTGAAGTGTTGCGTCAGCCTCGTTCGTCCATGTGAATTTGTCCGCCTTCTTGAGCAACTTGTAGAGCGGCATAGCCTTCTCACCAAGTCGGCTGATGAACCGTCTTACTGCTGCTACGCAGCCCGTGAGCCTTTGTATGTCCTTCAGGCATGTCGGAAATTTGATGTCGAGGATGTCCTTGATTTTCCCCGGGTTCACCTCAATTCCACGATCCGAAACGATGAAACCCAACAGTTTGCCAGAAGATACCCCGAAGACGCACTTCTTGGGATTCAGCATCATGTTGTATTCCCGGAGATTGTCAAAGGTTTCCTGCAAGTCAGCGATAAGATCATTTGATTTCTTTGACATTACCGCGATGTCATCCACGTAAGCGTGTACGTTGCGACCTATTTGGTCATGCAGGCAACGTTGCAATGTCCGCTGGTAAGTAGCACTAGCGTTTTTCAACCCAAAGGACATCATGACGTAGCAATACGTGTTGTAAGGTGTGGTGAACGAAGTGGCCAGTTGGTCCGACTTTCGCATCCAGATTTGGTGGTAACCTGAGTAGGCATCGAGAAAACATAGAAGTTCCAAGCCAGCCGTCGAGTCAATGACTTGGTCAATGTGAGGCAAAGCAAACTGATCCTTTGGACACGTTTTGTTCAAGCCGGTGTGATCAACACGCATTCTTAATTCATTGGTTCCCTTTTTGGGGACAAGTATAGGGTTTGCCACCCATCGGGTATGAATAACTTCTCGGATAAAGCCAGCATTAAGTAACCTAGCTATTTCTTTGCCTATAGCCCTTTGTCTTTCATCACCAAAGCATCATAGAGGTTGCTTCACTGGTTTGGCATTGGGATCAATATTCAAGCTGTGCTCGGCAATTTCCCCAAGTACACCTTTCATGTCGGCAGGTTGCCAGGCGAAGATGTCCCTATTCTCATGGAGGAACTTGACGAGCGCGCTTTCCTATTTGGGATCCAGGTCCGTGCCAATGGCGGTGGTCTCGGAGGAGTCTCCTTCAACAAGCTCCACCTACTTGGTCTTGATGGCGGCCTTGAATGCAGGTTCGGCAGCAGTGATTTGCTTCTTCGAAGCTGGCATCTCTGAGGCATCAACCTGGTTCTGGATCTCCTTGAACTCCTCACCGTAGAGAACTGTTTTGGTGAAGGCAGCCTTAATGAGCTCGCACTCCCGTGCCTTGGTGAAGCTTCCATCAACGGTGATGATGCCGTTTGGTCCGGGTATCTTGAGCTTGTTGTAGACAAAGCATGGCCTTGCGAGGAAGGAGTGGAAGATGTCGCATGCAAAGATGACATGGTACACGCTCTTGAAAGGCATCACTTCAAAGGTCATGCATTCTTGGCGGTAATTGTTAACATCGCCAAAAGCGACCGGAAGGGTGATGCAGCCTAGGGAATTTGCTTGTCGGCCGGGGACAACCCCATGGAACACAGTGTTACACTTCCTTAGCTAGATCTTCGTCAAGTTCATCTTGTGCAGTGCATCTAGGTACATGATGTTGATGCTGCTTCCACTGTCCACGAGGCACTTGGTGAACTCTGTGCCATCAATCAAAGGGTTGATGACCATGGAATACTGGTTCTCTGTTGGGATAAGGTTTGGGTGATCCTTTCTATCCCAAGTAATTGGAATTTCCGACCACCGGACGTACTAGGGAACCGGAGGGAGGGTGGCCATCAGTATCCTCAAAGAGGTTTTCTAGGCCCGGACGGTGGGAGTGCCAAGGAAGGTATGGTAACATGGAGCCTTCTTTTCGAAGGGATTTTCCCTTTACCCTCTCCCTTGTCGGAAGATTTGGGTTCCACGTCTTCATCCATATCACTTGATTCCTTGGGCTCCTCCTCCTTCTTCTTCCCTTTGCCCTTTCCGCGAGGTCTGTTCTTCCGATTTTGCTTGTAGCCGGACTCAGGGTCTTCCTTGAGGTCATTGACAAATTTGCATTGGCGGTTGGTGTGGGTGGCTTTGCCGTTTGCATCAAGGTGGATGAAACATGGCATATCACGGTACTCTTTGTATTTTTGGGGAACACAGGGCACTGAGGGTGTAGAATCACTCCTCTGCTGGCCACTGCTAGCCCCCCGACCACGTCCACGATGTCCGCCTCCGCCTCTGCTAGTAAATGTTGCGGCGACCATGTCAGCTGCTTGTTTTTCTTTAGGCAGATTTTTCCGCTTGTTATTGTTGTTTTTCTGGCCTGGGTAGGGATTGCTATTGCCGGCAACAATCCGCGCACGTCATCGTTAGCAGCAGCGAACTCACTAGCCATGGCAATCATTGTGTTGAGGTTGAGCTCATTGTTGTCTTGCTTGCGCTTCCACGTATGCTGGAGCAAAGTTCCCTTTTCCAGACCGTCGATGAAGGTGGTCATAGCGGTCTGTTCGTGCACCCCTGCGCAGGAATTTTTCATATCCAGCCAGCGAGAGAGGTAGCCACGAGAGGTTTCATCCTTTTCTTGCACACACCCATGTAGGTCTCCGACAGTACAGGGACGTTTGTACGTACCCTTGAAATTCTTGGTGAACGCTCCATGCATGTCCAACCAATTGCATATTGGTTTCTCCGGCAAGTCATCGATCCATTGTTGGGTGGTGTCGGTCAGCATGAGTGGGAGGTACTTGATGGCAACATTGGGGTTTTCCCCTGCGATGTGACTTGCTTCGTTGTAGTCCTGCAACCATGTTGCTGCCCTGGCGGTGCCATCATAGGGCTTGATGGGCTTGTATATTCGGAGACCCTTGGGGTAGGTTGTGGCCCGTATTACTAGTCCAAAACAACGTGGCCCAAGGTATGGGAGCTCCCGAGCTTCTTGGATCTTGTCCAGCCGTGTACGTGCATCATACGGCTCTGGCTGCTTCCCTTTTCCGTCATGGGGAGGGGAGTTATGGCGTGATCTGTGAGATCCACCGTGCCCTCCGCCATGATGGTTGCTAGGTGGCGATGGTGGTGGTGGAGGCGGTGGGTTAGCCTTCTTGCTGTGTCCCTCCTGCGACTCCTCATGCCTATCGTGGTTGCTTGTCGGACATGGCGGCTCCTTGTGGGACATGCTCCTATGTCCTTCAATGCCATTGTGCTCTCCGTCATGACGAGGCTACTCGCACTGGTCACGTATAACGATGCCGGCCTGGGGACGCCTTGGCGGTGGCATGCTTGTACGGTGACATGCTTGTACGGTGGCGCGGTTGTGGTTCCTCGTGACACCGAGATGTTGGTGGAGGTGGCGACCGGCGAGGACGAGCCTTTTGTCCGTGATCGGAGGATATGGGGATGGCATCAGTCCTGTTGCGTGCCTTCCTATGTCTTTGTTCTATGGAGCCTATGTGGGATCCCTCGTCACGGGGAGATTTTGGCCTTCTGTGGCTGTTCAGGGTTGACTAGCAAAGCTCCGAGATTTTGGCCTTCTTGTTGCTTGCATGCCTTAGTGACGAGGTCGTACACCTAAGCAACTGCTTCTGGTGACCTGTCCTATTCCAGAAGGGTCTTGGAAACGATGATGTTGAGGGCGAGAGTTGGCATGACTTGTCTCCCCTCTGAATCGATGTATGGGGTGGCTATTGCCGGCTTGGACCCGTCATATCCCAACCTAACACCGGGGTCTTCGACGATGTGAGCTAGCACTTTCTTTGCCTTTTTCTTCAACAGCAATTGCTTGTACTTAGCCTCCATAGCTCTTGCCGCCTTAATGGATTGCTGCGCCTTGGCCATGTCTTTGTCCAGCTTAGCGCCTTGTTCCGCAATGCACTTGGCTTCCGCTAGGATTGCCGCATGCTTCTCATCAATCTCTGTAACGCTCCGGATATGGGCGGCGGTGATAGGCTCGATGAGGAGTGCGCCGTAGATTTCCTTATCGGCAGGAGTAACTAATGGGTTGCCAGCTGCAGACGTTGATGGTGGCATTGGCGGCTGATTTGACTATCTGGCAGTACTAGGGGCTGTGGTGAGTTCCTGCACCGGTTGCAGGTGGATAACCGGAGGAGGCAAGGCCTTGGCCAGAGCCGGAGGCTCAGCGACTTTCTTGGCTGTTGCTGCTCTTGTAACCGTTGGCGTGGGCGGAGCTCTCTCACGTTCTGGTTCCTGTCAGTCTTCTTCCATCACGCTCCCAATGGCGACTAGCACCTGGTGGGAAGCGTTGATCTTCTCGGCGTGCTCCTCCTTCTCGATCTCATGCTCGATCTCCCTCATAACAACATCGTATTCCTCCGAGTTAGCGTCTGAGCTGCCGCCATCCATATTGATGTCAGCGTATAGCATGTCAAGGACGGAGTCAGAGTTGGCTTTGGTGTTGTCGACGATGGATGTTGAGGACGATGGAGGCGGGCCGTTGTTGTTGTTGTTTCCTCCGGCTACGACGGTGATCGCCGCCTCGGCCTCCTCATTGGCGTCCATGTATTCATTGACGATGGTGACCATCTCACCGAGGGTGAGACGACCCACGTTCTGCCGTCTTTGGAGGGTATGTCGGAGGAGTGTTCTGGGTGTGAGCCCTTCCATGAAGTGGTACACGAGCTCGTCGGCACGATCGTCCTCTAGGGTTTCCCTCACCCTCATCCATCTGGCGAGGTATTTGCGGGGAGGTTCTCCGTCCCTTTGAACGCATCTAGCTAGATCGAAGATGGTGACTACGCTAACAAACGGTGACCTACACATCTCAAACGCTCGGGGAAGCCAAGCGTATTTGCAGGGTCCTTCCATCTTTATATCCTGCATAGGGGCGGTTTGGGTGGGCCTTGAATTTTCCTGATCCGAGCCACCATACTCCAAGGAGAGATATGGCCCAGATCCTTCTGCGAACGTGACCTGCTAATAGGCGGTCCGTGCAGAGCTTGACGAGTTTCCGACTTCCGGGGAGCTAGGACCCGAGTCGGTTTCGCCGATGAAGATGTGGATGTCTCCAAAGGGGATGACGGAGCAGCACGTAGGGTTTGTCTTCACCAACACCGAGAACTCATCTAGAAGGACGATTGGGACGTTGCCGGAGAAGAGAATGCGTCCGATGGCTACGGTGTCGCCGATTCCCGCGAAGAGATTGGACCTCGCCCGGTGTAGAGCTCGAAGCGCCTCTTGCCCCACGGTGGGCGCCAACTATCATGGTATTGCCGACGAGTACGCCATGGAGGGTTCATCATAGTGCATGTTTAGAGACGTGGGGTAAGGCGGAGAGTTGGCGGGTACGAGGTAACACAGTACCCAGGTTCAAGTCCCACAATGGTGGCAGAACTCTACTCCTGCTATAAATCAATATAAATGCAATATGCCGAGTTACAGAGATAGGTTCATTGTGCGAGGTGTTACACGTTGTACGTAGCAACTAAGATGTTGTGCCCTAAAGGCTCTCACAGGTCCGTCTTATAAAGGCACCAGAACCTAGGGTTTACAGGGAAAGGTCCTTGCCGGACAAGGTAAAGAGTCCTACACTAATACGAACTATTTCTTCGTGTCTTGCACTCTAAGGCTCCGAGTATGTCGGTGACTCCTGTGTAGCCTTCCTTTATCCGGCATGGGCCTCCCTTCTGGATCCGTCTAACTGGGCCGCCCAGCAGGCCATAGGACTTCCTACCAACTGTGGGCCACCTAGGTTAGCCAGGTTGGTGACATGCTATGAGGATACCCATTTCGCATATCCCCAATAGTTGATGACACAGTTCCACTTGTCATGGGCATGGTGATGCTATTCCGACTTACACGGATTCGGCTAAATAGTTTAGCGAGTCGAACTGACCCACATTTGAGATGCAACGAGCATGTTGTCATTTGCAGTCTCAAGCAATGGAATCCTTTGACTTGAGGTGGTTACATGACTGAGTTGTGGATCGCCAACTTAGGTTTTATCAAACGTTGTTCCGTAAATGGCAGTTATAAAGGTAGAGTTCGGGTTTGTTGTGAAGGAAGCTACATGACATGGGTTACCAAGATGGGATTTGCCCCTCTGTAATGGAGAGACATTCTCTGGGCCGTCTTGTGTGATATGATTTGGAAGCATGGTCATGCGCTACTCAGTTAAGTATTAACTAAGGAGTCGGACTAAGTGTTAGTCCAGTGAATCACATATCATGGTACGAGAAGAGAGTTAAGCTATTAAAGGGATGGCAACTACTCGCCTATAGCTTAACAGGTATATCATGAGGCAAAGGGACTTGGACAAGAGTCACATTGAAGGTTCGTCTTCTGACTTTATGACACTTGGGAGTTGGCACGTCTTGCTAGAGGTCGTTACCATCTACCGACTTGAGACCGAGTGTTCATGGGAGTGAGTTGGACTCAAAGCCATGACGGGATACTTGGAGGAGTATCTCATGTCGTCTCCAGGTGTACGTGAACCTACAGGGTCACACACTTAAGGGTAAGGATCCCATGTGGATTAGATCCATGTGGAGATTGGAGTACGGCCTAGATGGGCCTCAAGCGTTGAGCCCAGTTAGGAGCGTATATAAGTGGAGTGACAAGGGATAGTCCCTAACCTAGCCGTCACTTTCTCCACTTCCATTTCGGGATAGAGAGGATCTAGCAATCCTCTGTCTGAAGCTCCTTCCTGTATGTGTGGATACCGGTAGAGGCGTTGCACGTGCAGCGCTCGAGGCGAAGGTGTTCGTGGGGATCTAGCAGAGGAGTTGTCCGCAGGATTCGGAGACTATCCGTGGGATTGTTTGGCACTTGTTCGACGCGCTACATCAACTTCTGCATCTACACGTGTACCGGTAATCTCATGGCCTATAACCTGAGCTGGATCTTGGGCGTACCGCGTAAGGGAAAAGTTTTGTTTATCTCTGTGTGGTCCAACAATGGTATCAAAGTGAAAGCTTCTAGTTTTAGGCTCTAGATCTGTGCGTATGTGATATGCATGAGGTGGTGGATGAGATCCACTTAGGGTTTCGGTGGTCGATCTATGAGATAGATCAGTTTTGTGCAAGATTGATTGGATCAATCACACTCGGGGTGCATGGAAGATCAGGTGCGGATGATCAATGAGATTGGTTAGATCTGCACAGGGATCAGATTTGGGCAAAAGTGTTTTACCCAATGAAGGAATTCATGGTTCGGAATGCAGATTAGATCTGCAATTTCGGAAAAATCGTCGGGCGCTACACTCGAGACCGCTGGCTTCGCCCTGTCATAGCGCATTAGATGTTGTTGCAAGGTTCACAACACCGATAGATATCGTATCTATGCACAACTTGTTTTTGCAGGAAGTTCAGAATGGTATGGCTTATGTGCATGTGATGTGTGTAATCCATACGTGATCTGCGAATCACGGGTTTGTCAGCCGGCTGGAGCCAAAGTTTTGTCACTGTTATTGTATAACAACCTGCGTGTCGGCATGAGATGCCATCTTCTTGTATATTCCTTAATGCTAGTGTAGCATGTTTGGACGACTTGAAGGTCACTATAGCCAAAGGCATGACGAACAGGTTCATGGAGATGGAGATCGCCATGAAGGGAGCCATACCATTTCACATTATAATTGCATTATTTTGTGTTATTGTAATGTCTCTAGTTTTACCTCTATCAGATAGTGGTTAAACTTTAATCCCTCAAAGAAGGTCTAGTCGGTATCCCCGCCGGTGCTGCACCATCACAAGTCGGAGATTCTTGCTAGTGGGCTCATAAAATTGAGGTGCTGCCTATTCTTTTTGACTAGATGGGTTCGAGTCGGACTCTTACAGCGGAAGCACTTGGTAAGCTAGACGAGTCTATCACAACGGTTGTGGGGCTCGAGTAGAGGTCCGTCGGGAGCCGGGGCATGAGATGACACTCGACCAACAGGAGTCGCATGAGATGCGATTGGCAAGGAGTTTCCTACCTAGATCACTTGACGACTAGCGGTGATGCTAAAGCTCACTAGTCGGCTTTCTTATTTTGGATCCTGAATCACTAAGTAACCATTGGAGGGGTGTTGGTTCTAGTGGGAGCATAAGTATTAAAATGTTTAATACGCCTTCTCTTTTATGAATACTTGTCTTAAGTGTTTTGCATATTTCTATTGTACATAATGGCACCTAGTAGCAGTCTCCCTTAGTTATCCAGTTTTGCTTTGAGGACCATCCTAGAGAAATATAAACTTAATGGAACAAACTTCACCAACTGGTATCGTAATCTAAGAATTGTTCTCAAACAAGAAAAGAGGGACCATGTTCTAGACAAACCGCTTCCAGATGTGCCGGATGAGAATGCAAGTGTCGCAACAACCAATGCCTACCGTAGAACATGTGATGAGTCTACAGAAATTAGCTGTCTTATGCTTGCTCACATGGAACCGGACTTGCCACAGAAGTTCGAGAATGTTGAGGCCTACGATATGATCGAAAGCCTCAAAAGTATGTTCTAGGCTCAAGCAAAGACCGAGAGGTATCAAGTCTCTCAAGATTTGTTGAGTTGTAAGCTTAAGGATGGTGATCCATTGAGCCCGCATGTGATCAAGATGGTTGGTTATGTGCAGTCTCTGAAAAGGGTTGGCTAACCCATTAGCGAAGAGTTCGCTACGGATATAATTCTGAACTCTCTTCCTAGTGTGTATGGTTAGTTCATATTGAACTACCACATGCATGGTATGGATAAGAAGCTCACTGAATTAAATGGGATGCTTAAGCAGGCAGAGGTTGATCTCAAGAAAGGTACCAGCCAAGTGTTGGTGGTACAGAATAAGGCTAAGTTTAAGAAGAGTTCTTGGACTAAGAAGAAGAAGGCTATGTCAGGAGGTAATGCTCAGGATGAGATCCCAAGCATTTCCTCAGGGACTAAATCATCTCCTTCAGCCGGATCCGCTTGCTTCTACTGCAAGGCGGATGGCCACTAGAAGAGGAATTGCAGCAAGTATTTGGCGGATAAAGCCAAGAGTGAGGTTGACTTCCAACTCAGGTACAATTGTTTGCAATGTTATAGACCTTTATCTTGCTGTGCACCTGATAGTTCTTGGGTATATGATACCGGATCAGTTATCCATATCTACAACTCATTGCAGGGACTGGTAAGAACTAGGGGCATAGCAAGAGGCGAGGTTGACATTCGGGTCGGCAACAAAGCAAGAGTCATTGCGTTGGAAGTCGGGACAATGTAACTTCATTTACCTTTAGGATTCTTAATGGAGCTAAATAATTGTTATTATGTTTCAGTGCTTAGTCGAAACATCATTTCTGCCTCATGTTTGATGAGACAAGGCTATGAGTCTAATATTAAGAACAATGGTTGTTCTTTATATTTGAATGATATGTTGAACGGCTTTGCACCCATTCAGAATGGGTTATTTATTTTGAATCTTGATGGTAGGCGGTCTATAACGTAAATGTGAAAAGGTTAAAACCAAATGATCTGAATATGACTTACTTTTGGCATTGTCGACTTGGTCATATAAGTTGGAAATGCATGAAGAAGCTCCATGATGATGGACTGCTAACTTCGTTCGACTTGGAGTCGTTTGAGACATGTGAATCCTGCCTTCTAGGCAAGATGACCAAGGCACCTTTTATAAGGAGTTGTGAAAGGGCATCTGACTTATTAGGACTAGTACATAGTGATGTATGTGGTCCAATGAATGCGACAGCCAGGGGTGGTTATGAGTACTTCATTACATTCACTGATGATTTGAGTAGATATGGATATGTCTACTTGATGAAACATAAGTCGGAAGCCTTTGAAAAGTTCAAAGAATTCCAGAATGAAGTACATAATCAAATCGTCAAGAAAATAAAGTTTCTTCGGTCGGACCGAGGAGGCGAGTACATGAGCCATGAGTTTGATCACGATCTGAAGAGTTGTGGAATAGTTCCTTAGCTCACTCCGCCAGGTACGCCGTAGAGGAATGGTGTGTCGGAATGGCGGAATCGGACCTTGTTGCACATGGTACGATCAATGATGAGTCGCACAGATCTACCTTTATCATTTTGGGGTTATTGTCTAGAAACGGTGGCGTTCACACTAAACAGAGTGCCATCAAAATTGGTAGAGAAGACACCACATCCACATGAGATGTGGTGTCTGGCAAGAAGCCGAGTTTGTCTTTACTTAAGATTTGGGGTTCTGAAGCATTTGTCAAGCGACTTTAGTCGGACAAGCTTACAACCAAGTCGGATAAGTGTATTTTCATTGGGTATCCAAGGGAAACCTTGGGTTACTACTTCTACAACCGAGAAGAGGGCAAAGTGTTTGTCACTCGAAACAGTGTCTTCCTTGAGAAAGAGTTTCTCAGTTGGGAAGTCAGCCGGAGTATGGTGCATCTCGAAGAAGTTCGAGAGGAACCGGTCAGTAGCGATTTGGTGAAAGCCTTGGATGTTGACCCAGTCGTGGTAGCTGAGCCGGTAGTTGCACCTACACTGCGAAGATCAGCCAGATTGCGAAGTGTTCGTGATGTATTACTGTTGGATAGTGATGAGCCGGCAACTTATTCAGAAGCGATGGTGGGTTCTGATTCTGAGTCATGGCTTGGAGCCATGAGATCCGAGTTAAAGTCCATGGATGAAAATCAAGTTTGTAACTTGGTTGATCTGCCAGACGGTGCAAGATCCGTCGAGTGCAAATGGGTCTTTAAGAAGAAAACTGATATGGATGGAAATATTTAGATCTATAAAGCACGGCTTGTCGCGAAGCGGTTCCGACAGGTTCAAGGAGTTGACTACGATGAGACTTTCTCACTCGTAGTGATGCTTAAATCAGTTCGGATCATGTTAGCTGTAGCAGCCTATTTCGACTATGAGATATGGCAGATGGATGTCAAAACGGCTTTCCTTAATGGAAAATTAACCAAGGACGTGTATATGATACAACCCGAGGGTTTTGTCGATCCGGCTAATGCTGACAAGGTATGCAAACTTCAGAAATCCATTTATGGGTTGAAGCAAGCATCTCGGAGTTGGAACATTCGCTTTGATGAGGTAGTCAAATAGTTTGGCTCCATCAAGAGTGATCATGATTCTTGTTTATGCAGAAGTTTAGTGGAAGCAAAGTAAACTTTCTGATAATATATGTGGATGACATATTACTGATTGGAAATGATGTCCAGATGTTGCAAGAAACCAAGGAGTCATTGGAAAGGAGTTTCTCAATGAAGGACTTGGGTGAGGAAACTTATATACTAGGAATCAGGATCTATAGAGATAGATCCAGGCGGCTCATAGGTTTGAGTCAGAGTACATATTTGGACAAAGTGTTGAAGAAGTTCAACATGGAATCGTCTAAGAAGGGGTTCTTACCAATGTCCCATGGCATAAAACTTAGCAAGACTTAATGTCCTTCGACAATAGATGAGCGAAGTAGGATGAGTGTGATTCTGTATGCCTCGGTAGTCGGATCCATCATGTATGCCATGATTTGTACAAGGCCAGATGTTTCCTATACTCTAAGTGTTGTGAGCAGATACCAGGATGACCCTGGAGAAATCCACTAGGTAGCAGTTAAGTACATTCTTAAGTACTCCCTCTATTCAGAAATAACTGTCACGGGGGAGAATATGAATAAGTCCATTTTACATAAAAACCCACAAAATTAAAAGAAAGACAGCGCACTCCACAATTCAAATTTTAACTAATCGATCAATCTCCAGATCTGGCAGCTCCGATCAATCACATCCCAGGTCCAATAGCTCCAATCGATCTCTTCCTCATGGTCAGCATCATCATCTCCGGCTCCTTGTGAGCACACACCCATGCACAGCCATCACTTGCAGCATCCCAAACAGCTCTGGCAAGCACGCACGCACAACCATCGCCTGTAACATCCCTGGCAACTCTGGCAAGCACACACACACAACCACCTCTGTGCAAGCACACACGCACGCAGAGCCATCACCAGCAACATCCCCGTCAACTCCTGCAAGCACGCACACACATCCATCTCCATGCTGAAGCCATGTCGGCCTCTGTGCGTGAGGCCTGTGAGGTGCAGGCACTCCCGGCGCCCTCCTACCGTCGGGTCGGTCAGGTGTGTACTATGTCGGCGCCCTCTCCACGCCAAGTTGGTCCTATGTGTGCTCTGCCGACAGTCTCTCCACACTGGCCTACTAAGGTGCGCGCTCTGTCGGCGCCCTCTCCTCGTCGGGCTGGTAAGTTGCACGCTCTGCCGGCGCCCTCTCCTCGTCGGGATGGTAAGGTGCACCCTCTGCCAGGGGCCTCTCCATGTCAGGCTGGTAAGGTGCGCGTGCTGCCGGCAGCCTCTCCGCATCGAGTTGGTCAGGTGCATGCTCTACCAGCGCTCTCTCCATGTAGAGCTGGTCAGGTGCACTCTCCGCTGGCGCCGCTCGTGTCCCAGTCCTCCGGCGGCGCCTCAGAGACCACCGGCCTCTGCAGCTCCCATCAGACAAGCATAAGTAAACTTCGCCAGCTCCCATCATCAGAAGTGTAACTAGCCTTCGAGACCACTGGCCTCTGCAGCTCCCATCAGACAATCAGAAGTAAACTTCGCCAGCTCCAATCATCATCAGTGCAACTGGCCAGAAACCATCATCAGCACATCGCCGGCATGGTACTCAGGGAGCTAAATTATACTCCAACTCAACAAGAAGGTACTCCTGAAGAACAAGACAAAGGCATCATCATACAAGAAGTACTAGAAGTTGATCAAAATGCAGGTACAATTATGGAAAAACTTGAACAAAATATTGTTATTCTTGTTGTTTCTCAGACACTAAAAATGACACCAGTAGCTAGCTACAGTTTAGTAATACTCCTACTGTTACTAATACTCCAGATTCCAAAAGTTTCAACATAACTTTAATAATACTCCTACTGTTACTAATACTCCAGATTTACTAGCAATACTATAGAGTTCTATTAACACAAACAAGAACCTACACTATTTTAATTAGTCATTTGAAGCATTTATTCAGGACAACAACCACATGAAAATCATCAAGAAGCTATACATGAGGAAAATCATCAAGAAGCTATGCATGAGGAAGCAATTCATCAAGAAGCTATGCATGAGGAAGCAATTCATCAAGAAGCTATGCATGAGGAGGAAAATCCTCAAGAAGCTATGCATGAGGAGGAAGCAATTCATCAAGAAGCTATGCATGATGAAGCAATTTATCAAGAGGCTATACATGAGGAGGAAAATCATCAAGAAGCTATGCATGAGGACAAAAATCACGAGGAAGAAGTAGGTAATAACATCAAACATGGTTTAGTATGACCTGAATGATCTACTACTACTTGCATGATCTAGTACTACTTGCATGATACATATTCTTGCAAATAAAATCCACGCATTTGATGTTCCCAAATTTTCTTTTGCACCTTTTTGAAAGTGCTGATCATTCAATAAGAAATGCAGTGAACCTGACAGATGAGCAAAGATTTGGTGCTTGTTTTGCTTTGATACTAATCAAGAGCAGATATGGCACGGTTCAAATAGAGGACAAGGTGCTCGTTGCAAGCCTGTTGAATACAAGTCTACGAACAGTTGAAAGAATATGGAAAGACGCACGGAAACAGCTTGTAGATGGTAAAGAAATTAAACAAGTTGACGTTTCAAAGAAAAAGAAAGGTAGAAGTGGTCGAAAAAGAAAAGATCTGGGTCTATCGAGGATAATGACAATCCAGCTGAATAGAAGGCGGACGCTTCGAGGTCTAGCAAGGTCATTGGGTGTATGCTGCTCAACCTTACACTTGAGGTTCAAGTGGGGTGAGGTGAGGCACCACACTAGCAGCTTGAAACCTTTTCTAAAGCCAGCTAACAAGATTGAGAGATTGAAATTTTGCATCTCTATGCTCGATGAGAACCGGTTGACATCTCCCTTGCCTATCTTCAAGGAAATGGACAACATGGTCCACATCGACGAGAAATGGTTCAACATGACATGCAAGAAGAACACCTACTATCTACACAAAGAACAAGCTGAACCCTTGCACGTCGTGCAGCATAAGGATAGCATTAGGAAGGTGATGTTTCTCACGGCTATGGACAAACCAAGGTATGGTGAAGAAGGGGTTGTCACATTCAATGGCAAGATTGGCACGTGGGGTTTCGTCAAAGAAATCCCAGCTGCTAGAAAGAGTAAATACAGAGAAAGGGGGACTCTCAAACTGAAATCAATGACAGTTACCCGAGATGTCATGAGAGAGTATTTGTGCGAGAAAGTGATTCCTGCTATCTAGGAAGTGTGGCCCGATGAAGATCAAGGAAGAACCATTTTTATTCAGCAGGATAATGCTAAACCCCATGTTCTGGATGATGACGAAGCTTTTCGACATTCAGCTGATCCAATAGCCCAGATATGAATGTGTTAGACTTGTGCTTCTTTAGGTCTATTCAGACCCTCACCCATGACAGAGCACCTCAAAACACCAAGGACCTGATTGTAGCTGTGGAGCAAGAATACGAGAACTACGACGTCAACAAGATGGCTCGAAGCTTCTTGACACTCCAGGAAGTTATGATACAGACTATAAAACAAGAAGGAGGCAATGGCTACAAACACACCCACATGTATAAATAAAGGATTGCAAAGAGAAGGAACACTGCCTAATTGTCTATCTTGTGACGCTTAGCTAGTTGCACAAACCCAAGCCCTTATAGGAGAAGCAATACTCCAACAGTAGCAGGGATACATGAAATAGTACTATAAGGATCAAACCAATCAGTATACCTTATTGTGTGTGTGTGTGACGTGATTATATACATCCAAACTGTAAGGAAAATACTCAAGAAAATGAGTAAGATCTAGCAATGCTAGCAGTTTACATATTCAGTACATACATCTACTCCCAATAGATCTAGCAGTGCTAGCATTTTCTCATGGTGGTTAAAATTGGTGGAGTACTAGTTGTTCACAAAACTGGTCGAACTCTCTTCAAGTTTCAAAATATCAATATCACATTAAACTACAAACATCTAAATAAATTTAGAATTTGTTTTTTGTACTCAAATACTCCTGGAGTGTCATAATTAGTACTTCAATAACCAAATTGACAAGCAACACAAAAATTCTGATTTGATAGTTTAAATAACACATGTCAACACTAGCTTGTGGTTAAAAGCAGTGGTTAAATAACATAGGAAGACAAATGTTTTGACTAGATGGTTAGAAGTCGAATCTTAAGACATTTACATGTCCAGGTAGAAGTTCATTACTTTATCTACGTGGATGAGGTCGTAAGTCCTCGGATACGTCGAGAAAGCCTCACACCACTCATCCTCAGATAACACCAAGGGCATCTTGAGCAGAGCCTGTAGGCACTACGTTCATCACCCAGAGTGGATACTTCATCAGCGTAGCTGTGAAACCCCCATTCATGTGTCCATGTCCATCACGTTCCTGTACTGCCCCTTGTATAGTGGTGTGTCCATGTCTATCACGTCCTCCTATCCTCCTGGAACTTCTCAGGGGCGAGGCCATACACAGAATCTTGGGTTATTCTTGGAGGCCAGCAACTTCCTCTTCACTTTTCACATCTGGAATAGTTTGCACCATCAGTTTGTTATGTGATCAAGAAATTAATAAAAAAATGAAAATGCACTGCGATGATCTAGTGCTGATAGGTTTCTAGATATGACGAGTAGAAAACTTGACGAACCATAAGCCATATAAAGGATTGCATAATGTTTTTGAAACTACCAAATGATACGAGTACTTAAGTTCACTTAAGCAGACAACATTTAGAACAGGTTTTAGTGAATGTTCTCAATTACTTCCATATGGTTGATAGGTAGTAACAGGATTACATCTACTATTTTGGAGCAAACTAGCAATAATCCCCAGCATAGCCATAGCTGAGCTAAGAACTCATGTACTCTGTGTAAATTTTTGTACCAAAAACGCACCCTAGCTACTCTACTTGCTGTCAACCAAGTATTCTTGTACAGAACTCCTGTAGGATCGAACTAGCAATACTCCCGAGTAGGAATTTTGGACTCTAGTGCTTACCTCATACAGAATCCTGGACCGGCGGGAGTGCTAGAGGCGGATGGAGGAGTCGAAAACCTTGATGGAGACAAGGGCGCCGGTGATGGCGCCACACCTCAGGCTTCACCGCCTTTGGCGCCTGCATCTTCGCAGACGCGGGAAGCCGCCCCCGGATCCGACATCTCCGACACCGAATCCGACTTCCCTGCCACCAAATCCCGCTGGAAATACTCATCCAGTCAAAAAAATCTAAGCTTTTTCATGAATCCAGCCGAGATAGAGCCGTCTTGGTCAATGGAGCACATATTTGAGGGAGTATGGGATGGAGGATGAGCGCAGCAGCGACAACGCATGGGGAAAAGGTGGTGAGGAGGAGGAGAAGGGAACAGGGACAAGGAGCAGCGGGAACGCGCGGGGATGGAAGTTCATGGAGAGTTGGATACGGGGACAGGAACGGGGGATGGGGTCGGGGTTGGGTTCAGGAGAAGACAGGGACGAGAAGGTGGACTCAAGATGAAAACTTCAGGGGGGCTTTCGCAAGAACACCATCGCGACAGTTATTTCCGAACGGAGGGAGTACTTGAGAAGGACTAAGGATGTGCTCCTAGTTTATGGAGGTGAGGTTGAACTCAGTGTAAGGGATTACATGGATGCGAGTTATCTTACTGACTCAGATGATTCTCGTTCACAATCTGGATACGTGTTCGTAATAAATGGAGGGGCTATGAGCTGGAAGATTTCCAAGCAAGAGATTGTTTCTGTATCTACAACAGAGGCTGAGTATATTTCTGCCTCGGAGGCGGAAAAGGAAGCTGTTTGGATCAGGAATTTCCTAATTGATCTTGGTGTAGTTCAGGGCTCGTCCAATCCGTTAGACATGTATTGTGACAATAATTGTGCTATTGCACAAGCCAAGGAACCTAGACAACACCAGAAGAACAAACAAATACTCATGTGATACCACCTGATTTGCCAGTTCGTGGATCAAGGTGATATCAAGTTATGCAAGGTACATATGGATGCAAACGTTGCAGATCCATTGACAAAGCCACTTCCACAACCTAAGCACGAGGCACACGTAATAGCCATGGGCATTATATGCCTAGACATGTGATGTCGGGATGATTGACTCTAGTGCAAATGGGAGACTGTTGCGAATATGCCCTAGAGGCAATCATGGCTGATGATATTTCCCAAAGTATTCATAAAGTAAAGTTATCCTTGTATGAACATCAGATATGTATCACTGAATGCGTGATTCAGTTGTGGAACTATATATTCATGATTGTTCATACTAGATTGTCCTTGGTCATTGAGGTTGTGCTGGACACGCAGCTTAGACTAATGTGCAAGTCGGCTGATGACATGGTTCCACTTGTCATGGGCATGGTGATGCTATTCCGACATACCCTGATTTGGCTAAAGAGTTTAGCGAGTCGGACTGACCCATAGTTGAGATGTAACGAGCATGTTGTCATTGGCAGTCTTAAGAAATGGAATCCTTTGACCTGAGGTGATTGCATGATCTGAGTTGTGGATCGCCAACTTAGGTTCTATCAAACGTTGTTCCATAAATGGGCAGTTATAGAGGTACTCGGGTTGGTTGTGAAGCAAGCTGCGTGATGTGGATTACCAAGATGGGATATGCCCCTCCATAATGGAGAGATATTCTCTGGACCCTCTCGTGTGATATGATTCAGAAGCATGGACATGCGCTACTCAGTTAAGTGTTAACTGAGGAGTTGTACTACGTGTTAGTCCAGTGAATCACATATCATGGTACGAGAAGAGAGTTAAGCTATTAAAGGGATGGCAACTACTCGCCTATAGCTTAACAGGTATATCATGAGGCAAAGGAACTTGGATGAAAGTCACATTGAAGGTTCGTCTTCTGACTTTAAGGCACTTGGGAGTTGGCACATCTTGCTAGAGGTCGCTACCATCTATCGACTTGAGAGCGAGTGTTCATGGGAGTGAGTTGGACTCAAAGCCATGACGAGATACTTGGAGGAGTGGCTCATTTCGTGTCTAGGTGTACGTGAACCTATAAGGTCACACACTTAAGGGTAAGGAGCCCATGTGGATTAGATCCATGTGGAGATTGGAGTACGGCCTAGATGGGCCTCAAGCATTGAGCCCAACTAGGAGTGCATATAAGTGGAGTGACAAGGGATAGTCCCTGACCTAGCCGTCACTTTCTCCACTTCCATTTCGGGCGAGACAGGATCTAGCAATCCTCTGTCTGAAGCTCCTTCCTGTATATGTGGATACCGGTAGAGGCGTTGCACGTGCGGCGCTGGAGGCAAAGGTGTTCGTGGGGATCTAGTGGAGGAGCTGTCCACGGGATCCTGAGACTGTCTGTGGGATCGTTTGGCACTGCTTCGACGCGCTACATCAACTTCCACATCTGCGTGTCTAGCGGTAATCTCGTGGCCTATAACCTTAGATGGATCTTGGGCGTACCGTGTAAGGGAAAAAAGTTGTGTTTATCTCTGCGCAGCCCAACAGTAACACCCCATCCAACAACAGGCCCTTGGGGTGTCACTCCTGGCCGCTTACTAGGATCTATAGGCTAGCCCCACGGACCAACATGTGTCTTTTCTGTGCACTTTATCCTCACTCATGCACATCCAGGAACAACTTATCGATCGGTCACCCATCCTCAAATTGCTCTAAGCCAAGCACGCTTAACCTTGGAGTTCTTTTCAGATGAGGTTCCAGAAAATAAGTTGCACCTTGTTGGTATGGGTATTATATCAATCCTATTAAATCATGCACCTGGATCTCACATACACCCACCCTTAGAAGATCGATGCCCTCATAGATCAAGCACAAGTCAGGAATGTCCCCTCTTGGCACACGTCTATGCATCCAGTGTCGGCACATGTGACATGTCGTGTCCACTCTGGTCCACATGTCCTGCCACTAACCCGCACACTCCCGTGTAACAGGGAGAACCTGACTCTAATACCACTTGTAACACCCCGTCCAACAATAGGCCCCAGGGATGTCACTCTTGGAAACTTACTAGGACCTCTAGACTGGCCCCACAAACCAACACTTGTATTTTCTGTGCACTTTTTCCTAACTTGTGCGCACCCGGGAACAACTTCCCGGTCGGTTACCCATCCTCAAATTTCTCCAAGCCAAGCATGCTTAGCCTCAGAGTTCTTTGCATATGAGCTTCCATAAAAGAAGTTGCAACTTGTCTGTATGAGTATCCTATCAATCCTATTAAGCCATGCGACTGAATCTCAAAGTCTTATCATAAAATCTAAGGAGAAATAGGATCTCCTAACGGATCTACAACAGACCTTCAGCGAACCTCCGCGGATACTGGAATATGCTAAACCTGACAACATGCATCTTCGGGGTAGAGGAAGGCAATATCCTCAGGGTGATCATCTCGCACCGTGGGATCGATGCTAACCCTAGGAAGATTAGTGCGATTCGGCATATGGAATCACCCCAGAACCGGTCAGAGATTCAGAAGCTAGTGGGGCACATGGTATCCCGCAATCGGTTTGTCTCCAAACTGGGAGATAAGTCCCTACCCTTCTTCAAGCTCCTCGGGAACCACGGGGGCTTCTATTGAACTGATGAGGCAAAGAAGGCCTTCAAGACCTTGAAGACGTACCTCTCCGAACTGCCCATACTAGCATCACCTCATGTGGGGGAAACCCTATACCTCTACATGTCATGCGGTCCTAGGGCGGTCACCGCCGCTCTTGTCGTCGAGAGGTCGGAAGAGGGAAAGACGGAGAAAGTTCAACGGCTGATGTATTATGTTAGTGAGATCCTGCACGGCCGCATAGACTTCCCACTCAGGCGATCCTAGGAAACCAAGAGAACACAGGGAGGAACGTGTAGTGGGCGTCAAGATTGCTAACTATGGGATCCAATTCACCCCACTGTTAGCAATCAAGGGGAATGCACTACTGATTTCATGGAAGAATGGACGGATAAGATGGCTCGCACAGGCAAACCCGATGGCCACCCGGAGGTCTGGACACTGATCTTCGATTGATCACTCACTATGCAAGGAGCTAGAGCTAGAGTCATGTTGGTCACTCCAATGGTTGAATGCATGCAGTATGCCCTCCAAATACATTTATGTGCCTCCAACAATGTGGCGGAATACAAGGGGTTACTCACGGGTCTGGGGGTAGCCTCGTCCCTAAAGATAAAGCACCTTAAGTTCATGGGTGACTCATAGCTGGTGATAAATTAGGTGAATAAGGGATACAGGGCCACATATGATACCATGGTGCTCTACCTTCAGGTGGTCCTTAGGCTCGAATCCCATTTCAATGGGATCGAGTTTCACTACATCCCAAGGAGGGAAAATAGTTTGGCAGACATACTCGCCAGGCAAGCCTTCTTGAAAGATCTCAGGCAAGTAGGGGTGTTTGTCAAGAGTTTGTCCCAGCCATCTGTCGAACACGGGGAAAAACTCTCCGAGGAAGATGGGATGGAGCTGACTAACCTTACGCAAGACCCTCCATGAGGAATCGCTGGAGAGATCATCACGGTAACAACCAGGTCCTAGGCAGCCAGGGGAATCCCAAAGTAGAGGAACCACCACAGGTCCCCATTGAATGCGCTCCCTGCGACATAATCTCATAAGTCCCACCGATAGTGTTATGTAGGAAGAGGAGAGGCACCAAGGGGACAGTTCTTGTGGCGTGCTACCCTTCACCGGAGGTGACACCTGGATGGGTCCTTTGGTGCACTACTTGGAAAACAACCAACTACCTCATGAGCAGGAGGAGGCTAAGAAGATATCATGGTTGGCTTCAAGATATGTGCTCATCGAGGGCGAGCTCTACGGGAAATGGGCGCTCAGAGTCCTCTCATGATGCATCATTTTGGAACAGAGACACTCTCTTCTAGAAGATATACATGGAGGCTTGTGCAGCTCACACAACTCGTTCCGTCCTACCGTGGGAAAGGCCTTTAGGCAGGGATTCTATTGGCCCACCGCATGTCAGGATGCTAGAGACCTTGTCAAGAAATGCCAGACATGCCAGTATCATGCAAGGAAGATCCACCGGCCCGCTCAGTCCATGTAGACCATACCTCTAGCATGGCCATTTGTGACTTGGGGACTAGACCTCCTAGGACCTTTCCCCAGGGCATCTAGCGGATTCACCCACCTCGTGGTCATGATCGACACATTCACCAAATGGATTAGGGCGGAGCCCTTAACCACCATCACAGCGGCCAGGGTCACAAGGTTCATCCTGAGAAACATCTTAACGGGTTTCGGAGTACCAAGAAGGATCATTCTCGAAGGAGGTGGAGGAGGTGCATTCATACAGGTAGGTAAGCGTGGCAAGGAATGGGAGAGGCACGGCCTCTGTAATCTCAAACCCTATTCACATCTCTAGGGACCGACTTCAGGACTTGACCCGTTACGGCGGCATCTCCTTAGGGCGTGACTCATGGTCTCGGCGAAAGCAAGGTAAATGTCGTGGTCAACCACCCTCTGTCGGCCTTCTAAGGAAGAGGGCTAATAATTTGGCATTAAGAGTCGGTTGATACGTGTGGGTAAAGTTATGCACCCCTGCAGGGTAATGATATTTTCGAAAAGCCGTGTCCACGATTATGGACGACTTGGGAACGGAAGTGACGATCATAGATAACTATAACTAATGTTAAAACTTGGCAACTAATGAGTGTTCTGGAATTACTTCCTCCGGGTCCTTTGAGGGGGTAATCCAAGTTGAAAGGTTCTCATGTGATGATGAAGGCAATTTGAAAGAGTTACAATGTAGTATTCTTACCTCTTTTGAAATGATCTGATTAGACGAGCCTCTTCTCCCACTTGTTCTCAAAACAAAGCTGGCTTTTGCGAAGTAACCATAGAAAGCCTTTCTAAACCAAGCATGTACCGTAGGTTATTAAGTCTTGCGGAGTACATCCTGTACTCAGCCTTGCCTCGTTAATGTTTTTTACAGATGAAGCTACTTCAACGGAAGGTGGTTTCTGCATTGACGTCGACGAGTAGTTGGGGATCCCGGGCAGCAGCCTAGGATCTATGGAAGGGTCGTTTGCTTATCTTTATGGCCTCTTAGGCCCTTTGCTAAGTTTGTTGTTTAGAACAACTTATTTGCTTCCGTTGCTTGGTGTTTGATGGGTTCTTTGACCCCTGGTTTGTAATACTTGTATGCACCTCTGTTAAGAGCGTACCTTAATAATGTACGGTTTGTACGTTATATAATGTTACCGAATTATTCCCTTCGCGTTTCGAGCTCGAGGTTAGGCTTATGTCAGATGAAGATGTGGTATTTTCCTAACCCTGATCCCAGGTCGTGACATAATACCCCTTAATGATGAAAAAATTATGATGCACCCATGGATCATAACAATCCCATGACGAGTAAACAATCATACCTGGGGATGAACTCCATGGCATAGGCACTAATGGCAAGGTAGAATAATATGGATGACATACCGGCCAAAGTCTTTAATGGTGATACATAAACCTTTGGCATGATCGCTGGTTGGCTTTATTCGTTTTGTTCTCCATCCTTGTTGCTCTTCTCACAACAGGGGCTTGTGCATCTTTCTTGTCATGGGGGTTTCCCTTGGGAACCCATGCCATGTTTGTTTCTTTCATATCTTCCACCCTAAGCCGATATAACTTTCTCTCTTGCAATGTTATAAGCCAAGTGGGAATATCAATTGAGGTTTTGTTTCACACAATGGCATGCCTTTCTTACTCTTGGGCACTTTCAACTTTTCTTATTTAGACTCGGCAATTGGGTCTTTGAAAGTTACTCACTTCAATTCCTTACCTTTAGTAGCCAATATCAACTGAGTTGGATTTTCACTATTTGGAGTTGAGTCTGAAACAGCACACTTGCATCCATCCTTTTTGACTTGGTAAACTTGCTTGATCACTTGTTTCTTCACGCCATGAACTCCGGACCGATTCCTTTTGATTGAAACGGTCTTGGGCGTGTGATTTTTATTAATTGTTGATCTTCTTGGAGCTGCACAGTTTGAGTGAGATGATCTAGAATTAGATGGATAACATGGTCGTGAATCATACCTTTCCCATGGTAGATATGAATAAAAATCAACATAGGAAGGTATCCATGACATTGGCATTGGTGGCCCAAAAGGAGGATATGAATTTATTGCATTGAATTTCTCATTTCGCCAATCCTTGTCTTTAGACTTCCGCCTTGGGTGATATTGTTGCTTTTGCATTACTTTGTCGATAATCACTTTGCTCTCCTTTTATATTTCTCTAATAGCTGTGTGAAATTGAATTTTGATTTCTTAGACTTGTGAATATTATGGTCTTTGTCTTTCTTGGGTTAGCATGCATCGATCTTTGTACTTGTTTCCCCCCAGTGCTTGATGTCTTCATTGTAGCTGCAATGGAATGTCTGCCTTTAAGAATGTCTTCAACATTCTCTTGAAAATTTCTTTACTTGTATAGGCTTGATCCTATCATCCTTGGTGTCTACCTGCTCATCATATGAATAGGCTATAGGTAGCCGATGCAATGTCATTTGGACATCAAGAGTAATCGAAATAGATTGGTCATTTATTTGTGTTTTCACAAATTTCAATCGTACCTTATTAACAGCCAATTGTATTATCAGGAGTAAGTAATAGCGCCAGATTATTTCGACTCGACCTGCTATCCACATCGTCTTGATTCTTTTCGGCCATGGGACGGATGCCAAAAAAGAAATGCAGCAATGTCGCAACAAAACCCTGCTATCCCATGAGGTGGGTCCCGCTGCGGTCCAGGGTGAAAGATTCCTTACCCTAGATAGGTGTACCACATGCCGTCGTACCCCGTGTCGCCAGACGGTGGGCCGCGCACGAGACATGGGCCTGCTATCATCATCTGCAGGCAATAGCACGCTCTATGAGAGGCGTTCCCAGTGCGACATGGCTCTACACCCACCGAGTGGTGGGACCCTATACGAGCATATGTGGCGTGGCCAAGAGGCGAGATGGCTACTGAGGTGGCATCGAAATGCATGGGCGGATGCTGGTTCTTGCGGCAGAGAGACGAGCTGGCAACGTAGGCGTCCATGTTTTCTCACAGCGATATCATACGATGGATCCTGGCGATAGCAGAGCTAGCATCATAGGGCATAGGTGCCTGTGGTTTCCCATGGCAAGGTCGTATGTAGGGTCCTTTCTAGAGCCATCGTAGCCAAGTAAACTCTTGATGGAAGCGGGTTCTCACGGTCGAGATACCAACTGGCTTCCTAGACTATAGGCATTCATGGGTTATCACGGTGGATAAACAAGCTGTCAGCATCCCATGTTTTCGCGCCCATACATTGGCTATGAAACACTGAGGGGAAGCTCCTTCCTCCTCAATGCATTATGTACCCTTTATTCTCTCCCACCTCCACTCCGCTTTCTTTAGCTTTGACATTTCGCTTCCAGCGTCACCGATGAGGGTGAACATGATGTGTGCACAGAACCACTTCAATATACATGACGAATGATCTAGCCACCAGACCAACTATGTGGTTTTTTCGGTATCGTCTACTTCTTCCTTCATCGCGTACACTGGTAAGGTGCTCTTTTGTCTCTCTTTTTATGCTTTCGCATCATGCTCAATCCATTTTTAGATTCGTACTTTGTTTCCATGTCCATGCTTGCAAGTGCTCTAATTCCGGTGGCACAGGTAGGCAGCAAATATGGAGAGGACGAGTGTCGTTGCCTCAAGCACACCATGATCGTCCACGCATCTCTCCCCAGCTCTTCTTTCGTGTCAGTGATAACCTACCTAATATGCCATATGTGGTCGTCGCTGCTGCAGGACAACAGTCGGCACTTTGAGAGGATCAGCACGCCATTTGCGTGCCCTATCGCTTCCACGGACAGGTCTTCATGCATGCGGTCATGGACGATGAGCTTCTAGAGTTGGCTTCTTCCGACTATTCCGGTAGCTTGTAGTAGGAGTAGGTGAAAGGGAAACGGACATCGCCTAGAGGGGGTGAATAGGCGTTTTAAAATTATTACGGTTTAGGCTCTAATAAATGCGGAATAAAACTTAACGTTTAATTTATCAAGCCAAAACCTATATCCACTAGGTTTACTAAGTGCACCAACAACCTATGCTAAGCAAGACAAGCAACAAGGTGATAGCAATATATAATACTTCAAGCACGATGGCTATCACAATGTAAATTGCATAAGTAAAGGGCTCGGTTGAGAGATAACCGATGGATGCGGAGATGATGATTTGTTTTCCGAAGTTCACTTCCAAAGAAGCTACATCTCTGTTGGAGAGGTGCGAGGGTGCAGTGTACTTCGAACACCACAAGTGGCTCACCTCGAGGTGTGGTGGCTTGATGCTCACCCAACACCACACAAGGCCTCACCCTAAGATGCGAAGGCATGCAACCTACCGACGCCACAAAAGGCTCACCCTATTCTCCCGTGAGCTCGCCACAAAGGCCTACTCACCCTATTGTACTATGGGACACTTGAGGGCAGTCACCGAACCCGTATAAGGTTGGGGAAATCTCCACAACTCAATTGGAGGCTCCCAACAACAATGCCACAAAGGCTACAAAGCCACAAAAGGCAACAAGGCCACAAAAGGCTACAAGACCAAAAAAGGTCAACAATCCAACCACACAGCCGTCTAGGGTTCCAAGAACCCAAGAGTAACAAGCTCAAGAGCTTGAACTCGCCGAATCTCCATGGAGAACTCAAACCTATGCACCAAATGCAAGAGGCAAGTCCTTCACTCCCAAATTCCAACAAAGCTACAAAAGCTATTGGGGGAATAAGGGAGGAAGAACAAAAGAGGAGAACACAAAATTCTCCAAGATCTAGATCCCAAGGATTCTTTCGCAAAGAAGGGATTTGGTTTGGTGGGGTTGTAGATCTAGATCTCCTCTCTAAAAACCCTCAAAAGGATGCAAGAACCATAGGAGGGGGAAGGGGAGAGGGCAAGCTCTTGAAGGTCAACAATGGAGGAGAGAGAGAAGGGCAAAAACTAAGAAGAACCAGTAAGGCCCGAAGGGGAAAGGGGAGCTCCTTTTAAAGGGCTCCCCGATCTGCCCGTTACTCACAGATCCGCACACGGATGGTAGTACCGGTGGGTGGCTGGTACTACCGGTGGCACTCAGCCAACGGTCCAAAAATGGCGATGCGAATGAACACAAAACGAGTACGGCCGGTAGTACCGCCTGTCCACCAGAACTTCCGGTGGGGTCGGTACTACCGCCCGAAATACCGATCGAACATCCGACAAATAGAACTCATGAAAACACAGAAGACACTGAACCGAAAACAGGGTTACGGGAATTTGGGACGGAATTAACACCGGTACTACCGGTGGAAAAATGCCCTAGAGGTACTACCGGTGGCCCATCGGAACTACCGGTCAGGCAAAAACTCTAGAACCAAAACTGCCACATCTTTTGCATCCAAACTCCAAACGAGATGAAACCAATTTTGCTCGAAATATTGGGTATCATCAAGGGAGAAAATACCATGAATATATATGCGAGATACCTCCCAAGGTGTGGAGCCAGAAAAAACCCGCAAGATCATAAACACAATAAGATATGCACGAGAAATCCATTTTTGATGAACTAGAGCTTGTTATGAAGATAACCACAAGCTCTAGATCCTCACATGGACAAGAACCAAACAACAACCAAGAAAGATGATGCTATGTATGAAAAGGTTTGAGCTCTCTTTGAAAGATATGAACGAGACACCCACTCGAGAGCCCCTCTTGATAGTACGGCTATCTATCCTAAACCCGGTCTCCCAACACTACAAGAGACCGGTAACATAGAAACCCTATCAAGATCATACCTTTGCCTCGAGCATCCCACTTGAGCTTGATGTAGACGATCTTGTCACCTTCAAGATGGAACACCTTTCTTGATTGCTCTTGCTTGATGAAGACTTGCGAATGGCTCCCCCATATTCCATGGGGAAACCTCTTCTTTGACCGTGTCTTCATCACTCCATGAACGCCGAGGATGGAAAGCTCCAAGCATGAGATCTTCTAGAGATGGCGCACCGTGAGCTTGCACATCAATTCTTGATGATGATGTCTTGAAGAAATCCATGAGGAACTCCATATTCTTCTTCTTCTTCAAGACAAACTAGATCTTCTTCTTCTACTTGATTCCAATAGACACAAAGCCCTTGGATATTGCTTCTTCTTTTCCAACCTTGAAATCAACACATGGTCCAAGCGATACCAATGGACAAACCTACAAGTGAAACTAAATTTACACATTAGTCCATAGGGATTGTCATTAATTACCAAAACCACACATGGGGGCATACCTGCCCTTTCAGTAGGGATAGCTAGGAGTAGGGGTAAGACAGTCTGATAGGACTTTCTACTCGCTTAGTTTGCTGAAAAAGTTGTGCCTATGTAATAGTTAGGTTTGTAATATGAGTCAAGAAATAAAAAATTGTCCTGTAATGTGTTTGTTTGCATCAGATTAAAGAAATGTTACTTTTCTCGGCTTCAATTTCCTATCGAGTTTGTGTTTAGCTGTTAGAAATATACACGACAATAAATAAAAATAAATTGTGTAATGTGTTTGTTTGCGTTAGATTAAAGATATGTGTGTTTTTGTCGGCTTTATTTTTAATCGAATTTGTGTTTAAATGTTGGAAATATCATGTCTCTCTAATACTATGGTTTGTAATTGGAAAATAAAAAATATTTTGTCATGTAATGGGTTTATTTCCACAAGACTAAGAAAAGAACGTTCAAACGACGCATGACTTGGTAATCGGATCATTGTCTCTGTAATACTTATCCTTCTGTTTCTAATCAGATTGAATAAATAAATTATCATTATTTTACGTGTATGCATATATAAGAAGAAGTTATGTTTCATTTCCTCTATAATACTTAGACTTATGTTTCTGACCGGATCGAATCAATAAATTGCCGCCGTTTTACGTGTATGTATCCGTGAGAACAATTTTTGTTTTCTACTTCTTTCCTCTGTAGTCGGATTAAATAATCAAAAAAAATGAATGTAGGTTAATGTGTTTTCTTGCTAGCCGTGTTTCGTACGTTTACTTCTTCGCATAGTGCTTTGAATTTTCAGCTGTTTAGTTATCGATGGTCAGATTTCCGGTTTTACGTTTGATTTGGACTACAGAGGTCGCTTCGTAGGTCAGGACGTGGGTATCGAATGTGTGCAAGACTGTCTCTTATATTGTTCTATAAATGTTTTCTCTAACGCACATCGTGTATGCTTTGTAGATATGGTCGTACATATTGAACATGTGCGAGACTATCTCTTATATCATTGTATAAGAGTTTTCTCTTACGCACGTCGTGTATGATGCCCATGTGTATCTTATCTCGATGTCCTAGATGCCATGGTCATAGGAAACTATAAGAGTTTACTTTCTTTGCTTTATCGACATGTTGTAAAACACTATGGTTGACAAATTCAAATGATTTGGTCATTAACTATATTTGCATCGACGTGTTTACCATGTTTTGCTCTTTAGGATCTTTTTTCTTATGCTAACATGTAGCGCAATCATATCATCAAGTGTTCTGCCTGCTGGCCGTTTCCTGAGTGGTGCAAAGAGAAGTCTAGTTTGATAAAACATGTTGCAATTCTCTATACTATGCTTAAATGAATCATGCAACTTGCAATACATTCGTGCTTATATTGATGGTTGAACATTGTGACCAAGAATTCTAAATATAATTTATTTTCAGCAACATATCAAATATATGACCACTCGTCATTAAACTAGAGGTACACCTTTTATCTCCTAGCCGATCTTTTTGTGCAAATGACTTTGGAATTAAGCAACCCAGTGGTTCAGATTTCACATCACCCTGTTCGGCTATACATTATCTTTTGCACTACTTTTTCAATGTCTTCAAAAAAGTAATTATTTTAGAATCGGCTTTTGTGCAAGACAATAACCTTGGTTTTAAATTTCTGGAACCAAAATAGTTACAACACACATGTCTCACTTTAAACCAAATGTAAGACAAGTATGAAATAATTAAATGCACCCATGTATATATAAAATGCAAATGAAACGATGTGGAAAGCTTTGGTTGTAATACTTTGTTACTATCGATCTGACTAAATGGCATAATATGTTGACCGATATGTTTTGTGACAATTATATTTCTAATAAATAAATTACCTCTCTGATTGGTATTTCATAGATTAATTTTGCTAATAGATGCATCAATAACAATTTTTCGACCAAATAGGAATATAAGTAAGTTATTTTCTAGATGTACCTCTTTGAAGACGTTGGAAGTGTATGATGGTTGCATGACATGAACAAAACCTTGCGCATCTTTCGGATGATTCTCCCACGCCTTATGTTCTTCCTTTTATGGATCTCGTGCCTCTTTATTTTAATGTTCTTCGTCAATCGAATATTGTTTGGCTATTCTTTGTTGTTCTGAGTAATCATCAATTTCGTTGGCAAGAAACTCGTAGGGCAACATGTAAGCTCCCTTATATCCAGAAAAATCAAGCACGGTTGTTCTGCTAAGGTTTCCATGATCTTTCTCAACAAAGCTCGCTTCTTGTGATTTGATAAATCCGGCAAATGTATTTCTAATTCGGCTTCTTCAATAACCAAGTTGACCATCCTAGCCGAATCATTCTTATTACCTTCATAGTTTTTATCATATTTCAGAGTTTTTTCTTTTTGCATCATTGTATCAGAGGGTTCAACTTGTTTGTTGCGTGGAGGAATAAACTTGAATTCCTCTTCGAGCGTTTCCTTTAGCACCACTAGCTCTTCATCTCACCTCTTCTCAAGAAATTTGATTTCCTCTCCTTGCTACTTTCGCTTGGCTTTGTTCATCCATTAATTCTTCAAATGTCGACCTAGTGAAGTCATCGATGGTTTTCTCCTATGCATGCTTTTTCTTCCATGCCTCATAAGCTTGTAGGTTTTTAGTAACCCAATCTTGATCGGTTTTCCCCCCGACACTTCCTGTCTCTTTCAAACTTGATTCGGCGAAATTTTTCAATTGTGCGTGACAAGTACCAAATATCACAGTGTTATTAGACGACACATGTACTTATGTAGAATCTCCACTAACTTGGCTATTACCATGAAGGTGATCCGAATCATGAATATCGCTAGTCACATAAGGTGGCGACCGCGTGGTTACATGAGTTGGGGTATATGACGACTGAGGGTAACTGGCCAAATAACTAGTAGTAGTATAGGCGATTCCCCCCATCTATCGGCATGTTTGATCCAACATAATGTGAGTTGGCTTCCAATGGACAAAACCGTGAGACATCTTGTAGCATGACATTAAACCTAGCATGAGGTGTCTCATATTTTCTAGTCAAATACATCATGTTGTTCATCGACATATGTATGTATGGGGTTGCCGATGCATGAGAATTTAAGCATATGAGCTGCATGTTGCGTATATATGATTTCCAATGTTCATCAAGGAACTTCCATGTTGTCCTTTGCATGCTAGCCTAGCCGACATAGAACGTTCATCAAAAGTTCTAGCAACATCAACATAAGAGTAATATGCATCCACATAATGAGATTGATAATTCATGTTATTGATGTAGATTGCAGTCTCTCGTTGACGCTCTCTTCGTACCAAGATAGTGTGTTTGCACGTTCAAAGCTTCGTTCCCAACCGAGTTGCTGAAAAGTGTGTTTGCACACGAACACGTCACCGTTGTATCCTCCGTGTCGAGCGCTATGCGCGGCAGCATGCACCGAGGGAGGCTCGCCGAAAGCATGGTACGTAAGATAGTCTGTTGGGCACTTTTGTGACCCGAAACCCTGCTCGCCCAGGAGGGAACCCGTCATGGAGGTGCGGCGGGTATGCGCTGCCCTAGGTTGGCATTACCGCCACTAGAGCCACGTGGATTTGCAGCCTCCAATCTTGAAGAACGGTGAAGAATGAGACGAAAGATGCAAGACAGAGGGATAAAAGGTAGATGAACATGAAAAAATAGTAGATGTGTTCGTTCGATTGGTGTTGGTTCAATCGGCATTCGCCCCTAATGTATATAAGGAGCGGCTGAACTTTTCGTGTAATAAAGAGGGTTGGATTCATGTCCAAAGTTCTAGTTGGGGTCCAACTCGAACCGGCAAACCTGAAATTTGCATAGCTGTTCGGTCAAAAACTTGTCTTTACCTTCCCGGCCACTTTTGAAGCAGGAAAAAAGCTTAGATTAATATATCGTAAAAGGAAAAATTGTTCATCTCGAAAAAATGAACAACTTTGATGTTAGCCACTTTTTATCCAACCTGATTTGTATGGTCTTTTACCATTGTTTTCTTCTCAAACTCAAATTTTGACCAAATGATTTTAGTTTTGTTCGATCGCATTTTAATTCTAGGGGTAGTATACTTGTTAAGCTAAAGATAACCCCAAAATCAAAGGTTTTCATCTCAAAAAAATGAAACAAAAAATCATGTTAAGCACTTTTCATCAGAGCGGATATTGACCGCTTAATTTAAGTCATAAAATACACTACAACAGAATCAGCTTCCAGCGACGGTTTTCCACCATGGGCAGGCGGCTATTTTGGCTTCCTACTCCCTGTGTCAGTCGCTGATAAATTGGATTTTTCCGAAGCGTTTGGATGAACCATCTTTGGTAGTATACACCAGACAGTTCATATAAAGGGTCACCTCTATTAATATGATTTACATAGAAGATTTAAGTAATGAACCGCCGGCAACCTGGGAGACGATCGCCCATATGAACCGGCTCCAGTAGGCCGGGGCATCCGCATTTCTACAGACGTCCTGAAAACATTGGAGTAGGTTTCTACAATGAACCTACTCCAGGTGTTAGGAGACGGTTAGAAATATAAGCCACCTCCGCTAGACCAGAGCATCCGGATTTCTCGGTTTGGTCTGGGTTTAGGTTTTTCTGCCCGGAGCCTACGGGTGACTTTTGCACAAGTGCTTTATTTCATCAAATTACTGTTGAAACCCATTACAAAGACCACATAATTGAACTAAAGCAAACTTAATTAAATAGATTTTCTAGTGCTTGCAGTTACATTAGTATAGTAACAAAATAAAGGACATAGTAGCTAACTAGAAATGAATTTTTCACATATCTTGCTCTTTACATAGAGGAAGCAAGCTGAATGTCAAACTCTTGAGAAGCACATATTAAAGCTACTTTCTTGCTTAGACTTTGTGATGCAGAACATGACTGTCTCACCAACTTTGTATCCCCCGTGGTAAACAAAATCATGCCAGGTGGCCTTCTCCATGACTAAATTTGCCTTCTTTATCCTAAGACCAATTGGAGAACACAAGTACAGCTACGCCCGTCGTGCAACCAAACTTTTCCTGATGAGGGGAGTTCGCACTGTCTCATAAAACCACTGCTTAGCTTCTGCAATGTAATGAACATTATGTTAGCTAGTGTCGCATATAGAAAAATTATGTGAAGTAAAACTGAATTTCTTTTTGTTACTACTTACAAGTGTTTTATGCCCATTTTTTTCTCCATCAATGTATGGACGATAATTGGGCCGATACGAGTATAGTTGTCTCTGGCAAAAGCAAAGACACCAGCTTTCTCGATGGATGAGAGTGGCATTGATGGACATTTTATCACCGAATTAAGGATTTCATCTCATCCTTCCAATACAGCATTAGTCCAGCACTTTCTCACTTAATAAAAAGTACAGTGCTAGCTTGTAGTTCTGAAGAAACTATATGCTTCAAACAAAAATACTTATCGGATGACGATTGTTTTATTTAGTTACCCTATATGGTAAGCGGATATAGTTTCACATTGATTTCTCCATCTGCACCATACATTCAGAGTTAGTATAATATATCTCAATATACGGACGCACACAGAAAATTGTACAGAGAGTGTATATATCAACTAACCTGGCTTTTTAGAAAGTTTTTCCTTACTACCAAGTTTATTATATACAATAGCAGTGAAGAATTCTTGGTCACCATCCAAATACACAACAATCTGATCATAGGAGCATATATAGTAGTGGATGGTAAAATTATCCCATTGCTCACCCCATATCATTGTCTTGTCCTTTTCTTTGAGTGGTTCAAAGCAATACAAATATCCATCTGGCGTCACGATGCGCATCTTGTCATGAGGAGTTAATTCATTTAACTGCTTCTTGACATAGCAAGGAACATACTACAAAAAATAGCAGTTGTTTCTCTTATGGAGTTTAGAAATTCATAAACAATAGCTAAATGTTTTGCAAATTCTTTGTATGCTATCAATATAAATAATCCATTTAACTCTACACGATGTACATAATGCGCATACCATTGTATTTTCGGTCACAACATGTATAGTTAGTATGAAAAATGAGCTACGGTGATTCTTCTGTCTGCATGGTCCCTCAATGCTCATGCAAACAAGGCAACATCGAGCCTACACAAAATAAAGCTAACTGAATTATTTCCCAAAAATCTAGCTACAACTTGAGTTAGTCCAGGCACACCTTTTGTCGTGGTGTGGAACACTGCAGTGCTAGTGGGGGTGGCATGAAGGGGATAATCAGGATGCTATCGGTGGCTACTCGCAACGAGTTGGGCACAGATACTGCAAACACAGCGATGTAGCTAGGTTCGGAGCCATCCGGATGAGGTAACACTCCTACTCCTGCATGGGTCTACTATATGGGGAGCAAACACTCCGTATAAGTTCTCCTTGAGCTATTTCCCTAGCTTCTATCGAGATCTAGAAGAAGATGAACTACTGAACTTGTAGCTTCTAATTGTCTCTACCTAGAACCCTAGCACTACCCCTCCCCTTATATACTGGTTGGGAGAGGTAGGTTATAAAGTGGGCTCTAGGGTTTACTGTTTGGGCTTTGGGTTTAAAAAGCGGGTCGGCTGACCGGGTCTAGCAGGTGGGCCAGGACACGGTCAAGCTCCCGTACAGGTGGGGACTGTGTCACAGTGTCCCAGCGTTGTTGCTTTGGGCTTCACCCAGCGCTTTATTGATCATCTTGGCGCTTTATCCATCAGCTGGAGCTTTATCCGTCAGCCTCCAGCCTTGGCGCTTTGGCATCCTCGTCTTGTAGCACCGGCAATGCGGCGTGCCAGCCTGTCTAGTCAAGGGTGGACTCAGCATGGAGCGTCACCCTCCCTTCTACCATTGGCCAACGGATCTGAGGCGGTCGGGTAGAGGTGGCCACCTAGCCGGCTCTTCTGGTCACCCAGCTAGACGGGTCAGTCGGGGAATCACGAGGCGAACCGGGTGGAGCGTTCCACCCGGCTGTGGCTCTTTGTCTTGCGGCCATCTGGCCAGGCCTCCCTGGAGCCGGCCAGTTGGGCCTGGCTTGGCCTACCCGGGGGTCATCCCCTCGACACTAGTCCTCGAGCGCGTTGGGACTCTGCTTTGTGGAGAAGTGCTTGCATGCTCATGAGTTGAAATGATTGCTGGCAAAGAGCTGGTTGTATTCTCATCTTGTAGTGCTTGTCCGGTAATGCCTTGCTGGTAGTGCTTGTCGTTTTCTGACTTGAGATGCTTGTTATTTCCCGGCTGGAGTTTACCGGCTACGGACCAGTGGCCCACCCACAGGGTGTGAGCGGCGATTGAATCTACCGGCTGTTGCAACTAGCAGGGGAGGTGAATCGCTTTATTGATGACCTTAGTGCTTGTGTTGGCCATGCATGCCACCTCTAGCGTGTGTCGCGCCAGTTTGACCTCTTGTCCTGCCGCGGTAGTTTTGGTAACTTTGCACACGCCTCCATCATAGCGGTTTCTTGGGGATTGTGCACGCACTTGGCCTTTGCAGTAACGCCTACAGGATCTTTTGCGGGAGTTACTATGGCGCACGTGATCCAGAACTGAAGTGTCATGGGGGAAGTGGAGCGGTTCCTTGCCACGTGGCGGAGGGGAGCGCAGGGGGCGCGGTTACTCTTTCACGATAAATAGGAGCACAAGGGAGACTTCTTTCCCTAATTCATCTTCTCCCTGCGCCCGCTGCTTTTGCCTTCTACGCTCTGCTCCCTTTCTGCTTGTCTGCGCCTCTGTTTCCTGGTCGCCAGTGCCACCTATCTTCTGTCGCGATGATGGGACATCGCTTCTCCAACATGGCCGCTGCTCCTGCCGAGATGCTGCCTGAGCAGGCCAGCGATTGGTGTGGCTCATATGTCACCGACGAGATCGTCCAAAAGTATCGGTGGGGAGATTCATCTCATCGGAGCGCTTGGTGAAGCATCGCCTTGCGCCGGAAGGGGAGCGGGTGCCTAACCCCCGGCCCGGGGAAGCCGTCGTCTTCCTCGCCCACTTCGCCCGTGGGTTCAGCCTGCCGCTGAGTAGGTTCATCCTCGAGCTCCTCGCGACCTTCAACCTCCAACTACACCATCTAAGCGCCAACGCCATCGCACAGATGTCGCACCATGTGGCCTGCTGCAAGGCCTTCCTGGGGGTTTTCCCGGATGCGGTGAACTTCTTGAAGTTTTTCAACTTCAAGGTCCAGGTGGTGGGGAAGGGTGGCCCCTGACGGAGATCGGCTGTTGCACCATCTACCCGCGGTCGTTGTCAGTGATGCGGTAGTTGGAGATCACCGACACCGTCAAGCTGTGGCAGCGCTCGTACTTCTACGTGTGTAACCACACCGAGGTCAACTACATCAAGGTGCTGGTGTTCGCCAATGTCCCCTCCACCCGGAAAGCCTGGACCGTCCAGAACTTGGGTGCCCAGGCGGACATCGACCGGATGGCCCCCCGCGTGGCGGTGCTGGTGGAGGAGTGGCTCACTGCCCGAGACATCCTGTTGTCCTGGATGACGAGCCATGTGCTTCCGTTGTAGCAGCGGTCGCACAAAATGTGCCACCTTTCCGGCTCCCTGGATCCCACGCGGGTGTCCAAGGTGGAGGTGCTGTTTGGGGCCCTTCGAGAGTGGCTCGCCACCATCTCGAAGGAGACACTAGCGGAGGACTAGACCTTCTCCTGCTGGCCATACTACCGTAGCCGGCTGCCACCGAAGGTTAGCCTCTTCTCTTCTTCTCTGGGTGAATTTTTTCCTAGGGATCTTTTCTTGTTTCTTATTTTCCCCCTGTTGAGTAGCTTTTTACGGCACAGCTAGCGGAGGATGGCATGGGGAACGACGAGCTCCCCTCCTTCTCGGTTGACTTTATGCTGCAGAAGTTCCCTCCACAGGAGCTGGAGAGCTTCCCTAGTCATGACGTTGAGGGCTGCGAGTTCCCACCCGGTGAGGATGCATTTCTTGTCTTTACTCGTTTTTCTCTTCTTTAGCCTTATTCTTGACGCTCCGCATGCACCCTAGAGCAGCCGCACACGGTGTGGATGTGGACCCGGCTGAGGTCGCTACCTCGCGGGACAGGGGAAGCGGGATGTCTCGTCCAGCACCGCCCGAGCCGGAGGGGGCTCAAAGAGGGCCCACCGACCGAGGGCCACGACTTCCACGCCAAGCGTTGCCGGGAACGTTCCCTTGCTCATTTTTCTTTTCGTGGCTGGTTGCTTGCCCTTTATTTATCATGCTCTTCTCGTCTTGCATGTAGTGAGGTGATGTCCTTGGCCGGCTCCACGGCAATCGCCACTACGTCCGTCCCTCACCTGGCTGGGGATGAGGAGCCTACTGCTTTGGTTGAAATCTCTGCTACCAAGCCGGCTGAGGCTACCACGGGTGTGGCGGAGACGGTAGCGCCGGTTGCGCCAGTGATGTTGCACCGGGCCTCTGCCGCCTCCAAGCTTGCCAGGGCGCTCCTGGCCGGGCGCGGTGGTGCGGCTGCTCCTCTCCTCTGGCTGGCGGAGGGGGCGGAGCCGGTACTGAGCGAGTCTCAGTCGGGCTCCACCGCCTATCAGGTGGAGGAGCCTGCGGAGGCGGCACTGGAAACTACCGCGCAGTAGCCGCTAGAGACGATGGGCGGGAGGTGGCCCCCGGCTCCGGTGGAGTTGGTGCTGGGGCTCCGGGAGTGTCACGTTCGGCTTCGGGTAGCAACGACAACCTCTAGATCACCGGCTGGCGGGCGGCCCCGGTTGCGCTGCCCCCAGACTCTGTTCTGGCATAGCTCTCCGAGTCGGCGCCCGTCGCCCTTGGCCAGGCCCACCACCTGGTCGAGTTGATGAAGCAGGGGCTGGGCGAGGCCAAGGCGCTGGGGGCCTCTCTTGAAGTGGGTATATTCCTTGCCATTTTTGCTGCCCTTCTGTTCTACAGTCCTTTTTGTGCTCTTGTTAACTACATCTTCTTTGTAGAAAGCTTTTGTTGAAGCCGCCAAGACCTCGCAGTACCTGGGGTGTAAGATTGCTTGCTCTGCCATGTCCTCCCAGTTATGCAAATTTTCTGGTTTCTTGTTGACCATTGGGTACCCTCCTGCATCTCTGCTAGCGGACAGGGACCAGGAGGTGGACAGGCTGAAGGCGGAGGTGACCCGGCTGGAGGAATCCAACCAGGCTCGCCAGGCCTAGATCGGTCAGCTGGTGGAGCAATAGAAACAGATGGATATCAAGGCTGGCCAAGCCAATATGGTTGCCGACACCTGGACTAAAGCGCTCAAGAATTTTGAGAAGCTCTACGCCCAGCAAGCGGAGACGCTGAAAACTACTCAGGCCCGGGAGAAGACGGCTCTAGGGGAGCTGGCCCAGATTGCCGAGATCATCGTCAGTAGGTGACTCCTTCCCAACCAAACTTGCACCTTGCTTATTGTAGCCGGCATGTAACAACTGCTTCTTTTCTGGGTATAGCCCAATATCCTAGGGTGACCGATCAGGCTCTGGCGCACATCCCCGAGATGGACGCCGGACGCGATCTCCATCCGGTGGAGCTAGTGACGGTCATCACCGAGGAGGCCAATCAGATGCACAACGCTACCCTTGAAGCTTACGACTATGTCTAGCCCAACACCAACAATCCGGCTACGATGGCCGCCTTGGCTAAGAAGCTCTCCTCGGCTCCGGACCTGATGGACATTGCCTGGGACTGGGCATCGTGTGGCGGCGCGGAGATGGTGCTGGCACTGCTGAAGTGCTGGTATCCCGACGTGGACCTTCGGAGTCTCTCTAGAGGGTTTCGGCAGGGGACCAGTTAAGACCAGCTTCGCACTGAAGTTCCTGACATTCGCTCATGTGGTGTCAATATTGGGAGCTTCGTCCAACTGGACCAGGAATTCAGTGACCCGGTCGGCACGGAGGGGTACCACTACAGCCCACTCAGAGCTCCAACGGATGCCAACGCCCCGGCTGTGCTAGCCTCTGCCTCTGCCGCCGTTGCCTCCAGCAATGCCGCTCCAGCCGATTCCTCTAGTCCTTCTGCAGATCCTCAAGCTTGATCCCTGGATGCTTGGAGTATTTGTATTTGCTGAAAACTTGCCATTCCGTCTGTTGGTGTGAACAATTTTATTTTGGTTTGTATTAAACTCTGTTGGGAGCTTTGCCTCCTTTTGGTGATGCTATCTTGTGCTTGTTGTGTGCTTGTTTTTCTTGCACTTGCTATGTGTTGCACTTGTTGTGTGGGGGCACGTCAGCGCACGCATAGGGTGTAGTCCCCAAGGTTCGGGCCGGTTGGAAAATTCAGTTGGGTCGAAGCTCCGTTTTACTGCTGCTAGTTGTAGGTTTATGTGTGGGGGCGCGCGAGCACACCCACAGCATGTCGTCCCCGAGGTTCGAGCCAGATGGAAAATCCAGCCGGGCCAAAGCTCCTTTGTACTGCTGCTAGTTGCAGGTTTCTGTGTGGTGGCGCGCGAGTGCACCCACAGGGTGTAGTCCCCGAGGTTCAGGCCGACTAGAGAATTCAGCCGGGCCGAAGCTCCTTGGCTGCTCTTCTACCGTCTGGTAGGTGATTAGCATCCAGCTCTGGTACTTTGGCTCATGCAAATATGAAACACAGGTGATGGTTTGTGCGTTAGATATGCACGGGATAAATATAGTCTACAATTTGTTCATTTGGCTGAAAACATTGTTGTTTCACGCAAAACTGGTAACTTAGTCCTTTTCTTAGTGAGCATTGGTCGTTCAAGTTGTGCCCTTGCGAGCCATTAGCCGGAAACGAAGGATTGGCTTAGTTGGCGTACTGCACAATACTTTGGATTTTGGCTACTACTCTCGAGCGAGCGAGCGCAACCGGAACGTCCAGACGTTTTTGTTTTCCTTGGGACTTTTCCTGTATGGGTCTTCGAGTTTTCTACTCTTGCCATGTCTGTCAGCCGGCTTGCGGTTTGCAGCCGGAATCGAAGACGAAACCCTTAGAGCCGCATACAGTACTTTGACTTTTGGAATCCACGGCCGTCTGGGCCACCCGGCGAGTCCCCGAGAGAGACTACCGGATCCGGGGTTAGAAATAATGCAGCCGGAAAACATCAAATTATTCAGCAGAAAATGCTAAACGATTATATAGTCCCCGAGACTGTGTTGAGGCTCCTCAACCTGTTCATTACATAAAAGTAAGATACATGCGCCCTTTGTTCAGGTGTAGAACGGGCGAAGCAGGTTCGCGTTCCACGGGCACTCAGTTTCTTCGCCGGAGCGGTCCATCTTCTTCTTTGCCAGCTAGAGGGTGTCGATGAGGTAGTATGAGTTGTTCTGCAGCGCTCTACTGATTATGAATGGTCCCTCCCAAGGTGAAGACAACTTGTGCATCCCCTTGGTGTCTTGTACCAGTCGCAGAACCAGGTCGCCCTCTCGGAATGAGACATTGTGGATCCGGCTGGCATGGTAGCAGCGTGGGTTTTGCTGGTAGATGGTGGACCTGGATAAGCCCAGCTCTCGCGCCTCCTCGAGGAGATTGACGATATCCTCGTGTGCTTCTTGGGCTTGCTCCTCCGTGTATAGTATCTTGCGGGGTGCGTCGAACTCGATGTTAGTTGGCAGGACTACCTCTGCTCCGTAGGCGAGGAAGAATGGTGTGTAGCCGGTGGAGTGGTTTGGTGTGGTGCGCAGGCTCCACAGCACAGCTAGCATCTCTTCTATCCAGCATCCAGGGGATCTCATCAGTGCTTCGATCAGCGGGGGCTTGATTCCGGCTAAGACCAGACCATTTGCTCATTCGCACTTCCCATTGGATTGGGGGTGTGCGGCGAAGGCCAGGTCTAGGCGGATGCCCTTGTCTCCACAAAAACACGTGAAGGCCCTTTTGGCAAAGTTTGTGCCATTGTCAGTGATGATGCTGTTGGGGTAGCCAAAACGCGTGATGATGTCGGTGCAAAACTTGACCACTGTCGGCCCATCTAGCTTCTTGATTGGCTTTGCCTCGATCCACTTGGTGAACTTGTCCATGGCCACCAGCAGGTGCGTCATGCCAGATCACGCTGTTTTGAAGGGGCCCACCATATCCAGGCCCCAAACGGCAAATGTCCAGGTGATGGGGATTGTCTTGAGTGTCGCAGACAGAATATGTTTCTGCTGGGCGAATTGTTGTCATCTATTTACCAGATGCTCGGCATCTTCCAGCACCATGGGCCAGTAGAACCCGTGGTGGAATTCTTTTGCCACTATGGCATGTGACGATGCGTGGTGACCGCACTCGCCTTGGTGAATGTCTACCAGCAGCCGGATTCCTTCTTCTTGGCTCAGGCAACGCTGGAAGGTTCCTCCAACACTGTGCTTGTACAGCTCGTTGTTGATGATGGTGTACGCGCTTGCCCTGTGCTTTATTTGCCTTTCCTCGACCTCTTCATCAGGAAGCTCCCCTTTATCTAAGAAATTCATGAATGGCTTGCCCCATGAAGGTGTCTCCCGGATGGCACACACGGTCTCCATGATTAGCTTGACTTCCTCGCTCCCGGTCGGCTCGGGCTCATCGGGTGGCCTACCGGGTGGGAGAGCAGAGCTGGCAGTCCCTGGGCGGCTGGAGCCGGCTGGGAGTGTGGCAGCCTTTGGCCCAGCAGTCCCCAGGATGTAGACAGCAGTCCTCGGGTGCGGCACGGCAGTCCTCGGGTGTGGTGTGGCAGTCCCCACGATCTTTGCTGTAGCTTCCGGTTGCTTGGATCCGGTGGTCCCCGAGTCCGCATCTAGCACGATGGGATCGAATTCCAGAGATGGCGTGATGGAGGGCTTGCGCAAGTGTTCGAGGGCGACCCCACGCAGAATTGCTGCTCTTGTTGACCTGATGCGGGCGAGTGCAACCGCGGCTTCATTGTTTACTCGAGGCACATGACGAAACTTGCATCCTTCAAAGCAGGCGCATAGCTGATGTACGAAGAAGCGATATAGTGCCATGTTTGCGTCCTTGGCGTCCCAATCGCCTGATACTTGTTGCACCACTAGGTCTAAATCATCAAAGCATAGGATGCGCCTGATGCCTATTTCTTTTGCCATCTTCAGGCCGTGGACGAGCGCTTCATATTCGGCGATGTTTTTGGAAGCGCGGAAGTGGATCTATAGCATGTACTCCAGCTGGTCTCCCTTTGGAGAGGTGATGACGACCCCGGCTCCGAGTCCGCCGTACATCTTGGAGCCATCAAAGTGTAGCCTCTAGTGCGTGGAATCATGGCATGGAGGCAGGTATTGCATCTCCACCCAGTCGATGAGGAAGTCCGCCAGAGCATGGGACTTGATTGTCGTTCTTGGCTTGTACCGGATGCAGTGTGCGACGAGCTGTGTTGCCCACTTTGCCACCCGACTGGTGGCATCTCTGTTGCTGATGATCTCCAAGAGGAGGGCTAGCGCCACTACCCGGATGGAGTGCTCTTGGAAGTAGTGCTTCAGTTTCTTGGCGGCCATGTATACGCCATACATCAGCTTCTGATAGTGAGGGTAGTTCTGCTTTGATAGCGAGAGCACCTCACTCAGGTAATATACTAGGCGCTGGACCGGCTGCGCCTTTCCTTGTTCTAGCCTTTCAACCACCAGGACGATGTTGAAGACCCGGTTGGTAGTTGTAATGTACATCAGCATTGTCTCTTTTGCAGTGGGGGGCGCTAGTATTGGTGGAGAGGATAGCATGCGCTTGAGGTCGCAGAAGGCCTTGTCCGCCTGCACTGTCCAGACGAACTTGTCTGTTTTCTTCATGAGCTGGTACAGGGGGATTGCCTTCTCACCCAGCCGGCTAACGAACCGGCTGAGGGAGGCTAGGCACACAGTGTGGCAGACTCGGAGTCGGGGTCTTCAAAGCAGGCGCATAGCTGTTGTACGAAGAAGCGGTATAGTGCCATGTTTGCGTCCTTGGCGTCCCAACCGCCTGATACTTGTTGCACCACCAGGTCTAAATCATCAAAGCATAGGATGCGCCTGATGCCTATTTATTTTGCCATCTTCAGGCCGTGGACGAGCGCTTCATATTCGGCGACGTTTTTGGAAGCGCGGAAGTGGATCTATAGCATGTACTCCAGCTGGTCTCCCTTTGGAGAGGTGATGACGACCCCGGCTCCGAGTCCGTCGTACATCTTGGAGCCATCGAAGTGTAGCCTCTAGTGTGTGGAATAATGGCATGGAGGCAGGTATTGCATCTCCGCCCAGTCGATGAGGAAGTCCGCCAGAGCATGGGACTTGATTGTCGTTCTTGGCTCGTACCGGATGCAGTGTGCGACGAGCTGTGTTGCCCACTTTGCCACCCAACTGGTGGCATCTCTGTTGCTGATGATCTCCAAGAGGAGGGTTAGCGCCACTACCCGGATGGAGTGCTCTTGGAAGTAGTGCTTCAGTTTCTTGGCGGCCATGTAGACGCCATACATCAGCTTCTGATAGTGAGGGTAGTTCTGCTTTGATAGCTAGAGCACCTCACTCAGGTAATATACTAGGCACTGGACCGGCTGTGCCTTTCCTTGTTCTGGCCTTTCAACCACCAGGACGATGTTTAAGACCCGGTTGGTAGCTGTAATGTACATCAGCATTGGCTCTTTTGCAGCGGGGGGCGCCAGTATTGGTGGAGAGGATAGCATGCGCTTGAGGTCGCAGAAGGCCTCGTCCGCCCGTGCTGTCCAGACGAACTTGTTTGTTTTCTTCATGAGCTGGTACAGGGGGATTGCCTTCTCGCCCAGCCGGCTGACGGACCAGCTGAGGGAGGCTAGGCACACAGTAAACTTTTGCATGTCATGCAGGTTCTGTGGTGGCTGCATGCGCTCAATTGCACCGATCATCTCCAGGTTGGCCTCGATTCCGCGTTCTGAGATGAGGAAACCAAGGAGCTGGCCGGCTAGGACACCAAACACGCACTTCTCCGGGTTTAGCTTCATCTGGAACTGGCGGAGGTTAGCGAATGTTTCCATCAGGTCTTCGAGGAGTGTCCGCCTCTCCTTCGTATTGACCACCACGACAACAATGTAGGCGTGCATGTTTCTGTCGATCTGCATTTGTAGGCATTTCTGCATGCAGTGTTGGTACGTGGCACCTGCGTTTTTCAGTCCAAATGGCATGGTGGTGTAGCAGTAGGCCCTGTACGGGGTGATGAATGTTGTCTTTATCTGATAAGCGGGATTCAGTCGGATCTGGTGGTAGCTAGAGTACGCGTCTAGAAACGACAATAGCTCGCAGCCGGCATGGAGGGATGACCCCCGGGTACCCTAACCAGACAAGAACAAGGGCAGCCGGCTCGGGTCCGGCTAGCAGATAATAGCCAGACGCAGGCGTGTTATCCTGACTACCAGCCGGTAGCCGGAACAAGGAAGGGCGGCAACGCACAGACCCGGCTACACGGCATAGGCGGAAGCAATCAAGACAGAGACAGAGCGACGTGCTGCATAGTGCACGGTACACCCTGGTACAGCGACAAGACTCACCACTATGAGACCATGCCGAGGACTTTGCGGGTGACGCGGGCACAGTGGTCGGTTGTTGACGACAGGCTCGCACGGCGTTCACTGTACCCACGACGACCCGCACGGCGTGTACCTTCGACATGACAGATACTACCGAATACTATAGATGACCAGCTGGCTGGGGCCCACCTCTGGGACCCGCCAGCCGGCCTAGCCAGTGAGATGGTTGCCCCTTTGCCTATATAAGGAGGGGCAAGGCTCTCGTAGCACGGGTTGAGCATTTAAGAGGTAGCTAGTTCATACAGCTCGAGGAGCAAGCATACTCTGTATTCCACCCATAGTCAGATCGGTAGGAGCAGGAGTTTTACCTCACCACGAGGGCTCTGAACCTGGGTACTTCATGTGTCTTGTTACACTCGCTCGTACCCAATCCCACCTGCGGACGCCAACGAGAGCTTTCCTGCTAGTCCCCACACCTTTATATAGCCTTCTTAGGCACTGTCGTTTCCAATACAACGATAGTTGGCGCCCATCATGGGGTAGACATGGCTTCGACCGTAGTCACGTTCTGCACGAGACCCCGTACTTCACCCGGTGAGCGCGTGGCCTCTGGCCTCATGCTTACGCTAGGAAAGTTCGACTGCGTGATCGACAACGCGTCGTGCTTCACCGGATCCACCTTCCAGGCGGGCGGTTCTATCCTGATGTTCGGCGACCTTCCCGTCTATGTCACCACCGTGCCGGAGCATTTCCCTAGGGAGATCGTCTCCATCATAGAGTCGTTGTTCCATAGTAGCGGCATTCTCGTCGCTCCGTGCGGTATTGAGGTCATGATGGCTGGCTCCAGCACCCAACCTTGCCGTCCTCGGGAGCAAGGCGGTGACGAGGCCGGAACTTCTGTTCCTCCACAACCGAAGGATCCGGTGGAGGAAGCCATCGACCGACTCCTCACTCCAGTTACCCTCGAGGACAACCCGGAGGAGGCTGAGGAAAACTTCGCCATGGAGAGAGAGCTCCTCCTGCGGGAGGCCATCGACCTAGCCGCAACCACGAAGCAAGTCGACATCACCATGCGCGAGTACGACCGCGCTCATGGTCACACTCCGGCTACCAAGGAGCCAAGCCGGCGTGGGCAGGTGCGACGCCGGGACGGCGAACTAGGCAGAAGGATGGAGAGGGACAGCAAGTCGGATCCACCACCTCTCCTTGTTCGGCCCACCTACAGCACGCCCATCAAGAATTTGCGTGCGGAGCGAGCCGCAGTAAACGAGCTGCCCAACCTAGAGGGCGAGGAGCGAGACCGGCAACACGCCCGGGTGCAGGAGCTCCTCTGGATTGCGGACGAGCCGGCTGATGCCATCTGGTAGATGCACGAGGACCCCAGCGGCTCTAGGGGAAGCAAGCCACCCGACAACAGCAAGGGCGCACCCTGCAAGACCTAGCAGGCATCCATCCCTTTGGTGGGGAAATCCCGCAGCAAGCATCATGACTCGGGCCACAAAGGCAGCCGCATCAAGGGCAAACGGCGAACAGCAACCCACCACCGCCCCCTCTACCAACCGGAGCGCCATGACCTGCCGGCTCCTGTCTCTTGGGCCGGGTAGGAGCGCCCAATCCAGACCATCCAAACGCCCATGACCGCATCGAGCTCCTAGATCAAGAGCGCATCACGGAGGAGGAAGATTCAATCGAGCCAGTTTGCTTCGGACCCCATATCCGGAACGAGCCATTTCCGGATAAGTTCACCCTGCCAAGGTACACCCCCAAGTACGATAGCAGCATGAAGCTGGAAGACTGGCTGACTGACTATGCCACGGCAGTCGGTATCTCCCATGGAAACAAGCACGTGGTAGTGCGCTATGTCCCCCTCATGCTGACCGGGTCGGCAAGGATATGGCTCAACAGCCTCGCGCCCAACAACATCAACGACTGGCCAGACTTTGAGAAGGTGTTCGTCCACAACTTCAACAGCATGTAAAAGTGTCCGGGTTGCCCTCGCGATCTGGCCCTGTGCATCTAGGGAGCCATGAATCGGACCGCGAGTACCTCGCCATATGGACCGAGTTGCACAACACTTGCGAGCGCATCCTGGAGAGCCAGGCGATCGGGTTCTTCATGGAGGGGTGTCAAGAAGGCACCATGCTCCGCCACTGGCTACTGTGTGACGAGCCGAAAACCATGGCAGAGCTCATGACGGTCGTGGACCAGTACGCCACGGCTAACGCTACGATGAAGAAGCCCCTTCGAGTGAATGCTGGCGGCCAAATGACTCCCACTGAGCCGGGTCGCGATCGACCGAGTAACCGGGCAGCGAAGCCCGGTCCTCTAGATGGCACGGCAACGACAACCGCTTCCAGGGCGACCGCCAAGCCGGACAACAGAAGTCCCGCTATCATGCGAGGCAAGTCAATGATGTGGAGGGTGCACCCAATGCACCGGCTAGCAACGCAAGGAGGCAGAAGCCACGGTTCACCTTTGAACAAATGTTCGACGGTCCATGCAAGTGGCCCAGCGGACCCTTCAAATCGGCTACTCATACTACCCAAAACTGCAGCTGGACCCGCCAGATGAAAGAGCAAGGCGGCCTACCCCATCCACCACCACCCCTCCCGGCTGACCGCCACACCGGCTAGGGGAGCCGGCAACAACAGCAACACCAACGACTACCCTCAGCCGCACGCCGCATAACACATCTTTGAAACCGAGCCAGACAATAAGCACAGCCACAGGCAGGGCTCCAAGAAGGTCAACGCCATCGTCTCCCCGGTCCCCCAGTACCTGAACTTGTCGGAGACTCCATCACCTGGAGCCGGGAGGACCAGCCGGATCGCCTACTGAATCCTGGGGGCTACACAATGGTGCTCGACCCCCTCATCGTCTCCAACAAGCGCACCTGCCGCTTCTCTTGCGTCCTCATCAACGGAGGCAGCAGCCTCAACCTGCTCTACCTATCCTCCTTGGAGAAGCTGGGCATCCGCGAATGCGACCTGCTCCCGCTACCACAGCATTCCACGGCGTACTGCTAGGGCCGGCTTGCGCTCCACTAAGGAAAATCCGGCTGGATGTCATATTCAGAACCGAGGAGAACTTCTGACGCGACCCGGTATGGTTCAAGGTGGTGAACCTGACAACCTCCTACCATGCTATCCTCGGGCATCCTGCCCTCGCCAAGTACATGGCCGTCCCCCACTATGCATACCTCAAGACTAAGATGTTGGGGCCTAACGGCATGATCACCATTGTTGGCTGCTTCAAGAGGTCGATGGAGTGCACGTCGGCGGGCTCAAAGCTAGTGGAAGCCCTCATCATCGCTGAGGAGAAGCGCGAGATCATGCGCAATGTGGCATTGGCTCAGAAAGAAGTGTTGTCTAATAGGAAGCCGACTGGTGATGTTGCATTCCAGCCGGCCAAGGAGACAAAGAAGATCCTGCTCGACCCCACCGACCTGACCAAGTTCGTCACCATCGGTGTTGACCTGGATAGCAAATAGGAAGGCGGGCTCGTCGACTTCCTCCATGAGAATCAGGACATCTTTGCATGATCTCCCAAGGACATGTCGGGTGTGTCGAGGGACTTCGCCGAGCACTCACTTCATGTGTGGCCGAATACCAAGCCGGTCAAGCAGCCCCTCCGCCGGTTCGTAGAGGAGAACAGGAAGATAATCAGCGATGAGATCACCTGGCTCCTCATAGCCGGATTCATCATGGAAGTGTACCACCTAGACTGGCTGGCCAACCCAGTCCTGGTGTTGAAGAAAAACAAGACCTAGCGCATGTGTATCCACTACACCATCCTAAATAAGGCATGTCCGAAAGACCCCTTCGCTTTGCCCCATATCGACCAAGTTACGATTCCACGGCCGGCTGTGACTTGTTGTCCTTCTTGGACTATTATTCTGGCTACAATCAGATCTGGTTAAATCCACCTGACTAGATAAAGATGTCATTTATGACCCTGTATGGGGCTTTCTGTTACGTAACCATGCCTTTAGGTCTGAAAATGCAAGCGCTACTTATCAGCGCTGCATGCAGAAATGCATGCACTCACAGATCGGCCGGAACCTGCATGCTTATGTGGACAATGTCATCATCAAGATGAAGGAGAAGCCCACCCTCCTCGAGGACTTGGGGGAGACGTTCGGTAACCTCCATCGGTACCAGATGAAGCTGAACCTGGAGAAGTGCGTCTTCGGTGTCCCATTCGGCCAGCTACTCAGTTTTCTTGTTTCACAACGGGGGATTGAGGCAAACCCAGAGAAGATTGCAGCCGTCGAGAGGATGCAGCCGCCCAAGAGCTTGCTCAGAGTCCAAAAGTTCACTGAATGCTTGGCCTCCCTCAGTTGTTTCGTCAGCCGGCTGGGGGACAAGGCACTCCCACTGTACCAGCTAATGAAGAAGACGAACAAGTTCTCCTGGACCTTGCAAGCTGACGCCGCGTTTCACGGCCTCAAGCGCATGCTATCCACAACATCGGTTCTGGCCACGCCGGCTAGCAAGGAGCCGATGTTGCTCTATATAGCAGCCATAAGTCGGGACGTCAGCGTCGTCCTGGTGGTGGAGCGCCCCGAGGAAGGCAAGGCTCAGCCGGTGCAGAGGCCCGTCTACTACCTTAGCAAGGTTTTCTCCGTCTCCAAGCAGAACTACCCCCACTAACAGAAGATGTGCTATAGCGTGTACCTGATGTGCAAGAAGCTCAAGCACTACTTCCAGGAGCATCTGATTAAGGTGGTGTGCACCGCACCCTTTTCGGAGATCATTAGCAACAAGGACGCCACCGGCCAAGTCGCCAAGTGGGCAATCAAGCTCGCCGCCTACTCCATCTAGTACAAACCAAGGCTCATGATCAAGTCATAGGCTCTGGCGGATTTCTTGGTCGACTGGGCTGAGACCCAGTACCTACTACCAGTTCCCGACTTGGATCACTGGAAGATGCACTTCAACGGCTCGAAGATCCTTGGGGGCTTGGGAGCCGGTATCGTCCTCACCTTGCCCAAGGTAGACCGGCTGGAGTATGTTCTCCAGATCCACTTCAAGGCCTCCAACAACATTGCCGAGTACGAGGCATTGGTGCATGGCCTCCGGCTAGCTAGGGAAATCGGCATCAACCAGACCCTTTGCTTCGGGAATTCAGATCTGGTGGTGCAGCAAGTATCCGGAGAATGGGACGGCCGGGACGCGAACATGGCCCTCTACCGCTTCCACATACAGAAGCTCAGTGCATGCTTCGACGGATGTGAGTTCCATCACATCCCTCGCTTAAACAACGAGGCGGCCGACTCACTCGCCCGAATCGGGTCCACCAAGCAGGCATTCCCACCAAGGGTCTCCTTGGAGCACCTGCGCAAGCCCTCCATCACCCCGTCTCCTAAGTCGGACTCCATCATTTGGGCTGGAAGCCTAGGGGTTGACGGCTCGGAAGACCCAGAGCCTTCGGAGCCAGCTGATGGCTCAATGCACGGTGCCCAGAAAAATGCTTGATGGTGGTGTTGATGTAGAGCTCGTTGGGAACCCCAAGAGGAAGGTATGATGAGCACAGCAGCAAGTTTCCCTTAGTTATGAAACCAAAGTTTAATCGAACCAGTAGGAGCAAGGAAACACCCCAAAGGTGTTACTAGCTGAGCTTTGGCAGGGTGCACTACCGGTGCTAGTAGCAACGTGGAGACCTGCACAACACAACCACAAAACTTTGTCCCCAACTTGCGATGAGGTTGTCAATCTCACCGTGTTTTGCGGAAAACAAAGGATTAAACGTATTGAATGGAAAGAAGTAAAAGTTTGCAGAAAGTAAACACAAAGCAGTAAACAGTTTATAGATTGTATGTAAAGAAAAGGATCGGGATCCATAGTTCACTAGAGGTGGCTCTCCTTAAGATAGATAACATGTTGGGTGAACAAATTACAGCGGGGCAATTGACAAACACCGAGAAAGCAATACATGCATATACTAATCATCTTGACTCCTTTGAGACTTGATTGGGCATTACAACATAATACATAGACCGCCATCCAACTGCATCTATGACTAATGATCCACCTTCAGGTTATCATCCGAACCCCCTCCAGTATTAAGTTGCAAGCAACAGATTATTGCTTTACGAACTGCGTGTAAAGTAAACAATACGATTGTTCTATGAACAAAGGATTGTTGTTTTCTCGCTAGTAGCAACATCATATATAGTACCTTAGAGATTTCTGTCACTTCCCCAGATTACCAGAGGCATGAACCCACTATCGAGCATAAATACTAACTCTTGGAGTTGCTAGCATCTACTTGGCCAAGATAGCTACTAACAACGGAAAGCATGCAAGATCACAAATAACAAAGACATGATAGAATCAATAATCAATCTGAAATAGCATCTCAATATCCATCGGATCCCCGCAAACACAACATGCAGAATTACAAATAGATGATATTGATCATAAACAGAGCTCACAAGATCTACACATGAAAGCACAAAGGAGGAGAACCAGCCATCTAGCTACTACATGGATCCGTAGTCCAAGGATGAACTACTCACGCATCACACCGGAGGCTTCCATGGTGATGAAGAAGGCCTCCAGGGTGAATTCCCCTCTCCGGCAGGATGCCGGGAAGAGCTTCAGATCCCTCCCAATCTAGGGATAGAGATGACGGTGGCTACAAACTCTTTCGTGGATTTTTGATCGGGTACTTAGGGTTTACGTCCCGAGGGCAATATATAGTCGGAAGGGGAGGCCGAGGGGGTGCCGGGAGCGGCCACACCACCCCCTGGCGCGGGCTAGGCCTGGCCGCGTGGCCAGGTGGTGTGGTGGCCCCTTGGCCCCTCTCCGTCTCGTATTCTGGCACTTGATGACATCCGGAAAAATAGGCACTTTGGCTTTTGTCCCGTCCAATTCCGAGAATATTCATTTTCTGACTTTCCTGAAACCAAAAACAGCAGAAAACAGGAATCTAGCACTGTGGCTCTTGTTAATAGGTTAGTCCAAGAAATCATATGAAAAGTACTCCAAAGTTGGAACAAAACACAAGAAAGTGGATAAAACCAAGCATGGAACATCAAAAATTATAGATACATTTGCAATGTATCAACATCCCCAAGCTTAACTCATGCTCGTCTTCGAGTAGGTAAGTGATAAAAAGAAAGAATAATTTTTGAGGTGACATGCACCATCAAAGACTTGATCAAAGTATTTGTAAAACATTCAAAGCTAGGATCATAGTACTTCAATCATAACATGAAAGACAAAGTTCTAGCAATAAGAAAATAAACTATGATGCAACATGAAAAGGCACAAACAAAAGATTCATGAATAACAATGCTTTGCAAGACGTTTGTTTGTTTCACATAAAGAAAACATAGCATAAAAGTATTCAGCTTGTCCCTCATAGAGTAGCAAATATAAATGCATAGGACACCTTCAAAGTTCATAAGAGTGACTAGATACAATAGTTTAAAACAAGCAATATCAAGTTATGCATCAATCAACTAGTCTTGGGACAATGCACATAGAACTAAGAATGGCCACTATGCTCTCAAAGAAGGTGCATAAAGATATAAGGTGGAGACTCAATATAATGGTGGAAGAAAGGCCTTCATAGAAGGAAGCAGAGATTCGAGTTTCATAAAGAGCTTCCAAAAATTATGGTACTTATAGCTTTCAGCTCTCATTGCCCCTATCATAAGCATCTTGAAGTGATTAAGGTTAAAGTGAACAAACTATGGTGTACATGCTTGACGAAGTATAAGTTAGGAATATGATGTCCCTTGAATACGAGGGCCGCTCCTCATGCTACTCAAGTTTAGTCACCGGTAAGTTCTTGTCATCGTAAGTACATGTGTATCATAGAGAACCGCCAACGGGGTACCCTTTGCCCGATCATACGGAAGAATCCCCATATCAAAATGACAAGGCAAGCAGACAACGAGCATCTCGGCATTCTTCTTATTTACCATGGGAATATGGTGCTTTTTTCTCTCTTTCCTCTTTTCATAGTATCTCTTTTTTATTTCTTTTCTCTTTTTTTCTTTCTCAATATAGGACTCTTTTTTTTATAAGAAGAATGCTTCATAGAGAGCTCATTATGGTTATGCTGCAGGTTTCCACCATGTCAGCATGGATTAGACCAGTGGCCCAGGTGTTTCTCTAACACATATACATAACTCCATGGACTTACAAGCTCCCCTTTCATTTCACACCGACGACATCCATATACAAAAGAGCATGATATCAACTAGGTACAAGTACCAAGTGCAATGTTGAAAGCGTTCCCCATGAAAGCATGGTTCTGCTAATTCCCAATAAATAAGAGCAAGCATATACAACATAGACGACACAATGGTTCAAGTTTATTAAGGGCAAGAAAATTAAAGTGTGCCATCAAGTTCATGAGAGCTTTAATCACTAGTTTTCTCATAACAAGTTTAATTCGGAAGGTAAACAAAAGCATGAATATACTTGGAATAGCATAAGATAGTAGGTAGGTATGGTGGACTCTTTGGAATAACTTGGTTTAGGGAGTTGGATGCATGAGTGGAACTCATACTTTGTTGTGGAGGCTAGCAAAAGACTGGGAGCGACAAACTAAGAGAGCAATAATGGCCATAATCATGCAGAGCGACAAAACATCATTGATCAAAGCATAAAGTGATACTACAAGTTGAAAACTAAAGGATCATAAAGGCTATGGTGACTTGAGATAGTCATAACATGGTGTGAGCATGTGCCAAGTCAACCCAAATAAAGCATCAAAGGAGAATACCAATATACTATGCTTTAATATGCTAAAACAACGCATGATTCATCCAAGGCACATTAAGCAATCTCAATTGTTTATAACAAGTCATGCTACAGAAAATAATACTAAGCATAAATCCAAAACAATATCAAGCATGGCATGACAAAGCATAGGCCACAGTCAAAAACAAGCTCTTTTTACCACATAAGCATGAACTTTCCTACTCTTTTCCAAACCAAACCAAACTATTTGCAAACCAATGTATGAAAGAGGGGGTCCAACCAATTTATTCAGCAAACTAAGAAAACCAAGCAAACTAAAAACCAAAAGAAAACAAAAAAGAATACGCTCCAAGAACAACACAATTGTGCATGAAACAATAAAAATGAAGCGTTTGGAAGAAACTTGGAATTTTTATTGATGAAGAAGGGGAATGCCTTGGGAATCCCCAAGCTTTGACGCTTGCACTTATTGGATATTTCTTGGGGTGACATGTGTGGCATCCCCAAGCTTGAGCTTTAGTCCATCCTTCACCTCATTACTCATTCCTTCCATACACCTGAAAATTTTCCTTAATACAAAACTTCACACAATCTTTATTAGCAACATTAGTGCACTCATGATAAATAAGTCTTAAGTTTCAGTTCTAACACCAAATAAACTTCCATTAGAACACTAGCTACTGTAGCACTTCCCTCAAAAAGCTCAATTCCCAAAAAGAACTCAAGAAGGAACCAACAAGAAGCAAATGCAGAAAATGGCAGAAATCTGTCAAAACAGACCAGCAGGTAAAGACGAATTTTTTTGAAGACCTTCTGTTGCTCAAATCAAAAAGTGTTGAACTAACGAAAGTTAGGTAACAACCTGGGGCAGAAGCACAAGACATTACAGCTCAATCCGACATACAGAGCTCTATCACGAATATTTACGGTGAAGCACAAAAATCTGTTTTGGGACAGCAACTTTCCCAATCATTACTTCTCTCTCATTAGAGGTTACTCTTAGCACAAAAAGCAAATAAAAAGGATAAGGAGCGGTTATTACTGAAGTAATAACTTCCAAGACTCATCTAAAACTTTTGGGTTATCTCCCAATAAGTACTTTTCTTTAACGCCTTTAAGTTAGGCATAAGAAGCAAAGAAAGAATCAAGTGTTCTCAAATGAAGAAGCATTAAGAACAAATTTTGTTTTCATAGGAGAAGCAAAAGAAATCTTTTCTCTCATTTTAGGGAAGTGGTCTATACCTTTCTTGAGTGGGAGTTGATATTTAATGGTGCCTTCTTTCATATCAATGATGGCACCAACAGTTCTAAGAAAAGGTCTTCCCAAAGTAATAGGACAAGAAGCATTGTATTCAACATCCAAAACATAGAAATCAACAGGGACATAGGAATTGTTAACCATAATAAGAACATCATTAAGACTCCCTGTGAGTTTTTTTTAGCATTATCATCAAGTGGGATATTCAAATAACAATCTTCAAGAGGAGGCAAATCAAGCATATCATAAATCCTTCTAGGCATAATAGAAACACTACTATCAAGATCACATAAAGCTTTGAAATCAAAGTCATTAACTTTCATATTAATGATGGGTTCCCAACCATATTCTTGTTAATAGGAATAGAAGCTTTATGTTTCATCTTTTCTTCTTTAATCTTTATGAGAGCATCAGTAATGTGTTTTGTAAAAGCCATGTTCATAGCACTAGCATTAGGACTTTTAGCAATCTTTTGTGGGAACTTAATAACTTCAGAGATATTACAACCATCAAGATCAAAATCAAATTTATCATCTAAAGTAGTAGAACTATTACTAGCCTTAACACTAGTGGTGGTGATAGTAGAAACACTAATGTTTCTAGCAATTTCACCTTCTCTTTCCCACTTAGCATGTAATTCAGCTAATAGTCTAACATTTTCATCGATTCTTACTTGTATAGCATTAGTAGATGCAAAGGGATTCTCATTAGTTTCAGGTTTAGCAGCCATTTTATTCAAAGAAGATTGAGCTTCAGCCAAAGATGCTATATTTCTTTCAGCATTAGAGAGTTTTTCCTCAATAGTTTTATTGAAGGCAGTTTGTTTACTAATAAACTCTTTAAGCATAACTTCAAGTTCAGAGGGAGCACTCCTATTATTGTTGTAAGAATTTCCATAAGCATTACCATTGTTGGGAGGATATGGCTTATAATTGTTGTTACCAAAATTGTTCATATAAGCATTGTTACTAAAATTGTTATTTCTTATGAAGTTCACATCAACTTGCTCTTCTTGAGCAACCAAAGAGGCTAAAGGAACATTATTTGGATCAATATGGGCTTTCCCATTAACAAGCATAGACAAAATAATATCAATTTTATCACTCAAGGAGGAGGTTTCCTCAACAGAATTTACCTTCTTACCTTGTGAAGCTCTCTCAATATGCCATTCAGAATAATTAACCATCATATTGTCCAGAAGTTTTGTTGCAGTACCCAAAGTAATGGTCATAAAGGTACCTCCAGCAGCAGAATCCAATAGGTTCCTTGAAGAATAGTTCAATCCTGCATAAAAAGTTTGGATGATCATCCAAGCAGTCAGTCCATGAGTGGGACAATTCTTTACCAAAGATTTCATTCTTTCCCAAGCTTGAGCAACATGCTCATTATCAAGTTGTTTAAACTTCATTATTTCACTTCTCATAGATATAATCTTAGCAGGAGGATAGTACTTTCCAATAAAAGCATCTTTGCATTTAGTCCAAGAATCAATACTATTCCTAGTTAAGGAATTCAACCATTCTTTAGCTTTTCCTCTCAAAGAGAAAGGAAACAATTTCAGTTTAATAATATCACCATCTACATCCCTATGCTTTTGCATCTCACAAAGTTCAACAAAGTTATTTAGATGGGAAGCAGCATCTTCCTGCTAAGAAGATAGTATTATCCTCAGTTAAGGAATTCAACCCCACCCGGACGACCCCCCCCCACCACCACCACCACCATCCCCCAACCGGAGCACGGGACCATCCTCCATCCGGGAGATACCATCCTGGGCATAGCCCTTCATGAACTACATCGCCAATGGGGAGCTTCCGGCTGACGAGGTGGAGGCCAGGCAAATCCGGCAACATGCGCACACGTACACCATCATCAACATAGAACTGTACAAGCACAGCATATCCGGCATATTCTAGCGGTGTGTCGATGTGGACACGGGTTACCGGCTACTAAAGGACATCCACCAGGGTGAGTGAGGACACCACGCTTCATCTCGGGAATTAGTCACCAAGGCGTTTCGCCACGACTTCTATTGGCCCACCACCCTCAAGGATACCGAGCAGTTGGTCCACGCGTGCAATGGATGCTAGCACTTCAGACAACTGAGGCACATGCCGGCTACGGTGCTCAAGATAATCCCGATCACATGGCCCTTTGCTGTCTAGGGCCTAGACATGTTCGGCCTCTTTAAGCGGGCGCGTGCGAGCATGACCCATCTGCTGGTGGCGGTGGACAAATTCACCAAGTGGATAGAGGCCAAGCCCATCCGGAAGCTAGACGGGGCGACAGTCGTCACCTTCTTCACAGACATCATCAACCGTTTTGGCTACCCCAATAGCATCATCACGGATAATGGCATGAACTTCACCAAGGGGGCCTTCGCCCAGTTCTGTAGCAACAAGGGAATCCGGCTGGATCTCGCAACCATCGCACACCCGTAGTCCAATGGGCAAGTTGAAAGGTCAAACGGCCTAGTGCTAGCCGGCATCAAGCCATGACTCATCGAGCCTTTGGAGCGGTCTCCCAGATGCTGGATCGAGGAACTTCTGGCTATGCTATGGAGCCTCCGCACCACCCTGAATCGGTCAACCAGCTTCACCATGTTCTTCCTTGTTTACGGCTCGGAAGCCGTCCTCTCCACGGACATCGAGTTTGACTCACCCTGCAAGCTCCTCTACGACGAGAAGGCCAACCAACAGGCAAGGGAGGACAGTGTGGACCTCCTCGAGGAGGCCCGCGAGCTGGAATTGTCCAGATCGGCATTGTATCAGCAACACCTGCGTCACTACCACTCGAGCCAGATCCGACCCGTCGTGTTCCACGAGGGCGATCTAGTCCTCTGCCTGGTGCAATATACGAAGGGCATGCACAAACTATCGTCGCCTTGGGAGGGCCCCTTCATCATCAGTCGGGCGCTATACAACAAGTCCTACTACCTCATCGATGCGCAGCAGTCGTGCAAGAACAACATGGACAAGTCGGACGAGGAGACAGATCACCCCTAGAACGCAGCTCTGCTCCGTCCATTTTACACCTAGTCCTCTAATAGTGAATGTATCCCGCGAACCCTATGAATGAAAATGTGGAACCCCGAGATACACCCGGGGGCTCCTTGCTAGAAATTTGCATGTTGCTCTTTATGCGATTCAGTTTTTTCTGGCTCCGGCAACCCCTACCCGGGGGCTCGCCGGTTGGCTCGGCCTGCTAATTCTATAAATCGACTGAGTAATGTGCAATGGTGTCAGAGGCCCACTCTTCGTCTCAGCTAAAGACCGCAACCTGGCTGTCCGGCTAGCAAAAGCAAAAGCCCAAGGCACCCCACACGAAAAACGGCAAAAAGATGCGACAGATTGAACGGTTCGGCCTTGTGCCTAGTTTGGGATTGTCCGGCTACTGAGCCTCTAGTACGGTGTGCAACTTATTATCAGCTCACTTTGATTCTGATTGCAGACCGCAACCCGGCTGCTCGGCAAGGACGCAGCGTAAATAGCAGAGCACACGGGAAAGCGACTAAATATCTAGAGAAGCGCAAGCTAGTTTTTGAAACAAACCAAAGTCCGTAAGCCAGTTAAAAGGCACGTACTTACCAACTAATGTATTAAGCAAATCTATCTATATGTTTATTTTGCACGACTACACCGAGTCGACCATCAAGAGTAAAGAAGAGAAGATTCAAAGTCCTTGCCTTCATCAAGCACTCCGAATCTCGGGGGCTACACCCACTGGGTGCGCTCACGCGCCCCCAGTGGAATCAGGTAGTTCCGACCGGCTAAAGGAGCTTAGCCGAATATTCGGGCCCAGGTGAGGGCAAGGGAAAGAAAAGAGGATAAGATCCGAAGCACTTGGCTTCGCCAACTACTCAGAATCTCGGGGGCTACACCTAGTGGGTGCGCTGACGTGCCCCCACTGTTGGTCGTGGTTATCCGGTTGGTCAAGCAAAGCCAAGTTATCCGGCTAAAGGTGTTTAGCCGGAAGAAACTACAAAGTTGAAGGAAAGAAAGGAGAGAAGATTCGAAGTCCTTATCTTCATCAAGAACTCCGAATCTCAGGGGCTACACCCAATGGGTACGCTGGCGCGCCCCCACTAGAATTGGCAGTTATCCAGCTAAAGGAGTTTAGTCGAATGAAGATAGTTGGGCGAGCCTAATCGGCAAAAGAGGAAAGAAACACAAAGTACAGAAAATCAGAAGAGGAAAAGGCAAAGGAGTTCAAATACATAAAGATAAGGGGAGTCGAAGCTCCCACAAGTTCACCGACATGCAGACACAAGTTTGACAAAAGCAAAAAACTACTACAATTCCACCCGGCATCCCGGGGATCAGGTCTAGGCGGAGGGGCCCTTGCCGTGCGGCTGGTCCTGGCCGGCCGTGGCTTCTGGCAGAGGAGGAGGAAGAGGCGTGTTGGATGTTCCGGCTCCGACATATCTACCTTCCGGCTGCAGCGTCGGCTCAACCTCTATCTCTGGCGTCCCGGTGGACTCCGAGTCAGTGAGAACTTTGTCATGTTGGCATAGCCGGCGATCTTGATGGTGGAGGCACGGAGTTTGAGGTGAGGCTGGCAGATGGCGGCAAGGTCTACGCCGGCGCGAAAGCCTCTATCGATCTTCTCGACGCGTGCGTCCTTATACCAGGAGAGCATCAGCGCCAGTGCCATCTCCGCTCCCGCTCACGCCGCTAGATCCCGTAGCCGGTCGATGGCAGACGGCACCTCCACAACCTTCGCCGCCAGCTAGGTGATGGTCTCCGGCGTGGCCACATCCAGCCAGAGGAAGTTGAAGACGGCGTGGGCAGCCTTCCGCAACTCCGCGGCCTCCTCGCCAAGGAGGGCGACAAGCTCCTGGGAGGTGGGCTACTCGCTCGGCCAGTTCTCCTGGAGCCGGTTGTAGGCCAACAGGTCTACGCCCGGACAAAAGGCTGTTTGAAAAGAAGGTCAGGTCCGGCTACCAGATCTGGACAAAGAAAGGCGAGTCAGCAAGAGGATTTACCTTTGGTGATGCGGCCGACCTGCATCAGCTCCTCTAGAATGGTCTTCTCCCGCTCCCCCAGCCATTTGATCTCCTTCTCCTGATCTTTGCACTGGGCATTGAGGAGATTGAGGGCCTAGGCCTGGCTGGCAAGGGCGGAGTCGCACTCCTTGATGACGGCCTCCAGCTTGTCCTTCTTGGAGTGCCACTCCTTGTTCTGGAGACGAAGGAGGGACTGGGTAAGGCGGTCATTCGCCTTAGTCAGCCGGTCGATCTCCCGCTGGGCACAGACCATGATGGCTGCAAGCACAGCCGGATATGAGTAAAAAAGGAAACCGAGTAGCGAGACTTACTCTGGGAGGTGCCATTCGCCACGGCAAGTTTCTGCTCCAGTGTCCGGTTGCTCCTGGCCGAAGCCTCGAGCAGCCGGATCTCCTTCACCGACCAGATCTGCCAGGGACGTGGTGGAGGAGGAAGAGTCATTAGCAGCGTTGATGGTCAGGGACTCCTTCACCTCGCAGAGCGCCACCTGCCACTCCTCCCCCGGCTCGCCGTCGGAGTTATCATCAGCGACCACTACCAGCTCCTTGCCGGCTGTAGTCCCCCTCGCTCCCGTGGAGGAGCCGTCCCCGCCCCTTGGGCTCGGCACGGTGGTTCCCGACTGAACCACCCTAGTCGGCGGGTATCAATGTCCTCGACTCCCATAGCTAGATCCGTGCAATGCGGTGGCGGTAGATCCCTAAGCGTCGAAGAGGGGACGATAGCGACAGCAGAATCCAGATTGGTAGGCGGCGCACGAGGCAGCGAGCCAGTCGGCACGCGTGCCGGGCTGGCAGCACCGAAGGAGACGAGCGTACTAAAAAAGATAAGGGCAAAACCAGTAAGAAAAAGGAGGGAGGAGCAAGACAAAAAGATCATAGGAAAAAGCCTTACCCCTACACCACCGGGGCTGGCGCCTTCTTCCGGCCAAGCCGGCTCAGGGGAGGGGCGCCGGTCCAGCTCCTCTTGGGAGTCGGCTCCTCCAACAGGGGCCGACTTGATCCGCTCCCTCTCGCGCCGGAGAGGCTGGAGTCACCGTCCGTCACTCGGTGTCGGGTCAGTTCGTGAGCCGGGGTAGCCTCTTTCTCCTCGACAACTGGCGCATGGGGGTCATGCACCGGCTCGTCATTCCGGTTGGGGAAGACGTCGGCATTGCTATCCGACTCTTCGCTAGTTCGCCGCGAGCATGGCTCCGGAAGGTCGGTCACGAAGTTCTAGAGGGGGGTCTGGGCCTCTTCCTGGAGGATGCGAGGGAAGTTCTACCACAACAAAAAAGTACAGAGCATCAGCCGGATGAAGCAATCAAGACAGAAAACGGAAGATAAGGGCGGGAGCAGAAGACTTACCCGGGGCACGTGGTTCTCGCGCGTATACGGGGCCTGCCCGAACTTCCAGTTCTCCGGCAACTTTTCCTTCGTGATCGTCCACACCCACTCCTTGAGGTTGTGGTAGTGTGGATCACGGCGGGATAGCCGGGTGTGGTCCAGCCGACCGGAGTAGAAGCACATTTTGTGGGCCCGTTGTTGTAGCGGCATCATCAGCCGGGACATCCAGCTAAGCATGATGTCCAGGCCAGTTAAGACGACAGTGAAGAGGGACCGCATCCGTAGCAGCATCGCGTCCGACTCTGCATTCTCACCGTGGATCTTCAGATCCCAATTCTATCGGGTGGACTCCACATCCTGGAAAGCCAGTAGATTGATACGGTCAACCTCAGTGACATTGCGGACGTAGAAGTACGACTACTGCCACAGTAAGACCATGTCATGAAGTTTGAACTTCGGGTAGCCAGTCTGCGCACAAGGGTAGATGGAAGCACCGCCACAGGGGACCAGCAGGCCCTGGGAGAACTGGACTTGCGGCCGGACACAGAACAGCCGGCAGAAGAGCCCGAGATCCGGCTAAGTGCGCGAGGATGCCAATGTCCTTGGCACCGAGGTGGTGGAGGCGCAGGTCGAAGAAGTCAAGGAACGTTAGAAGAAAGGGGTCCGCCGGGAGGGCGAACCCGCATGCAAGATGGGAAAGGAAGATCACCCGCTGCTCCTCCTAGGGGTGTGGCGACTCCTCTTCCGGCGGCGCGAGCTGCACCGCCACCTCCGTCTCCGGCGGCAGAACCTGCGTCGCGTGTTACTTGGCGATGTGGTCCTCCATCACGGATGAACCGCACCAGGCACCACACTCAGATGCCATCACCTCCTCGTCGGCCGTAGTGGCGGGTGCTGAGAGCCGAGGGCCCGTGTCTCTGGCGATGCTAAATAGGTGGCGCCGCAAATCTAGCGGCGAACAGGCAGGAGCAGCAAGGGAGTAGGCAGAGCGCGCTGAGGAAATGGCGAAGGCAAGGTGCGGGAGAGGGAGAACTGCTCCCCTGGGTGGTATTTAAGCCTAGGGGAGGGCAACAGTTTAAGTCGCCGCGTGGCGCCCGACGGCCGTGCCACATCCCCACCAATGGCTCCAGATCCCCTATGCTGGCACCACGCGCGCAAAGGATCCTGGGGCAGAAACCGAAGCGGCAAGCGGTGGTTCCCCAGGTGACATGCACGATGTACGATGGGACACAGCGCTGCACACGGTAGCGCAATGATGGCGCGTGCGCGTGTGGCCAGCATCAGCACTGACGTCACGGGCAGCACAACTGTCAACTTGCAGCTGGATACAAAATTCAAATGCAAGAGGGAGCACGCGTACATTTCACCTAAGGGCGAAATCCACACATGCTCGGGTGCTAGTGTCCGGGGATGACCCCCGGGTACCCCAACCGAACAAGAACAAGGGCAGTCGGCTCGAGTCCGGCTAGAAGATCATAGCCGAACACAGGCGCGTTGTCCTGACTACCAGCCGGTAGCCAAAACAAGGAAGGGCGGCAAGACACGAACCCGGCTATACGGCGTATCCGGAAGCAATCAAGACAGAGGCAGAGCGACGTGCTGCATAGTGCACGGTACGCCCTGGTACAGCGACAAGACTCACCACTATGAGACCATGCCGAAGACTTTGCGGGTGACAGGGGCACAGTGGCCGGTTGCTGACAACAGGCTCGCATGGCATTCACTTTACCCAGGATGACCCGCACGGCGTGTACCTTCGACATGACAGATACTACCAAATAATGTAGATGACCAGCTGGATGGGGCCCACCTGTGGGACCCGCCCGCTGGCCTGGCAGTGAGATGGTTTCCCCTTTGCCTATATAAGGAGCGGCAAGGCTCTCGTAGCAAGAGTTGAGCATTTAAGAGGTAGCTAGTTCATACATCTCGAGGAGCAAGTGTACTCTATATTCCACCCATAGTAAGATCGGCAGGAGTAGGAGTTTTACCTCACCGCGTGGGCTCCGAACCTAGGTACTTCCTGTGTCTTGCTACACTCGCTCATACCCAATCCTGTCTGCGGACACCATCGAGAGCTTTCCTGCTAGTCCGCACACCTCTATCTAGCCTTCTTAGGCACTGCCATTTCCAATACAACGACATCTATCCTTGGCAAGGCGAATGGATCATTGGGGAATGCCTTGTTGAGGCTGGTGTAGTCAACACAGATGCACCAAGTTTTGTTCTTTTTCAGCACCAGCAGTGGGTTTGCCAGCCATTCCAGGTGGAAAACCTCCATGATGAATCCGGTAGTGAGTAGCCACCAATGATCCTTCTCTTCTCTTCAGCGAAGTGGCGTGGTGATTACTTTACCGGCTTTGCATCCGGATTGACATGTAAAGAGTGCTCGGTGAGCTCCCTCTGAACACCAGGCATGTCCTTAGGGGACCATGCGAAGATATCTTGATTCTCACGAAGGAAGTCGACGAGTGCGCTTTCCTATTTGTTGTCAAGGCTGTCTCTCACCAGGACGAACTTGTCCGGCTCGGCCTCATTCAGCAGGATCTTCTTGGTGCCCTTTGATGGCTTAAACTGTGCTTCTCCGGACGGCTTTGGCTCACCATCCGGCATGTCCGCATGCAGAGCCGTCAGTGGCGCACTCCATCGACCGCTTGTAGTCGCCAGCGATGGTAAGTACTCCCTTTGGCCCGGGGAGCTTCATCTTGAGGTACGCGTAGTGTGGCACCGCCATGAACTTTGGTGAGCGTGGGGCGTCCCAGGATGGCGTGGTAAGCGTTGCATAGGTTGACCACCTCGAACTAGATAGGCTCACGGTGGAAGTTGTCCTCCATGCCAAAGATGACGTCTAGTCAGATCCTACCGATGGGCGAATGCGATGGACCCAGAACGGATCCATGGAAGGAGGTGCTGGATGGCTATAGCTGGGACTCGCTGATGCCGAGCCGGTCCAGAGAGCTGCGGTATAGGAGGTTGATGTTTCTTCCTCCGTCAACCAAGACGTGGGAGAACCTGCACGAGTGCTTCTTGGAGATGATGATGGGGTCCAGGACCATGGCGTATGTGCCCGAATACGGCAGCACGTCCGGCTGGTCCTTCCGGCTCCACTTGACCTCTTGCTCAGACCAGTTTAGGTAATAAGGGATAGGGGAACGATTGCGTTCACCTCCGCCTCAAGGCGCCTTTTGCTTTGCTTGGTTTCCGGCTCGATGGTGAATATGTGGTAGTTCCCCAACCGGCGAGGATAGTCTCCTCCGTCCTCATCCTGGCGATTCTGGCTCTCGTAGTTGTTCTGCTGGCCGCCAGCTGGCGGAGGTGGGGGTGGCAGTGTTAACCCACAAACCTCAGCCATCTTCTTTGTCCAGGTGCACTGGCGGGTTTTATGCATAGCCAGCTTGTTGCCTCCACTGTGGAACATGCACATGCCATCAAGCATCGATTCTATGGTGTATTTGGGCCGAGGTGGTCGGTCATCAGGCTTCTACCTCCGGCTGCCGCCTATAGCCGGATCCTCTTGGATGGCTGCCACCTGCCTAGAACCGTATTGGTTATCTGGCTAGTTGTCTTTCCTCTTGCTGTGGCAGTTGTCATGTCGCCTGGAGTGGTGGTTGTCTCCTTCTGGCTGGCGTTGGTCCGTGGCGACCTCCACGATGATCTACCACTAGTCATCCATCCGGATGGATCTTTCCATTGCCACGTCCACGGTGGCGTAATTGTCCATGATCTCCATGGTCTTGGCCATTGTGTCGGGCTCCACCTGGCGAAACTTGTGCTTGAGCATAGTGTCGTCTCTACAGCCGTTGATGAAGAAGTCAACTGCTTGGTGCTCGTGCACCCCCTCACAGGAGTCGTGCATGCTTGTCCACCAGGTGATGTAGGAGCGGTCGGGTCTCGTCCTTGCCCTGAGCGGAAAGGGTGAGCTCACCGGGGCGACCCGGGCGCTTGTAGGTGCTGGTGAAGTTGCGGACAAACGCCTGCTGGAAGTCAATCCAGACGTTGATGCTATTGTCAGGGAGACTATTAATCCATGTCCTGGCTAAGTCGAGGAGCATGAGCGGGACGTAGCGCATGGCTACCCAGCGGTTGCCGTTTGCAATCCCCACAACGGTGGTGTAGTCCACTAGCTAGTCCTTCGGCTTGACAGTGTCGTTGTACTTCGTTGTGTCCCTTGGGAGTGAAAATCCCTTTGGAAATGATTCGTTCTGGATGCGCGGTCTAAAACACCTTGGGACAGCCGGACTTTCTTCCTCTAGCACAGTGACTGGACCAACAGATCGATGCGTGCGCGTTGGTTCTTCCGGCTAGGTCACCCAGATCGTTGTTTCTACTAGTGAAAGCTGCAGCTTCGCATGCATTTTGCCCATGGCTGGCTGATCTATATGGACGGCTATTCTTTTTTGTAGCGTTCGGAGAGGAGGCCTTTCTTCCATGTGCAGCCAGATCGCCCACACGTCGAGGTTGCTGGCTCTTTCTATTCCCTCCAAGGCTTGCACCTGCCTCGGCGTGCTGCTTGTTGGCCGTAACGATGAGGAGCTGGGCACGCGCCTACTAGCGACGCAGATCGTCACCCTCCAGGTGGCTAAGCTCAGTGGTGGTTTCTTCCGCGGCCCTCATGTTCTTAGCCGGAGTAACATAAACCGGCTGGGCCGCGTGGACACGCGAGTCAGTAGCACGGTCCAGCAATGAACCCAAGTTACAGCCCTGGGGCGGCACCTGCTGGTTGGCACCGAGTAAGCGGGAGAATCCATGCGTAGTGTTGTACTCGCACATGGTCGCGTCTAGGCGGCATTGGCGGGTGGTGACCTTGTTGGCTTCCTCAAGGAGGTTCTAGTGTGTGGCCTCAAGCGCAGTTGTGGCTGCCGCTGGGTCCACCTCGGGGGCGATGGGGATGCGGAGGTTCTAGATGGAGGCCACCAAGGGGTCCGCGTCTTGCTCGCGCGGAGCAGCGTCATTGGTGCCCACGTCACGCTCTAGAGGTGGGCGGCGGCCTTCACCTGCGCCAGCCATCATGACCTTGACGCTGATGTTGGCGAGAAGCAGGGCGGAGAAGCCAGGTGGTGCGCTGGAGACGGTGATGACCTCTCGAGGGAAATCCCTGGCAACGGTGGCAACATAGACGCGGTGCTCACCGAAGTGCATGACGGAGCTGTCACGTGGGAAGGTTTCCTGTTTAAAGCAGGATGAGTTGTTGATTACACAGTCGAAGGAGCCGACGGTGAGGACGAGGCCAGAGGAAACTCGCTCACCTGTGACGAGCGGAAGTCCCATGCGAAAGATGACCCCAGCCGAAGCGCTATGCCCCACGGTGGGTGCCAACTGTCATGGTATGGAACACGGCAGTGCCATTGGGGATGGTATGAAGGGGACAATCAGGATGCTATCGGTGGCTACTCGTAACCGGTTGGGCACAGATACTGCAAACATAGTGATGTACCCAGTTTCAGAGCCCTCTGGATGAGGTAACACTCCTACTCCTGCATGGATCTACTATATGGGGAGGAAACGCTCAGTACAAGTGCTCCTTGAGCTGTTTCCCTAGCTGCTGTCGAGAGCTAGAAGAAGATGAACTACTTAACACGTAGCTTGTAATTGTCTCTACCTAGAAGCCTAGCACTACCCCCCCCCCCTTATATACTGGTTGGGAGAGGTAGGTTACAAAGTGGGCTCTAGGGTTTACTGTTTGGGGTTTGGGTTTACAAAGCGGGTCGGCTGGCCAGGTCCAGCCGGTGGGCCAGGACCCGGTAAAGCTCCTGTATAGGTGGGGATAGTGTCATAGCGTCCCAGCGTTATCACCCGGCGCTTTATCCGTCAGACGGAGCTTTATCCATCAGCAGGTGCTTTACTCGTCACCCTCCAGCCTTGGTGCTTTGGCATCCTCGTCTTATAGCACCGGTAGGGCAGTGCGCCAGCCTATTCGGTCAAGGGTGCACTCAGCAAGGAGCGTCACCCTCCCCCATACCCTTGGCCAACGGATCTGAGGCGGCCGGGTAGAGGTGGCCACCCAGCCGGCTCTCCTAGTCACCCGGCTAGACGGGTCAGCCGGGGAATCTCGAGGCGGACCGGGTGGAGCGTTCCACCCGGTTGTGGCTCTTTGTCTTGCGGCCATCTGGCCAGGCCTCCCTGGAGCCGCCAGTTAGGCCTGGCTTGGCTTACCCGGGGTTCATCTCCCTGACACCTTTATGTTTCTTTTAGTAACCAAGGTAAAGCTCCATACATACAATAATCCATGACTAAATATGAGAGTACATTGCTAGTAAGTGGAAACTAAAAAACTAAAATACACTATATATACATAGTACAATATTTTACTAGGATCAACATAGTGGGACCGTCACAAACACTATTACATAGTCATGTTTGCAAACATTACTGTATGATAGAGGTTGTGTCGCTCCCACTATGGATATCCTAGCTAGTATTATACACTATGGACATCCTATCTAGTATGTACAAATTTCCCACTATCTTCTACTAGGCTAGCCAGAGTGGGAGTGTCATAACTAGCATCATACACAAGATAATAGTGTATGAATTCCCATTATGACAAGCTTATATGATGATCTCTATTTTATGACACTACCCACTATAGATATAATAATAAGGCTAGTCATAGTGCAGAGTAACATATGCATGTTACTAGTCTAGTAGTAACATATGTGTGTCACCCTCCAGTATGACTAGCCTAAGTATTATATACAAATACCTAAATACAAGAACTTTGCTATCTCTATTACTAAATAATTAAGGACCCAATTAAATATGTGGAATCTAAATAAAGAAATACTCATCTATACATGCCATCTATTTGGTAGTAAAGTCTTTTGAAGTATTTCAGTAATACTATATAGTAAGTCAAAAGTCACAGTCAAAATACCACAATACTAAATAAAGAAGGAACAACTCTAGAGAAGAATCTTGCTATGCATTGTACTAAATAAAGAAAAGCAAGGGAAGAAGAGAGAACACCATATCTGCAGGGAGGGCTGGTGTTGGGGATATACTTTCTGGGTATACCCACTGTGACTCACTGACTAGGGTGGCCCACTTCGGGTTAGAGCTTTGCTCCACGGGCGGCCTAGTCAGGGAGAGAAGACGGAGGTCCACCCGGCTATGGAAAGTCCCAGAAGAGTAACCAACTTAGGCATGTCTAGTTACTTGTAATCCAATATGTACTCTGTAACTGACTCTTAGTCGTAGCTGGATAGGTCTCTCATGTAAAACCTAGGCCAGATATCTATATAAGTCGTCCTAGGGGCCAGCCTTTAGAGAACACCCAATACTCTACAATCTCAACTCGCATAGGCGAAACCCTTGTAACCCATATTCCGGCTCTACCGTATTACTGGATTGACAATGGAGTAGGATCCGTCCAAAGCCGGTAGATTCGAACCAGGGTAAAGCTTGTGTGCTCACCGTCCCAGAATACTGTTGCCTCACACCCCCTTTCTCCACATGCATCGAGGACCCCCTCTTGGCATACATGTATTCAATCCAAAGATAGTTGGTGCCCGCCATGGCGCAGGTGAGTTTCAGATCTTCGTTCTGGGTGGAATCTGTGTGAATCAGAATCGGTGAGACCATCACCATCGGTTAGGTCCTCTACGCTAGTGACGTCCCTCTTATCCTTCTCCACGAGACTTGGATTTCGGCTATGGAACCTATGACCACCTACACCATCATGTCTTTCGGCAAGATCGATGTTTACCTCGGTTTCGCTGAACCTACCCAACCCACCCTAGTGGTGATGATAGAGGCGGAAGAACTTTATGGATCCACTTTGTCTGCAGAAGTGGCAGAGTTCTGGGTCTCGGAAAACCCTAATCCCACTCTGCCCGCACCTGAAGCGAAGATAGTGGAGAAGATCGAATCTAAAGAAAATCTCCCCGTGGAGGCTAAACCTGAAGCGGATCTCCCTAAAGAGGTCGAATCTCAGGAGACTCTCCTCGAGGAGGTTAAAGCTCAGAAATATCAAAGCAGCTACAGCTCTGGATCCGTACCGATGCCGGAGCGGGACAATCGTTCTTGAGGCGCACGTTGAGGCGTATGATGTTGCATGACGCTAGCATGGAGGAGATCCTTGAGACCATCAAGTGTTTCGAGGAAGCTAATGAAGAGATCCGCAACTACCTTGAGACGCACGCATCACACTTCGTCGGATATGTTAGATCCGGATTCGGCTCTGCTGATGCTGGAGACAACAATGACTCAGTGCTGGAGGCTATTGGAACAAACATCGACTTACCGGCATCTTCGGATGACTCCATGATGTTGGAAGATTTCCAAAAGTTCGCCGCGGAATATGAAGAAAAATTCAACTCCAAGGCTACGAAAGAAAGGGAAGCTATGGATGAAGGATTCGGAGAAAACTCTCCCAAACCGCAGGATGACATGGATCTCGGAGAAAATCTCGACGTCCAGATGTTCGAGAGTACTGATAGAAGCCTCACTCCAGGACTCGGACCCAAATACATATTTGCTACCGGTGCAACCAAGAAGGCAAAGAAGAAGAAGAAGATGACTCCGGCTAAGGACCTCCCAACTGATGAGGTAATAGCCGAAGAATACGAAGAGGACTCAGATGGAGCTCTGATCCCAGATAAGCCTAAGGATTATCCATTTGACGGACACGTGGTCACCCCTAGTGCCCGTAAACTCCTTGGAGAAGCAAATACCACCCCCATCCCGACAGCTGCAGGAATCACACATGCGGAGTTGGAAGACAGGGCCCAAGCCCTAAAAGTGCACCGTCAAGTACTCCTTGAGGAAACCACAAATATCCTTCAGGAAAAGAAGCGCATTGTAGCTGCAGGGCAACCTAGCACCCGGTAGCATCAGAAGACCCGAAACGGTCCTGAATTGGCCAACAAAAAGCCGGATGTCCACAAAACCCTTTTCGAAGGAGATATAGCCGTAGGGAAGCCTTGGATTGACAACAAGGGTAACCGTGTGTATAACATGCCGGTGGAAAATGCTGTTGTGGCTCAAGATCTCTTGGCAAACAATCCAGGTCCAGACCAGGTCCGGCTAAGTGTGAAACTACTCACCAAGGGCCTAGAGCAGCAACAGGTCGCCACATCCGACAGCGGAAAACTGGTCTCGAAGTCAAACAAATGTCGCACAGATATGTCTTGACACGAAGACGTAAGGCCCTGACGCGAGCTGGAATAGCACTACCATTCCACTCCTCATGAGGACAACTACTCACGAATCGGATCTTCAGGACATCGGCATAAACCCGCATGAAGCTGGAGTAACATCGCTCTAGCAGAAGAGTGAGACGTTGTTGCGGCAATGGTCCAACCCCCCTGGCGACAGTCGAATAATCGCATGGAAGACGAAGAAGCCCAACGTCGGGAGCAGGACTAGCAAAGGATGCCCCCTCCTAGACACACTAGTCGTCCGGCTGAGCCACGTCACAATGACGGCAATGACGGACGGAGGAACAATGGCCATCGTGCTAGAGCAAGTCGGCATGGTGACCGTCATCATGAAGCCCCAGCTAGGGGTAAAAATCCACCACCACCTTCTCCGCCAAGCAGTCACCACAGTGGCGCTCATGGAGGGAGCCAGGGGGACATCGTGGTGGAGTTGGTGGCAGAAGGAGAAGGAGTCCGGCTCATGGGCATCGTAGCCGCAGTGAACAACCAAGACAGCATGACCTATCACCAAGTCACACCAGGTATAGGATTAACTCAAATATTGAGGCGTGACGCTACGAGTTGGACAATATCTACGTGGGTCCAAAATGCTTCGGACCGCGCGTACAACAAACAAAACTTTCCGGAAGGGTTCGCCATCTCAAGGCACATCTAGCCTATGACGATGTGGCTCGGCCAGACACCAGGCTCCAGGACTTCTTCTAGGCCTGCTGCATCACCAAAGGAGGAAACAGCTTGGTCGCGACCCGGTATCTCCCGCTTATGCTAAGGAAGACGGCTCGATCATGGCTTAATGAACTCCTGGAAAACACCATCCACAACTGGTATGATATGAAAAGTGCTTTCTTTCGGAATTTTGACGGAACATACAGAAGGCCTTGCACGGTCGGAGATCTGCAGCAGTGTACTCAGAAACCCGGAGAAACCTACCGGGACTACCTCGGATGATGGATCGACACGAAGAACTCATGCGAAGGAGTAAACAACCAAACTCCGATCGAAGCATTCATCGCGGACTCCCAATTGGTTTACTATGTCATCGCTTGAAGTGTGACAAAGTGACTGATTTGGGGGAAATGATGACGGCAAGCAAATATGTTGACACCGACGATGACACGGAAGGACTGCTCAATGTTTTGGCTATGCCACTGTTGGCAAAACAACCAAAGCAGCATGTCGCAAAACGCAAAAACACCTCGGAGGAAGCCCAATCCGGAAACCGCAGCAGTCAACGCAACTTTTCGGTCTGGAGGACGAGGAGGCCACGGAGGCGGCCGGGGATGAGGCCATGGAACTTCAAGAGTCAAAGGTAGAGGAGACCAGCAACCTGGAAAAACCTACTCTTGGGCCGACATTGCCAATAATCCGTGTGTGCATCACCCGGACGGCAATGGGGGCTTGTCCCACACTAATGCTGAGTGTAGTTTCAATGACAACATGAAGAAAGACGAATCCGCTGGCTATGGGGCCAAACAACAAAAAGGAAAGAAAAACTCTGACAAAGAAAAGGAGACCAAGGAGGATTCCGACATGGAGGAGGCAGAAGCTTCAAATCCCAAGTCGGATGGAAAGAAGACCTTCCCAGCAAACAAAGACAATTATGTCACCTTCCTTGGGTCTCAACTAGCCAAGGTCAAAAAGACAGTGATGCATGAACTCAACACAATTGTTCTGGTTGTCCCTCAATTTTTGGACTAGTCAGAAGTAACAATCACCTTTGACCGCGGCGATCATCCGCTTAAGTTGCACATGCAAGGAGAGTACGCTCTAGTCATCAATCCACTTATTGACGGCTATGGGTCCTCCAAAACCCTCATGGACGGTGGGAGCAGCATCAACACCCTCTATGTTGAAATGCTGCGTCAGATGAGGATCTCGGAGACGCAGCTGAATCACAGCTCTGTGGTTTTCCACGGAGTTGTCCCCGGAAGACAAGCAAATTCTCTAGGAGAGATCACTTTGGATGTTACCTTTGGAACTCCAAAGAACTATCGAGCGAAAGAACTCTCTTTCGAAGTGGTCCCGTTCAAGAGCGCATACCACAACATCTTTGGGCGTCCGGCTTACTGGACGTTTATGGCTCGCCCTTGTTATATTTACAACATGACGAAAATTCTAGGTCCCAAAGGCGTTATCATGATCTAGGGAGACCCAAAGAAGGCACGAGAATGCAAAGATAGAAATGTCGCCTTTGCCGAAGTCGTATTGCATGCTCAGGAGTACCAGAAGATCAAGAAGACAATCGACCCGTCCGAGATGCTCGCAACGAAGAAGAAGGTTACTAAGCCGACTCTGGAATTCAAGGCATCGGAAGAGACAAAGACGACGTTGTTGAAGGATGATGACCCCTCCAAGGTGACCCAAATAGGTGTAAGTTTAGATAGCGCATAGGAAAGCGTGCTTGTCGACTTCCTTAAAGCCAATAAAGATATCTTCGCATGGAAGCCATCTGACATGACTGGAGTACCTAGGGAACTTGCCGAGCACAGTCAAAATGTATACCCAAACGCTAAACCCGTCAAACAGTCCCTACGACGTTTTGGCAATGAAAAGTGAAAAGCAATAGCTAAGGGACTAGCCTGGATCGAGTTAGCCTGGATCGACCAGCGCACTATGCAGCGTTGCCTCCACGATCAAATCGGACGCAATGTACATGCATATGTGGATGACATAGCTGTGATGTCCAAAAAGAAGGAAACACTAATTTCCGACTTGGAGGAAACATTCAGCAATCTACGAAAATACAACATAATGCTCAACCCAAAGAAGTGTTTCTTCAAAATCCTAGCCGGAAAATTGTTAGGTTTCATCGTGTCTCAAAAAGGCATAGAGGTGAACCGTGACAAACTAAAGGCTATACTTAACATTTCCAGGCCAACTTGCCCGAAGGACGTACAACGACTAACTGGCTACATTGCTGTAGTCAGTCGGTTTGTGAGCCGGCTCGGTGAAAGAGCCGCACCACTATATAAGCTCTTGAAAAATACCAAGAAATTCGTCTGGACTGATGAAGCTGAAGTTTCACTACAGGATCTGAAAGTCGTACTCTCCTTTGCCCCTATCCTTCTAGCACCAAAGCCATAGGAGCCGATGTTGCTATACTTAGCTACAAAAACCAGAGTCGTCAGTGTCGTCATGGTGGTGGAATGGCCGGAAGGAAAATAGGAACACCTGGTGCAGTGTCCGACTTGCTATCTCAGCGAGGTCATGACTGAATCAAAGCAAAGGTACCCTCATTACCAAAAATTAGCCTATGGTGTGTTCTTCACCTCTAGAAAGCTATGACACTATTTTCAAGAGCACAAGATTACCGTGGTGAGCACAACTCCCATGAGAGACATAATCAACAACAGTGATGCCACAGGACGCGTCGCTAAGTGGGGAATAGAGCTAGAAGCTTTTGATATTAAGTACAAACCACGTACAGCAATCAAGTCCCGGATTCTAGCTGACTTTGTCGTTGATTGGATAGAGACAGTCAAAAACACAGGCCTCCTAGAGACGAAAGTTTGGACCCTACACTTTCACGGGTCTAAAGCGCTCGGGGGCTCAGGGGCTAGCGTGGTACTCAAATCACCCCAAGGAAATAAACTGTGTTATGTACTGCAGATCCACTTCACAGCGACAAACAATATTGCCGAGTATGAAGCTCTGCAAAATACAACGGCATTCGCTGACTAATGTGTTATGGAGACTCGGATTTAGTTGCTTAGCAAGTATCCGATATTTGCAACGCCAACAAACACATGGCAGCTTACAGAGCCATCATGGAGGAACTATCTACATCGTTCGAAGGGCTTGAAGTCCAACACATTCCCTGAACAGAAAATGAGGAAGTAGATGCTCTATCAAGAATAGGCTCTACACGGAAACAGGTCACGGATGGTGCTTTTTTGGAGCACTTGAGAGTTCCCTCTATCACAGGAGTTGACGAGGAGTATCATACCAAATCTGACTCACCACTCATAGTAGTTCTGGCTGTCATACCTAGCTGGACCAAACCCTACCTTGATTTTTTGGTAGAGAGAAAACTACCCGAAGACGAAGTTCTGAGCCGGAAGATTGTCCGACGGGAAAAAGACTACATAGTAGCGGGAGGTGAGCTCTATAAGCGGAGTGTATCTGGGGTCTTTCAGCGTTGTGGTTCTCTGAAAGAAGGCATGGAAATCCTAAGGGAAATTCACGAAGGCAAATGCGGAGATCACGCAGCAGCCAAATCTTTAGTGGCAAAAGCTTTTAGACACGGATTTTTCTGGCTTACAGCCAAGGAAGATGCCGAACGGCTGGTCAAGATGTGCAAAGGTTTCCAAAAATACGCCAAACAAGACCATGTTCCGGCTGATCAGCTGCGAACAATTCCGATTACATGGCCTTTTGCGGTCTGGGGGCTTGACATGGTAGGACCGTTTCGGCAGGCTCAAAGTGGATACACTCACCTTCTTGTAATGGTGGATAAATTCACAAAATGGATTGAGGCAAAACCCGTTAGAAGTTATGATTGAGCAATAGCCAAGAAGTTCGTCGAGGATGTGATCATCCGATTCGGGTATCTGCACAGTATTATTACCGACTATGGGGGTAAATTTTCCATGGGCGAACTAGTCTAACCTGCAATGAATAGGGGATTCGGTTGATATTGCATCAGTCGCACATCTACAAGCCAATGGACAAGTCAAAAGGGCAAATGGGTTAATTCTTCAAGGCCTGTGACCAAAACTCGAAGCACCACTACATCGTGATGTGGGGGCTTGGGCGGACAAACTACCTTCCGTAATATGGAGTTTACAAACCACTCCTAACAGTTCAACCGGTACACCTTTTTTCTTGGTCCACGGTGCAAAAGTTTTTCTTCCAAGAGATCTTATTCACATCTCTCCCCACGTCACTGCGCATATCGAAGAAAATGTCGAAGTTGCTTGACAGGACGACCTCGATATGCTTGAGGAAGTTCGCGTCATTACTGAATAGAGATCTATAGCCTATCAGAAAAGGTTACGCAAATATCATAGTCAGAGAGTCAGAAATCAATCTTTTAGGAAGGGCGATCTGGTTCTTCGACTTGCGCAAAAAAGAGAGCACAAACTTGCCCCGATATGGGAAGGGCCCTTCATGGTTCGTCGAGTATTGCACAATAGTTCTTACTACCTAACTGATATGAGGCCGGAAAAGAGAGACCTGCTACTAAGAAGAGAGAGAGCTAGAGGCAGTACAAACCTGGATGAGATATACCATCCTTGGAACATTGCTCGGCTATGTCACTTTTATTCTTAAGAGTTTCTTTCTTTGTAATCATATATGTGTACATGTTCAAAGTGAAATAAAGTATTGATCTCCTCAATATTTTTACTGAGATGTTTTTTATGTACCGTCTTATTTCCAAATGATCATGTCACAGTCAAAAATCCCAGAATACTTGAAAGTACTTTAAGCTCATGTTTGTTCTGGTTAGATTTATGATTCTAAAAATGCTACCTTCAAGTATAAGTCTAAAATTTTCTAGTTTGTACTTGGGTTTTTGTCTAATTGCTGGATGCGGGTATTTTCCGAGTAGTGAATTGTTGGTACTGGAAGCCAGCTTTGATTCCGGGTTTAAACTGGTTTAGCAAATTAAGCTCCGTTGCTTGGAAAAGTTTCCGTGTTGAAGGTTTGCTGGCTCACGAAAGGAATGAGGCAGAAAGCCAGATAAATGATAAGTATAGGGAAAACAAACAAGTGCTTATGTAATCTTTCGAGCACATCAAATAAAATCCAAAAGTGCTAAAAGGTAGTAAAGCATAAAATCTTACAAACTTAGCACTAGCAAAATAATATCCTACTTATTACAATAAGAATATTTTCAGAATAACACATTGTTTTTTTGGCAAACTCTATGATGCAGGTGTAGAGGCAAGATTTTCTGGTTCGCTCGACACGTCACCCGTATCACCCCGGTATCTGTCTGAGACAAGTAAGTCAGACTCGGTCTGCTCATCGTCTTCGGAAACTTCAGCAGCTGCTTCCTTTGTGGGTGGTGGCACTTCAACAGGCGTGAGGAATGGCTCATCATAGTTGGTCAACTCGGCCACACGAGAAGCATATCCGGCACAAGAATCTCAGATCTCCTTGATGTTCTGATCATTGCCATCCTCATCGACAGTCGAATAACCCTTGGTAACTTGCCATATTTCCATGCTTCCATGGTGGCTCATTACCATTGTCAGGGCATTCTGTGCTAATGTGCGTGCATAGGACATATTCCAATCCTTGACAAGATGGGGCTTATCCTTTGCCTTGTCTCGTAGCTTAAAGGCCGACATTGCGTCTAAGCTTGAGAGTCGGACTGATTCACCGATATGCTCCAGTGAATGGCGGAAATCGTGGATCAGGTCCCCAACAGTAACGAGCCGGCTCATACGAGGCTCGGATGAAGAGGAATCCAGCATGTTGATAGTACCTATAAGAAAGAAAAGCAAGGTCAATACATATATCCGAGTTTCATAAATTCGGATAAACAATGGTTTAGGGATAGAAAAGTTTACCAAAGATAGTGTCATCTACTTTGCCCTTCTCCTCTTGACGGCTCGAGAGTTCATTCTGGAGAGCTTCGGTGGTGTCCTTCTCCCTATCCAAGGCATTTTGCAAGTGCGAGATTGTTTTGTCCTGTTTGGTGATGATGCGGTCACGCTCTTTAGTGGCATGGTTGTTGGACTCAAGGACACTAGCAATGTTGGTATCATGATCCTTCTTGATTTTATCCAGCTCCGCATGAAAATCCGCATTCTCCACCTCTAGGGCCTTATAATCTTCAGCTTGTTCAATCATTTAGCAGGATTGCTTCACAAGTTCTGGCAAGAAATAAAAGCCGGATAAATATTCGGCTACAAGATCAACAACAATCCATACAGAGAAAAGTCTGAAATGTTTACCTTCGGCCTCATCTCTAGAAACTTTCAGTTGAGCATTTTTAGGTCGGAGAGCTCCAATCTCTCTCCGCTTGTTGAAAATATTCTTCAGTAATTCCTGGTTATAAGCATTAACTTTCTATAAGTCAGAATGGTAACCAGAGTCAGAAGTCTACTAAGACTCGGGCTAATATTTTAACTAAGTTAAATATCAGCACGAGCCTTGGGGGCTATATTGGTTTATTCTTTAGCATCCTATAAAAGCATAAATCTGTATTTCCTATCCAACTTCATGCTTGGGGGCTAGAGGATATGATATAAAATACAATGAAAAGAAGAGTCGAATTATGACTTACATAATGTTCATGAGTTAATTTATTAAGGCTCATGTGCACCTCAAAAGAAACCATCTCGGCGAGGATCAGAGGAATAACTGGTTGTGACAGAGCCATACCAGCCTTCAACTTATCATTGCAAAGACGAACTTGATCAAGAAGGTCAATGAGTTTGACGTCTTCAGCTTCTTATGCTTCCTCCTCCGCTGTGATATTCCGGGTCTCCATGCAATGGAGAGCTAGCTTCTGGATTTCTTCTGCGCTTTTCCGAGTCAGGCCAAGTTTGGCAAAACCTGGATTTTGCAGAAGGTTATCTATGAAGGTCTCAGCTGAGGGATCATTACCCTTTGAGGGTTCACCCTTATCAAGTTCTGAGTCACCCATGGTGATGTCGGTCTACGAACCTGTAACACCCCGTCCACTGGGCCCGGGGGATGTCACTCCTGGCAGCTTAATAGGATATCTAGATTGACCCTACAGACCAACACTAGTCTTTTCTGCGCACTTTGTCCTCACTCGTGCGCACCCGATACCCACTTCCCGGTTGGTCACCCATCCTAGAATTGTTCTAGGCCAAGCACGCTTAACCTTAGAGTTCTTTTTTGAATGAGCTTCTAGAAAAGAAATTGCAACTTGTTGGTATGAGTATTCTATCAATCCTATTAAGACATTTGCCTGGTCTCACATACACCCACCCTTTAGAAGATCGATGCCCTCATCGATCAAGCACACCCCATGAACGTTCCCTCTTGGCACCCGTCTATGCGTCCAGTGCTGGCACATGTGCCATGCCGTCTCCACTCCTGGCCACACGCGTCGTGCTCCCACATGTCCCGCCACTGACCCGCACACACCCGTTTAACCACGAGGATCGGATCTGATACCACTTGTAACACCCCGTCCACTGGGCCCGGGGGTGTCACTCCTGGCAGCTTAATAGGATATCTAGACTGGCCCCACAGACCAACACTAGTCTTTTCTGCGCACTTTGTCCTCACTCGTGCGCACCCGGTACCCACTTCCCGGTCGGTCACCCATCCTAGAATTGCTCTAGGCCAAGCACGCTTAACCTTAGAGTTCTTTTTCGAATAAGCTTCCGAAAAAGAAATTGTAACTTGTTGGTATGAGTATTCTATCAATCCTATTAAGACATGTGCCTGGTCTCACAGAACCTAGATTCGCTAGCTCTAATGTGTGAGCCGAAACATCTTCAATGCGCGGAGAGGAAGTATCCTCCAGCACTGATGATGGCCTAGCAGTAGGAGTCGGAGGCGGGACAACAGGAGAGCCCAGAGTCAACTTCTGCTAGCGCAGAGTCTTCCCCGATTTTCATTGTGCCTTACCATTGGCAAGTGTTTTAGCCCTAGATAGTAACAGAGTAAGACCGTTGCAATTCAGAAGGAAAATACAAGTTAATATTCGAAATCTTGTGAAGAAGTTTACCTCTTTGCAACGGGCACCTTTTGGATGCCCACATCAACTGCCGGAGCCTTGTGCTTCCGGGTAAGTGCGTCCGGCAATGGAACAAGTTCTTCATCCTCCGGAGGAACCAAAACCTCAGGTGGATATCCCTCGAGAGGAGTAAGCTCCAGCTCAGGGAGGTCAGCAAGCTTAAAGAGACATTTCCTCGGTATTGCAAAATTAGGACAAAGTATAGATGAGCACGTAATCAAGTATGAAGGTAACAGCCGGAAAACTTACTGGTGTCAAAGCATCATCGGCAGTATACATGTCTAGAGAAATATTTGGAATCTTCCTCTCAACTCGCTCCTTGATCAACCATTTGATCCTGGACTCATATTCTTTGTCCGGGATTGGGAGCAGGCTGATCCTAAGGCTGTCATTTTTACTCCTGGTGACCGTGTGCATGAGCCAGTCACCATGATACTAAAGGGGTTGAATCCGGCGTGCCAACAAGTAGTGGGTCATGTCGGATCCTATCAGACTCTTATGCTTCATCAGGTACTCGATCCATCTCTTGGCAAGAACCGGATCATTAGGTAGAGTCGGAGCTTCTGCATCCTAGGACTCTTGGGGCGTGGTAGCACCGTCAAAAAAAGTTGGCAAAGCAGTTACTTTGCCGGGAGCCGGTCTGTCCTTATGGTCAAAGAACATGGACGGCCACTTTTCACTAACTCGCTAGCATTAATCTTGGGATATACTCGGTCTCTCCTAAGAGTCAGGCTAAGAGTCCTGGTAATGTAAGGATTACCAGAAGTGATGGAATTTCTCCGAGTACCAAAGTAGTACCAGAACAAGATGAGACTCGGTTTTACTCCAAGATAACCCTCACAAAGAGAAGCATAAGCGCTAAGTTATAGGATTATGTTTGGGGGAAGTTATGGAGTTGAACTCTGTAGTAATATACAACCTTAGAGAAGAACTCTGAGGGGGGAAAGCTTAAACCTCTATCGAGGTGAGTGCCTAAGTGCACCCTCTCGTCAGTGTGAGTGGTGGGGATGACCTAGTCAAAGCCGCTCTGCCAGTCGCCGGCACGGAGGAGACCCTCCCTCTCGATGACACGCAGTTTCTCATCGTCAAGGATGCACGAGATCCACACTCCACGGAAGTTCTCCTTCTCCGCTGTTGCAGAGGTCGCCGCCGTGGTCACTGTCGTAGCGGAATAAGAAGCGTCAGCCATTTTTGGGACAATGGAGACCGTAGATGGGCGGCGCTGTGTGGTTTGGAGGAAGGGAAAATAGGAGCTTGCGCGCGGTAGCATCGAGAGGAAGAAGAAGGCAAGGGCGCTGGTAAGGAAGAATAAGGAGGTATGAACCCCTTATATCCTCTGCTTGCTCCAAAATTCGTGTGAACTTAACAGTAAACGTTTCACACATCGTGGAAGGAGCTGGGTAACCTCCTCGATCTCCGCGCATGCATTAAAACGGCGCCTCGGTTCCGTGATAAGCAGACCCACCAATGGTCGCACTTTCAGCAATGTATGTTAGTCACATGACTTGACCTTGGCTGGTGTTAGGTTACGTCAGAGACCAAGTTCCGGCTTGATTTGAATTTCAAGCTGGAAAACTTGATAAAGTACTCATCGGTCTGGCTCAGTTTGAAACTCGGATCCCACCTTTTCTTTTAAGTTTTAGGAACCCTTCAAGATTCTGCAAGCCGAAGATAGATCAAGCTGGACAAGGAAATCCGACTCTGGATCTTGGAGGCTTCCGGGGGCTACTATGGGGATATGCTTTCTAGGTATACCCACTATGACTCACTGACCAGGGTGGCCTACTTCGGGTTAGAGATTTGCTCCACGGGTGGCCCACTTAGGGAGAGAAGACGAAGGTCCATCCAGCGATGGAAAGGCCTAGAAGACTAATGGACTTAGGCCTATTTAGTTACTTGTAATCCAATATGTACTCTATAACCGACTCTTATTCATAGTCGAATAGGTCTCTCATGTAAACCCTAGGTTGGATATCTATATAAGCCATCCTAGGGGCCAGCCTTTAGATCACGCCCAATACTCTACAATCTCAACTCGCACAGGCGAAACCCTTGTAACCCATATTCCGGCTCTGTCGTATTACTAGATTGACAGCATGAGTAGGATCCGTCCAAAGCCGGCAGATTTGAACCTGGGTAAAGCTTGTGTGCTCACCATCCCGGAATACCGTTGTCTCACACCCCCTTTCTCCAGACGCCTCGAGGGCCCCTTCTTGGTGTACATGTCTTCAATCTGACGACAGCGGGCGCTGGTGGGAAGGGGGCATGGGGGGCTGGTGTTCCGGAGGGCTGCCGCAATGGGGGTGGGTAGGGGAGGGGCGGAGTGCGCACCAGTAGAGAGGATGTGTCTAGCAGAAGGGAGAGAGGATGTGTCCGGTGGGAGGGGGATGAGCGTGGGGCGGCGAATCCGGCAAGGTATGGGAGAGTGGAGGGGGAGTCAAATCCGGCAGGGGAGGGGGCAGCACGGCGAGAGTGGCAAATTTCGAGTTGGAGGAGGGGATGTTAGGGATTTGAGCGGGGCTAGAGGGAATACAACCAAATGTTTGCTCGCCAAATCAAAATGTGCGGACAGTCCGTATATTTACGAATGGTCCGGAAATGTTTCTTTTTATCTAACCAAATATACAGAGGTCAAATTCGACCAGAAAGTCACATAAATATAAATAGAGGACAAATATAACTAGAAAATCACATAAAATTAAACAAAGGATAAACATAACTAGAAATTCACATAAAGGCGTGTTGTCGCCGTGTTCACTCTTGTCCGCCAGCCCTGTCCTGGCTCAAGCCGGATTCCGCTGCCATCTCCAATGTAAATGGAGTATCTGCGGGAAGGGAGAGGATTGAACAGCGGGGGGTGGTGGAAAGTGGGGATTTTGAACGCAGCGTCTCGGCGTGGGCGCGCATATATTGGGGGAGGGGCTTGGCGCGCAATAAAATGAGGAATCTGGTGTAGAGGGTCTGGGTTTTAAATAAATCTATACTTCCTTCACCAATTAGGACAGGCATGTCGTCTTTTACAATTTTCGCAACTTTAAAAGCCTTTAAATGTGAGCGCATGCAAAAAAACTAGAATTTTGACAAATATATGTATTTTTTTATTTTCTCTTGAAAATGTGTGGAAATGAGTAAATCATTATTTGGACAATCAAAAAATCGTATTAGTCATTATTAGTTCAAGTGGGGTGCATATACACAATCCCAATGAAAAAGAAGTCCAATTTGTACAAAACTTGGTTTCGGTGTTGCGAAGCATGGGAGTTTGCCCTCTAAACCAATGACATTTTCAAATGATAGAGATTCGCCTAGAGGGGGGTGAATAGGAAATTTTAAAACTATTACAGTTTTGGCTTGATAGAATGCGGAATTAAACTAACATTTATTTTACAAGCACAAAACCTAAATACACTAGGCTCAACTAAGTGCACCAACAATAAGTTAAGCTAAGTAAGATAGCACAAGATAAATATATCACAAGTGATAAGCAAGATATAAGTACTTCAAGCTCGATGGCTATCACAACGAAAGTAAGCTCAGGTATAGAGATAACCGAGGCACGCGGAGACAAAGATGTATTCACGTGTTCCCTTACAAGAAGGTACGTCACATTGGAGAGGTGTGGGATTCCACGAAGGATTTCCCAACGCCATGAAGGCTCACCTTTTTCTCCGAGTCTATCCCACGAAGGAATAGGCCCTTTTCTTATGGCTAGATTTTTCTCCACTCCGGAGATGGCAAGCTCCACAACCACTTCACAAGATCCACGAAGGAGAAGCCCGGGTCTCTTCACAATCTTCCACGAAGAGGACACCGCGGCACTGATACATTGCAAATGTATCTATAATTTTTGATGTTCCATGCTTGGTTTTATTCACTTTCTTGTATTTTGTCCACACTTTGGAGTACTTTTCATATGATTTCTTGGACTAACCTATTAACAAGAGCCACAGTGACAGCTGCCTGTTTTCTGCTGTTTTTGGTTCCAGGAAAGTCAGAAAATGAATATTCTCGGAATTGGATGGGACAAAAGCCGAAGTGCCTATTTTTCCAGAAGACTCCAGGAGACAGAATACGAGACGGAGAAGAGCCAGGGGGTGGCCACACTACCTGGTGGTGCAGGCCAGGCCAGGCCGTGCCAGGGGGTGGTGTGGCCTCCCAGGCACCCCCTCGGTCTCCCTCTTCGCCTATAAGAAGCCTTCTGACCTAAAAACTCATGGGGGTTCGACATTTTTCCAGAAGGAGTTCCACTCCGCCGCCACCACGAGATTCCATGAAATAGCACCAGAAACTCTGTTCTGGCACCCTGCCGGGACGAGGAATTGGAGGAGATCATCATTGTCATCATCACCATCGCTTTTCCATCGACCATCCATGTTTCCCCCATCTATGAGTGAGTAATCCCCCGATGTAGGCTATGGGTATGGTAGGGATTGTATGAGATCATTCATGTAATGGCATCAGATTGTTAGGGCATGGTGCCTAGTATCTTTTATTAGTGCTTTATGACTTTGTTGCGACTTGTTGTGCTTAATGCTTGTCACTAGGGCCCGAGTGCCATGATTTCAGATCTGAACATGTTATTGATTCATTATGATAGTATTGTTTATGGTCTTATCTACAAGTTGTATACACACGTTGTTGTTCGGAACCTATGGCCCCGAAGTGACAGAAATCGGGATAACCGGAAGGGAATGGCTTTGATGTGAGGATCACATGTGTTCACGGAGTGTTAATGCTTTGCTCCAGTGCTCTATTAAAAGGAGCACCTTAATTGCCAGTAGTTCCCTAGAGGCCCCGCTGCAAACGGGCTGGCAGGACAAAAGATGTTGTGCAAGTTCTCATTGCGAGCACGTATGACTATATATGGAACACATGCCTAGGATTATTGATTGGTGGGGATTGTAGATCTAGATCTCCTATTTTAAAGCCCTCAAAAAGATGCAAGAATCATAGGAGGTAAGGGAGAGGAAGCAAGCTCAAGAGGGTAAACAATGGAGGTCAATTTCGGGCTCAAGAACACCCAAAAACGTTGGGGGAAGAACCCCCTTTCATAGGGAAAAGCAAATATGGTCATTGGAGAGAAAACAGCAAAAACTCGATTTTGAAGTCGGTTGGACCGGCCCCAGAATCGGGAAACTCGGTCCCTAGGCCGGAGGACCAGCCTATAAACCGGAATACCTCTATTTGCCAACCCGGAATAGACTCGGTCGCGAAAACCGGAAAATCCGGTCTGAGATCCGGTCTACCGGCGCTAGCACCGGACCGTCTGGTGTGGGACTTGGTTGAAACGGATCCACAACCGGGATGAAACAGACTTCACAAAAAACGCAATAACTTTTGCATCCGGACTCCGATTTCGATGATCTTGGGCTTGTTTTGATGAGGACAACAAGCTCTAAAATATGGTGCATGAAAACATCATAGTACAACAAAGGCAGATAGAACCAAATTAGGAAAGGTATGAAGCCTCCCTATAAGAAGAACTGGTAAAACCTTCAAACTCGAAAACGCCATAGAAGATGCATATGAATTCCGTTTTCGATGAACTTGGGCTTGTTGAAGAACTAGAAACAAGCTCAAGAACCTCACATGGAGAAACACCAAGAAGCAACAAAATAGGAAGATGCAAAGTATGCAAAGTATTGAGCTCCCTACGACGATGTGATCAAGTTACCCAACCAAAAGCCCCTCTTGATAGTGCGGCTATCTATCCTATAACTCGGTCTCCCAACAACCACCTTGATACTGGTAAAACTAAAACCTAGCAAGGCTATACCTTTTGTAACTACCTCGGTGAATTACGCTCCTAGTTACAAGCCTGGATGAGCGGAAATGGTTAAAATAGTACGGTGGGGCCCAAATGCCACTCACAGGTAGACCTTTCGGCCGTCCTAACCATTTCCAAACATCGGGACAAGAACGGGCGGCATAATCCGCAGGCGAAGGGATCAACAACATACACAAATGAGTATGTATGCAAGCCACCATACAATGGTTCTCAGAGTCATTCCATCTAAAAAGAAAGGAAATATAGCAACGCCATACGGCAAGATCCAAATATCCTAGATAGATATAATAGTTTAGGATATCTCCTCATACATCAAACATCAGAGTATCAGGCGGAAGCGGAAGACAAAATCCGAGTACGGATAAGAAGCAAATCGGCATAAGATGCCCCATAAATAAGCACGTCCCGCCCACGGATCTCACGGATCCCCGTTCCCGGAATCTCTACACCGAATGATCGATGCCCACATCGTCCGTCTCCTCCACCCAGTATCCATCTTGCGAGTTTACCTATTCATCTGAATCAAACAATTTATCGTGTGAGACCCTAGGGGTACTCAGCAAGTCTTTATGCCTCTAAAGGGGACACAACCTGGGGTGACGCAATTGCAGCAAAAGATAAATCCTAACAATTCTAGAGATACTCGCTAACCATCCGCCTAACCAGAGATAGACGGATGTCCGTGAATTAATAACAACAGTTATAACAGTAATAACGGTAATATCCACAGATCCATCCTCCTCCCCGCTTACCGACGAGGAAGCGGACGAACAACCCCCCATCCGTTGGCAGTTTTATTATCCATTCCATGAGTCTTGCACTATTTACTAGTCAGGTCCTTAGTCAGATTAAAAGCGGTACTTTAGTTATGCTTGTCTATGATCGAGAAACTGTGCTCCAAGTCGTCCATAACCGCGGACACGGCTTTCCGAAAGTTTTACCCTGCAGGGGTGCACAAATAGCAACACACACTCGATCAACCTCGGAAAAACCAAATCAAAACCCAACGAGGCAGTCACGACAAAGCGATCACAGGATTCAGAAATATTTCAGGGGGCCACCCCATTAAGCTACCCGCAACGAAGCTGGCCGGCTACGAGACGGACTCAAGGTTTGTGTGGCCGGCTGTAAACGACTGGGAACCCGAAAGTGTGACTGGGCTTGTCGATACAGCGAAAACGGGTCACGGCCCTAAACAGTACAGGTGCAGTACATCGCACAATTTTAAATAAAGCAGTAAAGCATGGCATAAGTACAGGATAGTAAATAAAACCTCAAACTAGTTTGTGGCCCCAAGAAATAAGAATGAATCAAGCTCTGGCTCAGGGGGGTTCATAAGCCTCCCGGATGTGGATAGCGCGAATATTCAAGGAACAGGAATCAAGTACTCGGGGTCCTACGGGACACAAGTGAGCCTGAAAAACCAAATAGCAAATATGGCTCACCGATGCCACTTTCATTAGTTATCCCATTACTACTCAGGTTAAGTTGTTTAGGTACCTCGTTATCCATCAAACACTCACATACCCTACACATGCTGTTCTACGACTCGCATGGCTCAAACAGCTCCTGTAGAAATGGCTCATGGGATGGAGGAACAAGCTTCGGTGGGGTTTAAAAGTAAAGGCTATGCAATACTTGGGATTCAAATTAATGCAATCGCGACTCATTGATACAAGAATAAGATAGAGGCAATTGGTACTATATGTATGCAAGCATGTGGTAGTGCTTGCCTGGCAGCTCAGTTGAAGCAAGGGATGGATCTGGGTAGTGCTCCTGGTTCTCTTGATATATCCCCTGCTCAGCGTCTATTCGAAGAAGAACCAAACAAACAAGGGCCAACATAAATAAAGTGCACAAGCATATGAATTAAGTGCGACAAGCAAAACAATCATGCCATGATGAATGATGCACAATTTGCATGGCAATAAAGTAGCATGGCATGGGTGAGGTGTGGAATACAAGAATAAACCATTTTATTGAGTTTTAGCCTCATTTTATCCTTATATTAGTTGCTGTACACATTATATTTATATGATGCATGCTGCAAAACAGATAAAGGAATGCATAAACAGAAAGGTCTAGTCGAGCTAATCATTTTGGACATATTATTTGTTAAATTTGGAGTTATAAATCAAAAGTTATTAATTAATTAAGGAAAAAGGGCATTTTATTGTAATTTTAATTAACTTGGAAATTAAGGTGTCCAAAATATATTTTGAATGGCATATTTGAATTCCTCACATTTTTCTGATTTGAAAACATATATTATTTGTATTATTTGGAAATATAATTTAAAAGTTATTTAAAACAGATTTGAAATTTGAATTTAAATTAATTTTGAAAAAGTTTGAATTAAAACAGATTACAGAAAATACTTTTGTTACCCAGGCAGATACAGACACAGACAATGACAGGTGAGGTCACTGGCTGACTCAGCAGCACAGCGCGCGGAGAAACTTTTCTCACCGCGGCTGGGCTAGACCTAGAGGCCGACAGGTGGGGCCACGGCATCTCCAGGGCCACACGCGGGCGCGCCAGCGGGGGCGTGCCACGTGGGGGAGCCCGGGAGTGCGGGTTAATTGCTCAAAACTGCGGGGGGCTCTTTGTAAAAGGGGCAGGTGGCTGACTGGTGGGCTCAGGCGGACCGCGGGTTGAGCATCAAAAAGGCGCAGGGGGTTATGCGCAAAAGGGCGCCCGTACTGTGCTTCTTCTCGTCGAAGTCTGACGAAACTGACGACGCAGCGCGCCGCGCGGAAAAAATAGGCGCGGCACGGACTCGATCTCGCGACGCGGCAAGCGCGCACAGGCGGCAGCTACCGCTGCGGCTAGCGGGGGTTGGTGCTAGGGAACTGCTACGCGGACAGAAGAGGTTCCGCGAGGCGTTGAGCGAGCAGACGCACGCGCTCGCCGGTGCACAAAGGGTGCTCGGCGGAACGTACGTCGCGGCCAGGACACGACGACGGTGGCGAGAGTGTCTAGGAGGTTGCGTGGCTCACCGTGAGTTGGTTGGTGTGGTTGGATCCGCTCGAGGTGCAGGGAATCCGCGACGACGCAGACGGACCGGCGGCTAGGGTTTGGCGGCGGGCTCGTCGGTGAACCTCGACTCCGGTCCTTCTCTTCCTCCACGACAGGTACCGTCGGCCTCCTGGGGATCTCCTCGATCTTCCTCGACACCCAGTGCATCACGCCACCGGCTGGTTCGAGGGTTCGGTGGTGGTCACCGACGGTGGCCGGCGATGGGATAGGAGGTGATAGGGGGTAGATGGGGAGGGAGGAGTAGATGGTCACGTCCCTGGGGAGTGCTGGGGATGGATCTGGGCGAGGCAGATAGGTGGGAGTAGATAGGAACGGAGAGAGGGAGGGGTAGATGGCGTGGGGGAGGGGAAAGGTGGCGTCGGCCACTTTTTCTCCTTCTTCACGTGCTAGGCAGGCTCGGGCTGGGCAGGTAGGCATGGGGGAGTGGCTGCAGGTGGGGACGGGCGAGGCCAAGGGGTGGTTCGGTGTGGGGCATGCAGGGTAGGGAGAGAAGAGAAAGGAGGAGAGGGGAGGCTCGGGCTAGGTTGGAGGAGCCTCGGGTAGGGTTTGTACTAGGGTTGGGGTAGGGTTGGGTGGCAGCTTGGTGGCCAGGTGGGGCCGAGCTAGGTGAGAGAGAGAGAGGCCGAGAGAGAGGGAGGGAGGTTTAGGGTTTAGCTTAGAGAGAGAGAGAGGCTAGGGTTAGGTTAGATGGGGTGTGGTTTAGAGAGGATGGTAAAGAGAGGAGAGATGAGTGTATGGTTTAGGGTTGGCTTTTGTCAAGATCAAGCCAAGAACATGCCAAGCTCCAACAAGATCAAGACAAGAAAAGAGAGGGATGATGAGGTTAGGGTTTAAGCAAGATCAAATTAAGATCAAGCCAAAAGGAGGGAGAGATAGATGAGAGATGAACCACCCAAGGATTCAAATAAAACCCAAAAGACCTAATTGTGGTGGTACTTGCATGGGCCATGCATAAATAATTAATACCATGCTTATTTTTGTGAAAACAAGATTATTTACATGGCATTATTCTTATGCATTCCAAAATGTGGAGTAAGGCCTAAGCAAAAGAATTTAAAAGGAAGTTCCAAGTGGAGTAGATGGAGATGATCACATTTTATTATAATTGGGACTTGCTAGTGTGTATATTCCACTAGATGCCTACTAGTCCCAAAAATATTCCCACATGAGCATAGATCCATAATAACCCATATGGAACCTAGAAAAAGGGTTCCACCCACAAGGCATGCAAAGGTGGCCATGTGGCTCTCATATATCAATAATGTGAAAACACCATGATGCTAAGATGAGAGCATGTGGAAAAGAATTGGATCCATCCCAACCCATATGAGCTAGAGGTAAAACCCAATAAAGTGCAAAGCTCATATTTAGTTGGATGGTGGAATTATAAGGTGGTGACAGAGAAAGGTGATGGAGTTGAATAAAAGATATGCCCCCAACTCAACTTGGGCATTAAACAATATATCAAGAACCAAATACAATATCAAGAGGCAAATACAATTAACAATGCATAAGAGAGAAGAACCAAAACAAAAAGGGTTTTATATGATGCTCAAATGCAAGGAGGCATGATGACATGAGCATGATATAATTATGATGCAGCAATTATATATATGAAGTAGCCATTATATTACTAGACCAAGTAGCATTACAATTGTTAGACAATTGGGATGCTACAACTCTCCCCCACTAAACAGGAATCTCGCCCCGAGATTCTAGGATGAAGAAGAAGACACAAAGAGGGTAGGATACTTGGCACGGAGCTCATCTTCACGTTCCCAAGTGGCTTCATCAACAGAATGGTGCGACCACTGCACCTTGCAGAACTTGATGGACTTGTTGCGAGTCCTTCTTTCTGCGACTTCAAGGATTTTTGTGGGGTGTTCTTGATAAGACAGGTCTTCTTGGAGATTGATAAGCTCATGATCCACGGTCCTGCCGGGATCCTTGAAGCACTTCTTGAGCTGAGAGATGTGGAAAACATCATGGACCTTGAGTTTTTCCGGGAGCTCGAGAGCATAAGCAACTTCTCCTCTTCTTCCACGAATTTTGAAAGGACCGATGTATCTAGGAGCCAGCTTTCCTTTGATACCAAAGCGGTGCGTGCCTCTCATGGGAGTGACACGAAGGTAAACGAGATCACCAGGGACATACTCCATGTCCGTGTGCTTCCTGTCATAATTGCTCTTCTGGCGACTTTGAGCAATCCTCAGATTTTCAAGAATGATATGAACTTTCTCCTCCGCTTGAGTCACAATGTCAGGGCCAAACAATATTCTTTCTCCTGCACCTGACCAACCAATCGGAGTTCTGCATTTGCGACCATAGAGAGCCTCAAATGGTGCCATCTTTAGACTTTTCTGGAAGCTGTTGTTGTAAGATAATTCAGCATAAGGAAGACATTCTTCCCACTTCATGCCGAACGAGATGACGCAAGCACGGAGCATATCCTCCAGAATCTGATTGATCCTTTCAACTTGTCCTTGCGACTGAGGGTGGTAAGCTGTGCTGAAGTTCAACTTTGTTCCCAAAGCATTTTGGAAACTTTCCCAGAACTTGGAAGTGAAGATGCTTCCACGGTCTGAACTGATCTCAAGCGGAACCCCATACAGAGAGACAATTCTGTTGATATAGAGCTCAGCCAACTGAATTGCAGAAATGGTTTCCTTGACGAAGAAGAAGTGAGCCACTTTAGAAAGCCTGTCAATGACAACAAAGATTGCATTGTTGCCCTTCTGCGACCTTGGGAAACCAGTGATGAAGTCCATCTCTACTTTCTCCCATTTCCATTCCGGGGGTTTCAATGGCTGTAGAAGACCGGAAGGTTTCTGATGAACAGCTTTAACTCTGCGGCAGACATCACACTCCGAGACATACTTGGCACAATATCGTTTCAAACCAGGCCACCAATATTGTGTTTTCAAGTCCATGTACATCTTTGTGCTGCCAGGGTGGATAGAAAGAACAGAATCATGCGCCTCCTTGAGAACTTGCTCTCTCAAACCCGGGTAGTTCGGAACAAACATCCGGTGTTCAAAGAAAAGCGTGCCTTGATCATCGACGTGGAAGGACTCATACTTCGGAAGCTGAAGTTTGGAGATGATCTTTCTTGTGTACGGATCACCGAGCTGAAAGGAGCGAACCTTTTCTTCCAAGAGAGGAGTAGCCAGAAGGTTCAGAAGATACCCTTGTTCCACGATTTCAAGGTTGAGCTGACGGAATTCCTCGCACAAGAGAGGTTGTTGTTCTTCCATCAAGAGGTTGTTGACATAAGCTTTGCGGCTGAGAGCATCTGCCATGACATTAGCTTTGCTCGGAGTGTAGTTGATGGTCAGATCGAAGTCATTGATTGCTTCAATCCATCTCCTCTGCCGAAGGTTGAGATCAGGCTGAGTGAAGATATACTTCAAACTCTTGTGATCAGAAAAGATTTCACAACGGTTGCCAAGCAAGCAGTGCCTCCATACTTTCAAAGCAAAGACAACTGCTGCGAGCTCGAGGTCATGTGTAGGATAGTTGATCTCATGCGTCTTCAACTGTCGAGAGGCATAAGCAACAACTTGTTTTTCTTGCATAAGGACCGCACCCAATCCTTGCAAAGAGGCGTCACAGAATATCTGGAAGGGCTTGGATGTGTCCGGAGGAACCAAGACTGGTGTGGAAGTGAGCTTCTCTTTGAGTGTCTCAAAGCTTGCTTGACATGCAGGAGTCCAAAGGTATCTCTTGCCTTTCTTAAGGAGATCGGTAAGAGGCTTCGCTATCTTCGAAAAGTTTTGAACGAAGCGACGGCAATAACTAGCCAAACCAAGGAAACTCCGCACTTCTTTGACATTTACCGGAGGAAGCCATTCAACAATTGTCCTTACAGTTTCCGGGTTGACGGCAATGCCCTTGGCAGAGATGACGTGACCAAGATAGGTGACTTGAGGCAGCCAAAACTCACACTTGGAGAACTTTGCATACAAGCGGTTCTCACGAAGCTTGTTTAGGACACACCGAAGGTGTTCTTCATGTTCTTCCTTAGACTTAGAATAGACTAGGATGTCATCCAGGTAGACCACAACGAACTTATCAAGATACTCCATGAAAACCGAGTTCATGAGCCTCGAGAAGGTGGCAGGTGCGTTGGTGAGACCGAAAGACATGACCGTGTACTCATACAGGCCATAGCGGGTGGTGAAAGCTGTTTTAGGAACATCTTCCTTACGAATCTTGATTTGGTGATAACCACTTCTCAAGTCAAGCTTAGAGAATACCACAGCTCCAGCTAGCTGATCGAAGAGATCATTAATCCGCGGAAGGGGATATTTATTCTTGATGGTTTTAGCATTGAGAGCCCGATAGTCAACACAAAGTCTATCAGTCTTGTCTCGCTTCTTCACAAAGATTGTTGGGCTACCCCAAGAAGAAGTACTGTGTTGAATGAAACCCAACTTCTCTTGTTCATCAAGCTGACGTTTGAGTTCAGCCAACTCAGCAGGACCCATTTTATAAGGCCGCTTGGAGATAGGAGCGGTACCAGGTTCAAGCTCAATTACAAACTCAACCTCACGATCCGGAGGCATACCTGGCAACTCTTCAGGAAAGACATCTGGGAACTCACAGACCACCGGAACACTCTGAATAGCTTCCATAGCATCATCATTCAGAGCCGCCAAAGAGAAAAGCTGAATAGCAGGAGTCAGACTTGGAGAATAGACTATATGGCCTTCAGGAATCTTCAGAGAAACCGAGCGTTCAGCACAATCAATCACAGCTGCATTTGCTGTCAACCAATCCATGCCCAAGATGACATCAATGTCAGAATTGCCCAGAATGATTAAGGACGCCGAGAACAAAGAGCCACCAATCTCAATTTGATTGTCATGGCTGATATGAGCAGCCCTCATGTTTGAACCAGGAGATTGTACCACCAGACGATGTGATAAGGGAACCATATCCAGATCCTGCTCATGCGCAAACTTATGCGAAACAAAAGAATGTGAAGCACCAGAATCAAACAAAACTCTTGCAGGAACTGAGTTAACGGGAAGCATACCCATCACAACTCCAGGTGCATGCTCAGCTTGAGCGGCGTTGACACAGTTGGCACGAGCAACGGTAGACCCGGGCTTGGTGTTGATGTTGAGAGCCCGAGGTGGTGGTGCACGAACCATAGGAGAGCTTGCCGCAGATCTTGGAGGTGGTGGAGGAAGAGCCTTGTTTTTCAACGGACAGTTCCAGTACTGATGCCCAGTGTCTCCACAAGTGTAACAAGCACCAGATGGACGTGGAGCAACGTAGCCAGGGACTCCGCCAGGCGCTCCAGGGTAGTGGTGGTTGTAGCCCCTGGGAGCAGCAGTGAGGAAGTTTGGTGGCCTTGCCGTGAAGCTTGAAGGTCTTGGTGTAGCCGGGAGCGACGGTGGGGTGTTAGGAACCCAGACACGATGCTTAGAAGGAGTTGACATAGCTGAAGAGCTTGCTGCATCACGGCTGTGTTTCTTTGACTCCTCAAACACTTGCCTACTTGCCTCTTCCTGCAGAGCTGTATGCTGAAGTTCCAGAAAAGACGCCGGCCTTGCATGTGTGATTGCATACTTAATCGATGCATTGAGCCCTTGCCTGAACCTCTTTTGCTTCTTCTTGTCATCAGAGATCTCATCGCCACCATAACGAGAAAGGTTCATGAAGTTCCTGATGTAGGTATTGACATTATCATTGCCCTGCTTGAGGTTGAGAAACACTTCCTTCATCCTCTCCATGACAATTTCTGACAGATACTGCTCTTTGAAAGCTCCAGTGAACTGTCCCCAAGTAGGCTGAAAACCAGTGCAGTTTGCCTTCAGGTAATTTTCCCACCAGAGAGCTGCATCTCCCTTCAGAAGGTGAGTAGCACACTTTACCCATTCTTGCTCAGGAACATCAGCAGTCATCAGCAGCCTTGACATCTCACGCAACCAATCATCAGCATCAAGTGGTTGATCAGAAACATCAAATTGGCGTGGGTTGAACTTCAGGAAGCTTTTGATGTCTCCTCGCTTGGGAGGTGGAGGTAGCGGAACAAACTCATTCCTCCTGACACTTTCTTCAAAACGCTGCTGGTTCTGCTGCATTGCTGCCAAGGCATTGGCGATGCTTGACAACGCTGCCCCCAGTTCAGGTTGTATGTCCTCCTCAGAACGGCGTGGTGGTGCCATCCTGTGATTGATATAAAACACAAGTCAGTACTATGATGGAGAATAATAATAATCCAAAATAGTACCAAGATGGAATTAATCAAGATTAAAGGATACAGTTTACTAAGATGATATTAAAATATCAACAAAGTTCAAAGCACCTAGAAGATATTAAGCATATCGCACACGACTGAAAAGGAGTGTGGTACACAGATATATCAAAGAAAAATTTTCCGTAAATTTCGGCATTAAAATACCAATAGATGCGCAAAATCACTTAACGAATCAAGATTAGTGACTCTACCAATTCAATATACAAGAGCGAATGATAAGAGTAGTGGTATGGTCGCGACTCCATCCCGCACTCAAATCATTACTCCGCACATGAACAAGTAGAACACATATCCCAACACCTTCTTCGCAAGATGAACCTAAAGATTAGTAACTACGGAAACGAACACCCCAAACAAGATAATGTCGGATAACAAAGAGTAAGACAGATCGCGTCGGTATACAACGAATCAGATAGATCGCGTCGGTTTGCAAAAGCCTGTCGGTATGGAATGTACCAACAGTTGATAACCAGAGTCAGATGGTGATAACAACTTGGATGCAACAGATAGACAAAGAATTACACACACACACACACACACAACCTATGGTACTACGGAAACCCAGAACACGTGAATCCTAGTTTGAATTTTTTAAGAAGAGGATTGAAAACGTTACACTTCCTTACCAGAAAAGGGTGGGTGGGTGGGTAAGAAGAAAAGTGGAAGCAGTCCTACTCTCACGTTTTGTTTTTCCCTAGTATACATAACTACCAAAAATATTTGCTAAACTGACAACGACCATTTGGCTGAGACCCTGAAGGGCGGGATGGCTCTGATACCAATTGTAACTACCTCGGTGAATTACGCTCTAGTTACAAGCCTGGATGAGCGGAAATGGTTAAAATAGTATGGTGGGGCCCAAATGCCACTCACAGGTAGACCTTTCGGCCGTCCTAACCATTTCCAAACATCGGGACAAGAACGGGCGGCGTAATCGGCAGGCGAAGGGATCAACTACATACACAAATGAGTATGTATGCAAGCCACCATACAATGGTTCTCAGAGTCATTCCATCTAAAAAGAAAGGAAATATAGCAACGCCATACGGCAAGATCCAAATATCCTAGATAGATATAATAGTTTAGGATATCTCCTCATACATCAAACATCAGAGTATCAGGCGGAAGCGGAAGACAAAATCCGAGTACGGATAAGAAGCAAATCGGCATAAGATGCCCCATAAATAAGCACGTCCCGCCCACAGATCTCACGGATCCCCGTTCCCGGAATCTCTACACCGAATGATTGATGCCCACATTGTCCGTCTCCTCCACCCAGTATCCATCTTGCGAGTTTACCTGTTCATCTGAATCAAACAATTTATCGTGTGAGACCCTAGGGGTACTCAGCAAGTCTTTATGCCTATAAAGGGGACACAACCTGGGGTGACGCAATTGCAGCAAAAGATAAATCCTAACAATTCTAGAGATACTCGCTAACCATCCGCCTAACCAGAGATAGACGGATGTCCGTGAATTAATAACAACAGTTATAACAGTAATAACGGTAATATCCACAGATCCATCCTCCTCCCCGCTTACCGACGAGGAAGCGGACGAACAACCCCCCATCCGTTGGCAGTTTTATTATCCATTCCATGAGTGTTGCACTATTTACTAGTCAGGTCCTTAGTCAGATTAAAAGCGGTACTTTAGTTATGCTTGTCTATGATCAAGAAACTGTGCTCCAAGTTGTCCATAACCGCGGACACGGCTTTCCGAAAGTTTTACCCTGCAGGGGTGCACAAATAGCAACACACACTCGATCAACCTCGGAAAAACCAAATCAAAACCCAACGAGGCAGTCACGACAAAGCGATACAAGAATTCAGAAATATTTCAGGGGGCCACCCCATTAAGCTACCCGCAACGAAGTTGGCCGGCTACAAGACGGACTCAAGGTTTGTGTGGCCGGCTGTAAACGACTGGGAACCCGAAAGTGTGACTGGGCTTGTCGATACAGCGAAAATGGGTCACGGCCCTAAACAGTACAGGTGCAGTACATCGCACAATTTTAAATAAAGCAGTAAAGCATGGCATAAGTACAGGATAGTAAATAAAACCTCAAACTAGTTTGTGGCCCCAAGAAATAAGAATGAATCAAGCTCTGGCTCAGGGGGGTTCATAAGCCTCCCGGATGTGGATAGCGCGAATATTCAAGGAACAGGAATCAAGTACTCGGGGTCCTACGGGACACAAGTGAGCCTGAAAAACCAAATAGCAAATATGGCTCACCGATGCCACTTTCATTAGTTATCCCATTACTACTCAAGTTAAGTTGTTTAGGTACCTCGTTATCCATCAGACACTCACATACCCTACACATGTTGTTCTACGACTCGCATGGCTCAAACAGCTCCTGTAGAAATGGCTCATGGGATGGAGGAACAAGCTTCGGTGGGGTTTAAAAGTAAAGGCTATGCAATACTTGGGATTCAAATTAATGCAATCGCGACTCATTGATGCAAGAATAAGATAGAGGCAATAGGTACTATATGTATGCAAGCATGTGGTAGTGCTTGCCTGGCAGCTCAGTTGAAGCAAGGGATGGATCTGGGTAGTGCTCCTGGTTCTCTTGATATATCCCCTGCTCAGCGTCTATTCGAAGAAGAACCAAACAAACAAGGGCCAACATAAATAAAGTGCACAAGCATATGAATTAAGTGCGACAAGCAAAACAATCATGCCATGATGAATGATGCACAATTTGCATGGCAATAAAGTAGCATGGCATGGGTGAGGTGTGGAATACAAGAATAAACCATTTTATTGAGTTTTAGCCTCATTTTATCCTCATATTAGTTGCTGTACACATTATATTTATATGATGCATGCTGCAAAACAGATAAAGGAATGCATAAACAGAAAGGTCTAGTCGAGCTAATCATTTTGGACATATTATTTGTTAAATTTGGAGTTATAAATCAAAAGTTATTAATTAATTAAGGAAAAAGGGCATTTTATTGTAATTTTAATTAACTTGGAAATTAAGGTGTCCAAAATATATTTTGAATGGCATATTTGAATTCCTCACATTTTTCTGATTTGAAAACATATATTATTTGTATTATTTGGAAATATAATTTAGAAGTTATTTAAAACAGATTTGAAATTTGAATTTAAATTAATTTTGAAAAAGTTTGAATTAAAAAAGATTACAGAAAATACTTTTGTTACCCAGGCAGATACAGACACAGACAATGACAGGTGAGGTCACTGGCTGACTCAGCAACACAGCGCGCGGAGAAACTTCTCTCACCGCGGCTAGGCTAGACCTAGAGGCTGACAGGTGGGGCCACGGCATCTCCAGGGCCACACGCGGGCGCGCCAGCGGGGGCGTGCCACGTGGGGGAGCCCGGGAGCGCGGGTTAATTGCTCAAAACTGCGGGGGGGCTCTTTGTAAAAGGGGCAGGTGGCTGACTGGTGGGCTCAGGCGGACCGCGGGTTGAGCATCAAAAAGGCGCAGGGGGTTATGCGCAAAAGGGCGCCCGTACTGTGCTTCTTCTCGTCGAAGTCTGACGAAACTGACGACGCAGCGCGCCGCGCGGAAAAAACAGGCGCGGCACGGACTCGATCTCGTGACGCGGTAAGCGCGCACAGGCGGCAGCTACCGCTGCGGCTAGCGGGGGTTGGTGCTAGGGAACTGCTACGCGGCCAGAAGAGGTTCCGCGAGGCGTTGAGCGAGCAAACGCACGCGCTCGCCGGTGCACAGAGGGTGCTCGGCGGAACGTACGTCGCGGCCAGGACACGACGACGGTGGAGAGAGTGTCTAGGAGGTTGCGTGGCTCACCGTGAGTTGGTTGGTGTGGTTGGATCCGCTCGAGGCGCAGGGAATCGGCGACGACGCAGACGGACCGGCGGCTAGGGTTTGGCGGCGGGCTCGTCGGTGAACCTCGGCTCCGGTCCTTCTCTTCCTCCGCGACAGGTACCGTCGGCCTCCTGGGGATCTCCTCGATCTTCCTCGACACCCAGTGCGTCACGCCACCGGCTGGTTCGAGGGTTCGGTGGTGGTCACCGACGGTGGCCGACGATGGGATAGGAGGTGATAGGGGGTAGATGGGGAGGGAGGAGTAGATGGTCACGTCCCTGGGGAGTGTTGGGGATGGATCTGGGCGAGGCAGAGAGGTGGGAGTAGATAGGAACGGAGAGAGGGAGGGGTAGATGGCGTGGGGGAGGGGAAAGGTGGCGTCGGCCACTTTTTCTCCTTCTTCACGTGCTAGGCAGGCTCGGGCTGGGCAGGTAGGCATGGGGGAGTGGCTGCAGGTGGGGACGGGCGAGGCCAAGGGGTGGTTTGGTGTGGGGCATGCAGGGCAGGGAGAGAGGAGAAAGGAGGAGAGGGGAGGCTCGGGCTAGGTTGGAGGAGCCTCGGGTAGGGTTTGTACTAGTGTTGGGGTAGGGTTGGGTGGCAGCTTGGTGGCGAGGTGGGGCCGAGCTAGGTGAGAGAGAGAGAGGCCGAGAGAGAGGGGGGAGGTTTAGGGTTTAGCTTAGAGAGAGAGAGGCTAGGGTTAGGTTAGATGGGGTGTGGTTTAGAGAGGATGGTAAAGAGAGGAGAGATGAGTGTATGGTTTAGTGTTGGCTTTTGTCAAGATCAAGCCAAGAACATGCCAAGCTCCAACAAGATCAAGACAAGAAAAGAGAGGGATGATGAGGTTAGGGTTTAAGCAAGATCAAATTAAGATCAAGCCAAAAGGAGGGAGAGATAGATGAGAGATGAACCACCCAAGGATTCAACTAAAACCCAAAAGACCTAATTGTGGTGGTACTTGCATGGGCCATGCATAAATAATTAATACCATGCTTATTTTTGTGAAAACAAGATTATTTACATGGCATTATTCTTATGCATTCCAAAATGTGGAGTAAGGCCTAAGCAAAATAATTTAAAAGGAAGTTCCAAGTGGAGTATATGGAGATGATCACATTTGATTATAATTGGGACTTGCTAGTGTGTATATTCCACTAGATGCCTACTAGTCCCAAAAATATTCCCACATGAGCATAGATCCATAATAACCCATATGGAAGCTAGGAAAAGGGTTCCACCCACAAGGCATGCAAAGGTGGCCATGTGGCTCTCATATATCAATAATGTGAAAACACCATGATGCTAAGATGAGAGCATGTGGAAAAGAATTGGATCCATCCCAACCCATATGAGCTAGAGGTAAAACCCAATAAAGTGCAAAGCTCATATTTAGTTGGATGGTGGAATTATAAGGTGGTGACAGAGAAAGGTGATGGAGTTGAATAAAAGATATGCCCCCAACTCAACTTGGGCATTAAACAATATATCAAGAACCAAATACAATATCAAGAGGCAAATACAATTAACAATGCATAAGAGAGAAGAACCAAAACAAAAAGGGTTTTATATGATGTTCAAATGCAAGGAGGCATGATGACATGAGCATGATATAATTATGATGCAGCAATTATATATATGAAGTAGCCATTATATTACTAGACCAAGTAGCATTACAATTGTTAGACAATTGGGATGCTACACCTTTGCCTTGCGCATCCTGCTTGATCTTGATGATAATGCTTCAAGCTCCATCCAAGCTGGAATGCATCAATTGATCATTGTTTCTTCGCGAAGACTCATAATTTGCTCCCCCATACACCACTATGGGATATCTTCATTAAGACACATCATCACATGTCCATTATCACCAATATGGACGGCAAGCTTCAAGCAAATGATCTTCTCGAGATGCTTATCTTGAACTTTCCCTTCTCAACCTTGATGACGATCGCCACTTGATGTCATCCTCTCATGGGATATATGAGGTCTTCACTTTTGAATCATTCCCATGGAAAGATACATATCCCATATAGAAAACGTAAAGGCACATATATAATGGGTTAGTTCATGATGCATAATTTACAAGGCTTACCATACCACAAGATCCATGTGGTGCATTATTTATGCTTCATGTGTGGACCAACTTGAAATCACTCTTCACTCTTTGTATTGGTCAACCAAGTATCTTCTCATGCTCCATCTCAATATCTTGAGGTATATAAAGAATTCTTCATTTAATTACATGCTCTAAATCTTAGTTAGCCATAGCTTAACTAATGAGGCTATCATGACACCGACTTAGAGCCATATCTTGAATTCTTCTATTGAGATCACACTCTCAAGATCTTGAACATATCACATTCTTCTCTTCAATTTGATGATCTTGATGCCAAAACTCAAGGTATATATTTATCTTCATGGCATCCATACTTGAATCCAACATATGGACTACAAGCATGACCTATGGAATATTCCTTCATATAAAACTCAATGAAAACATTAGTCCATAGATATTGTCATTAATCACCAAAACCACACATAGGGGCAATTACCCTTTCACATTTCTAGAAGATGATCACTTTTGTGAAGAAAGTTTCATTTAGGATGTGGGTATCGACTTTTGCTATTTTTCCCTAAGGTTATATACTCAAAATATAAGGCAATGCAAAGAATCATACATTTTTTAGAGTCCTAAAAAATCTTTGAATTTTTCCATGGAAACTCGTTTCCGGAATTCTGGCCATATCCGGATCACCCATATACAAGCATAGACAGACCTGGTGCCATAAGCCATTCTGGACAGCCGTATATATTTTTTACTATTTTATTAAAAGGTTAAATAAAAAAATACAATAATGAATCTATAATTCCTAACAAGTATATAAAAAGTATCACCAAATTGATGTTGTATACAAAAATTACCTAAACCCGGACTCCCAAATCTATACACTCTGGGTGAACGGCTGTCACCGAATTGATGTTGTATACAAAAAGTGCATTTTCAAATGAAAACTAGCATAACTAACACTTCAAATCAAACTAGGCACTACATATATTGAAATTTTGCCACTAACACTTCATATCATAAGATCAAAATATGGATAGCATTAACTACTAATTAAGTAAACTTCATATATATTCTTGATTACCATTGTAACCCCAAAGGAACCCAGTTTAATACATCCATCCATCGTCCCAAAAGCACCTAGTTTAATACATCGATGCATCATCCCAAAAGCTCACCCGGAAACTTTAACAACATTTAAATAAAATTATACTACTCCTAACTAGTACTACCGATCACTTCTTACTCTTCCTCACGCCATCATCCGAGCGGCAACGCTTCCTGCTGGAGGTCGCCACCTTCGCCTCGTTGTTGTTGTCGTCGTCGACCACAAGTAGGGGTGTAAACAGATCGGATCGGATCGGATCGGATCGGATTTTGATCATACCATATCCTTTTTCATATTTGTTTCTCGGATTCGGATCGGAGCGGATAATGACCGATTGCGGATTCGAATGCGGATTTACTGGACCACGGATTCGAATCGAAAACGGAGCGGACTAAGGTCGGAAATGAAAGTAGTCGGATAAATACTCTCATAGGTAGACAATTATATTTCTAGCAAAGTTTTGAGAGAGAATTAATATTTTGGCCTTGTATGAATCAACTAGATAAGATAATAGAGATATGGTGTTAAAAGATATAGTTAGACATGTTTGCCAAATGAACTCCATAACTAAATAAGTAGTAGCTTTGCGATATTGCCCTTGACTTTTGACTCTAAAATCGGATTATCCGGTTTGAAACACTCGGATAATCCTAATTAATTTTCGGATAATCCATATCCGCATGCTATTTTCCATACCATATCCGGGGCATCACGTCGAAATCGGATATCCTTATCCACATGATTCTATAAAATCGAATATGGATACCTTAAAATGGTTTTGGAGACGGTTTAGGTGCGGAAATTATCCTATCCGTTTACATCCCTAACCACAGGCCACTCCTTCGGCTTGTCGTCGTCGTCACCGTCGACCACCGGCCATTCGTGTTGCGCAACAGTCGCATTCTCCATCGGTAGCGCCTGCATCCTGCTCCGGCGGCGCCTGCATGCGCTGCTCCCCGGCGCCTCCTGCTCCTCCTCCTCATCGGAATACCGCTTTAGCGGCTCCTCCCAATATTCTTGCAGAGCGACGAGCTCGGCATAATCGGACGGCCCCGACTCATACGGGTCGTCGATGACCCCATCGTCGGTGAGGCCATGGCTTGATTTGGGTTCCGAATCCCAGCTCGGAGCCATCTTCTTCCTTGGGGTTTTTTGGGAAATTTGGGGGAATTGATTTTGTGGAGAAAGGTTGAGAAGAAGGAGATAATGTTGAGATGGAATCGGTTGTTGAATTTATAGACTTCTTCACCGGCGTTGCACATCCCCCAATAAAGGTGAACAAGGCAATGAATCACCATCGCGATTGCAATTATGCAGGTTGTCGTTCTGATCCGGAGATTTTGGATTTTTTCGAACTGCTCGTAGTCAAACTAGCTGTTGTGGGTTAGAAAAAAATCTAAAACAAATTCATATGCACGTGAGTGGTTCGAAATACATTTTGATAGTTCACATTTTAGATAAAATAGGAACATATGAAAACATTGTTTGTGTTTTCTATCAGAATGTGTCCGCTGGTATGTGTGTCCCCGACTAATCGGTATACAATGTATGAGAACAGCCTTATGAAGTCTCTTAAAATATGTATATGCGATTTTATGGTTCAGATTTTAGAAAAAATAGAAACATAGCAAAACACTGTCTGTGATTGCTATCAGGAATGTGCCAGCTTATACGTGTGTTCCCGGCTAATCGCATGTAATGTATGCGTCTTCCGAAGCTTCTTAAATTATGTATATGTGATTTTACTATCTATGAATTATTGTAAGTGCATTTATCACACATCAAATAACATCGACCCCTCCTAATAGGAAATTATTTATCAAGAATGCATAAGAATACCGCGAAGTTTTTATATTTTGTTGTAAGATCAAGCTTTACTAGAGGACAGTTACTTTAGATGCATGCATGATACTTCAAATAACATCTAAACTAGAGGGGATTATTGATAAATCTAAACTAGTAAGAAAAAGCTATGTGCGATCGTATATATTATAAGTGCATTCATCGCACTTCAAATAACATCGATCCCTCCTATTGGGAAATTATTTATCAAGAATGCATAAGAATGCTGCGAAGTTTTTACATTTCGTTATAAGATCAAACTTTACTATGGGAAGTTACTTTAGATACATGCATGATACTTCAAATAACATCTAAACTAGAGAAGAAATTATTGATAAATCTAAACTAGTAAGAAAAGGTTAAGTGCGATCGTATGTAAAAAAAATATTTGGCATGAACACATGATTTAACTGATGTGACAAGTCACTAGAGGCACCGTAAACTCTATACCCTAAACCCTAAACTCTAAGCACCACCGAGGACGCCGCTAGTAATTTATCACACCAATTAAATCATATAATTATGTTAAGTAAGTTTTTAATTTAACAACACAAAGTGAAAGTACTAGGACTTGAACTTGGGTTGGAACACCCCTTTCCACTACTAGGCATTCATATGTAGTATCCGAGTTCTCTGTGAATGCTAGTATAATCGGCTATTAAGTCTGATCGTGCCACGACTTGATTGTGATGGACATGATGCTTCTTAAATAACCAACAATAACCCAAATACTCATCATTTTTAATAAACCATCGGTCCAAAACGAGTGCCAACATTTAAGGTTTGGAATAGCTCTCGCGTGGCCTTCCAGGTCAATCTCCCATCATTTAAGGTTTGGAATCGATGAACTCAAAACACAGTAATGTAGCAACGGCAGGAAATGAGATGCATGTACGGAGTATCTTTAGATTTCAACAGAACCGAAACAACATAAAAAAAATCAGTCACCACAAAGAGAAGAAAACACAAGATTAGACCTAATGTTTGGTTTCCTCAAAAAAAAGTTATAGAATGGCCCACCCTTAGGAAAATGAAATGTAAGATACCAATTCTTTTGATCCGAACAGCACCAAAGTAATTATTCCCCCAGGAATCTTCATCAAAAAATAAGTCATCCAAATCGTTTGCTTGGGGAATCTAAGCCTGTGCAAACCCGGTTTGAGTGGTTTAGCCGGTTTGGGCTAGTTCAAATATTTGTACTAGCTCCAAAGTTTGGATTTTATTTGTGAAGGAAAATGAACTAGGGTGCAAGTGACCGGTTTGGCTGGTTTGACCGGTTCCAGTATTTGCACACCCTTAGGAATCCCCCAACTCAGTCCATCAACGATTATCAATGATGATTTTGAGATTGCCCATGCGTAACTGATCTAAACTTGAAATATTCCCTTCCAAACCAAACTTTGATATATTCATCACCTAAATAATGACAAAATTTTCAGGAAAGGGGAAGGAGCCTCTAATAAAAGGAAAAAAGACACCTACAATAAATATGGAAACAAACGTCATTATAAATTCAATTTGCTACTCTTTTTTAATCTTGTTCTCAACCCCTTGTCAACAAATACTCCGTAGTAAACCCCCACAAGATAGAACTATTAAGGTAGTCAGCTTAACCATGCATCTCACACAGCGTCACAAGATAGAAGTACACGAGACCAACCATTGGCCAACAAAGAGTAGCAATAAACCACAGCACACACATCCATGGGAGAAACAACAGGCTCGGTTTGAGACCACCATCTATATCAACATGAGACCCAGCGATGGCTTTAAGGCTCTACAGTGCACAACCCTGTCAGCAATGGTTGCAGCTTCCCTCTGCCCAGGGCGAAACCACGAGTGCCATCAGGCATACGTGGGCCAGGAGGTTGTTTGTTGGCCACAGGTAGTAGCTGCTCAGGCTTGATGGGCTGCTGCTTGTTTGGTGGCGTGCCGACCGGATGGGTGCCACCACGGTTGATAACCTGGTGATGGTTGCTGCCATTGTGATTGTAGGGCTGATTGTTGTTTTGTTGATGACACGCTCGCCCTCGGCCTTTGCCGCCATGACCACGGCCTTTCCCACTCTTTGGACCTTCTTTGTCACTAGAGTTGTCATCGAACTGTACAACATCAGGGTGGTAAGTTGCATGTGATTAAATCAAGAACAAGCACTAAAACCTATTCTTAGAACAGACTGTATAACTACATATGTAAGTATGTAACCAAATCCAGAACCAGTACCCTATCCTTGGAATGGAAATTCAATAACAATTCCTAGCAAGAAACAGCAGTTTCCAGAGAACCTAACTTCCTAGTGGTTCTTCAAGTTAGTTTGGAAGAATATTATGTCTGGGCTGTTTCGATCCAAGTTGGGTTTTATTTTAATTATGCTTGGGCTGTGTTAGGTAAACTACAACAAGACTCCTTACCAAGTGCACTGGCAATACATCTGACAGCTGAAAGGATCCTTCAAGTTGTCTCTCATTTGATAGGTTTGAAGTCGAGACATCCTCCTCACCATTTCCATCACCTTCGTGCGCGCCCTTTTTCCCTTTTACTGGCCCCCTTGTCTATATCCAAATCATACGGGAAATTATTAGTACCAAAAGCAGAAGACATTATATTTGGAAATTACATAGGAAGGATAGCAATTCGCGACATACAAACAATCCATTCAGTGTGATTTTTTTTATTTTTTTTGCAATAGACACCACATAGATTTAACATCAAATATACTGATGTCCACACCTAATAGAAAAGATAAATTGTAACAGTTGATTATAGATGGCGACAAGATCATCGCTGCAACAGCAATCAAAGTCATGTATGTCAATACCACTACTGCACTCCGGATTTACAAGTTAACAGCAGGGAATGGTAAAATCGAAAGGTGAACTAACAGACTAGTGGCATTTGCATAAATAGCAGAAAAGTAATGGCAAATTCATAGTTCCAGAATGAAGTAGTGCATTGACATGAACTTTCCTGCCTTATATGGTCAATACAAGCAAGTGCAGACATTTAAATTAAATATATACTGTTGGGCAACAACTGAAGAAAGATAATATCATTGGTTGCTAACCATGCAAGTATTCAGGAGCCGTACTCTAAGGCCATTTCTCCAGTTCTTTTCATCATTTAGCTGAATCTGCAAGAAATCAATCAACATCAAGACAAAACACGGTGCAAACATTGTGTTTATGAATTCAAAATCATGTAACACATACTGCCTTCTCAGCATCCTCATGAGTCTCGTATTCCACGAAAGCATGCAGCTAAGTTTCAAGGACAAAAATCAATACATTAGCAAGCAACAAACATGAACTACTGCCTACTGTAAGCACAGAAGTATACAGCAAATTATCGGAAAAGACCACAAGGTTAAATTAGGAGTGTGCCTAGACGCTTAAGCATGCTTAGTCGCTGAGCGACGGCCTTGCACCTCACAGTGAGCGCTAGGCAAGCGCTTGGCACACGCCTGTGCGCGCGCAGAGGCGGAGCTAGACGAGGAAAGCGGCTTCTGAGCACTGGGAGGCCGGCAGGCAGAAGAGAAAATGGGTGTCTGGAGAGGGGGAAATAGAGCACCTAGCCCTTACAAAACCTTGAAAAAACAGGAATGCATTGCACCTTTTTCAACAATAACTATTAAATATATTCAAACTAACATAGATAAATCTTTATATGGCTATGTCAACCCCTTCATGATCAAATTAGGTGGGAATTTGATTAGGAGATCGTATAGCTTAGTATTGGAGAAAATTGCAGCCAACACCAGTCTTTGTGGCATTTGTTGAACAAAACATAGAAACAAGATCTTTTTGCGGCTAGCACAGATTGTGGCTTAATTTTTTGCACCTGGCCCAAGTGAACAGCTTAAACTTGTTAACATGTTATCTGACAGACTAGATCCACTGTTTTGCTGGTGTGGCGTCCAACCTTCATAGTCCTGCACTGTTTTGCATGCCTTGTCACCGCCTTCTAGGTTTCGTCGGTTCCTTTATTTTCATACTACATCAAGTGTAGCATCAAAATAATCTATAGAAGGCAGCCAATATGCATGTTTGAAATGTGTTGTACACAAGGAAAAAATAGCGTGCTATGAGATTTAGCGCCAGCCTTCCCAGAATGCTATACATGCTATAGCGCGCTCTATTTAAAATAGTGTTTACAAAAAATAATGTTAGATGTAGTCTAAACATAAAGGATTTTAGCATCTAAAATTTGTCCAAAAACAATTACATGCATAACCATTAAGCACAAAACAAAAAATAGTTATCCAATTATCTACCAAACCAATCCATGGCATAACCGCTCATGAACTAGAGAAGCAGTGGTCGCCGCTCACGAGCTCTTTTCTGTCGGCACTCGCGAGGAGAGTTGGGGACTGGGGAAAGGAATCGATCTGGTGGGTGTTGGGCTAGGTTAGCCTGTAGTATGGACTCGGGAAGGATTTTGGGCCGATAGTAAATAACGGTGCTACAACGCTATGAAAAATAACGTGGTTTAGCATGCTAATTTGAGATTAGCAGGCATAGCGCCCAAAATAGCTTAAACATAGCGCGACGCTCCAAATGCACTATAGAGTGCTATAGCGTGCGCTATAGCACGCTATTTTTTTTCCTTGGTACTTGTCCACGTGGCATTTGTTGGCTCACTCCGTTAGTTTGTTGGTAGGATCTATGTGATATAAATTGATTGTAGTCTTTCTTGTCGATCAAATAGGGTTAGTTGTAACCTCTCTAATGTAAATCTGTTGAGCTTGGTTAGTTCTATATTAACACGCAATGTTGCCGAGGTCCAGGGAGACCATCCCAAATCATATGGCATCAGAGCTAACTCTTCCTAAATAATGGATCCAGCCTGTCAAATAACATGTTAACAAGCTTAAGCTGTTCATTTGGGCCAGGTGCAAAAAAATTAAGCCACAATCTGTGCTAGCAGCAAAAAAGATGTTTCTGTGTTTTGTGCAACAAATGCTACAGAGGCTGGTGTTAGCTGCAATTTTCTCTTAGTATTGTGAATTTGCAATGGCATGCAAGAGGAATACATGACTCACTGTTTGTTCAGATTACGCTGTAATCATAGTATTTCCAAATACATACTAGTATAATTACACTCAATGGAGGATGTATTCCATATGTATATAAAGAAAGAAAGGAGTCTAGATAACCCCCCTAACTATCAGGTTTGGGACACTAACCACCCCTAAGTTTGGATTGGGGTACATAACCCCCCTAAGTATTGCATACCGGGTAATTGACCGCCCCTCTACCCATGGATGGTGGTATTGACCGATGGTTTAGCTGATGTGGAAAGTGGTAATTAGCAACAACCGGACCAGGTGTCAAAGATGGTTAGACTCGGCCCAAATACGTGGTGTGGTCGAGACGCTCACCTGTGGAGACCCATCGCCTCGCTCCCTGCACCTGACCGAGACCTGCATCGTCCTGCGACGCCCACCCTCTTCTCCGCCGCTCTCCTCATCTCTCCCGACGATGGCCACGAGGTCAGGGCTGATGATCGGCGGCTTAATTTGATGATTCCTCCACCGCAGCGGCTGAACCAGCTCTTGCCCACGCATGGCCTCACCCTCTCCGCTCTGTATCGTAGCCATGGTGACGGTTCCTCCTGGACGGCGACGGCGGACGATCGACCTACTACAGTTCACTATTGCTTCGACCTTAGCACGGCCAAACATGCCCAAGCTTCAATGAGTAGCAGGAAAGCCCACAAACTGGTCATACGGGATGAATACAAGAAAAATGTGAGATGTTCACTTCCGACCCTTGCTTCAGGTCACCTCCGTGCACTCATGTTAGCAGTTCACAAGACATTCAGACAAGAATGAATGGTGACAAGAAGTAGCGGCGAACATGCATCTTCTCAAATTTGATGCTGAATACAGCTGCAGTAATTCAATGGCGGAGCTCCAGGTACCGCGGCGTCGTCGAAGCGGCCGTCGCGCACGGCCAAGGGAAAAAGGAGGAGACAGAGGTCAACGGCCGTGGAGCGGTCGCCCTCCTACACGACGACGATGGCACCGTCTTCCCGCTTTTCCGACGCGAGGTGAGGAAGCTGAGTAGAAGAGGCGATGCCACGCCATGGTCAATGAGTCGGTTAGGTCAGACCAGGCCAACCAGGGGTTATTTGCTCGGTCGATGCCACGCTGGAAGCTGCCACATGTCCACGCCACCAAAACCACCCGCGATACAGCCAAAACCATTGTCAGGGGGGCTAATTGTCTGGTTTTGCAAACATATGGGTGTTAAGTGCCCCAGTTAGAAGTTAGGGGGGTTTTTCGTCCCAAACCTAATACTTGCGGGGGTTATCTGGACTTCTTTCTATAAAGAAACAATTTCAATTGCAATTCCTAACTTAAACCCACCTTTACCACAACTACTTAAAGGTCCCAAATTGGGTTAATGTTCTACCATAAGCAGCAAAAAAATGTAGCTAACAGAAGAAAAGCATGATGCACAAATGAACAGCAGAAAACTGATAAGAATACTAATAAGATGATCCAAAAAGCCACAATAGGGATGCAGCACTGTAGCACCCATGCATCAAATGCAAGGATTACCTTACAAAGTTAGCCTATGTGAAGCGTCCAAAACAAACATTTCCCAGAGAAGTCTATTAGATTCCTCAGGGAAGCTGCCTACTTCTGATTTTAGTCATGGAAATACAAGCTCAGGAAGAAAGAACAACAAAAAACTGACAAGGGAATAAAAGATTAAAAAAAGCACAATGGGGATGCACTCTAGTACCCCATGCGCCAAATGCAAGTATTTTCATACAAAGTTAGCCTATGTAAACCATCCAAAACAAACGTCGCCCCGATAAGTCTATTAGATTCCTCAGAGAAGTTGCCTACTTCTGATTTTAAGTAACGGAAAAACAAGCTCACGAAGCTGTGCAACATGGTTCAAATCAAGACTCAGACCAGAAGTAGACTTGTAGTTATAGGACAAATCAGGTTCTTATTGCACAACTTGACCATGTACTTTACACTACCTGGTACTGTTTTTCCTCGAGCACATTAGGAGAAGATCGAGGAGATAAAAACAGAGGTAGTGAGGAGGAAAGAGTTCGTGAAAATCATGATTGATTGGGGAATTCGAGGGTAAGGAATCTCATCTTTAGTCCATTGGATTTGATACTGTTCAGGACTGTTGTGATATGTTCAAAGAGTTTTTATGCTAGTTCAGAAAACAAGAAAACCTTGGTCAAAGTGATACACAAAAACCTACTCCCTCTGTTCCAAAATATAAGAGCATCTCCAACCTTGGTCAAAGTGATACACAAAAACCTACTCCCTCTGTTCCAAAATATCACCTTCCACATAAATTCGGCCAATGGTTCGACCAAAGCTAGCAAATAGTACAACAAAGCACATAGTTCGGCATGAATTTAACAAGTTCTGGAACACAAATTAAAACACATCAAACTAGGTGTTCCCTTTGTGCCTCCACAGGTGCTCCACCAGATCCTGCTGCAATTGTTGATGCATTTGTGGGTCTCAGATCTCCTGACACATAGCGACTAGCCAGCCCATGATGCCGGCACCTCATGATCAACAGCTGCAAGAGGACCCTGTCTGAAATATGGTTCACTGTCAATCACCGGCTCCTCCTGCTCACTCTCAATGATCATAGGCGTGCAAGATAACACAGGCATTTATCACCTCCCACATCTGATCTTTCGACCAGGTCAGAGCAGGGTACCGAACAACAATAAATCGGGCTTGGAGCACACCAAACGCCTGCTCGACATCCTTCCTGCAAGCTTCTTGCTCCTAGGCAAAGTTGGAATTCTTGCCCACAACAGGATTTGAGACGGTCTTCATAAATGTTGACCATCTTGGATAGATGCCATCTGCCAGGTGTATCCCTTGTTGTAGTGGTGCCCATTGATCACATAGTCCACCCGGGGAGCATGGCCTTCAAGAAGCTTGGCAAAGACATTTGAGCACCGCAGGACATTGATGTCGTTATTAGATCCTGCCATTCCGAAGAAGGAATGCCAAATCCAGAGATCCTGTGTAGCCACTGCCTCCAAGCTCCTTTGTGGCCTTTCTACATTCCCTGTCAAGCAAATGGGCAGTTCTTCCATGCCCAATGCATGCAGTCGATGCTTCCAAGCATCCCAGGAAATCCTCTAGCTTCATTCATTGCTAGGATCCGAGCAGTGTCTTCATTGGGTGATCTCAAGTATGTTGGTCGAAACACTGCCACCACTGCCCTGTAGAACCTGTACATGCACTCAATGGCGGTGGACTCAGTCGTGCGTAGATAGTCATCTTGTGTATCACCGGGAGCTCCATATGATCCTCAAAGCAGCCCCATATGCAAGAATCCTCAAAGCAGTCATGCACTTTTGGATTGAGGAAAATCCTACGGTGCCAGTACAGTCCTTCATGCATTTGAAGTAGGTGTCGAACTCCGGGATGGCATGCACAATCTTGATGAAGAGCTTCCGGCCCATCTTGAAACGGCACCGAAATAATTTCTCGTTGTGCAACGGGTCGGCGGCAAAGTAGTCAACGTACTACATGCAGTGCCCCTCCGAACGCTGCATCGGCTTGCTCTTGCGGTGGCCTGGTACCGAGCAACCGTGCCGTGGCTTTGCATTCCGCGCGTAAAGGCCAGCCAGGCAGGCGAGGATCTTCAAGTGTTCTTCATCATCGGTGGCTGCGGTGGTCTGTCTCCTCCATCAGGACATGCTGGCGGCGGCATGGCAGCGAAGGGAAGAAGAGGGTGGGGCGAGCAGGCGAATCTCGGCAGGGAATATGCATTGTCTCGCCGACTGAGCTGGCCCACTCGCCTTTTTCCTTCTGCTGGCGTCCCCAATAGCACCCCATCGTGCTGGGTTCGGCCTAGGTTCGCCGGCGCAAAAAAAAAGGCCTCCTGGGGGCTCTTGGGGGCTGGCTGGAGATGCTCTTTTCTGGAACACATGTATCTAGACACCTTTTAGTGTGTAGGTTCACTCATTTTGCTCCGAACCTACATGCTAAAAGGCATACATGCGATACATGCGTTTCAGAGAAAGGCTAAAACATCCAATAATTTGAAACAGAGGGAGTAGAATACAATGTAATTTGGAACAGAGGGAATGACAGCTGTTGGGAATTCCTGAGTGTTGCAACTAAAATTCTGTTTTTTTTGTAATCGCTATGTGTGGCCGAACTGTATTAAATGTAAACCATATAACTGGTAGGTCCTTAGGTCCTTTTTTCGGTTTTATGTATTGACATCAATCATTCAACTTGGATATGACCCAGAGGTGATTTCGAGCGAAACCTGAAGTACTAACATCCCTGGTTCAAAAAATTGGCTGATTAACCAGTTAACTGGCCGATTAATCCCTTCTCTAAGGGTCATCGAGTAGCCAATTAACTAATTAATCGGCCAATTAACTAATTAACTGGCCAATTCGCCTATTAATCCTCTACTCACCAGCTGACCGAGCAGTTACCAGTTAACGATTTCCTCAACATTGACTTGAAATAGCTTAGATAATCGTAGGCATGCAGGTGGACCTTCCGGCGGATCGGTGGACCTTCCGGCGGACAATCCGCCGGAGTGCATGTAAAGCTTAGAAATGAATTAGTTTCCTATTAGCTGTATGTGAAAAATATTTAGGCAGACAGAAAATCATGGCGTGGCGGACATCCGCTTGCATCCCTAGATCGCGGTGCATATAATTTCTATCAATTCTGCCCTTTAGTGACATTGCTTATTCGAGTTGCTTATTTTTCACTTGTTGCTACCTGATGAAATTTGTGCTGCGTTTAGTTTCAGGTGATACACGAAGAGCATAGCCATCGTGTGGGTATGGGAGCTTGGGTTCAACACACTTGGCAGCTCCGTATTAGTTAGTTTTAGATTTAGATGTGAATAACTGCTAAAACATGTGTTAGTACATCAGATAAGGATACTGTGTCACGCTTATGCAAAACGAGCTGTGGCCTCAGTGTGTTATCATTTGAGGGACATTGCTTATTGTGCATGGATTATAATTCGGTAAGTATTGAGCTCCACAGATCCATGAGACATATTCAGGTCACATTCATTTTAGCCCTTGCAGCAGGCTCGTCTACAGAACAAATAGATTAGATTTTGAGTTTCTTGCAGAGGTTATCAAAACATAAGAGCATGTACTGTTAAAAGATTCGGAACCAATGCAAAAAGGGATAGAACACAGGAGTCCTGAATGTAAGGGCCAAATCTCCATCCTAATATATGCTTTTTCGTGTAAAATATTTTTTATTAAGCCAGGACCTGAAATTTGCAGAATAGAATAATGGATCAAGTCTAATGCATTAAGAATAATTCCATGAGAACATGCTAGTTAATAGTAGTCAATTCCCCACAACATAATAAAAGAATTGAAATCGTGATTACCTTGTTGGCAAAAAGCATATCTAGCTTGGCAGATCTATTAGTAGCAGGACCAGGGCCGTTTGGAGTCTGAGGATAACATGTACGAATTGTTTTCACACTGATACATGACCAAATCGAAATATATTAGTACTTATATTGTTCTTTCTTGCGGGGTGGGGGGAGAGGGAGGAAGAGGGTGCATGCTTCAATGACCCCTACCTGCCAACAGCTGAAAAGATCTTCATAAGATTCTGGTAAGAAGGATCACCCGGAAGATTTTCTGCAACAACAATTCGGGACTGCAAGGGAGAGGAAGTCAAATGAAACTGCGTCCATTATCCAAAATTACAAAATGAAACAACATATGTGCAAAGATATCCGTGAATACCTGGAACTCCTGCATATCAGATTCAGTAAATGGATGCCGGCGTTTTACTCTTTTTCCATCACCACTTACAATCTACAATGTGTAAAGGTTACATACTTTATGCTAAGAATATAGTTGCCAGCATTTCTCTTTTTTCGAACGAAAAGAAGTTATCACTACAGAAAAAAACCTATATAACTTACAAGTTTTGATGAGGTACGGAGAGCTGCAGCAAGCATTGTGTTATTATGCACTAATGCTTTTATTTTCTTGAAGCTAGCAATAACTGATATTGGCACTGCATTCAGGGAGACAACATGTTACTCACCACGGATACGTTAGTTGGAAGATCCTATACAACAAGTTCTTAAGATTGGACCAAAGAGGAAAAGACGAAACCCACCCTATACCCAGCTATGAGTACAGATTAGTTAAATAAACAAAAACACAGCATTGTAATTTATCCAATACTAGCTGAATGCCCGTGCGTTGCCACGGTCCCATAACTTTTTACTTGTCACACACAATTCTATTGTGGATTTTGTCTATCAAGATTGGAGGTCCTCAATTCTGAATTTTTTATGATGAAAATTACGCAAATAATTAATAGGGAAGAAACCTTTTTATAAACAAAAAATATCTTCAAAAGGCATTGTTTCCTCATCTCACATGCCAATGGGCTGGGATTAGTTCACTCTTATTGTAATTATTTTTTATGCAAGTGACTTGTTCAAAACAAGTTTAAACCATTTTTTAAGGTTTGTGGCCTTAACATCATTCGGTAAGTTCCATTGGGAAGCTACTAACATTTCATGTAGTAAATAGAGCCATTAATGTTGACAAAACAAATGATTGCATTCATCTGCAACTCTCTACCTCCCGCTCTGTTTTAAGAAGCAGGCGTACATTCTCTATTTGATGAACTAACTCATACAATTATCGGATTTGCTAGTTCTCAGGCGCCTGAGAACTGAGAACTTATATCTCAGGCGCCTGAGAACTTCTTATATCTCAGGCGCCTCTCACCATTGGATTTACCACACGATTCGTGCAATGTGGGAGTTACACATGAGTTGCAACTAGGTTGTAAATGAGAATTTAATGAGCTGCAACTGAGAATTGGTAGAAATTTCATAAGTTGCAACAAGGTTGCAGCTGAGAATTAGCACATAGTAGGATAACTTCAACCGACTGCGACATAAGTTCTCAGGCACCTAAGATCTAGGTGCTCCCTACAATTATATACAAATATCAACTAATAAAGCAAAGTATACAGCAAACTGGTTCGGTGTACTCGTGACTCCCCGAGACACCTCCGGGCCTCAGACATGCGGGTGCCAATCCTTCTTTCCTTTTAGGGGTAAGGAACTGCCCCTGAGGCTTAACTACCATGTGCCATCCCCTACGCGCGACGTTTGGAGGAAGCGAGCGCCCGGCCATCACATGTGGTTACCCGGAAACGTCACATGTGGTGACCCGGAAAGAGAGCGCCTGGCCATTGAGGTAGGCGTTGCTCTATCAGTTCTTCCCCGGTTGCACGACATGGGCTGCCACCATCCCAGGCACTATGACCCCACCGCCACCGTGTGCAACATCGCCAGCACCGCCTAAGTTCATCACCACTCACCAGCAACAAGTTGGAAGTAGGCCGGCCCGTTTACCTTGAAACAGACCCACCTCTCCCCATGCAGAGCACCCTGCGGAACGACCCGACACGATGTTGGCGTGGTAGTGGGTGAAGGCCGGCTCCACGAGGTCTAAGTGTTGGAGCGACAAGTTGCACCGCCCTCTGTCATTGGGGATCACGTAGTTTTTAGGGCAAAAGTTGGTCGCCTTCATCCTGTCACCGTGATGCTGGCGCTCGGTGTTAAGAGTAACCTTGTCAATGTAGTTGGCTGGTAGAAGGAGCTACTTAGTCATGAAGTATCTAGGATATGTAGGGAGAACTCTAGAATTATGAATGTTATACAATTATGAATGTTATAGAGTAAGATATTTAGTAGTATGAAATATCTAGAGTTTGCAGAGTATTCTAGAAGTATGGTATAGGGTTTGGATTGTGCCACATGGCAACAGTCTAAAGGGTCATGCACAAGTATAAATAGGGGTACCGCCCCTCCCATGTAACTAAGCTTATATCACTCAGATATCTAATGAAGCTTCCTACTAGTAGAAGCCTATTATGTGTATGTGTGTGTGAAGCACATCAAGGCAGAGCTGTGAGTGAAGCTCATATCTTTAAGAGAGGAATTCTTGGGTGGGAGCTAGTGGCCTAGTTCCAACAGTCAGGACTCGGGAGGCACCACCAACGTTTGCAAGAGCGACAGCTCATGTGCTCAACTGTTGATGTTGAACATCAATGTGCTCAACTGGTTCTCGGTGATCTCGTACAGCTGGCCCAGCATCCAAGCCTGTCGTCAGTGGCCACGACAGTCACCTCAAGATGCTCCTCGCCCCACATTGTCGTTCTTGACACAGAGGGCGAGGTGGAAGGTAGACGATTAGTCGGTGCTCCAACCGAGGCCCTCGCAACCAAAGACGGTTGAGGAGAACTCTGGCGGATTAGAGTCGAGCGTGAACGTGAAGACGGTGATGAAGCCAACGCCGCCAGGAGCCAAGGATTCACACACATACACAAGGAGAAGATAAGTAAGATTCATGCCGCAACAAATAGAATCTCGATCTCTATATGGTCAGATGATCTGTTTAGATCATGTACGAGAGTTCATTAAGATTTTTTCCGATACGTTTTTCCCCGATCGATTAGTAGATGCAGTTGATACAAAAACAGTAGTTTTGATCCTTATTTCTCATGACCTAGAGTTTTTTGGCGAGAAAGAGGCATGACATACGTACCAACCATGATCACCTCTAGCAATTTAATAGTAAAGATATGAGCATAAGTGCGTCTAGATGGAACAAACATGAGCAACTTTGACTTCTATGTGTTTATGGTAAAGCAAATCGACGATATGATGAATACAATGCCATACTATCATAAACCTTACAAGAAAAATGTCTACTCCCAACAACTATGATTGGTATTGAAGGAACAAACTACAAACATAAACACATCAGCAAAACCATCTAAATTCAAATCAAGTTACTGAAAAGTAGAACCAAATGTAAATATGCAACTTACCATATCCCTGGGGATCCTTGGTAATAAATCTCATCAGATGTTCCGTAGTAGCCAGGTTTATGTCACTGAAATAATACTCCACCTACAAAATTCCATCTATGAAGGTAAGAACAAGTAAAAGCAAAATAAAAGAACTGAACATGTAGAGAACATTATCGTTGATTACTGCCCTGGTGTTCTCTACCAATAAAATAAGGACCATCATTGTAGACAAGACTTAATTTATAATTACAATGCATCCCAGAAAACTCCACCTGATGTACCATTTCAAGATACGGTAATTTGTTTAACTGATGGCATAGATAACATGTACTACTATGCAACTATACAAGGAAAATATCTCCATAACAACATTGCACCACATAAAGCTGCAAAGACAAAATAGAAGTCTCATCAAACTATGAATCGGTAACCACCTAGAAAAGATGCAAGAACATTGCCAAAGGAAAGAATCAATGTATCGTTTCAACCTTTTTAAGCCAAGGTAGGATAGTGTAATTGTTCACAGTAGGTAAGGTCCCTAAGTAAAGTAAATATGCATGTTGAGCATTCTCAATTAGCAATCATGCTTAAAATAAAAAATAGAAGGGGTATTGTTGTCTACCAACCAAACCCAATGGTGCCTGGTTTTGTAAATCTGCCACTGATAGTCTGAAAGATGTCAGTACAGAGTATAACAGAAATGTTCTAAGTTTTCCCAATATACCACTCTGTTTCCTCCCATGAATCCAGCATATTTTATCAGGATGCCAATTACTTTTGAAGCAAACAAGACAAATGGATCTATTATATTCAAAACATTCTCCCGTCTCAACTATGTCTACCTAATACCCTGCAGCCATGGAGTCTGGCTATCTTTAGTATGGTACTTATCCTATTGTTATGGTTCATGACACGTATTGATAGCATGAGGTGCATTTTGTTTATGGTTGAGGTGGATATCAAAGCAACCTCTAGGATAAATAGGAACATGCATACTTTGTTTCCCTTTTCCTACAATTATATCTTGATATTATTCTGTATCGTAGAAATATGTACTATAAAAAAATCAGATAGATTTGACCAATTCCTGTAAAACAGATGCCAAGAAAACTAAATATAAATGATTAATTAACCCAATAATAAATACTCCATCCATTTAGAAATATAAGATGTTTTAGTTTTGTGAATCAAATGTATCTGGACGTCTTTTAGTGTATATGTTCGGAGTGAACCTATACACTAAAAAGTGTCTAGATACATTCATTTCACAAAGCTAAAATGTCTTATATTTCTGAACGGAGGGAGTGCACACTACACAGTAACTACAAAATCGAGCTGGTCCAAAAATAATGAACAGATAAATTGACCAGAAAGGGCACATTATGATGCACTGAATTGTTCCTAAGTCACTCCCGCGTTTCCACTTAATGAAAAGGAAAGAGCCCTTCCTGGTTACTCGGAAAAAGTCACTCCCAAGGAAAAAAATTAGCAGACGTGTATTCCTTATGCTGAGCTCAACAGTCTACTACCAGCACATATCCATTTGGAAAACAACACTATTACCCACGGATAAATGGACACATAGCTGCTACAAAACAGTCCCAGCGGTAGACTAGACTAAAAACCTATTTCATAGATAGTCAACTGAAACACGATCTCCTACTTCACATCAACTCGATCATCGTGTTTGATCCAAGTCCCAACTGCATCTACTCAAAAAGCGACACCCACCTGCTTGGTGATCTTCTGCGAGACCTCATCGGCATGCCCGTCCACCGAACGATCAGCGGGTGATGGCGCAGCGCACTCCAATTCCGGCTCCGGCTCCGGCTCTTTTGCAGCAAATCCACCGCCAACCCTCACCGGCGCGAAGAACTCGAACGGCGGGGGAGGCGGGGGCGCAGCAAAGAAAGCCGCGCGAGGCGGCGGTGGAGGTGCCGCGAACACGCGTACTACCGCCCGCGGTGGTGGCACGACCCCGGCGACCCGCGGCACGAACTCCGGCGCCTGCGCATTAAGGCGGCTGTTGGAGCCGCTCCTCTGCAGGCTCCCGGGCCGGTCCGGCGCCTCAACCGCGAACCACCCGGCGGCGATCTGGTCGGGCACCTCTTGCTGCGGCATCAGGGTTAGGGTTTGGGCGGCGGTAGTAGCACGATGGCAGCCAGTACTAGCTAGAGAGCAAGAGGCAACAGTTCAAGCTTCCTCTAGTAGTAGTGCCGGTGGCGCGGAGAGAGCTTGGATAGTGGAGGAGAAGGGGTTTCTCAAAGGTAGGGTTCCGGTGAGGTCGGGTCATATATACGCGCTGGCCATCGCGGTGTTCTTCAGGCGGCGAGCTGGAGGCAACTGGGGATGCGGGCTCGGGTGCGCCCGGTGTACGGTTGGGTGGGTGGCAGCCGTCCGATTAGAGCATCTCGACTCGCACACACCCCCCGGCAGCCGTCCGATCAGAGCATTTCCAATTGCCCACACATCCCGAAGGGATACTAGTGGTGCGAGCGTAAAAAAAAGCACGCCCAACCGCACTCTCAATTTAGTTTTGGTGCCGCCACGGTCTAAATAGTTATCCGAGGCCTCAGGCCGAACCCAAATGTTAGGGGTTAACCCGTTGGGGTTCTAGGTCTTTCACGAATCTTCGGAAATCGAGGTGGAATCGCGAGGGGAGGGAGGGAGGATGAAGATCTAAGCGAATACACTCACGAAGAACATGATGAACACACGCACACACGATACACAAAGCAGCATGTGGCTCACGCCGGAGGCTACCGATCCAACACATTCCTAGTGTCAAGCAAGAAACATTATCTAACTGACACGACAAGGACGAGGATCTTGGTGAGATCTTGACAACTTGGATAGAGATCACTCACACCAGGCCTTGTATAACTTGGATGCAAATAGGCAAAATCCAAAGAGGTTGGGGATAATAGGTGCTCATTGTCAAGAAGCATGACCAACTAGATAGATTTCACAGGGAGGTTTTCTTCTAATCTATTATCAAGTCTAGGATTTACAACGGAGGAGTGGGGCTATTTATAAGCCAACCACATAAACAAGGGTATTTTGGGGATAAAGGATAAATTCTAGACGGATTGGGGAGTACATGGGCCGAAGGCCCAGCTATTGGCACGTAGGCCCATCACTTAGGTCGGAGACTCCGGAGTCGTGGGGTTGGAGACTCCGGTCGGGGCAAAGACTCCGGGGTAGCGGGCGGAGACTCTGGATGCGTTCCAGGGGCTTGCAGACATAGGCGGATGGGGAAGGGCCGGAGACTCTAGGTGCGTGCGGGCGGAGACTCCGAGGTCTATCAGAGACTTCAGATGGATTTCAGGAGCTTGCAGCCTGACGTTGTGCACGGAGAATGCATTCCTCCCAATCCTTAAGATTTTTCTTGATCAACACAAGTGGAAGAGTTATGAGGCTTTGGCTGACAACCTCGGTTTGGCCATCGGTTTGAGGGTGCAAGGTGGATGAGAATAGAAGCTTGACGCCGAGCTTGGTCATGAGCGTCTTCCGCATATAGATTGTGAATTTGACATCACGGTCAGAGACGATAGTTCTTTGCACACCATGAAGACGGGTGATTCATTCCTTTGAAAAATAAACTTGCGATGTGTGAAGCATCATCGGTCTTATGACAAGGAATGAAATGTGCTATTTTGAAAAAGCGATCTACTACATCAAATATTGAATCATGACCATGCTTTAATCTAGTCAATCTTAATATAAAATCCATGCTAATGTTCGACCAAGGTACATGTGGAATAGCAATGACATATAAAGACCAAATAGGTTAGACTTCGACTTTTCTTGTAAGCACGTCGTGCATCTTTGAACTAGGCGCTCCACGTCTTTCTTTATCTTGGGACAATAGTATTGTGTGGAGAGCATGTCTTATGTCTTGTCACGGCAAAACTGACCCATTAAGTCTCCACCATGAGACTCTTGGAGAATCAACATTTGGAGAGTTTGACTTCGGAATGCAAAGTTTGTTTTGCTTGAATAGAAACCCATTGTGCAAATAGAAGTCGTCAAATCCTTTGTGAATGGAACACTTAGCAAATATTGGTCAAGAGAATGGATCGGAAGAATACAAACTTTTTATATCATCAAGACCCAAAACATTCACTCTGAGACGCGTATGTGGGTTTGTGTGTTTGAGAGACAATGCATCCGCAACCAAATTATCTTTAGCCTTATTGTATTTGACAATATAGGGAAAGGACTCCATAAATTCAACCCACTTAGTGTGTCATTAAATCAAATTGGCTTGGCCCTTTTGTCGTCGGATTGAGGACGGGTACGCCATGAGGGGGTCCTCGAGACATGTGGAAGAGAGGGGCGTGAGTCGTACGGTGTTCCAGGACGGTGAGCACACAATTTTACCCAGGTTCGAATCTACCGACGGTGGACGGATCCTACTCCTGCTAGCAATCCAGTAATACGGCAGAGCCGGAATATGGGTTATAAGGGTTTCGCCTGTACGAGTTGAGATTGTAGACTATTGTGGGGTGCCCTAAAGGCTGGTCCCTGGGATGGCTTATATAAATATCTAGCCTAGGGTTTACAGGAGAAACCTATCCGGCTACGACTAAGAGTCGGTTACAGAGTACATCTTGGACTACAGGTAACTATACAGGCCTATGTCGGTAAGTCTTCTGGGTCTTCTCGTAGCCGGACTGGACTCTGTCTCTTCTCTCTGACTGGGATGCCCGTGAAGCAAAGCTCTAACCCGAAGTGGGCCACCCTGGTCAGCGAGGCACAATGAGGATACCTAGAAAGTATATCCCCAACAACAGCCCCCGGAAGCCTCCAAGATCCAGAGTCGGATTTCATCATCTAGCTTGATTTATCTTCAGCTTGTAGAATCTTAAAGGGTTCCTGAAACTCAAAATAAAGAGTAGGATCCGAGTCTTAAATCGAGTCGGACCTATGAGTACTTCATTTAGGTTTCTAGCTTGAAATTCAAACTAAGTCGGAACATGGTCTCTGACGTAACCTGACATCGGTATAGGTTAAGTCACGTCACTGACAGACATTCCTGATAGCACGGTCGTTGGTGGGTCCGCCTTTCGCGGAACCGAGGCATCGTTTTAATGCGTGTGTAGAGATCGAGGCGACGTAATCCTCGCAAGGAGGTTACCTGGCTCCTTCCACGACGCGTGGCACGATTACTGTTCACTTTGCACAAATCTTGGCACAGGTGAGGGATATAAGGAGTCAAGATCTCCTTTTTCTTCCTTACCAGAGCCATTGCCTTCTCCTTCCTCCCAACGCCACCACGCGCAAGTTCCTCTGCTTCCTCCTCCAAACGCATAGCACCGCCCATCTAAGGTCATTGCTGCCCACAAAATGGCTGAGGCCTCTTCTTCCGGCACGGCGGCGACCTCTACAGCGGCGGAGAAGGAAAACTTCCACGGGGTATGGATCCCATGCGTCCTCAATGACGAGAAGCTCCGCATCGTTGAGAAGGAAGGTCTCCTCCGCGTCGGTGACTGGCGGAGTGGCTTCAATCAAACTGTCCCCACCCCTCGCACTGACGAGCGGGTGCACTTCGGCACTCACCTCGACAAATGTTTGATCTTTCCTCCCTCAGATTTCTTTTCTGAGGTCATAGATCACTATGGAGTTCAACTCCACAACTTTCCCCCGGACACAATTTTAGAAATGAGTGCCTATGCAACTTTGTGTGAGGGTTATCTCGAAATTAGGCTGAGTCTTACTCTATTCTGGTACTACTTCGGTACCCGGAGAACTCCTATAACTTCCGGTAATCCTTACATTACCGGAAATTATCGTCAGGTTGATGACAAGTACGCCATGAGGGGGTCCTCGAGGCGTGCGGAAGAGAGGGGGTGAGACGTACGGTATTCCGGGACGGTGAGCACACAAGTTTACCCAGGTTCGAATCCGCCGGCTTTGGACGGATCCTACTCCTGCTAGCAATCCAGTAATACGGCAGAGCCGGAATATGGGTTACAAGGGTTTCGCCTGTGCGAGTTGAGGGTCTAAAGTATTGGGTGTTATCTAGTGCCCTAAAGGCTCTCCCTAGGACGGCTTATATAGATATCCGGCCTAGGGTTTATAGAGAGATCTATCCGGCTATGACTAAGAGTCTGTTACAGAGTACATATTGAACTACAAGTAACATTATGGGCCTAAGTCGGTAAGTCTTCTGAGCCTTCTCGTAGCCAGATTGGACTCCGTCTTCTCTCCCTGATTGGGCCGCCCGTGAAGCAATGCTCTAACCCTAAGTGGGCCACCCTGGTCAGTGAGGAACTATGAGGATACCCGGAAAGTATATCCCCAACAGAAATCTTAGCCTAACTGTTAGGAGAGACCGAGTTTATCCTAAGATTAAGGCTAGTGAGTCTGTGAAGAAATGGTCGTCCACGTTCTTTTACCATAAGGACAGACCGGCTCCCGACAAAGAAATTGCTTTGCCGGCTTTCATCGATGGTGTCGCCATGCCCCAAGAGTCCTGGGATGTGGAAGCTCTGGCTCTCACCAACGATCTGCTTCTCGCCAAGAGGCGGATCGAGTACCTGATGAAGCATAAGGGTCTGAAAGGATCCGATTTGATTCACTGTTGGCTGGCACGCCGGATTCAGCCCCTCCAGCACCATGGTGATTGGCTCATGCATTCAATCACCAAGAGCAAGACAGATTCCCTCAGGATCTGCTCGCGATCAATCCCAGACAAAGAATACGAGTCCTAGATTAAATGGCTGATCAAAGAGCGGGTCGAGCGGAAGATTCCAGATCTCTCCCTGGACATGTATACGGCTGACGATCCCGTGACACCAGTAAGTTTTCTAGCTGTTACTCTTGTATTTGAATTATGTGCTCATCCTTACTTTGTTGTAGTTTTCTCGCAACACTTAGATGATACTTCTTGCAGCTTGCTAACCTCCCCAAGTCGGAGCTTTCTCCTCTTGAGGGATATCCACCTGAGAAACCGGCTTCTCAGGAGGAAGGAGAACTTGTACTGTTGCCGGAGGCGTTTACCCAGAAACGCATAACTCTGAATGTTTCCATCGGCACAAAAGAAGTGTCCATTGTGAAGAGGTAACTTTCCTCACAAGGTTTTACATTTTATCTCATATTCTTTCCAAAGTGTAACGATCTTGAACCGTCACTTCTTTAGAGCTAAACAGCTCATCAAGGGCAAAGGGAAAGGAATTACGATGAAGCCCCTATGCCAGTAAAAGTTAGTTTTGACTTCGCCTGCTGCTCCGCCTTCGACTCCTACCCCAACGCCTTCTACAGCACCAGAGGTTACTTCATCTCCTCGTGCTGCAGAAGATCCGGCTCAGCACTCCGATCCAGCGAACCTTGGCTCGCAAACCAACGTCACCATGGGTGATTCGGTAACTGATATGGGTGAACCCTCAAAGGGTAATGATCCCTCGACAGAGGTTTTCGCGGATAATCTATTGAGAAATCCGGGTATCGCCAAGCTTGGCATTACTCAGAAAACTACAGAAGAAATCCAGAAGTTGGCTCAACAATGCTTGGAGAGCTGGAACATCAATGCTGAAGAAGAGAAGCTAAGGACATAAAACTCTCCGATCTTCTTGACCAAGTTCATCTTCATGACAACAAGCTGAAGGAAGGTGTGGCTCCGCCACCATCAGTGATCCCTTTGACTCTCGCCGAGAAGGTTTCCTATGAGGTAAACATGAGTCTAAACAAGCTAACCCATGAACATTATGTAAGTTGGAATTCAACTCTCTCTTTTACTTTATTTCATATCATATCCCCTAGCCCCCAAGCATGAAGCTTGATAGGAAATCCGGATTTATGCTTTCATAGAATGCCAAAGAATGAACTAGTATAGCCCCAAGGCTCGTGCTGATATTTAACTTAGTTAAAATATTAGCCTGAGTCTTTTAGTAGACTTCTGACTCTGGGTATTATTCTGACTTATAGAAAGTTAATGCTTATAACCAGGAATTGCTGAAGAATATCTGCAATAAATGGAGAGAGATCAAAGCTCTCTGTCTAGAGAATGCTCAATTGAAATTCTTCTACAACATCGGAGGTTACTTCATCTCCTCGTGCTGTAGAAGATCCGGCTCAGCACTCCGATCCAGGGAACCTTGGCTCGCAAACCGACGTCACCATGGGTGATTCGGTAACTGATATGGGTGAACCCTCAAAGGGTAATGATCCCTCGGCAGAGGTTTTCGCGGATAATCTATTGAGCAATCCGGGTATCGCCAAGCTTGGCATTACTTGGGAAACTGCAGAAGAAATCCAGAAGTTGGCTCAACAATGCTTGGAGAGCCAGAACATCACTACTGAAGAAGAGGCAGAAGAAGTCGAGGACATAAAACTCTCCGAGCTTCTTGACCAAGTTCATCTTCGTGACGACAAGTTGAAGGACGGTGTGGCTCCGCCACTATCAGCGATCCCTCTGACTCTCGCTGAGAAGGTTTCCTCTGAGGTAAACATGAGTCTAAACAAGTGTAACTACCTCGGTGAATTACGCTCCTAGTTACAAGTCTGGATGAGCAGAAATGGTTGAAATAGTACGGTGGGGCCCAAATGCCACTCACAGGTAGACCTTTCGGTCGTCCCAACCATTTCCACACATCGGGACGAGAACGGACGGCGTAATCGGCAGGCGAAGGGTTCAACTACATACACAAATGAGTATGTATGCAAGCCACCATACAACAGTACATCAGAGCCATTCCATCTAAAAGAAAGGAAATATAGCAACGCCATACGACAAGATCCAAATATCCTAGATAGATATAATAGTTTAGGATATCTCCTCATACATCAAACATCAGAGTATCAGGCGGAAGCGGAAGACAAAATCCGAGTACGAATAAGAAGCAAATCGGCATAAGATGCCCCATAAATAAGCAGATCCCGCCCACAGATCTCACGGATCCCCGTTCCCGGAATCTCTACACCGAATGATCGTTGCCCACATCGTCCGTCTCTTCCACCCAGTATCCATCTTGCGAGGGTACCTGTTCAACTGAACCAATAACTTATCGTGTGAGACCCTAGGGGTACTCAGCAAGTCTTTATGCCTCTAAAGGGGACACAACCTGGGGTGACGCAATTGCAACAAAAGATAAACCCTAGCAATTCTATAGATACTCGCTAACCATCCGCCTAACCAGAGATAGACGGATGTCCGTGAATTAATATCAACAGTTATACAGTTATAATGGCAATCTTAACAGGTCCATCCTCCTCCTCGCTTACCGACGAGGAAGCGGATGAACAACCCCCCATCCGTTGGCAGTTTTATTATCCATTCCATGAAGGTTGCACTAATTACTAGTCAGGTACCTAGTCTAGTCAAATTAAAAGCGGTACTTTAGTTATGCTTGTCTATGATCGAGAAACTGTGCTCCAAGTCGTCCATAACCGCGGACACGGCTTTCAGAAAGTTTTACCCTGCAGGGGTGCACAAATAGCAACACACACTCGATATGCCTCGGAAAAACCAAATCAAAACCCAACGAGGCAGTCACGACAAAGCAATCACAGGATTCAGAAATATTTCAGGGGGCCACCCCATTGAGCTACCCGCAACGAAGTTAGCTGACTCCGAGACGGCCTCAAGGTTTGCGCCAGTGGCTGTGAATGACTAGGAACCCGAAAATGTGACTGGGCTTGTCGACACCGCGAAAACACTCCGCTTTCCTAAACAGTACAGTGTGCAGTACCTCGCACAATTGAAATAAAGGAGTAAAGCATGGCATAAGTACAGGATAGTAAATAAAACCTCAAACTAGTTTGTGGCCCCAAGAAATAAGAATGAATCAAGCTCTGGCTCAGGGGGGTTCATAAGCCTCCCGGATGTGGATAGCGCGAATATTCAAGGAACAGGAATCAAGTACTCGGGGTCCTACGGGACACAAGTGAGCCTGAAAAACCAAATAGCGAAATATGGCTCACCGATGCCACTTTCATTAGTTATCCCATAACTACTCAGGTTAAGTTGTTTAGGTACATCGTTATCCATCAGACACTCACATACCCTACACATGCTGTTCTACGACTCGCATGGCTCAAACAACTCCTGTAGTAATGGCTCATGGGATGGAGGAAACAAGCTTCGGTGGGGTTTAAAAGTAAAGGCTATGCAATTCTTGGGATTCAAATTAATGCAATCGCGACTCAATGATGCAAGAATAAGAAAGAGGCAATAGGTACTATATGTATGCAAGCATGTGGTAGTGCTTGCCTGGCAGCTCAGTTGAAGCAAGGGATGGATCTGGGTAGTGCTCCTGGTTCTCTTGATATATCCCCTGCTCAGCGTCTATTCGAAGAAGAACCAAACAAACAAGGGCCAACATAAATAAAGTGCACAAGCATATGAATAAATGCGACAAGCAAACAATCATGCCATGATGAATGATGCACAATTTGCATGGCATTAAAATAGCATGGCATGGGTGAGGTGTGGAATACAAGAAGAAACCATTTTATTGAGTTTTGGGCCCATTTTATTCTCATATTAGTTGCTGTATACATTATATTTATATGATGCATGCTTCAAATCAAAACATGGAATGCATAAACAGAAAGGTCTCGTCGAGCTAATCATTTTAGACATATTATTTGTTAAATTTGGAGTTATAAAACAAAAGATATTAATTAATTAAGGTAAAAGGGTATTTTATCGTAATTTTAATTAACTTGGAAAATAAAGTGTCCAAAATATATTTTGAATGGCATATTTGAATTCCTCATATTTTTCTAATTTGAAAACATATATTATTTGCATTATTTAGATTTATGAATTTAAATTTATTTTAAAGTCAAAATTAGTCAAATGGAGTCAAAGTCAAAGGCTGACTAGTTTGAATTAGTTCTGAAAATATTTGACTAAAGATTTGAATTAACATTCAAAAACAAAACATATTTCATATAGAGTTTGAATTCAAATTCCAAACCATTTGAAAGTTATGAATTAGTTTATATTTTAACAGATTATAGACAAATTTGAATTTGAATTCAGAAAAGACCTCTGGACTTTTGTTACTCGCTGGCTTTCTACCCATAGAGAATGACAGGTGGGCCGCAGTGCTGACTGGGCAGCAGGTGGGGCGCAGCGGGTTGCAGGGCTATTCTCACTAGGGTCTTTCCTAACCGCACTCATGACAGGTGGGTCCGGGGGCAGCGGGGCCACGCGCGCGCGTCGCCAGCCGGGGCGTGACACGTGTGCGATCCAGGGTACTGCGGGTTGAGGCGCTGAAGAGCTGAGGGGCTGTTTTGCAAAACGAACAGAGAGGCTGACGGGTGGGGTTCGGTGGGACTGCGGGTTGAGATGCTGAGAAAGGCAGGGGCCTCTTTGCAAAACCTGCTGCGAAGAACTCTGCCGAAACTGAAATCTGCACGCGAATTCCGCTAGCTGGCTTGATCTTTGGAAGACGATGGCGAGCAATTCATTGGGACTTTCGTGTCTCCGCAAAAACCAAAGTTGAAGAGGGGTTCATAAGCTACAACTTTCGTTCAGGTGGCAACTACGGGGGTGGGCTGTGCTGGCCGGGCTTCGACGAGGAACAGAGGCAAAACGGCTGCTGCAGCCGCTGCTGTCTGCCAGAGCGCGACGCGCGGCAGCGCACGCGGAGTGCTCGACGGAAGGTGGCGGCGTTCTACGGCGAGAGGAGGATAGGTACCATGTCTGGGGGTTTTGGTTGCTCACCAGGAGTTCAACGGTGTAGGCGAAGGAGCTCGGAGCGGTCGCGATCTGGCGCGGGGCTTGCTGGCCGGAGCTTCGGGTCCAAGGCGTCTACGGCGGCGCTAGGCTGCTCCGGCGAGGCACGACCGTCCTGTGGCTACTGGGAGGAAGCAGAGGCCGGCGATCAAGCTTCCCTGACCCCAAGACTCCCTCCTGCTCGACTCCAAACGCCTCCTCTTGTGATGGCCGGGGCTAGGGTTAGGGGAGCTCATGGCGTGGCCATGGCTTCTTGGGGAAGGGAGGGAGGAAGGGTGGTGCCTTGCGTCCAGATCTTGATCTGAGGTTTTCCTGGGGTGGTTGAGGTGATAAGGGAGATAGGGGAGGGGCACATGGGTGGTGGTAGTTTTGCAAAAAGGGTGAGGAGGGGTAGCTCGGGTTAGGTCTTTCTCTCTTGCCTCCTTCTTGTCCTGTAGCTTAGAGAGGGCAGAGAGGGACCAAGGAAGGAGGGGAGCCCGTGGGTAGGAGGGCAGGCTCGGGCTGGTGGGGCCTTGTGGCATGGAGAGAAGAGAGGGAGAGTGGCTCGGGTTGGAGCTAGGGTTAGCTAGGGAGGGACTCGGGTTAGGGTTTGACTAGGGTTAGGGAGGGGTGGTCTCGGGTTAAGTTAGAGGGTAGCTAGGGTTTAGGGGGAAAGAAAGAGAGAGGGTATGGTGTTAGATGTAGGTGATTAGGGTGGTAGGGTTTAGGGTTAAAGATGTAGAGAGAGAGGGGGTTTATGGGTTTAGGCATAAACACATGACCAAGCATGGATGGGTGGGGGGTTAAGAGAGATGAGAGGAATGGTAGCTAGGGTTGCTTTTGTCAAGATCAAGCCAAGCACATGCCAAGCTCCAACAAGATCAAGACAAGAAAAGAGGGATGTGGTGATATGGTTTTAAGCAAGATCAAACATAGATCAAGCCAAAGGAAGGGTTAGAGATAGAGATGATCCACCCAAAAATCAAATAAAATCCAAATGACAAGCAAAAGGTGGTACTTGCATGGGCCATGCAAAAATATTTATTGCCATATTGACTCTTGTGAAAACAATGTTATTACATGGCATCATTATTTTGTATTCCCAAAAATTGGAATAAAGCCAAGCAAAAGGATTAAAAGGATGCCCCAAGTGGAATAGATGGAGATGATCATGTTTGGGTAAAATTGGGACTTGCTAGTGTGTATATACCACTAGATGCTTAATAGTCCCCAAATTATCCCAGCATGAGCATAAATCCATAACAATCCATATGGAAGCTAGGGAAAAAAGGTTCCCCTCACAAGGCATGCAAAGGTGGCCATGTGGCTCTCATATATCCATAATGTGAAAACAACATGGTGCATATATGGGAGCATGTGTAAAAGAATTGGATCCATCCCAACCCACATGAGCTAGAGGTAAAACCAATAAGTGCCAAGCTCATATTTAGTTGGATGGTGGAATTATAAGGTGGTGAAAGAAAGGTGGTGGAGTTAATAAAAGATATGCCCCCAACTCAACTTGGGCATTAAACAATATATCAAGAACCAAATACAATATCAAGAGGCAAATACAATTAACAATGCATATGAGAGAAGAACCAAATGAAAAAGGGTTTTATATGATGCTCAAATGCAAGGAGGCATGATGACATGAGCATGATATAATTATGATGCAACAATTATATGTAGGAAGGTAGCATTAGATAGGCTAGGCTAGTAGCATTGCAATTGTTAGACAATTGGGATGCTACAACTCTCCCCCACTAAACAAGAATCTCGCCCCGAGATTCCTAGGAAAAATAAAACAACACAAGGAGAGGCGGGTGTTTGAACGCAGGTGACCCTCACGTTCCCAAGTTGATGAACAACGGAATGGTGCGGCCACTACACCTTGCAAAACTTGCTAGACTTGTTGCGAGTCTTGCGTTTTGCTTGAGAAACAACGGTTAGAAGAGTGTAAGGATTGTCGTGAGACAAGAAGGATAGGATGAACGTAGCTCCGGTTTTCCCAAGAAACAGGATAAAAGAATAGAACCACTCGAGAAAGAAAAGGAAAAGATGATGTATCGTAGATAAAGAAAGACACATCATTAAGATTAAAGATTTAGCGATACTAGAGAGGATGAATCTTTGTGTCGCCGGAAGAAAAAGAGCTAGATTGGAGAGGTTTTGAACCACTATGACAATAGCATCGTATTTCCTCTCGGATTAGAGAAATGAAGTACGGAAACAATATTGCCTTCAAACAATAGAGTCCCTTGATATCAACAGAAAGATTTAGTTAGACGTCGTCGGATTAGATTCTTCTTGCGCCGGTAAGAACCAAAGGATCACGCAATTGAGGTGCGCAGATATAACTTCCAGAGACGGGTGTGAAGCCGGATCATGGTGGAATCCGGAGAAGCAAAGAATATGGAGGATCTGGAGTTTACTGTAGAGATACTTATTGCTTTCTTTAGCCTTGAGGCTAACGCAATAGATTTGCGGCTGATGGCATCAACCATAATTGGCTTTACCACAGAAAAAGAATTGCAGAAACAAAGAGAGAGATAGTTTCCTTTCATCTTGTTTGGGGATGTTGAGCATCGGTAGAATGACGAGGACAGAAAAGATTTTGCGTTTGTTTCCACCAGATAATTGAAGATTTTGCTCCACCTAGAATAGACAGACCACCAACACGAGATTATTGATTACTTTCTTCGAGAGAGCACTCCGGAAAACAAGGACGGAAGTAAAAGTATCAAGGGATAAAGGCCACTTCTAACTTCCGTGGAATGAGTGAAATCACATTAATTCACCAATTCAATGTACAAGAGCGAATGATAAGAGTAGTGGTATGGTAGCTACTCCATCCCGCACTCAAAGCATTACTCCGCACATGAATAAGAAAACCATGCAACCCAACTACCGAAACAGACTGAAGGTATTGACAAGAAGAGCTCATGGAACTCCGTACAAAACAAGGATAGATACAAACGATTCGCCGGATTCATAGATAGATAAAGATGATGATGTTGTCGTCATGTCGGAAGTACCAAGCCACCGGAAAGATATGAAGGAAGATTACGGAGAACAACTGCAAGATTCCACAGACCAAGAAAAAGATAGCACCACTTGAACAGAAGGATTACGAAAGCTCTGAAAAGTCTTCATGGCCTCCGGTGGATTGAGCATAGATGATAGAACGGGAGGGTTTCAAAAGATCACTTGACGAGACTGAGGTGAAAGAACTCCATGTTCTTCTTGACAAGATTGAGAGAGATTTAGCAGTCTTGAGGAAATCTTCGGCGGAACGATGATGATAACTTGCCAGCAAGGAACAACTCCGGATTGGTTGAAGATGGAGGATGGAATTAACAATGGACTTGCTAATTCCAGAATTTAAGTAATCTATTTAGCAGAAGGACGTGGCCGAGATAGGTGACTTCAAAAAGTCAGAATTATCCCTTTGAGAACTTTGCACACGGCAATGTTAACAAGGCTTGAGAGAAAGGGACACAGATGATCTTCCCTGTCCTTCCATTGATATCGAATAGGTAAGCATATTATCAACATATACCACCATGGATTAACAAGATATTCCCGGAATATCAAGTTCAGAAGGCGAGAGAAACGAACAAATGCTCGAAACACTTTCTGAGCTCAACGCTCTTTGAAAGATCAACGTTAAGAGCACGGGTTCGTGTTGAAGAAGACGCACTGGACGAATAGATTATCTGGGCCTTCGGAAGAAAAGAGATGCCGCCTGGTTCACATTGTCGATTGGATCACCGGTTACAAGATAAAGAGATCTTGGATAGAGAAAAGATGATAGATCAAACCTTAAGCAAAGCTATCAGAGATGAAAAGATGCAATTCCCTCGTCTCCAAGAGAATTTTGCAGATATGGGGTTCAAAAAGATGTGCAGCATGATGGACAGATGATAGACCGCCGCAGTGCTTTGAGAAACTCCGGATTGCCAAAGATACTTGATTATGCATAGATATGATCACGGTGTACTCAAAATCACAGGAGATAACCGTCACCATTTGGAGGATAAAGTTGATAGCATTTTCCATATCCCAATCGACACTTATCATGAGTGGAATATAGCTATGCCGAGAGCCAAATTACAATCACCAGCATCGGATCGACACATGTTATGTAATTAACCCAAGAGATAAGGAGATGAAAAGAAACTCTAGGATTAAGCGCCGGTGACAAAAGAATGAGTTGGCATGAACATGCTGATAAAAGGGAGATAGATAATGTTTCACACGCGACTGAAAAGGAGTGTGGAAACACAGATGTATAAAAGAAAAAATTTCCGCATTTTCGGCATTAAAATACAAATAGATGCGCAAAATCGCTTATCAGATAGAGAATAGCAACTGATGATTTCACAGAATGTGGAGTTGCTGGAAGGAAGGACACCCTTAAGAAGATGGCACCAGTTAACAAGGAGTCATATAGATCGCGCCGGTTTGGCAAAAGCCTGTCGGTATGGAATGTACCAACAGTTGATAATCAAAAGGCAGATAAAGATAACATGTTGGATGCAACAGATAGACAAGGAATTACAAACACACACACTTTCTATGGTACTACGGAAACCCAGAACACGTGAATCCTAGTTTGAATTTTAAGAAGAGGATCGAAAATGTTACACTTCCTTACCAGAAAAGGGTGGTGGTTGGGTAAGAAGAAAAATGGAAGTAGTCCTACTCTCACGTTTTGTTTTTCCCTAGTATACATAACTACCAAAATATTTGCTAGACAGACAACGACCATTTGGCCGAGACCCTGAAGGTCGGGATGGCTCTGATACCAATTGTAACTACCTCGGTGAATTACGCTCCTAGTTACAAGTCTGGATGAGCAGAAATGGTTGAAATAGTACGGTGGGGCCCAAATGCCACTCACAGGTAGACCTTTCGGCCGTCCCAACCATTTCCACACATCGGGACGAGAACGGGCGGCGTAATCGGCAGGCGAAGGGTTCAACTACATACACAAATGAGTATGTATGCAAGCCACCATACAACAGTACATCAAAGCCATTCCATCTAAAATAAAGGAAATATAGCAACGCCATACGGCAAGATCCAAATATCCTAGATAGATATAATAGTTTAGGATATCTCCTCATACATCAAACATCAGAGTATCAGGCGGAAGCGGAAGACAAAATCCGAGTACGGATAAGAAGCAAATCAGCATAAGATGCCCCATAAATAAGCAGATCCCGCCCACAGATCTCACGGATCCCCGTTCCCGGAATCTCTACACCGAATGATCGTTGCCCACATCGTCCGTCTCTTCCACCCAGTATCCATCTTGCGAGGGTACCTGTTCAACTGAACCAATAATTTATCGTGTGAGACCCTAGGGGTACTTAGCAAGTCTTTATGCCTCTAAAGGGGACACAACCTGGGGTGACGCAATTGCAGCAAAAGATAAACCCTAGCAATTCTATAGATACTCGCTAACCATCCGCCTAACCAGAGATAGACGGATGTCCGTGAATTAATATCAACAGTTATACAGTTATAACGACAATCTTAACAGGTCCATCCTCCTCCTCGCTTACCGACGAGGAAGCGGATGAACAACCCCCCATCCGTTGGCAGTTTTATTATCCATTCCATGAAGGTTGCACTAATTACTAGTCAGGTACCTAGTCTAGTCAAATTAAAAGCGGTACTTTAGTTATGCTTGTCTATGATCGAGAAACTATGCTCCAAGTCGTCCATAACCGCGGACACGACTTTCAGAAAGTTTTACCCTGCAGGGGTGCACAAATAGCAACACACACTCGATATGCCTCGGAAAAACCAAATCAAAACCCAACGAGGCAGTCACGACAAAGCAATCACAGGATTCAGAAATATTTCAGGGGGCCACCCCATTGAGCTACCCGCAACGAAGTTAGCTGACTCCGAGACGGCCTCAAGGTTTGCGCCAGTGGCTGTGAATGACTGGGAACCCGAAAATGTGACTGGGCTTGTCGACACCGCGAAAACACTCCGCTTTCCTAAATAGTACAGTGTGCAGTACCTCGCACAATTTAAATAAAGCAGTAAAGCATGGCATAAGTACAGGATAGTAAATAAAACCTCAAACTAGTTTGTGGCCCCAAGAAATAAGAATGAATCAAGCTCTGGCTCAGGGGGGTTCATAAGCCTCCCGGATGTGGATAGCGCGAATATTCAAGGAATAGGAATCAAGTACTCGGGGTCCTACGGGACACAAGTGAGCCTGAAAAACCAAATAGCGAAATATGGCTCACCGATGCCACTTTCATTAGTTATCCCATAACTACTCAGGTTAAGTTGTTTAGGTACCTCGTTATCCATCAGACACTCACATACCCTACACATGCTGTTCTACGATTCGCATGGCTCAAACAACTCCTGTAGTAATGGCTCATGGGATGGAGGAAACAAGCTTCGGTGGGGTTTAAAAGTAAAGGCTATGCAATTCTTGGGATTCAAATTAATGCAATCGCGACTCAATGATGCAAGAATAAGAAAGAGGCAATAGGTACTATATGTATGCAAGCATGTGGTAGTGCTTGCCTGGCAGCTCAGTTGAAGCAAGGGATGGATCTGGGTAGTGCTCCTGGTTCTCTTGATATATCCCCTGTAGCGTCTATTCGAAGAAGAACCAAACAAACAAGGGCCAACATAAATAAAGTGCACAAGCATATGAATAAATGCGACAAGCAAACAATCATTCCATGATGAATGATGCACAATTTGCATGGCATTAAAGTAGCATGGCATGGGTGAGGTGTGGAATACAAGAACAAACCATTTTATTGAGTTTTGGGCCCATTTTATTCTCATATTAGTTGCTGTATACATTATATTTATATGATGCATGCTTCAAATCAAAACATGGAATGCATAAACAGAAAGGTCTCGTCGAGCTAATCATTTTAGACATATTATTTGTTAAATTTGGAGTTATAAAACAAAAGATATTAATTAATTAAGGTAAAAGGGTATTTTATCGTAATTTTAATTAACTTGGAAAATAAAGTGTCCAAAATATATTTTGAATGGCATATTTGAATTCCTCATATTTTTCTGATTTGAAAACATATATTATTTGCATTATTTAGATTTATGAATTTAAATTTATTTTAAAGTCAAAATTAGTCAAATGGAGTCAAAGTCAAAGGCTGACTAGTTTGAATTAGTTCTGAAAATATTTGACTAAAGATTTGAATTAACATTCAAAAACAAAACATATTTCATATAGAGTTTGAATTCAAATTCCAAACCATTTGAAAGTTATGAATTAGTTTATATTTTAACAGATTATAGACAAATTTGATTGTAATAAGTAGTATATTATTTTGCTAGCGTTAAGCTTTTAAGAACTGATGCTTTTTACTTCCTTTTAACACTTTTGGCTTTATTTTGACGTGCCTGAAAATTTGCATAAGCACTTTTCATTTTTGTCTACACTTATTGTTTATCTGGCTTTCCGCCTCATCCCTTTCGTGAGCCGGCAAACCTTCAACACGGAAACTTTGCCGAGCAATGGAGCTCAATTGCTAAACTAGTTTAAACTCGAAAACAAAGTCGGTTTCTAGTACCAACAATTCACTACTCAAAAAATACTCGCATCTAGCAATCAGACAAAAAAACAAAGTATAAACTAGAAAATCTTTAGATTTATACCCAATGGTACCATTTTTAGAATCAGAAATCTAACCAGAACAAACATGAGCATAAAGTACTTTCAAGTATTCTAGGATTTTCGACTGTGACATGATCATTCAGAAATAGGATGGCAATAAAACTTCTCATAAAATATTGAGGCAACCAATACTTTATTTCACTTTAAACATGTACACATATATGATTATAAAGAAAGAAAATTTTAAGAATAAAAGGGACGTAGCTGAGCAATATTCCACGGTCTGTCTAAATCCTCCAGGTTTGTACCCTCTCCAGCTCTCTTTCTCTTCTTAGTAGCAGGTCTTTCTTTGACTGGACGCATATCAGTTAGATAGTAAGAACCATTGTGCAATACTCGGCTAACTAAAAAGGCCCCTTCCCAAACTGGGGAAAGTTTGTGCTTTCTTTTTTGCACAAGCCGGAGAACCAAGTCGCCCTTATTGAAAGACCGGTTCATAACTCTCTGGCTATGATACTTGCGTAACTTCTGCTGATAGGCTATTAATCTCTACTCAGCAATGACACAAACTTCTTCGATTAAATCGAGATCATCTTGTCGAGAAATTTCGGCATCCTCTTTGATATATGCAGCGACTCAGGGAGAAGTATGAATCAAATCACTATGAAGAACTGCTTCTGCGCCATAGACCAAGAAGAAAGGTGTGTATCTTGTTGACCTGTTCGGAGTTGTTCTCAGGCACCATATGACAGACGGTAATTCGTCCGCCCAAGCCCCTGCAGCATGACGAAGTGGTGCTTCGAGTCTTGGTTTGAGGCCTTGAAGGATTAAACCATTTGCTCTTTCGACCTGTCCGTTAGCTTGTGGATGTGCGACTGACGCAATATCAAGCCGGATTGTTTGATCGTTGTAGAATTCGGCAAGATCTCCCATGGAAAATTGCTCCCATTGTTTGTAATAATAGTGTGCAGATAACCGTATCGGATTATAACGTCCTCGGGAAATCTTTTGGATGTTGCTCCATCAGAATTTGTGACGGGTTTAGCCTCAATCCATTTTGTGAACTTATCCACCATCACCAAGAGGTGAGTAAATCCACTTGGAGCCCATTCGAACGGTCCATCCCCCAGACTGCAAAAGGCCATGTTATAAGGATTGTTCGCAGCTGATCAGCCAGAACATCAGCTTGTTTGGCGTATTTTTGGCAACCTTTGCACGTCTTGACCAGCCGTTCGGCATAAGCCTTGGCTATAAGTGTTGGGGATATACTTTCCGGGTATCCTCATAGTTCCTCATTGACCAGGGTAGCCCACTTCGGGTTAGAGCTTTGCTTCAGGGGCGACCCAGTCAGGGAGAAAGATGGAGTCCAATCCGGCTACGGGAAGGCCCGGAAGACTTACTGACTTAGGCCCATAATGTTACTTGTAGTTCAAGATGTACTTTGTAACAGACTCTTAGTCGTAGCCGGATAGATCTCTCCTGTAAACCCTAGGCCGGATATCTATATAAGGCGTCCTAGGGAGAGCCTTTAGGGCACCTCAATAGTCTACAATCTCAACTCGCACAGGCGAAACCCTTGTAACCCATATTCCGGCGCTGCCGTATTACTGGATTGCTAGCAGGAGTAGGATCCGTCCAAAGCCAGCGGATTCGAACCTGGGTAAACTTGTGTGCTCATCGTCCCGGAATACTGTACGTCTCACCCTCCTCTCCTCCACACGCCTCGAGGACCCCCTCATGGCGTACTTGTCATCAATCCGACGACAGTTGGCGCCCACCGTGGGGCAAGTGAGCTACGGATCTGCGTTCCAAGCGGAATCTGCAAGAATCGGAATCGGCGAGACTATCGTCGTCGGTCGCATCCTCTACACCAGCGACGTCCCTCTCATCGTTCTCGATGAGACTTGGATTCCGGCAAAGGAGGTCGTGACTGCCTACACAATCATGTATTTTGGCGAGATCGATGTTTACATCGGTTTCGCTGAACCTGCCCAACCCACCCCAGCGGTGATGATAGAGGCAGAAGAATTTTCTGGGTCCCCTTTGTCCGCGGAGGCGGCAGAGTTCGGGATCTCAGAAAACCCTAATCCCACCCAGCCTGCACCAGTTGCGGAGACAGTGGAGAAATCCGAACCTGAAGAAGACCTAGTGGTCAACGTCGAATCTGGAGTGGATCTCCCCGGAGAAGCCAGATCCCAGATCGACCCACCCGTGGAAGTCGAAATCCAGGAGGAGCATATCAACGATACTCATTCCAAGATCTGATGATGCCGGAACAGACAAGCCTTTCCTAAGGTACACACTACGACGTATGATACTGCAAGGCGAAAGCACAGATGCAATCCTCGAGACCGTCAAAAGTTTCGATATGGCTGATCGCGAAAGCCGGAGGTACCTCAGGAAGCACGCGTCGCACTTCGTCGGATACGTGGGATCCGGATCCAGGTCTGCCGATGCTGGAGAAAACACCGACTCGGTGCTGGAGGCAATTGGAACAAACGCCGACGTACCCGCATCCTCGGATGAGTCGATGACGTCAGCATATTTCCGAAAGTTCTCCGCGGAATATGAAGAGGAGTATAACTCCAAAGCTGCAGAAGAAGGAGAAGCCATGGATGAAGGATCCGGGGAACACTCTCCCAAAGCGCAGGGTGACATGGACGTCGGAGACAATCCCGAAGTCCAAATGGCTGAAAGTACCGATCAGAGCTTGACTCCGGGAAACGGGTCCAAAGCCGTCCTTGCTACCAGCGCTGCCAAGAAGGCAAAGAAGAAGAACAAGAAAAACAAGACCCCGGCGAAAGACCCTCTGACAGAGGAGGTGATTGTCGAGGAATACGAAGAAGACTCGGATGGAGCACTGATCCCAGACGAGCTGAAGAAAGAAGCATCGGTGGATGGACACGTGATCACTGAAGGTGCACGTAAACTCATCGATGCCGCATTAACTACACCTATCCCTACAGCTGCAGAACTTACTGCAGATGAGCTGGATGAAAGGGCGCAAGCCCTAGAAGCGCGTCGTCAACAACTCCTCGATGAAGCCAAAAACATCAAGGTGGAGAAGAAACGCATGTTGAACAAGGAGTACATGTCTCGTCTGCATCAGAAGACATAGAAGCGTCACATAGATGACAACCAATTCCCACGTGTCCGTGCCGTCCTTTTTGGAGATGAGATGGGGAAGCCACGAAAAGATAGCAACGGAGATTGGGTATACCCAACACCAGTACAAAATACCGTGGCAGCCCGAGAAATTCTATGGGCTAATCCAGGACCAGAGGAGATCCGTTTGGGTATCAAGCTACTCAACAAGGGACTGGAGCAGCAAAAGGTTGCCCTGTCCGGAAGTCAAAAACTGGTCTCAGATGCTGACCAATGTCGCACAGACCCGGCATGGGATGACGTAAGACCCCATTACGTTCCGGAGCAGTATTATTGCCCCGAACGACGGGAAGACAATTATTCGAGAACTAGATCGTCAGGACAGCATCACAAAACCACACGCGGTTGGGGCAACGTTGCACCAGCGGCCGAGAAAGACGCCATCGCTGCTCTGAATCCGACGAATCCTCCCCGACGAGAATCTAAGGATCGAAGGGGAGAAGATAAAGAGAAACGTTGGGAGGAGGATCGTCAGAGAATGCCACCTCCTAGACATGAGAACCGTCCGGCTGAGCGTCACTATGGTGGGAACAACGGACGAAGAAACGACGAAAACCATGCAGGTACAAGCCGGGAGGGGGCTCGTCATAGTCAAGACCCTCCCCGGAATCGGAATAATGACGTTCCGGACGGAGGCCGGTGATCAGCTGGAAACTATCCAGCTGCTCCACCTTCTCCACCACACAGTCATCACAACGGCTCCCATGGAGGGCAAGGAGGAGGACATGGCGGAGGAGGTGGTGGCAGAAGCCGAAGTCCGGCTCCACGGCACCACAGCCACAGCCAGCATTCGGGATGATCTCTATCCCCGAATGACGCAAGACACAGGATCAACTCCAACATAGAGGCTCGACGCTATGAAAACGATGACGTGTACATGGGCCCAAAGTGCTTCGGTCCACGCATCAGAGCTACAAAATTCCCGAAAGGATTTGCTATCTCAAGACATATCCAAGCCTACGACGGCATTGCTCGGCCAGACACCTAGTTACAGGATTTCTTCCAAGCTTGCTGTATCGCCAAAGACGAAAACAGCCTAGTCGCAACCCGATATCTCCCACTTATGTTGCGGAAGACGAGATGATCATGGCTCAATGAACTTCCGGCAAACACCATCCATAACTGGTATGATTTACAAAGCGCGTTATTTCGGAATGTCGAAGGCACATATCGGAGGCCCTGTACGGTTGGAGACCTACAGCGTTGCACCCAGAAAGCCGGAGAAACTTGTCGGGATTACCTCGGATGATGGATCGACACCAAGAACTCCTGCGAAGGGGTAAATGATCAAACTGCGATTGAAGCTTTCATCGCAGGTCTCCCTATTGGTTTACTACGCCATCGCTTGAAGTGTGACAAGGTTACCGATTTGGGAGAGATGATAGAAATAGCGAGCAAGTATGCAGATGCTGACGACGATGCAGAAGGACTACTCAATGCCCTAGCTGTGCCTCAGTCGGCAAAACAACCAAAGCAACAAGCTCAGAAGCGCAAAAACACCTCGGAAGAAAAACCCAACGCGGAAACATCGGTAGTCACTACTGTTTCCGGGTCTAGAGGACGAGGAGGACGTGGCGGAGGCCGCGGGCGTGGCCGTGGGACATCAAGGGTCCAAGGTAGAGGAGAACAACAACAGGGCAAAACCTACTCTTGGGCCGACATTGCCAATAACCCATGTGTGCATCACCTAGACGCCAGTGGGGGCTCGTCCCACACCAACGCTGAATGTCATTTCAACGACGACATCAAAAGAGATGACACCGCAGGCTACAAAGCTAAGCGGAAGAAGGGAAAGAAAAATCCTGAAAAAGACAAAGAGACCAAGGAGGATTCCGACATGGAGGAAGCTGATGCTTCAAATCCCAAGTCGGAAGGGAAGAAGACTTTTCCCACCAAGAAGGACACTTATGTCACCTTCCTCGGATCTCAACCAGCAAAGGTCAAGAAAGCAGTTCTACACGAGCTCAATGCAACAGTTCCGGCTGTCCCCAAGTATCTGGACTGGTCGGAAGTGGCAATCACGTTTGACCGCGATGATCATCCGCCTAAGCTACACAGGCGAGGAAAATATGCCTTAATCGTCAACCCACTTATTGACGGTTATGGTTTCTCCAAGACCCTCATGGACGGTGGTAGCAGCATCAATATTCTCTATGTCGAAACGCTACGCCGGATGAAGATCTCGGAGACACATCTAAACCATAGCTCTGTGATTTTTCACGGAGTTGTCCCAGGAAGACAAGCTAATTCCCTGGGAGAGATCACTTTGGATGTTACCTTTGGAACTCCAAAGAATTATCGGACGGAGTCACTTTCCTTCGAAGTGGTCCCGTTCAAGAGCGCATACCACGCTATATTCGGACGTCCGGCTTACTGGGCTTTGATGGCTCGTCCGTGTTACATTTACAATATGATGAAAATTCCAGGTCCCAACGGCGTGATCACCATCAGGGGAGACCCGAAGAAAGTGCGAGAGTGCGAGGATGGAAATGCCGCCTTTGCTGAAGCCGTGCTACACGCCCAGGAGTACCAAGAGATCAAGAAGAACATAGATCCGTCCGAGATGCCCGCAACGAAGAAGGAGGTTACCAAGCCAAATCCGGAGTTCAAGGCATCAGAAGAGACGAAGAAAGCGTCGTTGAAGGAAGATGACCCCTCCAAGGTGACCCAGATAGGCGTAGGCCTAGATAGCGCATAGGAAAGCGCACTCGTCAAGTTCCTCCAAGCAAATCAATATATCTTCGCATGGCAGCCATCTGACATGACCGGAGTACCTAGGGAACTTGCCGAGCACTCTCTAAATGTAAACCTGAACGCTGAACCCGTCAAACAGTCCTTACAACGGTTTGGCGATGAAAAGCGTAAGGCAATAGCTAAGGAACTAGCACGGCTCGAGTTAGCCGGATTCATAGAAGAGGCCATCCACACTGAGTGGTCGGCCAATCCTGTAATGGTCCTTAAAAAGGACACCACTGATTTAAGGATGTGTGTTGATTATACTGCCTTGAACAAGTCTTGTCCAAAAGATCCGTTCGCTTTGCCTAGAATTGATCAAGTTATCGATTCTACGGCAGGCTCGGAACTCCTCTGTTTTCTCGACGCATATTTTGGTTATCACCAAATCCGGATGAAGGAATTTGACAAAGTCAAAACTTCATTCATAACCCCCTTTGGAACCTTCTGTTTTGTTACGATGCCCTTTGGGTTGAAGAACGCAGGAGCTACGTACCAGCGCACGATGCAGCATTGCCTTCACGACCAACTCGGACGCAATGTACATGCATACGTGGATGATATCGCGGTGATGTCCAAAAAGAAGGAAACACTCATTTCCGACTTGGACGAAACGTTCGCCAATCTACGAAAATACAACATCATGCTTAACTCGAAGAAATGCTTCTTTGGAATACCAACCGGAAAATTGTTAGGTTTCATCGTGTCTCAAAGAGGCATAGAGGTGAACCGCGACAAAATCAAGGCTATACTCAATATTTCCAGGCCAACTCGCCTGAAGGACGTACAAAGACTAACTGGTTGCATTGCTGCGGTTAGTAGATTTGTAAGCCGGCTTGGTGAAAGAGTCGCACCATTATACAAACTCCTGAAGAAAACCAAGGATTTTGTCTAGACTGACGAAGCTGAAGCTGCACTGCAAGACCTGAAGAAAGTACTCTGATCTGCTCCTATCCTCGCAGCGCCGGAACCTCAGGAACCGATGTTGCTTTATATTGCCGCGACAAATAAGGTCGTTAGCATCGTCATGGTGGTGGAGAGACCAGAGGAAAATCAGGAACACTTGGTGCAGCGTCTGACTTATTTTGTCAGCGAGGTCTTGATGGAATCAAAACAGCGATATCTGCACTATCAAAAGTTAGCTTACGGTGTTTTCCTAGCATCTCGTAAGCTATGATACTATTTTCAGGAGCATCCAATTAACATGGTGAGCAAAGCTCCCATGAGAGACATAATCAACAACAGCGACGCCACAGGACGTGTCGCCAAATGGGGCATAGAGCTCTCAGCTTTCGATATTGAGTATAAACCTCGGACAACAATCAAATCCTAGATCCTTGCCGACTTTGTTGCTGATTGGACAGAGACAAAGGAGAACGTGGTCCTCCCTGAGTCGGAATATTGGACCCTCTTTTTCGATGGGTCTAAGGCTCGAGGGGGCTCGGGGGCTGGCGTGGTGCTCAAATCACCCCAAGGAGATAAATTATTATACGTGTTGCAGATCCACTTCACAGTGACAAATAATATTGCCGAGTATGAAGCACTGCTGCATGGAATCCGGATTGCCAAGGATATTGGCATCCAATGTTTGATGTGTTACGGAGATTCAGATCTTGTTGCTTAGCAAGTCTCGGATATTTGTAATGCAAATAAGCACATGACAGCATACAAAGCCGTCGTGGATGATCTATCTAAATCGTTCGAAGGGTTTGAAGTTCAACACATCCCTCAAGCAGAAAATGAGGAAGCAGATGCACTATCTCGAATAGGCTCTACGCGGAAAGAGGTCCCGGATGGTGCATTTTTAGATCACCTCAAAGTTCCCTCGATAAAGGGAGTAGATGAGGAATATCCGACCAAATCCGACTCACCTTTAATAGCAGTTCTGGCTGTAATTCCTAGCTGGACTCAACCCTACCTAGATTATTTGGTAGATGGCAAATTACCCGAAGACGAGGTGCTGAGCCGGCAGATTATCCGACGAGCAAAAGCCTATACTATTGTTAAGGGTGAGCTCCATAAACGGAGTGTTTCTGGGGGTTTTCAGCGCTATGTATCTCCGGAAAAAGGAGTGGAAATCTTAAGGGAAATCCACGAAGGCGAGTGTGGTCACCACGCTGCAGCCAAATCTTTAGTGTCAAAAGCTTTTCGACATGGATTTTTCTGGCTTTCAGCTCAGGCAGATGCCGAACGGTTAGTCAAGACATGCAAAGGCTGCCAAAAGTACGCCAAGCAAGCTCATGTTCCGGCTGATCAGCTGCGAACAATACCTATAACATGGCCTTTTGCGGTCTGGGGGCTTGACATGGTAGGACCCTTTAAACGAGCTCCAAGTGGATTTACCCACCTCTTAGTGATGGTGGATAAGTTCACCAAGAGGATCGAGGCTAAACCTATCACTAGTTGTGATGGAGCAACAACCAAAAGATTTGTCGAGGATGTTATAATCCGGTATGGTTATCCGCATAGCATTATCACGGACAATGGGAGTAACTTTTCTATGGGAGAACTGGCTGAATTCTGTGAAAACAAAATATCCGGCTTGACATTGCGCCAGTCGCACATCCACAAGCTAACGGACAAGTCAAAAGAGCAAATGGTTTAATTCTACAAGGCCTGAAACCAAGACTCGAAGCACCACTACGACGTGCTGCGGGGGCTTGGGCAGAAGAATTACCTTCTGTAATTTGGAGTCTTCGAACAACTCCGAATAGGTCAACAGGATACACACCTTTCTTCTTGGTCTATGGCGCAGAAGCAGTTCTTCCTAGTGATTTTATTCATACTGCTCCTAGAGTGGCCACGTATATCGAAGAGGATGCTGAGATTTCTCGACAAAATGATCTCGACTTAGTCGAAGAAGTTCGCGTCGTTGCTGAAATGAGATCTACATCCTATCAGCAGAAGTTACGCAAGTATCATAGCCAGAGAGTCCGAAATAGATCTTTCAATAAAGGTGATTTGGTTCTCTGGCTTGTGCAACAAAGAAAGCACAAACTTTCCCCAATATGGGAAGGGCCCTTTTTAGTTAGTCGAGTATTGCACAATGGATCGTACTACTTAATTGACATGAGGCCAGTCAAAGAAAGACCTGCTACTAAGAAGAGAAAGAGAGCTGGAGGCAGTACAAATCCGGATGAGTTAGACAGACCATGGAATATTTCTCAGCTACGTCCCTTTTATTCTTAGTTTATCCTTCTTTGTAATCATACATATGTACATGTTCTGTGAGAAATAAAATCTTTGGTTGTCTTAAGTTTTTCTGAGAAGTTCTTAGACCATCTTATTTCCGAATGATCATGTCATAGTCGAAAATCCCAGAATGCTTGAAAGTACTTTATGCTTATGTTCATTCTGGTCTAGATTTCTGATTCTAAAAACTGCTACCTTCGGGTATAACTCTAAAAATTTCTAGTCTTTACTTTGGTTATTTATATGATTGCCGGATGCGGGTATTTTCCGAGTAGTGAATTGTTGGTACTGGAAGCCGGCTTTGTTTCCGAATTTAAACTGGTTTAGCAATTGAGCTCCGTTGCTCGGCAAAGTTTCCGGCTGAAGGTTTAGCCGTCTCATGAAAGGAACGAGGCGGAAAGCTAGATAAACGATAAGTCGAGACGAAAAATATAAGTGCTTATGAAAACATTTCAGGCACGCAAAAATTTCAAAAGTCAAAAGTGATGAATAGATCAAAAGCTTAGCACTTGCAAAAATAAATAGTACCTAATATTTACAATCACATCAGTTTTTCCAGAATAATACATAAATTTCTGGTCTATAATGCAGGAGAAGATGAAGGATCTGCCGGCTCATTGGTCACTCCGCCTTGATATCATTCCGAGATGTCTGCATCTGAGTTGGTGCGTTCATCGTCGGAAACTTCTTCGGATTCTTCTCCGGGAGGAGGCGGAGTAGCCACGCGGGTGAAGAAGGGGATCTCGTAGCTGGTCAGATCAGCTACGTGACACCCGTATCCGGCGCAGGAGTGCATGATGGCTTGAAGGTCCTGCTCCTGGCCGTCTTCGTCTACCTTGCAGTACCCTTTAGTCACTTACCATATCTCCATGTTTCCATGATGGCTCATGACCATGGAGAGGGCGTTCTGCGCAGCAGTCCGCGCGTAGGACATATTCCAGTCCTGAACAAGCTGCGGCATCTCCTTGGCCCTATCCCACACCTCAAAATCCGACATGCTTGGCATGTTCGGAATCCTGAGAGACTCGCCAATGTCCTCAAGGGACTGGCGGTAGTCATGAAGAAGGTCACCGACTTGGGTAAGCCGGTGAGTGCGGGGCTCGGACGAGGAAGAGTCCGACAACTTTAGAGGATCTATACACAAAACAAGTCAAGAAAAATCCGACATTGATAAAAGTCGAAGAAAAGATAAGTCAGAGAGGTGGAACGTACCAAGAATGACGTCGTCAATCTTGGTCTTCTCCTCCCGGAGACTCTGGAGTTCAGCCTAGAGCGCCTGGGATATGTCCTTCTCTCTGCCAAGATCATTCTTGAGGTCCGATATTACTTTACCTTGAGCGGCAATCTTGCGATCGCGCTCTTCAGTGGCCATGGAGGAGGATTCCAGGACTTGAGCTATGCTCGTTTCATGATCCGCCTTGAGCTTATCTAGCTCTTGGCGAAGTCCCTTGTTTTCCACCACTAGGGTTTTGAGGTTCTCGGCCTCTTCAATCATAGCGATGGATTGTTTCACCAACGCTGTAAGACAAAAAGAACAACAGTTCAGAAAAATTCGACATAGAAAAAGCAAATGACAAGGTTTGAATCTCGAAATGTTTACCTTCTGCTTCATCCTTGGCTACCTTGAGCTCAGCATTTTTAAGCCGGAGAGCTTTGATCTCTCTCTGCTTGTTACAAACATTGGACAATAATTCCTGGTTATAGGAACATACTTTCTGTAAGTCAGAATACCCAAAGTCAGAAAGCTACTTAAGACTCGGGCTAATATTTTTTGCTAAATATCAGCACGAGCCTTGGGGGCTACACTAGTTCGTTCTTTGGCATCCTAATGAAAGCATAAACTCGGATTCTATATCCTACTTCATGCTTGGGGGCTAGAGGATATGATATAACATAATGTAAAAACAAGAGTTGGAATTCCGACTTACATATTGCTCGCGGGTGAGTTTGTCTAAACCCGCGTTCACTTCAGCTGCCACCTTCTCGGCGAGAGTAAGAGGGATCACTGGAGTTGTTGGAAGCTCGCCAGTCCTGATCCTCTCGTCGCAAAGGCGGACTTGAGTGAGAAGGTTAGAGAACTTGACGTCCTCTGCTTCTTGTGCCTCCTCTTTGGGGGATAGATGGCTTTTGTCCAGGACTTGCCTGGCTAGCCGCTGGATCTCCTCTGCAAATTTCCGGGTCAGGCCAAATTTGGCAAGACCCGGATTGTTGAGGAGGTTTTCGGTGAAGACTTCAGCCGAGGGATCATTACCCGAAGAGGGTTCACCCTTATCTTGACCTGACGCACCCACAGTGGCGTCAGTGTGTGACCCAAGGATCACGGGTTCCATTTGAGGAGCCGGATCTTTTGCAGCTTCCGACGAGATAACCGAAGTTGCAGAAGGTTGAGGAGCCGGAGTCGGAGGAGCTACGGTAGGCGAAGCTATGACAAGCTTCGTCTGGCGTAAGGGCTTCGAAGAAATCCCATTCCCCTTGCCATTGATGATTGATTTTGCTCTGAGAAGGTAACAAAGTCGGAAACGTTACATCTCGGAAAGAAGTTTAAGTAAAGCACAAAGATAGGAAAGCTGTGACGGAAAGAGTACCTTGCCACGACAGGCACCTCCTTTGTGCCAACCGCCACTGTCGGAGCTTTGTGCTTCTTGAGCGCAAGATCCGGCAGTGGAACCACTTCCACCTCCTGAGAGAACTCCGGAGGGTATCCTTCGAGCGGAGCAAGTTCCGACTCGGGGATGTCAGCAAGCTGAAAACAAGAAAATGTATCAGCATTGCAATGTAACTCGAAGATAGAAACACATAAAATATGTGATGATAAAAGCTTACCGGCATCACAGGGTTTTCCGCTGTGTGCATGTCCAGAGAAACCTCTGGAATCCGCCTCTCGATCCGCTCCTTGACCAGCCACTTGATTTGGCTTATGTAGCCTTGAGTGGTGTAGGCCTTGGGGCTGATGCAGAGGGAGTCGGTCAGGGAAGACGTGACGGAATGCATCAGTCTATCCCCGTGGTACTGAAGTGGCTGGATCCAGCGTGAGACCCAGCACTGGACCAAGTCGGATCCCTTCAGACCATTGTGCTTGATCAGATATTCGATCCGCCTCTTAGCGAGGATCAGATCATCTGTGAGAGCCGGAGCAGCCTCGTCCCAGGAAGGCTGGGCCGTGGCGGCTCCATCAACAAAAACCAGCAAAGCAGTATCTTTGCCGGGAGCCGGAATATCCCTATGGTAGAAAAAAGTGGCTGGCCATTGTTTGACCGAGTCACTGGCAGGAATTTTGGGATATGCCCGGTCTCGTCTAAGAGAAAGACTAATGGTGCCGGTGATGTAAGGAACACCGGCAGGGATGGAATTCCTCCGGACATGAAAGTAAAACCGGAAGAGAAGCAAACTCGGCCTAATGCCGAGAAAGCCCTTGCAAAGCGCAGCATATGCGCTCATTTCTAGAAGAGAATTGGGAGGAAGATTGTGGAGTTGAACTCCATAGTGATCTATCACCTCGGAGAAGAACTCCGAGGGAGGAAAGGACAAACCTCGGTCCAGATGAGTACCGAAGTGAACTCGCTCGCCCTCGTGTGGGTTGGGACGGTTTCGCTGGAGCCGCTCCGCCAGTCGCCGGTGACGAGCAGCCCCTCCTTCTCCATATTCTTGAGGCCTGCCTCGTCGAGGGCGCAGGGGATCCGGATTCCCCTGTAGGTTTCCTTCTCCGCTGCAGCTTCCGCCTTCGCCGCCGCCGCTGCCGCCAAACTAGAGGAAGAAGATGAAGAAGCCATTTTTCTCCGGTGAGAAAGTGACCTTAAAAGGGCGGCGCGGGGAGTTTCTGTGGGGGAAGGATGAGGAGGCTCTGTTCACACAGGAGGATTGGGAAGAAAGGAAATGGCAAAGGACTGGTGGAAAGGAGAAGAGGAAATCTAAACCCCTTATATCCACCTACCTGTGCCAAGATTCGTATAAACGCTACAGTGCAACCGCCACGCGTCATGGAAAGAACTGGGAAGGACCCGTGCGATGATTGCGTCGCCTCGATCTCCATGCACGCATTGAAACGGCGCCTCGGTTCCGCGGACCGCGGACCCACCAACGGTCGTGCTGACGAACGGTGTCAGATGACGTGACTTGACCATGCTTGTGTCAGGTGGCGTTAGAGACCAAGTTCCAGCTTAGTTTGAAAACGAGCTGGAAAATCCGAGTAACCAACTGAAAGGTCCGACTTATTTTTTAAGACCCGGATCGTATCTTCTGTTGTGAAGTTTCAGGAACCCTTCAAGATTCTGCAAGCCGAAGATCAAGCTAGACGATGATAAATCTGACTCTGGATCTTGGAGGCCTCCGGGGGCTGCTGTTGGGGATATACTTTCCGGGTATCCTCACAGTTCCTCATTGACCAGGGTGGCCCACTTCGGGTTAGAGCTTTGCTTCACGGGTGGCCCAGTCAGGGAGAAAGACGGAGTCCAATCTAGCTACGGGAAGGCCCAGAAGACTTACCGACTTAGGCCCATAATGTTACTTGTAGTTCAAGATGTACTTTGTAACAGACTCTTAGTCGTAGCCGGATAGATCTCTCCTGTAAACCCTATGCCGGATATCTATATAATCCATCCTAGGGAGAGCCTTTAGGGCACCTCAATAGTCTACAATCTCAACTCGCACAGGCGAAACCCTTGTAACCCATATTCCGGCTCTGCCGTATTACTGGATTGCTAGCAGGAGTAGGATCCGTCCAAAGCCGGCGGATTCGAACCTGGGTAAACTTGTGTGCTCACCGTCCCAGAATACCGTACGTCTCACCCCCCTCTCCTCCGCACGCCTCGAGGACCCCCTCATGGCGTACTTGTCATCAATCCGACGATAATAATCCAGAAAAATCCGTGTCTGAAAGCTTTTGCCACTAAATATTTGGCTGTAGCGTGATGGCCGCATTCGCCTTCGTGGATCTCTCTTAAGATTTCCACTCCTTCTTCCAGACATACACAACGCTGAAAGACCCTAGATATACTCTGCTTGTAGAGCTCACCATTTATTATTGTATAGGTTTTTGCTCGTCAGACTATCTGCCGGCTCAGAACTTCTTCTTCGAATAATTTTCCATCTACCAAGAAATCAAGGTAGGGTTTTGTGTAGCTGGGAATCATAGCCAAAACTGCTATTAATGGTGAGTCGGATTTGGTTGGATACTCCTCATCAACTCCTGTGATAGAGGGAACTTTAAGGTGCTCTAGAAAAGCACCATTCGAGACCTTTTTCCATGAGAGCCTATTCGAGATAATGCATCTTCTTCCTCATTTTCTGTTCGAGGGATGTGTTGAACCTTAAACCCTTCGAACGATTTAGATAGTTCATCCACGATAGCCCTATATGTTGCCATGTGTTTATTTGCATTATAGTGATCCGACACTAGTTGAGCAACAAGATCCAAGTCTCCATAACACGTAAGGCGTCGGATGCCGATATCCTTAGCAATCCAGATTCCATATAGTACTGCTTCATATTCGGCAATGTTGTTTGTTGTCGTGAAGTGGATCTGCAACACATAGAAAAGCTTATCTCCTTGGGGTGATTTGAGCACCACGCCAGCCCCCAAGCCCCCGAGTGCTTTAGACCCGTCAAAATTTAAGGTCTAGTATTCCGACTCTGGTAGGGTCATATTCTCTATTGTCTCTGTCCAATTAGTGACAAAGTCAGCGAGGATTTGGGATTTGATTGCCATACGAGGTTTGTACTTAATGTCGAAAGCTAAAAGCTCTATTCCCCATTTTGTGACACGTCCTGTAGCGTCGCTATTGTTAATTATGTCTCTCATGGGAGCTGTGCTCACCACGGTAATTTGGTGCTCCTGAAAGCAATGTCGTAGCTTCCTAGATGCAAAGAACACACCATAAGCCAACTTTTGATAGTGCGGATACCGCTTCTTAGATTCAGTTAGGACTTCACTGAGGTAGTAAGTCGGTATTGCACCAGGTGTTCCTGTTTTTCCTCTGGTCTTTCCACCACCATGATGACACTGACGACCCTATTTTTCGTAGCTAGATAGAGTAACATCGGTTCCTAAGGTTCTAGCGCTGCAAGAATAGGAGCAGGCGAGAGTACCACTTTCAGGTCTTGTAGTGCAGCTTCAGCTTCATCAGTCCAGACGAAATTTTTGGTCTTTTTCAGGAGCTTGTAGAGTGGTGCGGCTCTTTCACTGAGCCGGCATACAAACCGACTGACTACAGCAATGCAACTAGTCAGTCTTTGTACTTCTTTCAGGCGAGTAGGCCTGGAAATATTGAGTATAGCCTTAATCTTGTCCCGGTTCACCTCTATGCCCCTTTGGGACACAATGAAACCTAACAATTTTCCGGCTGGTATTCCAAAGAAACACTTCTTCGGATTAAGCATTATGTTGTATTTGCGTAGATTGGCGAACGTTTCCTCCAAGTCAGAAATTAGAGTTTCCTTCTTTTTAGACATCACCGCTATGTCATCCACATATGCATGTACATTACGTCCGATTTGATCGTGGAAGCAATGCTGCATAGTGCGCTTATACGTAGCTCCCGTGTTCCTGATCCCAAAAGGCATCATAATTAAACAGAAGGTTCCGAAGGGGGTTATGAATGAAGTTTTTACTTTGTCTGATTCCTTCATCCGGATTTGGTGTTAACCGGAATATGCGTCGAGAAAACATAGGAGGTCTGAGCCTGCCATAGAATCGATTACTTGATCAATTATAGGTAGAGCGAACGGATCTTTGGGACAAGCCTTGTTCAAGGCGGTATAATCAACATATATCCTTAACTCGGTGGTGTCCTTTTTAGGGACCATTACATGGTTGGCCAACCAATCAGTATGGATGACCTCTTCTATGAATCCGGCTAACTTGAGCCAGGCTAGTTCTTTAGCTATCGCTTTTTGCTTTTCATCTCCTAAACTTTGTAAGGATTGTTTGATGGGTTTAGTGTTTGGGTGTACATTTAGAGAGTGCTCGGCAAGTTCCCTAGGTACTCCGGTCATGTCAGATGGCTGCCATGCGAAGATATCTTGATTGACTTGGAGGAACTTGACGAGCGCGTTTTCCTATGCGTGGTTTAAACCTACACCTATCTGGGTCACCTTGGAGGGGTCATCATCCTTGAATGGCATTGTCTTCGTCTCTTCCGATGCCTTGAACTCCGAAGTCGGCTTTGTCACCTCCTTCTTCATCACGGGCATCTCGGACGGGTCGATGGTCTTCTTGATCTCCTGGTACTCCTGGGCATGCAGTACGGCTTCAGCAAAGGCGGCATTTCTGTCCTCGCATTCTCGTGCTTTCTTCGGGTCTCCCCTTACGGTGATCATGCCCTTGAGACCTGGAATTTTCATCATATTGTAAATATAACATGGACGAGCCATAAAGGCCCAGTAAGTTGGTCGTCCGAAGATAGCGTGGTATGCGCTCTTGAATGGGACCACTTCGAAGGAAAGTGCTTCCGTCCGATAGTTCTTTGGAGTTCCAAACGTCCAAAGTGATCTCTCCTAGAGAATTTGCCTGTCTTACGGGGACAACTTCGTGGAAAATCATAGAGCTGTGATTCAGCTATGTTTCCGAGATCCTCATCTGACGCAGCATTTCAACGTAGAAGATGTTAATGCTGCTGCCGTCGTCCATGAGGGTCTTGGAGAAACCATAGCTGTCAATAAGTGGATTGACGACTAAAGCGTATTTTCCTCGCCTGTGCAACTTAGGCGAATGATCAGCACGGTCAAAGGTGATTGTCACTTCCGACCAGTCCAAAAACTGAGGGACAGCCGGAACAGTCGTGTTGAGCTCATGCATTACTGCCTTCTTGACCTTAGCTGGTTGAGACCCAAGCAAAGTGACATAAGTGTCTTTCTTTGTTGGGAAGGTCTTCTTTCCATCCGACTTGGGATTTGAAAGCTCTGCTTCCTCCATGTCAGAATCTTCCTTGGTCTCCTTTTCTTTCTCGGAATTTTTCTTTCCTTTTCTTCGCTTGGCCCTGTAACCAACGGATTCGTCTTTCTTGATGTCGTCATTGAAACAACTAATGGGGATATGCCGAATGGGGTATGCCTAGCAGAACATTCCGGGTGGGCCGAAGGCCTTGCGAGTGGGCCTGCAAGATGGTGACTGGAACGCGACTGAGAAGAAGGCCTGGGCCCAGGAGCATAACTGAAGCCCAGTCAGATTAGGTCAAAAGCCTTCGAATCCATAACTAGTTCGGTTGTATATTGTAAACCCTAGCGAGGTACCCCCTATATAAGCCTCCCTAGGGTAGCTTGAGCACTTACGTTCCATCATACGCCCCTTCGAGCGACTCGCTGCTTAGACGCCGAGCTCGCCACCCCTGTAACTCGCTCTCCATCAATCTAATCTAGCAGGAGTAGGTCTTTACCCTCCGGGGGGCGAACCTAGGTAAATCCATGTGCATCCGCCCCCATCTCGCACCGCAGATGGCCGCCAGCTCTCGCCCCCGATTCTATCAATCGCTGCCCATGGCAGCGACTGCCGTGGCCATTCCCACGATAGTGGCGCCCACCGTGGGGCCTGGCCGGTCTGGCCTGAGTTCTGCGGCGAGACCCTACACACCAATCGATCGGCCGATCTCCATCAGCCGCATGATCGCCACCGGTGGGATCTTACGGATCCTGCCCAGCAGCTACATCCCAGCGTCGTGCCTGATCACGCACGACGCAGTGATGCCGATCGACACCATCAGCCTGTTCGTAGGCTTCACCGATGCGGTCGACCCAATGGGAACGACGATCATCGGCAGATCACCACCACACCGCGATCTGCTCTCGGAGGAGTAGGTCCGCTCCATCAGCCGCCTTGCCACCGAGTATGACTCGGCCGCTAGCAACGTGGTCGAGGCTGACGCCGCCATGGACGACGCGGCTCTCCATGACGACGTCGACTCTGCGACCCCTGCTTCGGTCGATGGATTCATCACCGCCGTGTCACGAGAGGACTCCATCACGCGGGTCTCCAACCCTAAGGACTGCGAGGATCCTTCCATCCTCGGGATCTTCGACTCCGACTCCGGCTCGGAGTCCCTCGAGGACTTTCGTGCCAGATCTAATCGCTTCAACGCGATCTACATGGCGGGCAGCACGGCCGCCCGCCAGATCCATTCTCCACGCCGATCCTAGCAACCGCCACGACCATGGAGGTGGAGGAAGCCCACCTATGACTGGAGGAGGTGCAGCGCAGGGAGCTAGCCGAGCGCGAGAAATTCCGCCTCGAGCGGGCAATGGCGCAGGAGCTGTCGCTCTACCACCAACGCCGCATCAGGGCCCGCTTGAAATCCAACGTCCAGGGCCGTGTCCGGAACTTCAACGATGAAAGCGACCCCGCACGTGCGACCGAGCACGAATACTGCGAGAACGCGCCACCAGGTGGCAGAAACCGACCACCACCCGGCGCACCGGCGACTAGGGCCCCACCGCCACCCATCGGTCACGCGCCCCCACCGGACTAGCCGCGGATCATAATCTCGCCACAGGCCCGCGACGCCAACGGGATCCCACTGTACTCCACTCCAATGGACAACATCATCATGGCTGACGCTGCAGTCGCCCACCTCGACATCCAAGGAGAGGGCACGCTGCAGATCCAGTACGCCAAGTCCCTACTCGCCAGGGCTGTCGAGCAACAAGCCGCGGGAGTCGACCCGCGGGGCGTATGCATTCCGGCTCATCGGCAAGCAGGACAGCCTCAAGCGGCCCTCCAACCGTCGCCAACGCTGTGACCTGCCCACCACCCCAGCCCCTAGCGCATTAGCCACGGGCCGCCAACCCTGTGATCTCCACTAACGAGCCGTGGCCGATGAACAACATGGTCACCGCCAACGGGCAACCCATCGACGCCCGAATGCACATCGTTAACAACCAGACTTGGTGTGCGCGCCAGCCCAACGACTTGAGGCACACCCTCACCAACCGCGGTGACTCCGAACCCAGGGGATCGCTCAGCCGAGTCGGCCACCAGTGCTTCAGGCCTATGATCCGAGGCGAAAAGTACCGCGCCAACTTGAAGGCGCCTAAGGAGATCGAGAAGTACGACCCCACATACGATCCAGCAGTGTGGCTAGACACGTACATCATGGCGATGGGAATCGCCAGCCACACCGACCTGCTAGCCGCTCGCTACCTCCCCCTGATGATGGAGGGTGCAACCCGACAATGGATCAACACCCTCCCCGCCGACAGCATTAACTCGTGGGAAGATATGCGGGACGCCTTCGTTAGGCACTTCGGGGGCTCCTACACCCGCGCCACCACCATTGAGGACCTGGAGCGATGCATCCAGGGGCATCGTTAGTCGACCCGTCACTGGATCCAGAGGTGGCAGGAACTATGGATCAACGCCTCCGACATTTACCCGGACACGATGATTCACTACTTCAAGAACACGTGCTGGTATGAACCCCTAGTCGCTAAGATCAAGAGGGTCCACCGGATGCTCGACAACATCCTCGACCTCCTTGAGATCACCAAGCGGTACGCGTAGGAGGACCCCAACCAGGACTCTAACGACGACTCAAGAGGAAGACACTCCACTAGCGGCCACGACAACATGCGACAGCGCAACATGCGCTACAGCAACACCCGCCTCACCAGCAAGCGCCGTAGTGACGGGCGGGTCGACTTCATCGCTAACGCCAGTTACGGCCAACGCGACCCGAAGATCTTCCGCCATGACGGAGGAAACTACTGCGCCAACAACGCGGCGAGGCCAAAATTTGACCCCGCCGCCTTGCTCAACCAGCCCTGCGTCTACCACAGCCGGGAGGGAAAACCTGCCACCCACACCACCCCGGACTGCTATTCTCTAAAAGAGATCGAAAAGGCAAGGAGAGCAAGGGAGGACCCAAACAATAACCCATCAAGGGACAATGGCAATGCCAGCGGGTCCGGAAACGTCGTCAGCTCGCTACACACCTTCACCGGGCTCGGCACCAAATGCGAGAAGAAGGTGCTCGCCCGCGTGGTCGCCATTAATGCGGTGACCCAAGTAAACATCCCCCGCTTCCTCAACTGGTCTGAGCAAAGCATCACACGGAGTCGCCAGGATCATGCGCCCAGGATCGAATATCCAGGGCAAGTCGCCCTGGTGGTCAGGCCCAAAGTGGCCGACTACTGGCTGCCCAAGACGCTGATGGATGGCGGGAGCTCCATCAACATCATGTACTTGGACACATTCAAGAGGTTGCACCTCCCGGAGTCAGCGATTGAATCGACACTCACCACTTTCCATGGCATCGTCCCTGGTCGGAAGGCGTATCCGATCGGCAATGTGACGCTGCCAGTCACCTTCGGCACACCAGAGAATTTCCACACCGAGCGGATTGTCTTCGAGCTGGTGAAATTCAGTGGCCCTTACCACTGCGTCCTAGGACGCCAGGCGTTCGCCAAGTTCATGGCGACCCCGCATTACGCCTACAACATGATGAAGCTCCCAGGGCCAAGCGACATCATCAACGTCCACAACAACCCCGACATGGCCGTGGAGTGCAAAGACAAAGGCGTCGAGCTCACCGACGCTGTCATCACCATGGAAACAAATCACGTGGACGAGCTCATGAAATACGCGAGCAACATCGACAAGGATGACCCCACCATCCTTAAGAAGCCTTCCGCCGTGAGTTCCACCTTCGAGGCGACCACGCACACCCGCACCGTCGAGCTCGTCCCAGGCGACTCAAGCCAGACGGTCACAATCGGGGCGCACATGAGCCCCGCATAGGAAAGCATGTTCATCGGGTTCGTACGTTAGAATCGAGACATCTTCGCATGGAAACCATCTGACATGCCTGGTGTCCCGAGGGAACTCGCTGAGCACAAACTCAACGCCGACCCCAAAGTGCGACTAGTGAAGCAGTCGCTATGGCCCTTCAATGAAGAGCGTCGCCGAGCAATCGCTGAAGAAGTACAACGCCTGCTAGATGTAGGCTTCATTCGGCCCATCAAGTACTCCAAGTGGCTGGCAAACCCAGTCCTGGTCCTGAAATAGAATAACACCTGGAGAATGTGTATCGACTACACCAACCTCAACAGCGCCTGCCCGAAGGAGGAGTTCGTCCTACCGCGCATCAACCAGATCATCGACTCGACCGCGGGATCGGAGTCTGTGTTTCCTCGACGCATATTCTTGCTACAACCAGATCAAAATGCCAGTCGAGGATGAGGAGAAGACAGTGTTCATCACGCCATTCAGCGCCTTCTGCTACACAGCCATGACGTTCGGCCTCAAGAACGCCAGCGCCACCTACCAAAGGTGCATGCAGGAATGCCTTGCGAACCAAATTGGCCACAACATCCACGTCTACACCGACGACGTGGTGGTTAAATCCACCCGCCAGGACGAACTACTCACCGACCAGGCTGAAACCTTCACAAATCTGCGGAGGTACAACATCAAGCTCAACCCAGGAAAGTGCACCTTCAACATCCCCACCGGACAGCTCCTGGGATACGTGGTCTCCAAGCGGGGCATCGAGGCAAACCCCACCAAGATTGACACCATCGCGCGGCTCGGAAAACCAGAATGCCTGCGCGATGTCCAAAAGTTGGCCGAGCGAGTCGCGACTCTCAGTCGCTTCATCCCCCGGCTCGGCGAGAAGGTAATGCCCCTCTACCGCCTGATGCGCAAGAATCCCACGTTCCAATGTGACGAAGAGGCAGACAACACACTCAGGGCACTCAAAGAAGTGCTACTCGCAGCTCCACTACTCGCCGCCCCGATCGACAAAGAGCCAATGCTCGTCTACATGGTGGCCTACACTCGAGTCGTCAGCATCGTGATGGTCGTTGAACGACCAGAAGAGGGAAAGGAGCGCCCCATTCAACGTCCTGTCTACTACATCAGCGAGGTCCTGACGGACTCAAGGCAGTGCTACCCGTAGTACCGGAAATTGGTATATGCGGTATTCCGAGCCCAGAGGACACTCCCCCACTACTTCCAGGATTACCCAATCATGGTCGTCTCCTCCACGCTATTGCAGGACATCATCCGCAACCGCGAGGCGACTGGGCGAGTCGCTAAGTGGGCCGTCGAGATCGGTGTCCACAACATCAAGTACGAGCCACGCAAAGCGATCAAATCGCAGGCCCTGGCCGATTTCCTCGCCGACCGGGAAGAGGCACAGCAGTCGGAGAAGCTCCCCTACCTCCATTACTGGTCGCTCCACTTCGATGGCTCCAAGAACACCGACGGCGCCGGGGCAGGGTCATACTGACCTCCCCCAAGGGAGACAAGCTCCGCTACGTGCTCCACCTAGATTTCAAGCCCTGCACCAACAACATGGCTGAATACGAGGCCCTCCTTCACGGCATGCAGGCAGCCAAGGAAATGAACGTCAATCGTCTGCGATGCTACGGCGACTCCGACCTAGTCGCCGGCCAAGTCGTGGGGACCTGCGATGCCGTCTCCCCAACAATGATAGCGTACCGCCAAGCGGTAGACCAGCTGGGAGGGCACTTCACCGGCTACTCGGCCGAGTGGATCGACATGCGCAAAAACGAGGAGGCAGACGCCCTCTCCTGCATCGGGTCGGCCCGGCAGACGCCACCCGCAAGAGTCTTCCTCGACATCATTCACAAGCCTTCGGTCTCCCCGCCAAAGGAGATCGACATAGGGATACCATTGTAGCCAGAGCCCGCCTTAGTCGCCATGGTCATGGAGCCCAGTGACTGGACTACACCATACGTCTCCTTCCTCGAGCACAAGGTCCTCCCAATCAACGAAACAGAAGCACGAATGATAGTGCGCCGTTGCAAATCCTTCGTCATCATCAATGGCGAGCTCCACAAGCGCAGCGTGACTGGCGTGTTCCAACACTGCGTACAACCAGAAGAAGGACGAAAGATCCTCCAAGACATCCACGCCGGTGACTGCGGCCATCACGCCGGCGCTAGATCGCTGGTCGCCAAAGCCATGCGACATGGCTTCTAGTAGCTCACCACGCATGCCGACTCAACCGATATCGTCCAACGGTGCATCAAGTGCCAGAAGTATGCCAACTAGACGCATCTCCCTGGGTCGGCACTCAAGATCATCCCCATCACCTGACCATTCGCCGTACGGGGCATGGACATGGTCGGACCATTCAAGAAGGCCCCATCCGGCTTCACCTACCTCCTAGTCGCGGTCGACAAGTTCACCAAGTGGGTCGAAGCCAAACCGATCAATAAGTGCGACGGCAAGACCACCACCAAGTTCCTCCGCGAGCCCATCTACCAATACGGCTACCCGCATAGCATCATAACAGACAACGACACCAACTTTGCCAAGGGCGCCATGGCAGAATTCTGCGAAGAGCACAGCATACGACTCGACTGTAACACCCCCGGGATCAGGGTTAAACAAATCCCAGACCTTAGCCTGACATAAGCTTAACCTAGAGCTCGAGGATATTCAGTGAGGGATCGGTAACACAACAGTAACCCTGCGACACAAAAATTAGTACAACAAGCTCATAACTGACCGAAGAACCAAAATATTACAAGCAGAGGTCACTAACCACAAACATCAAACAACGAAAGGCAAATTATGCTATTAAGTATAGCAAACTTAACAAATGGCCTAAGAGGCCTGAAGCATAACGATGATGTCCCAGTCCATAGGTTCTAGGTTGCCGGCCGGGAACCCCAAGCTACTCGTCGGTGTCGATGACGTACCAAACTTATCTTCAGGGGAACACTTACTCTGCTATAAAAGTATCAACAAAGCAAGGGTGAGTCCAGGGTGTACTCCGCAAGACTTATGGCTGGTGGGGTTATTTTGCATAAAGCGATCTTTGTTTGTAAAACAAGAGGGAGAGAAGAAGCTCGTCTAATTAGAGTATTTTAAAAGGGGATAAGAGAGCGACATCTCCGAAGAATTAATCATCATTTTGATATCCACCAAAGTAGTCCTCATCTCACAACTAGGATCACCCCCTAGTACCCACGAGGAAGCATCCTTAAGCACACGTTGAACTACCAAGTTTTACGATTAGGTTAATGTTCTCTATGATCTTCATGTCCGTTCCCAAGTCGTCCATAACCGTGGACACGGCTTTTCAAAAAGATTTAACCCTACAGGGGTGTACAACTTTACCCACACGTACCAACCGACTCTTAATGCCACCAGTAATAGCCCTCTTCCTTGGAAGGCCGGCAGAGGGTGGTTGGACACGACCTTTACCTTGCTTTCGCCGAGACCATGAGTCACGCCCTAAGGATGGTTCCACCGTAACGGGTCGAATCCCAAAGTCGGTCCCTAAAGATGTGGGCAAGGTTGGTTTACCAGGGGCGCCATCTACCCCAAGCAACCCCGGCCATGCTTACCTACCTGTATGAATGCACCTCCTTCACCCCCTCTTTCGAAAACATTTTCAATGCATATGTCGAATGGAATGCCGAACTATGTGACTCATGGAATCTACTAGGCAAGTTAGTTACTCGTGAGGTTTTCCAGGCCCCGTGTGGCTGTACGCTCATCTCGGTTCCAAAGGCAAGAACTCGGGTCCTAGTAGTGGCGACCATGGGACTGCAAAAACCACATCCCACCGTGGCCTCCCATACAAGCCTTAGCATGTTTAACCTTTACCACTGATCTTACCTCATCATTGTATCTAGTTCTCCTGTCATACTAGATTATCTGCATTCGGTACATCTTCTGGATGAACCAGCACTGACGGCTAAGCATGGCTAAGCAAAACACAAATAAGCTCTAGCAGTGCACACAAGCCAAACCTAGTTATGCTAGGAGCAGTGGATCAGGTAATATAAGCTCAAAGGGAGTAATGCAACATATAGGATACTCTATCTATCGATAAAATACCATAGTAGAATCGTATGCATCATGGAAAGAATGAAATACTTTCGAAATCATAGGATTGTATAATGGTGGGGCTATGCTTGCCTTGTTTGCTGATACCCAAATATAGATCTTCGGATGCCTTGTGCTTAACTTGATTATAGTTGGTCAAGTATTGTTCGTCAATCTTCAAGCTTCGATGGTGCTGATCTCGGTCTTCGATCTCGATATCGTATTCTACCGGGAAGAAGCAAACATCAAAAAGAAAGGGGAAAAAACAATCAACACATTGCATCGATGCAATGCTCAAGCAAGGATGATGATATGACAAGTTAACTAGTATTGTAATGTTACACTAAAACAGGCTTGATAATTTAAGCGGGATCCGAGGGGTACAAACCCTAGAATAGGGGGAACCTCGGAGTCACCTACGGGGGTTCAATTGTTCTTCTAATTAGACTTGTAATAAAAGTTTCTTAACAATGCATTAGTGTGAGTCTAAAGTGTAGATCTTGTTTTTTGAACATTTTGATATATTATACACATTTTTCTGACTTATAAATAATTACTTATTGAATTTATAAGATTATACCTTTTTCTGAAATTAGTAAAACAATTACTGCATCGGAGTGACACAAGCCTAACATCAGCGCGAGCAAGTAAACTTTCCTCACCCGAGCATGAGCTAGCTAGTGCCACTGACTGCTGGGCCAGGGCTAGGTCAACAGGCCACACTGGCCAGGATGGGTCAGCACCCACGTCACGGCCACGCGGGCGCCGCCTCAACGCCACCTCGGCGCCACGTCTGCTCACCGGTGAGCGCGTCAGACGGTGGTCGCCGGCGACGACACAGGACACGCTAGCACGCATGGGTGGTCTTGTTCGAACCGGGGAATCGCGGGCTCCCTAAATATGGTCGTGCCGCTATAGAAGGGTCGCCGGAGCATTGTCCATGACGGCGAGCGGCGGCGGCGCTTGCAGAGCACCGGCGGGAGGCGGATACAGAGCAAGAGGGGGTCGGGAAAGAGGTCCTAAGGGACCACCAGCTCACCGTGGTTTGGATGGAGGCGACGGCGAGGAGCGGGGAGGCCGGAGACGAGCGAAGCGATGACGGCGAGCTTCATCAGGGCCGGAGAAGACGAGGTCACTGGGCTCGATTGAGGGCACACCGGCCCAATTCTTTTGGCTAGGATGATCAGCACGGCGAGGTGGACCTTCTAGTAGGCCTAACGGGGCTCGGGGTGGCCTGCAACAGCGACGTCGGATGGTGGCAGAGGTGGCTAGGGTTTGGCCGAGGAAGGGATTGGGGATAGGGGAGAGGATAAGGCTCGTCCGGCTGCGGGAGGGGTACTTGTAGATCTCGAGAGCGTCGGTAGCGCGCATCATGGCGAAGCGGACATCGCGATGATGACGGACGGTGGGCGCGACGCCAGTGAGTAGCTTCCGTCGGCGTCCTTCTGGCCAGAGGAAGAAGAAAAGAGAAAGAAGGAATGAAGGGGTACGGGCCGGGAGCAGGCCGCACATGGGCCGGCTTGGGCTGCGAGAAAGAAAGAGAAGAGGGAAAGCTTGCTGGGCTGCTGGCTTGCTATATTTTTTAACAAAACCCTTTTTCTTTTTAAAATTCTGTTTTCTATTTGTGTTTCAAGTTTCTTTCTGTTTTGTACAATTTAAAAAACACAAGAAGCTTTGTAAACAATAAGAAAATATTGCAGGGCCCTTTTATACTGTTTGGGCTCCACACCTTTTGTATCTTTTTGAAATTTAAACTATTTTGAATTTGTTTAGATAAGGAGGAGAAACAGGGTTTTAAGGTTTTGCATTATTTCTTTTGCATGCAATTTAAAAGATGATGCTCATGAATGCACAATCAAAACCCTAATTATGATTAGCTAAAACTGGGGTGTTACATCGACCTCGCCTCAGTCACCCACCCGAAGTCGAATGGCCAAGCAGAACACGCTAAGCAGAGTGTCCTCCATGGGCTCAAGCCGTGACTTCAGGTGCCCCTCAAGCAAAATCCAGGATGCTAGGTTGAAAAGCTCCCCTCTGTAATATGGGGCTTTCGCACCTCTGTCAACCACTCCACGGGATTTACACTCTTCTTCATGGTATACGGCGCTGAGGCCGTAATGCCATCCGACATGGGTCACGATTCGCCCCGAGTCACCAACTACGTCGAGGCGTCCAACGAGGTCGCCCGCCAAGACGGAATCGACCAGCCTGACGAGGCACGTGACCTAGCTCGCTCCCGCACCGCCATCTACCAGCAAGGACTCCACCGCTACCACAGCCATCGAGTTTAGACCCGCACCTTCTAGGAAGGCGACCTGGTCCTACGACTGGCCAGGAAAAGAAGGGCATGCACAAGCTCTCCCCCATGGGAGGGGCCATTCGCCATAGGGCGAGTCCTCGGAAACGGCGCCTACTACCTCATCGATAAACGAGGCAATGGCCAGCACGAGGTCGGGAGGCCATGGAATGTAAACCTCCTACGAAAGTTCTATACATAGAACTCAAACTTGTACTCAACTGATATATAATGAAATACATTCGGATCACACAAATTGTGTCCACTAGCCATCTCCTTGTGCCATTCGCACTCGTACATTAAGCAATATGCTACCTACGAAAGTCAACCCTTGGTCGAGCCACCAGCACGGCTAAGTAGTGCGACCCAAGGGCACCAGAGATATTCAGGCCTTGTGTCGTCCACAAACACGCCACCCCGGAGCCACCATCGGAGTCACCTTGCTCGACTGGCCTACCGGGCCAAGACGACCGATAGACGCTTCCCACAACGACCTGTCCTCCCCATCCTTGCACAAAGCGACTCAAACAGTTAAGTACCACACACGGGACTTCACAACACGAAAACCTCATGTGGCTCGGGAACACACCAAGTAAGAGAGCTGCCTTGGACTCACCACATGACTGGCTTTTTGAGCCAGGGGAAGAGACACGTTACAAACAACGCATCAAATCCTACAATAGGCGCACGACGAAAATAGCTAAGTACCCCCGCTCGGGGACTCGCCTAAACCGACCTTACTCACGCCTAAACCCAAAGTAAACACACATGCTCATAAACAAGTTATACCCCATTAAAGGGCGAACGCGCTCGGGGACTCGCTCAAACAAAAGTCAACATATCACATAACTGAACATGCATTGCGAGTCAATTGACTTCCCTTACTTTCATACATATGTATTGTTCATATCACAAAATGGCCATCTGGCATAATTTACAAAAGCCCCTAGGGCAGCTATCTATTTTGTAGGCTCCGACAAAGAAGCGCCACCACCGCCATTGAACCGGATGAATGGCTCCCATGGATTCATCGGGTACGTCATTAGCGACTTCGATAGCACCGACCGGAAGGGTTGCTCCGACTTCAGGTCGTGATGCTCTGGTTTGGGGTCGCCTGGTGCCACCACCGTCTCCTGGTACGGCAACAAGTCCCGCATCGCCAGCACTCGATCCGCGAAGGGAGCAGCCTTGGCGGTCAGCCTCAATACCTCCAACATCTCCACCGAGCCAGTCGCTGAAGGGTAGCCACTGGTGACGTCATCGAGGTCAAAGTCGTGAGTGAAATGCGCGAGCCCCAGGCTCAACGTTGTGGTGGCCCCGCACCTGAAGGCCGAACGCGCCATCCACTCCACAACGGCGGGTGCCTCCTCCAGGTAGCGCCATACTTCAGTCAGTCCCCCAGGTATAACCTCGGTGGGGGACATCCCTTGAAGCACGGCTTGGACGCACAATGCCGAGGCAGTGGCCGCGTTCACCACCGCGGTCACACATTGTGAGGCATCGAAGGTCTGCACCATCAGATCACCTTGTCCTATCAAAGGTGCAATGTCAGATACCCAATGTCACTACGGACTCACCCACTCGAGGACTCGCCGCATATACCAAAGGGAAGAGCAACCACTCACCAAGGAGTTTCCGGCAGTTCTCCGTCACATGCTTCTCAATGGCAGCAAGGTAGCCTAGCAGCCCAAGGATGATCGAATCAGCAGCCTTCCGCTCCTCCTCCGCCGCGGCGACTGTGGCCTTGGCCCTCTCCTTAGAAGAGATCATTGACGCCTTCGCCTCCTCCAAGTCCTTCACCAACGAGTCGATCCGCCCCTTCGCCACATCCAGTTCTCCAGCCGGGACATATCCTTCACGGGCCTTGGCAATAGAAGCCAGAAGACCATCTACAAAGGAATAGCAACAAAAGCCAGTCTCTTGTAAACACCAGCAGCTCATGATCGCCAAGTAGAACAATAACTCACTAGCAGTCTCCTAGAGTCGTTGGTTGGCCTCCTGCACCACGCACGGGTCACGCTCCAGGTGCTCCTTCGCGGCTTGCTGATCCACTGATTCCCTCTGCAAGCCCTGCAAACAGAATGAACACTCAGCAACTGCAAAAACACAATTTTTAGTGCCTAGCCGCTGAAATTCAGCGACTAGACAGTCAGGGACTAGCGACTAGAAGAATGCCTACCCGCTGCAATTCAGCGACTAGACACTCGGGGACTAGCGACTAGAAGAGTTCTAGTGCCCAACCGCTGAAATTCAGCGATCAGGCACTCGGGGACTGGACATACCTAAATGGCGGCACCAAGCATGCCATGAAGTTGGTTGGCGTCCGATGAAGGAACGACAAAGGACGCATGCCTGTGAAGAGGCCCAACGTCTTCATCAAGAATCTCTGGAAACTGCGGACATTGGCTCTCCGCCGTGAATGGAAATCCCTTCGCCATGAAGTGCGGAAACGATGCAGTCGCCCTCGTCGGAGCGCTAGTCGTTGGTGCCGGTGGTTCCATCGACGAAGCCCCCTTGACTGACTCCGATTGAGCAGCCGCGACTTCCTCCACACGGGCAGCAGGGTCATCCCCCCTGCGATGCCTTATGTCGCAAAGCCAACAACATCTCCTTTCTTCTTCTTCGCGCCTTCAGCGGGCGCAACCTCTGCAGTAGGCTTCCTCTTCCTAGGGGGATCAACCTCCTCTATGGTGATGACTTGCAGAATTTTAGCTACCGAAGGGCGACCTATCTTCTTGGCGCCGGACCTGCGAAATCGCCAAGGTTAGCAAAGGAATCATGCAAGAAAACACCCAAAAATGGAAAGGAAAGTTCGTGACTCACTTGGCGACCGGAAGAACGCGTAGCCCCATGCTGATGTGGGCGGGTTTATCTAGCTCCGGGCCCAGCTTACGTGAGAGACCCTTCTCAAAAACATCTGAGGCCCATGACACCGCGGGCTTCTTCGATGATGAAGCCGCGGTCCCAGGAATTTCTAGCCCGGACGACGCGGTCATCCCCGCCGGTTGTGGCTACCTTGGCGCTGCAGCTTCAGCAGCTCCTGGCTCTGACATAGCCGAAGTTGTTGGCGCGATCGCCGTGAGCGGAACTTCCACCCCCGCCGCTGCGACCGCAACTTCCGGTCCCATCATCAGAGTCGTGTCCTCCGGGATCTCGTGCGAGGTCTTGGCCACATCATCGTCGAACTCATCGTCCGACCCAAATGCCACCACCGATCTGGGTGGCGACGCCAGCTTCGGAGCCGGCTTCTTCGTGGGCGACTTCAGTTTGCGCGTAGGCTTCGCCAACATGGCTGTTCGCTGTGAACTATGCTCTTGCAAAATCTCATCGTCTTCATCACGCTCTTCAAGACTGTGGCTCGCCTCGATCTCGCGTTGCTTCTGCATGCGAGTCTTGCGATCCACAGGCGCCGGGGGAGGGACCTCCCTCTCTTCCTCTTTGCTCTCGGAGGACTCTCCTTCAGTCCCCTCCTCGAGCTCCTTGGGGACCTCCTCGTTGAGCGGGGGGAGCCAACCCTCGAGGACCTGAAATAACTGAGTATGGCCACAAATGAGCATCGTAATCAAGAGAATGGCCACGAGTAAATTTAACGAGAGTGGCCTACCGTGGGAGCTTCATTCTTCTCGGGCACATACGGGGTAATCCCGGACGACGTGGTGGTAAATTCCGTGTCGGTGATCTTCTTTAGAGCGGCCTTGTAATCTATAGTGTCCCACGGCTCCTTGTTGGTCCAGGAAGGATCATTCTTCCCGGTGTATTCATACATCCAATGGGGCCGAGTCGCCAATGGGACCAAGCGCTGCCCAAGCCAGCAATTGTACAGATTGATTATGGACAATCCCTTGTCCTTCAGCTCCTGGATCTGGTCCATCATCTCCGCGACGACCATCCTTTGATCGTCGGGGAGCTTGTCCGCTATCAGCCGGCGGGGCTCGCTTCTTTCCGCGACGTACTCGGGGAGCGCCACTTTGCCGGAGGGGGTGGATTCTTTCACATAGAACCAACTTTTCTTCCACTCGCTCGCGGCCTTCTTTGGCAGCAGAAGCTTGAATAAGTTTGCCTTCGGCTTCAACTGGAACGTGATGCCACCTGCCGCTAAGACCGGACCGCCGAACATGGGTTCAACCAATGTGACCGTGGAACAGCTCCAACCACAGCGGGAAGTACGGCCTGCAGCCGAGGTAGCATTCACAGAAGGCGACAAAGATCGCCAGCTGCTCGATGCTGTGGGGGCCAAGGTCCGACGGCTTGATTGCGTAGTACGTGCAGAACCGCCGGAATAAGACTGAGGTGGGGAATCCCAAGCCCCTCTCCAAGTGGCTTGGGAAGCAGATGAATTCGCCGGCGCGCAGTTTCGGCTCGACTTCGGAGGGCGCAGGAATTCGCCAGTTCCCCTTGTAGAGGATCCCCGTGTCCTCGAATGTTTTGAGCTGCGTTGTGGTGCACTTAGACTTTCCCCACAGATCCTTTAGAGGCGCCATCAAGGAAGAAACAAAATTGCTCGGTTCGAGGAATTCAGATCGAAGGGAGACATGGAGAAAGGGATGCGTAAGGATGAGGAATGCAGGAGAGGTTCTACAGGGAGTTTTTCATCACTCTCCTTATAAAGAAGCGCTACCCGCCAATCTCGGGATAGCCGTTACCCACGGTAATTATGCTGAAGTTACCGTTGGGTTACCCAACTGCTAGTTTGACTAGGCCGACGGTCCAGCTTCCTCCACTCGACTCGCCTGCGGGTACGCTCTATCCAATCGATAGCAGTGGCGATTCGAGCAAGAATACGTTTGCCAGATCGTGACTAAGGGCTTGGTGGAAATTTTCCTCCATTCTCAATAGAGCCCATCACCAATTCGACTAGACGTCCAAATTGGACTCGCCTACTCTGACTGCCAAATGAATGCCTGCACTGAATCAATATTAGCCTTGGGGACTACTGATGGGGATATGCCGAATGGGGTATGCCCAGCAGAACATTCCGGGTGGGCCAAAGGCCTTGCGAGTGGGCCTGCAAGATGGCGACTGGAACGCGATTGAGAAGAAGGCCTGGCGACTAGAAACTGGAGGCCCAGGAGAATAACTAAAGCCCAGTCGGATTAGGTCAAAAGCCTCTGAATCCATAACTAGTTCGGTTGTATACTGTAAACCCTAGCGAGGTACCCCCTATATAAGCCTCCCTAGGGTAGCTTGAGCAGTTACATTCCATCATACGCCCCTTCGAGTGACTCGCTACTTAGAGGCCGAGCTCGCCACCCCTGTAACTCGCTCTCCATCAATCTAATCTAGCAGGAGTAGGTCTTTACCCTCCGGGGGGATGAACCAGGGTAAATCCATGTGCATCCGCCCCCATCTCGCACTGCAAATGGACGCCATCTCTCGCCCCCGATTCTATCAATCGCTGCCCATGGCAGCGACTGTCATGGCCATTCCCATGACAACGACACTCGGCATTTGTGTGGGACGAGCCCCCATTAGCATCTAAGTGATGCACACACGGATTGTTGGCAATGTAGGCCCAAGAGTAGGTTTTGCCAGGTTGCTGGTCTCCTCTACCTTGGACCCTGGATGTCCCATGACCGTGTCCGCGACCGCCTCCGCGCCCTCCTCGTCCTCCAGACCCGAAAGTAGCATTGACTACTACTGTTTCTGTGGTGGGTGTTTCTTCCGAGGTGTTCTTATGCTTATGAGTTTGTTGCTTCGGCTGTTTCGCCGATTGTGGCACAACCAGGACGTTCAGTAGTCCCTCTGCGTCATCATCGGCATCTGCATATTTTCTTGCTATCTCTATCATCTCTCCCAGATCGGTGACTTTGTTGCACTTCAAACAGTGATGTAGGAAACCAATTGGGAGTCCTGCAATGAAAGCTTCAATCACAGTTTGATCGTTTACTCCTTCATAGGAGTTCTTGGTGTCGGTCCATCGTCCGAGATAATCTTGGCAAGTTTCTTCGGCCTTCTGGGTGCAACGTTGTAGGTCTCCTATCGTACAAGGCCTCCGATATGTGCTTTCGAAATTCTGAAAGAACGCGCTCTGCATGTCATACCAGTTGTGGATGGTGTTTTTTGGAAGTTCTTTGAGCGATGATCGTGCCGTCTTCCTTAGCATAAGCAGGAGATATCGGGTTGCGACCAGGCTGTTTCTTCCTTTGGCAATGCAGCAAGCCTAGAAAAAATCCTGGAGCCAAGTGTCTGGCCAAGCTACAACGTCATAGGGTTGGATGTGCCTTGAGATAGCAAATCCTTCTAGGAAGTTTGTCTGTCGAATGCATGGTCCGAAGCATTTTGGACCCACATAAATGTTGTCCGACTTGTAGCGTCGCGCCTCTATGTTAGAGTTGATCCAGTGCCTCGCATCACTTGGTGACAGAGAACGCCGTCGTGATTGTTCACTGTGGCTGTGGTGCCTTGGAGCCGAACTTCTACTTCTGCCACCACCTCCTCCGCCACGATGCCCTCCATGGTTCCCTCGAGAACCGCTATGATGGCTACTAGGTGGAGAGGGTGGTGCAGGTGGATTATTTCCGGCTGAGCGTCGTCCTCCGTCCGGGGCGTCATTATTCCAGTTCTAGGAAGGGTCTTGATTATGATGAGCCCCCTGCCGGCTTGACTCGGCCTGGTGTTCGTCGCTCCTTCGTCCGTCATTTCCACTGTTGTGGTGAGGTTTAGCTGGATGCTTGTATGTCTAGGAGGTGGCATTCTTTGTTGGTCCTCCTCCCGATGTCGCTCTTCTTCATCTTCCCTGTGATTGTTCGTCTGTCGCCGGGGAGGCTGCCTCGGAACCAGTGTTGCAACTGCGTCTCGCTCCGCGGATGGAGCAACGTTACTCCAATCACATGCGACTCTGTGTTATTGCCCTGAAGATCCAGTTCTTGAGTAATTGTCTTCCCAACAGTCAGGACAATGGTGTTGTTCCAGGCCCCATCGGGGTCTTATGTCATGCCAAGCTGGATCCGTGCAACATTGGTCGGACTTAGAGACCAGTTTTCCGCTTTTGGATTTCACGGCCTTCTACTGCTCCAGGCCCTTGGTAAGTAGCTTTATGCCTAACCGGACTTGGTGTGGGTTTGGATTGTTGTCCTAGTGGTGGCACGGCAGATGCCATGGATAGGCTAAATATGGAGCCAATGAGCACTAGAGGAATCTAGGGAGGGATAGTGTGGTGATTCCACACACAGATGTTTGTATTTTCACTCTATCAATGGTGGATTACAAGGGCTCCTTGAGCTTTTTATGAGAAGGAGACTAGTTCTCTTACCCCCACTACAATGCTCTAGAGTTCTTGCTAGACAGAATGATTGATCCCCTTCTAAGGATGCCCTAGTCCTCCTTATATAGGGTAAACCAGGTTACAAAGCTAGGGCATACGTGGAGGCATATTCCCTGAATATGCCCTTTGGTTAAAGCTAGATGCCTCTTTATTCACTTTAAAAAGCTAGTCCGGACTACAAACGTAACCCTCTGTAAGCTCCTTGTCTTTTGGCATCACCAGACATGGACTACGTCAGCCGACACTGCCCGCCTCACCTTTGTCGGCCACGCCCCGCTGGTCCTTCCCTCTGCTTGCTTCGCTCACGCTATAGTGGACATAGGCCACCTTTTGACCAACGGGAGATTCCTTCCTTCTCTTGGAAGCCAAGTGGTAACCCGGCTAGAGCTTGGCTAACCTAGATACGAGGGTACCTGCATACATGGAAAATCAAGTATAGCCGACATATATCATATGTCGGCCGGGTTAGTGTTAGGCGAATACCCGCCAGGCCGGGTTGCCCTGTAATTCGGCCTGCCTTGAGGAGACCCGGCCAACACTTGCTTTGACCGTGCCGTACCTCGGCTAACTCAGCCTTTATACCCCAGCGTGACCCTACCCGGGGGTATCCCCTCAACATTAGTCCCCAAAGCTGGTGCGGTCTTAGCAACTTCAGTTGTTAAGGCCACAACAGGTTCCAATTATCAAGATCAACACTTTCTCTGCCGAGTTATCCCGTAACCCGGTCTCTTTGGTTTGACGTTCCCTTGACCCAATCTGACTTACTTCTTGTTGGCCATGTCATTGTCCATGTAACCGGGTTACCTTTCCTTCTCTCATACGCTTCCCCACGTCCTACGTGGAGGGTAATCATCACTTTGCCTCATTTTAAGGGCTATGCCAGTTTATGGCGCTGGTTATGTATTGATTGTCAGGAATAACTACTGTGCGCATCACGTCGTAGTAGCCCCTCGTTAACTGTATCATAATGTCGCATCATGGGATCCTCTGCTCCTTGTGGCCCTTGGTGTGGCACGATGCTGATTGGCCGGTTTGGAAAATACACGGCCACACCGTGCGGTTGTGCCGCAACAGTCGATCCGACTACGCGCCTATGAGTTGTGGTTAAATAGGGGGCAGGGGCGGCTCTTGGGGAAGTTCCCCCACTTCGCACGCACCCCCACCCCTTGCCCCTTTCTTCTCCACAGCGACTCCGCTGCCACTGCTTTTGCTTGAGCACAGCGCCGCCGCTGCCGTGTCTTGCTGCTCCTTCGCATCGACGCCGCAGATTCCCCGCAAGCTTTTAGTCACGGGGCCCTGCAGTTCTAGGTTCCCTACCACTGGCTATTCCTTCTCCGATTACTTCCTTGAAGAGCTTGATCTAGCCATGACAGAGAAGGACACCGCCATTGTTGCTGAGGAGGAGGAGGAGGAAGATGAGGCTCACGAGCGTGGCGCCTGGGCGGGCGCGCTCGTCTGCCAGGATGATCTCGATTGGCTCTATGTGGCCTGCCGCATCCTTGCAGGCATCACCTACCGCCTCGCCGCCGAGGAAATGGCCCCTTCTCCAAACTCAGGTGAGTTCATCGTCTTTCTCTCCCACTTTTAGCACGACTTCGGCTTGCCTATCTCTAATTTCTTCCATGATTTCTGTTGAGGGCAAACCTCTAGGATGGCCCGATCTTTCACGAATCCCACTCAAATCGAGGATGGAGTGCGGGGGAAGGAGGGCAGGATGAACATGACGAACTCACACACGAAGAACACGGTGAACACACACATTGAAAACCATGATACACACCAATAGCTCACGCCGGAGGTGACCGGTCCAGCGCAATCCCTAGGATCGGCGACGGGCGGAGGACTCTCTCTCGAACCGGGACAGCGAGATGGGAGACTCGGTGAGGTCTTGACGTCTTGGCAAAGGGACATCAATGCCAAGGCCTTGTACAATGCGGAGGCACGACACAAACTCCAACGAGGTTTGGGATATTTGGTGCTCCTTTATCAAAGGAGCATGAGGCAAGAACTAGATAGATCCACAAAGGGTTTCCACTAATTCCAAATATCATGCCTAGGGTTTACAACAGAGGTGGGGGGCTATATATAGGCCAGCCACAAGTTCAGGGGTAGTTTAGGCAATTAAAGTAGCAAAAGGGGGCGTTACAAGGACAAAGGGCCAAGCTGGAGCGCGCAGGCCCTGGGGTGTCCGGTAGTACCGGTCGGTTGAGCGGTAGTACCGGTCAGATGCGGTAGTGCCGCTGGAAGGGCGCGGTAGTAACGGAGCGGGCAGAAGCTTTCGCGTGAGTCTTCAGGTGCGCGCGGTAGTACCGCTTGCTGAGTGCAGTAGTACCGGTGGGATCTGGGGCTTCGGGTCCATCTCTCTGCCCGGGGCGATAGTACTGCTGTCCATGAGCGATAGTACCGCTTCCAGGAGCCGGTAGTACCGGGGTCTCCTGGCAGCTGTTGGCTGCCGTGTCGCTCCTCTGGCTCGTGTCTTCGTACCTGATGATGCATAGTGTCGGGGCATGAAGTAGCAAGCCATCCAGGGGTGTATCGAAGTCACATGAGTACAAGAGCGAATTCACCTTAGCTTGGAGAAGGTTGGCTCGAGCACGAGTCATGGGTCCACTTGGGGGACTTGGTGGTGTAGATGTAGGAGCGTCCGTAGGACGGGCTGCATCAGCTCCCCCCTTGGGAAAGAGTTGTCCTCGACTCTTCATGGTTATCCTCTTGAGCATCTCCATGGTAGGGTGAAAGGTCCTTGACATTGAATGTATTGCTTGCAAGGTACTTGGAGGTCAGTATGTCGATGATGTAGGCGTTGTTGTTGATTCTCTTGAGGACCTTGAAGGGGCCATCTCCTCTTGGTTTGAGCTTGGAATCTCGTTCCTTAGGAAAGCGGTCCTTGCTCAAGTGTATCCACACAAGGTCACCTTCTTGGAAGATCATCTCCTTCTTGTCCTTGTTTAATCTTGAAGCTTGGTGAAGGACTTGTTGCTCGACAGTAGCTCTTGTTTCTTCATGAAGCTTCTTCATAGCTTGTGCGCGCTTCTCGACGTCCATTTTAGTGCACTCATGTAGAGGTAGCGGTAGGATGTCGAGCGCGGTGAGGGGCTCGAAACCATAGACAATCATGAATGGACTCATCTTGGTTGTTGAGTGCTTGGCACGGTTGTAGGCAAACTCGGCGTGTGGAATGCATTCCTCCCAATCCTTCAAGTTCTTCTTGATCAACACACGGAGAAGGGTTCCGAGGCTTCGGTTGACAACTTCGGTTTGGCCATCGGTTTGAGGATGCGATGCGGATGAAAAGAGTAGCTTGACGCCGAGCTTGGCCATGAGTGTCTTCCATAAGTAGCTCATGAATTTGACGTTGCGGTCGGAGACGATTGTTCTTGTCACACCGTGAAAACGGACGATTTCTGTGAAAAATATATTTGCAACATGTGAAGCATCGTTGGTATTATGGCACGGTATGAAATGTGCCATTTTGGAAAAGCGATCCACGACAAAAAAATATAGAGTCATGACCATGCTTAGATCTAGGCAATCCTAACATGAAATCCATGCTAATGTCGGACCAAGGTGTATGAGGAATACGCAATGGCATATAAAGACCATAAGGGTTAGCTTGCGACTTAGCTTGAACACATGTCGTGCATCGTTGAACGTAGCGCTCCACGTCGTGCTTCATCTTGGGCCAAAAGTAGTGAGTGGAGAGCATGTCCAATGTCTTGTCGCGGCCAAAGTGACCCATGAGGCCTCCACCATGAGATTCTTGGAAAAGCAAAAGTTGAAGCGACGACTTCGGAATGCATAGCTTGTTTTGTTTAAATAGAAAGCCCTTATGCAAATAGAAATCATCAACTCCTTTCTCAATGGAGCACTTTGCGAAAATTGGTTCAAAGAATGGGTCAAAAGCATACAAAGATTTTATTTCCTCAAGACCCAACACGTTGATTTCGAGTCTCGTAAGAAGGCTTCTGTGTTTGCGAGACAAAGCATCCGCAACTACATTATCTTTGCCCTTCTTATACTTGACAATGTACGGAAAAGACTCCATGAACTCAACCCACTTAGTGTGTCTCTTACTCAAGTTGGCTTGCCCTTTGAGGTATTTCAACGACTCATGGTCGGAATGTATGATAAATTCTTTGGGCCATAGGTAGTGTTGCCAAACTTGAAGGACACGAACTAAGGCAAAAAGCTCTTTGTCATAAATTGGATAGTTAAGGCGAGCACCATCAATTTTCTTGCTATGGTAGGCTATAGGACGTCCATTTTGCATAAGGACTCCTCCAATGCCAATACCACTAGCATCACACTCTATCTCAAAAGTTTTAGTGAAATCCAGTAACGTAAGAAGAGGTGCTTCGGTGAGCCTCTTTTTAAGTTCATCAAAAGCTTTTTGTTGTGCCTTGCCCCACACGAAGGTGACATTCTTTTTGGTCAATTCATTGAGGGGACAAGCAATGGTCAAAAAGTCTTTCACAAAGCGACGATAGAAATCGGCCAACCCATGAAAACTTCGGAGTTCACTCACATTTGTTGGGATGGGCCAATCTCGTATGTCCTTTACCTTGGAAACATCAACTTCAATTCCCTTCGAAGAAACGACAAACCTAAGAAAAATCAACTTGTCATTAGCAAACGTGCACTTGGGAAGATTAGCATAAAGCTTTTCATGTCGGAGGATTTGCAAAACTTCCTTGACATGTGTTATATGGTCCTCAAGTGATTTGCTATAAACAAGAATATCATCGAAATAGACAACAACACTTTTTCCAATGAGAGAACGCAAGATGTGATTCATAAGGCGCATGAAGGTGGATGGGGCATTAGATAAGCCAAAGGGCATAACCAACCATTCATAGAGACCAAGTTTGGTCTTGAAGGCGGTTTTCCACTCATCACCTTCAGCCATGCGTATCTGATGGTAACCACTACGAAGATCAATTTTCAAAAAAATAGTGGCTCCACACAACTCAACAAGCATGTCACCGAGACGTGGTATGGGATGTCAATAACACATGGTGATAACATTAATTGGACGACAGTCCATGCATAACCGTAACGTATCATCCTTCTTTGGAACAAGAATCATGGGTACAACACTTGGACTAGTGCTAACTTGGATCAAACCTTTGGAGACGAGTTGGTTGATTTGACGTTCAATCTCCTTTGTCTCCTCCGGGTTCGTGCGGTAAGCAGCGCAGTTTGGAAGTGGTGCGCCGTGGATGAGGTCAATGCGATGTTCGATGCCGCGAAGAGGAGGTAGTCCATGTAGAAGTTCTTTGGGAAACACATCCTTGAATTCCTGCAAAACAATCATCAAAGATGGAGGAACATTGGTTAATTCATTCCCTTGCAAAGGAGGACATAGTGCAAGATTTATGGTTTGTTCCGAACATCTCTCATCTCACGTTTGGTGGCAAGGAGAACATTCTTAGTTTTTCCACTCGAGTTTGGCTTATGGCTCTCACTCACTATGAGGTGGTTCTCTCTCTCACCGCTCATCTCACAAGTAGGTGTTGTGCTTTGCGCCCTCGCTAAAGCCTTTGCATTGTCCGCAATTATTTGGCTAGGAGTCATTGGTTGCAAAACACATGTTTTGTTGAGCCATTTGAAGGTGTATACATTGGTGCGACCATCATGTAGAGCAGCCTTGTCAAATTGCCATGGTCGACCAAGAAGCATGTGACAAACTGTCATAGGAACCACATCACACTCCACCGTGTCTTTGTAAGGACCAATGGCAAAGGAGACCGATACAGTATGCTTGATCTTCACGGACCCTTGGTCACTTAGCCATTGCACGTGGTAGGGGTTCTTGTGCGGATGGAGGGTGAGGTTGAGCTTCTCATACAACTCGGTGCTAGCAAGGTTGTGGCAACTCCCTCCATCAATGATCACTTTGATAGATTTGCCATTGATGCCGGCTCGTGTTTGGAAGATATTTGAGCGTTGGTCTTCATGCTCTTGTGCTTGAGTGGTCAAGATTCTTGTGACGACAAGCGATGGACTTGCATCATGTTCACACATGAGGAGTTCTTGGTCATCTTCCACTCGTTGCCTTGCCATTGCTTCCTTGACTCGGGCATCAAATTCATCTTCACTCAAGTACTCTTCTTCGCCATTGTCGTGGATGAACAATACTTTCTTGTTTCCACATTCAGCCGACTTGTGTCCTTTGCCTCCACACTTGTAGCATTCATCGTTAAAGGGTGTATCACTCTTTGTTTGCTTGCCACTTGGGGGCAGTTTTCCTTAAGAAAGTGTGGGCTTGAAGGAAGGCTTGGAGGTACTTGAGGAGCTTCCATTGAAGGTTGTTGGTGTAGCGGTTGAAGCTTGCTTGTAGGTGAAATACGTCTTGGGCTTGTTATACTTGATGTCCTCTTGCACTTGACGTTCAGCCTTTGTTGCTATGTGCACAAGCTCAACCATGTGGTTGTATGTTTGGAACTTGACGATGCGCTTGATTGGGCGGTTCAACCCAACAAGGAAGCATGCCATAGTTTGCTCCATGCGTTCGTCAATGTTGGCGTGAATCAAGTTGAGTTCCATTTCCTTGAAGTACTCTTCCATGGTCTTTGTCCCTTGACGAAGCACTTGAAGGTTGTTGAAGAGGTCGCGCGTGTAATGCGTGGGGACAAAGCGGGATCTCATATGAGCCTTCATGTCATGCCAAGTTGTGATTGACGGCTCTTGTCTTGCATCACGAGCAACTTGAACTTGTTCCCACCAAAGGTTGGCCTAATCATCAAACTCAAGCGAAGCCATGGCGACCATCTTCTCGTTGCTATAATTATGCATGCGGAAGATCTTGTTGACCTTGAGTGCCCACGAGAGGTATTCTTCGGGGTCATTGGATCCGGTGAACTTGGGCATTGTGAACTTGAGCTTGCCGAAAGTTTCTTCATCGTTGCGGTCATTGCGACGAGCTTGGTGACCTTGTTGATGATCTTGTGGTTGAGGAGGTGGAACTTGGTTCTCGCGACCTTGTTGCGGAGGTTGCTCTTGATATTGTTATTGAGGAGCTTGCTCTTGCTCTTGGCACGGTTGTTGACGGTGTTGAGGCACCTGGGCCCCATGAGGTTGTTGAGGATGTGGAGCCTCATGACGCGGTTGATGGCGAAGAGGAGGCTTGTTCCTCGGTTGGTGATGTTGGTTAGGCACATGGGCCTCACGACAAAGATCATGGTCTTGAGCCTCTTGACGAGGCGGGCGTCGCTCAACTTGTACCACTTGAAGCTCCATGTTTTGGTGTGGTGGAGGAGGCGCCTCGTGATGACCATGGTGTCATTGTTGATGTTCATGACGGTGATGACGAGGAGGAGGATCTTGTAGAGCTTCACGTTGATGACGAGCTTGATTCTCCAAATTGGAGTCATCACTTGTTGTGTCAAGTATGTGTCGCGGTAGATGGTGGTAGACTTGCGGTTGCACTTGTGGTTCTTCTTGTGGTTGCTCTTGTTGGATCACTAGTGCCCTTGCGTGATGATGGTGTGCTTCTTGCCTTGCTCGCAGCCTTGAAGAGAGATCACCATCATAGCTTGACGTTGCGGCATTGCGTGGGGAAGGTACATAGTTCGAAGAACTTCCATCTTCAACCACGGGGGCATCATTGCATCTTGGAACACTTGCATGAAGATCTTGTGGAAGAGGTGCATGGCGACACGAGGAACTTGAAGAGCTTGATGCGCGTGAACGTGGTCTTGCCATTCCATCGACGAGGCGTTGAAGATTGTCATTTGTTTCGGCGACGGAGCGTTGAAGCGCTTCATTTTGATGGCCAAAGTTGTGATGCATTGCGTGCATTTGTCATTCTAGGCCGTCGAAGCGGTTGTCGATGTTCTTGAACTCGGCTTGTGTCTCGCCAAATTGTTCATATTGTCGCGTCTCAAGGGCTTGGCAACGTTCACGGAACTCTTGTCAGACGATGAAGTGACTTGCGCGCGTCATGTACAGTCCATGTTCTTCTTCTTGAGGAGGTGGTTGGCTTGACTCACCATGCCTATCCATCATGCAAAACACACAAGTATTGTATATGGAAGTGGAATATGGTGGTGTTAGCCTTGTACCTCACCTTGGGGATTGCACCAAACTAGAAACCACAAGTGAGAGCTATAAGCGTGCAAAGTGGAATCGCAAAGAAAACTCACACTAAAGAAAGAAGTAACTCTCAAAAGCTGTGGGTGGAGGTTAGGGTTGTGGAAAGCCAATCGAAATGATCCAAAGAGAAGGTTATTGTTAAAAGTGGTAGAGAACCAAAGATCAAAGCAAAAGGAAACGATCTACAAAACACAAAGATAGACACACATGGAGACAGATGTGGTTAGCACGACTATGAAAATGAGCACAAAAGGTCCTAACGAAGACTACACTCGCTGTCGTGCCAACGCAAGGAGAGACCACAACTCGTTCGCCAAAAGAGAAATAAGCAACGGATTTGTGCACTTGCCCCGGTCGCGCTCTTTTTCTCTCTTTGCTTACAAGCTTGAGACTCTCTTTGGATTGGGAGACTATGTATCCTTCTATTTTTCTTTTGCTTTTTTTCTCTTGTTTTGATTCTTTTTCTCCCTTTCTATACTACTATGTTAACTCTTGTATTTTCTCTCACACTCTCACTTTCCAAGGACAAGTGCACAATGCTTAGGCAAACACAAAATGAGCTGCTCTCATAGGATAGATACACACAAGGAAGAAGGGTTAACAAGGTGGAGCAAGTTATACCTTTGGTATTGATGACTTGCTACCGGTGCTGGGATGATGTTCGGTGTCGCGGTGTCGATGAGCGCAGGATGTGAATATTGTTGCAGAAGCTTGAAGTTAGTTGGGCGACACACATGCGAAACACGGACAAGCCAATACTAAAATTAGCGAACCAAAATGGTGGTGAAAAATTTCTAGTCAGACAGGGGCGGTAGTACCGCTCAAAAAGTCTGGTAGTACCGGTGACCGGTAGTACCGCTGTGATCAGCCGGTAGTACCCCTCGCCGGTAGTACCGCTCGTTTTAGCGATAGTACCGCTTCGCGGATTCCTGGGCGCGTGGATCTTGAACTTGAATGCACAATCGGCCCAAAAATCCTCAAATTGGCGGAAAACTGAACAAAATTGGGGCTAGGGACACACAAGGAAGGTAGATCGATACCCCAAGCAACAGATCTATGGACCAAAACCACGAAAAATGCACCAAATCCAGAGATCGATCCGAAGGCAAATTGGGGCTCTTTTTTTGGGGGGGGGGTTTGAATTTTTGGTGGATAGAAGAAAAATTTGTGGGGGAATTCATGAGCAACGAAGCTCTTGATACCAATATATTGAAGGCAAACCTCTAGGGTGGCCCGATCTTTCACAAATCCCACTCAAATCGAGGATGGAGTGCGGGGGAAGGAGGGGAGGATGAACACGATGAACTCACACACGAAGAACACGGTGAACACACACACGCAAAACCACGATACACACCAATAGCTCACGCCGGCGGTGACCGGTCCGGCGCAATCCCTAGGATCGGCGACGGCCGGAGGACTCTCTCTCGAACCGGAACAACGAGATGGGAGACTGGTGAGGTCTTGACATCTTGGCAAAGGGACACCGATGCCAAGGCCTTGTACAACACGGAGGCACGATGCAAACTCCAACGAGGTTTGGGATATTTGGTGCTCCTTTATCAAAGGAGCATGAGGCAAGAACTAGATAGATCCACAAAGGGTTTCCACTAATTCCAAATATCATGCCTAGGGTTTACAATAGAGGTGGGGGGCTATATATAGGACAACCACAAGTTCAGGGGTAGTTTAGGCAATTAAAGTAGCAAAAGGGGGCGTTACAAGGCCAAAGGGCCGAGCTGGAGCGCGCAGGCCCTGGGGTGTCCGGTAGTACCGGTAGGTTGAGCGGTAGTACCGGTCAGATGCAGTAGTACTACTGGAAGGGCGCGGTAGTATCGGAGCGGGCAGAAGATTTGGCGTGAGTCTTCAGGTGCGCGTGGTAGTACCGCTTGCTGAGTGCGGTAGTACCGGTGGGATCTGGGGCTTCGGGTCCATCCCTCTGCCCGGGGCGGTAGTACCGCTGTCCATGAGCGGTAATACTGCTTGTGTGGTAGTACCGCTTCTAGGAGCCGGTAGTACCGGGGTCTCCTAGCAGCTGTTGGCTACCGTGTCGCTCCTGTGGCTCGTGTCTTCGTACCTGATGATGCATAGTGTCGGGGCATGAAGTAGCAAGCCATCCAGGGGTGTATCAAAGTCACATGAGTACAAGAGCGAATTCACCTTAGCTTGGAGAAGCTTGGCTCAAGCACGAGTCATGGGTCCACTTGGGGGACTTGGTGGTGTAGATGTAGGAGCGTCCGTAGGACGGGCTGCATCAATTTCATTACCACCTATCAGCTTCAGTCGCACCATCTTCTAGCCAACGCCATCACTTCCCTTTCCTCTTTTGCCTCCGGCATAGAGGGATATGTCGGCCTCTGGCCCGCCAAAGAACTTTGGATCAAGTTCTTTGGTCTTAAGAAAAACGTTGTCCTAGATAAACATCTTGCTCCTGCCGATAAACATCTGACCCAATGCGGTGGAGCTTCAATCTCTCCCCACAAGAACTCAGCCTTTCCCTAGGTTACTGTCCTTGAATCTTACAAAAGCTGGTCCCGGACCTTCTTCTACGTCCAGAACAACTCGGATGAAGACCTAATCTGGCTGCTTCCCTTCAAGATGGGCATCCCGGACACCTCTCTATGGGACAAGATCCCGAAGTAGCCTACTTCCCTGGCAAATCAGGCCGATAAGTGGGTCAAGGAGCTAGTCAAGCTGGGGCTGCGGAGCGAGGATGTTATGATCACTTTTGTCCGCAGTTGGGTCTCCCCCTATAGAAACTCTCCCACAAGATCTGCCATCTAAGCGGCCCCCTTGACCCCAACGGGACCTCCTCCTTCGAGCTTAACAACTCCGAGGTGTTCCGCCGGGTTAAGGCCATCTTCAAGATAGATAAGGAATTCACCGAGGCGTAGAAGTGGGGGCTTGCACCCTTCACTCGGGCCAACTTGCCTGCTAAGGTATATTCTTCTCCTGGCATTCTTTCTGGGTCTTGTGGTATGTCAGATATCATCCTAAGTTAACCATTTAGTATTTTTGCTCTCAGCTGTTTCTCCAGCAAACAGTTGAGGATGGCAAAGAGCTGGCCCTCAAATGGGCGGCGGACCGCGTAGAGCCGGACATGGAGGAGCCTAACTCGGAGAGGTTCTTGCCTACTCTGGACAGCACCAAGCGGACCTCTGGTAAGGCCTCTTCTCTAAGGGATTGGCCGGATGACGATGACTCCGGTGTTGAGGTTATGGAGGTACTTGATCCGGTGCCCATCTCTTACGCGTTTCCGGTTACCTCCGAATATTCAGCTAACCTGGCCGGTCAGGTCCATGATGTTCCTCCCCTTGCCATGGATGATTCGGCTCCTGCCTCCTCCCAGAAGCGTCCGGCTACCTTGGCCGCAGCTTCGGAGGCGCCCTGCCTAAGAAGAGGCAAAAGAAATCCAGGGTCAAGGGTCTGGCCAAGCCTGTGGTCAAGAGCACCATCCGGAGAACGCCCAAACCCCGGTAGCCCCCAACCTCGGATGAGTAAGTCACTTTTCTTTCCTTGCTTTTTCCGGGTCTTACCGCTTTTGCTTTTGACTTTTACTTGCCCTTCTTCCTGTCTTTGATTTGTTGCTTTATGTTTCTGCAGCGCTCCTAGGGTCATTCCCTAGAGTGGCCCCAGCATTTCCTCTCTAATCCAGAGCAACCCATCTCCCTCCGTGACGATGATGTTCGTCCGCTGAGTCCTATCCAGGAGGATTCCGCGGCAGCGTCGGATCAGAGCCCACCTCACCAGGAGGGGGGCAACATCGACGCGGGGGGCAATGAAGCTGCTGGGGATACGGCTATGCTGGACGCACCCAGTTCTCCGGCTCCACCGCAATCTTCTGCATCTGAGGTGCCAGCTTCATCGGCACCACCCCAGACAACTTCCTCTTCTGTTCCAGTTTCTCCCATACCAGCAGTACTATCATCAGCAACACCAGCAACACCAGCACCAGCAGTACCAGCACCAGCGGCACGAGTAACAGCACAAGCAGCAACGCCAATAGCACCGGCAGCAACACCAGCAACAACAACATCAATACTAGCAGCAACAACATCAGCCACAACAAAGCCAACCACTAAGAAGAAATCTCAGGCTGCTGCCTCCGGATCCACTGTGTCTATCAAAGACATATTTCAGCCAGCCTCCCAAGCTCAATCCGGAGTGGCAGCTTCGGCTCTTCTATAGCGGCCGAAATCATCCAGCAAAAGCAAGAAGGCCGCCGAGCCAACCAAGGATTCAACTTCCGGCCCTCCTGCTGTCGGATCTGAGAGCGGCAAGCAACTGACCTTGCATACTAGTCCAACTGCTGCTCAGTCCATGAGGCGTGAGGCCCATGCCAAGGGCTTGGTGATGAGCCAGTCGCCCAGCGGGGAGAGTTATAGCCCGACACTCATTGAGTATGTCAATAATTGGAATGATGCCGAGTTTATCAACCCGCAGGACGATCTGCCAGAGAAGTTTGGTCCGGTAGAGTTCAGCGCTCAGATGAACTCCGCTACCAAGGCCATCTCCCTTGCTGGCCGGATGATGGAAGTAATCCCTTTTCTGTTATGCCTTTTATATACGCAAACACTTATAAATATACCCACTAGTCCCCGAGCCTCCGAGGGAGTAATTTATTACTCGGTCGGATGCTCTTAGAGAATTAGCGTAAGCCTTTAGTATTTTCAAATATCCACACACCTAGAGCCGGGTTAAGTTCCACTTGGCTCGGATCTTATATACTTCGAATATCCACACACTAGAGCCGGGTTAAGTTCCACTTGGCCCGGATTTTTTAGACTTCGAATATCCACACACACCTAGAGCCGGGTTAAGTTCCACTTGGCCCGGATTTTGTAGACTTCGAATATCGACATACCTAGAGCCAGGTTAAGTTCCACTTGGCCCGGATCTTGTAGACTTCAAATATCCACACACCTAGAGCCGGGTTAAGTTCCACTTGGCCCGGATCTTGTAAATTTGAAATATCCACACACCTAGAGCTGGGTTAAGTTCCACTTGGCCCGGATCTTGTAGACTTTGAATATCCACACACCTAGAGCCGGGTTAAGTTCCACTTGGCCCGGATCTTGTAGACTTCGAATATCCACACACCTAGAGCCGAGTTAAGTTCCACTTGGCCCGGATCTTGTAGACTTCGAATATGCACACACCTAGAGCCGGTTTAAGTTCCACTTGGCCCGAATCTTGTAGACTTCGAATATCCGTACACCTAGAGCCGGGTTAAGTTCCACTTGACCCAGATCTTGTAGACTTCGAATAGCTTTCTTCCTATTTCTGCACTAACATTGGCTTGTTTCAGATCACCACCAACCGCCGAACTGCTGAGTTCCAGTGCCTGCTGGACTCATACAAAGATCTCCGTGCCAGATACAGCAAGTTGTTGGTTGATCACTAGAAGAAAGGTAAATTTCTTTGCTTAAGACCTTCGCATTTTCGTTTCTTCGAGTTACTTGTCGTTCATACTAACTTACTATCTAGATTATGCAGCCGAGGCCGAGGCTGAGAATGTCATCATGCGCAAGAACTTGGCTAAGATCCAAGGTAACTTATCTTGTTCACTTAGTCACTATATGCTCATTCCTTGACTCAGCAGATATTTATACCTCGACTCTGCCGGGTCAACCCACTATTGCAGTTACACTTTAGGATAGCGTGCCCATCCCTGACATGATGCTTCACTTTCTCGAGCAAACAGGAAAGCACCAGGTCGAGCTGAAGAAGAAGGATGATGAAATTGCTCAACTGTGCCTCAAGGATACGGAGATTACTCGGCTGAACGTTGAAATCCAGAAGCTCAAGGATCTGCATAAATCCGAGCTGGACAAGGCCGACCAGGAGTTCTCTGAGGAGAAAGAGCGCCTAAAGACCCAGATCTCCAAGGACAATGACTTACTACAGGAAACTGACATAAAACTTATGTCGGCGACCTCTGAATACGAGAAGCTCCAGGCCAGAAATGCAGATGTGCATAACGAGCTAACTCGGATTCTCAGCCACATCGCTTGTGAGTTCTTTTCCTTCTTCCAAAGTTTGTTTCTCCGGGTCATGTGATTTTCCTTATTGATACTTTCCGTTCTGCTCATAGGCAAGTTCCCAGAAAGTGACTCTCTTGCTTCTGCTGCTGTGGCTACGTCTTGCCTGCAGCAGAGTATTCCAACTGGTCCTGCTACCGGGTCTATTCCTTGTGACATGGAGGATCTGTTGGTGAGCCTCATTGCCCGCATTGAAATTATGAAGAACTATGGTGCTGAAATTATGCCGGCGGCAGTTCGGATGTTCAACGCTCTGTGGCCCACTGAGCCCACTCCCAAAGGAAGCACCGCTTTTATAGCAAAGCTGATGGAGTGTGAGACCCAGGTGCACCTGTGGCGGGAATCTGCAGCGCAAGCTGGAGCTGATACGGCACTGAACTTCGTTCTCTCTTGGTATGAAGAGCTAGACCTAGGCTTGCTTGATCGTCTATGCACCGGATCTAAGTGGTCCAATGATCCGAAGTGCATTGCTCAACGCAAGGCCTGTGCCAACAAGCTTATCTTGATGCCTTCTGCCATAGCTAGAACGAGGGTCCGAGCTACCTTGATGCAGTTGATGATGGTTATGTGTCTAAGGGTGCTGAGAGTGAAGAGGATGAGGAGGAAACCTCCAAGCTTGGCGATGATGCTGAAGACCCAGAGGATGAGGAAGCTAACCCCAAAGATGAGGCCGGGACTAGATCCCCGCCTACCAATGATGAAGTACCTCCTTCCTCGACTGATGGTCCGGCTCTAGCTGCTGCTCCTTGAGCTATTAAACACTTGAACAATATTCGTGAGATCCCCGGTATGCTAGGTGCAATTGTATACATGCACAATGGTTTGTTCTGCTACAATTGGTTTCGTTTTGCTACTGAGTTTTTAATGCCGGATTAACATGGGCGAAGTCCCCGAGTTTCCTTTTCTTGTTCCTCCAATTTTATGACTCGGCTCGCGTTTACCTTGATTCGGTTTTTGACTTACGAGTCTGAGGTTCAAAAAATTGACTTAACAGTACTTGAAACTTTGAGATTAGCTCAAAATAATCCGACGCAAAATAGATAAAGTAAATACAAGGTTAGTCCGAATAACAAACGCCGGCTCGATTACTTTCCTTTCCTTAGTCGTTTTTCATGTGCTTTGTGATTCCAAACTTGTTATCTTGCTTGCCATGAAGCCAATTCTTGTTGGACAACAGCAAAGTCGAAGATTTAGGTTTTTGGTGCTCACACATTACTAATCCGGCTAAGGTATAAGAAATTTAAGCCAGCCGACATGTAAAAAATAAGGATAGGAAAGACAATTATTAAGGTAGTCCCCGAGTTTCTGCTAGGGGTGCCAAGGTTTCATTGATAAGCTCATTGCCGACACACATACCGACATATGAGTAACTCGGATACATTCACCTCTTTGTCAGGTGTAAAATGGACGAAGTAGAGCTACATTCCATGGATGCTTAGATTCCTCTCTGGACCTGCCCGCCTTGTTCTTCTCCTGTGGTTGTGCATCGATAAGATAGTAGGAATCATTGTGCAAAGCTTTGCTTACAATGAAAGGTCCTTCCCATGGAGGAGATAACTTATGCATGCTGGTAGTGCGCTGCACCATCCGAAGTATGAGATCACCTTCCTGGGAGACTCGGGGGTTTACTTTCCGGCTATGGTAGCGTAAGAGGTTTTGCTGATATATGGCGGATCTGGACAAGGCGAGTTCTCTCGCTTATTCCAGCAGATCAACATTGTTTTGTCAGGCCTCACGCACTTCGCTTCTGTGTATTGGGCGACTCTTGGAGAATCATGCTCTATGTCGGCTGGTAGTACAGCTTCTGCCCCATATACCAGAAAAATGGCGTATAACCCATTGATCGATTCAGAGTTCTTAAACTCCACAGTACCGCTGGTAGTTCTTCTATCCAGCACCCTGCTGATCTTTGTAGTGGCTCAATGAGCCGGGGTTTTATCCCGGACAATACTAGTCCATTGGATCTTTCCACTTGTCCGTTCGATGCGGGGTGGGCTATAGAGGCAACATCTAGCCGGATCTTCTTTTCTCGGCAGAACCTCGCAAATGCTCCTTCAGCAAAACTTGTGCCATTATCAGTTATGATACTGTGGGGATAGCCATATCTTTAGATTATATCTTTGAGGAACGTTACTATTGTTGCCCCATCACATTTCCTGATTGGCTTAACTTCAATCTATTTGGTGAATTTGTCCACCATGACCAAGATGTGGGTCATACCTCCCCTTGTCGGCTTAAATGGTCCGACCATATCCAGGCACCACACAACAAATGGGCAGGTAATGGGGATGGTTTTGAGTTCCGACATTGGCATGTGGGTTTTTGTGGCATATCTTTGATAGCCATTGCATTTTCTCACCAGATCCTCTGCTTGTTCCAGGGCACTTGGACAATAAAATCCGTGCCGGAAAGCCTTTGCCACTAATGCTCTGGAGGATGCATGATGACCACATTCCCCTTGATGGATATCTCGGAGTATGTCCAGCCCTTCTTCTGGGTCTACGCATCACTACAACACAGTGGTTACACTTCTTTTGTATAGCTCGGCATTGATGATAGTGTATGCCTTTTCTCTTCTCTAGACTTGCCTTGATAGTATCTCATCATCTGGAAAAGTTCCCTCTTTTAGGAATTCAAATATTGGCTTTGCCCATGCAGGTATAGCTCGGATGGGGAAAAGCTCCTCATCAACTTCCATTGCATCCACCGACATAATTCTGGCCGGATTAAGCTGAACAGTCCCCGGGTTATGCGAGGCAGTCCCCGGGTCTACTGAGGTAGTCCTCAGGTTCGCTAAAGTGCTTCCCCAGTCTATTTCCATAGGAGTAGCTTCTGATCCGGAGATGGCCGGGATATAAATTGATTCAGATTCTGGTGATGGTGTAATAGATGGTTTTCTCAAGTGTTCCAATGCAACGCCTGGCGGGATTGGCTGCCGAGATGACCCCAACTTGGATAATACATCAGCTGCCTCATTTTCAATCCGGGGTACATGATGAAATTCACACCCCTCAAAGAAACCACTTATCTTCTAGACATAAAATCTATAAAGTTCCATGTTTGCGTCCAGAGCATCCCAGTCGCCAGACACTTGCTGTACCACCAAATCCGAATCACCAAAGCACAGTATCCGATGTATGCCTACCTCCTTTGCTACCTTAAGCCCATGCACAAGTGCTTCATACTCGACGACATTGTTTGATGCGCTGAAATGGATTTGGAGGACGCATTTCAACTGGTCCTTATTGGGCGAGGTAAGCACTACTCCGGTGCCTAGTCCTTCCTTTAGCTTTGATCCGTTAAAATGCATCTGCCAATAATTTGAGTCCGGCAGAGGTGGTTCATACTGCATCTTGGCCCAATCCACAAAGAAATCCGCCACTTCTTGTGGCTTGACCGCATCCCTTCTATCAAATTGCGGTGCATACGGGGCTAACTCAATTGACCATTTTGCAATTTGGCCGCTAGCATCTATATTGCCCATAATTTCGGATATGGGTGCTTCACACACCACCTTGATGGGGTGCTCCTCAAAGTAGTGTTTGAGTTTCCTAGCCGACATATACACACCATACGCCATCTTTTGATAGTGAGGGTAATTCTGTTTTGAAGCAGACAGTACCTCGCTCAAGTAATACACTGGCCTTTTTACCGACTTTCCTTCCTCATCGCGTTCCACTACTATTACTGCACTTACGACTCGGTTGGTCACGGATATATAGAGCAACATTGGATCCTTGGGTAGTGGCGCAACTAGTATTGGTGCAGAGGACACCATCTTTTTTTAACTCCCGAAATGCGCTATCAACTTGTAGTGTCCATGTAAATTTATCTACCTTTCTCATTAACTGGTAGAGGGGCAATGCCTTCTCTCCCAACTGACTTACAAACCGGCTTAACGATGCCAGGCAACCAATGAACTTTTGCACATCATTAAGGCACTTCGGTAGTTCCATTTTCTCTATGGCTTAGATTTTCGTTGGATTGGTTTCAATACCTCGGCTGGATACGAGGAAATCGAGTAAGTTCCCTGCCGGCACACCAAAGGTACACTTTTGTGGGTTAAGCTTCATCCAGAACCTCCTTAGGTTCACGAACATTTGCCGGATATCCTCAAGGAGCGTTTTGCTTTCCTTGGTCTTTATCACCACATCATCCACATAAACTTGCACATTCCAACCTATTTGGTCATGTAAACATTTCTGCATGCATCGTTGGTACGTTGCTCCTGCATTACGTAACCTGAACGACATAGTGCAATAGCAATAAGCCCCATATGAGGTGATAAACACAATTTTTATTTGATCATCCGGATTTAGGGGTATCTGGTGGAAACCAGAGTATGCATCTATAAATGATAACAACTCACACCCAGCAGTTGAATCTATGACCTGATCTATCTTTGGCAGCGGGAATGGATCTTTTGGACAGGCCTTATTCAGGTTCGTGTAATTGATACACATGCGCCATACCACTGCCACAGTCGGATCATCCTTCTTTTTCTCCACAAGCACCGGATTAGAGAGCCAGTCCAAATAAAGTACTTCCATGATAAATCCGACTGCGAGGAGATGAGCTATCTCATCTCCAATGGCTTTCCTCCTGTCTTTAGCGAAGCGGCGGAGAGGTTGCTTCACCGGCTTTGCCCCGGGTCTCACATTCAAAGAGTGCTCGGCCAACTCCCTCGGCACACCTTGCAGGTCCTATGTAGACCAAGCAAAGATATCCCGATTCTCACGGAGGAAGTTGACGAGCTCGCTTTCCTATTTGTCGCTTAACCCGGCACAAATAGTTACAGTGTTCTCTAGAAACTGGTCATCAACATGCACTTTCTTTGTATCTTTCATTGCCTGAAATGAGACACTCCCATGCGGGTTACTTAGAGCTGGCATATGTTGATGCACGGACGAGCCAGTGCAGCCACTTCCATGATTTTCCTATTTTCCTAAGTGATCATGAGTGATTCGGCGAGCTTAGATCTGGTGTAAGCACATTCGATGGAATGCCTGAAGTCCCCAGCTATAGTAATCACCCCCTTGGTCCGAGTAATTTCATCTTCTAGTAACTGACATGAGTACTTGCCATAAATTTGCTCAGAGCAGGCTTGCCGAGTAACCCGTGATATGCGCTCTCCAAGTTCACCACTTCAAACTCCAAGTTCTCAGTCCGGCAATTGTCTCTTGTATCGAACAACACATCAACCCGGACCTTAGCAATTGGCTCACAGGAAATACCTAGCACGATGCCATGGAACGTGGTCCTTGTTGCCTGGAGCATATTCTCTGATATCCCCAACTTGTGCATGGTATCGTTATACATTATGTTAATGCTACTACTGTTGTCTATCAGTACTTTGGAGAACCTCACATTGATATTTGGCCCAATGAACGTCGAATCTAGTACTAGCGCGTAGGTCCCTGGGCTTGGCATAAGCTTTGGGTGAACCTTGATACTCCAAATAATCTCCTGATCCGACCAAGGCATATACCTCACCACGACCGGCATTACTGCATTCACCTCCATATGCCGGCACTGCAAACTTTTTCTTTCAGTTTATTCTATGGTAAACACACAGTAACTTTGATGATGCTCCCTGTTCTCATTTCTCCTCTCATTTCTGTGATACCCTTGGTCTTGTTGTTGCTGGTTAGTCACTTGATGCACAACATCCCTCCTTTCCTGATTCTCATACCTCGGTGGAGGTGGAGGCAACATCAGCTACTGTCCATTCCCCTAGTGAGTAATTGCTGCCGAGGTGCTTCATTCCGAGGTCCATCATGCCGAGGTGCATCATGCCGAGGTACCTGAGCATTCCCCGGACTACTTTTTTCTAACTTCCTCATCCATTCGCATTGCCGGGTCATATGGTTTGCCAGACTATTTGTCAACACCCAGATTTTTAATCCCAGATGCCTGTTATGTCATTCATCACAATCCCAGGATTACCATTATTGCGAGACATAAAATATTGGATATCACAGTACATCATCCATTACAAACCATACATAAGGTCTTACACAAATAAGGATCTCATGATCCAGTCTTAATACAACAAGCAGCGGAATAAAAGATAAGCGTAGCGGTGGGGTCCATCTTCAGGGGCACAGGCAATGCTGACGAAGGCAGATAATCCTAGTTATCATAGCCGTCCTGCTGGCCATCATCTTGGTAGTCTCCTTCATAGTCTGGCCATGAGAATAGCTAGGGACAAAAGCCATGAGTACTCTTTAAGTACTCGCAAACTACCACTAACAAGCAGTATAGTTCTAAAGTAAAGTACTAACTCTAAGTTTAACTATAAGGTTAAGTTTGAAACCTAAGCTGAGTTCAGAAGCAAAGAAAGATAAAATAAAGTTCTAGAATCACTTAAGTTGGGAAGCTAGTGTCATAGTCACAACCCTGTTGTGGTCAAGTCAAGATTCATCATTCATCTCATAAGTTATTTTGAAAACATCTGACAACGAAACAGTATGGCCACTCCAACTGTCCATAACCGCGGACGCGGCTATTCGAATAGTTTAACACTCTGCAAAGGTGGTACACTTTCACCACAAGATTTGATACATCTGTCAGGCATAACCCTGAATCATCATACTTAGTATGCAGATAATCAAACATAACCTTTCCTTTACACACCCTAGTGTAAGCACCTCTCCTATGAGCATGTCCTCCCAACCATGACCATCTGTCATCTTGGGCACTGCATAGGTGGACAACATTGAGCGGTAGCCTCAGCTCAAACCTCTCCAGTGAAGGAACTAATACTAATGCATATAAATTTCTGGCTAAGCCTTACCCAAATCAGGTATTGTGGTTGTACGGTAAATTTGGAATGGTATCACATCCGAATCCAACCATCAGTTTTATAAGAGGGCTAAGGCTCATGCCTCAACATTTTCATCATCATAAACCCTTTGTGTTTCTCAACACATGTCAAAACATCTCAATAGAAGGACTCATCATTCTAAGGTTTTCTCAATTCAATTTCACCAAGTGTTCCCATCTAAAGTGACTCAAGTTTTTATCTAACTCTAAACTACTAAGTTAAGAGTGTTCACTAAGGTGGAAAGGTGAGATCAATCTCATGCCATGGAATGACATCTAAAGTTATCTAAATAGGTCAAGTTTTATACTCTTTATGCTACCTTCAAAACAAGTAAAGGACTTTGGTAGAAATAAAGGAAGTAAAGCTTGGAAAATAATACTTGGGGTATAACAGTCAAAGTGGCATAACTAAGCATGTCTAATGTCTTTGCTTGGGTTATCTAGATTGCAAGGGTTAGCTTGCATTGTTAATGGTTGCTTGCTAGTATAATACTTGCAAGTGTTAGCTTGACAATAATAGCTTGCCTTGGTTGGTGCAGAGGTTGAAATTTTCTTCTTCCTCTTCTTGGTAGCACTCCTCCTCCTCCTCCTCGAAAGCTTGGTCGGTACTATCGTCTATAAATACATACGAAGTACACAATCACCAAACAATACTTAACTAGGCTACTTAGCATTCTAAGGCACACATTTTATGATCTATTATCATCAAAAGCATCACAAGTCTTATTAACTAGTTTTCTTCTTTTTATTTAAGAAAAGTAATTTATACTCATTGAAAATAAATAACTAAGATTTAATATTCACCACTTAGAATATGGGATCATGTGGACACATGTCATCACCACATATTCTAACATGTGGGAATGTGATTTAAGGGTTGGATCACAATTACTTTGGTTTAAGTTTAATATTTAATGATTTAAAGTGACTAGAAATGCCTATATAGCATTATTTTGGTACTAGTCCAAAGTCACTGCATGTAAACCTTAATATTATTACATATTCAGATAGGTATGGTTAAATGTGATTTTTGAGAGTTGGAATCAACTCAAAAGCTATCATGGTTGATTTTATAAAAATGTTTGAATGTGCAAAAGCTTCTGTCTTGTTATTTTTACTAGGAGACAGGGGGTCCACCGGTCAGCGACTCTTTACACGCGAAGCGGTACGGGGCGATGTGGGCCGTTAGATTAGAACTAGGATCTACGGCTGGGGCTCATCGTCGACGACGGACAGGTCGCCCGCGAGGTCTAACCCTAGCGTCTCGGTGGGGGTGCTCAGGGGGCGTACCAGGGCTCCAGCGACGATGGTGAGGCGGGCAAATGAACTGGTGGACGACGGCGAACTCAGGGGTGGTCGCGGCAGCTCCTGGGGTGGTCGCAATCAGCGGGGCCCTTCTCCTCTAGTAGCGGCCAGCTCCGGTGGAATTCCGGCGACTACGAGCTCGAGCGGCTCCGGGGAGAAGTGGGGAATGATCAGTGGCGAGAGGGGAGGTGAGTGGTGTGCAGAATAAGGCTGGGGGTGGCCTCCTTATATAGGCTCGACGACGGGACAGCGCGGCGTGGCCAGACGACGGTGGCAACATGGCTACGGGATGCTAGCGGCATGGCTGTGAGTGGCGATCGATGCGTGGTCTCCTGGCGGTGCTCTACGATGTAATGGCGCCGCTAGGGGCGGTGGGAAACGGTCGGGTGGTGCTCATGCTCTGAGCGGTAGAGGCGGCGTTCGACACGGCGTGCGGTGGCTGCGGGTCAAACAGCGGCAAACGGGCATGTCCGGGCAGTTCCTGGGGTCGTGGCGAAGCGGTGAGCATGGGCTGCGGTCGAGGCGAGGTGTGTGCACGCTTGTCGGGCGCAGCGCTATGGTGCGTGCTTGGCATGGTGCAGACGCTCTGGGCACGGCGCTCTGCGAGTGGTCCACGGCTTGGCTGTGCTCGGGGAGAGGACAGAGGGCGGCGGTGTGGTCTGGTCTAGCTCTTAGACATGGCGAGATAGAGAGGGGCGGTCGGATATGAGCTATCCATGCTCGACCGGCGAGCATGGTGCTCAGGTGGCACGGCACTGCTGCTAGGGACTAGGGGATGGGGTGATTATGGCTTGGTTAGATCAAATGGAGACAGAGGGAGTAATTTGAGGTCAAATGGGTGGCAAAACCCTATTGAAACAGTGAGCTAAAACTAGAGTGCGAATCCTGCCTGCCAAGTGTTTGTGAAAATGGCCGCAAGAAATTTAGTTTTGAATTTTGAATAGATTTTTGGTGGGTGTGTTAGTCATAAGCTTGATCATCTGTGGTTGCTTGGTTTTGAAAATGAAGCTCATTTGAGTGGTTTTTGAATAAGTGGGATCTTCCCATATGAACTAGATTCAATTTTTAAATGCCATTTAAAATTAGTGTTTGAAAGTTTTTGGCAGATCACAAAGTGGGCCTTGGTACATCATTACATGTACTAGCAAGGGGTGCAAATATCCATATTTTTTTATGTTAGGTTTTGAGTTCTAGGAATAGCCAAAGTAGGCATGTTGATTAAAATGGCACAAATGACCATTCTCTTCTTTTATTCATTTTGATTTGTTTTTCTTTGGGATTTGTTTGGTAATGATCTAGATGATGTTTATTTCACCTAGGAATCATTTTACAAGCAATGGATCACTTAATCATGGCAATTCAAAACAACTCCTATTTAAATGCACACACATATGAATGCTTTAATAGTTTTAATTGGAAAAGTTTTTGTTAATCCGAATTTTCATGATTTGGATCTTAATAGCCTTGGATTAAAGTTTTGGGATGTTACAAACCTTCCCCCTAAACCAAAATCTCGTCCTGAGATTTACAAAGGAAACTAGGAACTAAAGAGATCTGGAAACTCTATCCTAATGTAATCTTCTCTCTCCCAAGTGGCTTCCTCTTCGGTATGGTTGCTCCATTGAATCTTGAGAAACTTGATACTCCTGGTTCTAGTGGTTCTGTAAGATTCTTCTAGGATATGGATGGGCACTTCACGATATGTCAGGTCATTGTTGATTTCAATCGCTCGGTGATCGATGTTCTTGAAAACTTCAGTCTTCTCTGGCACTTCTAGACATTTGCGAAGTAACGAGATATGGAACACATTATGGATGGCTGACATCTCTTCAGGTAGTTCCAGGTGATATGATACTTCTCCTCGACGATTCAGAATCTTGAAGGGCCCTATATATCTGGGGGCTAACTTTCCTTTCAGACTAAAGCATTGGGTTCCCTTCAATGGTGAAACCTTGAGATATACAAAATCTCCGACATTGAAGTCAGGTCTCTCCTTCTCTTGTCAGCATAACTCTTCTATCTGGATTGGGCGGTCTTGAGGTGCTCACGAACTTTGTGAACCTTCTCTTCGGCTTCTCGGAGAATGTCGGGTCCAAAGATCTGACTCTCTCCTACTTGCGACCAATTCAAAGGGTTGCGACACTTCCTTCCATATAGGAATTCAAATGGTGCCATCTGCAAACTAGCTTGATAACTGTTGTTATATGAGAATTCTGCGAAAGGCAGGCAATCTTCCCATTTTGATCCATACTCTAGTACACAAGCTCTGAGCATATCCTCCAAGATTTGGTTGACTCTCTCAGTCTGTCCATCAGTTTGCGGGTGATAAGCGGTGCTGAAATTCAACTTGGTGCCTAATCCTTCCTAGACTTTTTGCCAAAATCTCGAGGTAAACTCGGTTCTTCGATCTGATACTATGGTCTTGGGGGTTCCATGCAGACTAACAATTCTAGCAATATACAGCTCTGCTAGCTTCGAACTTTGGTAGGTTGTCTTGACAGGTATAAAGTGAGCTACCTTAGTCAGTCTATCAACTATGGCCCATATTGAGTCATTTCCCCTACTGGAAGTAGGCAAACCGGTGATAAAGTCCATTCCGACGGAATCCCATTTCCATTACGGAATCTGCAATGTTTGCAACAGTCCTGCGGGTCTCTGATGCTCTGCTTTGACTCTTTGACAGATGTCACATTTGGCGATGTAGCTTCTGATTTCTCTCTTCATCTTGTGCCACCAAAATTGCTCTTTCAAATCTTAATACATCTTCGTTCCTCCGGGGTGGATAGAATAAAGAGTATCATGAGCTTCCTGCATGATAACCTGCTTCATCTCCAAATCTACTGGCACACAGATACGTCCTTTGTACCACAGGACTCCTTCTTCATCTTCCGTGAATCCAGGTACCTTTCTTGTACCAATACGATGTTTGATTCTGCCGATACTTTCATTTCCCTTCTGGGCTTCCTTGATTTGGCTGATCAACATGGGTTGAAGTTCAATGCTAGCTCAGAATCCTTTGCTAACTAGCTCAGTTCTAAACTGCTCCAACTCCTCATACAAACTTGTCTGCTTCTCCTTGATCATGGTGTTTAGCCTGCAAGGCAATCTGCTAAGAGCATCCGCTACCACATTGGCTTTGCCGGGGTGATAGTGAATGTCAAGGTCATAATCCTTGATTAACTCTATCCATCTCCTTTGTCTGATATTCAGCTCCTTCTGAGTGAAAATATACTTCAAGCTCTTGTGATCTGAGTAAATCTCACAACGATTACCCATCAGATAATGATGCCATGTCTTCAATGCCAAAACTATGGCTGCTAGCTCAAGATCATGGGTCGGATAGTTCTGCTCATGCTGCTTCAGTTGTCGAGACAGATAAGCGATGACTTTGCCTTCTTGCATCAATACACATCCTATGCCAATCTTGGATGCATCACAATATACATCAAACGGCTTCTTGATGTCTGACATGATCAATATTAGGGCTGATATCAATCTCTTCTTCAACTCTTGGAAACTGGCTTCGCATTTGTCAGTCCATTCAAATTTCTTGTCCTTCTTCAACAATTGGGTCATGGGTCTGGCGATGCTTGAAAATCCTTCGACGAACTTGCAGTAGTATCCCGCTAATCCGAGGAATGCACGGACTTGGGTTTGAGTAGTTAGGGCTTCCCATGCTTCGACATCTCTGATCTTGGCGGGATCAACAAAAACTCCTCCAGCAGACACAATATGTCCTAGGAATCCTACTTCTTTCAGCCAAAACTCACACTTGCTGAACTTGGCATATAACCAATGCTCTCTCAGGGTTTCTAGGATGATTCTCAGATGCTGCTCATGCTCTTCTTCTGACTTGGAATAGATAAGGATGTCGTCGATGAACACAACTACAGACTTATCTAGGAAATTCATAAAGATCTTATTCATGAGATTCATGAAATAAACAGGGGCATTGGTTAATCCAAAAGACATAACCGTATACTCGTATAAACCATAGCGAGTAGTAAAGGCGGTCTTCGGAATATCTGTTGCATGAATCTTAAGTTGGTGATAACCAGTCCTAAGATCAATCTTTGAGAATACCTGAGCTCCAGTCAACTGATCAAATAGATCCTCTATCTTTGGCAAGGGATATTGTTCTTGATGGTGACGTCATTCAGTTTCCTGTAATCTGTGCACAGACGGTTGCCTCCATATTTCTTGTCGACAAATAACACTGGTGATCTCCATGGCGATGCGCTTGGTTGAATCAAGCCTGTTGCTAACATGGCATCCAACTGCTTCTTCAGTTCCACTAACTCTGAGGGGTTCATGCTATAGGGTCTCTGGGCTATGGGTCCGGTTCCGGGGATTAGTTCGATAATAAACTCAATATCCCTATCCAGGGGCATACCTGGCAATTCATCTGGGAATACGTCGGGGTATTCACAGACTACTCTTACTTGGTCTATGGTGGGTAGGGCTAGACTCTTGTTGCACTTGAATTGATGGGGCATGGTTTCAGATATATCCTCTACTGTTACTCCAGAGCTACTGGTCATGGTGATGGCTTTCTTAGCATAGTCTATCATTCCTTTATGCCTTGACATCCAGTCCATACCTAGTACTACTTCCAATCCTTTGGTTCCAAGTACAATTAGGTTGGCATAAAAATCTATCCCATGTATCCTGATAGGCACAACTTTGCAAATATTTCTAGCTTTTGTAGTTGATCTGGGGATTTGAACTATCATGACATGCTTCAAGTTGGTTGGGTGAATCTTACTAGTGCATGCAAATTCTTCGGTGACAAATGAATGCGATGCTCCCGAATCAAACAATACTCTTGCTAAAACTGAGTTGATAGAAAACATACCCAGCACTACATCTGGCGCTTCTTGGGCTTCCTCGGCGTTCATGTGGAAGAGACGGCCGTTGCGGTTGTGAGGGTTTCCTGGGGCAAATCTTCTCCCTGGTTGAACACGATGCTGCTGTTGAGCTAGGGCATTTACATTGGCAGTGGCGGCAGTCTTCTTGGGACACTCATTAGAATAGTGACCCTTCACCCCACACTCGAAACAGGTGATCTGGGATTTGTCTTTTGCTGCAACAGGCATAGCATTGCTGCCAGTTCTGGGTGCAGTGTTGTTGTTGTTGCTCTTGGGAGGGGCACCGTTGAAATTGTTGGTGTTGCCGGAGTTGTGATTATTTCCTCCGGACTTCACATTGCCTCCGCTACGGTTGGGGTAGCTTGGGCGAGACATTGGGGGCCGGTTGTTCCTTGGTGCATATCCTGGTGAGGGGCTGGGACGGTACTTCTGGTGACTGCTAGATCCTGATTGCTGCATCATACGATGTTTGCGGTTATCGTTTGCCTGATTAATCTTCCCTTCCATCTGAATGGCAGAGTCGACTAGCTCTTCGAGATCCTCGAAGCGGATGTTGACAAGGACCGTCTGCATCTCATCATGCAGTCTATTCAGGAATCTCTCTTTCTTCTTGACCTTTGTGTTGATCTCATTAGGGGCGTATCTTGCAAGCGACAGGAATCTGTCACGGTATTCCACCACAGTCATTCTGCCTTGCTTCAAATCGTGAAACTCATCTCTTAGTCTGGTGACTAGACCTTGTGGCACGTGGGTGCGGCTGAACTTGGTTTTGAAAGCTTCCCATGTCATCACTTGACCATGGTTCATGTTACGGATACTAGTCGACCAAGATCTTGCATCTCCCGCCAGATAGTGGGTGGCGAAGAGAACTTTCTTGTTGTCATCAACTCCTGCAACTTCTAAGTTGTTTTCCATTGTCTGCAACCAGTCATCAACATCTAGTTGGTTTTCAGCCTGGTTAAAGATTGGGGGATTGGTATTCTAAAAGTTTTTAAGTTTGGATCCATGGTGATCCTGGTTTCCATGCCCTTGGTTGTTGACACCCATCTGGGCGATCTGTTGCAGTGTTGCTAGATTTTCTTAGCGTTCTGCCCTGCTTGCTTCTCTATCTGCGATGAGATTCTGCAAGATCTGCAGCATTGGGTCTTGCGACAAGCTGCTCCCTCCTTGGTTTCCACGAGTCATCTGAATATTGAGGTAGATAAAGGGGTAAGAGGGAAAATTATAAGGTTCGTGGTTTTGGTTTCAGAACTAAACTTTGAGTTTGACTCAGGTTTTGCAACTAACTCCATTTCATTCATGCAAACAAGCACACAGTACAAACACACACACACACCACAACAAGGAAAACATATGGTTTTAAGAACCATTCTGCAAGCTACGATACAGTGGGACCGATACATCTCATGCTACGATAGTGCTCCTGTGCCTCTACTCATCGTCGATGAAGTCGGAGTCCTCATCGTCAGTGTAGAAGTCCACAGCATCCTCCTCCAGAAAGTCATCATCATTGCTGAGTAAGAATCCATATCTCCCTGGATGTCTTCACCCTCCTCTTGTTCCTCCTTTGCTGCAAGCTGAGCTTCTTGCTCCTTGATGGTCTTCTCGAGGTCGGCCACCTTCTTGCAAAGACGGGCGATGGTGCGATCCTTCTTCTCGTGCTGGAGGCGAAGAGACTGACGGTCCTTGACAAGCAGTGAGAAAGTCCGGGCCTTCTGGGCGGCAATGGCACGATTGTGGTTGGCAAACTCCCTAGCATTGTCCAATTCCTTCTAGCGATCGTACAACAGGAAGTCAAGGTTCTCCACTTGACGCTTCAGCTCCGGGTGACTTGGCATCTCCATTGGCATCCCCATGAAGTCACGTCTTGCATAGTGAGCAAAACGAGTTCCTTGGAGTTGGTTGACACTAAGGGCACATAGACGTGCGAGAGCTTCATGCATTGCCCTGGCTAATCAATCTAGCTAGTTGTTCTCTCTCACGGAGAACTAGATTCTCCCGGACGTTGGTGCTTTGATGCTTCCTCTAAGATCAGCGGTGACCAACCACTGCAAATCTCCTCTTGGTGGTCCTGGAAGTTGAGCTCCAAGAAACTCCGGATGGGTATAACTCAAAAGGTATAACCAAGCATGCCTAATGCAATTCCTTAAGTTATCAAAAGGGGGCAAGTGTTAACTTGCTTAGTTCTAGCTTGCTAATAATAGCTTGCCTTGATTGGTGCAGTGATTGAAGTTCTCTTCGTCTTCTTCAGGGTAGAACTCCTCCTCCTCGTAGACTTGGTCGACACTATCATCTATAAATGAATACAGGGTACACAATCACCAAACTATACTTAACTAAGTCTAATTAGCACACTAAGGTTCAAACTTGATGATCTAGCATCATCACACTCATCACAAGATTTAAAGAACTAGTTTCATTTATTTTATTTGAGAAAAATAATTTCTACTCATTGAAATTAATTAAGATTTAATATTCTCCAATTAAAATATGGGATCATTTGGACACATGTCATCACCACATATTCTAATACATGGGAATGTGATTTAAAGGGTTGGTCACATTTTATAAAGTTTAAGATTACTATTTAAATGATTTAAAGTGACTAGAAATGCTTATATAGCATTATTTTGGTACTAGTCCAAAGTCACTGCATGCAAATCTAAATATTATTACATACTCAGATATGTATTGTCAAATGTGATTTTTGAGAGTTGGAATCAACTCAAAAGCTATTATGGTTGATTTCTGAAAAATGTTTGAAGTTGCAAAAGTCTCTGTTTTGTTATTTTTGCTATAGATTATCTCTAACTCCAAATAATTTAAATCCAATGGGCTTGGATAGATATTTTAATTATCTTTCTAAAAAAAATTGAATCATGCCATTTGGTTAAGTGAAACTCTCTGAATTGATTTTTGAATAAGTGGACAAAATATGCTTTCAACTAAATTGGAAACCACTTATTTGAATTTTTGGGCCATCCCGGGAAAGCTAACGGGCCGGCCCAGTGGCACTCCGCAGCGCAGCGGGCTGCTGATAACATAGACCCACTGGTCAGCGAAACTAACTAAGCAAAATGGTATGGGCGAATCTGAGCCATGCGATCAACTTCTAATCTAACGACCGAGAGTCATCGTCGACGACGAACAACTCCGGCGAGGAACTAGACCTAGCGCGGCAGTGGGGGGGTCTGGCGGGGCTCACGTAGGCTCCAGCTAGGCTCGGCTACGGGTCAAACGGCGTGGTAGACGACGGCGAAGCGAGGCGCGATCACGGCGAGGCTTGGGGTGGTCGCAATCGACGTCGCCCTTCTCCTCCAGCAGCGATGGACTCCGGTGCAATTCCGGCATGGTGGTGCTCGCCTTGCTCTTGGAAGGGGTGTGGGAGGCTCAGTGGTGAGTGTGGAGTCGAGTGGTGTGAGGAATGGAGGCTGGGGTGGGTTTTTGAGAAAGTGTGATATTCTCATATGAATTGGATTCAATTTTCCAATGTCCTTTAAATTGATTTGCTAGATGTTTTTGTAAGTTTTTAAAGTGGGCCTTGGTACATCTTTACTTGGTCTAGCAAGGGGTGAAAAGAGATAGAAATGTTTCTGTTAGAAATCTTCTTCTAGGAACACCTAAAGTGGCCTAGTGGTTTAAAATGGTCAAAATGACCATTTGCCTTATTTAATCTTATTTGATTTCTTTCTCTTTGGATTTTGTTTGTAAGTGGTCTAGATGATGTGGCATTCACCTTTAGACCATTTCTCAACATTTAACACAATCAAGCATGGCATTTTCAAACAATTCTATACTAATGCAACACACACATGCATTCATATTCATTATCTTAATAAATTTTTTTGTTAACTCTAAATTGGGTGATTAGGAACTTGATAACCTTGATTAAAGATTTGGGGTGTTACAGAGGCATATTCCCCGAATATGCCCTTTGGTTAAAGCTAGATGCCTCTTTATTCAATTTAAACGGCTAGTCCGGACTACAGACGTAACCCTCTGTAAGCTCCTTGTCTTTTGGCATCACCAGACACGGACTACATCAGCCGACACTACCCGCGTCACGTTTGTCAGCCATGCCCCACTGGTCCTTCCCTCTACTCGCTTCGCTCACGCTACAGTGGATAGAGGCCACCTTTTGACCAGAGGGAGATTCCTTCCTTCTCTTGTAAGCCAAGTGGTAACCCAACTAGCGCTTGGCTAACCTGGCTACGAGGGTACCTGCATACATGGAAAATCAAGTATAGCCGACATATATCATATGTCGGCCGAGTTAGTGTTAGGTGAATATCCGCCAGGCCGGGCTGCCCCGTAATTCGGCCTGCCTTGATGAGACCCGGCCAGCACTTGCTTTGACCATGCTGTACCTCGGCTAACTCGGCCTTTATACCCCGGCGTGACCCTAACCGGGGGTATCCCCCCAACAATTGTTCCCCAGGATATCTCGAGCTGGAGTAGTGTTTTCCACTGGTGTTCCATACACCAGATCTCCCTTACTGTCGAGCCGAGGTTCTCCTTTGACGGCGTCACCTTCCTCAAAGAGGGTCATGTGGACTTCCAGATTTTTGTTAGCTCGCACGGGGCTGTTCTGGGTCTTCTGATGCTGTAGGGAGTTGAACTGTCCCGCAGATGCAATGTGATTTTTCTCCTCGAGGAGATTGTTAGCTTCATCCAGGAGTACTTGGTGATGTGCTTGTAGGACTTGAGCCCTATCTTCCAACTCCACATGGGTAAGACGTGCAGCAGTAGGGATCGGTGTAGTAAGTGCGTCTACAAGGATTTTACGGGCACCAGGGGTAACTAGGTGTCCATCCACCGAAGCTTCTTTTGGATCATCTAGGATTAGAGCTCCATCCAAGTCTTTCTCATATTCTTTGGCGATTACCTCCTCAGCCAGAGGGTCCTTCGCCGGAGGCTTCTTCTTCTTCTTCTTCTTCTTCTTCTTCTTCTTCTTTGCCTTCTTAGCAGCGCTAGTAGCAAAGACGGCTTTGGGTCCGTTTCCTAGAGTAAAGCTCTGATTAGTACTTTCCGACATCTGGATGTCGGGATTATCTCCGAGATCCATATCATCCTGCATTTCGGGAGAGTTTTCTCCAGATCCTTCGTCCATGGCTTCTCCTTCTTCTGCCGCTTTGGAGTTGAACTCCTCTTCATATTCTTCGATTTTTTTTGGAAATCTACCAATGTCATTGAATCATTCAAAGATGCTGGTAAGTCAGTGTCTATTCTGATCGCCTCTAGCACCGAGTCCTTGTTGTCTCCAGCATCAGCAGAGCTGGATCCGGATCCAACGTATCCGACAAAGTGTGATGTGTGCGTCCTGAGGTAGTTGCGGCTTTCTTCATGGGCTTCCTCAAAGCACTTGATGGTCTCTAGGATTTCTTCCATTCTGGCATCATGCAGCATCATACGCCTCAACATGTGCCTCCAAAAAGATTGACCTGCTCCAGCATCGGTAGAGCCAGATCTAGAGTTGTTGTTGACTTGCTCCTCCTGAGATTCGACCTCACCGGGGAGATCATCCTAAGATTTGACCTCGCTGGGGAGATCCACTTCAGGTTCGATGTCCACAAGAAGATCTGCTTCAGGCTCAGCTTTCTCCACTATCTCTGCATCAGGTGCGGGCTGGGTGGGATTAGGGTTTTCCGGGATCCTGAACTCCGCCGCCTCCAAGGACAAAGTGGACCTAGAAACTTCTTCTACCTCTACCATCACCGATGGGGTGGGTGGGACAGGTTCAACAAAACTGAGATAGACATCAATCTCGCCAAACGACATGATTGTGTAGCTAGTCACAACTTCCCTAGCCAGAATCCAGGTCACGTCGAGAATAACGAGAGGGACATCGCTGGTGTAGAGGATGCGACCGATGATGATTGTCTCACCGATTCCAATTCTTGCAGATTCCACTTGGAATGCAGATCCTAAGCTCACTTGCCCCACGGCGGGCACCAACTATCATCAGATTGAGGACGGGTATGCCATGAGGGGGTCCTCAAGGCGTGTGGAAGAGAGGGGTGTGAGTCGTACGGTGCTTTGGGACACTGAGCACACAAGTTTACCCAGGCTCGAATCCGCTGATGGTGGACGGATCCTACTCCTGCTAGCAGTCTAGTAATACGACAGAGCTGGAATATGGGTTACAAGGGTTTCGCCTGTGCGAGTTGAGATTGTAGACTATTGTGGGGTGCCCTAAAGGTTGGTCCCCAGGATGGATTATATAGATATCCGGCCTAGGGTTTACAGGAGAGACCTATCCGGCTACGACTAAGAGTCGGTTACAGAGTACATCTTGGACTACAAGTAACTATACAGTCCTATGTCGGTAAGTCTTCTGGGCCTTCCCATAGCTGGACTAGACTCCGTCTCTTCTCTCTGACTAGGCCGCCTGTGAAGTAAAGCTCTAACCTAAAGTGGGCCACCCTAGTCAGCAAAGCACAGTGAGGATACCCGAAAAGTATATCCCCAACACCTTTAGGTACTTCAATGACTCATGGTTGGAGTGTATTATAAATTCCTTGGGCCAAAGTTAATGCTACCACACTTGCAAGACACAGACCAAATAAAAAAGTTCTTTGTCGTAAATTGGATAATTGAGGCGTGCTCCATCAAGTTTTTTGCTATGGTAAGCTATGGAATGTCCATTTTGCATGAGTACTCCTCCAATGCCAATACCACTAGCGTCACACTCTATTTCAAAAGTTTTCATGAAATTCGGTAAAGCAAGGAGTGGTGCTTCGGTTAGCCTTTTATTAGATCATCAAAGGCCTTTTGTTGTGCTTTTCCCCACACGAAGGTGACATTCTTTTTGGTCAACTCATTGAGAGGGCAAGCAATAGTAGAGAAATCTTCCACAAATTGACGATAGAAACCGGTTAACCCATGAAAACTTCGAAGTTCAGTCACATTTGTGGGTATAGGCCAATCTCGTATGTCTTTGACCTTAGAATTATCGAGTCTAATGCCATTCGAACAGACAGCAAAACCAAGAAAAACCAACTTGTCTTTAGAAAAAGTGCACTTGGGAAGATTAGCATATAGCTTTTCGTTTCGAAGGATTTGCAATACTTCCTTAACATGCTGAACATGCTCTTCAAGCGATTTGTTATAGATAAGAATATCATCAAAGTAAACTACACCACGTTTGCCAATTAGGGATCTCAAAATATGATTCATAAGACGCATGATGCTGGATGGGCATTAGATAGGCCAAAGAGAATTAACAACCATTCATAGAGACCAATCTTGGTCTTGAATGCGGTTTTCCACTCATCATCCACGACCATGTGTATTTGATGATAACCACTACGCAGATCTATCTTAGAAAAAATCGTGGCTCCACTCAACTCGTCAAGCATGTCATCAAGACGTGGTATTGGATGTCAATAACGCACGGTTATAACATTGATAGGATGGCAGTCCATGCATAACTACAACATACCATCCGTTTTCAGGACAAGAATCACGGGTACCACACCTGGGCTTAAGCTCTCTTAAATCAAACCTTTTGAGATGAGGCGGTGGATTTGGCATTCTATCTCCTCCGGGTTCATGTGGTAAGCAACGCGGTTTGGTAGAGGCGCACCAGGGATGAGGTCAATACAGTGCTCTATTACACGAAGAGGAGGTAGTCCATGAGGTAGTTCTTCAGAAACACATCGTCAAAATCCTACAAAATATCCATCAAAGAAGGAGGAACAATTATTAAGTCGTTAATTCCTTGCGCCAAGCCCTTGCAAATGAGGACATAGTGCAAGATGGATGGGTTATTCCTCACTACTATAATCTCACTTTTGGTGGCAAGGAGAACACTCTTAGTTTTTTACTCATATTTGGCTTTTGGCTCTCGGTCACTTTATGGTGGTTTTCTCGCTCACCACTCATCTCACAAGAGGTTTTTGTGTCTTGCACACTTGCTAAAGCATTTGCGTTATCCACAATTATTTGTGTAGGAGTCATCGGTTGCAAAACACATGTTTTATCAAGCCACTTAAAGCTATACACATTTGTGTAGCCATAATGGAGAGCACCTTTGTAATATCGCCATGTCCTACCAAGCAACATGCGACAAATGGTCATGGGAACCACGTCGCACTCAATCGTGTCCTTCTATGGTGCAATAGAGAAAGTAACCGACACAGTGTGATTGATCTTCACAAATCCATTATCACTTAACCATTGCACATGGTAGGGGTGCTTGTGTGGGCAGAGGGTAAGGTTGAGCTTTTTCACATATCTTGGTTCTTGCTATATTATGACAACTCCCTCCATCAATGATGACTTTGATGGACTTCCCATTGCTTCCGACACGGGTTTGGAATATGTTGAATCTTTGATATTCATGCTCTTGGGCTTGTGTAGTCAACACTCTTGTGATGACAAGCGATGTACTTTTGTCATGCTCACACATGAGAAGATCTATTATCATTCTCAACTTGTTGTCTTGCGAGTAATTCCATCACTCTTTCTTCAAACTCTTCTTCACTCAAGTATTCCTCTTCACCATTGTCATGCACGAACAAGACTTTGGTATTTGCGCATTGGAATGACTTGTGTCCTTTGCCTCCACAGTTGTAACATTGCACTTGGAGAGGTATGTTGTCATCCAATGGTTGCTTTCCACTTGGGGCGGTTTTCCTTGAGGAGTCGTTAACTTGAAAGGAGTCTTTGGAGTACTTGCAGTGCTTCCTTTGATGTTGGTATATGTAGTGGTTGGAGCTTGCTTGTAGGTGAAGTATGTATTTGGCTTGCTATCTTGAGGTCCTCTTGAACTTGACATTTGTCCTTTGTTACATTGTGCACAAGCTCAACCATGTTGGTGTAGATTTGGAACTTAGCGATGTGCTTGATAGGATGGTTCAATCCAATGAGGAAACGCGCCATGGTTTGCTCATCTAGCTCTTTGATGTTGGCACTGATCATGTGAAGTTCCATTTTCCTTGAAGTACTCTTCCAAACTTTTGGTTCCTTGGTTTAGGTTTTGAAGCTTGTTGAAGAGGTCATGAGTGTAATGCAACAGAATAAAGTGGGAATTCATATGAGCCTTTATATCTTGCCAAGTGTTGATTGGAGGCTCTCTTCTTGCTTCTCTAGAAACTTGGACTTGTTCCCACCAAATATTGTCATAGTCATCAAAACCTAAAGATGCCATATCCACCATCTTATTTTCTATAATTGTGCATGCGTAAGATTTTATCTACCTTGAATGCCAATGAGAGATACTCCTCGATGTCATTGGAATCGATGAACTTGGGCATCGTGAACTTGAGATTACCAAATGTTTCTTCCTCTTGGTGATCACGATAATGACAGTTTCCATGTTGGCGGTGGGGGTGGTCGTCCTCATCATCCGAGAAGTCATCTCTACATGCTTGGTGATGATGATCTTGATGTTGTTGTTGCGGTTGTTGTGCCACATTTGGAGGTGGGGGAACTTGGTCCTCACATTGTTGTTGATGACCTTGAGCCTCTTGGCACGGTTGTGGTTGTGGGGGAGGCTCATGCCTTGGTTGTTGACGAGGTTGAGGTGCTTGGGCCTCCCGGGGATGATGATGGTTTGGATCCTCTTGACGCGGTTATGGTTGTGGGGAGGCTCATTCCTAGGTTGTTGATGGGGATGAGGCGCTTGGGCCTCACGATGATGATGGTCTTGATCCTCTTGACACGGTTGTTGTGCTTGATGAGGCTCATGCCTAGGTTGTTGACCAGGTTGATGTTTCTCATCATTTGCATTTTGACGCTCATGGTGCCAACGTTGATGTTCATGACGGCGGTGACATCGAGGAGGGTCTTCAAGAGCTTCACATCAGGGCGAGCTTGTTCTTCCAAGTTGGAGTCATCACTTGTGGTCGAGTGAATGTCTTGCGATTGTTGATGTTGTACTTGAGGTTCCACTTCTAGTTCTTCATGTTGTGGTTCCTCTTGGATCACTAGCGCTCTTTCATCATGATGATGTCCTTCACGCCTTGAGTGAGGCCTTGATGATAAATCACCATCGTAGCTTGAAGTTGCGGCGTTCCTTAGAGATGGAACATATTGTGAAGATCTCACATGTTCAACAACAGGCTCTTCATTGCATCTTGGAGAATTTGCATGAGGATCTTGTTGATGAGGAGAATGATTCTGTGACGAGCTTGAAGCACTCGAGTGGTGCCGTGAACAGCTTTATGCATGAGAGTGTGGCCTTATGTTGCGCATGATCTCGGCCATAGAACATTGGAGAGCTTCATTTTGATAGGAGAAATTGTGGTGCATCGCATTCATGCGATTCTCGAGGCCATCAAAGCAGGCGTCCATCCTCTTGAACTTGGCTTGAATATCTCTGAATTGCTCGCCTTGATGTGTCTTAAGGGCGTTGCAACATCCACGAAGTTCTTCTCGAATGATGAAGTGGCTTGCTGGAGTCATGTACAGTCCTTCTTCATCTTGTGGAGGTGGTTACCTCGTCTCACCGTGCATATCCATCATGCACCAAAACAAGGATTATATATAAAAGGTAATATGTTATGGGGGTTATCCTTTCACAGCACCTTGAAGGATTGTAGTGAACAAGTAGCCACACTTAAGAACCACAAAACTTGCAAAGATGAAATCACAAAGAAACATCACACTAAGAATAACTAAGACACTCAAAAGTTTATGGTGGTAAGTTAGGATGGTGGATTGCCAAGGAAAGAACCAAATGAAAATGATAGTCAAAAGTGGAGAAAATCCAACAAAACTCAAATCAAAGGAAAAGGTTAACTCAAAAGGTGATGGGAACATATGACTATATATGTTGAGGGCTAACCTTATCGGTGGCTCGATCTTCACGGATCTCATGGTCAAATCGATCGGAAAGAAAGGGGAAAGGGGAAAGGTAGCATAAGCGGACACACACCTCGCGAAGAACACGATGAACACACGCAAAAATCACATGATACAAGGCCGATTGCTCCCGCTGATGGCCACCGGTCCGATAGAATCCTCGCAAGGAAAGATCGGTCAACGTGCTCCCTCGATCCCAAGCGGAGAGGGAAGAACACCTTGGAGAGGGTCTTGACAACTACGCTCACACACTTGCAAACGTAGGCCTTGAACAACGAGGGAGGCGCGGTGAAAAATCCAAGAGGTGGTGACGATAGTCGGTCCCCTTTGGTAAGGGGATGAGGCAAAACTAGAGATTCCATAAAGGGGGGTGTCTTTAGTCTATCATGTATGCCTAAGGGATACATGAGAGGGTGGAGGCACTATTTATAGGCCAGCCACTAGTTCAGTGGTACTTTAGGCATAAAAGGGTAAAGTTTGGACAAATTTGGGGTTACATGGGCCAGAGGCCCAAAGGCCTTAACATGTCTGGCGTCATGGACACCGGGGATTTCGATGTCATGGGCTGGAGACTCCACTGTGGTCCGGAGACTCCGGTCTGTCTCCGGAGTGGGGTTCAGACTGTCCTAGGCCTTGGTCCAGGGGCTGGTCCGGAGACTAGCCGGAGATTTCAGTGTTGCAGGCTGGATACTCCAGTCGTCAGGCCGGAGACTCCGGTGTTTCAGCTGCTGCTTCTTCCGTCTTCTCTTCCAAGCCTCTGTCTTGTCGGGCTTAGTGCTCTGGGCTTCCTCATTTGCCTCCGTACTTGTCGGTATGAACCTATCATGAATATGGGACAGAGTATGAAGTAGTATACCGTTCAAGAGGATAAGAAGTGGGCTCGCATAGAGGAACAGATTCACCCTTGGAGTCCATGACGACTTGGTATAAGTGGGAGACCTTGATGTGCTAACGACCGTAGGTCGGGCTACATCAGCTCCCCCTTCAAAAAGAGTCATCCTAGACTCTTCATGCTCAACACTAAGAAGAGGATGTCGAGAGACCTTCTTGATCCTGGGGTTCACCATATAGTCGTCCTTAGGAAGATTGAGTTGACAACACTTCAATGTTTCTTCACCTTCCATGAAGCCTACAAAGCTCACAACAAAATCTAAGCAACACTCAAAGAGTAGCCAATTCATGAAGATTATAGTATGAGTCCTCAAGTAGAAGGAAGTTACCTTATGGTGTAGAAATAGCTCATTGAAGGGTAGCCATAGGTAACTCTCTATGGTTCGTCTTGTCAACTTATGGTCCATAGAGGTTGACGTGGAAGCAATTGCACCTTCACACAACAAAGACCAAGCAAAATATTTTTTGTGTGATAGAGGAGCATGTTATTTGTGGCTTGTCCATTCTTGTTCACAACACTATTAGCACAATACAAGGATAGCAAATGGGATGCATAAGCAAGGTCAATGTGCATGGAAATTGTTTGAACATCATCCAAATGTGGGAACTCAAAAACTCCATATAACATCTTAGTGTGGCACTTAAAGTAACTGACTAAAATATTGATCAACATGTTTGATGCAATAATAGGAGAATTGGCAAAAACACATGCGAAAGGATAACCAAAATAACATCATCAATATGTGTGCAAACCAACCATTGGAAAGATAAATTGTTCTATATGTTGGATGCCACACACAAATCATCCAAAGCAAAGATCATGGAAGTATGTGTATCACGAGTGGAAGCAAAACAACATGTTTGCAAACATACCATATGAAAGATCAAGTGGTATTTATGTTCATTGCAACAACAATACGAGATACTTGGAAGTTCTCGTGACAATACATGATCAAAATGGCATTATGGTTGCACACAAAACATCGAAAAGAGAAATTGTTCAACATTTTTGTTGCAACACACAAAGCATCAATATCCAATAGCAAAGAAACATGATTGTCACAAGGTGAAAGAATACCATCTACATGCTTGCAAGCAAACCATAAGAAAGAGAAAATTTTCAACATGAAAGATGCAAAGCATGCAAAAGGTATCAAAGTTGGGTTTGATCTTGAACTCACTTGGGCGATGCTCTCTAGAGCTCTTTCTGTCAACTCGTGCTCAACCGAGGTTGACATGATTGTGCCGGTACCTACACATATCGTAGATAAAAGGAAGAACGTGTGTGCATGGTAGAGAAATACATCATCCATCATGACATATCTCTTCTTGTGCACATCACCATTAGTGTCAAGCAAGTGTAATATAAGTGCATGGTGAGTATGCAAGTGGGGAACATGCTTATCATGGCATTTACCAAAATGTCCAAAATTTGAAAAAGCTATGCGGGCCATCTCAATAGAAAGCATATGATAAGTATTGTTGCAACACTAAAAGAAAAGTTTCCTTCCGCAACGACTTGGCCCGACAATCATCGTAGAAGGCGCGTCTTCTGCGACAAAATTCTTGGCTCGGCCGTGGCTGATGGAAAACTTTTTTTTCCGGTTTCGCGGCCCTCTACTATGACGGATCTGCTAAAAATGTGGAGGAAGCTCGGCTGGCGCGTGGTAGAAGCAAGATTTTTGCTTCCTCACGCGATGTTGACTCGCCGAAGTCTTTTGAGGCGTGTGGGTCCCGGACGTCAGTGTCTCTAGCGGACCATACTTTTCGGTCATGCCTCCCTGATTTGAACTCGATAATGTTGCTCGAGGCATCTGCCGTTTAGTCAGGCTGCTAGGTCCCACATGTCAGCCTCTCATTAGAAGGATCGTGTGTATGATGGAATTTTTTTCCTTCGCTCGCGCTACCCTGTTCCGAAGTTGATAGCGCTGCTCCATGCATCTACCGTTTAATCAACCTCCTGGGACCCACATGTCATCCTCTTATTAGAAGAAACGTGTGTATGATGGAATTTTTTCCTTCACTGGCGCTACCCCGTTCCGAAGTTGATAGCGTTGCTTGACGCATCTACCGTTTAATCAACCTCCTGAGCCCCACATGTCATCCTCTCATTAGAAGAAACGTATGTATGATGGATTTTTTTCCTTCGCTCGCGCTACCCTGTTCCAAACTTGATAGCGTTGTTCGATACATATACCATTTAATCACAATGCTGGGCCCCACATGTCATCCTCTCATTAGAAGAAACGTGTGTATGATGGATTTCTTACCCTCTGTCGCGCCTTCGTGTTCCGAACTTGATAGCGTTGCTCGCTGCTTCAGCCGTTTATACAGGCTAGTGGGCCTGACATGTCAGCCTCCTCTATGCAAGAAACGTGTGCATGCTAGACTTTTCTTTCTTCTCTCGCGCCTCCCTGTTTGGAACTTAGCAACGTTGCTCAATACAGCACCTGTATAATGTCTCCCTACTAGGTCCACATGTCAGCCGCCAATGTAGAGGAAACGTGTGTATGTTGGACATTTTTTTTGGTCGCGTCCGCCGGTTTGACCTTGGTAACGTTGTTACATGCGGCAGGCGTGTATGGTCTTGCTGCTGGGGCCCACATGTCAGCCTCTCTCGACAAGAAACGTGTCGATCTTGGTCTTTCTTTTTCCGGTCGTGACTATTGTACAAGTACTTTTTAAACGCACTCGTTAAACTTGATCTCTTGTATGGTAAGGTTGATGGGTGCTAGCTACAGGCAGGTGGGTCGGCCATGTCAGCCTCTCAGTACAAAAATATTGCTACAGATAAACTGCATGCCTTGCCACTACACAAGAAAATTGTTATCCTTTTATAAAACGTAAAAAAGTATTCTAACATCATATATAACTTATTTATTTTTCTTCTTAAAAAATTGCTTGTCCATCTGCTACGCGTGATTGCTAGCAGCTCAACTAAAAAAATGTTAAGTATAAATAATGTAGTAGGTAGTACTTAAAAACATGGATAGGCGGAGTTTTTTTAGGGGTGGGTGGACGGTGCCCAAAAAGGCCGAATTGAAGAAAAATGGGCCAAACAGGGATTGATGGGCTATTTTTCATGGGCTCTTGCCCAATCTAACTGGGCTATTTGGGTGGACGAATGACCCAAAACATGACCGAGTTAGAAGGTCTTGGGCTATAATGAGGCCGGATGGGCTAATTCTTGGGCTCGATAGTGAAAATCCCAAGGTACGTGCTGGGGCTTGGCCGGATTCGAAACAAAGCCGTCAACAATTGAAAAAAGGGTATAAAATATGAGCGCCTAGATCCTAGGCGCATGAGAACTTGTTATGTTAAGGAGCTGACGTCACCCTACTAATTGTGCTAATACTCAGTTGTAACCTAGTAGTTGCAACTCATTAAATTCCCAGTTACAAGTTGTTGCAACAAATGTGTAACCCTCACGTTGCACCAATCGCGAGGTAAATCCAATGGCGAGAGAGGTGACTCTTGAGAACTGGCAAATCCGATAAAATATTCACAGATATTTCTGTGAAAATTGTGAACAAACACCCCGCGCCCGCCAAAACTTTCCGCCGAGGCCCCAAACTTTCCTAAGCCCGCCCTCAATCGAGCGACCAACCCCTATCTCTTCAAATTTTGCGCCATTCTTATGGGAGATGCACCGGATTAGAACCAGGCCGCAAACTTCTCCACGCCTTAAAAAAAACTTCTCGATGCCTTTCTATCAACAGTGCTGGCCTACCACCATCGACCGTACTGTTCTTCACGAGACGCACCGGCCGACGGTCAGCTGGGCGATCCCCACGCTTCGCCTGCTAGATTCAGGCACTGGACATTCTTCTTGGCTTTGGTTTGTTCTCCACCTCTCCTAGAAATAGTTAAAGCTTGTGACCATATAGATTTACAAGGTGCTTGCAGATTTTGGTAGGTATGTTCTTTAGGTAAATCTATAGTAAAGCTCTGGACAGAAGAGTTCGAAAACATCTTAAAAAGGACTTGGTAGAGATCCTATGCAAGCTTTTTACCTGATATATTCCCCATCCTTCTTTGATACGATGGAGCATTTGGTTGTTGATCTACCTGACAAGGAAGTACTTAGAGGTACAGTACATTATAGATGGATGTACCCTATAGAACATCGACTTCGCATTTCCTAGGACCGGGAAGTTATCCGTAGACAGTTTGATAAGTGAGTGTTATGCAAAGATATCTTCACATATAAGACTGTAGAAAAGTTAGATATATTCAGATGTCTGACTTAGCTATGTTTTGTAGGTTCTTCGCAGAAATAAAAGTACCAGCAAATTTCGTTCCACCAATAAAAAGACCGGATGGACTAAGATCTAAGGATCATGTAAGACGCTCAAATTGCACTATGAATTGTCTAGATGGGATAACCTCTTGTCTATTTTGTAACGCTAGATTTCGGAGCTTGAATTTCTGGCCCTTACCTGTGGTCTTGATAGGAGTATAACAACAGCTTCAGCTTGCATTTCCAACGGTGTCTGCCATAGCGCCGATGTACCTTCTGTGGAGACTGATGCAGCTGGAGGTTGTCCTAATGAACCTACACTAGATTGCGTTTAGATTCGAAATCCTTCACTTGACATTGTCTTCCCAAGGAAAAGAAGGTTGTGGATCTAGTAATAACGCCTTCTGTAGAACAAGATGCTGGAGGTGATGATTTCCTATGTCAATCCCTACCATTCTATGACTTGTACGAGTAGTTATCGTAGTTTAATTGAATTGCATGTCCATCTCTATCAATGAAAATATGGCATATCATTTTCCTTGTTTAAAAATAAATAAATATTTGCATGTCTCCTTGTGTTAGTCGATGCAAAGAAGATACTGTTTTCTGTTCAAGTCATGTGAACAAATATGTTTGTATGTAGAGACATAAATGCGGATTGGGTGACAAAATCAGCATAAAATTGCCAGATCAATAACACAAGCATAATGGTATTGCAAGAAAAGGAACAGAACCATCTTTTAACCGTGCTTCTGAAAAGGAGATGAACTAATTCTCGTGCATCTCAGCTAGCATTGGTTTATCATCGATAATACTCAAGCATCCAAATATTATGATTACATACTAGGAGTAGTTCCAGTTCGACACTACAGTTCAACATGCAAAAGTGTAAGAAATGTGTAAGATAGCTCCATAATATAAGTTCCAGGGAAAAGCATACAAATCATAAGAAAGGAAGCTCCGCATCATAGTTCACCACCTTCAGGTGCAACAATTTCTATAGATTGTAAAGCCAAATCACCACCTCCTTCAGGTGGCACGATAATTTCGGGAGCGGGATCAATAGCACCAACATCAGCGCTAGCACCGGTAGAATGAGTCTCGACAATAGGTGAACTATCGAGCACCACAATGTCCTCTGAAGGCTCTTCACTGCCAGCTCCAGCCATACAAGTCTCCGTGGATGGTAAAACCAATCCACCACCTCCATCATCTGGCACGACGATGGCAGGTGCAGGCTCATCAGTACCAGCTGCAACTGCATCAGTCTCCACAGAAGGTAAACAAGGAGGCATCTTAGGTGTAGCGATCTGACATCCATTTTGTACTCCGTCATCAGGAAACTGAGAGTCTTCTTCAACTTTGTGCTTCTGCTGTTACAAGATAAACAAAGATTACAACAAAAGCATCTAGTGCAACGACAAGAACATATGTCATTCTATTGATTTACATTGTCATCTGGCATAGCAGAAGTCACGGGATTGGAACCTATTTCATCGAGAATCCTCTTTTTTGCTCCTTCCCCTATCTCCTTCTGCAGCAAGTTGTAATATTGATTACATGATGTTGATTGACAAATATTGCAAATGTTCAAAAGTTTGCGCTATCGAACTACCAACTTCGAACGGATCCCTAGTGTTCTTAGTTATGGAATCTAGCCTAGAAAATAAGCTTCTATGGAATCCTAGTCTAGAAAAAAGGATGCATACCTGGGATAAGAACTACTCTACACATGACAATGCTGCGCAATCGATAATAAAAATTTAACCGCATCATCAACTCTATCATGTAAGTTCGGAGTGAATCTAGATACACTCATTTCACATAAGCTAAAACATCTTATACTATGAAACAGAGGGAATAGGTACGAGTGTTCTAGTATTTCACAAACCGCAATTGCTGCCACGAGACAGAAATGACGGATGCTCCACCGCCCTACAGAAGGTTGCCGCACCGATCTCGCCGCCACCTGTAGAGGACGGAGCCGAGGAGCTGGTCGGCAACAATATGGAGCGAGAGGCCAGGGGGCGGTAGTGTATGGGAAGAAGGGACTGAGTAAAAGAGGCTATGTGTGCATGGAGGAGGCCGGTGACAGAGTTAAATCTAGCTTGTCTCAGAAGGAACGCGCTGCCACGTGCACCGGCGTGTGCATAACTCCCTCCCTCTCTCTTCTGCGGCAACTACTGATAGTAGTACTCCAGCTAGCTTCATCAAGTTCTATGGTACTCCTACTAGTAGACATTTACTACTACTACTAGGTAGACAAGGAGTACTTGTTCAGAAGAAGAAAAAAACTAGACTAGCACACCGTCATACAGTATTGCCTTGTCAAATCATTGGCGATGCCATGATGAGCGACATGTTTTTACTGGTAAACCTGGAAACATCATTTTCCTTCCACCGCGTGTAGTTTTTGAGCGAAGTACTTACCAACACGTCCAACTTAGGCTTACAGGACCCAAACTGCAGTGAAAAAGAAACAAAACTACGGACCTGCAAGGAGTAATAGTAACAATACTACTATTATACAACATTCTGGAAGAAATTATGTACGAAATAGTAGTAGTAGAGTACAACTGTACTCCTAATAAGGTTCTTTTACAACCTTGGTGAAATATACATACTGGAGAAACTACCAAGTGTACAAAAGGGTTTTTTGGTCATACGGAGTATTTTACAAGCCGGACTGGGTGCAAAACTAAATGCTGAGTACTCGTACATCAGCTAAAAACCAGGCAAAAGAAAGAGTTCAACAGAAGGCCGAGACCAAATGAGCTATCCTTGAATAGGCTCATTCCACTCCAAGGCGTTTGAGAAGCTTGGGATGAACCAAAATGGAGTCTTCGACCATGTCCAGCGAGTGTTGGTGTGGAAACCAACAGCTGTGTCACCATTCAGACTAAAGCGGCAAATTTCAAGATGCGGCCTGTACTTGTAGCCAATTTCTTAGTGTGATGTGTAAACATAGTTCCTTCTCATCAGATGTCCTAGCGGATCATTTGCATCGCCTACTGCAATGATAATTGGATAGTTCACGCCAAGGAAAAGAGAATATGATCCAAGGTCAGTAACCCTTTTCCATCGGTTAGCTACAGTTAACTGGCTTGTGTCCATCGAGAACACATGCACTCAAACCCAAAAGGATAGGTGTGAACGGTGCGACCATAGTGAACAACACTAGTATCATCAGCAATTGCATTGCCCGAGACACCATATGTATACACCAGAAGAAGTCTTGAACCACCGATAGATCTTGCTAACCACCACTTACCAGGATCATGCTCCTCATCGTCCTCAACAAACCCATGTGTCAGGTACAACACATCGCATGGAGACATGATAAGGATAGGACCTTCAAATGGAAAGGAAATGTAACATGGAAATAATATTGATATTGATCTGACATTGTAGAAGTTGATATACAGTACTATTTTCAAAAATCTTGATTATACTTAAGATGTTTGATTGTGTAAAAAATGCCAACCTAGGGAGGTGCTATGGAAATTCTAATTCTTTTCGAAATGGGGATATGCTATGGAAATTCTCCTAGAGACACGGTTTGATTCATGGGATAAAATGAAATAGGAAATAATCCTATAGGATCTTGAATGTAAAGTTCATAGGGAAAAAAGCAAGGTTGGATCCTACAAGATTTTGGTGTCTTATATACCAAAGGAAAACCAACAAGGATTATTTCTAGGAGGTTTAATATCATATCTTATCTTATCTTATCTTACCACTATGTAGTGTATGGATAACTGTGAATATTCACTATTGGATCAGGACTTGCGAATCCCAACATTGCCAACGGTTGGATCTTCTTTTCCATTCTAGCATCTACTTGAAGATTCTATTGATAGTCTTTAGAACAATGAATGCTATGCACAATCCTCAAAACACACTTCTCCATCATTCTAGAATCTTGTCCTTCATTTCTCAAGACCATGTTAACAAAATTTACAAGTATACCTAATAAACGTTGATTTCTACATGATAGAAAATACAAGAACTAAATATGTGCCCATATTTTATAGATGTCGATCAAATTTCTAATTGTTTGAGCTTTACCTAGTATTATAATTCTATATAGTTATGATATGTCATATGTCTAGTATCTGAGTCTCACGTAAATACTACTAGTAGATACCATATTTTCCATGGATGTACTAGTACTAGGAGACAAGGCAATACTATCAGAACTCAATCTTATGAATCAAATTACTTATATGTAAGAAAACTTAGTAAGGATTGCATTCCTCTGAAATTCCTAGAGAATTCGTACGAATCAAAGAGGCTAAAATTCCAATGAAATTCCTAACCAAAGAAACTTCAGAAAAAATAACTTACATTGATTCAGGAATAATATCTGGGTATCACATAAGTACTTACTACTACGTAGTAGATACCATATTTTCCATGGGATGTACTAGGAGACGAAGCAATACTATCAGCAGAACTCAATCATATGAAACAAACTACTTATATGTAAGAAAACCTCATAAAGATTGCATTCCTCTGAAATTCCTAGGGAATTCCTTCAAATCAAAGAAACTAAAATTTTAATGGAATTCCTACTAACCAATGAAAGTTCAGAAAAAATAGCTTGCATCGATTCAGGAACAAAGCTAATAAAATACGCAGGGAGGAGAATTTACCAAGTCCAGAGACTTTCATGCATAAACACAGCCGTTCTCGGTCACGACGAACACACGATCGTATTGGATAATAGCATCGCAGTATCTGAAGTAGCCCTGGAACTCGTTCACACAAACTGACCATCCATGACTATCATTCCCGTTGATGACAACAATTTTGAATTCGAAAATGGCGACTAGAGAGAAATCTTTGTATCCCCCAGCAGCTGTCGGAACTTGGCAAATGACTATCTTCTGCAATTTAGTACGTCGACCTTCATCAGCATCATCCTGAAATGTAAGTGCAGAATATTCGGTCGGTTCAAACCTCGACACTTGTGGAATAACAATCTTGCGACAAGTGTACACGTTGACAAGGTCCCACATGAAATCGGACCCAACTATGACGATCCAAAAATCTTCATTGCCGCTTGCTCGCTGCTCATCAAAACCATTTGACATCACAGCATCAGAGGAGAACCTGTCCAGCGGCGTTAGCTTGCACGGGCTGCCTGCCACTTCGAAGCAGTCTTTGGATTCCCACGGTCTCACCGTCGGGTGAGAATGAAGAACACATGGGAGGCCAAACGGATGAGAAGAAGGCATAGCTCCACTCTCTTTTGCTGATTGAAGAATATGTTTGGACGAACCGACGAGGCTCGCGGCGGTGGTGGCGTCGCAATGGTTGATGAGTACTTGAAGAGGGCCTTCGGTGAACACCTTCTGAAACTACTCAGGATCTTTACAGACCTTGCTCGATCTCACCATGGAAGGAGGCTACGGATGGCGTTTTGGGGGCTTTCTTTGGGTGGGGTGGGGTGGGGGAGGGAGGGAGGGAAGATCATTGGCGTGACCTGGCGGCCAGGGTGCGATGGAGAAGACAAAGGCTGATGGTGCGTAGTAGTACTCTACTACTAGTAGTACTGTAGAAGGTGGGCGAGTGGGGGGTGGGGCTCCAATTGAGTCTAGTTGCACAAACCTCCAACAATTAGAGCCGTAGTTGCAAAGAGCTCCAACTGTTGAGCCCCGGGTATGTAAGAAATAATGTTAAGAGGGATTATCGAGAATTTTGTGCTATGTGCAGCATTTGTACCCAAAAGTAATTGTAGTATAGTAGTTTCTTGCAACTAGAATATCCTGATTATCTGGAGTTCCCTGCAATTTCGGATCCAATTGTTGGAGGTTTGTGCAATTTCCACCCTCCTCATGTTCCGAGGAAGCTCTATGACCCTATGTTCGAACAAAAATTGATCAAAGACAAACGAAAAAAGAAAGACCATCTCTCAGGGCTCGCTTGATTTGCAGGATTCTCAAAATATAAGAAGAGGAAACTACAAGAATTTGGATCAAGTATGTGTTTGAATCACAGGGAAAGCAAAGAAATTATACCATGAGGTTGGAGTGGACGGAAATTTTCTTAAAAATAGAGGGCAAAGGAATACTTTGAAGGAATCTCAATTCCCGTGTTTTTCCTATTCCTATAGTTTTCCTATCCTGTGTTCCAAACGGGACATAATTCCTACATATTGGAATCATGTGAATCAAACAAAATAGTGTAGGATTATTTCCTAAGGGACAAGATCCTTCACAAAACCTTTGAATTTTCTTTGAATCAAAGAAGGAATAAAAAAGGTTTCCTCTCTCAGGAAAAAAAGGAACTCCACCTCTTGGAGAAAAAATGAACTCCACCTCTTGGAGAAAAAAAGGAACTCCACCTCTTGGATAATTCGGTGTGACGAGAGTAGCTACTAAAGTCTATGTCTAGTACTAGCTGTAGGGCCCAACCGTAGCATGTTATTTACTACTATTAATATACTATTATAGTTTCAGTCTTTGTAGGTGGCTCGAAGGAAACAAAATAAAGCTTTGCAGGTAATAATGGCCATGGCAATTTCCAAGATACATAATCTTTTGCTTTTTCATTTTGATCTAGGCGACAACTGGAGGATAGAGGAGTACTAGCTGCTTCGTGTCTTGAGCCATCGAGCTGGAATAGGAGACTGTCAAACCAATGCTTGTTGTCCTGTCAAACCAATGCTTGTTGTCCTGTCAAACCAATTTAGATATCTAAAAACCTGAATTGTCCTGTCAAACCAATGCTCGTTGCATGCAGCTTGACCAAACAGACTTACTGCACTACTTTACTATGCGTTCAAAAAACTAGGGAGTATAAGAAGTACTAGTATAGTAATGTTACACAAAGAGTTTTTTTTGAACGGACATAGAGAGTTCCACATTCATCTTGTAGCACCAAAATCAGAAGTTGTGCCAATATAGTACTGTAGTAGTCACGTCCAGGTTGCTTTACAGGGAAAAAATAGTACGATGAGCAACAAGATCTATCTATTTTTGTACTCCTATTTGCGTATACTAGTAGTAGTACTACGTACTCAGGAACGGCACGAGCGTGTGCTCCACTAGTACGCCTCCGCACGTAGGATAATCTAGTACGGAGTAGATTGCCACCGCATGGTCGCGTAATTATTATGCATTGGTCCTTGCTCTAGTCATGGACACGTGCCGTGGTAGTAAAAAAATTGTGAAAAATAGTTTACTCATAAATAATTACTCTCTTCATCCTAAAATAGTAGATACTGACTTGACTTTGTCTAGATACATATGTATTTCGACGCATTTTAGTACTTAGATGCTCCCTCATTTCCAAATTAGAAAGCATACTAGGTTTTGTTGAAGTCAATATTTATAAACTTTGACCAACTATATGTACAAACATACTAACTTACATAATGTCAAACTCATATAATATGGAAACATGGTTCGTGATGATTCTGATAACATTGAGTTGATGTCATAGATGTTCATATGATTTTCTAGATATTTTTTTTTCAGGAAAGCCTATCCTACACGTTGGACCCACGTCGATGCGTCATCTACACCAGCGCAATTTCGACGGCAATCTTGGTTCAAGACTTAAATCAAGTCGAATTGACAAGTCTGGGCATAAAATTCTATAATCACTGAGTTAGATGACTAAAATCGAAGCACCGTCAGAACGGTTAGTGTGTTTGTCTCCGGTACATGTCGTAGAAGTAAACAATTACATAAAAGTCGTACTAAACCCCTAAATACTCCGTAATAACATTAGCAGCAAACTTAGTTTACATCCAAAATGCATCCTTCCTAGTATCAAAAGAGAACCTATATGCGACTACTACTAGTAAACTGGAGTAGTAAAATAGTACTACTAGTAGTACTATTTATCTGCTAATACACCATTACAGTCTTGATCATCAGCCGTAGTTTAAGATCATTTTTTTCTGTCGATGCAAATCCAGAAACATACATGGGTGGACTGTCCAACCTTCATCAGGAACCGCGGCGGCACCCCGAGGTACGTCCTAAGATTGTCGGACGGGAAGTTGGCCGGTGATGAGCTGCTCATCAGCTCAATTACCGCATTAAGGCTCTCGACCATCGACAAGTCCACCGACCCCGGAGGGCCATGCGCACACAGTTTCACCATGTACCGCGGCCACAAGCACCTGTCCTGCCTGATGCACACCAAGGACACGACAGCGATCGGGCAAAGCACGCTGATGGTCAGGCCGAACACGGCACCATCATCCCCACAGAGGAAGCTCGTGAATCCCCTTGTACTTGTTGGTGGCAGAGTCGGCATGATGCAAAAGAAGGCACTGTCATAGATGGCCCTAGTTACTATGACCCTGTGGGCCTCCTTCATGTGGGGAAGGAGCCCTGCCAGCGAGGCAATGAAATCATAGGCAAAATCAATGCAGGAGCACGGGCCGTGCGAGCACACGATCTTGTGCTCGTCGAGCTTGTCGAAGGCGACCAAGCTAAAGTAGTCATCATAGGGGCACTCAATCATCGCCTCAGACTGGACGGCGTCCATAGCAGCCGGCTCATGATCGAATCCGCCGACGCGGTACACGAACTTGTGGGAGTGGTTACAGAGGGAAGATCGACTCACCGACGTAGTGCCCGCCGGCCAGAAACCCAGATTGGGTGGGTATACTGAAGAGTATACTGATTGAGTTTCACACTGTACTGGTACGATTGTACAGGAATACGCTAGGCATGGGCGCACCGGCGGTAGCTACACTTGGCCACTTTTTTCTTAGACAATGTCCACACGATGTATATGCTTCGTCAAAACAAAAAGGCTACAAAAAGTTGACATGTGAGTAATAAAGCAGGTGTCATGCTGTACTATACCAGACAGTACAGTACAGACAGAGGGAGAGACCGGGACAAGAAGATCTAGGTGAGTGAGATGCAAGAAGATCTACTCCTGGAGGGAGACGAAAAGCCTGCGGCCTGCTGTAGGGGAGAGACCGAGGACTGCATGCATGTCTTCGACACCAATCTGTAATTAAATTTTTTGGTCTTATCAAATTTAAATGGCCTTAATAATCTCAGACAGAGGGAGTACTACTAATAGTAGTAGTACTACATCTTAGAACAAATCAGACAAACTAGTACTGCATTTATTAGTGGTACTTTTTTTTTGAGAAATTATAATTAGTAGTAGTACTTAGATATGTGAAAAACCAATCCAAGTTACTATTTCAATAGAGAGTACGATCACTCCTCTTTTATGGATTCTTGTTTACTATACGTACTAGTAGTAAAAGCTAGAATATAGATTATTTCAGAATAAAATTTGGCTCTACAATATCTAGCATACGTGCAAACCTCAAAAGACACTTTATTTCTTAGTTTCAGGGATCTTGTGCTAAATGCATGGACTTGGATGTAATTTTCATTTTTATGAGGTCCTTGATGTAACTTGTACTTCCACCAACCGTGTGTTAACTAATAAAGCACCTCGCTCCTACGAGACCTACCACAATTAAAAAATAATTACACTGCCCCGATTATCAGACAAAGTGGAACATGGTTTCTTATAATTCCAAAGTTTTTAGAAATAGGATGTTTCAAGCTTCCCAGCTAACTTTGCACACTTTAGTGACTTTTTATCGATTTCACGAAATTAGGTCAAACATTTGCTACACAAGTAAGGGAAATTGATTGCTATTGAATTAAATGTATTTTTGGAGGTAGATGGGTGATGTAGTAAACAATATCGTCGGTGTTAGTTTCCAACTATCACGAAAGAACATTTAATTCTCAATTTTCGAGTGATGACGAGATTGTTCTTTTACGTAAAGAAACTCCGAAGAATATGGATCTGAATATCACAAGACAAGTTTTCAGACATAAAGAGTGGACCAACATGTTGTACTAATGATACCCATGTTTTATGAGCTTTCAAACTTCCATGCTAACTCCGCCAACTTGAATGACTTTATGCCAATTATTTATCGAATTTAAGTCAAATTTGAACTACAAGTAAATTGTAGGTTGCTTTGAAAGTTTTATGAAAACTCTTCTAGAGGTACCTATTTAGGGGACAATTAATATATCATAAACCAACGAGAGTTTTGACGACACGTTCAACTTCATGCTAAGATTTTGCATCTTGACAGTTTAACAAAATTAGGTCAAACTTGAGCTACAAGTAAGCGCGAAAGAACGCTCTTGAATTAAATGTTTGTCGATATTTGAATGACTTCCTAGCTAACTTTACCCATTTGAATGACTTTATATCGATTTATCAAAATTAGGTCAAATTTGAAACTACAAGTAAATTGTAGGTTGCTTTGAAAGTTCTACGAAAAAGCTTTTGGGGGCACCCATCAAGGGGTCACAATTAATATGTCAGAACCACCGAGAGTTTTGATGATAGTTTTAACTTCTTGCTAAGATTTTGCATCCTGACTATTTAACAAAATTAGGTCAAACTTGAGCTACAAGCAAGTAAGCACGATAGATTTCTCTTGAATTAAATGTCTTTTCAAGGGTAGATAGGTGCATCTTCTTGTAGTAAACAATGTTGTCAGTGTGAGTTTCCAACTATCGAGAAAGAACATTCTCAATTTTTCGAGTGATATCGAGATTATTCTCTCCTATAAAGGAAGTCCGAAGAATAAGGATCTGAATGCCACAAGCCAAGTTTTCACACATATATAGTGGACCAACATATTGTACTTATGATTTCCCATGTTTTGTGAGTTCTCAAACTTCCTATAGCTTATCGCTCTGCCCACTTGAATGAATTTATATATAGATTAATCAAAATTAGGTCAAATTTGAACTATATACTACAAGTTTGTAGGTTGCTCTGAAAGTTATATGAAAAAGCTTTTGAAGGTACCCATCAGGGGGTCACAATTAATATATGAGAAACAACCGAGAGTTTTGACAACTGGTTTGACCTTATGCTAAGATTTCGCATCATGACACTATTTAACGAAATTGGGTCAAACTTGAGATACAAAGTAAGCGCGATAGATTGCTCTTGAAATATATGACTTTTCAAAGGTAGATGGGTGTATTTTCTTGTAGTAAATAGTGTGGTCGGTGTGATTTTCCAACTATCAGGAAAGAACATCCAATTCTCAATTTTTCGAGTGATGACGAGCGAGGTTGTTCTTTTCCGTAAAGAAATGTCCTAAGAATATTGGATCTAAATGCCAGAAGCCAAGTTTACCGACATATATAGTGGACCAACATTTTGTACCAATGATTCCCATGTTTTATGAGTTTTCAAACTTCCTAGCTAACTCTGCCCATTTGACCGAATGACTTTATGTCGATTTATCGAAATTAGGTCAAATTTGAAACTTCAAGTACATTATAGGTTGCTTTGGAAGTTTTACAAAAAAATGTTGGAGGTACCCATCGACGGGTCACAATTAATATATCATAAAACACCGAGAGTTTTGACGATAGGTTCAACTTCTTGCTAAGATGTTGCATCTTGACAATTTAACGAAATTAGATCAAACCTAAGCTACAAGTAATTAAGCACGATCGATTGCTCTTGAAATTAAATGTATTTTCAGAGGTAGATCGGTGCATCTTGTTGTAGTAAACAATGTCGTCAATGTGAGTTTCCAACTATCAGGAAAGAACATTCAATTCTACATTTTCCAAGTGAAGACGAGCGAGGTTGTTCTTTTTCGTAAGAAGTCCGGAGAATATTGGATGTGAATGCAACGCCAAGTTTACAGACATATATAGTAAACCAACATGTTGTACCAACGATTCCCATGTTTTATTTATGAGTTTTCAAACTTCCTAGCTAACTCTGCCCATTTGATCGAATGACTATATGTCGATTTATCGAAATTAGGTCAAATTTGAAACTACAAGTAAATTGTAGGTTGCTTTGAAAGTTTTAAGAAAAATCTTTTGGAGGTACCCATCGATGGTTCACAATTAATATATCTGAAAACAACGAGAGTTCTGATGATAGGTTCAACTTCTTGCTAAGATCTTGCATCTTGACAATTTAACGAAATTAGGTCAAACTTGAGCTACAAGTAAGCGCGATAGATAGCTCTTGAATTAAATGTCATTTCAGAGGTAGATGGGTGCATTTTCTAGTAGTAAGCAGTGACATGGGTGTGAATGTCCAACTACCAGGAAAGGATATTGAATTCTACATTTTCCGAGTGAAGACGAACAAGGTTAGTTGTTCTTTTCCGTAAAGAGAAGTCCAAAGAATATTGGATGTGGATGCCACAAGCCAAGTTGACAGACATATATATATATATATATATATATTGGATCGACAACATGTTGTACTTGCGATTCCCATGATTTATGAGTTTTGAAGCTTCCTATAGCTAACCCCGCACATTTGAATAACTTTATGTCGATATCTCGGAATTAGGTCAAGTTTGAAACTACAAGTAAATTGTAGGTTTTGCTTTGATAGATTTACGAAAAAGCTTTTGGACGTACTCATCGAGGGTTCAAAATTAATATACTAGAAATCAGCGAGAGTTTCGACAATAGGTTCAACTTCTTACTAAGACTTTGCATATTGATAATTTAACGAAATTAGGTCAAACTTGGGCTAGCTACAAGTAAACGCCATAGATTGCTCTTGAATTAATTGTCTTTTCATAGGTAGATCATCGGTGCATCTTCTTGTAGTAAACAGTGTCATCGGTGTGAGTTTCCAACTATCAAGAAAGAACATTCAATTCTACATTTTCCTAGTGAAGAATACGAGCGAGGTTGTTCTTTTTCCTAAAGAAAAGTTCAAAGAATATTGGATCTGAATGCCACAGGCCAAGTTTACATACATATATATTGGACCAACATGTTGTATCAACGATTCCCATGTTTTATGATTTTTCAAACATCCCATCTAACTCTGCCCATTAGAATGACTTCATGTCGATTTATCGAAATTAGGTCAAATTTGAAATTACAAGTACTAGTAAATTGCACGTGCCCTGCACGTGAGACTCAGATAATAGACATCTATGATATTATCATTATAAAATTATAATAGGTAAAGCGAAAAAAATATAATAGGTAAAATTTGAACTACTACAAGTAAACTGTGTAGGTTGCTTTGAAAGTTTTACGGAAAAGCTCTTAGAGGTACCCATCGGAGGGGCGCGTGAGAGGGGGGGGTCAATTAATATACTATCAGAAACCAAAAGAGAGTTCTGACGACAGGTTCATCTTCTTGGTAAGATTTTGTGTCTTGACAGTTTAATGAAATTAGGTTAAACTTGAGCTACAACTAAGTGAAATAGATTGCTCTTGAATTTAATGAAATTAGGTCAAACTTGAACTACAAGTAATAAATTGTAGGTTGCTTTGAAAGTTTTATGAAAAAGGCTTTTGGAGGTACCCATCGAGCGGTTAATTAATATATCAGAAACCACAGAGAGTTTTGACGAGTGGTTCGACTTCTAGCTAAGACTTTGCGTCATGAAAATTTTAAACACCTTTTGAAAATGATCCCGTGCATCCGGACACAATTCGTGCCCCAAAATTTGAGATACTTCGAAATTCCCATTCGACCCCTATTAAATTTGGTCGGTGGGGGGCTTCATTCGTAATTTTCCCAGTATAGTGCTAGCAGTACCTAAACCCAACCCACCCCTCCCCCTCTCTCTCCTCCAGGAATACGTCACCGACCATAACATCCCCGCTGCACTTTAGCCGACATACACACACACTTGATCTGCTCAATGAACCCTCTTGTCCGGCGCGCTGAGCACATCATCGACCGCCTAGGATCTGCTCCATGGACACCGTGGTCTAGCGTTCTGCTCGTATCCTTGCCCGCCCAAGATCTGCTTCCCTGTCGTCGACACCCACTACGACCGTAGCACCTTCGGTGACCTCGACGTGACCCGTGAGGATGCGGAGGAGGCCTAGACGCCGCCCCGACCGAGGTAAATCCAGATCTCCCTGCGCGATTTGTTTGTTGGCAATATACTGTATTCGTTCTAAATTTCCTAACTAACAGGTTCTTTACCTGATATACATCTGTTATGTACTCCCTCTATTTCAAAATATAAGATGCTTTAGCTTTGTGAAAGAAGTGTATCCAGACTCATTTTAGTGTGTAGGTTCACTCCAAATCTAGATGAACCTACACACTAAAAGAGGTCTAGATGCACTCTTTTCACAAAGCTAAAACATCTTATATTTTGAAACGGCGGGAGTACTAAATTAACCCGTTGCGGTTATGCTTAAACTCCACACATTGAACTATTTTTATGTACTGTACTATTTCTTTGTGAATTATTAGTCACTTAACTTATTTGTTTACATTCTCTGCTATACCTGTCCACATGAGATATGATTATATAAAATCTCTCTCATTCGCCGATTTACAAACTATAGTATTTCCATCGTGCTATTGTCCTGCTATCTTATACTACACGTTAACACACGTCATACTATTTGACCATTATGTACTATCGATTTGATCCCTCTTAACCTACGGCTCAAACTATTTGCTGTTATTATGCAAGGAGCAGCCTCAGTTTGTACACAATATCATAGAGTGAATGGCTCCTATAATCTTGTAAGACCCCATCACTTTTGTTTCACTTCATGCGAACGTATATCATGTTGGAACCTATTTGTATTTACAGTTGGCCTTACCTTTATGCAGAGGAGCAACAATGGAGTACAAACTTCGCCCGTCCACACGAGCCACCGTAGATCTCATGTAACACCTACCGTAAGGCCCCCCACCCAAAGTTTGGTCCTTGCCACATTTTTTGTTTGCTTAAATTTACCATTTTTCTTTCTTGTTTTCATATTTTTTGCCAAAAATTAGCGTCAAACATTTTAGCCCCACTATGGTCTACTTTTGTTCCATGTGCTTAGTCCAATTTCCTAGATATGGAGAGGCTGGTGTATTGCATCTGAGTTGTCTGATAATAAGAACAAGGCCACACTAGCGATAAGATCCACACATGTATCATAAGGAACTATGTGCAGTTCATCTCACTCTTGTATCTATTGTGTATCATAGTTACATGAACTGGCTATTTTAATACGAGGCACTTGATGGTTCAGTTTGTTGTTCTCAGGCCGCCGAAGCGTTGAAATTATATGGCTATTCATGAATAATTCAATGTATGATTGCTTGATTCATTGTTTGTCTGAAATTATCTAGCTAGCATATTCGAGGCTCACAATTGATGTGTTTTTATTGGCTGAGTTACTCTTTTTTGTCTATGATTATATCAGTGGCAGATTTTGTTGTGTAGTTCCTGGCTAGTTTATATATGAGAAACATAATGGCTTAGTTTTAATATTCGTTTTATTCATGTTCTGCACATTCTAGTTTGAGCAGTCTGCATCAGGTACTTTGGTTGATTGCTCGCATTGTTATTCAAAATGAATTTGTAGTTTGTTTCCCAAGTCTGTTGTCTAAGTAACTTTTTTGTCTTGGTCTCAGCCATCTTCAAGTAGAGCAGTCATTTCACAGAGTAGAACATGCTCGCATCGCTCCATGACACCAGCTGGTCCACTTATTCAAGAAGAAATAGATGTATGAGCCACCATTATTAATTTCTTCTTTCCTTATATATTACCGCATTGACACATTTAAAATTCATGGTGGTGTGATTGCATGGTAATGGTGTTATAACTTGTTTTGTGTTTGTTCTAGGCTACAAATGACCCTCTGAATGCCGAACAAAGACCCGCTTCTCCAAGTTTAGATTTTGTTTCACACAGCAGCAGTGACAATACCTATTGCTCATGGCACACCGCTTCGACTGATCCTCGTTTTTTAGCCAAAAGATTATTTGAGGATGCCCTCCAAGATGCCCATGATATTGTTGAGAAAGAAGCCAACAAAATAGATTCAGTAATCACCATAGCATGCAAAGACTTATATGAATTGAAAAATAGGCAAGCTTTAACGCACAACATACTTAATAATCTCATCTGCATCTCTCATGGGAAGCGAGTTGTTACATGTCTCGGGATGCAAGCTCCATAGTGACCTTTTCTGTAACACTAGTTATGGTTTTTTTTAGTTGTCTAGACTCTGATGCAACTTTTATGCTTCATTTTATTACTATCAACTTTACTGAGGATTGTAATAATCTACTGTAATTTGTAGTTGTAAGTTGTTTGAGGATTGTTACAAACTGAGCATTTATCAGAATTACTATATACATGAAAAAACAGTGAAATTGTAAGAGGTAAAACACACGATCTACCGGAAAGGGAGAACGTCCATTGTATTACACGGGCACCATAGAACTTGCAAAATTCATAGACATTCACTCAACAATGTGAACACATAAAGAGCTGACCTGAAGGGAATACATCAGGAGCAGACCCACACAATCCATCAATCTGATGGATAACCGTCATAGTAATCATAGTGGGTGGTACCATCCTCGCCATAAGGCGGCACCATCTGCAGCTCAGAATGCTCGACAATTTTGCAATACTCTGCCAGCAATCGATTGAGTTCTAAAGGACGTTCATTGATCCATAATCCTCCTACTCCATACCCATATACAACGCTTGGCTCCTCTTCCCACGCAAGAGCCTTAAAGTTGTAAGATCTAATCTCGGATAGGTCCACATAGTATATGTTGCTGGCCTGCACCATGGGTACCATGGTGCTGTCAATGCAGACGTACCGATTGTCAGCAACGAAGAGAGCACGACTTTCGATGCCTCTGACCGACTGAAGGACACGGTTCTAGGTATCAACCCGGTAAACAACCGGCCTGCCACCATAGACCGGTCCACTCACAAAAAACAACAACTCCCCGTCGGACTCGATGAGGTAAAAACGATTCTCTGGGAAATGGCAGCCCGGAACAGGGCCTGTAATGGTGGGATTCATCTCCAGGGTTCGTGCGGAGCGCTGCAGCTAGACATCTCCATGAGCAGCCTCACACATAGTCGAGAGGACAGAACCGTATCTGTCTACAACAAAAACATCACCGGCGTAAGAAGTCATGCTTCGGAGTTCCACGAAGTCATACGGCAAGTACCACCCTTCACCAAAGACCGGGCAACTCCCTTCCTCCGTGCTCTCATCCGCCCACCGAATGGTGGTGTTCTGATGGTTTGATGTAAACACCATCAACAATAGGAACATCATCACAGCGACAGAAGCCACCTACTCGGTCGATATCTCCGCCCGCAGGCGCTTGATAGCACCCGAGAAGGGGTTGTACAACCGGGTCTTTTATGTCTCCACCCTTTGTCCAAGCACAAGGAGGCCACCGTTTGTGCTACCGACATAAAAGTACCTTCTAGAGATAGAGGGAGGAGAAATAGAGATTCAGTCAAGGTAAACCGACTGAAATTCAATCAAGGTAAACCATAGAGCAAAACCCTAGGCAACAAGTGGACAAAGAAACCAAAATTGAAAAACAGATAGTATAGGATGTGAATGCAAAAAAAGGATCGCATATATACAGATGAATATAAAGAAAGCACCTGCGAATGACCCAGCTAATCTTCTTCTCAAGGTGGCGGCCAGTTCTCACGTTTAGCAACGTGATGGCGGTGTCTTCTACCCGATACTCCTCCGACAACTGGTGTCTAGAACAATCCAGTTGGTTGGCATAAAGCGCTCCTCTGTGCAGCCGTGCCAGGCGCTGCAGACTGCCTGAAAGGCGGCATAGTAGTCGAAGTCCTCCGTCGAAAGGAAGATGTCACCTATATTCTAGACGAGTCCCTCAGGGAGACCAGCCCATCGCGAGTCCTCCTGCTTCTTACTGGCCATGGATGATGGCGTTCGTGTGGTCCCGGTCCTACCGACTAGCACAAGAAGCGGTTCCAGAGAAACACATTTAAACAAAGGCCCGGGAAAGCCAAGCGAATCGTGTGGAAACGAGACGACATGATGCACACAGCAACTGCAAGCGCGTTTCATCAAACTGGCACGGGCACGCGCATGCGCACTAATTACGGGGAATGTTCGTTTGCGGTACCAAACTTGGTGGGTGAGCGCACCGCGGTACCCGAGTTGTCATCACTCGCGCGGAGGGGCCAATTGTCCAGAAGGGCCAAATGGGGGTGAATACAAATCTAATGGCCAAACGGTCGTTTGAACCAGACGAAAAACGGTTGAACTCAAATACCGCCATTATGCCAACTCTTCTTGGCCCGCCATGTTAGTATTCCCCGTTATCTTTTGCGGTCGTGGACTAGCTTACCCCTGCGTGGACCAGATCCCTGAGTGGACCAGATCTATTTCTTTGCTCTACTCTGGTCTTCTCCCCTACTCCCCTCCCCATAACATTTGCTCAGCTCCGGCTGCTCGTCTCAGATCGGAGCTCGCACTTGCTCTAATTTGCGTCCCCGCCATGTCCGGTCAACCTCCCACGCCTCTAATCAAAGCTCACAGCCGTCGCCGTTGCATCGTCCGTCGTATCGGAGCTTCGCGTCCCTGAACTAATATCTCGCCTCTGGCTAGTCCTTCTCGCACGGCAAAGCGCGTCCCGTCGGGCGATCCAGGCCAGCGACCGGCCTCGGGAAGTTGCGTGCTATCGTGCACCCCAGGAATGGTAGCCCTGGCACAGCAGTTCGACGACCACGCTCTCATGGCCACCATGCCGGGCGTCCGTCCCGCCGTGTCGCCGGCAGAGTTGCTGTCGGCTTTTAGGTCTCATTTTGGGATCAGACGAAATGAGGTCAACATTGAGGTATGCGTGCCGCCATTTGATTTTTTCGTCCAGTTTGAGCACAACTCAAACACCGAGCGTGTTCGCATTCTTCCCGTTCTTTCGAGTGCTGCGGGGAGAAAATGAGCTTCATGCGTTGGCATCGCGCCTGTGGGTGGGATGATCGCTTGGGGCAGCTTCGTTTCTTCTCCAAACTCGGCTTTGACAGCCTCCCATTGGATGCTTGGGAGCTGGAGGCCCTCAAGCAGGTCGTCAGTAGCCTTCGCGGCGAGATGGTGGAAATCGTGCCATCGAGCGACAGATGGGTCATCGAGGTAAAGGCGTGGCTGAAAGATCCTGAAGCCATTCTTAAGATGTCGAGCTGCAGATTCCAAGCAGGGCAGGGCGACAGCTTTGCTGGAAGCACCCGATCATCATCCACCTGGAGGAGGTTCTGGAATCGGTACATGGCATTAAGGGCCCCGAAGAGGCTGCCAGAAAGCGCCCTCGTCACCTGCAGTGTTGGCCTGGAAGGATCGATGGCACAGGACCGCCACCGTTTCGCGACGGGGCACACAGTTTCGGTGGGGGGACCGGGCTTGGACGAGCTGGTGGTTCTAATTTCCCTCGAGTGAAGACAGAGCTCTAGTGAATTGTCGTGGTGTGTGTGGCTAATGAATTTGTAGTATGGAGAGCATAGCAGGAAGTTAGCATCGACTAAAAATGTGTAATAGTTTGAACCGATGTAGTACGTGTGTGTAATAGTTTGAAGTAGTATGTGTGTGTAATAGTTTGAATCGATGTAGTATGTGTGGGTAATGAATTTGATGTAGTGTGTGTGTGTAATAGTTTGAATCGATGTAGTTGAACACCATGCTTTATAATTTCTGTGAATAACCAAGGACAACCTCATGAAAAGAGGGTGGTCTGGTAATGAGCAATGTCAATTCTGTGGATGCCAGGAAAATGTAGTCCATCTCCTCTTCAAGTACAAGGTAGCTACATTTGTAACACGTTGAACTACAGGACCATTTTGCAGGCAACACAAGACAAAGGAAAAAATGGTTTACAGCACAGACAGCAGACGCAAAATCTGTAGTCTGGGATAAAAAGATGCCAGTTAACTGGATTGAACCATGACTAGTAATTGAAGGAAATAGGTACTTGATAGTACTTGCTTACAACAGTAGTACTTCCATACAAAAGGGTCTTATACCTGCACAAAAGTGGGCTAAACTTCCTACTAGTTTATAGAACAATTCGTCAGCATTTCATCTACACAAGCCATTCTTCAGTCTGAACTTAACTATTCTACACTGAAGAAACTATAGATCTCCACCAGAAAAGTTGGCTGGCCAATTGCCTTGAGAGGACATAAGTTCTTTGATCATTTAACCCAAACTGATCTATTGCCTTCCCGCCAAACTACAAGAAATCTGCATCGTTCATGCATGAGTGATTTGCGTGCGCCAGTCCCGGTTCAGTTGGACCATCCGCGCCGCCGCAACGATTTCTTCGAAACTGAAATTCGACATCTCCTTCTCGGGATCGTAGGTCCGTGTGAACTCGAACCTGAATTCAGGGGCTGAGCTGATGCTCGCCGCCGGCTCTGGCTGTCGAACAATCCAGCATGCTGAGTGTAGACGCTTGGTCGCCGCCACGGTACGGCCTTCGACGGTGCATAGGATGGAGCGTATTTGCCGCAGACGGCGTTCTCCTAGCCTACCCCACTGAGGTAAGGTAGTCCACGCCGAAGCATGGACGCGAGAGTTCCTAGACCTTGGCGCTGCCCTGTTCGAGGGTGTGTACCCTCAGCGGAGGCAGCGGCATGCTCTCATGAACGATTTGATACGTACCTTGTTCCCACTGCCTAGAGCATGCCGTAATGCCGCCGCACGATTTCTCCACATCGCTCTCTTGGCCCTGATTGCCGCATCTGGCGCCAACGACGGCCAGTCGCCACCGCGGCCGATTCGGCACATTCGGGGAAATCATCCGCCTGGCAGGGCAATGGGAGACCGACCTTGAAGTAGAGCTTCATGGTATGCCTTAGAGGGGCTAAATACCCCAGTTTCGGCGGCTGTCATGGCGGCGGCGGCTTAGGCGGGGCCATGTTACCCTAGTTGGTGCGGCGCGGAGGAGCTGCGCAAGGTGAACTGTGGTTAGTCAGAGAAGGGGAGTGAAAGACTGACAATAGGTTTGGACTACGGGCACGCGTGAAAATGACCATTTCACATTTCCTTAGAGGGTAATAATTCAACACTCGTTGCATTAACAGCTCAATCTTTATTTCCCTTCTCAGCATAAGAGTGCGAACGTATTAAAAAGATCGGTTGTGGCTATCCACCTCATCAGGCAATGTACAAGGACAGGTAGGAGACGGGACCGGGTTTCATTTTAGAAATGTTGATGACTCTGCCCTTATGTTTATATGATATTATTTATATGCCACCATGTACTGTCGAGTGTAGCAACACCATCAGAAACAGGGGATAACGACGTGGCGTGTTTTATTTTTTTAAAGGGCATCAGAAATAGGGGATGCCGACGTGGCATGTTTTCTGACTGGCGGGCCCGCCCCCTCCACCTTCGACCGCGCGCATCCCAGGTTCGAGGGGTGGTGCCGCCCACCAACACATTATTGTGTAATTTTCCATGTGGGACCTGAATTCCGGCGCTGAGCTGATGCCCATGTCGAACACAGAGAATTCTGAAAGAAGCTACTAAAAATAAATACTTTGAATTCTGGAAGTACTAAATTTAAATACATTACAATTTTGTCTGAAAGTTAATACGCATACTACTCATCGAAATAATATCAATACAGTACAAATTTCTACTTCGAAAAATAGACATGAAAATGCTAGCAAATAACCTAGGATGAATATAGGATTCATTCTCCCCTATATATTTCGTCGTCGGCGGCTCCCGCATGCTGCAACACACATTCAGAGAACTCTCTCCGTCTGCAATGTGCTGCCAGTATCTCGTCTAGAGGGTAAGGCCTCGGTGTATGTTCCAGACTTAAGCCATACGTCATTGTTGGTTCCTCTTCCCAGGCTTGAACCTCATGATCGTACAGTCTGATATAATTCCTGTAGTATATGCAACCAGGTTTGACTGTGGGTGTAACCTGGTGTCAATGGAGATAGACCGACTGTAATCAACAAAGAGGGCACGACTTCCAATGTCACCGACGGCCTCGAGAGAGCGGTTCTCCGTGTCCACCCGGTATGCTTGCCCTTTGGCGAAATCCCCATTCAACACAAGAAGTAGATCACCATCTGACTCCACAAGGTAAAATTTGTAAGTTCCGCGTACCTGTTCAAAGACTAGGGCCGAAATTATTTTGGCCATCGTGATAGTGCTCGCGTGCTGCTCTAACTTGATGTTGGTCGACAAGATGTCTCCATTATCAAGTAATGCATATACTTCCCCTCGGAATGTCGTCATGCAGTCCAGAAGCATAGAAGGAGGTGGCGAATACAATCATTCTCCAAATGATTCATTGATTTGCCCCGTTGGGGTGCTCTCATCGGCCCATGCAATATGATCTGGATAATTGGTGCAAACGAACACCATCGTCGGGGACTTCGTCACGACAATAGATTGCAGAGGATCAGATGGTATGTGTGCTTGAAACTCAGTGTTAGACTTATGAGTGATTGGGTTCAGAAGCCGAATCTGGTACGGCTCCACCCTCTGAGCAAGCACGATGACGCCACAAGAAACACCGACGAAGTAGAATCTTTTGGAAGAAGAGGGCATCAGTTAGCACTAAGATGTTTACAATGGAAAATACCAATAAATTTTGGATGTGAATGTGAACCTGTGATGGACGTCCATTAGATTTGTCTTGAAGCAACGACCAGTGGCAAGGTTGAGGAAGGTGAAGTCGCCAACGTCTGGAAGTGTGTGATCTATCATGATCTAGTTGTTGAGATGGAATTCGGGCACCTTTAAAGTGCGGCGCCAATCGGTGCAGACTTCCCGACAAGCAGCATATGTGTCGACGTACTCCTCTTTCTCCAGAAAATAGTCGGCGATCTTGCAAAGTGGGTCAGCTGGGAGATCAACCCAGTTCCTCTTCATCCGGCTACTGGCCATGGCTTACATGCGGGAATGTTTTGATCGAGGAAGAAAGAAGAACTACCACTGCGAGGAGAAGAAGAAGGGGATAACAGACGAGGGAGATGAAGCGGAGTTGCCACTGCGAGGAGACGATGAGACGGGGGATAAGAAGCGGAACTGCCAATTCAAGTTTGGATCAATGGGCTTTTTTCGGAACTAGCGCGTGAACCAGCCATGCACTGCATGCAAGTTTTGATCAAACAGACTGACATGTGGGACCTGCTAAAAATGTCCGTGAAGTGCTCCCCGTGCAGAGTGCGCTGACAGGTGGCATGTTTTCTGATAGGCGGGCCCGCCTCCTCCACCTACGACGGCACGCGTCCTAGGTTCGAGGGCTGGTGCCGCCCACCAACACATTAATGTGCAATTTTCCATACTTTATTGCAACCAGCTTCGCTCCGCTCCTCTCCTCTGCTCCTGCCGCCACCACTCTGCTCAGTCATGGACCGCTCTCGTCGTCCCCTTGGGTCGTCGTCCTCCCGCCCTCCCCTCCCTACCATCCCCTCACGTCCCCTCCCCTCCCCGCCTTGTCTCCTTGCCGCCACCCACCGCCCAGGCGCGTCTGGAAACGAAAACCGAGAGTCGGCCGTTGGGTTAGGTGCCCAAAGACGCTGGTGATCTGGATCCCGCTCGGAGGTGGATCCTGCTAGGCTTGAGAGCCCCGATATGGGTCCTGCGCGGCTGGAGAGCATGGAATCTCCTTCAAGTCTGGAGAGCATAGAGGACAACGAAACGGGGGGAGAGGAAGCAGGGTGCAGAGCTTTGGAGGTATGGAGCCCGGAGAAGGTGCCATGCGTCCACATTGAAGGGTAAGAACTGTGATTCCTTATCTGTATACCCCAATTAGCGTTTCTAGTCCCGTGGTGATGGCAAGGATATGTGTTGGTAACCGCAGGACGTCTGTACAACTTGTCCTTGAGCATGATGCTTTGTCAAGCGAGCATGAAGGCACTGAAACATGTGGCGGTGCGGATGATGATGAGAAAGCGTATCCAGACATGACTGCTGACCCTGATAGGATGGAGAGTAGGGAATATTTGGTTGATTCGAACTTTGAGCCTGACTATGGGACTGATAAGGAAGAGGAATGTGAAGATGTGGAAATGGGATGTAGATACGATGACAAAGACGTGGACAGGCCAGTGATACACTTTGACAGGCACAATCCTACAATTGATGAGGGGATTGTCTTTGATAATGTGGAGGACTGCAGATATGAAGTTGCAACCTATGCAATCAGAGTTGGGTTCGAATTTATCATTGAAAAGAGCGACCAAAAGAGATTTAGGGTGCACTGTAGGGAAAGTAATGTGTGTAAATGGAGATTACATGCATCTCCAATGCAGGGTGGACACCCATTTCAGGTTGCAATAGCTACATTTAGTTTCAGTATTTCTCATATTTATTCTGCTGATAACTAGCTCTGGATTATTTGGATTCTTATTGAATGCAGATCAAAGTAAACACTAAGAAACACAACTGCCCTAATACTTCTTTAAGTGGTAAAATTAGACCGGCGACTACCAAGTGGATTGCTGCTACTGTACTTGACTGGGTGAGGCAGGATCATAACATTGGACCTGCTGAACTCAGAGCAAAGATTAGCAAAAAGTTTAACATTCTAATTTCTTATCACAAAGTCTTTGATGGGAAGGAGATGGCTCTAGACTTCATTCAAGGCAAGTGGAATGACAATTTTCATATGTTGTATAGTTTCAAAGCTCAGGTAGAGAAAACATCACCTGGTAGTGTTGTTGACATCGATTACGAGGTTGTGAAAGGGAGATAAAAGGTCTCGAGGGGGGTCAGGTATAAGCAGGCAGATAAGATATGCTTCAGGAGATGTTTTGTCTGCCTGAAGGCATGATGGAAGGGGTTCCTAGACGGTTGCAGGCCATACTTGGCAATAGGTGCAACTTCTTTAACATGGAAGTTCAGGGGACATGTTACTTCTGCTTGTGCTTTGGACGCGCATAATTGGCTTCTACCCGTAGCTTATGCTGTTCTTGAGGGTGAATCAAATGAAAGCTGGACATGGTTCATGCAGAGACTACGGGAAGTAATTGGTCACCCTGAAGGCTTGGTGATACACACCGGTGCATCTGAGGGTCTTGAGAATGCTGTTGATGTTGTGTTTCCTAGGGTTGAGCATAGGGAATGCATGCGCACCTCGCTACTAACTCATGAAGAAGTTCAAAGGAAAGATCTTTGAAGAGGACTTGTGGCGATCAGCATACACATACATCCCAAGCACGCATGCTACTTACTTGCAGAACATGTATGTAGTGCCAAAGGTGAAAAAATACCTTGAGGAACATCACACCAAGCTATGGGCCAGAAGCAAGTTTGGTGAGTTAAGCAAGGTGGATTTTGTATGCAATAATTTGGCAGAGAGTTTCAATGACAAGATTTCGGGCATGAAGACACTTGGAATTGTTATTTTGTTGGATGCAATAAGACAGTGCATAATAGTGAAGATAGATTTAAGGCAAAGAATTTGTGCAAGAAAATTTTTAGGCCATAAAATAGTTCCAAAGGTGGTTATGTTACCGAATGCAAGAACCAGGGCAATGAGAATGATAAAGATGAGGGTTGTCAGAAGTTCTAGAACATTGGCTGAGGTTTATGCAGAATACAAGCACGGAAGTGAACGGAGGTACACTGTAGACATTGGAAACAAGACTTGTTCATGCAGGCAGTGGCAGATTACTGGTCTGCCATGTCACCATGCAATTTACTTCATATTAAATTTTAGAGGTAACAGAGCTGAAATAGAGAACTATGTCGACAACTATTTCTCCGTGGACAAGTTTGCTGCAACTTATGCAGAAAATGTACCACCTATGGCCGATGAAAATGATTGGGAGATTGTCGATCCAGGGTTCAAACTTCAACCACCAGTTCTTAGGAGGCCACCTGGGAGGCCTAGAAAGCTAAGGATCGAAGCCTCCACCGATAAAGGTCCAACGCTAGGAGCTAGGAAAAGGAAATGCGGACGTTGTGGCAGATTCGGCCATATCAAGAGGTTGTGCAAAAACCCAGTTACACATGCTATTGTCCCTGTTCACACCCCGGTGGCAGAAAATGAGGCTTCTCAGCCAGAACTGACGGAAGAGCAACACGAAGACGGTGATGAGCACTCAGAGGAAAACGTACGTAAGCAGCCAATTTATGAAGAAGTGGAGGTGCCGGCGAGAAAAGGGTGTGAAAAGAAACAAAAGGGTAAGCGGAACAGGGAGGAAAGGGCAAATAATGGAGGTGTATTAGAATATGAAGAAGTTGCAGGGGTGATTGAGGATGTTCTTGAGGATCTTTCGGCTAACTGCAGGAGAAATAATAAATCCCTGTCAATTTCATCTTTGTACGATTCTCCGGATGAAAGGTAAGCTTAAAAATTGTTTTATTTGCCATTTTATCATTTTTTATCCTCATCAACTGATGCTTAATGCAGCGTGGGCTAGCAGACTAATAAGAGGAGCAGAAAGATGCGGGCACAGTAACGTTGTATGTTGAATTATATCATTGAAACTAAACTAGCCGTGTCGTCTTTTATTTATATCTGGAGCATGCAACGTGTCTGTGATGGGGTCATGTGGACCAGATTACATTTTTTTAAATATTATTACATTAATTTTTTACCTGCGTTTGGACGCGGCTACTAGTTCCCATCTCCCTTGCATTCCCATCTCCTCTGGCGCACTCCAGAATTATGGCTGTGCCATAAAGTAGCAGAGCCAGCATATTGTCCCATCAGGTGTGAACTCAATGACTTTGTTTGTTCAGAATTTGACGACTTTTGATTAGTTTGAAAGACAGAGAAACCTAAAATGTTGGGGATATACTTTCCGGGTATCCTCACAGTTCCTCACTGACCAGGGTGGCCCACTTTGGGTTAGAGCATTGCTTCACGAGCGGCCCAGTCAGGGAGAAAGACGGAGTCCAATCCGGCTACGGGAAGGCCCAGAAGACTTATCGACTTAGGCCCATAATGCTACTTGTAGTTCAAGATGTACTCTGTAACCGACTCTCAGTCGTAGCCGGATAGATCTCTCCTGTAAATCCTAGGTCGGATATCTATATAAGCCGTCCTAGGGAGAGCCCTTAGGGCACCTCAATACTTTAGACCCTCAACTCGCACAGGCGAAACCCTTGTAACCCATATTCCGGCTCTGCCGTATTAGTGGATTGCTAGCAGGAGTAGGATCCGTCCAAAGCCGGCGGATTCGAACCTGGGTAAATTTGTGTGCTCACCGTCCCGGAACACCGTACGTCTCACACCCTCTCTTCCGCACGCCTTGAGGACCCCCTCATGGCGTACTTGTCATCAATCTGACGACATAAAACATGTATCTAGACATGTTTTGGGTATAGACACATTTATTAAATATCTAAAAAAACTAAGTCAGTTATATCTGGACATGAGTAATACACTATTACAACACGCTCGATCCCTTCTCCTCAGGCGCACTCCAAATTACGGCTGTGCCATCAAGTGCTGGGAGCAGAGTCAGCGTATTGTCCCATCAGATATGCCAGGGAACGCGTGAACTTTATTTTCAGGATCGGACGAGTTTCAATCGACTAGTTTCAAAGACAAATACAATTAAAACATGGCCAACATATATAGATTATGACGATAATCGACCATGACACAGGTGACCCAGATCCAAAGAGCGCATTAAGATACCGTACATAGATTTAATTTATGCTTAAGTGGCCCTAATCGACTATGACGCTCCCGCAGTCTCCATCGTTGACAACGTTGTCCGCGTCGCCGCCAGCCTCCTCCGTGTCGAAATCGATGCCAACATTCCCGGCAGCATTCCTCCTCCTCATGGATTCTTCACGGCGTGCTGCATCGATAACGGTGGAGGTCGTACGCCCAGGCACTGCCCAGAAGCGCTGCCTTCCTTTGGGGTTGCACAGATCCGGGTGGATCTCCCGCCGGTGGGTTCCGCACAGCTCAATCAACGCATCCCGCTCCTTCTTCAACAGCTTTCGCCAGTACGCGCTCGTCCGCGAGTACTGCTCCATTGCCCTCTTCCGCTTCGACAGCTGGCGGCGGCGCTCCTCGATCTGCCTCGCCAACGCGTTGTCGCGCAAGAGCGGCACGACAGGAACACCGACGTAGCTGAGCTTAAAGCCGGACGGAAGTCTGGCTAACAGCGGCGCGAGTATGTCATAGTGGGCGAACATCTGAGCCTTGTGCAACCTGAGTTTGGGCCTCTCCCTCTCCATGGCGATGAAGGAACACAATCTGATTTTCGGCCCCGAGGTAAAGGGGATAAGGGCAAGGACGTAGGCCCAGTGTAGTTGCCACGACCAAGCAGTTCGCAGAACAGACTTCTCGCGGATCACCCTTGCGAAGGACATCACTATCGTCCATGCACCCCGATCCAACGGCACCTAACAATCGGGGATCGGGTCTTCTAGAAGCCCAGAGCGGTTGCTGGTTAGTTCTGCGTCCCGATTATTTGTGGCCAACAACGGTAGTTGAAAATAATACACATTTCAATGACACTGATGGATCCATGTGTGGTCTCTAAATAGAACACACATCCAATGAATCTGGTTGTTGTTAGTAAAAAGAGCACACATGCAATGACACTGGTGGATCCATATGTGGTATGTGAAAAGAACACACATGCAATGACTCCAGTTGTTGTTAGTGAAAAGAACACACATGCAATGACACTGGTGGATCCATGTGTGGTCTCTAAAGAGAACACACATTTCAATGACACTGGTGGATCCATATGTGGTACGTGAAAAGAACAGTCATGAAATGACTCAGTTGTTGTTAGTAAAAAGAACACACAACAAGGACACTAGTGGATCCATAGGTGGATTATGAAAAGAGCACACATGCAATGACACCGGTGGATCCATGTGTGGTCTCTGAAGAGAGCACACATTTCAATGACTCTGGTTGTTGTTAGTAAAAAGAACACACATGCAATGACACTGGTGGATCCATGTGTGGTCTCTGAAGAGAACACACATGCAATGACTCTGGTTGTTGTTACTAAAAAGAGAACACATGCAATAACACTGGTGGATCCATGTGTGGATTGTGAAGAGAACACATACGCAATGATACTGGTGGATCCATAGGTGGTATGTGAGAAGAACAACCATGAAATGACTCTGGTTGTTGTGAGTAAAAAGAACACACATGCAATGACTCCAGTTGTTGTTAGTGAAAAGAACATACATGCAATGACTCCAATTGTTGTTAGTGGAAAGAACACACATGCAATGACACCGGTGGATCCATGTGTGGTCTCTAAAGAGAACACACATGCAATGACACTGGTTGTTGTTACTAAAAAGAACACACATGCAATGACACTGGTGGATCCATGTGTGGATTGTGAAGACAACACACATGCAATGACACTGGTTGTTGTTACTAAAAAGAACACACATGCAATGACACTGGTGGATCCATGTGTGGATTGTGAGAAGAGCAGACATGCAATGACACTGGTGGATCCATAGGTGGTATGTGAGAAGAACAGCCATGAAATGACTCTGGTCGTTGTTAGTAAAAAGAACACACATGCAATGACACTGGTGGATCCATAGGTGGATTGTGAAAAGACCACACATGCAATGACTCCAGTTGTTGTTAGTGAAAAGAACACACATGCAATGCGACTGGTTGTTGTTACTAAAAAGAACACACATGCAATGACACTAGTGGATCCATATGTGGATTGTGAAAAGAGCACACATGCAATGACTCCAGTTGTTGTTAGTTAAAAGAACATACATGCAATGACACTGGTGGATCCATGTGTGGTCTCTATAGAGAACACACATTTCAATGACACTAGTGGATCCATATGTGGTATGTGAAAAGAATGCACATGCAATGACTCTGGTTGTTGTTAGTGAAAAGAACACACATGCAATGACACTGGTGGATCCATAGGTGGTATGTGAAAATAACACACATTTGAATGACTCTGGTTGTTGTTACTAAAAAGAACACACATGCAATGACACTGGTGGATCCATGGGTGGATTGTGAAAAGAACACACATGCAATGACACTGGTGGATCCATATGTGGTATGTGAAAAGAACACACATTTCAATGACTCTGGTTGTTGTTACTAAAAAGAACACACATGCAATGACACTGGTGGATCCATGTGTGGATTGTGAATAGAACACACATGCAATGACACTGGTGGATCCATAGGTGGTATGTGAGAAGAACAGCCATGAAATGACTCTGGTTGTTGTTAGTAAAAACACACACATGCAATGGCACTGGTGGATCCATAGGTGGTATGTGAGAAGAACACACATTTCAATGACTCTGGTTGTTGTTACTAAAAAGAACACACATGAAATGACACTGGTGGATCCATGGGTGGATTGTGAAAAGAACACACATGCAATGACACTGGTGGATCCATAGGTGGTATGTGAAAATAACACACATTTCAATGATTCTGGTTGTTGTTACTAAAAAGAACACACATGCAATGACACTGGTGGATCCATGTGTGGTCTCTATAGAGAACACACATTTCAATGACACTGATGGGTCCATATGTGGTATGTGAAAAGAACACACGTGCGATAACTCTGGTTGTTGTTAGTGAAAAGAACACACATGCAATGACACTGGTGGATCCCTAGGTGGTATGTGAGAAGAACACACATTTCAATGACTCTGGTTCTTGTTACTAAAAATAACACACATGCAATGACACTAGTGGATCCATGGGTGGATTGTGAAAAGAGCACACATGCAATGACACTGGTAGATCCATATGTGGTATGTGAAAAGAACATACATGCAATGACTCCAGTTGTTATTAGTGAAAAGAACATACATGCAATGACACGGTGGATCCATGTGTGGTCTCTGAAGATAGCACACATTTCAATGACTCTGGTTGTTGTTAGTAAAAAGAACACACATGCAATGACACTGGTGGATCCATGTATGGTCTCTGAAGCGAACACACATGCAATAACACTGGTTGTTGTTACTAAAAATAACACACATGCAATGACACTGGTGGATCCATGTGTAGATTGTGAAGAGAACACACGTGCAATGACACTGGTGGATCCATAGGTGGTATGTGAGAAGAACAACCATGAAATGACTCTAGTTGTTGTTAGTAAAAAGAACACACATGCAATGACACTGGTGGATCCATAGGTGGATTGTGAAAAGAGCACACATGCAATGTCTCCAGTTGTTGTTAGTGAAAAGAACACACCTGCAATGACACTGGTTGTTGTTACTAAAAAGAACACACATGCCATGACACTAGTGGATCCATATGTGGATTGTGAAAAGAGCACACATGCAATGACTCTAGTTGTTGTTAGTGAAAAGAACACACATGCAATGACACTGGTTGTTGTTACTAAAAACAACACACATGCAATGACACTGGTGGATCCATGTGTGGATTGTGAAAAGAGCACACATGCAATGACTCCAGTTGTTGTTAGTGAAAAGAACATACGTGCAATGACACTAGTGGATCCATGTGTAGTCTCTGTAGAGAACACACATTTCAATGACACTGGTGGATCCATATTTGGTATGTGAAAAGAACACACATGCAATGACTCTGGTTGTTGTTAGTGAAAAGAACACACATGCAATGCCACTGGTGGATCCATAGGTGGTGTCGTCGGATTGTTGAAAAGTACGCCATGAGGGGGTCCTCGAGGCATGCGGAATAGAGGGGTGTGAGATGTACGGTATTCCGGAACGGTGAGCACACAAGTTTACCCAGGTTCGAATCCGCAGGCTTTGGACGGATCCTACTCCTGCTAGTAATCTAGTAATACGGCAGAGCCGGAATATGGGTTACAAGGGTTTCGCCTGTGCGAGTTGAGGGTCTAAAGTATTGGTGTTAGATAGGTGCCGTAAAGGCTCTCCCTAGGACGGCTTATATAGATATCCGGCCTAGGGTTTATAGGAGAGATCTATCTGGCTACGACTAAGAGTCGGTTACAGAGTACATCTTGAACTACAAGTAACATTATGGGCCTAAGTCGGTAAGTCTTCTGGGCCTTCCCGTAGCCGGATTGGACTCCGTCTTTCTCCCTGACTGGGTCGCCCGTGAAGCAATGCTCTAACCCGAAGTGGGCCACCCTGGTCAGTGAGGAACTGTGAGGATACCCGGAAAGTATATCCCCAACAGCAGCCCCCGGAGGCCTCCAAGATCCAAAGTCGGATTTTATCATCATCTAGCTTAATCTTCGGCTTGCAGAATCTTGAAGGGTTCCTGAAACTTCACAACAAAAAATACGATCCAGGTCTTAAAAAATAAGTCAGACCTATCAACAGGTTACTCGGATTTTCCAGCTTGATTTCAAACTAAGCCGAAACTTGATCTCTAACGCCACCTGACACAAGTCATGGTCAAGTCACGTCATCTGACAGGCATTCTGTCAGCACGACCGTTGGTGGGTCCACGGTTCGTGGAACCGAGGCGCCGTTTCAATGCGTGCGTGGAGATCGAGGCGACGTAATCATCATGTGGGACCTTGCAAGTTCCTTCCACGATGCGTGGCGGTTATACTGTAGCATTTGCACGAATCTTGGCGCGGTTAGGTGAATATAAGGGGTTAGGATTTTCTCCTTCTCCTTTCACCAGTCCTTTGCCTTTTCCTCTCCTTCCAATCTCCCTACGCGCACAGAGCTCCCTCGTTCTTCCCCCCAAAACTCCCAGCGCCGCCCCTTTTAGGTCAGATACTCACTGGAGAAATGGCTTCATCTTCCTCTTCCGGCTTAGCGGCAGCGGCGGCGACGGCGATGGAAGCGGTGGCGGAGAAAGAGAGCTTCCGTGGGCTCTAGATGCCCTGCGCGCTCAACAACGAGGGCCTCAAGAACATGGAGAAAGAAGGGCTCCTCCGCACCGACGACTGGCGGAGCGGCTTCGGGGAAACCGTCCCCAACCCTTGCGACGGCGAGCGGGTCCATTTCGGCACCCACCTCGACAGAGGTTTGTTTTTCCTCCCTCGGAGTTCTTCTCCGAGGTGATTGATCATTATGGAGTTCAACTCCATCATCTTCCTCCCAACTCTCTTTTAGAGATGAGCGTGTATGCTTTGTTGTGTGAGGGCTTTCTCGGCATTAGGCCGAGTTTGCATTCCATCACGTCATCCAAAAAAGACTCCCTCCGCATTAGCCCCAAAGGATACACCACACAGGGCTACATAAGGCAAGTCAAGTGGCTGATTAGGGAGCGGATCGAGAGGAGAATCTCGGAGGTTTCTATGGACATGCACACGGCGGATAACTCCGTAGTGTTGGTAAGCTTCTATCAGTACACCTTTTTATGTGTTTCAATCTTCGAGTTACAGTGCAATACTGATATGTTTTCTTCTTTTCAGCTTGCTGACCTCCCGAGTCGGAACTTGCCCCGCTCGAAGGATATCCTCCGGAGTTCTCTCAGGAGGTAGAAGTAGTCCCATTGCCGGATCTTGCGCTCAAGAAGCACAAAGCTCCGACAGTGGCTGTCGGCACAAAGGAGGTGCCTGTTGTGAAGAGGTAACTTTCAATCACAATTTCCGCCTTTGTACCTTACTCAAATTTCTTTCCGAGATATAATGTTTCCGACTTTACTACATTCTCAGAGCAAAACCGCTCCTCAAGGGCAAAGGGAAAGGGATTCCTTCGAAGTCGCTGCGGCAGATGAAGCTTACCATAGCTTCTCCTGCCGTAGCTCCTCCGACTCCTGCCCCTCAACCTTCCACAATGCCGGTGATCTCCCCGGACGCCGTAGAAAATCTGGCTCCTTCAACGGAGCCTGCGAACCTTGAGTCGCAAACTGACGTCACCATGGGTGAGTCAGATCTAGATAAGGGTGAACCCTCTTTGGGTAATGATCCCTCGGCAGAAACCTTCGCCGAAAACCTTATCAGCAACTGGGACTTGCCAAGTTTGGCCTGTCCCAGAAATCTGCTGAAGAAATCCAGCGGCTCGCTAGGCAATGCCTGGAGAAAAGAACTTTATCTGCCGAAGAAGAAGCGTAAGAAGCGGAGGACGTCAAGTTCTCCGACCTTCTCGCCCAGGTGCGCCTTCGTGACGAGAGGATTAGGACTGGTGAGCTTCCAACAACCCTAGTGATTCCTCTGACTCTCGCCGAGAAGGTGGCCATTGACATGAACGCGAGTTTGGATAAACTCACTCGCGAACAATATGTAAGTTGGAATTCCAACTCCTGTTTTTCCTTTATTTCATATCATATCCTCTAGCCCCCAAGCATGAAGTAGGATATATAATCCGGGTTTATGCTTCATTAGGATGTCAAAGAATGAACTAGTGTAGCCCCCAAGGCTCGTGCTGATATTTAGCAAAAATATTAGCCCGAGTCTTAAGTAGCTTTCTGACTTTGGGTATTCTGACTTACAGAAAGTATGTTCCTATAACCAAGATTTATTGAAGAATGTCTGCGATAAGCAGAGAGAGATCAAGGCTCTCCGACTTAAAAATGCTGAACTTAAAGTTGCCAAGGATGAGGCCGAAGGTAAACATTTCGAGACTCAAACCTTGTCTTTGTATTTTCAATGTCGAATTTGTTCTGAACTGTTGTTCTTTTTTGACTTACAGCGCTGGTGAAACAATCTTGAGCCATGATTGAAGAGGCCGAGAACCTCAAGACCTTGGTGGTGGAGAACAAGGAGCTTCGTCAAGAGCTGGATAAGCTCAAGGCGGATCATGAAAAGAGCATTGCTCAAATCCTTGAGTCCTCCTCCATGGCTACTGATGAGCGTGATCGCAAGATCGCTGCTCAAGATAAAACAATCTCGGACCTCAAAAATGAACTTAGAAGAGAGAAGGACATGTCCCAGGCGCTCTGGGCTAAACTCCAGAGTCTCCGGGAGGAGAAGACCAAAATTGACGACGTCATTTTTGGTACGTTCCATCTGTCTGACTTGTCTTTTTCTTCGACTTCTATCAATGTCGGATTTTTCTTAACTTGTTTTGTGTATAGGTCCCCTGAACTTGATGGACTCTTCCTCCACCGAGCCCCGCACCCACCGGCTTACCCAAGTCGGTGACCTACTTCATGACTTCTGCCAATCCCTTGAGGACATCGGCGAAGCTCTCAAGATTCCGGACATGCCTAGCATGTCGGATTTTCAGGTGCGGGACAAGGCAAAGGAGATGCCGAAACTTGTTCAGGACAGGAACATGTCCTACGTGCGGACTGCTGCACAGAATGCTCTCACCATTGTCACGAGCCACCATGGAAACATGGAAATATGGCAAGTGACCAGAGGGTACTACAAAGTAGATGAAGACGGCCAGGAGCAGGACCTTCAAGCCATCATGCACTCCTGCGCCGGATATGGGTGTCACGTGGCCGACCTGACCAGCTACGAGATCCCCTTCTTCACCCGCGTGGCTACTCCGCCTCCTCCTCTAGAAGAATCAACAGAAGTTTCCGACGATGAATGCACCACCTCGGATGCGGACATCTCAGAACAATATCAGGGCGGAATTTCCAGCGAGCCGGCAGCTCCTTCATCTCCTCCTGCATCATAAATTGCCAAAAATATTTGTATTATCCTGAAAAAACATGATGCGTCTGTAAATGTAAAGTACTATGATTTTCCTAGTGCTAAGCTTTTGATCTATTCAGCACTTTTGGCTTTAATTTTTGTGTGCATGAAATGTTTACATAAGCACTTGTATTTTTTCGTCTAAACTTATCATTTATCTGGCTTTTCGCCTCGTCCCTTTCGTGAGCCGGCTAAACCTTTTGCTGGAATTTTTGCCGAGCAACGAAGCTCAATTGCTAAACTAGTTTAAACTTGGAAACAAAGCTGGCTTCCAGTACCAACAATTCACTACTCGGAAAATGCCCGCATCCAGCAATTAGACAAATAACCAAAGTAAAGACTAGAAACTTTAGAGTTATACCCGAGGGTAGCAGTTTTAGAATCGGAAATCTAAACCAGAACGAAACATGAGCATAAAGTACTTTCAAGCATTCTGGGATTTTCGACTACGACATGATCATTCGGAAATAAGATGGTAAAAACTTCTCAGAAAAATTTGTGGCAACCAAAACTTTTATTTCTCACAGAACATGTACATATATATGTTTACAAAGAAGGATAAACTAAGAATAAAAGGGATGTAGCTGAGCAATATTCCACGGTCTGTCTAACTCATCCGGATTTGTACTGCCTCCAGCTCTCTTTCTCTTCTTAGTAGCAGGTCTTTCTTTGATTGGCCTCATGTCAGTTAAGTAGTACGATCCATTGTGCAATACTCGACTAACTAAAAAGGGCCCTTCCCATACTGGGGAAAGTTTGTGCTTTCTTTGTTGCACAAGCCGGAGAACCAAATCACATTATTGAAAGATCTATTTCGGACTCTCTGGCTATGATACTTGCGTAACTTCTGCTGATAGGCTGTAGATCTCATTTCAGAAACGACACGAACTTCTTCGACTAAGTCGAGATCGTTTTGTCGAGAAATCTCGGCATCCTCTTCAATATACGCGGCCACTCTAGGAGAAGTGTGAATCGAATCACTAGGAAGAACTGCTTCTGCACCATAGACCAAGAAGAAAGGTGTGTATCTGATTGTCCTATTTGGAGTCGTTCATAAACTCCATATTATAGAGGGTAACTCCTCTTCCCAAGCCCCCGCAGCACGTCTTAGTGGTGCTTCGAGTCTCGGTTTTAGGCCTTGTAGGATTAAACCATTTGCTCTTTCGACTTGTCCGTTAGCTTGTGGATGTGCGACTGACGCAATGTCAAGCCGGATATTTTGCTCATCGCAGAACTCGGCCAATTCTCCCATAGAGAAGTTACTCCTGTTATCCGTGATAATACTATGTGGATAACTATACCGGATTATAACATCCTCGACAAATCTTTTGGTTGTTGCTCCATCACAACTAGTGACAGGTTTAGCCTCAATCCATTTGGTGAATTTATCCACCATTACTAAGAGGTGAGTAAATCCACTTGGAGCTCGTTTAAAAGGTCCTACCATATCAAGCCCCCAGACCGCAAAAGGCCATGTTATAGGTATTGTTCGCAACTGATTAGCCGGAACATGAGCTTGTTTGGCGTACTTTTGGCAGCCTTTGCAAGTCTTGACTAATCGTTCGGCATCTGCCTGAGCTGTAAGCCAGAAAAATCCGTGTCTAAAAGCTTTTGCCACTAAAGATTTGGCTGCAGCGTGGTAACCACACTTGCCTTCATGGATTTCCTTTAAGATTTCCACTCCTTCTTCCGGAGATACACAGCGCTGAAAAACCCAGAAACACTCCGCTTATAGAGCTCACCTTTAACAATAGTATAGGCTTTTGCTCGTCGGATAATCTGCCGGCTCAGCACCTCGTCTTCGGGTAATTTGCCATCTACCAAATAATCGAGGTAGGGTTGAGTCTAGCTAGGAATCACAGCCAAAACTGCTATCAAAGGTGAGTCGGATTTGGTCGGATATTCCTCATCTACTCCCTTTATTGAGGGAACCTTGAGGTGCTCTAAAAAGCGCCATCCGGGACCTCTTTCTGCGCAGAACCTATCCGAGATAGTGCGTCGGCTTCCTCATTTTCTGCTCGAGGAATATGTTGAACTTCAAATCCTTCGAACGATTTAGATAGATCATCCACGACAGCTTTATATGCTGCCATGTGCTTATTTGCATTACAAATATCTGACACTTGTTGAGCAACAAGATCCGAATCTCCGTAACACATCAAACATCGTATGCCAATATCCTTGGCAATCCGGATTCCATGCAGCAGTGCTTCATACTCGGCAATATTGTTTGTCGCTGTGAAGTGGATCTGCAACACGTATAAACTTTATCTCCTTGGGGTGACTTGAGCACCACGCTAGCCCCCGAGCCCCCGCGAGCCTTAGACCCATCGAAGAAGAGGGTCCAATATTCTGACTCAGGGAGGATCATGTTCTCCTTCGTCTCTGTCCAATCAGCGATGAAGTCTGCAAGGATCTGGGATTTGATTGCTGTCCGAGGTTTATACTCAATGTCAAAAGCTGAAAGCTCTATGCCCCATTTGGCGACGCGTCCTGTGGCGTCACAGTTGTTGATTATATCTCTCATGGGAGCTGTGCTCACCACGGTAATTGGATGCTCCTGAAAGTAATGTCGCAACTTACGAGATGCTAGAAAAACATCGTAAGCCAACTTTTGATAATGCGGATACCGCTGTTTTGACTCTGTTAGGACTTCACTGACAAAATAAGTTGGACGCTGCACCAGGTGCTCCTGATTTTCCTCCGGTCTCTCCACCACCATGACAATACTAATGACCTTATTTGTCGTAGCAAGATAAAGCAACATCGGTTCTTGAGGTTCCGGCACTGCAAGGATAGGAGCAGATGAGAGTACTTTCTTCAGGTCTTGTAGTGCAGCTTCAGCTTCATCAGTCCAAACAAAATCTTTGGTCTTTTTCAGGAGTTTGTATAATGGTGCGGCTCTTTTGCCAAGCCGGCTTACAAACCGACTGACTGCAGCAATGCAACCAGTTAGTCTTTGTACGTCCTTCAGGCGAGTTGGCCTGGAAATATTGAGTATAGCTTTGATTTTGTTGCGATTCACCTCTATGCCTCTCTGAGACACGATGAAACCTAACAATTTTCCGGATGGTATTCCAAAGAAGCACTTCTTCGGGTTAAGCATAATGTTGTATTTTCGTAGGTTGGCAAATGTTTCCTCCAAGTCGGAAATCAACGTTTCCTTCTTTTTGGACATTACTGCAATATCATCCACGTATGCATGTACATTGCGTCCGAGTTGGTCATGGAGGCAACGCTGCATCGTGCGCTGGTACGTAGCTCCTGCGTTCTTCAGCCCAAAGGGTATCGTAACAAAACAGAAGGTTCCGAAGGGGGTTATGAATGAAGTTTTGACTTTGTCAGATTCCTTCATCCGGATATGGTGATAACCAGAATATGTGTTGAGAAAATAGAGAAGTTCCGAGCCTGCCGTAGAATCGATAACTTGATCAATTCTAGGCAGAGCGAACGGATCTTTTGGACAAGCCTTGTTCAAGGCAGTATAATCAACACACATCCTTAAATCAGTGGTGTCCTTTTTAAGGACCATTATAGGATTGGCCGACCACTCAGTGTGGATGACCTCTTCTATGAATCTGGCTAACTCGAGCCGTGCTAGTTCCTTAGCTATTGCCTTACGCTTTTCATCGCCAAATCATCGTAGGGACTGTTTGATGGGTTTAGTGTTCGGGTTTACATTTAGAGAGTGCTCGGCAAGTTCCCTAGGTACTCCGGTCATGTCAGATGGCTGCCATTCAAAGATATCTTGATTTGCTTGGAGGAACTTGACGAGCGTGCTTTCCAATGCGCTACCTAGGCCTACGCCTATCTGGGTCACCTTGGAGGGGTCGTCATCCTTCAATGCCTTCTTCTTCGTCTCTTCTGATGCCTTGAACTCCGGATTTGGCTTTGTCACCTCCTTCTTCGTTGCGGGCATCTCAGACGGATCTATGCTCTTCTTGATCTCCTAGTACTCCTAGGTGTGCAACACGGCTTTAGCAAAGGCGGCATTTCCATCCTCGCATTCTCGCGCTTTCTTCGGGTCTCCCCTGATGGTGATCACGTTGTTGGGACCTGGAATTTTCATCATATTGTAAATGTAACACGGATGAGCCATAAAAGCCCAGTAAGCCGGACGTCCGAATATAGCATGGTACATGCTCTTGAACGGGGCCACTTCGAAGGAAAGTGCCTCCGTCTGATAGTTCTTTGGAGTTCCAAAGGTAACATCCAAAGTTATCTCTCCCAGGGAATTAGCTTGTCTTCTGGGACAACCCCGTGAAAGATCACAGAGCTATGGTTCAGCTGTGTTTCCGAGATCTTCATCCGGCGTAGCGTTTCGACATAGAGAATATTGATACTGCTACCACCATCCATGAGGGTCTTGGGGAAACCATAACCATCAATCAGTGGATTGACGATTAAAGCGTATTTTCCTCGCCTGTGTAACTTAGGCGGATGATGATCGCGGTCAAATGTGATTGCAAGTTCCGACCAGTCCAGATACTAGGGGACAGCCGGAACTGTTGCATTGAGCTCGTGTAGAACTGCTTTCTTGACCTTTGCTGGTTGAGATCCGAGGAAAGTGACATAAGTGTCCTTCTTGGTGGGAAAAGTTTTCTTCCCTTCCGGCTTGGTATTTGAAGCATCAGCTTCCTCCATGTTGGAATCTTCCTTGGTCTCTTTGTCTTTTCAGGGTTGTTTTTTCCCTTCTTCCGCTTAGCTTTGTAGCCCTCGGTGTCATCTCTTTTGATGTCATCATTGAAACGACATTCGGTGTTGGTGTAAGACGAGCCCCCGTTGGCGTCTAGGTGATGCACACATGGGTTATTGGCAATGTCGGCCCAAGAGTAGGTTTTGCCTGGTTGCTGGTCTCCTCTATCCTGGAATCTTGAAGTCCCACGGCCACGCCCGCGACCTCCGTCGTGTCCTCCTCGTCCTCTAGACCCGAAAGTAGCAGTGACCACTGCTGTTTCCACGTTGGGTTTTTTCCTCCGAGGTATTTTTGCGCTTCTGATCTTGTTGCTTTGGTTGTTTTGCTGACTAAGGCACAGCTAGGGCATTGAGCAATCCCTCTGCATCGTTGTCAGCATTTGCATACTTGCTCGCTATTTCTATCATCACTCCCAAATCAGTGACCTTGTCACACTTCAAGCGATGGCGCAGTAGACCAATTGGGAGACCTGCAATGAAAGCTTCAATCGCAGTTTGATCATTTACTCCTTCATAGGAGTTCTTGGTGTCGATCCATCATCCGAGGTAGTCCTGGCAAGTTTCTCCGGCTTTCTGGGTGCAATGTTGTAGGTCTCCGACCGTACAGGGCCTCCGATACGTGCCTTCAAAATTCCGAAAGAACGCACTTTGCATGTCATACCAGTTATAGATGGTGTTCTCTGGAAGTTCATTAAGCCATGATCGTGCCGTCTTCCGCAACATAAGTGGGAGATATCGGGTTGCGACCAGGCTATTTCCGCCTTTGGCGATGCAGCAAGCTTGGAAGAAATCCTGTAGCCAGGTGTCTGGCCGAGCAATGCCGTCGTAGGCTTGGATATGTCTTGAGATAGCAAATCCTTCCGGGAATTTTATAGCTCTGTTGCATGGTCTGAAGCACTTTGGGCCCACGTAGATATCATCGTTTTCGTAGCGCCGAGCCTCTATGTTGGAATTAATCCTGTGCCTTGCGTCGTTTAGGGATAAAGATCTTCCCGAATGTCAGTTGTGGCCGTGGTGCCTTGGAGCCGGACTTCGGCTTCTGCCACCACCTCCTCCGCCACGTCGTCCTCCTTGCCCTCCCTGGGAGCCGTTGTGGTGACTGTGTGGTGGAGAGGGTAGGGCAGCTGGATAGTTTCCGGCTGATCGCCGGCTCCGTCCGGAACGTCATTATTCTGATTCTGGGGAGGGTCTTGACTATGACGAGCCCCCTGCCTGCTTGTCCCGGCATGGTTTCCGTCGCTCCTTCGTCCGTCATTCCCACCATGGTGGGGCTCAGCCAGACGGCTTGCATGTCTAGGAGGTGGCATTTTTTGACGATCCTCTTCTCGATGTTTCTCTTTATTTTCTCACTTTCGATCATTAGATTCTCGTCAGGGAGGATTCCTCGGATTCAGAGCAGCGATGGCCTCTTTCTCATCCACTGGTGCGACGTTGCTCCAGTCGCGTGCAGTCCTGACGATCCGGTTCTCGAATAATTGTCCTCCCGTCGTTAATGCTGCTCCGGAACGCGGTGGGGTCTTACGTCCGCCCATGCCAGATCTGTGTGACATTGGTCAGAATCCGAGACCAGTTTTTGACTTCCGGACAGGGCGACCTTTTGCTGCTCCAGTCCCTTGTTGAGTAGTTTGATACCCAAACGGATCTCCTCTGGTCCTGGATTAGCCGATAGAAGTTCTCGGGCCGCCACGGTATTCTGTACTGGGGTTGGATATACCCAATCTCCTTTTCTATCTTTCCGTGGCTTCCCCATCTCATCTCCGAAAAGGACGGCACGGATATGTGGGAATTGGTCGTCATTGGTGTGACGCTTCCGTGTCTTCTGATGCAACCGAGACATGTAATCCTTAGTTTCCATGCGTTTCTTATCCTCCTCGATGTTTTTGGCTTCATCCAGGAGTTGTTGACGATGCGCTTCTAGGGCTTGGGCCCTTTCGTCCAGCTCTTCAGTAGTAAGTTCTGCAGCTGTAGGGATGGGTGTGGTTAATGCAGCATCGATGAGTTTATGCGCACCTTCAGTGATCACGTGTCCATCCACCGATTCTTCTTTTTTGGTCTCTTCTAGGATAAGTGCTCCATCCGAGTCTTCTTTGTATTCCTCGGCAATCACCTCCTCAGCCAGAGGGTCTTTTGCCGGGGTCTTGTTTTTCTTGTTCTTCTTCTTTGCCTTCTTGGCAGCGCCGGTAGCAAAGACGGCTTTGGGTCCGTTTCCTGGAGTCAAGCTCTGATCGGTACTTTCGGACATCTGGACCTCGGGATTATCTCTGACGTCCATGTCATCCTGCGCTTTAGGAGAGTGTTCCTCGGATCCTTCATCCATGGCTTCTCCTTCTTCTGCAGCCTTGGAGCTATACTCTTCTTCATATTCCGCGGAGAACTTTCAGAAATCTGCTGACGTCATCGATTCATCCGAGGATGCGGGTACGTCGGCGTTTGTTCCAATTGCCTCCAGCACCGAGTCGGTGTTTTCTCTAGCATCGGCATAGCCGGATCCGGATCCAACGGACCCGACGAAGTGCGACGCGTGCTTCCTAAGGTACCTGCGGCTTTCGCGATCAGCCATGTCGAAACTTTTGATGGTCTCGAGAATTGCATCTGCGCTTGCATCTTGCATTATCATACGTCGTAGTGTGTACCTTAGGAAAGGTCTGTATGTCCCGGCATCATCAGAGCCGGAATCAGTGTCATTGATATGCTCCTCCTGGATTTCGACTTCCGCAGGTGGGTCGATCTGGGATCCGGCTCCTCCAGGGAGATCCACTCTAGATTCGACTTGGACTGCTAGGTCTTCTTTAGGCTCGGATTTCTCCACTATCTCCGCAGGTGGTGCGGGCTAGGTGGGTTTATGGTTTTCTGAGATTCGAAACTCTGCCACCTTCATGGACAAAGGGGACCCAGAAGATTCTTCTGCTTCTATCATCACCGCTGGGGTGGGTGGGGCAGGTTCAGCGAAACCGATGTAAACATCGATCTCGCCAAAAGACATGATTGTGTAGGCAGTTACAGCCTCCCTAGCCGGAATCCAAGTCTCGTCGAGAACGATGAGAGGGACGTCGCTGGCGTAGAGGATGTGACCGACGGTGATAGTCTCGCCGATTCCGATTTTTGCAGATTCCGCTCGGAACGCAGATCCGAAGCTCACTTGCCCCACGGTGGGCACCAACTATCGTCGGATTGATGACAAGTACGCCATGAGGGGGTCCTCGAGGCATGTGGAAGAGAGGGGTGTGAGACGTACGGTATTCCGGGACGGTGAGCACACAAGTTTACCTAGGTTTGAATTCGCCGGCTTTGGACGAATCCTACTCCTGCTAGCAATCCAGTAATACGGCAGAGCCGAAATAAGGGTTACAAGGGTTTCGCCTGTGCGAGTTGAGGGTCTAAAGTATTGGTGTTAGATAGGTGCCCTAATGGCTCTCCCTAGGACGGCTTATATAGATATCCGGCCTAGGGTTTACAGGACAGATCTATCCGGCTATGACACAGAGTCGGTTACAGAGTACATCTTGAACTACAAGTAACATTATGGGCCTAAGTCGGTAAGTCTTCTAGGCCTTCCCGTAGCCGGATTAGACTCCGTCTTTCTCCCTGACTGGTCCGCCCGTGAAGCAATGCTCTAATCCGAAATGGGCCACCCTGGTCAGTGAGGAACTGTGAGGATACCCGGAAAGTATATCCCCAACAGGCGGTATGTGAAAATAACACACATTTCAATGACTCTGGTTGTTGTTACTAAAAAGAACACACATGCAATGACACTGGTGGATCCATGGGTGGATTTTGAAAATAACACAAATGTAATGACACTGGTGGATCCATATGTGGTATGTGAAAAGAACACACATTTAAATGACTCTGGTTGTTGTTACTAAATAGAACACACATGCAATGACACTAGTGGATCCATGTGTGGTCTCTATAGAGAACACACATTTCAATGACACTGGTGGATCCATATGTGGTATGTGAAAAGAACACACATGGAATGAATCTAGTTGTTGTTAGTGAAAAGAACACAATGCAATGACACTGGTGGATCCATAGGTGGTATGTGAAAATAACACACATTTCAATGACTCTGGTTGTTGTTACTAAAAAGAACACACATGCAATGACACTAGTGGATCCATTGGTGGATTGTGAAAAGAACACACATGCAATGACACTGGTGGATCCATATGTGGTATGTGAAAAGAACACACATTTCAATGACTCTGGTTGTTGTTACTAAAAAGAACACACATGCAATGACACTAGTGGATCCATGTGTGGTCTCTATAGAGAACTCACATTTCAATGACACTGGTGGATCCATATGTGGTATGTGAAAAGAACACACCTGCAATGACTCTGCTTGTTGTTAGTGAAAAGAACACACATGCAATGACACTGGTGGATCCATAGGTGGTATGTGAAAAGAACACACATTTCAATGACTCTAGTTGTTGTTACTAAAAAGAAAACACATGCAATGACACTGGTGGATCCATGGGTGGATTGTGAAAAGAGGACACATGCAATGACACTCGTGGATCCATATGTGGTATGTGAAAAGAACACACATGCAATGACTCCAGTTGTTGTTAGTGAAAGGAACATACATGTAATAACACCGGTGGATCCATGTGTGGTCACTGAAGACAGCACACATTTCAATGACTCTGGTTGTTGTTAGTAAAAAGAACACACATGCAATGACACTAGTGGATCCATGTGTGGTCTCTGAAAAGAACACACATGCAATGACACTGGTTGTTGTTACTAAAAAGAACACACATGCAATGACACTGGTGGATCCATGTGTGGATTGTGAAGAGAACACACATGCAATGACACTGGTGGATCCATAGGTGGATTCTGAAAAGAGCACACATGCAATGACTCCAGTTGTTGTTAGTGAAGAGAACACACAAGCAATGACACTGGTTGTTGTTACTAAAAAGAACACACATGCAATGACACTAGTGGATCCATGTGTGGATTGTGAAAAGAGCACACATGCAATGGGTGGATCCAAATGTGGTATGTGAAAATAACACACATACAATGACTCCAGTTGTTCTTAGTGAAAAGAGCACACATGCAATGACAGTGGTGGATCCATGTGTGGTCTTTGAAGAGAGCACACATTTCAATGACTCTGGTTGTTGTTAGTAAAAAGAACACACATGCAATGACACTGGTGGATCCATGTGTGGGCTCTGAAGAGAACACACATTTCAATGACACTGGTAGATCCATATGTGGTATGTGAAAAGAACACACATTTCAATGTGTCTGGTTGTTGTTACTAAAAAGAACACACATGAAATGACACTGGTGGATCCATGTGTGGTCTCTGTAGAGAACACACACTTCAATGACACTGGTGGATCCATATGTGGTATGTGAAAAGAACACACATCTAATGACTCTGGTTGTTGTTAGTGAAAAGAACACACATGCAATGACACTGGTGGATCCATGTGTGGTCTCTAAAGAGAACACACATGCAATAACACTGGTTGTTGTTACTAAAAATAACACACATGCAATGACACTGGTGGATCCATGTGTGGATTGTGAAGAGAACACACATGCAATGACACTAGTGGATCCATAGGTGGTATGTGAGAAGAACACACATTTCAATGACTATGGTTGTTGTTACTAAAAAGAACACACATGCAATGACACTGGTGGATCCATGGGTGGATTGTGAAAAGAGCACACATGCAATGACACTGGTGGATCCATATGTGGCATGTGAAAAGAACACATATGAATGACTCCAGTTGTTGTTAGTGAAAAGAACATACATGCAATGACACCGGTGGATCCATGTGTGGTCTCTGAAGAGAGCACACATTTCAATGACTCTGGTTGTTAGTAAAAAGAACACACATACAATGACACTGGTGGATCCATGTCTGGTCTCTGAAGAGAACACATATGCAATAACACTGGTTGTTATTACTAAAAAGAACACACATGCAATGACACTGGTGGATCCATGTGTGGTCTCTATAGAGAACACACATTTCAATGACACTGGTGGATCCATATGTGGTATGTGAAAAGAACACACATGCAATGACACTAGTTGTTGTTACTAAAAAGAACACACATGCAATGACACTGGTGGATCCATAGGTGGATTGTGAAAAGAACACACATGCAATGACACTGGTTGTTGTTACTAAAAAGAACACACATGCAATGACACTGGTGGATCCATGTGTGGATTGTGAAAAGAGCACACATGCAATGGGTGGATCCAAATGTGGTATGTGAAAAGAACACACATGCAATGACTCCAGTTGTTGTTAGTGAAAAGAGCACACATGCAATAACACCGGTGGATCCATGTGTCGTCTCTGAAGAGAGCACACATTTCAATGACTCTGGTTGTTGTTAGTAAAAAGAACACACATGCAACGACACTAGTGGATCAATGTGTGGTCTCTGAAGAGGGCACACATTTCAAGGACTCTAGTTTTTGTTAGTAAAAAGAACACAGATGCAATGACACTGGTGGATCCATGTGTCGTCTCTGAAGAGAACACACATGCAATGACACTAGTTGTTGTTACTAAAAAGAACACACATGCAATAACACTAGTGGATCCATGTGTGGATTGTGAAGAGAACACACATGCAATGACACTGGTGGATCCATAGGTGGTATGTGAGAAGAACAGCCATGAAATGACTCTGGTTGTCGTTAGTAAAAAGAACACACATGCAATGACACCAGTGGATCCATAGGTGGATTGTGAAAAGAGCACACATGCAATGACTCCAGTTTTTGTTAGTGAAAAGAACACACATGCAACGACACTGGTTGTTGTTACTAAAAAGAACACACATGCAATGACACTGGTGGATCCATGGGTGGATTGTGAAAAGAGCACACATGCAATGACACTGGTGGATCCATATGTGGTATGTGAAAAGAACACACATGCAATGACTCCAGTGTATGTTAGTGAAAAGAGCACACATGCAATTACACTGGTGGATCCATGTGTGGTCTCTAAAGAGAGCACACATTTCAATGACTCTGGTTGTTGTTAGTAAAAAGAACACACATGCAATGACACTGGTGGATCCAGGTGTGGTCTCTGAAGAGAACATACATGCAATAACTCTGGTTGTTGTTACTAAAAAGAGCACACATGCAATGACACTGGTGGATCCATGTGTGGATTGTGAAGAGAACACACATGCAATGACAATGGTTGTTGTTACTAAAAAGAACACACATGCAATGACACCGGTGGATCCATGTGTGGTCTCTAAAGAGAACACACATGCAATGACACTGTTTGTTGTTAGTAAAAAGAATACACATGCAATGACACTGGTGGGTCCATGTGTGGATTGTGAAGAGAACACACATGCAATGACACTGGTGGATCCATAGGTGGTATGTGAGAAGAACAGCCATGAAATGACTCTGGTTGTTGTTAGCAAAAAGAACACACATGCAATGACACTGGCGGATCTATAGGTGGATTGTGAAAAGACCACACATGCAATGACTCCAGTTGTTGTTAGTGAAAAGAACACATATGCAATGACACTGGTTGTTGTTACTAAAAAGAACATACATGGAATGACACTGGTGGATCCATGTGTGGATTGTGAAAAGAGCACACATGCAATGACACTGGTGGATCCATATGTGGTATGTGAAAAGAACACACATGCAATAACTCCAGTTGTTGTTAGTGAAAAGAGCACACATGAAATGACACTGGTGGATCCAAATGTGGTATGAGAAAAGAACACACATGCAATAACTCCAGTTGTTGTTAGTGAAAAGAGCACACATCCAATGACACCGGTGGATCCATGTGTGGTCTCTGAAGAGAGCACACATTTCAATGACTCTGGTTGTTGTTAGTAAAAAGAACACACATGCAATGACACTGGTGGATCCATATGTGGTATGTGAAAAGAACACACATGCAATGACTCTAGTTCTTGTTAGTGAAAAGAACATACATGCAATGACACCAGTGGATCCATGTGTGGTCTCTGAAGAGAGCACACATTTCAATGACTCTAGTTGTTGTTAGTAAAAAGAACACACATGCAATGACACTGGTGTATCCATGTCTGGTCTCTGAAGAGAACACACATGCAATAACACTGGTTGTTACTAAAAAGAACACACATGCAATGACACTGGTGGATCCATGTGTGGATTGTGAAGAGAACAAACATGCAATGACAATGGTGGATCCATAGGTGGTATGTGAGAAAAACAGCTATGAAATGACTCTAGTTGTTGCTAGTAAAAACAACACACATGCAATGACACTGGTGGATCCATAGGTGGATTTTGAAAAGAGCACACATGCAATGACTTCAGTTGTTGTTAGTTAAAAGAACACACCTGCAATGACACTGGTTGTAGTTACTAAAAAGAACACACATGCAATGACACTAGTGGATCCATGTGTGGATTGTGAAAAGAACACACATGCAATGACTCCAGTTGTTGTTAGTGAAAAGAGCACACATGCAATGACACCGGTGGATCCATGTGTGGTCTCTGAAGAGAGCACACATTTCAATGGCTCTGGTTGTTGTTAGTACAAAGAACAAACATGCAATGACACTGGTGGATCCATGTGTGATCTCTGAAGAGAGAACGCATTTCAATGACTATAATTGTTGTTAGTAAAAAGAACACACATGCAATCACACTGGTGGATCCATGTGTGGTCTCTGAAGAGAACACACATGCAATGACACTGGTGGATCCATAGGTGGTATGTGAGAAGAACACACATTTCTATGACTCTGGTTGTTGTTATTAAATAGAACACACATGCAATGACACTGGTGGATCCATGGGTGGATTGTGAAAAGAGCACACATGCAATGACACTGGTGGATCCATATGTGGTATGTGAAAAGAACACACATGCAATGAGTCCAGTAGTTGTTAGTGAAAAGAACATACATGCAATCACACTGGTGGATCCATGTGTGGTCTCTGAAGAGAGCACACATTTCAATGACTCTGGTTGTTGTTAGTAAAAAGAACACACATGCAATGACACTGGTGGATCCATGTCTGGTCTCCGAAGAGAACACACATGCAATAACACTGGTTGTTGTTACTAAAAAGAACACACATGCAATGACACTGGTGGATCCATCTGTGGATTGTGAAGAGAACACACATGCAATGACACTAGTGGATCCATAGGTGGTACGTGAGAAGAATAACCATGAAATGACTCTGGTTGTTGTTAGTAAAAAGAACACACATGCAATGACACTAGTGGATCCATAGGTGGATTGTGAAAAGAGCACACATGCAATGACTCCAGTTGTTGTTAGTGAAAAGAACACACATGGAATGACACTGGTTGTTGTTACTAAAAAGAACACACATGCAATGACACTGGTGGATCCATGTGTGGATTGTGAAAAGAGCACACATGCAATGGGTGGATCCAAATGTGGTATGTGAAAAGAACACACATGCAATGACTCCAGTTGTTGTTAGTGAAAAGAGAACACATGCAATGACACCGGTGGATCCATGTGTGGTCTCTGAAGAGAGCACACATTTCAATGACTCTTGTTGTTGTTAGTACAAAGAACACACATGCAATGACACTGGTGGATCCATGTGTGGTCTCTGAAGAGAGCACACATTTCAATGACTCTAGTTGTTGTTAGTAAAAAGAACACAGATGCAATGACACTGGTGGATCCATGTGTGGTCTCTGAAGAGAACACACATGCAATGAGACTGGTTGTTGTTACTTAAAAGAACACACATGCAATGACACTAGTGGATCCATGTGTGGATTGTGAAGAGAACACACATGCAATGACACTGGTGGATCCATAGGTGGTATGTGAGAAGAACAGCCATGAAATGACTCTGGTTGTTGTTAGTAAAAAGAACACACATGCAATAACACTGGTGGATCCATGTGTGGATTGTGAAGAGAACACACATGCAATGACTCTGGTGGATCCATAGGTGGTATGTGAAAAAAACAACCATGAAATGACTCTAGTTGTTGTTAGTAAAAAGAACACACATGCAATGACACTGGTGGATCCATAGGTGGATTGTGAAAAGAGCACACATGTAATGACTCCAGTTGTTGTTAGTGAAAAGAACACACATGCAATGACACTGGTTGTTGTTACTAAAAAGAACACACATGCAATGACACTGGTGGATCCATGGGTGGATTGTGAAAAGAGCACACATGCAATGACACTGGTGGATCCATATGTGATATGTGAAAAGAACACACATGCAATGACTCTAGTGTTTGTTAGTGAAAAGAGCACACATGCAATTACACCGGTGGATCCATGTGTGGTCTCTGAAGAGAGCACACATTTCAATGACTCTGGTTGTTGTTAGTAAAAAAACACACATGCAATGACACTGGTGGATCCATGTGTGGTCTCTGAAGAGAACACACATGCAATGACTCTGCTTGTTGTTACTAAAAAGAGCACACATGCAATGACACTGGTGGATCCATGTGTGGATTGTGAAGATAACACACATGCAATGACACCGGTTGTTGTTACTAAAAAGAACACACATGCAATGACACCGGTGGATCCATGTGTGGTCTCTAAAGAGAACACACATGCAATGACACTGGTTGTTGTTAGTAAAAAGAACACACATGCAATGACACTGGTGGGTCCATGAGTGGATTGTGAAGAGAACACACATGCAATGACACTGGTGGATCCATAGGTGGTATGTGAGAAGAACAACCATGAAATGACTCTGGTTGTTGTTAGTAAAAAGAACACACATGCAATGACACTGGCGGATCCATAGGTGGATTGTGAAAAGACCACACATGCAATGACTCCAGTTGTTGTTAGTGAAAAGAGCACACATGCAATGACACTGGTGGATCCATGTGTGGTCTCTGAAGAGAGCACACATTTCAATGATTCTGGTTGTTGTTAGTAAAAATAACACACATGCAATGACACTGGTGGATCCATATGTAGTATGTGAAAAGAACACACATGCAATGACTCCAGTTGTTGTTAGTGAAAAGAACATACATGCAATGACACCGGTGGATCCATGTGTGGTCTCTGAAGAGAGCACACATTTCAATGACTCTAGTTGTTGTTAGTAAAAAGAACACACATGCAATGACACTGGTGGATCCATGTCTGGTCTCTGAAGAGAACACACATGCAATAAGACTGGTTGTTGTAACTAAAAAGAACACACATGCAATGACACTGGTGGATCCATGTGTGGATTGTGAAGAGAACACATATGCAATGACACTGGTGGATCCATAGGTGGTATGTGAGAAAAACACCCATGAAATGACTCTAGTTGTTGTTAGTAAAAAGAACACACATGCAATGACACTGGTGGATCCATAGGTGGACTGTGAAAAGAGCACACATGCAATGACTCCAGTTGTTGTTAGTTAAAAGAACACACCTGCAATGACACTGGTTGTTGTTACTAAAAAGAACACACATGCAATGACACTGGTGGATCCATGTGTGGATTGTGAAAAGAGCACACATGCAATGGGTGGATCCATATGTCGTATGTGAAAAGAACACACATGCAATGACTCCAGTTGTTGTTAGTGAAAAGAGCACACATGCAATGACACCGGTGGATCCATGTGTGGTCTCTGAAGAGAGCACACATTTCAATGACTCTGGTTGTTGTTAGTACAAAGACAAACATGCAATAACACTAGTGGATCCATGTGTGGTCTCTGAAGAGAGCACACATATCAATGACTCTAGTTGTTGTTAGTAAAAAGAACACACATGCAATCACACTGGTGGATCCATGTGTGGTCTCTGAAGAGAACACACATGCAATGACACTGGTTGTTGTTACTAAAAAGAACACACATGCAATGACACTAGTGGATCCATGTGTGGATTGTGAAGAGAACACACATGCAATGACACTGGTGGATCCATAGGTGGTATGTGAGAAGAACAACCATGAAATGACTCTAGTTGTTGTTAGTAAAAATAACACACATGCAATGACACTAGTGGATCCATAGGTGGATTGTGAAAAGAGCACACATGCAATGACTCCAGTTGTTGTTAGTGAAAAGAACACACATGCAATGACACTGGTGGATCCATGGGTGGATTGTGAAAAGAACACACATGCAATGACTCTAGTGTTTGTTAGTGAAAAGAGCACACATGTAATTACACCGGTGGATCCATGTGTGGTCTCTGAAGAGAGCACACATTTCAATGACTCTGGTTGTTGTTAGTAAAAAGAACACACATGCAATGACACTGGTGGATCCATGTGTGGTCTCTGAAGAGAACACACATGCAATGACTCTGGTTGTTGTTACTAAAAAGAGCACACATGCAATGACACTGGTGGATCCATGTGTGGATTGTGAAGAGAACACACATGCAATGACACTGGTTGTTGTTACTAAAAAGAACACACATGCAATGACACCGGTGGATCCATGTGTGGTCTTTGAAGAGAACACACATGCAATTACACTGGTTGTTGTTAGTAAAAAGAACACACATGCAATGACACTGGTGGATCCATGTGTGGATTGTGAAGAGAACACACATGCAATGGCACTGGTGGATCCATTGGTGGTATGTGAGAAGAACATCCATGAAATGACTCTGGTTGTTGTTAGTAAAAAGAACACACATGCAATGACACTGGCGGATCCATAGGTGGATTGTGAAAAGAGCACACATGCAATGACTCCAGTTGTTGTTAGTGAAAATACCACACATGCAATGACACTTGTTGTTGTTACTAAAAAGAACATACATGCAATGACACTGGTGGATCCATGTGTGGATTGTGAAAAGAGCACACATGCAATGACACTGGTGGATCCATATGTGGTATGTGAAAAGAACACACATGCAATGACTCCAGTTGTTGTTAGTGAAAAGAGCACACATGCAATGACACTGGTGGATCCAAATGTGGTATGTGAAAAGAGCACACATGCAATGACACTGGTGGATCCATATGTGGTATGTGAAAAGAACACACATGCAATGACTCCAGTTGTTGTTAGTGAAAAGAGCACACATGCAATGACACTCGTGGATCCAAATGTGGTATGTGAAAAGAACACACATGCAATAACTCTAGTTGTTGTTAGTGAAAAGAGCACACATGCAATGACACCGGTGGATCCAAGTGTGGTCTTTGAAGAGAGCACACATTTCAATGACTCTGGTTGTTGTTAGTAAAAAGAACACACATGCAATGACACTGGTGGATCCATGTGTGGTATCTGAAGAGAGCACACATTTCAATGCCTCTGGTTGTTGTTAATAAAAAGAACACACATGCAATGACACTGGTGGATCCATGTGTGGTCTCTAAAGAGAACACACATGCAATGACTCTGGTTGTTGTTACTAAAATGAGCACACATGCAATCACACTGGTGGATCCATGTGTGGTCTCTGAAGAGAACACACATGCAATGACACTGGTTGTTGTTACTAAAAAGAACACACATGCAATGACACTAGTGGATCCATGTGTGGATTGTGAAGAGAACACACATGCAATGACACTGGTGGATCCATAGGTGGTATGTGAGAAGAACAACCATGAAATGACTCTAGTTGTTGTTAGTAAAAATAACACACATGCAATGACACTAGTTGATCCATAGGTGGATTGTGAAAAGAGCACACATGCAATGACTCCAGTTGTTGTTAGTGAAAAGAACACACATGCAATGACACTGGTGGATCCATGGGTGGATTGTGAAAAGAACACACATGCAATGACTCTAGTGTTTGTTAGTGAAAAGAGCACACATGCAATTACACCGGTGGATCCATGTGTGGTCTCTGAAGAGAGCACACATTTCAATGACTCTGGTTGTTGTTAGTAAAAAGAACACACATGCAATGACACTGGTGGATCAACACACATGCAATGACTCTGGTTGTTGTTACTAAAAAGAGCACACATGCAATGACACTGGTGGATCCATGTGTGGATTGTGAAGAGAACACACATGCAATGACACTGGTTGTTGTTACTAAAAAGAACACACATGCAATGACACCGGTGGATCCATGTGTGGTCTTTGAAGAGAACACACATGCAATGACACTGGTTGTTGTTAGTAAAAAGAACACACATGCAATGACACTGGTGGATCCATGTGTGGATTGTGAAGAGAACACACATGCAATAACACTGGTGGATCCATTGGTGGTATGTGAGAAGAACATCCATGAAATGACTCTGGTTGTTGTTAGTAAAAAGAACACACATGCAATGACACTGGCGGATCCATAGGTGGATTGTGAAAAGAGCACACATGCAATGACTCTAGTTGTTGTTAGTGAAAATACCACACATGCAATGACACTTGTTGTTGTTACTAAAAAGAACATACATGCAATGACACTAGTGGATCCATGTGTGGATTATGAAAAGAGCACACATCCAATGACACTGGTGGATCCATATGTGGTATGTGAAAAGAACACACAAGCAATGACTCCAGTTGTTGTTAGTGAAAAGAGCACACATGCAATGACACTGGTGGATCCAAATGTGGTATGTGAAAAGAGCACACATGCAATGACACTGGTGGATCCATATGTGGTATGTGAAAAGAACACACATGCAATGACTCCAGTTGTTGTTAGTGAAAAGAGCACACATGCAATGACACTGGTGGATCCAAGTGTGGTATGTGAAAAGAACACACATGCAATAACTCTAGTTGTTGTTAGTGAAAAGAGCACACATGCAATGACACCGGTGGATCCATGTGTGGTATCTGAAGAGAGCACACATTTCAATGCCTCTGGTTGTTGTTAATAAAAAGAACACACATGCAATGACACTGGTGGATCCATGTGTGGTCTCTGAAGAGAACACACATGCAATGACTCTCGTTGTTGTTACTAAGAAGAGCACACATGCAATGACACCGGTGGATCCATGTGTGGTCTCTGAAGAGAACACACATTTCAATGACTCTGGTTGTTTTTAGTAAAAAGAACACACATGCAATGACACTGGTGGATCCATGTGTGGTCTCTAAAGAGAGCACACATTTCAATGACTCTAGTTGTTGTTAGTAAAAAGAAAACACATGCAATGACACTGGTGGATCCATGTGTGGTCTCTGAAGAGAACACACATGCAATGACACTGGTTGTTGTTACTAAAAAGAACACACATGCAATGACACTGGTGGATCCATGTGTGGAATGTGAAGAGAACACACATGCAATGACACTGGTGGATCCATAGGTGGTATGTGAGAAGAACAGCCATGAAATGACTCTGGTTGTTGTTAGTAAAAAGAACACACATGCAATAACACTGGTGGATCCATAGGTGGATTGTGAAAAGAGCACACATGCAATGACTCCAGTTGTTGTTAGTGAAAAGAACACACATGTAATGACACTGTTTGTTGTTACTAAAAAGAACACACATGCAATGACACTGGTGGATCCATGAGTGGATTGTGAAAAGAGCACACATGCAATGACACTGGTGGATCCATATGTGGTATGTGAAAAGAACACACATGCAATGACTCCAGTTGTTGTTAGTGAAAAGAGCACACATGCAATGACACCGCTGGATCCATATGTGGTCTCTGAAGAGAGCACACATTTGAATGACTCTGGTTGTTGTTAGTGAAAAGAACACACATGCAATGACACTGGGGGATCCATGTGTGGTCTCTGGAGAGAACACACATGCAATGACTCTGGTTGTTGTTACTAAAAAGAGCACATATGCAATGACACTGGTGGATTCATGTGTGGATTGTGAAGAGAACACACATGCAATGACACCGGTTGTTGTTACTAAAAAGAACACACATGCAATGACACCGGTGGATCCATGTGTGGTCTCTGAAGAGAACACACATGCAATGACACTGGTTGTTGTTAGTAAAAAGAACACACATGCAATGACACTGGTGGATCCATGTGTGGATTGTGAAGAGCACACACATGCAATGACACTGGTGGATCCATAGGTGGTATGTCAGAAGAATAGCCATGAAATGACTCTGGTTGTTAGTAAAAAGAATACACATGCAATGACTTTGGTAGATTCATAGGTGGATTGTGAAAAGAGCACACATGGAATGACTCCAGTTGTTGTTACTAAAAACAACACACATGCAACGACACTGGTTGTTGTTACTAAAAAAACACAAATGCAATGACACTGGTGGATCCATGTGTGGATGGTAAAAATAGCACACATGCAATGACACTGGTGGATCCATATGTGTTATGTGAAAAGAACACACATGCAATGACTCCAGTTGTTATTAGTGAAAAAAACATACATGCAATAACACCGGTGGATCCATGTGTGGTCTCTGAAGAGAGCACACATTTCAATGACTCTGGTTGTTTTTAGTAAAAAGAACACACATGCAATGACACTGGTGGATCCATGTGTGGTCTCTAAAGAGAGCACACATTTCAATGACTCTAGTTGTTGTTAGTAAAAAGAACACACATGCAATGACACTGGTGGATCCATGTGTGGTCTCTGAAGAGAACACACATGCAATGACACTGGTTGTTGTTACTAAAAAGAACACACATGCAATGACACTGGTGGATCCATGTGTGGAATGTGAAGAGAACACACATGCAATGACACTGGTGGATCCATAGGTGGTATGTGAGAAGAACAGCCATGAAATGACTCTGGTTGTTGTTAGTAAAAAGAACACACATGCAATAACACTGGTGGATCCATAGGTGGAATGTGAAAAGAGCACACATGTAATGACTCCAGTTGTTGTTAGTGAAAAGAACACACATGCAATGACACTGGTTGTTGTTACTAAAAAGAACACACATGCAATGACACTGGTGGACCATGGGTGGATTGTGAAAAGAGCACACATGCAATGACACTGGTGGATCCGTATGTGGTATGTGAAAAGAACACACATGCAATGACTCCAGTTGTTGTTAGTGAAAAGAGCACACATGCAATGACACTGCTGGATCCATATGTGGTCTCCGAAGAGAGCACACATTTCAATGACTCTGGTTGTTGTTAGTAAAAAGAACACACATGCAATGACACTGGTGGATCCATGTGTGGTCTCTGGAGAGAACACACATGCAATGACTCTGGTTGTTGTTACTAAAAAGAGCACACATGCAATGACACTGGTGGATCCATGTGTGGATTGTGAAGAGAACACACATGCAATGACACCGGTTGTTGTTACTAAAAAGAACACACATGCAATGTCACCGGTGGATCCATGTGTGGTCTCTGAAGAGAACACACATGCAATGACACTGGTTGTTGTTAGTAAAAAGAACACACATGCAATGACACTGGTGGATCCATGTGTGGATTGTGAAGAGCACACACATGCAATGACACTGGTGGATCCATAGGTTGTATGTGAGAGGAATAGCCATGAAATGACTCTGGTTGTTAGTAAAAAGAATACACATGCAATGACTTTGGTAGATTCAAAGGTGGATTGTGAAAAGAGCACACATCGAATGACTCCAGTTGTTGTTACTAAAAAGAACACACATGCAACGACACTGGTTGTTGTTACTAAAAAAACACAAATGCAATGACACTGGTGGATCCATGTGTGGATGGTAAAAATAGCACACATGCAATGACACTGGTGGATCCATATGTGGTATGTGAAAAGAACACACATGCAATGACTCCAGTTGTTGTTAGTGAAAAGAACATACATGCAATAACACCGGTGGATCCATGTGTGGTCTCTGAAGAGAGTACACATTTCAATGACTCTGGTTGTTTTTAGTAAAAAGAACACACATGCAATGACACTGGTGGATCCATGTGTGGTCTCTAAAGAGAGCACACATTTCAATGACTCTAGTTGTTGTTAGTAAAAAGAACACACATGCAATGACACTGGTGGATCCATGTGTGGTCTCTGAAGAGAACACACATGCAATGACACTGGTTGTTGTTACTAAAAAGAACACACATGCAATGACACTGGTGGATCCATGGGTGGATTGTGAAAAGAGCACACATTCAATGACACTGGTGGATCCGTATGTGGTATGTGAAAAGAACACACATGCAATGACTCCAGTTGTTGTTAGTGAAAAGAGCACACATGCAATGACACCGCTGGATCCATATGTGGTGTCTGAAGAGAGCACACATTTCAATGACTCTGGTTGTTGTTAGTAAAAAGAACACACATGCAATGACACTGGTGGATCCATGTGTGGTCTCTGGAGAGAACACACATGCAATGACTCTGGTTGTTGTTACTAAAAAGAGCACACATGCAATGACACTGGTGGATCCATGTGTGGATTGTGAAGAGAACACACATGCAATGACACCGGTTGTTGTTACTAAAAAGAACACACATGCAATGACACTGGTGGATCCATGTGTGGTCTCTGAAGAGAACACACATGCAATGACACTGGTTGTTGTTACTAAAAAGAACACACATGCAATGACACTACTGGATCCATGTGTGGAATGTGAAGAGAACACACATGCAATGAAACTGGTGGATCCATAGGTGGTATGTGAGAAGAACAGCCATGAAATGACTCTGGTTGTTGTTAGTAAAAAGAACACACATGCAATAACACTGGTGGATCCATAGGTGGAATGTGAAAAGAGCACACATGTAATGACTCCAGTTGTTGTTAGTGAAAAGAACACACATGCAATGACACTGGTTGTTGTTACTAAAAAGAACACACATGCAATGACACTGGTGGACCATGGGTGGATTGTGAAAAGAGCACACATGCAATGACACTGGTGGATCCGTATGTGGTATGTGAAAAGAACACACATGCAATGACTCCAGTTGTTGTTAGTGAAAAGAGCACACATGCAATGACACTGCTGGATCCATATGTGGTCTCTGAAGAGAGCACACATTTCAATGACTCTGGTTGTTGTTAGTAAAAAGAACACACATGCAATGACACTGGTGGATCCATGTGTGGTCTCTGGAGAGAACACACATGCAATGACTCTGGTTGTTGTTACTAAAAAGAGCACACATGCAATGACACTGGTGGATCCATGTGTGGATTGTGAAGAGAACACACATGCAATGACACCGGTTGTTGTTACTAAAAAGAACACACATGCAATGTCACCGGTGGATCCATGTGTGGTCTCTGAATAGAACACACATGCAATGACACTGGTTGTTGTTAGTAAAAAGAACACACATGCAATGACACTGGTGGATCCATGTGTGGATTGTGAAGAGCACACACATGCAATGACACTGGTGGATCCATAGGTTGTATGTGAGAAGAATAGCCATGAAATGACTCTGGTTGTTAGTAAAAAGAATACACATGCAATGACTTTGGTAGATTCATAGGTGGATTGTGAAAAGAGCACACATCGAATGACTCCAGTTGTTGTTACTAAAAAGAACACACATGCAACGACACTGGTTGTTGTTACTAAAAAACACAAATGCAATGACACTGGTGGATCCATGTGTGGATGGTAAAAATAGCACACATGCAATGACACTGGTGGATCCATATGTGGTATGTGAAAAGAACACACATGCAATGACTCCAGTTGTTGTTAGTGAAAAGAACATACATGCAATAACACCGGTGGATCCATGTGTGGTCTCTGAAGAGAGCACACATTTCAATGACTCTAGTTGTTTTTAGTAAAAAGAACACACATGCAATGACACTGGTGGATCCATGTGTGGTCTCTAAAGAGAGCACACATTTCAATGACTCTAGTTGTTGTTAGTAAAAAGAACACACATGCAATGACACTGGTGGATCCATGTGTGGTCTCTAAAGAGAACACACATGCAATGACACTGGTTGTTGTTACTAAAAAGAACACACATGCAATGACACTGGTGGATCCATGTGTGGAATGTGAAGAGAACACACATGCAATGACACTGGTGGATCCATAGGTGGTATGTGAGAAGAATAGCCATGAAATGACTCTGGTTGTTGTTAGTAAAAAGAACACACATGCAATAACACTGGTGGATCCATAGGTGGATTGTGAAAAGAGCACACATGCAATGACTCCAGTTGTTGTTAGTGAAAAGAACACACATGCAATGACACTGGTTGTTGTTACTAAAAAGAACACACATGCAATGACACTGGTGGATCCATGGGTGGATTGTGAAAAGAGCACACATGCAATGACACTGGTGGATCCATATGTGGTATGTGAAAAGAACACACATGCAATGACTCCAGTTGTTGTTAGTGAAAAGAGCACACATGCAATTACACCGGTGGATCCATGTGTGGTCTCTGAAGAGAGCACACATTTCAATGACTCTAGTTGTTGTTAGTAAAAAGAACACACATGCAATGACACTGGTGGATCCATGTGTGGTCTCTGGAGAGAACACACATGCAATAACTCTGGTTGTTGTTACTAAAAAGAGCACACATGCAATGACACTGGTGGATCCATGTGTGGATTGTGAAGAGAACACACATGCAATGACACCGGTTGTTGTTACTAAAAAGAACACACATGCAATGACACCGACGGATCCATGTGTGGTCTCTAAAGAGAACAGCCATGAAATGACACTGGTTGTTGTTAGTAAAAAGAACACACATGCAATGACACTGGTAGATCCATAGGTGGATTGTGAAAATAGCACACATGCAATGACTCTAGTTGTTGTTAGTGAAAAGAACACACATGCAATGACACTGGTTATTGTTACTAAAAAGAACACACATGCAATGACACTGGTGGATCCATGGGTGGATTGTGAAAAGAGCACACATGCAATGACACTGGTGGATCCATATGTGGTATGTGAAAAGAACACACATGCAATGACTCCAGTTGTTGTTAGTGAAAAGAGCACACATGCAATTACACCGGTGGATCCATGTGTGGTCTCTGAAGAGAGCACACATTTCAATGACTCTGGTTGTTGTTAGTAAAAAGAACACACATGCAATGACATTGGTGGATCCATGTGTGGTCTCTGAAGAGAACACACATGCAATGACTCTGGTTGTTGTTACTAAAAAGAGCACACATGCAATGACACTGGTGGATCCATGTGTGGATTGTGAAGAGAACACACATGCAATGACACTGGTTGTTATTACTAAAAAGAAATCACATGCAATGACACCGGTGAATCCATGTGTGGTCTCTGAAGAGAACACACATGCAATGACACTGGTTGTTGTTAGTAAAAAGAACACACATGCAATGACACTGGTGGATCCATGTGTGGATTGTGAAGAGAACACACATGCAATGACACTAGTGGATCCATAGGTGGTATGTGAGAAGAAAAGCCATTAAATGACTCTGGTTATTGTTAGTAAAAAGAACACACATGCAATGACACTGGCGGATCCATAGGTGGATTGTGAAAAGAGCACACATGCAATGACTCTAGTTGTTGTTAGTGAAAAGAACACACATGCAATGACATTGGTTGTTGTTACTAAAAAGAACATACATGCAATGACACTGGTGGATCCATGGGTGGATTGTGAAAAGAGCACACATGCAATGACACCGGTTGTTGTTACTAAAAAGAACACACATGCAATAACACCAATGGATCCATGTGTGGTCTCTGAAGAGAACACACATGCAATGACACTGGTGGATCCATATGTGGTATGTGAATAGAACACACATGCAATGACTCCAGTGTTTGTTAGTGAAAAGAGCACACATGCAATTACACCGGTGGATCCATGTGTGTTCTCTGAAGAGAGCACACATTTCAATGACTCTGGTTGTTTTTAGTAAAAAGAACACACATGCAATGACACTGGTGGATCCATGTGTGGTCTCTGAAGAGAGCACACATTTCAATGACTCTGGTTGTTTTTAGTAAAAAGAACACACATGCAATGACACTGGTGGATCCATGTGTGGTCTCTGAAGAGAATACACATGCAATGACTCTGGTTGTTGTTACTAAAAAGAGCACACATGCAATGACACTGGTGGATCCATGTGTGGATTGTGAAGAGAACACACATGCAATGACACTGGTTGTTGTTACTAAAAAGAACACACATGCAATGACACCGGTGGATCCATGTGTGGTCTCTGAAGAGAACACACATGCAATGACACTGGTTGTTATTAGTAAAAAGAACACACATGCAATGACACTGGTGGATCCATGTGTGGATTGTGAAGAGAACACACATGCAATGACACTGGTGGATCCATAGGTGGTATGTGAGAAGAACAGCCATGAAATAACTCTGGTTGTTGTTAGTAAAAAGAACACACATGCAATGACACTGGTGGATCCATAGGTGGATTGTGAAAAGAGCACACATGTAATGACTCCAGTTGTTGTTAGTGAAAAGAACACACATGCAATGACACTGGTTGTTGTTACTAAAAAGAACACACATGCAATGACACTGGTGGATCCATGGGTGGATTGTGAAAAGAGCACACATGCAATGACACTGGTGGATCCATATGTGGTATGTGAAAAGAACACACATGCAATGACTCCAGTGTTTGTTAGTGAAAAGAGCACACATGCAATTACACCGGTGGATCCATGTGTGGTCTCTGAAGAGAGCACACATTTCAATGACTCTGGTTGTTTTTAGTAAAAAGAACACACATGCAATGACACTGGTGGATCCATGTGTGGTCTCTGAAGAGAATACACATGCAATGACTCTGGTTGTTGTTACTAAAAAGAGCACACATGCAATGACACTGGTGGATCCATGTGTGGATTGTGAAGAGAACACACATGCAATGACACCGATTGTTTTACTAAAAAGAACACACATGCAATGACACCGGTGGATCCATGTGTGGTCTCTGAAGAGAACACACATGCAATGACACTGGTTGTTGTTAGTAAAAAGAACACACATGCAATGACACTAGTGGATCCATGTGTGGATTCTGAAGAGAACACACATGCAATGACACTGGTGGATCCATAGGTGGTATGTGAGAAGAATAGCCATGAAATGACTCTGGTTGTTGTTACTAAAAAGAGCACACATGCAATGACACTGGTGGATCCATATGTGGATTGTGAAGAGAACACACATGCAATGACACTGGTTGTTGTTACTAAAAAGAACACACATGCAATGACACCGGTGGATCCATGTGTGGTCTCTGAAGAGAACACACATGCAATGACACTGGTTGTTGTTAGTAAAAAGAACACACATGCAATGACACTGGTGGATCCATGTGTGGATTGTGAAGAGAACACACGTGCAATGACACTAGTGGATCCATAGGTGGTATGTGAGAAGAACAGCCATTAAATGACTCTGGTTATTGTTAGTAAAAAGAACACACATGCAATGACACTGGCGGATCCATAGGTGGATTGTGAAAAGAGCACACATGCAATGACTCCAGTTGTTGTTAGTGAAAAGAACACACATGCAATGACATTGGTTGTTGTTACTAAAAAGAACATACATGCAATGACACTGGTGGATCCATGGGTGGATTGTGAAAAGAGCACACATGCAATGACACCGGTTGTTGTTACTAAAAAGAACACACATGCAATAACACCGGTGGATCCATGTGTGGTCTCTGAAGAGAACACACATGCAATGACACTGGTGGATCCATATGTTGTATGTGAAAAGAACACACATGCAATGACTCCAGTGTTTGTTAGTGAAAAGAGCACACATGCAATTACACCGGTGGATCCATGTGTGTTCTCTGAAGAGAGCACACATTTCAATGACTCTCGTTGTTTTTAGTAAAAAGAACACACATGCAATGACACTGGTGGATCCATGTGTGGTCTCTGAAGAGAGCACACATTTCAATGACTCTGGTTGTTTTTAGTAAAAAGAACACACATGCAATGACACTGGTGGATCCATGTGTGGATTGTGAAGAGAACACACATGCAATGACACTGGTGGATCCATAGGTGGTATGTGAGAAGAACAGCCATGAAATAACTCTGGTTGTTGTTAGTAAAAAGAACACACATGCAATGACACTGGTGGATCCATAGGTGGATTGTGAAAAGAGCACACATGTAATGACTCCAGTTGTTGTTAGTGAAAAGAACACACATGCAATGACACTGGTTGTTGTTACTAAAAAGAACACACATGCAATGACACTGGTGGATCCATGGGTGGATTGTGAAAAGAGCACACATGCAATGACACTGGTGGATCCATATGTGGTATGTGAAAAGAACACACATGCAATGACTCCAGTGTTTGTTAGTGAAAAGAGCACACATGCAATTACACCGGTGGATCCATGTGTGGTCTCTGAAGAGAGCACACATTTCAATGACTCTGGTTGTTTTTAGTAAAAAGAACACACATGCAATGACACTGGTGGATCCATGTGTGGTCTCTGAAGAGAATACACATGCAATGACTCTGGTTGTTGTTACTAAAAAGAGCACACATGCAATGACACTGGTGGATCCATGTGTGGATTGTGAAGAGAACACACATGCAATGACACCGATTGTTTTACTAAAAAGAACACACATGCAATGACACCGGTGGATCCATGTGTGGTCTCTGAAGAGAACACACATGCAATGACACTGGTTGTTGTTAGTAAAAAGAACACACATGCAATGACACTAGTGGATCCATGTGTGGATTCTGAAGAGAACACACATGCAATGACACTGGTGGATCCATAGGTGGTATGTGAGAAGAATAGCCATGAAATGACTCTGGTTGTTGTTACTAAAAAGAGCACACATGCAATGACACTGGTGGATCCATATGTGGATTGTGAAGAGAACACACATGCAATGACACTGGTTGTTGTTACTAAAAAGAACACACATGCAATGACACCGGTGGATCCATGTGTGGTCTCTGAAGAGAACACACATGCAATGACACTGGTTGTTGTTAGTAAAAAGAACACACATGCAATGACACTGGTGGATCCATGTGTGGATTGTGAAGAGAACACACATGCAATGACACTAGTGGATCCATAGGTGGTATGTGAGAAGAACAGCCATTAAATGACTCTGGTTATTGTTAGTAAAAAGAACACACATGCAATGACACTGGCGGATCCATAGGTGGATTGTGAAAAGAGCACACATGCAATGACTCCAGTTGTTGTTAGTGAAAAGAACACACATGCAATGACATTGGTTGTTGTTACTAAAAAGAACATACATGCAATGACACTGGTGGATCCATGGGTGGATTGTGAAAAGAGCACACATGCAATGACACCGGTTGTTGTTACTAAAAAGAACACACACGCAATAACACCGGTGGATCCATGTGTGGTCTCTGAAGAGAACACACATGCAATGACACTGGTGGATCCATATGTTGTATGTGAAAAGAACACACATGCAATGACTCCAGTGTTTGTTAGTGAAAAGAGCACACATGCAATTACACCGGTGGATCCATGTGTGTTCTCTGAAGAGAGCACACATTTCAATGACTCTGGTTGTTTTTAGTAAAAAGAACACACATGCAATGACACTGGTGGATCCATGTGTGGTCTCTGAAGAGAGCACACATTTCAATGACTCTGGTTGTTTTTAGTAAAAAGAACACACATGCAATGACACTAGTGGATCCATGTGTGGTCTCTGAAGAGAATACACATGCAATGACTCTGGTTGTTGTTACTAAAAAGAGCACACATGCAATGACACTGGTGGATCCATGTGTGGATTGTGAAGAGAACACACATGCAATGACACTGGTTGTTGTTACTAAAAAGAACACACATGCAATGACACCGGTGGATCCATGTGTGGTCTCTGAAGAGAACACACATGCAATGACACTGGTTGTTATTAGTAAAAAGAACACACATGCAATGACACTGGTGGATCCATGTGTGGATTGTGAAGAGAACACACATGCAATGACACTGGTGGATCCATAGGTGGTATGTGAGAAGAACAGCCATGAAATGACTCTGGTTGTTGTTAGTAAAAAGAACACACATGCAATGACACTGGTGGATCCATAGGTGGATTGTGAAAAGAGCACACATGTAATGACTCCAGTTGTTGTTAGTGAAAAGAACACACATGCAATGACACTGGTTGTTGTTACTAAAAAGAACACACATGCAATGACACTGGTGGATCCATGGGTGGATTGTGAAAAGAGCACACATGCAATGACACTAGTGGATCCATATGTGGTATGTGAAAAGAACACACATGCAATGACTCCAGTGTTTGTTAGTGAAAAGAGCACACATGCAATTACACCGGTGGATCCATGTGTGGTCTCTGAAGAGAGCACACATTTCAATGACTCTGGTTGTTTTTAGTAAAAAGAACACACATGCAATGACACTGGTGGATCCATGTGTGGTCTCTGAAGAGAATACACATGCAATGACTCTGGTTGTTGTTACTAAAAAGAGCACACATGCAATGACACTGGTGGATCCATGTGTGGATTGTGAAGAGAACACACATGCAATGACACCGATTGTTTTACTAAAAAGAACACACATGCAATGACACCGGTGGATCCATGTGTGGTCTCTGAAGAGAACACACATGCAATGACACTGGTTGTTGTTAGTAAAAAGAACACACATGCAATGACACTAGTGGATCCATGTGTGGATTCTGAAGAGAACACACATGCAATGACACTGGTGGATCCATAGGTGGTATGTGAGAAGAATAGCCATGAAATGACTCTGGTTGTTGTTAGTAAAAAGAACACACATGCAATAACACTGGTGGATCCATAGGTGGATTGTGAAAAGAGCACACATGCAATGACTCCAGTTGTTGTTAGTGAAAAGAACACACATGCAATGACACTGGTTGTTGTTACTAAAAAGAACACACATGCAATGACACTGGTGGATCCATGGGTGGATTGTGAAAAGAGCACACATGCAATGACACTGGTGGATCCATATGTGGTATGTGAAAAGAACACACATGCAACGACTCCAGTTGTTGTTAGTGAAAAGAGCACACATGCAATTACACCGGTGGATCCATGTGTGGTCTCTGAAGAGAGCACACATTTCAATGACTCTAGTTGTTGTTAGTAAAAAGAACACACATGCAATGACACTGGTGGATCCATGTGTGGTCTCTGGAGAGAACACACATGCAATAACTCTGGTTGTTGTTACTAAAAAGAGCACACATGCAATGACACTGGTGGATCCATGTGTGGATTGTGAAGAGAACACACATGCAATGACAGCGGTTGTTGTTACTAAAAAGAACACACATGCAATGACACCGGCGGATCCATGTGTGGTCTCTGAAGAGAGCACACATTTCAATGACTCTGGTTGTTAGTAAAAAAAACACACATGCAATGACACTGGTGGATCCATGTCTGGTCTCTGAAGAGAACACACATGCAATAACACTGGTTGTTACTAAAAAGAACACACATGCAATGACACTGCTGGATCCATGTGTGGATTGTGAAGAGAACACACATGCAATGACACTGGTGGATCCATAGGTGGTATGTGAGAAAAACATCCATGAAATGACTCTAGTTGTTGTTAGTAAAAAGAACATGCATGCAATGACACTAGTGGATCCATAGGTGGATTGTGAAAAGAGCACACATGCAATGACTCCAGTTGTTAGTGAAAAGAACACACCTGCAATGACACTGGTTGTTGTAACTAAAAAGAACACACATGCAATGACACTGGTGTATCCATGTGTGGATTGTGAAAAGGGCACACATGCAATGGGTGGATCCATATGTGGTATGTGAGAAGAACACACATGCAATGACTCCAGTTGTTGTTAGTTAAAAGAGCACACATGCAATGACACCGGTGGATCCATGTGTTGTCTCTGAAGAGAGAACACATTTCAATGACTCTGGTTGTTGTTAGTACAAAGAGCACGCATGCAATGACACTGGTGGATCCATGTGTGGTCTCTGAAGAGAGCACACATTTCAATGACTCTAGTTCTTGTTAGTAAAAAGAACACACATGCAATGACACTGGTGGATCCATGTGTGGTCTCTGAAGAGAATACACATGCAATGACTCTGGTTGTTGTTACTAAAAAGAGCACACATGCAATGACACTGGTGGTTCCATGTGTGGATTGTGAAGAGAACACACATGCAATGACACCGGTTGTTGTTACTAAAAAGAACACACATGCAATGACACCGGTGGATCCATGTGTGGTCTCTGAAGAGAACACACATGCAATGACACTGGTTGTTGTTAGTAAAAAGAACACGCATGCAATGACACTAGTGGATCCATGTGTGGATTGTGAAGAGAACACACATGCAATGACCCTGGTGGATCCATAGGTGGTATGTGAGAAGAACAGCCATGAAATGACTCTGGTTGTTGTTAGTAAAAAGAACACGCATATAATGACACTAGCGGATCCATAGGTGGATTGTGAAAAGAGCACACATGCAATGACTCCAGTTGTTGTTAGTGAAAAGAACACACATGCAATGACACTGGTTGTTGTTACTAAAAAGAACACACATGCAATGACACTGGTGGATCCATGGGTGGATTGTGAAAAGAGCACACATGCAATGACACTGGTGGATCCATATGTGGTATGTGAAAAGAACACACATGCAATGACTCCAGTGTTTGTTAGTGAAAAGAGCACAGATGCAATTACACCGGTGGATCCATGTGTGGTCTCTGAAGAGAGCACACATTTCAATGACTCTGGTTGTTTTTAGTAAAAAGAACACACATGCAATGACACTGGTGGATCCATGTGTGGTCTCTGAAGAGAATACACATGCAATGACTCTGGTTGTTGTTACTAAAAAGAGCACACATGCAATGACACTGGTGGATCCATGTGTGGATTGTGAAGAGAACACACATGCAATGACACCGATTGTTTTACTAAAAAGAACACACATGCAATGACACCGGTGGATCCATGTGTGGTCTCTGAAGAGAACACACATGCAATGACACTGGTTGTTGTTAGTAAAAAGAACACACATGCAATGACACTAGTGGATCCATGTGTGGATTCTGAAGAGAACACACATGCAATGACACTGGTGGATCCATAGGTGGTAGGTGAGAAGAACAGCCATGAAATGACTCTGGTTGTTGTTAGTAAAAAGAACACACATGCAATGACACTGGCGGATCCATAGGTGGATTGTGAAAAGAGCACACATGCAATGACTCCAATTGTTGTTAGTGAAAAGAACACACATGCAATGACACTGGTTATTGTTACTAAAAAGAACACACATGCAATGACACTGGTGGATCCATGGGTGGATTGTGAAAAGAGCACACATGCAATGATACTGGTGGATCCATATGTGGTATGTGAAAAGAACACACATGCAATGACTCCAGTGTTTGTTAGTGAAAATAGCACACATGCAATTACACCGGTGGATCCATGTGTGGTCTCTGAAGAGAGCACACATTTCAATGACTCTGGTTGTTGTTAGTAAAAAGAACACTCATGCAATGACACCGGTGGATCCATGTGTGGTCTCTGAAGAGAACACACATGCAATGACTCTGGTTGTTGTTACTAAAAAGAGCACACATGCAATGACACTGGTGGATCCATATGTGGTATGTGAAAAGAACACACATGCAATGACTCCAATTGTTGTTAGTGAAAAGAACATACATGCAATGACATCGGTGGATCCATGTGTGGTCTCTGAAGAGAGCACACATTTCAATGACTCTGGTTGTTAGTAAAAAACACACATGCAATGACACTGGTGGATCCATGTCTGGTCTCTGAAGAGAACACACATGCAATAACACTGGTTGTTACTAAAAAGAACACACATGCAATGACACTGCTGGATCCACGTGTGGATTGTGAAGAGAACACACATGCAATGACACTGGTGGATCCATAGGTGGTATGTGAGAAAAACATCCATGAAATGACTCTAGTTGTTGTTAGTAAAAAGAACACACATGCAATGACACTGGTGGATCCATAGGTGGATTGTGAAAAGAGCACACATGCAATGACTCCAGTTGTTAGTGAAAAGAACACACCTGCAATGACACTGGTTGTTGTAACTAAAAAGAACACACATGCAATGACACTGGTGTATCCATGTGTGGATTGTGAAAAGGGCACACATGCAATGGGTGGATCCATATGTGGTATATGAGAAGAACACACATGCAATGACTCCAGTTGTTGTTAGTTAAAAGAGCACACATGCAATGACACCGGTGGATCCATGTGTTGTCTCTGAAGAGAGAACACATTTCAATGACTCTGGTTGTTGTTAGTACAAAGAGCACGCATGCAATGACACTGGTGGATCCATGTGTGGTCTCTGAAGAGAGCACACATTTCAATGACTCTAGTTCTTGTTAGTAAAAAGAACACACATGCAATGACACTGGTGGATCCATGTGTGGTCTCTGAAGAGAATACACATGCAATGACTCTGGTTGTTGTTACTAAAAAGAGCACACATGCAATGACACTGGTGGTTCCATGTGTGGATTGTGAAGAGAACACACATGCAATGACACCGGTTGTTGTTACTAAAAAGAACACACATGCAATGACACCGGTGGATCCATGTGTGGTCTCTGAAGAGAACACACATGCAATGACACTGGTTGTTGTTAGTAAAAAGAACACGCATGCAATGACACTAGTGGATCCATGTGTGGATTGTGAAGAGAACACACATGCAATGACCCTGGTGGATCCATAGGTGGTATGTGAGAAGAACAGCCATGAAATGACTCTGGTTGTTGTTAGTAAAAAGAACACGCATATAATGACACTAGCGGATCCATAGGTGGATTGTGAAAAGAGCACACATGCAATGACTCCAGTTGTTGTTAGTGAAAAGAACACACATGCAATGACACTGGTTGTTGTTACTAAAAAGAACACACATGCAATGACACTGGTGGATTGTGAAAAGAGCACACATGCAATGACACTGGTGGATCCATATGTGGTATGTGAAAAAAAACACATGCAATGACTCCAGTGTTTGTTAGTGAAAAGAGCACACATGCAATTACACCGGTGGATCCATGTGTGGTATCTGAAGAGAGCACACATTTCAATGACTCTGGTTGTTTTTAGTAAAAAGAACACACATGCAATGACACTGGTGGATCCATGTGTGGTCTCTGAAGAGAATACACATGCAATGACTCTGGTTGTTGTTACTAAAAAGAGCACACATGCAATGACACTGGTGGATCCATGTGTGGATTGTGAAGAGAACACACATGCAATGACACCGATTGTTTTACTAAAAAGAACACACATGCAATGACACCGGTGGATCCATGTTTGGTCTCTGAAGAGAACACACATGCAATGACACTGGTTGTTGTTAGTAAAAAGAACACACATGCAATGACACTAGTGGATCCATGTGTGGATTCTGAAGAGAACACACATGCAATGACACTGGTGGATCCATAGGTGGTAGGTGAGAAGAACAGCCATGAAATGACTCTGGTTGTTGTTAGTAAAAAGAACACACATGCAATGACACTGGCGGATCCATAGGTGGATTGTGAAAAGAGCACACATGCAATGACTCCAATTGTTGTTAGTGAAAAGAACACACATGCAATGACACTGGTTATTGTTACTAAAAAGAACACACATGCAATGACACTGGTGGATCCATGGGTGGATTGTGAAAAGAGCACACATGCAATGACACTGGTGGATCCATATGTGGTATGTGAAAAGAACACACATGCAATGACTCCAGTGTTTGTTAGTGAAAATAGCACACATGCAATTACACCGATGGATCCATGTGTGGTCTCTGAAGAGAGCACACATTTCAATGACTCTGGTTGTTGTTAGTAAAAAGAACACACATGCAATGACACCGGTGGATCCATGTGTGGTCTCTGAAGAGAACACACATGCAATGACTCTGGTTGTTGTTACTAAAAAGAGCACACATGCAATGACACTGGTGGATCCATATGTTGTATGTGAAAAGAACACACATGCAATGACTCCAATTGTTGTTAGTGAAAAGAACATACATGCAATGACACCGGTGGATCCATGTGTGGTCTCTGAAGAGAGCACACATTTCAATGACTCTGGTTGTTAGTAAAAAAACACACATGCAATGACACTGGTGGATCCATGTCTGGTCTCTGAAGAGAACACACATGCAATAACACTGGTTGTTACTAAAAAGAACACACATGCAATGACACTGCTGGATCCATGTGTGGATTGTGAAGAGAACACACATGCAATGACACTGGTGGATCCATAGGTGGTATGTGAGAAAAACATCCATGAAATGACTCTAGTTGTTGTTAGTAAAAAGAACACACATGCAATGACACTGGTGGATCCATAGGTGGATTGTGAAAAGAGCACACATGCAATGACTCCAGTTGTTAGTGAAAAGAACACACCTGCAATGACACTGGTTGTTGTAACTAAAAAGAACACACATGCAATGACACTGGTGTATCCATGTGTGGATTGTGAAAAGGGCACACATGCAATGGGTGGATCCATATGTGGTATGTGAGAAGAACACACATGCAATGACTCCAGTTGTTGTTAGTTAAAAGAGCACACATGCAATGACACCGGTGGATCCATGTGTTGTCTCTGAAGAGAGAACACATTTCAATGACTCTGGTTGTTGTTAGTACAAAGAGCACGCATGCAATGACACTGGTGGATCCATGTGTGGTCTCTGAAGAGAGCACACATTTCAATGACTCTAGTTCTTGTTAGTAAAAAGAACACACATGCAATGACACTGGTGGATCCATGTGTGGTCTCTGAAGAGAACACACATGCAATGACTCTGGTTGTTGTTACTAAAAAGAGCACACATGCAATGACACTGGTGGTTCCATGTGTGGATTGTGAAGAGAACACACATGCAATGACACTGGTGGATCCATAGGTGGTATGTGAGAAGAACAGCCATGAAATGACTCTGGTTGTTAGTAAAAAGAACACACATGCAATGACACTGGTGGATCCATAGGTGGATTGTGAAAAGATCACACATGTAATGACTCTAGTTGTTGTTAGTGAAAAGAACACACATGCAATGACAGTGGTTGTTGTTACTAAAAAGAACACACATGCAATGACACTGGTGGATCCATGGGTGGATTGTGAAATGAGCACACATGCAATGACAATGGTGGATCCATATGTGGTATGTGAAAAGGACACACACGCAATGACTCCAGTGTATGTTAGTGTAAAGAGCACACATGCAATTACACCGACGGATCCATGTGTGGTCTCTGAAGAGAGCACAATTTCAATGACTCTGGTTGTTTTTAGTAACACATGCAATGACACTGGTGGATCCATGTGTGGTCTCTGAAGAGAACACACATGCAATGACTCTGGTTGTTGTTACTAAAAAGAGCACACATGCAATGACACTGGTGGATCCATGTGTGGATTGTGAAGAGAACACACATGCAATGACACAGGTTGTTGTTACTAAAAAGAACACACATGCAATGACACCCGTGGATCCATGTGTGGTCTCTGAAGAGAACACACATGCAATGACACTGGTTGTTGTTAGTAAAAAGAACACACATGCAATGACACTGGTGGATCCATGTGTGGATTGTGAAGAGAACTCACATGCAATGACACTGGTGGATCCATAGGTGGTATGTGAGAAGAACAGCCATGAAATGACTCTGGTTGTTGTTAGTAAAAAGAACACACATGCAATGACACTAGCGGATCCATAGGTGGATTGTGAAAAGAGCACACATGCAATGACTCCAGTTGTTGTTAGTGAGAAGAACACACATGCAATGACACTGGTTGTTGTTACTAAAAAGAACACACATGCAATGACACTGGTGGATCCATGGGTGGATTGTGAAAAGAGCACACATGCAATGACACTGGTGGATCCATATGTGGTATGTGAAAAAAAAACACATGCAATGACTCCAGTGTTTGTTAGTGAAAAGAGCACACATGCAATTACACCGGTGGATCCATGTGTGGTATCTGAAGAGAGCACACATTTCAATGACTCTGGTTGTTTTTAGTAAAAAGAACACACATGCAATGACACTGGTGGATCCATATGTGGTATGTGAAAAGAACACACATGCAATGACTCCAGTTGTTGTTAGTGGAAAGAACATACATGCAATGACACCGGTGGATCCATCTGTGGTCTCTGAAGAGAGCACACATTTCAATTACTCTGGTTGTTAGTAAAAAGAACACACATGCAATGACACTGGTGGATCCATGTCTGGTCTGTGAAGAGAACACACATGCAATAACACTGGTTGTTGTTACTAAAAAGAACACACATGCAATGACACTGGTGGATCCATGTGTGGATTTTGAAGAGAACACACATGCAATGACACTGGTGGATCCATAGGTGGTATGTGAAAAAAACAACCATGAAATGACTCTAGTTGTTGTTAGTAAAAAGAACACACATGCAATGGCACTGGTGGATCCATAGGTGGATTGTGAAAAGAGCACACATGCAATGACTCCAGTTGTTGTTAGTGAAAAGAACACACCTGCAATGACACTGGTTGTTGTTACTAAAAAGAACACACATGCAATGACACTGGTGGATCCGTGTGTGGATTGTGAAAAGACACATATGCAATGGGTGGATCCATATGTGGTATGTGAAAAGAACACACATGCAATGACTCCAGTTGTTGTTAGTTAAAAGAGCACACATGCAATGACACCGGTGGATCCATGTGTTGTCTCTGAAGAGAGCACACATTTCAATGACTCTGGTTGTTGTTAGTACAAAGAACACACATGCAATGACACTAGTGGATCCATGTGTGGTCTCCGAAGAGAGCACACATTTCAATGACTCGAGTTGTTGTTAGTAAAAAGAACACACATGCAATGACACTGGTGGATCCATGTGTGGTCTCTGAAGAGAACACACATTCAATGACACTGGTTGTTGTTACTAAAAAGAACACACATGCAATGACACTAGTGGATCCATGTGTGGATTGTGAAGAGAACACACATGCAATGACACTGGTGGATCCATAGGTGGTATGTGAGAAGAACAGCCATGAAATGACTCTGGTTGTTAGTAAAAAGAACACACATGCAATGACACTGGTGGATCCATAGGTGGATTGTGAAAAGATCACACATGTAATGACTCTAGTTGTTGTTAGTGAAAAGAACACACATGCAATGACACTGGTTGTTGTTACTAAAAAGAACACACATGCAATGACACTGGTGGATCCATGGGTGGATTGTGAAATGAGCACACATGCAATGACAATGGTGGATCCATATGTGGTATGTGAAAAGAACACACACGCAATGACTCCAGTGTATGTTAGTGTAAAGAGCACACATGCAATTACACCGACGGATCCATGTGTGGTCTCTGAAGAGAGCACAATGTCATTGACTCTGGTTGTTTTTAGTAAAAAGAACACACATGCAATGACACTGGTGGATCCATGTGTGGTCTCTGAAGAGAACACACATGCAATGACTCTGGTTGTTGTTACTAAAAGAGCACACATGCAATGACACTGGTGGATCCATGTGTGGATTGTGAAGAGAACACACATTCAATGACACAGGTTGTTGTTACTAAAAAGAACACACATGCAATGACACCCGTGGATCCATGTGTGGTCTCTGAAGAGAACACACATGCAATGACACTGGTTGTTGTTAGTAAAAAGAACACACATGCAATGACACTGGTGGATCCATGTGTGGATTGTGAAGAGAACTCACATGCAATGACACTGGTGGATCCATAGGTGGTATGTGAGAAGAACAGCCATGAAATGACTCTGGTTGTTGTTAGTAAAAAGAACACACATGCAATGACACTGGCGGATCCATAGGTGGATTGTGAAAAGAGCACACATGCAATGACTCCAGTTGTTGTTAGTGAGAAGAACACACATGCAATGACACTGGTTGTTGTTACTAAAAAGAACACACATGCAATGACACTGGTGGATCCATGGGTGGATTGTGAAAAGAGCACACATGCAATGACACTGGTGGATCCATATGTGGTATGTGAAAAAAAAAACACATGCAATGACTCCAGTGTTTGTTAGTGAAAAGAGCACACATGCAATTACACCGGTGGATCCATGTGTGGTATCTGAAGAGAGCACACATTTCAATGACTCTGGTTGTTTTTAGTAAAAAGAACACACATGCAATGACACTGGTGGATCCATGTGTGGTCTCTGAAGAGAATACACATGCAATGACTCTGGTTGTTGTTACTAAAAAGAGCACACATGCAATGACACTGGTGGATCCATGTGTGGATTGTGAAGAGAACACACATGCAATGACACCGATTGTTTTACTAAAAAGAACACACATGCAATGACACCGGTGGATCCATGTGTGGTCTCTGAAGAGAACACACATGCAATGACACTGGTTGTTGTTAGTAAAAAGAACACACATGCAATGACACTAGTGCATCCATGTGTGGATTCTGAAGAGAACACACATGCAATGACACTTGTGGATCCATAGGTGGTAGGTGAGAAGAACAGCCATGAAATGACTCTGGTTGTTGTTAGTAAAAAGAACACACATGCAATGACACTGGCGGATCCATAGGTGGATTGTGAAAAGAGCACACATGCAATGACTCCAATTGTTGTTAGTGAAAAGAAAACACATGCAATGACACTGGTTATTGTTACTAAAAAGAACACACATGCAATGACACTGGTGGATCCATGGGTGGATTGTGAAAAGAGCACACATGCAATGACACTGGTGGATCCATATGTGGTATGTGAAAAGAACACACATGCAATGACTCCAGTGTTTGTTAGTGAAAATAGCACACATGCAATTACACCGATGGATCCATGTGTGGTCTCTGAAGAGAGCACACATTTCAATGACTCTGGTTGTTGTTAGTAAAAAGAACACACATGCAATGACACCGGTGGATCCATGTGTGGTCTCTGAAGAGAACACACATGCAATGACTCTGGTTGTTGTTACTAAAAAGAGCACACATGCAATGACACTGGTGGATCCATATGTGGTATGTGAAAAGAACACACATGCAATGACTCCAATTGTTGTTAGTGAAAAGAACATACATGCAATGACACCGGTGGATCCATGTGTGGTCTCTGAAGAGAGCACACATTTCAATGACTCTGGTTGTTAGTAAAAAAACACACATGCAATGACACTGGTGGATCCATGTCTGGTCTCTGAAGAGAACACACATGCAATAACACTGGTTGTTACTAAAAAGAACACACATGCAATGACACTGCTGGATCCATGTGTGGATTGTGAAGAGAACACACATGCAATGACACTGGTGGATCCATAGGTGGTATGTGAGAAAAACATCCATGAAATGACTCTAGTTGTTGTTAGTAAAAAGAACACACATGCAATGACACTGGTGGATCCATAGGTGGATTGTGAAAAGAGCACACATGCAATGACTCCAGTTGTTAGTGAAAAGAACACACCTGCAATGACACTGGTTGTTGTAACTAAAAAGAACACACATGCAATGACACTGGTGTATCCATGTGTGGATTGTGAAAAGGGCACACATGCAATGGGTGGATCCATATGTGGTATGTGAGAAGAACACACATGCAATGACTCCAGTTGTTGTTAGTTAAAAGAGCACACATGCAATGACACCGGTGGATCCATGTGTTGTCTCTGAAGAGAGAACATATTTCAATGACTCTGGTTGTTGTTAGTACAAAGAGCACGCATGCAATGACACTGGTGGATCCATGTGTGGTCTCTGAAGAGAGCACACATTTCAATGACTCTAGTTCTTGTTAGTAAAAAGAACACACATGCAATGACACTGGTGGATCCATGTGTGGTCTCTGAAGAGAATACACATGCAATGACTCTGGTTGTTGTTACTAAAAAGAGCACACATGCAATGACACTGGTGGTTCCATGTGTGGATTGTGAAGAGAACACACATGCAATGACACCGGTTGTTGTTACTAAAAAGAACACACATGCAATGACACCGGTGGATCCATGTGTGGTCTCTGAAGAGAACACACATGCAATGACACTGGTTGTTGTTAGTAAAAAGAACACGCATGCAATGACACTGGTGGATCCATGTGTGGATTGTGAAGAGAACACACATGCAATGACCCTGGTGGATCCATAGGTGGTATGTGAGAAGAACAGCCATGAAATGACTATGGTTGTTGTTAGTAAAAAGAACACGCATATAATGACACTAGCGGATCCATAGGTGGATTGTGAAAAGAGCACACATGCAATGACTCCAGTTGTTGTTAGTGAAAAGAACACACATGCAATGACACTGGTTGTTGTTACTAAAAAGAACACACATGCAATGACACTGGTGGATCCATGGGTGGATTGTGAAAAGAGCACACATGCAATGACACTGGTGGATCCATATGTGGTATGTGAAAAAAAAACACATGCAATGACTCCAGTGTTTGTTAGTGAAAAGAGCACACATGCAATTACACCGGTGGATCCATGTGTGGTCTCTGAAGAGAGCACACATTTCAATGACTCTGGTTGTTGTTAGTAAAAAGAACACACATGCAATGACACTGGTGGATCCATGTGTGGTCTCTAAAGAGAACACACATGCAATGACTCTGGTTGTTGTTACTAAACAGAGCACACATGCAATGACACTGGTGGATCCATGTGTGGATTGTGAAGAGAACACACATGCAATGACACTGGTTGTTGTTACTAAAAAGAACACACATGCAATGACACCGGTGGATCCATGTGTGGTCTCTGAAGAGAACACACATGCAATGACACTGGTTGTTGTTAGTAAAAAGAACACACATGCAATGACACTGGTGGATCCATGTGTGGATTGTGAAGAGAACACACATGCAATGACACTGGTGGATCCATAGGTGGTATGTGAGAAGAACAGCCATGAAATGACTCTGGTTGTTGTTAGTAAAAAGAACACACATATAATGACACTAGCGGATCCATAGGTGGATTGTGAAAAGAGCACACATGCAATGACTCCAGTTGTTGTTAGTGAATAGAACACACATGCAATGACACTAGTTGTTGTTACTAAAAAGAACATACATGCAATGACACTGGTGGATCCATGTGTGGATTGTGAAAAGATAACACATGCAATGACACTGGTGGATCCATATGTGGTATGTGAAAAGAACACACGTGCAATGACTCTAGTTGTTGTTAGTGAAAAGAGCACACATGCAATGACACTGGTGGATCCAAATGTGGTATGTGAAAAGAACACACATGCAATGACTCTAGTTCTTGTTAGTGAAAAGAGCACACATGAAATGACACCGGTGGATCCATGTGTGGTCTCTGAAGAGGGCACACATTTCAATGAGTCTGGTTGTTGTTAGTAAAAAGAACACACATGCAATGACACTAGTGGATCCATATGTGGTATGTGAAAAGAACACACATGCAATGACTCCAGTTGTTGTTAGTGGAAAGAACATACATGCAATGACACCGGTGGATCCATCTGTGGTCTCTGAAGAGAGCACACATTTCAATTACTCTGGTTGTTAGTAAAAAGAACACACATGCAATGACACTGGTGGATCCATGTCTGGTCTCTGAAGAGAACACACATGCAATAACACTGGTTGTTGTTACTAAAAAGAACACACATGCAATGACACTGGTGGATCCATGTGTGGATTGTGAAGAGAACACACATGCAATAACACTGGTGGATCCATAGGTGGTATGTGAAAAAACAACCATGAAATGACTCTAGTTGTTAGTAAAAAGAACACACATGCAATGGCACTGGTGGATCCATAGGTGGATTGTGAAAAGAGCACACATGCAATGACTCCAGTTGTTGTTAGTGAAAAGAACACACCTGCAATGACACTGGTTGTTGTTACTAAAAAGAACACACATGCAATGCCACTGGTGGATCCATGTGTGGATTGTGAAAAGACACATATGCAATGGGTGGATCCATATGTGGTATGTGAAAAGAACACACATGCAATGACTCCAGTTGTTGTTAGTTAAAAGAGCACACATGCAATGACACCGGTGGATCCATGTGTTGTCTCTGAAGAGAGCACACATTTCAATGACTCTGGTTGTTGTTAGTACAAAGAACACACATGCAATGACACTAGTGGATCCATGTGTCTTCTCCGAAGAGAGCACACATTTCAATGACTCTAGTTGTTGTTAGTAAAAAGAACACACATGCAATGACACTGGTGGATCCATGTGTGGTCTCTGAAGAGAACACACATGCAATGACACTGGTTGTTGTTACTAAAAAGAACACACATGCAATGACACTAGTGGATCCATGTGTGGATTGTGAAGAGAACACACATGCAATGACACTGGTGGATCCATAGGTGGTATGTGAGAAGAACAGCCAAGAAATGACTCTGGTTGTTAGTAAAAAGAACACACATGCAATGACACTGGTGGATCCATAGGTGGATTCTGAAAAGAGCACACATGTAATGACTCCAGTTGTTGTTAGTGAAAAGAACACACATGCAATGACACTGGTTGTTGTTACTAAAAAGAACACACATGCAATGACACTGGTGGATCCATGGGTGGATTGTGAAAAGATCACACATGCAATGACAATGGTGGATCCATATGTGGTATGTGAAAAGAACACACATGCAATGACTCCAGTGTATGTTAGTGTAAAGAGCACACATGCAATTACACCGACGGATCCATATGTGGTCTCTGAAGAGAGCACAATTTCAATGACTCTGGTTGTTTTTAGTAAAAAGAACACACATGCAATGACACTGGTGGATCCATGTGTGGTCTCTGAAGAGAACACACATGCAATGACTCTGGTTGTTGTTACTAAAAAGAGCACACATGCAATGACACTGGTGGATCCATGTGTGGATTGTGAAGAGAACACACATGCAATGACACAGGTTGTTGTTACTAAAAAGAACACACATGCAATGACACCCGTGGATCCATGTGTGGTCTCTGAAGAGAACACACATGCAATGACACTGGTTGTTGTTAGTAAAGAGAACACACATGCAATGACACTGGTGGATCCATGTGTGGATTGTGAAGAGAACACACATGCAATGACACTGGTGGATCCATAGGTGGTATGTGAGAAGAACAACCATGAAATGACTCTGGTTGTTGTTAGTAAAAAGAACACACATGCAATGACACTGGCGGATCCATAGGTGGATTGTGAAAAGAGCACACATGCAATGACTCCAGTTGTTGTTAGTGAGAAGAACACACATGCAATGACACTGGTTGTTGTTACTAAAAAGAACATACATGCAATGACACTGGTGGATCCATGTGTGGATTGTGAAAAGAGCACACATGCAATGACACTGGTGGATCCATATGTGGTATGTGAAAAGAACACACATGCAATGACTCCAGTTGTTGTTAGTGAAAAGAGCACACATGCAATGACACTGGTGGATCCAAATGTGGTATGTGAAAAGAACACACATGCAATAACTCCAGTTGTTGTTAGAAAGGATCACACATGCAATGACACCGGTGGATCCATGTGTGGTCTCTGAAGAGAGAACACATTTCAATCACTCTGGTTGTTGTTAGTAAAAATAACACACATGCAATGGCACTGGTGGATCCATGTGTGGTATCTGAAGAGAGCAAACTTTTCAATGACTCTGGTTGTTGTTAGTAAAAAGAACACACATGCAATGACACTGGTGGATCAATGTGTGGTCTCTGAAGAGAACACACATGCAATGACACTGGTTGTGGTTACTAAAAATAACACACATGCAATGACACTGGTGGATCCATGTGTGGAATGTGAAGAGAACACACATGCAATGACACTAGTGGATCCATAGGTGGTATGTGAGAAGAACAACCATGAAATGACTCTGGTTGTTTTTAGTAAAAAGAACACACATGCAATGACACTGGTGGATCCATTGGTGGATTGTGAAAAGATCACACATGCAATGACTCCAGTTGTTGTTAGTGAAAAGAACACACATACAATGACACTGGTTGTTGTTACTAAAAAGAACACAGATGCAATGACACTGGTGGATCCATGGGTGGATTGTGAAAAGAACACACATGCAATGACACTGGTGGATCCAAAAGTGGTATGTGAGAATTACACACATGCAATGACTCCAGTTGTTGTTAGTGAAACGAACATACATGCAATGACAGCGGTGGATCCATGTGTGGTATCTGAAGAGAGCACACATTTCAATGACTCTGGTTGTTGTTAGTAAAAAGAACACACATGCAATGACACTGGTGGATCCATGTCTGGTCTCTAAAGAGAACACACATGCAATAACCCTGGTTGTTGTTACTAAAGAGAACACACATGCAATAACACTGGTTGTTGTTACTAAAAATAACACACATGCAATGACGATGGTGGATCCATGTGTGGATTGTGAAGAGAACACACATGCAATGACACTGGTGGATCCATAGGTGGTATGTTAGAAAAACTGCCATGAAATGACTCTAGTTGTTGTTAGTAAAAACAACACACATGCAATGACACTGGTGGATCCATAGGTGGATTGTGAAAAGAGCACACATGCAATGGCTCTAGTTGTTGGTAGTGAAAAGAACACACCTGCAATGACACTGGTGGATCCATAGGTGGATTGTGAAAAGAGCATACATGCAATGGCTCTAGTTGTTGGTAGTGAAAAGAACACATCTGCAATGACATTGGTTGTTGTTACTAAAACAAACATACATGCAATGACACTGGTGGATCCATGTGTGGATTGTGAAAAGAGCACACATGCAATGACACTGGTGGATCCATATGTGGTATGTGAAAAGAACACACATGCAATGACTCCAGTTGTTGTTAGTGAAAAGAGCACACATGCAATGACACTGGTGGATCCAAATGTGGTATGTGAAAAGAACACACATGTAATAACTCCAGTTGTTGTTAGTGAAAAGGTCACACATGCAATGACACCGGTGGATCCATGTGTGGTCTCTGAAGAGAGCACACATTTCAATCACTCTGGTTGTTGTTAGTAAAAAGAACACACATACAATGACACTGGTGGATCCATGTGTGCTATCTGAAGAGAGCACACATTTCAATGACTCTGGTGTTGTTAGTAAAAAGAACACACATGCAATGACACTGGTGGATCCATGTGTGGTCTCTGAAGAGAACACACATGCAATGACACTGGTTGTTGTTACTAAAAAGAACACACATGCAATGACACTACTGGATCCATGTGTGGAATGTGAAGAGAACACACATGCAATGAAACTGGTGGATCCATAGGTGGTATGTGAGAAGAAGAGCCATGAAATGACTCTGGTTGTTGTTAGTAAAAAGAACACACATGCAATGACACTGGTGGATGCATAGGTGGATTGTGAAAAGAGCACACATGCAATGACTCCAGTTGTTGTTAATGAGAAGAGCACACATGCAATGACACTGGTTGTTGTTACTAAAAAGAACACACATGTAATGACACTGGTGGATCCGTGGGTGGATTGTGAAAAGAGCACACATGCAATGACACTGGTGGATCCAAATGTGGTATGTGAAAAGAACACACATGCAATGACTCTAGTTCTTGTTAGTGAAAAGAGCACACATGCAATGACACCGGTGGATCCATGTGTGGTCTCTGAAGAGGGCACACATTTCAATGACTCTGGTTGTTGTTATTAAAAAGAACACACATGCAATGACACTGGTGGATCCATATGTGGTATGTGAAAAGAACACACATGCAATGACTCCAGTTGTTGTTAGTGGAAAGAACATACATGCAATGACACCGGTGGATCCATCTGTGGTCTCTGAAGAGAGCACACATTTCAATTACTCTGGTTGTTAGTAAAAAGAACACACATGCAATGACACTGGTGGATCCATGTCTGGTCTGTGAAGAGAACACACATGCAATAACACTGGTTGTTGTTACTAAAAAGAACACACATGCGATGACACTGGTGGATCCATGTGTGGATTGTGAAGAGAACACACATGCAATGACACTGGTGGATCCATAGGTGGTATGTGAGAAGAACAACCATGAAATGTCTCTGGTTGTTAGTAAAAAGAACACACATGCAATGACACTGGTGGATCCATAGGTGGATTGTGAAAAGATCACACATGTAATGACTCTAGTTGTTGTTAGTGAAAAGAACACACATGCAATGACACTGGTTGTTGTTACTAAAAAGAACACACATGCAATGACACTGGTGGATCCATGGGTGGATTGTGAAATGAGCACACATGCAATGACAATGGTGGATCCATATGTGGTATGTGAAAAGAACACACACGCAATGACCCCAGTGTATGTTAGTGTAAAGAGCACACATGCAATTACACCGACGGATCCATGTGTGGTCTCTGAAGAGAGCACAATTTCAATGACTCTGGTTGTTTTTAGTAAAAAGAACACACATGCAATGACACTGGTGGATCCATGTGTGGTCTCTGAAGAGAACACACATGCAATGACTCTGGTTGTTGTTACTAAAAAGAGCACACATGCAATGACACTGGTGGATCCATGTGTGGATTGTGAAGAGAACACACATGCAATGACACAGGTTGTTGCTAATAAAAAGAACACACATGCAATGACACCCGTGGATCCATGTGTGGTCTCTGAAGAGAACACACATGCAATGACACTGGTTGTTGTTAGTAAAAAGAACACACATGCAATGACACTGGTGGATCCATGTGTGGATTGTGAAGAGAACTCACATGCAATGACACTGGTGGATCCATAGGTGGTATGTGAGAAGAACAGCCATGAAATGACTCTGGTTGTTGTTAGTAAAAAGAACACACATGCAATGACACTAGCGGATCCATAGGTGGATTGTGAAAAGAGCACACATGCAATGACTCCAGTTGTTGTTAGTGAGAAGAACACACATGCAATGACACTGGTTGTTGTTACTAAAAAGAACATAAATGCAAAGACACTGGTGGATCCATGTGTGGATTGTGAAAAGAGCACACATGCAATGACACTGGTGGATCCATATGTGGTATGTGAAAAGAACACACATGCAATGACTCCAGTTGTTGTTTGTGAAAAGAGCACACATGCAATGACACTGGTGGATCCAAATGTGGTATGTGAAAAGAACACACATGCAATAACTCGAGTTGTTGTTAGAAAGGATCACACATGCAATGACACCGGTGGATCCATGTGTGGTCTCTGAAGAGAGAACACATTTCAATCACTCTGGTTGTTGTTAGTAAAAAGAACACACATGCAATGGCACTGGTGGATCCATGTGTGGTATCTAAAGAGAGCACACATTTCAATGACTCTGTTTGTTGTTAGTAAAAAGAACACACATGCAATGACACTGGTGGATCCATGTGTGGTCTCTGAAGAGAACACACATGCAATGACACTGGTTGTTGTTACTAAAAAGAACACACATGCAATGACACTGGTGGATCCATGTGTGGAATGTGAAGAGAACACACATGCAATGACACTAGTGGATCCATAGGTGGTATGTGAGAAGAACAACCATGAAATGACTCTGGTTGTTTTTAGTAAAAAGAACACACATGCAATGACACTGGTGGATCCATTGGTGGATTGTGAAAAGAGCACACATGCAATGACTCCAGTTGTTGTTAGTGAAAAGAACACACATACAATGACACTGGTTGTTGTTACTAAAAAGAACACACATGCAATGACACTGGTGGATCCATGGGTGGATTGTGAAAAGAGCACACATGCAATGACACTGGTGGATCCATATGTGGTATGTGAAAAGAACACACATGCAATGACTCTAGTTGTTGTTAGTGAAAAGAGCACACATGCAATGACACTGGTTGTTGTTACTAAAAAGAACACACATGCAATGACACTGGTGGATCCATGTGTGGTCTCTGAAGAGAGCACACATTTCAATGACTCTAGTTGTTGTTAGTAAAAAGAACACACATGCAATGACACTGGTGTATCCATGTCTGGTCTCTGAAGAGAACACACATGCAATAACACTGGTTGTTACTAAAAAGAACACACATGCAATGACACTGGTGGATCCATGTGTGGATTGTGAAGAGAACAAACATGCAATGACAATGGTGGATCCATAGGTGGTATGTGAGAAAAACAGCTATGAAATGACTCTAGTTGTTGCTAGTAAAAACAACACACATGCAATGACACTGGTGGATCCATAGGTGGATTTTGAAAAGAGCACACATGCAATGACTCCAGTTGTTGTTAGTTAAAAGAACACACCTGCAATGACACTGGTTGTAGTTACTAAAAAGAACACACATGCAATGACACTAGTGGATCCATGTGTGGATTGTGAAAAGAACACACATGCAATGACTCCAGTTGTTGTTAGTGAAAAGAGCACACATGCAATGACACCGGTGGATCCATGTGTAGTCTCTGAAGAGGGCACACATTTCAATAACTCTGGTTGTTGTTAGTAAAAATAACACACATGCAATGACACTGGTGGATCCAAAAGTGGTATGTGAGAATTACACACATGCAATGACTCCAGTTGTTGTTAGTGAAACGAACATACATGCAATGACAGCGGTGGATCCATGTGTGGTATCTGAAGAGAGCACACATTTCAATGACTCTGGTTGTTGTTAGTAAAAAGAACACACATGCAATGACACTGGTGGATCCATGTCTGGTCTCTAAAGAGAACACACATGCAATAACCCTGGTTGTTGTTACTAAAGAGAACACACATGCAATAACACTGGTTGTTGTTACTAAAAATAACACACATGCAATGACGATGGTGGATCCATGTGTGGATTGTGAAGAGAACACACATGCAATGACACTGGTGGATCCATAGGTGGTATGTTAGAAAAACTGCCATGAAATGACTCTAGTTGTTGTTAGTAAAAACAACACACATGCAATGACACTGGTGGATCCATAGGTGGATTGTGAAAAGAGCACACATGCAATGGCTCTAGTTGTTGGTAGTGAAAAGAACACACCTGCAATGACACTGGTTGTTGTTACTAAAACAAACATACATGCAATGACACTGGTGGATCCATGTGTGGATTGTGAAAAGAGCACACATGCAATGACACTGGTGGATCCATATGTGGTATGTGAAAAGAACACACATGCAATGACTCCAGTTGTTGTTAGTGAAAAGAGCACACATGCAATGACACTGGTGGATCCAAATGTGGTATGTGAAAAGAACACACATGCAATAACTCCAGTTGTTGTTAGGGAAAAGGTCACACATGCAATGACACCGGTGGATCCATGTGTGGTCTCTGAAGAGAGCACACATTTCAATCACTCTGGTTGTTGTTAGTAAAAAGAACACACATGCAATGACACTGGTGGATCCATGTGTGCTATCTGAAGAGAGCACACATTTCAATGACTCTGGTTGTTAGTAAAAAGAACACACATGCAATGACACTGGTGGATCCATGTGTGGTCTCTGAAGAGAACACACATGCAATGACACTGGTTGTTGTTACTAAAAAGAACACACATGCAATGACACTACTGGATCCATGTGTGGAATGTGAAGAGAACACACATGCAATAACACTGGTGGATCCATAGGTGGTATGTGAGAAGAACAGCCATGAAATGACTCTGGTTGTTGTTAGTAAAAAGAACACACATGCAATGACATTGGTGGATGCATAGGTGGATTGTGAAAAGAGCACACATGCAATGACTCCAGTTGTTGTTAATGAGAAGAGCACACATGCAATGACACTGGTTGTTGTTACTAAAAAGAACACACATGTAATGACACTGGTGGATCCGTGGGTGGATTGTGAAAAGAGCACACATGCAATGACACTGGTGGATCCAAATGTGGTATGTGAAAAGAACACACATGCAATGACTCTAGTTCTTGTTAGTGAAAAGAGCACACATGCAATGACACCGGTGGATCCATGTGTGGTCTCTGAAGAGGGCACACATTTCAATGACTCTGGTTGTTGTTAGTAAAAAGAACACACATGCGATGACACTGGTGGATCCATATGTGGTATGTGAAAAGAACACACATGCAATGACTCCAGTTGTTGTTAGTGGAAAGAACATACATGCAATGACACCGGTGGATCCATCTGTGGTCTCCGAAGAGAGCACACATTTCAATTACTCTGGTTGTTAGTAAAAAGAACACACATGCAATGACACTGGTGGATCCATGTCTGGTCTGTGAAGAGAACACACATGCAATAACACTGGTTGTTGTTACTAAAAAGAACACACATGCAATGACACTGGTGGATCCATGTGTGGATTGTGAAGAGAACACACATGCAATGACACTGGTGGATCCATAGGTGGTATGTGAAAAAACAACCATGAAATGACTCTAGTTGTTGTTAGTAAAAAGAACACACATGCAATGGCACTGGTGGATCCATAGGTGGATTGTGAAAAGAGCACACATGCAATGACTCCAGTTGTTGTTAGTGAAAAGAACACACCTGCAATGACACTGGTTGTTGTTACTAAAAAGAACACACATGCAATGACACTGGTGGATCCATGTGTGGATTGTGAAAATACACATATGCAATGGGTGGATCCATATGTGGTATGTGAAAAGAACACACATGCAATGACTCCAGTTGTTGTTAGTTAAAAGAGCACACATGCAATGACACCGGTGGATCCATGTGTTGTCTCTGAAGAGAGCACACATTTCAATGACTCTAGTTGTTGTTAGTACAAAGAACACACATGCAATGACACTAGTGGATCCATGTGTGGTCTCCGAAGAGAGCACACATTTCAATGACTCTAGTTGTTGTTAGTAAAAAGAACACACATGCAATGACACTGGTGGATCCATGTGTGGTCTCTGAAGAGAACACACATGCAATGACACTGGTGGATCCATATGTGGTATGTGAATAGAACACACATGCAATGACACTAGTGGATCCATGTGTGGATTGTGAAAAGAACACACATGCAATGACTCCAGTTGTTGTTAGTGAAAAGAGCACACATGCAATGACACCGGTGGATCCATGTGTAGTCTCTGAAGAGGGCACACATTTCAATAACTCTGGTTGTTGTTAGTAAAAATAACACACATGCAATGACACTGGTGGATCCAAAAGTGGTATGTGAGAATTACACACATGCAATGACTCCAGTTGTTGTTAGTGAAACGAACATACATGCAATGACAGCGGTGGATCCATGTGTGGTATCTGAAGAGAGCACACATTTCAATGACTCTGGTTGTTGTTAGTAAAAAGAACACACATGCAATGACACTGGTGGATCCATGTCTGGTCTCTAAAGAGAACACACATGCAATAACCCTGGTTGTTGTTACTAAAGAGAACACACATGCAATAACACTGGTTGTTGTTACTAAAAATAACACACATGCAATGACGATGGTGGATCCATGTGTGGATTGTGAAGAGAACACACATGCAATGACACTGGTGGATCCATAGGTGGTATGTTAGAAAAACTGCCATGAAATGACTCTAGTTGTTGTTAGTAAAAACAACACACATGCAATGACACTGGTGGATCCATAGGTGGATTGTGAAAAGAGCACACATGCAATGGCTCTAGTTGTTGGTAGTGAAAAGAACACACCTGCAATGACACTGGTTGTTGTTACTAAAACAAACATACATGCAATGACACTGGTGGATCCATGTGTGGATTGTGAAAAGAGCACACATGCAATGACACTGGTGGATCCATATGTGGTATGTGAAAAGAACACACATGCAATGACTCCAGTTGTTGTTAGTGAAAAGAGCACACATGCAATGACACTGGTGGATCCAAATGTGGTATGTGAAAAGAACACACATGCAATAACTCCAGTTGTTGTTAGGGAAAAGGTCACACATGCAATGACACCGGTGGATCCATGTGTGGTCTCTGAAGAGAGCACACATTTCAATCACTCTGGTTGTTGTTAGTAAAAAGAACACACATGCAATGACACTGGTGGATCCATGTGTGCTATCTGAAGAGAGCACACATTTCAATGACTCTGGTTGTTAGTAAAAAGAACACACATGCAATGACACTGGTGGATCCATGTGTGGTCTCTGAAGAGAACACACATGCAATGACACTGGTTGTTGTTACTAAAAAGAACACACATGCAATGACACTACTGGATCCATGTGTGGAATGTGAAGAGAACACACATGCAATAACACTGGTGGATCCATAGGTGGTATGTGAGAAGAACAGCCATGAAATGACTCTGGTTGTTGTTAGTAAAAAGAACACACATGCAATGACATTGGTGGATGCATAGGTGGATTGTGAAAAGAGCACACATGCAATGACTCCAGTTGTTGTTAATGAGAAGAGCACACATGCAATGACACTGGTTGTTGTTACTAAAAAGAACACACATGTAATGACACTGGTGGATCCGTGGGTGGATTGTGAAAAGAGCACACATGCAATGACACTGGTGGATCCAAATGTGGTATGTGAAAAGAACACACATGCAATGACTCTAGTTCTTGTTAGTGAAAAGAGCACACATGCAATGACACCGGTGGATCCATGTGTGGTCTCTGAAGAGGGCACACATTTCAATGACTCTGGTTGTTGTTAGTAAAAAGAACACACATGCGATGACACTGGTGGATCCATATGTGGTATGTGAAAAGAACACACATGCAATGACTCCAGTTGTTGTTAGTGGAAAGAACATACATGCAATGACACCGGTGGATCCATCTGTGGTCTCCGAAGAGAGCACACATTTCAATTACTCTGGTTGTTAGTAAAAAGAACACACATGCAATGACACTGGTGGATCCATGTCTGGTCTGTGAAGACAACACACATGCAATAACACTGGTTGTTGTTACTAAAAAGAACACACATGCAATGACACTGGTGGATCCATGTGTGGATTGTGAAGAGAACACACATGCAATGACACTGGTGGATCCATAGGTGGTATGTGAAAAAACAACCATGAAATGACTCTAGTTGTTGTTAGTAAAAAGAACACACATGCAATGGCACTGGTGGATCCATAGGTGGATTGTGAAAAGAGCACACATGCAATGACTCCAGTTGTTGTTAGTGAAAAGAACACACCTGCAATGACACTGGTTGTTGTTACTAAAAAGAACACACATGCAATGACACTGGTGGATCCATGTGTGGATTGTGAAAATACACATATGCAATGGGTGGATCCATATGTGGTATGTGAAAAGAACACACATGCAATGACTCCAGTTGTTGTTAGTTAAAAGAGCACACATGCAATGACACCGGTGGATCCATGTGTTGTCTCTGAAGAGAGCACACATTTCAATGACTCTAGTTGTTGTTAGTACAAAGAACACACATGCAATGACACTAGTGGATCCATGTGTGGTCTCCGAAGAGAGCACACATTTCAATGACTCTAGTTGTTGTTAGTAAAAAGAACACACATGCAATGACACTGGTGGATCCATGTGTGGTCTCTGAAGAGAACACACATGCAATGACACTGGTTGTTGTTACTAAAAAGAACACACATGCAATGACACTAGTGGATCCATGTGTGGATTGTGAAGATAACACACATGCAATGACACTGGTGGATCCATAGGTGGTATGTGAGAAGAACAGCCATGAAATGACTCTGGTTGTTAGTAAAAAGAACACACATGCAATGACACTGGTGGATCCATAGGTGGATTGTGAAAATATCACACATGTAATGACTCCAGTTGTTGTTAGTGAAAAGAACACACATGCAATGACACTGGTTGTTGTTACTAAAAAGAACACACATGCAATGACACTGGTGGATCCATGGGTGGATTGTGAAAAGAGCACACATGCAATGACAATGGTGGATCCATATGTGGTATGTGAAAAGAACACACATGCAATGACTCCAGTGTATGTTAGTGTAAAGAGCACACATGCAATTACACCGACGGATCCATGTGTGGTCTCTGAAGAGAGCACAATTTCAATGACTCTGGTTGTTTTTAGTAAAAAGAACACACATGCAATGACACTGGTGGATCCATGTGTGGTCTCTGAAGAGAACACACATGCAATGACTCTGGTTGTTGTTACTAAAAAGAGCACACATGCAATGACACTGGTGGATCCATGTGTGGATTGTGAAGAGAACACACATGCAATGACACAGGTTGTTGTTACTAAAAAGAACACACATGCAATGACACCCGTGGATCCATGTGTGGTCTCTGAAGAGAACACACATGCAATGACACTGGTTGTTGTTAGTAAAAAGAACACACATGCAATGACACTGGTGGATCCATGTGTGGATTGTGAAGAGAACACACATGCAATGACACTGGTGGATCCATAGGTGGTATTTGAGAAGAACAGCCATGAAATGACTCTGGTTGTTGTTAGTAAAAAGAACACACATGCAATGACACTGGCGGATCCATAGGTGGATTGTGAAAAGAGCACACATGCAATGACTCCAGTTGTTGTTAGTGAGAAGAACACACATGCAATGACACTGGTTGTTGTTACTAAAAAGAACATACATGCAATGACACTGGTGGATCCATGTGTGGATTGTGAAAAGAGCACACATGCAATGACACTGGTGGATCCATATGTGGTATGTGAAAAGAACACACATGCAATGACTCCAGTTGTTGTTAGTGAAAAGAGCACACATGCAATGACACTGGTGGATCCAAATGTGGTATGTGAAAAGAACACACATGCAATAACTCCAGTTGTTGTTAGAAAGGATCACACATGCAATGACACCGGTGGATCCATGTGTGGTCTCTGAAGAGAGAACACATTTCAATCACTCTGGTTGTTGTTAGTAAAAAGAACACACATGCAATGGCACTAGTGGATCCATGTGTGCTATCTGAAGAGAGCACACATTTCAATGACTCTGGTTGTTGTTAGTAAAAAGAACACACATGCAATGACACTGGTGGATCCATGTGTGGTCTCTGAAGAGAACACACATGCAATGACACTGGTTGTTGTTACTAAAAAGAACACACATGCAATGACACTGGTGGATCCATGTGTGGAATGTGAAGAGAACACACATGCAATGACACTAGTGGATCCATAGGTGGTATGTGAGAAGAACAACCATGAAATGACTCTGGTTGTTTTTAGTAAAAAGAACACACATGCAATGACACTGGTGGATCCATTGGTGGATTGTGAAAAGAGCACATATGCAATGACTCCAGTTGTTGTTAGTGAAAAGAACACACATACAATGACACTGGTTGTTGTTGCTAAAAAGAACACACATGCAATGACACTGGTGGATCCATGGGTGGATTTTGAAAAGAGCACACATGCAATGACACTGGTGGATCCATATGTGGTATGTGAAAAGAACACATGCAATGACTCCAGTTGTTGTTAGTGAAAAGAGCACACATGCAATGACACCGGTGGATCCATGTGTAGTCTCTGAAGAGAGCACACATTTCAATAACTCTGGTTGTTGTTAGTAAAAAGAACACACATGCAATGACACTGGTGGATCCATAAGTGGTATGTGAGAATTACACACATGCAATGACTCCAGTTGTTGTTAGTGAAACGAACATGCATGCAATGACAGCGGTGGATCCATGTGTGGTATCTGAAGAGAGCACACATTTCAATGACTCTGGTTGTTGTTAGTAAAAAGAACACACATGCAATGACACTGGTGGATCCATGTCTGGTCTCTAAAGAGAACACACATGCAATAACCCTGGTTGTTGTTACTAAAGAGAACACACATGCAATAACACTGGTTGTTGTTACTAAAAAGAACACACATGCAATGACACTGGTGGATCCATGTGTGGATTGTGAAGAGAACACACATGCAATGACACTGGTGGATCCATAGGTGGTATGTGAGAAAAACAGCCATGAAATGACTCTAGTTGTTGTTAGTAAAAACAACACACATGCAATGACACTGGTGGATCCATAGGTGGATTGTGAAAAGAGCACACATGCAATGGCTCTAGTTGTTGGTAGTGAAAAGAACACACCTGCAATGACACTGGTTGTTGTTACTAAAACAAACATACATGCAATGACACTGGTGGATCCATGTGTGGATTGTGAAAAGAGCACACATGCAATGACACTGGTGGATCCATATGTGGTATGTGAAAAGAACACACATGCAATGACTCCAGTTGTTGTTAGTGAAAAGTGCACACATGCAATGACACTGGTGGATCCAAATGTGGTATGTGAAAAGAACACACATGCAATAACTCCAGTTGTTGTTAGTGAAAAGGTCACACATGCAATGACACCGGTGGATCCATGTGTGGTCTCTGAAGAGAGCACACATTTCAATCACTCTGGTTGTTGTTAGTAAAAAGAACACACATGCAATGACACTGGTGGATCCATGTGTGCTATCTGAAGAGAGCACACATTTCAATGACTCTTGTGTTGTTAGTAAAAAGAACACACATGCAATGACACTGGTGGATCCATGTGTGGAATGTGAAGAGAACACACATGCAATGACACTAGTGGATCCATAGGTGGTATGTGAGAAGAACAACCATGAAATGACTCTGGTTGTTTTTAGTAAAAAGAACACACATGCAATGACACTGGTGGATCCATTTGTGGATTGTGAAAAGAGCACACATGCAATGACTCCAGTTGTTGTTAGTGAAAAGAACACACATACAATGACACTGGTTGTTACTAAAAAAAACACACATGCAATGACACTGGTGGATCCATGGGTGGATTGTGAAAAGAGCACACATGCAATGACACTGGTGGATCCATATGTGGTATGTGAAAAGAACACACATGCAATGACTCCAGTTGTTGTTAGTGAAAAGAGCACACATGCAATGACACCGGTGGATCCATTTGTAGTCTCTGAAGACAGCACACATTTCAATAACTCTGGTTGTTGTTAGTAAAAAGAACACACATGCAATGACACTGGTGGATCCATATGTGGTATGTGAAAAGAACACACATGCAATGACTCCAGTTGTTGTTAGTGAAACGAACATACATGCAATGACAGCGGTGGATCCATGTGTGGTATCTGAAGAGAGCACACATTTCAATGACTCTGGTTGTTGTTAGTAAAAAGAACACACATGCAATGACACTGGTGGATCCATGTCTGGTCTCTAAAGAGAACACACATGCAATAACCCTGGTTGTTGTTACTAAAGAGAACACACATGCAATAACACTGGTTGTTGTTACTAAAACGAACACACATGCAATGACACTAGTGGATCCATGTGTGGATTGTGAAGAGAACACACATGCAATGACACTGGTGGATCCATAGGTGGTATGTGAGAAAAACAGCCATGAAATGACTCTAGTTGTTGTTAGTAAAAACAACACACATGCAGTGACACTGGTGGATCCATAGGTGGATTGTGAAAAGAGCACACATGCAATGGCTCTAGTTGTTGGTAGTGAAAAGAACACACCTGCAATGACACTGGTTGTTGTTACTAAAACAAACATACATGCAATGACACTGGTGGATCCATGTGTGGATTGTGAAAAGAGCACACATGCAATGACACTGGTGGATCCATATGTGGTATGTGAAAAGAACACACATGCAATGACTCCAGTTGTTGTTAGTGAAAAGAGCACACATGCAATGACACTGGTGGATCCAAATGTGGTATGTGAAAAGAACACACATGCAATAACTCCAGTTGTTTCTAGTGAAAAGCTCACACATGCAATGACACCGGTGGATCCATGTGTGGTCTCTGAAGAGAGCACACATTTCAATCACTCTGGTTGTTGTTAGTAAAAAGAACACACATGCAATGACACTGGTGGATCCATGTGTGGTCTCTGAAGAGAACACACATGCAATGACACTGGTTGTTGTTACTAAAAAGAACACACATGCAATGACACTGGTGGATCCATGTGTGGATTGTGAAGAGAACACACATGTAATGACACTGGTGGATCCATAGGTGGTATGTGAGAAGAACAGCCATGAAATGACTCTGGTTGTTGTTAGTAAAAAGAACACACATTCAATGACACTGGTGGATCCATAGGTGGATTGTGAAAAGAGCACACATGCAATGACTCCAGTTGTTGTTAATGAGAAGAGCACACATGCAATGACACTGGTTGTTGTTACTAAAAAGAACACACATGTAATGACACTGGTGGATCCATGGGTGGATTGTGAAAAGAGCACACATGCAATGACACTGGTGGATCCATATGTGGTATGTGAAAAGAACACACATGCAATGACTCCAGTTGTTGTTAGTGAAAAGAGCACACATGCAATGACACCGGAGGATCCATGTGTGGTCTCTAAAGAGAGCACACATTTCAATGACTCTGGTTGTTGTTAGCAAAAAGAACACACAAGCAATGACACTAGTGGATCCATATGTGGTATGTGAAAAGAACACACATGCAATGACTCCAGTTGTTGTTAGTGAAAAGAACATACATGCAATGACACCGGTGGATCCGTGTGTGGTCTCTGAAGAGAGCACACATTTCAATGACTCTAGTTGTTGTTAGTAAAAAGAACACACATGCAATGACACTGGTGGATCCATGTTTGGTCTCTGAAGAGAACACAGATGCAATAACACTGGATGTTTTTACTAAAAAGAACACACATGCAATGACACCGGTTGTTGTTACTAAAAAGAACACACATGCAATGACACAGGTGGATCCATGTGTGGTCTCTGAAGAGAACACACATGCAATGACACTGGTTGTTGTTACTAAAAAGAACACACATGCAATGACACTGGTGGATCCATGTGTGGATTGTGAAGAGAACACACATGCAATGACACTGGTGGATCCATAGGTGGTATGTGAGAAGAACAGCCATGAAATGACTCTGGTTGTTGTTATAAAAAGAACACACATGCAATGATACTGGCGGATCCATAGGTGGATTGTGAAAAGAGCACACATGCAATGACTCTAGTTGTTGTTATTGAAAAGAACACACATGCAATGACACTGGTTGTTGTTACTAAAAAGAACATACATGCAATGACACTGGTGGATCCATGTGTGGATTGTGAAAAGAGCACACATGCATTGACACTGGTGGATCCATATGTGGTATGTGAAAAGAACACACCTGCAATGACTCCAGTTGTTGTTAGTGAAAAGAGCACACATGCAATGACACTGGTGGATCCAAATGTGGTATGTGAAAAGAACACACATGCAATAACTCCAGTTGTTGTTAGTGAAAGGATCACACATGCAATGACACCGGTGGATCCATGTGTGGTCTCTGAAGAGAGCACACATTTCAATCACTCTGGTTGTTGTTAGTAAAAAGAACACACATGAAATGGCACTGGTGGATCCATGTGTGGTATCTGAAGAGAGCACACATTTCAATGACTCTGGTTGTTGTTAGTAAAAAGAACACACATGCAATGACACTGGTGGATCCATGTGTGGTCTCTGAAGAGAACACACATGCAATGACACTGGTTGTTGTTACTAAAAAGAACACACATGCAATGACACTGGTGGATCCATGTGTGGAATGTGAAGAGAACACACATGCAATGACACTGGTGGATCCATAGGTGGTATGTGAGAAGAACAACCATGAAATGACTCTGGTTGTTGTTAGTAAAAAGAACACACATGCAATGACACTGGTGGATCCATTGGTGGATTGTGAAAAGAGCACACATGCAATGACTCGAGTTGTTGTTAGTGAAAAGAACACACATGCAATGACACTGGTTGTTGTTACTAAAAAGAACACACATGTAATGACACTGGTGGATCCATGGGTGGATTGTGAAAAGAGCACACATGCAATGACACTGGTGGATCCATATGTGGTATGTGAAAAGAACACACATGCAATGACTCCAGTTGTTGTTAGTGAAACGAACATACATGCAATGACAGCGGTGGATCCATGTGTGGTCTCTGAAGAGAGCACACATTTCAATGAGTCTGGTTGTTGTTAGTAAAAAGAACACACATGCAATGACACTGGTGGATCCATGTCTGGTCTCTGAAGAGAACACACATGCAATAACCCTGGTTGTTGTTACTAAAGAAAACACACATGCAATACCACTGGTTGTTGTTACTAAAAAGAACACACATGCAATGACACTGGTGGATCCATGTGTGGATTGTGAAGAGAACACATATGCCATGACACTGGTGGATCCATAGGTGGTATGTGAGAAAAACAGCCATTAAATGACTCTAGTTGTTGTTAGTAAAAACAACACACATGCAATGACACTGGTGGATCCATAGGTGGATTGTGAAAAGAGAACACATGCAATAGCTCCAGTTGTTGTTAGTGAAAAGAACACACCTGCAATGACACTGGTTGTTGTTACTAAAAAGAACACACATGCAATGACACTGGTGGATCCATGTGTGGATTGTGAAAAGAGCACACATGCAATGGGTGGATCCATATGTGGTATGTGAAAAGAAAACACATGCAATGACTCCAGTTGTTGTTAGAGAAAAGAGCACAAATGCAATGACAACGGTGGATCCATGTGTTGTCTCTGAAGAGAGCACACATTTCAATGACTCTGGTTGTTGTTAGTACAAATAATACACATGCAATGACACTGGTGGATCCATGTGTGGTCTCTGAAGAGATCACACATTTCAATAACTCTAGTTGTTGTTAGTAAAAAGAACACACATGCAATGACACTGGTGGATCCATGTGTGGTCTCTGAAGAGAACACACATGCAATGACTTTGGTTGTTGTTACTAAAAAGAACACACATGCAATGACACTAGTGGATCCATGTGTGTATTGTGAAGAGAACACACATGCAATGACACTGGTGGATCCATAGGTGGTATGTGAGAAGAACAGCCATGAAATGACTCTGGTTGTTGTTAGTAAAAAGAATACACATGCAATGACACTGGTGGATCAATAGGTGGATTGTGAAAAGAGCACACATGCAATGACTCTAGTTGTTGTTAGTGAAAAGAACAGACATGCAATGCCACTGGTTGTTGTTACTAAGAAGAACACACATGCAATGACACTGGTGGATCCATGGGTGGATTGTGAAAAGAGCACACATGCAATGACACTGGTGGATCCATATGTGGTATGTGAAAAGAACACACATGCAATGACTCCAGTGTTTGTTACTAAAAAGAGCACACATGCAATTACACCAGTGGATCCATGTGTGGTCTCTGAAGAGAGCACACATTTCAATGACTCTGGTTGTTGTTAGTAAAAAGAACACACATGCAATGACACTGGTGGATCCATGTGTTGTCTCTAAAGAGAACACACATGCAATGACTCTGGTTGTTGTTACTAAAAAGAGCACACATGCAATGGCACTGGTGGATCCATGTGTGGATTGTGAAGAGAACACACATGCAATGCCACCGGTGGATCCATGTGTGGTCTCTGAAGAGAGCACACATTTCAATGACACTGGTTGTTGTTACTAAAAAGAACACACATGCAATGACACAGGTGGATCCATGTGTGGTCTCTGAAGAGAACACACATGCAATGACACTGGTTGTTGTTACTAAAAAGAACACACATGCAATGACACTGGTGGATCCATGTGTGGATTGTGAAGAGAACACACATGCAATGACACTGGTGGATCCATAGGTGGTATGTGAGAAGAACAGCCATGAAATGACTCTGGTTGTTGTTATAAAAAGAACACACATGCAATGATACTGGCGGATCCATAGGTGGATTGTGAAAAGAGCACACATGCAATGACTCTAGTTGTTGTTATTGAAAAGAACACACATGCAATGACACTGGTTGTTGTTACTAAAAAGAACATACATGCAATGACACTGGTGGATCCATGTGTGGATTGTGAAAAGAGCACACATGCATTGACACTGGTGGATCCATATGTGGTATGTGAAAAGAACACACCTGCAATGACTCCAGTTGTTGTTAGTGAAAAGAGCACACATGCAATGACACTGGTGGATCCAAATGTGGTATGTGAAAAGAACACACATGCAATAACTCCAGTTGTTGTTAGTGAAAGGATCACACATGCAATGACACCGGTGGATCCATGTGTGGTCTCTGAAGAGAGCACACATTTCAATCACTCTGGTTGTTGTTAGTAAAAAGAACACACATGAAATGGCACTGGTGGATCCATGTGTGGTATCTGAAGAGAGCACACATTTCAATGACTCTGGTTGTTGTTAGTAAAAAGAACACACATGCAATGACACTGGTGGATCCATGTGTGGTCTCTGAAGAGAACACACATGCAATGACACTGGTTGTTGTTACTAAAAAGAACACACATGCAATGACACTGGTGGATCCATGTGTGGAATGTGAAGAGAACACACATGCAATGACACTGGTGGATCCATAGGTGGTATGTGAGAAGAACAACCATGAAATGACTCTGGTTGTTGTTAGTAAAAAGAACACACATGCAATGACACTGGTGGATCCATTGGTGGATTGTGAAAAGAGCACACATGCAATGACTCGAGTTGTTGTTAGTGAAAAGAACACACATGCAATGACACTGGTTGTTGTTACTAAAAAGAACACACATGTAATGACACTGGTGGATCCATGGGTGGATTGTGAAAAGAGCACACATGCAATGACACTGGTGGATCCATATGTGGTATGTGAAAAGAACACACATGCAATGACTCCAGTTGTTGTTAGTGAAACGAACATACATGCAATGACAGCGGTGGATCCATGTGTGGTCTCTGAAGAGAGCACACATTTCAATGAGTCTGGTTGTTGTTAGTAAAAAGAACACACATGCAATGACACTGGTGGATCCATGTCTGGTCTCTGAAGAGAACACACATGCAATAACCCTGGTTGTTGTTACTAAAGAAAACACACATGCAATACCACTGGTTGTTGTCACTAAAAAGAACACACATGCAATGACACTGGTGGATCCATGTGTGGATTGTGAAGAGAACACATATGCCATGACACTGGTGGATCCATAGGTGGTATGTGAGAAAAACAGCCATTAAATGACTCTAGTTGTTGTTAGTAAAAACAACACACATGCAATGACACTGGTGGATCCATAGGTGGATTGTGAAAAGAGAACACATGCAATAGCTCCAGTTGTTGTTAGTGAAAAGAACACACCTGCAATGACACTGGTTGTTGTTACTAAAAAGAACACACATGCAATGACACTGGTGGATCCATGTGTGGATTGTGAAAAGAGCACACATGCAATGGGTGGATCCATATGTGGTATGTGAAAAGAAAACACATGCAATGACTCCAGTTGTTGTTAGAGAAAAGAGCACAAATGCAATGACAACGGTGGATCCATGTGTTGTCTCTGAAGAGAGCACACATTTCAATGACTCTGGTTGTTGTTAGTACAAATAATACACATGCAATGACACTGGTGGATCCATGTGTGGTCTCTGAAGAGATCACACATTTCAATAACTCTAGTTGTTGTTAGTAAAAAGAACACACATGCAATGACACTGGTGGATCCATGTGTGGTCTCTGAAGAGAACACACATGCAATGACTTTGGTTGTTGTTACTAAAAAGAACACACATGCAATGACACTAGTGGATCCATGTGTGTATTGTGAAGAGAACACACATGCAATGACACTGGTGGATCCATAGGTGGTATGTGAGAAGAACAGCCATGAAATGACTCTGGTTGTTGTTAGTAAAAAGAATACACATGCAATGACACTGGTGGATCAATAGGTGGATTGTGAAAAGAGCACACATGCAATGACTCTAGTTGTTGTTAGTGAAAAGAACAGACATGCAATGCCACTGGTTGTTGTTACTAAGAAGAACACACATGCAATGACACTGGTGGATCCATGGGTGGATTGTGAAAAGAGCACACATGCAATGACACTGGTGGATCCATATGTGGTATGTGAAAAGAACACACATGCAATGACTCCAGTGTTTGTTACTAAAAAGAGCACACATGCAATTACACCAGTGGATCCATGTGTGGTCTCTGAAGAGAGCACACATTTCAATGACTCTGGTTGTTGTTAGTAAAAAGAACACACATGCAATGACACTGGTGGATCCATGTGTTGTCTCTAAAGAGAACACACATGCAATGACTCTGGTTGTTGTTACTAAAAAGAGCACACATGCAATGGCACTGGTGGATCCATGTGTGGATTGTGAAGAGAACACACATGCAATGCCACCGGTGGATCCATGTGTGGTCTCTGAAGAGAGCACACATTTCAATGACACTGGTTGTTGTTACTAAAAAGAACACACATGCAATGACACCCGTGGATCCATGTGTGGTCTCTGAAGAGGACACACATGCAATGACACTGGTTGTTGTTACTAAAAAGAACACACATGCAATGACACTGGTGGATCCATGTGTGGATTGTGAAGAGAACACACATGCAATGACACTGGTGGATCCAGAGGTGGTATGTGAGAAGAACAGCCATGAAATGACTCTGGTTGTTGTTAGTAAAAAGAACACACATGCAATGACACTAGCGGATCCATAGGTGGATTGTGAAAAGAGCACACATCCAATGACTCCAGTTGTTGTTAGTGAAAAGAACACACATGCAATGACACTGGTTGTTGGTACTAAAACAAACATACATGCAATGACACTGGTGGATCCATGTGTGGATTGTGAAAAGAGCACACATGCAATGACACTGGTGGATCCATATGTGGTATGTGAAAAGAACACACATGCAATAACTCCAGTTGTTGTTAGTGAAAAGAGCACACATGCAATGACACTGGTGGATCCAAATGTGGTATGTGAAAAGAACACACATGCAATAACTCCAGTTGTTGTTAGTGAAAAGATCACACATGCAATGACACCGGTGGATCCATGTGTGGTCTCTGAAGAGAGCACACATTTCAATCACTCTGGTTGTTGTTAGTAAAAAGAACACACATGCAAAGACACTGGCGGATCCATGTGTGGTATCTGAAGAGAGCACACATTTCAATGACTCTGGTTGTTGTTAGTAAAAAGAACACACATGCAATGACACTGGTGGATCCATGTGTGGTCTCTGAAGAGAACACACATGCAATGACACTGGTTGTTGTTACTAAAAAGAACACACATGCAATGACACTAGTGGATCCATGTGTGGAATGTGAAGAGAACACACATGCAATGACACTGGTGGATCTATAGGTGGTATGTGAGAAGACAGCCATGAAATGACTCTGGTTGTTGTTAGTAAAAAGAACACACATGTAATGACACTGGTGAATCCATATGTGGTATGTGAAAAGAACACACATGCAATGACTCCAGTTGTTGTTAGTGAAAAGAACAGACATGCAATGACACCGGTGGATCCGTGTGTGGTCTCTGAAGAGAGCACACATTTCAATGACTCTGGTTGTTGTTAGTGAAAAGAACACACAAGCAATGACACTAGTGGATCCATGTCTGGTCTCTGAAGAGAAGACACATGCAATAACACTGGTTGTTGTTACTAAAAAGAACACACATGCAATGACACTGGTGGATCCATGTGTGGATTGTGAAGAGAACACACACGCAATGCCACCGGTTGTTGTTACTAAAAAGTGGATTGTGAAGAGAACACACATGCAATGCCACCGGTTGTTGTTACTAAAAAGAACACACATGCAATGACACCCGTGGATCCATGTGTGGTCTATGAAGAGAACACACATGCAATGACACTGGTTGTTGTTACTAAAAAGAACACACATGCAATGACACTGGTGGATCCATGTGTGGATTGTGAAGAGAACACACATGCAATGACACTGGTGGATCCAGAGGTGGTATGTGAGAAGAACAGCCATGAAATGACTCTGGTTGTTGTTAGTAAAAAGAACACACATGCAATGACACTAGCGGATCCATAGGTGGATTGTGAAAAGAGCACACATGCAATGACTCCAGTTGTTGTTAGTGAAAAGAACACACATGCAATGACACTGGTTGTTGTTACTAAAACAAACATACATGCAATGACACTGGTGGATCCATGTGTGGATTGTGAAAAGAGCACACATGCAATGACACTGGTGGATCCATATGTGGTATGTGAAAAGAACACACATGCAATAACTCCAGTTGTTGTTAGTGAAAAGAGCACACATGCAATGACACTGGTGGATCCAAATGTGGTATGTGAAAAGAACACACATGCAATAACTCCAGTTGTTGTTAGTGAAAAGATCACACATGCAATGACACCGGTGGATCCATGTGTGGTCTCTGAAGAGAGCACACCTTTCAATCACTCTGGTTGTTGTTAGTAAAAAGAACACACATGCAATGACACTGGTGGATCCATGTGTGGTATCTGAAGAGAGCACACATTTCAATGACTCTAGTTGTTGTTAGTAAAAAGAACACACATGCAATGACACTGGTGGATCCATGTGTGGTCTCTGAAGATAACACACATGCAATGACACTGGTTGTTGTTACTAAAAAGAACACAGATGCAATGACACTAGTGGATCCATGTGTGGAATGTGAATAGAACACACATGCAATGACACTGGTGGATCTATAGGTGGTATGTGAGAAGACAGCCATGAAATGACTCTGGTTGTTGTTAGTAAAAAGAACACACATGCAATGACACTGGTGGATCCATAGGTGGATTGTGAAAAGAGCACACATGCAATGACTCCAGTTGTTGTTAATGAAAAGAACACACATGCAATGACACTGGTTGTTGTTACTAAAAAGAACACACATGTAATGACACTGGTGGATCCATGGGTGGATTGTGAAAAGAGCACACATGCAATGACACTGGTGGATCCATATGTGGTATGTGAAAAGAACACACATGCAATGACTCCAGTTGTTGTTAGTGAAAATAGCACACATGCAATGACACCGGTGGATCCATGTGTGGTCTCTGAAGAGAGCACACATTTCAATGACTCTGGTTGTTGTTAGTAAAAAGAACACACATGCAATGACACTGGTGGATCCATGTCTGGTCTCTGAAGAGAACACACATTCAATAACACTGGTTGTTGTTACTAAAAAGGACACACATGCAATGACACCGGTGGATCCATGTGTGGATTATGAAGAGAACACACACGCAATGCCACCGGTTGTTGTTACTAAAAAGTGGATTGTGAAGAGAACACACATGCAATGCCACCGGTTGTTGTTACTAAAAAGAACACACATGCAATGACACCCGTGGATCCATGTGTGGTCTCTGAAGAGAACACACATGCAATGACACTGGTTGTTGTTACTAAAAAGAACACACATGCAATGACACTGGTGGATCCATGTGTGGATTATGAAGAGAACACACATGCAATGACACTGGTGGATCCATAGGTGGTATGTGAGAAGAACAGCCATGAAATGACTCTGGTTGTTGTTAGTAAAAAGAACACACATGCAATGACACTGGCGGATCCATAGGTGGATTGTGAAAAGAGCACACATACAATGACTCTAGTTGTTGTTAGTGAAAAGAACACACATGCAATGACACTAGTTGTTGTTACTAAAACGAACATACATGCAATGACACTGGTGGATCCATGTGTGGATTGTGAAAAGAGCACAAATGCAATGGCATTGGTGGATCCATATGTGGTATGTGAAAAGAACACACATGCAATGACTCCAGTTGTTGTTAGTGAAAAGAGCACACATGCAATGACACTGGTGGAACCAAATGTGGTATGTGAAAAGAACACACATGCAATAACTCCAGTTGTTGTTAGTGAAAAGATCACACATGCAATGACACCGGTGGATCCATGTGTGGTCTCTGAAGAGAGCACACATTTCAATCACTCTGGTTGTTGTTAGTAAAAAGAAAACATGCAATGACACTGGTGGATCCATGTGTGGTATCTGAAGAGAGCACACATTTCAATGACTCTGGTTGTTGTTAGTAAAAAGAACACACATGCAATGACACTGGTGGATCCATGTGTGGTCTCTGAAGAGAACACACATGCAATGACACTGTTGTTGTTACTAAAAAGAACACACATGCAATGACACTGGTGGATCCATGTGTGGAATGTGAAGAGAACACACATGCAATGACACTGGTGGATCCATAGGTGGTATGTGAGAAGAACAGCCATGAAATGACTCTGGTTGTTGTTAGTAAAAAGAACACACATGCAATGACACTGGTGGATCCATATGTGGTATGTGAAAAGAACACACATGCAATGACTCTAGTTCTTGTTAGTGAAAAGAACATACATGCAATGACACCGGTGGATCCATGTGTGGTCTCTGAAGAGAGCACACATTTCAATGACTCTGGTTGTTGTTAGTAAAAAGAACACACATGCAATGACACTGGTGGATCCATGTCTGGTCTCTGAAGAGAACACACATGCAATAACACTTGTTGTTGTTACTAAAAAGAACACACATGCAATGACACTGGTGGATCCATGTGTGGATTGTGAAGAGAACACTTATGCAATGACACTGGTGGATCCATAGGTGGTATGTGAGAAAAACAGCCATGAAATGACTCTAATTGTTGTTAGTAAAAAGAACACACATGCAATGACACTGGTGGATCCATAGGTGGATTGTGAAAAGAGCACACATGCAATGACTCCGGTTGTTTTTAGTGAAAAGAACACACCTGCAATGACACTGGTTGTTGTTACGAAAAAGAACACACATGCAATGACACTGGTGGATCCATGTGTGGATTGTGAAAAGAGCACACATGCAATGGGTGGATCCATATGTGGTATGTGAAAAGAACACACATGCAATGACTCCAGTTGTTGTTAGTGAAAAGAGCACATATGCAATGACACCGGTGGATCCATGTGTTGTCTCTGAAGAGAGCACACATTTCAATGACTCTGGTTGTTGTTAGTACAAAGAACACACATGAAATGACACTGGTGGATCCATGTGTGGTCTCTGAAGAGAGCACACATTTCAATGACTCTAGTTGTTGTTAGTAAAAAGAACACACATGCAATGACACTGGTGGATCCATGTGTGGTCTCTGAAGAGAACACACATGCAATGACACTGGTTGTTGTTACTAAAAAGAACACAAATGCAATGACACTAGTGGATCCATGTGTGGATTGTGAAGAGAACACACATGCAATGACACTGGTGGATCCATAGGTGGTATGTGAGAAGAACAGCCATGAAATGACTCTGGTTGTTGTTAGTAAAAAGAATACACATGCAATGACACTGGTGGATCAATAGGTGGATTGTGAAAAGAGCACACATGCAATGAATCCAGTTGTTGTTAGTGAAAAGAACAGACATGTAATGCCACTGGTTGTTGTTACTAAAAAGAACACACATGCAATGACACTGGTGGATCCATGGGTGGATTGTGAAAAGAGCACACATGCAATGACACTGGTGGATCCATATGTGGTATGTGAAAAGAACACACATGCAATTACTCTAGTGTTTGTTACTGAAAAGAGCACACATGCAATTACACCGGTGGATCCATGTGTGGTCTCTAAAGAGAGCACACATTTCAATGAATCTGGTTGTTGCTAGTAAAAAGAACACACATGCAATGACACTGGTGGATCCATGTGTGGTCTCTGAAGAGAACACACATGCAATGGCTCTGGTTGTTGTTACTAAAAAGAGCACACATGCAATGCAACTGGTGGATCCATGTGTGGATTGTGAAGAGAACACACATGCAATAACACCGGTTGTTGTTACTAAAAAGAACACACATGCAATGACACCGGTGGATACATGTGTGGTCTCTGAAGAGAACACACATACAATGACACTGGTTGTTATTAGTAAAAAGAACACACATGCAATGACACTGGTGGATCCATGTGTGGATTGAGAAGAGAACACACATGCAATGACAGTGGTGCATCCATAGGTGGTATGTGAGAAGAACAGCCATGAAATGACTCTGGTTGTTGTTAGTAAAAAGAACACACATGCAATGACACTGGCGGATCCATAGGTGGATTGTGAAAAGAGCACACATCCAATGACTCTAGTTGTTGTTAGTGAAAAGAACACACGTGCAATGACACTGGTTGTTGTTACTAAAACAAACATACATGCAATGACACTAGTGGATCCATGTGTGGATTGTGAAAAGAGCACACATGCAATGACACTGGTGGATCCATATGTGGTATGTGAAAAGAACACACATGCAATGACTCCAGTTGTTGTTAGTGAAAAGAGCACACATGCAATGACACTGGTGGATCCAAATGTGGTATGTGAAAAGAACACACATGCAATAACTCTGGTTGTTGTTAGTGAAAAGGTCACACATGCAATGACACCGGTGGATCCATGTGTGGTCTCTGAAGAGAGCACACATTTCAATGACTCCAGTTGTTGTTAGTAAAAAGAACACACATGCAATGACACTGGTGGATCCATGTGTGCTGTCTGAAGAGAGCACACATTTCAATGACTCTGGTTGTTGTTACTAAAAAGAACACACATGCAATGACACTTGTGGATCCATGTGTGGTCTCTGAAGAGAACACACATGCAATGACACTGGTTGTTGTTACTAAAAAGAACACACATGCAATGACACTAGTGGATCCATGTGTGGAATGTGAAGAGAACACACATGCAATGACACTAGTGGATCCATAGGTGGTATGTGAGAAGAACAACCATGAAATGACTCTGGTTGTTGTTAGTAAAAAGAACACACATGCAATGACACTGGTGGATCCATAGGTGGATTGTGAAAAGAGCACACATGCAATGACTGCAGTTGTTGTTAATGAAAAGAACACACATGCAATGACACTGGTTGTTGTTACTAAAAAGAACACACATGTAATGACACTGGTGGATCCATGGGTGGATTGTGAAAAGAGCACACATGCAATGACACTGGTGGATCCATATGTGGTATGTGAAAAGAACACACATGCAATGACTCCAGTTGTTGTTAGTGAAAAGAGCACACATGCAATGACACCGGTGGATCCATGTGTGGTCTCTGAAGAGAGCACACATTTCAATGACTCTGGTTGTTGTTAGTAAAAAGAACACACATGCAATGACACTGGTGGATCCATGTGTGGTATCTGAAGAGAACATACATGCAATGACACTCGTTGTTGTTACTAAATAGAACACACATGCAATCACACTAGTGGATCCATGTGTGGATTGTGAAGAGAACACACATGCAATGACACTGGTGGATCGATAGGTGGTATGTGAGAAAACAGCCATGAAATGACTCTGGTTGTTGTTAGTAAAAAGAACACACATGCAATGACACTGGTGGATCCATAGGTGGATTGTGAAAAGAACACACATGCAATGCCACTGGTGGATCCATAGGTGCTATGTGAGAAGAACAGCCATGAAATGACTCTGGTTGTTGTTAGTAAAAAGAACACACATGCAATGACACTGGTGGATCCATAGGTGGATTGTGAAATGAGCACACATGCAATGACTCCAGTTTTTGTTAGTGAAAAGAACACACATGCAATGACACTGGCTGTTGTTACTAAAAAGAACACACATGCAATGACACTAGTGGATCCATGAGTGGATTGTGAAAAGAGCACACATGCGATGACACTGGTGGATCCATATGAGGTATGTGAAAAGAACACACATGCAATGACTCCAGTTGTTGTTAGTGAAAAGAGCACACATGCAATGACACCGGTGGATCCATGTGTGGTCTCTAAAGAGAGCACACATTTCAATGACTGAATGTTGTTAGTAAAAAGAACACACATGCAATGACACTGGTGGATCCATATGTGGTATGTGAAAAGAACACACATGCAATGACTCTAGTTGTTGTTAGCGAAAAGAACATACATGCAATGACACCGGTGAATCCATGTGTGGTCTCTGAAGAGAGCACACATTTCAATGACTCTGGTTGTTGTTAGTAAAAAGAACACACATGCAATGACACTGGTGGATCCATGTGTGGTCTCTGAAGAGAACACACAGGCAATGACACTGGTTGTTGGTACTAAAAAGAACACACATGCAATGACACTAGTGGATCCATGTGTGGAATGTGAAGAGAACACACATGCAATGACACTGGTGGATCCATAGGTGGTATGTGAGAAGAACAACCATGAAATGACTCTGGTTGTTGTTAGTAAAAAGAACACACATGCAATGACACTGGTGGATCCATAGGTGGATTGTGAAAAGAGCACACATGCAATGACTCCAGTTGTTGTTAATGAAAAGAACACACATGCAATGACACTGGTTGTTGTTACTAAAAAGAACACACATGTAATGACACTGGTGGATCCATGGGTGGATTGTGAAAAGAGCACACATGCAATGACACTGGTGGATCCATATGTGGTATGTGAAAAGAACACACATGCAATGACTCCAGTTGTTGTTAGTGAAAAGAGCACACATGCAATTACACCGGTGGATCCATGTGTGGTCTCTGAAGAGAGCACACATTTCAATGACTCTGGTTGTTGTTAGTAAAAAGAACACACATGCAATGACACTGGTAGATCCATATGTGGTATGTGAAAAGAACACACATGCAATGACTCTAGTTGTTGTTAGTGAAAAGAACATACATGCAATGACACCGGTGAATCCGTGTGTGGTCTCTGAAGAGAGCACACATTTCAATTACTCTGGTTGTTGTTAGTAAAAAGAACACACATGCAATGACACTGGTGGATCCATGTCTGGTCTCTGAAGAGAACACACATGCAATAACACTGGTTGTTGTTACTAAAAAGAACACACATGCAATGACACTGGTGGATCCATGTGTGGATTGTGAAGAGAACACACATGCAATGACACCGGTTGTTGTTACTAAAAAGAACACACATGCAATGACTCCGGTGGATCCATGTGTGGTCTCTGAAGAGAACACACATGCAATGACACTGGTTATTGTTAGTAAAAATAACACACATGCAATGACACCGGTGGATCCATGTGTGGATTGTGAAGAGAACACACATGCAATGACACTGGTGGATCCATAGGTGGTATGTGAGAAGAACAGCCATGAAATGACTCTGGTTGTTGTTAGTAAAAAGAACACAAATGCAATGACACTGGCGGATCTATAGGTGGATTGTGAAAAGAGCACACATGCAATGACTCCAGTTGTTGTTAGTGAAAAGAACACACATGCAATGACACTGCTTGTTGTTACTAAAACGAACATACATGCAATGACACTGGTGGATCCATGTGTGGATTGTGAAAAGAGCACACATGCAATGACACTGGTGGATCCATATGTGGTATGTGAAAAGAACACACATGCCATGACTCCAGTTGTTGTTAGTGAAAAGAGCACACATGCAATGACACTGGTGGATCCAAATGTGGTATGTAAAAAAAGAACACACATGCAATAACTCCAGTTGTTGTTAGTGAAAAGATCACACATGCAATGACACCGGTGGATCCATGTGTGGTCTCTGAAGAGAGCACACATTTCAATCACTCTGGTTGTTGTTAGTAAAAAGAACACACATGCAATGACACTGGTGGATCCATGTGTGGTATCTGAAGAGAGCACACATTTCAATGACTCTAGTTGTTGTTAGTAAAAAGAACACACATGCAATGACACTGGTGGATCCATGTGTGGTCTCTGAAGAGAACACACATGCAATGACACTGGTTGTGGTTACTAAAAAGAACACACATGCAATGACAGTTGTGGATCCGTGTGTGGAATTTGTAGAGAACACACATGCAATGACACTGGTGGATCCATAGGTGGTACGTGAGAAGAACAGCCATGCAATGTCTCTGGTTGTTATTAGTAAAAAGAACACACATGCAATGACACTGGTGGATCCATAGGTGGATTGTGAAAAGAGCACACATGCAATGACTCCAGTTGTTTTTAGTGAAAAGACACACATGCAATGACACTGGTTGTTGTTACTAAAAAGAACACACATGCAATGACACTGGTGGATCAATGGGTGGAATGTGAAAAGAGCACACATGCAATGACACTGGTGGATCCATATGTGGTATGTGAAAAGAACACACATGCAATGACTCCAGTTGTTGTTAGTGAAAAGAGCACACATGCAATGACACCGGTGGATCCATGTGTGGTCTCTGAAGAGAGCACACATTTCAATGACTCTGGTTGTTGTTAGTAAAAAGAACACACATGCAATGACACTGGTGGATCCATATGTGGTATGTGAAAAGAACACACATGCAATGACTCCAGTTGTTGTTAGTGAAAAGAACATACATGCAATGACACCGGTGGATCCATGTGTGGTCTCTGAAGAGAGCACACATTTCAATGACTCTGGTTGTTGTTAGTAAAAAGAGCACACATGCAATGACACTGGTGGATCCATGTCTGGTCTTTGAAGGGAACACACATGCAATAACACTGGTTGTTGTTACTAAAAAGAACACACATGCAATGACACTGGTGGATCCATGTGTTTATTGTGAAGAGAACACACATACAATGACACTGGTGGATCCATAGGTGGTATGTGAGAAAAACAGCCATGAAATGACTCTAGTTGTAGTTAGTAAAAAGAACACACATGCAATGACACTGGTGGATCCATAGGTGGATTGTGAAAAGAGCACACATGCAATGACTCCGGTTGTTGTTAGTGAAAAGAACACACCTGCAATGACACTGGTTGTTGTTACTAAAAAGAACACACATGCAATGACACTGGTGGATCCATGTGTCGATTGTGAAAAGAGCACACATGCAATGGGTGGATCCATATGTGGTATGTGAAAAGAACACACATGCAATGACTCCAGTTGTTGTTAGTGTAAAGAGCACATATGCAATGACACCGGTGGATCCATGTGTGGTCTCTGAAGAGAGCACACATTTCAATGACTCTGGTTGTTGTTAGTAAAAAGAACACACATGCAATGACACTGGTGGATCCATATGTGGTATGTGAAAAGAACACACATGCAATGACTCCAGTTGTTGTTAGTGAAAAGAACATACATGCAATGACACCGGTGGATCCATGTGTGGTCTCTGAAGAGAGCACACATTTCAATGACTCTGGTTGTTGTTAGTAAAAAGAGCACACATGCAATGACACTGGTGGATCCATGTCTGGTCTTTGAAGGGAACACACATGCAATAACACTGGTTGTTGTTACTAAAAAGAACACACATGCAATGACACTGGTGGATCCATGTGTTTATTGTGAAGAGAACACACATACAATGACACTGGTGGATCCATAGGTGGTATGTGAGAAAAACAGCCATGAAATGACTCTAGTTGTAGTTAGTAAAAAGAACACACATGCAATGACACTGGTGGATCCATAGGTGGATTGTGAAAAGAGCACACATGCAATGACTCCGGTTGTTGTTAGTGAAAAGAACACACCTGCAATGACACTGGTTGTTGTTACTAAAAAGAACACACATGCAATGACACTGGTGGATCCATGTGTGGATTGTGAAAAGAGCACACATGCAATGGGTGGATCCATATGTGGTATGTGAAAAGAACACACATGCAATGACTCCAGTTGTTGTTAGTGTAAAGAGCACATATGCAATGACACCGGTGGATCCATGTGTGGTCTCTGAAGAGAGCACACATTTCAATGACTCTGGTTGTTGTTAGTAAAAAGAACACACATGCAATGACACTGGTGGATCCATATGTGGTATGTGAAAAGAACACACATGCAATGACTCCAGTTGTTGTTAGTGAAAAGAACATACATGCAATGACACCGGTGGATCCATGTGTGGTCTCTGAAGAGAGCACACATTTCAATGACTCTGGTTGTTGTTAGTAAAAAGAGCACACATGCAATGACACTGGTGGATCCATGTCTGGTCTTTGAAGGGAACACACATGCAATAACACTGGTTGTTGTTACTAAAAATAACACACATGCAATGACACTGGTGGATCCATGTGTTTATTGTGAAGAGAACACACATACAATGACACTGGTGGATCCATAGGTGGTATGTGAGAAAAACAGCCATGAAATGACTCTAGTTGTAGTTAGTAAAAAGAACACACATGCAATGACACTGGTGGATCCATAGGTGGATTGTGAAAAGAGCACACATGCAATGACTCCGGTTGTTGTTAGTGAAAAGAACACACCTGCAATGACACTGGTTGTTGTTACTAAAAAGAACACACATGCAATGACACTGGTGGATCCATGTGTGGATTGTGAAAAGAGCACACATGCAATGGGTGGATCCATATGTGGTATGTGAAAAGAACACACATGCAATGACTCCAGTTGTTGTTAGTGAAAAGAGCACATATGCAATGACACCGGTGGATCCATGTGTTGTCTCTGAAGAGAGCACACATTTCAATGACTCTGGTTGTTGTTAGTACAAAGAACACACATGCAATGACACTGGTGGATCCATGTGTGGTCTCTGAAGAGAGCACACATTTCAATGACTCTAGTTGTTGTTAGTAAAAAGAACACACATGCAATGACACTGGTGGACCCATGTGTGGTCTCTGAAGAGAACACACATGCAATGACACTCGTTGTTGTTACTAGAAAGAACACACAAGCAATGACACTAGTGGATCGATGTGTGGATTGTGAAGAGAACACACATGCAATGACACTGGTGGATCGATAGGTGGTATGTGAGAAGAACAGGCATGAAATGACTCTGGTTGTTGTTAGTAAAAAGAACACACATGCAATGACACTGGTGGATCCATAGGTGGATTGTGAAAAGAACACACATGCAATGACACTGGTGGATCCATGTCTGGTCTCTGAAGAGAACACACATGCAATAACACTGGTTGTTGTTACTAAAAAGAACACACATGCAATGACACTGGTGGATCCATGTGTGCATTGTGAAGAGAACACACATGCAATGACACCGGTTGTTGTTACTAAAAAGAACACACATGCAATGACTCCGGTGGATCCATGTGTGGTCACTAAAGAGAACACACATGCAATGACATTGGTTATTGTTAGTAAAAAGAACACACATGCAATGACACCGGTGGATCCACGTGTGGATTGTGAAGAGAACACACATGCAATGACACTGGTGGATCCATAGGTGGTATGTGAGAAGAACAGCCATGAAATGACTCTGGTTGTTGTTAGTAAAAAGAACACAAATGCAATGACACTGGCGGATCTATAGGTGGATTGTGAAAAGAGCACACATGCAATGACTCCAGTTGTTGTTAGTGAAAAGAACACACATGCAATGACACTGGTTGTTGTTAGTAAAACGAACATACATGCAATGACACTGGTGGATCCATGTGTGGATTGTGAAAAGAGCACACATGCAATGACACTGGTGGATCCATATGTGGTATGTGAAAAGAACACACATGCAATGACTCCAGTTGTTGTTAGTGAAAAGAGCACACATGCAATGACACTGGTGGATCCAAATGTGGTATGTAAAAAAAGAACACACATGCAATAACTCCAGTTGTTGTTAGTGAAAAGATCACACATGCAATGACACCGGTGGATCCATGTGTGGTCTCTAAAGAGAGCACGTATTTCAATCACTCTGGTTGTTGTTAGTAAAAAGAACACACATGCAATGACACTGGTGGATCCATGTGTGGTATCTGAAGAGAGCACACATTTCAATGACTCTAGTTGTTGTTAGTAAAAAGAACACACATGCAATGACACTGGTGGATCCATGTGTGGTCTCTGAAGAGAACACACATGCAATGACACTGGTTGTTGTTACTAAAAAGAACACACATGCAATGACAGTTGTGGATCCATGTGTGGAATGTGTAGAGAACACACATGCAATGACACTGGTGGATCCATAGGTGGTACGTGAGAAGAACAGCCATGCAATGTCTCTGGTTGTTATTAGTAAAAAGAACACACATGCAATGACACTGGTGGATCCATAGGTGGATTGTGAAAAGAGCACACATGCAATTACTCCAGTTGTTGTTAGTGAACAGACACACATGCAATGACACTGGTTGTTGTTACTAAAAAGAACACACATGCAATGACACTGGTGGATCAATGGGTGGAATGTGAAAAGATCACACATGCAATGACACTGGTGGATCCATATGTGGTATGTGAAAAGAACACACATGCAATGACTCCAGTTGTTGTTAGTGAAAAGAGCACACATGCAATGACACCGGTGGATCCATGTGTGGTCTCTGAAGAGAGCACACATTTCAATGACTCTGGTTGTTGTTAGTAAAAAGAACACACATGCAATGACACTGGTGGATCCATAGGTGGATTGTGAAAAGAGCACACATGCAATGACTCCGGTTGTTGTTAGTGAAAAGAACACACCTGCAATGACACTGGTTGTTGTTACTAAAAATAACACACATGCAATGACACTGGTGGATCCATGTGTGGATTGTGAAAAGAGCACACATGCAATGGGTGGATCCATATGTGGTATGTGAAAATAACACACATGCAATGACTCCAGTTGTTGTTAGTGAAAAGAGCACATATGCAATGACACCGGTGGATCCATGTGTTGTCTCTGAAGAGAGCACACATTTCAATGACTCTGGTTGTTGTTAGTACAAAGAACACACATGCAATGACACTGGTGGATCCATGTGTGGTCTCTGAAGAGAGCACACATTTCAATGACTCTAGTTGTTGTTAGTAAAAAGAACACACATGCAATGACACTGGTGGATCCATGTGTGGTCTCTGAAGAGAACACACATGCAATGACACTCGTTGTTGTTACTAGAAAGAACACACAAGCAATGACACTAGTGGATCGATGTGTGGATTGTGAAGAGAACACACATGCAATGACACTGGTGGATCGATAGGTGGTATGTGAGAAGAACAGGCATGAAATGACTCTGGTTGTTGTTAGTAAAAAGAACACACATGCAATGACACTGGTGGATCCATAGGTGGATTGTGAAAAGAACACACATGCAATGACACTGGTGGATCCATGTCTGGTCTCTGAAGAGAACACACATGCAATAACACTGGTTGTTGTTACTAAAAAGAACACACATGCAATGACACTGGTGGATCCATGTGTGCATTGTGAAGAGAACACACATGCAATGACACCGGTTGTTGTTACTAAAAAGAACACACATGCAATGACTCCGGTGGATCCATGTGTGGTCACTAAAGAGAACACACATGCAATGACATTGGTTATTGTTAGTAAAAAGAACACACATGCAATGACACCGGTGGATCCACGTGTGGATTGTGAAGAGAACACACATGCAATGACACTGGTGGATCCATAGGTGGTATGTGAGAAGAACAGCCATGAAATGACTCTGGTTGTTGTTAGTAAAAAGAACACAAATGCAATGACACTGGCGGATCTATAGGTGGATTGTGAAAAGAGCACACATGCAATGACTCCAGTTGTTGTTAGTGAAAAGAACACACATGCAATGACACTGGTTGTTGTTAGTAAAACGAACATACATGCAATGACACTGGTGGATCCATGTGTGGATTGTGAAAAGAGCACACATGCAATGACACTGGTGGATCCATATGTGGTATGTGAAAAGAACACACATGCAATGACTCCAGTTGTTGTTAGTGAAAAGAGCACACATGCAATGACACTGGTGGATCCAAATGTGGTATGTAAAAAAAGAACACACATGCAATAACTCCAGTTGTTGTTAGTGAAAAGATCACACATGCAATGACACCGGTGGATCCATGTGTGGTCTCTAAAGAGAGCACGTATTTCAATCACTCTGGTTGTTGTTAGTAAAAAGAACACACATGCAATGACACTGGTGGATCCATGTGTGGTATCTGAAGAGAGCACACATTTCAATGACTCTAGTTGTTGTTAGTAAAAAGAACACACATGCAATGACACTGGTGGATCCATGTGTGGTCTCTGAAGAGAACACACATGCAATGACACTGGTTGTTGTTACTAAAAAGAACACACATGCAATGACAGTTGTGGATCCATGTGTGGAATGTGTAGAGAACACACATGCAATGACACTGGTGGATCCATAGGTGGTACGTGAGAAGAACAGCCATGCAATGTCTCTGGTTGTTATTAGTAAAAAGAACACACATGCAATGACACTGGTGGATCCATAGGTGGATTGTGAAAAGAGCACACATGCAATTACTCCAGTTGTTGTTAGTGAACAGACACACATGCAATGACACTGGTTGTTGTTACTAAAAAGAACACACATGCAATGACACTGGTGGATCAATGGGTGGAATGTGAAAAGATCACACATGCAATGACACTGGTGGATCCATATGTGGTATGTGAAAAGAACACACATGCAATGACTCCAGTTGTTGTTAGTGAAAAGAGCACACATGCAATGACACCGGTGGATCCATGTGTGGTCTCTGAAGAGAGCACACATTTCAATGACTCTGGTTGTTGTTAGTAAAAAGAACACACATGCAATGACACTGGTGGATCCATATGTGGTATGTGAAAAGAACACACATGCAATGACTCCAGTTGTTGTTAGTGAAAAGAACATACATGCAATGACACCGGTGGATCCATGTGTGGTCTCTGAAGAGAGCACACATTTCAATGACTCTGGTTGTTGTTAGGAAAAAGAGCACACATGCAATGACACTGGTGGATCCATGTCTGGTCTCTGAAGGGAACACACATGCAATAACACTGGTTGTTGTTACTAAAAAGAACACACATGCAATGACACTGGTGGATCCATGTGTTTATTGTGAAGAGAACACACATGCAATGACACTGGTGGATCCATAGGTGGTATGTGAGAAAAACAGCCATGAAATGACTCTAGTTGTAGTTAGTAAAAAGAACACACATGCAATGACACTGGTGGATCCATAGGTGGATTGTGAAAAGAGCACACATGCAATGACTCCGGTTGTTGTTAGTGAAAAGAACACACCTGCAATGACACTGGTTGTTGTTACTAAAAAGAACACACATGCAATGACACTGGTGGATCCATGTGTGGATTGTGAAAAGAGCACACATGCAATGGGTGGATCCATATGTGGTATGTGAAAAGAACACACATGCAATGACTCCAGTTGTTGTTAGTGAAAAGAGCACATATGCAATGACACCGGTGGATCCATGTGTTGTCTCTGAAGAGAGCACACATTTCAATGACTCTGGTTGTTGTTAGTACAAAGAACACACATGCAATGACACTGGTGGATCCATGTGTGGTCTCTGAAGAGAGCACACATTTCAATGACTCTAGTTGTTGTTAGTAAAAAGAACACACATGCAATGACACTGGTGGATCCATGTGTGGTCTCTGAAGAGAACACACATGCAATGACACTCGTTGTTGTTACTAAAAAGAACACACATGCAATGACACTAGTGGATCCATGTGTGGATTGTGAAGAGAACACACATGCAATGACACTGGTGGATCGATAGGTGGTATGTGAGAAGAACAGGCATGAAATGACTCTGGTTGTTGTTAGTAAAAAGAACACACATGCAATGACACTGGTGGATCCACCGGTGGATTGTGAGAAGAACACACATGCAATGACACTGGTGGATCCATAGGTGGTATGTGAGAAGAACAACCATGAAATGACTCTGGTTGTTGTTAGTAAAAAGAACACACATGCAATGACACTGGTGCATCCATAGGTGGATTGTGAAATGAGCACACATGCAATGACTCCAGTTGTTGTTAGTGAAAAGAACACACAAGGAATGACACTGGCTGTTGTTACTAAAAAGAACACACATGCAATGACACTGGTGGATCCATGGGTGGATTATGAAAAGAGCACACATGCAATGACACTGGTGGATCCATATGTGGATGTGAAAAGAACACACATGCAATCACTCCAGTTGTTGTTAGTGAAAAGAGCACACATGCAATGAAACCGGTGGATCCATGTGTGGTCTCTGAAGAGAGCACACATTTCAATGACTTTGAATGTTGTTAGTAAAAAGAACACACATGCAATGACACTGGTGGATCCATATGTGGTATGTGAAAGAACACACATGCAATGACTCCAGTTGTTGTTAGTGAAAAGAACATACATGCAATGACACCGGTGAATCCATGTGTGGTCTCTGAAGAGAGCACACATTTCAATGACTCGGGTTGTTGTTAGTAAAACGAACACACATGGAATGACACTGGTGGATCCATGTCTGGTCTCTAAGGAGAACACACATGCAATAACACTAGTTTTTGTTACTAAAAAGAACACGCATGCAATGACACTGGTGGATCCATAGGTGGTATGTGAGAAAAACAGCCATGAAATGACTCTAGTTGTTAATAATAAAAAGAACACACATGCAATAACACTGGTGGATCCATAGGTGGATTGTGAAAAGAGCACACATGCAATGACTCCGGTTGTTGTTAGTGAAAAGAACACACCTGCAATGACACTGGTTGTTGTTACTAAAAAGAACACACATGCAATGGCACTGGTGGATCCATGTGTGGATTGTGAAAAGATCACACATGCAATGGGTGATCCATATATGGTATGTGAAAAGAACACACATACAATGACTCCAGTTGTTGTTAGTGAAAAGAGCACACATGCAATGACACCGGTGGATCCATGTGTTGTCTCTGAAGAGAGCACACATTTCAATGACTCTGGTTGTTGTTAGTACAAAGAACACACATGCAATGACACTGGTGGATCCATGTGTGGTCTCTGAAGAGAGCACACATTTCAATGACTCTAGTTGTTGTTAGTAAAAAGAACACACATGCAATGACACTGGTGGATCCATGTGTGGTCTCTGAAGAGAACACACATGCAATGACACTGGTGGATCCATAGGTGGTATGTGAGAAGAACAACCATGAAATGACTCTGGTTGTTGTTAGTAAAAAGAACACACATGCAATGACACGGGAGGATCCATAGGTGGATTGTGAAAAGAGCACACTTGCAATGACTCCAGTTGTTGTTAGTGAAAATAACACACATGCAATGGCACTGGTTGTTGTTACTAAAAAGAACACACGTGCAATGGCACTGGTGGATCCATGGGTGGATTGTGAAAAGAGCACACATTCAATGACACTGGTGGATCACACATACCACCTATGGATCCACCAGTTGTTGTTAGTGAAAAGAACACACATGCAATGACTCCAGTTGTTGTTAGTGAAAAGAGCACACATGCAATGAAACCGGTGGATCCATGTGTGGTCTCTAAAGAGATCACACTTTTCAATGACTTTGAATGTTGTTAGTAAAAAGAACACACATGCAATGACACTGGTGGATCCATATGTGGTATGTGAAAAGAACACACATGCAATGACTCCAGTTGTTGTTAGTGAAAAGAACACACATTCAATGACACTGGTGGATCCATATGTGGTATGTGAAAAGAACACACATGCAATGACTCCAGTGTTTGTTAGTGAAAAGAGCACACATGTAATTACCCCGGTGGATCCATGTGTGGTCTCTAAAGAGAGCACACATTTCAATGACTCTGGTTGTTGTTAGTAAAAAGAACACACATGCAATGACACTGGTGGATCCATGTGTGGATTGTGAAGAGAACACACATGCAATGACACCGGTTGTTACTAAAAAGAACACACATGCGATGACACCGGTGGATCCATGTGTGGTCTCTGAAGAGAACACACATGCAATGACACTGGTTGTTGTTAGTAAAAAGAACACACATGCCATGCCACTGGTGGATCCATGTCTAGATTGTGAAGAGAACACACATGCAATGACACTGGTGGATCCAGAGGTCGTATGTGAGAAGAACAGCCATGAAATGACTCTGGTTGTTGTTAGTAAAAAGAACACACATGAAATGACACTGGCGGATCCATAGGTGGATTGTGAAAGGAGCACACATGCAATGACTCCAGTTGTTGTTAGTGAAAAGAACACACATGCAATGATACTAGTTGTTCTTACTAAAACGAACATACATGCAATGACACTAGTGGATCCATGTGTGTATTGTGAAAACAGCACACATGCAATGACACTGGTGGATCCATATGTGCTATGTGAAAAGAACACACATGCAATGACTCCAGTTGTTGTTAGTGAAAAGAGCACACATGCAATGACACTGGTGGATCCAAATGTGGTATGTGAAAAGAACACACATGCAATAACTCTAGTTGTTTTAGTGAAAAGATCACACAGGCAATGACACTGGCTATTGTTACTAAAAAGAACACGCATGCAATGACACTAGTGGATCCATGGGTGGATTGTGAAAAGAGCACACATGCAATGACACTGGTGGATCCATATATGGTGTGTGAAAAGAACACACATGCAATGACTCCAGTTGTTGTTAGTGAAAAGAGCACACATGCAATGAAACCGGTGGATCCATGTGTGGTCTCTGAAGAGAGCACACTTTTCAATGACTTTGAATGTTGTTAGTAAAAAGAACACACATGCAATGAAACTGGTGGATCCATATGTGGTATGTGAAAAGAACACACATGCAATGACTCCAGTTGTTGTTAGTGCAAAGAGCATACATGTAATGACACCGGTGAATCCATGTGTGGTCTCTGAAGAGAGCAGACATTTCAATGACTCAGGTTGTTGTTAGTAAAACGAACACACATGGAATGACACTGGTGGATCCATGTCTGGTCTCTAAAGAGAACACACATGCAATAACACTGGTTGTTGTTACTAAAAAGAACACACATGCAATGACACTGGTGGATCCATGTGTGGATTGTGAAGAGAACACACATGCAATGACACTGGTGGATCCATAGGAGGTATGTGAGAAAAACAGCCATGAAATAACTCTAGTTGTTGTTAGTAAAAAGAACACACATGCAATAACACTGGTGGATCCATAGGTGGATTGTGAAAAGAGCACACATGCAATGACTCCAGTTGTTGTTAGTGAAAAGAACACACCTGCAATGACACTGGTTGTTGTTACTAAAAAGAACACACATGCAATGGCACTGGTGGATCCATGTGTGGATTGTGAAAAGAGCACACGTGCAATGGGTGGATCCATATGTGGTATGTGAAAAGAACACACATGCAATGACTCCAGTTGTTGTTAGTGAAAAGAGCACACATGCAATGACACCGGTGGATCCATGTGTTGTCTCTGAAGAGAGCACACATTTCAATGACTCTGGTTGTTGTTAGTACAAAGAACACACATGCAATGACACTAGTGGATCCATGTGTGGTCTCTGAAGAGAGCACACATTTCAATGACTCTAGTTGTTGTTAGTAAAAAGAACACACATGCAATGACACTGGTGGATCCATGTGTGGTCTCTGAAGAGAACAACATGCAATGACACTGGTTGTTGTTACTAAAAAGAACACACAAGCAATGACACTAGTGGATCCATGTGTGGATTGTGAAGAGAACACACATGCAATGACACTGGTGGATCCATAGGTGGTATGTGAGAAGAACAGCCATGAAATGACTCTGGTTGTTGTTAGTAAAAAGAACACACATGCAATGACACGGGTGGATCCATAGGTGGATTGTGAAAAGAGCACACATGCAATGACTCCAGTTGTTGTTAGTGAAAAGAACACACATGCAATGACTCCAGTTGTTGTTAGTGAAAAGAGAACACATGCAATGAAACCGGTGGATCCATGTGTGGTCTCTGAAGAGAGCACACTTTTCAATGACTTTGAATGTTGTTAGTAAAAACAACACACATGCAATGACACTGGTGGATCCATATGTGGTATGTGAAAAGAACACACATGCAATGACTCCAGTTATTGTTAGTGAAAAGAACACACATTCAATGACACCGGTTGTTGTTACTAAAAAGAACACACATGCAATGACACTGGTAAATCCATAGGTGGTATGTGAGAAAAACAGCCATGAAATGACTCTAGTTGCTGTTAGTAAAAAGAACACACATGCAATAACACTGGTGGATCCATAGGTGGATTGTGAAAAGAGCACACATGCAATGACTCTAGTTGTTGTTAGTGAAAAGAACACACCTGCAATGACACTGGTTGTTGTTACTAAAAAGAACACACATGCAATGGCACTGGTGGATACATGTGTGGATTGTGAAAAGAGCACACGTGCAATGGGTGGATCCATATGTGGTATGTGAAAAGAACACACATGCAATGAATCCAGTTGTTGTTAGTGAAAAGAGCACACATGCAATGACACCGGTGTATCCATGTGTTGTCTCTAAAGAGAGCACACATTTCAATGACTCTGGTTGTTGTTAGTACAAAGAACACACATGCAATGACACTGATGGATCCATGTGTGGTCTCTGAAGAGAGCACACATTTCAATGACTCTAGTTTTTGTTAGTAAAAAGAACACACATGCAAAACACTGGTGGATCCATGTGTGGTCTCTGAAGAGAACACACATGCAATGACACTGGTTGTTGTTACTAAAAAGAACACACATGCAATGACACTAGTGGATCCATGTGTGGATTGTGAAGAGAACACACATGCAATGACACTGGTGGATCCATAGGTGGTATGTGAGAAGAATATCCATGAAATGACTCTGGTTGTTGTTAGTAAAAAGAACACACATGCAATGACACGGGTGGATCCATAGGTCGATTGTGAAAAGAGCACACATGCAATGACTCCAGTTGTTGTTTTGGAAAAGAACACACATGCAATGACACTGGTTGTTGTTACTAAAAAGAACACACGTGCAATTGCACTGGTGGATCCATGGGTGGATTGTGAAAAGAGCACACATTCAATGACACTGGTGGATCCATATGTGGTATATGAAAAGAACACACATGCAATGACTCCAGTGTTTGCTAGTGAAAAGATCACACATGCAATTACACCGGTGGATCCATGTGTGGTCTCTGAAGAGAGCACACATTTCAATGACTCTGGTTGTTGTTAGTAAAAAGAACACACATGCAATGACACTGGTGGATCCATGTGTGGTCTCTGAAGAGAACACGCATGAAATGACTCTGGTTGTTGTTACTAAAAAGAGCACACATGCAATGACACTGGTGGATCCATGTGTGGATTGTGAAGAGAACACACATGCAATGACACCGGTTGTTGTTACTAAAAAGAACACACATGCAATGACACCGGTGGATCCATGTGTCGTCTCTGAAGAGAACACACATGCAATGACACTGGTTGTTGTTAGTAAAAAGAACACACATGCCATGCCACTGGTGGATCCATGTGTAGATTGTGAAGAGAACACACATGCAATGACACTGGTGGATCCAGAGGTGCTATGTGAGAAGAACAGCCATGAAATGACTCTGGTTGTTGTTAGTAAAAAGAACACACATGCAATGACACTGGCGGATCCATAGGTGGATTGTGAAAAGAGCACACATGCAATGACTCCAGTTGTTGTTAGTGAAAAGAACACACATGCAATGACACTGGTTGTTGTTACTAAACCGAACATACATGCAATGACACTGGTGGATCCATGTGTGTATTGTGAAAAGAGCACACATGCAATGACACTGGTGGATCCATATGTGGTATGTGAAAAGAACACACATGCAATGACTCCAGTTGTTGTTAGTGAAAAGAGCACACATGCAATGACACTGGTGGATCCAAATGTGGTATGTGAAAAGAACACACATGCAATAACTCTAGTTGTTGTTAGTGAAAAGATCACATATGCAATGACACCGGTGGATCCATGTGTGGTCTCTGAAGAGAGCACACATTTCAATCACTCTGGTTGTTGTTAGTAAAAAGAACACACATGCAATGACACTAGTGGATCCATGTGTGGTATCTGAAGAGAGCACACATTTCAATGATTCTGGTTGTTGTTAGTAAAAAGAACACACATGCAATGATACTGGTGGATCCATGTGTGGTATCTGAAGAGAACACACATGCAATGACACTGGTTGTTGTTACTAAAAAGAACACACATGCAATGACACTGGTGGATCCATGTGTGGAATGTGAAGAGAACACACATGCAATGACACTGGTGGATCCATAGGTGGTATGTGAGAAGAACAACCATGAAATGACTCTGGTTGTTGTTAGTAAAAAGAACACACATGCAATGACACTGGTGGATCCATAGGTGGATTGTGAAAAGAGCACACATGCAATGACTCCAGTTGTTGTTAGTGAAAAGAACACACATGCAATGACACTGTTTGTTGTTACTAAAAATAACACACATGCAATGACACTGGTGGATCCATGGGTGGATTGTGAAAAGAGAACACATGTAATGACACTGGTGGATCCATATGTGGTATTTGAAAAGAACACACATGCAATGACTCCAGTTGTTGTTAGTGAAAAGAGCACACATGTAATGACACCGGTGGATCCATGTGTGGTCTCTGAAGAGAGCACAAATTTCAATGACTCTGGTTGTTGTTAGTAAAAAGAACACACATGCAATGACACTGGTGGATCCATGTGTGGTCTCTAAAGAGAACACACATGCAATGACTCTGGTTGTTGTTACTAAAAAGAGCACACGTGAAATGACACTGGTGGATCCATGTGTGGATTGTGAAGAGAACACATGTAATGACACCGGTTGTTGTTACTAAAAAGAACACACATGCAATGACACCGGTGGATCCATGTGTGGTCGCTGAAGAGAACACACATGCAATGAAATTGGTTGTTGTTAGTAAAAAGAACACACATGCAATAGCACTGGTGGATCCATGTGTGGATTGTGAAGAGAACACACATGCAATGACACTGGTGGATCCATAGGTGGTATGTGAGAAGAACAGCCATGAAATGACTCTGGTTGTTGTTAGTAAAAAGAACACACATGCAATGACACTGGCGGATCCATAGGTGGATTGTCAAAAGAGCATACATGCAATGACTCCAATTGTTGTTAGTGAAAATAACACACATGCAATGACAGTAGTTGTTGTTACTAAAAACAACATACATGCAATGACACTGGTGGATCCATGTGTGGATTGTGAAAAGAGCACACATGCAATGACACTGGTGGATCCATATGTGGTATGTGAAAAGAACACACATGCAATCACTCCAGTTGTTAGTGAAAAGAGCACACATGCAATGGCACTGGTGGATCCAAATGTGGTATGTGAAAAGAACACACATGCAATAACTCCAGTTGTTGTTAGTGAAAAGAGCACACATGCAATGACACCGGTGGATCCATGTGTGGTCTTTGAAGAGACCACACATTTCAATCACTCTGGTTGTTGTTAGTAAAAAGAACACACATGCAATGACACTGGTGGATCCATATGTGGATTGTGAAAACAGCACACATGCAATGAGTCCAGTTGTTGTTAGTAAAAAGAACACACATGCAATGACACTGGTGGATCCATGTGTGGTCTCTGAAGAGAACACACATGCAATGACACTGGTTGTTGTTACTAAAAAGAATACACATGCAATGACACTGGTCGATCCATGTGTGGAATGTGAAGAGAACACACATGCAATGACACTGGTTGATCCATAGGTGGTATGTGAGAAGAACAGCCATGAAATGACTCTGGTTGTTGTTAGTAAAAAGAACACACATGCAATGACACTGGTGGATCCATAGGTGGATTGTGAAAAGAACACACATGCAATGAGTCTAGTTGTTGTTAGTCAAAAGAACACACATGCAATGACACTGGTGGATCCATGTGTGGTCTCTGAAGAGAACACACATGCAATGACACTGGTTGTTGTTACTAAAAAGAACACAGATGCAATGACACTGGTGGATCCATGTGTGGAATGTGAAGAGAACACACATGCAATGACACTGGTGGATCTATAGGTGGTATGTGAGAAGAACAACCATGAAATGACTCTGGTTGTTGTTAGTAAAAAGAACACACATGCAATGACACTAGTGGATCCATAGGTGTATTGTGAAAAGAGCACACATGCAATGACTCCAGTTGTTGTTAGTGAAAACAACACACATGCAATGCCACTGGTTGTTGTTACTAAAAAGAACACACATGCAATGGCACTGGTGGATCCATGGGTGGATTGTGAAAAGAGCACACATGCAATGACACTGGTGGATCCATATGTGGTATGTGAAAAGAACACACATGCAATGACTCCAGTTGTTGTTAGTGAAAAGAGCACACATGCAATGACACCGGTGGATCCATGTGTGGTCTCTGAAGAGAGCACACATTTCAATGACTCTGGTTGTTGTTAGTAAAAAGAACACACATGCAATGACACTGGTGGATCCATATGTGGTATGTGAAAAGAACACACATGCAATGACTCCAGTTATTGTTAGTGAAAAGAACATACATTGAATGACACCGGTGGATCCATGTGTGGTCTCTGAAGAGAACACACATGCAATAACACTGGTTGTTGTTACTAAAGAGAACACACATGCAATGACACTGGTGGATCCATGTGTGGATTGTGAAGAGAACACACATGCAATGACACTGGTGGATCCATAGGTGGTATGTGAGAAAAATAGCCATGAAATGACTCTAGTTGTTGTTAGTAAAAAGAACACACATGCAATGACACTGGTGGATCCATAGGTGGATTTTGAAAAGAGCACACATGCAATGACTCCAGTTGTTGTTAGTGAAAAGAACACACCTGCAATGACACTGGTTGTTGTTACTAAAAAGAACACACATGCAATGACACTGGTGGATCCATGTGTGGATTGTGAAAAGAGCACACATGCAATGGGTGGATCCATATGTGGTTTGTGAGAAGAACACACATGCAATAACTCCAGTTGTTGTTAGTGAAAAGAACATACATGCAATGACACCGGTGGATCCATGTGTGGTCTCTGAAGAGAGCACACATTTCAATGACTCTAGTTGTTTTTAGTATAAAGAACACACATGCAATGACACTGGTGGATCCACGTGTGGTCTGTGAAGAGAGCACACATTTCAATGACTCTAGTTGTTGTTAGTAAAAAGAACAGACATGCAATGACACTGGTGGATCCATGTGTGGTCTCTAAAGAGAACACACATGCAATGACACTGGTTGTTGTTACTAAAAAGAACACACATGCAATGACACTGGTGGATCCATGTGTGGAATGTGAAGAGAACACACAAGCAATGACACTGGTGGATCCATAGGTGGTATGTGAGAAGAACAGCCATGAAATCACTCTGGTTGTTGTTAGTAAAAAGAACACACATGCAAAGACACTGGTGGATCCATAGGTGGATTGTGAAAAGAGCACACATGCAATGACTCCAGTTGTTGTTAGTCAAAAGAACACACATGCAATGACATTGGTTGTTGTTACTAAAACGAACATACATGCTATGACACTGGTGGATCCATGTGTGGATTGTGAAAAGAGTACACATGCAATGACACTGGTGGATCCATATGTGGTATGTGAAAAGAACACACATGCAATGACTCCAGTTGTTGTTAGTGAAAAGAGCACACATGCAATGACACTGGTGGATCCAAATGTGGTATGTGAAAAGAACACACATGCAATAACTCCAGTTGTTGTTAGTGAAAAGATCACACATGCAATGACACCGGTGGATCCATGTGTGGTCTCTAAAGAGAGTACACATTTCAATGACTCTAGTTGTTGTTAGTAAAAAGAACACACATGCAATGACACTGGTGGATCCATGTGTGTATCTGAAGAGAGCACACATTTCAATGACTCTGGTTGTTGTTAGTAAAAAGAACAGACATGCAATGACACTGGTGGATCCATGTGTGGTCTCTGAAGAGAACACACATGCAATGACACTGGTTGTTGTTACTAAAAAGAACACACATGCAATGACACTGGTGGATCCATGTGTGGAATGTGAAGAGAACACACATGCAATGACACTGGTGGATCCATAGGTGGTATGTGAGAAGAACAGCCATGAAATGACTCTGGTTGTTGTTAGTAATAAGAAAAAACATGCAATGACACTGGTGGATCCATAGGTGGATTGTGAAAAGAGCACACATGCAATGACTCCAGTTGTTCTTAGTGAAAAGAACACACATGCAATGACACTGGTTGTTGTTACTAAAAAGAACATACATGCAATGACACTATTAGATCCATGTGTGGATTGTGAAAAGAGCACACATGCAATGACACTAGTGGATCAATATGTGGTATGTGAAAAGAAAACACGTGCAATGACTCCAGTTGTTGTTAGTGAAAAGAGCACACATGCAATGACACTGGTGGATCCAAATGTGGTATGTGAAAAGAACACACATGCAATAACTCCAGTTGTTGTTAGTGAAAAGATCACACATGCAATGACACCGGTGGATCCATGTGTGGTCTCTGAAGAGAGCACACATTTCAATCACTCTGGTTGTTGTTAGTAAAAAGAACACACATGCAACGACACTGGTGGATCCATGTGTGTTATCTGAAGAGAGCACACATTTCAATGACTCTGGTTGTTGTTAGTAAAAAGAACACACATGCAATGACACTGGTGGATCCATGTGTGGTCTCTGAAGAGAACACACATGCAATGACACTGGTTGTTGTTACTAAAAAGAACACACATGGAATGGCACTGGTGGATCCATAAGTGGATTGTGAAAAGAGCACACATGCAATGACACTGGTGGATCCATATGTGGTATGTGAAAAGAACACACATGCAATGACTCCAGTTGTTATTAGTGAAAAGAGCACACATGCAATGACACCGGTGGATCCATGTGTGGTCTCTGAAGAGAGCACACATTTCAATGACTCTGGTTGTTGTTAGTAAAAAGAACACACATGCAATGACACTGGTGGATCCATATGTGGTATGTGAAAAGAACACACATGCAATGACTCCAGTTATTGTTAGTGAAAAGAACATACATTGAATGACACCGGTGGATCCATGTGTGGTCTCTGAAGAGAACACACATGCAATAACACGCGTTGTTGTTACTAAAGAGAACACACATGCAATGACACTGGTGGATCCATGTGTGAATTGTGAAGAGAACACACATGCAATGACACTGGTGGATCCATAGGTGGTATGTGAGAAAAATAGCCATGAAATGACTCTAGTTGTTGTTAGTAAAAAGAACACACATGCAATGACACTGGTGGATCCATAGGTGGATTTTGAAAAGAGCACACATGCAATGACTCCAGTTGTTGTTAGTGAAAAGAACACACCTGCAATGACACTAGTTGTTGTTACTAAAAAGAACACACATGCAATGACACTGGTGGATCCATGTGTGGATTGTGAAAAGAGCACACATGCAATGGGTGGATCCATATGTGGGTTGTGAGAAGAACACACATGCAATAACTCCAGTTGTTGTTAGTGAAAAGAACATACATGCAATGACACCGGTGGATCCATGTGTGGTCTCTGAAGAGAGCACACATTTCAATGACTCTAGTTGTTTTTAGTAAAAAGAACACACATGCAATGACACTGGTGGATCCACGTGTGGTCTGTGAAGAGAGCACACATTTCAATGACTCTAGTTGTTGTTAGTAAAAAGAACAGACATGCAATGACACTGGTGGATCCATGTGTGGTCTCTGAAGAGAACACACATGCAATGACACTGGTTGTTGTTACTAAAAAGAACACACATGCAATGACACTGGTGGATCCATGTGTGGAATGTGAAGAGAACACACAAGCAATGGCACTGGTGGATCCATAGGTGGTATGTGAGAAGAACAGCCATGAAATCACTCTGGTTGTTGTTAGTAAAAAGAACACACATGCAAAGACACTGGTGGATCCATAGGTGGATTGTGAAAAGGGCACACATGCAATGACTCCAGTTGTTGTTAGTCAAAAGAACACACATGCAATGACACTGGTTGTTGTTACTAAAACGAACATACATGCTATGACACTGGTGGATCCATGTGTGGATTGTGAAAAGAGTACACATGCAATGACACTGGTGGATCCATATGTGGTATGTGAAAAGAACACACATGCAATGACTCCAGTTGTTGTTAGTGAAAAGAGCACACATGCAATGACACTGGTGGATCCAAATGTGGTATGTGAAAAGAACACACATGCAATAACTCCAGTTGTTGTTAGTGAAAAGATCACACATGCAATGACACCGGTGGATCCATGTGAGGTCTCTGAAGAGAGTACACATTTCAATCACTCTGGTTGTTGTTAGTAAAAAGAACACACATGCAATGACACTGGTGGATCCATGTGTGTATCTGAAGAGAGCACACATTTCAATGACTGGTTGTTGTTAGTAAAAAGAACAGACATGTAATGACACTGGTGGATCCATGTGTGGTCTCTGAAGAGAACACACATGCAATGACACTGGTTGTTGTTACTAAAAAGAACACACATGCAATGACACTGGTGGATCCATGTGTGGAATGTGAAGAGAACACACATGCAATGACACTGGTGGATCCATAGGTGGTATGTGAGAAGAACAACCATGAAATGACTCTGGTTGTTGTTAGTAATAAGAAAACACATGCAATGACACTGGTGGATCCATAGGTGGATTGTGAAAAGAGCAAACATGCAATGACTCCAGTTGTTCTTAGTGAAAAGAACACACATGCAATGACACTGGTTGTTGTTACTAAAAAGAACATACATGCAATGACACTATTGGATCCATGTGTGGATTGTGAAAAGAGCACACATGCAATGACACTAGTGGATCAATATGTGGTATGTGAAAAGAACACACATGCAATGACTCCAGTTGTTGTTAGTGAAAAGAGCACACATGCAATGACACTGGTGGATCCAAATGTGGTATGTGAAAAGAACACACATGCAATAACTCCAGTTGTTGTTAGTGAAAAGATCACACATGCAATGACACCGGTGGATCCATGTGTGGTCTCTGAAGAGAGCACACATTTCAATCACTCTGTTTGTTGTTAGTAAAAAGAACACACATGCAACGACACTGGTGGATCCATGTGTGGTATCTGAAGAGAGCACACATTTCAATGACTCTGGTTGTTTTTAGTAAAAAGAACACACATGCAATGACACTGGTGGATCCATGTGTGGTCTCTGAAGAGAACACACATGCAATGACACTGGTTGTTGTTACTAAAAAGAACACACATGCAATGACACTAGTGGATCCATGTGTAGAATGTGAAGAGAACACACATGCAATGACACTAGTGGATCCATAGGTGGTATGTGAGAAGAACAGCCATGAAATGACTCTGGTTGTTGTTAGTAAAAAGAACACACATGCAATGACACTGGTGGATCCATAGGTGGATTGTGAAAAGAGCACACATGCAATGACTCCAGTTGTTGTTAATGAAAAGAACACACATGCAATGAAACTGGTTATTGTTACTAAAAAGAACACACATGTAATGACACTGGTGGATCCATGGGTGGATTGTGAAAAGAGCACACATGCAATGACACTGGTGGATCCATATGTGGTATGTGAAAAAAACACACATGCAATGACTCCAGTTGTTGTTAGTGAAAAGAGCACACATGCAATGACACCGGTGGATCCATAGGTGGATTGTGAAAAGAGCACACATGCAATGACTCCAGTTGTTGTTAATGAAAAGAACACACATGCAATGACACTGGTTGTTGTTACTAAAAAGAACACACATGTAATGACACTGGTGGATCCATGGGTGGATTGTGAAAAGAGCACACATGCAATGACACTGGTGGATCCATATGTGGTATGTGAAAAGAACACACATGCAATGACTCCAGTTGTTGTTAGTGAAAAGAGCACACATGCAGTGACACCGGTGGATCCATATATGGTCTCTGAAGAGAGCACACATTTCAATGACTCTGCTGTTGTTAGTAAAAAGAACACACATGCAATGACACTGCTGGATCCATGTGTGGTCTCTAAAGAGAACACACATGCAATGACTCTGGTTGTTGTTACTAAAAAGAGCACACATGCAATGACACTGGTGGATCCATGTGTGGATTGTGAAAGAGCACACATGCAATGACTCCAGTTCTTGTTAGTGAAAAGAACACACATGCAATGACACTTGTTGTTGTTACTAAAAAGAACATACATGCAATGACACTGGTGGATCCATGTGTGGATTGTGAAAAGAGCACACATGCAATGACACTGGTGGGTCCATATGTGGTATGTGAAAAGAACACACATGCAATGACTCTAGTTGTTGTTAGTTAAAAGAGCACACATGCAATGACACTGGTAGATCCAAATGTGGTATGTGAAAAGAACACACATGCAATAACTCCAGTTGTTGTTAGTGAAAAGACCACACATGCAATGACACCGGTGGATCCATGTGTGGACTCTGAAGAGAGCACACATTTCAATCACTCTGGTTGTTGTTAGTAAAAAGAACACACATGCAATGGCACTGGTGGATCCATGTGTGGTATCTGAAGAGAGCTCACATTTCAATGACTCTGGTTGTTGTTTGTAAAAAGAACACACATGCAATGACACTGGTGGATCCATGTGTGGTCTATGAAGAGAGCACACATGCAATGACACTGGTTGTTGTTACTAAAAAGAACACACATGCAATGACACTGGTGGATCCATGGGTGGATTGTGAAAAGAGCACACATGCAATGACACTGGTGGATCCATATGTGGTATGTGAAAAGAACACACATGCAATGACTCCAGTTGTTGTTAGTGAAAAGAGCACACATGCAATGACACCGGTGGATCCATGTATGGTCTCTGAAGAGAGCACACATTTCAATGACTCTGCTGTTGTTAGTAAAAAGAACACACATGCAATGACACTGGTGGATCCATGTGTGGTCTCTAAAGAGAACACACACGCAATGACTTTGGTTGTTGTTACTAAAAAGAGCACACATGCAATGACACTGGTGGATCCATGTGTGGATTGTGAAGAGAACACATGTAATGACACCGGTTGTTGTTACTAAAAAGAACACACATGCAATGACACTTGTAGATCCATGTGTGGTCTCTGAAGAGAACACACATGCAATGACACTGGTTGTTGTTAGTAAAAAGAACACACATGCAATGACACTGGTGGATCCATGTGTGGATTGTGAAGAGAACACACATGCAATGACACTGGTGGATCCATAGGTGGTATGTGAGAAGAACAGCCATGAAATGACTCTGGTTGTTATTAGTAAAAAGAACACCCATGCAATGACACTAGCGGATCCATAGGTGGATTGTGAAAGAGCACACATGCAATGACTCCAGTTGTTGTTAGTGAAAAGAACACACAAGCAATGACACTTGTTGTTGTTACTAAAAAGAACATACATGTAATGACACTGGTGGATCTATGTGTGGATTGTGAAAAGAGCACACATGCAATGACACTGGTGGGTCCATATGTGGTATGTGAAAAGAACACACATGCAATGACTCCAGTTGTTGTTAGTGAAAAGAGCACACATGCAATGACACTGATGGATCCAAATGTGGTATGTGAAAAGAACACACATGCAATAACTCCAGTTGTTGTTAGTGAAAAGAGCACACATGCAATGACACCGGTGGATCCATGTGTGGTCTCTGAAGAGAGCACACATTTCAATCACTCTGGTTGTTGTTAGTAAAAAGAACACACATGCAATGGCACTGGTGGATCCATGTGTGGTATCTGAAGAGAGCACACATTTCAATGACTCTGGTTGTTGTTTGTAAAAAGAACACACATGCAATGACACTGGTGGATCCATGTGTGGTCTCTGAAGAGAACACACATGCAATGACACTGGTTGTTGTTACTAAAAAGAACACACATGCAATGACACTGGTGGATCCATAGGTGGATTGTGAAAAGAGCACACATGCAATGACACTGGTGGATCCATATGTGGTATGTGAAAAGAACACACATGCAATGACTCCAGTTGTTGTTAGTGAAAAGAGCACACATGCAATGACACCGGTGGATCCATGTATGGTCTCTGAAGAGAGCACACATTTCAATGACTCTGCTGTTGTTAGTAAAAAGAACACACATGCAATGACACTGGTGGATCCATGTGTGGTCTCTAAAGAGAACACACACGCAATGACTTTGGTTGTTGTTACTAAAAAGAGCACACATGCAAGGACACTGGTGGATCCATGTGTGGATTGTGAAGAGAACACATGTAATGACACCGGTTGTTGTTACTAAAAAGAACACACATGCAATGACACTGGTAGATCCATGTGTGGTCTCTGAAGAGAACACACATGCAATGACACTGGTTGTTGTTAGTAAAAAGAACACACATGCAATGACACTGGTGGATCCATGTGTGGATTGTGAAGAGAACACACATGCAATGACACTGGTGGATCCATAGGTGGTATGTGAGAAGAACAGCCATGAAATGACTCTGGTTGTTATTAGTAAAAAGAACACCCATGCAATGACACTGGCGGATCCATAGGTGGATTGTGAAAGAGCACACATGCAATGACTCCAGTTGTTGTTAGTAAAAAGAACACACATGCAATGACACAGGTGGATCCATAGGTGGATTTTGAAAAGAGCACACATGCAATGACTCCAGTTGTTGTTAGTGAAAAGAACACACCTGCAATGACACTAGTTGTTGTTACTAAAAAGAACACACATGCAATGACACTGGTGGATCCATGTGTGGATTGTGAAAAGAGCACACATGCAATGGGTGGATCCATATGTGGGTTGTGAGAAGAACACACATGCAATAACTCCAGTTGTTGTTAGTGAAAAGAACATACATGCAATGACACCGGTGGATCCATGTGTGGTCTCTGAAGAGAGCACACATTTCAATGACTCTAGTTGTTTTTAGTAACAAGAACACACATGCAATGACACTGGTGGATCCACGTGTGGTCTGTGAACAGATCACACATTTCAATGACTCTAGTTGTTGTTAGTAAAAAGAACAGACATGCAATGACACTGGTGGATCCATGTGTGGTCTCTGAAGAGAACACACATGCAATGACACTGGTTGTTGTTACTAAAAAGAACACACATGTAATGACACTGGTGGATCCATGTGTGGAATGTGAAGAGAACACACAAGCAATGACACTGGTGGATCCATAGGTGGTATGTGAGAAGAACAGCCATGAAATCACTCTGGTTGTTGTTAGTAAAAAGAACACACATGCAAAGACACTGGTGGATCCATAGGTGGATTGTGAAAAGAGCACACATGCAATGACTCCAGTTGTTGTTAGTCAAAAGAACACACATGCAATGACACTGGTTGTTGTTACTAAAACGAACATACATGCTATGACACTGGTGGATCCATGTGTGGATTGTGAAAAGAGTACACATGCAATGACACTGGTGGATCCATATGTGGTATGTGAAAAGAACACACATGCAATGACTCCAGTTGTTGTTAGTGAAAAGAGCACACATGCAATGACACTGGTGGATCCAAATGTGGTATGTGAAAAGAACACACATGCAATAACTCCAGTTGTTGTTAGTGAAAATATCACACATGCAATGACACCGGTGGATCCATGTGTGGTCTCTGAAGAGAGTACACATTTCAATCACTCTAGTTGTTGTTAGTAAAAAGAACACACATGCAATGACACTGGTGGATCCATGTGTGTATCTGAAGAGAGCACACATTTCAATGACTCTAGTTTTTGTTAGTAAAAAGAACACACATGCAAAACACTGGTGGATCCATGTGTGGTCTCTGAAGAGAACACACATGCAATGACACTGGTTGTTGTTACTAAAAAGAACACACATGCAATGACACTAGTGGATCCATGTGTGGATTGTGAAGAGAACACACATGCAATGACACTGGTGGATCCATAGGTGGTATGTGAGAAGAATATCCATGAAATGACTCTGGTTGTTGTTAGTAAAAAGAACACACATGCAATGACACGGGTGGATCCATAGGTCGATTGTGAAAAGAGCACACATGCAATGACTCCAGTTGTTGTTTTGGAAAAGAACACACATGCAATGACACTGGTTGTTGTTACTAAAAAGAACACACGTGCAATTGCACTGGTGGATCCATGGGTGGATTGTGAAAAGAGCACACATTCAATGACACTGGTGGATCCATATGTGGTATATGAAAAGAACACACATGCAATGACTCCAGTGTTTGCTAGTGAAAAGATCACACATGCAATTACACCGGTGGATCCATGTGTGGTCTCTGAAGAGAGCACACATTTCAATGACTCTGGTTGTTGTTAGTACAAAGAACACACATGCAATGACACCGGTGGATCCATGTGTGGTCTCTGAAGAGAGCACACATTTCAATCACTCTGGTTGTTGTTAGTAAAAAGAACACACATGCAACGACACTGGTGGATCCATGTGTGGTATCTGAAGAGAGCACACATTTCAATGACTCTGGTTGTTGTTAGTAAAAAGAACACACATGCAATGACACTGGTGGATCCATGTGTGGTCTCTGAAGAGAACACACATGCAATGACACTGGTTGTTGTTACTAAAAAGAACACACATGCAATGACACTGGTGGATCCATGTGTAGAATGTGAAGAGAACACACATGCAATGACACTAGTGGATCCATAGGTGGTATGTGAGAAGAACAGCCATGAAATGACTCTGGTTGTTGTTAGTAAAAAGAACACACATGCAATGACACTGGTGGATCCATAGGTGGATTGTGAAAAGAGCACACATGCAATGACTCCAGTTGTTGTTAATGAAAAGAACACACATGCAATGACACTGGTTATTGTTACTAAAAAGAACACACATGTAATGACACTGGTGGATCCATGGGTGGATTGTGAAAAGAGCACACATGCAATGACACTGGTGGATCCATATGTGGTATGTGAAAAAAACACACATGCAATGACTCCAGTTGTTGTTAGTGAAAAGAGCACACATGCAATGACACCGGTGGATCCATAGGTGGATTGTGAAAAGAGCACACATGCAATGACTCCAGTTGTTGTTAATGAAAAGAACACACATGCAATGACACTGGTTGTTACTAAAAAGAACACACATGTAATGACACTGGTGGATCCATGGGTGGATTGTGAAAAGAGCACACATGCAATGACACTGGTGGATCCATATGTGGTATGTGAAAAGAACACACATGCAATGACTCCAGTTGTTGTTAGTGAAAAGAGCACACATGCAGTGACACCGGTGGATCCATATATGGTCTCTGAAGAGAGCACACATTTCAATGACTCTGCTGTTGTTAGTAAAAAGAACACACATGCAATGACACTGCTGGATCCATGTGTGGTCTCTAAAGAGAACACACATGCAATGACTCTGGTTGTTGTTACTAAAAAGAGCACACATGCAATGACACTGGTGGATCCATGTGTGGATTGTGAAAGAGCACACATGCAATGACTCCAGTTCTTGTTAGTGAAAAGAACACACATGCAATGACACTTGTTGTTGTCACTAAAAAGAACATACATGCAATGACACTGGTGGATCCATGTGTGGATTGTGAAAAGAGCACACATGCAATGACACTGGTGGGTCCATATGTGGTATGTGAAAAGAACACACATGCAATGACTCTAGTTGTTGTTAGTTAAAAGAGCACACATGCAATGACACTGGTAGATCCAAATGTGGTATGTGAAAAGAACACACATGCAATAACTCCAGTTGTTGTTAGTGAAAAGACCACACATGCAATGACACCGGTGGATCCATGTGTGGACTCTGAAGAGAGCACACATTTCAATCACTCTGGTTGTTGTTAGTAAAAAGAACACACATGCAATGGCACTGGTGGATCCATGTGTGGTATCTGAAGAGAGCACACATTTCAATGACTCTGGTTGTTGTTTGTAAAAAGAACACACATGCAATGACACTGGTGGATGCATGTGTGGTCTCTGAAGAGAACACACATGCAATGACACTGGTGGATCCATGCGTGGTCTCTGAAGAGAACACACATGCAATGACACTGGTTGTTGTTACTAAAAAGAACACACATGCAATGACACTGGTGGATCCATGGGTGGATTGTGAAAAGAGCACACATGCAATGACACTGGTGGATCCATATGTGGTATGTGAAAAGAACACACATGCAATGACTCCAGTTGTTGTTAGTGAAAAGAGCACACATGCAATGACACTGGTGGATCCAAATGTGGTATGTGAAAAGAACACACATGCAATAACTCCAGTTGTTGTTAGTAAAAAGAACACACATGCAATGACACTGGTGGATCCATGTGTGGTCTCTAAAGAGAACACACATGCAATGACTATGGTGGTTGTTACTAAAAAGAGCACACATGCAATGACACTGGTGGATCCATGTGTGGATTGTGAAGAGAACACATGTAATGACACCGGTTGTTGTTACTAAAAAGAACACACATGCAATGACACTGGTGGATCCATGTGTGGTCTCTGAAGAGAACACACATGCAATGACACTGGTTGTTGTTAGTAAAAAGAACACACATGCAATGACACTGGTGGATCCATGTGTGGATTGTGAAGAGGACACACATGCAATGACACTGGTGGATCCATAGGTGGTATGTGAGAAGAACAGCCATGAAATGACTCTAGTTGTTGTTAGTAAAAAGAACACACATGCAATGACTCCAGTTGTTGTTAGTAAAAAGAACACACATGCAATGACTCCAGTTGTTATTAGTGAAAAAAACACATGCAATGACACCGGTGGATCCATGTGTGGTCTCCGAAGAGAACACACATGCAATGACACTGGTTGTTGTTACTAAAAAGAACACACATGCAATGACACTGGTGGATCCATGTGTGGTCTCTGAAGAGAACACACATGCAATGACACTGGTTGTTGTTACTAAAAAGAACACACATGCAATGACACTGGTGGATCCATGGGTGGATTGTGAAAAGAGCACACATGCAATGACACTGGTGGATCCATATGTGGTATGTGAAAAGAACACACATGCAATGACTCCAGTTGTTGTTAGTGAAAAGAGCACACATGCAATGACACTGGTGGATCCAAATGTGGTATGTGAAAAGAACACACATGCAATAACTCCAGTTGTTGTTAGTAAAAAGAACACACATGCAATGACACTGGTGGATCCATGTGTGGTCTCTAAAGAGAACACACATGCAATGACTATGGTTGTTGTTACTAAAAAGAGCACACATGCAATGACACTGGTGGATCCATGTGTGGATTGTGAAGAGAACACATGCAATGACACTGGTTGTTGTTAGTAAAAAGAACACACATGCAATGACACTGGTGGATCCATGTGTGGATTGTGAAGAGAACACACATGCAATGACACTGGTGGATCCATAGGTGGTATGTGAGAAGAACAGCCATGAAATGACTCTGGTTGTTGTTAGTAAAAAGAACACACATGCAATGACACTGGCGGATCCATAGGTGGATTGTGAAAGAGCACACATGCAATGACTCCAGTTGTTGTTAGTGAAAAGAACACACATGCAATGACACTTGTTGTTGTTACTAAAAAGAACATACATGCAATGACACTGGTGGATCCATGTGTGGATTGTGAAAAGAGCACACATGCAATGACACTGGTGGGTCCATATGTGGTATGTGAAAAGAACACACATGCAATGACTCCAGTTGTTGTTAGTGAAAAGAGCACACATGCAATGGCACTGGTGGATCCAAATGTGGTATGTGAAAAGAACACACATGCAATAACTCCAGTTGTTGTTAGTGAAAAGAGCACACATGCAATGACACCGGTGGATCCATGTGTGGTCTCTGAAGAGAGCACACATTTCAATCACTCTGGTTGTTGTTAGTAAAAAGAACACACATGCAATGGCACTGGTGGATCCATGTGTGGTATCTGAAGAGAGCACACATTTCAATGACTCTGGTTGTTGTTTGTAAAAAGAACACACATGCAATGACACTGGTGGATCCATGTGTGGTCTCTGAAGAGAACACACATGCAATGACACTGGTTGTTGTTACTAAAAAGAACACACATGCAATGACACTGGTGGATCCATGGGTGGATTGTGAAAAGAGCACACATCCAATGACACTGGTGGATCCATATGTGGTATGTGAAAAGAACACACATGCAATGACTCCAGTTTTTGTTAGTGAAAAGAGCACACATGCAATGACACTGGTGGATCCAAATGTGGTATGTGAAAAGAACACACATGCAATTACTCCAGTTGTTGTTAGTAAAAAGAACACACATGCAATGACACTGGTGGATCCATGTGTGGTCTCTAAAGAGAACACACATGCAATGACTATGGTTGTTGTTACTAAAAAGAGCACACATGCAATGACACTAGTGGATCCATGTGTGGATTGTGAAGAGAACACATGTAATGACACCGGTTGTTGTTACTAAAAAGAACACACATGCAATGACACTGGTGGATCCATGTGTGGTCTATGAAGAGAACACACATGCAATGACACTGGTTGTTGTTAGTAAAAAGAACACACATGCAATGACACTGGTGGATCCATGTGTGGATTGTGAAGAGGACACACATGCAATGACACTGGTGGATCCATAGGTGGTATGTGAGAAGAACAGCCATGAAATGACTCTAGTTGTTGTTAGTAAAAAGAACACACATGCAATGACTCCAGTTGTTGTTAGTAAAAAGAACACACATGCAATGACTCCAGTTGTTATTAGTGAAAAAACACATGCAATGACACCGGTGGATCCATGTGTGGTCTCCGAAGAGAACACACATGCAATGACACTGGTTGTTGTTACTAAAAAGAACACACATGCAACGACACTGGTGGATCCATGTGTGGTCTCTGAAGAGAACACACATGCAATGACACTGGTTGTTGTTACTAAAAAGAACACACATGCAATGACACTGGTGGATCCATGGGTGGATTGTGAAAAGAACACACATGCAATGACACTGGTGGATCCATGTGTGGTATTTGAAGAGAGAACACATTTCAATGACTCTGGTTGTTGTTAGTAAAAAGAACACACATGCAATGACACTGGTGGATCCATGTGTGGTCTCTGAAGAGAACACACATGCAATGACACTGGTTGTTGTTACTAAAAAGAACACACATGCAATGACACTAGTGGATCCATGTGTGGAATGAGAAGAGAACACACATGCAATGACACTGGTGGATCCATAGGTGGTATGTGAGAAGAACAACCATGAAATGACTCTGGTTGTTGTTAGTAAAAAGAACACACATGCAATGACACTGGTAGATCCATAGGTGGATTGTGAAAACAGCACACATGCAATGAGTCCAGTTGTTGTTAGTAAAAAGAACACACATGCAATGACACTGGTGGATCCATGTGTGGTCTCTGAAGAGAACACACATGCAATGACACTGGTTGTTGTTACTAAAAAGAACACACATGCAATGACACTGGTGGATCCATGTGTGGAATGTGAAGAGAAGACACATGCAATGCCACTAGTGGATCCATAGGTGGTATGTGAGAAGAACAGCCATGAAATGACTCTGGTTGTTGTTAGTAAAAAGAACACACATGCAATGACACTGGTGGAACCATAGGTGGATTGTGAAAACAGCACACATGCAATGAGTCCAGTTGTTGTTAGTAAAAAGAACACACATGCAATGACACTGGTGGATCCATGTGTGGTCTCTGAAGAGAACACACATGCAATGACACTGCTTGTTGTTACTAAAAGGAACACACATGCAATGACACTGGTGGATCCATGTGTGGAATATGAAGAGAACACACATGCAATGACACTGGTGGATCCATGTGTGGTCTCTGAAGAGAACACACATGCAATGACACTGGTGGATACAAATGTGGTATGTGAAAATAACACACATGCAATAACTCCAGTTGTTCTTAGTGAAAAGAGCACACATGCAATGACACCGGTGGATCCATGTGTGGTCTCTAAAGAGAGCACACATTTCAATCACCCTGGTTGTTGTTAGTAAAAAGAACACACATGCAATGACACTGGTGGATCCATGTGTGGTATCTGAAGAGAGCACACATTTCAATGACTCTGGTTGTTGTTAGTAAAAAGAACACACATGCAATGACACTGGTGGATCCATGTGTGGTCTCTGAAGAGAACACACATGCAATGACACTGGTTGTTGTTACTAAAAAGAACACACATGCAATGACACTGGTGGATCCATGGGTGGATTGTGAAAAGAGCACACATGCAATGACACAGGTGGATCCATATGTGGTATGTGAAAAGAACACACATGCAATGACTCCAGTTGTTGTTAGTGAAAAGAGCACACATGCAATGACACCGGTAGATCCATGTATGGTCTCTAAAGAGAGCACACATTTCAATGACTCTGCTGTTGTTCGTAAAAAGAACACACATGCAATGACACTGGTGGATCCATGTGTGGTCTCTAAAGAGAACACACATGCAATGACTCTGGTTGTTGTTACTAAAAAGAGCACACATGCAATGACACTGGTGGATCCATGTGGGGATTGTGAAGAGAACACATGTAATGACACCGGTTGTTGTTACAAAAAAGAACACACATGCAATGACACTGGTGGATCCATGTGTGGTCTCTGAAGAGAACACACATGCAATGACACTGGTTGTTGTTAGTAAAAAGAACACACATGCAATGACACTGGTGGATCCATGTGTGGATTGTGAAGAGAACACACATGCAATGACACTGGTGGATCCATAGGTGGTATGTGAGAAGAACAACCATGAAATGACTCTGGTTGTTGTTAGTAAAAAGAGCACACATGCAACGACACTGGCGGATCCATAGGTGGATTGTGAAAGAGCACACATGCAATGACTCTAGTTGTTGTTAGTGAAAATAACACACATGCAATGACACTTGTTGTTGTTACTAAAAAGAACATACATGCAATGACACTAGTGGATCCATGTGTGGATTGTGAAAAGAGCACACATGCAATGACACTGGTGGATCCATATGTGGTATGTGAAAAGAACACACATGCAATGACTCCAGTTGTTGTTAGTGAAAAGAGCACACATGCAATGACACTGGTGGATCCAAATGTGGTATGTGAAAAGAACACACATGCAATAACTCCAGTTGTTGTTAGTGAAAAGAGCACACATGCAATGACACCGGTGGATCCATGTGTAGTCTCTGAAGAGAGCACACATTTCAATCACTCTGGTTGTTGTTAGTAAAAAGAACACACATGCAATGACACTGGTGGATCCATAGGTGGTATCTGAAGAGAGCACAGATTTCAATTACTCTGGTGGATCCATGTGTGGTATCTGAAGAGAGCACACATTTCAATGACTCTGGTTGTTGTTAGTACAAAGAACACACATGCAATGACACTGGTGGATCCATGTGTGGTCTCTGAAGAGAACACACATGCAATGACACTGGTTGTTGTTACTAAAAAGAACACACATGCAATGACACTGGTGGATCCATGTGTGGAATGTGAAGAGAACACACATGCAATGACACTGGTGGATCCATAGGTGGTATGTGAGAAGAACAACCATGAAATGTCTCTGGTTGTTGTTAGTAAAAAGAACACACATGCAATGACACTGGTGGATCCATAGGTGGATTGTGAAAACAGCACACATGCAATGAGTCCAGTTGTTGTTAGTAAAAAGAACACACATGAAATGATACTGGTGGATCCATGTGTGGTCTCTGAAGAGAACACACATGCAATGACACTGGTTGTTGTTACTAAAAAGAACACACATGCAATGACACTGGTGGATCCATGTGTGGAATGTGAACACAAAACACAAGCATTAACACTGGTGGATCCATAGGTTGTATGTGAGAAGAACAGCCATGAAATGACTCTGGTTGTTGTTAGTGAAAAGAACACACATGCAATGACACTGGTGGATCCATAGGTGGATTGTGAAAAGAGCACACATGCAATGACTCCAGTTGTTGTTAGTGAAAAGAACACACATGCAATGACACTGGTTGTTGTTACTAAAAAGAACACACATGCAATAACACTGGTGGATCCATGGGTGGATTGTGAAAAGAGCACACATGCAATGACACTGGTCGATCCATATGTGGTATGTGAGAAGAACAGCCATGAAATGACTCTGGTTGTTATTAGTAAAAAGAACACCCATGCAATGACACTGGCGGATCCATAGGTGGATTGTGAAAGAGCACACATGCAATGACTCCAGTTGTTGTTAGTAAAAAGAACACACATGCAATGACACTGGTGGATCCATGTGTGGATTGTGAAGAGAACACACATGCAATGACACTGGTGGATCCATAGGTGGTATGTGAGAAGAACAACCATGAAATGACTCTGGTTGTTGTTAGTAAAAAGAGCACACATGCAACGACACTGGCGGATCCATAGGTGGATTGTGAAAGAGCACACATGCAATGACTCTAGTTGTTGTTAGTGAAAAGAACACACATGCAATGACACTTGTTGTTGTTACTAAAAAGAACATACATGCAATGACACTAGTGGATCCATGTGTGGATTGTGAAAAGAGCACACATGCAATGACACTGGTGGATCCATATGTGGTATGTGAAAAGAACACACATGCAATGACTCCAGTTGTTGTTAGTGAAAAGAGCACACATGCAATGACACTGGTGGATCCAAATGTGGTATGTGAAAAGAACACACATGCAATAACTCCAGTTGTTGTTAGTGAAAAGAGCACACATGCAATGACACCGGTGGATCCATGTGTAGTCTCTGAAGAGAGCACACATTTCAATCACTCTGGTTGTTGTTAGTAAAAAGAACACACATGCAATGACACTGGTGGATCCATAGGTGGTATCTGAAGAGAGCACAGATTTCAATTACTCTGGTGGATCCATGTGTGGTATCTGAAGAGAGCACACATTTCAATGACTCTGGTTGTTGTTAGTACAAAGAACACACATGCAATGACACTGGTGGATCCATGTGTGGTCTCTGAAGAGAACACACATGCAATGACACTGGTTGTTGTTACTAAAAAGAACACACATGCAATGACACTGGTGGATCCATGTGTGGAATGTGAAGAGAACACACATGCAATGACACTGGTGGATCCATAGGTGGTATGTGAGAAGAACAACCATGAAATGTCTCTGGTTGTTGTTAGTAAAAAGAACACACATGCAATGACACTGGTGGATCCATAGGTGGATTGTGAAAACAGCACACATGCAATGAGTCCAGTTGTTGTTAGTAAAAAGAACACACATGAAATGATACTGGTGGATCCATGTGTGGTCTCTGAAGAGAACACACATGCAATGACACTGGTTGTTGTTACTAAAAAGAACACACATGCAATGACACTGGTGGATCCATGTGTGGAATGTGAACACAAAACACAAGCATTAACACTGGTGGATCCATAGGTTGTATGTGAGAAGAACAGCCATGAAATGACTCTGGTTGTTGTTAGTGAAAAGAACACACATGCAATGACACTGGTGGATCCATAGGTGGATTGTGAAAAGAGCACACATGCAATGACTCCAGTTGTTGTTAGTGAAAAGAACACACATGCAATGACACTGGTTGTTGTTACTAAAAAGAACACACATGCAATAACACTGGTGGATCCATGGGTGGATTGTGAAAAGAGCACACATGCAATGACACTGGTCGATCCATATGTGGTATGTGAAAAGAACACAAATGCAATGACTCCAGTTGTTGTTAGTGAAAAGAGCACACATGCAATGACACCGGTGGATCCATGTGTGGTCTCTGAAGAGAGCACACCTTTCAATAACTCTGGTTGTTGTTAGTAAAAAGAACACACATGCAATGACAGTGGTGGATCCATCTGTGGTATGTGAAAAGAACACACATGCAATGCCTCCAGTTGTTGTTAGTGAAAAGAACATGCATGCAATGACACCGGTGGATCCATGTGTGGTCTCTGAAGAGAGCACACATTTCAATGACTCTGGTTGTTGTTAGTAAAAAGAACACACATGCAATGACACTGGTGGATCCATGTCTGGTCTCTAAAGAGAACACACATGCAATAACACTGGTTGTTATTACTAAAAAGAACACACATGCAATGACACTGGTGGATCCATAGGTGGTATGTGAGAAAAACAGCCATGAAATGACTCTAGTTGTTGTTAGTAAAAATAACACACATGCAATGACACTGGTGGATCCATAGGTGGATTGTGAAAAGAGCACACATGCAATGACTCCAGTTGTTGTTAGTGAAAAGAACACACCTGCAATGACACTTGTTGTTGTTACTAATAAGAACACACATGCAATGACACTGGTGGATCCATGTGTGGATTGTGAAAAGAGCACACATGCAATGGGTGGATCCATATGTGGTATGTGAGAAGAACACACATGCAATAACTCCAGTTGTTGTTAGTGAAAAGAACATGCATGCAATGACACTGGTGGATCCATGTGTGGTCTCTGAAGAGAGCACACATTTCAATGACTCTAGTTGTTTTTAGTAAAAAGAACACACATGCAATGACACTGGTGGATCCATGTGTGGTCTGTGAAGAGAGCACACATTTCAATGACTCTAGTTGTTGTTAGTAAAAAGAACACACATGCAATGGCACTGGTGGATCCATGTGTGGTCTCTGAAGAGAACACACATTGACACTACTTGTTGTTACTAAAAAGAACACACTTGCAATGATACTGGTGGATCCATGTGTGGATTGTGAAGAGAACACACATGCTATGACACTGGTGGATCCATAGGTGGTATGTGAGAAGAACAGCCATGAAATGACTCTGGTTGTTGTTAGTAAAAAGAACACACATGCAATGACACAGGTGGATCCATAGGTGGATTGTGAAAAGAGCACACATGCAATGACTCCAGTTGTTGTTATTGAAAAGAACACACATGCAATGACACTGGTTGTTGTTACTAAAAATAACATACATGCAATGACACTGGTGGATCCATGGGTGGATTGTGAAAAGAGCACAAATGCAATGACACTGGTGGATCCATATGTGGTATGTGAAAAGAACACACATGCAATGACTCCAGTTGTTGTTAGTGAAAAGAGCACACATGCAATGACACCGGTGGATCCATGTGTGGTCTCTGAAGAGAGCACACATTTCAATGACTCTGGTTGTTGTTAGTAAAAAGAACAAACATGCAATGACACTGGTGGATCCATGTGTGGTCTTTGAAGAGAACACACGTGCAGTGACTCTGGTTGTTGTTACTAAAAAGAGCACACATGCAATGACACTGGTGGATCCATGTGTGGATTGTGAAGACAACACACATGCAATGGCACTGGTGGATCCATAGGTGGTATGTGAGAAGAACAGCCATGAAATGACTCCTGTTGTTGTTAGTAAAAATAACACACATGCAATGACTCCAGTTGTTGTTAGTGAAAAGAACACACATGCAATGGCTCCAGTTGTTATTAGTGAAAAAACACACATGCAATGACACCAGTGGATCCATGTGTGGTCTCTGAAGAGAACACACGTGCAATGACACAGTTGTTGTTACTAAAAAGAACACACATGCAATGACACTGGTGGATCCATGTGTGGATTGTGAAGAATACACACATGCAATGACACTGGTGGATCCATAGGTGGTATGTGAGAAGAACAGCCATGAAATGACTCTGGTTGTTGTTAGTAAAAAGAACACACTTGCAATGACTCCAGTTGTTGTTAGTGAAAAGAACACACATGCAATGACTCCAGTTGTTAGTAGTGAAAAAAACACATGCAATGACACCGGTGGATCCATGTGTGGTCTCTGAAGAGAACACATGTGCAATGACACTGGTTGTTGTTACTAAAAAGAACACACATGCAATGACACTGGTGGATCCATGTGTGGATTGTGAAGATAACACACATGCAATGACAATGGTTGTTGTTACTAAAAAGAACACACATGCAATGACACTGGTGGATCCATGTGTAGATTGTGAGAAGAACAGACATGCAATGACACTGGTGGATCTATAGCTGGTATGTGAGAATAACAGCCATGAAATAACTCTCGTTGTTGTTGGTAAAAAGAACACACATGCAATGACACTGGTGGATCCATAGGTGGATTGTGAAAAGAGCACACATGCAATGACTCCAGTTATTGTTAGTGAAAATAACACACATGCAATGACTCTGGTTGTTGTTACTAAAAAGAACACACATGCAATGACACAGGTGGATCCATATGTGGATTGTCAAAAGAGCACACATGCAATGACTCCAGTTGTTGTTAGTGAAAAAAACATACATGCAATGACACCGGTGGATCCAGAGACCACACATGCAATGACACTGGTTGTTGTTAGTAAAAAGAATACACATGCAATGACACTGGTGGATCCATGTGTGGATTGTGAAGAGCACACACATGCAATGACAATGGTGAATCCATAGGTGGTATGTGAGAAGAATAGGCATGAAATGACTCTGGTTGTTAGTAAAAAGAACACACATGCAATGACACTGGTGGATCAATAGGTGGATTGTGAAAAGAGCACACATGCAATGACTCCAGTTGTTGTTAGTGAAAAGAATACACATGCAATGACACTGGTAGTTGTTACTAAAAAGAACACACATGCAATGACACTGGTGGATCCATGTGTGGATTGTGAAAAGAGCACACATGCTATGACACTGGTGGATCCATATGTGGTATGTGAAAAGAGCACATATGCAATGACTCCAGTTGTTGTTAGTGAAAAGAACACACATGCAATGACACTGGTTGTTGTTACTAAAAAGAACATACATGCAATGACACAGGTGGATCCATGTGTGGATTGTGAAAAGAGCACACATGCAATGACACTGGTGGATCCATATGTGGTATGTGAAAAGAACACACATGCAATGACTCCAGTTGTTGTTAGTGAAAAGAGTACACATGCAATGACACTGGTGGATCCAAATGTGGTATGTGAAAAGAACACACATGCAATAACTCCAGTTGTTGTTAGTGAAAAGAGCACACATGCAATTACACCGGTGGATCCATGTGTGGTCTCTGGAGAGAGCACACATTTTAATGACTCTGGTTGTTGTTAGTAAAAATAACACACATGCAATGACACTGGTTGATCCATGTGTGGTCTCTGAAGAGAACACACATGCAATGAATCTGGTTGTTGTTACCAAAAAGAGCACACATGCAATGACACTGGTGGATCCATGTGTGGATTGTGAAGAGAACACACATGCAATGACACTGGTGGATCCATAGGTGGTATGTGAGAAGAACAGCCATGAAATGACTCTGGTTGTTGTTAGTAAAAAGAACACACATGCAATGACACTGGTTGTTGTTACTAAAAAGAACATACATGCAATGACACAGGTGGATCCATGTGTGGATTGTGAAAAGAGCACACATGCAATGACACTGGTGGATCCATATGTGGTATGTGAAAAGAACACACATGCAATGACTCTAGTTGTTGTTAGTGAAAAGAGTACACATGCAATGACACTGGTGGATCCAAATGTGGTATGTGAAAATAACACACATGCAATAACTCCAGTTGTTGTTAGTGAAAAGAGCACACATGCAATGACACCGGTGGATCCATGTGTGGTCTCTGAAGAGAGCACACATTTCAATCACTCTGGCTGTTGTTAGTAAAAAGAACGCACATGCAATGACACTGGTGGATCCATGTGTGGTATCTAAAGAGAGCACACATTTCAATGACTCTGGTTGTTGTTAGTAAAAAGAACACACATGCAATGACACTGGTGGATCCATGTGTGGTCTCTGAAGAGAACACACATGCAATGACACTGGTTGTTGTTACTAAAAAGAACACACATGCAATGACACTGGTGGATCCATGTGTGGAATGTGAAGAGAACACACATGCAATGACACTGGTGGATCCATAAGTGGTATGTGAGAAGAACAGCCATGAAATGACTCTGGTTGTTGTTAGTAAAAAGAACACACATGCAATGACACTGGTGGATCCATAGGTGGATTGGGAAAACAACACACATGCAATGAGTCCAGTTGTTGTTAGTAAAAAGAACACACATGCAATGACACTGGTGGATCCATGTCTGGTCTCTAAAGAGAACACACATGCATTGACACTGGTTGTTGTTACTAAAAAGAACACACATGCAATGACACTGGTGGATCCATGTGTGGAATGTGAAGAGAACACACATGCAATGGCACTGGTGGATCCATAGGTTGTATGTAAGAAGAACATCCATGAAATGACTCTGGTTGTTGTTAGTAAAAAGAACACACATGCAATGACACCGGTGGATCCATAGGTGGATTGTGAAAAGAGCACACATGCAATGACTCCAGTTGTTGTTAGTGAAAAGAACACACATGCAATGACACTGGTTGTTGTTACTAAAAAGAACACACATGCAATGACACTGGTGGATCCATGGGTGGATTGTGAAAAGATCACACATGCAATGACACTGGTGGATCCATATGTAGTATGTGAAAAGAACACACATGCAATGACTCCAGTTGTTGTTAGTGAAAAGAACACACATGCAATTACACTGGCTGTTGTTACTAAAAAGAACACACATGCAATGACACTGGTGGATCCATGGGTGGATTGTGAAAAGAGCCCAAATGCAATGACACTGGTGGATCCATATGTGGTATGTGAAAAGAACACACATGCAATGACTCCAGTTGTTGTTAGTGAAAAGAGCACACATGCAATGACACCGGTGGATCCATTTGTGGTCTCTGAAGAGAGCTCACATTTCAATGACTCTGGTTGTTGTTAGTAAAAAGAACACACATGCAATGACACTGGTGGATCCTTGTGTGGTCTTTGAAGAGAACACACATGCAGTGAGTCTGGTTGTTGTTACTAAAAAGAGCACACATGCAATGACACTGGTGGATCCATGTGTGGATTGTGAAGACAACACACATGCAATGACACTGGTGGATCCATAGGTGGTATGTGAGAAGAACATCCATGAAATGACTCCTGTTGTTGTTAGTAAAAATAACACACATGCAATGAGTCCAGTTGTTGTTAGTGAAAAGAACACACATGCAATGGCTCCAGTTGTTATTACTGAAAAAACACACATGCAATGACACCTGTGGATCCATGTGTGGCCTCTGAAGAGAACACACGTGCAATGACACAGGTTGTTGTTACTAAAAGAACACACATGCAATGACACTGGTGGATCCATGTGTGGATTGTGAAGAGAACACACATGCAATGACACTGGTGGATCCATAGGTGGTATGTGAGAAGAACAACCATGAAATGACTCTGGTTGTTGTTAGTAAAAAGAACACACATGCAATGACTCCAGTTGTTGTTAGTAAAAAGAACACACATGCAATGACTCCAGTTGTTATTAGTGAAAAAAACACACATGCAATGACACCGGTGGATCCATGTGTGGTCTCCGAAGAGAACACACGTGCAATGACACTGGTTGTTGTTACTAAAAAGAACACACATGTAATGACACTGGTGGATCCATGTGTTGATTGTGAAGAGAACACACATCCAATGACACTGGTTGTTGTTACTAAAAAGAACACACATGCAATGACAGTGGTGGATCCATGTGTAGATTGTGAGAAGAACAGACATGCAATGACACTGGTGGATCCATAGCTGGTATGTGAGAATAACAGCCATGGAATAACTCTGGTTGTTGTTAGTAAAAAGAACACACATGCAATGACACTGGTGGATCCATAGGTGGATTGTGAAAAGAGCACACATGCAATGACTCCAGTTGTTGTTAGTGAAAAGAACACACATGCAATGACACTGGTTGTTGTTACTAAAAATAACACACATGCAATGACACTGGTGGATCCATATGTGGATTGTGAAAAGAGCACACATGCAATGACTCCAGTTGTTGTTAGTGAAAAGAACATACATGCAATGACACCGGTGGATCCATGTGTGGTCTCTGAAGAGAACACACATGCAATGACACTGGTTGTTATTAGTAAAAAGAACACACATGCAATGACACTGGTGGATCCATGTGTGGATTGTGAAGAGTACACACATGCAATGACAATGGTGGATCCATAGGTGGTATGTGAGAAGAATAGCCATGAAATGACTCTGGTTGTTAGTAAAAAGAACACACATGCAATGACACTGGTGGATCAATAGGTGGATTGTGAAAAGAGCACACATGCAATGACTCCAGTTGTTGTTAGTGAAAAGAACACACAGGAAATGACACTGGTTGTTGTTATTAAAAAGAAAACACATGCAATGACACTGGTGTATCCATGTGTGGATTGTGAAAAGAGCACACATGCAATGACACTTGTGGATCCATATGTGGTATGTGAAAAGAGCACACATGCAATGACTCCAGTTGTTGTTAGTGAAAAGAACACACATGCAATGACACTGGTTGTTGTTACTAAAAAGAACATACATGCAATGACACTGGTGGATCCATGTGTGCATTGTGAAAAGAGCACACATGCAATGACACTGGTGGATCCATATGTGGTATGTGAAAAGAACAAACATGCAATGACTCCAGTTGTTGTTAGTGAAAAGAGCACACATGCAATGACACTGGTGGATCCAAATGTGGTATGTGAAAAGAACACACATGCAATAACTCTAGTTGTTGTTAGTGAAAAGAGCACACATGCAATGACACCGGTGGATCCATGTGTGGTCTCTGAAGAGAGCACACATTTCAATCACTCTGGTTGTTCTTAGTAAAAAGAACACACATGCAATGACACTGGTGGATCCATGTGTGGTATCTGAAGAGAGCACACATTTCAATGACTCTGGTTGTTGTTAGTAAAAAGAACACACATGCAATGACACTGGTGGATCCATGTGTGGTCTCTGAAGAGAACACACATGCAATGACACTGGTTGTTGTTACTAAAAAGAACACACATGCAATGACACTGGTGGATCCATGTGTGGAATGTGAAGAGAACACATATGCAATGACACTGGTGGATCCATAGGTGGTATGTGAGAAGAACAACCATGAAATGACTCTGGTTGTTGGTAGTAAAAAGAACACACATGCAATGACACTGGTGGATCCATAGGTGGATTGTGAAAACAGCACACATGCAATGAGTCCCGTTGTTGTTAGTAAAAAGAAGAAACATGCAATGACACTGGTGGATCCATGTGTGGTCTCTGAAGAGAACACACATGCAATGACACTGGTTGTTGTTACTAAAAAGAACACACATGCAATGACCCTGGTGGATCCATGTGTGGGATGTGAAGAGAACACACATGCAATGACACTGGTGGATCCATAGGTGGTATGTGAGAAGAACAGCCATGAAATGACTCTGGTTGTTGTTAGTAAAAATAACACACATGCAATGACACTGGTGGATCCATAGGTGGATTGTGAAAAGAGCACACATGTAATGACTCTAGTTGTTGTTAGTCAAAATAACACACATGCAATGACACTGGTTGTTGTTACTAAAAAGAACACACATGCAATAACACAGGTGGATCCATGGGTGGATTGTGAAAAGAGCACACATGCAATGACACTGGTGGATCCATATGTGGTATGTGAAAAGAACACACATGCAATGACTCCAGTTGTTGTTAGTGAAAAGAGCACACATGCAATGACACCGGTGCATCCATGTGTGGTCTCTGAAGAGAGCACACATTTCAATGACTCTGGTTGTTGTTAGTAAAAAGAACACACATGCAATGACACTAGTGGATCCATATGTGGTATGTGAAAAGAACACACCTACAATGACTCCAGTTATTGTTAGTGAAAAGAACATACATGCAATGACACTGGTGGATCCATGTGTGGTCTCTGAAGAGAGCACACATTTCAATGACTCTAGTTGTTGTTAGTAAAAAGAACACACATGCAATGACACTGGTGGATCCATGTCTGGTCTGTGAAGAGAACACACATGCAATAACACTGGTTGTTGTTACTAAAAAGAACACACATGCAATGACACTGGTGGATCCATAGGTGGTATGTGAGAAAAACAGCCATGAAATGACTCTAATTGTTGTTAGTAAAAAGAACACACATGCAATGACACTGGTTGATCCATAGGTGGATTGTGAAAAGAGCACACATGCAATGACTCCAGTTGTTGTTAGTGAAAAGAACACACCTGCAATGACACTGGTTGTTGTTACTAAAAAGAACACACATGCAATGACACTGGTGGATCCATGTGTGGATTGTGAAAAGAGCACACATGCAATGGGTGGATCCATTTGTGGTATGTGAGAAGAACACACAAGCAATAACTCTAGTTGTTGTTAGTGAAAAGAACATGCATGCAATGACACCGGTGGATCCATGTGTGGTCTCTGAAGAGAGCACACATTTCAATGACTCTAGTTGTTTTTAGTAAAAAGAACACATGTGCAATAACACTGGTGGATCCATGTGTGGTCTGTGAAGAGAGCACACATTTCAATGACTCTAGTTGTTGTTAGTAATAAGAACACACATGCAATGACACTGGTGGATCCATAGGTGGATTGTGAAAAGAGCACACATGCAATGACTCCAGTTGTTGTTAGTGAAAAGAACACACATGCAATGGCTCTAGTTGTTATTAGTGAAAAAACACACATGCAATGACACTGGTGGATCCATGTGTGGCCTCTGAAGAGAACACACGTGCAGTGACACAGGTTTTTGTTGCTAAAAGAACACACATGCAATGACACAGGTTGTTGTTAGTGAAAAGAACACACATGCAATGACACTGGTTGTTGTTACTAAAAAGAACATACATGCAATGACACAGGTGGATCCATGTGTGGATTGTGAAAAGAGCACACATGCAATGACACTGGTGGATCCATATGTGGTATGTGAAAAGAACACACATGCAATGACTCCAGTTGTTGTTAGTGAAAAGAGTACACATGCAATGACACTGGTGGATCCAAATGTGGTATGTGAAAAGAACACACATGCAATAACTCCAGTTGTTGTTAGTGAAAAGAGCACACATGCAATTACACCGGTGGATCCATGTGTGGTCTCTGGAGAGAGCACACATTTTAATGACTCTGGTTGTTGTTAGTAAAAATAACACACATGCAATGACACTGGTGGATCCATGTGTGGTCTCTGAAGAGAACACACATGCAATGACTCTGGTTGTTGTTACCAAAAAGAGCACACATGCAATGACACTGGTGGATCCATGTGTGGATTGTGAAGAGAACACACATGCAATGACACTAGTGGATCCATAGGTGGTATGTGAGAAGAACAGCCATGAAATGACTCTGGTTGTTGTTAGTAAAAAGAACACACATGCAATGACACTGGTGGATCCATATGTGGTATGTGAAAAGAACACACATGCAATGACTCCAGTTGTTGTTAGTGAAAAGAGTACACATGCAATGACACTGGTGGATCCAAATGTGGTATGTGAAAAGAACACACATGCAATAACTCCAGTTGTTGTTAGTGAAAAGAGCACACATGCAATGACACCGGTGGATCCATGTGTGGTCTCTGATGAGAGCACACATTTCAATCACTCTGGCTGTTGTTAGTAAAAAGAACACACATGCAATGACATTGGTGGATCCATGTGTGGTATCTAAAGAGAGCACACATTTCAATGACTCTGGTTGTTGTTAGTAAAAAGAACACACATGCAATGACACTGGTGGATCCATGTGTGGTCTCTGAAGAGAACACACATGCAATGACACTGGTTGTTGTTACTAAAAAGAACACACATGCAATGACACTGGTGGATCCATGTGTGGAATGTGAAGAGAACACACATGCAATGACACTGGTGGATCCATAAGTGGTATGTGAGAAGAACAGCCATGAAATGACTCTGGTTGTTGTTAGTAAAAAGAACACACATGCAATGACACTGGTGGATCCATAGGTGGATTGGGAAAACAACACATGCAATGACTCCAGTTGTTGTTAGTGAAAAGAACACACATGCAATGACACTGGTGGATCCATGTCTGGTCTCTAAAGATAACACACATGCAATGACACTGGTTGTTGTTACTAAAAAGAACACACATGCAATGACACTGGTGGATCCATGTGTGGAATGTGAATAGAACACACATGCAATGGCACTGGTGGATCCATAGGTTGTATGTAAGAAGAACATCCATGAAATGACTCTGGTTGTTGTTAGTAAAAAGAACACACATGCAATGACACTGGTGGATCCATAGGTGGATTGTGAAAAGAGCACACATGCAATGACTCCAGTTGTTGTTAGTGAAAAGAACACACATGCAATGACACTGGTTGTTGTTACTAAAAAGAACACACATGCAATGACACTGGTGGATCCATGGTTGGATTGTGAAAAGAGCACACATGCAATGACACTGGTGGATCCATATGTAGTATGTGAAAAGAACACACATGCAATGACTCCAGTTGTTGTTAGTGAAAAGAACACACATGCAATTACACTGGTTGTTGTTACTAAAAAGAACACACATGCAATGACACTGGTGGATCCATGGGTGGATTGTGAAAAGAGCACAAATGCAATGACACTGGTGGATCCATATGTGGTATGTGAAAAGAACACACATGCAATGACTCCAGTTGTTGTTAGTGAAAAGAGCACACATGCAATGACACCGGTGGATCCATTTGTGGTCTCTGAAGAGAGCACACATTTCAATGACTCTGGTTGTTGTTAGTAAAAAGAACACACACGCAATGACACTGGTGGATCCTTGTGTGGTCTTTGAAGAGAACACACATGCAGTGAGTCTGGTTGTTGTTACTAAAAAGAGCACACATGCAATGACACTGGTGGATCCATGTGTGGATTGTGAAGACAACACACATGCAATGACACTGGTGGATCCATAGGTGGTATGTGAGAAGAACATCCATGAAATGACTCCTGTTGTTGTTAGTAAAAATAACACACATGCAATGAGTCCAGTTGTTGTTAGTGAAAAGAACACACATGCAATGGCTCCAGTTGTTATTACTGAAAAAACACACATGCAATGACACCTGTGGATCCATGTGTGGCCTCTGAAGAGAACACACGTGCAATGACACAGGTTGTTGTTACTAAAAGAACACACATGCAATGACACTGGTGGATCCATGTGTGGATTGTGAAGAGAACACACATGCAATGACACTGGTGGATCCATAGGTGGTATGTGAGAAGAACAACCATGAAATGACTCTGGTTGTTGTTAGTAAAAAGAACACACATGCAATGACTCCAGTTGTTGTTAGTAAAAAGAACACACATGCAATGACTCCAGTTGTTATTAGTGAAAAAAACACACATGCAATGACACCGGTGGATCCATGTGTGGTCTCCGAAGAGAACACACGTGCCATGACACTGGTTGTTGTTACTAAAAAGAACACACATGCAATGACACTGGTGGATCCATGTGTTGATTGTGAAGAGAACACACATCCAATGACACTGGTTGTTGTTACTAAAAAGAACACACATGCAATGACAGTGGTGGATCCATGTGTAGATTGTGAGAAGAACAGACATGCAATGACACTGGTGGATCCATAGCTGGTATGTGAGAATAACAGCCATGGAATAACTCTGGTTGTTGTTAGTAAAAAGAACACACATGCAATGACACTGGTGGATCCATAGGTGGATTGTGAAAAGAGCACACATGCAATGACTCCAGTTGTTGTTAGTGAAAAGAACACACATGCAATGACACTGGTTGTTGTTACTAAAAATAACACACATGCAATGACACTGGTGGATCCATATGTGGATTGTGAAAAGAGCACACATGCAATGACTCAAGTTGTTGTTAGTGAAAAGAACATACATGGAATGACACCGGTGGATCCATGTGTGGTCTCTGAAGAGAACACACATGCAATGACACTGGTTGTTGTTAGTAAAAAGAACACACATGCAATGACACTGGTGGATCCATGTGTGGATTGTGAAGAGTACACACATGCAATGACAATGGTGGATCCATAGGTGGTATGTGAGAAAAATAGCCATGAAAAGACTCTGGTTGTTAGTAAAAAGAACACACATGCAATGACACTGGTGGATCAATAGGTGGATTGTGAAAAGAGCACACATGCAATGACTCCAGTTGTTGTTAGTGAAAAGAACACACATGCAATGACACTGGTTGTTGTTATTAAAAAGAACACAAATGCAATGACCCTGGTGTATCCATGTGTGGATTGTGAAAAGAGCACACATCCAATGACACTGTTGGATCTATATGTGGTATGTGAAAAGAGCACACATGCAATGACTCTAGTTGTTGTTAGTGAAAAGAACACACATGCAATGACACTGGTTGTTGTTACTAAAAAGAACATACATGCAATGACACTGATGGATCCATGTGTGCATTGTGAAAAGAGCACACATGCAATGACACTGGTGGATCCATATGTGGTATGTGAAAAGAACAAACATGCAATGACTCCAGTTGTTGTTAGTGAAAAGAGCACGTATGCAATGACACTGGTGGATCCAAATGTGGTATGTGAAAAGAACACACATGCAATAACTCCAGTTGTTGTTAGTGAAAAGAGCACACATGCAATGACACCGGTGGATCCATGTGTGGTCTCTGAAGAGAGCACACATTTCAATCACTCTGGTTGTTCTTAGTAAAAAGAACACACATGCAATGACACTGGTGGATCCATGTGTGGTCTCTGAAGAGAACACACATGCAATGACACTGGTTGTTGTTACTAAAAAGAACACACATGCAATGACACTGGTGGATCCATGTGTGGAATGTGAAGAGAACACACATGCAATGACACTGGTGGATCCATAGGTGGTATGTGAGAAGAACAACCATGAAATGACTCTGGTTGTTGGTAGTAAAAAGAACACACATGCAATGACACTGGTGGATCCATAGGTGGATTGTGAAAACAGCACACATGCAATGAGTCCCGTTGTTATTAGTAAAAAGAACAAACATGCAATGACACTGGTGGATCCATGTGTGGTCTCAGAAGAGAACACACATGCAATGACACTGGTTGTTGTTACTAAAAAGAACACACATGCAATGACACTGGTGGATCCATGTGTGGAATGTGAAGAGAACACACATGCAATGACACTGGTGGATCCATAGGTGGTATGTGAGAAGAACAGCCATGAAATGACTCTGGTTGTTGTTAGTAAAAAGAACACACATGCAATGACACTGGTGGATCCATAGGTGGATTGTGAAAAGAGCACACATGCAATGACTCTAGTTGTTGTTAGTCAAAAGAACACACATGCAATGACACTGGTTGTTGTTACTAAAAAGAACACACATGCAATGACACTGGTGGATCCATATGTGGTATGTGAAAAGAACACACATGCAATGACTCCAGTTGTTGTTAGTGAAAAGAGCACACATGCAATGACACCGGTGGATCCATGTGTGGTCTCTGAAGAGAGCACACATTTCAATGACTCTGGTTGTTGTTAGTAAAAAGAACACACATGCAATGACACTAGTGGATCCATATGTGGTATGTGAAAAGAACACACATGCAATGACTCCAGTTGTTGTTAGTGAAAAGAACATACATGCAATGACACTGGTGGATCCATGTGTGGTCTCTGAAGAGAGCACACATTTCAATGACTCTAGTTGTTGTTAGTAAAAAGAACACACATGCAATGACACTGGTGGATCCATGTCTGGTCTGTGAAGAGAACACACATGCAATAACACTGGTTGTTGTTACTAAAAAGAACACACATGCAATGACACTGGTGGATCCATAGGTCGTATGTGAGAAAAACAGCCATGAAATGACTCTAATTGTTGTTAGTAAAAAGAACACACATGCAATGACACTGGTTGATCCATAGGTGGATTGTGAAAAGAGCACACATGCAATGACTCCAGTTGTTGTTAGTGAAAAGAACACACCTGCAATGACACTGGTTGTTGTTACTAAAAAGAACACACATGCAATGACACTGGTGGATCCATGTGTGGATTGTGAAAAGAGCACACATGCAATGGGTGGATCCATATGTGGTATGTGAGAAGAACACACAAGCAATAACTCTAGTTGTTGTTAGTGAAAAGAACATGCATGCAATGACACCGGTGGATCCATGTGTGGTCTCTGAAGAGAGCACAGATTTCAATGACTCTAGTTGTTTTTAGTAAAAAGAACACACGTGCAATGACACTGGTGGATCCATGTGTGGTCTGTGAAGAGAGCACACATTTCAATGACTCTAGTTGTTGTTAGTAATAAGAACACACATGCAATGACACTGGTGGATCCATAGGTGGATTGTGAAAAGAGCACCAATGCAATGACTCCAGTTGTTGTTAGTGAAAAGAACACACATGCAATGGCTCCAGTTGTTATTAGTGAAAAAACACACATGCAGTGACACCGGTGGATCCATGTGTGGCCTCTGAAGAGAACACACGTGCAATGACACAGGTTGTTGTTACTAAAATAACACACATGCAATGACACTGGTGGATCCATGTGTGGATTGTGAAGAGAACACACATGCAATGACACTGGTGGATCCATAGGTGGTATGTGAGAAGAACAGCCATGAAATGACTCTAGTTGTTGTTAGTAAAAAGAACACACATGCAATGACTGCAGTTGTTGTTAGTAAAAAGAACAAACATGCAATGACTCCAGTTGTTATTAGTGAAAAAAACACATGCAATGACACCGGTGGATCCATGTGTGGTCTCCGAAGAGAACACGCGTGCAATGACACTGGTTGTTGTTACTAAAAAGAACACACATGCAATGACACTGGTGGATCCATGTGTGGATTGTGAAGAGAACACACATGCAATGACACTGGTTGTTGTTACTAAAAAGAACACACATGCAATGACAGTGGTGGATCCATGTGTAGATTGTGAGAAGAACAGACATGCAATGACACTGGTGGATCCATAGCTGGTATGTGAGAATAACAGCCATGAAATAACTCTGGTTGTTGTTAGTAAAAAGGACACACATGCAATGACACTGGTGGATCCATAGGTGGATTGTGAAAATAGCACACATGCAATGACTCCAGTTGTTGTTAGTGAAAAGAAAACACATGCAATGACACTGGTTGTTGTTACTAAAAAGAACACACATGCAATGACACTGGTGGATCCATATGTGGATTGTGAAAAGAGCACACATGCAATGACTCCAGTTGTTGTTAGTGAAAAGAACATACATGCAATGACACCGGTGGATCCATGTGTGGTCTCTGAAGAGAACACACATGCAATGACACTGGTTGTTGTTAGTAAAAAGAACACACATGCAATGACACTGCTGGATCCATGTGTGGATTGTGAAGAGTACACACATGCAATGAGAATGGTGGATCCGTAGGTGGTATGTGAGAAGAATAGCCATGAAATGACTCTGGTTATTAGTAAAAAGAACACACATGCAATGACACTGGTGGATCAATAGGTGGATTGTGAAGAGAGCACACATGCAATGACTCCAGTTGTTGTTAGTGAAAAGAACACACATGCAATGACACTGGTTGTTGTTATTAAAAAGAACACACATGCAATGATACTGGTGTATCCATGTGTGGATTGTGAAAAGAGCACACATGCAATGACACTGGTGGATCCATATGTGGTATGTGAAAAGAGCACACATGCACTGACTCCAGTTGTTGTTAGTGAAAAGAACACACCTGCAATGACACTGGTTGTTGTTACTAAAAAGAACATACATGCAATGACACTGATGGATCCATGTGTGCATTGTGAAAAGAGCACACATGCAATGACACTGGTGGATCCATATGTGGTATGTGAAAAGAACAAACATGCAATGACTCCAGTTGTTGTTAGTGAAAAGAGCACACATGCAATGACACTGGTGGATCCAAATGTGGTATGTGAAAAGAACCCACATGCAATAACTCCAGTTGCTGTTAGTGAAAAGAGCACACATGCAATGACACCGGTGGATCCATGTGTGGTCTCTGAAGAGAGCACACATTTCAATGACTCTAGTTGTTTTTAGTAAAAAGAACACACGTGCAATGACACTGGTGGATCCATGTGTGGTCTGTGAAGAGAGCACACATTTCAATGACTCTAGTTGTTGTTAGTAATAAGAACACACATGCAATGACACTGGTGGATCCATAGGTGGATTGTGAAAAGAGCACCAATGCAATGACTCCAGTTGTTGTTAGTGAAAAGAACACACATGCAATGGCTCCAGTTGTTATTAGTGAAAAAACACACATGCAGTGACACCGGTGGATCCATGTGTGGCCTCTGAAGAGAACACACGTGCAATGACACAGGTTGTTGTTACTAAAAGAACACACATGCAATGACACTGGTGGATCCATGTGTGGATTGTGAAGAGAACACACATGCAATGACACTGGTGGATCCATAGGTGGTATGTGAGAAGAACAGCCATGAAATGACTCTAGTTGTTGTTAGTAAAAAGAACACACATGCAATGACTCCAGTTGTTGTTAGTAAAAAGAACACACATGCAATGACTCCAGTTGTTATTAGTGAAAAAAACACATGCAATGACACCGGTGGATCCATGTGTGGTCTCCGAAGAGAACACGCGTGCAATGACACTGGTTGTTGTTACTAAAAAGAACACACATGCAATGACACTGGTGGATCCATGTGTGGATTGTGAAGAGAACACACATGCAATGACACTGGTTGTTGTTACTAAAAAGAACACACATGCAATGACAGTGGTGGATCCATGTGTAGATTGTGAGAAGAACAGACATGCAATGACACTGGTGGATCCATAGCTGGTATGTGAGAATAACAGCCATGAAATAACTCTGGTTGTTGTTAGTAAAAAGGACACACATGCAATGACACTGGTGGATCCATAGGTGGATTGTGAAAAGAGCACACATGCAATGACTCCAGTTGTTGTTAGTGAAAAGAAAACACATGCAATGACACTGGTTGTTGTTACTAAAAAGAACACACATGCAATGACACTGGTGGATCCATATGTGGATTGTGAAAAGAGCACACATGCAATGACTCCAGTTGTTGTTAGTGAAAAGAACATACATGCAATGACACCGGTGGATCCATGTGTGGTCTCTGAAGAGAACACACATGCAATGACACTGGTTGTTGTTAGTAAAAAGAACACACATGCAATGACACTGCTGGATCCATGTGTGGATTGTGAAGAGTACACACATGCAATGAGAATGGTGGATCCGTAGGTGGTATGTGAGAAGAATAGCCATGAAATGACTCTGGTTGTTAGTAAAAAGAACACACATGCAATGACACTGGTGGATCAATAGGTGGATTGTGAAGAGAGCACACATGCAATGACTCCAGTTGTTGTTAGTGAAAAGAACACACATGCAATGACACTGGTTGTTGTTATTAAAAAGAACACACATGCAATGATACTGGTGTATCCATGTGTGGATTGTGAAAAGAGCACACATGCAATGACACTGGTGGATCCATATGTGGTATGTGAAAAGAGCACACATGCAATGACTCCAGTTGCTGTTAGTGAAAAGAACACACCTGCAATGACACTGGTTGTTGTTACTAAAAAGAACATACATGCAATGACACTGATGGATCCATGTGTGCATTGTGAAAAGAGCACACATGCAATGACACTGGTGGATCCATATGTGGTATGTGAAAAGAACAAACATGCAATGACTCCAGTTGTTGTTAGTGAAAAGAGCACACATGCAATGACACTGGTGGATCCAAATGTGGTATGTGAAAAGAACCCACATGCAATAACTCCAGTTGTTGTTAGTGAAAAGAGCACACATGCAATGACACCGGTGGATCCATGTGTGGTCTCTGAAGAGAGCACACATTTCAATCACTCTGGTTGTTCTTAGTAAAAAGAACACACATGCAATGACACCGGTGGATCCATGTGTGGTATCTGAAGAGAGCACACATTTCAATGACTCTGGTTGTTGTTAGTAAAAAGAACACACATGCAATGACACGGGTGGATCCATGTGTGGTCTCTGAAGAGAACACACATGCAATGACACTGGTTGTTGTTACTAAAAAGAACACACATGCAATGACACTGGTGGATCCATGTGTGGATTGTGAAGAGAACACACATGCAATGACACTGGTGGATCCATAGGTGGTATGTGAGAAGAACAGCCATGAAATGACTCTAGTTGTTGTTAGTAAAAAGAACACACATGCAATGACTGCAGTTGTTGTTAGTAAAAAGAACAAACATGCAATGACTCCAGTTGTTATTAGTGAAAAAAACACATGCAATGACACCGGTGGATCCATGTGTGGTCTCCGAAGAGAACACGCGTGCAATGACACTGGTTGTTGTTACTAAAAAGAACACACATGCAATGACACTGGTGGATCCATGTGTGGATTGTGAAGAGGACACACATGCAATGACACTGGTTGTTGTTACTAAAAAGAACACACATGCAATGACAGTGGTGGATCCATGTGTAGATTGTGAGAAGAACAGACATGCAATGACACTGGTGGATCCATAGCTGGTATGTGAGAATAACAGCCATGAAATAACTCTGGTTGTTGTTAGTAAAAAGGACACACATGCAATGACACTGGTGGATCCATAGGTGGATTGTGAAAATAGCACACATGCAATGACTCCAGTTGTTGTTAGTGAAAAGAAAACACATGCAATGACACTGGTTGTTGTTACTAAAAAGAACACACATGCAATGACACTGGTGGATCCATATGTGGATTGTGAAAAGAGCACACATGCAATGACTCCAGTTGTTGTTAGTGAAAAGAACATACATGCAATGACATCGGTGGATCCATGTGTGGTCTCTGAAGAGAACACACATGCAATGACACTGGTTGTTGTTAGTAAAAAGAACACACATGCAATGACACTGCTGGATCCATGTGTGGATTGTGAAGAGTACACACATGCAATGAGAATGGTGGATCCGTAGGTGGTATGTGAGAAGAATAGCCATGAAATGACTCTGGTTATTAGTAAAAAGAACACACATGCAATGACACTGGTGGATCAATAGGTGGATTGTGAAGAGAGCACACATGCAATGACTCCAGTTGTTGTTAGTGAAAAGAACACACATGCAATGACACTGGTTGTTGTTATTAAAAAGAACACACATGCAATGATACTGGTGTATCCATGTGTGGATTGTGAAAAGAGAACACATGCAATGACACTGGTGGATCCATATGTGGTATGTGAAAAGAGCACACATGCAATGACTCCAGTTGTTGTTAGTGAAAAGAACACACCTGCAATGACACTGGTTGTTGTTACTAAAAAGAACATACATGCAATGACACTGATGGATCCATGTGTGCATTGTGAAAAGAGCACACATGCAATGACACTGGTGGATCCATATGTGGTATGTGAAAAGAACAAACATGCAATGACTCCAGTTGTTGTTAGTGAAAAGAGCACACATGCAATGACACTGGTGGATCCAAATGTGGTATGTGAAAAGAACCCACATGCAATAACTCCAGTTGTTGTTAGTGAAAAGAGCACACATGCAATGACACCGGTGGATCCATGTGTGGTCTCTGAAGAGAGCACACATTTCAATGACTCTAGTTGTTTTTAGTAAAAAGAACACACGTGCAATGACACTGGTGGATCCATGTGTGGTCTGTGAAGAGAGCACACATTTCAATGACTCTAGTTGTTGTTAGTAATAAGAACACACATGCAATGACACTGGTGGATCCATAGGTGGATTGTGAAAAGAGCACCAATGCAATGACTCCAGTTGTTGTTAGTGAAAAGAACACACATGCAATGGCTCCAGTTGTTATTAGTGAAAAAACACACATGCAGTGACACCGGTGGATCCATGTGTGGCCTCTGAAGAGAACACACGTGCAATGACACAGGTTGTTGTTACTAAAAGAACACACATGCAATGACACTGGTGGATCCATGTGTGGATTGTGAAGAGAACACACATGCAATGACACTGGTGGATCCATAGGTGGTATGTGAGAAGAACAGCCATGAAATGACTCTAGTTGTTGTTAGTAAAAAGAACACACATGCAATGACTCCAGTTGTTGTTAGTAAAAAGAACACACATGCAATGACTCCAGTTGTTATTAGTGAAAAAAACACATGCAATGACACCGGTGGATCCATGTGTGGTCTCCGAAGAGAACACGCGTGCAATGACACTGGTTGTTGTTACTAAAAAGAACACACATGCAATGACACTGGTGGATCCATGTGTGGATTGTGAAGAGAACACACATGCAATGACACTGGTTGTTGTTACTAAAAAGAACACACATGCAATGACAGTGGTGGATCCATGTGTAGATTGTGAGAAGAACAGACATGCAATGACACTGGTGGATCCATAGCTGGTATGTGAGAATAACAGCCATGAAATAACTCTGGTTGTTGTTAGTAAAAAGGACACACATGCAATGACACTGGTGGATCCATAGGTGGATTGTGAAAAGAGCACACATGCAATGACTCCAGTTGTTGTTAGTGAAAAGAAAACACATGCAATGACACTGGTTGTTGTTACTAAAAAGAACACACATGCAATGACACTGGTGGATCCATATGTGGATTGTGAAAAGAGCACACATGCAATGACTCCAGTTGTTGTTAGTGAAAAGAACATACATGCAATGACACCGGTGGATCCATGTGTGGTCTCTGAAGAGAACACACATGCAATGACACTGGTTGTTGTTAGTAAAAAGAACACACATGCAATGACACTGCTGGATCCATGTGTGGATTATGAAGAGTACACACATGCAATGAGAATGGTGGATCCGTAGGTGGTATGTGAGAAGAATAGCCATGAAATGACTCTGGTTGTTAGTAAAAAGAACACACATGCAATGACACTGGTGGATCAATAGGTGGATTGTGAAGAGAGCACACATGCAATGACTCCAGTTGTTGTTAGTGAAAAGAACACACATGCAATGACACTGGTTGTTGTTATTAAAAAGAACACACATGCAATGATACTGGTGTATCCATGTGTGGATTGTGAAAAGAGCACACATGCAATGACACTGGTGGATCCATATGTGGTATGTGAAAAGAGCACACATGCAATGACTCCAGTTGCTGTTAGTGAAAAGAACACACCTGCAATGACACTGGTTGTTGTTACTAAAAAGAACATACATGCAATGACACTGATGGATCCATGTGTGCATTGTGAAAAGAGCACACATGCAATGACACTGGTGGATCCATATGTGGTATGTGAAAAGAACAAACATGCAATGACTCCAGTTGTTGTTAGTGAAAAGAGCACACATGCAATGACACTGGTGGATCCAAATGTGGTATGTGAAAAGAACCCACATGCAATAACTCCAGTTGTTGTTAGTGAAAAGAGCACACATGCAATGACACCGGTGGATCCATGTGTGGTCTCTGAAGAGAGCACACATTTCAATCACTCTGGTTGTTCTTAGTAAAAAGAACACACATGCAATGACACCGGTGGATCCATGTGTGGTATCTGAAGAGAGCACACATTTCAATGACTCTGGTTGTTGTTAGTAAAAAGAACACACATGCAATGACACGGGTGGATCCATGTGTGGTCTCTGAAGAGAACACACATGCAATGACACTGGTTGTTGTTACTAAAAAGAACACACATGCAATGACACTGGTGGATCCATGTGTGGAATGTGAAGAGAACACACATGCAATGACACTGGTGGATCCATAGGTGGTATGTGAGAAGAACAACCATGAAATGACTCTGGTTGTTGGTAGTAAAAAGAACACACATGCAATGACACTGGTGGATCCATAGGTGGATTGTGAAAACAGCACACATGTAATGAGTCCCGTTGTTGTTAGTAAAAAGAACAAACATGCAATGACACTGGTGGATCCATGTGTGGTCTCTGAAGAGAACACACATGCAATGACACTGGTTGTTTTTACTAAAAAGAACACACATACAATGACACTGGTGGATCCATAGGTGGTATGTGAGAAGAACAGCCGTGAAATGACTCTGGTTGTTGTTAGTAAAAAGAACACACATGCAATGACACTGGTGGATCCATAGGTGGATTGTGAAAAGAGCATAGATGCAATGACTCTAGTTGTTGTTAGTCAAAAGAACACACATGCAATTACACTGGTTGTTGTTACTAAAAAGAACACACATGCAATAACACAGGTGGATCCATGGGTGGATTGTGAAAAGAGCACACATGCAATGACACTGGTGGATCCATATGTAGTATGTGAAAAGAACACACATGCAATGACTCCAGTTGTTGTTAGTGAAAAGAGCACACATGCAATGACACCGGTGGATCCATGTGTGGTCTCTGAAGAGAGCACACATTTCAATGACTCTGGTTGTTGTTAGTAAAAAGAACACACATGCAATGACACTAGTGGATCCATATGTGGTATGTGAAAAGAACACACATGCAATGACTCCAGTTGTTGTTAGTGAAAAGAACATACATGCAATGACACTGGTGGATCCATGTGTGGTCTCTGAAGAGAGCACACATTTCAATGACTCTAGTTGTTGTTAGTAAAAAGAACACACATGCAATGACACTGGTGGATCCATGTCTGGTCTGTGAAGAGAAGACACATGCAATAACACTGGTTGTTACTAAAAAGAACACACATGCAATGACACTGGTGGATCCATAGGTGGTATGTGAGAAAAACAGCCATGAGATGACTCTAATTGTTGTTAGTAAAAAGAACACACATGCAATGACACTGGTTGATCCATAGGTGGATTGTGAAAAGAGCACACATGCAATGAATCCAGTTGTTGTTAGTGAAAAGAACACACCTGCAATGACACTGGTTGTTGTTACTAAAAAGAACACACATGCAATGACACTGGTGGATGCATGTGTGGATTGTGAAAAGAGCACACATGCAATGGGTGGATCCATATGTTGTATGTGAGAAGAACACACAAGCAATAACTCTAGTTCTTGTTAGTGAAAAGAACATGCATGCAATGACACCGGTGGATCCATGTGTGGTCTCTAAAGAGAGCACACATTTCAATGACTCTAGTTGTTTTTAGTAAAAAGAACACACGTGCAATGACACTGGTGGATCCATGTGTGGTCTATGAAGAGAGCACACATTTCAATGACTCTAGTTGTTGTTAGTAATAAGAACACACATGCAATGACACTGGTGGATCCATAGGTGGATTGTGAAAAGAGCACACATGCAATGACACTGGTTGTTGTTACTAAAAAGAACACACTTGCAATGACACTGGTTGTTGTTACTAAAAAGAACACACATGCAATGACACTGGTGGATCCATATGTGGATTGTGAAAAGAGCACACATGCAATGACTCCAGTTGTTGTTAGTGAAAAGAACATACATGCAATGACACCGGTGGATCCATGTGTGGTCTCTGAAGAGAACACACATGCAATGACACTGGTTGTTGTTAGTAAAAAGAACACACATGCAATGACACTGCTGGATCCATGTGTGGATTATGAAGAGTACACACATGCAATGAGAATGGTGGATCCGTAGGTGGTATGTGAGAAGAATAGCCATGAAATGACTCTGGTTGTTAGTAAAAAGAACACACATGCAATGACACTGGTGGATCAATAGGTGGATTGTGAAGAGAGCACACATGCAATGACTCCAGTTGTTGTTAGTGAAAAGAACACACATGCAATGACACTGGTTGTTGTTATTAAAAAGAACACACATGCAATGATACTGGTGTATCCATGTGTGGATTGTGAAAAGAGCACACATGCAATGACACTGGTGGATCCATATGTGGTATGTGAAAAGAGCACACATGCAATGACTCCAGTTGCTGTTAGTGAAAAGAACACACCTGCAATGACACTGGTTGTTGTTACTAAAAAGAACATACATGCAATGACACTGATGGATCCATGTGTGCATTGTGAAAAGAGCACACATGCAATGACACTGGTGGATCCATATGTGGTATGTGAAAAGAACAAACATGCAATGACTCCAGTTGTTGTTAGTGAAAAGAGCACACATGCAATGACACTGGTGGATCCAAATGTGGTATGTGAAAAGAACCCACATGCAATAACTCCAGTTGTTGTTAGTGAAAAGAGCACACATGCAATGACACCGGTGGATCCATGTGTGGTCTCTGAAGAGAGCACACATTTCAATCACTCTGGTTGTTCTTAGTAAAAAGAACACACATGCAATGACACCGGTGGATCCATGTGTGGTATCTGAAGAGAGCACACATTTCAATGACTCTGGTTGTTGTTAGTAAAAAGAACACACATGCAATGACACGGGTGGATCCATGTGTGGTCTCTGAAGAGAACACACATGCAATGACACTGGTTGTTGTTACTAAAAAGAACACACATGCAATGACACTGGTGGATCCATGTGTGGAATGTGAAGAGAACACACATGCAATGACACTGGTGGATCCATAGGTGGTATGTGAGAAGAACAACCATGAAATGACTCTGGTTGTTGGTAGTAAAAAGAACACACATGCAATGACACTGGTGGATCCATAGGTGGATTGTGAAAACAGCACACATGTAATGAGTCCCGTTGTTGTTAGTAAAAAGAACAAACATGCAATGACACTGGTGGATCCATGTGTGGTCTCTGAAGAGAACACACATGCAATGACACTGGTTGTTTTTACTAAAAAGAACACACATACAATGACACTGGTGGATCCATAGGTGGTATGTGAGAAGAACAGCCGTGAAATGACTCTGGTTGTTGTTAGTAAAAAGAACACACATGCAATGACACTGGTGGATCCATAGGTGGATTGTGAAAAGAGCATAGATGCAATGACTCTAGTTGTTGTTAGTCAAAAGAACACACATGCAATTACACTGGTTGTTGTTACTAAAAAGAACACACATGCAATAACACAGGTGGATCCATGGGTGGATTGTGAAAAGAGCACACATGCAATGACACTGGTGGATCCATATGTAGTATGTGAAAAGAACACACATGCAATGACTCCAGTTGTTGTTAGTGAAAAGAGCACACATGCAATGACACCGGTGGATCCATGTGTGGTCTCTGAAGAGAGCACACATTTCAATGACTCTGGTTGTTGTTAGTAAAAAGAACACACATGCAATGACACTAGTGGATCCATATGTGGTATGTGAAAAGAACACACATGCAATGACTCCAGTTGTTGTTAGTGAAAAGAACATACATGCAATGACACTGGTGGATCCATGTGTGGTCTCTGAAGAGAGCACACATTTCAATGACTCTAGTTGTTGTTAGTAAAAAGAACACACATGCAATGACACTGGTGGATCCATGTCTGGTCTGTGAAGAGAAGACACATGCAATAACACTGGTTGTTACTAAAAAGAACACACATGCAATGACACTGGTGGATCCATAGGTGGTATGTGAGAAAAACAGCCATGAGATGACTCTAATTGTTGTTAGTAAAAAGAACACACATGCAATGACACTGGTTGATCCATAGGTGGATTGTGAAAAGAGCACACATGCAATGAATCCAGTTGTTGTTAGTGAAAAGAACACACCTGCAATGACACTGGTTGTTGTTACTAAAAAGAACACACATGCAATGACACTGGTGGATGCATGTGTGGATTGTGAAAAGAGCACACATGCAATGGGTGGATCCATATGTTGTATGTGAGAAGAACACACAAGCAATAACTCTAGTTCTTGTTAGTGAAAAGAACATGCATGCAATGACACCGGTGGATCCATGTGTGGTCTCTAAAGAGAGCACACATTTCAATGACTCTAGTTGTTTTTAGTAAAAAGAACACACGTGCAATGACACTGGTGGATCCATGTGTGGTCTATGAAGAGAGCACACATTTCAATGACTCTAGTTGTTGTTAGTAATAAGAACACACATGCAATGACACTGGTGGATCCATAGGTGGATTGTGAAAAGAGCACACATGCAATGACACTGGTTGTTACTAAAAAGAACACACTTGCAATGACACTGGTGGATCCATGTGTGGATTGTGAGAAGAACAGCCATGAAATGACTTTGGTTGTTGTTAGCAAAAAGAACACACATGCAATGACACTGGTGGATCCATAGGTGGATTGTGAAAAGAGCACACATGCAATGACTCCAGTTGTTATTAGTGGAAAGAACACACATGCAATGACACTGGTTGTTGTTACTAAAAAGAACACACATGCAATGACACTGGTGGATCCATGGGTGGATTGTGAAAAGAGCACAAATGGAATGACACTGGTTGATCCATATGTGGTATGTGAAAAGAACACACATGCAATGACTCTAGTTGTTGTTAGTGAAAAGAGCACACATGCAATGACACCGGTGGATCCATGTGTGGTCTCTGAAGAGAGCACACATTTCAATGACTCTGGTTGTTGTTAGTAAAAAGAACACACATGCAATGACACTGGTGGATCCATGTGTGGTCTTTGAAGAGAACACACATGCAATGACTCTGGTTGTTGTTACTAAAAAGAGCACACATGCAATGACACCGGTGGATCCATGTGTGGATTGTGAAGACAACACACATGCAATGACACTGGTGGATCCATAGGTGGTATGTGAGAAGAACAGCCATGAAATGAATCCTGTTGTTGTTAGTAAAAATAACACACATGCAATGACTCCAGTTGTTGTTAGTGAAAAGAACACACATGCATTGACTCTAGTTGTTATTAGTGAAAAAACACACATGCAATGACACCGGTGGATCCATGTGTGGTCTCTGAAGAGAACACACGTGCAATGACAATGGTTGTTGTTACTAAAAAGAACACACATGCAATGACACTGGTGGATCCATGTGTGGATTGTGAAGAGAACACACATGCAATGACACTGGTTGTTGTTACTAAAAAGAACACACATGCAATGACACTGGTGGATCCATGTGTGGATTGTGAGAAGACCAGACATGCAATGACACTGGTGGATCCATAGGTGGTATGTGAGAATAACAACCATGAAATGACTCTGGTTGTTGTTAGTAAAAAGAACACACATGCAATGACACTGGTGGATCCATAGGTGGATTGTGAAAAGAGCACACATGCAATGACTCCAGTTGTTGTTAGTGAAAAGAACACACATGCAATGACACTGGTTGTTGTTCCTAAAAAGAACACACATGCAATGACACTCGTGGATCCATATGTGGATTGTGAAAAGAGCACACATGCAATGACTCCAGTTGTTGTTAGTGAAAAGAACATACATGCAATGACACTAGTTGTTGTTACTAAAAAGAACACACATGCAATGACACTGGTGGATGCATGTGTGGATTGTGAAAAGAGCACACATGCAATGGGTGGATCCATATGTTGTATGTGAGAAGAACACACAAGCAATAACTCTAGTTCTTGTTAGTGAAAATAACATGCATGCAATGACACCGGTGGATCCATGTGTGGTCTCTAAAGAGAGCACACATTTCAATGACTCTAGTTGTTTTTAGTAAAAAGAACACACGTGCAATGACACTGGTGGATCCATGTGTGGTCTATGAAGAGAGCACACATTTCAATGACTCTAGTTGTTGTTAGTAATAAGAACACACATGCAATGACACTGGTGGATCCATAGGTGGATTGTGAAAAGAGCACACATGCAATGACACTGGTTGTTGTTACTAAAAAGAACACACTTGCAATGACACTGGTGGATCCATGTGTGGATTGTGAGAAGAACAGCCATGAAATGACTTTGGTTGTTGTTAGCAAAAAGAACACACATGCAATGACACTGGTGGATCCATAGGTGGATTGTGAAAAGAGCACACATGCAATGACTCCAGTTGTTATTAGTGGAAAGAACACACATGCAATGACACTGGTTGTTGTTACTAAAAAGAACACACATGCAATGACACTGGTGGATCCATGGGTGGATTGTGAAAAGAGCACAAATGGAATGACACTGGTTGATCCATATGTGGTATGTGAAAAGAACACACATGCAATGACTCTAGTTATTGTTAGTGAAAAGAGCACACATGCAATGACACCGGTGGATCCATGTGTGGTCTCTGAAGAGAGCACACATTTCAATGACTCTGGTTGTTGTTAGTAAAAAGAACACACATGCAATGACACTGGTGGATCCATGTGTGGTCTTTGAAGAGAACACACATGCAATGACTCTGGTTGTTGTTACTAAAAAGAGCACACATGCAATGACACCGGTGGATCCATGTGTGGATTGTGAAGACAACACACATGCAATGACACTGGTGGATCCATAGGTGGTATGTGAGAAGAACAGCCATGAAATGAATCCTGTTGTTGTTAGTAAAAATAACACACATGCAATGACTCCAGTTGTTGTTAGTGAAAAGAACACACATGCATTGACTCTAGTTGTTATTAGTGAAAAAACACACATGCAATGACACCGATGGATCCATGTGTGGTCTCTGAAGAGAACACACGTGCAATGACAATGGTTGTTGTTACTAAAAAGAACACACATGCAATGACACTGGTGGATCCATGTGTGGATTGTGAAGAGAACACACATGCAATGACACTGGTTGTTGTTACTAAAAAGAACACACATGCAATGACACTGGTGGATCCATGTGTGGATTGTGAGAAGACCAGACATGCAATGACACTGGTGGATCCATAGGTGGTATGTGAGAATAACAACCATGAAATGACTCTGGTTGTTGTTAGTAAAAAGAACACACATGCAATGACACTGGTGGATCCATAGGTGGATTGTGAAAAGAGCACACATGCAATGACTCCAGTTGTTGTTAGTGAAAAGAACACACATGCAATGACACTGGTTGTTGTTCCTAAAAAGAACACACATGCAATGACACTCGTGGATCCATATGTGGATTGTGAAAAGAGCACACATGCAATGACTCCAGTTGTTGTTAGTGAAAAGAACATACATGCAATGACACTAGTTGTTGTTACTAAAAAGAACACACATGCAATGACACTGGTGGATGCATGTGTGGATTGTGAAAAGAGCACACATGCAATGGGTGGATCCATATGTTGTATGTGAGAAGAACACACAAGCAATAACTCTAGTTCTTGTTAGTGAAAATAACATGCATGCAATGACACCGGTGGATCCATGTGTGGTCTCTAAAGAGAGCACACATTTCAATGACTCTAGTTGTTTTTAGTAAAAAGAACACACGTGCAATGACACTGGTGGATCCATGTGTGGTCTATGAAGAGAGCACACATTTCAATGACTCTAGTTGTTGTTAGTAATAAGAACACACATGCAATGACACTGGTGGATCCATAGGTGGATTGTGAAAAGAGCACACATGCAATGACACTGGTTGTTGTTACTAAAAAGAACACACTTGCAATGACACTGGTGGATCCATGTGTGGATTGTGAGAAGAACAGCCATGAAATGACTTTGGTTGTTGTTAGCAAAAAGAACACACATGCAATGACACTGGTGGATCCATAGGTGGATTGTGAAAAGAGCACACATGCAATGACTCCAGTTGTTATTAGTGGAAAGAACACACATGCAATGACACTGGTTGTTGTTACTAAAAAGAACACACATGCAATGACACTGGTGGATCCATGGGTGGATTGTGAAAAGAGCACAAATGGAATGACACTGGTTGATCCATATGTGGTATGTGAAAAGAACACACATGCAATGACTCTAGTTATTGTTAGTGAAAAGAGCACACATGCAATGACACCGGTGGATCCATGTGTGGTCTCTGAAGAGAGCACACATTTCAATGACTCTGGTTGTTGTTAGTAAAAAGAACACACATGCAATGACACTGGTGGATCCATGTGTGGTCTTTGAAGAGAACACACATGCAATGACTCTGGTTGTTGTTACTAAAAAGAGCACACATGCAATGACACCGGTGGATCCATGTGTGGATTGTGAAGACAACACACATGCAATGACACTGGTGGATCCATAGGTGGTATGTGAGAAGAACAGCCATGAAATGAATCCTGTTGTTGTTAGTAAAAATAACACACATGCAATGACTCCAGTTGTTGTTAGTGAAAAGAACACACATGCATTGACTCTAGTTGTTATTAGTGAAAAAACACACATGCAATGACACCGATGGATCCATGTGTGGTCTCTGAAGAGAACACACGTGCAATGACAATGGTTGTTGTTACTAAAAAGAACACACATGCAATGACACTGGTGGATCCATGTGTGGATTGTGAAGAGAACACACATGCAATGACACTGGTTGTTGTTACTAAAAAGAACACACATGCAATGACACTGGTGGATCCATGTGTGGATTGTGAGAAGACCAGACATGCAATGACACTGGTGGATCCATAGGTGGTATGTGAGAATAACAACCATGAAATGACTCTGGTTGTTGTTAGTAAAAATAACACACATGCAATGACACTGGTGGATCCATAGGTGGATTGTGAAAAGAGCACACATGCAATGACTCCAGTTGTTGTTAGTGAAAAGAACACACATGCAATGACACTGGTTGTTGTTCCTAAAAAGAACACACATGCAATGACACTCGTGGATCCATATGTGGATTGTGAAAAGAGCACACATGCAATGACTCCAGTTGTTGTTAGTGAAAAGAACATACATGCAATGACAGTGGTGGATCCATGTGTGGTCTCTAAAGAGAACACACATGCAATGACAATGGTTGTTGTTAGTAAAAAGAACACACATGCAATGACACTGGTGGATCGATGTGTGGATTGTGAAGAGAACACACATGCAATGACACTGGTTGTTGTTACTAAAAAGAACACACATGCAATGACACTGGTGGATCCATGTGTGGTATCTGAAGAGAACACACATGTAATGACACTGGTGTATCCATGTGTGGTATCTGAAGAGAACACACATGCAATGACACTGGTTGTTGTTACTAAAAAGAACACACATGCAATGACACTGGTGGATCCATAGGTGGTATGTGAGAAGAACAACCATGAAATGACTCTGGTTGTTGTTAGTAAAAAGAACACATGTGCAATGACACTGGTGGATCCATAGGTGGATTGTGAAAAGATCAGACATGCAATGACTCCAGTTGTTGTTAGTGAAAAGAACACACCTGCAATGACACTGGTTGTTGTTACCAAAAAGAACACACATGCAATGACAATGGTGGATCCATATTTGGATTGTGAAAAGAGCACACATGCAATGACTCCAGTTGTTTTTAGTGAAAAGAACACATATGCAATGACACTGGTTGTTGTCGTTAAAAAGAACACACATTCAATGACACTGGTGGATCCATGTGTGGATTGTGAAAAGAGCACACATGCAATGACACTGGTGGATCCATATGTGGTATGTGAAAAGAACACACATGCAATGACTCCAGTTGTTGTTACTGAAAAGAGCACACATGCAATTACACCGGTGGATCCATGTGTGGTCTCTGAAGAGAGCACACATTTTAATGACTCTGGTTGTTGTTAGTAAAAAGAACACACATGCAATGACACTGGTGGATCCATGTGTGGTCTCTGAAGAGAACACACATGCAATGACTCTGGTTGTTGTTACCAAAAAGAGCACACATGCAATGACACTGGTGGATCCATGTGTGGATTGTGAAGAGAACACACATGCAATGACACTGGTGGATCCATAGGTGGTATGTGAGACGAACAACCATGAAACGACTCTGGTTGGTGTTAGTAAAAAGAACACACATGCATTGACTCCAGTTGTTGTTAGTGAAAAGAACACACATGCAATGACTCCAGTTGTTATTAGTGAAAAAAGCACATGCAATGACACCGGTGGATCCATGTGTGGTCTCTGAAGAGAACACATGTGCAATGACACTGGTTGTTGTTACTAAAAAGAACACACATGCAATGACACTGGTGGAACCATGTGTGGATTGTGAAGAGAACACACATGCAATGACACTGGTGGATCCATAGGTGGTATGTGAGAAGAACCGCCATGAAATGACTCTTGTTGTTGTTAGTAAAAAGAACACACATGCAATGACTCCCGTTGTTGTTAGTGAAAAGAACACACATGCAATGACTCCAGTTGTTATTAGTGAAAATACACACATGCAACGACACCGGTGGATCCATGTGTGGTCTCTGAAGAGAACACACGTGCAATGACAATGGTTGTTGTTACTAAAAATGACACACATGCAATGACACTGGTGGATTGATGTGTGGATTGTGAAGAGAACACACATGCAATGACACTGGTTGTTGTTACTAAAAAGAACACACATGCAATGACACTGGTGGATCCATGTGTGGATTGTGAGAAGAACATATATGCAATGACACTGGTGGATCCATAGGTGGTATGTGAGAATAACAGCCATGAAATGACTGTGGCTGTTGTTAGTAAAAAGAACACACATGCAATGACACTGGTGGATCCATAGGTGGATTGTGAAAAGAGCACACATGCAATGACTCCAGTTGTTTTTCATGAGAAGAGCACACATGCAATGACACTGGTTGTTGTTACTAAAAAGAACACACATGTAATGACACTGGTGGATCCGTGGGTGGATTGTGAAAAGAGCACACATGCAATGACACTGGTGGATCCAAATGTGGTATGTGAAAAGAACACACATGCAATGACACTGGTGGATCCATATGTGGATTGTGAAAAGAGCACACATCCAATGACTCCAGTTGTTGTTAGTGAAAAGAACAAACATGCAATGACACTGGTTGTTGTTACTAAAAAGAACACACATCTAATGACACTGGTGGATCCATATGTGGATTGTGAAGAGAGCACACATTTTAATGACTCTGGTTGTTGTTAGTAAAAAGAACACACATGCAATGACACTGGTGGATCCATGTGTGGTCTCTGAAGAGAACACACATGCAATGACTCTGGTTGTTGGTACTAAAAAGAGCACACATGCAATGACACTGGTGGATCCATGTGTGGATTGTGAAGAGAACACACATGCAATGACACTAGTGGATCCATAGGTGGTATGTGAGAAGAATAGCCTTGAAATGACTCTAGTTGTTGTTAGTAAAAAGAACACACATGCAATGACTCCAGTTGTTATTAGTGAAAAAACACACATGTAATGACACCAGTGGATCCATGGGTGGTCTCTGAAGAGAACACATGTGCAATGACACTGGTTGTTGTTACTAAAAAGAACACACATGCAATGACACTGGTGGATCCATGTGTGGATTGTGAAGAGAAGACACATGCAATGACACTGGTGGATCCATAGGTGGTATGTGAGAAGAACAACCATGAAATGACTCTGGTTGTTCTTAGTAAAAAGAACACACATGCAATGACTCCAGTTGTTGTTAGTGAAAAGAACACACATGCAATGACTTCAGTTGTTATTAGTGAAAAAACACACAGGCAATGACACCGGTGGATCCATGTGTGGTCTCTGATAAGAACACACGTGCAATGACACTGGTTGTTGTTACTAAAAAGAACACACATGCAATGACACTGGTGGATCCATGTGTGGATTATGAAGATAACACACATGCAATGACACTGGTTATTGTTGCTAAAAAGAACACACATGCAATGACACTGGTGGATCCATGTGTGGATCGTGAGAAGAACAGACATGCAATGACACTGGTGGATCCATATGTGGTATTTGAGAATAACAGCCATGAAATGACTCTGGTTGTTGTTAGTAAAAAGAACACACATGCAATGACACTGGTGGATCCATAGGTGGATTGTGAAAAGAGCACACATGCAATGATTCCAGTTGTTGTTAGTGAAAAGAACACACATACAATGACACTGGTTGTTGTTACTAAAAAGAACACACATGCAATGACACTGGTGGATCCATATGTGGATTGTGAAAAGAGCACACATGCAATGACTCCAGTTGTTGTTAGTGAAAAGAACATACATGCAATGACACCGGTGGATCCATGTGTGGTCTCTGAAGAGAACACACATGCAATGACACTAGTTGTTGTTAGTAAAAAGAACACACATGCAATGACACTGGTGGATCCATGTGTGGATTGTAAAGAGAACACACATGCAATGACACTGGTGGATCCATAGGTGGTATGTGAGAAGAATAGGCATGAAATGACTCTGGTTGTTGTTAGTAAAAAAACATACATGCAATGACACTGGTGGATCCATGTGTGTATTGTGAAGAGAACACACATGCAATGACACCGGTTGTTGTTACTAAAAAGAACACACATGCAATGACACCGGTGGATCCATGTGTGGTTTCTGAAGAGAACACACATGCAATTACACTAGTTGTTGTTAGTAAAAAGAACACACATGCAATGACACTGGTGGATCCATGTGTGGATTGTGAAGAGCACACACATGCAATGGCACTGGTGGATCCATAGGTGGATTGTGAAAAGAGCACACATGTAATGACTCCAGTTATTGTTAGTGAAAAGAACACACATGCAATGACACTGGTTGTTGTTACTAAAAAGAACACACATGCAATGACACTGGTGGATCCATGTGTGGATTGTGAAAAGAGCACACATGCAATGACACTGGTGGATCCATATGTGGTATGTGAAAAGAAGACACATGCAATGACTCCAGTTGTTGTTAGTGAAAAGAACATACATGCAATGACACCGGTGGATCCATGTGTGGTCTCTGAAGAGAGCACACATTTCAATGACTCTAGTTGATTTTAGTAAAAAGAACACACATGCAATGACACTGGTGGATCCATGTGTGGTCTCTAAAGAGAACACACATGCAATGACTCTTGTTGTTGTTAGTAATCAGAACACACATGCAATGACACTGGTCGATCCATAGGTGGATTGTGAAGAGATCACACATGCAATGACTCCAGTTGTTGTTAGTGAAAAGAACACACCTGCAATGACATGGGTTGTTGTTACTAAAAAGAATACACATGCAATGACAATAGTGGATCCATATGTGGATTGTGAAAAGAGCACACATGCAATGACTCCAGTTGTTGTTAGTGAAAAGAACACACATGCAATGACACTGGTTGTTGTTGTTAAAAAGAACACACATGCAATGACACTGGTGGATCCATGTGTGGATTGTGAAAAGAGCACACATACAATGACATTGGTGGATCCATATGTGGTATGTGAAAAGGACACACATGCAATGACTCCAGTTGTCGTTAGTGAAAAGAGCACACATGCAATGACACCGGTGGATCCATGTGTGGTCTCTGAAGAGAGCACACATTTTAATGACTCTGGTTGTTGTTAGTAAAAAGAACACACATGCAATGACACTGGTGGATCCATGTGTGGTCTCTGAAGAGAACACACATGCAATGACTCTGGTTGTTGTTACTAAAAAGAGCACAATGCAATGACACTGGTGGATCCATGCGTGGATTGTGAAGAGAACACACATGCAATGACACTGGTGGATCCATAGGTGGTATGTGATAAGAACAACCATGAAATGACTCTGGTTGTTGTTAGTAAAACGAACACACATGCAATGACTCCAGTTGTTGTTAGTGAAAAGAACACACATGCAATGACTCCAGTTGTTATTAGTGAAAAAAACACACATGCAATGACACCGGTGGATCCATGTGTGGTCTCTGAAGAGAACACATGTGCAATGACACTGGTTGTTCTTACTAAAAAGAACACACATGCAATGACCCTGGTGGATGCATGTGTGGATTGTGAAGAGAACACACATGCAATGACACTGGTGGATCCACAGGTGGTATGTGAGAAGAACAGCCATGAAATGACTGGTTGTTGTTAGTAAAAAGAACACACATGCAATGACTCCAGTTGTTGTTAGTGAAAAGAACACACATGCAATGACTCCAGTTGTTATTAGTGAAAAAACACACATGCAATGACACCGGTGGATCCATGTGTGGTCTCTGAAGAGAACACACGTGCAATGACAATGGTTGTTGTTACTAAAAAGAACACACATGCAATGACACTGGTGGATCCATCTGTGGATTGTGAAAAGAACACACATGCAATGACACTGGTGGATCCATGGGTGGTCTCTATAGAGAACACACATTTCAATGACACTAGTGGATCCATATGTGGTATGTGAAAAGAACACACATGCAATGACACTGTTGGATCCATGTGTGGTCTCTGAAGAGAACACACATGCAATGACACTGGTTGTTGTTACTAAAAAGAGCACACATGCAATGACACTGGTGGATCCATGTGTGGATTATGAAGGGAACACACATGCAATGACACTGGTGGATCCATAGGTGGTATGTGAGAAGAACAGCCATGAAATGACTCTGGTTGTTGTTAGTAAAAAGAATACATGTGCAATGACACTGGTGGATCCATAGGTGGATTGTGAAAAGATCACACATGCAATGACTCCAGTTGTTGTTAGTGAAAAGAACACACCTGCAATGACACTGGTTGTTGTTACTAAAAAGAACACACATGCAATGACAATGGTGGATCCATATTTGGATTGTGAAAAGAGCACACATGCAATGACTCCAGTTGTTTTTAGTGAAAAGAACACACATGCAATGACACTGGTTGTTGTTGTTAAAAAGAACACACCTGCAATGACACTGGTGGATCCATGTGTGGATTGTGAAAAGAGCACACATGCAATGACACTGGTGGATCCATATGTGGTATATGAAAAGAACACACATGCAATGACTCTAGTTGTTGTTAGTGAAAAGAGCACACATGCAATTACACCGGTGGATCCATGTGTGGTCTCTGGAGAGAGCACACATTTTAATGACTCTGGTTGTTGTTAGTAAAAATAACACACATGCAATGACACTGGTGGATCCATGTGTGGTCTCTGAAGAGAACACACATGCAATGACTCTGGTTGTTGTTACCAAAAAGAGCACACATGCAATGACACTGGTGGATCCATGTGTGGATTGTGAAGAGAACACACATGCAATGACACTGGTGGATCCATAGGTGGTATGTGAGAAGAACAACCATGAAATGACTCTGGTTGTTGTTAGTAAAAAGAACACACATGCAATGACTCCAGTTGTTGTTAGTGAAAAGAACAAATATGCAATGACTCCAGTTGTATTAGTGAAAAAAAACACATGCAATGACACCGGTGGATCCATGTGTGGTCTCTGAAGAGAACACATGTGCAATGACACTGGTTGTTGTTACTAAAAAGAACACACATGCAATGACACTGGTGGATCCATGTGTGGATTGTGAAGAGGACACACATGCAATGACACTGGTGGATCCATAGGTGGTATGTGAGAACAACCGCCATGAAATGACTCTGGTTGTTGTTAGTAAAAAGAATACACATGCAATGACTCCAGTTGTTGTTAGTGAAAAGAACACAAATGCAATGACTCCAGTTGTTATTAGTGAAAAAACACACATGCAATGACACCGGTGGATCCATGTGTGGTCTCTGAAGAGAACACACGTGCAATGACAATGGTTGTTGTTACTAAAAAGAACACACATGCAATGACAGTGGTGGATCCATGTGTGGATTGTGAAGAGAACACACATGCAATGACACTGGTTGTTGTTACTAAAAAGAACACACATGCAATGACACTGGTGGATCCATGTGTGGATTGTGAGAAGAACATATATGCAATGACACTGGTGGATCCATAGGTGGTATGTGAGAATAACAGCCATGAAATGACTCTGGTTGTTGTTAGTAAAAAGAACACACATGCAATGACACTGGTGGATCCATAGGTGGATTATGAAAAGAGCACACATCCAATGACTCCAGTTGTTGTTAGTGAAAAGAACACACATGCAATGACACTGGTTGTTGTTACTAAAAAGAACACACATCTAATGACACTGGTGGATCCATATGTGGATTGTGAAGAGAGCACACATTTTAATGACTCTGGTTGTTGTTAGTAAAAAGAACACACATGCAATGACACTGGTGGATCCATGTGTGGTCTCTGAAGAGAACACACATGCAATGACTCTGGTTGTTGGTACTAAAAAGAGCACACATGCAATGACACTGGTGGATCCATGTGTGGATTGTGAAGAGAACACACATGCAATGACAGTAGTGGATCCATAGGTGGTATGTGAGAAGAACAACCTTGAAATGACTCTGGTTGTTGTTAGTAAAAAGAACACACATGCAATGACTCCAGTTGTTATTAGTGAAAAAACACACATGCAATGACACCAGTGGATCCATGGGTGGTCTCTGAAGAGAACACATGTGCAATGACACTGGTTGTTGTTACTAAAAAGAATACACATGCAATGACACTGGTGGATCCATGTGTGGATTGTGAAGAGAAGACACATGCAATGACACTGGTGGATCCATAGGTGGTATGTGAGAAGAACAACCATGAAATGACTCTGGTTGTTGTTATAAAAAGAATACATGTGCAATGACACTGGTGGATCCATAGGTGGATTGTGAAAAGATCACACATGCAATGACTCCAGTTGTTGTTAGTGAAAAGAACACACCTGCAATGACACTGGTTGTTGTTACTAAAAAGAACACACATGCAATGACAATGGTGGATCCATATTTGGATTGTGAAAAGACCACACATGCAATGACTCCAGTTGTTTTTAGTGAAAAGAACACACATGCAATGACACTGGTTGTTGTTGTTAAAAAGAACACACCTGCAATGACACTGGTGGATCCATGTGTGGATTGTGAAAAGAGCACACATGCAATGACACTGGTGGATCCATATGTGGTATATGAAAAGAACACACATGCAATGACTCCAGTTGTTGTTAGTGAAAAGAGCACACATGCAATTACACCGGTGGATCCATGTGTGGTCTCTGGAGAGAGCACACATTTTAATGACTCTGGTTGTTGTTAGTAAAAATAACACACATGCAATGACACTGGTGGATCCATGTGTGGTCTCTAAAGAGAACACACATGCAATGACTCTGGTTGTTGTTACCAAAAAGAGCACACATGCAATGACACTGGTGGATCCATGTGTGGATTGTGAAGAGAACACACATGCAATGACACTGGTGGATCCATAGGTGGTATGTGAGAAGAACAACCATGAAATGACTCTGGTTGTTGTTAGTAAAAAGAACACACATGCAATGACTCCAGTTGTTGTTAGTGAAAAGAACAAACATGCAATGACTCCAGTTGTATTAGTGAAAAAAAACACATGCAATGACACCGGTGGATCCATGTGTGGTCTCTGAAGAGAACACATGTGCAATGACACTGGTTGTTGTTACTAAAAAAAACACACATGCAATGACACTGGTGGATCCATGTGTGGATTGTGAAGAGGACACACATGCAATGACACTGGTGGATCCATAGGTGGTATGTGAGAACAACCGCCATGAAATGACTCTGGTTGTTGTTAGTAAAAAGAATACACATGCAATGACTCCAGTTGTTGTTAGTGAAAAGAACACAAATGCAATGACTCCAGTTGTTATTAGTGAAAAAACACACATGCAATGACACCGGTGGATCCATGTGTGGTCTCTGAAGAGAACACACGTGCAATGACAATGGTTGTTGTTACTAAAAAGAACACACATGCAATGACACTGGTGGATCCATGTGTGGATTGTGAAGAGAACACACATGCAATGACACTGGTTGTTGTTACTAAAAAGAACACACATGCAATGACACTGGTGGATCCATGTGTGGATTGTGAGAAGAACATATATGCAATGACACTAGTGGATCCATAGGTGGTATGTGAGAATAACAGCCATGAAATGACTCTGGTTGTTGTTAGTAAAAAGAACACACATGCAATGACACTGGTGGATCCATAGGTGGATTATGAAAAGAGCACACATCCAATGACTCCAGTTGTTGTTAGTGAAAATAACACACATGCAATGGCACTGGTTGTTGTTACTAAAAAGAACACACATCTAATGACACTGGTGGATCCATATGTGGATTGTGAAGAGAGCACACATTTTAATGACTCTGGTGTTTGTTAGTAAAAAGAACACACATGCAATGACACTGGTGGATCCGTGTGTGGTCTCTGAAGAGAACACACATGCAATGACTCTGGTTGTTGGTACTAAAAAGAGCACACATGCAATGACACTGGTGGATCCATGTGTGGATTGTGAAGAGAACACACATGCAATGACAATAGTGGATCCATAGGTGGTATGTGAGAAGAACAACCTTGAAATGACTCTGGTTGTTGTTAGTAAAAAGAACACACATGCAATGACTCCAGTTGTTATTAGTAAAAAACACACATGCAATGACACCAGTGGATCCATGGGTGGTCTCTGAAGAGAACACATGTGCAATGACACTGGTTGTTGTTACTAAAAAGAACACACATGCAATGACACTGGTGGATCCATGTGTGGATTGTGAAGAGAAGACACATGCAATGACACTGGTGGATCCATAGGTGGTATGTGAGAAGAACAACCATGAAATGACTCTGGTTGTTCTTAGTAAAAAGAACACACATGCAATGACTCCAGTTGTTGTTAGTGAAAAGAACACACATGCAATGACTTCAGTTGTTATTAGTGAAAAAACACACAGGCAATGACACCGGTGGATCCATGTGTGGTCTCTGATAAGAACACACATGCAATGACACTGGTTGTTGTTACTAAAAAGAACACACATGCAATGACACTGGTGGATCCATGTGTGGATTATGAAGAGAACACACATGCAATGACACTGGTTGTTGTTGCTAAAAAGAACACACATGCAATGACACTGGTGGATCCATAGGTGGTATTTGAGAATAACAACCATGAAATGACTCTGGTTGTTGTTAGTAAAAAGAACACACATGCAATGACACTGGTGGATCCATAGGTGGATTGTGAAAAGAGCACACATGCAATGACTCCAGTTGTTGTTAGTGAAAAGAACACACATACAATGACACTGGTTGTTGTTACTAAAAAGAACACACATGTAATGACACTGGTGGATCCATATGTGGATTGTGAAAAGAGCACACATGCAATGACTCCAGTTGTTGTTAGAGAAAAGAACATACATGCAATGACACCGGTGGATCCATGTGTGGTCTCTGAAGAGAACACACATGCAATGACACTAGTTGTTGTTAGTAAAAAGAACACACATGCAATGACACTGGTGGATCCATGTGTGGATTGTAAAGAGAACACACATGCAATGACACTGGTGGATCCATAGGTGGTATGTGAGAAGAATAGGCATGAAATGACTCTGGTTGTTGTTAGTAAAAAAACATACATGCAATGACACTGGTGGATCCATGCGTGGATTGTGAAGAGAACACACATGCAATGACACCGGTTGTTGTTACTAAAAAGAACACACATGCAATGACACCGGTGGATCCATGTGTGGTTTCTGAAGAGAACACACATGCAATTACACTAGTTGTTGTTAGTAAAAAGGACACACATGCAATGACACTGGTGGATCCATGTGTGGATTGTGAAGAGCACACACATGCAATGGCACTGGTGGATCCATAGGTGGATTGAGAAAAGAGCACACATGTAATGACTCCAGTTATTGTTAGTGAAAAGAACACACATGCAATGACACTGGTTGTTGTTACTAAAAAGAACACACATGCAATGACACTGGTGGATCCATGTGTGGATTGTGAAAAGAGCACACATGCAATGACACTGGTGGATCCATATGTGGTATGTGAAAAGAAGACACATGCAATGACTCCAGTTGTTGTTAGTGAAAAGAACATACATGCAATGACACCGGTGGATCCATGTGTGGTCTCTGAAGAGAACACATGTGCAATGACACTGGTTGTTGTTACTAAAAAAAACACACATGCAATGACACTGGTGGATCCATGTGTGGATTGTGAAGAGGACACACATGCAATGACACTGGTGGATCCATAGGTGGTATGTGAGAACAACCGCCATGAAATGACTCTGGTTGTTGTTGGTAAAAAGAATACACATGCAATGACTCCAGTTGTTGTTAGTGAAAAGAACACAAATGCAATGACTCCAGTTGTTATTAGTGAAAAAACACACATGCAATGACACCGGTGGATCCATGTGTGGTCTCTGAAGAGAACACACGTGCAATGACAATGGTTGTTGTTACTAAAAAGAACACACATGCAATGACACTGGTGGATCCATGTGTGGATTGTGAAGAGAACACACATGCAATGACACTGGTTGTTGTTACTAAAAAGAACACACATGCAATGACACTGGTGGATCCATGTGTGGATTGTGAGAAGAACATATATGCAATGACACTAGTGGATCCATAGGTGGTATGTGAGAATAACAGCCATGAAATGACTCTGGTTGTTGTTAGTAAAAAGAACACACATGCAATGACACTGGTGGATCCATAGGTGGATTATGAAAAGAGTACACATCCAATGACTCCAGTTGTTGTTAGTGAAAATAACACACATGCAATGGCACTGGTTGTTGTTACTAAAAAGAACACACATCTAATGACACTGGTGGATCCATATGTGGATTGTGAAGAGAGCACACATTTTAATGACTCTGGTGTTTGTTAGTAAAAAGAACACACATGCAATGACACTGGTGGATCCGTGTGTGGTCTCTGAAGAGAACACACATGCAATGACTCTGGTTGTTGGTACTAAAAAGAGCACACATGCAATGACACTGGTGGATCCATGTGTGGATTGTGAAGAGAACACACATGCAGTGACAATAGTGGATCCATAGGTGGTATGTGAGAAGAACAACCTTGAAATGACTCTGGTTGTTGTTAGTAAAAAGAACACACATGCAATGACTCCAATTGTTATTAGTAAAAAACACACATGCAATGACACCAGTGGATCCATGGGTGGTCTCTGAAGAGAACACATGTGCAATGACACTGGTTGTTGTTACTAAAAAGAACACACATGCAATGACACTGGTGGATCCATGTGTGGATTGTGAAGAGAAGACACATGCAATGACACTGGTGGATCCATAGGTGGTATGTGAGAAGAACAACCATGAAATGACTCTGGTTGTTCTTAGTAAAAAGAACACACATGCAATGACTCCAGTTGTTGTTAGTGAAAAGAACACACATGCAATGACTTCAGTTGTTATTAGTGAAAAAACACACAGGCAATGACACCGGTGGATCCATGTGTGGTCTCTGATAAGAACACACATGCAATGACACTGGTTGTTGTTACTAAAAAGAACACACATGCAATGACACTGGTGGATCCATGTGTGGATTATGAAGAGAACACACATGCAATGACACTGGTTGTTGTTGCTAAAAAGAACACATATGCAATGACACTGGTGGATCCATAGGTGGTATTTGAGAATAACAACCATGAAATGACTCTGGTTGTTGTTAGTAAAAAGAACACACATGCAATGACACTGGTGGATCCATAGGTGGATTGTGAAAAGAGCACACATGCAATGACTCCAGTTGTTGTTAGTGAAAAGAACACACATACAATGACACTGGTTGTTGTTACTAAAAAGAACACACATGTAATGACACTGGTGGATCCATATGTGGATTGTGAAAAGAGCACACATGCAATGACTCCAGTTGTTGTTAGAGAAAAGAACATACATGCAATGACACCGGTGGATCCATGTGTGGTCTCTGAAGAGAACACACATGCAATGACACTAGTTGTTGTTAGTAAAAAGAACACACATGCAATGACACTGGTGGATCCATGTGTGGATTGTAAAGATAACACACATGCAATGACACTGGTGGATCCATAGGTGGTATGTGAGAAGAATAGGCATGAAATGACTCTGGTTGTTGTTAGTAAAAAAACATACATGCAATGACACTGGTGGATCCATGCGTGGATTGTGAAGAGAACACACATGCAATGACACCGGTTGTTGTTACTAAAAAGAACACACATGCAATGACACCGGTGGATCCATGTGTGGTTTCTGAAGAGAACACACATGCAATTACACTAGTTGTTGTTAGTAAAAAGGACACACATGCAATGACACTGGTGGATCCATGTGTGGATTGTGAAGAGCACACACATGCAATGGCACTGGTGGATCCATAGGTGGATTGAGAAAAGAGCACACATGTAATGACTCCAGTTATTGTTAGTGAAAAGATCACACATGCAATGACACTGGTTGTTGTTACTAAAAAGAACACACATGCAATGACACTGGTGGATCCATGTGTGGATTGTGAAAAGAGCACACATGCAATGACACTGGTGGATCCATATGTGGTATGTGAAAAGAAGACACATGCAATGACTCCAGTTGTTGTTAGTGAAAAGAACATACATGCAATGACACCGGTGGATCCATGTGTGGTCTCTGAAGAGAGCACACATTTCAATGACTCTAGTTGATTTTAGTAAAAAGAACACACATGCAATGACACTGGTGGATCCATGTGTAGTCTCTGAAGAGAGCACACATTTCAATGACTCTAGTTGTTGTTAGTAAAAAGAACACACATGCAATGACACTGGTGGATCCATGTGTGGTCTCTAAAGAGAACACACATGCAATGACTCTGGTTGTTGTTAGTAAACAGAACACACATGCAATGACACTGGTGGATCCATAGGTGGATTGTGAAGAGATCACACATGCAATGACTCTAGTTGTTGTTAGTGAAAAGAACACACCTGCAATGACACTGGTTGTTGTTAGTAAAAAGAACACACATGCAATGACAATAGTGGATCCATATGTGGATTGTGAAAAGAGCACACATGCAATGACTCCAGTTGTTGTTAGTGAAAAGAACACACATGCAATGACACTGGTTGTTGTTGTTAAAAAGAACACACATGCAATGACACTGGTGGATCCATGTGTGGATTGTGAAAAGAGCACACATACAATGACATTGGTGGATCCATATGTGGTATGTGAAAAGAACACACATGCAATGACACCAGTTGTCGTTAGTGAAAAGAGCACACATGCAATGACACCGGTGGATCCATGTGTGGTCTCTGAAGAGAGCACACATTTTAATGACTCTGGTTGTTGTTAGTAAAAAGAACACACATGCAATGACACTGGTGGATCCATGTGTGGTCTCTGAAGAGAACACACATGCAATGACTCTGGTTGTTGTTACTAAAAAGAGCACATATGCAATGACACTTGTGGATCCATGCGAGGATTGTGAAGAGAACACACATGCAATGACACTGGTGGATCCATAGGTGGTATGTGAGAAGAACAACCATGAAATGACTCTGGTTGTTGTTAGTAAAACGAACACACATGCAATGACTCCAGTTGTTGTTAGTGAAAAGAACACACATGCAATGACTCCAGTTGTTATTAGTGAAAAAAACACACATGCAATGACACCGGTGGATCCATGTGTGGTCTCTGAAGAGAACACATGTGCAATGACACTGGTTGTTGTTACTAAAAAGAACACACATGCAATGACACTGGTGGATCCATGTGTGGATTGTGAAGAGAACACACATGCAATGACATTGGTGGATCCACAGGTGGTATGTGAGAAGAACAGCCATGAAATGACTCTGGTTGTTGTTAGTAAAAAGAACACACATGCAATGACTCCAGTTGTTGTTAGTGAAAAGAACACACATGGAATGACTCCAGTTGTTATTAGTGAAAAAACACACATGCAATGACACCGGTGGATCCATGTGTGGTCTCTGAAGAGAACACACGTGCAATGACAATGGTTGTTGTTACTAAAAAGAACACACATGCAATGACACTGGTGGATCCATGTGTGGATTGTGAAGAGAACACACATGCAATGACACTGGTTGTTGTTACTAAAAAGAACACACATGCAATGACACTGGTGGATCCATGTGTGGATTATGAGAAGACCAGACATGCAATGACACTGGTGGATCCATAGGTGGTATGTGAGACTAACAACCATGAAATGACTCTGGTTGTTGTTAGTAAAAAGAACACACATGCAATGACACTGGTGGATCCATAGGTGGATTGTGAAAAGAGCACACATGCAACGACTCCAGTTGTTGTTAGTGAAAAGAACACACATGCAATGACACTGGTTGTTGTTACTAAAAAGAACACACATGCAATGACACTGGTGGATCCATATGTGGATTGTGAAAAGAGCACACATGCAATGACTCCAGTTGTTGTTAGTGAAAAGAACATACATGCAATGACACTGGTGGATCCATGTGTGGTCTCTGAAGAGAACACACATGCAATGATAATGGTTGTTGTTAGTAAAAAGAACACACATGCAATGACACTGGTGGATCCATGTGTGGATTGTGAAGAGAACACACATGCAATGATACTAGTGGATCCATAGGTGGTATGTGAGAAGAACATCCATGAAATGACGCTGGTTATTGTTAGTAAAAAGAACACACATGCAATGACACTGGTGGATCCATAGGTGGATTGTGAAAAGAGCACACATGCAATGACAATGGTTGTTGTTACTAAAAAGAACACACATGCAATGACACTGGTGGATCCATGTGTGGATTGTGAAAAGAGCACACATGCAATGACTCCAGTTGTTGTTAGTGAAAAGAACATACATGCAATGACACTGGTGGATCCATGGGTGGTCTCTATAGAGAACACACATTTCAATGACACTAGTGGATCCATATGTGGTATGTGAAAAGAACACACATGCAATGACACTGTTGGATCCATGTGTGGTCTCTGAAGAGAACACACATGCAATGACACTGGTTGTTGTTAGTAAAAAGAAAACATGCAATGACACTGGTGGATCCATGTGTGGTATCTGAAGAGAGCACACATTTCAATGACTCTGGTTGTTGTTAGTAAAAAGAACACACATGCAATGACACTGGTGGATCCATGTGTGGTCTCTGAAGAGAACACACATGCAATGACACTGTTGTTGTTACTAAAAAGAACACACATGCAATGACACTGGTGGATCCATGTGTGGATTGTGAAGAGAACACACATGGAATGACACTGGTGGATCCATAGGTGGTATGTGAGAAGAACAACCATGAAATGACTCTGGTTGTTGTTAGTAAAAAGAATACATGTGCAATGACACTGGTGGATCCATAGGTGGATTGTGAAAAGATCACACATGCAATGACTCTAGTTGTTGTTAGTGAAAAGAACACACCTGCAATGACACTGGTTGTTGTTACTAAAAAGAACACACATGCAATGACAATGGTGGATCCGTATTTGGATTGTGAAAAGAGCACACATGCAATGACTCCAGTTGTTTTTAGTGAAAAGAACACACATGCAATGACACTGGTTGTTGTTGTTAAAAAGAACACACCTGCAATGACACTGGTGGATCCATGTGTGGATTGTGCAAAGAGCACACATGCAATGACACTGGTCGATCCATATGTGGTATATGAAAAGAACACACATGCAATGACTCCAGTTGTTGTTAGTGAAAAGAGCACACATGCAATTACACCGGTGGATCCATGTGTGGCTGGAGAGAGCACACATTTTAATGACTCTGGTTGTTGTTAGTAAAAATAACACACTTGCAATGACACTGGTGGATCCATGTGTGGTCTTTGAAGAGAACACACATGCAATGACTCTGGTTGTTGTTACCAAAAAAAGCACACATGCAAAGACACTGGTGGATCCATGTGTGGATTGTGAAGAGAACACACATGCAATGACACTGGTGGATCCATAGGTGGTATGTGAGAAGAACAACCATGAAATGACTTTGGTTGTTGTTAGTAAAAAGAACACACATGCAATGACTCCAGTTGTTGTTAGTGAAAAGAACAAACATGCAATGACTCCAGTTGTATTAGTGAAAAAAAACACATGCAATGACACCGGTGGATCCATGTGTGGTCTGTGAAGAGAACACATGTGCAATGACACTGGTTGTTGTTACTAAAAAGAACACACATGCAATGACACTGGTGGATCCATGTGTGGATTGTGAAGAGAACACACATGCAATGACACTGGTGGATCCATAGGTGGTATGTGAGAACAACCGCCATGAAATGACTCTGGTTATTGTTAGTAAAAAGAATACACATGCAATGACTCCAGTTGTTGTTAGTGAAAAGAACACAAATGCAATGACTCCAGTTGTTATTAGTGAAAAAACACACATCCAATGACACCGGTGGATCCATGTGTGGTCTCTGAAGAGAACACACGTGCAATGACAATGGTTGTTGTTACTAAAAAGAACACACATGCAATGACACTGGTGGATCCATGTGTGGATTGTGAAGAGAACACACATTGCTTCAATGACACTGGTTGTTGTTACTAAAAAGAACACACATGCAATGACACTGGTGGATCCATGTGTGGATTGTGAGAAGAACAGACATGCAATGACACTGGTGGATCCATAGGTGGTATGTGAGAATAACAGCCATGAAATGACTCTGGTTGTTGTTAGTAAAAAGAACACACATGCAATGACACTGGTGGATCTATAGGTGGATTGTGAAAAGAGCACACATGCAATGACTCCAGTTGTTGTTAGTGAAAAGAACACACATGTAATGACACTGGTTGTTGTTACTAAAAAGAACACACATGCAATGACACTGGTGGATCCATATGTGGATTGTGAAAAGAGCACAATGCAATGACTCCAGTTGTTGTCAGAGAAAAGAACATACATGTGGATCCATAGGTGGATTGTGAAAAGAGCACACATGCAATGACACTGGCTGTTGTTACTAAAAAGAACACACATGCAATGCCACTGGTGGATCCATGTGTGGATTGTGAAAAGAGCACACATGCAATGACTCCAGTTGTTGCTAGTGAAAAGAACATACATGCAATGACACTGGTGGATCCATGGGTGGTCTCTATAGAGAACACACATTTCAATGACACTAGTGGATCCATATGTGGTATGTGAAAAGAACACACATGCAATGACACTGGTGGATCCATGTGTGATCTCTGAAGAGAACACACATGCAATGACACTGGTTGTTGATACTAAAAAGAACACAGATGCAATGACACTGGTGGATCCATCTGTGGATTGTGAAGAGAACACACATGCAATGACACTGGTGGATCCGTAGGTGGTATGTGAGAAGAACAGCCATGAAATGACTCTGGTTGTTGTTAGTAAAAAGAACACACGTGCAATGACATTGGTGGATCCATAGGTGGATTGTGAAAAGATCACACATGCAATGACTCCAGTTGTTGTTAGTAAAAAGAACACACCTGCAATGACACTGGTTGTTATTACTAAAAAGAACACACATGCAATGACAATGGTGGATCCATATGTGGATTGTGAAAAGAGCACACATGCAATGACTCTAGTTGTTTTTAGTGAAAAGAACACACATGCAATGACACTGGTTGTTGTTGCTAAAAAGAACACACGTGCAATGACACTGGTGGATCCATGTGTGGATTGTGAAAAGAGCACACATGCAATGACACTGGTGGATCCATATGTGGTATGTGAAAAGAACACACATGCAATGACTCCAGTTGTTGTTAGTGAAAAGAGCACACATGCAATGCCACCGGTGGATCCATGTGTGGTCTCTAAAGAGAGCACACATTTTAATGACTCTGGTTGTTGTTAGTAAAAAGAACACACATCCAATGACACTAGTGGATCCACGTGTGGTCTCTAAAGAGAACACACATGCAATGACTCTGGTTGTTGTAACCAAAAAGAGCACACATGCAATGACACTGGTGGATCCATGTGTGGATTGTGAGGAGAACACACATGCAATGACACTGGTGGATCCAAAGGTGGTATGTGAGAAGAACAACCATGAAATGACTCTGGTTTTTGTTAGTAAAAAGAACACACATGCAATGACTCCAGTTGTTGTTAGTGAAAAGAACACACATGCAATGACTCCAGTTGTTATTAGTGAAAAAAAACACATGCAATGACACCGATGGATCCATGTGTCGTCTCTGAAGAGAACACATGTGCAATGACACTGGTTGTTGTTACTAAAAAGAACACACATGCAATGACACTGGTGGATCCATGTGTGGATTGTGAAGAGAACACACATGCAATGACACTGGTGGATCCACAGGTGGTATGTGAGAAGAACCGCCATGAAATGACTCTGGTTGTTGTTAGTAAAAAGAACACAATGCACTGACTCCAGTTGTTGTTAGTGAAAAGAACACAGATGCAATGACTCTAGTTGTTATTAGTGAAAAATCACACATGCAATGACACCGGTGGATCCATGTGTGGTCTCGGAAGAGAACACACGTGCAATGACAATGGTTGTTGTTACTAAAAAGAACACACATGCAATGACACTAGTGGATCCATGTCTGGATTGTGAAGAGAACGCACATGCAATGACACTGGTTGTTGTTACTAAAAAGAACACACATGCAATGACACTGGTGGATCCATGTGTGGATTGTGAGAAGAACAGACATGCAATGACACTGGTGGATCCATAGGTGGTATGTGAGAATAACAGCCATGAAATGACTCTGGTTGTTGTTAGTAAAAAGAATACACAAGCAATGACACTGGTGGATCCATAGGTGGATTGTGAAAAGAGCACGCATGCAATGACTCTAGTTGTTGTTAGTGAAAATAACACACATGCAATGACACTGGTTGTTGTTACTAAAAAGAACACACATGCAATGACACTGGTGGATCCATATGTGGATTGTGAAAAGAGCACACATGCAATGACTCCAGTTGTTGTTAGAGAAAAGAACATACATGCAATGGCACCGGTGGATCCATGTGTGGTCTCTGAAGAGAACACACATGCAATGACAATGGTTGTTGTTAGTAAAAAGAACACACATACAATGACACTGGTGGATCCATGTGTGGATTGTGAAGAGAATACACATGCAATGACACTTGTGGATCCATAGGTGGTATGTGAGAAGAACAGCCATGAAATGACCCTGGTTGTTGTTAGTAAAAAGAACACACATGCAATGACACTGGTGGATCCATAGGTGGATTGTGAAAAGAGCACACATGCAATGACACTGGTTGTTGTTACTAAAAAGAACACACATGCAATGACACTGGTGGATCCATGTGTGGATTGTGAAACGAGCACACATGCAATGACTCCAGTTGTTGTTAGTGAAAAGAACAGACATGCAATGACACTGGTGGATCCATGGGTGGTCTCTATAGAGAACACACATTTGAATGACACTAGTGGATCCATATGTGGTATGTGAAAAGAACACACATGCAATGACACTGGTGGATCCATGTGTGGTCTCTGAAGAGAACACACATGCAATGACACTGGTTGTTGATACTAAAAAGAACACACATGCAATGACACTGGTCGATCCATGTGTGGATTGTGAAGAGAACACACATGCAATGACACTGGTGGATCCATCGGTGGTATGTGAGAAGAACAGCCATGAAATGACTCTGGTTGTTGTTAGTAAAAAGAACACACATGCAATGACATTGGTGGATCCATAGGTGGATTGTGAAAAGATCACACATGCAATGACTCTAGTTGTTGTTAGTGAAAAGAACACACCTGCAATGACACTGGTTGTTGTTACTAAAAAGAACACACATGCAATGACAATGGTGGATCCATATGTGGATTGTGAAAAGAGCACACATGCAATGACTCCAGTTGTTGTTAGTGAAAGGAACATACATGCAATGACACTGGTGGATCCATGGGTGGTCTCTATAGAGAACACACATTTGAATGACACTAGTGGATCCATATGTGGTATGTGAAAAGAACACACATGCAATGACACTGGTGGATCCATGTGTGGTCTCTGAAGAGAACACACATGCAATGACACTGGTTGTTGATACTAAAAAGAACACACATGCAATGACACTGGTGGATCCATGCGTGGATTGTGAAGAGAACACACATGTAATGACACTGGTGGATCCATAGGTGGTATGTGAGAAGAACAGCCATGAAATGACTCTGGTTGTTGTTAGTAAAAAGAACACACATGCAATGACATTGGTGGATCCATAGGTGGATTGTGAAAAGATCACACATGCAATGACTCCAGTTGTTGTTAGTGAAAAGAACACACCTGCAATGACACTGGTTGTTGTTACTAAAAAGAACACACATGCAATGACAATGGTGGATCCATATGTGGATTGTGAAAAGAGCACACATGCAATGACTCCAGTTTTTTTTAGTGAAAAGAACACACCTGCAATGACACTGGTTGTTGTTGTTAAAAAGAACACACATGCAATGACACTGGTGGATCCATATGTGGTATGTGAAAAGAACACACATGCAATGACTCCAGTTGTTGTTAGTGAAAAGAGCACACATGCAATGACACCGGTGGATCCATGTGTGGTCTCTGAAGAGAGCACACATTTTAATGACTCTGGTTGTTGTTAGTAAAAAGAACACACATGCAATGACACTAGTGGATCCATGTGTGGTCTCTGAAGAGAACACACATGCAATGACTCTGGTTGTTGTAACCAAAAAGAGCACACATGCAATGAGACTGGTGGATCCATGTGTGGTCTCTAAAGAGAACACACATGCAATGACACTGGTGGATCCATAGGTGGTATGTGAGAAGAGCAGCCATGAAATGACTCTGGTTGTTGTTAGTAAAAAGAACACACATGCAATGACTCCAGTTGTTGTTAGTGAAAAGAACACACATGCAATGACTCCAGTTGTTATTAGTGAAAAAAAACATGCAATGACACCGATGGATCCATGTGTGGTCTCTGAAGAGAAAACATGTGCAATGACACTGGTTGTTGTTACTAAAAAGAACACACATGCAATGACACTGGTGGATCCATGTGTGGATTGTGAAGAGAACACACATGCAATGACACTGGTGGATCCCTAGGTGCTATGTGAGAAGAACCGTTGTTGGGGGGATAACCCCGGGTAGGGTCACTTCGGGGTATAAGGGCTGTGTTAGCCGAGGGTCGGTAAGGTCAAAGCGGATGCTGGCCGAGTCACCTCAAGGCAGGCCGGATCACGGAGTAACCCGGACCAGGGGGTCGTCTAACATTGTCTCATCCGACTCAAGGAGTGAGTCAGAGACACTTGTCTAGCTCATATGCAGGAACAGGTGTGGCCGGATCAACTGTGATCCGGATCCTCGTTTGGCTTCTAGGAGAAGGAAGGAATCTCTCTGGTCAAAAAGAAGGCCCGGTGCGTACTAGATGAGCGAATAAAGCAAGGGCAGGACCACCGGATCATGGCCGACAAGGGTGACGATGCTCACGTTGGCTGACGCAGGCGCCGCAGAGGCAACGTCGTTAAAGCAAGAGTGACGCGAGGGAAAAGCATCCCTGTCGGGTTACTACTTTGGGAGGAGGCATATTCTGGGAATATGCCTCCACGTATGCCCTAGGCCAGGACCGAACCACCTCTATATAAGGGGGGGTTGGGGTTCTGGTAAGGGGGTTAGATTTTCGGAGGTTGGGTCTCTTCTAATACATATCAAGGAAAACACTAGTAGATCTAGGGTTCTTGGGCTAGTTAGTAGGCAAGAGTAAGAGAGTTTCTTCTTCCTCCTCTTGTCAATACAACTCGAGGAGCACTTGTAATCTGAGAGACTGAACATCAATACGAAGTTTCTGCGTAGAGAATCACTCTACTATCCCTCCCTGGATTCCCCTAGCGCATATTAGTCCGCACCTTCAGCCTATCCATGGCATCTGCCGTGACACCACCACGACAGTTGGCGCCCACCGTGGGGCTAGCGGCGCTAGCAGGGGTGAAGATCCGGATGGGAAATTTCATCGGGACCGGCGAACGCATCGTCTCCGGGCTCGTTCAGCGCTTCGGTGCGCTGGACTACGTCAGCGACAACGTTGGCTGCTTCGGCACGCGCCCCCTTCTGCGCAACGGCGTCTTTGTCAAGCTCGGCGCGCACAGGGTCTACGTTGCCGTGGACGTGTCTTGCGTTCATCCGCGTCGCGTCGTAGATGCGGGGGAACCACCCCTCACCGTGGCTCGCGGGGCGCGTATCGCCCGCTCCCGGACCAGGCAGAGGTGATGATGACCGCGCCAGGCGTGGGCGTGAGCAAGGATCCAATGCCAAACCCGGAGGTAACACCCAAGGCACCGAGGAAAGCTAGGGGTCCTCCGCTGGAGAGGCCTGAGAACGTGCTGAGCGAAGCTATGGATAGCTTGGCTAACCCGGTGACAGCACTGGTAGATCCGGCTCAGGCACAGGCCGAGCTAGAGGAGACCCGGCGAAAGATACTGGAGTGCGCAAAGAAAATAGCAGCAGCTCAGCAGTCGTTGAACATGACGCTACGCGAATATGCGAAAGCGAACAAGGTTGATACAGTGAGGGTAAAAGGGAAAAATCTCATAAGCAAGATGAACAGAGAAGGTGATGAGGGACCAGAAGGGTCGGAAAACTATCTGTCTGTGGGGTTGCCGAAGTATAGTACCCCGGCGAAGAACCTCAGAGCAGCAGATGCCGCGGCATCCAAGCTAGAGGGTCTGACGGGTGAAGCCCGCCAAAGACAGCAAGACCGGGTTAACGAGCTGGTTCGGATCGTGAACAGGCAGAATGAGGAGCTGTTGAGAGGTAACCCAGAGAGAGTTGGAGCTTCTAAGATCGTCCATTCGGTGGTGAGAAATCCGCTGGAGCCGCATCATCGCCTCATGGTGGCCCTAGAAGAGAAGAGGTAGTAACCTCGGCCAGACGGAACGAGCAGATCGTCCCGTACGACCCAACGCGTGCGGGAAAGGAAAAGGAGATGCAGAAAAACGACGATCGACGAAGCATGCGCCGAGGTAACCACGACCAAGGCAATGCCGGTCAAGGGAATGCTGCCAACGGCAATGCCAGATAGCGAACCCCGGCAGGAGCGGGTCAACCGCAGCAGCGGAACGCACCAAGGCAAGAGCAAAGTGCCGGCCGTGGTATGCAACAGAGAGGAGCACAATGAGAGCAAGACCGATACAATGATGGAGACTCGGAGATGATGAATGCGGGATATGCAAGACCGGACTATCATGTGATAAGGTCGAGATTGGGAAACAGAGATTTGATGCCGGATGACGCAAGATTGAAACTGGATCGCCTGTATAGGTCGGAACAAATCGAATGCCAAGGTCCTCCGGGTCCAGCATGCTTTGGGCCCCGGATCATGAAGGAACCGCCAGTACCCAATTTCCAGTTACCCAGGGGCACGAAGACGTATGACGGCAGTACAAAGCCGGAGGATTGGCTGATAAACTACGCAACAGCTGTGAAAATTGCGACTGGCAACTTGAGATGGGCTGTACGATATGTACCCCAAATGTTGGAAGGTCCGGCTAGGGTGTGGCTGAACAATTTGCCACCTGGAAGCATCAATTGTTGGATAGACTTTGAAGAAATGTTTATTAGCAACTTCTCAAGTACATACCAGAGACCGAATAGCCGCAGACCCTGGCATTGTGCAAGCAGAGATCTAACGAAATGGACCGTGAATTCTTGACCCGGTGGTGTACCGTGAGAAACTCATGTGAGGGAGTCATAGAGTTACAGGCTATAGCATGGTTCGCACAAGGATGCAGATATGGCAGCGAGTTGTGGATGAAATTGCAAAGGAAAATGCCAGTCACATTGGCAGAAATGATCCGGATCGCGGATTCTTATGCTTTGGGAGATCCGACTCAACCCAAGATCGCGTCGAACGAGTCAAACGAGGAGTACTATCCGAGGGACGGATCCGGGTCATCCCGGAGGAACGATTACAGGGGAAAAAGGAGAGACGATAGACCGGACCATAGGTATGGTTCGCAACAAGTTGCGGCCATGAATCAAGATCAGCCCGGGGCAGGGAGCAACCAACGGCAGAGAACGGGAGGGCAATGGACTCCTCGAAACGATGGCAAGAAAATGTGGACTCCGGAGCAGAAGAAGCAATGGCAAGAGAAGAAAGATCGTTCGAGGTATACCTACGAGTCAATGTTGGACCAGCCGTGCAAATTTCACACGCCAAATCCGAACAGCCCGGCGGGTCACACGACGAGACAATGTGAGTGGATGCGCAAGATAGAACAAGGTGGTTCGGGGAATACTCAAGCACCCCGGAATGATCAACCTCGGCAGGAGTTACCCCTGCAGCAATTGCTCTCCGGAGCAAACACGCAGCAACTGATGTTGCCTCCTCCTCCGCCGAGGTATGACAACAGTGAGAGAAGGGATGCAGTGCATCAGGTAGAAAACCAGCAATAACCGGATCAGAGATATTTCAGAAATGAGGGAAGGAATGAGTATAGGGAACATCACCAGAGCTATTTTGTGTTCACAACAGAGGAAACGGATAGGAAAAGCTTGCAGCGCCGACATATGGAGGTTAACGCGGTTATGCCTGTAGTGACGAGGTATATGTCTTGGTCGGACCAGGAAATTACCTGGAGCGTCAAAGATCATCCCAAGCTTATGCCAAGTCCGGGCTCGTATGCACTGGTGTTAGATCCGACGTTCATTGGACCAAATATTAATGTAAGATTCTCCAAGGTACTGATCGACAATGGCAGTAGCATTAACATCATGTATGCGGATACGATGCGGAAGTGGGGCATCTCGGAGAACATGCTCCAGGCTACGAGAACAACTTTTCACGGTATCGTGCCCCGCATATGCTGCGAACCCATAGGCAAAGTCCGGGTCGACGTGCTATTCGGTACGAGGGATAACTGCCGAACCGAAAATCTGGAGTTCGAGGTGGTAAACCTGGAAAGCGCGTATCATGCATTACTCGGGAGACCAGCACTGAGCAAATTCATGGCAAGTTGCCACGTTGGTTATCTGAAGATGAAGTTGCCCGGGCCAAATGGGGCAATTACTATTGCTGGGGATTTCCGACGTTCTATTGAGTGCGCCTCAGCCGGGTCTAACCTAGCCAAATCACTCGTAATTGCCCAAGAGAAAAGAAAAATCCAAGAGGTGGCGGCATTAGCTCAGTCCGCGCAACGGTATATGCCGGCGTTAAGCAACCCGCATGGAAGCGTTTCATTTCAAGCCGCAAAGGACACCAAGAAGATCCCGGTGGATAACATGTTTCCGGAGCGTACCGTGACAATTGGGGCCGGGTTAACTGACAAATAGGAAAGCGAGCTCGTCAACTTCCTCCGTGAGAATCGGGATATTTTTGCTTGGTCCACACAGGACTTGCAAGGTGTTCTGAGGGAGTTGGCTGAGCACTCTTTGAATGTAAGACCCAGAGCATGGCCGGTGAAGCAGCCTCTCCGACGCTTCGCCGAGGATAGGAGAAAGGTCACTGGTGACGAGATAGCTCGGTTGCTAGCAGTAGGATTTATCATGGAAGTGCTATATCCGGATTGGCTCTCTAATCTGGTGCTGGTAGAAAAGAAGAAGGATGATCCGAACGTGGCAGTGGTTTGGCGTATGTGTATCGATTACACGAACCTGAACAAGGCGTGTCCGAAGGATCGATTTCCGCTGCCAAGGATAGATCAGGTCATCGACTCTACCGCGGGATGTGAACTGTTGTTACTGACGCCTATTCTGGTTTCCACCAGATACCCCTGAACCCGGATGATCAAATAAAAACTGCCTTTATTACCCCGTACGGGGCTTATTGCTATCGCACTATGCCATTTGGTTTACGAAACATAGGAGCAACGTACCAAAGGTGTATGCAAAAATGTTTGCACGATCAAATAGGTCAAAATGTACAAGTCTACGTGGATGATGTGGTTATCAAGACCAAGGAAAGCGCAACGCTCCTTGATGACATAAGGCAAACATTCGCGAACTTGAGGAGATTCCGGATGAAGCTTAACCCGGAGAAATGTACCTTCGGTGTCCCGGCTAGGAAATTACTCGGATTTCTCGTCTCCAGCCGAGGTATCGAGGTCAATCCAACTAAGATCCGAGCCATCGAACGAATGGAGCTGCCGAAGTGTCTCAATGACGTCCAGAAGTTCACTGGATGCCTGGCGTCGTTGAGTCGGTTTGTATGTCGGCTAGGGGAAAAGGCACTGCCTCTCTATCAACTCATGAAAAAATCAGATAAATTCGTTTGGACGCCGCAGGCCAATGAAGCTTTTGCCCACTTGAAAAAGATGTTGGCCACTGCACCAGTGTTAGCTTCTCCGCTGTCGAAGGAGCCAATGTTGCTCTACATAGCCGCAACCAACCGAGTTGTAAGTGCAGTGATTGTAGTGGAACGAGATGAAGAGGGTAAGTCGGTGCAGAGACCGGTGTATTACTTGAGCGAGGTATTGTCTGCCTCGAAACAGAACTACCCGCATTTTCAAAAGGTGGCATACGGAGTTTATATGGCGGCAAAGAAGCTAAAGCACTACTTTGAGGAGCATCCCATCAAAGTGATATGCGAATCCCCCATATCCGAGATAATGGGTAACAAAGATGCGAGCGGCAGAATTGCTAAATGGGCAATTGAGCTAGCACCATACTCGCCCCAGTACGACAGAAGAGAAGCGATCAAGTCCCAGGCTGTAGCGGACTTTTTCGTGGATTGGGCCGAGGTACAATACGAACCACTGCCACCGGATCCGAACTATTGGAGGATGCATTTTGACGGATCGAAGACCAAAACCGGATTAGGTGCCGGGGATGTGCTGACCTCGCCAAAGAAGGATCAGCTCAAGTACGTATTGCAGATCCATTTCACGGCATCGAACAATGTCGCTGAATATGAGGCTCTTGTGCATGGTCTCAAAGTGGCAAAGGAAATTGGTATACGTCGGATAATCTGCTTTGGCGACTCGGATCTAGTAATACAGCAAGTCTCCGGAGTATGGGACGCCCTGGATCCAAACATGGAACTATACAGATTTCATGTGCAGAAAATCTCGGGTTACTTTGAGGGATGTGAATTTCATCATGTACCTCGCGTGGAAAACGAAGCTGCCGACATGCTGTCGAAGCTCGGCTCAACCCGACAGGCAATTCCACCGGGTGTTGCATTGGAGCACCTCAGAAAGCCATCTATCAGGCAGTCCCCAGGAACTGACTCAATTTATGTCCCGGAAAATGCGGAACCCGGAGCTGAGCCCATGGACATTGACGTGGGAGGTAGTACGCCGAACCCGGGGACTACCTCGGCAAACCCAGGGACTACCTCGCCAGACCCAGGGACTGTTCAGCGTGACCCGGCTGAAGTTATGCCGGTGGATCGGATGGAAATTGATGAGGAGATGTTCCCTGCGCGAGTAGTACCAACTTGGGCACTGCCTATATACCAGTTCTTGAAAGATGGAACGTTACCCACTGAGGAAGTGCTAGCCAGGCAAACTCAGAGGAGAGCCAAAGCCTACACAATCATCAATTCCGAGCTGTACAAACAGAGTATAACCAATGTCCTCCAGCGATGTGTTGATCCAGAAGAAGGACTTGAACTCCTCCGAGATATACACCAAGGAGAATGCGGGCATCACGCCTCATCCTGGGCCTTAGTGGCAAAGGCCTTTCGGCATGGATTTTACTGGCCAAGCGCTTTGGAGCAAGCAGAAGATCTGGTGAGAAAATGCAATGGTTGCCGAAGATACGCCACCAAGACACATATGCCTATGTCAGAACTCAAAACCATACCAATTACATGGCCATTTGCTGTGTGGTGCTTGGATATGGTTGGTCCGTTCAAACCAGCAAAAGGGAACATGACGCACATTCTGGTCATGGTGGACAAGTTTACAAAATGGATCGAAGTGAAGCCTATAAGAAAATGTGATGGAGCTACGGCCGTGACTTTTCTCAAAGACATCATCTTGAGATACGGTTATCCACACAACATTATAACTGACAATGGAACAAATTTCGCGGAAGGAGCATTTGCGTGCTTTTGCCGAGACAAGAAAATCCGACTCGACGTAGCCTCGGTAGCCCACCCCGCATTGAACGGACAAGTGGAAAGATCCAACGGATTAGTGCTATCCGGGATCAAACTCCGGCTCATTGAGCCGCTGCAAAGATCAGCGGGGTGCTGGATAGAAGAATTACCAGCGGTATTGTGGAGTTTAAGAACAACTCCGAATCGATCAACATGCTACATGCCGTTTTTTCTGGTATATGGGGCAGACGCTGTATTACCAGCCGACATAGAGCATGATTTGCCTAGGGTCACCCAATACACAGAAGCTGAAGTGCAAGAAGCCCGGCAAAATGATGTTGATCTGCTGGAAGAAGCGAGAGAACTGGCACTGTCCAGATCCGCCATATATCAGCAAAACCTCCGACGCTATCATAGCCGGAAAGTGTGCCCCCGAGTCTTCCGGGAAGGCGATCTGGTGCTCCGGTTGGTACAGCGTACCACTGGCATGCATAAATTATCCCCCCATGGGAAGGACCATTTATTGTGAGCAAAGCATTGCACAATGACTCTTACTATCTCATAGATGCAAAGCCACAGGAAAAGAACAAGGCGGACAGGTCCGGAGAGGAATCCAAGTGACCGTGGAATGTAGCACTACTTCGTCCCTTCTAGCACTTAGCCAAAGAGTGTATGTACCCGAGTCATCCTCATATGTCGGTATGTATGTCGGCAATGAGCTTATCAATGAAATAGCGGAGCCTCGAGCAGTAACTCGAGGACTGCCTTAATAAATGGTTTGTTGTTACTTTTTATGCGTTAGCTGGAATGACTCGTTTCGCTTAACCCGGATTAGTAATATGTGAGCACCAAAAACCCAACCCTTCGACTTGCTGCTGTCCAACAAGAATTGGCTTCATGGAAAGCAAGGGAACAAGTTTGGAATTGCGTAGCACATGAAAAACTACTAAGGAAACGATCCTATTCCAGCTAACGTTTTTTTTCGACTAACCCCGTATTTACTTTCAAGCTATTATGTTGAATTATTTTGAGCCAAGCCTCAAAGTTTCTTAGTATTGTTAAAACTATTCTTGAGGCTTGGGTTCGTAAGTCGTAAAACCGAATCAAGGTAGACACGGATCGAGCCGGAGAATTGGACGAACAAGAAAATGAAACTCGGGGACTACGCCCAAGTTAATCCAGCATACAAGCATAGTAGCAAAATATTATGTATTCAGCATACAATTGCACCCGGCATACCGGGGATCTGATAAATTTTCAAGTTTTTTCAACTAAGGAACGGCAGGAGGAGGAAGTTCGGCGTCATCATCGCTGTCTTCAATATCTGAAGCAGCATCTTCTCCATCATCGCCCGACCCATCCTCCACATTCTCCATCTGCTCCTCCTCGCCGGATTCCAGAAAGCTCGGCCCCTCAACCTAGTCATGGACTGGAGAGTATTCGATGAGGCTGTAGGCGCAAGCCTGGCGCCGAGCTACCCACTCCGGATCATCGGTCCATTTGGATCCGGTGCGCCGACAGGTGAGGAGGCTCAGATCGATTTTCGCGTACCATGAAAGGATATGATGGAGAAGGGTATCTGCCGCGACACGCCCAGCGGATTCCCTCCAGAGGTCAAGTTGAGTCTCAATCTCCATCAGTTTTTCCGCAAGGAGCGTGATCCTTTCCGGAGCGTCCTCGCTTGGCCAGAATGCGTTGAAGATCCGGACCGCAACGTCGAGGAGATCTTTTCCATAGTTCTTGATAGTTTCCACCCGAGCTGACACGCTAACCAGCAAGTCCTCCATGTCTAAGGGGATGCTCTCACCATCAGGAGCGATGGGAGTACCCCTCTCTTGGCAGAATTTGGCAACGGCAGCACTGGCGATGGCAGTACCCTTTGGAAAGTTATCTGAAAATAAGGAAAGGGAGGATGCTGAAGCAAAGGCATATGAGCTGACCCGGAAAACTAGGTCGGGCAAGGAGAAGAAACTTACGTGAGATATGGCGATGGATCCGGGTCAACTCCTTGATACAACTATCGCATCTCTGGTGAAGTTGTTCAAGCTCGGCAAGCGCCGACCCAAGCCAGACTTCGGATTCCTTGAGCAGATCCTGGTCCTTGGAGATCTGAAGGGTAAAGCGCTCACGCTCCTCGGTGAAGTTCTGGCCAACTTTCTGGAGCTCGGTTTTGTGTTGGGCCTTCATCTTCTCCATCTCGGCCTTGAGTTTGGCTATCTCGCCGTCCTTGGTCCGGAGGAGGGCGAGCTCATCGTCCTTCTTCTTCAGCTCGTCTTGATGCTGTCCTGCTTGTTTGAGAAAATGCAGCATCATATCAGGCACGGGAACACTATCCTCAAGCGATGCTGAAATAATGTGTTGACCCAGCAAAGCCGAGGAGTGAATGTTTACCGAGCCAAGAAAAAGAAAGAATGGAAAACACAGCAACGTTGGCCGAAAGAGGACATACCTCGGATTTCCTCCAAGTTTTTCCGCATAATCTTGTTTTCAGCCTCCACCCCAGCTGCAAAAAACCGAATAAGGGGGTTAGTCCGGCAGAAACAAACGAAACGATGAGGTGTCAAGAGAGGAAATTACCCCTCTTTTCATGCTCCGCGCCAAGGGCAACGTGTTTTGCACGCAAGGTCTTATGGGTATCAAGCAGGCGCTGAAACTCGGCGCTCCGACGGTTGGTAGTTACCTGACAAAGGCACAGGCGTGTAAAGTTAGTTCTGTGCATATTCGAAGTGTACGAGATCCGGGCCAAGCGGAACTTAACCCGACTCTAGGTGTGTGCATCTTCAAAGTGTACAAGATTCGGGCCAAGCGGAACTTAACCCGGCTCTAGGTGTGTGCATATTCAAAGTGTACAAGATCCGGGCCAAGCGGAACTTAACCCGGCTCTAGGTGTGTGCATATTCGAAGTGTACAAGATCCAGGCCAAGCGGAACTTAACCCGGCTCTGGGTGTGTGCATATTCGAAGTGTACAAGATCCGGGCCAAGCGGAAATTACCCCAGCTCTAGGTGTGTGTATATTCGAAGTGTACAAGATCCGGTCCAAGCGGAACTTAACCCGGCTCTAGGTGTGTGCACATTCGAAGTATATGAGATCTGGGCCAAGCGGAACTTAACCCGGCTCTAGGTGTGTGCATATTTGAAGTTTACATGCAGCTACGTTGATCTTCTAAGGAGCATCCGGCCGAGTAACAAGTTACTCCGCCGGAGGCTCGGGGACTAATGGTTATTATCTACAACATGTAAAGAAGAAACAACGTACCTCCATCATACGCCCAACGAGGTTAATGGCCTTGGCGGCGGTATTCATCTGAGCGGAAAATTCAGCTGGGCCGAACTTTTCCGTGAGATCGTCGTTGTAGACGAACTCCGCCTTATTCCAGTTCATGACAAACTCGATGAGGCTCGGAGGATACCGTTCGCCAGTGGGCATGTGAGGTGCCACCAAGCCCTTGGCGTGAGCTTCTTTCCTTTCAATCAGGGCAAGAGCCGGGCCAGTGTGAAGAACCATCTGCTGCGAATCAGCTGGCTCGGCGGGAGGATCCGTCGCTGCTGGTGACTTCTTTGGAAGCATCGAAGACAAGGTCCGCTGCCCATCCTCGACGGAGGTGGACTTGCCTTTGGCCTGCTGGGAGGAAGTGACCACAGTGGATTTGCCCTTGGAAGCTGTTGGAGTAGGTCCTCGCCGAGCCTGAGATGACTCGGACGAGGCAGATGAACTTGGCGCAGGAGCTTTGGTGGCTGGCGCTGGAGCTGTTGTTGGTTTCTTCGGAACCGGGACAGGCGCTGGTTCGGTGGCTGGTGCTAGAGCTGTTGCTGGTGCTGGAGTTGTGGTAGACTTAATTGTTGCTGGTTGCGGCAATGCCGAAGTGCCGGACGCTGTTGCCTCGGCCGATCCGACCCCTCCCGATCCGAGGTCGCGTCCCTCTAAAGGAGGTACTGCGGAACCCGGAGCGGCCGCAGAGCCCTCCGGAATAGGGCTCAGCGGGCGTGACTCGTCGTCACGGGGAGGGGAAGGGCTGGAGCGAAGAGGAGAGGAGATGCTCGATCCGCTCTGAGGGACCTCCACAGGAGCCCTGCAAGAGAAAATAATGTCAGGAGTGAAATTACCCCAAAGCAGGGAGAAGTGTGTTGCGCAGTGAAAAAAGAACTTACGCATCCAAGGTCTCGGCCTCCTTAGGTTTCTGGGCCCTCCTTGCCAGGGCTTTGCCTACCCGTTTGGAGGCAGTCTTGTCTCCGGCCTTCTTTTGCCTTTTGGAAGGCTGAGAAGGTTCGGAAGAAGAACTCGACGCGGATCCACGCTTCTTCTTTGATGCCACCGGAACAGGCTCGCCCGTGGCAAGGGTAGGATCCTCGTGGATGTGCCCACCGGGGTTAGCTGATGCCGGGTAGGCAAAAGAAAGAGGGACAACCTCAACGGGTTCAATCACATCGATATCTAAGTCATCCACATCGTCGGGCCAATCTCTAAGAGAAGAGAATTTACCGCTGGGTCGTCTGGTGGCATCGGGTGTGGGGAGGAACATCTCCTGGTCCGACTCCTCCTCGTCCGGAATTTCTCGGTCCGGGGCCCACTTAAGGGTCAGATCCGAGCCATCCTCGAGGGTTTGCTGGAGAAACAGCTGAGAAAAAAGCACAAGGAGCAAAGTCAAGAATGTGATAAGGGCCGACATGAAATTGACCCGAAATAAGTTTACCCCGCGAAGCTTACCGCGGGGGGGGGGGGGGGGGGGAGCCTGTCACGGCAGTAATGCTCGATTCCCCACGTCCATTCGGCGAAGAAGTCCTTATGGGTGGTGAAAAGATCCTTGACCCGGCGGAAGATCTCCGTATTGCTCAACTCGAATGAGGAGGTTCGGTTGGGGTCGCGACTAAAGCTCATATGGCACAACTTGTGAGTGCGCCGCTGAAGGGGAGAGATTCGGTTTTGCGCACGAATGTGATCATGGCATCCTCGTTGCGCAATCCGAGCTTCTTTAGCTCCACAAACCTCTTGTTCACTTGGTTGGCCAGAGTTGTAGGTTTCCGGGCAACCTCCTCCCAGAAATCCATGTTAGGGGGGCCCGGAGTGTAGGGCAGCAACCAGATCAAATCTTCCGTGCCTTCGTTCCGGACGTAGAAGAAGGTCCGGGCCCACCCTTTGCAGGAGTCAAGCCCGATGACCCGGGGAAAGATTGAATACCTCCGCGGCGAGATCGAGGCAGCTCCGAACTGAGTTAGCTGCTTGTCCTCCGACTCGACGTGGATGTTGGGGACGACGTTGCGGCGGAGGCCGAAGAATCGGATCCACAGCTCCTTCGTAGGCCATAGCCCGGTGTAGCCCTCGATCAAAGAAACGAAAGCAGACAGAGAGGTGATGGCGTTCGCCGGGAGATGATGTGGTTGCAGGTGATAGGTCTGGATCCAGTCCCGGAAGAAATCACTCACCGGAAGCCCAAATCCTCGTTGGAAATGGGATAAGAAAACAACAAATTCACCCGGATTGGGTGAGGGGGCCAATCCAAGGAGGGGAGACGAGCGGCGACGCCGGCGGGAATGCGCCGGGTCCGGTAGAGCCAGGCGATGTCGTCCTCGTAGACCCAGGAGCCGGCCCACGCGCCGCAGTCCGCCGCGCCGGCGTCCTCCTCCATCTCCTGTTTAATGACGATGAGCTCCTCCTCCGTCATCTCAATTCCAATGTCCTCGCTGGAGCTGGCGGCGGTGGGGCTCTGCGGTCTAGACTGACGAGGACCCGTGGCTAAACAGAGGCGCAACAGTGATTACGGTGCGGAGAAACAAAGAAAGTGCGGCGGCGGCGCTTCTGCAACGGGCACTGGCAGCGACGCGGTTGCGAGGAAGAAGAAGAGGAACGAGCGAGGGGGCGCGGAGATGGAAAAGTTCTAAGGAGAGTGCCCCTTCCCTATTTAACCGCCCCCAGTCATCAACAAGTGGGATCATGCTGTGCTGGAAAACCACACAGTATGGCCGTGTATCGCCAGCGTTGACCAATCAGAGAGAAGCCACACTGGGGGCCGCAGAGTAAATGTGATCCCATGACACGACGTGCAGTTGCGGTAAACGAGGAGACATACGTGACGTAACCCCCGCACAGTAATCACTGACATTTACTGCGGCGGTTACTGCTCAGGCCCTTAAAATAAGGCAACGTAATGATTAATCATTACATGGATTGGCGTACGAGAGAAGGAAGCAAGGCCCGGATCCGAGACACGAAGGTAACCCGGCCGGCGAGTGAAAACTTGAACTATGCAAAGGGAACGTAAATCCATATACTCCGAGACAAAAAGTTAACCCGGAAATAAACATCCGAAGGTTAGATACGAATGAACCTGATGTGGCCTTAGCGACCAAGGCCGCTGAGGCCGCACCAGCTTCGGGGACTAATGTTGGGGGGATAACCCCGGGTAGGGTCACTCCGGGGTATAAGGGCCGAGTTAGCCGAGGGTCGGTAAGGTCAAAGCGGATGCTGGCCGAGTCACCTCAAGGCAGGCCAGATCACGGAGTAACCCGGACCAGGGGGTCGTCTAACATTGTCTCAACCGACTCAAGGAGTGAGTCGGAGACACTTGTCTAGCTCATATGCAGGAACAGGTGTGGCCGGATCAACTATGATCCGGATCCTCGTTTGGCTTCTAGGAGAAGGAAGGAATCTCTCTGGTCAAAAAGAAGGCCCGATGCGTACTGGATGAGCGAATAAAGCAAGGGCAGGACCACCGGATCATGGCCGACAAGGGTGACGATGCTCACGTTGGCTGACGCAGGCGCCGCAGAGGCAACGTCGTTAAAGCAAGAGTGACGCGAGGGAAAAGCATCCCGGTCGGGTTACTACTTTGGGAGGAGGCATATTCTGGGAATATGCCTCCACGTATGCCCTAGGCCAGGACCGAACCACCTCTATATAAGGGGGGGTTGGGGTTCTGGTAAGGGGGTTAGATTTTCGGAGGTTGGGTCTCTTCTAATACATAGCAAGGAAAACACTAGTAGATCTAGGGTTCTTGGGCTAGTTAGTAGGCAAGAGTAAGAGAGTTTCTTCTTCCTCCTCTTGTCAATACAGCTCGAGGAGCACTTGTAATCTGAGAGACTGAGCATCAATACAAGGCTTCTGTGTAGAGAATCACTCTACTATCCCTCCCTGGATTCCCCTAGCGCATATTAGTCCCCACCTTCAGCCTATCCATGGCATCTGCCGTGACACCACCACGACAACCGCCATGAAATAACTCTGGTTGTTGTTAGTAAAAAGAACACACATGCAATGACTCCAGTTGTTGTTAGTGAAAAGAACACACATGCAATGACTCCAGTTGTTATTAGTGAAAATACACACATGCAATGACACCGGTGGATCCATGTGTGGTCTCTGAAGAGAACACACGTGCAATGGCAATGGTTGTTGTTACTAAAAAGAACACACATGCAATGACACTGGTGGATCCATGTGTGGATTGTGAAGAGAACACACATGCAATGACACTGGTTGTTGTTACTAAAAAGAACACACATGCAATGACACTGGTGGATCCATGTGTGGATTGTGAGAAGAACAGACATGCAATGACACTGGTGGATCCATAGGTGGTATGTGAGAATAACAGCCATGAAATGACTCTAGTTGTTGTTAGTAAAAAGAACACACATGCAATGACACTGGTGGATCCATAGGTGGATTGTGAAAAGAGCACACATGTAATGACTCCAGTTGTTGTTTGTGAAAAGAACACACATGCAATGACACTGGTTGTTGTTACTAAGAAGAACACACATGCAATGACACTGGTGGATCCATATGTGGATTGTGAAAAGAGCACACATGCAATGACTCTAGTTGTTGTTAGAGAAAAGAACATACATGCAATGGCACCGGTGGATCCGTGCAATGACAATGGTTGTTGTTAGTAAAAAGAACACACATGCAATGACACTGGTGGATCCATGTGTGGATTGTGAAGAGAACACACATGCAATGACACTGGTGGATCCATAGGTGGTATGTGAGAAGAACAGCCATGAAATGACTCTGGTTGTTGTTACTAAAAATAACACACATGCAATGACACTGGCGGATCCATAGGTGGATTGTGAAAAGAGCACACATGCAATGACTCCAGTTGTTGTTAGTGAAAAGAGCACGCATGCAATGACTCGAGTTGTTGTTAGTGAAAAGAACATACATGCAATGACACTGGTGGATCCATGGGTGGTCTCTATAGAGAACACACATTTCAATGACACTAGTGGATCCATATGTGGTATGTGAAAAGAACACACATGTAATGACACTGGTGGATCCATGTGTGGTCTCTGAAGAGAACACACATGCAATGACATTGGTTGTTGTTACTAAAAAGAACACACATGCAATGACACTGGTGGATCCATGTGTGGATTGTGAAGAGAACACACATGCAATGACACCGGTGGATCCATAGGTGGTACGTGAGGAGAACAACCATGAAATGACTCTGGTTATTGTTATTAAAAGAACACACATGCAATGACACTGGTGGATCCATAGGTGGATTGTGAAAAGATCACACATGCAATGACTCCAGTTGTTGTTAGTGAAAAGAACACACCTGCAATTACACTGGTTGTTGTTACTAAAAAGAACACACATGCAATCACAATGGTGGATCCATATGTGGATTGTGAAAAGAGCACACATGCAATGACTCCATTTGTTTTTAGTGAAAAGAACACACATGCAATGACACTGGTTGTTGTTGTTAAAAAGAACACACATGCAATGACACTGGTGGATCCATGTGTGGATTGTGAAAAGAGCACACACACAATGACTCCAGTTGTTGTTAGCGAAAAGAACATACATGCAATGACACTGGTGAATCCATGTGTGGTCTCTGTAGAGAACACACATTTCAATGACACTGGTCGATCCATATGTGGTATGTGAAAAGGACACACATGCAATGACTCTGGTTGTTGTTAGTGAAAAGAACACACATGGAATGACACTGGTGGATCCATAGGTGGTATGTGAAAATAACACACATTTCAATGACTCTGGTTGTTGTTACTAAAAAGAACACACATGCAATGACACTAGTGGATCCATGGGTGGATTGTGAAGAGAACACACATGCAATGATACTGGTGGATCCATAGGTGGTATGTGAGAAGAACTGCCATGACATGACTCTGGTTGTTGGTAGTAAAAAGAACACACATGCAATGACACTGGTGGATCCGTAGGTGCTATGTGAAAAAAAACACATTTCAATGACTCTGGTTGTTGTTACTAAAAAGAACACACATGCAATGACACTGGTGGATCCATAGGTGGTATGTGAAAATAACACACATTTCAATTACTCTAATTGTTGTTACTAAAAAGAACACACATGCAATGACACTGGTGGATCCATGTGTGGTCTCTGTAGAGAACACACATTTCAAGGACAATGGTGGATCCATATGTGGTATGTGAAAAGAACACACATGCAATGACTCTGGTTGTTGTTAGTGAAAAGAACACACATGCAATGGCACTAGAGGATCCATAGGTGGTATGTGAGAAGAACACACATTTCAATGACTCTGGTTGTTGTTACTAAAAAGAACACACATGCAATGACACTGGTGGATCCATGGGTGGATTGTGAAAAGAGCAAACATGCAATGACACTGGTGGATCCATATGTGGTATGTGAAATGAACACACATGCAATGACTCTAGTTGTTGTTAGTGAAAAGAACATACATGCAATGACACCGGTGGATCCATGTGTCGTCTCTGAAGAGAGCACACATTTCAATGACTCTGGTTGTTGTTAGTAAAAAGAACACACATGCAATGACACTGGTGGATCCATGTGTGGTCTCTGAAGAGAACACACATGAAATGACACTGGTTGTTGTTACTAAAAAGAACACAAATGCAATGACACTGGTGGATCCATGCGTGGATTGTGAAGAGAACACACATGCAATGACACCGGTGGATCCATAGGTGGTATGTGAGAAGAACAGACATGAAATGACTCTGGTTGTTGTTAGTAAAAACAACACACATGCAATGACATTGGTGGATCCATAGGTGGATTGTGAAAAGAGCACACATGCAATGACTCCAGTTGTTGTTAGTGAAAAGAACACACCTGCAATGACACTGGTTGTTGTTACTAAAAAGAACACACATGCAATGACACTGGTGGATCCATATGTGGAATGTGAAAAGAGCACACATGCAATGACTCCAGTTGTTGTTAGTGAAAAGAACACACATGCAATGACACTGGTTGTTGTTACTAAAAAGAACACACATGTAATGACACTCGTGGATCCATGTGTGGATTGTTAAAAGAGCACACATGCAATGACTCCAGTTGTTGTTAGTGAAAAGAACATACATGCAATAACACTGGTGGATCCATGTGTGGTCTCTGTAGAGAACACACATTTCAATGACACTGGTGGATCCATATGTGGTATGTGAAAAGAACACACATGCAATGACTCCAGTGTTTTTTAGTGAAAAGATCAGACATGCAATGACACCGGTGGATCCATGTGTGGTCTCTGAGGAGAGCACGCACTTCAAAGACTCTGGTTGTTGTTAGTAAAAAGAACACACATGCAATGACACTGGTGGATCCATGTGTGGTCCCTGAAGAGAACACACATGCAATGACACTGGTGGATCCGTAGGTGGTATGTGAAAAAACACACATTTCAATGACTCTGGTTCTAACTAAAAAGAACACACATGCAATGACACTGGTGGATCCATGGGTGGATTGTGAAAAGAACACACATGCAATGACACTGTTGGATCCATAGGTGGTATGTGAAAATAACACACATTTCAATGACTCTGGTTGTTGTTACTAAAAAGAACAAACATGCAATGACACTGGTGGATCCGTGTGTGGTCTCTGTAGAGAACACACATTTCAAGGACACTGGTGGATCCATATGTGGTATGTGAAAAGAACACACATGCAATGACTCTGGTTGTTGTTAGTGAAAAGAACACACATGCAATGGCACTGGAGGATCCATAGGTGGTATGTTAGAAGAACACACATTTCAATGACTCTGGTTGTTGTTACTAAAAAGAACACACATGCAATGACACTAGTGGATCCATGGGTGGATTGTGAAAAGAGCAAACATGCAATGACACTAGTGGATCCATATGTGGTATGTGAAAAGAACACACATGCAATGACTCTAGTTGTTGTTAGTGAAAAGAACATACATGCAATGACACCGGTGGATCCATGTGTCGTCTCTGAAGAGAGCACACATTTCAATGACTCTGGTTGTTGTTAGTAAAAAGAACACACATGCAATGACACTGGTGGATCCATGTGTGGTCTCTGAAGAGAACACACATGTAATGACACTGGTTGTTGTTACTAAAAATAACACACATGCAATGACACTGGTGGATCCATGCGTGGATTGTGAAGAGAACACACATGCAATGACACTGGTGGATCCATAGGTGGTATGTGAGAAGAACAAACATGAAATGACTCCGGTTCTTGTTAGTAAAAATAACACACATGCAATGACATTGGTGGATCCATAGGTGGATTGTGAAAAGAGCACACATGCAATGACTCCAGTTGTTGTTAGTGAAAAGAACACACCTGCAATGACACTGGTTGTTGTTACTAAAAAGAACACACATGCAATGACACTGGTGGATCCATATGTGGAATGTGAAAAGAGCACACATGCAATGACTCCAGTTGTTGTTAGTGAAAAGAACACACATGCAATGACACTGGTTGTTGTTACTAAAAATAACACACATGCAATGACACTGGTTGTTGTTACTAAAAAGAACACATATGCAATGACACTGGTGGCTCCATGTGTGGATTGTGAAAAGAGCACACTTGCAATGACTCCAGTTGTTGTTAGTGAAAAGAACATACATGAAATGACACTGGTGGATCCATGCGTGGTCTCTGTAGAGAACACACATTTCAATGACACTGGTGGATCCATATGTGTTATGTGAAAAGAACACACATGCAATGACTCCAGTGTTTTTTAGTGAAAAGATCAGACATGCAATGACACCGGTGGATCCATGTGTGGTCTCTGAAGAGAGCACGCATTTCAAAGACTCTGGTTGTTGTTAGTAAAAAGAACACACATGCAATGACACTGGTGGATCCATGTGTGGTCCCTGAAGAGAACACACATGCAATGAGACTGGTGGATCCGTAGGTGGTATGTGAAAAAACACACATTTCAATGACTCTGGTTGTTACTAAAAAGAACACACATGCAATGACACTGGTGGATCCATGGGTGGATTGTGAAAAGAACACACATGCAATGACACTGTTGGATCCATGGGTGGTATGTGAAAATAACACACATTTCAATGACTCTGGTTGTTGTGACTAAAAAGAACACACATGCAATGACACTGGTGGATCCGTGTGTGGTCTCTGTAGAGAACACACATTTCAAGGACACTGGTGGATCCATATGTGGTATGTGAAAAGAACACACATGCAATGACTCTGGTTGTTGTTAATGAAAAGAACACACATGAAATGGCACTGGAGGATCCATAGGTGGTATGTGAGAAGAACACACATTTCAATGACTCTGGTTGTTGTTACTAAAAAGAACACACATGCAATGACACTGGTGGATCCATGGGTGGATTGTGAAAAGAGCAAACATGCAATGACACTGGTGGATCCATATGTGGTATGTGAAAAGAACACACATGCAATGACTCTAGTTGTTGTTAGTGAAAAGAACATACATGCAATGACACCAGTGGATCCATGTGTCGTCTCTGAAGAGAGCACACATTTCAATGACTCTGGTTGTTGTTAGTAAAAAGAACACACATGCAATGACACTGGTGGATCCTTGTGTAGTCTCTGAAGAGAACACACATGCAATGACACTGGTTGTTGTTACTAAAAAGAACACACATGCAATGACACTAGTGGATCCATGCGTGGATTGTGAAGAGAACACACATGCAATGACACTGGTGGATCCATAGGTGGTATGTGAGAAGAACAGACATGAAATGACTCTGGTTCTTGTTAGTAAAAAGAACACACATGCAATGACACTGGTGGATCCATAGGTGGACTGTGAAAAGAGCACACATGTAATGACTCCAGTTGTTGTTAGTGAAAAGAACACACCTGCAATGACACTGGTTGTTGTTACTAAAAAGAACACACATGGAATGACACTGGTGGATCCATATGTGGAATGTGAAAAGAGCACACATGCAATCACTCCAGTTGTTGTTAGTGAAAAGAACACACATGCAATGACACTGGTTGTTGTTACTAAAAAGAACACACATGCAATGACACTGGTGGATCCATGTGTGGTTTGTGAAAAGAGCACACATGCAATGACTCCAGTTGTTGTTAGTGAAAAGAACATACATGCAATGACACTGGTGGATCCATGTGTGGTCTCTATAGAGAACACACATTTCAATGACACTGGTGGATCCATATGTGGTATGTGAAAAGAACACACATGCAATGACTCTAGTGTTTTTTAGTGAAAAGATCAGACATGCAATGACACCGGTGGATCCATGTGTGGTCTCTGAAGAGAGCACGCATTTCAAAGACTCTGGTTGTTGTTAGTAAAAAGAATACACATGAAATGACACTGGTGGATCCATGTGTGGTCCCTGAAGAGAACACACATGCAATGACACTGGTGGATCCGTAGGTGGTCTGTGAAAAAAACACACATTTCAATGACTCTGGTTGTTACTAAAAAGAACACACATGCAATGGCACTGGTGGATCCATGGGTGGATTGTGAAAAGAACACACATGCAATGACACTGTTGGATCCATAGGTGGTATGTGAAAATAACACACATTTCAATGACTCTGGTTGTTGTTACTAAAAAGAACACACATGCAATGACACTGGTGGATCCGTGTGTGGTCTCTGTAGAGAACACACATTTCAAGGACACTGGTGGATCCATATGTGGTATGTGAAAAGAACACACATGCAATGACTCTGGTTGTTGTTAGTGAAAAGAACACACATGCAATGGCACTGGAGGATCCATAGGTGGTATGTGAGAAGAACACACATTTCAATGACTCTGGTTGTTGTTAGAGAAAAGAGCACACATGCAATGACACCGGTGGATCCATGTGTGGTCTCTGAAGAGAGCACACATTTCAGTCACTCTGGTTGTTGTTAGTAAAAAGAACACACATGCAATGACACTGGTGGATCCATGTGTGGTCTCTAAAGAGATCACACATTTCATTGACTCTGGTTGTTGTTAGTAAAAATAACACACATGCAATGACACTAGTGGATCCATGCGTGGTCTCTGAAGAGAACACACATGCAATGACACTGGTTGTTGTTACTAAAAAGAACACACATGCAATGACACTGGTGGATCCATGTGTGGATTGTGAAGAGAACACACATGCAATGACACTGGTGGATCCATAGGTGGTATGTGAGAAGAACAACCATGACATGACTCTGGTTGTTGTTAGTAAAAAGAACACACATGCAATGCCACTGGTGGATCCATAGGTGGATTGTAAAAAGATAACACATGCAATGACTCCAGTTGTTGTTAGTGAAAAGAACACACATGCAATGACACTGGTTGTTGTTACTAAAAAGAACACACATGCAATGACACTGGTGGATCCATGGGTGGATTGTGAAAAGAGCACACATGCAATGACACTGGTGGATCCATATGTGGTATGTGAAACGAACACACATGCAATGACTCCAGTGTTTTTAGTGAAAAGATCAGACATGCAATGACACCGGTGGATCCATGTGTGGTCTCTGAAGAGAGCAGGCATTTCAATGACTCTGGTTGTTGTTAGTAAAAAGAACACACATGCAATAACACTGGTGGATCCATGTGTGGTCTCTAAAGAGAACACACATGCAATGACTCTGGTTGTTGTTACTAAAAAGAGCACACATGCAATGACACTGGTGGATCTATGTGTGGATTGTGAAGAGAACACACATTCAATGACACCGGTTGTTGTTACTAAAATGAACACACATGTAATGACACCGGTGGATCCGTGTGTGGTCTCTGAAGAGAACACACATGCAATGACACTGGTTGTTGCTAGTAAAAAGAACACACATGAAATGACACTAGTGGATCCATGTGTGGATTATGAAGAGAACACACATGCAATGACACTGGTGGATACTTAGGTGGTATGTGAGAAGAACAGCCAAGACATGACTCTGGTTGTTGTTAGTAAAAAGAACACACATGCAATAACACTGGTGGATCCATAGGTGGATTGTGAAAAGAGCACACATGCAATGACTCTAGTTGTTGTTAGTGAAAAGAACATACATGCAATGACACTGGTGGATCCATGTGTGGTCTCTGTAGAGAACACACATTGCAATGACACTAGTGGATACATAGGTGGTATGTGAAAAGAAAACAAATGCAATGACTCTGGTTGTTGTTATTAGTAAAAAGAACACACATGCAATGACACTGGTGGATCCATGTGTGGTCCCTGAAGAGAACACACATGCAATGACAATGGTGGATCCGTAGGTGGTATGTGAAAAAACACACATTTCAATGACTCTGGTTGTTACTAAAAAGAACACACATGCAATGACACTGGTGGATCCATGGGTGGATTGTGAAAAGAACACACATGCAATGACACTGTTGGATCCATAGGTGGTATGTGAAAATAACACACATTTCAATGACTCTGGTTGTTGTTACTAAAAAGAACACACATGCAATGACACTGGTGGATCCGTGTGTGGTCTCTGTAGAGAACACACATTTCAAGGACACTGGTGGATCCATATGTGGTATGTGAAAAGAACACACATGCAATGACTCTGGTTGTTGTTAGTGAAAAGAACACACATGCAATGGCACTGGAGGATCCATAGGTGGTATGTGAGAAGAACACACATTTCAATGACTCTGGTTGTTGTTACTAAAAAGAACACACATGCAATGACACTGGTGGATCCATGGGTGGATTGTGAAAAGAGCAAACATGCAATGACACTGGTGGATCCATATGTGGTATGTGAAAAGAACACACATGCAATGACTCTAGTTGTTGTTAGTGAAAAGAACATACATGCAAGGACACCAGTGGATCCATGTGTCGTCTCTGAAGAGAGCACACATTTCAATGACTCTGGTTGTTGTTAGTAAAAAGAACACACATGTAATGACACTGGTGGATCCATGTGTAGTCTCTGAAGAGAACACACATGCAATGACACTGGTTGTTGTTACTAAAAATAACACACATGCAATGACACTAGTGGATCCATGCGTGGATTGTGAAGAGCACACACATGCAAAGACACCGGTGGATCCATAGGTGGTATGTGAGAATAATAGACATGAAATGACTCTGGTTCTTGTTAGTAAAAAGAACACACATGCAATGACACTGGTGGATCCATAGGTGGATTGTGAAAAGAGCACACATGCAATGACTCCAGTTGTTGTTAGTGAAAAGAACACACCTGCAATGACACTGGTTGTTGTTACTAAAAAGAACACACATGCAATGACACTGGTGGATCCATATGTGGATTGTGAAAAGAGCACGACTCCAGTTGTTGTTAGTGAAAAGAACACACATGCAATGACACTGGTTGTTGTTACTAAAAAGAACACACATGCAATGACACTGGTGGATCCATGTGTGGATTGTGAAAAGAGCACACATGCAATGACTCTAGTTGTTGTTAGTGAAAAGAACATACATGCAATGACACTGGTGGATCCATGTGTGGTCTCTGTAGAGAACACACATTTCAATGACACTGGTGGATCCATATGTAGTATGTGAAAAGAACACACATGCAATGACTCTGGTTATTGTTAGTGAAAAGAACACACATGCAATGACACTGGTGGATCCATAGGTGGTATGTGAAAAAAAACACATTTCAATGACTCTGGTTGTTGTTACTAAAAAGAACACACAAGCAATGACACTGGTGGATCTATGGGTGGATTGTGAAAAGAACACACATGCAATGACACTGGTGGATCCATATCTGGTATGTGAAAAGAACACACATTTCAATGACTCTGGTTGTTGTTACTAAAAAGAACACACATGCAATGACACTGGTGGATCCATGTGTGGTCTGTAGAGAACACACATTTCAATGACACTTGTGGATCCATATGTGGTATGTGAAAACAACACACATGCAATGACTCTGGTTGTTGTTAGTGATAATAACACACATGCAATGACACTGGTGGATCCAGAGGTGGTATGTGAAAAGAACACACATTTCAATGACTCTGGTTGTTGTTACTAAAAAGAACACACATGCAATGACACTGGTGGATCCATGTGTGGATTGTGAAGAGAACACACATGCAATGACACTGGTGGATCCATAGGTGGTATGTGAGAAGAACAGCCATGAAATGACTTCGGTTGTTAGTAAAAGGAACACACATGCAATGACACTGGTGGATCCATAGGTGGATTGTGAAAAGAGCACACATGCAATGAATCCAGTTGTTAATAGTGAAAAGAACACACATGCAATGACACTGGTTGTTGTTACTAAAAAGAACACACATGCTATGAAACTGGTGGATCCATGTGTGGATTGTGAAAAGAGCACACATGCAATTGGTGGATCCATATGTGGTATGTGAAAAGAACACACATGCAATGACTCCAGTTGTTGTTAGAGAAAAGAGCACACATGCAATGACACCGGTGGATCCATGTGTGGTCTCTGAAGAGAGCACACATTTCAATCACTCTGGTTGTTGTTAGTAAAAAGAACACACATGCAATGACACTAGTGGATCCATGTGTGGTCTCTAAAGAGATCACACATTTCAATGACTCTGGTTGTTGTTAGTAAAAATAACACACATGCAATGACACTAGTGGATCCATGTGTGGTCTCTGAAGAGAACACACATGCAATGACACTGGTGGATCCATGGGTGGATTGTGAAAAGAGCACACATGCAATGACACTGGTGGATCCATATGTGGTATGTGAAAAGAACACACATGTAATGACTCCAGTGTTTTTAGTGAAAAGATCAGACATGCAATGACACCGGTGGATCCATGTGTGGTCTCTGAAGAGAGCAGGCATTTCAATGACTCTGGTTGTTGTTAGTAAAAAGATCAGACATGCAATGACACTTGTGGATCCATGTGTGGTCTCTGAAGAGAACACACATGCAATGACTCTGGTTGTTGTTACTAAAAAGAGCACACATGCAATGACACTAGTGGATCTATGTGTGGATTGTGAAGAGAACACACATTCAATGACACCGGTTGTTGTTACTAAAATGAACAAACATGTAATGACACCGGTGGATCCGTGTGTGGTCTCTGAAGATAACACACATGCAATGACACTGGTTGTTGCTAGTAAAAAGAACACACATGCAATGACACTGGTGGATCCATGTGTGGATTGTGAAGAGAACACACATGCAATGACACTGGTGGATCCATAGGTGGTATGTGAGAAGAACAGCCATGACATGACTCTAGTTGTTGTTAGTAAAAAGAACACACATGCAATAACACTGGTGGATCCATAGGTGGATTGTGAAAAGAGCACACATGCAATGACTCTAGTTGTTGTTAGTGAAAAGAACATACATGCAATGACACTAGTGGATCCATGTGTCGTCTCTGTAGAGAACACACATTGCAATGACACTAGTGGATACATAGGTGGTATGTGAAAAGAAAACACATGCAATGACTCTGGTTATTGTTAGTGAAAAGAACACACATGCAATGACACTGGTGGATCCATGGGTGGATTGTGAAAAGAACACACATGGAATGACTCCAGTTGTTGTTAGTGAAAAGAAAACACATGCAATGACACTGGTGGATCCATAGTTGGTATGTGAGAAGAACAGCCATGAAATGACTCTAGTTGTTGTTAGTAAAAAGAACACACATGCAATGACTCCAGTTGTTGTTAGTGAAAAGAACACACATGCAATGACTCCAGTTGTTGTTAGTGAAAAGAAGACACATGCAATGACATCGGTGGATCCATGTGTGGTCTCTGAAGAGAACACATGTGCAATGATACTGGTTGTTGTTACTAAAAAGAACACACAAGCAATGACACTGGTGTATCCATGTGTGGATTGTGAAGAGAACACACATGCAATGACACTGGTTGTTGTTACTAAAAAGAACACACATGCAATGACACTGGTGGATCCACGTGTGGATTGTGAGAAGAATAGACATGCAATAACACTAGTGGATCCATAGGTGGTATGTGAGAATAACAACCATGAAATGACTCTGGTTGTTGTTAGTAAAAAGAACACACATGCAATGACACTGGTGGATCCATAGGTGGATTGTGAAAAGAGCACACATGCAATGACTCCAGTTGTTGTTAGTGAAAAGAACACACATGCAATGACACTGGTTGTTGTTACTAAAAAGAACACACATGCAATGACACTGGTGGATCCATATGTGGATTGTGAAAAGAGAACACATGCAATGACTCCAGTTGTTGTTAGTGAAAAGAACATACATGCAATGACACTGGTGGATCCATGTGTGGTCTCTGTAGAGAACGCACATTTCAATGACACTGGTGGATCCATATGTGGTATGTGAAAAGAACACACATGCAATGACACTGGTGGATCCATGGGTGGATTGTGAAAAGAGCACACATGCAATGACAAATGGTGGATCCAGATCTGGTATGTGAAAAGAACACACATGCAATGACTATAGTTGTTGTTAGTGAAAATATCACACATCCAATGACACCGGTGGATCCATGTGTGGTCTCTAAAGAGAGCACGCATTTCAATGACTCTGGTTGTTGTTAGTAAAAAGAACACATATGCAATGACACTGGTGGATCCATGTGTGGTCTTTGAAGAGAACACACATGCAATGACTCTGGTTGTTGTTACTAAAAAGAGCACACATGCAATGACACTTGTGGATCCATGTGTGGATTATGAAGAGAACACACATGCAATGACACCGGTTGTTGTTACTAAAAAGAACACACATGCAATGACACTGGTGGATCCATGTGAGGTCTCTAAAGAGAACACACATGCAATGACACTGGTTCTTGTTAGTAAAAATAACACACATGCAATGACACTGGTGGATCCATGTGTGGATTGTGAAGAGAACACACATGCAATGACACTGGTGGATCCATAGGTGGTATGTGAGAAGAACAGCCATGAAATGACTCTGGTTGTTGTTAGTAAAAAGAACACACATGCAATGACACTGGTGGATCCATAGGTGGATTGTGAAAAGAGCACACATGGAATGACTCCAGTTATTGTTAGTGAAAAGACACATGCAATGACACTGGTTGTTGTTACTAAAAAGAACATGCATGCAATGACACTGGTGGATCCATGTGTGGATTGTGAAAAGAGCACACATGCAATGACACTGGTGGATCCATATGTGGTATGTGAAAAGAAAACACATGCAATGACTCCAGTTGTTGTTAGTGAAAAGAACATACATGCAATGACACTGGTGGATCCATGTGTGGTCTTTGAAGAGAGCACACATTTCAATGACTGTGGTTGTTGTTAGTAAAAAGAACAGACATGCAATGACACTGGTGGATCCATGTGTGGTCTCTGAAGAGAGCACACATTTCAATGACTCTGGTTGTTGTTAGTAAAAAAACACACATGTAATGACACTGGTGGATCCATGTGTGGTCTCTGAAGAGAACACACATGCAATGACACTGGTTGTTGCTACTAAAAAGAACACACATGCAATGACACTGGTGGATCCATGTGTGGATTGTGAAGAGAACACACATGCAATGACACTGGTGGATCCATAGGTGGTATGTGAGAAGAACAGCCATGAAATGACTCTGGTTGTTGTTAGTAAAAATAACACACATGCAATGACACTAGTGGATCCATGTGTGGTCTCTGAAGAGAACACACATGCAATGACACTGGTGGATCCATGGGTGGATTGTGAAAAGAGCACACATGCAATGACACTGGTGGATCCATATGTGGTATGTGAAAAGAACACACATGCAATGACTCCAGTGTTTTTAGTGAAAAGATCAGACATGCAATGACACCGGTGGATCCATGTGTGGTCTCTGAAGAGAGCAGGCATTTCAATGACTCTGGTTGTTGTTAGTAAAAAGATCAGACATGCAATGACACTGGTGGATCCATGTGTGGTCTCTGAAGAGAACACACATGCAATGACTCTGGTTGTTGTTACTAAAAAGAGCACACATGCAATGACACTAGTGGATCTATGTGTGGATTGTGAAGAGAACACACATTCAATGACACCGGTTGTTGTTACTAAAATGAACAAACATGTAATGACACCGGTGGATCCGTGTGTGGTCTCTGAAGATAACACACATGCAATGACACTGGTTGTTGCTAGTAAAAAGAACACACATGCAATGACACTGGTGGATCCATGTGTGGATTGTGAAGAGAACACACATGCAATGACACTGGTGGATCCATAGGTGGTATGTGAGAAGAACAGCCATGACATGACTCTAGTTGTTGTTAGTAAAAAGAACACACATGCAATAACTCTGGTGGATCCATAGGTGGATTGTGAAAAGAGCACACATGCAATGACTCTAGTTGTTGTTAGTGAAAAGAACATACATGCAATGACACTAGTGGATCCATGTGTCGTCTCTGTAGAGAACACACATTGCAATGACACTAGTGGATACATAGGTGGTATGTGAAAAGAAAACACATGCAATGACTCTGGTTATTGTTAGTGAAAAGAACACACATGCAATGACACTGGTGGATCCATGGGTGGATTGTGAAAAGAACACACATGGAATGACTCCAGTTGTTGTTAGTGAAAAGAAAACACATGCAATGACACTGGTGGATCCATAGTTGGTATGTGAGAAGAACAACCATGAAATGACTCTAGTTGTTGTTAGTAAAAAGAACACACATGCAATGACTCCAGTTGTTGTTAGTGAAAAGAACACACATGCAATGACTCCAGTTGTTGTTAGTGAAAAGAACACACATGCAATGACATCGGTGGATCCATGTGTGGTCTCTGAAGAGAACACATGTGCAATGATACTGGTTGTTGTTACTAAAAAGAACACACAAGCAATGACACTGGTGTATCCATGTGTGGATTGTGAAGAGAACACACATGCAATGACACTGGTTGTTGTTACTAAAAAGAACACACATGCAATGACACTGGTGGATCCACGTGTGGATTGTGAGAAGAATAGACATGCAATAACACTAGTGGATCCATAGGTGGTATGTGAGAATAACAACCATGAAATGACTCTGGTTGTTGTTAGTAAAAAGAACACACATGCAATGACACTGGTGGATCCATAGGTGGATTGTGAAAAGAGCACACATGGAATGACTCCAGTTGTTGTTAGTGAAAAGAACACACATGCAATGACACTGGTTGTTGTTACTAAAAAGAACACACATGCAATGACACTGGTGGATCCATATGTGGATTGTGAAAAGAGAACACATGCAATGACTCCAGTTGTTGTTAGTGAAAAGAACATACATGGAATGACACTGGTGGATCCATGTGTGGTCTCTGTAGAGAACGCACATTTCAATGACACTGGTGGATCCATATGTGGTATGTGAAAAGAACACACATGCAATGACACTGGTGGATCCATGGGTGGATTGTGAAAAGAGCACACATGCAATGACAAATGGTGGATCCAGATCTGGTATGTGAAAAGAACACACATGCAATGACTATAGTTGTTGTTAGTGAAAATATCACACATCCAATGACACCGGTGGATCCATGTGTGGTCTCTAAAGAGAGCACGCATTTCAATGACTCTGGTTGTTGTTAGTAAAAAGAACACATATGCAATGACACTGGTGGATCCATGTGTGGTCTTTGAAGAGAACACACATGCAATGACTCTGGTTGTTGTTACTAAAAAGAGCACACATGCAATGACACTTGTGGATCCATGTGTGGATTATGAAGAGAACACACATGCAATGACACCGGTTGTTGTTACTAAAAAGAACACACATGCAATGACACTGGTGGATCCATGTGAGGTCTCTAAAGAGAACACACATGCAATGACACTGGTTCTTGTTAGTAAAAATAACACACATGAAATGACACTGGTGGATCCATGTGTGGATTGTGAAGAGAACACACATGCAATGACACTGGTGGATCCATAGGTGGTATGTGAGAAGAACAGCCATGAAATGACTCTGGTTGTTGTTAGTAAAAAGAACACACATGCAATGACACTGGTGGATCCATAGGTGGATTGTGAAAAGAGCACACATGGAATGACTCCAGTTGTTGTTAGTGAAAAGACACATGCAATGACACCGGTGGTTGTTACTAAAAAGAACATGCATGCAATGACACTGGTGGATCCATGTGTGGATTGTGAAAAGAGCACACATGCAATGACACTGGTGGATCCATATGTGGTATGTGAAAAGAAAACACATGCAATGACTCCAGTTGTTGTTAGTGAAAAGAACATACATGCAATGACACTGGTGGATCCATGTGTGGTCTTTGAAGAGAGCACACATTTCAATGACTGTGGTTGTTGTTAGTAAAAAGAACAGACATGCAATGACACTGGTGGATCCATGTGTGGTCTCTGAAGAGAGCACACATTTCAATGACTTTGGTTGTTGTTAGTAAAAAAACACACATGTAATGACACTGGTGGATCCATGTGTGGTCTCTGAAGAGAACACACATGCAATGACACTGGTTGTTGCTACTAAAAAGAACACACATGCAATGACACTGGTGGATCCATGTGTGGATTGTGAAGAGAACACACATGCAATGACACTGGTGGATCCATAGGTGGTATGTGAGAAGAACAACCATGAAATGACTCTGGTTGTTGTTAGTAAAAAGAACACACATTGAATGACACTGGTGGATCCATAGGTGGATTGTGAAAAGAGCACACATGCAATGACTCCAGTTGTTGTTAGTGAAAAGAACACACATGCAATGACACTGGTTGTTGTTACTAAAAATAACACACATGCAATGACACTGGTGGATCCATGGGTGGATTGTGAAAAGAGCACACATGCAATGACAAATGGTGGATCCAAATCTGGTATGTGAAAAGAACACACATGCAATGACTCTAGTTGTTGTTAGTGAAAATATCACACATGCAATGACACCGGTGGATCCATGTGTGGTCTCTGAAGAGAGCACGTATTTCAATGACTCTGGTTGTTGTTAGTAACAAGAACACATATGCAATGACACTGGTGTATCCATGTGTGGTCTCTGAAGAGAACACACATGCAATGACTCTGGTTGTTGTTACTAAAAAGAGCACACATGCAATGACACTGTTGGATCCATGTGTGGATTATGAAGAGAACACACATGCAATGACACTGGTGGATCCATGTGTGGTCTCTAAAGAGAACACACATGCAATGACACTGGTTGTTGTTAGTAAAAAGAACACACATGCAATGACATTGGTGGATCCATGTGTGGATTGTGAAGAGAACACACATGCAATGACACTGGTGGATCCATAGGTGGTATGTGAGAAGAACAGCCATGAAACGACTCTGGTTGTTGTTAGTAAAAAGAACACACATGCAGTGACACTGGTGGATCCATAGGTGGATTGTGAAAAAGCACACATGCAATGACTCCAGTTGTTGTTAGTGAAAAGAACACACATGCAATGACACTAGTTGTTGTTACTAAAAAGAACACACGTGCAATGACACTGGTGGATCCATGTGTGGATTGTGAAAAGAGCACACATGCAATGGGTGGATCCATATGTGGTATGTGAAAAGAACACACATACAATGACTCCAGTTGTTGTTAGTTAAAAGAGCACACATGCAATGACACTGGTGGATCCACATGTGGTATGTGAAAAGAACACACATGCAATGACTCTAGTTGTTGTTAGTGAAAAGAGCACACATGCAATAACACCGGTGGATCCATGTGTGGTATCTGAAGAGAGCACACATTTCAATGACTCTGGTTGTTGTTAGTAAAAAGAACACATTTGCAATGACACCGGTGGATCCATGTGTGGTCTCTAAAGAGAACACACATGCAATGACATTGGTTGTTGTTACTAAAAAGAACAAACATGCAATGACACTGGTGGATCCAAGTGTGGTCTCTGAAGAGAACACACATGCAATGACACTGGTTGTTGTTACTAAAAAGAACACACATGCAATGACACTAGTGGATCCATGTGTGGATTGTGAAGAGAACACGCATGCAATGACACTGGTGGATCCATAGGTGGTATGTGAGAAGAACAGCCATGAAATGACTCTGGTTGTTGTTAGTAAAAAGAACACACATGCAATGACACTGGTGGATCCATAGGTGGATTGTGAAAATAGCACACATGCAGTGCCTCCAGTTGTTGTTAGTGAAAAGAACACACATGCATGGCACTGGTTGTTGTTACTAAAAATAACACACATGCAATGACACTGGTGGATCCATGGGTGGATTGTGAAAAGAGCACACATGCAATGACACTGGTGGATCCATATGTGGTATGTGAAAAACACACACATGCAATGACTCTAGTTGTTGTTAGTGAAAAGAGCACATATGCAATGACACTGGTGGATCCATGTGTGGTCTCTGAAGAGAGCACACATTTCAATGACTCTGGTTGTTGTTAGTAAAAAGAACACACATGCAATGACACTGGTGGATCCATGTGTGGTCTCTGAAGAGAACACACATGCAATGACTCTGGTTGTTGTTACTAGAAAGAGCACACATGCAATGACACTGGTGGATCCATGTGTGGATTGTGAAGAGAACACACATGCAATGACACCGGTTGTTGTTACTAAAAAGAACACACATGCAATGACACCGGTGGATCCATGTGTGGTCTCTAAAGAGAACACACATGCAATGACACTAGTTGTTATTAGTAAAAAGAACACACATGCAATGACACTGGTGGATCCATGTGTGGATTGTGAAGAGAACACACATGCAATGACACTGGTGGATCCATAAGTGGTATGTGAGAAGAACAGCCATGGAATGACTCTGGTTGTTAGTAAAAAGAACAAACATGCTATGACACTGGTGGATCCATAGGTGGATTGTGAAAAGAGCACACATGCAATGACTCCAGTTGTTGTTAGTGAAAAAAAACACATGCAATAACACTGGTTGTTGTTTCTAAAAAGAACACACATGCAATGACACTGGTGGATCCATGTGTGGTCTCTGAAGAGAGCACACATGCAATGACAATGCTGGATCCATATGTGGTATGTGAAAATAACACACATCTAATGACTCCAGTTGTTGTTAGTGAAAAGAAGATACATGCAATGACACCGGTGGATCCATGTGTGGTCTGTGAAGAGAGCACACATTTCAATGACTCTGGTTGTTTTTAGTAAAAAGAACACACATGCAATGACACTGGTGGATCCATGTGTGGTCTCTGAAGAGAGCACACATTTCAATGACTCTAGTTGTTGTTAGTAAAAAGAACACACATACAATGACACTGGTGGATCCATGTGTGGTCTCTGAAGAGAACACACATGCAATGACACTGGTTGTTGTTACTAAAAAGAACACACATGCAATGACACTGGTGGATCCATGTGTGGATTGTGAAGAGAACACACATGCAATAACACTGGTGGATTCATAGGTGGTTTGTGATAAGAACAGCCAGGAAATGACTCTGTTTGTTATTAGTAAAAAGAACACACATGCAATGACACTGGTGGATCCATAGGTGGATTGTGAAAAGAGGACACATGCAATGACTCTAGTTGTTGTTAGTGAAAAGAACACACATGCAATGACACTAGTTGTTGTTACTAAAAAGAACACACATGCAATGACACTGGTGGATCCATGGGTGGATTGTGAAAAGAGCACACATGCAATGACACTGGTGGATCCATATGTGGTATGTGAAAAGAACACACATGCAATGACTCCAGTTGTTGTTAGTGAAAAGAGCACACATGCAATGACATCGGTGGATCCATGTGTGGTCTCTGAATAGAGCACACATTTCAATGACTCTAGTTGTTGTTAGTAAAAAGAACACGCATGCAATGATACTGGTGGATCCATGTGTGGTCTCTGAAGAGAACACACATGCAATGACTCTAGTTGTTGTTAGTGAAAAGAGCACACATGCAATGACACTGGTGGATCCATGTGTGGATTGTGAAGAGAACACACATGCAATGACACTGGTGGATCCATAGGTGGTATGTGAGAAGAACAGCCATGAAATGACTCTAGTTGTTGTTAGTAAAAAGAACACACATGCAATGACTCCAGTTGTTGTTAGTGAAAAGAACACACATGCAATGACTCCAGTTGTTGTTAGTGAAAAGAACACACATGCAATGACATCGGTGGATCCATGTGTGGTCTCTGAAGAGAACACATGTGCAATGACACTGGTTGTTGTTACTAAAAAGAACACACATGCAATGACACTGGTGGATCCATGTGTGGATTGTGAAGAGAACACACATGCAATGACACTGGTTGTTGTTACTAAAAAGAACACACATGCAATGACACTGGTGGATCCATAGGTGGATTGTGAAAAGAGCACACATGCAATGACTCCAGTTGTTGTTAGTGAAAAGAACACACATGCAATGACACTGGTTGTTGTTACTAAAAAGAACACACATGCAATGACACTGGTGGATCCATATGTGGATTGTGAAAAGAGCACACATGCAATGACTCCAGTTGTTGTTAGTGAAAAGAACATACATGCAATGACACTGGTGGATCCATGTGTGGTCTCTGTAGAGAACGCACATTTCAATGACACTGGTGGATCCATATGTGGTATGTGAAAAGAACACACATGCAATGACTCTGGTTGTTGTTAGTGAAAAGAATACACATGCAATGACACTTGTGGATCCATAGGTGGTATGTGAAAAGAACACACATTTCAATGACTCTGGTTGTTGTTACTAAAAACAACACACATGCAATGACACTGGTGGATCCATGGGTGGATTGTGAAAAGAACACACATGCAATGACACTGGTGGATCCATATGTGGTATGTGAAAAGAACACACATTTCAATGACTCTGGTTGTTGTTACTAAAAAGAACACACATGCAATGACACTGGTGGATCCATGGGTGGATTGTGAAAAGAACACACATGCAATGACACTGGTGGATCCATATACGGTATGTGAAAAGAACACACATTTCAATGACTCTGGTTATTGTTACTAAAAAGAACACACATGCAATGACACTGGTGGATCCATGTGTGGTCTATGTAGAGAACACACATTTCAATGACACTAGTAGATCCATATGTGGTATGTGAAAAGAACACACATGTAATGACTCTAGTTGTTATTAGTGAAAAGAACACACATGCAATGACACTGGTGGATCCATAGGTGGTATGTGAAAAGAACACACATTTCAATGACTCTGGTTGTTGTTACTAAAAATAACACACATGCAATGACACTGGTGGATCCATGGGTGGATTGTGAAAAGAGCACACATGCAATGACACTGGTGGATCCATATGTGGTATGTGAAAAGAACACACAAGCAATGACTCCAGTTGTTGTTAGTGAAAAGAACATACATGCAATGACACCGGTGAATCCATGTGTGGTCGCTGAAGAGAACACACATGCAATAACACCGGTTGTTATTACTAAAAAGAACACACATGCAATGACACCGGTGGATCAATGTGTGGTCTCTGAAGAGAACAAATATGCAATAACACTAGATGTTGTTAGTAAAAAGAACACACATGCAACGACACTGGTGGATCCATGTGTGGTTTGTGAAGAGAACACACATGCAATGACACTTGTGGATCCATAGGTAGTATGTGAGAAGAACAGCCATGCAATGACTCCAGTTGTTGTTAGTGAAAAGAACATGCATGCAATGACACTGGTGGATCCATGTGTGGTCTCTGTAGAGAACATACATTTCAATGACACTGGTGGATCCATATGTGGTATGTGAAGAGAACACACATGCAATGACTCTGGTTGTTGTTAGTGAAAAGAATACACATGCAATGACACTTGTGGATCCATAGGTGGTATGTGAAAAGAACACACATTTCAATGACTCTGGTTGTTGTTACTAAAAACAACACACATGCAATGACACTGGTGGATCCATGGGTGGATTGTGAAAAGAACACACATGCAATGACACTGGTGGATCCATATGTGGTATGTGAAAAGAACACACATTTCAATGACTCTGGTTGTTGTTACTAAAAAGAACACACATGCAATGACACTGGTGGATCCATGGGTGGATTGTGAAAAGAACACACATGCAATGACACGGGTGGATCCATATGTGGTATGTGAAAAGAACACACATTTCAATGACTCTGGTTATTGTTACTAAAAAGAACACACATGTAATGACACTGGTGGATCCATGTGTGGTCTCTGTAGAGAACACACATTTCAATGACACTAGTGGATCCATATGTGGTATGTGAAAAGAACACAATGTAATGACTCTGGTTGTTATTAGTGAAAAGAACACACATGCAATGACACTGGTGGATCCATAGGTGGTATGTGAAAAGAGCACATATGCAATGACACTAATTGTTGTTACTAAAAAGAACACACATGCAATGACACTGGTGGATCCATGTGTGGATTGTGAAAAGAGCACACATGCAATGACTCCAGTTGTTGTTAGTGAAAAGAACGTACATGCAATGACACTGGTTTTTGTTAGTGAAAAGAACACACATGCAATGACTTTAGTTGTTGTTAGTGAAAAGAACACACATGCAATGACACTGGTGGATCCATAGGTGGTATGTGAAAAGAACACACATTTCAATGACTCTAGTTGTTGTTACTAAAAAGAACACACATGCAATGACACTGGTGGATCCATGGGTGGATTGTGAAAAGAACACACATGCAATGACACTGGTGGATCCATATGTGGTATGTGAAAAGAACACACATTTCAATGACTCTAGTTGTTGTTACTAAAAAGAACACACATGCAATGACACTCGTGGATCCATGTGTGGTCTCTGTAGAGAACACACATTTCAATGACACCGGTGGATCCATATATGGTATGTGAAAAGAACACACATGCAATGACTCTGGTTGTTGTTAGTGAAAAGAACACATATGCAATGATACTGGTTGATCCATAGGTGGTATGTGAAAAGAACACACATTTCACTGACTCTAGTTGTTGTTACTAAAAATAACACACATGCAATGACACTGGTGGATCGATGGGTGGATTGTGAAAAGAGCACACATGCAATGGCACTGGTTGATCCATATGTGGTATGTGAAAAGAACACACATACAATGACTCCAGTTGTTGTTAGTGAAAAGGACATACATGCAATGACAGCGGTGGATCCATGTGTTGTCTCTGAAGAGAACTCACATGCAATGACACCGGTTGTTGTTACTAAAAAGAACACACATGCAATGACACCGGTGGATCCATGTGTGGTCTCTAAAGAGAACACACATGCAATGACACTGGTTGTTGTTAGTAAAAAGAACACACATGCAATGACACTGGTGGATCCATGTGTGGATTGTGAATAGAACACACATGCAATGACACTGCTGGATCCATAAGTGGTATGTGAGAAGAACAGCCATGAAATGACTCTGGTTGTTGTTAGTAAAAAGAACACATATGCAATGACACTAGTGGATCCATAGGTGGATTGTGAAAAGAGAACACATGCAATGCCTCCAGTTGTTGTTAGTGAAAAGAACACACATGCAATGACACTAGTTGTTGTTACTAAAAAGAACACACGTGCAATGACACTGGTGGATCCATGTGTGGATTGTGAAAATAGCACACATGCAATGACTCCAGTTGTTGTTAGTGGAAAGAACATACATGCAATGACACTGGTGGATCCATGGGTGGTCTCTGTAGAGAACATACATTTCAATGACACAGATGGATCCATATGTGGTATGTGAAAAGAACACACATGCAATGACTCTTGTTGTTGTTAGTGAAAAGAACACACATGCAATGACACTGGTGGATCCATAGGTGGTATGTGAAAAGAACACACATTTCAATGACTCTGGCTGTTGTTACTAAAAATAACACATATGCAATAAAACTGGTGGATCCATGGGTGAATTGTGAAAAGAGCACACCTGTAATGACACTGGTGGATCCATATGTGGTATGTGAAAAGAACACACATGCAATGACACTGGTGGATCCATGTGTGGTCTCTGAAGAGAAGACACATGCAATGACACCGGTTGTTGTTACTAAAAAGAACACACATGCAATGACACTGGTGGATCCATAGGTGGTATGTGAGAAGAATAGCCATGAAATGACTCTGGTTGTTGTTAGTAAAAAGAACACAGATGCAATGACTCCAATTGTTTTTAGTGAAAAGAACACACAAGCAATGACTCCAGTTGTTGTTAGTGAAAAGAACATACATGCAATGACACCGGTGGATCCATATGTGGTCTCTGAAGAGAGCACACATTTCAATGACTCTGGTTGTTGTTATTAAAAAGAACACACATGCAATGACACTGGTGGATCCATGTGTGGTCTCTGAAGAGAACACACATGCAATGACACTGGTTGTTGTTACTAAAAAGAACACACATGCAATGACACTGGTGGATCCATGTGTGGATTGTGAAGAGAACACACATGCAATGACACTGGTGGATCCATAGGTGGTATGTGAGAAGAACAGCCATGAAATGACTCTGGTTGTTGTTAGTAAAAAGAACACACATGCAATGACACTGGTGGATCCATAGGTGGATTGTGAAAAGAGCACACATGCAATGACTCCAGTTGTTGTTAGTGAAAAGAACACACATGCAATGACACTGGTTGTTGTTACTAAAAAGAACACACATGCAATGACACTGGTGGATCCATGGGTGGATTGTGAAAAGAACACACATGCAATGACACTGGTGGATCCATATGTGGTATGTGAAAAGAACACACATGCAATGACTCTAGTTGTTGTTAGTGAAAAGAGCACACATGCAATGACACTGGTGGATCTATGTGTGGTCTCTAAAGAGAGCACACATTTCAATGACTCTGGTTGTTGTTAGTAAAAAGAACACACATGCAATGACACTGGTGGATCCATGTGTGGTATGTGAGAAGAACAGCCATGAAATAACTCTGGTTGTTGTTAGTAAAAAGAACACACATGCAATGACTCTAGTTGTTGTTAGTGATAAGAACACACATGCAATGACTCCAGTTGTTGTTAGTGAAAAGAACATACATGCAATGACACCATTGAATCCATTTGTGGTCTCTAAAGAGAGCACACATTTCAATGACTTTGGTTGTTGTTAGTAAAAAGAACACACGTGCAATGACACTGGTGGATCCATGTGTGGTCTCTGAAGAGAACACACATGCAATGACACTGGTTGTTGTTACTAAAAAGAACACACATGCAATGACATTGGTGGATCCATGTGTGGATTGTGAAGAGAACACACATGCAATGACACTAGTGGATCCATAGGTGGTATGTGAGAAGAACAACCATGACATGACTTTGGTTGTTGTTAGTAAAAAGAACACACATGCAATGACACTGGTGGATCCATAGGTGGATTGTGAAAAGAGCACACATGCAATGACAGTGGTGGATCCATATGTGGTATGTGAGAAGAACGCACATGCAATGACTCTAGTTGTTGTTAGTGAAAAGAACATACATGCAATGACACTCGTGGATCCATGTGTGGTCTCTGAAGAGAACACACATTTAAATGACTCTGGTGGATCCATATGTGGTATGTGAAAAGAGCACACATGCAATGACTCTGGTTGTTGTTAGTGAAAAGAACACACATGCAATGACACTGGTGGATCCATGGGTGGTATGTGAAAAGAACGCACATTTCAATGACTCTGGTTGTTGTTAGTAAAAAGAACACACATGCAATGACACTGGTGGATCCATAGGTGGATTGTGAAAAGAGCATACATGCAATAACTCCAGTTATTGTTAGTGAAAAGAAAATACCTGTAATGACACTGGTGGATCCATAGGTGGATTGTGAAAAGAGCACACATGCAATGACACTGGTGGATCCATATGTGTCATGTGAAAAGAACACACATGCAATGACTCTGGTTGTTGTTAGTAAAAAGAACACACATGCAATTACACTGGTGGATCCATAGGTGGATTGTGAAAAGAGCAAACATGCAATGACATTTGAATGGTACTGGTGGATCCATAGGCGGATTGTGAAAAGAGATTTTCCCTCTCTCTCTCTATCACACATCTCACAAAAGCCCAAACGTGTGGGGATCCCAAACATGTGCTCACTCTGGGTGCTATGCCCTGATTGGCTGACACAGATGTCACGCGTCTCCACCAACCGTTGGTCCCATGTGATCCAACGGGCAGGATAACCCCTCCCTTCTCCACTTTTTTTATGCATGGTCAATCCATGCCACCTCTCTATCCGTGCCACCGATACTTTGCCCATAAACAAGTGAAAATCCATCTATCTAACTAAAATAAATGATCATATTTCGAAGAAGCCATCATCTTCGTCTTCCGGTTCGTCCTCGTCTTCGTCAACGCCATGGTCCCTGCCATCGCCGCCGTTGGTGCCCTCCTCTGACGACTCGACACCGCCCCCTTCCTCGAATAAGCGTGCTACCTCCTCGTCGGAGTCCTCCTCCTCCTCCTCTTCGTAGTCCCACGGGTCCACGTCACTCTCCTCCGCTTCTGCCTCCAACTGATCGATGAACGCCTCCTTGTTGGCCGAGTCAGACTCGTCCAAAGAACTATATCCTCTTTTCTTCCTGGTCTTCTTCTCATTCCTCTTCTTGTCTGTACTCGCCGGTGCAACACGCGCCCCCGTCCTGGCTGCTACTTTGCACTCGTCCGACGCTGCAGGTACCCCACACTCCTCCTGCACGGCCGGTACGAGCTTCGACGTTGCGGTGTCCTCGAGTGCCAATGTCGATGAATCCTGGCGCGGTCGGACATGATGTGCTGCCTCAGCAGGCAACTCGCGAGCGAGGATGATGCAACGAAGAGCCGGGGACGCATGACGGTCAGTGGACGGCTTGGACCTTCCATTGCCACGACAACGGGGCATCGTGCTCAAGGTAGTTGCTCCGAATGGTCGATGGCGGGTACACAGAGTGGGGTGCCGATCTGATCAAGGACGAGGAACGGTTTCGTGCGTCGTGTTCACGCATGCATTTGTCGATTATCAAAAAAAGAAGAAGAAAGAAGTAATATCTCGCGTACTGAACATAATTTGATCACAAAAAAAGTGGCACAGCGTATTCTAGACTCGTAAATATCCCATGAGTGCCTGTCACGTGGAGTTCGACGGAGTTGGACGTGCCCATGTGATCGTGCAACAGTTGCGTGCGTCATTGCCCCATCAACACGTGACACACGCATGTGGGATGTGCACGCCGATTCCCGTGATGACCACTGGATCGCACTCCCCTTATTATATACTGGATTTTGGGCGGCGCCGAAGACCATTGAAGTGTCCATCGCAATAAAGACAAGTCCCATCGATTCCCTACCCCTGCCTCCCTGGATTCTTTGAGAAGGTAGACCGTACACGGTGGTCTTGTATAATAGTACTAGTACTATTGGACCACGACCTATACTCTTACTCTTCTCCCACACTAATAATCACTATCTCCTTCCTCCTGCCGCCGCCACACTCACCCTGCAAGCCATGGCTCCACTGAGGAGGGGGAGAGGCCGGTCGACGATCCTCATGGAGAAAAGGGAGAGAAATCGCCGCGAGGCACTTATTGCTCTACCAGCCGCTCAAGCCCACCCTCTAATCGAGGCCCAATCTCTCCCGACAATGGTGCCTAATGTTCTAGCAGGCGAGGGCTCCTCCCGGTACGGTCTCCTTATTCTACTTCTTCTCCATCTCCCTCTCCATAATGATCTCAATCAGCTTCTTCTTGTTTTTCTTCTTCTTCTGGATCTTCCTCTTCTACGTATTACAGGTCGGCCGTGGAGCCCGAATCCACCACGACGGAGGCGTTGTAGGACCCGTTCGGCCCTGTTCCATGTCTCAGCGAGGTAGCAAATCTCCACGCTGTTATTTCTCCGAGTTATGATGTGGATTTCTTAGATGCTGTCCGCCCCTCATTGGTTTTTCTTCTTCTTTTGCGAGTTGTATTAGTTTTCATGAATATGACTGGATCTCTTGGTCTTTCCTTAATACCGCTGTTCATAGATTCACTATGGATTTTTTGTGATTAGGATTAGTTTATCGTGGTCATGAATAGATCTCCAGGTCCATTTTTTAACACTGCGGCCAATAGATTCAATGGGGATTTTTTTGATCTGTATTAGTATTCACCTGGGACCTGGAGTGTAAATGTAGAATTCCTATTTCAATTAACATGAACGATGCAGTGATCGAAGGCCGAGTATCGTGAGAAGGTGGCCGCGATCAGTTCCAAGATTGCCAACCAACACGAGCTTGCATGCTCGCTCACCCAAGCTAATGAGAGCCTACACAAGCAATTATCTGTGTAGAAGGAGATCTTGCTAGATTTTGCACGTGACGTCGTTAGGCTGCAGAAAGTGCTCGACCGTAACTTGATCAGGAAAGAACAGGCCATCAAGATAATCAACGAGCTCACGGAGGAGAAGAAGAATCTCATGGAAAGGTGCATTCTCCTGCCGCACGAAGTCAGCGAGGCACTCAGAGGATGCGTCGAGGAAACCAAGGCTACCATCCGAGCCTACCATGACAGGAACCGTTGCCTGGATGCAGTCAAGGAGATGAAGGCGGACATGAGCAGAGGGATCACCGTACTCGAGGGTGTTCGGAAAGAGAACGAGGAGCTAAGGGCATGTCTGGAGGCGTATTGGAGCAATGCCCAAGTCTGATTCCCGTTAGCGGGGACACGAATACCAGTTCGTCCTCCTCTCCTTTTGTAATGTTTAGGGTTCAGGGAGCAATGCCCATGTCTTCTTCCCATTATAGGGTGCAATAAGAATCCTAGGGCAACTCCTTATCTATGTGGACATGTGTTGGTGTTCATGTTCATGAATGGACACCATGTTCTCTTTCCATTATGTATCTAGACATGGGTTTCTGCATTATGAGTTTGCCACTCTCCCACTACTATTTGGTGATATTGGAAAAAACCCACGGCACACTAAACTGCTGATAAATCTTATTTGTCTTTGAAATTGAAATTATGACAGTGCCACTAGTCGATTCATAAAATGTTGATTAGTCCTAGATTGCTTCTTCCTTGAAATTATGACAGTGCCACTAGTCGATTGAGTTAATTATGGAAACTAACCAGCTTGTCCTGGTGAACTAAACAAACCATACTATGTATTTTTGTTGCAGGGAAAGAGGCGAAAGATCGACCAGGACCTAGCGACCTGGCTAAATGACAAGATAGCAATCCAAAGGGAGAAGCGAAATTCCCAGAAACTGGCCTTTGACCAACTGCGCGCTGAAGTCGCGGTCCTTTCTGACAAGTGCCAGAAACTAAAGGAGTTAAATGCCGACTGGGCGAAGCTACACAGTGAAGGTCGCGCCTCGGCTAGGAAGCAGACGGAGATCATGAAAGGGATCTTGAAGGAAAATCGTATGGCTACGGACAAAATTCTCCAATCCGTGATGGAGCGCTGGAACCTACGGCTGAAGCACGACATAGTACTGAAGGAGCTGGCCAATCTTAGGGAGGAAAATAGGCAGCTCCGGGCCAGGCTCACTTGAACACAACATATGTCTATTTAATACTGAACTGCCTGGTTTATCCGATTTATCCTCTGCAGTGGTGATTTTGTAAGCGTGAACTTAACTCTATGCACGATATGTGTGTTCGTCTGAAATTAGTTTGCTCGAGGATTGAGTTTGGCTTAGTTCGGAAAGCGCAACTCCAAGTCTTACAATTAACTAGTTTCAGGCATTGGTACAACATAAATTATTCATCTCGAATATCCTTTATCCTCTATAGTCTATCCTTGTTCACCATCGCGCGCCTTCTTTAGTTCCTTCAACAGTTCCGCAATGCAGTACTCTAGCTTCTTCTTATCTTCCCTGAGCTGATCCCTCTCCTTTTATGCATTATGAATCAGCAACCTATGACTATCCTGAAGCTTCTTTGCAGTTCCAACAACCAAGCTCCCATCGATTCCGTCAGTTAGCCCTGACTGCAAATTCTTGATTTCTTGTTCCAGCTCCTTATTTCGTACCGATAGCTTGTAATTTTTTTCAGCTGCATCACTTACATCAGTAAGTCTCCCCGACCTTTCCAACTCATACATCTCCCATAACCGTGCCAAACATTTCTTAAGTGCATCTGGCCACTCAAGATCCACCCACTCTACTGCTTTACACACCGGGCCAACCTAAAGACACACACTATAGTGTTATGAACATGCACGATACATTTTACTTCATGTCACAGTTGCACATAATGTAAACAAACCTGATTTGTACAGCCCAAAAACCTTCTCCCAGTGTTACTGCCTTAGAATGCAACATATCTCCTTAGTTTTAGCCCATGGTCACATGGCACTTCTTCATTGAGATCTAGGCCCTCCCATTCGGAGTCGTAGATCGTCCTTGGTACCTCTAGGTAAACGCAAAGCTGAAATCAAACACGATTGCATGCACATATGGAGCTCAGATCGAGAGATTTACCATTGCCTAACCCTAGCCCGAGAAAACAGAGGAACTCACATCATGGAAGGAATACTCGATGTCGGAGAGAAGGCTGTCGCTGCTCAACTGGTCGTCCTCGCCGTTCAAGGATAGCATGGCGAATGCGTCATCATAGGCGACGGCGACGGTGACGGCTTTGGCGTCGGCGAGAGAGAGAGAGAGAGAGAGAGAGAGAGAGAGAGAGAGAGAGAGAGAGAGAGAGAGAGAGAGAGAGAGAGAGAGAGAGAGAGAGAGAGAGAGAGAGAGAGAGAGAGAGAGAGAGAGAGAGAGAGAGAGAGAGAGAGCAGCCCTTCTACCGCTGCAACGATGACTAAATTGGCATGTTACAATAGTTTAATGGATACCATGCCCTTTCCCTGGATTACTGTCTCCTGCCTGATATGGATTCTCTTCACACATTCTCATTTCAAATATTAAACCTGCACTCCCTCCATCCCAATTTCATTGCCTAACGAAAACATACCAGTATATTACATCATCCAAAGAAACAAAATCATGTCAACTACAAGGTACTTATGCATCACTTCTTCAGTCATGGTTTCACAAAACATTACATTATAATCTCCCAATAAACATAACCACAACATGGTTTGACAAAACATCACATTACAATCTCTCAACAAACGTAATCACAGAAACAAGTATATTACATCAACTCAAGAAACAAAATCATGTCGACTACAAGGTGCTTACACATCACTTGTCCTGTCATGGTTTCGCAAAACATTACATTATAGTCTCTCAACAAACAAAATAACAGAAACAAGTACAGTACATCATCTCAAGAAACATAATCATGTAAACTACAATATATTTATGCATCACTAGTCCAGTCATGGTTTCACAAAACATTACATTACAATGTCCCAACAAACATAATAACAGAAACAAGTACGGTACGTCATCTTAAGAAACATAATCATGTCAACTACAATGTACTTATGTCTTATTACAACAACGATGGTTTCAGTGAGTGACATGTCCGAAAATCTCAACAGATCGCACAACATTATATCGCAATCTCTCAACAAACATAATCACACAAGCACGCTCTAAATGCAACAATAGTCAATATTACAAATACAGGCAGGGGAACCCCGTGATTCATATAACAAGCCCAGGGTAGCTCATCAGATCTCATCAACATCGACCACCTCATTCTGTTCAGCCACTACAGGGGCATCTACATCCACTATAACCTGTTCAACAACATCAGAAATGGTACCAAGGAAGAACACCTTCCTGGTTTGCTTCTTTCGCCGCATAATCTGCATAAGATCTTCAGTATCCAAAACATCTATGAATTGCTGCTTCTTATGATGCCACCACCGGATTTTTTCCATCTGCTTAAGGCCAATACTGATTTCCTTACAGATCATCTCTCTCATTTCATCAAGAGTTATGTTTTTGGAATCGACAATGATCTCCACAGTACATGACGAAACTGGCTTATTAACTCCCTCATCAAGTTTTGCCATGTATGAATCCACCTCTATGCGTATACTGAACTTATCTAAATCAGCATCTATTGGTTCGTATTCTTTAGGAGTAGAAGCTCTGGCAGCAAGATCTCCAGCATCTGCATACATATCATTAATCATCGCTTCAACTTTCACCTTACGATCAACTGCACAACACTCCCAAACCATCTGAAGCTCATGGGAGTGCTCAATTTGCTGATAGGTATCATTCATGTTGCGCCACACCAATTTTGTCCTCTGTCTAGAACCCCAGGGAATTCTAGCAGCAAGCATACCTACCAGCTGCGAAACAAACACAACCTCTTTGCAATTCACAAGCAGATGCACATCTTGCCCGAACACAACCCTCTTGCAACCAAAATCAAGCTTTGCAGTGTACTGCCAAACATGAACTGTGAACTCATATAGGTCCCTTGTATCAAAGCTGTGCCTAATTTGATTAAAAAGGGGAACATTTTAGTTCATTCGATTCTATTATGTCGTAACTAATCTACTTGCAAGATAAGGGACATATAAGAAATATTCACCTCTCGCTCTTCTCCCGGGTTTTTTTCTTCGAGATTTGAGTGCTGTATCCGCCCACCGGAGCCGAACAATACGCCGTCGGCCTTGCTTTTCTCTTCAACCCGCTGCTCGTACGTACCTTGGGAGCAGAATCCTTGCTGGCCTCCTCGCTAACCGGGGCTGAAGACCTCGCTGCTGCTACGCATTGAGCCCCAGACTTGGGCCCTGGCGGACCCTTTCAGTCGGCGACGTAGCTACAACCTTCGCCTTGTAAGACATGCTGGGCCGCCGCCGCCGGATTTAGTGTCGGGGGAGGGAGAAAAAAGGTCCTCCGCCACCGGCAGATTTAGGGTTAGGGAAGGGAAGAAAAGGGACCGCCGCCGCTGCCGCAGCAAGATTTAGTGTCGCGAGTTAGAAAAATACAGTAATGGATTTGCCCCTACGACACGTGCAGGGTGGCTAAGAAGAGTGACCGGCAAATGAGGGGCACAACAGAAACTAGTGTAACGGAATATCCTAACTTAACGGGCGCGATTTGAAAATATTGGGTTTGGCCATCATTCACTCGAAAGACACCTCTCAGCAATTGGCGCCCCAACTTTTCGAATCGCGGTGATAAAAATCAACTTGGGTACCGCGTTGCCTGGCCACCCCAACTTTCTGGCCGCAAAATGATATTCTCCTAATTACGGTATGATGGTCGTGCACACTAGCTTATTACTCCTGGGAGCACACGAGTGTGTAGGTGTAGGATGATACTATTAGTAGTAGTATCATAACCACATTGTATTTAATTATCCTAAAATCTAAGAAGAAAACCTACGCTCCCTGGTCCCTCAGGGCACACGCAAACGCAGGACATTTTCAATTTTTTGCATGGCATTTTCCATTCTTCAATTTTGTTTTTTGGCTGTGCCCTTGGATGCTCACCATGTGGCCAGATGGGGTGTATGCTCCGTGGAGCTAAAAACCTCATGTTCTCTCAATAGCACAATCATTAATTATTGAGGTATATACGTTTTTAGTTCCACAACTTGCAATGCGGAAGCGTTTAGGCCCACATCTTGCAAAGTGAGCAACACTAGCCCCACAACTTGTAACGAGGAACATTTTAGTCCAATTCAATCAAATTTCTGTGATTTTGTCTGAATTCGTCGTAAGTAATTCTAGAAGTGACACGTGGCATCATAATTTTTGCAAAATGACCCCTATGTATTTTCTGCCTGCCAGTTGTGACCTTTGTATGACTTGACAGGAGGATCTGAATAAGAAAACAAATAAGAAAAACTACCAATGAATTGTAGGGTATTTGAACTGATTACCTGCGCTACTGAAGAAATTAACCTTCACTACAACATGCACACATAAGTGATTAACTGAAGAGCGCTCTGGCTGATGTGTTCTTTATTTTGGATATTCAAAAATATGTGTTCTGGACTTCAATAACAACTCAACTTTATTCCTTTTCATTTTTGCGAATAAGAAAAAACTCAAGTTTATTCTAGACACTGCAGCTAGCTACTAGGTTAACGACAAAGCTATACAATTGATTTTATGGACCGTGCCAACATAGACGTGAGCATTTTTTGCATTCGTATGTGCTTTTTTATTGTATAAATAATTACTTCCCCCAAGTACTCCTTGTCTGGCATAATTACATCCTCTCAAGTACTCCTCGTCTCACATGAGTAGTCGTGGGCATCTACCGACATAGTGGCTTGTGGATGTGTGTGTTGTTGTACAAAAGTGTTACGTTCGAATCCATTCTCCTCTTAGAGATTTAACTATTTTATTTGTACGTCTACTAACAGGTGGCCCACTTATCAGTCCACATAGAGACACAAATGACATAAAAAATATAGAGGGGTCATTTAAGAAAAATCAACGTCATTTGTGGACAAATTAAGTCAAATTCACTAAAATTCCATCAAATTAGACTAAAATGCTCTCGAGATATAAGTTGAGAGACTAGTGTTGCTCATTTTTCAATATGTGGGACTAAAACGCTCTCCCAGTGCAAGATATGGGACTAAAGGTGTATATACCTCTTAATTATTTTACAGCCTCAATTGCTAGGCCGGAGGACCAATTAATGTTTCTAGTTTTGCTCAATTACTCCTCTAGTTGACCATAAAATATGAACCACCACGTCGTGTAATGCTCCTGGCCGATCATGTTGTTAAAACGGGAGTGCATCCATTGGATTGCATGTTTTCAATTAGATGCGGTGTGCACGTGCATTGACTGGATTTTAGGATTACTACTGCATGCAATAACTAGCTATAAAGCGAGTAGGTGAAGTTAATTCTCCGAACTAGTACTGCTCCGGCCTAGTAATACCGAACATAGGGAGTACCTCAAGTGTGGTTATATGGATGATCAGTTGATGTGACTCTCGGCCATGAATTCCTGACCATATAGCCGTATGTTCTACCACCTTTTTTACTACTACTACTAGTAGTACATGGACGCTAGCAAAATTCAAAATCTCAATCGAGCGGCAAAATCACACACACCAACTTCGAAGCATTTTCCGCCTAACCGTTTCAAAAACTTTGAGCCAAAATCTCCCACCTAGGGAGTACCATTTTTATATTATTATTATTATTATTATTATTATTATCAGATGGGCGCTTGTCATATTCAAAATCTCAATCGAGCAGCAAAACCGTACACCCACTTTGAAGCATTTCCCGCCCCTCCGTTTCAAAAACTTTGAGGCACAATCTCCCACCAGGGGAGTACCATTTTGTATTATTATCACAAGATGGGCGCTAGTCAAATTCAAAAACTCAATAGAGTGGCAAAACCGCACACCGACTTTGAAGCATTTCCCGCTCCTCCATTTCAAAAAATTTGAGGCAAAATCTCCCACCGAGGCAGTACCATTTTTGTATTATTATTAGATGGGCGCTTGTCAAATTCAAAATCTCAATTGAGCGGCTAAACCATACACTAACTTTGAAGCATTTCCCACCCCTCAGTTTCAAAAACTTTGAGGCAAAATATCCCACCGGGGCAGTACCATTTTTATATTATTATTAGATGGACAGTTGCCAAATTCAATATCTCAACAAGCGGCAAAATCACACACCAATCTTGAAGCATTTCCTGCCCCTCGGTTTCAAAAACTTTTGACTCCAAAATTCCGATTCTACCCATTGTTCTGACGCCCTATGGGCAAGCTAAAGTCAGTACCTTGGGGGAATGATCGTAATTTATGTTGCTGTTCACCTCCTTAGTCCGGATTCGCCCAGATTTTCCTGCTAGTCCTTCCAAAAATCCCAGCCCCTCTCTCCCATGCCCTCACCTCCACGACCATGACGCGCACCAGCTGGCGACAATTCCACGGCGATCGGACCCGCTTGAGTGGCGCTCTCATGCACCGCCGCGGAGCCGCTTCACCGATGCTCACCCATCGGATCTGGTTCACCCGGTCTCTCTGCCACTACACCGGAGCTGTGGTGTCGTTCACCATGCCGATGGCATCATCGACCGCCCAAGCTCTGTTTCTCGGCCGCCAAAAGCTACCCAACCGTACCGGATCCGCTTCACCGGTGTACACCGGACGGGATCTAGTTCAGGGAGTTCCATGTCCACCGTTGTAGACCAGCTGCTCGGCCGTTGCTGTTCATTGCACTAGATCTGCCTTAGGGACGCTCTCGTCCACCGCGCTCAAGCCGGCATCGACCGCCCAAGATCTGCTTCCCTGACGCCAACAACCACCGCAACCGTAGCACCCTCGGTGACCTGGACGTCACCCGCACGGTACCGATGATGGTTAGCCGCCTCTCCGACCAAGGTTATCCAAATCTGCAACCCATTTTTATTTTGTCAGCAGTATAGCAGGTTCAAGACTGTCGCAGTGAACTACATTTTTGTCATCGTGCTCGTACATACAAGTCAGTGGGCATGCCTGTTCTTCGTGCTAGTACATACAAGGTCATTAGACATGTTGGTTTGCATTCGCTGCTCTACAAATTTCAAGTCATGGACATGTCTGTTATTTTGTCATGCACATGTTTTTAACTACTCCATACAACAGTAATTGCCTACTATCGTGTAATTCTTGCAAAATCTGAAGTCAGCGGAAAATATTAGTGTGGATTCCCTGCTCTATAGTTGCTGAATCTATCTGGTTCGTCCTGAGATCAGTTCCTGCTATTATTTCATCCTTGGCATTGTTCTGCTATCATATAGTAGCCGTTTAAACTCTTCGTACTAATTCGATTATAATTTTGTTGTTGCCATCTGCTTCTTCAAAAGCTACATCACTAACTATTTCCTTTTTCTTGCATATAGCTCAAAATGGAACAATGAACATGTTGGTTTGCATAGCCTATTCTACAGGTTCACAAGGGATGCCATTAAATCCTTATCTGGTGCTGGTTCGTCCTGACAACAGCATAACTGTCCTCTACTTTGTAGTTCACTCGTGGTTTGCATTCCTGCTCTAGAAGTTCTCTTATGTTGCCATTATAATTTCTATCTGGTTGATTCTTAGCTATGATAGTAACTACATGCCATTGTGTAGCTCAACACAAATTCTGAGTCACCCAACGACTATGCATTCCAGGAGATGCCACTGCTTCCATATATATTTGCTGAAATGACCTTGCTTGTTTATATTTGCTAAAATTCTAAGAAACACTTTGTTTGATTGCTCATTTCATTCTAGGCACACTTGTCTAATGCTTGTTTATCTTGCTCTATAGGTTCACGAGCGACGCCATCATATCTTGCATCTGGTTCTAGGTCTGGTTTGTCCTAAGTCATGACATAACTATCCTCTACAATATATAGTTCATTCGTGGTTTGTATACCTGCTCTACAAGTTCCCGTATGATGTGGTTATAATTTCTATCTGGTTCATTCTTTGCTATGACAGTAACTGCATGCCATTTTGTTTCTCAGCACAAATTCCGAGTCACCCGACGTCTCTTGCATTTTAGGGTATAGAACTGCTTCCATATATATTTGTTGAAATGACCTGGCTAGTTTATTTTTGCTGAAATTCTAAGCCACACACACATTTTTTGATTGCTCGTTTCACGGTAGGCACACTTATTTAATGCATGCTTGCTTGTCCTATTTGTTTGACGTGTTGGTCAATAATTGAACCATTGACTAGTTGTAAACTCCAGATCATAGCTCCTGTCATATCAGTCAAATGAGTAGTTTGTCTTGTTTGATGTATTAACTTGTTATTACTTAGTTTCAGGGTGCAATTATTGCTATCTCCACCAAAGAGGGGGTGTAAGATCATGTCTCCTCCAATGTAGCTGTCACACTCAAAGGAAGATGCATGTGATCAATTGAGGACTCTGCTATCAACTTGATTGTCAACTGAAATGCCGATTTTTCTTTCCCTGGATTTGATAATATGTAATAATTTTAAGAAGTTTGGAGCTAATGTAATATCTAGATAACTCGCGTAGGCCATGTATGCATTTAGTTGACGCCGTCCACACATTGCGGTAGTCGTTACAGTAACTACGCCATGCAGGTCGATTAGGGAACAGTACTGTGCTTTGTTATTAGCCCGTCGTGTATTCGGCCGATGATGAACAGTAAAAATGTTGGGTTATATAGACGTTTTATGATATTGGCATGGGCTTCAGAAAAGGCCAAAATTGTAAAAGGCTGTAAACGTAATGGGCTGACCTACAAGTTGTAACTAGATGTAACAGTAATAGGCCGTAATGGTAACATGTCGTAAGAGTAACATGTCATAACAGTAACATGCCATAACAGTAACAGGCCTTAATAGTAGCAGGCCATAACAGAAACTACCCATCATAGTAACAGGCAAGAAACCGTGAAATCCCAGAATAGTAACAGGCCAAAACAGTAGCCGGCCTCAATAGTAAAGGGCCGCAACAGTGAAAGGCCAGAATAGTGACAAGCCAGAATAGTAACAGCCCGAGAAATTTCTAGGCGAGGGCAGTAATAGGCCGACATATTTACCAGACTAGAACAGTAAAGGGCCGCTTATTGGCCTGAACAGGTAAAGCCCGGAACAATGAAAGGCCAGGACAGTAACAAGCCTGAACAGTAACGGGCCATCTCAGACAAGGCCCGTCAGTAAGCAGCCCACAATGGGTTGTGATAAACAATGATGGACCGCCTGCAGGCCTTAAATGTACATGAGTGACTTGGCGCAGGCTGCTAATGGGCCGTAGAGTGTTGGACCATTATGGGCCTTCTTTAGGCCGAAACAGAATTGGGCCTGAAAGTTCACGGGCCACTGTTGGCTACAACTTTGGGCCCATTTCAAACAGTGCAGGACAAAACAGTAACGAGCCATCTTCTTATTGGACTCCCCTAATGGGCCGACCCAGTTAGTATTTACCAAGTCTTGGCTGGGCGTGGCTTCTGCCACGGTTTGTATGTCCGTTAACAGCGGTAACTGGCCGCTAACAGCGACTGCCACGTGGTAGTTTGCATGACGTCAACAGTCAACGCGGCTGGCAAACAGATCTACGACGGAACAAGTTTTCGTGGCTGAAGGTTGCGATCCGCCACGGTCAGGAAAAAAACCGTGGTAGATTCTTTTGTGACAGGGCTTTTTACCACAAAGGGCATCCGTCATAGAAGACTTCTTAGCCACGAAAAAGGGCCTTCAACCACAAAAATCGTCCATCGTAAAAGCCAACTTTTCTTGTAGTGCAAGCAAAACAAGTGAAATAGCAATTATTCATCTTATTGCAAGCAACAGGAGGAATTGTAAAATATCCATGACAAAGCATGGTCCGAGGGGTACCATTTTGATCATCATTTTAAGCAAAACATTGGAAAGAGCAATTGTTCAACAAAGTGCAAGCAATGATATCATCAATGTAATGTTTAGAGCATGATATGTCTATGGAAGCATCATCACAATAAATAATTTCACATGCTCAACATTATAAAAAGGCAAAGTATCACATGGAAACATCAATGAATCATATGTGATATCACAAACATCATCCATAGCATGCCAATCATCACAAATAATCATGTCCACTAGTGGGATCATGGCATCATCAACACCCTTATTTTTACCTTGTTCATACCTCTCATATGAAGTGAGTGTTGTGGTAGTATTGGCCTCCATGTGGGCGACTTCTTCATCTTCTTGATGTAGCCATGGTGTAGCATCATCTTCATGCACCATGTACATCTTATCGATAGGAGGCATCATCATCTCTAAGCTTGGCACTTCTTGATCCATGGAAACTAACACATCATGCGAAAACACACTAGAGGTAGAGGGTAAGTTGTTAGGAATCAAAATGGTCTCACATGACTTATCAACTACCACTCTCAACTCACTCGGTGTCTCGCTCATGCCCTCCAAGTGGAAGCACTCAATCTCACGGATGGTGGAGTCACTCATCTCACTCTTGCTTTCACTCAAGTGGGATAAGTGGCTCTCATACTCACATGGGATTGGTACCACATCATCACTCAAGCATATAGGGGTAGGCTCGATGTGCTCAACTCCATGCACCTCCTTTGGTGAAGGGAAAATCCCATGCTCACCATTCTCGACCTTGTCGCCATCTTGTACTTTGGGTGCCATTGTGGTGGTGGCACTCATATAGGAAGTATTGGTCCTTGACGCCATCTTTGCCATTGCACCCAATTGTTGGCAAAGCAAGTTGTTTTCTTCTATGTCTTAGGGGGTCATATTTTTGATGGCCTCGTCTAACTTGGCGAAGTAGAGGTCCATCTCTTTCTTGAATGACACTCTTGGAGTGCTTGGAGAATAAGTTGCATTGAAGCTCTTGTAGTTGGATGATTCATCTTGAACTTGAAGTTTTGGTGTTGAAGCTTGATGGCATGGAAGAAGGTTTGCTCTTGGTGCCGTTTTGGTGGTGGCACTAGTAGTTGAAGGTGCCTTATGATGACGGTGTTGACGGAGGTGATTGGCGTGCCTTGCCGAAGGTTTATGTTGGTGAAGCACTTGGTCATCCACATGACGCTCGCGACGATGGTCATTTTCCTTGGCACTCTTCATATGATGATGGTGCCTTCTTGACCTTGGTTGAGAATTATGGATAGTGCTCAACATGTATCCTCGGCCTTCATGGCTACGATGCCTTGGGTGATGTCTTGTATCCCCTTGATGTTGGCGATGATCATGAGAGGATGTATGTCAATGAAGATTCTTTCTTCGTGGCGCCTTGTGTGGAAGATGATGTTTGGGCGCCACCTTTCTTGGAGTAGGTGGCACTTGATGCCTTGGAGGTAGGCGCGCTTAACGCCTTGGAGATGGTGGTGCTTGGTGCATTGGAAATGGTGGCGCTTGACGACTTGGAGGTGATGGCGCTTGTCGCCTTGGAGATGGTGGAGCATGACGCCATGTAGGTGGTGGCGCTTAACTCCTTGGAGGTGGATCATCGAAGTAGGTGGTGCCCTTTGGTGTGGAATTCTTGGGCTTGAAGGTCATGGTTTCTTGATGACGCGTCTCCTCTTGCTTGGCGTAGTAGTCCTCCATCTCCAAGAAGTGGAGGTATTCTTCATGGCTCATGGAAGAGCCCTCGAATTTGTTGAAGTTCGCCACGTCCTCCATGCTTGGTGAGGTGTCATCATTGTAGCACTCGAAGTCGTCCATGCTTGGGGAGTCATTGTTTTTATAGTACTCCATATCACCCAAGCATGTGGAGCCATTTCCGGTGTAGTGCTCCATGCATGAGGAGCCATTGCTGGTGTAGCGCTCCAATTCCTTCATGCTTGAGGAGCCATAGTTGATGACGTGCTCCATGTCTTCCATGCATATGGAGTCGTCGTAGGTGTAGTGCTCCAGGTCCTCAAAGCATGTGGAGCCATTGTAGGCGTAGTGCTCCATCATGCCCTCTATACTTGTGGAGTCGTAGTCATTGTGGCTCATTGTGGATTCTTCATAGATATCATCCTTGTTTCCGGAGTCCCTAGACATGATTCACAAGACCAAGTGGTGTATATGGGAGTGGTAGGTGGGTTGGGGATGTAATGTCAAACCTTACTTTACCTTGGAAGATAGTATCGTGCAAGTGGCCACACTTGAGAGCAATCAAAACCATGTAAAGTGAAGTTCACGCGGAACACCAAAACCAACTAACCACTAAAAACACAAAGCTTATGGTGGATGGGTATGAAAAGTGGCATGTCCAAGAATAATCCAAAATTAAGATGTTGTAATGGCGAGTAAAGAACCACGATGATCACAAAGCAAAACAAGTCAATCCACAAGATAGGAATTATGTACAAGGAAACACACAGAGGGATAAATAGGACTTGTGCAACAGAGAAAGTGAGCTAAGAACCAAATAATTACCTAGCAAATACTATAAGCTCGTGCCGCATAAGTGCTAGGAGAGACGCTAGTTCGATTGCATAAAATTGGTGGGCTACAAGATATGCACAATAAGTACCACATATATGATGCTCATCGAGCTTGCGTTTCCTATTCTATGAGGCACTTGTTTGTTTGTTTCTTTTTATTTTTTAATTTTTTTCTCGTTTTCTTTACTTTTCTTTTTCACTTGCCTCTTCCTTGTGTCAATAACTATAGAAGATAACTATATGAGATAGCATGCTCACAACTTTTGCTAGGAATTCTACAAGGTATCAAATGTGCATAGCCCAAGCAATCATAGGAGGAACTAGTCTCAATAGGTGTTTGTTGATCACAAAGATAGTGTAGCTCACAAAGGAAAGCAAGCGGGGAGAAGTCGCAAAATTTTTATACCTTTTGTCGCTGATCTTCACCCTTTATTGGTGGATTTTGCCTTGCTCACGAAATATTTATGGATTAGATAGAATGAACCACTTGGACGATGATGTATACCTCCTTCTCCTCTTCGAAATGAGCTAAAGAATAACAAAATCCGAGTTCGAAGGCAAAAGTTATGCCTAAAATCGTGAAACAGTTTTTTGTCTGCAGGTGGGGCGGAGATTCCGGTCTAGGGGGTCCAGAAACTCCGGTATGGAGTCACTAACACTAGAAACTCCGGTCCTAGGCAGAAACTCTAGTCCGGTCGATTCTAGGACATCAAGAACTCAAACGGGACGCGTTTTGGGCAGAAAAACTCGAACCAAAACCTCAAATTGATGGCGGAAATCAAGGAATTAGGCTATGGAAACGTAGGGGAAGGTTGATCAACAAGTTTAACAAGTAATCCACGGATCAAAACCTACCAAAACTCACATAAATCACATATTGATCCAAAACACGAATTGGGGCTATTTTTGGTGAATTTTTCGAATTTATGGGGAAAATACCAAAACAATGAGAAATCCGTGGCAACCAAAAGTTGTTGATACGAGATGTTGAGGGCTAACCTCGTGGGTGGCCCGATGTTCGCGGATCTCATGGTTAAATCGATCGGAAAGCAAGGGTAAAGGGCAATGGTGGTGGAAGCGGATGCACACCTCGCGAAGAACACGATGAACACACGTAAAACTCACACGATACAAGGCCGATTGCTCCCACTGGTGGCCACCGGTCCGATAGAATCCTCGCAAGGAAAGATCGGTCGACGTGCTCCCTCTATCCCAAGCGGAGAGGGAAGAACACCTTGGAGAGGGTCTTGACAACTATGCTCACACACTCGCAAACATAGTCCTTGTACAGCGAGGGAGGCGCGATGCAAACTCCAACAAGGTGGTGACGATAGTCGGTCCCCTTTGGTAAGGGGATGAGGCAAAACTAGAGATTCCACAAAGGGGGTGTCTTTAGTCTATCATCTATGCCTAAGGGATACATGAGGGGGTGGGGGCACTATTTATAGGATAGCCACTAGTTCAGGTGTACTTTAGGCATAAAAGTGTAAAGTCTGGACGAATTTGGGGGTTACATGGGCAAGAGGCCCAAATGCCTTAACATGCCTAGCATTGTGGACCCCGGAGATTCCAATGTCATGGGCCGGAGACTCCGGTGTGGTCCGGAGACTCCTGTCTGTCTCCGGTTTGTCTCTGGAGTGGGGTTCAGGCTGTCCCAGGCCTCGGTCTGGGGGCTGGTCCGGAGTACAGCTGGAGATACCGGTGTTGTAGGCCGGAGACTTCGATCTTCAGGCCGGAGACTCCGGTCTTCAGGACGGAGACTCCGGTGTTTTAGCTACTACTTATTCCGTCTTCTCTTTCAAGCCTCCATCTTGTCGGGCTTGGTGCTCCGGGCTTCCTCCCTTGCCTCCGTACTTGTCGATATGAACCTATCATGAATATGGGATGTAGTATGAAGTAGTATACCATTCAAGAGATTAGGAAGTGGGCTCGCATAGAGGAACGAGATTCACCTTTGGAGTCCATGACAACTTGGTATAAGTTGGAGACCTTGATGTGGTAATGACTGTAGGTCGGGCTACATCAATACACACACTTGGAGATTAGAGGGATTAGCACGACTATGGAAAATGAGCAACAAAATGTCCTATCAAAGACTATGCTCGGTTGTCATGCCAATGCAAGGAGATACGGTGGCTCGTTTGTAAAGAGAGAATAAGTAATGGATTTGTGCACTTGCCTTGGGCGCTCTGATATCTCTTGCTTATAAGCTTGAGACTCTCGATGTTATGGGAGACTATGTGACATGGGCATAACCCCTCGGTTACCACTATTGGCATATCTGGTACAATCCAACGGAAGGCTCACCCGAAGATATGACAAGATCCATGAAGCCCATGACGATTCAATGGACATGAAGCCTACAAGGACACAGACTCCTAGCGATACAAGACAAGGAAAGTACAAGACTAGACTAGATACAAACTCTAATTGTATTGGTACCTGAGTCCTAGCCTCCTCATATATAAAGACTAGGAGGGTCCAACGAGGAGGATAGGCCCCAATAGATCTAGACAATAGACATCACCTCTCTCTCAGCGAGATCGCACCAAGTCGACTCAACGAGTTTGTACTCTTCATTGATAATACAAGCAGACAAGAAGGAAGTAGGGTTTCCTCTATGAGGGCCTGAACCTAGGTAAATCGCCTCCCTTGTTTGTTTGTTAAGCCGACGAAATTCCCAGCACTCTCCTTTTCCGCAAAACCCTAAGTCCACCACCATGGGCATTGCCGAGGTTACCCCTTGTCAATTGGTGCCGTCTATGGGAAATCTGAGTGCTGGACCGATGGATTCGGCGGCTTCCCCTTCATCAAGCAACGACTCGACGATCAGAAGCGGTCAGATCGGTTTCGGCTCCATTGATCTTCTTCCACACCCACCCACCCTTCTTCCGGCCTTCGACAACCTCGACGGATCTAATGATCGGAATCCTCAACTTTCACATCGGATCCACATGAAATTACCGCCTCTCAGATCTGATCTTTTTGGGTATGTCGGCTCCAATCATAGCACCTGAGGCAAACACCTTCATCTTCTATTGGCTCCACTGGAAGAGCCACCTCGCATCCAATAAACGTCGAGGATAATCACGACCATGTTGTAGAGTTTGGGGATTTGGATAATCTTTGCGATGGCCTCTCCTTTGGCTCTAACAGCAAGCCAACAACGACTCCATCATCCCCCATTGTGAACCTGACAAACATAATCTATGATGAACCTGGCAAAAGCTTCGACTCCGGGATCAAGAAAGCTACTTCGACTCTATTGCACACTGTTTAGACCCTACCGTGGACTATATCTTATTTGACTATGCACGAAGGCTCAACGGCAGCATAACCCTCGTGCGTGCAGTTCGTCATGTTTACGAGAAGTTCTAGAGGAATAAGAGATAATATTTAGAACAACGACCTGGCTTCCGGGAGAGAAAATCCATACGTTTGATGAAAGAAAAGGCCATGGTGATCAAGGAATTAGCTCTAAAATCAAGGCCACGATCCGAGGCAGATCGAGCAAAGCACTGGCAAATATCACGTGATATAGCTAGGAAGCATCCGAAGAACTCGAGCAAATATGAGGTCATGGTTTATACCACATCAACTACAAGTTGACTCTGACTATGCCCGGGGATGCACCCCGCAGCGTCAACTCCGTGTCCATCGCGCGACTCTGTCAACCACGCCGATTCTACACCCAGAGGATGCGCGGACTTTGCCGTGTGATGATCCGCTACACATCTTTAGTTGCAGCATCCCGCTAAAATCTTGGGGTGTGGTGACCCGCTAAAATCTTTAGTTGCGGCAACCCACTATAAATCTTTGGATGTAACGACCCATTGGCATCATCAGCTTTGGCTCCTCCGGCCACATCAACCTCGTCAACTACCAAAAAATCTAAGTTCTCTACTTCAAGTTGATTTCTTTCTTAGCTTAACTGCACTCGAAACACTCAAGTAACCTAAGTGCCATCGACTCCGTGCACTCGAGTACTCCGTATGCGATTTGCCGGGTAGGTGACTCTGCCTTAGTGTCAAATCCTTGAACTCCGACCTAGTTGCATCCCAACTGACAGGTCAGCAAGGTACTGAGACTAAGGGCGTTAGGATAATGAAAAGGTCTCGCGTTACGGTGCAAAAGAGTCGAGTCCAATGGCACCAGAAAATGTTATGACAAATCGAAAAGCAATATTCTTTACAAGATGCAAGTAATTCATAATTCTCTATGTTTTTTTTGCAAGGATGTCATCTACATCGAGATATTCTATCGAATACCTCCTCAGATAAAGAAGATTTCTAAGCTTATGCTCACCCGATAAAAATCAAGACCCAAATCGAGAGACTCCTCGGATGAAGATCATCTTTGCGTGCCCAATATCAATAAAGCTAAGTTCTCTTAACCGAGTCTACTTTTCATTATTCTATTACACCCGATACTCGGGGGCTCAGTCGAATAAATTATTACATAACCATACTCCGGTACTCGGGGGCTTCGCTACTTAGCGCAAACTTAAGAAATTTCTTTGGCTCCGCCATGAAACGCATCAAAAACACGCTTTGACCCGAGTAGCTGATCCAGCCCAATGGGCATTAGGCTAACGAAAAGGTCTCGCGAGGGGTGCAACCGCAATGGCCATCCACAAATATATTATGAAGTTCCAAATTACAACAAGCTATATTTTCGGCTGACTTTACACAATCTACATGTATTTTTCTAGGATCTTTATTTTATCTACACGGAGAAATTCTCGGATGAAGAAGATCTCTGAGCCTATGTCCGGTGCTGGCACTCGAACATAGCCTCGGGGGCTGCTCCCATCGGGAGCGCTGGTCGTGCACCCGATAAAAACAAAATACTCCTACGAAGTCAATAAAATATCAAAAATTCTCGAACCGTGTCCGTCGCGATAATATGTCTGAATGTCATATCTCTCAACATGAAGGTAAGACCCCATGATCTATCCTGTGTGGCCTGGTAACCGCACATGAATGCTCTCTACTAGTTATTATCGGTATCCACGATGCGATGAAAAATCCCGATGGACGCGTTGGGGGGAGGTACCCATAAAACATGAGCCTGGAATTCAGTACTCGATAAGACCTCCGCGACCCGAGCTGAATTACGCCAGTATATACCAAATTAGAGTGTAGGGACTCGAGTTTGAAGTAGGTTCACGATGTCTTTGCCCAAGAGAAATTAACTGGTTCTCGATCCGTCGGATGCACCAGACTCGTTATACCAAAATCCTCGTGAGAAACTTATTAAACTGATAGTTCGCATGTTCGATAGAAAAAATTCCTCCTATGGAGTCTGACATAAAAGAAAAGTTACAAGAACTGCATTGAGAAATTCCTCGGATCATGAAAACTTGAGCCTATGCTCGAACGCATGCGTTCAACACATAGCCTCGGAGGTTACTCCCATCGGAGTGCTGTTCGCGCACCCGAAAGAAAAGGCAGAAATCCTCCAACAGGAGTCGACAAAAGATACAATGATGAAGAAATACCTTTGAGCCTACCCGAGTGTAGCCTCAGTAGTTACTCCCATCGAGAACACCCGAAATTCCAATATCACTTCAAGAACAAGACAACTTCATCCATTGCATCAGCCAAACAAGGCAGTCGAGAAATTCACGCATCCGAAGAAATCTTCGAGTTCACCTTGCGGGCATATTAAAAAGACTTTGAGTCTATGCTCGGATGCAAGCACCTGAACATAGCCTCGGGGGCCACTGACATGAGTATAACCCCTCAGATTCCCACTATTGGCATATATGGTATGGCCCAACGGAAGGCTCACCCGGAGATATGACAAGATCAATGAAGCCCATGACGATTCAACAAACATGAAGCCTACAAGGACACAGACTCCTAGTGATACTAGACAAGGAAAGTACAAGACTAGACTAGATACGAACTCTAACTAGTAAACCAACTTGTATTGGTACCGGAGACCTAGCCTCCTCATATATAAAGGCTAGGAGGGTCCAACGAGGAGGATAGGCCCCCATAGATCTAGACAATAGACATCACCTCTCTCTCTCTCGACAAGATCGCACATAGTCGACTCAACGAGTTTGTACTCTTCATTGATAATACGAGCAGACAAGCAGGAAGTAGGGTTTCCTCTATGAGGGTCTAAACCTGGGTAAATCGCCTCCCTTGTTTGGGTATTAAGCTGACGAAATTCCTAGCGCTCTGCTTTTCCTCAAAACCCTAAGTCCATCACCATGGGCATTGTCGAGGTTACCCCTCGTCACTATGTGTATTTTTCAATGTAATTTTCCTTTTCTTTTCCTTTTATCTTTTTTTGACTTTTTCTCTCCCTTGATGATGCCAAGTCACTTTCGCGTTTTCTCTTACACTCTCACTATCCAAGGATCAAGCAAACACAAGATGAGACACTTGAGGTTTTCCATCATGGTTCAATTGTGAGGTTTCCCTCTCACAATGCAACAATTCTTAGCTCTTCCCCTAGTCACCTTGATCCTTGGCAGAATGTTGATGCTCTGGAAAGCTACTTGTTCTTCCCTTGTCCTACAAAATTGGACAGATCCTAGGCTTGCTTTTCTCCTTCTTAGGCCTATGGCAAGAAGAATGGTCCAGTTGAACCGTAATGAAGTTTTCACTGATGCTCGATACTTGTTAGAAGGAGAAAGCATCTCTCCTGGGAGCACTTTAGATTTTCCTGTGCACAAAGTTAAGGTAGGTGAACAGATTTTCTCTAACTCCTTGGTGCAGGTTGTCAGTTCTTGCCCCAAGAAACTAGTTTCAGATCAGTTAATAAGTTCTTCTCCTCAGGAATTGACTGCAGATCATTCAGATAAAATTCTAGCACCCTTTGTGGATTTTGAGCCTAGTCTGAAGTTTCACCTGAACATTCAAAAGAAATTTGGTCATTCAGTTAATTTTCTGCCTGGACAGAATAGAAGGGAATTCTTTTTGGTTGTTTCCTTTGGAAGAGCAAATTTTAAATTAAATGGTGCTACTGTAGGTATTGCTTCGTAGAGTTGTTTTGGTGGACGTGCTATACTCTACAAAATTCTCCTACTTTCAAAAAGAGTTTTCAGTGGCTTCTATGGCACTGGGTTTTGAACTTTACAATGCCAGGAAGTTTGTTCAAAAACATTTTGAACTTTTCATAAAACTTTGGGGCAATGGTGGACCTAATTGGCTAGATGAGGAAAAATATTACATGGAGCTTGATGCTAAATGGCAGACAGTGGGAAAGAAAGGAAATACTAATTCAAGGGGAAATGTTTCATCCAAGATCCCTTTAAATTCAAAAATGGGGAAAAACAGGACATACAACATATTTCGGTTTTTGACCGTTTATCAGTTTTGGAGAATGTCAAAGGGTTTGGGAAACTGTTAGTCTGGGAGAAAGACCTTAATAATCTTGGCAGAGTTCTGGTTAAAGTAAGAGTTACTGACTTGATTAATATTCCCAAAAGCATTAGGTTAATTGAGGGAGAGCACTTTGAAGTTGAGTCTTGGTCATTTTCTATTGAAGTTTTGCTAAACAATCTGCTTGGAGGAGGACCTGCAGATGAGGACCCTTTCCTCTAGAAGGCATTGACCCCCATCCTATGCCTCAAAACCCTGCTAATCAGCATTTACAACCTCCTATAGGGCCTACACAAAACCTTGAACCTGAAGGTGATGATGGCTGGGGTAATGGTCATTGGGCCATTGGCAATGATCAAGTCCAACAAGAAATAGAGGCACAACCTAAAGCTTCTTTCCAGGAACTTCTTGATACAATTGAATTGAGGTCCATGAATTAATTGGTGAAGGAGTACCAGAAAACAATAGTAGTATTACTACTGGGGTTGCTAGTTCTGATGGAAATCTTTTAGTGAATGGAATCAATGGGAATAATCAAGTGATTGAAGAGGTTAATTAGCCTTACGTTTTAAACAATGATATACAAGAGGATCCTATGGTTCAACAACAAAATCCTCCTAAAATTAATCTTGTGCATGCTGAACCTTTAGCTTAACCTAATCTCATTGACCATCTCATGATTCCTGGTTTTATTGATCATGGAATTGTCCCTGATTTCTTGGCATCTCAACAAAATGATCTTGAGGTGCAAAGAGGCTCTGGCCTTCAAAATATTTTGCAAGCTTATCATGATGATAGTGAGAATGAAGAGAATATGGACCATGATGAAGAAAATCCTGAAAGTGAAAATATGCTCCTTGATAGTTCTAATATGGTCCCTCCTGAAGTGGCTCATCTCCAACTAGGAATGGTGAAAACTCATTTTTCCCTGTGCAGAGTGAAGAACTTATGACTGCTAATTTTACTGCTCAAGGAATGAAGATTTGGGACAAATACTTTGCTCCTCATCAAATTCCATAACAGAACATCATTGAGAAAATCTTCCACATTCCAGTAAGTTGGTTCAATTTTGTGACTTTAATGCTCATGACACCAGAAAAATTTGATTGGAAAAAGTATTTCTTGTAATCAACTCTGTGGGACATTCTTAGAGAACGTGTGGAAAATTAAAAAACAATTACTTTTGTCATTCCTTAGAAATGTGTCTCACTACATAGTCCTATTTACTTAACTAAACTTTCATAGCAGAAGGAGAACAGTGAGCATTGTGAGGTTGATGCTATCATTGGTGCAATGCCTACTACACCAAAAAGAAAAAGAAGAGTGACTCATCATCTTGTGGAATTTGAGGTACGGAGGAGCCCCAGATTATTAGAAATTAATGGTGGATACAAGGATCACACAACTTGTTCTAGTCAAAATTTCCTTACCTAATTCACCTCCTCCTGAAATAAATTTGAAAGTGAAAAAAAATCTTGCTGTCTCCTTTTGTAAGGTAAATGATGAAGGTCTGGATAAGAAGCTTGAAAATAAAAGCAATCACATGGATAAAAGCAAGATGATCTAACAAATAAGCCAAAGCAAGCCAAGGTGGCAAAATCTGCTGGGAAAAGAAATAGTTAGACATAGAAGTTAGTGAAGGAAAATGCTGCTGGTGCTAGTTCACAACAAAACAAGAAGAAGAAATAAAATTGTTCCAATGAATGCACAACTAGTAGACCCCATTACTATAGGTTGTAGTTGGACTATGGAAACCTATTGTAATAATTTTATCTCTCTTTTGTGGAACTCCTTTGAATTGAGTTATGGGGAAAAATATTTATGGATGCTCATCACTAGGGCTAGTTCCCTTTTTAGCCTCTTTATCACAAGGATGGAAACATCAATTGCTTCCACCAACAATCCTTATAACTACATTGTTTATAATGAGTTACAACATACTATGTAAAATCTTGAATTGGAGTATCAGGGGGTTAATTCAGATAAAAATGGCCTGCTTTATCCAACAAAATTCAGGAGTCTGGCTGTGATATCATTTGTTTGCAAGAAACAAAGAGAGAGCATTTTAATCTGGATTATATCAAGAAATTTTGTACAAAAAAATTCAATAAATTTGAATACTTGCCTTCTATGGGTTCCTCTAGGGGATTTATTATAATCTAGAATGGAGCTTTATTTAATGGTGAAAAGATCTTTCAGAATGACTTCTCCATCTCTACCAAATTCATTGGCAATCTTTCCAATGAGGAATGGGTCTTGACAAACATTTATGGGCCTTGTCAAATGAAAGAAGGGCATTGTTTGTTGACTGGTTTGCTAATATAGATATGCTCGATGACTTAGACTGGATTCTAATGGGTGACTTCAACTGTATTAGAAACCCAACTGATAGAACCAAAGAGGGAGGAAATGTAAATGATATGCTTTCATTTAATGAAGCAATCTTGGATTAGTGAAGATCCCCATAAAAGGCAAAAAATTCACTTGGAGCAATATGCAAAAAGATCCTTTGTTAGAAAACCGGACTGGTTCTTCACTTCTGCATCATGGACCATCTCTTATCCTTCAACCTTAGCTTACCCCTTAGTTAAGCCAACCTCAGACCACCTGCCTTGTGTTGTTCCTATAATTACTTCTATCCCAAAGGCTAGGATCTTCAGGTTTGAAAATTTCTGGCTTCAACATAGTTCCTTTAAGGAAATTGTGGAAAATGCTTGGGCAATTCCAGTTGGCCACATCAATAGTGCAAAAAGAATTAATGAAAACTAAAAAATGTGAGAAGAGGTCTGTTCTAGAGACCTACCTTGCCTCAGACAGTTAATTGACAAAGTAAATAAAACGATTTGTTTCCTAGATATCATAGAAGAGTTAAGGCCTTTAACTAATCTGGAATAGAATCTTACAGAATTATGAAGACAAGCATTATCACACTTCTTCAGAATCAAAAAGCCTATTGGAAACAGAGGGGTAAAATCAGATGGATAAAGCTTGGTGATGAGAATACCAAGTTCTTTCACACAATAGTAACTATAAATTATAGATATAATTTCATTATTGTACTAAGGAATAATGATAATGCAGAAATTTCTGATCATGATGGAAAGGCTGGCATCTTATGGAAAGCTTTCAAGGAAATGCTGGGATCTTCCAATAATCCAATCATGCATTTTGATTTGGACAATATCTACAGAGAGAAACGAAGTAATGAGAATAGTATGGAATTAGAGGCACCTTTCACTGAAAAGGAAATTGAAGATGTGGTCTTTGCTCTTACCAATGATAAATCTCCAAGTCCTCATGGCTTTAACAATGAATTCATTAATAATTGTTAGAGCATCATAAAGTATGATGTACATGATCTCATTCAGGATTTCTATGAAGGGAAAGTAAACTAGGAAAGCATTAATACTTCTTATATTTCTTTGATTCCAAAGACTGAATGTCCAACTACACCTGCTGATTTTAGGCCTATCTCTTTACTAAATAGTGTTCTGAAGATCATCACAAAGCTTTTATAAAACAGGCTACACAAATTATCTTGAAGCTGGTTCATAAGAATCAATATGGATTTCTAAAGATGAGATCGATTCAGGACTTCCTTGGATGGGCTTTTGAATATCTTTTTCAGTGTCACAAATCTAATGAGGAAGTTCTTATTCTCAAACTGGATTTTGAAAAGGCTTTTGACAAGATTGAGCACAACACCATTATGAAAATATTAAAAGCAAAAGGTTTTGGTGCAAGATGGCTGCTCTAGAATGAAACCTTATTTCACTATGGAAGTCCTGCAGTCATGTTAAATGGTGTTCCAGGAAAGAAATTTTATTGTAAAAGAGGTGTGAGACAAGGGGATCCTCTTTCCCCTCTACTATTTGTCCTTGCTACTGACCTTCTTCAATCAGTTTAAATAAGGCAATGAACAATGGCTACATTGCACCTCCAATCAACTCTAACTATCCAGACTTCCCTGTAATATAGTATGCATATGACACTCTGGTGGTAATGAAAGCAAATGCACAACACTTAATATGCTTAAAATCATTACTAAACACTTTTGCTATCTCAACTGAATTGAAAGTAAATTACCACAAATCCAACATGATCCCAATTAACCGGACAGAGGAGAGACTGACACATTTTGCAAATAGTATTACCTATCAGAAAGGAAGTTTACCTTTCACCTATTTGGGCCTGCCTTTAATCATCATAAAACCTCCCCTGGAATTATATCTACCTATGGTACAAAGAGTGCAACAAAGGCTTTGGGGCATTGCAAATTTCTTAAACTATGGAGGCAAGCTATAATTAGTAAAATCTGTGTTATCTTCACTACCAATTTTGTTTATGAGCTGCTTTGATGTTCCAGTAACAATAAAAGAACAAGTGATCAAATATATGAGGCACTATTTATGGAGAAAGAAAAATAATGTGGTTCAAGAAAAAAGGTAATGCTTTGGTTGCTTGGGACAAAATTGTAGGCCAAAACAGCAATGTGGATTGGGGGTCCTTAACCTAGAGGTTCAAAACAAAGTATTACTATTGAAAAATCTTGACAAGTTCTACAACAAGCATGACACTCCATGGGTACAATTAATATGGCAAACATACTACAATAATGGATCTCTACCAGGGAAAATCATGGAAGGATCATTCTGGTGGAAATATTATCTGAAACCGATTGATTTATATAAATGAATGGCTCGATGCAAGGTGGAAAAAGGAACATTGGCCCTATTCTGCACAGATCTCTGGCAAGATAACTATTTACATCAGAAATGACTACATTTGGTTACATTTGCCAAAAGAACATATCAGACTGTTAAGGACATAGTAAAAATTGAATTCCTGGAAGATCTTTTTCATCTACCAATTTCACAGCAGGCTTATTCAGAATTCCAACAATTATAAGATCTATGCCAACAAACAAGCATTATTTTAGAATAGGGAGAGAAGGATGAATGGACATACATCTAGGGAAACAATATCTTCACTCCCAGAAAAGCATATTCCACCTTGATGGGAAACCAATATTCTTCACCTCACTTCTCATGGTGCTAGCAGTCTTCCTGTCAAAAAACACAAATTCTTCTTCTGGTTATTACTGTTAGACAAACTAAATACAAGAAATGTGCTGAAAAGGAAGAACTTTCAGTTACCAAGCTATACCTGTGTAACCATGCTATGTGATCAAGAAGAAACTATCAACCACCTATTCTGGACATGCCCCCTGGCCGAACAATGCTAGGACTTTATTTGCCCATAGAGATCAAGAAATCTCCCACACCTTGAAATGATTGAAGATATCAAAGGGAAATCTTGGCCTACCCTTTTCAATGGAATTGATCATCCTAGTGACTTGGGGAATATGGATTGTCAAGAACAATAATTTTTTAACAATCAAAGGCCTTCTTTTCAGAGTTGGAAAGGGATTTATCATCAAGAACTTAAGATGACCAGTCATAGAATGAAGAAGAAACATGCTGAGACATTCAAGGAATGGTTACAATCACAGATGTAGATTCCCTTTTATGTTGTTGCCCCAGCTGATCTTTTTTCCTTTATACACTTTTGTAAACACTCCTGTATATATATTAACTACAAAAATATATAAAAATTGATGTGGGAGGCTTTCCCACTATTTCTCCACAAAAAAGTTCTTGGACACGCACAAAAAACAAGAACAAACAAAGAAAATTAGCTAAAGGGATAAGAGGCAAAACTAGAAACAATTAGGCGTTAGGCTGGAGAATCCGGGTGCATGACGACGGAGACCCTGATGTCTTGGAGGCAGAGACTCTGGCTATAGGGAGCGGAGACTCCGGGGTCAGGGCTATATGAACAACTCGTGTTCTGGATGGAAATCCATGCCTTTAGGACTCAAATCCAAGAAAATCGACTAAAATTGGGCAAGGAAACACATGCGAAATTTTTTACCAAGACATTAGACAAGTTTTGGTCGGATCAAAACCACAAATAACACTCCATAATGAGAGATCGGTCCAAAAGGAAAATTTGGGGATCTTTTTTGGGTATTTTTGAATTTATGGTGGATAGAAGAAAAAATAGGGAGAAATTCACAATGATCGAGGCTCTTATTATCAATATGTTATGGGTTAACCCATAGGGGGGCCCGATCTTTGACGAATCTTCGGTAATCAAGGTGGAATCAAGAGGGTAGATAAGGAGGATGAATATCCAAGAGAACACACTCATGAAGAACACGATGAACACACACACACATGCAATACACAATAAAACCTATGGCTCACGTTAGTTGCTAATGATCCAAAACAATCCCAAGGATCGATGCTGCGCAATAAACTCTCTCTCACCGACATGGCGAGGACGAGGATCTTGGTGAGATATGAAAACTTGGATTGAGATCATCCACACCAAGGCCTTGTACAACTTGGATGCAACTAGGCAAAATCCAATGAAGTTGGGGGATAATAGGTACGCCTTGTCATGGAGCATGACCAACTAGATAGATTCCACAAGGGGGTTTTCTTCTAGTCTATTATCAAGTCTAGGGTTTACAATGGAGGGGTGGGATATTTATAGGCCAACCATGAAGGAGATATGCCCTAGAGGCCAATAAATAAAGTGTTTTATTGTTATATCTCTGTGTGTTCATAATAGTTTTATATCAAGCTATAACTGTATTTAGTGGGAACATAAATACAGGCGTTGTATATAAAAACCAGGTCACTAGTATCCTCTAGCACTAGTTCGTTGGGCAGATGATGATTGAGGTTTCCCGATCATGGACTTGACAAAAAACAGTCACCTGACAACAAGGTCACTTAATGAAGTGATGGACACACCCGATCATAGAATTGCAATGTGATCTAGTCACGAATTTCAACATTGCGATATCTAGCTAAGCGTAGTAACTTAGTCCTTCAACCGTGAGATCATCACTACAAGAAATGTTTCCTTCCGCAACGACTTGGCCTGACGCTTGTCGTAGAAGGCGCATCTTCCATGAAGAAATTATCAGCTCGATCGTGGCCAATGGAAAACTTTTTTTCTGGTTTCGCGACCCTCTACTATGATAGATCTGCTCAAAACATGGAGGAAGCTCGACTGGCACGTGGTAGAAGTAAGATTTTCGGTTTCTCGCGTGATGTTGACTCGCCGAAGTCTTTTGAGGCATGTGGGTCCCAGACGTCAATGTCTCTAGTGGACCATACTTTTCGGTCGCGCCTCCCAGATTTGAACTCGATAGCATTGGTCGATGCGTTTGCCATTTAGTTAGGCTGCTGGGTCCCACATGTCAGCCTCTCATTAGAAGAATCGTGTGTATGATGGAATTTTTTCCTTCACTCGCGCTACCCTGTTCCAAACTTGATAGCATTTCTCAAGGCATCTACCGTTTAATCAGGCTGCTAGGTCCCACATGTCATCCTCTCATTAGAAAAAATATGTGCATGATGGAATTTTTTCCTTGGCTATTGCCTCCCTGATTTCAATTTGATAATGTTGCTTGATCTATCTGCCGTTCAGTCACGCTGCTGGGTCCCCCATGTCATCCTCACATTACAAGAATTGTCTATATGATGGAATTTTTTCTTCGCTTGCGCTACCCTGTTCCGAACTTGATAGCACTGCTCGCATCTACCGTTTAATCAAACTCCTGGACCCCACATGTCATCCTCTTATTAGAAGAAACGTGTGTATGATAGAATTTTTCCCCTCGGTCGCGCCTCCGTGTTCTGAACTTGATAGCGTTGCTCGCTGCATCTGTCATTTAATCACGCTGCTAGGCCCCACATGTCATCGACTCATCAAAAGAAAGGTGTGTATGATGGAATTTTTTTCCTCGGTCGCGCCTCCTTGTTTTGAATTAGATAGCGTTGCTCGATGCATCAGCCGTTTTTTCAGGCTGCTGGGTCCCCCATGTGAGCCTCTCATTAGAAAAAACGTGTGCATGCTAGACTTTTCTCGCTCGCGCCTCCCTATTTCAAACTTGGCAACGTTGCTTGAGGCAGCACCTGTATAAGGCAACGCTACTGGGTCCCACATGTCGATCTCTCTATAAATGAAACCTGCGTATGTTGGACCTTTTTTTGGCCGCGTCCGCTGTTTTGGCCTTGGCAACATTGCTCGATGCGGCAACCATGTATGGTCTTGCTGCTGAGGCCGCCATGTCAGCCTCTCTAGTATGTTCTGGCTTGTGGGTCACCGATGCAACCTTGTATGTTCTGGTGGGTGGGTCCTCGATGCCAGCCTCTCTGTACTAGTATTTAACTTTTTTTCAAAACCGACCATTAAACTTAAGGGATGCTGCAGGCTGGTGGGTCCGTGATGTCAGCCTCTCCATAATGCGATATTAAAATGTAAACCCTTTCTCAAAAAAATGTAAACCCAAGATATATATAAATATGTACACACAGAGGATTCGAACTAAAGACCTTTAAATCAAATAGATGTAAACTGAGTGCTTTGCCACTACACTAAAGAAATTTATAGAAATTAAGTCATTAAACATGTATTAGTACTACAACTTATGTATCGGTCTTCTAAAAAACATTTTGTGTGTCTATGTTTATCTCTTTTAAAATATAAAATGGCAGGGCTCAGGCATCTCAATTTATAAAATGCCACATAATGGAGCAGTTTCAAACATGTGTAGGTAGAGATTTTTTATTTAGAGAGGTGGGGGGCAATGCCCAAAAGGCCGAATTAAAAAGAGTTTGCCTATCTACATATGATGCTCTACATGGGCTATACTACATAGGCTATTCTCCATGGGCTCCTTTCTCAAATTTATCTGGGTTGTGCTCAGCAATCCACCATGTCTTTCTCTAAAAAATGCAGTCCCCCATGTCCCTCTCATTAGAACAAAAGTGTCCATGCTAGACTTTTTCCTCGCTCACGCCTCCCTGTTTTGAACTTGGCAACGTTGTTCAATGCAGCACTTGTATAAGGTCTTGCTACTAGGTCCCACATGTCAATCTCTCTATAAATGAGACATGTGTATGATGGACTTTTTTTCGGCTGCGTTTGCTATTTTGACCTTGGAAACATTGCTCGACGCCGCAACCTCTTGTGGTATTGTTGTTGGGGACCACATGTCAGCCTCCCTAGTATGTTCTGGCTTGTGCATGTCAGCCTACCTAGTATGTTCTGGCTTGTGGGTCCCTGATGCCAGCCTCTCTGTACAAATACTTAACTTCTTTTTTTCAAACCCGCGCATTAAACTCGAGGGATGATGCAGGCTGGTGGGTCTGTGATGTCAGCCTCTCCGTAAAATAGTATTGCTACATGAAAAAAGTAAACCCAAATAAATATATGTCAAGCACACAGGATTCAAACTCAAAACCTCAACAAATATAAACCATATGCGTTGCCACTACGCAAAAGAAATCAGATGAATTATCATTAAAAGCTTTATAGTACATCTAACTTATGTATTAGTCTTCTTAAAAATATTTTGTGTGTTCATGTTTATCTCTCTTAAAATAAAAGGGCAAATCTACTAGAACCTCAATTTATAAAAAGCCACATAATGGATTAGTTTCTTAAAAACATGGGTAGGCATAGTTTTTTAGAGGTGGGGGGCAATGCCAAAAAGGCCAAATTAATTTTTTTTGGGCTATGGTCAATGGAATCCTATCTCGAATTTCACTAGGCTGTGGCTCGCCGGATTTAAACACAGACCTCACAGAGGGAGATAAAAAAGCGATAATTCCTTTGACAGATATTCATGCAAAAATATCTAAAGAACACACACCACGTGTGCCAAAACAAGGCTTGTATCCAATGACTTCACTTGGTGAAATCACGCTGTATATCTTTTCGCTCTCATCTCTGTCCAAAACACACCCAACGGTTCCGATGACACATAGGAAAAAGCTCTAGAGCAAGTAGCCAGCAGCAACGACCAAACTTTTGACAGATTCAGTAGCATTTGAAAGATTAAGGAGTACAGAATAGTAAGACATAAAAATATTAAAAAATTCCTAGTTCATATTCAGTAGCACTTGACCAATTCATAAGCATTTCAAAGTGACTGATTCAGCAATACAGACAATGAATTTCAATAGTAGTACAGAGAGAGCCAGTTCTTGTTTTAGCTCTAAAAACCATGTCACACAATCAGTTTACCCTTTTATCCAAACACAATCGATCACTGGAACACAATCATTGTCATAATATTTGGTCATATAGGGAAACGTCATATAGATACAGATATACCATACCAGTACGTAGTAGTCTAGATCCAATGTAGCAAAAGGTTATTACTATTTTACCACCCATATATGATCAATGGAAATAAGATAACCACATAATTAATTACAATAACATGCGACCAAAGAGCTAGACAACTAGGAACTTCATGAATAGAATGCGGCATTCAGGACAGCCAGATACATCGACCTTGACTGTTCTTCCAATGGTAAGTTTGGCTGCTTTCCGGAACTTGATCCACCTAGAAGTAGCTACCAAGCGCCCATCAGTCGAGTTAATGACATAACATCCCTCGATTTTGCACTCCTTCGCTCTACATCTTGAAGACTATTGTGCTCTTTCGTCTAGCATGGAGTTGCTTTGTGGCACTCTTAGGCAATTTCCGAGTCAAAGCTAGAGATAGACGTATAATTACTAAGAGCAATACACTGAATCATGTGAAACTTGAGAAGACATTAACAGCATTTTATCTTCCGCCATATACTCACAAACATAATCCGCTGCGACCTTGTGATGACACATGTGTAGGATATGGTCTGACAACGCACTGCCCGAGGTGATGAAGGAGCTTGTGCTGGTGCCTGTGCTAGGGCTGGTGTGGTAGCTAGTGCTGGTGTAGGAGATGGTGCCACTAATTGTAGAGGGGCTGGTGCAGGAGCCATAAGGACCAGAACCGGTGCCGGTGCGAACATCTTGATGCTAGATTCCTTCTCAGGGCTAGCTAAGTTGACTGCAGGGATGGTAAAGGCAGATGAGATGTGTACAAGCAAAATGGTCTCTTATACAATAGTTACTCACAAGACAGTGATCCGAGGATATGATGAGTATGCAAGAAAATTAAGTTACTTCCTCCATTCTTTCTCCTTAGGTCAACAGGTGCCGGAGTTGGAACTTGGGCCAGTGCTGGTGCGGGTGCCAGCAGCTTGATGCTGGTTACCTTCTGGGGGTAGGTAAGGGGACTTAAGGAGTGGTCAAAGAGGCATATGAGATGTGTACAAGCAAAATGGTTTCTTATACAACATTTACTCCTAGACATAGCTGAGAGTATACAAGCGAATTAAGTTACTACCTCTATTGGTTCTCTTACTGAGGTCAACATGTGCCGTTGTAGAAACTGGTGCCGGTGCCAGCAACTTGATGCTGGCACCCTTCCGAGGGGCACATAAGGGGAAGCGGACTGCAGAAGTGGTCAGGGTCATATGATGAGTAAAGACAATGGTGCAGAATAGTTAGTCGCAAGAAAATCATTAGAGGTTGTGATGAGTACAGAAGCAAATTAATTAGTACCACCTCTGTTCTTGGTCCTTAGGTCAACAGGTGTACGATGGCGTGCAAGTATCTTCCTAGGCTTGCTAAAATCGAATGTTACCTTGTCCCCCTACTTCAGACCATTCTCACGGACATACTTGGACCAACCTCGGCCACTCAAATAGGTGGTGGCTATCATCTGGGAGATATCCACATTATATAGTTCCCGCATTCCTTTAGGGCCCTCGCTATACAGAGTTAGAAACTTGTCATTTCCGAACATCTTGTATATAATGGGGCGAGCGACACAATGGACAACCTTCATGAGAAAATTGATAGAGAAGTAAGGCGACAAAAAAAGTGAGATACAAGATCTTACATCAAGTCGGTCTAAACCACTTGGAATCCATACCTAATAGCATGGGTACCCTTTGTGAAGGGTGGCCATGCACCATTTTTCTTTCCCTGCATTTGGAAGGGCATACCGGGCCCCGCTTTCAATTCACAAGCTTGACAAGAGGACGGTAGCAGAAAGGGCTAAGCAGCTGGTGCATGGTACTGATTGAAATTAAGTGGAAAGGTTAAATTATGTAAAGAGCAAGTAAATATAATAATATAAGACAAAACCATTGCTTGTAAACCAAACAGATTTGATTTTTGTGAACTTCTGATGAGCGTAAAGATATAATACTAGATGATAACAATAACACGGAAAATCATAACATGTGAAATTGTGGATTTCCAAATTATACCCACTTCTTAGAGAGTTCACTGCCCACCTGGGTACTGTGTTGGCGCTTCCTCGTCATGTAGACGATGTCCACTTTTGGTGCGGGCATCAACAATCTACTAGCCTCTACAACAACACCTTCAATCTGCATAAATAGCAACTGAGCTCAACAGTTCAATACAGTACATAGTAGTCATATACTGACTATATGAGACATTCAGACAGATCCAAATATGGATTCATATAAACATAGTGCCAGAATTAATAAAATCACACATATGTTTCTGAACATCTAATAAGCATGCATGACACCAACCGGGTAATAATTAAATCAGACTACACCATGGTAATAAGGGTATTAAGAAAAAAATACCCTTCTCTTTAAGCTGGGCCCTCCTAGCTGGTCAGTGGCCTTGCGCTTGTTTGGTGAGTAGTGGTACTAGCCAGATCCTGCATCATGCGGGGGTACCATCCTGTTTGCCGCACCTAGAGCACTGCACGTTCACAGGTATGTACCACCATGCTACAGTAAATAAAGAATATATGCTGTCATAGAGGCTTCCACAAAAACATGATGTAGACAGAGACAACTTTTAGCACAAGGATACATCCAGGTTGCAGTCAACCACTTTCAGCATTGGAAAGAATGGAAGAACGTAGCAAATATACTGCTACATTACCTTTTTAGGCAACTTTGAAGGGAACTAACGCGACCATTCCTGTCCATAGTGGCCATGTGCACCACTGACCCATAGTTCTCCATACAGAATCTGACACAAAGCACACTACAGGTAGAAACTAAAGGTTACGGAAGTGAAGAACACCAAAATCGAACCTGACTGAATGCCCCAATCAGAACAGCGGTGTCCATGCCTTAATCCCGAATCCATATGAAATCAGTACCCCTCCCCCAAACCCCCACCCCAACCCCACCCAAATGACCCAATCAATCAAAGCAGAGGGAAAATATCCTGATTAGGTGATTCCAAGGTGACAAATAAGTAAGAACTCCACAATCAAAGCATACCGAATACTACTACTAGTACTAATAGTACCCCAATGGACCAATCAGAAGAAAATTAAACAAAGCCAGTTTTTGAGGTGAGCAAATACACCCACCTATTTCAGCAAGAATTCCCAATCGGAGGTTGCAACAGTTCCAATAGTTGCTTGCTGTATGGGAGTTAACTAGTTGTGGTTTCTTGTCTTGTCATCGGTAGAAAGGCATGGGCAAGGGAGTAGTAGTACTACTAGTAGTAGGGCTAGGTAGTACACTTCTTCGACAGTGAGTATTTATTTAGTTGGCAGTGGCGGGAACATTTTGCCCGGAGAGATTATGGAATTTTTTATCCCAGCTATCACGTGGTGGCCTACATCTGTTTCAAGTGGGACCCACGTCAAGGGGTAAGTTTAAGCGGGTCCCACATCAAGGGGGTAAGATAAAAAATTGACCGAGCCAACCTCCTCCTTCCCTTGGTACTACTAGTTCTCCCGGTTCCTCTCTAAGAACCAAGAAAATCACCCCTCTTCGAATCAAATTGATCCCAACTTATATATCCTTTTGCTGATTCAGCTCACAGAGCATTGAGAGAGAGGAAGGGCTAAAAGAGGACAAGACGACGGTAGTTGCAGCATAGGGCACCAGTGCTGGGGTCTCAAAAACCGTTTAGGAACCAATAAAACCCTAAACCCTCAACCCCTAAACGACCCTGGCAAATGAGGTACCATGCACTTGTAGATCAAAATTTCAGATATACTTTCATCAAATTATGCTAACGCCATTCTATTCCATGAATATAAGCATAAAGCATCTTGGACATTATTGAAAATTCCCCAAAACCCAAAACCCTAAAACCCTAAACCCTAAAACCCTAAAAACCCTAAACCCTCATCCCCTCAACCCCTTACCAAGCAGGTATCATGCACTTATAGATCAAAATCCAAGATACTTTCATTAAATTGCGATAACAACATTCTATTCCACGAATATATATAAACATATATATATATATAAAGCTTGAACATTATTATTGAAGATTACCTAAAACCTAAAACCTAGATAACCCTAAACCCTAAAACCCTAAACCCTCAATCCTGAACCCTAAACCCTAAATACCGAACCTTAAACTCCTAAACCCTAAACCCTAAAATCCTAAACCATATACCATAAACCCTCAACCCAAAAACCCCGAACCCTAAACCCTAGGCTATATATATCTTGTGTGAAAACTAGGGCAGTGGGATTTTGAGCCATACTTATTTGTAGTTTCTTAATGACAAAAGCCACCGTTGTCGCTTGAAAAATTGAAAATAACTTCAAATTCGGAAGCTTCCTTTGTAAATAATATTTTATATGCCAATAATACGTACCAATCTACCAAATACGGACATGTTATTATAAAGGGATTTCTATTTTCGTGCCCTCGGTTCGTTAGTTGTACTCAGTTTTCCCCAGTCACTTAGTTTTTCCTCACTTTTCCCCTCCCACCATTCTGAAACCCTCACATGTGCTCGGACGAGTGGATGCCGTCAGGTCAAAGGCTTGACCATTACATGCTGACAGGTGGGACCGCGTTGGGCGGGTCCTGTGTTGAGCATTACATTATGTCGCCTTGACCGTTACATGCTGATAGGTGGGGCCATGTTGGGACAGGTCCTGCATACATGGTGAAGGGTGGTGCCACGTTGGGACAGGTCTTGCATACGTGGTGAAGGGTGGGGCCGCATGGAGACACGTCAGACCGGCCATTCTCGCTCTAAGCCTGGAACAGCTCGCACACCGCCCCTCCTCTCTACTCCCCAACCGTCGTGCCCTCCTACCTGAGAGCCTCTCCTACCTTATGTCGTCGTCGGCCCCCGAGCCGCCCCCGGATCCCACTCCGGCTCCGCTTCTTCCCCCGCTAGATCTACCCCTTTCATGGAACAGTACGCAACGCCGATGGGTGTACCTGTCCTCCCCGTCGAGCATGGAGAAGATTGGGTGGACATGGAGGGATCTAATGCATGGATTCCATCTGGGTAAGTATTGTTTTACTTTGTGGATTGATTATAGGAAGTAATTGAGCATGAATCGCCGGTGCTCAGCTAATTGCCTTGCTTTTCGAATAGGATTGATCCAGCGCTGGCATTTCGGCTGGCGGTTAAACTTGATACTAGCGTAATTCGTGGTTGTGAATGGTATCTCTCTGGATTTTACTTCCCAGTGGTGGTTGCAACCTCCATAACTCTTAGATATTTGAAAGATAAAATATATTCTAAATTCCCCTGGAGCAATGGCGATTTAGTTGATTTGCAATATTTCAACATTGGCGAGCAAAGATTGCTCCCACTAACTAGCGAAGCTGATCTGGTAATGCTTTTCTCTTTGAATGTTGCCGAACGTTTTTGGTCGAATTCGTCTTCATGTGGAACCTAAAGTTGAACACACGGGAAAGAGGGCTAAAGCATCATCTGGTGGTCAGGAATCATCAGGTGGTCGGGCATCATGTGTCTCTGCTATCTGTGCTAATAGTGTGCGCCCCACACTCCTTGTAGGTCCACAACAGTACCATCTGTTGGCACTATGAGTGTAAGACAAATCGCTCGTGCGGCCGATGTGGAGGATGAAGCAGAGCTTGCCGAGGGAGCGCCTCCACTAGATGATGAGGATGAGTTGATGTTTCCTGAATTAGTAGATAGATTCAGTAAACATGCACTAGAGGATCAATACACGGAGGAATTGGCCCACGGTGCCAGATTTGATGACATTGATGAAGAAGAGAACGAGGAGAATAATGACAGACTCGTTTTATCCAAGTACGATGGTGAGGACTTGCTAGTAATTGAGTGGGACAGGAACGATCCTAATATTTCAGAAGGCATCGTATTTGAAACGATGCGGGACTATCGTAATGCCCTTACTACATATTGCATCTCCACCAATAATGATTATGTTGTTATTAAGAGTGAGCCAGCAAGGTTCATAGGGAAGTGCCCATACAAGAGGTGTAGGTGGAGGATGCACGCATCCACTATGCTCAGGAGTAGTTTGGTTCAGGTATTACAGCCAGTTGTGTATTTTAGATCATTGTGTAGAATTTGTTAATTGTACCTGACATTTTCATTATGTTTCAGATAAAAGGTAACCAGTTCGAACATTCTTGTCCACCTCAAGGGGGACAGTCAAAGGACAAAACAAAACTATCAAAGACTAGGTGGTTGGTAGATGAAATCATGGATTGGATGAGAACAAACCCATCATTTGGTGCAACAACGCTCATACAAAAGTTTCTGAAAAGTTTAATATAAAATTACAGTACCTTACATGAGAATGTTCTATGCAAATAAAATGGCTCTTGATAGGATCAATGGCCCATGGAACAAAAGTTTTTAGTTGCTTTATAGCTTAAAAGCTAAAGTGGAGATGGCTAGTCCAGGTGGTGTTGTATAGATAGACAGGCATACAGTTCAGTACAAAATAAGAGGGAAGACAATGGAGAAGGAGTGCTTTAGAAGGGCTTTTGTTTGTTTCAAAGCTTGCTGGCAAGGGTTTCTGGATGGTTGCAGGCCTTATTTGGCCGTGGATGCAACACCTATTCATGGTAGATTTAAAGGACAACTAGTAGCTGCTACTACAGTTGATGGCCACAATTGGATGTTCCCTGTTGCTTTTGGAGTTTTGGAGATTGAGTCAGAGGAAAGTTGGACTTGGTTTCTGGAGAATTTGCGCGACCTTATAGGTCATCCACGAGGACTTACTATCCACACGGACGCTTGCAAAGGTTTGGAGAAAGCTGCAGAAGCAGTATTCCCTGGAGTGGAGCATAGGGAATGTATGCGACACTTAGTGCAGAATTTTACAAAGAAATTCAAGGGTAAAGTTTATACTGACAACCTATGGCCAGTTTCATACACATGCCATTTGAGGAAGCATCTGTATCATTTGGAAGTGTTGTATAAAAAAAACCTGTGGTGAAGGAGTACTTGGATGCACATCATGGAATGGTGTGGTCAAGAAGCCAATTCAATGAAATTTGCAAGGTAGACTATGTGACAAGTAACCTTGCAGAGAGTTTTAGTGCAAAGTTAAGTCATTGAAAGGGCTTATGTTGTGGCAAATATTTGATAAGATTAGGCAGATGATCATGATAAAGATCGATTTGCATCAAATAATTGCATCAACAATATATGCTAGCCATCTCATCCTCCCATCTTTGATTAAGGCATTGCATGCCAGGGTAAAACAATTGAAGATGAAATGAATTAGAAAAGGAATGGAGTCTAAGGTAACATAGACTGACAGTAAAGATAGGCAATGGAGGTATCTAGTGAGTTTGGCTGACAGGACATGCCATTGCAGGCAATGGCAGCTCCGTGGGAAACCCTGCATACATGCATTGTTTTTCATGGGTGTTCTAGGAGGTGAAGAGGGTGAAGTTGATCAGTGCGTATCGGAGTATTTCTCCGTTGCCAAATTTAGGGCAGCATATGCTCAGAATGTTCCAGCCTTGTTGGGAAAATACCAATGGATGGAAGTGAATCCAGGCTTCAAGCTATACCCTCCAGTTTTTACTAGACCAGCAGGTAGACCAAGGAAGAATAGGATGAGAGCTAGTGCAGAGGGTGGTGCACGACCTCAACGATGTAAGTGCAAATGTTGTGGGATCCTAGGGCACATTGCTAGGCTTTGTAAAAATGCAGTGGACCCAGCTTATGGAATGGATGATTAGGCAGGAGTAGCAAATGCAGATGAGAATGAAGTATCTGAACGAGAGGAGAATGAAGCAATGGAAACATTGCAGATTGAACCAATGGATCGAGAGGAGATTGAACCAGATGCAGGAAAAATGAACCAAACACAGGGGAGATTGAACCAGATGCAGGGGCGATTGAACCAATGGATCAAGAGGAGATTGAACCAAATGAAGGGGAGATTGCACCAAATGCACGGGAGACTGAAGCAATTTATTCATTAGAAGCAGAGTTCAAAAGTAAAGGAATTACACAAGAGTAAATTGAAGAAATGATTCCAATGCATTTTGAACCGTATGAACCAATGAATCGAAACGTGGTTGAACCAATTGTATGACAGACTGAAGCACTTGATTCATTTGATGCAAAGAAAAAAGAACAAAGGGAACAAACGGAAGAAGCAGATGGTGGACTCCAAGAATATTCTAGCCAGGATCACCCGGAGCAAGGTGGTGAACTCCGAGAATATTCCAGCGAAAGACACTAGGAGCAAGAAAAAAATGAATTTGAATTTGTATGATGAATTTGAACTACTGTCAATGTTTTTATTGAATTTGAACTAATGTCAATGTTTGTGACGCTTCCAAGTTTGTATGTTGGATAACCCCATAATGTATGTGTTATTGCAAGTTCCTATTGTCATGCACCTAGTTGCTTAGCATTGCTTAGTTTTTCCCTCGACATGTGGTCAACACATGGGGTTTATCTAGTTCATGGCTTAAACCATAGCAAATGTTGAGCAATTGATCCAAAATTTGGCACACTTGTGTATCCTGGATTGATTTACCATATGAAATTGGAAATTTTGGATTTACTTGTAATCAGCCACATTTTTCTTTTTCTAAGTGATTAAATTGAAATAAATGGTTTTAGGGTTATTTTAATTCAAAAAAGAAGTCAAAACATAGTGCAACCTTCGCATGGAGTCTTGTTATGTTAACTAAAACCTAGCATGAATAATAAAGGAAAAGGAAAAAAGAGAAATGGACTTCTCCCCTAAACCACTTCTTGGAATGAGCTACTAGGTATGAAGACGCATGTCTTTCTACTCAGTCAACCTCCAAGATAACCCATCCCAAAACATACTTTGTCTAAATGACGCCAAATTTGGCACACTTGTGTATCTTTGAGTTGCAAACAATATAACGCCGGCCAAGATGGATTATTTTGTTCAAATAACACATTTTCCATTTGTTATGCCAAAAGCTTGAATTTCCCTTAGTCATTTTTTATCTGAGCGCCCTTGTTTTCCTTAACTCTACTCAGTTTTCCCCTCCCGCTAAAGTTCCTCAGTTTTCCCCTCCCGCTAAAGTTTTGCTCACTTTTCCCCTCTCTCATTTCTTAGTTTGGCTAGTGCTCTGATTGGTCAAGATGTATGTCACACGGATATTGGCCAAACACCATTAGATACATCATGATCCGACGGGCTGGAGGCCTCTCTCTCCCGATGGGCGAACCTAACCTTGTACGGTGAGGAGAGCCTGACAGGCTGGATGTCTCTCCCTCCATTTCCCTGTCACACGTATACCAGCCGCATCAACTAGCGCTCAGTTTGGCGGCTAGCTCACCGTCCATACACATACGGAGGGGAGGGCGGCTAGCTCACCGTCCACTTAAAATTGGGAAAAATTTAAGCCCAATTTGAACCAAAATTCCGTGACTTAAAATATATGTATGATTTGAATAAATTTGACATGTATTTGAGCCGTGAGATCGGTGGATATGCTCTAAAGTTGATTCATAAGTAGTAGTAGTACTTGCTTTGACAATTTCCGATGGGCTTGTATAAATTTGATCGAAATATGTTTTATTTGAATCAAAATTGATATGTATTTGAGCAGTGAGGATGGTGGATATGCTCTAAAGCTGATTTATAAGTAGTACTCCCTCTGACCCAAATTAGTTGATTTAGATTTGACTAGATTCGATTGTATCTTGAGGAATTTGAGTCAACTAACTTGGATTGACAATCTCAGCCACTAATTTGGAACGGGGAATGGATGCTACCGCCAACGCTGCAACTCTACATGGAAGCCACGATGGCAGCAACAAAACAATCAAAACTGATAGGCCCCAACTTGACCCTCTATGCATTTGGCACGCCAACTATGGGCAGCTAGATCCAATGGCAAGAAACTTGGGCCCCCCAATGCATTCTCTAGAAAACATTGGGACCGCTAGAACCAATGGCAAGCAACTCGGGTACCGCAATGCATTCTCTCGACCACTTTGGGACCGCTAGATCTAATGGCAAGCAACTCGGGCACCGCAATACATTCTCTCGACAACTCTAGGACCGCAAAGTGACTAAATTAGTAGGAACTAACAACCATCTATTGAATAACAATTCTACTCTCTACCCCCCCTCGCACACTTCACGTGAAGTTCACGTTTTGGATTTTCTACGACTTGATCAGATACGGCAAGATCAACCTCAGGTGTCAACTTCTCTTTGCGAATAAGCTCTGAATTCTTCCTCAATGGTACACTTCAGTTCGAATATCAACAGGTTTTTACGGGCCAATTCATCACCTAACTTGGCATCCATCTCCTCCAAATCCATCCTATGGCTAGACCACTAAGTTGATTCATCTTGCTATGCAATGTGCCATGGATCATCGGCATGCATAGCACACTGTAAAAATCCCAAAACAAACTAAATTGAATCAGTCTGACAGGCCATGTCAGCACTTCAAATTCAACGGTAGTACAAAGAGAAGGAGCTACATGCACTTCTGACGTGGTAGGAGAAGGCGAATGTGTCCATGACATGATCGATTCCCCACCCTCGCCGGTGTACCCGCTACGACCAGACATTGAGGACTAATTTAAACCTACAATATCTAGGAAATTACGGGAGCCGAATCGATTAGGGTGGGCGGAGCAGGAGCGAAGGTCTTAGCAAGCACTACTAGCAATTGTTGCGACTATTTGTCGAGCTATGGCGGCGGAACCAAATCCCGGTCGTCATGGGCGGCGGACCTTCCTGCGGTCGGTACTGCCCCAACGTACAATGCGTGCGGACGATACGGGTGCCGAAGCTATGGTTCAGGTGCAGCGCGACAGTCCGTCTGATACCGCCTTAGGACTGATTCGGTGACGCGTCGACGCGCCGACGATGGCTGCTTTGTCCGCTGGTGGGATAGGATCTGCTCGGGTTGGGGGCTAAGAGTGGAGGAGAGAGAGAGCCGACGTGTCATACACAACCCCACCTGTCAATTATTTCATATTTGCCAATTTTGCATATCTGCCAAACTTTTTCTTTGAAATTTGCATATTTGCCACATGACCACCACATGCCAGTGACACACAAAATGGAAAATATGCAAGTTGCAAAGTAAAACGTGGCAAATATTCAAATCCCCCCTCCAGCCCCACATGACGGCCCCACCGGTCATTGGCTACGAAGGCCCCACAAAACGGCTCCACATAGCGCCCCCATCGTTCATTGGCTTCGACGGCCCCACAGAACGACCCCATTTGTCATTGGCTGCACCGGCCACACAATCAGGAAAAACATGGCCCACAAGTCAGCAAGAGATGGATGACTGGTCTGTCGTGTATCACGACCCCACGTGCCAGCATGTAACAGTCGAGGCGACATAACATAAAGCTCAACGTAGGACCCGCCCAACGCGGTCCCACCTATCAGCATGTAATAGTCAAGCCTTTGACCTGACGGCACCCACCCGTCCGAGCGCATGTGAGGGTTTCAGAATGGTGGGAGGAGAAAAGTGAGGAAAAACTAAGTACAACTAACGAACCAGGGGCACGAAAATAGAAATCCCTATTATAAACAATAACAAAGATATGTCCATGACCTTGGGTCATCTGGTTTGAAAGCCAGGCATATCCATACATGGTACTCCATATAACGTACGGAAAAATTAAAGCCATTATTATCGATTGGGGCTTTTAAAATAACTTCAAATATGGAAGCTCTTTTTGTAAACAATGTTTAAATGCCAATATGCACAAATCTACCAAACATGGTTACATTATCATAAAGTATGATAACACATATGGCCTTGACATTGGTCATCTAGGTTTTGAAAGCCATGAATGTTCAAACATGGTACGTCATATTTTGAAATGAGTTTTTTCAAGAGTTATCAAATTTTATATATTTTTCATGGAAATTAGCTAATGCACACAGTGAGACACCAACAGAGAAAAGAATGGTTGTATTTCGTTTTATATTTTGTTTCTTTATTCTTTTAAAAATGGCTCAAATTTGGTGTCATTACCATTCATATCAAAAACTTGAAATCTTGCAAAACTCTCGGTGGTTCTCCAATTTTGACTAATTCAGTACCTTTAAATTATTTTTAAAAAGTCAAGAGCAAGCTGTCACACAGTTTGTAGTTCGTAATTAGACATACTTAATTTAAATTGTCAAAAGGTCATTTTATTGCACATCTTTAGCTAGGAAGCTTGGAAATTCAAGAAAGTAGGGCATTATCCATCAAATCTGGAATCTCCTTTTGTAAACAATTGCTTGAAATGCCAAGATGCACCGATCTACCAAATATGGACACATTTGTAAGCTTGATTGGTGAAGATGCTTCATTGTACAGAGTAGTACAAAACATGGACACAATACAGAAACTATGGTTGTGACCTTGGTCATCTTGTTTGAAAACCTTGAATTAATGTTCATTCATTTCAGCAGATGTCTATAAACTCATTAAATGTTGAAAAGCATACATGCCTATGGGTCTATCTAATGGGGAAAACATCCGAAGTGGGATTAGCATAACTTAGAAGCTTCAACTTCAAAATTTCGGCAAAGCATCGAAATATCCTGCCCATCCATTCAAAATATGACCAATCAGGGTATCATCAACTTGTAGATCAAATTTTGAGATACTTCCATTAAATTACGGTAACACCATTCTATTCCACGAATATAACCATAAAGTTTGAACATATTAGTGAGAATTCACATAATCCTAAACCATAAACTCTAAACTCCTAAACCCATACCAAGCATGTATCATGCAATTATATATCAAAATTTGAGAAACTTTAGCTAAATTGGGTAACACCATTCTATTCCATGAATACAAGCATAAAGCTTGAACATTATTGAAAATTCCCGAAACCCTAAACCCCTAAAACCCAAATCCTAAACCCCTAAATCCTAAAATCCTAAACCATAAACCCTGACCAAGCACGTAGCATGCACTTATAGATCAAAATTTTGAGATAATTTTGTTAAACTAGGCAACGCTATTCTATTTGACAAATATAAGCATAAATCCTGAGCATTATCAAAAATTCCCTAAACGCTAAACCCTAAACAACCCCTAAAACCTAAACCATAAACCCTAAACCGTCAGCCATAAACCCTAACCAAGCAGGTGTCATGCACTCATAGATCAAATTTTGAGATACTTTCATTAAATCAGCTAACGCCATTCTATTCGACGAATATAAGCATAAATCTTGAGCATTATTGAAAATTAGCTAAACCCCAAACCCTAAACAACCCATAAAACTAAACCGTAAAACCCTAAAACCCTAAACCCTCGACCCATAAACCCTAACCAAGCAGGTACCATGCACTTATAGATCAAAATTTGAGATACTTTCAATAAATTGATGTAACGCCACTCTATTTCATGTATATAAGCATAAAGCTTGAACATTATTGAAAATTTCCAAACCCCTAAACCCTAAACCCCTAAACCCTAAACCCCTAAACTCTAAAACCCTAAACCTAAATCCTTACCAAGCACGTAGCATGCACTTATAGATCAAAAATTGATATACTTTCATTAATTGATAACACCATTGTATTCGACGAATATAAGCATAAATCTTGAGGATTATCGAAAATTCCCTAAACCCTAAACAACCCCTAAAACCTAAACCCTAATAAACCCTAAAACCCCAAACCCTCAACCCATATACCCTAACCAAGCAGGTATCATGCACTTATAGATCAAAATTTTGGATACTTTCAATAAATTAGGTAACACCATTCTATTCGACGAATATAAGCATAAAGCTTGAGCATGATTGAAAATTCACTAAACCCTATTGATACGTCAATTTTGCATCACTATTATATATCACAATTTACTGTTATTCATTGATATATTTCATATTAAGAGATGATACTTATGTTCTTTCATCTACTTTTGCATGGTTGGTGACTTTTGTAGCATGGACCGCTGCAGTCAGGATTCTGATGGAAAAGGTGCTTTTTGGAGGCGAAATTCGCGAAGATCAGGAAGTCTGGGAAAATACATGGAAAATTCTATTTTTCCAGAAGACAGAGGATGCCAGAAGGGGGAGTGGAGATGGGCCCCAGGGGGCCCACACCACCCCCTGGTGCAGGCCACCCTTGGACGCGCCAGCAGGTGGTGTGGCCCCCCAAGCCCACCCCTGGCTCTCCCCTTTGGCGTATATTATCCCCTCGAAACCCTAACACATGAGGAGTGACCACAGAAATATTACGCCGCCTCTGTGGTGCGGAAAACTACAGAGAGAGAAAGATCTCTCCGGCAGACAGAATTCTGCTGGGGAAATTCCTTCCTAGAGAGGGAGATCGTCGCCATCAACACCATCATCAAGCTGGACTTCATCGGGATCACCAGCACCATCATCACCACTCCATACCGTTGTAACAATTGGGTTGAATCTTGCATAGTTCTTAGGGGAAACTTTCCCGGTGTTGATTACTCCTTGTAGTTGATGCTATTGAGTGAACCATTGAATTATTGTTATGTACAGATTGTAACTTATCATTATATCATCTCTGATCTTGATCCATATGATGTCTTGTGAGTAGTTCGTTTAGTTCTTGAGGACATGGGAGAAGTCATGTTGTTAGTAGTGGAATTGTGTTGAGAAAGATTCAATAGTTTGTTATTTAAGTTGTGGTGTTATTCTTCTAGTGGTGTCATGTGAACGTCGACTATATGACACTTCACCTATATGGGCCTAGGGGAGTGCATTGTGTAGTTGGCTACTAATCGTAGGGGTTGCCAGAGTGACAGAAACCTGAACCCCCGTTAGGAAACCTTTGCACAAGGGATGTTAGGATCTCAGAGTTTAAAGCTGTGGTTAGGTTTCTATCTTAATTACTTTCTTGTACTTGCAGATGTTTGCAAGGGGTATAATCACAAGTATGTATTAGTCTTAGGAAGGTCAGTACATTAGCACAGGTTCACCCACACAACACTTATCAAACTAAAGAAGATTAATCAACTATATGAAGCGAAAGCACTTGACGATATTCCCGTGTGTCCTCGAGAACGTTTAGTCATCTTAAGTAATACAACTAGCTTGTCCTTTGCTAAAGAAAGGATTGGGCCACTTGCTGCATTTATTATTATTGTCTTTTATTTACTCGTACGTTATTTATCTGCATTATCAAAAACCCCTAAAAATACGTTTGCTAAGTATTTATAGAGAATTCCTGCTCCAAGCCACTCGTCAACACCTTCTGCTCCTTGTTGGGTTTGACACTCTCACTTATCTAAAATACTGCGATACACCCCCTATACTTGTGGTTCATCAAGACTATTTTCTGGCGTTGTTGCCAAGGAGTGAAGCGCTATTAGAGAGTGGAACTGGTAAAGGAAACTTCTACTGTGAGTATTGTTTACTTCTGTTAGTTGCTTTATTTCAATATGGATAATTCACTGAGTTTCTTATTTCGTAAAGCTACTACCACTTCTAAGGTAGTAGATGAACCACCACCTGCTGAGAATGATACTTTTAAAATACCTACAAGAATTATTGATCGTGTTATGGATAACTATTATGTTGGAGATGGAACTGTCCATCCCGGTGATCATTTGCTCTTTATACACGAATTATGCGGGTTGTTCAAGTGTGCATGTATTACAATAGATCAAGTCAAGAAGAAGTTATTCTCATTATCACTGAAAGGAAGAGCTGAGGAATGGTATAAGCTGCTGAAGAATGGTCAAGCTCTTAAACGGGAGGAAGTAGTACCTCTCTTTTATTCTAAATTTTATCCTCCTAGTGAGATTCATAAAGATCGGAATCAAATATACAACTTTTGGCCTCTTGATGGAGAGAGTACAGCTCAAGCTTGGGGGAGATTGAAGTTACTAATGCTCAAATGTCCTATTCATGAGCTCCCCAACAATATTATTATCAATAACTTTTACGCAAGGCTTTCTCTTCATGATAAGGATCTATTGGATGCTTCTTGTGCGGGATCATTTACACGCATGGAAGAAGGAGCTAAATGGGATCTTCTAGACCGTATTGAAGACAATGCTGAAGCATGGGAGAACGAAAAAGGAAGAAAGTCAGGTACAAATTATGATTATGAATGCATTGAATCTTTTATGGGAACTGATGACTTTCAAAATATAAAAAATGCTTATGGTCTAGACTCGCAAGCTATTGCAACCTATTTTAAGGCTTTTGCTTCCAATATTAAAGTGCCTAAAAAGAAGTGGAATAAGTATCATGAGCCATATAAAGATATTGCTAATTGTGTTCCTGTAAGAAATAATAAAGTTTATACTGCTAATCATGTTTTACCTGAACCTTACATTGAGAAAATACGTTTCCTAGTTTAAGTAAAGGAACATTCTATGATAGCTAGTATGGTTAATGAAAGTACAAATAAAGCTGTTGAGCCTGATGAACAAAATGATGAACCTATAATAGCAAATGTGAAAGACTTTGTCACTAAATATGTAGAAGAGGGACACACTATCCTTTGTAAGGATATCCCTAATATTGTTTCACAAAGTAGTGTTATGAGAGCTAGTGTCCCTATGTTTTCTATTAGGATAAGTGATCATTGCTACAATGGTTCGTGTGATAGTTACATCGTTAAATTTATGCATGATACTGAAGGTTATTATGAGAGAGGAAATACTGTTCTTATGCATCTCAATAATATCAAATTTCCTCATTTTATGCTTAAAGTCTTTATGTTGCACTTGTTTTGCCTTCCTATGCTAGCAGCCTCTGGTTTCAACAATTTGTTTGTTTACAAAATTCCCTTGCATAGGAAGTGGGTTATAATTAAACATGTGTATTTGTGCTTCTTGATGCTCTCTTTCACTTCAATTCATATTCTTATGTGAGCATCATTGAAATTATCATGCCCATCTTAATGGCTATAAATAAAGAGCTTTTTGGGAGACAACCCAATATATTTCTTTTGCTTTCAGTTTGTTTTCGTTTCTTTGAGTCTTGGAAGTTATTGTTCCTGCAATAACCTCTCCTTATCCATTTCATTTGGTTTATGTGTCAAGATCAACCTCTAATGAGAGAGAAGTAAGATTTGGGGAAGTTGTTGTCCCGAAACAGATTTTTGTGCTTCATTGTAAAAATTCATGAAAAATCTCAGAACATCGTACTGATATATAATTTTGTGTGTGCATTCCCCAGGTTATTATTTAACTTTAGTTAGCTTTGCACTTTTTGGTTTGAGCAATAGAAGATTTTCGAAAAAATTGATCTTTACCTGCTGTTCTGTTTTGACAGATTTTTGCCACTCTTGCATTTGCCTCTTAAATATATTTCCTTTTTGAATTCTTTTTGGGTTTTTGGAAGGAGTTTCTACAGTAGATTATGTTTTGATGGATTTCAATTGAAATTGAACTTAAAAGGTTTATTACCTCGCTTACACTAATGTTGCTAATGAGAATTGTGTGAAGTTTTGTGTGAAAGAAATTTCTAGGTTATTGGAGAAAATGGTATAATAAGATAGTGAAAGGTTTCATGACTCGAGCAATATGAGTATGAACATGAAGATATTTATGTTATTCAAGCGGTGAATCCGGAAGAATCTACTAAATGCCAAGTTCAGAGACCTACAGAGTCCGTTTTTCGAATAGGTAACAAATCTGGTAAGGAAAAGTCTGCGAAAAATTTGTCCAGTTATATTTTTGGAGTTTTTAGCTAACAAGGAAAGCAACGAAGCGAAAGAGGGACAGAAACGGAGCCAGGGTGGCTCACACCACCCCCTAGCGTGGCTCCCCTGGCCGTGCCAGCAGGTGGTGTGGCCACCTCGAACTCTGTCTCTGGCCCATTTTCTCCCAGTACCTTCCTTATGTTGTAAAAAATGTAATATATAATCCCACGGAACCCTCGAGGTTCGTATATCGTGTTCTTGTTGTGTTTTTGCTATTCAGATGTCGTTTCAGGGTTCTTCTTCGGAGGACTATGAGCTGCGGCACCGGCGCGAGCTCCATCGCAACTTGGAGCGGAAGACCTTCATAGGGTGGGTGGAAGAAGAAAGGATCACAACTAGGCGCGAAGACATGGACCGGAACGTCGGGGAGGAAGTAAAGGACATGACAGCAGGCATGAAGGGACTGATACCTCCAACTCTAGTTCTCAGTTCCTGCCCTGCAGCAATGGAAGCTCTACGAGTAACTCATGAGTTCTGCGACAAGTACCGAGTCTTGAGGAGGAAGGTGGATATGCTTCAAGAGGAGAATAACAGGCTTCGCAAGATACTATAAGATTTCCTCGCTCCAATCGAGAGAACACCACCACCATCGAAGGAGTAATTCGTCATCAGGTTTTGGCATCCCCTTGGTTTGTTCCAAGCTTGGGGGAGTGCCACGGTATCATATCACTATCTTCTATCCTTTTTACCTTTTTAGTAGAGTCATATCATGAATAGAGGAGTTATCATGTAGGATGGTTTGCATTACGGAAGTGTCCCCCTCTCATTAGATATCTATGTATCCCTTGGTGTGAGTTGCCGTTATGGAATATTCATGAGAAGTTCTATCATTTACAATTTTGCATATCTTATATTAGTTTTCAATTTCTGCTATATGATTGATCTTGTTATTAGTATTGGTATCACTTTGGGATCATTGAGTTAATTTAGTTGGTTTTGGCAAACTTGGCTCGGTCAGTAGCAACACTATTATGAGAATTGAATGAAAAAGATAAAAAGTACTCTTAAAGAAATATAATTTCATCGTCTTTCTTTCTTGTTTTGCTCACAAGCTTAGTATTCTCTAGTTAAGATCTTTTGTGCTTCCAAGGAAGATTGCATGTTTGTTTTTATCACTTGTATGTTTGTTTGTTTCCTTTAACTCTTATGCTTGCTACCCAGCGTTGCTAGCCAAAAACCTGTACTGAGAGGGAATGCTTCTCGTGCATCCAATCCTCAAACCAAAACCTATGCCATTTGTGTCCACCATACCTACCTACTAGCACTATTGCTATTCCAAGTAAATTCATGTTTTTATCTACCTTACGAATTAAACTTGTTATGAGAAAATTAGTGATTAAATCCCTCACGAACTTGATGGCACACTTTACTTACTTGCACTTAATAAACTTGAACTATTTTGCCCATCTATGTTGTGTATATGCTTGCGCTTTGTAAGTTGTGAATTAGTAGAACCATGCTATCATGGGGAACACTTTCAACATTGCACTTCTACATTGTACCTAGTTGATATCATGCTCTTTTGTTTATGGATGTCGTTGGTGTGAAATGAAAGGGGAGCTTGTAAGTCCATGGAGTTATGTATGTGTGTTAGAGAAACGCATGGGCTGCTGGTCTAATCCATGCCTAATCATGGTGGAAACCTGCAACATAACCATAATGAGCAATCTATGAAGCATTCTTCTTATAAAAAAAGAGACAGAGATTGAGAAAAAGAGAAAAGGAAAAAAAGAGAGATGAGAAAAGAGGAAAGAGAGAAAAAGCACCATTTTCCCATGGTAAATAAGAAGACTGTTGAGATGCTCGTTGTCTACTTGCCTTGTAATTTTGATATGGGGATTCTTCCGTATCATCGGGCAAGGGGTACCCCATTGGCGGTTCTCTATGATACACATATACTTACTATGACAAGAACTTACCGGTAACTAAACTTGAGTAGCATGAGGAGCGACCCTCGTATTCAAGGCACATGATATTTTCAACTTACAACTTGTCAAGCATATCCTCATATTTGATCACTTTAACCTTAATCACCTAAAGATGCCTATGATAGGGGCAATGAGAGCTAAAAGCTAATAAGTATCATAATTTTTGGAAGCTCTTTATGAAACTTGAAATCCCTGCTTCCCTCTGCGAAGGGCATATCTTTTACTTTTTACTTGATTCAATAAACCTATTCCCTTCTATCTCAAGCAAGTATTTTGAGTTTTTGTATTCCATTCATTCATATGATGATTTATTCAATCTTGTTTCTTTTGTTCCTTGTTTTGCACATTGCTCTTATATTAGTGTTTACTACTTTGGAAGCTATCATTGAAAACCAGTTATATGTGAACTCCTGCAAATTGTCAACTATTCTTCGACCAAGAGCTAAGTTTGCCATTACCAACTATGATTTACTTTATGCATCTTTATTGTGTTTCCTTTACTTATTGCAAGTTAAGTTATATAATAGTGAGTTTTCTTCTATTATGATTTACGTATTCTTTTATCGACTCTTCACTCCATAAACCTGAGGTCATGTTTATTGAGCTCAGTTTTCGCTTGGGGACAAGCGAAGTCTAAGCTTGAGGGGAGTTGATACGTCCATTTTGCATCACTTTTCTATATCATAATTTACTGTTATTCATTGATAAATTTCATATTAACAGATGATACTTATGTTATTTCATCTGTTTTTGCATGGTAGGTGACTTTTGGAGCATGGATCGCTGTAGTCAGGATTCTGATGGAAAAGGTGCTTTTTGGAGGCAAAATTCGCGAAGATTAGAAACCCGGGAAATACATGGAAATTCTATTTTTCCAGAAGACGGAGGATGCTAGAAGGGGGAGTGGAGATGGGCCACAGGGGGCCCACACCACCCCTGGCGCGGGCCAACCTTGGCCACGCCAGCAGGTGGTGTGGCCACCCTGGCCTACCCCTGGCTCTCCCCTTTGGTGTATATTATCCCCTCAAAACCCTAACACCTGATGAGCGACCACAGAAAGATTTCGCCACCTCTGCGGGGCGGAAAACTACAGAGAGAGAAAGATCTCTCTGACAGACAGAATTCTGCCAGGGAAATTCCTTCCCGGAGAGGGGAGATCATCGCCATCAACACCATCATCAAGCTGGACTTCATCGGGATCATCATCACCATCATCACCACCATCATCTCCACCAGCACCATCATCACCACTCCATACCGCTGTAACAATTGGGTTGAATCTTGCATAGTTCTTAGGGGAAACTTTCCCGGTGTTGATTACTCCTTATAGTTGATGCTATTGAGTGAACCATTGAATTATTGTTATGTTCAGATTGTTATTTATCATTATATCATCTCTGATCTTGATCCATATGATGTCTTGTGAGTAGTTCGTTTAGTTCTTGAGGACATGGGAGAAGTCATGTTGTTAGTAGTGGAATTGTGTTGAGAAAGATTCAGTAGTTTGTTATTTAAGTTGTGGTGTTATTCTTCTAGTCGTGTCATGTGAACGTCGACTACATGACACTTCACCTATATGGGCCTAGGGAGTGCATTGTGTATTTGGCTACTAATCGTAGGGGTTGCCGGAGTGACAGAAACCTGAACCCCCGTTAGGAAACCTTTGCACAAGGGATGTTAGGATGTCAGATTTAAAGCTGTGGTTAGGTTTCTATCTTAATTACTTTCTTGTACTTGCAGATGCTTGAAAGGGGTATAGTCACAAGTATGTATTAGTCCTAGGAAGGTCGGTACATTAGCACAGGTTCACCCACACAACACTTATCAAACTAAAGAAGATTAATCAACTATATGAAGCGAAAGCACTTGACGATATTCTCGTGTGTCATCGAGAACATTTGGTCATCTTAAGTAATACAACCGGCTTGTCCTTTGCTAAAGAAAGGATTGGGCCACTTTCTGTATTTATTATTATTGTATTTTATTTACTCGTACTTTATTTATCTGGATTATCAAAAACCTCTAAAAATCCGTTTGCTAAGTATTTACACAGAATTCCTGCTCCAAGCCACTCGTCAACACCTTCTGCTCCTCGTTGGGTTCGACACTCTTACTAATCAAAAATACTGCGATACACCCCCTATACTTGGGGGTCATCACCTATACAACCATAAAACATAAACCGTAAAACCGTAAAACCCTAAACCCTTACTAAGAAGGTATAATGCAATTATAGATCAAAATTTGAGATAGTTTCACTAAATTGCGATAACACCATACTATTCCATGAATATAAGAATATATATAAAGCTTGAACATTATTATTGAAAATTCCCTAAACCCTAAAACCTAAATAATCATAAACCCTAAAACCCTGAACAAACCTGAACCCTAAATCATGAACCCTAAATACTAAAGACTAAACCCTAAACCATGAACCCCAAAAGCCTAAGCCATATTTTGTAGTTCCTTCATGACAAAAGCCATTGTTGTGCCTTAGAAAATTGAATTAACTTTGAATTTGGAAGCTTCCTTTGTAAATAATATTTTAAATGCCAATACGCATCAACTACCAAAAATCGACGGGTTATTATAAACTATAGAAAATATATGGCCATGAACTTGGTCATCTGGTTTGAAATCCATGCATATTCATACATGGTACTCCATATATTGTGATACAATTTTTGTTTCAAAAGTTATCAAATTTTAAGATTATATTTTTCCATGGAAACTAGCTAGTGCACATAGTGAGACACCAAGAGAGAAAAGAATGGTTGTATCTCGTTTTATATTTTGTTTCTTTGTATTTTTTAAAAAATGGCCAAAATTTGGTGTCATTACAATTCATATCAAAAAGTTGAATCTTGTGAAACTCTTGGTGGTTTTCCAATATTTGACTAGTTGGTACCTTTGAATTATTTTTAAAAAGTCAAGTGCAAGGTATATCACAAACTTTGTAGTTTGAAATTAGACATTTTACTTCAGATTGTCGAAAAAGTTATTTTATTGCATAGATTTAGCTAGGAAGTTTGGAAATTCATGATAGTTGGGCATTATCCATCAAATTTGGAATCTTCTGTTGAAATGTCAAGATGCAGCGATCTACCATATATGGACATGCTATCATAAACTATAGTAGAGATATGGTTGTGACCTTGGTCATCTTGTATGAAAGCCTTCAAAATATAATGTTTATCAATTTCAGCAAGTGTGTGGAAACTCATTTAAATGTTGGCAAGCATATTGTCGCTAGTGTGTGGGTCTAGACTAGGCCAACACATGAGAGCGGTCGCATTGGAGTAGTGTACGTCGGAAGCTTCAATCTCAAAATTTCCGTAGAGCGCCGAAACATCCCATGCATTTATTCAAATATCGTGCCCCGCTTTTTACAATTGCAAAATTCCTCTTCTATCCCTGGTACCGAAACAAGGACCGAAGGAGTACCGCAATAATAGAGGGGTATAAATGGTAAATGTGCATCATCCACCTATATACCCCCATCTCCTCTTCCCTGCCCACACCCCTCCAACCTCGACCTTCCTCCAGCTGCTTCACCATCGGCCCTCTCTTCCACACTAGATCCCCTTCACTGCCGGCGCTCACTTCCTCACCGGAACTATTTCACCGACTCCCTCGCTGCATCATATCTGCTTCACCAATGCCGTCGTCTACCCTACGGGGGCGCTTCACTAAATCATTCGTCACTAACCCCGAAATTCCGAGCCTCCGCCCCTGCCACCCTCTTGCCCATCCCACCCGTCATCGCCATGCAACTATAATTTCTCTCGCCCGTTTGATATTTTTTGGTACTCGTAAGCTATGAAATCATTAGAATGTTGCTCAATATCCTGCATGCTATTGCCATTTTGTTTGCACCCCACATCCGTAGGTCCTATCCACATCATTAGCTTCTCGCTTTTATTTCCTTGCTTACATTCTCACGCTATCTGTATAATCCTCCAACGCTAACACATAGATGTTATTCTTTCCGAGCACTCGCATGGTTCATGCAAATAGCTCATAGAGGATCCAACACTGACAATCTAACGCCAAGCAAGGTTGAAGTGCAAGGTTTCCTTGTGTTACTTAGGTCAGTTTCTTGTCATGTTAATAAGTTATATAACCTTCATGCCTAATAAGTTAATAAGCCATTCTACCTAAAACCTTGCCATGACATTTGCATTTATGTTCTATTGTGTTTCTCTTTGCAAATGCTTAATTCAGAAAATGCCCATCTAGTTTGAACATATATCTGGTCATTTTTAATGCTATATTTTTGCATTTTCACTTGCTTTCATCCTTCCAAACCAGCTACATACATCTAGTAATTTTTAATGCTACGTTTTTGGTGTCTTTCAAGAGTTTTCATCCTTACAAACCATCTAACTAGGTTTTAAATGTCATGCCTTAATGTAGATAAATGAAAATGGAGTACAAGGACCATAGTTCCAGCTGCTCGGCTCAGATTCTTCTGGCAGATTGACCAGGAGTCGCACCCGCTCGAGAAGGAGCTATTGTCAGCCTGAACGTGCTACTAAAAGTTCATACTTACTTTAAATGATATCTAATTTATATAATACTACTTGTTTCCCTTGTTCTTTGTTTTAACCTCTTTCACCATATTTTTGCAGGCTGAAGTTAAAACCAAGCAGGAGTCCTCAGAAGGCAGGACTGAAAGTTGTGATCCCTCTTCGCATTTACCCTCCCATTGCATTTCTGAAGAAAACAACTTAACTGTCTACCTAGAACAACTCCTGTAGGTGATAAATATATAAAGGCTATATTACATGCAGAAATAAAGGGCGTAGCTGCTCTTAGATCTATAACTGAAATGTTGAATAAGAGGATAGATGATACTTTTAAGCGAATCACCATGTACCGATCTCTTATTGATGATACCAACACTTTGTAATCTTTCAGAATTTCGATCTTGTTTGAATAATCTGTTGTAATAAACTTTTATTGTTATGTAATAAGTTGTTTTAATTTGTGCGTGTTTATTAATCGATGTCTTGATATTCCTGTGTTCTGCAAAAAAGTAAGCGCTAGCAAAAAGGCCGAAACAGTAACAGGCCGGAGTAGTAACATGCCGAACATCGAAACAACGTGCGTATGGACGGCCCAAAACGAAAATTTAAAGGGGAGAATAGTAGAAGGCCAGAACAGTAAAAGACCAGAACAGTAAAAGGCCAACAATAAAAGGCCAGAAAGGTAGAAAGCCAGAACAGTAGAAGGCCAGAATAGTGAAAGGCTAGAACAGTGAAAGGCCGGAACAGTAGAAGACCAAAACTGTGAAAGGCCTAAATAATAGAAAGCTAGAACAGTGAAAGGTCGGAACCGTGAATGGACTCAATAGTAAATGGCTGGAACAACTAATGGCCGGAACTTTTAAAGGACAGAGCAGTAAATGGCCAGAATAGTAAAAGGCGAGAAAAGTAAAAGGACAGAACAGTAAAAGCCAGAACACTGAAAGACCAGTACAATGGCAGGCCACTACAGTAACATGCCGAACAGTACTGGCCTAAATAGAGAAAAGCCAAAAATCTAAAGGGCCTAAATAGTAACAGGACAAAAATCCTAAAAGGCTGGAACAGTAACATGCCTGAACAGTAAAAGACTAGATTGGCACCAGGCATGAATAGTACCAGACCGTCTTGGTGCAGGCCTCATGTGGCAGCATAGTTTTGGGCTAACTTGGGCCTCATGTAGGACGAAACAATATCGAGCCCGAAAGTGTACGGGCTGCTATGGATGCAATACTGGGCCTATTCTAGAGAGTGCAGGACAAAATAGTAAAGGACTGTATTCCTCATGGGCTCTCCTCATGGGCTGGCCCATTTAATAATTAGCAGGCCCTGGCTCTCCTCATGGGCTTCTACCATGGTTTCTACAACCGTTAACAACGGTAATCGGTCGTTAACTGCTATTGCCACGTGGCAGTTTGCATGACATCAGCAGTCAGCACGGCTAGCGAACAGATCTACGACATAATAAGTTTTCGTGGCCGAAGGGTGCCATCCACCATGGTCAGAAAAAACCATGGTTGATTCATTTGTGACGGGGCTTTTACCACAAAGGCCATCTGTCGTGTAAGACTTTTTAGCCATGAAAAATGGGCCTTCAACCATGAAAATTGTCCGTTGTAAAAGCCAACTTTTCTTGTAGTGCATGTTTAATCACTATCTCCTACGGCTGCTTTGATCACATCAACCGTCATGTCCATAACTGGGTGGGCATAAAGGTGTGTTTCAGGTATTCTAGAGGAATGGTTGAGGCATGTGATGAAGATCGTGATTTGCCTATCCGAGCGGCGGATAGATACTCTGGGCCTACTCGGTGAGACCACATCAATGAGCTTGCAAGCATGTGACCAGGTGACACAAATGTGTTATCACGGGAACGAGTAAAAGCGTTTGTTAGTAACACGATCGAACTGTATAAGATACATGAGATCAGGTCTTGGACAAACCAGGTATTGTTGTGCAAAGGGAATAAGACTCGACGTTTAGAAGATTGAAGAGAACAACACTATGTCATGGATTGAGTAGGGATCATCATGTATTTCCAGATATTGCTGATGATAAATTGTTTGGGAGTGACCCCCTTCATACCTGAACATCCCCGAACCGTAAGTGTTAGGGATATGCTAAATGGGTATCACCATAGCATGTCTCTAATCTAGCTAACCTGGGTTGCCCATAGTTGGTAGCATGGCCCATGGCCTGCTGGGTGTCCCAGTTAGACGGATCTAGAAGGGAGGCCCATGACGGATGAAGGAAGGCTACATAGGAGTTACCGACATACTCGGAGCCTTAGAGTACAAGACACAAAGACTAGTTATTAGTGTAGGACTGTTTACCTTGTCCGGGAAGGTCCTTTCCCTGTAACCCTAGGTTCTCGTGCCTTTATAAGCCGGACTTGTGGGAGCCTTTAGGGCACAACGTCAGATAAAATACACAACACCCTCGCACAGTGAACCGATCTCTTTAACTTGGCGTAATGCCATTATAGTGATTTATAGCAGGAGTAGAGTTCCGCCATCATTGTGGGACTTGAACCTGGATAAGCTGTGTTACCTCGTACCTTCTAACTCTATGCCTTACCCCACGTCTCTAAACACGCTCTGTGAGGACCTCTCCATGGCGTACTCGTCGACAATACAACGACAGCTGGCGCCCACCGTGGGGCAAGAGGTGCTTTGAGCTCTACACTGGGCGAAGTCCAAGATCTTCGCGGCAATCGGCGACACAGTGGCCATTGGACGCGTCCTCTTCTCCGGCAATGTCCCGATCGTCCCTCTCGAAAAATTCCGGGTTCCGGCAAAGATGAACCCTACGCGCTGCTCCGTCATCCTAGTCGGAGACATCCACATCTTCATTAGCGAAACTGACTCGCGTCCTAGCTCCCAGGAAGTCGAAAACTCGTCAAGGCCTGCACAGACCGTCTACGGGCAGGATACGTTCGTGGAAGAATCTGGGTTGTACCTTTGTCTAGAGTATGGCAGCTCAGATCAGGAAAAATCAAGGCCCACCTAAATCACCCCTATGCAGGATATAATGGTGGAAGGATCCTGCAGATCCGCTTGGCTTCCCCAAGCATTAGAGATGCGAAGGTCACAATTTGTCGGTGTCATCACCATCTTCGATCTGGCCGGATGCGTTCAGAGGGAAGGGGAATCCCCCATTGAATACCTTGCCAGATGGATGAGGGTAAGAGAAACCCTGGAGGGTGACCATGCTGATGAACTTGTCTACCACTTCGTGGAAGGGCTCACGCCCAGAGCACTCCTCCGGCATACCCTCTGAAGACGGCAGGCCGCAGACCCTCTCACCCTTGGCGAGATGGTCACAATCGTCAATGAATATGTGGACGCCGAGGAGAACACTCAGGCTATGCCAGGGCCCAAATCCGGAGGAAGCAACAACAATGGCCTGCCTCCATCACCCTCCACATCCGCCGTCAACAACACCGAAGCCAACTCTGACTCCGTCCTTGACGCGCTATACACCTACATCAACATGGATGGCAGCGTCTCAGATGCTAACTCGGAGGAATACGATGCTATTATGAGGGAGATTGAGAAGGAGACCGAGAAGGAGGAGCACACCGAGAAAACCAACTCGTTCCACCAGGTGCTAGTCGCCATCGGGAGAGTGATCGAAGAAGATGGACATTAATCAGAATGTGAAAGACCTTCGCCCACACCTGCGATTACCAGAGCGACAGTGGCAAAGAAGGCCGCCAAGCCTCCGGCTCTAGCCAATGCCATGCCTCCTCCGGCTATCCGCCCGAGCAGGCGCATGAACTCACCACGGGCCCCAATACTGCCAAGCAAACAAATCCACCACCACCACCATTGTAACATCCCATTTTCTGCATCCATGTTTGTTGAGGGTTAGGAAGCTAGAAATTTAGGGGGAAATAAAACTTTTACTAATTGTTTACATATAAGCCTAGCTCTATTAGATTGCTTGATCATTTGTGTTGTTTTGGTAGTGTTGTTTGTTAGTCCACATGATTGCATGACCACCAAGGGTCATCTTAGTTAGTCACCCCCACAAGCCTATATTGGCTAAGTCATAGAAAATTATATTTGTTCCAACTTTGGAACCTTGGTTTGAATAAATCCTTCATCCTTTCTACCATGCAAGAGTACCATGTGGTACTAGGCTAGGAGTACTTGAGAACCACTCCTTGGTCCTGTTTACACCACAAGCCCAAGCCTCTTGCATGTGAGTGTTTACCTCACTAGCTGCCACTTAGGGAATGACCACCTTAATTTTTCCAAAGTTTGGATGATCCTTGTGAGCTCATGGCTATGATCTAGGAGGCAACCAAGACCTAGGCATGATCACCTAGTATCCCTCCACACCCCCATCCTTTCCCCACTGCCATTGGTGTCCTTAGCTCGTGTTGGCAAGTCCCCAAAGTGGCCACCTCACCAACTTGGCATAAGATCACCAAAAACCATCTCCCCACTCACATGCTCGTGTTACACCCTCTCCCTGGCCCTGGCACGATGTAGCTCGAGGAAAGCCTCCCCTGTACCGCCTCGGACCACCCCATGCAGCCTGGCCCGACAAGGAGGGAGAGAAAACCCCAGCAACGGTCAAGACCTGCCCGAGCCGTCCACTCGCGTGCCAACCGCTGCCCTATCGTGCCTGGACCCATGCGCGTGCCCGCACCTTCCCCAGGCATGCTCTGCACCCCTCCGCTCTCTCACTCACGGCCCCGACCATCCCCAACCCGCGCTGGCCATGGCGGCAGAGCGCCATGCGCGCCGCGCTGCTCCCTCACTCGAACGGTATGTTTCGACGCTGCCCTCTGCCCCGACGTGACCTCTCCCCCACCCTACTGATCTCCCTAGCCCCCAGCGCCGTGCTGCAGCCCTCTGCCTTGCGACCTGTCACGCGTGACAGCACGTGAGCACCTCGCGTGCACCACCTCCCTCTCTGCCGCGCGCGCTCCCGAGGCCAAGTGATGCGACCAGACACACGCATCGGCCCTCCCACGCAGATACGGATCCCGCCACCGCTCCCAGCCACTCCTAGGACGGTCTCCCCCTCTCGCCACCCTCCCCTACACCCGGTGCACCGTGGGTGCACGCCACTGGCTTTAAATGCCCCCAGACCGCCCCAGCCCTCACGCACCCACCTCATTTCCTGCTCTGCCACCCCACTTCACCCCCTAGAGCAGAGCCGAGCTCGCTCGGCCCCTGCTGCTCTTGCCACCGCCGCACCAACGCGGCACCGTTGAGCACGGTCTAGGTTGTTGTCGCCCGCCCGTCTCTCCGCTCTACCCTCACTCTATCCCCTTCCCCACACCATGTCTAACCGCTCCCTCTCCTCCCTTCTTGGCCAGGATCGCCGGAGCCGCGAGGACGCCACGGACACCGAGGAGCCAAGGACTTAACCGACCCTGCCAGCAGCCGAGATCGCCTCTGTCGCCCCTTGTTCGGATCCGCATCGACGACCGTCTCCAATGCCACTGTTGTCGACCCCTCTCTGCCCCTAGGTGAGCCACCCCGAGCCTCGCACGGTCCAGCTAGGGTTTGCTGACCGGTGTTTTCGTCCCGGGAAGAAGACGTGCCGCGGGCCGTCGATTTGGTTTTTAATCCAACGTCCAACATCGCCCGATACCGCTTCACCGCTCTGTGCCCATGACACGTGGGTCCCGCTGTGAGATTTGAATCGCCAACCCTCCCGTGCAGGCCACCGTGGATGCGGGCCGGCCCAGCTCCTTAGCGGGCCGCAACCCAGCCTCTGCATTGCCTTTTCTTTTTATTTAGGCCATTTGAATTACCTGAATTTTTTCCTGAAGTTTTAATTCCACAAATTATTAACTATGTAGTATTTTGGCCTAGTTCAAATTTTGTGAGGTAGCCTAAGAATTTATCTATTGCATGGCACTTGTAGCTAGTCAATAGCATGTCTGTGTTTTTACTGAGATTTTCTATGCTAAATAGTATCTGATTAGAGTGTTAAATCCATAGCTTTACTTCTAGAGCTCAGAAAGTTGTGAAACCAAGTTCTAGGCATTGCCTGTGAAAATTACTACTGAGAAAAACTTGAATCACCCATTTTGGATATGTGAAGCCTCTGTTCTTAATTTTACAAGTTATGAACAGAGGGTTCTTATTTATTTTCCAGAGGTTGCTGTGAAGCTAATTTTGGGATGAAACCAACTCCCAGAGTTAGGCCTCTAATAGTACTACTTATTCCTGGAAGGGCTTAATTTTTGGCTCTGTAATTCTGCCCTGGGGATTTTAGTACTAGTTTCTGCACTATTTTCAGTATTTTATTGATTAAAAATCAACCCTTTCTTATAAAAATGTGAAACTAGTGGGGTTAGCTTGGTATTTTCTGTAGCTACTCAGATATGTATTTTGTGGTCACTTCTGATCCACTGGTCTTGGTGGAAATATCTGCTTGAGTGCTAATCTAGTCTTGACCACTAAAATCACCAAATAAGTTTGGTTAAATCTTTTTGATTGCTTTCAATGGCTTTGTACTACTAGGATCAGTAGCTACTTGTGCTTCGATGGTTTGGTTCAGTTGTGTATCTGATTTGTACTGATTGGATTGTTTGTGCATTGGGTGATGGTTGGTATGGTGGTTTGATTATAATTCCCTTTTTCGACGATAGATACGAACGATGACGAGTTTGAGGAAGGTACTTGGGAAGATTTTGAGGAAGAGGACCAGGAACAAGCGGCCAACCAAGGCAAGCCACCTACAAGTTCATGAGACTTGTCCCATCTTTATTTTCCATGCACTCCGTTTTACTTACTCTACTACTGCATTGTTCTACTCGCTATAGTATTATTATGGTATTAGTTTGGATCCACCAAACTTATGCCTATGGTACTGTCTAAGTACTCCCCCTTGGTATTACCTACTCCTACCCTAGTAGTTAAGGTGGTCTAATATACCACAACCCCTTGGAAACCTCGATTTAGCCTAACAAAAACTCTAGGTTGGGAACCCAAAGGCAAGGATGGTATTATAAAAAGTTTTGACAGAAAACCTCGGCAAGTGGGACTTACCGAGGAGCTTTTAAAATGATTTGGTATTCGTGCCACCGGTGGAGGCACCAAAGATGAAGTTGGAGGAAAAACTGTTTTCGAAAATGCATCCGGTTCTTTGCAGTCTAGCTATAACAACCACCCCGTGCAACCACACTATCCCTATATGGGAAGGGGCTTGACCCGAAAGTGGTTCTCTCTGATACAAGTGCCTCACAACTACTACAGGGGATCGGGGATCCCTGGAGGGTGGGCCTTCTCCGATAAAGGTCCATGTGGGACATCGACCTGGAGAAGGAACGAAGGGTCTGCTGGCCTCCACGCGTTACTATGGGCCCCTCTAGGGTAGGCTCTTGTGTTAAGAGGGGATTATCCCGAAGGTCTTGTCCGGTTATCCGAAACCCGCATACTAATGTATGACGATCCGCGACAGTTCGCGGCAGATGTATCGGATCTTGTGGGTAAAGTGTACAACCTCTGCAGATCGTAAATCTATTCGAATTGCTGTGTCCACGGTCAAGGACGGGTTGGACAAAGTTTTATAGAGCGGTGCTGGTTTTGGTTTATAAAAAGGTTTTCTAGAAAGAGATCCGGCCATGGGATGGTCGAAGGGCAAGGAGGATGGGCCATGGGATGGTCGGACCTAGTTGAAGTATTGGTCATGGGATGACCAGAGTGGAAGTGAATAACCGGGTTGACCCCGACCTAGTATTTCAAGTTTTACTAACTATTTCTACCCTAAAAAGGTTTTGGCAAACAGCAAGTGGTAGAGTTGAGAGTATATCTTTAAGAGATTCCACAAATAGCTTTCTTGGATCCATCCTATCCAAAGCCATATTGCATACTCTTTATTTTTCCTTGTATGGTGGTTTGTGAGTACATTCAAAGTACTCACTGGCAATGTTCCATAGCTATCAACTTGGTCAGACTATGAGCAGGATGAAGAAGACAATGGAGGGTACGATGACGACTTCGCGAACTAGGGAGTTTCTCCTAGTCAGGCACCTGTTGGGCTATGGCTTGACCCGAGTCCTCTGCGTTAATTAGTACCGCTTCTATTATCTATTTGTGCCCATGGAGGCAGAGTTGTAAGACAACTATTGTAAGACTTATTGTACGGTACTGAAATGGATATGTGTACTTTGATATCATGTCGGTTATGCTCCACGATGCACTGATCATGGGATCATGGTGGTGTGCATAATTTGGTAATCTCGGGTGAAAATCCGAGGTCACCACATGAAGGGAATATGCTCGAGAGGCAATAATAAAGTGGTTATTATCTTATTCCATGTTTATGATAAATGTTTATTTTACATGCTATAATTGTATTGATCGGAAACGTCAATACATGTGTGTTTAATAAACAAAAAGGGTTCCTAGTTATGCCTCTCTTATAGACTAGCTTGTTGATTAACAAGATGATCAAGGTTTCCTGACCATGGACATTGGATGTTGTTAATAACAAGGTCACAACATTTGTGAAATGATGTGATGAACATTCATCCGAAGTATAGCATTACGATCAAGTCATTATGTTTATATTGCTATAACATCATACGAAGTAATCTTTATCCTTAGACCATGAGATCATGTTAATTGCTAACACCGGAAGAGTATCTTGATAACATCAAACGTCACACCGTAACAGGGTGACTATAAAGATGGGTTCAGTGATACGAAGGTGTTATGTTGAGGCTCATGGATCAAGAGTGGAATTTGTCAATCCCGATGACGGATAGATATACTCTGGGCCCTCTCGGTGATATCACATTAAGATAGCTTGCAAGCAAGTGATGTGATCACTAGAATGTTATATCACGGGAACGAGAAAAGAGTGCATGTCGGCAACGAGATCAAACTAGGTATGGAGATACCGATGATCGAATCTCGGACATGTAATATATCGCGAGACAAAGGGATTTAGTTACTAGTGTTAAAGGTTCTCATGATCACAGAAGTCATCGTTGAATGTGTAGGAGTCTGTATGGATCTCCAGGTCCCGCTTCTGATTATTGATCTGAGAGGGGTCTCGATCATGTCTGCATTATTCACGAACCGTAGGGTGACACACTTAAGGGATACCGACACCATTTGGAGCAAATATGTTTCAAATAAAGGTTTAAGAAAGCACTGGAATTATTTCAATAGACACCAAAACTGTTTCGGGTGAAATTGCTGAAATTGGTTCTACATGTAATATTGAAATGTTGCAGGGGGTTTTATGTGAATGTTTGTTAATTAAAGTAATTAACAAAATTCTGAATAAAAATAATAAAATAGTTTTATTAAATGAGAGAGCATTAAATTTGGAGAAATTTAATGCATTTAAAGTGGAGACTTTAAAAGAGAATGTGAAGGGGCATTTTAATGTGGAGGGGTTACCACCACATGAATGGGGGAGGTGAGGAGTCACCCCCCATATGGGGCTCCGTCCATGGGGAGGGGTACCCCCTCCTCCTATAAAAGGCCCCCCTAACTCCCCTTCTTCCACACACCTCCTCGTGAAGGATCTCTCTCCCCCTTTAGTATTATTCCCCATGGTCTCGGATTAGCGAGATACATGTTCTCGGTGGCTTTATCTGGAAAGGAGTTGCTGCTTCCACTGCTTTGCTGGAGCGAGGGACGGAGGTTGTCGGGGTACCGGACGTGTGTGCGATCACGGATGCACCGCTGCTTTGCGGTGCTGGACTTGGTGGAGCTGGATCTGAAGGACGTGCTGGAGCCAGACCTGCTCAGACTTCCACACGATCTTGAGATTGGCAAGTGTACGACTACATCAACCACGAGTTCCTACTCGTTAACAAAACTCGTTGTCTTCGAGGGTAAGTTCTCGACGGATGTATGTCCACCCGTTGCTCTGTACCTAGTAGATAGATCTTGGCGTGTAGTTCTCATCGTAGGATTTTTTTTGTTTTCTATGATGCGGACCCAACAGTGGTATCAGAGCATGATCTATGCGTAGGTGCTTTGCACGGGTAGTACACATATGTTTATATGTGGGCGATGATGATCATGTTATTGCATCTTTCATGTATTTTGGATATTGGTGGCATAGTGGGATGAAGCGGCCCGGACCAACCTTACATGTCATCGTACATGAGACCGGTTCCACGACTGACATGCAACTAGTTTTGCATAAGTGGCTGGCGGGTGTCTGTCTCTCCTACTATAGTCAATACCTGATTTACAATGAGTTGCTAATAACTTGGTTATCCTTGTTGTGGTTCCATGTTCGTAGGTAAGAACGGTTCTATCTCCTAAAGCCCTAAGCCACGTAAAACTTGCAATTAATAAATTAGAGGCGTCTAGTTTAGATCATTGTTGGGCTAGTGTCTTGATATGGTATTGTTGTAAGTAGATGTATGATAGATACTCTTACAACACACTCAACGTGTAAGTTCCATAGACCTTGGCCTTACACACAAAGGAATGATAGATATCATACCACGATGCAAATGATAGAGATCAAATGCATGGACCATATCATCTCACTTTACACATATGATATTGCATCTTATATTGCTAGTTTGGCGTTTTAGTACCATTTTAAGATAATCCCTCATTTAGATATCAAGATAAATATGTGTTCTTCCTTAAGTATGCACCGTTCTATGGATCGTGTTTCGAGACATCACATGATGATCGGGTGTACTCGACTCTACGCTTTCATACAACGGGTGTAAGACAGTTTTACACACGCGAGTACTAAGGTTCTTACTTGGCGAGCCTAGCATGTACAGACATGGCCTCGGAACACGGACCGAATGGTTAAGCATGAGTCATATAGTTGATATGATGCCCATATAGATGCTCGCCTTTGAAGCTACACCGACTCACGTGATGATCGGACTTGGTGTAGTGAATTTGGTTCATGTAATCACCAAAAAGGCACGAGGGATGTCGTTTTTGAGTGGGAGTTCATTTCTAATTTGGATTAGTCGAACTAAATTTGTCATAAACTAAATCAAAGTGAATTTGCATAATTTTTTGTAGTCATTGGCGTCTGTTCACTACCTTATGCTTAGTTTTAATTGAGATAATAGAACTATATAATTCTGGATATTTACTTTACGAACTGTTATCTTATTGTTTTGAATGTCAATTTAAAGTTTATAAGTCCTATTGCAAACTTTCAACAAACTCTATTTACTCCATGAAGTTTAATAAGTAGTATTAAATCAAGAGTAAGAATTCCAATGTTAGTATCTAAAGTATCATGTTTGCCTCCATGATTATTGATATTCAAAAGTTGTTTTAATATCAAGATTATGTAGGAGCTAAAAAATTGTTTCAGAAACCATCATGTGTGGAAGATATTGTGATATCCGAAACAATGTGTTTGGTTGCATTATGATAAAGTATAATTTAGCAAAATACATGTTCTCATATTGTATGAGAATTTGTGAAGGATGGAGATGCTAGGCATCCGAATCTTCCAAAAGGTTTTGGGAACTAAAATTATACTCGTCTTTCTTCCTTATAGGCTATAGTAGCTTGATCATGAAAGTTGTCATGATAAGGATGAATAGAAGATGTAAGTAAAATGTTTACTACACTAAGAGATTACTAAAGAATGGAATTTTGAAAGAACACCAAACATTTGATGATGGTGATTCACTTCAAAGTGCAAGTCCAAAGGTATTAGTATTTGACTATATACGCTTTGTACTATGTGTCATGTGAATGACACCACAATTGATGTTGATAGATTCTTTTAAAATAAAAGGAATTGCTGAAAGAGAATCTATAAAATATTTGGTAGAAAATAAAAGGTTGGAGATGTCCAACTTAGGTATATAGAAGATATACATGTTATGGCTGTATTCCTTACTTGTTAAACAATGTGGTTCTGAGGTATTGGATACCGGTATTGGATACCGATATTGGATACCGAATTGGTTGGTATGAAGTGTCATACAGGACAACGCAATTCATGAACTAAAATGGCCTAAGTAACTAGCAAGAGAATAAGTGATGATGTTCATCGAAAACAAATAAAGTGTTATTGTGTTTTTCGTTGACGTTAAACCTAGCCTTCAAGATTTGTTTTAATAATTGTTATTTTGTTCCGGAATTACGAGAACAATGGTTGTTCAAATAAATTACCGTATTCCATAAAGGATGGATGAACTTTTTACAAGTCTAGTGGGAGAAATCACATCCATAAACACTATTGCTAAAATGTCGCAAGACAAATGATTAAAAGATCACTTATGAAGTGATATCGCTGTTTTAAATTATATTGGAAAGAAAACATGAAGAAACTCCATGTTGATGGATTTTTGGAGTCTTTGATTTTGATCAATTGATGCATGTGAGACTTTCCTCGAGATAATTGAAACCCCGTCCATAGGCCAGAGAGGAACGGATGACTAGCTAATTGGAAATTGTGCATGCTGATGTGCATAGTCCATTATGTGTAGCCATATGCGATGGATCTTTTTGCTTCATAAACTTTATCCGAAAATTTGAGTGAATATATCTGTATATTTACTTAATAAGGAAGAAGTATGAAACATTTGAAAATTGTTCAAAGACTTTCAAGATGAACTGGAAAATCATTGTAACAAGAAAATAAAGAGTTTATGATTCGATCATAAAGAAAGATATTTGAGTTACATGTTTAGCAAAACACTTAAGATTTGAGGAATTGTTCCATGATTTGTGTTTCCCGATAAACCATAGGAGTATGGCATATTCGAGAGATGAAATCAAACCATGTTTGACATGGTAAGATCAAAGGTGTCATTTATAAAACTGCCATTATGTTTTAAGGATTAAAGCTTTAGAGACTACCGCTTTTACACTGAAAAGAGCACCATCGTGATCCGTTGAAATGACACCATATAAGTTATGGTTTGGGATAAAACCCGAATTGTCTTTTCTTAAATTTTGGTATGCTATGCATAAGTACAATGTTTACAACCAAAGTCGGATAAGCACGTCTTTGTAGGTTATCCCAAAGAATTTGATTGGAATTTCTCCATAACACCGAGGACAAAAGAGTTTGTTACTTGGAACATCAAGTTTCTTGAGAAGGAATTTTTCGTGAAAAGTTAAGTGGGAGGACAATAGAACTTTGATAAGGTTGTTTTACCTTAGCTATATATGCTAAGTAGCGCAGCGCCGGAAAGTGTCCCGGTGGCGACCACAATGCTCATGGCTCCTGTGATTACAAAGGTTGTAATCTCGGAGATTAGAGTTCATATTGAACCGTGTGGGTCGGTAAGAATCAAATAGTGTGATTTGATAAGCAAGTCGTTATTGTTTTGACAATGATGAACTGACTACATGCAAAGAAGCGATGATGGGCCCTGACTCCATAAAATGACTAGAAGTCATAGAATCCGTGATAGTATCCATACACGAGAAATCAAGTTTCTGAACTTGGAAGACCCTCCGGAAAGGCATGAAACCTATCGGTCTTGTTTGGATCTATAAAGAAATAGACATGGATGTCTAACATCTATGAAATAGTCGACATGTCGGAAAGAAGTTTACGGCAATGTTCCAGGAGTTGACTATGACAAGATTTGATCTTTCATAGCGATATATAGTCTTGATGGATTAATGTAGCAACCACTACATATAATTTGGTATATGGTAGTTGAATAAACAAAACAAGGTTCTTCTAATAGAACAGTTACCTAGGACGTGTACATGACATGGTCCGAAGGGTTCTGTTAATTCAAAGGGTGCTAAAAGGGCATGCAAACTTCAATAGTTGAAGTAAGCATAGCGGAGTTGGAATCTTCACCATGATGAAACTATTAAAAGAGTTTAAATTCATCGGAGATGATGAATATGCTTGCATTTGTAAGAAATTAAGTGGGAGCGCTGAGACATATTTCTAATACATTATATAGAGAACATATTGTTGATTGGAAATGATGTATGTTGTATTGCCACAAGTTAAGAATTTCATTAAAATAAGATTTCGATGAAAGACTTGGGCAAACTCGGAATATTTGGCATCAATATCTATATGGATAGATTGAGGAGCTAATATGGTTGTGCCAGACATGCATATATGAGATATTGAAAGGGTTCAATATGGAAATAACAAGAAAGGTTCTTGCTGCATGGAAAGAATTGTATCAAGATTCAAGTGTTTCAACACTTGGTGAGTCAAATCACATGAAGATTTTGATCGATTATACCATGATATGTATATATCCAAAATGTCCTATGCTCTAAATGTTATGAGCACATACCAGAATGATTCATAAGATGATCATTGGACGATAGTAAAGATATTCTTATGAACTTTGGAAGTACTAAGAATATATCATGTATAAGTGACAAATAGTTAAAGATAGTTCATTGTAAAGTGTTACATTGATACTAGTTTTGTCACAAGATACAAATTAAAATTTATCTCAATTTAGACTATGGGTGGCACAATGTAATGGAAAGGATGTTCCATGATGAATTTGGATGAGTTCCAAAGTTGAGACATTGTGACGGATACTACAACAAAAGGCTAAGTATATAACTGCTATAGTAGCAGCAAAGGAGGGCATTTGTGTTAAGTAGTTTGTTACCAAACTAGGTGTGGTTCAAAGTGGGCTAATACTATGAAGATATATTGTGTGACAATAATATCAACATATTTTAAGACGAACGAACTAAAGGTCTCACCAAAGGACCAAATTTATACAATGCCATCTCATTTGAGAATGAGTGATGCGTAGAGATGCAAAGACATGCAAATACACACGGACCTGAAACTTTCAGATCCGAAGATTATGTTAACCACTAGCAATCGTGTATATGCAACACCAGAAAGCCATAGGTGTTCAATACGCAAAGTTTTTCAAACTAGATTATTGACTCTAGTGCAAGTGGGAGACTGGACGGAATATGCTCGAGAGGCAATAATAAAGTGGTTATTATCTTATTCCATGTTTATGATAAATGTTTATTTTACATGCTATAATTGTGTTGATCCGAAACGTTAATACATGTGTGTTTAATAAACAAAAAGGGTTCCTAGTTATGCCTCTCTTATAAACTAGCTTGTTTATTAACAAGATGATCAAGGTTTCCTGATCATGGACATTGGATGTTGTTAATAACAAGGTCACAGCATTTGTGAAATGATGTGATGAACATTCATCCGAAGTATAGCATTACGATCAAGTCATTATGTTTCTATTGCTATAAAATCAAACGAAGTAATCTTTAGCCTTAGACCATGAGATCACGTTCTAACACCGGAAGAGTATCTTGATAACATCAAACGTCACACCGTAACAGGGTGACTATAAAGATGGGTTCAGTGCTACGAAGGTGTTATGTTGAGGCTCATGGATCAAGAGTGGAATTTGTCAATCCCGATGACAGATAGATATACTCTGGGCCCTCTCGGTGATATCCCATTAAGATAGCTTGCAAGCAAGTGATGTGATCACTAGAATGTTATATCACGGGAATAAGAAAAGAGTGCATGTCGGCAACGAGATCAAACTAGGTCATGTAATATATCGCGAGACAAAGGGATTTAGTTACTAGCGTTAAAGGTTCTCACGATCACAGAAGTCATCGTTGAATGTGTAGGAGTCGGTATGGATCTCCAGGTCCCGCTTCTGATTATTGATCTGAGAGGGGTATCGATCATGTCTGCATTATTCGCGAACCGTATGGTGACACACTTAAGGGATACCGACACCATTTGGAGCAAATATGTTTCAGATAAAGGTTTAAGAAAGCGCTGGAATTATTTCAATTGACACCGAAACTGTTTCGGGTGAAATTGCTGAAATTGGTTCTGCATGTAATATTGAAATGTTGCAGGGGGGTTTTTGTGAATGTTTGTTAATTAAAGTAATTAACAAAATTCTGAATAAAAATAATAAAAGAGTTTTATTAAATGAGAGAGCATTAAATTTGAAGAAATTTAATGCATTTAAAGTGGAGACTTTAAAAGAGAATGTGAAGGGGCATTTTAATGTGGAGGGGTTACCACCACATGAATGGGGGAGGTGAGGATTCACCCCCCGTGGGGCGCCGGCCATGGGGAGGGGTACCCCCCTCCTCCTATAAAAGGCCCCCCCTCACTCCCCTTCTTCCACACACCTCCTCGTGAAGGATCTCTCTCCCCGTCTAGTATTATTACCCATGGTCTCGGATTAGCGAGATACATGTTCCCGGTGGCTTTATATGGAAAGGAGTTGCTGCTTCCACTGCTTTGCTGGAGCGAGGGACGGAGGTTGTCGGGGTACCGGACGTGTGTGTGATCACGGATGCACCGCTGCTTTGCGGTGCTTGACTTGGTGGAGCTAGATCTGAAGGACGTGTTGGAGCCGGACCTGCTCGGACTTCCACATGATCTTGAGATCGGCAAGTGTATAACTACATCAACCACGAGTTCCTACTCGTTAACAAAACTCGTTGTCTTCGAGGGTAAGTTCTCGATGGATGTATGTCCACCCGTCGCTCTGTACCTAGTAGATAGATCTTGGCGTGTAGTTCTCATCGTAGGAAATTTTTTGTTTTCTATGCTGCAGACCCAACACCACAGACTTGGTATCAGAGCCATCCTGACCTTAGGAGCCCCTAGTTAGCTTGGATGTTAGACCCGGACTTCAAAAACTATTTTCTCTATAAAAGAAGGAGTTTGATATTTGCAAAACTATTGCTTATAACTCCTCCCCTCTATTTCGAAAACAACTTGCATTACATTAACTTTTACATATCTAAAATTTTGCACACTGTTCACTAACTTAAATTCACCTAAAATTTTGTAGATGGTTGTGGTGTTCAACATGTACCGTCAGGTCGGACTGGACTTGCCACTCCAGTTGTTTGAGGCTGAGCTGAGGGACTTGGCCAAGCATGTGGGTCGTCCCACACCGGAGATCCAGGGAGCCTTCATCCCTAGGATGGTTGAAGGAGAGAAGAATTGGTTGGTTTTCTGCACCATGAGAGGTGGGGTAGTGCCCACATTCTCCGAGGAGCCGAAGGTGGAAGTACTAGAGAAGGACTAGGGCGATGGTGTGCTCCATGTGGCTTAGGAGGCCCTAGCACGCCTCGCCTATCACCATCGCGATCAACTAGAGGGTACCAAGTTCTACCACTTTGGGAGACGCCATCCCCGGGGTTATGCCACCGTGACCCTGCCGCACTACGACTTTGGTGAGCATATCCAGAACATGGAGTATCTCCTAAGGAAGACCTAGGAATCTATGGATGATGTTCGCACATGCCTGGACAACAAGACCTTGGAGTATCTCACCCTTGTGGAGGACTTGCGGATTGAGAAGTTAAGCTGAACAAGCAGACGGTAGTGGTAAGAAACAAGCGTCTCCTGAAGACCACCAAGGAGCAGAAGGAACTCTTGGTGACCATGGAGGCCCGGATAGAAGCATTGGAGGAGGAATGCGCTCAGGTCGACTAGGACAATGATGACCTGCTGAATGAGACCGATAATGATGCCGCCTACAAGGAGGATTTCGACATGGACACGCAGAGTGAACCCAAAGATGATGATCAGATGGGTGAGGAAGAAGAGGATCCCGATGAGCGCGTTCTCGAGTCTGAGGATGATATCGAGGTCATCATTGAGGAAGACACCACCGCACACCCCGACGTGGAGTAGGTTTCACGTTAGTCTATGACATCAAGTGAGAATATCGCTGTGTCCCCCTTTTGAGTGGCGATTTGTCTGTCTTCTGCTTGCTTGTATGGTTGAACTCGTAGTACTATATAGCATCGAGATGTGACGCATGAACATGGTTATTTTGTGGTTAATTCTATGGTTGGTTAACTCCTAAGAACCCGTCTCTCTTATGCATGCCTGTTTGATTAGTTATTTCCTTCCCGCACCTTGATGTTTCCGGTTGCGAACCGCCCCCTTGGTAACCCCTCCTAACCGTATACCTTCAGGATGGTGCGCCCACGCGGACCCCCTCCACCACCCCCGACCATGGCGCAGCTCCTGCACATGTTCATGCAAGACCGCCAAGACGCCAATGAGGAACGCCAAGCCAACATCGCCGCTCTCCAGCAGCTTGTGGAAGCCGCAGCTGGAAACGCCCCCGACCCCAAGGGTGAAGAGCAAAGATCCCGACTTAGAGACTTTCAAAACACCAACCCACTTGTGTTCACCAAATGCACCAACCCACTTGACGCCGATGACTAGCTTCGCACTATTGAGAACAATCTAGAAGTTGCCCGTGTGGGAGAGAATGAGAAAGTCACCTTGGCCACCCATTTCCTCGCGGGTCAAGCAAGGACTTGGTGGATCAGCCTCAAGGAAATTCTGCTCGCGGGACAAGCCATCACTTGGGAGGACTTTAAGGAAAGGTTCCGCAAGTGTCATATCCCACCCAGTCTGATCAAGATGATGAGAGACCAATTCTGTGATCTGAAGCAGGGAGGAATGTCTATGCTACAATATCTGGAGAAGTACACTGATTTGGCCAGATACGCCCCGGATGACACCAACACTGAAGAGAAGAAGGTGGATACCTTCATGAATGGACTCCAGGATGAACTGCAGTGCCATCTAGTAGCCTAGGGATTCCAGGAGCTGGATGCCCTTGTTGATGCCGCCATTCTAGTGGAAAACAAGCGCAAGGGAGTAATTGAGAATCGCAAGCGCCGGATGATGCAGAAGGGAGGACCCATTGGACAGAGGTCGCGAAGCATGCCACCCTCAAGGCCTGCGCCCCTGCCGCAGAGGACTCCGTCCTATGCTCCGTGCCCCAACAACCCCAATCGTAACTACAACAACCCTCGCCCTAGAGGCGGGAACCCAAGACCCGCCCCTAGAGGCCCTGTCAACACCAATGTCTGCCCCAATACAACTGGTTGCTTCAACTGTGGACAAGTGGGGCACTTCTCCCATGAATGCCCCGAGAGGAAGAAGGACAATGCACCCCGCCCTAATGCAACCCGGCTGAATCAAGGTCACGCCAGGGGAGCCCCCACTAAGGGTGCCGCCCCCAAGAAGCCTACCAATGCTACCAGAGGACATCTAAACCATATCACTGCTGAGGAAGCCCAGGAGTCTCCTGACATTGTTCTAGGTACGTTCCTTGTCAACTACATCCCTGCTACAGTACTATTTGACTCCAGGGCCTCGCATTCGTTTATTATGGAGCCGTTTGTTGAAAGAAGTGGGATGGAACCTAGCCATCTGAGCAGGCTCATGCTAGTACAAATACAGGTTCGATGGCCAAAACCAAATCCGTCTGCCGAGATATCCCCATAGTCATCCATGGCATAACCTTCACGGCCGACCTAATAGTTTTGGGAGCCCAAGGTCTAGACGTGATCCTAGGAATGGATTGGATGACCAAGTACCATGGAATCATAGATTGTGCAAGAAAATCCATATCCTTGACAAGTAGTGAAGGAGTACAAGTAGAGTATAAGGCAACTGTGCCCTCATCTCGGATCTATTGCCAGAAGAGTATAGCCGGACCTACCCTAGAACAAGTTCCAGTAGTCTATGAGTATCCAGATGTGTTCCCGGAGGAGTTGCCCGGTATGCCCCCTGACAGGGATATCGAGTTAATCATAGAGTTAGTCCCCGGAACCACCCCTATAGCTCAAAGGTTGTACCGTATGAACCCCGAAGAATTGGTCGAGTTAAAGAAGCAACTGGACGACATGGAACGCAAGGGTCACATTCAGCCGAGTGCCTCCCCTTGGGGATCACCCGTTCTTTTTGTGGATAAAAGAGATGGAACCACCCTGCTAGTGACTGACTACCGGAAGCTTAACAACGTCACAATCAAAAACAAGTATCCCTTACCGAAGATCGAAGATCTGTTTGACCAGTTAAATTGAGCCCGAATCTTCTCCAAGATAGATCTCCGCACCGGATACCACCAACTCAAGATCTGAGAGTCAGATATTCCCAGGACCGCCTTTACCACCTAATACGGTCTATATGAATACACCGTCATGTCCTTCAGCTTAACCAATGCCCCTGCCTATTTCATGAACCTCATGAATAAGGTATTCATGCCCTATTTGGACAAGTTCGTCGTAGTGTTCATCGACGACATCCTCATATATTCCAAGACTGAAACCAAGCATGAACAACACCTGAGAGTCATATTGGGAACACTCAGGGAGCATCAACTGTATGCTATGTTCAGCAAGTGCGAGTTTTGGTCAAAGGAAGTTGGATTCCTTGGCCACATACTATCTGCAAGAGGAATCTCAGTCGACCCCTCCAAGATCAAGACAGTTCTGGAATGGAAAGCCCCCACCAACCCCTCGGAAATCCGAAGTTTTCTGGGTTTAGCCGGATACTACCGTAAATTTGTTGAAGGCTTCTCGAGCATCGCAAAACCACAAACACAACTGCTGAAGAAGTACAAGAAATTCGAGTGGACCGAGAAATGTGAAGAGAGCTTTCAGGAACTCAAGAAGAGACTAGTGTCTGCCCCCGTCCTGACCATGCCAGATATCACCAAGAGCTTCGAAGTTTACTGCGACGCCTCCAAGTTGGGACTTGGAAGTGTACTGATGCAGGAAGGCAAGGTCATTGCCAATCTATCCAGACAACTGAAGCCCCATGAAATGAAGTACCCCACCCATGACCTAGAGCTCGCAGCAGTGGTTCATGCACATAAGACCTAGCGCCACTATCTAATGGGGAATCGCTGCGAAATCTACACAGATCACAAGAGTCTGAAATACATTTTCACACAAAAAGAGCTGAACATGAGGCAACAAAGATGGATTGAACTAATCAAAGACTATGACCTTGGCATTCATTATCACCCGGAAAAGGCTAATGTTGTGGCCGACGCCCTCAGTCGGGAACCCTGTTCCCTGAATGCGGTGATCATGAAAGAACCAGAACTAAGTCACGAACTATAAAGGTTCGGACTCGAGTTAGTCAGCCATGGATTCTTAGCCCATATGGAACTAAAGCCGACCCTCTTAGACCAGATCAAGGAGGATCAGAGAGACCACAAAAGTATTGAAGGCATTAAAGAAGAATGGAGAGAGAAACTGTCCCCGGATTTAAAGTTGACGACATGGGTGTACTATGGTACAAAGGGCGCATCTGCGTACCCAGCGAGCCTGACTTGAAGCAGATGATCATGAAGGAAGCCCACGAGACACTCTACTCCATCCACCCCGGTAGCACCAAGATGTATCAAGACCTAAAGGAACAATTCTGGTGGCATGGGATGAAACGCGAAATCGCCTTGTTCGTGGCCAAGTGCGATATATCCCAGAGGGTCAAAGCCGAGCACCAGCAACCCACGGGATTGCTGCAACCCATGAAGATTCCTGAGTGGAAATGGGAAAAAGTTGGAATGGACTTTATCACTAGACTACCCAAGTCCATCAGGGGTCATGATTTCATCTGGGTCATCGTAGACTACCTATCCAAAGTAGCCCATTTCATCCCTGTGAAGACAACCTTCAACGTAAAGAAGTTGGCAGAACTATATATCTCCAGGATCGTCAGTCTCCATGGAGTCCCCAAAGAGATCGTGTCGGATAGAGGACCGCAATTCACCTACCGCTTTTGGAATAAGCTACATGAGGCTTTAGGTACCACTTTATCCTTTAGACACCGCCTATCACCCACAGACCGAAGGACAGAACGAGAGAGTCAATCAAGTCCTGGAGGATATGCTCCGTTCTTGCGTTCTAGCTTACGGATCTAAGTGGGAGGACTGCCTGCCCTTCACGGAATTCTCCTGTAATAACAGCTATTAGTCCAGCCTGAAGATGGCACCGTTTCAATTCCTCTATGGAAGGAAGTGTAGAACCCCTCTAAACTGGATTGAGATCGTACAGAGCCAAATCTTTGGCCCTGATGTGATCAAGGCAGCAGAAGAGCAAGTACAGCTAGCCCGTGATCGCTTGAGAGCTGCCCAATCTCGCCAAAAGAGCTATGCCGACACTAAGCGCCGAGATGTGATTTTCAACAAGGGATACTTCGCGTATCTTCGCGTCTCCCCTCTCAAGGGAATGCAACGGTTCCACGAAAAAGGGAAGCTCGCCCCCAGTTACATTGGGCCCTTCAAAATCCTCGCTCAATGAGGAAAGTTGTCATATCAACTAGAGCTACCCAAGGAATTAGCAGAGTTCCATAACGTATTCCATGTGTCCCAACTCCGGAAGTGTCTTCAGACACCCAACAAGCCCGAAGCCTTCAAAGAGATTGATTATCAAGCCATTGATCTCAACCGTGATCTAACCTATCGAGAGGTGCCCGTCAAAATCCTAGAGAAAGCCAATAGGCTCACCTGGCGTCAGAATATAAACTTCTACAAGGTTTAGTGGAGAAACCATTTGGAAGACGAAGCCACCTTGGAACGAGAGGATTTTCTCCAGAAGGAATTCCCCCATCTCCTATCAGCAAAACCAGCGAATCTCGGGACGAGATTCTTTTAAGGGGGAACTGCATCCATGTTTGTTGAGGGTTAGGAAGCTAGAAATTTAGGGGGAAATAAAACTTTTACTAATTGTTTACATATAAGCCTAGCTCTATTAGATTGCTTGATCATTTGTGTTGTTTTGGTAGTGTTGTTTGTTAGTCTACATGATTGCATGACCACCAAGGGTCATCTTAGTTAGTCACCCCCTCAAGCCTATATTGGCTAAGTCATAGAAAATTAGATTTGTTCCAACTTTGGAGCCTTGTTTTGAATAAATCCTTCATCCTTTCTACCATTCAAGAGTACCATGTGGTACTAGGCTAGGAGTACTTGAGAACCACTCCTTGGTCCTATTTACACCACAAGCCCAAGCCTCTTGCATGTGAGTATTTACCTCACTAGCTGCCACTTAGGGAATGACCACCTTAATTTGTCCAAAGTTTGGATGATCCTTGTGAGCTCATGGCTGTGATGTAGGAGGCAACCAAGACCTAGACACGATCACCTAGTATCCCTCCACACCCCCATCCTTTCCCCACTGCCATTGGTGGCCTCAGCTCGTGTTGGCAAGTTCCCAAAGTGGCCACCTCACCAACTTGGCATAAGATCACCAAAAACTATCTCCCCACTCACCTGCCCGTGTTACACCCTCTCCCTGGCCCTGGCATGATCCAGCTCGAGGAAAGCCTCCCCTATACCGCCTTGGACCACCCCATGCAGCCTGGCCCGACAAGGAGGGAGAGAAAACCCCAGCAACGGTTAAGACCTGCCCGAGCCATCCACTCGCGCGCCAACCGCTGCCCTGTCGTGCCTGGACCCATGCGCGTGCCCGCACCTTCCCCAGGCACGCTATGCACCCCTCCGCTCTCTCACCCGCGGCCCCGACCACCCCCAACCCGCGCTGGCCACGTCGGCAGAGCGCCGCTCCCTCGCTCGCACGGTACGTTTCAACGCCACCCTCTGCCCCGAGGTGACCTCTCCCCCACCCTACTAACCTCCCTAGCCCCCAGCGCCGTGCTACAACCCCCTGCCTCGCGACCTGTCATGCGTGAAAGCACGCGAGCACCTCGCGTGCACCACCTCCCTCTCTGCCGCGCGCGCTCCCGAGGCCAAGTGACGCGACCAGACACACGCAGCGGCCCTCCCACGTAGATACGAATCCCGCCGCCACTCCCAGCCACTCCCAGGCCGGTCTTCCCCTCTCGTCACCCTCCCCTACACCCGGTGCACCATGGGTGCACCCCATTGCCTTTAAATGCCCCCAGACCACCCTAGCCCTCGTGCACCCACCTCATTTCCCCCTCTGCCACCCCACTTCACCCCCTAGAGCGGAGCCGAGCCTGCTCGGCCCCCTGCTGCTCTTGCCACCGTCGCACCGACGCGACACCGTTGAGCACGTTCTAGGTTGCTGTCGCCCGCCTGTCTCTCTGCTCTACCCTCACTCTATCCCCTTCCCCACAGCGCGTCTAACCGCTCCCTCTCCTCCCTTCTTGGCCAGGATCACCGGAGCCATGAGGATACCATGGACACCGAGGAGCCGAGGACGTAACCGACCCTGCCAGCAGCCGAGATCGCTTCTGTCGCCCCTTGTTTGGATCCGCATCGACGACCGCCTCCAACTCCACTGTCGCCGACCCCTCTCCGCCCCTAGGTGAGCCACCCCGAGCCCCGCATGGTCCAGCTAGGGTTTGCTTGCCAGCATTTTCGTCTCGGGAAGAAGACGTGCCGCGGGCCGTCGATTCGGTTTTTAATCCAACGGCCAACATCGCCCGATACCGTTTCGCCCCTTTGTGCCCATGACACGCGGGCCCTGCTGCAGGATTTGAATCCCCAGCCCTCCCGTGCAGGCCACCATGGACGTGGGCCGGCTCAGCTCCTTAGCGGGCCGCAACCCATCCTCTGCATTGCCTTTTCTTTTTATTTAGGCCATTTTAATTACCTGAATTTTGTCCTGTAGTTTTAATTCCACAAATTATTATCGGTGTAGTATTTTGGCCTAGTTCAAATTTTGTGAGGTAGCCTAAGAATTTATCTATTGCATGGCACTGATAACTAGTCAATAGCATGTCTGTGTTTTTACTGAGATTTTCTGTGGTAAATAGTATCTAATTAAAGTGTTAAATCCATAGCTTTACTTCTATAGCTCAGAAAATTGTGAAACCAAATTCCAGGCATTTCCTGTGCAAATGCCTACTGAGAAAAACTTGAATCACCCATTTTGGATGTGTGAAGCCTCTATTCTTAATTTTACAAGTTATGAACAGAGGGTTCTTATTTATTTTCCAGAGGTTGCTGTGAAGCTAATTTTGGGATGAAACCAACTCCCAGAGTTAGGCCTCTGACAATACTACTTATTCCTGGAAGGGCTTAATTTTTGGCTCTGTAATTCTGCCCTGGAGATTTTAGTACTAGTTTCTGCACTATTTTCAGTATTTTATTTATTAAAAATCAACCCTTTTTGATAAAAATGTGAAACCAGTGGGGTTAACTTGGTATTCTCTGTAGCTACTCAGATATGTATTTTGTGGTCACTTTTCTCCCACTGGTCGTGGTCGAAATATCTGCTTGAGTGCTAATCTAGTCTTGACCACTAAAATCACCAAATAAGTTTGGTTAAATCTTTTTGATTGCTTTCAATGGCTTTGTACTGCTAGGATCAGTAGCTACTTGTGCTTGGCTGGTTTGGTTCAGTTGTGCATCTGCTTTGTACTGATTGGATTGTTTGTGCATTGGGTGATGGTTGGTATGGTGGTTTGATTATAATTCCCTTTTTCGATGATAGATACGAACAAGGACGAGTTTGAGGAAGGTACTTGGGAAGATTTTGAGGAAGAGGACCAGGAACAAGCTGCCAACCAAGGCAAGCCACCTACAAGTTTATGAGGCCTGTCCCATCTTTATTTTCCATATACTCTGTTTTACTTACTCTACTACTGCATTGTTCTACTCGCTATATTATTATTATGGTATTAGTTTGGCTCCACCAAACTTATGCCTACGGTACTGTCTAAGTACTCCCCCTTGGTATTATCTACTCCTACCCTAGTAGTTAAGGTGGTCTAATATCCTACATCCCCTTGGAAACCTCGATTTAGCCTAACAAAAACTCTAGGTTGGGAACCCGAAGGCAAGGATGGTATTATAAAAAGTTTTGATAGACAACCTCGGCAAGTGGGACTTTCCGAGGAGCTTTTAAAATGATTTGGTATTCGTGCCACCGGTGGAGGCACCAAGATGAAGTTGGAGGAAAAACTGTTTTCGAAAACGCACCCGGTTCTTTGCAGTCTAGCTATAACAACCACCCCATGCAACCACACTATCCCTATATGGGAAGGGGCTTGACCAGAAAGTGGTTCTCTCTGATACAAGTGCCTCACGACTACTACATGGGATCGGGGATCCCTGGAGGGTGGGCCTTCTCGGATAAAGGTCCATGTGGGACATCGACCTGGAGAAGGAACGAAGGGTCTGCTGGCCTCCACGCGTTACTATGGGCCCCTCATTGAAAGCGCACACTCGAGAAGTGGAAAAAGCGCTCCGGTTGGTCCTCGGTACCCGACGTCCCGGTTTTGAGGGGAATAACACCCATAGGGTAGGCGCTTGTGTTAAGAGGGGATTATCCGAAACCCGCATACTAATGTATGACGATCCGCGACAGTTTGCGGCGGATGTATCGGATCTTGTGGGTAAAGTGTACAACCTCTGCAGAGCGTAAATCTATTCGAATAGCTGTGTCCACAGTCAAGGATGGGTTGGACAAACTTCCGTAGAGTGGTGCTGGTTTTGGTTTATAAAAAGGTTTTCTAAAAAGAGATTCGGCCATGGGATGGTCGAAGGGCAAGGAGGATGGGTCGTGGGATGGTCGGACCTAGTTGAAGTATTGGTCATGGGATGACCAGAGTGGAAGTGAATTACCGGGTTGACCCCAGCCTAGCATTTCAAGTTTTACTAACTATTTGTACCCTAAAAAGGTTTTGGCAAACATCAAGTGGTAGATTTCACAAATAGCTTCCTTGGAGCTATCCTATCCAAAGCCATATTGCATACTCTTTATTTTTCCTTGTATGGTGGTTTCCGAGTACATTCAAAGTACTCATTGGCAATGTTCCCTGGCTATCAACTTGGTCAGACTATGAGCAGGATGAAGAAGACAATGGAGGGTACGATGACGACTTCGCGAACTAGGGCGTTTCTCCAAGTCAGGCACCTGTTGGGCTATGGCTTGACCCGAGTCCTCCGCGTTAATTAGTACCGCTGCTATTATCTATTTGTGCCCATGGAGGCAGAGTTGTAAGACTACTATTGTAAGACTTATTGTACCGTACTGAAATGGATCTGTGTACTTTGATATCATGTCGGTTATGCTCCACGATGCACTAATCATGGGATCATGGTGGTGTACATAATTTGGTAATCTCGGGTGAAAATCCGGGGTCGCCACAACCATCAACGTTTGTAGCTGGCAACCCATTGGTTACTCCCGCCGACAAGGCAATATACGGTGCACTCCTCGTTGAGCCCATTACCATCGCCCATATTTGGAGCGTTATGGAGCTCGATGAGAAGCATGCAGAAATCCTAGCAGAGGCCAAGTGCATTGTAGAACAGGGCGCTCAGCTGGATAAAGACATGGTCAGGGCACAACAATCTATGAAGGCGACAAGAGCAATGGAGGCTGAGTACAAGTAGTTGCTACTGAAGCACAAGGCAAAGAAAGCACCAGATCACATTGTGGAAGACCTCGGCGTTCGGCGCAAGTTGGGATATGAGGGATCCAAACCGGCAAAAGCCTCCCCATACATTGATTCAGAGGGGAGGCAAGTAATTCCAACTCCCACCCTTAACATTGCCGTCGCCAAGACCCTCCTAGAGCAGGACAGGTCACCAGAAGCAGTTTCTTAAGTGTATGACCTCGTCGCCAAGGCATGCAAGCAACATGAAAAGGCCACCTCGCAGAGGCTTGAGTCCAACCCGGAGCTTTGCTAGTCAACCCTGAACAACCACAGAAGGCCAAGATATCCCCGTGATGAGGGATCCCACACAGGCTCCACGGAGCAACGGCGGAGGGATGCGTGCAACAGGACGGATGCCATACCCATATCTTCTGACCATGGATAAAAGGCTCGCCCTCATCGATCGCAACCACCCCCGCCATCCCGGCATCACGAGGAACCACAGCCGTGCCACCGCACAAGCATGACACCTCCTAGGTGTCCCCAGGTCGGTATCATTATACACGACAAGGGCGAGCAGCCCCGGCATGCCGGAGAGCATAGGAACATTGAAGGACACAGGAGCAGATCCTACAAGGAAGCACCACGTATGACAAGAAACCGCGACAGGCGTGAGGAGTCGCATGGAGGGAGCAGCAAGAAGGCTGACCCACCGCCTACACCGCCACCAACGCCACCCAACAGCCACCATGGTGGAGGACACGGTGGATCCCATAGATCGCACCATAACTCTCCTCCCCATGATAGAAAAGGGAAGCAACCAGAGCCGTATGACGCACGTTCACAGCTGGATAAGATCCAAGAAGCACGGGAGCTCCCATACCTTGGGCCACTTTGTTTTGGACCGGTAATATGGGCCACAACCTAGCCCAAGGGTCTCTAGATTGAGAAAACTATCAAGCCCTATGACGACACTGCCAGGCTCAACCACATGGTTGCAGGACCAACAAAGCGATTCACATCGCAGGGGGAAACCCTAATGTCGCTGTCAAGTACCTACCACTTATGCTCACTGGCACTGCTCGACAATGGATTGATGACTTGCCAGAGAAATCAATATGCAATTAGTTGGACATGCATGAAGCGTTCACCAAGAACTTCGGGGGTACGTACAAACGTCCCTACACTGTCAGAGACTTACAATGGTGCGTACAGGAAAAGGATGAATCCTCTCGTGCTTACCTTTCCCGCTGACTGGATATGAAATTTTCATGCGCGGGGGTGCATGAACAAACTGCTATGGCCACCTTCATCGATGGTCTGGAGAAGGGGACTTTGCTCCGGCATACATTGAGGCGCAAGCAAGACAACAACAAGCTCAACCTCAACGCAATGATTCCCATGGCTAGCAAATTCGCCGCCGCTAATGACGACATGCGTGTATCATTGCCGGCAATAGCAATCCCTATCCAGGCTAGAAAAACAATAACAACAAGCGGAAGACTCCCCCCGAAGAGAAGCAAGCAGGCGACATGGTCGCCACAATGTTCGCTGGCAGAGGCGGAGGCGGACAACGTGGCTGTGGCCGGGGGCTACCCATGGTCCACAAAGGAGTTATTCTACACCCTCAGCACCCTGCATTCCCCAAATGTACAAAGAGTACCATGATATGCCGTGTGTCGTCCACCTCGACGCAAACGGCAAAGCCACCCACACCAACCGCCAATGCAAGTTTGTCAATGACCTCAAGGAAGACCTTGAGTCCGACTACAAGCAAAGTCAGAAGAACAGACCCCATGGAAAGGGCAAAGGGAAGAAGAAGGAGGAGGAGTACAAGGATTCAAGTGATATGGATGAAGATGTGGAACCCAAGTCCATCGACAAGGGCGAGGGCAAAGGGAAAAACCCTTCGAGAAGAAGGTTCCAGTCTACCACACTTTCCTTGGCACTCCCACCGTTCGAGCCCAAAAAACCTCTCTGAGGATACTGATGGCTACCCTCCTTCCAGTTCTCCAGTACATCAGGTGGTCGGAGATTCCAATTACTTGGGACAGGCTAGATCATCCAGATCTCATCCCAATAGAGAACCAGTATGCCATGGTCATCAACCCTTTGATTGATGGCATAGAGTTTACCAAGTGCCTCATGGACAGTGGAAGTAGCATCAACATTATGTACCTGGATACACTACACAAGATGAACTTGATGGAGACCCAACTAAGGAAGAGCAACACCGTGTTCCATGGCATCGTTCCTAGCTGGCAAGCAAACTCCCTTGGCTCCATCACCCTTCCGGTCGCTTTTGGTGATGTCAACAATTACCACCAAGAATGCATGACCTTCGAAGTGGTGCCCTTCAAGAGCGTGTACCACGTCATCTTTGGGCGCAACATCTTCCACTCCTTCCTCGCCAAGCCATGATTTTTCTACAACAAGCTCAAGATACCCGGACCAAACGGCATCATCACCATTGATGGAAGCTTCAGCAAGGAAAGGGAGTGCGAGTTCAGTGACGTCGCCTTCACCGAAGCAGTTCTCTATGGTGAGGAGTTCAAGAAGATCCAGAGCCAGGTCGATGCCTCGGAGATGCCGACTTTGAAGAAGCAAATTTTTGCTGCCGAACCCGCATTCAAGGCCGACATCAATACCAAGTAGGTGGAGCTTGTTGAAGGAGATTCCTCCAAGACCACCGTCATTGGCATGGACCTAGATCCCAAATAGGAAAGAGCGCTCGTCAGTTCCTCCATGAGAATAGGAACAACTTTTCTTGGCAACCTGCCGACATGAAAGGTGTACCTAGGGAACTTGCCAAGAACAACTTGAATATTGATCCTAAGGCCAAACCGGTGAAGCAACCTCTACGATGCTTTGGTGATGAAAGACAGAGAGCTATAGGCAAAGAGATAACTAGGTTACTTAAGGCTAGTTTTATCCGAGAAGTTATTCACACCCATTGGGTGGAAAATCCTGTACTTGTCCCCAAAAATAGAACCAATGAATTAAGAATGTGCGTTGATTACACCGGCTTGAACAAAGCATGTCCGAAGGATCCGTTTGCTTTGCCTCGCATTGACCAAGTCATTGACTCGACAGCTGGCTCGAAACTTTTGTGTTTTCTCGATGCATACTCAGGATACCACCAAACTAAAATGCGAAAGTCGGACCAATTGGCCACTTCATTCACCACAACGTATGACACGTACTACTATGTTATGATTCCCTTTGGGCTGAAAAACGCTGGTTCTACCTACCAGCGGACGATGCAGCGTTGCCTACATGACCAAATAGGTCGCTACGTACACGCTTATGTGGACAACATCGTGGTGATATCAAAGAAATCAAACAATCTCATCACCGACCTGTAGTAAACCTTTGACAATCTTCGGAAATACAACATGATGCTTAACCCTAAGAAGTGCGTCTTTGGGGTACCATCCGGCAAATTATTGGGCTTCATCGTTTCACATCACGGAATTGAGGTCAACCCGGAGAAAATCAAAGCAATCCTAGACATAAAATGCCCGACATGGTTGAAGGACATCCAGAGGCTCACAGGCTGCGTAGCAGCGGTAAGACGGTTCATCGCCCGACTTGGAGAGAAGGCCTTGCCACTCTACAAGTTGCTCAAGAAGGCGGAAAAATTCATATGGACGGACGAAGAAGATGCCACACTACAAGAATTGAATAGAATACTCTCCTCCGTGCCAATACTTGTAGCACCGAAATCAAGGGTGCCCATGTTAGTCTACATGGCGGCAACCAACCTGTGTCGTGGTGTGGAACACGGCAGTGCCGTCGGGGATGGCGTGCAAGGGGACAATCAGGATGCTATCGGTGGCTACTCGCAATGGTTTGGGCACAGATACTTCAAACACAACAATGTACCCAGGTTCGGAGCCCACTAGATGAGGTAACACTCCTACTCCTGCAAGGATCTACTATATGGGGAGCTGATGCTCAATACAAGTGCTCCTTGAGTTGTTTCCCTAGATGCTATCGTGTCATGGGAATGACCATGGCAGTCGCTATTAGGGGTAGTGATTGATACGATTGAGGGCAAGAGTTGGTGGCCATCTGCAGAGCAACATGGGGGCGGATACACATGAGTTTACCTAGGTTCGGCCTCCTGGAGGGTAAAGACCTACTCCTGTTAGATTGTATTAGCGGCGAGCGAGTTACAGGTGGTGGCGAGCTCGACGTCTAAGCAGCGAGTCGCTTGAAGGGGTGTATGATTGAACGTGAGTACAAAGGGAACCCTAGAGAGGTTTATATAGGGGGTACCTCGCTAGGGTTTACAGTATTTACAACCGAACTAGTCAAGGATTCGGAGGGTTTGACCTAATCCGACTGGGCTTCAGCTATGCTTCTGGGCCTCCAGCTTCCAGTCGCCAGGCTTACTCCTTAGTCGCATTCTAGTCGCCGTCCTGCAAGCCCACTCGCAAGGTCCTTGGGCTAGTCAAAACATCCCGCTGGGCATACCCCATTCGGCGTATCCCCATCAGTAGTCCCCGAGGCCAGTGTCAATTCAGCGCAGGTGTTCATTTGGCACTCGGAGTAGGCGAGTCCAATTTAGACGTCCAGTCGAATCAGCGATGGACTCCATCGATAAAGGAGGGAATTTTTCCACCTGGTCTCTAGTCGCAGCGTGGGCGAATGGACTTATGCTCGAGTCGCTGCACCCTGTTGATTGGACAAGGTGTACTAGCAGGCGAGTCGAGTGGAAGAAGTTGGACCGCCAACTTGGTCAAACTAGCCATTGGGTAATCCAACGGTAACTTCAGCGTAATTACCGCGGGTAACGGCTACCCCGAGATTGGCGGGTAACACGTATTTTATAAGGAGAGTGGCGAGGAACCTTGTAGATCTTGTTCCACATTCCTCACTCTCGTGCACTCTCAGTCTCTCCGTGATCCAGAATTTCTGGACCGAGCGACCTCATATTTTCCTTGATGGCTTCTCCGAAGGATCTGTGGGGGAAGTCCAAGTGCACCGCCACGCAGCTCAAGTCGTTCGAGGATGCGGGGGTTCTCTGCAAGGGGAATTGGCGAATTCGCACGTCCTCCAAGACTGAGCCGAAGCCTCACACCGGTGAATTCATCTGTTTCCCAAGCCATCTAGAGAGGGGCTCGGGATTCCCCACCTCGATCTTCTTTCGGCGGTTCTGCACGTATTACGAGATCAAGCCGTCGGATCTTGGTCCGCACAACATCGAGTAGTTCGCGATCTTCGTCGCCTTGTCTGAATGCTACCTTGGATGCCGACCCTACTTCTCACTGTGGCTGGAGCTGTTCCAGGGCCGCATCAACCACGACGGATCTAGCGGCCCTATCTTGGTGGCGGGCGGCGTCACCTACCAATTGAAGCTGAAGGCAAATTTCTTCAAACTCCTGCTGCCGAAGAAAGCCACGAGCGAGTGGAAGACTGGTTCTATGTCAAGGAATCCGCTCCCTCTGGCGAGGTGGTGCTCCCTATGTATGTTGTAGAGAGGAGCAAGCCCCATCGGCTAATAGCGACAAAGCTCCCCGACGATTAGAGGATGGCCATCGCTGAAATGATGGAGAAGATATAGGTGCTGAAGAACAAGGGGTTGGAGACGATCAATCTCTACAACTACTGGCTCGAGCGGTGGCTAGTACCATTGGTGACCCGGCCCCATTGGATGTATGAGTACACCGGGAAGAACGACCCTTCCTAGACGAGCAAGGAGTCCTGGGATGCCTTGGACTACAAGGCCGCCTTGAAGAAAATCATGGATGCGGAGTTTACCAACACGTCGTCCGGGCTCGCTCCGTACGTGGTCGTGAAGAATGAAGCTCCCACGGTAAGCCTTTCTTTGTCGCTTCATCTTTAGCCTCAACTCGTGCGGGCGCAATTTGCACCCGTAACTCGTCATGTTTAGTCGTAACTCTTAATCGGATCACTTCTATCTATCTACTCTTAGTTTTTCCAGATCCTTGAGGGTTGGCTTCCCCCACTCGACGAGGACATTCCCAAAGATCTCGAAGAGGGGACCGAAGGGGAGTCCTCAGAGAGTGAAGAGGAGGCAAGGGAGATTCCCCTGACAGCGCCTGCGGCCCGTAAGACTCGCATGTAGAAGCAGTGCGAGATTGAGGGGAGTCGCAGCCTTGAAGAGCGCGATGATGACGACAAGATCCTGCAGGAGCACATCTCGCAGGGAATGGCCACGCCGGTGAAGCCCACACGAAAGCTAAAGTCGTCTGCGAAGAAGCCGACACCAGAGCTGGCGTCGCCACCTAGATCAGTGGTGGCGTTTGAATCGAATGAAGAGTCTGGGGATGAAGCGGCTGAAGATTCAACCAAGATCTCGGAGGACACAACTTAAATGAAGGGGAAGGAAGATGCAGGCGTAGTGGTGGAATCGGAGGTTCTGCTTGCCACGATTGCACCGACGGTCTCGGCTACCACCAAACCAGGGGCTGCTTTTGCCACGAGATCAAGGTCGCCACCACCAGAGGAAGCAGTTGTGTCACCCGGGCCGGAGGTCCCTACGACTACAACCTCGACATCAAAGAAGCCCATGGTGTCGTGGGCCGCGGGTGTCTTCGAGAAGGGGCTCTCGTGCAAGTTGGGCCTAGAGCTGGATAAGCCTGCCCATATTAGCACGGGACTGCGCTATCTCCCAGTCACCAAGTGATGTGGGGTAACCTCGGCAATGTCCATGGTGAAGGACTTATGGTTTCATGGAAAAGAGAACGCTGGGGATTTCGTAGGATGTCAGGAAAACAATGGAGTCAAAGTCTCCTGAATATTGAGAAATGGCGCTATTACAAGTTGCCTGGGAGATTTTCTGGTACTCTAGCTTGGGCTTCTCCCGTCCTATATATAATAGGCTGGGTCTCAAAGTCGTATGCGGATAGGTTTTACATACGCGTGATTACAATACCAATACATTGTCTGTTCAGAGATTCTTTCCTAATACAATCAAAGTATTTGTCAGTTGCTTCCTTGGGCTATCATCTAAAATCTTCATGGCTCGTAATCCTTTTACCCAGCATAGGGCAGGAAATCATAAGCATCTGAGTAATCGTACCTATGTTAGTATCCCTCGAGACTCTACCTGACGGTAGTTTTGGGTTGAGTCTTAGAGTTTCTTTTTCCTTCTTTCCTTTTCTTTCTGTTCCTTGATTTTTATTTTTGTAGGGAGTTTGGTACAACGAGTCTGATGCTTCCGACGGATCGGGAATCAGTTAATTTCTCCTGGGCAAAAACAAGGTTGTCCTACATCAAATTCAAGTCCCCAGGCTCGAATTTGGAATTTACTACTAGCGTAATTCAGTTCGAGCCTCTAAGGTCTTATCGAATACTGAATTACAGTTTCTATTTTATCGGGTACCCAACACATCCATCGGGATTTTTCATTGTATCGTTGATACAGATATTTTACTGGCAGAGCGCATTCTTATGCGATTACCAGGCCACACAGAACGAATCCTGGGGTCTTACCTTCATGTTTTTGAACATGGCATTCAGATTTTAGTTGCGTTGAGTGCGATCTGAGATTTTTTTGATTTTTGGCGGCTGAAGAACTTTTTGTTTATTGTAATTGCTCCCGATAGGAGTATCTGTTGAGAATTTTTCATTTTTCCTTCTTTATCAGGTGCGCGCCAGCGCTCCTGATAGGAGTAGCCCCCGAGGTTATGTTTCGATATATGTATCAGAACATAGGCTTGAAAATTTGGCGCTAGTGCTTCTGTATTTTTTGTCGGGTGCATGACCAATGCTCCCGATAGGAGTAGCCCCCGAGGCTACAGTCGTAATATTTTATATTCGATTTTATTCTCAAATCTTCTCTTGGAGGAATTTACTTCGACTCCAAATTTAATTTCTTCGGTTCATATCTCTTGTAGCGAGCCGCAATTTCTGCAATGTCTCTGCTGTGACGTCAGTAATGACGTATTTTATGCTGTTGATTTTCAGAAGACACGTCCTAACGGGATGTTTCGAACGTGGGGCCATGCGTCAGTAATGATGACGCGTGATAGAGTATTCAACGGAGTTTTTTGACTGCATGTCCCCTCTCCGCGTGAAAATCGAGGCGTCACGCGCTGTCCTCCCGTTTTTACCATGGCCATAACTTCTTTAGATTTTTCCTTTACAGAATCCTTGTAACATGTGTCACCACCGTGTGATCTTCTGTCGGTTCGATTTTGCATCGAACGGTTCAGACCTCACGCCCTTGCTCTTTATAAGGGGAAGGAGATTTGGTTTACTATTTTACCTCACCTACCTCTCCTCCATCTTCTTCCTTACGCTCTTGCCCCCTTGCGAACTCCTGCTCTGTGCTCGTGTTACTCTTTCTCCGCCATGGGTAAAAGTAAGGCTAGGACTTCCACTGCTACCGCGAAGGCCACCAGGAGGAGGGCCGTCATATGGGCTCCTTCCAAGTGCATGGTGCGGGATCTCCGTGAGGCGCGAAACTCTGGCCATCTGGCGGAGGGTACTTCAAGCTTCCTGGGGACGAAGCTTCCCCCATCCCCGAGCCTGGCTGGAGAGTAATGTTTCTCTCTTTTCTTTTCCACGGTCCTTTCTTCCTATCCATGAATTTCTTCGTGGTCTTATTTTTGTCTATGGTGTGCAACTGTATCAGCTCACGCCAAACTCTATCCTCCATGTTGCTTCTTTCATCACCCTCTGTGAGTGCTTTCTCAGGATTCATCCCCGTTGTGCCCTGTGGAAGGACTTCTTTTATGTTCGCTGTAATGCCACTGACACCATTGTCCATGATGTGGGTGGCGCCAGTTTCTCTATTCGCTCCGACGTAGATTATTTTGATTTTAAGATCACCGATTCTGTCCAAGGCTGGAAGTCCAAGTGGTTTTATATCAAGGATCAACCACTTGAAGGTCAGTCTTTTGGTTAACCCCCTTTGATCCTAACAAAACTTGTCGCAAACTTGACTATTGGGATCAACGTCCTTCTGCCAAAGAAATGGCTGAAATCCAGCCCTATATTGATCACATTTCGAAACTACGACATGAAGTTGGCAAGGAATTGTCGGGTCTCCATATCCTAGCATATTTTTTGTAGATCCGTGTCCAGCCACTTCAGGCCCGGCTTTCTGGCATGTGGGCATATACCAGGAAGAAGGACCCGATGAGGATTTCCTCGAAAGACCTTACCCTCAAGGTATGTGAAAAGAGGGTCCGAAACATTACTACTCTTACCAAGAAAGGCCCGGTTCCATCCAACTTTGTCATGGAGACCTATGGCAAGAAAAACTGGCTCCCGAGGTAAATTTCCTATGCATTCATCTTTCCTTCCTTGTATTTGCAGATGAATTTTTACTCTATCAATGATTGGTGCCTTTTCCATGTCTTCTGATTGTGTAGGACTTTGATCACTTGAGCGCACTTCCTCCTTTCCCTGGAAGCTATGAGCCCCCTGTCCATCCTTCCGCATCTGACGACCTCCCTATGACTGGGATTGCCGCGGATGAGGAAATGGATTTTTCTGCTTCTGATTCTTCAACAAATATGCAATCTCTTCCGTCGGCTCGCTCCGGAGATTTTCGCGTGGAGCATGCTAGTGATAAGAGGAAGCGCCCCTATGTTGTAGAAAGGGTCGAAGACTCGGATGACTCAACTGCTTCCAAACCCTTCGATGCTGCTCCAGTCTCGGCTGCTCCCACCCAGATGAACTTATTCCACTTTGCGTATGATGTATCTTCATAAGTGTTTGACTGCTTCTTTTACTGCTTTATCGGGTAGTTCTGTTGCTGATGCCTTTCCCAATTGTTTTGTTCTTTTCTCTTGAAGTGATGATGATGAAGATCATCCCGCGTCTCCTCTTCATACATCTATCACCTGCTCCTTAAAGAAATCTCCTCCACCGTTGATGGAGCCGAAGGAAAAGCTCGTGTCTTCTATGGAGAAAATTATCCAGAAAGATGTCGCCACTTCATCAAGGCCGCCGACGAAAAAAAGGAAGAAAATGGCTGGTAAAGGTGTGGCGATATCTAAAAATCCTATTGATGTGGATATGAAGGATGTAAGTCACTCTATACTTCAGAATTTTTCCGCCCGTAGCTTCTTTTGATTTTTCCTGATATCCGTTGCTGTGATGTTTTTCTTCAGCCTTTGATGCGCGAGATGGTCGACATTGCCTCTTGCTTTATAAAAATCCGCGATGAAGCCGAAGAGCTAAAGGGTATGTCCTGTTCACCTTCGATAATTCTTTGTGTGTTTCTATTCACCATTTATCATGATTTATTTATGCAGCTGTTGCCAAGGAATTCAGAATTATTCGGGACGAGGCGATGAAGCGTGCCGATGGTTTGGAGACCAAACTTCGAGTTGCTGAGGAGGCTTTGGAGGAGGCTAAGGAGAAGGCAAGAACTGATGCCGAAGAAGTGGCCAAGCAAGCCACTATTCGAGATGAAAATCTTTGGCAGCGCCTAGAGGCCCTTAACGCCTCTTTGAACCATAAGTTTTTTTGTCTTGCATGGCTTTATTTCATTTCTTTCCTTTGGTCATCAATCCTTTCCCTCTTCTTTTATTTTCAGAATTGACTGGCGAGGACCTGACGCTACATGAAAACAAGAAGGTTGATCCTTTGTCGGATGTTGTTAGCACCTTAGAGGCCAACATCATTCATGGGCGCAACCTTCTTGTCCGCTCCCTCCGTGCCTTCAAATGCCTTCACACCGAAATATTTCCAACCAAGGAGGTGCCGAACAACTTGAATGATCTTGTCACCAACTTCGGTGCTGATCCCAGCCCCCTTGTTGGTTATAGCTTGACGCAATCGAAGAGTGGTGTTGAAACTTCAATGGCACTAGCGATGGCGCACAGCGAGAAGGTCGACTGGGAGAAGGTTAGCTCCTTTGTTCCAGTCACCCCCAATGACCAAGTAGTTGACTTGAAGCCTTATGTTAAGAGGGCTAGAAAGTATTCTCGGCTGCTTTTAGGCCTGGGCTCCGGCTCGGAGAAACTGGCCGCCCCTTCTGCGACGGATGCCCCTTCTTCGGCTGCTCCTACTGCTCCTGTAGCTAGTGCTCCTTCTGCTAGTGCTACTCTATCTTTGAAGGACATGGCTTCATAGGCTGTGTTTTATAGTTTTATTGTGTCTCCCTTGTCGTCCCTGTAATGAATCTTTAACTTATCCAATTGCCTTTTGCTTCCTTTTTACAAGAAAGCAACTATTTGAATGTACTAGTTTGCTTTTGTGCACTGAATGTTTCATATCTTTCATGTCTTGCTAGATTGTGAACGAATCTTCGGCTCCTTCTAGGTCTGCACAATTGTCGAATGCAATTCCATCCTCATGTGTAGTGGGCGCAGCCAATACCGCCATTGTGCGTACGGTGGATCCGCCATTGTACGCTGAAAAAATTGAATAGGTGAAAAAACTTGAAGGAAAACTTCGGATTGTTCAGTCGATGGTGGATGTTTCCCAATCTAAGACACGTCAGGCCCTCAATCGCGAAGATTTTTTCTTGGAGGAAATTTCTAGGGCAAGTGAGAAGATGTTGTGTAAGTCTTCTTCCTCTTTCTTCGGTTGCTCCTTCTGCTTGCAGAAAATCAATATTTTCTCCCCGATTTGGAGGCATTCGATTGTGCGAGAGGGAGGAAACCCAACAACTGTGCAATGATACATTGCAAATGTATCTATAATTTTTGATGTTCCATGCTTGGTTTTATCTACTTTCTTGTGTTTTGTCCAAACTTTGGAGTACTTTTCATATGATTTCTTGGACTAACCTATTAACAAGAGCCACAGTGCCAGTGGCCTGTTTTCTGCTGGTTTTGGTTCCAGGAAAGTCAGAAAATCAATATTCTCGGAATTGGACGGGACAAAAGCCAAAGTTGATATTTACTGGAAGACTCACGGAGCCAGAAGACGAGACGGAGAGGGGCCACAGGGCGGCCACACCATGTGGTGGCGCGGGCTGGCCCTAGCCACGCCACCAGGTGGTGTGGGCCCCCTGGTCACCCACCGACCTTGCCTCTTCGCCTATAAGAAGCCTCCCGATGCGAAAACCCTAAAGAGTCAAGCCTCTAGCAACGAAAAGGTCCACAGTGCCTCCGCCACCGAAGGGGAGATTCGGGGGACAGAAAGTCTCTGTTCTGGCACCCTGCCGGGATGGGGAAGTGCCCCCAAAGCCATCTCCATCGATCTCCACCGCCATCTCCATCACCGTTGCTGATTTCCATGATGAGGAGGGAGTAGTTCTCTCTCGAGGCTAAGGGTTCTACCGATAGCTATGTGTTCATCTCTCTCTCTATGCATGATCTTATTGAGATCATGAGCTTGTAATCTATAGATCTACCTTGCTACTCAAGTGCTTTAATAAATCTCTGCTCTCCCCATGTGTGTGAAGTTGATAGTGTCCACACCATGGTGGCACTTAGGCTAGATATTACAAATACTTGCTATGAGTTATATATGGAGTTGGATGTCTGTATGAAATTGTGGTGTTTCTTTGAACCATCTAGTGCTCAAGGTGACTGTGTGGGGTTTTTGTAACACCCTCAGAATCGGCCCTATGCAAGTTTTAGCGAAACTCGCCCAACCCGCATAGAAACGATTCAAAGGTGCCCACCAGGCACTTTCGTGCGGGTGGAAAACGAAGTAATAACATTACACAACAGTCCTCGATGGGACCCACAGAACAGATATATACAACACGACTCCAGGAGTCAAGAATACAGATATATTATACAAAGATCCAAATCACCTCGAAAATGATGGCGCGTCCGACTACGGACAAGATGCAAATGGGGCTAAGAGCCCTGAAGAATAACCAATGGCGTCCATAACCCTGCCTAGGCCAAGCCGGAAGGGTAACCCTGCTAACAACGTCGATCTCAAACCTGCTTAAACAAAAGGGGTGCCGACAAAGGGCAAAGGGAAAAGAGGAGCGTCAGTACTGAGGCCAGTACACGGCGAGGCTAGAATTCGGCGGTCCTCGCCTACATAGGTATGGTGGACTGAAGCGGCAGCGGCAACATGCTCTAAACAACCTATAGAGACTCGATACAACTGGCGACTATCAGAGAGGGGTAAGAAAGACCTATTCGGAACCAACCTGATTCTAACACCAAACAATCCCATCCTGGTATTCCCCCTCGAGACCAAACGAGGAAGTCGACCGAGGAACTCACACAGTTGGCAGTTTTATTTATTCAGTGATCGTTGCAGCAATTACTAGTCAGGTGTAGATAATCATTCTTATAAAATAAGCAGTGGGTCGTTTTAGTTAACCATTCCGTTGTAGTTGCAACACTTACTAGTCAGATACAAATAGCATGAGATAACCCAAAACCCAGCAGTTGTTGGCACTTTTATTTAGCCATTCCGTTGTGGTGAAGCTGATTACTAGTTATATCGGATACAAGTCAATTTATAACAGTAAACTTTAGTTATAGTTGTCTATGATCAAGCACTGTGCTCCAAGTCGTCCATAACCGCGGACACGGCTTCTCGAAAAGATTAAACCCTGCAGGGGTGCACCAAAGTATCCACACGCACTTCGACCCTTTTTGCCAGATCAATTAACATACACCCATCGGTATGTCGGCGGGGCCTAAGTCATGACGTTTCCCAGACCCAAAGCAAGCACGGGGGGGCACCCCACTAAGTACACCCGCAACGAAGTCGGCCGGTCTCTGAGACGGACTCAGGGTTTGCGCCAGTGGCTGTAAACGACAGGGGATCCCAAAACTGGGCCTGTCGATACCGCGAAAACACTCCGCTTCCTAAACAGTACAGTGTGCTATCCATCGCACAATTTAAATAAAGCGGTAAAGCATGGCATAAGTACAGGATAGTAAATAAAGCCCCAAACTACTTGTGGCCCCCAGTACAGTACTTTGAAATCAGGTACTAAATCGATGGGGGGCCCATATCTCCCCACATGTGGTTAGCGCGCTCGATCTCAGAACAGGTGTCAAGAACTCGGGGTCCTACGGGACACAAGTGGACGGTTAACAACCAAATAACATCTATTGCCCACCTGTGCCTCTGCTTACCTACTTCAATTTTAGTTGTTAAACAATAATTGAATTAAACGATGATAATTAAAGCCATGATCATCTCCAACATTAGACATGCGGCAATACTCCAACAACTGTGGTACTTGACGACACGCAACCGCACTTGAGCAAGCGACTACGACGCGCAGGTCCAACTATCTACCAAACAACAGGTAATAGGAGGTGTCCAAGGCAATATAAGGCTGCAAGGGATATCACGGGTACGAAAACTAGAGCATCGCAACACAGATAGCAAAAGATCAACAGGAGGGAATAAATACTATAAAAGTAAGATAGGTATAAAGGGGGAGATGCTCGCCTGAAAACATTGTCGAAGGTTCAACCGAAGATCGGGGCGAAGCTCACATCAACTCAACGGCCTTATCCGCGAAGAAGCAAAACACTAGAAGAAACACCGGATGCACTATTTAATACGACGGTAGATGATTGGGCATGATGCATGTATGATGCATGACATGGCAAAGGTGCGATGCAATTAGGCCAGATTAAGCGGAACCAGGGTCCCGGCAATTAATTAAACGGTTCAAGTTATTTAGACCCCCGCAATTAAATGTTGTATTAACATGGCAAGATGAGTTACCGGTTCGCTACGCAAATTTAAATGAGGCCAATATAAGGCTAGATTTGCCCGCATATGGGCCCCATATTTAATTATTAGGTGAATCGGCATAAGGCCCCCAAACCACATGTCAATATGCATGCATGAACAATTAATATGCGACAGGTGAACAATATCATATTATAAAAATAGGGGTCTCGGATAAAGGGTCACACATTAGGGGGGTCTCGACGAACTTGGGTTCCGAGGTTCGGGGTCGGCCTCAGGGTTCAGGGTTCGACGGGATCGGTCTCGGCGGGATCGTTCTCGGATAACGGAGTAGGTCTTGTCGCATCCGGGTTTTCGGGTCATGTCGACGGTCATGGCGTTCGGGATGAAGTACTTGTCGCACCGGGGTCTCGGGTCGAAGAACTTGGCGCGCCCGGGTTCGGTCTCCGGATCCGGGAAGAAGACCTTCGGATCCTCGGGTCCGTGAAGGAGTACTTGGCGTCCGGCGGTAGATCTTGTTGGTTTCACTCCGAAAGGCTTGTTGTTCTGCAGTAGGGATCATGGTCCATCGGGGTTCGGGTCTTCGGGGTTCACGTCCGTGTGGCGATCTTGTCGCTCCGTGTAGGCGTACTCGGTGTCGGGGAAGATCTTGGGGTTCTAACTTGTTCGTCGTTGACAGACTTGGTTCGTCGTCGGGTCTCGTGCAACCACATCAATTGGGTCACCGCAAACAACAACACCAACATCTTATCAAACGAATCGGAGGAACCGCCGGGCTGGCGTAGCTTATAGCCACCACCACACTGCCACGTCTCCACAACATCTGAGCAAAAACCTGCTGTTGCACTTGGGGGCGGCCGACGGAGGCGGCTCGGCTTGGCTCGGGCGGGGTCTTCCGTGGAGAAGGGGCAGCGCGGGACGGAGGTTGGGGACGGGGTCTGGGGAGGAGCAGGGGCGGCGGCCTGGGCGCCGGAGGGAAGGCGGCGGACGGCGGCGCGGGGGTGGCCCGAGGCCGGCGAGGCGGAGGCAGAGCGAATGGCGCCGGGGAGGAGGCCGGGTGGAGGGGAGCTCGACGGGGGCACCGGCGCGGGCCTCGGCGGGGAGGGGGGGTCACTGGCGACGCGGCGAGGTTGAGGCCGCGGGCGGCGGCAGAGGACGCGGGTCAGAGGCGGCTCGCCGGCGGCGGGGAGAGAAGGCTCGGCCGGCGCTGCTCGGGTGGGGGCCGGGGCGGTCGACGAGGCCGGGGGGCAGAGCGGAGGAGGCCGGCGGCGGAGGAGGTGCTCGGGCTCTGTCGAGGGAGGTGGGGAGAGAGGCGCGTGCGGGGTGGGTGAGGGTGCGGCGGTGGTGAGCAGAGAGAGGTCGGGGGCGGTGGCGGTTGTCGGGGAGGAAGGACGCGAGGCCGGCGCGGGGTCGTCGGGCGAGGTGGCGGTCCGGCGTCGGGGAGAGGGCGAGCAGGGCGCCAGGGCAGCGGCGGGGAGGAACCCAGGGGCGGCGCGGGGCAGAGAGAGGTGAGCGAGAGAGAGGGGCGATTGCGGGAGGAGGGAGCATGTCGGGTGGGGCTGCAGGGTGGGGCCACGCGGGCAGGTGGGTGGGGATCTGGGTCGGTGGGGTGGTGGTTGACCAGGAGGAAGGCAGGTGGGGGAGTGGGCCCGGGGAGAGAGGGGAGAAAAAGAGGGGGAGGCGGCTGGGACTGGTGAGAGGGAGAGGCGAGGTGGCAGATGGTGGTTGGGTGGGGGGATTTGGCCAGGTGATGTGGCGAGCTGTGAATGGTGGGGGTGATGTGGCTGGTTGGGTGGGTAGAATAGGATTGGGTAGTTTTAGGATTTTGGGTAGGCTGATTTTGTACTGGGGGTGGCCAACTGGGTCGGATCGGCCCGGTTGGCTGCCCCCTAAAAATAATTAAATATTTTATTCAATTAAAACTGGGCTTTTTGCAAACCGTTGGCAGACAAAACGAAATAATCCGGAGACCCGGGTTTTGTGTTTGAACAAGGACGGGGCGTTTAGAAAACAAAAATAGGTTTTTCCGCAAATAGTTTTATGCAAGCAAATGCAAGATGATGACGATGCTCAAATGCAATGTGGCATGATGACATGAGCATGCGGTCATGATGATGCAATGCACAAAAACACCGCGATTTTCTAGTAGTGGTTTTTGCGGGACGCCACAATTCGACACCACTAACAATGGATCTCGCCCTCGAGATCCGCCTCATGGTACCGGAAGGAAGGTCGGCGATCTGTGTCTTCTCGCTTCGTGTAGATCCTCACGACACCACTAACAAGAGGTCGTTGTCCGTGATCGTCGAGGGAACACCCCGGAACAAAAGGTCGAAGGTAGAGGTATCAACATATAAAGCCACCTCTAACTCCGATGGAAAGAGGGAAACGATGCATTCTCATCCACTTCAATGTACCAAAGCGAATAGGAAGGGTAGTCGGCATGGGGGCCAATCCATCACGCACCCAAACTATTACTCTGCACAATCAGTAGAAAAGCGTGCAACCATTCTCGGAATCAGACTGAAGATCTTGACAATCGAGGTCCAGAAACAAAAGGAGTGATGCAGACTCTGCATCGGATCTGGCGTAGATGATGTCGTCGCGTCGGAAAACACCGGAAGGCACGAGAAGGAACAAAGAGAAGTCCATCAGACAAAGGATTCCTCGGATAGCACGAAGACCAGATGTAGCAACACCGTTACCAAAAGAGGAAGCGAAACCCTGAAGGTACGACGGAACCCAACCACGAGAATCCTGGACTCGAAGAGAGAGAAGAGAACGGATTCAAAACACGCAGAGGTGAGAGGAGAGCAGCAAAGGGGTAAGGAGTAAAATCAAACCTAATCAGAACTATCCAACCAGTTTTGCAAAATAGTTTTGACACTCTACTTTGGCCGTTAGCTAGGTTATCCTACAGGCTGGACTTGTGGGGTATCGCAACTGCTGAGCTCTGATACCACTCTGTAACACCCTCAGAATCGGCCCTATGCAAGTTTTAGCGAAACTCGCCCAACCCGCATAGAAACGATTCAAAGGTGCCCACCAGGCACTTTCGTGCGGGTGGCAAACGAAGTAATAACATTACACAACAGTCCTCGATGGGACCCACAGAACAGATATATACAACACGACTCCAGGAGTCAAGAATACAGATATATTATACAAAGATCCAAATCACCTTGAAAATGATGGCGCGTCCGACTACGGACAAGATGCAAATGGGGCTAAGAGCCCTGAAGAATAACCAATGGCGTCCATAACCCTGCCCAGGCCAAGCCGGAAGGGTAACCCTGCTAACGACGTCGATCTCAAACCTGCTTAAACAAAAGGGGTGCCGACAAAGGGCAAAGGGAAAAGAGGAGCGTCAGTACTGAGGCCAGTACACGGCGAGGCTAGAATTCGGCGGTCCTCGCCTACATAGGTATGGTGGACTGAAGCGGCAGCGGCAACATGCTCTAAACAACCTATAGAGACTCGATACAACTGGCGACTATCAGAGAGGGGTAAGAAAGACCTATTCGGAACCAACCTGATTCTAACACCAAACAATCCCATCCTGGTATTCCCCCTCGAGACCAAACAAGGAAGTCGACCGAGGAACTCACACAGTTGGCAGTTTTATTTATTCAGTGATCGTTGCAGCAATTACTAGTCAGGTGTAGATAATCATTCTGATAAAATAAGCAGTGGGCCGTTTTAGTTAACCATTTCGTTGTAGTTGCAACACTTACTAGTCAGATACAAATAGCATGAGATAACCCAAAACCCAGCAGTTGTTGGCACTTTTATTTAGCCATTCCGTTGTGGTGAAGCTGATTACTAGTCATATCGGATACAAGTCAATTTATAACAGTAAACTTTAGTTATAGTTGTCTATGATCAAGCACTGTGCTCCAAGTCGTCCATAACCGCGGACACGGCTTCTCGAAAAGATTAAACCCTGCAGGGGTGCACCAAAGTATCCACATGCACTTCGACCCTTTTTGCCAGATCAATTAACATACACCCATCGGTATGTCGGCGGGGCCTAAGTCATGACGTTTCCCAGACCCAAAGCAAGCACGGGGGGCCACCCCACTAAGTACACCCGCAACAAAGTCGGCCGGTCTCCGAGACGGACTCAGGGTTTGCGCCAGTGGCTGTAAACGACAGGGGATCCCAAAACTGGGCCTATCGATACCGCGAAAACACTCCGCTTCCTAAACAGTACAGTGTGCTATCCATCGCACAATTTAAATAAAGCGATAAAGCATGGCATAAGTACAGGATAGTAAATAAAGCCCCAAACTACTTGTGGCCCCCAGTACAGTACTTTGAAATCAGGTACTAAATCGATGGGGGGCCCATATCTCCCCACATGTGGTTAGCGCGCTCGATCTCGGAACAGGTGTCAAGAACTCGGGGTCCTACGGGACACAAGTGGAGGGTTAACAACCAAATAACATCTATTGCCCACCTGTGCCTCTGCTTACCTACTTCAATTTTAGTTGTTAAACAATAATTGAATTAAACGATGATAATTAAAGCCATGATCATCTCCAACATTAGACATGCGGCAATACTCCAACAACTGTGGTACTTGACGACACGCAACCGCACTTGAGCAAGCGACTATGACGCGCAGGTCCAACTATCTACCAAACAACAGGTAATAGGAGGTGTCCAAGGCAATATAAGGCTGCAAGGGATATCACGGGTACGAAAACTAGAGCATCGCAACACAGATAGCAAAAGATCAACAGGAGGGAATAAATACTATAAAAGTAAGATAAGTAGAAAGGGGGAGATGCTCGCCTGAAAACATTGTCGAAGGTTCAACCGAAGATCGGGGCGAAGCTCACATCAACTCAACGGCCTTATCCGCGAAGAAGCAAAACACTAGAAGAAACACCGGATGCACTATTTAATACGACGGCAGATGATTGGGCATGATGCATGTATGATGCATGACATGGCAAAGGTGCGATGCAATTAGGCCAGATTAAGCGGAACCAGGGTCCCGGCAATTAATTAAACGGTTCAAGTTATTTAGACCCCCACAATTAAATGTTGTATTAACATGGCAAGATGAGTTACCGGTTCGCTACGCAAATTTAAATGAGGCCAATATAAGGCTAGATTTGCCCGCATATGGGCCCCATATTTAATTATTAGGTGAATCGGCATAAGGCCCCCAAACCACATGTCAATATGCATGCATGAACAATTAATATGCGACAGGTGAACAATATCATATTATAAAAATAGGGGTCTCGGATAAAGGGTCACACATTAGGGGGGTCTCGACGAACTTGGGTTCCGAGGTTCGGGGTCGGCCTCAGGGTTCAGGGTTCGACGGGATCGGTCTCGGCGGGATCGTTCTCGGATAACGGAGTAGGTCTTGTCGCATCCGGGTTTTCGGGTCATGTCGATGGTCATGGCGTTCGGGATGAAGTACTTGTCGCACCAGGGTCTCGGGTCGAAGAACTTGGCACGCCCGAGTTCGGTCTCCGGATCCGGGAAGAAGACCTTCGGATCCTCGGGTCCGTGAAGGAGTACTTGGCGTCCGGCGGTAGATCTTGTTGGTTTCACTCCGAAAGGCTTGTTGTTCTGCAGTAGGGATCATGGTCCATCGGGGTTCGGGTCTTCGGGGTTCACGTCCGTGTGGCGATCTTGTCGCTCCGTGTAGGCGTACTCGGTGTCGGGGAAGATCTTGGGGTTCTAACTTGTTCGTCGTTGACAGACTTGGTTCGTCGTCGGGTCTCGTGCAACCACATCAATTGGGTCACCGCAAACAACAACACCAACATCTTATCAAACGAATCGGAGGAACCGCCGGGCTGGCGTAGCTTATAGCCACCACCACACTGCCACGTCTCCACAACATCTGAGCAAAAACCTGCTGTTGCACTTGGGGGCGGCCGACGGAGGCGGCTCGGCTTGGCTCGGGCGGGGTCTTCCGCGGAGAAGGGGCAGCGCGGGATGGAGGTTGGGGACGGGGTCTGGGGAGGAGCAGGGGCGGCGGCCTGGGCACCGGAGGGAAGGCGGCGGACGGCGGCGTGGGGGTGGCCCGAGGCCGGCGAGGCGGAGGCAGAGCGAACGGCGCCGGGAAGGAGGCCGGGTGGAGGGAAGCTCGACGGGGGCACCGGCGCGGGCCTCGGCGGGGAGGGGGGGTCGCTGGCGACTCTGTGAGGTTGAGGCCGCAGGCGGCGGCAGAGGACGCGGGTCGGAGGCGGCTCGCCGGCGGCGGGGAGAGAAGGCTCGGCCGGCGCTGCTCGGGTGGGGGCCGGGGCGGTCGACGAGGCCGGGGGGCAGAGCGGAGGAGGCCGGCGGCGGAGGAGGTGCTCGGGCTCTGTCGAGGGAGGTGGGGAGAGAGGCGCGTGCGGGGTGGGTGAGGGTGCGGCGGTGGTGAGCAGAGAGAGGTCGGGGGCGGTGGCGGTTGTCGGGGAGGAAGGACGCGAGGCCGGCGCGGGGTCGCCGGGCGAGGTGGCGGTCCGGCGTCGGGGAGAGGGCGAGCAGGGCGCCAGGGCAGCGGCGGGGAGGAACCCAGGGGCGGCGCGGGGCAGAGAGAGGTGAGCGAGAGAGAGGGGCGATTGCGGGAGGAGGGAGCATGTCGGGTGGGGCTGCAGGGTGGGGCCACGCGGGCAGGTGGGTGGGGATCTGGGTCGGTGGGGTGGTGGTTGACCAGGAGGAAGGCAGGTGGGGGAGTGGGCCCGGGGAGAGAGGGGAGAAAAAGAGGGGGAGGCGGCTGGGACTAGTGAGAGGGAGAGGCGAGGTGGCAGATGGTGGTTGGGTGGGGGATTGGGCCAGGTGATGTGGCGAGCTGTGAATGGTGGGGGTGATGTGGCTGGTTGGGTGGGTAGAATAGGATTGGGTAGTTTTAGGATTTTGGGTAGGCTGGTTTTGTACTGGGGGTGGCCAACTGGGTCGGATCGGCCCGGTTGGCTGCCCCCTAAAAATAATTAAATATTTTATTCAATTAAAACCGGGCTTTTTGCAAACCGTTGGCAGACAAAACGAAATAATCCGGAGACCGGGGTTTTGTGTTTGAACAAGGACGGGGTGTTTAGAAAACAAAAATAGGTTTTTCCGCAATTAGTTTTATGCAAGCAAATGCAAGATGATGACAATGCTCAAATGCAATGTGGCATGATGACATGAGCATGCGGTCATGATGATGCAATGCACAAAAACACCGCGATTTTCTAGTAGTGGTTTTTGCGGGACGCCACAGTTTTCTAGATGGGAAAGGATTACTTTGAGGTGTGCTGTTATAGCCCTACCATCGATTAGAGTGTTCAACCGGAGAGTAGTTCAGCGTAGTATCATAAAGAAGAATATATTTATATGAGAGTGTTCACTAGTGAAAGTATGATCCCTATGCCTTTTTTCTAAGCATTGATACACCGTTTGCAATTAGATCTATTACATGTTTGCTTGCTTCCATCTCTATTTCAGTTTGCCTTTAGTCTCTTCCACGCCATCAAGCTATTTTCTATCACCATTACCACTTATAATTATCCATACCACTTGTATTTCACTATCTCTTTGCCAAACTAGTGCACCTATACACCTGACAAGTGTATTGGGTGTGTTGGGGACACAAGAGACTTCTTGTATCTTGATTGCAGGGTTGCTTGAGAGGGGATACCTTTGACCACTTCCTCCCTGAGTTCGATAAACCTTGGGTGATCCACTTAAGGGAAAACTTGCTGCTGTTCTACAAACCTCTGCACTTGGAGGCCCAACAACTGTCTACAAGAATAGAAGTGCGTAGACATCACATTCCGAAGCGGATTTTTGGACCGATCATCGCCATTCTTGTACTGTGGCGCTGCTTCAGGACCGTCTATTAGAGTTGGAGCAGTTTGTCGAGTGCTGCCGCAGATCCCTGGCCATTGTTTACAATGCCATGTTTGCTCGGGATCCTCAGCCTCAAAACTTGGCGGATTTTATTGCGAAGTTTCGACAAGGTGAAAGGATTCATCATTACGTGAAGCTTCAACTAGTGGCGGGTGCCAAGCTCACGCTCTCTTGGGTACATGCGCATCATCCGATGCAAGACCTGGACGTTGTATCTTCGGGTCTGCCTCCCCTTCCGATGGTGACCTTGTTTATATGGCACCTCATTACGCCGCTGCTTGTAGACCCTCCATTAGGATTGTGTGAAGATGCTAAGAGGCAGACGAAGCATTTTTTGTTAATTTTGCTATCTGACTGCTTACTTGTGCAGCCTTGTACTTCATAGAATAAATACTATATAGATCTTTCATATATTCGTCAAAAAGGTCGTATGTTTTATACGAGATTTTGATTATATGCCGTATTTTCTTGTTGAGGACCCGACGAACTAATGTTCGTTTGCATATCTACTTTCGTGTGCCATAGAAAATTTGTATTTCATCAAATACTTTGTTTATTCATTGATAAGCATAAATGGAAATACATTGCGAGGGCGTGATCACCTGGCCGTTGGCCTTTATAAAGTGCGTCTAAGTGAAAATTTTCTTGAGGAACTTTGGCTTCTGTTCTTAGGGTTCTTCGTCATGCTCCGTGTTGGTATGTGCGGTACTCTCGTGTTTTCGATGAGTGGATCTTCGTATGCGAGACCTATATTGGAGGCTACATAGGTTGATTTTGTAGGACCTTTGTGCGATTGCTTTTCCAATGTTTGATTTTTGTGGGTGTGCCCTTCATGTAGTGGTTTCTCATCTTCTATTTTCAGCTGTCCAAGTTCTGTCTCCATCCCAAAAATTTCTGATATTTTGTTGAATTCCTGATCGCAGTTGTCTGAGCGACTGAAGCTTCCTTTTACTGTAATGACCCTGTTGGGAGCTGGCATTTTTTCCACCAGATATGCGTAGTGAGGTACTGCCATAAACCTAGCAAAAGCTGGTCGTCCCAGGATCGTGTGGTACTGAGATGCCAGTCCATGAATTCGAACTCTAGCTTTTCTTGTCTGATGTTATTCTTTGATCCGAAGACTACGTCGAGGTAGACTTTGTCCAGTGCATTTTCGGCTTTTCCCGGAACTATCCCGTGGAAAGTTGTGTCTGTAGGTACTAGATTTGTCATGGACCAATTCATAGCCTATAGAGTTTTGGTGTAGATCAGGTTAATGCTGCTCCCCACATCCAAGAAAACCTTACTCATGTCAAATCCGCCGATTTGTGCTTCTACTATTAGCGCTGACTGTCCTGATCGAGGGACCCGAAGTGGATGATAAGCTCTGCTCAAAGTAATTTCCTATTCGGACCAATGGAGATAGTCAAGTGTAGGAGGTGGCTTTGTTACTGCCATGTTTACTTGCATAGTGATCAACTTCTGTGTTCTATTGGAGGGCGGTCCTTTTTGGATCATTGACATTGCGCCTTTTGACCTAGGATACTCGTTTTCTTGATGTGTTATGTTTTGCGGCTGTCCCGCTGGCGGGTGCCCCTATGGTGGTGGTGGTGCGTCGATAGCTAAAGTGGTAGCGTAACCTCGGTTTGCTGCTTCGGTTGCCCTTGCGTTGCATAGCTCTTGCATTTTTAAGAATGTTCGGCAGTCCTTTAGGAGGTGATTTGATCGCCTTTTCCCTGTTGAGTCGACGTAGTAGTGCATATTGTAGGGTCCTTCCAACATTTGTCCTGCTGACATGGGTGGGTCTCGTCGTCGGCTGGTATCATTGCTATGACTAGCCTCCACCGATGTTGTCCCTGTTACCACAGTATCCGTTGTTGTAATCGTCACTTTGTCGGTTGTACACTCTAGAGAAACTGGCTACAACGTAACTTGGTGTATGGTACCCATCGTTGGTTCGTCATCTTCTCTCATTATTGCGCCTATCCCTGTCGTCTTTAGGTGAACATGCTCTTTTGTTGTGTATTGTTTCCTCTCAATCAGCCCAACGATTGTCTATGTCCATCAACGGTCAAATTTTCTTTGGCTTGGTTCGTCCTAGTTCTTCAATAAACTCCTGCCGACGAAGTCCATCGTTTTAGGTGTCAATTTCTCTTTCATCGGATATGGCTTCAGCCTAATTGTTTATGATGTTCCAACGTTGGACGAAAGTCCGTATTGATTCCCCTGGTTTTTGGTTGTAGGCCGCAATTGCTACAAAGACGCGGGTCGTTTGAATGTGGATTGGAAGTTCCTGATAAATTTGTCCTCAAGATCGTTCCAACTGCTAATAGAATCTTCGGGTAGTTGCCTTAACTAGGAACATGCTGTGTCGGTTAGATGCAGCTGGAAGCTTTGCATTGCAGTATCTTTGGAGCCGCCTTGTAATTTGACGGTTGCCAGATAATCTGTCATCCAAGCTTCGGGTTCTTGGAGATCATCGTACTTTTGATGATCTTGAGGTAATTTAAAGTCGTATCGGAGTCTTGCGAACCCGTCGGGTAAAGCAACTGGCTCCACAAAGTTCCTGCTCTTCCTCGCTTTCGCTATCATGGTATCTTCAGGTGCTACGCTCTTCTCTGGGTCGGTCAATCCTTCACTATGTGATATCATTTCTTGCATCATTTCATGGCTCTGATTCTGAAAAGTGGACCCGATGTGGTGATCGTGATCGTTGGGTGTGACCCCCTTAACGAGGGCTGCTGCGACGGCGCGGGGATCTATTAGGTTTCCGCGTGGTTCCTTGCTCTGCTTGCGCGAGAGTTGCTCCTACCATGCCGAGATTCATCAGGGTGGAGTGGTGGAGGGCCGTGCGAGGATCGTCGGGAGCGGGCTGTGTTGTAATTAGATATGTTTGTGCGGCCACAATTGCTGCCTGGGCTATTTTTGCCTTGATGTTTCCCGCTTGGTCTATTGACATGAGTGATAGATCAAGGTCTCGGATTAGTCCGCTCCTCTCTGCTTCGGGGATATTCTCCAACCAAGATGTTCCTCTCCTTGGCGGTGCTCCTCCTATTATGCTCCTTGATCCTCGAGTGGGGCTTAACTGCGCTCGTCGTAGGCTAGATCCGTCGGCTAACCTTTTCCTTTCATCGAGTTGCCTCTGTATCCTGAGTAAGTCTCTCTTCTTGCGATGAAGCAGATATTGGTATGCCAATAGATCCTCGTGTGAAGCGTCCGTTGTGATCGGAACTGCTCTCGAAATTGCTTCCCTTGCTTTTTGCCATGACGCTGCTAGTAAGCTGAGAGTTTGCCTCTCGCCTCTGCGTGCTTTTTCTTCTTCTCGGTTTACACGGTTGACTGTTGTGTCTCCCTCGTGTCCTCAGCTTCCTTCATTGTCGTGACTTCCTGCATTTTGGCTTGAAAGAATATCATGAGGATTAAAAAGTGGGTTACCGTTAGAGTCTTGCTGGGTCGAGGCGTCTCCGATGATCACGCATACTTTGTGCTGAGTGATATATAGGCTGGTGACGTCATCGTCTGTACCGAGGGAGACACTGCCTGGTGAACCAGTGAAGTCCATCAGTTTTTGTTCTGGGTAGATTTCTGCCATCCGAATTCTGAAGTCGATGCTTTCACTGCTTTCTTCGGGTTCTAAATGTCGGGCTTGCTTCACGTGGTGGGGTTAGCTGTGGATATGATCCGGAGGAGAGATTGTCATAAATACCATCAAGATCCCCTAGGTCCATCTCGATTTTCTCACTTTCTTCACCTGCTTCGATCTGTCCTGTGGCATCCATGGAGGATCCGACGGAAGATGATGGTATCTCCATAGGCGTAGTTCTTTCCACCGACGGTTCTGATTTGATCAGGGCCAAAGGGTGCGATTCTTGCGGGTCTTCTACTTGGAAGTGGAAACTTCCGATTATTAGATCATATCCGCCGTTGAAATCGGCGGGTACCAATACAGGGGTGGGCGCGCGTGGATCTGCTTTCGTCGGGTTGATGCTTGGTGGAGAGCGGTCTGCTGAATCCATGGTTCCAGCGTTCAGGTTTCCCGCAGATGGCGCCAATTAACGAGGGGTAACCTCGGGCTGGGGATTTTGTCGATTGTCAGGAAAACAATGGAGTTAAAGTCACCTGAATATTGAGAAATCATGCTATTACAAGTTGCCTGGGGGATTTTCTGGTACCCTCGCTTGGGATTCTCCTGTCCTATATATAATAGGCCAGGTCTCAAAGCCATATGCAGATAGGTTTTACATACGCGTGATTACAATACCAATACATTGTCGGTTCAGTGATTCTTTCCTAATACAATCAAAGTCTTTGTCGGTTGCTTCCTTGGGCTATCATCTGAAATCTTCATGGGCCGTAATCCTTTTACCCAGCATAGGGTAGCAAATCATAAGCATCCGAGTAATTGTACCTATATCACCAAGTAAGCTTGATGTTCCCCTTTCACGTGCTTCGATGTTTCTTTGCATAATTGGTTTGCTAACGTGTCTCCTTTGCAGGTCCGACGCCAAGAAGATTGGTCGCCCTACGCTGGCCAAGATTCTGCCATTCGATGCAAGAGGGGAGGCTGACCCCTCCAAGAAGAGGAAGCCTGTTGCGGAAGATGCGCCGGGCGAAGTTGCAAAGGAGAAGAAGAAAGGGGCATCTTTGACATCGAGGCAGGGGAAACACGGAGGAAGGTGACTCCACTACCCGTGTCGAAGGAGTGACGGCCGCTCATCCAGAGCCAATCAAGAGGCCCCGCCATCGAAGCCACTGGCACTAACAACTAGCGCCCCGATGAGGGTGACTTGATCGTTTCTGCGCTTCATGGCAAAGGCATTTTCGTTGGCAATGGAGACTCAGTCACCGCATATTCCAGAGATCGTCGACGAAGGCGTTGGGCAGCGGCGCGGGCGCACATCTTTTGTGTTCCCTTCAACAGACGCCATCGAGCTTCACCGCATGCTTGGAGCTGCCATTCAGGTATGTCTAGTCCCTGGGTGCCTGGTTGCTGAATTTCAGCGGCTAGGTACTTAGAGTTTTAATCATCCAGTCCCCGAGGGTCTAGTCGCTGAATTTCAGCGACTAGGCATTTAGGATTTTAGTCGTCCAGTCCCCGAGGGTCTAGTGGCTGAATTTCAGCGACTAGGCACTTAGGTTTTAGTTGTCCAGTCACTTATTGTTGTTCTGTTGTTAGGGCCTGCAAAGGGAATCCTCCAATCGGCAAGCCGCGAAGAAGCGCCTGGAGCACGACCTTCGTGCATCACAGGAGGCCAACCGGCGACTCCAAGAAACTATTGGTAAGTGGGTGTTTTCTTTGGCGAGCCTGAGCCATTGTTGTCTGCGCAAAGCTGAATTGTAATGTTTTTGCCTCATAGATGGGCTTCCTGCTGCGATTGCTAAGTCCCACGAGGGGTACGTTCCGGCTGCTGAACTTGACTCAACGAAGGAGCGAATCGACTCGCTGGTGAAGGATCTGGAGGACGCGAATGCGTCGATGATCTCTTCTGAGGAGAGGGCCAAGGCTGCAGTCGCCGCGGCGAAGGAGGAGTGGAAGGCCTCCGACTCGGTCATCCTCAGGTTACAGGGTGACCTTGGTGCTCTGGAGAAACATGTGACGGAGAGCTGCTGCAAGCTTCTTGGTGAGTGTCTTCTCTTTTCTTTTCGGTATGTGGCGAGTCCCCGAGCGGGTGGGTCCTTAGTGATGTTGGGTTTCTAACATTGCAGCCCTGATAGGACAAAGCGACCCAGTGGTGCAAACCTTCGACGCCTCGCAATGCGTGACTGCGGCGGTGAACACGGCCACCGCCTCGGTGCTGTGTGTCCAAGCCGTGCTTCAAGGGATGTCACCCACCGAGGTTATTCCTGGGGGGGTGACTGAGGTTTGGCGCTATCTAGAGGATGCGCCCGCCATTGTCAAGTGGATGGCGCGATCAGCCTTCAGGCGCGAGGCCACCACAGCGTTGAGCCTTGGGCTCGCTCACTTCCCCGACGACTTTGACCTTGACGATGTCACCAGCGGTTACCCTTCAGCGACTAGCTCGGTGGAGAACTTGGAGGTTCTGAGGTTGACCTCCAAGGCTGCTCCGTTCGTGGAGCGAGTGTTGGCGATGGGAGATATGCTGCCATACTAGGAGACGGTGGTGGCACCAGGCGACCCCGAGCCAGAGCACCGTGACCTGAAGTCGGAGCAGCCCTTCCGGTCGGTGTTGTCGAAGTCGCTAATGACTTACCCAACGAATCCGTGGGAGCCATTCGTTTGGGTCAAGGGTGATGGCGGCGCCTCTTCATCGGAGCCTGCAAAATGAGTTGCTGCCCTAAGGGACTTTTGTGGGTTATGGCGATTGGCCACTTTTGTAATGTAAACAATATGGAAGTAAGAGGAGTCAATCGACTCGCATTGCATGGTGAAGTATGTTTTTGTGTTTATTTTTTGGTTAGCGAGTCCCCGAGCGCGTCCGCCCTTTATTGGGGTTTACCTCGTTTGTGTGTAAGTTTTATTATATTGAGTTTTTATTTTGTTTGGAATCGATTCGTAGATGTAGTCGCTTGGCGACCTCGGGCGCGGGCAGTGTCGGATTAGGCAAGTCTCCGAGCGTGAGGATCTAGTGCGTTGTTAGTAACGCGTCTCTCCCTGGCTCGGAGAGTCAGTCGCGTGGCGAATCCAGGGCAGGCTCTCTTACTTGGTGTGTTCACGAGCCGCGTAGGGGTTACTGTAGGCACGTCCCCGTGCATGGTACTTTACCATTCGAGTCGCTATGCGCGGGGATGGGGAGGATAGGTTGCTATGAGAAGCGTTTATCGGTTGTCTTGCCCGGTGGGCCAGTCGAGCGAGGCGCCTCCAATGGGGACTCCGGAGTGGCGTGTTCGTGGACAACACAAGGCCCGAATGTGCTCGGTGCCCTTGGGCTGCACTACTTAGCCGTGCCAGTCGCTCTACCAAAGTTTGACTTCCGTGGGTAGCATATTGTGAAGCGTACAAGTGCGATTGGCACAAGAATATGGCGAGTGGGCACAATTTGTGCGATCCGAATATTTTTCATTATGTAGCAGCTGAGTACAAGTTTTAGTTCTATGTGTAGAACTTGTGGAGGAGGTTTACATTCCATGGCCTCCCAACTTCGAGCTGGCCATCGCCTCATACATCGATGAGATAGTAGGCGTCGTTGCCGAGGACTCGCCCTATGGCGAATAGCCCCTCCCATGGGGAGAAAGCTTGTGCATGCCCTTCTTGTCCTGGACCAGTCGTAGGACTAGGTCGCCTTCTTGGAAGGTGTGAGTCCGGACTCGGTGGCTGTGGTAGCGGCGGAGTCCCGGCTGGTAGATGGCGGTGCAGGAGCAAGCTAGGTCTCATGCTTCATCGAGCTGGTCGACCCTGTCTTGTCGGGCGATTTCGTTTGTTGCCTCCACATAATTGACAACCCGCGGCGAGTCGTGCTCTAGGTCGGTTGGCATTACAGCCTCGGCGCCGTACACCATGAAGAAGGGCGTGAACCCCATGGACCGGTTGATGGAAGTGCGAATGCCCCATATCACAGAAGTGAGTTCTTCGACCCAGTATCCAGGGGTGTGCTTGAGGGGCACCTGAAGTCACAGCTTGAGGCCGTGGAGGACACTTTGGTTGGCGCGCTCTGCTTGGCTGTTCGACTCTAGGTGGGCGACTGAGGCGAGGTCGAGCCATATGTTGTGCTCCTCGCAGAATTCCGCCATGGCAACCTTGGCAAAGTTGGTGCCGTTGTCTGTTATGATGTTGTGCGGGTAGCCGTACCGGTAGATGAGCTCGCGGAGAAACTTCGTGGCAGTCTTGCTGTCGCACTTCTTGATCGTCTCGGCCTCGACCCACTTGGTGAACTTGGTGACTGCGACCAGGAGGTGGGTGAAGCCATATGGGGCCTTTTTGAACGGGACGACCATGTCCATGCCCCATACGGTGAACAAACAGGTGATGTGGATGGTCTTGAGTGCCGAACCCGGGATATGCGTCTGGTTGGCGTCTTTCTAGCACCCAGCGCAACTTTGGACGATGTCGGTGGCGTCAGCATGCACGGTGAGCCAGTAGAAGCCATGTCGCATGGCCTTGGCGACTAGCGATCTGGCGCCAGCGTGATGGCCGCAGTCGCCAGCGTGAATGTCTTAGGATCTGGTCTCCTTCTTCTGGCTGTACGCAACGCTAAAATACGCCAGTCACGCTGTGTTTGTGGAGCTCGCTATTGATGATGACAAAGGATTTGCAGCGGCGTACTATCATTCGTGCCTCTGTCTCGTCGATGGGAAGGACCTTGTACTCGAGGAAGGCAACATACGGAGTGGTCCAGTCGCTGGGTTCCATGAACATAGCGACTAGAGCTGGCTCGGGCTGCAGGGGTATTCCGATGTCGATCTCCATCGGCGGGGAGACCAAAGTCTTGTGGATGATGTCGAGGAAGATGCCTGGGGGTGGAGTTTGGCGGGCTGACCCGATGCAGGAGAGAGTGTCGGCCTCCTCGTTCTTGCACATGTCGATCCACTCAACAGAGTAGCCGGTGAAGTGGCCTTCCAGCTGATCCACCGCTTGGCGGTATGATATCATGGTGGGGGAGACGGCGTCGCAAATTCCAGCGACTTGACCGGCGACTGGGTCAGAGTCGCCATAGCACTGTAGGCGATTGACGTTCATCTCCTTCGCGGCCTGCGTGGCATGGGGGAGGGCCTCGTATTCAGCCATGTTGTTGGTGCATGGCGTGAAGTCGAGGTGGAACACGTAGTGGAGCTTGTCGCCTTTGGGGGAGGTGAGGACGACCCCGACCCCTACGCTGTCCGTGTTCTTGGACTCGTCGAAGTGGAGAGACCAGTAATGGAGGTAGGGTAGCTCTCCGGCTGTTGTGCCTCTTCCCAATCAACGAGGAAATCGGCTAAGGCCTGCGATTTGATCGCTTTGCATGGCTCGTACTTGATGTTGGGGACACCAATTTCGATGGCCCACTTAGCGACTCGCCCAGTCGCCTCGTGGTTGCGGATGATGTCCTGTAGCAGCACGGAGGAGACGATCGTGATGGGGTGCTCCTGGAAGTAATGCGGGAGTCGCCGTTGGGCTCTGAAGACCGCATACACCAATATTTGGTACTACGGGCAGCCCTGTCTTGAGTCTGTTAAGACCTCGCTGATGTAGAAGACGGGCCGTTGTACAGGGCGCTCCTTGCCCTCTTCTGGTAGTTCGACGACCATCACGATGTTGACGACTCGAGTGGAGGCCCTGACGTAGACGAGCATTGGCTCTGTCGGTTCGGGTAGTGAGAAGTGGTGCCGCAAGCAGTACTTCCTTGAGTGCTTTGAGCGTGTTGTCTGCCTCTTCGTCCCATTGGAACGTGGGGTTCTTTCGCATCAGGCAGTAGAGAGGCATTGCCTTCTCACCGAGCCGAGGGATAAAGCGACTGAGGGCTACAACTCGCCCAGCCAGCTTCTGGATGTCGTGCAGGCACTCGGGTTTCCCGAGTCTCGCGATGGTGTCGATCTTGGTGGGGTTAGCTTCGGTGCCTCGTTTGGAGACGACATACCCCAGGAGCTGTCAGGTGGGCACGCCGAAGGAGCACTTCCCTAGATTGAGCTTGATCTTATACCTCTGCAGATTCGTGAAGGTTTCGGCCAGGTCAGCGAGCAGGTCACTCTAGCGGGTGGATTTTACTACCATGTCATCGATGTAGACGTGGATGTTGCGGCCAATTTGACTCGCAAGGCACTCTAGCATGCACCATTGATAGGTCCCACCAGCGTTCTTTAGGCCGAACGTCATGGCGGTGTAGCACAAGGCACCGAATGGCGTGATGAATGTCGTCTTCTCCTCGTCCTCAACCGCCATTTTGATCTGGTTATACCCAGAGTATGCATCGAGGAAGAAGAGCGACTCCGATCCCGCGGTCGAGTTGATGATCTGATCGATGCGCGGTAGGACAAACTCCTCCTTCGGGCATGCGTTGTTAAGGCTGGTGTAGTCGATACACATTCTCCAGGTGTTGTTCTTTTTGAGAACCAGGACTAGGTTTGCCAGCCACTTGGAGTACTTGATGGGCCAAATGAAGCCTGCGGTGAGTAGACGATGTACTTCTTCAGCGATTGCTCGGCGGTGCTCTTCATTGAAGGGCCGTAGCGACTGTTTCACTGGTCACACTTTGGGTTCGGTGTTAAGTTTGTGCTCAGCGAGTTCCCTCGGGACACCAGGCATGTCGGATGGTTTCCATGTGAAGATGTCACGAATCTCACGCAGGAACCCGATGACCGTGCTTTCCTATGCGAGACTCATGTTTGTCCCGATGGTGACCATCTGGCTGGAGTCGCCTAGGACGAGCTCGATGGTGCGGGTGTGCGTGGTCGCCTCAAAGGTGGAGCTTGCGGTGGTTGGCTTCTTCAGGATGGTGGGGTCATCCTTGTCGATGTTTCCTCACATATTTCACGAGCTTGTCCACATCATTTGTTTCTATGGCGATGACGATGTCGGCGAGCTCGGCGCCTTTGTCTTCGCACTCCACGGCCATGTCGGGGTCGCCATGGATAGTGATTATGTCGCTTGGCCCCGAGAGCTTCATCATGTTGTAGGCATAGTGCAGGGTCACCATGAATTTGATGCCTGGCACCCCATGACGTAGTGGTAGGGGCTGCGGAAGTTCACCAGCTCGAAGACGATCCGTTCGGTGCGGAAGTTTGCTGGTGTACCGAAGGTGACTAGCAGCGTCACCTTGCCGATCGGGTACACCTTCTGACCAGGGATGATGCCATGGAAGGTGGTGAGTGTCAACTTGATCACCGACTCTAGGAAGTGGAGACGCTTGAATGTGTTCAGGTACATGATGTTGATGGAGCTTCCGCCATCCATCAGCGTCTTGGGCAGCCAGTAGTCGGCCACTTTGGGCCTGACCACCAGGGTGACTCGCCCTTCGTACTTGATCCTGGGCGCGTGATCTTGGCAACTCCAGGTGATGCTTTGCTCAGACCAGTTGAGGATGTGGGGGATGTCGACCTGGGTCACCGCATTGATAGCGACTGCACGGGCGAGCACCTTCTTCTCACGCTTGGTGCCGAGCCCAGTGAAGGTGTGTAGCGAGACGACGACATTGCCGAACCTGCCGGCGTTGCTGTTGTCCCTTGGTGGTTTGTTGTTGGGGTCGTCCCTTGCTCGCCTTGCCTTTTCTATCTCCTTCAAAGAATGGCAGTCCGCGGTGGTGTGGGTGGTGGGTTCCCCTCCCTGCTGTGGTAGACGCAGGGCTAGCTGAGCAGGGCGACGGGGTCAAATTTTGACCTCACCATGTTGTTGGCGCGGTAATTTCCGCTGTCGCGGTAGTTTCCTCCGTCGCAGCCGAAGTTCTTTGGGTCGCATTGGCCATAGCTGGCATTAGCGACAAAGTCGACTCGCCCATCATCGCGGCGCTTGCCGGTAAGGCAAGTGTTGTTGTAGCGCATGTCACACTATCGCCCGTTATCGTGGCTGCTGGTGCGGTGTCTTCCTCCCGACTCGTCGTCGGAGTCCTTGTTGGGGTCCTCCTCCGCATATCGCTTGGCGATCTCGAGGAGGTCGGGGATGTTGTCGAGCGTCCAGTAGACCCTCTTGATCTTAGCAACCAGGGGCTCATACCGGCACACGTTCTTGAAGAAGTGGATCGCTGTGTCCGGGTGGATGCCGGATGCGTTGATCCATAGTTCCTGTCACCTCTGGATCCAGTGGCGGGTCGACTCGTGCTACCCCAGGATGCATCGCTCTAGGTCCTCGATGGTGGTGGCGCGGGTGTAGGAGCCCTCGAAGTGCCTGGCGAAGGCGTCGCACATCTCCTCCAACGAGTCGATGCTGTCCGTGGGGAGGGTGTTGATCCATTGCCTGGTCACTCCCTCCATCATCAGAGGGAGGTAGCGAGTGGCGAGCAGGTCGGTGTGGCTGGCGATTCCCATGGTCATCAGGTACGTATCCCTCCACACCAATGGGTCGTACGTTTGATCGTATTTTTCTATCTCCTTGGGCGCCTTGAAGTTGGCAGGGTACTTCTCGCCTCGGATCATTGCTACAAAGCACTGGGGCCTACTCGGCTGAGCGAGCCCCTTGGTTCAAGGTCGCCGCGGTTGGTCAGGGTGTGCTTCAAGTCATTGGGTTGGTGCGCCCACCAGGCCTGGTTATTGATGATGTGTGTTCGTGCGTCGATGGGCTGGCCGTTGGCGACGACCGTGTTGTTTGCCGGCCATGGCTCGTTGGTGGAGAGCGCGGGGTTGGCGGCCTGTGGCTGGTGCGGCAGGGGCTCGGGCGGTGGGCAGTTAACGGCGTTAGGAACGGTTGGGGGCCACTCGAGGTTGCCCTGCTTGCGATAAGCGGGAATACATCCTCTCCCACAGGTCGACTCCCGCGGCTTGCTGCTCGACGGCCCTAGCGAGTAGGGACTTGGCGTACTGGATCTGCAGCGTGCCCTCTCCTTGGATGTCGAGGTGGGTGACCGCGGTGTCTGCCGTGATGACGTTGTCCATTGGAGTGGACTATAGCGGGAGCCCGTTGGCGTCGCAGGCCTGTGGCGAGATGATGATTCGCGGCTGGGCCAGCGGGGCGCGCGACCAATGGGTGGCGATGGGGCTCCAGTCGTCGGTGCGCCGGGTGATGGGCGGTTGCTGCCGCCAGGCGGCATGTTCTTGCAGTATTCGCGCTCGGCCACACGCACGGGGTCGCCCTCGTCGTTAAAGTTCAGGACACGTCCCTAGACATTGGAGTTCAGGCGGGTCCTGATGCGGCGTTGATGGTAGAGTGATAGCTCCTGCACAGTTTCCTGCTCGAGGGGGAATTTCTCGCACTCGGCTAGCTCCCTGCGCGATGCCTCCTCCAGTCGCAGGCGGACTTCTTCCACCTCCGTCGCCGTTGCGGTCGGCGGGATCGCCATGGAGAATGGATCTGGCGGGGCGCTTGTACTTCCCACCATGTAGATCGCGTTGAAGCGATTGGATCTGGCACGGAAGTCCTCAGGGGACTCCGATCCAGAGTCAGAGTCAAAGATCTCGAGGATGGAGGGGTCTTCAAAGTCCTCAGGGTTGGAGATCCACGTGATGGAGTCCTCCCGTGATGCGGTGGTGATGGACCCGGCGACCGAAGTAGGGGTCGCCGAGTCGGTGTCATCATGGAGAGCCGCGTCATCCATGGCGGCATTAGTCTCGACCGCGTTGCTGGCAGCCGAGTCGTACTCGGTGGTGAGGCAGCTGATGGAGCGGATCTGGTCCTCCGAGAGCAGATCACGGTGTGGTGGCGATCCACCGACGATCACCGTTCCCACCGGGTCGACTGTGTCGGTAAAGCCGAAAAGCAGGTTTATGGTGCCGACCGGCATCACCACGTTGTGCGTGATTGGGCGTGACACCAGGATGTAGCTGCTGGGCAGGATCCCCGACTGGCGATCATGCAGCCGGTGGCGATCGGCCGATTGATTGGCATGTAGGGTCTCGGCGCAGAACTCAGGTCGGACCGGCCATGCTCCACGGTGGGCACCACTGTCGTGGGAATGACCACGACAGTCGCTACTAGGGGTAGCGATTGATAGGATTGAGGGCAAGAGCTGGTGGCCATCTTCGGAGCGAGATGGGGGCGGAGACACATGAGTTTACCCAGGTTCGGCCCCCGGAGGGTAAAGACCTAATCCTGCTAGATTGTATTAGCGACGAGCGAGTTACAGGTGGTGGCGAGCTCGGCGTCTAAGCAACGAGTCGCTTGAAGGGGTGTATGATGGAACGTGAGTACAAAGGGAACCCTAGGGAGGTTTATATAGGGGGGTACCTCGCTAGAGTTTACAATATTTACAACCAAAGTAGTCAAGGATTCAGAGGGTTTGACCTAATCCGACTGGGCTTCAGCTATGCTTCTGGGCCTCCAGCTTCCAGTCGCAAGGCTTACTCCTTAGTCGCATTCTAGTCGATGTCCTGCAGGCCCACTCACAAGGTCCTTGGGCCAGTCGAAATGTCCCGCTGGGCATACCCCATTCGGAGTATCCCCATCATATCAAGAGCTAGAGGAAGACGAACTACTCAACTTCTCGATTTTGGCTAACTTCTAACTTGTAATCTCTTACCTAGAACCTCGGCACTACCCCTCCTTATATACTAGTGGAAGGGTAGGTTACAATGTGGGCTCTAGGGATTACTGTTTGGGCTTTGGGTTTACAAAGCGGGACGGCTGCCAGGTCCAACTAGTGGTCCAGGACCCGGTCAATCTCCAGTACAGGTGGGGACAACACCGTCGCTTTGGGCGTCACCTAGTGCTTTATCCATCAGCTTGGTGCTTTATCCGTCAGCCGGAGCTTTTATCCGTCAGCCGGTGCTTTCCTCGTCAGCCTCTAGTTTTGGCGCTTTGGCATCCTTGTCTGGTATGTCGGCAGGGCGACGTTCCATCCTGTCTGGTCAAGGGCGCACTCAGCAAGGAGGGTCACCCTCCCCCGTAGCTTTGGCCAACGAATCCGAGTTGGCCGGATAGAGGTGGCTACCCAGCCAGCTCTCTTGGCCACCCGGCTAGACGGGCAAGCCAGGGAATCTTGAGGCAGACCGGGTGGAGCATCCCACCCGGCTATGGTTCTTTGTCTTGCGGCTATCCGGCCAAGTCTCCCTGGAGCCGGCCAGTTGATCCTGGCTTGGCCTACCCAGGGGTCATCCCCCCGACATTACTCCCCGAGCGTGTTGGGACTTCGCTTTGCGGAGAAGTTCTTGCGTGCTCATTGGCTGAGCTTGTCTTGTAGTGCTTGTCGTTTGCTGGCTTGAGATGCTTATTGTCCTCGGCTAGGATTTACCACCTACGGGTCTAGTGGCCCACCCACAGGGTGTGAGCATCGATTGAATCTTCTAGCTGCCGCTAACGGCGAGGGAGGTGAATCACCCTGTAGATGATGTCAGTTCTGGCGTTAGCCATGCCTGCCCCCTCTGGTGCGCGTCACATCAGATTGACCACTTGGCCTGCCGTGGAAGTTTTCATAATTGCACACACGCCTTCATCATAGCAGTTTCTCGGGGATCGTGCGTGCGCTTGGCCTTCATGGTAACGCCTACAGGCTCTTCTGTGGGAGTTGCTTTGCCACACCCGATCCAGAACTGAAACGTCATGGTGGGAGTGGAGCGGTTCTTTGCCACGTGACGAAGGGGAGCGCGGGAGGAGGGGGCGTAGTTTCCCTTCCTTGATAAATAGCGGTGCAAGGGAGAGTTCTTAACTTACTTCATCTTCTTCATGTGCCCATTGCTTCTGCCCCTTGCACTCTGCCTCCTTGCGCCGCCGTTTTTTGGTTGCTGGCGCCATCGCTTGTCTTCTGCGACAACGGGACCTCCGTTCTCTAGCGCGACCACCACACCCGCCAAGATGCTGCCAGAGCAGGCCGGGGGCTAGTGCGAATCATATGTCACCTACGAGCTTGTCCAGAAGTACCAGCGGGGAAAGATCATCCTGTCGGAGCATCTAGTGAGGCAACACCTCGCGCCGGAGGGGGAGTGGGTGCCTAACCCCCGGCCAGCGGAAGCCATCGTCTTCCTTGCCCACTTAGCCCGTGGACTTGGAGTGCCGCTGAGCAGGTTTGTCCTCGAGCTTCTCGTGTCCTTCGACCTCCAACTCCACCACTTGGGGGCCAACGCCATCGTGCAGCTGAAGCACCATGCGGCCTACTATCAACCCTTCTTGGGGGTTTGCCCGGACGCGGCGAACTTCTTGAAGTTTTTCAACTTCAAGGTCCAGGTGGTGGGGAAGGGCGGCCCTTGATGGAGACCGGCTGTTGCGCCATCTACCCACGGCCATCATCGGCGATTCTGTGGTTGGAGATGCCTGACACCATCAAGATGTGGCATCGCTCGTACTTCTACGTGCACAACCAGACTAAGGTGGACTGCATCAAGGTGCCGACATGTGCCAACGTCCCCTACACCCAGAAGGTGTGGAGCATCCAGAATCTGGGCACCCAGGCCGACATGGAGCGGATGGCTGCCCGCGTGGGGGTGTTGGTGGAGAAGGAGCGGCTTACGGCCTGAGACATCCTACTTTCATAGATGACGAGCCGCATGCTTCCGCTATAGCAGTGGTTGCACAAGATGTGCAACCTATCTGGTGCCCTAGATCCGACACGGGTGTCCCGGCTGGAGGTACCGTCCAGGGCCCATCGAGAGTGGCTCGCCAGCATCTCGAATGAGACGCTGGTGGAGGACAGGACCTTCTTCTGCCGACCATCCCACCGCAACCGGCTACCGCTGAAGGTTAGCCTCCTTTCTTCTTTTCTTCCGGGTGAACCTGTCCCCAGGGATATCTTCTTGCCTCTTATTTCCCCCTTGTTGAGTAGTTTTTTACGGTTGAGCTAGTGGAGGACGGAATGAGGGACAACAAGCTTCCCTCCTTCTCGGTCGACTTCAAGCCGGTGAAGTTCCCTTCGCATGAGCCGGAGCGCTTCCCCACCCGGGCTGACGAAGGCTCCAAGTTCCTAGCCAATGGGGATGCGCTCCTGGCCTTTGTTAGTTTTGCTCTCCTTTGGACTTATGCTTGATGTTATTCCTGCGCCCTAGAGCAGTCGCACACGGCGTGGATGCAGACCCGGCTGAGGTCGCCGCCTCTCGGGACAAGGGAAGCGGGCTGCCTCGACTAGCACCGCCCGGCTGAAAGAGGGCTCGCCGGCCGAGGGCCGCAACTGCCGCGCCGAGCATCACTGGGTACATGCCCTTGCTCCCCTTTCTTCGTGTGGCTGCTGGCCTACGCCTTACTCATTGTGCTCTTCTCGTCCTTCTTATAGTGAGGCGATGTCCCTGGCCAGCTCCGGGACCATCGCCACCGCATCCGACCCTCACCTAGCTAGAGGTGAGGGGCCCACTTCATCGGCTGCAGTCTCTCCTGCCAAGCCAGCTGAGGCTGTAGCCTCTGCTGCAAGCCGACTGAGGTTGTAGCTTCTGCTGCCATGTCGGCCGAGGATGCGGCGGATGCGGCAAAGATGGTTGCACCGTCCAGCCCTTGACCTTGCATCGGGCCTCTGCCGCCTCCAGGCTCGCCGATGTGTTCTCGGCCCCAAGCCTAGGTTAGACGGGTTCTGCCGCCTATCAGGTGGAGGAGCCCGTGAAGGCGGCGAGGGAAGCTCCCGCGCAGCCGGTGGTTGAAGATGGCGTACGGGAGGTGGACCCAGGCTCAGGCGCTGTGGCCCCAGAGGCGTCGCGCATGGCCTCCGGCGATGATGATGACCTCCAGCTTACCGGCTGGCGGGCAGCTCCGGTTGTGCCGCCGCCGGACTCCGTCTTGGCGTAGCTTTCCGAGTCGGCGCCCATTTCCCTTGTCCAGGTCCGTCACCTGGTGGAGGTGATTAAGCAGGGGCTTGGCGAGGCCATGGCACTGGGGTGTCCCTTGAGGTAAGTATCTTATCTGCCGTTTTCGCTGCCCTTCTTTGTTGTTGCTCTCTGTGTTCTCTTTTGCATTGTGCCTTCCTTGCAGAAAGCTTTTGCTGAAGCCGCGAAGACCTCACAGGACCTGGGTCATAAGATTGCTTGCTCTGCCATGTCCTCCCAGTTGTGCGAATTTTCGCATTTCTTGTTGACCATTGGGTAGCCTCCTGCAGCTCTCCTAGCGAACAGGGAGCGGGAGGTGGAAAGGCTGAAGGCGGAAGTGGCCCGGCTAGAGGAGTCCAACCAGACTCGCCAGGCCCAGATCGGCCAGCTAGTGGAGCATCAGGAGCAGATGGAGGTCAAGGCCGACCAGGCCAAGAAGGTCGCCGACACCCGTACTAAGGCGCTGAAGAATCTTGAAAAACTTCATGCCCAGCAGGAGGAGGCATTGAAGACCGCTCATGCCAAGGAGAAGGTGGTGCTAGTGGAGCTGTTCTAGATTGCTGAAATTGTCGTCAGTAAGTGGTTATTCCTTCAGTGAGCTTGCTTGTCTTGTTCTGCAGCCGGTTTTCGATAGTTATCTCTTTTCCGGGTGCAGCCCAATATCTTGGGGTGACTGACCCGGCCCTGACCCACGTCCTCAAGGCGGATGCCGAACGCGACCTCTGTCCGGAGGAGTTGGTGGTTGTCACATGCGAGGAGGGAAAGCAACTACAGGATGCTGCCCTTGATGTCTACGAGTATGTCTGGCCAGACGCCACTCCACCGGCCACAATGGAGGCCTTGGCAAAGAAGCTTCTTGCTGCTCCTAAGCTGATGGACGTGGCGTGGGACTAGGCATCTCGTGGCAGCGCCGAGATGGAAGCTTCATCTAGCTGGACCGGGACTTCAGCGATCTAGACGGCTCAGAGGGGTACCACTATAGCCCGCTGTTTGCTCTAGCTTACGACGATGCCCTGACTGTGACAAGCCCTGCTTCTGCCGATGCCACCTCCAGCAGCCATGCTCCCGCCAACACCTCCGGCCCTTCCACAGACCCCCAAGCCTGATCCTCGGAATAGCAGGAGTATTTGTATCCAGTTGGAAACTTGTTTGTTTGTCTGCTGGTGTGAACAATTTGTCCTTTGTTCTGAAGTGAACTCTGTCGGAGCTTCGTCTCCCTTTGTTATGTTGTTTTGTGCTCTTCTTGCGTGCACTTTGCCTTGTGTTGCATTTTTTGTATGATTTCTTCTATGTGGGGGCACGCGAGCGCACCCACAGGGTGTAGTCCCCGAGGTTCAGGCCGGCTAGAGAATCCAGCCGGGTCAAAGCTCCTTTATGTTGTTGCTTGTTGCAGGTTTACAGAGTGGGGGAGCGCGAGCGCACCCACATGGTGTAGTCCCCGAGGTTTGGGCCGGCTGGAGGATTCAGCCGGTCGAAGCCCCTTGCCTACTCTTCTGCCATCTAGGGGGTGCCTAGCCTGCGGCTTTGGTACTTTGGCTCATGCAAAGATGAAAACACAAGCTGTGGTTTGTGCGTTAGACATGAATATGGTGATTATAGTCTATAGTTGTTCGTTTGGCTGAAAATTTTGCTATTTCGCATGAAACTGATAGCTTAGTCCTTTTCTTAGCGAGCATTGGCCATTGATGTTGTTCCCTTGTCGGCAGTTAGCCAGAAGCAAGGGTTTGCTTAGTTAGCATACTGCGTAATACTTTGGATTTTTGCTATCGGCTTCGAGTGAGCGAGCGCAACCGTGTCTGTCAGCCGGCATGTGGTCTATAGTTGGAATCAAAGAGGAATCTCTTGGAGCCGCGTACATTACTTCATCTTATAGAATTCTCGGCCGTCTAGGCCATCCGGCGAGTCCCTGAGAGAGACTGCCGGGTCCGAGGTTAAAAAATAATGCAGCCAGAAACTTGAAATTATGCAGTAGAAAATGATAAATGATTACGGAGTCCCTGAGACTGTGACGAGGCTCCTCAACTTTGTTAATTACATAAAGGTAAGATACATTTGCCCTTTACTTAGGTGTAGAATGGGCAAAACAAGTTCGCATTCCACGGGCATTCAGTTTCTTCGCCGGAGCGGTCTATCTTGTTCTTTACCGGCTGACGAGCACGATCAAGTAGTATGAGTTGTTCTGTAACACCCGGCTGATGATGAATGGCCCTTCCCAAGGTGGATCTAGCTTGTGCATCCCCTTAGTGTCTTGTACCAGCCGCAAGACTAGGTCGCCCTCTCAGAACAAGACATTGCAGATCTGGCTAGCGTGGTAGAGTGCAGGTTCTGCTGGTACATAGCGGACTTGGAGAGGGACAGCTCTTGTGCCTCTTCAAGGAGATCGACGTTGTCTTCTCGTCCATCCTTGGCCTGTTGCTCATTATACAACAGTTTGCACGGTGCATCGAACTTGATGTCGGTTGGCAGAACTGCCTCTACTCCATAAACGAGGAAGAATGGCCGACAGATCCTCTATCTAGCATCAGGGAGTCCTCACCAGTGGTTCGATTATCCTTGGCTTGATTCTAGCTAGGACTAGACCATTTGTTCGCTCGCACTACCCATTGGATTGGGGGTGCACGACGGAGGCCAGGTCCAAGCGGATGCCCTTGTTGCCACAGAAATGCACGAAGTCCCCTTTGGTGAAGTTCATGCCGTTGTTAGTGATGATGCTATTGGGGTAGCCGAAACGCGTGATGATGTCGGTAAAGAACTTGACCACTGTTGGTCCATCCAGTTTCTTGATTGGCTTTGCCTCGATCCACGGCCACCAGCAAGTGTGTCATACCGGATCATGCTGTTTTGAAGGGGCCTACCATGTCCAAGCCCCAAACGGCAAATGGCCAGGTGATAGGGATTGTCTTGAGCACCGACGATGGAGTGTGTTTTTGCTAGGGAAATTGCTGGCACCCATTGCATGCCTTCACCAGCTGCTCGGCGTCCTCCAGTGCCGTGGGCCAGTAAAACCCATGGAAAAAATGCATTTTCCACTATGGCTTATGATGATGTGTGGTGACCGCATTCGGCTTGGTGAATGTCCACCAGCAGCCGGATTCCTTCTTCTTGGCTTACACAACGCTGGTATATTCTTCCCACGTTGTGCTTGTAGAGCTCATTATTGATGATGGTGTATGCCCTTTCCTTGTGCTTCACTTTCCTTGCCTCAACCTCTTCGTCCGGCAGCTCCCCTTTAACTAGGAAGTTCATGAATGGCTCGCCCCATGGAGGTGTCTCCCGGATGGCACAGACAGTCTGCATGATCAGCTTGACTTCATCGCTCCCGGCCAGCTTAGGCTCGTTAGGTGGCCTGCCGGGGGGAGGCTGGAGCCGGCAGTCTCTAGGCTGCTAGAGCCAACTAGGAGTGTCGCGGCTTTTGGCTTGGCAGTCCCCGGGGTGGAGGCGGTAGTCCCCGGGTGTGGTGTTGCAGTCCCAGGGTGCGGTGCTGCAGTCTCGTGGTGTGGCATGGCAGTCCCTGCGGCCTTGGCCGCAGCTTCGGGTTGCTTCGAGCCGGCAGCCCCCGGGTCTGCATCCAGCATGATGGAGTCAGACTCTAGAGATGGCGTGATGGAGGCCTTGCACAAGTGTTCGAGGGCGACCCTAGGCGGAATTGCCGCTCTTGTTGACCTGACGCGGACAAGTGCGTCCGCGGCTTCATTGTTTGTTTGAGGCACGTGGTGGAACTCGCATCCTTCGAAACAGGCGCATAGCTGCTGTACGAAGAAGCGGTATAGTACCATGTTTGCGTCCTTGGCGTCCCAATCGCCTGATACTTGTTGCACCACCAAGTCTAAGTCACCAAAGCATAGGATGCGGCTGATGCCGATCTCTTTTGCCATTTTGAGGCCGTGGACAAGCGCTTCGTACTCGGCGACGTTGTTGGATGCGTGGAAGTGGATCTACAACACGTACTCCAGCTGGTCTCCCTTTAGAGAGGTGATGACGACCCGGGCTCCGAGTCCCCCATACATCTTGGAGCCATCGAATTGTAGCTTCCAATGCATGGAGTCGGGGCATGGAGGCATGTATTGTATCTCTTCCCAATCGATGAGGAAGTTCGCGAGGGCCTGAGACTTGATCGCCATTCTTGGCTCGTACCGGATGCAGTGTGCGGCGAGCTCTATTGCCCATTTCGCCACCCGGCCTGTGGCATCCTTGTTGCCGATGATATATGCCACTACCCGGATGAAGTGCTCTTGGAAGTAGTGCTTAAATTTCTTGGCGGCCATGTACACGCCATACACCAGCTTTTGATAGTGAGGGTAGTTCTGCTTTGACAACGAGAGTACCTCACTCTGGTAGTACACCGGGCGCTAAGCCGGCTAAGCCTTTCCTTCTTCTGGCCTTTCAACCACTAGCACAATGCTGACGACCCGATTGGCAGTTGCAATGTACATCAACATTGGCTCCTTTGCGGCGGGGGCTGCCAGTATTGGCGGAGAGGATAACATGCGCTTGAGGTCACGGAAGGCCCCGTCCGCCTGCACCATCCAGACGAACTTGTCCGTTTTCTTCATGAGCTGGTATAGGAGGAGTGCCTTCTCTCCCAGTCGGCTGACAAACCGGCTGAGATAGGCTAGGCATCCCATGAACTTTTGCATGTCGCGCAGATTTTGTGGCGGATGATGCGCTCGATTGCGCCAATCTTCTCTGGGTTGGCCTCGATTCCACATTCTAAGACGAGGAAAGTAAGGAGTTGGCCGGCTGGGACGCTGAATACACACTTCTCCGGGTTTAGCTTCATCTGGAACCGGCGAAGGTTGCCGAATGTCTCCTTTAGGTCTTCGAGGAGCGTCTGTTTCTCCTTTGTCTTGACCACCATGTCATCGATGTAGGCGTGTACGTTTCTGCCGATATGCAGGGTGGTGTAGTAGTAAGCCCCATATGGGGTGATGAATGATGTCTTTATTTGATCAGCGGGGTTCAGCCGGATCTGGTGGTATCTAGAATACGCATCTAGAAACGACAACAGTTCGTAGCCGACCGAGGAGTCGATCACTTGGTCTATCCCTGGCAGGGCGAATGGATCTTTGGGGTATGCCTTGTTGAGGCTGGTGTAGTCAACACACATGTGCCAGGTCTTGTTCCTTTTCAGCACCAGCACCGGGGTTGCCAGCCATTCTGGGCGGAAAACCTCCATAATGAATCCGGCTGCAAGCAGCCAGGTGATTTATTCACCAATTGTTCTTCTCTTCTCTTTTGCAAAGCAACGTAGTGATTGCTTTACCGGCTTTGCATCCGTTCTGACATGTAAAGAGTGCTCGGTGAGATCCCTCGGAACACCAGGCATGTCCTTGGGGCCGCTTATCACGGAGGAAGTCGACGAGCGTGCTTTCCTATTTGCTATCAAGGCCGTCTCCGACCAGGACGAACTTGTCTGGCTCGGCCTTGTTGAGCAGGATCTTCTTGGTGCCCTTTGATGGCTTGAACTGCGCCTCCCCTGCCAGCTTTTGGCTCGCCAGCTGGCCTGTCCGCTTGTAGTGCCGCCATGTTCTGCATGATGACGTGCTTCTCCTCTACGATGATCATGGCCTCAGCGATCTTGGAGCCGTCAGTGGTGCATTCCACCGACCGCCTGTAGTCACCTGCGACGGTGATTACCCCCTTTGGCTCGGGGAGCTTCATCTTGAGGTATGCGTAGTGCGGCACCGCCATGAACTTGGTGAGCGCAAGGTGTCCCAGGATGGTGTGGTAAGCGCTCTAGAGGTTGACCACCTCGAACCAGATAGGCTTGCGGCAGAAATTGTCCTCCATGTCGAAGATGACATCTAGTCAGATCCTGGCGATGGGCGAATATGATTGTCAACACCCAGATTTTTAATCCCTGATGCCCGTTATGCCATACCTCGCAATCCCAGGATTACCATTTCTGCGAGACATAACGGATTGGATATCACAGTACATCATCCATTACAAACCATACATAAGGTTTTACACAAATAAAGATCTCATGATCCAGTCTTTAATACAACAAGCAGCGGAAATAAAAGATAAGCGTAGCGGTGGGATCCATCTTCAAGGGCATAGGCAATGCTGACGAAGGCAGATAGTCCTAGTTATCATAGCCGTCCTGCTGACCATCATCTTGATAATCTCCTTCATAGTCTGGCCATGATAATAGCCAGGGACAAAATCCATGAGTACTCTTTAAGTACTCGCAAACTACCACTAACAAGTAGTATAATTCTAAGTTAAGGTGCTAGAGCTAAGTTTAACTATAAAGTTAAGTTTGAAACCTAAGCTGAGTTTTGAAGCAAAGAAAGATAAAGTAAAGTTCTAGAATCACTTAAGTTGGGAAGCTATTATCATAAACACAACCCTGTTGTGGTCAAGTCAAAGTTCATCATTCATTTCAAGTTATTTAGAAAACATCTGACAACGAAACAGTATGGCCATTCCAACTGTCCATAACTGTGGACGCGGCTATTCAAATAGTTTGACACTCTGCAGAGGTGGTACACTTTCACCACAAGATTCGATACATCTCTCAAGGGTAACCCTGAATCATCATACTTAGTATGCAGATAATCAAACATAACCTTCCCTTTACACACCCTAGTATAAGCACCTCTCCTATGAGCATGGCCTCCCAACCATGACCATCAGTCATCTTGGGCACTGCATAGGTGGACAACATTGAGAGGTAGCCTCAGCTCAAACCTCTCCCGTGAGGGAACTAATACTAATGCATATAAATTTCTAGCTAAGCCTTACCCAATTCAGGTAATGTGGTTGTACGGTAAATTTGGAATGGTATCGCATCTGAATCCAACCATCAGTTTTATAAAAGGGTTAAGGCTCATGCCTCGTCATCATCATAAACCAGTTGTGTTTCTCAACACATGTCAAAACATCTCAATAGAATGACTCATCATTCCAAGGTTTTCACAATTCATTTTCACCCATTTGTTCCCATCTAAAGTGAATCAAGTTTTGGATCTACTCTAAAATACTAAGTTAAGTGTGTTCACTAAGGTGGAAAAGATGGGTTCAATCTCATGCCATAGAATGACATCTAAAGGTTTCTAGGTAGGTCAAGTTTTATACTTTTTATGCTACCTTCAAAAGAAGTAAAGAACTTTGTGTACTAAGGGGAGTAAAACTTGTAAGTAAGACCTAGGGGTACTAATAGTCAAAGGGTGTGATCAAAGCATGCTTAAGGCATCTTTGCTAAACCGTCTAGTTTGTTTCAAGTTTGCTAAGCACTAAACTTGCAAGGGTTAATCTTGGAAATTTCTAGCTTGCTAAGGGTAGCTTGTACTGTTAATGGTGGCTTGCCTTGGTTTGTGCAGTGGTTGAAGTTTTCTTCGTCTTCGTCTTGATAACACTCCTCTTCCTCGTAAGCTTGGTCGGTACTATCTTCTATAACAATACACACGGAGTAGACAATCACCAAACAATACTTAACTAGGCTAGATAGAATCCTAAGACACACAATTGATGATCTATTATCATCACAAGCATCACAAGTTTAATTCAATAGTTTCTTTCTTTTTATTTTAGAAAAGTAATTTCTACTCATTAAAAATTTATCTAAGATTTAATATTCACCACTTAAAATATGGAATCATGTTGACACATGTCATCACCACATATTCTAACATGTGGGAATGATATTTAAAAAGGTTGGATCAATATCACTTTGGTTTAAGTTCATTACTTAATGATTTAAAGTGACTAGAAATGCCTATATAGCGGTATTTTGGTACTAGTCCAAAGTCACTGCATGTAATCCTTAATATTATTACACATTTAGATATATATGATGAAATGTGATTTTTGAGAGTTGGAATCAACTCAAAAGCTAACTTGGTTGATTTTATAAAAATGTTGCAAGTTGCAAAAGCTTTTGTCTTCTTATTTTTATTAGGAGACATCTATAACTCTAATTGAATTAAATCCAACGGGCTTGGATAGATCATTTGAATACCTTTCAGACAAAATTAGTTTCATGCAATTTGGATTTATAAAACTCTCTGAATTGATTTTTAAACTAGGGGACAGAAACTAGATTCAATCTAAAAAGAAAAATCCAGATTTGAATGGGTGGGCTAGCGCGGGAAAGAAGTTGGGCCGGCCCAGTGGCGCTTCGCGGTGTGGGGCTCAGCTGATAGGGGGGTCCCGCATGTCGGCGGCACTTAAAAACGCGAAACAGTACGCGCGCTGTGGGCCGTAGGATTAGAAGAGGAATCTACGACTGAGGGTCGTCGTCGATGACGAATAGGTCGCCGGAGAGCTCGAACCCTACCGGCTCGGTGGGGGTATACTGGGGGCGTACCAGGGCTCCAGCAGGGTCAGCAAGGCGGGCAAATGACATGGAGGACGACGGCGAGGCGAGGCGCGGTTGCGGTGGAGCTTGGGGTGGTCGCAATCAACAGCGCCCTTCTCCTCCTGCCGCGGCTGCTCTGGCTCCAATTCTGGCGAGGCAGAGCTCACCTTGCTCCAGCTAGAGGTGGGTGAGGTTCAGAGAGGTGAGGGGAGTGGAATGGTGTGGAGAGAAGAGGCTGGGGAGGGCTCCTTTTATAGACCCGACGGTGAGACCGAGCGGGATGGGAAGTCGACGGTGGCGACATGGCTACGGCGGGGTAGAGGCATAGGTGGGGGTGGCGATCGATGGGCGGTTCCCTGGCTGTGCTCTAGGACTTGAATGCGAGCGTAGGGGCAGTGGCACACGGTCTGGGCGAGGTGGCGCTCTGAGAGGCAGAGGCGGCGATGTCCACGGCGAGCGGTGGCTGTGAGGCGTTGGGCGGCCAGCGGGGGTGTCTGTGGTGTTCTCCAGGTCGAGGCGGAGTGGCAGGCGCGAGCTGCTGCCAAGGGGCGGTCCGTGTGAGCGGGGACCGAGCGTGCTCTGGGGGCGGCACGGGCATGGTGCGGTGGCACTGGGCATGGTTTGTGCTCGGTGGTCCACTGCTGCTCTGGGCTCGGGCAAGGGACAGGGGTGGCAGTGAGGTCCTGGCTACCTCCTAGACATGGCGAGGGGAGAGGGAATGGTCTGCTGCAGCGGGGCAAGGGTTGGCCGGAGAGGCATGGCTCGGCATGGCATGGCATGGGGACTAGGGACAAGAGAGAGGGGTGTTAGGGGTTTGGTTAGATCAAGAAGGGACAGAGGAGATAAATGAAGATCATTTGGGGGCAAAACCCTGTAGTAAACAATGAGCTAGGATTAGAGTAGAGATTATGCATGCCAAGTGTTTGATTAAATGGCCGCATGAAAGAAAGTTTTGAATTTTGGTTTCAAATTTTTTGAGTGATCTCCACTAGTGATAGGTAGTCTCTGGTTGCAAGGGTTTTGAAAGTGGAGCTCAAATAGATGGTTTTTGAAATAGGGGTGATCTATGCATATGCATTAGATTCATTTTTAAACTATCATTTAAAATAGTTAACAGAATGTTTTTAGCAGATCCAAAGGTGGGCCTTGGTACCTCATTATGTGTACTAGCAAGGGGTGCAAAGATCAAGAATTGTTTCTGTTAAGCTTTGAGTACTAGGAATAGCCAAAATAGGCATGGGAGTTAAATTTGCCAAAATGAACATTCCTCCTTTTTAATTCTTTTTGATTTGATTTTCTTTAGGAAAAGTTTGGGAATGATGTAGATGATGTTTAAATCACCTAAGAAACATTTTACAAGCATTGGATCATCCAATCATGGCAATTCAAACAACTCCTATTTTAAATGCACACATATATGAATGCTTTCATTTTAAATTTGAAAAAGTTTTTGTTAACCCTATTTTTGGATGATTTAATCTTGATAACCTTGGATTAAAGTTTTGGGATGTTACAAACCTTCCCCCCTTAAACAAAATCTCGTCCCGAGATTTACAAAGAAAACTAGGAACTAAAGAGATCTGGGAACTCTGTTCTAATGTAATCTTCGCGCTCCCAAGTAGCTTCCTCCTCGGTATGGTTGCTCCACTGAATCTTGAGAAACTTGATACTCCTGGTCCTAGTTGTTCTGTAGGCTTCTTCTAAGATACGGATGGGTACTTCCCGATAGGTCAGGTCATTGTTGATTTCCATAGCTCTGTGATCGATGTTCTTGAAAACTTCCGTCTTCTCAGGCACTTCCAGACATTTGCAAGGTAACGAGATATGGAACACATTGTGGATGGCTGACATCTCTTTAGGCAGTTCCAGTTGGTATGATACTTCTCCTCGATGGTTCAGAATCTTGAAAGGTCCGATATATCTGGGGGCTAACTTTCCCTTCAGACTAAAGCGTTGAGTTCCCTTCAATGATGAAACCTTGAGATATACGAAATCTCCGACATTGAAAGTCAGGTCTCTCCTTCTCTTGTCGGCATAGCTCTTCTGTCTGGATTTGGCGGTCTTGAGGTGCTCACGGACTTTGTGAATTTTCTCTTCTGCTTCTCGGAGAATGTCGGGTCCAAAGATCTAACTCTCTCCTACTTGCGACCAATTCAAAGGGGTACGACACTTTCTTCCCTATAGGAATTCAAATGGTGCCATCTGCAAACTAGCTTGATAACTGTTGTTATATGAGAATTCTGTGAAAGGCATGCAGTCTTCCCATTTTGATCCGTATTCGAACACACAAGCTCTAAGCATATCCTCTAGGATCTGGTTAACTCTCTCAGTCTGCCCATCTGTTTGCGGGTGATAAGCGGTACTGAAGTTCAACTTGGTTCCTAAACCTTCCTGAACTTTCTGCCAAAATCTTGAAGTAAACTAGGTTCCTCGATCTGAGACGATGGTCTTGGGGGTTCCATGCAGACTAACAATCCTAGCAATGTATAGCTCTGCTAACTTTGCACTCTGGTAGGTTGTCTTCACAGGTATAAAGTGGGTTACCTTGGACAGTCTATCAACTATGACCCAGGTTGAGTCATTTCCCCTACTAGAAGTAGGTAAACCTGTGATAAAGTCCATTCCAACGGAATCCCATTTCCATTCCGGAATCTTCAATGGTTGCAACAATCCTGCAGGTCTCTGATGCTCTGCTTTGATTCTTTGACAGATGTCACATTTGGCGATGTAGCTTCCGATCTCTCTCTTCATCTTGTGCCACCAAAATTGCTCTTTCAAATCCTGATACATCTTTCTTCCTCTGGGGTGGATAGAATAAAGAGTATCATGAGCTTCCTTCATGATAATTTCCTTCAGCTCCAAATCTGCTGGCACACAGATACGTCCTTTGTACCACAGTACTCCTTCTTCGTCTTCGGTGAATCCAGGTACCTTTCCTGTACCAATACGGTGTTTGATTCTGTCGATACTGTCATTCCCCTTCTGGGCTTCCTTGATTTGGCTAATCAAAGTGGGTTGAAGTTCAATGCTATCTAGGAATCCTTTGCTAACTAACTCAGTCCTGAACTGCTCCAACTCCTCATACTAAGTTGGTTGCTTCTCTTTGATCATGGTGTTAGGCCTACACAGCAATCTGCTAAGAGCATCTGCTACCACATTGGCTTTGCCGGCGTGATAGTGAATTTCAAGGTCATAATCCTTGATTAACTCTATCCATCTTCTTTGCCTCATATTCAGCTCCTTCTGAGTGAAGATATACTTCAAGCTCTTATGATCTGAGTAAATCTCACAGCGATTACCCATCAAATAATGATGCCATGTCTTCAATGCTAGAACCAGGACTGCTAGCTCAAGATCATGGGTTGGATATTTCTGCTCATGCTGCTTCAGTTGTCGAGACAGATACGTGATAACTTTTCCTTCTTGCATCAATACACATCCTAGACCAATCTTGGATGCATCAGAATACACATCAAACGGCTTCTTGATGTCTGGTATGATCAAAATTGGGGCTGATATCAATCTCTTCTTCAGCTCTTGGAAACTGGCTTCACATTTGTCTATCCATTCAAACTTCTTATCCTTCTTCAACAATTGGGTCATTGGTCGGGCTATGCTCGAGAATCCTTCTACGAACTTGCGGTAATATCCTACTAATCCAAGAAATGAACGAACTTGGGTTTGATTGGTTGGGGCTTCCCATTCCTCGACATCTTTGATGTTGGTGGGATCAACAGAGACTCCTCCGGCAGACACAATATGTCCTAGGAATCCTATTCTTTCAGCCAAAACTCACACTTGCTGAACTTGGCATATAATTGATGCTCTCAGGGTTTCTAGAATGGTTCTCAGATGTTGCTCATGCTCTTCTTCTGACTTGGAGTAGATAAGGATGTCGTCGATAAACACAACTTCAAACTTATCTAGGAAATTCATAAAGATCTTATTCATGAGATTCATGAAATAAGCAGGGGCATTGGTTAATCCAAAAGACATAACCGTATACTCATATAAACCATAGCGAGTAGTAAAGGCGGTCTTCAGAATATCCGTTGCACGAATCTTAAGTTGGTGATAACCAGTCCTAAGATCAATCTTTGAGAATACCTGGGTTCCAGTCAACTGATCAAATAGATCCTCTATCTTTGGCAAAGGGTACTTGTTCTAGATGGTGACGTCATTCAACTTTCTGTAATCTGTACACAGACGATTGCCTCCATCTTTCTTGTCGACGAATAACACTGGTGATATCCATGGCGACGCGCTTGGCTGAATCAAGCCTGTGGATAACATGGCATCCAACTGCTTCTTCAGTTCCACTAATTCTGAGGGGTTCATGGTATATGGTCTCTGGGCTATAGGTCCAGTTCCGGGGGTTAGTTCGATAATGAACTCAATATCCCTATCCGAGGGCATACCTGGCAATTCATCTAGGAATACGTCGGGGTATTCACAGACTACTCTGACTTGGTCAATGGTGGGCAGGGCTACACTCTTGTTGCACTTGAATTGACGAGGTAAGGTTTCAGAGATATGCTCTACTGTTACTCTAGAACTACTGGTCATGGTGATGGCTTTCTTAGCACAGTCTATCAGTCCTTTATGCCTTGACATCCAGTCCATACCTAGTACTACTTCCAATCCTTTGGTTCCAAGTACAATTAGGTTGGCATAAAAATCTATCCCATGTATTCTGATAAGTACAACTTTGCAAATTTTTCTAGCTTTTGTTATTGAACCGGGGATTTGAACTATCATGACATGCTTTAGGTTAGTTGGGTGAATCTTACTAGTGCATACAAATTCTTTGGTGACAAATGAATGCGATGCTCCAGAATCAAACAATACTCTTGCTAAAACTGAGTTGACAGAAAACATACCCAGCACTACATCTGGCGCTTCCTGGGCTTCTTCTGCGTTCATGTGGAAGAGACGACTAGTGCGGTTGTGAGGGTTTCTTGGGGCAAATCTCCTGCCTGGTTGAACACGACGCTGCTGCTGAGCTGGGGCATTCACAGGGGCATTGGCGGTAGTCTTCTTGGGACACTCATTGGAGTAGTGACCCTTCACTCAACACTCGAAACAAGTGATCTGGGACTTGTCCTTGACTGAGACAGGCACAACATTGCTGCCAGTTCTGGGTGCAGTGTTGTTGTTGTTGTTGTTGTTGCTCTTGGGAGGGGCACGGTTGAAATTGTTGGCATTGCCGTAGTTGTGATTGTTTCCTTCGGACTTCACATTACCTCCGCTACGGTTGGGGTACCTTGGGCGAGAACTTGGGGGTCGGTTGTTCCTTGGTGCATATCCTGGTGAGGGGTTGGGACGGTACTTCTAGTGACTACTGGATCCATACTGGTGCATCATACGACGCTTGTGGTTGTCGTTTGCCTGGTTAATCTTCCCTTCCATCTGAATGGCAGAGTCGACTAGCTCTTCGAGATCATCAAAACGGATGTTGACGAGGACAGTCTGCATCTCATCATGCAGTCCGTTTAAGAATCTCTCCTTCTTCTTGGCCTCCGTGTTGATCTCATCTGGTGCATATTTGGCAAGTGACAAGAATCTGTCACGGTACTCCACCACAGTCATTCTTCCTTGCTTCAATTCACGGAATTCATCTCTCATCCTGTTGACAAGACCTTGCGGCACATGGGTGCGGCTGAACTTGACCTTGAATGCTTCCCAGGTCATCACCTGGCCATGGTTCATATTGCAGATGCTATTCCACCAAGCTCTTGCATCTCCCGCCAGATAGTGGGTGGCGAAGAGAACCTTCTCATTCTCATCAACTCTGGCAACCTCTAAGTTGTTTTCCATGGTCTGTAACCAGTCATCAGCATCTAATGGGTTTTCAGATTGGTTAAAGATTGGGGGATTGGTGTTCTGAAAGTTTTTGAGTTTGGATCCTTGGTGATCCTGATTTCCATGTCCTTGGTTGTTGAGAGCCATTTGGGCGATCTGCTGCAATGTTGCTAAGTTGGCTTAACGCTCGGCCCTGCTTGCTTCATGGTCCGCGATGAGATTCTGCAAGATCTGCAGCATTGGGTCCTGCGACAAGCTGCTCCCTCCTTGGTTCCCACGAGTCATCTGAAGATTGAGATAGATATAGGGGTAAGAGGGAAATTCTAAGGTTCATGGTTTTGGGTTTTCAAAGCTAAAATTTTGAGTTAGAACTCAGGTTTTTCAACTAACTTCTTTTTCATTCATGCTAGCAAGCACACGATACAACACACACCACAACAATCAAAGGGGAAAACAGATGGTTTGAAGAACCATTCTACAAGCTACGATACAATGAGATGATACATCTCATGCTACGATAGTGCTCTAGTGCATCTACTCATCATCGATGAAGTCGGAGTCTTCATCATCAGTGTAGAACTCCACAGCATCCTCCTCCAGAAAGTCATCATCGTTGCTGAGGTAAGAATCCATATCTCCCTGGATGTCTTCACCCTCATCTTCTTCTTCCTTGGCGGCAAGCTGAGCTTCCTGCTCCTTGACGGTCTTCTCGAGGTCGGCCACCTTCTTGCGAAGACGGGCGATGGTGCGATCCTTCTTTGCAAGCTGGCGGCAAAGAGACTAGCGATCTTGGATGAGCAGTGCGAAAGTCTGGGCCTTCTGGTCGGCGATGGCATGGTTCTGGTTAGCTAACTCCCTGGCATTTTCCAGTTCCTGCTGTCTGTCATGAAGCAAGAAGTCAAGGTTCTCCACTTGACGCCTCAACTCTGGGTGACTTGGCATCTCCATCGGCATTCCCAGGAAGTCACGTCTTGCATAGTGGGCAAAATGGGTTCCTTGGATCTTGTTGACGCTAAGGGCACATAGACGTGCGAGAGCTTCATGCATTGCCCTGGCTAATCCATCTAGCCAGTTGTTCTCTCTCACGGAGAACTGAATTCTCCCGGAAGTTGGTGCTTCGATGCTTCCTCGAAGATCCGCGGTGACTAGCCACTGTAGGTCTCCTCCCGGGGGTCCTGGAAGTTGAGCTCCAAGAAACTCCGGATGTGGGCGTCCCAGTAACTCCGAAAGTGAATCCAGATCCCTCTCGAAGATCAGCTGACCTCCGTTTCCCAACTGGTAAAACTTGCTGAACTGAGTCTCCATCTACAAGAATTAAGGATGAGGAAGTTAGTGAAGTGATCAAGTGTGTCGAATTTTAAGTCGTGATGTAAGAATTTTGAGGAACATGAATTTTTGAGAAAGAATGCGTTCACAAGTGTAAGAGGGGAAATAGTTTTTCAAAAATACTCACTTTGGTTTTGAAACTAATTTTTTGTTTGAACGTCCATTCTAACTAGGGTCTCCTATGGTCAGGATGGCTCTGATACCAACTTGTCAACACCCAGATTTTTAATCCCAGATGCCCGTTATGCCGTACCTCGCAATCCCAGGATTACCATTTTTGCGAGACATAACGGATTGGATATCACAGTACCTCATCCATTACAAACCATACATAAGTTTTTACACAAATAAAGATCTCATGATCCAGTCTTTAATACAACAAGCAACGGAACTAAAAGATAAGCATAGCGGTGGGGTCCATCTTCAAGGGCACAGGCAATGTTGACGAAGGCAGATAGTCCTAGTTATCATAGCCGTCCTGCTGACCATCATCTTGATAATCTCCTTCATAGTCTGGCCATGATAATAGCTAGGGACAAAAGCCATGAGTACTCTTTAAGTACTCGCAAACTACCACTAACAAGTAGTATAATTCTAAGTTAAGGTGCTAGAGCTAAGTTTAACTATAAAGTTAAGTTTGAAACCTAAGCTGAGTTCTGAAGCAAAGAAAGATAAAGTAAAGTTCTAGAATCACTTAAGTTGGGAATCTATTATCATAAACACAACCCTGTTGTGGTCAAGTCAAAGTTCATCATTCATTTCAAGTTATTTAGAAAACATCTGACAACGAAACAGTATGGCCATTCCAACTGTCCATAACCGCAGACGCGGCTATTCGAATAGTTTGACACTCTACAGAGGTGGTACACTTTCACCACAAGATTCGATATATCTGTCAGGGGTAACCCTGAATCATCATACTGAGTATGCAGATAATCAAACATAACCTTCCCTTTTCACACCCTAGTATGAGCACCTCTCCTATGAGCATGGCATCCCAACCATGACCATCAGTCATCTTGGGCACTGCATAGGTGGACAACATTGAGAGGTAGCCTCAGCTCAAACCTCTCCCGTGAGGGAACTAATACTAATGCATATAAATTTCCAGCTAAGCCTTACCCAATTCAGGTAATGTGGCTGTACGGTAAATTTGGAATGGTATCGCATCCGAATCCAATGATTAGTTTTATAAAAGGGTTAAGCCTCATGCCTCATCATCATCATAAACCAGTTGTGTTTCTCAACACATGTCAAAACATCTCAATAGAATGACTCATCATTCCAAGGTTTTCACAATTCATTCTCACCCATTTGTTCCCATCTAAAGTGACTCAAGTTTTGATCTACTCTAAAATACTAAGTTAAGAGTGTTCACTAAGGTGGAAAAGATGGGTTCAATCTCATGCCATAGAATGACATCTAAAGGTTTCTAGGTAGGTCAAGTTTTATACTTTTTATGCTACCTTCAAAACAAGTAAAGAACTTTGTGTACTAACGGGAGTAAAACTTGTAAGTAAGACCCGAGGGTACTAATAGTCAAAGGGTGTGATCAAAGCATGCTTAAGGCATCTTTGCTAAACCATCTAGTTTGTTTCTAGTTTGCTAGCACTAAACTTGCAAGGGTTAATCTTGGATATTGCTAACTTGCTAAGGGTATCTTGTACTGTTAATGGTGGCTTGCCTTGGTTGGTGCAGTGGTTGAAGATTTCTTCGTCTTCGTCTTGATAGCACTCCTCCTCCTCGTAAGCTTGGTCGGTACTATCTTCTATAACAATACATCCGGAGTAGACAATCACCAAACAATACTTAACTAGGCTAGATAGCATTCTAAGACACACAATTGATGATCTATTATCATCACAAGCATCACAAGTTTAATTCTATAGTTTCTTTATTTTTATTTTAGAAAAGTAATTTCTACTCATTAAAATATAGGATCATGTTGACACATGTCATCACCACATATTCTAACATGTGGGAATGAGATTTAAAAAGGTTGGATCAATATCACTTTGGTTTAAGTTCATTATTTAATGATTTAAAGTGACTAGAAATGCCTATATAGCATTATTTTAGTTCTAGTCCAAAGTCACTGCATGTAATCCTTAATATTATTACACATTTAGATAGATATGATGAAATTTGATTTTTGAGAGTTGGAATCAACTCAAAAGCTAACTTGGTTGATTTTATAAAAATGTTGCAAGTTGCAAAAGCTTCTGTCTTCTTATTTTTATTAGGAGAGATCTATAACTCTAATTGAATTAAATCCAACGGGCTTGGATAGATCATTTCAATACCTTTCAGACAAAATTAGTTTCATGCAATTTAGATTTATAAAACTCTTTGAATTGATTTTTAAACTAGGGGATAGAAACTAGATTCAATCTAAAAAGAAAAATCCAGATTTGAATGGGTGGGCTAGCGCGGGAAAGAAGTTGGGCCGGCCTAGTGCTGCTCCGCAGCACGGGGCTCAGCTGACAGGGGGTCCCGCGTGTCCGCGGCACTTAAAAACGCGAAACGGTACGCGCGCTGTGGGCCGTAGGATTAGAAGGGGAATCTACGGCTAAGGGTCGTCGTCGACGACGATTAGGTCGCTGGAGAGCTCGAACCCCAGCGGCTCGGTGGGGGTCTACTGGGGGCGTACCAGGGCTCCAGCAGGGTCGGCGAGGCGGTCAAACGACATGGAAGACGACGGCGAGGCGAGGCGCGGTTGCGGCGGAGCTTGGGGTGGTTGCAATCAACGGCGCCCTTCTCCTCCTGCCGTGGCTGCTCCGGCTCCAATTCTGGCAAGGCAGAGCTTGCCTTGCTCCGGCTAGAGGTGGCTGAGGTCCAGAGAGGTGAGGGGAGTGGAATGTTGTGGAGAGAAGAGGCTGGGGAGGGCTCCTTTTATAGGCCCGACGGTGAGACCGAGCGGGATGGGCAGTCGACGGTGGCGACATGGCTACAGCGGGGTAGAGGCATGGCTGGGGGTGGCGATCGATGGGCGGTTCCCTGGCGGTGCTCTAGGACTTGAATGCGAGCGTAGGGGCGGTGGCACGCGGTCTAGGACTTGAATGCGAGCGTAGGGGCTGTGAGGCGTTGGGCGGCCAGCAGGGGTGTTTGGGGTGTTCTCCAGGTCGAGGCGGAGCGGCGGGCGCGGGCTGCTGCCAAGGGGCGGTTTGTGCGAGCGGGGACCAAGCGCGCTCTAGGGACGGCACTGGCATGGTGTGGTGGCACTGGGCGCGGTTTGTGCTCGGTGGTCCACTGCTGCTCTAGGCTCGGGCAAGGGATAGGGGGTGGCGGTGAGCTCCTGGCTACCTCCTAGACATGGCGAGGGAAGAGGGAATGGTCTGCTGCAGCGGGGCAAGGGTTGGCCGGCGAGGCATGGCTCGGCATGGGATGGCATGGGGACTAGGGACAAGGGAGAGGGGTGTTAGGGGTTTGGTTAGATCAGGAGGGAACAGAGGAGATAAATGAAGATCATTTGGGGGCAAAACCCTGTAGTAAACAGTGAGCTAGGATTAGAGTAGAGATTATGCATGCCATGTGTTTTATTAAATGGCCGCATGAAAGAAAGTTTTGAATTTTGGTTTCAAAATTTTTGAGTGATCTCCACTAGTGATAGGTAGTCTCTGGTTGCAAGGGTTTTGAAAGTTGATCTCAAATAGATGGTTTTTGAAATAGGGGTGATCTATGCATATGCATTAGATTCAATTTTAAACTGTCATTTAAAATAGTTAACATAATGTTTTTAGCAGATCCAAAGGTGGGCCTTGGTACCTCATTATGTGTACTAGCAAGGGGTGCAAAGATCAAGAATTGTTTCTGTTAAGCTTTGAGTACTAGGAATAGCCAAAGCAGGCATGGGAGTTAAATTTGCCAAAATGACCATTCCTCCTTTTTAATTCTTTTTTATTTGATTTTCTTTAGGAAAAGTTTGGGAATGATGTAGATGATGTTTAAATCACCTAAGAAACATTTTACAAGCATTGGATCATCCAATCATGGCAATTCAAACAACTCCTATTTTAAATGCACACATATATGAATACTTTCATTTTAAATTTGAAAAAGTTTTTGTTAACCCTATTTTTGGATGATTTAATCTTGATAACCTTGGATTAAAGTTTTGGGATGTTATAGTGATGGACCTAGAATGGCTCCATGGAAGGATGTGCTGGATGGTTCCAGCTAGGACTCACTGATTCTGAGTCAGTCTAGGGAGCTGCGGTATAGGAGGTTGATGCTGCTTCCTCCGTCCACCAAGAAGCAGGAGAACCTGCACGAGTGCTTCTTGGAGATGATGATGGGGTCCAAGACCATGGTGTATGTGCCCAGATGCGGCATCATGTCCGGCTGGTCCTTCCGGTTCCACTTGACCTCTTTCTCGGACCAGTTCAGGAACTGAGGGACGGGGGAACGATTGTGTCCACCTCTGCTTCATGGCGCCTTTTGTTGTGCTTGGTTTCTGGCACGGTGGTGAAGATGTGGTAGTTCCCTACCTGGCGAGGGTAGTCTCCTTCGTCTTCATCCTGGCGGTTCTGGCGCTCACTGTTGTCCTTCTCGCCACCGGATAGCAGAGCTGGTAAACAACAAACCTCGACCATCTTCTTTGTCCAGGTGCACTAGCGAGTTGTATGTGTAGCTGGCTTGTTTCTGCCACTGTGGAACTTTCATGGGCCATAAGGCATCGATTCGATGGTGTACTTGGGCCGAGGTGGCCGCTCGTCGGGCTTCTGTCTCCGGCTGCCACCTGCAGCTGGGTCCTCTTGGACGACTACGACCTGCCTAGAACCATATTGGTTATATGGTTGGTCGTCTTTTCGCTTGCCGTGGCGATTTTCATGCCGCCTGGAGTTGTGGTTGTTTCCTTCTGGCTGCCATCGGTCCATGGAGACCTCCACGATGATCTGCACCTAGTCGTCCAGCTGGATGGGCCTTTTCATCGGCGCGTCCGTGGTGGCGTACTTGCCCGCAATCTCCATGGTCTTGGCCATGGTATCGGGCTCCACCCGGCAAAGCTTATGCTTGAGCATAGTGCCGTCTCTACAGGCGTTGATGAAGAAGTCGACTGCTTGGTGCTCGCTCACCCCTTCGCATGAGTTGTGCATGCTTGTCCACCGGGTGATGTAGGAGCGGTCAGTATCATCCTTGCCTTCAATGCAAAGGGCGAGCTCGTCGGGGTGACCCGGGCGCTTGTAGGTGCCGATGAAGTTGCGGACGAACGCCTGCTCGAAGTCAATCCAAGTGTTGTTTCTATTGTTGGGGAGACTATTGAACCATGTCCTAGCTGAATCGAGGTGCATGAGCGGGACGTAGCGCATAGCTACCCGGCGGTTGCCGTTTGTGATGCCCACCACGGTGGTGTTGTCCACCAGCCAATCCTTCGGCTTGACCATGCCGTTGTATTATGGCGTGTCCCTTGGGAGCAAAAATCCCTTTGGAAACGGTTCGTTTCGGATGCACGGTCCGAAACACCTCGGGCCGGCCGAACTTTCCTCTTCCAGCGCGCGTGACTGGACCAACAGGTCGATGCGTGCGCGTGCGTCCCATGGCCCATCCGGCTCAAGCGGGCCAAACCGTCCTAAAAGGTGGGACTTGGGTGTTGTGTTGGTTCTTCCGGCTTCATCAGCCAGATCGCGGTTCCTGCTGGTGACAGCTGTGGCTTCACGCGAATTCTGCCCACGGCCAACTTATCTGCCACGTGGATGGCTGTTCTGCTTTGTAGCGATCGGAGAGGAGGCCTTGCTCCCACCTGTAGCTAGATCGCCCACCCGGCCAGGCTGCTGGCTCTTGTTGTTTCCTCCGAGGCTTCTGCCTGCCTCAGCCTGTTGCATGTTGGCCGTAGCGACAAGGAGCTGGACACGCACCTGCTGGTGACGTAGCTCGACACCCTCCAGGTGGCTAAGCTCCATGGCGGCAGCTTCCATGGCCCTCATGTTCTTGGCCGGAGTACTGTAAACCGGCTGAGCCGCAAGGACGCACGAGTCAGCAGCACGGTCCATCTCTAAACCAAAGTTGCAGCCCTGGGGCGGTGCCTGCCGATTGGCACCGTGTAAGCGGGAGAAACCATGCGTGGTGTTGTACTCGCGCATGGTTGCATCCAGGCGGCGTTGCCGGCAGCGACCTTGCTGGATTCCTCTAGGAGGTTCTGGCGTGTGGCTTCTAGCATAGCTGCTGCAGCCACTAGATCCACCTTCGGGGCAATGGGGATGCAGAGGTTCTGGATGGAGGCCGCTAAGGGGTTCGCGCCTTGCTCGCATGGTGTGGCATTGATGGCATTGATCGCGCCTGTGCTGGCCATCATGACCTCAACGCTGCCGCTGGCGAGGAGCAGGGTAAAGAAGCCTGGAGGCGCACCGGAGACGGTGATGACCTTGCAAGGGAAATCCTCGGTGACGGTGGCGACGTAGACGCTGTTCTCGCCGAAGTGCATGACGGATCCATCACTTGGGATGGTTTCGTCATTGAAGCAGGATGCGTTGTCGAGGACACGGTCGAAGGAGCTGAAGGTGAGGACGAGGCCAGAGGCAACTCTCTCACCGGTGATGAGTGGAAGTCCCATGCGAAAGATGACCCCAGCCAAAGCGATGTGCCCCATGATGGGCGCCAATTGTCGTGGTGTGGAACACGGCAGTGCCATCGGGGATGGCATGAGAGGGGACAATCAGGATGCTATCAGTGGCTCCTCGCAACAGGTTGGGCATAAATACTGCAAACATAGTGATGTACCCAGGTTCAGAGCCCTCTGGATGAGGTAGCACTCCTACTCCTGCATGGATCTACTATATGGGGAGCTGATGCTCAATACAAGTGCTCCTTGAGCTATTTCCCTAGATGCTATCGAGATCTAGAGGAAGATGAACTACTCAACTTGTCGACTTTGGCTAACTTCTAACTTGTAATCTCTTACCTAGAACCCCGGCACTACCCTTCCTTATATACTGGTGGAAGGGTAGGTGACAATGTGGGCTCTACGGTTTACTGTTTAGGATTTGGGTTTACAAAGCGGGTTGGATGCCAGGTCCAACTGGTGGTTTAGGACCCGGTCAAGCTCTAGTACAGGTGGGGATAGCACCACAACGTCTTAGGGCTGCCGCTTTGGGCGTCACCCGGTGCTTTATCCATCAGCTTGGTGCTTTATCCGTCAGCTGGAGCTTTTATCCATTAGCCGGTGCTTTACTCGCAACCTCTAGCCTTGGAGTTTTGGCATCCTCGTCTAGTAGTGCCGGCAGGGTGGCATGCCAGCCTGTCTGGTCAAGGGTGCGCTCAGAAAGGAGCGTCACCCTCCCCCGTACCTTTGGCCAATGGATCTAAGGCTGCCGGGTAGAGGTGGCTACCTAGCCGGATCTCCTGGCCACCCGGCTAGACGGGCCAGCCGGGGAATCTTGAGGCAAACTGGGTGGAATGTTCCACCCGGCTGTGGTTCTTTGTCTTGTGGCCATCCGATCAGGTCTCCCTAGAGCTGGCTAGTTGAGCCTGGCTTGGCCTACCCGGGGTCATCCCCCTGACAACCGGGTTATCAGCATTGTCATCGTGGTGGAACGCAAGGAGCCAACACACGAATATGGAGTTCAGCGACCAGTTTACTACGTAAGCGAGGTATTGACGGAATCCAAGCAGTGTTACCTACACTACCAGAAGATAGCTTATGGAGTTTTCCTTGCTTCCCGATAGCTAAGGCATTACTTCCAGGAGAACCCTATTAATGTAGTGAGCAAACTTTCGCTGTCCGGCATCATCAACAATAGGGACTCTAAAGGGAGAGTGGCAAAGTGGGGCATTGAACTTGTCGCCTTTGAAATCACCTACAAGAGAAGCGACATTATCGAATCTCAAGCATTGGCGGATTTTATTGCAGATTGGACAGAACTGCCAGAAGACACTCCTGTGCTAGAGCCAGAATATTGGGTCATGCACTTTGACGGATGAAAGGTACTCAACGGCTCAGGGGCTGGTGTATTACTACAATCACCAATAGGGGAGAAGTTGCAATACATCCTGCAGATCCACTTCAATGCTACCAACAACATGGCAGAATATGAGGCCATCATTCACGGACTTCGTGTAGCCAAGGATATTGGCATCAAGCACATAGTTTATTGTGGAGATTCTTACTTGGTTGCCCAGCAGGTGGCTGGCACCTAGAACGCGTGGAACCCTATGATGGCGGCATATCGAGATGAAGTAGACAAAATATCCAAGTGCTCAAGTACATCAATAGGGAGGAGAATGAGGCGGAAGATCTATTGTCAAAACTTGAATCAGCTCGCCGACCTATTCTGCCAGGCGTTTTCCTAGAGCATTTACGGACACCATCCATGAAGGGAGCAGACCCTGACATCCCGGATAGAGTGGACTCATTCGTTAATTCAGTAAAAATGACCTCTCCAGCTTGTACGAAACCGTTCATGGACTATATACAAGATGGAACTTTGCACGCCAACAAAATCGAAAGCCGACAAATAGTACAAAGAGCAAAAGGCTACGTCATCATTGACGGCCAACTATACAAAAGAAGTAAAATAGGAGTTTTCCTACGATGCATCTCCTGGCAGCAAGGTATTGATATCCTTAGAGAAATACATCTCGGAGATTGCGGGCATCAGGCCGCTCCCCGATCATTGGTGGCCAAGGCCTTCCGACAAGGATTCTACTGGTTAACTGCCAAGGAGGATGCCGACAAGTTGTTACAAACTTGTCTCGGGTGCCAGTTTTATGTAAGACAACCAAGTGTTCCAGCTGAAGAATTGCGAACCATACCAATAACTTGGTCGTTCGTAGTCTAGGGGCTTTACATGGTTGGTCCTTTGAAAACAACACCTTCTAGTAGTAGTGGATAAATTTACAAAATGGATTGAAGCTAAACCCATTAGAAAGCTCGATGGGGCAACAACCCTAAACTTTGTCTGGGATCTAGTGGTGAGATTTGGTCTCCCAGACAGCATCATCACCGACAACGGCAGAAACTTGTCTCTCGAAGAAGTAGAGGAGTACTATCATGAGAAATGCATCCGCCTTGACATAGCATCTGTGGCACATCCATAGTCAAATGGACAAGTTGAAAGGGCCAATGGACTAATTCTGCACGGAATCAAGCCACGCTTAGAGGCACCGCTACATAGAGCAGCTGGAGCCTGGCAAGAGGAATTACCATCTGTATTGTGGAGTTTGATATCAACACCCAATAGATCCACCGACTTGACCCCTTTCTTCATGTTTTATGGAGCAGAGGTTGTCCTACCATGCGACATCCTCCACGATGCACCAAGAGTCGCCGCCTATAAGGAAGATGATGCTGAAGAATCCAGACGCCTATTTGTGGACCTAATCGAGGAAGAGCTCATGCTGGCATGCCAGAGATCCACCATCTACCAGCAGATGCTATGTCGCGTTAGGCATCGCTCATTTAAAGAGGGGGATCTGGTGCTTAGACTCAAGTAGGAGAAATCACATAAACTATCCCCACCTTGGGAAGGACCGCTTGTCATAAGGAAAGCATTGCTCAATGGTTCCTATTACCTCGTCGATATTCGCGAGTTGAAAGATAGGCCAACAAATTGCAAGCGCAAGCAACGTGACTCCGAGGATGATTACCCGGAGACAGACCATCCATGGAACATAGCACATCTATGTCCCTTTTACACTTAGCATATTTAATTTATGTAACAAGTTTCTTATACGATCAATGAAATAAAGAATTTGGTTCACTGATGATTTCTGAGTCCTTTACCTCATTTAGTTATTCATTTTTAGATCATAAACCCTTTATGCGCAAGTTTGCATTTGCACTTGTAAAAATTCCGCCTACAGGCGTTAGATTAAGTTTTTTGGTCTAAACGTTTTCTCAAGTTTTTATGTGGATTCTGGAGTAGTGACTTCTTGGCACTCAAAGCTGGCGATTTTGCTCTTAGGTTCTTGACGGTTCTATTAAGCATCATCGCTTGAGAGCATGGTTCTGTGCCGCGAGTGTTCCATCTCATGAAAGGTCAAGCATACGAACCAGAATAATGGATAAGCCAGCACTTGCTTAAAAAATATATACATGCTGGAAATAGATAAGTAGCAGGAAACTGGAGTACAAGTTTTTTCCACCTTACAAATTCATCAGTTTTTTCCACATACACATTGTAGAGATACATTTAATACAAACATTGTTTTATGGCCCTGCTGCAGGGGACTTTGTGGCTGCATCATCAGCAGGAGAGCCAGGCCTAGAGAGTTCATCAAATTCGGAGGGGCCAGGGCTAGACTCAGAAGACGCCAGATCCTCATCCATCTCCTTGGCAGGCACGTAGATGTCTGCCTTGACCATCTTGGCAACCTTGGTGTCATAGCTAGCAAGGCAGTTCTAAATAGCATCGCTATCGATCCCCTTTCCTTCCTCGTCAAACTTCGGCATGCCAGAGGTTACTACATCAATGCCAGTGTTGTCATAGTGCGCCTTGACCAAGGACAAGGTCATACTTGCACCATCCCGGACACAGGAGGCTTTCCAGTCCTTTACTTTCTCAGGGGCTCGGTGCAGGATTTCGAGTACTTGGCCGCTGATTCTTCCACCTTGATGTTGATTCCCAGGGGTTGTGCTATCTCCTTGGCCTGGGCAATGGCGGTGTTGATTAAGTTGCTGGCAAGAATCATGCATTCTTTTGGATCTGGAGCACCTTCACCCATGTTGGATAAACCAATGGGGGATGTGTTTTTGTTAGAGACAAAAGATCGTGAGTACAATAATTAAAGTATCCATCTTACAGAAATTGAAAAAGTCGGAGGAAGGTTACCAAATATGCTCGTCTCCGCTTGCTTGCAGATCTCTGCCAAGGTGTCATGCTCCTATTGGACTTTCTTGTACACCTCAAGGTTCCGATCATTCTGCTCTTTAGCAGCTTGGTTTTGACCTTTGAGGCGTTCAATCTCATCCTTCATGCGCTGCATCTCGGCATCAACAGACTCTTGCATGGCCTTCATCAACTGCTCATGGCCCTTGACAGCTTCAGCTAGATCCTTCTTCAAAATTATATTTTCATCGTCAAGCTCCTAGATATGCTTGGATTGCTCAATGATGCTCTTGGATTTGGAAATGGCCTCTGTAAGACGGAGAATGGAGAGCATTATGAGAAGTTGGAGAGAATTGAGCCATGAGAAAAGTAAAGAGCTATTAAAAAGAAACAGACTCTGGCTATTTTTGATCTGTTGCTTTAGGAAGACAGTTTTACCATGTTCAAGCTCCAGCTCCTTCCGCAAGTTAGCAAACCTCTCGTTGGCGGCAATTCTTTGGGTATTATCATTCTACAAATAAGACAACATGTTTAGCTTCTCTAGAGCATCTAGTCGGAACTATCCAGTTTCAACTAAACGCTCGAGGGCTACAGTATCAGATTTTAATCAACAAGTGTTCTCTGTTAGAGTGTCTAGCCGGAATTATCATTCTAAACAAGAAACTCGGGGGGCTACACTAACAAGTTCTACACTTAGTTCTTTGGAGCACTCAGGAAAAAAAATAGTGGTTTTCCACCTAAGAGCTCAGGGGCAGCATTAAGATATATTACATAGTAAAAGAAGTAAAGTTCAGAAAACTTACAATGGCAATAACCTTCAGATTGTTGGCCAAGTGAGAGTAGGAGTCGTGGAAGGTTCATGCATTTTTATAAATGGCATCTTCCTATTTGATGAGATCGTCAAGGCATAAACTCGGAGGAGTTAAAGCTATAGGAGTTGTCGAAGCCAAAGATGTGGATGATGCCCTAGCCGCCTGCTATGTGACGATGGCAGTCGATGGCTCAGAGGCTCCTGCCTTGTCCGTTGCTTTCGCCGCCTCCGCCTGCGCTCCCTCCATCACATGCTTCCCTTTCTCGATGGCATCCTTAGCTGGAGCTTCAGCCATTTTAGAGGAAGTACTCTCCTGTCTTGCCTGCCCACTAGGCATAATATCCATGCCGGCAGAGCCTGAGATGTCCATCATCAGATCGATGTCAATCTCCACGACGGAGGTTTCAGGGATGACGGGGGATGAAGGCCTAGTGGGGCCTATGACAGGTTTGGCAGGAGGAGTAGGGGGAGTAGTGGCGGGAGAGGACTTGACTGCCATATCCTTGGTCAGCATATTACGAATATTTTTGGACCCTCTAACATCTTTGGAGGATCGCTTCAGGCTAACACCGGATTTCTTCCTAAAACATACTCAGTATAAGTACAGGAATTGAATAGGTGCAACAAAAATTAAAGTCGGAGAATGAATGAACTTACACTATAGTAGACAACCTAGCTAAGGGGATGGTGGTAGACTTCTTCTTCTCTGCCTTTAAGGAGGCAGTGCATTTCTTGGAGACTCTACTCTCTGATTTCTTCTTCTTCTTGCCCTTGGCAGCAGCGTCAGAGGTTAAGCTCTTCTGCTTTCGCGTTGCCACAGCTGGATGATCCTTGGAGGCATCATCGTCGGACACCACCTGGATATCCTTGGGATCATAGACCTTTGAGGCCATCTGATCCGCTGCCAAAGTCGCCAGTTGTAAGACAAAGGAGTGTTAGATTGGTGACTTCAAGATGGAAAAACCTTAGAGTATATGTAACAAGCAACAAAGGAAGCAAAATCTACCTCTGGGAACTTGCCGCATTCAAACATGTCATAGATGATCTTGAAGCCACGCTTCCTGCCCTTCATCTTCACCATGTCCTTAAGCCGAAGCTTGATGGTGTCATTGGAGAAGTTGTCCCATGAAATTCGCATGGGATCTTTTCTATCCTTGGAGTACATACACATCAGCTCGGCGCGATGCTATAGGGGTTGGATCCGCCTAGTGAACCAGCACATGGCTAGGTCCAAGCCAGTCAGACCTTCGTCTACGAGCCACTCGATCCGCCTTACGGCGCGGTTGGCTTCTTCGTTGGATGGGAGGGAGGCTTGGGACCTCCAGGTGGGTGATTTGGCGGCAGCTCCATCGACAAAGTCGGGATACGTCTCTAGACGGTTGGGCAGAGGAATGTCTGGGCTGTAAAAATATGTATGTTGACATTTCTTACAAGACTCGTGGCCCATGGTGTCGGGGAAGCGCCGGCTAGGCTGGATCTTAAAGCTAATTTTTCCACAAATCCGCAGTTCCTCCTTGGACTCTACAGACTCTCTCTTGACAGTAAAAAAGGAGACAAACAGATCTAACTTAGGCTTGATTCCTAGGTATCCTTCACACAGAGCTATGAAGTTGCTAAGTATGAGGATGCTGTTGGGAGAAACATTGTGGGGAAGTACCCGGAAATAACGAAGGATGTCCAAGAAGAAGTCGGAGACTGGCAGGCTTACGCCACATACCAGCTGAGCTTTGACGTATACCTTCTCTCCAGCTTAGGGAGAAGGAGTCAACTCGCCGGCCAGAGTTGGCCGCTAGATCAAACCCTCCGGCACGGGGAGATACCCCTCGGCGATGAGTTCTTGCAAATCTTTGCCGGAGAGGTCAGAGCCCCTCCACACTCCCTTGTGGGAATCACTTTCTTCTTTTGCAGCGTCTAGCGCCACCCGTCTTTTGTCACCGCCGGTGGTTTCCACCATGGTGGAGGTAGGGACGGCGACCCCCTCTGGTGGGACAGTCACTCCCTAGGATGGCTCTGTTGAAGCATCAGGAGTCACCGCTGTTGAGGGAGCAGAGCTGCTGGAGGTCATTACGCAGATGGAAGAAGCTGGAGTGGGTAGGAAGCTCTGGTTAGGGTTTTCCTTCGGAAACCTCGAACGGTCGCGCGGCTGGAGGAAGACGAAGGCGCAGTGAAGAATGCGGGTAAAAGTAAAATCCTAAGCTATAGTTAATATATATAGACCCAGCGTCAAGATTCTTGCAGAAAGATCCAACGGATGAAGTGTTGCTGACATGGAGATGAACATGCGTGGTAATTTCGCCACGTCCTTCGTCTTTGCCGCTTTAATGTTTCTGATTTGCGCGTGTAAAAATAGCTAATGATTAATTCACTACCTTCTGTGAGTTTCGAGGTAGCGTAGGCTATAGGCTACGTCATCTTCTGACTACTGCAGTGGAGAGGTCACATCTGAAGATTCCATCAAAGATGGAAGATATCCGGCTCTGGAAGCGAAGACTCAAAGAATCTCCGGCTACATTACGAAGGCGAAGAGGACTGCAGGGTTCTTTGGGAGAACTTCAAGATATTGCTTGGCGAATTGCCAACATCATCTAGACGGAGCATTCAAGACCAATGGGCAAGTCAGCGCAAGATCTCAAAGTCCTCTAGGGGCTACTACATGGGATATGCTAAATGGGTATCACCATAGCATGTCTCTAATCCGGCTAACCCGGGTGGCCCATAATTGGTACTATGGCCCATGGCCTGCTGGGCCGCCTAGTTAGACGGATCCATAAGGGAGGCCCATGCCGGATGAAGGAAGGATACGTAGGAGTCACCGACATACTCGGAGCCTTGGAGTACATGACACGAAGACTAGTTAGTATTAGTGTAGGACTCTTTACCTTGTCCGGCAAGGTCCTTTCCCTATAACCCTAGGTTCTGGTGCCTTTATAAGCCAGACCTGTGGGAGACTTTAGGGCACATTGTCAGATACGATACGCAACACCCTCGCACAACAAACCGATCTCTGTAACTCGGCGTATTGCCATTATAGTGATTTATGGCAGGAGTAGAGTTCCAACATTGTTGTGGGACTTGAACCTCGGTAAGCTATGTTACCTCGTACCCGCGAACTCTCCACCTTACCCCACGTCTCTAAACACGCTCTATGAGGGACCCTCCATGGCATACTCGTCGACAATACCATGACAGTAAGGGTGTCACGCTAAAGGTTAATAGATGTTGCAAGCTGATCCAATACCGATAGAGAAATAGGAAGAGGGAATCACAATGGTTCCAGAGAGAATACCAAGAGGCCTAGCATGTACAAACATGGCCTCGGAACACAGCTAACCAAAAGGTCGAGCATGAGTTGCATGGAGATGTGATCGATATGATGATATCTACCCTGGTAGCTGCACCAAAGGCCGTGATGAACGGGGATGGTGCGGTGTAATGGGATCATGTAGTCACCAAAAGAATGTTGAGGGATGTTTGTTTGAGTGGGAGTTCTGGTATTTTAGTAAGACTAAATAAGAACCCATATTTTGAAAATATAAGATTAACTACTTTACAAATAATTGTTGGGGGATATCCCCGGGTAGGGTCATGCCGGGGTATAAAGGCTGAGTTAGCCGAGGTACGGTGCGGTCAAAGCGAATGCTGGCCGGGTCTCCTCAAGGAAGGCTGACTTACAGGGTAACCTGGCATGGCGGGTGTTCACCTAACGTTACCCCGGCCGACATAAAACGTATGTCGGCTATGCTTGATTTACCATATGTGCAGGTACCCTCGTAGCCGGGTTAGCCAAGCGCTAGCCGTGTTACCATTTGGCTTCCAAGAGAAGGAAGGAATCTCCCGCTGGTCAAAAGGTGGCCTCTGTCCACTGTAGCGTGAGCGAAGAGAGCAGAGGGAAGGACCAGCGGGGCATGGCCAACAAAGGTGACGCAGGCAGTGTCGGCTGACGTGATCCGTGTCTGGTGATGCAACGCCACAGAGGGGCTCACCGAGGATTACGTCCAAGGTCCGGACTAGCCGTTTAAAGTGAATAAAGAGGCATCTTGCTTTAACCAAAGGGAATATTCGGGGAATATGCCTCCATATGTGCCCTAACTTTGTAACCTAGGATCCCCTATATAAGGAGCACCAGGGCCTCCATAGAGGGGGATCGATCATTCTATTAAGGAAGAAACCTACGGCTTTGTAGTGCGGAGTAAGAGAACTAGTCTCCTTCTCACGAACAGCTCAAGGAGCCCATGTAATCCACATCCAACAAGAGAGAAATACAAACACTTGTGTGTGGAATCACCACACTATCCCTCCCTGGATTCGTCTAGTGCACATTGGCCCCATCTTTAGCCTATCCATGGCATCTGCCATGCCACCACCACGACAGTTGGCGCCCACCGTGGGGCGAGCGGTGCTAGCAGGGGTAAAGATATGGACAGGAAACATCTTCGGCACCGGCGAGTGCATCGTCTCCAGGTTGGTTCATTGCTTTGGAGCACTGGACTATGTCAGCGACAATGCAGGGAGCTTCGGCAGACGCCCTCCTCCATGCAAAGGCCTCTTCATCAAGCTTGGCACACACAAGATCTACGTCAACATCGATGAGTCCTGCGTACACCCGTGACACGTTGTTCAGGGACGCGAGCCACCTCTCAACACAGCTCGCGGCATCCGTATCACTCGCCCCGCAAGTTGTATTGAGGTCATGATTACAGCGCCAAATGCAAGAGATAGCAAGGATCCGGCACCAGAGCCAGAGGCAACACCAAAGCAGGCAAGGTCCAGATTCCCTCCACTAGAGAGGCCAGAGAATGTACTGCAGCAGGCGATAGATAACTTAGCAACACCCATAGCGCCAGTATTAGATCCGACTCAGGCACATGCCAAGTTAGAGGAAACTAGGCAGAAGATGTTAGCTGGTGCAAAAAAATTAGCTGAGTTACAGCAGTCACTGAATATCACTCTATGGGAGTATGAAAACGCAAACTGCATAGATGGAGTAAAAATCCGAGGTAGAAACCTGATTACTGAAATTCATAGGGAGTATGTGCCTAGGCCGGGGCAGACAGATACAATAGTAACTACAGGGTTGGAGAGGTACAGTACCCTGGCTAAGACCCTCAGGGCTGCCAATGTAGATGCCTCCGAGTTAGAAGGCTTAACCGGAGAAGCCCGAGAAAGGCAACAGGAAAGATTTAACCACTTGTTGAGGGTAGCATGTCAGCAGAATGAGGAGATAAACAAAGCAAAGCCGGCACAACCCGGAACATCGCATGTGGTTTACTCATCTAGAAATAACACGGCAAAATCTGCTGGAGCTGTGTCGTCCCCTAGACATGGCCCTAGGAGAGAGGAAGTGGTAACCTCGGGTAGAAGAGACAAACAGATGGTCTCGTATGACCTGGTAAAGGCAGGAAAAGGAAAAGCGGTGCAAGTTGATGATGATCGTCACAGTGCTAGCCGAGGTGAAGTTAGCCAAGGTAACCGTGACCAAGGCAATGCCGGTAAGAGGAACGCTGCCAACAGCAGTGTCGGACAATGTGATCTAGCGACAACAGGGCAAAATGCACCTCGGCAACAGCAGCAGTAGTACGCACCTCGGCAGGAGAGAAGTGCAGGCCCAACAATGCAGCAGCAAAATGCTCGTCCAGGTCAGGACAGGTACAACGATGGTTACTCGGTGATGTTTGATGCTGGATTTCCTAGACCTGAGCACCGTGTGATTGGATCAAGATTGGGAAACAGGAACTTGCAGCCGGATGATGCCAGACTAAAGTTGGAACGAATCTATAGGCTAGAGCTGATTGAGATGCAAGGTCCTCCGGGTCCGGCATGTTTTCGACTTCGGATCATGAGGGAGCCACCAGTACCAAACTTTCAGCTGGCCAGAGGAACAAAAAGATATGATGGTAGTTCAAAGTCGGATGATTGGCTCAGTGATTACGCGACTGCAGTAAACATAGCTGGAGGAAACTTGAGATGGGCAGTGAGGTATGTGCCGCAAATGTTGGAAGGAACAGCAAGAGTTTGATTGAACAATTTGCCGCCAGGAAGTATCAACCGCTGGTTGGATTTCGAGGAGATGTTCGTGAGTAATTTCTCAAGTACCTACAAGAGGCTGAATAGGCCACAGACTTTGGCGTTGTGCAGACAAAGACCGAATGAGCCAGACCGAGAGTTTCTGACTCCATGGTGCAATTTGCGCAATTCATGTGAAGGGGTAATTGAATCACAAGCAATCGTGTGGTTCGCCCAAGGTTGTAGGTATGGGAGTATGTTGCGGCAGAGGTTGCAGCGGGATATGCCAACCACCCTGGCGGAGATGATCCAGATCACAGATTCGTATGCTTTGGGAGACCCAACGCAACCTCGGCTAATGTCAAGCGAGTCGAATGAGGAGTACTACAGCAGAGATGGTTCTATATCATCCAGGAGGAATGATTTCCGAGGTAAAAGAAGGGATGATCATCCGGATTACAAGTACATCTCGCAGCAAGTGGCAGCTATGGACCGGGATCAGCCCAATGTCGGCGCAAGCCAGTGCCAGTAAACTAGAGGGGAACAATGGCACAAAAGAGTGAGGGCAAAAAGCTTTAGACTCCAGAACAGAAGAAACAGTGGCAGGAAAGAAAGGACCGTCTGAGATACACGTTCGAGTCTATGTTGGATCAACCATGCATGTTCCATACGCCAAGTCCAAATAGTCCGGCAAATGATAGGACCTGGCAATGTGAATGGATGAGGAAATTAGAGAAAGGTAGCTCGGGGAATGCTCAGGCTCCTCGGCACGATGCACCTCGGCATGATGGACCTCGAAATGAAGCACCTCGGCAGCAACTGGTCAATGGGGGAATGGATAGCAGCTGATGTTGCCTTCACCTCCACCGAGGTATGAGAATCAGGAATGGAGGGATGTTGTGCATCAAGTAAATAACCAGCAACAACAGGACCAAGGGTATCACGGCAATGAGGGGATAAATGAGTACATAGAGCATCATCAAAGTTATTGTGTGTTTTCCACGGAGGAGACTAACAGAAAGAGCTTGCAGCGCCAGCATATGGAGGTAAACGTGGTAATGCTAGGTATGGTGAGGTATATGCCTTGGTCAGCTCAGGAGATTACTTGGAGCATCAAGGATCACCTGAAGGTCATGCCAAGTCCTAGGACCTATGCGCTAGTACTAGATGCGACGTTTATTGGGCCGAATATCAATGTGAGGTTATCCAAGGTCTTGATAAACAACGACAGTAGCATTAACATCATGTTCAAGGATACCATGCACAAGTTGGGAATATCAGAGAACATGCTACAAGCAACAAGGACCACCTTCCATGGCATTGCACCAGGTATCTCCTGTGAGCCAATTGGTAAAGTCTGGGTTGATGTGTTATTCGGCACAAGGGACAACTGCTGGACTGAGAACTTGGAGTTTGAGGTAGTGAATTTGGAAAGTGCATATCACATGTTACTCGGTCGGCCTGCTCTAAACAAGTTCATGGAAAGTACTCACATCAGTTACTTGTAGATGAAGTTTCCCGGACCAAGGGGAGTGATTACCATAGCTATGGATTTCAAGCGTTCAATTGAATGTGCTTCCGCCGGATCTAATCTGGCTGAGTCACTTGTGATTGCTAAAGAGAAGAGGAAAATTCTGGAAGTGGCTGCATTGGCTCAGTCCACGCTGCATCATATGCCAGCTCTGACAAACCCACATGGGAGTGTTTCATTTCAAGCGACGAAAGATACAAAGAAAGTGCCTATTGGCGATCAGTTCCCGGAGGGCACCGTAACTATTGGTGCTGGGTTAAGTGACAAATAGGAAAGCGAGCTCGTCAACTTCCTCCATGACAATCGGGATATCTTTTCTTGGTCTAGACAGGACCTGCAAGGTGTGCCGAGGGAGTTGGCCGAGCACTCTTTGAATGTAAGACCCAGAGCAAAGCCGGTGAAGCAACCTCTCCGCCGCTTCGCCGAAGACAGGAGAAAAGCCATTGGAGATGAGATAGCTCGGCTCCTTGCAGCCAGATTTATCATGGAAGTACTTTACCTGGATTGGCTCTCGAATCCGGTGCTCGTGGAGAAGAAGAAGGAGGATCCGAATGTGGCTGTGGTATGGCGCATGTGTATCGATTACACTAACCTAAATAAGGCATGTCCGAAAGATCCGTTCCCACTGCCAAGGATAGATCAGGTCATAGACTCAACTGCCGGATGTGAACTGTTGTCATTCATAGATGCATATTCTGGTTTCCACCAGATACCTCTGAATCCGGAAGATCAAATAAAGACTGCATTTATTACCCCATATGGGGCTTATTGCTATCGTACTATGCCGTTTGGATTACGTAATGTAGGAGCAACGTATCAACGATGCATGCAAAAATGTCTACATGACCAAATAGGTCGGAATGTGCAAGTTTATGTGGTGATAAAAACTATGGAAAGAAAAATGCTCCTTTATGATATCCGGCAAACATTCGCGAACCTAAGGAGGTTCTGAATGAAGCTTAACCTGGAAAAATGTACCTTTGGTGTGCCGACAGGGAAGTTACTCGTTTTCCTTGTATCTAGCCGAGGTATCGAAACCATTCCCACGAAAATCCGAGCCATAAAGAAAATGGAGCCACCGAAGTTTCTTAATGATGTGCAGAAGTTTACGAGTTGCCTGGCATCCTTAAGTCGGTTTGTAAGTCGGCTGGGAGAGAAGGCATTGCCCCTGTACTAGTTAATGAAAAAGGCAGATAAATTTACATGGACACCGCAAGCTGATAGCTCATTTCGAGAGTTAAAACAGATCTTGTCCTCTGCACCAATACTGGCTGCGCCACTACCCAAGGAGCCTATGTTGCAATATATAGCCGCGACCAACCGAGTCGTAAGTGCATTAATAGTGTTGGAACACGATGAGGAAGGAAAGTCGGTGCAGAGAACAGTGTATTACCTAAGCAAGGTATTATCAGCTTCAAAACAAAATTTCCCTCACTACCAGAAGATGGCATATGGTGTGTATATGGCAGCTAAAAAACTTAAGCATTACTTCGAGGAACACCCTATAAAAGTGGTGTGTGAAGCACCCATATCAGAGATTATGGGAAACAAAGATGCTAGCGGCCGGATTGCGAAATGGGCAATTGAGTTAGCCCCATATGCACTGCAGTTTGATAGAAGAGATGTGATCAAATCCCAAGCTATGGCGGATTCCTTTGTGGATTGAGCTGAGATGCAGTATGAACCATCTTTGCCGGACTCAAATTACTGGCGAATGCACTTTGATGGGTCAAAGCTAAAGGAAGGACTGGGGGTCGGGGTAGTGCTTACCACGCCCAAGAAGGATCAGCTGAAATACGTCCTCCGGATCCATTTTAGCGCATCGAACAATGTGGCCGAGTATGAGGCACTTGTGCATGGACTCAAGGTAGCAAAGGAGGTAGGCATACGTCGGATACTGTGCTTAGGAGACTCCCATTTCGTGGTACAACAAGTGTCTGGCAACTGGGATGCTCTGGACACAAACATGGCACTTTACAGATTCCATGTCCAGAAAATAAGTGGTTTCTTCGAGGGGTGTGAATTCCATCATGTACCTCGGATCGAAAATGAGGCGGCCGATGTATTATTCAAACTAGGGTCACCCCGACAGCCAATCCCGCCAGGCATTACTTTGGAACAATTGAGAAAACCATCCATTGCACCCTCACCAGAATTTGACTCAATTTATATCCCGGCTCTCTCCGGGTCAAAAGCTACTCCTATGGACATAGACTGGGGAAGCACCTCACCAAACCCAGGGACTGCTTCCACAGACCCGGGGACTATCGTGTAGAACCCAGGAACTGTTCGGCTTGACCTGACTAGGGTTATGTCGGTGGATGCAATGGAAATAGATCAAGATCTTTTCCCCATCCGAGCTATACCTGCATGGTCAAAGCCAATATTTGAATTACTAAAAGAAGTAACCTTGCCGGAGGATGAGATACTCTCAAGGCAAGTCCAAAGAAGAGCAAAGGCATACACGATTATCAATGCCGAATTATACAAAAGGAGTGTCACTAGTGTGCTGCAGCGATGCGTAGACCCGGAAGATGGGCTTAACATCCTCCGAGATAATCATCAAGGAGAATGTGGTTAACATGCATCTTCCAGAGCATTAGTGGCAAAAGCTTTCTAACGTGGATTTTATTGGCCAAGTGCCTTGGAGCAAATAGAGGATCTTGTGAGAAAATGCAATGGTTGTCAGAGGTATGCCACAAAGACGCATATGCCAATGTCGGAGCTGAAAACTATACCTATCACTTGGCCATTTGCTGTATGGTGTTTGGATATGGTCGGACCATTTAAGCCGACAAAGGGAAACATGACTCATATCCTGGTGATGGTGGACAAATTCACCAAGTGGATTGAAGTGAAGCCAATCAGTAAATGTGATGGGGCAACAGCTGTGACATTCCTCATAGATATAATCTTGAGATATGGATATCCCCATAGTATCATAACTGATAGTGGCACAAACTTTGCTGAAGGAGCATTTGCGAGGTTCTGCCGATAGAAGAAGATCCGGCTAGATGTTGCCTCTATAGCCCACCCCGCATCGAACGGTCAAGTGGAAGGATCCAACAGACTAGTCTTGTCCGGGAAAAACCCCCTGCTCATTGAGGCACTACAAAGACCAGCGGGGTGCTGTATAGAAGAACTACCAGCGGTACTATGGAGTTTAAGAACAACCCCGAATTGATCAACAGGCTATACGCCATTATTTCTAGTATATGGGGCAGAAGCTGTACTACCAGCCGACATAGAGCATGATTCGCCAAGGGTCACCCAATGCATAGAAGCCAAAGTGCGTGAAGCCCGGCAAAACGATATTGATCTGCTGGAAGAAGCGAGAGAACTGGCCTTGTCCAGATCCGCCATATCTCAACAAAACCTCCGATTCTATCATAGCCAGAAAGTAAACCCCCGAGTCTTCCAGGAAGGTGATCTAGTACTTCAGTTGGTGCAGCGCACTGCTGGCATGCATAAGTTATCCCCTCCATGGGAAGGACCTTTCATTGTAAGCGAAACTTTGCACAATGATTCCTACTATCTTATCGATGCACAACCATAGGAGAAGAACAATGCGGATAGGTCCAGCGAAGAATCTAAGCGTCCATGGAATGTAGCCCTACTTTGTCCATTTTATACCTAGCAAAGAGGTGAATGTATCTGAATCACTCATATGTCGGTATGTATGTCGGCAATGAGCACATCAATGAAACCTCAGCACCCCTAGCAGAAACTCATGGACTGCCTTAATAATTTTCTTTCCTATATTTACTTTATATATGTCAGCTGGATTAAAATACTTACACCTCAGCCGGATTAGTAGTGTCAAACCTAACCTTTCGACTTTGCTGCTGTCCAACAAGAATTGGCTTCATGGCAAGCAAGAGCACAAGTTTGGAATTGCAAAGCACATGAAAAACGACTAAGGAAAGGAACATAATCGAGCCGACATTTGTTATTCGGACTAACCCTCTGTTTACTTTATTTATGTTATGTTGGATTATTTTGAGCTTATCTCAAAGATTCTAGTATTGTTAAGCCAATTTTCCGAACCTTGGACTCGTAAGTCAAAAATCGAATCAAGGTAGACACGAGCCGAATCAAAAATTTAATGAACAAGAAAAGGAATCTTGGGGACTCCGCCCAAGTTAATCCAGCATTAGTAACTTAGTAGCAAAACACACGCAGTTGTAGCAAAATGAACCATAGTGCTTAATACATTTGCACCCGGCATACCGGGTATCTGATGAATATCAAAGTGTTTTGGTTAGGTCATGGAGCAGCAGCTGGAGACGGATCATTGGTCGAGGGAGGAGGTGCTTCAGCGTCGGTAGGTGGGGCACTGGTCCCTGCCTCGTCTTCGGGGTTAACCTCCTGATACGTTGCAAACGTATCTATAGTTTTTGATGTTCCACGCTTGGTTTATATCTACTTTCTTATGTTTTGTCCACACTTTGGAGTACTTTTTATACACTTTCTTGGACTAACATATTAACAAGATGCCACAGTGCCACCTGCCTGTTTTCTGCTATTTTTGGTTCCAGGAAGTCAGAAAATGTATATTCTCAAAATTGGAAGGGACAAAAGCCAAAGTCAATATTTCACCGAGGGGGACATGGAGCAAGAATATGAGACGGAGAGGGGCTAGGGGCCGGCCACACCACTTGGCCGTGCGGCCAGGGCTAGCCTGCACCAGGGGGTGGTGCAGCCGCCTAGGGCACCCCCTCGGCCTCCCCTTTCGCCTATATATTGCCTCCGATATAGAAACCCTAAGTACCCGATCAAAAATTCACGAAAGAGTCTATAGCCGCCGTCATCTCCATCCCTAGATCGGTAGGGATCTGAAGCTCTTCCTGGCACCCTGCCGGAGGGGAGAATTCACCCTAGAGGCCTTCTTCATCACCATGCAAGCCTCCGGTGTGATGCGTGAGTAGTTCATCCTTGGACTACGGGTCCATTTAGTAGCTAGATGGTTAGTTCTCCTCCTTTGTGATATCATGTTTAGATCTTGTGAGCTCCGTTCATGATCAAGATCATCTATTTGTAATCATACATCTTGTGTTTGCGGGGATCCGATGGATATTGAGATGCTCTTTCAGATTGATTATTGATTCTATCATGTCTTTGTTATTTGTGATCTTGCATGCTCTCCATTGTTAGTAGATATCTTGGCCGAGTAGATGCTAGCAACTCCAGGAGGGAGTATTTATGCTTGATAGTGGGTTCATGCCTCTAGTAATCTGGGGAAGTGACAGAAATCTCTAAGGTACTAGATGTGTTGTTGCTACTAGGGAGAAAACAACAATCCTTTGTTCATAGAATAATCGTATTATTTACATTACACGCAATGCTTAATGCAATTATCTATTGCTTGCAACTTAATACTGGAGGGGGTTCAGATGATAACCTGAAGGTGGATTATTAGTCATAGATACAGTTGGATTACGGTCTATGTATAATGTTGTAATGCCCAATCAAATCTCATAGGAGTCATGATGATTAGTATATGCATGTATGCTTTCTCTATGTTTGTCAATTGCCCTACTGTAATTTGTTCACCGAACATGTTATCTATCTTAAGGAGAATCAACACTAGTGAACTATGGACCCCGGTCCTTTCTTTTACCATCAATCTACAACTGTTTACTGTTTTCTGTTTACTTTCTGCAAGCTACTACTATCTTCCACACAATACGTTTAATCCTTTGTTTTCAGCAAAACCGGTGAGATTGACAACCTCACTGTAAGTTGGGGACAATGTTTTGTGGTTGTGTTGTGCAGGATTCCAAGTTGGAAACAACACCTTGGAGGTGTTTCCTTGCTCCTACTAGTTCAATAACCTTGGTTTCACAACTGAGGGAAAATTTGCTATTGTGCCCATCATACCTTCCTCTTGGGGTTCGCAACGAGCTGATTGTATCTTGAGCCAACAAGCATCTTTTTGGTGTTGTTGTCGTGGATTGAAGGAACAAGCACCCACGTCAACCACGCGCCAACAAGTATTTTTCTAGCGCTGTTGCCGGGGAGTCAAGGACATCTTCACAAGGGGAGTCCCTCATAACCAATCTCTTTACTTTGTTTTATTCGTTTTGCTTAGTTTATTTCTGCTTTGTTTGCTTGTTCCTTTTATAAAAATCACAAAAAAAATTAGTTCCTATTATAGTTGTTATTTTCGTTGGTCTGTTATTGTCTTGCTTTATCATGCTTTCTATCAATGGTTGATTTCTTTGAAACTGAATATAATTGGCAAGGTGGGTTCACGGAAGAACAAAAATATTATTATAAGAAACTGAATATAATTTATTGCTTGGAAGGGTGCATTCGAACTAGCTTATTTGCTTGAAAATACTAATGATGCACCTTATAAATATGAGGTTTATGATATACTTCAATTTTTCTTTGATAATTACAGGAAAAACTGGCTATATTCTTGAATATCTTAATAGATGCTCTCCACCAGCGGAAGAGACTAATGCCTTGCAGGAACCTATGGAAGAAGAAATTGCTGAAACTAGAAGCATATTGGATGAAAAATAGGAGAAGAGTGATGATCAAGAGGAGGAAGAATGGATCTACCCATTCCTACCTTCTAATGAGAGTAACTCTTTACCCCTTACAATATTTGATTGTCCCCCATGCTTACTAAAGGAGGATGAATGTTATGTTCCTGAGGATTCTTTTGAAAATGTATATGTTTGTAGATCATGAAAAGGATGCTTTATGTGATAGTTATATTGTTGAGTTTATTCATGAGGCTACTGAAAATTATTATGAGAGAGAAAAATATGGTTGTAAAAGTTTTCATGGTACTGAAACACCTCTCTATGTGCTGAAAGTTTTGAAGTTACTCTTGTTTTATCCTCCTATGCCTGTCACTTTGTTCTTTGTGAATTTATTTGCATACAAGATTCCTATTCATAGGAAGTGGGTTATACTTAAATGTGTTTTTAATTTGCTTCTTGATGCTCTCTTTTACTTCAATTCATATTTCTTATGTGAGCATCTTCTCAAACTATCAAGCCTAACTTAAAGGCGTTAAAGAAAAGTACTTATTGGGAGATAACACAAAAGTTTTAGTTGAGTCCTGGAAGTTATTGCTTCAGTAATAACCTCTCCTTATCATTTTTGTGTGGTTTTTGTGCCAAGAGTAACCTCTAATGAGAGAGAAGTAATGCTTGGGAAAGTTGCTGTCCCGAAACAGATTTTTGTGCTTCGCTGTAAAAATTCGTGTAAAATCTCTGTACGTCGGTTTGAGCTGTAATTGTTTGTGCTTCTGCCCTAGGTTGTTATCCAACTTTCGTTAGTTCAACACCTTTCGATTTGAGCAACAGAAGGTCTTCAAAAAAAATGTTTTTTACCTGCTGGTCTGTTTTGACAGATTTTTGCCATTATTTCCATTTGCTTCTTGTTGATTCCTTTTTGGGTTCTTTTTGGGGAATTGAGGTTTTTAAGGGAAGTGCTACAGTAGCTTGTGTTTTAATGGAAGTTTTATTGGTGTTGAAACTGAACCCAAAGACTTATTATCTTGAGTACACTAATGTTGCTAATAAAGATTGTGTGAAGCTTTGTATGAAGGAAAAATCTCAGGTGTATGGAGAGAATGATGTAATGAGACGAAGAATGGACTAAAGCTCAAGCTTGGGGATGCCATGCGTGTCACCCCAAGAAATATCCAAGAAGTACAAGCGTCAAAGCTTGGGGATGCCCAAGGCATCCCCTTCTTCATCAATAAAAATCTCAGGTTTCTTCCAAACACTTCATTTTTATTGTTTCATGCACAGTTGTGTTGTTCTTGGAGCGTCTTTATTTTCGTTTCGTTTTCTTTGTTTGCTTAGTTTGCTCGAATAAATTTGTTGGACCCCCTCTTTCATACATTAGTTTCCAAAAAAGATTGGTTTGGATTGGAAAAGAGTAGGAAAAGTTCATGCTTAAGTGGTAAAAGGAGCTTGTTTTTGACTGTGGCCTATGCTTTGTCATGTCATGCTTGATATTGTTTTGGCTTTATGCTTAGTGATTTTTGTTGTAGCATGACATGTTATAAACAATTGAGATTGATTAATGTTCCTTGAAAGAATCATGCGTTGTTTTAGCATATTAAAGCATAGTATTGTGGTATTCTCCTTTGATGCTTTATTTGGGTTAACTTGGCACATGGTCACACCATGTTAAGACTATCCCAAGTCACCATAGCCTCTATGATCTTTCAATTTTCGACTTGTAATATCACTTTATGCTTTAATTAATGATGTTTTGTCGCTTTGCATGATTATGGCCGTTATTGCTCTCTTAGTTGGTCGCTCCTAGTCTTTTGCTAGCCTCCATAACCAAGTATGAGTTCCACTCATGCATCCAATTCCAAATAAAACCAAGTTATTCCAAAGAGTCCACCATACCTACCTATTAGCATTTGCTATTCCAAGTATATTCATGTTTTATTCTACCTTCCGAATTAAACTTGTTATGAGAAAACTAGTGATTAAATCTCTCACGAACTTGGTGGCACACTTTACTTTTATTTCCCCTAATAAACTTGAACCATTGTGTCGTCTATGTTGTATATGCTTGCACTTATATGTTGGGGATTAGCAGAACCATGCTGTCATGGGGAACGCTTTCAACATTGCACTTATACATTGTACCTAGTTGATATCATGCTCTTTTGTCTATGGATGTCGTCGGTGTGAAATGAAAGGGGAGCTTGTAAGTCCATGGAGTTATGTATATGTGTTAGAGAAACACCTGGGCCACTGGTCTAATCCATGCTGACATGGTGGAAACCTGCAGCATAACCATAATGAGCTCTCTATGAAGCATTCTTCTTATAAAAAAAAGAGTCCTATATTGAGAAAGAAAAAAAGAGAAAAGAAATAAAAAAGAGATACTATGAAAAGAGGAAAGAGAGAAAAAAGCACCATATTCCCATGGTAAATAAGAAGAATGCCGAGATGCTCGTTGTCTGCTTGCCTTGTCATTTTGATATGGGGATTCTTCCGTATGATCGGGCAAGAACTTTATCTTTTCATGCTATGTTGAAGTACTATGATCCTAGCTATCAATGTTTTACAAATACTTTGATCAAGTTTATGATGGTACATGTCACCTCAAAAATTATTCTGCCTTTTTATCACTTACCTACTCGAGGACGAGCAGGAGTTAAGCTTGGGGATGTTGATACGTTGCAAACGTATCTATAATTTTTGTTGTTCCATGCTTGGTTTATATCTACTTTGTTATGTTTTGTCCACACTTTGGAGTACTTTTTATACACTTTCTTGGACTAACCTATTAACAAGATGCCATAGTGCCAGCTGCCTGTTTTCTGCTGTTTTTGGTTCCATGAAAGTCAAAAAATGAATATTCTCGAAATTGGACGGGACAAAAGCCAAATTCAATATTTCACCGAGGGGGACACGGAGCCAGAATATGAGATGGAGAGGGGCCAGGGGCCGGCCACACCACCTGGCCGCGCGGCCAGGCCTGACCCGCGCCAGGGGGTGGTGCGGCCGCCTAGGGCACCCCCTCGGCCTCCCCTTTTGCCTATATATTGCCTCCGATACAGAAACCCTAAGTACCCGATCAAAAATCCACAAAAGTGTCTGTAGCCGCCGTCATCTCCATCCCTAGATCGGTAGGAATCTGAAGCTCTTCCCGGCACCCTGCCGGAGGGGAGAATTCACCCTGGAGGCCTTCTTCATCACCATGCTAGCCTCCGGTGTGATGCGTTAGTAGTTCATCCTTGGACTACGGGTCCATGTAGTAGCTAGATGGTTGGTTCTCCTCCTCTGTGCTATCATGTTTAGATCTTGTGAGCTCCGTTCATGATCAAGATCATCTATTTGTAATCATACATGTTGTGTTTGCGGGGATCCGATGGATATTGAGATGCTATTTTAGATTGATTATTGATTCTATCATGTCTTTGTTATTTTGTGATCTTGCATGCTCTCTGTTGTTAGTAGATATCCTGGCCGAGTAGATGCTAGCAACTCCAAGGGGGGGAGTATTTATGCTCGATAGTGGGTTCATGCCTCTAGTAATCTGGGGAAGTGACAGAAATCTCTAAGATACTAGATGTGTCGTTTCTACTAGGGAGAAAACAACAATCCTTTGTTCATAGAACAATCATATTGTTTACTTTACATGCAATGCTTAATGCAATTATCTGTCGCTTGCAACTTAATACTGGAGGGGGTTCGGATGATAACCTGAAGGTGGATTATTAGTCATAGATGCAGTTGGATTATGGTCTATGTATAATGTTGTAATGCCCAATCAAATCTCATAGGAGTCAAGATGATTAGTATATGCATGTATGCTTTCTCAATGTTTGTCCATTGCCCCGCTGTAATTTGTTCACCCAACATGTAATCTATCTTAAGGAGAATCACCACTAGTGAACTATGGACCCCGGTCCTTTCTTTTACCATCAATCTACAACTATTTACTGTTTTCTGTTTACTTTCTGCAAGCTACTAGTATCTTCCACACAATACGTTTAATCCTTTGTTTTCAGCAAAACCGGTGAGATTGACAACCTCACTGTAAGTTGGGGACAATGTTCTGTGGTTGTGTTGTGCAGGATTCCAAGTTGGAAACAACACCTTGGAGGTGTTTCCTTGCTCTGACTGGTTCGATAACCTTGGTTTCACAACTGAGGGAAAATTTGTTGCTATGCTCATCATACCTTCCTCTTGGGATTCCCAACGAGCTCATCATATCTTCAGCCAACAAGCATCTTTCTGGTGCCGTTGTCATGGATTGAAGGAACAAGCACCCATGTCAACCACGCGCCAGCACCTCCTCATCCTCCAGATCCTCAGTATCATCACCAAGCTCGGAGTCTTCTTCTTCATCTTCTTCGCCCTCAGCACCATCTAAGATATAGGCATCATTAACTGCTACGAGGAAGCTCGGACCCTCGTTCCAGCTATGGCAAAAGGCGTACTTGATGAGATTGTTGGCATAGGCTTTGCGTTGGGCAATGCACTCCGGATCATTAGAACACTTAGATCCGGTGCGCAGACGATCAAGCAACTCCAGGTCCAGCGCCTCGTACCATGAGAGAACAAAGTTCAGCGCTGTATCAGCCCCGACACGTGCCGCAGATTCCCGCCGCAGGTTCAGCTGAGTCTCACACTCCATCAATTTGGCTATAAAAGCGGCACTGCCTTTGGGAGTGGGATCAGTGGGCCAGAGAGTGTTGAACATCCGAACTGCTGCTGGCATAATGTCCGTGCCATAGTTTTTCATAACTTCAACACGGGCAGCGAGGCTCACCAGCAAGTCCTCCGTGTCATAAGGGCCAGACTCGGAGACAGAGTCCGCTGGCGTACCCCACTATGCACGAGACCTAGCTACAGTAGCAGAAGTGAGGGGTTCATTCTCTTGGAACTTTCTTGTGAACAAAACGGAAAATATCTATGAGTAAGGATACATGACCTGGAAAAACAAATGTCGGAAGGAGGAAGAGAACTCATGAGCAATGTAGCAGAGGATACGAGTCAGCTCATTGTGCTCATCTTCATTCCTCGCCTGGAGCTTCTCATAATCAGTGGTCACCTACTTAAGTTTGATGTCGGTTTCCTTCTGCAGATCAATGTCCTTGGCAATCTGGGTCTTTAGGTTGTCCTTCAACTCGGAGAACTTCTGGTCGGCCTTGTCCAGCTCTGATTTGTGGATCCTTGATCTTCCGGATTTTGGCGTTCAGCCAAGTAATCTCATTGTCCTTGAGACGAAGCTGAGCAATTTCATCATCTTTTTTCTTCAATTCGGCCCGGTGCTTTCCTGCTTGTTCGAGAAAGTGAAGCATCATGTCAGGAATGGGCACGCTATCTTGAAGTGTAACTGCAATAGTGAGTTGACCCGGCAGAGCCGAGGTATAAATATCTGTTGAGTCAAGGGAATAGCACACAAAGGCAAAATGATCAAGATGAGTTACCTTGGATCTCGGCCAAGTTCTTGCACATGATGACGTTCTTAGCCTCGGCCCGGGCTGCATAATCCGGATGATATGTTAACACGGATGGCAAGTAACTCAAAGGAACGGAAGTGAAAAATCTTAGGCAAAATAACTTACCCTTCTTTTGGTCATCAACAAGCAGTTTATCGTATCTGGCACGAAGATCCTTATATGAGTCTAGCAGATGGTGGAACTCAGCAGTTTAGCGATTGGTGGTAGTCTGAAATAAGCAAATGCTAGCTTAGAAATAGGAGGGAATGTGTGGATATTCGAAGTCTACAAGATCCGGGCCAAGTGGAAGTTAACTCGGCTCTAGGTGTGTGGATATTCGAAGTCTACAAGATCCGGGCCAAGTGGAACTTAATTCGTCTCTAGGTGTGTGGATATTCTAAGTCTACAAGATCCGGGCCAAGTGGAACTTAACCCGGCTCTAGGTGTGTGGATATTCTAAGTCTACAAGATCCGGGCCAAGTGGAACTTAACCCGGCTCTAGGTGTGTGGATATTCTAAGTCTACAAGATCCGTGCCAAGTGGAACTTAACCCGGCTCTAGGTGTGTGGATATTCGAAGTCTACAAGATCCGGGCCAAGTGGAACTTAACCCGGCTCTAGGTGTGTGGATATTTGAAATTTACAAGATCTGGGCCAAGTGGAACTTAACCCGGCTCTAGGTGTGTGGATATTCGAAGCCTATAAGATCGGGGCCAAGTGGAACTTAACCTGGCTCTAGGTGTGTGGATATTCGAAGTTTACAAGATCCAGGCCAAGTGGAACTTAACCCAGCTCGAGGTGTGTGGATATTTGAAGTTTACAAGATCCAGGCCAAGTGGAACTTAACCCGGCTCTAGGTGTGTGGATATTCGAAGTTTACAAGGTCCGGTCCAAGTGGAACTTAACGCGGCTCTAGGTGGGTGGATATTTGAAAATAATAAGGACTTGCACTAGTTATCTAAGAGCATCTGACCGAGTAATGAATTACTTCCCAGAGGCTCGGGGACTAGTGCATATACCTGTTAAGTGTTTGCGTATATGAAAGGCATAATGGAAAAAGGCTTACCTCCATTATTCGGCCAGCAAGGGAGATGGCCTTGGTAGCGATGTTCATCTGAGCACTAAACTCCGCCGGACCAAACTTTTTTGGGAGATCATCCTGCGGGTTAATGAACTCGGCGTCATTCTAGTTATTAACATACTCGATAAGCGTCGGACTATAATTCTCCCCACTAAGCGCCTGGGTCATCACCAAGCCCTTAGCATGGGCTTCCTGCCTCGCGGACTGAGCAGCAGTCAGGCTAGTATGCAAAGTTAGCTGTTTGATGCCCTCTGATCCGGCAGCATAAGACCAAGAGGATGGATCTTAGGTTGTCTCGGCGGCCTTCTTGCTCTTGTTGGCAGATTTTGGCCGCTGTAGAAGCCCGAGGCTGCCGCTCTTGATTGAGATTGAGGAGCTGGCTGGAATATATCCTTAATGGACACAATTGATCCGGATGCGGTAGCTTGAGGTTTTTTCTTGGAGGATGGCATTGATGTTGTTGTTGTTGTTGTTGCTGTTGCTGCTGGTGCTAAAGCTATTGCTGTTCGTGAAGGGAATATGCCCGAGAGGCAATAATAAAGTGGTTATTATATTATTCCATGTTTATGGTAAATGTTTATTTTACATGCTATAATTGTATTGATCGGAAACATCAATACATGTGTGTTTAATAAACAAAAAGGGTTCCTAGTTATGCCTCTCTTATAGACTAGCTTGTTGATTAACAAGATGATCAAGGTTTCCTGATCATGAACATTGGATGTTGTTAATAACAAGGTCACACCATTGGTGGAATGATGTGATGAACATTCATCCGAAGTATAGCATTACGATCAAAGTCATTATGTTTATATTGCTATAATATCATACGAAGTAATCTTTATCCTTGGACCATGAGATCATGTTAATTGCTAACACCGGAAGAGTATCTTGATAACATCAAACGTCACACCGTAACAGGGTGACTATAAAGATGGGTTCAGTGCTATGAAGGTGTTATGTTGAGGCTCATGGATCAAGAGTGGAATTTGTCAATCCTGATGACGGATAGATATACTTTGTGCCCTCTCGGTGATATCACATTAAGATAGCTTGCAAGCAAGTGATGCGATCACTAGATTATTATATCATGGGAACAAGAAAAGAGTGCATGTCGGTAACGAGATCAAACTAGGTATGGAGATACCGATGATCGAATCTCGGACATGTAATATATCACGAGACAAATGGATTTAGTTACTAGCGTTAAAGGTTCTCACGATCACAGAAGTCATCGTTGAATGTGTAGGAGTCAGTATGGATCTCCAGGTCCCGCTTCTGATTATTGATCTGAGAGGGGTCTCGATCATGTCTACATTATTCGCGAACCATAGGGTGACACACTTAAGGGATACCGACACCATTTGGAGCAAATATGTTTCAGATAAAGATTTAAGAAAGCGCTGGAATTATTTCAATAGACACCGAAACTGTTTCGGGTGAAATTGCTGAAATTGGTTCTGCATGTAATATTGAAATGTTGCAGGGGGTTTTATGTGAATGTTTGTTAATTAAATTAATTAACAAAATTCTGAATAAAAATAATAAAAGATTTTTATTAAATGAGAGAGCATTAAATTTGGAGAAATTTAATGCATTTAAAGTGGAGACTTTAAAAGGGAAATGTGAAGAGGCATTTTAATGTGGAGGGGTTACCACCACATGAATGGAGGAGGTGAAGAGACACCTCCTCCATGCGCCGGCCATGAAGGAGGGGCACCCCCTCCCCCTATAAAAGGCCACCTCTCCTTACTTCTCAAACACACCTCCTTGTGAAGGATCTCTCTCCCCCTCTAGTATTATTCCCCCATGGTCTCGGATTAGCGAGATACATGTTCCTGGTGACTTTATCTGGAAAGGAGTTGCTGCTTCTGTTGCTTTGCTGGAGCGAGGGACAGAGGTTGTCGGGGTACCGGACGTGTGTGTGATCACGGATGCACCGCTGCTTTGCGGTGCTGGACTTGGTGGCGCTGAAGCTGGATCTGATGGACGTGCTAGAGCCGGACCTGCTGGACTTCATCACGATCTTGAGATCGGCAAGTGTACGACTACATCAACCACGAGTTCCTACTCGTTAACAAAGCTCGTTGTCTACGAGGGTAAGTTCTCGTTGGATGTATGTCCACCCGTTGCTTTGTACCTAATAGATAGATCTTGGCGTGTAGTTCACACCATAGGAAATTTTTTGTTTTCTATGCTGCGGACCCAACAGTGGTATTAGAGCCAGGTTTATGTGTAGGTGCTTAGCACGGGTAGTACACATATGTTTATATGTGGGCGATAATGATCATGTTATTTCTTCTTTCATGTATGTTGGATATTGGTGGCATAGTGGGATGAAGCGGCTCGGACCAACCTTACATGTCATCGTACATGAGACCGGTTCCACGACTGACATGCAACTTGTTTTGCATAAGTGGCTGGCGGGTGTCTATCTCTCCTACTATAGTCAATATCTGATTTACAACGAGTTGCTAATAACTTAGTTATCCTTGTTGTGTTTCATGTTCGTAGGTAAGAACGGTTCTATCTCCGAAAGCCCTAAACCACGTAAAACTTGCAATTGATAAATTAGAGGCGTCTAGTTTAGATCGTTGCTGGGCTAGTGTCTTGATATGGTATTGTTGTAAGTAGATGTATGATAGATACTCTTACAACACATTCAACGTGTAAATTCCATAGACCTTGGCCTTACACACAAAGGAATGATAGAGATCATACCACGATGCAAATGATAGAGATCAAATGCATGGACCATATCATCTCACTTTACACATTAGATGTTAGCATCTTATACTGCTAGTTTGGCGCTTTCTGTAGCATTGTAAGATGATCCCTCATTTAAATATCAAGATAAAATGTGTTCTTCCTTAAGTATGCACCGTTCTATGGATCGTGTTTCAAGACATCACGTGATGATCGGGTGTTCTCAACTCTACGCTTTCATGCAACGGGTGTAAGACAGTTTTACACACGCGAATACTAAGGTTCTTACTTGGCGAGCCTAGCATGTACAAACATGGCCTTTGAACACGGACTGAAAGGTTAAGCATGAGTTATATAGTTGATGTGATGACCATATTGATGCTCGCCTTTGAAGCTACACCAACTCACGTGATGATCGGACTTGGTGTAGTGGATTTGGTTCATGTAATCACCAAAAAGGCACGAGGGATGTCCTTTTTGAGTGGGGGTTCATCTCTAATTTGGATTAGTAGAACTCAATTTGTCATAAATTAAATCAAAGTGAATTTGCATAGTTTGTTGTAGTCATTGGCATTCATTTTTTACCTTATGCTTAGTTTTTATTTGAGATAATAGAACTATAGAATTCTGGATATTTACTTTACAAACTGGTATCCTATTGTTTTGAATGTCAATTTAAAGTTTATAAGTCCTATTGCAAACTTTCAGCAAACTCTATTTACTCCATGAAGTTTAATAAGTAGTATTAAATCAAGAGTAAGAATTCCAATGTTAGTATCTAAAGTATCATCTTTGCCTCCATGATTATTGATATTCAAAAAGTTGTTTTAATATCAAGATTATATTGGAGCTGAAAATTGTTTCAGAAACCATCATGTGTGAAAGATATTGTGATATCTGAAACAATGTTTTTGGTTGCATTATGATAGAGTATAATTTAGCAAAATACATGTTCTCATATTGTATGAGAATTTGTGAAGGATGGAGATGCTAGGCATCCGAATCTACCAAAAGGGTTTTGGGAACTGATATTATACTCGTGATTCTTCCTTATAAGCTATAGTAGCTTGATCATGAAAGTTGTCATGATAAGGATGAATAGAAGATGTAAGTAAAATGTTTACTACACTAATAGATTACTAAAGAATGGATTTTGGAAAGAACACCAAACATTTGATGATGGTGATCCACTTCAAAGTGCAAGTCCAAAGGTATTAGTATTTGACTATATACGCTTTGTACCATGTGTCATGTTGATGACACCACTATTGATGTTGATAGATTCTTTTAAAAGAAAAAGGAATTGCTGAAAGAGAATCTATAAAATATTTGGCAGAAAATAAAAGGTTGGAGATGTCCAACTTGGGTATATAGAAGATATACATGTTATGGTTGTATTCCTTGCTTATTAAACAATGTGGTTCTTAGGTATAGGATACCGGTATTGGATACCGAATTGGTTGGTATGAAGTGTCATACAGGACAACGCAATTCATGAACTGCAATGGCCTAAGTAACTAGCAAGAGAATAAGTGATGATGTTCATCGAAAACAAATAAAGTGTTATTGTGTTTTTCGTTGTCATCAAACCAAGCCTTCAAGATTTGTTTAAATAATTGTTATTTTGTTCCGATATCATGAGAACAATGGCTGTTCAAATAATTACCATATTCCATAAAGGATGGATGAACTTTTACAAGTCTAGTTGGAGAAATCACATCCATAAACACTATTGCTAAAATGTCGCAAGACAAATGATTGAAAGATCACCTTATGAAGTGACATCGATGTTTAAATTATATTTGAAAGAAAACATGAAGAAACTCCATGTTGATGGATTTTTGGAGTCTTTGATTTTGATCAATTGACGCATGTGAGACTTTCCTCGAGATAATTGAAACTCCGTCCATAGGCCAGAGAGGAACGGATGACTAGCTTATTGGAAATTGTGCGTGCTGATGTACATAGTCCATTATGTGTAGCCATATGCGATGGATCTTTTTGCTTCATATGCTTTCTCCGAAAATTTGAGTGAATATATCTGTATATTTACTTAATAAGGAAGAAGTATGAAACATTTGAAAATTGTTCAAAGACTTTCAAGATGAAGTGGAAAATGGTTGTAACAAGAAAATAAAGAGTTTATGATTCGATCATAAAGGAAGATATTTGAGTTACGTGTTTAGCAAAAACACCTAAGATTTGAGGAATTGTTCCATGATTTGTGTTTCCCGGTAAACCATAGGAGTATGGAATATTCGAGAGATAAAATCAAACCATGTTTGACATGGTAAGATCAAGGGTGTCATTTATAAAACTGCCATTATGTTTTAAGGATTGAAGCTTTAGAGACTACCGCTTTTACACTGAAAAGAGCACCATCGTGATCCATTGAAATGACGACATATGAGTTATGGTTTGGGATAAAACCCGAATTGTCTTTTCTTAAATTTTGGTATGCTATGCATAAGTAAATGTTTACAACCAAAGTCGGATAAGCACGTCTTTGTAGGTTATCCCAAAGAATTTGTTGGGAATTTCTCCATAACACCAAGGACAAAAGAGTTTGTCGCTTGGAATGTCAAGTTTCTTGAGAAGGAACTTTTCGTGAAAGGTTAAGTGGGAGGACAATAGAACTTTGATAAGGTTGTTGAACCTTAGCTATATGTGCTAAGTAGCGCAGCGCCGGAAAGTGTCCCGGTGGCGGCCACAATGCTCATGGCTATCGTGATTACAAAAGGTGTGATCTCGGAGATTAGAGTTCCTATAGAACCGTGTGGGTCGGTAAGAATCAAATAGTAAGATTTGATAAGCAAGTCGTTATTGTTTTGACAATGATGAACCGACTACATGCAAAGAAGCGATGATGGGCCCTGACTCCATAAAATGACTATAAGTCATAGAATCCGTGATAGTATCCATACACGAGAAAACAAGTTTCTGAACTTGGAAGACCCTCCGGAAAGGCGTGAAGCCTATCGGTCGTGTTTGGATCTATAAAGAAATAAGACATGGATGTTTAACATCTATGAAATAGTCGACATGTCGGAAAGAAGTTTACGATAATGTTCAAGGAGTTGACTATGACAAGATTTGATCTCTCATAGCGATATATAGTCTTGACGGATTAATGTAGCAACCACTACATATAATTTGGTATATGGTAGTTGAATAAACAAAACAAGGTTCTTCTAATAGAACGGTAACCTAGGACATGTACATGACATGGTCCGAAGGGTTTTTGTTAATTCAAAGGGTGCTAAAAGGGCATGTAAACTTAAATAGTTAAAGTAAGCATAGCGGAGTTGGAATCTTCACCATGATGAAACTGTTAAAAGAGTTTAAATTCATCGGAGATGATGAAGATGCTTGCATTTGCAAGAAATTAAGTGGGAGCACTGAGACATATTTCTAATACATTATGTAGAGGACATATTGTTGATTGGAAATGATGTATCTTGAATTGACACAAGTTAAGGATTTCATTAAAATAAGATTTCGATGAAAGACTTGGGCTAACCCAGAATATTAGGCATCAATATCTATATGGATAGATTAAGGCGCTAATATGGTTGTGCCAGACATACATATATGAGATATTGAAAGGGTTCAATATGGAAACAACAAGAAAGGTTCTTGCTGCATGGAAAGGATTGTATCAAAATTCAAGTGTTTCAACACTTGGTGAGTAAAATCACATGAAGATTTTGATCGATTATACCATGATATGTATATATCCAGAATGTCCTATGCTCTAAATGTTATGAGCATATACCAGAATGATTCATAAGATGATCATTGGACAATAGTAAAGATATTCTTATGAGATTTGGAAGAACTAAGAATATATAATGTATAAGTGACAAATAGTTAAAGGTAGTTCATTGTAAAGTGTTACATTGATACTAGTTTTGTCACAAGATACAAACTAATCTCAATTTAGACTATGGGTGGCACAATGTAGTGGAAAGGATGTTCCATGATGGATTTGGATGAGTTTCAAAGTTGATACATTGTGACGGATACTATAACAAAAGGCTAAGTATATGACTGCTATAGTAGCAGCAAAGGAGGGCATTTGTGTTAAGTAGTTTGTTATCAAACTAGGTATGGTTCAAAGTGGGCTAATACTATGAAGATATATTGTGTGACAATAATATCAACATATTTTGAGCCGAACGAACTAAAGGTCTCACCAGAGTACCAAATTTATACAATGCCATCTCATTTGAGAATGAGTGATGCGTAGAGACGCAAAGACATGCAAATACACACGGACCTGAAACTGTCAGATCCGGACATTATGTTAACCACTAGCAATAGCGTATATGAAACACCATAAAGCCATAGGTGTTCAATACGCAAAGTTTTTCAAACTAGATTATTGACTCTAGTGCAAGTGGGAGACTGAAGGGAATATGCCCGACAGGCAATAATAAAGTGGTTATTATCTTATTCCATGTTTATGATAAATGTTTATTTTACATGCTAGAATTGTATTGATCGGAAACATCAATACATGTGTGTTTAATAAACAAAAAGGGTTCCTAGTTATGCCTCTCTTATAGACTAGCTTGTTGATTAACAAGATGATCAAGGTTTCCTGATCATGGACATTAGATGTTGTTAATAACAAGGTCACACCATTGGTGGAATGATGTGATGAACATTCATCCGAAGTATAGCATTACGATAAAAGTCATTATGTTTATATTGCTATAATATCATACGAAGTAATCTTTATCCTTAGACCATGAGATCATGTTAATTGCTAACACCGGAAGAGTATCTTGATAACATCAAACGTCACACCGTAACAGGGTGACTATAAAGATGGGTTCAGTGCTACAAAGGTGTTATGTTGAGGCTCATGGATCAAGAGTGGAATTTTTCAATCCCGATGACGGATAGATATACTTTGGGCCCTCTCGGTGATATCACATTAAGATAGCTTGCAAGCAAGTGATGTGATCACTAGAATGTTATATCACGGGAACGAGAAAAGAGTGCATGTCGGTAACGAGATCAAACTAGGTATGGAGATACCGATGATCGAATCTCGAACATGTAATATATCGCGAGACAAAGAGATTTAGTTACTAGCGTTAAAGGTTCTCACGATCACAGAAGTCATCGTTGAATGTGTAGGAGTCAGTATGGATCTCCAGGTCCCGCTTCTGATTATTGATCTGAGAGGGGTCTCGATCATGTCTGCAATATCCGCGAACCGTAGGGTGACACACTTAAGGGATACCGACACCATTTGGAGCAAATTTGTTTCAGATAAAGATTTAAGAAAGCGCTGGAATTATTTCAATAGACACCGAAACTGTTTCGGGTGAAATTGCTGAAATTGGTTCTGCATGTAATATTGAAATGTTGCAGGGGGTTTTATGTGAATGTTTGTTAATTAAAGTAATTAACAAAATTCTGAATAAAAATAATAAAAGAGTTTTATTAAATGAGAGAGCATTAAATTTGGAGAAATTTAATGCATTTAAAGTGGAGACTTTAAAAGGGAATGTGAAGAGGCATTTTAATGTGGAGGGGTTACCACCACATGAATGGAGGAGGTGAAGAGACACCTCCTCCATGCGCCGGCCATGAAGGATGGGCACCCCCCTCCTCCTATAAAAGGCCACCCTCTCCTCACTTCTCAAACACACCTCCTTGTGAAGGATCTCTCTCCCCCTCTAGTATTATTCCCCCATGGTCTCGGATTAGCGAGATACATGTTCCCGGTGGCTTTATCTGGAAAGGAGTTGTTGCTTCTGCTGCTTTGCTGGAGCGAGGGATAGAGGTTGTCGGGGTACCGGATGTGTGTGCGATCACGGATGCACCGCTGCTTTGCGGTGCTGGACTTGGTGGTGCTGAAGCTGGATCTGATGGACGTGCTGGAGCCAGACCTGCTGGACTTCATCACGATCTTGAGATTGGCAAGTGTACGACTATATCAACCACGAGTTCCTACTCGTTAACAAAGCTCGTTGTCTATGAGGGTAAGTTCTCGTTGGATGTATGTCCACCCGTTGCTTTGTACCTAATAAATAGATCTTGGCGTGTAGTTCACACCGTAGGAAATTTTTTGTTTTCTATGCTGCGGACCCAACAGTGGGTGCTGGTACTGCTCGTGCTGGTGTTGCAACTAGTGCTGGTGCTGCTGATGTTGGTGCTGCTTGTGTTGGTGCGGCTACTGGTACTAGAGCTGGTGGTGGTACTTGAACAGATGTTGGTGCTGATGCTGTTGGTGAAACTGGAACTAAAGAAGAAATAGTCTGGGGCGGTGCCGATGAAGCTGGCACCTCAAACGCTGAAGGTTGCGGCGGAGACGAGGAACTGGGAAGATCCGGCATCAACGTATCCTTGGCAGCCCCACTTACCCCCCCCCCCCCCGCACTGACATTACCCACCTCCTGACGGGTGGGCTCAGATCTGGCGCGGTCGCGGAGTCCTCTTGTATAGGGCTCAGTGGGCGAACGTAATCGTCACGGGGGAGGATGGATCGCTCCGGATACGAGAGGAGATGCTGGGGCCACTATGGGGAATCATCCTGGGAGTGCTGCAATTAGATAACAAGCAATAAGTTGGGAGAAGAAAAAGAGATAGGGAAAATGCAAGATAGTGGAGCAAGACCCGGAAATAAGCAGGGAAGGAGAAAGACTTACTCAGCCGAGGTTGGAGGCTCCCGAGGCTTGGGCGCTCTCCGGACAGTGCTCTTGTGCACAGGCTTACCCGCACCCTTAACCACGGATTTCTTCTTCCTCTTCTTGAGCTGGGGCGCCTCCGAAGCTGCGGCCAAGGTTGCCGGACGCTTCTGGGAAGGAGCAGGAGCCGGGTTGCCCGTGGCAAGAGGAGGAACCTCGTGGACCTGACCGGCCGGGTTAGCTGAAGATTCAGAAGTAATCGGAAACATGTAAGAGATGGGCACCGGATCAAGTACCTCCATAACCTCAACATCGGAGTTGTCATCATCTGGACAATCCCTTAAAGAAGAGGCCTTACCAGAGGTTCGCTTGGTGCTATCCGGAGTAGGCAAAAATCTCTCCGGGTCAGGCTTGTCAGCGTCCGGCTCTGAGCGGTCCCCCACCCATTTGAGGGTCAGCTCCTTGTCGTCCTCGATTGTCTGCTGGAGAAACAACTAAGAGCAAACATAATAAAGGGTTAAATTAGGATATAATCCGACATACCGTGAGACTCGGAAAGAGTATCAGGAGAAGAACATACCTTAGGCCGCAGGTTGGCCCGGGTGAAGTGCTCAAGCCCCCACTTCCACGCCTTGGAGAACTCCTTGCTTACTGTAAAGATAGCTTTAACCTGGCAGAATATGTCGGTGTTGGTAAGCTCGAAGGAGGAGGTGCGGTTGGGGTCAAGAGGACCACTCAAGTGGCAAAGCTTATGTGAGCATTTCTAAAGAGGGGAGATCCGGCTGCGTACAAAGGAGATCATAACATCCTCGCTACGCATCCCCAACTTGACAAGCTCCTTAATTCGCCTATCTACCTTATTTGCCAGTGTAGTAGGCCGCTTCGAGATCTTCTCCCACAAGGAGGTGTCCGGGACACCCATCTTGAAGGGGATCAGCCGAATCAGGTCCTCCTCCGAGTTATTCCTAACATAGAAGAAGGTCCGGGCCCAGCCTTTGCAAGATTCAAGGCCGGTAACCCGGGTAAAGGCACAGTTTTTGCGGGGAGAGATTGAGGCTCCACCGCACTGGGTCAGGTGTTTGTCGGTAGGGGCAAGATGAGGATCCGGGATAACATTCTCGCGGAGACCAAAGAACTTGATCCAAAGTTCTTTGGTGGGCCAGAGGCCGACATACCCCTCAGTGCTAGAGGCGAAAGAGGAAAGGGAAGTAATAGCATTGGCTGGAAGGTGGTGTGGCTGAAGCTGGTAAATGTTGATGAAATCGTGGAAAAAGTCACTCACTCGGAGGCCAAAGCTGCGCTGGAAGTGAGACAAGAACACAACAAACTCGCTTGGATTTCGAGAAGGAGCGATCTCTCGAGCGGCGAGGCGGCACGTGACGCCCGCGGGGATGCGGCGGGTCACGTAGAGCCAATCAATGTCGTCTTGACAGACAAACACACCCACCTAGGCGCCGCGCTCAGGAGATTCTTCCTCCTCCTCCTCCGCAGCAATGATATCCTCTTCTGTCATGTCCAAATCGAAGTCTTCCAGAGGCCAATCTGCGGTGGGTAGCGGCGGTTTGGAGCTGCAAAGCCCTGTGGCGAAGAGCCTGCGTGAAAACAGCGGCGTGGAAGCGAAAAGAGCAGCGAGGCACGACAGCGGTGGCACTATGCTAAGGCAGAAGTGGCGGCAGTGGCGGTGTTGTTGTAGAGAAGAAGAAGTAGAGGGCAGAGGCATGTGCAAAGTGGGGGAACTTCCCCAAGAGCCGCAGATGTCCCCTATTTAACAGTGTCACAGGGGGGCGTAATGGGATCAACCGCTACGGTGTGGCCGCACGATGTGGCCGTGTATTCTCTAAACCAACCAATCAGGCTCATGCCACACCAAGGGCCACATGGAGTGGGGAATCGCATTATGCGATGTTGTGATACAATTAACGAGGGGGTTGCCATGACGTGACACACATAGCAGTTATTCCTAACAATCAATATAGTAACCAACACAGTAAACTGGCGTGGCCCTTAAAATGAGGCAAGGTGATGATTACCCTCCACATGGGATGTGGGGAAGCGTGTGAGAGAAGTAAAGATAACCCGGATACATGGACAATGACCCATCCAACGAGAAGTAACTCGGATTGAGCCAAGGGAATGTTAAACCAAAGATACCGGGTTACAGGATAACTCAACAAGGGAAGTGCAGATCTTGATAAATGGAACCTGCTGTGGCCTTATCAGCTGAAGTTGCTAAGACCGCACCAGCTTCGGGGACTAATGTTGGGGGATACCCCCGGGTAGGGTCACGCCGGGGTATAAAGGCCGAGGTACGGCGCGATCAAAGCGAATGCTGGCCGGGTCTCCTCAAAGCTGGCCGACTAACGGGGTAACCCGGCCTGGCGGGTGTTCACCTAACATTAACCCGGCCGACATAAAACCTATATCGGCTATGCTTGATTTACCATATGTGAAGGTACCCTCGTAGCTGGGTAGCCAAGCGCTAGTCGGGTTACCATCTGGCTTCCAAGAGAAGGAAGGAATCTCCCGCTGGTCAAAAGGTAGCCTCTGTCCAACTATAGCATGAGTGAAGTGAGCAGGGGGAAGGACCAGTGGGGCGTGGCCGACAAAGGTGAGCAGGCAGTGTCGGCTGACATGATCCGTGTCTGGTGATGCAATGCCACAGAGGGGCTCGTTGAAGGATTACATTTAAGGTCCGGACAAGCCGTTTAAAGTGAATAAAGAGGCATCTTTCTTTAACCAAAGGGAATATTCGGGGAATATGCCTCCATGTGTGCCCTAACTTTGTAACCTGGGCTCCCCTATATAAGGAGCACTAGGTCCTCTATAGAGGGGGGTCGATCATTCTATTAAGGAAGAACCCTACGGCTTTGTAGCGTGGAGTAAGAGAACTAGTTTCCTTCTCATGAACATCTCGAGGAGCCCTTGTAATCCACATCCAACAAGAGAGAAATACAAACACTTGTGTGTGGAATCACCACATTATCCCTCCCTGGATTCCTCTAGTGCACATTGGCCCCATCTTTAGCCTATCCATGGCATCTGCCGTGCCACCACCACGATAATAATATTGTAGATGCCTTGCACCACATTTAACCTTGGCCCCTTCCTTGAGAAAGAAAATCTGAAAACTGGCGGGACGAACTTCACCACCTGGTCCCGCAACATAAGGATTCTCCTCGTTCCCCAGAAGATGTCCTACATACTTGAGGCTGCTATAGGTGACCAACTTGCTGCCGCTACCTCCCAAGATGATAAAAATGTTTATCAACAGAAGGAAGATGATAACGCCTATTTCTAGAGTGGGTTGCTCTATACCATGGAGGTTGGCCTGCAGAAGTGCTTTGAGAACAAGAGCTCCTTTGAGATCATCACTGATCTCAAGGCCATCTTTGCTCCCTAGGCCGGTCTGAGAGGTATGTAGTTTCGAACCACTTCTTCTCGGCTGGAGCACAATAGCTTGAGCGAGCACGTGGTCAAAATGTCTGGCTATGTTCAACGCCTAAACGATCTTGATTGCAAAATCAACGATGAGCTGGCCATTGATAGGGTGCTATAGTTTCTACCCCTAGCTACAATAGCTTTGTGCTGAATTACAACATGACCAAAACCCTGTCTGAGTTGTTCGCCATGCTCAAGCACGCTGAGGTGGAAATCAAGAAGGAGCACACCGTTTTGATGGTCAATAATACAATTGACTTCAAAAAGACCACCAAGAAGGGCAAGGACAAGAAGGGCAAGACTAAGAGGTTTAGCAAAATGGTTGCTACCTCCAAAGCGTCCAAGTCTAAGCCTGGTGCCACGTGCTCTACTGCAAGGGTGAGGGTCACTGGAAGCGAAACTTCCCCAAGTACCTAGAAGATAAGAAGGCTGGAAAGATCGTTGCCAAAGAGAAAAGTATATATGATATACAAGTTATTGATGTTTTCCTCACTGGTGCGAGGAGCAACACCTGGGTATTTGATACTGGTTTTGTTGCTCACATTTGTAACTCTCAGCAGGAGTTATAGAATAAGCGGCATCTGGTGAAGGACGAGGTGAGGATGCACGTCGACAATGGCAACCGAGTTGAAGCCATGGTTGTCGGCACCCTCCCTCTGTGTCTCCCTTCAGGATTATTTTTAGTTTTGAATAATTGTTACTATGGACCGGCTTTGAGCATGAATATTGCCAGTGGGTCTTGCTTGTTGCAAGACCGTTATTCGTTTAAATCAGAGACAAGTGGTTATTCTATTTACATGAATAATGTGTTTTATGCTCATGCGCCTCAAAGTAAAGGTTTATTCTTATTGAATCTTGATTATGATGATACGCACATCCATAGCGAGATGCCAAGAAATGCAAGCATGATAATGATAATTCCCTGTACATGCGACATTACTGTCTGGGTCATATTGGTGTTAAGCGCATGCAGCAGCTCCACTCGGATGGACTGCTCGAATTGTTGGACTTCGAATCCCACGATACATGCAAAGCATGCCTCATGGGCAAGATGACTAGGATGTCGTTCAATGGTTTAATGGAACAGGTTGTAGACCTATTGGGAATCATACACTCTGATGTATGTGGACCAATGAGCATCCCCACGCACAATGGTTATCATTATTTTGTCACGTTCACTAACGATTTAAGTAGATATGGGTATATTTACTTAATGAAGCACAAATCTGAAACCTTTATAAAGTTCAAGGAATTTCAGAGTGAAGTTGAGAATCAACTTGACAAGAAAAATCAAGCACCTTCATACTGATCGAGGGGGTGAGTATTTGAGTTACGAGTTTGGCACACATCTGAAGGCTTGTGGTATTGTACCACAGCTTACGCCGACTAGAACACCACAGCGTAATGGTGTATCTAAGTGACATAATCAGACCCTAATGGATAGCGTACGATCTATGATGTCTCTTACTGACTTGTCTATATCTTTTTGGGCATATGCACTTGAGACTGTTGTATTCATTTTAAATAGAGCACCATCCATGTTCGTGAAGACAACGCCATATGAGTCATGGCATGGTACCAAGCCAAAGCTATCTTTACTGAAAGTTTGGGGATGTGACGCTTATGTTAAGAAACTACATCCTGACAAACTCGAACCTAAGGCGGAGAAATTTATCTTTGTAGGATATCCAAAGGAGGCTATTGGATATACCTTTTACAACCAAGTTTAGGGCAAACTGTTTGTCACAAAGAATGGTACCTTCCTTGATAAAGAGTTTCTCATGAAAGGTGTAAGTGGAAGGAAGATAGATAGAACTCGATGAGCTTATCGATCCTGATCTTCAAATACCAAGTGTCGTAGCGGAAGCTGTTCCGGAGCCACCCTTATCAATTGAAGTGGGAGCGAATGATGATAATCATGAACCTCATGAGGAAATAGCTATCAAACCTCGCAGGTTGACAAGAAAACGTGTTTCTTCTGAATGGTACAGTTAGGTTTTAAACATGGTCATGAATGTGGAACATGATGAGCCTACAACCTACAAGTTAGCGATGGAAGGCACGAAACCCGAGAAATAGAGAATAGCTATGGAGTCCTAAATGAAGTCCATGTCTGACAAACAGGTGTGGACCTTGGTGGATATTCCCTAAGGCCGAAAGGCTATCGAGAATAAATGGATCTTCAAGAATAAGACTGGCGTTGACAGAAATGTCACCATTTACAAAGCTCGATTTATCGCAAAAGGTTTCTGATAAATTCAAGGAATTGACTACGAAGAGACATTCTCCTAGTAGAGAAGCTAAAGTATATTTGGATTCTACTAGCAGTTGCTGCGTATTTCGATTACGAAATAGACTAGATGGATGTGAAAACTGCTTTCCTGAACGACAACATTGAGGAAGAGTTGTATATGATGCAACCAGAAGGTTTTATTGATCAAAAGGATGCTGATAAAGTATACAAACTTCAGAGGTCCATTTATGTACTGAAGTAAGCATCTTGGAGCTAGAAACTTCGATTTGATGAAGTCATCAAAAGTTTTGGATTTATCCAGTGTCATTCAATGAGGAAGAAGCCCGCATCTATAAGAAAGTGAATAAGAATCCAGTGTCATTCCTAATACTATATTGTAGGGGTTCACGCATGAAAACAATAAAAAAATTTCCAATGCGAAGAACCCTAATGCCAGGATCTAACTATTAGTAATGCAGTAACGGGAGGGGCTTTTCACGAACTTACCCTTGAAGACCAAAAAGAGTTGCCAATGCTCGGGAAAGTGTGGTTGATGTAGTCGCTCCGACACCGACCTCGGGGTCGTGTTGAAGTCATGCGGCTCCAATGACTCCTAGTGCCCAAGTGTTGCACCTCCGAGGGAGTTACACACGTCTGGTGCCTGACAATGACTCCCGCTCCTCTAATCCAGGAGCAATTGCGGAAGTAGACCTTCTGGATCCGAATCCCGCAGCACGACGGCACTCCACAGTGAAGAAGTCTCCTGCTTGCGCAATCCAGATTTGGGACCACAGTCATGGGAGAGAGAATATCAACTGGAGGTCTCCCCAAAAGAGAGGGAACCTTTATTGATTACTGGTGTATTTATTTTGTCAAAATACCTCTCAATATATAGGGGAAACACCCCCACAGCTAATTGGCTTAGCCATGTGGGACTAAACAAAAGGGAGAGGAGAGGGGAGGGGTGGCCGGCCGGCTAAGGCCCCCATGGGCCCCGCTGGCGGGTGCATGGGGCCCATGTGGCCCCTCCTCCCTTTCTCCCTTTTGGTCTTTTCCCTCATGGGCCCTTTTCCCTAGGGATTTTGGCCCAACATATTTGACCTTTTAATTCAATTTTATTTTATTAAATAATTATAAATAAATGATTAAATCAATATTTAACATTTACTTACATATTATTCAATCGCCGTGGCTATGGAACTCCTTCCACCTCCACTCTGGACATCCTCCGGACTTACCGAAACTCTTCTAGCTCTCTCTCTTTATTTCCTTCGGTAATTCTACCAATACCAAAACAATCTCTGAGCATCATCAAGCCCTTAAGCGTGGTACCCCACATTTCAGGAACACTCCAGACATGGTCGAGCCCTTCCCATACCAATGATCATCAGCAGGACCTGGATGCCCATGATGACCCCTGTGCTTTCCACGAATCTTTCATTATTGACCCATGAACGTCGTGTCATATTCCTTTTGTTTCTTAGATAATTGCATTGTCCGATATCTGATCAATGACATCACCATGTCATGTTCCATATCGTTACTGACAAATTCTATTTAACTCATTTCGATAAGTGATATCCTCGTGATCAAATCACATGCTATGCAGCTATTGGATATCATTTCGATAACTTCTCCGAGTGGGCCCTATAGTATATTTCCGTCACGTGGATGGACAAATCCTGCTCTTGACGCATAATGCCTCTATATGTTCCTCCGAATACCTGAACACACATTTATGATCATCGCTCTCGCAAATGACATTTGATGCTATCTAAGTATTCTCCGGTGATAGTGATTGATATTGCGTCATGGTCTAAAAATAGGACACTAGGTCTTTTCTAATCATCATAACTTGAACTTCGTGACATGATCGGGTCATGATGCTTAGGTTGGGTATAGCTCATCATCTCATTCTTGCAATGAGGTGACTCCATTTTCAACTGGCATAAATGCCACATGATCAGGAAACCTAGATCATCTGTTGACCAATGAACCAGTGACTAGAGATTCACCGGGAACTCCTGGTTGTTCATATATCACACGTGTATTGATGTTTCCTTTCAATACAGTTATAGCATGATACAAAACTTAATCATAAACTTTATGAAATATGATAATAATCCATATTATTATTTGTCTCTAGGGCATGTTTCCAACAGTTTCCCACTTGCACTAGTGTACAAATAAACTAGCTGCATTTGTTACTAATCATCAACAACATATAACCTGGCACCTCTGATCATGCTTGCTCATGGAAGAGGTTGAGTCGTGGGTCTACACTTTACAGCCATATCCTTTGCAACTTACTAATGTCACCTTAATTAACATTGATACTTTATCATCTCATGATAACATCTTGTGTATGTATCGTAGTTATAGCAATGGAGTGAGGTCGGATTCTAGGAGCCAACAGTGATGTTAGAGCAGCCAAAACGAGCTTTATCATGGGCATTGTGCCCTAGGACATAGTCCCTGCGTAAAGACAAACTAGTCCCGCCACAACAACATACATCATGTTAGATGGTACCCTTATATTTTATCATAAATGTAATTATCAAAACAATAGTGCACTATGTGCATTTTTCGATGTTTGTCACCTCGTTTCCTACTTGACTTAAGTCGGTATTATCGATGCAGGGATTTCCAATCTTTTAAGGTTAACACATGCCCTTATAACATAACCCTTTATGCTTTAAGGTATGTCATCCTTCATAGACTCAGAAAACACGTCTATAGTTCTCATTTAGACACCATGGACAAACTTAGCTCAATGTTTAGTGATTCATACTTAATCACTTCCGAACGTTTATTCTTGTATCATATATTATGTTGAGTTCTCATCATGGTTTCTAAGACAGAACCTATGTCACAACATAGTGGATGATGATCATCCTCTTCTTTCTCTCAACCATTGATGTTGAACTTAGTGTCATTCCTAATTTGAATGACCAATCACCATTCCTTAATCAATTCCTATTCAAAAACTATTTTAGAATCTCTTTTAGGAATACATTACAACATAATATTGTAATATACTTTCTTTCATCTTTTATCCCTTATAAATCATTATTTATCCGTACTTGCACTTTTATTCTTAATGTGTCGAATACACACAAGAATTGAGCTCGCACTCAAAATATGTTCCCAACATATTCAAGTCCGAGACTTATATTGCTCCCACTAAAAAATATGTCATTCACATATTAATTTAGGAAGACTTTATAGCTCCCACTCAATTTCATGCAAATTGCATATCTTCTCAATATTTTTAATAATTTCAAAATCCATTAACCAATTATCAAATTGAGAGTTTCAAAATCCACTAGAATTCAACACTTCTGAATCAAATTCCTTTTGAATTTTCCAAATACATTATTCATGTCAAATCGTTCTTTTGTCTTTCACCCATTCCATCATAACCTGGATCTTTGGAAAAATCAAGTAACCCCTTTACTTGACAAGATTCAGTAACACTTACTTTCTAATCTTAAGTGAAATCAACTTATAGGATTCCTCACTACTTTAGTTCACCATTATTTCCTTTGTAATTTGTAGGTATGTCATATTCCAGTAACATGGCAAGTGATTCATAAATGTATCCACACAAGATGTGGGGTACATTTTTGAATCCTACTTCATGTAGTAAAAACACTAGTGGGGAAAACACAATGATCATTATGATTGATCCTTTCCTCTATGAAGAGACGTGTTCAGGAACACGTTCCATTGAGCTTCTCAACACTCTGATGCAGGGTTATGAACCCTCATCGTGCTTTCACTATCTTCCATTAGCTTCATTGTCGAGAACACAAATTTCCTCGAGAATGCACCAAAATTTAAGCAATACTAGTTTTTGCCTATCTTTTGGTTCTAGCCATGGATTTTGTATTAATTGTTTCCAATGAATACTCTACAAGGACTTGTTCGCTGTTGTTCTGGTGATATCAGATAACTCTAAAACTTCCATTACAATCCATACAAGATATGATGTCGATCTCATGAATTCAGATGGTTCACTTTATACTTGATGAGTGTTTGCTATTTCTAACTAATGGCCTTACATTTACACTACCATGATTTATTTGGTGCCACCTATTCACCCACTTGATATCAAATATCACATTGTGATGCTTTGCACTTCGACGCGTCAAGAATGCATTGCATTTCATAATTCCTTATGCCAATCTTATAACGTCGAATTTCATTACTATTGATCAAATCATAGTAATTAGATTCTATTTTGTTTTATACCCCTTGATATTGAAATTCTTTGATCATATCAAATAATTTCATGCTTATGTTTTCTTTGGTAAACTATTTTACAAAGTTCAACAATTACAAAATGATAATCACCACTTTGTTGAAATATGATACATCGAATATGTATTTTCCTTCAACAATTCATCAAACACTTTATATTCATGCAATACACGGTGTTTTAGTTATCCTACCAAACTTGAGTGTAACACCCCAGCATTAGAGCTTAGAAATAAGCTGAACACAGGTGTGTGCATTGCATTCATGCATAGAAAATCCGGATAATTTTCGCACTTTTAAATAAAACTTGCCAAAGTGATTGAAGCTTCTCTTAACTTGGTGGAACTAAAGTATATCATCAAGTTGACTGCGATAAGTTTCAATATGACCTTGGCTAAAACTTTATCATTGGGTAATATAATTTGATCTAAGGGTAGATCAAATGTAATAAAACTAAGTCACCACACACTACTTAATAAAGAGTACTTGATCTCCTAGGGATCATTACATGGTATTCCATACCACAACTCAAGGATGAATACTTAATATTCTAAAGATGATATCAAAGTATTATCTACCACAAACCCTGAATACCAAGTTAAGTATGTAACTTAAGTAAAGAAAACTCTATAACTAAATCTTGATACACTTGATTGCCATAGTGATACCTACCATGGGTATCATGGTAGTTCTTAAACATCAATTCTTATCGCAAAGGAAGTATAATGGAAGACAAGCCAAGACCATGCATCTCATACCCTTAGTGTCATGTTAATAGATGACAATCCTATTTGACCAAGTCCTAGTGTCAATGGATCATCACTATTGAGTGACCAATTCTTGACCTAGCACTTGTTAACCTTTAGCTTTGACCTATTATATTGACCTTCCAAAGACCTCAAGTAAATTAATAAGAAGGAGGAACTAGCTATGGTGAAGTATGCCATCATCAATGGAATGTGATCCTTAGTGGAGATTAAACCATCTGATGTTGGTGGAGTTAAATCACTCATGAGTTAGCTAGAAGCAGTACCTAAACCCAAGAGTTAAGCTAGTAATTGAGAAGCTATGAGAAGTCTAGTAGTATTAGTACATCAGATAATAATCTTGTTAAGTCAAGTGGGTATAATTTTAAAGTAAGCTTCTCTAACAAGATCAGCTTTATAGAGAGACTAGTACAAGTCTACTACTTAGTTGATTATAGATCTTGATCAGACAATTAGAAGCCTAAGCTTTGTTTGATCAAATGATGGTGGTCATTATTCCCAAGTCACTTGATAATAGATGACTAGTTGATAAAGAATAGTTGTGAGTACACCAAATTAGGTAAATCCCTAGTAAGATGAATCATCTAGCTTGATCATGAGAAGTCAAGCTAGAGTATAATAAAGTGTATAACATAAGTTGTAGGAGTAGTTGGAGGCATAGTGCTTTAGCCAAGCTAGTACAAGAACAACTTGTATTATGGAGAGTAGTACCATACCTATTCTAGAGGATTATTATCACTTGTGATGTATAGAGAGAACTATAATCTTGTAAGTCTTGGAAGTAAATGCAAGGTGGATATAAAAGGAGTTAATGGATGGAGTTAGCAGTAGCTACATTGATAGGTGCATCAATGGTAGTTAATTCAGAGGAGTTATATACCAGGAGTAATGTTGAAGCGGCATGACCATGTCATCATATGGTGATGAATATGGTGGAGTCAGATGATTGTCTTGTTTAGGAAGATGTGATCTTTGTGAATAAGATAATAGAGGTTTATATAGTATATTAAGGAATTCCTTATCTAAAGTTAACCTTAGTGAGGTATTAAGGTAAGGATTCTTTAGAAGCCTTAACCAAGATCACTTTAGTAAAGCAATCCCAATAACTCACTTTAAGTGGAGAGGTTATCCAGGATCACAAAAACATGAGTTCAATATATAATAGCCTTAATAATCATCCATATCTCTAATTGAATATGAGTGATTAAATCCTCTCAAAACCCATATACCTATATTTGAATAAACCTTGGAATTTCTCCACCAATGATTATTATTGATTCATCATTATCTAACCAAGATTGTTATGTAGTAATTCTAAACTCTACAAACCAAGTAGAATTGGATTTGGTGAAATCCCCAAATAGGGAGAACCATGGAATTCAAATCACCATGATGCAAACCCAGGGTTTCATATCTTATCATGTAAATATAATTCATTTATGAGGGAAAGTATTAATGAGATTATATACACATAAATCATTAGCCTCTTAAACCACTACTAATACATTATTTCAGTAGTAATATAAATCATTTCTATAAGATTTTCTTATAGGAAGTAAAACCTAAAACCCTACATTATATTTACTTTATTAAATAAAAGAACCTTGCATATAATAACATATTTTGTATACACAACAAGTAATGTAGAGAAATTGGTTATAATTAACCTCTATCATAATATCCATTGTCTTAAAAAAATTCTAGACATTTTAACACTTTTGTAGAAATAAAATTGGAAGGGAAATGATAAAACAGAATAAAGAAAAGAATTAGAAACAGAAAAAAATACAGACTAGACCAAATCTGGCTCGAGGCCCATTTCCTCTCTGCCTATCTACTGCCCCACCGGCCCAACAGCAGCCCAACACAAACTAGGTCATCTCCAATTCTCTAGCTGGCAGGTGGGACCAAAGAAAGGACTGCGGGTTGAGCTGGAAAAACACTTGGGGGGTTTTCTGTAAAAAACTCCGCATCGTCGTCTTCCTCTAGCTAGAAGCAGCTCGGTGGAGCTGCTGATGCCATCCGTCACCGTCGTGCGCCGCGATGCCCGTTGTCGCCATCGTCTAGTGGAAACGGGGATAAGAACACCACTGCGACGTCCTCATCCACATCTTCTGACTCGCTCTCGCACTCTCGCTCTCTTCCTCTCCGCAACCCGAAACCCTAGCACCACTATCCTTGCCTTGTGCCGCCGTTAGAGACCGCCCAAGGCTAGCCGAGAGTCTCACAAGATCCCCCGTGTTGTATTTCGTCTACTCGATGAACGAATTGAGCCACGGCAGCCGCAATCGACCGTATCGACTTCATCTTCTCGAAGTCTGACGATTGCTGTCGCGCCCTTCGCCGTTGATTCAGTCATCCACTGCTTCATCTGAGGCCACCATCGCTTAGAGGGTAAGCATACGAGTCTCTCTGTGCCCTCCGTTCGCTTTCTCCTACCCTGCATCACCATGTCGTCGTAGACCGCCGAGCACCGCCACCAGTCATCACAGTTGTCGATGCTCCGGTGATGGTTAAAGTGCGGGACCACCTTAGCTAGGTTCCCCTTCCTCCCCTTGTTCGAATGCACCTCTTCGCGTTGGCCCTACTACCATATTTTGGCGTCGCTGCCATACTCCGGCGAGGTGACGTCAGATGCCGGCGAAGTGACGCCATCTGGACCGAGTCCTAGTGTTGACCCGTCCAAGTCCAGGTGGCCTGTCGACGTGGTAACACGCCCACTAGGCAGTGACTGCGGCTAGGGTTAGTGCTAGTATAAAAAGTATTATCTGTTTAGTAAATAGATAAAACCAAATAAGTTTAATATAAATATAATTCCAGAAATTTAATAAAAGGATTAAATCTTGTTAATTCTATATCTTTTGTTTCATAATGCAGAAAAATGTATATTATATATCAAAATGCTTAGAAAAATAAAATATATAATTTAACTTTATTATCAAATATTATTGTTCTAACTATTTCAATAATTATTATTTAATAAAGATTTTATAAGTAATAATACTTTGAAAATTAAGATTTTAATATTGGTAAATAAGAAAAAAATATACCAAAATTCTTAGGAAAACAAAATCTATAGTTACAAACTTGTTTCATTTATTTATAGTTCACTTAAATAAATATTTATTATTTATTAAGTATTTATAAAGTGATTAAACTTATAAAAATCATATCTTATTATTTAAAAATCACAAAAATAGTTATAATATACCAAAATTATCACAAAAATAAATTCTACACACCAAAAACGTAAACTCTCACTTTTGAAATAAAATACAAGGTAAAGGTCTACTAAATCTTATTTTAACACTTTTATTTTATTTTAATTCATTAAAAATATATAAATACTTACTATTACCTTTAGCATTATTTGTTTAAAGTCTAAAAGTGTAATAACAGGTGCAAGTTCTGTTTAAATAAAGTTAAGATAGGTCTAACCAATTCAAGTTGTACTTACTAAAACTACCATTCAGAGTTAAGTAAATCTTACTCTCAAAAAATAGTTTATCAATTATAAAATCATCAAGATTTGAGTATTAATTCTTCTACAAGTTTGGAACTTCACTCTAAAGGCTAAGGAAAGTTTGTAAGTGTTTAACATGATGCCATTCCCATGTTCATATAAATGAGTATTAATTCTATAATAAGTAAGTGATTCTATCCACTTATAAAATCAAGAAAACACCACTTCTATCAATGCATAATACTTTTGTTTCACCTTCATGGAGTGTTAAAAGTCTCCATTTACTAGTAGAATAGATAATCAATAATACTAGTTGTTTTCTACTTTAGTACTTATAATTAATAAGAAAACCTTAAAGTGTTAACCTTAAGTTTAAATACTTTTTACTTTGTAAAGTAATGTTTTCCTCAAAAGTTATTCTTTTAAGAAACATTAAAAGTAATCCTTGAACACTTCTTTAAAAGCTCTAATTGATTCTTAATCTTGTTTAAGAAATATTTCAGATACCGTACTCCATTTAAGTGCTTTAATATTGCATATTACTTGTTGTATCTACACATTGTTTCACACACTCTCACAAGCCTTAATAAGAAGAACAAGTGTGAATCTGATATAAAAGTGCAACACATTCCCAGGAACTCATCACGAATTCCAAACCCTAGATTAGATACGACTATTCTATGGATTCGCATTTATCAAACTGCATTACATTACTTATGCATCATTGCATCTTGCTTCTTTAAACATTAGTCCTTACCGGACCAATGATGTTGTTTACAGAATTTGGATCTTCTATTGTCTTGAAGACCATGAGTGCATAATCTTGCAATCAAAAAAGGCAAGTTCACAACTTGCTCATGTCCTTTGATTATTTTCTATCAAATGATTGTAACTCAAATGTTGTCATCACCTGCATTCCAAAAAGGTCAGAAAACACTATTTTCATAATAATAGGATTATGGATTATTTACCAGATGGTAATAATCTATTGATACAGTTCTAGTGGTAAAGGAACATAATATCTAGGACTTAACAACCAATGTCGCCAGTGATTCTAGTGCCATATATTACGCGTCAACCATGAGATTTGGAATGGGACGGAGGAGTCAGCCGTATCTTCTTCCTTTCATATGGAGGCAAGATGACCTTATCATGACGATGTGATTCCTTGTGTGGATCCAGCATATGGGTGGGCACCCTTAGGCCCCATGATTTTGGTATCTAGATTATCTATGAGTGGCTACCGGAGGTATAGTCATACCTTTATGGAGCTTGAAAGGGGTATCACCGGATCATATAGTCTTCGGGAACTCACCAGGGTTGTAGCTTGCCCAAAAGGGGGCTTAACGGAGGTGTAGTTAGCCCCAGAGGATCATGCAGACATATGGGGTCACGGAGAGGGTAACGATTGGCTTGGATCTTAAGTTGGGCCTCAAACCATGGAAGTTTGAAGGGGACATACTCCTGGCTGTGCAACAAAGCTTAAGATCTCTTGTGGGAAAAGTGACGCACCTCTGCAGAGTGTAAGAATTGTGACATGTTACTCCCTGTTCCGGGAAGGAGCTACGAACGCGGCAGGAAAGGAACCCCACGAAGGTTTTGGTCAACTTGTGAAGGCTGTCGGACATAGTTTTCAGAATAAAAGCAACCTTTGAAGAAATGTTTACGAAAACCTGCATTGCCTACGACCTTTGGTTTGTGGCTGTAGAGATAGTGCATCATACACTCCTTTTTAGTGAACTTGCTGGGTACGCTCGTACTCAACCGTACCTTCTTAACCCTTGCTAGGTTCTAAGCCGTTGAAGACAACGTCAACATCAATTTCTGCTCAAGAAACCATCATCGGCAGCTCAAGTTCTTGACTAAAGTCAAAGAAGTCAACATATACATCAACCGAAGCAAAGGCGAAGATCTTGTTTAGCTAGGAGTAGATACTCTAGCCATAAAACCTACTTCTGTAGAGCATTGCATTAGTAGAAATTGCAAGCCTTATGGTTTAGATATTAGTCCTTTTAGCCAGATAGTTCGAACTTATTATTTCTGGTTGTTACAAACTGATATGAATAACCATCTGACGAAGTGTGAGACACACTAAAGAAGTTCATAATCCATCGATTACAATAATCATCCAAAACGATGAAGTAAATGATAATTTTAGAGGGAGAGTGTCATCGGCTATCATCGTCATGCTTTCCATCAACACGGAATTTCACCTCCTCTCCAGCAAGCAACTCTTATGCAGAAGTACCTATTTTCACAAAACAGAGCAAGTATCAAATACTTCAATATTGCAACAAGTGTTTGCAAGATTTATAACATTTATAAAACTGTGTATCAAATATATACCTTCGTCATCGATGACCTCTTCGGTGATAGGTTCAACCTTTGCTTTCTTGAAACGTAATATGAACTCATGGAAATCCAGTGTTTTCGTATCACCACTCATGATGCTATTCTAGATGTGTCCTTCATAGCTGGGAGGCAGCGATCGAAGCAACACACCTATCACAACAGAGTCAGTCATCATGTAGTCCACGAAGTAAAGTAAGCTCATGTGTGCATCATGTATGCTCTCCAAGTGACTCTTCAGACAAGTGTGTTCCTCCATCTATATGGAAAGGAACTCTCCAAGCAGCTCATGCTTCCACATGTGCACATGGCTTATGAACTCCGATCTCAGCTGATCCACCATCGAGTATGGAACAAGACACCCATGAGTGGATGTAGTTCGTTCACCATTCTATAGCGCATAATCACTTGAATGTAAATGGACATCTCTTGAAGAAAATGGCTGTCTGCCTGCTCACGTGGGGTCTCATAGTCATTTGGCTCATCCAAATCCATTGTGAGGCATATGTAGTTTACCACATTGTTCTTAGTGAAGAGACCATTTATACGCACAAGCCACTCATGGAAGTTGGATCCGTCAAGTCTAAGCTTTTCAGCAACTACCCACTCAGCAACGTCAAAATAAGCTTCATGGCGAGCCATCTCTATATTTATAATTGCAAAAGGAATTTGGACTAAGTTTGTGATTATATGAGTGAAAAAAGAACTCCACTAAAATTACTATCCCCAAAAAGGTTTTAGTGATTACATGATCCCTATTCACTACACCGCCCCCGATCGTCACGGTCGGCGATATAGTTGCAAAGGTGGACGCCGAAATGTTGATCACATCATTCATTCGACTCGTGCTCGATCTTTCGACCATCCATGTTCCGAGGCCATGTCTACACATGATAGGCTCGCCAACTCAACCTTTGTGTATTTGCTGTGTAACATGGCTTACACCCACCGTATGCAAACGCAGATATGTCTGACACCCGATCGTCACGGCCTGCCTCATAACGGAGAACTTTCTTGGTGGTGCACACTAAGGGAGAACACTTTCATTGGTATTTTGTTTAGGGATCATCTTATTAGGATACCGTCAAGTATCTAATACTAGCACAAAATAAGATGTACAAAAAAAATATTGAATGTAAATGTGATGTGATATGGTCCTTCATGCTGTGATCTCCATCCCGCATCTCCGGATCCGGCGCCAGGGTTCCTGCATTGTAGGCACTAGGGTACCGGTGCCTCCGGCGTGGTAGTCTATTATCTCCATGACTGTTACTACTACTTATCAATAGGAAGTAAACTACTTTACCTTGACTACTACCATATCACATCACAACACCCCTATAAAACATTGTTAGATGCCTCTACTTTATCTTTGCATGTTTTACGTGGCTGTTAGGGCCGTCGCACAAGAACCGTTCTTACCTACGAACTTCCACCACAATGTTGATCAAGTAGTTGTCTATACTACACCCCTTTTGGGGCCCTCCTTTTCAAATGTCATACCACCTAATGCGAGAGAGACAAACACCCCCAAAGACACTTTATACGGTACAAGCCGTATGTCAAGCGTGGACCAGTCTCGCGAATGAACGTGTACAGTCGGTTGGGGGCTGCTTCATCAAGCATTACTATGGTTGACATGGGTATACCCTGCAGGTACTCGAGTTTGGTATATACGGTCCAGATACGGTGGCATCCCACGGCGTTGCCACGGCCCAATGAAGACTTCATGTTGCCCACGGACTCTCGATGACTTGTGAGACAAGAAGAAGTTTAAAGATAGAAAGTTTAAAGGGAAAACCCTAATCTGTAACCGACTCGACCTGCTACCCGAGACCTGGCCTATCTATATAAAGGCTAGGAGGGGGCACCGAGGAGGACACACACAACCCAAGTTTCCACAACTCTCGCCAGATTGCATCTGCGCGCCCCTGTAATCTTCGATTTCTTTGTTAATTCCAAGAGCAGACAAGCAGGAGTAGGGACCTCTACAAGGCCTGAACCTGGGTAAACCTTGCTCCCTGTGTGCTTGTTTGCTAGCCGATTTATGCTTCCAGCACTCCCTCCTTCTCCAAAACCCAAGTCCACAACAATGGTCATTGACGAGTTAAACCCTCGTCAATTGGCGCCGTTTGTGGGAATTGGGAGTGCTGATGTTGTGGATTCTTCGCCTCATCAACCGCGATCTACAACTCTGCAAGAGCAGAGATTCGCCAGCTCTTTGGCGCATTCGACTTCACCGTCCACATACCGGCCACTCGCCCGGCTTTCGAGTCCGTGGGTGATGGAATCAGCCTGGCGATCGGGAGCTTCTGCTTCCAAGTTGGTCAGATGGGCACGCTTCGCATGCCTGACCAGCCAACGGCATCCACGATTGCTCCAGCATCATGGTTCCCGCCACCAATCAGCACCCTCAGCGAGTTCAATACCTCAGCAACAGCTGAGAGCACGGACAGCGACAGCAGTCGCGGATCTGATCTGGGTGGCCTAGCAACGGAAGATGGGGTTTACGGCTCCGGATCCGAAAGTTGCAGAAGCAATAGCTTCCCCAACCACTTCATATGTGTCGTCATCAACGCCGGCGAAACCAGCGCCAATTGCGACAACGGTGGCATACCTAACGGTGGACCACCCAATGGCAGCCCCGCCAATGGTGGCAATGGCGCACCCGTCAACAATGGAGGGGCAGTCGAACCTCAACCCATGGTGAACGAACACACTGGTGAACATGTCGTGATCAAGCTCAATGATCTCGAATGGGCTCGGTGCCAAGAGGCCCTGCGAGGCAATCCCCTGCCTCCTGGCACACTGCAAGATCTGCTGATGGGCTATCATTGGCTACTAAAGGAGGAGTACAGATGCTAATTACAAACAATTGCGCAACTCGAAGCACGTAAAAAGGCGGCAGACGAGTCAAGTCTTCGACGAGCTGGGCTCTCCTCCCACGGAGGATCCTCCTCCAAGGGCAAGGAGTACGTGTCTAACAAGAGGCGATCTCGAATGGCCCACCTCACTGAGAAGGAGCGCATAGAAGCTGCGAAAGTCCTTGATTTCAGCTCTATGACAGTCGACACACGGGGCAACATGGTCCCAAAGACGCCGCAAGCTGCAGTGGCAGCGGCCACCATGTACCTCCTCAACAACCAGCCGCCGGCTGGAGATCCCCAAGCCGCCATGCACCGATCTACGATCGCGGGCTTGGGGTTAATCGAAGCCGCTCTCGACAAAGAACCAACGCCAGAGCTGAAGAAAAGTATGGCTCTGGCAAAACGATATTCCTCACCCTTATCCAGTGACGACAGTCACGATCTGTCTCGACGTCGCCGCTCACGGCGACACGACCACGACTACGATGCGCGTGATGACATCACGCAGCGCAAAATAGACAAGTCAAGGGCACAACGTGCCCGATCGACTGACTCAGAGGACAAAGACGTAGAGCTCTGTGCTGCCATATGCTTCAGCAGGGCTATCAGGCAGAAGCGAATGCCCAAAGGGTTCAAGATCCCACCGGAGAACCCAAAATTTGACGGCCTGCAGGACCCGAAAATATGGTTGGAGGACCACATCTCCTCCGTCAGGCTACATGGCGGGAGTCGAAGCACGGCCATGCAATGCCTGCAGCTACAGCTGCAGGGCGCCGCCCGAGCATGTCTCAACAACCTCCCACACGGATCCATTCGTAGCTGGGAAGAGCTGGTCTATAGCTTTGTGCACAAATTCAAGGGAACCTAAAAAAGGCCCACGTCAATCGAAGAACTGAGGTGCTGCCAGCAAAGGTTGGGCGAATCGCTACGCTCGTACATCCAGAGGTGGTTCATCATCAAGAACTCCACAGAAAATATCTCGGAGGATCGCGCAATCGACGCATTCAACGGCGGCGTTCGCCGCATAGAGCTCAGGGAGGATCTGGGCCGCTTGAAGCCCAAAACAATTGACCACCTGATGGAAATCGTGAATCGGTGGGCAGATGGAGAAGACTCGGTGAAAAACCGCGTTCACTCCGACGACGAGGCAGAACTCGAGCGCAAACGCAATGGCCGAAGCAAACGTCGAATGCACATCTATGATGATCGCGACGACGTCAACATGGTCGCAGCCAGCTACGCTGACAGGCGCGACGACAACCGCAACAGCGGCTATCGTAGTGGTGGAGACCGCGACTCCGAGAAAACCACGCAGGTATGGCAGCAGCGCACTCGCGAAGAGGCATCCGCGACAACAATCGAGGACAAACTGTCTGGGACGTGCAACATGCACTTCTACATCGACAAGAACGACATCAAGAACAAATCCAGCCACCTTCTCAAGGACTGCCGTGAGTTCCTCGAGCTCCACGACGGTTTGGCTCAGATGAATCGCGATGCAGTCAACAGGGGCTACGGAGTCGCCCCAGGCGCTGTAGCACATGGAGCTCCTCCACCACCACCTGGAGTGCCACCACCCACGGCCGCACTAGTCCACAATCAAGGCGGCGAGCCATACCCACGGGTTGTGGGCAACATGATGATCCAAAAGGGACGCCCCTCGAATCGGGTGCAGAAGGCCATCACTCGCCAAGTCAACTTGGCGACAAACTCATCACCATCCACCACTAAGTACCTCAGTGGAAGCGACTCATGCATCACCTTCGATAAGCGCGACCACCCGCGCCAAGTACCTCGCCCAGGACACTGTCCCCTCGTACTCGAGGCATAGATTGGAGGCTTCGACATGAGTCGTGTCTTCATGGATGGTGGAAGCGGCATTAACCTCATGTTCGCAAGTACCTTGCGAGCAATGAGGATCCCTCTGATCTTCCTAGAGGTCTCGAACATGACATTCCACGACATCGTCCCAGGAAAGGGCATATATCCCCTAGGCAAAATCAACCTCGATGTCATCTTCGGCACGCCGAAAAACTTTCGACGTGAACGCATCGACTTCGAAGTCGTTGACTGGCCCTCATAGTACCACTGCATCCTTGGACGCGTCGCATTCGCTAGGTTCATGGCAGTACCGCACTTCGCCTACCTGCAGATGAAAATGCCAGGCCCAAATAGTGTCATCACAATCAACGGGAGCTTCGAGAGGTCTGACAGCTGTGATAGGGAATTCAACAGAATTTCCTAGTTCTTCGGCATGTAGGAAAAACTCGCAAGATTGAAGGAGTCGACAGACAACAGTCTGCCTCCCCTAAGCCGGCCAAGTTCACCCGACCTGTCCTTCGACTCATCGGTGCACACGAAGAAAGTTCAGGTCCACCCATCGTACCCAGCCAAGACGGCCCTCATCGCCAAAACCTTGAGTCCCGCATAGGAACTCGCGCTCGTCGAATTCCTCCGTGACCACTGGGAAATCTTCGCCTTGTGTCCAGCGGACATGCCAGGGGTCCCCAGGGAATTTGCCGAGCATGCACTCAATGTCAACCCAGACGCAAGGCCAGTCAAACAAACAATTCGGAGACTGTCTGAACCAAGAGCAAAAGCAGTTGGAATGGAGATCAGCAGACTCCTCGATGCCAAGTTCATACGCGAGATCAAGGAAAGTACATGGCTCGCCAACACGGTGCTGGTACCCAAAAAGGACACGGATATCCTACGGATGTGCGTGGATTTCACCTCCCTGAATAAGCACTACCCAAAGGATCACTTCCCGCTGCCGCGAATCGACCAGATCATCGACTCCACCGTGGGATGTGAGCGTCTCTGCTTCTTCGATGCCTACTCAGGCTATAATCAGATTTGAATGAAGGAGGAAGATCAAGAGAAAACGGCGTTTACAACGCATTTTGGTATGTTCTGCTACAACACAATGCCCTTCGGGCTAAAAAACGCAGGAGCCACCTATCAGCGGTGCATGTAGGCTTGCCTCAAGAACCAAGTTGGTCGCAACATCTAAGTATATGTTGACGTCACCGTAATCAAAACCAAAGAGGAAGCCTCGCTAATCGACGATTTACGCGAAACCTTCGCCAACCTCAACCGCTACCGGATCAAGCTCAATCCGGACAAATGCGCCTTCGGCGTACCATCTGGGCAACTACTCGGGTATCTCATCTCCGCAAGAGGGATCGAGGCAAACCCGAAGAAAATAAAAGCCATACTGGCCATGGAGAAGCCGAAGAACGTAAGAGGCGTCTAGCAGCTGACAGGGCGAATGGCAGCGCTCAGTCGATCATTAGTCGAATGGGCGAAAAGGCACTGCCCTTCTACCAACTTCTCAGCAAAACTGACAAGTTCGAGTGGACCAATGAGGCGCAGGAAGCATTCGAAGACCTCAAGCATCTACTATCTACCTCACCAATACTGGTGACCTCACGCGAAAAGGAACCACTGTTGCTATACATCTCCGCCACCAACCAGGTGGTCAGCATGGTGCTCGCGGTGGAGCGAGCGGAGGAAAACAAGGTCCACAGGGTGCAGCGCCCAGTCTACTACCTCAGCGAGGTGCTCACGCCAACAAAACAGCGGTACCCGCACTACCAGAAGCTGGCATACGGCGTCTTCATGATAGCCAGACGACTGCACCACTACTTCCAGGAGCACCCAATCGTGGTGGTTAACGACGCCCCGCTTGGGCACATCCTCAACAACCACGACGCCACTAGACGAGTCGTGCTTTGGGGAATCGAGTTGTCGCCACGAGACATTACATATGAAAAGCACGACGCGATCAAGTTGCAAGTTCTCCCTGATTTCCTCGTGCACTGGATGGAGAATCAACTCCCTGAAAAACCAGATATATCTTACCTCTGGACAATCCACTTCGATGGATCCAAGCGAAAGGACGGAGCTGGCGAAGGTGTCATACTGAAATCGCCCTAGGGAGACAAGCTGAAATATATTTTGCGAATGCAGTTCGCCGCCTCCAACAACGAAGCTGAATACGAGGCCCTACTGCACGGGATGCAGATGGCGAAAGCCTGCAGCGCCAAAAGGCTCATCATCTACGGCGACTCCAAACTGGTCGTCAACCAAACGATGCACAAGTGTGATGCGCTGAACGACAATATGATCGCCTATGTTGACCTCTATGACACACTCGAAGGGGACTTCGACGGCTGTGAGCTGCGGAAGGTAGGCCGTGAAAGCAACGAATAGGCAGATGCACTCGCCAACATTGGCTCCACCTGCGCCCCCATACCACCTGGGGTATTTCTCGAGCGTATCTGCGAACGCTCCATCAAGCCAAAGGCCACAGAGAAGAAAGCAAGCACAACAACGGACTTGGGGGCTACGCCACCCAATGAGCCAATGGCACTCGACGACCTAGAGCTCGACAAAGGACTCGAGGGACCAATGGGAGTCATGATAATCGAGCCATCTTGGACTCAACCCTACATCACATTTCTTCTTAGCAAGAGGCTACCGGACGACCCGACTAACGCACGACACATCGCACGGCGATCAAAGGCATTCGTCGTCATCAATGGTGAACTATACAAGCGCAGCATCACAGGAGTACTCTAACGGTGCGTCTCCAATGCGGACGGAAGGGCCGTCCTCCTCGACATTCACGAAGGGACTTGTGGGCACTACGCAGGAAGTCGCGACCTCGTCGCCGAAGCTCTACGAGCTGGATTCTACTGGCCCACGGCCATGCGCGACGCCAAGGACATCGTCCAAAGATGCAACGCTTGCCAGCAATTCGTGGACAAATCGCACGCAGCTGGCGTGGAACTCCGGCCAATACCACTAGCTTGGCCCTTCGCGGAATGGGGACTCAACATGGTCGGCAAGCTCCCAAAGTCCTCACGAGGAGGCTACGTCTACCTCTTGGTCGCAGTCGAGAAATTCACCAAGTGGATAGAGGCCATGCCGGTGACAAACCAGTCAGGAGCCAGTGCAGTCAAGTTCTTCGAGTCCATTGTCTATCGCTTTGGAGTGCCACACAACATCATCACGGACAATGGAATGAACTTCACCTCTAAGGAGTTCCAGGGTTTCTAAGAAAACCTGGGAATCAATGTAAGCTATGCCTCCGTAGCTCATCCACAGACCAACGGTCAAGTCGAAAAGGCCAACGGGCTCGTCTGCGGTGGAATAAAGAAGCAGCTCCTTAGGCCACTCAAACAAGCCGCAGGATGCTGGCCAGACAAGCTGCAATCCGTACTCTGGAGCCTACGCACAACCCCAAACGGTGCCACAGGGTACACCCCGTTCTTCATGGTGCATGGTGCTGAAGCGTTGCTACCCGCAGAGGTATGATACAAAGCCCCGCGAGTGGTCGCTTACAGCAAGCAGGAGTCAACTCTTGCACTCGAATACTCCATCGATCTCCTTGACCAGGCACGGGAAATCGCAGCAGAAAGATCGACGATCTACCAGTAGAACCTGTGCAACTACCACAGCAGAAGGCTACGCCCTAGATGATTCGTCGAAGGAGACTTGGTCCTGCGACTGAAGCAGCAAGGGCACCTCAAGCTCGAGTCCCCTTGGGAAGGACCATGCGTGATTAAGAAGTAATCCCAGGTGGCGCCTATCGCCTCAAAGACTTCGAGACAGGAGTCGCATCCTCCAACCCCTGGAACATCGTGCAACTGCGACGCTTCTATCCTTAGTCATTTTTCTTCCTTTTACATTACAAATAAGGATTTTCAGCCAGGCTACTTAGCCACACACTGTACTTCGTACTGTTCTACGAATAAATAAAGCTAAGTGCCCCAAACTCTGTGTCTTCTATTATTTGTCGCAATCTTATCACCCGCGTGCTGCGCCACCCTTTACACAACTATCCTACAAACCAATCGCGATATCCCGAGTAGCTGACGCACTAATCGAACCCTTGGCAAACACCAACCTAGGTGCAGGACACCTGTCAGGTTGATAAGGTGCTGAGAAAAACACAAGTCAGGCTAACCAAAAGGAATCGCATAGTGCAACGCACTCGCAAAACATACGAGCTAACAAGATCTTTACACATCAATGTCAATCAATTATATACAGCATATATATATGAACTTTAGAACACTGGTACATTTATGTGTAGGATACAAGTTAAACTACTGTTGCAACAGAAGAACGTTTGTCTGTTCCTCGAAGAAGTCGACAATTTCCTCTGCTAGGCGATCCACCGCCTGGTAATGAGGAACCATATTCTAGGTCGAACCTGCCAGCGGAGTCGGTGGACCAGCAGCAACAGCTGCAATATCTACATCAGGCCTATGAAGTCGCACCAGGGATAAAGCAACCTTGGCACCAGCCACCAACTGTTGTCGCACGCAATCTCGGTCTGCACTCAAGTCTTGAAACTTAGCAAGGAGAGCCAACATGATCGAAGGAACGATGTCTAGCGGAAACATTGTCTGATAAATATTCCTTAAGCATGATTACGATTTCTTCAGAAAATGAAGCACTCGCGAGGCACGGTCCTGCAGGGTTGCAAGTGCAATTGCGCGATCATGATCCACCTAGAAGTACCCACTTGCCTGAAGCTGTCCTGGGTCAGGTCGTTCATGTGAATGGCGATCCTGTCCTTCTCATCCTGCGGATGACGCACGCTGACAACTATACCAAGTAAGAAGCAAAAGTATGAAGACAACGAACTACCGCGATTGACTACAAGAAAAGATAAGGAGGAAGAATTCTAACACTTGAACTGGTCACCCAGCTGCGCCACCTCCCCTAGTAGATATTGCTCTCGGGCGGTGGCCTTCTCCGCCCTCCACTTCCATACATCCGTGTTACCGCGGAGGACGGGCAGTTCACGTTCCAGCTGCTTAACATGATCGCGCAGTCGTGAAAGCAGGGACAGCTCATCCACCCTTGAGTGCGACTGCGCTAAGGTATCACCAGCGGATGGCGGATCCCGAGGCTCACTTGAAGGACCACTCGACGTGCCCTATCACAAGACAAGCAAGAGATAATAAGAAGACCAAGCAACACATGGACAAAAACTCAAGTGCATTCAAACATAACAAAGTATCAACAGAGACACCCGCCAGCGGCATGTTCTAGACAAAAGGGGTCAAGCTATTAACTATTACAAATATAACTACTGAGGAGCAGCTTGCTTCTTCGACTTGGACTTCGTCTTCGGAGGCTTCATCGAGTCTGTGGTAGCATCAGACGCCATAGACTTCCCGCCGTCCCCTGACGCCGCAGCCTTCGCTGCCTTCTTGGCTCGCTGCAGCTCCTCAGAATACTTGGCGACTATGTTGATGAGTTGCGGCCCGTACTTGCCGCAGACAGTTGCAAAGGGAGCAAAAACTACCTGTTGCCCATCTGCGCAGACGGGCATCGCCTTGGAGACTGCAGCTGGATCCATCTCCACTCCATGGGCTTGCACCATGGCGAGTGCCATGGTGGCGCCAACCGCGCGGTGCGATTTCCTGAAATCCGAGGGGATACCTCCAGCGAGGGAATCCACCAGGTTATCCAAGTTCTCAATAAGCTCAGCGTTGGGTGCCAGTTCCTCGCGGATGCGACTGAGAATGCCCTTAGCTTTGGTTAGCGTTCCCTGAATGGACGCGCTGCGGTCTTCGACTGCCGTGACAGCACCTTCCAAGGAATCATCGCGATGAAGTGCTTGGGTGTCAAAGCTCAAACCGCCAGCATCTACATAGAACAAAGGGTCAGCACAATAGCAAGACATTGAAGAAAGAAGCAGTCAAGACACAAAAGTAAAAATACTTGAAAGAGACTTGGCAATCAAGAAGAGCTGTTCTTCGAACAACTACTCCCTTGCAGCAATGGAGGCGTGCAAATCCTCTTCGCGTTTTCGTGATTCATCAAGCGCAGCGACTGCCTCGTCGCGACTCTGCACCGCCACGGCGAGCGTCTTTTCAAGAGAAGCGGCTTCGTGAAGAAGCACATTATGCTCAGCTGCAAAACATACAAGATGGACCATCAGTCGAGTATATAAAAATATCACAAGGATGAAGAAGAAGAAGTAAAAAATACTAACTTTCAACCACGCGATGGCGATTGTCTAGCAATGCATGTTGTCGACCCATTGCAAGTACTTGCTCCGCCAGGCGTGCAGCTTCCTTCACAATAAGCTGCAACAGGAGAAAAACAAAAGGATCAGCAGATAGCATGGATGACTAATTTGACTCCTCTAGAGACTCCGAAGTCGATTGCCACCCAGTCGTCCGGACAACCCTTTGGTGCTCCACGGTGTGTGGAGAACTTGATGAATTGTGCCCATAATGGGCCGCCAATGGAGGAGAAGGAGTTCGCTCAGCCACTTCCTTAGCCTTGGAGTCCGTGACTCCAGATTCCTTCAAAAATTGGACGTCGCCAGAAGATTACGGTGCCGGTTGACTGCGAAACAAAACCAACATCAGGAAATGCAACTCCAAAAAGAACCAAGATGAGAATTGTATACTTACCAATCAAATTTATCAAAATCGAAGGTTTGGTCCTTAGACTCCGACGACTCCTTCGGCGGCCGCATCTTCTTGCTGGCAGATGGCGCCATGGAACTCACAGGAATAGCTGGAATTGGCGACTCCGCACCAATAGCTGGGCCTTCTAGAGTCGAAGGAGATGACGCATCTGAATCTTTGTTGTGCGCACGCTTGCGAGTGTCCAGACTGCTGGACTCGAGGGCTTCCTCCTCCTCTTCAAATGGGACGGTTGATTCCGACTCGTCCTCTTCATCTACTTCATGAGGAATAACCCCCTCAGGAAGAGGGGGCAAACTGGGAGACACCTTCCAATCCTGCATACAGAAAACAAGTCAACACACGTCAAGAAAATCAGAAGCACTCGACAAATAAAGCTACTTCGTAGCACAATCATACCTCATGAGGAGGGTTAGAAGCATCAAATGGAGGCACGACTGGTTCACTGGGGAGTAGATCCTTGGCAGTGTACTTGGTCAATAGTCGCACCCTCTTATCTACTTCACTCGCGGAAATGCCATCGACAGATACGCGAGTGACATCGTCCGCACCAGCCCATTGGAACATGGGATGGATTCTGGCCTACAGGGGCTAGATGCGACGGTGCAACCATGTGCGAATGAGGGCGCATCCTCCCTCTTCTTTATCCATGCGACTCTCGAGGTCGCAGACGCGCTCATACAGCAATTCTGTCTCCTTAGACTCGTCGGGCATCACCATGTTCTTCCAAGAATGCCTCCTCCTGCACGGCGTCGCAGGATCAAAAGGCGCGAGTCCAAAGTGTTCTCCATCGACCTTCTGGTCACGGATGTAGAACCACTTGTCCCTCCACCCTTGGATGGACTCCATGAGCTTGATATCGAAGTATGTGATGGAGGAGTCGACATGGATCCCGCAGCCTCCTACGTCGTAGACTACGAAACCAGATGCCGACTGACGCTTCAGCTTGAAAAGTCGTTTGAAGAGACCAAAGTGTGGCTCGACTCCGAGCCAGCACTCGCAAAGTGTAATATAGTAGGCGATGTGGAGAATAGAGTTGGGGGATAGCTGATACAGCTGGAGCCCATAGAAACAAATGAGGCCCCTGAAGAAAGGATGCAGGGGCAGAGACAGACCGCGGATGATGAACGCTTGGAACATCACCCGAAAACCAGCAGGAGGAAACGAGTTACCTCACTTCCCGGCACTCGCGAATCACCAACCACGGGAGACAGAACTCCATCTTGACGAAGAATACGGAGCTCGGACGATTTGATGATGGACACGCGCCACGCACCATTGGTGACGCGGGTGCCCGCACCCTACTTCTTCCCAGCACCAGCGGTGCTGCTGCCCGCAGCAGCGAAGCCACCTTTCTTCTTGGCAGCAGCAATGGCGGTGGCGGACTCAGCGGCAGCGCCTCCTTTCTTCTTCCCCATCTTGTGGTGGCGATGCGAGCGGAGGAAATAACTCGGAAACACACGGAGTTGGTCCAGCGCCACGAAACGGGACAAACTCTAAGAGGCAGAGAGCAGCAGCAATGGCGAAGGAGGCACAAAGCAGAGAAAGAGCAGATGGGAAATTACCGTAGCTGCGCTGCTACTTAACCCCCTAGCGGATGTAATCCAACGGCCAGCAGATATCCTATTGGACGCATGGTGCACATCACGATCGACACGTGGAGAGGCTAAAACATGAACCGTCCCCTACTACCTCCATTACACGCGGAAATCGAGGAGGCACAGTTAAAACGAAAGATCACGCATGCCCGGTCAAGTCAGGGTTAGAAAATGGGACCCACCGCTTGTCACGTCCCGTCAAAGCCGCTCATGCGGGCAACTGAGGTCATCACATCGTCGGCATTGATGTCATCAAATTGAACACTGGAGGACTTTGACTACTTGAGTCCTTTCTTGAGTCTTCGACTCCACCAAGCACTCGGGGGCTACTCCCATAGGGAGCGCTGGTCGCGCACCCTACGATTTTCTTTATTATGCAGGAATATGGACATTCAAGACTTACCCAACCATTCAATGATGGATCATGGGTTACTCCCATAGGGAGCGTTGGAAACAAATTCGACTGAAACAAGTAAACAAAAGACGACAAGTCGTGAAAGTTCTTTAGTCCCTGCCCGAGTCTTCGACTCAACCAGGCACTCGGGGGCTACTCCCATAGGGAGCGTTGGTCGTGCACCCTATGATTATTTGTACATTGTATTGTGTGTTGATAACATCCACACTCTAAGTCTATGGCGACACCGCCTCATATTTTTCCCTACAAAGAGACTGCGTCTCCTGGGTCACCCGAATCATCTCCGCGATGAAAAAAAATTCGGATGTCGCGCTTGCAGCGTGAAGATAAGACATGAATAAGGCCTGGGAACGCATTTGCTGTGCACTACCAGAAATATATCCGTACCTACAGGTATGATGAACATGCCTTGACAGACGCGTCGAGTGCTCACACCCTTATACTGGATTTCGACTCCTGTAAGACCTCCATAGCTTGAGTCGAATTACACCAGCACTTTTCTGAATTCGAGTCTGAGGACTCGAGTTCGAGTAGATTGCGTTGTTTTTCCCTAAGGCAGTTAACTTATACCGATGCATCGATTAAATCAGGCACGCATATCAACAATCCCTATGATATAAACAAAATACTCTGTCATGCACTCGAAAGGCTTCATCAAGTCCCCAGTCGAATCTGCGATTCCACTGGACACTCGGGTGCTACTGACATGGGTATACCTTGCAGGTACTCGAGTTTGGTATATACGGTCCAGATACGGTGGAAGCCCATGGTGTTGCCACGACCCAATGAAGACTTCGAGTGGCCCACGGACTCTCGATTACTTGCGAGACAAGAAGAAGTTTAAAGATAGAAAGTTTAAAGGGAAAATCCTAATCTGTAACCGACTCGACCTGCTACCCGAGACCTGGCCTATCTATATAAAGGCTAGGAGGGGGCAGCGAGGAGGACACACACAACCCTAGTTTCCACAACTCTCGCCAGATTGCATCTGCGTGCCCCTGTAATCTTTGATTCCTTCGTTAATTCCAAGAGCAGACAAGCAAGAGTAGGGACCTCTACGAGGCCTGAACCTGGTTAAACCTTGCGTCCATGTGTGCTTGTTTGCTAGCCAATTGATGCTTCTAGCGCTCCCTCCTTCTCCAAAACCCAAGTCCATAATAATGGGCATTGACAAGTTAAACCCTCGTCAACGGTATACACAAGTACACGTGGGAGGGTAACAACTAAAATATCAAAGCCCACATGGTACAACTTGTGTGTTCTACCCATACTAGAAATACTACGCATAGATCTAGCTCTAATACCACTGTACGGGTTCGCGCATGAAAACAATAAATTTTTCTATGCCAAGAACCATAATGCTAGGATCTATCTATTAATAATGCAGTAACGAGAGGGGCTTTTCGTGAACTTACCCTTGAAGACCGAAAAGCATTGTCAACACTCGAGAGAGTGTGGTTAATATAGTCGCTCCGACGCTGACCTTGGGGTCGTGTTGAAGTCCAGTGGCTCCAATGACTCCTAATGCCCCAAGTGTTGCACCTCCGAGGGAGTTACACATGTCTGGTGCTTGACGATGACTCACGCTCCTCCGATCCAGCAACAGTTGCGGAAGTAGACCTTCTGGATCCGAATCCCGCAACACGACGATGCTCAACGGTGCAAAAGTCTCCTGCTCGCGCGATCCAGACTTGGGACCACAGTTACGGGAGAGAGAGAATATCAACTAGAGGTCTCCCCAAAAGAGAGGGAACCTTTATTGATTATTGGTGTATTTATTTTGTCAAAATACCTCTCAATATATAGGGGACCCCTCCCCCCCACAGCTAATTGGCTTAGCCATGTAGGACTAAACAGAAGGGAGAGGAGAGAGAGAGGGGTGGCCGACCGGCCAAGCTACCTATGGGCCCCGCTGGTGGGCGCATGGGGACAATATAGCCCCTCCTCCCTTTTCCCTTTTGGTCTTTTCTCTTATCGGCCCTTTTCCCTAGGGATTTTGGCCCAATTAGGTATTTGACGTTTTAATTCATTTTTATTTTATTAAATAAGTATAAATAAATGATTAAATCAATATTTAACATTTACTTACATATTATTCAATTCTCGTGGCTATGGAACTCCTTCCACCTCTACTCTGGACATCCTCCGGACTTACCGAAACTCTTCCGGTTCTCTCTCTTTCTTTCCTTTGGTGATTCTGCCAATACCAAAACAATCTCTGAGCATCATCAAGCCCTTAAGCATGATACCCCATGGTCCGGGAACACTCCAGACATGGTCGAGACCTTCCCGTACCAATGATCATCAGCGGGACCTAGATGCCCATGATGACACCTGTGCATTCCCCAAATCTTTCATCGTTGAACCATGAACGTCGTGTCATATTCCTTTTGTCTCTTTGATACTTGCATTGTCCGAGATCTGATCAATGACATCACCATGTAGTGTTCAATCTCATTACTGACAAATGCTATTTAACTCGTTTCGACAAGTTATATCCCTGTGATCAAATCATACGCTGTATAGCTATTGGATATAACTTCTCTGAGTGGGCCCTTTAGTATCTTTCCATCACGCGGATGGATAAATCCCGCTGTAGACGCATAATTCCTCTACATGTTCCTCCTAATACCTGAAAACACCTTTATGATCATCGCTCCCACAAATGACGTTTGATGTTATCTAAGTATGCTTGGGTCACAGTGATTGATATGGCCTCATGGTCTAAGAAATAGGACACTAGGTCTTTTCTAATCATCATAACTTGAACTTTGTGACATGATCGGGTCACGATGCTTAGGTTGGGTATAGCTCATCATCTCATTCTCGCAATGAGGTGACTCCATTGTCAACTGGCATAAATACCACATGATCAGGAAACCTTGATCATCTGTTCACTAATGAACCAGTGACTAGAGATTCACCGTGAACTCTTGGTTGTTCATATATCACACGTGTATTGAACTTTCCTTTCAATATAGTTATAGCATGATACAAAACTTAATCATAAACTTTATGAAATATGATAATAATCCATATTATTATTTGTCTCTAGGGCATATTTCCAACATATATATGGACACCATATTTTTAATAGGGATTGACGTGTGTATTCTTAATAGCGTGAAGGATTATTTAAATAGTAAATTCTCTATGAAGGACATGGGTGAAGTTGCCTACATGTTAGGCATTAATATCTATAGAGATAGATCAAAGCGTCTACTGGCTCTTGGTCAAAGATTCTTTGCCAATCGTAAAAGGTGACAGGTTGAGTGTGACTCAATTCCCAGCAATGGATCGTGAAAAGGATGCAAAGGGAGGTATTACTTATGCCTCCGCCATTGGCTCCATCATGTATGCCATGGTGAGTATTAGACCAGATGTAGCATGTGATCTTAGTTTGACAAGCCGTTACCCCAAGAGTGGTTCATTGGAATGCAGTTAAGAATATTCTTAAGTACTTGAGAAGGACTAAGGATATTATTCTTGTATTTGGAGAACGTGAAGAAGAACTTTCCGTAATAGGTTACATGGACGCAAGCTTCAGTACTGATCCAGATGACAGGAAATCTCAAACAGGGTACATGTTCATGGTTAATGGCGGTACGGTGAGCTGGAGGAGCAGGAAGCAAAGCTCGGTGGCTCAATCAACAACGTAGTTGGAGTAAATGTTTGTTGCAGATGTAGCTAACGAAGCTGTTTGGATGAGAAAGTTTGTCATCGAACTTGGAGTGTTCCCAAGCATGCAAGACCCTATGCATCTATTGCGACAACACGGGGGCCATTGTGAATGCGAAGATTAGAGGTTCCACTCCGCGACCAAGCACATAGATCGATGTTACCATGTAATAAGAGAGTTTGTTGCTAAGGGTAACATTAGAATTTGTAAAGTACATACATATGTGAATGTAGCTGATCCATTCACCAAACAACTTCCATAGAAGAAGGATGATCAACACCGTGATGCTATTGGTGTTAGATTATTGCCTATTGTAAAACTAGTGTAATTGTACTCTAGTGCAAGTGGGAGACTAAAGGAGATATTCCCTAGAGGCCAATAAATAAAGTGTTTTATTGTTATATCTATATGTGTTCATAATATTTTTGTATCATGCTATAAATGTATTTAGCGGGAACATAAATACAAGTGTGGTATATAAACAACCAGGTCCCTAGTATCCTCTAGTACTAGTTCATTGGGCAGATGATGATTGAGGTTTCCCAATCATGGACTTGACATAAAACAGTCACCTGACAACGAGGTCACTTAATGAAGTGATGGACACACCCGACCGTAGAATTGCAATGTGATCTAGTCACAAAGTTCAATGTTGCGATATGTAGCAAAGTGTAGTAACTTAGTCCTTTGATCTTGAGACATGTTTAATCAATATCTCCCGCGGCTGCTTTGATCACATCAACCATCATGTCCATAACTGTATGGCCATAAAGGTGTGTTTTAGGTATTCTAGAGGAATGGTTGAGGCATGCGATCGAGATCGGGATTTGCCTATCCAAGTGACAGATAGATACTCTAGGCCCACTCAGTGAGACCACATCAACAAGCTTGCAATAATGTGACCAGGTCATAGGGATGTGTTATCACGGGAACGAGTAAAAGAATTTGTCAGTAACAAGATCGAACTATATGAGATACATGAGATTAGGTCTTGGACAAACCAGGTATCTTTGTGCAAAGGGGATAAGATTCGATGTTTATAAGGTTCAAGCGAACAACACTGTGTCATGGAATGAGCAGGGATCATCATATTTCCAGATACTGCTGATGATCAGTGATCAGGGAGTGATCCCCTTCATACCTGAACATCCCCGAACTATAAGGGTGTCACGCCAAAGGTTAATAGACGCTGCGAGATGATCCAATACCGATAGAGAAATAGGAAGAGAGAATCAGAATGGTTCCAGAGAGAATACCAAAGTGTTCAGAGTCCGCTCAAAAGGAGTTTTGAACAAGGATAAATTAAATAATGTATTTAATATTTAATTATGAATTTATATTAAATATGGAAATGATTTAAATAAAAGAAAAGGGAAAAATCTCCTCATGGGCCTTCCCTAGAAGGGAAGAGGACCCAAGAGGGGAGGGCCAAGGGCCCTAGGGCCATGCGGCTAGGGTGGGTGGGCTCCGACCCTGCCGTCCACCCTAGGTAGGCCAAGGCGGGTAGGTGGAGCCCATACCCACCATCGTCCATCTCCTCCTGCCACCTCTCTTCTTGTTTAGTCCCACCCTAGGACTTTGAGGGTGGGAGTAGACCTATTTTTCCTATATAGGGGAGGCATTCACCCCAATTTCTCCAACTCAATCACACAATTGGCATATGCCATTCTATCTCTCCCTCCCTCTCTCCCTCTCAAGCGTGTTCCCAAGTTAGGAACATGCTACACGAGGTAGTGGTTTCTCCACCCAGCGCACGCTGTCGTGCCGCTAGAATTGGTTCGGATCTTCTTCTTCTGCTGCTTTGCTAGATCAAGGCTCGTGAGACGTCCTTTACACCGGAGGCCTGTAAAGGTCGACGAGGCACCACCATTAGTGGAGCTTGACTCTTGAAGCCTTCTAGACCTTGAGGTCTGCGACGCTCGGCTTCATCAACAACGGTTGTGCAGGAACGTATTCCGGCTTTCTCAGTATTCAAAGGTATGATCACCATATCCCGCTCGTTACTGTACTTCTCCATAGATAGATCTTGGGTTGGTGTGTTCTCATAGTAGGAATTTTTTGTTTTCTGCCACATAACCCCTTCGAACCATATAAACAAGGGTAATTTGGGGATAAAGGATAAGTTCTGGACATATTACGGAGTACATGGGCTGAAGGCCCAGCTATTGGCACGCAGGCCCATCACTTAGGCCGGAGACTTCGGTTGAGGCGGAGACTCTGGGTAGTAGCCGGAGACTCGAGATGCGTTCCAGAGGCTTATAGACACGTGTAGACAGGGACGGGCTGGAGACTTCGGGTACATGCAGGCTGAGACTCCAGGTTTGAGGTGGAGACTTCGGATGGAGTCTAAGAGCTTGCTGCCATATGTTGCACGTGGTGTGGCCGGAGACTCTGGGTGGCTATCGGCGGAGACTCCGGTCCTAGAGCTGACTTCTCTTATTCATCTTCCAAGGTGGCTCGTCAATGTGTCAGGGCTTTGTAACTGAGTATGCACAGTATAGTGGCATGATGTAGTAAGCCATTCAAATGAGTATCAAAGTCACACGAGGATAGGAGCGAGTTAACCTTGTCATGGAGTCACTTGGCTTGGGCGTGAGTCATGGGGCCACTTGGGGGACTTGGTGGTGAGGATGTAGGGATGTCTGTAGGATGGGCTACATCACGAACCCACGGGGGGTCTAGCGGGGGCATCGAATGAACGAGAAGGCAAAGCAGGCTAGCCTTGGCAGTGATATAGACTACTCGTCTACCGAGAGGCGTCACGTCCCGTCAGTGGTCACACGGTGGCAAAATTGCTTGCCACTGAGTTATTCCACCATGCCCTTCCCGCCTTTTCCATTGCTCCCCGAACTACCGGTGCCCCCTATTTGGAGTCTAAGCGCTAGAAGCGGTGTTGTCGCTGCCATGCTGGTAGGGGTGTCTCGTCGAACCGCCATCATGAACCAGTACTACGGAGAGTTCACGTTGATGCAACAGATGGACTCCTGGTAGGATCCCAACAATGATGAGAATATCATTTTTCGGCCCGAAAGTTGAGGCGCCTAGGCAACACGGTACCCGAGTTGATTTTAATCACCACGATTTGAAAAGTTGGGGCACCAATTGCTGAGAGGGGTGTTTCGAGTGAATGATGGACAAACCCAATATTTTCAAATCGCGCTCGTTAAGTCAGGATATTCCGTTACACTAGTTCCTGTTGTGCCCCTTCTTCGCCGGTCACTCTTCTTAGCCACCCTGCACGTGTCGTAGGGGCAAATCCATTACTATACTTTCCTAACTCTCAACACTAAATCTGGCTGTGGCGGTGGCGGTCCCTTTTCTTCCCTTCCCTGACCCTGAATCTGCCGGTAGCTGAGGACCTTTTTTCTCCCTCCCCCGACACTGAATCCGACGGCGGCGGCCTAGCATGTCTTGCAAGGCGAAGGTTGTAGCTACGTCACCGACTGATTCGGGTCCGTCGGGGCCAAAGTCTGGGGCTCAACACGAAGCAGCGGCGAGGTCTTCAGCCCCGGTTAGCGAGGAGGTCAGCAAGGATTCTGCTCCCAAGGTACCTACGAGCAGCGGGTTGAAGAGAAAAGCAAGGCCGGCGGCGGATTGTTCGGCACTGGTGGGCGGATGCGGCACCCAGATCTCGAAGAAAAAAAACCGGGAGAAGAGCGAGAGGTGAATTTTTCTTATCTGTGCCTTATCTTACAAGTAGATTAGTTACGGCATAATAGAATCGAATGAACTGAAAAGTTCCCCTTTTTAATCAACTTAGGCACAACTTTGATACAAGGGACCTATATGAGTTCACAGTTCATGTTCGCCAGTACACTTCAAAACTTGATTTTGGTTGTGAGAGGGTTGTGTTCGGGCAAGATGTGCATCTGCTTGTGAATTGCAAAGAGGTTGTGTTTGTTTTGCAACTGGTAGATATGCTTGCCGCTAGGATTCCCTGGGGTTCTAGACAGAGGACAAAATTGGTGTGGCACAACATGAATGATACCTATCAGCAAATTGAGCACTCCCATGAGCTTCCGATGGTTTGGAAGTGTTGTGCAGCTGATCATAAGGTGAAAGTTGAAGCGATGATTGATGATATGTATGCAGATTCTGGAGATCTTGCTGCCAGAGCTTCGGCTCCAAGAGAATACGGACCAATAGATGCTGATCTAGATAAGTTCAGTATACGCATAGAGGTGGATTCATACATGGCAAAACTTGATGAGGGAGTTAATAAGCCAGTTTCGTCATGTACTGTGGAGATCACTGTCGATTCCAAAAATATAAATCTTGATGAAATAAGAGAGATGATCGATAAGGAAATCAGTATTGGCCCTAATTAGATGGCACAAATCAGGTGGTGGCATCATAAGAAGCAGCAATTCATAGATGTTTTGGATACTGAAGATCTTATGCAGATTATGCGACAAAAGAAGCGAACCGGGAAGTTGTTCTTCCTTGGTACCATTTGTGATGTTGTTGAATAGGTTATAGTGGACGTAGAGGCCCCTGTAGTGGCTGAACAGAATGAGGTGGTCGACGTTGATGAGATCTGATGAGAGCTGCTACCCTAGGCTTGTCATATGGACCGCGGGGTTCCTCTACCTGTATTTGTAACATTGACCGTTGTTGCATTTAGAGCATTTTTCTGTGATTATGTTTGTTAAGAGATTGTGATATAATGTTGTGCGAGCTGTTGAGATTTTCGGACATGTCACTCACTGAAACCATCGTTGTTGTAATAAGACATAAGTACATTGTAGTTGACATGATTATGTTTCTTAAGATGACATATGGAACCACCATTTTCATTGCATGTGTGTTCTTTTCACAGACCACATATGGTTCCACCAGTGTCATATCATATGTGTTCTTTTCACAGACCACATATGGATCCACCAGTGTCATTGCATGTGTGTTCTTTTCATAGACCACATATGGATCCACTAGTGTCATTGCATGTGTGTTCTTTTCATAGACCACATATGGATCCACCAGTGTCATTGCATGTCTGTTCTTTTCACAGACCACATATGGATCCACCAGTGTCATTGCATGTGTGATCTTTTCACAGACCACATATGGAACCACCAGTGTCATTGCATGTTTGTTCTTTTCACGGACCACCTATGGATCCACCAGTGTCATTGCATGTTTGTTCTTTTCACAAACCACATATGGAACCACCAGAGTTCATTGCATGTGTGTTCTTTTCACAGACCACATATGGATCCACCACTTTCTTTGCATGTGTGTTCTTTTCATTAACCACAGCTAGAGTCATTGAAATCATTGTTATTTTCACAGACCACATATGGATCCACTAGTGTCATTGAAATGTTTGTTCTTTTCACATACCACATGTGGATCCACGAGAGTTCACTCCATGTGTGTTCTTTTCACAAACCATGTATGGATCCACCAGTGTCATTGAAATGTGTGTTCTTTTCATAGACCACATATGGATCCACCAGTGTCATTGCATATTCATTTCACAGACCCCATATGGATCCACCAGAGTTCATTGCATGTGTGTTCTTTTCATAGAACACATTTGGATCCACCAATGTCATTGCATGTGTGTTATTTTCACAGACCATATATGGATCCACCAATGTCATTGAAATATTCGTTCTTTTCACAGAACTCATATGGATCCACCAGTGTCATTGCATGTGTGTTCTTTTCATAGACCACATTTGGATCCACCAGTGTCATTGCATGTGTGTTCTTTTCACAGACCCCATATGGATCCACCATTGTCATTGCATGTGTGCTCTTTTAATATACCACATCTGGAACCACCAGTGTCATTGCATGTGTGTTCTTTTCACAGACCACATATGGATCAACTAGTGCCATTGCATGTGTTCTATTTTCACAGACCACATATGGATCCACCAGAGTTCATTGAATGTGTGTTCTATTCACAGACCATGTATGGATCCGCATGTGTCATTGAAATGTGTGTTCTTTTCATAGACCACATATGGATCCACCAGAGTTCATTGCATTTGTGTTCTTTTCACAGACCATATATGGATCCACCAGTCTCATTGCATGTGTGTTCTTTTCACAGACGATATATGGAACCACCGGTGTCATTGCATGTGTGTTCTTTTCACAGACCACATATGGATCAACCAGTGTCATTGCATGTGTTCTCTTTTCATAGACCACATATGGATCCACCAGAGTTCATTGCATGTGTTCTTTTCACAGACCACATATGGATCCTCATATTGAAATGTTTGTTCTTTTCATAGACCACATATGGATCCACCATTGTCATTGCATGTGTGTTCTTTTCACATACCACATATGGATCAACCAGAGTTCATTGCATGTGTGTTATTTTCATTAACCATGGCTAGAGCCATTTCATGTGTGTTCTTTTCATAGACCACATATGGAACCACCAGTGTCATTGGATGTGTGTTCTTTTCACAAACCCCATATGGATCCACCAGTGTCATTGAAATGTGTGTTCTTTTCGCAGACACATATGGATCCACCAGATTTCATTGCATGTGTGTTCTTTGCATAGACCACATATGGATCCACCAGTGTCATTGCATGTATGTTCTTTTCACAGACAACATATGGATCCACCAGTGTCATTGCATGTGTGATCTTTTCACAGACCACATATGGAACCACCAGTGTCATTGCATGTCTATTCTTTTCACGTACCACATATGGATCCACCAGTGTCATTGCATGTGTGTTCTTTTCATAGACCACATATAGAACCACCAGAGTTCATTGCATGTGTGTTGTTTTCACAAACCACATATGGATCCACCATTTTCATTGCATCTATGTTATTTTCATTAACCACAACCTGAGTCATTGAAATGTTTATTCTTTTCACATACCACATATGGGTCAACCAGTGTCATTGCATGTCTGGTCTTTTCACATACCACATATGAATCCACTAGTGTCATTGCATGTGTGTTCTTTTCACAAACCACATATGGATCCACTAGTGTCATTGCATGTGTGTTATTTTCACACAACACATATGGATCTACCAGTGTCATTCCATGTCTGTTCGTTTCATAGACCACATATGGATCCACCAGTGTCATTCAAATGTTTGTTCTTTTTACATACCACATATCGATCCACCATTGTCATTGCATGTGTGTTCTTTTCACAGACCACATATGGATCAACCAGAGTTCATTGCATGCGTGTTCTTTTCATTTACCACAGCTAGAGTCATTTCATGTGTGTTCTTTTCACCTACCATGTATGGAACCACAATTGTCATTGCATGTGTGTTCTTTGCATAGACCCCATATGGATCCACTGGAGTTCATTTCATGTGTGTTCTTTTCACAGACCACATTTGGATCCACCAGTGTCATTGCATTTGTGTTCTTTTCACAGACCCCATATGAATCCACCAGAGTTCATTGCATGTGTGTTCTTTTCATTTACCACATATGGATCCACCAGTGTCATTGCATGTGTGTTCTTTTCACAAACAACATACGGATCCACCAGTGTCATTGCATGTGTGTTCTTTACACAGACCACATATGAATCCACCAGTGTCATTTCATGTGTGTTCTTTTCACACACCACATATGGATCCACTAGTGTCATTGCATGTCTATTCTTTTTACAGACCACATATGGATCGACCAGAGTCATTGCATGTGTGTTCTTTTCACAGACCACTTTTGGATCCACTAGTGTCATTGCATGTGTGTTCTTTTCACAAACCACATATGGATCCACCAGTGTCATTGCATGTGTGTTCTTCTCACAAACCACATATGGATCCAGTAGTGTCATTGCATGTCTATTGTTTTCACAGACCACATATGGATCCACCAGTGTCATTGAAATGTTTGTTCTTTTCATAGACCACATATGGATCCACCATTGTCATTGCATGTGTGTTCTTTTCACATACCACATATGGATCAACCAGAGTTCATTGCATGTGTGTTATTTTCATTTACCACATATGGATCCACCAGTGTCATTGCATGTGTGTTCTTTTCACAAACAACATACGGATCCACCAGTGTCATTGCATGTGTGTTCTTTACACAGACCACATATGGATCCACCAGTGTCATTTCATGTGTGTTCTTTTCACACACCACATATGGATCCACTAGTGTCATTGCATGTCTATTCTTTTTACAGACCACATATGGATCGACCAGAGTCATTGCATGTGTGTTCTTTTCACAGACCACTTATGGTTCCACTAGTGTCATTGCATGTGTGTTCTTTTCACAAACCATATATGGATCCACCAGTGTCATTGCATGTGTGTTCTTCTCACAAACCACATATGGATCCGGTAGTGTCATTGCATGTCTATTCTTTTCACAGACCACATATGGATCCACCAGTGTCATTGAAATGTTTGTTCTTTTCATTGACCACATATGGATCCACCATTGTCATTGCATGTGTGTTCTTTTCACATACCACATATGGATCAACCAGAGTTCATTGCATGTGTGTTATTTTCATTAACCATGGCTAGAGTCATTTCATGTGTGTTCTTTTCACAGACCACATATGGAACCACCAGTGTCATTGCATGTGTGTTCTTTTCACAAACCCCATATGGATCCACCAGTGTCATTGAAATGTGTGTTCTTTTCACAGACCACATATGGATCCACTAGAGTTTATTGCATGTGTGTTCTTTTCATAGACCACATATGGATCCACTAGTGTTATTGCATGTCTGTTCTTTTCACAGACCACATATGGATCCACCAGTCATTGCATGTGTGATCTTTTCACAGACCACATATGGAACCACCAGTGTCATTGCATGTCTGTTCTTTTCACAGACCACGTATGCATCCACCAGTGTCATTGGATGTGTGTTCTTTGTATAGACCACATATGGAACCACCAGAGTTCATTGCATGTGTGTTCTTTTCACAGACCACATATTCATCCACCATTTTCATTGCATGTGTGTTCTTTTCATTAACCACAGCTAGAGTCATTGAAATCTTTGTTCTTTTCACAGACCACATATGGATCCACCAGTGTCATTGAAATGTTTGTTCTTTTCACAGACCAAATGTGGATCCACGAGAGTTCACCGCATGCGTGTTCTTTTCACAAACCATGTATGGATCCACCAGTGTCATTAAAATGTGTGTTCTTTTCATAGACCACATATGGATCCACCAGTGTCATTGCATGTGTATTCATTTCACAGACCCCATATGGATCCACCAGAGTTCATTGCATGTGTGTTCTTTTCATAGACTACATTTGGATCCACCAGTGTCATTGCATGTGTGTTGTTTTCACAGACCATATATGGATCCACCAATGTCATTGAAATGTTCGTTCTTTTCACAGAACTCATATGGATCCATGTTGGGGGATACCCCCGGGTAGGGTCACGCCGGGGTATAAAGGCCGAGTTAGCCGAGGTACGGCAAGGTCAAAGCAAGAACTGGCCGAGTCACCTCAAGGCAGGCCGAATCACGGAGTAACCCGGACCAGGGGATGACCACCTAACTAGGTCTCAACCGACTTATACCATATGTCGGTAATATGAATCTAACTTATATGCAGGTACAGGTGTGGCCGGATCAACTATGTACGATCCGGGTTATATCAAGCTTGTAAGAGAAGGAAGGTATCTCGCTGATCAAAGGGTGACCACGGTATGCAGGGCGTGAGCGAAGCGGACAGAGGCCAGGACCACTGAGGCGTGGCCGACAAGGGTGACGATGCCTGTGTCGGATGACGCGGGCGCCGCAGAGGCTCACGTAGCCTCTGGATGGATGACGCTGGGCAAAAGTGACCCGGTCGGCTTACTATTTTGGAAGGAGGCATATTCCTTGGAATATGCCTCCACGTATGCCCTAATTGGAGACATAGCCACCCCTATATAAGGAGGGCTAGGGCCTCTGTAGAAAGGGTTGGTCTTGGACTGTTTGAGCTCTAGAGAGTGGTGTGTGTTCCTGAGAACTAGCTAGTGGTGAGAGTAAGAGAGTCCCTTCTTCCTCCTCTCTCCAATATAGCTCAAGTAGCACTTGTAATCTGTGGAAATGAATCAAATACAAAGCAACTGCGTGTGGAATCACCACACTATCCCTCCCTGGATTCCCCTAGTGCATTTAGTCCCCACCTTTAGCCTATTCATGGCATCTGTCATGACACCACCACGACAGTTGGCGCCCACCATGGGGATAGCGGCGCTAGCAGGGGTGAAGTTCCGGACGGGAAGCTTCATCGGCACCGGCGACTCATTGTCTCCGGGCTCGTTTAGCGCTATGGAGGGCTGGATTTCGTCAGCGACAATGCTGGCTGCTTCAGCAAGCGTCCTCTCCCGTGCAACGGCCTCTTCGTCAAGCTCGGCGCGCACAAGATCTACGTTGTTATCGATGTGTCATGCGTTCACCGCGACACGTCGTTGAAGGAGGTGAGCCACCCCTTAGCGTGGTTCACGAGGCGCGTATCACTCGCTCCCCGGACCGTGCCGAGGTGATGATGACTGCGCCTAGCGTTGGCGCAAGCAAGGATCCGGCACCAGATCCGGAGGTAACACCAAAGGCACCAAGGAAAAGTAGAGGACCTCCTCTAGAGAGGCCAGAGAATGTGCTGCAACAGGCGATGGATAGCTTGGCAAACCCAGTAGCAGCAATTGTAGATCCGGCTTAGGCACTGGCCGAGCTAGAGGAAACTAGGCAAAAATACTAGAGGGTGCGAAAAAGATAGTCGTGGCTCAGCAGTCGTTGAACATGACACTGCGTGAGTACGCAAAGGCGAATAAGGTAGATGCTATAAAGGTGAAGGGGAGAAACCTCATGAGTGAAATGAACAAAGAAGGTGATACTAGGATTGAGGAATCAGAGAACTGTTTGTCCGTGGGGCTGCCAAGTATAGTACCCCGACAAAAAAGCTCAGAGCAGCAGATGCCGCTGGATCCAAGTTAGAGGGTCTAACGGGTGAAGCCCGCCAGAGACAACAAGATAGGGTCAATGAGTTGGTTCAGATCGCGAACAGGCAAAATGAGGAGTTGCTCAGGGCGAACCCGGAGAGAGTTGGGCCTCCAAAATCGTTCATTCGGTGGTGGGTAACCCGGAGAAATCCGCTAGAGCTGCATCGTCTCCTCATGGTGGTCCAAGGAGAGAAGAGGTAGTAACCTCGGAGAGGAGGAACAAGCAGATAGTCCCGTATCACCCGGCAAGGGCAGGGAAAGGAAAAGAAGTGCAGAGAAATGATGATCGACAAAGTGTGAGCCGAGGTGAAGCTGGCCGGGGTAACCACGACCAAGGCAATGCCGGTCGAGGGAATGTTGTAAATGGCAATGTCGGACAGCATAATTTGGCAGGAGCAGGGCAACCGCAGCAGCGGAATATACCAAGGCAAGAGCAAAGTGCCGGCCAAGGTATGCAACAGAGAGGTGCTCCACGAGAGCAAGACAGATATAATGATGGTGATTCGGAAATGGTGAACGCAGGATACCCAAGGCCGGACTATCATGTGATAGGGTTAAGATTGGTGAGCAGGGAATTGATGTCTGACGATGCCAGGTTGAAGCTGGATCGGCTATATAGGTCGGAGCAAATTGAGTGTCAAGGTCCTCCGGGTCCGGCGTGTTTTGGGCCCCGAATCATGAAGGAACCTCCGGTACCTAACTTCCAGTTACCTAGAGGCACAAAAACGTATGACGGCAGCACAAAGCCGGAGGATTGGTTGATTAATTACGCTACAGTGGTGAAAATCGCTACAGGCAACTTGAGATGGGCTGTAAGATACGTACCCCAGATGCTGGAGGGACCGGCAAGGGTATGGCTGAACAATTTGCCACCCGGAAGTATCAATTGTTGGATTGACTTTGGGGAAATGTTTGTAAGCAACTTCTCAAGCACGTATCAGAGGCCGAATAGGCCGCAGACCCTAGCAATGTGCAAGCAGAGACCGAATGAGACATACCGGGAGTTCCTAACCCGGTGGAGTACCGTGCGAAACTCCTGTGAGGGTGTAATTGAGTCACAGGCCATAGCATGGTTTGCGCAAGGATGCAGATATACCAGCATGTTGTGGCAAAGATTGCAAAGGGATATGCCAACTACATTGGCAGAGACAATCCGGATTGCTGATTCATATGCATTGGGTGATCGGACTCAACCCAGACTTGTGTCAAACGAGTCAAATGAGGAGTACTACCAGAGAGATGGAGCCGGATCATCCCGGAGGAATGACTACCGGGGTAAAAGAATAGATGACAGACCGGATTACCGGTACAGTTCGCAACAAGTTGCTGCTGTGAATCAAGATCAACCCGGAGCAGGGGGAAATCAACGTCAGAAAACTGGAGGACGGCAATGGACTCCGAGAAATGATGGCAAGAAAACTTGGACGCTAGAGCAGAAGAAATAGTGGCAAGAAAAGAAGGACCGTCTGAGGTATACCTATGAGGCAATGCTGGATCAGCCGTGTAAATTTCACACACCAAATCCGAGTAACCCGTCGGGTCACACGACTAGGCAATGTGAGTGGATGAGGAAGATAGAACAAAGTGGTTCGAGGAATGCTCAGGCACCTCGGAATGATCAACCTCGGCAGGAGTTACCCCAGCAACAATTGCTCTTCGGAGCGAACACGCAACAGTTAATGTTGCCTCCCCCTCCGCCGAGGTATGACAACCATGAGAGAAGGGATGCAGTGCATTAGGTGGAAAACCAACCTCAACTGGATCAGAGGTACCCCGGAAACAAGGGAACGAATGAGTACAGAGAGCATCACCAGAGTTACTGTGTGTTTACCACAGAGGAAACAGATAGAAAGAACTTGCAGCGCTGACACATGGAGGTGAATGCGGTAATGCCCGCAGTGACGAGGTATATGCCTTGGTCGGATCAGGAAATCACCTGGAGTATCAAAGACCATCCCAAGCTTATGCCAAGTCCTGGTTCGTATGCGCTAGTGTTGGACCCAACATTCATCGGGCCAAACATCAATGTGAGATTCTCCAAGGTGCTGATAGACAACGGTAGCAGCATCAATATCATGTATGCGGATACAATGCGCAAGTTGGGTATCTTGGAGAACATGCTCCAGGCTACCAGAACAACTTTCCATGGCATTGTGCCAGACATTTCTTGTGAGCCCATAGGCAAGGTCCGGGTTGACGTATTGTTCGGCACAAGAGATAACTGCCGAACTGAGAATTTAGAGTTTGAAGTGGTGAACTTAGAGAGTGTGTATCACGCGTTACTCGGTAGGCCAGCACTAAATAAGTTCATGGCAAGTTGTCACATCAGTTACCTGAAGATGAAGTTGCCTGGGCCAAATGGAGCAATTACCATAGCTAGGGATTCCCGACGTTCCATTGAGTGTGCGTCAGCCGAGTCTAACATAGCCGAGTCACTCGTGATTGCACAAGAGAAAAGAAAGATACAGGAAGTGGCGGCATTGGCTCAGTCCGCGCAGCAGTATATGCTGGTGTTGAGTAACCTGCATGGCAGTGTTTCATTCCAGGCGACAAAAGATACCAAGAAAGTGCCTGTTGATGATATGTTCCCAGAGCGCACCGTAACAATTGGTGCCAGGTTAAATGATAAATAGGAAAGCGAGCTCGTCAACTTCCTCCGTGAGAATCGGGATGTTTTTTCTTGGTCCACGCAGGACTTGCAAGGTGTTCCGAGGGAGTTGGTCGAGCACTCTTTGAACGTGAGACCCGGAGCAAAGCCGGTGAAGCAACCTCTCCGCCGCTTCGCCGAAGGTAGGAGAAAAGTCATTGGAGATGAGATAGCTCGGTTGCTAGCAGCTAGATTTATCATGGAAGTACTTTACCTGGATTGGCTGTCTAATCCGATGCTCGTGGAAAAGAAGAAAGATGATCCGAATGTGGCACTGGTTTGGCGTATGTGTATCGATTACACGAACCTGAATAAGGTGTGTCCAAAAGATCCATTTCCACTGCCAAGGATATATCAGGTCATAGATTCAACTGCTGGGTGTGAACTGTTGTCATTCATAGATGCATATTCTGGTTTCCACCAGATACCCCTGAATCCGAGTGATCAAATAAAGACTGCATTTATCACCCCGTATGGGGCTTATTGCTATCGCACCATGCCATTTGGCTTACGTAATGCAGGGGCAATGTACCAAAGATGTATGCAGAAATGTTTGCACGACCAAATAGGTCAGAATGTGCAGGTGTATGTGGATGATGTTGTCATCAAGACCAAGGAAAGCAAAACGCTCCTTGATGATATCAGGCAGACATTCGCGAACCTAAGGAGGTTCCAAATGAAGCTTAACCCGGAAAAATGCACCTTCGGTGTCCCGGCTGGAAAATTACTCAGATTTCTTGTATCCAGCCGAGGTATCGAAGTCAACCCAACTAAAATCCGGGCCATAGAGCGAATGGAACTGCCAAAGTGCCTTAACGATGTCCAGAAGTTCACTAGTTGCCTGGCATCCTTAAGTCGGTTTGTATGTCGGTTGGGAGAAAAGGCACTACCTCTGTATCAACTGATGAAAAAGTCGGACAAGTTCATTTGGACGCCGCAGTCCAACGAAGCCTTTATCCAGTTAAAGAAAATGTTAGCCACTGCACCAGTGTTAGCCTCTCCACTATCAAAGGAGCCAATGTTGCTCTATATAGCCACAACCAACCGAGTTGTAAGTGCAGTAATTGTGGTAGAGCGCGATGAAGAGGGTAAGTCAGTGCAAAGGCCAGTATATTACCTAAGCGAGGTAGTATCCGCATCAAAGCAAAATTATCCGCACTATCAGAAAGTGGCATATGGTGTGTACATGTCGGCTAAGAAGCTAAAGCACTATTTTGAGGAGCACCCTATCAAAGTAATATGTGAAGCTCCCATATCCGAAATAATGAGTAACAAGGATGCAAGTGGTAGGATTGCAAAATGGGCAATTGATAGCCCCTTATGCGCCACAGTACGACAGAAGAGAAACAAACAAGTCTCAGGCTGTGGCCGACTTTTTTGTGGACTGGGCCGATGTGCAATATGCACCACCATTACCATATCCTAATTATTGGAGAATGCACTTTGACGGATCAAAAACAAAAACCGGGTTAGGCGCCGGAGTTGTGCTTACCTCGCCAAAAAATGACCAGTTGAAGTATGTGTTGCAGATCCATTTTGCAGCATCGAACAATGTCGCCGAATATGAGGCACTTGTACATGGGCTCAAAGTGGCAAAGGAAATTGGGATATGTCAGATCCAATGCTTTGGCGACTCGGATTTGGTGGTTCAGCAAGTCTCAGGGTTGTGGGACGCTCTTGATCCAAACATGGCATTATACAGATTCCATGTGCAGAAGATATCTGGTTACTTTGAGGGATGCGAATTTCGCCATGTACCCCGGGTGGAAAACAAGGCTACCGATGTACTGTCGAAACTCGGATCAACCCGACAAGCAATTCCATCGGGTGTAGCATTGGAACACCTTAGAAAACCATCTATTAGGCCGTCCCCAGAAACTGACTCAATCTACGTCCTGAAAGATCCGGAGTCCGGAGCCATACCCATGGACATTGACGTGGGAGGTGGTTCGCAAAACCCGGGGACTGCCTCGCAAGACCCGGGGACTGCTCAGCGCGATCCGGCTGAGGTTATGCTGGTGGATCAGATGGAAATTGATGAGGATGTGTTCCCAGTGCGAGTTGTACCAGCTTGGGAACTGCCTATAATTCAATTCTTAAAAGATGGAACCTTACTGGCTGAGGAGGTGCTTTCCAGGCAAACTCAGAGGAGAGCAAAAGCATACACGATCATCAATTCCGAGCTATACAAAAGGAGTGTGACTAACGTCCTCCAGCAATGTGTTGACCTAGAAGAAGGGCTTGATATCCTCTGAGATATACATCAGGGGGAGTGTGGGCATCATGCCTCGTCCAGAGCCTTGGTAGCAAAAGCTTTCCGGCATGGATTCTACTGGCCAAATGCCTTAGAACAAGCATAGGACTTGGTAAGAAAATGCGATGGTTGTCAGAGGTATGCTACCAAGACACATATGGCAATGTCAGAGCTCAAGACCATACCAATTACCTGGCCATTTGTTGTATGGTGTTTGGATATGGTTGGCCCGTTCAAACCAGCAAAGGGAAATATGACTCACATTTTGGTCATGGTTGATAAATTTACAAAATGGATTGAAGTAAAGCCAATAAGAAAATGTGATGGAGCTACGTCCGTGACATTCCTCAAAGACATCATCTTGAGATATGGTTATCCTCACAGTATCATAACAGATAATGGCACAAAATTTGCTAAAGGAGCATTTGCGCGATTCTGCCGAGATAAGAAGATCCGGCTGGACGTAGCCTCGGTAGCCCACCCCGCATTGAACGGACAAGTGGAGAGATCCAACGGATTAGTATTATCCGGGATAAAACCCCGACTCATTGAGCCGCTGAAGAGATCAGCGGGGTGCTGGATAGAAGAACTACCAGCGGTACTATGGAGTTTAAGAACAACTCTGAATCGATCAACAGGCTATACGCCATTCTTTCTGGTATATGGGGCAGAAGCGGTATTACCAGCCAACATAGAGCATGACTCGCCTAGGGTCACCCAATACACAGATGTCGAAGTCCAAGAAGCCCGGCAAAATGATGTTGATCTGCCGGAAGAAGCGAGAGAATTGGCATTGTCCAGATCCGCCATTTATCAGCAAAATCTCCGACGCTATCATAGCCGGAAAGTAAACCCCCGAGTTTTCCGGGAAGGTGATCTGGTACTCCGGTTGGTACAACGTACTACTGGCATGCACAAGTTATCCCCCCATGGGAAGGACCATTCATTGTGAGCAAAGCACTGCACAATGACTCATATTATCTCGTCGATGCAAAACCACAGGAGAAGAACAAGGCGGACAGGTCCGGCGAGGAATCTAAGCGTCCATGGAATGTAGCCCTACTTTGTCCTTTCTACACTTAGCAGAGAAGTGTGTGTATCCGAGTCACTCATATGTCGGTATGTATGCCGGCAATGAGCTTATCAATGAAATGATGGCACCTCGAGCAGTAACTCGGGGACTGCCTTGATAATATTTGTTGTTTTCTGTATTTATTATTCATATGTCGGCTGGCGTAAGTTGTTTCTACTTAAGCCGGATTAGTAGTGTGTGAGCACTGAGAACCTAACTCTTCGACTTGCTGCTGTCCAACAAGATTTGGCTTCATGGCAAGCAAGAGAACAAGTTTGGAGTTGTGTAACACATGAAAAACGACTAAGGGAAGGAACTTAATCGAGCCGACGTTTGTTTTTTGGACTAACCTTATACTTGCTTTAAATTTACTTTGCTGAATCATTCTGAGCTAATCCTAAAGTTTCCAAGTATTGTTAAGTCAATTTTTGAAACTCGGACTCGTAAGTCATAAAACCGAACCAAGGTAGACACGAGCTGAGCCAAGAAATTGGAGGAACAAGAAAATGAAACTCGGGGACTACGCCCAAGTTAATCTGGCACAAAAACTTAGTAGCAAAATATCACTTAAGTGCTTAATACAATTGCACCCGGCATACCGAGGATCTGATGAAATTCAAAGTGTTTCTGATCAAGGAGCAGCGGGAGGAGGTAATTCGGTGCCAGCAAGTGCGGCTCTAGCTTTGGCTTTAGCATCCTCTTCATCCTCTTCAACATCCGAGGCTTCGTCCTCTTCTTCATCACCTGAACCCTCTTCGACATATTCGTCATCGACGGTGCCAAGGAAACTTGGTCCCTCGTTCCATTGATGGATAGGGGCATATTGAATAAGGTATGGGCGCGAGCCTTGCGCCGAGCTATCCATTCCGGGTTAGTGGACCACCTTGATCCGGTGCGCATGCGCTCGAGGAGCTTCAGGTTTATCTTTTTGTACCAAGTGAGCACATAGTGGAGAACAATTTCAGCTCCGGCACGTCCAGCAGATTCTCTCTAGAGATCGAGCTGAGTCTCGCACTCCATAAGCCTGGCAAAAAGAACAATGGCACTCTCCGGAGTATCTTCTTCAGGCCAAAAGACACTGAAGATCCGGACTACTACATCCAAGATATCCTTGCCGTAGTTCTTCACGAGCTCGACTCGGGAGGATAAGGTGACTATCAAGTCCTCGAGATCAAGAGGAATGGTGCCAGGACCAGATGGAGTACCCCTCTGCCTGCGGAACTTGGTAACAGCATTGGATGCAATGACATCACTCTCAGGGAATTTGCCTGAAAAACAAGACAGGTGGAGTAAGTAAAGGAAGTAGACCCGGAAATATCAACGTCGGTTGAAGGAAAAGAACTTACCAGAAATATGGCTATGAACCCGGGTCGGCTCCTTGGTGCAGTTGTCGCGCCTCTCCCGGAGTTACACAAGTTCAGCATTCGCCGACTCAAGCTTGACGTTGGCCTCCTTAAGCAATTCTTGTTCCTTGGTGATCTGGAGGTTGAGGCGCTCGCGCTCTTCAGTAAAGTCCTGGCCTGCTTTCTCTAGTTCGGATTTGTGTTGCGCCTTGAGCTTCTTCATATCTGCCTTAAGCTTGGCAATCTCATCATCTTTGGTTCGGAGGAGGGAAAGCTCATCATCTGTCCTTTTGAGTTCGGCTTGGTGCTGCCCTGCTTGTTCGAGAAAATGCAGCATCATATTAGGCACGGGCACACTATCTTCAAGAGATGCTGAAATAGTTTGTTGACCCAGCAAAGCCGAGGTATGAATATTTGCCGAGCCAAGAAGAAAAGAAGATAGGGCGCAGAGAGAGATTGAGCAAGAATGACTTACCCTTTATCTGATCCAGATTTTTCTCATGAGGATATTCTCAGCCTCCACTCCAGCTGCGAAATCCGAATGATGGATTAGTTCGGCAAAAAAAGACAAAGAGAGATGAAAAATGACAAGGAGAAAACTTACCCCTTTTCTCGTGTTCGGCGAGAAGCGCAGTATGCTTCACGTGCAGCATCTTGTGAGTATCCAGGAGACGCTGAAACTCAGCGCTCTAGCGATTGGTGGTCACCTAAAAAGAGTAAAAAGGACAGCTTGGTCTTGTGCATATTCGAAGTGTACAAAATTCGGGCCAAGTGGAACTTAACCCAGCTCTAGGTGTGTGCATATTAGAAGTGTACAAGATCCAGGCCAAGTGGAACTTAAGCCGGCTCTAGGTGTGTGCATATTCGAAGTGTACAAGATCCGGGCCAAGTGGAACTTAACCCGGCTCTAGGTGTGTGCATATTTGAAGTGTACAAGATCCGGGCCAAATGGAACTTAACCCGGCTCTAGGTGTGTGCATATTCGAAGTGTACAAGATCCAGGCCAAGTGGAACTTAACCCGGCTCTAGGTGTGTGCATATTCGAAGTGTACAAGATCCGGGCCAAGTGGAACTTAACCCGGCTCTAGGTGTGTGCATATTCGAAGTGTACAAGATCCGGGCCAAGTGGAACTTAACCCGGCTCTAGGTGTGTGCATATTCGAAGTGTACAAGATCCGGACCAAGTGGAACTTAACCCGGCTCTAGGTGTGTGCATATTCGAAGTTATTAAGGATCTACATTAGTTCTCTAAGGAGCATCCGGCCGAGTAACAATTTACTCCCCCGGAGGCTCGGGGACTAATGGCTATATCACTAATACCTACTACATGTTAAGGAAAAGACGAAGTAACATACCTCCATCATCCGGCCTACAAGGTTAATTGCCTTGGCAGCGGTATTCATCTGGGCAGCAAACTCAGCGGGCCCAAATTTCTCCGGGAGATCATCATTGTGAATGAACTCTGCCTTGTTCCAGTTGTTTACAAACTCGATCAAGGTCGGAGGATAGCGTTCGCCGCTGAGCATGTGGGGCGTAACTAGACCCTTAGCGTGGGCTTCCCTCCTCTCAACCTGGGCAACGGCGGGGCTGGTGTGCAAAACGAGTTGTGCATCAGCTGACCCGGCGGAGGTGTCCGTTGTCGGTGGGGTCTTCTTCGAAAGCATGGACATGAGTGTACGCTGTCCAGCCTCGATTGACGCTGCCCTGGTGGCGTTAGGAGCCTTTTTGCCCTTGGGTTCCTACTGAGAAGTTAAAGTTGCTGCAGCAGATTTACCCTTGGGAGCTACTTTGGTGCTAGCCTTGGCACTGCTGGTGTCTTCTCGCCGAGCCTTGGAAGACTCGGATGAGGCGGAGGGGCTTGGTGCTGTTGCTGGCACTTTCGCTGTTGCTGCTGGTGCTGGAGTTGATGCTGGTGCTGATTTCTGTTTTGGCGGAGGTGCTGAAGGAACCTCGGTGGTAGCTGGTTCCGGTGGAGCCGAAGTAGTGGTTGCTGCTGCCTCGGCAGAGCCAGTTTCCCCCGCTCCGAGGCTGCCCTCCTCTTGACGAGGTGGGCTAGAACCCAGAGCAGCCGCTGAACCCTCCTGAATGGGGCTCAACGGGCATGAATCGTCGCCACGAGGGGGAGAAGGGCTATGTCGGAGCGGTGAAGCAACGCCGGATCCACTCTGAGGGACCTCCACCGTGGCTCTGTCGAATCAAATCATGAATGACGAGAAACTTTAACAAAGGAAGAGCAAGTGAATAGCAAAGGGAGAAATGACTTACTCATCCGAAGTCAAGGGCTCCTTCGGCTTGCGAGCTCTCCGGGCCACGGCCTTAGTCGTGGACTTGGTGGCAGCTTTGTCCGCGGACTTCTTTCGCCTTTTAGCTGGCTGAAAAGGTCCAGAGGAAGAAGCAGATGTGCCCCCCCTCTTCTTCGGCGCGACCGGGACAGGCTCACCCATGGCAAGGGGAGGATCTTCATGGATCTGCCCACCGGGGTTAGCTGATGTCGGAAAAGCATAAGAAAGGGGGACAGTGTCAAATGCCTCCATCACCTCAACGTCCGAATCATCTTCATCATCGGGCCAATCTCTAATGGAAGAGAGTTTACCGGTGTGCCACTTGGTCGCATCGGCCATCGGCAGGAACATTTCCTAATCCGGCTCCTCCGCATCCGAGGTGTCTCAATTAGGAGACCATTTGAGAGAAGGCTCGGTGCCATCCTTAATGGTTTGCTGAAGAAACATCTAAGGGAAAGAAAAGACAAAGGGATTAAACCTACAACAGAAACCGACATATGATATAATTCGGAGAAAGTTTGGGGCACGAGACTTACCATGGGGGGAAGCCTATCTCGGCAGAAATGTTCGATCCCCCACGTCCACTGGGCAGAGAAGTCCTTCTTAGTGGTGAAGAGGGCCTTGACCCGACGGAAGATCTCGGTGTTGCTCAGCTCAAATGAGGAGGTCCGGTTGGGGTCACGGCCCTAGCTCATGTGGCAAACTTTATGAGTACGTTTCTAGAGGGGGGAGATCCGGTTGCGGACGACTGTGATCATCGCGTCCTCATTGTGCAATCCCAGGTCCTTCAGCTCCTAGAACCTCTTGTTGACCTGGTTCGCCAGGACGGTGGGCTTCTTGGGGACCTTGTCCCACAGATCCGGATTAGGAGGACCCGGAGCATAGGGGCGCAGCCGGATCAGATCTTCAGTTGTGCCATTTCTGACATAAAAGAAGGTTCGGGCCCAGCCCTTGCAGGAGTCAAGCCCCGTGACTCGGGGGAAGATGGAATGCTTCCAGGGAGAGATGGAAGCTGCGCCGAACTGCGTGAGCTGCTTGTCCTCTGGATTAAGATGTATATTCAGAATCACATTCCGACGAAGGCCAAAGAACTGGATCCAGAGCTCCTTTGTGGGCCACAGTCTGGCGTAGCCGTCAATGGTGGAAGCGAAAGCAGAGAGTGAGGTAATGGTGTTAGCCGGAAGGTGGTGCGGCTGAAGCTCGTAGGTGTTGAGCTAGTCGTTGAAGAAATTGCTAACTGGGAGCCCTAACCCGCGCTGGAAGTGGGAAAGAAACACCACATACTCACCCGGATTGGGTGAGGGGGCAAGCTCCGCATTGGCAAGACGCGCGATGACGCCCTTCGGGATACGCCGGGTGCGATACAACCAATCAAGGTCGTCCTGGCACACCCAGGACCCAGCCCAGGTGCCGCGGTCTGCGTTCCCCGCGTCCTCCTCCATTTCCTGCTCTGCAACGGCGGGCTCCTCTTCTGTCATCTCGAGGTCACTATCCTCACTGGCGCTAGCGGCGGTGGGGGGCAGTGGCCTGGACTGGCGAGGACCCGTGGCGGAGGAGATGCACGGAGGCGACAGCGACGCAAGTGTGTGAGGAAACGGTGCGGCGGCGGCGCAGTTACGCAAGTGCGGTGGCGGCGGCGCTGTCGCTGGAGAGGAAGAGGAAGAAGAAGAGGCAGAGGGGCGCGAGAATGGGGAAAGGACCCAAGGGGCGCGCCCCTCCCCTATTTAACCACGCCCTTAAGGGGTAGTGGGATCGCGCTGTGCGGGCGGGCCACACGGTGTGGCCGTGTATGACCCGGATCAGCCAATGAGCGATGAGCCACAGAAGGGCCACAGGGCGCAGGAGATCCCATGATGTGACGTTATGATACAGTTAACGAGGAGGCAGGCACGATGCAACATGCTCTACAGTAATATCTGACAATAACTACGGCGGTTACTGTCGCAGGCCCTTAAAATGAGGCAAAGTAATGATTAGCCTCCACGTGGGGAAGCGTATGAGAGAAGGAAGAATGACCCGGATAAGTATGAGGTGACCCGGCCAGCGAGTGAAAACTCGGAGTGTGCCAAGGGAAAGTAAACCCATGAAATCCGGACTATAAGATAACTCGGAAAAAGAGCAAAAGACTCGGTAAAATTGAACCTGCTGTGGCCTTAGCGGCTAAGGCAGCTAAGACCGCACCAGCTTCAGGGACTAATGTTGGGGGTATACCCCCGGGTAGGGTCACGCCGGGGTATAAAGGCCGATTTAGCCGAGGTACGGCAAGGTCAAAGCAAGAACTGGCTGAGTCACCTCAAGGAAGGCCGAATCACGGAGTAACTCGGACCAGGGGATGACCACCTAACTGGGTCTCAACCGACTTATACCGTATGTAGGTAAGATGAATCTAACTTATATGCAGGTACAGGTGTGGCCGGATCAACTATGTACGATCCGGGTTATATCAAGCTTGTAAGAGAAGGAAGGTATCTCGCTGGTCAAAGGGTGACCACTGTACGCAGAGCGTGAGCGAAGCGGACAGAGGCCAGGACCACTGAGGCGTGGCCGACAAGGGTGACGATGACTGTGTTGGATGACGCGGGCGCCGCAGAGGCTCACGTAGCCTCTAGATGGATGACGCTGGGCAAAAGTGACCCGGTCGGCTTACTATTTTGGGAGGAGGCATATTCCTTGGAATATGCCTCCATGTATGCCGTAATTGGAGACCTAGCCACCCCTATATAAGGAGGGCTAGGGCCTCTGTAGAAAGGGTTGGTCTTGGCCTGTTTGAGCTCTAGAGAGTGGTGTGTGTTCCTGAGAGCTAGCTTGTGGTGAGAGTAAGAGAGTACCTTCTTCCTCCTCTCCCCAATATAGCTCAAGGAGCACTTGTAATCTCTGGAAGTGAATCAAATACAAAGCAACTGCGTGTGGAATCACCACACTATCCCTCCCTGGATTCCCCTAGTGCATTTAGTCCCCACCTTTAGCCTATTCATGGCATCTGCCGTGACACCACCACGACAATCCACCAGTGTCATTGCATGTGTGTTCTTTTCACAGACCACATTTGGACCCACCAGTGTCATTGCATGTGTGTTCATTTCACAGACCCCATATGGATCCACCATTGTCATTGCATGTGTGTTCATTTAATATACCACATATGGAACCAACAGTGTCATTGCATGTGTGTTCTTTTCACAGACCACATATGGATCAACCAGTGTCATTGCATGTCTGTTCTTTTCACAGACCACATATGGATCCACCAGAGTCATTGCATGTGTGTTCTTTTCACAGACCACATATGGAACCACCAGTGTCATTGCATGTCTGTTCTTTTCACACACCACATATGGATCCACCAGTGTCATTGCATGTGTGTTCTTTTCACAGACCACATATGGAACCACCAGAGTTCATTGCATGTGCATTCTTTTCACAGACCACATATGGATCCACCATTTTCATTGCATCTATGTTATTTTCATTAACCACAGCTAGAGTCATTGAAATGTTTGTTCTTTTCACATACCACATATGGGTCAACCAGTGTCATTGGATGTCTGTTCTTTTCACATACCACATATGGATCCACTAGTGTCATTGCATGTGTGTTCTTTTCACAAACCACATATGGATCCACCAGTGTCATTGCATGTGTGTTATATTCACACAACACATATGGACATACCAGTGTCATTGCATGTATGTTCTTTTCACAGACCACATATGGATCCACCAGTGTCATTCAAATGTTTGTTCTTTTCACATACCACATATGGATCCACCATTGTCATTGCATGTGTGTTCTTTTCACAGACCACATATGGATCAACCAGAGTTCATTGCATGCGTGTTCTTTCCATTAACCACAGCTAGAGTCATTTCATGTGTGTTCTTTTCACATACCATGTACGGAACCACCAATGTCATTGCATGTGTGTTCTTTGCACAGACCCCATATGGATCCACTAGAGTTCATTTCATGTGTGTTCTTTTCACAGACCACATTTGGATCCACCACTGTCATTGCATTTGTGTTCTTCTCACAGACCCCATATGGATCCACTAGAGTTCATTACATGTGTGTTCTTTTCATTTACCACATATGGATCCACCAGTGTCATTGCATGTGTGTTCTTTTCACAAACCACATATGGATGCACAGTGTCATTTCATGTGTATTCTTTTCATAGACTATATATGGATCCACCAGTGTCATTGCATGTGTGTTCTTTTCACACACCACATATGGAACCACCAGTGTCATTGAATGTCTGTTCTTTTCACACACCACATATGGAACCACCAGTGTCATTGCATGTCTGTTCTTTTCACACACCACATATGGATCCACCAGTGTCATTGCATGTGTGTTCTTTTCACAGACCACATATGGAACCACCAGAGTTCATTGCATGTGTGTTCTTTTCACAGACCACATATGGATCCACCATTTTCATTGCATCTATGTTATTTTCATTAACCACAGCTAGAGTCATTGAAATGTTTGTTCGTTTCACATACCACATATGGGTCAACCAGTGTCATTGGATGTCTGTTCTTTTCACATACCACATATGGATCCACTAGTGTCATTGCATGTGTGTTCTTTTCACAAACCACATATGGATCCACCAGTGTCATTGCATGTGTGTTATATTCACACAACACATATGGACATACCAGTGTCATTGCATGTATGTTCTTTTCACAGACCACATATGGATCCACCAGTGTCATTCAAATGTTTGTTCTTTTCACATACCACATATGGATCCACCATTGTCATTGCATGTGTGTTCTTTTCACAGACCACATATGGATCAACCAGAGTTCATTGCATGCGTGTTCTTTTCATTAACCACAGCTAGAGTCATTTCATGTGTGTTCTTTTCACATACCATGTACGGAACCACCAATGTCATTGCATGTGTGTTCTTTGCACAGACCCCATATGGATCCACTAGAGTTCATTTCATGTGTGTTCTTTTCACAGACCACATTTGGATCCACCAGCGTCATTGCATTTGTGTTCTTTTCACAGACCCCATATGGATCCACCAGAGTTCATTACATGTGTGTTCTTTTCATTTACCACATATGGATCCACCAGTGTCATTGCATGTGTGTTCTTTTCACAAACCACATATGGATGCACCAGTGTCATTTCATGTGTGTTCTTTTCATAGACTATATATGGATCCACCAGTGTCATTTCATGTGTGTTCTTTTCACAGACCACATATGGATCCACCAGAGTTCATTGCATGTCTGTTCTTTTCACAGACCACATATGGATCCACCAGTGTCATTGAAATGTTTGTTCTTTTCACAGACCATATATGGATCCACCATTGTCATTGCATGTGTGTTCTTTTCACATACCACATATGGATCAAACAGAGTTCATTGCATGTGTGTTATTTTCATTATCCATTGCTAGAGTCATTTCATGTTTGTTCTTTTCTCAGACCACATATGGAACCACCAGTGTCATTGCATGTGTGTTCTTTTCACAGACCCCATATGGATCCACCAGTGTTATTGAAATGTGTGTTCTTTTCACAGACCACATATGCATCCACCAGAGTTCATTCCATGTGTGTTCTTTTCACAGAGCACATATGGATCCACCAGTGTCATTGCATGTATGTTCTTTTCACAGACAACATATGGATCCACCAGTGTCATTGCATGTGTGTTCTTTTTACAGACCATATTTGGAACCACCATTGTCATTGCATGTGTGTTCGTTTCACAAACCACATATGGAACCACCATTGTCATTGCATGTGTGTTCTTTTCACAAACCACATATGGATCCACCAGTGTCATTTCATGTGTGTTCTTTTCACAGACCACATATGGATCCACCAGTGTCATTGCATGTGTGTTCTTTTCACAGACCCCATATCGATCCACCAGAGTTCATTGCATGTGTGTTCTTTTCACATACCACATATAGATCCACCAGTGTCATTGCATGTGTGTTCTTTTCACAGACCACATATGGATCCACCAGTGTCATTACATGTGTGTTCTTTTCACAGACCACATATGGATCCACAATGGTCATTGCATGTGTGTTTTTTCACAGACCACATATGGATCAACCAGTGTCATTGCATGTGTGTTGTTTTCACAGACCACATATGGATCCACCATTGTCATTGCATGTGTGTTCTTTTCATAGACCACATATGGAACCACCATTGTCATTGCATGTGTGTTCTTTTCACAGACCACATATGGATCCACCAGTGTCATTTCATGTGTGTTCTTTTCACAGACCACATACGGAACCACCATTGTCATTGCATGTGTGTTCTTTTCACAGACCCCATATGGATCCACCAAAGTTCATTGCATGTGTGTACTTTTCACAGACCCCGTATGGATCCACCAGAGTTCATTGCATGTGTGTTCTTTTCACACACCACATGTGGATCCACCATTTTCATTGCATGTGTGTTCTTTTCACAGGCCACATATGGATCCACTAGTGTCATTGCATTTGTGTTCTTTTCAGAGACCCCATATGGATCCACTAGAGTTCATTGCAGGCGTGTTCTTTTCACAGACCACTTTTAGATCCACCATTGTCATTGAAATGTGTATTATTTTCAACGATATCCGTTGGCCACAAACAATCGAGATGTAGAGCTAGCAGCAACCGCTCCAGGCTTCTAGAAGACCCGACCCCCGATTGTTAGGAACTGTTGGATCAGGGTGTGTGGATGATAAGGATGTCCTTCGTGAGGGTGATCCACGAGAAGTCTATTCTGCGAACTGATTGGCAGTGGCAACCACGATCGGTCCAACGTCCTTGCCCTTATCCCCTTAACCTCGGGGTCGAAGCTCAGATCATGTTCCTTCATCGCCGTGGAGAGGGAGGAGGCTCAAACTCAGCTTGCACGTGGCTCGAATGTTCACCCACTACGACATAATCGTGCTGCCGTTCGCGAGGCTTCCGACCGGCTTCGAGCTTAGCTATGTCGGTGTCCTTTCGCGCCACTCTTGCATGACAACGCGTTGGCGAGGCAGATCGAGGAGCGTCGCCGCTAGCTGCGGGAGCAGAAGAGGGCAATGGCACGGTACTCGCGCACGAGCCCGTACTGGCAAAAGTTGTTCAAGAAGGAGCGGTTTGCGTTGATTGAGCTGTGCGGAACCCACCGGCGGGAGATCCACCCGGATCTGCGCAACCTGAAGGGAGCCATCTCTTCTAGGCAGTGCCTGGGTGTACGACCTCCACCGTTATCGATGCGGTGCGCCGTGAAGAATCCATGAGGAGGAGGAACCCTGCCGGGAACGTCGGCATCGATTCCGACATGGAGGAGGCTGACGGCGACGCGGACAACGTCATCGATGATGGACACTGCGGGAGCGTCATAGTCGATTAGGGCCACTTAAGCATAAATTAAATCTATGTACGGTATCTTAATGCCCTCTTTGGATCTGGGTCACTTGAGTCATAGTCTATTATCGTCATAATCTATATATGTTGGCCATGTTTTAGTTGTCTTTGTCTTTGAAACTAGTCGAAACTCATCGGATCCTGAAAATAAAGTTCGTGTGTTCCTGGCATACCGGATGGGACAATACGCTGACTCTGCTCCCAGCACTTGATGGCACAGCCATAATTTGGAGTGCCCCAGAGGAGAAGGGGTCGAGCGTGTTGTAATAGTGTACTAGTCCTGTCCAGATGTAACTGACTTAGGTTTTTTAGATATTTAAATGTTTCTATACCCAAAACATGTCTAGATACATTCGAATCTACACAAATTCAAGTCACTTAGTTCTAGACGGAGGGAGTAATAATATTTTTTGCGGAATACTTTCTGATGGCATATATTGGCCATGTTTTAGAGTTCTCTGTCTTTCAAACTAATCAAAAGTCGTCAAATTCTGAACAAACAAAGTCATTGCATTCACATCTGATGGGATAATACGCTGAATCTGCTACTTGATGGCACATCCATAATTCTGGAGTACGCCAGAGGAGATGAGAATCCAAGGGAGATGGGAACTAGTGGTTGTGTCCATACATAGGTAAAAATTAATGTAATAATATTTAAAAAATTGTAATCTGGTCCACAAGACCCCATCATAGACACGTTGCACGCGCCAGATATAAATAAAGACAACACGACTAGTTTAGTTTCAATGATATAATTCAACAAATGATGTTACTGTGCCCGCATCTTTCTGCTCCTCTTATTAGGCTGCTAGCCCAAGCTGCATTAAGCAATAGTTGACGAGGATAAAAATGATAAAATGGCAAATAAAACAATTTTTAAGCTTACCTTTCATCTGGAGAATCGTACAAAGATGAAATTGGCAGGGATTTATTAACTCTCCCGCAGTTAGCCGAAAGATCCTCAAGAACATCCTCAATAACCCCTGCAACTTCTTCATATTCTAATACACCTCCATTATTTGCCCTTTCCTCCCTGTTCCCGCTTACCCTTTTGTTTCTTTTCACACCTTTTTCTCGCCGGCACCTCCACTTCTTCATAAATTGGCTGCTTACGTACGTTTTCCTCCGAGTGCTCATCACCGTTTTCCTCCACCTGCTGCACTTCCTCAAGTTCTTCGTCCTCGCGCTGCTCTTCCTCTAGTTATGGCTGAGAAGCCTCATTTTCTGCCACCGGGGTGTGAACATGGACAAGATCATGTGTACCTAGGTTTTTGCACAACCTCTTGATATGGCCGAATCCGCCACAACGTTTGCATTTCCTTTTCCTAGCTCCTAGCCTTGAACCTTTATCGTTGGAGGCTTCGATCCTTAGCTTTCTATGCCTCCCAGGTGGCCTCCTAAGAACAGGTGGTTGAAGTTTGAACCCTGGATCGACAATCTCCCAATCATTTTCATCAGCCATAGGTGGTATGTTTTCTGCATAAGTTGCAGCAAACTTGTCCACGGAAAAATAGTTGTCGACATAGTTCTCTATTTCAACTCTGCTACCTCTAAGCTTTAAGATGAAGTACATTGCATGGTGACATCGCATACCAGTAATCTGCCACTGCCTGCATGAACAAGTCTTGTTTCCAATGTCTACAGTGTACCTCTGTTCACTTCCACGCTTATATTCTACATAAACCTCATCCAATGTTCTGGAACTTCTGACCATCCTCATCTTTATCATTCTCATTGCCCCGGTTCTTGCATTCAGTAACATAACCACATTTGGAACTATTTTATGGCCTAAAAAATTTCTTGCACAAATTCTTTGCCTTAAATCTATCTTCACCATTATGCATTATCTTATTGCATCCAACAAAATAACAATTCCAAGTGTCTTCATGCCCGAAATCTTATCATTGAAACTCTCTGCCAAATTATTGCAAACAAAATCCACCTTGCTTAACTCACTAATCTTGTTTCTGGCCCATAGCTTGGTGTGATGTTCTTCAAGGTATTTTTTCACCTTTGGCACTACATACATGTTCTGCAAGTAAGTAGCATGCGTGCTTGGGGTGTATGTGTATGCTGATCGCCACAAGTCCTCTTCAAAGATCTTTCCTTTGAACTTCTTCGTGAAGTTAGTAGCGAGGTGCCGCATGCATCCCCTATGCTCAACCCCAGGAAACACAGCATCAACAGCATTCTCAAGACCCTTGCATGCACCAATGTGTATCACCAAGCCTTCAGGGTGACCAATTACTGCCCGTAGTCTCTGCATGAACCATGTCTAGATTTCATTTGATTCACCCTCAAGAATAGCATAAGCTACGGGTAGAAGCCAATTATGCGCGTCCAAAGCACAAGTAGAAGCAACATGTCCCCTGAACTTCCCTGTTAAAGAAGTTGCGCCTATTGCCAAGTATGTCCTGCAGCCGTCTAGGAACCCCTTCTAGCATGCCTTCAGGCAGACAAAACATCTCTTGAAGCATTTATTATCTACCTGCTTATACCTGACCCCCCTCGAGACCTTTTCTCTTCCTTTCACAACCTCATAATCGATGTCAACAACACTACCAGGTGATGTTTTCTCTACCTGAGCTTTGAAACTATACAACAAGTGAAAACTGTCATTCCACTTGCCTTGAATTAAGTCTAGAGCCATCTCCTTCCCATCAAAGACTTTGTGGTCAGGAATCAGAACGTTAAACTTTTTGCTAATCTTTGCTCTGAGTTCAGCAGGTCCAATGTTATGATCCTGCCTCACCCAGTCAAGTACAGTAGCAGCATTCCACTTGGTAGTCGCCGATCTAATTTTATCACTTAAAGAAGTATTAGGGCAGTTGTGTATCTTCGTGTTTACTTTGATCTGCATTCGATAAGAATCCAAATAATTCAGAGCTAATTATCAGCAGAATAAATATGAGAAAGACTGAAACTAAATGTAGCTATTGCTGTCGTCGGATTGATGACAAGTACGCCATGAGGGGATCCTCGAGGCGTGTGGAAGAGAGGGGTATGAGACATACGGTATCCCAGGACGGTGAGCACACAAGTTTACCTAGGTTCGAATCCGCCAGCTTTGGACGGATCCTACTCCTGCTAGCAATCCAATAATACAGCAGTGCCGGAATATGGGTTACAAGGGTTTCGCCTGTGCGAGTTCAGATTGTAGACTATTGTGAGGGTTCCCTAAAGGCTCTCCCTAGGTCACCTTATATAGATATCTAGCCTAGGGTTTACAGGAGAGATCTATCCGGCTATGACTAAGAGTCGGTTACATAGTACATCTTGAACTACAAGTAACACTATGGGCCTATGTCGGTAAGTCTTCTGGGCCTTCCTGTAGCCGGACTGGACTCCGTCTCTTCTCTCTGACTGGGACACCCGTGAAGCAAAGCTCTAATCGGAAGTAGGCCACCCTGGTTAGTGAGTTACAGTGAGGATACCCGGAAAGTATATCCCCAACAACAGCCCCTGGAGGCCTCCAAGATCCAAAGTCGGATTCATCATCATCTAGCTTGATCTTCGTCTTGCAAAATCTTGAAGGGTTCCTGAAACTTCAAAAGAAAAGATACAATCCGGGTCTCAAAAAATGAGTCAGACCTATAAATATGTTATTCGGGTTTCCAGCTCGACACTTAAACTAAGCCGGAACTTGGTCTCTGACGTAACCTGACACTAGTCATGGTCAAGTCACGTCACTGACAGACATTTTATGTCACCACGACCGTTGGTGGGTCCGCCTTTCACGGAACCGAGGTGCCGTTTCAATGCGTGCATGGAGATCGAGGCGACGCAATCATCACGTGGGGGTTTCCTGGTCCTTTCGATGACGCGTGGCACGTTCACTGTAGCGTTTACACGAATCTTGACACGGCCGATGGATATAAGCGGTGAAGATCCTATTCCTCATCTCTCCTCACCAGCACTTTGTGCCGTTTCCTTCTCCCTTACACCTCCCATGAACTGAGAGCTCCTCTGCTCCCCAAAAATCGACAGTGCCGCTCATCCAAGGTCACCGGCGCACCAAAAAAATGGCTTCTGCATCATCCTCCGGCACGGCGGCGAAGGTAGCGACGGCAGCAGCGGTGGAGAAGGAGAGCAACCGTGGGGTTTGGATCCCGTGCGTCCTCGACGATCCCAAGCTTCGTGTCGTGGAAGAAGAAGGGCTCCTCCACGCCGGCGACTGGCGGAGCGGCTTTGGCGAAACCATCCCCAACCCCCGCGACGATGAGTGAGTGCACTTCGGCACTCACCTTGACAGAGGTCTGAGTTTTCCTCCCTCAGATTTCTTTTCTGAGGTCATAGGTCATTACGGAGTTCATCTCCATCATCTCCCTCCGAACTCCATCTTAGAGATGAGTGTGTACGCCTCTTTGTGTGAGGGGTATCTCGGCATTAGGCCGAGCCTTACTCTCTTCTGGTATTATTTCCATGTCCGGAGAAATTCCTTTACTGCCGGTAATCCTTATATTACTGGTACTATTAGTTTTTCGGTTAGACGAGAGCGCGTCTATCCTCGGATCATGGCTAGTGAGTCGATCAAGAAATGGCCGTCCAATTTTTTCTATCACAAGGATATTCCCGCTCCCGGCAAAGATATTGCCTTGCCAGCTTTTGTCGACAGAGCTGCCACGCCTCAAGAATCCTAGGATGAGGTCGCTCCGGCTCTCAGCAATGATCTGCTCCTCGCCAAGAGGCAGATCGAGTACTTGTTGAAACACAAGGGCCTGAGAGAGTCCAACTTAGTTCAGTGCTAGGTGGCACACTGGATTAAACCTCTTCAACATCATGGAGATCGACTGATGCATTCCATCACGTCATCGAAGAAGGATTCCCTCCGCATCAGCCCCAAAACCTACGAGCCAAAAGATTATGTAAGCCAAATCAAATGGTTGATAAGGGAGCATATTGAGAAGAAGATTCCGGAGCTGTCCCTGGACATGCATATAGCGGAAGATCCCGTTGTGCCGGTAAGCTTCAGCAGCAACTCTTTTTATGTGCTCAACTTTATATTATTTTGCAATACTGATATACTTCTTTCTTTTTAGCTTGTCGACCTCCCTGAGTCAGAGTTCGCTCCTATCGAGGGATATCCTCCTGAGTTTTCTCAGGATGAAGGTGAATTGGTTCCACTGTCGGATGTTGTTCCTCGGAAGTGCATAGCTCCGACAGTGGCCATCGGCACAAAGGAAGTGCCTGTTGTGAAGAGGTAATCTTTCCTCACAAGGTCTTTGTTTTTTCCTCGTAATTCCTTCCGAGATGTAATGTTCTTTGTTCTATTACCTTCTCAGAGCTAAACAGCTCACCAAGGGCAAAGGGAAAGGGGTTATCTCGAAGCCTCTACGCCAGCCAAAGCTCAACTTGACTTCTCCTGCCGTAGCTCCTCCGACTCCTGCCCCTCAGCCTTCTGAAGTGCCGGATATTACTCCATCTCCAATTGTTGCAGAAGATCCGGCTCAACCAGCAGAGCCAGTGATCCTTGGATCACAGACTGACGTCACCATGGGTGACTTAAGTTTTGATAAGGGTGAACCCTCTTCGGGTAATGATCCCTCAGTAGAGACCTTCGCCGACAATCTCCTGGACAATCCGGGACTTTCCAAACTTGGCTTATCTCGGAAGTCTGTGGAGGAAATCCAACGGCTAGCCCGACAATGCCTAGAAAGCCGGACTATCTCTATCGAAGAAGAAGAGCAAGAAGCAGAGGATATCAAGAACTCTGATCTTCTTGAACAAGTTTGTCCTCACGATGAGAAGCTGAGGACCGGCGAACTTCCAACTGCGCCAGTGGTCCCCCTAACCCTCGCCGAGAAGGTTGCCACCGAAGTGAATGCGAGTTTGAACAAACTCACTCGCGAACAATATGTAAGTCGGAATTCCAACTCCCGTTTTTTCCTTTATTTCATATCATATCCTCTAGCCCCCAAGCATGAATCTGGACAATAAAATCCGGTTTTATGCTTCCTAGGATGCCGAAGAATGAACTAGTGTAGCCCCCAAGGCTCATGCTGATATTAGTAAAAATATTAGCCCGAGTCTTTAGTAGACTTCTAACTCTGGGTATTCTGACTTACAGAAAGTATACTCCTATAACCAGGATTTATTGAAGAATGTTTGCAACAAGCGGAAAGAAATCAGAGCTCTCTGACTTGAAAATGCTCAATTGAAAGTTTCTAGGGATGAGGCCGAAGGTAAACATTCTGAAACTCAAACCCTGTCTTGTATTTCATAGTCGATTTTTTGTTCAACTGTTGTTCTTTTGACTACATCACTGGTAAAGCAGTCTTGTGCTATGATTGAACAGGCCGAGAATCTTAAAACCCTGGTGGTGGAAAACAAGGAACTTCGCCAAGAGCTAGATAAGCTTAAGGCGGATCATGAGAAGAGCATTGCTCAAATTCTCGAATCAACCTCCATGGCCACCGAGGAGCGTGATCGTAAGATTACACTTCAAGATAAGAAAATCTCGGATCTCAGCAATGATCTTTAAAGAGAGAGGGACATTACCGAGGCACTCTGGGCTGAACTCCAGACTCTTCAGGAAGAGAAGGCCAAAGTCGACGATGTCATCTTTGGTATGTTTCCCTTTTTCTGATTTATCTGCATCTTTCGACTCTTCAAAGTCTGGATTTATTTGGTTAACCCCTTTGCATTATATGCGCAGGTCCTCTGAATTTAATGGACTCAGCATCTGCCGAATCTCGCACCAATCGGCTTACCCAAGTCGGTGATTTGCTGCATGACTTCCGCCAATCCCTCGAAGATATTCACGAAGTTCTCAAGGTTCCGGACATGCATAGCATGTTCAGCTTTGAGGTGCGAGATAAGACCAAGGATATGCCGCAGCTTGTCCAGGACTGGAACATGTCCTACGCGCGAACCATAGCGCAAAACGCTCTCACCATGGTTATGAGCCACCATGGAAACATGGAAATCTAGCAAGTAACCAGAGGGCACTGCAAGGTGGAAGAAGATGGACAGGAGAAAGACATCAAGGCTATCATGGACTCCTGCACCGGATATGGGTGCCACGTAGCTGATTTGACCAGCTACGACACTCCCTTCTTCACCCGCGTGGACACGCCACCTCCGCCTTCCGAAGAAACAGCTGAAGTTTTCGACGATGATCAAACCATATCTGATTTGAACATCTCGGAACGCTATCAAAACGAGGTTGATGTATCCAGCGAGCCGGTAGCTCGTACCTCTCCCCCTGCATCATAGAGTATTAGAAAAAACAATGTGTTATTCTGAAAATAATTTGGGTCTATAAATATGTAGTATTTATACTTCTGCTAGTGCTAAGCTTTATTTTATCTATTCAGCACGTTTGGCTTTAACATTATGTGCCTGAAATGTTTGCATAAGCACTTGTATTTTTGGTCTGCACTTATCATTTATCTGGCTTTCCGCCTCGTCCCTTTCATGAGCCGGCCAATTTTTAGCACAGAAACTTTGCCGAGCAACGGAGCTTAATTGCTAAACCAGTTTAAACTTGGAAACAAAGCCGGCCTCTAGTACCAACAATTCACTACTCGGAAAATGCCCGCATCCAGCAATCAGACAAATAACCAAAGTATAGACTAGAAAATTTAGATTTATACCCGAAGGTAGCAATTTTAGAATCGAAAATCTAAACCAGAACAAACATGAGCATAAAGTACTTTCAAGTATTCTGGGATTTTCGACTGTGACACGGTCATTCAGAAATAAGATGGTAAAAAACTTCTCAGAAAAAATTTGAGGCAACTAAGACTTTATTTCTCATTGAACATGTACACATATATGATTACAAAGAAAAATGAACTAAGAATAAAAAGGACGTAGCTGAGAAATATTCAATGGTCTATCTAATTCATCCGGGTTTGTACTGCCTCCAGCTCTCTTTCTCTTCTTAGTAGCAGGTCTTTCTTTGACTGGCTGCATATCAGTTAGGTAGTATGAACCATTATGCAATACTCGACTAACTAAACATGGCCCTTCCCATAATGGGGAAAGTTTGTGCTTTCTTTGCTGCACAAGCCGGAGAACCAAATCACCCTTATTGAAAGACCGATTTCTGACTCTCTGGCTTTGATACTTGTGTAACTTCTGCTGATAGGCTATTGATCTCATCTCAGCAATGACGTGAACTTCTTTGACTAACTCGAGATCATTTTGTCGAGAAATTTCGGCATCCTCTTCAATATACGCGGCTACTCTAGGAGAAGTGTGAATCAAATCACTAGGAAGAACTACTTCTGCGCCATAGACCAAGAAGAAAGGTGTGTATCTGGTTGACCTGTTTGGAGTTGTTCGCAAACTCCATATGACAGAAGGTAATTCCTCTGCCCAAGCCCCCGCAGCACGTCGTAGTGGTTCTTCGAGTCTTGGTTTTAGGCCTTGTAGGATTAAACCATTTTCTGTTTCGACTTGTCCATTAGCTTGTGGATGTGCGACTGACGGAATGTTAAGCCGGATATTTTGTTCATTGCAGAATTCGTCAAGTTCTCCCATAGAGAAGTTACTCCCGTTGTCCATGATAATGCTATGCGGATAACCATATCAAATTATGACATCCTCCACAAATCTTCTGGCTATTGCTCCATCACAACTAGTGACGGGTTTAGCCTCAATCGATTTGGTGAATTTATCCACCATCACTAAGAGGTGAGTAAATCCACTTGGAGCCCGTTTAAACGGTCCTACCATGTCAAGCCCCCAGACCACAAAAGGCCATGTTATAGGTATTGTTCGCAGCTAATCAGACGGAACGTGAGCTTGCTTGGTGTATTTTTGGTAGCCCTTGCACGTCTTGACCAGCCGTTCGGCATCTTCCTTGGCTGTAAGCCAAAAAAACCGTGTCGGAAAGCTTTTGCCACTAGAGATTTGGCTGTAGCGTGGTGACCACACTCGCCTTCGTGGATCTTTCGTAAGATTTCCACTCCTTCTTCCGGAGATACACAACGCTGAAAAACCCCAGATGCACTCCGCTTATAGAGCTCACCACTAATTATAGTATAGGCTTTTGCTCGTCGGACGATCTATCGGCTCAGAACTTCGTCTTCGGGTAATTTTCCGTCTACCAAGAAATCAAGGTAGGGTTGAGTCCAGCTGGGAATCACAGCCAGAACTACTACTAAAGGTGAGTCGGATTTGGTCGGATATTCCTCATCCACTCCTTTTATAGAGGGAACCTTGAGGTGCTCTAAAAAAACGCCATCTGGGGCCTTTTTCCGGGCAGAGCCTATTCAAGATAGTGCATCTGCTTCCTCATTTTCTGTTTGAGGGATGTGTTGAACTTCAAACCCTTCAAACGATTTAGATAGTTCATCCACGATAGCCCTATATGCCGACATGTGCTTGTTTGCCTTACAGATATCCGACACTTGTTGAGCAACAAGATCCGAATCTCCATAACACATTAAACGTCGAATGCCGATATCCTTAGCAATCCGGATTCCATGCAGTAACGCTTCATACTCGGCAATGTTATTTGTCGCCGTGAAGTGTATCTGCAATACATAGAAAAGTTTATCTCCTTGGGGTGATTTGAGCACCACGCCAGCCCCCGAGCCCCCGAGCGCTTTAGACCCGTCAAAATGCAAGGTCCAGTATTCCGACTCTGGCAGGGTCATATTCTCTGTTGTCTCTGTCCAATCAGTGACAAAGTCAGCGAGGATTTGGGATTTGATTGTTGTACGATGTTTGTACTCAATGTCGAAAGCTGAAAGCTCTATGCCCCATTTGGCGACGCGTCCTGTGGCGTCACTATTGTTGATTATATCTCTCATGGGAGATGTGGTCACCACGGTAATTTGATGTTCCTGAAAATAATGTCGTAACTTACGAGATGATAAGAATACACCGTAAGCCAGCTTTTGATAGTGCGGATACCAATGTTTTAATCCAGTTAAGACCTCACTGAGATAGTAAGTCGGACGCTGCACCAGGTGTTCCTGATTTTCCTCTGGTCTCTCCACCACCATGACAATACTGATGACCTTGTTTGTCGCAGCGAGGTAGAGCAACATCGGTTCCTGTGGTTCTGGTGCTGCAAGGATGGGAGCAGATGAGAGTACTGCTTTCAGGTCTTGTAGCGCAGCTTCAGCTTCATCGGTCCAAACGAATTTTTTGGTCTTTTTCAAGAGCTTGTATAGTGGTGCGGCTCTTTCGCTGACCTAGCTTACAAACCGACTGACTGCGGCAATGCAACCAGTTAGTCTTTGAACGTCCTTCAGGCGAGTTGGCCTGGAAATATTGAGTATAGCCTTGATTTTGTCCCGGTTTACCTCTATGCCTCTTTGAGACACGACAAAACCTAACAATTTTCCGGCTGGAATCCCAAAGAAACATTTCTTCGGGTTAAGCATTATGTTGTATTTTCGTAAATTGGCAAACGTTTCCTCCAAGTCGGAAATCAAGGTTTCCTTCTTTTTGGACATCACCGCAATATCATCCACATATGCATGTACATTGCGTCCGATTTGATTATGGAGGCAACGCTGCATAGTGTGTTGGTACGTAGCTCCTGCGTTCTTGAGCCCAAAGGGCATCGTAACGAAACAAAAGGTTCTGAAGGGGGTTATGAATGAAGTTTTGACTTTGTTAGATTCCTTCATCCGGATTTGGTGATAACCGGAATATGCGTCGAGAAAACATAGGAGTTCCGAGCCTGCCGTAGAATCGATAACTTGATCAATCCTAGGCAGAGCAAACAGATCTTTGGACAAGCCTTGTTCAAGGCAGTATAATCAACATACATCCTTAAATCAGTGGTGTCCTTTTTAGGGACCATTACAGGATTGGCCGACCACTCAGTGTGGATGACCTCTTCTATGAATCCGGCTTACTCGAGCCAAGATAGTTCCTTAGCTATTGCCTTACGCTTTTCATCGCCAAAACGTCGTAGGGACTGTTTGATGGGTTTAGCGTTCGGGTGTACATTTAAAGAGTGCTCGACAAGTTCCCTAGGTACTCCGGTCATGTCAGATGGCTGCCATGCGGATATATCTTGATTTGCTTGGAGGAACTAGACGAGCGTGCTTTCCTATGCACTATCTAGGCCTACGCCTATCTGGGTCACCTTTGAGGGGTCATCATCCTTCAACGGCGTCTTCTTCGTCTCTTCCGATGCCTTGAACTCCGGATTCGGCTTTGTCACCTCCTTCTTTGTTGCGGGCATCTCGGACGGATCTATGGTCTTCTTGATCTCCTGGTACTCCTGGGCGTGCAGCACGGCTACAGCAAAGGCGTCATTTCCGTCATCGCACTCTCGCTCCTTCTTCGGGTCTCCCCTGATGGTGATCACGCTGTTGGGACCTGGAATTTTCATCATATTGTGAATGTAACATGGACGAGCCATAAAAGCCCAGTAAGCCGGACATCCGAATATAGCGTGGTACGTTTTCTTGAACGGGACCACTTCGAAGGAAAGTGCTTCCGTCTGATAGTTCTTTGGAGTTCCAAAGGTCACATCCAAAGTGATTTCTCCTAGGGAATTTGCTTGTCTTCCTGGGACAACTCCGTGAAAGATCACAGAGTTGTAATTCAGCTGGGTCTCCAAGATCTTCATCCAGCGTAGCGTTTCGACATATAGAATGTTAATGTTGTTGCCGCCGTCCATGAGAGTCTTGGAGAAACCATAGACATCAATAAGTGGATTGATGACTAATGCGTATTTTCCTCGCATGTGCAACTTAGGTGGATGGTCAGAACGGTCAAAGGTGATCGCCACTTCCGACTAGTCCAAGAATTGAGGGACAGCCGGAACTGTTGCGTTGAGCTCATGTAGAACTATTTTGTTGACCTTAGCTGGTTGAGATCCTAGGAAGGTGACGTAAGTGTCCTTTGTTGGGAAGTTCTTCCCTTCCGGCTTGGGATTTGAAGCATCAGCTTCCTCCATGTCGGAATCTTCCTTGGTCTCTTTATCTTTTTTGGGATTCTTCTTTCCCTTCTTCCACTTAGCCCTGTAGCCAGCAGTATCGTCTTTCTTGATGTTGTCATTAAAACGACACTCGGTGTTTGTGTGAGACGAGCCCCCATTGGCATCTAAGTGATGCACACACGGGTTATTGGCAATGTCGGCCCAAGAGTAGGTTTTGCCAGGTTGCTGGTCTCCTCTACCCTGGACTCTTGATGTCCCATGACCACGTCCACGGCCTCCGCCACGCCCTCCTCATCCTCCAGACCTGAAAGTAGCAGTGACCACTGCCGTTTCCGCGTTGGGTTTTTCTTCTAGGGTGTTCTTGCACTTCTGAGCTTGTTGCTTTGGTTGTTTTGCCGACTATGGCACAGCTAGGGCATTAAGTAGTCCCTCTGCATTGTTGTCCACATATGCATACTTGCTCGTTGTTTCTATCATCTCTCCCAAATCAGTTACTTTGTCGCACTTCAAGCGATGACGCAGTAAACCAATTGGAAGTCCTGCAATGAAAGCTTCAGTCGCAGTTTGGTCATTTACCCCTTCACAAGAGTTTTTAGTGTCGATCAATCGTCCGAGATAATCTCAGCAAGTTTCTCCGGCTTTCTGGGTGCAACGCTGTAGGTCTCCTACTGTACAGGGCCTCCGATATGTGCCTTCGAAATTCCGAAAGAACACGCTTTGCATGTCATACCAGTTGTGAATGGTGTTCTCCAGAAGTTCATTGAGCCATGATCGTGTCGTCTTCCGCAACATGAGTGGGAGATATCGGGTCGCGACCAGGTTGTTTCCTCCTTTGGCGATACAGCAAGCCTGGAAAAAATCCTGGAGCCAAGTATTTGGTCGAGCTATACCGTCGTAGGCTTGAATGTGTCTTGAGATAGCAAATCCTTTCGGGAATCTTGTTTCTCTTATGCGTGGTCCGAAGCATTTTGGGCCCACGCATATATCATAGTTTCGTAGCGCTGCGCCTCTATGTTGGAGTTAATCCTGTGCCTTGTGTCACTTGGGGATAGAGATCGCCCTAAATGACGGATATGGCTATGGTGCCTTGGAGCTAGACTTCGGCTTCTGCCACCACCTCCTCCGCCGCGACGCCCTCCTTGGCCTCCTTAGGAGTCGTTGTGATGGTTGCTTGGTGGAGAGGATGGAGCAGCTGGATTGTTTCCGGCTGATCGCCGGCCTCCGTCCGGAGCATCATTATTCCGATTCTGGGGAGGGTCTTCATTACAACGAGCCCCTGCCGGCTTGACTCAGCATGGTGTCTGTCGTTCCTTCGTCCATCAGCCGGACGGCTTGTATGTCTAGGAGGTGGCATTCTTTGATGGTCCTCCTCCCGATGTTTCTCTTTATCTTCTTCCCTGCGATCGTTCGACTCTCGCCGGGGAGGATTCTTCGGATACAGTGTAGCAATTGCCTCTTGCTCAGCAGCTGGAGTAACATTGCGCCAGTCACGTGCAGTTTTGTGATGATGTCCTGAGGGTCCGGTTCTTGAGTAGTTGTCTTCCCGACGGTCGGAAAGGTGGTGCTGTTTCGGAGCACGTTGGGTCTTACGTCATTCCAGGCCGGATCCGTGCGACATTGGTCGGATTGGGAGACCAGTTTTCTTCTTCCGGACTTCGCGGCCTTCTGCTGCTCCAGACCCTTGGTGAGTAGCTTAATGCCCAATCGAACCTGTTCTGGACCTGGATTATTTTCCAGGATGTCTCGAGCAGCGACAGTGTTCTGCACCGGTGTTGGGTACACCAGATATCCCTTGCTGTCGAGCCGAGGCATCCCCGGATCTCCCTCAAAGAGAACCTTACGAACTTTCGGAAATTAACTGTCATGTGTATGTCGTTTTTGGTTCTTCTGATGTTGCAGAGAGATAAGCTTCTCCGTCTTGGCCATGCATTTCTTTTCTTCCTTGATGTTCTTAGCTTCATTCAGGAGTACTTGGCAACGCGCTTCTGGGGCTTGGGCCCTTTCGTCCAATTTCGCAGCAGTTAGCTCTGCTGCAGTAGGGATAGGTGTGGTTAATGCAGCATCGATGAGTTTATGGCCACCTGCTGTGACAACGTGTCCATCCACCGCTTCTTCTTTGGGCTCTTCTGGATAAGTGCTCCATCCGAGTCTTCCTCATATTCCTCGGCAATCACCTCCTCTACTGGAAGTTCTGTTGTCGGGGTCTTGTTCTTCTTGTTCCTCTTCTTTGATTTCTTGGCAGCGCCGGTAGCAAAGACGGCTTTGGGTCCGTTTCCAGAGTCAAGCTCTGATCGGTACTTTCGGACATCTAGAGCTCGGGATTATCTCCGATATCCATGTCATCCTACGCTTTGGGAGAGTTTTCCCCGGATCCTTCATCCATAGCTTCTCCTTCTTCTGCAGCTTTGGAGTTGTACTCCTCTTCATACTCCATGGAGAACTTTTGGAAATCCGCCGACGTCATCGAGTCATCCAAGGATGCGGGTAAGTCGGTGTTTATTCCGATCGCCTCCAGCACCGAGTTAGTGTTGTCTCCAGCATAGGTAGAGCCGGATACGGATCCAACGTATCCGACGAAGTGCGATGCATGGGTCCTAAGGTAGTTGCGGCTTTCCTCATGGGCTTCCTCGAAAATCTTGATGGTTTCGAGAACCTCATCCACGCTTGCGTCTTGCATCATCATGCGCCTCAACGTGTGCCTCAGGAACGGTTGATCTGTTCCGGCGTTGACAGAGGCGGAACCAAGGTTGTTGTTGTGATCCTCCTGGATTTCAACCTCAACGGATGGATCGATCTGGGATTCGGCCTCGCTAAGGAGATCCACTCCAGATTCGATTTGAACCGTAAGGTCTGCTTCAGGCTCGGATTTCTCCACTATCTCCGCAACAGGTGCGGGCTAGGTGGTATTAGGGTTTTCTGAGATCTGGAACTCTGCCGCCTCCACGGACAAAGGGGACTCAGAAATTTCTTCTGCCTCTATCATCACCGCTGGGGTGGGTGGGATAGGTTCAGCGAATCCGATGTACACATTGATCTTGCCGAAAGACATAATGGTGTAGGCAGTCACGTCCACCCTAGCTGGAATCCAGGTCTCGTCGAGAACGATGAGAGGGACGTTGCTGGCGTAGAGGATGCGACCAATGGCGATGGTCTCGCCGATTCTGATTCTTGCAGATTCCACTCGGAACGCAGATCCGAAGCTCACTTGTCCCATGGTGGGCGCCAACTGTCATCGGATTGATGACAAGTACGCCATGAGGGGGTTCTCGGGGCGTGTGGAAGAGAGGGGTGTGAGACATACGGTATTCCGGGACGGTGAGCACACAAGTTTACCCAGGCTCGAATCCGCCAGCTTTGGACGGATCCTACTCCTGCTAGCAATCCAATAATACGGCAGAGCCGGAATATGGGTTACAAGGGTTTCGCCTGTGCGAGTTGAGATTGTAGACTATTGTGAGGGTGCCCTAAAGGCTCTCCCTAGGTCGTCTTATATAGATATTCGGCCTAGGGTTTACAGGAGAGATCTATTCGGCTACGACTAAGAGTCGGTTGCAGAGTACATCTTGAACTACAAGTAACACTATGGGCCTATGTCGGTAAGTCTTCTGGGCCTTCCTGTAGCCGGACTGGACTCCGTCTCTTCTCTCTGATTGGGCCGTCCGTGAAGCAAAGCTCTAACCCAAAGTGGGCCACCCTGGTCAGTGAGGTACAGTGAGGATACCTAGAAAGTATATCCCCAACAATTGCAACCTTAAATGGGTGTCCACCCTGCATTGGAGATGCATGTAATCTCCATTTACACACATTACTTTCCCTACAATGCACCCTAAATCTCTTTTGGTCGCTCTTCAATGATAAATTCGAACCCAACTCTGATTGCATAGGTTGCAACTGCATATCTGTAGTCCTCCACATTCTCAAAGACAGTCCCCTCATCAATTGTAGGATTGTCCCTGTCAAAGTGTATCACTGGCATATCCTCGTCTTTGTCGTCGTATCTACATACCATTTCCACATCTTCACATTCCTCTTCCTCATTGGTCCCATAGTCAGGCTCAAAGTTCGAATCAACCAAATATTCCCTACTCTCCATCATATCAGGGTCAGCAGCCACGTCTGGATATACTTTCTCATCATCATCCGCACCGCCACACATTTCAGTGTCTTCATGCTCGCTTGACAAAGCATCATGCTCAAGGACAAGCTGTACAGACGTCATGCGGTTACCAACACATATCCTTGCCATCACCATGGGACTATAAACACTAATTAGGGTATGCAGAAAAGGAATCACAGTTCTTACCCTTCAATGTGGATGCACGGCACCTTCTCTGGGCTCCATACCTCCAAAGCTCTGCACCCTGCTTCCTCTTCCCCTGTTTCGTTCTCCTCTGTGCTCTCCAGACTTGAAGGAGATTCCGTGCTCTCCAGCCGCGCAGGACCCATCTCCATGTTCTCAAGCCTCGCAGAATCCATCTCCGAGCGGGATCCGGATCACCAGCGTTGTTGGGCGCCTAACCCAACGGCCGACTCTCGGTTTTCGTTTCCAGACATGCCTGGGCGATGGACGGCGGCAAGGAGACATGGCAGAGAGGGGAGGGGAGGGGAGGGGACGTGAGGGGATGGTAGGGAGGGGAGGGCGGGAGGACGATGGCCCAAGGGGAGGACGAGAGCGATGCCAGACCGAATGGAGTGGCGGCGACAGGAGCAGAGGTGCGGAGCAGAGCGGATCTGGTTGCGACAAAACATGGAAAATTACACAATAATGTGTTGGTGGGCGGCACCAGCCCTCGAACCTGGGATGCGCGCTGTCGAAGGTGGCGGAGGCAGGCCCGCCAGTCAGAAAACATGCCACGTCGTCATCCCCTGTTTCTGATGCTCTTTTAAAAAAAGAAAACACGCCATGTCGTCATCCCCTGTTTCTGATGGTGTTGCTACAATTCGACGGTACATAGTGGCATAGAAATAATATCGTATAAACATAAGGGCACAATCGTCAACATTTCTAAAATGAAACCTGGTCTCATACCTGTCCTCGTACATTGCCCGATTAGGTGGATAGCCACGACCGATCTTTTTAATACATTCGCACTCTTATGCTGAGAAGGGAAATACAGATTGAGCGGTTAATGCAATGAGTATCGAATTATTACCCTCTAAGGAAATGGGAGATGATTATTTTCACGCATTCCCGTAGTCCAAACCTACTGTTAGTCTGTCACTCCCCTGCTCCGACAAACCACAGTTCACCTTGTGCAGCTCCTCTGTGCCGCACCACCTAGGGTAACATGGCCCCGCCTAAGCAGCCGCCGCCGCTGCCGCGACAGCCGCCGAAACTGGGGTATTTAGCCCCTCTAAGGCAGGCCATGAAGCTCTACTTCAAGGTTGGTCTCCCATTGCCCTGCTAGGTGGATGATTTCACCGAATGCACCAAATCGGCCGTGGCGGCAGCGTCGGCATCGTCGACGCCGGATGCGGCAAGCAGGGCCAAGAGAGTGATGTGGATAAATCGTGCGGCGGCATTACGGCATGCTCTAGGCAGTGGGAACAAGGTACATATCAAATTGTTGATGAGAGCACGCCGCTGAGGGTACACACCCTCGAACAGGGCAGCGCCAAGGTCTAGGAACTCTCGCGTCCACGCTTCGGCGTGGGCTACCTTACCGCAGTGGGGGAGGATGGGAACACGCCATCTGCAGCAAAGACGCTCCATCCAACGCACTGTCGGAGGTCGTATCGTGGCGGCGACCAAGCATCTACACTCAACATGTTGGATTGTTTAACAGCCGGAGCCGGCGGTGGGCATCAGCTCAGCGCCAGAATTCAGGTTCCAGTTCACACGGACCTCTGATCCCAAGAAAAAGATACCGAATTTCAGTTTCGAAGAAATCATTGCAGCGGCGCGGATGGTCCAACTGAACCGGGATTAGCGCATGCAAAGCGGTCGTGCATGAACGATGCAGATTTCTTGTTGTTTAGCGGGAAGGCAATAGATCAGTTTGGGGTTAAATGATCAAAGAACTTACGTCCTCTTAAGGCAATTGGCCAGCCAACTTTTCTGGTAGAGATATGAAGTTTCTTCAGTGTAGAATAGTTAAGTTCAGACTGAAGAATGGCTTTTGTAGATGAAATACTGACGAACTATTCTATAAACTAGTAGGAAGTTTAGCCCACTTTTGTGCAGGTATAAGATCATTTTGTATGGAAGTACTACTGTTGTAAGCAAATACTATCAAGTATATATTTCCTTCAATTACTAGTCATGGTTAAATCTAGTTAACTGGCATTTTTTTTATCCTAGACTACAGATTTTGCGTCTGATGTCTGTGTTGTAAACCATTTTTCCTTTCTCTTGTGTTGTCTGCAAAATGGTCCTGCAGTTCAACATGTTACAAATATAGCTAGCTACCTTGTACTTGAAGAGGAGATGGTCTATATTTTCCTAGAATCCACAAAATTGACATTGCTCATTGCCAGCCCACCCTCTTTTCATGAGGTTGTCCTTGGTTATTCATAGAAATTATAAAGCACGGTGTTCAACTACATCGATTCAAACTATTACACACACTACATCAAATTCATTACCCACACATACTACATCGATTCAAACTATTACATACACATACTGCTTCAAATTCATTACCCACACATACTACATCGATTCAAACTATTACACATTTTAGTCGATGCTAACTTCCTGCTACGCTCTCCATACTACAAATTCATTAGCCACACATACCATAGCAATTCACTAGAGCTCTGTCTTCACTCGAGGGAAATCAGAACCACCAGCTTGTCCAAGCCTAGTTCCCCCACCGAAACTGTGTGTGCTGTCGCAAAACGGTGGTGGTTCTGTGCCATCGATCCTTCTAGGCTAACACTGCAGGCGACGAGGATGCTTTCTGGCAGCCTCTTCGGGGCCCTGAAGGCCATGTACCTATTCCAGAACCTCCTCCGGGTGGATGATGACCGGGTGCTTCCATCAAAGTTGTCGCCCTGCCCTGCTTGGAATCTGCACCTCGTACATCTTAGGAACGGCGTCAGGATCTTTTAACCACGCCTTTACCTCGATGACCCATCTGTTTCTCGGTGGCACGATTTCCACCAGCTCGCCGCCAAGGCTACTGATGACCTGCTTGCGGGCCTCCGGCTCCTAGGCATTCAATGGGAGGCCATCAAAGTCGAGTTTGGAGAAGAAATGAAGTTGCCCCAAGCGATCGTCTCACCCATAGGCGCGGTGCCAACGCATGAAGCTCATTTTCTCCCCGCAACACTCAAAAGAACGGGAAGAATGCAGAACATGCTCGGTGTCTGAGCTGTGCTCGAATCGGACAAAAAATTGAATGGCAACGCGCATACCTCAATATTAACCTCATTTCGTCTCATCCCAAAACGAGACCTGAAAGCCGACAACAACTCTGCCGGCGACACGTCGGGACGGACGCCCAGCATGGTGGCCATGAGAGCGTGGTCGTCGAACTGTTGTGCCAGGGCTACCATGCCTGGGGTGCATGGCAGCACGCAACTGCCAGAGGCAGGTCGCCGACCAGGATCGCCCGACGGGACACGCTCCGCTGTGCGAAAAGGACTAGCCAGGCGAGATATTAGTCCGGGGACGCGAAGCTCCAATGCGGGGGACGATGCGACAGCGATGGCGGCGAGCTTCGATTAGAGGCGTGCGAGGTTGACCAGACATGGTGGGAATGCAAATTAGAGCAAGTGCAAGCTCCAATCCGAGACGAGCAGCCGAAGCTGAGCAAAGGTTATGGGGAGGGGAGAAGGGCAGAAGAACAGAGCAGAGCAAAGAAATAGATCTGGTCCACCCAGGGATCTCGTACACGCAGGGGTAAACTAGTCCACGACCGCAAAAGATAACGGGGAATACTGACCGGGCGGGCCAAGAAGAGTTGACCTAACGGTGGTATTTGAGTTCAACCGTTTTTCTTCTGGTTCAAACGACCGTTTGGCCGTTAGATTTGTATTCACCCTCATTTGGCCCTTCTAGACAATTGGCGATTCTACTATGGCCCCTCCGCGAGATTGATGACAACTCGGGTACCAGGATGCGCTCGCCCAGGAAGTTTGGTACCGCAAACCAACAATCCCAACAATGATGCCACTCGGGATGCATTCTTTGTCAATCGATGGGAGAGGGAGCTCTCAATGTACGAAGGGGACGACCCACCTATTGTGGACAACAATGAGGCTGGTCGGTGGCTATGGTGGGGTGCCCGGACCCTCTAGGACGTGATGGCCCACATCACGGCGGAAGGTTACTCATGCATGCGCTACCTGCACTTTCATCTCTTCCCGCCGAAGAAGGATGGGCATGGGCGTGGTGTTGTAGCCATTCGAGAGCCCTCGCCCCCATGTGGTCATCGTCGCCTCGAGCATCCAAGGTCAGGAAACTGGCTTGTGCCTTCATAATACACCCTGGTCATGAACCAGCTCAGGCTTGCTGGTGAACCAGAGGGTTATCCAAGCCAGCGCTCTGCCACTCGCGCCTCCTGTTGGGAATATGCCCTAGAGGCAATCTTGTATGATGTAATTCCCAATGTATTCATAAAGTTATTAAGTTGTCCTTGTATGAACGTCTAATGTATATTATTGAATATGTGATTCAGTTGTGGAACTATATATTCATATTGTTCATACTAAATATCCTTGGTCGTTGAGGTTGTGCTAGACACACAACTTAGACTAATTTGAAAGTCGGCGGATGACTCGGTTCCACTTGTCATGGGCATGGTGATGCTATTCCGACTTACACGATGTAACACCCTCGAATCGGCTCTATGCAAGTTTTAGTGTTTCCCGCCAAACCCGCATAGAAACGATTCAAAGATGCCCACCAGGCACTTGCGTGCGGGTGGAAAACAAAGTAATATCATTGCACAATAGTCCACGATGGAACCCACAGAACATATATATACAAGAACGACTCCACGAGTCAAGAATATAGATATACAATACGAAGATCCAAATTACCTTGAAAACAATACAACATCTGAGTACGGATAAGATGCAAATGGGGCTAAGAGCCCTGAAAATAACCAGTGGCGTCCATAACCTTGCCTAGGCCAAGCCGGAAGGGTAACCTTGCTAACGACATCGAGGTCATACCTGTTACAACAAAAGGGGTGCCGACAAAATGCAAAGAGAAAAGGGAGCGGTAAGTACTGAGGCCAGTACACGGCGAGTCTAGAATTCGGAGACTCTTGCCTACATAGGTATGGTGGGCTGAAGCGGTAGCGAAGCATGCACTAAACAACCTATAAAAACTCAATTCAACTGTCGGCTAATAGAGAGGGATAATAAACACCTATTCGGATCCAACCTAATAGTAACACCAAAACATACCCATCCTGATATTTCCCCCTCGAGACCAAACGAGGAAGTCAAACCAAGGAACTCACATATTTGACAGTTTTATTCATTCCATTATAGTTGCAGCACTTACTAGTCAGATATAGATAGGATGAGTCATCCTGATATCATAAGCAGTGGGCAATTTTAGTTAACCATTCCGTTGTAGTTATAATACTTACTAGTCAGATATAATTAGCATAATCCATCCCAAATCCAACAGTTGTTGGTAATTTTATTTACTCATTCCGTTGTAGTGAAACTGATTACTAGACATGTTAAAATCAAGTTTATAGCACTACTTTAGTTTAGTTATGGTTGTCTATAATCGAGAAATTATGCTCCAAGTCGTCCATAACCGCGAACACGGCTTTCAGAAAGATTTACCCTGCAGGGGTGCACAAATAGCAATACACATGATCAACCTCGGGAAGAACCAAATAAAACACAATGAGGCATCACAATAATGCATTCACATGATTTATAAATTATTTCAAGGGGCCGCCACAATAAGCTACCCGCAACGAAGTTGGCCGGCTCTAAGACGGACCCAAGGTTTGTGACGACGATGGTAAACGACTGGGAACTCGAAAGTGTGACTGGGCTTGTCGATACAACATAAACATGACACAGGGTTCCTAAATAGTATAGGTGTTCCACGCACAATCGTAAATAAAGCATTAAAGCATGACATAAGTACATGATAGTAATAAAACCCTAAACTAGTTTGTGGCCCCAAGAAATAAAGTGTGAATCAAGCTCAGGCAAAGGGGGATCCATAGGGTCTCCCGTATGTAGATAGTGCGAATAGTCAAGGAACATGAATCAAGTACTCGGGACCTACGGGACACAAAGTGAGCAGTTAAAAATCAAATATTATCTATTGACCACCGATGCCTCTGCATTAGTTATCTCTATTCCTAGCATTTTAATTATCAAATTGTAATTAAAGCCATGATCATGTACAACATTAAGCATGTGGCAACCTCTAACAACTGTGGAACTCGACGACTCGAACTAACACCTGAGCAAGAAACTACGACTCGCAAGGCCAACTGTCTACCAAATAACAGGTAGTAGGAGGTATCCAAAGCAATATAGAGGCTGCACGAAAGGTAAGTGGTACGGAAAACTAAAGCACCGTGATACAGATAGCAATAGATCAAAAGGAGGAAGTAAAGACTATAAATGCAAAATAGGTAGAAAGAGAAAGATTGCTCGCCTGGGAAATACTTCCAAATATACATTATCCAGCTTGTCGACACTCGCATCAACTCAATGGCCCAATCAGCGAAGAAGCAAAGCACTAAAAGAAACACCAGATGCACTATTTAATACTACGGTAGAAAATCGGGCATGATACATGTATGATGTATGATATGGCAAAGATGCGATGCAACTAGACAATATTAAGTGGAACCGGGGTCCCGACAATTAATTAGGTGGTTTATGATGTTTAGATACCCATAATCTAAATATTATATTAACAAGTCAAAACATGGCATCAGTTCGTTACATAAATTTAAATGGAGACAATATAATGTTAGAAAAGCCCGGCTATGAACTTCATATTTAATTATTAGGTGAATCGACCAAATACTCCCAAATGACAAGTATGTATGCAATCATGTACATTTTATATATGTACATTTTATATGCAACAATTTAAATATTATATTTATCAAAATAGGGCAAGGACTGGGGTCTCACGATTTGGATTGCCGAGACGAGGAGATGGTCCTCGCACTATACGAAAGTAGCCCATGGCATAGAAGTATCAGATGTCCGGAAGAAGACCTTGTCGAAGGACGGCGACGTCGGACAACGGTGTTCGGTGTGGCAAGATAAAGGTGTGCCAAACTTGACGAAGTAGAATATCCATGGAATGGTGGCGGGTTGAATATGTCAGATAGAACAAAACCGAAGCAATCGCTCTTGTAGGAATTATGTCGAGCACTTGGCTAAAGATACAGACATAGCCAATGCAGAACCAAAACCACAATCCCCTCGGAAGTTGTTAACCTGCTCATCAGAGAAGAAAAAAAGACAGTCTAAGCAGGACTGGCACGAAGTGCAAGCATCACTGAACCAAACGATAAGGCACCATCGGCCGGACTGGAGTTGCTGCGTACACGGAAGCCAGAGACGAAGAGGGGCAAATATTTTACCTGTAGGCGTCGATGCTAGCGATAGAGCAGAGCAAGGCGTGGTCTGCCCTTACGCGTGGGGTTGGAAGTTGGGTCAGGCCCTCCTGGCACGGGACTCGAACGGGGCAAGGGCCTGGTCGATTGGCCAGGCCAGGGGAAGAAGGAAAACAGAGCATGGCGAAGTGGCCCTGGGGATCTACTGCTGGCGTGTGGTGTTAGGTAGCTGACAGGAGCAGTGTTGCTGGCGATGGAAACGAGGGAAGATTGTGCCGTCGGCCGGCGAGAAATCCAAAGAGCTGGTGATTTTGTGGTGCATGCGAGTGATGGCGACCATGTACGATGGAGACCTAGGGAATATGTGGTGAAAGCTCACATGCGATTCAATCAGATGGAATATTTTCTGCTTGCTAATCGATAAATCAAAAGGAATGATTTGGCGGCGTGTGGTGTGTTGGATCGATTGGGTAGCTAGCTAGCTGCATGGATCAATTGGGTAGCTAGCTAGCTCTTGGAGAATTCTTCACGGGGCTCGCGATGATCTGCTTCTGTCCGATGAGAGAAAATCAGAAGAGCTGGCGGCGGCGGAGGAAAAATAAGGACACGGGGAATATGGCTTAGATTAGAAGGCTAAGGTTTGTGAGGAAAAAGGGGATGGACTATTTATATAGTCTAAAGTAGATTAGATGAAACTAGCTTTAGGCTAAAATTTTAGACTGGATTTTTGTCTAATTTTATTTTTGGTGAAATAAGAAAAACTTTTATGGCCACGTAACGGACCAAAAAATATTATTGTTTTATTATTTTAAAATAATAAAAAGCTAGTTTTATATCTATTAGACCATACGAATATTTAAGCAAAAGAAAATATGGACCACAAGTGAGTGGAGCCCATTTTCACTCCCTATATATATACTGGGGCACATATGCCCAGAAAGTTACGATTAGGTCATTCCATGCGTTGGTCATAGCTCTAATTCAGTCCAGCCGCCGTACCGGTCCTAGCAGTCCACCGCCGGTGCTCCTCCTTATACGTGTGGATACTAGCAGAGGTGTTGCACGATCAGAACATCGACAATCATGAGATTAGATTGGATCATGACTACACTACATTCAACAGACGCGTTTCACCAGTAATCCGCAACCGCGTGTCTAGTGGTAATCCTTGTGGCCTTCTAGCTCAGCTAGATCTTAGGATCACCGCGTAGGAAAATTTTGTTTTATCATTATGTGGCCCAACACCTCCTTGGAGCGCATGCCCATGCCTGAGCTGGACTCCGCCTATGCCTTGTGGGAGAAGGAGGAGCAAGCCTACCTTGCGCATTGTGGCGACTACGGCCAGGGCTACAGCCTTTGCAGCCAGCGATTGTCGAAGTGCGCGCGATCACCGATGCACGCGCCTCCCGGAGTACTAGGTAGGCTCTCGTTGTGTCGCGTACGCCGAGCAACGACAAGGACGACGAAGACGAGGAGTACTGCGAAGACGCCTTCTATAGGCCTAGGCAGGAATATAATTAGTTATTTTAATGTATTTCACATGTTATTCAAATTTATATATTACAAAAATAAAAAATTGACGTGTGTTATGGGGGCCACGACTGGGAGCCGAAGACCCTCCATTCCTGTGATCTATCCGGCGGTCCCCCATATGGCCAAAAAACAGTCACGTCGGACGTCATATGGGAGGCACGAGTAGATATGCTCTTAGTTCCTACATATGTGCCTGTATTGGTTTGGTTTGGGGTGTTTAGGTGCTTATCACAAAGTCATTTCTCGCACTCAGTAGCAATAATTTGGCCCAATGGATTTAAAAACATCCCTTCCTTCTTCAAAAAAACCTAGCCACCACCTCTTACCCCGTCGGCGATCGATGGGTCCTTTGCCCCCTCTGCTGCCGCTCCTGTGGGCTAGAGGGGGTGGGGACCCAAGACGTTCGTTTGTCCCCTCGACAAGGTCCCTAAGGTTAGTGTTTTATGGTGTCATGGTGGCGCATCTCAGTTAGTGGTGGATGCGCTACCCTAAATAATGGTACCCCGGCTTCAACCCCATTTCAGCGGTATTTACAGTGTCGAGAAGCCTATAGGATATGGTCTTCATAAGGCGTGTGCTCCGGCTTTGTGTGGTGTTGATATCATCGCCTATATGGTCCTGGAAGCCTTGGAGTGCGGCGGTACGCATTGCTTCTGGTTTGTGGTGGATTGTGGAGGATCTGGTAGCTTGACAGGCGGGGTGGTGCTGGCCTCGGATCCGGCGCTGAAGATGCTCATAGGGATTCTTCAGTCGATGTTCCTTAGCAGTGGGCTAGACCCAGTCTTATGGGGCTGGTGATTATTGTGGCTCATTAACGCCTTATGGATAAGGTTTGTTCAGTGTCAAAGTGTGGACCGACTATTGGTGATCTTCTTCTTCTCCAGCGATGGCGAAGGATTTGGGTCCTTAGAGTTGCGACGAGGACGGTTGGTAGCTATTCAGCAGTTTGTTTTCTACTTATTTTCTATTAATTGTATACATACCATCTTTTTATTGCTACCATTATAAATACAAGTAATGTATGCCCACAGGCATACATATTCAAAAAAAAATTGTTTCTGAAAAAATAATCTTTACACCACACTAATCTTAAAGCATCCCTTAGTCTGGTTTCAGGGGAACGCCTAAATCGGTCATTTTCATAGAGCCAACTTTTTCTCGCGCTTTCTAGGGAAACGACTACACGTGCCCGTGAGAGAGAGATGGCAAGATCTCGCCTGCATCCATGAAAATCTAGCAGAAGAAATTGGGTCACCACCAACTGATTTGCAATGCCTATTTTACACCTCTCTGCCTCACCGCCGAATCCCATGCCATTCCTCCTTTTTGATCTCTCCCTCAAAATCCTAATTTCACCAATATAGCACCCTGGTAAAACCACTACTAGAAAATCGCTTGGTGTTTCTGTTTTGTGCATCATCATAATCGCATGCTCATGTCATCATGCCACATTACATTTGAGCATCTTCATGTCTGCATGCATATGTTTGTCTCAAACTATTTTGCAAAAGTCTATCTTTGTTTTCTAAATATTCCCTCTCTATTTCAAATGTAAAACCCGGTCCTTCCGAATATTTTGTTTTGTCTACAAACTAATTACAAAAGGCTACTTAAAATAAATTAAATAAATAAAAACCTATTTAATAAAATCCCGGGGAGGCAGCCTACCCGGTCAGACCGAACCGGACCAGACTACCTACTACCCGGCCCAACCAAACCAGATCTATCAAAATCCTAACCCTAGACTAAACCCTAACCCAACCAGTCAATCACCCCGCCGTCGCCTGTCTCACACGCACACTAATCCGGTCCACACCACCCAGCATACGACGCAACCACACTGCCTCTCTCTTGTCGCCACGCACCGCCACTGACCCCACCCGCACGCGGCCGCACGTCGCGAGCGACGCGTCTGCTCTGGCCCCACCCAGCGCCTGGCCCCAGCTCCACCACCCCGCATCGGCATGTGACCCCCTCCTCTCTCCCTCACGCTCCTATTTCTCCTACCAACCGCCGCCAAGGTCACCTCGCTCCTCTGCTCGCGCCGAGGCCCCCGTCGCCTCGCTCCTTGCACGGATCCTCCGCTGCCCACCTACGTCTCTCCCTGGTGCAGCGCCGCTGTCACCGGCCACGCGTCTCCACCGCCGGTCGCCACGCATCACCGACCAGGCCCGAGCCCCCGCTCGCCTTAGCGAGAGCCTCCCTGCTCTCTGGGCTGGGAGCCCGCGACCCTATGACCTGCGCATCGCTCGAAACCGCAAGCTCGACCTCGCCCTATTCCGTCCGCCTCGCCGTCCTTTGCGCCCCGTCACCGCCGGCCAGATCCCGAGCCCGTGCCTCGGTCCCCTGCCGCCAGGAGCTCCTCTGGACGACCACGTCGGCGCCACCGCGTCGCCCTCCTCGGCTCGAGCTCACCATCCTCCACCCCGGCCGGTGCCCCGCACCTCCGTCTCGCCGTCCTCGCGTTTTTGCGCACGTAGAGCCCTGGAAGCCTGTGTATGCCTCGGTTTGATGTGGTGGTGCCCGTGTCCTTGTTTCGTGTGCAGTTCCTCTGCTCGACGCGGCTAGATGATGACCTTGTGGCTATTGTTCTGGAGCACGGCCACTGCTCGATGACCTGACCAAGACCCAGACCATGTTCCTAACGCCAAGTACCTCGTCATCTAGTTTTGGCTGGCAAGGTCTGTGATGATTGTCGGCGCCTACTCAAGTTGGCCATCGAGCCTGACATCAACAATCAGAGCCGAAACCCCAAGGCCTTTGACAAGGAGCACCGAGAACTTCACGGTACCCCAAGATCGCCTCCCTGGGATTCGAAGGCCGTTGCCCTAAAGACCGATCCCAGCGAGACCGAACCCCATAGACCCCCGGTGAACACCAAGACCTTCAGAACCGATATGTGTGACTCCTATCCGAGACCCCTATTTTTATGATGACTTTGTCACTTGTTGCATATTAATTAAACATGTTTGCATACATATTGTTGGTGTTTAGGGGTATTTCGATGATTCACCTAATTAAATATGGAGTATATATGCGAGCTATATTTGTCTTATTTCGACTCCATTTAAATCTGTGTAGCGAATCAATGCCATGTGGTGCCTTGTTAAGTCAACATTTAAATTGCGAGGTAGCTTAAACAACTTGAACCTTCTAATTGACTGTCGGGACCCAGGTTCCACTTAATATTTCCTAGTTGCATCGCACATTTGTCATGTCATGCATCATCTCATAAACATGTTCGTTCTTCTGCCGTAGTATTAAATAGTGCATCATGTGTTTCTTCTAGTGCTTTGGTTCTTCACGGATTAGGCTGTTGAGTTAATGCGAGTATCGACAAGTTCTTCGGATAGGAACCTTCGGCAGTGTTTTTCAGGTGAGCAATCTCCCCCTTTCTACCTATTTTTCATTTATAGTCTTTACTTCCTTCATGTTGATCTACTGATATCTGTGTTGCGATGCTTTAGTTTCAGTACCATTTATATACCTTGCAGCCTCTAGTTTTCCTTGGACACATCCTATTGCATGTTGTTTGGTAGATAGCCGGTCTTGCGAGTCGTAGTTGCTTGCTCAGGTGCTGCTTCGCGTTGTTGTCCTTCCACCATTATTGAAAGGTTGGCATATGTTTAATGGTGGAGATGATCGTGGCTTTAATTACAACTTGTTAAATAAAATGCTGAAAATAGATATAACTAATGCAGAGGCACCGGTGGGCAATAGATGTTATTTGGTTCTTCCATGCTCACTTGTGTCTCGTAGGCCCTGAGTACTTGATACCTATTCCTTGACTATTCGCACTATCCATATACGGGAGACTCTATGAATCCCCCTTTGCCTGAGTTTGATTCACACTTTATTTCTTGGGACCACAAACTAGTTTGGGGCTTTATTACTATCTTGAACTTATGCCATGCTTTACTGTTTTATTTATGATTGTGCATGGAGCATCTGTACTGTTTTGGATCGTGACACGTTTTCGCTGTATCGACAAGCCCAGTCACACTTTTGGGTTCCCAGTCGTTTACCGCCGTCTACACAAATCCTGGGTCCGTCTCGGAGCCGGCCAACTTCGTTGCGGGTAGCTTAGTGGGGTGCCCCTTTAAATAATTTATGAATCCTGTGAATGCATTATCGTGAGGCCTCATTGGGTTTTATTTGGTTCTTCCCGAGGTTGATCATGTGTGTGCTGCTATTTGTGCACCCCTACAGGGTACAACTTTCTGAAAGCCGTGTCCGCGGTTATGGACAACTTGGAACACAGTATCTCGATCATAGACAACCATAACTAAAATAGTACTATAAATTTGACTTTAATGACATGTCTAGTAATCAGTTTCACTACAACAGAATGAGTAAATAAAACTGCAAACAACTGCTAGATTTTGGATATCTCTGGCTAATTGTATCTGACTAGTAAGTGCTGCAACTATAATGGAATGAATAAAACCGCCAACCGTGTGAGTTCCTCGGTTTGACTTCCTCGTTTGGTTTCGAGGGGGAAATACAAGGATGGATATGTTTTGGTGTTAGTATCAGGTTGGATCCGAATAGGTCTTTCTTACCCCTCTCTAATAGCTGATAGTTATATCGAGTCTCTATAGGTTGTTTAGTGGATGCTTCGCTGCCGCTTCAGTCCACCATAACTATGTAAGCGAGAGCCGCCGAATTCTAGACTCGCCATCTACTGGCCTCAGTACTGACCACTTCCTTTTTTTTTCTTTGCCCTTTGTCGGCACCCCTTTTGTTTTAGCAGGTATGAGACCGACGTCGTTAGCAGGGTTACCCTTCCGGCTTGGCCTGGGCAGGGTTATGGACGCCATTGGTTATTCTTCAGGGCTCTTAGCCCCATTTGCATCTTGTTTGTACTCGGATGTTGTATCGTTTTTAAGATGATTTGGATCTTTGTATTATATATTTGTATTCTTGACTCGATGAGTCATTGTTGTATATATATATGTTCTGTGGGTTCCATCGTGAACTATTGTGTAATGGTATTACTTCGTTTTCCACCCGCACGCAAGTGCCTAGTGGGCATCTTTGAATCGTTTCTATGTGGTTTGGCGGGAATCGCTAAAACTTGCATCGGGCCGATTTGAGGGTGTTACAACCAACGAGCAGATAAATCACCAATCCCCTATTGAGATCAATGTAAGAGACATCTAACCCCTATATTTGCAAGTTTATATCTGTTAGATTTTGGTCTCTTAGAGTAGATTAGCTAGCATGTGGTCAGTTGTAGTAGATCTGCATGTTGTATGGTACATTTTGGTTGTGTTAGTTTCAATGACAGATGGTAATGTTAGGTTGGATAACAAACTGTTGTGTAGTGTAGGCAATGTTTCGTGCTTATTGTGGTTGTTCAATCTGTGTCATAGGACTGGTTCACCTTCCTAGACGTGTCGGCCTCACCTGATCCATTGGCAACCTCAGTGGTGCCTCTGTGATATATGCTGATGCCTGATAAGTTTTGCTAGAAGAAGAATGCAATGACATGGCCAGTTTCTATGTCCACCTTCATCCTAAACATGGTTGTCTCCATGGACCAGGGATTCAAAGAGAAGGACATGACGTCTTTAGGTTTCGTGGTCAGAGAGATACCCCGAATCATAACATCTATTTGATGCATTGGACAGCAAGGTGGATGTAGCACCCCTGGGATTCCCCAATTAGAATTTGCTTGTTCTTTTATTTTATTGCATCATCATAATATCATGCTCATGTCATCATGCCATATTGATTTGAGCATTATATCAAATCTTGCATTTGTTTTGTCTTGCCTGTGTTGTTGCTGTCACCATTACCTTTCTTCCTCTTTTCACCACTCTCTATTTTTCTTTTCTACCATGTGGGGACCCATTGCTTGGGTTCCATATTTTATCAAATGCTTTTACTCTTTTTCAAAAACCCCAAATCCTCTAACCTTGTAAATTGCCCAAATTGTCACATGCACATTATGTATGTGGGCATTTTCTCATCTATCTTCTTGTTCCCTCTTAATCCCTTTTAGTGTACTAATATTCCATCCAAACACCTCTACAAAGTATATTCACTAAAGAGAAAATCTATCAGATTCTCTCTTGGCCAATATCAATTTTTAGAAAGAAAAAACAACAATTTCCTTTTTATTTTATTAACATTAAGAAAAACAACAACTTGTTAAAAGCGAAACAAATAGGCAAAACAAATAAGAAATAGATTAGGAAAGAAATAAAAGGAGAGGGAGAGATAGAGAAACCTGGCAGCATCCCTCCATTTGAGCCTGGCCCAACCGTGAGCGGCCTATCCTCCCTCCCGTTTCAGCCCACCAAGCGGTAGCGCTACATCCTCCTTCTTCTTCCTATACGACCAGGGCCGTCGACGAGGGCGTGCGAGGTGAGCGACCGCACAGGGCCCCAAAAATTTGGGGCCCCAAAAAAAATCATATGCATGTAGTGTGCATCGCCATGGATTTGAAGGTTGAACTGTTCGTCTGTTTAGTTCGTGCGTATTTTGGGAAAGAGAGGTAGAAGATGGACCTGCCCTGCAGGCCCTACTTGCGAAGGGGTAAGTTACTGGTGCGACTGAACCAACTGGAGCGAGGTGTGCGTCCATCCGCAACTTCTTTATCGTGTCGTCCAGTGACACCTCAATCCAGACAGAAATCAGTTTAAGAAAAAACCAGACAGAAATCTCTAGGGCGAAGGCCATGGCAGGCGCCCCTGCCGATCGGAATCTTACTTTGCGCGAGCCAAAGGGTTAGTGCAAAACCGCCTCTTCCTTTAGCTTCGTGTATCGCCCACAAGATCAGATGTGGAGTTGCAGTATCGGCAAGATCTGATATTCAGATGTGGGATCGGGGCATCGGGCATCGTGCGACCTGATTCCATGATGATTTTCAAGCTGGAATGTGGTGATGATTGGATTTTCTGTTTGCTTTTTCATGCCTTCCCTGTTTGTGGCCACTGACCAGAAATTATAATATCGAATTAACAATGACATTGCAATTTTGAATTGGCAGAATACCTCCCCTTTTTCCGTAAAAAAGAGTATGCAATTCTGATGATGTGGTGGAGTACTTGTGTTGTACGCCTAATGTTTCCTTTTAGCTAATGAAGGATCACTAGAAAAATGTAAGCCGCCTCATGAAGATCGAGCGGGAGACAAAGCTCTCTATCCTCCGGCAGTCCGGCCTCAACAAAACAGCCCATCTTCTTCTCGCTGATTCCTTAACTGAAGGTGCATGTGACTCTTATATTCCTCTTGATTTTCATTATACTCCTTCCGTTTCAAAATATAAGATGTTTCAGCTTTGTAAAAAGAATGTATCTAGACTTCTTTTAGTGTATATGTTCATTTAGATTTGGAGTGAACCTACACACTAAAAATGTCTATATACACTTGATTCACAAAGCTAAAATAATCTTATAGTGTGAAACGGAGGGAGTATTTGTCTCTCGACTCAGACTAGCAAGAAGAAATAACTAGTTGTAAAAAGTTGGTGTGATTACTCAGTTTTGTTTTTCTAGTGCAACTTACGGAAAGTAATCTGTTCACTCACTCTAGTCCAGTGACAATTAGCATCCAGCTACCTTAATTCAAGTTCACTCCGAATAACACACGGAAGTCCATAATATAAAGAAAACCGAGCATAGCTCTTCCTCTTCAATGACACATCCCAACTTTAGGGCCTATTAAGTATTTCGCACCGGGGCCTCAAATTTCTGAAGACGGCCCTGTATACGACAAGCATTTGAGCGGTGCCACGTACATCTCTTTGGTCGATGGGACGTTGATCCTCTCATTTCCAGTATCTATAAGAACATCATCAGGTGGCCTAGTGCCCTAATTCCCTAGCCTCGCCTCTAGCCACGAGCAAGCCACTGCCTTCACACCACTCCTACATGCACGCGTACCCCGTGCCACTCCTTCCAGCCACCGCACCATGAGGCCCCATGTGTGGTGTTGTTAGCAATAATGGCGTCGTCGGGATCCTCTCTATCCTCCTCGTCAAGAACCGCAAGCTGCAGACCACCATAACCCTGCCACTCGCCGCGGCCATGCCGAGCTCACCATCTTTGCCGATCACGCTAGGCCCGGAACACGAAGGCGGGGAGCTGTGCGTCCACCCTGTAAAGCCATCTGGTACACAGAGCTAGGTGGAGGAGGCCTCGAGCAGCTGCTGAACGCCATCGTCGTCGTGCCACCATGATCACCGCCACCGTCATCGCCATCCTCGAGCCTGGCCACCTTGCCCAATGGTACCGCAGTGAGCTCTTGCTTCTCCCTGTCACCTCCTCTTCCTCTCTCTTGCCTTCTAACGCTGCCACCATTTGACACCGTCCACGCCGCCCACCGTGACCTGAAAACACTTGCACACGCATGCATCCCTGTTTCTCGCTATGCTGCAAGCTCCGCTCTGAACCCCTCCTACCACCGTCTCGGTCACCGCCGGTCCCCTCCCTCACGTACCCAGGTCTACCCAGGTATCGTCTTCCCCTTCGCCTTGCCTCCGACGCTAGGTTCTCTTGTCGTCACCTCGCCACTGACACGGTAACACCACACGGCCAGACACACACACGTTGACAAACGCGTGACTAACAGCCATAACCTCCTGTTCCCGCTAGTTCTGCGGCGCCCCCATATTCTCTCTGTCGACCAACGTCATACCCTGCAAAGGGGCCACGTTCCTCTCTCCAGAGCTGCAACTCCAATCCATCGCCTATATCTGTCACAATCGTCATCGAAAGACATGCTCTTATCACTGATAAATTTTGAAAGAAAATTCAGTTAACGCCATTTTTTGCTTATCTGATCCCCCCGAGGATGTCCTTCACCACTATATCTTTCCTGATGTACTAGCTACACACAGCAACAAACAACACGTCAATCAGAGGTTCGAGTCACTCAGAATCATCGTGAGAATATTGATCGAGCTGACTGTTTTCGCGCCGATCTGATCCAGTTCATGAATTTCTAGTCGACGTGCTCTTGGCCTACTTATGTACTAGCCCTGATCTTTGAATGTTAGTTGCATTCGGAAGCCCCTGCATCTCTCCTTTTCCCTAACCCCCTCTGTCTCTGGGTTTCCTCACCAGGTCCTTCTGCTGTTTTCTGGAATCACCTGCAGGTCCATCCACCACGATCAACCCCTCGACTGTTTAAAATATTTCAATATAAAATTCAAATTCTTAAGTCAACCAAACTTGGACTACTTTGACCAGGACCAAAACTTTTGAATTTGCAAAAAATTCCAAAATGAAACAAGTTTGAAATCTTTCAAAGAATAATAATATCTAATCTATTTTTTATTAATTAACCTAAATAGTTAAACTATTAACATTTTTTTCTATTTTAATGTAAAATGCATTTATTAATAATTTTTAATTGATAATTCCAAATTTGGAAATGATATATATTTTCTGACCAAAAAAATGCAAGGAGTAATAATATGTAGTCCACAATAATTTTTTGACAATTAAAATTTCAAAGTTGTTTTAATGCATTAAAAGGGACTTATCTTAATACATCCATAGCCTTAATTCAGTAAATCAGAATTTGACAAATGATATGTCTAAATCGATCAGCGCGACGAGCCCTTTCCATTTATGCATTCGATACATGCATTTGCTTCCTGTTTCATACATTTATAATATGTTATTGCAAGGAAATCCATTAAGAAAATGGACAAAGAAAATTGGAATTAATTCCTTATTGTTACTAATGCCTCACTAGTGTTGTATCATCAATGTGCTATGCAAATGACATCTTTTCAACATGGTTTGCATCATTAACTTGCCATGTCACGCATCATATCATGTTCATGCCGGTTCTTCCGCATTAGTTGTAATAGTTGCATCGCTTGTTCCTTTTAGTGTTTTGCATCCTCCCGGATAGGATGATGAGATGTTATTTGCTTCGACAAGTTCTTCGGATATGTATCTTCGGCAATTATTTTTGATAACCCCCAAGTGCAAGGGATCACCATAGTACAATTTGATAAGTATTTGAGTATCGAACCCACGAGGAGCTAAAGGTAAACTATCTACTCTCTAAAGCCCTATAACCCACTTACATGGCCTTCTATGCAAAGCTAGGAATTATAGTGTGGTTGTATGGTTGTTTTTTGGTACTAACAAGAAAACAGTAAAGGTTTTGGAAACAAATACTATATGTAAACTAGTGCAAGTAAAACATGAAGGGAATATGCCCTGAGAGGCAATAATAAAGTTGTTATTATACAAATTCTAAGTATATGATAGATGTTTATTTTGCATGCTATAATTGTATTAATTTGGAAACGTTAATACATGTGTGTTTAATAAATAAAAAGAAAAGTTCCTAGTTATGCCTCTCTTATAAACTAGCTCGTTGATTAACAAGATGATCAAGGTTTCCTGATCATGGACATTGGATGTTGTTAATAACGAGGTCACAACATTAGTGTAATGATGTGATGAACATTCATCTGAAGAATAGCATTATGATCAAAGTCATTGTGTTTATATTGCTATAACATCTAACAAAGTAACACTAGCCCTTAGACCATGAGATCATGTTAATCACTAACACTGGAAGAGTATCTTGATAACATCAAATGTCACACCGTGAAAAGGTAATTATAAAGGTGGGTTCAGTACTACGAAAGTGTTATGTAGAGGCTCATGGATGAAGAGTGGGATTTGTCCATCCCGATGACGGATAGATATACTCTGGGCCCTCTCGGTGATATCATATTGGTTAGCTTGCAAGCAAGTGATAAGATCACTAGAATGTTATATCACAGAACGAGAAAAGAGTACATGTCGGTAACAAGATCAAACTAGGTATGGAGATAACGATGATCGAATCTCGGACATGTAATATATTGCGAGACAAAGGGATTTAGTTACTTAGCGTTAAAGGTTCTCACGATCATAGAAGTCATTGTAGAATGTGTAGGATTCAGTATGGATCTCTAGGTCCCGCTTCTGATTATTGATCTGAGAGGGGTCTCGATCATGTCTGCATTATTCACGAACCGTAGGGTGACACACTTAAGGGACACCAACACCATTTGGAGCAAATATGTTTCAGACGAATGAATTGCAAAGCACTGGAATTATTTCAATAGACACCGAAACTGTTTCGGGTGAAATTGCTGAAATTGGTTCTGCTTGTAATATTGAAATGTTGTAGGGGTTTTATGTGAATGTTTGTTAATTAAAGTAATTAACAAAATTCTGAATAAAATTAATAAAAGAGTTTATTAAATGAGAGAACATTAAATTTGGAGAAATTTAATGCATTTAAAGTAGGGACTTTAAAAGAGAATGTGAAGGGGCATTTTAATGTGGATGGAGTTACCACCACATGAATGGGGGAGGTGAGGGGTCACCCGCCCATGGGGCGCCAGCCATGGGGAGGGGTACCACCCTCCTCCTATAAAAGGCCACCCCTCTCACCCTTCTTCCTCACACCTCCTCATGAAGGATCTCTCTCCCTCTAGTATTATTCCCCCATGGTCTCGGATTAGAGAGATACATGTTCCCGATGGCATTTCGTCTGGAAGGAGTTGCTTCTTCCACTGCATCGCTGGAGCGAGGAGGCGGAGGTTGTTCGGTGGCCTGAACGTGTGTGCGAGTGCGAATGTGCTGCTGGTTTGCGGTGCTAGGACTTCCACACGATCTTGAGATCGGCAAGCGTACGACTACATCATCCACGAGTTCCTACTCGTTAACAAAACTTTGTTGTCTTCGAGGATGGATGTATATCCACCTGTTGTTTGTATCTAGTAGATAGATCTTGGCGTATAGTTCCCATCGTAGGAAATTTTTTGTTTTCTATCCTGCGAACCCTTCAGTGGTATCAGAGCCTGATCTATGCGTAGGTGCTTTGCACGGATAGAACACATAAGAGTATGTGGGCGGTGATGATTATGTTATTTCTTCTTATATGTACATTGGATATTGGTGGCATAGTGGGATGAAGCGGCCCGAACCAACCTTACATGTCATCGCACATGAGACCAGTTCCACGACTGACATGCAACTAGTTTTGCATAAGTGGCTGACGGGTGTCTATCTTTCCTACTATAGTCAATATATGATTTACAACGAGTTGCTAATAATTTGGTTATCATCGTTGTGGTTCCATGTTCGTAGGTAAGAACGGTTCTATCTTCGAAAGCCCTAAGCCACGTAAAAACTTACAATTGATTAATTAGAAGCGTCTAGTTTAGATCGTTGTTGGGCTTGTGTCATGATATGGTAATGTTGTGAGTTGATGTATAGTTGATACCCTTACAATACACTTAACGTGTAAGTTCCATAGACCTTGGCCTTACACACAAAGGAATGATAGAGATCATACCACGATGCATATGATAGTGATCAAATGCAAGAATCATATCATTTCACTTTACACATATGATGTTCGCATCTTATATTGCTAGTTTGGCATTTTAGTAGCGTTATAAGATGATCCCTCATTTAAATATCAAGATAAAAATGTGTTATTCCTTAAGTATGCACCATTTATGTTTCGCCGCTTCAAGACATCACGTGATGATCGGGTGTACTTGAATCCACGATCATATTTCGGGTGTAAGATAGTTTTACACACGCGAGTACTAAGGTTCTTACTTGGCGAGCCTAGCATGTACAGACATTGCCTCGAAACACGGACCAAAAGGTTAAGCATGAGTCATATAGTTGATATGATGCCCATATAGATGCTCGCCTTTGAAGCTATACCAACTCACGTGATGATCGGACTTGGTGTAGTGAATTTGGTTCATGTAATCACCAAAAAGACACGAGGGATATTGTTTTTAGTGGGAGTTTAGTTGAACTCAATCTATCATAAAATTAGTCTAAATAAACTTTACAAATTCTGTTGTAGATGGCACCACCTGCTTTTAATTTCAATGTGTTCATGGAGAAAGAGAAACTTGCTGCAAATGGTAGCAACTTCACCAACTGGGCTATGAATTTGAGGATTCTCCTCTCTGCTGCACAAAAGAAATATGTGCTAGAAGCACCGCTAGGCCCCCCACCAGCTCCTGATGCCCCTGACAAGGAAAAGAATGTCTATGTGACTCGTCAGAAGGACCACGACTTACTTCATTGCGGCATACTGTATGGGCTAGAGCCAGAACTTCGAAAGCATTTCGAAAATGGAAATGCCTTTGATACCATGGGTGAATTGAAAATGATTTTTGATACCCATGCTGCCGTATAGATTTATAATGCTTCACAAAAGTTCTTTAGCGGCATGATGGAAGAGAACAACTCTGTAAGTGAGCATGTACTCAAAATGTCTGGGTACGCCGATAAGCTTGTGTCCTTGGGAATAACGATTCCCATTGACTTAAGCATACATCGTGTTCTCCAATCTCTACCACCTAGCTAGAAGAGCTTCGTGATGAATTATAACATGAAGGGCATGAAGAAGACTCTCCCTGAGCTTTTGTCAATGCTTAAGACAACAGAAGTGGAGATTAGGAAAGAACATCAAGTGTTGATGGTCAATAGAGCCACCGGTTTTAAGTGATGGGTTCGTAGCATGGAAAACAAAAAATTTCTACCGCAAGAACGAACAAAACCCAGATCTAATCTAGATAAAAGCCAAGATCTAATCTATTAGACATGTGCAACGAGATAGATCTGTACTAACCCTCGTAGATCCGAAAGCGTTAAGAGATTGGATCTCGTGGTTGATGTAGTCGATCACTTGCCGATCTCAAGATCGTGTGGACGATCCTTCCGGCGCCGCGTTCCGGCAGCGCTTCGCAGTTGGTCACACGTGCGGAGTCGAAGCAGACCTTCCTCTCCCCGTTCCAGCGAGCAGCGGAGGTAGTAGACCTTCTCCACGGAATCCCAGCAGCACGACGGTGTGGTGGTGGTGGAGTAGAGAATTCTGCAGGGCTTCGCCTAAGCCTGAGCAGAGGGAAGGAGGAGGAGAGAGGCGGCAACCAGGGTTTGGAGTGGAGGGAGCAAGGGGGTGGCGCCCCCACCCCTCTATTTAAAGGAGGGAGGCGCCATGGGAGGGGGAGTCCTAGTAGGACTCCCCTCCCTTCCTTGGCCGGCGGATTGGGAGGGGGGGAGGAGTCCTCCTCCCCCACAACTCCTTGTCTTGCCCTACAAGGACTCCTTGATCCTTTCTTGGTTTTCAAGTCAACTCCAAGAAATCTCCTAGAACCTTCCGGAACATTCTGAAATCTTCTAGAATCCTCATACAAATACTCCGGAACATTTCCTAACTTAGAAAATGATCCCCAATATATGAATCTCATTCTCCGGACAATTCCGGATCTCCTCATGATGTCCTAGATCCAATCCGAGACTCCGAACAACATTCGTTCTCCAACGCATATTCCATATCTACTTAAAACAACTTCGAACCTTAAGTGTGTCACCCTACGGTTCGTGAATATGCAGACATGATGAAGACACCTCTCCGATCAATAACCATCAGCGGGATCTGGAGATCCATAATGGCTCCCACATACTCAACGATGACTTTGTGATCGATAGAACCATTAACATACGAAATCAATTCCCTTTGTCACGCGATATTCCACTTATCCGAGGTTTGATCGTCGGTATCTCCATACCTAGTTCTACCTCGTTACTGATAAGTACTCTTTACTCGTTCCATGTTATGTCATCCCTTGTGACCTAGTCACATGCTTGCAAGGTAACTAGATGACATTCCACCGAGAGGGCCCAGAGCATATCTATCCGTCATATGGATGGACAAATCCCAATCTTGGTCCATGCGCTTCAACACATACTTTCAGAATACCCAATGACACCTTTATAACCACCCAGTTACGAAGCGGTGTTTGATGTCATCAAAGTACCCATCCGGTGATGGTGATTAACATAACCTCATGGTCGAATGATTAGGTTACTATGCATTTGAAAGCTTATAGCAATACGAACTTAATGACTTGATCTTATGCTACGCTTACTATGGGTGTGTGTCCATCACATCATTCTCCTAATGATATAACCTTGTTATTAATGACATCCAATGTCCATGATCAGGAAACCATGATCATCATTTAATCAACAAGCTAGTTCCACAAGAGGCTTACTAGGGACTCTTTTATGTTTACAAAACACACATGTATCAGTGTTTCCTTATAATACAATTATAGCATGGGATGTAAACATTCATCATAAACACAAATATATAATAATAACCACTTTTATTATTGCCTCTTGGGCATATCTCCAACAGTCTCCCACTTGCACTAGAGTCAATAATCTAGATTACATGGTAATATACCTAACACCCATGGCGTTCTGGTGTTGGTCATGCTTTGCTCTAGGGAGAGGTTTAGTCAACGGATCTGCCACATTCAGATCAGTGTGTACTTTGCAAATCTTTATGTCACCATCTCGGACATACTCGCGAATAGCATGGAAACGTAGCTTGATGTGCTTCAGCTTGCTATGTGACCTTGGCTCCTGTGCATTAGCTATGGCACCTGTGTTGTCACCGTAGATGGCCATCGGGTCCAACGCACTGGGAACCACGCCAAGTTCAGTAATGAACTCCTTCATCCATATGGCTTCTTGTGCGGCCTCCGAAGCAGCTATGTATTCCGATTCAGTTGAAGATTTTGCCACAATGCTTTGCTTGGCACTCCTCCAGCTCACTGCAGCACCATTCAAAATAAATACGTATCCAGACTGTGACTTCGAGTCATCTGGATCGGTGTTCCAACTAGCATCAGTGTAACCGTTTACAACAAGCTGTTCATCACCTCCATAAGAAAGAACCATATCCTTAGTCCTATTCAGGTGCTTTAGGATATTCTTGACCGCTGTCCAGTGCTCCATTCTAGGATCACTTTGATATCTGCTAGTCAAACTAACAGCATGTGCTATATCCGGTCTTGTACACAGCATGGCATACATGATAGAATCTATGGCCGAGGCATAGGGAATATTATTCATCTTTTCTCTATCTTCTGCCGTAGCCGGACTTTGAGTCTTACTCAAGGTCTTACCTGACAACATGGGCACGAACCCCTTCTTGTGTACTTTGTGAAAGCGCTATTAGGCGTCTTGATCTATCTCTATAAATCCTGATGCCTAGAATATATGCTGCTTCGCCAAGATCCTTCATTGAAAAACTTTTATTCAAATAGGTTTTGACGCTATTAAGAAGTTCTATATCATTCCCAATCAACAATATGTCATCTACATATAGTACTAGGAATGCTACAGAGCTCCCACTCACTTTCTTGTAAATACAAGCTTCTCCATAAGTTTGTATAAATCCAAAGTTTTTGATTACTTTATCAAAACGTTGATTCCAACTCCGGGATGCTTGCTTCAGTCCATAAATGGAGCGCTGAAGTTTGCATACCTTGTCAGCATCACTAGGATCGACAAAACCCTTGGGTTGTACCATATACAACTCTTCCTCAATGTCACCATTAAGGAACGCCGTTTTGACATCCATCTGCCAAATTTCATAATCGAAATATGCAGTGATTGCTAACAAAATCCTCACAGACTTTAGCTTCGCTACTGGTGAGAAAGTCTCATCGTAGTCAACTCCTTGAATTTGTCGGAACCCTTTCGCGACAAGTCGAGCTTTATAGACGGTAAAATTACCATCAGCATCTGTTTTTCTTTTGAAAATCCATTTGTTCTCGACAGCCTTACGGCCATCCGGTAAGTCCACCAAAGTCCACACTTGGTTTTCGTACATGGATCCCATCTCGGATTTCATGGCTTCTAGCCATTTGTCGGAATCTGGGCTCACCATAGCTTCTTCATACGTCACAGGGTCATCAGTGTTGTCCACCAACATGATGTTCAAGGCAGAGTCATACCAATCAGGAGTGGTACGAACTCTCGTTGACCTGCGAGGTTCGGCAGTAACTTCGTTTGAAGTTTCATTATCACCATCATGAGCTTCCTCTCCAATTGGTGCAGGCGGCACAAAAACATCTTCCGGTGCTGCGCTACTCTCAACTCCGAGAGAAGGTTCAATAACCTCGTCGAGTTCTACTTTCCTTCCAGTCACTTCTTTCGAGAGAAACTCCTTCTCAAGAAAGGATCCATTCTTGGCAACGAAAACTTTGCCTTCGGATCTGTGATAGAAGCTATACCCAATTGTTTCTTTAGGGTATCCTATGAAGACGCATTTCTCCGCTTTGGGTTCAAGCTTATCAGGTTGTAACTTCTTTACATACGCTTCGCAACCCCAAACTTTAAGGAACGACAACTTAGGTTTCTTACCAAACCACAATTCGTACGGTGTCGTTTCAACGGATTTAGATGGTGCCCTATTTAAAGTGAATGCGGCTGTCTCTAATGCATAGCCCCAAAATGATAGTGGTAAATCTGTAAGAGACATCATAGAACGAACCATATCTAAGAGAGTTCAATTACCATTACGCTGTGGTGTTCCCGGCGGTGTCAACTGCGAAAGTATTCCACATTTCTTTAAATGCATGCCAAACTCATAACTCAGATATTCACCTCTGCGGTCAGAACGCAGAAACTTAATCTTCTTGTTACGATGATTTTCCACTTCACTTTGAAATTCCTTAAACTTCTCGAAAGTTTCGGACTTATGTTTCATAAAGTAGACATACCCATATCTACTTAAGTCATCCATGAAAGTGAGAACATAACGATATCCACCACGCGATGCTACACTCATTGGACCGCACACATCGGTATGTATTATTTCCAATAAGTCTGTAGCTCGCTCCATTATTCCAGAGAATGGAGTCTTAGTCATTTTTCCCATTAGACATGCTTCGCATCTTTCAAGTGATTCAAAATCAAGTGATTCAAGAAGTCCATCAGAATGGAGTTTCTTCATACGCTTCACTCCAATGTGACCAAGACGACAGTGCCACATGTATGTAGAATTATCATTCAATTTTATTCGTTTAGCATCTATGTTGTGAACATGTGTATCACTACTATCGAGATTCAATAAGAATAAACCATTCATCTCAGGTGCATTACCATAAAAGATATTACTCATATAAATCGAACAACCTTTATTCTCAGAGTTAAAAGAGTAACCGTCTCGCAATAAACAAGATCCAGATATAATGTTCATGCTTAACGCAGGCACCAAATAACAATTATTCAAATTTAAAACTAATCCCGAAGGTAGATGTATAGGGAGCATGCCGACGGCGATCACATCAACCTTGGAGCCATTTCCAACGTGCATCGTCACCTCGTCTCTCGCCAGTCTTCGTTTATTCCGCAGCTCCTGTTTCGAGTTACTAATATGAGCAACCGAACCAGTATCAAATACCCAGGCACTACTACGATTACTAGTAAGATACACATCAATAAAATGTATATCGAATATACCTTTCTTCTTGATGTTGCCATTCTTCAGATCCGCCAGGTACTTGGGGCAGTTACGCTTCCAGTGACCAGCACCCTTGCAGTAGAAGCATTCAGTTTCAGGCTTAGGACCAGCCTTGGGCTTCTTAGCAGGTGCGGCAGCTTTCTTGCCGTCCTTCTTGAAGTTGCCCTTTTTCTTAGGCTTGCCCTGTTTCTTGAAATTGGTGGTCTTATTGACCATCAACACTTGGTGCTCCTTCTTGATCTCCACTTCAGCAGTTTTCAGCATGGACGATAGTTCAGGCAACGTCTTGTTCATGCAGTGCATATTGTAGTTCATCACAAAGTTCTTATAACTCGGTGGCAGTGATTGGAGGACAAGGTGAATCCCTAACTCATTAGGAATCGTTATCCCCAACTCTTGGAGCTTGTTTGCATGCACATACATGGTGAGCACATGCTCGCTAACGGAGCTTCCCTCTTCCATCTTACAGGTAAAGAACTTTTTGGAGGCCTCATAGCTCTCCACGGTCGCATGAGTCTCAAAAATGAGCTTGAGATCCTTAATGATCTCGAACGGGTCGTGGTGCTCAAAACGCTTCTGGAGCTCCGTTTCTAAACCGTATAGGATGGCACACTGAACTGTGGAGTAATGATTTTTCTGAGTGGCGTAAACATTCTTTACGTCATCGGTGGCATCTTCTGCAGGTGGGTCACCTAGCGGTGCTTCGAGCACATAGGTCATCTGACCAGCCCTGAGGACAATCTTTAGACCACTGAGCCAGTCCGTGAAGTTGCTTCCATTGTTCTTAAGCTTTTCTTTCTCTAGGAACGCATTGAAATTGATGGAGAGGTTCGCCATAATCTACAACAAATTTGCAAGTAGTTTAGACTAAGTTTATGATAAATTGAGTTCAATTTTAATTCTTAAATTAACTACGTGAACTCCCACTCAAAACAACATCCCTCACATTGTCTTAGTGATTACACGAACCAAGTCCACTACACCAAGTCCGATCTTCACGAGAGAAGATGTAGTTTCATCGGCGAACAATCTTCATGTTCATCATATCACTTATATGATTCATGCTCTACCTTTCGGTATTCCGTGTTCCGAGGCCATGTCTGTACTTGCTAGGCTCATCAAGATTAACCTTAGTTTCCGCATGTGCAAATCTGGCTTGCACCCGTTGTATGCACACGTAGAATCTATCACATCCGATCATCACGAGATGCTTCGAGACGACGAGTCTTAGCAACGGTGCCAACTAAGGATGAACACTTTATTACTTGAAATTTAGTGAGAGGGATCATCTTATAATGCTACCGTCGCAATCTAAGCAATACAAGATGCATAAAGGATTAACATCACAGGCAATTCATAATTAGTGTGATATGATATGGCCCTTTCTTCTTATGCCTTTGATCTCCATCTCCAAAGCACGGACATGATCTCCATCATCACCAGCATTGCGTCAAGGTCAGTGGCGCCGCTTCATGGTTGTCCATCATCACCAGCAACTATTACAACTACTTGGAATAAAGCTATTACAAGATGAATAGACACGCAGGTCTTAACAGAATTAAAGACAACCATTAGGCTCCTGCCGGTTGCCATATTACAACAAGGATCATTGCATACATCAAATATAATCACAATCACATGATGGCCATATCACATCACAAAACCCCTGCAAAAACAAGTTAGACGCCTCTAATTTTCTTTGCATGTTTTACATGGTTTGGGGCTTTCAAATAAGAATGGATCTTACCTACGAAACTGAACCACAACGTTGATACAAGTGCTATCGAGTGCAAAGTGTAGATTGGATCTATACTATGGTGAGAGAGACAGACACCCGCAAAGCCACTTGTGCAAAGCAAGTTACACGTCAAGCGTGGAGCAAGTCTCATGTGCGATGACATGTAAGGTTAGCCCGAGCCGCTTCATCCCACCATACCGCAAGATGCAAAGTACACAAAGCAAAAGATGGCACGAGCACCAACGCCCACAAAACCTTTGTGTTCTACTCGTGCAACAGATCTATGCATAGATACGGCTCTGATACCATTGATGGGTTCGTAGCATGGAAAACAAAAAATTTCTACCGCAAGAACGAACAAAACCCAGATCTAATCTAGATAAAAGCCAAGATCTAATCTATTAGACATGTGCAACGAGATAGATCTGTACTAACCCTCGTAGATCCGAAAGTGTTACGAGATTGGATCTCGTGGTTGATGTAGTCGATCACTTGCCGATCTCAAGATCGTGTGGACGATCCTTCCGGCGCCGCGTTCCGGTAGCGCTTCCGCAGTCGGTCACACGTGCGGAGTCGAAGCAGACCTTCCTCTCCCCGTTCTAGCGAGCAGCGGAGGTAGTAGATCTTCTCCACGGAATCCCAACAGCACGACGGTGTGGTGGTGGTGGTGGAGTAGAGAATTCTGCAGGGCTTCGCCTAAGCCTGAGCACAGGGAAGGAGGAGGAGAGAGGCGGCGGCCAGGGTTTGGAGTGGAGGGAGCAAGGGGGTGGCGCCCCCACCCCTCTATTTAAAGGAGGGAGGCGCCATGGGAGGGGGAGTCCTAGTAGGACTCCCCTCCCTTCCTTGGCCGGCGGATTGGGAGGGGGGGAGGAGTCCTCCTCCCCCACAACTCCTTGTCTTGCCCTACAAGGACTCCTTGATCCTTTCTTGGTTTTCAAGTAAACTCCAAGAAATCTCCTAGAACCTTCCGGAACATTCCGAAACCTTCTAGAATCCTCATACAAATACTCCGGAACATTTCCTAACTTAGAAAATGATCCCCAATATATGAATCTCATTCTCCGGACAATTTCGGATCTCCTCGTGATGTCCCGGATCCAATTCGAGACTCTGAACAACATTCGGTCTCCAACGCATATTCCATATCTACTTAAAACAACTTCGAACCTTAAGTGTGTCACCCTACGGTTCGTGAATATGCAGACATGATGAAGACACCTCTCCGATCAATAACCATCAGCGGGATCTGGAGATCCATAATGGCTCCCACATACTCAACGATGACTTTGTGATCGATAGAACCATTAACATATGAAATCAATTCCCTTTGTCACGCGATATTCTACTTATCCGAGGTTTGATCGTCGGTATCTCCATACCTAGTTCTACCTCGTTACTGATAAGTACTCTTTACTCGTTCCATGTTATGTCATCCCTTGTGACCTAGTCACATGCTTGCAAGCTAACAAGATGACATTCCACCGGGAGGGCCCAGAGCATATCTATCCGTCATATGGATGGACAAATCCCAATCTTGGTCCATGCGCTTCAACACATACTTTCAGAATACCCAATGACACCTTTATAACCACCCAGTTACGAAACGGTGTTTGATGTCATCAAAGTACCCATCCGGTGATGGTGATTAACATAACCTCATGGTCGAAGGATTAGGTTACTATGCATTTGAAAGCTTATAGCAATACGAACTTAATGACTTGATCTTATGCTACGCTTACTATGGGTGTGTGTCCATCACATCATTCTCCTAATGATATAACCTTGTTATTAATGACATCCAATGTCCATGATCAGGAAACCATGATCATCATTTACTCAACAAGCTAGTTCCACAAGAGGCTTACTAGGGACTCTTTTATGTTTACAAAACACACATGTATCAGTGTTTCCTTATAATACAATTATAGCATGGGATGTAAACATTCATCATAAACACAAAGATATAACAATAACCACTTTTATTATTGCCTCTTGGGCATATCTCCAACATTAAGAAAGATAAGAAGGGTAAATAGAAGGGAAAGAAGGGCGGCAAATCTGTTGCTGCGCCTGAAAAGAAATCCCGGGCTGGCCCTAAGTCTAATACCGAGTGCTACTATTGCAAGGGGACTGGCCATTGGAAGCGCAACTGCCCCAAGTACTTGGCAGACAAAAAGGCTGGCAAGGCAAAGAAAGGTATATATGATATACATGTTATTCATGTGTGCTTGACTAGTACTCATAGTAGCACCTGGGTATTTGATACTAGATCGGTTGCTAATATATGTAACTCGAATCAGGGGCTATGGAACAAGCGACCGCTAGCAAGGGGTGAGGCCAAGATGCGTGTCGGCATTGGATCAAGAGTTGATGTGATCGTCGTCGGAACGCTGCCTCTCCACCCACCATCGGGATTAGTTATAAACTTAAATAATTGTTATTTGGTGCCTGCACTAAGCATGAAAATTATATTCGGATCTTGTTTGATGCAATGTGGTTATTCGTTTAAATCCGAAAACAATGGTTGTTCGATTTATATGAATGATATCTTTTATGGTCATGCACCTGTGATGAATGGTTTGTCTCTATTAGATCTCGATAATAGTGTTACACATATTCATAATGTTGATGCTAAAAGAATCAAACTTGATAACGGTATATCTGCATATATGTGGCACTACCGTTTAGGTCATATTGGTGTTAAACGCATGAAGAAACTCCATTCTGATGGACTTTTGGAATCACTTGATTCTGAATCATTTGATACATGTGAGCCATGCCTTATGGGCAATATGATTAGAACGTCGTTTTCCGATTCAATGGAACATGCGACAGATTTATTGGAAATCATACATACTGATGTATGCGGTCCAATGAGTGTGTCGGCGCGAGGTGGATATCGTTATTTTGTTACTTTCACTGATGATTTGAGTAGATACGGGTATATGTATTTGATGAAACATAAGTCTGAAACCTTTGAAAAGTTCAAGGAATTTTAGAATGAAGTGGAAAATCATCGTAATAGAAAGATCAAATTTCTGCGGTCCGACCGTGGAGGTGAGTATCTAAGTTACGAGTTTAGCACACACATGAAAGAGTGTGGAATAGTTTCATAACTCACACCTGCCGGAACACCATAACGTAATGGTGTGTCGGAATGTCGTAATCATATTCTATTGGATATGGTTCGATCTATGATGTCTCTGACTGACTTGCCACTATCATTTTGGGGTTATGCACTGGAAACTGCTGCATTCACTTTAAATCGGGCACCGTCTAAATCCGTTGAAACGACACCGTATGAATTATGGTTTGGAAACAAACCTAAGTTGTCATTTCTTAAAGTTTGGGGATGCGATGTTTATGTGAAGAAACTTCATCCTGATAAACTCGAACCCAAAGCGGAAAAATGCGTCTTCATAGGATACCCTAAAGAAACAATTGTGTATTCCTTTTATCATAGATCTGAGGGCAAGGTTTTCGTTGCCAAGAATGGATCCTTTCTAGAGAAAGAGTTTCTCGTGAAAGGTGTGAGTAGTCTAAAGGTAGAACTCGAAGAGGTTATTGAACCTTCTCTTCATGAAATGGCGAGTGGCGCAGCACTGGAAGTTGTTCCGGAGTTGACTTCACCAAATGAAGAAGGAACTAATGATAATGATCATGAAACTCCGAAAGAGGACACTACTAAACCTCGTAGGTCAAGCAGTACACGTGCAACTCCTGAACTGTACGGGAATCCTGTTATGAATTTCATGGTTGATGAAATAGATGACCATGTGATGTATGAAGAAGCAATGATGAGCCCGGATTCCAACAAATGGCTAGAAGCCACGTAATCCGAGATGGAATCCATGTAGGAAAACCAGGTTTGGACCTTGGTGGACTTACCTCAGGACCGAAAGGCCGTTGAGAATAAATGGATTTTCAATAGAAAAACTGATGCTGATGGTAATGTAACCGTCTATAAAGCTCGACTTTTCGCAAAAGGGTTTTGACAAATTCAAGGATTTGACTACGATGAGACATTCTCTCCTGTAATGATGCTAAAGTCAGTTAGGATTATGTTAGCAATTGCTGCATATTTCGATTATGAAATATGGTAGATGGATGTCAAAACTGCGTTCCTCAATGATAATATTGAAGAGTTGTATATGATACAACCAAAGGGTTTTGTCGATCCTAAAGATACTAACAAGGTGTGCAAGCTTCATCGATCCATCTATGGACTGAAGCAAGCATCATGGAGTTGGAATCTCTACTTTGATGAGGTGATCAAAGAGTTTGGATTTGTCCAAACTTATGGAGAGGCTTGTATTTACAAGAAAGTGAGTGGGAGCAATGTGGCATTTCTAATATTATATGTGGATGACATATTATTGATTGGAAATGATAAAAGATCTTTTAAACAGTGTTAAAAGTTATCTAAACAACAAATTTTCTATGAAGGACCTTGGTGAAGCTTCATATATATTAGGCATAAAGATCTATAGAGATAGATCAAGACACCTAATAGGGCTATCGCAAAGTACATACCTTGATAAGATTTTAAAGAAGTTTAAAATGGACGAAAGTAAGAATGGGTTCTTACCTATGTTGCAAGGCAAGACATTGAGTAAGACTCAAAGTCGGGCTACGGCGGAAGAAAGAGAGATAATGGATAAGATCCCCTATGCTTCAGCCATAGGCTCTATAATGTACGCCATGCTATGTACAAGACCATATGTGGCACATGTTATTAGTTTGACTAGTAGGTACCAATCTGATCCAGGTTTGGAACACTGGATAGCGGTCAAGAATATCCTTAAGTACTTGAGAAGAACTAAGGAAATGTTTCTTGTATATGGAGGTGAAGAAGAGCTGGTCGCTAATTGTTATGTCGACGCCAGCTTTGACACTGATCCGGATGACTCTGAGTCTCAATCCGGATACGTATTTCTCATGAACGAAGCAACAGTTAGTAGGAGGAGCTCCAAATAACCCGTGGTAACAAGGTCAACAACGGAGGCGAAATATATTGCTTCTTCAGAAGCAGCACCGAAAGCAGTTTGGATGAAGGAGTTCATTACCGAACTGGGTGTGGTTCCTAGTGCGTTGGATCCAATGGTGATCTATTGTGACAACAATGGGGCCATAGCCAACAAAAAGGAACCAAGGTCTCACAAGAATTCCAAGCATATTAAGCGCCGGTTTCACTCCATCCATGAGCATGTCAAGGATGGAGATATAAAGATTTGTAAAGTACATACGGATCTCAATGTAGCAGATCCATTGACTAAAACTCTCCCTAGAGCAAAACATGATCAACACCAGAACTCCATGGGTGTTAGATTTATCACCATGTAACTAGATTATTGTCTCTAGTGCAAGTGGGAGACTGAAGGGAATATGCCTTGTGAGGCAATAATAAAGTTGTTATTATACATATTCCAAGCATATGATAGATGTTTATTTTGCATGCTATAATTGTATTAATTTGGAAACATTAATACATGTGTGTTTAATAAACAAAAAGGAAAGTTCCTAGTTATGCCTCTCTTATAAACTAGCTCATTTATTAATAAGATGATCAAGGTTTCCTGATCATGGACATTGGATGTTGTTAATAACGAGGTCATAACATTAGTGGAATGATGTGATGAACATTCATCTGAAGAATAGCATTACGATCAAAGTCATTGTGTTTATATTGCTATAACATCTAACAAAGTAACACTAGCCCTTAGACCATGAGATCATGTTAATCACTAACGCTGGAAGAGTATCTTGATAACATCAAACGTCACACCGTGAAAAGGTAATTATAAAGGTGGGTTCAGTACTACGAAAGTGTTATGTAGAGGCTCATGGATGAAGAGTGGGATTTGTCCATCCCAATGACGGATAGATATACTCTGGGCCCTCTCGGTGATATCACATTAGTTAGCTTGCAAGCAAGTGATAAGATCACTAGAATGTTATATCACAGAACAAGAAAAGAGTACATGTCGGTAACAAGATCAAACTAGGTATGGAGATACCGATGATCGAATCTCGGACATGTAATATATTGCGAGACAAAGGGATTTAGTTACTTAGCGTTAAAGGTTCTCACGATCATAGGAGTCATTGTAGAATGTGTAGGAGTTAGTATGGATCTCCAGGTCCCGCTTCTGATTATTGATCTGAGAGGGGTCTCGATTATGTCTGCATTATTCACGAACCGTAGGGTGACACACTTAAGGGACACCAACACCATTTGGAGCAAATATGTTTAAGACGAATGAATTGCAAAGTGCTTGAATTATTTCAATAGACACCAAAACTGTTTGGGTGAAATTGCTGAAATTGGTTCTGCATGTAATATTGAAATGTTGTAGGGGGTTTTATGTGAATGTTTTTTAATTAAAGTAATTAATAGAATTCTGAATAAAATTAATAAAAGAGTTTTATTAAATGAGAAAAAATTAAATTTGGAGAAATTTAATGCATTTAAAGTGGAGACTTTAAAAGAGAATGTGAAGGGGCATTTTAATGTGGAGGGAGTTACCACCACATGAATGGGGGAGGTGAGGGGTCACCCTCCATGGGGTGCCGGCCATGGGGAGGGGTACCCCCTCCTCCTATAAAAGGCCACCCCTCTCACCCTTCTTCCTCACACCTCCTCGTGAAGGATCTCTCTCCCCTCTAGTATTTTCCCCCATGGTCTTGGATTAGCGAGATACATGTTCCCGGTGGCATTTCGTCTGGAAGGAGTTGTGGCTTCCGCTGCATCGCTGGAGCGAGGAGGCGGAGGTTGTTCGGTGTCCTAAACGTGTGTGTGAGTGCGGATGCGCTGCTAGTTTTCGGCGCTAGGACTTCCACACGATCTTTAGATCGGCAAGCGTACGACTACATCATCCACGAGTTCCTACTCGTTAACAAAACTTTGTTGTCTTCGAGGGTAAGTTCTCCATGGATATATATCCACCTGTTGCTTGTATCTAGTAGATAGATCTTGGCGTATAGTTCCCATCGTAGGAAATTTTTTGTCTTCTATGTTGTGAACCCTTCAAAACAAAGCTAGTGAAGTGGAGGTGGATATCCCAAGGGAGCAAGTGCTTTGGAAAATTGCTATTTCATTTGGTTGGTTGTCATAGTTAGTGAAGCACAAAGATAGTCTTTTTATTGTTTCTTCTAAGAAGGAGCCATGAATAGGTGCAGTCATATAAATGAGCAAATACACCCATAGTGATTGATCCCAAGGCCAATTCAAAGGAAACAAGGAAACTATTAAGACATAAGGTCCAACCACCACATTTAGATCTAAGGTCCCCATGATAATATCCCCATTGATTAACCATGAATTAATACAACATGTATCTCTAAGACTCTGGATTCAGTTTCTTTCAAACTCTGGCTATCCCTCATCCTATCAACATGCAACAGTGACAACCTTGTGCATCCCCTAAAATATGTGTGCACTCATATGTTAGTACAACAAGACCATCACTGAATATAACATATACTTGTATGCAACCAACAAAAACTATATCACAATTTCCATAAACAAGTCACTAATCAAACATCAACATAGAGTTACAATAGATCATGGGAAAACAATATGTTGCATTATACATCATGTTTGCCAAGAGATTAAAGTGGGGGATGATGGAGAGTTGATGGGGGAGAGGCAGCGCCGGCATGGAGGAGGCGACAACACAGGGGTGGCGGTGCCCCACCTAGGGTGGCGGCTGCCCTAGGGAGGAGGCCCCTTGCCCCTTATTTTTCCTTGGCCATGTTTCCTATCTTAAGGAGCTGATCCAAGAAAGATTGGGCACCTATAGAACCTTCCTAGGGCTCCCCTCTATCCTTTGGGAGATCTTTGGGTCATGACTTGGCCGAATCCATCAACTATGGGAAGAGTTGGAGTCAATCACATCACAAACTCTCGGAATCTCGATAATGCTTCTATACCCTTCAGTAATTCGGGGCTAAAAATCGTGTCCAAACTCCGGTTGACGTAAGTTGTATTTCTAGGATCATCAGCATAAAATTCTCCACAACTTTCATGTTTTGAGTTTTTATGTTTGACACCATCTTTAAAGACTGTCCTGGCATTCTGAGAAAACTATTCTGCAGGGACATATTTTAGGAAATTCCGAATTTCACTATAATGACCGTTTTCCTTACATATTCGCGTATTTCCTGAACAACAAAGTTTGAAGCAAGAACTATTTCACTTTTGAAACTATTAGTAGGTTAGTCCCAATAAATATAATAATGTTGCAAGATAATTATGATTTTAGCGTAGTAAACTACAAAGTTCATGTATGCATTTTACATGCACCAACATCTCCAAGGTTAACCTTTGCTCGTCCTCGAGCATGAAGGTTATAAAATGAACATGGACTTTGGACTTTAGTGCTTCTTTTCACTAGCAAGTATCACCAAAATTTAAACGGTTCATTCACTAGAGAATAACAACAAGCAAGCATAGCATAAATTGGTACCTCTCATAATATCATACTTGATAACAAATATATATTGACTAACACAAATTCATATAGTACCATGAAACAATAGTTGCATTCTTCACATAGAGAAAAGTACAAATATATATATAATGGCAGCCCTATGGTCAGAATATTGGCAAAGGAGGTTGAAAAAGTGTATGGCTGCAAGTAGGGAATATCATATGTGAGACACAAGCTATCTTCCAAACACTATCCATTAAGTTTATGGTTGAAGCATGGTACATCATTAGTGTTTGGCTCCATTGCACGACTAACTTATCCATGTCACCCATACCCATAATAATAGTGTTTGGAAGCTAAATAATGACTCACACATGATAGTATACTTTGGGATATAGCTTGAGCTATTTGGGTAGGTGTTTCCTATATAAATGCTAAGTTTGTTTTGCTAAAGGAGGTTGTTTCAATATGGTGGATATAGCAATAGTAACAGTTTGACCTTCTACAAGAATGCAAAACGTGCCCATAGTACTAGATAATTTCTAGAATACAATATAATCATTGAGTACCATTTATGTTTAATTTGAAAACTAGCACTAGATGATACACTTGTAAGTTATCACTCCAGAAAACATATGAACAATCTAACTAGAAGCAATAACATGCATAGCTTGTTTTCCCTTTTTTCTATTTCAAGCAAGGCATTCAATCAAACATGGTATTCATTCATGTAATAGTTTGTTTCAGTAGAAATTTCCTAAGCATGCAAAATATCTATAATGGTGGTCTTATTTATTTCCAAGCATATCAAGCAACACTAAACATAACACTAAGCAAATATGCTCCAAGTTTCTACAATCATTCTATGTTGCTCGAAAAACGAAGTTTAGAGGTTTGCAAATCGAGAGTTCTATAGGTCCAATGGGGTGCCTTGGGCATCCCCAAGCTTATGGTTTTCACCATTCTTGGATATTCTTGGTGTGGTGTTCCTCCATTCCCTGTCAAATAACTTCAATGCATAACTTTCTCCCATTTCCTTTTCTATGGGGTGACATTAGTGGTACAAAGATATGATAATAGTATTCCAGCAAGCATATAGTGTCCTACACATTCCTAGCATATCAAAAGACTCATGGCAAATCATTTTGAGACTCAAAAGAATGGCTCAAACACCAGTGGGCAGAATCTGTCCAGATTTTCAGCAGAAGCAGAACATATTTATTTCGACCACCTAGACATGACAAGACTTTTGGCCAATTTTTGTGCATATAGATGATGGAAGGTTGTAACTACAATTCAAAGATGAGAACAATCGGAGTTACATAACATCTTAGGGAATTTTTCTAGTAAACAACGTCCGTGCAGGAATTTGCTACTCCGCATATATGTTTCAACTTTAACATCCAAAATGGGTAAAACTTGGTACTTTATTCTTGTAACATGTAAACTTAAGTTAAACAATCTATTATAACAGATAACAAAGTCCATAAACTAAAATTGCACATAAAATCATGGTTTCCGCAAACATACCAACGAGATCATGATGATAAAACTAAAATATGAATTTGAAATGATATTACTTGAAATCACTTGAAAGAAGAAGGGAATGCATGGCATACACAAGCTTGTGTTCTTGCTAGTTCTTGTCCTCTACTTCTTCCTCATCATATCATGTTACTCATATCAAACAAAGATATGTTTTCATCTTCATGATACTTCAATGCCTACAAAATTGTTTGTTCTCCAAACAAATGATATAAGAGTTTCTCCGATGATGTAAACTATAGTAATTATTAGGAAACCATTTTTTAAAGAAGCTAATATATTACAAAAGAGACAATCTTTTGATTTTGTTTTTACTATGGGAAAAGTTTTAATGATAGACTCTGCAATGGTTTCATTGGCATGAATAGCACATGCTCAAGGTCGACCCCAACTTCTCCATTGCTCATCCTTCTCATTTACTTTTCCATTTTTTGCTGAAATCTTAAACTAACCTTGTTGTGAATAGAAGATGGGTAGCTATTCCATTCTTTCTCTTGTTGTTCCTTTTGCTCTTTTATCTCCTTTTCTTTGGGATGCATGGGTGTTCCTAAGCTTAGGCTTTTGTCATCTTCTTGATTGGCACTTTCAACATGATTTTTTGCATTCAAAACATTAGTGCACAAGGGAATATTCAAGATTTAAAAATATTTGAGTAACATATCATCCAAATCTTTGTGATCCTTGCAAAAAGGCTCTAGATAATCATCCATTATCTATTTTTTGGGGTTTTAGTTTCATAAAAAGGTACTAAAAGTAAACTAGCAATGCAACCAAGAATAGAAGCCTGGTGCTACACTTCCCGACAACGGTGCTAGAAAAGTATCTTGATAACCCCCAAGTACAAGGGATCAACATAGTACAATTCGATAAGTATTTGAGTGTCAAACCCACGAGGAGATAAAGGTAAACTATCTATTATCTAAATCCATATAACCCACTTATATGGCCTTCTATGCAAAGCTAGGAACTTAGTGTGTGTGTGGTTGGTTTTTGGTACTAACTACAAAAAAATAATTTTTTGGAAGAAAATACTATAGGTAAACTAGTCCAAGTAAAATGGAGCTAGTGAAGTGGAGGTGGATAACCCAAGGGAGAAAGTGCTTAGGAAAATTGCTATTTCATTTGTTTGGTTGTCACAATTAGTGAAGCACAAATATAGTCTTTTTATTGTTTCTTCTAAGGAGGAGCCATGAATAGGTGTAGCCATATACATAAGAAAATACACCCCTAATGATTGATCCAAGGCCAATTAAGAGCAAATAAGGAAATTATTAAGACATAAAATCCAACCAGCGCATGTAGATCTAAGGTCCCCATGATAATACCCCAGTTGATTAACCATGAATTAATACAACATGTATCTCTAAGACTTGGGATTCAGTTTCTGTCAAACTCCGGCTATCCATCATCCTATCAACATTCAACAATGGCAACCTTGTGCATCCCCCAAGATATGTGTGCACTCATATGTTAGTACAACAAGATCATCATATAAGATAACATATACTTGTATGCAACCAACACCAAACTATATCATAATTGCCATAAACAAGTCACTACTCAAACATCAACATAGAGATACAATATATCATGGGAAAACAACATACTCCATCATACATAATGTTTTCCAAGAGATTACAGTGGGGGGTGATGGAGAGTTGTTGTAGATTGTGATGGAGATGAGCCTCCCCATGGGGGAGAGGCGACACCGACATGGAGGAGGTGGCGGTGTAGGGCGCGACGCCCTGGCGCCCCTCGTAGGGCGGCAAAGGCCCCATGCCTCTTCTTCCTTGGGCATGGTGCTGATATTTAGGAGCTTCTCCCCTCTTTGGCATCTACCAAGGAGGAGGATTTTCATGGCTATGGCTGGATGCCTCCAAAAATAGGGTTTCCCCTTAATATATAGAGGCGGAGATGCAATCTAGGCCATGGGATGAATGCCCCTTCGATCCAAGGGCTCTTGGGCACCTATAGAACCTTCCTAGGGCTCCCTGTGTCCTTTGGGAGATCCTTAGGTCGTTACTTGGCCAAATCTATCAACTATGGGAAGAGTTGGAGTCAATCACGTCACAAACTCCCGGAATCCCAAAACTGCTTTTATACCCTTCAGTAATCCGGGGATAAAAGTCACGTCCGAACTCTAATTGAGGCAAATTTTATGTATAGGATGGTAAGTGTAAAATTTCCCACAACTTTAACGTTTTGTATTTTTACGTTTGACACCATATTCAGAGGATGTCGTGGAAATCTGTTAAAACTGTTCTAGAAGGACAAATTTCAGGAAACTTTGTATTTCACCATAATGACCGGTTTCCTTCCATATTCGCGTATTTCCTACACAACAAAGTTTGAAATAAGAACTTGTGCACTTTTTAAAATATTACTAGGTTAGTCCCAATAAATGTAATAATGTTGCAAGATAATAATGATTTTAGCGCAGTAAACTACAAAGTTCATGTATGCATTTTACATGCATCAGTTCCTAGGCGAGCATTCTCCCCTCTACCTATTTTCGCTTTATGGCTTTACTTCTCTATGTTTCTATCCGTTTTACGATGCTTTAGTTTCCATACCATTTATATTCGTGCAGCCCATATTGCCTTGGTCACCTCCTATTGCCTTTTGATTTGGTTGATAGTTGGTCTAGCGAGTCGTAGTTGCCGTTTCAGGTGTTGGTTCGAGTTGTCGAGATCCGTAGTGGTTGGGAGGTTGGAATTGACATAGTACAGGTACCTATTATTGGCATATCTAGTTCATCCCAGCAAGGGGCTTGCATGATGATCCGCCAAGGACGGTTAAGCCCAGGATGAATCGGATGAAGCCAGTCCCTTGAGGGGCATGACTCCTTGATGGACACAGTAGAACTATATAGACACGCTTAGGGTTTCGCCCTTCTTTTGTAACTAACTCGGACATATCCCGAGACCTAGCTCCCCCATATAAGGGCCATGAGGGAGTGATGAGAAGGGTAATCATACTCTCGCCATATACCTGCCAGATTACATCTGCGCTACATCACCATCTCGACACCCCTGTAATCATCAGATCTCCATTAATCAAGAGCAGACAAGCAGGAGTAGGGATTTCCCTCTAGGGGTCTGAACCTCGGTAAACACCATGTCCCTTGTTGCTTGTTTGTTAGCCGATGAAGTTTCCAGTGTGCGCTCTTCCTCAAAACCCAAGTCCATCAACCAAGGGCACTGACGTGGTCACCCCACGTCAATTAGCGCCGTCTTTGGAAGCTCGTGCACTGATGTCAAGACTTCATCGGCTTCGGATGACTGGATCTGCTTTGTATCCTTCGACTTCACCATCCACTCACCGGCCACTTCAACTCCCTCAACACCGGATCTGACATGATGATCGGCAGCTTTATCTTCCAGGTCGGGAAGACCAGCACTCTGTGTATCTCAGACCAGATCCAATCGGTCCTGGAGTAGTCGACCCTACCGTCAATTGCACTAGCTTCATGGATCCCACCACCACTCGCAACTCTCAACGAACTGAAATCTTCCTCCCCGGCCTACAGCCCGAATGCAACAATAGTTGCGACTCTAATCTGAGCGATCCGCTCAAAGGTGATGATGACGTCAGATCCGATCTGGAGAGCTCTGGAAGCAACGTCTACCTCAACCACTACCATTGCACCATCATCAAAGCCAACACTGGCGGCATCGCTGGCGATGGCACCGGCACCAATGCCGATCCTGAGGCTAAGAACGAAGCCAACCATGACAATAATGATCGTCCGTAGATCCACCTCATAGATGAGGAGTGAGAAAGGGCTAAACAAGACCTGATGGGTGGAACACCTCTTCCCCTGACTCATCACAGGAGGTACTAATGGCATACCATTGGTACCTTGACAAGGAGTACCACCACCAACGGGCGCTCAGTGCGCAACTTGAAGAACGACGACGACTCGCCAATGAGTCGAGTGCCCGATGGGCAGAACTTTCCTCGATCCACCGATCCTCTTCACAGGGGAACCACAATGCTGGGACATCTAAGAGAAGCCCTTGAATGGGCCTGATAGGTTAGGAGGCCAAGCGTGAAGCCACTCGACAACTGGACTTCTGTTCATGTCTATGGACACAAGGGGTAACATGATGCCCAAGACCCTGTAGGCCGCTGTCATGGTGACCACCACCTATCTATTTTCCAATCCTCCACAACCGGGGGATCCACATACCGCCATCCATAGATCCGCCCTCGCTGGGCTCAGTCTGGTCGAGGCGGCACTCGCGGGGGAACCCGCAAAGGAACCAACAAAGGCACCCACATTGCGAAAGAATGACTACTCGCCACCACGCGATGGCGCCGTAGCCCGCGGCGAAAAGACAATGACTGCGACGCTCGTGATGATATCACGCAACGGAAAATCGACAAATCACGCACAAAACGCACCTACTTGATAACCCCAAAGTGCAGGGGATCACCATACTAGAATTCGATAAGTATGAGTGTCGAACCCACAAGGAGCTAAAAGTAAACTATCTATTATCTAAAGCCCTATAACCTAATTATATGGCCTTCTATGCAAACTAGGATCTAAAGTATGTGTGTGTGTGTGGTTGTTTTTGGTACTAACTAGAAAACAATAAATTAGTTGAAATAAATACTATAAGTAAAATAATGCAAATGAAGTGAAGCTAGTGGAGTGGATGTGGATAATCTATGGAAGAAAATGTTTAGGCAAATTTCTATTTCATTCATTTGGTTGTCACAATTAGTGAAGCACGTATATAGTATTTTTATTGTTTCTTCTAGGAGGATACATAACTAGGTGTAGCCATAGATATGAGAAAATACACCACTAGTGATTGATCCCAAGGCCAATTAAGAACAAACATGGGAATATTAAGACTTAAAGTCCAACCACCACATTTAGATCTAAGGTCCCCATGATAATATCCATGTTGATTAACCATGAACTAATACTACATATATTTCTAAGACTTGGGATTCGGCTTCTGTCAAACTTCGTCTATCACTCATCCTATCAACATGCAATGGTGAAATCCTTGTGAATCCCCCAAAATATGTGTGCACTCATATGTTAGTGCATCAAGATCATCATAGAAGATAACATATACTTATATGCAACCAAAACAAACTAGATCACAATTGCCATAACAATTCACTACTCAAACATCAACATAGTCTTACAACAAATTATGGGAAAATAATATATTGCATCATACATCATGTTTGACAAGATATTATAGTGGGGGATAATGGGATATTGCATTAGAATATGATGGAGATGAGCCTTCCCAAGGGGGAGAGGCGGCGCTAGCGGCAACGCAGGGCGTTGGCGCCTCGGTGGCCTTCTAGGGGCGGCAGCTGCCCTTGGGGGAAGTGTCTCCTTGCCCTTTCTTATTCCTTGGAGATGGTTCTGATATTGAGGAGCTCCTACCCCTTCTTAGGATCTGCCAAGGAGGGGGATTTCGTGGCTATGGGTGGATGCCTCCAAAAGTAGGGTTTTCTCTCAATATATAGTGGTGGATATGCAATCTTGGCCATAGGATGGATGCCACTTGGATCCAAGGGCTCTTGGGCATCTCTAGAACCTTCGTAGGGGTCCCCTCTATCCTTAATGAGTCCATAAAGTTGTGGTTGGGCCAAAATCATCAAAGATGGAAGGGTTTGAGTTAACCACGTCACATATTTTCGGAGTCCCGAAACTGCTTCTGCCCTCCGCAGTAATATGGCTATCAAAAATGCATCCAGACTCCGATTGGGGCGAATGTTATGTCTAAATTGTTGCGCATTAAATTCCCCACAATTTTTATTTCTACACTTTTTTCCATTAGACATCATCTTCGGGGTCTTTGCTGGCAATATTTCAAAAGAGTTCTGCAGGGACAGATTTCAGGAATTTTCAGATTTCTCCATAATGCGCGGTTTCTTATATATTTGTGTATTTCCTACACAACAAAGTGTAAAACAAGAACTTTTGCACTTTTGCAACTATTAGTAGGTTAGTACCAATAAATATAATAATTTTGCAAAATAATAAAAATTCTAAAGCAATAAACGATAAAGTTCATGCATGCATTTTACATGCATCAAACATCCCCAAGCTTAACCTATGCTCCTCCTCGAGCATAAAGGTGATAAATTTAACATGGACTTTGGAGTTTATTGCTTTGCTTATTTTTCATTGCCATACAAAGTTAACTAAGTTCAATCTTTAAGGAATAACAACAAGCAAGTGAGCTATAAAGTGATATCTTTCGTACTCTATAAACATGCTCAATAATAAGTAGACTTGTGTTAAAACGAATCAGAGGTAAAACAAACATTCAAGCATACTTAGATGAACCTATAGAATTGTTGGAAGACTCTTTCCTATCATTGGAATGGGTTTTTTATGCCTTTCTACTTTGGGATACTTCTTAGTTTTATGCCCTTGACCTGGAAGACTCACTTCTTAGTTTTATGTCTTCCCTTGAGATATTTTTATATCTCGTACCGAAAGTAAGCATGGATTAAACAGGTGCAAAGGCCTATTTAGCTTTCAAACTCTATTTCATTAAGTTTATGATTGATCAATAGTTAATCATTACTGTTTGGTTCCATTAACCCCTATCATTAGCATCTTTCCAGTTCAAAGAAGAGAATAATTATAACAAGATAGACATGAAGTTCAACTTTTGTCGAACACTTTAACCATTTTTATATGGCATCATTTAACGGTCTTGCCCTCCTAGTAACCATAGTATAAACCTTATTCATGGGACTTTCAATCATGTCATATGCTCTAAAACAACCTTTGCTTTTCACTTTCCATGGCTAGTTGAATCCTCGGGTGCCTACCTTTCCAACACTTTTCCCTAGAGCATATGTATTGAAATACCCATGACCCTTAGTTTACTCATTCATTACTAAGTAGAACAAGAGTATCTCGTGTTACCTTGTTATCATTTCTTCCACTTTTTATCTTACAAAACCATTTTATGTTTCATAAATCATTACCACCTTTGGTGGTTGTGCCTTCAAGTTTGTGGTCACCCCACAACCAACTTGAAATGGATCGTATGGGCACCTAGAGGGGGGTGAATAGGTGCTACTTCAAATTTTAATGCTTTTTCAATTTCAAGCTTGACACAAAAGGTAAATTCTCTAGATAAACTACTATGTAGAATTTCCCTATATGCAAACCCAACTACTAGCGAGTAAAGCCGATTAAGATAGAGGAACGAGGAAACCGTAGTGGAGCACACAGAGACACACGATTTGTTTTACCGCAGTTCCTTCCTTGTTAAGGGAAGTACATCTGTGTTGGAGGGGTGGGCGGTACTAAGACCACCACGCCACAATAGGCCTCACACTGTTCTCCGATGGATCTCGCCACCAAAGGCCTGATCCACCTTTCCACTATAGGAACCCTTTGAGGCGGGAACTGACGCCTTTACACAACTAGCGGGGCACAACTCCACAACCGAATTGGAGGCTCCCATATTGACAACAAGATGCCACAAGAACAATAGTTATCAATAACAAAACACAAGATCTAGATATCAACGAGAATAATAGACCGGGAATTCTCCAAGTGAATGGAGAGGAGTTGAAGCGCTTGATTTGTGATGACGATGAATGATGTCTCCTCCTTCAATTCCCCCAAAGATTGAAGCCTTCGGGTGGTTGAAGTGGGAGATCTTGGGAGAGAGCTTTTGCAACAGGTCTATTCTTTTTCGAATGAATCAAGAGATCTGACAGGATAGGAAGATGTGGCCTTTATACCCCCTGTCCAGATGGAGCCATTGGAGCGTTTTAGGGCCAGATTATCCGGCCTGGGGAAAACTCTGCCCTAGCCTCGGACTATCCGGGTGATAATCCGCCCCCAGTCTGAGAGTCGCGCGTGCCAGCCTTTGCACTCCTCCCGGGGGACAGATTATCCGGCCCAAGGAGAGATCCAGATTATCCAGAAGGGGAAGAAAATCCGCCCACTTCGGATTGTCCAGGGGAAAATCTGCCCCCAGTCTGAGACTCGCGCCATGCCAGCCTTTACCAAGAGGGTCATGCCGGATTATCCAGCCCTTGATGGGGGCGGATAAACCGGCCCCCAAACACCAAAACACTTCCCTACACACTTAGCACACATGAGAAAACTCTGCGGTATTATTATCTAACACTCAAAACACAGGGAACCATGAAATGTTCTTTCAATCTCCCCCTTTTTGGTGTTAGATGACAACACTAGGATTTGCAAGATAACTCGCATAACAATAATATTTAACAAATAAAAATGACCCCCCCCTCAATGTGTGCATAATAAAATTTGCATTTGATTACAAATACACACAACAAGGTACAAGTCTATTTCATTGGATCATAGGCAAAATATTCATACCACCGAGAGAGAGAAAAAGGCGTCCTCAATATATTATAAGAATATCCAATGATAGACATAATGAGCACCTTCCTTGATATAGATATCCAATATAGCCAATATAATAGATGAATCCATAAGGATAAACCACAAGATAACTCCAGAGCCACACATAAACATAGTCTCATACAAAGTAAACACACAAATGGAAGTTCAATGCTAAATGGGCACAAGCAAGAAAAAAAATGAAAAGATAAAGTGCAAATGCTTGCGCCCAACCCATGCAAATCCTCGAAGTCCTAATAGAACTACTTCTCCCCCTTTGGCATCGAAACGCCAAAAAGGAAGAAGAGCGATGCTAGCGCCCCAAGGGATCACTCATAGTCATCATCGTCGTCCTCGTCCCCATCGTCGTCCTCATCCTTAAGCTCGTCGGTGTCATCCTCCTCGTCATCAGCAGTGGTCGTGGAAGGAAACATGTGACGCTCAAGTTCTCCATAGTTGAGCCAAGAAGAAGAATTCCACCGAGCATATGGTGTGGGAGTAGTAGGAGTAGGGGGATCGCCTGATGCTCCGGACACATGGTGAAGAATGAGCTGCTGAGTGTGGGCCATATTGTGGCGCTACTTGTATGCCTCATACTATACCTTGTGAGTGTCCACCCCCATGCAAAGAATGTTCCGCTAGAACCAATTCAGCTGCTTGATCTCAAGAGCAATAGGAGGCACTGGGGGCCTACGAGCACTGGCACGAGCATCCCTCATGAGTCCCTCAGAAGCAGAAGATGGGTGTGAGGTCTTCCTAACCTTGTTGTAGATTTTCTTTGCCTTGTGCGCAACATCAATGTTAAACTCTTCAGTGGGAAGCAGGTGTTTGATCAGCATCATAATGTAGGGTGCATATGGGATGGATAGCCTATTGAACATTGCATCAATCAACTCATGGTAAAGAAAGTCCATCACATCCAGCTTGTAATTAATGGACTCATCCTCACTAGATGCAACCTCGTGAGAGAAGGCTAGAAGCTAAACCAGGTGACCACGAATACTATCATTATTCCCTACACTTGGGGTGATAGAATCACGGAAGAGGCCCACCAAGCTAGCATACACAGGAGAAATACCAGCAAAGGAGCCCACAATACCATTGTCAACTGTGCAAGGAGAGAGGACATCATCTTTATTGGGCTTGAGCTGGGTGATGATACGATGGCCACTAGCACGATCCCTGTGGCGAAAGGGATATCCAAGCACTCCAGCAAAAAAACAAAAATCAGCTTGCAATGGCCTGTCACGGGTCATCCACTTCATGGTGCGGTGCTCATCACCACAAATGACCAAAGTGGAAAAGAACTGCTTCACAATCTCGGAGTCATAGGAGCATTAAAGAGCCATGAGATGGTGCAACCCCATCCTCTCAATCACATACATAGCATCAATAAGTTGAGGTTTTTCCATGGCCTCAGCAATAATCGGGGGATGCATAGGTTGAATCTTCTGCCGAGCATAAACATCTTCATAGATAGACTTTTGGTCAGCACACCAAAAGCGAGAGTCACCAAGCTCAGTACCTTGCGCTGATTCATCAAACAGATCACGATGGCGAATGGAAGAGTAAGTAACAACATCCATCTTCTTATAGTTAATCTTGGGATCTTTGCCCTTCCTCTTGGACATACCCTTCCTGGCCCTATCCCTCTTTGCCTGTTCAGCCATGCGTGCAGCCTCGTCCTTCCTTCTCCTCAACTCAACCTCGTCCACTAAGTTACCCTCACCGTCATCCCGAAAGTAGTGACCACGAGGACGATGATTGTAGGTCTTGGGAGCACCTGAACCACCCGTGAAACGAACAAGATGGATAGCATGGGGATAAGCACACACACAAGCCCGAGAGAGACCATAGAAATAGTAGGCAAGCAGTCCATAGTCCAAACATACATAGTGCACAAAATCCATAAGAATCTAAAGCAGATTGGACTCTGTCAGGACGGATTATCCGGCCTGGCCAGGGGCAGATAATCCGGCCCTGGCAGAAAATCTCAGATTCTCCTAGATTGGATGCAAAAACATAGATCATACCTAGGTACTGCAAGACTATGATCTCTAAACAAAACAACAACCTTCTAGACCATGTTCCACCCAACAAGTGACACATCAAGCCAAAGATGGGGAGAGAGGGAGTTACCCTCACTCATTGGAGGAAGAACACGGAGGATAAGGTACCCGGAGGCGTGGAGAAGAAGATCCAGGGGAGGCCCGGAGAATCCGGTGGCCGGGAAGGCTCCGGGGAGGGTGGAGATGGCAGGTGGCAGCTGGGGAGAGAGAGGTGGGGTCGGGGGAAGAACTGCTTGTTATGAGCCCTTTCCCCCGACGCCAGCCTTAATAGACTACAGCCGCCAGGGCCGGATTATCCGGCCTATACTTGGGCTGGATTATCCGGGCTCAAATCCAAATTTCTGTTACACATAGATTCAGGCTCGCGCGCCCCCAAACAAAACCCCCACAATATGAACAATGGACTTGTGTTCTAGATGAGATGGCTTAGGGGTAGGGAGAGGCTTGGGATTAGAGAACCAAACGGAGATGCTACTACACACTCAATATTGCAAGAATCAAATCAACTAAAGGCCAAAATTGAGTGTGATTTCCATAAGAACACAAGATGAACAAAAACAACCAATAAGATCCACATAAAACCAACTCTTATCATGGAAGAGGGCGTGGTCGAAGCCACCTTGTTGGAGTGCATGGTACGACACCGCGAAGATATATCTTGGGTTCATGACCAATACTCATCAATAAACTCACATATCACAAAATGATATTAAGAGAAATGATTTGACTTCCTTTCGGCATTATGGGGGGAGGGTTAGCCCAATCAATTAGGACCACACTCCCCCTATATCCATGCCCACACCTAGACCAAATAAGGAAGAGAAATAAGAGTGAGTGCATGGGTAATCAAGACAAGCTCCTTGAATCAATGATATTTAGTTCATTCCTCAAGTAACAAAACCTTGCTTCCTCAAGAGGCTTCGTGAAGATATCAGAAAGTTGGTTCTTCGTGCTCACAAAAGATAGATCGATATCACCTCGAGCAACATGGTCCTAAATAAAATGATTCCTAATCTCAATATGCTTCATCCTTGTGTGCTGCACCGGATTGTACGCAATTTTGATTGCACTGTCATTGTTGCATAAAATAGGCACTTTGTCACAATTGACACCGTACTCCTTTAAAGTTTGCCTCATCCATAATAATTGGGTACATGCACTAGCAGCAGCCACATATTCAGCTTCGGCGGTGGAGAGAGATATACAATTCTGCTTTTTAGAAGACCAACATACTAAAGACCTTCCCAAGAATTCACAAGATCCAGAAGTTGATTTCTGATCATCCTTATCAATAGCCCAATCTGATTGAGTATAGCCACATAGAGAGAAATTGGAGCCCTTGGGATACCATAGACCAAAATTAGGGAATTAACCAAATATCGGAAGATCCTCTTGACCGCCACTAAGTGGCTTGCTTTAGGAGCTGCTTGATACCTTGCACACACACCTACACTCAACAAAATATCGGGTCTAGATGTGCAGAGGTAAATGAGAGAGCCGATCATGGACCGGTATACCTTTTGGTCCACATCTTTACCATGGGGATTAAGTTCAAGGTGACATTTTGTTTGCATCGGAGTGGCGACGCCACTAAGATCCGTCATCTTGAATCTCTTGAGCATGTCTTGGATGTATTTTTCTTGATTTATGAAGGTTCCTTCTCTAAGTTGTTTGATCTCAAATCGAAGAAAGAACCGTAACTCCCCCATCATAGACATCTCAAACCTGTCAGTCATAAGATTTGAAAATTCATCATTAAAAGCTTTATTAGTAGAACCAAAGGTAATGTCGTCTACATATAGTTGGCATACGAAGAGCTCCCCCTTAACCTTCTTAGTAAAAAGAGTGGGATCGATTTGCCCAACTTCAAAGCCACGGTCTAGAAAAAGATCTTTAAGGTGCTCATACCACGCGTGTGGGGCTTGTTTAAGGCCGTAGAGTGCCTTATCGAGTTTGTAGACATGGTTCGGAAAGTTAGGATCCTCAAATCATGGGGGTTTCTTTACATATACCAACTCATGTAGATGACCATTAAGAAAAGCACTCTTAACGTCCATTTGCTGTAATTTAAAATTATTATGTGCAGCATAAGCAAGAAGGATACAGATGGACTTAATACGAGCCACTGGAGCATAAGTCTCGCCGAAGTTGATGCCCTCAACTTGGGAATAGCCTTGTGCCACGATTCTTGCCTTGTTTCTTACAACAATGCCATTTTCATCTTGCTTATTTTTAAATATCCACTTTGTGCTGATAACATTGCGGCAATCCTTGGGCTTCTCTACTAATTTCCAGACCTTGTTGCGTTAAAAGTTATTCAACTCTTCATGCATAGCAACAATCCAGTCCGGATATTCAAGAGCTTCAAACACCTTCTTGGGTTCCACCATTGAGATGTGAGCTTAATGCTCACCGAAACTTGCCAGCTCCCTTCTTGTGGATACCCTTCGTCGGAGATCACCTACAACTTTGTCAAGGGTGTGACCCCTTAATTCAAGGTTCCTATCTGCACGAGCTTTGTGATGTAGTTCAATTAGCTTGTTCTCTCGGGGGGAATAACTTTATCATTTGAGTCTTTGTTGGAATCATTGGATTGGCCTTGATCTTCAACATGATTAGAAGGAATAGGAGATGATGAATCTTCTTGATGTTGATCAATAGCCGTAACAGGAGGATGTTGCTCTTCAGGATTTTTAGGGCTGGATAATCTAGCCGAGGGTTGGGCCGGATAAACTGGACTGGGAGAACTTGATGCATCTTCACAGTCTTGAGTAGTCCTGGCACGAACTAGAGAGGGGCCAAATAATCCGAGGTTAGCCAGAAAATCTGGCCTAGAGCTTGCAGCAGAATTTTTAGCATTTTCATCACTTCTGCCAGCTGAGGAAGGTTTCTCAGATAATCCGGTTTCCACGGGATAATCCGGCCTAGAGCATTTTGATCTTCAACATTTTGTGGGGTTGGTGTAGAGGTTTCTCCAACAGTTGGAGCAGGTTGAGCTTGTGTCGATGAGGGCTCTACTTGAGTAGAGCATTGTCCTTCCTGATCCGCCACAAGGGGTTCCTCAATGGAGCGGAAGAATCGCACACCCATTCTTCTTATGGCATCTTGGGGTATTTCAACATCTACATCACAAACATCAACTTGCCCCGCACGGGAGCCATCATTTTCCTCGAACACCACACTACAAGATTCTACAACAGTTCCGGAGAGCTTATTGTAGACTCCATAAGTGTGGTATTCAGCACCATAACCAAAAAAATGCCTTCTAAAGCCTTAGACTCAAATTTAGATAAACGAACTCCTTTAATGAGAAAGAAACACTTACAACCAAATACCCAGAAGTAGGAGATGTTTGGCTTGTTACCAGTAAGTATTTCATAAGCAGTCTTGTCCAAGATTTTGTGGAGATAGAGCCGGTTGTATGAATGGCATGCGGTAGAGATTGCTTCGGCCTAGAAGTTATAAGGAGACTTAAATTCAGCTAGCATAGATCTAGACATATCCATTAGGGTCCGGTTCTTCCTCTCGGCAACACCATTTTGTTGAGGGGTGTACGCAACGGAATATTGATGTCTTATCCCTTCTTCACTTAGAAATTCATTCAGAGTGTAGTTCTTGAACTCGGGGCCATTATCACTTCTAATTGCCAAAATAGGTAGATTGTGTTGACGTTGAACCTCGTTGGCAAAATCAATGACCGTTTGTTGTGTCTCACTCTTCAACTTGAAGAAATAGACCCATGTATATCTCGAATAGTCATCGACAATTACTAGGAAATATTTCTTCCCACCGAGGCTTCCATGAGATGGAGGACCAAAAAGATCCACATGAAGGAGCTCCAAAATCCTCGTTGATGAAATAATGGTCTTTCGTCGATGGGGAGAGTCATGCATTTTTCCTTCAACACAAGCCCTACAAACACGATCTTTGGCAAAGGAAACATTTTCTTTTAGTCCAAGGATGTGGCCACCCTTGTAGAGACTTTGAAAAGTTCTCATATTGACGTAGGCTAGTCGGCGATACCATAGCCAGCCCATGTTGGCCTTTCCGAAGAGACACATCGGGCCTGTAGTGGTTTTCCCCAAGAAGTCAACCACATATAGGTCATTTTCGACATATCCAACAAAAGCGACCTTTATAGACTTGGTCCACAAGAGCACCACCAAATCACCATCAATGAAAACTGCAAAGCCCATCTTACCAAGGGCACGAACAAAAATTTAATTGTAACCGAGGGTCTCAACAAGCATGACGTCCACGAGAAAGATATCGTGAGCAACCACAACTTTGCCAAGACCCAATACCTCAGATTTTGACTTGTCACCATAGGAGACGGTTATCTGATCATGGTTTGGCCGCATCTCGGAGATGATCTCCTTGCTTCCAGTCATATGACTAGTGCACCCGCTATTGAGTACCCATTTAGACCCACTGGAAGCATAGCCCTGCAAGAAAATTACTTCTTGGTTTTAGGTACCCATTTTTCAATGGGTCCTCTCATGTTAGTGACAAGGGTTTTGGGAACCCAAATAGACCAAGATATGTAACTATCAAAAGGACCTACATAGCTATCATAGACATCACCATAATAATCACAAAATAACTCATAGTTAGGATTATTAGCCCCTGCAAAACCATCATAGTTAGTCTTGTCATTAGTGGCGGTGCTTGTCTTTGATTGAGAAGTTTTGCTCATCTTCTTCTTCTTGTTCTTCTTCTTTGTCTTGGGGACATAACCAAGACCTTCTTTCCCATTATTTTTCCTTTGCTTTCTAAGCACCTCATCTAGGACTTCTTTACCTTTATGTTGAGATCCCTTTACAAGTTCTTCTTTTAGCCTTGCATTTTCTTCAACAATGTCTTCATGTCCACAAGATAGAGTGGAGGTGCTAGGCATATCATACTTGTCCAATTGAGTTTGGAGCTGATCATGAGACTCATTTAGAGTAGAATGATCACTCTCCCATGCCTTGTGAGCAATGTCAAGTTTCTCAAACTTCTATGAGAGTCTAGCATGAGTAGCCCCAAATTCAATCTTTTACTTCTTTAGTTTCTTTACCTTAGCAAGAGCATTGTCACGTTCTTTAATGAGCTGGGAAATAACCTTTTCATGGGACTCCTCAATTGACTCAAGTTTCTCCTCCAAGGATACTCGAGCTTCCTCTTCTTACTCTAAGGCATTCTTCAAGGAGGCAATTTCCAAGGAATCTTCTCTTTCAATTCTACCCTTTTCTTCGAGAAGTTCTTCGGAATGAGCAAGTTGATCCATAAGAGCATCAAAGTGAAGTTTGTGCTCACCTTGCAGGTTAGTAAAAAATTGTCCAAAGCAATAACTTCTTCTTTTATCTTAAGACTAGTATGATCATCCATATCCATGTTTATATTAATCTTAGGAAATGAAGAAATAGAAGATGATACCTCAAACCCTCTTTCCATAAGGCAAGTGATGTTGTTGATGACATTCTCATTTGGAGAGTCGAAGAGCGATGTGGGAGTAGAAGTGGTGGCTATAGCAGCCACCTCTCGAGTACTATCTTCATCCTCTTCATCTTCACTTGCAGAGGAATATTCTTCTTGTGCCACCAAGACAATCTTGGGTTGCTTCTTGTAAGGACCATTCTTCTTGATAAATGGTTTCTTTCAAGGAGCCTTGGATTTTTCTTTGAGAATGAGCCTGCCTCCATTCTCTTCTCTATTTTGATAAGGACATTCATCCACAAAGTGCAGCCTATCTCTACAATTGTAACATGTCCTCAGTTTTGGGGCATTCTCTCTTCTTCCACTTGACCCATTCTTGCGATCGAGTTCAGACTTGGCCTTAGTTGGGTCCTTCCAAAAATTCCTTGCGTAGAAGGCCATGTACTCTCCATGAGCATGCTTGACCTCCTCGGGACAGCCCATGGAGATAACCTCGTATCCTCTTTCATCCTCATCTTGTTCAACAACATTTTCCTTTAGAGCAACATTGACTCCTTTTTGCATTCCAATAGCCCGGGCACGAGCATCTTCAGCATTCTTAGCTGCAACCTTGAATGATGCCATTTCTTGCATGACTTCATTGTAAGTCATTTGATGGTAGTTGTGTGTACCTTGCAAACTCTTCAATTCCTTTGGCTCAAATGGCATTAGAGCACTCACATATTTCCTTTTTATCCAAGCATCATTAATGTGAGTGGCTCCATGCTTTCTAAATGTTGTTGCACTGCCCTTGAGCCTTCTATACATATCTTCATGGTCTTCACCATCCAACATGTAAAATCCTTCAGCTTCATTGCTAAGGGCATCATACCTATTTCTTCTCATGCTTTCATTTCCAATGAATAGGTCGGTGAGTGAATCCCAAGCTTCTTTGGCGGTGTTAAAGTGCTCAATGTGGGGCATGTCCTTGAGAACCACTCCAAGCTGAATCATGTGGAGAGCCGTTGCATTCAGTTGACTATCCACAACTTCTCTCCTAGTCAAGTTGGTGGGGTCTCCAATATGAAGACCATCTTCGATAACCCTCCAAAGCTCAATCCACGAACTGCATACATGAGATTTCATTAAGAATTTCCATTGATTAAATGAAGATGTAGTAAGCTTGGGTGGATCACCCCTATTGTTTATATGAGGATGAGGGATAGGTGGGTCGGGAGAATATAGGTGAGGGACCTCACTATAATCCTCCTTACCACTTCCCTTCTTGGAGGCGGAACCATTATGTTTCTCACCCACCACTTCATCTTCCTTAGAACCGGCATGAGCCTTATCCTTAGATAGAGGAGTGGTGGCCTCAGAGGAAGATGGAGATGGGGTTGTAGATGATGTGAGACGAGCAATCATTTGCTGCATCTCTTCCATCTTGGTCTCAAAGTATTTCAACAAGGTTGTTTCCAAGATCTTGAGGTCATCCATTGTGACCTTGTCCACAGCCTCATTCCCATTTTCCTTAGTACCCATACTTCTCTTAGGTGGTTAAGCCCAAATAAAGAGTCGGGGCTCAGATACCAATTGAAATGGATCATATGGGCACCTAGAGGGGGGGGGGTGAATAGGTGCTACTTCAAATTTTAATGCTTTTTCAATTTCAGGCTTGACACAAAAGGTAAATTCTCTAGATAAACTACTATGTAGAATTTCCCTATATGCAAACCTAACTACTAGCGAGTAAAGGCGATTAAGATAGAGGAACGAGGAAACTATAGTGGAGCACGCGGAGACACATGATTTGTTTTACCGTAGTTCCTTCCTTGTTAAGGTAAGTACATCTGCGTTGGAGTGGTGGGAGGTACTAAGACCACCACACCACAATAGGCCTCACCCTGTTCTCCGATGGATCTCGCCACCAAAGGCCTGATCCACCTTTCCACTATAGGAACCCTTCGAGGCAGGAAACAGCGCCTTTACACAACTAGAAGGGCACAACTCCGCAACCAAATTGGAGGCTCCCGTATTGACAACAAGCTGCCACAAGAACAATAGTTATCAATAACAAAACACAAGATCTAGATATCAACGAGAATACTAGATTTGGAATTCTCCAAGTGAAATGGAGAGGAGTTGAAGCGCTTGATTCGTGATGATGATGAATGATGTCTCCTCCTTCAATTCCCCCAAAGATCGAAGCCTTCGGGTGGTTGAAGTGGGAGATCTCGGGAGAGAGCTTTTGCAACATGTCTGTTCTTTTTTGAATGAATCAAGAGATATGACAGGAGGGGAAGACGTAGCCTTTATAATCCTATCCAGAAGGAGCCGTTAGAGCTTTTTGGGGCCGGATTATCCAGTCTGAGTGAGGGCCGGATTATCCGGCCTGGGGAAAACTCGGGCCCAGCCTCGAACTATCCGGGGGATAATTCGCCCCTAATCTGAGAGTCGCGTCGTGCCAGCCTTTGCACTCCTCCTGGGGGCAAATTATCTGGCCCAAGGAGAGGGCCAGGTTATCTGGAAGGGGAAGAAAATCTGCCCCACTTCGGATTGTCCAGGGGAAATCCGCCCCTAGTCTAAGACTCGCGCCATGCAAGCCTTTACCAAGAGGGTCAGGCCGGATTATCCAGCCCTTGATGGGGGCGTATAATCCGGCCCCAAACACCATAAACACTTCCCTGCACACTTAGCACACATGAGAAAACTCCGCGGTATTGTTATCTAACACTCAAAACACAGGGAACCATGAAATGTTCTTTCACAACGTCTCTATGACAACCATAACCATAAGAGCAATATTATTTGGAAGCTAAATAAAACAAGGAACATGAGAAATATACTTGTAATAGCATTGATGCTATATAGGTATGTATGGTGTACACTATGGGAATTGGTTTTAAGGGTATTTGGATAAACAAGCTTTTATTGTATAGTAATTTTTGGGCTAGCAAAAAGATCTACAAGTATGCCATTGGATCCATAGTGCCCGACATTTATCATCACACAATGATCCATAGTATTAAACATCAATGTATATGAGCAAAAGGTATCACTAAATAAGGCAGTATAAAATTATCATTCATTACAGTATTTGAGCTAGCAACACTAAGCATGACTTTGAATTTCAACCTTTTGCTTTCATTCCCTTTTCTTTTGATAACACATAACTCATTCTTATCAAGGAATCTAATCATGGGATATATTGTTTTAGTAGATATTTCCTAAGCATGCAAAACATCTATCATGGTGGTTTCATTTATTCTCAAGGCAACATGCAAAACTAAACATAAACTAGAGAAAGACGCTCCAAGTTTCTATGATCATTCTATGTTGCTCAAAAAACAAAGTTTAGAGGTTTGCAAACCGAGAATTTGATAGGTCCAGTGGGGTGCCTTGGGCATCCCCTAGCTTATGGTCTTCACCATTCTTGGAAAACTATTAGTGTGGTGTTGCTCCATTCCCTATCAAAAAACTTCAACACAAATCTTTCTCCCATTTTTTTTGAACCTCTTGAAAGTAGGGGATTCCCTACTCCCATTTCTTTTCTATGGGGTGACATTAGTGGTACAAAGATATAGTGCTAGTGGTGATAAAAGCCCCAAATAAAATTTGTTTTTAAATTTCCAGAGAGTTCTTAAGTGGCCAATATCCATAAAATATCAAAAGACTCAAAAAAGAATCAAATCAAAACTCAAAAAAGGCCACTCTTGCAACAAAAGACAGATTTTGTCCAGAGAAACAATAGCTGCAGAACGTATTTATTTTGCCCACTTAAACATGTTAGGAATTTTAGCCAATTTTTGTTCATATAGGGGATTAAAAGTTGTAACTTCAGTAGAAAATTTTCTCAATCAGAGTTGCAGAAAAACCATAAACAACAACTTGCAGAATTTTCAACTCCAGATATATGTTTCAACTTTTAACATCCAAAATGGGTAAAACTTGGTACTTTAAAAAAAAGATAAAACCTTTATTTTAACAGAGAATAAAGGTCAAAAAACCAAAAACTTAAAAGAAGCAAAAAGAAACAAGAAAGAATCAAGAGAAGCAAACAAAGAAGAAATAAAATGTTTTTATTAGTTTTTTGTTTTATGAAAGATGAAAAGCAAGAAGCAAATAAAAATAAAAAAGCATAAAATATTTTTGTTGTTTGGGTTTTATAAAAACAAGAAACCAAATGAAAAAACATAAAATCTTTTTGTTGTTTTTGTTTTAAGGAAAAACAAGAAGAAAATAAGAACCATAAAATGTTTGAAAGGTTTAAAAACAAAAGGCAAGAAGAAGCAAAAAAACCAAATAAACTTAAAATATGTTTGGTATTTTTTATAAAGAATATGAAAAATATGATCCAAACAAAACAATAAGGTAATTCAAACATGGTTTCCACAAACATACAAACAAAAACATGAAGGTAAAACAGAAACATGAGTTTGGAATGATATTACTTGAAATACTTGAAAGAAGAGGGGTATGCGTGGGCATCCCCAAGCTTGTGGTCTTTCTAGTTCTTGTCCTCTACTTATTTCTTATCATATCATGTCACTCATCTCAAACAAAGAAATATTTCTTCTTTATGTTACTTGAATGCCTACAAAATGGTTAGTTCTCCAAACAAATGATATAATAGTTTCTAACATGATGCAAACTTTAGTAAATATTGTGAAACATTTTATTCAAGAAGCTAATATATTAAAAAAGAGACAGTATTTGTATTTTCTTTTTATGTGGGGAAAGTTTTAATGATATATTCTTTGCAATGGTTTCATTGACATGAACAACACATGCTCAAGGTCGACCCCAATGTATCGATTGCTAATCCTTCTAATTTGCTCCCCAAAATTTATATTTACTTAAAATCTTAAAATAATTGTTAAAAATAACAGTACCTAAAGTTATTTTACATGTTACATGGATATCAATGTGTGCTCAAATAGAATAGTATTTGAATGTATATGGAGCACACCACAAAGCACATAGACATTAACATTCAAGTCTAACTTTCTTCCTATGCATTGGCATTTTATATATGAATAAATAGCAACAAGTTTGTGGTATCCAATGCACATAATGATCATTATCTTTCATTTTAAATAGAACGGAAACATAAAGAGGGTTTTTATCTCTTCCTCTTTCATAATTATTGCAAGCATCAAAAGCAAACTTAATCTCATAGTTTTGAATATATTCACCATATAAAGAAAAGTCATATAATGAGCATAATGGATCATCTAACTCAACTATATGACTTTAATCCTCCCATATATTAGACATAATTGCTCCACATAGATGACTACTAGGCAATGAAAGATCATCATCATTCTAAGAAGAGTTGTTCATGGGAATTTGTGTGTTACCCTTGTTGGGAGTAGGAGATGGGTAGCTACTCCATTCTTCCTCCACTATTTCTTATTTATCTTATATCTCCTTTTCTTTGGGATGCATGGGCATCCCCAAGCTTAGCTTTTGTCATCTTCTTCTCTAACACTTTCATCATGATTTCTTGCATTCAAAAAGTTAGTGCCCAAGGGAATGCTCAAGCTTTCAACATATTCGACTAGCATATCATACACATCATTGTGGTAATTTTCCATTATATTTTTTGGGTTTTAATTTTATATGCAAGGTACTAAAAATAAACTAGCAATGCAAACAATAATAGAATCCTAGTGCTACGCTCCCTGGCAACGGCGCCAGAAAAGTATCTTGATAACCCCCAAGTGTAGGGGATCACCATAGTACAATTCGATAAATATTTGAGTGTCGAACCCACGAGGAGCTGAAGGTAAACTATCTATTCTCTAAATCCCTATAACCCACTTATATGGCCTTCTATGCAAAGCTAGGATCTAAAGTGTGTGTGTGTGTGGTTGTTTTTGGTACTAACTAGAAAACAATAAAGTAGTTGAAATAAATACTATAAGTAAAATAATGCAAATGAAGTGGAGCTAGCGGAGTGGATGTGGATAATCTATGGGAGCAAATATTTAGGCAAATTGATATTTCATTCATTTAGTTGTCACAATTAGTGAATCACATATATAGTCTTTTTATTGTTTCTTCTAGGAGGAGACGTAACTAGGTGTAGCCATAGCTATGAGCAAATACACCCCTAGTGATTGATCCCAAGGCCAATTAAGAACAAACAAGGAATATTAAGACATAAATTCCAACCACCGCATTTAGATCTAAGGTCCGCATGATAATAATCCCATTGATTAACCATGAATTAATACTACATATATTTCTATGACTTGGGATTTGGCTTCTGTCAAACTCCGTCTATCCCTCATCCTATCAACATGCAACGGTGAGAACCTTGTGCATCCCCCAACATATGTGTGCACTCATATATTAGTGCATCAAGATCATCATATATGATAACATATACTTGTATGCAACCAAAACAAACTAGATCACAATTGCCATAACAATTCACTACTCAAACAGCAACATAGTCATACAATAAATCATGGGAAAATAATATATTGCATTATACATCATGTTTTCCAAGAGATTATAATGGGGGATGGTGGGATCTTGCAGTAGAATGTGATGGAGATGAGCCTCCCCAAGGGGGAGAGGCAGGACCGGCGTGGAGGAGGCGGCGCTGGCGGCACCATAGGGCGGCAGCTCCCCATCGACCTCCTAGGGGCGGCGGCAGCCCTTGGGGGTAGGGGCCCCTTGCCCATTCTTCTTACTTGGAGATGGTGTTGATCTTGAGGAGCACCTCCCCCTCCTTAGGGGCTTCCAAGGAGGGGGAATTTCGCGTCTATGGGTGGATGCCTCCAAAAGTAGGGTTTCCTCTCAATATATAGTGGTGGAGATGCAGTCTTGGCCATAGGATGGATGCCCCTTGGATCCAAAGGCTCTTGGGCATCTCTAGAACCTTCCTAGGACCCCCTCTATACTTAATGAGTCCATCAAGTCATGGTTGGGCCGAAATCATGAAAGATGGTAGGAGTTTGAGTCAACACGTCACATATTTTTGGACTCCCAAAACTGCTTCTGTCCTCCGCAGTAATATGGCTATAAAAATGCATCCGGACTCCGATTGAGGCGAATTTTATGTGTAAATTGTTGCGCATAAAATTCCCCACAAAATTTCCTTTTTACACCTTTTCCATAAGACGTCATCTTTGGGATCGTTTCTGGCAATCTTCGAAAAGAGTTCTGCAAGGACAGATTCCAGGAATTTCTAGATTTCTCCATAATGCACGATTTCCGTCCATATTTGTGTATTCCTACACAACAAAGTATAAAACAAGAACTAAGGGTAAGTTATTCCGGTTTCCCTCTTACTCATTACTAGCATCTACTAGATTATATCATGGTGCAATTGGTGTTTTTATCGTAGAATTTTTTTGGTTTCTATGTTGCGAACCCTTCAGATATATCTAATAAAGAGGCACCAGTGGGCAATAGTTGAGATTTGGCATTTATCCTGCCCACTTGTTGTTGGGGATATACTTTCCGGGTATCCTCACAGTTCCTCACTAACCAGGGTGGCCCACTTCGGGTTAGAGCTTTGCTTCACGGACGGCCCAGTCAGGGAGAAGAAACGGGGTCCAGTCCGGCTACGAGAAGGCCTAGAAGACTTACCGACTTAGGCCCATAATGTTACTTGTAGTTCAAGATGTACTCTGTAACCGACTCTTAGTCGTAGCCCGATAGATCTCTCCTGTAAACCCTAGGACGGATATCTATATAAGCTGACCTAGGGAGAGCCTTTAGGGCACCCCTTACAATCACAATCTCAACTCGCACAGGCGAACCCTTGTAACCCATATTCCGGCTCTGCCATATTACTAGATTGCTAGCAGGAGTAGGATCCGTCCAAAGCCGGCGGATTCGAACCTGGGTAAACTTGTGTGCTCACCGTCCCAGAACAACCGTACGTCTCACATCCCTCTCTTCCACACACCTCGAGGACCCCCTCATGGTGTACTTGTCATCAATCTGACGACAGTTGGCGCCCACCGTGCGGCAGGTGAGCTTCGGATCTGCGTTCCGAGCGAAATCAGCAAGAATCGGAATCGGCGAGACCATCGCCGTCGGTCGCATCCTCTACGCCAGTGACGTGCCTCTCATCGTTCTCGACGAGACCTGGATTCCGGCTAGGGAGGCTGTGACTGCCTACACCATCATGTCTTTTGGCGAGATCGATGTTTACATCGGCTTTTCTGAACCCACCCCACCCACCCCAACGATGATGATAGAGGCAGAAGAAATCTCTGGATCCCCTTTGTCCGTGGAGGCGGCAGAATTCCGGATCTCAGAAAACCCTAATCCCACCCAGCCCACACTAGTTGTGGAGATAGTGGAGAAATCCGAACCTGAAGTAGACCTGGCGGCCCAAGTTGAATCTGGAGTGGATCTCCCTAGAGAGGCCGAATCCCAGATCGACCTACCCGCTGAAGTCAAAATCCAGGAGGAGCATAGTAACGACACTGGTTCCGGCTCTGATGACGCCGGGACAGACAAGCCTTTCCTGAGATACACGCTAAGACGCATGATGATGCAAGATGCAAGCATAAACGATATTCTCGAGACCATCAGGCGTTTCAAGGAGGCCGATCACGAGAGCCGCAACTATCTCAGGAGGCATGCGTCGCACTTCGTCGGGTATGTGGGATCCGGATCCGGCTCTGCTGATGCTAGAGACAACACCGACTCTGTACTGGAGGCGATCGGAACAAACACCGACGTACCCACATCCTCGGATGAATCGATGACGTCAGCAGATTTCTGAAAGTTCTCCGTGGAATATGAAGAGGAGTATAACTCCAAAGCTGCAGAGGAAGGAGAAGCCATGGATGAAGGATCCGGGGAAAACTCTCCCAAAGCGCAAGATGACATGGAAATCGGAGATAATCCCGAGGTCCAGATGTCCAAAAGTACCGATCAGAGCTTGACTCCGGGAAATGGACCCAAAGCGGTCTTTGCTACCGGCGCTTCCAAGAAGGCAAAGAGGAAGAACAAGAAGAACAAGACCCCGACGAAAGACCCTCCGGCAGAGGAGGTGATTGCCGAGGAATACGAGGAAGACTCGGATGGAGCGCTTATCCCAAACGAGCCCAAAAAAGAAGAATCGATGGATGGACACGTGATCACTGAAGGTGCGCATAAACTCATCGATGCTGCATTAACCACACCTATTCCTACAGCTGCAGAACTTACTGCTGAAGAGCTGGACGAGAGGGCACAGGCCCTAGAAGTGCGTCATCAAGTACTCCTCGATGAAGCCAAAAACATTGAGGAGGAAAAGAAACGCATGGCATCTGCGGAGAAATACAACTCTAGGCAACACCAGAAGACCAGGAAATGTCATACTGATGACAACCAATTCCCGCAGATTCACAAAGTCCTTTTTGGAGGAGAACTTGGGATGCCTCGACGCGATAGCAACGGGGATTGGGTGTACCCAACGCCAGTATAGAACACCGTTGCGGCTCGGGAAATCCTATCGGCTAATCTAGGCCCAAAGCAGATCCGGTTGGGAATCAAACTACTCAACAAAGGACTAGAGAAGCAAAAGGTTGCCCTGTCCAGAAGTCAAAAGCTGGTCTTAGATTCTGACCAATGTCGCACAGATCCGGCATGGGCTGACGTAAGACCCCAACGTGTTCCGGAACAGCAACATCGTTCCGACCGTCGGGAAGACAACCACTCAAGAACTGGATCTTCAGGACAGCACCACAAAGCTGCTCGTGACTAGCGTAACGTTAACCCAGTTGCAGAGCAACAGGCAATTGCTGCACTGAATCCGAGGAACCCTCCCCGACGAGAGTCGAAGGACCGCAGGGAAGAAGATAAAGAGAAACGTCAGGAGGAGGACCGACAAAGAATGCCACCTCCTAGACATGCAAACCGTCCGGATGACGGACGAAGGAACACGGACACCGTGCTGAGTCAAGACGGCAGGGGGCTCGTCACAATGAAGACCCTCCCCGGAACCGAAATAATGACGCTCCGGATGGAGGCCGGCGATCAACCGGAAATAACCTAGCTGCTCCACCCTCTCCACCAAGTAGCCATCACAACGGCTCCCAAGGAGGCGAAGGAGGGCGTCGTGGTGGAGGAGGTGGTGGCAGAAGCCGAAGTCCGGCTCCAGGGCACCGCAGCCACAGCCGACACTCGGTACGATCTCTATCCCCGAATGACGCAAGGCACAGGATCAACTCCAATATAGAGACCGACGCTATGAAAATGATGATATATACGTGGGCCCAAAGTGCTTCGGACCATGCATAAGAGCTACAAGATTCCCGGAAGGATTTGCTATCTCAAGACATATTCAAGCCTACGACGGTATAGCTCGGCCAGATACTTGGCTACAGGATTTCTTCCAAGCTTTCTGCATCGCCAAAGGCGGAAACATCCTGGTCGTAACCCGATATCTCCCACTGATGTTGCAAAAGACGGAACGATCATGCTCAATGAACTTCCGGAGAACACCATCCACAACTGGTATGACATGCAAAGTGCGTTCTTTCGGAATGTCGAAGGCACATACCGGAGGCCCTGTACGGTCGGAGACCTACAGCGTTGCACCCAGAAAGCCGGAGAAACTTGCCGGGATTATCTCGGATGACAGATCGACACCAAGAACTCCTGTGAAGGAGTAAATGACCAAACTGCGATTGAAGCTTTCATTGCAGGTCTCCCAATTGGTTTATTGCGTCATCATTTGAAGTGTTACAAGGTCACCAATTTGGGAGAGATGATAGAAATAGCAAGCAAGTATGCAGATGCTGACGACGTTGCAAAGGGATTACTCAACGCCCTGGCTGTGCCACAGTCGGCAAAACAACCAAAGCAACAAGCTCAGAAGCGCAAGAATACCTTGGAAGAGAAACCCAACACGGAAACAGCAGTAGTAACTGCTACTTTCGGGTCTGGAGGATGAGGAGGACGTGGTGGTGGCCGCAGCCACAGTCGTGGGACATCAAGAATCCAGGGTAGAGGAGACCAGCAACCCGGAAAAACCTACTCTTGGGCCGACATTGCCAATAACCCATGTGTGCATCACTTAGACGCCAATGGGGGCTCGTCCCACACAAACGCCGAGTGTCGTTTCAATGACGACATTAAGAGAGATGATACCACTGGCTACAAAGCTAAGCAGAAGAAGGGAAATAAGAATCCCGAAAAAGATAAAGAGACCAAGGAAGATTCCAACATGGAGGAAGCTGATGCTTCAAATCCCAAGACAGAAGGGAAGAAAAATTTTCTGACCAAGAAAGACACTTATGTCACCTTCCTCGGATCTCAACCAGCAAAGGTCAAAAAGGCAGTGCTACATGAGCTCAATGCAACAGTTCCGGCTGTCCCCCAATTCTTGGACTGGTCGGAAGTGGCGATCACATTTGACCGTGCTGATCATCCGTCTAAGTTGCACATGCGAGGAAAATACGCCTTAATCCTCAATCCACTTATTGATGGTTATGGTTTCTCCAAGATTCTCATGGACGGTGGCAGCAGTATTAATATTCTGTATGTCGAATACGCCGGATGAAGATCTCGGAGACCCAGCTGAACCATAGCTCTATGATCTTTCACGGGGTTGTCCCAGGAAGACAAGCAAATTCCCTAGGAGAAATCACTTTGGATGTTACCTTTGGAACTCCAAAGAACTATCGGACGGAGGCACTTTCCTTTGAAGTGGTCCCGTTCAAGAGTGCGTACCATGCTATATTCGGACGTCCGGCTTATTGGGCTTTTATGGCTCGTCCGTGTTACATTTACAATATGATGAAAATTCTAGGTCCCAATGGCGTGATCACCATCAGGGTAGACCCGAAGAAAGCGCGAGAGTGCAAGGATGGAAGTGCCGCCTTTTGCTGAAGCCGTGCTGCACGCCCAGGAGTACCAGGAGATCAAGAAGAGCATAGATCCCCGAGATGCCCACAACGAAGAAGGAGGTGACAAAGCTGAATCCGGAGTTCAAGGCATCAGAAGAGACGAAGAAGACGCCTTTGAAGGATGATGACCCCTCCAAGGTGACCCAGATAGGCGTAGGCCTTGATAGCGCATAGGATAGCGTGCTCGTCAAGTTCCTCAAAGCAAATCAAGATATCTTCGTATGGCAGCCATCTGACATGACCGGAGTACCTAAGGAACTTGCCGATCACTCTTTAAATGTAAACCCGAACACTAAAAGCGTAAGACAATAGCTAAGGAACTAGCATGGCTCGAGTTAGCCGGATTGATAGAAGAGGTCATCCACACTGAGTGGTCGGCCAATCCTGTAATGGTCCCTAAAAAGGACACCACTGATTTAAGGATGTGTGTTGATTATACCGCCTTGAACAAGGCTTGTCCCAAAGATCCGTTCGCTCTGCCTAGGATTGATCAAGTTATCGATTCTACGGCAGGCTCGGAACTCCTCTATTTTCTCGACGCATATTTCGGTTATCACCAAATCCGGATGAAGGAATCTGACAAAGTCAAAACTTCATTCATAACCCCCTTCGGAACCTTCTGTTTTGTTACAATGCCCTTTGGGTTGAAGAACGCAGGAGCTACGTACCAACGCACAATGTAGCGTTGCCTCCACGACCAAATCGGACACAATGTACATGCATATGTGGATGATATTGCGGTGATGTCCAAAAAGAAGGAAACATTGATTTCCGACTTGGAGGAAATGTTCGCCAATCTACGAAAATACAAGATAATGCTTAATCTGAAGAAATGCTTCTTTGGAATTCCAGCCGGAAAACTGTTAGGTTTCATTGTGTCTCAAAGAGGCATAGAGGTGAACCGAGACAAAATCAAGGCTATAGTCAATATTTCTAGGCCAACTCGCCTGAAGGACGTACAAAGACTAACTGGTTGCATCGCTGCAGTCAGTCGGTTTGTAAGCCGGCTCGGTGAAAGAGACGCACCATTATACAAACTCCTGAAAAAGACCAAGGATTTTTTGTGGACCGACGAAGCTGAAGCCGCACTACAAGACCTGAAGAAAGTATTCTCATCTGCTCCTATCCTTACTGCACCAGAGCCATAGGAACCGATGTTGCTCTATCTTGCTGCGACAAACAAAGTCGTCAGTATCGTTATGGTAGTGGAGAGACCGGAGGAAAATCAGGATCACTTGGTGCAGCGTCCGACTTACTTTGTCAGCGAGGTCCTGACAGAATCGAAACAGCAGTATCCGCACTATCAAAAGCTGGCTTATGGTGTGTTCTTAGCATCTCGTAAGCTACGACATTATTTTTAGGAGCATCCAATTACCGTGGTGAGCACAACTCCCATGATAGATATAATCAACAACAACAATGCCACATGACGCGTCGCCAAATGGGGCATAGAACTCTCAGCTTTCGATATTGAGTACAAACCTCGAACAACAATCCAATCCCAAATCCTTCCCGACTTTGTTGCTGATTGGACAAAGACGAAGGAGAATATGACCCTCCCTGAGTCGGAATATTGGACCCTATATTTTGATGGGTCTAAGGCTCGCGGGGGCTCGGGGGCTGGCGTGGTGCTCAAATCACCCCAAGGAGATAAACTTCTATACGTGTTGCAGATCCACTTCACAGCGACAAATAATATTGCCGAGTATGAAGCACCGCTACATGGAATCCGGATTGCTAAGGATATCGACATCTGACGTTTGATGTGTACGGAGATTCGGATCCTGTTGCTCAGCAAGTGTCGGATATTTGTAACGCAAATAAACACACGGCAACATATAAAGCTATCGTGGATGATTTATCTAAATCATTCGAAGGGTTTGAGGTTCAACACATCCCTTGAGTAGAAAACGAGGAAGCAGATGCACTATCTCGGATAGGCTCTGCACTGAAAGAGGTCTCGGATGGCGCTTTTTTATAGCACCTCAAAGTTCCCTCAATAAAGGAAGTGGATGAGGAATATCCGACCAAATCCGACTCACCTCTAATAGTAGTTCTGGCTGTAATTTCCAGCTGGACTCAACCCTACCTTGACTTTTTGGTAGATGGCAAATTACCCGAAGATGAGATTCTAAGCCGGCAGATTATTCGACGAGCGAAAGCTTATACTATAGTTAAAGGTGAGCTCTATAAGCGGAGTGTGTCTGGGGTTTTTCAGCGCTGCGTATCTCCGGAAGAAGGAGTGGAAATCTTAAGAGAAATCCACGAAGGCGACTGTGGTCACCATGCTGCAGCCAAATCTTTAGTGGCAAAAGCTTTCAGACACGGTTTTTTCTAGCTTACAGCCAAGGCAGATGTTGAACGGCTGGTCAAGATGTGCAAGGGATGCCAAAAGTACGCCAAACAAGCTCACGTTCCGGCTGATCAGCTGCGAACAATACCTATAACATGGCCTTTCGCGGTCTGGGGGCTTGACATGGTAGGACCATTTAGACGGGCTCCAAGTGGATTTACTCACCTCTTAGTGATGGTGGATAAATTCACCAAATGGATTGAGGCTAAACCCATCACTAGTTGTGATGGAGCAAGTTTTTACCTCAAGTTTTTTCTGAGAAGTTTTTACCATCTTATTTCCGAATGATCATGTCATAGTCGAAAATCCCAGAATAGTTGAAAGGATTTTATGCTCATGTTTGTTCTGGTTTAGATTTCCAATTCTAAATATGCTACCTTTGGGTATAACTCTAAAGTTTCTAGTTTATACTTTGGTTATTTGTCTGATTGCCGGATGCGGGCATTTTCCAAGTAGTGAATTGTTGGTACTGGAAGCCGGCTTTGTTTCCGAGTTTAAACTGGTTTAGCAATTGAGCTCCGTTGCTCGGCAAAGTTTCCATGCAGAAAGTTTAGCCGGCTCACGAAAGGGATGAGGCGAAAAGCCAGATAAATGATAAGTAAAGACAAAAAAGTATAAGTGCTTATGCAAACATTTCAGGCACACAAAAATTTAAGCCAAAAGTGCTAAATAGATTAAAACTTGGCACTAGCAAAAGTTTTCAGAATAATACATTTGTTTCTGATAATCTATGATGCAGGAGAGGAGGTAGGAGCTGCCGGCTCGCTGGACACATCAGCCATGCCCTGATAACGATCCGAGATGTCCAAATCCGATATGGTTTGGCCACCGTCGGAAACTTCGGCTGCTTCTTCGGGAGGCGGAGGCGGCGTGTCCACGCGGGTGAAGAAGGGAGTGTTGTAGTTGGTTAAGTTAGCTAAATGACACCCATATCCAGCGCAGGAGTCCATGATGGCCTTGATGTCTTGCTTCTGTCCGTCTTCGTCCACCTTGCAATACCCTCTGGTCACTTGCCAGATTTCCATGCTTCCATGGTGGCTCATGACCATTGAGAGGGCGTTCTGCGCTGCTGATCGCGCGTAGGACATGTTCCAGTCCTGGACGAGCTGCGGCATCTCTTTTGCCTTGTCCCGCACCTGAAAGTCGGACATGCGATGCATGTCCGGAACCTTGAGAGCTTCGCCAATATCCTCAATAGATTCGTGGAAGTCATGAAGCAGATCACCGACTTGGGTAAGCCGGTGGGTGCGAGGCTCAGCAGAGGTGGAGTCCGTCAAGTTCAGAGGACCTATACACATAACACAAAACGGTTAAGTAAATCCGACATCAGAAGAGTCGAAGAATGTAGACAAGTCAGAAAGATGGAAACGTACCAAAGATGACGTCATCAACTCTAGTCTTCTCTTCACGAAGACTCTGGAGTTCAGCCCGGAGTGCCTCGGAAAGGTCCTTCTCTCTGTAGAGCTCCTCGTTGAGATCCGAAATTTTCTGCTCGTGGAGTGCAATCTTGCGATCACGCTCTACGGTGGCTATGGAGGAGGATTCGAGAACTTGAGCTATGCTCTTCTCATAATCCGCCTTAAGCTGTTCAAGCTCTCGGCGAAGATCCTTGTTTTCCACCACCAGGGTCTTCAGATTTTCAGCCTCTTCGATCCTAGCACAGGACTGCTTTATCAGTGCTGTAAGTCAAAAAGAACAACAGTTCAGCAAAAAACATTCGACTATGAAAACACAAGACAAGGTTTGAGTGTCGGAATGTTTACCTTCGGCCTCATCCTTGGAAACCTTTAGCTCATCATTCTTAAGTCGGAGAGCTCTGATCTCTCTCCGCTTATTGCAAACATTCTTCAACAAATCCTGGTTATATGAATTAACTTTCCGTAAGTCAGAATACCCAGAGTCAGAAGTCTACTGAAGACTCGGGCTAATATTGTAGCTAATATCAGCACGAGCCTTGGGGGCTACACTAGTTCATTCCTTGGCATCCTAAGGAAGCATAAACCCGGATTGTATATCCAACTTCATGCTTGGGGGCTAGAGGATATGATATAAAGTACAATAAAGAAAAACGTGAGTTGGAATTCCGACTTACATGATGTTCATGTGTGAGCTTGCTCAGGCACATGTTCACCTTGGTAGTAACCTTCTCGGCGAGGGTGAGTGGAATAACCGGAGGTGGTGGAAGCACACCAGCTCTTAGTCCCTCGTCGTGAAGGCGGACTTGTTAAAGAAGGTCGGAGTACTTGATATCCTCCGCTTCTTGTGCTTCTTCTTCGGCAGAGAGATTTCAGCTTTCCAGGCATTGTTGGGCCAGCAGCTGGATTTCCTCCGCAGATTTCCATGACAAGCCAAATTTAGCAAGTCCCGGATTGTTCAGGAGGTTTTTGGCAAAAGTCTCTGCCGAGGGATCATTACCCGAAGAGGGTTCACCCTTATCAAAACCTGAGCCACTCATGGTGGCGTCAGTCTGCGACTCAAGGGTCGCTGGCCCTATTGAGGGAGCCGGATCTTCTGCGACAACTGGCGATGAATTAATCACTAGCGTTGCGGAAGGTTGAGGGGCAGAAGTCGGAGGAGCCACGGCAGGAGAAGCCATAGTCAGCTTCGTCTGCTGCAGGGCTTCGAAGAAGTTCCCTTCCCCTTTCCCTTGATGAGCTGTTTAGCTCTGAGAATGTGATAGGATAGAAAACATTACATCTCGGAAGAAATTACGAGTAAAGTACAAAGGCAGAAGTTGTGTGGAAAGTTACCTCTTTACGACTGGCACTTCCTTTGTGCCGACAGCCACTGTCGGAGCCTTGCGCTTCCTGGGCACAACGTCTGGCAGTGGAACCAGTTCTTCCTCCTGAGAAGACTCCGGAGGATATCCCTCGATAGGAGCCAGTTCTGACTCGGGGAGGTCAGCAAGCTGAAAAGAAGATAATACCTCAGTATTGCGAAATAACTTAAAGGTGAGACACATAAAAAAGGGTTTATTGTTAAAAGCTTACCGGCAGTATAGGGTCTTTCGCTGTGTGCATGTCCAGAGACAAGTCCGGAATCTTTCTCTCAATCCGCTCCTTGATCAGCCATTTGATCTGGCTTATGTAATCCTGTGGCTTTAAAGCCTTGGGACTGATGCAGAGGGAGTCATTCCTCGACGCCATGATGGAATGCATCAGACGGTCGCCGTGGTGCTGGAGAGGATGGATCCGGCGTGTGACCTAAGACTGGACTAAGTCGGACCCTCTCAGGCCCTTGTGTTTTATCAGATATTTGATCCGCCTCTTAGTGACGATCAGATCGTCACTCAGAGCTGGAGGAGCCTCATCCCAAGATGCTAGGGCTGTGGCAGCTCCGTCGATGAAAATCGGCAAAGCAGTAGCTTTGTCGGGAGCAGGAATATCCTTATGGTAAAAGAAGGTGGCCGGCCACTGTTTGACCGACTCACTAGCTAAAATGCCAAGATAAGTACGCTCGCGTCTAACTAAAAGGCTAATAGTGCCGGTAATATAAGGATTACCGGACGTAATGTAGTTTCTACGGACATGAAAGTAGAATCGGAATAAAGTGAGACTCGGCCTAATGCCGATATATCCCTCACACAAAGCCACATAGGCGCTCATCTCTAAGATTGAGTTGGGGAGAAGATGGTGAAGTTGGACACCATAGTGATCTATCACCTCAGAAAAGAATTCCAAGGGAGGGAAAGACAAACCTCTATCGAGGTGGGTGCCAAAGTGTACCCGCTCGTCGGCGTGCGGGTTGGGGATGGTTTCACCGAAACCGCTCCGCCAGTCGCCAGCGCGGAGGAGCCCTTCATTCTCCACGCCGTGGAGCTTCTCGTTGTCGAGGAGACAAGAGATCCAAACCCCACGGTTGCTTTCTTTCTCCTCCGGATGATGAAGATGAAGCCATTACTCCGGTGCGTCGGTGACCTTGGATGGGTGGCGCTGGGAATCTGGGAAGCAGAGGAGCTCTGTGCGCGGGGGAGAAGTGGAGGAGAGGAAACGGCAAGGGAATAGGTGAAGATGAGGAAAAGGAAATCCTCACCCCTTATAACCACCTAACCGTGCCAAGATCCGTGCAAAAGCCACAGTGTAACCGCCACGCATCGTGGAAGGAACTGGGAAGGTCCCACGCTATGATTACGTCGCCTCGATCTCCACGTACGCATTGAAATGGCGCCTCGGTTCCGCGAACGATGGACCCACCAACGGTCGTGCTGACAGGATGTTTGTCAGATGACGTGACTTGACCATGACCAGTGTCAGAAAACGTCAGAGACCAAGTTTCGGCTTAGTTTGAATATCAAGGTGGAAAATCCGAATAACGTACTGATAGGTCCGACTTACTTTTGAGACCCGGATCGTATTTTTTGTTTTGAAGTTTCAGGAACCCTTCAAGATTCTACAAGCCGAAGATCAATCTAGACGATGATGAATCTGACTTTGGATCTTGGAGACTTCCGGGGGCTGTTGTTGGGGATATACATTTCGGGTATCCTCATAGTTCCTCATTGACCAGGGTGGCCCACTTCGGGTTAGAGCTTTTCTTCACGGGAGGCCCAGTCAGGGAGAAGAAACGGGGTCCAGTCCAGCTACGAGAAAGCCCAGAAGACTTATCGACTTAGGCCCATAGTGTTACTTGTAGTTCAAGATGTACTCTGTAACCGACTCTTAGTCGTAGCTAGATAGATCTCTCCTGTAAACCCTAGGACAAATATCTATATAAGCCGACCTAGGGAGAGCCTTTAGGGCACCCCTTACAATCACAATCTCAACTCGCACAGGCGAACCCTTGTAACCCATATTCCGGCTCTGTCGTATTACTGGATTGCTAGCAGTAGTAGGATCCGTCCAAAGCCGGTGGATTCGAATCTGGGTAAATTTATGTGCTCACCGTCCCGGAACAACCATACGTCTCACACCCCTCTCTTCCACACGCCTCGAGGACCCCCTCACGGCCTACTTGTCATCAATCCGACGACACTTGTGTCCACCTAGGACCCGAGTACTTGATGCATGTTCTTTGACTATCGTATAATCCACTTGTGGGAGACTTTTTGGGACCCCCTTCGTATGATCTCGATTAACATATTATTTCTTGGGGCCTCAATTAGTTTGGGGCTTTACTACTATCATGTACTTATGCCATGCTTTACTGCTCTATTTACTACTATTACTTGAGGAGCGGTTTACTACTGTACTATTTTAGAATTGTGCCATGTTTTCACGGTATCGACAAGCCTAGTCACACTTTCGGGTTCCTATTCATTTACAACTGTCGACACAAACCTTGGGTCCATCTCGGAGCCCGGGGAATTCGTTTTAGGTAGCTTAGTGGGGTGGCCACCTGAAATTATTTTTGAATCTTGTAAATGCTTTGTCATGATGCCTCTTTGCTTTCATTTGTTTTTTCTCGAGGTTGATCGTGCGTGTGTTGCGATTTATGCACCCCTGCAGGGTAAATCTTTTTGAAAAGTCGTGTCCGTGGTTATGGACTACTTGGAGCACAGTGTCTCGACCATAGACAAATCAAACTAAAGTAGTGCTATAAATTAAACTTTGGCATGACTAGTAATCAACTCCACTGCAATGAAATGTTAATTAAAAGTGCCAACAACTGGTAACATTGGGATGTTTTATGCTATCTATATCTAACTAGTAAGTGTTGCAACTTCAATGGAATGCATAAATAAAACTCCCAACTATCTGAGTTCCTCGAAAGTACTTCCTAGTTGGTCTTTAGGGGGGAAACTCTAAGATGGGTTATGTTTGGTGTTAGTATCAGGTTGGTTCTGAATAGGTCTCTCTTACCCCTCTCTAATAGCCGACAGTTGTATCGCATATCTATACGTTGTTTCAGTTCATGTGTTGCTGCCTCTAAGCCCACCATACCTATGGAGGCGAGAGCTGCCAAATTGTAAGACTCTTCGTGTACTAGCCTCAGTACCGACCGCTCCCTTTTTCCTTTGCCTTTATCGACAACCCTTTTGCTTTGACAGGTATGAGTTCGATGATGTTAGCAAGGTTGCCCTTTTGGCTTGGCCTGGGAAGGGTTATGGATGCAATTGGTTCTTCTTCAGGACTCTTAGTCCAATTTGCATCTTATCCGTACTCAGATGTTGTATCGTTTTCAATGTGATTTGGATCTTTGTAATGTATATCTGTATTCTTGACTCGCTTAGTCGTTGTTGTATATATATGTTCTTGTGGGTTCTATCATGAACTATTGTGTAATGGTATTACTTTATTTTACAGCCGCACACAAGTGCTTGGGGGCACCATTGAATCGTTTCTATGCGGGTTTGGCAGGAATCGCTAAAATCTGCATAGGGCCGATTCGAGGGTGTTAAGTGGATTCAGGCGCTAAAGCTGAAAAGGCTCAAAACCATGCGCTGGGTGGAAGAGACGTTAACTATCATGATGAATGACTACCAGTACTATAAGCACATCAAGGTTGGATAAATTTTCACTTGCATCAGTACATTCATTTGTGCATAAGATCACACTCGAACAAAAACTTCAAACTAATTGTCTTGTCACGTAGGTTCACCCGAAGGACACCGAGTTGATGAATAAGCTCATTCAAAACTATGCTCAGATGAAGGTGAGTTATGTTGGTCGTATTCCCACGGCACCCATCTCTCCATCTAAGATACTCCATGCTCTTAGCCACCTGATGGAGCACAAGGCACAATGAAAGGGTAAGATGGTTACCTAGAGGGAGGTGAATAGGTTTTTACAAATTTATTTGTAATATTTTGCAAGTTTTAGGCTTTACGGAATATAAGTGTGCCTAAATGCAAATTGGGTAAGGTAACCTAGATGATGACACAAGGTACTTCAAGCAGGAAGGTTGTCACAAAGTAAACAAAAAAAAGTAAGAGGTTCTGTTTTGGAATAACCGAAGCACGCGGAGACGAAGATGTATTCCCATGTTTACTTCCTTGGGGGAAGCTACATCACATTTGGAGAGGTGTGGCATCCCAAGAAGGATTTCCCCAAGCCCTGAAGGGCACCTTATCTCCGAACCTATCCAAATGAAGGAATGGCTCACTTACTCGTGGTTGACTTTAAGGTAGTCTCCAAACAATCACAAACTTTCCATGGGGTAAATCACAAGCCAGAAGCCTCTGTGCGGCCCTAGGCATCTAGGGTTTCCCGCAAACCCAAGAGTAACAAGAAAACTCGATGAACTCAAGGGGAATGAAATATGGCTTGGTGGAAACATAGAACGAGACCTCCTCTTGCTTTCAAAGGGATTTGGATTTGGTTTGGTAGAATGGGAGATCCTCAAGCTTTGGTGTTTCAACAATAGAGTGAGAGAGAGCTCAAAGAATGAATGTGAATACTTGAACTAACCTTCTTAGTGGAGAAGAAGGGGGTATTTATAGTCCATGTGGAAAACTAGCCGTTTTATGGAGCTAGAGACAAAACTGGCGATAAGTTTGGTGGGGCTGGATTCTAGGCCGGAAGATCCCGGTGCCAGTCCCGGCGGGCTGAAAACTAGACCTGAAACTTCTGGCGCCAGTCCTGGCTGGTAGGAATCTAGACCAGGAGCATTCGATACCATCTAAGATTTTTGGTGGTCCACTAGAACACTAGACAGTACCGTGTTCCTTTAGGCACTGAGATATTCCAGCGGCATAGGAAATCTCGCTGATTTCATAGAACCCCTTCACGAACTATTTTTTCACTTTGACTTTTGGCTATCTTCTCAGGTGGGTGTGGTGGATATTTGGTATTAGGATGTGTATATGGTGTTTTGCATCCCCAAAGATCTCATCAAGACCTCCACTCTTAATAGTGCGGTGTTTCCTAAGGACTCAAATAATAAAAGAGAGAAATGCAACAAAAACACCGGCTCTTCTCATAATTAGCGAATGGGTAGGGGGTCTCACAACACCTCTTTTCATCACTTGTAGACTAAAACATGTACAAACACTAGTAGGTAAACTCCGTCCATGCTATAGCTCTGGTGTCAACATTAACCAAAATATTGGATAAGGGCATTTTCCCCTTACAATCTCCCCCTTTTTGGTTAACCATGACAAACCAAGCTAGAGTCTTAAAATATTATGATAAGCTTATAAAAAAGTTTCCATGGAAAAATTATATGAGTTTCCCCATAATGTATGCACTTAGTGGAATTTGGTTTTGAATGCAAAGTGCAACAATAGGAACTAGACTCCTCTCTGTGCCTCCCAGGGCACGACGGTAAGGGAGAACGTTGATTAACAATGTTGGAAAACATGCTGCTATGTTATAAGCAAAGTCGTTCGACGAACATTTGGCGACCTAGTCGTGACGCTCAAAAGTAAAAAAAGTAGACAAGGACGTGGGATTCTATAAAGATAATAGTCGTACACAACATATGCGATTAACTCGTGCGCAAAAGAGTAAGTGACAGAACGGTAGTCACACCAAGACGATGTGAAGATCATACGCAAGATAAACAGAGATAAAAACGTAAAAAACACAAACACATGAAGACAATACATTCGTTATCATACATGGATGAGAACACAAAGACGTGTTAGACGATAAACTTCCATTTACTCACGATAGCAAACAAAAAAGTTACAACAATACATCAAAATAAAAAGAAAGAAACTCATATCTAGATGAGCACATAAACTCATGCTAGAATAAAAATGCATTTCTTCTCGATAGCGAACAGAAAGTTAAAGTTGTGGATCAAAACAAAGAAACAAAAGAAAAATGCCTACATCTAAAGTCTACATTCTAAATATGCGCCTCCTAGAGAGGGCTCTAAGATATATCTACAAAAGCGCACGCAAAATAGTAAGTGCTCGAACGACGATCACACTAATACGATGCGATAAGCAAAAAGAAAATAGTGAAAAAAGAAAAACATAGGAAGACAATACATTCATTATCATACATGCATGAGAACACAATGATGTGTTAAATGATAAACCTGCATTTACTCTCGACAATGAACATAAAAGTTACAATAGTACATCGAAACAAAGAGAGAGAAACTTATATCTTGATGAGCACATAAACCGCTCGAATATAAAAAATGCATTTGTTCTCGATAGCAAACAAAAATTTACAGTTGTGGACCGAAACAAAGAAATAAAAGAAAAATGCCTATATATAAAATCTACATGCGCCTCCTAGAGAGGGCTCTAAGATACATCGACAAAATGCTACATCTACAAAAGCCCCTGACGTCATAGCAACGAAAGCCTCTGATGTCGTCACCGCTGTGATGCCAAAGCCTAGGATGTCATAAACAATTCTTCATCACTCTCTTTGCCACGACAAGTACGCGACGAATAGAGTGAGGAATATTTGGACATGCCACCCGAGGCATCATCTTCTGTCTCCGAGAGGGCATCGTCTTCTGTCATCTCAAAGAAATGGTGTATGAACGATGCTGCGGCAAAGAATCTGTGAGAGGACATTCCACTAATGTGAGCCCATAGAAGAACATCCTGCCTAACGCTAGAGACGTCACAGGATTATCATGCGTAGACAAGGTGTAGTGTGTTAGCTAACACTGCGGGGTATGTACAAAGAAACAAACCTATGCTTTCGCTTTCCGCCATACTACAGAGCACCAAGCCACCACCCCGAACACGTAGGATACGACAAAGCCATCGTTCGGGGTGGCCGATGGTGTCTCTTCTAGCATGACATGCAAAGAAGGTAAGTTGAACCAACTAATGTGATGCGAGAAACAACGAAGAAAAAGTGGTATTTTATAGGCTAAGTGTCGGTTCTGGCACCGAGGTTCCACGCACCTAGGATCCACTAAACTGTCTTGCCACGTGAACCCACATCCGACTAGAGTATACGCTACCAGTAGTGATATCAGTTGCGAGAATCCGCCAATGCCTAGATGTTGGGGATATGCTAAATGGGTACCGTCATTGCATGTTTCTAATCCGGATAATCCGGGTGGCCCACAGTTGGTAGCATGGCCCATGGCCTACTGGGCGACCCAATTAGACGGACCCAGAAGGGAGGCCATGCCGGAAGAAGGAGGGCTACGGTATAGTTATCGACCAACCTAGAGCCTTGGAGTACAAGACACGAGGACTAGTTAGTATTAGTGTAGGACTCTATAACCTATCCGGCAAGGTCTTTTCCTATAACCCTAGGTTCTGGCGCCTTTATAAGCCAGGCCTGTGGGATACTTTAGGGCAATAATCATAGTGCTTAGCTCAACACCTCGCACAGTGAACCGATCCCTATAACTCAGCGTATTGCCATTATAGTGATTTATAGAAGGAGTGGAGTTCCGCCACCATCACGAGACTGGAACCAGGGTAAGCTATGTTACCTCGTACCTGTCAACTCACCGCCTTCCCCCCACCTCTCTAAACATGCTCTGTGAGGATCCCTCCATGGCGTACTCATCGGCAATACAATGACAGTTGGCGCCCACCGTGTGGCAAGAGGCGCTTTGAGCTCTACATCGAGCGAGGTCCAATCTCTTCGTGGGAATCAGCGACACTATGGCCATTGGGCATGTTCTCTTCTCCGACAATATTCCTATCATCCCTCCAGATGAGTTCTGGATCCCGGCGAAGATGAACCCCAACTGTTGCTCCATTGTTCTAATCGTGGACATCCATCTCTTCATCGGCGAAACCGACTTAGGTCCTAGCTCCCAGGAAGTCAAAAGCATGTCAAGTCCCGCACAGATCGCGTCTAGGAAAGACACGTTCACAAAAGGATCGGGCTCGGATATCTCTCTAGATTTTGCCAGCTCAGATCAGGAAAAATCAAGGACCACCCGAACCGCTCCTGTGCAGGATATAATGGTGGAAGGACCCCGCAGATCCACTTGGCTTCCTCGAGTGTTTGAGAAGTGGAGGTCACACTTTGTCGGCGTCGTCACCATCTTCGACCGGGCTAGATGTGTCTAGAGGACGGGGGAATCCCCCCCGTGAGTACCTTGCTAGATGGATGAGGGTGAGAGAAACCCTGGAAGGTAACCGCACTGATGAACTAGTATAGCACTTCATGGAGGGGCTTACGCCCGGAGCACTTCTCCGACATACGCTCAAGAGGCGACAGGCTTCCGTCTTATTTAACCTCAATGAGATGATCGCAACTATTAAAAGTTTCGCTGACACATTTGAGGAAGCTGAGACCGAGATCACCGCCACAACCGGAAAAGCCAAGACTACCGGCCCGACTCCATCTGCCTCCACCTCAACCATCAAAAACACTGAGGTTAACTCGGACTCGCCGTTGGACGCACCTTATGTCGAATTCAATATGGATGGCAGTGTGATGAGTCCAAAATTGTTGCATATCTAAGTATATTCATATTTTCACTCATTACATGTTACATCTATCTATAACTATGCCTATTGTGTATGATTATTAGTTTTCATTCATTTAAACATGGGATTTGCAAAATATTAGTTTTATTAGGATTTTATTACTTTTTTCTTGTCTTTGATTTATGTGTAGGTTCTATGGACAATTATGGATAAAAGGAACGGAGAGGATTCAAAGTGGAGTTGTAGGCACCAGATTTAGTCATTTGAGGGGAGGAAAAAGTGGATTTTTCCATGAACTCCAAATTATGATCCAAAGTCGTGGTGTTGTAGCCCTCCTCCATACGAATCCAACGAGCCAAATAACACCTCAATTGGAGTCCATAGGAAGAAACGGTGGCCAAAATACTACAGAGTAACGAAGGGATAACGACCACTAGTACGGGCGGATCTGTCGCATCCCAAGATTTCAGAAATTGGGAGTAGGAAAAATTAGATTTGCATGTCATTCATAATCATTGCAGTTGCATCCATGCAAATTTTTGCAAGAATTGAATTTGAAAACCCTAACCCAAATCGGTTTTGCAATTAATTCTATCAGGATTAAATAAGGATTTTATAAATCCGATATTTTTGAACTAAACCAAAAGATACAACAATAACACTAAAATGATCTACATGATTTTAGAAAATTTTAGAAACAAATTTCAAGTATTTTGGACTTAGTATTAAAAAGAAATGGAGGAAAGAAGGAAATAGAAAAGGAGAAGGAAAAGAAAAAAAACTAACTACCCTAGCTAACGGACCGACCCAGCCGAGCCGGCCCAGCCCACCCACCTACCCCTCCCTAGCTACAGCCCACTTCTATACCTCGCGCTTGCGCGTCGCGCAGCAGCTGCAAAGGCCCATGGCGAGCCCAGCAACCAGCCCAGCCTACTACCCCGTACTCATCTCACTGGCAGGTGGGGCCTGGTCGTCATCCCCTTCATCAAGCCGTGCCCGATGCGGAGAAGAACTGCCGCCAGAAGAATCTCTGGATTCGCTCGTTTTTCTCCGACCCCTCCTTCGGAAGCTCCGCAGATTTAACCCGCACCTCCTCCTCTTCGAAATCCCCTTGAAACCCTAGATTCTTGTGCCACCAGGCTGACAAAAATTTCTCGCCGAAGTCTCTGCACCACCGCAGCCATTGAAGCTCGGGTGGAGGTCCAATCCTTCGATCCCATCGCCCCGAGCCCTATTATCCTCGCAAAGATCTTCTCTGCATCACACCGCCCCGCTCTGACCCTTTTCCCTTGCCTGCAGTGCATCAGAGCCTCCGGGAAGAACCGTCGGAGCTCGACTGGAGGCCGAGAAGACCAGCCGGCCCTTGCCGTCTCCTAGGGAGGCGCCACGCCACTCCGTGACCAACCCTGACCGCCGCACCCCACCACATCGCGTGGACCACCTCGCCATCGCCGGAGACCACCGGGGCGCCACGAACTTCATCGCTTGAGCCCTACCGCCGCTATCCCCGTCCGTCGCCGGTGAGCACCCTGCCCGACTCACGCCAGCCGTCCGATCCGGAACCAACGGCCTGGATCATGTGTTGACCCCCACAGAGGACCGCTGACCAGTCAAAGGCCCAGTCAGCGCCACGTCACCCCTGACCCCAGTCAGCAGGAATATTCTCAAGGAATATTCCCGTATATTTGAAATTGAATAAAATTTGCAGAATGTGTATTAAACTTCAAAAATTCATAGAAAAATAAATATGAGTCCAAAAATTATAAATAATATATAAAGGGATCAGTAAAAATACGAAGAATAATAATATGCACTTAGATCCAACCTTTACTGTATATATGCACTTAGATCCAACCTTTTTCGAGTAAATAAATCACAGACAATTATTTATATATGATAAAAATACAAATAAGATGTCTACGGATTCCTTATGCCATGTATGACATTAATATGGCCTTATATCTAATTATGGACGAATAAAATGTTTTAAACGTTTTAAACACTTCTAGTTAGTATATAAATTATAGAAAAATATCTAGAACACCAAATTGAGTGAATCAAATTTCCACGTGTTTGTTTCAGTAATACCCATCTAAATAAAATATAATCAAAATTATTTGTCACGGTTTTAATAGATGATATTACGGAAAGCTATAAACCCAATTACAATAATAATTAAATTAAAAGACAATATCTGTAAATGATTTTTAGGTGATTCCAATTGCTACTGTCTTTAAATTGAATTACCTATCCATTCGCGTTTATTTTACAATTTAATACGACAGAAACATCAGAAGTTAAATTAAAGTGAATTAAACCCTATTAAATTAATATATCTTTATTAATAATTTGTCTTATGCATTAAATACTTTTCCATATGCATCATGAGACATATTAATGTTCAGAGAACTAAATACAACCATTGTGACATATTAAATCATTATTCATGCCTTTGTTCATCATCCTTTTATTGTATTATGCATAATTGCAATGTTTTGAATGGTGTGTTTGTTGTGTTTTTCTTCAAACGCTAGATTGCGAGGAGTGCAACTATTGTGATTGTGATGAGTGAAATCTTTTACATTGTGAGGATTATCTGGACGACTACATCTACAACAAAGTCCAGTAGAACTATCATAAATGTCCTACTATTTTTTCTATGCATGTAGTATATTTTAGTAGTGATGCATGTGTAGGATTTTTTTACTACTATGTTATGCTATGACACCCAGGCATGATTGCCATATCTCCATGACTTGAGTTCCTTTAAGCCATCGTATTGTAGTTGCTTAGCCATTCTTATTAGATGCACAATGGGAATTCATGATTGATTCTATTATGGAAAGATGTGTTTTTCTATAATGAAAACAACTAGAAAGTAATGAATCTCCTGGGTGTGATGGGATTGATTTTTTGGTGGTTTCAATGCGAAAAGGAACCCAGGACACTAAGATTGGATAGGTTTCTTGTGTAGTAGCTTCCAGTACAGCCGCATGTCATCATTTGTCTTGACTAAGTAGGTTGTGGGAACCTGACCCAACGTGACCAGCAGATGTAGGGGATGTAGGTTGGTATGGGTCCGTCCTGAGGGCTCAAGGTTCTACTTCTGAATGGTTTCGTCTTGATTTTCTCCCTACCATGGCACAAAATGAGTGTAGTGGTACGAGCGGGTTGACTGGGTCGTGCGGGTAAAGTGTACGAACCTCTCGAGAGTGTTATAATCTAAGTACTTAGCCGTGTCCCCGGTTATGGACAATATTGAGCAACTAGGCCTAGAACTGTTTGGAAGATCTCACTCATCCCAATTTCTCAATTATTAAAACTTGATGGGTGAACATGGGTTTAGAAGCATACAAAGCTAAACTGTCTTGTTTCTACATGGGTTTATGATGGTATGTCCTTGGAAGAATTTTTTTAAAGAAATAAAAGTATTTCAAAAGTAGGGAAAAGTTATATTGCTTTATGCAAATGAGCCTGAGCTCCACCTAGCCAAATATACATGTAATTGATAGGTTCCATTATACATCCACATACTAGTCCTACTTGCCAATACATTCAAAGTATTGACCATTCGCGGCTACAACCTTTCATGTTGCAGGTTATTATATTTCTGAGTGATCGTTCATAGGTCGCGAGACTCCACTCAATAATTGTTTGCCTGTGGCACATTTGAAGGATGGAGATCTACCTTGTTATTGTTTTCCGCTGTGTACTTGGACAATGTAATGTAAACTCTAGATCATATTCATTGTATTTATGATGCACAGTTATATTTAATATCATATTGTACTGTGTGTGCTAGTGAACCGATCCAGGGGTTAGTGATGGCCCAAAATATATCGAGCTCGTTGGGGAACCCCAAGAGGAAGGTATGATGATCATAGCAGCAAGTTTTCCCTAAGTACGAAACCAAGGTTATCAATCTAGTAGGAGCAAGGAAACACCCCAAAGGTGTAGCTAGCTGAACATTGGAAGGGCGCACTACCGGTGCCAGCAGCAACATGGAGACCTGCACAACACAACCACAGAACTCTGTCCCCAACTTGCGATGAGGTTGTCAATCTCACCGGTTTTGCTGAAAAAAAGGATTAAACGTATCGAATGGAAGGAAGTAATAGTTTGCAGAAAGTAAACACAAAGATTAAACAGTTTATAGATTGTATGTAAAAGGAAGGACTGGGATCCATAGTTCACTAGAGGTGGCTCTCCTTAAGATAGATAACATGCTGGGTGAACAAATTACAGCGGGGCAATTGACAAACATCGAGAAAGCAATACATGCATATACTAATCATCTTGACTCCTTTGGAACTTGATTGGGCATTACAACATTATACATAGACCGCCATCCAACTGCATCTATGAGTAATAATCCATCTTCAGGTTATCATCTGAACCCCCACCAGTATTAAGTTGCAAGCAACAGATTATTGCTTTAAGAATTGCGTGTAAAGTAAACAATACGATTGTCCTATGAACAAAGGATTGTTGTTTTCTCCCTAGTAGCAACAACACATCTAGTACCTTAGAGATTTCTGTCACTTCCCCAGATTACCAGAGGCATGAACCCACTATCGAGCATAAATACTAACTCTTGGAGTTGCTAGCATCTACTTGGCCAAGATAGCTACTAACAACGGAAAGCATGCAAGATCACAAATAACAAAGACATGATAGAATCAATAATTAATCTGAAATAGCATCTCAATATCCATCGGATCCCCGTAAACACAACATGCGAAATTACAAATAGATGATCTTGATCATGAATGGAGCTCACAAGATCTAGACACGAAAGCACAAAGGAGGAGAACCAGCCATCTAGCTACTACATGGATCCGTAGTCCAAAGATGAACTACTCACGCATCAGACCGGAGGCTTGCATGATGATGAAGAAGGCCTCCAGGGTGAATTCCCCTCTCCGGCAGGGTGCCGGGAAGAGCTTCAGATCCCCCCGATCCAGGGATGGAGATGACGGCGGCTACAGACTCTTTCGTGGATTTTTGATCGGGTACTTAGGGTTTTTGTCCTGAGGGCATCTTATAGGCAAAAGGAGAGGCCGAGGGGGTGCCTAGGCTGGCCACACCACCCCCTGGCGCGGCCATGCCTGGCCCGCGTGACCAGGTGGTGTGGTGGCCCCTTGGCTCCTCTCCGTCTCGTATTCTGGCATGTGATGACTTACAGAAAAATAGGCACTTTGGCTTTTGTCCCGTCCAATTCCGAGAAGATTCATTTTCTGACTTTCCTGGAACCAAAAACAACAGAAACCAGGCAGCTGGCACTATGGCTCTTGTTAATAGGTTAGTCCAAGAAATCATAAGAAAATTACTTGAAAGTGTGGACAAAACACAAGAAAGTGGATAAAACCAAGCATGGAACATCAAAAATTATAGATACATTTGCAATGTATCAACATCCCCAATCTTAACTCCTGCTCGTCCTCGAGTAGGTACGTGATAAAAAGAAAGAATAATTTTTGAGGTGACATGCACCATCAAAGACTTGATCAAAGTATTTGTAAAACATTCAAAGCTGGGATCATAGTACTTCAATCATAACATGAAAGACAAAGTTCTAGCAATAAGACAAAGAAACTATGATGCAACATGAAAAGGTACAAACAAAAGATTCATCAATAACAATGCTTTGCAAGACGTTTGTTTGTTTCACATAAAGAAAACATAGCATAATAGTATTCAGCTTGTCCCTCATAGAGTAGCAAATATAAATGCATAGGACACCTTCAAAGTTCATAAGAGTGACTAGATACAAATAGTTTAAAACAAGCAATATCAAGTTATGCATCAATCAACTAGTCTTGGGACAATGCACATAGAACTAAGAATGGCCACTATGCTCTCAAAGTAGGTGCATAAAGGTAGAAGGTGGAGACTCAATATAATAGTGGAAGAAAGGCCTTCATAGAAGGAAGTAGGGATTCAAGTCTCATAAAGAGCTTCCAAAAATTATGGTACTTATAGCTTTCAGCTCTCATTGCCCCTATCATAAGCATCTTTAAGGTGATTAAGGTTAAAGTGACAGAACTAAGAGGATATGCTTGACAAGTTATAAACCGAAATCTCATGCCCCTTACTTACAAAGACCGAACCTCATGCTACTCAACTTTAGTCACGAGTAAGCTCTTGTCATTGTAAGTACATGTGTATCATAAAGAACCACCAACAGGGTACCCCTTGCACATGATACCGGAGCTATCCCATAATCAAAATGACAAGGCAAGCAGACAATGAGTATCTCAGCGATCTTTTTATTTCCTATTTGCATCTGTTTTTATTGAGGATGCTTCATAGGGTGCTCATTATGGTGATGCTTCAAGTTTCCACCATGATTAGGCATGGCTTAGGCTAGCGGCCCAGGCGTTTCTCTAACACACATACAAACTCCATGATCTTACAAGTTCCACTTTTATTTCACACCGCCGGGATCCATAAGCAAAAGAACATGATATCAACGGGGTACAAAGTACAAGTGCAATGTTGAAAGCGTTCCCCATGATACATGGTTCTGCTAATTTCAACTTATAAAGCGCAAGCATATACGCAACAAAGAAGGACCCAGTGGTTCAAGTTTATTAGATGCAAAAAAGTAAAGTGTGCCTTCAAGTTCGTGAGAGCTTTAATCACTAGTTTTCTCATACAAGTTTAATTTGGAAGGTAAACAAAAGCATGAATATACTTGGAATAGCATAAGCTAGTAGGTAGGTATGGTGGACTCTTTGGAATAACTTGGTTTAGGGAGTTGGATGCATGAGTGGAACTCATACTTGGTTGTTGAGGCTAGCAAAAGACTGGGAGCGAAAAACTAAGAGAGCAATAATGGCCATAATCATGCAGAGCGACAAAACATCATTGATCAAAGCATAAAGTGATACTACAAGTTGAAAACTAAAGGATCATTAAGGCTATGGTGACTTGAGATAGTCATAACATGGTGTGAGCATGTGCCAAGTCAACCCAAATAAAGCATGAAAGGAGAATACCACTATACTATGCTTTAATATGCTAAAATAATGCATGATTCATCCAAGGCACATTAAGAAATCTCAATTGTTTATAACAAGTCATGCTACAGCAAAGAATACTAAGCATAAAGCCAAAACAATATCAAGCATGGCATGACAGAGCATAGGCCACAGTCAAAAGCGAGCTCTTTTTACCACATAAGTATGAACTTTCCTACTCTTTTCCAAACCAAACCAAACTATTTGCAAACCAATGTATGAAAGAGGGGGTCCAACCAATTTATTCAGAAAACTAAGAAAACCAAAGCAAACTAAAAACCAAAATGAAAACGAAAAAGAAGACGCTCCAAGAACACCACAACCGTGCATGAAACAATAAAAATGAAGCGTTTGGAAGAAATCCGGGATTTTTATTGATGAAGAAGGGGATGCCTTGGGCATCTCCAAGCTTTGACGCTTGTACTTCTTGGATATTTATTGGGGTGACACACGTGGCATCCCCAAGTTTGAGCTTTAGTCCATCCTTCATCTCATTACTCATTCCTTCCATACACTTGAAATTTTTCCTTCATACAAAACTTCACACAATCTTTATTAGCAACATTAGTGCACTCAAGATAATAGGTCTTAAGGTTCAGTTCCAACACCAATAAACTTCCATTAGAACACTAGCTACTATAGCACTTCCCTCAAAAATCTCAATTCCCCAAAAGAACTCAAAAAGGAGCCAACAAGAAGCAAATGCAGAAAATGGCAGAAATCTGTCAAAACAGACCAGCAGGTAAAGTTTTTCGAAGACCTTCTGTTGCTCAAATCAAAAAGTGTTGAACTAACGAAAGTTAGATAACAACCTGGGGAAGAAGCACAAAAATTCACGCCTCAAAAAGACGTTCAGATATTGTACACAAATTTTTACGGTTATAACACCCCATCCACTCCTGGGCCCGGGGGGTGTCACTCCTGGAAGCTTAATAGGATATATAGACTGGCCCCACAGACTAACACTAGTCTTTCCTGCGCACTTTGTCCTCACTCGTGTGCACCCGGTTACCCACTTTCCGGTCGGTCACCCATCCTAGAATTTCTATAGGCCAAGCACGCTTAACCTTAGAGTTCTTTTCGAATGAGCTTCCAGAAAAGAAGTTGCAACTTGTTGGTATGGGTATTCTATCAATCCTATTAAGCCATGTGTCTGGTCTCACAACGGTGAAGCACAGAAATCTATTTCGGACAGCAACTTTCCCGATCATTACTTCTCTCTCATTAGAGGTTACTCTTGGCACAAAAAGCAAATAAAAAGGATAAGGAGCGGTTATTACTGAAGTAATAACTTCCAAGACTCATCTAAAACTTTTGGGTTATCTCCCAATAAGTACTTTTTTAACGCCTTTAAGTTAGGCATAAGAAGCAAGAAAGAATCAAGTGTTCTCAAATGAAGAAGCATTAAGACCAAATTTCTTGCCCTTACCTCTCTTAATTTTATTCTTAACCTTGGGGAAAATATGACTGTTTGGTGGAGAAGAAAGGTGCATGGTTCCCTTTCCCACATCTATTAATGCTCCAAGGAGTTCTAATAGGGACCTTCCAAGTGTAATTTGTCCTTTTCCTGCACATTCAATGACAAGATAATCAGTAGAAATCATTTTCCCAAGGATCTTTGTAAACACTCCTTCAGCTATTCCAATAGGTAAAATGGTAGCATTATTAGCAAGAGATATTTATTTTCCTCCTTCAGTAAGCCCCCAAACATTCAGAGATTCATAAATATCTTTGGGCATAAGACAAAATTCAGACATGATATCACAGCGGGCTTGAAAAGTTTCAGTGTTTATCTCAATCTTTTCTGTAGGGAGCCACTTTGATGGTTCAAAATTTATGGGAACATAATTGTGATGCTCCCTAAGCATATTATAGCAATCTTTTAAGCTAGTAGTGCTAGCCTCAAGAGTGTTCAATCTGGCAAATATTCTTGCGAAAGAAATATCAGTTTGGCTAGGCAAGTTGTAAGTAAGGATCAATTTCTTTATAAAATTTATAGCATCATCCTCATTACATTGGAGGAAATCTCCTCCCACAACAGCATCTAAAGCATATCTATAGAATCGAGCAATTCCAAGGTAAAAACTGCTAAGGAACAAGCTTTGAGTCATTTTAGGCTCAGTTTTTTCATGTAGATCAGAGATTCTAGACCAAGCTTCTTTGAAACTCTCTTCAATTCCTTGTTTAAAAGTGAAAATCATTTCCTCGGGTGACATAGTGACTAGAGCAAGGCTAGACATAATGGCAACTTAAGATAGGAACTAATTTTTTTGTGTTTTCAAATAAGAAAGCAAACTAGTAAAACTAATTTTTTTTGAGTTTTTGATAAAGAAACAAGCAAACAAAGCAAAAAGAAACTAAGCAAAACAAAAATAACAAAGTAAAGAGATTGGTTATGAGGGACTCCCCTTGTGAAGATGTCCTTGACTCCCCAGCAACGGCGCCAGAAAATATGCTTGATGGCCCAAAATATATCGAGCTTATTAGGGAACCCCAAGAGGAAGGTATGATGAGCACAACACCAAGTTTTCCCTCAGTACGAAACCAAGGTTATCAATCCAGTAGGAGCAAGGAAACACCCCAAAGGTGAAGCTTGCTGAACGTTGGCAGGGCACACTACCGGTGCCAGCAGCAACGTGGAGACCTGCACAACACAACCACAGAACTCTGTCCCACCTTGCGATGAGGTTGTCAATCTCACCGGTTTTGCTGAAAACAAAGGATTAAACGTATCGAATGGAAGGAAGTAATAGTTTGCAGAAAGTAAACACAAAGAAGTAAACAGTTTATAGATTGTATGTAAAAGGAAGGACCGGGATCCATAGTTCACTAGAGGTGGCTCTCCTTAAGATAGATAACATGCTGGGTGAACAAATTACAGCGGCGCAATTGACAAACATCGAGAAAGCAATACATGCATATACTAATCATATTGACTCCTTTGGAACTTTATTGGGCATTACAACATTATACATAGACTGCCATCCAACTACATCTATGACTAATAATCCACCTCCAGGTTATCATCCGAACCCCCTCCAGTATTAAGTTGCAAGCAACAGATTATTGCTTTACGAATTGCGTGTAAAGTAAACAATATGATTGTTCTATGAACAAAGGATTGTTGTTTTCTCCCTAGTAGCAACAGGACATCTAGTACCTTAGAGATTTCTGTCACTTCCCTAGATTACCAGAGGCATGAACCCACTATCGAGCATAAATACTAACTCTTGGAGTTGCTAGCATCTACTTGGCCAAGATAGCTACTAACAACCGAAAGCATGCAAGGTCACAAATAACAAAGACATGATAGAATCAATAATCAATCTGAAATAGCATCACAATATCAATCGGATCCCCGCAAACACAACATGCAGAATTACAAATAGATGATCTTGATCATGAACGGAGCTCACAAGATCTCGACATGAACGCACAAAGGAGGAGAACCAGCCATCTAGCTACTACATGGATCCGTAGTCCAAAGATGAACTACTCATGCATCACACCGGAGGCTTGCATGATGATGAAGAAGGCCTCCAGGGTGAATTCCCCTCTCCGGCAGGGTGCTGGGAAGAGCTTCAGATCCCTCCTGATCTAGGGATGTAGATGAAGGCGGCTACAGACTCTTTCGTGGATTTTTGATCAGGTACTTAGGGTTTCCGTCCCGAGGGCATCTTATAGGCGGAAGGAGAGGCCAAGGGGGTGCATGGGCTGGCCACACCACCCCCTGGCGCGGCCAGGTGGTGTGGTGGCCCCCTGGCTCCTCTCCGTCTTGAATTCTGGCATATCATGACTTTCGGAAAAATAGGCACTTTGTCTTTTGTCCCGTCCTATTCTGAGAATATTCATTTTCTGACTTTCCTGGAACCAAAAACAGCAAAAAACAGGCAGCTGGCACTGTGGCTCTTGTTAATAGGTTAGTCCAAGAAATCATAAGAAAAGTACTCCAAAGTGTGGACAAAACACAAGAAAGTGGATAAAACCAAGCTTGGAACATCAAAAATTATAGATACATTTGCAATGTATCAGTTAGCACTATACACAGGAACTCATCCTTATCAGGAGAGGGTGTTACAGGATTCCGCCCATACTGTACAGCCATACCGCCCGCCTACGACTTTGTTTCGTCAAATGGAACAACATTTGTGAAGGCCCAATGGGCATATTCGGCCCCTAGCTCCGTCGGTTCGTAAAACCGACCTCCAGATGCCTATTTAAAGAGGGGAAAACCCTAGAACAAGGAGGAGAGTACACACACGTCATAGGGGCGGAGCCCTGCCATTCTGCTGCCTCCATAGCCGCCACCCACAAGATCTACATCACCATAGCCCTCAAGGGAGAGAGGACACTTGCATCTTGAAGGGCTACGCATCGATCTTCATCGTCATCTTCATCAACATCGTCTTCACATCAATCCCCTTTGTTTACTTTGTTTTAGTCCAATCTCTATTGTGGATTTGCACTTGTATTCAATTGTACCTTTATATTTCATCCATACAATTGCCATGATGTTTATCCCCTTCATGTATGAGTAGTTGCCTTGTTCTTTGGGAGAGATATCTATTACTTGTGTACAAAGATCCATTGATCTATGAATTGTGTTTGATCTCTCTCTCTCTTTAGATGGTATGTGTAGTCGTTCGCATATCATTTTCCCTTTGGACTAAAGGGAGGGAGAAATCCTTTGGATGTGTCTTGGAAGCGTACCCGGAATGCCCCGTGACAGATTGGCACCGGCTCGTAACCTACACGGTCAAAGGAGGATTAATGAGGAACTCCCTAAGCTAATTATGATATCCACGGGGAAACCCTTAATTGTGGTGGTTTGTATGGGTGACTGCTCTCAAACATCGCAGTGGCTATTTAGAGGTGACCTTACTCTTGGCTCAACAAAGTGGCTTCCTATGAGCCTTGTAGTGAACATCTTATTATGGAGATCTCTCCACACATATCATGATATAAGAGATAGGTTATCCTAATCATTTATAATTATTCCATGCTAAGTGGTGAATCCTACACTCCTTGAGAACCCCTCAATCATATTACACAACACTTCATAGACACTCTCTTGCTTTAGTTTACTTTTGCTATTTAGTTTGTTCTTGTTTACTTTAGCACTTATTCAAACACACTCTTTATACACTATTACTTGGAATTAGATATAACCTACAAGTACTCTCTAGTGAATAGTAATGAGGGGCATAAAGACCTTTACCAATAGCTCTCTATGGGTTTGATATCTTTACTTCGAAACTAGCTACAATTGATCTACGCACTTGCAGTCATCAAGCTATTTTCTGGTGGTGTTGTTGGGGAGCTAAGCGATTTTGGTCTTTGTCTTTAGTTGCTAATTTATTGTTGCTATACTAAAAGTTATTAACGAGTTTCAAGTTATTTCTGTTTCTTAATTTTTACTGCTTTTACTTATTTGAAAATAACAAAAAAATTATAAAACCAAAAAACCATAAAAATTTAGAAAACAAAAACTATAAAAACATTTGCTACTAATCATGTCTTGCGAGATTGCTATGTTTGAATAGATGAAGCTCGCAATAGAGGAGAAGAAAGTTGGAACTTTTGGATATTATATTACGAGGGAAGAGGTATTAGAAGAATGGGTGAGTTGGTTGAAAGGCTATTCATCCACATTATGTACCTCATACAATTTTCTTGTGTAGGCTGTGGTTCCAAAGATCATTTTATTTATCAATGTAAAAAATAATACCTTTGATATCAAAATAGCGCTTTATAATGGGAATTATGAATTATCTACTAATGTGGAGGTTTATGAGAGAGTACATTTTACTAGTTGTTGTGAGTTTCTATCTCGCATGAGTGATATAAAAAGAGAAGATGAAGTACTCGATAAGATCTATGGAATAGTATACCTTATATACTCTTATTGTATTGATAACTTTTGTGATAATGCATTAGTGATTTCTCACAAGCGGATATCCGGGAAAGAGACTAACCTTTTGCATGACTCATGTAAGAAAGAAGAAGAGGATATACACCACAACGAAGATACTACTGCCACGAGTATGGATTTGTTTAACTTGTATGATCTGCTAGATGGTTGTGCAAAGCCCTTTTGTAATTCATATCATGAGCCTTGTGATAAATGTATGGAAGTTGGGCACTTTAGTTCTCAATGTTCCATTACTCTTGAAGAGTCCCTAGTGTCTCACACTAGAGAGGAAGTAATCGAGTATTTGGTTTATAAAGGTGTCCATGATCTACTCTTAAAATATTCAATCATAAGAAAGAGTAGTGATATTATGCTTCACATGAAAATTACTAACTTGTTACCAATGTTACAATCTTATTGCCAAGAACATCTTAGTGATAGTCCAATTGTGGTAGAGAGTAAGGCACGGTCTAGAACCATAGTGTCGAAAGATAACCATTTGCAGGAACCACAAGATAAAGAGGAGGAACAACAAAAATGTGAGGTTGACAAAGATTGGCACACTACAAATACTACATTTGTTTATGATGCCTCTCTCTCTAGTAATGATTCTTATAATACTAAGACTAATTGTAATTTATCTGCGGAGGCCTTGTGCCTAGACACTCATGATGAGAGTATTAAAAATGATGAACTAGAGATAGAACTTTGTTATGATTCTTTGGATGCCAATATGCAGGGACCTGATTTACTCCCCATTGCAAAGGAAGAATATTATGAAGTGTTCCCCTACAATGGTAACCAAGGTAAATTTTTAACAGTTATATTCCAACTGTTGGGTCCGCAGCATAGAAAACAAAAAAAATTCCTATGGTGTGAACTACACGCCAAGATCTGTCTACTAGGTACAAAGCAACGGGTGGACATACATCCATCGAGAACTTACCCTCGAAGACAACGAGTTTTGTTAACTAGTAGGAACTCGTGGTTGATGTAGTCGTACACTTGCCGATCTCAAGATCGTGATGAAGTCCAGCAGGTCCGGCTCCAGCACGTCCTTCAGATCTAGCACCACCAAGTCCAGCACCGCAAAGCAGCGGTGCATCCGTGATCGCACACACGTCTGGTACCCCGACAACCTCCATCCCTCGCTCCAGCAAAGCAGCAGAAGCAGCAACTCCTTTCCAGATAAAGCCACCGGGAACATGTATCTCGCTAATCCAAGACCATGGGGAAATAATACTAGAGGGGGAGAGAGATCCTTCACGAGGAGGTGTGAGGAAGGAGGAAGAGGGTGGCCTTTTATAGGAGGAGGGGGTGCCCCTCCTTCATGGCCGGCGCATGGGGGTGACTCCTCACCTCCCCCATTCATGTGGTGGTAACCCCTCCACATTAAAATGCCTCTTCACATTCCCCTTTAAAGTCCCTACTTTAAATGCATTAAAATTCTCCAAGTTTAATGCTCTCTCATTTAATAAAACTCTTTTATTAAATTTATTCAGAATTTTGTTAATTACTTTAATTAACAAACATTCACATAAAACCCCCTGCAACATTTCAATATTACATGCAGAACCAATTTCAGCAATTTCACCCGAAACAGTTTCGGTGTCTATTGAAATAATTCCAGCGCTTTCTTAAATCTTTATCTGAAACATATTTGCTTCAAATGGTGTCGGTATCCCTTAAGTGTGTCACCCTACGGTTCATGAATAATGCAGACATGATCGAGACCCCTCTCAGATCAATAATCAGAAGCGGGACCTGGAGATCCATACTGACTCCTACACATTCAACGATGACTTCTGTGATCGTGAGAACCTTTAACGCTAGTAACTAAATCCCTTTGTCTCGCGATATATTACATGTCCGAGATTCGATCATCGGTATCTCCATACCTAGTTTGATCTCGTTGCCGACATGCACTCTTTTCTCGTTCCCGTGATATAACATTCTAGTGATCACATCACTTGCTTGCAAGCTATCTTAATGTGATATCACCGAGAGGGCCTAGAGTATATCTATCCGTCATCGGGATTGACAAATTCCACTCTTGATCCATGAGCCTCAACATAACACCTTCGTAGCACTGGACCCATCTTTATAGTCACTCTATTACGGTGTGACGATTGATGTTATCAAGATACTCTTCCGGTGTTAGCAATTAACATGATATCATGGTCTAAGGACTAAGATTACTTCGTATGCTGTTATAGCAATATAAACATAATGACTTTGGTCGTAATGCTATACTTCGAATGAACGTTCATCACATCATTCCACCAATGTTGTGACCTCGTTATTAACAACATCCAATGTCCATGATCAGGAAACCTTGATCATCTTGTTAATCAACAAGCTAGTCTATAAGAGAGGCATAACTAGAAACCCCTTTTGTTTATTAAACACACATGTATTGATGTTTTCGATCAATAGAATTATAGCATGCAAAATAAACATTTATCATAAACATGGAATAAGATAATAACCACTTTATTATTGCCTCTCGGGCATATTCCCTTCAGTCTCCCACTTGCACTAGAGTCAATAATCTAGTTTGAAAAACTTTGCGTATTGAACACCTATGGCTTTCTGGTGTTGCATATACGCTATTGCTAGTGGTTAACATAATCTCTGGATCTGACAGTTTCAGGTCCGTGTGTATTTGCATGTCTTTGCGTCTCTACGCATCACTCATTCTCAAATGAGATGGCATTGTATAAATTTGGTCCTCTGGTGAGACCTTTAGTTCGTTCGGGTTAAAACATGTTGATATTATTGTCACACAATATATCTTCATAGTATTATCCCACTTTGAACCACACCTAGTTTGATAACAAACTACTTAACACAAATGCCCTCCTTTGGTGCTACTATAGCAGTTATATACTTAGCCTTTTGTTGTAGTATCCGTCACAATGTCTCAACTTTGGAACTCATCCAAATCCATCATGGAACATCCTTTCCATTACATTGTGCCACACATAGTCTAAATTGAGATAAATTTAATTTGTATCTTGTGACAAAAACTAGTATCAATATAACACTTTACAATGAACTACGTTTAACTATTTGTCACTTATACATGATATATTCTTAGTTCTTCCAAAGCTCATAAGAATATCTTTACTATCGTCCAATGATCATCTTGTGAATCATTCTGGTATGTGCTCATAACATTTAGAGCATAGGACATTTTGGATATATACATATCATGGTATAATCGATCAAAATCTTCATGTGATTTTACTCACCAAGTGTTGAAACACTTGAATCTTGATACAATTCTTTCCATGCAGCAAGAACCTTTCTTGTTGTTTCCATATTGAACCCTTTCAATATCTCATATATGTATGTCTGGCACAACCATAGTAGCGCCTTAATCTATCCATATAGATAGTGATGCCAAATATTCTGGGTTTGCCCAAGTCTTTCATTGAAATCTTATTTTAATGAAATTCTTAACTTGTGTCAATACAAGATACATCATTCCCAATCAACAATATGTCCTCTACATAATGTATTAGAAATATGTCTCAGCGCTCCCACTTAATTTCTTGCAAATGCAAACATCTTCATCATCTCCGATGAATTTAAACTCTTTTAACAATTTCATCATGGTGAAGATTCCGACTCCGTTATGCTTACTTCAACTATTGAAGTTTGCATGCCCTTTTAGCACCCTTTGAATTAACAAAACCCTTCGGACCGTGTCTTGTACACGTCCTAGGTAATTGTTCTATTAGAAGAACCTTGTTTTGTTTATTCAATTACCATATACCAAATTATATGTAGTGGTTGCTACATTAATCCGTCAAGACTATATATCGCTATGAAAGATCAAATCTTGTCATAGTCAACTCCTTGAACATTGCCGTAAACTTCTTTCCGACATGTCGACTATTTCATAGATGTTAACATCCATGTCTATTTATTTATAGATCCAAACACGACCTATAGGCTTCACGCCTTTCCGGAGGGTCTTCCAAGTTCAGAAACTTGATTTCTCGTGTATGGATACTATCACGGATTCTATGACTTATAGTCATTTTATGGAGTCAGGGCCCATCATCGCTTCTTTGCATGTAGTCGGTTCATCATTTTTAAAACAATAACGACTTGCTTATCAAATCACACCATTTGATTCTTACCGACCCACACGGTTCAATAGGAACTCTAATCTCCGAGATCACAACCTTTGTAATCACGGGAGCCATGAGCATTGTGGCCGCCACCGGGACACTTTCCGGTGCTGTGCTACTTAGCACATATAGCTAAGGTTCAACAACCTTATCCAAGTTCTATTGTCCTCCCACTTAACTTTTTGTGAAAAATTCCTTCTCATGAAACTTGACGTTCCAAGTAACAAACTCTTTTGTCCTCGGTGTTATGGAGAAATTCCCAACAAATTCTTTGGGATAACCTATAAAGACGTGCTTATCCGACTTTGGTTGTAAACATTTTACTTATGCATAGCATACCAAAATTTAAGAAAAGACAATTCGGGTTTTATCCCAAACCATAACTTATATGGTGTCATTTCAACGGATCACGATGGTGCTCTTTTCAGTGTAAAAGCGGTAGACTCTAAAGCTTTAATCCTTAAAACACAATGGAAGTTTTATAAATGACACCTTTCATCTTACCATGTCAAACATGGTTTGATTTCATCTCTCGAATATGCCATACTCTTATGGTTTATCGGGAAAAACAAATCATGGAACAATTCCTCAAATCTTAAGTGTTTTGCTAAACATGTAACTCAAATATCTTCCTTTATGATCGAATCATAAACTCTTTATTTTCTTGTTACAATGATTTTCCACTTCATCTTGAAAGTCTTTGAACAATTTTCAAATGTTTCATACTTCTTCCTTATTAAGTAAATATACAGATATATTCACTCAAATTTTTGGAGAAAGCATATGAAGCAAAAAAGACCCATCGCATATGGCTACACATAATGGACTATGCACATCAGCATGCACAATTTCCAATAAGCTAGTCATCCGTTCCTCTCTGGCCTATGGATGGAGTTTCAATTATCTCAAGGAAAGTCTCACATGTGTCAATTGATCAAAATCAAAGACTCCAAAAATCCATCAACATGGAGTTTCTTCATGTTTTCTTTCCAATACAATTTAAAACAGCGATGTCACTTCATAAGTGATATTTTAATCATTTGTCTTGCGACATTTTAGCAATAGTGTTTATGGATGTGATTTCTCCCACTAGACTTGTAAAAAGTTCATCCATCCTTTATGGAATATGGTAATTTATTTGAACAACCATTGTTCTCGTAATACCGGAACAAAATAACAATTATTAAAACAAATCTTGAAGGCTATGTTTAACGTCAACGAAAAACACAATAACATTTTATTTGTTTTCGATGAACATCATCACTTATTCTCTTGCTAGTTACTTAGGCCATTGTAGTTCATGAATTGCGTTGTCCTGTATGACACTTCATACCAACCAATTCGGTATCCAATACCGGTATCCAATACCTCAGAACCACATTGTTTAACAAGCAAGGAATACAGCCATAACATGTATATCTTCTATATACCTAAGCTGGACATTTCCAACTTTTTCTTTACTGCCAAATATTTTATAGATTCTCTTTCAGCAATTTCTTTTCCTTTTAAAAGAATCTATCAACATCAATTGTGGTGTCATTCACATGACACATAGTACAAAGCGTATATAGTCAAATACTAATACCTTTGGACTTACACTTTGAAGTGGATCACCATCATCAAATGTTTGGTGTTCTTTCAAAAATCCATTCTCTAGTAATCTATTAGTGTAGTAAACATTTTACTTACATCTTCTATTCATCCTTATCATGACAACTTTCATGATCAAGTTACTATAGCCTGTAAGGAAGAATGACGAGTATAATTTTAGTTCCCAAAACCTTTTGGGAGATCCAGATGCTTAGCATCTCCACCCTTCACAAATTCTCATACAGTATGAGAACATGTATTTTGCTAAATTATACTCTACCATAATGCAACCAAAAACATTGTTTCAGATATCACAATATCTTTCACACGTGATGGTTTCTGAAATAATTCTTTCAGCTCCTAGATAACCTCGATATTAAAACAACTTTTGAATATCAAGAATCATGGAGGCAAACATGATACTTTAGATACTAACAATGGAATTCTTACTCTTGATTTAATACTACTTATTAAACTTCATGGAGTAAATAGAGTTTCCTGAAAGTTTGCAATAGGACTTATAAACTTTAAATTGACATTAAAAACAATACGATACCAGTTCGTAAAGTAAATATCCAGAATTCTATAGTTCTATTATCTCAATTAAAACTAAGCATAAGGTAGTGAACAGACGCCAATGACTACAACAAATTATGCAAATTCACTTCGATTTAGTTTATGACAAATTTAGTTCGACTAATCCAAATTAGAAATGAACTCCCACTCAAAAACGACATCCCTCATGCCTTTTTGGTGATTACATGAACCAAATCCACTACACCAAGTCCGATCATCACGTGAGTCAGTGTAGCTTCAAAGGCGAGCATCAATATGGGCATCATACCAACTATATGACTCATGCTTAACCTTTCGGTCCGTGTTCCGAGGCCATGTCTGTACATGCTAGGCTCGCCAAGTAAGAACCTTAGTACTCACGTGTGTAAAACTGTCTTACACCCGTTGTATGAAAGCGTAGAGTCGAGTACACCCGATCATCACATGATGTCTCGAAACACGATCCATAGAACGGTGCATACTTAAGGAAGAACACATTTTTATCTTGATATCTAAATGAGGGATCATCTTAAGATGCTACTAAAACGCCAAAATAGCAATATAAGATGCAAACATCTAATGTGTAAAGTGAGATGATATGGTCCATGCATTTGATCTCTATCATATGCATCATGGTATGATCTCTATCATTCCTTTGTGTGTAAGGCCAAGGTCTATGGAACTTACACGTTAGGTGTGTTGTAAGAGTATATATCATACATTTACTTACAACAATACCATATCAAGACACTAGCCCGGCAACGATCTCAACTAGACGCCTCTAATTTATCAATTGCAAGTTTTACGTGGCTTAGGGCTTTCGGAGATAGAAACGTTCTTACCTACGAACATGGAACCACAACGAGGATAACCAAGTTATTAGCAACTCGTTGTAAATCAGATATTGACTATAGTAGGAGAGACAGACACCCGCCAGCCACTTATGCAAAACTAGTTGCATGTCAGTCGTGGACCGCGGTCTCATGTACGATGACATGTAAGGTTGGTCCGGGCCGTTTCATCCCACTATGCCACCAATATCCAAAATACATAGAAGATGCAATAACATGATCATCATCGCTCACATATAAACATATGTGTACTACCCGTGCAAAGCACCTATGCATAGATCAGGCTCTGATACCATTGTTGGGTCCGCAGCATAGAAAACAAAAAAATTCCTACTGTGTGAACTACACGCCAAGATCTATCTACTAGGTACAAAGCAACGGGTGGACATACATCCATCGATAACTTACCCTCGAAGACAACGAGTTTTGTTAACGAGTAGGAACTCGTGGTTGATGTAGTCGTACACTTGCCGATCTCAAGATCGTGATGAAGTCCAGCAGGTCCGGCTCCAGCACGTCCTTCAGATCCAGCTCCAGCAAGTCCAGCACCACCAAGTCCAGCACCGCAAAGCAGCGGTGCATCGGTGATCGCACACACATCCGATACCCCGACAACCTCCGTCCCTCACTTCAACAAAGCAGCGGAAGCAGCAACTCCTTTCCAGATAAAGCCACCGGGAACATGTATCTCGCTAATCCGAGACCATGGGGAAATAATACTAGAGGGGGAGAGAGATCCTTCACGAGGAGGTGTGAGGAAGAAGGAGGAAGAGGGTGGCCTTTTATAGGAGGAGGGGGTGGACCTCCTTCATGGCCGGCGCATGGGGGGGTAACTCCAAACCTCCCCCATTCATGTGGTGGTAACCCCTCCACATTAAAATGCCTCTTCACATTCCCCTTTAAAGTCCCTACTTTAAATGCATTAAAATTCTCCAAGTTTAATGCTCTCTCATTTAATAAAACTCTTTTATTAAATTTATTCAGAATTTTGTTAATTACTTTAATTAACAAACATTCACATAAAACCCCTGCAACATTTCAATATTACATGCAGAACCAATTTCAGCAATTTCACCCGAACAGTTTCGGTGTCTATTGAAATAATTCCAGCGCTTTCTTAAATCTTTATCTGAAACATATTTGCTTCAAATGGTGTCGGTATCCCTTAAGTGTGTCACCCTACGGTTCATGAATAATGCAGACATGATCGAGACCCCTCTCAGATCAATAATCAGAAGCGGGACCTGGAGATCCATACTGACTCCTACACATTCAACGATGACTTCTGTGATCGTGAGAACCTTTAACGCTAGTAACTAAATCCCTTTGTCTCGCGATATATTACATGTCCGAGATTCGATCATCGGTATCTCCATACCTAGTTTGATCTCGTTGCCGACATGCACTCTTTTCTCGTTCCCGTGATATAACATTCTAGTGATCACATCACTTGCTTGCAAGCTATCTTAATGTGATATCACCGAGAGGGCCCAGAGTATCTATCCGTCATCGGGATTGACAAATTCCACTCTTGATCCATAAGCCTCAACATAACACCTTCGTAGCACTGGACCCATCTTTATAGTCACTCTATTACGGTGTGACGATTGATGTTATCAAGATACTCTTCCGGTGTTAGCAATTAACATGATATCATGGTCTAAGGACTAAGATTACTTCGTATGCTGTTATAGCAATATAAACATAATGACTTTGGTCGTAATGCTATACTTCGAATGAACGTTCATCACATCATTCCACCAATGTTGTGACCTCGTTATTAACAACATCCAATGTCCATGATCAGGAAACCTTGATCATCTTGTTAATCAACAAGCTAGTCTATAAGAGAGGCATAACTAGGAACCCCTTTTGTTTATTAAACACACATGTATTGATGTTTCCGATCAATACAATTATAGCATGCAAAATAAACATTTATCATAAACATGGAATAAGATAATAACCACTTTATTATTGCCTCTCGGGTTATTCCCTTCGCCAACCTCTAATCCTTTCACTGCAGCTACCTAAGGAGGCATGCTCACAAATTTTGGTGCATCAATACTCGCTTGAGAGCGAGAACTTATTTGTCTATATGATGCTGATGCACCAAAAGAGGGTACGACTTCGATCACATTCTACTATGAGATGCTCCAACCCTTTGCTAGAGGTAAGTACCATTACACATCGAATTGATAACCCCTAGGATCTAGGTGGATAAATTAATGGAGCGTCTAAGCCTGGCTATATGGCTTTAAATAAAGCGCTTCTCGAGAGGCAACCCAGAAGTTTTTAGGTGTCTTTCTTAATTTTGTATCTTGCGTTTAGTTGCATTCATGTTGCATTGGCACTTGTATATATATACATGATTTCCTATTAGAGTTGGCTTGGGAGTATTTTCGACAAGTAGAATTATTTGTTTCTCTAATCATGTGTTGCATATCTTGGTTAAATCTTCTCAACAAAAAAATATGTTTGCTTTGTTTGGATGTTGGACTAATGTTTCAGGTCCTTAGTATAATTTTTGGAGAAAAATAACTTATTCCGGAGCTCATGGTGAGTTTAACGAGCAGTAGTACAGGCGGACCTATCCATATCACGTGCCCGTACCGCTCATGTGACAATTCAGAAGAAGTAGAAAATTCTCCAGGAAGGTGACAACACGCTTAACAAGCATTGGTACGGTCGGACATGTCCGTACCATCCACCCGTACCGACCTTGTTACCAGGCGAATGAAACATGAAGAGGACTCAGAGGTTTTAACGACCACTGGTATGTACACATCCCGCCTGTACCATCCAGTCGTACCAACTTCATCGGGAGCCTTCAAAAAAAGGAAGAGACAAGACCAGGTACAGTACGGGCGGAGCCTGTCCGTACCACGCGCCCGTACCAAGGAGCAACTTCGTGCAGAAAGGGCAGGGACAGATATAAAAAGGTTACAACCCCTCCAATATTTTTACTTTGACAATCTCAGGTCAGTGGGTTACCTTCTACATGTTCCTTTGAACTTCATTTTCTTTACCCACCTTCGAAACTTCCTAGCCTTTAATTCTCTATAGTGTTTCATGTTTCTTTTCTTTTATTTTCTTTTCATGGTTGGATGAACAAACTCTGTTTGTACACCGAATCATTTGTTTTTACTTCGTTTATTATTTTCGCGAGGACTTAAACCTTGTGTGATGACGTGCATGGTTTGTGCCAACCGTGCAAATACTTGCATAAGGCACTTGATTGTTTCAACTCAACACTTCAATAAGGAAGTATTCGTTGAACCAAAGGTCCATGTCCATTAAAAGTGAGGTTATTTGTACCTTAACGGTAAAATGTGTCATCCTTGCTTTGTTCAAGCTTGGGGAGGTAACCACTTCTCACACTCTCTTTTGATAACTGCATTTTCTCTTTTCATATGGTAATCTATTCAAGTTTGTTTCTTGCAAAAGTTCTATCTTGGGAACGTTACTTCTGCATGTGTAGAGTCTTATGTAATGTTCTTGTTCGATGAAAATTCTTGTGTAATCATGTATCCCACTATTTTTGAATGCTTGCTTGGGTAAGTTATGTTTCATGTTTATATAATGGATGCACATGCTTTTATTGGGATTTATAGAAGTTGAGTTAGAGCTTGATGCACGTTGTTAAAATCTTTATCCATCTTGAGAAGAACTTTGTGATCCTCTAAAGATACATTGCCATGATTTCTACAGTTAAAACCTTTGTCTCCCACATTTGATGATTGAATTGTTTATCTTGGTCGGTGGATTTGTGAAGATGCCATTCTAGTTGGAGTAATTCAAAATAGTTAGAGTAAAGCTTTTTATTTGAATGAATGATTAGTTGAGGAAGATTTTGCTCTAGTTCTTTTAGCTAACCAAGTCTTTCCTTGGAAATAATATTGCCAAACAAGTACAACAAGAAAAAGTCTGAAATTTATGACTTGTTTGATGAATGATTGTCTTGATAGTATACCCTTGAAGATACTTAACTCCTTAGATGTTTTGATAGACTTGACGACACTCTTGAAAGGAGTTGTAACGAGGGTTCAACTCGTCAAAGTCCATTGTTATGGACTTGGGTTTTGGAGAAGGAGGGAGCGCTGGTGGCATCAATCGGCTAGCAAACAAGCACACAGGGATGCAAGATTTACCCACGTTCAGGCCTCGTAGAGGTCCCTTCTCCTGCTTGTCTGCTCTTGGAATTAATGAAGGAATCGAAGATTACAGGGGCGCGCAGATGCAATCTGGCGAGAGTTGTGGAAACTAGGGTTGTGATTGTCCTCCTCGCCGCCCCCTCCTAGCTTTTATATAGATAGGCTAGGTCTCGGGTAGCAGGTCGAGTCGGTTAAAGATTAGGGTTTGCCCTTTGAACTTTCTATCTTAAACTTCTTCTCGTCTCGCAAGCAATCGAAGAGTCCGTGGGTCACCCGAATTCTGCATTGGGCCTTGGCAACGCCGTGGGCTTCTGTCGTATATGGGCCGTATATACCAAACTCTAGTACCTGTAGGGTATACCCATGTCAGTAGCCCCTAAGTGTCCAGTGGAATCGCAGATTTGACTGGGGACTTTATGAAGTCTTTCGAGTACATGACTGAGCATTTTTTTCGAGTGTTCTGTTTGTGTCATAGGGATTGCTAATATACGTGCCTGATTTATCTGATGTATCGGTATCAGTTAACTGCCTTAGGGCAAAACAACACAATCTACTCAAACTCGATTCCCCGAACTCGAATTCGGAAAAGTGCTGGCGTAATTGAACTCAGGCCGTGGAGGTCTTATAGGAGTCGAATTCCAGTGTATAAGTGTGAGCACTCAACGCGTTCGTCAAGGCATGTTCATCGTACCTGCAGGCACGGATAAGTTTATTGTAGTGCACAACAGATGCGTTGCCAGGCCTTATTTAGGTCTTATCTTCACGCTGTAAGCGCGACATCCGAATTTTTTGTCATCGCGGAGATGATTCGGGTGGCCCAGGAGACGTAATATCTTTGTAGGGAAAATGTGAGGTGGATTCGTCATAGCATTCGAGTGTGGATGTTATCAACACATAGTGTGATGTACAAGGAGAAAAAATCATAGGGTGCGCGACCAGTGCTCCCAATGGGAGTAGCCCCCAAGTGCCTATTCGAGTCGTAGACTCGAGTGGGGACTATAAGTATTTTGCGACTGCTGTTGTCTTTGGTTGCTTGTTTCAGTCGAATATGCTTCCGGCGCTCCCTATGGGAGTAACCCGTAATTCACAATCGAATCGTTGATTCGAGTGATGGGTTTGTTTTGAATGTCCAAACACCTGCATAAAATTCTTTCGGGTGCACGGACATCGCTCCTGTTAGGAGTAGCCCCCGAGTGCTTGGTTGAGTCGAAGACTCGAGCAAGGACTAAGTTAGCCGAGATCTTCTGCTGCTGGAATCGATGACATCAGTGCTGACGATGTGATGACCTCAGTTGCCCGCATGAGCGGCTTTGACGGGACGTGACGAGCGGTGGGTCCCATTTTCTGACTTTGATTTGACCGAGCGTGCGTAATCTTCTGTTTTAACTGCGTCTCCTCGATTTCCACGCGTAATGGGAGCAGTGGGGGACAGTTCGTGGTTCAGCTTCGCCACGTGTCGATGGTGATGTGCACCACACGTGTAGTAGGGTTTTTGCTAGCCATTGGATGGCGTCCACGAGGAGATTAAGTAGCAGCGCAGTTGCGGTAATTTTCCCCATCTGTCTTCTTGCTCGTGCCTCCGTCGCCATTGCTGCTCTCTCTGCTTCCTTGCGCACTTCCTCTTCGCGACACTGGACCAGCTCCGTGTCTTCCCTGGTTACTTTCTCCGTTCACACCGCCATCGAAAGATGGGCAAGAAGAAGGGAGGCGCCGCCGCTGGATCCGTGGCCACCATTGTCACTGCCAAGAAGAAGGGCGGTACCACCACTGTGGACACCAGCGCCGCCGGCGCTAGGAAGAAGAAGGGTGCGGGAACCCGCGTCACCAATGGCGCCTAGCGAGCGTTCATCATAAAACCTTCTGAGTTGCATCTTCATCGTCAAGATGGAGTTCTTCCACCCGCGGAAGACGACTCGCGAGTGCCCGGCGACGAGGTAATCCCTTGTCCTTCTCCGGGTTTCCGGGTGATGTTCCTTGCGTTCATCATCCGAGGTCTTTCTCTCCCCCTGCATCCTTTCTTTAGGGGTCCCCTTTGTTTCTGTGGGCTCCAGCTGCACCAGATGTCCCCAAATTCCATTCTCCACATCTCTTGCTTTATCACGCTCTGCGAGTGCTGGCTCGGAATCGAGCCACACTTTGGTCTCTTCAAGAGGCTTTTTAAGCTAAAACGTCAGTCGGCGTCCGGTTCGGTAGTCTACGACGTAGGAGGCTGCGGGATCCACGTCGACTCCTCTGTCACCTACTTTCACATCAAGATCACCGCGTCTATCCAAGGGTGGAGGGACAAGTGGTTCTACATCCACAACTAGAAGGCCGACGGAGACCACTACGGACTCGCGCCCTTCGATCCCGCGGCGACTTGCAAGAGGAGGCGTTCTTGGAAGAATATCGTGATGCCTGTCAAGTCTGAGGAGATGGAGGTGCTGTATAAGTGCGTCTGCGACCTTGAAAGCCGTATAGGGAAGGAAGAGGGTGGCGCTGCTCTCATTCGCACATGGTTGCGCCGCCGCGTCCAGCCTCTGCAGGCCATAGTGCACCCTATGTGTTGCTGGACCGGCGCTGATGATGTCATTCGCGTATCTGCCGAGGGCATTTCTGTGGGTGAAGTGGATAGGAGGGTGCGATTGGTGACCAAGTACATTGCCAAGGAGGTTCTCCCAGGCGAACCAGTCGTGCCTCCTTTCGACGCCTCTAACCCTCCTCTTGAGGTAGAACTGTACTACATAGTAGTTTCTTTGTCGATTGCCACCAAGCGCTTGATATATGATGATGCATATTTTGATTGCAGAACTGGAGTGTGGCTACCAGTTTACCTCCTCAGCCTGAAGGGGTTATTCCTCACGAAGCAGAGGAGGAGGACGAGTCGGGGTCTACGGTCCCCGTGGAGGAAGAGGAGGAAGCCCCCGAGTCCGCTGATCGCGGAACCCACAAGCGTTCCCGCGGTAAGGATTCAGATGCGTCCTCATTGTTGATACCGGAGGATTCTCCTACTGCCGCTGCAGAGGAGCCTATCCATGTCGTTCCTTTCCGCGCAGTGGCTCCCCCCGCTCGGAAGAAGCTGCGACTTTCGAAGGAGTCGTCGGAGGAATCCTTCGACCTTGATAATTTTAACTGGTGAGTATTGCCTTCACGGATGCATTTTGCTTTCTTTTCTGGAGTTGCTTTTTTCGGAAGTTTTTTTTCTGGATGTGTTTTGCAGTCAAGCAGCGTCGTCGTCTTCTGACGATGTCCAAATTGTAAAAGAGTCCAGAGTCACAGATTCCAAGGCCAAGGAGGTGGCCGAATAGTCTCCTTCTCCTCCAGTGGTGGCCCACTCCGAGCACAATTCTTCGAGTTCCCCCCACGCTGGGGAACACCAGATGGTTGCTCGGATGACTGCACGGCAGTCATCTTCGGAGTCCCTGGAGGATCACGTAAGCGTTCTCTTTGCTATTTTGGCAGTCGAATATATACCTTGTGCTGCCACTGAACTTTTGTTTGTCTTTTTGATGCATCTCATTGTAAAGGAAGCTGCTCCCCTGGCGGAGCAAGTTCTTGTCATGGGTCGACAGCACGCTCTACTGGACAATCGCCATCATTTTGTCGAAGGTTAGTTTTTGGCTTCGTCTTTGTCTTTGTGAAATTTATAAATTCGATTGATGATACATCCTGTGCTTTGTAGTTGAGCACAATGAACTCCTACGCCGTGATGCTTCCCTCGAGAAGGCGCTTGCTGCAGCAGTGAAGAATCGCGACAAAGCAGTCGCAGCTCTGGAGGAGTCGCGAAAGCGCAAAGAGGATTTGTGTGCTTCTACTGCTGAGAGGGAGAAGTTGTTCGAAGAACAACTTTTCTCGATTGCCTAGTCCCTCTTAGGTATTTTTTCAGCTGGATTTGCGTTGCTTCTTGTTTTTTGGAGTATTGCTATGCTAACACCTGATGTATGCAGATGCCGGTGGCCTGAGCTTCGACGCCCAGTCCCTTCGCCGCGAAGATGCGTTGGCTGGTGCCATGGCCGCAGTCGAGGACCGTAGCATTTCCCTTCAGGGGACGTTGACGAAGGCCAAGGGTGTGCTCAGTCACATCCATGAGGATCTAACTCCCAAGGCTGAGCTGATTGACAACCTTCAGGACCTGGTGGAATCCCTTGTTGGGGGTATTCCCATGGACTTCAAGAATTCCTAGCGGTCTGTTGGTGCTACCATGCCACTCGCGATGGTGCAGGCCCATGGCGTGGAGTTGGATCCCTCCGTGATCTCCAAGGCGATGCCCGTCGACGCAGATGGCCAATAGGTAGTGTTTGATCCCTTCTCTACTGGTTGTGGTAAATATGGGCCACATCTCATAGATACAGTCGCAAGATATTCTACGGAGCTGCAACGAGCGAAGAAGGCGGCGAAGACTGCAGCATCAGGGGCTACCACCGGAAAGTCTGTGGCATCATAGGCTGCCACGGATTCAATGAGGCTTCCGAAGTCAAAGTCCATGTCAAAGAAGCAGATTGTCTGTAATAGTTGTAGCTACCCTTTGTTGAAACTATGCTTTTGTGGGAGTGTCCCTGTCGAGACTTTGCTGTGCTTGAATGCATTTGTGATTTTATCAATGTATCCTTGGTCCCTAATGGCTCGTGATTGATGAGCTCGTTGGGAACCCCAAGAGGAAGGTATGATGAGCACAAAAGTAAGTTTCCCTCAGTTATGAAACCAAGGTTGTCGAACTAGTAGGAGCAAGGAAACACCTCAAAGGTGTTGCTAGCTGAGCCTTGGCAGGGCGCACTACCGGTGCTAGTAGCAACGTGGAGACCTGCACAACACAACCACAGAACTTTGTCCCCAACTTGCGATGAGGTTGTCAATCTCACCGGTTTTGCCGAAAACAAAGGATTAAACGTATCGAATGGAAGGAAGTAATAGTTTTCAGAAAGTAAACACAAAGCAGTAAACAATTTATAGATTGTATGTAAAAGAAAGGACCGGGGTCCATAGTTCACTAGAGGTGGCTCTCCTTAAGATAGATAATATGCTGGGTGAAAAAATTACAGCGGGGCAATTGATAAACATCGAGAAAGCAATACATGCATATACTAATCATCTTGACTCCTTTGGAACTTGATTGGGCATTACAACATTATACATAGACCGCCATCCAATTGCATCTATGACTAATAATCCACCTTCAGGTTATCATCCGAACCCCCTCCAGTATTAAGTTGGAAGCAACATATTATTGCTTTACGAATTGCGTGTAATGTAAACAATACGATTGTTCTATGAACAAAGGATTGTTGTTAGTATCGAGCATAAATACTAACTCTTGGAGTTGCTAGCATCTACTTGGCCAAGATAGCTACTAACAATGGAAAGCATGCAAGATCACAAATAATAAAGACATGATAGAATCAATAATCAATCTGAAATAGCATCTCAATATCCATCGGATCCCTGCAAACACAACATGTAGAATTACAAATAGATGATCTTGATCATGAACGGAGCTCACAAGATCTAGACATGAAAGCACAAAGGAGGAGAACCAGCCATCTAGCTACTACATGGACCCATAGTCTAGATATGAACTACTCACGCATCACACCAGAGGCTTGCATGATGATGAAGAAGGCCTCCAGGGTGAATTCCCCTCTCCAACAGGGTGTCGGGAAGAGCTTCAGATCCCTCCCGATCTAGGGATGGAGATGACGGAGGCTACAGACTCTTTCGTGGATTTTTGATCGGGTACTTAGGGTTTTGGTCCCGAGGGAAATATATAGGCGGAAGGAGAGGCCGAGGGGGTGCTGGGGTCGGCCAGACCACCCCCTGGCGCGGGCCAGGCCTGGCTGCGTGGCCAGGTGGCCAGGTGGTGTGGCCGGCCCCCAGCCCTTCTCCGTCTCGTATTCTGGCCTCAGATGTCTTCTGGAAAAATAGGCACTTTGGCTTTTGTCCCGTCCAATTCCGAGAATATTCATTTTCTGACTTTCCTGGAACCAAAAACAGCAGAAAACAGGCAGCTGGCACTGTGGCTCTTGTTAATAGGTTAGTCCAAGAAATCATATGAAAAGTACTCCAAAGTGTGGACAAAACACAAGAAAGTAGATAAAACCAAGCATGGAACATCAAAAATTATAGATACATTTGCAATGTATCAGTCCCTTATTTGCTTCTTGCTTGATTGTGATAGGGTACGTTGAGTGGTCCTCGTGACTCTCCTCCCACCGATGAAACCACGACGCAGCCACGTTCGAAGGTGGAGGAACTGTCATTGCTTTCGCGATTCCGCGGTCGCATTAAGCAGTTGGAGCGCGAGTTGCCCATCGTCCGCGGTAGCGCGGATGTGTGGAAGTCGAAGGCGGAGAAGGCCACCGCCCGTGAGAAGTATCTCTTGGAGGAAGTGGCGCAGCTGAATGAGCAGTTCAAATGTTAGCTTTCTGCCTTCTCATCTGCCATTTTTCTTGGTGTAGTTGTCAGCGCTCGTCATCCGCAGGATGAGAAGGACCGGGTTGCCATTCGAATGAATAACCTGACCCAGGAGCAACTACAGGCGAGTGGGTATTTTTGGGTGGACCACGATCGTGCGATCGTGCTTGCGACCCTGCAGGATCATTCTTATCGAGTGCTTCATTATTTGAAGAAGGCGCAGTCGTGCCTTAGGCGTATTTATCAAACGATGTTTCCACTGGATGCCATCCCTTCAAGCATATTGGCTCTTCTGGTGAAGTTTCAAGATTTGAGTGTGGTTCACGAGTGCGTGCGGCAGCAGTTAGTAGCTGGTGCTAAGGCTGCATTGTCGCTGGTGTGACTGCATAGGCGAGATGTAGATGTTGCATCTATTGCTGCTGGGCCGCCGCCTCCGCTAGAAGGTATGACCTGGAACATGGTTCCGCACTATCAAGCGGTTGATTGGCCAGCAGAGCATATTATCGATTTCTTCGAGGAGCAAACGAACATTCTTCTTTTGCAGCAGTAGGATGATTTGTATCCTGCACATAATTGTATAAGTGTTGTAAAGTTTGTATGAATATGTTGGGTGTAATTAATACCCATTGATATGTGAAGAGCTTGCTAGCTTTTTATATTTTGCGAGTGAATTTGTATTCTGCAGTTCCTTTTCGTTAGCCTGACTTGTGTTTATCTCAGCACCTTGCCAACCTGTCAGGTGCGTTGCAACTGGGTTGGTGTTTATCAAGGGTTCGATTGATGTTTTGTCAGCTACTCAGGATACTGCGATTTGTTCGTAGAACAGAAGTATAAAGGGTGGCACAACCCTCGAGTGACAAAATTGCAAGAAAATAAGGAAAACACAGAGTTTTGGGGCACTTAGCTTTATTTATTCATGGAACAGTACGAGGTACAATGTGTGGCTAAGTAGCCTGGCTGAATAGCCTTATTTGTAATGTAAAAAACTACTAGGGGTAGAAGCGACGCAGTTGCGCAACGTTCCAGGGGTTGGAGTATGCGACTCCTGTTTCAAAATCTTTAAGGTGATAGGCGCCACCTGGGATTACTTCTGTAATCACGTACGGTCCTTCCCAAGGGGACTTGAGCTTGAGATGCCCTTGTTGCTTCAGTCGCAGGACCAGGTCTCCTTCGACGAAGGATATGGGGCATAGCCTTCTGCTATGGTAGTTGCGGAGGCTTTTCTAGTAGATTGTTGATCTCTTCGCTGCGATTTGCCGTGCCTCGTCAAGGAGGTCGATGGAGTCTTCGAGTGCAAGGGTTGACTCATGTTCGCTGTAAGCGACCACCCATGGGGCTTTGTAGCACACTTATGCAGGTAGCACCGCTTTCGCACCGTGTACCATGAAGAACAGAGTGTACCTCGTGGCGCTGTTTCGAGTTGTACGCGGGCTCCAAAGGACTGATTGCAGTTCATCTGGCCAGCATCCAACGACTTGTTCGAGTGGTCGAAGGAGTCGCTTCTTGATTCCACCGCATACGAGGTTGTTGTCCTTTTCGACTTGACTGTTGGTCTGCGAATGAGCCACCGAGGCGTAGCTTATGTTGATTCCCAGGTTTTCGCAGAATTCCTGGAACTCCTTAGAGGTGAAGTTCGTCCCATTATCCATGATGATGCTGTGTGGCACTCCAAAGCAGTAGACAATGGACTCGAAGAACTTGACAGTGTTGGCCCCTAATTGATTTGTCACAGGCATGGCCTCGATCCACTTGGTGAATTTGTCGACTACAACCAAGAGGTAGACGTAACCTCCTCGCGAGGATTTTGGGATCTTGCCGACCATGTCGAGTCCCCATTGCGCGAAGGGCCAAGCCAATGGTATTGGCCAAAGTTCCGCCCAAGTGCGTGAGGTTTGTCTATGAATCGCAGGCAGGCGTTGCAGCGCTGGACGATGTCCTTGGCATCGCGCATGGCCATGGGCCAGTAGAAGCCAACTCGTAGAGCTTTGGCAATGAGGGCGTGACTGCCAGCGTGGTGCCCGCAAGTGCCTTCGTGGATGTCAAGGAGGACGGCCCTTCCGTCCCGGTTGGAGACGCATCATTGAAGTACTCCTGTGATGCTGCACTTGTACAGTTCGCCGTTAATGAGGGCGAATGCCTTGGATCATCGCGCGATGTATCGCGCGTCAGTTGGATCATCTGGCAGCCTCTTGCTGAGTAGATATGTGATGTAGGGTTGTGTCCAAGATGGCTCGATCATCATGGCGCCCATTGGTCCTTCGAGTCCTATATTGAGCTCTAGGTCGTCAAGTGCCATTGGCTCGTTAGGTGGCGTAGCCCCCTAGGCCGTTGACGTGCTTGCTTTCTTCTCTGGAGCCTTGGGCTTGACGGAGCGCTCGCAGATGCGCTCGAGAAATACCCCAGGTGGTATGGGGGCGCAGGTGGGACCAATATAGGCGAGTAGATCCGCCTCTTCATTGCTTTCGCGGCCCATGTGTTGCAACTCACAGCCGTCGAAGTCTCCTTCGAGTGTGTCGTAGAGATCGCAATAGGCGATCATGTTGTCACTCAGTGCGTTGCACGCGTGCATCATTTGGTTGACCACTAGTTTGGAGTCGCCGTAGATGATGAGCCTTTTGGCGTCGCAGGATTTCACCATCTGCATCCCATGGATTAGGGCTCCGTACTCAGCTTCATTATTGGAGTTGGTGAACTGCATCCGCAGAATGTATTTCATCTTGCCTCCTTGGGGCGATGTCAGTATGACACCTGCGCCAGCTCCGTCCTTTCGCTTGGACCTGTCGAAGTGCATTGTCCAGAGGTAGGACATATCTAGCTTGTCCAGGAGCTGGTTCTCCATCCAATATACGAGAAAATCCGGGAGAACTTGCGACTTGATCGCGTAGCGCTTTTCATATGTGATGTCTTGTGGAGACAATTCGATTCCCAGAGCGCGACTCGTCCTGTGGCGTCAGGGTTATTGAGTATATGCCCTAGTGGGGTGTCGTTTACCACCACGATTTGGTGCTCCTGGAAGTAGTGGCGCAGTCGCCTGGCTGTCATGAAGACGCCATACGCCAGCTTCTAGTAGTGCGGGTACTGCTGTTTTGTTGGCGTGAGCACCTCGCTGAGGTAGTATACTGGGCGTTGGACCCCGTGGACTTTTCTTCGGCTCGTTCCACCATGAGCACCATGCTGACCACCTGGTTGGTGGCAGGGATGTAGAGCAGTAGTGGTTCCTTTTCACGAGGCGTCACCAGTACTAGAGAGGTGGATAGTAGGCGCTTGAGATCTTAGAATGCTTCTTGCGCCTCGTCTGTCCACTTGAACTTGTCAGTTTTGCGGAGAACTTCGTAAAAGGGCAGTGCCTCTTCGCCCATTCGACTGATGAATCGACTGAGCGCCGCAATTCGACCAGCGAGCTGCTGGACGCCTTTTATGTTCTTCGGCTTCTCCATGGCCAGTATGGCCTTTATTTTCTTCGGGTTTGCTTCAATCCCTCTCGCAGAAAGGAGATACCCGAGTAACTGCCCAGATGGCAGGCCGAAGGCGCATTTGTCCGGATTGAGCTTGATCCGGTAGTGGTCGAGGTTGGCAAAGGTCTCACGTAGATCATCGATTAGCGAGGCTTCTTCTTTGGTTTTGATGATGATGTCGTCAACATAGACTTGGATGTTGAGACCAAGCTGGTTCTTGAGGCAAGCCTGCATGCATCGCTGATAGGTGGCTCCTGTGTTTTTTAGCCCAAAGGGCATCGTGTTGTAGCAGAACACATCAAAGGGCGTCGTAAACGCTGTTTTCTCCTGATCCTCCTCCTTCATTCGAATATGATTTTAGCCTGAGTAGGCGTCGAGGAAGCATAGGCGCTCACATCCTGCGGTGGAGTCGATGATTTGGTCGATTCATGGCAGCGGGAAGTGATCCTTTGGGCAGTGCTTATTTCAAGGAGGTGAAGTCCACGCACATCCGCAAGGTATCCGTGTCTTTTTTAGGCACAAGCACTGTGTAGCGAGCCAAGTGCTCTCCTTGATCTCGCATATGAATTTTACGTCGAGGAGTCTGTTGATCTCCATTCCGACTGCATTTGCTCTTGGTTCATACAGTCGCCGAATTGTCTGCTTGACTGGCCTTGCGTCTAGATTCACGTTGAGTGAGTGCTCGGTGAATTCCTTGGGAACTCCTGGCATGTCCGCTGGACACCAGGCGAAGATCTCCCAGTGCTCACGGAGGAATTCGACGAGCGCGAGTTCCTATGCGGAACTCAAGTTGTTGGCGATGAGGGCCATCTTGGTCGGGTCCGTTGGGTGGACCTGGACTTTCTTTGTGTGCACCGACGAGTTGAAGGACAGGTCAGGTGAACTTGGCCTGCTCAAGGGAGGCAGACTGTTGTCTGTCGACTCCTTCAATCTTGCGAGTTCCTCCTGCATGCCGAAGGACTGGGAGATTCTGTTGAATTCCCTGTCACAGTTGTCGGACCTTTCGAAGTTGCCATTGATTGTGATTATGCCGTTTGGACCTGGCATTTTCATCTGTAGGTAGGCGTATTGCGGCACCGCCATGAACCTAGCGAACACGACACGTCCGAGGATGTAGTGCTATTGTGAGGGCCAGTCGACGACCTCAAAGTCGATGCGCTCTCGCCGAAAGTTTTGCGGTGTGCTGAAGATGTCGTCGAGGTTGATTTTTCCCAGGGGATATATGCCCTTCCCTGGGACGATGCCGTGGAACATCGTGTCTGAAACTTCTAGACAAGTCAGAGGGATCCTCATCGCTCGCAAGGTACTTGCGAACATGAGGTTAATGCCACTGCCGCCGTCCATGAAGACGCGACTCATATCGAAGCCCCCGATCTGCGCCTCAAGTACGAGGGGACAGTGGCCTGGACGAGGAACTTGGTGTGGGTGATCGCGCATATCGAAGGTGGTGCAAGAGTCGCTTCCGCTGAGGTACTCAGTGGTGGAGGGTGGAGAGTTTATCGCCAGATTGACTTGGCGAGTGATGGCCTTCTGCACGCAATTTGAGGGACGCCCTTTTTGGATCATCCCCATCTTGCCCACGGCTCGTGGGTATGGCTCGCCTCCGTGATTCTGGACCGGTGCGGCCACGGGTGGTGGTGGTCCGGGCGGTGGTGGAGGGGCTCCATATGGCACAACGCTTGGGGTGGCTCCATATCCCCTGTTGACCATGTCGCGATTCATCTGAGCCAGGCCCTCATGGAGTTTGAGGAACTCGCGGTAGTCCTTGAGAAGGTGGCTGGATTTCTTCTTGCCGTCGTGCTTGTCGATGTAGAAGTGCACGTTGCATGGTTCGGACAGTTTGTCCTCGATAGATGTTGCGGGTGCCTCTTTGCGAGTGCGGTGTTGCCACACCTGCATGGTTTTTCCACTATCGCGGTATCCACCACTATGATATCCGATGTTGCGATTGTCATCGCGTTTGTCGGTGTAGCCGGCTGCGACCATATTGACCTCATCGTGGTCATCATAGACACGCATCCGACGTTTTCCTCGGCGGTCACGTCTGTGCCCAAGGTCATCATCGTCATTGGAGTAGGTACGGTTTTTCACCGAGTCTTCTACGTTAGCCCACCGATTCGCGGTTTCCATCATATGGTCGATCGTTTTGGGCTTCAAGCGGCCCATCTCCTCCCTGAGCTCTATACGGCGAACGCCACCATTGAATGCGTCGATTGCACGGTCCTCCGAGATGTTTTCTACGGAGTTCTTGATGATGGACCACCTCTGGATGTACGAGCGTAGCGATTCGCCAGATCTTTGTTGGCAGCTTCTCAGTTCTTCGACTGAGGCGGGCCTTTTGTAAGTGCCCTTGAAGTTGCGCACAAAGCTGTAGACCAGCTCTTCCCAGCTGCGAATGGATCCACGCGGTAGGTTGTTGAGCCATGCGCGAGCGACGCCTTGCAGCTATAGCTGCAGGCATTGCATGGCTATGCTTCGACTCCCTCCATGTAGCCTAACAGAGGAGATGTGGTCCTCCAACCAGATTTTCAGGTCCTGCAGGCCGTTAAATTTTGGATTCTCCGACAGGAGCTTGAACCCCTTAGGCTTTTGCTTCTGCCTGATGGCCCTGCTGAAGCATATGGCGCCGCAAAGCTCAGTCTCGTCATCTTCCGAGTCAGTCGAACAAGCATGTCTTGCCCGCGTCTTGTCAACTTTGCACTACGTGAGGTCATCGCGCGCATCGTTGTCACGGTCATGCCGCCGTGAGCAACATCACCGTGACAGATCGTGATTGTCGTCACTAGAGGAGTACGAGTAGTACTTTTCCAGAGCCTCGATTAACCCCAGGCCCGCGATCGTAGATTGGTGCATGGCAGCTCGCGGATCTCCAGCCGGTGGCTAGTTGTTGAGGAGGTACATTGTAACCGCGGTCACCATGGCTTGCGGCGTTTTTGGGAGCACGTTGCCCCGCGTATCCACCATCATAGAGCTGAAGTCGAGGACTTTCGCAGCCTCTACGCATTCTTGCTCGGTGAGGTGGGCCATCCGAGATCGCCTCTTGTTGGCCACGTACTCGTTGCCTTTGGAGGAGGATCCTCCGTGGGAGGAGAGCCCATCTCGTCGAAGACTCGACTCATCCCCGCCTTCCTTTAGCAGCCAATGGTAGCCCATCAGTATGTCCTGCGGTGTGTTGGGGGGTAGAGGATTGCCCCACAGAGCTGCGCGACAGTGGGCCCACTCGTTGTCGTTGAGGTGGATCTACATGCGCTCGCCGGTGTTCTCATTCGTCATGAGTGCCGGTTTTGCCCTCGTCCCATTGTTAATGGGCGCGCCATTACCACCGTTGGTGGGGCTGCCGTTTGCGACTGGTATGCCACCATTGGGCGTACCGCTGTTGGGCGGTCCGGTGCCATATCCGGTGCCAGTGTTTTCGCGATTGACATCGGTGTCGCCCGCGTTGATGACAGCGCACATGAAGTGGTTGGGGAAGCTGTTGCTCCCGCAAATTTCAGATTCGGAGCCGTAGGCTCCATCTTATGTGGCTAGGTCACCCATATCGGATCCGCGACTGTTGTCGCTGTCCGTACTCCTAGCTATTGCTGAGGTGTTGAGATAGCTGAGGGTGCCGATTGGTGAAGGGAACCATGATGCTGGGGCAATCACGGGTGCCGTTGGCTGGTTAGGCATGCGAAGCGTGCCCAGCTGACCAACCTGGAAGCGGAAGTTCCCAATCGCCAGACTGATTCCATTGCCCACGGACTCGAAAGCCGGGCGAGTGGCCGGCGTGTGGACGGTGAAGTCGAATGCGCTGAAGAGCTGGCGAATCTCTGCTATTGCAGAGTTGTAGATCGTGGTTGACGGGGCCGAAGTGTACCATCCCAATTGTCTAACAATTGCAATGCTACTAGCCTAGTCTATATGTATGCTACTTCCTATAGATAATTGTTGCATCATAATTATATCATGCTCATGTCATCATGCCACCTTGCATTTGAGCATCATATAAAACCCTTTTCAATTTGGATCTTCTCTCATATGCATCATTAATTGTATTTGCCTCTTGATATATTGTATTTGTTTCTTGATAAATAATTGATGCCCAAGTTGAGTTGGGGGCATATCTTTTATTAACTCCACCACCTTTCTCTGTCACCACCTTATAATTCCACCATCCCATTATCCATGAGCTTGTTTTCCTTTTTCTTTTGATTTTATTCTAGCTCATGTTGTTTGGAATGGACTCTTTTCCATTCTACCTGCTTCCATATGGAATGATATGGGAAGGTTGATCATGTTGGAATATTTTGAGAATAATATGCACATAGTGGAATTTACACACTAGCATGTCCAAAATATTTTCAAATATGGTCATCTCCATTCACTCCACATGGAACATTCCTTCAATCCTTAGCTTGGCCCTTACTCCATCTTTTGAGGATGCACATATATAAATGCCATGATATTTTATTTTTGTTTTCACAAGATTAACACATGGCATTAAATACTTGCATGGGCCATGCAACCATCTCCATCTTTTGTCCTCCTTTGTTTTTATTTTGATTTTTGAGTGAATCATCCTCTATCCCTCTCTACCACTCCTTTTGCTTGATCTAGTTTGGTCTTGCTAAAAAGTCACCACCACCTCTCTCTCTCTCTAATCCTCTCTCCAACACCTAACACCTCATCTAAACCCTAAACCCCCTCTCTCTATTTCTATCTCTAAACCCTACCACCACCATGACCCACCCTAACCACTCCATGCCGAGGCACCCCTCTCTCTAACCTAAACAAAACCCTAACCAAGGCTACCCCAGGTCGAAGCCACACCTAACCGAAACCCTAACCCGAGCCTACTCCATCCAACCCTAGCTCCATGCCACACCCCCCTCCCTCTCTCTCTCTCGGCTCCTCCTCTCTCTCTCGGCCAGCAAGGCCCCACCAGCCCTAGCCCTACCCCAGGCTGAAGCTACCCCACCTCTAAAGCCCTCACCGAGCCACTCCTTTTCTAACCCTAAACCAAGCGCACCCGAGCCCCTCCCCTCTCTGATCTCCCTCTCCCGCTGCCAGCCGGCTCCACCGACCCCACTGGCCCCTTGGGCCACCTGACAGCCTCCACCACCCTTCCTCGCCATGCCTATCTGCCAGCCGAGCACGTGATCCAGGAGAAGGAGGGAGCGGCTGAAGCCACTTGATGTAACCACTCCCGCACGCCATCCTCCTCCCTCTCCCTCGCTTTACCCTCCGCCCTACGGCTCCTCTGTTTCGCCAGATCCATCCCTAGAGCCCCTGCCTCTCTCCTACGTCTGCTCCACCGCCGCCAGCTTCTCCCGCCGGTCACCGCCAGCACCACCGTCGAGTCCTTGTTCCAGCCGGCGGGCACGATGTGGAAGTGGTCGAGGAGGCCAGGAAGACTCCCCTGCTTCACCTAGTACGCGCCAGCGAGGAGAAGAAGGTCCCCAGCCGCCGCAGTACCGCGACGCCCCGACGGAACCCTAGCTCGCCGGCCGCCAGCCTCCTCGTCGCCCTGCTGCGCCTCGTCCCGATCGGCCACCACCGACCACCCCGCGGTGAGCCCCTATATCGCCTGGACAACCTCCGCCCCACCGGGAAACCCTAGCTGCGCCAGGCGTTTCGCCGAACGCCCTCGGTGCGCCCTCGGTCGCTGTTGTCTGCATGTTTTCCGCGCCGCGTAAAGCCTCACCTAGTTGTGTGCTACCTTCCTGACAACAACCCCACCTAGCCGCACTGGTTACCGTCTCCGCGCGCGAGCCCCAGGTCGCGGGATCGAATCCCCGCCTCGCTGCGCCGCGCACCGCGCGCGCCAGACCGTGGAGAAGATCCACAGTACGGGCCGTGGTAATTTTGTCTTTAGCCCCCTCTTTTTATCCCGCGTTCAACCCGCGGTCCAGCCTACCCCACCTGTCAGCTGCCTGGCATTCTTGCAGTTAAGCCCCCCAGCTCTTAGGCCCTTAACCCGCGCTCCAGCACGCTTTACACCTGTCAGCCTCTGCCGGTTCACCCACTGGCACCTGGGCCCTAGCCAGCTGGCCCCACATGTCATTCACAGAGGCTAGGAAAGACCGCGGTGAGAAAACCTGTCCTGCGCGCTGTGTCGCCCAGTCAGCCCTGGCCCCACTTGTCACTGTCTGTGGCTAGGTTTGCCTGAGTGACAAAAGGTTTTCTGTTTTTCTGTTTTAATTTAAACCTTTTCCAAAATTGTTTTAAATTTAAATTCAAATCTGTTTTAAATATCTTTTACAATATAATTCCAAATTAAACATGTAATATATGCTTTGAAATCAGAAAAATGTGAGGATTTCAAATATGCCATTCAAAATATATGTTGAACACTTTAAATTTTCTAGTTGATTAAAATTACAAATAAATGCCCTTTGCCTTAATTAATTAATAACTTTTGTTTTATAACTCCAAATTTGACAAATAATATGTCTAAATCGATCAGCTCGACGAGACCTTTCTATTTATGCATTCCATGTTCTGAATTGCAGCATGCATCATATAAATATAAAGTGTACAGCAACTTGATTGAGGATAAAAAGTAACTAAAACACCATAAAATGCTTTATTCTTGTATTCCACACCTCACCCATGCCATGCTACTTTGTTGCCATGCAATTTGTGCATCATTCATCATGGCATGCTTGTTTGCTTGTCGCATTCTATTCATATGCTTGTGCACTTTATTTATGTTGGCCCTTGTTTGTTTGGTTCTTCTTCGAATAGACGCTGAGCAGGGGATATATCAAGAAACCCAGGAGCACTACCCAGATCCATCTCTCACTTCAACTGAGCTGCCAGGCAAGCACTACCACATGCTTGCATACATATAGTACCTATTGCCTCTATCTTATTCTTGCATCATTGAGTCGCGATTGCATTAAACTGAATCCCAAGTACTGCATAGCCTTTACTTTTAAACCCCATCCCATGAGCCATTACTACAGGAGTTGATTGAGCCATGCGGGTCGTAGAACAGCATGTGTAGGGTATGTGAGTGTCTGATGGACAACGAGGTACCTAAACAACTTAACCTGAGTAGTAACGGGATAACTAATGAAAGTGGCACCGGTGAGAAATATCTGCTATTTGGTTTTTCATGCTCACTTGTGTCCCGTAGGACCCCGAGTACTTGATTCTTGTTCCTTGAATATTCGCGCTATCCACATCCGGGAGGCTTATGAACCCCCCTGAGCCAGAGCTTGATTCATTCTTATTTCTTGGGGCCACAAAGTAGTTTGGGGCTTTATTACTATCCTGTACTTATGCCATGCTTTACTGCTTTATTTAAGATTGTGCGAGGAGCACCTGTACTGTTTAGGTAAGCGGAGTGTTTTCGCGGTATCGACAAGCCCAGTCACACTTTCGGGTTCCCAGTCGTTTACAGCCATTGACGCAAACCTTGAGTCCGTCTCGGAGCCGGCCAACTTCGTTGCGGGTAGCTTAATGGGGTGGCCCCCTGAAATATTTCTGAATCCTGTGATCGCTTTGTCGTGAATGCCTCGTTGGGTTTTGATTTGGTTTTTCCAAGGTTGATCGAGTGTGTGTTGCTATTTGTGCACCCCTACAGGGTAAATCTTTCTGAAAGCCGTGTCCGCGGTTATGGACGACTTGGAGCACAGTTTCTCGATCATAGACAAGTATAACTAAAGTACCGCTTTTAATTTGACTAAGTACCTGACTAGTAAATAGTGCAACACTCATGGAATGGATAATAAAACTGCCAACGGATGGGGGGTTGTTCGTCCGCTTCCTCGTTGGTAAGCGAGGAGGAGGATGGATCTGTTAATATTACTGTTATAACTGTTGTTATTAATTCACGGACATCCGTCTATCTTTGGTTAGGCGGATGGTTAGCGAGTATCTATAGAATTGTTAGTTATTATCTTTTGCTGCAATTGCGTCACCCCAAGTTGTGTCCCCTTTAGAGGCATAAAGACTTGCTGAGTACCCCTAGGGTCTCACACGATAAATTGTTTGATTCAGATGAACAGGTAAACTCGCAAGATGGATACTGGGTGGAGGAGACGGACGATGTGGCAACGATCACTCGGTGTAGAGATTCCGGGAACGGGGATCCGTGAGATCTGTGGGCGGGATGTGTTTATTTATGGGGCATCTTATGCCGATTTGCTTCTTATCCGTACTCGGATCTTGTTTTCCGCTTCCGCCTGATACTCTGATGTTTGATGTATGAGGAGATATCCTAAACTATTATATCTATCTAGGATATTTGGATCTTGCCGTATGGCGTTGCAATATTTCTATTTCTTTTAGATGGAATGGCTCTGAGGACTGTTGTATGGTGGCTTGCATACATACTCATTTGTGTATGTAGTTGATCCCTTCGCCTGCCGATTACGCCGCTCGTTCTTGTCCCGATGTTTGGAAATGGTTAGGACGGCCGAAAGGTCTACCTGTGAGTGGCATTTGGCCCCACCGTACTATTTTAACCATTTCCGCTCATCCAGGCTTGTAACTAAGAGCGTAATTCACCGAGGTAGTTACAATTGGTATCAGAGCCATCCCGCCCTTCAGGGTCTCAGCCAAATGGTCGTTGTCAGTCTAGCAAATATTTTTGGTAGCTATGTATACTAGGGAAAAACAAAACGCGAGAGTAGGACGGCTTCCACTTTTCTTCTTACCCACCCACCACCCTTTTCTGGTAAGGAAGTGTAACGTTTTCAATCCTCTTCTTAAAAATTCAAACTAGGATTCACGAGTTCTGGGTTTCCGTAGTACCATAGAAAGTGTGTGTGTGTGTGTGTAATTCCTTGTCTATCTGTTGCATCCAATTTGTTATCACAATCTGCCTTTGGTTATCAACTGTTGGTACATTCCATACTGACAGGCTTTTGAAAACCGGCGCAATCTATCTGACTCCTTGTTAACCGGTGCCATCTTCGTAAGGGTGTTCTTCATTCCAGCATGCTTTCACAGAATGTGGAGTTGCTAATATCTACCTGATAAGTGATTTTGCGCATCTATTGGTATTTTAATGCCGAAAAATGCGGAAAAAATTTCTTTGATACATCTGTGTTTCCACACTCCTTCCAGTCGTGTGTGAAACATTATCTATCTCCCTTTTATCAGCCTGTCCATGCTAACTCATTCTTTTGTCACCGGTGCTTAATCCTAGAGTTTCATTTCATCTCCAATTCTCTTGGGCTAATTGCATAACATGTGTCGATCCGATGTTGGTGATTGTAATTGGTTCTCGGCATAGCTATATGACACTTATCATGAGTGGAATATGGAAAATGCAATCACCACTATCCTCCAAATGGTGACGGTTATCTCCTGTGATTTTGAGTACACCGTGATCATATCTATGCATATTCAAGCATCTTTGGCAATCCGGAGTTTCTCAAAGCACTACGGCGGTCTATCATCTGTCCATCATGCTGCACATCTTTTTCAACTCCATATCTGCAAAATTCTCTTTGAGACGAGGGAATTGCATCTTTTCATCTCTGGTAGCTTTGCTTGAGGTATGATCTATCATCTTTTTCTTTCTCCAAGATCTCTTTATCTTTGTAACCAGTGATCCGATCGACAATGTGAACCAGGTGACATCTCTTTTTCTTCCGAAGGACCAGATAATCTATTCTTCCAGTGCATCTTCTTCAACACGAACCCGTGCTCTTAATATTGACTTTCAAAGAGCGTTGAGCTCAGAGAGTGTTTTGAGCATTTGTTCGTTTCTCCCGCCTCTTGAACTTGATATTCTGGGAATATCCTGTTAATCCATGGTGGTATATGTTGATAATATGCTTGCCTATTCCATATCAATGGAAGGACATGGAAGATCATCTGTGTCTCTTTCTCTCAAGCTTCGTGAGCACTGTCGTGTGCAAAGTTCCCAAAGTGGAATTCTGGCTTCTTGAAGTCACCTATCTCGACCACGTCCTTCTGCTAAATACATTACTTCAACTCTGGAATCAGCAAGTCCATTGTTAATTCCATCCTCCATCTTCAACCAATCTGGAGTTATTCCTTGTTGGCAAGTTATCATCGTCGTTCCGCTAAAGATTTTCCTCAAGACTGCTAAATCTCTCTCAATCATTTCAAGAAGAACATAGAGTTCTTTCACCTCAGTCTCGTCAAGTGATCTTTTGAAACCCTCTCGCTCTATCATCTATGCTCAATCCACCGGAGGCCATGAAGACCTTCCAGATCTTGTTTTCCTTCTATTCAAGTTGGTGCTATCTTTTCTGTAGCTGTTGAATCTTGTAGTTGTTCTCCGTAATCTTCCTTCATATCTTTTCGGTGGCTTGGTACTTCAGCCTTGACGACAACATCATCATCTTTATCTATCTATGAATCCGGCGAATCGTTTGCATCTATCCTTGTTTTCTAACGAAGTTCCATGAGTTTTTGTCAATACCTTCAGTCTGTTTCGGTAGTTGGGTTGCATGGTTTTCTTATTCATGTGCGGAGTAATGCTTTGAGTGCGGGGTGGAGTAGCTACCATACCACTACTCTTATCATTCGCTCTTGTACATTGAATTGGTGAATTAATGTGATTTCACTCATTCCACGGAAGTTAGAAGTGGCCTTTATCCCTCGATACTTTTACTTCCGTCTTTGTTTTTCCGGAGTGCTCTCTTGAAGAAAGTAATCAATAATCTCTTGTTGGTGGTCTGTCTATTCTAGATGGAGCAAAATCATCAATTATCTGGTGGAAACAGACGCAAACTCTTTTCTGTCCTCGTCATTCTACCGATGCTCGACATCCACAAACAAGATGAAAGGAAACTATCTCTCTCTTTGTTTCATCAATTCTTTTTCTGTGGTAAAGCCAATTATGGTTGATGCCATCAGCCGCAAATCTATTGCGTTAGCCTCAAGGCTAAAGAAAGCAATAAGTGTAACTACCTCGGTGAATTACGCTCCTAGTTACAAGCCTGGATGAGAAGAAATGGTTGAAATAGTACGGTGGGGCCCAAATGCCACTCACAGGTAGACCTTTCGGCCGTCCCAACCATTTCCAAACATTGGGGCAAGAACGGGCGGCGTAATCGGCAGGCGAAGGGATCAACTACATACACAAATGAGTATGTATGCAAGCCACCATACAACAGTACATCAGAGCCATTCCATCTAAAAAGAAAGGAAATATTGCAACGCCATACGACAAGATCCAAATGTCCTAGATAGATATAATAGTTTAGGATATCTCCTCATACATCAAACATCAGAGTATCAGGCGGAAGCGGAAGACAAAATCCGAGTACGGATAAGAAGCAAATCGGCATAAGATGCCCCATGAATAAGCACATCCCGCCCACAGATCTCACGGATCCCCGTTCCCGGAATCTCTACACCGAATGATCGTTGCCAACATCGTACGTCTCCTCCACCCAGTATCCATCTTGCGAGCTTACCTGTTCATCTGAATCAAACAATTTATCGTGTGAGACCCTAGGGGTACTCAGCAAGTCTTTATGCCTCTAAAGGGGACACAACCTGGGGTGACGCAATTGCAGCAAACGATAAACCCTAACAATTCTATAGATACTCGCTAACCATCCGCTTAACCAGAGATAGACGGATGTCCGTGAATTAATAACAACAGTTATAACGGTAATATTAACAGATCCATCCTCCTCCCTGCTTACCGACGAGGAAGCGGACGAACAACCCCACCATCCGTTGGCAGTTTTATTAACCATTCCATGAGTGTTGCACTATTTACTAGTCAGTGATTTAGTCAAATTAAAAGCGGTACTTTAGTTATTCTTGTCTATGATCGAGAAACTGTGCTCCAAGTCGTCCATAACCGCGGACACGGCTTTCAGAAAGTTTTACCCTGCAGGGGTGCACAAATAGCAACACACACTCGATCAACCTCGGAAAAACCAAATCAAAACCCAACGAGGCATTCACGACAAAGCGATCACAGGATTCAGAAATATTTCAGGGGGCCACCCCATTGAGCTACCCGCAACGAAGTTAGCTGACTCCGAGACGGCCTCAAGGTTTGCGTCAGTGGCTGTAAACGACTAGGAACCCGAAAATGTGACTGGGCTTGTCGATACCGCAAAAACACTCCGCTTACCTAAACAGTACAGTGTGCGGTACCTCGCACAATTTAAATAAAGCAGTAAAGCATGGCATAAGTACAGGATAGTAAATAAAACCTCAAACTAGTTTGTGGCCCCAATAAATAAGAATGAATCAAGCTCTGGCTCAGGGGGGGTTCATAAGCCTCCCGGATGTGGATAGCGCGAATATTCAAGGAACAGGAATCAAGTACTCGGGGTCCTACGGGACACAAGTGAGCGTGAAAAACCAAATAGCGAATATGGCTCACCGATGCCACTTTCATTAGTTGTCCCATTACTACTCAGGTTAAGTTGTTTAGCTACCTCATTATCCATCAGACACTCACATACCCTACACATGTTGTTCTACGACTCGCATGGCTCAAACAACTCCTGTAGTAATGGCTCATGGGATGGAGGAACAAGCTTCGGTGGGGTTTAAAAGTAAAGGCTATGCAATACTTGGGATTCAGTTTAATGCAATTGCGACTCAATGATGCAAGAATAAGAAAGAGGCAATAGGTACTATATGTATGCAAGCATGTGGTAGTGCTTGCCTGGCAGCTCAGTTGAAGCAAGGGATGGATCTGGGTAGTGCTCCTGGTCCTCTTGATATATCCCCTGCTCAGTGTCTATTCAAAGAAGAACCAAACAAACAAGGGCCAACATAAATAAAGTGCACAAGCATATGAATCAGATGCGACAAGCAAACAATCATGCCATGATGAATGATGCACAATTTGCATGGCAATAAAGTAGCATGGCATGGGTGAGGTGTGGAATACAAGAATAAATCATTTTATTGAGTTTTGGCCCCATTTTATCCTCATATTAGTTGATGTATACAATATATTTATATGATGCATGCTGCAATTCAAAACATGGAGTGCATAAACAGAAAGGTCTCGTCGAGCTAATCATTTTAGACATATCATTTGTTAAATTTGGAGTTATAAAACAAAAGTTATTAATTAATTAAGGAAAAAGGGCATTTTATTGTAATTTTAATCAACTTGGAATTTTAAATGTCCAAAATATATTTTGTATGGCATATTTGAATTCCTCACATTTTTCTGATTTGAAAACATATATTATTTGTATTATTTGGAAATATAATTTAAAAGTTATTTAAAAACAGATTTGAATATTTGAATTTGAATTAAATTTGAAAAGGTTTGAATTAAAACAGATATGCAGAAATACTTTTGTTACTCGCTCAGACCCAGCCACAGTCAATGACAAGTGGGCCATTTGCTGACTGGGACAACACGGGCACAGAAATGTTTTTCTCACCGCGAGCTAGGCTAGCTTCAGAGAATGACAGGTGGGGCCGGAGCGACCTCAGGGCCACACGCGGGCGCGCCAGCGGGGCGTGCCACGTGGGGGAGCCAGGGTATTGCGGGTTGAGGATGGAGAAACAGGAGGGCCTAAATGCAAAGCGGAACTACGGCTGACCGGTGGGCTCAGGGGGGACCGCGGGTTAGGAGAAAACAAAACGGGGGGGGCGATCTGTAAAACTGCTATGGCCGTACTGTTCCTCTTCTTCGCGCGCAGAGGACAGATCGATGCGCAGCCGACGCAGGCGCGGCGCGTGGGGGTCGATCAAGGACCTAGGGCTCGCGCGCGGAGGGCGGAGCCACTGCGGTGGCCTGGGGTTGTTGCTAGGAGGGCGAACGGGGCCTAGTTGGGGCTTGGCGCTACGCGGGAGCGAGCAGACAGAAGCGAGCGGCGGCGCGCGGAGGGCGTTCGACGGTCGATCCGGCGGCACTAGACGGTGATGGCGAGGCGGACCATGTCGGGGAGGGAGAGGGGCTCACCGCGGGCTTGATGGTGGGCTCGGATCGGGCAGGCGTGCAGCGGATCGGCGGTGGAGCTGGAGGACGGCGATCTAGGGTTTGGCGTCGGTGCAGCGTCGGCCTGGTGGCTCCGGTCCTCCTCCTCCTCGATGGCGTGTACAGAGCGGATGCAGAGGACCTCCTCGTCCTCCTTGATCACCTCCACATCGCGCTTGTCGTCTGGAACGAAGCAGCGCCGGTGAGCAGACGGTGGCCAGCGTTGGGGGGGTAGACGGTGGTGGAGAGGAAGGGGAGGAGAGGGCAGGTCCTGGGGTAGATCTGGGGGACAGAGGAGAGCCAGGGGATGGTGGGTAAAGCAGAGAGGGAGAGGGGGTGCCGTGGGGAGCTGGTAGATGTAAAAGGTGGCCTCGGTGCCACCTTTCTCTCCTCCTCACGTGCTAGGGGCGGGCAGGAGCAGGGCGAGGTGGTGATGGGGGAGCTGCCAGGTGGGGACGGTAGGGCCAGAGGGGAGGCTCGGTTGGAGGGGCCCTCATGGCAGAGAGAGAAGAAGAAAGGAGGAAAGGGGAGGCTCGGGCTAGAGTAGGGTTGGAGCTAGGGTTAGGAGAGAGAGGGGGTATGGCTCGGGTTAGGGCTTGGTTTGGGTGGGGTAGCTAGATGGGCCAGGTGAGGATCCAGGTGGGGCCAGCTAGGAAGAGAGAAGAGAGAGGCCGAGAGGGGGGGTATGTTAGATTAGAGTGGGACTAGGGTTTAGGAGAGAGGGGGTATGGGATGATGGGGTAGGTGATTAGGGAGGATCTTAGATAGAGGATAAGAAAGAGAGGGAGATGACTTAGGGTTTAAGAAGCTTGCATGCTCCAAACTTAGCTCAAGCAAGAACATGTGGAAAAGAGAGAGAGAGGGATGTGGTGTGATGATGGATTTTTGCAAGACAAACTAGATCAAGCCAAAAGATAAGAAGAGAGAGAGATGAGAGATGAACCACTCAAGAATTCAAATAAAAACAAAAGAGGCAAAACTATAGAGATGGTTGCATGGCCCATGCATAATATCAATGCTAGGTTTCATCTTGTGAAAACAACATAAATATCCATAGCATTTATTCCTATGCATTCCAAAAATATGGAATAAAAGCCAAGCAAAAAGAATTAAAGGGATGCCCCATGTGGAGTAGATGGAGATGACCATATTTGAATATAATTGGGACTTGCTAGTGTGTATATTCCACTAGATGATTACTAGTCCCAAAAATATTCCCACATGAGCATAAATCCATAATAATCCATATGGAAGCTAGGAAAAGGGTTCCACTCACAAGGCATGCAAAGGTGGCCATGTGGCTCTCATATATCAATAATGTGAAAACACCATGATGCTAAGATGAGAGCATGTGGATAAGAATTGGATCCATCCCAACCCATATGAGCTAGAGGTAAAACCCAAAAGAAAAACAATTGCAAGCTCATGGATAATGGAATGGTGGAAAGATGGGGTGATGAGAAGAAAGGTGGTGGAGTTAAATAAAAGATATGCCCCCAACTCAACTTGGGCATTAAACAATATATCAATAACAAATACAATATCAAGAGGCAAATACAATTATTAATGCATATGAGATAAGAACCAAAAGGAAAAGGGTTTTATATGATGCTCAAATGCAAGGTGGCATGATGACATGAGCATGAGGTAATTATGATGCAGCAATTATATATAGGGAGTAGCATATATCTAGGCTAGGCTAGTAGCATTGCAATTGTTAGACAATTGGGATGCTACAATAAGTATCTCTACAATAAACTCCAGATCCTCCATATTCTTTGCTTCTCGGGATTCCACCATGATCTGGCTTCACATCCGTCTCTGGAAGTTATATCCGCGCACCTCAATTGCGTGATCCTTTGGGTCTTACCGGCGCAAGAAGAATCTAATCCGACGATGTCTAACTAAATCTTTCTGTTGATATCAAGGGACTCTATTGTTCGAAGGCAATATTGTTTCCGTACTTCATTTCTCAAATCCGAGAGAAGATACGATGCTATTGTCTTAGTGGTTCAAAACCTCTCCAATCTAGCTCTTTTTCTTCCGGAGAGACAAAGATTCATCCTCTCTAGTATTGGTAAATCTTTAATCTTAACGGTGTGTCCTTTCTTTATCCATGATACATCATCTTGTCCTTTCTTTCACAAGTGGTTCTAGTTCTCTTATCATGTTTCTTGAGAAAACCGGAGCTATGTCCATCCTATCCTTCTTGTCTCACGACAATCCTTCAATTCTTCTAATCCGTTGTTCTTGAAGCAAAACGCAAGACTCGCAACAAGTCTAGCAAGTTTTGCAAGGTGTAGTGGTCGCACCATTCCGTTGTTCATCAACTTGGGAACATGAGGGTCACCTTCGTTCCGAACAACCGCCTCTTCTTGTGTTGTTTTCCTTTTCCTAGGAATCTCGGGGCGAGATTCTTGTTTAGTGGGGGAGAGTTGTAGCATCCCAATTGTCTAACAATTGCAATGCTACTAGCCTAGTCTATATGTATGCTACTTCCTATAGATAATTGTTGCATCATAATTATATCATGCTCATGTCATCATGCCACCTTGCATTTGAGCATCATATAAAACCCTTTTCAATTTGGATCTTCTCTCATATGCATCATTAATTGTATTTGCCTCTTGATATATTGTATTTGTTTCTTGATAAATAATTGATGCCCAAGTTGAGTTGGGGGCATATCTTTTATTAACTCCACCACCTTTCTCTGTCACCACCTTATAATTCCACCATCACATTATCCATGAGCTTGTTTCCCTTTTTCTTTTGATTTTATTCTAGCTCATGTTGTTTGGAATGGACTCTTTTCCATTCTACCTGCTTCCATATGGAATGATATGGGAAGGTTGATCATGTTGGAATATTTTGAGAATAATATGCACATAGTGGAATTTACACACTAGCATGTCCAAAATATTTTCAAATATGGTCATCTCCATTCACTCCACATGGAACATTCCTTCAATCCTTAGCTTGGCCCTTACTCCATCTTTTGAGGATGCACATATATAAATGCCATGAGATTTTATTTTTGTTTTCACAAGATTAACACATGGCATTAAATACTTGCATGGGCCATGCAACCATCTCCATCTTTTGTCCTCCTTTGTTTTTATTTTGATTTTTGAGTGAATCATCCTCTATCCCTCTCTACCACTCCTTTTGCTTGATCTAGTTTGGTCTTGCTAAAAAGTCACCACCACCTCTCTCTCTCTCTAATCCTCTCTCCAACACCTAACACCTCATCTAAACCCTAAACCCCCTCTCTCTATTTCTATCTCTAAACCCTACCACCACCATGACCCACCCTAACCACTCCATGCCGAGGCACCCCTCTCTCTAACCTAAACAAAACCCTAACCAAGGCTACCCCAGGTCGAAGCCACACCTAACCGAAACCCTAACCCGAGCCTACTCCATCCAACCCTAGCTCCATGCCACACCCCCTCCCTCTATCTCTCTCTCTCGGCTCCTCCTCTCTCTCTCGGCCAGCAAGGCCCCACCAGCCCTAGCCCTACCCCAGGCTGAAGCTACCCCACCTCTAAAGCCCTCACCGAGCCACTCCTTTTCTAACCCTAACCCAAGCGCACCCGAGCCCCTCCCCTCTCTGATCTCCCTCTCCTGCTGCCAGCCGGCTCCACCGACCCCACCGGCCCCTTGGGCCACCTGACAGCCTCCACCACCCTTCCCCGCCATGCCTATCTGCCAGCCGAGCACGTGATCGAGGAGAAGGAGGGAGCGGCCGAAGCCACTTTATCTAACCACTCCCGCATGCCATCCTCCTCCCTCTCCCTCGCTTTACCCTCCGCCCCACGGCTCCTCTGTTTCGCTAGATCCATCCCTAGAGCCCCCGCCTCTCTCCTACGTCTGCTCCACCGCCGCCAGCTTCTCCCGCCGGTCACCGCCAGCACCACCGTCGAGTCCTTGTTCCAGCCGGCGGGCACGATGTGGAAGTGGTCGAGGAGGCCAAGAAGACTCCCCTGCTTCACCTAGTACGCGCCAGCGAGGAGGAGAAGGTCCCCAGCCGCCGCAGTACCGCGACGCCCCGACGGAACCCTAGCTCGCCGGCCGCCAGCCTCCTCGTCGCCCTGCTGCGCCTCGTCCCGATCGGCCACCACCGACCACCCCGCGGTGAGCCCCTATATCGCCTGGACAACCTCCGCCCCACCGGGAAACCCTAGCTGTGCCAGGCGTTTCACCGAACGCCCTCGGTGCACCCTCGGTCGCCGTTGTCTGCATGTTTTCCGCGCCGCGTAAAGCCTCACCTAGCTGTGTGCTACCTTCCTGACAACAACCCCACCTAGCCGCACTGGTTACCATCTCCACGCGCGAGCCCCAGGTCGCGGGATCGAATCCCCGCCTCGCTGCGCCACGCACCGCGTGCGCCAGAACGTGGAGAAGATCCACAGTACGGGCCGTGGTAATTTTGTCTTTAGCCCCCTCTTTTTATCCCGCGCTCAACCCGCGGTCCAACCTATCCCACCTGTCAGCTGCCTGGCATTCTTGCAGTTAAGCCCCCAGCTCTTAGGCCCTTAACCCGCGCTCCAGCACGCTTTACACCTGTCAGCCTCTGCCGGTTCACCCACTGGCACCTGGGCCCTAGCCAGCTGGCCCCACATGTCATTCACAGAGGCTAGGAAAGACCGCGGTGAGAAAACCTGTCCTGCGCGCTGTGTCGCCCAGTCAGCCCTGGCCCCACTTGTCACTGTCTGTGGCTAGGTTTGCCTGAGTGACAAAAGGTTTTCTGTTTTTCTGTTTTAATTTAAACCTTTTCCAAAATTGTTTTAAATTTAAATTCAAATCTGTTTTAAATATCTTTTACAATATAATTCCAAATTAAACATGTAATATATGTTTTGAAATCAGAAAAATGTGAGGATTTCAAACATGCCATTCAAAATATATGTTGAACACTTTAAATTTTCGAGTTGATTAAAATTACAAATAAATGCCCTTTGCCTTAATTAATTAATAACTTTTGTTTTATAACTCCAAATTTGACAAATAATATGTCTAAATCGATCAGCTCGACGAGACCTTTCTGTTTATGCATTCCATGTTCTGAATTGCAGCATGCATCATATAAATATAAAGTGTACAACAACTTAATTGAGGATAAAAGGTAACTAAAACACCATAAAATGCTTTATTCTTGTATTCCACACCTCACCCATGCCATGCTACTTTGTTGCCATGCAATTTGTGCATAATTCATCATGGCATGCTTGTTTGCTTGTCGCATTTTATTCATATGCTTATGCACTTTATTTATGTTGGACCTTGTTTGTTTGGTTCTTCTTCGAATAGACGCTGAGCAGGGGATATATCAAGAAACCCAGGAGCACTACCCAGATCCATCTCTCACTTCAACTGAGCTGCCAGGCAAGCACTACCACATGCTTGCATACATATAGTACCTATTGCCTCTATCTTATTCTTGCATCATTGAGTCGCGATTGCATTAAACTGAATCCCAAGTACTGCATAGCCTTTACTTTAAAACCCCAGCGAAGCTTGTTCCTCCATCCCATGAGCCATTACTACAGGAGTTGATTGAGCCATGCGGGTCGTAGAACAGCATGTGTAGGGTATGTGAGTGTCTGATGGACAACGAGGTACCTAAACAACTTAACCTGAGTAGTAACGAGATAACTAATGAAAGTGGCACCGGTGAGCAATATCTGCTATTTGGTTTTTCATGCTCACTTGTGTCCCGTAGGACCCCGGGTACTTGATTCCTGTTCCTTGAATATTCGCGCTATCCACATCCGGGAGGCTTATGAACCCCCCTGAGCCAGAGATTGATTCATTTTTATTTCTTGGGGCCACAAAGTAGTTTGGGGCTTTATTACTATCCTGTACTTATGCCATGCTTTACTGCTTTATTTAAGATTGTGCGAGGAGCACCTGTACTGTTTAGGTAAGCGGAGTGTTTTCACGGTATCGACAAGCCCAGTCACACTTTCGGGTTCCCAGTCGTTTACAGCCATTGACGCAAACCTTGAGTCCGTCTCGGAGCCGGCCAACTTCGTTGCGGGTAGCTTAATGGGGTGGCCCCCTGAAATATTTCTGAATCCTGTGATCGCTTTGTCGTGAATGCCTCGTTGGGTTTTGATTTGGTTTTTCCGAGGTTGATCGAGTGTGTGATGCTATTTGTGCACCCCTGCAGGGTAAATCTTTCTGAAAGCCGTGTCCGCGGTTATGGACGACTTGGAGCACAGTTTCTCGATCATAGACAAGTATAACTAAAGTACCGCTTTTAATTTGACTAAGTACCTGACTAGTAAATAGTGCAACACTCATGGAATGGATAATAAAACTGCCAACGGATGGGGGGTTGTTCGTCCGCTTCCTCGTTGGTAAGCGAGGAGGAGGATGGATCTGTTAATATTACCGTTATAACCGTTGTTATTAATTCACGGACATCCGTCTATCTTTGGTTAGGCGGATGGTTAGCGAGTATCTATAGAATTGTTAGGTATTATCTTTTGCTGCAATTGCGTCACCCCAGGTTGTGTCCCCTTTAGAGGCATAAAGACTTGCTGAGTACCCCTAGGGTCTCACACGATAAATTGTTTGATTCAGATGAACAGGTAAACTCGCAAGATGGATACTAGGTGGAGGAGACGGACGATGTGGCAACGATCACTCGGTGTAGAGATTTCGGGAACGGGGATCCGTGAGATCTGTGGGCGGGATGTGTTTATTTATGGGGCATCTTATGCCGATTTTCTTCTTATCCGTACTCGGATCTTGTTTTCCGCTTCCGCCTGATACTCTGATGTTTGATGTATGAGGAGATATCCTAAACTATTATATCTATCTAGGATATTTGGATCTTGCCGTATGGCGTTGCAATATTTCTATTTCTTTTAGATAGAATGGCTCTGAGGACTATTGTATGGTGGCTTGCATACATACTCATTTGTGTATGTAGTTGATCCCTTCGCCTGCCGATTACGCCGCTCGTTCTTGTCCCGATGTTTGGAAATGGTTAGGACGGCCGAAAGGTCTACCTGTGAGTGGCATTTGGCCCCACCGTACTATTTTAACCATTTCCGCTCATCCAGGCTTGTAACTAAGAGCGTAATTCACCGAGGTAGTTACACGAAGAAGCCACGAAATCAGCACACCCAATTCCCACAGACGTCGCCAATTGACGAGGGTTCAACTCGTCAATGCCCATTGTTATGGACTTGGGTTTTGGAGAAGGAGGGAGCGCTAGAGGCATCAATCAGCTAGCAAACAAGAACACAAGGATGCAAGATTTAGCCAGGTTCAGGCCTCGTAGAGGTCCCTACTCCTGCTTGTCTGCTCTTGGAATTAGTGAAGGAATCGAAGATTACAGGGGCGCGTAGATGCAATCTGGCGAGAGTTGTGGAAACTAGGGTTGTGATTGTCCTCCTCGCCGCCCCCTCCTAGGTCTCGGGTAGCAGGTCAAGTCGGTTACAGATTAGGGTTTGCCCTTTGAACTTTCTATCTTAAACTTCTTCTTGTCTCGTAAGCAATCGAAGAGTCTGTGGGTCACCCAAATTCTGCATTGGGCCTTGGCAACACCGTGGGCTTCTGCCGTATCTGGGTCGTATATACCAAACTCGAGTACCTGTAGGGTATACCCATGTCAAGTTGTTTGATTGAAATGAAGTCTAGTGGTAATTGTGATACATGCCAAAGCTAACCTTGTGGATCAAACCATGGTACTAGTTAAAAGTTCTATGTTTCTCATTGATAGTTGTGAGATTCGACACATTTTTTATGGTTTTTATTGATGGTTTTCTCCCGGATTTGATCGTTCTCTAGATTTACCTAACGCTAATACTTTGGTAGCGAAGAAAACTTGGTTTTTAATGTGTGTTTCAGGTTCTGAACATCAACAGAGGGTTTTAACTAGAAGAACACAATATCCAGGCGAAAAAAAGCAAGTCTCTCTTTGAAAGAAATCGAGGGAAGCGTATAGAGGCTTTATCGAGCAACTATATGGAGGGCATATTTTTCCGGGCATATAGTTGCCGCCGCCTTTATCTTGTCAAAAGGAACAACTTCCGTGAAGGAACCGAGGACAAAAACACAACACAACAGCCGCCACACCATCCAGAAGAGAGATAGAAGAGATCCGGAGAAGAAGAACGAGACGTTCTTCATCTCGCTCCACGATCTTCGACCTCCTAGCCAACACACGGCCATAGCCATTACTTGTACTTGAGAGAGAGAAATCTTCACCTTGCAAGACTAGGGTTTGAGATTGTTTCTTCCCATCTTGAATTGTGTTGGATTGCTTTTCTATTCTTATTGTGGATCTCCACGGTAATATGGAGAAGAACTCCCTTTATTTAATTATATTGATGATGCTTTCTTCTCTCATGTGTGAGTAAGTTCCTTGGGCGTGGGAGATTTAAGGGATTGGTGAGATGCGACGTGCCTTCATATATTTTCCATTAGTTTGTGATTGATTTTAATTACTATATTATGTGTGCTTGACTATCCGTGGGATGCCCAATTAAAGGCCCAGACAACATGATACTTTGTTCTACATGGGTATGATCTTGTTCGCTAGCAGACTAGCGACCCCCGAGTGACACGGGGATACCAATAAAAAACTAGTAGACTCGAGGATAACGAGGAACCACCATGCTTATTGCATTAGTCTGATCCAAAGAGCTTAATCGCTAAGCGACCTGAAGGGTCTTAATCGTCTAGTGTCTGACCATGCTTTTGGTAACATACTAGTAGGATTATTGAAGTTGGGATGAAATCTACCAAGAGGAGTTCCGGCTAATTATGGGTTGCTCGCCTACACATATACTTATAAGATTACATTTTTTACATTTATCACTCGTCCATCTGGCACATTCACTATCACCCTGAACTGTATCTCCCGCACCTTTTTCGTCATCTGCAAAAAACAACAAACAACCAAATTGTTCTTTACTTTTATGCTTTTTATTTCTGAATTTTACATTTTAGTTTTATTTAAATACATCTAGTTTAATCCAAATCTCATTCTTATTTTTACACTTGCAGTCAATTCCTTGAAGACCTGTGACAACTTTGGGTATGACAGAGACTTCACCATAAACACTTACCTTTGGGTTCCCTGTGGGATCAATATCTATACTTTAAAACTAGCTACAAATGATATGTGCACTTGCAGACATCAAGCTATTTTATGGCGCCGTTGCCGGGGAGCTAAGCGCTAAGTGTTTGTCTCTTGACATTTCAGGTGTTACTACTTCAAAAATATTCTCCTACGAGACAAAGGGTCTACACGTCTGGTAGGACCTATTTACCAGATTATATTGATCGCGTGCATGCTTAGAGACACGAGAAAATTATTAAAAAACTTTTAAGATCGAATAAAGTTGAAGTTGAAGTTGAAAACCTGAGTGATATAATGAAAATCATGTCTATTTACAGGACAACTCCGAAGAAGTCTAAAGAAAACTCTTAGAGAATAGAATGCTCCAAGTTCTGAATTTCTTAAGTAACCAATAAAATTCCCTAATCTTTGAGTTAGAGAATATCGATTTGATGGTGGAATTATTAAAATTTTGCAAGAAAAAGCTTTCAGTGGAAGGGCAGATGAAAACCCAGGAAGACATCTTAGAGAGTTCGACGTTGCGGTAACATCACTTGGACCAAAAGGTTTGCGAAGGGATTTCTCTCCTCTAAAATTATTTTATTAGTCTCTTAAAGGTAAGGTTTTAGACTGGTTATATCGACGTGGATTTGCTGCCCGGGGTGGTAGCTGTGCATAGGCTGTTGGCCGTTCGATTTTGTTCCGTGATCTGTGCTATAACGTCCATCAATTAACGTCTGTTAGATTCTCATCGCTGCCGTACCCGTTGGTTTCGACATAACAAATAGCGGTAGCCGTTGCCCGTCCTCTCCCACTCATTATCGTATCGGGCGGTGCACGGCTGAACAACCGTGCAGCCTCCAAACATGAACACTAGGAGTAACAATTTGTGTAAAAAACAGAAGGGAACGAATCTGATTGAATTGCATACATCCACACAAATGTAATAGGACTAAGAAATTCATACACACAAAATCCACCACATCATACCCATATAAGTTGACTTAAATTTGTCTAGATACGAGTCACTAAAATTTGACTATGTACATTCATATCTAGATAAATCTAAGTTAACTGTGTTGGAGGAAGTACTAGAATTCATGATCTGGACAGAACAAATCGAAGAATTAGAAAGGGAAATCCATCCGAACTGAAGAAAACGTGTTGATCTACACTACAAGAAACGATTGGAAAAACAATTGCTGCCTTCAGAACACGTTTGCCAATCTCGTGACCCCCTCCAACCTCTCGCACGACACCATGCCGATCCAGCACTGCGCACCGGCATGCCGCTGGCAACCAGCACGACCTGGACTCACCCAGCAATGACGTCCAGGAAGCAAGCCCGTCCCAGGCTCAGATCTGTCCCGACGGCTCATGCATCGCGCCCCGCCGAGAGACAACCGCGCGCCCGCTGCAGGGATTCCCCTGTAGGGCCAGAGCTGTCGGACGCGAGCAGAGCGCATCCACCGCTAAACATGTGTAAGTGTAGGGGATGGACTGCGTCGCCGCCGGACGCGGGGAAGAAGTGGAGAAACGGGGCACCGGAACATGCCGCTCCGAAAGGAGCAGATCTCGACATCCGTGAAGGCAAAAGAATCGAATACTTGCAGCCAATGGTCAAGATTTCATAAAAAACTACAATCAGAAAAAATCAAAAGTTAACAGGAATTTGCTAAGAAAATAAAGAATTTTCCAGAATGAATAATAGATTAACCAAGTGGGTGGTAAAGGTATAGAAGCCAATTGCAATTGCAGATCAAACCAAGTCTGACATAACAATCAGTACAAGAATGAGGACAAGAAATAGCCATCGGAAATCGGAATCAAACGGAAATTATACCAATTGCCCGCAGCACTAGTGCGTGGCCGGCCTCAAATGCTGGATAAAAATCCTGAATCAAAGTACAAATCCTCGGGTCCTAGAAAGACAGCAAAGCAACTAGAAGAGAGTCTGCCTCTTTGCCGTCCTTGCAGAAATAGCAACCGCGCCGGAGGCAACGGTCCAGATCCCCTCCCACCTCCATGTCGTCTCCCGCCTATGGCAGCCCTGCCCACCACCGGCGGGGGAAAGAGGAACGACGCGGAGGTTGTGGACGGATCCTGCGCGAAGAAGGCGACATGGCTGTGTAGGGGCTCATCGGCACGCGGGTCTAGGCAGCACCAGAGTGCGGGGAGAGGACGAGGGATCTGGGGTGGCTAGGGGAGTCGACCGGTGGAGGTTCTTAAGCGGCGAAGTGGCTCTCGTGTGGTGGATGTTCCCGGTGGTGGTGGGCTGTTGTGCGCATGCCCTACGTGGGGTGCTGGTTCGTTCGAGGTGTCCGGTCTGAGAGATATTCGCTCAGTTTAACGCCGTCAGTTTGGCTGAACGGCCGATAATCTCTACTATATAATTTGTTTAGAGCTGCTTTTCGTTGTCTCAAATTTTCGTCCGTCGCTCCTATCGTATTCTCCGAGTCCAAAACTTTTACGAGCGCACATACATATCCCATATCCGGTCCGGTATCCAGGTCAAGTACGCATACGGTTGGTATACTCGTATGTATACACCGCCCAATGGCAAATCTTCTCCGACGAGCCGCAGACCGATCAAATCAGATTGTTTGTTGAGGATCCGATCGAGATCGATCTAGGCTGGCATACCTGCGACTGTGAGCATCGCCGGCGAGCGCTTCATCCATGTGCAAGTTTCTTGATCTCCATTGCCAGAGGCTGCAACAGAGCATGCAAGCCCATGCGCTGCCGCTGCCGAGCCGGACGACATCGGCAACGTGGTTTAGCCACGAGCGGCCGGTGCTTCTCCAATCAAACCACCACGGTGCCATCTCGGCCATTGTTGCCCGTGCTTCTCCCCACTTCCACAGGTCGTGACGGCATGCGACACAGACGACACAGACGCATGCCATCCGACCATCTAATCTGGTCGGTCCGAGCATCTCTGTTTCCATATTGAGACGATGAAACGTACAGATCATGGGGAGAGGTGCTTGAGATTTTTCATACGTGAGTAAGATGGTTTGACTGAGGATGAGAGACAAAGCAAAACAGTTTAGGGCGATGATTCGATGTAGAGAGAAGCTAGAGAAGATCCACAATCCCCAGTTTGGTTGGTCTTTTTTTTGTTGCCTCCCAGCTTATATATGCAGCTAAAAGGAGGTGCTGACAGGCGGAAAGAAATAAGAGGCCCAAGCTGGGATCGTGTTCTCAGCTTCGAAGAATCCTGTTTGATCTCTCCTTATTGTGTCAGATTTCTTCGTCTATGCCTTGTAATTATTTCTCAATAGCGTATATTTGTTTGTGCACTGCTTGATGCTATTCCTGTGATTGGTTTAGAATTTCAGGGGTTGCACAGAGAATTTAGGGGTTGTTTCACATCTGATTCTGCTAATGTGTATCAATTGGCACACGGTTCGATGCTTCTTCCTGCAGGTTCTGTTCTTAGGTTTAGTTGATTATTACAAGGTTATATTTAGTGGGCAGGTTTCTGCATCAACATTCCTTGTTCGTTCAATCTATTCTTTTTTATTCCAATAAAAAGTTTGACAGATATTTTAGTCTATTTCATCTTTGTGGGTGGTGAGGTTTGATTGATAATGCAGATCACACACTTCACTCAAGATTACATCCGAGGTCTACCATATTTTTTTAACCAATCCTCGATTCTTGTTCGTGTTGCTGAAGAAATATTCTTACCAGCAAGCTAAAGATGGCATTTATAAGGCAACAGTGAGAACTGGAACAAAACAATCACAAACTTTCCTTCCCAATTAAGAGATTTTGTTCGAAAATTGTGATGAATGGTGCTTGTTTTCTGAATTGATGTGCAGTGGTAAGCTAAAGATAAAGGGCAGCATTAGATTTGCGCATATGTTCACGCCGGACATCTTCCCCAAGACCTCCAAGTTGTAGAAGGCTGATACGACGATCACTTAATAAGTTCAATTCATTGTAGCGATTATGTTGTGAGTGATCAAAAATTGGTGAAAGTTTCCTTAGAGTTTGTTGTGTACCTAAGCCACCACACGAAAAACAAGTTTTAGTGTTTCAGATAATAAATCCAGTTCTATGATGTGTATTCTGAGTTTTTGACGATGATTCGCCGTTACTTTTAAGTGAGTTCAGATGCATGCCCATACCAGATTATGCTAAAAGACTGTCCTTGGTCATTTTCAACTAACCTTTTTGCCATTCACCTAAAGCGGCAAATGTCTGAATGTGCTAAGTTACTTCCTCACCAGGAATTTTTTTTAGTTCCTATTAAGATCTAACTCCATAATACTTTAGTTACAGTCTGATTTGAAAAAGTATTGTTTCAAGGGAAATCCCTTATTTATTATTTTTGAAATGGTATATGTGTTAAATAGTGGTAAAATATCAAACTGTAATAGTCTTGGTGCTTCTCCAGCAGAGCGGGGAGAGGCAGAGCGATATGTTCGTCATCCTAAGCCAGAGTCACACCTAGGCACCGTAGCACCGAGGGAAAGATCTTAAAAAGAATCATGTGAGTAGCAGCAGATCTATGTGATGTCGAATTCGAGTTGTGAAATTCTCCATAATCTAAACATGTGCGACCAAAAAGAAGTGCCCCCAAAAAATTATGATATGTTACACAATACACATGTATTTCTTTTGAAGAGGTCGTGGCAGCGCACGGGCATTCAACTAGTACACTACAGAATGATTCAACAGCGAGATTAGGGTGCACAACTACCATCCTAGGCAGCCCACTATTTTGTCTGGTTATATTCTCTCCCTCGCTATTACATTAAATATTGAGAAAACTGTATTGTCAAATTCATAAACATGTTTAATCTTTTTAAAAAGGTAACTAAACTAAGAAAGAATATAGCAACTTTAGTCAGAATGTGGGAGAAAATTACCCACAAGCCTAGGATAGATTCTTTGGAATGATCAATAGCGTTCCTAATCATGGCTATTCTGAATCAACTATTTGCCATTTATTCTACCATGGTCTTAATACTCAATGTAGAGAGTTGCTTGACTTCTCAGCGGGAGGATCTATAAATACTTTAACTATTAAAGAATGTTTAGAATTGATGTATACTAGGGCTAAGAATGATTCTTTATATAATCCTAATTTTGGCACTAAGATGGAAAAGAGATACTTCGGATAACTCCTGATCTTATGCCTGAAGTACACAAAACAATGAAAGAAAAAGGTATACCTTTTGAACTTGTTAAGGAAAACAAAGTAGACTAGTTACAAGTTTTAACTAAAGAAAATGAAACTAGAAAAGTTTTTCAAGAATTAAAACATTGACAAGCAAAATCTCATAACAACCTGCATTAGAACTTTCAAAAACATAAAAAGATTTTGGCAGAACTCATAGAAAATTATGATGAGATTGGCCAAGAAATTAAATTATTTCACAAGTATCTTAGTATGATTGAAACCTAGTGTGAACAAATAGTATATTGTTATCAATTTTTTCTTCGAGCTGATATAGATATTCCTGTTTCTACTAATGTTATTACAAGAAGAGGTGCAGTTGTTACAGGACCATTAGGACCACCAGAATATGAAGCTAAAAGAGAGCAAAAAGAAAGAGCCTTGCTCGAAGCAAGCTAAGAAGATGATAAGCTGGTGGATCCTCAAGATGAAACTGCTCAAGAAACACAAGATCAAACCAAGGAGGGGCAAGATGATACACAGGATGACCGTTATGACTCTGATCCAAAGATAGTTGATCCAAGAGAACAAAAAGAAGTGAGCAACGAAGATGAAGTTGTTGTAGTGGAAAAGAAGAAAAGCGATAAGCAACAACAAAAGAAAGCAACAAAAGAACATGACCCCCCACAAAAGGTAAAAGAAAAGAGTAAGAAAAGTGAGAAAAACCTTCCTTATCTAGATCGAAAAAAGAAAGCACCAGATCAGGTAATCTATGATACTTTTACAAAAGCACTTGGTGACCTTCATCTAGAAATTCTGTTTGCGGATGCAATTAAAGTTCCTACCTATTCTAAATTCCTTCGTGATATTCTTAGTAGAAAGAAAGAAATAACTAAAACCGTTGCCATGGTGACTAGTTATCCTGCTAATGGGAAACTATTGTCTAAATCAGGAGATCCCGAAATACCAACTATTTTATGCTCAATAGGCAAGACTAATATTCACAATGCCTTGTGTGATTTAGGTGCTGGAGTTAGTTTAATGCCATACTCCCTCTATAAAAGGTTAGGATTAGGGTAGTATTCCCCTACTACTATCACTTTACAGATGGATGACAAGTCCACTAAACAACCCATTGGTATGATTGAGGATGTTCTACTTAGAATAGATGAGCATGTTATTTCCACTGATTTTATTATTCTTGAAATGCCAGAGGATGAAAAATTATCTATAATACTTGGAAGACCTTTCCTTAGTAGTGCAGGAGCATTAGTTGATTGTGCTGAAGGAAAAATAATCTTTAATGTTTATGATGCTAAAATCATCCGGTATTTTCCAAACAAGCTAGAAGTAGGAGAAAGATATATTCCACTGGCAAAACGAGTTCATGTGGTAAGTGCCTTTGATAAGGGGCAACCCAAGGTAAGAATTCGAGAAGAGCGAAGGGGTTGAGTTATTCAACAATTCTTAATAAAATGCTTAATGGGAGTCAACCCATCACGTCAATAAAATAAACTAAAGAATACAAAGTTCATTACATTCCTACAACTTTTTCATAGACATTCTTGCGGAAGCGCGCCCGTGAAGATGCAGCTGTCAAAAAATAGTAGAAACATTGATTGAACGAATGTAGAATAAGTATAAAAATAAAAGTTTGAGTTATTATCTACAAAGGTTAAAATTATGCTCATTACATGCTGATGTTGGTCAACAGTTTCTACTGTCATTTTGTGTCAAAAATAAGGTATTTTGTTGAGTTTTCGGATAAGAAGGTATTCTCGAAGAAACAGATTTTTTTTGATGACTACTGATGGTTTAACGACCAACTATACGGTGGGAATAAAAATTCCAGTCGTATAGTTCCGGTCATATATATATCTTTGCCATCAACAATTTTCTTGCGTGGGCACATAGAATTTAATGACCAACTATACGGCGGGAATAAAAATTCTGGACGTATAGCTCCGGTCGTATAGATATTGATGCCTTCATACATTTTCTTCTCAAAAGGTACTGACTGTTTAACGACCAACTATACGGCGGGAATAAAAATTCCGGTCGTATAGTTCCGGTCGTGCAGATAACAATGCCTATTTTTGGGAATTTATCTCGAGGATACAGACGGTTTAACGACCAATTATGATCTGGCTGTATAGTTGTGTCCATATAGCTGTGTTCTGCATAAAGAAATCCTAGTTGGTGGCACCGCCGCAACTATATGGGCGGAACAACATATCCCGCACGTATAGTTCCGGCCGTATAGTTCGGTGCGACCACAAAATCGCACTAGGGCGGCTAGGTCTCTTCTCCTCCCTCATTATTTCTCTCATATTCTATCTCCAAACCTCTAAAACCCCACCTAGAACTTTTGATTCTTCGCGGATTTGTTCGTTTGAGTGGGGGAATCAACAGATCGGTATGTTTCTCTCCCTATCCATGATTTATTTTCAGATTTCCATGATTGAAACTCTCACATTGATCTAGTGGATGAACTCAAGCTTATTTTGTTTTTCCTATTGATTCCTCATGTTAGGATTAATTTTTCCATGTAGGATCGTTCATACATCATGTAGAAACTATATGCCTAAGGTTTTACGGTGAAATTTTTCAGTGCATCATGATGAACAAAATCGGTAACATCTTTCGCACGAGTAAGAGCCAACATGGTGAGGGCTCGAGCTTGGGGTCCCGAGCCGAGCGTAACCCCAAGTTGGTCGTGGTCTCATCGAGGAGGGTGCTGCCCACATGTTGGGCCGACCACAGCTTTCTCACCGCGACATGATTGAAGGCTGACAATGCTTGGCTTCACAAGCCACGACACCTACACCAAGCTTACCCATGAGTTCCTTGCCTCCTTCTACGACGACCACATGGAGAAAGGTAATGCATGCATGGTAAGCTTCACCATGAATCGGGAGCCCTATGAAATAACTTTTGAACAATGTTGCGATGCTTTCGGCTTCCCACATGTTGGGGAGCTAACTGTTACTAACCTCTAGAGCGTCACAAGCGGAGAAACTTGGGAGGCTATTTATGTTAATGGTGGCACCAACTTCTACCAGAAGAAGATGTACACCATTCATAATCCAACAATCTGCTACTACACCTTGTTCCTCACCAACACACTACTGGGAAGAGGTGACACCGGTTCCATGGCCAATGCCGACATGGCAATGATCACCAAGGCTCTCTTTCCACTGCACCGCAAACCCCCAATCCTGCAGTTCTACTCATCCAGCACTTTCGCCACCAAAGCAACAAGACTAAAGGTGATATTAGCATTAGTGGATTGGTAACCCACCTTGCCCATGCACTAAATATTATATTACCTGTTATGCAATAGGTTGACGGTTCCAAGCTTATGGACGTCAAGTTTTGATAGCGTGTGGCTTCCTTGATGTTTACCAAGCTAACCGGAGGTTCCGAGCATATTAATTTGGTTATCTTGGTGATGCACAGGGTGAGCATGTTCCGTTGCCCTGTCCCCAAGCCTTCTCGATTGTGGAGAAGGACACTTGGATCCTCACCAAGGACCAAGTGATGCAGATCATGGCTGAACTCCAGCCCGATCAAAAGGAAGATGAAGAAGGAGAGTGTAACACCCCCGGGATCAGGGTTAAACAAATCCAGACCTTATCCTGGCATAAGCTTAACCTAGAGCTCGAGGATATCCAGTGAGAAATCGGTAACACAATAGTAACCCTGTGACACAAAATTATTATGGCAATCTCATAACTAAGCGAAGAACCAAAATATTACAAGCAGAGGTCACTGACCACAAACATCAAACAACGGAAGGAAAATTATGCTATTAAGTATAGCAAACTTAACAAATGACCTAAGAGGCTTGAAGCATAATGATGACGTCCCAGCCCATATATTCCAGGCTGCCGGCCGGGAACCCCAAGCTACTCGTCGGTGTCGATGTCGTACCATACTTATCTTCAAGGAACATTTACTCTGCTAGAAAAGTATCAACAAAGCAAGGGTAAGTACAGGGTGTACTCCGCAAGACTTATGGCTTATGGGGTTATTTTGAATAAAGCCATCTTCTTTTATAAAACAAGAGAGAGAAGAAGCTCGTCTAATCAGAGTATTTTAAAAGGGGATAAGAAAGCGACATCTCCGAAGAATTGATCATCATCTTGATATCCACCAAAGTAATCCTCATCTCACAACTAGGATCACCCCCTCGTACCCATGAGGAAGCATCCTTTAGCACACGTTGATCTACCAAGTTATACGATTAGGTTAATTGTTCTTTATGATCTTAGAATTCAGTCACCAAGCATTCATAACCGTTAACACGGCTTTTCGAAAAGGTTTAATCCTCCAGGGGTGTATAACTTTACCCACACGTACCAATCGACTCTTAATACCACTAGATAAGCCCTCTTCCTTAGAAGGCTGGCAGAGGGTGGTTGTCCACGACCTTTACCTTCCTTTCGCTGAGACCATGAGTCATGCCCTAAGGAGGGTTCCACCATAACAGGTCAAATCCCGAAGCCGGTCCCTAGAGATGTGAGGCGAGGTTGGTTTACCAGGGGCTCCATCCACCCAAGCAACCCCGTCCACACTTACCTACCTGTATGAATGCACCTCCTTCACCGCCTTCGAGAACAACCAAAATGCATATGTCGAATGGAATGCCCAAACTATGTGACTCATGGAATCTACTAGGCAAGTTAAGCAGCGGAGGGGTTCCCAAGCCCCGTGTGGCTATACACTCGTCTTGGTCCAAAGGCGAGAACTCGGTTCCTAGTGGTGGCGAGCATGGAACTACAAAGACCACATCCCACCGTGGCCTCCCAGACAAGCCTTAGCATGTTTAACCTTTACCACTGATCTTACCTCATCAGTATACCTCGTTCTCATGTTATACTAGATTCTCTGCATTTGGTACATCTTCTTGATGAACCAGCACAGATAGCTAAGCATGGCTAAGCAAGACACAGATATAAGCTCTAGCGATGCACACAAGCAAAACCTAGTTATGCTAGGAGCAGTGGATCAGGTAATATAAGCTCAAGGAAGTAACATAGCAGATAGGATACTCTATCTATCGATAAAGCACCTCAGTAGAATCGTATGCAATATGGCAAGAATGAAATACTTTTGAAATCATAGGATTGTATAATGGTGGGGCTATGCTTGCCTTGTTTGTTGATACCCAGAAATAGATCTTCGGAAGACTTGTACTTGACTTGGTTACAGTTGGTCAAATATTGTTCGTCGATCTTCGATGGTGTTGATCTCGGTCTTCGATCTCGGAGTCGGTATCGTATTCTACCGGAAAGAACCAACCACCGGAAACAAAGAGAAAACAACAATCAACATATGGCATTGATGCAATTCTCAAACAAGTATGATGATATGACAAGTTAGTTAACACTTGAATGAAACCCTAGGGCATGCTCAGCAATTTAAGCGGGATCCGAGGGGTCCAAACCCTAATTTAGGAGAGTCCCTGGAATAACCTGCGGGGTTCACTTTGTTCTTATAATTAAACTTGTAATGAAAGTTGCTGAACAATGCATGAGTGTGAGTCTATTGTAAAGACCTCATTTTTCTGAACATTTTGATATATTATACATATTTTTATGACTTATAAATAATTACTTATTGAATTTATAAGATTAAAGTCTTTCCTGAAATTATTTAAAACAATTGAAAACCTTTACTGTGTCATTATGACATCAGTGCAGGGCTGGGGGCATTTTTCACTGGGGCTGTGCCTACCCACAGTGACTGACAGAGGGGGCCCAAGCCACCTCAGTTGCCACGTGTGTGGAGGCAGGACCCGCCAGGTTTGATCGGCGCTGACCGCGCGCTCGCTGACATCATCGTGATGCCAGCACGGCGATAGCCTCGGATCGGTGGCAGGGACGGCGTTTGGGTGCGAGCGGGGATGCGCGGAGGGGCGTGTTAGATGCAGCTCGCCGTGGGCGACCACATACTAGCGGTGCACGAGCCGAGGTTCACCGGAATCGACGACGGCGAGAAAAACTATGGCGGCGCACGGTGGTCTACGACGAGGGCTTGAAATGGAGCGAGAGGGAGAAGAAGGAGGGGTGCCTGAGCACCTCTGGCTCACTAGGAATGCAGGGAAGAGGTTGGCTCGGCCAGGCGAGCTTGGACACGGCTAGAATAGATGGCGGAGGCGGCGGCCAGACTTCGGGGAGACAGTGATCATGTCGACGATTGGAGGCGCGCAGCATCAATTCCTTTGGCAGGGTGACGTTGTGCAACACGGCGGAGGTCGTGGGCGCATCGACTTGGCTCGGGGCAACCTCTAGCAGCGTCACGAACCGGTGACTGGCGGCGGGTAGGGTTCGGGTCCGCGTGTGGGGCGAGAAAGAGGTCGCTGGGGTGAGAGGGAGTGGATGAGGGTGATAGAGACATGCCCGGGGTAGTCTTATCCATCTCCACGCGACGGCGGATGGTGTCGAGGAAGCGACAGGGATCGACGTCCGACGATGCTCCAGGCAGCTGCTTGTTAGTGCCGAGGAAGGCGACAAACAGAGGGCGAACGATTACGGGCTGGTGCTCGACTGTGAATGGGCCGAGATGGCCGCTAGCTGCTGCGCGCACGACAAAGAGAGGAAGGGAGAAGAGATGGGTTGGCCTGGCTAGGTTTCCTTATTTTTTTCTGTAAAACTGTTTTCCTTTTCTATTTTATATTTTCCATTTGTATTTTCAAATACTTTTATGTTTTGAATTATTTGAAAAATACCAGAGACTTTTATAAGCCATAGAAAATATTGTAGGGGCCCTTTAATCAATTTGGGCTCCATATATTTTACGAAACCCTTTTGAATGTTTTCAAAGGGAGGAGGAAATTAGGGTTTACGGTTTTGCATTATTTCTTATGCAAAATTTATCTTAGCAAAGATAGATGATGCTTATGAATGCACAAACAAACCCTAATTAAGATTAACTAAAATCGGGGTGTTACAGATCTATCCCCCTTACGAGAATCTCGACATGAGATTCCACAAGTAGGAAGAAGGAAGAGAAACAGGGTCACTGATGGCCCAAAATATATCGAGCTCGTTGGGGAACCCCAAGAGGAAGGTATGATGAGCACAGCAGCAAGTTTTCCCTCAGTTATGAACCAAGGTTATCGAACCAGTAGGAGCAAGGAAACACCTCCAAGGTGTTGTTTCCAACTTGGAATCCTGCACAACACAACCACAGAACTTTGCCCCCAACTTACAGTGAGGTTGTTAATTTCACTGGTTTTCCTAAAAACAAAGGATTAAACGTATTGTGTGGAAGATAGTAATAGCTTGCAGAAAGTAAATAGAAAACAGTAAATAGTAGATTGTAGATTGATAGTAAAAGAAAGGACCAGGGTCCATAGTTCACTAGTGGTGATTCTCCTTAAGATAGATGACATGTTGGGTGAACAAATTACAGCGGGGCAATTGACAAACATCGAGAAAGCATACATGCATATACTAATCATCTTGACTCCTATGAGATTTGATTAGGCATTACAACATTATACATAGACCGTAATTCAACTGCATCTATAACTAATAATCCACCTTCAGGTTATCATCCGAACCCCCTCCAATATTAAGTTGCAAGCAACAGATAATTGCATTAAGAATTGCGTGTAAAATAAACAATACGATTGTTCTATGAACAAAGGATTGTTGTTTTATCCCTAGTAGCAACAACACATCTAATACCTGATTTCTGTCACTTCCCCAGATTATTAGAGGCATGAACCCACTATCGAGCATAAATACTCCCTCTTGGAGTTGCTAGCATCTACTCGGCCAAGATAGCTACTAACAACAGAGAGAATGCAAGATCACAAATAACAAAGACATGATAGAATCAATAATCAATCTGAAATAGCATCTCAATATCCATCGGATCCCCGCAAACACAACATGTACGATTACAAATAGATGATCTTGATCATGAACGAAGCTCACAAGATCTAAACATGGTAGCACAAAGGAGAAGAACCAACCATCTAGCTACTACATGGACCCGTAGTCCAGAGATGAACTACTCATGCATCACACCGGAGGCAGTCATGGTGATGAAGAAGGCCTCCAGGGTGAATTCTCCCCTCTGGCAGGGTGCCAGGAAGAGCTTCGGATCCCTCCCGATCTAGGGATGGAGACGATGGCGGCTACAGACTCTTTCGTGGAATTTTGATCCGGTGCTTAGGGTTTCTATATCGGAGGCTTCTTATAGGCGAAAGGGGAGGCTGAGGGGGTTCCCTAGGCGGTTGCACCACCCCCTGGCGCGGGCTAGGCCTAGCCGCGTGGCCAGGTGGTGTGGCCGGCCCCTGGCCCCTCTCTGTCTCGTCTTATGGCTCCGTGTCCCCCTCGGTGAAATATTGACTTTGGCTTTTGTTCCGTCCAATTCCCAGAATATTCATTTTCTGACCTTCCTGGAACCAAAAACAGCAGAAAACATGCAACTGGCACTGTGGCATCTTTTTAATATGTTAGTCCAAGAAAGTGTATAAAAATACTCCAAAGTGTGGACAAAACATAAGAAAGTAGATATAGAACAAGCATGAAACAACAAAAATTATTGATACGTTTGCAAAGTATCAACATCCCCAAGCTTAACTCCTGCTCGTCCTCCAGTAGGTAAGTGATAAAAAGAAAGAATAATTTTTGAGGTGACATGCACCATCATAAACTTGATCAAAGTATTTGTAAAACATTGATAGCTGGGATCATTGTACTTTAACATAGCATGAAAGATATAGTTCTAACAATAAGACATAGCAACTATGTTGTAACATGAAAGGATACAAACAAAAGATTCATGAATAACAATGCTTTGCAAGATGTTTGTTTGTTTCACATAAAGAAAACATAATGGGAATGGTATTCAGCTTGTCCCTCATAGAGTAGCAAAACATAAATGCATAGGACACCTTCAAAGTTCATAAGGGTGACTAGATACAAATAGTTTAAGAACAAGCAATATCAAAGTTATGCATCAATCAACAAGTCTTGGGACAATGCACATTAAACTAGAATGGCCACTATGCTCTCTCAATAGGTGCATAAAGATAGAAGTTTGAGACTCAACATAAAAGTAAAAGAAAGGCCTTCATAGAAGGAAGCAGTGATTCAAGTCTCATAAAGAGCTTCCAAAAATTATGGTACTTGTTAGCTTTCAGCTCTCATTGCACCTATCATAAGCATCTTTAGGTGATTAAGGTTAAAGTGACACAACTAAGAGGATATGCTTGACAAGTTATAAGTTGAAATCTCATGCCCCTTACTTACGAGTATCAAACCTCATGCTACTCAACTTCAGTCACAAGTAAGCTCTTATCATCGTAAGTACATATGTATCATAGAGAACCGCCAACGGGATACATGAGCTATCCCATGATACATGAGCTATCCCATAATCAAAATGACAAGGCAAGCAGACAATGAGCATCTCATCGATCTTTTTATTTGCTATTTGCATAGGTTTTTATTGAGGATGCTTCATAGAGTGATCATTATGGTTATGCTGCAAGTTTCCACCATGATTAGGCATGGCTTAGGCTAGCGGCCCAGACGTTTCTCTAAAACACATACAAACTCCATGATCTTACAAGTTCCCCTTTTATTTCACACCGCCGGGATCCATAAGCAAAAGAATCATGATATCAACGGAATAATAAGTGCAATGTTGAAAGCGTTCCCCATGATACATGGTTCTGCTAACTTCAACTTATAAAGCGCAAGCATATACGCAACAAAGATGGACACAATGGTTCAAGATTATTAAGTGCAAGAAAGTAAAGTGTGCTATCAAGTTCGTGAGAGCTTTAATCACTAGTTTTCTCATAACAAGTTTAATTCGGAAGGTAGATAAAAACATGAATATACTTGGAATAACAAATGTTAATAGGTAGGTATGGTGGACTCTTTGGAATAACTTGGTTTTATTTGGAGTTGGATGCATGATTGGAACTCATACTTGGTTATGGAGGCTAGCAAAAGACTAGGAGCGACCAACTAAGAGAGCAATAATGGCCATAATCATGCAAGGTGACAAAACATCATTAATTAAAGCATAAAGTGATATTACAAGTCGAAAACTAAAGGATCATAAAGGCTATGGTGACTTGGGATAGTCTCAACATGGTGTGAGCATGTGCCAAGTGAACCCAAATAAAGCATCAAAGGAGAATACCACAGTACTATGCTTTAATATGCTAAAACAACGCATGATTCTTGCAAGGCACATTAAGCAATCTCAATTGTTTATAACATTTCATGCTATAGCAAAAATCACTAAGCATAAATCTAAAACAATATCAAGCATGACATGACAAAGCATAGGCCACAGTCAAAAACAAGCTCTTTTTACCACTTAAGCATGAACTTTTCCTACTTATTTCCAATCCAAACCAATCTTATTTGAAAACTAATGCATGAATGAGGGGGTACAAACAATTTATTCAAGAAAACTAAGCAAACTAGTCAAACAAAAACCAAAAACAAAAATGAAGACGCTCCAAGAATAAACACAACTGTGCATGAAATAATAAAAATGAAGTGTTTGAAAGAAACCTGAGATTTTTATTGATGAAGAAGGGGATGCCTTGGGCATCCCCAAGCTTTGACGCTTATACTTCTTGGATAATTCTTGGGGTGATATGGGTGGCATACCCAAGCTTAAGCTTTAGTCCATTCTTCATCTCATTACATCATTCTTTCCCTACACCTAAAATTTTTCCTTCATACAAAACTTCACACAATCTTCATTAGCAACATTAGTGTACTGAAGATAATAAGTCTTTTAGTTCAGTTCCAACACAAGTAAAACTTTCATTAAAACACAAGCTACTGTATCAGTTCCCGCAAAAAGCTCAATTCCCCAAAAGGAACCCAAAAAGGAATCAACAAGAAGCAAATGCAAATAATGGCAGAAATCTATCAAAACAGACCAGCAGGTAAAAACCAATTTTTGACCTTCTGTTGCTCAAATCGAAAAGTGTTGAACTAACTAAAGTTGGATAACAACCTGGGGCAGATGCACGAAAAATTATAGCTCAAACCGACGTACAGAGATTTTACACGAATTTTTATAGCGAAGAACAAAAATCTGTTTCGGGACAACAACTTTCCCAAGCATTACTTCTCTCTCATTAGAGGTTACTGACGAGGTTTAATCTCGTCAATGCCCATTGTTATGGACTTGGGTTTTGGAGAAGATGGGGATGCTGGAGATCATGGCACGGTTAACAGACAAGCAACCAGGGGACACGAGATTTACCCAGGTTCATGCCCTCGGAGGGAAAACCCTACTCCTGCTTGTCTGCTCTTTGATTAGGGCGGAACCGAAGGTTACAGGGTGCGCAGATTCGATCTGGCGTGGATGCGTGTGCGAAAGTATGAGTCGAGTTTGTCTAGATCTGTAGATCTATCTATTGTGTGCCTGCCCTCCTCGTTGGACCCTCCTAGCCTTTATATATGGGGAGGCTAGGTCTCGGGTGCCAATACGAGTAGGTTACAAGTTGTATTCAAACTCTAGTCTTGAGATTTCCTTGTCTTGTACGCTTGAGAGTCCGTGTCCACATGGCTTCGTACCACCCGAACCGTCGTGAGCGTCATGGACCTCGGTAGATCATCGAGTGGGCCTTCCTTCGGGCTGGACCAGGTAGGCTAACATCGGGTACCCGTAGGGTATAACCATGTCAGTAGCCCCCGAGTGTCCACCCAAAACGTAGATTCGGGTGGAGACTTAGTTGTCTTGAACCTTGTATTTGGATGTCGGAGTCGAAAGTTGTGTCAAGTGCGAAGCACTTCACCCGGAAGTTCATCGGGTCAACTGAATTTGTTCGGCTGTTGTAAAGGAATCGACATCGTGGACGTAGTCAACACAATGGACTATAGGGTGCGTGACCAGCGCTCCCTATGGGAGTAGCCCCCTAGTGTCTGTTCGAGTCATAGACTCGAGCAGAGACTTTAATTCAGCCATTGTTTGCTTCAGGTCCGTAGGACACAATTTTTTCAGATGCTTGAATCAATCCTCCCTATGGGAGTAGCCCCTGAGTCCGTAGTGGAGTCGTAGACTCGGCGTAGGACTCGAAGATCTTGTGTGTGCGCGACCAGCGTTCCAGTTTGGAGTAGCCCCCGAGTGTCTGGCGGAGTCGTAGACTCGGGCAGAGACTCAAGTCTTGTATCTTGTAGACGCAGTGGACAATCTCGCGGGCGTACCGCTGACCCAGAAGTACATCGGGTGCGCAACCAGCGCTCCTGATAGGAGTAGCCCCCGAGTGTCTAGTCGAGTCGCAGACTCGAGTGGAGACTCATGCGAGGACAAATCACTGACCCGGAAGTGCATCGAGTCAGCGTCTCATGCATAAGGAGCCAAGAATCGATGATGCAGTCGGAGTTGACATGGCGGAGTCGTGCGGCGTTTAGCCGGAAGGACTCGACATTGCGGATGAAGTCAACACCGTTGCTTTTGTCGGGTGAGCGACCAATGTCGTGTCTTCGTAGCATCAAGCGATGCAACCATCCAAGGAGGGACTCGACTCGGGTCTTGATTGTATGGCGTAGCCAGCTCTTTTGTCGACTCCTGTTGGAGGACCTAATAGAATAGCTCGACGCGGTCGATGTCCTTGTAATCTACAGAAAACATAAAGAATTGTGAAGTACTTGTATCTTGTAAAGAATATTTGCCTATCGGCTTGTACAGTAAGATTCTGGTGCCGATCGAGTCGACACTTTTGCACTGTATGCTAGGCCTTTTCGTTAGCCTGATTACCCTTAGTCTCAGTACCTTGCCGAGGCACTCGGAGTTCAAGGATTCAACGATCAGGTAGAATCAGCTACTCGGGCTGTCGCGTTCGAGGTGCTCGAGTGCGTGGAGCCGATGGCACATTAGGTTACTCTAAGAGGGCGCAGCCCCCGAGTGTTTCGAGTGCGAGTTAAAGAAGAAAATCAGCTCTAAGTAGAGGGAAACTTAGCTTTATTGGTAGTTGTCGTGGACGGAGTCGACGCGGTAGCGGGTCACACGGCGGACGTAATCGACGCGGCGGACCACGGTCATAGCAGCGACGGGTTTCCGAAGTTAATGGTGCTAGAGAGCTCCGCATCCGAAGATTGTCGTGGTCGAAGACCGCACCGGGTCGCCACATCCGAAGGATGTATCGGGTCATCGCAGCCGAAAGCCGCTTTAGGTCGTCGATGTCGAGGGAGCCCTCGAGTCGTGGTCGCTGAAGCCGATGCGGCCAGTTGCGGCAATCAAAGATCGCATCGGGTCGACGCATCCGAAAGATGCAGCAGGTCACCGCAGCCGAAGGCCATAGTGGGTCACCAGAGCGGATGGAGCCCCCAAGTCGCTGGAGCCGAGGATCGTATCGTGGTCGTGCCATAGTTCTGGCGATGGTACAGGATCGTGTCTACCAGGTTTCGCGGGTGCTCCGCCAGGTGCAGACATCGCTTTCCTCGGTGCTGCACGTCATGTTTCCGTTGGATGCCGTGCCAACGACCCTTGCAGGTCTTCTGACGAAGTTTCGGAGTGCCAGCAATGTCAAGGAGCTAGTGCGGCAGCAGCTCGTCGCAGGGGTGAAGGCTGCCTTGTCTCTTGTGAGGGTGCACCGCCCTGACGTAGATATGGCTGTTGTGGCGACTGGGCCACCTCCTCGACCAGATGGTGGCGAGTGGAATATGCGTCCGCATTACGCGGCTGTAAGGCAGTATGCCGAACAGATTGTAGATTTGTTTGAGCAGCGTGCTCAGGTTATTCTTCAGAATAGGTAGGACCTGAAAATAAACAGATAGATGTAATATTTGTATATTGCGGCGGGGCGTGTATGTGCCCTTTGTTGTAAAGGTTTGCTTGTTTGCGAGCACGCAGTGCTTTGAGTTAGTACGTGCCCTTTTCGTTTGCCTGACGTGGTCAGCTACTCAGGTGTACACGGTTTATCCTCAGTCGATGAAATCGTGAGGTGGGGGGAGCCCCCGAGTGCGTATGTAGCATGTAGTAAAGTTGCAGAAAATAGTCAACCGAGGGTTGGGGGCGAGGTACTTAGCTTTATTTATATCGTAATGGAGGAGGTACATGGTTCGACTGAGTAGCCTTGGCTGGAAGCCTTATTGAAAGTAAAAAGGGGGGTAGGTTGCTACGGGTAGAATCGTCGCAGGTGTGAGACGTTCCACGGGTTGGAGTATGCGACTCCAGACTCCACGTGCTTGAGGCGATAGGCGCCACCTGGGATGACTTCTGTGATGACAGAGGGTCCTTCCCATGGTGAATCGAGTTTGTTCGGTCGCTTTTGCTTGAGTCGCAAGACGAGGTCTCCATCGACAAAGGACCTTGGGCGCAGCCGGCGGCTGTGATAGTTGCGGAGACTCTGCTGGTACACCGCTGATCGAGCGGCTGCTATATCCCGCGCTTCATCGAGTGTGTCGACGGCGTCTTCGAGTGCAGCCATGGATTCGGCTTCGCTGTACGCGACGACTCGTGGAGCCTGATGGCGTACTTCGGCTGGTAGCACTGCCTCGACTCCGTGTACCATGAAGAACGGTGTGTAGCCGGTGGAGCTGTTTGGTGTTGTCCGTAAGCTCCACAGGATAGACGGTAGCTCTTTCGTCCAGTTTCCAGCTTTGTGCTCGAGTGAGCTCATGAGGCGCTTCTTGATGCCGGCGCCGATTAGGCCGTTGGCCTTTTCCACTTGCCCATTTGTTTGCGGGTGTGCCACTGAGGCATACGTGATATTGATCCCGAGGCCTTCGCAGAAGTCCTGGAATTCTTCGGAGATGAAGTTCGATCCGTTGTCGGTGATGATGCTGTGTGGTACGCCAAACCTGTAGACAATGGATTCGAAGAATTTGACGGCGGTTTTGCCCTTCTGGTTGGTGACTGGCATGGCTTCGATCCACTTGGTGAATTTGTCGACTGCGACCAGGAGGAAGACGTGTCCTCCCTTCGAGGATTTTGGCAGTTTGCCGATCATGTCAAGGCCCCATTGGGCAAAAGGCCAGGCTATGGGTATGGGTCGAAGTTCGGACCTAGGTGCGTGCGGTTTGTCGGCGAACCGTTGGCACCCGTTGCATCTTCGGACGATGTCTTTCGCGTCGCTCATGGCCGTTGGCCAGTAGAATCCTGCTCGCAGAGCTTTGGCGACGAGGGAGCGGCTACCTGCGTGGTGGCCGCAGATGCCCTCGTGGATATCTTGGAGTATGGCTTTGCTGTCGTTGATGGTGACGCACCGTTGTAGTACGCCCGTAATGCTGCGTTTGTACAGCTTGCCGTTGATGATGGTGAAGGCTTTTGACCGACGAGATACGCACCGGGCATCTGTCGGGCTGTCTGGTAATTCTCCATTTATCAGGAACTGGAGGTATGGACGTGTCCAAGTTTCTTCGACTGCCATGACCTGCATCAGGTTGACCATGGCAACTTTGGTATCCAACTTTTCGGGTCCTTCATGACCTTCGGGTAGCGTAGCCCCCGAGTGTTCTGCTTCTTCGGGTGATCCCTTGGGGAATTTCCGCTTGATGGATGGCACGCAGATCTGTTCGAGGAACACACCTGGTGGTACCTTTGCACAAGTGGAGCCGATGTTTGCGAGTCTATCGGCTTCCTCGTTGCTCTCTCTTCCAACGTGCCGAAGTTCGCAGCCGTCGAATTCTCCTTCGAGTGCGTTGTATAGCGCGCGGTACGCGATCATGTTTTCGGCGTGTGCGTCACACTCATTCATCGTCTGCTGTACGACAAGGTTGGAGTCACCGTAGATGACCAGGCGCGTTGCGCCACATATTTTTGCCATCTTCATGCCATGGATGAGGGCTTCGTATTCGGCCTCGTTGTTGGAGGCTCTGAATTTCATCCGAAGGACGTACTTCATCTTGTCACCTTGCGGGGAGGTCAGTATGACTCCTGCCCCTGCTCCGGCTTCGCGTTTGGAGCCGTCAAAATGCATTGTCCAGGACTGCGACATGTCTGGGGTGTCAGGCAGCTGCAGCTCCATCCAGTGCACCAGGAAGTCCGGAAGGACTTGAGATTTGATTGCGTGTCGCTTCTCGTAGATGATGTCCAGGGGTGATAGTTCAATGCCCCACAGGGCCACGCGTCCTGTGGCCTATGGGTTATTCAGGATGCTGTTTAGGGGTGCCTCGTTGACGACCATCACCTGATGCTCCTGGAAGTAGTGGCTCAGTCGTCGAGCCGTCATGAACACGCCGTAGGCCAGCTTCTGGTAGTGCGGGTACCGCTGTTTTGTTGGAGTGAGAACCTCGCTGAGGTAGTAAATTGGGCGTTGTACCCCGTGGGTCTTTCCTTCTTCGGGTCGTTCGACCACAAGTACTGTGCTGACCACCTGGTGTGTGGCTGCTATGTACAGTAACAGGGGCTCGCGCTCTTTTGGCGTGACCAAAACGGGCGAGGTCGAGAGGAGCCACTTGAGGCTTTCAAATGCGTTGTTGGCTTCTGGTGTCCACTCAAACTTGTCTGCCTTGCGCAGCAGCTGGTAAAATGGTAGGGCCTTCTCGCCCATGCGGCTGATGAACCTGCTTAGTGCCGCTACTCGCCCTACGAGCTGCTGAACGCCCTTGAGGTTTTTCGGCTTCTCCATTGTCATGATAGCTTTGATTTTCTTCGGGTTCGCTTCGATCCCTCGTTGAGAGATGAAGTACCCGAGCAGCTGACCCGAGGGGACGCCGAAAGCGCACTTTTCTGGATTGAGCTTGATCCTGTAGTGATCAAGGTTGTCGAACGTCTCGCGGAGATCGTCGATAAGTGTTCTTGCCTCCTTGGTTTTTATGACTATGTCGTCGACATAGACTTGGACGTTGCGACCGATCTGGTCCTTGAGGCAAGTCTGCATGCATCGCTGGTACGTGGCACCCGTGTTCTTTAGCCCGAAGGGCATTGTGTTGTAGCAGTATACTCCGAACGGTGTGATGAACGCCGTTTTCTCTTGATCTTCGACCTTGAGTCGAATCTGGTTATAGCCTGAGTAGGCGTCGAGGAAGGAGAGTTTCTCACAACCTGCAGTCGAATCGATGATCTGGTCGATCCGAGGAAGAGGGAAGTGGTCCTTAGGGCAGTGTTTATTTAGTGACGTGAAGTCAACGCACATCCGTAGGATGTCCGTGTCCTTCTTCGGGACCATCACCGTGTTTGCCAGCCACTCGCTTTCCTTGATTTCCCGGATGAAGTCTGCTGCGAGTAATCTGTTGATCTCCTTGCCGATAGCTTCGGCTCGTGGCTCCGACAGTCTTCGGATGGACTGCTTGACTGGCTTGGTGTCTGGGAAGACATTGAGTGCGTGCTCGGCGAATTCCCTGGGAACTCCTGGCATGTCCGCAGGACACCAGGCGAAGATTTCCCAGCGCTCACGGAGGAATTCGACGAGCGCGCCTTCCTATGCGGTGCTGAGGTCGTTGGCGATCAGCGGCGTCTTGGAGGCATCCGTTGGATGGACCTGCACTTTTTTGGTGTTGATGGTGGAGTCGAAAGACATGTCAGGTGCGTTCTGCTTTGTGACTGGGGGTAGCCCATTGTCCGTCACCTCGCGGAGCCTTACAAGCTCGTCTTGCATGCCGAAAGACTGGGAGATTTTGTTGAAATCCCTGTCGCATTGGTCCGATCGGGTGAAGCTCCCGTGGACTGTGATGACGCCCCTTGGTCCTGGCATCTTGAGTAGTAGGTATGCGTAGTGTGGGACGGCTAGGAACCTTGCGAATGCTACACGTCCCAGGATGGCATGGTATTGCGACGACCAGTCCACCACTTCGAATTCTAGGTGCTCCTGCTGAAAGTTGTCCGGCTTCCCGAAGATGACGTCGAGCCCTATTTTGCCCAGGGGGAAGATGCCTTTCCCTGGGACAATGTCGTGGAACGTTGTGTCTGATTGTTCCAGGCTGCATTGCGGGATCTGCATAGCTGCTAGAGTGCTTGCGAACATTAGGTTGATGCCGCTGCCGCCGTCCATGAAGACGCGACTCATCTCGAAGCCTCCGATCTGTGCCTCCAGCACCAGGGCAGCATGACCTGGGCGAGGGATCTGGCAAGGGTGATCCGCGCGAGTGAATGTGATGCAGGACTCCGATCCGCTGAGGTACTCAGGGATTGCAGGCGGAGTTGCCACGGCCAAGTTGATTTGTCGGGTGATTTTCTTCTGCACCCTGTTGGTGGGGCGTCCCTTCTGGATCATATTTAGTGCTCCCTTTGGTGGGGGGTATGCGACCCCGGCGTTGTTTTGCGCTGGTGCGACTGGTTGATTTGGGCCTCCAATAGGCGGCGGTGGAGGAGCTCCGTGTGCTATTTCACCTGGCGCAGGTGCGTTTCCGAACGCGGGAATTGGAGCTTGTTGCCTCATCTGCATCATGCCTTCGCTAAGTTTCTAGAACTCGCGGCAGTCCTTGAGCATGTGGCTAGCTTTCTTTTTGCCATCTTGTTTGTCGATGTAGAAGTGGATGGTGCATGGACCCGAAAGTTTGTCGAATGCTGAGGGTCCGTTGTCGCGGTCGCGGCGTTGCCACGACTGCGTTGGTCGTCCGTTGTCGCGGAAGTTTCCGCTGCGGTATCCTCCGCTGTTGCGGCTGTTGTCGTTACGGCGGTCGGCGTAGCCGGCTGCGACCATGTCGGGTCCGTCGCGGTCCTCGTAGACGCGCGATCTCCTCTTGCTGCGGCGTTCGCGTCTTCGGCCGTAGTCGTCCTCTTCATCTGATTGCGCCCGCTGGATGCAATCTTCGCCGTCTGCCCAACTGTTGGCGATTTCCATGAGGTGGTCGAGTGTCTTGGGCTTTACACGCCCAAGTTCCTCCTTGAAGTCTGGGCGCTTGACGCCGTCCCGGAAGGCATCGATGGCCCTTTCTTCGGAGATGTGTGCTGCGGAGTTCTTGGTTGTAGACCAGCGTAGTATGTACGAGCGAATAGATTCACCCGTTCTCTGAGTGTAGGCTCGCAACTCTTCGATTGAGGCGGGCCTCTTGCTGGTGCCTTTGAAACTTCGGATGAAGCTATAAGCGAGATCCTCCCAGCTTCGGATGGATCCTGATGGTAGGCTGCTAAGCCAAACCCGTGCCGCGCCTGTCAGCTGCAGCTGAAGGCATTGCATGGCGGTTTCTTTGTTGCCTCCGTGAAGCTTGACAAATGACAGATGATCACTGAGCCAGGACTTTGGATCTTGCGTGCCGTTGAACTTCGGAGTGTCCGAAGGAAGCTTGAAGTTGCATGGCATCTGTGTTCGCCGGACGGATCTGCTGAAGCATCGAGCCCCGCAGAGTTCTCCTTCGTCTTCATCCATCTCAGATTCAGACGAGCATGCGCGTTTGGCGCGTGCTTTGTCGATCTTGCGCTGTGTAAGCTTGTCTCTGGCGTTGTAGTCGCATTTATGGCGGTTATAGCTCTTCTTCCTTCGAGGAAGATCATGTTCCTCTTCATCTTCGGATGAGGGAGTGGGGCTCTGGTCGCGCCTGGCTGGAGCTTTCTTCTTCGGCTCCGTAGGAGCGTCTTCGTGGAGCGCAGCTCCGATTAGTCCTAGTCCGGTGAGTGCGGACCTATGCATGGCCCTTTTCGGGTCCCCCTCCGGAGGTGGGTGAGCCGCGAGATACGCAGTGGCTGCCATGATCGCGGCTTGTGGCGTCTTCGGGATGATGTTGTCGTCGGCGTCCATATCCATGAACGATGTATGGAGAGTTCGGGTCACATCACGCCGCTCCTTCGGGTCCATGTTTTCCACCCGAGAGTGGTGCTTGTTTCCCTGGTTTCCGTTTGTGCTAGAGTCGGGTCCTTTGGCGGAGAGCGCAGCTCGTCGCGCACTGGACTCGGAGGCTGCTTGCTTGCGTTTGTCGAGCGTCTCCTGCATCTTGACTTGTTTCTTGTGCTCCTCGATGAGGAGGTAGTGGTATGCCATCAGTAGGTCACGTGAGGAGTCTAGAGGTAGGACTATTTCGCCTGCAACGGCGCGGCGTGCTTCGACCCATCCTTCTTTGCTAAGTTGGATGAGGTGGCCCCTGTTTTCCCCGTTTTCGCCGTTTCTGTCCTGCGGGTTGGGGTTGGGCGGCGGGTTAGGTGTTTCCTCGTTAGTTTGGATGACTGCGGCGCACAGATAGCGCCTGCAGATTGGTTGGCTGCTGCCACAGCTTTCGGATCCGGAACCGTAGGTCCCTTCATCCGAAGGTGGATCGCACAGATCGGAGTTGCAGCTGTTGCTGCTGTAGAACTCATCTGTTGATGGTGACGTGTGTAGCACGGGGTGTGGATCCCACGAAGCGGGCCTGATTGACGGCACGGGCACCCGCTCAGGGAGGCGGAGGGTGCCAGTTTGTCCCACCTGGAAGCAGAAGCTCCCGAACAGAATTTCGAGTCCGTCGCCTACGGGCTCGAAATCCTTCATGGTATCCGGCGAGTGGGCGGTGAAGTCGAAAGCACCGAAGAGGAGGTGATTCTCCGTCGCCGCGGAGTTGTAGATTGATCGGGTCGGAACCGTCACGACCGCACAATCAGCAGCCCCAATTCCCACAGACAGCGCCAATTGACGAGGTTTAATCTCGTCAATGCCCATTGTTATGGACTTGGGTTTTGGAGAAGATGGGGATGCTGGAGATCGTGGCACGGTTAACAGACAAGCAACCAGGGGACACGAGATTTACCCAGGTTCAGGCCCCCGGAGGGAAAACCCTACTCCTGCTTGTCTGCTCTTTGATTACGGCGGAACCGAAGGTTACAGGGTGCGCAGATTCGATCTGACGTGGATGCGTGTGCGAAAGTATGAGTCGAGTTTGTCTAGATCTGTAGATCTATCTATTGTGTGCCTGCCCTCCTCGTTGGACCCTCCTAGCCTTTATATATGGGGAGGCTAGGTCTCGGGTGCCAATACGAGTAGGTTACAAGTTGTATTCAAACTCTAGTCTTGAGATTTCCTTGTCTTGTACGCTTGAGAGTCCGTGTCCACATGGCTTCGTACCACCCGAACCGTCGTGAGCGTCATGGACCTCGGTAGATCGTTGAGTGGGCCTTCCTTCGGGCTGGACCAGGTAGGCTAACATCGGGTACCCGTAGGGTATAACCATGTCAGTTACTCTTGGCACAAAAAGCAAATAAAAAGGTTAAGGAGAGGTTATTAATAAAGCAATAACTTCCAAGACTCAACTAAATTTTTTGGGTTATCTCCCAATAAGTACTTTTCTTTAACCCCTTTAAGTTAGGCATAAGAAGCAAGAAAAGAATCAAGTATTCTCAAATGAAGAAGCATTAAGAGCAAATTTTGTTTTAATAGGAGAGGCAAAAAGAATCTTCTCTCTCTTCTTAGGGAAGTGTTCTCTACCTTTCTTGAGTGGGAGTTGATATTTAATGGTGCCCTCTTTCATATCAATAATGGCACCAAGAGTTCTAAGAAAAGGTCTTCCCAAAGTAATAGGACAAGAAGCATTGCATTCAACATCCAAAACATAGAAATCAACAGGGACATAGGCAGTGTTAACCATAATAAGAACATCATTAATACTCCCCATGAGTTTCTTTTTAGCATTGTAATCAAGTGGGACATTTAAATAGCAATCTTCCAATGGTAGCAAATCAAGCATTTCATAAATCTTTCTAGGCATAATAGAAACACTACTATCAAGATCACATAAAGCTTTGAGATCAAAATCATTCACTTTCATATTAATGATGGGTTCCCAACCATCCTCTAATTTCATAGGAATAGAAGCTTTATGTTTCATCTTTTCTTCTTTAATTTTTATGAGAGCATCAGTAATGTGTTTTGTAAACTCCATATTCATAGCACTAGCATTATGACTTTTAGCAAGATTTTGTAGGAACATAATTACTTCAGAGATATTGCAACCATCAAGATCAGAATCATAATTATCATCTAAAGTAGTAGAGCTATTGTTTCCCATATTCTGAAGAATTTTAGCATTTTTATTAGTAAAGGTCCCATGGGGTTTACTAGCTTCAACATTAGTGGTAGTGATAGTAGAAATACTAATATTTCTAGCAATTTCATCTTATCTTTCCCACTTAGCATGCAATTCAGCTAATAGTCTAACATTTTCATCAATTCTAACTTGTATGGCATTAGTAGAAGCAAAGGGATTTTCAATAGTTTCAGGTTTAGCAGCCATTTTATTAAAAGAAGATTGTGCCTCAGACAATGATGCTATATTTTTTTCAGCATTAGAGAGTTTTTCCTCAATAGTTTTATTGAAAGCAGTTTGTTTGCTAATAAAATCTTTAAGCATAACTTCAAGTTCAGAGGGTGCACTCCTATTATTGTTGTAGGAATTTCCATAAGCATTACCATTATTGGGAGGATATGGCCTATAGTTATTATTACCAAAATTATTCCTATTGGCATTGTTGCTAAAATTATTATTTCTTATAAAGTTCACATCAACTTGCTCTTCTTGAGCAACCAAAGAAGCTAAGGGAACATGATTTGGATCAATATGAGCTTTCCCATTAACAAGCATAGACATAATAACATAAATTGTATCACTCAAGGAGGAGGTTTCTTCAATAGAATTTACCTTCTTACCTTGTGGAGCTCTCTCAGTGTGCCATTCAGAATAGTTCACCATCATATTATGAAGAAGCTTTGTTGCAGCACCCAAAGTAATGGTCATAAAGGTACCTCCAGCAGTAGAATCCAGTAGATTTCTTGAAGAATAATTCAGTCCTGCATAAAAGGTTTGGATAATCATCCAAGCAGTCAGTCCATGAGTGGGACAATTCTTTACCAAAGATTTCATTCTTTCCCAAGCTTGAGCAACATGTTCATTATCGGATTGTTTAAATTTCATTATTTCACTTCTCATAGATATAATCTTAGCAGGAGGATAGCATTTTCCAATGAAAGCATCTTTGCATTTAGTCCTAGAATCAATACTATTTCTAGTTAGGGATTGCAACCATTCTTTAGCTTTTCCTCTCAAAGAGAAAGGAAATAGTTGAAGATTAATAATATCTCCATCTATATCCCTATGTTTGCATCTCACAAAGTTCAACAAAGTTATTTAGATGAGCAGCAGCATCTTCAGTACCAATTCCAGAAAATTGTTCTCTCATAACAAGATTGAGTAAAGCAGGTTTAATTTCAAAGAAAGTAGCTTCAGGAACAGGTGGAGCAATAGGTGTGCACATGAAATCATTGTTGTTGGTGGTAGTGAAGTCACACAACTTAGTATTTTCAAGAGTAGTCATTTTTTTGTGTTTTTAATATAGAAAGCAAACTAGTAAAACTATTTTTTTGTGTTTTTGATAAAGAAACAAGCAAACAAAGAAAAAATAAACTAAGCAAAACAAATAAAACAAAGTAAAGAGATTGGTTATTAGGGACTCCCCATGTGAAGATGTCCTTGACTCCCAGCAACGGCGCCAGAAAAATAGCTTGATGGCACAAAATATATCGAGCTCGTTAGGGAACCCCAAGGTGAAGGTATGATGAGCACAACAACAAGTTTCCCCTCAGTTATGAAACCAAGGTTATCGAACCAGTAGGAGCAAGGAAACACCTCCAAGGTGTTGTTTCCAACTTGGAATCCTGCACAACACAACCATAGAACTTTGCCCCAACTTACACTGAGGTTGTCAATCTCACCGGTTTTGTTGAAAACAAAGGATTAAATGTATTGTGTGGAAGATAGTAATAGCTTGCAGAAAGTAAACATAAAATAGTAAATAGTAGATTGTAGATTGATAGTAAAAGAAAGGACCGGGGTCCATAGTTCACTAGTGGCGATTCTCCTTAAGATAGATGACATGTTGGGTGAACAAATTACAGCGAGGCAATTGACAAACATCGAGAAAGCATACATGCATATACTAATCATCTTGACTCCTATGAGATTTGATTGGGAATTACAACATTATACATAGACCGTAATCCAACTGCATCTATGACTAATGATCCACCTTCAGGTTATCATCCGAACCCCCTCCAGTATTAAGTTGCAACCAACAGATAATTCCATTAAGCATTGTGTGTAAAGTAAACAATACGATTGTTCTATGAACAAATGATTGTTGTTTTCTCCCTAGTAGAAACAACACATCTAGTACGTTAGAGATTTCTGTCACTTCTCCAGATTACTAGAGGCATGAACCCACTATCGAGCATAAATACTCCCTCTTGGAGTTGCTAGCATCTACTCGGCCAAGATAGCTACTAACAACGGAGAGCATGCAAGATCACAAATAACAAAGACATGATAGAATCAATAATCAATCTGAAATAGCATCTCAATATCCATCGGATCGCCCCAAACACAACATGTATGATTACAAATAGATGATCTTGATCATGAACGGAGCTCACAAGATCTAAACATGGTAGCACAAAGGAGAAGAACCAACCATCTAGCTACTACATGGACCCATAGTCAAGAGATAAACTACTCACGCATCACACCAGAGGTAGTCATGGTGATGAAGAAGGCCTCCAGGGTGAATTCTCCCCTCCGGTAGGGTGCCAGGAAGAGCTTCAGATCCCTCCCGATCTAGGGGTGGAGATGACGGTGGCTATAGACTCTTTCATGGAATTTTGATCCAGCGCTTAGGGTTTCTATATCGAAGGCTTCTTATAGGCGAAAGGGGAGACCGAGGGGGTGCCCTAGGCGGCTGCACCACCCCTTGGCGCGGGCCAGGCCTAGCCGCGCGACCAGGTGGTGTGGCCAGCCCCTGTCCCCTCTCCGTCGCGTCTTCTGGCTCCGTGTCCCCCTCAGTGAAATATTGACTTTGGCTTTTGTCGTGTCCAATTCCAAGAATATTCATTTTCTGACTTTCCTGGAACCAAAAACAGCAGAAAACAAGCAACTGGCACTATGGCATCTTGTTAATAGGTTAGTCCAAGAATGTGTATAAAAATACTTCAAAGTGTGGACAAAACATAAGAAATTAGATATAAAACAAGCATGGAACATCAAAAATTATAGATACGTTTGCAATGTATCAGTCACTTCTAAGGATAAGAGGGAAACACACCAACAACACACAGAGTATCTCATGGTCAACTCATGAAAGGGTGTTCATAAACAACTTTGAGATGACAAACATGAAACACGTCAAGGCAATAGAGGAAACAAGAGGAGATGGTTTCAAGTTGTTGGATAAATAGTCTTCATAAGGATTGAGACCATGGACCTTTAGAGGAGTTAAACCATCTGAAGTGGAAAGCTTACAATAGAAAGAACATAACCACAGACTTCGAGAGATGAAACTTTACTAAACGACTTAAGTAGAGCTTCTAGGCGTACGGAGATACAGATAACCTAGCTGTTGATCTACTTTTGATGCTGAAGGATCACTTCATTCAACAGAAGGTTAAGGTAGAAAGGTTGTTTTTGTGGCGAGGACTCGTAAGGGTCACAAGGAACATGTAACAAGAGGAATTTCTGATTACCAAAATCATCATCGCTCTTGAACATGATCGAGAAACAAAGGAAACTCTTTATTCATCCAGGTCTATCAAAATCTTTGCCGAAGATCGTGATATCACTTTACACCACCAGATGAATAAGTAAGAAGATTCCTGATGACACGAGGAAAAAGAAACTTCATTCTCAGACTTCAATTACTTGGCACAACGGAATGCTTGCTAACATAAAAGGGTCTGGAGGATCGACAAAGAGACATTTAGTAACTCTACGTTAAATGTTCTCCTTGATGTTCGAAACACGAGACATCAAGTAAAGGTCGGACTTCAGAGAAAAAGGAAACCATAAGCACAACTCCTATAATAAATCATAGAAGAGGCCTCATGAGGAGTGGTTGTTATTTTCTGATTCAAGAGAATTTGACGGCAGGCCTTCAGACTAATTGTGCCAACCATTACATCAATTTTGCCAGATTTCCAAATAGGCCTATGTCAAAACCTTGAGAAACACCAACCATCATATCTACTTGAGATTCAGATTTTAGTTAGGTGAAACGATACTTCAGACTCAGCATGTCCGAATAGAAAGTTTGCAACATTTACCATAAAGGTAAAGTTACTAGATTCTCAAGACATGGACTTCAGTGTCAAGCTCCAATAGACTGAGCTAGATTGCTAGACCCATGTATTTGCAACTTGTCGAAAGACAACTGTACCTACATGAAGTACTTGCAACGAAATACAACTGTGTCCTTAAGGAACAATATTAACCCCACTCCAATTCACGGTGACATCTTTCTACAATTGCACGTGAATCGTAGGAGGTAACTTCTAACATTCCAGAACACATACTTCGAGATAACTAGAAGAAGGTTCTCAAAAAGTTTTCCAACATTAATGCCAAATGTTCCATATGAATCTATTCTAGCATGGAGAAAATAAGGATATTGTCGATGGGCTCAACAACAAACTTATCGAGATACTCCAATTGGATGAACTCATATGTTGCGTGAACATGGCCAAGTATTGGTCAGACCAAAGGATATGAAGATGTACTGAAGTGAAACATCACGAGTAGCAACATCATCAAGATAGTCCTTGGAAATGAGTTTCATTTGACGAATAACCCAAATAAAATCAAAGGCGAGGGAAGATAACATATCCACAAAGGAAATATTATCTTTCTTCAGCACGAACAGAACTAGACATCCCTTTAGGAGGAACAAGTCTGATAGAACTTTTGTCTTACAACTCTCCAAGTTCTTGTTTAAGCTCAACCAACTAGTTCAGGGGTATCCAGTAAGGACCATTGGAGAAAGGAGCAGTTTAGAGAACTTACTTTCTCAAGAACTTGACAACACGGTCATGTGGAAACATGGCGATACTTCTAGAGAGACATCTAGAATATCACGAACCACCGATAAGTCACTTGGTTCGAGAGAAAACTTGCTTGGTAAGGCAAGAAGACATAGTCTCAAAGCTTTGGCACAATCCTAACTCTTTGACCGAGGAGAGTGTACCAGAGTAGCGGACTTGGTAGCACAATCATCCTTTGCTTACTGATAGGGTTAACCAATCACGCTAAGAATGACATAAATGTCCTTGGATCTCAAAGCAAACATAATTGCTAAGAATCTCAAATGGCCATGTTATTACGCACACGCATCATTTTTGAGCGCGAAAGCTCGAAGGAAGGGTGGGTAAATAGTTGTAAGAGCATCACTTTGTTAAGAGGGTCATGAGACTCATCACGACCTCTTGATATAAAAGAGTGTGATACTCCAAGGTAGAATAGATAGAAACTAACCATGCCTCTTAATTTGAGGATTACAACACTTTGACCTGGTCCTAGATATGACGAGGTACTGGAGTTTGTTTCTCCTGACATTCCGAAGTGGTTGGTCATGACGGACCATAATAATATCTTGCATCGGAAGACACCAATGCGTATTACTACTTGTCTACCAACTGGTAGACAAAGGTCGGAAACAACAAGGGGGAAAAGGAACATGCCCAGGATAGAATCCCAAGATGTGGAGGCATAGTTTATGATTCTTCTGAAAACCAATGCATAGAAGGGAGGGTGTGGCAGAGTCACGAGTATAGATGCGAGACTCACAGGGAGTACTCTTGTCGTGATCTATTTGGTTCCATTAAAGAACATCTGTCGTAGCTAGTGGTAGGGGAATTTCTTAATTGTCGAGATTCAATCGTGACAAAACCCACAAGCTCGAAGGCTATATTTTAAAAGTAGCCATCCTGAGGTAATCTTGAGTGACACAGCATATACTGCAATATAGTAATCATGAGGTAGCTTCCAAGAGAAGAAACGACTTCTGAAGCACCCAAACAAATAAAAAGGAGGCATATGAGGTGAAAGGAAACCTCGAGACCTAGAACAGAACACTGTGGAACCATCAACATGATGTTGTGGGTCCATAAAATAGAAATATTATGATGGAGAGGAATCTCTTAGCTGAAGCAGAGCAAAGGGGACACAAAGAACACAACACACACAACTCTAGAGAACTCAACACTAGGTCAACTGGTTGAGAAATGGCATGCCTAGAAGGCACCTAAGTTTTGAAAGACTAGAAGAGATATTAAAATTCTGTTCCAAATCAACACAAGATAAGACGACCCGGAGTTAGAGCAAAACTAGATAAGGATAAAAGAAGCATACTAGAGTTTTCGCAAATACTTTTCATCTTTCAAATAGTTTTCACAAGCACTAGACTCAACATCGACCAGTAGAAAGGTTTTCCTACAGTCGGTACTGCTCTGATACCAAAACTTGTAACACCCCCGGGATCTGGGTTAAATAACTCCAGACCTTAGCCTGGTATAAGCTTAACCTAGAGCTCAAGGATATCCAGTGAGAAATCGGTAACACAACAGTAACCATGCGACACAAAATTATTACGGCAAGCTCATAACTGAGCGAAGAACCAAAATATTACAAGCAGAGGTCACTGACCACAAACATCAAACAACGAAAGGAAAATTATGCTATTAATTATAGCAAACTTAACGAATGTCCTAAGAGGCCTGAAGCATAATGACGATGTCCCAGCCCATAGATTCCAGGCTGCCGGCCGGGAACCCCAAGCTACTCGTCAGTGTCGATGTCGTACCATACTTGTCTTCAAGGAACATTTACTCTGCTAGAAAAGTATCAACAAAGCAAGGGTGAGTACAAGGTGTACTCCACAAGACTTATGGCTAGTGGGGTTATTTTGCATAAAGCCATCTTTGTTTATAAAACAAGAGAGAGAAGAAGCTTGTCTAATCAGAGTATTTTAAAAGGGGATAAGAGAGCGACATCTCCGAAGAATTGATCATCATCTTGATATCCACCATAGTAATCCTCATCTCACAACTAGGACCACCCCCTCGTACCCATGAGGAAGCATCCTTAAGCACACGTTGATCTACCAACTTTTACGATTAGGTTAATTATTCTCTATGATCTTAGAATTCGGTCACCAAGCGTTCATAACCGTGAACATGATGTTTCGAAAAGATTTAACCCTTTATGGGTGTACAACTTTACCCACACGTACCAACCGACTCTTAATACCACTAGATAAGCCGTCTTCCTTGGAAGGCCGGCGGAGGGTGGTCGGCCACGACCTTTTCCTTGCTTTCGCCGAGACCATGAGTCACGCCCTACGGAGGGTTCTGCTTAACGGGTCAAATCTCGAAGCCGGTCCCTAGAGATGTGAGGCGAGGTTGGTTTACCAGGGGCTCCATCCACCCTAAGCAACCCCGTCCACACTTACCTGCATGTATGAATGCACCTCCTTCATCGCCTTCAAGAACAACCATAATGCATATGTCGAATGGAACGTCCGAACTATGTGACTCATGGAATCTACTAGGCAAGTTAATCAGCAGAGGGGTTCCCAAGCCCCGTGTGGTTGTACGCTCGTCTTGGTCCAAAGGCAAGAACTCGGTTCCTAGTGGTGGCGATCATGGGACTACAAAAACCACATCCCACCGTGGCCTCCCATACAAGCCTTAGCATGTTTAACCTTTACCACTGATCTTACCTCATCAGTATACCTTGTTCTCGTGTCATACTAGATTCTCTTCATTTGGTACATCTTCTTGATGAACCAACACTGACAACTAAGCATGGCTAAGCAAGACACAAATATAAGCTCTTGCGATGCACACAAGCCAAACCTAGTTATGCTAGGAGTAGTGGATCATGTAATATAAGCTCAAGGAAGTAATGCAAAATATAGGATACTCTATCTATCGATAAAGGACCTCAGTAGAATTGTATGCAACATGGCAAGAATAAAATACTTTCGGAATCATAGGATTGTATAATGGTGGGGCTATGCTTGCCTTGTTTGTTGATACCCATAAATAGATCTTTGGAAGCCTTGTACTTGACTTGGTTATAGTTGGTCAAATATTGTTCGTCGATCTTCGATGGTGTTGATCTCAGTCTTCGATCTCAGAGTCGGTATCGTATTCTACCGGAAAGAGCCAACCACCAGAAAGAAAGGGAAAACAACAGTCAACAGATGGCATCGATGCAATGCTCAAAAAATTATGATGATATTACAAGTTAGTTAACACTTGAATGAAACCCTAGGGTATGCTCAACAATTTAAGTAGGATCCGAGGGGTCCAAACCCTAATTCAGGAAAGACCCCAGAATAACCTGCGGGGTTCACTTTGTTCTTCTAATTAAAATTGTAATTAAAGTTGTTGAACAATGCATGAGTATGCATCTATTGTAAAGATCTCATTTTTTGAACATTTTGATATATTATACATATTTTTTCGATTTATAAATAATTACTTATTGATTTTATAAGATTAAACTCTTCCCTAAAATTATGTAAAACAATTAAAAACCTTTACTACGTCATTATGACATCAGCGCAGGGCTGGGAGCATTTTTCACTAGGGTTGCGCCTATCCACAGTGACTGATAGAGAGGCCCCGGGCGACCTCAGCTGCCACGTGTATGGAGGCAGGCCCCGCTAGGTTTGATCGGCGCTGACCGTGCACTCGCTGACGTCACCGTGACGCTATCAGGGCGGTGGCCTCGGAACAGTGGCAGGGACGACGTTTGGGTGCAAGCAGGGATGCACGGAGGGGCGTGTCAGACGCAGCTCGCCGCGGGCGACCATATACTGGTGGCGCATGAGTCGGGGTTCACCGGAATCGACAGCGGCGAGCAAAACTACCGTGGCACACGGTGGTCTACGGCGAGGGCATGAAACAGAGCGAGAGGGAGAAGAAGGAGGGGTGCCTGAGCCCCTCTGGCTCACTAGGAATGCAGGGAAGAGGTTGGCTCAGCCCGGCTAGCTCAAACGCAGCCAGAATCGATGGCGGAGGTGGCGGCCGGACTTTGGGGAGACATTGATCATGTCAATGATTGGAGGCGCGTGGTGTTGATTCCTTTGGCAGGGTGACGTTGTGCAACATGGCGGAGGTCGTGGGCGCATCAACTTGGCTCAGGGCGGCCTCTAGTGGTGGCGCGATGTGGTGACTGGTTGCGGGTAGGGTTCGGGTCCACGTGTGGGGCAAGAAAGAGGTCGCTAGGGCGAGAGGGAGTGGATGAGGGTGAGAGAGACGTGCCCAGGGTAGTCTTATCCATCTCCGCGCGATGGCGGACCGTGGCAAGGAAGCGGCAGGGATCGACGGCCGGCGGCGCTCCAGGCAGCTGCTTGCCAACGATAGGGAAGGCGCCGAACAAAGGGCGAATGGTTACGGGCCGGTGCTAGGCAAGGGATGGGCCGAGATGGCCACTAACTACTGAGCACGCGACAAAGAGAGGGAGGGAGAAAAGATGGGCTGGCCTGGCTAGGTTTCCTTATTTTTTTCTGTAAAATTGTTTTCCTTTTCTGTTTTATCTTTTCCATTTGTACTTTCAAATACTTTTATGTTTTGAATTATTTGAAAAATACCAGACACTTCTATAAGCTATAGAAAATATTGCAGGGGCCCTTTAATCAATTTGGGATCCATATATTTTGGGTCTTTTGAAAATATCAAAACCCTTTTGAATGTTTTCAAAGGGAGGAGGAAATTAGGGTTTAGGGTTTAGCATTATTTCTTATGCAAATTTTATCTTAGCAAATATAGATGATTCATATGAATGCACAAGCAAACCCTAATTAAGATTAACTAAAACCGGGGTGTTACAGAGAGCAGAAGGATGAGGATGAGCAGGAGCATGAGGATGAGCAAGGACACAACCTTGCTTCGGAGGGATAGCAACAAGGGGGAGCCTAGAACCCGTGGCCCAACCAGCCGTAGTAGGGGTACAACTACGTGCCCTATCAAGAATTCCAGAAGCTCAACTAGCGCGTTGGGGAGATTGACAACAATCTTCAAGGAGTGAATGAAGATGTGAGTGCCTTGACTCACAACTTCAGTCACTTCATGACCCACTTCCCCGACTATTACCAGCAGTATCCTCACCACCGCCGAATGACGGCAACAACTGAGCCTGGCAATAGCCTAAGCTTGGGGGAGGTTTGAAAACCTCCAAACCTTGCATTCATATTTTTATTTATTCTTTTGATTTATTTTATTTCTTCAAAATTGCATGTTTACTTTCAGTTTGCATTCCTAAGACAAAAATACAAAAAAATAGTTGTAACTTTTATTGCAAGTTTATTTCTTTGTTTTTCTCGGAGATTGCTCAATTTTAGGTGACTTGGCAATATGGAAATACAGAGGGGGTTCGACTAAAATATGAGAACGAAGCAAGCAAGAGGAGGTATCACATTCCTTTCATCACCTTTTCTGCAACCTTGAATTGATCCTACAATTATTTACTCGCTTGCACTGGAGTCACTCCCCACTTACACAGTCCCAATTAACATATTAAAGAACAATGTCATGATTTCTCTATGAAATAGCTGAAGTTTTTGAAAGGCAAAGGAAGGAAAAAGGTGCTTTGAGAGTCTTGAAATTTTGACATGGGAATAGATGAGTTGTTCTTAAATTGAATATTTCGGTGCCAACTTGAGAACTCTTAATTGATTAAAGAAACAAGAGCAAAAAGTTTCATCTTTCAACAAAGAGAGATACCAAAAGAATTTGTCTCACTTTCCTAGCAAAACTTTTGACACTTGCTCGGGCATATGATTTATTTGCTAGCAAGATATACTTGGTTAGGAAGTGGACTCAGTGCAATCTTGTGCATACTTGTATGATCATGTTTGATTGTAGGGATTGTGAAGAAAAGAATTTGACACCGATTCAAGCTTGTAAGTTCTTTTATTTCAGTCTCGAATCTCCGCTATCCTTCTTTATTTCCTTGTCACTCGAGGGCGAGCAACATCTAAGCTTGGGGGAATTGATAGCTGTGAGATTCGACACTTTTTATGGTTTTTATTGATGGTTTTCTCCAGGATTTGATCGTTTTCTAGCTTTACCTAATGCTAATACTTTGGTAGCAAAGAAAACTTGGTTTTTAATGTGTGTTTTAGGTTCTGAACGTCAACAGAGGGTTTTAACTAGAAAAACACAATATTCAAGCGAAAACAAGCATGTCTCTCTTTGGAAGAAATCGAGGGAAGCGTACAGAGGCTTTAACGAGTAAATATACGACGGGAATATTTTCTGGCCGTATAGTTCCCGCCATATAGTTTCCGCCACCTCTGCCTTGTCAAAAGGAACAACTTCCGTGAAGGGACCGAGGATGAAAACACAACACAGCAGCCGCCACACCATCCAGAAGGAAGAAAGAAGAGATCCAGAGAAGAAGGAGGAGACGTTCTTCATCATATCGCTCCACGATCTTCGACCTCCTAGCCAACACACCCCCATTGCCATTACTTGTACTTGAGAGAGAGAGAGAGAGAGACATCTTCACCTTGCAAGACTAGGGTTTGAGATTGTTTCTTCCCATCTTGAATTGTGTTGGATTGCTTTTCTATTCTTATTGTGGACCTCCACGGTAATATGGAGAAGAACTCCCTTTATTTAATTATATTGATGATGCTTTCTTCTCTCTTGTGTGAGTAATTTCCTTGGGCGTGGGAGATGTAAGGGATTGGTGACATGTGATGTGCCTTCATATATTTTCCATTAGTTTGTGATTGATTTAATTACTATATTATGTGTGCTTGACTATCTATGGGATGCCTAATGCTTGTTGTCTAATTAAGGGCCCAGACAACATGATACTTTGTTCTACATGGATAGGATCTTGTTCGCTAGCAGACCGGCAACCCCCAAGTGACACAGGGATATCAATGGGAAACTAATAGACTCGAGGATAACGAGGAACCACCATGCTTATTGCATTAGTCCAATCCAAGGAGCTTAATCGCTAAGCGACCTGAAGGGTCTTAATCGTCTGGTGTCTAACCATGGTTTTGGTAACAGACTAGTAGGATTATTGAAGTTGGGATGAAATCTACCAAGAGGAGTTCCGGATAATTATGGGTTGCTCGCCTACACATATACTTATAAGATTACAATTGTTACATTTATCACTCGTCCATCTGGCACATTCACTATCACCATGAATTGTACCTCCCTGCGCCTTTTTCTTCATCTGTAGAAAACAACAAACAACTGAATCATTATTTACTTTTATGTTTTTTATTTCTGAAGTTTACATTTTAGTTTTATTTAAATACATCCAGTTTAATCCAAATCTCATTCTCTTTTTTACACTTTCAGTCAATTCACTCGAAGACCTGTGACAACTTTGGGTGTGACAGAGACTTCACCATAAACACTTACCTTTGGGCTCCTTGTGGGATCGATATCTATACTTTGAAACTCGCTACAAACGATCTGTGCACTTGTAGACATCACTCATGCACACCTTTGTATGCCAAAAACACCGCTGGCTTATGAACAATTTATGGTACAACCCCTGATTTCGGCTATGAGTTGATGACATGGGTGGCATAAATGTCACTGTAATGGGCAAAATTATTGGTACTCTCAAAGGTTGTTCAAGCTATTGTAAAAGAAACACTCAATGATCCTTGAAGGAAGAAAAAAAATGAAGATCCACATAACAGTCCTTGGCATGGTCTCATTACTACTTTATGAATTTTCTTGAAATACAATGATTGGATTAGAAGTGTTTTTGATAGCCTTGATTTACTGATGTGGGTGTCAATAAGACACTTCACTGTTACACTACTTAGGACATGAACTCTCTTACTCAATTTTGCTATTAAAACATTCTAGTGTTCCTTGGCAAGCTGAGAGTTAAATAGAATAATTGGATTGATTATTACACTTCTAGTTATTTATACTTATATTAAACTCTACTTTGATTGTCTTGATTTACCAAAGCTTGTATAGTGTTCTTGTCATCTCTCTAACTTTTATAAGCCTTTCAAATAGATGAAGTGTTGGACGTATATGACTGCCAACCGTAAGTGAATTCGTATTCTCATTGACGCCCTTAATTTACAAATGTAAGAAGATACAAAACTTATTAAAAGGCTTAATAAGAGGATCACAGGTTTGCTTTCAAGCTAGATTCACTTTTTGACATGGAGCATTGAAGTTTTAATTGATATTTTATGGATTTACATAACTAAGATTGTGTTGCCTTGTATGAATATGTTCTTTCCTACTTTGACCCTGCAGGGAACATAAAGATACAGGGCATTGATCTTCTACATCCTCATTTATGTTATCGACTCGTGCCTCATGAACATGATGACCTTGTCCATAAGCCACTTCCTTGCTCGAGATGAGCAAGATTCTAGCTTGGGGAAGTTGATGAGTCCAAAATTGATGCATATCTAACTATATAAATTATTCATATTTTCACTCATTACATGTTACATCTATCTATAACTATGCCTATTGTGTATGATTATTAGTTTTCATTCATTTCCACATGGGCTTTGCACAATATTAGTTTTATTAGGATTTTATTACCTTTTTCTTGTCTTTGATTTGTGTGTAGGTGCTATGGAGAATTATGGATAAAAGGAGCGAAGAGGATTCAATGTGGAGGAGTTACAGGCACCAGACTTAGCCATTTGAGGGGAGGAAAAAGTGGATTTTCCCATAAACTCCAAATTATTATCCAAGGACATGGTGTTGTATCCCTCATCCATATGAATCCAAGGATCCAAAGAACACCTCAATCGGAGTCTGTATGAAGAAATGACAGCCAAAATACTACAGAGTACCGAAGGGATAACGACCACTGTTACGGGCGGATCCCACCCGTACCATACGGCCATACCGCCCTCTAATGGCTTTGTTTCGTCAAACGGAACAACATTTGTGAAGGCCCAATGGGCATATTCGGCCCCTAGCTCTGTCGGTTCGCAAAACCAACCTCCAGATGCCTATTTAAAGAGGGAAAAACCCTAGAACAAGGAGGAGAGTCCACACACGCCATAGGAGCGGAGCCCTGCCGCTTCACTGCCTCCATAGCACCACCCACAAGATATACAGCACCATAGCCCTCAAGGGAGAGAGGACACTTGCATCTTGAAGGGCTACACATCGATCTTCATCTTCATCAACATCGTCTTCACATCAATCCCCTTTGTTTAGTTTGTTGTAGTCCAATCTCTATTGTGGATTTTCACTTGTATTCAAGTGTACCTTCATATTGCATCCATTCAATTGCCATGATGTTGATCCCCTTCATGTATGAGTAGTTGCCTTGTTCTTGGGGAGAGATGGTGAAACCCTAGTATTATTATGCATTGAAATAAAGATGATCTATTACTTGTGTACAAAGATCCATTTATCTATGAATTGTGTTTCATCTCTCTCTTTAGATGGTATGTATAGTCAGCCACATATCATTTGCCCTTGGGACCAAAGGGAGGGAGAAATCCTTTGGACATGTCTTGGAAGCGCACCTGGAATGCCCCATGATACATTGGCACCGGCTCGTAACCTACACGGTCAAAGGAGGATTAAAGAGGGACTCCCTAAGCTAATTACGATATCTACGGGTAAACCCTTAATTGTGGTGGTTTGTATGGGTGACTGCTCTCAAACATCGTAGTGGTTATTCAGAAGTGACCTCACTCTTGGTTCAACAAAGTGGCTTCCTACGAGCCTTATAGTGAACATCTTATTATGGAGCTCTCTCCACACATATCATGACATAAGAGATAGGTTATCCTAATCATTCATAATTATTCCATGCTAGTGGTGAATCCTACACTCCTTGAGAATCCCTCAATCATATTACACAACACTTCATAGACACTCTCTTGCTTTAGTTTACTTTTGCTATTTATTTTGTTCTTGTTTACTTTAGCACTTATTCAAACACACTCTTTATACACTATTACTTGGAATTAGAGATAACCTACAAGTACTCTCTAGTGAATAGTAACGAGGGGCATAAAGACCTTTACCAATAACTCTCTGTGTGTTCGATATATTTACTTCGAAACTATCTACAATTGATCTGTGCACTTGCAGTCATCACGGTGGTTCAGAGAGCAACTCATCAGAGGAATATGATGCTGCTATGAGGGAGATCGAGAAGTTGATCGAGAGGGAGGACCGTGCTGACAAAGACGTCACTTACCGCCAGGTACTGGTGGCCATCGGGAATGTGATAGAAGAAGATCAGAAGGACCAGGGAGCCAGAAAAGATCTACCAGTGATGGCCAATGCCGGGGCTATGCTGGACAATAGTAAGAAAGCCATCGATCCTTCGGGTACGGCTAAGGCCATGCCCCTCCGGCTACCCCCCTGTAGCATACACAAGAGGTCACTAACGGACCTAGCACTACAAACTAAACAAACCTACCGCCTCCGTCATCCATGTCAGCAGTTGGAAACCCTTGGTTACTCCCATCAACAAGGTGATGTATGGCCAGATCCTTGTCGAACCGATAACAATTGCCCATATCTGGAGCACTACGGAGCTAGCACCAGGATATCCTCGCAGAGGCCAAATGCATCGCAGAGCATGGCGCCTAGCTGGACAAAGATATGGCCAAGGCGCAGCAATCGATCAAGGAAGCAAGAGCAATGGAGGCTGAGTACAAGCAGTTGTTGTTGAAGCGCAAGGCAAAGAAATCCCCGTCTCATGTTGTCATTGATCCTAGCATTCGACACAATTTTGGGTGGGCTCCATCCAAACCAGCAAAAGCTACCCCCTATATTGATTCGGCTAGGAAGCAAGTGATGCCAACCCTCGCCCTCAATGTGGTCATCGCAAAGAACTTACTCGAACAGGATAGATCACCTGAAGCGGTGGCTTAGGTATATGACCTTGTTGCCAAGGCTTGCAAACAACAAGAAAAGGCCACCTCGCAGAGGCTGGAGTTCAACCTAGAGCTTTGACAGTCTAGCATGAACAACCGCCATAGACCAAGATCTCCTCGCGATGAAGGATCCCACACAGGCTCCACAAAACATAGGCGGAGGGATGCATGCAACATGACTGATGCTATCCCAATATCCTCTAGAAACAGAGACAAGGCTCACCCCAGTCGCTCGCCACCACCCCCACAGTCCTGACATTGTGAGGAACCTCAGCCATGCCACCGCACGAGCATGCCACCTCCTAGATGCCCTCAGGGCGGCATTGTTATACGCGACCAGGGAGTGCATCCTTGGAATGATGGAGAGCACAGCGGCAATGGCAGACACAGGAGCAGATCTCACAAGGAAGCCCCATGTCCGACAAGAAATCGCGACATGCGTGAAGATTCACATGGAGGTAGTAGAAAGAAGGCTAACCCACCATAACCACCGCCACCTTCACCACCCAGCAGCCACCATGGTGGACGACTGCGCAGGTCTCACGACTCGCACCAAAACTCTCCTTCCCATGGTGTAAATGGGAACAAGAAGCAACCGGAGCCGTACAATGCATGATCGCACCTTGATAAGATCCATGAAGCTCGGGAAGATCCATACTTGGGGCCACGTTGTTTTAGACCGGTTATCTAGGCCACAACTTATCCTAAGGGCCTCTAGATTGACAAGACTATCAAGCCCTATGACGGCCCTACCAGGCCAGCCATGTGGTTGTAGGACTACCGCGAAGCAATCGAAATCACAGGGGGAAACCCCAACGTCACTGTCAAGTACCTCCCACTCATGTTCTCTGGCACCGCCCATCAATGGATCGATGACTTGCCAGAGAAATCAATCTATAATTGTTTGGACATGCATGAAGCGTTCAACAAGAACTTAGACGGTACATACAAATGTCCCTACACTGTTGGTGACCTACAGCGGTGTGTGCAGGAGAAGGACGAACCTTCTTGTGCCTACCTATCCTGTTGGCTTTACATGAAGAATACATGCGTGGTATTACACGATCAAACCGCTATGGCTTCCTTCATCGACGACCTGGAAAGGGAATATTTCTCTGGCATATGCTGAAGCGCACTCAAGACAAGGGAAAACTCGACCACAAGCCAATGATTGCCAAGGCTAGCGAGTTCACCACTGTCGATGATGTTGCTTGCAGGTCCCTACTCGTAGTAGCTATTCCCACCCAGGCCAAGAAGAACAACAACAAGCGGAAGAATTCACCATAAGACAAGCAAGAAGCCGACATGGTTACCACAATGTTCGCTGGCTGAGGCGCTGGCGGACAATGTGGTTGTGGCTGGTGGGGTGGTCGTGGGCAGCAGCGGGGTGACTCTACACCCGCAGCACCCCACGTTCCCCAGACGTACGAGGAGTACCATGACATGGCATGTTTCATCCATCCACTAGTACAAAATCATTACTTAGAGATTGTGCACTTAAATGGTTCTCCCCAAGTACAAGAAAACCCGCCTCTGCTCGTCACCCTTAGCCAGTTGTTTCAAGACGACCACCTCTACTAGTCTTTGAAGCGGTTATTTACCGTAGCTAACTAAAAAAATGGGCCGGTGGGAGGTGAATAATAAAAATAAATGCCTTAGTGTATGACCTAAGATGGTGGGAAAACTCAATCGTCTCTAATACTCGGAGCATTGAGCTGGTTATTATTACAAGTCACCTCTATTTGGTTGCCTGACACGTGTAGTTACGGCACAATTGGTTGCCCTGCCACGTGTAGCAACCGCGAGTGCACCTCAGACGGATGATAATAACAACCACCTCTAAGAGTGGTAAACGGGGAGTAGTTAGGGTTTTGCACCGCTTCCTAAATCTACACTCAGGACAAACTGAATCTACTCACTCAATGTCAGTTCTAGAGGCAGAGTACAGAGGAACTCCTACCTACAGGTTCTCCTTCCTCTCTACTCTCATTTCTATTTGATTTCTTTCACTACAACAGAAATGGTATTTATTGACATACTCCTTTTGTCACTTAATATCCATATTTTGTCAATGAATATATGCTGTTGATAAAAATGGGTTGTCACTAATTTTGTCATAGAAGCCGCGTCATAAAAAAAATCCATAACCACGATTTGCATTTTTTTGTCATTGTTTAACTTAAGTTATTTGACAATGTTAGTTTTGTCAACAATCTTGTGCAATCGGTGACTGAAATATTTGTCATGATAGATATGAAAAGTTTGTCATTGTAAAATAGAAGGGGGTGTAGGATAGGTCATCATTACAGACGTGGCATTTTGTTAATTTAGTGTAATTTACTGATATGGCATTATGATCAGTGGGACCCAGTGGTTCTTATAGGTGGACTAACAGAGGGTCCGAGACGGTTCGGATAGGTGGGACCTAGAGGGTTCGGATAGGTGGGACCCATAGGGTTCTGGCTGGGGGGACCAAGAGGGTTCTGACAGGTGGGACCCGTAGGGTTCAAAGAGGTGGGACCAAGACGGTTCGGACAGGTGGGACCGAGATGGTTCTGACACGTGGGTCCATGTGTTGATGAAAGTGTTAGTAATTTTGTCACGTTAATAATTATGTAGAAAATGAAAAAATATCATACAAACAAATAAAATTTAGAACCAATATATAAAATAGCAGCGATAAAATTCTATGCAATAGTTTTAACATGAAGATACAACTAAGTAAATCACATTAATGAACAATTTCATCAAGATGGAGGTGTTGTTGAGTTGTTGCCTTCTCCTTGCTGCTATGATGTCCTTAGGATGAAACTAAGTGTGGCTCCAAATTCTTGCTGCTTCTTTTTAGTTGCTTTATTTTTCTCTTCATGTCCCTTCATCAGAGCTGCATGGTCCTCTTCTTGTTTTTTTCATTTCTTCAAATCTTTTATCCTGGGCTTCCATCCTTTCCTGCATCCCTTGTTTATACCTTTCAGCTGCAAGGAGTGATTGTTCCTCCTGTTCAGCAAACTTGTTTTATAGTTCTCGGATGTGTGTTGTGGACACAGAGCTCTTCCTTGAGATTGATCTAACTCCCAAATTTGAGAGGAACGTGCCTATGCTTGAGCTCGTTGTGCTCTTCTCCTTGAAGACTTCTTCAATAATCTACAATTCTGTTTTTTAGTCTCATCTTCTAGGCGTGGTATATTTTTCATGGTCATCATTGAATCCTGCAAATAAGTTGAAATGAAAGCATAAGAAATATTGAAGTAGAAAGCTTATTCATTACAAAATATTAGCAGTATTAAAAATGTCTTATATAAGCATCTTTGGCTTCCGTAGTCATGATGCCTTCCTTGTTAGTGTGGGTAAGTCTATAGAATTCAATTGGAGATGTCACCTCCTCCAAGTCCTCCGAGTTCTAACAAAATTTGGAATTACGAACATGAGTTAGCAAAATTTATACTAAGTTTGGTAGAACAATTGTTTCATATATGAACTAAGAAATGTACAAGAGCTTCGTAGTGTGTAACGAAGCATCCCGATCTAGTTGTATGATTCTTCTTCATAGCTTCTCTATTCACTTGATTCTTCATACACATTTCCTAAAATTGAGTATGAATTTGCGAGATTTCTATGCAGCAGAGATTTATGTGCTGAGTATTTGTAAGTGTAAATGTTAGTACCTGATAGTGGGCATCAAACCATCTGTCCACAAGATCTTTCCAACTTCTCTCTACTACATTTGATGGCTTCATCTTATATGCTTCCTGGGGGCTCATATCTTTAATCTTGTCCCAATTCTCCTTCTTAAACTTGCCGCGTAGTTGTCGCATACTACTCTATATAATATTAGTGCACACTCTCTTGGTAAATACATCATTTGTGTCCATTTCAAAATTTCCCTGAAAAATGGAGATGCATATTATGTAGTTACATAGGTAGACAATAGAAATATCTATTATGTAGTTACATAGGTAGACAATAGAAATATCTATTATGTAGTTACATAGGTAGACAATATAAATAGCTATGATGTTATGGTAGATTAAAATTCAGTGAAAAGAAGATATGATAATCTTTGTTTTGGGGTTACCGATGTTCTGGTCCTCGTCATCTGAAGTCGGCTCGTCAGTAGCTGTGGCCATTTCTTCTACATTGGGTTCATATATATATATAGGGTCTGGTTGAGTGTGGTTAGCATCATTTTGCTTACCTTTTTTGGTGGCATCTGTCACTTTGCAAATGCCGCTATACACGAATTTATGTGCCACCTATTCTATATTTTCTATAGGCAAACCTCTGGTGGCTTGCGCTTCTTTCAAAATTTCCATCATACGAGCTTTATTTTCTTCCAAATTTTTGTACTTGTTTGCCTCATATGCATTAGTTGATTTTTTCGGTTCCTGACAAAGGATGATCAAAATTGTATTACAGCTCAACAGAAGATTACATCATGAATTACAAAGTCTCGACAATTTTCATTTCTAAAATAACCTACCCAAGGGCATACATATTAAGAGTGTGTTGTTCAAGAGCAAACTAAAGTAGGTATAGTAGAAGTAATTATATGTAGCTTATGAGCACAAGAGTGAGCTATAATATTTTTATCTCTACAAATGTGATTTAGTCTAGCATTTGTCTTCCTGACTGAATTTAAATTTTTTGCTAGGACCACTCTATAATTCCTATGCATGTATTCTGAGTCAAGCATGTCCCTAGCAACTGCCTTTGGGTAGGTTATTTTAGAAATGAAAGAGCAGATGGATGGATTTACTCTAGTTCAGCTTCGAATAACAAGTCTTTAGCCTCACCTTGAAGAGGAGAGACCGAACAAGGAGCAGATGGATGGATTTTTGCCTGGATGTAGCCATTGCTATTTTTTGCCTGGACAAAAATAGACTGAACTCAATCTGTCTACTGCGAAACAATATCATTGTGTGTGTGCAGGAAAACAATGTAGGTAGTAGATCGCCATTATTATAACTAGAATGATGGAAACAAGATGTTTACCCACTTTGTAATGAATGGTTCTAGCTGATCTACTACATATGAGAAGGATCAGGGGATTGAATTATCACCTGACGATCATTGGACGTTGGGCTTCTTCTTTGGTGTAGACCTTAATGGTTTGTGTGCCTTACCGCTACGAAGAGTCCCGATCATGGTGTCGACCAAGGAGATCACTGATCAGATGCGGCGATGAGTTCTGATCCTCCCTGGAGGAGATCGGATCTGGGGGAGGAGAAGGATGAGGCGCCAGAGGGGGATGGGTTTGGGGAGTTAAGATGAGACACAAATCGTGGGAGAGTTTCATGCGCCATTTTAATGTTGCGGGGTTTCAAATTTTGTCTTAGGGGTGAGGGGGGAAAGAAGGGGACGAAAATGTGTGGAAAATTTTGGAGGGAGGTTCTGTTTGGTTGTTAATGTTGACGTGAGAGGTAAAAAATTCCCCAACATTTGGTTTATTTCGTATATGTAAGTTGTACACAATTGGTATAAAAAACTGAAATGAAGTACTAACAAGTTGAAAATTAATATTACATTAAAAACTCCTATTATTACATTAAAGTACCGCCACACCTTGTAAATTTCATAAAAAATGAGAAATTATCAAAATATTTTGAAACCTTCAAATTTATTCACCGTGAGGCAAATACTTTGCATGAAAAAATGAGAAAATTTGAAAAAATGTCCCCCTAGTAGTCCACTCTCAAATGTGGGGTAGTTAGGTCAACAATCATGTCTGATTACTTGAAAGAGCCACTTGTGCACCATGTTTTCATCTACCTTTCTTCAAATGGACTCAAATTTGGCACAACAGTGTATCACCATGTGGCAAATGATGCTAGCATTGTATCTAGCCATTTTGGTTTCAAAAATTCAAAAATTTCACCCTCAAACTCAAAAACATGGAACCATTTGTGAAGCAAGTACCAAAACTACAATTTGAGACCTTCAAGTTGCATGCTTGGGTGGTTGTACATCACATTGGGACCACATAACAGGATATGTACTTTTTAGATGTTTTTGTAATCTCTCGAAAGTCTCTGGTCAACCCTGATTTGACCACACCTTGTAAATTTCATAAAAAATGAGAAATTCTCAAAATCTTTTGAAATTTTCAAATTTGTTCACTGTGAGGCAAATACTTTGCATGAAAAATGAGAAAATTTGAAGAAATGTCCCCCTAGCAGTCCATTTTCAAAAGTTGGGTAGTTAGGTCAACAATCATGTCCAACTACACAAAAGAGCCACTTGTGTACCATGTTTTCATGAACCTTTCTTCAAATGGACTCGAATTATGCACAAGGGTCACCATGTGGCTAATGATGCTAGCATTGTATCTAGCCATTTTGGTTTGAAAAATTCAAAAATTTCACCCTCAAACTCAAAAACATGGACCCATTTGTGAAGCAAGTACCGAAACTACAATTATAGACCTTCAAGTTGCATGCTTGAGTGGTTGTACATCACATTGGGACCACATAACATGATATGTATGTTTCAGATGCTTTTGCAATCTCTCGAAAGTCTCTGGTCAACCCAGGTTTAACCACACCTTGTAAAATTCATAAAAAATGAGAAATTCTCAAAATCTTTTGAAACCTTCAAATTTGATCAATGTGAGACAAATACTTTGCATGAAAAATGAGATAATTTGAAAAATGTCCCCTAGCAGTCCACTCTCAAATGTGGGGTAGTTAGGTCAATGATCATGTCCGACTACTCGAAAGAGACACTTGTGTACCATGTTTTCATATAACTTTCTTCAAATAGACTCAAATCTGGCACAAGGGTGTATCACCATGTGTCTAATGATGCTAGCATTGTATCTAGCCATTTTGGTTTGAAAACTACAAAAATTTCACACTCAAACTCAAAAACATGGACCCATTTGTGAAGCAAGTACGAAAACTACAATTTGAGACCTTCAAGTTGCATGCTTGAGTGGTTGTACATCACATTGGGACCACATAACAGGATATGTACGTTTCAGATGCTTTCGCAACCTCTCGAAAGTCTCTGGTCAACCCCGGTTTGACCACACTTTATAAATTTCATAAAAAAAAGAGAGATTCTCAAAATCTTTTGAAACCTTCAAATTTGTGCACTGTGAGACAAATACTTTGCATGAAAAACAAGAAAATTTGAAAAAATGCCCCCTAGCAGTCCACTCTCAAATGTGGGGTAGTTAGGTCAACGATCATGTCTGACTACTCGAAAGAGACAGTTGTGTACCATGTTTTCATCTACCTTTCTTCAAATAGACTCAAATATGGCACAAGGGTGTATCACCATGTGTCAAATGATGCTAGCATTGTATCTAGCCATTTTGGTTTGAAAAATTCAAAAAATTCACACTCAAACTCAAAAACATGGAACCATTTGTGAAGAAAGTACCAAAACTACAATTTTAGACCTTCAAGTTGCATGCTTGAGTGGTTGTACATCACATTGGGACCACATAACAGGATATGTACGTTTCAGATGCTTTCGCAATCTCTCGAAAGTCTCTGGTCAACCCCGGTTTAACCACACCTTGTAAATTTCATAAAAAAATGAGAAATTCTCAAAATCTTTTGAAACCTTCAAATTTGTTCAATGTGAGACTAATACTTTGCATGAAAAATGAGATAATTTGAAAAGTGTCCCCCTAGCAGTCCACTCTCAAATGTGGGTTAGTTAGGTCAATGATCATGTCCGACTACTCGAAAGAGACACTTGTGTACCATGTTTTCATATACCTTTCTTCAAATAGACTCAAATCTGGCACAAGGGTGTATCACCATGTGTCTAATGATGCTAGCATTGTATCTAGCCATTTTGGTTTGAAAAATTCCAAAATTTCACACTCAAAATCAAAAACATGGACCCATTTGTGAAGCAAGTACCAAAACTACAATTTGAGACCTTCAAGTTGCATGCTTGAGTGGTTGTACATCACATTGGGACCACATAACAGGATATGTACGTTTCAGATGCTTTCGCAATATCTCGAAAGTCTCTGGTCAACCCCGGTTTAACCACACCTTGTAAATTTCATAAAAAAATGAGAAATTCTCAAAATCTTTTGAAACCTTCAAATTTGTTCAATGTGAGACTAATACTTTGCATGAAAAATGAGATAATTTGAAAAGTGTCCCCCTAGCAGTCCACTCTCAAATGTGGGGTAGTTAGGTCAATGATCATGTCCGACTACTCGAAAGAGACACTTGTGTACCATGTTTTCATATACCTTTCTTCAAATAGACTCAAATCTGGCACAAGGGTGTATCACCATGTGTATAATGATGCTAGCATTGTATCTAGCCATTTTGGTTTGAAAAATTCCAAAATTTCACACTCAAAATCAAAAACATGGACCCATTTGTGAAGCAAGTACCAAAAATACAATTTGAGACCTTCAAGTTGCATGCTTGAGTGGTTGTACATCACATTGGGACCACATAACAGGATATGTACGTTTCAGATGCTTTCGCAATATCTTGAAAGTCTCTGGTCAACCCCAGTTTGACCACACCTTATAAATTTCATAAAAAATGAGAAATTCTCAAAATCTTTTGAAACATTCAAATTTGTTCACTGTGAGACAAATACTTTGCATGAAAAACGAGAAAATTTGAAAAATTTCCCCCTAGCAGTCCACTCTCAAATGTGGGGTAGTTAGGTCAATGATCATGTCTAACTACTCAAAAGAGACAATTGTGTACCATGTTTTCATCTACCTTTCTTCAAATAGACTCAAATATGGCACAAGGGTGTATCACCATGTGTCAAATGATGCTAGCATTGTATCTAGCCATTTTGGTTTGAAAAATTCAAAAAATTCACACTCAAACTCAAAAACATGGAACCATTTGTGAAGAAAGTACCAAAACTACAATTTTAGACCTTCAAGTTGCATGCTTGAGTGGTTGTACATCACAATGGGACCACATAACAGGATATGTACGTTTCAGATGCTTTCGCAATCTCTCTAAAGTCTCTGGTCAACCCCGGTTTAACCACACCTTGTAAATTTCATAAAAAATGAGAAATTCTCAAAATCTTTTGAAACCTTCAAATTTGTTCAATGTGAGACAAATACTTTGCACGAAAAATGAGATAATTTGAAAAGTGTCCTCCTAGTAGTCCACTCTCAAATGTGGGGTAGTTAGGTCAATGATCATGTCCGACTACTCGAAAGAGACACTTGTGTACCATGTTTTCATATACCTTTCTTCAAATAGACTCAAATCTGGCACAAGGGTGTATCACCATGTGTCTAATGATGCTAGCATTGTATCTAGCCATTTTGGTTTGAAAAATTCCAAAATTTCACACTCAAAATCAAAAACATGGACCCATTTGTGAAGCAAGTACCAAAACTACAATTTGAGACCTTCAAGTTTCATGCTTGAGTGGTTGTACATCACATTGGGACCACATAACAGGATATGTACGTTTGAGATGCTTTCGCAATCTCTCGAAAGTCTCTGGTCAACCCCAGTTTGACCACACCTTATAAATTTCATAAAAAATGAGAAATTCTCAAAATATTTTGCAACCTTCAAATTTGTTCACTGTGAGACAAATACTTTGCATGAAAAACGAGAAAATTTGAAAAAATGTCCCCCTAGGAGTCCACTCTCAAATGTGGGGTAGTTAGGTCAACGATCATGTCTGACTACTTGAAAGAGACAGTTGTGTACCATGTTTTCATCTACCTTTCTTAAAATAGACTCAAATCTGGCACAAGGGTGTATCACCATGTGTCTAATGATGCTAGCATTGTATCTAGCTATTTTGGTTTGAAAAATTCAAAATAATCACACTCAAACTCAAAAACATGGAACCATTTGTGAAGCAAGTACCAAAACTCCAATTTTAGACTTTCAAGTTTCATGCTTGAGTGGTTGTACATCACATTGGGACCACATAACATCAGTTGTACTTTTCAGATGCTTTCGCAATCTCTTAAAAGTCTCTGGTCAACCCCGATTTGACCAAACCTTATAAATTTCATAAAAATAGATAGTATCAAAATCTTTTGAAACCTTCAAATTTGTTCAATGTGAGGCAAATACTTTGCATGAGAAATGAGAAAATTTGAAAAAATGTCCCCCTAGTAGTCCACTCTCAAATGTGGGGTAGTTAGGTCAATGATTATGTCCGACTACTTGAAAGAGCCACTTGTGTACCATGTTTTCATCTACCTATCTTCAAATGGAATCAAATTTGGCACAAGGGTGTATCACCGTGCGGATAATGATGCTAGCATTGTATCTAGCCATTTTGGTTTGAAAAATTCAAAAATTTCACCCTCAAACTCAAAAACATGGAACCATTTGTGAAGCAAGTACCAAAACTACAATTTGAGACCTTCAAGTTTCATGCTTGAGTGGTTGACATCACATTGGGACCACATAACAATAGTTGTACTTTTCAGATGCTTTCGTAATCTCTCAAAATTCTCTAGTCAACCCCGATTTGACTAAACCTTGTAAATTTCATTAAAAATGAGAAAATGTCAAAATCTTTTGAGACCTTCAAATTTGTTCACTATGAGGCAAATGAGAACCCTAGTAGTTAGGTCAAGCAGAAAATCCTAACTCATTAGCTCTACCATAGTGGCAGCAACACTAAGCAACTCGTGGTCGTGAGTTCAAACCCTGTATATGAAAATATTTTACATTTTATTGATTTCTTTACCTCATAGTTTTAGTAAAAATATATTTAAATGCACCATGTTAAAAAAAATTAAATAAAAAACTATAAGAAAAATGGAAAGAAGAGCAACAAATCAGAGAACCTTCTCTCTGTTTGTCTCCTTCTAGAAACAAATCCATGCATCACTTTCTGTATCTATCTCTACCTGGCTCACCTTATTCATTCATTTTTGCCCAATCTAGTAGGAAATCTATACCAGCTTCTATACTCTCTCTCTTTCTGTCTCCTTCTAGAAACAAATCCATGCACCATTTTCTGTGTCTATCTCTGCTTGGATCACCTCATTCCTTACTTTTTGCCCAATTTGGTAGGAAATCTATACCAACTTCTATATCTCAATTGCTTAACTATTTCCCTTCATCGTACCCTTACCCAAATACGAAATCCCACCACACACCAGCATGTACAAAAACAAGTGTAGACATAATTAAACATCTACAATTTAGAAACATAACATGCAACTAATATAGCAAGGTTCAACATAAACTAGGTAAGATAAGGTTCAACACAAATGCTGCTCAGTAGCCAACAGTAACACAATTCAACAAAACATGCTTCTTAAAGAAGCAGCAACACACACAACCATCAAATCACTGATACATTGCAAATGTATCTATAATTTTTGATGTTCCATGCTTGGTTTTATCTACTTTCTTGTATTTTGTCCACACTTTGGAGTACTTTCATATGATTTCTTGGACTAACCTATTAACAAGAGCCATAGTGCTAGTTGCCTGTTTTCTACTGTTTTTGGTTCCAGAAAGTCAGAAAATGAATATTCTCGGAATTGGACCGGACAAAAGCCAAAGTCGATATTTTCTCGGAAGACTCACGGAGCCAGAAGGAGAGTCGGAGAGGGGCCACAGGGTGGCCACACCACCCCTAGGCACGGGTCCCCCTTGGCCGCGCTTGGGCATGCTGTGGGCCCCCTGGCTGCCCATCGACCTTACTTCTTCACCTATAAGAAGCCTCCCGATGCATAAACCCTAAATCATCAAGCCTCCAGCCATGAAAAGTTCCGCAGCACCGCCACCACCAAAGGGGAGATTCGGGGGACAAAAAGTCTCTGTTCCGGCACCCTGCCGAGACGGGGAAGTGCCCCCGGAGCCATCTCCATCGATCTCCACCACCATCTGCATCACCATTTCTGATTCCCATGATGAGGAGGGAGTAGTTCTCTCTCTCGAGGCTAAGGGTTCTACCGGTAGCTATGTGTTCATCTCTCTCTCTCTCTATGCATGATCTTATTGAGATCATGAGCTTGTAATCTATAGATCTACCTTGCTACTCAAGTGCTTTAATAGATCTCTGCTCTCCCCATGCGTGTGAAGTTGACAGTGTGCACACCATGGTGGCACTTAGGCTAGAGATTACAAATACTTGTTATGAGTTATATTTGGAGTTGGATGTCTTTATGAAATTGTGGTGTTTGTTTGAACCATCTAGTGCTCAAGTTGACAGTGTGAGGTTATCTAGATGTGGAAAGCGAACTTTGAGGTGTGCTGTTATAGCCCTACCATGGATTAGAGTGTCCAACCGGAGAGTAGTTCAGCGTAGTATCATAAAGAAGAATATATTTATATGAGAGTGTTCACTAGTGAAAGTATGATCCATAGGCCTTGTTTCTAAGCATTGAAACACCGTTTGCTATTAAATCTATTACATGTTTGCTTGCTTCTATCTTTATTTCAGTTTTACTTTAGTATTTTCCACGCCATCAAGTTATTTTCTATCACCCTTACCACTTATAATTATCTATACCACTTGTATTTCACTATCTCTTCGCCAAACTAGTGCACCTATACACCTGACAAGTGTATTGGGTGTGTTGGGGACACAAGAGACTTCTTGTATCTTGATTGCACGGTTGCTTGAGAGGGGATACCTTTGACCACTTCCTCCCCGAGTTCGATAAACCTTGGGTGATCCACTTAAGGGAAAACTTGCTACTGTTCTACAAACCTCTACACTTGGAGGCCCAACAACTGTCTACAAGAATAGAAGTGCATAGACATCAAGCTATTTTCTAGCGCCGTTGCCGGGGAGGTAAGGTAAAAAGGTACTCACATCCTCCGGTGTGAGTGCTCGAAGTTATTTCCTTTAGATTCTGCAATTCTATCTTTTTGTTTCTTGTTTTCACTAGTTAGGGTTAATGGAAAACAACAACAAAATTAGAGAGCTTTTTAGTATTTTTCCTAATGTAGAACATGAATTATCTGAAAAGAAAATTAAAAAACCCATGGAACTTTCTTTGCATGCTAGTAGCAATGTTATTAGTATGAATCTTTTGAACACCTTTGTTACTAATGCCATGGAAACGTCTAAGCTTAGGGAAGTTGGTTTTTATGAAAATGATCTTTTTAGTTCCCTAGCATTAAAGAAGAAAATTTGCTCTGATGATACTTCATCTCCCATATGTGGTAATTCTAATGATACTTGTGATATTTTAAATCCACTACTGAAAGCATCTCTTTTAAAATACCTATAAAAATTGTTGAACGTGTTATGAACAACTGTTATTTGGGAGATGGAACTGTCCATCCTAGTGATCATTTACTCTTTATACACAAATTATGCGAGTTGTTCAAGTGTGCAGGTATTTCAATGAACCAAGTTAAGAGGAAGCTATTCCCTTTGTCACTTAGTGGCAAAGCAAGAGAGTGGTATGAGATACTAGATGATCCTCATCATTTGGAGTGGAAGGAACTTGAATCTCTCTTTTACTCTAAATTTTATCCTCCTCATGAAATTCATAAAGATAGGAATTAAATTTAAAATTTTCATCCACATGATGGAGAAAGTATTGCCCAAGCATGGGGGAGATTGAAGTCACTAATGCTCAAATGTCCCATTCATGAGCTCCCCAGTAATATTGTTATTAATAATCTCTATGCAAGGCTTTCAGAACATTACAAGGACTATCTGGATACTTGTTTAGAGGGATCCTTCACAGGTAAGGAGGTCAAAGCTAAGTGGGATCTTCTTGAAACAATTCAAAGCAATACCGAAGATTGGGATAACAACAAAGGTAAAGAACCAGGTATAAACTATGAGTATGATTGCATTAAGTCTTTTGCTGAAACTGCTAATTTTCAAGAGCTTAGTGCTAAATATGGTCTTGATCCTCAAATTCTTGTTGATTGTTATAGAACCTTTGCTTCTCATATTAATGCTCCTAAAGAAAAATGGGACATGTATCATGAGCCTTATAAAGACACTTGCATGGAAAATAAAATTATTATTAATGATAGCAATAAACATGCTCAAACCTTTGAAAGTACTATTTCTTATAAGCATGTTAATTTTTGTGGAATACATAGACCTTGTGAGAATAATCAAATTGAAGAAGAATATTGTATCACCCACAGGAATGAAAAAACTAGAACGTGGTATAGGGCTCTAAATGATCTTGGTAAAAAAGTTTGTGCCCTCTATCCTTTTATTTGTGAACTTTGCTTTGAAGTGGGTCATTTCAATTTTCAATGCTCAGGCCATAATAGCCCTTATAATCCAATGAGTACTGCAAGTTTCTATTGTGATGACAGGATCACTCCTAATTAGCCTGATGAACTTACATTATTTTTAGGTGTGAAGAGTTATCAAGAAAAACTTCTTTGGTAGATATGAGTGCTTTTGGGATGAATAGCGTCATGCATGGTTGTCATCTTTATTGTTTTGATACTTGCCACACAAATACTTTCATACAAAATATTATAAAAGATGAGATTTTACCAAAATATGACATGACTAATATGTGTTTTGTTCTTATTAATGAAAAGGAGGAATCCTCCAAAGTTTCTTCTATTGTCTCTAACGATAAACCAGGGTATATGGAGAAGCTTCATTTCAAGCCTCTCCCTCCTATAGAGAAGAAGAAAAAGAAGAAGAGGAGGAGTAAAAGAAGAGAGGAAATGGTATTTTCCCCTAAGCATGTTGCTCCTATTATAGTTTTTGATGAGTCTGAACTCGATGATGTTCCTATGCCTATTACCTATAGTAGTGATCATGATTGGGAAAAGCACACTACCTTTGATATTGAAAATCTCTTCGGTACCAACTCTGAAATTGATGATATTAATAATTGCTATACTATTAGTGCTATCCATGATCCTTCCAATGATGATATGTTTACAAATGAACACACTTTGGAATATAACTATTCTATTGCTTATGATGATACTATACCTCCAATATATGATGATTGCAATGATTAATACGATATTTTAAGTCCACCTAATATTGAGGAGCAAATTAATTATGATTACAATATGCCTCCTATATTTGATGATTATGGTGATGAAAATAATAATGATAGCTATTTTGTTGAATTTGCTCCCCCTACAATCAATAAGAATGACTATGTTTATGTGGGGAGTATTAATTCTTTTATGCATGTGGCTCATGATAAGAATGTTTATTGTGATAGTTATATTGTTAATTTATTCATGATGCTACTGAAAGATATTATGAGAGAGGGAAACATGGTTTTATGTGTCTCAACAATATTAAGTTTCCCCTCTTCATGTTGAAAGTCTTGAAGTTGCACTTATTTTGCTTTCTTATGCTTGTTGCTTTGTGCTTTCATGACTTGTTTCTTTACAATATTCCTATGCATAGGAAGTGGGTTAGACTTAAATGTGCTTTGAATTTGCTTCTTGATGCTCTCTTTTACTTCAATTCATATTTCTTATGTGAGCATCTTCTCAAACTATCATGCCTCACTTAAAGGCATTAAAGAAAAGTACTTATTTGGAGATAATCCAAAAGTTTTAGATGAGTCTTGGAAGTTATTACCTCTGTAATAACCGCTCCTTATCCTTTTTATTTGCTTTTTGTGCCAAGAGTAACCTCTAATGAGAGAGAAGTAATGATTGGGAAAGTTGCTGTCCCGAAACAGATTTCTGTGCTTCACCGTAAAATTTCGTGTAAAATCTCTGTACGTCCTTTTGAGGCATGAATTTTTGTTCTTCTACCCCAGGTTGTTATCTAACTTTCGTTAGTTCAACACTTTTCGATTTGAGCAACAGAAGGTCTTCGAAAAAATTGGTTTTTACCTGCTGGTCTGTTTTGACAGATTTCTGCCATTACTTGCATTTGCTTCTTGTTGGTTCCTTTTTGAGTTCTTTTGGGGAATTGAGCTTTTCAAGGGAAGTTCTACAGTAGCTTGTGTTTTAATGGAAGTTTTATTGGTGTTGGAACTGAACCTAAAGACTTATTATCTTGAGTGCACTAATGTTGCTAATAAAGATTGTGTGAAGTTTTGTATGAAGGAAAAAATTTCAGGCGTATGGAAGGAATGAGTAATGAGATGAAGAATGGACTAAAGCTCAAGCTTGGGGATGCCACACGTGTCACCCCAAGAAACATCCAAGAAGTACAAGCGTCAAATCTTGGGGATGCCCAAGGCATCCCCTTCCTCATCAATAAAAATCCCAGGTTCCTTCCAAACGCTTTATTTTTATTGTTTCATGCACAGTTGTGTTGTTCTTGGAGCGTCTTCTTTTTCGTTTTCGTTTTGTTTTTTCATTTTCTTGGTTTGCTTGGTTTGCTGAATAAATTGGTTGGACCCCCTCTTTCATATATTGGTTTTCAAATAGTTTGGTTTGGATTGGAAAAGAGTAGGAAAGTTCATGCTTAAGTGTTGAAGAGAGTTTGTTTTTGACTGTGGCCTATGCTTGATATTTTTTTGGATTTATGTTTAGTATTCTTTGCTGTAGCATGACTTGCTATAAACAATTGAGATTGCTTAATGTGCCTTGGATGAATCATGCGTTGTTTTAACATATTAAAGCATAGTATTGTGGTATTCTCCTTTGATGCTTTATTTGGGTTGACTTGGCGCATGGTCACACCATGTTATGACTATCCCAAGTCACCATAGCCTTTATGATCCTTTAGTTTTCAACTTGTAGTATCACTTTATGCTTTGATCAATGATGTTTTGTCGCTCTGCATGATTATGGCCATTATTGCTCTCTTAGTTTGTTGCTCCCAGTCTTTTGCTAGCCTCCACAACCAAGTATGAGTTCCACTCATGCATCCAACTCCTAAAACCAAGTAATTCCAAAGAGTCCACCATACCTACCTACTAGCATATGCTATTCCAAGTATATTCATGTTTTTATCTACCTTCTGAATTAAACTTGTTATGAGAAAACTAGTGATTAAATCTCTCACGAACTTTGATGGCACACTTTACTTTTCTTGCCCTTAATAAACTTGAACCATTGTGTCGTCTATGTTGTATATGCTTGCACTTATTTGTTGGGGATTAGCAGAACCATGCTGTCATGGGGAACGCTTTCAACATTGCACGGGTACTTTGTACCTAGTTGATATCATGCTCTTTTGTCTATGGATGTAGTCGGTGTGAAATGAAAGGGGAGATTGTAAGTCCATGGAGTTATGTATATGTGTTAGAGAAACACCTAGGCCGCTGGTCTAATCCATGCTGACATGGTGGAAACCTGCAGCGTAACCATAATGAGCTGTCATGAAGCATTCTTCTTATAAAAAAGAGTCCTATATTGAGAAAAAAGAGAAAAAGAAAAGAAAAAAAAGAGATTATGAAAAGAGGAAAGAGAGAAAAAACCACCATATTCCCATGGTAAATAAGAAGATTGCTGAGATGCTCGTTGTCTGCTTGCCTTGTCATTTTGATATGGGGATTCTTCTGTATCATCGGGCAAGGGGTACCCCGTTGCCGGTTCTCTATGATACACATGTACTTACGATGACAAGAACTTATCGATGACTAAACTTGAATAGCATGAGGAGCGGCCCTCGTATTCAAGGGACATGAGATTTCTAACCTATACTTCGTCAAGCATGTACACCATAGTTTGTTCACTTTAACCTTAATCACTTCAAGATGCTTATGATAGGGGCAATGAGAGCTGAAAGCTATAAGTACCATAATTTTTGGAAGCTCTTTATGAAACTTGAATCTCTGCTTCCTTCTATGAAGGCCTTTCTTCCACCATTATATTGAGTCTCCACCTTCTACCTTTATGCACCTACTTTGAGAGCATAGTGGCCATTCTTAGTTCTATGTGCATTGTCCCAAGACTAGTTGTTTGATGCATACCTTGATATTGCTTGTTTTAAACTATTTGTATCTAGTCACTCTTATGAACTTTGAAGGTGTCCTATGCATTTATATTTTCTACTCTATGAGGGACAAGCTGAATGCCACTATGCTATGTTTTCTTTATGTGAAACAAACAAACATCTTGCAAAGCATTGTTATTCATGAATCTTTTGTTTGTGCCTTTTCATGTTGCAACATAGTTTCTTTGTCTTATTGTTAGCACTTTATCTTTCATGCTATGTTGAAGTACTATGATCCCAACTGTCAATGTTTTACAAATACTTTGATCAAGTTTATGATGGTGCATGTCACCTCAAAAATTATTCTTTATTTTTATCACTTACCTACTCGAGGACGAGCAGGAGTTAAGCTTGTGGATGTTGATACATTGCAAATGTATCTATAATTTTTGATGTTCCATGCTTGGTTTTATCTACTTTCTTGTGTTTTGTCCACACTTTAGAGTACTTTTCATATGATTTCTTGGACTAACCTATTAACAAGAGCCATAGTGCCAGTTGCCTATTTTCTGCTTTTTTGGTTCCAGAAAGTCAGAAAATGAATATTCTCGGAATTGGACCGGACAAAAGCCAAAGTTGATATTTTCCCGGAAGACTCACGGAGCCAGAAGGAGAGTCGGAGAGGGGCCACAGGGTGGCCACACCACCCCTAGGCGCGGGTCCCCCTTGGCCGCGCCAGGGCATGGTGTGGGCCCCCTGGCTGCCCACCAACCTTACCTCTTCGCCTATAAGAAGCCTCCCGATGCATAAACCCTAAATCATCAAGCCTCCAGCCACGAAAAGTTCCGCAGCACCGCCGCCACCGAAGGGGAGATTCGGGGGACAGAAAATCTCTGTTCCGGCACCCTGCCGGGATGGGGAAGTGCCCCCGGAGAGATCTCCATCGATCTCCACCACCATCTCCATCACCATTGCTGATTCCCATGATGAGGAGGGAGTAGTTCTCTCTCGAGGCTAAGGGTTCTACCGGTAGCTATGTGTTCATCTCTCTCTATGCATGATCTTATTGAGATCATGAGCTTGTAATCTATAGATCTACCTTGCTACTTAAGTGCTTTAATAGATCTCTGCTCTCCCCATGTGTGTGAAGTTGACAGTGTGCACACCATGGTGGCACTTAGGCTAGAGATTACAAATACTTGTTATGAGTTATATTTGGAGTTGGATGTCTTTATGAAATTGTGGTGTTTGTTTGAACCATCTAGTGCTGAAGGTGACAGTGTGGGGTTATCTAGACGTGGAAAGAGAACTTTGAGGTGTGCTGTTAGAGCCCTACCATGGATTAGAGTGTCCAACCGGAGAGTAGTTCAGCGTAGTATCATAAATAAGAATATATTTATATGAGAGTGTTCACTAGTGAAAGTATGATCCCTAGGCCTTGTTTCTAAGTACTGAAACACCATTTGCTATTAGATCTATTACATATTTGCTTGCTTCTATCTTTATTTCAGTTTTACTTTAGTCTTTTCCACACCATCAAGCTATTTTCTATCACCGTTACCACTTATAATTATCTATACCACTTGTATTTCACTATCTCTTCGCCGAACTAGTGCACCTATACACCTGACAAGTGTATTGGGTGTGTTGGGGACACAAGAGACTTCTTGTATCTTGATTGTAGGGTTGCTTGAGAGGGGATGCCTTTGACCACTTCCTCCCTGAGTTCGATAAACCTTGGGTGATCCACTTAAGGGAAAACTTGTTGTTGTTCTACAAACCTCCGCACTTGGAGGCCCAACAACTATCTACAAGAATAGAAGGGCGTAGACATCAATCACTAATTCACTTCCTCCTCACCACCACCTGCCTCCTCACCGCCTCCTCCCGGTCCCGCTGCTCCCGGTCCCGCTTCCTCTGCTTCTTGTTGCCCATACCCGGAACCTTCGGCGGCTTGGGCCTATGAGCAGGCACATGACCAAGCTCGATAGCTCGGTTCAGTTTGTCCCTGAGGAAGAGGCCATAGGCCATGTGATTGGCCTGGAAGCTATGGACATTGACAGTTTCACCAACCTTCACATGGCCAGATCCACAGCCTTCGGCATGCTGGAGGATGCTTTGGAAGTCCATCTTGATGCTCCTTATGCAGAAGGGGTAGCGGTTCATGGTATGAGTCCAGGGTTCACTCCAGAAGGCATCGAACGTCCTCGCCTTCAGCTTCTTTAGAGTGGCCCTGGTCTTCCTGTGACAGGAGTCGACATTGCTGTCAACATCATCATTAGCCTCCTGAAACATGCAAAATACACATGTGAAGCAAATATGTAGAAACTGCAACTAAAATTTAAGGCATAACAAAGGAAGCAATAGATAACACTCAGACAGCTAGCAACAATAGAAAGTAATCAGGGGATCAAGAAGATAATCCAATTCCTCGGCCGATAAGATAGCATTAATCCACAGATATGAAAACAACTAGAGATGCAAGTTTGGAACCTTTAGGGTACCCTCTATTTCAGTATAGTTCAAACAAATGAACTAGTTTTCTTAAAATTGTTGATTTGTGAAAATCTAGTTCATTTTTTGTACTAAAGAGGGTAGAGGGTACCCTAGAGGTTACCCATTTGCATCCTTAAAAACAACAATCCATAGAGCAGAATTGCGATATAATTCTCAATGTTATTTTTTGGTTACAACGAGTACATGCACCGGGAGTCGTTCGTGGACAGACTAAGATGGTTACAGAAATAACGTACAATATATTGAGCGTGTCAACACATAGATCCACAAATATTAATCGAATCTATCCATAATCAAACACCAGCTAGCAATAATCAACACATCCATTAATTACGCAGTAGTCATAACAGATATAAAATGAATTTGACGCTAATTGAAAACCCTAGGCACCTGACGCTAATTGAAAACCCTAGGCACCAATCCAAAATATGTATTACTTGGAACTTACCTCATCCTGCTTGTCGATGATGTTCTCGTCGAAGGCCGACAGAGGGGGGATGACGATGAGCTCGACCTCCTCGTCATCCTCTTGCGGCTCCTTGCCAAGATTGTAGAGCCATCTAGTGGTAGAACTGGGAGCAGAGGAGGGACCGATGGGCCGTCCTTCGGTGAGGGCCTCGACTTTATCTTTGGAGTCTGCTACGGTTGTGATAGCCACCATTGTGGCTTTCTGCGCCTCCATCGCGGCTCGGCTAGCATCACGGCCTTCGACTTTGCCGTGGCGACAGTGTCCGATGGGTTCTCCATTGCCAGAATGGGAAGGGGAGCAGAAGCGGAGAGGGTTTTTCCTATTCGGCAGAGAGAGGAGTGGGGAAGGGGAGTTGGAACCGGTGGCGTGAGGGAGTGAATGATGGGAAGGCAGAGAGAGAGGGATGGGCATATGGCAAGCCGCCGATATTTCGTCCTCCCGCGGTTCACACGTGTACGGTTTTGCAGCGTACGCACGTGCAACTACTTGCATAGTTCTCTCAAAAAAGCTGCTCACTCTAAAAAAAAACAGCTCGTATACCGCAGACATGCCTACGGTAGTACACAGTTCACATACGCATGGTGCTCCTCAGACACGCCTATGGCACTGCACGGTTCTCACGCGCATGGTGGCGCATAGTAGCCCGCCAGTGCAACACAAATGCGGCCCAGCAAATACGCACTAAACCACCCTAAAACTAATCAACATCTTTACATGACAAAAACATTACCTCTACTGTAGCGGCAACAACACTAATCAACTCGTGGTCGCGAGCTCAAACCTCGCGTAAGACAATATTTTATATTTAATTTCTTTGCCTTATTGTTTTTGATAAACTATTTGCCCCTACTGACAACTTGGTCCCACGTGATTTTAAGTGACAATTTAAATGCACCACAATAAAATTTTGTCACCTACATCGACAAACCACCCGGAAGATTAATCCATGACAATATAACAATGAAAAAAATACTAAGCCGTCGTGCATTACGCTTAATCCTTGACACCATAACCAAACCGTCAACGATTAAGATAATATATGCCGGTTCAAAACTTTGTCAACAAGCTATTTTGTCCATAAATATCACATCTATTGTAGTGCTTCTCTGGATTTATTCTAATCATACGTAGGCGCTTGATCATATATAGAGCTCGAGTTGCACAGATTGTTCAAACGCTTCTTTAGATATGTACAAATGATATTTGCTTGCTCTGTTTTTTCCCTACTCTATCTACTGTACAAATGGGGTTTTCATATCGTTCTGAATCTATTATTTGATCATTTATTTTTTAGTGCACAGAACCAAGCTGCGGTGATGGAAATCTGTCGTGTATGCAGCCAGCCAACGCATAACTTTGGCCATTCAAATAGGACTTCAGAGTCCTTCACCATCATCCTTCACCATCCTAACTTTCGGGAAGCAGTGGTCAGTAAATTAGCCTTAATCTATCTACAAAGTCCTTCACTATCAGTTAATTAGCATGCCTACGTGTGAACTAAAATTATTGTTCCAATGCTTAGTAGCTAGGAATTTGAGTTTTTGTTGTTTGAGGAATTAGAAACATGAATGCGCATATCTTGGAAAGTTTCCTTCAGATTTTAGGAGTGATAAGACATATATACATCTCTGTTTCCTTCAGAATTTGTTAGAGAAACATTAATCAATTGTTTTCTGTTTCTTCCATATATACATCTCTATATGTATTTAATAAGCCACACATGAGTACATGCATTTATATTTTTTTTATTGGTTGTAGTGATCCAACATCATCAAATTTATTTGGTTAGTATTAAATTTTCCTACTAGAAAATAATTATACCATATGTATGTTACAAAGATAATTTAAATAGTTTAGGAGTAGTGGATTTTCTTTGAGAAATTATAAACATCAATCAATGATATGGTCTGTTTCTGCCATATATGCATCTCTGTTTGGATCTGATAAGCCACACATGAGTACATGCACGTAATACCTTGGACATTATGCTCTAAGAACGAGCCTGGATGAACCTAAAAGTGGACAAGGGATTCTACCACGGAGGCCCAAGGCCACCCACATGTAGGCCCATCGAAGTGGAGCAGCGCACAGTACCGACCAACCACCTTATCCACTTTCAAGAACATCGGGACAAGAGCGAGCGGCGTAAGCGATAGGTAACATGACCACGACATATACAAATAAGTATGTATGTCTGTGACTTACAATAGACATCAGAGTCACACCATCTAGAAACAATAGAAATAGAAATATTCAACGCCATACGGCAAGATCCAAATATCCTAGATAGATATAATAGTTTAGGATATCTCCTCATACATCATGCAATAGAGTATCAAGCGGAAATGGAATACAAGATCCGAGTATGGATAAGAAGCAAATCGGCATAAGATGCCACAAAACTAAGCACATCCCGCCCATAGATCACACGGATCTCCATCCCTGGAATCTCTACACCTGATAGTCGTTGCCACCATCATCGGCCTCTTTGACCCAGTAGCCTTCCTGGGAGTATACCCGTCCATCTGAACCAAATATTTATCATGTGAGATCCTAGGGGTACTCAGCAAGTCTTAATGCATCTAAAGGGAACGACCTGGGGGTGATGCAATTGCAGCGAAAAATAATATCTACAAAGAGCTATAGAGACCCTCTACACATCCTCCCAACTAGAGATGGATGAATGTTCGTTAATTAATAAAAATAGTTGTATAAGCAACATAATAAACAACGCTCGCCCTCCTTCTCGCTTACCAACGAGAAGGCAGAAGAACACCCCATCCGTTGGCACTTTTAGTAACTATTTCATGAGTGTTGCACTATTTACTAGTCACGCCGAGCTCACCTATGAGTTCCTTGCCTCCTTCTAAGATGACCACAAGGAGAAAGGTAATGCATGCACAACAAGCTTCACGATGAACCAGCAACATTATGAAATAACTTTCAAACAATTTTGTGATGCTTTTGGCTTCCCTCACGATGGGGAGTCAACTGTTACAAATTTATATAGCATCGCAAGTGGAGAAACTTGGGAGGTTGTTTCTGTTAGAGGTGACAGGGACTTCTACCAGAAGAAGATTTCCACCATTCAGAACCCAACAATTCGCTACTACGCCTTTTTCTCGCCAATACACTGCTGGGAAGAGGATATATCGGTTCCATGGCTAATGCGGACATGGCCATGATCACCAAGGCACTATTCCCCAATGCACCGCAAAGCCCCAATCCGCGGCTCTACTCATCCAGCACTTTCATCACCAGAGCACCAAAAAGAAAGGTGACATTCGCATTGGTGGATTGGTAACCCACCTTTCCCATGCATTAAACATTATATTACCTATGATGCAACCTGTTGATGGCTCAAAACTTATGGATGTCAAATATTTGACTGCTTGTGGTTTCCTCGGTGTTTACCGAGCTAACAAGAGGCTCCGAGCATATTAGTTTGGTTATCTTGGTGATGCATAGGTTGAGAAGGTTCCGTTTCCCTATCCACAAGCCTTCACGATTATGGAGAAGGACAACTGGATCCTCACAAAGGATCAAGTGGTGGAGATCATGGCTGAATTCTAGCTTGATTAAGAAGAAGATGAAGAAGGAGAGCAGCAGGATGAGGATGAGAAGGAGAAGGAGCAGGAACACAACCCTCCTTGGGAGGGACAACAACAACAACAACAAGGGGGATCCTGGGACCCATGGCCCAATCAGCTACAACAGGGGTTCAACTACGTCCCCTATGAAGAATTTTAGCAGCTCAACTAGCGCGTTGGGGAGATTGACCACACTCTACAAGGAGTCAATGAAGATGTGAGTGCCTTAACTCAAAACTTCAGTCACTTCATGACCCACTTCCCCGACTACTACGAGTAGTATCCGCACCAGCCACCGAGTGACGACAACAACTGAGCCTGACAATAGCCTAAGCTTGGGGGAGGTTTGAAAACCTCCAAACCTTGCATTCATATTTTTATTTCTTCTTTTGATTTATTTTACTTCTTCAAAATTGCATGTTTACTTTCAGTTTGCATTCCTAAACCAAAAATACAAAAAAATAGTTTTAACTTTTATTGCAAATTCGTTTCTTTGTTTCTCTCGGAGATTGCTCAATTTCAGGTGACTTGGCAATAGGGAAATATAGAGGGGGTTCAACTCAAGTATGAGAATGAAGCAAGCAAGAGGAGGTATCACATTCCTTTCATCACCTTTTCTGCAACTTCAAATTGATCCTACAATTATTTACTCGCTTGCACTGGAGTCACTCCCCACTTAGCTTTCTATCCTATAATTTCTATTCCTTTGCTAGTGTCTCCTTTTTAGCTCAAAAACAATGAGCAATGAACTTGGTTAAAAATATTTCCTACATTTTTACAACAATAAAAAGCATCCAAAAGATGACTTGAGTCCATGTTTAGCCCAAAGGATTTGATTTTAGAACTACTCCATCCTGTTTGAGCTTAATGTAAATAGACTCGATAACACCCTTGAATCAAATTGTTTGATAAAATGGATGTTTCGAAGTAGTAGAGATTATGACACTGCTTTTTCTAATAATTACCATAAGATATTGCTTTACGCATGTCATTACAATATTATCATGCTCCATGGGGAACTATTAACTCCGCTGGCCAACGAACGATCTAAATGTGGGAAACCACTTGATTTCGTCTATTGAGTTATGTAAATGTCTATAGAAGCAATGATGTGATGGGTAAAATTTTAGTCTCCTCATGGTTTCACATTCCAAGTGAAGTTGTAGTACTCCTCTGACCTACTATTGCTCAAAAATTATTTATTGGCATGGTCATGAGTGCACAACACAGTCCCAATTAACATGTTAAAAAGGCATGATTTCTCTATGAAAGAGCTGAAGTTTTTGAAAAGCAAGGAAAGGAAAAAGTTGCTTTGAGAGTCTTGAAATTTTGACATGGGAATAGATGAGTTGTTCTTAAATTGAATGTTTTTGGTGCCAACTTGAGTACTCTTAATTGATTAAAGAAACAAGAGCAAAAAGTTTTCATCTCTCAACAAAGAGAGACACCAAAAGAATTTGTTTCACTTTCCTAGCTAAACTTTTGACACTTGCTCGGGCATATGACTTATTTGCTAGCAAGATATACATGGTTAGGAAGTGGACTAAGCACAATCTTGAGAATACTTGTATGATCATGTTTAAGATTGCAGGAATTGTGAAGAAAAGAATTTGGCACCAAGTCGAGCTTGTAAATTCTTTTATTTTAGTCTCGAATCTCTGCTATTTATCCTTATTTCTTGTCACTCGAGGGCGAGCAACGTCTAATCTTGGGGGAGTTTATAGCTGTGAGATTCGACATATTTTTGATGGTTTTTATTGATTGTTTTCTTATGGATTTGATCATTTTCTAGCTTTACCTAACGCTAATATTTTGGTATCAAAGAAAACTTGGTTTTTAATGTGTGCTTCAAGTTCTGAACATCAACATAAGGTTTTAACAAGAGAAACACAATATTCAGGCAAAACAAGCAAGTCTCTTTTTGGAAGCAATCGAGGGAGGCATACAGAAGCTTTAACGAGCAACTATACGGCGGGAATATTTTTCCAGCCGTATAGTTCCCACCGTATAGCTGTCGCTGCCTCCATCATGTCAAAAGGGACAACTTTCATGAAGAAGTCGGACGCGAAATCATAACACAGCAGCCGCCATCCCATCTAGAAAGGGGAAAGATGAGATCCGGGGAAGAGGGGGAAGACGTTCTTCATCTCGCTCCACGGTCTTTGACCTCCTAGCCATCACACCCTCATAGCCATTACTTGTACTTGAGAGAGAGATATTCACCATGCTAGATTAGGGTTTGAGATTGTTTCTTCCTATCTTGAATTGTGTTGGATTACTTTTCTATCCTTATTGTGGATCTCCATGGTAATATCGAGAAGAACTCCCTTTATTTAATTATATCGATGATGCTTTCTTCTCTCATGTGTGAGTAAGTTCCTTGGGCGTGGGAGATGTAAGGGATTGGTGAGATGTGATGTGCCTCTATATATTTTCCATTAGTTTGTGATTGATTTTAATTACTACATTATGTGTAGTTTACTATCTATGGGATGCCTAATGCTTGTTGTCCAATTAAGGGCCCAGACAACATGATGCTTTGTTCTACATAGATAGGATCTTGTTTGCTAGCGGGCCGGCAACCCCCGAGTGACACGGGGATATCAATGGGAAACTAGTTTGACTCGAGGATAACGAGGAACCACTATGCTTATTGCATTAGTCCAATCCAAGGAGCTTATTTGCTAAGAAACCCAAGGATATTAATCATCTAGTGACTGACCATGGTTTTGGTAACAGGCCAGTAGGATTACTGAAGTTGGGATGAAATCTACCAAGAGGAGTTCCGGCTAATTATGGGTTGCTCGCCTACACATATATTTATAAGATTATAATTGTTACACTTATCATTCATCCACCTGGCATAGTCACTATCAGCATGAATTGTATCTTCCCGCACCTTCTTTGTCATCTGCAGAAAACCACAAACAATCGAATTGTTCTTTACATTTATGATTTTTATTCCTGAAGTTTACATTTTAGTTTTAATTAAATACATCTAGTTTAATCCAAATTTCATTCTTATTTCCACACTTGCAGTCAATTCACTCGAAGACCTATGACAACTTTGAGTGTGATAGAGACTTCACTCATAGACACTTACCTTTGGGCTCCCTGTGGGATCGATGTCTATACTTAGAAACTAGCTACAAATGATCTTTGCACTTGCAAACATCACTGATCGACCATGTCAACGCGCCCGCTCCAATCGATCCAACTCCGGAGTGGTCCTTATTGGATGCCACGGTGGTCTCGTGGCTCTACGGATCCATCTCCCTCGGCCTCCTCGACACCGTCATGACGCAGGGTGAAGATCCTCTTGCCGTCGATCTATGGACAAGCATGAACGGCCTCTTCAATGACCACAAGATCAATCGCCAACTCCACATCTCCACCAAGCTCGGTGAGATCAAGATGGGTGAACTTTCCATGATCGAGTACCTGAAGAAGATCAAGGCCCTCGCCGATGGTATAGCAGATCTCGGAGCACTGGAAGAAGATGCCAATCTGGTGATCCACTGCCTCAATGGCCTCATTGAGTAGTACGAGCATGCCACCGAATTGATCTCCCTCATGACCGAGATCACCTTCGAGAAGTGCCGTTCTCTCCTCGTGCTCCAAGATATGAAGCAAAAAAATCACCGAGCCCGCAACTCCGACATGGCTCTCGTCATTGACAGCGCCGACCCTGGCAAAGGCAGCGACAACCGCTGCAAGAAGAAGAAGGTTGCGGCTGAGGCCGCCAAGGAGGGAGCTATCATCTAGCACCAGGCCCCTGCTGCACCACCGGCCGTCACTATGCCAACCTGGCCCACGCCGCAACTCCCATGGAACGGCATGATCCAGATGTGGCCCTATGGTCAGGCAAACAGCTACGTGCCACGTCCTATGCCCACGCCACACGCCTTCTATGTGCAGGGCATTATAGTGTGCTGCACTCCTCCTATGGATACGACTATGGCTATGCACCCTCGCCCCTGCCTACGGCTACGGCACCGCTCCTTCGTCATCAGCACCATCATCACCGGCTCCATCAACCACCTCGTGGGATCAGTCCACGCTCATGCACCAGTTCCAGACGATGGGCTTACAAGCACCCACTGAATGGGTAATGGACACCGGTGCCTCCTCCCACTTCACGGCCAACCCTGGTATGCTCACCTACGTGTCTCCCCTACCTCTTCTCCTTGTGTTGTTATTGTCGGTAATGGCTCCACTCTTCCGATCACCACTACCGGACATGCACATTTTCCTATTTCCATCTACAAGCGTCCCCTTCATCTTCGTAATGTTTTAGTTGCTCCTAACATAGTTAAAAATCTTTTGTCGATTCGTCAGTTCACCATTGCTAATCGTGTTTCCATCGAATTTGACCCTCTTGGTTCTTCTATGAAGGATATTCAAACCAAGAACGAGATTCTCAGATGCAATAGCCTCAGAGCTCTCTATCCTATCTGCACCTCCTCCACCATTCGCCCACATGCCTTCCTCATCATCGATCCTGCTCTATGGCACCGGAGGCCTAGACACCCTGGACGACCCGTCATGGAGTCTTTAGCTCGCTCTTCGTTATTCCTAGGGACAAGAATAAATCTATGTTCTGTCATGCTTGTAAATTAGGTCGTCATGTTCGTCTTCCTTTTTATTCTACTAATCGTGTAACACATTCTCCATTTCAAATTAGTTGAGAGTATTTCTAGCTTTAAGTATTATTTTGTTTGCCTCGAGGATTTCATTCCGTATGCCTGGGTTTATCCTCTACGTGCTAAGTCAGAAGTTTTCTCGCACTTATCGTCCCTTCATGCCTTAGCCCGTACTCAGTTCCATGCAAACTTGCATGCTATTCATTGTGATAATGGTCATGAGTTCGATAATTCCCTCCTCCACTCTTTTGCCCAACGCTATGGAATAGCACTCCGCTTTTCATGTCCATATACCTCACAACAAAACGATAAAACCGAGAGGATTATTCGCACCCTTAATGACATTACTCACATGCTTCTAATTCAAGCAAGTGTGCCACCACGCTTTTGGGCTGAGGCTCTTCATATAGAGTATTATTTCATAATCGACTGCCTTCCAAGGTAATCTCGGACAATGTGCCTTTTCGAGCTCTTCATGGTGTAGACCCTGCGTATGCTGGTCTTAGGGTCTTCAGAGTGTTGGATACGACAACTACTTCTGGAGCTTCATCGATCGGTGTCTGATGCTTCCGTCGTCTTCTATGACAATGTGAGTTCAGTTTACATGACACAGAATCCAGTGCATCATCAACGCACCCAACATGTGGAAATTGATCTACACTTTGTCAGAAATCACATGACAACTGGTGAGGTTAGGGTTCTACACGTTCCTAGTTCGTCTCAGTTTGCAGACATCTTCACCAAAGGATTACCGTCGCCTATCTTCTTAGATTTTCGGGACAGTCTTAATATTCATCAGACGCCCATTTTTGACCGAGGGAGGGTGTTAGAATATGTGACTATATTGTGTTTATATAGGTATATGGTCATATTGTGTATTCCTTTTGTATGTGTCCGTGTTGTATGAGACTAGGACTCCCCTTGTAAACGTCCTGTATAATGAGCAATACAAGGCACAACTATGTGTGGTTTCTCCTATCTTACATTACTGTCCTAAATCTGTTTCACCAGATTCATAAGGTCCTATTTTGCAAATCATTATTGTCAACTGTTTTGACATTCACACCATTATATATAATGTGTTATAGCATTTTTGTGACAAAGTGATACTTCTGTTTTTCTAGTATATACCATGACCATCTATCAGTTAACAGAACTTTCAAGATGTCATGTATAACTGTAAAACACACTTAGTCGAAAGTCAAACTTTCTCTAGACCAAAATTATAATTGCTAACCTTGAAGTCGTCTAATACTTCTATATCTATGTAAATTCTAATCAAAGTGCAACACTTTCACTTTGATGTCCAGCCACACTTTCATTGTGGTCAAACTTAACTCTGATTTAGTGATTCAGAAATCAATCTAGAATCGTTTTTCTTCACTACTAAGAACCACATTATGTCAAGTATAAACAACATGGATTTCACCTTGAAAAAACTGTGGCCAATGCATAGTTGATGGAGTGCATCCCTTTTCCCCGTTTTAACCATCATCGTAAATATCGGGTCATTACTCAAGACTTCTCCTAATCATTCAAGTAAGAACCAATTCTTTGCTTGAATCCATTCTAAACCATTTTCAGAATCTCAACTAGGTCCTTTTGAACACTTCCAGAATTCTCCAAGCATTTTGACATTTTAATGTTCATTAAACATCCTGATCCAATCAAATAGATCCACTATATTTAATATATGTTGAATTTCATCCATCTAATGATCTAATCATTATTAATACCGAATACATTGTTCACTAATATGTCGATTACATATTCAAGAACATTGTCATGCTCCCACTCAAATATTTCATCAATATTTGATATTCTAGGATGTAACTCATCTCCCGCTCAAATATGTCGAACACATATTTTGTTTGGGAAAATATCTTACTTCCCACTCAACTTGCAGACTTCTCTCAATAATCCTGGCAAATACAAAATTCTTTGATCTTACATCAAATCAAGAATTTTCTGTTACAAGACTTCAGCAAGTCTTGATTGATCAAAACCTGACTGTTGTACCAGTTACAACCTTTCTCTTCATACTCTTGAAGACTTTCCAGTTTTAAATAGTCCTTTACCAATTCCCAAATTGGACTTATTTGCTGCTTAAATCCAATAGACATTAAGCATTTGTCAAAACAGCTTTGTGACATAATAAGCTTTTATGTCTTTGTTTTAAGTTTCATTTCTACCCTTTCAACTTTGAAGTTTTATTGGGAAGGATTAAGTAAATTACATTACTTAATGAGATCAAGTAACTTTTACTTCATAATCTCAAATGTTACTTAATTTGGGATTTCATGACTCTGAGTCATTTCTTGTACTTAGTTCCATCAAACTTTCTTTGTAGTTCATAGGTATTTCTTATTCCAATAATGGGACAAGTGAATCAAGAATGAAATTCTGCAACTGGAAGAACAAGTTCTTGAATCCTACTTTCACAAAGTATTAGCTGAAACACTTTATGATCATATCATTCTAGTTTCCCTCTATTTGTGAAGTTTGTTTCTGGAACATATTCTGTTTTACATTCTTGACAATTCGGAGGTAAGGTCGAAACCTTTTGCTTACACTTTTGTCTTCCCACTAACACTTCCATGAGAACCTTTTCTCAAAAGAAGTACCTCGCTGAGACGATACAAAATTTGTCTTCTTTGGGCATTAGTTTGGAATTTGTATTTATAGTCTTACTAAGAACGTACCATAAAGACTTACTATTTGTAGCGATCTCGAACTATTGAGGTCTCTGGAAACTCGAGCTTTCCATATCTCATATGGTGTTGTTTCTGCGAATCATTTAGATGTTCCTAATACTTTCGAGTGTTTACTAATTCAATATGTAACTCTAATTCTTAACGTTAAACCATTCGAAGATCATTTGGACCATATGCATCTTATACACTATTATTATTATGTTTTAGGCATATCAATACTATTTGATTAGTCAAATCACCATAATTCGTGAAACTATTTTCACAAGTCCCTTATATGCCAACTTGCTATTAACTTGAATTCGAAATCACTTGGATCAAATCACAAAGACTTTGGAATTCCTTTTAATCTTATATCCATTTCATTTTTGAAATCCTTTGAACAATTCAAATAGTTTCAATCTTGTGTTTCATCAAGTAAATACTCATATTTACTTAAACTCACTAAAGTAATGATTTCCACTATCTATTGAAAATACGATACATCATATGTATAAAATTCAACACTTCTTCGCATATCACCATTTTACCAGAATGCGGAGTTTTAGTCTTCCTGCCTGACGAGGCATGGTTCTGCAAAGTCTCTAGATGAAATATCTAAGACTCCGATCTTCATTAACATGAAAAACATGCAGTAACCATAATGACTTAAACAATAGTGTTATTCATTATCAAGACTTGAATATAGTTTGGAAACTTTCATAAACATCCTTTTATCATAAGGATAAAGACTAGAATAACATGCTCATAATCCCAATATGAATCATAAAAGAGATCATTCATGAAACAGAACAACTGAATTTTTTCATATTAATATGAATAACCATCTCACAATAAGCAAGACACACTCATAAGTTTAACAAACTTGATTACATAACGTGAAAAACTTCGAGGGAAGGAGTGTCGTCGACCATCAACTAGCTTGCTTGCCATCATCATGCCTTCAACGCCTCATTCCATCCTGTAACTCTCATGTAGAGGGTCCTGTTTTCACTAAAACAAGATTAAGTATCCAATACTTGAAACCTACATAAGCGTTTCATGGAAACATTCATTCCTTGTATATCATATATACACTTTCGTTGACGACGATCCCAACTTTTGAGTTCGACCTTGGCGAGGTGTCATGGCGGTCACGAAGAGTCATATCTTCTCTACCATCAGATTCATCAGGGAAATCTTCTAGGGGTTCACAAAGAACATATAGGAGATGGTTTTCTATGAGGATACTACTTAGGCGTTGGTATCAGTCGATGAAATCCGACCCATCTAACTTAAGTTTCTCCCCGTTCATTAATGGACTATAGATGTCCTAAACTAAGGGAATGGCTATAATCTACAAGATATTTGCAAAAAGTACTTAGTCTAAGTTCATAATATGGAGTTTAGATGCACTCCCACTTAAACTATCATCCCTAAAGATAGTTTAGTGATTACACGACCCCTTTTCTCCACATCATCCCTGATCATCATGGCCTTTGATGTGGGTGCTAGGGTGGACTTTCCCGATCGATCACATCATCCATGTGACTTGTGCTTGATCTTTTGATCGTTGTGTTCCGAGGACATATCTGCATATGCTAGGATCACCAACTCAACCTTAGTGTATACGCATTGGAACATGGCTTACACCCACCGTATGCAAACGCAAATATGTCTAACACTCGATCGTCATGGCCTGCCTCATAACGGAGAACTTTCTTGGTGGTGCACACTAAGGCAGAACACTTTCATTGGTATTTAATAAGGGATCATCCTATTTAAAATGCTACCATTGTGTATCTAATACTAGCACTCAAATAAGATGCAAACAAAAGATTAAATCATATTTAATCATATGTGACGTGACATGGTTGTCTTCCCGCTCCATGATCTCCATTAGGTGCTCCATCTTGGCGCCAAGTCCATAACGCCATCGCTCTTATCATTCATTATCGCGATGATTATCAGAGCCCTAGCATCCGAGGTGCCATGTTTCCGCGCTGGACGAGCCCTGCAGCCTAAGGGCCCCCGCCTTTGTGAGGTAGGATGCCTCCAAGAGGAAGGGCGCCCCTCCAGGGGGCGGGCCTGACTGGACCTCACGAGGTTATCTCCTAGAGGAGGCTACCGCGGCCTCGAACAATGCACCCGAGCGTCGGATACTCCTGTGCACATACGGGGTAGAATGGTAACTACGTCGTGCAGAGTTTGGTGTGCAACCCCGACATCGAGTATAGCCAGTATCAACCGCCTCGGAAAGAGGACCTGGTCCACCCTCCCTTTTGCATGGCTGGGACAAGTGGCCTCGAGGCAGAGGGCCCTCCTAGTTACCGTTTTGGTGAAAGGAGGGAAAAACTAGAAAACACCAGATGAAGACAAACGACATCGATAAAGGACACTTCACGGAAGGACGAAGGGAAGCGCGGTGTGCTGAACCAAGTCCACCAAAAAATAGTCTCCTGGACCGAGATCACGAGGAGTGGCACTATAGACCCCTTCTAGCTCGTGAACCGGGGGAGGATGTCCAACATGGCCCTATATAAGGCACCCTTCTCCTACCTTGTAATGGGACAGATCCAAGAGATCTAAAACCCTAGGATTTCATCCACCACTGTAACCTCTCGAGGCAAGCGAGCAATACAACCAAGTAGGAGTAGAGGCTTTACCTCCTCACGAGGGTCCCGAACCTGGGTAAAAAAAACCGGTGTCAACTCTCTGTCGTGCATCCGCTCCACCACCGTAGCCATCACCGGACTCCTTCGAACTCGCGTGTTCAACCCCCTCATGAACCAAGGGATCGTTGGAACCTAGTTCCTTCACGGGAGAAATATCCTACATTTGGCGCGCCAAGTAGGGGGCTGAGGCGTGTTTTCTAGACGAGGGCGGCTCCTCCTACCATCTGTCGCAGGAGCCAGCCCCCTCCTCGCACAGCATCACATTGCTCTCCGGCACCGCGTCTTCTCGTGGCCACCTCGAGCTGCTCACCCCTGAGGCCGCCAGGTGCATGGTGTGCGAGCTCCTGGACCACCTGCCGGCCGAACAAGGTAAAGAGAAGTGGCGCGACCGTATCACCGAGCTCCTCAACACCACAACTCTTTCCCCGAAGAGCCCGGGGGCTCCAACCACCGGTGGGGTACCGGGGGCTAGGGGCTCGGTTCTGCCCTATTAGCGTGGGGGTGCAGCAAAGCCAGGCGACGCCTCGCCACCACCCGCAGACAACTTCCAGATCATCTCCCCTCATGTCGCTGCGATGCCACCACGCGAGTGCAAGGACCGCCTCATCAAGGAAATCGCCACTGCGGGGCTGCAGAACCGCGCATCCCTCGACAGTGGCAGGGCGGTCCAGGCCAACGGCTGCCTTGCCTTCACCAAGAACCTCCGCCGTGTGGTCTAGCCACACAAGCTCCACCCAAAAATGTCGGCGCGCTACGATGGCACCACAAACCCCTGTGAGTTCCTCCAGCTTTACACCACATGCATCGAAGCGGCAGGAGGAGACGACTGTGTCATGGCAAACTGGTTTCCCCTATGCCTGAAGGAGGCGGCCAACACCTGGCTGATGAACATCCCTGAGGAATTGATCAAATCATGGGCGGAGCTCAGCTCCCTCTCCATCTCCAACTTCAAGGGGACTTACGAGCGCCTGCTCACCTACTACGACCTCCGCCTGATACACCAGCAGCCTGAGGAGACCCTCTTCAAGTTCCTACAGGGGTTCAGTCGAGTCCGGAACAAGATTCCCAAGATCTCAGACTCCAATGTCATCACAACCTTCTTCGAGGGTGTGAAGGATGTCAAGATGAGAGAAAAGATCGGGATTAGGAGTGAGAGCCTCACCACCACGGCCGAGCTCTTTGTCATGGCTGAGAAGTGTGCCAAAGCCGAGGCGGGGCGGATGTTCGGCCTCGCAGAGGAGGAAGTTGCTCCCAAGGCCTCCGGTTCATCCAAGGGTAAAGACAAGGAGCCCAAGCGCAAGACTACCACCGTACTGTCGGCCAAGGCGGAGCGGAAGAGCCCTCACGAGGGGGCCAACGAGCGGGAGCGAGATGACAGCTCGTAGCACCACTTACACAAGAAGCAGGCCACCCCATCGACAATTGCTACGAGCTCAATAAACTCCACGACTTGCGCAACAACCAGAGAATGGGAAGGCCGGGAGGCGAGCGAGGAGGCCAAGGTTGGGGAAACCAGGGAGGAAACCGCTGGGACAACAACTCTGGCAGGCATGACGCCTCTCACGCAGGTCACCAAGCCAACGCCATGCAACAGCATCCGCACCCATAGGAGAAAGAACACACTAAGGATCCTGGGGCTACCAGGTGTGCCAAGGTGCCATAACCTGCATCCTTGGTGGCTCCCAAGCCCCGATGTCCAACCGACACTTCAAGCTGCTCACGCACGAGGACGCGGTCGCCGGACAAGGAATCCCCTCGCCAAAGCTCAGGTGGTCCTAGTGCACCATCACCTTCGACACCAGCGACCACCCCATCTCCACCAGGCCCGTGGGAACACTCCCCCTGATCTCCACCCCTACCATCAACAACATCGCTGTTGTGAAGACCCTCATCGATAGAGGCACGGGCTTGAGCATGATCTCCATCAAGACCTTGACCCAGCTGCAAGTGCCTTAAGACAGGTTGATGCTGACCATGCCATTCTCCAGGGTGACGAGAGGATCCACCACACACATCGGGTAGGTGCGCCTCTCTGTAACGTTCATAACACGTGACAAGTACCACACCGAGCTCATCAACTTCAACATGGCGCACATCAAACTCCCGTACAATGTCATCCTCGGCTACCCTATGTTGGCCAAGTTCATGGCCGGCACTCACCATGCCTACAACATGCTCAAGATTCCTGGTGGCAGTGGTGGGGTCATCACGGTCCGTTGTAACGAAATGGAAGCCATGTGCTCCCTGGAGCACGCCTACAAGACCGCTACCGCCACCTATCCCGGGGATGTGGATGCCCTGGACTACGTCGGAGGCTCCACTAGAAGGAAGCAAATGATGGCCCTGAAGAACGCCATGGCAAAAAGGGCGGCAGCCGTGTTGTTCCCACCTGCCCTCTCGAGGGTGGAAGCGCCTCCTGAGGATGGCGATGGCGCGAGGGCTCCAGACTTCCCCATGGACTGTACCAACGCACATAAAATACCTGCCACCCCCACGGTGGCAACTAACCGGCTAGGAGGGCCGGTGATCCAGGTTACCGAGAGGTGGACAAAACTCTCCAAGCGACACGCCTAGATCCGTGACTTTTTGAAGGTGAACCTCGAAAACCCCCATCCCTTACGGTTTTTTTCCTTGTCAGACCCTATGCAGACCACGGTGGCATTTGTAATAAGCCTACACTACTGGCGCTCCTTTGGATCTTGTGTTGAGTGCATGACCGGCTATTTGGTTTTTCCTTCGAAAAAGCATTATTTCAGAAAAACCGCACCACACGATTTCCCTCATACACTCCGCACGAGCGGAGGCTAGAGACGGTACCCTTCACCAGGCCGGCTCGGCTCCCTATCGGAATCAGGCCATAAAGTCTAGAGCTCTCAACTTAGGGGACAAACCTGACCCGGAGTTACCTTGTCACATGGTTCCTGGTGCCTAAAAACCTTGTGTGACGTGTGTACGGGCTTCTAATGGTGAGTGCTTTTTTCCTATGGCCCTCTCCCGATGAGGTCTATGGCGCACCTTATCAGGGCCTATAGTGTCGAGCTCTAAACTCTATGGTCTGTTCCTCAGCCGAGAGTTACCTCACCCATGGTCCCTGACCTTGTTTTTATCCTCACGGCGGCTCATGAGGCCCTGTCCTCCGTAGACCGAGCACGTCGGGGCCTAAAGTGTCGAGCTCTGAACTCTACGGTCTGTTCCTTGGCCGAGAGTTACCTAACCCACCGTCCCTGTCCTCATTTTATCCTCGCAATGGCTCAGGAGGCCCTGTCCTCCACATCTTGATCTCGTCAGGGCCTAAAGTGTCGAGCTCTGAACTCTATGGCCAGTTCCTCGGCTATGAGTTACCTCACCTACGGTCCCTGACCTCATTCTTATCCCTGCAATGGTTCATGAGGCCCTGTCCTCTACAGCCAGATGTCGTCAGAACCTAAAGCGTCGAGCTCTAAACGCTATGGCCCGTCGCACGGTCGTGAGTTACCTCACCCACGGTACCTGGCCCTATTTCTATCCTCGCGATGACTAATGAGGCCTTGCCCCTCGGCAGCCCAAACTTGCCAGACCTAAACTCCACGGCTCACTAATCGGTCGTGGGTCACCTCACCCCCTAAAAGCCTCGGCACAGGGGCTGAGTGAAGGAACACTTAACCCTGCAGTTTCTCCTTGAGGGACCCGCAGGATGCTCCTGGAGACACCCTCTTTAGTAGTTAAAGCTTGGAGGGGCTGAAAGGCATGAGTCCTAAAAACCTACGACCCGAGGCGAAGTCGGTATCTCGCTCGCGGTTCGCCCCCACTAGAGGCACCCGAAAAGGGCACACGGATCTCATGAGGCCGCATCTCTTCTCAAGAGGGTGACCTCCAGAAGTTAATAGGGACCCCTCCTCGAGGGTACGCGCATAAGTAACTCCTCGTGAGAACCTCCTGGACTCGCTACAGTCCATGAGACACGAGGAGCCATCCACCCGAGGCGCCTAGATCCCCACCAACCCGATCGAGCGCAGCCCGCTCCATGACGGGCCGGTCCTATAGCTAAAGGGAGCCCCCACTGGCAGCATGTTCGAAGTGCCGCCCTGGGAGATCGCCTCCCCATGCATCCTATCTTCAACCACGCCTCGCAAGGCGTACACCCCTAGACGTTCGACCCTACAGCGAGCGTGCTCGGTGCTCCCAAAAGGTCGTCCCTGCAATAAAGGAAACATGAGCTGCCACCGCGGACCTCAGCAAGAGACCACAACGTAGTAAACACGCCAAGGAAAAAAACAACCAGCATAAAGATCTACTTACAGACATAGAAGACAAGTCTTTCCTGCAAACTCCACACGAGAACAAAGCACTAGATGGTGTCACCCTTTGTGGGGAGGTTCACCCATAAAGTCCCAATTATAAGGCAAAAGGGGGGTCGACAACTGCTTCGGAATCACGCCTCCGGGGACCGGGCCTGACGCCCCTGGGTAGCACCGTGGCGATTGCGCCTACGGGGCGGGCCGGAGAAGAGGGGGGAAGTCGAAGCGACACAACTTCAGGTCGAACGCGGAGATGGAGAAGTCCCCATTGCCATGGTACCAAAATCAAAGCGTGAAGCCGCATTGGATATGGTGCTCGAAGAGGAAGCGGCGCTAGCCGCCGTTGAGGAACTTCTCACCATCGGAGAAGGTCAAGATGTTCACCTCCCACTTCTCACACCCCCCTGGAATGGCGTAGCTGCGCCACGCCTAGGAGGTCATGCATGGTCCCACGCACGAACCGCGGGGAAGCTCCACCCTCACGAGCTAGTCCGGACCATCAAAGATTATGATGAAGTCAATGACCCACTCCGGCTCGGGGTCATCTTCAATCTTGATAACCACGGGAGCGGGGGTCCCCAGCGGAAGTGCCACGGCAGTAGAGGGAATGCTTGGGCCAGAGCCGACTCCAGACCCCCCACCGTGCCCTCCGCAGTGCCCCTGTCGTTTCTCGCGGGGACGGCACCGGACGCGCTTGGGGAGAGTTTCCCCCGAGGCCGCGCTCGTCTCCGTAGGAGCAAGCATGGCAAGAGCTGTGCCACGGCTACCACTCCTCCATCGACCGCTTCTGCGAGGGCGCCCTTGACCGCGCCTCACTGGAGGTGTCTCAATGATGTCTGCAAGTGCATAGATCGTTTGTAGCTAATTTCAAAGTATAGATATCGATCCCATAGGGAGCCCAAAGGTAAGTGTTTATGAGTGAAGTATCTATCACACTCAAAGTTGTCATAGGTCTTCGAGTGAATTGACCGCAAGTGTGGAAATAAGAATGAAATTTGGATTAAACTGGATGTATTTAAATAAAACTAAAATGTAAACTTCAGGAATAAAAATCATAAATGTAAAGAACAATTCGATTGTTTGTGGTTTTCTACAGATGACGAAGAAGGTGTGGGAAGATACAATTCATGGTGATAGTGACTATGCCATGTGGACGAATGATAAGTGTAACAATTATAATCTTATAAATATATGTGTAGGCGAGCAACCCATAATCAGTCGGAACTCATCTTGGTAGATTTCATCCCAACTTCGATAATCCTACTAGCCTGTTACCAAAACCATGGTCAGTCACTAGACGATTAAGATCCTTCAGGTTGCTTAGCAATCAAGCTCCTTGGATCGGACTAATGCAATAAGCATAGTGGTTCCTCGTTATCCTCGAGGCAAACTAGTTTCCCATTGATATCCCCGTGTCACTCTCGGGTCGGTGGTCTGATAGCAAACAAGATCCTATCTATGTAGAATAAAGCATCATGTTGTCTGGGCCCTTAATTGGACAACAAGCATTAGGCATCCCATAGATAGTCAAGCACACATAATATAGTAATTAAAATCAATCACAAACTAATGGAAAATATATGGAGGCACATCACATCTCACCAATCTCTTACATCTCCCACGCCCAAGGAACTTACTCACACATGAGAGAAGAAAGCATCATTGATATAATTAAATAAAGGGAGTTCTTCTTGATATTACCGTGGAGGTCCACAATAAGAATAGGAAAGTAATCCAACACAATTCAAGATAGGAAGAAACAATCTCAAACCCTATCTTGCAAGGTGAAGATCTCTCTCTCTCAAGTACAAGTAATGGCTATGAGGGTGTGATGGATAGGAGGTCGAAGATCATGGAGCGAGATGAAGAACGTCTTCCCCCTCTTCTCCGGATCTCTTATTTCCCCGTTCTGGATGGGATGGCGGCTGTTGTGTTATGATTTCTTGTCTGTCCTCTTCATGAAAGTTATCCCTTTTGATAAGACGGAGGCGGCGACAACTATACAGTAGGAACTATACGGCTAGAAAAATATTCCCGCCGTATAGTTGCTCGTTAAAGCTTCTGTATGCCTCCCTCGATTTCTTCCAAAAAGAGAGTTGCTTGTTTTTGCCTGAATATTGTGTCTCTCTTGTTAAAACCTTCTGTTGACATTCAGAACCTGAAACACACATTAAAAACCAAGTTTTCTTTGCTACCGAAGTATTAGCATTAGGTAAAGCTATAAAACGATCAAATCCAGAAGAAAACTATCAATAAAAACTATCAAAAATATGTCGAATCTCACAGCTATCACTCCACCGCCTCCAACATCACCGCCTTGCCTTTATCCTCATCCGAGAAGTGCGGAGGTGTCATGGAGAGGAGGAGGGTTTTCCACTCGGGAGCGCGAGCAAGGAAGAAAGAAGACAACAGAGTGGGAGCGAAAAATTCTTCCCCCACCTTTAACCGTGCCCGTCGAAAAGACGTATCACTGTGCCGCCCGCACAACATTAACCGCCGGGTCCCACGTGCCATCACATCGTGGGAATGACTCCCAAAGCGGGAACCATTCGTCTCTGATCTACGGGCGAGCGCCCGTGGCTATTTGAGCTTCACGACTAGGATTCGAGCAAGTCGGGTCCTTGTTAACCGGGTGACAGCAGGGGCCCGCCCATCATCTGGGGCCACTTGCCCCTTCGGACCCCTAAGGGGGCGCGTGCAGGCCAAGCGCCCGGGGGCTACTTTCGGAGCCCAATTGTAGCACCCAGGTAAAACCACTACTAGAAAATCGAGTGTTGTTTTTATTTTATGTATCATCATGACTACATGCTCATGTCATCATGTCACATTGCATTTGAGCATCGTCATGTCATCATGCATTTGTCGTCTAAAATTATTTTCTAAAAGCCTATACTTGTTTTCTAAATACCCCCGTCTTTTATTTCAAATCAAAACTCGGGCTTATCCAGAATATTTTGTTTGTCAAAAACTAATCGCAAAATGTTTTGTTTTAACATAAATAAATAATAATAATAATGAAAGAAAACAAGTTTATAAAAGTTTCCGGGGAGGCAGCCTAACCTTTCGGGCCAGGCCACCTACTACCCGGCCCAAAAGAAACCCTAGCTAAACCCTAGACCTAACCCGCTGCCGTCGCCACTCACTCATGTGGCGACGTACAATAACCCTAGACCAACCACACACACACGTTGCAGCGGCGCAAGCGACCCAGCCCCACCCGTTGACATGCTACCGTTCCCAGCGTCCCTCACCCTGTCTTTCTCCCTGCACGTGGGACCCACCCTACCAACCACGCCCGATCAAATCCACAACCACCCCGTCGCTCGCACACTCTCTGATCCCGTGAGCCCCCGCTCCCCTCACGCGCTTCCCTACCCCACGCGGGTCCCACCCAGCACATCGCTCCTGCACGCCACCTCCTCTTCCTTCCCCGCGTTTCCCTTTTTCCCTGCACCGCCGTTGCCTTCGCTCCTCTCTATCATCGCCAGCGGCTTCTCGTCTTGATCTGCCCCAGCCCCAAGCTCGCCATGCTCCGCCGCCAGGCTCTCCTCTAGCCTGCCATCCTCCCCCTTCCGCTTCCCTAGGCGTCGCCCTGGCCTCTCATGGTCAACCTCCGCCCCCGCGACGACCCTGCTCCAGCCGCCTGCGCTGCCTCACGTCGTCGCCTGTGTGGCCCCTGCCTCTCTCATCCGGGAGCCGCAGAGAGCCGCCGTCCCTCGCTTGCGCTGCCAGGGGTGCGCGAACCCCTCTGCTGCCGCGCCTCCCTCTCTTTAGGCGCCTTCTGCCGCTTGTCTGGCCGCCCCGCCTCTTGGAGCTCCCTCTATGCAGCCGCACGTGACCCCGACGTCCGTCGTTGTCGCCTGGGCCGCGTGCACGTCCCTGAGCCACCCCACCCTGTTGCGCGGCTGCTTTGGTACCCGCCGCTGTGCGCGCTCCTTCAAGCCCTGCCTCCTCTGCAGTTCGCCGTCCCTTGCTGGCGCTCCCCTTCGCCCGGGGTTGCCACCGCGGCTCTCCTCGGCCATCCCCTGGCGTCGCCCTCCCGGAGCCCCTACCTGTGCGCCGACCGTGGCCCTCCTCTGCATCGACCCCGCTCCCATGGAATTCCATCGCCTCTCCTCTGCAGTACCGTTGCCCCTAGTGGATATCGATGTGAGATGCGCTATCATATCCATGTCTGTTTGTAATCGGTGCTTCAACTGTTGTGTTGCCTGCTTCTTGCTCGGATCCCGATGGTGCAGTGGTATGCAACCGATGTGAGGTGATGCGCGTGTAACCCGAAGACCTCCTTCCCGGATCCGGTGATCAAGACCCCGGACGCCATGACCTCCTTCCGAACCCGATGACCCGAAGTTCTCCTTCACGGAATGCCAAGACCCATCCCCGAACCCTGAAGACCCTAGTCCCGAGGATCCGAAGCCCTGAACCAAGATCGCCTCCCCAGACACCATGACCGTCTACACGGATTCGAAGACCCGAACCCTCAGAACCCCATGATCGTCGACCCTAAACGTGCGACCCTAAGCCTCTATTTTTGTAATATGATATTTGACTTGTTGCATATTATATATATTCACGTTGCATACATCGCATCATGTGTTTGGGGGCATTATGCCGATTCATCTCATAATTAAATATGGAGACCATATGTGGGCTATTTTAATCTTATATTGGCTCTATTTAAATTTGTGCAGCGAACCAATGCCATGTTTTGCCTTGGTAAACAACATTTAAATTGCGGGGTACCTAAATAACTTGAACCATATAATTAAATGTAGGGACCCCGGTACCGCTTAATATTGCCTAGTCGCATCGCATATTTGCCATGTCATGCATCATACATGTATCATGCCTGATCTTCTGCCCTAGTATTAAATAGTGCATTCGGTGTTTCTTTTAGTGCTTTCGTTCTTCGTGGATTAGGCCGTTGAGTTGATGCGAGTATCGACAAGTTCTTCGGATAATGTATCATCGACAGTGTTTCCCAGGCGAGCATTCTTCCCCTTTCTACCTATTTTGCATTTATAGTCTTTATTTCCTCCTGTTGTTCTATTGCTATCCGTATCGCGATGCTTTAGTGTTCCGTACCAGATATATTCCGTGTAGCCTTTATATTGCCTTGGACACCTCCTATTACCTGTTGTTTGGTAGATAGATGGTCTTGCGAGTCGTAGTCGCTTGCTCAGGTGCGATCCCGTGTCGTGAAGTACCACACAGTTGTTGGAATATTGTCATATTCTTTACGATGGAGAGGATCATGACCTTAAATACAACTATTAAATTGCTGGATAACTAATGAAAGAGGCATCGGTGGGCAATATATGCTATTTGGTTTTTCATGTCCACTTGTGTCCCGTAGGCGCCGAGTACTTGATACCTGTTCCTTGACTATTCGCACTATCCACATACGGGAGACTCTATGAATCCCCCTTAGCCAGAGCTTGATTCATTTCTTATTTCTTGGGGCCACAAACTAGTTTGGGGCTTTATTACTATCCTGTACTTATGCAATGCTTTACTGCTTTATTTAAGATTGTGGGTGGAGCACCTGTACTGTTTTGGATCGTGCCACGTTTTCGCGGTATCGACAAGCCCAGTCACACTTTCGGGTTCCCAATCGTTTACAGCCGTCGTCACAAACCCTGGGTCCGTTCCGGAGCCGGCCAACTTCGTTGCGGGTAGCTTAGTAGGGTGGCCCCCTGAAATCTTTTATGAATCCTCTGATTGCTTTGTCGTGAAAGCCTCGTTGGGTTTTGATTTGGTTTTTCCGAGGTTGATCGTGTGTGTGTTGCTATTTGTGCACCCCTATAGGGTAAATCTTTCTGAAAGCCGTGTCCGCGGTTATGGACGACTTGGAGCACAGTATCTCGATCATAGACAAGCATAACTAAAGTAGTGCTATAAATTGACTTAATATGTGACTAGTAATCAGCTTCACTACAATGGAATGGACAATAAAAGTGCCAACAACTAGTGGAACTGGGGTGTATCGTGTGATGTTATACCTGCCTAGTAAGTATCGCAACTCCAATGGAATGAAATAAAAGTGCCAACAATTGCTGGGTTTGGGATGACTCATGCTATCTATATCTGACTAGTAAGTGCTGCAACTATAATGGAATGAATAAAACTGCCAACTGTGTGAGTTCCTCGGTTTGACTTCCTCGTTTGGTCTCGAGGGGGAATACCAGGATGGGTATGATTGGTGTTAGTAAATGATTAGTTCCGAATAGGTCTTTCTTATCTCTCTCTAATAGCCAACAGTTTATCGAGTCTCTAAAGGTTGTTTAGTGCATGCTGCGGTGCCGCTTCAGTCCACCATACCTATGTAGGCGAGAGCCGCCAAATTCTAGACTCTCCGTGTACTGGCCTCAGTACTGATGCTCCTCTTTTTCCTTTCCCTTTGCCGGCACCCATTTTATTTTAGCAGATTTGAGATCGACGTCGTTAGCAAAGTTACCCTTCCGGCTTGGCCTGGGCAGGGTTATGGACGTCATTGGTTATTCTTCAGGGCTCTTAGCCCCATTTGCATCTTGTCCCTAGTCAGACGCTCTATCGTTTTCAATGTGATTTGGATCTTTGTATATTATATCTGTATTCTTGACTCATGGAGTCGTTGTTGTATATATATGTTATGTGGGTTCCATCATGGACTAATGTGTAATGGTATTACTTCGTTCTCCACCCGCACGCAAGTGACTGGTGGGAGTCCTTGAATCGTTTCTATGCGGGTTTGGCGAGAAGCGCTAAAACTTGCATATGGCCGATTCGAGGGTGTTACAAAGTGGTATCAGAGTCCAACAGTTGCGATACCCTACTGGTCCAGCCTGTAGGATAACCTAGCTAACGGCCGATGTAGAGTGTCAAAACTATTTTGTAAAATTTGGTTGGATAGATCTAATTAGGTCTGCTTTTACTTCTTACCCCTGTGCTATTCTCCTCCTACCTTCGCGTGTTTTGAATCTGCTCTCTTATCTTCTCTTCGAGTCTAGGAATTCTCGTGGTTGGGTTTCCATCGTACCTTCAGGTTTTGATTCCTTCCTCTTGCAACGGTGTTTCCACATCCGGTCTTCGTGCCATCGGAGTAACCTTCATCTATTGTACCTTTCGGTGGATCAAAACCCACTGAATTTTTTTTGTATCTTCCGATGTGTTCCAACACGACAACATCGTCTACGTCAGATCCGATGAAGAGTCTATATCACTCCTTTGTTTTTGAACCTCGTCTGTTGAGATCTTCAGTCTGAATTCCGAGAATGGGTCGCACGATCTTCTACTGAGTGTGCGGAGTAATAGTTTGGGTGCATGATGGATTGGCCCCCATGCCGACTACTCATTCTATTCGCTCTTGTACATTGAAGTGGATTAGATTGCACTTATTCCCTCCTCTCATGAAAGTTAAAGGCGGCCTTATCTTTTGATACCTTTATCTTTGTCCTTTGTCCTCCGGAGTGTTCTCTCGATGAACATGAGCAACACCCCTTGTTGGTGGTGTCGTCGATTTCAAGATGGAGCAAGAATCATTGTTAGTGGTGTCACGAGGGTTTACACAAAGCGAGAAGACCCAGATTGTCGGCCTTCTTCTCTGTACCATGAGGCGGATCTCGAGGGCGAGATCCATTGTTAGTGGTGTCGAATTATAGCACCCGGGTAAAATCACTACTAGAAAATCGCGTGTTGTTTTTATTTTATGTATCATCATGACTACATGCTCATGTCATCATGTCACATTGCATTTGAGCATCGTCATGTCATCATGCATTTGTTGTCTAAAATTATTTTCTAAAAGCCTATGTTTGTTTTCTAAATACCCCCGTCTTTTATTTCAAATCAAAACCCGGGCTTATCCAGAATATTTTGTTTGTCAAAAACTAATCGCAAAATGTTTTGTTTTAACATAAATAAATAATAATAATAATGAGAGAAAACAAGTTTATAAAAGTTTCCAGGGAGGCAGCCTAACCTTTCGGGCCAGGCCACCTACTACCCGGCCCAAAAGAAACCCTAGCTAAAACCCTAGACCTAACCCGCTGCCGCCGCCACTCACTCATGCGGCGGCGTACAACAACCCTGGACCAACCACACACACACGTTGCTGTGGCGCGAGCGACCCAGCCCCACCAGTTGACACGCTACCGTTCCCAGAGTCCCTCACCCTGTCTTTCTCCCTGCACGTGGGACCCACCCTACCAACCACGCCCGGTCAAATCCCCAACCACCCCATCGCTCGCACACTCTCTGATCCCACGAGCCCCCGCTCCCCTCACGCGCTTCCCGACCCCACGCGGGTCCCACCCAGCACATCGCTCCTGCACGCCACCTCCTCTTCCTTCCCCGCGTTTCCCTTTTCCCCGCACCACCATTGCCTTCGCTCCTCTCTGTCGTTGCCAGCGGCTTCTCGTCTCGATCCGCCCCAGCCCCAAGCTCTCCGTCCTCCACCGCCAGGCTCTCCTCTAGCCCGCCATCCCCCTCCCGCTTCCCTAGGCGCCGCCCTGGACTCTCATGGTTAACCTCCGCCCCGCGACGACCCTGCTGCGGCCGCCTGCGCTGCCTCACATCGTCGCCCGCGCGGCCCCTTCCTTCCTCATCCCAGAGCCGCAGAGCGCCACCGTCCCTCGCTTGCGCTGCCAGGGGCGCGCGAACCCCTCTGCTATCGCGCCTCCCTCTCTTCAGGCGCCTTCTGCCGCTCGTCTGGCCGCCCCGCCTCTTGGAGCTCCCTCTATGCAGCCGCGCGTGACCCCGGCGTCCGTCGCTGTCGCCTGGGCCGCGTGCACGTCCCCGAGCCACCCCACCCTGTTGCGCGGCTGCTTTGGTACCCGCCGCTGCATGCTCCTTCAAGCCCTGCCTCCTCTGCAGTTCGCCGTCCCTTGCTGGCACTCTCCTTCGCTCGAGGTCGCCACCGTCGCTCTCCTCGGCCATCCCCTGACATCGCCCTCCTGGAGTCCCTACCTGTGCGCCGACCGCGGACCTCCTCTGCATCGACCCCGCTCCCATGGAATTCCATCGCCTCTCCTCTGCAGTATCGTTGCCCCTAGTGGATATCGATGTGAGATGCGCTATCATATCCATGTCTGTTTGTAATCGGTGCTTCAACTGTTGTGTTGCCTGCTTCTTGCTCGGATCCCGATGGTGCAGTGGTATGCTACCGATGTGAGGTGATGCGTGTGTAACCCGAAGACCTCCTTCCCGGATCCGATGATCGAGATCCCGGATGCCATGACCTCCTTCCGAACTTGATGACCCGAAGATCTCCTTCACGGAATGCCAAGACCCATCCCCGAACCCTGAAGACCCCGGTCCCGAGGATCCGAAGCCCCGAACCAAGATCGCCTCCCTAGACACCATGACCGTCTACACGGATTCGAAGACCCGAACCCTCAGAACCCCAAGATCGTCGACCCTAAACGTGCGACCCTAAGCCTCTATTTTTGTAATATGATATTTGACCTGTTGCATATTATATCTATTCACGTTGCATACATCGCATCATGTGTTTGGAGGCATTATGTCGATTCATCTGATAATTAAATATGCAGACCATATGCGGGCTATTCTAGTCTTATATTGGCTCTATTTAAATTTGTGCAGCGAACCAATGCCATGTTTTTCCTTGGTAAACAACATTTAAATTGCGAGGTACCTAAATACTTGAACCATATAATTAAATGTCGGGACCCCGGTACCGCTTAATATTGCCTAGTCGCATCGCATATTTGCCATGTCATGCATCATAGATGTATCATGCCCGATCTTCTGCCGTAGTATTAAATAGTGCATTCGGTGTTTCTTTTAGTGCTTTGGTTCTTCGTGGATTAGGCCGTTGAGTTGATGCGAGTATCGATAAGTTCTTCGGATAATGTATCGTCGGCAGTGTTTCCCAGGTGAGCATTCTTCCCCTTTCTACCTATTTTGCATTTATAGTCTTTATTTCCTCATGTTGTTCTATTGCTATCCGTATCGTGATGCTTTAGTGTTCCGTACCAGATATATTCCGTGCAGCCTTTATATTGCCTTGGACACCTCCTATTACCTGTTGTTTGGTAGATAGATGGTCTTGCGAGTCATCGTCGCTTGCTCAGGTGCGATCCCGTGTCGTGAAGTACCACACCGTTGTTGGAATATTGTCATATGCTTTATGGTGGAGAGGATCATGACTTTAAATACAACTATTAAATTGCTGGATAACTAATGAAACCGGTGGGCAATATATGATATTTGGTTTTTCATGTCCACTTGTATCCCGTAGGCCCCGAGTACTTGATACCTGTTCCTTAACTATTCTCACTATCCACATACGGGAGACTCTATGAATCCCCCTTAGCGAGAGCTTGATTCATTTCTTATTTCTTGGGGCCACAAACTAGTTTGGGGATTTATTACTATCCTGTACTTATGCCATGCTTTACTGCTTTATTTAAGATTGTGCGTGGAGCACCTGTACTGTTTTGGATCGTGCCACGTTTTCGCGGTATAGACTAGCCCAGTCACACTTTCGGGTTCCCAGTCGTTTACAACCGTCGTCACAAACCCTGGGTCTGTTCCGGAGCCGGCCAACTTTGTTGCGGGTAGCTTAGTGGGGTGGCCCCTGAAATCTTTTATGAATCCCGTGATTGCTTTGTCGTGAAAGCCTCGTTGGGTTTTGATTTGGTTTTTCCGAGGTTGATCATGTGTGTGTTGCTATTTGTGCACCCCTGCAGGGTAAATCTTTCTGAAAGCCGTGTCCACGGTTATGGACAACTTGGAGCACAGTATATCGATCATAGACAAGCATAACTAAAGTAGTGCTATAAATTGACTTAATATGTGACTAGTAATCAGCTTCACTACAATGGAATGGATAATAAAAGTGCCAACAACTGGTGGAACTAGGGTGTATCGTGTCATGTTATACCTGCCTAGTAAGTATTGCAACTCCAATGGAATGAAATAAAAGTGCCAACAATTGCTAGGTTTGGGATGACTCATGCTATCTATATCTGACTAGTAAGTGCTGCAACTATAATGGAATGAATAAAACTGCCAACTGTCTGAGTTCCTCAGTTTGACTTCCTCGTTTGGTCTCGAGGGGAAATACCAGGATGGGTATGATTGGTGTTAGTAAAAGGTTGGTTCCAAATAGGTCTTTCTTATCTCTCTCTAATAGCCGACAGTTTATCGAGTCTCTATAGGTTGTTTAGTGCATGCTGCACTGCCGCTTCAGTCCACCATACCTATGTAGGCGAGAGCCGCCGAATTCTAGCCTCGCCGTGTACTGGCCTCAGTACTAACGCTCCTCTTTTTCCTTTGCCCTTTGTCGGCACCCATTTTGTTTTAGCAGGTTTGAGATCGAAGTCGTTAGCTGGGTTACGCTTCCGGCTTGGCCTGGGCAGGGTTATGGATGCCATTGGTTATTCTTCAGGGCTCTTAGCCCCATTTGCATCTTGTCCGTAGTCGGACGCTCTATCTTTTTCAATGTGATTTGGATGTTTGTATATTATATCTGTATTCTTGAGTCATGGAGTCGTTGTTGTATATATATATGTTCTGTGGGTTCCATCATGGACTAATCTGTAATGGTATTACTTCGTCCTCCACCCGCACACAAGTGCCTGGTGGGCGTCCTTGAATCGTTTCTATGCGGGTTTGGCAGGAAGCGCTAAAACTTGCATAGGGCCGATTCGAGGGTGTTACACCTGGCATCCGGGGTTCCACATCTCCGTGTTGGACGGGCCCTGCAGTCTAAGGGCCCCCGCCTTTGCGAGGTAGGACGTCTCCAAGAGGAAGGGTGGCCCTCCAGGGGCGTGCCCGGGTGGACCTCATGAGTTTATCTCCCAGAGGAGGCTACCACGGCCTCGTACAGTGCACCCGAGTCTCGGATACTCCTGGGCGCATCCGGGATAGAATGGTAATTACACCGTGCAGAGCATGGTGTACAGCCCTGACAGCGAGTACAACCAGTATCAACCGCCTCGGAAAGAGGACCCGGTCCACCCTCCCTTTTGCAGGGCTAGGACAGGTGGTCCAAAGGCAGAGGGCCCCCTAGTTGTCGTTTTGGTGAAAGGAGGGAAAAAGCAGAGAACACCAGATGAAGACAAAGGACATTGATGAAGGACGCTTTACGAAAGGACGAAGGGAAGCGCTGCATGTTGAACCAAGTCCACCGAAAAGTAGTCTCCTGGACTGGGATCATGAGGAGCGGCAATATAGGCCCCTTCCAGCTGGTGAACTGGGGAAGGAGGTCCGATGCTGCCCTATATAAGGCACCCTTCTCCTACCTTGTAAGGGGACGAATCCAAGAGATCTAAAACCCTAAGCTTTCATCCACCATTGTAACCTCACGAGGAAAGCGAGCAATACAACCAAGCAAGAGTAGGGGCTTTACCTCCTCACGAGGGTCCCGAACCTGGGTAAAAAAAACCGGTGTCAACTCTCTGTCATGCATCCCCTCTACTGCCGTAGCGGTCGACGAACTCCTTCAGACTCGCGTGTTCAGCCCCCTCACAAACCAAGGGATCGTTGGACCCTAGTTCCTTCGCGGGACAAATCTCCAACAATGATTTCTACTACATGACTTAGCAATAGGAAAAGTAAACTACCTTACCTTTTCACGACTTGCAACCATATCACATCACAAAGCCTTCCCTGCAACATAAAGTTAGACGCCTCTACTCTATCTATTGCATATTTTACATGGTTGTTAAGGATTTCACGATAGAACCGTTTCTACCTACGAACTTCCAACCACAACATAGATATGATAGTTGTCGCTACTACACCCCTTTCGGGGCCTTCCATTGTAGATGTCATATCAACTACTGTGAGAGAGACAGACACCCTCTAGCCACTTATACGGTACAAGCCGTATGTTGAGCATGGAACCAGTCTCGCGTAGGATTACGCGTAAGGTTGGTCCGGGCCGCTTCATCTCACAGTACCGAGATATAAACAAACACACGTGGGAAGGTGACAACTAGGGTATCGATGGCCACACTTTGCATGTGTCTATCTGTATTAGCATACTAACCATAGATCTAGGCTCTGATACCACTAAAGGGTTTCCGTAGCAATAACAAAAAAATTACTATGCGGGAACACCCTGAATGCCCTAGGATCTTTCTAGAAGTAATGCAGTAACAGAGGAAGACAACGGTAATGTACCCTTGATGACCAACAAAGCGTTACTCTCATGCAGGAACATGGATGATGTAGTCGTACCCGTCCAACCTCAAGGTCGCGAAGCTCCTCGCACATCACCCCTTGTCCAGGTCCTTGTACGATGGCCTAGAAGCTAAAATAGCCCCACCGAGTTATCGCATGCATACGGTGCAATGCGACGACTCCTGAACTCCTTAATCCTGCTGGGGTTGCGGAAGTAGACCTCTTGGCAGAATCAGTGCAGCACAACGGCGTGTCATAGATGCGTTAACTTTTTCACAGACATTCCTTTCCCTGGGACCGTGCCACGACAAAGGCAACTAGAGAGAGAGGGGGTATTCTCTGAGGAAGAAGGCATCAGAGAATATCTTATTTGGTGTTTCTTAGTCCTCCCATGGGCATCACTTTATATAGGAGGGGGTGTTCCCTCCCTATTAGGTTAGTCATGTGGGACTAATACTCAAAGGAAAATAACATGAAAATAGCTCCTAGTCGGATGGGCTCAAACTAGCCCAACACAGCTCAAACATCATCTAGCTGGGGTGGGACGGTGCGCCACCCCGTGGTCCAGCTCACAGAGAAACAACCCACGGCAGCGGCTGGCTGGGTGGGCCAGCTTCCTGACCGTGGCCCATCCCGAGGTGGCCCTCAGCGGAGCAGCCCGAGCGGCAGCCGAGTGGGCCGGCGTGTCACCGTGGCCTGCCATCCCCTTGCGGTCAACAATGGTCCAGGTGGGCCGGCGCTCCCCCCCCCCCCAGCGGCCCATGCACGCATAGTGCGTGACAGCGCCAAGATGCAGACCGCCTCCCCGTGCGGTGGCAACTATCTGCCGCCCACATGGGTTGTTTTTCCGTCTTTTTGTTTTTCCTTTTTCTGCAGCATTTCTTCTAGGTAAATTCCCTTCGGGGTATTGGCCAAATAAGAAAGTGGCCTTTATAAATCTTAATTTAAATACTTATTTAGTATAAGTTAATTCTCAATTAACATATAATAAATGCATATATTAAATTGCCATTTATCCAAAACCCCTTTCGGCCTTTACTGTTCCTTCTTTCTGCAAACAACTTTGGATCTCTCCGGAATGATTCCGGTTTCTCTCTCTTTCATGATTCCATCTAGCAGGACAATCTCCAAGTGTCGTATCGCCATTAAGCGCATTTCCCTACGGTTCAGGAATGCTATAGACATGATTCATATCAATGATCAACAGAGGGACCGAGATGCCCATGTGACCCCTATGCACTCTTTGAATCTCCATCGTGTTGAACCTGAAATGATATATCCAATTTCCTTGTTCGCGATACAAGACTTGTCCAAGATTTGATCATCGGTATCACGATACCTTTTTCAATCTCGTTTCCAACAAGTACTGTTTTACTCGTTCCTGTGAAATACAATCCCCATGACCTAGTCATGTGTTGTGCAACATGGATTTAATTCACCGAGTGGGCCCGGTTGTATCTTCCCGTGACACAGGAGAACAATTCCCGATATTGAATCATATTACCTATACATGCTCCTTCGGATACCCAGCGTGTACCTTTATGGCCACCCAGTCACGAGATGACGGTTGATACAGTCAAAGCATCCTCCGGTAAAAGTTATTTATATGATCTCACGGTCCAAGGATTAGGACAATATGTTTTTTGACAATAGCAACATGAACTAAGGGACATGATCATGTTGTAACAATCATTAGTGGGAAATTTCCATCACATCATTCGAGATGATATGAATTCACTATTAGTAACTTTTGTTTAGCCCATGATTAATAAACCTTGATTATCGTCTACCCAATGAACTAGTTGAATAGAGGCTACTAGGGGCCTGGGTTTGTTTGTATACCACACATGTATCAATGTTTCCGCTTGATACAGTTATAGCATGATATAAAACTATTATGAACTCATGAGATATGACAATAATACCATCTTATTATTTTCCTCTAGGGCATATCTCCTTCAAGTACTACAATAAAGTAGATGTGCACATCTTGGCATTGGTAAATAGCTTTGCCAATGGGAGTTTCCAAATACTAGGAAAAGTAACAACTCGATTTTTCTAAGCGACAGAAATGTTTTTTTGTAAAGCAAAGTACTCCACTAGTAGTATGTTTTATTCCGTACTACTACTCCAAAAGGTAGACAGCGCGAGAGCAGCAAGAGGAGTTGCATGTGCCCTACACGTGAGACTCAGATAATATACGTATGGCATATCATCATTATATAAAATTATAAAAGGTAAAGCGCAAAAATTTATAAATTTGATCAACATACATAAAGTATGGATGTATATTTGGTTCGTCTACTTTGTATTATCATGTAGAAGTCAAAGATTATTAGCTACCTAAAACACTTGAAATGTTTGATAATATGGTCTAGAAAAACGAGGGAGAAGATTCTAGTATGATGGAGAAGTGTGTTTTGAGGTTTGTGCATAGTGTTTATTATGCTGAAGACTATCTATAGAATCTTCTAGATACTAGAATGGAAAAGAAGATACAACGGTTAGAAATATTGGGATTCACGAGCCTTTATCCAATGGTCAATATTCAAAGTTATTCGTACAATATATAGTGGTAAGATAAGATATACTCTAGCTATACTTTTAGATATGATTGTCACATCGAGTAGATATGGGTGCGTCTTGGCCTAGCAAACAATGTTGCCTGTGGGAGTTTCGAACAATTTAGAAAAACCATTTTTCTCTTTTCCAAGTGATTACGGGGATGTTTTGTACTAGCAGTAAAGAAAACAGAAGAATGTGGCTCGGAATGCAACAAGCGCGCCATGTTTCCTGACATAGCGGACCATGCATGTTTTACTTGCGATTCCTAGGTTCTTTGAGTTTTTAAGGTTCGTAGATAAATTAACCCACTTAAATTACACTACTGTATCCGATTCAAATTAATGTTTTAAGATTTTTCTAGATTCGGGTATACGTATCTAGCATAAAAATATGATTAGATACATTTGGATCTAGACAAATGAATGAACATTAATATGGATCTGAAGTTGTCTGCCAAAATTAGGTCAAATTAATTCGAACCACATGTGAGCTACTAATTGCTCTTAAATTTTTTTAAAAGAATTAGAATGCCCACCAGACAGCCAATATATCGAGAACACGACCGAGAGTTTTGAAAGATTCAACTTCTTTCTAAAATTTGCATGCCAGCAAAGTTGACCCTTCTTTGAAAAAAGAGAGAAAAATAGGCAAAAACCAAGGGGACTCATGCATGGCATCCTTTTTCTTGTATTACCTTTCATGAATAATAATAAACATGAGCTTTCACAACTTTTGAAAAAACCCGCTTCACAAAAATGGTCTACCATGTATAAGTATGAACATGTTTCAGGCCGAGCAACCAAGCAAGGACATGGACATATCCACATCATAGGTAAATTTCCCATATTTGGTAAAAAACAACTCCAATTTTCTAAGCGATAGAAATGTTTTTCCTATAAAGCAAGTACTCCACTACTTTGTAGGAAGAATAGTGCTCGGAATGAACGTAGTTTTTACTATGGTATTCCGATTCCAAAAAAATAAATAAACAATGGCACCGTCCCAATTTTCAGTCAAAGTGTACCATGCTTTCTTACAATTCCCAAGTTTTAGGATTTTTCAGGCGGGCATAGAAATGTTTTTCATTTTATCCATGTTTAATCTTCTTGCTTTTTGATGAGGTTGTTGCATCGTAATGCTAGCTGTTGTATAGCTCAATTGCTAGGTATTGTACATGCTAGTATAAGGCCGACAATAGATGGTGTGTCACTTGTTATACCTCGAACTCGGTTATACTATTGAACTTTCTCCCACGCATTTGTAGAATATTAATTTAGACCTAATTCGACAAATCGATGGAAAGCCGTCTCAGTGAGTGAAATTAGCTAGAAAATTAAGCTTGGAAAATATAACATATAATTTATCCAACCCCTTTATGTACTATAGTAAATAAATGGCACATTCTTTTAACTATAAGCCATATTAATCGTACTTCCTTCCAAAAATACTTCTACATCTTTACCATGCTAACATGCACCTACCCATACCAGAATATGGGCACACCGTCATTATCTTGATGAAGATAGAGTATGTCCATGACCTTGGTCATTTGGCTTGAAACCCAAGAAAGTTTATACATAGGAGTAGATGATATAGTAGGCCATACCATGAAGTGAGTTTTTCAAGTATTTTTACTGGTAAAAAAATAAGAAAGAATGCCCCCACCAAATTTTCGTAAAAAGTAGACGATTCTTTCTTACAATTTCCAAGTTTAAGTATTTTTCAAACTTCGAAGCTAAATCTCCACGCACTTAAATGCACGACTCTATTTCTATGAAATGAAATTAGGTCAAACCTGAATACATGTGAGCACGATAGAGTATTACCCCTTAATATTTCCAAAATTCTTTTGAAGGTACCCAGGCAGCCAATATATCATGGGCCAACAATAGTATTGATAAATGCCATTACTGATTAGTATTTGCATACCGACAAATTGGACCGCATATGGAAAACATTCAAACAAAATAAAGCATAAAACAGATTTCATTATGATTGGGATGCTTCTGCTAGTATTATTAATTGCCAAGAAAAATGATAAACATGAGTTTCGACAACTTTAGGAAAAACATATTCACATTATAGCCTATGATGTATGAACATTATTCTTGGCTTTCAGCCCGACTAACCAATCAGGTCATGGCCGTATATATCGACATACACCCTAGCTATACTTTTAGATAAGGTTCTAACATCGGGTAGATGGGTGCATCTTGGCCTAGTAAACAATGTTGTCCGTGGAAGTTTCGAACAATTAGGAAAAACATGTTTCACCTTTCCAAGTGATTACGGGGATGTTTTGTACTAGTAGTAAAGAAAATCAAAAGAATATAATGTGGCTTGAAATGCGACAAGCATGACATGTTTCTGGACATAGCGATGGCTTCAAATGCGACAAACATGACATGTTTCTGGACATAGCGAACCATGCATGTTTTACTTGCGATTCCTAGGTTCTATGAGTTTCCAAGGTTCATAGCTAAATTAACTCACTTAAATTACACTAATGCCTCCGATTCAAAATAATAATCTCAGATTTGTCTAGATTCAGGTATATGTATCTAGCATAGAAACTGTATGGGTTCGCGTATGAAAACAATAAATTTTTACCCTACACCCCTGAACCCCTGATGCTACCAGGACCTATCTATTAGTAATGCAGTAACGAGAGGGGCTTTTAACAAACTTACCCTTGAATACCGAAAAGCGTTGTCAATGCTCAGGAGAGTGTGGTTGATGTAGACGAGCCGAAACCGACCTCAAGGTCATGATGAAGTCCTTGCGCTCCTGTGGCTCCAACGATTTCTAGTGCCTCAAGTGTGACACCTCACAGGGAGTTACATGCATATGGTGCCTGGCAATGACTCCCGCTTCCCCGATTCAGCAGCAGTTGTGGAAGCAGAGCTCCTGGATCCGAATCGCGCAGCGCGACGGTGCTCCGCGGTGAAGATGTCTCTTGTTCGTGCAGTCCGGACTTGGGACCACGGTCATGGGTGGGAGAGAGAGATTGAGAGAGAGTGATATAGAGAGAGAAATATCAATTGGAGGTCTCCCCAAAAGTGAGGAAACCTTTATTAAATATTGTGTGTATTATTTGGTCAAAATACCCCACTATATATAGGGGGAAGGGGAGGTACTCCCTCCCTCAAAGTCTCCGGGTGGGACTAAACAAGGGGGAGGTGGGGGGAGGTGCCACCAGCCACCCCCACCATGGGCCTCACGTGGGGAGGGAGCTGGCCCACTAGGGCGCCGGCCACCCCCTTGGCCCCTCCTAAGGAGGCGACCCGCTCTTGGGCCCTTTCACCTCCGAGATTTGGCCCATTAAGCCTTCGACCATTTAATTGATTTTCTCTTTTATTAAATAATTATGAATAAATGATTAAATCAATATTTAACATTCATTCACATATTATTCAATCTCTATGGCTATGGAACACTTTCCACCTCCACTCCGGACATCCTCCGAACTTATCGAAACCCTTCTGGTTTTCTCTCTTCTCTTCTTCGGCGATTCTACTTATCTTATAAACACTCTCTAAGCATCACCAAGCCCTTAAGCATGATACCCCACGGTTCGGGAACACTCCAGACATGGTTGGGACTTTCCCGGACCAATGATCAACAGAGGGACCTGGATGGCCATGTGACCCATGTGCATTCCACGAAATCTTTCATCGTTTGAACCATGATTGTCGTGTCTTATTCCTTTTGTCTCTTGATACTTGCATTGCTCGAGATCTGATCAATGACATCACCATGTCTGGTTCAATCTCGTTACACACAAATGCTACTTGACTCGTTTCGATAAGTGATATCCCTATGATCAAATCACACAGTGCGTAGCTATTGGATATAACTTCTCCGAGTGGGCCCTCGAGTATCTTTCCGTCATTCGGATGTACAAATCCCGTCTTGACATATATTTCCTCAATTGTTGCTCTGAATAACTAAACACACCTTTATGATCACTTTTTTACCAAGTGACGTTTGATGCTATCAAAGCACCCTCGGGAGACAGTGATTGATATAGCCTCATGGTCTAAGAAATAGTCTACTAGGTCTATTCTAATCATCATAACTTGAACTTTGTGACATGATCGGATCACGATGTTTATGTTGGGTATTAGTTCATCATCTCATTCACAGAATGAGATAACTCTGTTTCCAACTGGCATAAATGCCACATGATCAGGAAACCTTGATCATCTATTGACCAATGAACCAGTGATTATAGTTTCACTGAGAACCCCTGGTTGTTTATATATAACACGTGTATTCACGTTTCCTTTCAATATAGTTATAGCATGATATAAACTTAGTCATAAACTTTATGAAATATGATAATAATCTTTATTACTATTTATCTCTAGGGCATATTTCCAATAGTCTCCCACTTGCACTAGAGTACAAATAAACTAGCTGCATTTGTTCTTAATCATTGGCACCATATATCCCGGTACCCTGAACATGCTTGCTCATGGAAGAGGTTAATTCTTGGGCATGTACTTTATAGTCCCAAATCCTTTGCAACTTACTAATGTCACCTTGATTAACATTAATACTTTATCATCACATGATAACATCTTTGTGTATGCATTGTCTTTATGGCAGCAGAACGAGGCCAGTTTCCAGGAGCCTACAGTGACTTTAGATCAACCTCATGGGATTTCTCATGGGCACTGTGCCCTAGGACACATCACTCTACGTTAAAGATGAACTAGTACCGCCATAATAGTATACATCACTTTAGATGGTACCCTTATCTATTATTATAAATGTAATTATCGAAACACTAGTGCACCCTGTGCAACTTTCGATGTTTTGTTCACCTCGCTTCCTACTTGACTTTGGTCGGTATTATCGATATAGGAGTTTCCAACATATTTCCTTATAACATAACCTTTTATGCTTTAAGATATGCCATCCTTTATGGATTTGAAATTATGTCTACAGTTCTCTATTAGACACTATGGACAAACTTAGCTCAACGTTTCGTGATTTTTGCTTAATCACTTTTCAAATGTTCCTTCTTGGATCATATATTATGTTAAGTTATCATCATGGTTTTATAAGATAGAACCCATGTCTCAACATAGTGGATGATGATCATCCTCTTCTTTCTTCCAACCATCAATGTTAGACTTAATTCTATTCCTAATTTGAGTTATTAAGGACTAGTTCCTTAATTAACTTCTATTCTGAAACTCTTTTCAGAACCCCTTTTTAGGAATACTACATAATATCGTAATATACATGTTATCAACTTCTAATCCCTATAAATCATTATTTATTGGTACGTGCGTTTTCATTCTTAATGTGTCATATACACACTTAAGAATCACTCCATAAGCTCCCACTCAAAATATGTCCCCAACATATTTGAGTATGCGTCTCTACTCCTACTCAAAATATGTTGTCGGCATATTTGAGTTCGAAACTTATATTGCTCCGACTCAAAAATATGTTATTCACATATTGTTTTAGGAAGCCTTTCATAGCTCCCACTCAATTTCATGCAAATTGCATATCCATTCACTATTTTGAACAACTTAAAAATCCTTTGATCAATTATCAATCTGAGAGATTTACTATCAGATACTAATACTTTACTAGTATTAAATCCATTAGACTTTCAGCACACTTGAATCAAATTCATTTGAATTTGTCCAATATATTATTCATGACAAATCGTGCTTTTGTCATTCATCTTTTCCTTCATGACTTTGAAGTCATTTGGAAAATTAAAGTAACCACTTTACTTGTTAAGATTCAGCAACGAATTGCTTTCTAATCTTAAGTGAATTTTTCTTTATGATTTCTCATAATTTTAGTTTACCATTATTTCCTTCGTAGTTCCTAGGTATGTCATATTCCGGTAATACGACAAATGATTCTCAAATTTCTCCATATGGGATATGGGGTACATTTTAAATCTTACTTTATGTAGTGAGAACACCAGTGGGGAAAACATAATGATCATTATCATTGTTTCTTTCCTTTGTGAAGAGAATCGTTTAGGAATGCTTTCCGTTGCGCTTCTAAACACTCTGATGCAGGGTTTCGAATCATCATCGTGTTTTTCACTATCTTCCAAAATATCCTCATTCGAGAACATAAACTTTCTCGAAAAAGTACCAAAAATTAAGCAACACTAATTTTTCCTTTCTTTTGGTTCTAGCCATGGGTTTCGTATTCATTTTTCCAATGAATTCTCTACAAGGACTTATTTGCTATTTGCTTTGGTTACATCGAATAACCCCAAAACTTTCACGACGATCCATACAAGATATGGCACCGATCTCACGAATTCAAATGGTTCACTATATATTCTAATTGAGTGCTAACTATTTCTAACTAATTGTCTTTACATCTATACTACAACGATTTATTTGGCACCATCTATTTACCCATTTTGATATCTAATATCACATTGTGATGCTTTGCATTTTGGCATTTTAAACACATTGCATTCCACATTTTCTTTATGCCATTCTTATAAAGTCGAATTTCATTACTATTGATCAAATCGTAGTAATTAGATATTCTTTTATCTTTAATACCCTTGGAGGATGAAATACTTTGATCATATCAAACAGTTTCATACTCATGTTTCCTTTGGTAAACTTCTTTACACAAATTAAACAATTATATAATGATAATTACCATTTTTGTTGAAATACAATACATCGAATATGTATTTTCTTTCAAGCATTCATCAAACACGTCGTATTCATGTAATACATGGTGTTTAAATTATTTCTGCCAAACTTAGGCATGATTCATATGTGACAAGAAATCGAATTACTTTCACATATTATCACATAACTATGAATTTAAATAATGGTTTCATTCAGTAATAAATATATCGTTAAGTTGGGTAATTTTCATGGCATTTTCAATGTTTTACAAATGTTCATGTATTATCAATTTGTTTCAAAACAAGGATATTCCACACATAATCGAAAAAGATATGAAAGCAAATAGAAACCATTCATAAAAGTGGAACAACTGTTTGTTACAAACTCATATGAATAACCGTCTCACGAAGTGTGAGACACACTAAATAAGTTCATGATCTATCTATTACAATAATCATCCATAACATAAACTAGGTGATAAATATCGAGGGAGACTGTCATTGGCCATCATCATCATGCTCGCCATCAACATGTAATGTCACCTCCTCTCTAGTAAGCACTTCTCATGCAGAAGGACCTGTTTTCACCAAAACAGAACAAGTATCAAATATACTTAACACTGCAATATGTGTTTGCAAGATTATAACATTTATAAAACTATATATCAAATATATACATTTGTCATCGATGACATATCTGACAATGGGTTCAACCTTCACATTCTTGAAATGTGATATAAACTCGTGGAAATCATGTGTTTCCGCGTCGCCTCTCATAATGCAAATCCTAGCATGTGCTTGATAGCTTGGTGGTGACGACTGCAACAACACGCCTATTGCAAAAGAGCTTGCGAACCAGTTGTCCAGGAAGTATGCAAGACTCATGTATACATCATATATGCATACCAAGTGATCATCAAGTGAAGAGTTCTCCTCCATCTTTATGGAGAGGAAATCTCCTATGAGCTCATACTCCTATATGCGCACTTGTTTCATGAAATATGATCTAAGTTGTGCCATAACTGTTCAGGGATTAAGGCTTCCCACAATCGGCCATAGCTCATCAACCATTCCGAAGCGCATTCTCACTAATATAAATGTGGCCATCACACGACGATAACAGCGGTGATCCCATTGCTCTTGGGTCTCATACAAATAGGGCTGGTCCAAATACATCTCGTAGATCATGTAGTCAGCCACATCGTTCTCGCTAAGGAGATCATGGAGACGCATACCCCACATAGAAAAGTTGAATCCATCTAACTTGAGCTTTTCTCCTTTTAACCACTCGTCAATGTCACTACAAGAAATCCGGTCTATTGCAACAATATTTATTGCTACAGCCATATTCCGTTGCAATAAAATGCAAAATTGCCACGAATTTCCTGTTTGTGGTATTAGGATGTTTATATTGCCACAGACGAATTTTGACACAACAAATACTATTTTGGTTGCAATAGCTGCTTCATATTGCAACAATCTGCATGGTTGTTGCAATATGCCTCTGATATTGCGACAACCAAATTTTGTTGCACGAATTAGTCAGTTTTATGCAATAGGAACTAGGTCTCGCAACAAAAAAGTTATTTGTGGTAATATTCAGAAAGGTATCGTGACAATTGTATCATGTTGCGATAGGTACCAATGTTGATGCAAAAATGTCCATCTATTGCAATGGAATACGTATTTGTCGTAGAAGTGTATATTTTTCGTCTTAATTTCGCCGTGTCGTAATAACTATTGTTTACTACGACAAGTTATGCATCTGTGACAATACATAGAGGAAATTACAAACAACCCACTACTGTAGCAATAAAGAGCAGCTATTGCAACAATATTACATACAGTCAATTGGCGTGGACCACTAGGGCACATAGTTAAAAAAACGGACCGGTGATCAAACTGGTGAAGCTGTCGGTTCAGGTTTTTACGTTCGGACCACTGGTTCATCAGTTCACTGACTGGTTTTTTAATATATAAAGTAATATATTTTACCTATAAATACCACAATAAATATATATTTATGTATGTAGAAGAAATTTAGACTTGGCATAATAAACAAAAGTATGATTTCATTTCATTTCTTATTTTTATATTATTTTTTCTTTTAGGTTATATTCTATAAATTTGGAGTATTTGTTTCATATACATTACTAGTGGGACACTCCTAACCCACTCCATGGAAAAAAGGCAACGGCACCCCCCGTAACTCCTCTCCTGTTTTCCCCCAATCAGTGTCGTATTCTACGACCTCCCCGATGCGACCACGCTGTCGCTGCAGCCCTGCACACCACCGCTGCCGTAGCCCTAGACCTGTGCAATGCGACCGCACTGCCGCTTCTTAGCCGCATCCGCGCACGCCCGCCGCCGGAACCCCTGCACGGCACCGCCCGTCCCCTGCACCCAGCTCGGCGGCGTGCTCCTCCTCCAAGGTTTCCAGCTCCTCTACGATAGGCTCCTCCAAGGTTATGTTCATCTCCGTGCATGAAAATTGTTCACACTAGAGCTAGGGTAATGCCTATTGATCAGGTTCCAATCATGTTTGAGGTTTTCGTTGCTGATTTGGGAGAGAAACAAGATCAAAGTATTAGCAATTTTCCTCATTTTCCCAAAATGCAGCTGTTTAATAGGATCCTTGTTTGATTTAGTAGGATTATCCTAATATAATGATTTGCAATAATCTTCAAGGTAAGTACCGTTATTCAGTCTTATTTGATTTTATAATTTTACCGTGACTCGGAACCATATTGGCGAAAGTTCATTCATACTAGATCCTTCGATAGAAGTTAAGTCGTACATATGATTATTGCCATCAGGTTGGATGGCCCTATGCTCTTGCAGATATTAAAAAATGGGACATCTAAAATACTTTTGTTGGGTCAATCATTTTTTTAACTGGACCTAATTTATACCTATTCTTGTGGTTATTTAGTAAGATAAACTGTGTATAGTATTGCCATCGATGATAGTATTCATATCAAGCTTAAAAAGGAAAAAGTTTGATTTGGAACACTGTCTTGCATTTAGAATAATTTCAGAAGGTAAAAAGTGTCATATGGAATACTATTCTCGGTTTAGATCCATTTCAGAAGATAACAAGTTTCATATCTGCATATTTGTAGGGCATAACTACTGCAGCATACAACTATATTTATCCTTTAAGATTTGCATTCTAATTAATATTTCTAGGTTAATACTTTCAATTTGAATGCTCATATGTGCTTGTTCAATCTTATTCTAAGAGTTTCGATGGTCACTATTTGTACTAGACTATCTATCCCTCCCATGGTTACTCATTAACTCATGTGGCATACATTTATGATCATCCGAGATAGAAATAGAGCTTATTTGTGGTAACAAAATTAAGATCCCAAATTTTAACGGGACAGATGAGTTATTGTGTGTGATGGCAGATGGAAGATGATATTTTAGTCGTCACAAGGCGGGAGCGCTTAATGTTGTAACATCAAGCATACCAGAAGTCAAGCTGAGGTAAAATTAGCTAAGTATTACATTTTACTTCTATTGGGTAGTCCTACTGATTTCTCAAAGGGCCCTTGGTGGCCGCAGATTTTTCAATGAAATGGGCATAAGCATACATTGTATATAGCAGTAGCATAAGCTAATTTGAATATGAACTGGAGGTGTGATTTCTTATACAGAGAAGACAGGCAGCCGCACGTGGACGGGAGGTTTGACTTCGATGTTGTTTGCAAAAATTGATCTTTATGTTAGTTCATCCGATGTGCCATTTTGATTCGCAATCACAATGCGATCTTGTAATTAACACCAAACTATTATTCGTAAAATCTTCAGTTTATGGCAATCCCTTTTCCAGATCAGGTGCAAATTCATGTTGAAATCTTCATTCATCCTCTTTTAGCAGAATATACAAGGCTTACTCACAACAGAAATGGCCTTTGTGGCGTTCTATTTATAGATAATCACTAACCTGTACGAAGGGCATTTTCTCTTTTGAATAAGGTATGAACCATTTTCCTTGAAATCCTGTGTTGTGTACTTGGTGCTATGATCATTTGACTTTCAGATCATGGATGCAGTCCATTCAGGGATGAAACGAATGTCTAATTACCAAGTACATGACGAGCTAACTCTGAAGCAATATGATAAGATGCCATCAAGAGTTCTCATGTGTTCTCTTTTTCCCATTAATAATTTCATTGTCTATTTTATTTAGTAGTTTCCAAATTGAGACAAAAGGTGAAATTTATGTAGTTGCTTGGAAGGAGAACTACGCAGCTATGTACTATCAAGTATTGGTTTTATTTTGTTTGGAAGTTAATATTTTACTTACATACTTCTCCAGGTGATATCTTCTGAAATTTTAGATTCTATTTTCTTGGAATTTGTGCTCTTGTTTTACTTTATTGCAGTATTTTTATGAGCAAGTTGTTTGACCAGAGTATGGTATCTGTATCACTTGAGTAAATTTCAGAAACCTGGGTGTACCATGTGCCTTTAAGCAACAAGATATTTTTTACACTATTCCAGTCTTCTTATGACCAAGTTGTTTGAGAAGTAGTTTGTCCCCGAGAACTCACTTGGCTTTGTTCTGTTGAACATAAACTTTACCTTTCTGACCAATTGTTTATGCACATAAAATACAGTCCTCATCAAGTTGAGAGGGAAACATCTGATACTCCTATTGCTATAGTGCTTAATCTGATTAAAGCTCGTGAGCATGGTACATATTCATTTTTTCTGAATGTAAATAAAACACATCATGTGAATTGAAAAATAATGAGAAGCGTTTAATGGCGTAGGTAAAAACACTGATAATATCTCTTAGTTAGATCTGGGTGTGAGTGCATGCAGTAAGAGAAGAGAAGTATACATACACGTTTTGTTTTCAGTTTATTTTTATACGGTAATACTGATAATATCTCTTTGTTAGATCTGGGTAAGAGAAGAGAAGTAAGCAGAAAAAATGTTTTCTGTGCAAAGGCTGGTTTTTTTTACAGCGTATACCAAGATTGTGCAATTTTTAGCTTATCGGCGAAGAGGCCCATATCATTGTATCATCATCATCATTATCCTTACCAGAGCATGGTTTGCACGTAGTTCAAGAACTACTTTTTTTATTGGAAGTTAACCAATTTGTTGTATGTTGTCCTAATAACAAGGATGCTAGAACAATACACAACCATATATCTTTTGGATATAAGTTCAGCTTCACTGAAATCTTTTCTGTATGAAGCAGGAGTAGTACAATTACAAGATCAGACAGTGTCCCATTTTCAAATTATTGTATGTTCTATTTTTTATTTAGACACATACTATTTTGTAGATGAGAAATATGATTGTAGATGTAGATAAATAATTTGCTAGTATCATAAATATGACCAAACATCCCTTTTAATACTTTTTTTCAATATATTGTACTGGAGTACAATTATTTTATGGAAAATATTTTTAATAAATCTAATGATTGGGAACTTGTTATTTGTATTTATTACTAATGATTGGGAACTTGTTATTTTTATCTATTATAGCAACATTACACGTGCATATTAGTAGTTTTATAAGTGGCACACCTAAATGGTGCCCCGCTACATTTTGAAGTATAAGTGGCGCACCTTAGGGCGGGCTAGTAAATACTAGTGGCTCCTCGCTAGTGAGGCACCCCTAGTGCGCCAGTAATGACCAAAGACGATTCCTCACTAGTAGGGTATTTGAAAGTAGTATTTGTTAAAATAGTCCTTTCGCCATGAAATATTTGCGTTGTTGCAATAGCTTCTCGTCGCGAACATTTTGACCGTTGTGACAACTATCTGTCACCACCAAACCACCAAAACTAGTATGTTATAATTTTTTGTTACCACCTTTAGAGAGTTGTTGCCATAAATTAATACCACAAACATAGGGTTTGTGGCGAAAGAGGTGTACCCACGAAAACAAGAGTCGTTGCTATAGGGTTTGAGTCTATTGCAACAATTGTCTATTGCCACGGAAGGGCATGCGTCACGAAACAAGTGATTTGGAATAGCCTATCGCCACAAATGCCTATCACGACAAACAACCAATCGCGACGGTTTTGATGGTTGTTGCATTAAACTATCCTCACAAACCAAATTGTGGCATTAAGCACGTGCTTCCACGAGAAAAAATGTTGCAACTTGTCACATGGTCATTGCAATACCACGCTTTTTACCACCATTTGGTTTTCGTGGTAATAACCTATTACCATGCGTCATGTCGCAACGCTTGGCACTTATTGCCACGAATCTTGTTGTTACAATAGACCCAAATCGTTGTAGTGATATAGGGAAGGTAACATTAGGGAGAACCATTTTCTACGTTTATATTTGCAAAAGGAATTTAGACTAAGTTTATAATTAAATGAGTTAAATAATAACTCCACCAAAAACACCTATCCCCTGAAGAGTTCTAGTGATTACACGACCCCTTTTCCCCACATCTCCCCCGATCGTCACGGCCATCAATGTGGGTGCTAGGGTGGACGCCTAAACGTCGGCCACATCATTCATCCGACTCGTGCTCGATCTTTCGATCATCCATGTTCCGAGGCCATGTCTACACATGCTAGGCTCACCAACTCAATCTTAGTGTATTCGCTGTGCAACATGGCTTATACCCACTATATGCGAACGTAGATATGTCTGATACCCGATCGTCACGGCCTGCCTCATACCGAAGAACTTTCTTGGTGGTGCACACTAAGGGAGAACACAATCATTGGTATTTTAATTAGAGATCATCTTATTAGGCTACCGTCGAGTATCTAATACTAGCACACAATAAGATATGCAAACAATAACATTGAATGTAAATGTGATGTGATATGGTCCTTCACGTCGTGATCTCCATTCAACGTCACCGGATTCCGGCGCCAGGGTTACGACATCGTAGGCACTAGGGTACCAGTGCCTTTCTGGCGTGGTAGTCCGTCACCTTCATGATCGTCCACTACTACTTAGCAACATAAGGTAATTACTTTACCTTTTCCACAACCATATCACAAAGCAACGCCTCCCTGCAAAACAAAGTTAGACGCATCTACTTTATCATTGCATGATTTACGTGGCTGAATGGGCTCTCGCACAAGAACCATTCTTACCTATGAACTTTCACCATAACGCTGATCAAGTAGTTTTCTATACTACACCCCTTTCGGGGCCCTCCGTTGCAAATGGCGTACCAACTAATTCGAGAGAGACAGACACCCCAAAGCCACTTTATACGGTACAAGCCGTATGTCAAGCGTTGACCAGTCTCACGAATGAACGCCTAAAGTTGGTTGGGGGCCGCTTCATCAAGCATTGTTGCGGTATACAAAAGTACACGTGGGAGGGTAACAACTAAAAGATCAACGCCCACACACTACATCTCGTGTGTTCTACCCGTACTAGCAATACTACGCATACATCTAGCTCTGATACCACTATAGGGGTTCGCGTATGAAAACAATAAATTTTTACCCTACTCTCCTGAACCCCTGATGCTGCCAGGACCTATCTATTAGTAATGCAGTAATGGGAGGGTCTTTTTATGAACTTACCCTTGAAGACCGAAAAGCGTTGTTAATGTTCAGGAGAGCATGGTTGATGTAGAAGAGCTGAAGTCGACCTCAAGGTCGTGATGAAGTCCTTGCGCTCCTGCGGCTCCAACGACTTCTAGTGCCTCAAGTGTGACACCTCATAGGGAGTTACATGCATCCGGTGCCTGGCGATGACTCCCGCTTCCCTGATCCAGCAGCAGTTGTGGAAGTACAGCTCCTGGATCTGAATCCGGCAGCACGACGATGCTCCACGGTGAAGATGTCTCTCATTCGCACAGTCCAAACTTGGGACCACGGTCATGGGAGAGAGAGAGAAAGAGAGATATCAATTGGAGGTCTCCCCACAAGTTAGGAAACCTTTATTGAATATTGTCTGTATTATTTGGTAAAAATACTCCACTATATATAGGGGGAAGGGGAGGTACTCCCTCCCTCAAAGTCCCGGGGTGGGACTAAACAAGGGAGAGGTGGGGGAGGTGCCATCGGCCACCCCCCACCATGGGCCCCACGTGGGGGGTTGGCCCACTAGGGCGCCGACCACTCCCTTGGCCCCTCCTAGGGAGGTGGCCCCCTCCTGGGCCCTTTTCCCTCCGGGATTTGGCCCATTAAGCCTTTTGACCATTTAATTGATTTTCTATTTTATTAAATAATTATGAATAAATGATTAAATCAATATTTAACATTCATTCACATATTATTCAATCTCCGTGGCTATGGAACACTTTCCACCTCCACTCCGGACATCCTCCGGACTTACCGAAACGCTTCTGGTTTTCTCTCTTCTCTTCTTCAGCGATTCAACCGATCCTATAAACACTCTCTAAGCATCACCAAGCCCTTAAGCGTGATGCCTCACGGTTCGGGAACACTCTAGACATGATCGGGACTTTCCCGGACTAATGATCAATAGAGGGACCTAGATGGCCATGTGACCCTTGTGCATTCCACGAAATCTTTCATCGTTTGAAACGTGACTGTCGTGTCTTATTCCTTTTGTCTCTCGATACTTGCATTGCCCGAGATCTGATCAATGACATCACCATGTATGGTTCAATATCGTTACAGACAAATGCTAGTTGACTCGTTTCCACAAGTGATATCCTTGTGATCAAATCACACACTGAGCAGCTATTGGATATAACTTCTTCGAGTGGGCTCTCGAGTATCTTTCCGTCACGAGGATGTACAAATACCGCTCTTGACATATATTGCCTCAACTGTTCCTCCGAATACCTGAACACACCTTTATGATCACTGTTTTACCAAGTGACGTTTGATGCTATCAAAGCACCCTCGAGAGACAATGATTGATATAGCCTCACGGTCTAAGGAATAGTCTACTAGGTTTATTCTAATCATCGTATCTTGAACTTCGTTACATGATCGGGTCATGATGTTTAGGTTGGTTATTAGTTCATCATCTCATTCTCAGAATGAGATAACTCCATTTCCAACTGGCATACATGCCACATGATCAGGAAACCTTGATCATCTGTTGACCAATGAACAAGTGACTAGAGTTTCACCGGGAACTCCTGGTTATTTATATATCACATATGTATTAACGTTTCATTTCAATATAGTTGTAGCATGATATAAAACTTAATCATAAACTTTATGAAATATGATAATAATCCTTATTACTATTCATATTTTCAGCAGAAACATGACTAGATACATTTAAATCTAGATGAATCTAATAACATTAATATATGGATCAAAGGGAGTCTATCAAAATTAGGTCAAACTAGTCATCAACCCGTGCATCCGCACGGGCATCTTGCTTTAGATAAACATATACAAATGAAATTTTCATTAATAATTATTGCAAGCGAAATTTCCTATGGGATATATTTAAGAATAAAAATTTGAGGAAGAAGATAATTGAAATATCAAAAATATAATATTAGTGTTCAAGTCTTCAATTTTTTCAAAATATTAAAACTAATTTCTTCCTCCTCTAGTCTTGAAAATGCTTCATTTGGATTTTAGTCCTAAGAAATTTTATTTCTCTTTTTTGGGTATTTGATTAGTTATATTTCTTTTCATACCCTTTTTCGTAAGTGTTCATTTTCACAACACTACATATGAGCTTTATGTTGACGCAGACTTTTCATGCATTTTATTTGGTACAAACAAAAATATGATTTCTACCATGCAAGATTCTGTATTTGATGACATTGTTATACTACTTCTTTCCTATTTTGATTTTTGTTTAGAATCTTATAGATTAAAGAATCCCTAAATTTTCTATATAATCGGGTTACGACTTAGTTTGAACCTAGGGAGCCAGTTACACATGATCCCCTATGTAATGAGTCAATCCCTTCATTCATATGACCTACACATGGGTTATCAAATGTCTAAATAATCGAGAAGAACATGCATATTATCATGATAATAATAGGTGACAGAGGTACATGAATTAGTGAAGAAAAGACACAAATTAGACAATGTGAGCGTCAATTTGACAATGGCTATTAATTAATCCCTGCCAAACTTAGGACATTCGACAATATCAGCTCCAACCTTGAAAACTGCTAGAGTAATGTGAAAACAACATGAACTTAGATTTGTTAGATATCTTATACATATATCGAAAATTGTGGTGAAAGGACAATGTAATTCAACATCCAGTCACATAGTAATCAATAAGATAATTTCAATGTGTTGGAACAATATTTTATCTAAAAATAAAATCTAATGTTCATGCGCAGGTGCAGGGTGTGCAAAAGGAAAGATCTGACAACTTTTTTTTGCCTGAAAGAATTGTCATTAATACTGCTAAAATAGCAAGAAAACATATAGAAAAAAGTATCCACGCAAAACTTTATATATAATCTAGAAAATATTGAATTTGCACATTTTACATAGAAGAGTTATAACAAATAGCAGTGAATAATTAGTGCCTCCGGGTAGTATGCATCAAGAACACATGGTGACCTCGGGATACTTGCCATTTTTGTAGTAGAGTATTAGAGTATGTCGGAACCTGTATAAGAAAGTACATTCTCATTGGAAAGGTCAACCAAAAAGATGACTAAACAAATGTATCCTATTTGAGATGGGTCTTGTTTCTCCTTATGATCAACCTAGAAGGATCTACCAAACCTGAACTTGTGGTGTCCAATGCTCATTAAAGGCCACCGAATGTGTGTACACAGTCCATCCGGGTATTCCATTTGAAAATAACTAATCTCTTACTCCCTCCCTCCAACATTCGAATCTAGACAAACTCAAGTCAGTTATTTCTGGATGAAGAGAGTATATTAATATCAGCAATGATGTCTAAATTTGGACAACGGGGATTTTCACAATGCCAGTGCGGATGAACCTACCACTGATTCACAATGTCCTAGCCCGAATCCAGGCTAGTTGTTCGAATGAATCTCCCTGCCTCGTATAGTCCAGTATATATATATAGTACTCAGGGAAGTAAAGGAACACACAAATATCTATAAAAATATTAATGGCAGAGCGAGACATGCAAGAAAACTCTACCACTCGTTACATGAAAAAAAAATATTAAATTGGCTCGAATATATACTTGGAAGCTGTTAATGTTAATGCAGATACGTATACTTTAGTTACCTACTCAGTTTCACGGGAAGATGCACATGATCCATAGTTAATTTAATCCCGCTTCAACATATAGATCTGAAATATGATTCAAAAATTATAATACTGGACAAATTCTTCTAGTTAGTTCATGCCTTCAAATTATCCGTTCTTGCAAGAAGCCCTATTTGAAATGGGTGTAGTTTCTTCCTATAATCACCCTCGAAGGATCTACCGAACCTGAACTTCCTGTGTCAAATACTCATTAAAGGCCACAGAGTGTGTTCATACAGTTCATACAGTTCATTCGGATATTCCTCGAAAAATAACTAATCTCCAAGAATAATATCAGCTAAATAATTTTAAATCTCAATGATATCTAAATTTGGACAACGAAAATTTATTTTTAGTGCCGGTGCAGACGAAGCTCCCCTTGATTCACAATTTTGTTCTCCCGGATCCAAGCTAGTCGTTCAAATGAATTTCTAGCTTTGTATAATCAAGTATATATAGTACTCAGGGAAGTAAAGGAAGACAAATATCTTGAAAAAGTTACTGGCATATGGAGACATGCAAGGCATGAATTAGGACCAAATAAGAAAGGAGAGAGATGAGTTTTAGTACTCACATAATGCGCTCAGAGGTCACAACGGTCTGGTGACTCTTGATATTTTCTTTCCGGCCGGACGATTCGTGCTGGTAGATCTTATCAGTTGTGAGCTACTCCCTCCGTTTTAAAATATAAGATGTTTTAGCTTTGTGAAAGGAGTGTATCTAGACCATTTAGTGTCTAGGTTCGCTCCAAATATAGATGAACCTAGACACTAAAAAAGGTCTAGATACATTTCACTCACAAAGTTAAAACGTCTTATATTTTGAAACAGAGGGAGTATACATTAATCATGCTGACCTGTTTCGTGACTACAACATGGGTTAGATCCCCTATTATTTAGATTGCTAAATTGCTTCATCGAGAAATCGATCTAGTCAACCATAAGAAATTATAAGGAAATAACATAGCTCTGAAGTAACATAGCCTTCAGTATGTGTAATTTTTCCAAGGACAACAGCGTCTCAAGAAGCCACGCCATAGTCTCCTTCAACCAAAAAAAAGACTATTATTGGTCGACGTAGGAGGCTGAAGTAAAGGGGGAGAAGCCAGCTACATGGATCGATGTGCAATTCTCCATGGCTGGTACGAAGAAACATGTGTATGGCGGCATAATCGTAACAAATAGAGAAGCAGTTTGCTCTGCCGGGGAGAGGAGGCAGCGGAGAATCAATCTGGTTGAACGACGGCGGTGCAGGGGATCTTGTGGACAGCGCGGACATCATCATAGAACCTAAAAGTCCACGTCAAGATGCTTGATATAGATGTCACCCGCGCAGCCAGAAATTGAGGCAAACCTCTCGGAGGCATGATTAGGATCTGGTTTCTCTCAGGGAAGGAGTCGTGGCGTAGGAGGAGACAATTTGATCTGTTTTTCCCTTTGTTTCTCGTTTTGGATGGCACGTAGGTGAAGATGCGGAGCAAATATCATCCGATGGTTATTGATGATGCATCGGAAGATCGTGCGGATAAAATTTTCCTACCACCAGGATTAATATGGAGGCTTCTATAGTGCCTCTAATTAGTAAATATAAGATTAATTCGAACTACTTGTGAGCTGCTGATTGCTCTTAAAATTTACAAAAATCTATTGAAGTTACCTAGCAGATAGTCAATTTATCGAGAACGACGCAGAGTTTTGAAGGTTCAACTTCTTTCTAGAATTTGCATGCTGACAAATTAAATATAACCTGCTTTCAAGAAAAAAAGAGAAATAGGAAAAAAAAGGATGCATGCATGACATCTTTTTGCGTGTATTACCTGCCATGAAAAATAATAAACATTAGTTTTCACAACTTATAAAAAAACCTGCTTCATAAAATTGGCCTACGATGTAAGTATGAACAGGGTTTCACCCGAGCGACCAAGCAAGGTCATAGACATATATCCACATCATAGTTTATGGTAATTTTTCCATATTTGGTAGTGATACAAGAAAGTATCTGTGCACATCTTGGCATTGGTAAATAGTGTTGCCAATGAGAGTTTCCAAATACTAGGAAAAGAAACAACTCCAATTATATCAGCGACGGATATGTCTTTTATGTAAAGAAAGTAGTCCACTACTTCGTCGGAAGAATAGTGCTCAAAATGAGCATAGTTTTACTATGTACTACTACTCCAAAAGGGAGGAAGGACGAGGGCAGTGAAGAAGAGAAGTCAAAAGCGGTGCGATGTAAGAGGAAAGCTAAGATGGACTGCTGACACGAGGTACATAGTACACTCCACTAATCATCCTCCATCGATCGCTTTTCTACACCCGCGGGCGCACAATCCTTCTTGTCTCTTACTCGTCCACAGTGTGGCACTGGGCACGTGTGCCTTGGTACGACACACTGATCTACTTCTAGCAACCATTTTTTCTGAAATTCAACCGATCTATTAATAATCATCAACACCAATACACAAAAGGCTCAAAACTAATAATAATAATTATTATAAAAAGGTCCTTAGACCACCTTGCGACGACTATAAACCCTAGCACGATAATTGAAGCGTCTCGCTCCTTCAGGACCCTTGGTACCCCGCTTCCAAAAATTAAATAAAGAATGCAATCATCCTAATTTTCATACAAAGTGTACCATGTTTTCTTACAATTCCCAAGTTTTAGGATTTTATAAGTGGGCATAGAAATCTTTTCATTTAATTCCTGTATAATCTTTTTTTATGAGGTTGCTACATCGTAATGCTAGCTGTTGTATAGTTCAATTGCTAGGTATCGTATATGCTGGCATAAGGCCGACAATAGATGACGTGTCACTTTGTTATACCTTAGACTTGGTTATACTATTGAACTTGCTCTCACACACTTGTAGATTATTAATTTAGTCATAATTCGACAAATCAACGGAAAGTCGTCTAAGTGGATGAAATTAGCTAGAAAATTGAGCTTGAAAAATATAACATGTAATTTATCCAACCACTTTATGTACTAGTAAATAAATGGCACATGGTATAAACCTAAGGCATATAAATCGTACTTCCTTTTGAAAATACTCACTACAAGGATTTGAGTCTATTGCAACAACAAGATTCATGGCAATAAGTGCCGAATTGTGGCAATAGGTACCTATTGCTACAACATGACTTTCGTTGCCAATCGTTGCAACATGACGCATGGTAATAGGTTATTACCACGAAAATCAAGAGGTGGAAAAAAGTGTGCTATTGCAATAGCCATGTGACAAGTTGCAACATTTTTTCTCGTGATAGCACGTGCTTAATGCCACAATTTAGTTTGTGGGGATAGTTTAATGCAACAACCGTCGTGATTGGTTGTTTGTCACGATAGGGATTTGTGGCGATAGGCTATTCCAACATCACTTGTTTCATGACGCATGCCCTTTCATGGCAACAGACAATTGTTGCAATAGACTCAAACCCTATAGCAACAACTCTTGTTTTCGTGGATACACCTCTTTCACCATAAACCCTATATTTGTGGTATTAATTTATGGCAACAACTCTTCAAAGGTGGTAACAAAAAATTATAACATACTAGTTTTGGTGGTGACAGATAGTTGTCACAACGGTCAAAATGTTCACGACGAGATGCTATTGCGACAACGCAAACAATTCGTGGCGAAAGAACTATTTTAACAAACACTACTATGAAATACCCTACTAGTGAGGAATCGTCGTTGGTCATTAGTGGCGACTAGGGGTGCCTCACTAGCAAGGCGCCACTAGTATTTACTAGCCCGCCCTAAGGTGCGCCACTTATACTTCAAAAAGTAGCGGGGCACCATTTAGGTGTGCCACTTATAACACTAGTAATATGCACCTGTAATGTTGCTATAATAAATACAAATAATGTAACATCCCAAAACTTCAATCCAAGCTTATCAAGATCAAATCATCCAAAAATAAGGTTAACAAAAACTTTTTCAAATTAAAAATAAAAGCATTCATATATGTGTGCATTTAAAATAGGAGTTGTTTTGAATTACCATGATTGTGTGATCCTTTGCTTCTAAAATGTTTCTGAAGTGAATTAAACATCATCTACATCATTCCTAAACTTTTCCTAAAGAAAATCAAATAAAAAATAATTAAAAAGGAGAAATGGTCATTTTGGCCATTTTAATCCACTACACTACTTTGAGTGTTCCTAGCACTCATTTCTTAACAGAAACAATTCTTGATCTTTGTACCCCTTGATAGTACACATAATGAGGTACCAAGGCCCACCTTTGGATCTGCTAAAAACATTCTGTTAACTATTTTAATTGGCATTTGAAAATTGAATAAAATTGAATCCAATACAAATGCATAGATCACCCTATTTCAAAACCCATCTTTTTGAGCTCCACTTTCAAAACCCTTGCAACCAGAGACTACCTAGCACTAGTGTAGATCACCCAAAAATTTTGAAACCAAAATTCAAAAGTTTATTTCTTGCGGCCATTTCATCAAACACTTGGCACGCAGGTTTAAACTCTAAATCCTAGCTCACTATTCCGCACAGGGTTTTGCCCCCATTTGATCTCCATTTAATCCCTATGTCCCCTCTTGGTCTAACCAGGCCCTTAGCACCCCTCTCCCTTGTCCCTAGCCCCCATGCCATGCTAACCCGAGGACATGCTCGCCGACCAAACCTTGCCCCGCTGCAGCAGACCACTCCCCCTTTCCTCGCCATGTCTAGGAGGTAGCCAGGAGCTCATCGCCAACCTCTGTCCCCTGCCCGAGCCGAGCCTCGCCGTGGACCACCGAGGAAAGCCCGCGCCCAGTGCCACCGCACCATGCCGATGCCGCCCGCAGAGCATGCTCTGTCCCCGTGTGCACAAGCCGCCGCTCAACCGCAGCCCGCGCCCACCGCTCTGCCACGACCCAGGGAACACCCCAGACACCCCCGTTCGCCACCCAACGCACCACAGCCACCGCTCGCCGTGGACGTTGCCGCTTCTGCCGCTCAGAGCGCCACCTCGCCCAGACTGCATACCACCACCCCTATGCTCGCATTCACTTCCTAGAGCACCGCCAGGAGACCGCCTGTCGATCTCCACCCTCAGCCATGCCGCTAGCCGGCCGTAGCCTTATCGCCACCGTCGCCTGCCCATCCCGCTCGGTCTCACCGTCGGGCCTATAAAAGGAGGCCTCCCCAGCCTCTTCTCTCCACACCACTCTACTCCCCTCACCTCACTGAACCTCACCCACCTCTAGCCGGAGCAAGGCGAGCTCTGCCTCACCGGAATTGGAGCCGGAGCAGCCGCAGCAGGAGGAGAAGGGCGCCGATGATTGCGACCACCCCAAGCTCCGCCGCAACCGCGCCTCGCCTCGCTATCGTCTTCCAGTTTGTTTGCCCGCTTCGCCGACCCTGCTGGAGCCCTGGTACGTCCCCAGGAGACCCCCACCGAGCCGCTAGGGTTCGAGCTCGCCGGCGACCTGTTCATCATCGACGACGACCCTCAGCCGTAGATCCCCTTCTAATCCTACGGCCCATAGCGCGCATACCGTTTCGCGTGTTAAAACCCACTGACAAGCGGGACCCCCCTGTCAGCTGAGACCCGCACCGCAGAGCGCCACTGGGCCGGCCCAAGTTCTTTCCCGCTCTAGCCCACCCGTTCAAATCTGGATTTTTCTTTTTAGTTAAATCTAGTTTCTGTCCACTAGTTTAAAATTCAATTTAGAGAGTTTTATAAATCCAATTTGCATGAAACCATTTTTTTCTGAAAGGTTTTGAGATGATCTATCCAAGCCCGTTGAATTTAATTCAATTAGAGTTATAGATCTCTCCTAATAAAAATAACAAAACAGAAGTATTTGCCACTTGCAACATTTTTATAAAATCAACTAAGATAGGTTTTGAGTTGATTCCAACTCTCAAAAACCACATTTCATCATATCTATCTAAATATGTAAAAATATTCAGGTTTACATGAAGTGACTTTGGACTAGTACCAAAATAATGCTATATAGGCATTTCTAGTCACTTTAAATCATTAAATAATGAACTTAAACCAAAGTAATATTAATCCAACCCTTAAATCTCATTCCCACATGTTAGAATATGTGGTGATGACATGTGTCCACATGATCCCATATTTTAAGTGGTGAATATTAAATCTTAGTTAAATTTTCAATGAGTAGAAATTACTTTTCTAAATTAAAAAGAATGAAACTATTGAATTAAACTTATGATGCTTGTGATGATACTAGATCATCAAATGTGTGCCTTAGAATGCTACTTAGCCTAGTTAAGTACTGTTTGGTGATTGTGTACTCCATATGTATTCTTATAGACGATAGTACCGACCAAGTCTACGAAGAGGAGGAGTGATGTCAAGACGAAGAAGAAGAAAACTTCAACCACTGCACCAACCAAGGCAAGCTAGCACTATCCAAGATTAACCCTTGCAAGTTATACTTGCAAGCCACCATTAACAATGCAAGCTAACTCTTGCAAGTTTAGTGCTTAGCAAACTAGAATCAAACTAGATGGTTTAGCAAAGATGCCTTAAGCATGCTTTGAGCCCACCCCTTTAACTATTAGTTACCCCAAGTCTTTGTTTACAAGATTTACCTCCCTTAGTTTACACAAAGTTCTTTACTTGTTTTGAAGGTAGCATAAAAAGTATAAAACTTGACGTATTTAGAAATCTTTAGATGTCATTCTATGGCATGAGATTGAACCCATCACTTCCACCTTAGTGAACACTCTTAACTTAGTAGTTTAGAGTAGATCAAAATCTGGAGTCACTTTAGATGGGAACCCTTGGTGAAAATGAATTATAAAAACCTTGGAATGATGAGTCATTCTATTGAGATGTTTTGACATGTGTTGAGAAACACAAATGGTTGATGATGATGAAAATGTTGAGGCATGAGCCTTAACCATTTTATAAAACTGATGGTTGGATTCGGATGCGATACCATTCCAAATTTACCGTACAATCACATTACTTGAATTGGGTAAGGCTTAGCTGGAAATTTATATGCATTAGTATTATTTCCCTCACGGGAGAGGTCTGAGCTGAGGCTACCTCTCATGGTGTCCACCTATGCAGTGCCCAAGATGACTGATGGTCATGGTTTGGAGGCCATGCTCATAGGAGAGGTGCTTGTACTAGGGTGTGTAAAGGGAAGGTTATGTTTGATTATCTACATACTAAGTATGATGATTCAGGGTTATACCTGACAGATGTATCGAACCTTGTGGTGAAAGTGTACCACCTCTGCAGAGTGTCAAACTATTCGAATAGCCGCGTCCGCGGTTATGGACAGTTGGAATGGCCATACTGTTTCGTTGTCAGATGTTTTCCAAATAACTTGAAATAAATGATGAACTTTGACTTGACCACAACAGGGTTGTGTTTATGATAATAGCTTCCCAACTTAAGTGATTCTAGCACTTTACTTTACCTTTCTTTGCTTCAGAACTCAGCTGAGGTTTCAAACTTAACTTTATAGTTAAACTTAGATTTAGCATTTTAACTTAGAACTATAGTACCTGTTAATAGTAGTTTGTGAGTACTTAAAGACTACTCATGGCTTTTGTCCCTGGCTATTCTCATGGCCAGACTATGAAGGAGACTATCAAAATGATGGTCATCAGGACGGCTATGATAACTAGGACTATCTGCCTTCATCAGCATTGCCTGTGCCCTTGAAGATGGACCCCACCGCTACGCTTATCTTTTATTTCCGCTGCTTGTTGTATTAAAGACTGGATCATGAGATCCTTATTTGTGTAAGACCTTATGTATGGTTTGTAATGGACGATGTACTGTGATATCCGATCCGTTATGTCTCGCAAAAATGATAATCCTGGGATTGCGAGGTATGGCATAACGGGCATCTGGGATTAAAAATCTGGGTGTTGACAAACAACATGTTCCCAATCATTAGTAATAAATACAAATAACAAGTTTCTAATCATTAGATTTATTAAAAATATTTTCCATAAAATAAGTGTACTCCAGTACAATATATTGAAAAGAAAGTATTAAAAGGGATGTTTGGTCATATTTATGCTGCTAGCAAATTATTTCTCTACATCTACAATCATATTTCTCATCTACAAAATAGTATGTGTCTAAATAAAAAGTAGAACATTCAATAATTTGAAATTCAGACAGTGTCCGATCTTGTAATTGCACTACTCCTGCTTCATACAGAAAACACTTTAGTGAAGCTGAACTTACATCCAAAAAATATATGGTTGTGTATTGTTCTAGCATCCTTGTTATTAGGACAACGTACAACAAATTGGTTGACTTCCAATAAAAAAAGTAGTTCTAGAACTACGTGCAAACCATGCTTTGGTAAGGAAAATGATGATTACGATACAATGATATGGGCCTCTTCGCGATAAGCTGAAAATTGCACAATCTTGGTATACGCTGTACAAAAGAAATAAAACCAGCCTTTGCACAGAAAACATTTTTTCTGCATACTTCTCTTCTCTTACCCAGATCTAACAAAGAGATATTATCAGTATTACTGTATAAAAATAAACTGAAAACGTGTCTGTATACTTCTCTTCTCTTACTGCATGCACTCACACCCAGATCTAACAAAGAGATATTATCAGTGTTTTTACCTACACCATTAAGCGCTTCTCATTATTTTTCAAGTCACATGATGTGTTTTATTTACATTCAGAAAAAATGAATATATACCATGCTCACCAGCTTTAATCAGATTAAGCACTATAGCAATAGCAGTATCAGATGTTTCCCTCTCAACTTGACGAGCACTGTATTTTATCTGCATAGACAATTGGTTAGAAAGGTAAAGCTTATGTGCAGCAGAACTAAGCCAAGTGAGGTCTCGGGGACAAACTACTTCTCAAACAACTTGGTCATAAGAAGACAGGAATAGTGTAAAAAATACCTTGTTGTTTAAAGGCACATGGTACACCTAGGTTTCTGAAATTTACTCAAGTGATACAGATACCATATATCTCTGGTCAAACAACTTGCCCGTAAAAAGACTGCAATAAAGTAAAATCCAGAGCACAAATTCCAAGGAAATAGAATCTAAAATTTTAGAAGATATAACCTGGAGAAGTATGTAAGTAAAATGTCAACTTCCAAACAAAATAAAACCAATACTTGATAGTACATAGCTGTGTAGTTCTCCTTCCAAGCAACTACATAAATTTCACCTTTTTTCTCAACTTGGAAACTACTAAATAAAATAGACAATGAAATTATTAATAGGAAAAAGAGAACACCTGAGAACTCTTGATGGCATCTTATCATATTGCTTAACAGTTAGCTCTTCATGTACTTGGTAATTAGACATTCGTTTCATCCCTGAATGGACTGCATCCATGATCTGAAAGTCAAATGATCATAGGCCAAGCACCAAGTACACAACACAGGATTTCAAGGACAATGGTTCGTACCTTATTCAAAAGAAAAAATGCCCTTCGTACAGGTTAGTGATCATCCATAAATGGAACGCCACAAAGGCCATTTCTGTTGTGAGCGAGCCTTGTATATTCTTCTATAAGAGGATGAATGAATATTTCAACATGAATTTGCACCTGATCTGGAAAAGGGATTGCCATAAACTAAAGATTTTACGAATAACAGTTTCGTGTTAATTACAAGATCGCATTGTGATTGTGAATCAAAATGGCACATCGGATGAACTAACATAAAGATCATTTTTTTGCAAAACAACATCGAAATCAAACCTCCCGTCCACGTGCAGCAGCCTGTCTTCTCTGTATAAGAAATCACACCTCCACTTCATATTCAAATTAGCTTATGCTACTGTTATATACAATGTATGCTTATGCCCATTTGATTGAGAAATCTGCGGCCACCAAGAGCCCTTTGAGAAATCAGCAGGACTACCCAATAGAAGTAGAATGTAATACTTAGCTCATTTTACCTCAGCTTGACTTCTGGTATGCTTGACGTTACAACATTAAGTGCTCTCGTCTTGTGACGACTAAAATATCATCTTCCATCTACCATCACACACACAATAACTCATCTGTCCCGTTAAAATTTGGGATCTTAATTTTGTTACCACAAATAAGCTCTATTTCTATCTCGGATCATCATAAACGTATGCCACATGAGTTAATGAGTAACCATGGGAGGGATAGATAGTCTGGTACAAATAGTGACCATCGAAACTCTTAGAATAAGATTGAACAAGCACATACGAGCATTCAAATTGAAAGTATTAACCTAGAAATATTAATTAGAATGCAAATCTTAAAGGATAAATATAGTTGTATGCTGCAGTAGTTATGCCCTACAAATATGCAGATATGAAACTTGTTATCTTCTGAAATGGATCTTAACTGAGAATAGTATTCCATATGACACTTTTTACCTTCTGAAATTATTCTAAATCCAGGATAGTGTTCCAAATCAAACTTTTTACCTTTTGAAGCTTGATATGAATACTATCATCGATGGCAATACTATACACAGTTTATCTTACTAAATAGCCACCAAAATAGTTATAAATTAGGTCTAGTTAAAAAAATGATTGACCCAACAAAAGTATTTTAGATGTCCCATATTTTAATATCTGCAAGAGCATAGGGCCATCCAACCTGATGACAATAATCATATGTATGACTTAAGTTCAATCGAAGGATCTAGTATGAATGAACTTTCACCAATATGGTTCCGAGTCACGGTAAAATTATAAAATCAAATAAGACTGAATAACGGTACTTACCTTGAAGATTATTGCAAATCATTATATTAGGGGAATCCTACTAAATCAAACAAGGATCCTATTAAACAGCTGCATTTTGGGAAAATGAGCAAAATTAGTAATACTTTGATCTTGTTTCTCTCCCAAATCAGCAAAGGAAACCTCAAACATGATCGGAACCTGATCAATAGGCATTACCCTAGCTCTAGTGTGAACAATTTTCAAGCACGGAGATGAACATAACCTTGGAGGAGCCTATCATAGAGGAGCTGGAAGCCTTGGAGGAGGAGCACGCCGCCGAGCTGGGTGCAGGGGACGGGCGGTGCCGTGCAGGGGTTCCGGCGGCGGGCGTCCGCGGCTGCGGCTAAGAAGCGGCAGTGCGGTCGCACCGCAAGGTCTAGGGCTACATCAGTGGTGCCGTGCAGGGCTGCGGCGGCAGCGTGGTCGCATCGGGGAGGTCGTAGAATACGGCGCAGATTGGGGGAAAACAGGAGAGGAGGTTAGGAGTGTCCCACCAGTAATGTATATGACAAAAATACTCCAAATTTACAGAATATAACCTAAAAGAAAAAATAATATCAAAATAAGAAATGAAATGAAATCATACTTTTGTTTATTATGCCAAGTTGATGTGCTCGTCGTTCGACGTAGAGCTCGTTGGGAACCCCAAGAGGAAGGTATGATGAGCACAGCAGCAAGTTTTTTCTCAATTATGAAACCAAGGTTTAATCGAACCAGTAGGAGCAAGGAAACACCCCAAAGGTGTTACTAGCTGAGCTTTGGCAGGGCGCACTACCGGTGCTAGTAGCAACGTGGAGACCTGCACAACACAACCATAGAACTTTGTCCCCAACTTGCGATGAGGTTGTCAATCTCACCGTGTTTTGCGGAAAACAAAGGATTAAACGTATCGAATGGAAAGAAGTAAAAGTTTGCAGAAAGTAAACACAAAGAAGTAAACAGTTGTAGATTGTATGTAAATAAAAAGGACCAGGATCCATAGTTCACTAGAGGTGGCTCTCCTTAGATAGATAACATGCTGGGTGAACAAATTACAGCGGGGCAATTGACAAACACCGAGAAAGCAATACATGCATATACTAATCATCTTGACTCCTTTGAGACTTGATTGGGCAATACAACATAATACATAGACCGCCATCCAAATGCATCTATGACTAATAATCCACCTTCAGGTTATCGTCCGAACCCCCTCCAGTATTAAGTTGCAAGCAACAGATTATTGCTTTACGAACTGCGTGTAAAGTAAACAATACGGTTGTTCTATGAACAAATGATTGCTGTTTTCTCCTTAGTAGTAACAACACATCTAGTACCTTAGAGATTTCTGTCACTTCTCCAGATTACCAGAGGCATGAACCCACTATCGAGCATAAATACTAACTCTTTGAGTTGCTAGCATCTACTTGGCTAAGATAGCTACTAACAATGGAAAGCATGCAAGATCACAAATAACAAAGACATGATAGAATCAATAATCAATCTGAAATAGCATCTCAATATCCATCGGATCCCCACAAACACAACATGTATGAATTACAAATAGATGATCTTGATCATGAACGGAGCTCACAAGATCTAAACATGAAAGCACAAAGGAGGAGAACCAGCCATCTAGCTACTACATGGATCCGTAGTCCAAGGATGAACAACTCACGCATCACACCGGAGGCTTGCATGGTGATAAAGAAGGCCTCCAGGGTGAATTCCCCTCTCTGGCAGGGTGCCGGGAAGAGCTTCAGATCCCTCCTGATCTGGGGATGGAGATGACGGCGGCTACAAAATCTTTCGTGGATTTTTGATCGGGTCCTTAGGGTTTTTGTCCCGAGGGCAATATATAGGCGGAAGGAGAGGCCGAGGGGGTGCCGGGAGCGGCCACACCAGCCCCTAGCGCGGGCCAGGCCTGGCCGCGTGGCCAGGTGGTGTGGTGGCTCCCTGGCCCTTCTCCGTCTCGTATTCTGGCACTTGATCCCTTCCGGAAAAATAGGCACTTTGGCTTTTGTCCCGTCCAATTCCGAGAATATTCATTTTCTGACTTTCCTGGAACCAAAAACAGCAGAAAACAGGCAGCTGGCACTATGGCTCTTGTTAATAGGTTAGTCCAAGAAATCATATGAAAAGTACTCCAAAGTTGGAACAAAACACAAGAAAGTGGATAAAACCAAGCATGGAACATCAAAAATTATAGATACATTTGCAATGTATCAACATCCCCAAGCTTAACTCCTGCTCGTCCTCGAGTAGGTAAGTGATAAAAAGAAAGAATAATTTTTGAGGTGACATGCACCATCAAAGACTTGATCAAAGTATTTGCAAAACATTCAAAGCTGGGATCATAGTACTTCAACATAGCATGAAAGATAAAGTGCTAACAATAAGACAAAGAAACTATGTTGCAACATGAAAAGGCACAAACAAAAGATTCATGAATAACAATGCTTTGCAAGACGTTTGTTTGTTTCACATAAAGAAAACATAGAATAATAGTATTCAGCTTGTCCCTTAATAGAGTAGCAAATATAAATGCATAGGACATCTTCAAAGTTCATAAGAGTGACTAGATACAATAGTTTAAAACAAGCAATATCAAGTTATGCATCAATCAACTAGTCTTGGGACAATGCACATAGAACTAAGAATGGCCACTATGCTCTCAAAGTAAGTGCATAAAGGTAGAAGGTGGAGACTCAATATAATGGTGGAAGAAAAGCCTTTGTAAAATGAAGTAGGGATTCAAGTCTCATAAAGAGCTTCCAAAAATTATGGTACTTATAGCTTTCAGCTCTCATTGCCCCTATCATAAGCATCTTGAAGGTCATTAAGGTTAAAGTGACACAACTAAGAGGATATGCTTGACAAGTTATAAACCGAAATCTCATGCCCCTTACTTACGAAGACCGATCCTCATGCTACTCAAATTCAGTCATGAGTAAGCTCTTGTCATTGTAAGTATATGTGTATCATTAAGAACCGCCAACAGGGTACCCCTTGCACATGATATGAGAGCTTTCCCATAATCAAAATGACAAGGCAAGCAGACAATGAGCATCTCAACGATCTTTTTATTTGCTATTTGCATAGGTTTTTATTGAGGATGCTTCATAGAGTGCTCATTATGGTGATGCTGCAAGTTTCCACCATGATTAGGCACGGCTTAGGCTAGTGGCCCAGACGTTTCTCTAACACACATACAAACTCCATGATCTTACAAGTTCCACTTTTATTTCACATCGTCGGGATCCGTAAGCAAAAGAACATGATATCAACGGGGTACAAAGTACAAGTGCAATGTTGAAATCGTTCCCCATGAAACATGGTTCTGCTAATTTCAACTTATAAAGCGCAAGCATATACGCAACAAAGAAGGACCCAATGGTTCAAGTTTATTAGAGGCAAAAAGTAAAGTGTGCCATCAAGTTCGTGAGAGCTTTAATCACTAGTTTTCTCATAACAAGTTTAATTTGGAAGGTAAACAAAAGCATGAATATACTTGGAGTAGCATAAGCTAGTAGGTAGGTATGGTGGAATCTTTGGAATAACTTGGTTTAGGGAATTGGATGCATGAGTGGAACTCATACTTGGTGGTGGAGGCTAGCAAAAGACTGGGAGCGACAAACTAAGAGAGCAAGAATGGCCATAATCATGCAGAGCGACAAAACATCATTGATCAAAGCATAAAGTGGTACTACAAGTTGAAAACTAAAGGATCATAAAGGCTAATGTGACTTGATATAGTCCTAACATGGTGTGAGCATGCGCCAAGTCAACCCAAATAAAGCATCAAAGGAGAATACCACTATACTATGATTTAATATGCTAAAACAACGCATGATTCATCCAAGGCACATTAATCAATCTCAATTGTTTATAACAAGTCATGCTACAACAAATAATACTAAGCATAAAGCCAAAACAGTATCAAGCATGGCATGACAAAGCACAGGCCACAGTCAAAAACAAGCTCTTTTTACCACATAAGTATGAACTTTCCTACTCTTTTCTAAACCAAACCAAACTATTTGCAAACAAATGTATGAAAGAGGGGGTCCAACCAATTTATTCAGAAAACTAAGTAAACTAAAAACCAAAACGAAAACAAAAAAGAAGACGCTCCAACAACAACACAACTGTGCATGAAACAATAAAAATGAAGCGTTTGGAAGAAACCTGGGATTTTTATTGATGAAGAAGGGGATGCCTTGGGCATCCCCAAGCTTTGACGCTTGTACTTCTTGGATATTTCTTGGGGTGACATGTGTGGCATCCCCAAGCTTGAGCTTTAGTCCATCCTTCATCTCATTACTCATTCCTTCCATACACCTGAAATTTTTCCTTCATACAAAACTTCACACAATCTTTATTAGCAACATTAGTGCACTCAAGATAAATAAGTCTTAAGGTTCAGTTCTAACACCAAATAAACTTCCATTAGAACACTAGATACTTTAGTACTTCCCTCAAAAATCTCAATTCCCCAAAAGAACTCAAAAAGGAACCCACAAGAAGCAAATGCAGAAAATGGCAGAAATCTGTCAAAACAGACCAGCAGGTAAATACGATTTTTTTCGAAGACCTTCTATTTCTCAAATCAAAACGTGTTGAACTAACGAAAGTTAGATAACAACCTGGGTAAGAAGCACAAAACATTACAGCTCAATCCGACATACTGACCTCTCTCACGAATTTTTACGGTGAAGCACAAAAATCTGTTTCGGGACAGCAACTTTCTCAATCATTACTTCTCTCTCATTAGAGGTTACTCTTGGCACAAAAAGCAAATAAAAAGGATAAAGAGAGGTTATTACAGAGGTAATAACTTACAAGACTCATCTAAAACTTTTGGGTTATCTCCCAATAAGTACTTTTCTTTAACGCCTTTAAGTTAGGCATAAGAAGCAAAGAAATAATCAAGTGTTCTCAAGTGAGGAAGCATTAAAACCAAGTTTCTTGCCCTTACCTCTCTTATTTTTATTCTTAACCTTTGGGAAAATGTGATTGTTTGGTGGATAAGAAAGGTGCATGGTCCCCATTCCCACATCTATTATTTCTCCAAGGAGTTCTAATAGGTACCTTCCAAGTGTAATTTGTCCTTTTCATGCACATACAATAACAAGATAATCAGTAGAAATTATTTTCCCAAGGATCTTTGTAAACACTCCTTCAGCTATTCCAATAGGTAATATGGTAGCATTATTAGCAAGATATATTTCTTTTTCTCCTTCAGTAAGCCCCCAAAGATTCAAAGATTCATAAATATCCTTGGGCATTAGACAAAATTCAGACATGATATCGCAGCGGGCTTGAAAAGTTTCAGTGTTTATCTCAATCTTTACTGTAGGGAGCCACTTTGATGGTTTAGAATTTATTGGAACATAATTGTGATGCTCCCTAAGCGTATTATATCAATCTTTTAAGCTAGCAGTGCCAGTCTCAAGAGTGTTCAACCTAGCAAATATTTTTGCGAAAGAAATATATCAGTTTGGCTAGGCATGTTGTAAGTGAGAATCAATTTCTTTATAGCATTAATAGCATCATCCTAATTACATTGGAGGAAATCTCCTCCCACAATAGCATCTAAAGCATATCTATAGCAAAGAGCAATCCCAAGGTAAAAACTGCTAAGGAACAAGCTTTGAGTCATTTTAGGCTCAGTTTTTTCATGTAGATCAGAGATTCTAGACCAAGCTTCCTTAAAACTTTCCTCAATTCATTGTTTAAAAGTGAAAATCATTTCCTCGGGTGACATAGTGATTAGAGCAAGGCTAGACATGAAGGCAACTTAAGATAGGAACTAATTTTTGTGTTTTTCAAATAAGAAAGTAAACAAGCAAAACTATTTTTTTTTGTGTTTTTGAAAGAACAAAACAAGCAAACAAAGCAAAAATAAACTAAGCAAAACAAAAACAACAAAGTAAAGAGATTGGTTATGAGGGAATCCCCTTGTGAAGATGTCCTTGACTCCCCGGCAACGGTGCCAGAAAAGATCTTGATGTGCTCATCGTTCGACGTAGAGCTCGTTGGGAACCCCAAGAGGAAGGTATGATGAGCACAACAGTAGTTTTCCCTCAGTTATGAAACCAAGGTTTAATCGAACCAGTAGGAGCAAGGAAACACCCCAAAGGTGTTACTATCTGAGCTTTGGTAGGGCGTACTACCGGTGCTAGTAGCAACGTGGAGACCTGCACAACACAACCACAGAACTTTGTCCCCAACATGCGATGAGGTTGCCAATCTCACCGTGTTTTGCGGAAAACAACGGATTAAACGTATCGAATGGAAAGAAGTAAAAGTTTGAAGAAAGTAAACACAAAGAAGTAAACAGTTGTAGATTGTATGTAAAGAAAAAGGACCAGGATCCAGAGTTCACTAGAGGTGGCTCTCCTTAGATAGATAACATGCTGGGTGAAAAAATTACAGCGGGGCAATTGACATACACCGAGAAAGCAATACATGCATATACTAATCATCTTGAATCCTTTGAGACTTGATTGGGCAATACAACATAATACATAGAAAGTCATCCAACTGCATCTATGACTAATAATCCACCTTCAGGTTATCGTCCAAACCCCCTCCAGTATTAAGTTGCAAGCAACAGATTATTGCTTTATGAACTGCATGTAAAGTAAACAATACGATTGTTCTATGAACAAAGGATTGTTGTTTTCTCCCTAGTAGCAACAGCACATCTAGTACCTTAGAGATTTCTGTCACTTCCCCAGATTACCAGAGGCATGAACCCACTATCGAGCATAAATACTAACTCTTGGAGTTGCTAGCATCTACTTGGCCAACATAGCTACTAACAATGGAAATCATGCAAGATCACAAATAACAAAGACATGATAGAATCAATAATCAATCTGAAATAGCATCTCAATATCCATCGGATCCCCGCAAACACAACATGTATGAATTACAAATAGATGATCTTGATCATGAACGGAGCTCACAAGATCTAAACATGAAAGCACAAAGGAGGAGAACCAGCTATCTAGCTACTACATGGATCCGTAGTCCAAGGATGAACTACTCACGCATCACACCGGAGGCTTGCATGGTGATGAAGAAGGCCTCCAGGGTAAATTTCCCTCTCCGGCAGGGTGCCAGGAAGAGCTTCAGATCCCTCCTGATCTAGGGATGGAGATGACGGCGGCTACAGACTCTTTCGTGGATTTTTGATCGGGTCCTTAGGGTTTTCGTCCCGAGGGAAATATATAGGCGGAAGGAGAGGCCGTGGGGGTGCCGGGAGCGGCCACACCACCCCCTGGCGCGGGCCAGGCCTGGCCGCATGGCCAGGTGGTGTGGTGGCTCCCTGGCCCTTCTCCGTCTCGTTTTCTGGCACTTGATCCCTTCCGGAAAAATAGGCACTTTGGCTTTTGTCCCGTCCAATTCGGAGAATATTCATTTTCTGACTTTCCTGGAACCAAGAATAGCAGAAAACAGGCAGCTGGCACTGTGGCTCTTGTTAATAGGTTAGTCTAAGAAATCATATGAAAAGTACTCCAAAGTTGGAACAAAACACAAGAAAGTGGATAAAACCAAGTATGGAACATCAAAAATTATAGATACATTTGCAATTTATCACAAGTCTAAATTACTTCTACATACATAAATATATATTTATTGTGGTATTTATAGGTAAAATATATTACTTTATATATTAAAAAAACAGTCAGTGAACCGATGAACCAATGGTCCGAACATAAAAACCTGAACCGACAGCCTCACCAGTTTGATCACCGGTCCATTTTTTTAACTATAGGCCCTAGTGGTCCATGCTAATTGAGTGTATGTAATATTGTTGCAATAGCTTGCTCTTTATTGCTACATTAGCGGGTTGTTGTAATTTCCTCTACGTATTGCAACGAATGCATAACTTGTCGTAGTAAACAATAGTTATTACGATACAGTGAAATTAAGGCGAAAAATATACACTTCTACGACAAATACGTATTCTGTTGATATAGATGGACATTTTTGCAACAACATTGGTACCTATCGCAACATGATACAATTGTCACGATACCTTTCTCAATATTACCATAAATAACTTTTTTGTTGCGAGACCTAGTTCCTATTGCATCAAAATGACTAATTCGTGCAACAGAATTTGGTTGTCGCAATATAAGAGCCATATTGCAACAACCATGCAGATTGGAACCAAAAGAGTATTTATTGTGTCAAAATTCGTTCTTAGCAATATAAACATATTAATACCACAAACGGGAAATTCGTAGCAATTTTGCATTTTATTTCAATGAAATGTGGAATAAATATTGTTGCAATAGACCGGATTTCTTTTAGTGACTTTGACTTCTTTACCATGCTAACATGCACCGACCTATACCAAAATATGGGCACACAGTTAATATCTTAATGAAGATAGAGTATGTACATGACTTTGATCATTTGGCTTGAAACCCAAGAAAGTTTATACAAAGTACATGTGAAGTGAGTTTTTCAAGTATTTTTACTCGTAGAATAAAGAAGAAAGAATGCCCCTACCAAATTTGCGTACAAAGTGGACAATTTTTTCTTACAGTTCCCAAGTTTAATGAAGGATTTTTCAAACTTACAAGCTAAAGCTCCATGCACTTAACTATATAACTCTATGTCGATAAAACGAAATTAAGTCAAACTTGAATACATTTGAGAGCGATAGACTATTACTCTTGAAAATTTCAAGAATTCTTCTGAAGGTACCCATGTAACCAATATATCATGGGCCAATAATCGTTTTGAAAAATGCCATTAGTAATTAGTATTTGCATAACGACAAATTTTACAGTGTATGGAAAACATTCTAACAAAATTAAGCATAAAACAAAATGTGAGACTTCATTACGCTTGCGGTTCTTTTGCTAGTATTATTAATTGCCAAGAAAAATGATAACATGATTTTTGACAACTTCAGAAAAAACATATTCACATTATCTTACCACTATATAGTACTAGTAAGTTGCACGTGCCCTACACGTGAGACTCAGATAATAGACGTCTGGCATATCATCACTATATAAAATTATAATAGGTAAAACAGAAAAATATATAAATTTGATCAACATCTATAAAGTATGGGTATATGTTTGGTTCTTGTACATTATATATCATGTAGAAGTGAATGATTATTAGCTATCTAAAACTTTAAAATTTTGGTAACATGGTCTAGAAAAATGAGGGAGAAGATTCTAGAATGATGGAGAAGTGTTTTGAATTTTGTCCTATATAGTTTACGAATAACTTTGAATATGACCGTTGGATCAAGACTCGCGAATCCTAATATTTTAAGCCATTGGATATTCTTTTCAATTTTAACATCTAGAAGATTTTATTGATAGTCTTTATCACAATGAATGCTACGCATAAACCTCAAAACACACTTCTCCATCATTCTAGAATTTTCTTCCTTGTTTTTCTAGACCATGTTACCAAAAAAATTAAGTTTTAGATAGCTAATAATCGTTGAATTCTACATGATATACAAAGCACAAGAACAAATATACTCCCATATTTTATAGATGTTGATCAAAGTTATAATTTTTCTGCTTTACCTATTATAATTTTATATAGTGATGATATGTCAGACATCTACTATCTGAGTCTCACATGCAAGGCACGTGCAACTTACTAGTAGTGGTAAGATATGAATAACTTTGAATGCTGACTGTTGGATCAAGACTCACGAATCTCAATATTTCCAACCATTGGATCTTCTTTTCCATTCTAGCATCTAGAAGATTCTATACATAGTCTTCAGCATAATGAATGATATGCACAAACCTCAAAACACACTTCTCCATCATACTCCTAGAATCTTCTCTCTCGTTTCTCTAGACCATGTTATTAAAAATTTCAAGTGTTAGGTATCTAATAATATAATCTTTGACTTCTACATGATGATACAAAGTACAAGAACCAAATATACACTCATACTTTATATATATTGATAAAATTTATAATTTTTTGTTTTTTACCTACTATAATTTTATATAATGATGATATGTCATACGTCTATTATCTGAGTCTCACGTGCACGGCACGTGCAATTTACTAGTAGCCTACAATGTATGAACATTCTTGGATTTCAGTCCGAACGACCAATAAGGTCATGGCCATATATATCGATACCCTAGTTACACTTTATGATACGGTTCTCATATCGGGTAGATGGGTGTGTCTTGGCGTAGTAAATAATGTTGACCGTGGGAGTTTCGAACAATTAAGAAAAAATAATTTTCACTTTCCCAAGTGATTATAGGGATATTTTGTACTAGTAAATAAAATCATAAGAATTTGGCTCGGAATGCGACACGCGCCATGTTTCTGGACATTGCGGAGCATGCATGTTTTTCATGTGATTCCTAGATTCTATGAGTTTTTTAAGGTTCATAGCTAAATTAACCCACTTAAATTACAGTATTGTTTGCCAAAATTAGGTGAAATGAGTTGGCATATCTATATATCACGCGCAACGTTTAGCTAAGAAACTCAAGTTCACTCAGCCGTTTAGCTCACTAAAGCGTATGGGTCCTATTTATACTTCCTCATCTAGCACTATCACTAGACATGCGTACATCTCCACTCGGGGGGCGGACCCCCTAAAGGGCTATCTAGGGCGGTCGCCATTGCCATCAACATATCCACACCGCCCCCACCACAACTCACTTCCAGGCCCTTCCCAACTATATCCACGACAGTCGGAGGTGCTGTTTTCGCCAGGAGTAGCGCCGCCATGCCTAGGTGTCGTCTTCCACCACCACCCAACCCAAATGGCCCAAACCACACAGACTCTGAAGATGAGGAATGGCTCACCTCCGACAATCCTGGCAACACCGACAGCGAGGAGTTGGCAGTGATCGCCTCCTACGGCTCCGAGGAGCCATTGGAGCCACGGCCGCCAATGTCTTGAGGGCCAGCGTACTGATCCAACGGCGATCCTTACGGGTGGGATGTCTTTGCCCATGTTTTGTAGCCAGAGTACGTCCGACTACAAGAACTCAGTGACCTCTACGCACTTCGCATCCTTGCGGCACGTAGATACCGCGGTGATGCCTCCGTGCGTGCTAGACACGCCCAAGCTAAGGAGGAGTTCGGCGTACAGCTAGCGATCTACAACTCCCTGTTCGAGTTCTGGGATGTCGCTAGAGGACCGCCGCCGCCGCACCCTCCTGGCGAGAGGAGCACCTCCTACTGCCGTGGGACGTCACACCCGCACCCTCCTAGCGAGAGCAACACCTCCCGCCACCACATGACATCGTGTCGTCCAGACGAGGACATCGCCTCCCATCGTCATGGGCTGCAGTTAGTTTAATTATTTGATGTATTTACACGAATTTGAAATATTTAATTATTTTTTATGAGGGCCACGACTGGCAATCAGAACCACCCCAAATTTTTTTCATCTATCCACCACCGTCTAGACTCCCACCTTTGTTCACAAGCTACACATGCCACCTTCCCATCGCATTTGATGCCCGCTACTTTTTGAGCCTTCCTTTTAATACTACTTGGAAGGTGAGCCAAGCGCGATTCAGCACTAAATTTTTGTGTGATATTGGCGGGATCTTCTAGTTCAAAAGTTTAGAGGATTATTGGCGGGATCCTCCCTTCTACCTTTTCCAAAAGTTAACCCTTCCCTCACCTCTCTGCAAACACTAGCTACCTCCATACTAACAGGGCCTCTCGCTCACTCGCCCGCTGACTCCACAATCCATATCACATCATCCTCTATCCCATCCCTCCTTAGCCGACTTCCAGGTTGTCGGAGTCTGATCAGCAATATTGTCATCCATGCTACCGTTGTTGCTTCGCCCCATCTGCTTACTCCACTCCACGGTAGAGTGTCAGCTTCCCCATCACCGCAACCAAGAGATCCATACACCATGTGGACCCCTCACCAGGACGATGGTTAAAACTCTATACAACTGAGACGAAGGTTGCTGCACACTTCCTATGCCTGCTTTCCTTGCATTTTACTACTTCTGAATGTAGATCAATTCTTCCTTATTGTGCCTTCTTGCTACCAATTATTTATAATGCATGCTAGTTGCAGTACTGCAGGATCGGTTCAAAGAGAAAATAAGGCAACTACTAGTCGTCAAGCCAAATTGGTTATCTCACACTATTACAAAGCCTCGCCAGCCCAATGATAACCCCCAACAATCCTCCCCAGACACTGGTTTGCCTCCATTTTGCATATATGCACGCTGTCGTTATTCATTTTATTTTTGAGAGTAGTTCATCCTTTGCTTACCCTGTCTTGTCATACTAGTATATATTTTTTGTAAGGCATGGAAGATGATGTACTGCCGAATGAGTATGTAGAGAATCGATGCCAACGAATCGTGAAGAGTTTTGGACATGCAGATATAGCCCCACTTGGCACAACACAACTGGTACAGAAACATATCCTAGTCGAGTACCCTAAGCATGTATATTTGTTGCATCTTGCTTGTGTTATTTACTGATTGATTTGCTGTATTGCAATTTGCAGAAGCAAGTGCATGATCATGTCCCTGCCAAGGATGTTCGCAGCATAGATATTCAACGTGCTAGTGATACAACCATTTCTAGGAACCAAACCGAAGTATGGTGCATGGCCGAAGCTAAGATTAGGCTTCTCCAAAAGGATTTGGACATTGCCACTCGGTAGATCAGAGAATTGAACCGAGGATGGATTTCTACTATTGAAGATGGTCATGATGTTGCCGCTGATCTTCAGAAGTTAGTCGCTAAAAATCGTGTTCCCAATTCGGCTGATGCAGATGCAATGAGATCAACGTGACAGTTTTGGAACAGGTGAAAGCATGAGCAGATATTCTCCGCGCATATTTGCAGGAAAATGATTTTCGAAGGGTGATGCAAGAGCCTCCATGCGAATAGATTGTTATTTTGAATAATGAGGATGACTTTCCTTGTATTGTCAGCCTGATATTTTATTTTCTTATGTGCTGGCATTACTTTACTGTAACTACCTATTTGGCATGCTGTATGAAACTGTACTGTGCCTACTTGCTGCATCTGGACAATGTATCTCGGTCTTGTTCTAGCCATTCAGAAAATGGGAAAAAACATTTTCCCACGATAAACTTGAAATATTATTTTGCACTTTCGTTTAGATCTGTATACCCATGTTTTTCCGAAAATTAACACATTATCATAAAAGGTAGTTCGAGAATGACCATGTCCTTGTTCCCATTATCATGAATAAATTCGTGCAACTATATACTTGTGTGGCCCTAAAGTCAAAATTTTAGACTGCAGTAGTAGATCGAGTACAAAAAATCAACTGAGTGACAAAACACAAGCCGAAATTACCTCTTCCACCAAATAGTGCGCCAGAAACACCTACCGCATGGCTCCTGCTTCCAAAATTCAAGCGGTACGAAATTTCCATCTCGCCCTTCGGTCCATAAACAATGCACCAAAGGCCATTCCTCAAAATGGTTTTTCTTGTAAATTTCCACGTGCCACACAATTCAAAGTTTCAAACAAACTAGTACCATCCACGCCCTTCAGGCCGAATCCCTTGAGATCACCTTGCACGACCACGGCCATGCTCCTTCCGTCCCATCTCCCCTTCACAGCCTCTCCACCGCCATTCCAACATAGTGACCGAAGATGTTTCAGTAGGTCCCGACACCGGCCCGCACCAGATCAGCTCCTCCGTACATGAGGTCCACGGCGACGGAGCCGGCTCAGCAATGTTGTTGCAGCTTCATTGGATCCACTTCCCCGACTCCACATCATCGGATCTGCTTCCTCGACCTTGTCCACGACGCCAACGAGATGGGGAGGTAAATTCGCTCAGCCGCGAACTGCGAGGTCGTAGCTCGCCATAAGTCCGGCAAAGGCCTAGGAAGGAAATCGCGTAATCGCGGTCACAAAGGTTGCCACCGTACACTTCATATGCTCTTTACACATTTGATGTCTGAAAGTAGTTCATCGCTTGTTTCACTGCATTCTCATACTGAGTTTTTTATCTTGTACTCTGACATTTCTTGTCGAGCCATCGTATATACATATGTCTGTCATTGTTCCTTCAGAGCTTTCAACTTCTTGCTAGCATTGTACTAACTTACTCTTCTACACACCTCGCTCTTAAATCTCATAAGATATATTTTTGCTGATGCATGTAAGCTGATTTGCGGCTGACTGATGAGGGAGAACGGAAGATTAGGGACGATAGATTATTAAAGAATTCCAAATATGCAAGGTCACTCGGCCTACAGAGAGTTAGATCTGTCATAGCTACCACCCACCAATCATGAAGTCTAGGATTCTGATGTAGAATTTGATCCTCAAGATCAACAAAACCCCGAGGGAGATCTGACTCAGGAAGATGGACTGGTCGAGAACCCCCTCCCTAATCCTCCTACTTGTCCACTTCACAACGTGCTTGCTATGTCTTGTCATTGAGATATTTGTTGCATCTTCCATGTTTCGTACCTCAATTCCGACCAAATGTTGTGCAATGCCATCTGCTTAGTTCATGCATCATATATGTTCAACATATCTTGCCTTACTGTTCTTTTTTCTACCCACGTCTCATTTTACATAGGACTTTGATAAATTAATGTCCCTCTTATCTGTGTCAGGAATCAACCGGTTCACCTAAGACCCTTGCAGATACCAGCAGGGAGAAAAACTATGATTGGTAAGTGTCTGATTCAGCATTGGTTTTTGTTGATGAACAATATTTCGAGGGAGACCTGACTCAGGAAGTTGGACCCGTCAAGGACCTCCCTGATAGTCCGCCCGCTTGTCCACCCCCAAGGTGCTTGCTCTATTTTTTAATTGTGATATATGTTGCATCTTCCATGTTTTGTATCTCAATCCCACCAAATATTTAGCAATGCCCTGTGCCTAGTTCATGCATCATATATATTCAGCACATTTACCTTACTATTCTTATGTTCCATCTGCATCTCATTACATATAGAACTATAACATATTGAAGTATCATTTATGTGTGTCAGGTATTAGCTGGTTATGTAAGACACGTTTAGGTACCAAACACAAATCATCGACAAGCGGTCCCGCTAATGCTACCGGTGGAACACTAACACATGCCAGGAAATACAATAAATGAAAATCAAGAAACTCACATACGGCTTAACAGTGTCGTCTTGGAGCCACACCACAGGTTCAAATAGAAGTAGACGGAAAAAATACCATCCCACACATTCCATAATCACCAATTGCCAATACAGATACCTAGCAACAATTGACAGCCAAACCAGTTTTGGCCTCTACTTGCCTAACATATTGGCACAACATCAACAAGCTAGCGATGATCACCAACCTATTGATCAGGTCGATGCCAAAAAAAGGTATGTGTTCCAAGGATTATCGATGTATGCTTCCTTATATATACCATGCAAGCTTGATGTAACGGTTGAATTGGCAACTATATGAAGATTTAAGAAAAGGGGGCCAACGGTAGGAAAAAAGCTTGAAGCTAAAATTTCCGGAACGCAATCTAGATACTGCATCAATTCTATTATGTTTGGCAAGCGAAGGCTAGAAGATCTAGAAGAATCTTCTTTTCTAGCATCAGAAATAGGCGTTTATGTCAAGAATGATATTCCCATCTTCGCATCGTTCAAGATCCACTAACAGACCCTGACCATTACAATTCATTACTGCAGAAGTTACATGTAAGTCATAGTGCTTTGTCCGATGCATTCAAGCTTGCTCTTGGTTATATTCTAAGTCATATAACATATCAAATGTTCCATTCTTGCCGAAAGACAAAATTCAACTTCAATCAGGATAATGAGGATGTAGAGTATGTTCTCATGGACATGTTCTCCTGTTCTTTGCGGCAGCAACGCCATAGGCTAAAGAATAAATACTTTGATGGTAAGGAAAGCAAGGATATTCAATGAATGACTGACATGGGCATACCCTATAGGTACTCGAGATCAGCATATATGTTCTAGCCTAGAAGAAGCCCACAACATTGTTAAGGCCCAGTCAAGATTTGGGTGACCTAGGAGATTTCGACTGCTTGCAGCACATGGCAAACTGAAGATAGAAGTTTAAAGGAAAAACTCTAATATGTAACCGACTCGGCCTGTTATCCCAAGACCTAGCATATCTATATAAAGGCTAGGAGGGGTTGCGAGGAGCACAATCCGCAACCCTAGTTTCCACACCATCTCCAGATTGCATCTGCGCACCCCTGTAACTTTTGACTCCTCGATAATTCCAGGAACAGACAAGCAGGAGTAGGGTCCTCTGCGAGGCCTGAACTTGGGTAAACCTTGTGTCCCTGTGTGCTTGTTTACTAGCCGATCGATGCCTCCAGCGCTCCCCACTTCCTCGAACCTAAGTCCATCTGCGATGGGCATTGATGAGTTAACCCCACGTCAATTGGTGTCGTCTGTGGGAATAGGGAGTGCTGATGTTGCAGCTTCCTCAGCCCCATCAACCATGATCTATGACTTCGCAGCAGCGGAGACTCGCCTCCTCTTTGGTGCCTTCGACTTCACCGTCCATATGCTAGCCAATTGCCTGGATTTCGAGTCTGTGGGCGATGGAATCGGTCTGGCGATCGGGAGCTTACGCTTCCAAGTTGGTCAGCTGGGCACACTTCGCCTCCCTGATCAGTCGAAGGTCCCCGTGATTGCTCCTGCATCGTGGTTTCTAGCGCCGATCGGCACACTGAGCAAACTCAACGTGCCGACATTAGTCAGGCATACGGATAGCGACAGTAGTTGCGAGTCCGATCTGGGCAATTTGGCAACAGAAGATGGAGCCTACGGCTCCGAATCTAAAAGCTGTGGGAGAAACAGCTTCCCTAACCATTACATGTGCGCTGTTGTCAACATGGGCGGCAATGGCGGCACTCGGGACAAAACCGGCACTGGTGGTGGTATCCCAGTCACGAACGGTGGCCCCTCCAACAGCGCCCAAACTTATAACGGGCAAGAAGGACCCATTCTAGAGGATCAACCAAACCTCTCGGCGAATGAGCAAACCCGAGAGCACGTGCTGATCAAGCTCAACGACACTAAGTGGGCTCACTGCAGAGAAGCCCTACGGGGCAATCCCCTACCACCCAACTCACCGCAAGACATGCTGATGGGTTATCACTGGCTGCTCAAGGAGGAATTCAAGCGCCAACAACAAGTAATCGCCCAGCTCGACGAGCGCAGGAGGGCGGCAGATGAGTCGAGCCTTCGGTGAGCTTAGCTCTCTTCCATCAAAGGATCCTCCTCCAAAGGTAATGATCATACTGCCTCCAGGCAACGTTCTCGATAGGATCATCTCACTGATAAGGAGCGAGAAGAGGCCATACGCGGGTTCTCGACTTCTCGTCTATGACGGTGGATACGCGGGGTAATGTGCTCGCAAAAACACCACAGACAGTGGTAACAGCAGCCACCATGTACCTGCTCAACAACCAGCCACCGGCTATCCTGGGACTAGTCGAAGCTACACTCATCAAGGATCCAATGTCGGAGCCGAAGAAAAGCAAGGCTCTGGCCAAGCTCTACTCTTCCTCCTCCTCCAGCGACGAAAACCACAACCTATCACGGCGACGCCGCTCACGACGATGCTACTCACGGCAACACAACTACGACTATGGCGCGCGCGATGACATCACGCAGCACAAAGTCGACAAGATGCACGCAAGGCATGCCCGTTCGACTGACTCAGAAGATGACGGGATAGAGCTCTGTGGCACCAACTGCTTCAGCAGAGCCATACGGCAAAAGCGAATGCCAAATGGGATCAAACTCCCATCGGAGAACCCGAAATTCGACGGCCTCCAAGACCTGAATATCTGGCTGGAGGATCATACCTCCTCCGTTAGGCTACACGGCGGAACCACGAGCACGACCATGCAATGCCTCCAGCTATAGCTGTAAGGAGCCGCCCGTGCGTGGCTCAACAACCTCTCGCACGGATCAATTTGCAGCTGGGATGAGCTGCTTTACAGCTTCGTGTGAAACTTCAAGGCCACTTACAAAAGGCCCGCATCAATCGAAGAATTAAGAGGCTGCTACCAAAAGACTGGCGCGTTGCTGCGCTCATACATCCAGAGGTGGTTTATCATCAAAAACTCTGCAGAAGAGATCTCTAAAGACCGTACAATCCATGCATTCAATTGCGGCGTGCATCACAGAGAGCTCGGAGAGGAGCTAGGCCGCTCGAAGCCCAAAACAATCGACCACCTTATGAAGATCGCGAACAGGTGGGTTGATGGAGAGGACTCACTGAAAAACCGCGTCCACTCGGATGACAATGATGACTTCAGTCGTAGATGCGATCGCCGAGGAAAACTCTAGATGCGCGGTTACGAGGACCGCGAGGAAGTCAACATGGTCGCAGCTGGCTACACCGACACACGCGACAATAGCAACCGCAACAGCGAATACCGTAGTGGTGGATACCGTGACAGCAGGAAAACCATGCAAGTGTGGCAACACCACACTCGCGATGAGGCACCTGGAACATCTATCCAGGACAAACTGTCCGGACCGTGCAATGTACACTTCTACATCGACAAGCATGGTGGCAAGAAAAAATCCAGTCACCTTCTGAAGGACTGCCATGAGTTCCTCAGGCTCCACGAAGGTCTAGCCCAGATGAATCGCGACACGATAAACCAAGGATACGGAGCTGGCCCCAGTGTCGTGGCTCACGCAGCGCCATCACCACCACTTGGGCCACCCCCACCTGCGGCCATGCTAGTCCAGAACAACGGAGGCGAGCAGTACCCGCAAGCACTGGGAAACATGGGAATGATCCAAAAAGGACGCCCTTCAAATCGGGTGCAAAAATAATTCACTCGCCAAGTACACTGAGTACCTTAGTGGGAGAGAGTCCTACATTACCTTCGACAAGCGTGACCATCCGCGTCAAGTACCTCGCCCATGTCACTGTCCCCTGGTGCTCGAAGCACAAATTGGAGGCTTCGAGATGAGTCGCATCTTCATGGACGGCGGCAGCAGCATCAACCTCATGTTTGCAAGCACCTTGTGCACCATGCGAATCCCCCTATCCTGCCTGGAAACCTCAGACACAACAATCCATGGCATCGTCCCAGTGAAGGGCATATATACCCTAGGCAAGATCAGCTTGAATGTCATCTTCGGAGTGCCAGCAAACTTCCAACGAGAACGCATCGAATTTGAGGTGGTCGACTGGCCCTCGCAATACCACTGCATCCTCGGACGTGTCGTGTTTGAGAGGTTCATGGCGGTGCCACACTACGCCTACCTGCAGATGAAGATGCCGGGCCCCAACGGCATTATCACATTCAACGGAAGCTTCGAGAGGTCAGACAGGTGCGATAGGGGATTCAACAGAATCTCCCAGTCTTTCGGCATGCAGGAGGAACTGGCGAGGTTGAAGGAGTCGACAGACAATAGTCTACCTCCTCCGAGTAAGCCAAGCTCACCTGACCAATCCTTCGACTCATCGGTCCACACCAAGGCAGTCCAGGTCCACCCAACGGACCTAACTAAGACGACCCTCATTGCCAACAACTTGAGTCCCGCATAGGAACTCGTGCTCGTCGAATTCCTCTATGAGCACTGGGAAATCTTCGCCTGGTGTCCAACGAACATGCCAGGGGTTCATAGGGAATTGACCAAGCACTCACTCAGTGTAAATCCTAAAGTAAGACCAGTGAAGCAGACGATACGTCGACTGTCTGAGCCAAGGGCAAAAGCGATCGGTATGGAAGTCAACGGACTCCTCGACGCTAACTTCATACGCGAAATCAAGGAAAGCACTTGGGTATCAAACCCCGTGCCTGTTCCTAAAAAGGACATGGATATCCTGTGGATGTGCATGGACTTCACCTCCCTGAACAAACATTGCCCAAAGGACCACTTCCCATTGTCGCGGATCGACCAGATAATCGACTCCACCGCGGGATGCGAGCGCCTCTACTTCCTTGACGCCTACTCAGGCTACCACCATATTCGAATGAAGGAGGTAGACCAGGAAAAACCGTCCTTCATCACTCCCTTTGGCGTCTTCTGCTACACAACAATGCCCTTCGGGCTGAAAAATGCAGGGGCCACCTATCAGTAGTGTATCGAGGCCTGCCTCAAGAACCAGCTTGGTCGCAATATTCAAGTCTACGTCGATGACATCATCATTAAAACTAAGGAGGAAGCCTCGTTACTCGACGATCTCCGCGAGACCTTCGATAACCTCGACCGCTACCGGATCAAGCTGAATTCGGACAAATTCGCCTTCGGCGTACCATCTGGGCAACTGCTCGGGTACCTCATCTCCGCGAGGGGGATCGAGGCCAACCCAAAGAAAATAAATGCCATACTGTCCATGGAGAAGCCGAAGAACGTAAAAGGTGTCCAGCAGCTAGGTGGGTGAATCGTGGAGCTCAGTCGATTCATCAGTAAAATGGGCGAGAAGGTGACGCCTTTCTACGAGCTCCTTCGCAAGGCTAATAAATTCGAGTGGACAGAGGAAGCACAAGAAGCATTCGAAGACCTCAAGCGTCTATTATCCACTTCGCCGGTGATGGTCACACCTCAATAAAAGGAGCCCTTGTTGTTGTACATCTCAGCCACCAACCAGGTGGTTAGTACTGTGCTCGTAGTGGAACGAGCCAAAGAAAACAAAGTCCACGGGGTACAACGCCCAGTCTACTATCTCAGCGAGGTGCTCACACCGACAAAACTGTGGTACCCGCATTATTAGAAGTTGTCATACAGCGTCTTCATGATAGCCTGGTGACTACGCCACTACTTCTAGGAGCACCCCATCATTGTGGTGAACGACGCTCCACTAGGGCACATCCTCAACAACTCCGACTCCACCGGATGAGTCGCGCTTTGGGGATAGAACTCTGTCCACGAGACATCACATACGAGAAGCGATATGCGATCAACTCGCAAGTACTCCCAGACTTCCTCGTCCACTGGATGGAGAACCATCTCCCCGACACACCAGACATGTCCTGTCTATGGACAATGCACTTCGAAAGGATCAAAGCATCAAGAAGGAGCTGGCGCAGGCGTCATCTTGACATCTCCACAAGGTGACAAGATGAGGTATGTTCTGTGAATGCAGTTCTGCGCCTCTAACAACAAAGCTGAATACGAAGCCCTTCTCCACGGGATGCGGATGGCCAAAGCTTGTGGCGCAACGCGACTTGTTATCTACGGCGACTCTAAATTGGTCGTAAATCAAACCATGAACCAGTGTGACGCTCTGAGCGACAACATGATCGGCTATCGCGACCTCTATGACACACTCGAAGGTGACTTCGATGGCTGCGAACTACGGCACATCAGCCGTGAAAGCAATGAAGATGCGTATACACTCACCAACATTGGCTCCACCTATGACCTGGTGCCACCTAGAGTATTCCTAGAGAAAATCTATGAATGCTCCATCAAGCCAAAGGCTCCAAAGCAGAAAGCTTGCACGTCAAAGGACTCGGGGGCTACACCACCCGACAAACCGAAGGCACTCAAGGACATGGAGCAAGATACAGGACTCGAAGGCCCCATGGAGGTCATGATGATCGAGCCATCCTGGACACAACCATACATCACATACCTGCTCAGAAAAAGGTTGCTAGATGACCCGACAGATGCGCATCATATAGCACGATGATCCAAGGCTTTCGCCCTCATCAATGGCGAACTGTACAAATGCAGCATCACAGGAGTCCTTCAACGATGCATCTCCAACAGAGACGGAAGAGCCATCTTCCTCGAGATAGACGAAGGCACTTGCGGCAATCACGCCGGCAGTTGTGCCCTTGTCACTAAAGCTTTGCGAGCTGGATTCTACTAGCCAACGGTAATGCGTGACGCCATGGACATCGTCCAAAGATGCAATGCTTGCCAACGATTTGCGGACAAACTGCATGCACCTGGCGCAGAATTAAGGCCAATACCCGTGGCCTGGCCCTTTGCACAATGGGGACTCAACATGGTCGGCAAGCTGCCGAAATCTTCACCTAGAGGGTACGTCTACCTCCTTGTCATAGTCAACAAAATCACCAAGTGGACTGAGGCCATGCCGGTAACAAATCAATCAGGGGCCACCACCGTCAAATTCTTCGATTCCATTGTCTTCCGGTTCGGGGTGCCACATAGCATCATCACGGACAACGGAATAAACTTCACCTCGAACGAGTTCCAGGATTTCTACGAAAACCTGGGAATCAACATCAGCTACGCCTCGGTGGCAGACTCTCAGACCAACGGTCAAGTCGAAAAGGCCAACAGCCTCGTCTACGACAGCATCAAGAAAAGGCTCCTCAGGCCACTCAAAAGAGCTGCTGGTTGTTGGCCCAACGAGCGACAATCAGTACTATGGAGCCTGCGCACAACTCCAAACAGCACCACAGGCTATACTCCGTTCTTCATGGTACATGGCGCCGAGGCAGTACTACCTGCAGAAGTACACTACAAAGCCCCATGGGTCGTAGCATACAGTGAAGCAGAATCAACCGTCGCACTCGAAGACTCTGTCGACCTCCTCGATGAAGCACGCGAGATAGCATCGGAGCGATCCACGATCTACCAGCAAAACCTCCACAACTACCACAGCAGAAGGCTACACCCAAGGTCCTTCATCGAAGGAGACCTGGTCCTGTGACTAAATTAGCAAGGGCACGTCAAGCTCTAGTCCCCTTGGGAGGGACCTTATGTGATTACCAAAGTAATCCTAGGTGGCGCCTACCGCCTTAAAGACGTAGAAAGTGGAGTCACATACTCCAACCACTAGAACATCGCACAACTACGTCGTTTCTACCCCTAGATGTTTTACTTTACAAATAAGGCTATTCAGCCAGACTACTTAGCCACAAATTGTATCTCCTGATATTCTCCGAATAAATAAAGCTAAGTGCCTCAAACTTTGTGTTTCTATTTTTACTTGTAATTACAACACACGAGGGTTGCGCCACCCTTTCCACCTTGTTGCACGAATAACGCAGTAGCCTGAGTAGCTGACGTACTATGAATCAAAACCTTGGTAAAACCAACCCAGTTGCAATGCTCCTGATATGTTGACAAGGTGCTAAGATGAATATGCATTCGGCTAACAAAAAGGAACTGCATAGTACAAGATACTCGAAAAATATACAAGCTAGCAAGCTTTTACATATAAACGGGTAACACATACACTCGATTCGCGTATGCGAACTTTACAACACCTATACATCTCTGTGTAGGTTCAAAACTACTCTACTGCCGCAAAAGGAGAACATTGGTACATTCTTCGAACAACTCGACGATATCTTCGGCCGGCTGATCAACCGTCCGATGATGTGGCACCATGTTCCACGTCATCCCTTCTGGTGGGGGCGGCGGTCCATCGGCAACAGCTGCAAGATCCAAATCAGGTCGATGCAGGCGAACAAGTGCTAGTGCAGCCTTGGCACCCGTGACTAACTACTGACGTACGCACTCGCGAACTACGCTGGCATGGCATCCTGGAACTTCTTCAATAAAGCTAACAAGCTTAAAGGACCCGCGTCAAAGGGAAACATTGCCCGAAAAATGTGCTTCAGGCACGACTGCGCCTTCTTCAAGTACAGCAGCACCTGGGACACACGGTCCTGCAATGTCGCCAATGCGACTGCACGATCTCAGTCAACCCAAAAGTACCCGCTAGCTTCCAGTTGCTCCTGGGTCAAGTTGTTTAGCTGAATGGAGACTCGTTCCCTCTCCTCCTGAGGACGGCGATCACTAACAACTACAAAGGGCAACAAAAAGCATAAGGGCGAACCGCCGCGAGTGACAAGCAAAGGAGAATAAGCTAAGGAAACTAACACTCTAATTGCTCATTCAACTGTGCCACCCCGCCCAAAAGATATTTCTCCCGTTCATTGGCCTTTTTGGCCTTCGACTTCCACACATTAGCGCTGCCACGGATAATGGGCATCTCTTGCTCCAAGTGTTTTATGCTATCATGCAATTGAGACAGTAGCGACAGCTCCTCCAACTTTGAACGTGGTTGCACCACATGTTCATCAGTGGGAGGTGTGTCAGATGAACCAGTCGAAGGACCCTATCTAGATAGAGGAAGAGATGGATAAGACCAACCATTCAAAACAATGTCAACATAATAAAAACATCGAGTTCAGCAAGTATGCAAAGGGAGCACCCCAACAGGCATGATGCAAATCAAAAAGACGTCTGGAGAAGCTAATGTATTACAATAGGTCAACAAAGAGATAGACTATATCTACGCATGAGCACTCATGGGCTTCCTCGAGTCTGTGGCAGTCTCCGACGCCACCGCCTTGTCGTTTGCAGCCTCTGACGCTATGGTTTTTGCCGTCTTCAACCGCCTCAGCTCCGCCGAATACTTGGCGAGTGTCTTAAGCAGCCGAGGCCCATATTTATGACAAGCAGTGGCAAAGGGAGCAAACACTACCTACTGGCCATCCGTAGTGACCGGCATCACCGAGGAGACTCTGCTGGGGTTCAGATCAACACCATGAACTTGCACCATCGCGAGTCCCATGGTCGCTCCAACCACCTCTGAGCTTTTTTGAAGTCCATGGGCACGCCTCCAACGAAGGATTCCACCAAGCCATCAAAATCTTCGATCAACTTGGCCTTGGGGACCATCTCCTCTCGAAGACGCCCACGCACACCCTTGGCCTTGTCGAGTGAGTCCTTGATAGAGATGCTACAGTCTTCAAATACAGCCACCACACCGGCCAAGGTATCTGGGCAGGCTAAAGCTTGAGCGTCGAAGTCCACACTAGCAGCATCTGCAGAAGATACATATGAGCACAACAACATGCAGGCAAAGTGCATCACAAGCAAAATGACGCAGAACGCACCAGAGAGTGCCTTAGCAACAGAGAAAAGCTATTCCACGAACACTTTCTCTCTGTCGGCTGTAGCAGAACACAAGTCTTCCTCACGCTTCTTTGACTCCTCAAGATCTTGGAGCTCCTCGTCATATTTCTTCTCCGTGGCGGCAAGACCCTTCTCGAGGTTGCTGATGATATGGAGGAGCTCATTGTTCTCACCAGCAAAGAATAGTAGCAAAAACTTATGTTTGGTGATTTTTTGCTACAACAGCACAGATATACAAAACGCAAGCTCACCCTCAAAGGCGCAATGTTGGGTCTCTAGCAAGGCATGCTGACGGCCCATCAATGTAATCTGTTCATCAAGGCGAATAGATTCCTTCACGATAGGCTGCAAGAAGATATGCATTAGCATCAATTTAAATTTGACTGACATAGTCAAGAGAACTTACATGCTCCTCCAAGGACTCCAAAGTTTCATTCTGCATAGGCGTCCGGGCAACCATCTGGTGCCCCGTAGCATGGGGGGAACTCGAAGAACTAGCACCAGAGTTGGCCGCCACCTGGGGAGAATGCGACTGCTCCACCACATCCTTTTCTTTGGAGTCAGCGACTCCAGACTCCTTCACGAAGCAGCAGTCATCGGACAATGATGATGCGGTTTTGCTGCAACATAAGCATACAAACACAACTTTAGAGAAAGAGATTTTAGGAAACAAAGACAAATTAGCAGAAGCACACAACTTACCAATCAAAGTCATCGAGGTTGAAGAAGTCATCAGACACCTCCTTCGGCACCCTCAGCTTTTTCCGTGAAGGAGGATCCATGGCGCTCATATGCACAGCGGGAATTGGCTCCTCTACTACAGTCGAGGGACCCTCCCGCATCATCGGCGAGGATGCATCTGAATCCTTGCTTTGGGAGCACTTGCGAGTCCCGTTCCCGCTCTGAACTCGAGGGCTTCCTACTCTTCCTCAATGGGGACGGTGGAGCCCGACTCGTCCTCCTCTTCCGCTTCACGAGGGATCACTCCTTCCGGCTAGGGAGGCAACACAATGGTCACCTTCCAGTCCTTGTCCTAGAAAGAAGCAGCGTCAATATAAAGGAAAACCTAACAGGCAATCAAAAAATAAGAAGAGGTAACAAGAAGGCCACCAGGGAGGGTGACTCGTGCAGAATGGAGGCACGACTGAGTCACTAGGGAGTTTCTCCTTGGCTGTGTACTTGGTCAGCAGCCGAAACCTCTTATCTACTTCACCCGAGGAAATATTCTCTAGAGAAATGCGAGTGACATCATCAACACCAGTCCAGTAGCACATTGGATGCGCCCTAGCCTGTAGCGGCTGCACTCGATGACGCATCCAGGTGCGAATGTGGTCTGCACCGCCCACTTCCTTCCCCATGCGGAGCTCAAGGTCACAGACATGCTTGTATAGAGCCTCAGTTTCCTCGGCTTCACTGGGCATCACCGTGTTCTTCCACGACCTCCTCCTCTTGCATTCTTCCTTTGAGTCAAAAAGAGCGAGCCTAAAGTTTTCCTCATCGACCTTCTGGTCATGGATATAGAACCACTTCTCCCTCCACCATTGGACAGATGCATTGAAGTTGATGGAGAAATATTTGACATTGGGGTCTACATGGATTCCGCAGCCTCCTTTGTTGTAGACTACCGACCCAGAAACCGACTGGCACTTTAGTTTGAAGGGTTTTTTGAAAAGGCCAAAGTGTGGCTCGATTCCGAGCCAGCACTCGCAAAGGGTGATGTAGCAAGATATATGAAGGATGAAATTGGGGGTCAGCTGATGGAGCTGGGGCCCGTAAAAGTAGAGTAACCCCCTCACAAACTTGTGGAGGGGTAGAGAAAGAACGTGAATGACAAACACGAGGAACATCACTTGTAATCCGGTGGGGGGATTGGGGATTACCTCGTCGCTGGGAATCTAGCAGTCATCCTCAGTAGCAGGAAGAGCACCATCTTGGCGCTAGTTGAAGAGCTCCGTCTCCTTGATGGTGGTTTGCCGCCATGATCCATTCGTGATGTGCGTGCCCTTCTTCTTGGCAGCTGCAGAAGGCGTGCCAGCGCTCGTAGCGATGGTGCCCTTCTTCTTGGCTGCAACAGTGGCGGCCCCAGATCCAGTGATAGAAGCACCCTTCTTTTTCCCCATCTTGCGCTTGCGGTGGGAGCACAGAAAGTAGCTGGGAAAGGTTCGGAGGACGTCCAACACAGCAAGGAGGTGCGAGCAATGGAACAGCAAGGAGAAGCAATGGAGGCAGCACGCAAGGAAGAAGATGTGTTGTGGGAAAAATTACCGCACGACAATCCCTACTTAACCTCACCGCAGATGCAATCCAATGGTCAGAAGTGCACCAACAAACGCATGACACAAATCAATGTAGACGCGTGGCAGTGCAAACAGCGAATCGTCCCTCCACTCCTCCCATTACGCACGAGAATCAAGGAGACGCAGTTAAAATCGAAGATCACGCACGCCTGGTCAAATCCAAGTCAGAAATGGGGCCCCACTTTTGTCACGTCCCGTCAAAACTGCTCGTACGGGCAAATGAGGTCATCGCATCATCGGCACTAACGTCATTAACTCCATCAGGAGCATCTTCTGACTAATATAGTCCTCACTCAAGTCTTTGACTCGACCAAGCACTCGGGGGCTACTCCTAACAGGAACGCTGGCCGTGCACCCGATAAACTTCATAGACTCAAAAATATCTTGGTAATGTAATTGCACTTGAACCCTTCACTCGAGTCAATGATTCGACTATGGACTCAGGGTTACTCCCATAGGGAGCGCTGCAAGCATATTCGACTGAAACAAGCGAAAGACGTTAGCAGTTGAAAACACTCATAGTCCCTACGACTCGAGTGGGCACTTAGGGGCTACCCCCATAGGGAGCGCTGGAAGCGCACCCTATGATTTTTTTATTTTAAATAAATGTGTGTTGACTGCATCCACACTCGAAAGCATTGGCGACTCCGCCTCATATTCTCCCTGCAAAGAGACTACGTCTCTTACGTCACCCGAATCATCTCCGCGATGACAAAATTCGGATGCCACGCTTGCAATGTGAAGATAAGACCTAAAGAAGGCCTGGCAACGCACCTGTTGCGCTCTAGCAGAAATAATCCGTGCCTATAGGTACGATAAAATAAGCCTTGATGGACGCGTCGAGTGCTCACACTTATACACTGGGATTAGACTTTATAAGACCTCCGCGGCATGAGTCGAATTGCGCCAACACTTTTCCAAATTTGAGTCCAGGGACTCGAGTTTGAGTTGATTATGTTGCTTTGTCCTAAGGCAGTTAACTGATCCTGATATATCGGATGAATAAGGCACGTATATCAACAATCCCTATGGTACAAATTAGAGCACTCCAAAACATGCTCGACTGAACACTCGAAGGTTTCATAAGTCTTCACTCAAATATGCGATTCGACCGGACACTCGGGGGCTACTGACATGGGCATACCTTACGGGTACTCAACATTAGCATATACGGTCAAGCCTAGAAGAATCCCACGACATTGCTAAAGCCCACTCAAGATTCGGGTGACCTAGGAGACTTCGACTGCTTGCAGCACACGACAAACTCAAGATAGAAGTTTAAAGGGAAAGCCGTAATATGTAACCGACTCGGCATGTTATCCCGAGACCTAGCCTATCTATATAAATGCTAGGAGGGGGCGGCGAGGAGGACAATCCGCAACCCTAGTTTCCACACCATCACCAGATTGCATCTATGCACCCCTGTAACTTTCGACTCCTCGATAATTCCAAGAGTAGACAAGCAGGAGTAGGGTCCTCTGCGAGGCCTGAACCTAGGTAAACCTTGTGTCCCCTGTGTGCTTGTTTACTAGACGATCGATGCCTCCAGTGCTCCCCACTTCTTTGAACCTAAGTCCATCTGCGATGGGCATTGATGAGTTAACCCCTCGTCAACGACTCTTATGGAGCATACTATGACTGACCAACAGTGGATAGATCTTCTCGACCACTGGTTTGATCCAAAGATTACGGTCTAGTTTGTGAAGACAGATACCATATCACATTCGAAATTCCTATTTGCACATCTATATAACTAGTCTCCTTTTGTAGATGAACGCTGAGAAAAACAAGAGAAACCATGCCGCACAACGCTTAACAAACTGAACTAGATCTCGTGCATTGGTTGGGTAGTTGAGAACAATAGATATGATAATTAGCTTTGAATCTTGTAGAGACTTTGTCCTTCTTATATATTGATCATGTGTTCCGCCATGTTGCAGAAAGGTGCGGTAAGTCTGCAACAAAAACTCCAGGCATGCTAGACGAGCAAAAAAGAAGGGCTCAATCCCTCCGCTGAGAGTGTTATTATAAGTCTTCTGTTCGATTGATATTTTGTGATGACACACGCTCAGTGATTTATATGTGTATATCATGCATCCGATAATGAAGAAATAGACAGATGCCATGTTGGCATAGTCCTATTATTGGGTGCTAGTGATAAAATTCTTATCACTGTGATTAGATATCTATGATTTTACTACAATATATATGATGCGTAATCAGCCATGCCAACTTGTAAGATTTGTTCATAGACAGGTTAAATGTGTTGTCTGCATGTTTCTATGTATTATCTTTTCTTATCTCACCCATGTCTACGAACTGATAACCTTCCAGATTAAATTGAATGAGGAGATGGCAAAACCTAGGAAAGATGGTCTGGAACAAACCCAAGAAGAATGTCTAGAAACATTTAAAATGGTACTAAAAGGCGAAGGTCATCGTAAAAGCACGTTCCTGTGTAATGCTGGGTTGTCGTAGTGCAAGTCCAAGGCCAAGTCCAAGTCGGCGTATTTGTCTAGTCAGGAAGAAATTGTAGCACTACGGGCTGAACAGGAAGTGCATAGATGAGAAATTGATGATATGAGACAGAAAGAATTAGCAAGTGATGCAGAGTTGAAGATGTTACGAGATCAGCAGAATTCTCGACAGCCCATAGATGAAGAGACTCTTCTAAATTCAAGAGGAACCTTGACAATGATGGGTGAGTGCAATGGTCATGTGAAATGGTTCCTCTTTATTTGGGGCCATGTAACAAAAACAGAGGGAGTATTTGTTTCACATCATGCTTTTATTTGTTTACTATATGTTCCATGCACAAAAATCTTGTGCCTGAACCTCACTCTCTCAGCCTTGGATTCATGAACCTCACAAAGGATTTTTCTTCTTTGGACAACCACCAAATTCAAAATCTCAGTCCATCGACAATCCTACCGCCTACCCCGTTTGACTCGGAGATTATGTATCCAATTTCTTTACCAATATGGTCAGTGTTTTGATGATCAGTTGATGTGACTCTCAGCCTTAAATTCGTATCGAAGGAGTACAATTAATGACATTAAAAAATCTCAGTTGAGCTACAAAACCTACAGCCAAACCTGTTTGAATCGGAGTTATTCAATTTTCATTATGGATGATAAGTTAATGTCACTCTCGTCCTTTAATTCCTGAATAAGGAGTACACCTTTTATCCAAATATTGCTTGGACGCTAGCCAAATTCAAAATATCAGTCTACACAATTATTATGCTCATGGATGATTAATTAATATGACTCCCGGACTTGAATTCCTGGATAGATAGTGTATGGTCTACTAGCTTTTTCTATTATTATCGCTGGTAGCCAAATTCAAAATCTCAATCGAGCGAAAAATCACACACCGACCTTGAAGCATTTCCTGCCCCATCGTTTCAAAAACATTGTGGCAAAATCTCCCATCGGGGAGTACCATTTTTATGTTATTATTATTTGGCCGGTAGCCAAATTCAAAATCTCTATTGAGCGGCAAAATCAAACACCGACTTTGAAGCATTTCCTGCCCCACCATTTCAAAAACTTTGAAGCCAAATCTCCCAGCGGGGAGTACCACTTTTCTATTAATTACTATTTGGCTGGTAGCCAAATTCAAAATCATTGTCGAGCGGCAAAATCAAACACCGTCTTGGAAGCATTTCCTGACCCACCGTTTCAAAAACTTTATCCCACCAGGGAGTACCACTTTTCTATTAATTATTATTTGGTCGGTAGCCAAATTCAAAATCTCTGTCGAGCGGCAAAATCAAACACTGACTTTGAACCATTTCTTGCCTCATTGTTTTAAAAACTTTGAGGCCAAATCTCCCACCGGGGAGTACCATTTTTCTATTATTATTAGTTGGCCGGTAGCCAAATGAAAATCTCGGTCGAGCGGCAAAATCACACACCAACCTTGAAGCATTTCCCGCCCCATCGTTTCAAAAACTTTGAGGCCAAATCTCCCACTAGGGAGTACCATTTTTCTATTATTATTATCTGGCCGGTAGTCAAATACAAAATCTCTGTCGAGCGGCAAAATAAAACACCGACCTTGAAGCATTTCTAGCCCCACCGTTTCAAAAACTTTGAGGCCAAATCTCCCACACGGGAGTACCATTTTTCTATTATTATTATTTGGCCGGTAGCCAAATTCAAAATCTTTGTCAAGAGGCAAAATCACACACCGACCTTGAAGTATTTCCCGCCCCAACATTTCAAATACTTTGAGGGAAAATCACCCACCGGGGATTAATATTTTTCTATTATTATTATTTGGCTAGTAGCCAAATTCAAAATCTCTATCAACCATAAAATCACACATCGAGTTTGAAGGGTGCCCCTCCGTTTCAAAAACTTTTGAATTTAAAATTCCCATTCTACACATTTTTTGGTGCCCTATGGGCACGGTAAAGTCGGTAGCTTGGGGGCACGATCGTAATTATTTTTCTATTCACCTTCATAGTCCCGATTCACGCAGTTTTTCCCGCTGGCGCTCCCAAAATCCTAGGCTTCTCTCCCACGCCCTCCCCTCCATGACCACCGCGCGCACTAGCCAGCGGAAATTCCACAGCGGCCGGAGCCGCTTGAGCTGCGGTCTAGTGCACCGCTGCGGAGCCGCTTCCCATCGGATCTAATTCACCGGGTCTCTCTACCACTCCACCGAAGCTGTGGTCTCGCTGACCATGCCTATGGTGTCATCGACCACCCACTCTCTGCTTCCCCGCTGCCGAAAGCTACCCAACCATACCGGAGCCACTTCACCGTTGTCCAGCAGATGGGATCTAGTTCAACGAGTTCCATGTCCACCGCTCTAGACTAGCTGCACGGCTGTCGCTGTTGACTACACCGGCATCGACGGCCTAAGATCTTCTTCCCCGACGCCAATAGCTACCGCAACCGCAGCACCTCGGTGACCTAGACGTCACTCGCACGGTACCGACTGTTCTTAGACGCCTCTCCGAACAAGGTAACCATATCTCCAACCCATTTTTGTTTTGTCAGTGGTATAGTAGATTCAAGCCTGTCGCAGTGAACTGCATTTTTGTAATCGTGCTACTACATACAAGTCACTAGACACGCATGTTCTTCGTGCTAGTACATACAAGCTCATTAGACATGTTGGTTTGCATTCGCTGCTCTACAAATTTCAAGTCATGCACATGTATATTATTTTGTTATGAACATGTTCTTAGTTGGTCCGTACACCAATAATTGCCTTCTATTGTGTAGTTCTTGCAAAATGTAATGTCAGTGGAAAATATTAGTGTGGATTCCCTGCTCCAAAGTTACTAAATCTATCTAGTTATTCCTGAGCTATGTTCTTGCTATTATTTCCTCCCTGGCATCGTTCTTCTATCCTATAGTACCCGTTCAAACTCTTTGTACTAGTTTGATTATAATTTTTTTGTTTTCATCAGGTTCTTCAAAAGCTGCAACATTGACTATTTTCTTTTTATTTGCGTAGACCTCAAAAAGGGAACACTAAACACGTTGGTTTGCACAGCCTATAGGTTCACAAGCGATGTCATTATATATTTTCTGTATCTAGTGCTAGTTTGTCCTAATCAACGGCATAATTATTCTTTACTGTATAGTTCATTCCTTTTTTCCATTCCTGCTTGACAAGTTTTGGTATGATGCGGTTATAATTTCGATATGGTTCATTCTTAGCTAGGACAGTAACTACATGCCATTGTGTATCTCACTGCAAATTCCGAGTCACCAAACGTCTCTTCCATTCCAGGAGATACCACTGCTTTCATATATATTTGCTAAAATGACCTGGCTAGTTTATATTTGCTAAAATTCTAAGAAACACTTTGTTTGATAGCCCATTTCATTGTAGGCACACTTGTCTAATGCTTGTTTGTCCTATTCTACAGGTTCACAAGCCCCGCCATTATATCTCGTATCTAGTTTTGGTTCGTCCTAAGGAACAACGTAACTATCCTCTACTATATAGTTCACTCGTGGTTTGCATTCCTGCTCTACAAGTTCATATTATGCAGTTATAATTTCTATCTGGTTCATTCTTAGCTATGAGTAGTTTGTCCTGTTTGCTGTATTAACTTGTTATTACTTAGTTTCAGACTACAATTATTGTTATTTCCACCAAAGAGGGGGCTGCAAGATCATGTCTTAAGGTGGTTTTCCAATGTAGCTGTTCCACTCAAAGGGAGATGTAGTTGATGGATTGAGAGCAAATTGAGGACAATGCTATCAACTTGATTGTCAACTAGAAATGCTGAATTTTGTTTCCCTTGTGTTATATTATGTAATATTTTTAAGAAGTTTGCAACTGATGTAATATATAGATAACTCGCATAGGGCATGTAGGCATTTAGTTGATGTCATCCACGCATCGTGGTAGGCGGTACCATAATTGCGCCAGCCAGGTCAATCAGGTAAGAGTATAGGGCTTTGTTATTTTCCCTTCTTGTATGGGCCTACCATGAATAGTAAAATATGCTCGCTAATTATACTCCTTTTGTGATATTTGCATGGGGTTCACAAAGACAAAAATGTAGATGTCCGTGAATGTAATGGGCCTACCCTTAGGTGGCAAGTAGTAACATGAAGGGTTCCGTAGCAGATAACAAAAAAATTCTAACTAAGCGAACTCTAATACCAGGATCTATACTATGTAGACATAAGTAACAGAAGAGAGAGACGGTATTCGTACCTTTGAAGACCGAGGCATGACTTACGCATGAAGGCGTATATTGATGAAGACGAGCAGCACCTCAAGTGTGGCGCCTCCGAAGTTCGTCTCACGTCTGGTGTAGGTGACGTCTCCCGGAATCCGATCCAGCCGAGCAGTGGAAGAAGTAGATGCCAGATTGATGATCACACGACGGTGGTGTGAAGGTGGAGAACTCACAACCACGAGGTCCTCTCCAATATTTTGGAGAAGTCCTCAATGGATGAGAGAGAGAATGGGAGATTGGGATGATTCCAAAGGGGGAGGGGAGACCCCTATATATAGTGGGAGGGGGCGCACCACCCAGGGGCCAGGCGGTGTGGGACTAATCCCCACACCCACCAGCCACCTAGGGGCAGCCACCGGTCCTAGGTGGGCGCCACTAGGGCGGCCCACTAAGCCCAGGCCGGCTGGCCCCCTTCTCCCTAGGTGCCTTGACTCTTGGGCCTCCCCTTCAGGTGAGGCCCATTAGCATTAGGCTGCCTTTAATAATCAAATAAAATATATATTTAATATTAATTCTCCAATTAACTTTCAAATACACATATTATCTTATTCCTTCACTCCAGAACACCTTCCGGACCCCTTCCGATCTTCATCGGATGTTACCCGAAACTATTCTGGTTTCTCTTTCTCTATTTCTCCTATGATACCTCATCTACCCTGAGCATCCCCATCCTTAAGCGTGACATCCTTCGGTTTAGAAACACTCCGAACATGATTTAGACTACTCTCACATGAATGATCAATAGAGGGACCTGGATGGCCATGTGATCCCCGTGTGTTTCACGAATATAATCACTCGAACCGTGAAATAGTCGTTTCCTGTTCCCTTTGTCATTTGATACCTAATTCATCCGACACTTGATCTTCGATATCCCCATACCTTAGTTTGGTCTCGTTACCGATGAACTTGTTTACTCGTTCCCATGTCATTGCATTTCGTGACCAGGTCACATGCTTGCAAGCTTCATTAATGCAATGTCACCGAGATGGCCACATGTATCTATTCGTTACATGGATTTGACAAATCCTGGTCTTAATATGTACTCCTCTAGGCGTCCCTTTGGAAAACCTGAGTGGCACCTTTTTGATCACCCTTTTACGAGATGATACTTGATAACCATCAAAGCTTCCTCCAAAACGGTGATTTGCATTACCTCAGAGTCAAAGGATAAGGTCGTGAGGTTTTTCTGTGTTTATCATCAATGCTGAACTTTGTAATTAGTTCTCATTAAGATAAAAAAATCAGATGTTTGTATATCACATCATTCACCTAATGACATGACCACATTGTCAATTGGCATAAATGGCCATGATCTTGAAACCCAAATCATCCTCATGACCAATGAACTAGTTCGCTAGAGGTAACTAGAGACACAGTTTGTTTACATACCACACGTGTATTAACGTTTCATATTAACACAGTTATAGCACAGTATGAAACGTATTATGAACATATAGGATATATATCAAACAATAAACTTTATTATTTGCCTCTAGGGCATAACTCCTTCAGTCTTCCACTTGCACTAGAGTACAAATAAAACTAGTTTACAATTGGTAGGAACCTAACACCAATGGAATCTCGGTGTTGTTCGTGTTGGACTTGTAGAAGAGCTTTAGTCAAAGGATCTGCCACATTCAGATATGTGTGTACTTTGCAAATCTTGATTTCACCTTCGTCAACATTCTTCCAGATGACGTGAAACCTAAGCTTGATGTGTTTAGCTGTGGAATGAGTCCTCGGTTCCTTTGTGTTTGCAATAGCTCCTGTGTTGTCACAATAGATTGTCATGGGATCTTGCACACTTGGAATGACTCCTAGTTCGATGATGAAATTCCTTAGCCAAACAGCTTCATTCGCCGCATCAGTTGCATCAATGTATTCAGACTCCATTGAACATGCTACCACCATCGGCTGCTTCTTGCTCTTCCAGCTTACCGCCCCACCATTCACTAGGAACACAAATCCTGTATGTGACTTCGAGTCATCATGATCTGAGTTCCAGCTTGCATCCATGCAACCCGTTACATTTAGAGCTTCATCACTTCCTCCATAGATTAGGAACATATCATTTGTACTTTTGAGATACTTTAGGACATTTTTACAGCTGTCCAGTGATGTGGTCCTGGATTACTTTGGTATTAGCTCGTCAAACTAAGAGCCAATGCCACATCAGGTCGAGTACTTAACATTGCATACATGATAGATCCTATGGCTAAAGCATAGGGGACGTAAGACATTGATACATTGCAAATGTATCTATAATTTTTTATGTTCCATGCTTGGTTCTATCCACTTTCTGTCCACACTTTGGAGTACTTTTCTTATGATTTCTTGGACTAACCTATTAACAAGAGCCACAGTGCCAGCTGCCTGTTTTTTGCTGTTTTTGGTTCCAGGAAAGTCAGAAAATGAATATTCTCGGAATTGGACGGGACAAAAGCCAAAGTGACTATTTTTCCAGAAGTCATCAGATGCTAGAATACGAGACGGAGAGGGGCCAGAGGGCGGCCACACCACCTGGCCGCGCGGCCAGGCTTGGCCCGCGCCAGGGGGTGGTGTGGTGGCCCCTCGCACCCCCTCGGCCTCCCCTTCCGACTATAAGATGCCCTAGGGACAGAAAACCTAAGGCCTGGTCAAAAATCCACGAAAGAGTCTATAGCCGCCGTCATCTCCATCCCTAGATCGGGAGGGATCTGAAGCTCTTCCCTGTACCCTGCCGGAGAGGGGAATTCACCCTACATGCCTTCTTCATCACCATGCAAGCCTCCGGTGTGATGCGTGAGTAGTTCATCCTTGGACTACGGATCCATGTAGTAGCTAGATGGCTGGTTCTCCTCCTTTGTGCTTTCATGTTTAGATCTTGTGAGATCCGTTCATGATCAAGATCATCTATTTGTAATTCTGCATGTTGTGTTTGCGGGGATCTGATGGATATTGAGGTGCTATTTCAGATTGATTATTGATTCTATCATGTCTTTGTTATTTGTGACCGTGCATGCTTTCCGTTGTTAGTAGCTATCTTGGCCAAGTAGATGCTAGCAACTCCAAGAGTTAGTATTTATGCTCGATAGTGGGTTCATGCCTCTAGTAATCTGGGGAAGTGACAGAAATCTCTAAGGTACTAGATGTGCTGTTGCTACTAGGGAGAAAAAAAAAAATCCTTTGTTCATAGAACAATCATATTGTTTACTTTACACGCAGTTCGTAAAGCAATAATCTATTGATTGCAACTTAATACTGGAGAGGGTTCGGATGATAACCTGAAGGTGGATTATTAGTCATAGCTGCAGTTGGATGGAGGTCTATGTATAATGATGTAATGCCCAATCAAGTCTCAAAGGAGTCAAGATGATTAGTATATGCATGTATTGCTTTCTCGATGTTTGTCAATTGCCCCGATGTAATTTATTTACCCAGCATGTTATCTATCTAAGGAGAGACACCTCTAGTGAACTATGGATCCCGGTCCTTGTCTTTTACATACAATCTACAATCTTTTACTGCTTTGTGCTTACTTTCTGCAAACCTTTACTTCTTTCCATTCGATACGTTTAATCCTTTGTTTTCAGCAAAACACGGTGAGATTGACAACCTCATCGCAATTTGGGGACAAAGTTCGTGCAGGTCTCCACGTTGCTACTAGCACCGGTAGTGCGCCCTGCCAAGGCTCAGCTAGTAACACCTTTGGGGTGTTTCCTTGCTCCTACTGGTTCGATTAAACCTTGGTTTCATAACTGAGGGAAACTTGCTGATGTGCTCATCATACCTTCCTCTTGGGGTTCCCAACGAGCTCTACATCAACCACGCTCTAGCATTTTTCTGGCGCCATACACAGAGCCATCAAGCATTTTTCTGGCGCCGTTGCCTGGGAGTTAAGGACATCTTCACAAGGGGAGTCCCTCATAACCAATCTCTTCACTTTGATTTTTGTTTTGCTTAGTTTCTTTTTGTTTTGTTTGCTTGTTTTGTTATCAAAAACACACAAAAATTAGTTTTACTAGTTTGCTTTCTTATTCAAAAAACACAAAAAAATTAGTTCCTATCTTAAGTTGCCACCATGTCTAGCCTTGCTCTAGTCACTATGTCACCTGAGGAAATGATTTTCACTTTTAAACAAGGAATTGAGGAAAGTTTTAAGGAAGCTTGGTCTAGAATCTCTGATCTACATGAAAAAACTGAGCCTAAAATGACTCAAAGCTTGTTCCTTAGCAGTTTTTACCTTGCGATTGCTCTTTGCTATAGATATGCTTTAGGTGCTGTTGTGGGAGGTGATTTCCTCTAATGTAATGAGGATGATGCTATAAATGCTATAAAGAAATTGATCCTCACTTACAACTTGCCTAGTCAAACTGATATTTCTTTTGCAAGAATATTTGCTAGATTGAACACTCTTGAGACTAGCACTACTAGCTTAAAAGATTGCTATAATACGCTTAGGAAGTATCATAATTATGTTCCAATAAATTCTGAACCATCAAAGTGGCTCCCTACTGTAAATATTGAGATAAACACTGAAACTTTTCAAGCTCGCTGTGATATCATGTCTGAATTTTGTCTTATGCCCAAAGATATTTATAAATCTCTGAATACTTGGGGGCTTAATAAAGGAGGAAAAGAAATATCTCTTGCTAATAATACTACCATATTACCTCTTGGAATAGCTGAAGGAGTGTTTACAAAGATCCTTGGGAAAATGATTTCTACTGATTATCTTGTTATTGAATGTGCAGGAAAAGGACAAATTACACTTGGGAGGTCCCTATTAGAACTCCTTGGAGCAATAATAGATGTAGGAAAGGGGACCATGCACCTTACTTCTCCACCAAACAATCATATTTTCCCCAAGTTTAAGAATAAAAGTAAGAGAGGTAAGGGCAAGAAATTTGGTTTTAATGCTTCTTCGAACACTTGATCCTTTTTCTTGCTTCTTATGCCTAACTTAAAGGCGTTAAAGAAAAGTACTTATTGGGAGATAACCCAAAAGTTTTAGATGAGTCTTGGAAGTTATTACCTCTGTAATAACCTCTCCTTATCCTTTTTATTTGCTTTTTGTGCCAAGAGTAACCTCTAATGAGAGAGAAGTAATGATTGGGAAAGTTGCTGTCCCGAAACAGATTTTTGTGCTTCACCATAAAAATTCGTGTAAAATATCAGAACGTCTTTTTGAGGAGTGAATTTTTGTGCTTCTGCCACAGGTTATTATCTAACTTTCGTTAGTTCAACACTTTTTTATTTGAGTAACATAAGGTCTTTGAAAAAATTCGTCTTTACCTGCTGGTCTGTTTTGACAGATTTCTGCCATATTCTGTATTGCTTCTTGTTGGTTCCTTTTTGAGTTCTTTTGGGGAATTGAGATTTTTGAGGTAAGTGCTTCAGTAGCTAGTGTTCTAATGGAAGTTTATTTGGTTTTAGAACTGAACCTTAAGACTTATTTATCTTGAGTGCACTAATGTTGCTAATAAAGATTGTGTGAAGTTTTGTATGAAGGAAAAATTTGCGTATGGAAGGAATGAGTAATGAGATGAAGGATGGACTAAAGCTCAAGCTTGGGGATGCCACTCGTGTCACCCCAAGAAATATCCAATAAGTACAAACGTCAAAGCTTGGGAATGCCCAAGGCATCCCATTCTTCATCAATAAAAATCCCAGGTTTCTTCCAAACGCTTCATTTTTATTGTTTCATGCACAGTTGTGTTGTTCTTGGAGCGTCTTCTTTTTCGTTTTTGTTTTGGTTTTTCATTTTCTTTTGTTTGCTTAGTTTTCTTAATAAATTTGTTGGACCCCCTCTTTCATACAATCGTTTGCAAATAGTTTGGTTTGGTTTTGAAAAGAGTAGGAAAGTTCATGCTTATGTGGTAAAAAGAGCTCGTTTTTGACTGTGGCCTATGCTCTGTCATGCCATGCTTGATATTGTTTTGGCTTTATGCTTAGTATTCTTTGCTGTAGCATGACTTGTTATAAACAATTGAGATTTCTTAATGTGCCTTGGATGAATCATGCGTTGTTTTAGCATATTAAAGCATAGTATAGTGGTATTCTGCTTTGATGCTTTATTTGGGTTGACTTGGCGCATGCTCACACCATGTTATGACTATCTCAAGTCACCATAGCCTTTATGATCCTTTAGTTTTCAACTTGTAGTATCACTTTATGCTTTTATCAATGATGTTTTGTCGCTCTACATGATTATGGCCATTATTGCTCTCTTAGTTTGTCGCTCCCAGTCTTTTCCTAGCCTCCACAACCAAGTATGAGTTACACTAATGCATACAACTCCCTAAACCAAGTTATTCCAAAGAGTCCACCATACCTACCTACTAGCTTATGCTATTCCAAGTATATTCATGCTTTTGTTTACCTTCCAAATTAAACTCGTTATGAGAAAACTAGTGATTAAAGCTCTCACGAACTTGAAGGCACACTTTACTTTTCTTGCCCTTTGTGTCGTCTATGTTGTATATGCTTGCACTTATTTGTTGGGAATTAGCAGAACCATGCTTTCATGGGGAATGCTTTCAACATTGCACTTGGTACTTGTACCCAGTTGATATCATGCTCTTTTGTATATGGATGTCGTCGGTGTGAAATGAAAGGGGAGCTTGTAAGTCCATGGAGTTATGTATATGTGTTAGAGAAACGCCTGGGCCGCTGGTCTAATCCATGCTGACATGGTGGAAACCTGCATCGTAACCATAATGAGCTGTCTATGAAGCATTCTTCTTATAAAAAAAGAGTCCTATATTGAGAAAAGGAGAAATAGAAAAAAAAAGAGATATTGTGAAAAGAGGAAAGAGAGAAAAAGCACCATATTCCCATGGTAAATAAGAAGATTGCTGAGATGCTTGTTGTCTGCTTGCCTTGTTATTTTGATATGGAGATTCTTCCGTATCATCGGGCAAGGGGTACCCTGTTGGCGGTTCTCTATGATACACATGTACTTACAATGACAAGAACTTACCGGTGACTAAACTTGAGTAGCATGAGGAGCGGCCCTCGTATACAAGGGACATGAGATTTCTAACTTATACTTCGTTAAGCATGTACACCATAGTTTGTTCACTTTAACCTTAATCACTTCAAGATGCTTATGATAGGGGCAATGAGAGCTGAAAGCTATAAGTACCATAATTTTTGGAAGCTCTTTATGAGACTTGAATTCCTGCTTCCTTTTATAAAAAGGCCTTTCTTCCACCATTATATTGAGTCTCCACCTTCTATCTTTATGCACCTACTTTGAGAGCATAATGGCCATTCTTAGTTCTATGTGCATTGTCCCAAGACTAGTTGATTGATGCATATCTTTATATTGCTTGTTTAAAACTATTGTATCTAGTCACTCTTATGAACTTTGAAGGTGTCCTTTGAATTTATATTTGCTACTCTATTGAGGGACAAGCTGAATGCTATTATGCTATGTTTTCTTTATGTGAAACAAACAAACATCTTGCAAAGCATTATTATTCATGAATATTTTGTTTGTGCATTTTCATGTTGCATCATAGTTTCTTTGTCTTATTGCTAGAACCTTGTCTTTCATGTTATGATTGAAGTACTATGATCCCAGCTTTGAATTTTTTATAAATACTTTGATCAAGTCTTTGATGGTGCATGTCACCTCCAAAATTATTCTTTCTTTTTATCACTTACCTACTCGAGGACGAGCAGGAGTTAATCTTGGGGATGTTGATACATTGCAAATGTATCTATAATTTTTGATGTTCCATGCTTGGTTATATCCACTTTCTTGTGTTTTGTCCACACTTTGGAGTACTTTTCTTATGATTTCTTGGACTAACCTATTAACAAGAGCCACAGTGCCAGCTGCCTGTTTTCTGCTGTTTTTGGTTTCAGGAAAGTCAGAAAATGAATATTCTTGGAATTGGACGGGACAAAAGCCAAAGTGCCTATTTTTCCGGAAGTCATCAGATGCCAGAATACGAGACGGAGAGGGGCCAGAGGGCGGCCACACCACCTAGCCCCGCGGCCAGGCTTGGCCCGCGCCAGGGGGTGGTGTGGTGGCCCCTGGCACCCCTCGGCCTCCCCTTCCGACTATAAGATGCCCTCGGGACAGAAACCTTAAGGGCCCGATCAAAAATCCACGAAAGAGTTTGTAGCCGCCGTCATCTCCATCCCTAGATTGGGAGGGATCTGAAGCTCTTCCCGGCACCCTGCCGGAGAAGGGAATTCACCTTGGAGGCCTTCTTCATCACCATGCAAGCCTCCGGTGTGATGCGTGAGTAGTTCATCCTTGGAGTACAGATCCATGTAGTAGCTAGATGGCTGGTTCTCCTCCTTTGTGCTTTCATGTTTAGATCTTGTGAGCTCCGTTCATGATCAAGATCATCTATTTGTAATTCTGCATGTTGTGTTTGCGGGGATCCGATGGATATTGAGATGCTACTTCAGATTGATTATTGATTCTATCATGTCTTTGTTATTTGTGATCTTGCATGCTTTCCGTTGTTGGTAGCTATCTTGGCCAAGTAGATGCTAGCAACTCCAAGAGTTAGTATTTATGCTCGATAGTGGGTTCATGCCTCTGGTAATCTGGGGAAGTTACAGAAATCTCTAAGGTACTAGATGTGCTGTTGCTACTAGGGAGAAAACAACAATCCTTTATTCATAGAACAATCGTATTGTTTACTTTACACGCAGTTCGTAAAGCAATAATTTGTTGCTTGCAACTTAATACTGGAGGGGATTCGGATGATAACCTGAAGGTGGATTATTAGTCATAGCTGCAGTTGGATGGCGGCCTATGTATAATGTTGTAATGCCCAATCAAGTCTCAAAGGAGCCAAGATGATTAGTATATGCATGTATTGCTTTCTCGATGTTTGTCAATTGCCCCGCTGTAATTTGTTTACCCAGCATGTTATCTATCTAAGGAGAGCCACCTCTAGTGAACTATGGATCTCGGTCCATGTCTTTTACATACAATCTACAATCTTTTACTGCTTTGTTTTACTTTCTGCAAACCTTTACTTCTTTCCATTCGATACGTTTAATCCTTTGTTTTCAGCAAAACACGGTGAGATTGAAAACCTCATCGCAAGTTGGGGACAAAGTTCTGTTGTTGTGTTGTGCAGGTCTCCATGTTGCTACTAGCACCGGTAGTGCGCCCTGCCAAGGCTCAGCTAGTAACACCTTTGGGGTGTTTCTTTGCTCCTACTGGTTCGATTAAACCTTGGTTTCATAACTGAGGGAAACTTGCTGCTTTGCTCATTAAAACTATCCTCTTGGGGTTCCCAACGAGCTCTATATCAACCACGCTCCAGCATTTTTCTGGCGCCATACACAGAGCCATCAGACATCTTTTCTCTATCATCATTCGTTACCGAACATTAAGTTACACACATTTTGCAATTTTTCATCATTGGCACAAAGCCCTTTTTGGCATTGTCCAATTTGAACCTCTTCAGAATCTTTTCGATGTAAGTAATTTGACTTAATACAATTAGGCGTCTTGATCTATCTCTATAGATCTTGATTCGTAATATGTATGCAGCTTCACCTAGATCCTTCATGGAAAATTTACTACCCAAATATGCTTTCACACTTCTCATAAGATCCACATCGTTTCCCATGAGCAATATGTCATCCACATATACTACTAGGAAAACTACTGAGCTCCCACTCGCTTTCTTGTAAACACAGAACTCTTGTTGATTTTCGACAAATCCAAAACTCTTGATCACTTGATCAAAACGTTGGTTCCAACTCTAAGATGCTTGCTTCAATCCATAAATGGACCGCTGAAGCTTGCAAACCTTTCTAGCATCCCTAGGATCAACAAAACCCTCTAGTGGCATCATATACAACTCTTCATCAATGTGACCATTAAGGAATGCGGTCTTGACATCCATCAGCCAAATTTCATAATCGAAATGAGCAGCAATTACTAGTAAAATCCAGACAGCCTTAAGCATCACTATGGGAGAGTAAGTCTCATCGTAGTCAACTCCTTGAATTTGTCGAAACCCCTTTGCGACAAGTCGAGCTTTTTGAATGGTCACATTACCATCCGCATCTATCTTTTTCTAAATGATCCATTTATTTTCCACGGCCTTGCGACCTTCTGGAAGATCTACCAAGGTCCAAACTTGGTTTTCATACATGGATCCTATTTCGGATTTCATGGGTTCTAGCCATTTCTCGGAGTCAGCACTATCCATAGCTTCTTTGTAGTTTACAAGTTCTTCCTGTTCATCTAGGATGACAGACATCACAAGGCTACTATACCAATCAGGAGTGGCATGAACTCGAACCGTAGGAGTTTCGATGTTGTTTTTTGATCATCATCATTGGTATCTTCTTCCATGTCGAAGAGTGGTTTGGGAATAACTTCTGTTGTGCTACTCGGAATTTGGAGAGAAGGGTCAACAACTTCATCTAACTCAATTTTCCTTCCACTAACTCCTTTAGCGAGAAACTCTTTCCCGAGAAAGGTGTGGCTTTTGCGACAAACGTTTTGCCTTCGGCCTGGTTGTAGAAAGTACACCCAATTTTTTCCCTTGGGTATCCCACAAATATACATTTTTCCGATTTGGGTTTGAGTTTGTTAGGCTGTAGTTTCTTGATGTAAGCCTCACAACCCCAAACTTTCAGAAACAACAACATTGGCTTCTTGCCATACCATATCTCATATGGGGTTGTCCCCACGGATTTGGATGGTGCTCGGTTTAAAATGAAAGCGGTGGTTTCTAACGCATATCCCCAAAATGACACAGGCAAATCAGTTAAAGACATCATGGACCGCACCCTATCCAATAGAGTCCGGTTACGTTGTTCCAACACACCATTACGTTGTGGTGTTCTGGCTGGCATAAGCTGTGGGATGATCCCACAGTCATTCAAGTGCATGTTAAACTCATAACTCAAATATTCGCCTCCCCGATCCAATCAAAGATGCTTGATTCTCTTGTTAAGTTGATTCTCTACTTCTTTCTGAAATTCCTTGAACTTTTCAAAGGTTTCAGACTTGTGCTTCATTAAGTATATATATCGATATCTACTCAAATCGTTAGTAAAGGTAACAAAATAACGATAACCATTGCGTGTTGAGACACTCATTGGTCCACATACATCCGTATGTATGATTCCAAGTAGGTCTGCAACTCTCTCCATTTTGCTGGAGAATGGTGTCCTAGTCATCTTGCCCATAAGTCATGGCTCACATGTATCAAGGGATTCAGAATCCAATGATCCAAGAAGTCCTTCTGAATGAAGCTTCTTCATGCGCTTTACGCCAATGTGACCAAGACAACAATGCCAGATAAACATGGAATTGTCATCATTATACTTACAACATTTAGCATCAAAACTATGGATGTGAGCATTACAATCAAGATCAATTAAGAATAAACTATTACACACATGCGCATGAACATACAAAATATCATTCATATAAATAGAACAACCATTTGTTCTGTATTTAAATGAATAATGATCTTGCAACAAGCAAGACCCACTCAAAATATTCATACTCAATGCAGGTACATAGTAGAATTTATTCAAAACCAAAAATAATCCTGACGGTAGACGTAGATGCAGAGTGCCGACGACCATCACTTCGACTCTCGAACCATTGCCGGCGCGCATCGTCACCTTGTGCTTCCTCAGGAGCCTCCTACTCTATAGTTCATGTTGAGAGTTACAAATGTGAGCAACAGATCCGGTATCAAATACCCAAGTGTTACTCCTGGCGCTAGTAAGGAACACATCAATAACATGTATATCACATATACCTTTGTCATTGGCGGCTATCTTGTCGGCTTTCTTGTCTTCAAGGTACTTGGGCAGTTGCGTTTCTAGTGCCCATCCCCTTTGCAGTAGTAGCACGTAGTGCCGGGCTTAGGGCTAGGCTTGGTAGTCTTAGAGGTGTTGGCAACAAAGTTGCCATCCTTCTTGGGCTTCTTGACCTTGCCTTTTCCCTTTTGCCCCATCTTCTTAAAGTTGTTGGTCTTATTGACCATCAACACCGTGTGCTCCTTCTTGATTTCTACCTCAGTAGTTTTGAGCATGGCAAACACCTCAGCAAGGGTCTTAGTCATCCCTTGCATGTTGTAGTTCATCACAAAGATCTTATAGCTAGGGGAAGTGAGTGCAGCACCCTATCAATCGCGAGATCCTCTAGGATATTGCAATCCAGGGCGTTCAATTGCTTAACGTAGCCAGACATATTGACTACGTGCTCACTAATACTGTTGCGCTCTTCCATCTTAGCAGAGAAGAAGAGCTTGGAAGCATCATATCTCTCTGCACGAGCCTATGGAGCAAAGACAGCCTTGAGATCTTCAATGATCTCAAAAGCATTCATCTTCTCAAAACTCTTTTGAAGCTCTGGCTCCAGGGAATAGAGCATTCCACTTTGGATGAGGGAGAGATCATCCGCCTTGGACTACCAGACATTCTTTCTGTCCTGAGAGGCAGAATCTGCAGGCTTAGCCGTAAGATCAGCCTCGATGACAATAACTCAAATTGTAGGGGACTAGGAATATCCTAAGATTGCGGAACCATGCGGTGAAGTTGGTTCCATCAGTTTTCAGCTTGTCCTTCTCGAGAAAAGTGCTAAGGTTGAAAGTGGGTGGGCGAGACATATAAAATGGATTTGCAAAGTGTTTAGACCATGTTCATAATAATGAGTTGAAGTTTTAATTATACTATCGTACTTAAAACAAAAAGAACTCCCACTCAAATGAACATCCTTCCACTCGTTTACTGATCACATGATCCCAATCCCCTGCACCTCCCCCGATCGTCACGGCCATCAGTGCAGTATCAAAGGTGGACATTCCTTAATGTCGATCACATCAACCATGTGATTCATGCTCAACCTTTCGGTCTCTTGTATTCTGAGGCCATGTCTACACATGCTAGGCTCACCAGTTCTAACTTGTGTGTATTAGCAGTGCAACATGGATTACACCCACTGTATGCGAACATAGATATGTCTGACACTCAATCGTCATGGCCTGCCTCATACCGAAGAACTTTCTTGGTGGTGCACACACATGGGGAATACGATAACTGGAATACTGTGAGGGATTATCTTACTATGCTACCATCGAATATATAATTATATTAGCATAATAAGTAATACTTCATAAAGTAAAGTTTTATGACGTGGTTATAGCATCTCGATCATCATCAATAGCTTCAATGGAAGTTTCACAAACTTGTCATTGCAATGTCTCAACACATGCCCCTATGCAATAATAAAGATAGACGCCTCTATATTATCTATTGCAAGTTTTATGCGGCTTTAGGGCTTTCGCGGTAGAACCCCTTCCCACCTACGAACATGGAGCCACAACATGGATTCAATGATTGCCGTTTTCTTCCCTTTTCAGGGCCCTCCAATGTCGATGCCATATCAACTATCATAGAGAGATAGACACCCCCCTAAGCCACTTTGATTCGTGGACCAGTCTTGTGAATCACCACATGAGGTTGGTTGGGGACCGCTTCATCAAACTGTGCCGCGATATTAATAAGAAACATAAAAGAGGGTAGCAACTAGAGAATCAATGCCACCATATTGCTATGTGTCCTATCCGTATGACATGTCTACCCATAGACCCGCTCTGATACCACTGAAGGATTCCATAGCAGAAAACAAAAAATTATAACTAAGCAAACTCTAATACTAGGATCTATACTATGTAGACATAAGTAACGGAAGAGAGAGATGGTATTCATACCTTTGAAGACCAAGGCATGCCTTATGCAGGAAGGCATATATTGATGAAGACGAGCAGCACCTCAAGTGTGGCGCCTCCAAAGTTCGTCACATGTCTGGTGTAGGTGACGTCTCCCGGACTATGATCCAGCCGAGCAGTGCAAGAAGTAGATGTTGGATCGATGATCACACGATGGTGGTGTGAAGGTGGAGAACTCACAACCACGAGGTCCTCTCCAATATTTTGGAGAATATCTCAATGGATGAGAGAGAGAGAATGGGAGAATGGGATGATTCCAAAGGGAGAGGGGAGACCCCTATATATAGTGGAGGGGGCGCACCACCCAGGGGCCAGGCGGTGTGGGACTAATCCCCACACCCGCCGGCCACCTAGGGGAAGCTGCCGGCCCTAGGTGTGCCCCACTGGGCAGCCCACTAAGCCCAGGCTGGCTGGCCCCTTCTCTGTAGGCGCCTTGCCTCTTGGTCCTCCCCTTCAGGTGAGGCCCATTAGCATTGGGCTGCCTTTAATAATAAAATAAAATATATATTTAATATTAATTCTCCAATCAACATTCAAATACACATATTATCTTATTCCTTCACTCCAGAACACCTTCCGGACCCATTCCGATCTTCATCGGATGTTATGTGGAACTATTCCAGTTTCTCTTCCTCTATTTCTCCTACGATACCTCATCTACCCTGAGTGTCCCCACCCTTAAGTGTGACATCCTTCGGTTCAGAAATACTCCGGACATGATTGAGAGTACTCTGACATAAATGATCAATAGAGGGACCTAGATGGCCATGTGATCCCTGTGCATTTCACGAATATAATCACTCGAATCGTGAAATAGTCATTTCCCATTCCCTTTGTCATTTCATACCTAATTCATCCGCGACTTAATCTTCGATATCCCCATACCTTAGTTCGGTCTCGTTACCGATGAACTTGTTTACTCGTTCCCATGTCGTTGCATTCTGTGACCAAGCAACATGCTTGCAAGCTTCATTAATGCAACGTCACCGAGATGGCCACATGTATCTATCCGTTACATGGATTTGACAAATCCTGGTATTGATATGTACTCCTCTACGCGTCCCTTTGGAAAACCTGAGTGGCACCTTTTTTTATCACCCTTCTACGAGATGATACTTGATAACCATCAAAGCTTCCTCCAGAACGGTGATTTGCATTACCTCACTATCAAAGGATTAGGTCGCGAGGTTTTCTATGTTTATCATCAATGGTGAACTTTGTAACTAGATCTCATTAAGATATAACTGTCGGATGTTTGTCAATCACATCATTCAACTAATGAATGAAGTCATTGTCTATTGGCATAAATGCCCATGATCTTGAAACCCAGATCATCCTCATGACCAATGAACTAGTTTGCTAGAGGTAACTAGAGACACAGTTTGTTTACATACCACATGTGTATTAACATTTCGTATTAACAGAGTTATAGCACAATATGAAACGTATTATGAACTTATAGGAGATATATCAAACAATACACTTTATTATTTGCCTCTAGGGCAGAACTCCTTCATAATAGTAATAGGCTTGAACAGTAATAGGCTAGAACAGTAACTCGCCAAAACAGTAACATGCCAGAACACCAGCAGGCCAGAATAGCGGCAACCAAGCACAGTAACAGGCCAAAGCAGTAACAGACAAAAAAAGTGATAGGTCAGAACAGTAGAATGTCAAAATAGTAAAGGAACACAACAGTAATGAACCTAAACACTAAATGGCCAGAACAATACTAGATCAGAATAGTTGTAGGCCGCCTATGGGCCTGAAAAGTTGACGGACGGTACAGTAAAAGGCCAAAATAGTATCGATACTTCTCAAAGATTAGCCATTAGTAGGCGTCCCAGGAAGAGCTGTGAGAATAGTGATGGGCTGACCGTAGGCCTTAACAGTATCAGACTGACTTGATGTAGGTTGTGAACAGGCCGCACAGTATTCGAATAATGTGGGCTTCTATAGGGGATTGTTGGTTTGCGGTACCAAACTTCCCGGGCGAGCGCACCAGTACCCGAGTTGTCATCAATCTCATGGAGGGGCCGTAGTAGAATCGCCAATTGTCTAGAAGGGCCAAATGGGGGTGAATACATATCTAACGACCAAACGGTCGTTTGAACCAGACGAAAAACGGTTGAACTCAAATACTGCCGTTAGGTCAACTCTTCTTAGCCCGCCCTGTCAGTATTCCCCGTTATCTTTTGCGGTCGTGGACTAGTTTACCCCTGCGTGTACGAGATTCCTGAGTGGACCAGATCTATTTATTTGCTCTGCTCTTCTCTTCTCCCCTACTCCCCTCCCCATAACCTTTGCTCAGCTTCGGCTGCTCTTCTCTGATCGGAGCTCGCACTTGCTCTAATTTGTGTCCCCGCCATGTCCGGTCAACCTCCCATGCCTCTAATCGAAGCTCGCAGTCGTCACCGTCGCATCGTCCACCGTATCGGAGCTTCGCATCCCCAGACTAATATCTCGCCTCTGGCTAGTCCTTCTCGCACGGTGGAGCATGTCCCGTCTTGCGATCTTTGACACCGACCTGCCTTGTCGGGCGATCGTTTTGGGATGAGACAAAATGAGGTCAAGATTGAGGTATGCGCACCGCCATTCGATTTTTTCGTCCGGTTCAAGCACAGCTCAAACACCGAGCGTGTTCTGCATTCTTCTCGTTCTTTCGAGTGCTGCGAGGAGAAATGAGCTTCATGCATTGGCATCGCGCCTGTGGGTGGGACGATCACTTGGGGCAGCTTCGTTTCTTCTCCAAACTCGGCTTTGGTGGCCTCCCATTGGATGCTTGGGAGCTGGAGGCCCTCAAGCAGGTCGTCAGTAGCCTTGGCAGCAAACTGGTGGAAATCGTGCCACCGAGAGATAGATGGATCATCGAGGTAAAGGAGTGGCTGAAAGATCCTGACGCTGTTCCTAAGATGTACGAGGTGCAAATTCCAAGTAGGGTAGGGCGATAGCTTTTCTGGAAGCACCCGGTCATCATCCACATGGAGGTTCTGGAATCGGTTGGCATTCAGGGCCCCGAAGAGGCTGCTAGAAAGCGTCCTCGTCGCCTGTAGTGTTGGCCTGGAAGGATCGATGGCACAGGACCACCACCGTTTCATGACGGCGCACACAATTTTGGTGGGGGAACTACGCTTGGACAAGCTGGTGGTTCTGATTTCCCTCGAGTGAAGATAGAGCTCTAGTGAATTGCCATGGTATGTGTGGCTAATGAATTTGTAGTATGGAGAGCGTAGCAAGAAGTTAGCATCGACTAAAAATGTGTAATAGTTTGAATTGATGTAGTACATGTGGGTAATGAATTTGAAGTTGTATGTGTGTGTAATAGTTTGAATCGATGTAGTATGTGTGGGTAATGAATTTGATGTAGTGTGTGTGTGTAATAGTTTGAATCGATGTAGTTGAACACCACACTTTATAATTTCTATGAATAACCAAGGACAACCTCATGAAAAGAGGGTGGTCTGGCAATGAGCAATGTCAATTATGTGGATGCTAGGAAAATGTAGTCCATCTTCTCTTCAAGTACAAGGTAGCTAGCTATATTTGTAACACGTTGAACTATAGCACCATTTTGTAGAGAATGCAAGACAAAGGAAAAATGGATTACAGCACAGACAGCAGACGCAAAATCTATAGTCTAGGATAAAAAATGCGAGTTAACTGGATTTAACCACGACTAGTAATTGAAGGAAATAGATACTTGATAGTATTTTCTTACAACAGTAGTACTTCCATACAAAAGGATCTTATACCTGCACAAAAGTGGGGTAAACTTCCTACTAGTTTATAGAACAATTCATCAGCATTTCATCTACAAAAGTCATTCTTAAGTCTGAACCTAACTATTCTACACTGAAGAAACTGTAGATCTCCACAAGAAAAGTTGGCTGGCCAATTTCCTTGAGAGGACGTAAGTTCTTTGATCATTTAACCCCAAACTGATCTATTGTCTTCCCGCCAAACTACAAGAAATCTACATCGTTCATGCACGACCGCTTTGCATGCGCTAGTCCCGGTTTAGTTGGACCATCCGTGCCGCCGCAACGATTTGTTAGCAACTGAAATTCGGCATCTTCTTCTTGGGATCATAGGTCCGTGTGAACTGGAACCTGAATTCCAGCGCTGAGCTGATGCCCGCTGCCGGCTCCGGCTATCGAACAATCCGACATGCTAAGTGTAGACGCTTGGTCGCCGCCATGGTACGGCCTCCGACGGTGCATTGGATGGAGCGTCTTTGCCGAAGACGGCGTGTTCCCAACCTCCCCCAATGCGGTAAGGTAGCCCACGCTGAAGCGTGGACGCGAGAGTTCCTAGACCTTGGCGCTGCCCTATTCGAGGGTGTGTACCCTCGGCAGCGTGCTCTCATGAACGATTTGATACGTACGGTGTTCCTACTACCTAGAGCATGTCGTACTGCCACCGCGTGATTTCTCCACATCGCTCTCTTGGCCCTACTTGTTGCATCCGGCGCCGACAACGCCGGCGCCGCCGCCACGGCCGATTCGGCGCATTCGGTGAAATCATCCACCTGGCAGGGCAATGGGAGACTGGCCTTGAAGTAGAGCTTCATGGCCCGCCTTAGAGGGGTTAAATACCCTAGTTTCGGCGGCTATCGCGGCGGCGGTGGCTGCTGCTTAGGCGGGGCCATGTTACCGTAGGTGGTGCGGTGCGAAGGAGCTGCGCAAGGTGAACTGTGGTTTGTCGGAGAAGGGGAGTGACAGACTGGCAGTAGGTTTGGACTACAGGCACGCGTGAAAATAATCATCTCCCATTTCCTTAGAGGGTAATAATTTGACACTCGTTGCATTAACCGCTCAATCTGTATTTCCCTTCTCAGCATAAGAGTGCAAAGGTATTAAAAAGATCGGTCGTGGCTATCCACCTCATCGGGCAATGTACCAGGATAGGTAGGAGACCAGGTTTCATTTTAGAAATGTTGACGACTATGCCCTTATGTTTATATGATATTATTTCTATGCCACTATGTACCGTCGAATTGTAGCAACACCATCAGAAACAGGGGATGATGATGTAGCGTGTTTTCTTTTTTTTAAAGGGCATCAGATACAGGGGATGACGATGTGGCATGTTTTCTGACTGGCGGGCCCGCCTCCTCCACCTTCGACGGCACGCATCCCAGGTTCGAGGGCTGGTGCCGCCCAGCAACACATTATTGTGCAATTTTCCATGTTTTGTCGCAACCAACTCCACTCCACTCCGCACCTCTACTCCTGCCGCCTCCACTCCGTTCGGTCTGGCACCGCTCCCATCCTCCCCTTGGGCAATCGTCCTTCCTCCCTCCCGTCCCTACCATCCCCTCACGTCCCCTCCCCTCCCTGCCATGTCTCCTTGCCGCCGTCCACCACCTAGGCGCGCCTGGAAACGAAAACTGAGAGTCAGCCGTTCGGTTAGGCGCCCAACAACGCTGGTGATTCGGATCCCGCTCGGAGATGGATCATGCGAGGCTTGAGAACATGGAGATGGGTCCTGTGTGGCTAGAGAGCATGGAATCTCCTTCAAGTCTGGAGAGCACAGAGGAGAACAAAACAGGGGAAGAGGAAGCGGGGTGCAGAGCTTTGGACGTATGGAGCCCGGAGAAGGTGCTGTGCGTCCACATTGAAGGGTAAGAATTGTGATTCCTTTTCTGCATACCCCAATTAGTGTTTCTAGTCCTGTGGTGATGGCAAGGATATGTGTTGGTAACCGCAGGACGTCTATACAGCTTGTCCTCGAGCATGATGCTTTGTCAAGCGAGCATGAAGACACTAAAATGTGTGTCGGTGCGGATGATGATGAGAAAGCATATCCAGACGTGGCTGCTGACCTTGATAGGATGGAGAGTAGGGAATATTTGGTTGATTCGAACTTTGAGCCTGACTATGGGACCGATGAGGAAGAGGAATGTGAAGATGTGGAAATGGGATGTAGATACGACGACGAAGACGAGGATAGGCCAGTGATATACTTTGACAAGGACAATGCTACAATTGATGAGGGGACTATCTTTGAGAATGTGGAGGACTACAGATATGCAGTTGCAACCTATGCAATCAGAGTTGGGTTTGAATTTATCATTGAAAAGAGCGACCAAAAGAGATTTAGGGTGCATTATAGGGAAAGTAATGTGTGTAAATGGAGATTACATGCATCTCCAATGCGGGGTGGACACCCATTTCAGGTTGCAATAGCTACATTTAGTTTTAGTCTTTCGCATATTTATTCTGCTGATAATTAGCTCTGAATTATTTGGATTCTTATCGAATGCAGATCAAAGTAAACACGAACAAACACAACTACCCTAATACTTCTTTAAGTGATAAAATTAGACCGGTGACTACCAAGTGGATTGCTGCTACTATACTTGACTGGGTGAGGCAGGATCATAATATTGGATCTGCTGAACTCAGAGCAAATATTAGCAAAAAGTTTAACATTCTGATTCCTTACCACAGTCTTGGATGGGAATGAGATGGATCTAGACTTCATTCAAGGCAAGTGGAATGAAAGTTTTCACATGTTGTACAGTTTCAAAGCTCAGTTAGAGAAAACATCACCTGGTAGTGTTGTTGACATCGATTACGAGGTTGTGAAAGGAAGAGAAAAATTATCAAGGGGGGCCAGGTATAAGGAGGCAGATAAGAAATGCTTCAGGAGATGTTTTGTCTACCTGAAGGCATGCTGGAAGGGGTTCCTCGACGGCTGCAGGCCATACTTGGCAATTGGCGCAACTCTTTTAACAAGGAAGTTTAGGGGACATGTTGCTTCTGCTTGTGCTTTGGACGTGCATAATTGGCTTCTACCCGTTCCTTATGTTGTTCTTGAGGGTGAATCAAATGAAAGCTGGACATGGTTCATGCAGAGACTACGGGCAGTAATTGGTTACCCTGAAGGCTTGGTGATACACACTGGTGCATGCAAGGGTCTTGAGAATGCTGTTGATGCTGTGTTTCCTGGGGTTGAGCATAGGGAATGCATGCGGCACCTCGCTACTAACTTCACAAAGAAGTTCAAAGGAAAGATCTTTGAAGAGGACTTGTGGCGATCAACATACACATACACCCCAAGCATGCATGCTACTTACTTGCAGAACATGTATGTAGTGCCAAAGGTGAAAAAAATACCTTGAAGAACATCACACCAAGCTATGGGCCATAAGCAAGTTTGGTGAGTTAAGCAAGGTGGATTTTGTTTGCAATAATTTGGCAGAGAGTTTCAATGATAAGATTTCGGGCATGAAGACACTTGGAATTTTTATTTTGTTGGATCCAATAAGACAATGCATAATGGTGAAGATAGATTTAAGGCAAATAATTTGTGCAAGAAAATTTTTAGACCATAAAATAGTTCCAAAGGTGGTTATGTTACTGAATGCAAGAACCAGGGCAATGAGAACGATAAAGATGAGGATGGTTAGAAGTTCCAGAACATTGGCTGAGGTTTATGCGGAATACAAGCATGGAAGTGAATGGAGGTACACTGTAGACATTGGAAACAAGACTTGTTCATGCAGGCAGTGGTAGATTACTAGTCTGCCATGTCACCATGCAATGTACTTCATCTTAAAGCTTAGAGGTAGCAGAGCTGAAATAGAGAACTATGTCGACAACTATTTCTCCGTGGACAAGTTTGCTGCAACTTATGCAGAAAACGTACCACCTATGGCTGATGAAAATGATTGGGAGATTGTCGATCCAGGGTTCAAACTTCAACCACCAGTTCTTAGTAGGCCACCTAGGAGGCCTAGAAAGCTAAGGATCGAAGCCTCCAACAATAAAGGTTCAAGGCTGGGAGCTAGGAAAAGTAAATGCAAACGTTGTGGCGGATTAGGCCATATCAAGAGGCTGTGCAAAAACCCAGTTACACATGATCTTGTCCCTGTTCACACCCCGGTGGTAGAAAATGAGGCTTCTCAGCCAGAACTGGGGGAAGAGCAGCGCGAAGACGAAGAACTTGAGGAAAGTGCAGCAGGTGGAGGAAAACGGTGATGAGCACTCGGAGGAAAACGTATGTAAGCAGCCAATTTATGAAGAAGTGGAGGTGTCGGTGAGAAAAGATTGTGAAAAGAAACAAAAGGGTAAGCGGAACAGGGAGGAAAAGCAAATAATGGAGGTGTATTAGAATATGAAGAAGTTGTAGGGGTGATTGAGGATGTTCTTGAGGATCTTTCGGCTAACTACAGGAGAGATAATAAATCCCTGCCAATTTCATCTTTGTACGATTCTCCAGATGAAAGGTAAGCTTAAAAATTGTTTTATTTGCCATTTTATCATTTTTTATCCTCATCAACTATTGCTTAATGCACCGTGGGCTAGCAGACTAATAAGAGGAGCAGAAAGATGTGGGCACAGTAATGTAGTATGTTGAATTATATCATTGAAACTAAACTAGTCGTGTCATCTTTATTTATATCTGGCGCGTGCAACGTGTCTGTGATGGGGTCATGTGGACCATATTAGAATTTTTAAAATATTATTACATTAATTTTTTACCTGCGTATGGATGCAGCTACTAGTTCCCATCTCCCTTGGATTCCCATCTCCTCTGGCGCACTCCAGAATTATGGTTGTGCCATCAAGTAGCAGAGTCGGTGTATTGTCCCATCAGATGTGTACGCAATGACTTTGTTTGTTCAGAATTTGACGACTTTTGATTAGTTTGAAAGACAGAGAACTCTAAAACATGGCCAATATATGCCATCAGAAAGTATTCCTCAAAAACTATTATTACTCCCTCCGTCTAGAACTAAGTGACTTGAATTTGTGTCGATTCGTATGTATCTAGACATGTTTTGGGTATAGAAACATTTAAATATCTAAAAAAAGCTAAGTCAGTTACATCTGGATAGGAGTAGTACACTATTACAACACGTTCGACCCCTTCTCCTCTGGCGCACTCCAAATTATGGTTGTGCCATCAAGTGCTGGGAGCAGAGTTAGCGTATTGTCCCATCCGATATGCCAGGAACGCGCGCACTTTATTTTCAGGATCGGACGAGTTTTGGCCAGTTTCAAAGACAAAGACAACTAAAACATGGCCAACATATATAGATTATGACAATAATCGACTATGACTCAAGTGAGCTGGATCCAAAGAGGGCATTAAGATACCGTACATAGATTTAATTGATGCTTAAGTGGCCCTAATCGACTATAATGCTCCCGCAGTCTCCATCATCGATGATGTTGTCCGCGTCGCCGTCAGCCTCCTCCGCGTCGGAATCGATGCCGGCGTTCCTGGCAGCGTTCCTCCTGCTCATGGATTCTTCACGGCGTGCCACATCGATAATGGTGGAGGTCGTATGCCCAGGCACTGCCCAGAAGCGCTGCCTCCCTTCGGGGTTGCTCAGATCCGGGTGGATCTCCCGCCGGTGGGTTCCGCACAGCTCAATCAACGCAACATGCTCCTTCTTGAATAGCTTTCGCCAGTACGCGCTCATGCGCGAGTACCATGCCATTGTCCTCTTCTGCTCCGGCAGCTGGCGGCAGCGCTCCTCGATCTGCCTCGCCAACGCATTGTCGCGCAAGAGCGGCATGACAGGAACACTGGCGTTGCTGAGATCGAAGCTGGCCGGAAGCCTCGCGAACGGCGGCGCGAGTATGTCATAATGGGAAACATCTAAGTCTCGAGCAAGCCGAGTTTGGGCCTCTCCTTCTCCATGGCGATGAAGGAACACGATCTGAGCTTCGTCCCCGGGGTTAAGGGGCTAAGGGAAAGGACGTGGGCCTGGTCGTGGTTGCCACTGCCAATCAGTTCGCATAACAGACTTCTCGCGGATCGCCCTCATGAAGGACATCCATATCTTCCATGCACCCAGATCCAACGGCGCCTAACAATCGGGGATCAGGTATTCTAGAAGCCCGGAGCGGTTGCTGGTTAGCTATGCGTCCCGATTGTTTGTGGCCAACGGATGTCGTTGCAAATAATACACATTTCAATGACAATGGTGGATCCAAATGTGGTCTGTGAAAAGAACACACATGCAATGAACTCTGGTGGATCCATATGGGGTTTGTGAAAAGAACACACATGCAATGACACTGGTGGATCCATATGTGGTCTGTGAAAAGAACACACATGCAATGACAATGGTCGATCCATATGTGGTTTGTGAAAAGACCACACATGCAATGAACTCTGGTGGATCCATATGGGGTCTGTGAAAAGAACACACATGCAATGAACTCTGGTGGATCCATATGGGGTCTGTGAAAATAACACACATGCAATGACAATGGTGGTTCCATATGTGGTCTGAGAAAAGAACACACATGAAATGACACTGCTGGATCCATATGTGGTCTGTGAAAAGAACATAGATGCAATGAAAATGGTGGTTCCATATGTGGTCTATGAAAAGAACAGACATGCAATGACAATGGTGGATCCATATGTGGTCTGTGAAAAGAACACACATGCAATGACACTGGTTGATCCATCTGTGGTCTGTAAAAAGAACACACATGTAATGACATTGGTGGTTCCATATGTGGTCTGTTAAAAGAACACACATGCAATAACAATGGTCGATCCATATGTGGTTTGTGAAAATAACACACATGTAATGAACTCTGGTGGATCCATATGGGGTCTGTGAAAAGAACACACATGCAATGAACTCTGGTGGTTCCATATGTGGTTTGTGAAAAGAACACACATGCAATGACAATGGTGGTTCCATATGTGGTCTGTGAAAAGAACACACATGAAATGACACTGGTGGATCCATATGTGGTCTATGAAAAGAACACACATGCAATGACAATGGTGGTTCCATATGTGGTCTATGAAAAGAACACACATGCAATGACAATGGTGGATCCATATGTGGTCTGTGAAAAGAACACACATGCAATGACACTGGTTGATCCATATGTGGTCTGTGAAAAGAACACACATGCAATGACACTGGTGGTTCCATATGTGGTCTGTGAAAAGAACACACATGCAATGACACTTGGGATCCATATCTGGTCTGTGAAAGGAACACACATGCAATGACATGGGTGGATCCATATGTGTTCTATGAAAATAACACCCATGTAATGAACTCTGGTGGATCCATATGGGGTATCTGAAAAGAACACACATGCGACACTGGTGGATCCATATGTGGTCTGTGAAAAGAACACACATGATATGACACTGGTGGATCCATATGTGGTCTATGAAAAGAACACACATGCAATGACAATGGTGGTTCCATATGTGGTCTGTGAAAAGAACACACATGCAATGACAATGGTGGTTCCAAATATGGTCTGTGAAAAGAACACACAGGCAATGACACTGGTGGATCCATATGTGGTCTGTGAAAAGAACACACATGCAATGACACTGGTGGATCCATATGTGGTCTGTGAAAAGAACACACATGTAATGAACTCTGGTGGATCCATATGTGGTCTGTGAAAATATCACACATTTCAATGGCACTTGCGGATCCATATGGAGTCTCCGAAAAGAACAAACATGCAATGACAATGGTGGATCCATATGTGGTTTGTGAAAAGAACACACATGCAACGACATTGGTGGATCCATATGTGGTCTGTGAAAATATCACACATTTCAATGGCACTGGCGGATCCATATGGAGTCTCCGAAAAGAACAAACATGCAATGACAATGGTGGATCCATATGTGGTTTGTGAAAAGAACACACATGCAACGACATTGGTGGATCCATATGTGGTAAATGAAAAGAACACACATGCAATGAACTCTGGTGGATCCATATGGGGTCTGTGAAAATAACACACATGAAATGACACTGGTGGATCCAAATGTGGTATGTGAAAAGAACACACATGAACTGAACTCTGGTGGATCCATATGGGGTCTATGAAAAGAACACACATGCAATGACACTAGTGGTTCCATATGTGGTTTGTGAAAAGAACACACATAAATGACTCTAGCTATGGTTAATGAAAATAACACACATGCAATGAACTCTGGTTGATGCATATGTGGTCTGTGAAAAGAACACACATGCAATGACACTAGTGGATCCATATGTGGTGTGTGAAAATAACAAACATTTCAATGACACTAGTGGATCCATATGTGGTCTGTGAAAAGAACACACATGCAATGACACTTGTGGATCTGTATGTGGTCTGTGAAAAGAACACACATGCAATGACATTGGTGGATCCATATATGGTCTATGAAAAGAACACACATGCAATGAACTCTGGTGGATGCATATCTGGTCCGTGAAAAGAACACACATTTCAATGACACTAGTGAATCCATACATGGTCTGTGAAAAGAACACACATGCAATGAACTCTGGTGGATCCATATGTGGTCTGTGAAAAAACACATGCAATGACACTGGCTTATCCATATGTGGTCTGTGAAAAGAACACACATGCAATGACACTGGTGCTTCCATATGTGGTATGTGAAAAAAACACACATGCAATGACAATGGTGGATCCAAATGTGGTCTATGAAAAGAACACACATGCAATGACACTTGTGGATCCATATGTGCTATATGAAAAGAACACACATGCAATGACACAGGTGGATCCAAATGTGGTTTGTGAAAAGAACACACATACAATGAACTCTGGTTGGTCCATATGTGGTCTATGAAAAGAAAACACATGCAATGACAATGGTGGTTCCATATGTGGTCTGTGAAAAGAACACACATGCAGTGACAATGGTGGTTCCAAATATGGTCTGTGAAAAGAACACACATGCAATGAAGCTGGTGGATCCATATGTGGTCTGTGAAAAGAACACACATGCAATGACACTGGTGGATCCATATGTGGTCTGTGAAAAGAACAGACATGCAATGAACTCTGGTGGATCCGTATGTGGTGAAAAGAACACACATTTCAATGGCACTAGTGGATCCATATGGGGTCTCTAAAAAGAACACACATGCAATGACACTGGTGGTTCCATATGTGGTCTGTGAAAAGAACACACATGAAATGACTCTAGCCGTGGTTAATGAAAAGAATAGACATGCAATGAACTCTGGTTGATCCATATGTGGTCTGTCTAAAGAACACACATGCAATGACACTCGTGGTTCCATATGTGGTCTATGAAAAGAAGAAACATTTCAATGACACTTGTGGATCCATTTGTGGTCTATGAAAAGAACAGACACGCAATGACACTGGTGGATCCATATGTGGTGTGTGAAAACAACACACATGCAATGACACTGGTGGATTCATATGTGGTTTGTGAAAAGAACACATATGCAATGACACTAGTGGATCCATATGAGGTCTGTGAAAAGAACACGCATGCAATGACTCTGGTGGATCCATATGTGGTACGTGAAAAGAATAGACATGCAATGACACTGGTGGATCCATATGTGGTGTGTGAAAAGAACACACATGAAATAACACTCCTGGATCCATATGTGGTCTGTGAAAAGAACACACATACAATGACACTGGTTGATCCATATGTGGTCTGTGAAAAGAACACACATGCAATGACACTGGTGGTTCCATATGTGGTATGTGAAAAGAACACACATGCAATAACAATGGTGGATCCATATGGGGTCGATGAAAAGAACACACATGCAATGACACCGGTGGATCCAAATGTGGTATATGAAAAGGACACACATGCAATGACACTTGTGGATCCATATGTGGTATATGAAAAGAACAAACATTTCAATGACACTGGTGGATCCATATATGGTCTGTGAAAAGAACACACATGCAATGACACTGGTGGATCCAAATGTGGTCTTTGAAAAGAACACACATGCAATGAACTCTTGTTGATCCATATGGGGTCTGTGAAAAGAACGCACAGGCAATGACACCGGTGGATCCATATGTGGTCTGTGAAAAGAACACACATTTCAATGACACTGGTGGATCCATACATGGTCTATGAAAAGAACAAACATGCAATGAACTCTAGTGTATCCATATGTGGTCTATGAAAAGAACAAACATTTCAATAATACTGGTGGATCCATATGTGGTTTGTGAAAAGAACAAACATTGAAAGACTCTAGTTGCGGTTAATGAAAATACACACATGCAATGAAAATGGTGGATCCATATGTGGTCTGTGAAAAGAACACACATGCAATGAACTCTGGTGGTTCCGTATGTGGTCTGTGAAAAGAACACACATGCAATGACACTGGTGGATCCATACATGGTCTGTGAAAAGAACAAACATTTGAATGACACTAGTGGATCCATACGTGGTCTATGAAAATAACACACATGCAATGACACTGGTGGATCCATATGTGGTCTGTGAAAAGAACAGACATGCAATGACACTGGTGGATCCATATGTGGTCTGTGAAAAGAACACACATGCAATGACACTGGTGGATCCATATGTGGTCTGTGAAAAGAACACATATGAAATGACACTGCTGGATCCATATGTGGTCTGTGAATAGAACACACATTCAATGATAATGGTGGTTCCATATGTGGTCTGTGAAAAGAACATACATGCAATGACACTAGTGGATCCATATGTGGTCTGTGAAAAGAACACACATGCAATGACTCTGGTGGATCCATATGTGGTCTGTGAAAACAACATACATGCAATGACACTGGTGGATCCATATATGGTGTGTGAAAAGAAAACACATGCACTGAACTCTGGTGGATCCATATGTGGTATGTGAAAAGAACACACATGCAATGACAATGGTGGATCCAAATGTGGTCTATGAAAAGAACACACATGCAATGACACTTGTGGATCCATATGTGCTATATGAAAAGAACACACATGCAATGACACAGGTGGATCCAAATGTGGTTTGTGAAAAGAACACACATACAATGAACTCTGGTTGGTCCATATGTGGTCTATGAAAAGAAAACACATGCAATGACAATGGTGGTTCCATATGTGGTCTGTGAAAAGAACACACATGCAGTGACAATGGTGGTTCCAAATATGGTCTGTGAAAAGAACACACATGCAATGAAGCTGGTGGATCCATATGTGGTCTGTGAAAAGAACACACATGCAATGACACTGGTGGATCCATATGTGGTCTGTGAAAAGAACAGACATGCAATGAACTCTGGTGGATCCGTATGTGGTGAAAAGAACACACATTTCAATGGCACTAGTGGATCCATATGGGGTCTCTAAAAAGAACACACATGCAATGACACTGGTGGTTCCATATGTGGTCTGTGAAAAGAACACACATGAAATGACTCTAGCCGTGGTTAATGAAAAGAATAGACATGCAATGAACTCTGGTTGATCCATATGTGGTCTGTCTAAAGAACACACATGCAATGACACTCGTGGTTCCATATGTGGTCTATGAAAAGAAGAAACATTTCAATGACACTTGTGGATCCATTTGTGGTCTATGAAAAGAACAGACACGCAATGACACTGGTGGATCCATATGTGGTGTGTGAAAACAACACACATGCAATGACACTGGTGGATTCATATGTGGTTTGTGAAAAGAACACATATGCAATGACACTAGTGGATCCATATGAGGTCTGTGAAAAGAACACGCATGCAATGACTCTGGTGGATCCATATGTGGTACGTGAAAAGAATAGACATGCAATGACACTGGTGGATCCATATGTGGTGTGTGAAAAGAACACACATGAAATAACACTCCTGGATCCATATGTGGTCTGTGAAAAGAACACACATACAATGACACTGGTTGATCCATATGTGGTCTGTGAAAAGAACACACATGCAATGACACTGGTGGTTCCATATGTGGTATGTGAAAAGAACACACATGCAATAACAATGGTGGATCCATATGGGGTCGATGAAAAGAACACACATGCAATGACACCGGTGGATCCAAATGTGGTATATGAAAAGGACACACATGCAATGACACTTGTGGATCCATATGTGGTATATGAAAAGAACAAACATTTCAATGACACTGGTGGATCCATATATGGTCTGTGAAAAGAACACACATGCAATGACACTGGTGGATCCAAATGTGGTCTTTGAAAAGAACACACATGCAATGAACTCTTGTTGATCCATATGGGGTCTGTGAAAAGAACGCACAGGCAATGACACCGGTGGATCCATATGTGGTCTGTGAAAAGAACACACATTTCAATGACACTGGTGGATCCATACATGGTCTATGAAAAGAACAAACATGCAATGAACTCTAGTGTATCCATATGTGGTCTATGAAAAGAACAAACATTTCAATAATACTGGTGGATCCATATGTGGTTTGTGAAAAGAACAAACATTGAAAGACTCTAGTTGCGGTTAATGAAAATACACACATGCAATGAAAATGGTGGATCCATATGTGGTCTGTGAAAAGAACACACATGCAATGAACTCTGGTGGTTCCGTATGTGGTCTGTGAAAAGAACACACATGCAATGACACTGGTGGATCCATACATGGTCTGTGAAAAGAACAAACATTTGAATGACACTAGTGGATCCATACGTGGTCTATGAAAATAACACACATGCAATGACACTGGTGGATCCATATGTGGTCTGTGAAAAGAACAGACATGCAATGACACTGGTGGATCCATATGTGGTCTGTGAAAAGAACACACATGCAATGACACTGGTGGATCCATATGTGGTCTGTGAAAAGAACACATATGAAATGACACTGCTGGATCCATATGTGGTCTGTGAATAGAACACACATTCAATGATAATGGTGGTTCCATATGTGGTCTGTGAAAAGAACATACATGCAATGACACTAGTGGATCCATATGTGGTCTGTGAAAAGAACACACATGCAATGACTCTGGTGGATCCATATGTGGTCTGTGAAAACAACATACATGCAATGACACTGGTGGATCCATATATGGTGTGTGAAAAGAAAACACATGCACTGAACTCTGGTGGATCCATATGTGGTATGTGAAAAGAACACACATGCAATGACACTGGTGGATACATATGTGGTCTGTGAAAAGAACACACATGCAATGACACTGGTGGATACATATGTGGTTTGTGAAAAGAACAGACATGCAATGACACTGGTGGATCCATATGTGGTCTATGAAAAGAACACACATGCAATGACACTGGTGGATCCATATGTGGTCTATGAAAATAACACACATGAAATGAATTCTGGTGGATCCATATGGGGTCTGTGAAAAGAACACACATGCAATGACACTGGTGGTTCCATATGAGTTATGTGAAAAGAACACAAATGAAATGACTCTAGTTGTGGTTAATGAAAAGAACACATATGCAATGAACTCTGGTTGATCCATATGTGGTATGTGAAAACAACACACATGCAATAACACTGGTGGATCCATATGTGGTCTGTGAAAAGAACAAACATTTCAATGACACAGGTGGATCCATATGTGGTCTGTGAAAAGAACACACATGCAACGACACTGGTGGATCCATATGTGGTGTGTGAAAAGAACACACAAGCAATGACACCAGTGGATCCATATGTGGTCTATGAAAAGAACACACATGAATGACACTAGTGGATCCATTTGTGGTCTGTGAAAAGAACGCACATGCAATGACACTGGTGGATCCATATGTGGTCTGTGAAAAGAACACACATGCAATGAACTCTGGTTGATCCATATGGGGTTTGTGAAAAGAACACACATGCAATGACACTGGTGCATCCATATGTGGTCGTTGAAAAGAACACACATGAAATGACACTAGTGGATCCATATGTGGTCTATGAAAATAACACACATGCAATGAACTCTGGTGGTTCCATATGTGGTCTGTGAAAAGAACAAACATGCAATGACACTGGTGGATCCATATGTGGTCTGTGAAAAGAACACACATGCAATGACACTGGTGGATCCATATGTGGTCTGTGAAAAGAACACATATGAAATGACACTGCTGGATCCATATGTGGTCTGTGAATAGAACACACATTCAATGATAATGGTGGTTCCATATGTGGTCTGCGAAAAGAACATACATGCAATAACACTAGTGGATCCATATGTGGTCTGTCAAAAGAACACACATGCAACGACACTGGTGGATCCATATGTGGTGTGTGAAAAGAACACACAAGCAATGACACCAGTGGATCCATACGTGGTCTATGAAAAGAACACACATGAATGACACTGGTGGATCCATTTGTGGTCTATGAAAAGAACACACATGCAATGACACTGGTGGATCCATATGTGGTCTGTGAAAAGAACACACATGCAATGAACTCTGGTGGATCCATATGGGGTTTGTGAAAAGAACACACATGCATTGACACTGGTGGATCGATATGTGGTCTGTGAAAAGAACACATATGAAATGACACTGCTGGATCCATATGTGGTCTGTGAATAGAACACACATTCAATGATAATGGTGGTTCCATATGTGGTCTGTGAAAAGAACATACATGCAATAACACTAGTGGATCCATATGTGGTCTGTGAAAAGAAGACACATGCAACGACACTGGTGGATCCATATGTGGTGTGTGAAAAGAACACACAAGCAATGACACCAGTGGATCCATACGTGGTCTATGAAAAGAACACACATGAATGACACTGGTGGATCCATTTGTGGTCTGTGAAAAGAACGCACATGCAATGACAGTGGTGGATCCATATGTGGTCTGTGAAAAGAACACACATGCAATGAACTCTGGTGGTTCCATATGGGGTTTGTGAAAAGAACACACATGCAATGACACTGGTGGATCCATATGTGGTCTGTGAAAAGAACACATATGAAATGACACTGCTGGATCCATATGTGGTATGTGAATAGAACACACATTCAATGATAATGGTGGTTCCATATGTGGTCTGTGAAAAGAACATACATGCAATGACACTAGTGGATCCATATGTGGTCTGTGAAAAGAACACACATGCAATGACTCTCGTGGATCCATATGTGGTGTGTAAAAAGAACATACATGCAATGACACTGGTGGATCCATATATGGTGTGTGAAAAGAAAACACATGCAATGAACTATGGTGGATCCATATGTGGTATGTGAAAAGAACACACATGCAATGACACTGGTGGATACATATGTGGTCTGTGAAAAGAACACACATGCAATGACACTGGTGGATACATATGTGGTCTGGTGAAAAGAACAGACATGCAATGACACTGGTGGATCCATATGTGGTCTATGAAAAGAACACACATGCAATGACACTGGTGGATCCATATGTGGTCTATGAAAAGAACACACATGAAATGAATTCTGGTGGTTCCATATGTGGTCTATGAAAAGAACACACATGAAATGACACTAGTGGATTCCTACATGGTCTGTAAAAAGAACACACATGCAATGAAGTCTAGTTGATCCATATGTGGTCTGTGAAAAGAACATACATGCAATGACACAGGTGGTTCCATATGTGGTATGTGAAAAGAATACACATGCAATGACAATGGTGGATCCATATGGGGTCTATGAAAAGAACACGCATGCAATGACACTGGTGGATACAAATGTGGTGTATGAAAAGAACACACATGCAATAACACTTGTGGATCCATATGTGGTATATGAAAAGAAAAAACATTTCAATGACACTAGTGGATCCATACATGGTCTGTGAAAAGAACAAACATTTGAATGACACTAATGGATCCACACGTGGTCTGTGAAAATAACACACATGCAATGACACTGGTGGATCCATATGTGGTCTGTGAAAAGAACAGACATGCAATGACACTGGTGGATCCATATGTGGTCTGTGAAAAGAATAGACATGCAATGACACTAGTGGATCCATATGTGGTCTGTGAAAAGAACACACATGCAATGACACTGGTGGATCCATATGTGGTCTGTGAAAAGAACACATATGAAATGACACTGCTGGATCCATATGTGGTCTGTGAATAGAACACACATTCAATGATAATGGTGGTTCCATATGTGGTCTGTGAAAAGAACATACATGCAATGACACTAGTGGATCCATATGTGGTCTGTGAAAAGAACACACATGCAATGACTCTGGTGGATCCATATGTGGTCTGTGAAAAGAACATACATGCAATGACACTGGTGGATCCATATATGGTGTGTGAAAAGAAAACACATGCAATGAACTCTGGTGGATCCATATGTGGTATGTGAAAAGAACACACATGCAATGACACTGGTGGATCCATATGTGGTGTGTGAAAAGAACACACATGCAATGACACTGGTGGATACATATGTGGTCTGTGAAAAGAACAGACATGCAATGACACTGGTGGATCCATATGTGGTCGTTGAAAAGAACACACATGAAATGACACTAGTGGATCCATATGTGGTCTATGAAAATAACACACATGCAATGAACTCTGGTGGTTCCATATGTGGTCTGTGAAAAGAACAAACATGCAATGACACTGGTGGATCCATATGTGGTCTGTGAAAAGAACACACATGCAATGACACTGGTGGATCCATATGTGGTCTGTGAAAAGAACACATATGAAATGACACTGCTGGATCCATATGTGGTCTGTGAATAGAACACACATTCAATGATAATGGTGGTTCCATATGTGGTCTGCGAAAAGAACATACATGCAATAACACTAGTGGATCCATATGTGGTCTGTCAAAAGAACACACATGCAACGACACTGGTGGATCCATATGTGGTGTGTGAAAAGAACACACAAGCAATGACACCACTGGATCCATACGTGGTCTATGAAAAGAACACACATGAATGACACTGGTGGATCCATTTGTGGTCTGTGAAAAGAACACACATGCAATGACACTGGTGGATCCATATGTGGTCTGTGAAAAGAACACACATGTAATGAACTCTGGTGGATCCATATGGGGTTTGTGAAAAGAACACACATGCATTGACACTGGTGGATCGATATGTGGTCTGTGAAAAGAACACATATGAAATGACACTGCTGGATCCATATGTGGTCTGTGAATAGAACACACATTCAATGATAATGGTGGTTCCATATGTGGTCTGTGAAAAGAACATACATGCAATAACACTAGTGGATCCATATGTGGTCTGTGAAAAGAAGACACATGCAACGAAACTGGTGGATCCATATGTGGTGTGTGAAAAGAACACACAAGCAATGACACCAGTGGATCCATACGTGGTCTATGAAAAGAACACACATGAATGACACTGGTGGATCCATTTGTGGTCTGTGAAAAGAACGCACATGCAATGACAGTGGTGGATCCATATGTGGTCTGTGAAAAGAACACACATGCAATGAACTCTGGTGGTTCCATATGGGGTTTGTGAAAAGAACACACATGCAATGACACTGGTGGATCCATATGTGGTCTGTGAAAAGAACACATATGAAATGACACTGCTGGATCGATATGTGGTATGTGAATAGAACACACATTCAATGATAATGGTGGTTCCATATGTGGTCTGTGAAAAGAACATACATGCAATGACACTAGTGGATCCATATGTGGTCTGTGAAAAGAACACACATGCAATGACTCTCGTGGATCCATATGTGGTGTGTAAAAAGAACATACATGCAATGACACTGGTGGATCCATATATGGTGTGTGAAAAGAAAACACATGCAATGAACTATGGTGGATCCATATGTGGTATGTGAAAAGAACACACATGCAATGACACTGGTGGATACATATGTGGTCTGTGAAAAGAACACACATGCAATGACACTGGTGGATACATATGTGGTCTGGTGAAAAGAACAGACATGCAATGACACTGGTGGATCCATATGTGGTCTATGAAAAGAACACACATGCAATGACACTGGTGGATCCATATGTGGTCTATGAAAAGAACACATATGAAATGAATTCTGGTGGTTCCATATGTGGTCTATGAAAAGAACACACATGAAATGACACTAGTGGATTCCTACATGGTCTGTAAAAAGAACACACATGCAATGAAGTCTAGTTGATCCATATGTGGTCTGTGAAAAGAACATACATGCAATGACACAGGTGGTTCCATATGTGGTATGTGAAAAGAATACACATGCAATGACAATGGTGGATCCATATGGGGTCTATGAAAAGAACACGCATGCAATGACACTGGTGGATACAAATGTGGTGTATGAAAAGAACACACATGCAATAACACTTGTGGATCCATATGTGGTATATGAAAAGAAAAAACATTTCAATGACACTAGTGGATCCATACATGGTCTGTGAAAAGAACAAACATTTGAATGACACTAATGGATCCACACGTGGTCTGTGAAAATAACACACATGCAATGACACTGGTGGATCCATATGTGGTCTGTGAAAAGAACAGACATGCAATGACACTGGTGGATCCATATGTGGTCTGTGAAAAGAATAGACATGCAATGACACTAGTGGATCCATATGTGGTCTGTGAAAAGAACACACATGCAATGACACCGGTGGATCCATATGTCGTCTGTGAAAAGAACACATATGAAATGACACTGCTGGATCCATATGTGGTCTGTGAATAGAACACACATTCAATGATAATGGTGGTTCCATATGTGGTCTGTGAAAAGAACATACATGCAATGACACTAGTGGATCCATATGTGGTCTGTGAAAAGAACACACATGCAATGACTCTGGTGGATCCATATGTGGTCTGTGAAAAGAACATACATGCAATGACACTGGTGGATCCATATATGGTGTGTGAAAAGAAAACACATGCAATGAACTCTGGTGGATCCATATGTGGTATGTGAAAAGAACACACATGCAATGACACTGGTGGATCCATATGTGGTGTGTGAAAAGAACACACATGCAATGACACTGGTGGATACATATGTGGTCTGTGAAAATAACAGACATGCAATGACACTGGTGGATCCATATGTGGTCTGTGAAAAGAACACACATGCAATGACACTGGTGGATCCATATGTGGTCTATGAAAAGAACACACATGAAATGAATTCTGGTGGATCCATATGGGGTGTGTGAAAAGAACACACATGTAATGACACTGGTGGTTCCATATGAGTTATGTGAAAAGAACACAAATGAAATGACTCTAGTTGTGGTTAATGAAAAGAACACACATGCAATGAACTCTGGTTGATCCATATGTGGTCTGTGAAAAGAACACACATGCAATAACACTGGTGGATCCATATGTGGTCTGTGAAAAGAACAAACATTTCAATGACACAGGTGGATCCATATGTGGTCTGTGAAAAGAACACACATGCAACGACACTGGTGGATCCATATGTGGTGTGTGAAAAGAACACACAAGAAATAACACTAGTGGATCCATATGTGGTCTATGAAAAGAACACACATGAATGACACTGGTGGATCCATTTGTGGTCTGTGAAAAGAACACACATCCAATGACACTGGTTGATCCATATGTGGTCTGTGAAAAGAACACACATGCAATGAACTCTGGTGGATCCATATGGGGTTTGTGAAAAGAACACGCATGCAATGACACTGGTGGATCCATATGTGGTCGGTGAAAAGAACACACATGAAATGACACTAGTGGATCCATATGTGGTCTATGAAAAGAACACACATGCAATGAACTCTGGTGGTTTCGTATGTGGTCTGTGAAAAGAACACACATGCAATGACAATGGTTGATCCATACATGGTCTGTGAAAAGAACAAACATTTGAATGACACTGGTGGATCCATACGTGGTCTGTGAAAAGAACACACATGCAATGACACTAGTGGATCCATATGTGGTCTATGAAAAGAATAGATATGCAATGACACTGGTGGATCCATATGTGGTCTGTGAAAAGAACAAACATGCAATGACACTAGTGGATCCATATGTGGTCTGTGAAAAGAACACACATGCAATGACACTGGTGGATCCATATGTGGTCTGTGAAAAGAACACATATGAAATGACACTGCTGGATCCATATGTGGTCTATGAATAGAACACACATTCAATGATAATGGTGGTTCCATATGTGGTCTGTGAAAAGAACATACATGCAATGACACTAGTGGATCCATATGTGGTCTGTGAAAAGAACACACATGCAATGACTCTGGTGGATCCATATGTGGTCTGTGAAAAGAACATACATGCAATGACACTGGTGGATCCATATATGGTGTGTGAAAAGAAAACACATGCAATGAACTCTGGTGGATCCATATGTGGTATGTGAAAAGAACACACATGCAATGACACTAGTGGATACATATGTGGTCAGTGAAAAGAACACACATGCAATGACACTGGTGGATACATATGTGGTCTATGAAAAGAACACACATGAAATGAATTCTGGTGGATCCATATGGGGTCTGTGAAAAGAAGACGCATGCAATGACACTGGTGGTTCCATATGAGTTATGTGAAAAGAACACAAATGAAATGACTCTAGTTGTGGTTAATGAAAAGAACACACATGCAATGAACTCTGGTTGATCCATATGTGGTCTGTGAAAACAACACACATGCAATAACACTGGTGGATCCATATGTGGTCTGTGTAAAGAACAAACATTTCAATGTCACAGGTGGATCCATATGTGGTCTGTGAAAAGAACACACATGCAATGACACTGGTGGATCCATATGTGGTGTGTGAAAATAACACACAAGCAATGACACCAGTGGATCCATATGTGGTCTATGAAAAGAACACACATGAATGACACTGATGGATCCATTTGTGGTCTGTGAAAAGAACGCACATGCAATGACACTAGTGGATCCATATGTGGTATGTGAAAAGAACACATATGCAATGAACTCTGGTGGATCCATATGGGGTTTGTGAAAAGAACACACATGCAATGACACTGGTGGATCCATATGTGGTCGGTGAAAAGAACACACATGAAATGACACTAGTGGATCCATATGTGGTCTATGAAAAGAACACACATGCAATGAACTCTGGTGGTTCCATATGTGGTCTGTGAAAAGAACACACATGCAATGACACTGGTGGATCCATACATGGTCTGTGAAAAGAACAAACATTTGAATGACACTGGTGGATCCATACGTGGTCTGTGAAAAGAACACACATGCAATGACACTGGTGGATCCATATGTGGTCTGTGAAAAGAACAGACATGCAATGACACTGGTGGATCCATATGTGGTCTGTGAAAAGAACAGACATGCAATGACACTGGTGGATCCATATGTGGTCTATGAAAAGAACACACATGCAATGACACTGGTGGATCCATATGTGGTCTGATAAAAGAACACATATGAAATGACACTGGTGGATCCATATGGGGTCTATGAAAAGAACACGCATGCAATGGCACTTGTGGATCCAAATGTGGTGTATGAAAAGAACAAACATTTCAATGACACTGGTGGATCCATACATGGTCTGTGAAAAGAACAAACATGAAATGACTCTGGTGGATCCATATGTGGTCTGTGAAAACAACATACATGCAATGACACTGGTGGATCCATATATGGTCTGTGAAAAGAAAACACATGCAATGAACTCTGGTGGATCCATACATACCACATATGGATCCATATATGGTCTGTGAAAAGAAAACACATGCAATGAACTCTGGTGGATCCATATGTGGTATGTGAAAAGAACACACATGCAATGACACTCGTGGATACATATGTGGTCTGTGAAAAGAACACACATGCAATGACACTGGTGGATACATATGTGGTCGGTGAAAAGAATAGACATGCAGTGACACTGGTGGATCCATATGTGGTCTATGAGAAGAACACACATGCAATGACATTGGTGGATCCATATGTGGTCTATGAAAAGAACACACATGAAATGAATTCTGGTCGATCCATATGGGGTCTGTGAAAAGAACACACATGCAATGACACTGGTGGTTCCATATGAGTTATGTGAAAAGAACACAAATGAAATGACTCTAGTTGTGGTTAATGAAAAGAAAACACATGCAATGAACTCTGGTTGATCCATATGTGGTCTATGAAAACAACACACATGCAATAACACTGGTGGATCCATATGTGGTCTGTGAAAAGAACAAACATTTCAATGACACAGGTGGATCCATATGTGGTCTGTGAAAAGAACACACATGCAACGACACTGGTGGATCCATATGTGGTGTGTGAAAAGAACACACAAGCAATGACACCAGTGGATCCATATGTGGTCTATGAAAAGAACACACATGAATGACACTGGTGGATCCATTTGTGGTCTGTGAAAAGAACGCACATGCAATGACACTGGTGGATCCATATGTGGTCTGTGAAAAGAACACACATGCAATGAACTCTGGTGGATCCATATGGGGTTTGTGAAAAGAACACACATGCAATGACACTGGTGGATCCATATGTGGTCGGTGAAAAGAACACACATGAAATGACACTAGTGGATCCATATGTGGTCTATGAAAAGAACACACATGCAATGAACTCTGGTGGTTCCATATGTGGTCTGTGAAAAGAACACACATGCAATGACACTGGTGGATCCATACATGCTCTGTCAAAAGAACACACACGCAATGAAGTCTGGTGGATCCATATGTGGTCTGTGAAAAAAACACATGCAATGACACTGGTTGATCCATATGTGGTCCGTGAAAAAAACATACATGCAATGACACAGGTGGTTCCATATGTGGTATGTGAAAAGAATACACATGCAATGACAATGGTGGATCCATATGGGGTCTATGAAAAGGACACGCATGCAATGACACTGGTGGATCCAAATGTGGTGTATGAAAAGAACACACATGTAATAACACTTGTGGATCCATATGTGGTATATGAAAAGAACAAACATTTCAATGACACTGGTGGATCCATATGTGGTATATGAAAAGAACAAACATTTCAATGACTGGTGGATCCAAATGTGGTCTGTGAAAAGAACACACATGCAATGACACTGGTGGATCCATATGTGGTCTATGAAAACAACACACATTTCAATGACACTGGTGGATGCATACATGGCCTGTGAAAAGAACACACATGCAATGAACTGTATTGGATCCATATGTGGTCTATTAAAAGAACAAACATTTCAATAATACTGGTGGATCCATATGTGGTCTGTGAAAAGAACGAACATTTCAATGACTCTAGGTGTGGTTAATGAAAAAACACACATGCAATGAAAATAGTGGATCCATATGTGGTCTGTGAGAAGAACAAACATGCAATGAACTCTGGTGGTTCCATATGTGGTTTGTGAAAAGAACACACATGCAATGACACTGGTGGATCCATACGTGGTCTGTGAAAAGAACAAACATTTGAATGACACTGGTGGATCCATATGTGGTTTGTGAAAAGAACACACATGCAATGACACTGGTGGATCCATATGTGGTCTGTGCAAAGAACATACATGCAATGACACTGGTGGATCCATATGTGGTCTGTGAAAAGAACACAAATGCAATGATACTAGTGGATCCATATGTGGTCTGTGAAAAGAACACACATGCAATGACACTGGTGGATCCATATGTGGTCTGTGAAATGAACACATATGAAATGAAACTGGTGGATCCATATGTGGTCTGTGAAAAGATCACACATTCAATGACAATGGTGGTTCCACATGTGGTCTGTGAAAAAAACTTACATGCAATGACACTAGTGGATCCATATGTGGTCTGTGAAAAGAACACACATGCAATGACACTGGTGGATCCATACATGGTCTGTGAAAAGAACAAACATTTGAATGACACTATTGGATCCATACGTGGTCTGTGAAAATAACTCACATGCAATGACACTGGTGGATCCATATGTGGTATGTGAAAAGAACAGACATGCAATGACACTGGTGGATCCATATGTGGTCTGTGAAAAGCATAGACATGCAATGACACTAGTGGATCCATATGTGGTCTGTGAAAAGAACACACATGCAATGACGCTGGTGGATCCATATATGGTCTGTGAAAAGAACACATATGAAATGACACTGCTGGATCCATATGTGGTCTGTGAATAGAACACACATTCAATGATAATGGTGGTTCCATATGTGGTCTGTGAAAAGAACATCATCAAATGACACTAGTGGATCCATATGTGGTCTGTGAAAAGAACACACATGCAATGACTCTGATGGATCCATATGTGGTCTGTGAAAAGAACATACATGCAATGACACTGGTGGATCCATATATGGTGTGTGAAAAGAAAACACATGCAATGAGCTCTGGTGGATCCATATGTGGTATGTGAAAAGAACACACATGCAATGACACTGGTGGATCCATATGTGGTCTGTAAAAATAACACACATGGAATGACACTGGTGGATACATATGTGGTCTGTGAAAAGAACAGACATGCAAAGACACTGGTGGTTCCATATGTGGTCTATGAAAACAACACACATGCAATAACACTGGTGGATCCATATGTGGTCTGTGAAAAGAACAAACATTTCAATGACACAGGTGGATCCATATGTGGTCTGTGAAAAGAACACACATGCAACGACACAGGTGGATCCATATGTGGTGTGTGAAAAGAACACACAAGCAATGACACCAGTGGATCCATATGTGGTCTATGAAAAGAACACACATGAATGACACTGGTGGATCCATTTGTGGTCTGTGAAAAGAACGCACATGCAATGACACTGGTGGATCCATATGTGGTCTGTGAAAAGAACACACATGCAATGAACTCTGGTGGATCCATATGGGGTTTGTGAAAAGAACACACATGCAATGACACTGGTGGATCCATATGTGGTCGGTGAAAAGAACACACATGAAATGACACTAGTGGATCCATATGTGGTCTATGAAAAGAACACACATGCAATGAACTCTGGTGGTTCCATATGTGGTCTATGAAAAGAACACACATGCAATGACACTGGTGGATCCATACATGCTCTGTCAAAAGAACACACACGCAATGAAGTCTGGTGGATCCATATGTGGTCTGTGAAAAAAACACATGCAATGACACTGGTTGATCCATATGTGGTCCGTGAAAAAAACATACATGCAATGACACAGGTGGTTCGATATGTGGTATGTGAAAAGAATACACATGCAATGACAATGGTGGATCCATATGGGGTCTATGAAAAGGACACGCATGCAATGACACTGGTGGATCCAAATGTGGTGTATGAAAAGAACACACATGTAATAACACTTGTGGATCCATATGTGGTATATGAAAAGAACAAACATTTCAATGACTGGTGGATCCAAATGTGGTCTGTGAAAAGAACACACATGCAATGACACTGGTGGATCCATATGTGGTCTATGAAAACAACACACATTTCAATGACACTGGTGGATGCATACATGGCCTGTGAAAAGAACACACATGCAATGAACTGTATTGGATCCATATGTGGTCTATTAAAAGAACAAACATTTCAATAATACTGGTGGATCCATATGTGGTCTGTGAAAAGAACGAACATTTCAATGACTCTAGGTGTGGTTAATGAAAAAACACACATGCAATGAAAATAGTGGATCCATATGTGGTCTGTGAGAAGAACAAACATGCAATGAACTCTGGTGGTTCCATATGTGGTCTGTGAAAAGAACACACATGCAATGACACTGGTGGATCCATACGTGGTCTGTGAAAAGAACAAACATTTGAATGACACTGGTGGATCCATATGTGGTTTGTGAAAAGAACACACATGCAATGACACTGGTGGATCCATATGTGGTCTGTGCAAAGAACATACATGCAATGACACTGGTGGATCCATATGTGGTCTGTGAAAAGAACACAGATGCAATGACACTAGTGGATCCATATGTGGTCTGTGAAAAGAACACACATGCAATGACACTGGTGGATCCATATGTGGTCTGTGAAATGAACACATATGAAATGAAACTGGTGGATCCATATGTGGTCTGTGAAAAGATCACACATTCAATGACAATGGTGGTTCCACATGTGGTCTGTGAAAAAAACTTACATGCAATGACACTAGTGGATCCATATGTGGTCTGTGAAAAGACAACACATGCAATGACACTGGTGGATCCATACATGGTCTGTGAAAAGAACAAACATTTGAATGACACTATTGGATCCATACGTGGTCTGTGAAAATAACTCACATGCAATGACACTGGTGGATCCATATGTGGTATGTGAAAAGAACAGACATGCAATGACACTGGTGGATCCATATGTGGTCTGTGAAAAGAATAGACATGCAATGACACTAGTGGATCCATATGTGGTCTGTGAAAAGAACACACATGCAATGACGCTGGTGGATCCATATATGGTCTGTGAAAAGAACACATATGAAATGACACTGCTGGATCCATATGTGGTCTGTGAATAGAACACACATTCAATGATAATGGTGGTTCCATATGTGGTCTGTGAAAAGAACATCATCAAATGACACTAGTGGATCCATATGTGGTCTGTGAAAAGAACACACATGCAATGACTCTGATGGATCCATATGTGGTCTGTGAAAAGAACATACATGCAATGACACTGGTGGATCCATATATGGTGTGTGAAAAGAAAACACATGCAATGAGCTCTGGTGGATCCATATGTGGTATGTGAAAAGAACACACATGCAATGACACTGGTGGATCCATATGTGGTCTGTAAAAATAACACACATGGAATGACACTGGTGGATACATATGTGGTCTGTGAAAAGAACAGACATGCAAAGACACTGGTGGTTCCATATGTGGTCTATGAAAACAACACACATGCAATAACACTGGTGGATCCATATGTGGTCTGTGAAAAGAACAAACATTTCAATGACACAGGTGGATCCATATGTGGTCTGTGAAAAGAACACACATGCAACGACACAGGTGGATCCATATGTGGTGTGTGAAAAGAACACACAAGCAATGACACCAGTGGATCCATATGTGGTCTATGAAAAGAACACACATGAATGACACTGGTGGATCCATTTGTGGTCTGTGAAAAGAACGCACATGCAATGACACTGGTGGATCCATATGTGGTCTGTGAAAAGAACACACATGCAATGAACTCTGGTGGATCCATATGGGGTTTGTGAAAAGAACACACATGCAATGACACTGGTGGATCCATATGTGGTCGGTGAAAAGAACACACATGAAATGACACTAGTGGATCCATATGTGGTCTATGAAAAGAACACACATGCAATGAACTCTGGTGGTTCCATATGTGGTCTATGAAAAGAACACACATGCAATGACACTGGTGGATCCATACATGCTCTGTCAAAAGAACACACACGCAATGAAGTCTGGTGGATCCATATGTGGTCTGTGAAAAAAACACATGCAATGACACTGGTTGATCCATATGTGGTCCGTGAAAAAAACATACATGCAATGACACAGGTGGTTCGATATGTGGTATGTGAAAAGAATACACATGCAATGACAATGGTGGATCCATATGGGGTCTATGAAAAGGACACGCATGCAATGACACTGGTGGATCCAAATGTGGTGTATGAAAAGAACACACATGTAATAACACTTGTGGATCCATATGTGGTATATGAAAAGAACAAACATTTCAATGACTGGTGGATCCAAATGTGGTCTGTGAAAAGAACACACATGCAATGACACTGGTGGATCCATATGTGGTCTATGAAAACAACACACATTTCAATGACACTGGTGGATGCATACATGGCCTGTGAAAAGAACACACATGCAATGAACTGTATTGGATCCATATGTGGTCTATTAAAAGAACAAACATTTCAATAATACTGGTGGATCCATATGTGGTCTGTGAAAAGAACGAACATTTCAATGACTCTAGGTGTGGTTAATGAAAAAACACACATGCAATGAAAATAGTGGATCCATATGTGGTCTGTGAGAAGAACAAACATGCAATGAACTCTGGTGGTTCCATATGTGGTCTGTGAAAAGAACACACATGCAATGACACTGGTGGATCCATACGTGGTCTGTGAAAAGAACAAACATTTGAATGACACTGGTGGATCCATATGTGGTTTGTGAAAAGAACACACATGCAATGACACTGGTGGATCCATATGTGGTCTGTGCAAAGAACATACATGCAATGACACTGGTGGATCCATATGTGGTCTGTGAAAAGAACACAGATGCAATGACACTAGTGGATCCATATGTGGTCTGTGAAAAGAACACACATGCAATGACACTGGTGGATCCATATGTGGTCTGTGAAATGAACACATATGAAATGAAACTGGTGGATCCATATGTGGTCTGTGAAAAGATCACACATTCAATGACAATGGTGGTTCCACATGTGGTCTGTGAAAAAAACTTACATGCAATGACACTAGTGGATCCATATGTGGTCTGTGAAAAGACAACACATGCAATGACACTGGTGGATCCATACATGGTCTGTGAAAAGAACAAACATTTGAATGACACTATTGGATCCATACGTGGTCTGTGAAAATAACTCACATGCAATGACACTGGTGGATCCATATGTGGTATGTGAAAAGAACAGACATGCAATGACACTGGTGGATCCATATGTGGTCTGTGAAAAGAATAGACATGCAATGACACTAGTGGATCCATATGTGGTCTGTGAAAAGAACACACATGCAATGACGCTGGTGGATCCATATATGGTCTGTGAAAAGAACACATATGAAATGACACTGCTGGATCCATATGTGGTCTGTGAATAGAACACACATTCAATGATAATGGTGGTTCCATATGTGGTCTGTGAAAAGAACATCATCAAATGACACTAGTGGATCCATATGTGGTCTGTGAAAAGAACACACATGCAATGACTCTGATGGATCCATATGTGGTCTGTGAAAAGAACATACATGCAATGACACTGGTGGATCCATATATGGTGTGTGAAAAGAAAACACATGCAATGAGCTCTGGTGGATCCATATGTGGTATGTGAAAAGAACACACATGCAATGACACTGGTGGATCCATATGTGGTCTGTAAAAATAACACACATGGAATGACACTGGTGGATACATATGTGGTCTGTGAAAAGAACAGACATGCAAAGACACTGGTGGATCCATATGTGGTCTGTGAAAAGAACAAACATGCAATGACACTAGTGGATCCATATGTGGTCTGTGAAAAGAACACACATGAAATGAATTCTGGTGGATCCATATGGGGTCTGTGAAAAGAACACACATGCAATGACACTGGTGGTTCCATATGAGTTATGTCAAAAGAACACAAATCAAATGACTCTAGTTGTGGTTAATGAAAAGAACACACATGCAATGAACTCTGGTTGATCCATATGTGGTATGTGAAAACAACACACATACATTAACAAGGGTGGATCCATATGTGGTCTGTGAAAAGAACAAACATTTCAATGACACAGGTGGATCCATATGTGGTCTGTGAAAAGAACACACATGCAACGACACTAGTGGATCCATATGTGGTGTGTGAAAAGAACACACAAGCAATGACACCAGTGGATCCATATGTGGTCTATGAAAAGAACACACATGAATGACAATGGTGGATCTATTTGTAGTCTGTGAAAAGAACGCACATGCAATGACACTGGTGGATCCATATGTGGTCTGTGAAAAGAACACACATGCAATGAATTCTGGTGGATCCATATGGGGTTTGTGAAAAGAACACACGTGCAATGACACTAGTGGATCCATATGTGGTCGGTGAAAAGAACACACATGAAATGACACTGGTGGATCCATATGTGGTCTGTGAAAAGAACACACATGCAATGACAATGGTGATTCCATATGTGGTCTATGAAAAGAACACACATGAAATGACACTAGTGGATTCCTACATGGTCTGTAAAAAGAACACACATGCAATGAAGTCTGGTGGATCCATATGTGGTCTGTGAAAAAAACACATGCAATGACACTGGTTGATCCATATGTGGTCCGTGAAAAAAACATACATGCACTGACACAGGTGGTTCCATATGTGGTATGTGAAAAGAATACACATGCAATGACAATGGTGGATCCATATGGGGTCTATGAAAAGGACACGCATGCACTGACACTGGTGGATCCAAATGTGGTGTATGAAAAGAACACACATGCAATAACACTTGTGGATCCATATGTGGTATATGAAAAGAATAAACATTTCAATGACACTGGTGGATCCATATGTGGTATATGAAAAGAACAAACATTTCAATGACTGGTGGATCCAAATGTGGTCTGTGAAAAGAACACACATGCAATGACACTGGTGGATCCATATGTGGTCTGTGAAAAGAACACACATTTCAATGACACTGGTGGATGCATACATGGCCTGTGAAAAGAACACACATGCAATGAACTGTATTGGATCCATATGTGGTCTATTAAAAGAACAAACATTTCAATAATACTGGTGGACCCATATGTGGTCTGTGAAAAGAACGAACATTTCAATGACTCTAGGTGTGGTTAATGAAAAAACACACATGCAATGAAAATAGTGGATCCATATGTGGTCTGTGAGAAGAAAAAACATGCAATGAACTCTGGTGGTTCCATATGTGGTCTGTGAAAAGAACACACATGCAATGACACTGGTGGATCCATACGTGGTCTGTGAAAAGAACAAACATTTGAATGACACTGGTGGATCCATATGTGGTTTGTGAAAAGAACACACATGCAATGACACTGGTGGATCCATATGTGGTCTGTGCAAAGAACATACATGCAATGACATTGGTGGATCCATATGTGGTCTGTGAAAAGAACACACATGCAATGACACTAGTGGATCCATATGGGGTCTGTGAAAAGAACACACATGCAATGACACTGGTGGATCCATATGTGGTCTGTGAAATGAACACATATGAAATGAAACTGGTGGATCCATATGTGGTCTGTGAAAAGATCACACATTCAATGACAATGGTGGTTCCACATGTGGTCTGTGAAAAAAACATACATGCAATGACACTAGTGGATCCATATGTGGTCTGTGAATAGAACACACATGCAATGACACTGGTGGATCCATACATGGTCTGTGAAAAGAACAAACATTTGAATGACACTATTGGATCCATACATGGTCTGTGAAAATAACTCACATGCAATGACACTGGTGGATCCATATGTGGTCTGTGAAAAGAACAGACATGCAATGACACTGGTGGATCCATATGTGGTCTGTGAAAAGAATAGACATGCAATGACACTAGTGGATCCAGATGTGGTCTGTGAAAAGAACACACATGCAATGACACTGGTGGATCCATATATGGTCTGTGAAAAGAACACATATGAAATGACACTGCTGGATCCATATGTGGTTTGTGAATAGAACACACATTCAATGATAATGGTGGTTCCATATGTGGTCTGTGAAAAGAACATACATGCAATGACACTAGTGGATCCATATGTGGTCTATGAAAAATAACACACATGCAATGACTCTGGTGGATCCATATGTGGTCTGTGAAAAGAACATACATGCAATGACACTGGTGGATCCATATATGGTGTGTGAAAAGAAAACACATGCAATGAACTCTGGTGGATCCATATGTGGTATGTGAAAAGAACACACATGCAATGACACTGGTGGATCCATATGTGGTCTGTGAAAAGAACACACATGCAATGACACTGGTGGATACATATGTGGTCTGTGAAAAGAACAAACATGCAATGACAATGGTGGTTCCATATGTGGTCTATGAAAAGAACACACATGAAATGACACTAGTGGATTCCTACATGGTCTGTAAAAAGAACACACATGCAATGAAGTCTGGTGGATCCATATGTGGTCTGTGAAAAAAACACATGCAATGACACTGGTTGATCCATATGTGGTCCGTGAAAAAAACATACATGCAATGACACAGGTGGTTCCATATGTGGTATGTGAAAAGAATACACATGCAATGACAATGGTGGATCCATATGGGGTCTATGAAAAGGACACGCATGCAATGACACTGGTGGATCCAAATGTAGTGTATGAAAAGAACACACATGCAATAACACTTGTGGATCCTTATGTGGTATATGAAAAGAACAAACATTTCAATGACACTGGTGTATCCATATGTGGTATATGAAAAGAACAAACATTTCAATGACTGGTGGATCCAAATGTGGTCTGTGAAAAGAACACACATGCAATGACACTGGTGGATCCGTATGTGGTCTGTGAAAAGAACACACATTTCAATGACACTGGTGGATGCATACATGGCCTGTGAAAAGAACACACATGCAATGAACTATATTGGATCCATATGTGGTCTATTAAAAGAACAAACATTTCAATAATACTGGTGGATCCATATGTGGTCTGTGAAAAGAACGAACATTTCAATGACTCTAGGTGTGGTTAATGAAAAAACACACATGCAAAGAAAATAGTGGATCCATATGTGGTCTGTGAGAAGAACAAACATGCAATGAACTCTGGTGGTTCCATATGTGGTCTGTGAAAAGAACACACATGCAATGACACTGGTGGATCCATACGTGGTCTGTGAAAAGAACAAACATTTGAATGACACTGGTGGATCCATATGTGGTTTGTGAAAAGAACACACATGCAATGACACTGGTGGATCCATATGTGGTCTGTGCAAAGAACATACATGCAATGACACTGGTGGATCCATATGTGGTCTGTGAAAAGAACACACATGCAATGACACTAGTGGATCCATATGGGGTCTGTGAAAAGAACACACATGCAATGACACTGGTGGATCCATATGTGGTCTGTGAAATGAACACATATGAAATGAAACTGGTGGATCCATATGTGGTCTATGAAAAGATCACACATTCAATGACAATGGTGGTTCCACATGTGGTCTGTGAAAAAAACATACATGCAATGACACTAGTGGATCCATATGTGGTCTGTGAAAAGAACACACATGCAATGACACTGGTGGATCCATACATGGTCTGTGAAAAGAACAAACATTTGAATGACACTATTGGATCCATACGTGGTCTGTGAAAATAACTCACATGCAATGACACTGGTGGATGCATATGTGGTCTGTGAAAAGAACAGACATGCAATGACACTGGTGGATCCATATGTGGTCTGTGAAAAGAATAGACATGCAATGACACTAGTGGATCCAGATGTGGTCTATGAAAAGAACACACATGCAATGACACCGGTGGATCCATATGTGGTCTGTGAAAAGAACACACATGCAATGAACTCTAGTGTATCCATATGGGGTATGTGAAAAGAACACACATGCAATGACACTGGTGGATCCATATGTGGTCTGTGAAAAGAACACACATGCAATGAACTCTGGTGGATCCAAATATGGTATGTGAAAAGAACACACATGCAATGACACTGGTGGATCCGTATGTGGTCTGTGAAAAAAACAAACATTTCAATGGCACTGGTGGATCCATATGTGGTCTGTGAAAAGAACACACATGCAATGACACTGGTGGATCCATATGTGGTGTGTGAAAAGAACACACAAGCAATGACAATGGTGGATCCATATGTGGTCTATGAAAAGAACAGACATGCAATGAAACTGGTGGATCCATATGTGGTGTGTGAAAAGAACAGACATGCAATGACACTGGTGGATCCATATGTGGTCTGTGAAAAGAACACACATGCAATGACACTGGTGGATCCATATGTGGTCTGTGAAAAGAACACATATGAAATGACACTGCTGGATCCATATGTGGTCTGTGAATAGAACACACATTCAATGATAATGGTGGTTCCGTATGTGGTCTGTGAAAAGAACATACATGCAATGACACTAGTGGATCCATATGTGGTCTGTGAAAAGAAAACACATGCAATGACTCTGGTGGATCCATATGTGGTCTGTGAAAAGAACATACATGCAATGACACTGGTGGATCCATATATGGTGTGTGAAAAGAAAACACATGCAATGAACTCTGGTGGATCCATATGTGGTATGTGAAAAGAACACACATGCAATGACACTGGTGGATACATATGTGATCTGTGAAAAGAACACACATGCAATGACACTGGTGGATACATATGTGGTCTGTGCAAAGAACAGACATGCAATGACACTGGTGGGTCCATATGTGGTCTATGAAAAGAACACACATGCAATGACACTGGTGGATCCATATGTGGTCTATGGTGTGAATACACATGAAATGAATTCTGGTGGATCCATATGGGGTCTGTGAAAAGAACACACATGCAATGACACTGGTGGTTCCATATGAGTTATGTGAAAAGAACACAAATGAAATGACTCTAGTTGTGGTTTATGAAAAGAACACACATGCAATGAACTCTGGTTGATCCATATGTGGTCTGTGAAAAGAACACACATGCAACGACACTGGTGGATCCATATGTGGTGTGTGAAAAGAACACACAAGCAATGACACCAGTGGATCCATATGTGGTCTATGAAAAGAACACACATGAATGACACTGGTGGATCCATTTGTGGTCTATGAAAAGAACGCACATGCAATGACACTGGTGGATCCATATGTGGTCTGTGAAAAGAACACAGATGCAATGAGCTCTGGTGGAACCATATGTGGTCGGTGAAAAGAACACACATGAAATGACACTAGTGGATCCATATGTGGTCTATGAAAAGAACACACATGCAATGAACTCTGGTGGTTCCGTATGTGGTCTGTGAAAAGAACACACATGCAATGACACTGGTGGATCCATACATGCTCTGTGAAAAGAACAAACATTTGAATGACACTGGTGGATCCATACGTGGTCTGTGAAAAGAACACACATGCAATGAAACTAGTGGATCCATATGTGGTCTGTGAAAAGAACAGACATGCAATGACACTGGTGGATCCATATTTGGTCTGTGAAAAGAACATACATGCAATGACACTAGTCGATCCATATGTGGTCTGTGAAAAAACACACATGCAATGACTCTGGTGGATCCATATGTGGTCTGTGAAAAGAACATACATGCAATGACACTGGTGGATCCATATATGGTGTGTGAAAAGAAAACACATGCAATGAACTCTGGTGGATCCATATGTGGTATGTGAAAAGAACACATATGCAATGACACTGGTGGATCCATATGTGGTCTGTGAAAAGAACACACATGCAATGACACTGGTGGATACATATGTGGTCTGTGAAAAGAACAGACATGCAATGACACTGGTGGATCCATATGTGGTCTGTGAAAAGAACACACATGAAATGACACTGCTGGATCCATATGTGGTCTGTGAATAGAACACACATTCAATGATAATGGTGGTTCCATATGTGGTCTGTGAAAAGAACATACATGCAATGACACTAGTGGATCCATATGTGGTCTGTGAAAAGAACACACATGCAATGACTCTGGTGGATCCATATGTGGTTTGTGAAAAGAACATACATGCAATGACACTGGTGGATCCATATATGGTGTGTGAAAAGAAAACACATGCAATGAACTCTGGTGGATACATATGTGGTATGTGAAAAGAACAAAAATGCAATGACACTGGTGGATCCATATGTGGTCTGTGAAAAGAACACACATGCAATGACACTGGTGGATACATATGTGGTCTGTGAAAAGAACAGACATGCAATGACACTGGTGGATCCATATGTGGTCTGTGAAAAGAACACAATTGAAATGAATTCTGGTGGATCCATATGGGGTCTGTGAAAAGAGCACACATGCAATGACACTGGTGGTTCCATATGAGTTATGTGAAAAGAACACAAATGAAATGACTCTAGTTGTGGTTAATGAAAAGAACACACATGCAATGAAATCTGGTTGATCCATATGTGGTCTGTGAAAACAACACACATGCAATAACACTGGTGGATACATATGTGGTCTGTGAAAAGAACAAACATTTCAATGACACTGGTGGATCCATATGTGGTCTGTGAAAAGAACACACATGCAATGACACTGGTGGATCCATATGTGGTGTGTGAAATGAACACATATGAAATGACACTGGTGGATCCATATGTGGTCTGTGAAAAGATCACACATTTAATGACAATGGTGGTTCCACATGTGGTCTGTGAAAAGAACACACATCCAATGACACTGGTGGATCCATATGTGGTCTGTGAAAAGAACACACATGCAATGAACTCTGGTGGATCCATATGGGCTTTGTGAAAAGAACACACATGCAACGACACTAGTGGATCCATATGTGGTCGGTGAAAAGAACACACATGAAATGACACTACTGGATCCATATGTGGTCTATGAAAAGAACACACATGCAATGAACTCTGGTGGTTCCATATGTGGTCTGTGAAAAGAACACACATGCAATGACACTGGTTGATCCATACATGGTCTGTGAAAAGAACAAACATTTGAATGACACTGGTGGATCCATACGTGGTCTGTGAAAAGAACACACATGCAATGACTCTTTTGGATCCATATGTGGTCTGTGAAAAGAACAGACATGCAATGACACTAGTGGATCCATATGTGGTCTGTGAAAAGAACAGACATGCAATGACACTGGTGGATCCATATGTGGTCTATGAAAAGAACACACATGCAATGACACTGGTGGATCCATATGTGGTCTGTGAAAAGAACACATATGAAATGACACTGCTGGATCCATATGTTGTCTGTGAATAGAACACACATTCAATGATAATGGTGGTTCCATATGTGGTCTGTGAAAAGAACATACATGCAATGACACTAGTGGATCCATATGTGGTCTGTGAAAAGAAAACACATGCAATGACTCTGGTGGATCCATATGTGGTCTGTGAAAAGAACATACATGCAATGACACTGGTGGATCCATATATGTTGTGTGAAAAGAAAACACATGCAATGAACTCTGGTGGATCCATATGTGGTATGTGAAAAGAACACACATGCAATGACACTGGTAGATACATATGTGGTTTGTGAAAATAACACACATGCAATGACACTGGTGGATACATATGTGGTCTGTGAAAAGAACAGACATGCAATGACACTGGTGGATCCATATGTGGTCTATGAAAAGAACACACATGCAATGACACTGGTGGATCCATATGTAGTCTATGAAAAGAACACACATGAAATGAATTCTGGTGGATCCATATGGGGTCTGTGAAAAGAACACACATGCAATGACACTGGTGGTTCCATATGAGTTATGTGAAAAGAACACAAATGAAATGACTCTAGTTGTGGTTAATGAAAAGAACACACATGCAATGAACTCTGGTTGATTCATATGTGGTATGTGAAAAGAACACACATGCAATAACACTGGTGGATCCATATGTGGTTTGTGAAAAGAACAAACATTTCAATGACACAGGTGGATCCATATGTGGTCTGTGAAAAGAACACACATGCAACGACACTGGTGGATCCATATGTGGTGTGTGAAAAGAACACACAAGCAATGACACCAGTGGATCCATATGTGGTCTATGAAAAGAACACACATGAATGACACTGGTGGATCCATTTGTGGTCTGTGAAAAGAACGCACATGCAATGACACTAGTGGATCCATATGTGGTCTGTGAAAAGAACACACATGCAATGAACTCTGGTGGATCCATATGGGGTTTGTGAAAATAATACACATGCAATGACACTGTTTGATCCATATGTGGTCGGTGAAAAGAACACACATGAAATGACACTAGTGGATCCATATGTGGTCTATGAAAAGAACACACATGCAATGAACTCTGGTGGTTCCATATGTGGTCTGTGAAGAACACACATGCAATGACACTGGTGGATCCATACATGCTCTTTCAAAAGAACAAACATTTGAATGACACTGGTGGATCCATACGTGGTCTGTGAAAAGAACACACATGCAATGACACTGGTGGATCCATATGTGGTCTGTGAAAAGAACAGACATGCAACGACACTGGTGGATACATATGTGGTCTGTGAAAAGAACATACATGCAATGACACTAGTGGATCCATATGTGGTCTGTGAAAAGAACACACATGCAATGACTCTGGTGGATCCATATGTGGTCTGTGAAAAGAAAATACATGCAATGACACTGGTGGATCCATATATGGTGTGTGAAAAGAAAACACATGCAATGAACTCTGGTGGATCCATATGTGGTATGTGAAAAGAACACACATGCAATGAACTCTGGTGGTTCCATATGTGGTCTGTGAAAAGAACACACATGCAATGACACTGGTGGATCCATACATGCTCTGTCAAAAGAACAAACATTTGAATGACACTGGTGGATCCATACGTGGTCTGTGAAAAGAACACACATGCAATGACACTGGTGGATCCATATGTGGTCTGTGAAAAGAACAGACATGCAATGACACTGGTGGATCCATATGTGGTCTGTGAAAAGAACATTCATGCAATGACACTAGTGGATCCATATGTGGTCTGTGAAAAGAACACACATGCAATGACACTAGTGGATCCATATGTGGTCTGTGAAATGAACACATATGAAATGACACTGGTGGATCCATATGTGATCTGTGAAAAGATCACACATTCAATGACAATGGTGGTTCCACATGTGGTCTGTGAAAAAAACATACATGCAATGACACTAGTGGATCCATATGTGGTCTGTGAAAAGAACACACATGCAATGACTCTGGTGGATCCTTATGTGGTCTGTGAAAAGAAAAGACATGCAATGACACTAGTGGATCCATATATGGTCTGTGAAAAGAACACACATGCAATGAACTCTGGTGGATCCATATGTGGTATGCGAAAAGAACACACATGCAATGACACTGGTGGATACATATGTGTTCTGTGAAAAGAACACACATGCAATGACACTGGTGGATACATATGTGGTTTGTGAAAAGAACAGACATGCAATGACACTGGTGGATCCATATGTGGTCTCTGAAAATAACACACATGCAATGACACTGGTGGATCCATATGTGGTCTCTGAAAATAACACACATGCAATGACACTGGTGGATCCATATGTGGTCTGTGAAAAGAACACACATGCAATGACAATGGTGGTTCCATATGTGGTCTATGAAAAGAACACACATGAAATGACACTAGTGGATTCCTACATGGTCTGTAAAAAGAACACACATGCAATGAAGTCTGGTGGATCCATATGTGGTCTGTGAAAAGAACACACATGCAATGACACTGGTGGATCCATACGTGGTCTGTGAAAAGAACAAACATTTGAATGACACTGGTGGATCCATATGTGGTTTGTGAAAAGAACACACATGCAATGACACTAGTGGATACATATGTGGTCTGTGAAAATAACACACATGCAATGACACTGGTGGATACATATGTGGTCTGTGAAAAGAACACACATGCAATGACACTGGTGGATACATATGTGGTCTGTGAAAAGAACAGACATGCAATGACACTCGTGGATCCATATGTGGTCTGTGAAGAGAACACATATGAAATGACACTGCTGGATCCATATGTGGTATGTGAATAGAACACACATTCAATGATAATGGTGGTTCCATATGTGGTCTGTGAAAAGAACATACATGCAATGACACTAGTGGATCCATATGTGGTCTGTGAAAAGAACACACATGCAATGACTCTGGTGGATTCATATGTGGTTTGTGAAAAGGACATACATGCAATGACACTGGTGGAACCATATATGGTGTGTGTGAAAAGAAAACACATGCAATGAACTCTGGTGGATACATATGTGGTATGTGAAAAGAACACACATGCAATGACACTGGTGGATCCATATGTGGTCTGTGAAAAGAACACACATGCAATGACACTGGTGGATACATATGTGGTCTGTGAAAAGAACAGACATGCAATGACACTGGTGGATCCATATGTGGTCTGTGAAAAGAACACACATGCAATGACACTGGTGGATCCATATGTGGTCTGTGAAAAGAACACACATGAAATGAATTCTGGTGGATCCATATGGGGTCTGTGAAAAGAGCACACATGCAATGACACTGGTGGTTCCATATGAGTTATGTGAAAAGAACACAAATGAAATGACTCTAGTTGTGGTTAATGAAAAGAACACACATGCAATGAAATCTGGTTGATCCATATGTGGTCTGTGAAAACAACACACATGCAATAACACTGGTGGATCCATATGTGGTTTGTGAAAAGAACAAACATTTCAATGACACAAGTGGATCCATATGTGGTCTGTGAAAAGAACACACATGCAACGACACTGGTGGATCCATATGTGGTGTGTGAAAAGAAAAGACATGCAATGAACTCTGGTGGATCCATATGTGGTATGTGAAAAAAACAGACATGCAATGACACTGGTGGATACATATGTGTTCTGTGAAAAGAACACACATGCAATGACACTGGTGGATACATATGTGGTCTGTGAAAAGAACAGACATGCAATGACACTGGTGGATCCATATGTGGTCTCTGAAAATAACACACATGCAATGACACTGGTGGATCCATATGTGGTCTGTGAAAAGAACACACATGCAATGACAATGGTGGTTCCATATGTGGTCTATGAAAAGAACACACATGAAATGACACTAGTGGATTCCTACATGGTCTGTAAAAAGAACACACATGAATGAAGTTTGGTGGATCCATATGTTGTCTGTGAAAAAAACACATGCAATGACACTGGTTGATCCATATGTGGTCCGTGAAAAGAACTTACATGCAATGACACAGGTGGTTCCATATGTGGTATGTGAAAAGAATACACATGCAATGACAATGGTGGATCCATATGGGGTCTATGAAAAGAACACGCATGCAATGACACTGGTGGATCCAAATGTGGTGTATGAAAAGAACACACATGCAATAACACTTGTGGATCCATATGTGGTATATGAAAAGAACAAACATTCCAATGACACTGTTGGATCCATATGTGGTATATGAAAAGAACAAACATTTCAATGACACTGGTGGATCCAAATGTGGTCTGTGAAAAGAACACACATGCAATGACACTGGTGGATCCATATGTGGTCTGTGAAAAGAACACACATTTCAATGACACTGGTGGATGCATACATGGCCTGTGAAAAGAACACACATGCAATGAACTCTATTGGATCCATATGTGGTCTATTAAAAGAACAAACATTTGAATAATACTGGTGGATCCATATGTGGTCTGTGAAAAGAACGAACATTTCAATGACTCTAGGTGTGGTTAATGAAAAAACACACATGCAATGAAAATAGTGGATCCATATGTGGTCTATGAGAAGAACAAACATGCAATGAACTCTGGTGTTTCCATATGTGGTCTGTGAAAAGAACACACATGCAATGACACTGGTTGATCCATACGTGGTCTGTGAAAAGAACAAACATTTGAATGACACTGGTGGATCCATACGTTGTTTGTGAAAAGAACACACATGCAATGACACTAGTGGATCCATATGTGGTCTGTGAAAACAACAGACATGCAATGACACTGGTGGATCCATATGTGGTCTGTGAAAAGAACATACATGCAATGACACTAGTGGATCCATATGTGGTCTGTGAAAAGAACACACATGCAATGACTCTGGTGGATCCATATGTGATCTGTGAAAAGAACATACATGCAATGACACTGGTGGATCCATATATGGTGTGTGAAAATAAAACACATGCAATGAACTCTGGTGGATACATATGTGGTATGTGAAAAGAACACACATGCAATGACACTGGTGGATCCATATGTGGTCTGTGAAAAGAACACACATGCAATGACACTAGTGGATCCATATGTGGTCTGTGAAAAGAACACACATGCAATGACACTAGTGGATCCATATGTGGTCTGTGAAAAGAACACACATGCAATGACTCTGGTGGATCCATATGTGGTCTGTGAAAAGAACATACATGCAATGACACTGGTGGATCCATATGTGGTGTGTGAAAAGAAAACACATGCAATGAACTCTGGTGGATACATATGTGGTATGTGAAAAGAACACACATGCAATGACACTGGTGGATCCATATGTGGTCTGTGAAAAGAACACACATGCAATGACACTAGTGGATCCATATGTGGTCTGTGAAAAGAACACACATGCAATGACACTAGTGGATCCATATGTGGTCTGTGAAATGAACACATATGAAATGACACTGGTGGATCCATATGTGGTCTGTGAAAAGATCACACATTCAATGACAATGGTGGTTCCACATGTGGTCTGTGAAAAAAACATACATGCAATGACACTAGTGGATCCACATGTGGTCTGTGAAAAGAACACACATGCAATGACTCTGGTGGATCCTTACGTGGTCTGTGAAAAGAAAAGACATGCAATGACACTAGTGGATCCATATATGGTCTGTGAAAAGAACACACATGCAATGAACTCTGGTGGATCCATATGTGGTATGCGAAAAGAACACACATGCAATGACACTGGTGGATACATATGTGTTCTGTGAAAAGAACACACATGCAATGACACTGGTGGATACATATGTGGTCTGTGAAAAGAACAGACATGCAATGACACTGGTGGATCCATATGTGGTCTCTGAAAATAACACACATGCAATGACACTGGTGGATCCATATGTGGTCTCTGAAAATAACACACATGCAATGACACTGGTGGATCCATATGTGGTCTGTGAAAAGAACACACATGCAATGACAATGGTGGTTCCATATGTGGTCTATGAAAAGAACACACATGAAATGACACTAGTGGATTCCTACATGGTCTGTAAAAAGAACACACATGCAATGAAGTCTGGTGGATCCATATGTGGTCTGTGAAAAGAACACACATGCAATGACACTGGTGGATCCATACGCGGTCTGTGAAAAGAACAAACATTTGAATGACACTGGTGGATCCATATGTGGTTTGTGAAAAGAACACACATGCAATGACACTAGTGGATACATATGTGGTCTGTGAAAATAACACACATGCAATGACACTGGTGGATACATATGTGGTCTGTGAAAAGAACACACATGCAATGACACTGGTGGATACATATGTGGTCTGTGAAAAGAACAGACATGCAATGACACTGGTGGATCCATATGTGGTCTGTGAAGAGAACACATATGAAATGACACTGCTGGATCCATATGTGGTCTGTGAATAGAACACACATTCAATGATAATGGTGGTTCCATATGTGGTCTGTGAAAAGAACATACATGCAATGACACTAGTGGATCCATATGTGGTCTGTGAAAAGAACACACATGCAATGACTCTGGTGGATTCATATGTGGTTTGTGAAAAGGACATACATGCAATGACACTGGTGGAACCATATATGGTGTGTGTGAAAAGAAAACACATGCAATGAACTCTGGTGGATACATATGTGGTATGTGAAAAGAACACACATGCAATGACACTGGTGGATCCATATGTGGTCTGTGAAAAGAACACACATGCAATGACACTGGTGGATACATATGTGGTCTGTGAAAAGAACAGACATGCAATGACACTGGTGGATCCATATGTGGTCTGTGAAAAGAACACACATGCAATGACACTGGTGGATCCATATGTGGTCTGTGAAAAGAACACACATGAAATGAATTCTGGTGGATCCATATGGGGTATGTGAAAAGAGCACACATGCAATGACACTGGTGGTTCCATATGAGTTATGTGAAAAGAACACAAATGAAATGACTCTAGTTGTGGTTAATGAAAAGAACACACATGCAATGAAATCTGGTTGATCCATATGTGGTCTGTGAAAACAACACACATGCAATAACACTGGTGGATCCATATGTGGTTTGTGAAAAGAACAAACATTTCAATGACACAAGTGGATCCATATGTGGTCTGTGAAAAGAACACACATGCAACGACACTGGTGGATCCATATGTGGTGTGTGAAAAGAAAAGACATGCAATGAACTCTGGTGGATCCATATGTGGTATGTGAAAAGAACACACATGCAATGACACTGGTGGATACATATGTGTTCTGTGAAAAGAACACACATGCAATGACACTGGTGGATACATATGTGGTCTGTGAAAAGAACAGACATGCAATGACACTGGTGGATCCATATGTGGTCTCTGAAAATAACACACATGCAATGACACTGGTGGATCCATATGTGGTCTGTGAAAAGAACACACATGCAATGACAATGGTGGTTCCATATGTGGTCTATGAAAAGAACACACATGAAATGACACTAGTGGATTCCTACATGGTCTGTAAAAAGAACACACATGAATGAAGTTTGGTGGATCCATATGTTGTCTGTGAAAAAAACACATGCAATGACACTGGTTGATCCATATGTGGTCCGTGAAAAGAACTTACATGCAATGAAACAGGTGGTTCCATATGTGGTATGTGAAAAGAATACACATGGAATGACAATGGTGGATCCACATGGGGTCTATGAAAAGAACACGCATGCAATGACACTGGTGGATCCAAATGTGGTGTATGAAAAGAACACACATGCAATAACACTTGTGGATCCATATGTGGTATATGAAAAGAACAAACATTTCAATGACACTGGTGGATCCATATGTGGTATATGAAAAGAACAAACATTTCAATGACACTGGTGGATCCAAATGTGGTCTGTGAAAAGAACACACATGCAATGACACTGGTGGATCCATATGTGGTCTGTGAAAAGAACACACATTTCAATGACACTGGTGGATGCATACATGGCCTGTGAAAAGAACACACATGCAATGAACTCTATTGGATCCATATGTGGTCTATTAAAAGAACAAACATTTGAATAATACTGGTGGATCCATATGTGGTCTGTGAAAAGAACGAACATTTCAATGACTCTAGGTGTGGTTAATGAAAAAACACACATGCAATGAAAATAGTGGATCCATATGTGGTCTATGAGAAGAACAAACATGCAATGAACTCTGGTGTTTCCATATGTGGTCTGTGAAAAGAACACACATGCAATGACACTGGTTGATCCATACGTGGTCTGTGAAAAGAACAAACATTTGAATGACGCTGGTGGATCCATACGTTGTCTGTGAAAAGAACACACATGCAATGACACTAGTGGATCCATATGTGGTCTGTGAAAAGAACAGACATGCAATGACACTGGTGGATCCATATGTGGTCTGTGAAAAGAACATACATGCAATGACACTAGTGGATCCATATGTGGTCTGTGAAAAGAACACACATGCAATGACTCTGGTGGATCCATATGTGATCTGTGAAAAGAACATACATGCAATGACACTGGTGGATCCATATATGGTGTGTGAAAATAAAACACATGCAATGAACTCTGGTGGATACATATGTGGTATGTGAAAAGAACACACATGCAATGACACTGGTGGATCCATATGTGGTCTGTGAAAAGAACACACATGCAATGACACTAGTGGATCCATATGTGGTCTGTGAAAAGAACACACATGCAATGACACTAGTGGATCCATATGTGGTCTGTGAAATGAACACATATGAAATGACACTGGTGGATCCATATGTGGTCTGTGAAAAGATCACACATTCAATGACAATGGTGGTTCCACATGTGGTCTGTGAAAAAAACATACATGCAATGATACTAGTGGATCCATATGTGGTCTGTGAAAAGAACACACATGCAATGACTCTGGTGGATCCTTATGTGGTCTGTGAAAAGAAAAGACATGCAATGACACTAGTGGATCCATATATGGTCTGTGAAAAGAACACACATGCAATGAACTCTGGTGGATCCATATGTGGTATGCGAAAAGAACACACATGCAATGACACTGGTGGATACATATGTGTTCTGTGAAAAGAACACACATGCAATGACACTGGTGGATACATATGTGGTCTGTGAAAAGAACAGACATGCAATGACACTGGTGGATCCATATGTGGTCTCTGAAAATAACACACATGCAATGACACTGGTGGATCCATATGTGGTCTGTGAAAAGAACACACATTTCAATGACACTGGTGGATGCATACATGGCCTGTGAAAAGAACACACATGCAATGAACTCTATTGGATCCATATGTGGTCTATTAAAAGAACAAACATTTGAATAATACTGGTGGATCCATATGTGGTCTGTGAAAAGAACGAACATTTCAATGACTCTAGGTGTGGTTAATGAAAAAACACACATGCAATGAAAATAGTGGATCCATATGTGGTCTATGAGAAGAACAAACATGCAATGAACTCTGGTGTTTCCATATGTGGTCTGTGAAAAGAACACACATGCAATGACACTGGTTGATCCATACGTGGTCTGTGAAAAGAACAAACATTTGAATGACACTGGTGGATCCATACGTTGTCTGTGAAAAGAACACACATGCAATGACACTAGTGGATCCATATGTGGTTTGTGAAAAGAACAGACATGCAATGACACTGGTGGATCCATATGTGGTCTGTGAAAAGAACATACATGCAATGACACTAGTGGATCCATATGTGGTCTGTGAAAAGAACACACATGCAATGACTCTGGTGGATCCATATGTGATCTGTGAAAAGAACATACATGCAATGACACTGGTGGATCCATATATGGTGTGTGAAAATAAAACACATCCAATGAACTCTGGTGGATACATATGTGGTATGTGAAAAGAACACACATGCAATGACACTGGTGGATCCATATGTGGTCTGTGAAAAGAACACACATGCAATGACACTCGTGGATCCATATGTGGTCTGTGAAAAGAACACACATGCAATGACACTAGTGGATCCATATGTGGTCTGTGAAATGAACACATATGAAATGACACTGGTGGATCCATATGTGGTCTGTGAAAAGATCACACATTCAATGACAATGGTGGTTCCACATGTGGTCTGTGAAAAAAACATACATGCAATGACACTAGTGGATCCATATGTGGTCTGTGAAAAGAACACACATGCAATGACTCTGGTGGATCCTTATGTGATCTGTGAAAAGAAAAGACATGCAATGACACTAGTGGATCCATATATGGTCTGTGAAAAGAACACACATGCAATGAACTCTGGTGGATCCATATGTGGTATGCGAAAAGAACACACATGCAATGACACTGGTGGATACATATGTGGTCTGTGAAAAGAACAGACATGCAATGACACTGGTGGATCCATATGTGGTCTCTGAAAATAACACCCATGCAATGACACTGGTGGATCCATATGTGGTCTCTGAAAATAACACACATGCAATGGCACTGGTGGATCCATATGTGGTCTGTGAAAAGAACACACATGCAATGACAATGGTGGTTCCATATGTGGTCTATGAAAAGAACACACATGAAATGACACTAGTGGATTCCTACATGGTCTGTAAAAAGAACACACATGCAATTAAGTCTGGTGGATCCATATGTGGTCTATGAAAAGAACACACATGCAATGACACTGGTGGATCCATACGTGGTCTGTGAAAAGAACAAACATTTGAATGACACTGGTGGATCCATATGTGGTTTGTGAAAAGAACACACATGCAATGACACTAGTGGATACATATGTGGTCTGTGAAAATAACACACATGCAATGACACTGGTGGATACATATGTGGTCTGTGAAAAGAATAGACATGCAATGACACTGGTGGATCCATATGTGGTCTCTAAAAAAGAACACACATGCAATGACACTGGTGGATCCATATGTGGTGTATGAAAAGAACACACATGAAATGAATTCTGGTGGATCCATATGGGGTCTGTGAAAAGAACACACATGCAATGACACTGGTGGTTCCATATGAGTTATGTGAAAATAACACAAATGAAATGACTCTAGTTGTGGTTAATGAAAAGAACACACATGCAATGAACTCTGGTTGATTCATATGTGGTCTGTGAAAAAAACACAGATGCAATAACACTGGTGGATCCATATGTGGTTTGTGAAAAGAACAAACATTTCAATGACACAGGTGGATCCATATGTGGTCTGTGAAAACAACACACATGCAACGACACTGGTGGATCCATATGTGGTGTGTGAAAAGAACACACAAGCAATGACACCAGTGGATCCATATGTGGTCTATGAAAAGAACACACATGAATGACACTGGTGGATCCATTTGTGGTCTGTGAAAAGAACGCACATGCAATGACACTGGTGGATCCATATGTGGTCTGTGAAAAGAACACACATGCAATGAACTCTGGTGGATCCATATGGGGTTTGTGAAAAGAATACACATGCAATGACACTAGTTGATCCATATGTGGTCGGTGAAAAGAACACACATGAAATGACACTAGTGGATCCATATGTGGTCTATGAAAAGGACACACGTGCAATGAACTCTGGTGGTTCCATATGTGGTCTGTGAAAAGAACACACATGCAATGACACTGGTGGATCCATACATGCTCTGTCAAAAGAACAAACATTTGAATGACACTGGTGGATCCATACGTGGTCTGTGAAAAGAACACACATGCAATGACACTAGTGGATCCATATGTGGTCTGTGAAAAGAACAGACATGCAATGACACTGGTGGATCCATATGTGGTCTGTGAAAAGAACATACATGCAATGACACTAGTGGATCCATATGTGGTCTGTGAAAAGAACACACATGCAATGACTCTAGTGGATCCATATGTGGTCTGTGAAAAGAACATACATGCAATGACACTGGTGGATCCATATATGGTGTGTGAAAAGAAAACACATGCAATGAACTCTGGTGGATCCATATGTGGTATGTGAAAAGAACACACATGCAATGACACTGGTGGATCCATATGTGGTCTGTGAAAAGAACACACATGCAATGACACTAGTGGATACATATGTGGTCTGTGAAAAGAACAGACATGCAATGACACTGGTGGATCCATATGTGGTCTGTGAAAAGAATACATATGAAATGACACTTCTGGATCCATATGTGGTCTGTGAATAGAACACACATTCAATGATAATGGTGGTTCCATATGTGGTCTGTGAAAAGAACATACATGCAATGACACTAGTGGATCCATATGTGGTCTGTGAAAAGAACACACATGCAATGACTCTGGTGGATCCATATGTGGTCTGTGAAAAGAACATACATGCAATGACACTGGTGGATCCATATATGGTGTGTGAAAAGAAAACACATGCAATGAACTCTGGTGGATACATATGTGGTATGTGAAAAGAACACACATGCAATGAAACTGGTGGATCCATATGTGGTCTGTGAAAAGAACACACATGCAATGACACTAGTGGATCCATATGTGGTCTATGAAAAGAACACACATGCAATGACACTAGTGGATCCATATGTGGTCTGTGAAATGAACACATATGAAATGACACTGGTGGATCCATATGTGGTCTGTGAAAAGATCACACATTCAATGACAATGGTGGTTCCACATGTGGTCTGTGAAAAAAACATACATGCAATGACACTAGTGGATCCATATGTGGTCTGGTGAAAAGAACACACATGCAATGACTCTAGTGGATCCTTATGTGGTCTGTGAAAAGAAAAGACATGCAATGACACTAGTGGATCCATATATGGTATGTGAAAAGAACACACATGCAATGAACTCTGGTGGATCCATATGTGGTATGCGAAATGAACACACATGCAATGACACTGGTGGATACATATGTGTTCTGTGAAAAGAACACCCATGCAATGACACTGGTGGATACATATGTGGTCTGTGAAAAGAACAGACATGCAATGACACAGGTGGATCCATATGTGGTCTCTGAAAATAACACACATGCAATGACACTGGTGGATCCATATGTGGTCTCTGAAAATAACACACATGCAATGACACTGGTGGATCCATATGTGGTCTGTGAAAAGAACACACATGCAATGACAATGGTGGTTCCATATGTGGTCTATGAAAAGAACACACATGAAATGACACTAGTGGATTCCTACATGGTCTGTAAAAAGAACACACATGCAATGAAGTCTGGTGGATCCATATGTGGTCTGTGAAAAAAACACATGCAATGACACTGGTTGATCCATATGTGGTCCGTGAAAAGAACATACATGCAATGACACAGGTGGTTCCATATGTGGCATGTGAAAAGAATACACATGTAATGACAATGGTGGATCCATATGGGGTCTATGAAAAGAACACGCATGCAATGACACTGGTGGATCCAAATGTGGTGTATGAAAAGAACACACATGCAATAACACTTGTGGATCCATATGTGGTATATGAAAAGAACAAACATTTCAATGACACTGGTGGATCCATATGTGGTATATGAAAAGAACAAACATTTCAATGACACTGGTGGATCCAAATATGGTCTGTGAAAAGAACACACATGCAATGACACTGGTGGATCCATATGTGGTCTGTGAAAAGAACACACATTTCAATGACACTAGTAGATGCATACATGGACTGTGAAAAGAACACACATGCAATGAACTGTATTGGATCCATATGTGGTCTATTAAAAGAACAAACATTTCAATAATACTGGTGGATCCATATGTGGTCTATTAAAAGAACAAACATTTCAATAATACTGGTGGATCCATATGTGGTCTGTGAAAAGAACGAACATTTCAATGACTCTAGGTGTGGTTAATGAAAAAACACACATGCAATGAAAATAGTGGATCCATATGTGGTCTGTGAAAAGAACACACATGCAATGACACTGGTGGATCCATACGTGGTCTGTGAAAAGAACAAACATTTGAATGACACTGGTGGATCCATATGTGGTTTGTGAAAAGAACACACATGCAATGACACTGGTGGATACATATGTGGTCTGTGAAAATAACACACATGCAATGACACTGGTGGATACATATGTGGTCTGTGAAAAGAACAAACATGCAATGACACTGGTGGATCCATATGTGGACTATGAAAAGAACACACATGCAATGACACTGGTGGATCCATATGTGGTCTATGAAAAGAACACACATGAAATGAATTCTGGTGGATCCATATGGGGTTTGTGAAAGGAACACACATGCAATGACACTGGTGGTTCCATATGAGTTATGTGAAAAGAACACAAATGAAATGACTCTAGTTGCGGTTAATGAAAAGAACACACATGCAATGAACTCTGGTTGATCCATATGTGGTCTGTGAAAAAAACACATGCAATAACACTGGTGGATCCATATGTGGTCTGTGAAAAGAACAAACATTTCAATGACATAGGTGGATCCATATGTGGTCTGTGAAAAGAACACACATGCAACAACACTGGTGGATCCATATGTGGTGTGTGAAAAGAACACACAAGCAATGACACCAGTGGATCCATATGTGGTCTATGAAAAGAACACACATGAATGACACTGGTGGATCCATTTGTGGTCTGTGAAAAGAAAGCACATGCAATGACACTGGTGGATCCATATGTGGTCTGTGAAAAGAACACACATGCAATGAACTCTGGTGGACACATATGGGGTTTGTGAAAAGAATAAACATGCAATGACACTGGTTGATCCATATGTGGTCGGTGAAAAGAACACACATGAAATGACACTAGTGGATCCATATGTGGTCTATGAAAAGAACACACGTGCAATGAACTCTGGTGGTTCCATATGTGGTCTGTGAAAAGAACACACATGCAATGACACTGGTGGATCCATACATGCTCTGTCAAAAGAACAAACATTTGAATGACACTGGTGGATCCATACGTGGTCTGTGAAAAGAACACACATGCAATGACACTGGTGGATCCATATGTGGTCTGTGAAAAGAACATACATGCAATGACACTGGTGGATCCATATATGGTGTGTGAAAAGAAAACACATGCAATGAACTCTGGTGGATACATATGTGGTGTGTGAAAAGAACACACATGCAATGACACTGGTGGATCCATATGTGGTCTGTGAAAAGAACATACATGCAATGACACTGGTGGATCCATATATGGTGTGTGAAAAGAAAACACATGCAATGAACTCTGGTGGATCCATATGTGGTATGTGAACAGAACACACATGCAATGACACTGGTGGATCCATATGTGGTCTGTGAAAAGAACACACATGCAATGACACTGGTGGATACATATGTGGTCTGTGAAAAGAACAGACATGCAATGACACTGGTGGATCCATATGTGGTCTGTGAAAAGAACACATATGAAATGACACTGCTGGATCCATATGTGGTCTGTGAATAGAACACACATTCAATGATAATGGTGGTTCCATATGTGGTCTGTGAAAAGAACATACATGCAATGACACTAGTGGATCCATATGTGGTCTGTGAAAAGAACACACATGCAATGACTCTGGTGGATCCATATGTGGTCTGTGAAAAGAACATACATGCAATGACACTGGTGGATCCATATATGGTGTGTGAAAAGAAAACACATGCAATGAACTCTGGTGGATACATATGTGGTATGTGAAAAGAACACACATGCAATGAAACTGGTGGATCCATATGTGGTCTGTGAAAAGAACACACATGCAATGACACTAGTGGATCCATATGTGGTCTGTGAAAAGAACACACATGCAATGACACTGGTGGATCCATATGTGGTCTGTGAAAAGAACACACATGCAATGACACTAGTGGATCCATATGTGGTATGTGAAAAGAACACACATGCAATGACACTGGTGGATCCAGATGTGGTCTGTGAAATGAACACATATGAAATGACACTGGTGGATCCATATGTGGTCTGTGAAAAGATCACACATTCAATGACAATGGTGGTTCCACATGTGGTATGTGAAAAAAACATACATGCAATGACACTAGTGGATCCATACGTGGTCTGTGAAAAGAACACACATGCAATGACTCTGGTGGATCCTTATGTGGTCTGTGAAAAGAAAAGACATGCAATGACACTAGTGGATCCATATATGGTCTGTGAAAAGAACACACATGCAATGAACTCTGGTGGATCCATATGTGGTATGCGAAAAGAACACACATGCAATGACACTGGTGGATACATATGTGTTCTGTGAAAAGAACACACATGCAATGACACTGGTGGATACATATGTGGTCTGTGAAAAGAACAGACATGCAATGACACTGGTGGATCCATATGTGGTCTCTCAAAATAACACACATGCAATGATACTGGTGGATCCATATGTGGTCTGTGAAAAGAACACACATGCAATGACAATGGTGGTTCCATATGTGGTCTATGAAAAGAACACACATGAAATGACACTAGTGGATTCCTACATGGTCTGTAAAAAGAACACACATGCAATGAAGTCTGGTGGATCCATATGTGGTCTGTGAAAAAAACACATGCAATGACACTGGTTGATCCATATGTGGTCCGTGAAAAGAACATACATGCAATGACACAGGTGGTTCCATATGTGGCATGTGAAAAGAATACACATGTAATGACAATGGTGGATCCATATGGGGTCTATGAAAAGAACACGCATGCAATGACACTGGTGGATCCAAATATGGTGTATGAAAAGAACACACATGCAATAACACTTGTGGATCCATATGTGGTATATGAAAAGAACAAACATTTCAATGACACTGGTGGATCCATATGTGTTATATGAAAAGAACAAACATTTCAATGACACTGGTGGATCCAAATGTGGTCTGTGAAAAGAACACACATGCAATGACACTGGTGGATCCATATGTGGTCTGTGAAAAGAACACACATTTCAATGACACTAGTGGATGCATACATGGCCTGTGAAAAGAACACACATGCAATGAACTGTATTGGATCCATATGTGGTCTATTAAAAGAACAAACATTTCAATAATACTGGTGGATCCATATGTGGTATGTGAAAAGAACGAACATTTCAATGACTCTAGGTGTGGTTAATGAAAAAACACACATGCAATGAAAATAGTGGATCAATATGTGGTCTGTGAGAAGAACACACTTTCAATGAACTCTGGTGGTTCCATATGTGGTCTATGAAAAGAACACACATGCAATGACACTGGTGGATCCATACGTGGTCTGTGAAAAGAACAAACATTTGAATGACACTGGTGGATCCATATGTGGTTTGTGAAAAGAACACACATGCAATGACACTGGTGGATCCATATGTGGTCTGTGAAAAGAACAGACATGCAATAACACTGGTCGATCCATATGTGGTCTGTGAAAAGAACACACATGCAATGACACTAGTGGATCCATATGTGGTCTGTGAAAAGAACACACATGCAATGACACTGGTGGATCCATATGTGGTCTGTGAAATGAACACACATGCAATGACACTAGCGGATCCATATGTGGTCTGTGAAAAGAACACACATGCAATGACTCTAGTGGATCCTTATGTGGTCTATGAAAAGAAAAGACATGCAATGACACTAGTGGATCCATATATGGTCTGTGAAAAGAACACACATGCAAGGAACTCTGGTGGATCCATATGTGGTATGCAAAAAGAACACACATGCAATGACACTGGTGGATCCATATGTGGTCTGTGAAAAGAACACACATGCAATGACACTGGTGGATACATATGTGGTCTCTGAAAAGAACAGACATGCAATGACACTGGTGGATCCATATGTGGTCTGTGAAAAGAACACACATGCAATGACACTGGTGGATCCATATGTGGTCTGTGAAAAGAACACACATGCAATGAACTCTAGTGGATCCATATGGGGTATGTGAAAAGAACACACATGCAATGACACCGGTGGATCCATATGTGGTCTGTGAAAAGAACACACATGCAATGAACTCTGGTGGATCCAAATATGGTATGTGAAAAGAACACATGCAATGACACTGTTGGATCCGTATGTGGTCTGTGAAAAAAACAAACATTTCAATGACACTGGTGGATCCATATGTGGTCTGTGAAAACAACACACATGCAATGACACTGGTGGATCCATATGTGGTGTGTGAAAAGAACACACAAGCAATGACACTGGTGGATCCATATGTGGTCTATGAAAACAACACACATGCAATGACACTGGTGGATCCATATGTGGTCTGTGAAAACAACACACATGCAATGACACTGGTGGATCCATATGTGGTCTGTGAAAAGAACACACATGCAATGACAATGGTGGTTCCATATGTGGTCTATGAAAAGAACACACATGAAATGACACTAGTGGATTCCTACATGGTCTGTAAAAAGAACACACATGCAATGAAGTCTGGTGGATCCATATGTGGTCTGTGAAAAAAACACATGCAATGACACTGGTTGATCCATATGTGGTCCGTGAAAAGAACATACATGCAATGACACAGGTGGTTCCATATGTGGCATGTGAAAAGAATACACATGTAATGACAATGGTGGATCCATATGGGGTCTATGAAAAGAACACGCATGCAATGACACTGGTGGATCCAAATATGGTGTATGAAAAGAACACACATGCAATAACACTTGTGGATCCATATGTGGTATATGAAAAGAACAAACATTTCAATGACACTGGTGGATCCATATGTGTTATATGAAAAGAACAAACATTTCAATGACACTGGTGGATCCAAATGTGGTCTGTGAAAAGAACACACATGCAATGACACTGGTGGATCCATATGTGGTCTGTGAAAAGAACACACATTTCAATGACACTAGTGGATGCATACATGGCCTGTGAAAAGAACACACATGCAATGAACTGTATTGGATCCATATGTGGTCTATTAAAAGAACAAACATTTCAATAATACTGGTGGATCCATATGTGGTATGTGAAAAGAACGAACATTTCAATGACTCTAGGTGTGGTTAATGAAAAAACACACATGCAATGAAAATAGTGGATCAATATGTGGTCTGTGAGAAGAACACACTTTCAATGAACTCTGGTGGTTCCATATGTGGTCTATGAAAAGAACACACATGCAATGACACTGGTGGATCCATACGTGGTCTGTGAAAAGAACAAACATTTGAATGACACTGGTGGATCCATATGTGGTTTGTGAAAAGAACACACATGCAATGACACTGGTGGATCCATATGTGGTCTGTGAAAAGAACAGACATGCAATAACACTGGTCGATCCATATGTGGTCTGTGAAAAGAACACACATGCAATGACACTAGTGGATCCATATCTGGTCTGTGAAAAGAACACACATGCAATGACACTGGTGGATCCATATGTGGTCTGTGAAATGAACACACATGCAATGACACTAGCGGATCCATATGTGGTCTGTGAAAAGAACACACATGCAATGACTCTAGTGGATCCTTATGTGGTCTATGAAAAGAAAAGACATGCAATGACACTAGTGGATCCATATATGGTCTGTGAAAAGAACACACATGCAAGGAACTCTGGTGGATCCATATGTGGTATGCGAAAAGAACACACATGCAATGACACTGGTGGATCCATATGTGGTCTGTGAAAAGAACACACATGCAATGACACTGGTGGATACATATGTGGTCTCTGAAAAGAACAGACATGCAATGACACTGGTGGATCCATATGTGGTCTGTGAAAAGAACACACATGCAATGACACTGGTGGATCCATATGTGGTCTGTGAAAAGAACACACATGCAATGAACTCTAGTGGATCCATATGGGGTATGTGAAAAGAACACACATGCAATGACACCGGTGGATCCATATGTGGTCTGTGAAAAGAACACACATGCAATGAACTCTGGTGGATCCAAATATGGTATGTGAAAAGAACACATGCAATGACACTGTTGGATCCGTATGTGGTCTGTGAAAAAAACAAACATTTCAATGACACTGGTGGATCCATATGTGGTCTGTGAAAACAACACACATGCAATGACACTGGTGGATCCATATGTGGTGTGTGAAAAGAACACACAAGCAATGACACTGGTGGATCCATATGTGGTCTATGAAAAGAACACACATGCAATGACACTGGTGGATCCATTTGTGGTCTGTGAAATGAACACACATGCAATGACACTGGTGGATCCATATGTGGTCTGTGAAAGAACACACATGCAATGAACTCTAGTGGATCTAAATGGGGTTTGTGAAAAGAACACACATGCAATGACAATGGTGGATCCAAATGTGGTCTATGAAAAGAACACACATGCAATAACACTTGTGGATCCATATGTAGTATATGAAAAGAACAAACATTTCAATGACACTGGTGGATCCATATGTGGTATATGAAAAGAACAAACATTTCAATGACACTGGTGGATCCAAATGTGGTCTGTGAAAAGAACACACATGCAATGAACTCTGGTTGATCCATATGGGGTCTGTGAAAAGAACACACATGCAATGACACTGGTGGATCCATATGTGGTCTGTGAAAAGAACACACATTTCAATGAAACTGGTGGATGCATACATGGCCTGTGAAAAGAACACGCATGCAATGAACTGTATTGGATCCATATGTGGTCTATTAAAAGAACAAACATTTCAATAATACTGGTGGATCCATATGTGGTCTGTGAAAAAAACACACATGCAATAACACTGGTGGATCCATATGTGGTTTGTGAAAAGAACAAACATTTCAATTACACAGGTGGATCCATATGTGGTCTGTGAAAAGAACACACATGCAACGACACTGGTGGATCCATATGTGGTGTGTGAAAAGAACACACAAGCAATGACACCAGTGGATCCATATGTGGTCTATGAAAAGAACACACATGAATGACACTGGTGGATCCATTTGAGGTCTGTGAAAAGAACGCACATGCAATGACACTGGTGGATCCATATGTGGTCTGTGAAAAGAACACACATGCAATGAACTCTGGTGGATCCATATGGGGTTTGTGAAAATAATACACATGCAATAACACTGGTTGATCCATATGTGGTCGGTGAAAAGAACACACATGAAATGACACTAGTGGATCCATATGTGGTCTATGAAAAGAACAAACATGCAATGAACTCTGGTGGTTCCATATGTGGTCTGTGAAAAGAACACACATGCAATGACACTGGTGGATCCATACATGCTCTGTCAAAAGAACAAACATTTGAATGACACTGGTGGATCCATACATGGTCTGTGAAAAGAACACACATGCAATGACACTGGTGGATCCATATGTGGTCTGTGAAAAGAACAAACATGCAATGACACTGGTGGATCCATATGTGGTCTGTGAAAACAACATACATGCAATGACACTAGTGGATCCATATGTGGTCTGTGAAAAGAACACACATGCAATGACTCTGGTGGATCCATATGTGGTCTGTAAAAAGAACATACATGCAATGACACTAGTGGATCCATATATGGTGTGTGAAAATAAAACACATGCAATGAACTCTGGTGGATCCATATGTGGTATGTGAAAAGAACACACATGCAATGACACTGGTGGATCCATATGTGGTCTGTGAAAAGAACACACATGCAATGACACTGGTGGATACATTTGTGGTCTGTGAAAAGAACAGACATGCAATGACACTGGTGGATCCATATGTGGTCTGTGAAAAGAACACATATGAAATGACACTGCTGGATCCATATGTGGCCTGTGAATAGAACACACATTCAATGATAATGGTGGTTCCATATGTGGTCTGTGAAAAGAACATACATGCAATGTCACCAGTGGATCCGTATGTGGTCTGTGAAAAGAACACACATGCAATGACTCTGGTGGATCCATATGTGGTCTGTGAAAAGAACATACATGCAATGACACTGGTGGATCCATATATGGTGTGTGAAAAGAAAACACATGCATTGAACTCTGGTGGATACGTATGTGGTCTGTTAATAGAACACACATGCAATGACACTGGTGGATCCATATGTGGTCTGTGAAAAGAACACACATGCAATGACACTGGTGGATCCATATGTGGTATGTGAAAAGATCACACATTCAATGACAATGGTGGTTCCACATGTGGTCTGTGAAAAAAACATAAATGCAATGACACTAGTGGATCCATATGTGGTCTGTGAAAAGAACACACATGCAATGACTCTGGTGGATCCTTATGTGGTCTGTGAAAAGAAAAGACATGCAATGACACTAGTGGATCCATATATGGTCTGTGAAAAGAACACACATGCAATGAACTCTGGTGGATCCATATGTGGTATGCGAAAAGAACACACATGCAATGACACTGGTGGATACATATGTGTTCTGTGAAAAGAACACACATGCAATGACACTGGTGGATACATATGTGGTCTGTGAAAAGAACAGACATGCAATGACACTGGTGGATCCATATGTGGTCTCTCAAAATAACACACATGCAATGACACTGGTGGATTCATATGTGGTCTGTGAAAAGAACACACGTGCAATGACAATGGTGGTTCCATATGTGGTCTATGAAAAGAACACACATGAAATGACACTAGTGGATTCCTACATGGTCTGTAAAAAGAAAACACATGCAATGAAGTCTGGTGGATCCATATGTGGTCTGTGAAAAAAACACATGCAATGACACTGGTTGATCCATATGTGGTCCGTGAAAAGAACATACATGCAATGACACAGGTGGTTCCATATGTGGCATGTGAAAAGAATACACATGTAATGACAATGGTGGATCCATATGGGGTCTATGAAAAGAACACGCATGCAATGACACTGGTGGATCCAAATGTGGTGTATGAAAAGAACACACATGCAATAACACTTGTGGATCCATATGTGGTATATGAAAAGAACAAACATTTCAATGACACTGGTGGATCCATATGTGTTATATGAAAAGAAAAAACATTTCAATGACACTGGTGGATCCAAATGTGGTCTGTGAAAAGAACACACATGCAATGACACTGGTGGATCCATATGTGGTCTGTGAAAAGAACACACATTTCAATGACACTAGTGGATGCATACATGGCCTGTGAAAAGAACACACATGCAATGAACTGTATTGGATCCATATGTGGTCTATTAAAAGAACAAACATTTCAATAATACTGGTGGATCCATATGTGGTCTGTGAAAAGAACGAACATTTCAATGACTCTAGGTGTGGTTAATGAAAAAACACACATACAATGAAAAAAGTGGATCCATATGTGGTCTGTGAGAAGAACACACATGCAATGAACTCTGGTGGTTCCATATGTGGTCTATGAAAAGAACACACATGCAATGACACTGGTGGATCCATACGTGGTCTGTGAAAAGAACAAACATTTGAATGACACTGGTGGATCCATATGTGGTTTGTGAAAAGAACACACATGCAATGACACTGGTGGATCCATATGTGGTCTGTGAAAAGAACAGACATGCAATAACACTGGTGGATCCATATGTGGTCTGTGAAAAGAACACACATGCAATGACACTAGTGGATCCATATGTGGTCTGTGAAAAGAACACACATGCAATGACACTGGTGGATCCATATGTGGTCTGTGAAATGAACACATATGAAATGACACTGGTGGATCCATATGTGGTCTGTGAAAAGATCACACATTCAATGACAATGGTGGTTCCACATGTGGTCTGTGAAAAAAACATACATGCAATGACACTAGTGGATCCATATGTGGTCTGTGAAAAGAACACACATGCAATGACTCTGGTGGATCCTTATGTGGTCTGTGAAAAGAAAAGACATGCAATGACACTAGTGGATCCATATATGGTCTGTGAAAAGAACACACATGCAAGGAACTCTGGTGGATCCATATGTGGTATGCGAAAAGAACACACATGCAATGACACTGGTGGATCCATATGTGGTCTGTGAAAAGAACACACATGCAATGACACTGGTGGATACATATGTGGTCTCTGAAAAGAACAGACATGCAATGACACTGGTGGATCCATATGTGGTCTGTGAAAAGAACACACATGCAATGACACTGGTGGATCCATATGTGGTCTGTGAAAAGAACAAACATTTGAATGACACTGGTGGATCCATATGTGGTTTGTGAAAAGAACACACATGCAATGACACTGGTGGATCCATATGTGGTCTGTGAAAAGAACAGACATGCAATAACATTGGTCGATCCATATGTGGTCTGTGAAAAGAACACACATGCAATGACACTAGTGGATCCATATGTGGTCTGTGAAAAGAACACACATGCAATGACACTGGTGGATCAATATGTGGTCTGTGAAATGAACACATATGAAATGACACTGGTGGATCCATATGTGGTCTGTGAAAAGATCACACATTCAATGACAATGGTGGTTCCACATGTGGTCTGTGAAAAAAACATACATGCAATGACACTAGCGGATCCATATGTGGTCTGTGAAAAGAACACACATGCAATGACTCTGGTGGATCCTTATGTGGTCTGTGAAAAGAAAAGACATGCAATGACACTAGTGGATCCATATATGGTCTGTGAAAAGAACACACATGCAAGGAACTCTGGTGGATCCATATGTGGTATGCGAAAAGAACACACATGCAATGACACTGGTGGATCCATATGTGGTCTGTGAAAAGAACACACATGCAATGACACTGGTGGATACATATGTGGTCTCTGAAAAGAACAGACATGCAATGACACTGGTGGATCCATATGTGGTCTGTGAAAAGAACACACATGCAATGACACTGGTGGATCCATATGTGGTCTGTGAAAAGAACACACATGCAATGAACTCTAGTGGATCCATATGGGGTATGTGAAAAGAACACACATGCAATGACACCGGTGGATCCATATGTGGTCTGTGAAAAGAACACACATGCAATGAACTCTGGTGGATCCAAATATGGTATGTGAAAAGAACACATGCAATGACACTGTTGGATCCGTATGTGGTCTGTGAAAAAAACAAACATTTCAATGACACTGGTGGATCCATATGTGGTCTGTGAAAACAACACACATGCAATGACACTGGTGGATCCATATGTGGTGTGTGAAAAGAACACACAAGCAATGACACTGGTGGATCCATATGTGGTCTATGAAAAGAACACACATGCAACGACACTGGTGGATCCATTTGTGGTCTGTGAAATGAACACACATGCAATGACACTGGTGGATCCATATGTGGTCTGTGAAAGAACACACATGCAATGAACTCTAGTGGATCTAAATGGGGTTTGTGAAAAGAACACACATGCAATGACAATGGTGGATCCAAATGTGGTCTATGAAAAGAACACACATGCAATAACACTTGTGGATCCATATGTGGTATATGAAAAGAACAAACATTTCAATGACACTGGTGGATCCATATGTGGTATATGAAAAGAACAAACATTTCAATAACACTGGTGGATCCAAATGTGGTCTGTGAAAAGAACACACATGCAATGAACTCTGGTTGATCCATATGGGGTCTGTGAAAAGAACACACATGCAATGACACTGGTGGATCCATATGTGGTCTGTGAAAAGAACACACATTTCAATGAAACTGGTGGATGCATACATGGCCTGTGAAAAGAACACGCATGCAATGAACTGTATTGGATCCATATGTGGTCTATTAAAAGAACAAACATTTCAATAATACTGGTGGATCCATATGTGGTCTGTGAAAAAAACACACATGCAATAACACTGGTGGATCCATATGTGGTTTGTGAAAAGAACAAACATTTCAATTACACAGGTGGATCCATATGTGGTCTGTGAAAAGAACACACATGCAACGACACTGGTGGATCCATATGTGGTGTGTGAAAAGAACACACAAGCAATGACACCAGTGGATCCATATGTGGTCTATGAAAAGAACACACATGAATGACACTGGTGGATCCATTTGTGGTCTGTGAAAAGAACGCACATGCAATGACACTGGTGGATCCATATGTGGTCTGTGAAAAGAACACACATGCAATGAACTCTGGTGGATCCATATGGGGTTTGTGAAAATAATACACATGCAATAACACTGGTTGATCCATATGTGGTCGGTGAAAAGAACACACATGAAATGACACTAGTGGATCCATATGTGGTCTATGAAAAGAACAAACATGCAATGAACTCTGGTGGTTCCATATGTGGTCTGTGAAAAGAACACACATGCAATGACACTGGTGGATCCATACATGCTCTGTCAAAAGAACAAACATTTGAATGACACTGGTGGATCCATACATGGTCTGTGAAAAGAACACACATGCAATGACACTGGTGGATCCATATGTGGTCTGTGAAAAGAACAAACATGCAATGACACTGGTGGATCCATATGTGGTCTGTGAAAACAACATACATGCAATGACACTAGTGGATCCATATGTGGTCTGTGAAAAGAACACCCATGCAATGACTCTGGTGGATCCATATGTGGTCTGTAAAAAGAACATACATGCAATGACACTAGTGGATCCATATATGGTGTGTGAAAATAAAACACATGCAATGAACTCTGGTGGATCCATATGTGGTATGTGAAAAGAACACACATGCAATGACACTGGTGGATCCATATGTGGTCTGTGAAAAGAACACACATGCAATGACACTGGTGGATACATTTGTGGTCTGTGAAAAGAACAGACATGCAATGACACTGGTGGATCCATATGTGGTCTGTGAAAAGAACACATATGAAATGACACTGCTGGATCCATATGTGGTCTGTGAATAGAACACACATTCAATGATAATGGTGGTTCCATATGTGGTCTGTGAAAAGAACATACATGCAATGTCACCAGTGGATCCGTATGTGGTCTGTGAAAAGAACACACATGCAATGACTCTGGTGGATCCATATGTGGTCTGTGAAAAGAACATACATGCAATGACACTGGTGGATCCATATATGGTGTGTGAAAAGAAAACACATGCATTGAACTCTGGTGGATACATATGTGGTATGTGAAAAGAACACACATGCAATGACACTGGTGGATCCATATGTGGTCTGTGAAAAGAACACACATGCAATGACACTGGTGGATCCATATGTGGTATGTGAAAAGATCACACATTCAATGACAATGGTGGTTCCACATGTGGTCTGTGAAAAAAACATACATGCAATGACACTAGTGGATCCATATGTGGTCTGTGAAAAGAACACACATGCAATGACTCTGGTGGATCCTTATGTGGTCTGTGAAAAGAAAAGACATGCAATGACACTAGTGGATCCATATATGGTCTGTGAAAAGAACACACATGCAATGAACTCTGGTGGATCCATATGTGGTATGCGAAAAGAACACACATGCAATGACACTGGTGGATACATATGTGTTCTGTGAAAAGAACACACATGCAATGACACTGGTGGATACATATGTGGTCTGTGAAAAGAACAGACATGCAATGACACTGGTGGATCCATATGTGGTCTCTCAAAATAACACACATGCAATGACACTGGTGGATTCATATGTGGTCTGTGAAAAGAACACACATGCAATGACAATGGTGGTTCCATATGTGGTCTAAGAAAAGAACACACATGAGATGACACTAGTGGATTCCTACATGGTCTGTAAAAAGAAAACACATGCAATGAAGTCTGGTGGATCCATATGTGGTCTGTGAAAAAAACACATGCAATGACACTGGTTGATCCATATGTGGTCCGTGAAAAGAACATACATGCAATGACACAGGTGGTTCCATATGTGGCATGTGAAAAGAATACACATGTAATGACAATGGTGGATCCATATGGGGTCTATGAAAAGAACACGCATGCAATGACACTGGTGGATCCAAATGTGGTGTATGAAAAGAACACACATGCAATAACACTTGTGGATCCATATGTGGTATATGAAAAGAACAAACATTTCAATGACACTGGTGGATCCATATGTGGTATATGAAAAGAACAAACATTTCAATGACACTGGTGGATCCAAATGTGGTCTGTGAAAAGAACACACATGCAATGACACTGGTGGATCCATATGTGGTCTGTGAAAAGAACACACATTTCAATGACACTAGTGGATGCATACATGGCCTGTGAAAAGAACACACATGCAATGAACTGTATTGGATCCATATGTGGTCTATTAAAAGAACAAACATTTCAATAATACTGGTGGATCCATATGTGGTCTGTGAAAAGAACGAACATTTCAATGACTCTAGGTGTGGTTAATGAAAAAACACACATACAATGAAAAAAGTGGATCCATATGTGGTCTGTGAGAAGAACACACATGCAATGAACTCTGGTGGTTCCATATGTGGTCTATGAAAAGAACACACATGCAATGACACTGGTGGATCCATACGTGGTCTGTGAAAAGAACAAACATTTGAATGACACTGGTGGATCCATATGTGGTTTGTGAAAAGAACACACATGCAATGACACTGGTGGATCCATATGTGGTCTGTGAAAAGAACAGACATGCAATAACGCTGGTGGATCCATATGTGGTCTGTGAAAAGAACACACATGCAATGACACTGGTGGATCCATATGTGGTCTGTGAAAAGAACACACATGCAATGACACTGGTGGATCCATATGTGGTCTGTGAAATGAACACATATGAAATGACACTGGTGGATCCATATGTGGTCTGTGAAAAGATCACACATTCAATGACAATGGTGGTTCCACATGTGGTCTGTGAAAAAAACATACATGCAATGACACTAGTGGATCCATATGTGGTCTGTGAAAAGAACACACATGCAATGACTCTGGTGGATCCTTATGTGGTCTGTGAAAAGAAAAGACATGCAATGACACTAGTGGATCCATATATGGTCTGTGAAAACAACACACATGCAAGGAACTCTGGTGGATCCATATGTGGTATGCGAAAAGAACACACATGCAATGACACTGGAGGATCCATATGTGGTCTGTGAAAAGAACACACATGCAATGACACTGGTGGATACATATGTGGTCTGTGAAAAGAACAGACATGCAATGACACTGGTGGATCCATATGTGGTCTGTGAAAAGAACACACATGCAATGACACTGGTGGATCCATATGTGGTCTGTGAAAAGAACACACATGCAATGAACTCTAGTGGATCCATATGGGGTATGTGAAAAGAACACACATGCAATGACACCGGTGGATCCATATGTGGTCTGTGAAAAGAACACACATGCAATGAACTCTGGTGGATCCAAATATGGTATGTGAAAAGAACACATGCAATGACACTGTTGGATCCGTATGTGGTCTGTGAAAAAAACAAACATTTCAATGACACTGGTGGATCCATATGTGGTCTGTGAAAACAACACACATGCAATGACACTGGTGGATCCATATGTGGTGTGTGAAAAGAACACACAAGCAATGACACTGGTGGATCCATATGTGGTCTATGAAAAGAACACACATGCAACGACACTGGTGGATCCATTTGTGGTCTGTGAAATGAACACACATGCAATGACACTGGTGGATCCATATGTGGTCTGTGAAAGAACACACATGCAATGAACTCTAGTGGATCTAAATGGGGTTTGTGAAAAGAACACACATGCAATGACAATGGTGGATCCAAATGTGGTCTATGAAAAGAACACACATGCAATAACACTTGTGGATCCATATGTGGTATATGAAAAGAACAAACATTTCAATGACACTGGTGGATCCATATGTGGTATATGAAAAGAACAAACATTTCAATGACACTGGTGGATCCAAATGTGGTCTGTGAAAAGAACACACATGCAATGAACTCTGGTTGATCCATATGGGGTCTGTGAAAAGAACACACATGCAATGACACTGGTGGATCCATATGTGGTCTGTGAAAAGAACACACATTTCAATGAAACTGGTGGATGCATACATGGCCTGTGAAAAGAACACGCATGCAATGAACTGTATTGGATCCATATGTGGTCTATTAAAAGAACAAACATTTCAATAATACTGGTGGATCCATATGTGGTCTGTGAAAAAAACACACATGCAATAACACTGGTGGATCCATATGTGGTTTGTGAAAAGAACAAACATTTCAATTACACAGGTGGATCCATATGTGGTCTGTGAAAAGAACACACATGCAACGACACTGGTGGATCCATATGTGGTGTGTGAAAAGAACACACAAGCAATGACACCAGTGGATCCATATGTGGTCTATGAAAAGAACACACATGAATGACACTGGTGGATCCATTTGTGGTCTGTGAAAAGAACGCACATGCAATGACACTGGTGGATCCATATGTGGTCTGTGAAAAGAACACACATGCAATGAACTCTGGTGGATCCATATGGGGTTTGTGAAAATAATACACATGCAATAACACTGGTTGATCCATATGTGGTCGGTGAAAAGAACACACATGAAATGACACTAGTGGATCCATATGTGGTCTATGAAAAGAACAAACATGCAATGAACTCTGGTGGTTCCATATGTGGTCTGTGAAAAGAACACACATGCAATGACACTGGTGGATCCATACATGCTCTGTCAAAAGAACAAACATTTGAATGACACTGGTGGATCCATACATGGTCTGTGAAAAGAACACACATGCAATGACACTGGTGGATCCATATGTGGTCTGTGAAAAGAACAAACATGCAATGACACTGGTGGATCCATATGTGGTCTGTGAAAACAACATACATGCAATGACACTAGTGGATCCATATGTGGTCTGTGAAAAGAACACCCATGCAATGACTCTGGTGAATCCATATGTGGTCTGTAAAAAGAACATACATGCAATGACACTAGTGGATCCATATATGGTGTGTGAAAATAAAACACATGCAATGAACTCTGGTGGATCCATATGTGGTATGTGAAAAGAACACACATGCAATGACACTGGTGGATCCATATGTGGTCTGTGAAAAGAACACACATGCAATGACACTGGTGGATACATTTGTGGTCTGTGAAAAGAACAGACATGCAATGACACTGGTGGATCCATATGTGGTCTGTGAAAAGAACACATATGAAATGACACTGCTGGATCCATATGTGGTCTGTGAATAGAACACACATTCAATGATAATGGTGGTTCCATATGTGGTCTGTGAAAAGAACATACATGCAATGTCACCAGTGGATCCGTATGTGGTCTGTGAAAAGAACACACATGCAATGACTCTGGTGGATCCATATGTGGTCTGTGAAAAGAACATACATGCAATGACACTGGTGGATCCATATATGGTGTGTGAAAAGAAAACACATGCATTGAACTCTGGTGGATACATATGTGGTATGTGAAAAGAACACACATGCAATGACACTGGTGGATCCATATGTGGTCTGTGAAAAGAACACACATGCAATGACACTGGTGGATCCATATGTGGTATGTGAAAAGATCACACATTCAATGACAATGGTGGTTCCACATGTGGTCTGTGAAAAAAACATACATGCAATGACACTAGTGGATCCATATGTGGTCTGTGAAAAGAACACACATGCAATGACTCTGGTGGATCCTTATGTGGTCTGTGAAAAGAAAAGACATGCAATGACACTAGTGGATCCATATATGGTCTGTGAAAAGAACACACATGCAATGAACTCTGGTGGATCCATATGTGGTATGCGAAAAGAACACACATGCAATGACACTGGTGGATACATATGTGTTCTGTGAAAAGAACACACATGCAATGACACTGGTGGATACATATGTGGTCTGTGAAAAGAACAAACATGCAATGACACTGGTGGATCCATATGTGGTCTCTCAAAATAACACACATGCAATGACACTGGTGGATTCATATGTGGTCTGTGAAAAGAACACACATGCAATGACAATGGTGGTTCCATATGTGGTCTAAGAAAAGAACACACATGAGATGACACTAGTGGATTCCTACATGGTCTGTAAAAAGAAAACACATGCAATGAAGTCTGGTGGATCCATATGTGGTCTGTGAAAAAAACACATGCAATGACACTGGTTGATCCATATGTGGTCCGTGAAAAGAACATACATGCAATGACACAGGTGGTTCCATATGTGGCATGTGAAAAGAATACACATGTAATGACAATGGTGGATCCATATGGGGTCTATGAAAAGAACACGCATGCAATGACACTGGTGGATCCAAATGTGGTGTATGAAAAGAACACACATGCAATAACACTTGTGGATCCATATGTGGTATATGAAAAGAACAAACATTTCAATGACACTGGTGGATCCATATGTGGTATATGAAAAGAACAAACATTTCAATGACACTGGTGGATCCAAATGTGGTCTGTGAAAAGAACACACATGCAATGACACTGGTGGATCCATATGTGGTCTGTGAAAAGAACACACATTTCAATGACACTAGTGGATGCATACATGGCCTGTGAAAAGAACACACATGCAATGAACTGTATTGGATCCATATGTGGTCTATTAAAAGAACAAACATTTCAATAATACTGGTGGATCCATATGTGGTCTGTGAAAAGAACGAACATTTCAATGACTCTAGGTGTGGTTAATGAAAAAACACACATACAATGAAAAAAGTGGATCCATATGTGGTCTGTGAGAAGAACACACATGCAATGAACTCTGGTGGTTCCATATGTGGTCTATGAAAAGAACACACATGCAATGACACTGGTGGATCCATACGTGGTCTGTGAAAAGAACAAACATTTAAATGACACTGGTGGATCCATATGTGGTTTGTGAAAAGAACACACATGCAATGACACTGGTGGATCCATATGTGGTCTGTGAAAAGAACAGACATGCAATAACGCTGGTGGATACATATGTGGTATGTGAAAAGAACAGACATGCAATGACACTGGTGGATCCATATGTGGTCTGTGAAAAGAACACACATGCAATGACACTGGTGGATCCATATGTGGTCTGTGAAATGAACACATATGAAATGACACTGGTGGATCCATATGTGGTCTGTGAAAAGATCACACATTCAATGACAATGGTGGTTCCACATGTGGTCTGTGAAAAAAACATACATGCAATGACACTAGTGGATCCATATGTGGTCTGTGAAAAGAACACACATGCAATGACTCTGGTGGATCCTTATGTGGTCTGTGAAAAGAAAAGACATGCAATGACACTAGTGGATCCATATATGGTCTGTGAAAAGAACACACATGCAAGGAACTCTGGTGGATCCATATGTGGTATGCGAAAAGAACACACATGCAATGACACTGGAGGATCCATATGTGGTCTGTGAAAAGAACACACATGCAATGACACTGGTGGATACATATGTGGTCTGTGAAAAGAACAGACATGCAATGACACTGGTGGATCCATATGTGGTCTGGGAAAAGAACACACATGCAATGACACTGGTGGATCCATATGTGGTCTGTGAAAAGAACACACATGCAATGAACTCTAGTGGATCCATATGGGGTATGTGAAAAGAACACACATGCAATGACACTGGTGGATCCATATGTGGTCTGTGAAAAGAACACACATGCAATGAACTCTGGTGGATCCAAATATGGTATGTGAAAAGAACACATGCAATGACACTGTTGGATCCGTATGTGGTCTGTGAAAAAAACAAACATTTTAATGACACTGGTGGATCCATATGTGGTCTGTGAAAAGAACACACATGCAATGACACTGGTGGATCCATATGTGGTGTGTGAAAAGAACACACAAGCAATGACACTGGTGGATCCATATGTGGTCTATGAAAATAACACACATGCAATGACACTGGTGGATCCATTTGTGGTCTGTGAAATGAACACACATGCAATGACACTGGTGGATCCATATGTGGTCTGTGAAAGAACACACATGCAATGAACTCTAGTGGATCTAAATGGGGTTTGTGAAAAGAACACACATGCAATGACAATGGTGGATCCAAATGTGGTCTATGAAAAGAACACACATGCAATAACACTTGTGGATCCATATGTGGTATATGAAAAGAACAAACATTTCAATGACACTAGTGGATCCATATGTGGTATATGAAAAGAACAAACATTTCAATGACACTGGTGGATCCAAATGTGGTCTGTGAAAAGAACACACATGCAATGAACTCTGGTTGATCCATATGGGGTCTGTGAAAAGAACACACATGCAATGACACTGGTGGATCCATATGTGGTCTGTGAAAAGAACACACATTTCAATGAAACTGGTGGATGCATACATGGCGTGTGAAAAGAACACGCATGCAATGAACTGTATTGGATCCATATGTGGTCTATTAAAAGAACAAACATTTCAATAATACTGGTGGATCCATATGTGGTCTGTGAAAAAAACACACATGCAATAACACTGGTGGATCCATATGTGGTTTGTGAAAAGAACAAACATTTCTATTACACAAGTGGATCCATATGTGGTCTGTGAAAAGAACACACATGCAACGACACTGGTGGATCCATATGTGGTGTGTGAAAAGAACACACAAGCAATGACACCAGTGGATCCATATGTGGTCTATGAAAAGAACACACATGAATGACACTGGTGGATCCATTTGTGGTTTGTGAAAAGAACGCACATGCAATGACACTGGTGGATCCATATGTGGTCTGTGAAAAGAACACACATGCAATGAACTCTGGTGGATCCATATGGGGTTTGTGAAAAGAATACACATGCAATAACACTGGTTGATCCATATGTGGTTGGTGAAAAGAACACACATGAAATGACACTAGTGGATCCATATGTGGTCTATGGAAAGAACAAACATGCAATGAACTCTGGTGGTTCCATATGTGGTCTGTGAAAAGAACACACATGCAATGACACTGGTGGATCCATACATGCTCTGTCAAAAGAACAAACATTTGAATGACACTGGTGGATCCATACATGGTCTGTGAAAAGAACACACATGCAATGACACTGGTGGATCCATATGTGGTCTGTGAAAAGAACAAACATGCAATGACACTGGTGGATCCATATGTGGTTTGTGAAAAGAACATACATGCAATGACACTAGTGGATCCATATGTGGTCTATGAAAAGAACACACATGCAATGACTCTGGTGGATCCATATGTTGTCTGTAAAAAGAACATACATGCAATGACACTTGTGGATCCATATATGGTGTGTGAAAAGAAAACACATGCAATGAACTCTGGTGGATCCATATGTGGTATGTGAAAAGAACACACATGCAATGACACTGGTGGATCCATATGTGGTCTGTGAAAAGAACACACATGCAATGACACTGGTGGATACATATGTGGTCTGTGAAAAGAACAGACATGCAATGACACTGGTGGATCCATATGTGGTCTGTGAAAAGAACACATATGAAATGACACTGCTGGATCCATATGTGGTCTGTGAATAGAACACACATTCAATGATAATGGTGGTTCCATATGTGGTCTGTGAAAAGAACATACATGCAATGTCACCAGTGGATCCGTATGTGGTCTGTGAAAAGAACACACATGCAATGACTCTGGTGGATCCATATGTGGTCTGTGAAAAGAACATACATGCAATGACACTGGTGGATCCATATATGGTGTGTGAAAAGAAAACACATGCAATGAACTCTGGTGGATACATATGTGGTATGTGAAAAGAACACACATGCAATGACACTGGTGGATCCATATGTGGTCTGTGAAAAGAACACACATGCAATGACACTGGTGGATACATATGTGGTCTGTGAAAAGAACAGACATGTAATGACACTGGTGGATCCATATGTGGTCTGTGAAAAGAACACACATGCAATGACACTGGTGGATCCATATGTGGTCTGTGAAAAGAACACACATGAAATGAATTCTGGTGGATCCATATGGGGTCTGTGAAAAGAGCACACATGCAATGACACTGGTGGTTCCATATGAGTTATGTGAAAAGAACACAAATGAAATGACTCTAGTTATGGTTAATGAAAAGAACACACATGCAATGAAATCTGGTTGATCCATATGTGGTCTGTGAAAAGAACACACATGCAATAACACTGGTGGATCCATATGTGGTCTGTGAAAAGAACAAACATTTCAATGACACAGGTGTATCCTTATGTGGTTTGTGAAAAGAACACACAAGCAACGACACTGGTGGATCCATATGTGGTGTGTGAAAATAAAACACATGCAATGAACTCTGGTGGATCCATATGTGGTATGTGAAAAGAACACACATGCAATGACACTGGTGGATACATATGTGTTCTGTGAAAAGAACACACATGCAATGACACTGGTGGATACATATGTGGTCTGTGAAAAGAACAGACATGCAATGACACTGGTGGATCCATATGTGGTCTCTGAAAATAACACACATGCAATGACACTGGTGGATCCATATGTGGTCTGTGAAAAGAACACATGCAATGACAATGGTGGTTCCATATGTGGTCTATGAAAAGAACACACATGAAATGACACTAGTGGATTCCTACATGGTCTGTAAAAAGAACACATATGCAATGAAGTCTGGTGGATCCATATGTGGTCTGTGAAAAAAACACATGCAATGACACTGGTTGATCCATATGTGGTCCGTGAAAAGAACATACATGCAATGACACAGGTGGTTCCATATGTGGTATGTGAAAAGAATACACATGCAATGACAATGGTGGATCCATATGGGGTCTATGAAAAGAACACGCATGCAATGACACTGGTGGATCCAAATGTGGTGTATGAAAAGAACACACGTGCAATAACACTTGTGGATCCATATGTGGTATATGAAAAGAACAAACATTTCAATGACACTGGTGGATCCATATGTGGTATATGAAAAGAATAAACATTTCAATGACACTAGTGGATCCAAATGTGGTCTGTGAAAAGAACACAGATGCAATGACACTGGTGGATCCATATGTGGTCTGTGAAAAGAACACACATTTCAATGACAGTGGTGGATGCATACATGGCCTGTGAAAAGAACACACATGCAATGAACTGTATTGGATCCATATGTGGTCTATTAAAAGAACAAACATTTCAATAATACTGGTGGATCCATATGTGGTCTGTGAAAAGAACGAACATTTCAATGACTCTAGGTGTGGTTAATGAAAAAACACACATGCAATGAAAATAGTGGATCCATATGTGGTCTGTGAAAAGAACACACATGCAATGAACTCTGGTGGTTCCATATGTGGTCTGTGAAAAGAACACACATGCAATGACACTGGTGGATCCATACGTGGTCTGTGAAAAGAACAAACATTTGAATGACACTGGTGGATCCATATGTGGTTTGTGAAAAGAACACACATGCAATGACATTGGTGGATCCATATGTGGTATGAGAAAAGAACAGACATGCAATGACACTGGTGGATCCATATGTGGTATGTGAAAAGAACACACATGCAATGACACTAGTGGATCCATATGTGGTCTGTGAAAAGAACACACATGCAATGACACTGGTGGATCCATATATGGTCTGTGAAATGAACACATATGAAATGACACTGGTGGATCCATATGTGGTCTGTGAAAAGATCACACATTCAATGACAATGGTGGTTCCACATGTGGTCTGTGAAAAAAACATACATGCAATGACACTAGTGGATCCATATGTGGTCTGTGAAAAGAACACACATGCAATGACTCTGGTGGATCCTTATGTGGTCTGTGAAAAGAAAAGACATGCAATGACACTAGTGAATCCATATATGGTCTGTGAAAAGAACACACATGCAATGAACTCTGGTGGATCCATATGTGGTATGCGAAAAGAACACACATGCAATGACACTGGTGGATACATATGTGTTCTGTGAAAAGAACACACATGCAATGACACTGGTGGATACATATGTGGTTTGTGAAAAGAACAGACATGCAATGACACTGGTGGATCCATATGTGGTCTCTCAAAATAACACACATGCAATGACACTGGTGGATCCATATGTGGTCTGTGAAAAGAACACACATGCAATGACAATGGTGGTTCCATATGTGGTCTATGAAAAGAACACACATGAAATGACACTAGTGGATTCCTACATGGTCTGTAAAAAGAACACACATGCAATGAAGTCTGGTGGATCCATATGTGGTCTGTGAAAAAAACACATGCAATGACACTTGTTGATCCATATGTGGTCCGTGAAAAGAACATACATGCAATGACACAGGTGGTTCCATATGTGGCATGTGAAAAGAATACACATGTAATGACAATGGTGGATCCATATGGGGTCTATGAAAAGAACACGCATGCAATGACACTGGTGGATCCAAATGTGGTGTATGAAAAGAACACACATGCAATAACACTTGTGGATCCATATGTGGTATATGAAAAGAACAAACATTTCAATGACACTGGTGGATCCATATGTGGTATATGAAAAGAACAAACATTTCAATGACACTGGTGGATCCAAATGTGGTCTGTGAAAAGAACACACATGCAATGACACTGGTGGATCCATATGTGGTCTGTGAAAAGAACACACATTTCAATGACACTAGTGGATGCATACATGGCCTGTGAAAAGAACACACATGCAATGAACTGTATTGGATCCATATGTGGTCTATTAAAAGAACAAACATTTCAATAATACTGGTGGATCCATATGTGGTCTGTGAAAAGAACGAACATTTCAATGACTCTAGGTGTGGTTAATGAAAAAACACACATGCAATGAAAATAGTGGATCCATATGTGGTCTGTGAGAAGAACACACATGCAATGAACTCTGGTGGTTCCATATGTGGTCTATAAAAAGAATACACATGCAATGACACTGGTGGATCCATACGTGGTCTGTGAAAAGAAAAACATTTGAATGACACTGGTGGATCCATACGTGGTTTGTGAAAAGAACACACATGCAATGACACTGGTGGATCCATATGTGGTCTGTGAAAAGAACAGACATGCAATAACACTGGTGGATCCATATGTGGTCTGTGAAAAGAACACACATGCAATGACACTAGTGGATCCATATGTGGTCTGTGAAAAGAACACACATGCAATGACACTGGTGGATCCATATGTGGTCTATGAAATGAACACATATGAAATGACACTGGTGGATCCATATGTGGTCTGTGAAAAGATCACACATTCAATGACAATGGTGGTTCCACATGTGGTCTGTGAAAAAAACATACATGCAATGACACTAGTGGATCCATATGTGGTCTGTGAAAAGAACACACATGCAATGACTCTGGTGGATCCTTATGTGGTCTGTGAAAAGAACACACATGCAATGACACTGGTGGATCCATATGTGGTCTGTGAAAAGAACACACATGCAATGACACTGGTGGATACATATGTGGTCTCTGAAAAGAACAGACATGCAATGACACTGGTGGATCCATATGTGGTCTGTGAAAAGAACACACATGCAATAACACTGGTGGATCCATATGTGGTCTGTGAAAAGAACACACATGCAATGAACTCTAGTGGATCCATATGGGGTATGTCAAAAGAACACACATGCAATGACACTGGTGGATCCATATGTGGTCTGTGAAAAGAACACACATGCAATGAACTCTGGTGGATCCAAATATGGTATGTGAAAAGAACACATGCAATGACACTGTTGGATCCGTATGTGGTCTGTGAAAAAACAAACATTTCAATGACACTGGTGGATCCATATGTGGTCTGTGAAAAGAACACACATGCAATGACACTGGTGGATCCATATGTGGTGTGTGAAAAGAACACACAAGCAATGAAACTGGTGGATCCATATGTGGTCTATGAAAAGAACACACATGCAATGACACTGGTGGATCCATTTGTGGTCTCTGAAGAGAGCACACATTTCAATGACTCTAGTTGTTTTTAGTAAAAAGAACACACATGCAATGACACTGGTGGATCCATGTGTGGTCTCTGAAGAGAATACACATGCAATGACTCTGGTTGTTGTTACTAAAAAGAGCACACATGCAATGACACTGGTGGATCCATGTGTGGATTGTGAAGAGAACACACATGCAATGACACTGGTTGTTGTTACTAAAAAGAACACACATGCAATGACACCGGTGGATCCATGTGTGGTCTCTGAAGAGAACACACATGCAATGACACTGGTTGTTATTAGTAAAAAGAACACACATGCAATGACACTGGTGGATCCATATGTGGTCTGTGAAATGAACACATATGAAATGACACTGGTGGATCCATATGTGGTCTGTGAAAAGATCACACATTCAATGACAATGGTGGTTCCACATGTGGTCTGTGAAAAAAACATACATGCAATGACACTAGTGGATCCATATGTGGTCTGTGAAAAGAACACACATGCAATGACTCTGGTGGATCCTTATGTGGTCTGTGAAAAGAACACACATGCAATGACACTGGTGGATCCATATGTGGTCTGTGAAAAGAACACACATGCAATGACACTGGTGGATACATATGTGGTCTCTGAAAAGAACAGACATGCAATGACATTGGTGGATCCATATGTGGTCTGTGAAAAGAACACACATGCAATAACACTGGTGGATCCATATGTGGTCTGTGAAAAGAACACACATGCAATGAACTCTAGTGGATCCATATGGGGTATGTCAAAAGAACACACATGCAATGACACTGGTGGATCCATATGTGGTCAGTGAAAAGAACACACATGCAATGAACTCTGGTGGATCCAAATATGGTATGTGAAAAGAACACATGCAATGACACTGTTGGATTCGTATGTGGTCTGTGAAAAAACAAAGATTTCAATTACACTGGTGGATCCATATGTGGTCTGTGAAAAGAACACACATGCAATGACACTGGTGGATCCATATGTGGTGTGTGAAAAGAACACACAAGCAATGAAACTGGTAGATCCATATGTGGTCTATGAAAAGAACACACATGCAATGACACTGGTGGATCCATTTGTGGTCTGTGAAATGAACACACATGCAATGACACTGGTGGATCCATATGAGGTCTGTGAAAGAACACACATGCAATGAACTCTAGTGGATCTAAATGGGGTTTGTGAAAAGAACACACATGCAATGACAATGGTGGATCCAAATGTGGTCTATGAAAAGAACACACATGCAATAACACTTGTGGATCCATATGTGGTATATGAAAAGAACAAACATTTCAATGACACTGGTGGATCCATATGTGGTATATGAAAAGAACAAACATTTCAATGACACTGGTGGATCCAAATGTGGTCTGTGAAAAGAACACACATGCCATGAACTCTGGTTGATCCATATGGGGTCTGTTAAAAGAACACACATGCAATGACACTGGTGGATCCATATGTGGTCTGTGAAAAGAACACACGTTTCAATGAAACTGGTGGATGCATACATGGCGTGTGAAAAGAACACACATGCAATGAACTGTATTGGATCCATATGTGGTCTATTAAAAGAACAAATATTTCAATAATACTGGTGGATCCATATGTGGTCTGTGAAAAAAACACACATGCAATAACACTGGTGGATCCATATGTGGTTTGTGAAAAGAACAAACATTTCAATTACACAGGTGGATCCATATGTGGTCTGTGAAAAGAACACACATGCAACGACAATGGTGGATCCATATGTGGTGTGTGAAAAGAACACACAAGCAATGACACCAGTGGATCCATATGTGGTCTATGAAAAGAACACACATGAATGACACTGGTGGATCCATTTGTGGTCTGTGAAAAGAACGCACATGCAATGACACTGGTGGATCCATATGTGGTCTGTGAAAAGAACACACATGCAATGAACTCTGGTGGATCCATATGGGGTTTGTGAAAAGAATACACATGCAATGACACTGGTGGATCCATATATGGTCTGTGAAAAGAACACACATGCAATGAACTCTGGTGGATCCATATGTGGTATGCGAAAAGAACACACATGCAATGACACTAGTGGATCCATATGTGGTCTGTGAAAAGAACACACATGCAATGACACTGGTGGATACATATGTGGTCTCTGAAAAGAACACACATGCAATGACACTGGTGGATCCATATGTGGTCTGTGAAAAGAACACACATGCAATGACACTGGTGGATCCATATGTGGTCTGTGAAAAGAGCACACATGCAATGAACTCTAGTGGATCCATATGGGGTATGTGAAAAGAACACACATGCAATGACACCGGTGGATCCATATGTGGTCTGTGAAAAGAACACACATGCAATGAACTCTGGTGGATCCAAATATAGTATGTGAAAAGAACACACATGCAATGACACTGGTGGATCCATATGTGGTCTGTGAATAGAACACGCATGCAATGAAACTGGTGAATCCAAATGTGGTCTGTGAAAACAACACACATGCAATGAACTCTGGTGGATCCATATGGGGTCTGCGAAAAGAACACACATGCAATGACACTGGTGGATCCAAATGTGGTCTGTGAAAAGAACACACATGAAATGAATTCTGGTGGATCCATATGGGGTTTGTGAAAAGAACACACATGCAATGACACTGGTGGTTCCATATGAGTTATGTGAAAAGAACACAAATGAAATGACTCTAGTTGTGGTTACTGAAAAGAACACACATGCAATGAACTCTGGTTGATCCATATGTGGTCTGTGAAAAGAACACACATGCAATGACACTAGTGGATCCATATGTGGTCTGTGAAAAGAACAAACATTTCAATGACACTGGTGGATCCATATGTGGTCTGTGAAAACAACACACATGCAATGACACTGGTGGATCCATTTGTGGTCTGTGAAATGAACACACATGCAATGACACTGGTGGATCCATATGTGGTCTGTGAAAGAACACACATGCAATGAACTCTAGTGGATCTAAATGGGGTTTGTGAAAAGAACACACATGCAATGACAATGGTGGATCCAAATGTGGTCTATGAAAAGAACACACATGCAATAACACTTGTGGATCCATATGTGGTATATGAAAAGAACAAACATTTCAATGACACTGGTGGATCCATATGTGGTATATGAAAAGAACAAACATTTCAATGACACTGGTGGATCCAAATGTGGTCTGTGAAAAGAACACACATGCAATGAACTCTGGTTGATCCATATGGTGTCTGTGAAAAGAACACACATGCAATGACACTGGTGGATCCATATGTGGTCTGTGAAAAGAACACACATGCAATGACTCTGGTGGATCCTTATGTGGTCTGTGAAAAGAAAAGACATGCAATGACACTAGTGGATCCATATATGGTCTGTGAAAAGAACACACATGCAATGAACTCTGGTGGATCCATATGTGGTATGCGAAAAGAACACACATGCAATGACACTGGTGGATACATATGTGTTCTGTGAAAAGAACACACATGCAATGACACTGGTGGATACATATGTGGTCTGTGAAAAGAACAGACATGCAATGACACTGGTGGATCCATATGTGGTCTCTCAAAATAACACACATGCAATGACACTGGTGGATTCATATGTGGTCTGTGAAAAGAACACACATGCAATGACAATGGTGGTTCCATATGTGGTCTAAGAAAAGAACACACATGAGATGACACTAGTGGATTCCTACATGGTCTGTAAAAAGAAAACACATGCAATGAAGTCTGGTGGATCCATATGTGGTCTGTGAAAAAAACACATGCAATGACACTGGTTGATCCATATGTGGTCCGTGAAAAGAACATACATGCAATGACACAGGTGGTTCCATATGTGGCATGTGAAAAGAATACACATGTAATGACAATGGTGGATCCATATGGGGTCTATGAAAAGAACACGCATGCAATGACACTGGTGGATCCAAATGTGGTGTATGAAAAGAACACACATGCAATAACACTTGTGGATCCATATGTGGTATATGAAAAGAACAAACATTTCAATGACACTGGTGGATCCATATGTGGTATATGAAAAGAACAAACATTTCAATGACACTGGTGGATCCAAATGTGGTCTGTGAAAAGAACACACATGCAATGACACTGGTGGATCCATATGTGGTCTGTGAAAAGAACACACATTTCAATGACACTAGTGGATGCATACATGGCCTGTGAAAAGAACACACATGCAATGAACTGTATTGGATCCATATGTGGTCTATTAAAAGAACAAACATTTCAATAATACTGGTGGATCCATATGTGGTCTGTGAAAAGAACGAACATTTCAATGACTCTAGGTGTGGTTAATGAAAAAACACACATACAATGAAAAAAGTGGATCCATATGTGGTCTGTGAGAAGAACACACATGCAATGAACTCTGGTGGTTCCATATGTGGTCTATGAAAAGAACACACATGCAATGACACTGGTGGATCCATACGTGGTCTGTGAAAAGAACAAACATTTAAATGACACTGGTGGATCCATATGTGGTTTGTGAAAAGAACACACATGCAATGACACTGGTGGATCCATATGTGGTCTGTGAAAAGAACAGACATGCAATAACGCTGGTGGATACATATGTGGTCTGTGAAAAGAACAGACATGCAATGACACTGGTGGATCCATATGTGGTCTGTGAAAAGAACACACATGCAATGACACTGGTGGATCCATATGTGGTCTGTGAAATGAACACATATGAAATGACACTGGTGGATCCATATGTGGTCTGTGAAAAGATCACACATTCAATGACAATGGTGGTTCCACATGTGGTCTGTGAAAAAAACATACATGCAATGACACTAGTGGATCCATATGTGGTCTGTGAAAAGAACACACATGCAATGACTCTGGTGGATCCTTATGTGGTCTGTGAAAAGAAAAGACATGCAATGACACTAGTGGATCCATATATGGTCTGTGAAAAGAACACACATGCAAGGAACTCTGGTGGATCCATATGTGGTATGCGAAAAGAACACACATGCAATGACACTGGAGGATCCATATGTGGTCTGTGAAAAGAACACACATGCAATGACACTGGTGGATACATATGTGGTCTGTGAAAAGAACAGACATGCAATGACACTGGTGGATCCATATGTGGTCTGGGAAAAGAACACACATGCAATGACACTGGTGGATCCATATGTGGTCTGTGAAAAGAACACACATGCAATGAACTCTAGTGGATCCATATGGGGTATGTGAAAAGAACACACATGCAATGACACTGGTGGATCCATATGTGGTCTGTGAAAAGAACACACATGCAATGAACTCTGGTGGATCCAAATATGGTATGTGAAAAGAACACATGCAATGACACTGTTGGATCCGTATGTGGTCTGTGAAAAAAACAAACATTTTAATGACACTGGTGGATCCATATGTGGTCTGTGAAAAGAACACACATGCAATGACACTGGTGGATCCATATGTGGTGTGTGAAAAGAACACACAAGCAATGACACTGGTGGATCCATATGTGGTCTATGAAAATAACACACATGCAATGACACTGGTGGATCCATTTGTGGTCTGTGAAATGAACACACATGCAATGACACTGGTGGATCCATATGTGGTCTGTGAAAGAACACACATGCAATGAACTCTAGTGGATCTAAATGGGGTTTGTGAAAAGAACACACATGCAATGACAATGGTGGATCCAAATGTGGTCTATGAAAAGAACACACATGCAATAACACTTGTGGATCCATATGTGGTATATGAAAAGAACAAACATTTCAATGACACTAGTGGATCCATATGTGGTATATGAAAAGAACAAACATTTCAATGACACTGGTGGATCCAAATGTGGTCTGTGAAAAGAACACACATGCAATGAACTCTGGTTGATCCATATGGGGTCTATGAAAAGAACACACATGCAATGACACTGGTGGATCCATATGTGGTCTGTGAAAAGAACACACATTTCAATGAAACTGGTGGATGCATACATGGCGTGTGAAAAGAACACGCATGCAATGAACTGTATTGGATCCATATGTGGTCTATTAAAAGAACAAACATTTCAATAATACTGGTGGATCCATATGTGGTCTGTGAAAAAAACACACATGCAATAACACTGGTGGATCCATATGTGGTTTGTGAAAAGAACAAACATTTCTATTACACAAGTGGATCCATATGTGGTCTGTGAAAAGAACACACATGCAACGACACTGGTGGATCCATATGTGGTGTGTGAAAAGAACACACAAGCAATGACACCAGTGGATCCATATGTGGTCTATGAAAAGAACACACATGAATGACACTGGTGGATCCATTTGTGGTTTGTGAAAAGAACGCACATGCAATGACACTGGTGGATCCATATGTGGTCTGTGAAAAGAACACACATGCAATGAACTCTGGTGGATCCATATGGGGTTTGTGAAAAGAATACACATGCAATAACACTGGTTGATCCATATGTGGTCGGTGAAAAGAACACACATGAAATGACACTAGTGGATCCATATGTGGTCTATGGAAAGAACAAACATGCAATGAACTCTGGTGGTTCCATATGTGGTCTGTGAAAAGAACACACATGCAATGACACTGGTGGATCCATACATGCTCTGTCAAAAGAACAAACATTTGAATGACACTGGTGGATCCATACATGGTCTGTGAAAAGAACACACATGCAATGACACTGGTGGATCCATATGTGGTCTGTGAAAAGAACAAACATGCAATGACACTGGTGGATCCATATGTGGTTTGTGAAAAGAACATACATGCAATGACACTAGTGGATCCATATGTGGTCTATGAAAAGAACACACATGCAATGACTCTGGTGGATCCATATGTTGTCTGTAAAAAGAACATACATGCAATGACACTTGTGGATCCATATATGGTGTGTGAAAAGAAAACACATGCAATGAACTCTGGTGGATCCATATGTGGTATGTGAAAAGAACACACATGCAATGACACTGGTGGATCCATATGTGGTCTGTGAAAAGAACACACATGCAATGACACTGGTGGATACATATGTGGTCTGTGAAAAGAACAGACATGCAATAACACTGGTGGATCCATATGTGGTCTGTGAAAAGAACACATATGAAATGACACTGCTGGATCCATATGTGGTCTGTGAATAGAACACACATTCAATGATAATGGTGGTTCCATATGTGGTCTGTGAAAAGAACATACATGCAATGTCACCAGTGGATCCGTATGTGGTCTGTGAAAAGAACACACATGCAATGACTCTGGTGGATCCATATGTGGTCTGTGAAAAGAACATACATGCAATGACACTGGTGGATCCATATATGGTGTGTGAAAAGAAAACACATGCAATGAACTCTGGTGGATACATATGTGGTATGTGAAAAGAACACACATGCAATGACACTGGTGGATCCATATGTGGTCTGTGAAAAGAACACACATGCAATGACACTGGTGGATACATATGTGGTCTGTGAAAAGAACAGACATGTAATGACACTGGTGGATCCATATGTGGTCTGTGAAAAGAACACACATGCAATGACACTGGTGGATCCATATGTGGTCTGTGAAAAGAACACACATGAAATGAATTCTGGTGGATCCATATGGGGTCTGTGAAAAGAGCACACATGCAATGACACTGGTGGTTCCATATGAGTTATGTGAAAAAAACACAAATGAAATGACTCTAGTTATGGTTAATGAAAAGAACACACATGCAATGAAATCTGGTTGATCCATATGTGGTCTGTGAAAAGAACACACATGCAATAACACTGGTGGATCCATATGTGGTCTGTGAAAAGAACAAACATTTCAATGACACAGGTGTATCCTTATGTGGTTTGTGAAAAGAACACACAAGCAACGACACTGGTGGATCCATATGTGGTGTGTGAAAATAAAACACATGCAATGAACTCTGGTGGATCCATATGTGGTATGTGAAAAGAACACACATGCAATGACACTGGTGGATACATATGTGTTCTGTGAAAAGAACACACATGCAATGACACTGGTGGATACATATGTGGTCTGTGAAAAGAACAAACATGCAATGACACTGGTGGATCCATATGTGGTCTCTGAAAATAACACACATGCAATGACACTGGTGGATCCATATGTGGTCTGTGAAAAGAACACATGCAATGACAATGGTGGTTCCATATGTGGTCTATGAAAAGAACACACATGAAATGACACTAGTGGATTCCTACATGGTCTGTAAAAAGAACACATATGCAATGAAGTCTGGTGGATCCATATGTGGTCTGTGAAAAAAACACATGCAATGACACTGGTTGATCCATATGTGGTCCGTGAAAAGAACATACATGCAATGACACAGGTGGTTCCATATGTGGTATGTGAAAAGAATACACATGCAATGACAATGGTGGATCCATATGGGGTCTATGAAAAGAACACGCATGCAATGACACTGGTGGATCCAAATGTGGTGTATGAAAAGAACACACGTGCAATAACACTTGTGGATCCATATGTGGTATATGAAAAGAACAAACATTTCAATGACACTGGTGGATCCATATGTGGTATATGAAAAGAATAAACATTTCAATGACACTAGTGGATCCAAATGTGGTCTGTGAAAAGAACACAGATGCAATGACACTGGTGGATCCATATGTGGTCTGTGAAAAGAACACACATTTCAATGACAGTGGTGGATGCATACATGGCCTGTGAAAAGAACACACATGCAATGAACTGTATTGGATCCATATGTGGTCTATTAAAAGAACAAACATTTCAATAATACTGGTGGATCCATATGTGGTCTGTGAAAAGAACGAACATTTCAATGACTCTAGGTGTGGTTAATGAAAAAACACACATGCAATGAAAATAGTGGATCCATATGTGGTCTGTGAAAAGAACACACATGCAATGAACTCTGGTGGTTCCATATGTGGTCTGTGAAAAGAACACACATGCAATGACACTGGTGGATCCATACGTGGTCTGTGAAAAGAACAAACATTTGAATGACACTGGTGGATCCATATGTGGTTTGTGAAAAGAACACACATGCAATGACATTGGTGGATCCATATGTGGTATGAGAAAAGAACAGACATGCAATGACACTGGTGGATCCATATGTGGTATGTGAAAAGAACACACATGCAATGACACTAGTGGATCCATATGTGGTCTGTGAAAAGAACACACATGCAATGACACTGGTGGATCCATATATGGTCTGTGAAATGAACACATATGAAATGACACTGGTGGATCCATATGTGGTCTGTGAAAAGATCACACATTCAATGACAATGGTGGTTCCACATGTGGTCTGTGAAAAAAACATACATGCAATGACACTAGTGGATCCATATGTGGTCTGTGAAAAGAACACACATGCAATGACTCTGGTGGATCCTTATGTGGTCTGTGAAAAGAAAAGACATGCAATGACACTAGTGAATCCATATATGGTCTGTGAAAAGAACACACATGCAATGAACTCTGGTGGATCCATATGTGGTATGCGAAAAGAACACACATGCAATGACACTGGTGGATACATATGTGTTCTGTGAAAAGAACACACATGCAATGACACTGGTGGATACATATGTGGTTTGTGAAAAGAACAGACATGCAATGACACTGGTGGATCCATATGTGGTCTCTCAAAATAACACACATGCAATGACACTGGTGGATCCATATGTGGTCTGTGAAAAGAACACACATGCAATGACAATGGTGGTTCCATATGTGGTCTATGAAAAGAACACACATGAAATGACACTAGTGGATTCCTACATGGTCTGTAAAAAGAACACACATGCAATGAAGTCTGGTGGATCCATATGTGGTCTGTGAAAAAAACACATGCAATGACACTTGTTGATCCATATGTGGTCCGTGAAAAGAACATACATGCAATGACACAGGTGGTTCCATATGTGGCATGTGAAAAGAATACACATGTAATGACAATGGTGGATCCATATGGGGTCTATGAAAAGAACACGCATGCAATGACACTGGTGGATCCAAATGTGGTGTATGAAAAGAACACACATGCAATAACACTTGTGGATCCATATGTGGTATATGAAAAGAACAAACATTTCAATGACACTGGTGGATCCATATGTGGTATATGAAAAGAACAAACATTTCAATGACACTGGTGGATCCAAATGTGGTCTGTGAAAAGAACACACATGCAATGACACTGGTGGATCCATATGTGGTCTGTGAAAAGAACACACATTTCAATGACACTAGTGGATGCATACATGGCCTGTGAAAAGAACACACATGCAATGAACTGTATTGGATCCATATGTGGTCTATTAAAAGAACAAACATTTCAATAATACTGGTGGATCCATATGTGGTCTGTGAAAAGAACGAACATTTCAATGACTCTAGGTGTGGTTAATGAAAAAACACACATGCAATGAAAATAGTGGATCCATATGTGGTCTGTGAGAAGAACACACATGCAATGAACTCTGGTGGTTCCATATGTGGTCTATAAAAAGAATACACATGCAATGACACTGGTGGATCCATACGTGGTCTGTGAAAAGAAAAACATTTGAATGACACTGGTGGATCCATACGTGGTTTGTGAAAAGAACACACATGCAATGACACTGGTGGATCCATATGTGGTCTGTGAAAAGAACAGACATGCAATAACACTGGTGGATCCATATGTGGTCTGTGAAAAGAACACACATGCAATGACACTAGTGGATCCATATGTGGTCTGTGAAAAGAACACACATGCAATGACACTGGTGGATCCATATGTGGTCTATGAAATGAACACATATGAAATGACACTGGTGGATCCATATGTGGTCTGTGAAAAGATCACACATTCAATGACAATGGTGGTTCCACATGTGGTCTGTGAAAAAAACATACATGCAATGACACTAGTGGATCCATATGTGGTCTGTGAAAAGAACACACATGCAATGACTCTGGTGGATCCTTATGTGGTCTGTGAAAAGAACACACATGCAATGACACTGGTGGATCCATATGTGGTCTGTGAAAAGAACACACATGCAATGACACTGGTGGATACATATGTGGTCTCTGAAAAGAACAGACATGCAATGACACTGGTGGATCCATATGTGGTCTGTGAAAAGAACACACATGCAATAACACTGGTGGATCCATATGTGGTCTGTGAAAAGAACACACATGCAATGAACTCTAGTGGATCCATATGGGGTATGTCAAAAGAACACACATGCAATGACACTGGTGGATCCATATGTGGTCTGTGAAAAGAACACACATGCAATGAACTCTGGTGGATCCAAATATGGTATGTGAAAAGAACACATGCAATGACACTGTTGGATCCGTATGTGGTCTGTGAAAAAACAAACATTTCAATGACACTGGTGGATCCATATGTGGTCTGTGAAAAGAACACACATGCAATGACACTGGTGGATCCATATGTGGTGTGTGAAAAGAACACACAAGCAATGAAACTGGTGGATACATATGTGGTCTCTGAAAAGAACAGACATGCAATGACACTGGTGGATCCATTTGTGGTCTGTGAAATGAACACACATGCAATGACACTGGTGGATCCATATGAGGTCTGTGAAAGAACACACATGCAATGAACTCTAGTGGATCTAAATGGGGTTTGTGAAAAGAACACACATGCAATGACAATGGTGGATCCAAATGTGGTCTATGAAAAGAACACACATGCAATAACACTTGTGGATCCATATGTGGTATATGAAAAGAACAAACATTTCAATGACACTGGTGGATCCATATGTGGTATATGAAAAGAACAAACATTTCAATGACACTAGTGGATCCAAATGTGGTCTGTGAAAAGAACACACATGCCATGAACTCTGGTTGATCCATATGGGGTCTGTTAAAAGAACACACATGCAATGACACTGGTGGATCCATATGTGGTCTGTGAAAAGAACACACATTTCAATGAAACTGGTGGATGCATACATGGCGTGTGAAAAGAACACACATGCAATGAACTGTATTGGATCCATATGTGGTCTATTAAAAGAACAAATATTTCAATAATACTGGTGGATCCATATGTGGTCTGTGAAAAAAACACACATGCAATAACACTGGTGGATCCATATGTGGTTTGTGAAAAGAACAAACATTTCAATTACACAGGTGGATCCATATGTGGTCTGTGAAAAGAACACACATGCAACGACAATGGTGGATCCATATGTGGTGTGTGAAAAGAACACACAAGCAATGACACCAGTGGATCCATATGTGGTCTATGAAAAGAACACACATGAATGACACTGGTGGATCCATTTGTGGTCTGTGAAAAGAACGCACATGCAATGACACTGGTGGATCCATATGTGGTCTGTGAAAAGAACACACATGCAATGAACTCTGGTGGATCCATATGGGGTTTGTGAAAAGAATACACATGCAATGACACTGGTGGATCCATATATGGTCTGTGAAAAGAACACACATGCAATGAACTCTGGTGGATCCATATGTGGTATGCGAAAAGAACACACATGCAATGACACTAGTGGATCCATATGTGGTCTGTGAAAAGAACACACATGCAATGACACTGGTGGATACATATGTGGTCTCTGAAAAGAACACACATGCAATGACACTGGTGGATCCATATGTGGTCTGTGAAAAGAACACACATGCAATGACACTGGTGGATCCATATGTGGTCTGTGAAAAGAGCACACATGCAATGAACTCTAGTGGATCCATATGGGGTATGTGAAAAGAACACACATGCAATGACACCGGTGGATCCATATGTGGTCTGTGAAAAGAACACACATGCAATGAACTCTGGTGGATCCAAATATAGTATGTGAAAAGAACACACATGCAATGACACTGGTGGATCCATATGTGGTCTGTGAATAGAACACGCATGCAATGAAACTGGTGAATCCAAATGTGGTCTGTGAAAACAACACACATGCAATGAACTCTGGTGGATCCATATGGGGTCTGCGAAAAGAACACACATGCAATGACACTGGTGGATCCAAATGTGGTCTGTGAAAAGAACACACATGAAATGAATTCTGGTGGATCCATATGGGGTTTGTGAAAAGAACACACATGCAATGACACTGGTGGTTCCATATGAGTTATGTGAAAAGAACACAAATGAAATGACTCTAGTTGTGGTTACTGAAAAGAACACACATGCAATGAACTCTGGTTGATCCATATGTGGTCTGTGAAAAGAACACACATGCAATGACACTAGTGGATCCATATGTGGTCTGTGAAAAGAACAAACATTTCAATGACACTGGTGGATCCATATGTGGTCTGTGAAAACAACACACATGCAATGACACTGGTGGATCCATTTGTGGTCTGTGAAATGAACACACATGCAATGACACTGGTGGATCCATATGTGGTCTGTGAAAGAACACACATGCAATGAACTCTAGTGGATCTAAATGGGGTTTGTGAAAAGAACACACATGCAATGACAATGGTGGATCCAAATGTGGTCTATGAAAAGAACACACATGCAATAACACTTGTGGATCCATATGTGGTATATGAAAAGAACAAACATTTCAATGACACTGGTGGATCCATATGTGGTATATGAAAAGAACAAACATTTCAATGACACTGGTGGATCCAAATGTGGTCTGTGAAAAGAACACACATGCAATGAACTCTGGTTGATCCATATGGGGTCTGTGAAAAGAACACACATGCAATGACACTGGTGGATCCATATGTGGTCTGTGAAAAGAACACACATTTCAATGAAACTGGTGGATGCATACATGGCGTGTGAAAAGAACACACATGCAATGAACTGTATTGGATCCATATGTGGTCTATTAAAAGAACAAACATTTCAATAATACTGGTGGATCCATATGTGGTCTGTGAAAAAAACACACTTGCAATAACACTGGTGGATCCATATGTGGTTTGTGAAAAGAACAAACATTTCAATTACACAGGTGGATCCATATGTGGTATGTGAAAAGAACACACATGCAACGACAATGGTGGATCCATATGTGGTGTGTGAAAAGAACACACAAGCAATGACACCAGTGGATCCATATGTGGTCTATGAAAAGAACACACATGAATGACACTGGTGGATCCATTTGTGGTCTGTGAAAAGAACGCACATGCAATGACACTGGTGGATCCATATGTGGTCTGTGAAAAGAACACACATGCAATGAACTCTGGTGGATCCATATGGGGTTTGTGAAAAGAATACACATGCAATGACACTGGTGGATCCATATATGGTGTGTGAAAAGAACACACATGCAATGAACTCTGGTGGATCCATATGTGGTATGCGAAAAGAACACACATGCAATGACACTAGTGGATCCATATGTGGTCTGTGAAAAGAACACACATGCAATGACACTGGTGGATACATATGTGGTCTCTGAAAAGAACACACATGCAATGACACTGGTGGATCCATATGTGGTCTGTGAAAAGAACACACATGCAATGACACTGGTGGATCCATATGTGGTCTGTGAAAAGAGCACACATGCAATGAACTCTAGTGGATCCATATGGGGTATGTGAAAAGAACACACATGCAATGACACCGGTGGATCCATATGTGGTCTGTGAAAAGAACACACATGCAATGAACTCTGGTGGATCCAAATATAGTATGTGAAAAGAACACACATGCAATGACACTGGTGGATCCATATGTGGTCTGTGAATAGAACACGCATGCAATGAAACTGGTGAATCCAAATGTGGTCTGTGAAAACAACACACATGCAATGAACTCTGGTGGATCCATATGGGGTCTGCGAAAAGAACACACATGCAATGACACTGGTGGATCCAAATGTGGTCTGTGAAAAGAACACACATGAAATGAATTCTGGTGGATCCATATGGGGTTTGTGAAAAGAACACACATGCAATGACACTGGTGGTTCCATATGAGTTATGTGAAAAGAACACAAATGAAATGACTCTAGTTGTGGTTACTGAAAAGAACACACATGCAATGAACTCTGGTTGATCCATATGTGGTCTGTGAAAAGAACACACATGCAATGACACTAGTGGATCCATATGTGGTCTGTGAAAAGAACAAACATTTCAATGACACTGGTGGATCCATATGTGGTCTGTGAAAACAACACACATGCAATGACACTGGTGGATCCATTTGTGGTCTGTGAAATGAACACACATGCAATGACACTGGTGGATCCATATGTGGTCTGTGAAAGAACACACATGCAATGAACTCTAGTGGATCTAAATGGGGTTTGTGAAAAGAACACACATGCAATGACAATGGTGGATCCAAATGTGGTCTATGAAAAGAACACACATGCAATAACACTTGTGGATCCATATGTGGTATATGAAAAGAACAAACATTTCAATGACACTGGTGGATCCATATGTGGTATATGAAAAGAACAAACATTTCAATGACACTGGTGGATCCAAATGTGGTCTGTGAAAAGAACACACATGCAATGAACTCTGGTTGATCCATATGGGGTCTGTGAAAAGAACACACATGCAATGACACTGGTGGATCCATATGTGGTCTATGAAAAGAACACACATTTCAATGAAACTAGTGGATGCATACATGGCGTGTGAAAAGAACACACATGCAATGAACTGTATTGGATCCATATGTGGTCTATTAAAAGAACAAACATTTCAATAATACTGGTGGATCCATATGTGGTCTGTGAAAAAAACACACTTGCAATAACACTGGTGGATCCATATGTGGTTTGTGAAAAGAACAAACATTTCAATTACACAGGTGGATCCATATGTGGTCTGTGAAAAGAACACACATGCAACGACAATGGTGGATCCATATGTGGTGTGTGAAAAGAACACACAAGCAATGACACCAGTGGATCCATATGTGGTCTATGAAAAGAACACACATGAATGACACTGGTGGATCCATTTGTGGTCTGTGAAAAGAACGCACATGCAATGACACTGGTGGATCCATATGTGGTCTGTGAAAAGAACACACATGCAATGAACTCTGGTGGATCCATATGGGGTTTGTGAAAAGAATACACATGCAATGACACTGGTGGATCCATATATGGTGTGTGAAAAGAACACACATGCAATGAACTCTGGTGGATCCATATGTGGTATGCGAAAAGAACACACATGCAATGACACTAGTGGATCCATATGTGGTCTGTGAAAAGAACACACATGCAATGACACTGGTGGATACATATGTGGTCTCTGAAAAGAACACACATGCAATGACACTGGTGGATCCATATGTGGTCTGTGAAAAGAACACACATGCAATGACACTGGTGGATCCATATGTGGTCTGTGAAAAGAGCACACATGCAATGAACTCTAGTGGATCCATATGGGGTATGTGAAAAGAACACACATGCAATGACACCGGTGGATCCATATGTGGTCTGTGAAAAGAACACACATGCAATGAACTCTGGTGGATCCAAATATAGTATGTGAAAAGAACACACATGCAATGACACTGGTGGATCCATATGTGGTCTGTGAATAGAACACGCATGCAATGAAACTGGTGAATCCAAATGTGGTCTGTGAAAACAACACACATGCAATGAACTCTGGTGGATCCATATGGGGTCTGCGAAAAGAACACACATGCAATGACACTGGTGGATCCAAATGTGGTCTGTGAAAAGAACACACATGAAATGAATTCTGGTGGATCCATATGGGGTTTGTGAAAAGAACACACATGCAATGACACTGGTGGTTCCATATGAGTTATGTGAAAAGAACACAAATGAAATGACTCTAGTTGTGGTTACTGAAAAGAACACACATGCAATGAACTCTGGTTGATCCATATGTGGTCTGTGAAAAGAACACACATGCAATGACACTAGTGGATCCATATGTGGTCTGTGAAAAGAACAAACATTTCAATGACACTGGTGGATCCATATGTGGTCTGTGAAAACAACACACATGCAATGACACTGGTGGATCCATTTGTGGTCTGTGAAATGAACACACATGCAATGACACTGGTGGATCCATATGTGGTCTGTGAAAGAACACACATGCAATGAACTCTAGTGGATCTAAATGGGGTTTGTGAAAAGAACACACATGCAATGACAATGGTGGATCCAAATGTGGTCTATGAAAAGAACACACATGCAATAACACTTGTGGATCCATATGTGGTATATGAAAAGAACAAACATTTCAATGACACTGGTGGATCCATATGTGGTATATGAAAAGAACAAACATTTCAATGACACTGGTGGATCCAAATGTGGTCTGTGAAAAGAACACACATGCAATGAACTCTGGTTGATCCATATGGGGTCTGTGAAAAGAACACACATGCAATGACACTGGTGGATCCATATGTGGTCTGTGAAAAGAACACACATTTCAATGAAACTGGTGGATGCATACATGGCGTGTGAAAAGAACACACATGCAATGAACTGTATTGGATCCATATGTGGTCTATTAAAAGAACAAACATTTCAATAATACTGGTGGATCCATATGTGGTCTGTGAAAAAAAAACACTTGCAATAACACTGGTGGATCCATATGTGGTTTGTGAAAAGAACAAACATTTCAATTACACAGGTGGATCCATATGTGGTATGTGAAAAGAACACACATGCAACGACAATGGTGGATCCATATGTGGTGTGTGAAAAGAACACACAAGCAATGACACCAGTGGATCCATATGTGGTCTATGAAAAGAACACACATGAATGACACTGGTGGATCCATTTGTGGTCTGTGAAAAGAACGCACATGCAATGACACTGGTGGATCCATATGTGGTCTGTGAAAAGAACACACATGCAATGAACTCTGGTGGATCCATATGGGGTTTGTGAAAAGAATACACATGCAATGACACTGGTGGATCCATATATGGTGTGTGAAAAGAACACACATGCAATGAACTCTGGTGGATCCATATGTGGTATGCGAAAAGAACACACATGCAATGACACTAGTGGATCCATATGTGGTCTGTGAAAAGAACACACATGCAATGACACTGGTGGATACATATGTGGTCTCTGAAAAGAACACACATGCAATGACACTGGTGGATCCATATGTGGTCTGTGAAAAGAACACACATGCAATGACACTGGTGGATCCATATGTGGTCTGTGAAAAGAGCACACATGCAATGAACTCTAGTGGATCCATATGGGGTATGTGAAAAGAACACACATGCAATGACACCGGTGGATCCATATGTGGTCTGTGAAAAGAACACACATGCAATGAACTCTGGTGGATCCAAATATAGTATGTGAAAAGAACACACATGCAATGACACTGGTGGATCCATATGTGGTCTGTGAATAGAACACGCATGCAATGAAACTGGTGAATCCAAATGTGGTCTGTGAAAACAACACACATGCAATGAACTCTGGTGGATCCATATGGGGTCTGCGAAAAGAACACACATGCAATGACACTGGTGGATCCAAATGTGGTCTGTGAAAAGAACACACATGAAATGAATTCTGGTGGATCCATATGGGGTTTGTGAAAAGAACACACATGCAATGACACTGGTGGTTCCATATGAGTTATGTGAAAAGAACACAAATGAAATGACTCTAGTTGTGGTTACTGAAAAGAACACACATGCAATGAACTCTGGTTGATCCATATGTGGTCTGTGAAAAGAACACACATGCAATGACACTAGTGGATCCATATGTGGTCTGTGAAAAGAACAAACATTTCAATGACACTGGTGGATCCATATGTGGTCTGTGAAAACAACACACATGCAATGACACTGGTGGATCCATTTGTGGTCTGTGAAATGAACACACATGCAATGACACTGGTGGATCCATATGTGGTCTGTGAAAGAACACACATGCAATGAACTCTAGTGGATCTAAATGGGGTTTGTGAAAAGAACACACATGCAATGACAATGGTGGATCCAAATGTGGTCTATGAAAAGAACACACATGCAATAACACTTGTGGATCCATATGTGGTATATGAAAAGAACAAACATTTCAATGACACTGGTGGATCCATATGTGGTATATGAAAAGAACAAACATTTCAATGACACTGGTGGATCCAAATGTGGTCTGTGAAAAGAACACACATGCAATGAACTCTGGTTGATCCATATGGGGTCTGTGAAAAGAACACACATGCAATGACACTGGTGGATCCATATGTGGTCTGTGAAAAGAACACACATTTCAATGAAACTGGTGGATGCATACATGGCGTGTGAAAAGAACACACATGCAATGAACTGTATTGGATCCATATGTGGTCTATTAAAAGAACAAACATTTCAATAATACTGGTGGATCCATATGTGGTCTGTGAAAAAAACACACTTGCAATAACACTGGTGGATCCATATGTGGTTTGTGAAAAGAACAAACATTTCAATTACACAGGTGGATCCATATGTGGTCTGTGAAAAGAACACACATGCAACGACAATGGTGGATCCATATGTGGTGTGTGAAAAGAACACACAAGCAATGACACCAGTGGATCCATATGTGGTCTATGAAAAGAACACACATGAATGACACTGGTGGATCCATTTGTGGTCTGTGAAAAGAACGCACATGCAATGACACTGGTGGATCCATATGTGGTCTGTGAAAAGAACACACATGCAATGAACTCTGGTGGATCCATATGGGGTTTGTGAAAAGAATACACATGCAATGACACTGGTGGATCCATATATGGTGTGTGAAAAGAACACACATGCAATGAACTCTGGTGGATCCATATGTGGTATGCGAAAAGAACACACATGCAATGACACTAGTGGATCCATATGTGGTCTGTGAAAAGAACACACATGCAATGACACTGGTGGATACATATGTGGTCTCTGAAAAGAACACACATGCAATGACACTGGTGGATCCATATGTGGTCTGTGAAAAGAACACACATGCAATGACACTGGTGGATCCATATGTGGTCTGTGAAAAGAGCACACATGCAATGAACTCTAGTGGATCCATATGGGGTATGTGAAAAGAACACACATGCAATGACACCGGTGGATCCATATGTGGTCTGTGAAAAGAACACACATGCAATGAACTCTGGTGGATCCAAATATAGTATGTGAAAAGAACACACATGCAATGACACTGGTGGATCCATATGTGGTCTGTGAATAGAACACGCATGCAATGAAACTGGTGAATCCAAATGTGGTCTGTGAAAACAACACACATGCAATGAACTCTGGTGGATCCATATGGGGTCTGCGAAAAGAACACACATGCAATGACACTGGTGGATCCAAATGTGGTCTGTGAAAAGAACACACATGAAATGAATTCTGGTGGATCCATATGGGGTTTGTGAAAAGAACACACATGCAATGACACTGGTGGTTCCATATGAGTTATGTGAAAAGAACACAAAGGAAATGACTCTAGTTGTGGTTACTGAAAAGAACACACATGCAATGAACTCTGGTTGATCCATATGTGGTCTGTGAAAAGAACACACATGCAATGACACTAGTGGATCCATATGTGGTCTGTGAAAAGAACAAACATTTCAATGACACTGGTGGATCCATATGTGGTCTGTGAAAACAACACACATGCAATGACACTGGTGGATCCATTTGTGGTCTGTGAAATGAACACACATGCAATGACACTGGTGGATCCATATGTGGTCTGTGAAAGAACACACATGCAATGAACTCTAGTGGATCTAAATGGGGTTTGTGAAAAGAACACACATGCAATGACAATGGTGGATCCAAATGTGGTCTGTGAAAAGAATACACATGCAATAACACTTGTGGATCCATATGTGGTATATGAAAAGAACAAACATTTCAATGACACTGGTGGATCCATATGTGGTATATGAAAAGAACAAACATTTCAATGACACTGGTGGATCCAAATGTGGTCTGTGAAAAGAACACACATGCAATGAACTCTGGTTGATCCATATGGGGTCTGTGAAAAGAACACACATGCAATGACACTGGTGGATCCATATGTGGTCTGTGAAAAGAACACACATTTCAATGAAACTGGTGGATGCATACATGGCGTGTGAAAAGAACACACATGCAATGAACTGTATTGGATCCATATGTGGTATATTAAAAGAACAAACATTTCAATAATATTGGTGGATCCATATGTGGTCTGTGAAAAAAACACACATGCAATAACACTGGTGGATCCATATGTGGTTTGTGAAAAGAACAAACATTTCAATTACACAGGTGGATCCATATGTGGTCTGTGAAAAGAACACACATGCAACGACACTGGTGGATCCATATGTGGTGTGTGAAAATAACACACAAGCAATGACACCAGTGGATCCATATGTGGTCTATGAAAAGAACACACATGAATGACACTGGTGGATCCATTTGTGGTCTGTGAAAAGAACGCACATGCAATGACACTGGTGGATCCATATGTGGTCTGTGAAAAGAACACACATGCAATGAACTCTGGTGGATCCATATGGGGTTTGTGAAAAGAATACACATGCAATGACACTGGTGGATCCATATATGGTCTGTGAAAAGAACACACATGCAATGAAATCTGGTGGATCCATATGTGGTATGCGAAAAGAACACACATGCAATGACACTAGTGGATCCATATGTGGGCTGTGAAAAGAACACACATGCAATGACACTGGTGGATACATATGTGGTCTCTGAAAAGAACACACATGCAATGACACTGGAGGATCCATATGTGGTCTGTGAAAAGAACACGCATGCAATGACACTGGTGGATCCATATGTGGTCTGTGAAAAGAGCACACATGCAATGAACTCTAGTGGATCCATATGGGGTATGTGAAAAGAACACACATGCAATGACACCGGTGGATCCATATGTGGTCTGTGAAAAGAACACACATGCAATGAACTCTGGTGGATCCAAATATAGTATGTGAAAAGAACACACATGCAATGACACTGGTGGATCCATATGTGGTCTGTGAATAGAACACGCATGCAATGACACTGGTGAATCCAAATGTGGTCTGTGAAAACAACACACATGCAATGAACTCTGGTGGATCCATATGGGGTCTGCGAAAAGAACACACATGCAATGACACTGGTGGATCCAAATGTGGTCTGTGAAAAGAACACACATGAAATGAATTCTGGTGGATCCATATGGGGTTTGTGAAAAGAACACACATGCAATGACACTGGTGGTTCCATATGAGTTATGTGAAAAGAACACAAATGAAATGACTCTAGTTATGGTTAATGAAAAGAAACACATGCAATGAACTCTGGTTGATCCATATGTGGTCTGTGAAAACAACACACATGCAATGACACTAGTGGATCCATATGTGGTCTGTGAAAAGAACAAACATTTCAATGACACTGGTGGATCCATATGTGGTCTGTGAAAACAACACACATGCAATGACATTGGTGGATCCATATGTGGTGTGTGAAAAGAACAGACAAGCAATGACACTGGTGGATCCATATGTGGTCTATGAAAAGAACACACATGCAATGACACTGGTGGATCCATTTGTGGTCTGTGAAAATAAGACACATGCAATGACACCGGTGGATCCATATGTGGTGTGTGAAAGAACACACATGCAATGAAATCTGGTGGATCTAAATGGGGTTTGTGAAAAGAACACACATGAAATGACACTGGTGTATCCATATGTGGTCTGTGAAAAGAACACATATGAAATGACACTGGTGGATCCATATGTGGTCTGTGAAAAGAACACACATGCAATGCAGAAGGTGGTTGCTTATGTGGTCTGTGAAAAAAAACACATGCAATGACAACGGTGGTTCCAAATATGGTTTATGAAAAAAAAACACATGCAATGACACTGGTGGATCCATATGTGGTCTGTGAATAGAACACACATGCAATGACACTGGTGGATCCAAATGTGGTCTGTGAAAAGAACACACATACAATGAACTCTGGTGGATCCATACGGGTTCTGTGAAAAGAACACACATGCAATGACATTGGTGGATCCAAATGTGGTCTATGAAAAGAACACACATGAAATGAACTCTGGTGGATCCATATGGGGTCTGTGAAAAGAACACACAAGCAATGCGACTGGTGGTTCCATATGTGGTCTGTGAGAAGAACACACATGAAATGACTCTAGCTGTGGTTAATGAAAAGAACACAGATGCATTTAAATCTGGTTGATCCATATGTGGTCTGTGAAAAGAACACACATGCAATGACACTAGTGGATCCATATGTGGTCTGTGAAAAGAATAAACATTTCAATGACACTGGTGGATCCATATGTGGTCTGTGAAAATAACACACATGCAATGACACTAGTGGATCCATATGTGGTCTGTGAAAAGAACAAACATTTCAATGACACTGGTGGATCCATATGTGGTCTGTGAAAAGAACACACATGCAATGACACTGGTGGATCCATATGTGGTATGTGAAAAGAATAAACAAGCAAATACACTGGTGGATCCATATGTGGTCTGTGAAAAGAACAGACATGCAATAACACTGGTGGATCCATATGTGGTCTGTGAAAAGAACACACATGCAATGACACTAGTGAATCCATATGTGGTCTGTGAAAAGAACACACATGCAATGACACTGGTGGATACATATGTGGTCTCTGAAAAGAACAGACATGCAATGACACTGGTGGATCCATATGTGGTCTGTGAAAAGAACACACATGCAATAACACTGGTGGATCCATATGTGGTCTGTGAAAAGAACACACATGCAATGAACTCTAGTGGATCCATATGGGGTATGTCAAAAGAACACACATGCAATGACACTGGTGGATCCATATGTGGTCTGTGAAAAGAACACACATGCAATGAACTCTGGTGGATCCAAATATGGTATGTGAAAAGAACACATGCAATGACACTGTTGGATCCGTATGTGGTCTGTGAAAAAACAAACATTTCAATGACACTGGTGGATCCATATGTGGTCTGTGAAAAGAACACACATGCAATGACACTGGTGGATCCATATGTGGTGTGTGAAAAGAACACACAAGCAATGAAACTGGTGGATCCATATGTGGTCTGTGAAAACAACACACATGCAATGACACTGGTGGAACCATTTGTGGTCCGTGAAATAAGACACATGCAATGACACCGGTGGAGCCATATGTGGTGTGTGAAAGAACACACATGCAATGAAATCTGGTGGATCTAAATGGGGTTTGTGAAAAGAACACACATGAAATGACACTGGTGTATCCATATGTGGTCTGTGAAAAGAACACACATGCAATGAACTCTAGTGGATCCATATGGGGTATGTGAAAAGAACACACATGCAATGACACCGGTGGATCCATATGTGGTTTGTGAAAAGAACAAACATTTCAATTACACAGGTGGATCCATATGTGGTCTGTGAAAAGAACACACATGCAACGACAATGGTGGATCCATATGTGGTGTGTGAAAAGAACACACAAGCAATGACACCAGTGGATCCATATGTGGTCTATGAAAAGAACACACATGAATGACACTGGTGGATCCATTTGTGGTATGTGAAAAGAACGCACATGCAATGACACTGGTGGATCCATATGTGGTCTGTGAAAAGAACACACATGCAATGAACTCTGGTGGATCCATATGGGGTTTGTGAAAAGAATACACATGCAATGACACTGGTGGATCCATATATGGTGTGTGAAAAGAACACACATGCAATGAACTCTGGTGGATCCATATGTGGTATGCGAAAAGAACACACATGCAATGACACTAGTGGATCCATATGTGGTCTGTGAAAAGAACACACATGCAATGACACTGGTGGATACATATGTGGTCTCTGAAAAGAACACACATGCAATGACACTGGTGGATCCATATGTGGTCTGTGAAAAGAACACACATGCAATGACACTGGTGGATCCATATGTGGTCTGTGAAAAGAGCACACATGCAATGAACTCTAGTGGATCCATATGGGGTATGTGAAAAGAACACACATGCAATGACACCGGTGGATCCATATGTGGTCTGTGAAAAGAACACACATGCAATGAACTCTGGTGGATCCAAATATAGTATGTGAAAAGAACACACATGCAATGACACTGGTGGATCCATATGTGGTCTGTGAATAGAACACGCATGCAATGACACTGGTGAATCCAAATGTGGTCTGTGAAAACAACACACATGCAATGAACTCTGGTGGATCCATATGGGGTCTGCGAAAAGAACACACATGCAATGACACTGGTGGATCCAAATGTGGTCTGTGAAAAGAACACACATGAAATGAATTCTGGTGGATCCATATGGGGTTTGTGAAAAGAACACACATGCAATGACACTGGTGGTTCCATATGAGTTATGTGAAAAGAACACAAACGAAATGACTCTAGTTGTGGTTAATGAAAAGAACACACATGCAATGAACTCTGGTTGATCCATATGTGGTCTGTGAAAAGAACACACATGCAATGACACTAGTGGATCCATATGTGGTCTGTGAAAAGAACAAACATTTCAATGACATTGGTGGATCCATATGTGGTCTGTGAAAACAACACACATGCAATGACACTAGTGGATCCATATGTGGTCTCTGAAATGAACACACATGCAATGACACTGGTGGATCCATATGTGGTCTGTGAAAGAACAAACATGCAATGAACTCTAGTGGATCTAAATGGGGTTTGTGAAAAGAACACACATGCAATGACAATGGTGGATCCAAATGTGGTCTATGAAAAGAACACACATGCAATGAACTCTGGTGGATCCATATGTGGTATGCGAAAAGAACACACATGCAATGACACTAGTGGATCCATATGTGGTCTGTGAAAAGAACACACATGCAATGACACTGGTGGATACATATGTGGTCTCTGAAAAGAACACACATGCAATGACACTGGTGGATCCATATGTGGTCTATGAAAAGAACACACATGCAATGACACTGGTGGATCCATATGTGGTCTGTGAAAAGAGCACACATGCAATGAACTCTAGTGGATCCATATGGGGTATGTGAAAAGAACACACATGCAATGACACCGGTGGATCCATATGTGGTCTGTGAAAAGAGCACACATGCAATGAACTCTGGTGGATCCAAACATAGTATGTGAAAAGAACACACATGCAATGACACTGGTGGATCCATATGTGGTCTGTGAATAGAACACGCATGCAATGACACTGGTGAATCCAAATGTGGTCTGTGAAAACAACACACATGCAATGAACTCTGGTGAATCCATATGGGGTCTGCGAAAAGAACACACATGCAATGACACTGGTGGATCCAAATGTGGTCTGTGAAAAGAACACACATGAAATGAATTCTGGTGGATCCATATGGGGTTTGTGAAAAGAACACACATGCAATGACACTGGTGGTTCCATATGAGTTATGTGAAAAGAACACAAATGAAATGACTCTAGTTGTGGTTAATGAAAAGAACACACATGCAATGAACTCTGGTTGATCCATATGTGGTCTGTGAAAAGAACACACATGCAATGACACTAGTGGATCCATATGTGGTCTGTGAAAAGAACAAACATTTCAATGACACTGGTGGATCCATATGTGGTCTGTGAAAACAACACACATGCAATGACACTGGTGGATCCATATGTGGTGTGTGAATAGAACAGACAAGCAATGACACTGGTGGATCCATATGTGGTCTATGAAAAGAACACACATGCAATGACACTGGTGGATCCATTTGTGGTCTGTGAAAATAAGACACATGCAATGACACCGGTGGATCCATATGTGGTGTGTGAAAGAACACACATGCAATGAAATCTGGTGGATCTAAATGGGGTTTGTGAAAAGAACACACATGAAATGACACTGGTGTATCCATAAGTGGTCTGTGAAAAGAGCACACATGAAATGAACTCTAGTGGATCCATATGGGGTATGTGAAAAGAACACACATGCAATGACACCGGTGGATCCATATGTGGTCCGTGAAAAGAACACACATGCAATGAACTCTGGTGGATCCAAATATAGTATGTGAAAAGAACACACATGCAATGACACTGGTGGATCCATATGTGGTCTGTGAATAGAACACGCATGCAATGACACTGGTGAATCCAAATGTGGTCTGTGAAAACAACACACATGCAATGAACTCTGGTGGATCCATATGGGGTCTGCGAAAAGAACACACATGCAATGACACTGGTGGATCCAAATGTGGTCTGTGAAAAGAACACACATGAAATGAATTCTGGTGGATCCATATGGGGTTTGTGAAAAGAACACACATGCAATGACACTGGTGGTTCCATATGAGTTATGTGAAAAGAACACAAATGAAATGACTCTAGTTGTGGTTAATGAAAAGAACACACATGCAATGAACTCTGGTTGATCCATATGTGGTCTGTGAAAAGAACACACATGCAATGACACTAGTGGATCCATATGTGGTCTGTGAAAAGAACAAACATTTCAATGACACTGGTGGATCCATATGTGGTCTGTGAAAACAACACACATGCAATGACACTGGTGGATCCATTTGTGGTCTGTGAAATGAACACACATGCAATGACACTGGTGGATCCATATGTGGTCTGTTAAAGAACACACATGCAATGACACTGGTGGATCCATTTGTGATCTGTGAAAATAAGACACATGCAATGACACCGGTGGATCCATATGTGGTGTGTGAAAGAACACACATGCAATGAAATCTGGTGGATCTAAATGGGGTTTGTGAAAAGAACACACATGAAATGACACTGGTGTATCCATATGTGGTCTGTGAAAAGAACACATATAAAATGACACTAGTGGATCCATATGTGGTCTGTGAAAAGAACACACATGCAATGCAGAAGGTGGTTGCTTATGTGGTCTGTGAAAAAAAACACATGCAATGACAACGGTGGTTCCAAATATGGTTTATGAAAAGAACACACATGCAATGACACTGGTCGATCCATATGTGGTCTGTGAATAGAACACACATGCAATGACACTGGTGGATCCAAATGTGGTCTTTGAAAAGAACACACATACAATGAACTCTGGTGGATCCATACGGGTTCTGTGAAAAGAACACACATGCAATGACATTGGTGGATCCAAATGTGGTCTATGAAAAGAACACACATGAAATGAACTCTGGTGGATCCATATGGGGTCTGTGAAAAGAACACACAAGCAATGCGACTGGTGGTTCCATATGTGGTCTGTGAGAAGAACACACATGAAATGACTCTAGCTGTGGTTAATGAAAAGAACACAGATGCATTTAAATCTGGTTGATCCATATGTGGTCTGTGAAAAGAACACACATGCAATGACACTACTGGATCCATATGTGGTCTGTGAAAAGAACAAACATTTCAATGACACTGGTGGATCCATATGTGGTCTGTGAAAATAACACACATGCAATGACACTAGTGGATCCATATGTTGTCTGTGAAAAGAACAAACATTTCAATGACACTGGTGGATCCATATGTGGTCTGTGAAAAGAACACACATGCAATGACACTGGTGGATCCATATGTGGTATGTGAAAAGAATAAACAAGCAAATACACTAGTGGATCCATATGTGGTCTGTGAAAAGAACAGACATGCAATAACACTGGTGGATCCATATGTGGTGTGTGAAAAGAACACACTTGAAATGACACAGGTGGATCCACATGTGGTGTGTGAAAAGAACACACATGCAATGACACTGGTAGATCCATATGTGGTCTGTGAAAAGAACAACATGCAATGACACTAGTGCATCCATATGTGGTATGTGAAAAGAATACACAAGCAATGACACTAGTGGATCCATATGTGGTCTGTGAAAAGAACATACATGCAATGGCACTAGTGGATCCATATGTGGTGTGTGAAAAGAACACACATGAAACGACACTGGTGGATCCATATGTGGTGCGTGAAAATAACACACATGCAATGAAACTGGTGGATCCATATGTGGTTTGTGAAACAAACACACATGCAATGAACTCTGGTGGATCCATATGGGGTATGTGAAAAGAACACACATGCAATGACACTGGTGGATCCAAATGTGGTATGTGAAAAGAACACACATGAAATGAACACTGGTGGATCCATATGTGGTCTGTGAAAAGAACACACATGCAATGACACTGGTGGTTCCATATGTGTTCTGTGAAAAGAACACACATGAAATGACTCTAGCTGTGAATAATGAAAAGAACACACATGCATTGAACTCTGGTTGATCCATATGTGGTCTGTGAAAAGAACACACATGCAACGACACTAGTGGATCCATATGTGGTCTGTGAAAAGAACAAACATTTCAATGACACTGGTGGATCCATATGTGGTCTATAAAAAGAACGCACATGTAATGACATTGGTGGATCCATATGTGGTGTGTGATAAGAATAGACATGCAATGACACTGGTGGATCCATATGTGGTCTATGAAAAGAACACACATGCAATGACACTGGTGGATCCATTTGTGGTCTGTGAAAATAACACACATGCAATGAACTCTGGTGGATCCATATGTGGTCTGTGAAAAGAACACACATGCAATAAACTTTGGTGGATCCATATGGGGTCTGTGAAAAGAACACACATGCAATGACACTGGTGGATCCATATGTGGTCTGTGAAAAAATACAAATGAAATCACACTGGTGGATCCATATGTGGTCTGTGAAAAGAATACACATGCAATGACAATGGTGGTTCGATATGTGGTCTGTGAAAAGAACACACATGAAATGACTCTAGCCATGGTTAATGAAAAGAACACACATGCAATGAACTCTGGTTAATCCATATGTGGTCTATGAAAAGAACACACATGCAATGACAATGGTGGATCCAAATGTGGTCTATGAAAAGAACACACATGCAATGAACTCTGGTGGATCCATATGTGGTATGCGAAAAGAACACACATGCAATGACACTAGTGGATCCATATGTGGTATGTGAAAAGAACACACATGCAATGACACTGGTGGATACATATGTGGTCTCTGAAAAGAACACACATGCAATGACACTAGTGGATCCATATGTGGTCTATGAAAAGAACACACATGCAATGACACTGGTGGATCCATATGTGGTCTGTGAAAAGAGCACACATGCAATTAACTCTAGTGGATCCATATGGGGTATGTGAAAAGAACACACATGCAATGACACCGGTGGATCCATATGTGGTCTGTGAAAAGAACACACATGCAATGAACTCTGGTGGATCCAAATATAGTATGTGAAAAGAACACACATGCAATGACACTGGTGGATCCATATGTGGTCTGTGAATAGAACACGCATGCAATGACACTGGTGAATCCAAATGTGGTCTGTGAAAACAACACACATGCAATGAACTCTGGTGGATCCATATGGGGTCTGCGAAAAGAACACACATGCAATGACACTGGTGGATCCAAATGTGGTCTGTGAAAAGAACACACATGAAATGAATTCTGGTGGATCCATATGGGGTTTGTGAAAAGAACACACATGCAATGACACTGGTGGTTCCATATGAGTTATGTGAAAAGAACACAAATGAAATGACTCTAGTTGTGGTTAATGAAAAGAACACACATGCAATGAACTCTGGTTGATCCATATGTGGTCTGTGAAAAGAACACACATGCAATGACACTAGTGGATCCATATGTGGTCTGTGAAAAGAACAAACATTTCAATGACACTGGTGGATCCATATGTGGTCTGTGAAAACAACACACATGCAATGACACTGGTGGATTCATATGTGGTGTGTGAAAAGAACAGACAAGCAATGACACTGGTGGATCCATATGTGGTCTATGAAAAGAACACACATGCAATGACACTGGTGGATCCATTTGTGGTCTGTGAAAATAAGACACATGCAATGACATCGGTGGATCCATATGTGGTGTGTGAAAGAACACACATGCAATGAAATCTGGTGGATCTAAATGGGGTTTGTGAAAAGAACACACATGAAATGACACTGGTGTATCCATAAGTGGTCTGTGAAAAGAGCACACATGAAATGAACTCTAGTGGATCCATATGGGGTATGTGAAAAGAACACACATGCAATGACACCGGTGGATCCATATGTGGTCTCTGAAAAGAACACACATTCAATGAACTCTGGTGGATCCAAATATAGTATGTGAAAAGAACACACATGCAATGACACTGGTGGATCCATATGTGGTCTGTGAGTAGAACACGCATGCAATGACACTGGTGAATCCAAATGTGGTCTGTGAAAACAACACACATGCAATGAACTCTGGTGGATCCATATGGGGTCTGCGAAAAGAACACACATGCAATGACACTGGTGGATCCAAATGTGGTCTGTGAAAAGAACACACATGAAATGAATTCTGGTGGATCCATATGGGGTTTGTGAAAAGAACACACATGCAATGACACTGGTGGTTCCATATGAGTTATGTGAAAAGAACACAAATGAAATGACTCTAGTTGTGGTTAATGAAAAGAACACACATGCAATGAACTCTGGTTGATCCATATGTGGTCTGTGAAAAGAAGACACATGCTATGACACTAGTGGATCCATATGTGGTCTGTGAAAAGAACAAACATTTCAATGACACTGGTGGATCCATATGTGGTCTGTGAAAACAACACACATGCAATGACACTGGTGGATCCATATGTGGTGTGTGAAAAGAACAGACAAGCAATGACACTGGTGGATCCATATGTGGTCTATGAAAAGAACACACATGCAATGACACTGGTGGATCCATTTGTGGTCTGTGAAAATAAGACACATGCAATGACACCGGTGGATCCATATGTGGTGTGTGAAAGAACACACATGCAATGAAATCTGGTGGATCTAAATGGGGTTTGTGAAAAGAACACACATGAAATGACACTGGTGTATCCATAAGTGGTCTGTGAAAAGAGCACACATGAAATGAACTCTAGTGGATCCATATGGGGTATGTGAAAAGAACACACATGCAATGACACCGGTGGATCCATATGTGGTCTGTGAAAAGAACACACATGCAATGAACTCTGGTGGATCCAAATATAGTATGTGAAAAGAACACACATGCAATGACACTGGTGGATCCATATGTGGTCTGTGAATAGAACACGCATGCAATGACACTGGTGAATCCAAATGTGGTCTGTGAAAACAACACACATGCAATGAACTCTGGTGGATCCATATGGGGTCTGCGAAAAGAACACACATGCAATGACACTGGTGGATCCAAATGTGGTCTGTGAAAAGAACACACATGAAATGAATTCTGGTGGATCCATATGGGGTTTGTGAAAAGAACACACATGCAATGACACTGGTGGTTCCATATGAGTTATGTGAAAAGAACACAAATGAAATGACTCTAGTTGTGGTTAATGAAAAGAACACACATGCAATGAACTCTGGTTGATCCATATGTGGTCTGTGAAAAGAACACACATGCAATGACACTAGTGGATCCATATGTGGTCTGTGAAAAGAACAAACATTTCAATGACACTGGTGGATCCATATGTGGTCTGTGAAAACAACACACATGCAATGACACTGGTGGATCCATTTGTGGTCTGTGAAATGAACACACATGCAATGACACTGGTGGATCCATATGTGGTCTGTGAAAGAACACACATGCAATGACACTGGTGGATCCATTTGTGATCTGTGAAAATAAGACACATGCAATGACACCGGTGGATCCATATGTGGTGTGTGAAAGAACACACATGCAATGAAATCTGGTGGATCTAAATGGGGTTTGTGAAAAGAACACACATGAAATGACACTGGTGTATCCATATGTGGTCTGTGAAAAGAACACATATAAAATGACACTGGTGGATCCATATGTGGTCTGTGAAAAGAACACACATGCAATGCAGAAGGTGGTTGCTTATGTGGTCTGTGAAAAAAAACACATGCAATGACAACGGTGGTTCCAAATATGGTTTATGAAAAGAACACACATGCAATGACACTGGTGGATCCATATGTGGTCTGTGAATAGAACACACATGCAATGACACTGGTGGATCCAAATGTGGTCTGTGAAAAGAACACACATACAATGAACTCTGGTGGATCCATACGGGTTCTGTGAAAAGAACACACATGCAATGACATTGGTGGATCCAAATGTGGTCTATGAAAAGAACACACATGAAATGAACTCTGGTGGATCCATATGGGGTCTGTGAAAAGAACACACAAGCAATGCGACTGGTGGTTCCATATGTGGTCTGTGAGAAGAACACACATGAAATGAATCTAGGTGTGGTTAATGAAAAGAACACAGATGCATTTAAATCTGGTTGATCCATATGTGGTCTGTGAAAAGAACACACATGCAATGACACTACTGGATCCATATGTGGTCTGTGAAAAGAACAAACATTTCAATGACACTGGTGGATCCATATGTGGTCTGTGAAAATAACACACATGCAATGACACTAGTGGATCCATATGTGGTCTGTGAAAAGAACAAACATTTGAATGACACTGGTGGATCCATATGTGGTCTGTGAAAAGAACACACATGCAATGACACTGGTGGATCCATATGTGGTATGTGAAAAGAATAAACAAGCAAATACACTAGTGGATCCATATGTGGTCTGTGAAAAGAACAGACATGCAATAACACTGGTGGATCCATATGTGGTGTGTGAAAAGAACACACATGAAATGACACAGGTGGATCCACATGTGGTGTGTGAAAAGAACACACATGCAATGACACTGGTAGATCCATATGTGGTCTGTGAAAAGAACAACATGCAATGACACTAGTGCATCCATATGTGGTATGTGAAAAGAATACACAAGCAATGACACTAGTGGATCCATATGTGGTCTGTGAAAAGAACATACATGCAATGGCACTAGTGGATCCATATGTGGTGTGTGAAAAGAACACACATGAAACGACACTGGTGGATCCATATGTGGTGCGTGAAAAGAACACACATGCAATGAAACTGGTGGATCCATATGTGGTTTGTGAAACAAACACACATGCAATGAACTCAGGTGGATCCATATGGGGTATGTGAAAAGAACACACATGCAATAACACTGGTGGATCCAAATGTGGTATGTGAAAAGAACACACATGAAATGAACTCTGGTGGATCCATATGTGGTCTGTGAAAAGAACACACATGCAATGACACTGGTGGTTCCATATGTGTTCTGTGAAAACAACGCACATGAAATGACTCTAGCTGTGAATAATGAAAAGAACACACATGCATTGAACTCTGGTTGATCCATATGTGGTCTGTGAAAAGAACACACATGCAATGACACTAGTGGATCCATATGTGGTCTGTGAAAAGAACAAACATTTCAATGACACTGGTGGATCCATATGTGGTCTATAAAAATAAAGCACATGTAATGACATTGGTGGATCCATATGTGGTGTGTGATAAGAATAGACAGGCAATGACACTGGTGGATCCATATGTGGTCTATGAAAAGAACACACATGCAATGACACTGGTGGATCCATTTGTGGTCTGTGAAAATAACACACATGCAATGAACTCTGGTGGATCCATATGTGGTCTGTGAAAAGAACACACATGCAATGAACTCTGGTGGATCCATATGGGGTCTGTGAAAAGAACACACATGCAATGACACTGGTGGATCCATATGTGGCCTGTGAAAAAATACACATGAAATCACACTGGTGGATCCATATGTGGTCTGTGAAAAGAATACACATGCAATGACAATGGTGGTTCGATATGTGGTCTGTGAAAAGAACACACATGAAATGACTCTAGCCATGGTTAATGAAAAGAACACACATGCAATGAACTCTGGTTAATCCATATGTGGTCTATGAAAAGAACACACATGCAATGACACTGGTGGATCCATATGTGGTGTGTGAAAAGAATAAACATTTCAATGACACTAGTGGATGCATATGTGGTCTGTGAAAAGAACACACATGCAATGTATAAGATCCCTCCTTTGTAAAGGAAAAGATCCCTGTGATTGCAATGCTAGTCCCTGGATCAATGCTAGCATCCACAGTTTAAGATGAAGTACACAGATACAAAGGTCGTTTATTACAGTCATTCCAGAGATATAACATAGTCTTTTACAACTCATGGCCAAAGGCCTAATACAAGAGTTTATGGAATAAGTAAATAAACATAAGTCTTCATCTTCATGTGCCACAGGCAAGCATGTTGAGTGTAGACTCATGACTCCTAATCATCATCGGAATAACCTGCAACATTACAAGTTACAGCCACAGAGGGTCAATACTTTGGAATAGTATTGGCAAGTGATACCTTAGTATATTTTAAGTGGACTATAATACTATATGCATTTGGCTGGTGGAGCTTAGGCTTGCATTGCTCAAAATAGATTTTTCCTTAACTTTTGAAAATACTAAGTTTTTGTTTTGACAAAATCTTTCCCAAGGCATCTACCAATCAAAGACTGAAGATCCACTCAGGGCATCTACCAATCAAAGACTGAAGTGCTTGGCAAAAACACCCAAGGTATCTACCAATCATAGACTGAAGATCCACTCAAGGCATCTACCAATCAAAGACTAAAGAACCTTTTAACCCTTGTTCACCCACAAGTTTTATTTTGAAATTGGAGTGATGAGATTCTTGAAGCTTCCATGTCTTGATGCTCAAATTGTCCTTTACCAGGGACATGGCTAAGTACTTAGATTTTTTACACTCTACAGAGGTGGTGCACTTTCCCCACAAGACTTGGTTTCCCAAGACAAGATCCTTCAGAAGCCTTTCCTTAGTCAAATGGACGCGCTCCAACCTATCATTCCCACTACCACCAACTGTCCAAGAGACTAAGTTCTAGCAACCTAAGATCATGGCAGAGCCCATATTGCCAAGTGGTTGCACTTGAAGCTTCTCAACATTTGACATCTCAAATCTCTTTGTTCCTGGGTGGCCATCCACAAGTGTGATACACCAGGGTAGTCCATTTAATGGGCCCTGAGTAACCACTCAACATAAACCATTCCTTCCATTTCCACCCAGGTGATTCATTAACTTAGTTGTTTTTGTTAAATAAAAACATAAGTCCTTAGACTTAGAATATTTTTCCATAGTGAATATATAAACCACCCTTGTTTTCTAGTAGCTAGGCTAAGCATAATAGTAATAGGAATCTTGACTTAGGTAATTTTCACTAAGGTTTCACCTAATAGGTTTTCCCATAGCATAGTTTATACTTAGCAAAAATCCATGCAAGTCCTATACTTAGAAAAATAATACTAATGCATATATAAAATATAGGAATGGAATATTCATGATGATATCACTTGCCTTGGTAGTGTGGAGAGTAGCACTCGTCACAATCACAATCACTAGCAAAATCTACACACAAAGTTGTAGCACACAATTACACACAAATATATACAAACAAAGATAATATGAATGCATGCATGCATGAATCTACTAAGTGGTGATTTTTGAAAACTCTACCAAGCAAGTGCAAATTTACAGAAACTTAACAAGTCACAAGTTTGCCAACTAAACAAATTTAACCCTAAAACAAAATACTAAACTAAATCTACACTCAAAAAGGCCTCAAACAAGTTTCTGCAATTTAAACCAATCTAATGGTTACTATTTGCTAAACAAATTGGATAGGCAGAAAGTTCTTGTTTTTCTGAATCCAACGGTATCAAATTTGTAAAATTTGGACGTGTGGATCCAAAGTTACAAGGGTTTGAAGTTTGCAAGAAATTCTGTTTTCAAATTTGTTTTTAAACCTAATAGGGGACACGCGGCGCTGTTTCATTGGTCGATACCGGTTCGGTCGGATCGTGGCTATGGAGCGTTAGATCTAAAGTGGATCGTGCGGTCCAGAGGACATACCTCTTCGGTGTTAAGTGAACTAATCGTGAGCGCCAGATCCAGATCGAACGGTCCTGATCTAATCAACCACAAAGTGGCGGCGCTGCGGTGGCTAGCGGCGGCGGAGCGGTCGGTCGACGACGGAGGCGACGCTACAGGGGGTGAGTGAGAAAGAGGAGTAGCTCACCAGGCTCAGGGGATTACGGCGATGCTCGGGGAGGAGTTGGTCGGGCGAGGGGCGCACGGGGCCGTCCTAGATTGCTCGCCGGAGTTGCTGCGGGCGGCGGTTGGCTCTGGTTGCTGTCGAGGACGAAGCTGTAGATCACCCGGAGGCAAACAAAACACATAGTCAGGAGCGCAAGGTCACGGCGAAGGTGTGTGTGTGAACGAGAGGGGTCGGGGTAGTCTGGTTTACCCGAGGGGTTCCGCCGGAGTAGCAGACAGACGGTGGCGGCTAGTCGACGATGTTGCCGGAGCTACCGTTCATGCGAGGGCCAACGAAGGGTGTTAAAAGAAGCACAGAGGCTCACTGAACCAGATAGCAAGAACGAGAGGCAGAGGGGAGCTCAGAACTCACCGGAATTCGCCGGCGCAGTCGTCGGAGACGGCGGGGCTACAGAGAGTAATTCACGCAGCCTGGTGGCGTTCTGGGTTCGGGGTTTGAGGGAGAAGGGAGAGGAGGCAGAGGGGGTTCATATAGCCTGGTCACGAGCGAGAATTACTCGGCCATTGAATCAAATTAACGCCGTGAATTAAACACAGAAAACGCCCGCGTTGATTTGGGATGAACTGGTCGTGCGGGTGGAGACGATGCTGACGTGGAGGAGGCCCGCTCGTCAGCGAGGTGCGCGAGGTGGAGGTGGGGTCTGCCTGTCAGCGACTGAACGCGTGCGCTCGCGCGTGAGAGAGGAAAAAGGAGATCCCCGGGTGGGCTTGCTGGGCTTGATTCGAAGCTGGGACAGAACTCTGCCGCGCGGCCTTTTTCCTTTGAGAAATCCTTTTCTTTTTCTAAATTCATTTTCTGGAATGAATTTGATATGAATTCAAATCCTTTTGAATTCAAACAGCTTTGGGAATTTTTGCAGGGTTCTGTGGGTTCAATTACAGTCAATAAACTAAGGGGTTACCTTGCAAGGCCTAGTCAAGCTTGGGCTTGGGAATAAACAAAGACTATTGTCTCTAGTTTGAAAATGTTTGAAATAGGGTTTTGAAACTATTTCTAAATTTGAAACTTGGGATAAAATGCTACACTTACTCTTTCCAACAATGGAGGCAAGCAAAAAAGTTCATAGACAATCAATTTTCAAAGGGTGATGGCCAATTGAGATAAATTGCCCACATGAAATCATAGCACAAGCTTATGCATCTAAATGATTTTGAGAAAAACCCTAAATGAATGAAGGATGCAGGGATGATATGGATGAGTTTTTGAAACATGATTTTTAGGGATGTTACAATCTAACCCCCTTAAGATGAATCTCGCCCTCGAGATTCGGATTGGCTAGCAAATAGGTGAGGGTGGTCTTTCCGAAGATCATCTTCTCTTTCCCATGTTGCTTCTTCTTCGGAATGATGGTTCCATTGTACTTTGCAAAACTTGATAGTCTTTGTCCTTGTGACTCTTTCTGCGGTCTCAAGAATCTTGACAGGCTTTTCTTCATAGGTGAGATCACTTTCTAGTTGAACTTCCTCCAAAGATATGGTATCCTTCAAAGAAGATCCTTCCATCTCCGGGTGACATTTCTTAAGCTGACTCACATGAAAAACATTATGGACTGCTAATAAAGATGCTGGCAGTTCGATTTCATATGCAGCTTCTCCCTTGCGACTTAGAATGTTGAATGGTCCAACATATCTTGGTGCTAACTTTCCTTTGACTCCAAATCTTTTCACTCCACGAAGTGGTGATACTCTAAGATAAGCTCTATCCCCAACTTCGTAAGTGACTTCTCTACGCTTAGCATCTGCATAGCTTTTCTATCGAGACTGTGCTATCTTCAACCTGTCTCTAACCAATTTGACTTTTTCTTCGGCGTCTTTGATAAGATCTGGTCCAAACAAATTTCTTTCTCACACACCATTCCATAGCAATGGGGTGGTACACTTTCTTCCGTAGAGAAACTCAAATGGTGCCATCCCAATGCTAGATTGGTGATTGTTGTTGTAAGAGAACTCTGCGTAAGGCAGACTTTCATCCCAACTTGCTCCATAGTCTAGGGCACATGCCCTCAACATGTCTTATTAGTCCTTTCTGTTTGTCCATCAGTTTGAGGATGAAAAGCAGTGCTGAATTCCAATCTCGTCCCTAAAGATTCATGAAGCTGTCTCCAAAAGTGAGAAGTGAACTGAGTTCCTCTATCAGACACAATACTCTTAGGTACACCGTGAAGGCATACAATTCTGTTCATGTACATTTTGGCTAACTTGGCACTGGTATAAGTTGTCTTTACGGGTATAAAATGAGCCACTTTAGTTAGGCGATCCACTACTACCCATATGGAATCATACCCTGACCTGGTCCTTGGTAATCCGGTAATGAAATCCATACCAATATTTTCCCACTTCCATTCAGGAATAGGCATTGGTTGAAGCAAACCTGCTGGTTTGTGATGCTCCGCTTTCACTCTACTACACACATCACACAAAGCAATGTGTTCAGCGATGTCCCTTTTGAGATTGTTCCACCAAAATCTTTCTTTCATATCTATGTACATTTTGGTGTTTCCCGGGTGAATAGAACACGGAGAGTTATGGGCTTCTTGTAGACTCTGTTTCCGCAATTCCGGATCTTGTGGAACACAAATACATTTCCCGTGCCATAAAGTACCTTGTTCATCCATATGGAAACTTTTAGCTTTCCCTTGGCTAATCTTTTCCTTAATCTCTTCGATTTCTTTATCCATCTTTTGGGCTTCTTTAATCTTATCCAACAGAGTGGGTTGAACATCCAAAGACATGAGATGTCCTTCCGGCACAATCTCCAACCTGAGTTCCTTGAATTACTTACACAAGTCATCTGGCAATTCACCTTTGGTAAGGCCATTTACAAACGCCTTACGACTTAGAGCATCTGCTATTACATTTGCTTTACCGGGGTGGTATTGCAAACTCAAGTCGTAATCCTTGATAAGTTCCAGCCATCTCCTTTGTCTCATATTGATTTCCTTCTGGGTGAAGATATACTTCAAACTCTTATGATCGGTGAATACTTCACAACGTTTTCCCAAAAGGTAATGTCTCCATGTTTTGAGTGCATGGACAACAGCGGCTAACTCTAAATCATGAGTAGGATAATTTACTTCATGAGTTTTGAGTTGTCTCGAGGCATAAGCCACAACTTTTCCGCCTTGCATAAGTACGGCACCTAATCCTTGATGCGACGCATCACAATACACTTGGAAATCCTTTTCTAAATCTGGTAGGCACAGAACTGGTGCTGACACAAGTCTCTTCTTTAATTCTTGAAAGCTGAGTTCACATCCTTCAGACCAAGCAAATTTCTTATCTTTCTTTAACAATTCTGTCATTGGTTTAGCAACCTTAGAAAATTTTTCTATGAATCTCCTGTAGTAACCTGCTAAACCAAGGAAGCTACGAACCTCTTTTACATTCTTAGAGGATTCCCATTCTATCACAGCTGAAACTTTAGCAGGGTCAACTGCTACACCATCCTTTGTCATAACGTGACCAAGAAATCCAACTTCCTCTAACCAAAACTCACACTTGCTGAATTTGGCATAAATCTTATGTTCCCTTAGTTTCTCAAGTATCAAGCGTAGATGTCTTTCATGCTCTTCCTTGCTCTTGGAGTAGACTAAGATGTCATCGATGAAAACGACAACGAACTTGTCGAGAAATTCCATGAACACTTTGTTCATCATATTCATGAAGTATGATGGAGCGTTGGTTAAACCAAAAGGCATCACAGTGTACTCATACAATCCATACCTTGTGGTGAATGCTGTTTTAGGTATGTCTTGCTCTCTTATCTTGAGTTGAAAATAGCCTGACCGAAGATCAATCTTTGAGAACACACATGCTCCTTCTAGCTGATCAAACAAGTCATTTATTCTTGGCAAAGGATATTTGTTCTTGATGGTTACCTCGTTGAGAGAACGGTAATCTATGCATAATCTTTGAGTTCTGTCTCTCTTTTCTACGAACAAAACTGGAGCTCCCCAAGATGAAGAACTTGGCTGGATGAATCCTTTCTGCAATTGTTCTCCAAGTTGTTTCTTGAGTTCCTTAAGTTCGTCAACTGACATTTTATAAGGCCTCTTAGCTCTTGGTCCAGAACCTGGTACCAAGTCTATTATAAACTCTACATCTCTATCTGGTGGCATTCCCGGCAACTCTTCCGGAAACACATCCGGATATTCACACACAATTGGCACACTGTCCATGCTAACCCCCTTAAGAGAATTTAGCTTACTTCCTTTAGATTTAAAATTGGACTTAAATTTTATCCTCTTACCTTCAGGGGTTGTGAGTGAAACTGTACGATTGGCACAATCTAGTACTCCCTCATACTTAGCCATCCAATCCATTCCCAAAATTACATCCAATCCTTGGGAATTCAGGATTATTAGGTTTACTGGAAACTTATGTTTTCCGATCTCTATTACTAGATCCCGGCATCCAAGACTCACTATCATATCTCCTCCCGGAGAGCTAACTTTTATCGGACACCCAATGTTTTCAGATGCAAACCCGTTTCTATCAACAAATGCCTTTGATATGAATGAATGAGATGCACCAGTATCAAAGAGTACAAATGCTGAGATGGAATTGAGTCTGAACTTACCAGCAACAGCATCAGGCTCTTCATAGACCTCCTCCACATTGATGTGGTTAACCTGTCCTTTCTGAAAAGGATTGGGCTTGTTAGGTCCTTCAACTTTCTTTTCAGGGCACTCATTAGCATAATGCCCCAGCTTCTTGCATTTGAAGCATTCAACCTGACTGATGTCCATTTTAGGCTGGTTTCTACTTCCACTTCCACTATGGTGGCTCTTATGCCCACTCTTGTGATTCTTGTACTTATCATTGTCATGACTGCGGTGATGCTTGTTGTCATGACGGTTGTGGTTGTGGTGCTTGTTAAATTTCCCATGCTTGTGGGATCCTGAGCTGACACTATCATCATAGTGAGATCGTTTATGGGACAATCCCGAGCTGTGTTTGTCGGAGTGTTTCCTCTTCCTACTCTCGACTTGCTTCATTTTATTCTCCACAATAACAGCCTTGTCACACAGCGACTGATAAGTTGGAACATATGCCACAGACAGCTGCAGATTCAGCTCATCATTCAAGCCTTCCAGAAACTTTTCCTTCCTTTTGGCATCATTGTCAACCTCATCCGGTGCATAGCGCGCCAGATTGTTGAACTCTTCAATATATTCAGCCACGCTGTGGTGGCGCTGCTTCAGGTTGTGAAACTCCTTCTTTTTCAGGCTCATCATTCCTGGTGAGATATGAGTAGTGCGAAAACCATCTTCAAAGATAGCCCAAGTCACCTCATCAATAGGTGTGGTGATTTGGAAATTGTCCCACCATGTTGCGGCTAGTCCTTCCAACAGATGAGCTGCGAACCTGACTTTTTCAGCATCCGTGCAACCCACGGTCACTAAGTCTTTGTTCACAGAATGTAGCCAATCATTGGCCACCATGGGATCAGTCGATCCTAAGAACTTAGCTGGCCTCAGACGCAGAAATCTGGTGAGCATATCAAAACCTGGAGGGTTGTTGTTGTTGTTATTGTTGTTGTTATTGGGGTTGTTGTTGTTGGGGTTGTTGTTGTTCTGGTTCTGGATGCACGTCGTCATCATTTGCATAAGCTGTGTCTGCGCATTCATCATTTGTTGCATTTCCGGGGTAATGTTGGGGTTGGGGTTGGGGTTTGCGCGACGGGGAGGCATCTGTGGTTTATTCATATAGAGATAAGAATGAGATACCCTTACATGATTTATGCACAATACATTACTCAAACAAACACATAACATGCAACACAAGGATAAAAGCTCAACAACAAAATAACATAAGTCTCAAAGTAAAAACACACAAGTGGCAAGCCATCCACATGTCGGATGATCCAATAACAAGTTCACAAATAACAAGTACGGTAAATAAAGATAACTGAGTAGTCAAGTCTACTCGTCAGCCTCAATCTCCTCCTCGACAAAAGTAAGACCTGCGTTCTCCATTGCGGTCTTGTTCTCCTCGATGGTAGTGGTCAAAGAGTCGATCTTGGCCTTGAGAGCCCTCTTCTGGGAACAAAGCCTCTCAATCACTGTCTGCTGCTGCTCTAACTCGAAGTCCTTGGACTGCAGTTCCTCGGTCATATCACGGATCCTCTTGTTCCTATCCTGGACACGTTTCTCTTGACTCTTGAACTTACGGTCTTGGGTCTCGAACTTCGCCTCCATCTCCTTGACTATCTCGTCCTGCTGCGTGAAGAGCTTGTCCTTCTCGCAAAGCTGCACCTGGAGCTCGTCATTACTAAGCATGACGTTGGTCCTATCGAAATCCACGTGCCTAATAAGAGTCTCTAAGTCCTGGAGGTACAGGCGTATCGGCTCTGCTGTGACCCTCGAGTCGTCCTCAAAGTCAATGGACTCTCCGTCATCATCACGCCTTCCGAAGGCGTGGAAGTGAGTACCTCTAACCTGTCGGGAGTGACGGCCTAACAGACGTCCTATCAGATCCTGCATGACAACCTCCATGCCTCTCTCCTTATCATCGTGCATAAGCTTGAAGACGATGGCCTCCGTAGTGGGCTCAGTCTGGCATCCTGGCTGGTTCACCTTGAAGCCCCAGAGGTCCTTCCTCTCAAACTTGGTGAGTGGGTGCACCATAATGATAGGAATAGGGAGATCGAGTAAAGTAGTAAGCTCTACGATACGAGGACCAAAACGGGTAGCCTGGAACTCCTCAACAGTGCTGATGGCAATAGGCATCTATTTATAAGATTGAAAAAGTTAGAACAACACAATTTAAGATAAACAAGACAAACATTCCTATACATTCTTGGAACACACAAAAATCATACAAGTCATGCATACAAGAATCCATTACATCAACCAAGGTTCAAACTTATTTAAGGTATCATTTTGGAAAATAAGGTGATAGGTGGTGGTCCAACTAACGAAGTGCGTTTACAGACCTATCTCACTGGATCTGGTGGCTAACACAATGTTCCTAGTGGCAATCACCCTATCTTGTTCACATGCTTCTATCACTAAGTCTATAATATCTCCTCTTAAGTTTTGGTTGGTGACTTCCAACTCTTGGGTATGTTCCTTCTCTTTCTCTAAGTCTTTTTGGAGGTTGAGCATCTTGCACTTGACTCTAGCACTTAGTACTTTGATAGTCTTCCAAGCTGCTTCTTTTGCTGACTCAAAGAATGTGGTGTGCATAAAAGTGTTGGTGTACATGCAGAAGCCCTTTTCTTTGTGGTTGTCTTCCTTGTTTTTGTACAGGTGAAGTTGCACCCACCAATACTCCACTTCTTCCTCCATCACTGGAAAGCCCTTATACACAGCTGCACCATGTACTCCCATGGTCTCCATGAGGTCCTTGAGAATCTTGGGAAACTCAGTCTCACACTCCAAGGTCATGGTCATGAGTGGTCCTTTCTTCACGGCTTCGTTGATGGAGTTCATCTACAAATAGAGATGAGAATGAGAAGATTAGAAAAGTTTACGAGAAGAATAGACAAGTGTAGAAGAAGTCAAAAAAAATTTCCTTAGTGGTTTCCAATCCTAGGGTCATAATCCTACAGGCAACACAGTGCTCTGATACCATCTATAAGATCCCTCCTTTGTAAAGGAAAAGATCCCTGTGATTGCAATGCTAGTCCCTGGATCAATGCTAGCATCCACAGTTTAAGATGAAGTACACAGATACAAAGGTCGTTTATTACAGTCATTCCAGAGATATAACATAGTCTTTTACAACTCATGGCCAAAGGCCTAATACAAGAGTTTATGGAATAAGTAAATAAACATAAGTCTTCATCTTCATGTGCCACAGGCAAGCATGTTGAGTGTAGACTCATGACTCCTAATCATCATCGGAATAACCTGCAACATTACAAGTTACAGCCACAGAGGGTCAATACTTTGGAATAGTATTGGCAAGTGATACCTTAGTATATTTTAAGTGGACTATAATACTATATGCATTTGGCTGGTGGAGCTTAGGCTTGCATTGCTCAAAATAGATTTTTCCTTAACTTTTGAAAATACTAAGTTTTTGTTTTGACAAAATCTTTCCCAAGGCATCTACCAATCAAAGACTGAAGATCCACTCAGGGCATCTACCAATCAAAGACTGAAGTGCTTGGCAAAAACACCCAAGGTAAATACCAATCATAGACTGAAGATCCACTCAGGGCATCTACCAATCAAAGACTGAAGAACCTTTTAACCCTTGTTCACCCACAAGTTTTATTTTGAAATTGGAGTGATGAGATTCTTGAAGCTTCCATGTCTTGATGCTCAAATTGTCCTTTACCAGGGACATGGCTAAGTACTTAGATTTTTTACACTCTACAGAGGTGGTGCACTTTCCCCACAAGACTTGGTTTCCCAAGACAAGATCCTTCAGAAGCCTTTCCTTAGTCAAATGGACGCGCTCCAACCTATCATTCCCACTACCACCAACTGTCCAAGAGACTAAGTTCTAGCAACCTAAGATCATGGCAGAGCCCATATTGCCAAGTGGTTGCACTTGAAGCTTCTCAACATTTGACATCTCAAATCTCTTTGTTCCTGGGTGGCCATCCACAAGTGTGATACACCAGGGTAGTCCATTTAATGGGCCCTGAGTAACCACTCAACATAAACCATTCCTTCCATTTCCACCCAGGTGATTCATTAACTTAGTTGTTTTTGTTAAATAAAAACATAAGTCCTTAGACTTAGAATATTTTTCCATAGTGAATATATAAACCACCCTTGTTTTCTAGTAGCTAGGCTAAGCATAATAGTAATAGGAATCTTGACTTAGGTAATTTTCACTAAGGTTTCACCTAATAGGTTTTCCCATAGCATAGTTTATACTTAGCAAAAATCCATGCAAGTCCTATACTTAGAAAAATAATACTAATGCATATATAAAATATAGGAATGGAATATTCATGATGATATCACTTGCCTTGGTATTGTGGAGAGTAGCACTCGTCACAATCACAATCACTAGCAAAATCTACACACAAAGTTGTAGCACACAATTACACAGAAATATATACAAACAAAGATAATATGAATGCATGCATGCATGAATCTACTAAGTGGTGATTTTTGAAAACTCTACCAAGCAAGTGAAAATTTACATAAACTTAACAAGTCACAAGTTTGCCAACTAAACAAATTTAACCCTAAAACAAAATACTAAACTAAATCTATACTCAAAAAGGCCTCAAACAAGTTTCTGCAATTTAAACCAATCTAATGGTTACTATTTGCTAAAAAAATTGGATAGGCAGAAAGGTCTTGTTTTTCTGAATCCAACGGTATCAAATTTGTAAAATTTGGACGTGTGGATCCAAAGTTACAAGGGTTTGAAGTTTGCAAGAAATTCTGTTTTCAAATTTGTTTTTAAACCTAATAGGGGACACGCGGCGCTGTTTCATTGGTCGATACCGGTTCGGCCGGATCGTGGCTGTGGAGCGTTAGATCTAAAGTGGATCGTGCGGTCCAGAGGACATACCTCTTCGGTGTTAAGTGAACTAATCGTGAGCGCCAGATCCAGATCGAACGGTCCTGATCTAATCAACCACAAAGTGGCGGCGCTGCGTTGGCTAGCGGCGGCGGAGCGGTCGGTCGACGACGGAGGCAACGCTACAGGGGGTGAGTGAGAAAGAGGAGTAGCTCACCAGGCTCAGGGGATTACGGCGATGCTCGGGGAGGAGTTGGTCGGGCGAGGGGTGCACGGGGCCGTCCTAGATTGCTCGCCGGAGTTGCTGCGGGCGGCGGTTGGCTCTGGTTGCTATCGAGGACGAAGCTGTAGATCACCCGGAGGCAAACAAAACACATAGTCAGGAGCGCAAGGTCACGGCGAAGGTGTGTGTGTGAACGAGAGGGGTCGGGGTAGTCTGGTTTACCCGAGGGGTTCCGCCGGAGTAGCAGACAGACGGTGGCGGCCAGTCGACGATGTTGCCGGAGCTACGGTTCATGCGAGGGCAAACGAAGGGTGTTAAAAGAAGCACAGAGGCTCACTGAACCAGATAGCAAGAACGAGAGGCAGAGGGAAGCTCAGAACTCACCGGAATTCGCCGGCGCAGTCGTCGGAGACGACGGGGCTACAGAGAGTAATTCACGCAGCCTGGTGGCGTTCTGGGTTCGGGGTTTGAGGGAGAAGGGAGAGGGGCAGAGGGGGTTCATATATCCTGGTCACGAGTGAGAATTACTCGGCCATTGAATCAAATTAACGCCGCGAATTAAACACAGAAAACGCCCGCGTTGATTTGGGGATGAACTGGTCGTGCGGGTGGAGATGATGCTGACGTGGAGGAGGCCCGCTCGTCAGCGAGGTGCGCGAGGTGGAGGTGGGGTCTGCCTGTCAGCGACTGAACGCGTGCGCTCGCGCGTGAGAGAGGAAAAAGAAGATCCCCGGGTGGGCTTGCTGGGCTTGATTCGAAGCTGGGCCAGAACTCTGCCGCGCGGCCTTTTTCCTTTGAGAAATCCTTTTCTTTTTCTAAATTCATTTTCCGGAATGAATTTGATATGAATTCAAATCCTTTTGAATTCAAACAGCTTTGGGAATTTTTGCAGGGTTCTGTGGGTTCAAATACAGTCAATAAACTAAGGGGTTACCTTGCAAGGCCTAGTCAAGCTTGGGCTTGGGAATAAACAGAGACTATTGTCTCTAGTTTGAAAATGTTTGAAATAGGGTTTTGAAACTATTTCTAAATTTGAAACTTGGGATAAAATGCTACACTTACTCTTTCCAACAATGGAGGCAAGCAAACAAGTTCATAGACAATCAATTTTCAAAGGGTGATGGCCAATTGAGATAAATTGCCCACATGAAATCATAGCACAAGCTTATGCATCTAAATGATTTTGAGAAAAACCCTAAATGAATGAAGGATGCAGGGATGATATGAATGAGTTTTTGAAACATGATTTTTAGGGATGTTACACAATGACAGTGGTGGATCCATATGTGGTGTGTGAAAAGAACAGACAAGCAATGAACACTGGTGGATCCATATGTGGTCTGTAAAAATAACACACATGCAATGACACTAGTGGATCCATATGTGGTCTATGAAAAGAACAAACATTTCAATGACACTGGTGGATCCATATGTGGTCTGTGAAATGAACACACATGCAATGACACTTGGTGGACCCATATGTGGTGTGTGAAAAGAACAGACAAGCAATGACACTGGTGGATCCATATGTGGTCTGTGAAAAGAACACACATGCAATGACACTGGTGGTTCCATATGTGGTCTGTGAAAAGAACACACATGCAATGACATTGGTGGATCCAAATGTGGCATGTCACTACAACAGATCCTAGAATCGGTGATGAATTGCCTGGTGACAAAATTCAGAATCGTCACCGAAAGTAACCATAGGTGACAGATTAGTTTTGGGCGTCACGTATGCTTGATAATGCGTGACGGTCGCGTTTCGCGTCATGGCAAACCGTCGCCGATTATCCACACGACGGATTTTAGAGCGTCGTAGATTAAGCCGTCACCGATTGTTCGTGGGACCAATGAGTTAGCAATTGTGTTAAAAACGATAATTACAAAGTAAAACGTTTCGTTACCGCTGGGCTACCATTCGGTTTTTGAATTGTTTGATTAGCCTACCATTTTGTAAACTCTATGTGCAGTACGTGGCATGTACTAACACGGATCGTTATAGTTAGGACTTGTGCGATCTTCCAAACAGTTTTCTTCTCTGTTCTTGCGAACGAGTGCCATCAAGGGTATCCCTTGTCTAGGCGATCACGACATTCGCTGGCCCTTCATCTACAAGTCCCGGTGACCTGCGCCTACGTGATCACGACGATCGATCACGATCCCAGCTAGCGAGGCTTCACGGCAGGCCGGCGCACAGCGATAGGAAGCACATGTGAGTTCCTTTGAGATCTGTTATGAAATTGATTTGGATTGGTGTTTATGTTACACATTGTGATTTATTTGGACTTTGGTAACCAATTTTCACATCGATTAGTACAAATTGAGTGGCATCATGACTCGAGTGGAACACATTATATATATTTTTGTAGGCGATGGATCGACAGTGGATTACTCATGGGCGCAAGTTCACCCCTTTTTACATACAAGGTGTCCGCGAGTTTATGGAGTTTGCGCGCGCAAACTGCAATGAAGGTGCATCAATATTATGCCCATGCCAAAAATGCCTTAATATTACGCAGCAGACTCAGGACACTGTTGAGTATCACTTACACGTAAATGGTATGGCTGTTTCGTACACAAAGTGGAGTTGTCATGGAGAAGATGATGGTCCTGATGAAAACTACGATCATAGTTTGTATCAAAGCGATGACGATGATGATTATGATGATGGAAATGATAATCATAATGATCATGTTGACAAGATGTTAGATGAGCTGCATGATTCTGGTGACAGAGGCCCAAGTGACACTAATTTTTATGCAAACCTCATCGAAGAAGCTAAGAAAGAGCTTCACGAGGGATGCACCACTGAGACGAGGTTGTCATTCATTATGAAGATGCTTTACATGAAATCATACAACCGGGTCACAAATAGAGCTTTTGATCAATTTATGGCTGTCTTATGTGCTGGTTTGCCAAAAGTGAATTTTCCCTAGTCCTATGCTGAAGCTAAGAGTGTTCTTTCTGAGGTTGGGCTTGCTTATGACACAATTCATGTTTGCAAGTATGACTGTGCTCTGTTTTGGGGAGACCATGCCAAAAAAACTCATTGTCCCGAGTGTGGATTTGCATGGTGGAAAGACCCGGAAGCAAAGAGAAAGATTCCCCACAAGGTGCTTTGATACTTTCCTATAATCCCAAGGTTACAGAGGTTTTTTGTTTCCAAGGAAGCATCGATGAACACCAAGTGGCACAAGGAGAAGAGGGTTGCACAACCGGGTATTTTGAAGCACCCAGCTGATGGTGAAGCATGGAAGCACTTTTACAAGGAGTTTGGATGGTTTGCTTCAGATGCCCGTAACATAAGGCTTGGTATTGCGACAGATGGATTCAACCCATACGGAAACATGAGTAGTTCATACAGTATGTGGCCAGTTTTTGTCATTCCATACAACTTCCCACCATGGATGTGCGTGGATCAATCCAACTTCATGATGTCATTGCTAATCCCTGGAAAAAATTCACCATTAAAGGATTTTCATGTATTGATGCAGCCATTGATAAAAGATATGATGAAGCTATGGAGTAGCATGGGCACATATGATGCGTGCACAGGTAGAGAGTTTCCGTTGCATGTTGCGTTTCTTTGGTCGATTCATGACTATCCTGGATATGCCACGATGTCTGGCCGTAGCACAAGAGGGTTTTTCGCATGTGCGCACTGCGATAAGGATCCTTGCTACGAGTCTTTGCATAATAAAATTGGTTATATTGGTCATCATCGATTTCTGCCTCACGATCACAAGTGGAGGAGTAGCATAGCCTTCAATGGAAATCCTGAACCTAAGGATGCACCAACAAGTTTCACACTTGCAGAAAGAGAGGAGAGGGTATAGAGAGTTCAGGATTACAGGCCAGGGAAAAATCCATCAACTAGGAAGAGAAAGCGTGGCATGACTGGTGAGCCAACCTGGCACCTCAAGATCAGCTTATATGATCTGCCATACTGGTCAAGATTGAAGTTTGTTCACAACCTAGATGTGATGCACATTGATAAGAACATATTGGACAATATCCTTGGTAACCTTCTTGAGCTTGATGGAAAGAACAAGGACACTGTTGGTGGTAGAATGGATTTGGAGAAATTTAATGTCAGGTAGAAGTTCTAGATGAAACCTGAGGCCAAGGGTTTTTCAAAGGAGAAAGCACCGTGGACACTTCAAAAGGAAGGCAAACAAAAATTGTGCAAGTATTTGGCCAACACTAGGTTCACAGATGGTTTTGCTAGAAACTTAGCAAGATGTGTGGACATCCTAGGGGGTAAAGTGCACGGTTTGAAGACGCATGACTGCCACATACTTATGCAGCGTGTGTTGCCAGCTGGTCTGAGAGGGATTGCATCAAAGGCGATGTATGAGACCATTGCTAAACTGGGAAACTTTTTCAGGGAGTTGTGTGCCAAAACTCTAAGAGCATCTGTGCTGTGTGGAATGAAGGTTGAAATTGTCATAATTCTTTGCAAGCTTGAGCTGCTATTTCCCCCATCATTCTTTGATGTAATGGTGCACCTGGCTATTCATCTACCTGATGAGGCACTTCAGAGGGGGCCTGTTCAATATGGTTGGATGTATCCAGTTGAAAGAAGGCTCGGGTACCTGAAATCAACTGTGTGTAGCAAATCAAGGCCTGAAGGTTCAATTGCTGAGGGATATATCGTGGATGAGTGCTTGCATCATTGCTCTAAATTCTTGGACGATGTCATAGAAACCAGACATAACAAGCCTGAGAGGAACCAAGATAAGAAACAAAGAGTTGATCTGCTAAAGTTTGATATTTTTTCAGATGGAGCTAGAGGTTTAGGACTATCCAAGTTGAAGTATTTTCCCAAAGAATTTGACAGTATGGTTTGGTATGTACTTCAGAACTGTGATGAGGCACACAATTATATTCGGTAGGTCTATTTACCTTTTTATTAATCATTCAAAATTTTCAGTAATACTTTGTGTTATAGCAGTACCATTACTAATTTGTTTTTGTTTTTTAGGAATTTCCGACAAAAACTACAGAACAGGGGTGTGGACAACATTGAGGCAGAACTAGAGAAAGAATTCCCTGCATGGTTTAAAAAACATGTCAGTAATTTGGACAATGCTCCAGAAGATTTAAAATCACTAGCACTTGGTCCAGATGCTCGTGTAGTTGTACACCCGATGTGCAATGTAAATGGCGCTAGGTTCTGTTCCGTCGAGCGTGAGAAGAACATGAGGACTCAAAGTCAAGCATAATGACAAGGGGATCCGTTTCTGACGAACAAGATCAAGAATACTACGGTGTGATGAAGGAGGATCAGTACCCAAGAAACAAGCACGACGACATATCCGTGTTCTTGTTCCGCTGTGATTGGTTTGACCTTAGAAGTAGGAAAACTACGGAGATGAAGGATGATGGATACTTTAAAAGCATCAATACGTCTGTATTGTGGTACAAGAACGCCCCTTTCATATTATCTCACCAAGCAGAAACTTGTTTTTACTTGGAAGACACAAAATTTGGTGATCCTTGGAAGGTGGTGCAAACTTTCAAGCATAGGAATGTATACGATGTTCCAGAAAAAGATGATGAAGGCAATGCAGGTGCATACCAAGAAGACCTAGGCTCGGAAGATCCCATTGTTCACCAAATTGAGGACGAGGAAGATGAATATATTGATGATCATGAAGATGACATGGCTGATCGCTCTGGTGATGTGATATTTGTTGACTCTCAGACTGTTAGACAACTAGCAGGGAAAAATGCTATAAACAATGATATGGACCTGAGCGACGAAGAACAAGAAGACTTGGAACCGGTTATCGATGAATTTGGGAGGAGCATTTCAGATGTTGATAGTGATATTGACTAGTACCTTGTGAAAATGCGTTACTAAAATACTAGCACGCAGTTGTACTGTTTGATACTAGTTATGGAGACTGTTGTATTCAATTCCTAGTAACCATGTTATACACAAAATTATTAATTACAATGATATATATGGTCGTACCTAGATGTTTTTGCTTGTTTTTGTCATACTTACTTCGAGCAGCAAAATGGATTTACTGGAGATAGATACTTCTTTACGTGACACAACCTACGCGACCGACATGTACGTCTAGTAAGTTGTGCACGCATAAAATTTGTAGCTCATAAAATATTCATAGATACTGATGAAATGAACTCAATTAACACGATTTCACTATAATTGGCAGCAACGATAGGCATAATATATTTCAGCTCATAAAAAATTTAATAGTACCATTACACTTAACCATGTCTTCAGACATACTAATGCCACATAATGAAAGGACCGTAAAATATTGTCTTAATATCTCATATTATTAGGTCGACAAATGACCCATGACCATCATAGTGAAAATGATCAAGGCTACTAAAGTTCCACATTTGGAACATAGAAGGCAAATAGGAAAGCCCCCTTACGTCCCACGTACAGCATGAAAAACATCTTATCTCCAATTCGCCGAAAATCCTCCTCCTGTGACATCACTTCCCTCCACCCAGCGCAGCATACTCGGCCATCCTCAGGAGAAATTGAGTACGACCCTTTGACCTTTGTGTATTTATCACACATAATTGTGATATTACCATATTCAGCCATGTCTTCAGGGACAAGGCGTCGCGGGAGTTTCTGTTCTTGGTCCACATGCACAATGTGAAAATTTGTTAATCGGAAAATTACAGGCACAACAAAGTAGATCACTCATACTTACCAGATCTTTCTTCACGCAATTTGTCCAGCTTAATGTGTGGATCAGAGACTCACGTTTTCCAACTTGATAAGGCCCAGCTCCATGTTCATCAACCAGCGTGTCAATGATGTCAACATTGCTGACCACTAACTCCATCATTCTCCAGTTAATTATGGTTCCATCAGTGGCATGCATAGCGTCAAGTATGCCTTTCTTATCCTGGGTCAGATTGCAATATGCTGTACAAGTTCAAATACTTAATTAAATAAATATTACTGAATCAAAATTAAGATTAATGCATGGTAGGTACGTCAATATTAAGATTGTTTAGGAACAAGGAAAAAATATCATGCTAAACACAAAGCAACTACTTCTTTTTTCATAAGGAAAAAACTAGAGACAATTCCATCGGTGACATTCTACACATTACAAAGTAGACTAGAAACCGAGCAAAATGGGTGAACCTAAATATTTTAGTGGATCTACATATATACATCCATTTTATACAAACTCGTAAACATCGTATATTTCTAAACGGAGGGCGTACTTCAAATAAGCAGTTACTTACATGGGTGGGTGATCTGTAGGTTGATCGACGTCACAGGGGTAGATGGACCTTGTGTGTCGGTAGAGAAGACAAGCTCCGTTCCAACATCCAGATTGTAGACTCTAGCAAATTCTCTCCAATATTGGCCTTCAAGATATGTTCTACCATCCTTGTTGATACAATCAACGTTGAATTCGAACCCTTCTTCCGTAACCACCTCGACCACAAAATCATTCTCGTGGTCGACAGAGTCGATGGCAAACTTCTTAAGGAAATTCGCTCTAGCATAGCAGGGTATTAACTGAAGAAAAATGGAACATGTTTACTACATGACAAACTAACAGATGCTATAATTCATGACAAAAGGGTGGAACAGGAAAGACTGATGATAATACAAAAAATAAAACCAGTACCGTCATTTCTTCAAAATTCTCTACAAGGGTGAGAACGAAAAAGGACTTGATCTTGTCGCCCAGGCCGCACAGACCCTTGGTGTCAAAACACCAAGGACACTACGAATCAAAAAAATAAAATTTAAAGATCATTGGCCGTACATTTTTTTCCAAATAGATCCAGTACATGCAAACTAGATAGGTTAGATTTTTACCGCAATGATCTTGCCCTTCGCCATCCCTCTCTCTTGACAGATCTGCGGCCTAGGCAAAGGTGGTTTAGATGGTGGCGCTAACTCCAACTATGCCTTTAGGGTTTGTTGGATGGAGAGCGTATATATATATGGTCCGACTATGCTTGCATGCCGGGCCTGGACCCAGTTGTAAGCTTAATTTGTGGGCTCGACGTGATTAGCTTTAGCCGTTAGGAAAAACAAGGAAATATATTGATTACATTTAGTGCGCAGAGCAAGGAAATTAATTTGGTTTTTATTGCTCTGACTTAGTCGTCATAGTTAGGTCCTGTAAGATCCTCTAAAATAGAATCTTGAGACTAACAAGGAAAGAATTAGCTATATTAATTAAATCCTTTACTTAGAATATTTTGCAAATTTTATGAAAAGTATTGGAAATAAGGAGTTTGCCTTTCATGTTTGTGGTTGTTTTTAGACATTCTGAAGGATCATCAGTATGTAAAGTACATAAGTTTCTGGTTTGAGATTGGTTTCAAAAACTTTTTGTAGTCCAAACTTACTTCAAACTTTCTTAGCTACAAAATAAAGCATCAAACCATCTAATTTAGTAAACAAATGTAGCGTGCATCAACATGATAATTCAGATAACAAGTGCACCAGTAACGCAACAGCAAACTCCATACACATTAACATAGTCTTAAACAACTAGGTATGATTGTCCAGCTTCCACCATACATAATAAAAACTTAGTCTTCAAACAGCACATAGTTTCTCTTCATCTCTAGGGGGACAACACAAACATAAACTAAACTTGTGGAAACAGAACATGAGGGCCAACAGCAGGACCGATAACCGGGATGAGGCCACCCTTGACGTACTTGTTGAGGAATCTGCCAAAGGCGGCATGCTTCGCCATGGTGTGGCCCTTGTGCTTCTGCCTGCTGCCTACGCCAACGCCATCCGCGTGCTGGATCATGCTCTCTAAGTTCTTGGTGATGACCCTGCCATAGAATGGGCAAGATAGCTCCCCGCGGCCGTGGAAAGGTATCTGGCCACTCACCAGCCGCTTAAGAACAAAGCGGCTCTTGCGGTCCCTGTCGTCCTTGTCGTTGTCCACGTCGTTAGAGTCTTCCTGTGAATTTTGAAATACGTAAGAAGTGAGATAAACAGGAGCACAACAACGATCAAACGAAATAAGCTGTAAAAAATTAACAATGCTGCCAAAATTATTCTAAATTGTTGCGGTGATAGTACTAACGTTTGATGAATCGAGGACAGTTTTGTGTTGCGGTGATAGTACTAACATTTGATGAATCGAGGATAATGTTGTGTGACCAATATTTGATGAATCGAGGACAGTTTTGTCTTATCATGTGTAGTGAGCGCTGGAATGCCTGAGCGTTCATTTCTATCTGCTTCAAAGTCCATAATGGATAATTTATTAAAGAACAATATTCTTTGGGGACATAATTCAAGGCATGTGAACTTTAGGGGCAAATAACCAATTTTGCCTAAATAAAATTCTTGCAATCATAATCACTAGAATGAAAGAAGACTCGGATGAATTTAAGTTTCAAACGCATTGATCATTACACATTAAATTTCATTCATCAGATCAATCATTTCTTCCCAAATAAAATTCTTCTTATCATAATCTCTACAATCAAATTAGACTCAGATGAATTTAAGGCACTTAATGATGAATCATTTACAAGTTAACTACCTTAACACATTCAGAAAGTTATCTGATAACTATGAACCGATAGATATCATATGAGCAATCATAATAAGTAGAATTAAAGAAGGCTTGGATGAATTTAAGTTTTAAACGCATTGATTGTTACACTAAATAGGATACTGATTCAAACACACTATGGAATCATCACATTAATAAGAAGCAAATTTAGGTAATGGTAATTATGAATTCCATGCATCAGATCAATCCTTTATTCCCAAACAAAATTTTTGCTATCATAATCTCTACAATCAAATTAGATTCAAATAAATTTAAGTCGCTTGTGTTGATCAATCATGTGCAAGGTAACTACCTTAACACATTCAGAATGTAATCTGATAACTATTAACTGATAGATATCATATGAGCAATCATAATCACTAGAATGAAACAAGACTCGGATGAATTTAAGTTTCAAACGCATTGATCATTACACTTAATAGGATACTAATTGATACACACTATGGAATCAACACATTAATAAGCAGCAAATTAAGAAAATGGTAATTATAAATTCTATGCATCAGATCAATCTTTTCTTCCCAAACAAAAATCTTTGTTATCATAATCTCTACAATCAAATCAGACTCGGATGAATTTAAGGCACAACATTCAGAACTTAATCTGATAACCATGAACCCATATATATCATATGAGTAAGAATACTATATGGCAGATCAAATCAAAGTTAACTACAAAGGAACCGTATGAACCCTAGAACCAAGAATATCTAGAAGACCACCTAGACAGCACAAATCAATCTACTCTACGAACAAACCCTATGTAAACAGTAAGATGAACAGAGGAGATCGAACAGAACAGCTCAGAACCTCGATGTCATCGTCGGAGGCCTCCTCCTTGAACGGTACATCTTCTTTGCAGGCTTGTTCATAGAGGTACTCGATGGAGTCAGGGTCTTCGCCATCGTAGTACTCATCGTCCGGCACGACGATGACCTGGCGGCCTGCATGCGGGTTCTGTAGATCTGCCGCGGGAGCCACGATGTCCTCCTTCTTCTCATCATCGACGGCGACCACGACCGGTACGATGGAGTCCGCAACGGTCACGGCGCGTCGATGAGCGGCTGGTGTTCCGGAAGAAGACTCCTCGCCCGCCACCGCGGCGACGACCGCGGGTGCATTGCCAGAGCCGCCGACCGCCTTCGACTCCTGCTCGTCTTCACAAGTGCGCTTCATCTTGCAGATTCACCAAGGGATGAGATTGGGGGTGCGGTGGTGGGCGCGGATTGGGGTTTTCGGCAGATTGGGGAAGAAGTGGACGATGGTGGGAGAGACGATGAGACCGATGTGTTATATAGATGCTGGCGGTTTGGTTTCCTCTGGTGCACGCGTGGGTGTGGAATCGTGTAGTCCTGCATGTAGTCCACTTTCCCATTGCTTTCACATTGGACCCACGCATGACATTTGGGAGAGTGGCGCGTTGCAGCGGAAATCTCTACAAATTCTATATTATATAAATTGTTAAAAAAAATCTATATTATATAAGTAAAAAAGTATATTGTGTATAAAACAATAAGTTTTCTAAAAGATTTTATCGAGAAATATTGAATTTGTTCAAATTAGTTGAAATCCTAAATTAAATTGGAACCAATCTCGGTCAAACTAGAACACAAAGATGCCAATGGGTCATTAGTGTAACTGGACCCACATGTGTCATCAGGGTCAACTTTTGCCCAATCTCAGTCAACATAGAACCCACATACGCCATTGGGCCCACTTGCACCAATGCTAGTGTAAGTGGACCCACGTGTGTCATCAGGTCAACTTTTGTCCAATCTCAGTCAACCTGGACCCACAGCCACACCGCCGCGCATCTCCGCAACGCATCCGCCGCCCGTAACGACGTGCATGTCCGCATCGAATCCGGCCACACCACCGTGACGCCGGCCCGTCGGTGTTGACCGCATCTCTGCAACCTTGCTCCGCGCTGAAGGTGAGCCTAATCATGTTGGATTTACTTGTGCTGCCCACTGAAATCATGTCTGCATTGTTTGTCCAGTAGGGTTTTCCACGAGCTATGTGCTGAAGCTAGATTTCCCATGAAAATACACTAGTGTACCTATTGGAATAATTCCTGCACATTACAATCCCATGAATCAAACACTACTGGAAGGAAACATTGCATAAGGTCTGAACTCTACAATGCATGTGTAGGAAAATATATTAGGGCTCGTTTGGCTCCTATGCATTCACTTCATTTGGTTGAAATGAAATGAAATGAAATCCCCATGTCACTTCATTTGGATGGAATATAAATTCCTTAATGAATTTTTATGTTTGGCTGCCACCTGGAATTCTGAAATGAAATGATTTACAGCTTTTGTTTGGCTGCCATTTTAAGCCAATTGTGAAATCAACAACACATTTGGCTTCAAAATTCAATTACATAATGTAAATAAAATATGATATTTTCAAAATAAAAATCAACTACAACATGAATAAAGATCAATGTATCCACAAATACACTTGTCTGCTCATTATATCAACACAACTTGATCAATGATGTTGTCATTGTTAGCGTTCTCGTCCTCCATTTCCGCACGGCTTTCAGCTACAGTCCTAGCTCCCGCTCAGTAGCTCGATCCCTTGAGTAAAGTGTGCTAATTATATCCCAATACTTGATAACCTTGTACTTATAGGAAGTTGCATCGTTGTGTGCCTGCAAATAAGAGAAACTAGAACATGTTAGAACATGTGCCACTTCTTGAAAATCTTAGCCAAGGGTGAGCAAAAGATAACACTTGTGAATAAATGTTTCCTAATAGGTAGGAATACACTATAGCTATAACTTAGCACATCAGGCATGAAAAAGTAAATCTAATGTACAATACTGACAAGCCAGAGATTCAAAGTGAAGTTTGGTGGTGGTCCATTTCCTTGGTGCACAATAATGCATCATTCTGCCATGACCAAGATGACCAGATCACATTCATTCTCTCCATCAAACATAACAAGTTTAGCTAGCTACATCTTGATATGAAAAATGGAACTTGTTTGGACACACACATATATAGATGATAAATTAGTTAGGCATGACATGTCTTAAGAAATTGTCGATGCCGGAATTATGGATGGATGTTCATGTGTAGAAAATACCACCTGGCTGTTTTCCTTGTTGCAAGGAAACAACTCACAGTAAGCAAGGTCCAGACCATGAATGATAATGAACCAGAAACACATGCCTAGAAAGTAGAACCACATGATGCATAGAGGGATAGTTTTGGGGTCGGCTGTACCACATGCAACCACAACATCGAAAATGGAAGAACCTACACTAACTTGCCATCTCTGATGTGCTAAATCGGTGAAGCATTATATTCTGGTGACTAAAACAGAACATAATTACTAGCTATGATCTGTTTCTACAAGAAATAGGCCTAAACTTCCTAGTCTCCCAAAAAAGATCGGCCATCTAGCTACTATATATGGCAAGAACTAATGTAGTACTTACGATGTTTCTAAAATCCAACACAGCAAAGGTAGTTCTTAGAGAACTTATATCTGACAGAATAGGAGTCTGGAGCTTTCCTATGCTATGACTAGTGCTTGTAGCATTGAAATAACTTGCAAGTATTTGCAGAAACAATATTTGTATTGTTGTGATGAAATACGTTGTTGTGATGCTGTAATACCTATAATGTGTTTCCTACACTTTTACCATTTGTTAATGCGTGCTAAATTTGTATGCGCAGCCCATTCTTTAACATGGCAGAAGCATCTTCGTAGAAGCATGATCTCGGACCACTCATCGCCCAAAGATGCCGGCTTACTGAGAGTGAGAAAGAGCAACTGCTAGAACTTCAATCGAACATGGGCAAAATTGTCGGGTTGCCATTCGTAACCCGCTTGACCAAAACGAATCTTAAGCTGTACCACATGGTACATTCATTTAACTTTCTTTTAATTCTTTTTTGTTGCCATGCATGTATGCAATTTGTCTATGTGGTTTATGACATCGACTTACTAACTTATATATCTTGTTTTGTATTGATCAGAAATTCCCTAAGAAGGTTGTTAATGCTCTACAAATCTGTGAGGGAGGCTCACCTGGAGTGTGTCTTCCTAAAGAGGAGATCACCCCCATCGACTTCAAGATAGAAAAGGATGATCGCCTCTTCTTCGATCTAGATGGGTGGAAGTGTTTCGTACAGAGCACAGATCTAGAAGAGGGACAAGCTGTTCTCATATACTCGAAGAAAGTGCATTCAGAAGGGTGGCATAACCAAGAGGGTTTCGTCTTCATATTTAGAAGAATAAATGATTTGTCGCCTATGCCGGTGTCCATTCTCAGGGGTGCCAAGGCGACGGCGGGCAGGGGACGTGTAGGACAGACGCGTACGCCGGCAACGCGCGTTGTCAAGAAGAGGCGCCGTCGTACGGGCAGGGGCAGCGTCAAGGGCAGGGCCACTTCTCTGTAGCCATCGCCATTGCCATCGTCGTCGCCGTCGCCGTCGCCGTCACCGGCACCGTCGCCGTCGCCGCACCGTCTCCACCACCCCATCTGCCGCTGTATCCGAACACCGACTTTATGTTCATTCGCATCCTTCACGAGGACAAGTGGGACAAGCTCTCCCTCTACCATGCTTTCAAAGATTACATCAGTGGCGACCAGCCCAACACTGTGCGCGTCCGGGAGCATAACAGCAGGCTGACCTTCGATGTGGAGATGTATTTTGATCATCGAGATGGCCGCTTGTACCTCCGCAGGGGCTGGCCCAAGTTCGTCAAGTGCTACACTATTTCGCTAGCCAACATCCTGGCGTTCGACTACTATGCTGGCAACAGGGAGTTGGTCGTCACAATCTACGGCGGTAGGCTCTCCCGCCGGGAGTACGCCACCAGCAGCGACAATGATGGCAGTGGAGGTGACAGGGACACGCAGACCATGCCCGTCAAAGAGGAGGAGATGTCAGAGGGCTAGTACGGACGTCCAGACCATGTCTTAACCCTATCAGATTTCCATCTAGGATTAAACTTACCCTGATGCACTCTGTTTAAGTTTTCCTGATATACTATGCTTAAGTCTAATATGTAAGACTAAAAATGCTTTTTCTACCCTGTTGCATGTGCATCAGGGTGTGACCAAGCAGATCCTCCCCTGTTCCTAGTTGCAAAACTATTTGCTGAGTTTCTGGGTGTAAAGTCTAATGAGATCACCTACCTTTTGGTGGATGTTAGAAAACTTTGCTGGCAACATATCTAATATGTGAAATAATTCTGCTCTTCTGTTTGTTTTTCGAATCAATGAGGTTTACTTGTTTAAGTGATATTGTGCTTCAGCTTTCAAGTTGGAGTTGTGGAATGAAGGAAACTAATGGTATTGTTTGCTCAGTAATCCAACTGTTGTACGTGAATGAACATATTTTGTTTTCCTTTTCATATATAAACAAATGACTTATTCAAATAATGGTTCATGGCCAAATAAATTTATAGTACAATGAATTAGAGATAATCCTGGCTTGTAAACCATATTATAAATTCCGCACGGGAGGTCTAAGTAGTGGCAAAACCTAAACCGTTGCATGTGTTAGGATTTATTTAATTACAATATGTAATTAGAGATAATCCTCGCTTGTAAACCTCCCATTCCGTTCCCTCTGTTTTTTCCAATCAAATTTACAATGAATGGTTTTCATTCCCGCCACTTGTGTACCGAAAAATTTTGTTCCCACCTCTTTTGTTTTCCACCCGCCCGCCCATTTTGGCGCTAACAATTTGCCGCCCCCACGACACTTTAAAAACGGCGTGCCCCCACCTCCCGCATACCCATCCCCTAATTCCGTTCCTTGTTCACCGCCCACCTAGAACCCCATCGCCACTTTCCTCGACCCCAAATCCGTCAAGCAAGGCGTTGGTTGCCGGCGGATTTCCCCTCTGTGGCGGGCGACATGTCCGGCAGTCTTCGAAGCGGCACACCACGCTGGAATGTGCTACCACCGACATCAAAGCAAAAGCGTAAACGCTCAGGTCATTTTTCTCCGCCCTAGGTCTATGCCTCTTTCTAGATCAGTCAAGCATGAGTTCTAGTAGATCAACATGTGTAGATCGTTGTTCAAGATGCTGGAGCTGAAGGGAGTATGCCCGAGAGGCAATAATAAAGTGGTTATTATCTTATTCCATGTTTATGATAAATGTTTATTTTACATGCTAGAATTGTATTGATCGGAAACATCAATACATGTGTGTTTAATAAACAAAAAGGGTTCCTAGTTATGCCTCTCTTATAGACTAGCTTGTTGATTAACAAGATGATCAAGGTTTCCTGATCATGGACATTGGATGTTGTTAATAACAAGGTCACACCATTGGTGGAATGATGTGATGAACATTCATCCGAAGTATAGCATTACGATCAAAGTCATTATGTTTATATTGCTATAACATCATACGAAGTAATCTTTATCCTTAGACCATGAGATCATGTTAATTTCTAACACCGGAAGAGTATCTTGATAACATCAAACGTCACACCATAACAGGGTGACTATAAAGGTGGGTTCAGTGCTACGAAGGTGTTATGTTGAGGCTCATGGATCAAGAGTGGGATTTGTCCATCCCGATGACGGATAGATATACTCTGGGCCCTCTCGGTGATATCTTATTGAAATAGCTTGCAAGCAAGTGATGTGATCACTAGAATGTTATATCACGGGAACGAGAAAAGAGTGCATGTCAGTAACGAGATAAAACTATGTATGGAGATACCGATGATCGAATCTCGGACATGTAATATATCGCGGGACAAAGGGATTTAGTTACTAGCGTTAAAGGTTCTCACGATCATAGAAGTCATTGTTGAATGTGTAGGAGTCAGTATGGATCTCCGGGTCCTGCTTTTGATTATTGATCTGAGAGGGGTCTCGATCATGTCTGCATTATTCGTGAACCGTAGGGTGACACACTTAAGGGATACCGACACCATTTGGAGCAAATATGTTTCAGATAAAGATTTAAGAAAGCGCTGGAATTATTTGAATAGACACCAAAACTGTTTCGGGTGAAATTGCTGAAATTGGTTCTGCATGTAACATTGAAATGTTGCAGGGGGTTTTTATGTGAATGTTTGTTAATTAAAGTAATTAACAAAATTCTGAATAAAATTAATAAAAGAGTTTTATTAAATGAGAGAGCATTAAATTTGGAGAAATTTAATGCATTTAAAGTGGGGACATTAAAAGAGAATGTGAACGGGCAAATTTATGTGGAGGGACTTACCACCACATGAATGAGAAGGTGAGGGGTCACCCCTTGGGGCGTCGGCCATGGGGAGGGGTACCCTCCCCTCCTCCTATAAAAGGCCCCCCTCTCACACCATCATACTTACACCTCCTTGTGAAGGATCTCTCTCCCCCTCTAGTATTATTCCCCCATGGTCTCGGATTAGCGAGATACATGTTCCCGGTGGCTTTATCTGTAAAGGAGTTGCTGCTTCCGCTGCTTTTCTGGAGCGAGGGACGGAGGTTGTAGGGGTACCAGACGTGTGTGCGATCATGGATGCACCGCTGCTTTGCGGTGCTGGACTTGGTGGTGCTGGAGCTGGATCTGATGGACGTGTTGGAGCCGGACCTGCTGGACTTCATCACGATCTTGAGATCGGCAAGTGTACAACTACATCAACCATGAGTTCCTACTCGTTAACAAAGCTCGTTGTCTACGAGGGTAAGTTCTCGTTTCCACCCGTTGCTTTGTACCTAGTAGATAGATCTTGGCGTGTAGTTCACACCGTAGGAATTTTTTTTGTTTTCTATGCTACGGACCCAACAGTGGTAATAGAGCCAGGTCTATGCGTAGGTGCTTTGCACGGGTAGTACACATATGTTTTTATGTGGGCGATGATGATCATGTTATTGCATCTTCTATGTATTTTGGATATTGGTGGCATAGTGGGATGAAGCGGCCCGGACCAACCTTACATGTCATCGTACATGAGACCGGTTCCACGACTGACATGCAACTTGTTTTGCATAAGTGGCTGGCGGGTGTCTGTCTCTCCTACTATAGTAAATACCTGATTTACAACGAGTTGCTAATAACTTAGTTATCCTCGTTGTGGTTCATGTTTGTAGGTAAGAACAGTTCTATCTCCGAAAGCCCTAAGCCACGTAAAACTTGCAATTGATAAATTAGAGGCGTCTAGTTTAGATCGTTGCTGGGCTAGTGTATTGATATGGTATTGTTGTAAGTAGATGTATGATAGATACTCTTACAACACACTCAACGTGTAAGTTCCATAGACCTTGGCCTTACACACAAAGGAATGATAGAGATCATACCACGATGCAAGTGATAGAGATCAAATGCATGGACCATATCATCTCACTTTACACATTAGATGTTTGCATCTTATATTGGTAGTTTGGCGTTTTTAGTAGCATTGTAAGATGATCCCTCATTTAAATATCAAGATAAAATGTGTTCTTCCTTAAGTATGCACCGTTCTATGGATCGTGTTTCGAGACATCACGTGATGATCGGGTGTTCTCAACTCTACGCTTTCATGCAATGGGTGTAAGACAGTTTTACACACGCGAATACTAAGGTTCTTACTTGGCAAGCCTAGCATGTACAGACATGGCCTCGGAACACGGACCGAAAGGTTAAGCATGAGTCATATAGTTGATGTGATGACCATATTGATGCTCGCCTTTGAAGCTACACCGACTTACGTGATGATCGGACTTGGTGTAGTGGATTTGGTTCATGTAATCACCAAAAAGGCACGAGGGATGTCGTTTTTGAGTGGGAGTTCATTTCTAATTTGGATTAGTCGAACTCAATTTGTCATAAACTAAATCGAAGTGAATTTTCATAATTTGTTGTAGTCATTGCCATTCGTTTTCTACCTTATGCTTAGTTTTTATTTGAGATAATAGAACTACAAAATTCTGGATATTTACTTTACGAACTGGTATCGTATTGTTTTGAATGTCAATTTAAAGTTTATAAGTCCTATTGCAAACTTTCAGCAAACTCTATTTACTCCATGAAGTTTAATAAGTAGCATTAATTAGAGAGTAAGAATTCCAATGTTAGTATCTAAAGTATCATGTTTGCCTCCATGATTATTGATATTCAAAAAGTTGTTTTAATATCAAGATTATATTGGAGCTGAAAATTGTTTCAGAAACCATCATGTGTGAAAGATATTGTGATATCTGAAACAAAGTTTTTGGTTGCATTATGATAGAGTGTAATTTAGCAAAATACATGTTCTCATATTGTATGTGAATTTGTGAAGGATGGAGATGCTAGGCATCCGAATCTCCCAAAAAATTTCGGGAACTAAAATTATACTCGTCATTCTTCCTTATAGGCTATAGTAGCTTGATCATGAAAGTTGTCATAATAAGGATGAATAGAAGATGTAAGTAAAATGTTTACTACACTAATAGATTACTAAAGAATGGATTTTTGAAAGAACACCAAACATTTGATGATGGTGATCCACTTCAAAGTGCAAGTCCAAAGGTATTAGTATTTGACTATATAAGCTTTGTACCATGTGTCATGTTGATGACACCACTATTGATGTTGATAGATTCTTTTAAAAGAAAAGGAATTGCTGAAAGAGAATCCATAAAATATTTGGCAGAAAATAAAAGGTTGGAGATGTCCAACTTAGGTATATAGAAGATATACATGTTATGGCTATATTCCTTGCTTGTTAAACAATGTGGTTCTTAGGTATTGGATACCAGTATTGGATACCGAATTGGTTGGTATGAAGTGTCATACAGGACAATGCAATTCATGAACTACAATGCCTAAGTAACCAGCAAGACAATGAGTGATGATGTTCATCAAAAACAAATAAAGTGTTATTGTGTTTTTCGTTGTCATCAAACCAAGCCTTCAATATTTGTTTAAATAATTGTTATTTTGTTCCGGTATTATGAGAACAATGGTTGTTCAAATAATTACCGTATTCCATAAAGGATGGATGAACTTTTACAAGTCTAGTTGGAGAAATCACATCCATAAACACTATTGCTAAAATGTCGCAAGACAAATGATTGAAAGATCACTTATGAAGTGACATCGTTGTTTGAATTATATTTGAAAGAAAACATGAAGAAACTCCATGTTGATAGAATTTTTGGAGTCTTTGATTTTGATCAATTGAGGCATGTGAGACTTTCCTCGAGATAATTGAAACTCCGTCCATAGGCCAGAGAGGAACGGATGACTAGCTTATTGGAAATTGTGCATGCTGATGTGCATAGTCCATTATGTGTAGCCATATGCGATGGAGCTTTTTGCTTCATATGCTTTCTCCGAAAAATTTGAGTGAATATATCTGTATATTTACTTAATAAGGAAGAAGTATGAAACATTTGAAAATTGTTCAAAGACTTTCAAGATGAAGTGGAAAATCATTGTAACAAGAAAATAAAGAGTTTATGATTCGATCATAAAGGAAGATATTTGAGTTACATGTTTAGAAAAAACACCTAAGACTTGAGGAATTGTTCCATGATTTGTGTTTCCCGATAAACCATAGGAGTATGGCATATTCGAGAGATAAAATCAAACCATGTTTGACATGGTAAGATCAAGGGTGTCATTTATAAAACTGCCATTATGTTTTAAGGATTTAAGCTTTAGAAACTACCGCTTTTACACTGAAAAGAGCACCATCGTGATCCGTTGAAATGACACCATATAAGTTATGGTTTGGGATAAAACCCGAATTGTCTTTTCTTAAATTTTGGTATGCTATGCATAAGTAAAATGTTTACAACCAAAGTCGGATAAGCACGTCTTTGTAGGTTATCCCAAAGAATTTGTTGGGAATTTCTCCATAACACCGAGGACAAAAGAGTTTGTTACTTGGAACGTCAAGTTTCTTGAGAAGGAATTTTTTGTGAAAAGTTAAGTGGGAGGACAATAGAACTTGGATAAGGTTGTTGAACCTTAGCTATATGTGCTAAGTAGCGCAGCGCTGGAAAGTGTCCCGGTGGCGGCCACAATGCTCATGGCTCTCGTGATTACAAAAGGTGTGATCTCGGAGATTAGAGTTCCTATAGAACCGTGTGGGTCGGTAAGAATCAAATAGTAAGATTTGCTAAGAAAGTCGTTATTGTTTTGACAATGATGAACCGACTACATGCAAAGAAGCGATGATGGGCCCTGACTCCATAAAATGACTAGAAGTCATAGAATCCGTGATAGTATCCATACACGAGAAAACAAGTTTCTGAACTTGGAAGACCCTCCAGAAAGGCGTGAAGCCTATCGGTCGTGTTTGGATCTATAAAGAAATAAGACATGGATATTTAACATCTATGAAATAATTGACATGTTGGAAAGAAGTTTACGACAATGTTCAAGGAGTTGACTATGACAAGATTTGATCTTTCATAGCGATATATAGTCTTGACGGATTAATGTAGCAACCACTACATATAATTTGGTATATGGTAGTTGAATAAACAAAATAAGGTTCTTCTAATAGAACGGTAACCTAGGACATGTACATGACATGGTCCGAAGGGTTTTGTTAATTCAAAGGGTGCTAAAAGGGCATGTAAACTTCAATAGCTGAAGTAAGCATAGCGGAGTTGGAATCTTCACCATGATGAAACTGTTAAAAGAGTTTAAATTCATCGGAGATGATGAAGATGCTTGCATTTGCAAGAAATTAAGTGGGAGCGCTGAGACATATTTCTAATACATTATGTAGAGGACATATTGTTGATTGGAAATGATGTATCTTGTATTGACACAAGTTAAGAATTTCATTAAAATAAGATTTCGATGAAAGACTTGGGCAAACCCGGAATATTAGGCATCAATATCTATATGGATAGATTAAGGTGCTAATATGGTTGTGCCAGACATACATATATGAGATATTGAAAGGGTTCAATATGGAAACAACAAGAAAGGTTCTTGCTGCATGGAAAGGATTGTATCAAAATTCAAGTGTTTCAACACTTGGTGAGTAAAATCACATGAAGATTTTGATCGATTATACCATGATATGTATATATCCAGAATGTCCTATGCTCTAAATGTTATGAGCATATACCAAAATGATTCATAAGATGATCATTGGACAATAGTAAAGATATTCTTATGAGCTTTGGAAGAACTAAGAATATATAATGTATAAGTGACAAATATTTAAAGGTAGTTCATTGTAAAGTGTTACATTGATACTAGTTTTGTCACAAGATACAAATTAAATTTCTCTCAATTTAGACTATGGGTGGCACAATATAATGGAAAGGATGTTCATGATGGATTTGGATGAGTTCCAAAGTTGAGATATTGTGACGGATACTACAACAAAAGGCTAAGTATATGATTGCTATAGTAGCAGCATAGGAGGGCATTTGTGTTAAGTAGTTTGTTATCAAACTAGGTGTGGTTCAAAGTGGGCTAATACTATGAAGATATATTGTGTGACAATAATATCAACATATTTTAACCCGAACGAACTAAAGGTCTCACCAGAGGACCAAATTTATACAATACCATCTCATTTGAGAATGAGTGATGCGTAGAGACGCAAAGACATGCAAATACACACGGACCTGAAACTGTCAGATCCAGAGATTATGTTAACCACTAGCAATAGAGTATATGCAACACCAGAAAGCCATAGGTGTTCAATACGCAAAGTTTTTCAAACTAGATTATTGACTCTAGTGCAAGTGGGAGACTGAAGGGAATATGCCCGAGAGGCAATAATAAAGTGGTTATTATCTTATTCCATGTTTATGATAAATGTTTATTTTACATGCTAGAATTGTATATATCGGAAACATTAATACATGTGTGTTTAATAAACAAAAAGGGTTCCTAGTTATGCCTCTCTTATAGACTAGCTTGTTGATTAACAAGATGATCAAGGTTTCCTGATCATGGACATTGGATGTTGTTAATAACAAGGTCACACCATTGGTGGAATGATGTGATGAACATTCATCCGAAGTATAGCATTACGATCAAAGTCATTATGTTTATATTGCTATAACATCATACGAAGTAATCTTTATCCTTAGACCATGAGATCATGTTAATTGCTAACACCGGAAGAGTATCTTGATAACATCAAACGTCACACCTTAACAGGGTGACTATAAAGGTGGGTTCAGTGCTACGAAGGTGTTATGTTGTGGCTCATGGATCAAGAGTGGGATTTGTCCATCCCGATGATGGATAGATATACTCTGGGCCCACTCGGTGATATCACATTGAAATAGCTTGCAAGCAAGTGATGTGCTCACTAGAATGTTATATCACGGGAACGAGAAAAGAGTGCATGTCGGTAACGAGATAAAACTAGGTATGGAGATACCGATGATCGAATCTCGGACATGTAATATATCGCGGGACAAAGGGATTTAGTTACTAGCGTTAAAGGTTCTCACGATCACAGAAGTCATCGTTGAATGTGTAGGAGTCAGTATGGATCTCCAGGTCCCGCTTCTGATTATTGATCTGAGAGGGGTCTCGATCATGTCTGCATTATTCTCGAACCGTAGGGTGACACACTTAAGGGATACCGACACCATTTGGAGCAAATATGTTTCAGATAAAGATTTAAGAAAGCGCTGGAATTATTTCAATAGACACCGAAACTGTTTCGGGTGAATTTGCTAAAATTGGTTCTGCATGTAATATTGAAATGTTGCAGGGGATTTTTATGTGAATGTTTGTTAAATAAAAGTAATTAAAAAAATACTTAATAAAATTAATAAAAGAGTTTTATTAAATGAGAGAGCATTAAATTTGGAGAAATTTAATGCATTTAAAGTGGGGACTTTAAAAGGGAATGTGAAGGGGCAAATTTATGTGGAGGGAGTTACCACCACATGAATGAGAAGGTGAGTGGTCACCCCTTGGGGCGCCGACCATGGGGAGGGGTACCCTCCCCTCCTCCTATAAAAGGCCCCCTCTCACACCTTCATACTTACACCTCCTTGTGAAGAATCTCTCTCCCCCTCTAGTATTATTCCCCCATGGTCTCGGATTAGCGAGATACATGTTCCCGATGGCTTTATCTGGAAAGGAGTTGCTGCTTCCGCTACTTTGCGGGAGCGAGGGACGGAGGTTGTCGGGGTACCAGACGTGTGTGCGATCACAGATGCACCGCTGCTTTGCGGTGCTAGACTTGGTGGTGCTAGAGCTGGATCTGATGGACATGCTGGAGCCGGACCTGCTGGACTTCATCACGATCTTGAGATCGGCAAGTGTACGACTACATCAACCACGAGTTCCTACTCGTTAACAAAGCTCGTTGTCTATGAGGGTAAGTTCTCGTTTCCACCCGTTCCTTTGTACCTAGTAGATAGATCTTGGCATGTAGTTCACACCGTAGGAATTTTTTTTGTTTTCTATGCTGCGGACCCAACAGCAGCTTATGTGCAAGATCTAGGTTTTAGATCATAGACATGGTTCGAGATGCCTAACACGTGTTGAACGTGACACCCTATGATCCGAATCCTTCGAGAATGTGCTTGTCTTGGGTTTTAATTTCATAGATCATGGTTCTAGATGCCATGAATGTGCTGAGCATGACACTCTATGATCCGATCTTATAACTATGTGTTAGATTTAGGTTTCTGTTCCTACATAATGGTTCAGGTAATAGGGCACAACTTGTTGGATAAACCCTGCTGCTTGGCGTCTTAACTGACGCAACTGAACAACTTGATACCTAATACACTGAACCTGACACTTAACTGAACTTGTTGACAGTAGGGTTTAGACAGTTAACTGAATGACGATACGAGATTTGGAGGCAATAGAATAATGTTTTGTGAGCATGTTAATTTTACAGTATGGATCACATAATTTTTTCTTTAATGATCTTGTCTACTCTGTTTGTACTAATGAGTATGATCATGACTTGCCTTTGCTTGATTGTTTTCAATTACTCAAGTCAAAACAGCAGACGCATATCAGAATGTTAGGAAACAAGTGATGGAGGAGAACGTGTCTCGTATGTCTGAAGCACTGAAGCAGAATGCTATTGAACATGGCAAGCCAATGGAGGATTTCACGGCGATGGCACATGAATTTGTGTTTGGTACTGCTAAGAAACCGGTGGCAGTGACAACACGGAAAGAGGCACAACCGCAGGAGAAGGATATCACCGAGGACCCTAATTATGAACCTGATCCTGCCGACGAGCCCAATGATGATGATGTGTTTGTTCCGGATGAAGAGGACCATGATGTTGTTAAATCTTCCTCTACGGTGAAGAAATGCAGCATTCTCCTGCCTTCACATGTAGGATATGTACAGATTGCTTTAATATTTATGGCTTGATCTATTAAAATGCAGGTAACGGAAGGTTCTACAAAAGAAAAGAAGCAGAAGCGCTCAAAAACCTTTGTGCCTCCAAATGTTGTAACAAGGTCAGCAGCAAATGTAGAGACTCAAGATGATGGTGAAACAGAGACCCCTACCTAGAAAGCAGGGGAAGGGGGTACTAATGGAAATGAATCCTCGCCCATGCTAATTCAAACCTCTAGAGGCAGCAACTCACCTGAGGAGAATGTACTTGTCCGCAGCGAACAGGAAGGTATTGACAACACGTCTTACAATTTATTCACTAGTTTAGTTGCAAAATTTTCAATTGAAGTCTTGACTCTCGTTTTGTCACTGGTTTCAGTTGCAATTGTAGACACGGGTGCTCTAAAGGAAAAGCGTAATGTACGCAAACCTACTATGGGGCATGGGGTACACGAGTGGTCTAGAAGGAATGGAGGGGCTAAGATGCAGATCAACTTCACTCCTGGCATGAGGAGACCCACTGATCTTGTGCAAGCAGCAAAACTGAGTTCAGAGTGTGGCATTCACATACGCAGCAAGATGCCACTGGCAACCCACTGGAAGCAGTATGGTGACAAAGAAGGTCGTCTTAAAGATACTATTCCGGAAACCATTAAGTCTATAACTGTAAGTCCGTTAACCTCTTATTCATTTTCCATATAAAATGTCTCATTGGTGGATGATTTTTTAACAATTCTGTCATTCGATGCTGATATGAATTTGTGTTCCATGTTATCTGCAGGGAAAATTTGCAATGGACAGCAGTGGTGACCTTGGCAAAGATATTTGCACCGACATTTTACAGAAAGGTATTCGCCAACAACGTTGGAGGCTGAAAAAGGTCTATTGGAAAGATTTTAAAGATCTAACCCGCGAGCAAGCTTTATTGTTGAAACCAAAAGAGGTAGACGAGGAAAGCTAGGCAGAGCTTCTTGATATATGGCATGATGAGCACTACAAGGTACACGATTCCTGTTGTTTCAGCTACATCTATCGCATACATACTACTGTACTGTGGAATACTAAATTCATGCATCTGTACATAGGCAATCTGCGAGAGTAATAAGAAGAACAGAGATGCTGTGACGAAGAAACACACCACTGGCTCAAGAAGCTTTGTTGCACATTACCATGCACTTGTGAGTATTCGAACTCTTTAGATGCAACACCTACTTCTTTTTGTGAACATGCCATACACACTTATAATTCATCGTGTCATAATTCTTGTAGAAATCTGACAAGACCGAGGACGTCGATACCTCCCCGATTGCTTTCTTTAAAGCAAGCCACACTAACAAGGATGGTATGATGTCCTAGAAATCAGCAGAAGCTTATGTAAGTAAATTATTTTATGTGCTACACATTTCTCATTAGTTTGTCTAATCATTTGATTTCTTCTAACTCTGGACTTGCTATTTTTTATCCTATTGTAGACTGAGATGGTGCTTCAGAAAATGGGACCACACCAAGAAGATTGGATTCCCAAAACTGATCTGGAGATTGTTGAAGAAGTCCTGAGAGACCAGAACAATTCAAGATCAATTGCTTTCCTTTCTAGCATCGGAGTTTCATCTGCTTCCAAGAGGTCTAACGTCTCAGTTGTGCGCATCCGTGATTTAGAAGAAAAGTTATCAAGTCAGGAGCAAGATTCGTTGAATGCAGCTGAAAGGGTTCAACGCGAGATGGAGGAATAGATGCAAGAGCAGGAAAGGAGATTTGAAGAGATGAGAAAGAAGTAGGATGATGAACTTGAAGCAGTGAAAAAGTACAGCGAAGCGAATCGTCTGGCATTTTAGAAGAGGCAGAAGGAAATGGATGGCATGCTTAGTTACCTGTTGAGGATGTCGCAGAACTCCCAGTCCCAGTCCCCGTGACTTGGGCCAAAAATCTCTGCGCGCTAATGGGCCGGGTGGGCCGAAACATTGTTTTTTTATTCCTTTAGTCATTCGAGTTTGATACAGCAGTTTCAGTCTACCAGAATTTTAAAGTTTGCGTGTGATACAATTCATATTTATAAATTTTCTGCCATTTCAAATATTTGCTTCCATTTAATTTTGTTTCGTAATTTGCGTGGAATTTCAATTTTTAATCAAATTTGTCCGTGCAAAAAAATTGGTGACGGCGTCACATTCCTCCCAGCCCACAAGGCAGTTCCGAATGGGCCGGCCCAAAAAATGACACGTCATCATCACGGGCCCCACATGCAGACGCCACGTCATCGTTGACGGCCCCACCTACATGCTGCCACGTCAGCGTCACTGGACCCACCTGCCAGCTGCCACGTCATCTCCGTGGGCCCCACACGAAGGTGACACGTCATCGCATTGGCCCCACCGGTCAGATGCCACGTCATCGTGGTGGGACCCACCTGCCAGCTGCCACGACATCATCGTCGGACCCACCTGCCAGCTGCCACGTCAGCATCGTCAGACCCACCTGCCAGCTGCCACGTCAGCATTATCGGACCCACCTGCCAGCTGCCACGTCAGCATCGTCGGACCCACCTGCCAGCTGCCACGTCAGCATCGTCGGACCCACCTGTCAGATGCCACGTCATCATGGTGGGACCCACCTGCCAGCTGCCACGTCAGCATTGCAGGTCCCACCTGCCAGCTGCCACGTCAGCATTGCAGGTCCCACCTGCCAGAATCCTCGTGACGCCATAAATCTTCCATGACGGCATATTTCGTCAACGAATATGCTAAACGGGGACAAATTTTCCTATTTTAGGTGACGTACAAGGCCCATCACGGATAACCTATCTTAGGTGACGCCGTAAGGACCGTCACCGAAGCTCAATCTTGTGTGACGAAAATTTGTATTCCGTCACTATAAAAGAATCTACGACGGAGCTTCCGTGACGACCCTGGTGACGCCATGTTTTCTTCACGAGGGAGTACTTAGTGACGGAAATGGCATTTTCGGTGACGAAAGTGATTTTTCACAAAAACTCTTTTCTCTTGTAGTGTGTGAAAAGAACACACATGCAATGAACTCTGGTGGATCCATATGGGGTCTATGAAAAGAACACACATGCAATGACACTGGTGGTTCCATATGTGGTCTGTGAAAAGAACACACATGAAATGACTCTAGCTATGGTTAATGAAAAGAACACACATGCAATGAACTCTGGTTGATCCATATGTGGTCTGTGAAAAGAACATACATGCAATGACACTGGTGGATCCATATGTGGTTTGTGAAAAGAACAAACAGTTAAATGACACTGGTGGATCCATATGTGGTCTGTGAAAAGAACAAACATTTCAATGACACTGGTGGATCCATATGTGGTCTGTGAAAAGAACACACATGCAATGACACTAGTGGATCCATATGTGGTTTGTGAAAAGAACACACATGCAATGACACTGGTGGATCCATATGTGGTCTATGAAAAGAACACACATGCAATGACACTAGTGGATCCATATGTGTTCTGTGAAAAGAATACACAAGCAATGACACTAGTGGATCCATATGTGGTCTGTGAAAAGAACAGCCATGCAATGACACTGGTGGATCCATATGTGGTGTGTGAAAACAACACACATGAAATGACACTGGTGGATCCATATGTGGTGTGTGAAAAGAACACACATGCAATGACACTGGTGGATCCATATGTGGTTTGTGAAAAGAACACACATGCAATGAACTCTAGTGGGTCCATATGGGGTCTGTGAAAAGAACACAAATGCAATGACACTGGTGGATCCAAATGTGGTCTGTGAAAAGAACACACATGAAATGAACACTCGTGCATCCATATGGGGTTTGTGAAAAGAACACACATGCAATGACACTAGTGGTTCCATATGTGTTCTGTGAAAAGAACACACATGAAATGACTCTAGTTGTGGTTAATGAAAAGAACACACATGCAATGAACTCTGGTTGAACCATATGTGGTTTGTGAAAAGTACACACATGCAATGACACTAGTGGATCTATATGTGTCTGTGAAAGGAACAAACATTTCAATGACACTAGTGGATCCATATGTGGTCTGTAAAAAGAGCACACATGCAATGACACTGGTGGATCCATATGTGGTGTGTGAAAAGAACAGACAGGCAATGACACTGGTGGATCCATATGTGGTCTATGAAAAGAACACACATGCAATGACACTGGTGGATCCATTTGTGGTCTGTGAAAATAACACACATGCAATGACACTGGTAGATCCATATGTGGTCTGTGAAAAGAACACACATGGAATGAACTCTGGTGGATCCATATGGGATCTATGAAAAGAACACACATGCAATGGCACTGGTGGATCCATATGTGGTCTATGAAAAGAAAACACATGAAATGACACTGGTGGATCCATATGTGGTCTGTGAAAAGAACACACATGCAATGACAATGGTGGTTCCATATGTGGTCTGTGAAAAGAACACACATGCAATGACAATGGTGGTTCCAAATATGGTCTGTGAAAATATCACACATGCAATGACACTAGTGGATCCAAACATGGTCTATGAAAAGAACACAGAAGCAATGAACTCTGGTGGATCCATATGGCATCTGTGAAAAAACACATATGCAATGACATTGGTGAATCCAAATGTGGTCTGTGAAAAGAACACACATGCAATGTCACTAGTGGTTCCATATGTGGTCTATGAAAAGAACACACATGAAATGACTCTAGTTGTGGTTAATGAAAAGAACACACATGAAATGACTCTAGTTGTGGTTAACGAAAAGAACACACATGCAATGAACTCTGGTTGATCCATATGTGGTCTGTGAAAAGAACACACATGCAATGACACTGGTGGATCCATATGTGGTCTGTGAAAAGAACAAACATTTCAATGACACTGGTGGATCCATATGAGGTCTGTGAAAACAACACACATGCAATGACACTAGTGGATCCATATGTGGTCTATGAAAGAACACACATGCAATGACACTGGTGGATCCATATGTGGTCTGTGAGAAGAACAACCATTTCAATGACACTGGTTGATCCATATGTGGTCTGTAAAAAGTACACACATGCAATGACACTGGTGGATCCATATGTGGTGTGTGAAAAGAACAGACAGGCAATGACACTGGTGGATCCATATGTGGTCTATGAAAAGAACACACATGCAATGACACTAGTGGATCCAAATATGGTCTGTGAAAAGAACACACATGCAATGAACTCTGGTGGATCCATATGGGGTCTGTGAAAAGAACACACATGCAATGAACTCTGGTTGATCCATATGTGGTCTGTGAAAAGAACATACATGCAATGACACTGGTGGATCCATATGTGGTCTGTGAAAAGAACAAACATTTCAATGACACTGGTGGATCCATATGTGGTCTGTGAAAAGAACAAACATTTCAATGACACTGGTGGATCCATATGTGGTCTGTGAAAAGAACACACATGCAATGACACTAGTGGATCCATATGTGGTTTGTGAAAAGAACACACAAGCAATGACACTGGTGGATCGATATGTGGTCTATGAAAAGAACACACATGCAATGACACTAGTGGATCCATATGTGTTATGTGAAAAGAATACACAAGCAATGACACTAGTGGATCCATATGTGGTCTGTGAAAAGAACAGCCATGCAATGACACTGGTGGATCCATATGTGGTGTGTGAAAAGAACACACATGGAATGACACTGGTGGATCCATATGTGGTGTGTGAAAAGAACACACATGCAATGACACTGGTGGATCCATATGTGGTTTGTGAAAAGAACACACATGCAATGAACTCTAGTGGATCCATATGGGGTCTGTGAAAAGAACACAAATGCAATGACACTGGTGGATCCAAATGTGGTCTGTGAAAAGAACACACATGAAATGAACACTCGTGCATCCATATGGGGTTTGTGAAAAGAACACACATGCAATGACACAAGTGGTTCCATATGTGTTCTGTGAAAAGAACACACATGAAATGACTCTAGTTGTGGTTAATGAAAAGAACACACATGCAATGAACTCTGGTCGAACCATATGTGGTTTGTGAAAAGAACACACATGCAATGACACTAGTGGATCTATATGTGTCTGTGAAAAGAACAAACATTTCAATGACACTAGTGGATCCATATGTGGTCTGTAAAAAGAGCACACATGCAATGACACTAGTGGATCCATATGTGGTGTGTGAAAAGAACAGACAGGCAATGACACTGGTGGATCCATATGTGGTCTATGAAAAGAACACACATGCAATGACACTGGTGGATCCATTTGTGGTCTATGAAAATAACACACATGCAATGACACTGGTGGATCCATATGTGGTCTATGAAAAGAACACACATGCAATGAACTCTGGTGGATCCATATGTGGTCTGTAAAAAAACACACATGCAATGAACTCTGGTGGATCCATATGGGGTCTGTGAAAAGAACACACATGCAATGACACTGGTGGATCCATATGTGGTCTGTGAAAAAAATACACATGAAATCACACTGGTGGATCCATATGTGGTCTGTGAAAAGAATACACATGCAATGACAATGGTGGTTCCATATGTGGTCTGTGAAAAGAACACACATGAAATGACTCTAGTTGTGTTAATAAAGAGAACACACATGCAATGAACTCTGGTCAATCCATATGTGGTCTGTGAAAAGAACACACATGCAATGACACTGGTGGATCCATATGTGGTGTGTGAAAAGAAGAAACATTTCAATGACACTGGTGGATGCATATGTGGTCTGTGAAAAGAACACACATGCAATGACAGTGGTGGATCCATACGTGGTGTGTGAAAAGAACAGACAAGCAATGAACACTGGTGGATCCATATGTGGTCTGTGAAAATAATACACATGCAATGACAAAAGTGGATCCATATGTGGTCTGTGAAAAGAACAAACATTTCAATGACACTGGTGGGTCCATATGTGGTCTATGAAAAGAACACACATGCAATGACACTAGTGGATCCATATGTGGTTTGTGAAAAGAATAGACTAGAATTGACACTGGTGGATCTATATGTGGTCTGTGAAAAGAACACACATGCAATGACACTGGTGGTTCCATATGTGTTCTATGAAAAGAACACACATGCAATGACAATGGTGGTTCCATATGTTGTCTGTGAAAAGAACACACATGCAATGAAAATGGTGGTTCCAAATATGGTCTATGAAAAGAACACACATGCAATGACACTGGTGGTTCCATATGTGTTTTGTGAAAAGAACACACATGCAATGACAATGGTGGTTGCATATGTGGTCTGTGAAAAGAACACACATGCAATGACAATGGTGTTTCCAAATATGGTCTATGAAAAGAACACACATGCAATGACACTGGTGGATCCATATGTGGTCTATGAATAGAACACACATGCAATGACACTGGTGGATCCAAATATGGTCTGTGAAAAGAACACACATGCAATGAACTCTGGTGGATCCATATGGGGTCTGTGAAAACAACACACATGCAATGACACTGGTGGTTCCATATATGGTCTGTGAAAAGAACACACATGAAATGACTCTCGCTGTGGTTAATGAAAAGAACACACATGCAATGAACTCTGGTTGATCCATATGTGGTCTGTGAAAATAACATACATGCAATGACACTGGTGGATCCATATGTGGTCTGTGAAAAGAACAAACATTTCAATGACACTGGTGGATCCATATGTGGTCTGTGAAAAGAACACACATGCAATGACACTAGTGGATCCATATGTGCTCTTTGAAAATGACACACATGCCATGACACTGGTGGATCCATATGTGGTCTATGAAAAGAACACACATGCAATGACACTAGTGGATCCATATGTGGTCTGTGAAAAGAATACACAAGCAATGACACTAGTGGATCCATATGTGGTCTGTGAAAAGAACAGCCATGCAATGACACTGGTGGATCCATAAGTGGTGTGTGAAAAGAAAACACATGAAATGACACTGGTGGATCCATATGTGGTGTGTGAAAAGAACACACATGCAATGACACTGGTGGATCCATATGTTGTTTGTGAAAAGAACACACATGCAATGAACTCTGGTGGATCCATATGGGGTCTATAAAAAGAACACAAATGCAATGACACTCGTGGATCCAAATGTGGTCTGTGAAAAGAACACACATGAAATGAACACTCATGCATCCATATGGGGTTTGTGAAAAGAACACACATGCAATGACACTAGTGGTTCCATATGTGTTCTGTGAAAAGAACACACATGAAATGACTCTAGCTGTGGTTAATGAAAAGAACACACATGCAATGAACTCTGGTTGATCCATATGTGGTTTGTGAAAAGAACACACATGCAATGACACTGGTGGATCTATATGTGTTTGTGAAAAGAACAAACATTTCAATGACACTAGTGGATCCATATGTGGTCTTTAAAAAGAGCACACATGCAATGACACTGGTGGATCCATATGTGGTGTGTGAAAAGAACAGACAGGCAATGACACTGGTGGATCCATATGTGGTCTATGAAAAGAACACACATGCAATGACACTGGTGGATCCATTTGTGGTCTGTGAAAATAACACACATGCAATGACACTGGTAGATCCATATGTGGTCTGTGAAAAGAACACACATGCAATGAACTCTGGTGGATCCATATGGGATCTATGAAAAGAACACACATGCAATGGCACTGGTGGATCCATATGTGGTCTATGAAAAGAAAACACATGAAATGACACTGGTGGATCCATATGTGGTCTGTGAAAAGAACACACATGCAATGATAATGGTGGTTCCATATGTGGTCTGTGAAAAGAACACACATGCAATGACAATGGTGGTTCCAAATATGGTCTGTGAAAATAACACACATGCAATTACACTAGTGGATCCAAACATGGTCTATGAAAAGAACACACATGCAATGAACTCTGGTGGATCCATATGGCATCTGTGAAAAAAACACATATGCAATGACATTGGTGAATCCAAATGTGGTCTGTGAAAAGAACACACATGCAATGTCACTAGTGGTTCCATATGTGGTCTATGAAAAGAACACACATGAAATGACTCTAGTTGTGGTTAATGAAAAGAACACACATGAAATGACTATAGTTGTGGTTAACAAAAAGAACACACATGCAATGAACTCTGGTTGATCCATATGTGGTCTGTGAAAAGAACACACATGCAATGGCACTGGTGGATCCATGTGTGGTCTGTGAAAAGAACAAACATTTCAATGACACTGGTGGATCCATATGTGGTCTGTGAAAACAACACACATGCAATGACACTAGTGGATCCATATGTGGTCTATGAAAGAACACAGATGCAATGACACTGGTGGATCCATATGTGGTCTGTTAGAAGAACAACCATTTCAATGACACTGGTTGATCCATATGTGGTCTGTAAAAAGTACACACATGCAATGACACTGGTGGATCCATATGTGGTGTGTGAAAAGAACAGACAGGCAATGACACTGGTGGATCCATATGTGGTCTATGAAAAGAACACACATGCAATGACACTGGTAGATCCATTTGTGGTCTGTGAAAATAACACACATGCAATGACACTAGTGGATCCATATGTGGTCTGTGAAAAGAAAACACATGCAATGAACTCTGGTGGATCCATATGGGGTCTATGAAACGAACACACATGCAATGACACTGGTGGATCCATATGTGGTCTGTGAAAAGAACACGCATGAAATAACACTGGTGGATCCATTTGTGGTATGCGAAAATAACACCCATGCAATGACCCTGGTGGATCCATATGTGGTCTGTGAAAATAACACACATGCAATGAACTCTGGTGGATCCATATGGCATCTGTGAAAAGAACACACATGCAATGACATTGGTGGATCCAAATGTGGTCTGTGAAAAGAACACACATGAAATGAACTCTGGTGGATCCATATGGGGTCTGTGAAAAGAACACACATGTAATGACACTGGTGGTTCCATATGTGGTCTGTGAAAAGAACACACATGAAATAAACTCTGGGGATCCATATGGGGTCTGTGAAAAGAACACACATGCAATGACACTAGTGGTTCCATATGTGGTATATGAAAAGAACACACATGCAATGACACTGGTAGATCCATATGTGGTCTGTGAAAAGAACACACATGCAATGAACTCTGGTGGATCCATATGGGATCTATGAAAAGAACACACATGCAATGGCACTGGTGGATCCATATGTGGTCTGTGAAAAGAAAACACATGAAATGACACTGGTGGATCCATATGTGGTCTGTGAAAAGAACACACATGCAATGACAATGGTGGTTCCATATGTGGTCTATGAAAAGAACACACATGCAATGACAATGGTGGTTCCAAATATGGTCTGTGAAAATAACACACATGCAATGACACTAGTGGATCCAAACATGGTCTATGAAAAGAACACACATGCAATGAACTCTGGTGGATCCATATGGCATCTGTGAAAAAAACACATATGCAATGACATTGGTGAATCCAAATGTGGTCTGTGAAAAGAACACACATGCAATGTCACTAGTGGTTCCATATGTGGTCTATGAAAAGAACACACATGAAATGACTCTAGTTGTGGTTAATGAAAAGAAACACACATGAAATGACTCTATTTGTGGTTAACGAAAAGAACACACATGCAATGAACTCTGGTTGATCCATATGTGGTCTGTGAAAAGAACACACATGCAATGACACTGGTGGATCCATATGTGGTCTGTGAAAAGAACAAACATTTCAATGACACTGGTGGATCCATATGTGGTCTGTGAAAACAACACACATGCAATGACACTAGCGGATCCATATGTGGTCTATGAAAGAACACACATGCAATGACACTAGTGGATCCATATGTGGTCTGTGAGAAGAACAACCATTTCAATGACACTGGTTGATCCATATGTGGTCTGTAAAAAGTACACACATGCAATGACACTGGTGGATCCATATGTGGTGTGTGAAAAGAACAGACAGGCAATGGCACTGGTGGATCCATATGTGGTCTATGAAAAGAACACACATGCAATGACACTGGTGGATCCATTTGTGGTCTGTGAAAATAACACACATGCAATGACACTGGTGGATCCATATGTGGTCTGTGAAAAGAACACACATGCAATGAACTCTGGTTGATCCATATGTGGTCTGTGAAAAGAACATACATGCAATGACACTGGTGGATCCATATGTGGTCCGTGAAAAGAACAAACATTTCAATGACACTGGTGGATCCATATGTGGTCTGTGAATAGAACAAACATTTCAATGACACTGGTGGATCCATATGTGGTCTGTGAAAAGAACACACATGCAATGACACTAGTGGATCCATATGTGGTTTGTGAAAAGAACACACATGCAATGACACTGGTGGATCCATATGTGGTCTATGAAAAGAACACACGTGCAATGACACTAGTGGATCCATATGTGTTCTGTGAAAAGAATACACAAGCAATGACACTAGTGGATCCATATGTGGTCTGTGAAAAGAACAGCCATGCAATGACACTGGTGGATCCATATGTGGTGTGTGAAAACAACACACATGAAATGACACTGGTGGATCCATATGTGGTGTGTGAAAAGAACACACATGCAATGACACTGGTGGATCCATATGTGGTTTGTGAAAAGAACACACATGCAATGAACTCTAGTGGATCCATATGGGGCTGTGAAAAGAACACAAATGCAATGACACTGGTGGATCCAAATGTGGTCTGTGAAAAGAACACACATGAAATGAACACTCGTGCATCCATATGGGGTTTGTGAAAAGAACACACATGCAATGACACTAGTGGTTCCATATGTGTTCTGTGAAAAGAACACACATGAAATGACTCTAGTTGTGCTTAATGAAAAGAACACACATGCAATGAACTCTGGTCGAACCATATGTGGTTTGTGAAAAGAACACACATGCAATGACAATAGTGAATCTATAGGTGTCTGTGAAAAGAACAAACATTTCAATGACACTAGTGGATCCATATGTGGTCTGTAAAAAGAGCACACATGCAATGACACTGGTGGATCCATATGTGGTGTGTGAGAAGAACAGACAGGCAATGACACTGGTGGATCCATATGTGGTCTATGAAAAGAACACACATGCAATGACACTGGTGGATCCATTTGTGGTCTATGAAAATAATACACATGCAATGACACTGGTGGATCCATATGTGGTCTGTGAAAAGAACACACATGCAATGAACTCTGGTGGATCCATATGTGGTCTGTAAAAAAACAGACATGCAATGAACTCTGGTGGATCCATATGGGGTATGTGAAAAGAACACACATGCAATGACACTGGTGGATCCATATGTGGTCTGTGAAAAAAATACACATGAAATCACACTGGTGGATCCATATGTGGTCTGTGAAAAGAATACACATGCAATGACAATGGTGGTTCCATATGTGGTCTGTGAAAAGAACACACATGAAATGACTCTAGTTGTCTTTATAAAGAGAACACACATGCAATGAACTCTGGTCAATCCATATGTGGTCTGTGAAAAGAACACACATGCAATGACACTGGTGGATCCATATGTGGTGTGTGAAAAGAAGAAACATTTCAATGACACTGGTGGATGCATATGTGGTCTGTGAAAAGAACACACATGCAATGACAGTGGTGGATCCATACGTGGTGTGTGAAAAGAACAGACAAGCAATGAACACTAGTGGATCCATATGTGGTCTGTGAAAATAATACACATGCAATGACACTAGTGGATCCATATGTGGTCTGTGAAAAGAACAAACATTTCAATGACACTGGTGGGTCCATATGTGGTCTATGAAAAGAACACACATGCAATGACACTGGTGGATCCATATGTGGTGTGTGAAAAGAATAGACTAGAATTGACACTGGTGGATCTGTATGTGGTCTGTGAAAAGAACACACATGCAATGACACTGGTGGTTCCATATGTGTTATGTGAAAAGAACACACATGCAATGACAATGGTGGTTCCATATGTGGTCTGTGAAAAGAACACACATGCAATGACAATGGTGGTTCCAAATATGGTCTATGAAAAGAACACACATGCAATGACACTGGTGGTTCCATATGTGTTATGTGAAAAGAACACACATGCAATGACAATGGTGGTTCCATATGTGGTCTGTGAAAAGAACACACATGCAATGACAATGGTGGTTCCAAATATGGTCTATGAAAAGAACACACATGCAATGACACTGGTGGATCCATATATGGTCTGTGAATAGAACACACATGCAATGACACTGGTGGATCCAAATATGGTCTGTGAAAAGAACACACATGCAATGAACTCTGGTGGATCTATATGGGGTCTGTGAAAATAACACACATGCAATGACACTGGTGGTTCCATATGTGGTCTGTGAAAAGAACACACATGAAATGACTCTAGCTGTGGTTAATGAAAAGAACACACATGCAATGAACTCTGGTTGATCCATATGTGGTCTGTGAAAATAACATACATGCAATGACACTGGTGGATCCATATGTGGTCTCTGAAAAGAACACACATGCAATGACACTGGTAGATCCATTTGTGGTCTGTGAAAATAACACACATGCAATGACACTGGTGGATCCATATGTGGTCTGTGAAAAGAAAACACATGCAATGAACTCTGGTGGATCCATATGGGGTCTATGAAACGAACACACATGCAATGACACTGGTGGATCCATATGTGGTCTGTGAAAAGAACACGCATGAAATAACACTGGTGGATCCATTTGTGGTATGCGAAAATAACACCCATGCAATGACCCTGGTGGATCCATATGTGGTCTGTGAAAATAACACACATGCAATGAACTCTGGTGGATCCATATGGCATCTGTGAAAAGAACACACATGCAATGACATTGGTGGATCCAAATGTGGTCTGTGAAAAGAACACACATGAAATGAACTCTGGTGGATCCATATGGGGTCTGTGAAAAGAACACACATGTAATGACACTGGTGGTTCCATATGTGGTCTGTGAAAAGAACACACATGAAATAAACTCTGGGGATCCATATGGGGTCTGTGAAAAGAACACACATGCAATGACACGGGTGGTTCCATATGTGGTATATGAAAAGAACACACATGCAATGACACTGGTAGATCCATATGTGGTCTGTGAAAAGAACACACATGCAATGAACTCTGGTGGATCCATATGGGATCTATGAAAAGAACACACATGCAATGGCACTGGTGGATCCATATGTGGTCTGTGAAAAGAAAACACATGAAATGACACTGGTGGATCCATATGTGGTCTGTGAAAAGAACACACATGCAATGACAATGGTGGTTCCATATGTGGTCTATGAAAAGAACACACATGCAATGACAATGGTGGTTCCAAATATGGTCTGTGAAAATAACACACATGCAATGACACTAGTGGATCCAAACATGGTCTATGAAAAGAACACACATGCAATGAACTCTGGTGGATCCATATGGCATCTGTGAAAAAAACACATATGCAATGACATTGGTGAATCCAAATGTGGTCTGTGAAAAGAACACACATGCAATGTCACTAGTGGTTCCATATGTGGTCTATGAAAAGAACACACATGAAATGACTCTAGTTGTGGTTAATGAAAAGAAACACACATGAAATGACTCTATTTGTGGTTAACGAAAAGAACACACATGCAATGAACTCTGGTTGATCCATATGTGGTCTGTGAAAAGAACACACATGCAATGACACTGGTGGATCCATATGTGGTCTGTGAAAAGAACAAACATTTCAATGACACTGGTGGATCCATATGTGGTCTGTGAAAACAACACACATGCAATGACACTAGCAGATCCATATGTGGTCTATGAAAGAACACACATGCAATGACACTAGTGGATCCATATGTGGTCTGTGAGAAGAACAACCATTTCAATGACACTGGTTGATCCATATGTGGTCTGTAAAAAGTACACACATGCAATGACACTGGTGGATCCATATGTGGTGTGTGAAAAGAACAGACAGGCAATGGCACTGGTGGATCCATATGTGGTCTATGAAAAGAACACACATGCAATGACACTGGTGGATCCATTTGTGGTCTGTGAAAATAACACACATGCAATGACACTGGTGGATCCATATGTGGTCTGTGAAAAGAACACACATGCAATGAACTCTGGTTGATCCATATGTGGTCTGTGAAAAGAACATACATGCAATGACACTGGTGGATCCATATGTGGTCCGTGAAAAGAACAAACATTTCAATGACACTGGTGGATCCATATGTGGTCTGTGAATAGAACAAACATTTCAATGACACTGGTGGATCCATATGTGGTCTGTGAAAAGAACACACATGCAATGACACTAGTGGATCCATATGTGGTTTGTGAAAAGAACACACATGCAATGACACTGGTGGATCCATATGTGGTCTATGAAAAGAACACACGTGCAATGACACTAGTGGATCCATATGTGTTCTGTGAAAAGAATACACAAGCAATGACACTAGTGGATCCATATGTGGTCTGTGAAAAGAACAGCCATGCAATGACACTGGTGGATCCATATGTGGTGTGTGAAAACAACACACATGAAATGACACTGGTGGATCCATATGTGGTGTGTGAAAAGAACACACATGCAATGACACTGGTGGATCCATATGTGGTTTGTGAAAAGAACACACATGCAATGAACTCTAGTGGATCCATATGGGGCTGTGAAAAGAACACAAATGCAATGACACTGGTGGATCCAAATGTGGTCTGTGAAAAGAACACACATGAAATGAACACTCGTGCATCCATATGGGGTTTGTGAAAAGAACACACATGCAATGACACTAGTGGTTCCATATGTGTTCTGTGAAAAGAACACACATGAAATGACTCTAGTTGTGCTTAATGAAAAGAACACACATGCAATGAACTCTGGTCGAACCATATGTGGTTTGTGAAAAGAACACACATGCAATGACAATAGTGAATCTATAGGTGTCTGTGAAAAGAACAAACATTTCAATGACACTAGTGGATCCATATGTGGTCTGTAAAAAGAGCACACATGCAATGACACTGGTGGATCCATATGTGGTGTGTGAGAAGAACAGACAGGCAATGACACTGGTGGATCCATATGTGGTCTATGAAAAGAACACACATGCAATGACACTGGTGGATCCATTTGTGGTCTATGAAAATAATACACATGCAATGACACTGGTGGATCCATATGTGGTCTGTGAAAAGAACACACATGCAATGAACTCTGGTGGATCCATATGTGGTCTGTAAAAAAACAGACATGCAATGAACTCTGGTGGATCCATATGGGGTATGTGAAAAGAACACACATGCAATGACACTGGTGGATCCATATGTGGTCTGTGAAAAAAATACACATGAAATCACACTGGTGGATCCATATGTGGTCTGTGAAAAGAATACACATGCAATGACAATGGTGGTTCCATATGTGGTCTGTGAAAAGAACACACATGAAATGACTCTAGTTGTCTTTATAAAGAGAACACACATGCAATGAACTCTGGTCAATCCATATGTGGTCTGTGAAAAGAACACACATGCAATGACACTGGTGGATCCATATGTGGTGTGTGAAAAGAAGAAACATTTCAATGACACTGGTGGATGCATATGTGGTCTGTGAAAAGAACACACATGCAATGACAGTGGTGGATCCATACGTGGTGTGTGAAAAGAACAGACAAGCAATGAACACTAGTGGATCCATATGTGGTCTGTGAAAATAATACACATGCAATGACACTAGTGGATCCATATGTGGTCTGTGAAAAGAACAAACATTTCAATGACACTGGTGGGTCCATATGTGGTCTATGAAAAGAACACACATGCAATGACACTGGTGGATCCATATGTGGTGTGTGAAAAGAATAGACTAGAATTGACACTGGTGGATCTGTATGTGGTCTGTGAAAAGAACACACATGCAATGACACTGGTGGTTCCATATGTGTTATGTGAAAAGAACACACATGCAATGACAATGGTGGTTCCATATGTGGTCTGTGAAAAGAACACACATGCAATGACAATGGTGGTTCCAAATATGGTCTATGAAAAGAACACACATGCAATGACACTGGTGGTTCCATATGTGTTATGTGAAAAGAACACACATGCAATGACAATGGTGGTTCCATATGTGGTCTGTGAAAAGAACACACATGCAATGACAATGGTGGTTCCAAATATGGTCTATGAAAAGAACACACATGCAATGACACTGGTGGATCCATATATGGTCTGTGAATAGAACACACATGCAATGACACTGGTGGATCCAAATATGGTCTGTGAAAAGAACACACATGCAATGAACTCTGGTGGATCTATATGGGGTCTGTGAAAATAACACACATGCAATGACACTGGTGGTTCCATATGTGGTCTGTGAAAAGAACACACATGAAATGACTCTAGCTGTGGTTAATGAAAAGAACACACATGCAATGAACTCTGGTTGATCCATATGTGGTCTGTGAAAATAACATACATGCAATGACACTGGTGGATCCATATGTGGTCTGTGAAAAGAACAAACATTTCAATGACACTGGTGGATCCATATGTGGTCTGTGAAAAGAACACACATGCAATGACACTAGTGGATCCATATGTGCTCTGTGAAAAGAACAAACATGCAATGACACTGGTGGATCCATATGTGGTCTATGAAAAGAACACACATGCAATGACACTAATGGATCCATATGTGGTCTGTGAAAAGAATACACAAGCAATGACACTAGTGGATCCATATGTGGTCTGTGAAAAGAACAGCCATGCAATGACACTAGTGGATCCACATGTGGTGTGTGAAAAGAAAACACATGAAATGACACTGGTGGATCCATATGTGGTGTGTGAAAAGAACACACATGCAATGACACTGGTGGATCCATATGTGGTTTGTGAAAAGAACACACATGCAATGAACTCTGGTGGATCCATATGGGGTCTGTAAAAAGAACACAAATGCAATGACACTGGTGGATCCAAATGTGGTCTGTGAAAAGAACACACATGAAATGAACACTCATGCATCCATATGGGGTTTGTGAAAAGAACACACATGCAATGACACTAGTGGTTCCGTATGTGTTCTGTGAAAAGAACACACATGAAATGACTCTAGCTGTGGTTAATGAAAAGAACACACATGCAATGAACTCTGGTTGATCCATATGTGGTTCGTGAAGAGAACACACATGCAATGACACTGGTGGATCTATATGTGTTTGTGAATAGAACAAACATTTCAATGACACTAGTGGATCCATATGTGGTCTGTAAAAAGAGCACACATGCAATGACACTGGTGGATCCATATGTGGTGTGTGAAAAGAACAGACAGGCAATGACACTGGTGGATCCATATGTGGTCTATGAAAAGAACACACATGCAATGACACTGGTGGATCCATTTGTGGTCTGTGAAAATAACACACATGCAATGACACTGGTAGATCCATATGTGGTCTGTGAAAAGAACACACATGCAATGAAATCTGGTGGATCCATATGGGATCTATGAAAAGAACACACATGCAATGGCACTGGTGGATCCATATGTGGTCTATGAAAAGAAAACACATGAAATGACACTGGTGGATCCATATGTGGTCTGCGAAAAGAACACAATGCAATGATAATGGTGGTTCCATATGTGGTCTGTGAAAAGAACACACATGCAATGACAATGGTGGTTCCAAATATGGTCTGTGAAAAGAACACACATGCAATGACACTGGTGGTTCCATATGTGTTATGTGAAAAGAACACACATGCAATGACAATGGTGGTTCCATATGTGGTCTGTGAAAAGAACACACATGCAATGACAATGGTGGTTCCAAATATGGTCTATGAAAAGAACACACATGCAATGACACTGGTGGATCCATATATGGTCTGTGAATAGAACACACATGCAATGACACTGGTGGATCCAAATATGGTCTGTGAAAAGAACACACATGCAATGAACTCTGGTGGATCTATATGGGGTCTGTGAAAATAACACACATGCAATGACACTGGTGGTTCCATATGTGGTCTGTGAAAAGAACACACATGAAATGACTCTAGCTGTGGTTAATGAAAAGAACACACATGCAATGAACTCTGGTTGATCCATATGTGGTCTGTGAAAATAACATACATGCAATGACACTGGTGGATCCATATGTGGTCTGTGAAAAGAACAAACATTTCAATGACACTGGTGGATCCATATGTGGTCTGTGAAAAAGAACACACATGCAATGACACTAGTGGATCCATATGTGCTCTGTGAAAAGAACAAACATGCAATGACACTGGTGGATCCATATGTGGTCTATGAAAAGAACACACATGCAATGACACTAATGGATCCATATGTGGTCTGTGAAAAGAATACACAAGCAATGACACTAGTGGATCCATATGTGGTCTGTGAAAAGAACAGCCATGCAATGACACTAGTGGATCCACATGTGGTGTGTGAAAAGAAAACACATGAAATGACACTGGTGGATCCATATGTGGTGTGTGAAAAGAACACACATGCAATGACACTGGTGGATCCATATGTGGTTTGTGAAAAGAACACACATGCAATGAACTCTGGTGGATCCATATGGGGTCTGTAAAAAGAACACAAATGCAATGACACTGGTGGATCCAAATGTGGTCTGTGAAAAGAACACACATGAAATGAACACTCGTGCATCCATATGGGGTTTGTGAAAAGAACACACATGCAATGACACTAGTGGTTCCGTATGTGTTCTGTGAAAAGAACACACATGAAATGACTCTAGCTGTGGTTAATGAAAAGAACACACATGCAATGAACTCTGGTTGATCCATATGTGGTTCGTGAAGAGAACACACATGCAATGACACTGGTGGATCTATATGTGTTTGTGAATAGAACAAACATTTCAATGACACTAGTGGATCCATATGTGGTCGGTAAAAAGAGCACACATGCAATGACACTGGTGGATCCATATGTGGTGTGTGAAAAGAACAGACAGGCAATGACACTGGTGGATCCATATGTGGTCTATGAAAAGAACACACATGCAATGACACTGGTGGATCCATTTGTGGTCTGTGAAAATAACACACATGCAATGACACTGGTAGATCCATATGTGGTCTGTGAAAAGAACACACATGCAATGAAATCTGGTGGATCCATATGGGATCTATGAAAAGAACACACATGCAATGGCACTGGTGGATCCATATGTGGTCTATGAAAAGAAAACACATGAAATGACACTGGTGGATCCATATGTGGTCTGCGAAAAGAACACACATGCAATGATAATGGTGGTTCCATATGTGGTCTGTGAAAAGAACACACATGCAATGACAATGGTGGTTCCAAATATGGTCTGTGAAAATAACACACATGCAATGACACTAGTGGATCCAAACATGGTCTATGAAAAGAACACACATGCAATGAGCTCTGGTGGATCCATATGGCATCTGTGAAAAAAACACATATGCAATGACATTGGTGAATCCAAATGTGGTCTGTGAAAAGAACACACATGCAATGTCACTAGTGGTTCCATATGTGGTATATGAAAAGAACACACATGAAATGACTCTAGTTGTGGTTAATGAAAAGAACACACATGAAATGACTCTAGTTGTGGTTAACAAAAAGAACACACATGCAATGAACTCTGGTTGATCTATATGTGGTCTGTGAAAAGAACACACATGCAATGACACTGGTGGATCCATATGTGGTCTGTGAAAAGAACAAACATTTCAATGACACTGGTGGATCCATATGTGGTCTGTGAAAACAACACACATGCAATGACACTAGTGGATCCATATGTGGTCTATGAAAGAACACACATGCAATGACACTGGTGGATCCATATGTGGTCTGTGAGAAGAACAACCATTTCAATGACACTGGTTGATCCATATGTGGCCTGCCGATTACGCCGCCCGTTCTTATCCCGATGTTTGGAAATGGTTAGGACGGCCGAAAGGTCTACCTGTGAGTGGCATTTGGGCCCCACCGTACTATTTTAACCATTTCCGCTCAGCCAGGCTTGTAACTAGGAGCGTAATTCACCGAGGTAGTTACATTAGTGAAAAGAATAGACATCCAGTGACACTGGTGGATCCATATGTGGTATGTGAAAAGAACACACATGAAATGACACTGGTGGATCCATATGTGGTGTGTGAAAAGAACACACATGAAATGACACTCGTGGATCCATATGGGGTCTGTGAAAAGAACACACATGCAATGACTCTAGTTGTGGTTAATGAAAAGAACACCCATGCAATGAACTCTGGTTGATCCATAAGTTGTCTGTGAAAAGAACACACATGCAATGACATTGTTGGATCCATATGTAGTCTGTGAAAAGAACAAATATTTCAATGACACTGGTGGATCCATATGTTGTATGCGAAAAGAACATACATGCAATGACACTGGTGGATCCATATGCGGTGTGTGAAAAGAACGCACATGTAATGAAAGTAGTGCATCCATATGTGGTCTGTGAAAAGAACACACATGAAATCACACTAGTGGATCCATATGTGGTCTGTAAAAAGAACAAACATGCAATGACTCTGGTGGATCCATATGTGGTCTATGAAAAGGACAGACAAGCAATGACACTGGTGGATCCATATGTGGTCTGTGAAAAGAACAAACATTTCAATGACACTGGTGGATCCATATGTGGTCTATGAAAAGAACACACATGCAATGCCACTGGTAGATCCATTTGTGGTCTGTGAAAATAACACACATGCAATGACACTGGTGGATCCATATGTGGTCTGTGAAAATAACACACATGCAATGAACTCTGGTGGATCCATATGGGGTCTATGAAACGAACACACATGCAATGACACTGGTGGATCCATATGTGGTCTGTGAAAAGAACACGCATGAAATGACACTGGTGGATCCATTTGTGGTCTATGAAAATAACACCCATGCAATGACACTGGTGGATCCATATGTGGTCTGTGAAAATAACACACATGCAATGAACTCTGGTGGATCCATATGGCATCTGTGAAAAGAACACACATGCAATGACATTGGTGGATCCAAATGTGGTCTGTGAAAAGAACACACATGAAATAAACTCTGGTGGATCCATATGGGGTCTGTGAAAAGAACACACATGTAATGACACTGGTGGTTCCATATGTGGTCTGTGAAAAGAACACACATGAAATAAACTCTAGGGATCCATATGGGGTCTGTGAAAAGAACACACATGCAATGACACTAGTGGTTCCATATGTGGTCTATGAAAAGAACACACATGAAATGACTCTAGCTGTAGTTAATGAAAACAACACACATGAAATGACTCTTACTGTGGTTAATGAAAATAACACACATGCAATTAACTCTGGTTGATCCATATGTGCATCGGTTCCAGGGGAAGACCAAAGATCTTGTGCGGCAGGTGTGAAAATAACACACATGCAATGACACTGGTGGATCCTTATGTGGTCTATGAAAAGAACAAACATTTCAATGACACTGGTGGATCCATATGTGGTCTGTGAAAAGAACACACATGCAATGACACTAGTGGATCCATATGTGTTCTGTGAAAAGAACACACATGCAATGACACTGGTGGATCCATATGTGGTCTGTGAAAAGAACACACATCCAATGACAATGGTGGTTCCATATGTGGTTTGTGAAAAGAATAGACATCCAATGACACTGGTGAATCCATATGTGGTATGTGAAAAGAACACACATGAAATGACACTGGTGGATCCATATGTGGTTTGTGAAAAGAACACACATGCAATGACACTGGTGGATCCATATGTGGTCTGTGAAAAGAACACACATGCAATGACACTAGTGGATCCATATGTGGTTTGTTGTAGCATCCCAATTGTCTAACAATTGCAATGCTACTAGCCTAGTCTATATAAATGCGACTTCATATATATAATTGTTGCATCATAATTATATCATGCTCATGTCATCGTGCCACCTTGCATTTGAGCATCATATAAAACCCTTTTTGTGTTGGTTCTTCTCTCATATGCATTATTAGTTGTATTTGCCTCTTGATATTGTATTTGGTTATTGATATATTGTTTAATGCCCAAGTTGAGTTGGGGGCATATCTTTTATTAACTCCACCACCTTTCTTGTCATCACCCCATCATTCCACCATACCACCATATATGAGCATTGCAACTTATTTGGTTTTACCTCTTGCTCATGTGGGTTGGGATGGATCCAATTCTATTTCCACATGCTCTCATATTAGCATCATGTTGTTTTCACATTATTGGTATGTGGAGCCACCTTTGCATGCCTTGTGAGTGGAACCCTTTTCTAGCTTCCATATGTGTTGTTTTGGGGTTATTATCATGTTGGGATATTTTTGGGCTTACTAAATACATAGTGGCACATACACACTAGCATGTCCCATTTTTATTCAAATATGGTCATCTCCATCTACTCCACATGGGGCATCCTTTCAATTCTTTTAGCTTGGCTTATTCCATATTTTGGAATGCATATGTATAAATGCCATGGATATTTATTTTGTTTTCACAAGATGAAACCTAGCATTAATATTTTGCATGGGCCATGCAAGTACCACCACATTCTAGTCTTTTGGGTTTGTATTTGAATCTTTGAGTGGACCATCTCCCATCTCTCTCTCTACCCCTTCATGCTTGATCTTGTTTGGTTCATGTCAAAACCCTACAACCATCCCCCATCCATGCAAGCCATGTGTGGGCCTTTCCACCATTATCTCTAAAAACCCTAATCCCTCTCCCTATCCCTCTCTCCTCTCTTTTGACACCTCTTGTTTTGGTCATGTTTCAAACCATAGCTACCACCACATCTCTCTCTCTCTAATCCCTCCTCTCTATCCAAACCCTAACCCTAATCACCTACACCTCTTTCACCATCTACCATACCACCCCCTCTACCCTAACCAAGCCCTCCACCTAGATAACCCGAGGCCACCATCAAACCCTAACCCGAGCCTCTCCATCCTAACCTAGCTACCTACCCTCCCTCTAACCCTAGCTCTAACCGAGCCTCCCTCTCCCTCTCCCTCTCTCCCTGCCGTGCGACCCCACCAGCCCGATCCTGCCTTTGCCACCCTTGGCCCACCTGCATGCGCCCGTGCCTGCCCATGCCGAGCCCCAGCTCGTGCACGTGAAGGAGAGGAGGGAAAAAGCGGCCGAAGCCACCTTTAACCATACCCACTCCCGCACGGCACCTCCTTCCTCTCCCTCGCTTTACCCTCCGCCCTACAACCTCTCTGCCTCGCCCAGATCCATCCCTAGAGCCCCTGCATCTCCTCTCCTTCCTCTCCACCGACGCCACCCTCTCTCGCCGGCCACCGCTAGCACCGCGTCGCCCCCGTCGATCCAGCCGGTGCGCACGTCGTGGAGGTGACCGAAGAGACCGAGGAGTACCCCTGCTTCACCCTGGACCGCGCCAGCGAGGAGGAGAAGGACCCCAGGCTCGCCAGGACCGGCGCCGCTCCGACAAAACCCTAGCTCCGCCCGGCGCCTGCTTCATCGACGATCGCTCGCTCCGCTGGCCGAACCGCCACCATTAACAGCCCCGCGGTGAGCCTCCCTCTCTTCCTGACATGCTCCGCCTCACCGGACCGCCCTGGCCACGTCAGTCGATTCGACGAGCGCCCTCAGTGCGCCGCCGCTCGCTGTTGTCTGCTCGCTCCCGCACCGCCTAGCGCCATAACTAGGCCGCGCCTAACCCCCTAACAACTACCCCTCCCTAGCCCAGCGGTAGCCGCCGCCGTCCGCGCACGCCAGATCCCCAGTTCGATCCCCCGCGCGCCGCGCTCCGCGCGGGCGGGCACCGATCTGTCGCTCGATGCAGAGAAGAACAACAGTACAGGGCCGTTGCCACTTTACACTTAGCCCCCCCTTTTTAATTCCCTGAACCCGCGCTCCCTCTAGGCCCACTTGTCAGCCTCCCGTGGCGCTTTTGCAAAAAGGGGCCGCAGCTTCGTTTCTCTCAACCCGCAGTCCCGCATGCACCGCGTGGCACCCGCCTCTTCAACCACTGGCGTGTGGGTCCGTTTGACCACCGGCCCCGTCTCGCGGGCTAGCCGAACCTGCGGTAGGAAAAGCCCCGCGTAGCCTCTGCGTTCCACCTGCTGCTGAGTCAGCGCAAGGCCCACCCGTCAGCGTCAGTGGCTGGTTCTGCCTGAGTACAAAATGTTTTCTGCTTGACTGTTTAATTTAAATCCTTTTCAAATTTGTTTTAAATTCAAAATTCAAATCTGTTTCCAAATAACTTTTGAAATATAATTCCAAATTAAACATGTAATATATGATTTGAGATCAGAAAAATGTGAGGAATTCAAATCTTCCATTCAAAATATATTTTGAACACTTTAAATTTCGAGTTGATTAAAATTACAATAAAAATGCCCTTTTTCTCAATTAATTAATAACTTTTGTTTTATAACTCCAAATTTGACAAATGATATGTCTAAAATGATCAGCGCGACGAGACCTTTCTGTTTATGCATTCCATGTTCTGAATTGCAGCATGCATCATATAAATATAAAGTATACAGCAACTTATTGGAGTATAAAATGTGACCAAAACTCAATAAAATGCTTGTTTCTTGTATTCCACACCTCACCCATGCCATGCTACTTTATTGCCATGCAAATTGTGCATCATTCATCATGGCATGATTGTTTGCTTGTCGCATTTTATTCATATGCTTGTGCACTTTATTTATGTTGGCCCTTGTTTGTTTGGTTCTTCTTCGAATAGACGCTGAGCAGGGGATATATCAAGAAACCCAGGAGCACTACCCAGATCCTTCTCTCGCTTCAACTGAGCTGCCAGGCAAGCACTACCACATGCTTGCATACATATAGTACCTATTGCCTCTATCTTATTCTTGCATCATTGAGTCGCGATTGCATTAAACTGAATCCCAAGTACTGCATAGCCTTTATTTTTAAACCCCACCGAAGCTTGTTCCTCCATCCCATGAGCCATTACTACAGGAGTTGTTTGAGCCATGCGGGTCGTAGAACAGCATGTGTAGGGTATGTGAGTGTCTGGTGGATAACGAGGTACCTAAACAACTTAACCTGAGTAGTATGGGATAACTAATGAAAGTGGCACCGGTGAGCAATATCTGCTATTTGGTTTTTCATGCTCACTTGTGTCCCGTAGGACCCCGAGTACTTGATTCCTGTTCCTTGAATATTCGCGCTATCCACATCCGGGAGGCCTATGGACCCCCCTGAGCCAGAGCTTGATTCATTCTTATTTCTTGGGGCCACAATTAGTTTGGGGCTTTATTACTATCCTGTACTTATGCCATGCTTTACTGCTTTATTTAAGATTGTGCGTGGAGCACCTGTACTGTTTAGGTCCGTGACACGTTTTCGCTGTATCGACAAGCCCAGTCACACTTTCGGGTTCCCAGTCGTTTACAGCCGTCCACACAAACCTTGAGTCCGTCTCGGAGCCGGCCAACTTCGTCGCGGGTAGCTTAATGGTGTGGCCCCCTGAAATATTTCTGAATCCTGTGATCGCTTTGTCGTGAATGCCTCGTTGGGTTTTGATTTGGTTTTTCCGAGGTTGATCGAGTGTGTGTTGCTATTTGTGCACCCCTGCAGGGTAAAACTTTCTGAAAGCCGTGTCCGCGGTTATGGATGACTTGGAGCATAGTTTCTCGATCATAGACAAGTATAACTAAAGTACCGCTTTTAACTTCACTAAGTACCTGACTAGTAAATAGTGCAACACTCATGGAATGGATAATAAAACTACCAACGGATGGGGGGTTGTTCGTCCGCTTCCTCGTCGGTAAGCGAGGAGGAGGATGGATCTGTTAATATTACCGTTATAACTGTTGTTATTAATTCACGGACATCCGTCTATCTTTGGTTAGGCGGATGGTTAGCGAGTATCCCTAGAACTGTTAGGTATTATCTTTTGCTGCAATTGCGTCACACCAGTTTGTGTCTCCTTTAGAGGCATAAAGACTTGCTGAGTACCCCTAGGGTCACACACGATAAATTGTTTGATTCAGATGAACAGGTAAACTCGCAAGATGGATACTGGGTGGAGGAGACGGACGATGTTGGCAACGATCATTCGGTGTAGAGATTCCGGGAACGGGGATCTGTGAGATCAGTGGGCGGAATGTGTTTATTTATGGGGCATCTTATGCCGATTTGCTTCTTATCCGTACTCGGATCTTGTTTTCCGCTTCCGCCTGATACTCTGATGTCTGTTGTATGAGGAGATATCATAAACTATTATATCTATTTAGGATATTTGGATCTTGCCGTATGGCGTTGCAATATTTCTATTTCTTTTAGATGGAATGGCTCTGAGGACTGTTGTATGGTGGCTTGCATACATACTCATTTGTGTATGTAGTTGATCCCTTCGCCTGCCGATTACGCCGCCCGTTCTTGTCCCGATGTTTGGAAATGGTTAGGACGGCCGAAAGGTCTACCTGTGAGTGGCATTTGGGCCCCACCGTACTATTTTAACCATTTCCGCTCATCCAGGCTTGTAACTAGGAGCGTAATTCACCGAGGTAGTTACAATTGGTATCAGAGCCATCCCGCCCTTCAGGGTCTCAGCCAAATGGTCGTTGTCAGTCTAGCAAATATTTTTGGTAGCTATGTATACTAGGGAAAAACAAAACGTGAGAGTAGGACTGCTTCCACTTTTCTTCTTACCCACCCACCACCCTTTTTCTGGTAAGGAAGTGTAACGCTTTCAATTCTCTTCTTAAAATTCAAACTAGGATTCACGTGTTCTGGGTTTCCGTAGTACCATAGAAAGTGTGTGTGTGTGTAATTCCTTGTCTATCTATTGCATCCAATTTGTTATCACAATCTGCCTTTGGTTATCAACTGTTGGTACATTCCATACTGACAGGTTTTTGAAAACCGGCGCGATCTATTTGACTCCTTGTTAACCGGTGCCATCTTCTTAAGGGTGTCCTTCCTTCTAGCAACTCCACATTCTGTGAAACGATCAGTTGCTAATCTCTACCTGATAAGTGTTTTTGCGCATCTATTGGTATTTTAATGCCGAAAAATGCGGAAATTTTTTCTTTGATACATCTGTGTTTCCACACTCCTTTCCAGTCGTGTGTGAAACATTATCTATCTTCCTTTTATCAGCATGTCCATGCTAACCCATTCTTTGTCACCGGCGCTTAATCCTGGAGTTTTATTTCATCTCCAGTTCTCTTGGGCTAATTACATAACATGTGTCGATCCGATGCTGGTGATTGTAATTTGGTTCTCAGCATAGCTATATGACACTTATCATGAGTGGAATATGGAAAATGCTATCAACGCTATCCTCCAAATGGTGACGGTTATTTCCTATGATTTGGAGTACACCGTGATCATATCTATGCATATTCAAGTATCTTTGCCAATCCGGAGTTTCTCAAGGCACTACGGTGGTCTATCATCTGTCCATCATGCTGCACATATTTTTGAACTCCTTATCTGCAAATTCTCTTTGAGACGAGGGAATTGCATCTTTTCGTCTCTGGTAGCTTTGCTTAAGGTTTGATCTATCATCTTTTCTTTATCCAAGATCTCTTTATCTTTGTAACCGGTGATCCAATCGACAATGTGAACCAGGTGACATCGCTTTTCTTCCGAAGGACCAGATAATCTATTCTTCCAGTGCATCTTCTTCAACACGAACCCGTGCTATTAATATTGATCTTTCTAAGAGCGTTGAGCTCAGGAAGTGTTCGAGCATTTGTTCGTTTCTCTCGCCTTTTGAACTTGGTATTCTGGGAATATCTTGTTAATCCATGGTGGTATATGTTGATAATATGCTTGCCTATTCCATATCAGTGGAAGGACATGGAAGATCATCTGTGTCTCTTTCTCTCAAGCTTCGTGAACACTGCCGTGTACAAAGTCTCAAAGTGAGAATTCTGGCTTCTTGAAGTCACCTATCTCGACCACGTCCTTCTGCTAAATAGATCGCTTCAATTCTGGAATCAGCAAGTTCATTGTTAATTCCATCTTCCATCTTCAATCAAACCGGAGTTTTCCTTGTTGGCAAGTTATCATCGTCGTTTCGCTAAAGATTTTCCTCAAGACCGCTAAATCTCTCTCAATCATTTCAAGAACAACATGGAGTTCTTTTCACCCCTATCTCATTAAGTAATCTCTTGAAACCCTCTCGCTCTATCGTCTATGCTCAATCCACCGGAGGCCATGAAGATTTTTCAGATCTTTTGTAATCCTTATGTGCAAGTGGTGCTATCTCCCTTTATCTGTGGAATCTTGCAGTTGTCTCCGTGATCTTCCTTCATATCTTTTCCGGTGGCTAGTTACTTATGATATGACGACAACATCATCACCCTTATCTATCTTGGATCCGGTGAATCGTTTGCATCAATCTTTGTCTTCTTACGAAGTCCCATGAGTTTTTGTCAATACCTTCAGTCTGTTTCGGTAGTTGGGTTGCATGGTTTTCTTATTCATGTGCGGAGTAATGCTTTGAGTGCGGGATGGAGTAGCTACCATACCACTACTCTTATCATTCGCTCTCGTACATTGAATTGGTGAACTAATGTGATTTCACTCATTCCACGGAAGTTAGAAGTGGCCTTTATCCCTTGATACTTTTACTTCCGTCCTTGTTTTTTCCGGAGTGCTCTCTCGAAGAAAGTAATCAATAATCTCTTGTTGGTGGTCTGTCTATTCTAGATGGAGCAAAATCTACAATTATCTGGTGGAAACATACGCAAACTCTTTTCTGTCCTCGTCATTCTACCGATGCTCGGCATCCCCAAACAAGATGAAAGGAAACTATCTCTCTCTTTGTTTCATCAATTCTTTTCTTTGGTAAAACCAATTATGGTTGATGCCATCAGCCGCAAATCTATTGCGATAGCCTCAAGACTAAAGAAAGCAATAAGTATCTCTACAATAAACTCCAGATCCTCCATATTCTTTGCTTCTCGGGATTCCACCATGATCTGGCTTCACATCCGTCTCTGGAAGTTATATCCGCGCACCTCAATTGCGTGATCCGTTGGGTCTTACCGGCGCAAGAAGAATCTAATCCGACGATGTCTAACTAAATCTTTCTGTTCATATCAAGGGACTCTATTGTTTGAAGGCAATATTGTTTCCGTACTTCATTTATCAAATCCGAGAGAAGATACGATGCTATTGTCATAGTGGTTCAAAACCTCTCCAATCTAACTCTTTTTCTTCCAGCGAGATAAAGTTTTCATCCTCTAGTATCGATAAATCTTTAATCTTAATGATGTGCCTTTCTTCATTCATGATACATCATCTTGTCTTTTTCTTTCACAAGTGGTTATATTCTTTTATCATGTTTCTTGAGAAAACCGGAGCTATGTTCATCCTATCCTTCTTGTCTCACGACAATCCTTCAACTCTTCTAACCCGTTGTTTCTCAAGCAAAACGCAAGACTCGCAACAAGTCTAGCAAGTTTTGCAAGGTGTAGTGGTCGCACCATTCCGTTGTTCATCAACTTGGGAACGTGAGGGTCACCTTCGTTCGGACACCCGCCTCTCCTTGTGTTGTTTTCTTTTTCCTAGGAATCTCGGGGCAAGATTCTTGTTTAGTGGGGGAGAGTTGTAGCATCCCAATTGTCTAACAATTGAATGCTACTAGCCTAGTCTATATAAATTCTACTTCATATATATAATTGTTGCATCATAATTATATCATGCTCATGTCATCATGCCACCTTGCATTTGAGCATCATATAAAACCCTTTTTGTGTTGGTTCTTCTCTCATATGCATTATTAGTTGTATTTGCCTCTTGATATTGTATTTGGTTATTTATATATTGTTTAATGCCCAAGTTGAGTTGGGGGCATATCTTTTATTAACTCCACCACCTTTCTTGTCATCACCCCATCATTCCACCATACCACCATATATGAGCATTGCAACTTATTTGGTTTTACCTCTTGCTCATGTGGGTTGGGATGGATCCAATTCTATTTCCACATGCTCTCATATTAGCATCATGTTGTTTTCACATTATTGGTATGTGGAGCCACCTTTGCATGCCTTGTGAGTGGAACCCTTTTCTAGCTTCCATATGTGTTGTTTTGGGGTTATTATCATGTTGGGATATTTTTGGGCTTACTAAATACCTAGTGGCACATACACACTAGCATGTCCCATTTTTATTCAAATATGGTCATCTCCATCTACTCCACATGGGGAATCCTTTCAATTCTTTTAGCTTGGCTTGTTCCATATTTTGGAATGCATATGTATAAATGCCATGGATATTTATTTTGTTTTCACAAGATGAAACCTAGCATTAATATTTTGCATGGGCCATGCAAGTACCACCACATTCTAGTCTTTTGGGTTTGTATTTGAATCTTTGAGTGGACCATCTCCCATCTCTCTCTACCCCTTCATGCTTGATCTTGTTTGGTTCATGTCAAAACCCTACACCCATCCCCCATCCATGCAAGGCATGTGTGGGCCTTTCCACCATTATCTCTAAAAACCCTAATCCCTCTCCCTATCCCTCTCTCCTCTCTTTTGACACCTCTTGTTTTGGTCATGTTTCAAACCATAGCTACCACCACATCTCTCTCTCTCTAATCCCTCCTCTCTATCCAAACCCTAACCCTAATCACCTACACCTCTTTAACCATCTACCATACCACCCCCTCTACCCTAACCAAGCCCTCCACCTAGCTAACCCGAGGCCACCATCAAACCCTAACCCGAGCCTCTCCATCCTAACCTAGCTACCTACCCTCCCTCTAACCCTAGCTCTAACCGAGCCTCCCTCTCCCTCTCCCTCTCTCCCTGCCATGCGACCCCACCAGCCCGAGCCTGCCTGCCTTGACACCCCTGGCCCACCTGCATGCGCCCGTGCCTGCCCATGCCGAGCCCCAGCTCGTGCACGTGAAGGAGAGGAGGGAAAAAGCGGCCGAAGCCACCTTTAACCCTACCCACTCCCGCACGGCACCTCCTCCCTCTCCCTCGCTTTACCCTCCGCCCCACAACCTCTCTGCCTTGCCCAGATCCATCCCTAGAGCCCCTGCATCTCCTCTCCTTCCTCTCCACCGACGCAACCCTCTCTCGCCGGCCACTGCCAGCACCGCGTCGCCCCCGTCGATCCAGCCGGTGCGCACGTCGTGGAGGTGACCGAAGAGACCGAGGAGTACCCCTGCTTCACCCTGGACCGCGCCAGCGAGGAGGAGAAGGACCCCAGGCTCGCCAGGACCGGCGCCGCTCCGACGAAACCCTAGCTCCGCCCGGCGCCTGCTTCGTCGATGATCGCTCGCTCCGCTGGCCGAACCGCCACCGTCAACAGCCCCGCGGTGAGCCTCCCTCTCTTCCTGACATGCTCCGCCTCACCGGACCGCCCTGGCCACGTCAGTCGATTCGACGAGCGCCCTCAGTGCGCCGCCGCTCGCTGCTGTCTGCTCGCTCCCGCACCGCCTAGCGCCATAACTAGGCCGCGCCTAACCCCCTAACAACTACCCCTCACTAGCCCAGCGGTAGCCGCCGCCGTCCGTGCACGCCAGATTCCTAGTTCGATCCCCGCGCGCCGCGCTCCGCGCGGGCGGACACCGATCTGTCGCTCGGTGCAGAGAAGAACAACAGTACAGGGCCGTTGCCACTTTACACTTAGCCCCCCCTTTTTAATTCCCTGAACCCGCGCTCCCTCTAGGCCCACTTGTCAGCCTCCCGTGGCGCTTTTGCAGAAAGGGTCCACAGCTTCGTTTCTCTCAACCCGCAGTCCCGCATGCGCCGCGTGGCACCCGCCTCTTCAACCACTGGCGTGTGGGTCCGTTTGACCACCGACCCCATCTGTCGGTCTCGCGGGCTAGCCGAACCTGCGGTAGGAAAAGCCCGCGCAACCTCTGCGTTCCACCTGCTGCTGAGTCAGCGCAAGGCCCTCCCGTCAGAGTCAGTGGCTGGTTCTGCCTGAGTACAAAATGTTTTCTGCTTGACTGTTTAATTTAAATCCTTTTCAAATTTGTTTTAAATTCAAAATTCAAATCTGTTTCCAAATAACTTTTGAAATATAATCCCAAATTAAACATGTAATATATGATTTGAGATCAGAAAAATGTGAGGAATTCAAATCTTCCATTCAAAATATATTTTGAACACTTTAAATTTCGAGTTGATAAAAATTACAATAAAATGCCCTTTTTCTCAATTAATTAATAACTTTTGTTTTATAACTCCAAATTTGACAAATGATATGTCTAAAATGATCAGCGCGACGAGACCTTTCTGTTTATGCATTCCATGTTCTGAATTGCAGCATGCATCATATAAATATAAAGTATACAGAAACTTATTGGAGTATAAAATGTGACCAAAACTCAATAAAATGCTTGTTTCTTGTATTCCACACCTCACCCATGCCATGCTACTTTATTGCCATGCAAATTGTGCATCATTTATCATGGCATGATTGTTTGCTTGTCGCATTTTATTCATATGCTTATGCACTTTATTTATGTTGGCCCTTGTTTGTTTGGTTCTTCTTCGAATAGACACTGAGCAGGGGATATATCAAGAAACCCAGGAGCACTACCCAGATCCTTCTCTCGCTTCAACTGAGCTGCCAGGCAAGCACTACCACATGCTTGCATACATATAGTACCTATTGCCTCTATCTTATTCTTGCATCATTGAGTCGCGATTGCATTAAACTAAATCCCAAGTACTGCATAGCCTTTATTTTTAAACCCCACCGAAGCTTGTTCCTCCATCCCATGAGCCATTACTACAGGAGTTGTTTGAGCCATGCGGGTCGTAGAACAGCATGTGTAGGGTATGTGAGTGTCTGGTGGATAACGAGGTACCTAAACAACTTAACCTGAGTAGTATGGGATAACTAATGAAAGTGGCACCGATGAGCAATATCTGCTATTTGGTTTTTCATGCTCACTTGTGTCCCGTAGGACCCCGAGTACTTGATTCCTGTTCCTTGAATATTCGCGCTATCCACATCCGGGAGGCCTATGGACCCCCCTGAGCCAGAGCTTGATTCATTCTTATTTCTTGGGGCCACAATTAGTTTGGGGCTTTATTACTATCCTGTACTTATGCCATGCTTTACTGCTTTATTTAAGATTGTGCTTGGAGCACCTGTACTGTTTAGGTCCGTGACACGTTTTCTCTGTATCGACAAGCCTAGTAACACTTTCGGGTTCCCAGTCGTTTACAGCCGTCCACACAAACCTTGAGTCCGTCTCGGAGCCGGCCAGCTTCGTCGCGGGTAGCTTAATGGGGTGGCCCCCTGAAATATTTCTGAATCCTGTGATCGCTTTGTCGTGAATGCCTCGTTGGGTTTTGATTTGGTTTTTCCGAGGTTGATCGAGTGTGTGTTGCTATTTGTGCACCCCTGCAGGGTAAAACTTTCTGAAAGCCGTGTCCGCGGTTATGGACGACTTGGAGCACAGTTTCTCGATCATAGACAAGTATAACTAAAGTACCGCTTTTAACTTGACTAAGTACCTGACTAGTAAATAGTGCAACACTCATGGAATGGATAATAAAACTGCCAACGAATGGGGGGTTGTTCGTCCGCTTCCTCGTCGGTAAGCGAGGAGGAGGATGGATCTGTTAATATTACCGTTATAACTGTTGTTATTAATTCACAGACATCCATCTATCTTTGGTTAGGCGGATGGTTAGCGAGTATCCCTAGAACTGTTAGGTATTATCTTTTGCTGCAATTGCGTCACACCAGGTTTTGTGTCCTTTAGAGGCATAAAGACTTGCTGAGTACCCCTAGGGTCTCACACGATAAATTGTTTGATTCAGATGAATAGGTAAACTCGCAAGATGGATACTGGGTGGAGGAGACAAACGATGTTGGCAACGATCATTCGGTGTAGAGATTCCGGGAACGGGGATCCGTGAGATCTATGGGCGGAATGTGTTTATTTATGGGGCATCTTATGCCGATTTGCTTCTTATCCGTACTCGGATCTTGTTTTCCGCTTTCGCCTGATACTCTGATGTCTGTTGTATGAGGAGATATCATAAACTATTATATCTATCTAGGATATTTGGATCTTGCCGTATGGCGTTGCAATATTTCTATTTCTTTTAGATGGAATGGCTCTGAGGACTGTTGTATGGTGGCTTGCATACATACTCATTTGTGTATGTAGTTGATCCCTTCGCCTGCCGATTACGCCGCCCGTTCTTGTCCCGATGTTTGGAAATGGTTAGAACGGCCGAAAGGTCTACCTGTGAGTCGCATTTGGGCCCCACCGTACTATTTTAACCATTTCCGCTCATCCAGGCTTGTAACTAGGAGCGTACTTCACCGAGGTAGTTACATTTGTGAAAAGAATAGACATCCAGTGACACTGGTGGATCCATATGTGGTATGTGAAAAGAACACATATGAAATGACACTGGTTGATCCATATGTGGTGTGTGAAAAGAACACACATGAAATGACACTAGTGGATCCATATGGGGTCTGTGAAAAGAACACACATGCAATGACTCTAGTTGTGGTTAATGAAAAGAACACCCATGCAATGAACTCTGGTTGATCCATATGTTGTCTGTGAAAAGAACACACATGCAATGACATTGTTGGATCCATATGTAGTCTATGAAAAGAACAAATATTTCAATGACACTGGTGGATCCATATGTTGTATGCGAAAAGAACATACATGCAATGACACTGGTGGATCCATATGCGGTGTGTGAAAAGAACGCACATGTAATGAAAGTAGTGCATCCATATGTGGTCTGTGAAAAGAACACACATGCAATCACATTAGTGGATCCATATGTGGTCTGTAAAAAGAACAAACATGCAATGACTCTGGTGGATCCATATGTGGTCTATGAAAAGAACAGACAAGCAATGACACTGGTGGATCCATATGTGGTCTGTGAAAAGAACAAACATTTCAATGACACTGGTGGATCCATATGTGGTCTATGAAAAGAACACACATGCAATGACACTAGTGGATCCATATGTGGTCTGTGAAAAGAACACACATCCAATGATAACGGTGGTTCCATATGTGGTCTGTGAAAAGAACACACATGCAATGACACCGGTGGATCCATATGTGGTCTGTGAAAAGAACAGACTTCTAATGAAACTGGTGGCTCCATATGTACTATGTGAAAAGATAACACCTGAAATGACACTGGTGGATCCATATGTGGTTTGTGAAAAGAACACACATGCAATGACACTAGTGGATCCATATGTGGTTTGTAAAAAGTACAAACATGCAATAACACTGGTGGATCCATCTGTGGTCTGTAAAAAGAATACACATGCAATGACACTGTTGGATCCATATGTGATCTGTGAAAAGAACACACATGCAATAAACTCTGGTGGATCCATATGGGGTCTATGAAAAGAACACGCATGCAATGACACTGGTGGATCCATATGTGGTCAGTGAAAAGAACACACATGAAATGACACTGGTGGATCCATATGTGGTCTGTGAAAAGAAACATGCAATGACAATGGTGGTTCCATATGTGGTCTGTGAAAAGAACACACATGCAATGACAATGGTGGTTCCAAATATGGTCTGTTAAAACAACACAGATGCAATGACACTGGTGGATCAATATGTGGTATGTGAAAAGAACATGCATGCAATTACACTGGTGGATCCAAATGTGGACTGTGAAAAGAATACACCTGTAATGAACTCAGGTGGATCCATATGGGGTCTATCAAAAGAACACGCATGCAATGACACTGGTGGATCCAAATGTGGTCTGTGAAAAGAACACGCATGCAATGACACATGAAATAAACTCTGGGGGATCCATATGGGGTCTGTGATAAGAACACACATGCAATGACACTGGCGGTTCGATATGTGGTCTATGAAAAGAACACACATGCAATGAATCTAGCTGTGGTTAATGAAAAGAACACACATGCAATGAACTCTGGTTGATCCATCGTGGTCTTTGAAAAGAACACACATGCAATGACACTGGTGGATCCATATGTGGTCTGTGAAAAGAACAAACAGTTCAATGACACTGGTGGATCCGTACGTGGTCTGTGAAAAGAACAGACATGCAATGACACTGGTGGATCCATATGCGGTATGTGAAAGGAACACACGTGCAATGACACTAGTGGATCCATATGTGGTCTGTAAAAAGAACAGACATCAATGACTCTGGAGGATCCATATGTGGTCTATGAAAAGAACAGACATGCAATGACACGGGTGGATCCATATGTGGTGTGTGAAAAGAACACACATGAAATGACAAAGGTGGATCCATATGTGTTCTGTGAAAAGAATAGACATGCAATGATACAGGTGGATCCATATGTGTTGTGTGAAAAGAACACACATGCAATGACACTGGTGGATCCATATGTGGTAAATGAAAATAAGACACATGCAATGACACTGGTGGATCCATATGTGGTCTATAAAAGAACACACATGAAATGACACTGGTGGATCCATATGTGGTATGTGAAAAGAATACATATGCAATGACTCTGGTGGATCCATATGTGGTATGTGAAAAGAACACACATGCAATGATACTCTGGTGGATCCATGTGGGGTTTGTGAAAAGAACACACATGCAATGACACTTGTGTATCCATATGTGGTCTGTGAAAAGAACAGACATGAAATTACACTGGTGGATCCATATGTGGTTTGTGAAAAGAACACACATGCAATGACAATGGTGGTTCCATATGTGGTTTGTGAAAAGAACGCACGTGCAATGACAATGGTGGTTCCAAATTTGGTCAGTGAACAGAACACACATGCAATGACACTGGTGGATCCATATGTGGTCTGTGAAAACAACACACATGCAATGACACTGGTGGATCCAAATGTGGTCTGTGAAAAGAACACACATGCAATGAACTCTGGTGGATCCATTTGGGGCCTGTGAAAAGAATAAATATGCAATGACACCGGTGGATCCATATGTGGTCTGTGAAAAGAACACACATGCAATGATACTGGTGGATCCATATGTGCTCTATGAAAAGAACAGACATGCAATGACACAGGTGGATCCATATGTGGTCTGTGAAAAGAACACACATGCAATGACACTGGTGGATCCATATGTGGTCTGTGAAAAGAACACACATGCAATGACACTGGTGGATCCAAATGTGGTCTGTGAAAAGAACACACATGCAATGAACTCTGGTGGATCCATATGGGGCCTGTGAAAAGAACAAACATGCAATGACACCGGTGGATCCATATGTGGTCGGTGAAAAGAACACACATGCAATGAACTCTGGTGGATACATATGGGGTCTATGAAAAGAACACACATGCAATGACACTGGTCGTTCCATATGTGGTCTGTGAAAAGAACACACATACAATGACTCTAGTTGTGGTTAATAAAAAGAACACACATGCAATGAACTCTGGTTGATCCATATGTGGTATGTGAAAGGAACACACATGCAATGACACTTGTGGATCCATATGTGGTCTGTAAAAAGAACAAACATTTCAATGACACTGGTGGATCCATATGTGATCTGTGAAAAGAACAGACATGCAATGACACTGGTGGATCCATATGTGGTGTGTGAAAAGAACACACATGCAATGACACTGGTGGATCCATATGTGGTAAATGAAAAGAACACACATGCAATGAAACTGATGGATCCATATGTGGTATGTGAAAAGAACACACATGCAATGACTCTGGTGGATCCATATGTGGTCTATGAAAAGAACAGACATGCAATGATACTGGTGGATCCATATGTGGTTTGTGAAAAGAACACACATGCAATGACACTGGTGGATCCATATGTGCTCTGTGAAAAGAACAGACATGCAATGACATTGGTCGATCCATATGTGGTCTATGAAAAGAACACACATGAAATGACACTGGTGGATCCATATGTGGTCTGTGAAAAGAAACATGCAATGACAATGGTGGTTCCATATGTGGTCTGTGAAAAGAACACACATGCAATGAAAATGGTGGTTCCAAATATGGTCTGTTAAAACAACACACATGCAATGACACTGGTGGATCAATATGTGGTATGTGAAAAGAACACGCATGCAATGACACTGGTGGATCCAAATGTGGTCTGTGAAAAGAATACACCTGCAATGAACTCTGGTGGATCCATATGGGGTCTGTCAAAAGAACACGCATGCAATGACACTAGTGGATCCAAATGTGGTCTGTGAAAAGAACACACATGAAATAAACTCTAGGAGATCCATATGGGGTCTGTGAAAAGAACACACATGCAATGACACTGGTGGTTCCATATGTGGTCTGTGAAAAGAACACACATGCAATGAATCTAGCTGTGGTTAATGAAAACAACACACATGCAATGAACTCTAGTTGATCCATATGTGGTCTGTGAAAAGAACACAAATGCAATGACACTGGTGGATCCAAATGTGGTCTGTGAAAAGAACACACATGAAATGAACACTCGTGCATCCATATGGGGTTTGTGAAAAGAACACACATGCAATGACACTAGTGGTTCCATATGTGTTCTGTGAAAAGAACACACATGAAATAACTCTAGTTGTGGTTAATGAAAAGAACACACATGCAATGAACTCTGGTTGAACCATATGTGGTGTGTGAAATTAACACACATGCAATGACACTGGTGGATCCATATGTGGTAAATGAAAAGAACACACATGCAATGACACTAATGGATCCATATGTGGTATGTGAAAAGAACACACATGCAATGACTCTGGTGGATCCATATGTGGCTTATGAAAAGAACAGACATGCAATGATACTGGTGGATCCATATGTGGTTTGTGAAAAGAACACACATGCAATGACACTGGTGGATCCATATGTGCTCTGTGAAAAGAATAGACATGCAATGACACTTGTGGATCCATATGAGGTCAGTGAAAAAAACACACATGAAATGACACTGGTGGATCCATATGTGGTCTGTGAAAAGAAACATGCAATGACAATGGTGGTTCCATATGTGGTCTGTGAAAAGAACACACATGCAATGAAAATGGTGGTTCCAAATATGGTCTGTTAAAACAACACACATGCAATGACACTGGTGGATCAATATGTGGTATGTGAAAAGAACACGCATGCAATGAAACTGGTGGATCCAAATGTGGTCTGTGAAAAGAATACACCTGCAATGAACTCTGGTGGATCCATATGGGGTCTGTCAAAAGAACACGCATGCAATGACACTAGTGGATCCAAATGTGGTCTGTGAAAAGAACACACATGAAATAAACTCTAGGAGATCCATATGGGGTCTGTGAAAAGAACACACATGCAATGACACTGGTGGTTCCATGTGTGGTCTGTGAAAAGAACACACATGCAATGAATCTAGCTGTGGTTAATGAAAAGAACACACATGCAATGAACTCTGGTTGATCCATATGTGGTCTGTGAAAAGAACACACATGCAATGACACTGGTGGATCCATATGTGGTCTGTGAAAAGAACAAACATTTCAATGACACAGGTGGATCCATACGTGGTCTGTGAAAAGAACAGACATGCAATGACACTGGTGGATCCATATGCGGTGTGTGAAAAGAACGCACATGTAATGAAACTGGTGGATCCATATGTGGTATATGAAAAGAACACACATGCAATGACTCTAGTGGATCCATCTGTGGTCTGTAAAAAGAACAGCCATCAATGACTCTGGTGGATCCATATGTGGTCTATGAAAAGAATAGACATGCAATGACACTGGTGGATCCATATGTGGTGTGTGAAAAGAACACACATGAAATGACACTGGTGGATCCATATGTGTTCTGTTAAAAGAATAGACATGCAATGACACTGGTGGATCCATATCTCGTGTGTGAAAAGAACACACATGCAATGACACTGGTGGATCCATATGTGGTAAATGAAAATAAGACACATGCAATGACACTGGTGGATCCATATGTGGTCTATAAAAGAACACACATGAAATGACACTGGTGGATCCATATGTGGTATGTGAAAAGAACACATATGCAATGACTCTGGTCGATCCATATGTGGTATGTGAAAAGAACACACATGCAATGATACTCTGGTGGATCCATATGGGGTCTGTGAAAAGAACACACATGCAATGACACTGGTGGATCCATATGTGGTCTGTGAAAAGAACAGACATGAAATGACACTGGTGTATCAATATGTGGTATGTGAAAAGAACACGCATGCAATGACACTGGTGGATCCAAATGTGGTCTGTGAAAAGAATACACCTGCAATGAACTCTGGTGGATCCATATGGGGTCTGTCAAAAGAACACGCATGCAATGACACTAGTGGATCCAAATGTGGTCTGTGAAAAGAACACACATGAATTAAACTCTAGGAGATCCATATGGGGTCTGTAAAAAGAACACACATGCAATGACACTGGTGGTTCCATATGTGGTCTGTGAAAAGAACACACATGCAATGAATCTAGCTGTGGTTAATGAAAACAACACACATGCAATGAACTCTGGTTGATCCATATGTGGTCTGTGAAAAGAACACAAATGCAATGACACTGGTGGATCCATATGTGGTCGGTGAAAAGAACACACATGCAATGAACTCTGGTGGATACATATGGGGTCTATGAAAAGAACACACATGCAATGACACTGGTCGTTCCATATGTGTTCTATGAAAAGAACACACATACAATGACTCTAGTTGTGGTTAATGAAAAGAACACACATGCAATGAACTCTGGTTGAACCATATGTGGTGTGTGAAATTAACACACATGCAATGACACTGGTGGATCCATATGTGGTAAATGAAAAGAACAGACATGTAATGATACTGGTGGATCCATATGTGGTTTGTGAAAAGAACACACATGCAATGACACTGGTGGATCCATATGTGCTCTGTGAAAAGAATAGACATGCAATGACACTTGTGGATCCATATGAGGTCAGTGAAAAGAACACACATGAAATGACACTGCTGGATCCATATGTGGTCTGTGAAAAGAAACATGCAATGACAATGGTGGTTCCATATGTGGTCTGTGAAAAGAACACACATGCAATGAAGATGGTGGTTCCAAATATGGTCTGTTAAAACAACACACATGCAATGACACTGGTGGATCAATATGTGGTATGTGACAAGAACACGCATGCAATGACACTGGTGGATCCAAATGTGGTCTGTGAAAAGAATAGACATGCAATGACTCTGGTGGATCCATATGTGGTTTATGAAAAGAACAGACATGCAATGATACTGGTGGATCCATATGTGGTTTGTGAAAAGAACACACATGCAATGACACTGGTGGATCCATATGTGCTCTGTGAAAAGAATAGACATGCAATGACACTGATGGATCCATATGTGGTTTATGAAAAGAACAGACATGCAATGATACTGGTGGATCCATATGTGGTTTGTGAAAAGAACACACATGCAATGACACTGGTGGATCCATATGTGCTCTGTGAAAAGAATAGACATGCAATGACACTTGTGGATCCATATGAGGTCAGTGAAAAGAACACACATGAAATGACACTGCTGGATCCATATGTGGTCTGTGAAAAGAAACATGCAATGACAATGGTGGTTCCATATGTGGTCTGTGAAAAGAACACACATGCAATGAAGATGGTGGTTCCAAATATGGTCTGTTAAAACAACACACATGCAATGACACTGGTGGATCAATATGTGGTATGTGACAAGAACACGCATGCAATGACACTGGTGGATCCAAATGTGGTCTGTGAAAAGAATACACCTGCAATGAACTCTGGTGGATCCATATGGGGTCTGTCAAAAGAACACGCATGCAATGACACTAGTGGATCCAAATGTGGTCTGTGAAAAGAACACACATGAAATAAACTCTAGGAGATCCATATGGGGTCTGTGAAAAGAACACACATGCAATGACACTGGTGGTTCCATATGTGGTCTGTGAAACGAACACACATGCAATGAATCTAGCTGTGGTTAATGAAAAGAACACACATGCAATGAACTCTGGTTGATCCATATGTGGTCTGTGAAAAGAACACACATGCAATGACACTGGTGGATCCATATGTGGTCTGTGAAAAGAACAAACATTTCAATGACACAGGTGGATCCATACGTGGTCTGTGAAAAGAACAGACATGCAATGACACTGGTGGATCCATATGCGGTGTGTGAAAAGAACGCACATGTAATGAAACTGGTGGATCCATATGTGGTATGTGAAAAGAACACACATGCAATGACACTAGTGGATCCATCTGTGGTCTGTAAAAAGAACAGCCATCAATGACTCTGGTGGATCCATATGTGGTCTATGAAAAGAACAGACATGCAATGACACTGGTGGATCCATATGTGGTGTGTGAAAAGAACACACATGAAATGACACTGGTGGATCCATATGTGTTCTGTTAAAAGAATAGACATGCAATGACACTGGTGGATCCATATCTCGTGTGTGAAAAGAACACACATGCAATGACACTGGTGGATCCATATGTGGTAAATGAAAATAAGACACATGCAATGACACTGGTGGATCCATATGTGGTCTATAAAAGAACACACATGAAATGACACTGGTGGATCCATATGTGGTATGTGAAAAGAACACATATGCAATGACTCTGGTCGATCCATATGTGGTATGTGAAAAGAACACACATGCAATGATACTCTGGTGGATCCATATGGGGTCTGTGAAAAGAACACACATGCAATGACACTGGTGGATCCATATGTGGTCTGTGAAAAGAACAGACATGAAATGACACTGGTGGATCCATATGTGTTTTGTGAAAAGAACACACATGCAATGACAATGGTGGTTTCAAATATGGTCTGTGAAGAGAACACACATGCAATGACACTGGTGGATCCATATGTGGTATGTGAAAAGAACACACATGCAATGACACTGGTGGATCCAAAGGTGGTCTGTGAAAAGAACACACATGAAATGAACTCTGGTGGATCCATATGGGGCCTTTGAAAAGAACAAACATGAAATGACACCGGTGGATCCATATGTGGTATGTGAAAAGAACACACATGCAATGAACTCTGGTCGTTCCATATGTGGTCTGTGAAAAGAACACACATACAATGACTCTAGCTGTGGTTAATGAAAAGAACACACATCAAATGAACTCTGGATCATCCATATGTGGTATGTGAAAGGAACACACATGCAGTGACACTTGTGGATCCATATGTGGTCTGTTAAAAGAACAAACATTTCAATGACACTGGTGGATCCATATGTGATCTGTGAAAAGAACAGACATGCAATGACACTGGTGGATCCATATGTGGTGTGTGAAAAGAACACACATGCAATGACACTGGTGGATCCATATGTGGTAAATGAAAAGAACACACATGCAATGACACTGATGGATCCATATGTGGTATGTGAAAAGAACACACATGCAATGACTCTGGTGGATCCATATGTGGTCTATGAAAAGAACATACATGCAATGATACTGGTGGATCCATATGTGGTCTATGCAAAGAACACACATGCAATGATACTGGTGGATCCATATGTGCTCTTTGAAAAGAACAGACATGCAATGACACTGGTGGATCCATATGTGGTATGTGAAAAGAACACACATGCAATGACACTGGTGGATCCATATGTGCTCTGTGAAAAGAACAGACATGCAATGACACTGGTGGATCCATATGTGGTCTGTGAAAAGAACACACATGCAATGACATAGGTGGATCCATATGTGGTCTGTAAAAGGAACACACATGCAATGACAATGGTAGATCCATATGTGGTATGTGAAAAGAACACACATGAAATGACACTGGTGGATCCATATGTGGTCTATGAAAAGAACACACATGCAATGACACTAGTGGATCCATATGTGGTCTATGAAAAGAAAAAAATGCAATGACACTAGTCGATCCATATATGGTCTTTGAAAAGAACACATATGCAATGACATTTGTGGATGCATATGTGGTCTATGAAAAGAACACACATGCAATGACAATGGTGGTTCCATATGTGGTATGTGAGAAGAACACACATGCAATGACAATGGTGGATCCATATGTGGTTTGTGAAAAGAACACACATTCAATGACACTGGTGGATCAATATATGGTCTTTGAAAAGAACACACATGCAATGAACTCTGGTGGATCCATATGTGGTCTGTGAAAAGAACACACATTTCAATGACATTGGTGGATCCATACATGGTCTGTGAAAAGAACACACATGCAATGAACTCTGGTGGATCCATATGGGGTCTGTGAAAAGAACACACATGCAATGACACTGGTGGATCCATATGTGGTCTGTGAAAAGAACACACATGCAATGACACTGGTGGATCCAAATGTGGTCAGTGAAAAGAACACACATGAAATAAACTGCAAAAGAACACACACTGGTGGATCCAAATGTGGATCATCAATTCTTTTTCTATGGTAAAGCCAATTATGGTGATGCCATCAGCTGCAAATCTATTGTGTTAGCCTCAAGGCTAAAGAAAGCAATAAGTATCTCTACAATAAACCCCAGATCCTCCCTATTCTTTGCTTCTCGGGATTCCACCATGATCTGGCTTCACATCCGTCTCTGGAAGTTATATCCGCGCACCTCAATTGCGTGATCCTTTGGGTCCTATCGGCGCAAGAAGAATCTAATCCGACGATGTCTAACCAAATCTTTCTGTTGATATCAAGGGACTCTATTGTTTGAAGGTAATAGTGTTTCCAAAATTCATTTCAAAAATCCGAGAGAGAATACGATGCTATTGTCATAGTGCTTCAAAACCTCTCCAATCTAGCTTTTTTCTTCCGGCGAGACAAAGATTCATCCTCTCTAGTATCGGTAAATCTTTAATCTTATCGGTGTGCCTTTCTTTATCCATGCTACATCATCCTGTCCTTTCTTTCTCAAGTGGTCCTTTTTCTCTTATCATGTTTCTCGAGAAGACCGGAGCTATGTCCATCATATCCTTCTTGTCTCACGACCATCCTTCAACTCCTCTACCCGTTGTTTCTCTAGCAAAACGCAAGACTCGCAACAAGTCTAGCAAGTTTTGCAAGGTGTAGTGGTCGCACCATTCCGTTCTTCATCTTCTTGGGAACGTGAGGGTCACCTTCGTTCCGGACACCCGTCTCTCCTTGTGTTGTTTTCTTTTCCTAGGAATCTCGGGGCGAGATTCTTGTTTAGTGGGGGAGAGTTGTAGCATCCCAATTGTCTAACAATTGCAATGCTACTAGCCTAGTCTAGATATATATGGCTACTTCAAATATATAATTGTTGCATCATAATTATATCATGCTCATGTCATCATGCCACCTTGCATTTGAGCATCATATGAAACCCTTTTGATTTGGTTCTTCTCTCATATGCATTGTTAATTGTATTTGGCTCTTGATATTGTATTTGGTTCTTGATATATTGTTTAATGCCCAAGTTGAGTTGGGGGCATCTCTCTTAGTAACTCCACCACCTTTCTTTCACCACCTTATAATTCCACCATCCAACTAAATATGAGCTTGGCACTTATTGGTTTACCTCTAGCTCATGTGGGTTGGGATGGATCCAATTCTATTCCACATTCTCTCATCTTAGCATCATGTTGTTTTCACAATATTGAAACATGAGAGCCACATGGCCACCTTTGCATGCCTTGTGAGTGGGACCTTTTCCTAGCTTCCATATGTGTGGTTTTGAGGTTATCATCATGTTGGGATATTTTTGTGGGCTTATTAAATACCTAGTGGCATATACACACTAGCAAGTCCCAAATATACCAATGTGATCATCTCCATATACTCCACTTGGAATTCTTTCTAAATTCTTTTGCTTGGCTTTTATTCCAATTTTGGGAGTGCAGAATAATAATGCCATGGGATAATATTGTTTTCACAAGAATCATCATGGCAATAAATATTTTGCATGGGCCATGCAAGTGCCACCTTTTCTAGTATTTGGTTTTTTATTTGATTTTTGAGTGGATCATTCCCCTCTCTCCCTCTCTTCCTCCTTTTGGCTTGATCTATGTTGATCTTGCTTAAAACCCCATCATCATCTCCAGCTACCCATCACCACCTTCCTTTTCTTCTCTCTTTTGGCCATTTCTTGCTTGAGCTTGTTTTGGGTCTTGCTTGATCTTGTCAAAGGATTTCCACCACCTCATCTTTCCTCTCTCTCTAAACCTCCTACCTCATCTAAACCATCTACCCCTCTCTCTAAACCACCCCATCTAGCCTAACCCTCATCTACCCTAGTTACCACCTAACCCTCCCCTTGGTCTCTCCATGCCGAGCCACCCCACCATGACCTAACCTAGCTGGCCCCACCTGGACCCACCTAGCTACCCCTCCACCACACAAAGAAACCCCAACCCGAGCCTCCCCTACCCAACCCTAGCTCTACCCAAGGCTACCCCCTCTCCCTCTCTTCTCTCCATGCCACAAGGCCCCACCAACCCGAGCCTGCCCTCCTACCCACGAGCTCCCCTCCTCCCTTGGTCCCTCTCTGCCCTCCCTAAGCTACAGGACAAGAAGGAGGCAAGAAGGAAAGATCTAGCCGAGCTACCCCTCCTCACCTTTTTGCAAAGCAACCACCCCATGTGCTCCTTCCATCCCTCTCCAACCCCAACCACCCAGCACTCCTCTCAGATCCCATCTGGGCGAAGCCAACCCCTCTCCTTCCTCCCCACCACATCCTGGCCATGTCCTTCCCCATGCCGAGCCCAAACCCTAGACATCTACCTCCTGGCCTCGTCGATCTGAAGCTCACCAAGGCGATCCAGGGAGCACCAGGGCGTCCTCTGCTTCCTCTTCATCGCCTAGCCCCGCTGGAAGCCACCGGGAACCGCCGGAGCAGACGATGCCGCCGCCATGGCTGGAAGGAACCGAGCAACCTGTCCGCGAGCTCGCCGCCAGATCTCCTCCACCTCAGCGCCAACGCCCATGCCAGAGGCACCTAGGTGAGCTCCTCGATCTCCTAGACAAGGCCCCTACTCCCCTCTCGCCGTAGAACGTCGCCGCCCGGCGTCGAGCACCCTGCGTGCGCGCGCGTCGCCGCGGTCACCGCCAGCGTGCGCGTAAGCAGCAGCTGCAGCGTTCGTTCTGCCCTCTGTATCGCGCTGTGCCCCGCGCGCGGTAGTCCACCTCAGTGCTTGTGCTCCGAACGAAAGTTGTAGCCCTAGGGTTCCTCTTCGTCTTTCATCTTAGCCGCGTCACGTTTCGCGCAACAAGGGCGTCGCCATCGTCGACGGGAAGCAGCCGGATCCGCCGCCGTCAGTGTCGCGTCCGTCAGCGACAGCAGCAGGCCACTGGCAGTTTTGCGCAAAACCCCCTGGGCTTTTTCCCGCCTCAACCCGCAGCCCCGCGTCCCCACCTGCCAGCCTCGGCGTGCTCTTTGCAAGCAGACCCCCGGGAAACCGGACCACCACGGACCGATCCCTCCCCGCGTCCCAGGATCGCCCACGTGGCGTGCGCCTGCTGGCCGCGCGCGCGCTGTGGCCCCGCTGTCCCCCGGTCCCGCCTGTCATACCCTATGGCTAGGTTCGCTCGCGGTGGAAAAAGCTTTTTGCGCGCAGTCTGTCCCAGTCAGCAGCGGGACCCGCTGGTCATTGTCTGCGGCTAGCTAAGCTTGTGTATAAAAAGTATTTTCGGTATCTGTTTAAATTCAAACTTATTTCAAATTAATTCAAATTCAAAATTAAATCTGTTTTTAATATAACTTTTAAAATATAAACCCAAATAATGCAAATAATATATGTTTTCAAATCAGAAAAATATGAGGATTTCAAATATGGCCTTCAAAATATATTTTGGACATTTAAAATTCCAAGTTTATTTAAATTACAATAAATGCCCCTTTTTCTTAAATAATTAATAACTTTTGTTTTATAAGTCCAAATTTAACAAATAATATGTCTAAAATGATTAGCTCGACGAGACCTTTCTGTTTATGCATTACATGGTTTGATTTGCAGCATGCATCATATAAATATATTGTATACAGCAACTAATATGAGAATAAAATGGGGCCAAAACCTAATAAAATGTTTATCTCTTGTATTCCACACCTCACCCATGCTATGCTACTTTAATGCCATGTAAATTGTGCATCATTCATCATGGCATGATTGTTTGCTTGATGCATTTATCCATATGCTTGTGCACTTTATTTATGTTGGCCTTGTTTGTTTGGTTCTTCTTCGAATAGACGCTGAGCAGGGGATATATCAAGAGAACCAGGAGCACTACCCAGATCCATCCCTTGCTTCAACTGAGCTGCCAGGCAAGCACTACCACATGCTTGCATACATATAGTACCTATTGCCTCTATCTTATTCTTGCATCATTGAGTCGCGATTGCATTAAATTGAATCCCAAGTATTGCATAGCCTTTACTTTTAAACCCCACCGAAGCTTGTTCCTCCATCCCATGAGCCATTACTACAGGAGTTGCTTGAGCCATGCGAGTCGTAGAACAGCATGTGTAGGGTATGTGAGTGTCTGATGGACAACGAGGTACCTAAACAACTTAATCTGAGTAGTAATGGGATAACTAATGAAAGTGGCATCGGTGAGCCATATTCGCTATTTGGTTTTCAGGCTCACTTGTGTCCCGTAAGACCCCGAGTACTTGATTCCTGTTCCAAGAATATTCGCGCTATCCACATCCGGGAGGCTTATGGACCCCCCCTGAGCCAGAGCTTGATTCATTCTTATTTCTTGGGGCCACAAACTAGTTTGAGGTTTTATTTACTATCCTGTACTTATGCCATGTTTTACTGCTTTATTTAAATTGTGCGAGGTACTGCACACTGTACTGTTTAGGATTGCGGAGTGTTTTCGCGGTGTCGACAAGCCCAGTCACATTTTCGGGTTCCCAGTCGTTCACAGCCATTGGCGCAAACCTTGAGTCCGTCTCGGAGTCAGCTAACTCCGTTGCGGGTAGCTTAATGGGGTGGCCCCCTGAAATATTTCTGAATCCTGTAATCGCTTTATCGTGACTGCCTCGTTGGGTTTTGATTTGGTTTTTCCGAGGCATATCGAGTGTGTGTTGCTATTTGTGCACCCCTGCAGGGTAAAACTTTCTGAAAGCCGTGTCCGCGGTTATGGACGACTTGGAGCACAGTTTCTCGATCATAGACAAGCATAACTAAAGTACCGCTTTTAATTTGACTAGACTAGGTACCTGACTAGTAAATAGTGCAACACTCATGGAATGAATAATAAAACTGCCAACGGATGGGGGGTTGTTCGTCCGCTTCCTCGTCGGTAAGCGAGGAGGAGGATGGATCTGTTAAGTTAACCTTTATAACTGTTATAGCTTTTGTTATTAATTCACGGACATCCTTCTATCTCTGGTTAGGCGGATGGTTAGCGAGTATCTATAGAATTGCTAGGGTTTATCTTTTGCTGCAATTGCGTCACCCCAGGTTGTGTCCCCTTTAGAGGCATAAAGACTTGCTGAGTACCCCTAGGGTCTCACACGATAAATTATTGGTTCAAATGAACAGGTACCCTCGCAAGATGGATGCTGGGTGGAAGAGACGGACGATGTGGGCAACGATCATTCGCTGTAGAGATTCCGGGAACAGGGATCCGTGAGATCTGTGGGCGGGATCTGCTTATTTATGGGGCATCTTATGCCGATTTGCTTCTTATCCGTACTCGGACTTGTCTTCCGCTTCCGCTTGATACTCTGTTGATTGATGTATGAGGAGATATCCTAAACTATTATATCTATCTAGGATATTTGGATATTGCCGTATGGCGTTGCTATATTTCCTTTCTTTTTAGATGGGATGACTCTGATGTACTGTTGTATGGTGGCTTGCATACATACTCACTTGTGTATGTAGTTGATCCCTTCGCCTGCCGATTACGCCGCCCGTTCTTGTCCCGATGTTTGGAAATGGTTGGGACGGCCGAAAGGTCTACCTGTGAGTGGCATTTGGGCCCCACCGTACTATTTCAACCATTTCCGCTCATCCTGGCTTGTAACTAGGAGCGTAATTCACCGAGGTAGTTACAATATGCGATGTGTGAAAAGAACGCACACGTAATGAAACTGGTGGATCCATATGTGGTCTGTGAAAAGAACACACATGCAACGACACTAGTGGATCCATATGTGGTCTGTAAAAAGAACAGACATCAATAACTCTGGTGGATCCATATCTGGTCTATGAAAAGAATAGACATGCAATGACATTGGTGGATCCATATGTGGTGTGTGAAAAGAACACACATGAAATGACACTGGTGGATCCATATGTGTTCTATGAAAAGAATAGACATGCAATGACACTGGTGGATCCATATGTGGTATGTGAAAAGAACACACATGCAATGATACTGGTGGATCCATATGTGGTAAATGAAAAGAACACACATGCAATGACACTGGTGGATCCATATGTGGTCTATAAAAGAACACACATAAAATGACTCTGGTGGATCCATATGTGGTATGTGAAAAGAACACATATGCAATGACTCGGGTGGATCCATATGTGGTATGTGAAAAGAACACACATGCAATGATACTCTGGTGGATCCATATGGGGTCTGTGAAAAGAACAGGCATGAAATGACACTGGTGGATCCATATGTGGTTTGTGAAAAGAACACACATGCACTGACAATGGTGGTTCCATATGTGGTCTGTGAGAAGAACACACATGCAATGACAATGGTGGATCCATATGTGGTTTGTGAAAAGAACACACATTCAATGACACTGGTGGATCCATATATGGTCTTTGAAAAGAACACACATGTAATGAACTCTGGTGGATCCATATGTGGTCTGTGAAAATAACACACATTTCAATGACACTGCTGGATCCAGACATGGTCTGTGAAAACAACACACATGCAATGAACTTTGGTGGATCCATATGGGGTCTGTGAAAACAACACACATGCAATCACACTGGTGGATCGATATGTTGTCTGTGAAAAGAACACACATGCAATGACAATGGTGGATCCATATGTGGTTTGTGAAAAGAACACACATGCAATGAACTCTGATGGATCCATAAGGGGTCTGTGGAAAGAACACACATGCAATGAACTCTGGTAGATCCATATGGGGTCTGTGAAAAGAACACACATGCAATGACACTGGTGGATCCATATGTGATCAGTGAAAATAACACACATGAAATGACAGTGGTGGATCCATATGTGGTCTGTGAAAGGAAACATGCAATGACAATGGTGGTTCCATATGTGGTATGTGAAAAGAACACACATGCAATGACAACGGTGGTTCCAAATATGGTCTGTTAAAAGAAGAGACATGCAATGACACTAGTGGATCCATATGTGGTCTATGAAAAGAACACGCATGCAATGACACTGCTGGATCCAAATGTGGTATGTGAATAGAATACACCTGCAATGAACTCTGGTGGATCCATATGGGGTCTTTCAAAAGAACATGCATGCAATGACACTGGTGGATCCAAATGTGGTTAGTGAAAAGAACACACATGAAATAAACTCTGGGGATCCATATGGGGTCTTCGAAAAGAACACACATGCAATGACACTAGTGGTTCCATATGTGGTATGTGAAAAGGACACATATGCAATGAATCTAGCTGTGGTTAATGAAAAGAACACACATGCAATGAACTCTGGTTGATCCATATGTGGTTTGTGAAAAGAACACATATGCAATGACACTGGTGGATCCAAATGTGGTCTGTGAAAAGAACAAACATTTCAATGACACTGGAGGAGCCATATGTGGTCTGTGAAAAGAACAGACATGCAATGACACTGGTGGATCCATATGCGGTGTGTGTGAAAAGAACGTACATGTAAAGAAACTGGTGGATCCATATGTGTTCTGTGAAAAGAACACACATGCAATGACACTAGTAGATACATATGTGGTCTGTAAAAAGAACAGACATCAACGACTCTGGTGGATCCATATGTAGTCTATGAAAAGAACAGACATGCAATGACACTGGTGGATCCATATGTGGTGTGTGAAAAGAACACACATGAAATGACACTGGTGGATCCATATGTGTCCTATGAAAAGAATATACATGAAATGACACTGGTGGATCCATATGTGGCGTGTGAAAAGAACACACATGCAATAACACTGGTGGATCCATATGTGGTAAATGAAAAGAACACACATGCAATGACACTGGTGGATCCATATGTGGTCTATAAAAGAACACACATTAAATGACTCTGGTGGATCCATATGTGGTATGTGAAAAGAACAAATATGCAATGACTCTGGTGGATCCATATGTCGTATGTGAAAAGAACACACATGCAATGATACTCTGGTGGATCCATATGGGGTCTGTAAAAAGAACACACATGCAATGACACTAGTGGATCTATATGTGGTTTGTGAAAAGAATAGACATGAAATGACTCTGGTAGATCCATATGTGGTTTGTGAAAAGAACACACATGCAATGAAAATGGTGGATCCATATGTGGTCTGTGAAAAGAACAGACATGCAATGATACTGGTGGATCCATATGTGGTATATAAAAGGAACACACATGCAATGACACTATAGATCCATATGTGGTCTATGAAAAGAACACACATTAAATGACACTGGTGGATCCATATGTCGTCTGTGAAAAGAACACACATGCAATGACACTGGTGGATCCATATGTGGTCTATAAAAGAACACACATCAAATGACTCTGGTGGATCCATATGTGGTATGTGAAAAGAACACATATGCAATGACTCTGGTGGATCCATATGTGGTATGTGAAAAGAACACACATGCAATGATACTCTGGTGGATCCATATGGGGTCTGTGAAAAGAACACACATGCAATGACACTGGTCGATCCATATGTGGTCTGTGAAAAGAACAGGCATGAAATGACACTGGTGGATCCATATGTGGTTTGTGAAAAGAACACACATGCAATGACAATGGTGGTTCCATATGTGGTCTGTGAGAAGAACACACATGCAATGACACTGGTCGATCCATATGTCGTCTGTGAAAAGAACACACATGAAATGACGGTGGTGGATCTATATGTGGTCTGTGAAAAGAAACATGCAATGACAATGGTGGTTCCATATGTGGTATGTGAAAAGAACACACATGCAATGACAATGGTGGTTCCAAATATGGTCTGTTAAAAGAACACACATGCAATGACACTGGTGGATCCATATGTGGTCTATGAAAAGAAGACGCATGCAATGACACTGGTGGATCCAAATGTGGTATGTGAATAGAATACACCTGCAATGAACTCTGGTGGATCCATATGGGGTCTTTCAAAAGAACATGCATGCAATGACACTAGTGGATCCAAATGTGGTTAGTGAAAAGAACACACATGAAATAAACTCTGGGGATCCATATGGGGTCTTTGAAAAGAACACACATGCAATGACACTAGTGGTTCCATATGTGGTATGTGAAAAGAACACATATGCAATGAATCTAGCTGTGGTTAATGAAAAGAACACACATGCAATGAACTCTGGTTGATCCATATGTGGTCTGTGAAAAGAACACAGATGCAATGACACTAGTGGATCGAAATGTGGTCTGTGAAAAGAACAAACATTTCAATGACACTGGAGGAGCCATATGTGGTCTGTGAAAAGAACAGACATGCAATGACACTGGTGGATCCATATGCGGTGTGTGTGAAAAGAACGTACATGTAAAGAAACTGGTGGATCCATATGTGTTCTGTGAAAAGAACACACATGCAATGACACTAGTAGATACATATGTGGTCTGTAAAAAGAACAGACATCAACGACTCTGGTGGATCCATATGTAGTCTATGAAATGAACAGACATGCAATGACACTGGTGGATCCATATGTGGTGTGTGAAAAGAACACACCTGAAATGACACTGCTGGATCCATATGTGTCTTATGAAAAGAATATACATGCAATGACACTGGTGGATCCATATGTGGCATGTGAAAAGAACACACATGCAATAACACTGGTGGATCCATATGTGGTAAATGAAAAGAACACACATGCAATGACACTGGTGGATCCATATGTGGTCTATAAAAGAACACACATTAAATGACTCTGGTGGATCCATATGTGGTATGTGAAAAGAACACATATGCAATGACTCTGGTGGATCCATATGTCGTATGTGAAAAGAACACACATGCAATGATACTCTGGTGGATCCATATGGGGTCTGTGAAAAGAACACACATGCAATGAAACTAGTGGATCCATATGTGGTTTGTGAAAAGAACAGACATGAAATGACTCTGGTAGATACATATGTGGTTTGTGAAAAGAACACACATGCAATGACAATGGTGGATCGATATGTGGTCTGTGAAAAGAACAGACATGCAATGACACTGGTGGATCCATATGTGGTATATAAAAGGAACACACATACAATGACACTATAGATCCATATGTGGTCTATGAAAAGAAAACACATGAAATGACACTGGTGGATCCATATGTCGTCTGTGAAAAGAACACACATGCAATGACACTGGTGGATCCATATGTGGTCTATAAAAGAACACACATGAAATGACTCTGGTGGATCCATATGTGGTATGTGAAAAGAGCACATATGCATTGACTCTGGTGGATCCATATGTGGTATGTTGAAAGAACACACATGCAATGATACTCTGGTGGATCCATATGGGGTTTGTGAAAAGAACACACATGCAATGACACTGGTCGATCCATATGTGGTCTGTGAAAAGAACAGGCATGAAATGACACTGGTGGATCCATATGTGGTTTGTGAAAAGAACACACATGCAATGACAATGGTGGTTCCATATGTGGTCTGTGAGAAGAACACACGTGCAATGACAATGGTGGATCCATATGTGGTTTGTGAAAAGAACACACATTCAATGACACTGGTGGATCCATATAGGGTCTTTGAAAAGAACACACATGCAATGAACTCTTGTGGATCCATATGTGGTCTGTGAAAATACCACACATTTCAATGACACTGGTGGATCCAGACATGGTCTGTGAAAACAACACACATGCAATGAACTCTGGTGGATCCATATGGGGTCTGTGAAAAGAACACACATGCAATGAGACTGGTGGATCGATATGTGGTCTATGAAAATAACACACATGCAATGACAATGGTGGATCCATATGTGGTTTGTGAAAAGAACACACATGCAATGAACTCTCATGGATCCATAAGGGGTCTGTGGAAAGAACACACATGTAATGAACTCTGGTAGATCCATATGGGGTCTGTGAAAAGAACACACATGCACTGACACTGGTGGATCCATATGTGATCAGTGAAAATAACACACATGAAATGACGGTGGTGGATCTATATGTGGTCTGTGAAAAGAAACATGCAATGACAATGGTGGTTCCATATGTGGTATGTGAAAAGAACACACATGCAATGACAATGGTGGTTCCAAATATGGTCTGTTAAAAGAACACACATGCAATGACGCTGGTGGATCCATAGGTGGTCTATGAAAAGAAGACGCATGCAATGACACTGGTGGATCCAAATGTGGTATGTGAATAGAATACACCTGCAATGAACTCTGGTGGATCCATATGGGGTCTTTCAAAAGAACATGCATGCAATGACACTAGTGGATCCAAATGTGGTTAGTGAAAAGAACACACATGAAATAAACTCTGGGGATCCATATGGGGATTTTGAAAAGAACACACATGCAATGACACTAGTGGTTCCATATGTGGTATGTGAAAAGAAAGCATATGCAATGAATCTAGCTGTGGTTAATGAAAAGAACACACATGCAATGAACTCTGGTTGATCCATATGTGGTCTGTGAAAAGAACACAGATGCAATGACACTAGTGGATCGAAATGTGGTCTGTGAAAAGAACAAACATTTCAATGACACTGGAGGAGCCATATGTGGTCTGTGAAAAGAACAGACATGCAATGACACTGGTGGATCCATATGCGGTGTGTGTGAAAAGAACGTACATGTAAAGAAACTGGTGGATCCATATGTGTTCTGTGAAAAGAACACACATGCAATGACACTAGTAGATACATATGTGGTCTGTAAAAAGAACAGACATCAACGACTCTGGTGGATCCATATGTAGTCTATGAAATGAACAGACATGCAATGACACTGGTGGATCCATATGTGGTGTGTGAAAAGAACACACCGGAAATGACACTGGTGGATCCATATGTGTCTTATGAAAAGAATATACATGCAATGACACTGGTGGATCCATATGTGGCGTGTGAAAAGAACACACATGCAATAACACTGGTGGATCCATATGTGGTAAATGAAAAGAACACACATGCAATGACACTGGTGGATCCATATGTGGTCTATAAAAGAACACACATTAAATGACTCTGGTGGATCCATATGTGGTATGTGAAAAGAACACATATGCAATGACTCTGGTGGATCCATATGTCGTATGTGAAAAGAACACACATGCAATGATACTCTGGTGGATCCATATGGGGTCTGTGAAAAGAACACACATGCAATGAAACTAGTGGATCCATATGTGGTTTGTGAAAAGAACAGACATGAAATGACTCTGGTAGATCCATATGTGGTTTGTGAAAAGAACACACATGCAATGACAATGGTGGATCGATATGTGGTCTGTGAAAAGAACAGACATGCAATGACACTGGTGGATCCATATGTGGTATATAAAAGGAACACACATGCAATGACACTATAGATCCATATGTGGTCTGTGAAAAGAACACACATGAAATGACACTGGTGGATCCATATGTCGTCTGTGAAAAGAACACACATGCAATGACACTGGTGGATCCATATGTGGTCTATAAAAGAACACACATGAAATGACTCGGGTGGATCCATATGTGGTATATGAAAAGAGCACATATGCATTGACTCGGGTGGATCCATATGTGGTATGTTGAAAGAACACACATGCAATGATACTCTGGTGGATCCATATGGGGTTTGTGAAAAGAACACACATGCAATGACACTGGTCGATCCATATGTGGTCTGTGAAAAGAACAGGCATGAAATGACACTGGTGGATCCATATGTGGTTTGTGAAAAGAACACACATGCAATGACAATGGTGGTTCCATATGTGGTCTGTGAGAAGAACACACGTGCAATGACAATGGTGGATCCATATGTGGTTTGTGAAAAGAACACACATTCAATGACACTGGTGGATCCATATAGGGTCTTTGAAAAGAACACACATGCAATGAACTCTTGTGGATCCATATGTGGTCTGTGAAAATACCACACATTTCAATGACACTGGTGGATCCAGACATGGTCTGTGAAAACAACACACATGCAATGAACTCTGGTGGATCCATATGGGGTCTGTGAAAAGAACACACATGCAATGACACTGGTGGATCGATATGTGGTCTATGAAAAGAACACACATGCAATGACAATGGTGGATCCATATGTGGTTTGTGAAAAGAACACACATGCAATGAACTCTCATGGATCCATAAGGGGTCTGTGGAAAGAACACACATGTAATGAACTCTGGTAGATCCATATGGGGTCTGTGAAAAGAACACACATGCACTGACACTGGTGGATCCATATGTGATCAGTGAAAATAACACACATGAAATGACGGTGGTGGATCTATATGTGGTCTGTGAAAAGAAACATGCAATGACAATGGTGGTTCCATATGTGGTATGTGAAAAGAACACACATGCAATGACAATGGTGGTTCCAAATATGGTCTGTTAAAAGAACACACATGCAATGACGCTGGTGGATCCATAGGTGGTCTAGGAAAAGAAGACGCATGCAATGACACTGGTGGATCCAAATGTGGTATGTGAATAGAATACACCTGCAATGAACTCTGGTGGATCCATATGGGGTCTTTCAAAAGAACATGCATGCAATGACACTAGTGGATCCAAATGTGGTTAGTGAAAAGAACACACATGAAATAAACTCTGGGGATCCATATGGGGATTTTGAAAAGAACACACATGCAATGACACTAGTGGTTCCATATGTGGTATGTGAAAAGAACGCATATGCAATGAATCTAGCTGTGGTTAATGAAAAGAACACACATGCAATGAACTCTGGTTGATCCATATGTGGTCTGTGAAAAGAACACAGATGCAATGACACTAGTGGATCGAAATGTGGTCTGTGAAAAGAACAAACATTTCAATGACACTGGAGGAGCCATATGTGGTCTGTGAAAAGAACAGACATGCAATGACACTGGTGGATCCATATGCGGTGTGTGTGAAAAGAACGTACATGTAAAGAAACTGGTGGATCCATATGTGTTCTGTGAAAAGAACACACATGCAATGACACTAGTAGATACATATGTGGTCTGTAAAAAGAACAGACATCAACGACTCTGGTGGATCCATATGTAGTCTATGAAATGAACAGACATGCAATGACACTGGTGGATCCATATGTGGTGTGTGAAAAGAACACACCTGAAATGACACTGGTGGATCCATATGTGTCTTATGAAAAGAATATACATGCAATGACACTGGTGGATCCATATGTGGCGTGTGAAAAGAACACACATGCAATAACACTGGTGGATCCATATGTGGTAAATGAAAAGAACACACATGCAATGACACTGGTGGATCCATATGTGGTCTATAAAAGAACACACATTAAATGACTCTGGTGGATCCATATGTGGTATGTGAAAAGAACACATATGCAATGACTCTGGTGGATCCATATGTCGTATGTGAAAAGAACACACATGCAATGATACTCTGGTGGATCCATATGGGGTCTGTGAAAAGAACACACATGCAATGAAACTAGTGGATCCATATGTGGTTTGTGAAAAGAACAGACATGAAATGACTCTGGTAGATCCATATGTGGTTTGTGAAAAGAACACACATGCAATGACAATGGTGGATCGATATGTGGTCTGTGAAAAGAACAGACATGCAATGACACTGGTGGATCCATATGTGGTATATAAAAGGAACACACATGCAATGACACTATAGATCCATATGTGGTCTGTGAAAAGAACACACATGAAATGACACTGGTGGATCCATATGTCGTCTGTGAAAAGAACACACATGCAATGACACTGGTGGATCCATATGTGGTCTATAAAAGAACACACATGAAATGACTCTGGTGGATCCATATGTGGTATATGAAAAGAGCACATATGCATTGACTCGGGTGGATCCATATGTGGTATGTTGAAAGAACACACATGCAATGATACTCTGGTGGATCCATATGGGGTTTGTGAAAAGAACACACATGCAATGACACTGGTCGATCCATATGTGGTCTGTGAAAAGAACAGGCATGAAATGACACTGGTGGATCCATATGTGGTTTGTGAAAAGAACACACATGCAATGACAATGGTGGTTCCATATGTGGTCTGTGAGAAGAACACACGTGCAATGACAATGGTGGATCCATATGTGGTTTGTGAAAAGAACACACATTCAATGACACTGGTGGATCCATATAGGGTCTTTGAAAAGAACACACATGCAATGAACTCTGGTGGATCCATATGTGGTCTGTGAAAATACCACACATTTCAATGACACTGGTGGATCCAGACATGGTCTGTGAAAACAACACACATGCAATGAACTCTGGTGGATCCATATGGGGTCTGTGAAAAGAACACACATGCAATGACACTGGTGGATCGATATGTGGTCTATGAAAAGAACACACATGCAATGACAATGGTGGATCCATATGTGGTTTGTGAAAAGAATACACATGCAATGAACTCTCATGGATCCATAAGGGGTCTGTGGAAAGAACACACATGTAATGAACTCTGGTAGATCCATATGGGGTCTATGAAAAGAACACACATGCAATAACACTGGTGGATCCATATGTGATCAGTGAAAATAACACACATGAAATGACAGTGGTGGATCCATATGTGGTCTGTGAAAAGAAACATGCAATGACAATGGTGGTTCCATATGTGGTATGTGAAAAGAACACACATGCAATGACAATGGTGGTTCCAAATATGGTCTGTTAAAAGAACACACATGCAATGACACTGGTGGATCCATATGTGGTCTATGAAAAGAACACGCATGCAATGACACTGGTGGATCCAAATGTGGTATGTGAATAGAATACACCTGCAATGAACTCTGGTGGATCCATATGGGGTCTTTCAAAAGAACATGCATGCAATGACACTGGTGGATCCAAATGTGGTTAGTGAAAAGAACACACATGAAATAAACTCTGGGATCCATATGGGGTCTGTGAAAAGAACACACATGCAATGACACTAGTGGTTCCATATGTGGTACGTGAAAAGAACACATATGCAATGAATCTAGCTGTGGTTAATGAAAATAACACACATGCAATGAACTCTGGTTGATCCATATGTTGTCTGTGAAAAGAACACAGATGCAATGACACTAGTGGATCGAAATGTGGTCTGTGAAAAGAACAAACATTTCAATGACACTGGAGGAGCCATATGTGGTCTGTGAAAAGAACAGACATGCAATGACACTGGTGGATCCATATGCGGTGTGTGTGAAAAGAACGTACATGTAAAGAAATTGGTGGATCCATATGTGTTCTGTGAAAAGGACACACATGCAATGACACTAGTAGATACATATGTGGTCTGTAGAAAGAACAGACATCAACGACTCTGGTGGATCCATATGTAGTCTATGAAAAGAACAGACATGCAATGACACTGGTGGATCCATATGTGGTGTGTGAAAAGAACACACACGAAATGACGCTGGTGGATCCATATGTGTCTTATGAAAAGAATATACATGCAATGACACTGGTGGATCCATATGTGGTGTGTGAAAAGAACACACATGCAATAAAACTGGTGGATCCATATGTGGTAAATGAAAAGAACACAAATGCAATGACACTGGTGGATCCATATGTGGTCTATAAAAGAACACACATTAAATGACTCTGGTGGATCCATATGTGGTATGTGAAAAGAACACATATGCAATGACTCTGGTGGATTCATATGTCGTATGTGAAAATAACACACATGCAATAATATTCTGGTGGATCCATATGGGGTCTGTGAAAAGAACACACATGCAATGACACTAGTGGATCCATATGTGGTTTGTGAAAAGAACAGACATGAAATGTCTCTGGTAGATCCATATGTGGTTTGTGAAAAGAACACACATGCAATGACAATGGTGGTTATGTATGTGCTCTGTGAAAAGAACACACATGCATTGACAATGGTGGTTCCAAATATGGTTTGTGAAAAGAACACACATGCAATGACACTGGTGGATCCATATGTGGTCTGTGAAAAGAACACACATGCAATGACACTGGTGGATCTAAATGTGGTCTGTGAAAAGAACACACATGCAATGAACTCTAGTGGATCCATATGGGGCCTGTAAAAAGAACAAACATGCAATGACAACGGTGGATCCATATGTGGTCTGTGAAAAGAACACACATGCAATGAACTCTGGTGGATAGATATGGGGTTTGTGAAAAGAACACACATGTAATGACACTGGTGGTTACATATGTGGTCTGTGAAAAGAACACACATACAATGATTCTAGCTGTGGTTAATGAAAAGAACACACATGCAATGAACTCTGGTTGATCCATATGTGGTATGTGAAAAGAACACACATGCAATGACACTGGTGGATCCATATGTGGTCTGTGAAAAGAACAAATATTTCAATGACACTGGTGGATCCATATGTGATCTATGAAAAGAACAGACATGCAATGACACTGGTGGATCCATACGTGGTGTGTGAAAAGAACACACATGCAATGACACTGGTGGATCCATATGTCGTATGTGAAAAGAACACACATGCAATGATACTCTGGTGGATCCATATGTGGTATGTGAAAAGAACACACATGCAATGACTCTGGTGGATCCATATGTGGTCTATGAAAATAACAGACATGCAATGATACTGGTGGATCCATATGTGGTCTATGAAAAGAACACACATGCAATGACACTGGTGGATCCATATGTGCTCTGTGAAAAGAACAGACATGCAATGACACCGGTGGATCCATATGTGGTCTGTGAAAAGAACACACATGCAATGACACTGGTGGATCCATATGTGGTCTGTGAAAAGAACACACATGCAATGACACTGGTGGATCCATTTGTGGTCTGTAAAAGGAACACACATGCAATGACACTGGTAGATCCATATGTAGTCTGTGAAAAGAACACACATGAAATGACACTGGTGGATCCATATGTGGTCTATGAAAAGAACACACATGCAATGACACTGGTGGATCCATATGTGGTCTATGAAAAGAAAAAACATGCAATGACAGTAGTGGATCCATATATGGTCTGTGAAAAGAACAAACATGCAATGACATTGGTGGATCCATATGTGGTCTATGAAAAGAACACACATGCAATGACAATGGTGGTTCCATATGTGGTCTGTGACAAGAACACACATGCAATGACAATGGTGGATACATATGTGGTTTGTGAAAAGAACACACATTCAATGACACTGGTGGATCCATATATGGTCTTTGAAAAGAACACACATACAATGAAATCTGGTGGATCCATATGTGGTCTGTGAAAAGAACACACATTTCAATGACATTGGTGGATCCATACATGGTCTGTGAACAGAACACACATGCAATGAACTCTGGTGGATCCATATGGGGTCTGTGAAAAGAACACACATGCAATGACACTGGCGGATCCATATGTGGTCTGTGAAAAGAACACACATGCAATGAATTCTGGTGGATCCATATGGGGTCTATGAAAAGAACACACATGTAATGTACTCTGGTAGATCCATATGGGGTCTGTGAAAAGAACACACATGCAATGAAAATGGTGGTTCGATATGGGCTTGTGAAAAGAACACACATGAAATGACACTGGTGGAACCATATGTCGTATTTGAAAAGAACACACATGCAATGACAATGGTGGTTGCATATGTGGTCTGTGAAAAGAACAAACATTTCAATGACACTGGTGGATCCATATGTGATCTATGAAAATAACAGACATGCAATGACAGTTGTGGATCCATATGTGGTGTGTGAAAAGAACACACATGCAATGACACTGGTGGATCCATATGTGGTAAATGAAAAGAACACACATGCAATGACACTGGTGGATCCATATGTGGTACGTGAAAAGAACACACATGCAATGACTCTGGTGGATCCATATGTGGTCAATGAAAAGAACAGACATGCAATGATACTGGTGGATCCATATGTGGTCTATGAAAAGAACACACATGCAATGACACTGGTGGATCCATATGTTCTCTGTGAAAAGAACAAACATGCAATGACACAGGTGGATCCATATGTGGTCTGTGAAAAGAACACACATGCAATGACACTAGTGGATCCATATGTGGTCTGTGAAAAGAATACACATGCAATGTCACTGGTGGATCCATATGTTGTCTATAAAAGGAACACACATGCAATGACACTAGTATATCCATATGTGGTATGTGAAAAGAACACACATGAAATGACACTGGTGGATCCATATGTGGTCTATGAAAAGAAAAAAACATGCAATGAGACTAGTGGATCCATATATGGTCTGTGAAAAGAACACACATGCAATGACATTGGTGGATCCATATGTGGTCTATGAAAAGAACACACATGCAATGACAATGGTGGTTCCATATGTGGTCTGTGAGAATAACACAGATGCAATGACAATGGTGGATACATATGTGGTTTGTGAAAAGAACACACATTCAATGACACTGGTGGATCCATATATGGTCTTTGAAAAGAACACACATGCAATGAACTCTGGTGGATCCATATGTGGTCTGTGAAAAGTACTGTTGGGCCACGCAGAGATAAACAAAACATTTTCGCTAACGCGGTACACCCAAGATCCAGCTCAGGTTATAGGCCACGAGATTACCGCTAGACGCGCAGATGCGAAAGTTGATGTAGCGCGTCAAAGCAGTGCCGAACGATCCCCGGACAGCCCTTTCGAATCCCACGAACTCCTTCGTTAGATCCCCACGAGCTTCCCTGTTTCCAGCGCCGCACGTGCAACGCCTCTACCGGTATCCACACATACAGGAAGGAGCTTCGGACAGAGGACTTCTAGATCCTGTTTAGCCCGAAATGGAAGTGGAGAAAGTGACGGCTAGGTTAGGGACTATCCCTTGTCACTCCACTTCTATACACTCCTAGTTGGGCTTTACGCTTGAGGCCCATCTAGGCCGTACTCCAATCTCCATATGGATCTAATCCACATGGGCTCCTTACTCTTAAGTGTGTGACCCTGTAGGTTCACGTACACCTGGACACGACATGAGCTACTCCTCCAAGTATCCCGTCATGGCTTTGAGTCTAACTCACTCCCATGAACACTCGGTCTCAAGTCAATAGATGGTAGCGGCCTCTAGCAAGACGTGCCAACTCCCAAGTGCCGCAAAGTCAGAAGACGAACCTTCAATGTGACTTTCGTCCAAGTCCCTTTGCCACGCGATATATCTGTTAAGCTATAGGCGAGTAGTTGCCATCCCTTAAATAGCTTAACTCTCTTCTCGTACCATGATATGTGATTCACTAGACTAACTCTTAGTCCGACTCCTCAGTTAACACTTAACTGAGTAGCGCATGGCCATGCTTTTGAATCATATCACACGAGAGGGTCCAGAGAATATCTCTCCATAACGGAGGGGCAAATCCCATCTTGGTAATCCACGTCACGCAACTTGCTTCACAACCAACCCGAACTCTACCTTTATAACTGCCCATTTACGGCAACGTTTGATAGAACCTAAGTTGGCGATCCACAACTCGGATCATGCAATCACCTCAGGTCGAAGGATTCCATTGCTTGAGACTGCAAATGACAACATGCTCGTTGCATCTCAACTGTGGGTCAGTCCAGCTCGCTAAACTCTTTAGCCGAACCAGTGTAAGTCGGAATAGCATCACCATGCCTATGACAAGTGGAACCGTGTCATCATCCGACTTGCACAATGGTCTAATTTGTGTGCCTAGCACAACCTCAATGACCAAGGACAATCTAATATGAACAATCATGATACATAGTTCCACAACTGAATCACGCATTCAATGATATATATCTAATGTTCATATAAGGACGACTTTACTTTATGAATACCTTGGGAAATATCATCAACTATGAGTGCCTCTAGGGAATATTCCCAACAATAACACACATTTCAATGACACTGGTGGATCCATACATGGTCTGTGAAAAGAACACACATGCAATGAACTCTGGTGGAACCATATGGGGTCTGTGAAAAGAACACACATGCAATGACACTAGTGGATCCATATGTGGTCTGTGAAAAGAATACACATGCAATGACAATGGTGGATCCATATGTGGTTTGTGAAAAGAACACACATGCAATGAACTCTGGTGGATCCATATGGGGTTTGTGAAAAGAACACACATGTTATGAACTCTGGTAGATCCATATGGGGTCTATGAAAAGAACGCACATGCAATGATAATGGTGGTGTCATATGTGGCTTGTGAAAAGAACACACATGAAATGACACTGGTGGATCCATATGTGGTCTTTGAAAAGAACACACATGCAATGACAATGGTGGTTCCATATGTGGTCTATGAAAAGAACACACATGTAATGACAATGGTGGATCCACATGTGGTCTATGAGAAGAACACACATGAAATGAGAGTAGTGGATCCATATGTGGTCTGTGAAAAGAACACACATGCAATGATACTGGTGGTTCCATATGTGGTCTGTGAAAATAACACACATGCAATGACACTGGTTGATCCATATCTGGTATGTGAAAAGAACACACATGAAATGACACTGGTGGATCCATATGTGGTCTGTGAAAAGAACACACATGCAATGACAATGGTGGTCCATATGTGGTCTGTTTAAAGAATACACATGCAATGTCACTAGTGGATCCATATGTGGTCTAGGAAAAGAACACACATGCAATGACTCTGGTGGATCCATATGTGGTCTGTGAAAAGAACGCGCATGCAATGACAATGGTGGTTCCATATGTGCTCTGTCTAAAGAATACACATGCAAAGTCACTAGTGGATCCATATGTGGTCTGGGAAAAGAACACACATGCAATGACTCTGGTGGATCCATATGTGGTATGTGAAAAGAACAGACATGCAATGACACTGGTGGATCCATATGTGGTCTGTGAAAAGAACACACATGCAATGAACTCTGGTGGAACCATATGTGGTCTTGAAAAGAACAGACATGAAATGACACTAGTGGATCCAACTGTGGTCTGTGAAAAGAACACACATTTCAATGACACTGGTGGATCCATATGGGATCTGTGAAAAGAACACACATGCAATGACACTGGTGGTTCCATATGTGGTCTGTGAAAAGAACACACATGAAATGACTCTAGCTGTGGTTAATGAAAAGAACACACATGCAATGATCTCAGGTTGATCCATATGTGGTATGTGAAAAGAACACACATGCAATGACAATGGTGTATCCATATGTGATGTGTGAAAAGAACAAACATTTCAATGACACTAGTGGATCCATATGTGGTCTGTGAAAAGAATAGACATGCAATGACACTGGTGGTTCTAGATGTGGTCTGTGAAAAGAACACACATGCAATGACTCTAGTGGATCCATATGTGGTCTGTGAAATGAATTCACATGCAATGACAATGGTGGTTCCAAATATGGTCCGTGAAAAGAACACACATGCAATGACACTAGTGGATCCATATGTGTTCTGTGAAAAGAACACACATGCAATGAACTCTGGTGGATCCATATGGGGTCTGTGAAAAGAGCACACATGCAATGACACTGGTGGATCCAAATGTGGTCTGTGAAAAGAACACACACGAAATAAAGTCTGGGGGATCCATATGGGGTCTGTGAAAAGAACACACATGCAATGACACTAGTGGTTCCATATGTGGTCTGTGAAAAGAACACACATGCAATGACTCTAGTTGTGGTAAATGAAAAGACCACACATGCAATGAACTCTGGTTGATCCATATGTGGTCTGTGAAAAGAACACACATGCAATGACACTGCTGTATCCATATGTGGTGTGTGAAAACAACAAAGATTTCAATGACACTGGTGGATCCATATGCGGTCTGTGAAAAGAACAGACGTGCAATGACACTGGTGGATCCATATGGGGTCTGTGAAAAGAACACACATGCAATGACACTGGTAGATCCATATGTGGTCTGTGAAAAGAACACACATGCAATGACAATGGTGGATCCATATGTGGTTTGTGAAAAGAACACACATGCAATGAACTCTGGTGGATCCTTATGGGGTCTATGAAAAGAACACACGTGCAATGAACTCTAGTAGATCCATATGGGGTCTGTGAAAAGAACACACATGCAATGACAATGGTGGTTCCATATGTGGCTTGTGAAAAGAACACACATGAAATGACACTGGTGGATCCATATGTGGTCTTTGAAAAGAACACACATGCAATGACAATGGTGGTTCCATATGTGGTCTATGAAAAGAACACACATGCAATGACAATGGTGGATCCATATGTGGTCTATGAAAAGAACACACATGAAATGACACTAGTGGATCCATATGCCGTCTGTGAAAAGAACACACATGCAATGATACTGGTGGTTCCATATGTGGTCTGTGAAAAGAACACACATGCAATGACACTGGTTGATCCATATGTGGTCTGTGAAATGAACAGGCATGCAATGACACTGGTGGATCCATATGTGGTCTGTGAAAACAACACGCATGCAATGACACTGGTGGATCCATATGTGGTCTGTGAAAAGAACACCCATGCAATCACACTGGTGGATACATATGTGGTCTGTGAAAAGAACACACATGCAATGACACTGGTGGATCCATATGTGGTCTATGAAAAGAACACACATGAAATTACACTGGTGGATCCATATGTGGTATGTGAAAAGAACACACATGCAATGACAATGGTGGTTCCATATGTGGCCCGTGAAAATAATACACATGCAATGTCACTAGTGGATCCAAATGTGGTCTGGGAAAAGAACACACATGCAATCACTCTGGTGGATCCATATGTGGTCTTGAAAAGAACAGACATGCAATGACACTAGTGGATCCAAATGTGGTCTGTGAAAAGGACAAACATGCAATGAACTCTGGTGGAACCATATGTGGTCTGTGAAAAGAACACACATTTCAATGACCCTGGTGGATCCATATGGGGTCTGTGAAAAGAACACACATGCAATGACACTGGTGGTTCCATATGTGGTCTGTGAAAAGAACACACATGAAATGACTCTAGATGTGGTTAATGAAAAGAACACACATGCAATGAACTCTGGTTGATCCATATGTGGTATGTGAAAAGAACAAACATTTCAATGACACTTGTGGATCCATACGTGGTCTGTGAAAAGAATAGACATGTAATGACACTGGTGGTTCCAGATGTGGTCTGTGAAAAGAACACACATGCAATGACTCTGGTGGATCCATATGTGGTCTGTGAAATGAACACACAGGCAATGACAATGGTGGTTCCAAATATGGTCTGTGAAAAGAACACACATGCAATGACACTAGTGGATCCATATGTGGTCTCTGAAAAGAACACACATGCAATGAACTCTGGTGTATCCATATGGGGTCTATGAAAAGAGCACACATGCAATGACACTTGTGGATCCAAATGTGGTCTGTGAAAAGAACACACATGAAATAAACTCTGGGGGATCCATATGGGGTCTGTGAAAAGAACACACATGCAATGACACTGGTGGTTCCATATGTGGTCTGTGAAAAGAACACAGATGCAATGACTCTAGCTGTGGTAAATGAAAAGACCACAAATGCAATGAACTCTGGTTGATGCATATGTGGTCTGTGAAAGGGACACACATGCATTGACACTGGTGGATCCATATGTGGTCTGTGAAAAGAACAAGCATTTCAATGACACTAGTGGATCCATATGTGGTGTGTGAAAACAACACACATGAAATGACACTGGTGGATACATATGTGGTCTGTGAAAAGAATACACATGCAATGTCACTAGTGGATCCATATGTGGTCTGTGAAAAGAACACATATGCAATGAATCTGGTGGATCCATATGTGGTCTGTGAAAACAACAGACACGCAGTGACACCGGTGGATCCATATGTGGTCTGTGAAAAGAACACACATGCAATGAACTCTGGTGGAACCATATGTGGTATGTGAAAAGAACACACATTTCAATGACACTGGTGGATCCGTATGGGGTCAGTGAAAAGAACACACAGGCAATGACACTTCAAGTTCCATATGTGGTCTGTGAAAATAACACACATGAAATGACTCTAACTGTGGTTAATGAAAAGCACACACATGCAATGAACTCTGGTTGATCCATATGTGGTCTATGAAAAGAACAAACATGCAATGACAATCGTGTATCCATATGTTGTGTGTGAAAAGAACAAACATTTCAATGACACTTGTGTCCATACGTTTTTCTGTGAAAAGAATAGACATGCAATGACAATGGTGGTTCCAAATATGGTCTGTGGAAAGAACACACATGCAATGAAAATAGTGGATCCATATGTGGTCTGTGAAAAGAACACACATGAAATAAACTCTAGGGGATCCATATGGGGTCTGTGAAAAGAACACACATGCAATGACACTAGTGGATCCATATGTGGTCTGTGAAAAGAACACACATGAAATTACACTGGTGGATCCATATGTGGTCTGTGAAAAGAACACACATGCAATGACAATGGTGGTTCCATATGTGGTCCGTGAAAAGAATACACATGAAATGTCACTAGTGGATCCAAATGTGGTCTGGGAAAATAACACACATGCAATCACTCTGGTGGATCCATATGTGGTCTTGAAAAGAACAGACATGCAATGACACTAGTGGATCCAAATGTGGTCTGTGAAAAGGACAAACATGCAATGAACTCTGGTGGAACCATATGTGGTCTGTGAAAAGAACACACATTTCAATGACACTAGTGGATCCATATGTGGTCTGTGAAAAGAACACACATGCAATGACACTGGTGGTTCCATATGTGGTTTGTGAAAAGAACACACATGAAATGACTCTAGCTATGGTTAATGAAAAGAAGACACATGCAATGAACTCTGGTTGACCCATATATGGTCTGTGAAAAGAACCAACATGCAATGACAACGGTGTATCCATATGTGGTCTGTGAAAAGAACAAACATTTCAATGACACTTGTGGATCCATACGTGGTCTGTGAAAAGAATAGACATGTAATGACACTGGTGGTTCCAGATGTGGTCTGTGAAAAGAACACACATGCAATGACTCTGGTGGATCCATATGTGGTCTGTGAAATGAACACACATGCAATGACACTAGTGGATCCATATGTGGTCTCTGAAAAGAACACACATGCAATGAACTCTGGTGTATCCATATGGGGTCTGTGAAAAGAGCACACATGCAATGACACTTGTGGATCCAAATGTGGTCTGTGAAAAGAACACACATGAAATAAACTCTGGGGGATCCATATGGGGTCTGTGAAAAGAACACACATGCAATGACACTGGTGGTTCCATATGTGGTCTGTGAAAAGAACACAGATGCAATGACTCTAGCTGTGGTAAATGAAAAGACCACAAATGCAATGAACTCTGGTTGATGCATATGTGGTCTGTGAAAGGGACACACATGCAATGACACTGGTGGATCCATATGTGGTCTGTGAAAAGAACAAACATTTCAATGACACTAGTGGATCCATATGTGGTGTGTGAAAAGAACACACTTGAAATGACACTGGTGGATCCATATGTGGTCTGTGAAAAGAATACACATGCAATGTCACTAGTGGATCCATATGTGGTCTATGAAAAGAACACATATGCAATGAATCTGGTGGATCCATATGTGGTCTGTGAAAACAACAGACACGCAATGACACCGGTGGATCCATATGTGGTCTGTGAAAAGAACACACATGCAATGAACTCTGGTGGAACCATATGTGGTATGTGAAAAGAACACACATTTCAATGACACTGGTGGATCCATATGGGGTCAGTGAAAAGAACACACATGCAATGACACTGCAGGTTCCATATGTGGTCTGTGAAAATAACACACATGAAATGACTCTAACTGTGGTTAATGAAAAGAACACACATGCAATGAACTCTGGTTGATCCATATGTGGTCTATGAAAAGAACAAACATGCAATGACAATCGTGTATCCATATGTGGTGTGTGAAAAGAACAAACATTTCAATGACACTTGTGGATCCATACGTGGTCTGTGAAAAGAATAGACATGCAATGACAATGGTGGTTCCAAATATGGTCTGTGAAAAGAACACACATGCAATGAAAATAGTGGATCCATATGTGGTCTGTGAAAAGAACACACATGAAATAAACTCTAGGGGATCCATATGGGGTCTGTGAAAAGAACACACATACAATGACACTGGTGGTTCCATATGTGGTCTGTGAAAAGAACACACATGCAATGACTCTAGCTGTGGTAAAAGAAAAGACCACACATGCAATGAACTCTAGTTGATCCATATGTGGTCTGTGAAAAGAACAAACATTTCAATGACACTGGTGGATCCATATGTGGTCTGTGAAAAGAACAGACATGCAATGACACCGGTGGATCCATATGTGGTGTGTGAAAAGAACACACATGAAATGACAGTGGTGGATCCATATGTGGTCTGTGAAAAGCACACACATGCAATGACAATGGTGGTTCCATATGTGGTCTGTGAAAAGAATACACATGCAATGTCACTAGTGGATCCATATCTGGTCTGTGAAAAGAACACACATGCAATGACTCTCGTGGATCCATATGTGGTCTGTGAAAAGAACAGATATGCAATGACACTGGTGGATCCATATGTGGTCTATGAAAAGAACACACATGCAATAAACTCTGGTGGAACCATATGTGGTCTATGAAAAGAACACACATTTCAATGACACTAGTGGATCCATATGGGGTCTGTGAAAAGAACACACATGAAGTGACACTGGTGGTTCGATATGTGGTCTGTGAAAAGAACACACATGAAATGACTCTAGCTATGGTTAATGAAAAGAAGACACATGCAATGAACTCTGGTTGACCCATATATGGTCAGTGAAAAGAACAAACATGCAATGACAACGATGTATCCATATGTGGTGTGTGAAAAGAACAAACATTTCAATGACACTTGTGGATCCATACGTGGTCTGTGAAAAGAATAGACATGCAATGACACTGGTGGTTCCAGATGTGGCCTGTGAAAAGAACACACATGCAATGACTCTGGTGGATCCATATGTGTTCTGTGAAATGAGCACACATGCAATGACAATGGTGGTTCCAAATATGGTCTGTGAAAATAACACACATGCAATGACACTAGTGGATCCATATGTGGTCTGTGAAAAGAACACACATGCAATGAACACTGGTGGATCCATATGGGGTCTGTGAAAAGAGCACACATGCAATGACACTGGTGGATCCAAATGTGGTTTGTGAAAAGAACACACATGAAATAAACTCTGGGATCCATATGGGGTCTGTGAAAAGAACACACATGCAATGACACTGGTGTTTCTATATGTGGTCTGTGAAAAGAACACACATGCAATAACTCTTGCCGTGGTAAATGAAAAGACCACGCATGCAATGAACTCTGGTTGATCCATATGTGGTATGTGAAAAGAACACATATGTAATGACACTGGTGGATCCATATGTGGTCTATGAAAAGAACAAACATGCAATGACACTGCAGGTTCCATATGTGGTCTGTGAAAATAACACACATGAAATGACTCTAACTGTGGTTAATGAAAATAACACACATGCAATGAACTCTGGTTGGTCCATATGTGGAATATGAAAAGAACAAACATGCAATGACAATGGTGTATCCATATGTGGTGTGTGAAAAGAACAAACAGTTCAATGACACTTGTGGATCCATACGTGGTCTGTGAAAAGAATAGACATGCAATGACAATGGTGGTTCCAAATATGGTCTGTGAAAAGAACACACATGCAATGAAAATAGTGGATCCATATGTGGTCTGTGAAAATAACACACATGAAATAAACTCTAGGGGATCCATATGGGGTCTGTGAAAAGAACACACATGCAATGACACTGGTGGTTCCATATGTGGTCTGTGAAAAGAACACACATGCAATGACTCTAGCTGTGGTAAAAGAAAAGACCACACATGCAACGAACTCTGGTTGATCCATATGTGGTCTGTGAAAAGAACAAACATTTCAATGACACTGGTGGATCCATATGTGGTCTGTGAAAAGCACAGACATGCAATGACACCGGTGGATCCATGTGTGGTGTGTGAAAAGAACACACATGAAATGACACTGGTGGATCCATATGTGGTCTGTGAAAAGAACACACATGCAATGACAATGGTGGTTCCATATGTGGTCTGTGAAAAGAATACACATGCAATGTCACTAGTGGATCCATATCTGGTCTGTGAAAAGAACACATATGCAATGACTCTGGTGGATCCATATGTGGTTTGTGAAAAGAACAGACATGCAATCACACTGGTGGATCCATATGTGGTCTATGAAAAGAACACACATGCAATAAACTCTGGTGGAACCATATGTGGTCTATGAAAAGAACACACATTTCAATGACACTAGTGGATCCATATGGGGTCTGTGAAAAGAACACACATGCAATGACACTGGTGGTTCCATATGTGGTCTATGAAAAGAACACACATGAAATGACTCTAGCTATGGTTAATGAAAAGAAGACACATGCAATGAACTCTGGTTGACCCATATATGGTCTGTGAAAAGAACAAACATGCAATGACAACGGTGTATCCATATGTGGTGTGTGAAAAGAACAAACATTTCAATGACACTTGTGGATACATACGTGGTCTATGAAAAGAATTAGCATGCAATGACACTGGTGGATCCATATGTGGCCTGTGAAAAGAACACACATGCAATGACTCTGGTGGATCCATATGTGGTCTATGAAATGAACACACATGCAATGACAATGGTGGTTCCAAATATGGTCTGTGAAAAGAACACACATGCAATGACACCAGTGGATCCATATGTGGTCTGTGAAAAGAACACACATGCAATGAACACTGGTGGATCCATATGGGGTCTGTGAAAAGAGCACACATGCAATAACACTAGTGGATGCAAATGTGGTTTGTGAAAAGAACACACATGAAATAAACTCTGGGATCCATATGGGGTCTGTGAAAAGAACACACATGCAATGACACTGGTGGTTCCATATGTGGTCTGTGAAAAGAACACACATGCAATAACTCTTGCCGTGGTAAATGAAAAGACCACGCATGCAATGAACTCTGGTTGATCCATATGTGGTATGTGAAAAGAACACATATGTAATGACACTGGTGGATCCATATGTGGTCTATGAAAAGAACAAACATGCAATGACACTGCAGGTTCCATATGTGGTCTGTGAAAATAACACACATGAAATGACTCTAACTGTGGTTAATGAAAATAACACACATGCAATGAACTCTGGTTGATCCATATGTGGTCTATGAAAAGAACAAACATGCAATGACAATGGTGTATCCATATGTGGTGTGTGAAAAGAACAAACATTTCAATGACACTTGTGGATCCATACGTGGTCTGTGAAAAGAATAGACATGCAATGACAATGGTGGTTCCAAATATGGTCTGTGAAAAGAACACACATGCAATGAAAATAGTGGATCCATATGTGGTCTGTGAAAATAACACACATGAAATAAACTCTAGGGGATCCATATGGGGTCTGTGAAAAGAACACACATGCAATGACACTGGTGGTTCCATATGTGGTCTGTGAAAAGAACACACATGCAATGACTCTAGCTGTGGTAAACGAAAAGACCACACATGCAATGAACTCTGGTTGATCCATATGTGGTCTGTGAAAAGAACAAACATTTCAATGACACTGGTGGATCCATATGTGGTCTGTGAAAAGAACAGACATGCAATGACACCGGTGGATCCATGAGTGGTGTGTGAAAAGAACACACATGAAATGACACTGGTGGATCCATATGTGGTCTGTGAAAAGAACACACATGCAATGACAATGGTGGTTCCATATGTGGTCTGTGAAAAGAATACACATGCAATGTCACTAGTGGATCCATATGTGGTCTGTGAAAAGAACACATATGCAATGACTCTGGTGGATCCATATGTGGTTTGTGAAAAGAACAGACATGCAATGACACTGGTGGATCCATATGTGGTCTATGAAAAGAACACACATGCAATAAACTCTGGTGGAACCATATGTGGTCTATGAAAAGAACACACATTTCAATGACACTAGTGGATCCATATGGGGTCTGTGAAAAGAACACACATGCAATGACACTGGTGGTTCCATATGTGGTCTGTGAAAAGAACACACATGAAATGACTCTAGCTATGGTTAATGAAAAAAGACACATGCAATGAACTCTGGTTGACCCATATATGGTCTGTGAAAAGAACAAACATGCAATGACAACGGTGTATCCATATGTGGTGTGTGAAAAGAACAAACATTTCAATGACACTTGTGGATCCATACGTGGTCTGTGAAAAGAATAGACATGCAATGACACTGGTGGATCCATATGTGGCCTGTGAAAAGAACACACATGCAATGACTCTGGTGGATCCACATGTGGTCTGTGAAATGAACACACATGCAATGACAATGGTGGTTCCAAATATGGTCTATGAAAAGAACACACATGCAATGACACTAGTGGATCCATATGTGGTCTGTGAAAAGAACACACATGCAATGAACACTGGTGGATCCATATGGGGTCTGTGAAAAGAGCACACATGCAATGACACTAGTGGATGCAAATGTGGTTTGTGAAAAGAACACACATGAAATAAACTCTGGGATCCATATGGGGTCTGTGAAAATAATACACATGCAATGACACTGGTGGTTCCATATGTGGTCTGTGAAAAGAACACACATGCAACAACTCTAGCCGTGGTAAATGAAAAGACCATGCATGCAATGAACTCTGGTTGATCCATATGTGGTATGTGAAAAGAACACACATGTAATGACACTGGTGGATCCATATGTGGTCTATGAAAAGAACAAACATGCAATGACACTGCAGGTTCCATATGTGGTCTGTGAAAATAACACATGAAATGACTCTAACTGTGGTGAATTAAAATAACACACATGCAATGAACTCTGGTTGATCCATATGTGGTCTATGAAAAGAACAAACATGCAATGACAATGGTGTATCCATATGTGGTGTGTGAAAAAAACAAACATTTCAATGACACTTGTGGATCCATACGTGGTCTGTGAAAAGAATAGACATGCAATGACAATGGTGGTTCCAAATATGGTCTGTGAAAAGAACACACATGCAATGAAAATAGTGGATCCATATGTGGTCTGTGAAAAGAACACACATGAAATAAACTCTAGGGGATCCATATGGGGTCTATGAAAAGAACACACATGCAATGACACTGGTGGTTCCATATGTGGTCTGTGAAAAGAACACACATGCAATGACTCTAGCTGTGGTAAAAGAAAAGACCACACATGCAATGAACTCTGGTTGATCCATATGTGGTCTGTGAAAAGAACAAACATTTCAATGACACTATTGGATCCATATGTGGTCTCATGAAATGACTCTAACTGTGGTGAATTAAAATAACACACATGCAATGAACTCTGGTTGATCCATATGTGGTCTATGAAAAGAACAAACATGCAATGACAATGGTGTATCCATATGTGGTGTGTGAAAAAAACAAACATTTCAATGACACTTGTGGATCCATACGTGGTCTGTGAAAAGAATAGACATGCAATGACAATGGTGGTTCCAAATATGGTCTGTGAAAAGAACACACATGCAATGAAAATAGTGGATCCATATGTGGTCTGTGAAAAGAACACACATGAAATAAACTCTAGGGGATCCATATGGGGTCTATGAAAAGAACACACATGCAATGACACTGGTGGTTCCATATGTGGTCTGTGAAAAGAACACACATGCAATGACTCTAGCTGTGGTAAAAGAAAAGACCACACATGCAATGAACTCTGGTTGATCCATATGTGGTCTGTGAAAAGAACAAACATTTCAATGACACTATTGGATCCATATGTGGTCTGTGAAAATAACAGACATGTAATGACACCGGTGGATCCATATGTGGTGTGTGAAAAGAACACACATGAAATGACACTGGTGGAACCATATGTGGTCTGTGAAAAGAACACACATGCAATGACAATGGTGGTTCCATATGTGGTCTGTGAAAAGAATACACATGCAATGTCACTAGTGGATCCATATGTGGTATGTGAAAATAACACATATGCAATGACTCTGGTGGATCCATATGTGGTTTGTGAAAAGAACAGACATGCAATGACACTGGTGGATCCATATGTGGTCTATGAAAAGAACACACATGCAATGAACTCTGGTGGAACCATATGTGGTCTGTGAAAAGAACACACATTTCAATGACACTGGTGGATCCATATGGGGTCTATGAAAAAACACACATGCAATGACACTGGTGGTTCCATATGTGGTCTGTGAAAAGAACACAGATGAAATGACTCTAGTTATGGTTAATGAAAACAACACACATACAATGAACTCTGGTTGATCCATATGTGGTCTGTGAAAAGAACAAACATGCAATGACAATGGTGTATCCATATGTGGTGTGTGAAAAGAACAAACATTTCAATGACACTTGTGGATCCATACGTGGTCTGTGAAAAGAATAGACATGGAATGACACTAGTGGATCCATATGTGGTCTGTGAAAAGAACACACATGCAATGAACACTGGTGGATCCATATGGGGTCTGTGAAAAGAACACACATGCAATGACACTGGTGGATCCATATGTGGTCTGTGAAAAGAGCACACATGCAATGAACTCTGGTGGATCCATATGGGGTTTGTGAAAAGAGCACACATGCAATGACACTGGTGGATCCAAATGTGGTATGTGAAATGAACACACATGAAATAAACTCTGGGGGATCCATATGGGGTGTGGGAAATGAACACACATGCAATGACACTAGTGGTTCCATATGTGGTCTGTGAAAAGAACACACATGCAATAACTCTAGCCGTGGTAAATGAAAAGACCACGCATGCAATGAACTCTGGTTGATCAATATGTGGTATGTGAAAAGAACACACATGTAATGACACTGGTGGATCCATATGTGGTCTATGAAAAGAACAAACATGCAATGACACTGCAGGTTCCATATGTGGTCTGTGAAAATAACACACATGAAATGACTCTAACTGTGGTTAATGAAAATAACACACATGCAATGAACTCTGGTTGATCCATATGTGGTCTATGAAAAGAACAAACATGCAATGACAATGGTGTATCCATATGTGGTGTGTGAAAAGAACAAACATTTCAATGACACTTGTGGATCCATACGTGGTCTGTGAAAAGAATAGACATGCAATGACAATGGTGGTTCCAAATATGGTCTGTGAAAAGAACACACATTCAATGAAAATAGTGGATCCATATGTGGTCTGTGAAAAGAACACACATGAAATAAACTCTAGGGGATCCATATGGGGTCTGTGAAAAGAACACACATGCAATGACACTGGTGGTTCCATATGTGGTCTGTGAAAAGAACACACATGCAATGACTCTAGCTGTGGTAAAAGAAAAGACCACACATGCAATGAACTCTGGTTGATCCATACGTGGTCTGTGAAAAGAACAAACATTTCAATGACACTGGTGGATCCATATGTGGTCTGTGAAAAGAACAGACATGCAATGACACCGGTGGATCCATGTGTGGTGTGTGAAAAGAACACACATGAAATGACACTGGTGGATCCATATGTGGTCTATGAAAAGAACACACATGCAATGACAATGGCGGTTCCATATGTGGTCTGTGAAAAGAATACACATGCAATGTCACTAGTGGATCCATATGTGGTCTGTGAAAAGAACACATATGCAATGACTCTGGTGGATCGATATGTGGTTTGTGAAAAGAACAGACATGCAATGACACTGGTGGATCCATATGTGGTCTATGAAAAGAACACACATGCAATAAACTCTGGTGGAACCATATGTGGTCTATGAAAAGAACACACATTTCAATGACACTAGTGGATCCATATGGGGTCTGTGAAAAGAACACACATGCAATGACATTAGTGGTTCCATATGTGGTATGTGAAAAGAACACACATGAAATGACTCTAGCTATGGTTAATGAAAAGAAGACGCATGCAATGAACTCTGGTTGACCCATATATGGTCTGTGAAAAGAACAAACATGCAATGACAACGGTGTATCCATATGTGGTGTGTGAAAAGAACAAACATTTCAACGACACTTGTGGATCCATACGTGGTCTGTGAAAAGAATAGACATGCAATGACACTGGTGGTTCCAGATGTGGCCTGTGAAAAGAACACACATGCAATGACTCTGGTGGATCCATATGTGGTCTGTGAAATGAACACACATGCAATGAAAATGGTGGTTCCAAATATGGTCTGTGAAAAGAACACACATGCAATGACACTAGTGGATCCATATGTGGTCTGTGAAAAGAACACACATGCAATGAACACTGGTGGATCCATATGGGGTCTGTGAAAAGAGCACACATGCAATGACACTGGTGGATCCAAATGTGGTTTGTGAAAAGAACACACATGAAATAAACTCTGGGATCCATATGGGGTCTGTGAAAAGAACACACATGCAATGACACTGGTGGTTCCATATGTGGTCTGTGAAAAGAACACACATGCAACAACTCTAGCCGTGCTAAATGAAAAGACCACGCATGCAATAAACTCTGGTTGATCCATATGTGGTATGTGAAAAGAACACACATGTAATGACACTGGTGGATCCATATGTGGTCTATGAAAAGAACAAACATGCAATGACACTGCAGGTTCCATATGTGGTCTGTGAAAATAACACACATGAAATGACTCTAACTGTGGTTAATGAAAATAACACACATGCAATGAACTCTGGTTGATCCATATGTGGTCTATGAAAAGAACAAACATGCAATGACAATGGTGTATCCATATGTGGTGTGTGAAAAGAACAAACATTTCAATGACACTTGTGGATCCATACGTGGTCTGTGAAAAGAATAGACATGCAATGACAATGGTGGTTCCAAATATGGTCTGTGAAAAGAACACACATTCAATGAAAATAGTGGATCCATATGTGGTCTGTGAAAAGAACACACATGAAATAAACTCTAGGGGATCCATATGGGGTCTGTGAAAAGAACACACATGCAATGACACTGGTGGTTCCATATGTGGTCTGTGAAAAGAACACACATGCAATGACTCTAGCTGTGGTAAAAGAAAAGACCACACATGCAATGAACTCTGGTTGATCCATACGTGGTCTGTGAAAAGAACAAACATTTCAATGACACTGGTGGATCCATATGTGGTCTGTGAAAAGAACAGACATGCAATGACACCGGTGGATCCATGTGTGGTGTGTGAAAAGAACACACATGAAATGACACTGGTGGATCCATATGTGGTCTATGAAAAGAACACACATGCAATGACAATGGCGGTTCCATATGTGGTCTGTGAAAAGAATACACATGCAATGTCACTAGTGGATCCATATGTGGTCTGTGAAAAAAACACATATGCAATGACTCTGGTGGATCCATATGTGGTTTGTGAAAAGAACAGACATGCAATGACACTGGTGGATCCATATGTGGTCTATGAAAAGAACACACATGCAATAAACTCTGGTGGAACCATATGTGGTCTATGAAAAGAACACACATTTCAATGACACTAGTGGATCCATATGGGGTCTGTGAAAAGAACACACATGCAATGACATTAGTGGTTCCATATGTGGTATGTGAAAAGAACACACATGAAATGACTCTAGCTATGGTTAATGAAAAGAAGACGCATGCAATGAACTCTGGTTGACCCATATATGGTCTGTGAAAAGAACAAACATGCAATGACAACGGTGTATCCATATGTGGTGTGTGAAAAGAACAAACATTTCAACGACACTTGTGGATCCATACGTGGTCTGTGAAAAGAATAGACATGCAATGACACTGGTGGTTCCAGATGTGGCCTGTGAAAAGAACACACATGCAATGACTCTGGTGGATCCATATGTGGTCTGTGAAATGAACACACATGCAATGAAAATGGTGGTTCCAAATATGGTCTGTGAAAAGAACACACATGCAATGACACTAGTGGATCCATATGTGGTCTGTGAAAAGAACACACATGCAATGAACACTGGTGGATCCATATGGGGTCTGTGAAAAGAGCACACATGCAATGACACTGGTGGATCCAAATGTGGTTTGTGAAAAGAACACACATGAAATAAACTCTGGGATCCATATGGGGTCTGTGAAAAGAACACACATGCAATGACACTGGTGGTTCCATATGTGGTCTGTGAAAAGAACACACATGCAACAACTCTAGCCGTGCTAAATGAAAAGACCACGCATGCAATGAACTCTGGTTGATCCATATGTGGTATGTGAAAAGAACACACATGTAATGACACTGGTGGATCCATATGTGGTCTATGAAAAGAACAAACATGCAATGACACTGCAGGTTCCATATGTGGTCTGTGAAAATAACACACATGAAATGACTCTAACTGTGGTTAATGAAAATAACACACATGCAATGAACTCTGGTTGATCCATATGTGGTCTATGAAAAGAACAAACATGCAATGACAATGGTGTATCCATATGTGGTGTGTGAAAAGAACAAACATTTCAATGACACTTGTGGATCCATACGTGGTCTGTGAAAAGAATAGACATGCAATGACAATGGTGGTTCCAAATATGGTCTGTGAAAAGAACACACATGCAATGAAAATATTGGATCCATATGTGGTCTGTGAAAAGAACACACATGAAATAAACTCTAGGGGATCCATATGGGGTCTGTGAAAAGAACACACATGCAATGACACTGGTGGTTCCATATGTGGTATGTGAAAAGAACACACATGCAATGACTCTAGCTGTGGTAAAAGAAAAGACCACACATGCAATGAACTCTGGTTGATCCATATGTGGTCTGTGAAAAGAACAAACATTTCAATGACACTGGTGGATCCATATGTGGTCTGTGAAAAGAACATACATGTAATGACACCGGTGGATCCATATGTGGTGTGTGAAAATAACACACATGAAATGACACTGGTGGATCCATATGTGGTCTGTGAAAAGAACACACATGCAATGACAATGGTGGTTCCATATGTGGTCTGTGAAAAGAATACACATGCAATGTCACTAGTGGATCCAGATGTGGTATGTGAAAAGAACACATATGCAATGACTCTGGTGGATCCATATGTGGTTTGTGAAAAGAACAGACATGCAATGACACTGGTGGATCCATATGTGGTCTATGAAAAGAACACACATGCAATAAACTCTGGTGGAACCATATGTGGTCTGTGAAAAGAACACACATTTCAATGACACTGGTGGATCCATATGGGGTCTGTCAAAAAACACACATGCAATGACACTGGTGGTTCCATATGTGGTCTGTGAAAAGAACACAGATGAAATGACTCTAGCTATGGTTAATGAAAAGAACACACATGCAATGAACTCTGGTTGATCCATATGTGGTATGTGAAAAGAACAAACATGCAATGAAAATGGTGTATCCATATGTGGTGCGTGAAAAGAACAAACATTTCAATGACACTTGTGGATCCATACGTGGTCTGTGAAAAGAATAGACATGCAATGACACTGGTGGTTCCAGATGTGGCCTGTGAAAAGAACACACATGCAATGACTCTGGTGGATCCATATGTGGTCTGTGAAATGAACACACATGCAATGACAATGGTGGTTCGAAATATGGTCTGTGAAAAGAACACACATGCAATGACACTAGTGGATCCATATGTGGTCTGTGAAAAGAACACACATGCAATGAACACTGGTGGATCCATATGGGGTCTGTGAAAAGAGCACACATGCAATGACACTGGTGGATCCAAATGTGGTTTGTGAAAAGAACACACATGAAATAAACTCTGGGATCCATATGGGGTCTGTGAAAAGAACACACATGCAATGACACTGGTGGTTCCATATGTGGTCTGTGAAAAGAACACACATGCAACAACTCTAGCCGTGGTAAATGAAAAGAACACGCATGCAATAAACTCTGGTTGATCCATATGTGGTATGTGAAAAGAACACACATGTAATGACACTGGTGGATCCATATGTGGTCTATGAAAAGAACAAACATGCAATGACACTGCAGGTTCCATATGTGGTCTGTGAAAATAACACACATGAAATGACTCTAACTGTGGTTAATGAAAATAACACACATGCAATGAACTCTGGTTGATCCATATGTGGTCTATGAAAAGACCAAACATGCAATGACAATGGTGTATCCATATGTGGTGTGTGAAAAGAACAAACATTTCAATGACACTTGTGGATCCATACGTGGTCTGTGAAAAGAATAGACATGCAATGACAATGGTGGTTCCAAATATGGTCTGTGAAAAGAATACACATGCAATGTCACTAGTGGATCCAGATGTGGTATGTGAAAAGAACACATATGCAATGACTCTGGTGGATCCATATGTGGTTTGTGAAAAGAACAGACATGCAATGACACTGGTGGATCCATATGTGGTCTATGAAAAGAACACACATGTAATAAACTCTGGTGGAACCATATGTGGTCTGTGAAAAGAACACACATTTCAATGACACTGGTGGATCCATATGGGGTCTGTGAAAAAACACACATGCAATGACACTGGTGGTTCCATATGTGGTCTGTGAAAATAACACACATGAAATGACTCTAACTGTGGTTAATGAAAATAACACACATGCAATGAACTCTGGTTGATCCATATGTGGTCTATGAAAAGACCAAACATGCAATGACAATGGTGTATCCATATGTGGTGTGTGAAAAGAACAAACATTTCAATGACACTTGTGGATCCATACGTGGTCTGTGAAAAGAATAGACATGGAATGACACTAGTGGATCCATATGTGGTCTGTGAAAAGAACACACATGCAATGAACACTGGTGGATCCATATGGGGTCTGTGAAAAGAACACACATGCAATGACACTGGTGGATCCATATGTGGTCTGTGAAAAGAGCACACATTCAATGAACTCTGGTGGATCCATATGGGGTTTGTGAAAAGAGCACACATGCAATGTATAGAGTCCCCAACCTTTAATAAGGTAGAGATCCCTGTGTTTACAGTGCTAGTCCCTGGATCAATAGGTAGCATCCACAGTTTAGATGTAATATCAAGGAACAAAGGTCATAATACAACTTTATAACCAGGAATAACATAATTTTATTACATCAAACATAGCTCATTTGGCTATTACATTACATTGCAGCGGAATATCTATAGTCATGGGGTCCTTCATCTTCAAAGTGCCACAGGCAGATGTTGGTTGTAGACTTTGTAATCCTAATCAATCAATCTTCACTAAAAACAATCAAACCTGCAACATTACAAGTTACAGCCACAAGGGTCAATACATTTGAATTGTATTGGCAAGTTTCACTACTATGTATAATATAGGTGGATCCTATCATTACATGCATATTTGGCTAAGTAGAGTTTAAGGCTCATTTGCATAAAGCAAAATTTATCCTATCTTTTCAAAATGGTTTTGGTCCTTTGTCAAATCTCCTTTTCAAAAATCGCTTGAACTCCTTGGTAAAAACTAAGTGTTCAAGTCCTTGTCAAAATCTCTTGACCACCTTGGTAACCCCAAGTGCATCAAGTTTTAAAGGTTTTCTTTTATAAATTAGAGTGTCGAGATCTTCCATAGCTTCAGGCCTTAGTTGCTTAGTATTGTCCATAACCGGGGACACGGCTAAGTACTTAGATTTTATTATCTTCTGCAGAAGTTGTACACTTTACCCACATGACACAATCTCTTCTTGATGCCACCAGTGGCCGCTGGATAAGTACTCACCAAAATGGAGTACCGGCAGATCGAGAATGTGACGAAGTCTTTCCAAAAGGTCCTCCCATACATCATTGCTAGCTTGTCATCAGTAACAATGTAGGATTCCAGGTCCCCATTTTTCTGTAGCCTGAAGACAATGCATGGGTCTTCCCAATGTAGTTGACTAAGCCAGAGCCATAATAGCATGTGGTTGCACACGGAAGCCACTGTACGAGAAACATGTTCAATCTCTAAGTTTCCTAGGTGGGTTTTCTTTTGGAGCACAACACAAAGAGATTACCATAGTCATGGTTCCTTTTGTTGCCACCTTCTCCAAAACTTAAAGTATCCTCCACCTAGGTGGTTCATTGAGTCCTTGTTTTATTATATAAAACTCAAGTCCTTTTCTCAACTTTGTAAAAATCTCAACATGTATCTCTTTTCAAAATATAGCATGGCTAAGCATGTACAACTACAAGGTTTTCACTAAGTAATGTAAGGGAATCCTATTAGGATATAGCATAGCATAAGTATAAAATTGTTTTCATGCATGTTTTCAAAATCCACTAAGTATAATGAAAATAGTAGGACTTTTGTATGATAGTGTAACTTGCCTTTTTGGTAGGGAATGGTGGTTCACTCCTTGATCTTGCTAGTCTCACACTTTGCTAAATTCACTACAAGTCAATCAAGCAAACACAAAATCAACTAACATTCGAAACCAAAGTCAAACAAACAATTTCTCACACAAAGCAAAGGGTTCTAAGTTATGCATGGGAGCATGCACAAGATAGTTTTATTTGCAAACAGGGTCTCCACTAGGATTATAAACTTTGTAAGGTCCAAATTGGTCATTTACCAAAATGGCAAAGTCATTTGCAAATGGGTTTTATCCTTAAACCATTTTCAAAACAAAGTATCATTTTATGTGGTGTAGAAATATTTTTACTAAGGCATTAATCTATAGGGTTCACCCAATATGTTTTCAAATCACAAAACTTGGGGTTTGGGGTCAGTGAGTTTAAAACAAAAACATTTTCCAAAGGTTTTCTTCCAAAACCATTTTTAATAAATAAACCTCATTTCTATTTGACTAGAAATGGTTTTAATTCAAGGAATCCTTAATTTGTTTCACCAAATTCATTTTTGAAACCACAAAGTGTTTCCCAATGTTAGTAGGTTTGGTCCAAAACATTTTCTCCAAAGTTTTTACTCAAAACCATTTTTCATAAACAAAACAATAGTTTTATTTGGCTAGAAATGGACTAAACTAACTAATCCATTCTAAAATTTTCCAAATTCATTTTCCAAACCATGGGTTGGTTCCTAGGGTCAGTAAGGTCACAACAAACCATTTTGCAAAAGTTTTAACCCTAAAATCATTTTTAAACAATTTTTCTACTCTAAACAAGCTCACAAAAGAATCTGCAAAAACAAGCAAACTGACAGTTACTATTTGCTAAACCAAGGGCATGGTTGGCTAGGGCTTGCTCTCCTGAATCCAACGACATAAAATTTGCAATATTTGGACGTGTGGATCCAAAGATACAAGGGTTTGAAGTTTGCAAATAATTCTGTTTTCAAATCTGTTTTTAAACAGAATAGGTGACACGCGGCGCGTTTTAATTGGACGGTACCGGTTCGCTGCGGATCACGGCTGTAGGGCGTTGGATCAGATCGATCGCACGGTCCTGTACGCGTAACCCTTCGCGGTTAAGTTAAACTATTGTGAGCGTCAGATCTCGATCCTACGGTGCTGGCGAGTTTGACCAAAAGTGGGCGGCGCTGACGCGGCTGCGCGCGGCGGCGGCGCTCTGGCGGCGAGGTTGCCGACGATGCAGGATGCGAGAAAGAGGGAGGGGAAGCTCACCGAGTTCGTAGCACACTGCTGATGCTCAACGTGGTCTTTGCTGGCCAAGGGGCGCATGGGTTCCTGGGAAATTGCTCACCGGAGTTGAGCCGTGCCTCGGGTGCGGTCAGTCGTCGACGGGGGCGAGGTTGCAGGCCATGCGCGAGTGATTGGCGAGCACCTGGAGATGCAGAAGACATAGACTAATCAAACGGCATGACTCGCTGATCAAGGCGCGCACGGAGTCGAGTGCTAGAGCTCACCGGAGTTGGGAATGGCGTCGGACGGCTCTGTCCACGGTCGAAGGCGACGCTACAGGTCATGAAAAGACAAACAAAGGTCAGGGCTAGTTGCGCAGGATCGAGTCGAGTGAGGGAGTGTGAACTAGGAGGCTCGGGCGGTCGGAAACTACCTGGGTGCTTGCCGGAGTTGAAGACAGACGCGGCGACGTTCGGAAGCTGGTCGTTGCCGACGCTCTGGGGCGCCCGCGGTCGAATGGGTGGTACTGGGAGACGCGTCTAGGTGTGGGGAAGCTCCTAGGGTGCTTAGGGAGGCAAGGGGCGGTGAGTCTTGGCCGGAATCGACACCGGACCTCGTCGGAACAGAGGATGGTTTTTGGCAAAATACGGCAGCCTGAGGGCGAGATGAGGTGTGGTGACAGAGGGGAAAGGAGGAGGGAACGTTGGCGTTTTATCGAGCATGGTCACTGCGAGGAATTACTCAGGCATTAAGGTGAATTGATCGCGAGAAATTAGCGACAGAAACGGTCGCGAGGTGAGGGGAAGAAGGAGTCGCGGGGAGGAAGAAGGGGACGTGGCTGTGGGGTCGTCTCGTCAGCGAGGAGAGGCAGGGAAGATGGGGTCCGCGCGTCAGTGGGAAAGAAACGAGGAGGAGGTCCACCGGTCATTCTCTGCGTGGGTCAATTAGTTGGTGCAGACCGTTTTCTTCGGGAGGGAGAGCTGGGCTGCTTCTGGGCCTTAGTGGGCTTGGTCAGTTGGGTTGACCTATTCTTATTTTTTTCTGTTTCTGAATTCTTTTTCCTTTTCTATTTCTAATTTCTGTTTTGAATTTCAATCAACATTTCAAACAACATTCAAACATTCAAACAAATCAAACATTTGTAATGAGTTTTTGGTTCTGTTTATCAACATAAACCAAATCTCAAAATAATATTTTTATTCATTTTTAGGATCCATTCATTAATTAAATAAAATGGATCTTTAGTTATTTAATAAAATAGGGTTTGATTTAATTAATAAAATCTCCATTTGAAATCCAAATATTTTCAAAACCAAATCAGTAGGTTTTATTTGAAAATAAAAGATATTTGGAAAGCTTGTTTAAAACAAAATAACATTTTTGCTATAGGGTCCATTAAATAAAATGGACCTTAGTTAATAAATCAAATAGGATTGGTTTTATTTAAATCTTTATTTTGAAATCTAGAATAAAACCAAAACACTTTAGTAGGTTTTATTTTGAGAATACAAAATACTTGGAAAACTTACTTTAAATAAATAAATAAGTTTTGATGTTTTGGAAATAGTAAAACCTTTATTAATAAAAAAACATGGATATCTAAATCCTTTTTATTTTATTTTAAATAAACCTTTACTATTTTAATCAAAGCAAAACCTTTTGTTTCAAAGTCTTGGCCAAGGTTTAATTTGGCTTTATAAAATAATCTTTATTTATAAATCCACCTTTTCATTTGAAAACAAAATCTTTTATTAAAAGATCCAAAATAGTAGTTCCAAAATATTTTATTTTCCTTTATTAAATGTTTATCTTTTTAAATCCCTTTAGGATTTTATTTGATCCAACTGGTTTGAAGTCCCAATTGAAATCAAAAAGTTTCTTCTGGCCTTGAAAATCAAACAAAGTTTTATTTTATTCATTTATTTTTCACATTACAAGATTTGGAAAATCTTGGGATGTGACACAATGACACTGGTGGATCCAAATGTGGTATGTGAAATGAACACACATGAAATAAACTCTGGGGGATCCATATGGGGTGTGGGAAATGAACACACATGCAATGACACTGGTGGTTCCATATGTGGTCTGTGAAAAGAACACACATGCAATGACTCTAGCTGTGGTAAATGAAAAGACCACACATGTAGTGAACTCTGGTGGATCCATATGGGTTCTGTTAAAAGAACACACATGCAATGACACTGGTGGATCCATATGTGGTCTGTGAAAAGAACAGACATGCAATGACACCGGTGGATCCATATGTGGCGTGTGAAAAGAACACACATGAAATGACAGTGGTGGATCCATATGTGGTCTGTGAAAAGCATACACATGCAATGACAATGGTGGTTCCATATGTGGTCTGTGAAAAGAATACACATGCAATGTCACTAGTGGATCCATATCTGGTCTGTGAAAAGAACACACATGCAATGACTCTGGTGGATCCATATGTGGTCTGTGAAAAGAACAGACATGCAATGACACTGGTGGATCCATATGTGGTCTATGAAAAGAACAAACATGTAATAAACTCTGGTGGAACCATATGTGGTCTATGAAAAGAACACACATTTCAATGACACTAGTGGATCCATATGGGGTTTGTGAAAAGAACACACATGCAATGACACTGGTGGTTCCATATGTGGTCTGTGAAAAGAACACACATGAAATGACTCTAGCTATGGTTAATGAAAAGAACACACATGCAATGAACTCTGGTTGACCCATATGTGGTCTGTGAAAAGAACAAACATGCAATGACAACGGTGTATCCATATGTGGTGTGTGAAAAGAACAAACATTTCAATGACACTTGTGGATCCATACGTGGTCTGTGAAAAGAATAGAAATGCAATGACACTGGTGGTTCCAGATGTGGTCTGTGAAAAGAACACACATGCAATGACTCTGGTGGATCCATATGTGGTCTGTGAAAAGAACACACATGAAATGACTCTAGCTATGGTTAATGAAAAGAACACCCATGCAATGAACTCTGGTTGACCCATATGTGGTCTGTGAAAAGAACAAACATGCAATGACAACGGTGTATCCATATGTGGTGTGTGAAAAGAACAAACATTTCAATGACACTTGTGGATCCATACGTGGTCTGTGAAAAAATAGACATGCAATGACACTGGTGGTTCCAGATGTGGCCTGTGAAAAGAACACACATGCAATGACTCTGGTGGATACATATGTGGTCTGTGAAATGAACACACATGAAATGACAATGGTGGTTCCAAATATGGTCTGTGAAAAGAACACACATGCAATGACACTAGTGGATCCATATGTGGTCTGTGAAAAGAACACACATGCAATGAACAATGGTGGATCCATATGGGGTCTGTGAAAAGAGCACACATGCAATGACACTGGTGGATCCAAATGTGGTTTGTGAAAAGAACACACATGAAATAAACTCTGGGATCCATATGGGGTCTGTGAAAAGAACACACAAGCAATGACACTGGTGGTTCCATATGTGGTCTATGAAAAGAACACACATGCAATAACTCTAGCCGTGGTAAATGAAAAGACCACGCATGCAATGAACTCTGGTTGATCCATATGTGGTATGTGAAAAGAACACACATGTAATGACACTGGTGGATCCATATGCGGTCTATGAAAAGAACAAACATGCAATGACACTGCAGGTTCCATATGTGGTCTGTGAAAATAACACACATGAAATGAGTCTAACTGTGGTTAATGAAAAGAACACACACACAATGAGCTCTGGTTGATCCATATGTGGTCTATGAAAAGAACAAACATGCAATGACAATGGTGTATCCATGTGGTGTGTGAAAAGAAGAAACATTTCAATGACACTTGTGGATCCAAACGTGGTCTGTGAAAAGAATAGACATGCAATGACAATGGTGGTTCCAAATATGGTCTGTGAAAAGAACACACATGCAATGAAAATAGTGGATCCATATGTGGTCTGTGAAAAGAACACACATGAAATAAACTCTAGGGGATCCATATGGGGTCTGTGAGCAGAACACACATGCAATGACACTGGTGGTTCCATATGTGGTCTGTGAAAAGAACACACATGCAATGACTCTAGCTGTGGTAAAAGAAAAGACCACACATGCAATGAACTCTGGTTGATCCATATGTGGTCTGTGAAAAGAACAAACATTTCAATGACACTGGTGGATCCATATGTGGTCTGTGAAAAGAACAGACATGCAATGACACCGGTGGATCCATATGTGGTGTGTGAAAAGAACACACATGAAATGACACTGGTGGATCCATATGTGGTATGTGAAAAGAACACACATGCAATCACAATGGTGGTTCCATATGTGGTCTGTGAAAAGAATACACATGCAATGTCACTAGTGGATCCATATGTGGTCTGTGAAAAGAACACATATGCAATGACTCTGGTGGATCCATATGTGGTTTGTGAAAAGAACAGACATGTAATGACACTGGTGGATCCATATGTGGTCTATGAAAAGAACAGACATGCAATGACACTGGTGGATCCATATGGGGTCTGTGAAAAGAACACACATGCAATGACACTGGTGGTTCCATATGTGGTCTGTGAAAAGAACACACATGAAATGACTCTATCTATGGTTAATGAAAAGAACACACATGCAATGAACTCTGGTTGATCCATATGTGGTCTGTGAAAAGAACAAACATGCAATGACAATGGTGTATCCATATGTAGTGTGTGAAAAGAACAAACATTTCAATGACACTTGTGGATCCATACGTGGTCTGTGAAAAGAATAGACATGGAATGACACTAGTGGATCCATATGTGGTCTGTGAAAAGAACACACATGCAATAACACTGGTGGATCCATATGGGGTCTGTGAAAAGAACACACATGCAATGACACTGGTGGATCCATATGTGGTCTGTGAAAAGAGCACACATGCAATGAACTCTGGTGGATCCATATGGGGTTTGTGAAAAGAGCACACATGCAATGACACTGGTGGTTCCATAAGTGGTATGTGAAAAGAACACACATCAAATGACTCTAGCTATGGTTAATGAAAAGAACACACATGCAATGAACTCTGGTTGACCCATATGTGGTCTGTGAAAAGAACAAACATGCAATGACAACGGTGTATCCATATGTGGTGTGCGAAAAGAACAAACATTTCAATGACACTTGTGGATCCATACGTGGTCTGTGAAAAGAATAGACATGCAATGACACTGGTGGTTCCAGATGTGGTCTGTGAAAAGAACACACATGCAATGACTCTGGTGGATCCATATGTGGTCTGTGAAATGAATACACATGCAATGACAATGGTGGTTCCAAGTATGGTCTGTGAAAAGAACACAAATGCAATGACACTAGTGGATCCATATGTGGTCTGTGAAAAGAACACACATGCAATGAACACTGGTGGATCCATATGGGGTCTGTGAAAAGAGCACACATGCAATGACACTGGTGGATCCAAATGTGGTCTGTGAAAATAACACACATGAAATAAACTCTGGGATCCATATTGGGTCTGTGAAAAGAACACACATGCAATGACACTGGTGGTTCCATAAGTGGTATGTGAAAAGAACACACATGAAATGACTCTAGCTATGGTTAATGAAAAGAACACACATGCAATGAACTCTGGTTGACCCATATGTGGTCTGTGAAAAGAACAAACATGCAATGACAACGGTGTATCCATATGTGGTGTGCGAAAAGAACAAACATTTCAATGACACTTGTGGATCCATACGTGGTCTGTGAAAAGAATAGACATGCAATGACACTGGTGGTTCCAGATGTGGTCTGTGAAAAGAACACAGATGCAATGACTCTGGTGGATCCATATGTGGTCTGTGAAATGAACACACATGCAATGACAATGGTGGTTCCAAATATGGTCTGTGAAAAGAACACAAATGCAATGACACTAGTGGATCCATATGTGGTCTGTGAAAAGAACACACATGCAATGAACACTGGTGGATCCATATGGGGTCTGTGAAAAGAGAACACATGCAATGACACTGGTGGATCCAAATGTGGTCTGTGAAAAGAACACACATGAAATAAACTCTAGGATCCATATTGGGTCTGTGAAAAGAACACACATGCAATGACACTGGTGGTTCCATATGTGGTCTGTGAAAAGAACACACATGCAATAACTCTAGCTGTGGTAAATGAGAAGACCACGCATGCAATGAACTCTGATTGATCCATATGTGGTCTATGAGAAGAACACACATGTAATGACACTGGTGGATCCATATGTGGTCTGTGAAAAGAACAAACATTTAAATGAAACTTGTGGATCCATATGTGGTCTGTGAAAAGAACACACATGCAATGACACTAGTGGATCCATATGTGGTCTATGAAAAGAACAGACATGCAATAACACTGGTGGATCCATATGTGGTGTGTGGAAAGAACACACATGAAATGACACTGGTGGATCCATATGTGATCTGTGAAAAGAATAGACATGCAATGACACTGGTGGATCCATATGTGGTGTGTGAAAAGAACACACATGCACTGACACTGGTGGATCCACATGTGGTAAATGAAAAGAACACACATGCAATGACACTGGTGGATCCATATGTGGTATGTCAAAAGAACACACATGAAATGACACTGGTGGATCCATATGTGGTATGTGAAAAGAACACATGTGCAATGACTTTGGTGGATCCATATGTGTTATGTGAAAAGAACACACATGCAATGATACTCTGGTGGATCCATATGGGGTTTGTGAAAAGAACACACATGCAATGACACTGGTGGATCCATATGTGGTTTGTGAAAAGAACAGACATGAAATGACACTGGTGGATCCATATGTGGTATGTGAAAAGAACATACATGCAATGACAATGGTGGTTCCATATGTGGTATGTGAAAAGAACACACATGCAATAACAAAGGTGGTTCCAAATATGGTATGTGAAAAGAACACACATGCAATGACACTGGTGGATCCAGATGTGGTCTGTGAAAAGAACACACATGCAATGACTCTGGTGGATCCATATGTGGTCTGTGAAATGAACACACATGCAATGACAATGGTGGTTCCAAATATGGTCTGTGAAAAGAACACAAATGCAATGACACTAGTGGATCCATATGTGGTCTGTGAAAAGAACACACATGCAATGAACACTGGTGGATCCATATGGGGTCTGTGAAAAGAGCACACATGCAATGACACTGGTAGATCCAAATGTGGTCTGTGAAAAGAACACACATGAAATAAACTCTGGGATCCATATTGGGTCTGTGAAAAGAACACACATGCAATGACACTGGTGGTTCCATATGTGGTCTGTGAAAAGAACACACATGCAATAACTCTAGCTGTGGTAAATGAGAAGACCACGCATGCAATGAACTCTGGTTGATCCATATGTGGTCTGTGAAAAGAACACACATGTAATGACACTGGTGCATCCATATGTGGTCTGTGAAAAGAACAAACATTTAAATGAAACTGGTGGATCCATATGTGGTCTGTGAAAAGAACACACATGCAATGACACTAGTGGATCCATATGTGGTCTGTGAAAAGAACAGACATGCAATAACACTGGTGGATCCATATGTGGTGTGTGAAAAGAACACACATGAAATGACACTAGTGGATCCATATGTGGTCTGTGAAAAGAATAGACATGCAATGACACTGGTGGATCCATATGTGGTGTGTGAAAAGAACACACATGCACTGACACTGGTGGATCCACATGTGGTAAATGAAAAGAACACACATGCAATGACACTGGTGGATCCATATGTGGTATGTCAAAAGAACACACATGAAATGACACTGGTGGATCCATATGTGGTATGTGAAAAGAACACATATGCAATGAATCTGGTGGATCCATATGTGGTATGTGAAAAGAACACACATGCAATGATACTCTGGTGGATCCATATGGGGTATGTGAAAAGAACACACATGCAATGACACTGGTGGATCCATATGTGGTTTGTGAAAAGAACAGACATGAAATGACACTGGTGGATCCATATGTGGTATGTGAAAAGAACATACATGCAATGACAATGGTGGTTCCATATGTGGTATGTGAAAAGAACACACATGCAATAACAAAGGTGGTTCCAAATATGGTATGTGAAAAGAACACACATGCAATGACACTGGTGGATCCAGATGTGGTCTATGAAAAGAACACACATGCAATGACTCTGGTGGATCCATATGTGGTATGTGAAATGAACACACATGCAATGACAATGGTGGTTCCAAATATGGTCTGTGAAAAGAACACAAATGCAATGACACTAGTGGATCCATATGTGGTCTGTGAAAAGAACACACATGCAATGAACACTGGTGGATCCATATGAGGTCTGTGAAAAGAGCACACATGCAATGACACTGGTGAATCCAAATGTGGTCTGTGAAAAGAACACACATGAAATAAACTCTGGGATCCATATTGGGTCTGTGAAAAGAACACACATGCAATGACACTGGTGGTTCCATATGTGGTCTATGAAAAGAACACACATGCAATAACTCAAGCTGTGGTAAATGAGAAGACCACGCATGCAATGAACTCTGGTTGATCCATATGTGGTCTGTTAAAAGAACACACATGTAATGACACTGGTGCATCCATATGTGGTCTGTGAAAAGAACAAACATTTAAATGAAACTGGTGGATCCATATGTGGTCTGTGAAAAGAACACACATGCAATGACACTAGTGGATCCATATGTGGTCTGTGAAAAGAACAGACATGCAATAACACTGGTGGATCCATATGTGGTGTGTGAAAAGAACACACATGAAATGACACTGGTGGATCCATATGTGGTCTGTGAAAAGAATAGACATGCAATGACACTGGTGGATCCATATGTGGTGTGTGAAAAGAACACACATGCACTGACACTGGTGGATCCACATGTGGTAAATGAAAATAACACACATGCAATGACACTGGTGGATCCATATGTGGTATGTCAAAAAGAACACACATGAAATGACACTGGTGGATCCATATGTGGTATGTGAAAAGAACACATATGCAATGACTCTGGTGGATCCATATGTGGTATGAGAAAAGAACACACATGCAATGATACTCTGGTGGATCCATATGTGGTCTGTGAAAACAACACACATGCATTGACACTGGTGGATCCATATGTGGTTTCTGAAAAGAACAGACATGAAATGACACTTGTGGATCCATATGTGGTATGTGAAAAGAACATACATGCAATAACAAAGGTGGTTCCAAATATGGTATGTGAAAAGAACACACATGCAATGACACTGGTGGATCCATATGTGGTCTGTGAAAAGAACACACATGCAATGAGACTGGTGGATCCAAATGTGGTCTGTGAAAAGAACACGCATGCAATCAACTCTGGTGGATCCATATGGGGCCTGTGAAAAGAACAAACATGCAATGACTCTGGTGGATCCATATGTGGTCTGTGAAAAGAACACACATGCAATGAACTCTGGTGGATCCATATGGGGTCTGTGAAACCAACACACATGCAATGTAACTAGTGGCTCCATATGTGGTCTGTGAAAAGAACACACATACAATGACTCTAGTTGTGGTTAATTAAAAGAACACACATGCAATGAACTCTGGTTGATCCATATGTGGTCTGTGAAAAGAACACACATGCAACGACGCTGGTGGATCCATATGTGGTCTGTGAAAAGAACAAACATTTCAATGACACTGGTGGATCCATATGTGGTCTGTGAAAAGAATAGACATGCAATGACACTCGTGGATCCATATAGGGTATGTGAAAAGAACACACATGCAATGACACTGGTGGTTCCATATGTGGTCTGTGAAAAGAACAGACATGAAATGACTCTAGTTATGGTTAATGAAAAGAACACACATGCAATGAACTCTGGTTGATCCATATGTGGTCTGTGAAAACAACAAACATGCAATGACAATGGTGTATCCATATGTGGTGTGTGAAAAGAACAAACATTTCAATGACACTTGTGGATCCATACGTGGTCTGTGAAAAGAATAGACATGCAATGACACTGGTGGTTCCAGATGTGGTCTGTGAAAAGAACACACATGCAATGACTGGTGGATCCATATGTGGTCTGTGAAATGAACACACATGCAATGACAATGGTGGTTCCAAATATGGTCTGCGAAAAGAACACACATGCAACGAACACTGGTGGATCCATATCGGGTCTGTGAAAAGAGCACACATGCAATGACACTGGTGGATCCAAATGTGGTCTGTGAAAAGAACACACATGAAATAAACTCTGGGATCCATATGGGGTCTGTGAAAAGAACACACATGCAATGACACTGGTGGTTCCATATGTGGTCTGTGAAAAGAACACACATGCAACAACTCTAGCCGTGGTAAATGAAAAGACCACACATGCAATGAACTCTGGTTGATCCATATGTGGTCTGTGAAAAGAACAAACATGCAATGACAATGGTGTATCCATATGTGGTGTGTGAAAAGAACAAATATTTCAATGACACTGGTGGCTCCATATGTGGTCTGTGAAAAGAATAGACATGCATGACAATGGTGGTTCCAAATATGGTCTGTGAAAAGAACACACACGCAATGAAAATAGTGGATCCATATGTGGTCTGTGAAAAGAACACACATGAAATAAACTCTAGGGGATCCATATGGGGTCTGTGAAAAGAACACACATGCAATGACACTGGTGGTTCCATATGTGGTCTGTGAAAAGAACACACATGCAATGACTCTGGTGGATCCATATGTGGTAAATGAAAAGGACACACATGCAATGACACTGGTGGATCCATATGTGGTATGTCAAAAGAATAGACATGCAATGACACTGGTGGATCCATATGTGGTGTGTGAAAAGAACACACATGCACTGACACTGGTGGATCCATATGTGGTAAATGAAAAGAACACACATGCAATGACACTGGTGGATCCATATGTGGTATGTCAAAAGAACACACATGAAATGACACTGGTGGATCCATATGTGGTATGTGAAAATAACACATATGCAATGACTCCGGTGGATCCATATGTGGTATGTGAAAAGAACACACATGCAATGATACTCTGGTGGATCCATATGGGGTCTGTGAAAAGAACACACATGCAATGACACTGGTGGATACATATGTGGTCTATGAAAAGAACAAACATGCAATGACACTGCAGGTTCCATATATGGTCTATGAAAATAACACACATGAAATGACTCTAACTGTGGTTAATGAAAAGAACACACATCCAATGAACTCTGGTTGATCCATATGTGGTCTATGAAAAGAACAAACATGCAATGACACTGCAGGTTCCATATGTGGTCTGTGAAAATAACACACATGAAATGACTCTAACTGTGGTTAATGAAAAGAACACACATGCAATGAACTCTGGTTGATCCATATGTGGTCTATGAAAATAACAAACATGCAATGACAATGGTGTATCCATATGTGGTGTGTGAAAAGAACAAACATTTCAATGACACTTGTGGATCCATACGTGGTCTGTGAAAAGAATAGACATGCAATGACAATGGTGGTTCCAAATATGGTCTGTGAAAAGAACACACAAGCAATGAAAATAGTGGATCCATATGTGGTCTGTGAAAAGAACACACATGAAATAAACTCTAGGGGATCCATATGGGGTCTGTGAAAAGAACACACATGCAATGACACTGGTGGTTCCATATGTGGTCTGTGAAAAGAACACACATGCAATGACTCTAGCTGTGGTAAAATAAAAGACCACACATGCAATGAAATCTGGTTGATCCATATGTGGTCTGTGAAAAGAACAAACATTTCAATGACACTGGTGGATCCATATGTGGTCTGTGAAAAGAACAGACATGCAATGACACCGGTGGATCCATATGTGGTGTGTGAAAAGAACACACATGAAATGACACTGGTGGATCCATATGTGGTCTGTGAAAAGAACACACATGCAATGACAATGGTGGTTCCATATGTGTTCTGTGAAAAGAATACACATGCAATGTCACTAGTGGATCCATATGTGGTATGTGAAAAGAACACATATGCAATGACTCTGGTGGATCCATATGTGGTTTGTGAAAAGAACAGACATGCAATGACACTGGTGGATCCATATGTGGTCTATGAAAAGAACACACATGCAATGAACACTGGTGGAACCATATGTGGTCTGTGAAAAGAACACACATTTCAATGACACTGGTGGATCCATATGGGGTCTGTGAAAAGAACAGACATGCAATGACACTGGTGGTTCAATATGTGGTCTGTGAAAAGAACACACATGAAATGACTCTAGCTATGGTTAATGAAAAGAACACACATGTAATGAACTCTGGTTGATCCATATGTGGTCTGTGAAAAGAACAAACATGCAATGACAATGGTGTATCCATATGTGGTGTGTGAAAAGAACAAACATTTCAATGACACTTGTGGATCCATACGTGGTCTGTGAAAAGAATAGACATGGAATGACACCAGTGGATCCATATGTGGTCTGTGAAAAGAACACACATGCAATGAACACTGGTGGATCCATATGGGGTCTGTGAAAAGAACACACATGCAATGACACTGGTGGATCCATATGTGGTCTGTGAAAAGAGCACACATGCAATGAACTCTGGTGGATCCATATGGGGTTTGTGAAAAGAGCACACATGCAATGACACTGGTGGATCCAAATGTGGTATGTGAAATGAACACACATGAAATAAACTCTGGGGGATCCATATGGGGTGTGGGAAATGAACACACATGCAATGACACTGGTGGTTCCATATGTGGTCTGTGAAAAGAACACACATGCAATGACTCTAGCTGTGGTAAATGAAAAGACCACACATGTAGTGAACTATGGTTGATCCAAATGTGGTCTGTGAAAAGAACAAACATTTCAATGACACTGGTGGATCCATATGTGGTCTGTGAAAAGAACAGACATGCAATGACACCAGTGGATCCATATGTGGTGTGTGAAAAGAACACACATGAAATGACAGTGGTGGATCCATATGTGGTATGTGAAAAGCACACACATGCAATGACAATGGTGGTTCCATATGTGGTCTGTGAAATGAATACACATGCAATGTCACTACTGGATCCATATCTGGTCTGTGAAAAGAACACACATGCAATGACTCTGGTGGATCCATATGTGGTCTGTGAAAAGAACAGACATGCAATGACACTGGTGGATCCATATGTGGTCTATGAAAAGAACACACATGCAATAAACTCTGGTGGAACCATATGTGGTCTATGAAAAGAACACACATTTCAATGACACTAGTGGATCCATATGGGGTTTGTTAAAAGAACACACATGCAATGACACTGGTGGTTCCATATGTGGTCTGTGAAAAGAACACTCATGAAATGACTCTAGCTATGGTTAATGAAAAGAACACACATGCAATGAACTCTGGTTGACCCATATGTGGTCTATGAAAAGAACAAACATGCAATGACAACGGTGTATCCATATGTGGTGTGTGAAAAGAACAAACATTTCAATGACACTTGTGGATCCATATATGGTCTGTGAAAAGAATAGACATGCAATGACACTGGTGGTTCCAGATGTGGTCTGTGAAAAGAACACACATGCAATGACTCTGGTGGATCCATATGTGGTCTGTGAAATGAACACACATGCAATGACAATGGTGGTTCCAAATATGGTCTGTGAAAAGAACACACATGCAATGACACTAGTGGATCCATATGTGGTCTGTGAAAAGAACACACATGCAATGAACACTGGTGGATCCATATGGGGTATGTGAAAAGAGCACACATGAAATGACACTAGTGGGTCCATATGTGGTCTGTGAAAAGAACACACATACAATGACTCTAGTTGTGGTTCATGAAAAGAACACACATGCAATGAACTCTGGTTGATCCATATGTGGTCTGTGAAAAGAACACACATGCAACGACGCTGGTGGATCCATATGTGGTCTGTGAAAAGAACAAACATTTCAATGACACTGGTGGATCCATATGTGGTCTGTGAAAAGAATAGACATGCAATGACACTCGTGGATACATACAGGGTCTGTGAAAAGAACACACATGCAATGACACTGGTGGTTCCATATGTGGTCTGTGAAAAGAACAGACATGAAATGACTCTAGTTATGGTTAATGAAAAGAACACACATGCAATGAACTCTGGTTGATCCATATGTGGTCTGTGAAAACAACAAACATGCAATGACAATGGTGTATCCATATGTGGTGTGTGAAAAGAACAAACATTTCAATGACACTTGTGGATCCATACGTGGTCTGTGAAAAGAATAGACATGCAATGACACTGGTGGTTCCATATGTGGTCTGTGAAAAGAACACACATGCAATGACTGGTGGATCCATATGTGGTCTGTGAAATGAACACACATGCAATGACAATGGTGGTTCCAAATATGGTCTGTGAAAAGAACACACATGCAATGACACTAGTAGATCCATATATGGTCTGTGAAAAGAACACACATGCAATGAACACTGTTGGATCCATATCGGGTCTGTGAAAAGAGCACACATGCAATGACACTGGTGGATCCAAATGTGGTCTGTGAAAAGAACACACATGAAATAAACTCTGGGATCCATATGGGGTCTGTGAAAAGAACACACATGCAATGACACTGGTGTTTCCATATGTGGTCTGTGAAAAGAACACACATGCAACAACTCTAGCCGTGGTAAATGAAAAGACCACACATGCAATGAACTCTGGTTGATCCATATGTGGTCTGTGAAAAGAACAAACATGCAATGACAATGGTGTATCCATATGTGGTGTGTGAAAAGAACAAATATTTCAATGACACTGGGATCCATATGGGGTCTGTGAAAAGAGCACACATGCAATGACACTGGTGGATCCAAATGTGGTCTCTGAAAAGAAAACACATGAAATAAACTCTGGGATCCATATTGGGTCTGTGAAAAGAACACACATGCAATGACACTGGTGGTTCCATATGTGGTCTATGAAGAGAACACACATGCAATAACTCTAGCTGTGGTAAATGAAAAGACCACGCATGCAATGAACTCTGGTTGATCCATATGTGGTCTGTGAAAAGAACACACATGTAATGACACTGGTGGATCCATATGTGGTCTGTGAAAAGAACAAACATTTAAATGAAACTGGTGGATCCATATGTGGTATGTGAAAAGAACACACATGCAATGACACTAGTGGATCCATATGTGGTCTGTGAAAAGAACAGACATGCAATAACACTGGTGGATCCATATGTGGTGTGTGAAAAGAACACACATGAAATGACACTGGTGGATCCATATGTGGTCTGTGAAACGAATAGACATGCAATGACACTGGTGGATCCATATGTGGTGTGTGAAAAGAACACACATGCACTGACACTGGTGGATCCATATGTGGTAAATGAAAAGAACACACATGCAATGACACTGGTGGATCCATATGTGGTATGTCAAAAGAACACACATGGAATGACACTGGTGGATCCATATGTGGTCTGTGAAAAGAACACACATGCAATGAGACTGGTGGATCCAAATGTGGTCTGTGAAAAGAACACGCATGCAATGAACTCTGGTGGATCCATATGGGGCCTGTGAAAAGAACAAACATGCAATGACTCTGGTGGATCCATATGTGGTCTGTGAAAAGAACACACATGCAATGAACTCTGGTGGATCCATATGGGGTCTGTGAAACCAACACACATGCAATGACACTAGTGGCTCCATATGTGGTCTGTGAAAAGAACACACATACAATGAATCTAGTTGTGGTTAATGAAAAGAACACACATGCAATGAACTCTGGTTGATCCATATGTGGTCTGTGAAAAGAACACACATGCAACGACGCTGGTGGATCCATATGTGGTATGTGAAAAGAACAAACATTTCAATGACACTGGTGGATCCATATGTGGTCTGTGAAAAGAATAGACATGCAATGACACTAGTGGATCCATATAGGGTCTGTGAAAAGAACACACATGCAATGACACTGGTGGTTCCATATGTGGTCTGTGAAAAGAACAGACATGAAATGACTCTAGCTATGGTTAATGAAAAGAAAACACATGCAATGAACTCTGGTTGATCCATATGTGGTCTGTGAAAACAACAAACATGCAATGACAATGGTGTATCCATATGTGGTGTGTGAAAAGAACAAACATTACAATGACACTTGTGGATCCATACGTGGTCTGTGAAAAGAATAGACATGCAATGACACTGGTGGTTCCAGATGTGGTCTGTGAAAAGAACACACATGCAATGACTCTGGTGGATCCATATGTGGTCTGTGAAATGAACACACATGCAATGGCAATGGTGGTTCCAAATATGGTCTGTGAAAAGAACACACATGCAATGACACTAGTGGATCCATATATGGTCTATGAAAAGAACACACATGCAATGAACACTGGTGGATCCATATCGGGTCTGTGAAAAGAGCACAAATGCAATGACACTGGTGGATCCAAATGTGGTCTGTGAAAAGAACACACATGAAATAAACTCTGGGATCCATATGGGGTCTGTGAAAAGAACACACATGCAATGACACTGGTGGTTCCATATGTGGTCTGTGAAAAGAACACACATGCAATAACTCTAGCCGTGGTAAATGAAAAGACCACACATGCAATGAACTCTGGTTGATCCATATGTGGTCTGTGAAAAGAACAAACATGCAATGACAATGGTGTATCCATATGTGGTGTGTGAAAAGAACAAATATTTCAATGACACTGGTGGATCCATATGCGGTCTGTGAAAAGAATAGACATGCATGACAATGGTGGTTCCAAATATGGTCTGTGAAAAGAACACACATGCAATGAAAATAGTGGATCCATATGTGGTCTGTGAAAAGAACACACATGAAATAAACTCTAGGGGATCCATATGGGGTCTGTGAAAAGAACACACATGCAATGACACTGGTGGTTCCATATGTGGTCTGTGAAAAGAACACACATGCAATGACTCTGGTGGATCCATATGTGGTAAATGAAAAGGACACACATGCAATGACACTGGTGGATCCATATGTGGTATGTCAAAAGAATAGACATGCAATGACACTGGTGGATCCATATGTGGTGTGTGAAAAGAACACACATGCACTGACACTGGTGGATCCATATGTGGTAAATGAAAAGAACACACATGCAATGACACTGGTGGATCCATATGTGGTATGTCAAAAGAACACACATGAAATGACACTGGTCGATCCATATGTGGTACGTGAAAAGAACACATATGCAATGACTCTGGTGGATCCATATGTGGTATGTGAAAAGAACACACATGCAATGATACTCTGGTGGATCCATATGGGGTCTGTGAAAAGAACACACATGCAATGACACTGGTGGATCCATATGTGGTCTATGAAAAGAACAAACATGCAATGACACTGCAGGTTCCATATGTGGTCTGTGAAAATAACACACATGAAATGACTCTAACTGTGGTTAATGAAAAGAACACACATGCAATGAACTCTGGTTGATCCATATGTGGTGTATGAAAAGAACAAACATGCAATGACACTGCAGGTTCCATATGTGGTCTGTGAAAATAACACACATGAAATGACTCTAACTGTGGTTAATGAAAAGAACACACATGCAATGAACTCTGGTTGATCCATATGTGGTCTATGAAAAGAACAAACATGCAATGACAATGGTGTATCCATATGTGGTGTGTGAAAAGAACAAACATTTCAATGACACTTGTGGATCCATACGTGGTCTGTGAAAAGAATAGACATGCAATGACAATGGTGGTTCCAAATTTGGTCTGTGAAAAGAACACACATGCAATGAAAATAGTGGATCCATATGTGGTCTGTGAAAAGAACACACATGAAATAAACTCTAGGGGATCCATATGGGGTCTGTGAAAATAACACACATGCAATGACACTGGTGGTTCCATATGTGGTCTGTGAAAAGAACACACATGCAATGACTCTAGCTGTGGTAAAAGAAAAGACCACACATGCAATGAACTCTGGTTGATCCATATGTGGTCTGTGAAAAGAACAAACATTTCAATGACACTGGTGGATCCATATGTGGTCTGTGAAAAGAACAGACATGCAATGATACCGGTGGATCCATATGTGGTGTGTGAAAAGAACACACATGAAATGACACTGGTGGATCCATATGTGGTCTGTGAAAAGAACACACATGCAATGACAATGGTGGTTCCATATGTGGTCTGTGAAAAGAATACACATGCAATGTCACTAGTGGATCCATATGTGGTCTGTGAAAAGAACACATATGCAATGACTCTGGTGGATCCATATGTGGTTTGTGAAAAGAACAGACATGCAATGACACTGGTGGATCCATATGTGGTCTATGAAAAGAACACACATGCAATGAACTCTGGTGGAACCATATATGGTCTGTGAAAAGAACACACATTTCAATGACACTGGTGGATCCATATGGGGTCTGTGAAAAGAACAGACATGCAATGACACTGGTGGTTCCATATGTGGTCTGTGAAAAGAACACACATGAAATGACTCTAGCTATGGTTAATGAAAAGAACACACATGCAATGAACTCTGGTTGATCCATATGTGGTCTGTGAAAAGAACAAACATGCAATGACAATGGTGTATCCATATGTGGTGTGTGAAAAGAACAAAAAATTTAATGACACTTGTGGATCCATACGTGGTCTGTGAAAAGAATAGACATGGAATGACACTAGTGGATCCATATGTGGTCTGTGAAAAGAACACACATGCAATGAACACTGGTGGATCCATATGGGGTCTGTGAAAAGAACACACATGCAATGACACTGGTGGATCCATATGTGGTCTGTGAAAAGAGCACACATGCAATGAACTCTGGTGGATCCATATGGGGTTTGTGAAAAGAGCACACATGCAATGACACTGGTGGATCCAAATGTGGTATGTGAAATGAACACACATGAAATAAACTCTGGGGGATCCATATGGGGTGTGGGAATTGAACACACATGCAATGACACTGGTGGTTCCATATGTGGTCTGTGAAAAGAACACACATGCAATGACTCTAGCTGTGGTAAATGAAAAGACCACACATGTAGTGAACTATGGTTGATCCAAATGTGGTCTGTGAAAAGAACGAACATTTCAATGACACTGGTGGATCCATATGTGGTCTGTGAAAAGAACAGACATGCAATGACACCGGTGGATCCATATGTGGTGTGTGAAAAGAACACACATGAAATGACAGTGGTGGATCCATATGTGGTCTGTGAAAAGCACACACATGCAATGACAATGGTGGTTCCATATGTGGTCTGTGAAAAGAACACACATGCAATGAACACTGGTGGATCCATATCGGGTCTGTGAAAAGAGCACACATGCAATGACACTGGTGGATCCAAATGTGGTCTGTGAAAAGAACACACATGAAATAAACTCTGGGATCCATATGGGGTCTGTGAAAAGAACACACATGCAATGACACTGGTGGTTCCATATGTGGTCTGTGAAAAGAACACACATGCAATAACTCTAGCCGTGGTAAATGAAAAGACCACACATGCAATGAACTCTGGTTGATCCATATGTGGTCTGTGAAAAGAACAAACATGCAATGACAATGGTGTATCCATATGTGGTGTGTGAAAAGAACAAATATTTCAATGACACTGGTGGATCCATATGCGGTCTGTGAAAAGAATAGACATGCATGACAATGGTGGTTCCAAATATGGTCTGTGAAAAGAACACACATGCAATGAAAATAGTGGATCCATATGTGGTCTGTGAAAAGAACACACATGAAATAAACTCTAGGGGATCCATATGGGGTCTGTGAAAAGAACACAGATGCAATGACACTGGTGGTTCCATATGTGGTCTGTGAAAAGAACACACATGCAATGACTCTGGTGGATCCATATGTGGTAAATGAAAAGGACACGAATGCAATGACACTGGTGGATCCATATGTGGTATGTCAAAAGAATAGACATGCAATGACACTGGTGGATCCATATGTGGTGTGTGAAAAGAACACACATGCACTGACACTGGTGGATCCATATGTGGTAAATGAAAAGAACACACATGCAATGACACTGGTGGATCCATATGTGGTATGTCAAAAGAACACACATGAAATGACACTGGTGGATCCATATGTGGTATGTGAAAAGAACACATATGCAATGACTCTGGTGGATCCATATGTGGTATGTGAAAAGAACACACATGCAATGATACTCTGGTGGATCCATATGGGGTCTGTGAAAAGAACACACATGCAATGACACTGGTGGATCCATATGTGGTCTATGAAAAGAACAAACATGCAATGACACTGCAGGTTCCATATGTGGTCTGTGAAAATAACACACATGAAATGACTCTAACTGTGGTTAATGAAAAGAACACACATGCAATGAACTCTGGTTGATCCATATGTGGTCTATGAAAAGAACAAACATGCAATGACACTGCAGGTTCCATATGTGGTCTGTGAAAATAACACACATGAAATGACTCTAACTGTGGTTAATGAAAAGAACACACATGCAATGAACTCTGGTTGATCCATATGTGGTCTATGAAAAGAACAAACATGCAATGACAATGGTGTATCCATATGTGGTGTGTGAAAAGAACAAACATTTCAATGACACTTGTGGATCCATACGTGGTCTGTGAAAAGAATAGACATGCAATGACAATGGTGGTTCCAAATTTGGTCTGTGAAAAGAACACACATGAAATGAAAATAGTGGATCCATATGTGGTCTGTGAAAAGAACACACATGAAATAAACTCTAGGGGATCCATATGGGGTCTGTGAAAATAACACACATGCAATGACACTGGTGGTTCCATATGTGGTCTGTGAAAAGAACACACATGCAATGACTCTAGCTGTGGTAAAAGAAAAGACCACACATGCAATGAACTCTGGTTGATCCATATGTGGTCTGTGAAAAGAACAAACATTTCAATGACACTGGTGGATCCATATGTGGTCTGTGAAAAGAACAGACATGCAATGATACCGGTGGATCCATATGTGGTGTGTGAAAAGAACACACATGAAATGACACTAGTGGATCCATATGTGGTCTGTGAAAAGAACACACATGCAATGACAATGGTGGTTCCATATGTGGTCTGTGAAAAGAATACACATGCAATGTCACTAGTGGATCCATATGTGGTCTGTGAAAAGAACACATATGCAATGACTCTGGTGGATCCATATGTGGTTTGTGAAAAGAACAGACATGCAATGACACTGGTGGATCCATATGTGGTCTATGAAAAGAACACACATGCAATGAACTCTGGTGGAACCATATATGGTCTGTGAAAAGAACACGCATTTCAATGACACTGGTGGATCCATATGGGGTCTGTGAAAAGAACAGACATGCAATGACACTGGTGGTTCCATATGTGGTCTGTGAAAAGAACACACATGAAATGACTCTAGCTATGGTTAATGAAAAGAACACACATGCAATGAACTCTGGTTGATCCATATGTGGTCTGTGAAAAGAACAAACATGCAATGACAATGGTGTATCCATATGTGGTGTGTGAAAAGAACAAAAAATTCAATGACACTTGTGGATCCATACGTGGTCTGTGAAAAGAATAGACATGGAATGACACTAGTGGATCCATATGTGGTCTGTGAAAAGAACACACATGCAATGAACACTGGTGGATCCATATGGGGTCTGTGAAAAGAACACACATGCAATGACACTGGTGGATCCATATGTGGTCTGTGAAAAGAGCACACATGCAATGAACTCTGGTGGATCCATATGGGGTTTGTGAAAAGAGCACACATGCAATGACACTGGTGGATCCAAATGTGGTATGTGAAATGAACACACATGAAATAAACTCTGGGGGATCCATATGGGGCGTGGGAATTGAACACACATGCAATGACACTGGTGGTTCCATATGTGGTCTGTGAAAAGAACACACATGCAATGACTCTAGCTGTGGTAAATGAAAAGACCACACATGTAGTGAACTATGGTTGATCCAAATGTGGTCTGTGAAAAGAACAAACATTTCAATGACACTGGTGGATCCATATGTGGTCTGTGAAAAGAACAGACATGCAATGACACCGGTGGATCCATATGTGGTGTGTGAAAAGAACACACATGAAATGACAGTGGTGGATCCATATGTGGTCTGTGAAAAGCACACACATGCAATGACAATGGTGGTTCCATATGTGGTCTGTGAAAAGAACACACATGCAATGAACACTGGTGGATCCATATCGGGTCTGTGAAAAGAGCACACATGCAATGACACTGGTGGATCCAAATGTGGTCTGTGAAAAGAACACACATGAAATAAACTCTGGGATCCATATGGGGTCTGTGAAAAGAACACACATGCAATGACACTGGTGGTTCCATATGTGGTCTGTGAAAAGAACACACATGCAATAACTCTAGCCGTGGTAAATGAAAAGACCACACATGCAATGAACTCTGGTTGATCCATATGTGGTCTGTGAAAAGAACAAACATGCAATGACAATGGTGTATCCATATGTGGTGTGTGAAAAGAACAAATATTTCAATGACACTGGTGGATCCATATGCGGTCTGTGAAAAGAATAGACATGCATGACAATGGTGGTTCCAAATATGGTCTGTGAAAAGAACACACATGCAATGAAAATAGTGGATCCATATGTGGTCTGTGAAAAGAACACACATGAAATAAACTCTAGGGGATCCATATGGGGTCTGTGAAAAGAACACACATGCAATGACACTGGTGGTTCCATATGTGGTCTGTGAAAAGAACACACATGCAATGACTCTGGTGGATCCATATGTGGTAAATGAAAAGGACACACATGCAATGACACTGGTGGATCCATATGTGGTATGTCAAAAGAATAGACATGCAATGACACTGGTGGATCCATATGTGGTGTGTGAAAAGAACACACATGCAATGACACTGGTGGATCCATATGTGGTATGTCAAAAGAACACACATGAAATGACACTGGTGGATCCATATGTGGTATGTGAAAAGAACACATATGCAATGACTCTGGTGGATCCATATGTGGTATGTGAAAAGAACACACATGCAATGATACTCTGGTGGATCCATATGGGGTCTGTGAAAAGAACACACATGCAATGACACTGGTGGATCCATATGTGGTCTATGAAAAGAACAAACATGCAATGACACTGCAGGTTCCATATGTGGTCTGTGAAAATAACACACATGAAATGACTCTAACTGTGGTTAATGAAAAGAACACACATGCAATGAACTCTGGTTGATCCATATGTGGTCTATGAAAAGAACAAACATGCAATGACACTGCAGGTTCCATATGTGGTCTGTGAAAATAACACACATGAAATGACTCTAACTGTGGTTAATGAAAAGAACACACATGCAATGAACTCTGGTTGATCCATATGTGGTCTATGAAAAGAACAAACATGCAATGACAATGGTGTATCCATATGTGGTGTGTGAAAATAACAAACATTTCAATGACACTTGTGGATGCATACGTGGTCTGTGAAAAGAATAGACATGCAATGACAATGGTGGTTCCAAATTTGGTCTGTGAAAAGAACACACATGCAATGAAAATAGTGGATCCATATGTGGTCTGTGAAAAGAACACACATGAAATAAACTCTAGGGGATCCATATGGGGTCTGTGAAAATAACACACATGCAATGACACTGGTGGTTCCATATGTGGTCTGTGAAAAGAACACACATGCAATGACTCTAGCTATGGTAAAAGAAAAGACCACACATGCAATGAACTCTAGTTGATCCATATGTGGTCTGTGAAAAGAACAAACATTTCAATGACACTGGTGGATCCATATGTGGTCTGTGAAAAGAACAGACATGCAATGACACCGGTGGATCCATATGTGGTGTGTGAAAAGAACACACATGAAATGACACTAGTGGATCCATATGTGGTCTGTGAAAAGAACACACATGCAATGACAATGGTGGTTCCATATGTGGTCTGTGAAAAGAATACACATGCAATGTCACTAGTGGATCCATATGTGGTCTGTGAAAAGAACACATATGCAATGACTCTGGTGGATCCATATGTGGTTTGTGAAAAGAACAGACATGCAATGACACTGGTGGATCCATATGTGGTCTATGAAAAGAACACACATGCAATGAACTCTGGTGGAACCATATGTGGTCTGTGAAAAGAACACACATTTCAATGACACTGGTGGATCCATATGGGGTCTGTGAAAAGAACAGACATGCAATGACACTGGTGGTTCCATATGTGGTCTGTGAAAAGAACACACATGAAATGACTCTAGCTATGGTTAATGAAAAGAACACACATGCAATGAACTCTGGTTGATCCATATGTGGTCTGTGAAAAGAACAAACATGCAATGACAATGGTGTATCCATATGTGGTGTGTGAAAAGAACAAAAAATTCAATGACACTTGTGGATCCATACGTGGTCTGTGAAAAGAATAGACATGGAATGACACTAGTGGATCCATATGTGGTCTGTGAAAAGAACACACATGCAATGAACACTGGTGGATCCATATGGGGTCTGTGAAAAGAACACACATGCAATGACACTGGTGGATCCATATGTGGTCTGTGAAAAGAGCACACATGCAATGAACTCTGGTGGATCCATATGGGGTTTGTGAAAAGAGCACACATGCAATGACACTGGTGGATCCAAATGTGGTATGTGAAATGAACACACATGAAATAAACTCTGGGGGATCCATATGGGGTGTGGGAATTGAACACACATGCAATGACACTGGTGGTTCCATATGTGGTCTGTGAAAAGAACACACATGCAATGACTCTAGCTGTGGTAAATGAAAAGACCACACATGTAGTGAACTATGGTTGATCCAAATGTGGTCTGTGAAAAGAAAAAACATTTCAATGACACTGGTGGATCCATATGTGGTCTGTGAAAAGAACAGACATGCAATGACACCGGTGGATCCATATGTGGTGTGTGAAAAGAACACACATGAAATGACAGTGGTGGATCCATATGTGGTCTGTGAAAAGCACACACATGCAATGACAATGGTGGTTCCATATGTGGTCTGTGTAAAGAATACACATGCAATGTCACTAGTGGATCCATATCTGGTCTGTGAAAAGAACACACATGCAATGACTCTGGTGGATCCATATGTGGTCTGTGAAAAGAACAGACATGCAATGACACTGGTGGATCCATATGTGGTCTATGAAAAGAAGACACATGCAATAAACTCTGGTGGAACCATATGTGGTCTATGAAAAGAACACACATTTCAATGACACTAGTGTAGCATCCCAATTGTCTAACAATTGCAATGCTACTTGGTCTAGTAAGATAATGGCTACTTCCTATATATAATTGTTGCATCATAATTACATCATGCTCATGTCATCATGCCACCTTGCATTTGAGCATCATATAAAACCCTTTTCAATTTGGATCTCCTCACATATGCATCATTAATTGTATTTGCCTCTTGATATTGTATTTGGTTATTGATATATTGTTTAAATGCCCAAGTTGAGTTGGGGGCATATCTTTTATTCCACTCCACCACCCTTTCTTTCACCACCTTATAATTCCACCATCCCATTATCCATGAGCTTGTATTTTATTTTCTCTTGGTATTTAATCTAGCTCATGGGAGATAGGATGGATCTACTTCTACAAATTCTTTTGCTTGGCTTTTATTCCACTTTTGGGAATGCATAAGAATAATGCCATGTTAATATTATTGTTTTCACAAGAATAAACATGGCATTAATTATTTTGCATGGGCCATGCAAGCACCACCACATTCTAGACCTTTGGGATTTTATATGAATTTTTGAGTGGTGTATATCTCTTGGAGCTCTCCCTTCTCTCTCAAATCTTTCACCTTGTTTGGTTTATTTCTTTTTGGCCTAGTGCTCAGCAAGCTTTTCTCACATGTGTATGCCATGCATGGTCATGTAAGATCCTTTCCATCTCCATCTTTTCCTCCACACTTGATCTAGTCCTGACCATGCATCCTTCGTCCATACACCCTCCCTCTCCCTCTCCCCTTCATCTTGGTTTCATCTATAAGCATGTGTTAAAACCTAAAAATCCTACATGAAACCCTAAACCTAGCTTCCTCTCTTTCTAACCCTAAACCTATCTACCATACCACACCCTCTCTCTAATCCCTCCCCTCTAAACCTAAACCTTAACCAAGCCACCCCTCTCTAGCTAACCCTAGCTACCCGACCCTCTCTCTCGGCCTCTCTCCCTTCCTCTATGCCATGCAGGCCCCACCTAGCTACCTTCCACCCCAACCCTAACCAAAAACCCTAACCCGAGCCTCTCCATCCTAACCTAGCTATCTACCCTCTCCCTCTAACCCTAGCTCTAACCGAGCCTCCCTCTTCCTCTCTCCCTGCCGTGCGACCCCACCAGCCCGAGTCCGCCTGCCTTGCCTCCCCTGGCCCACCTGCATGCTCCCGTTCCTGCCCATGCCAAGCCCAGCTCGCGCACATGAAGGAGAGGAGGAAAAGGTGGCCGAAGCCACCTTTATCCCTAACCCACTCCCCCACGGCACCCCGCTCTCCCTCGCCTTTATCTCTACCCTCCCTCTCTTTCGTACCGTCCCCAGATCCACCCCAGAGCCGCCTCCTTCTTCCCCTCTTACCGCTTCGACCACCAACAGCCGCCGCCGCCGCCAGCACGTCGTCGTCCTCGTCGTTCTGGCCGTCAAGCTCGTCATGGAGGTGATCGAGGAGTCCGAGGACCACCCTCTACTTCGCCCTGTACCTGCCAGCGAGGAGGAGAAGCACCAAGCCCGCCAGGACCGGCTCCGCCCGACGAAAACCCTAGCCCGCCGGAGCGTCTGCGTCGTCGACGGTCCTCTGCGCTCCGGCCCGATCCAACTCCACCGCCGAGCCCGCGGTGAGCACCTCCTTCTCCCTGACACGCTCCGCCTCGCCGTACCGCTCTAGCTCCGCCGGTTGTTTCGTCGAGCACTCTGCGCGCGCCGTTGGCCACTGCGTTGGCTCGCTCCCGCGTCGCGTAGAACCTCATCTAGCCGCCCGCCACTCCTCTGTCACCATCCCTTAGCCCCGCCGCGCTGGTTCTGTCTCTCAGCGCGCACGCCCGCGACCTGGGTTCGATCCCCCGCCCCGCGCCGCGCACCGATTTCTCGTCAGACCGCGGAGACGAAGAACAGTACCGCGGGCCTGTGGTAGATTTACAAAAGCCCCCCTTTTTGTTTTTCGCTCTTAACCCGCGGTACCTCGTGGCCCGCTAGCCAGCCGCCCGGGTCAATCTTGCAGGAAAACCCCCCAGCTCTCCAGCCCCTCACCCGCAGCCCCCCCGGATCCGCGACGTGTCGCCCACTGGCTGGCTGCAGGTGCCGTGGACCCGCGATACCGCCGGCCCCACCTGTCAGCCTCATGGACTAGCTCAGGCCGCGGTGAGAAAGGTTTCTCTGCGTCGTTTTTCCGCCAGGTCAGCACGGGCCCACTTGTCACTGTCTGTGGCTAGATCTGAGCTGAGTGACAAAAGTATTTTTCTGGCTGTCTCTTTTAAATAAACCTTTTCCAAAAATGTTTTTAAATTCAAATTCAAATCTGTTTTTAAATAACTTTTAAAATATAATTCCAAATTCAACATGTAATATATGTTTTGAAATCAGAAAAATGTGAGGAATTCAAATATGCTATTCAAAATAATGTTTGAACACTTTAATTTTCGAGTTGATTAAAATTACAATAAAATGCCCCTTTGCCTTAATTTATTAATAACTTTTGTTTTATAACTCCGAATTTGACATATGATATGTCTAAAATGATCAGCTCGACGAGACCTTTCTGTTTATGCATTCCATGTTCTGAATTGCAGCATGCATCATGTAAATATAAAGTATACAGCAACTTATTTGAGTATAAAATGTGACTAAAACTCCATAAAATGCCTTATTCTTGTACCCCACACCTCACCCATGCCATGCTACATTATTGCCATGCAAATTGTGCATCATTCATCATGGAATGATTGTTTGCTTGTCGCATTTTATTCATATGTTTGTGCACTTTATTTATGTTGGCCCTTGTTTGTTTGGTTCTTCTTCGAATAGACGCTGAGCAGGGGATATATCAAGAAACCCAGGAGCACTACCCAGATCCTTCTCTCGCTTCAACTGAGCTGCCAGGCAAGCACTACCACATGCTTGCATACATATAGTACCTATTGCCTCTATCTTATTCTTGCATCATTGAGTCGCGATTGCATTAAACTGAATCCCAAGTACTGCATAGCCTTTACTTTTAAACCCCACCGAAGCTTGTTCCTCCATCCCATGAGCCATTACTACAGGAGTTGTTTCAGCCATGCGGGTCGTAGAACAGCATGTGTAGGGTATGTGAGTGTCTGATGGATAACGAGGTACCTAAACAACTTAACCTGAGTAGTAATGGGAAAACAAATGAAAGTGGCACCGGTGAGCAATATCTGCTATTTGGTTTTTCATGCTCACTTGTGTCCCGTAGGACCCCGAGTACTTGATTCCTGTTCCTTGAATATTCGCGCTATCCACATCCGGGAGGCTTATGAACCCCCCTGAGCCAGAGCTTGATTCATTCTTATTTCTTGGGGCCACAAAGTAGTTTGGGGCTTTATTACTATCCTGTACTTATGCCATGCTTTACTGCTTTATTTACGATTGTGCGAGGAGCACCTGTACTGTTTAGGATCGTGACACGTTTTCGCTGTATCGACAAGCCCAGTCACACTTTTGGGTTCCCAGTCGTTTACAGCCGTCCACACAAACCTTGAGTCCGTCTCGGAGCCGGCCAACTTCGTTGCGGGTAGCTTAATGGGGTGGCCCCCTAAAACATTTCTGAATCCTGTGATCGCTTTGTCGTGAATGCCTCGTTGGGTTTTGATTTGGTTTTTCCGAGGTTGATCGAGTGTGTGTTGCTATTTGTGCACCCCTGCAGGGTAAATCTTTCTGAAAGCCGTGTCCGCGGTTATGGACGACTTGGAGTACAGTTTCTCGATCATAGACAAGTATAACTAAAGTACCGCCTTTAATTTGACTAAGTACCTGACTAGTAAATAGTGCAACACTCATGGAATGGATAATAAAACTGCCAACGGATGGGGGGCTGTTCGTCCGCTTCCTCGTTGGTAAGCGAGGAGGAGGATGGATCTGTTAATATTACTGTTATAACTGTTGTTATTAATTCACGGACATCCATCTATCTATGGTTAGGCGGATGGTTAGCGAGTATCTATAGAATTGTTAGGTATTATCTTTTGCTGCAATTGCGTCACCCCAGGTTGTGTCCCCTTTAGAGGCATAAAGACTTGCTGAGTACCCCTAGGGTCTCACACGATAAATTGTTTGATTCAGATGAACAGGTGAACTCGCAAGATGGATACTGGGTGGAGGAGACGGACGATGTTGGCAACGATCACTCGGTGTAGAGATTCCGGGAACGGGGATCCGTGAGATCTGTGGGCGGGATGTGTTTATTTATGGGGCATCTTATGCCGATTTGCTTCTTATCCGTACTCGGATCTTGTTTTCCGCTTCCGCCTGATACTCTGATGTTTGATGTATGAGGAGATATCCGAAACTATTATATCTATCTAGGATATTTGGATCTTGCCGTATGGCATTGCAATATTTCTATTTCTTTTAGATGGAATGGCTCTGAGGACTGTTGTATGGTGGCTTGCATACATACTCATTTGTGTATGTAGTTGATCCCTTCGCCTGCCGATTACGCCGCTCGTTCTTGTCCCGATGTTTGGAAATGGTTAGGACGGCCGAAAGGTCTACCTGTGAGTGGCATTTGGGCCCCACCGTACTATTTTAACCATTTCCGCTCATCCAGGCTTGTAACTAAGAGCGTAATTCACCGAGGTAGTTACAACTAGTGGATCCATATGGAGTTTGTGAAAAGAACACACATGCAATGACACTGGTGGTTCCATATGTGGTCTCTGAAAAGAACACTCATGAAATGACACTAGCTATGGTTAATGAAAAGAACACACATGCAATGAACACTAGTCGACCCATATGTGGTCTGTGAAAAGAACAAACATGCAATGACAACGGTGTATCCATATGTGGTGTGTGAAAAGAACAAACATTTCAATGACACTTGTGGATCCATACGTGGTCTGTGAAAAGAATAGACATGCAATGACACTGGTGGTTCCAGATGTGGTCTGTGAAAAGAACACACATGCAATGACTCTGGTGGATCCATATGTGGTCTGTGAAATGAACACACATGCAATGACAATGGTGGTTCCAAATATGGTTTGTGAAAAGAACACACATGCAATGACACTAGTGGATCCATATGTGGTCTGTGAAAAGAACACACATGCAATGAACACTGGTGGATCCATATGGGGTCTGTGAAAAGAGCACAGATGCAATGACACTGGTGGATCCAAATGTGGTCTGTGAAAAGAACACACATGAAATAAACTCTGGGATCCATATTGGGTCTGTGAAAAGAACACACATGCAATGACACTGGTGGTTCCATATGTGGTCTGTGAAAAGAACACACATGCAATAACTCTAGCTATGGTAAATGAAAAGACCACGCATGCAATGAACTCTGGTTGATCCATATGTGGTCTGTGAAAAGAACACACATGTAATGACACTGGTGGATCCATGTAACTACCTCGGTGAATTACGCTCCTAGTTACAAGTCTGGATGAGCAGAAATGGTTGAAATAGTACGGTGGGGCCCAAATGCCACTCACAGATAGACCTTTCAGCCGTCCCAACCATTTCCAAACATCGGGACAAGAACGGGCGGCGTAATCGGCAGGCGAAGGGATCAACTACATACACAAATGAGTATGTATGCAAGACACCATACAACAGTACATCAGAGCCATTCCATCTAAAAAGAAAGGAAATATAGCAACGCCATACGACAAGATCCAAATATCCTAGATAGATATAATAGTTTAGGATATTTCCTCATACATCAAACAACAGAGTATCAGGCGGAAGCGGAAGACAAAATCCGAGTACGGATAAGAAGCAAATCGGCATAAGATGCCCATAAATAAGCAGATCCCGCCCACAGATCTCACGGATCCCCGTTCCCGGAATCTCTACACCGAATGATCGTTGCCCACATCGTCCGTCTCTTCCACCCAGTATCCGTCTTGCGAGTGTACCTGTTCATCTGAACCAATAATTTATCGTGTGAGACCCTAGGGGTACTCAGCAAGTCTTTATGCCTCTAAAGGGGACACAACCTGGGGTGACGCAATTGCAACAAAGGATAAACCCTAACAATTCTATAGATACTCGCTAACCATCCGCCTAACCAAAGATAGACGGATGTCCATGAATAATAACAGCAGTTATGATGGTAATATTAACAGATCCATCCTCCTCCTCGCTTACCGACGAGGAAGCGGACGAACAACCCCCCATCCGTTGGCAGTTTTATTAACCATTCCGTGAGAGTTGCACTATTTACTAGTCAGTTATTTAGTCAAATTAAAAGCGGTACTTTAGTTATTCTTGTCTATGATCGAGAAACTGTGCTCCAAGTCGTCCATAACCGCGGACACGGCTTTCAGAAAGTTTTACCCTGCAGGGGTGCACAAATAGCAACACACACTCGATATGCCTCGGAAAAACCAAATAAAAACCCAACGAGGCATCACGACAAAGCGATCACAGGATTCAGAAATATTTTAGGGGGCCACCCCATTAAGCTACCCGCGACGAAGTTGGCCGACTTCGAGACGGACTCAAGGTTTGCGTCAATGGCTGTAAACGACTGGGAACCCGAAAATGTGACTGGGCTTGTCGATACCGCGAAAACACTCCGCTTACCTAAACAGTACAGTGTGCAGTACCTCGCACAATTTAAATAAAGCAGTAAAGCATGGCATAAGTACAGGATAGAAAATAAAACCTCAAACTAGTTTGTGGCCCCAAGAAATAGGAATGAATCAAGCTCTGGCTCAGGGGGGTTCATAAGCCTCCCGGATGTGGATAGCGCGAATATTCAAGGAACAAGAATCAAGTACTCGGGGTCCTACGGGACACAAGTGAGCCTGAAAAACCAAATAGCGAATAGGGCTCACCGATGCCACTTTCATTAGTTATCCCATTACTACTTAGGGCAAGTTGTTTAGGTACCTCATTTTCCATCAGACACTCACATACCCTACACATGTTGTTCTACGACTCGCATGGCTCACACAACTCCTGTAGTAATGGCTCATGGGATGGGGAAACAAGCTTCGGTGGGGTTTAAAAGTAAAGGCTATGCAATACTTGGGATTCAATTTAATGCAATCGCGACTCAACGATGCAAGAATAAGATAGAGGCAATAGGTACTATATGTATGCAAGCATGTGGTAGTGCTTGCCTGGCAGCTCAGTTGAAGCGAGAGAAGGATCTGGGTAGTGCTCCTGGGTCTCTTGATATATCCCCTGCTCAGCGTCTATTCGAAGAAGAACCAAACAAACAAGGGCCAACATAAATAAAGTGCACAAGCATATGAATAAAATGCATCAAGCAAACAATCATGCCATGATGAATGATGCACAATTTTGCATGGCATTAAAGTAGCATGGCATGGGTGAGGTGTGGAATACAAGAATAAATCATTTTATTGAGTTTTGGCCCCATTTTATCCTCATATTAGTTGCTGTATACTTTATATTTATATGATGCATGCTGCAAAACAGATAAAGGAATGCATAAACAGAAAGGTCTCGTCGAGCTAATCATTTTAGACATATTATTTGTTAAATTTGGAGTTATAAAACAAAAGTTATTAATTAATTAAGGAAAAAGGGCATTTTAATGTAATTTTAATTAACTTGGAAAAATAAGTGTTAAAAAATATATTTTGAATGGCATATTTGAACTCCTCACATTTTTCTGATTTGAAAACATATATTATTTGTATTATTTGGATTTGTATTTTAAAAGTTATTTAAAAATAGAATTAAATTTGAATTTGAATTAAATTTGAAAAGGTTTGAATTTAAACAGATTACAGAAAAGTTTTTGTTACTCAGCCCAGTGCTAGCCAGAGACAATGATAGGTGGGTCCCGAGCTGACTCAGCAGCACACGCGCGCGAAAAGCTTTTGTCACCGCGAGCTAGGCTAGACTAAGAGAATGACAGGTGGGGCCAGGGCGTCCTCGGGGCCACACACGGGCGCGCCAGCGGGGGCGTGCCACGGGGGAGAGCCCGGGAGCGCGGGTTAAGGGCGTAAAACGGCGGGGGTGTTTTAGCAAATCAAACAGAGAGGCTGACGGTGGGGCTACGCGGACTGCGGGTTTAGCCGAAAAACAGCAAGGGGGTTAAAAGCAAAAAGGAGCGCCGTACTGTTCCTCTTCCTCCGCGGACAGATCGGTGCTCGCGCGAGGCGGGGATTCGAACCTGGGACGCGGGAGTGCGTGCTGCGGGGCGCAACCAGCGCGGTGGGGTGGGGGTTGGTGTCAGGGATGCGGACGGGGCCTAGATAGGGCTTACGCGACGCTACAGCGAGGAGAAAGATCGAGACGAGGCAGAGGCGGGACGGAGCTTCGGCGTCGGCTCGGTGGTGATCTCCGGCTCTGGCGCGTCTCCTCCTCGACGGCGGGTACAGGACAATGCAGGGGACCCTCCTCGATCTCCCAGGCCACTTCACGGACGCGCGGCTCGACTGGATCAACGGGACGTGGAGGAGGCCGACGGTTCTGCCGGCGATGGGGTAGCGGCGGCGATGGAGAAGAAGGAAGGAGGGGAGGGCAGGCGCCTGGGGTGGATCTGGGGCAGAGGGGAGCCAGGGGACGGTGGTAGATAGCAGAGAGGGAGAGGGGGTGCCGTGGGGGAGTGGTGGAGGGAAAAGGTGGCTCGACCACCTTTTTCTCCTCCTCTCCTCACATGCTCGGTCGGGCAGGGGCAGGGCAGGTGCATGGGGGCTTCCGGGTGGGACCAGAGGCGAGGCCAGGGAGGGTGGCTCGGTGTAGGACCCGCTTGGTAGAGAGAGAGAGCTAGGGAGAGAGAGGTGAGACTCGGGTAGGGTTAGAGCTAGGCTCGGGTTTGAGCTAGGTTTGGAGCTAGGGTTAGGTGAGAGGGGTATCTCGACCAGGGGGAGGGTGGCTAGGTGGGGTAGCCTTGGCAGGGAGAGAGGCCGAGAGAGGGAGGTGGTAGCTAGGGTAGGTCATGGGTTAGATGGAGGGTTAGGTTTAGGGTTTAGCTTAGGTATAGATTAGGAGAGAGGTTTAGAGAGAGAGGAGAGATTAGATGGAGTGGCCCTTTATGACAAGATCAAGCATGCACTAGACAAGCTCCAACAAGCTCAAGACAAGAAAAGAGAGGGATGTGGTGGTGATGATGGATTTTTTCAAGACAACTAGATCAAGCCAAAGAGAAGGAGAGAAGGAGATTGATGATGATCCACTCAATATTCAAATAAAACCAAAAGCTAGAAAAGGTGGCTCTTGCATGGCCCATGCAAAATATTTATTGCCATGTTGATTCTTGTGAAAACAATATTATTACATGGCATTATTATTATGCATTCCCAAAAATTGGAATAAAGCCAAGCAAAAAGAATTAAAGGATGCCCCATGTGGAATAGATGGAGATGACCATGTTTGAGTAAAATTGGGATTTGCTAGTGTGTATGTGCCACTAGGCATTTAATAAGCCCAAAAGTATCCAAACATGAAAATAACCTCAACACAACACATATGGAAGCTAGCAAAAGGGTTCCATTCACAAGGCATGCAAAGATGGCCATGTGGCTCTCATATATCAATAATGTGAAAACAACATGATGCCAAGATGAGAGCATGTGGAAAAGAATTGGGTCCATCCCAACCCACATGAGCTAGAGGTAAAACCAATAAGTGCCAAGCTCATATTTAGTTGGATGGTGGAATTATAAGGTGGTGAAAGAAAGGTGGTGGAGTTAATAAGAGATATGCCCCCAACTCAACTTGGGCATTTAAACAATATATCAAGAACCAAATACAATATCAAGAGGCAAATACAATTAATGATGCATATGAGATAAGAACCAAATGGAAAAGGGTTTTATATGATGCTCAAATGCAAGGTGGCATGATGACATGAGCATGATATAATGATGATGCAACAATTATATATTTGAAGTAGCCATTATATTACTAGACCAAGTAGCATTACAATTGTTAGACAATTGGGATACTACAATTCTCCCCCACTAAACAGGAATCTCGCCCCGAGATTCTAGGAAGAAGAAGAAGACACAAAGAGGGTAGGATACTTGGCACGGAGCTCATCTTCACGTTCCCAAGTGGCTTCATCAACGGAGTGGTGCGACCACTGCACCTTGCAGAACTTGATGGACTTGTTGCGAGTCCTTCTTTCTGCGACTTCAAGGATTTTTGTGGGGTGTTCTTGATAAGACCGGTCTTCTTGAAGATTGATAAGCTCATGGTCCACGGTCCTGCCGGGATCCTTGAAGCACTTCTTGAGCTGAGAGATGTGGAAAACATCATGGACTTTGAGTTTTTCCGGGAGCTCAAGAGCATAAGCAACTTCTCCTCTTCTTCCACGAACTTTGAAAGGACCGATGTATCTAGGAGCCAGCTTTCCTTTGGTACCAAAGCGGTGCGTGCCTCTCATGGGAGTGACACGAAGGTAAACGAGATCACCAGGGACATACTCCATGTCCCTGTGCTTCCTGTCATAATTGCTCTTCTGGCGACTTTGAGAAATCCTCAGATTTTCAAGAATGATGTGAACCTTCTCCTCCGCCTGAGTCACAATGTCAGGGCCAAACAAGATCCTTTCACCTGCACCCGACCAACCAATCGGAGTTCTGCATTTGCGACCATAGAGAGCCTCAAATGGTGCCATCTTTAGACTTTTCTGGAAGCTGTTGTTGTAAGAGAACTCAGCATAAGGAAGACATTCTTCCCACTTCATGCCAAAAGAGATGACGCAAGCACGAAGCATATCCTCCAGAATCTGATTGACCCTTTCAACTTGTCCTTGCGACTGAGGGTGGTAAGCTGTGCTGAAGTTCAACTTTGTTCCCAAAGCATTTTGGAAACTCTCCCAGAACTTGGAAGTGAAGATGCTTCCACGGTCTGAACTGATCTCGAGAGGAACCCCATACAGAGAGACAATTATGTTGATATAGAGCTCAGCCAACTGAATTGCAGAAATGGTTTCCTTGACGGGGAAGAAGTGAGCCACTTTAGAAAGCCTGTCAATGACAACAAAGATTGCATTGTTGCCCTTCTGCGACCTCGGAAAACCAGTGATGAAGTCCATCTCTACTTTCTCCCATTTCCATTCCGGGGGTTTCAATGGCTGTAGAAGACCGGAAGGTTTCTGATGGACAGCTTTCACTCTGCGGCAGACATCACACTCCGAGACATACTTGGCACAATATCGTTTCAAACTAGGCCACCAATATTGTGTTTTCAAGTCCATGTACATATTTGTGCTGCCAGGGTGGATAGAAAGAACAGAATCATGCGCCTCCTTGAGAACTTGCTCTCTCAAACCCGGGTAGTTCGGAACAAACATCCGGTGTTCAAAGAAAAGCGTGCCTTGATCATCGACGTGGAAGGACTCATACTTCGGAAGCTGAATCCTGGAGATGATCTTTCTTGTGTACGGATCACCAAGCTGAGAAGAGCGAACCTTTTCTTCCAAGAGAGGTGTTGCTAGAAGGTTTAGGAGATACCCTTGTTCCACAATTTCAAGGTTGAGCTGACGGAATTCCTCGCACAAGAGAGGCTGTTGTTCTTCCATCATGAGGTTGTTGACATAAGCTTTTCGGCTGAGAGCGTCTGCCATGACATTAGCTTTGCCCGGAGTGTAGTTGATGGTCAAATCAAAATCATTGATTGCTTCAATACATCTCCTTTGCCGAAGGTTGAGATCAGGCTGCGTAAAGATATACTTCAGACTTTTGTGATCAGAAAAGATCTCACAACGGTTGCCAAGCAAGTAGTGCCTCCATACTTTCAAAGAAAAGACAACTGCTGCGAGCTCGAGGTCATGTGTAGGATAGTTGATCTCATGCGTCTTCAACTGTCGAGAGGCATAGGCAACAACTTGTTTTTCTTGCATAAGGACCGCACCCAATCCTTGCAAAGAGGCGTCACAGAAGATCTGGAACGGCTTGGATGTATCCGGAGGAACCAAGACTGGTGTGGAAGTGAGCTTCTCTTTGAGTGTCTCAAAGCTTGCTTGACATGCAGGAGTCCAAAGGTATTTCTTGCCTTTCTTGAGGAGATCGGTAAGAGGCTTCGCTATCTTCGAAAAGTTTTGAACGAAGCGACGGCAATAACTAGCCAAACCAAGGAAACTCCGCACTTCTTTGACATTTACAGGAGGAAGCCATTCAACAATTGTCTTCACAGTTTCCGGATTGAATGCAATGCCCTTGGCAGAGTTGACGTGACCAAGATATGTAACTTGAGGCAGCCAAAACTCACACTTGGAGAACTTTGCATACAAGCGATTCTCACGAAGCTTGTTTAGGACACACCGAAGGTGTTCTTCATGCTCTTCCTGTGACTTAGAATAGACTAGGATGTCATCCAGATAGACCACAACGAACTTGTCAAGATACTCCATGAAAACCGAGTTCATGAGCCTCGAGAAGGTGGCAGGTGCGTTGGTGAGACCGAAAGACATGACCGTGTACTCATACAGGCCATAGCGGGTGGTGAAAGCTGTCTTAGGAACATCTTCCTTGCGAATCTTGATTTGGTGATAACCACTTCTCAAGTCAAGCTTAGAGAATACCACAGCTCCAGCTAACTGATCGAAGAGATCATTAATCCGCGGAAGGGGATATTTATTCTTGATGGTTTTAGCATTGAGAGCCCGATAGTCAACACAAAGTCTATCAGTCTGGTCTCGCTTCTTCACAAAGAGGGTTGGGCTACCCCAAGAAGAAGTACTATGCTGAATGAAACCCAACTTCTCTTGTTCATCAAGCTGACGTTTGAGTTCAGCCAACTCAGCAGGACCCATTTTATAAGGCCGCTTGGAGATAGGAGCGGTACCAGGTTCAAGCTCAATTACAAACTCAACCTCACGATCCGGAGGCATACCTGGCAACTCTTCAGGAAAGACATCTGGGAACTCACAGACCACCGGAACACTCTGAATAGCTTCCATAGCATCAACATTCAGAGCCGCCAAAGAGAAAAGCTGGATAGCAGGAGTCAGACTTGGAGAATAGACTATATGGCCTTCAGGAATCTTCAGAGAAACCGAGCGTTCAACACAATCAATCACAGCTGCATTTGCTGTCAACCAATCCATGCCCAAGATGACATCAATGTCAGAATTGCCCAGAACAATTAAGGAAGCCGAGAACGAAGAGCCACCAATCTCAACTTGATTGCCATGGCTGACTTTAGAAGCTGCCATTGTTGCTCCAGGAGAAAGGACCATTAACCGCTTAAGGATAGGATCCATAGCTAACTCATTCTCATTTGCAAACTTGTGAGACACAAAAGAATGCGATGCACCAGAATCAAACAAAACTCGTGCAGGGACTGAGTTAACGGAAAGCATACCCATCACAACTCCAGGTGCATGCTCAGCTTGAGCGGCGTTGACACAGTTGGCACGAGCAATAGCAGACCCGGGCTTGGTGTTGATGTTGAGAGCCCCAGGTGGTGGTGCACGAACCAAAGGAGAGCTTGCCGCAGATCTTGGATGTGGTGAAGGAAGAGCCTTGTTCTTCAATGGACAGTTCCAGTTTTGATGCCCAGTGTTTCCACACGTGTAACAAGCACCAGCTGGACGAGGAGCAACGTAGCCAGGGACTCCGCCAGGCGCTCCAGGGTAGTGGTGGTTGTAGCCCCTGGGAGCAGCAGTGAGGAAGTTTGGTGGCCTTGCCGCGAAGCTTGAAGGTCTTGGTGGAGCCGGGAGCGACGGTGGGGTGTTAGGAACCCAGACACGACGCTTAGAAGGAGCTAACATAGCTAAAGAGCTTGCTGCATCACGGTTGTGTTTCTTTGACTCCTCAAACACTTGCCTACTTGCCTCTTCCTGCAGAGTTGTATGTTGGAGTTCCAGAAAAGACGCCGGCCTTGCATGTGTGATTGCATACTTAATCGATGCATTGAGCCCTTGCCTGAACCTCTTTTGCTTCTTCTTGTCATCAGAGATCTCATCGCCACCATAACAATAAAGGTTCATGAAGTTCCTGATGTAGGTGTTGACATTATCATTGCCCTGCTTGAGGTTGAGAAACACTTCCTTCATCCTCTCCATGACAATTTCTGACAGATACTGCTCTTTGAAAGCTCCAGTGAACTGTCCCCAAGTAGGCTGAAAACCAGTGCAGTTTGCCTTCAGGTAATTCTCCCACCAGAGAGCTGCATCTCCCTTCAGAAGGTGAGTAGCACACTTTACCCATTCTTGCTCAGGAACATCAGCAGTTGCCAGTAACCTTGACATCTCACGCAACCAATCATCAGCATCAAGTGGTTGATCAGAAACATCAAATTGGCGTGGGTTGAACTTCAGAAAGCTTTTGATGTCTCCTCGCTTGGGAGGTGGAGGTAGCGGAACAAACTCATTCCTCCTTACACTTTCTTCAAAACGCTGCTGGTTCTGCTGCATTGCTGCCAAGGCATTGGCGATGCTTGACAACGCTGCCCCCAGTTCAGGTTGTATGTCCTCCTCAGAACAGCGTGGTGGTGCCATCCCGTGATTGATATAAAACACAAGTCAGTACTATGATGGAGAATAATAATAATCCAAAATAGTACCAAGATGGAATTAATCAAGATTAAAGGATACAATTTACTAAGATGATATTAAAATATCAACAAAGTTCAAAGCACCTAGAAGATATTAAGCATATCGCACACGACTGAAAAGGAGTGTGGTACACAGATATATCAAAGAAAAATTTTCCACAAATTTCGGCATTAAAATACCAATAGATGCGCAAAACACTTAACGAATCAAGATTAGTGACTCTACCAATTCAATATACAAGAGCGAATGATAAGAGTAGTGGTATGGTCGCGACTCCATCCCGCACTCAAATCATTACTCCGCACATGAATAAGTAAAACACATATCTCAACACCTTCTTCTCACGATGAACCTAAAGATTAGCAACTACGGAAACGAACACCCCAAACAAGATAACGTCGGATAACAAAGAGTAAGACAGATCGCGTCGGTATACAACGAATCAGATAGATCGCGTCGGTTTGCAAAAGCCTGTCGGTATGGAATGTACCAACAGTTGATAACCAAAAGGCCGATAAAGATAACAACTTGGATGCAACAGATAGACAAGGAATTACACACACACACACACGCAGATTCACAACCTATGGTACTACGGAACCCAGAACACGTGAATCCTAGTTTGAATTTTAAGAAGAGGATTGAAAACGTTACACTTCCTTACCAGAAAAGGGTGGGTGGGTGGGTAAGAAGAAAAATGGAAGCAGTCCTACTCTCACGTTTTGTTTTTCCCTAGTATACATAACTACCAAAAATATTTGCTAGACAGACAACGACCATTTGGCTGAGACCCTGAAGGTCGGGATGGCTCTGATGCCAATTGTAACTACCTCGGTGAATTACGCTCCTAGTTACAAGCCTGGATGAGCAGAAATGGTTGAAATAGTACGGTGGGGCCCAAATGCCACTCACAGGTAGACCTTTCGGCCGTCCCAACCATTTCCAAACATCGGGACAAGAACGGGCGGCGTAATCGGCAGGCGAAGGGATCAACTACATACAGAAATGAGTATGTATGCAAGCCACCATACAACAGTACATCAGAGCCATTCCATCTAAAAAGAAAGGAAATATAGCAACGCCATACGGCAAGATCCAAATATCCTAGATAGATATAATAGTTTAGGATATCTCCTCATACATCAAACAACAGAGTATCAGGCGGAAGCGGAAGACAAAATCCGAGTACGGATAAGAAGAAAATCGGCATAAGATGCCCATAAATAAGCAGATCCCGCCCACAGATCTCACGGATCCCCGTTCCCGGAATCTCTACACCGAATGATCGTTGCCCACATCGTCCGTCTCTTCCACCCAGTATCCGTCTTGCGAGTGTACCTGTTCATCTGAACCAATAATTTATCGTGTGAGACCCTAGGGGTACTCAGCAAGTCTTTATGCCTCTAAAGGGGACACAACCTGGGGTGACGCAATTGCAGCAAAGGATAAACCCTAACAATTCTATAGATACTCGCTAACCATCCGCCTAACCAAAGATAGATGGATGTCCGTGAATAATAACAACAGTTATGACGGTAATCTTAACAGATCCATCCTCCTCCTCGCTTACCGACGAGGAAGCGGACGAACAACCCCCCATCCGTTGGCAGTTTTATTAACCATTCCGTGAGAGTTGCACTATTTACTAGTCAGTTATTTAGTCAAATTAAAAGCGGTACTTTAGTTATTCTTGTCTATGATCGAGAAACTGTGCTCCAAGTCGTCCATAACCGCGGACACGGCTTTCAGAAAGTTTTACCCTGCAGGGGTGCACAAATAGCAACACACACTCGATATGCCTCGGAAAAACCAAATCAAAACCCAACGAGGCAGTCACGACAAAGCGATCACAGGATTCAGAAATATTTCAGGGGGCCACCCCATTAAGCTACCCGCGACGAAGTTGGCCGACTCTGAGACGGACTCAAGGTTTGCGTCAATGGCTGTAAACGACTGGGAACCCGAAAATGTGACTGGGCTTGTCGATACCGCGAAAACACTCCGCTTACCTAAACAGTACAGTGTGCAGTACCTCGCACAATTTAAATAAAGCAGTAAAGCATGGCATAAGTACAGGATAGTAAATAAAACCTCAAACTAGTTTGTGGCCCCAAGAAATAGGAATGAATCAAGCTCTGGCTCAGGGGGGTTCATAAGCCTCCCGGATGTGGATAGCGCGAATATTCAAGGAACAGGAATCAAGTACTCGGGGTCCTACGGGACACAAGTGAGCCTGAAAAACCAAATAGCGAATATGGCTCACCGATGCCACTTTCATTAGTTATCCCATTACTACTCAGGGCAAGTTGTTTAGGTACCTCGTTTTCCATCAGACACTCACATACCCTACACATGCTGTTCTACGACTCGCATGGCTCACACAACTCCTGTAGTAATGGCTCATGGGATGGGGAAACAAGCTTCGGTGGGGTTTAAAAGTAAAGGCTATGCAATACTTGGGATTCAATTTAATGCAATCGCGACTCAACGATGCAAGAATAAGATAGAGGCAATAGGTACTATATGTATGCAAGCATGTGGTAGTGCTTGCCTGGCAGCTCAGTTGAAGCGAGAGAAGGATCTGGGTAGTGCTCCTGGGTCTCTTGATATATCCCCTGCTCAGCGTCTATTCGAAGAAGAACCAAACAAACAAGGGCCAACATAAATAAAGTGCACAAGCATATGAATAAAATGAATCAAGCAAACAATCATGCCATGATGAATGATGCACAATTTTGCATGGCATTAAAGTAGCATGGCATGGGTGAGGTGTGGAATACAAGAATAAATCATTTTATTGAGTTTTGGCCCCATTTTATCCTCATATTAGTTGCTGTATACTTTATATTTATATGATGCATGCTGCAAAACAGATAAAGGAATGCATAAACAGAAAGGTCTCGTCGAGCTAATCATTTTAGACATATTATTTGTTAAATTTGGAGTTATAAAACAAAAGTTATTAATTAATTAAGGAAAAAGGGCATTTTAATGTAATTTTAATTAACTTGGAAAAATAAGTGTTAAAAAATATTTTTTGAATGGCATATTTGAACTCCTCACATTTTTCTGATTTGAAAACATATATTATTTGTATTATTTGGATTTGTATTTTAAAAGTTATTTAAAAACAGAATTAAATTTGAATTTGAATTAAATTTGAAAAGGTTTGAATTTAAACAGATTACAGAAAAGTTTTTGTTACTCAGCCCAGTGCTAGCCAGAGACAATGACAGGTGGGTCCCGAGCTGACTCAGCAGCACACGCGCGCGAAAAGCTTTTGTCACCGCGAGCTAGGCTAGACTAAGAGAATGACAGGTGGGGCCAGGGCGTCCTCGGGGCCACACGCGGGCGCGCCAGCGGGGGCGTGCCACGTGGGAGAGCCCGGGAGCGCGGGTTAAGGGCGTAAAACGGCGGGGGTGTTTTAGCAAATCAAACAGAGAGGCTGACGGTGGGGCTACGCGGACTGTGGGTTTAGCCGAAAAACAGCAAAGGGGTTAAAAGCAAAAAGGAGCGTCGTACTGTTCCTCTTCCTCCGCGGACAGATCGGTGCTCGCGCGAGGCGGGGATTCGAACCTAGGACGCGGGAGTGCGCGCTGCGGGGCGCAACCAGCGCGGTGGGGTGGGGGTTGGTGTCAGGGATGCGGACGGGGCCTAGATAGGGCTTACGCGACGCTACAGCGAGGAGAAAGATCGAGACGCCGGCGCACAGAGGGTGCTCGGCGGTTGGTCCGGCGAATCTAAGGCGTCACGGCGAAGGGGACCATGTCAGGGAGGTCGGGGAGCTCACCGAGAGTTGGTTGACGGTGTTCGATCGGGCAGGAGAGCAGTTGATCGCCGACGAGGCAGAGGCCGGACGGAGCTAGGGTTTCGGCGTCGGCTCGGCGGTGATATCCGGCTCTGGCGCGTCTCCTCCTCGACGGCGGGTACAGGACGATGCAGGGGACCCTCCTCGATCTCCTAGGCCACTTCACGGACGCGCGGCTCGACTGGATCAACGGGACATGGAGAAGGCCGACGGTTCTGCCAGCGATGGGGTAGCGGCGGCGATGGAGAAGAATGAAGGAGGGGAGGGCAGGCGCTTGGGGTGGATCTGGGGCAGAGGGGAGCCAGTGGACGGTGGTAGATAGCAGAGAGGGAGAGGGGGTGCCGTGGGGGAGTGGTGGATGGAAAAGGTGGCTCGGCCACCTTTTTCTCCTCCTCTCCTCACATGCTCGGTCGGGCAGGGGCAGGGCAGGTACATGGGGACTTCCAGGTGGGACCAGAGGCGAGGCCAGGGAGGGTGGCTCGGTGTAGGACCCGCTTGGTAGAGAGAGAGCTAGGGAGAGAGAGGTGAGACTCGGGTAGGGTTAGAGCTAGGCTCGGGTTTGAGCTAGGTTTGGAGCTAGGGTTAGGTGAGAGGGGTATCTCGACCAGGGGGAGGGTGGCTAGGTGGGGTAGCCTTGGCAGGGAGAGAGGCCAAGAGAGGGAGGTGGTAGCTAGGGTAGGTCATGGGTTAGATGGAGGGTTAGGTTTAGGGTTTAGCTTAGGTATAGATTAGGAGAGAGGTTTAGAGAGAGAGGAGAGATTAGATGGAGTGGCCCTTTATGACAAGATCAAGCATGCACTAGACAAGCTCCAACAAGCTCAAGACAAGAAAAGAGAGGGATGTGGTGGTGATGATGGATTTTTGCAAGACAACTAGATCAAGCCAAAGAGAAGGAGAGAAGGAGATAGATGATGATCCACTCAATATTCAAATAAAACCAAAAGCTAGAAAAGGTGGCTCTTGCATGGCCCATGCAAAATATTTATTGCCATGTTGATTCTTGTGAAAACAATATTATTACATGGCATTATTATTATGCATTCCCAAAAATTGGAATAAAGCCAAGCAAAAATAATTAAAGGATGCCCCATGTGGAATAGATGGAGATGACCATGTTTTAGTAAAATTGGGACTAGTGTGTATGTGCCACTAGGCATTTAATAAGCCCAAAAGTATCCAAACATGAAAATAACCTCAACACAACACATATGGAAGCTAGCAAAAGGGTTCCATTCACAAGGCATGCAAAGATGGCCATGTGGCTCTCATATATCAATAATGTGAAAACAACATGATGCCAAGATGAGAGCATGTGGAAAAGAATTGGGTCCATCCCAACCCACATGAGCTAGAGGTAAAACCAATAAGTGCCAAGCTCATATTTAGTTGGATGGTGGAATTATAAGGTGGTGAAAGAAAGGTGGTGGAGTTAATAAGAGATATGCCCCCAACTCAACTTGGGCATTTAAACAATATATCAAGAACCAAATACAATATCAAGAGGCAAATACAATTAATGATGCATATGAGATAAGAACCAAATGGAAAAGGGTTTTATATGATGCTCAAATGCAAGGTGGCATGATGACATGAGCATGATATAATGATGATGCAACAATTTTATATTTGAAGTAGCCATTATATTACTAGACCAAGTAGCATTACAATTGTTAGACAATTGGGATGCTACAATCCATATGTGGTCTGTGAAAAGAACAAACATTTAAATGAAACTGGTGGATCCATATGTGGTCTATGAAAAGAACACACATGCAATGACACTAGTGGATCCATATGTGGTCTGTGAAAAGAACAGACATGCAATAACACTGGTGGATCCATATGTGGTGTGTGAAAAGAACACACATGAAAAGACACAAGTGGATCCATATGTGGTCTGTAAAAAGAATAGACATGCAATGACACTGGTGGATCCATATGTGGTGTGTGAAAAGAACACACATGCACTGACACTGGTGGATCCATATGTGGTAAATGAAAAGAACACACATGCAATGACACTAGTGGATCCATATGTGGTATGTCAAAAGAACACACATGAAATGACACTGGTGGATCCATATGTGGTATGTGAAAAGAACACATATGCAATGACTCTGGTGGATCCATATGTGGTATGTGAAAAGAACACACATGCAATGATACTCTGGTGGATCCATATGGGGTCTGCGAAAAGAACACACATGCAATGACACTGGTGGATCCATATGTGGTCTGTGAAAAGAACAGACATGAAATGACACTGGTGGATCCATATGTGGTATGTGAAAAGAACATACATGCAATGACAATGGTGGTTCCATATGTGGTATGTGAAAAGAACACACATGCAATAACAAAGGTGGTTCCAAATATGGTATGTGAAAAGAACACACATGCAATGACACTGGTGGATCCATATGTGGTCTGTGAAAAGAACACACATGCAATGAGACTGGTGGATTCAAATGTGGTCTGTGAAAAGAACACGCATGCAATGAACTCTGGTGGATTCATATGGGGCCTGTGAAAATAACAAACATGCAATGACTCTGGTGGATCCATATGTGGTCTGTGAAAAGAACACACATGCAATGAACTCTGGTGGATCCATATGGGGTCTGTGAAACCAACACACATGCAATGACACTAGTGGCTCCATATGTGGTCTGTGAAAAGAACACACATACAATGACTCTAGTTGTGGTTAATGAAAAGAACACACATGCAATGAACTCTGGCTGATCCATATGTGGTCTGTGAAAAGAACACACATGCAACGACGCTGGTGGATCCATATGTGGTCTGTGAAAAGAACAAACATTTCAATGATACTGGTGGATCCATATGTGGTCTGTGAAAAGAAGAGACATGCAATGACACTAGTGGATCCATATAGGGTCTGTGAAAAGAACACACATGCAATGACACTGGTGGTTCCATATGTGGTCTGTGAAAAGAACAGACATGAAATGACTCTAGCTATGGTTAATGAAAAGAACACACATGCAATGAACTCTGGTTGATCCATATGTGGTCTGTGAAAACAACAAACAGGCAATGACAATGGTGTATCCATATGTGGTGTGTGAAAAGAACAAACATTTCAATGACACTTGTGCATCCATACGTGGTCTGTGGAAAGAATAGACATGCAATGACACTGGTGGTTCCAGATGTGGTCTGTGAAAAGAACACACATGCAATGACTCTGGTGGATCCATATGTGGTCTGTGAAATGAACACACATGCAATGACAATGGTGGTTCCAAATATGGTCTGTGAAAAGAACACACATGCAATGACACTAGTGGATCCATATATGGTCTGTGAAAAGAACACACATGCAATGAACACTGGTGGATCCATATCGGGTCTGAGAAAAGAGCACACATGCAATGACACTGGTGGATCCAAATGTGGTCTGTGAAAATAACACACATGAAATAAACTCTGGGATCCATATGGGGTCTGTGAAAAGAACACACATGCAATGACACTGGTGGTTCCATATGTGGTCTGTGAAAAGAACACACATGCAATAACTCTAGCCGTGGTATATGAAAAGACCACCCATGCAATGAACTCTGGTTGATCCATATGTGGTCTGTGAAAAGAACAAACATGCAATGACAATGGTGTATCCATATGTGGTGTGTGAAAAGAACAAATATTTCAATGACACTGGTGGATCCATATGTGGTCTGTGAAAAGAATAGACATGCAATGACAATGGTGGTTCCAAAAATGGTCTGTGAAAAGAACACACATGCAATGAAAATAGTGGATCCATATGTGGTCTGTGAAAAGAACACACATGAAATAAACTCTAGGGGATCCATATGGGGTCTGTGAAAAGAACACACATGCAATGACACTGGTGGTTCCATATGTGGTCTGTGAAAAGAACACACATGCAATGACTCTGGTGGATCCATATGTGGTAAATGAAAAGGACACACAAGCAATGACACTGGTGGATCCATATGTGGTAAGTCAAAAGAATAGACATGCAATGACACTTGTGGATCCATATGTGGTGTGTGAAAAGAACACACATGCAATGACACTGGTGGATCCATATGTGGTAAGTCAAAAGAATAGACATGCAATGACACTTGTGGATCCATATGTGGTGTGTGAAAAGAACACACATGCACTGACACTGGTGGATCCATATGTGGTAAATGAAAAGAACACACATGCAATGACACTGGTGGATCCATATGTGGTATGTCAAAAGAACACACATGAAATGACACTGTTGGATCCATATGTGGTATGTGAAAGGACACATATGCAATGACTCTGGTGGATCCATATGTGGTATGTGAAAAGAACACACATGCAATGATACTCTGGTGGATCCATATGGGGTCTGTGAAAAGAACACACATGCAATGACACTAGTGGATCCATATGTGGTCTGTGAAAAGAACAGACATGAAATGACACTGGTGGATCCATATGTGGTATGTGAAAAGAACATACATGAAATGACAAATGGTGGTTCCATATGTTGTATGTGAAAAGAACACACATGCAATAACAAAGGTGGTTCCAAATATGGTATGTGAAAAGAACACACATGCAATGACACTGGTGGATCCATATGTGGTCTGTGAAAAGAACACACATGCAATGAGACTGGTGGATCCAAATGTGGTCTGTGGAAAGAACACGCATGCAATGAACTCTAGTGGATCCATATGGGGCCTGTGAAAAGAACAAACATGCAATGACTCTGGTGGATCCATATGTGGTCTGTGAAAAGAACACACATGCAATGAACTCTGGTGGATCCATATGGGGTCTGTGAAACCAACACACATGCAATGACACTAGTGGCTCCATATGTGGTCTATGAAAAGAACATACATACAATGACTCTAGTTGTGGTTAATGAAAAGAACACACATGCAATGAACTCTTGTTGATCCATATGTGGTCTGTGAAAAGAACACACATGCAACGACGCTGGTGGATCCATATGTGGTCTGTGAAAAGAACAAACATTTCAATGACACTGGTGGATCCATATGTGGTCTGTGAAAAGAATAGACATGCAATGACACTAGTGGATCCATATAGGGTCTGTGAAAAGAACACACATGCAATGACACTCGTGGTGCCATATGTGGTCTGTGAAAAGAACAGACATGAAATGACTCTAGCTATGGTTAATGAAAAGAACACACATGCAATGAACTCTGGTTGATCCATATGTGGTCTGTGAAAACAACAAACAGGCAATGACAATGGTGTATCCATATGTGATCCGTGAAAAGAATAGACATGCAATGACACTGGTGGTTCCAGATGTGGTCTGTGAAAAGAACACACATGCAATGACTCTGGTGGATCCATATGTGGTCTGTGAAATGAACACACATGCAATGACAATGGTGGTTCCAAATATGGTCTGTGAAAAGAACACACATGCAATGACACTAGTGGATCCATATATGGTCTGTGAAAAGAACACACATGCAATGAACACTGGTGGATCCATATTGGGTCTGTGAAAAGAGCACACATGCAATGACAGTGGTGGATCCAAATGTGGTCTGTGAAAAGAACACACATGAAATAAACTCTGTGATCCATATGGGGTCTGTGAAAAGAACACACATGCAATGACACTGGTGGTTCCATATGTGGTCTGTGAAAAGAACACACATGCAATAAGTCTAGCCGTGGTAAATGAAAACACCACGCATGCAATGAACTCTGGTTGATCCATATGTGGTCTGTGAAAAGAACAAAAATGCAATGACAATGGTGTATCCATATGTGGTGTGTGAAAAGAACAAACATTTCAATGACACTGGTGAAAAGAATAGACATGCAATGACAATGGTGGTTCCAAATATGGTCTGTGAAAAGAACACACATGCGATGAAAATATTGGATCCATATGTGGTCTGTGAAAAGAACACACATGAAATAAACTCTAGGGGATCCATATGGGGTCTGTGAAAAGAACACACATGCAATGACACTGGTGGTTCCATATGTGGTCTGTGAAAAGAACACGCATGCAATGACTCTAGTGGATCCATATGTGGTAAATGAAAAGGACACACATGCAATGACACTGGTGGATCCATATGTGGTATGTCAAAAGAACACACATGAAATGACACTGGTGGATCCATATGTGGTATGTGAAAAGAACACATATGCAATGACTCTGGTGGATCCATAGGTGGTATGTGAAAAGAACACACATGCAATGATACTCTGGTGGATCCATATGGGGTCTGTGAAAAGAACACACATGCAATGACACTGGTGGATCCATATGTGGTCTGTGAAAAGAACATACATGAAATGACACTGGTGGATCCATATGTGGTCTGTGAAAAGAACATACATGCAATGACAATGGTGGTTCCATATGTGGTATGTGAAAAGAATACACATGCAATAACAAAGGTGGTTCCAAATATGGTATGTGAAAAGAACACACATGCAATGACACTGGTGGATCCATATGTGGTCTGTGAAAAGAACACACATGCAATGACACTGGTGGATCCAAATGGGGTCTGTTCAAAGAACACGCATGCAATGAACTCTGGTGGATCCATATGGGGCCTATGAAAAGAACAAACATGCAATGACTCTGGTGGATCCATATGTGGTCTGTGAAAAGAACACACATGCAATGAACTCTGGTGGATCCATATGGGGTCTATGAAACGAACACACATACAATGACACTAGTGGCTCCATATGTGGTTTGTGAAAAGAACACACATACAATGACTCAAGTTGTGGTTAATGAAAAGAACACACATGCAATGAACTCTGGTTGATCCATATGTGGTCTGTGAAAAGAACACACATGCTACGATGCTGGTGGATCCATATGTGGTCTGTGAAAAGAACAAACATTTCAATGACACTGGTGGATCCATATGTGGTCTGTGAAAAGAACAGACATGCAATGATACTAGTGGATCCATATGTGGTGTGTGAAAAGAACACACATGCAATGACACTGGTGGATCCATATGTGGTCAATGGAAAGAACACACATGCAATGACACTGGTGGATCCATATGTGGTCTGTGAAAAGAACACACATGCAATGACTCTGGTGGATCCATATGTGGTCTGTGAAAAGAACAAACATGCAATAATACCGGTGGATCCATATGTGGTCTGTGAAAAGAACACACATGCAATGACACTCGTGGATCCATCTGTGGTCTGTGAAAAGAACAGACATGCAATGACACTGGTGGATCCATATGTGGTCTACAAAAGGAACACACATGCAATGACACTGGTAGATCCATATGTGGTCTATGAAAAGAACACACATGAAATGAAACTAGTGGATCCATATGTGGTCTGTGAAAAGAACACACATGCAATGACACTGGTGGATCCATATGTGGTCTATGAAAAGAACAAACATGCAATGACACTAGTGGATCCATATATGGTCTGTGAAAAAACACACATGCCATGACATTGGTGGATCCATATGTGGTCTGTGAAAAGAACACACATGCAATGACACTAGTGGATCCATATGTGGTCTATGAAAAGAATAGACATGCAATGACACTGGTGGATTCATATGTGGTCTGTGAAAAGAACACGCATGCAATGACACTAGTGGATCCATATGTGGTCTATGAAAAGAAAACACATGCAATGAACTCTGGTGGATCCATATGTGGTGTGTGAAAAGAACACACATGAAATGACAATGGTGGATCCATATGTGGTTTGTGAAAAGAATAGACATGCAATGACACCGGTGGATCCATATGTTGTGTGTGAAAAGAACACACATCCAATGACACTGGTGGATCCATATGTCGTAAATGAAAAGAACACACATGCAATGACACTGGTGGTTCCATATGTGGTCTGTGAAAAGAATACACATGCAATGACAATGGTGGTTCCATATGTGGTATGTGAAAAGAACACACATGCAATAACAAAAGTGGTTCCAAATATGGTATGTGAAAATAACACACATGCAATGACATTGGTGGATCCATATGTGGTGTGTGAATAGAACACACATGCAATGACACTGGTGGATCCAAATGTGGTATGTGAAAAGAACACACATGGAATGAACTCTGGTGGATCCATATGGGGCCTGTGAAAAGAACAAACATGCAATGACTCTGGTGGATCCATATGTGGTCTGTGAAAAGAACACACATGCAATGAACTCTGGTGGATCCATATGGGGCCTGTGAAAAGAACAAACATGCAATGACACCGGTGGATCCATATGTGGTCTGTGAAAAGAATAGACATGCAATGACACTGGTGGATCAATATTTGGTCTGTCAAAAGAACACACATGGAATGACACTGGTGGATCCATATGTGGTATGTGAAAATAACACATATGCAATGACTCTGGTTGATCCATATGTGGTATGTGAAAAGAACACACATGCAATGATACTCTGGTGGATCCATATGGGGTCTGTGAAAAGAACACACATGCAATGAACTCTGGTGGATCCATATGGGGTCTGTGAAACGAACACACATGCAATGACACTAGTGGCTCCATATGTGGACTATGAAAAGAACACACATACAATGACTCTAGTTGTGGTTAATGAAAAGAACACACATGCAATGAACTCTGGTTGATCCATATGTGGTCTGTGAAAAGAACACACATGCAACGACGCTGGTGGATCCATATGTGGTCTGTGAAAAGAACAAACATTTCAATGACACTGGTGGATCCATATGTGGTTTGTGAAAAGAATAGACATGCAATGACACTAGTGGATACATATAGGGTCTGTGAAAAGAACACACATGCAATGACACTGGTGGTTCCATATGTGGTCTGTGAAAAGAACACACATGAAATGACTCTAGCTATGGTTAATGAAAAGAACACACATGCAATGAACTCTGGTTGATCCATATGTGGTCTGTGAAAACAACAAATAGGCAATGACAATGGTGTATGCATATGTGGTGTGTCAAAAGAACAAACATTTCAATGACACTTGTGGATCCATATGTGGTCTCTGAAAAGAATAGACATGCAATGACACTGGTGGTTCCAGATGTGGTCTGTGAAAAGAACACACATGCAATGAATCTGGTGGATCCATATGTGGTCTGTGAAATCAACACACATGCAATGACAATGGTGGTTCCAAATATGGTTTGTGAAAAGAACACACATGCAATGCCACTAGTGGATCCATATATGGTCTGTGAAAAGAACACACATGCAATGAACACTGGTGGATCCATATCGGGTCTGTGAAAAGAGCACACATGCAATGACACTGGTGGATCCAAAAGTGTTCTGTGAAAAGAACACACATGAAATAAACTCTGGGATCCATATGGGGTCTGTGAAAAGAACACACATGCAATGACACTGGTGGTTCCATATGTGGTCTGTGAAAAGAACACACATGCAATAACTCTAGCCGTGGTAAATGAAAAGACCACGCATGCAATGAACTCTGGTTGATCCATATGTGGTCTGTAAAAAGAACACACATGTAATGACACTGGTGGATCCATATGTGGTCTGTGAAAAGAACAAACATTTCAATGAAACTGGTGGATCCATATGTGGTCTGTGAAAAGAACACACATGCAATGACACTAGTGGATCCATATGTGGTCTGTGAAAAGAACAGACATGCAATGACACTGGTGGATCCATATCTGGTGTGTGAAAAGAACACACATGAAATGACATTGGTGGATCCATATGTGGTCTGTGAAAAGATTAGACATGCAATGACACTGGTGGATCCATATGTGGTTTGTGAAAAGAACACACGTGCACTGACACCGGTGGATCCATATGTGGTAAATGAAAAGGACACACATGCAATGGCACTGGTGGATCCATATGTGGTATGTCAAAAGAACACACATGAAATGACACTGGTGGATCCATATGTGGTATGTGAAAAGAACACATATGCAATGACTCTGGTGGATCCATACGTGGTATGTGAAAAGAACACACATGCAATGATACTCTGGTGGATCCATATGGGGTCTGTGAAAAGAACACACATGCAATGACACTGGTGGATCCATATGTGGTCTGTGAAAAGAACAGACATGAAATGACACTGGTGGATCCATATGTGGTCTGTGAAAAGAACATACATGCAATGACAATGGTGGTTCCATATGTGGTATGTGATAAGAACACACATGCAATAACAAAGGTGGTTCCAAATATGGTATGTGAAAAGAACACACATGCAATGACACTAGTGGATCCATATGTGGTCTGTGAAAAGAACACACATGCAATGACACTAGTGGATCCAAATGTGGTCTATGAAAAGAACACGCATGCAATGAACTCTGGTGGATCCATATGGGGCCTGTGAAAAGATCAAACATGCAATGACTCTGGTGGATCCATATGTGGTCTGTGAAAAGAACACACATGCAATGAACTCTGGTGGATCCATATGGGGTGTGTGAAACGAACACACATGCAATGATACTAGTGGCTCCATATGTGGTATGTGAAAAGAACACACATACAATGACTCTAGTTTTGGTTAATGAAAAGAACACACATGCAATGAACTCTGGTTGCTCCATATGTGGTCTGTGAAAAGAACACACATGCAACGACGCTGGTGGATCCATATGTGGTCTGTGAAAAGAACAAACATTTCAATGACACTGGTGGATCCATATGTGGTCTGTGAAAAGAACAGACATGCAATGACACTAGTGGATCCATATGTGGTGTGTGAAAAGAACACACATGCAATGACACTGGTGGATCCATATGTGGTAAATGAAAAGAACACACATGCAATGACACTGGTGGATCCATATGTGGTCTGTGAAAAGAACACACATGCAATGACTCTGGTGGATCCATATGTGGTCTGTGAAAAGAACAAACATGCAATGATACCGGTGGATCCATATGTGGTCTGTGAAAAGAACACACATGCAATGACACTCGTGGATCCATCTGTGGTCTGTGAAAAGAACAGACATGCAATGGCACTGCTGGATCCATATGTGGTCTACAAAAGGAACACACATGCAATGACACTGGTGGATCCATATGTGGTCTGTGAAAAGAACAGACATGAAAGGACACTGGTGGATCCATATGTGGTATGTGAAAAGAACATACATGAAATGACAATGGTGGTTCCATATGTGGTATGTGAAAAGAACACACATGCAATAACAAAGGTGGTTCCAAATATGGTATGTGAAAAGAACACACATGCAATGACACTGGTGGATCCATATGTGGTCTGTGAAAAGAACACACATGCAATGAACTCTGGTGGATCCATATGGGGTCTGTGAAACCAACACACATGCAATGACACTAGTGGCTCCATATGTGGTCTATGAAAAGAACACACATACAATGACTCTAGTTGTGGTTAATGAAAAGAACACACATGCAATGAACTCTTGTTGATCCATATGTGGTCTGTGAAAAGAACACACATGCAACGACGCTGGTCGATCCATATGTGGTCTGTGAAAAGAACAAACAATTCAATGACACTGGTGGATCCATATGTGGTCTGTGAAAAGAATAGACATGCAATGACACTACTGGATCCATATAGGGTCTGTGAAAAGAACACACATGCAATGACACTCGTGGTGCCATATGTGGTCTGTGAAAAGAACAGACATGAAATGATTCTAGCTATGGTTAATGAAAAGAACACACATGCAATGAACTCTGGTTGATCCATATGTGGTCTGTGAAAACAACAAACAGGCAATGACAATGGTGTGTCCATATGTGGTGTGTGAAAAGAACAAACATTTCAATGACACTTGTGGATCCATACGTGGTCTGTGAAAAGAATAGACATGCAATGACACTGGTGGTTCCCGATGTGGTCTGTGAAATACACACATGCAATGACTCTGGTGGATCCATATGTGGTCTGTGAAATGAACACACATGCAATGACAATGGTGGTTACAAATATGGTCTGTGAAAAGAACACACATGCAATGACACTAGTGGATCCATATATGGTCTGTGAAAAGAACACACATGCAATGAACACTGGTGGATCCATATCGGGTCTGTGAAAAGAGCACACATGCAATGACACTGGTGGATCCAAATGTGGTCTGTGAAAAGAACACACATGAAATAAACTCTGGGATCCATATGGGGTCTGTGAAAAGAACACACATGCAATGACACTGGTGGTTCCATATGTGGTCTGTGAAAAGAACACACATGCAATAAGTCTAGCCGTGGTAAATGAAAAGACCACGCATGCAATGAACTCTGGTTGATCCATATGTGGTATGTGAAAAGAACAAAAATGCAATGACAATGGTGTATCCATATGTGGTGTGTGAAAAGAACAAACATTTCAATGACATTGGTGGATCCATATGTGGTCTGTGAAAAGAATAGACATGCAATGACAATGGTGGTTCCAAATATGGTCTGTGAAAAGAACACACATGCAATGAAAATAGTGGATCCATATGTGGTCTGTGAAAAGAACACACATGAAATAAACTCTAGGGGATCCATATGGGGTCTGTGAAAAGAACACACATGCAATGCCACTGGTTTTTCCATTTGTGGTCTGTGAAAAGAACACGCATGCAATGACTCTAGTGGATCCATATGTGGTAAATGAAAAGGACACACATGCAATGACACTGGTGGATCCATATGTGGTATGTCAAAAGAACACACATGAAATCACACTGGTGGATCCATATGTGGTATGTGAAAAGAACACATATGCAATGACTCTGGTGGATCCATACGTGGTATGTGAACACACATGCAATGATACTCTGGTGGATCCATATGGGGTCTGTGAAAAGAACACACATGCAATGTCACTGGTGGATCCATATGTGGTTTGTGAAAAGAACATACATGAAATGACACTGGTGGATCCAAATGTGGTATGTGAAAAGAACATACATGCAATGACAATGGTGGTTCCATATGTGGTATGTGAAAAGAACACACATGCAATAAGAAAGGTGGTTCCAAATATGGTATGTGAAAAGAACACACATGCAATGACACTGGTGGATCCATATGTGGTTTGTGAAAAGAACACACATGCAATGACACTAGTGGATCCAAATGGGGTCTGTGAAAAGAACACGCATGCAATGAACTCTGGTGGATCCATATGGGGCCTGTGAAAAGAACAAACATGCAATGACTCTGGTGGATCCATATGTGGTCTGTGAAAAGAACACACATGCAATGAACTCTGGTGGATCCATATGGGGTCTGTGAAACGAACACACATGCAATGACACTAGTGGCTCCATATGTGGTCTGTGAAAAGAACACACATACAATGACTCTAGTTGTGGTTAATGAAAAGAACACACATGCAATGAACTCTGGTTGATCCATATGTGGTCTTTGAAAAGAACAGACATGCAATGATACTAGTGGATCCATATGTGGTGTGTGAAAAGAACACACATGCAATTACACTGGTGGATCCATATGTGGTAAATGAAAAGAACACACATGCAATGACACTGGTGGATCCATATGTGGTCTGTGAAAAGAACACACATGCAATGACTCTGGTTGATCCATATGTGGTCTGTGAAAAGAACAAAAATGCAATGACAATGGTGTATCCATATGTGGTGTGTGAAAAGAACAAACATTTCAATGACATTGGTGGATCCATATGTGGTCTGTGAAAAGAATAGACATGCAATGACAATGGTGGTTCCAAATATGGTCTGTGAAAAGAACACACATGCAATGAAAAATAGTGGATCCATATGTGGTCTGTGAAAAGAACACACATGAAATAAACTCTAGGGGATCCATATGGGGTCTGTGAAAAGAACACACATGCAATGACACTGGTTTTTCCATATGTGGTCTGTGAAAAGAACACGCATGCAATGACTCTAGTGGATCCATATGTGGTAAATGAAAAGGACACACATGCAATGACACTTGTGGATCCATATGTGGTATGTCAAAAGAACACACATGAAATGACACTGGTGGATCCATATGTGGTATGTGAAAAGAACACATATGCAATGACTCTGGTGGATCCATACGTGGTATGTGAAAAGAACACACATGCAATGATACTCTGGTGGATCCATATGGTGTCTGTGAAAATTACACACATGCAATGACACTGGTGGATCCATATGTGGTTTGTGAAAAGAACATACATGAAATGACACTGGTGGATTCATATGTGGTCTGTGAAAAGAACATACATGCAATGACAATGGTGGTTCCATATGTGGTATGTGAAAAGAACACACATGCAATAAGAAAGGTGGTTCCAAATATGGTATGTGAAAAGAACACACATGCAATGACACTGGTGGATCCATATGTGGTCTGTGAAAAGAACACACATGCAATGACACTGGTGGATCCAAATGGGGTCTGTGAAAAGAACACGCATGCAATGAACTCTGGTGGATCCATATGGGGCCTGTGAAAAGAACAAACATGCAATGACTCTAGTGGATCCATATGTGGTCTGTGAAAAGAACACACATGCAATGAACTCTGGTGGATCCATATGGGGTCTGTGAAACGAACACACATGCAATGACACTAGTGGCTCCATATGTGGTCTGTGAAAAGAACACACATACAATGACTCTAGTTGTGGTTAATGAAAAGAACACACATGTAATGAATTCTGGTTGATCCATATGTGGTCTGTGAAAAGAACAGACATGCAATGATACTAGTGGATCCATATGTGGTGTGTGAAAAGAACACACATGCAATTACACTGGTGGATCCATATGTGGTAAATGAAAAGAACACACATGCAATGACACTGGTGGATCCATATGTGGTCTGTGAAAAGAACACACATGCAATGACTCTGGTGGATCCATATGTGGTCTGTGAAAAGAACAAACATGCAATGATACCGGTGGATCCATATGTGGTCTGTGAAAAGAACACACATGCAATGACACTCGTGGATCCATCTGTGGTCTGTGAAAAGAACAGACATGCAATGACACTGGTGGATCCATATGTGGTCTACAAAAGGAACACACATGCAATGACACTGGTAGATCCATATGTGGTCTATGAAAAGAACACACATGAAATGAAACTGGTGGATCCATATGTGGTCTGTGAAAAGAACACACATGCAATGACACTGGTCGATCCATATGTGGTCTATGAAAAGAACAAACATGCAATGACACTAGTGGATCCATATATGGTCTGTGAAAAAACACACATGCCATGACATTGGTGGATCCATATGTGGTCTATGAAAAGAACACACATGCAATGACAATGGTGGTTCCATATGTGGTCTGTGAAAAGAACACACATGCAATGACACTAGTGGATCCATATGTGGTCTATGAAAAGAACAGACATGCAATGACACTGGTGGATCCATATGTGGTCTGTGAAAAGAACACGCATGCAATCACACTAGTGGATCCATATGTGGTCTATGAAAAGAACGCACATGCAATGAACTTTGGTGGATCCATATGTGGTGTGTGAAAAGAATACACATGAAATGACAATGGTGGATCCATATGTGGTCTGTGAAAAGAATAGACATGCAATGACACTGGTGGATCCATATGTCGTAAATGAAAAGAACACACATGCAATGACACTGGTGGTTCCATATGTGGTCTGTGAAAAGAATACACATGCAATGACAATGGTGGTTCCATATGTGGTATGTGAAAAGAACACACATGCAATAACAAAGGTGGTTCCAAATATGGTATGTGAAAATAACACACATGCAATGACATTGGTGGATCCATATGTGGTGTGTGAATAGAACACACATGCAATGACACTGGTGGATCCAAATGTGGTATGTGAAAAGAACACACACGGAATGAACTCTGGTGGATCCATATGGGGCCTGTGAAAAGAACAAACATGCAATGACTCTGGTGGATCCATATGTGGTCTGTGAAAAGAACACACATGCAATGAACTCTGGTGGATCCATATGGGGCCTGTGAAAAGAACAAACATGCAATGACACCGGTGGATCCATATGTGGTCTGTGAAAAGAATAGACATGCAATGACACTGGTGGATCAATATTTGGTCTGTCAAAAGAACACACATGGAATGACACTGGTGGATCCATATGTGGTATGTGAAAAGAACACATATGCAATGACTCTGGTTGATCCATATGTGGTATGTGAAAAGAACACACATGCAATGATACTCTGGTGGATCCATATGGGGTCTCTGAAAAGAACACACATGCAATGAACTCTGGTGGATCCATATGGGGTCTGTGAAATGAACACACATGCAATGACACTAGTGGCTCCATATGTGGTCTATGAAAAGAACAGACATACAATGACTCTAGTTGTGGTTAATGAAAAGAACACACATGCAATGAACTTTGGTTGATCCATATGTGGTCTGTGAAAAGAACACACATGCAACGACGCTGGTGGATCCATATGTGGTCTGTGAAAAGAACAAACATTTCAATGACACTGGTGGATCCATATGTGGTTTATGAAAAGAACAGACATGCAATGACACTAGTGGATACATATAGGGTCTGTGAAAAGAACACACATGCAATGACACTGGTGGTTCCATATGTGGTATGTGAAAAGAACACACATGAAATGACTCTAGCTATGGTTAATGAAAAGAACACACATGCAATGAACTCTGGTTGATCCATATGTGGTCTGTGAAAATAACAAACAGGCAATGACAATGGTGTATGCATATGTGGTGTGTCAAAAGAACAAACATTTCAATGACACTTGTGGATCCATACGTGGTCTGTGAAAAGAATAGACATGCAATGACACTGGTGGTTCCAGATGTGGTCTGTGAAAAGAACACACATGCAATGACTCTGGTGGATCCATATGTGGTCTGTGAAATCAACACACATGCAATGACAATGGTGGTTCCAAATATGGTTTGTGAAAAGAACACACATGCAATGCCACTAGTGGATCCATATATGGTCTGTGAAAAGAACACACATGCAATGAACACTGGTGGATCCATATCGGGTCTGTGAAAAGAGCACACATGAAATGACACTGGTGGATCCAAATGTGTTCTGTGAAAAGAACACACATGAATTAAACTCTGGGATCCATATGGGGTCTGTGACAAGAACACACATGCAATGACACTGGTGGTTCCATATGTGGTCTGTGAAAAGAACACCCATGCAATAACTCTAGCCGTGGTAAATGAAAAGACCACGCATGCAATGAACTCTGGTTGATCCATATGTGGTCTGTGAAAAGAACACACATGTAATGACACTGGTGGATCCATATGTGGTCTGTGAAAAGAACAAACAATTCAATGAAACTGGTGGATCCATATGTGGTCTGTGAAAAGAACACACATGCAATGACACTAGTGGATCCATATGTGGTCTGTGAAAATAACAGACATGCAATGACACTGGTGGATCCATATCTGGTGTGTGAAAAGAACACACATGAAATGACACTGGTGGATCCATATGTGGTCTGTGAAAAGATTAGACATGCAATGACACTGGTGGATCCATATGTGGTGTGTGAAAAGAACACACGTGCACTGACACCGGTGGATCCATATGTGGTAAATGAAAAGGACACACATGCAATGACACTGGTGGATCCATATGTGTTATGTCAAAAGAACACACATGAAATGACAGTGGTGGATCCATATGTGGTATGTGAAAAGAACACATATGCAATGACTCTGGTGGATCCATACGTGGTATGTGAAAAGAACACACATGCAATGATACTCTGGTGGATCCATATGGGGTCTGTGAAAAGAACACACATGCAATGACACTGGTGGATCCATATGTGGTCTGTGAAAAGAACAGACATGAAATGACACTGGTGGATCCATATGTGGTCTGTGAAAAGAACATACATGCAATGACAATGGTGGTTCCATATGTGGTATGTGAAAAGAACACACATGCAATAACAAAGGTGGTTCCAAATATGGTATGCGAAAAGAACACACATGCAATGACACTAGTGGATCCATATGTGGTCTGTGAAAAGAACCCACATGCAATGACACTGGTGGATCCAAATGTGGTCTGTGAAAAGAACACGCATGCAATGAACTCTGGTGGATCCATATGGGGCCTGTGAAAAGAACAAACATGCAATGACTCTGGTGGATCCATATGTGGTCTGTGAAAAGAACACACATGCAATCAACTCTGGTGGATCCATATGGGGTCTGTGAAACGAACACACATGCAATGATACTAGTGGCTCCATATGTGGTATGTGAAAAGAACACACATACAATGACTCTAGTTGTGGTTAATGAAAAGAACACACATGCAATGAACTCTGGTTGATCCATATGTGGTCTATGAAAAGAACACACATGCAACGACGCTGGTGGATCCATATGTGGTCTGTGAAAAGAACAAACATTTCACTGACACTGGTGGATCCATATGTGGTCTGTGAAAAGAACAGACATGCAATGACACTAGTGGATCCATATGTGGTGTGTGAAAAGAACACACATGCAATGACACTGGTGGATCCATATGTGGTAAATGAAAAGAACACACATGCAATGACACTGGTGGATCCATATGTGGTCTGTGAAAAGAACACACATGCAATGACTCTGGTGGATCCATATGTGGTCTGTGAAAAGAACAAACATGCAATGATACCGGTGGATCCATATGTGGTCTGTGAAAAGAACACACATGCAATGACACTCGTGGATCCATCTGTGGTCTATGAAAAGAATAGACATGCAATGGCACTACTGGATCCATATGTGGTCTACAAAAGGAACACACATGCAATGACACTAGTAGATAAATATGTGGTCTATGAAAAGAACACACATGAAATGCCACTGGTGGATCCATATGTGGTCTGTGAAAAGAACACACATGCAATGACACTGGTGGATCCATATGTGTTCTACGAAAAGAACAAACATGCAATGACACTAGTGGATCCATATATGGTCTGTGAAAAAACACACATGCCATGACATTGGTGGATCCATATGTGGTCTGTGAAAAGGACACACATGCAATGACAATGGTGGTTCCATATGTGGTATGTGAAAAGAACACACATGCAATGACACTAGTGGATCCATATGTGGTCTATGAAAAGAACAGACATGCAATGACACTGGTGGATCCATATGTGGTATGTGAAAATAACACGCATGCAATGACACTGGTCGATCCATATGTGGTCTATGAAAAGAACACACATGCAATGAACTCTGGTGGATCCATATGTGGTGTGTGAAAAGAACACACATGAAATGACACTGGTGGATCCATATGTGGTTTGTGGAAAGAATAGACATGCAATGACACTGGTGGATCCATATGTTGTGTGTGAAAAGAACACACATGCAATGACACTGGTGGATCCATATGTCGTAAATGAAAAGAACACACATCCAATGACACTGGTGGTTCCATTTGTGGTCTGTGAAAAGAATACACATGCAATGACAATGGTGGTTCCATATGTGGTATGTGAAAAGAACACACATGCAATAACAAAGGTGGTTCCATATGTGGAATATGAAAAGAACACACATGCAATAACGAAGGTGGTTCCAAATATGGTACCTGAAAATAACACACATGCAATGACGTTGGTGGATCCATATGTGGTCTGTGAATAGAACACACATGCAATGACACTGGTGGATCCAAATGTGGTCTATGAAAAGAACACAGATGCAATGAACTCTGGTGGATCCATATGGGGCCTGTGAAAAGAACAAACATGCAATGACTCTGGTGGATCCATATGTGGTCTGTGAAAAGAACACATATGCAATGAACTCTGGTGGATCCATATGGGGCCTGTGAAAAGAACAAACATGCAATGACACTGGTGGATCCATATGTGGTCTGTGAAAAGAATAGACATGCAATGACACTGGTGGATCCACATGTGGTCTGTCAAAAGAACACACATGAAATGAACTCTGGTTGATCCATATGTGGTCTGTGAAAAAACACACATGCAACGACGTTGGTGCATCCATATGTGGTCTGTGAAAAGAACAAACATTTCAATGACACTGGTGGATCCATATGTGGTTTGTGAAAAGAATAGACATGCAATGACACTAGTGGATACATATAGGGTCTGTGAAAAGAACACACATGCAATGACACTAGTGGTTCCATATGTGGTCTGTGAAAAGAACACACATGAAATGACTCTAGCTATGGTTAAAGAAAAGAACACACATGCAATGAACTCTGGTTGATCCATATGTGGTCTGTGAAAACAACAAACAGGCAATGACAATGGTGTATGCAAATGTGGTGTGTCAAAAGAACAAACATTTCAATAACACTTGTGGATCCATACGTGGTCTGTGAAAAGAATAGACATGCAATGACACTGGTGGTTCCAGATGTGGTCTGTGAAAAGAACACACATGCAATGACTCTGGTGGATCCATATGTGGTCTGTGAAATCAACACACATGCAATGACAATGGTGGTTCCAAATATGGTTTGTGAAAAGAACACACATGCAATGCCACTAGTGGATCCATATATGGTCTGTGAAAAGAACACACATGCAATGAACACTGGTGGATCCATATCGGGTCTGTGAAAAGAGCACACATGCAATGACATTGGTGGATCCAAATGTGTTCTGTGAAAAGAACACACATGAAATAAACTCTGGGATCCATATGGGGTCTGTGAAAAGTACACACATGCAATGACACTAGTGGTTCCATATGTGGTCTGTGAAAAGAACACACATGCAATAACTCTAGCCGTGGTAAATGAAAAGACCACGCATGCAATGAACTCTGGTTGATCCATATGTGGTCTGTGAAAAGAACACACATGTAATGACACTGGTGGATCCATATGTGGTCTGTGAAAAGAACAAACATTTCAATGAAACTGGTGGATCCATATGTGGTCTGTGAAAAGAACACAAATGCAATGACACTAGTGGATCCATATGTGGTCTGTGAAAAGAACAGACATGCAATGACACTGGTGGATCCATATCTGGTGTGTGAAAAGAACACACATGAAATGACACTGGTGGATCCATATGTGGTCTGTGAAAAGATTAGAAATGCAATGACACTGGTGGATCCATATGTGGTGCGTGAAAAGAACACACGTGCACTGACACTGGTGGATCCATATGTGGTAAATGAAAAGGACACACATGCAATGACACTGGTGGATCCATATGTGGTATGTCAAAAGAACACACATGAAATGACACTTGTGGATCCATATGTGGTATGCGAAAAGAACACATATGCAATGACTCTGGTGGATCCATACGTGGTATGTGAAAAGAACACACATGCAATGATACTCTGGTAGATCCATATGGGGTCTGTGAAAACAACACACATGCAATGCCACTGGTGGATCCATATGTGGTCTGTGAAAAGAACAGACATGAAATGACACTGGTGGATCCATATGTGGTCTGTGAAAAGAACATACATGCAATGACAATGGTGGTTCCATATGTGGTATGTGAAAAGAACACACATGCAATAACAAAGGTGGTTCCAAATATGGTATGTGAAAAGAACACACATGCAATGACACTGGTGGATCCATATGTGGTCTGTGAAAAGAACACACATGCAATGACACTGGTGGATCCAAATGTGGTATGTGAAAAGAACACGCATGCAATGAACTCTGGTGGATGCATATGGGGCCTGTGAAAAGAACAAACATGCAATGACTCTGGTGGATCCATATGTGGTCTATGAAAAGAACACACATGCAATGAACTCTGGTGGATCCATATGGGGTCTGTGAAACGAACACACATGCAATGATACTAGTGGCTCCATATGTGGTATGTGAAAAGAACACACATACAATGACTCTAGTTGTGGTTAATGAAAAGAACACACATGCAATGAACTCTGGTTGATACATATGTGGTCTGTGAAAAGAACACACATGCAACGACGCTAGTGGATCCATATGTGGTCTGTGAAAAGAACAAACATTTCAATGACACTGGTGGATCCATATGTGGTCTGTGAAAAGAACAGACATGCAATGACACTAGTGGATCCATATGTGGTGTGTGAAAAGAACACACATGCAATGACACTGGTGGATCCATATGTGGTAAATGAAAAGAACACACATGCAATGACACTGGTGGATCCATATGTGGTCTGTGAAAAGAACACACATGCAATGACTCTGGTGGATCCATATGTGGTCTGTGAAAAGAACAAACATGCAATGATACCGGTGGATCCATATGTGGTCTGTGAAAAGAACACACATGCAATGACACTCGTGGATCCATCTGTGGTCTGTGAAAAGAATAGACATGCAATGGCACTGCTGGATCCATATGTGGTCTACAAAAGGAACACACATGCAATGACACTGGTAGATAAATATGTGGTCTATGAAAAGAACACACATGAAATGACACTGGTGGATCCATATGTGGTCTGTGAAAAGAACACACATGCAATGACACTGGTGGATCCATATGTGTTCTACGAAAAGAACAAACATGCAATGACACTAGTGGATCCATATATGGTGTGTGAAAAAACACACATGCCATGACATTGGTGGATCCATATGTGGTCTGTGAAAAGAACACACATGCAATGACAATGGTGGTTCCATATGTGGTATGTGAAAAGAACACTCATGCAATGACACTAGTGGATCCATATGTGGTCTATGAAAAGAACAGACATGTAATGACACTGGTGGATCCATATGTGGTATGTGAAAATAACACGCATGCAATGACACTGGTCGATCCATATGTGGTCTATGAAAAGAACACACATGCAATGAACTCTAGTAGATCCATATGTGGTGTGTGAAAAGAACACACATGAAATGAAACTGGTGGATCCATATGTGGTTTGTGTAAAGAATAGACATGCAATGACACTGGTGGATCCATATGTTGTGTGTGAAAAGAACACACATGCAATGACACTGGTGGATCCATATGTCGTAAATGAAAAGAACACACATCCAATGACACTAGTGGTTCCATATGTAGTCTGTGAAAAGAATACACATGCAATGACAATGGTGGTTCCATATGTGGTATGTGAAAAGAACACACATGCAATAACAAAGGTGGTTCCAGATGTGGTATATGAAAAGAACACACATGCAATAATGAAGGTGGTTCCAAATATGGTATGTGAAAATAACACACATGCAATGACGTTGGTGGATCCATATGTGGTCTGTGAATAGATCACACATGCAATGACACTGTTGGATCCAAATGTGGTCTGTGAAAAGAAAACACATGCAATGAACTCTGGTGGATCCATATGGGGCCTGTGAAAAAGACAAACATGCAATGACTCTGGTGGATCCATATGTGGTCTGTGAAAAGAACACACATGCAATGAACTCTGGTGGATCCATATGGGGCCTGTGAAAAGAACAAACATGCAATGACACAGGTGAATCCATATGTGGTCTGTGAAAAGAATAGACATGCAATGACACTGGTGGATCCATATGTGGTCTGTCAAAAGAACACACATGAAATGACACTTGTGGATCCATATGTGGTATGTGAAAAGAACACATATGCAATGACTCTGGTTGATCCATATGTGGTATGTGAAAAGAACACACATGCAATGATACTCTAGTGGATCCGTATGGGGTCTGTGAAAAGAACACACATGCAATGACACTCGTGGATCCATATGTGGTCTGTGAAAAGAACAGACATGAAATGACACTTGTGGATCCATATGTGGTCTGTGAAAAGAACACACATGCAATAACACTTGTGGATCCATATGTGGTCTGTGAAAAGAACACACATGCAATGACACTGGTGGATCCAAATGTGGTCTGTGAAAAGAACATGCATGCAATGAACTCTGGTGGATCCATATGGGGCCTGTGAAAAGAACAAACATGCAATGACTCTGGTGGATCCATATGTGGTCTGTGAAAAGAACACACATGCAATGAACTCTGGTGGATCCATATGCCGTCTGTGAAACGAACACACATGAAATGACACTAGTGGCTCCATATGTGGTATGTGAAAAGAACACGCATACAATGACTCTAGTTGTGGTTAATGAAAAGAACACACATGCAATGAACTCTGGTTGATCCATATGTGGTCTGTGAAAAGAACACACATGCAACGACGCTGGTGGATCCATATGTGGTCTGTGAAAAGAACAAACATTTCAATGACACTGGGGGATCGATATGTGGTCTGTGAAAAGAACAGACATGCAATGACACTAGTGGATCCATATGTGGTGTGTGAAAAGAACACACATGCAATGACACTGGTGGATCCATATGTGGTAAATGAAAAGAACACACATGCAATGACACTGGTGGATCCATATGTGGTCTGTGAAAAGAACACACATGCAATGACTCTGGTGGATCCATATGTGGTCTGTGAAAAGAAAAAACATGCAATGATACCGGTGGATCCATACGTGGTCTGTGAAAAGAACACACATGCAATGACACTCGTGGATCCATCTGTGGTCTGTGAAAAGAACAGACATGCAATGGCACTGGTGGATCCATATGTGGTCTACAAAAGGAATACACATGCAATGACACTGGTAGATCCATATGTGGTCTATGAAAAGAACACACATGAAATCACACTGGTGGATCCATATGTGGTCTGTGAAAAGAACACACATGCAATGACACTGGTGGATCCATGTGTGGTCTATGAAAAGAACAAACATGCAATGACACTAGTGGATCCATATATGGTCTGTGAAAAAACACACATGCCATGACATTGGTGGATCCATATGTGGTCTGTGAAAAGAACACACATGCTATGACAATGGTGGTTCCATATGTGGTATGTGAAAAGAACACACATGCAATGACACTAGTGGATCCATATGTGGTCTATGAAAAGAACAGACATGCAATGACACTGGTGGATCCATATGTGGTATGTGAAAATAACACACATGCAATGACACTTGTCGATCCATATGTGGTCTATGAAAAGAACACACATGCAATGAACTCTGGTGGATCCATATGTGGTGTGTGAAAAGAACACACATGAAATGACACTGGTGGATCCATATGTGGTCTATGAAAAGAATAGACATGCAATGACACTGGTGGATCCATATGTTGTGTGTGAAAAGAACACACATGCAATGACACTGGTGGATCCATATGTCGTAAATGAAAAGAACACACATGCAATGACACTGGTGGTTCCATATGTGGTCCGTGAAAAGAATACACATGCAATGACAATGGTGGTTCCATATGTGGTATGTGAAAAGAACAGACATGCAATAACAAAGGTGGTTCCATATGTGGTATATGAAAAGAACACACATGCAATAACAAAGGTGGTTCCAAATATGGTATGTGAAAATAACACACATGCAATGACGTTGGTGGATCCATATGTGGTCTGTGAATAGAACACACATGCAATGACACTAGTGGATCCAAATGTGCTCTATGAAAAGAACACACATGCAATGAACTCTGGTGGATCCATATGGGGCCGTGAAAAGAACAAACATGCAATGACTCTGGTGGATCCATATGTGGTCTGTGAAAAGAACACACATGCAATGAACTCTGGTGGATCCATATGGGCCTGTGAAAAGAACAAACATGCAATGACACTGGTGGATCCATATGTGGTCTGTGAAAAGAATAGACATGCAATGACACTAGTGGATCCATATGTGGTCTGTCAAAAGAACACACATGAAATGACACTTGTGGATCCATATGTGGTATGTGAAAAGAACACATATGCAATGACTCTGGTGGATCCATACGTGGTATGTGAAAAGAACACACATGCAATGATACTCTGGTGGATCCATATGGGGTCTGTGAAAAGAACACACATGCAATGACACTGGTGGATCCATATGTGGTCTGTGAAAAGAACAGACATGAAATGACACTGGTGGATACATATGTGGTCTGTGAAAAGAACATACATGCAATGACAATGGTGGTTCCATATGTGGTATGTGAAAAGAACACACATGCAATAACAAAGGTGGTTCCAAATATGGTATGCGAAAAGAACACACATGCAATGACACTAGTGGATCCATATGTGGTCTGTGAAAAGAACACACATGCAATGACACTGGTGGATCCAAATGTGGTCTGTGAAAAGAACACGCATGCAATGAACTCTGGTGGATCCATATGGGGCCTGTGAAAAGAACAAACATGCAATGACTCTGGTGGATCCATATGTGGTCTGTGAAAAGAACACACATGCAATGAACTCTGGTGGATACATATGGGGTCTGTGAAACGAACACACATGCAATGATACTAGTGGCTCCATATGTGGTATGTGAAAAGAACACACATACAATGACTCTAGTTGTGGTTAATGAAAAGAACACACATGCAATGAACTCTAGTTGATCCATATGTGGTCTGTGAAAAGAACACACATGCAACGACGCTGGTGGATCCATATGTGGTCTGTGAAAAGAACAAACATTTCAATGACACTGGTGGATCCATATGTGGTCTGTGAAAAGAACAGACATGCAATGACACTAGTGGATCCATATGTGGTGTGTGAAAAGAACACACATGCAATGACACTGGTGGATCCATATGTGGTAAATGAAAAGAACACACATGCAATGACACTAGTGGATCCATATGTGGTCTGTGAAAAGAACACACATGCAATGACTCTGGTGGATCCATATGTGGTCTGTGAAAAGAACAAACATGCAATGATACCGGTGGATCCATATGTGGTCTGTGAAAAGAACACACATGCAATGACACTCGTGGATCCATCTGTGGTCTATGAAAAGAACAGACATGCAATGGCACTGCTGGATCCATATGTGGTCTACAAAAGGAACACACATGCAATAACACTGGTAGATAAATATGTGGTCTATGAAAAGAACACACATGAAATGACACTGGTGGATCCATATGTGGTCTGTGAAAAGAACACACATGCAATGACACTGGTGGATCCATATGTGTTCTACAAAAAGAACAAACATGCAATGACACTAGTGGATCCATATATGGTCTGTGAAAAAACACACATGCCATGACATTGGTGGATCCATATGTGGTCTATGAAAAGAACACACATGCAATGACAATGGTGGTTCCATATGTTGTGAAAAGAACACTCATGCAATGACACTAGTGGATCCATATGTGGTCTATGAAAAGAACAGACATGCAATGACACTGGTGGATCCATATGTGGTATGTGAAAATAACACGCATGCAATGACACTGGTCGATCCATATGTGGTCTATGAAAAGAACACACATGCAATGAACTCTGGTGGATCCATATGTGGTGTGTGAAAAGAACACACATGAAATGACACTGGTGGATCCATATGTGGTTTGTGAAAAGAATAGACATGCAATGACACTGGTGGATCCATATGTTGTGTGTGAAAAGAACACACATGCAATGACACTGGTGGTTCCATATGTCGTCAATGAAAAGAACACACATCCAATGACACTGGTGGTTCCATATGTAGTCTGTGAAAAGAATACACATGCAATGACAATGGTGGTTCCATATGTGGTATGTGAAAAGAACACGCATGCAATAACAAAGGTGGTTCCAGATGTGGTATATGAAAAGAACACACATGCAATAACGAAGGTGGTTCCAAATATGGTATGTGAAAATAACACACATGCAATGACGTTGGTAGATCCATATGTGGTCTGTGAATAGAACACACATGCAATGACACTGTTGGATCCAAATGTGGTCTATGAAAAGAACACACACGCAATGAACTCTGGTGGATCCATATGGGGCCTGTGAAAAGAACAAACATGCAATGACTCTGGTGGATCCATATGTGGTCTGTGAAAAGAACACACATGCAATGAACTCTGGTGGATCCATATGTGGTCTGTGAAAAGAACACACATGCAATGACACAGGAATCCATATGTGGTCTGTGAAAAGAACACGCATGCAATGAACTCTGGTGGATCCATATGGGGCCTGTGAAAAGAACAAACATGCAATGACTCTGGTGGATCCATATGTGGTCTGTGAAAAGAACACACATGCAATGAACTCTGGTGGATCCATATGGCGTATGTGAAACGAACACACATGCAATCACACTAGTGGCTCCATATGTGGTATGTGAAAAGAACACACATGCAATGACACTGGTGGATCCATATGTGGTCTGTGAAAAGAACAGACATGAAATGACACTTGTGGATCCATATGTGGTCTGCGAAAAGAACACACATGCAATGACACTTGTGGATCCATATGTGGTCTGTGAAAAGAACACACATGCAATGACACTGGTGGATCCAAATGTGGTCTATGAAAAGAGCACACATGCAATGAACTCTGGTGGATCCATCTAGGGCCTGTGAAAAGAACAAACATGCAACGACTCTGGTGGATCCATATGTGGTCTGTGAAAAGAACACACATGCAATGAACTCTGGTGGATCCATATGGGGCCTGTGAAAAGAACAAACATGCAATGACACTGGTGGATCCATATGTGGTCTGTGAAAAGAATAAACATGCAATGACACTGGTGGATCCATATGTGGTCTGTCAAAAGAACACACATGAAATGACACTTGTGGATCCATATGTGGTATGTGAAAAGAACACATATGCAATGACTCTGGTCGATCCATATGTGGTATGTGAAAAGAACACACATGCAATGATACTCTGGTGGATCCGTATGGGGTCTGTGAAAAGAACACACATGCAATGACACTGGTGGATCCATATGTGGTCTGTGAAAAGAACAGACATGAAATGACACTTGTGGATCCATATGTGGTCTGTGAAAAGAACACACATGCAATGACAATGGTGGTTCCATATGTGGTATGTGAAAAGAACACACATGCAATAACAAAGGTGGTTCCAAATATGGTATGTAAAAAGAACACACATATAGTGACATTGGTGGATAAATATGTGGTCTGTGAAAATAACACACATGCAATGACACTAGTGGATCCAAATGTGGTCTGTGAAAAGAACACACATGCAATGACAATGGTGGTTCCATATGTGGTATGTGAAAAGAACACACATGCAATAACATTGGTGGTTCCAAATATGGTATGTGAAAATAACACATATGCAGTGACATTGGTGGATCCATATGTGGTCTGTGAATAGAACACACATGCAATGACATTGGTTGATCCAAATGTGGTCTGTGAAAAGAACACACATGCAATGAACTCTGGTGGATCCATATGGGGCCTGTGAAAAGAACAAACATGCAATGATTCTGGTCGATCCATATGTGGTCTGTGAAAAGAACACACATGCAATGAACTATGGTGGATCCATATGGGGTCTGTGAAATGAACACACATGCAATGACACTGGTGGTTCCATATGTGGTCTGTGAAAAGAACACACATACAATGACTCTAGTTGTGGTTAATGAAAAGAACACACATGCAATGAACTCTGGTTGATCCATATGTGGTCTGTGAAAAGAACACACATGCAATGACACTGGTGGATCCATATGTGGTCTGTGAAAAGAACAAACATTTCAATGACACTGGTGGATCCATATGTGGTCTGAGAAAAGAACAGACATGCAATGACACTAGTGGATCCATATGTGGTGTGTGAAAATAACACACATGCAATGACACTTGTGGATCCATATGTGGTAAATGAAAAGAACACACATGCAATGACCCTGGTGGATACATATGTGGTTTGTGAAAATAACACACATGCAATGACTCTGGTAGATCCATATGTGGTCTGTGAAAAGAACAAACATGCAATGATACAAGTGGATCCATATGTGGTCTGTGAAAAGAACACACATGCAATGACACTCGTGGATCCATATGTGGTCTGTGAAAAGAACAGACATGCAATGACACTGGTGGATCCATATGTGGTATATAAAAGGAACACACATGCAATGACACTATAGATCCATATGTGGTCTATGAAAAGAACACACATGAAATGACACTGGTGGGTCCATATGTCGTCTGTGAAAAGAACAGACATGTAATGACACTGGTGGATCCATATGTGGTCTCTGAAAAGAACAAACATGCAATGACACTAGTGGATCCATATATGGTCTGTGAAAAGAACACACATGCAATGACATTGGTGGATCCATATGTGGTATGTGAAAAGAACACATATGCAATGACACTGGTTGATCCATATGTGGTATGTGAAAAGAACACACACATGCAATGATACTCTGGTGGATCCATATGGGGTCTGTGAAAAGAACACACATGCAATGACACTGGTGGATCCATATGTGGTCTGTGAAAAGAACAGACATGAAATGACACTGGTGGATCCATATGTGGTCTGTCAAAAGAACACACATGAAATGACACTTGTGGATCCATATGTGGTATGTGAAAAGAACACATATGCAATGACTCTGGTTGATCCATATGTGGTATGTGAAAAGAACACACATGCAATGATACTCTGGTGGATCCGTATGGGGTCTGTGAAAAGAACACACATGCAATGACACTGGTGGATCCATATGTGGTCTGTGAAAAGAACAGACATGAAATGACACTTGTGGATCCATATGTGGTCTGTGAAAAGAACACACATGCAATGACAATGGTGGTTCCATATGTGGTATGTGAAAAGAACACACATGCAATAACAAAGGTGGTTCCAAATATGGTATGTAAAAAGAACACACATATAGTGACATTGGTGGATAAATATGTGGTCTGTGAAAATAACACACATGCAATGACACTAGTGGATCCAAATGTGGTCTGTGAAAAGAACACACATGCAATGACAATGGTGGTTCCATATGTGGTATGTGAAAAGAACACATGCAATAACATTGGTGGTTCCAAATATGGTATGTGAAAATAACACATATGCAATGACATTGGTGGATCCATATGTGGTCTGTGAATAGAACACACATGCAATGACATTGGTTGATCCAAATGTGGTCTGTGAAAAGAACACACATGCAATGAACTCTGGTGGATCCATATGGGGCCTGTGAAAAGAACAAACATGCAATGATTCTGGTGGATCCATATGTGGTATGTGAAAAGAACACACATGCAATGAACTATGGTGGATCCATATGGGGTCTGTGAAACGAACACACATGCAATGACACTGGTGGTTCCATATGTGGTCTGTGAAAAGAACACACATACAATGACTCTAGTTGTGTTTAATGAAAAGAACACACATGCAATGAACTCTGGTTGATCCATATGTGGTCTGTGAAAAGAACACACATGCAATGACACTGGTGGATCCATATGTGGTCTGTGAAAAGAACAAACATTTCAATGACACTGGTGGATCCATATGTGGTCTAAGAAAAGAACAGACATGCAATGACACTAGTGGATCCATATGTGGTGTGTGAAAATAACACACATGCAATGACACTTGTGGATCCATATGTGGTAAATGAAAAGAACACACATGCAATGACCCTGGTGGATACATATGTGGTTTGTGAAAATAACACACATGCAATGACTCTGGTGGATCCATATGTGGTCTGTGAAAAGAACAAACATGCAATGATACCGGTGGATCCATATGTGGTCTGTGAAAAGAACACACATGCAATGACACTCGTGGATCCATATGTGGTCTGTGAAAAGAACAGACATGCAATGACATTGGTGGATCCATATGTGGTATATAAAAGGAACACACATGCAATGTCACTATAGATCCATATGTGGTCTATGAAAAGAACACACATGAAATGACACTGGTGGGTCCATATGTCGTCTGTGAAAAGAACAGACATGTAATGACACTGGTGGATCCATATGTGGTCTCTGAAAAGAACAAACATGCAATGACACTAGTGGATCCATATATGGTCTGTGAAAAGAACACACATGCAATGACATTGGTGGATCCATATGTGGTATGTGAAAAGAACACATATGCAATGACACTGGTTGATCCATATGTGGTATGTGAAAAGAACACACATGCAATGATACTCTGGTGGATCCATATGGGGTCTGTGAAAAGAACACACATGCAATGACACTGGTGGATCCATATGTGGTCTGTGAAAAGAACAGACATGAAATGACACTGGTGGATCCATATGTGGTCTGTCAAAAGAACACACATGAAATGACACTTGTGGATCCATATGTGGTATGTGAAAAGAACACATATGCAATGACTCTGGTTGATCCATATGTGGTATGTGAAAAGAACATCCATGCAATGATACTCTGGTGGATCCGTATGGGGTCTGTGAAAAGAACACACATGCAATGACACTGGTGGATCCATATGTGGTCTGTGAAAAGAACAGACATGAAATGACACTTGTGGATCCATATGTGGTCTGTGAAAAGAACACACATGCAATGACAATGGTGGTTCCATATGTGGTATGTGAAAAGAACACACATGCAATAACAAAGGTGGTTCCAAATATGGTATGTAAAAAGAACACACATATAGTGACATTGGTGGATAAATATGTGGTCTGTGAAAATAACACACATGCAATGACACTAGTGGATCCAAATGTGGTCTGTGAAAAGAACACACATGCAATGACAATGGTGGTTCCATATGTGGTATGTGAAAAGAACACACATGCAATAACATTGGTGGTTCCAAATATGGTATGTGAAAATAACACACATGCAATGACATTGGTGGATCCATATGTGGTCTGTGAATAGAACACACATGCAATGACACTGGTTGATCCAAATGTGGTCTGTGAAAAGAACACACATGCAATGAACTCTGGTGGATCCATATGGGGCCTGTGAAAAGAGCAAACATGCAATGATTCTGGTGGATCCATATGTGGTATGTGAAAAGAACACACATGCAATGAACTATGGTGGATCCATATGGGGTCTGTGAAACGAACACACATGCAATGACACTGGTGGTTCCATATGTGGTCTATGAAAAGAACACACATACAATGACTCTAGTTGTGTTTAATGAAAAGAACACACATGCAATGAACTCTGGTTGATCCATATGTGGTCTGTGAAAAGAACACACATGCAATGACACTGGTGGATCCATATGTGGTCTGTGAAAAGAACAAACATTTCAATGACACTGGTGGATCCATATGTGGTCTGAGAAAAGAACAGACATGCAATGACACTAGTGGATCCATATGTGGTGTGTGAAAATAACACACATGCAATGACACTTGTGGATCCATATGTGGTAAATGAAAAGAACACACATGCAATGACCCTGGTGGATACATATGTGGTTTGTGAAAATAACACACATGCAATGACTCTGGTGGATCCATATGTGGTCTGTGAAAAGAACAAACATGCAATGATACCGGTGGATCCATATGTGGTCTGTGAAAAGAACACACATGCAATGACACTCGTGGATCCATATGTGGTCTGTGAAAAGAACAGACATGCAATGACATTGGTGGATCCATATGTGGTATATAAAAGGAACACACATGCAATGACACTATAGATCCATATGTGGTCTATGAAAAGAACACACATGAAATGACACTGGTGGGTCCATATGTCGTCTGTGAAAAGAACAGACATGTAATGACACTGGTGGATCCATATGTGGTCTCTGAAAAGAACAAACATGCAATGACACTAGTGGATCCATATATGGTCTGTGAAAAGAACACACATGCAATGACATTGGTGGATCCATATGTGGTATGTGAAAAGAACACATATGCAATGACACTGGTTGATCCATATGTGGTATGTGAAAAGAACACACATGCAATGATACTCTGGTGGATCCATATGGGGTATGTGAAAAGAACACACATGCAATGACACTGGTGGATCCATATGTGGTCTGTGAAAAGAACAGACATGAAATGACACTGGTGGATCCATATGTGGTATGTGAAAAGAACACACATGCAATGACAACGGTGGTTCCATATGTGGTATGTGAAAAGAACACACATGCAATAACAAAGGTGGTTCCAAATATGGTATGTGAAAAGAACACACATATAATGACATTGGTGGATCCATATGTGGTCTGTGAAAATAACACACATGCAATGACACTAGTGGATCCAAATGTGCTCTGTGAAAAGAACACACATGCCATGACAATGGTGGTTCCATATGTGGTATGTGAAAAGAACACACATGCAATAACAAAGGTGGTTCCAAATATTGTATGTGAAAATAACACACATGAAATGACATTGGTGGATCCATATGTGGTATGTGAATAGAACACACATGCAATCGCACTGGTGGATCCAAATGTGGTCTGTGAAAAGAACACACATGCAATGAACTCTGGTGGATCCATATGGGGCCTGTGAAAAGAACAAACATGCAATGACTCTGGTGGATCCATATGTGGTCTGTGAAAAGAACACACATGCAATGAACTATGGTGGATCCATATGGGGTCTGTGAAACGAACACACATGCAATGACACTGGTGGTTCCATATGTGGTCTGTGAAAAGAACACACATACAATGACTCTAGTTGTGGTTAATGAAAAGAACACACATGCAATGAACTCTGGTTGATCCATATGTGGTCTGTGAAAAGAACACACATGCAATGACACTGGTGGATCCCTATGTGGTCTGTGAAAAGAACAAACATTTCAATGACACTGGTGGATCCATATGTGGTCTATGAAAAGAACAAACATGCAATGACACTAGTGGATCCATATGTGGTGTGTGAAAAGAACACACATGCAATGACACTTGTGGATCCATATGTGGTAAATGAAAAGAACACACATGCAATGACACTGGTGGATCCATATGTGGTTTGTGAAAATAACACACATGCAATGACTCTGGTGGATCCATATGTGGTCTGTGAAAAGAAGAAACATGCAATGATACCGGTGGATCCATATGTGGTCTGTGAAAAGAACACACATGCAATGACACTCGTGGATCCATATGTGGTCTGTGAAAAGAACAGACATGCAATGACACTGGTGGATCCATATGTGGTATATAAAAGGAACACACATGCAATGACACTGGTGGATCCATATGTGGTCTACGAAAAGAACACACATGCAATGACACTGGTGGATCCATATATGGTCTATGAAAAGAACAAACATGCAATGACACTAGTGGATCCATATATGGTCTGTAAAAAGAACACACATGCAATGACACTGGTGGATCCATATGTGGTCTGTGAAAAGAACACACATGCAATGACAATGGTGGTTCCATATGTGGTCTGTGAAAAGAACACACATGCAATGACACTAGTGGATCCATATGGGGTTTGTGAAAAGAACACACATGCAATGACACTGGTGGATCCATATGTGGTGTGTGAAAAGAACACACATGAAATGACACTGGTGGATCCATATGTGGTCTTTGAAAAGAATAGACATGCAATGAAACTGGTGGATCCATATGTGGTGTGTGAAAAGAACACACATGCAATGACATTGGTGGATCCATATGTGGTATGTGAAAAGAACACATATGCAATGACACTGGTTGATCCATATGTGGTATGTGAAAAGAACACACATGCAATGATACTCTGGTGGATCCATATGGGGTCTGTGAAAAGAACACACATGCAATGACACTGGTGGATCCATATGTGGTCTGTGAAAAGAACAGACATGAAATGACACTGGTGGATCCATATGTGGTATGTGAAATGAACACACATGCAATGACAACGGTGGTTCCATATGTGGTATGTGAAAAGAACACACATGCAATAACAAAGGTGGTTCCAAATATGGTATGTGAAAAGAACACACATATAATGACATTGGTGGATCCATATGTGGTCTGTGAAAATAACACACATGCAATGACACTAGTGGATCCAAATGTGGTTTGTGAAAATAACACACATGCCATGACAATGGTGGTTCCATATGTGGTATGTGAAAAGAACACACATGCAATAACAAAGCTGGTTCCAAATATGGTATGTGAAAATAACACACATGAAATGACATTGGTGGATCCATATGTGGTCTGTGAATAGAACACACATGCAATGGCACTGGTGGATCCAAATGTGGTCTGTGAAAAGAACACACATGGAATGAACTCTGGTGGATCCATATGGGGCCTGTGAAAAGAACAAACATGCAATGACTCTGGTGGATCCATATGTGGTCTGTGAAAAGAACACACATGCAATGAACTATGGTGGATCCATATGGGGTGTGTGAAACGAACACACATGCAATGACACTGGTGGTTCCATATGTGGTCTGTGAAAAGAACACACATACAATGACTCTAGTTGTGGTTAATGAAAAGAACACACATGCAATGAACTCTGGTTGATCCATATGTGGTCTGTGAAAAGAACACACATGCAATGACACTGGTGGATCCATATGTGGTCTGTGAAAAGAACAAACATTTCAATGACACTGGTGGATCCATATGTGGTCTGTGAAAAGAACAGACATGCAATGACACTAGTGGATCCATATGTGGTGTGTGAAAAGAACACACATGCAATGACACTTGTGGATCCATATGTGGTAAATGAAAAGAACACACATGCAATGACACTGGTGGATCCATATGTGGTGTGTGAAAATAACACACATGCAATGACTCTGGTGGATCCATATGTGGTCTGTGAAAAGAACAAACATTTCAATGACACTGATGGATCCATATGTGGTCTATGAAAAGAACAGACATGCAATGACACTAGTGGATCCATATGTGGTGTGTGAAAAGAACACACATGCAATGACACTTGTGGATCCATATGTGGTAAATGAAAAGAACACACATGCAATGACACTGGTGGATCCATATGTGGTTTGTGAAAATAACACACATGCAATGACTCTGGTGGATCCATATGTGGTCTGTGAAAAGAACAAACATGCAATGATACCGGTGGATCCATATGTGGTCTGTGAAAATAACACACATGCAATGACACTCGTGGATCCATATGTGGTCTGTGAAAAGAACAGACATGCAATGACACTGGTTGATCCATATGTGGTATATAAAAGGAACACACATGCAATGACACTATAGATCCATATGTGGTCTACGAAAAGAACACACATGAAATGACACTGGTGGATCCATATGTCGTCTGTGAAAAGAACACACATGCAATGACACTGGTGGATCCATATATGGTTTATGAAAAGACCAAACATGCAATGACACTAGTGGATCCATATATGGTCTGTGAAAAGAACACACATGCAATGACATTGGTGGATCCATATGTGGTCTGTGAAAAGAACACACATGCAATGACAATGGTGGTTCCATATGTGGTCTGTGAAAAGAACACACATGCAATGACACTAGTGGATCCATATGGGGTCTGTGAAAAGAACAGACATGCAATGACACTGGTGGATCCATATGTGGTGTGTGAAAAGAACACACATGAAATGACACTGGTGGATCCATATGTGGTCTTTGAAAAGAATATACATGCAATGACACTGGTGGATCCATATGTGGTGTGTGAAAAGAACACACATGCAATGACACTGGTGGATCCATATGTGGTAAATGAAAAGAACAGACATGCAATGACACTTGTGGATCCATATGTGGTCTGTCAAAAGAACACACATGAAATGACACTGGTGGATCCATATGTGGTATGTGAAAAGAACACATATGCAATGACTCTGGTGGATCCATATGTGGTATGTGAAAAGAACACACATGCAATGATACTCTGGTGGATCCATATGGGGTCTGTGAAAAGAACACAGATGCAATGACACTAGTGGATCCATATGTGGTCTGTGAAAAGAACAGACATGAAATGACACTGGTGGATCCATATGTGGTCTGTGAAAAGAACACACATGCAATGACAATGGTGGTGCCATATGTGTTATGTGAAAAGAACACACATGCAATAACAAAGGTGGTTCCAAATATGGTATGTGAAAAGAACACACATGCAATGACACTGGTAGATCCATATGTGGTCTGTGAAAAGAACACACATGCAATGACACTGGTGGATCCAAATGTGGTCTGTGAAAAGAACACACATGCAATGAACTCTGGTGGATCCATATGGGTACTGTGAAAAGAACAAACATGCAATGACTCTGGTGGATCCATATGTGGTCTGTGAAAAGAACACACATGCAATGAACTCTGGTGGATCCATATGGGGTTTGTGAAACGAACACACACATGCAATGACACTGGTGGTTCCATATGTGGTCTGTGAAAAGAACACACATATAATGACTCTACTTGTGGTTAATGAAAAGAACACACATGCAATGCACTACTAGGAAAACGCACGTCTGTGACGCACCTACTTTCCCCTTCCGTGACGCACTAGGGGTGCGCCACGACTTCTGCGCTACGGCTAAAAAGTGCCCGTAGCATACTGCCAGGTGCGCTACAGGTATCTCGAGTAAGTAGTGGCGCACAACACAGTGCGCTACCACTGTTTCTCCTGTGGCGCATGAGCAGTGCATTATTAGTATCTAGTTAGTAGTAGCGCACTGGCTGGTGCGCCACTACGGTTGTTCCTGTGGCGCACGACGTAGTGCGCTACTACTACTTGACCAGGTGCGCCACCAACGTGGTGCGCCACTAACCACGTATATGTGCGCCACGACTTAGCTTTTCAAAAAAACAAAAAAATACTCAATACAGATGATATTCAATACAGCTGATATACACAGATATACAGTACAAGAATAAATACACAGATATACAATATAGAAATAAATACATAGACAAGATAGAAACAAATACATATAGATAAGTCACATACATAAATACACAGTATAAGTTATATTACTTTCGATCAAGTTACAAAGTAGCTAGTGATGACATGAATACATGTCTCAACCAAGTTAGAGCTCACGGAAGGTCGCCTAGACATCTAAAGTAGGAACATGCATGACAGACAACCAAGGACGATAACCATCACTGCGACGGAGGTATAGGTCTTCATCCGGTTCCTTGTCCTAACTCCCACTAGATAGCGCGCGTATCTAGCTTCCGCCTCCGCCATAGTATTGTACCCTTTGTAGCTATTGTCGCTGAAACGGTGCACCTGTCTCCGATAGTCTTCCCAATCATCATAGACTCCAGGAACCCGTCCCTTGTACATGAGGTACCACGTCATCTAAAAGTTGGCAATAATAATTAAATGGTGGTCAAAAAATAAGTAAAAGTCGCATATAAAGATATACTTATCAAATAAGGTAACAAAGTAAGCAAAAAATACCAAGTAGTAGCATGTACATGTCGACACACACAAGTACACGTGGGGATAAAGAACTACAACTAGACCAACACATCAAGACTTCTGGCTCGGCTTAGGGAACGGGAGGACGCCTTGTTTCGTCATGAACGCCCTATAGTCACCCTGCATCTTTAGGCGATCTACCACGTCACGGTTATTCGGGGGATTGCCTCCGTAGAAGACCCCCCCGAAGTCATGACATCACGGCTGATGATTGCCCCAAACTGTTGCTGGATGCGATACAGCTCTTTTCTAATATCTGAATCATTGATCCTGGCCTTGACTTCGGCCCACCGTTTGAGACGATCTGGCAGCATAGAGTTCTGTTGCTCTGGTAGGAACGCCCTCATGTGATGGAGTGCATAGTAGTCTTCCTTCTGACTGCCTGCCGGCTGCTTCACGCAGGGGAATTCCGTCACATGGGTGAAGATGTGCCTGCCAAACTTAAGCTTCTTACGCACGAAGGTGGCGCCTTCTGCTGAGGCATAGCCGGTGATAGCATCATCTAGAACTTCCTTGATATTGTCGTAGTTTTTCTTCTTTTCTTGACTCCCTGAGTCGAAATACGTGGCTTGCGAATGTTTCAGCGACAAGCAGATGAGTGTGCAGTGTTGATCTCTACGCAAAACAATTCAAACGGAATGTGTTGGAAAAAGAATGATGAAAATCTAATAAAGCATGTTATGGCAGCGAGTGAATAATGACTTACTCGGGAAAGAAAGGCACGAGAATGTATTCCTTTGTCTTGTTCGCCACCAAGATGCCTTGGTGGTACGAGGCCACGAATTGCCGTTGAATGGCGCTTCCCAAGCAGCCATCACGCATGTAGTAGGGGTCCACTATAGCGATGCCCGGGGTGTTCTCTCTAATGATCTGAATGGCCAGGCTGAGAGAAAACAGGCTTACCATGGTATAATGCAGCGGATACAGGTGGAACATATTGAAGATGTCATCAAACTGCAGGAAGAACAGATCCGCGGGGACATTATCAACGAAGCCCAAGCCTCGTGGCACCTTAACCATGAACACCGGGTGCGAGGGATCTTTCCCCGCAAGAAGGCGTCTCTCTATCGTCAGCACACCGTCATGCACACTCCTCATTTCTGAAGTGGCGAGCCTGAGCAATTTCTTAGTTAGCATGGGCTCACCCGCCACATGCATCCTCCACATAATACCCTTTGGTCTTGGTGGCCCGTCCTGAAACCTGATCGGATTTGTAGTTGACGCCACCGGCTGGCTCGAGCTGCGAGATTTTCTTTTCCTGGTCTTCTTGCCTTTTGGGAAGTGGGTAGGCACCGCAATCTGAGCATCGATCACCCTATGTAGTGTGTCAGGGCTTAGAACAAAGGGCCGGTTGGTGTATCCGCTGGCTCGGTGAAGGTGCAAGCTGGAGGCGTCTCTTGAGAACCAAAGAGACGTTTGTTGCAAGTGGCTTTCTCTGCAGGGCCACCAGCTGGGTCTTTGTTTAGGTCACCGGGGAAAAGATTAGTGTTGATGAAATCATCGAAGTAATCTTCATCATCCTCGTTCGGATCCTGTGCCATGGTCATGTCAATATGACCAGCCGAACAATCGCGTGGAGGTGACGGTGTGGGGGTCTTGCCATGGCTTGGCGCTCGCACGACAAGCAGTGTTGTTGTCTGTGGGGTGATGGCCCCGATCGTCCCCAAACGAATCATGCTCTTTGGCCATAGCAGGAATAAGCCGAAGCAACTTCTGAGGATAGTCGGCTCTTCTTCATCCGCTCCTGGGGGTTGAATGGGAGGTTCCAGGTCATCGCAGCCCCTTAGCACCCGGATAATTTTAACCCTATGCACGCTATCTGGCATCGGCTTTGAGTGGAACGTGCGGTGCAAGGGTTGAATGATGGTACCCTTGGCAACATACCTCAACTCGTTGTTCACGAAGCATAAGAGAGTGCATGGAACATCCGTCTGCGAAAAACATGTATGGCATTAAAAAGATGCCATAAGAGTAATAAATGGCAAGGCGGTAAAGTATTTGGTTTACTGTGATGGCGTCGAGCTCGGCTAATGTCGAGGCACCACATAGGACGACGGGCGTGCAAGAGACGGAGGGGATGCTTGATGGCAGGGTGCCGGCCACTGATGTATTCTCCGTATCGGTTGCATTAAGCTCCGGCACCGTGGTGATGGTAGGGGGAGTCACCAATGCTTCCGGCGCCGCCATGCTAGCGGGCGGAGTCACGAACACATAATTCACCAGGATCGCTGGTGCCGCATTGTTTGAGTGGCTACTGACCATGCTTGGAATCGGGCATGGCCCTTGTCGACCACCCGCACTCCAGTTCGCTATTGACTCCACCAAGGTAGGCAGGATGGAGGTGAGGGTGATTGCCAGGTTGTCTTGGATGATCTGCAGGATCCGTGCCACTTATTCCTTAAGTTCCTGAACCTCGCGGTTTTCCTCGTCGCTCCTTCCCTCCACACGCGTCCTCGGGGGTGGACCAAAATGATCCACCCAATTCTTAGCCCCGAAGCCAGCCAGACGGCTAGCCGACAATGGCTTCTTTGTAACCGGCGTGATTTTCTTGGCCCGGTTCATCGCCCTGTTAAAAGGGTTATCCCACCGGGTGGCCGCCGTCGACCCGTGGGATGAGGAACCATGGGATCCCTGACTAGCAATTTCCTGCTCCTGCAGAAGAAGTAACGTGAACCGTTTAGAAATTCGACTTGATCGATTAGAATGTAATCGACTTGATCCGTGGTAATTAAATTACTTACCGCAAGAACCTCGAAGTCCTTCACCTTAGTTTCCGTGGTGAGTTCTTTGGTTTTGGGGTCCACATGGTAACGAGCCCTGATGAAGTTTCGAAGTTGTTTGTTTTCGAATTTCGAAAAGGGGTTAGGTATCCCCTTAGCTCTATACTCGTCGTCCTCCTTATCCCATTTTGGCTCCGCAGCTCTGTAACCACCAGATCCGAGATGGTGGTGACCTATATTCATCTCCTGCAATTCCTTTCCCCGCTTACTCGAGGCCTTGGCTTCTTCGGAGGTGCACTTGGCCTTGAATTCCTGGAATTGATCTTCGATGATCTGCGGGTCAATCTTCTGGATCTCCTCGAGACTTTTCTCTTCTTTAAATATCTTCTTTATCCGGGTTCTCCAGCTAGCCAGGGCGGTGCTCATCCTCGTGAGGGCGGATGTATTTACTTCATTCCCATGATAATCTGTGTTCCGATACTGAAGGGGGAACTTGTATCTTGCGTGCAGCTTCTCGAAGAGGAGTGTGCGCAAATGGCCATTATCTTTATGCCGGAGATTCTCGGTGTTGATCAAGATGGTGGTCCAGGTGATAGCCGCCACTTGCCCACCGTACCCTTTGACCACATGGTCGGGCGCCAAAGGAACCCATGTTGGGCTCACTTCAGTAATTTCCTCTCTGACGGTGCCGACCGTGTTCGGGCGCCTTTCCTTCTTCTTCTTAGGCGGATTACTACCACTTGTTGTGCCCTCGCCGCCATCAGTGGTTTCATCATCCGCTGTTCCTTAGGACGCTTCTTCTTCCTCCGCGTCTTCCATCTCATCGGCGTCGCTCTCGGAAGGGTTGTATTCTTCATCACCCTCTGTCATTCTTTCTAGCCGCTCAACCTCCTCCCAGAATGACAAGGGTCTGTTTTGAGGTCTCACTTCTCCTTCAGCATTGATACGCTGAGAAAATCCAGCCTCGTCGGTGTCACGCATGTTTGCACTAATAAAAGGCAAATAATGGTTAGTAAAGTGCGTGGAAAAATCCGGCATGACCATTGCTCATTTTTGTTAAACTAGGAGTGCTCGATTTCTGCCGAAACGGAAGTTAATCAACATTTCGGCGAAAATTGGGACTCATTTCATACAAGCACCTGCATACGAATACAACTAGGCAGGGTATTTTCCTGTATATAAGCCTAACAGCAGACCTGGAGCACCTGCATATAAGCCTAATAGCAGATCAGACCTAGAGCTACACAAAATAATGCATTATTTCTTTTGTTATAAAGGGTCAAATATAGTAATGTTTGATTGGTAAAATACTAAAATGACCTACATTTGTTATCAGATATAGTAAGCTTCAAAGCTGTATTTCATTTAGGATCAGAAGTCTAGCATGCCTTTTCAACAAGAATCACTGTAAATATGCACATTTAGAACAGATAAATATGCACATTTAGAATTTACACTTGCCTTTTCCTTCATGTTTCACTCAAAAGAAGAAACATAGTTCCACTTAGACTTGAATTAGCAGATGTAATGCAGCACTGAGAGATGCATGTTCTACTGAAAGAAAAAAGAAAGATGCAATGCATGTTCCATCTAGATTCAGCAAACTACAGTAGAGCTACTATACATCAATTGTAACAGAATATGAATCAGTATAAACTGTCTTAAAAATAATAGATCAGCACAGCTACTGTACATCAATTGCAAATGTGGGTGTAAAGAGATTCAGTTCCCATCATCAGAAGTTGTCACATTTATACCCTGACTTACTAAGATAAATAGACTGCTAAGCTGAATTTTATTTGATCCAGAGTGCTTATCCCAATTCAGGAGAGAGAATGCCCATGAAATCTTGCAATCACTAGATATAACAGCTTGGCCATCGCTGCGAATCCAACACCCATGTTTAAACACATCATCAAACAAAACAATCAATATACAATAGCTTATCAAATCAAGACAAGCTTAGCGTCACACTAAATAGAATCCGACGAGCATACTAGTATGTGCCGCATGACCCTTTTATAGATCCCGAAGAAAAATGAAGTACACGGCAGAAACAAAACAATCAATCTACTGCAGCCTATCAAATCAATGAGTAGTATTTTCAAGTTGAAGAGGGGGACGACATGCTTGACAGGGAGCTTGGAGTCGAGCTCAAGGGAGACGTCGTCGAGCCCCACCACGAGTTCATGTGCTCGAAGGAGGAAACCCTAGAGAGGGGAGAGAGGGAGAGAGGGGAGAGGGGACACTCACCTCAAAGACGACGATGACGAAGAGCGCGCGGACGATGACGAAGACCGTAGACGGAGCTCCTCCACGGACGCGCGGTGGCCTCCTCCTCTCCTCCTCCTCGGACGCGGCGGCCTCCTCTCCTCCTCCATGGACGCGGCGGCCTCCTCTCCTCCTCCTCGGGCGTGGCAGCCTCCTCTCCTCCTCCTCGGCAGGCAGCGGGCGAGCGGTGGAGGCGACAGATCAAGCGGCGGAGTCGGCAGATCGAGCGACGGAGGATAGATGGGATATGGGAGATAGGAGATGACCGTGCGCAGCACAGACGACTTGTGACGACACTTAGCCGTAGCGCACCCTTACCAAGTGCGCTACGACTACTAGGTAAGGGTGCGCTACGACTAAGTGTCGTGTCAAGTCAAACAAAAGGCTGCCGCCCCGTTAGTTGACACTAACACTTGCATATCCCACTGGTTCCGCCCTAGCTATGTACGCTCACTAAACTTGGAGCACCCAGGTTCGAACCCTGGTGCACCCATTTTTTGTTTTTATTTTAAAACTACTTTAAAATGTTAAAAAATATCTCAAAAATTATGTAAACTATATAAAATATATGTTATATGTTTTATATGACAAAAATGGTACATATATATCATCAAAAGTGGTACAAAAGTGATTCAAAGTAGAAACAATAATGTGTCCATTAATAATATGCCATCCATATGCATCAATACAATCTTTTTTGAGCTAGCGTTTTACAATCTTTTTTCCCTTCTTTTTCGCGGTTGAATAATTTAGCCCTGGCACTTTTATGTTTCTTCGCTTGAACGGGCTACCTTTTTTGGGTAAGGTTGTCCTTTTTCTTCTTGTGATGTATGTTTCTTCATCGTAGTCGTCATCACCTTCAATCTTTGGATCACCGTACAGGTCGAAGTCTTGCTCATTGGCAACTCCATCCATTCCGATGATGTTTCTTTTTCCTCTCCTCACAACAACACGGCTAGGCTTTGTCGGGTCAGTAATAAAAAACATTGGTCCACTTTGCTAGCCAGTACCCATGGTTCATTTTTCGCGGCGACGTGCGCACCGGAGGCCTTGGATTTGGCTGCTTCGGGTATTAACATGGTTGTGAAATACCGGTCTTCTCTTTTGACACTCTTGGCCCATCTGACACGGAACATCGGCACCTTTTCTCCACAGTAGTCGAGCTCCCAGATCTCCTTGATCCTGATGACCCACAAGTATAGGGGGTGTATCATAGTATTTTCGAGGGAAGTGAAACCCAATTTATTGATTCGACAAAGGGGAGCCAAAGAATATTTATCAGCCTTAACAACTAAGTTGTCAACTCAGTTGCACCTGGAAACAATCTTGCTCACATAAGTTTATCAGTAGCAACAATTTTGTAGTAGGAATGGCAAAGTAACAGCAGTAGTAAAGCAAAGACAATAGTAACAAAAGCAGTAAACAGTGGAATTCAAGTGCGGTAGGCATAGGGATGGATGGACGGGCGTTCCATGGACAAGACAATTCACATAGCAATCAGAACATAGGGCAATTGCAGAAAAATAAGATAAAGCATCCAAGTACTAGACAATCCTAGGCATGTGTTCCATATATAGTCATACGTGCTCGCACTGAGAACTTGCACAACATCTTTTGTCCTGCTAGCCCGTTTGCAGCGGGGCCTCTAGGGAACTACTGGCAATTAAGGTGCTCCTTTTAATAGAGCACCGGAGCAAAGCATTAACACTCCGTGAACTCATGTGATCCTCACATCAAAGCCTTTCCCTTCTGGTTATCCCGATTTCTGTCACTTCGGGGCCATAGGTTCCGGACAACGACGTGTGAATACAACTTGCAGATAAGACCAAGAACAATACTATCATAATGAATCAATAATAAGTTCAGATCTGAAATCATGGCACTCGGGCCCTAGTGACAAGCATTAAGCACAACAAGTCGCAACAAAGTCATAAAGCACTAATAAAAGATACTAGGCACCATGCCCTAACAATCTGATGCCATTACATGAACGATCTCATCCAATCCCTACCATCCCCATAGCCTACAGTGGGGGATTACTCACTCATAGATGGGGGAAACATGGATGGTCAATGGAGAAGCGATGGTGATGATGATGGCGATGATCTCCTCCGATTCCCCATCCCGGCAGGGTGCCAGAACGGAGTTTCTGGTGCTGTTTCGTGGAATTTGGTAGTGGCGGTAGAGCAGAACTCCTTCTGGAAAAACGTCGAACGCCCCGAAGTTTTTAGGTCAGAAGGCTCCTTATAGGCGAAGAGGGAGGCCGAGGGGTTGCCTAGGGGGGCCACACCACCCCCTGGCGCGGCCTGGCCTGGCCCGCGCCACCAGGTGGTGTGGCCACCCCAGGGCTCTTCTCCGTCTCGTATTCTGGCTCCTCGAGTCTTCAGGTGAAATAGGATTTTTGGTATATTTTCCGGGATTTTTCCTGATAGTTGATTTTCTACACAAAAAGTAAACACCAAGGCAATCCTGCTGAAAACATCGTCAGTTCGCATTAGTTGCATCCAAATCACACAAGTATAGAGGAGAAACAATAGCAAAAGTGTTCGGGAAAGTAGACACGTTTTGGACGTATCAACTCCCCTCAAGCTTAGCTTATTGCTTGTCCTCAAGCAATTCAGTTGAAAACTGAGTGCGATAAAAGAACTTTCACAAACACATTTGCTTCATATGATGTAAATATTCTCAGCAATGTGATCAACTACTTATACAATTCATAATAAAGAGTATGCAACCAAGTCTACTTAATAGTCATTGCAAGCTATGAAGAGATTCCAACTCAAGAATAATAAGTAGCATGAGGCACAAACATAAGCAACATTACAATGCTCATAGAAAGGTATGATAGAGTGGTATCTCGCTTGCCTTCGATTATGAATATCAAGGTACCTCTGAAGTTCAAGTGATGACTAGAAGTAAAGATATCAAGGATACAAGCATCAAAGTCATAACAAAATAACCAAGTAATGGAACAAACACAAAGAATGACAACTATGCTCTCAAGAAGGTGCTCAAAGAATATGTGGAGACTCAACAAGTAGATGAAAAAGGTTTTGAATAATTTTGAAAGGCTTCCAAATGCTAAAAGTATGGTACTCGTTAGATTTGAGCTCTCATTGCCCCTATCATAAGCATCTTTAATGTGGTTAAGGTCAAAGTGACACAACTAAGAGGATATGCTTGACAAGTTATAAATCAAAGTCTCAAGCCCCTTACTTACGAAGGCTGATCCTCATGCTACTCAACTTTAGTCACAAGTAAGCTCTTGTCATTGTAAGTACATATGTATCATAGAGAACCGCCAACAAGGTACCCCTTGAACATGACACGGGAGCTATCCCATAATCAAAATAACAAGGCAAGCAGACAATGAGCATCTCGGCGATCTTTTTATTTACTATGTGCATAGATTTTTATTGAGGATGCTTCATAGAATGCTCATTATGGATATGCTGCAAGTTTCCACCATGATTAGGCATGGCTTAGGCTAGCGGCCTAGGCGTTTCTCTAACATACATACAAACTCCATGATCTTACAAGTTCCACTTTTATTTCACACCGCCGGGATCCATAAGCAAAAGAACATGATATCAACTAGGTACAAAGTACCTATGAAGCGTTCAAAGCGGTCCCCATGATACATGGTTCTGCTAACTTCAACTCATAAAGCGCAAGCATATGCGCAATAAAGAAGGACGCAATGGCTCAGGTTTATTAAGTGCAAGAAAATAAAGTGTGGCATCAAGTTCGTGAGAGCTTTACTAACTAACTCTCTCATAACAAGCAAACATTTTATTCGGAAGAAAACAAGGCACATTGAATATGCACGGAAGTAGCAAATGATGCTAATGGGTAGGTATGGTGGACACTTTGGAAACATTTGGTTTAGGGAGATGGAAACTTGAGTAAAACATACTCAGAAAAAGTGAAGGCTAGCAATAGTAAGGGAGCGACAAACAAGAGAGCAATAGCTGTCATTATCATGCTTGCAACAAAACAGGACTACTCATGTCATGAAAGTGATTCAAGATCCTCAAGGCAAAATAATTTATCGAGGCTTAACTGATTATTACAGTCATGTACATGCGTGAGCATGTGCCAAGTCAATCAAATGAAACACTCGAAGGAGGATACCACGGTGCCATACCAATTTATGAATAGAGTAATGCAAGCAAACATTCATGAGACATGCTACAAACTATTAGCGGGCTGGAGCTAATCACAAGAAAGCAAGAACTACTAAGCATCCAAAGATAACAAACACCCTACATGAACGGACTAAGCAAGCTCACAATGATGAGTATATGTACAAAAATGAAGAAAAAATAGAGTTCGTTACCAGCCTCTTATCATGCCTCAAGTTATCATTAATCCTCATTATTGCTCTTCACTTGTGTGGTTTGAATAATAATATGAAACCAATAATCCACTGAGAACTGCCGAACCCTGTAGCAAACTCACAAAAACCAAAGAAGAACGAAAAATATTTTTGGTGTTTTCGATTTTTAAATAAGAACCAAAAGAGAAAAACAAGCAAAGCAAAATCTTTTTGGGTTTTTTGAATAGTTCAAACAAAGCAAAAAAGGGAAAAACAAACCAAGGCAAAAAGAAGAAGCAAACCAAAGAGAAACAACAAAAATATTTTTGGTCTTTTTTTGTGTTTTTAGAAAGCAAAAGCAAAGAAGAACGAAAACTAAAAAGAGAACGAAAACATGAATATACAAAGTACCGATGCAACATGATATGGAGATGAGTGTGGTGTCGGCGTACCTCCCCCAAGCTTAGGCTTTTGGCCTAAGTGGGTATCAATCCATGTACGAATAGGGGTTCCAAGCGGGCGGATCTTGGTAAGAACGGTCGTAGCTAGGCCCATGAGAAGAAGAAGAAGCTCCCCAATCATAAGCGGGCTGCTGATATGAAGACTCTCCCTCATTCGAGGGCTAGACCGAATCATCCGTGACCTCCCTTCTACTGTCCTGCTCCTGTTGGGAGAGTTCTCCCAAGTACATGTCAAGCTCCTCCTCAGTTAGGGACCATCCTTCCCTGTTATCAAGGTTAAACAAAGCAGGTGCAGGCAAAAGAACAACACACTCGGACTTGCTCTTTCTCCAACCAGCTTTGAGAAAGGTTATTTCATAAGACAACTCACTCAAACTAGCCCATGAGGAAACAAATTTATGCTGTATCATGGAATTAAGATCAAGCCTCTCTATGGGAAACTGTAGGTCTAGATGATGAGGCACTAAACCATGCAATGCTAGCAAACGAGAAGCAATGAGGCCTCCACAAATTCCACCTTTCTCACGGTTAGCAGCAAGACGGAAAGCTATCAAAGCACCCAAGTTGTAAGACCCATCTTGCCTAAGAGCAGCATAGATAAATGCTAGATCAAACAAAGATAATTTATTGGCAGTTTTCCTAGCAAGAACACACTTGGCAATAAAGTAGGCAAAGTAGCGAATGGAGGGAAGATGAATGTTACGGATTTTTCCATTCTCCTTCGAGAAGTTACTCCCTTGGCAAATTTCTGCATATAAATCCATGAGTGGTTTAGGTCTTTCTTTAATCTTCCTACATGATCCCCATTGAGGTACCTTAATAGCTGCACAAAAATCATCAAGAGAAAGGTTGACAGCAATATTGTAAATTTTGTAATGGACCATGGGGTTAGGCAAAGAGTGACTAAATTTGAAATCCTGCACCACAGACATGGTTAGCTTAACAAATTGACAAGGTTCATCTTCCAGAAAGCGCTCTAACCCTGCATTAGAAACCAAAGTGTGGAAATCTTGTAGAATTCCTGCAGCTCTCATGAACTTAGGGCATGGATAAATGGAGGGAAAAACTTCCTCCTCCCGATGGACCTTCATGACCTCAGGCACCCAAAGCTCATGTTGGATCAGGTGGTGTTCACTCATCTTCTATTCGGAAATTTAAACACCTATTAAACAAGTGATTACAAAGTAAATATAATGAAGGATTCTACTCATAGGGACTTGCAAGAGGCCTAAACATGCATCAAAACTATATCTCTAAGCATCAAACAAGCTTACAAGCTCTCATAACCAATCACCTACAGTAGCAAAATACTCAACATATAAACCACTAAACACAAATCTACTTGGACATGGGGAGGAGTCACATACCAAGGAACAAATGCTCCAAATTTCAGCAAGAAAGATGGGCTGAGCAAGGATATCGAACAAATCTAGAGCAAGCATAGATAGAACGCGATTTTGAGCTATGAACTGGAGCTTAGTTGGGAGAGAGAAGAAAGTGGCAGGTGAGAGAAGTAGTGGGGGGCCAGGGGTGGCCCACACCAGGGCATGGCGCCACCCAGGGCTGGCCGCGCCACCACATGGTGTGCCCCCCTGGTACCTACCAGGTACTCCTTGCCCCTTTTTTCACGTAAAAATTTAATATGAATTTTCTGGAATTTTTTGAGACACTATATTTTTGGGCTTTTTTCAGAAATAGAAGAATGATTTTTCTGACAGACAGATTTTTTTGGAAACATGATGCAAGGACAAAACAAGGCTAGAACTACAGAAGTTCTAGCATGCAAGCAAGCTAACAACACAAAGAAAACTAAACGAGAGCAAAAACTAAAATGCAAAGGATAGAAATAAACGGAGATAATCATAGTGAAAACATTGTTTTGTTTAATGGAATCCTTTTGTTAGCAAGGTTGATCAAGTCTCGCTACCAAAACAATTGCATATGAGACAAAACTTTGTATTCCACTAATGATTATGTTACCTCAACCTTGATAGCAATGGTCCCAATCATAATAGTTTCAAATTTTTCTCTTAGTATGGGACTATATTTCTCCAACTTGAATACCCTCAACATGTTCAATTGAATTCAGACCATAAGTCCTTTCAATCTTCTTGGGGAAATAGATAGTATGTTCCTTGTCATTAACATTGAAGGTCACCTTTCCTTGATTACAATTAATAACAGCTCCTGCAGTATTAAGAAAAGGTCTCCCAAGAATAATAGACATATTATCATCATCAGGCATTTCAAGAACAACAAAATCAGTTAATATCAAGCAATTGTGAGCCACTTGAACAGGTACATCCTCACATATACCCACAGGGATAGTGGTAGATTTATCAGCCATTTGCAAATATATATCAGTTGGTATCAATTTTTCAAGCTGAAGCCTCTTATAGAGAGAGAAAGGCATAACACTAACTCCATCTCCCAAATCACACAAAGCAGTTCTAACATAACTGTTCTTAATAGAGCAAGGGATAGTTGGAATCCCTGGGTCTCCAAGTTTCTTAGGAACCTTACCATTGAAAGAATAATTAGCAAGCAAAGTAGAGATTTCTTCATTAGGGATCTTCCTTTTATTCGAGACAATGTCCTTCATATACTTTGAGTAAGGAGGCAATTTAATAGCATCAGTCAAAGGAATTTGCAAGAATAAAGGCTTCATCCACTCACAAAACTTATTATAGTGTTCATCTTCTTTTGACTTGTGTTTCTTATCAGGGAAAGGCATAGGTTTTTGGACCCAAGGTTCTCTTTCACTACCATGTTTCTTAGCTATAAAATCTTGTTTGGTGAATTTAGTAGTCTTAGTGTGGTTTTCAGGTTCTTCTTCAACTTTTTCTTCATTAGGAACTTCATTTTTTCATTACCACTTTCAGTTTATTCATCAGAGATAGATATACTATTAGGATCTATAGCAGGTTCAGAGGGTTCTACAACAGTTTTATGTTTCTTTCTCCTTTTCTTGCGAGTAGAACCACTATTTTCAGCTTGTTGAGAATCCTGCTCAATTCTTTTGGGATGCCCTTCAGGATATAGAGGATCCTGGGTAGCAGCACCACTTCTAGTTCTAATTTCATAAGCATGTTTTTCTTTGGCAGCATTAACTAGCAAGTCATTTTGCACTTTAACAAGTTGATCTATTTGAGTTTGAACCATTTGAAAGTGTTTAACAATCATTTTAACATCATTAGAGGTTCTTTCCACAATATCTTTCAACTCAACAATAGCTCTAGTGTTTTCCATTAGATGATTTTGCACCCTCTTATTAAAGTTATCTTTCTTAACAATAAAGATATCAAATTCTTCTAAGCATTGATCAGGAGGTTTCAAGTAAGGGATATCACCTTCATCAAAGTGTTGGAGGGAGTGTACCTCAATAGTGGATGAGTAGGGAATAGGCTTACATAATTCTTCTATAGGAGGTAAATTCTTGACATCTGCAGCTTTAATTCCCTTCTCCTTAAGACATTTCTTAGCTTCCTTCATCACTTCATCATTTAATTCAATGACTCCCCTCTTCTTTGATGTTGGAATAGGCACAGGAATAGATGGTTCAGGTACAATTACTTCAGGTATAGCTTGTTTAGGAGGAGTCCAATCTTCATAATTCTTGCTTATTTTAGCCATTAATTCCTCAGCTTCCTCAGGAGTCCTATTCCTGAAAACACAATCATCACAACTATCTAGGTATGTCCTAGATTCCTCGGTTAGTCCATTATAAAATATATTAAGAAGCTCATTCTTAGGTAATGGACTTCCAGCCTGTGCATGAATCAAAGAACAAAACCTTGCCCAAGATTCGGGCAATACCTCTTTTTCTCCCTGTTTAAAATCAAAAAGTTCCTGCAAAATAGCATGTCTAGCACTGGGAGGAAAATATTTCTGCAGGAAAGTACTAATCAAGCACTCAGGGCTATCAATAGATCCAGGAGGTAAATTACTAAACCAAGTTTTAACTTCTCCTTTCAGTGAAAAGGGAAAAATCTTAGCAACAAAGTAAGTACGCATCTTAATATCATCAGAAAACAAGACACTCATGGTAGAAAGTTCATTCATATGTGCTACCGCACTTTCATTCTTAGTCCCACAAAAAGATTCTTTCTCGACAATAGATATGTAGGATAGATCGGGAGAGAAATCATAATATTCATCTATAATGTTTATGGGAGAAGCAACAAACTTAGCATCAGGAGAAAATTTGGGTCTAATAGTACGCCTCTCAAGGAGACTCTTAGCAGCGCTCGTATCATGGGTGTTCTTACATTCTTTAATAAACTCATCAGTCATCTCAACATAATCTTCTTCAATATCATAACTCTCACTAGACTCAGGTGAGCTAACAGGTGTGGTAGTGTCTTCATTAGGAGTTTCGGTATTTCCATCTATAGTTCTAGCAATCGTAGCATCTAGGAAAGGACCTAATGAACCACTCTTATCAAGCACAGTAGAAGCAGCATCATAAGCATCAGAAGTTTCAGATTCAGTAGTAGTAGCAGTGTGTGTAGCATGTATATGTGGTGGTGTAATGAGCTTACTTATAACAGACGGTGAATCAAGAGCAACAGAGGTGTTCAGAACCGTACCTCTTCTTGTAGTGGATGGTAAAATAGGAACCTTTCCATCACGAGACTTACCCATGATGGATGGATAGTGGCGAACAATAGAGAATCCAAGTGAACTTGATAAATAAAGCTATGCTCCCCGGCAACGGCGCCAGAAAATAGTCTTGATGACCCACAAGTATAGGGGGTGTATCGCAGTATTTTCGAGGGAAGTGAAACCCAATTTATTGATTCGACACAAGGGGAGCCAAAGAATATTTATTAGCCTTAACAACTGAGTTGTCAACTCAGCTGCACCTGGAAACAATCTTCCTCGCCGCAGTTTATCAGTAGCAACAATTTTGTAGTAGGAATGGCAAAGTAACAGCAGTAGTAAAGCAAAGACAATAGTAACAAACGCACTAAACAATGGGATTCGAGTGCGGTAGGCATAGGGATGGATGGACGGGCGTTGCATGGACAAGACAATTCACATAGCAATCAGAACATAGGGCAATTGCAGATAAATAAGATAAAGCATCCAAGTACTAGATAATCCTAGGCATGTGTTCCATATATAGTCATACGTGCTCGCAATGAGAACTTGCACAACATCTTTTGTCCTGCCAGCCCGTTTGCAGTGGGGCCTCTAGGGAACTACTGGCAATTAAGGTGCTCCTTTTAATATAGCACCGGAGCAAAGCATTAACACTCTATGAACTCATGTGATCCTCACATCAAAGCCTTACCCTTCCGGTTATCCCGATTTCTGTCCCTTCGGGGCCATAGGTTCCGGACAATGACGTGTGTATACAACTTGCAGATAAGACCAAGAACAATACTGTCATAATGAATCAATAATAAGTTCAGATCTGAAATCATGGCACTTAGGCCCTAGTGACAAGCATTAAGCACAAAAAGTCGCAACAAAGTCATAAAGCACTAATAAAAGATACTAGGCACCATGCCCTAACAATCTGATGCCATTACATGAACGATCTCATCCAATCCCTACCATCCCCATAGCCTACAGCGGGGGATTACTCACTCATAGATGGGGGAAACATGGATGGTCGATGGAGAAGCGATGGTGATGATCTCCTCCAATTCCCCGTCCCGGCAGGGTGCCAGAACGGAGTTTCTGGTGCTATTTCGTGGAATCTGGTGGTGGAGGCGGAGCAGAACTCTTTCTGGAAAAACGTCGAACCGCCCAAAGTTTTTAGGTCAGAAGGCTCCTTATAGGCGAAGAGGGAGGCCGAGGGGGTGCCTGGGGGGCCCACACCACCCCCTGGCGCGGCCTGGCCTGGCCCGCGCCACCAGGTGGTGTGGCCACCCCAGGGATCTTCTCCATCTCGTATTCTGGCTCCTGGAGTCTTCGGGTGAAATAGGATTTTTGGCATATTTTCCGAGATTTTTCCTGATAGTTGATTTTCTGCACAAAAAGTAAACACCAAGGCAATCCTGCTGAAAACAGCATCAGTTCGCATTAGTTGCATCCAAATCACACAAGTATAGAGGAGAAACAATAGCAAAAGTGTTCGGGAAAGTAGATACATTTTGGACGTATCAGATCCTTCCGTAAAATCTTTCCTTGATGTTGTCATCGGTGTAGAATTCCGATGTTACGCCTGAGTTCTGATAGTCACACTTGTTGTCCTTTTCCTCCGTGTAGAATGTGTAGCTGTTGATATCATACGCCTGATAGGTCACCAGGTTGTGCATGGGTCCCTACGACAAGGTGAATATGATGTTTTCCGCCGCAGAATGCGATTGCAGGGGATTATCTAGGAGCGTCTGCCTAAACCAACGCGTGAAATCTGAGTTATGCTCTTTGATTATTTCTCCCTGCGTCCTCTGTATGCCCCGGTCACTATGCTTCTTCTCGATTGACCTTTTGTGCTTTTGTACCCAAGGATCGACCAGTTCTAAATGTTGTAGCGCGACTAGGTTTGCTCTATCAAAGTCTGCGCGTCGACAATCGTAGTCTACATGCAGTACGCAACGACCCTCTCGGTGACCCGATCCATCGAGCTTGCCAAGGTGCCTATTGACGGGAAGACCGACAGGGTTCTCGATGCCTAGATAATTCATGCAAAAAGAGATGCACTCTTCAGCCAGAAAGCCCTTGGCTATGCTTCCATCTGGACGGGACCTGTTGCGAACGTATCCTTTGATGTGTCCGTTCATCCTTTCGAACGACATCATGCTGCAGAGGAACATCGGCCCGAGTTGGATGATATTCTCCATGATATGGACCAGCAGATGCACCATAATGTCAAAGAATGCGGGCAGGAAGTAGATCTCGAGCTCGCACAGTATCACCACGATCTCCTCTTGTAGCCTCCCGAGCTATTTCACGCCAATTGACTTTGACGACGTCGAAAACTTGCAGAGCCCAAACAATGTTTCTCGGACATGCTCGTCCATTATACCTCGTAGTGTAACTGGAAGTATCTACGTCATTAGCACAGCACAGTCGTGAGACTTCATCCCACTAAACCTCTACTTAGCCTCATCTAGGTACCTGCTTATCTTGCCCGCGTAGCCGTAAGGAAATTTGACTCCTAGAAGGCACTTGAAAAACTGTTTGATCTCATCCTGGTTTAGTGTGAAGCACGAAGGGGGCAGTAATATTCGTTCTTCTTGACCTTTTTACCCTTTCGACGACCTTGTGTCGCCTCCGATTGATGATCATCGTCATCTTCCTGATCATCAGGAGTAGGGCATCCTCCGTGAAGATCGTTCCGGATGCCCATGAATATCAAGTCGTTCCTTGCTTTAGGACCATCTTTTGTCCTATCTGGAATGTTGATTAGGGTGGTGACTAGACTCTCGCACACGTTCTTCATGATATGCATGATGTCAAGGCTATGAGGCATGCGGAGAAACTTCCAGTATGGCAACTCCCAGAAAACAGACCTTGTTTTCCATACCTTCATCAACGGCTTGTCTTGCTGCCTCTTTTGCTTCTTTCCCAGTTTAGGACGCTCTTTCTAGTTTTTCAGCAATTCATCCACTTCTTCACTGCTCCTCCGCTCTGGGATTCCTCGGGTCTCGGATTTTCCATTGAACAGATCTCCATGTTTTCTCCATGCATCATTCTTTCCAAGCCACCTTCGGTGCCCCATGAACACGGTTTTCGCAGACCCTGGATCTTTCTCTAGTTGGAGATAGGTCGTGTTATCCATGCACCTAACGCATGCGTAAAATCCTTGGATAACCTTCCCCGAGAAATATCCGCAACCTGGATAGTCTTGCACCGTAGTGACCAACGTGGCTCTCATAGTGAAATAATCTTGTGCGATAGCGTCATAAGTATTTGCTCCGGATTCCCATAACATGGCTAGCTCCTCTTTCAACAGCCCGAGATATAGATTGATGTCGGTACCAGGTTGTTTTGGCCCTTGAATTAGCATACTCATTTGTATGTACTTCTTTTTCATGCACAACCAGGGAGGGAGGTTGTACATCCATACAAACATGGGCCAAGTGTTGTGCATGCTGCTCTGGCTACCGAACGGATTGAGTCTATCGATGCTCGCACCTAGCCTGATGTTTCTCGAATCTCCACCGAATTCTGGGAATTCGAGGTCTAATGCTTTCCACTAGCTACCATCTGAAGGGTGCGTCAGCAGCTCGTCCTTTTCAGGGTCATCGTCATCTGCTGGCTTCTTTCTTTCCGCATGCCAGCGCATGAGATTTGCTTCCTTAGGGTCGGCGAAATAGCGCTGCAGACGAGGAGTGATAGGAAAGTACCATACCACTTTTCGAGGAGCTTTCTTCCCTTTCTTGTATCGACTAACGCCGCACACCGGGCATGTGGTTTGCTCCGCGTCCTCGCCCCGATAAATGATGCAATCGTTGATGCAGACGTGGTATCTAATGTGCGGTAGATCAAGAGGACACACGATTTTCTTGGCGTCCTCGATACTAGTTGGACACGTGTTCCCCTCCGGGAGACGATCGTGCCAGAATGGCATCATATCGTCGAAGCTTGCGTCGGTCCATTTGTGTTTTGCCTTCATCTCCATAGCCTTGAGCGTTACATTCAACCGGGTATCATCGGGCTTGCATCCTTCATACAATGGAGTAACCACGTCTTTCTCAAGTTGTGCAAGCTTGGCTTTCTCTCTAGCGGCAGCCCAGGCGTTACTCGTCTGCTTGAGAAGTAGTTCTTGAACATAAGGGTCCTGCACCCAGCCTGACGTTGTTCCATCGTCTGCTCTGGCATCTAGATCATCATCATCCTGGTCTGCTTCCGCACCTTCACCAGCCTATTCTTCATCTCGCCCGTCCTTGCCGTGATCATGATCATGTTGCCCGCCTTCCTCATTTTCCGCCGCCCCATTTACGGCCGCATCATCTTCGTCATCACCTATCCACCGAGTCTAGCCATCCATGAAACCATGGCGGAGCAGGTGCGCCTGTAGATTTCTGGAATCTAGGTCAATCAACCAATTGAGTTTGCATCTTCTGCACGGACATCTTATCTTTGTCATGTTATTTCGTATCATGTCGGCCGTCGTGCATTTCAAAAATCTAGCCACAATGCCTTCGCTCATTATGCGGACCATGGTTGCCTGCGCGGTGTACAAGGTAGAATTAGAAGTTTATTACAACCACAGAACCAATGCATGCATGCAATGGTCGATGGAAAATTTTGGCATGACCTATCCTAAAATTAGGACCTTTGCGAAATGCCAAAGTCTTGCCAAAATGGAAATGAATCAACATTTTGGCAAAACAATGCCAATATATGAGAGAGCATACAATGCATGCTCTCCAAACACATGAGAGCATCGATCCTCTCCATAGATATGTGACCATATCATCAATACACATAAACACATCCTCTTACATAGACAACTTACCGAGATGAGAGACCGATAAGATCTCGAAGGAGAGGTAAGAGACCGAGAGGATGGTGGCCGGAAGGAGAGCTTTCCTCTATTATGTATGTAGCATCCAAGGTAAGTTTTACATGCTACAAATGGTAAAAGAGTGGAGAAATTGAGGTGGAAGGAGGAGGGGGGCGAGATCCAAGGAGGAAGAAGGAGGGGAAAGTGAAGTGTGAGATGGTGAGATCTAGTCAAATGTGCAAAGGTATCTGCCAAAAAGTATTAGCAGAACGCACATCCGTGGCGCACATGGTGGGGTGCGCCACCAGAGTATAGAACATCCATGGCGCACATACCGGCAGTGCGCCACAGACGTGTTTTCCCAGTTACACAGTAGGGTGGCCCGATCTTGCCTGTAGCGCATGGAGGTCATGTGCGCCACGACTACCGGCCACACCTGTAGAGCACTTCACAGGGGTGCGCTACGGCTATGTGGTCTACGGACGATAGTGGCCTGGCCCACACATGACCGTGGCGCACCACCCTCATGTGCGTCACTATTACAGTAGATAGCCGTAGGGCACCTGTGGCTAGTGCGCCACACCTATTTTAGCCGTGGGGCACCACTAGCACGTGCGCCACGGATGTGCAGATTACCTATAGCCATTTTCCTGGTAGTGATGAACTCTGGTTGATCCATATGTGGTCTGTGAAAAGAACACACATGCAATGACACTGGTGGATCCATATGTGGTCTGTGAAAAGAACAAACATTTCAATGACACTTGTGGATCCATATGTGGTCTATGAAAAGAACAGACATGCAATGACACTAGTGGATCCATATGTCGTGTGTGAAAAGAACACACATGCAATGACATTGGTGGACCCATATGTGGTAAATGAAAAGAACACACATGCAATGACACTGGTGGATCCATATGTGGTCTGTGAAAAGAACACACATGCAATGACTCTGGTGGATCCATATGTGGTATGTGAAAAGAACAAACATGCAATGATACCGCTGGATCCATATCTAGTCTGTGAAAAGAACACACATGCAATGACAATGGTGGATCCATATGTGGTCTGTGAAAAGAACAGACATGCAATGACACTGGTGGATCATATGTGATCTATAAAAGGAACACACATGCAATGACACTGGTAGATCCATATGTGGTCTATGAAAAGAACACACATGAAATGACACTGCTGGATCCATATGTGGTCTATGAAAAGAACACACATGCAATGACACTGGTGGATCCATATGTGGTCTATGAAAAGAACAAACATGCAATGACACTAGTGGATCCATATATGGTCTGTGAAAAGAACACACATGCAATGACATTGGTGGATCCATATGTGGTATGTGAAAAGAACACACATGCAATGACAATGGTGGTTCCATATGTGGTCTGTGAAAAGAACACACATGCAATGACAATGGTGGATCCATATGTGGTTTGTGAAAAGAACAGACATTCATAGACACTGGTGGATCCATATAATGTCTTTGAAAATAACACACATGCAATGACACTTGTGGATCCATATGTGGTCTATGAAAATAACACATATACAATGACACTGGTGGATCGGTATGTGGTCTGTGAAAAGAACACACATGCAATGACACTGGTGGATCCATATGTGGTCTGTAAAAGGAACACAGATGCAATGACATTGGTAGATCCATATGTGGTCTATGAAAAGAACACACATGAAATGACACTAGTGGATCCATATGTGGTCTGTGAAAAGAACACACATGCAATGACACTGGTGGATCCATATGTGGTCTACGAAAATAACAAACATGCAATGACACTAGTGGATCCATATATGGTCTGTGAAAAGAACACACATGCAATGACAGTGGTGGATCCATATGTGGTCTGTGAAAAGAACACACATGCAATGACAATGGTGGTTCCATATGTGGTCTGTGAAAAGAACACACATGCAATGACAATGGTGGATCCATATGTGGTTTGTGAAAAGAACACACATTCACTGACACTGGTGGATCCATATATGGTCATTGAAAAGAACACCCATGCAATGACACTAGTGGATCCATATGTGGTCTATGAAAAGAACACACATGCAATGACACTGGTGGATCCATATATGGTCTATGAAAATAACACACATTCAATTAACTCTGGTGGATCCATATGTGGTCTGTGAAAAGAACACACATTTCAATGACATCGGTGGATCCATACATGGTCTGTGAAAAGAACACACATGCAATGAACTCTGTTGGATCCATATTGGGTTTGTGAAAAGAACACACATGCAATGACATTGGTGGATCCATTTGTGGTCTGTGAAAAGAACACACATGCAATGACAATGGTGGATCCATATGTGGTTTGTGAAAATAACACACATGCAATGAACTCGGGTGGATCCATATGGGGTCTATGAAAAGAACGCACATGCAATGACAAGGGTGGTTCCATATGTGGTCTATGAAAAGAACACACATGAAATGACACTGATGGATCGATATGTGGTCTGAGAAAAGAACACTCGTGTAATGACAATGGTGGTTCCATATGTGGTCTATGAAAAGAAGACACATGCAATGACTATGGTGGATCCATATGTGGTCTATAAAAAGAACACACATGAAATGACGCTGGTGGATCCATATGTGGTATGTGAAAAGAACGCACATGCAATGATACTGTTGGTTCCATATGTGGTCTGTGAAAAGAACACACATGCAATGACACTGGTGGATCCATTTGTGGTCTGTGAAAAGAACACGCAAGCAATGACACTGGTGGATCCATATGTGGTCTGTGAAAAGAACACCCATGCAATGAACTCTAGTGGATCCATATGTGGTCTGTGAAAAGAACACACATGCAATGACACTGGTGGATCAATATGTGGTCTGTGAGAAGACCACACATCAAATGACACTGGTGGATCTATATGTGGTTTGTGAAAAGGACTCACATGCAATGAAAATGGTGGTTCGATATGTGGTCTGTGCAAAGAACACACATGCAATGACACTAGTGGATCCATATGTGGTCTGTGAAAAGAACACACATGCAATGACTCTGGTGGATCCATATGTGGTATGCGAAAAGAACAGACATGCAATGACACTAGTGGATCCATATGTGGTCTGTGAAAAGAACACATATGCAATGAACTCTGGTGGAGCCATATGCAAAGAACTCTGGTGGATCCATATGGGGTGTGTGAAAAGAACACACATGCAATGACACTGGTAGATAAATATCTGGTCTGTGAAAAGAACACACATGCAATGACAATGGTGGATCCATATGTGGTTTGTGAAACGAACACACATGCAATGAACTCTGGTGGACCCAAATGTGGTTTGTGAAAAGAACACACATGCAATGAACTCTGGTGGATCCAGATGGGGTATGTGAAAAGTACACACATGCAATGAAAATGGTGGTTCCATATGTGGTCTGTGAAAAGAACACACATGAAATGACACTAGTGGATCCATATGGGGTCTGTGAAAAGAACACACACGCAATGACAATTGTTGTTCCATATGTGGTCTGTGAAAAGAACACACATGAAATGACACTGGTGGATCCATATGTGGTCTGTGAAAGGAACACACATGCAATGACAATGGTGGTTCCATCTGTGGTATGTGAAAATAACACACATGCAATGACAATGGTGGATCCATATGTGGTTTGCGAAAAGAACACACATTCACTAACACTTGTTGATCCATATATGGTCTTTGAAATGAACACACATGCAATGACACTGGTGGATCCATATGTGGTCTGTGAAAAGAACACACATGCAATGACAATGGTGGTTCCAAATATGGTCTGTGAAAAGAACAGACGTGCAATGACACTGGTGGATCCATAAGTGGTCTGTGAAAAGAACACACATGCAATGACACTGGTGGATCCATTTGTGGTCTGTGAAAAGTGCACGCATGCAATGACACTGGTGGATCCATATGTGGTCTGTGAAAAGAACACCCATGCAATGAACTCTAGTGGATCCATATGTGGTCTGTGAAAAGAACACACATGCAATGACACTAGTGGATCAATATGTGTTCTGTGAGAAGACCACATATCAAATGACACTGGTGGATCTATATGTGGTTTGTGAAAAGGACACACATGGAATGAAAATGGTGGTTCGATATGTGGTCTGTGTAAAGAACACACATGCAATGACACTAGTGGATCCATAGGTGGTCTATGAAAAGAACACACATGTAATGACTCTGGTGGATCCATATGTGGTATGCGAAAAGAACAGACATGCAATGACACTAGTGGATCCATATGTGGTCTGTGAAAAGAACACATATGCAATGAACTCTGGTGGAGCCATATGCAAAGAACTCTAGTGGATCCATATGGGGTGTGTGAAAAGAACACACATGCAATGACACTGGTAGATCCATATCTGGTCTGTGAAAAGAACACACATGCAATGACAATGGTGGATCCATATGTGGTTTGTGAAACGAACACACATGCAATGAACTCTAGTGGATCCAAATGAGGTGTGTGAAAAGAACACACATGCAATGAACTCTGGTGGATCCAGATGGGGTATGTGAAAAGCACACACATGCAATGAAAATGGTGGTTCCATATGTGGTCTGTGAAAAGAACACACATGAAATGACACTAGTGGATCCATATGGGGTCTGTGAAAAGAACACACATGCAATGACGATGGTGGTTCCATATGTGGTCTGTGAAAAGAACACACATGAAATGACACTGGTGGATCCATATGTGGTCTGTGAAAGGAACACACATGCAATGACAATGGTGGTTCCATATGTGGTATGTGAAAAGAACACACATTCACTGACACTGGTGGATCCATATATGGTCTTTGAAATGAACACACATGCAATGACACTGGTGGATCCATATGTGGTCTGTGAGAAGAACACATATGCAATGCACTGGTGGATCCATATACGGTCTATGAAAAGAACACACATGCAATGAACTCTGGTGGATCCATATGTGGTCTGTGAAAAGAACACACATTTCAATGACACCGGTGGATCCATATGTGGTCTATGAAAAGAACACCCATGCAATGAACTCTAGTGGATCCATATGTGGTCTATGAAAAGAACACACATGCAATGACACTGGTGGATCAATATGTGGTCTGTGAGAAGACCACACATCAAATGACACTGGTGGATCTATATCTGGTTTGTGAAAAGGACACACATGCAATGAAAATGGTGGTTCGATATGTGGTCTGTGCAAAGAAAACACATGCAATGACACTAGTGGATCCATAGGTGGTCTGTGAAAAGAACACACATGCAATGACTCTAATGGATCCATATGTGGAATGTGAAAAGAACAGACATGCAATGACACTAGTGGATCCATATGTGGTCTGTGAAAAGAACACATATGCAATGAACTCTGGTGGAGCCATATGCAAAGAACTCTGGTGGATCCATATGGGGTGTGTGAAAAGAACACACATGCAATGACACTGGTAGATCCATATCTGGTCTGTGAAAAGAACACACATGCAATGACAATGGTGGATCCATATGTGGTTTGTGAAAGGAACACACATGCAATGAACTCTGGTGGATCCAAATGAGGTTTGTGAAAAGAACACACATGCAATGAACTCTGGTGGATCTAGATGGGGTATGTGAAAAGTACACACATGCAATGAAAATGGTGGTTCCATATGTGGTCTGTGAAAAGAACACACATGAAATGACACTAGTGGATCCATATGGGGTCTGTGAAAAGAACACACATGCAATGACAATGGTGGTTCCATATGTGGTCTGTGAAAAGAACACACATGAGATGACACTGGTGGATCCATATGTGGTCTGTGAAAGGAACACACATGCAATGACAATGGTGGTTCCATATGTGGTATGTGAAAAGAACATGCAATGACAATGGTGGATCCACATGTGATTTGGGAAAAGAACACACATTCACTGACACTGGTGGATCCATATATGGTCTTTGAAATGAACACACATGCAATGACACTGGTGGATCCATATGTGGTCTGTGAAAAGAACACATATGCAATGCACTGGTGGATCCATATATGGTCTATGAAAAGAACACACATGCAATGAACTCTGGTGGATCCATATGTGGTCTGTGAAAAGAACACACATTTCAATGACACCGGTGGATCCATACATGGTCTGTGAAAAGAACACACATGCAATGAACTCGGGTGGATCCATATTGGGTCTGTGAAAGGAACACACATGCAATGACAATGGTGGTTCCATATGTGGTCTGTGAAAAGAACACACATGCTATGACAATGGTGGATCCATATGTGGTTTGTGAAAAGAACACACATGCAATGAACTCTGGTGGATCCATATGGGGTCCGCAAAAAGAACACACATGCAATGAAATCTGATGGATCCATATGGGGTCTGTGAAAAGAACACACATGCAATGACAATGGTGGTTCCATATGTGGTCTATGAAAAGAACACACATGAAATGACACTGGTGGATCCATATGTGGTCTGCGAAAAGAACACTCGTGCAATGACAATGGTGGTTCCATATGTGGTCTATGAAAAGAATACAAATGCAATCACAATGGTGGATCCATATGTGGTCTATGAAAAGAACACACATGAAATGACACTGGTGGATCCATATGTGGTCTGTGAAAAGAACACACATGCAATAATACTGGTGGTTCCATATGTGGTCTGTGAAAAGAACACACATGCAATGACACTGGTGGAACCATTTGTGGTCTGTGAAAAGAACACGCATGCAATGACACTGGTGGATCCATATGTGGTCTGTGAAAATAACACACATGCAATGAACTCTGATGGATCCATATGTGGTCCGTGAAAAGAACACACATGCAATGACACTGGTGGATCCATATGTGGTCTGTGAAAAGACCACACATGAAATGACACTGGTGGATCCATATGTGGTCTGTGAAAAGAACACACATGCAATGACAATGGTGGTTCCATATGTGGTCTGTGAAAAGAACACACATGCAATGACACTAGTGGATCCATATGTGGTCTTTGAAAATAACACACATGCAATGACTCTGGTGGATCCATATGTGGTCTGTGAAAAGAACATACATGTAATGACACTGGTGGATCCATATGTGGTTTTATGAAAAGAACACACATGCAATGAACTCTGGTGGATCCATATGTGGTATGTGAAAAGAACATATATTTCAATGACACTGGTGGATCCATATGGGTTCGTCGAAAAGAACACACATGCAATAACACTGGTGGTTCCATATGTGGTCTGTGAAAAGAACACACATGAAATGACTCTAGCTGTGGTTAATGAAAAGAACACACATGCAATGAACCTTGGTTGATCCATATGTGGTCTGTGAAAAGAACACACATGAAATGACAATGCTGGATCCATATGTGGTTTGTGAAAAGAACAAACATTTCAATGACACTAGTGGATCCATACGTGGTCTGTGAAAAGAATCGACATGCAATGACACTGGTGGTTCCATATGTGGTATATGTAACTACCTCGGTGAATTACGCTCCTAGTTACAAGCCTGGATGAGCAGAAATGGTCGAAATAGTATGGTGGGGCCCAAATGCCACTCACAGGTAGACCTTTCGGCCGTCCCAAGCATTTCTAAACATTGGGACAAGAACGGGCGGCGTAATCGGCAGGCGAAGGGATCAACTACATACACAAATGAGTATGTATGCAAGCCACCATACAACAGTACATCAGAGCCATTCCATCTAAAAAGAAAGGAAATATAGCAACGCCATACGGCAAGATCCAAATACCCTAGATAGATATAATAGTTTAGGATATCTCCTCATACATCAAACATCAGAGTATCAGGCGGAAGGGGAAGACAAAAATCCGAGTACGGATAAGAAGCAAATCGGCATAAGATGCCCCGTAAATAAACACATCCCGCCCACAGATCTCACGGATCCCCGTTCCCGGAATCTCTACACCGAATGATCGTTGCCCACATCGTCCGTCTCTTCCACCCAGTATCCATCTTGCGAGGGTACCTGTTCATCTGAACCAATAATTTATCGTGTGAGACCCTAGGGGTACTCAGCAAGTCTTTATGCCTCTAAAGGGGACACAACCTGGGGTGACGCAATTGCAGCGAAAGATAAACCCTAACAATTCTATAGATACTCGCTAACCATCCGCCTAACCAGAGATAGACGGATGTCCGTGAATTAATAACAACAGTTATAACGATTATAAAGGTAATCTCCACAGATCCATCCTCCTTCCCGCTTACCGACGAGGAAGCGGACGAACAACCCCCCCATCCGTTGACTGTTTTATTATCCATTCCATGAGTGTTGCACTATTTACTAGTCAGGTACCTAGTCTAGTCAAATTAAAAGCGGTACTTTAGTTATGCTTGTCTATGATCGAGAAACTGTGCTCCAAGTCGTCCATAACCGCGGACATGGCTTTCAGAAAGTTTTACCCTGCAGGGGTGCACAAATAGCAACACACACTCGATATGCCTCGGAAAAACCAAATCAAAACCCAACGACGCAGTCACGACAAAGCAATTACAGGATTCAGAAATATTTTAGGGGGCCACCCCATTGAGCTACCCGCAACGAAGTTAGCTGACTCCGAGACGGCCTCAAGGTTTGCGTCAATGGCTGTGAACGACTGGGAACCCGAAAATGTGACTGGGCTTGTCGACACCGCGAAAACACTCCGCTTCCCTAAACAGTACAGTGTGCAGTACCTCGCACAATTTAAATAAAGCAGTAAAACATGGCATAAGTACATGATAGTAAATAAAACCTCAAACTAGTTTGTGGCCCCAAGAAATAAGAATGAATCAAGCTCTGGCTCAGGGGGGTTCATAAGCCTCCCGGATGTGGATAGCGCGAATATTCAAGGAACAGGAATCAAGTACTCGGGGTCCTACGGGACACAAGTGAGCCTGAAAAACCAAATAGCGAATATGGCTCACCGATGCCACTTTCATTAGTTATCCCATTACTACTCAGGTTAAGTTTTTTAGGTACCTCGTTTTCCATCAGACACTCACATACCCTACACATGTTGTTCTATGACTCGCATGGCTCAAACAACTCCTGTAGTAATGGCTCATGGGATGGAGGAACAAGCTTCGGTGGGGTTTAAAAGTAAAGGCTATGCAATACTTGGGATTCAATTTAATGCAATCGCGACTCAATGATGCAAGAATAAGATAGAGGCAAATAGGTACTATATGTATGCAAGCATGTGGTAGTGCTTGCCTGGCAGCTCAGTTGAAGCGAGAGAAGGATCTGGGTAGTGTTCCTGGTTCTCTTGGTATATCCCCTACTCAGCGTCTATTCAAAGAAGAACCAAACAAACAAGGGCCAACATAAATAAAGTGCACAAGCATATGCGTTAAATGTGACAAGCAAACAATCATGCCATGATGAATGATGCACAAGTTGCATGGCATTAAGTAGCATGGCATGGGTGAGGTGTGGAATACAAGAATAAACCATTTTATTGAGTTTTAGCTCTATTTTAATCCCATATTAGTTGCTGTTCACTTTATATTTATATGATGCATGCTTCAAATCAACACATGGAATGCATAAACAGAAAGGTCTCGTCGAGCTAATCATTTTAGACATATCATTTGTTAAATTTGGAGTTATAAATCAAAAGATATTAATTAATTAAGGAAAAGGGCATTTATTGTAATTTTAATCAACTTGGAATTTTAAAGTGTTCAAAATATATTTTGAATGGCATATTTGAAATCCTCACATTTTTCTGATTTCAAAACATATATTATATGCATTATTTGGATTTGTATTTTAAAAGTTATTTAAAAACAGAATTAAATTTGAATTTGATTTAATTTGTAAAAGATTTGAATTTAAAAAGATTACAGAAAAATACTTTTGTCACCCGCTCACAGCTAGCCACAGCCAATGACCAGTGGGGCCATGCTGACTGGGCGTCCACGCGCGCAGAAAAACCCTCTGTCACCGCGACTGCTGCCAGCCACAGAGAGTGACAGGTGGGGTCAGAGCCCAAGCGGACCCACACGCCAGCGGGCGAGTGCGGGGCTGCCACGCGGCTCGGTGGGGGACTGCGGGTCGATGGGTACAAATCTCCGGGAGCCTTTTTGCAAAAACGCCACGAAGGCTGACTGGTGGGCCTAGAGGAGCGCGGGTTAGGAGTTAAAAGGTGCAGGGGGTTATCTGCAAAGTGAGTGCGAGGTACTGTGGATCTTCCTCTGAGCGCGGTGGACCGATCGGTGCGCTACAAAAAGGACAGGGTGCCGCGGCGGCTCGAACACGTGACCTAGGGCGCGCGCGCAGAGGCGGAACCACTACGGTGGCTTGGCGTTGTTGCCAGGGAGGTGGGCGTGGCCTAGGTAGGTTGCTACGCGGAGCGGAAGCGTGCAGACGCCAGCGAACCCGACGCTTCGACGGCGCTCGACGAAAAGCACAGCGGTGCTAGGGCGATTCAGAGAGGCGGACCATGTCCAGGGGGTTTAGGGGCTCACCGAGAGTGCGTCGGTGTAGGTGGATCGGCCAGGGGCGCAGTGGATCGGCGTCGAGGCAGACGGCCAGAGGATCTAGGGTTCCGACGAGACGCGTCGGCGTGCAGGGGTTCTGGGGCTCCTCCTGATCGGCTCCGGATACAGGGTGACGTAGGGGAGCTCCACGACCTTCCTCGACACCAGAGACCGACACGCCACCGGCTGCAAGAGAGGGATCGGTGGAGTCCGACGGTGGACGGCGTTGGGGTAGGTGGTGGCGATGCAGAAGCGAGGGGAGAGAGGGAAGCGGTCTGGGGGATCTGGGGTGCAGAGGTGTCGTGTGGCGGGGGTAAAGCAGAGAGGGAGAGGAGAGGAGCGTGGGCGCAGGGTAGATGGAAAAGGTGGCTCGGTGCCACCTTTCCCTCCTCCTCTTTCACGTGCTAGGGCTGGGGCACGGCAGGGCAGGGGCAGGTGCAGCTGGCAGGTGGGGTAAGGCAGGCCAGGCTAGGGTGGTTCGGTGTGGGGCTCACCAGGCAGAGAGAGAGAGAGGGGTAGCCTCGGGCTAGGGCTTTGGTTGGGAGGTGGGAGGCTCGGGCTAGGGTTAGAGGGAGCCTCGGGCTAGGCTTTGTGTGGTGGAGGGGGTAGCTAGGTGGCATGGTGGGGCCAGCTAGGTGAGAGAGAGAGGCCGAGAGATAGGGGGGGTATGGGTTTGGTTTAGATTAGGTATATATTAGGGTTTAAGAGAGAGGGGGGTATGGTGATGATGAGGTAAGGTTTAGGGTTAGATGAGGGAGAGGGAGATGGTTTGTAGCTAGGGTTTTCCATGGACAAGATCAAGCCAAGAAACACCCAAGATCAAAAAAAACAAGACAAGAAAAAGGAAGGGATGGAGTGCTAGGGTTTAAGCAAGATCAACATAGATCAAGCCAAAAGAAAGGAAGAGAGAGAGAGAGAGAGATGATCCACTCCAAATGCAAATAAAAACCAAAGTAGAAAAAGATGGTTCTTGCATGGCCCATGCAAAACAATTAATGCCTTGCTTATTTTGTGAAAACAAGATTATCACATAGCATTAAACTTAGGCATTCCCACAAGTGGAATAAAGCCAAGCCAAGAATTAAAAGAAAGTCCCAAGTGGATTAAATGGAAATGATCATATGTGAATACCAATGGGACATGCTAGTGTGTATGGGCCACTAGATGATTAATAGTCCCAAAAATATCCCAACATGATCTTCATTCCATAATAATCCCTATGGAAGCTAGGGAAAAGGGGTCCACTCACAAGGCATGCAAAGGTGGCCATGTGGCTCTCATATATCAATAATGTGAAAACAACATGATGCCAAGATGAGAGCATGTGGAAACGAATTGGGTCCATCCCAACCCACATGAGCTAGAGGTAAAAACAATAAGTGCCAAGCTCATATTTAGTTGGATGGTGGAATTATAAGGTGGTGCAAGGAAAAGGTGGTGGAGTTGAATAAAAGATATGCCCCCAACTCAACTTGGGCATTAAACAATATATCAAGAACCAAATACAATATCAAGAGGCAAATACAATTAACAATGCATATGAGAGAAGAACCAAATCAAAAGGGTTTTATATGATGCTCAAATGCAAGGAGGCATGATGACATGAGCATGATATAATGATGATGCAACAATTATATGTATGAAGTAGCCATTATATAGACTAGGCTAGTAGCATTGCAATTGTTAGACAATTGGGATGCTACAACTCTCCCCCACTAAACAAGAATCTCGCCCCGAGATTCCTAGGAAAAGAAAACAACACAAGGAGAGATGGGTGTTCGAACGAAGGTGACCCTCACGTTTCCAAGATGATGAAGAACGGAATGGCGCGACCACTACACCTTGCAAAACTTGCTAGACTTGTTGCGAGTCTTGCGTTTTGCTTGAGAAACAACGGGTTAGAAGAGTTGAAGGATTGTCGTGAGACAATAAGGATAGGATGGACATAGCTCCGGTTTTCTCAAGAAACATGATAAAAGAATAGAACCACTTGAAAGATAGGAAAAGATGATGTATCATGGATAAAGAAAGACACATCATTAAGATTAAGGATTTACTGATACTAGAGAGGATGAATCTTTGTCTCGCCGGAGGAGAATAATTAGATGGGAGAGGTTTGAACCACTATGACAATAGCATCGTATCTCCTCTCGGATTTGAGAAATGAAGCACGGAAACAATATTGCCTTCAAACAATAGAGTCCCTTGATATCAGCAGAAAGATTTAGTTAGACATCGTCGGTTTAGATTCTTGTTGCGCCGGTAAGACCCGAAGGATCACGCAATTGAGGTGCGCGGATATAACTTCTAGAAACAGATGTGAAGCCAGATCATGGTGGAATCCCGAGAAGCAAAGAATATGGAGGATCTAGAGTTTATTGTAGAGATACTTATTGCTTTCTTTAGCCTTGAGGCTAACGCAATAGATTCACGACTGATGGCATCAACCATAATTGGCTTTACCACAGGAAAAGAATTGATGAAACAAAGAGAGAGATAGTTTCCTTTCGTCTTGTTTGGGGATGTCGAGCACCGGTAGAATGACGAGAACAGAAAAGAGTTTGCGTTTGTTTCCACCAGATAATTGAAGATTTGCTCCGTGTAGGAAAAAGACGAGATCACCAACAAGAGATTATGGATTACTTTCTTCGAGAGAGCACTCCGAAAAACAAGGACGAAAGTAAAAGTATCGAGGGATAAAGGCCACTTCTAACTTCTGTGGAATGAGTGAAATCACATTAATTCACCAATTCAATGTACAAGAGCGAATGATAAGAGTAGTGGTATGGTAGCTACTCCGTCCCGCACTCAAAGCATTACTCCGCACATGAATAGAAAACCATGCAACCCAACTACCGAAACAGACTGAAGATATTGATAAGAAGAGCTCATGGAACTCCGTAAGAAAACAAAGATTGATGCGAACGATTCGTCGGATTCAAGGTAGATAAGGGTGATGATGTTGTCGTCATGTCGGAAATACCAAGCCACCGGATAGATATGAAGGAAGATCACGGAGACAACTGCCAGATTCCACAGGTAAAGAAAAAGATAACACCAACTTGAACAGAAGGATTACGAAAGATCTGAAAAGTCTTCATGGCCTCCGGTGGATTGAGCCTAGATGATATAACGAGAGGGTTTCCAGAGATTGCTTAACGAGACTGAGGTGAAAGAACTCCATGTTCTTCTTGAAATGATTGAGAGAGATTTAGCGGTCTTGAGGAGAACTTCGGCGGAACGACGATGATAACTTGCCAACAAGGAACAACTACGGATTGGTTGAAGATGGAGGATGGAATTAACAATGGACTTGCTGATTCCAGAGTTGAAGCGATCTCTTCAGCAGAAGGACGTGGCTGAGATAGGTGACTTCAAGAAGCCAGAATTCACGCTTTGAGGACTTTGCACACAGGCAGTGCTCACGGAGCTTGAGAGAAAGAGACACAAATGATCTTCCATGTCCTTCCATTGATATAGAATAGGTAAGCATATTAACAACATATGCCACCATGGATTAACAGGATATTCCCAGAATATCAAGTTCAAGAAACGGGAGAAACGAACGAATGCTCGAAACACTTTCTGAGCTCAACGCTCTTAGAAAGATCAATATTAAGAGCACGGGTTCGTGTTGAAGAAGATGCACTGGAAGAATAGATTATCTGGTCCTTCGAAAGAAAAGAGATGCCACCTGGTTCACCTTGTCGATTGGATCACTGGTTACAAAGATAAGAGATCTTGGATAAAGAAAAGATGATAGATCAAACCTTAAGCAAAGCTATCAGAGACGAAAAGATGCAATTCCCTCGTCTCCAAGAGAATTTTGCAGATATGGGGTTCAAAAAGATGTGCAGCATGATGGACAGATGATAGACCGCCGCAGTGCTTTGAGAAACTCCGGATTGCCAAAGATGCTTGAATATGCATAGATATGATCACGGTGTACTCAAAATCACAGGAGATAACCTTATCCTCCAGATGGTGACGGTTGATAGCATTTTTCCATATTCCAATCGACACTTATCATGAGTGGAATATAGCTATGCCGAGAGCCAAATTACAATCATCAGCATCGGATCGACACATGTTATGTAATTAGCCCAAGAGAAAAGGAGATGAAAAGAAACTCTAGGATTAAGCGCCGGTGACAAAAGAATGAGTTAGCATGGACATGCTGATAAGGAAGATAGATAATGTTTCACACACGACTGGAAAGGAGTGTGGAAACACAGATGTATCAAAGAAAAATTTTCCGCATTTATGGCATTAAAATACCAATAGATGCGCAAAATCTCTTAGCAGATAGAGATTAGCAACAGATGGTTACACAGAAAGAGGAGTTGCTAGAAGGAAGAACACCCTTAAGAAGATGGCACCGGTTAACAAGGAGTCAGATATATCGCGCCGGTTTGCAAAAGCCTGTTAGTATGGAATGTACCAACAGTTGATAACCAAAGGCAGATAAGATAACAAATTGGATGCAACAGATAGACAAGGAATTACACACACACACACACACTTTCTATGGTACTACGGAAACCCAGAACACGTGAATCCTAGTTTGAATTTTAAGAAGAGGATTGAAAACGTCTCACTTCCTTACCAGAAAAGGGTGGTGGGTGCGTAAGAAGAAAAGTGGAAGCAGTCCTACTCTCGCGTTTTGTTTTTCCCTAGTATACATAGCTACCAAAATATTTGCTAGACAGACAACGACCATTTGGCTGAGACCCTGAAGGGCGGGATGGCTCTGATACCAATTGTAACTACCTCGGTGAATTACGCTCCTAGTTACAAGCCTGGATGAGCAGAAATGGTCGAAATAGTACGGTGGGGCCCAAATGCCACTCACAGGTAGACCTTTCGGCCGTCCCAACCATTTCTAAACATCGGGACAAGAACGGGCGGCGTAATCGGCAGGCGAAGGGATCAACTACATACACAAATGAGTATGTATGCAAGCCACCATACAACAGTACATCAGAGCCATTCCATCTAAAAAGAAAGGAAATATAGCAACGCCATACGGCAAGATCCAAATACCCTAGATAGATATAATAGTTTAGGATATCTCCTCATACATCAAACATCAGAGTATCAGGCGGAAGCGGAAGACAAAAATCCGAGTACGGATAAGAAGCAAATCAGCATAAGATACCCCGTAAATAAACACATCCCGCCCACAGATCTCACGGATCCCCATTCCCGGAATCTCTACACCGAATGATCGTTGCCCACATCGTCCGTCTCTTCCACCCAGTATCCATCTTGCGAGGGTACCTGTTCATCTGAACCAATAATTTATCGTGTGGGACCCTAGGGGTACTCAGCAAGTCTTTATGCCTCTAAAGGGGACACAACCTGGGGTAACACAATTGCATCGAAAGATAAACCCTAACAATTCTATAGATACTCGCTAACCATCCGCCTAACCAGAGATAGATGGATGTCCGTGAATTAATAACAACAGTTATAACGATTATAAAGGTAATCTCCACAGATCCATCCTCCTCCCCGCTTACCGACGAGGAAGCGGACGAACAACCCCCCATCCGTTGGCAGTTTTATTATCCATTCCATGAGTGTTGCACTATTTACTAGTCAGGTACCTAGTCTAGTCAAATTAAAAGCGATACTTTAGTTATGCTTGTCTATGATCGAGAAACTGTGCTCCAAGTCGTCCATAACCGCGGACACGGCTTTCAGAAAGTTTTACCCTGCAGGGGTGCACAAATAGCAACACACACTCGATATGCCTCGGAAAAACCAAATCAAAACCCAACGAGGCAGTCACGACAAAGCAATTACATGATTCAGAAATATTTCAGGGGGCCACCCCATTGAGCTACCCGCAACGAAGTTAGCTGACTCCGAGACGGCCTCAAGGTTTGCGTCAATGGCTGTGAATGACTAGGAACCCGAAAATGTGAATGGGCTTGTCGACACCGCGAAAACACTCCGCTTTCCTAAACAGTACAGTGTGCAGTACCTCGCACAATTTAAATAAAGCAGTAAAACATGGCATAAGTACAGGATAGTAAATAAAACCTCAAACTAGTTTGTGGCCCCAAGAAATAAGAATGAATCAAGCTCTGGCTCAGGGGGGTTCATAAGCCTCCCGGATGTGGATAGCGCGAATATTCAAGGAACAGGAATCAAGTACTCGGGGTCCTACGGGACACAAGTGAGCCTGAAAAACCAAATAGCGAATATGGCTCACCGATGCCACTTTCATTAGTTATCCCATTACTACTCAGGTTAAGTTGTTTAGGTACCTCGTTTTCCATCAGACACTCACATACCCTACACATGCTGTTCTACGACTCGCATGGCTCAAACAACTCCTGTAGTAATGGCTCATGGGATGGAGGAACAAGCTTCGGTGGGGTTTAAAAGTAAAGGCTATGCAATACTTGGGATTCAATTTAATGCAATCGCGACTCAATGATGCAAGAATAAGATAGAGGCAAATAGGTACTATATGTATGCAAGCATGTGGTAGTGCTTGCCTGGCAGCTCAGTTGAAGCGAGAGAAGGATCTGGGTAGTGTTCCTGGTTCTCTTGGTATATCCCCTGCTCAGCGTCTATTCAAAGAAGAACCAAACAAACAAGGGCCAACATAAATAAAGTGCACAAGCATATGCGTTAAATGCGACAAGCAAACAATCATGCCATGATGAATGATGCACAAGTTGCATGGCATTAAGTAGCATGGCATGGGTGAGGTGTGGAATACAAGAATAAACCATTTTATTGAGTTTTAGCTCTATTTTAATCCCATATTAGTTGCTGTTCACTTTATATTTATATGATGCATGCTTCAAATCAACACATGGAATGCATAAACAGAAAGGTCTCGTCGAGCTAATCATTTTAGACATATCATTTGTTAAATTTGGAGTTATAAATCAAAAGATATTAATTAATTAAGGAAAAGGGCATTTATTGTAATTTTAATCAACTTGGAATTTTAAAGTGTTCAAAATATATTTTGAATGGCATATTTGAAATCCTCACATTTTTCTGATTTCAAAACATATATTATATGCATTATTTGGATTTGTATTTTAAAAGTTATTTAAAAACAGAATTAAATTTGAATTTGATTTAATTTGTAAAAGATTTGAATTTAAACAGATTACAGAAAAATACTTATGTCACCCGCTCACAGCTAGCCACAGCCAATGACCAGTGGGGCCATGCTGACTGGGCGTCCACGCGCGCAGAAAAACCCTCTGTCACCGCGACTGCTGCCAGCCACAGAGAGTGACAGGTGGGGTCAGAGCCCAAGCGGACCCACACGCCAGCGGGCGAGTGCGGGGCTGCCACGCGGCTCGGCGGGGGACTACGGGTCGATGGGTACGAATCTCCGGGAGCCTTTTTGCAAAAACGCCACGAAGGCTGACCGGTGGGCCTAGAGGAGCGCGGGTTAGGAGTTAAAAGGTGCAGGGGGTTATCTGCAAAGTGAGTGCGAGGTATTGTGGATCTTCCTCTGAGCGCGGTGGACCGATCGGTGCGCTGCAAAAAGGACAGGGCGCCGCGGTGGCTCGAACACGTGACCTAGGGCGCGCGCGCAGAGGCGGAACCACTGCGGTGGCTTGGCGTTGTTGCCAGGGAGGTGGGCGTGGCCTAGGTAGGTTGCTACGCGGAGCGGAAGCGTGCAGACGCCAGCGAACCCGACGCTCCGACGGCGCTCGACGAAAAGCACGGCGGCGCTAGGGCGATTCAGAGAGGCGGACCATGTCCAGGGGGTTTAGGGGCTCACCGAGAGTGCGTCGGTGTAGGTGGATCGGCCAGGGGTGCAGTGGATCGGCGTCGAGGCAGACGGCCAGAGGATCTAGGGTTCCGGCGAGACGCGTCGGCGTGCAGGGGTTTTGGGCTCCTCCTGCTCGGCTCCGGGTACAGGGTGACGTAGGGGAGCTCCACGACCTTCCTCGACACCAGAGACCGACACGCCACCGGCTGGAAGAGAGGGATTGGTGGAGTCTGACGGTGGACGGCGTTGGGGTAGGTGGTGGCGATGCAGAAGCGAGGGGAGAGAGGGAAGCGGTCTGGGGGATCTGGGGTGCAGAGGTGTCATGTGGCGGGGGTAAAGCAGAGAGGGAGAGGAGAGGAGCGTGGGCGCGGGGTAGATGGAAAAGGTGGCTCGGTGCCACCTTTCCCTCCTCCTCTTTCACGTGCTAGGGCTGGGGCACGGCAGGGCAGGGGCAGGTGCAGCTGGCAGGTGGGGTAAGGCAGGCCAGGCTAGGGTGGTTCGGTGTGGGGCTCACCAGGCAGAGAGAGAGAGAGGGGTAGCCTCGGGCTAGGGCTTTGGTTGGGAGGTGGGAGGCTCGGGCTAGGGTTAGAGGGAGCCTCGGGCTAGGCTTTGTGTGGTGGAGGGGGTAGCTAGGTGGCATGGTGGGGCCAGCTAGGTGAGAGAGAGAGAGGCCGAGAGAGAGGGGGGGTATGGGTTTGGTTTAGATTAGGTATAGATTAGGGTTTAAGAGAGAGGGGGGGTATGGTGATGATGGGGTAAGGTTTAGGGTTAGATGAGGGAGAGGGAGATGGTTTGTAGCTAGGGTTTGCCTTGGACAAGATCAAGCCAAGAAACACCCAAGATCAAAAAAAACAAGACAAGAAAAAGGAAGGGATGGAGTGCTAGGGTTTAAGCAAGATCAACATAGATCAAGCCAAAAGAAAGGAAGAGAGAGAGAGAGATGATCCACTCCAAATGCAAATAAAAACCAAAGTTAGAAAAAGATGGTTCTTGCATGGCCCATGCAAAACAATTAAAGCCTTGCTTATTTTGTGAAAACAAGATTATCACATAGCATTAAACTTAGGCATTCCCACAAGTGGAATAAAGCCAAGCCAAGAATTAAAAGAAAGTCCCAAGTGGATTAAATGGAAATGATCATATGTGAATACCAATGGGACATGCTAGTGTGTATGGGCCACTAGATGATTAATAGTCCCAAAAATATCCCAACATGATCTTCATTCCATAATAATCCCTATGGAAGCTAGGGAAAATGGGTCCACTCACAAGGCATGCAAAGGTGGCCATGTGGCTCTCATATATCAATAATGTGAAAACAACATGATGCCAAGATGAGAGCATGTGGAAACGAATTGGGTCCATCCCAACCCACATGAGCTAGAGGTAAAACCAATAAGTGCCAAGCTCATATTTAGTTGGATGGTGGAATTATAAGGTGGTGCAAGGAAAAGGTGGTGGAGTTGAATAAAAGATATGCCCCCAACTCAACTTGGGCATTAAACAATATATCAAGAACCAAATACAATATCAAGAGGCAAATACAATTAACAATGCATATGAGAGAAGAACCAAATCAAAAGGGTTTTATATGATGCTCAAATGCAAGGAGGCATGATGACATGAGCATGATATAATGATGATGCAATAATTATATGTATGAAGTAGCCATTATATAGACTAGGCTAGTAGCATTGCAATTGTTAGACAATTGGGATGCTACAGTATATGAAAAGAACACACATTCAATGACACTGGTGGATCCATATATGGTCTTTGAAAAGAACACACATGCAATGAACTCTGGTGGATCCATATGTGGTATGTGAAAAGAACATATATTTGAATGACACTGGTGGATCCATATGGTGTCTATGAAAAGAACACACATGCAATAACACTGGTGGTTCCATACGTGGTCTGTGAAAAGAACACACATGAAATGACTCTAGCTGTGGTTAATGAAAAGAACACACATGCAATGAACTCTAGTTGATCCATATGTGGTCTGTGAAAAGAACACACATGCAATGACAATGCTGGATCCATATGTGGTCTGTGAAAAGAACAAACATTTCAATGACACTAGTGGATCCATACATGGTCTGTGAAAAGAATCGACATGCAATGACACTGGTGGTTCCATATGTGGTATATGAAAAGAACACACATTCAATGACACTGGTGGATCCATATATGGTCTTTGAGAAGAACACACATGCAATGAACTCTGGTGGATCCATATGTGGTCTATGAAAAGAACGCACATGCAATGATACTGGTTGTTCCATATGTGGTCTGTGAAAAGAACACACACGCAATTATACTGGTGGTTCCATATGTGGTCTGTGAAAAGAACAGACATGTAATGACACTGGTGGATCCATATGTGGTCTGTGAAAAGAACACACATGCAATGAACTCTGGTGGATCCATATGTGGTCTGTGAAAAGAACACACATGCAATGACACTGGTGGATCCATATGTGGTCTATGAAAAGACCACACATGAAATAACACTGGTGGATCTATCTGTGATTTGTGAAAATAACACACATGCAATGACAATGGTGGTTCCATATGTGGTCTGTGAAAAGAACACACATGCAATGACACTAGTGGATCCAAATGTGGTTTGTGAAAAGAACACACATGCAATGACTCTGGTGTATCCATATGTGGTCTGTGAAAAGAACAGACATGTAATGACACTAGTGGATCTTTATGTGGTTTGTGAAAAGAACACGCATGCATTGATTTCCGGTGGATCCATATGTGGTATGTGAAAAGAACACATATTTCAATGACACTGGTGGATCCATATGGGGTCTGTGAAAAGAACACACGTTCAATAACACCGGTGGTTCCATATGTGGTCTGTGAAAAGAACACACATGAAATGAATCTAGTTGTGGTTAATGAAAAAAACACACATGCAATGAACTCTAGTTGATCCATATGTGGTCTGTGAAAAGAACACACATGCAATGACTCTGGTGGATCCATATGTGGTCTGTGAAAAGAACAGACATGTAATGACACTGGTGGATCCATATGTGGTTTGTGAAAAGAACACACATGCATTGAACTCTGGTGGATCCATATGTGGTCTGTGACAAGAACACATATTTCAATGACACTGGTGGATCCATATGGGGTCTGTGAAAAGAACACACGTGCAATAACACTGGTGGTTCCATTTGTGGTCTGTGAAAAGAACACACATGAAATGACTCTAGTTGTGGTTAATGAAAAAAACACACATGCAATGAACTCTTGTTGATCCATATGTGGTCTATGAAAATAACACACATGCAATGAACTCTCGTGGATCCATATGTTGTCTGTGAAAAGAACACATATTTCAATGACACTGGTGGATCCATATGTGGTCTGTGAAAAGAACAGACATGTAATGACACTGGTGGATCCATATGTGGTTTGTGAAAAGAACACACATGAAATGACTCTAGCTGTGGTTAATGAAAAGAACACACATGCAATGAACTCTAGTTGATCCACATGTGGTCTATGAAAAGAACACACATGCAATGACAATGCTGGATCCATATGTGGTCTGTGAAAAGAACACACATGAAATGACTCTAGCTGTGGTTAATGAAAAGAACACACATGCAATGAACTCTAGTTGATCCACATGTGGTCTGTGAAAAGAACACACATGCAATGACAATGCTGGATCCATATGTGGTTTGTGAAAAGAACAAACATTTCAATGACACTAGTGGATCCATACGTGGTCGGTGAAAAGAATCGACATGCAATGACACTGGTGGTTCCATATGTGGTATATGAAAAGAACGCACATTCAATGACACTGGTGGATCCATATACGGTCTTTGAAAAGAACACACATGCAATGAACTCTGGTGGACCCATATGTGGTCTGTGAAAAGAACGCACATGCAATGATACTGGTTGTTCCATATGTGGTCCGTGAAAAGAACACACATGCAATGACACTGGTGGATCCATTTGTGGTCTGTGAACAGAACACACATGCAATGACACTGGTGGATCCTTATGTGGTCTGTGAAAAAGAACACACATGCAATAAACTCTGGTGGATCCATATGTGGTCTGTGAAAAGAACACACATGCAATGACACTGGTGGATCCATATGTGGTCTATGAAAAGACCACACATGAAATAACACTGGTGGATCTATATGTGATTTTTGAAAAGAACACACATGCAATGACAATGGTGGTTCCATATGTGGTCTGTGAAAAGAACACACATGCAATGACGCTAGTGGATCCAAATGTGGTCTGTGAAAAGAACACACATGCAATGACTCTGGTGTATCCATATGTGGTCTGTGAAAAGAACAAACATGTAATGACGCTGGTGGATCCATATGTGGTTTGTGAAAAGAACACGCATGCATTGAACTCTGGTGGATCCATATGTGGTCTGTGAAAAGAACACATATTTCAATGACACTGGTGGATCCATATGGGGTCTGTGAAAATAACACACGTGCAATAACACTGGTGGTTCCATATGTGGTCTGTGAAAAGAACACACATGAAATGACTAGCTGTAGTTAATGAAAAAAACACACATGCAATGAACTCTTGTTGATCCATATGTGGTCTGTGAAAAGAACACACATGCAATGACAATGGTGGATCCATATGCGGTCTGTGAAAAGAACAAACATTTCAATGACACTGGTGGATCCATACGTGTTCTGTGAAAAGAATTGACATGCAATGACACTGGTGGTTCCATATGTGGTCTGTGAAAAAACACACATGCAATGACTCTGGTGGATCCATCTGTGGTATGTGAAAAGAACAGACATGCAATGACACTAGTGGATCCATATGTGGTCTATGAAAAGAACACACATGCAATGAACTCTGGTGGAGCCATCTGCAAAGAACTGTGGTGGATCCATATGGGGTCTGTGAAAAGAACACACATGCAATGACACTGGTGGATCCACATGTGGTATGTGAAAATAACACACATGCAATGACAATGGTGTATCCATATGTGGTTTCTGAAACGAATACACATGCAATGAACTCTGGTGGATCCATATGGGGTCTGTGAAAAGAACACACATGCAATAAACTCTGGTGGATCCATATGGGGTCTGTGAAAAGAACACACATGCAATGACAATGGTGGTTCCATATGTGGTCTGTGAAAAGAACACACATGAACTGACATTGGGGGATCCATATGGGGATTGTGAAAAGAACACACATGCACTGACAATGGTGGTTCCATATGTGGTCTGTGAAAAGATCACACATGAAATGACACTGGTGGATCCATATGTGGTCTGTGAAAAGAACACACATGCAATGACAATGGTGGTTCCATATGTGGTCTGTGAAAAGAACACACATGCAATGACATTGGTTGATCCATATGTGGTTTGTGAAAAGAACACACATTCACTAACACTGGTGGATCCATATATGGTCTTTGAAAAGAACACACATGCAATGACACTGGTGGATCCATATGTGGTCTGTGAAAAGAACACACATGCAATGACACTGGTGGATCCATATATGGTCTATGAAAAGAACACACATGCAATGAACTCTGGTGGATCCATATGTGGTCTGTGAAAAGAACAGACATTTCAATGACACATGTGGATCCATACATGGTCTGTGAAAAGAACACACATGTAATGAACTCTGGTGGATCCATATGTGGTCTGTGAAAAGAAAACACATGCAATGACAATGGTGGTTCCATATGTGGTATGTGAAAAGAACACACATGAAATGACACTGGTGGATCCATATGTGGTCTGTGAAAAGAACACACATGCAATGACAATGGTGGTTCCATATGTGGTATGTGAAAAGAACACACATGCAATGACAATGGTGGATCCATATGTGGTTTGTGAAAAGAACACACATTCACTGACACTGGTGGATCCATATATGGTCTTTGAAATAAACACACATGCAATGACACTGGTGGATCCATATGTGGTCTGTGAAAAGAACACACATGCAATGCACTGGTGGATCCATATATGGTCTATGAAAAGAACACACATGCAATGAACTCTAGTGGATCCATATGTGGTCTGTGAAAAGAACACATATTTCAATGACACCGGTGGATCCATACATGGTCTGTGAAAAGAACACACATGCAATGATCTCTGGTGGATCCATATTGGGTCTGTGAAAAGAACACACATGCAATGACAATGGTGGATCCATATGTGGTCTGTGAAAAGAACACACATGCTATGACAATGGTGGATCCATATGTGGTTTGTGAAAAGAACACACATGCAATGAACTCTGGTGGATCCATATGGGGTTTGCAAAAAGAACACACATGCAATCAAATCTGATGGATCCATATGGGGTCTGTGAAAAGAACACACATGCAATGACAATGGTGGTTCCATATGTGGTCTATGAAAAGAACACACATGAAATGACACTGGTGGATCCATATGTGGTCTGAGAAAAGAATACTCGTGCAATAACAATAGTGGTTCCATATGTGGTCTATGAAAAGAACACAAATGCAATGACAATGGTGGATCCATATGTGGTTTATGAAAAGAACACACATGAAATGACACTGGTGGATCCATATGTGGTCTGTGAAAAGAACACACATGCAATAATACTGGTGGTTCCATATGTAGTCTGTGAAAAGAACACACATGCAATGACACTGGTGGAACCATTTGTGGTCTGTGAAAAGAACACACATGCAATGACAATGGTGGTTCCATATGTGGTCTATGAAAAGAACACGCATGCAATGACATTGGTGGATCCATATGTGGTATGTGAAAAGAACATACATGCAATAACACTGGTGGATCCATGTGTGGTGTGTGAAAAGAACACACATGCAATGACACTGGTGGATCCATTTGTGGTCTGTGAACAGAACACGCATGCAATGACACCGGTGGGTCCATATGTGGTCTGTGAAAAGAACACACATGCAATGAACTCTGGTGGATCCATATGTGGTCTGTGAAAAGAACACACATGCAATGACACTGGTGGATCCATGTGTGGTATATGAAAAGACCACACATGAAATAACACTAGTGGATCTATATGTGATTTGTGAAAAGAACACACATGCAATGTCAATGGTGGTTCCATATGTGGTCTGTGAAAAGAACACACATGCAATGACACTAGTGGATCGAAATGTGGTCTGTGAAAAGACACACATGCAATGACTCTGGTGTATCCATATGTGGTCTGTGAAAAGAACAGACATGTAATGACACTGGTGGATCCATATGTGGTTTGTGAAAAGAACACGCATGCATTGAACTCTGGTGGATCTATATGTGGTCCGTGAAAAGAACACATATTTCAATGACACTGGTGGATCCATATGGGGTCTGTGAAAAGAAAACACGTGCAATAACACTGGTGGTTCCATTTGTGGTATGTGAAAAGAACACACATTAAATGACTCTAGCTGTGGTTAATGAAAAAACACACATGCAATGAACTCTTGTTGATCCATATGTGGTCTGTGAAAAGAACACACATGCAATGACTCTGGTGGATCCATATGTGGTCTGTGAAAACAACAGACATGTAATGACACTGGTGGATCCATATGTGGTTTGTGAAAAGAACACACATGCAATGAACTCTGGTGGATCCATATGTGGTATGTGAAAAGAACATATATTAGAATGACACTGGTGGATCCATATGGTGTCTGTGAAAAGAACACACATGCAATAACACTGGTGGTTCCATATGTGGTCTGTGAAAAGAACACACATGAAATGACTCTAGCTGTGGTTAATGAAAAGAACACACATGCAATGAACTCTAGTTGATCCATATGTGGTCTGTGAAAAAGAACACACATGCAATGATAATGCTGGATCCATATGTGGTCTGTGAAAAGAACAAACATTTCAATGACACTAGTGGATCCATACATGGTCTGTGAAAAGAATCGACATGCAATGCCACTGGTGGTTCCATATGTGGTATATGAAAAGAACACACATTCAATGACACTGGTGGATCCATATATGGTCTTTGAAAAGAACACACATGCAATGAACTCTGGTGGATCCATATGTGGTCTGTGAAAAGAACGCACATGCAATGATACTAGTTGTTCCATATGTGGTCTGTGAAAAGAACACACATGCAATGACACTGGTGGATCCATTTGTGGTCTGTGAACAGAACACGCATGCAATGACACTGGTGGATCCATATGTGGTCTGTGAAAAGAACACACATGCAATGAACTCTGGTGGATCCATATGTGGTCTGTGAAAAGAACACACATGCAATGACACTAGTGGATCCATATGTGGTCTATGAAAAGAACACACATGCAATGACACTAGTGGATCCAAATGTGGTTTGTGAAAAGAAGACACATGCAATGACTCTGGTGTATCCATATGTGGTCTGTGAAAAGAACAGACATGTAATGACACTAGTGGATCCATATGTGATTTGTGAAAAGAACACGCATGCATTGAACTCTGGTGGATCCATATGTGGTCTGTGAAAAGAACACATATTTCAATGACACTGGTGGATCCATATGGGGTCTGTGAAAAGAACACACGTGCAATAACACCGGTGGTTCCATATGTGGTCTGTGAAAAGAACACACATGAAATGACTCTAGTTGTGGTTAATGAAAAAAACACACATGCAATGAACTCTAGTTGATCCATATGTGGTCTGTGAAAAGAACACACATGCAATGACTCTGGTGGATCCATATGTGGTCTGTGAAAAGAACAGACATGTAATGACACTGGTGGATCCATATGTGGTTTGTGAAAAGAACACGCATGCATTGAACTCTAGTGAATCCATATGTGGTCTGTGACAAGAACACATATTCAATGACACTGGTGGATCCATATGGGGTCTGTGAAAAGAACACACGTGCAATAACATTGGTGGTTCCATTTGTGGTCTGTGAAAAGAACACACATGAAATGACTCTAGCTGTGGTTAATGAAAAAAACACACATGCAATGAACTCTTGTTGATCCATATGTGGTCTGTGAAAAGAACACACACGCAATGATCGTGGTGGATCCATATGTGGTCTGTGAAAAGAACACACACGCAATTATACTGGTGGTTCCATATGTGGTCTGTGAAAAGAACAGACATGTAATGACACTGGTGGATCCATATGTGGTTTGTGAAAAGAACACACATGCAATGAACTCTGGTGGATCCATATGTGGTATGTGAAAAGAACATATATTTCAATGACACTGGTGGATCCATATGGTGTCTGTGAAAAGAACACACATGCAATAAAACTGGTGGTTCCGTATGTGGTCTGTTAAAAGAACACACATGAAATGACTCTAGCTGTGGTTAATGAAAAGAACACACATGCAATGAACTCTAGTTGATCCACATGTGGTGTGTGAAAAGAACACACATGCAATGACAATGCTGGATCCATATGTGGTCTGTGAAAAGAACAAACATTTCAATGACACTAGTGGATCCATACGTGGTCTGTGAAAAGAATCGACATGCAATGACACTGGTGGTTCCATATGTGTTATATGAAAAGAACGCACATTCAATGACACTGGTGGATCCATATACGGTCTTTGAAAAGAAAACACATGCAATGAACTCTGGTGGATCCATATGTGGTCTGTGAAAAGAACACACATGAAATGACTCTAGTTGTGGTTAATGAAAAAAACACACATGCAATGAACTCTAGTTGATCCATATGTGGTCTGTGAAAAGAACACACATGCAATGACTCTGCTGGATCCATATGTGGTCTGTGAAAAGAATAGACATGTAATACACTGGTGGATCCATATGTGGTTTGTGAAAAGAACACGCATGCATTGAACTCTGGTGGATCCATATGTGGTCTGTGACAAGAACACATATTTCAATGACACTGGTGGATCCATATGGGGTCTGTGAAAAGAACACACGTGCAATAACACTGGTGGTTCCATTTGTGGTCTGTGAAAAGAACACACATGAAATGACTCTAGCTGTGGTTAATGAAAAAAACACACATGCAATGAACTCTTGTTGATCCATATGTGGTCTGTGAAAAGAACACACACGCAATGATACTGGTGGATCCATATGTGGTCTGTGAAAAGAACACACACGCAATGATACTGGTGGTTCCATATGTGGTCTGTGAAAAGAACAGACATGTAATGACACTGGTGGATCCATATGTGGTTTGTGAAAAGAACACACATGCAATGAACTCTGGTGGATCCATATGTGGTATGTGAAAAGAACATATATTTCAATGACACTGGTGGATCCATATGGTGTCTGGGAAAAGAACACACATGCAATTAAACTGGTGGTTCCATATGTGGTCTGTGAAAAGAACACACATGAAATGACTCTAGCTGTGGTTAATGAAAAGAACACACATGCAATGAACTCTAGTTGATCCACATGTGGTCTGTGAAAAGAACACACATGCAATGACAATGCTGGATCCATATGTGGTCTGTGAAAAGAACAAACATTTCAATGACACTAGTGGATCCATACGTGGTCTGTGAAAAGAATCGACATGCAATGACACTGGTGGTTCCATATGTGGTATATGAAAAGAACGCACATTCAATAACACTGGTGGATCCATATACGGTCTTTGAAAAGAACACACATGCAATGAACTCTGGTGGATCCATATGTGGTATGTGAAAAGAACGCACATGCAATGATACTGGTTGTTCCATATGTGGTCCGTGAAAAGAACACACATGCAATGCCACTGGTTGATCCATTTGTGGTCTGTGAACAGAACACGCATGCAATGACACTGGTGGATCCTTATGTGGTCTGTGAAAAAGAACACACATGCAATGAACTCTGGTGGATCCATATGTGGTCTGTGAAAAGAACACACATGCAATGACACTGGTGGATCCATATGTGGTCTATGAAAAGACCACACATGAAATAACACTGGTGGATCTATATGTGATTTGTCAAAAGAACACACATGCAATGACAATGGTGGTTCCATATGTGGTCTGTGAAAAGAACACACATGCAATGACGCTAGTGGAACCAAATGTGGTCTGTGAAAAGAACACACATGCAATGACTCTGGTGTATCCATATGTGGTCTGTGAAAAGAACATACATGTAATGACACTGGTGGATCCATATGTGGTTTGTGAAAAGAACACGCATGCATTGAACTCTGGTGGATCCATATGTGGTCTGTGAAAAGAGCACATATTTCAATGACACTGGTGGATCCATATGGGGTCTGTGAAAAGAACACACATGAAATGACTCTAGTTGTAGTTAATGAAAAAAACACACATGCAATGAACTCTTGTTGATCCATATGTGGTCTGTGAAAAGAACACACATGCAATCACAATGGTGGATCCATATGCGGTCTGTGAAAAGAACAAACATTTCAATGACACTGGTGGTTCCATATGTGGTCTGTGAAAAAACACACATGCAATGACTCTAGTGGATCCATATGTGGTATGTGAAAAGAACAGACATGCAATGACACTAGTGGATCCATATGTGGTCTATGAAAAGAACACACATGCAATGAACTCTGGTGGAGCCATATGCAAAGAACTCTGGTGGATCCATATGGGGTCTGTGAAAAGAACACACATGCAATGACACTGGTGGATCCACATGTGGTATGTGAAAATAACACACATGCAATGACAATGGTGTATCCATATGTGGTTTCTGGAACGAACACACATGCAATGAATTCTGGTGGATCCATATGGGGTCTGTGAAAAGAACACACATGCAATAAACTCTGGTGGATCCATATGGGGTCTGTGAAAAGAACACACATGCAATGACAATGGTGGTTCCATATGTGGTCTGTGAAAAGAACACACATGAACTGACATTGGGGGATCCATATGGGGATTGTGAAAAGAACACACACGCAATGACAATGGTGGTTCCATATGTGGTCTGTTTAAAGAACACACATGAAATGACACTGGTGGATCCATATGTGGTCTGTGAAAAGAACACACATGCAATGACAATGGTGGTTCCATATGTGGTCTGTGAAAAGAACACACGTGCAATGACATTGGTGGATCCATATGTGGTTTGTGAAAAGAACACACATTCACTAACACCGGTGGATCCATATATGGTCTTTGAAAAGAACACACATGCAATGACACTGGGGGATCCATATGTGGTATGTGAAAAGAACACACATGCAATGACACTGGTGGATCCATATATGGTCTATGAAAAGAACACACATGCAATGAACTCTGGTGGATCCATATGTGGTCTGTGAAAAGAACAGACATTTCAATGACACATGTGGATCCATACATGGTCTGTGAAAAGAACACACATGTAATGAACTCTGGTGGATCCATATGTGGTCTGTGAAAAGAACACACATGCAATGACAATGGTGGTTCCATATGTGGTATGTGAAAAGAACACACATGAAATGACACTGGTGGATCCATATGTGGTCTGTGAAAAGAACACACATGCAATGACAATGGTGGTTCCATATGTGGTATGTGAAAAGAACACACATGCAATGACAATGGTGGATCCATATGTGGTTTGTGAAAAGAACACACATTCACTAACACTGGTGGATCCATATATGGTCTCTGAAATAAACACACATGCAATGACACTGGTGGATCCATATGTGGTCTGTGAAAAGAACACACATGCAATGCACTGGTGGATCCATATATGGTCTATGAAAAGAACACACATGCAATGAACTCTGGTGTATCCATATGTGGTCTGTGAAAAGAACATATATTTCAGTGACACCGGTGGATCCATACATGGTATGTGAAAAGAACACACATGCAATGAACTCTGGTGGATCCATATTGGGTCTGTGAAAAGAACACACATGCAATGACAATGGTGGATCCATATGTGGTCTGTGAAAAGAACACACATGCTATGACAATGGTGGATCCATATGTGGTTTGTGAAAAGAACACACATGCAATGAACTCTGGTGGATCCATATGGGGTTTGCAAAAAGAACACACATGCAATCAAATCTGATGGATCCATATGGGGTCTGTGAAAAGAACACACATGCAATGACAATGGTGGTTCCATATGTTGTCTATGAAAAGAACACACATGAAATGACACTGGTGGATCCATATGTGGTCTGAGAAAAGAACACTCGTGCAATAACAATAGTGGTTCCATATGTGGTCTATGAAAAGAACACAAATGCAATGACAATGGTGGATCCATATGTGGTCTATGAAAAGAACACACATGAAATGACACTGGTGGATCCATATGTGGTCTGTGAAAAGAACACACATGCAATAATACTGGTGGTTCCATATGTAGTCTGTGAAAAGAACACACATGCAATGACACTGGTGGAACCATTTGTGGTCTGTGAAAAGAACACACATGCAATGACAATGGTGGTTCCATATGTGGTCTATGAAAAGAACACGCATGTAATGACATTGGTGGATCCATATGTGGTATGTGAAAAGAACATACATGCAATAACACTGGTGGATCCATGTGTGGTGTGTGAAAAGAACCCACATGCAATGACACTGGTGGATCCATTTGTGGTCTGTGAACAGAACACGGATGCAATGACACTGGTGGGTCCATATGTGGTCTGTGAAAAGAACACACATGCAATGAACTCTGGTGGATCCATATGTGGTCTATGAAAAGAACACACATGCAATGACACTGGTGGATCCATGTGTGGTCTATGAAAAGACCACACATGAAATAACACTGGTGGATCTATATGTGATTTGTGAAAAGAACACACATGCAATGTCAATGGTGGTTCCATATGTGGTCTGTGAAAAGAACACACATGCAATGACACTAGTGGATCGAAATGTGGTCTGTGAAAAGACACACATGCAATGATACTGGTGGTTCCATATGTGGTCTATGAAAAGAACAGACATGTAATGACATTGGTGGATCCATATGTGGTTTGTGAAAAGAACACGCATGCATTGAACTCTGGTGGATCTATATGTGGTCTGTGAAAAGAACACATATTTCAATGACACTGGTGGATCCATATGGGGTCTGTGAAAAGAAAACACGTGTAATAACACTGGTGGTTCCATTTGTGGTATGTGAAAAGAACACACATGAAATGACTCTAGCTGTGGTTAATGAAAAAAACACACATGCAATGAACTCTTGTTGATCCATACATGGTCTGTGAAAAGAATCGACATGCAATGACACTGGTGGTTCCATATGTGATATATGAAAAGAACACACATTCAATGACACTGGTGGATCCATATATGGTCTTTGAAAAGAACACACATGCAATGAACTCTGGTGGATCCATATGTGGTCTGTGAAAAGAACGCACATGCAATGATACTGGTTGTTCCATATGTGGTCTGTGAAAAGAACACACATGCAATGACACTGGTGGATCCATTTGTGGTCTGTGAACAGAACACGCATGCAATGACACTGGTGGATCCATATGTGGTCTGTGAAAAGAACACACATGCAATGAACTCTGGTGGATCCATATGTGGTCTGTGAAAAGAACACACATGCAATGACACTAGTGGATCCATATGTGGTCTGTGAAAAGAACACACATGCAATGACACTAGTGGATCCAAATGTGGTTTGTGAAAAGAACACACATGCAATGACTCTGGTGTATCCATATGTGGTCTGTGAAAAGAACAGACATGTAATGACACTAGTGGATCCATATGTGGTTTGTGAAAAGAACACGAATGCATTGAACTCTGGTGGATCCATATGTGGTCTGTGAAAAGAACACATATTTCAATGACACTGGTGGATCCATATGGGGTCTGTGAAGAGAACACACGTGCAATAACACCGGTGGTTCCATATGTGGTATGTGAAAAGAACACACATGAAATGACTCTAGTTGTGGTTAATGAAAAAAACACACATGCAATGACAATGGTGTATCCATATGTGGTTTCTGGAACGAACACACACGCAATGAATTCTGGTGGATCCATATGGGGTCTGTGAAAAGAACACACATGCAATAAACTCTGGTGGATCCATATGGGGTTTGTGAAAAGAACACACATGCAATGACAATGGTGGTTCCATATGTGGTCTGTGAAAAGAACACACATGAACTGACATTGGGGGATCCATATGGGGATTGTGAAAAGAACACACATGCAATGACAATGGTGGTTCCATATGTGGTCTGTTTAAAGAACACACATGAAATGACACTGGTGGATCCATATGTGGTCTGTGAAAAGAACACACATGCAATGACAATGGTGGTTCCATATGTGGTCTGTGAAAAGAACACACGTGCAATGACATTGGTGGATCCATATGTGGTTTGTGAAAAGAACACACATTCACTAACACCGGTGGATCCATATATGGTCTTTGAAAAGAACACACATGGAATGACACTAGGGGATCCATATGTGGTATGTGAAAAGAATACACATGCAATGACACTGGTGGATCCATATATGGTCTATGAAAAGAACACACATGCAATGAACTCTGGTGGATCCATATGTGGTCTGTGAAAAGAACAGACGTTTCAATGACACATGTGGATCCATACATGGTCTGTGAAAAGAACACACATGTAATGAACTCTGGTGGATCCATATGTGGTCTGTGAAAAGAACACACATGCAATGACAATGGTGGTTCCATATGTGGTATGTGAAAAGAACACACATGAAATGACACTGGTGGATCCATATGTGGTCTGTGAAAAGAACACACATGCAATGACAATGGTGGTTCCATATGTGGTATGTGAAAAGAACACACATGCAATGACAATGGTGTATCCATATGTGGTTTGTGAAAAGAACACACATTCACTAACACTGGTGGATCCATATATGGTCTCTGAAATAAACACACATGCAATGACACTGGTGGATCCATATGTGGTCTGTGAAAAGAACACACATGCAATGCACTGGTGGATCCATATATGGTCTATGAAAAGAACACACATGCAATGAACTCTGGTGGATCCATATGTGGTCTGTGAAAAGAACATATATTTCAGTGACACCGGTGGATCCATACATGGTCTGTGAAAAGAACACACATGCAATGAATTCTGGTGGATCCATATTGGGTCTGTGAAAAGAACACACATGCAATGACAATGGTGGATCCATATGTGGTCTGTGAAAAGAACACACATGCTATGACAATGGTGGATCCATATGTGGTTTGTGAAAAGAACACACATGCAATGAACTCTGGTGGATCCATATGGGGTTTGCAAAAAGAACACACATGCAATCAAATCTGATGGATCCATATGGGGTCTGTGAAAAGAACACACATGCAATGACAATGGTGGTTCCATATGTTGTCTATGAAAAGAACACACATGAAATGACACTGGTGGATCCATATGTGGTCTGAGAAAAGAACACTCGTGCAATAACAATAGTGGTTCCATATGTGGTCTATGAAAAGAACACAAATGCAATGACAATGGTGGATCCATATGTGGTCTATGAAAAGAACACACATGAAATGACACTGGTGGATCCATATGTGGTCTGTGAAAAGAACACACATGCAATAATACTGGTGGTTCCATATGTAGTCTGTGAAAAGAACACACATGCAATGACACTGGTGGAACCATTTGTGGTCTGTGAAAAGAACACACATGCAATGACAATGGTGGTTCCATATGTGGTCTATGAAAAGAACACACATGTAATGACATTGGTGGATCCATATGTGGTATGTGAAAAGAACATACATGCAATAACACTGGTGGATCCATGTGTGGTGTGTGAAAAGAACCCACATGCAATGACACTGGTGGATCCATTTGTGGTCTGTGAACAGAACACGGATGCAATGACACTGGTGGGTCCATATGTGGTCTGTGAAAAGAACACACATGCAATGAACTCTGGTGGATCCATATGTGGTCTGTGAAAAGAACACACATGCAATGACACTGGTGGATCCATGTGTGGTCTATGAAAAGACCACACATGAAATAACACTGGTGGATCTATATGTGATTTGTGAAAAGAACACACATGCAATGTCAATGGTGGTTCCATATGTGGTCTGTGAAAAGAACACACATGCAATGACACTAGTGGATCGAAATGTGGTCTGTGAAAAGACACACATGCAATGATACTGGTGGTTCCATATGTGGTCTGTGAAAAGAACAGACATGTAATGACACTGGTGGATCCATATGTGGTTTGTGAAAAGAACACGCATGCATTGAACTCTGGTGGATCTATATGTGGTCTGTGAAAAGAACACATATTTCAATGACACTGGTGGATCCATATGGGGTCTGTGAAAAGAAAACACGTGCAATAACACTGGTGGTTCCATTTGTGGTATGTGAAAAGAACACACATGAAATGACTCTAGCCGTGGTTAATGAAAAAAACACACATGCAATGAACTCTTGTTGATCCATATGTGGTCTGTGAAAAGAACACCCATGCAATGACTCTGGTGGATCCATATGTGGTCTGTGAAAAGAACAGACATGTAATGACACTGGTGGATCCATATGTGGTGTGTGAAAAGAACACACATGCAATGAACTCTGGTGGATCCATATGTGGTATGTGAAAAGAACATATATTTGAATGACACTGGTGGATCCATATGGTGTCTGTGAAAAGAACACACATGCAATAACGCTGGTGGTTCCATATGTGGTCTGTGAAAAGAACACACATGAAATGACTCTAGCTGTGGTTAATGAAAACAACACACATGCAATGAACTCTAGTTGATCCATATGTGGTCTGTGAAAAGAACACACATGCAATGATAATGCTGGATCCATATGTGGTCTGTGAAAAGAACAAACATTTCAATGACACTAGTGGATCCATACATGGTCTGTGAAAAGAATCGACATGCAATGACACTGGTGGTTCCATATGTGGTATATGAAAAGAACACACATTCAATGACACTGGTGGATCCATATATGGTCTTTGAAAAGAACACACATGCAATGAACTCTGGTGGATCCATATGTGGTCTGTGAAAAGAACGCACATGCAATGATACTGGTTGTTCCATATGTGGTCTGTGAAAAGAACACACATGCAATGACACCGGTGGATCCATATGTGGTGTGAGAAAAGAACACTCGTGCAATGACAATGGTGGTTCCATATGTGGTATATGAAAAGACCACACATGCAATGACAATGGTGGATCCATATGTGGTCTATGAAAAGAACACACATGAAATGACACTGGTGGATCCATATGTGGTCTGTGAAAAGAACACACATGCAATGATACTGGTGGATCCATTTGTGGTCTGTGAACAGAACACGCATGAAAGGACAATGGTGGTTCCATATGTTGTCTATGAAAAGAACACACATGAAATGACACTGGTGGATCCATTTGTGGTCTGTGAACAGAACACGCATGCAATGACACTGGTGGATCCATATGTGGTCTGTGAAAAGAACACACATGCAATGAACTCTGGTGGATCCATATGTGGTCTGTGAAAAGAACACACATGCAATGACACTAGTGGATCCATATGTGGTCTGTGAAAAGAACACACATGCAATGACACTAGTGGATCCAAATGTGGTTTGTGAAAAGAACACACATGCAATGACTCTGGTGTATCCATATGTGGTCTGTGAAAAGAACAGACATGTAATGACACTAGTGGATCCATATGTGGTTTGTGAAAAGAACACGCATGCATTGAACTCTGGTGGATCCATATGTGGTCTGTGAAAAGAACACATATTTCAATGACACTGGTGGATCCATATGGGGTCTGTGAAGAGAACACACGTGCAATAACACCGGTGGTTCCATATGTGGTATGTGAAAAGAACACACATGAAATGACTCTAGTTGTGGTTAATGAAAAAAACACACATGCAATGAACTCTAGTTGATCCATATGTGGTCTGTGAAAAGAACACACATGCAATGACTCTGGTGGATCCATATGTGGTCTGTGAAAAGAACAGACATGTAATGACACTAGTGGATCCATATGTGGTTTGTGAAAAGAACATGCATGCATTGAACTCTGGTGGATCCATATGTGGTCTGTGACAAGAACACATATTTCAATGACACTGGGGGATCCAGATGGGGTCTGTGAAAAGAACACACGTGCAATAACATTGGTGGTTCCATTTGTGGTCTGTGAAAAGAACACACATGAAATGACTCTAGCTGTGGTTAATGAAAAAAACACACATGCAATGAACTCTTGTTGATCCATATGTGGTCTGTGAAAAGAACACACACGCAATGATACTGGTGGATCCATATGTGGTCTGTGAAAAGAACACGCACGCAATGATACTGGTGGTTCCATATGTGGTCTGTGAAAAGAACAGACATGTAATGACACTGGTGGATCCATATGTGGTTTGTGAAAAGAACACACATGCAATGAACTCTGGTGGATCCATATGTGGTATGTGAAAAGAACATATATTTCAATGACACTGGTGGATCCATATGGTGTCTGTGAAAAGAACACACATGCAATAAAACTGGTGGTTCCATATGTGGTCTGTGAAAAGAACACACATGAAATGACTCTAGCTGTGGTTAATGAAAAGAACACACATGCAATGAACTCTAGTTGATCCACATGTGGTCTGTGAAAAGAACACACATGCAATGACAATGCTGGATCCATATGTGGTCTGTGAAAAGAACAAACATTTCAATGACACTAGTGGATCCATACGTGGTCTGTGAAAAGAATCGACATGCAATGACACTGGTGGTTCCATATGTGGTATATGAAAAGAACGCACATTCAATGACACTGGTGGATCCATATACGGTCTTTGAAAATAACACACATGCAATGAACTCTGGTGGATCCATATGTGGTCTGTGAAAAGAACACACATGAAATGACTCTAGTTGTGGTTAATGAAAAAAACACACATGCAATGAACTCTAGTTGATCCATATGTGGTTTGTGAAAAGAACACACATGCAATGACTCTGGTGGATCCATATTTGGTCTGTGAAAAGAACAGACATGTAATACACTGGTGGATCCATATGTGGTTTGTGAAAAGAACACGCATGCATTGAACTCTGGTGGATCCTGTAACACCCTCAGAATCGGCCCTATGCAAGTTTTAGCGAAACCCGCCAAACCCGCATATAAACGATTCAAAGGTGCCCACCAGGCACTTTCATGCGGGTGGAAAACGAAGTAATAACATTACACAACAGTCCTCGATGGGACCCACAGAACAGATATATATATAACAGCGACTCAATGAGTCAAGAATTCAGATATACAGTACAAAGATCCAAATCACCTTGAAAACGATAGAGCGTCCAGCTACGGACAAGATGCAAATGGGGCTAAGAGCCCTGAAGAATAACCAATGGCGTCCATAACCATGCCCAGGCCAAGCCGGAAGGGTAACCCTGCTAACGACGTCGATCTCAAAACCTGCTTAAACAAAAGGGGTGCCGACAAAGGGCAAAGGAAAAAGAGGAGCGTCAGTACTGAGGCCAGTACACGGCGAGGCTAGAATTAGGCGGTCCTCGCCTACATAGGTATGGTGGACTGAAGCGGCAGCGCAGCATGTACTAAACAACCTATAGAGACTCGATATAACTGTCGGCTATCAGAGAGGGATAAGAAAGGTCTATTCGGATCCAACCTGAATCTAACACCAAACAAACCCATCCTGGTATTCCCCCTCGATACCAACCGAGAAGGTCAACCGAGGCACTCACACCGTTGGCAGTTTTATTCATTCGTTATAGTTGCGGCAATTACTAGTCAAATATAGATAGTCATCCTGATAAAATAAGCAGTGGACAGTTTTAATTAACCATTCCGTTGTAGTTGCGTCACTTACTAGTCAAATACAATTAGCATGAGATATCCCAAAACCCAGCAGTTGTTGGTACTTTTATTTAGCCATTCCATTGCAGTTGAGCTGATTACTAGTCACATCGGATACAAGTCAAATTATAACAGTAAACTTTAGTTATAGTTGTCTATGATCGAGAACTATGCTCCAAGTCGTCCATAACCGCGGACACGGCTTTTCGAAAAGATTTAACCCTGCAGGGGTGCACCAAAGTATCCACACGCAATTAGCATGAGATATCCACACGCACTTCGACCCTTTTTGCCAGATCAATTAACATACACCCATCGGTATGTCGGCGGGGCCTAAGTCATGACGTTTCCCAGACCCAAAGCAAGTACATGGGGGCCACCCCACTAAGTCTACCCGCAACGAAGTCGGCCGGTCTCCGAGACGGACTCAGGGTTTGGGTGGACGGCTGTAAACGACTGGGAACCCGAAAAGATGACTGGGCTTGTCGATACAGCGAAAACGTGTCCCAATCCTAAATAGTACACGTGCAGTACATCGCACAATTTAAATAAAGCAGTAAAGCATGGCATAAGTACGGGATAGTAAATAAAACCTCAAACTAGTTGTGGCCCCCAGTACAATACTTGGAATCAGGTACTAAATCGATGGGGTGCCCACACATCCCACATGTGGTTAGCGCGCTCGATCTCGGAACAGGTGTCAAGAACTCGGGGTCCTACGGGACACCAGTGAGCGGTCGGAAACCAAATATTGTCTATCACCCACCGGTGCCTCTGCATTTAGCTACTTCAATTTTAGTTGTTAAACAGTAATTAAAGTAAACGATAATTAAAGCCACAATCATCTCCAACACTAAACATGCGGCAAGACTCCAACAACTGTGGTACTGGACGACACGCAACAGCACCTGAGCAAGCGACTACGATGCGCAGGTCCAACTATCTACCAAACAACAGGTAATAGGAGGTGTCCAAGGCAATATAAGGCTGCACGGGATATCACGGGTACGAAAACTAGAGCATCGCAACACAGATAGCAATAGATCAACAGGAGGGAGTAAATACTATAAAAGTAAGATAGGTAGAAAGGGGGAGGTGCTCGTCTGAAAACATTGCCGAAGATTCATCCGAAGATCGGGGCGAAGCTCACATCAACTCATCGATCTTATCCGCGAAGAAGCAAAGCACTAGAAGAAACACCGAATGCACTATTTAATACTACGGCAAAAGATCGGGCATGATGCATGTATGATGTATGACATGGCAAAGCTGCGATGCAATTAGGTCATATTAAGCGGATACGGGGTCCCGACAATTAAATATATGGTTCAAGTTATTTAGATACCCCGCAATTTAAATGTTGCATTATTAAGACAAAAGATAGCACCGGTTCGCTACACAAATTTAAATGGAGCCAATATAAGACTAGATTTGCCCGCATATGGGCCCCATATTTAATTATAAGGTGAATCGGCATAATGCCCCCAAACCCACAACATGTATGCAAGTATGACAATAATATGCAACAAGTTTTATATAAAGCATTTATTAAAATAGGGCTCGGGAAAAGATTCACACATTAGGGTTCGGCGAACTTGGGCTCCGAGGGGTTCGGGGTCGGTCTCAGGGTCTGGACCTGGGGTTCGGTCTCGGCGGGATCGTTCTCGGATAACGGAAAGTCGAACTTGTCGCATCCGAAAAGGAGGACTTGGTTGGCTTCGGGGCGCATCGGATTCGTCCTGGTCGGTGTCGATCTTATCGTCGCGAAGATCTCGTCGGGTCTGCGTTCCGGGTTGGTCTTGGCCTTCGGGGTGAAGTACTTGGCATTTCGTGTCGGCGACCTTGGCGTTCAGCAACCTACGAAGTAGACCTTGGAGTTCCGTGATGATCTTGTCGATCCCCTGTCGAAGGCCTTGGCGCTTCGGATCGGTCTTCGGTTCGAGGCCTCAGGGTCTTGGGGTTCGCGTCCGTGTGGCGATCTTGTCGTTCCGTGTAGGCGTCCTGAGTATCGGGGAGATCTTAGGGTTCCAACTTGTTCATCGTTGACGGACTTGGTTCGTCGTCGGGTCTCGTCGGGATCAGTCTTCGGGGTCCTGCCATCGGATCTAGGAACGGGCTTCGGAATCCGGGTCTTCAAGTCCATGTTGACGATCTTGTTTCTACGCCTCCGGGAAGGAGAGCTTGACGAGCCAAAGGAATAGCACTCTCGAGGGGTTTCGGTACTGTTTGGGTGGCATCACCATCATCATAGTTCACCACCAACTCTGCACATACATAGCTCCACGGATGTACATCGCTAGCAGTCCCGTCTCGACAAGGGAAGAAGGCGAACAGGCCACCAGGGGCTCACGCAGGTCGCTCAACTGCAACCGGAGGAACCGGCTCGAAACGCGTTGGGGTGGCCCCGGCGAAACAGAGGCAGAGCGGTGTCCTTGGGAGGCTCCCGCGACGCGAGCCAACGAGGAAGGCGTCGGGGACGACGAGGCGCTGGCGACGGTGACCTTGGCGTTCGCTGAGCGCGGCAGCAGGGTCCGCGTCCGCGGGAAGGCCGGCGACGCTGCAGGTGGGGTCGAGGGCGCCTCTGCCCTGGCTCCGCACGACGATGGGCGTCCGGACGAGGAGGGGGCCGGCACGGAGGTCGACGAGGAGGGCCTCGCGGGCTCGGGGTGGCCTGGGTCGTGGCCGAGCAGGACGGCGCTGTGCCGGGGACGGCGAAGAGGGCACTGGCGGCGGACGAGGACTTCCAGGGAGCGGCGGCGGCGGACGGCTCGGCGAGCTGCTGCCGGCCAGAGGGCGCCACAGGAGAAGGGGGTCGCGGTGGCGGAGCTTGCGAGGCGGCGGGGCCGGGCGAGGGCGGGGTTCCCGCGAGCGGAGCAGAGGGGCGAGGCCGACGGTGGGGTCGCGCGGCCGGGGCCGGCGCTGGAGGGCGGCGGGCGGCGGCGTTCCGCAGGGAAAGGCGCGCTAGGCGGGGGGGAGCGACAGGGAGGCTGCGGCGGCGTGCTGTGGAGCAGAGAGGTGGGAGCGAGGCGAGAGGAAGGGGACGCGGGGCGAGGGAGGTTGGGGACGCGGCCAGCGGTGGCGATAAGATCGAGGCGGGTGGGGTCTAGGGAGAGAGGCAGGTGGTGGGCCGGTGGGGCCGGGGTCTGGGGCCAGGCTGGGAGTGGTGGAGCGTCTGTGTGCGTGGCGTGTGTGTTGGCGTGGGTGTGTTGCTGGTGTGGGTGGTGTGGGTAGGTCCAGGGGAGAGAGGGGAGGGAGTTGGGGGTGAGGTGGCAAGCTAGGAGAGGTTGGGGGAAGGGCAGGGTGACGTGGCGGCCAGGGATTAGAGGGGGTGAGGTGGAGGTAGGGTGGGTAGACTAGGTGTAGGTAGGAAAAGAATATAGGTGGCCCGATTTTGTACTGGGGGTGGCCGACTGGGTCGGATCGACCCGGTTCGGCTGCCCCTAAAAAAATAAAATAACTATTTTATTATTTACAAACGGGACTTTTGCAAACCGTGGTTAGACAAAGCAAAGTAATCCGGAGACCCGGGTTTTTATGTTTGAACAAAGACGGGGCGTTTAGAAACAAAAATAGGTTTTTCCGAAATAGTTTTATGCGAACAAAATGCAAGATGATGACGATGCTCAAATGCAAGGTGGCATGATGACATCAGCATGCGGTCATGATGATGCAATGCACAAAAACAACACGATTTTCTAGTAGTGGTTTTTGCGGGACGCCACAATTCGACACCACTAACAATGGATCTCGCCCTCGAGATCCGCCTCATGGTACCGGAAGGAAGGTCGGCGATCTGCGTCTTCTCTCTTCGTGTAGATCCTCGCGACACCACTAACAAGAGGTCGTTGTCCGTGATCGTTGAGGGAACACCCCGGAACAAAAGGTCGAAGGTAGAGGTATCGACAAATAAAGCCACCTCTAACTCCGATGGAAAGAGGGAATCGATGCATTCTCATCCTCTTCAATGTACCAAAGCGAATAGAAAGGGTAGTCGGCATGGGGGCCAATCCATCACGCACCCAAACTATTACTCTGCACAATCAGTAGAAAAGCGTGCAACCATTCTCGGAATCAGACTGAAGATCTTGACAATCGAGGTCTAGAAACAAAGGAGTGATGCAGACTCTGCATCGGATCTGGCGTAGATGATGTCGTCGCGTCGGAAAACACCGGAAGGCACGAGAAGGAACAAAGAGAAGTCCACCAAACGAAGGATTCCTCGGATAGCATGAAGACCAGATGTAGCAACACCGTTACCAAGGAGGAAGCGAAACCCTGAAGGTACGACGAAACCCAACCACGAGAATCCTGGACTTGAAGAAGGAAAGAGAACAGATCCAAAACACGCAAAGGTGAGAGGAGAGCGGTAGAGGGGTAAGGAGTAAAATCAGACCTAATCAGAACTATCCAACCGATTTTGCAAAAATAGTTTTGACACTCTACTTCGGCCGTTAGCTAGGTTATCCTACAGGCTGGACTTGTGGGGTATCGCAACTGCTGAGCTCTGATACCACTTTGTAACACCCTCAGAATCGGCCCTATGCAAGTTTTAGCGAAACCCGCCAAACCCGCATAGAAACGATTCAAAGGTGCCCACCAGGCACTTTCGTGCGGGTGGAAAACGAAGTAATAACATTACACAACAGTCCTCGATGGGACCCACAGAACAGATATATATAACAGCGACTCAATGAGTCAAGAATTCAGATATACAGTACAAAGATCCAAATCACCTTGAAAACGATAGAGCGTCCAGCTACGGACAAGATGCAAATGGGGCTAAGAGCCCTGAAGAATAACCAATGGCGTCCATAACCCTGCCCAGGCCAAGCCGGAAGGGTAACCCTGCTAACAACGTCGATCTCAAAACCTGCTTAAACAAAAGGGGTGCCGACAAAGGGCAAAGGAAAAAGAGGAGCGTCAGTACTGAGGCCAGTACACAGCGAGGCTAGAATTCGGCGGTCCTCGCCTACATAGGTATGGTGGACTGAAGCGGCAGCGCAGCATGTACTAAACAACCTATAGAGACTCGATATAACTGTCGGCTATCAGAGAGGGATAAGAAAGGTCTATTCGGATCCAACCTGAATCTAACACCAAACAAACCCATCCTGGTATTCCCCCTCGATACCAACCGAGAAGGTCAACCGAGGCACTCACACCGTTGGCAGTTTTATTCATTCGTTATAGTTGCGGCAATTACTAGTCAAATATAGATAGTCATCCTGATAAAATAAGCAGTGGACAGTTTTAATTAACCATTTCGTTGTAGTTGCGTCACTTACTAGTCAAATACAATTAGCATGAGATATCCCAAAACCCAGCAGTTGTTGGTACTTTTATTTAGCCATTCCATTGCAGTTGAGCTGATTACTAGTCACATCGGATACAAGTCAAATTATAACAGTAAACTTTAGTTATAGTTGTCTATGATCGAGAACTGTGCTCCAAGTCGTCCATAACCGCGGACACGGCTTTTCGAAAAGATTTAACCCTGCATGGGTGCACCAAAGTATCCACACGCAATTAGCATGAGATATCCACACGCACTTCGACCCTTTTTGCCAGATCAATTAACATACACCCATCGGTATGTCGGAGGGGCCTAAGTCATGACGTTTCCCAGACCCAAAGCAAGTACATGGGGGCCACCCCACTAAGTCTACCCGCAACGAAGTCGGCCGGTCTCCGAGACGGACTCAGGGTTTGGGTGGACGGCTGTAAACGACTGGGAACCCGAAAAGATGACTGGGCTTGTCGATACAGCGAAAACGTGTCCCGATCCTAAACAGTACACGTGCAGTACATCGCACAATTTAAATAAAGCAGTAAAGCATGGCATAAGTACGGGATAGTAAATAAAACCTCAAACTAGTTGTGGCCCCCAGTACAATACTTGGAATCAGGTACTAAATCGATGGGGTGCCCACACATCCCACATGTGGTTAGCGCGCTCGATCTCGGAACAGGTGTCAAGAACTCGGGGTCCTACGGGACACCAGTGAGCGGTCGGAAACCAAATATTGTCTATCAGCCACCGGTGCCTCTGCATTTAGCTACTTCAATTTTAGTTGTTAAACAGTAATTAAAGTAAACGATAATTAAAGCCACAATCATCTCCAACACTAAACATGCGGCAAGACTCCAACAACTGTGGTACTGGACGACACGCAATAGCACCTGAGCAAGCGACTACGACGCGCAGGTCCAACTATCTACCAAACAACAGGTAATAGGAGGTGTCCAAGGCAATGTAAGGCTGCACGGGATATCACGGGTACGAAAACTAGAGCATCGCAACACAGATAGCAATATATCAACAGGAGGGAGTAAATACTATAAAAGTAAGATAGGTAGAAAGGGGGAGGTGCTCGTCTGAAAACATTGCCGAAGATTCATCCGAAGATCGGGGCGAAGCTCACATCAACTCATCGATCTTATCCGCGAAGAAGCAAAGCACTAGAAGAAACACCGAATGCACTATTTAATACTACGGCAAAAGATCGGGCATGATGCATGTATGATGTATGACATGGCAAAGCTGCGATGCAATTAGGTCATATTAAGCGGATACGGGGTCCCGACAATTAAATATATGGTTCAAGTTATTTAGATACCCCGCAATTTAAATGTTGCATTATTAAGACAAAAGATAGCACCGGTTCGCTACACAAATTTAAATGGAGCCAATATAAGACTAGATTTGCCCGCATATGGGCCCCATATTTAATTATAAGGTGAATCGGCATAATGCCCCCAAACCCACAACATGTATGCAAGTATGACAATAATATGCAACAAGTTTTATATAAAGCATTTATTAAAATAGGGCTCGGGAAAAGATTCACACATTAGGGTTCGGCGAACTTGGGCTCCGAGGGGTTCGGGGTCGGTCTCAGGGTCTGGACCTGGGGTTCGGTCTCGGCGGGATCGTTCTCGGATAACGGAAAGTCGAACTTGTCGCATCCGAAAAGGAGGACTTGGTTGGTGTCGGGGCGCATCGGATTCGTCCTGGTCGGTGTCGATCTTATCGTCGCGAAGATCTCGTCGGGTCCGCGTTCCGGGTTGGTCTTGGCCTTCGGGGTGAAGTACTTGGCGTTTCGTGTCGACGACCTTGGCGTTCGGCAACCTACGAAGTAGACCTTGGAGTTCCGCGATGATCTTGTCGATCCCTTGTCGAAGGCCTTGGCGCTTCGGATCGGTCTTCGGTTCGGGGCCTCAGGGTCTTGGGGTTCGCATCCGTGTGGCGATCTTGTCGTTCCGTGTAGGCGTCCTCGGTATCGGGGAGATCTTGGGGTTCCAACTGGTTCATCGTTGACGGACTTGGTTCGTCGTCGGGTCTCGTCGGGATCAGTCTTCGGGGTCCGGCCATTGGATCCAGGAACGGGCTTCGGAATCCGGGTCTTCGAGTCCATGTTGACGATCTTGTTTCTATGCCTCCGGGAAGGAGAGCTTGACGAGCCAAAGGAATAGCACTCTCGAGGGGTTTCGGTACTGTTTGGGTGGCATCACCATCATCATAGTTCACCACCAACTCTGCACATACATAGCTCCACGGATGTACATCGCTAGTAGTCCCGTCTCGACGGGGGAAGAAGGCGAACAGGCCACCAGGGGCTCACGCAGGTCGCTCAACTGCAACCGGAGGAACTGGCTCGAAACGCGTTGGGGCGGCCCCGGCGGAACAGAGGCAGAGCGGTGTCCTTGGGAGGCTCCGGCGACGCGAGCCGACGAGGAAGGCGTCGGGGACGATGAGGCGCTGGCGACGGTGACCTTGGCGTTCGCTGAGCGCGGAAGCAGGGTCCGCGTCCGCGGGGAGGCCGGCGACGCTGCAGGTGGGGTCGAGGGCGCCTCTGCCCTGGCTCTGCACGACGATGGGCGTACGGACGAGGAGGGGGCCGGCACGGAGGTCGACGAGGAGGGCCTCGCGGGCTCGGGGTGGCCTGGGTCGTGGCCGAGCAGGACGGCGCTGTGCCGGGGACGGCGAAGAGGGCACTGGCGGCGGACGAGGACTTCCAGGGAGCGGTGGCGGCGGACGGCTCGGCGAGCTGCTGCCGGCCAGAGGGCGCCACAGGAGAAGGGGGTCGCGGTGGCGGAGCTTGCGAGGCGGCGGGGCCGGGCGAGGGCGGGGTTCCCGCGAGCGGAGCAGAGGGGCGAGGCCAACGGCGGGGTCGCGCGGCCGGGGCAGGCGCTGGAGGGCGGCGGGCGGCGGCGTTCCGCAGGGAAAGGCGCGCTAGGCGGGGGGGGAGGGAGCGGCAGGGAGGCTGCAGCGGCGTGCTGTGGAGCAGAGAGGTGGGAGCGAGGCGAGAGGAAGGGGACGCGGGGCGAGGGAGGTTGGGGACGCGACCAGCGGTGGTGATAAGATCGAGGCTGGTGGGGTCCAGGGAGAGAGGCAGGTGGTGGGCCGGTGGGGCCGGGGTCTGGGGCCAGGCTGGGAGTGGTGGAGCGTCTGTGTGTGTGGCGTGTGTGTTGGCGTGGGTGTGTTGCTGGTGTGGGTGGTGTGGGTAGGTCCAGGGGAGAGAGGGGAGGGAGTTGGGGGTGAGGTGGCAAGCTAGGAGAGGTTGGGGGAAGGGCAGGGTGACGTGGCGGCCAGCGATTGGAGGGGGTGAGGTGGAGGTAGGGTGGGTAGAGTAGGTGTAGGTAGGAAAAGAATATAGGTGGCCCGATTTTGTACTGGGGGTGGCCGACTGGGTCGGATCAGCCCGGTTCGGCTGCCCCTAAAAAAATAAAATAACTATTTTATTATTTACAAACGGGAATTTTGCAAACCGTTGTTAGACAAAGCAAAGTAATCCGGAGACCCGGGTTTTTATGTTTGAACAAACACGGGGCGTTTAGAAACAAAAATAGGTTTTTCCGAAATAGTTTTATGCGAACAAAATGCAAGATGATGACGATGCTCAAATGCAAGGTGGCATGATGACATGAGCATGCGGTCATGATGATGCAATGCACAAAAACAACGCGATTTTCTAGTAGTGGTTTTTGCGGGATGCCACAGATCCATATGTGGTCTGTGACAAGAACACATATTTCAATGACACTGGTGGATCCATATGGGGTCTGTGAAAAGAACACACGTGCAATAACACTGGTGGTTCCATTTGTGGTCTGTGAAAAGAACACACATGAAATGACTCTAGCTGTGGTTAATGAAAAAAAACACATGCAATGAACTCTTGTTGATCCATATGTGGTCTGTGAAAAGAACACACATGCAATGATACTGGTGGATCCATATGTGGTCTGTGAAAAGAACACACACGCAATGATACTGGTGGTTCCATATGTGGTCTGTGAAAAGAACAGACATGTAATGACACTGGTGGATCCATATGTGGTTTGTGAAAAGAACACACATGCAATGAACTCTGGTGGATCCATATGTGGTATGTGAAAAGAACATATATTTCAATGACACTGGTGGATCCATATGGTGTCTGTGAAAAGAACACACATGCAATAAAACTGGTGGTTCCATATGTGGTCTGTGAAAAGAACACACATGAAATGACTCTAGCTGTGGTTAATGAAAAGAACACACATGCAATGAACTCTAGTTGATCCACATGTGGTCTGTGAAAAGAACACACATGCAATGACAATGCTGGATCCATATGTGGTCTGTGAAAAGAACAAACATTTCAATGACACGAGTGGATCCATACGTGGTCTGTGAAAAGAATCGACATGCAATGACACTGGTGGTTCCATATGTGGTATATGAAAAGAACGCACATTCAATGACACTGGTGGATCCATATACGGTCTTTGAAAAGAACACACATGCAATGAACTCTGGTGGATCCATATGTGGTCTGTGAAAAGAACACACATGCAATTATACTGGTTGTTCCATATGTGGTCCGTGAAAAGAACACACATGCAATGACACTGGTGGATCCATTTGTGGTCTGTGAACAGAACACGCATGCAATGACACTGGTGGATCCTTATGTGGTCTGTGAAAAAGAACACACATGCAATGAACTCTGGTGGATCCATATGTGGTCTGTGAAAAGAACACACATGCAATGACACTGGTGGATCCATATGTGGTCTATGAAAATACCACACATTAAATAACACTGGTGGATCTATATGTGATTTGTGAAAAGAACACACATGCAATGACAATGGTGGTTCCATATGTGGTCTGTGAAAAGAACACACATGCAATGACGCTAGTGGATCCAAATGTGGTCTGTGAAAAGAACACACATGCAATGACTCTGGTGTATCCATATGTGGTCTGTGAAAAGAACAGACATGTAATGACACTGGTGGATCCATATGTGGTTTGTGAAAAGAACATGCATGCATTGAACTCTGGTGGATCCATATGTGGTCTGTGAAAAGAACACATATTTCAATGACACTGGTGGATCCATATGGGGTCTGTAAAAAGAACACACATAAAATGACTCTAGCTATAGTTAATGAAAAAAACACACATGCAATGAACTCTTGTTGATCCATATGTGGTCTGTGAAAAGAACACACATGCAATGACAATGGTGGATCCATATGCGGTCTGTGAAAAGAACAAACATTTCAATGACACTGGTGGTTCCATATGTGGTCTGTGAAAAAACACACATGCAATGACTCTAGTGGATCCATATGTGGTATGTGAAAAGAACAGACATGCAATGACACTAGTGGATCCATATGTGGTCTATGAAAAGAAAACACATGCAATGAACTCTGGTGGAGCCATATGCAAAGAACTCTGGTGGATCCATATGGGGTCTGTGAAAAGAACACACATGCAATGACACTGGTGGATCCACATGTGGTATGTGAAAATAACACACATGCAATGACAATGGTGTATCCATATGTGGTTTCTGAAACGAACACACATGCAATGAACTCTGGTGGATCCATATGGGGTCTGTGAAAAGAACACACATGCAATAAACTCTGGTGGATCCATATGGGGTCTGTGAAAAGAACACACATGCAATGACAATGGTGGTTCCATATGTGGTCTGTGAAAAGAACACACATGAACTGACATTGGGGGATCCATATGGGGATTGTGAAAAGAACACACATGCAATGACAATGGTGGTTCCATATGTGGTCTGTGAAAAGAACACACATGAAATGACACTGGTGGATCCATATGTGGTCTGTGAAAAGAACACACATGCAATGACAATGGTGGTTCCATATGTGGTCTGTGAAAAGAACACACATGCAATGACATTGGTGGATCCATATGTGGTTTGTGAAAAGAACACACATTCACTAACACTGGTGGATCCATATATGGTCTTTGAAAAGAACACACATGCAATGACACTGGTGGATCCATATGTGGTATGTGAAAAGAACACACATGCAATGACACTGGTGGATCCATATATGGTCTATGAAAAGAACACACATGCAATGAATTCTGGTGGATCCATATGTGGTCTGTGAAAAGAACAGACATTTCAATGACACATGTGGATCCATACATGGTCTGTGAAAAGAACACACATGTAATGAACTCTGGTGGATCCATATTGGGTCTATGAAGATAACACACATGCAATGACACTGGTGGATCCATATGTGGTCTATGAAAGGAACACACATGCAATGACAATGGTGGATCCATATGTGGTTTCTGAAAAGAACACACATGCAATGAACTCTGGTGGATCCATATGGGGTCTGCGAAAAGAACACACATGAAATGAACTTTGATGGATCCATATGGGGTTTGTGAAAAGAACACACATGCAATGACAATGGTGGTTCCATATGTGGTCTGTGAAAAGAACACACATGAAATGACACTGGTGGATCCATATGTGGTCTGAGAAAATAACACTCATGCAATGACAATGGTGGTTCCATATGTGGTCTATGAAAAGAACACACATGCAATGACAATGGTGGATCCATATGTGGTCGTGGAAAATAACACACATGAAATGACACTGGTGGATCCATATGTGGTCTGTGAAAAGAACACACACGCAATGATACTGGTGGTTCCATATGTGGTCTGTGAAAAGAACACACATGCAATGACAGTGGTGGATCCATTTGTGGTCTGTGAAAAGAACACGCATGCAATGACATTGGTGGATCCATATGTGGTATGTGAAAAGAAGACACATGCAATGAACTCTGATGGATCCATAAGTGGTCTGTGAAAAGAACACACATGCAATGACACTGGTGGATCCATATGTGGTCTGTGAAAATACCACACATGAAATGACACTGGTGGATCCATATGTGGTCTGTGAAAGGAACACACATGCAATGAAAATGGTGGTGCCATTTGTGGTCTATGAAAAGAACACACATACAATGACACTAGTGGATCCATATGTGGTCTGTGAAAAGAACACACATGCAATGACTCTGGTGGATCCATATATGGTGTGTGAAAAGAACAGAGATGCAATGACACTGGTCGATCCATATGTTGTTTGCGACAAGAACACACATGCAATGAACTATGGTGGATCCATATGTGGTCTGTGAAAATAAAAAATATTTCAATGACACTATGGATCCATATGGGGTCTGTGAAAAGAACACACATGCAATAACACCGGTGGTTCCATATGTGGTCTATGAAAAGAACACACATGAAATGACTCTAGCTGTGGTTAATGAAAAGAACACACATGCAATGAACTCTAGTTGATCCATATGTGGTCTGTGAAAAGAACACACATGCAATGATAATGGTGGATCCATATGTGGTCTGTGAAAAGAACAAACATTTCAATGACACTGGTGGATCCATACGTGGTCTGTGAATAGAACAGACATTTCAATGACATCAGTGGATCCGTACATGGTCTGTGAAAAGAAAACACATGCAATGAACTCTGGTGGATCCATATTGGGTCTGTGAAAAGAACACACATGCAATGACACTGGTGGATCTATATCTGGTATGTGAAAAGAACACACATGCTATGACAATGGTGGATCCACATGTGGTTTGTGAAAAGAACACACATGCAATGAACTCTGGTGGATCTATATGGGGTCTGCAAAAAGAACACACATGCATTGAACTCTTATGGATCCATATGGGGTCTGTGAAAAGAACACACATGCAATGACAATGGTGGTTCCATATGTAGTCTGTGAAAAGAACACACATGAAATGACACCGGTGGATCCATATGTGGTGTGAGAAAAGAACACTCGTGCAATGACAATGGTGGTTCCATATGTGGTCTATGAAAAGAACACACATGCAATGACAATGGTGGATCCATATGTGGTCTATGAAAAGAACACACATGAAATGACACTGGTGGATCCATATGTGGTCTGTGAAAAGAACACACATGCAATGATACTGGTGGTTCAAATGTTGTCTGTGAAAAGAACACACATGCAATGACACTGGTGGAACCATTTGTGGTCTGTGAAAAGAATATGCATGCAATGACACTTGTGGATCCATATGTGGTCTATGAAAAGAACACACATGCAATGAACTCTGGTGGATCCATATGTGGTCTGTGAAAAGAACACACATGCAATGACACTAGTGGATCCATATGTGGTCTGTGAAAAGAACACACATGCAATGACAATGGTGGATATGTGGTCTGTGAAAAGAGCAAACATTTCAATGACACTGGTGGATCCATACGTGGTCTGTGAAAAGAACACACATTTCAATGACACCGGTGGATCCATACATGGTGTGTGAAAAGAACACACATGCAATGAAATATGGTGGATCCATATTGGGTCTGTGAAAAGAACACAAATGCAATGACACTTGTGGATCTATATGTGGTCTGTGAAAAGAACACACATGCTATGACAATGGTGGATCCATATGTGGTTTGTGAAAAGAACACACATGCAATGAACTCTGGTGGATCCATATGGGGTCTGCGAAAAGAACACATGCAATGAACTCTGATGGATCCATATGGGGTCTGTGAAAAAAACAAATGCAATGACAATGGTGGTTCCATATGTGGTCTGTGAAAAGAACACACATGAAATGACACTGGTGGATCCATATGTGGTGTGAGAAAAGAACACTCGTGCAATGACAACGGTGGTTCTATATGTGGTCTATGAAAAGAACACACATGCAATGACAATGGTGGATCCATATGTGGTCTATGAAAAGAACACACATGAAATGACACTGGTGGATCCATATGTGGTCTGTGAAAAGAACACACATGCAATTTTACTGGTGGTTCCAGATGTTGTCTATGAAAATAACACACATGCAATGACACTGGTGGAACCATTTGTGGTTTGTGAAAAGAACACGCATGCAATGACACTGGTGGATCCATATGTGGTCTGTGAAAAGAACACACATGCAATGACACTAGTGGATCCATATATGGTCTATGAAAAGAACATACATGCAATGAACTCTGGTGGATCCATATGTGGTCTGTGAAAAGAACACACATTTCAATGACACATGTGGATCCATACATGGTCTGTGAAAAGAACACACATGTAATGAACTCTGGTGGATCCATATTGGGTCTATGAAGAGAACACACATGCAATGACACTGGTGGATCCATATGTGGTCTGTGAAAAGAACATGCATGAAATGACAATGGTGGATCCATATGTGGTTTCTGAAAAGAACACACATGCAATGAACTCTGGTGGATCCATATGGGGTCTGCGAAAAGAACACACATGAAATTAACTTTGATGGATCCATATGGGGTCTATGAAAAGAACACACATGCAGTGACAATGGTGGTTCCATATGTGGTCTGTGAAAAGAACACACGTGAAATGACACTTGTGGATCCATATGTGGTCTGAGAAAAGAACACTTGTGCAATGACAATGGAGGTTCCATATGTGGTCTATGAAAAGAACACACATGCAATGACAATGGTGGATCCATATGTGGTATGTGAACAGAACACACATGCAATGACAGGGGTGGATCCATTTGTGGTCTGTGAAAAGAACACGCATGCAATGACATTGGTGGATCCATATGTGGTATGTGAAAAGAACATACATGCAATGAACTCTGATGGATCCATAAGTGGTCTGTGAAAAGAACACACATGCAATGACACTAGTAGATCCATATGTGGTATGTGAAAAGACCACACATGAAATGACACTGGTGGATCCATATGTGGTTTGCGACAAGAACACACATGCAATGAACTATGGTGGATCCATATGTGGTCTGTGAAAAGAAAAAATATTTCAATGACACTGTGGATCCATATGGGGTCTGTGAAAAGAACACACATGCAATAACACCGGTGGTTCCATATGTGGTCTATGAAAAGAACACACATGAAATGACTCTAGCTATGGTTAATGAAAAGAACACACATGCAATGAACTCTAGTTGATCCATATGTGGTCTATGAAAAGAACACACATGCAATGATAATAGTGGATCCATATGTGGTCTGTGAAAAGAACAAACATTTCAATGACACTGGTGGATCCATACGTGGTCTGTGAATAGAACAGACATTTCAATGACATCAGTGGATCCGTCCATGGTCTGTGAAAAGAAAACACATGCAATGAACTCTGGTGGATCCATATTGGGTCTGTGAAAAGAACACACATGCAATGACACTGGTGGATCTATATCTGGTCTGTGAAAAGAACACACATGTTATGACAATGGTGGATCCATATGTGGTTTGTGAAAAGAACACACATGCAATGAACTCTGGTGGATCTATATGGGGTCTGCAAAAAGAACACACATGCAATGAACTCTTATGGATCCATATGGGGTCTGTGAAAAGAACACACATGCAATGACAATGGTGGTTCCATATGTGGTCTGTGAAAAGAACACACATGAAATGACACCGGTGGATCCATATGTGGTGTGAGAAAAGAACACTCGTGCAATGACAATGGTGGTTCCATATGTGGTCTATGAAAAGAACACACATGCAATGACAATGGTGGATCCATATGTGGTCTATGAAAAGAACACACATGAAATGACACTGGTGGATCCATATGTGGTCTGTGAAAAGAACACACATGCAATGATACTGGTGGTTCAAATGTTGTGTGTGAAAAGAACACACATGCAATGACACTGGTGGAACCATTTGTGGTCTGTGAAAAGAACATGCATGCAATGACACTTGTGGATCCATATGTGGTCTATGAAAAGAACACACATGCAATGAACTTTGGTGGATCCATATGTGGTCTGTGAAAAGAACACACATGCAATGACACTAGTGGATCCATATGTGGTCTGTGAAAAGAACACACATGCAATGACAATGGTGGATATGTGGTCTGTGAAAAGAGCAAACATTTCAATGACACTGGTGGATCCATACGTGGTCTGTGAAAAGAACACACATTTCAATGACACCGGTGGATCCATACATGGTGTGTGAAAAGAACACACATGCAATGAACTATGGTGGATCCATATTGGGTCTGTGAAAAGAACACAAATGCAATGACACTTGTGGATCTATATGTGGTCAGTGAAAAGAACACACATGCTATGACAATGGTGGATCCATATGTGGTTTGTGAAAAGAACACACATGCAATGAACTCTGGTGGATCCATATGGGGTCTGCGAAAAGAACACACATGCAATGAACTCTGATGGATCCATATGGGGTCTGTTAAAAAAACACATGCAATGACAATGGTGGTTCCATATGTGGTCTGTGAAAAGAAAACACATGAAATGACACTGGTGGATCCATATGTGGTGTGAGAAAAGAACACTCGTGCAATGACAACGGTGGTTCAATATGTGGTCTATGAAAAGAACACACATGCAATGACAATGGTGGATCCATATGTGGTCTATGAAAAGAACACACATGAATCGACACTGGTGGATCCATATGTGGTCTGTGAAAAGAACACACATGCAATGATACTGGTGGTTCCAGATGTTGTCTATGAATAGAACACACATGCAATGACACTGGTGGAACCATTTGTGGTTTGTGAAAAGAACACGCATGCAATGACACTGATGGATCCATATGTGGTCTGTGAAAAGAACAGACATGCAAGGACACTGGTGGATCCATACATGGTCTATGAAAAGAACATACATGCAATGAACTCTGGTGGATCCATATGTGGTCTGTGAAAAGAACACACATTTCAATGACACATGTGGATCCATACATGGTCTGTGAAAAGAACACACATGTAATGAACTCTGGTGGATCCATATTGGGTCTATGAAGAGAACACACATGCAATGACACTGGTGGATCCATATGTGGTCTGTGAAAAGAACAGGCATGAAATGACAATGGTGGATCCATATGTGGTTTCTGAAAAGAACACACATGCAATGAACTCTGGTGGATCCATATGGGGTCTGCGAAAAGAACACACATGAAATGAACTTTGATGGATCCATATGGGGTCTATGAAAAGAACACACATGCAGTGACAATGGTGGTTCCATATGTGGTCTGTGAAAAGAACACACATGAAATGACACTTGTGGATCCATATGTGGTTTGAGAAAAGAACACTCGTGCAATGACAATGGAGGTTCCATATGTGGTCTATGAAAAGAACACACATGCAATGACAATGGTGGATCCATATGTGGTCTATGAAAAGAACACACATGAAATGACACTGGTGGATCCATATGTGGTCTGTGAAAAGAACACACACGCAATGATACTGGTGGTTCCATATGTGGTCTATGAAAAGAACACACATGCAATGACAGGGGTGGATCCATTTGTGGTCTGTGAAAAGAACACGCATGCAATGACATTGGTGGATCCATACTGGTTGTTCCATATGTGGTCCGTGAAAAGAACACACATGCAATGACACTGGTGGATCCATTTGTGGTCTGTGAACAGAACACGCATGCAATGACACTGGTGGATCCTTATGTGGTCTGTGAAAAAGAACACACATGCAATGAACTCTGGTGGATCCATATGTGGTCTGTGAAAAGAACACACATGCAATGACACTGGTGGATCCATATGTGGTCTATGAAAAGACCACACATTAAATAACACTGGTGGATCTATATGTGATTTGTGAAAAGAACACACATGCAATGACAATGGTGGTTCCATATGTGGTCTGTGAAAAGAACACACATGCAATGACGCTAGTGGATCCAAATGTGGTCTGTGAAAAGAACACACATGCAATGACTCTGGTGTATCCATATGTGGTCTGTGAAAAGAACAGACATGTAATGACACTGGTGGATCCATATGTGGTTTGTGAAAAGAACATGCATGCATTGAACTCTGGTGGATCCATATGTGGTCTGTGAAAAGAACACATATTTCAATGACACTGGTGGATCCATATGGGGTCTGTAAAAAGAACACACATAAAATGACTCTAGCTATAGTTAATGAAAAAAACACACATGCAATGAACTCTTGTTGATCCATATGTGGTCTGTGAAAAGAACACAAATGCAATGACAATGGTGGATCCATATGCGGTCTGTGAAAAGAACAAACATTTCAATGACACTGGTGGTTCCATATGTGGTCTGTGAAAAAACACACATGCAATGACTCTAGTGGATCCATATGTGGTATGTGAAAAGAACAGACATGCAATGACACTAGTGGATCCATATGTGGTCTATGAAAAGAAAACACATGCAATGAACTCTGGTGGAGCCATATGCAAAGAACTCTGGTGGATCCATATGGGGTCTGTGAAAAGAACACACATGCAATGACACTGGTGGATCCACATGTGGTATGTGAAAATAACACACATGCAATGACAATGGTGTATCCATATGTGGTTTCTGAAACGAACACACATGCAATGAACTCTGGTGGATCCATATGGGGTCTGTGAAAAGAACACACATGCAATAAACTCTGGTGGATCCATATGGGGTCTGTGAAAAGAACACACATGCAATGACAATGGTGGTTCCATATGTGGTCTGTGAAAAGAACACACATGAACTGACATTGGGGGATCCATATGGGGATTGTGAAAAGAACACACATGCAATGACAATGGTGGTTCCATATGTGGTCTGTGAAAAGAACACACATGAAATGACACTGGTGGATCCATATGTGGTCTGTGAAAAGAACACACATGCAATGACAATGGTGGTTCCATATGTGGTCTGTGAAAAGAACACACATGCAATGACATTGGTGGATCCATATGTGGTTTGTGAAAAGAACACACATTCACTAACACTGGTGGATCCATATATGGTCTTTGAAAAGAACACACATGCAATGACACTGGTGGATCCATATGTTGTATGTGAAAAGAACACACATGCAATGACACTGGTGGATCCATATATGGTCTATGAAAAGAACACACATGCAATGAATTCTGGTGGATCCATATGTGGTCTGTGAAAAGAACAGACATTTCAATGACACATGTGGATCCATACATGGTCTGTGAAAAGAACACACATGTAATGAACTCTGGTGGATCCATATTGGGTCTATGAAGATAACACACATGCAATGACACTGGTGGATCCATATGTGGTCTATGAAAGGAACACACATGCAATGACAATGGTGGATCCATATGTGGTTTCTGAAAAGAACACACATGCAATGAACTCTGGTGGATCCATATGGGGTCTGCGAAAAGAACACACATGAAATGAACTTTGATGGATCCATATGGGGTTTGTGAAAAGAACACACATGCAATGACAATGGTGGTTCCATATGTGGTCTGTGAAAAGAACACACATGAAATGACACTGGTGGATCCATATGTGGTCTGAGAAAATAACACTCATGCAATGACAATGGTGGTTCCATATGTGGTCTATGAAAAGAACACACATGCAATGACAATGGTGGATCCATATGTGGTCGTGGAAAATAACACACATGAAATGACACTGGTGGATCCATATGTGGTCTGTGAAAAGAACACACACGCAATGATACTGGTGGTTCCATATGTGGTCTGTGAAAAGAACACACATGCAATGACACTGGTGGATCCATTTGTGGTCTGTGAAAAGAACACGCATGCAATGACATTGGTGGATCCATATGTGGTATGTGAAAAGAAGACACATGCAATGAACTCTGATGGATCCATAAGTGGTCTGTGAAAAGAACACACATGCAATGACACTGGTGGATCCATATGTGGTCTGTGAAAAGACCACACATGAAATGACACTGGTGGATCCATATGTGGTCTGTGAAAGGAACACACATGCAATGAAAATGGTGGTGCCATTTGTGGTCTATGAAAAGAACACACATACAATGACACTAGTGGATCCATATGTGGTCTGTGAAAAGAACACACATGCAATGACTCTGGTGGATCCATATATGGTCTGTGAAAAGAACAGAGATGCAATGACACTGGTCGATCCATATGTTGTTTGCGACAAGAACACACATGCAATGAACTATGGTGGATCCATATGTGGTCTGTGAAAATAAAAAATATTTCAATGACACTATGGATCCATATGGGGTCTGTGAAAAGAACACACATGCAATAACAATGGTGGTTCCATATGTGGTCTATGAAAAGAACACACATGAAATGACACTGGTGGATCCATATGTGGTCTGTGAAAAGAACACACATGCAATGACAACGGTGGTTCTATATGTGGTCTATGAAAAGAACACACATGCAATGACAATGGTGGATCCATATGTGGTCTATGAAAAGAACACACATGAAATGACACTGGTGGATCCATATGTGGTCTGTGAAAAGAACACACATGCAATTTTACTGGTGGTTCCAGATGTTGTCTATGAAAATAACACACATGCAATGACACTGGTGGAACCATTTGTGGTTTGTGAAAAGAACACGCATGCAATGACACTGGTGGATCCATATGTGGTCTGTGAAAAGAACACACATGCAATGACACTAGTGGATCCATATATGGTCTATGAAAAGAACATACATGCAATGAACTCTGGTGGATCCATATGTGGTCTGTGAAAAGAACACACATTTCAATGACACATGTGGATCCATACATGGTCTGTGAAAAGAACACACATGTAATGAACTCTGGTGGATCCATATTGGGTCTATGAAGAGAACACACATGCAATGACACTGGTGGATCCATATGTGGTCTGTGAAAAGAACATGCATGAAATGACAATGGTGGATCCATATGTGGTTTCTGAAAAGAACACACATGCAATGAACTCTGGTGGATCCATATGGGGTCTGCGAAAAGAACACACATGAAATTAACTTTGATGGATCCATATGGGGTCTATGAAAAGAACACACATGCAGTGACAATGGTGGTTCCATATGTGGTCTGTGAAAAGAACACACGTGAAATGACACTTGTGGATCCATATGTGGTCTGAGAAAAGAACACTTGTGCAATGACAATGGAGGTTCCATATGTGGTCTATGAAAAGAACACACATGCAATGACAATGGTGGATCCATATGTGGTATGTGAACAAAACACACATGCAATGACAGGGGTGGATCCATTTGTGGTCTGTGAAAAGAACACGCATGCAATGACATTGGTGGATCCATATGTGGTATGTGAAAAGAACATACATGCAATGAACTCTGATGGATCCATAAGTGGTCTGTGAAAAGAACACACATGCAATGACACTAGTAGATCCATATGTGGTATGTGAAAAGACCACACATGAAATGACACTGGTGGATCCATATGTGGTTTGCGACAAGAACACACATGCAATGAACTATGGTGGATCCATATGTGGTCTGTGAAAAGAAAAAATATTTCAATGACACTGTGGATCCATATGGGGTCTGTGAAAAGAACACACATGCAATAACACCGGTTGTTCCATATGTGGTCTATGAAAAGAACACACATGAAATGACTCTAGCTATGGTTAATGAAAAGAACACACATGCAATGAACTCTAGTTGATCCATATGTGGTCTATGAAAAGAACACACATGCAATGATAATAGTGGATCCATATGTGGTCTGTGAAAAGAACAAACATTTCAATGACACTGGTGGATCCATACGTGGTCTGTGAATAGAACAGACATTTCAATGACATCAGTGGATCCGTCCATGGTCTGTGAAAAGAAAACACATGCAATGAACTCTGGTGGATCCATATTGGGTCTGTGAAAAGAACACACATGCAATGACACTGGTGGATCTATATCTGGTCTGTGAAAAGAACACACATGCTATGACAATGGTGGATCCATATGTGGTTTGTGAAAAGAACACACATGCAATGAACTCTGGTGGATCTATATGGGGTCTGCAAAAAGAACACACATGCAATGAACTCTTATGGATCCATATGGGGTCTGTGAAAAGAACACACATGCAATGACAATGGTGGTTCCATATGTGGTCTGTGAAAAGAACACACATGAAATGACACCGGTGGATCCATATGTGGTGTGAGAAAAGAACACTCGTGCAATGACAATGGTGGTTCCATATGTGGTCTATGAAAAGAACACACATGCAATGACAATGGTGGATCCATATGTGGTCTATGAAAAGAACACACATGAAATGACACTGGTGGATCCATATGTGGTCTGTGAAAAGAACACACATGCAATGATACTGGTGGTTCAAATGTTGTGTGTGAAAAGAACACACATGCAATGACACTGGTGGAACCATTTGTGGTCTGTGAAAAGAACATGCATGCAATGACACTTGTGGATCCATATGTGGTCTATGAAAAGAACACACATGCAATGAACTTTGGTGGATCCATATGTGGTCTGTGAAAAGAACACACATGCAATGACACTAGTGGATCCATATGTGGTCTGTGAAAAGAACACACATGCAATGACAATGGTGGATATGTGGTCTGTGAAAAGAGCAAACATTTCAATGACACTGGTGGATCCATACGTGGTCTGTGAAAAGAACACACATTTCAATGACACCGGTGGATCCATACATGGTGTGTGAAAAGAACACACATGTAATGAACTATGGTGGATCCATATTGGGTCTGTGAAAAGAACACAAATGCAATGACACTTGTGGATCTATATGTGGTCAGTGAAAAGAACACACATGCTATGACAATGGTGGATCCATATGTGGTTTGTGAAAAGAACACACATGCAATGAACTCTGGTGGATCCATATGGGGTCTGCGAAAAGAACACACATGCAATGAACTCTGATGGATCCATATGGGGTCTGTTAAAAAAACACATGCAATGACAATGGTGGTTCCATATGTGGTCTGTGAAAAGAAAACACATGAAATGACACTGGTGGATCCATATGTGGTGTGAGAAAAGAACACTCGTGCAATGACAACGGTGGTTCAATATGTGGTCTATGAAAAGAACACACATGCAATGACAATGGTGGATCCATATGTGGTCTATGAAAAGAACACACATGAATCGACACTGGTGGATCCATATGTGGTCTGTGAAAAGAACACACATGCAATGATACTGGTGGTTCCAGATGTTGTCTATGAATAGAACACACATGCAATGACACTGGTGGAACCATTTGTGGTTTGTGAAAAGAACACGCATGCAATGACACTGGTGGATCCATATGTGGTCTGTGAAAAGAACAGACATGCAAGGACACTGGTGGATCCATACATGGTCTATGAAAAGAACATACATGCAATGAACTCTGGTGGATCCATATGTGGTCTGTGAAAAGAACACACATTTCAATGACACATGTGGATCCATACATGGTCTGTGAAAAGAACACACATGTAATGAACTCTGGTGGATCCATATTGGGTCTATGAAGAGAACACACATGCAATGACACTGGTGGATCCATATGTGGTCTGTGAAAAGAACAGGCATGAAATGACAATGGTGGATCCATATGTGGTTTCTGAAAAGAACACACATGCAATGAACTCTGGTGGATCCATATGGGGTCTGCGAAAAGAACACACATGAAATGAACTTTGATGGATCCATATGGGGTCTATGAAAAGAACACACATGCAGTGACAATGGTGGTTCCATATGTGGTCTGTGAAAAGAACACACATGAAATGACACTTGTGGATCCATATGTGGTTTGAGAAAAGAACACTCGTGCAATGACAATGGAGGTTCCATATGTGGTCTATGAAAAGAACACACATGCAATGACAATGGTGGATCCATATGTGGTCTATGAAAAAGAACACACATGAAATGACACTGGTGGATCCATATGTGGTATGTGAAAAGAACACACACGCAATGATACTGGTGGTTCCATATGTGGTCTATGAAAAGAACACACATGCAATGACAGGGGTGGATCCATTTGTGGTCTGTGAAAAGAACACGCATGCAATGACATTGGTGGATCCATATGTGGTATGTGAAAAGAACATACATGCAATGAACTCTGATGGATCCATAAGTGGTCTGTGAAAAGAACACACATGCAATGACACTAGTGGATCCATATGTGGTATGTGAAAATACCACACATGAAATGACACTGGTGGATCCATATGTGGTCGGTGAAAGGAACACACATGCAATGACTCTGGTGGATCCATATATGGTCTGTGAAAAGAACAGAGATGCAATGACACTGGTGGATCCATATGTGGTTTATGAAAAGAACACACATGCAATGAACTATGGTGGATGTTGGAGATATGCCCAAGAGGCAATAATAAAAGTGGTTATTATTATATCTTTGTGTTTATGATAAATGTTTACATCCCATGCTATAATTGTATTATAAGGAAACACTAATACATGTGTGTTTTGTAAACATAAAAGAGTCCCTAGTAAGCCTCTTGTGGAACTAGCTTGTTGATTAAATGATGATCATGGTTTCCTGATCATGGACATTGGATGTCATTAATAACAAGGTTATATCATTAGGAGAATGATGTGATGGACACACACCCATAGTAAGCGTAGCATAAGATCAAGTCATTAAGTTCGTATTGCTGTAAGCTTTCAAATTCATAGTAACCTAATCCTTCGACCATGAGGTTATGTTAATCACCATCATCGGATGGGTACTTTGATGACATCAAACACCGCTTCGTAACTGGGTGGTTATAAAGGTGTCATTGGGTATTCTGAAAGTATGTGTTGAAGCGCATGGACCAAGATTGGGATTTGTCCATCCATATGACGGATAGATATGCTCTAGGACCTCTCGGTGGAATGTCATCTAGTTAGCTTACAAGCATGTGACTGGGTCACAAGGGATGACATAACATGGAACGAGTAAAGAGTACTTATCAGTAACGAGGTAGAACTAGGTATAGAGATACCGATGATCAAACCTCGGATAAGTAGAATATCGCGTGACAAAGGGAATTGGTTTCATATGTTAATGGTTCTATCGATCACGAAGTCATCGTTGAGTATGTGGGAGCCGTTATGGATCTCCAGATCCCGCTGATGGTTATTGATCGGAGAGGTGTCTCCATCATGTTTGCATATTCACGAACCGTAGGGTGACACACTTAAGGTTCGAAGTTGTTTTAAGTACATATGGAATATGCGTTGGAGACCAAATGCTGTTCGAAGTCTCGGATTGGATCCGGGACATCACGAGGAGATCCGGAATTGTCCGAAGAATAAGATTCATATATTGGGGATCATTTTCTAAGTTTTGAAATGTTCCAGATTGTTTGTATGGAGATTCTAGAAGGTTTCGGAATGTTCTGGAAGGTTCTAGAAGAGTTCTTGGTGTTTGCTTGAAAACCAAGAAAGGGTCAAGGAAACCTTGTGGGGCTAGACACGGATTCGTGGGGGAGGAGGACTCCTCCCCCCTTCCCAACCCGCCGGCCAAGGAGGGAGGGGAGTCCTACTAGGACTCCCCCTCCCATGGTGCCTCCCTCCTTTAAATAGAGGGGAGGGGGCGCCACCCCCTAGACCTCTCCCATAACAATCCCTAGCCGCCGCCTCTCTCCTCTTCCTTCGCTCTGCTCCGGCTTAGGCGAAGCCCTGCAGAATTCTCTCCTCCACCACCACCACCACACCGTCGTGCTGCTGGGATTCCGTGGAGAAGATCTACTACCTCCGCTGCTTGCTGGAACGGGGAGAGGAAGGTCTACTTCGACTCCGCACGTGTGACCGACTGCGGAAGCGCTGCCGGAACGCGGCGCTGGAAGGATCGTCCACACGATCTTGAGATCGGCAAGTGATCGACTACATCAACCGCGAGATCTAATCTCGTAACGCTTTAGGTTCTACGAGGGTTAGTACAGATCTATCTCGTTGCTCATGTCTAATAGATTAGATCTTGGCTTTTATCTAGATTAGATCTAGGTTTTGTTCGTTCTTGCGGTAGAATTTTTTTGTTTTCCATGCTACGAACCCATCAGTGGTATCAGAGCCTTGTCTATGCGTAGATCTGTTGCACGAGTAGAACACAATGATGTTGTGGGCGTTGGTGCTCGTGCCGTCTTTTGCTTTGTGTACTTTGCATCTTGCGGTATGGTGGGATGAAGCGGCTCGGGCTAACCTTACATGTCATCGCACATGAGACTTGCTCCACGCTTGACGTGTAACTTTCTTTGCACAAGTGGCTTTGCGGGTGTCTGTCTCTCCCATCATAGTATAGATCCAATCTACACTTTGCACTTGATAGCACTTGTATCAACGTTGTGGTTCAGTTTCGTAGGTAAGATCCGTTCTTATTCGAAAGCCCCAAACCACGTAAAACTTGCAAAGAAAATTAGAGGCGTCTAACTTGTTTTTGCAGGGGTTTTGTGATGTGATATGGCCATCATGTGATTGTGATTATATTTGATGTATGCAATGATCCTTGTTGTAATATGGCAACCGGCAGGAGCCTAATGGTTGTCTTTAATTCTGTTAAGACCTGCGTGTCTATTCATCTTGTAATAGCTTTATTCCAAGTAGTTGTAATAGTTGCTAGTGATGATGGACAACCATGAATCGGCGCCACTGACCTTGACGCAATGCTGGTGATGATGGAGATCATGTCCGTGCTTTGGAGATGGAGATCAAAGGCATAAGAAGAAAGGGCCATATCATATCACACTAATTATGAATTGCCTATGATGTTAATCCTTTATGCATCTTGTATTGCTTAGATCGCGACGGTAGCATTATAAGATGATCCCTCTCACTAAATTTCAAGTAATAAAGTGTTCGTCCTTAGTTGGCACCGTTGCTAAGACTCGTCGTCTCGAAGCATCTCGTGATGATCGGATGTGATAGATTTGCACATGTGGAAACTAAGGTTAATCTTGACGAGCCTAGCATGTACAGACATGGTCTCGGAACACGGAATACCGAAAGGTAGAGCATGAATCATATAAGTGATATGATGAACATGAAGATTGTTCGCCGATGAAACTACATCTTCTCTCGTGAAGATCGGACTTGGTGTAGTGGACTTGGTTCGTGTAATCACTAAGACAATGTGAGGGATGTTGTTTTGAGTGGGAGTTCACCTAGTTAATTTAAGAATTAAAGTAGAACTCAATTTATCATAAACTTAGTCTAAACTACTTGCAAATTTGTTGTAGATTATGGCGAATCTCTCCATCAATTTCAATGCGTTCCTAGAGAAAGAAAAACTTAAGAACAATGGAAGCAACTTCACGGACTGGCTCCGTGGTCTGAAGATTGTCCTCAGGGCTGGTCAGATGACCTATGTGCTCGAAGCACCGCTAGGTGACCCACCTGCAGATGATGCCACCGATGACGTAAAGAATGTTTACGCCACTCGGAAAAATCATTACTCCACAGTTCAGTGTGCCATCCTGTACGGTTTAGAAACGGAGCTCCAGAAGCGTTTTGAGCACCACGACCCGTTCGAGATCATTAAGGAGCTCAAGCTCATTTTTGAGACTCACGCGGTCGTGGAGAGCTATGAGGCCTTCGAGAAGTTCTTTACCTGCAAGATGGAAGAGGGAAGCTCCGTTAGCGAGCACGTGCTCACCATGTCTGGGCATGCAAACAAACTCCAAGAGTTGGGGATAACGATTCCTAATGAGTTAGGGATTCACCGTGTCCTCCAATCACTGCCACCGAGTTATAAGAACTTTGTGATGAACTACAATATGCACTGCATGAACAAGACGTTGCCTGAACTATCGTCCATGCTGAAAACTGCTGAAGTGGAGATCAAGAAGGAGCACCAAGTGTTGATGGTCAATAAGACCAGCAATTTCAAGAAACAGGGCAAGCCTAAGAAAAAGGGCAACTTCAAGAAGGACGACAAGAAAGTTGCCGCACCTGCTAAGAAGCCCAAGGCTGGTCCTAAGCCTGAAACTGAGTGCTTCTACTGCAAGGGTGCTGGTCACTGGAAGCGTAACTGCCCCAAGTACCTGGCAGATCTGAAGAACGGCAACATCAAGAAGAAAGGTATATTCGATATACATGTTATTGATGTGTATCTTACTAGTAGTCGTAGTAGTGCCTGGGTATTTGATACTGGTTCGGTTGCTCATATTTGTAACTCGAAACAAGAGCTGCGGAATAAACAAAGACTGGCAAGAGACGAGGTGATGATGCGCGTTGGAAATGGCTCCAAGGTTGATGTGATCGCCGTCGGCACGCTCCCTCTACATCTACCTTCGGGATTAGTTTTAAATTTAAATAATTGTTATTTGGTGCCTGTGTTAAGCATGAACATTATATCTGGATCTTGTTTATTGCGAGACGGTTACTCTTTTAAGTCTGAGAATAAAGGTTGTTCGATTTATATGAGTAATATCTTTTATGGTAATGCACCTGAGATGAATGGTTTATTCTTATTGAATCTGGATAGTAGTGATACACATGTTCACAACATAGATGCTAAACGAATAAAATTGAATGATAATTCTACATACATGTGGCACTGTCGTCTTGGTCACATTGGAGTGAAGCATATGAAGAAACTCCATTCTGATGGACTTCTTGAATCACTTGATTTTGAATCACTTGAAAGATGCGAAGCATGTCTAATGGGAAAAATGACTAAGACTCCATTCTCTGGAATAATGGAGCGAGCTACAGACTTATTGGAAATAATACATACCGATGTGTGCGGTCCAATGAGTGTAGCATCACGTGGTGGATATCGTTATGTTCTCACTTTCACGGATGACTTGAGTAGATATGGGTATGTCTACTTTATGAAACATAAGTCCGAAACTTTCGAGAAGTTTAAGGAATTTCAAAGTGAAGTGGAAAATCATCATAACAAGAAGATTAAGTTTCTGCGTTCTGACCGTGGAGGTGAATATCTGAGTTATGAGTTTGGCATGCATTTAAAGAAATGTGGAATACTTTCGCAGTTGACACCATCGGGAACACCACAGCGTAATGGTGTGTCCGAACGTCGTAATCGAACTCTCTTAGATATGGTTCAGTCTATGATGTCTCTTACAGATTTACCGCTATCATTTTGGGGCTATGCATTAGAGACAGCCGCATTCACTTTAAATAGGGCACCATCTAAATCCGTTGAAACGACACCGTACGAATTGTGGTTTGGTAAGAAACCTAAGTTGTCGTTCCTTAAAGTTTGGGGTTGCGAAGCGTATGTAAAGAAGTTACGGCCTGATAAGCTTGAACCCAAAGCGGAGAAATGCGTCTTCATAGGATACCCTAAAGAAACAATTGGGTATACCTTCTATCATAGATCCGAAGGCAAAGTTTTCGTTGCCAAGAATGGATCCTTTCTTGAGAAGGAGTTTCTCTCAAAAGAAGTGACTGGAAGGAAAGTAGAACTCGACGAGGTTACTGAACCTTCTCTCGGAGTTGAGAGTAGCGCAGCACCGGAAGATGTTTTTGTGCCGCCTGCACCAACTGGAGAGGAAGCTAATGATGGTGATCATGAAACTTCGAATGAAGTTACTGCTGAACCTCGCAGGTCAACGAGGGTTTGTACCACTCCTGAGTGGTATGACTCTGCGTTGAACGTCATGTTGGTGGACAACACTGATGACCCTGCGACGTATGAAGAAGCTATGGTGAGCCCAGATTCCGACAAATGGCTAGAAGCCATGAAATCCGAAATGGGATCCATGTACGAAAACCAAGTATGGACTTTGGTGGACTTACCGGATGGCCGTAAGGCTGTCGAGAACAAATGGATTTTCAAAATAAAAACAGATGCTGATGGTAACGTTACCGTCTATAAAGCTCGACTTGTCGCGAAAGGGTTCCGACAAATTCAAGGAGTTTACTACGATGAGACTTTCTCACTAGTAGCGAAGTTAAAGTCTGTGAGGATTTTGTTAGCAATCGCTGCATATTTCGATTATGAGATTTGGCAGATGGATGTCAAAACGGCGTTCCTTAATGGTGACATTGAGGAAGAGTTGTATATGGTACAACCCAAGGGTTTTGTCCATCCTAGTGATGCTGACAAGGTATACAAACTTCAGCGCTCCATTTATGGACTGAAGCAAGCATCCTGGAGTTGGAATCAATGTTTTGATAAAGTAATCAAAAACTTTGGATTTATACCAACTTATGGAGAGGCTTGTATTTACAAGAAAGTGAGTGGGAGCTCTGTAGCATTCCTAGTACTATATGTAGATGACATATTGTTGATTGGGAATGATATAGAACTTCTTAATAGCGTCAAAACCTATTTGAATAATAGTTTTTCAATGAAGGATCTTGGTGAAGCGGCATATATTCTGGGCATCAAGATTTATAGAGATAGATCAGGACGCCTAATAGCGCTTTCACAAAGTACATACTTAGACAAAGTTCTAAAGAAGTTTAGAATGGAAGAGAGCAAGAAAGGGTTCATGCCCATGTTGTCAGGTAAGACCTTGAGTAAGACTCAAAGTCCGGCTACGGCAGAAGATAGAGAAAAGATGAATAATATTCCCTATGCCTCGGCCATAGGTTCTATCATGTATGCCATGTTGTGTACAAGACCGGATATAGCACATGCTGTTAGTTTGACTAGCAGATATCAAAGTGATCCTGGAATGGAGCACTGGACAGCGGTCAAGAATATCCTAAAGTACCTGAATAGGAATAAGGATATGGTTCTTTCTTATGGAGGTGATGAATAGCTTGTTGTAAACGGTTACACTGATGCTAGTTGGAACACCGATCCAGATGACTCGAAGTCACAGTCTGGATACGTATTTATTTTGAATGGTGCTGCAGTGAGCTGGAGGAGTGCCAAGCAAAGCGTTGTGGCGAAATCTTCAACTGAATCGGAATACATAGCTACTTCGGAGGCTGCACAAGCAGCCATATGGATGAAGGAGTTCATTACTGAACTTGGCGTGGTTCCCAGTGTGTTGGACCCGATGGCCATCTACTGTGACAACACAGGTGCCATAGCTAATGCACAGGAGCCAAGGTCACATAGCAAGCTGAAGCACATCAAGCTATGTTTCCATGCTATTCGCGAGTATGTCCGAGATGGTGACATAAAGATTTGCAAAGTACACACTGATCTGAATGTGGCAGATCCGTTGACTAAACCTCTCCCTAGAGCAAAGCATGACCAACACCAGAACGCCATGGGTGTTAGGTATATTACCATGTAATCTAGATTATTGACTCTAGTGCAAGTGGGAGACTGTTGGAGATATGCCCAAGAGGCAATAATAAAAGTGGTTATTATTATATCTTTGTGTTTATGATGAATGTTTACATCCCATGCTATAATTGTATTATAAGGAAACACTAATACATGTGTGTTTTGTAAACATAAAAGAGTCCCTAGTAAGCCTCTTGTGGAACTAGCTTGTTGATTAAATGATGATCATGGTTTCCTGATCATGGACATTGGATGTCATTAATAACAAGGTTATATCATTAGGAGAATGATGTGATGGACACACACCCATAGTAAGCGTAGCATAAGATCAAGTCATTAAGTTCATATTGCTGTAAGCTTTCAAATGCATAGTAACCCAATCCTTCGACCATGAGGTTATGTTAATCACCATCACCAGATGGGTAATTGATGACATCAAACACCACTTCGTAACTGGGTGGTTATAAAGGTGTCATTGGGTATTCTGAAAGTATGTGTTGAAGCGCATGGACCAAGATTGGGATTTGTCCATCCATATGACGGATAGATATGCCCTGGGCCCTCTCGGTGGAATGTCATCTAGTTAGCTTGCAAGCATGTGACTGGGTCATAAGGGATGACATAACATGGAATGAGTAAAGAGTACTTATCAGTAACGAGGTAGAACTAGGTATAGAGATACCGACGATCAAACCTTGGATAAGTAGAATATCGCGTGACAAAGGGAATTGGTTTCGTATGTTAATGGTTCTATCGATCACGAAGTCATCGTTGAATATGTGGGAGCCGTTATGTATCTCCAGATCCCACTGATGGTTATTGATCGGAGAGGTGTCTCCATCATGTCTGCATATTCACGAACCGTAGGGTGACACACTTAAGGTTCGAAGTTGTTTTAAGTAGATATGGAATATGCGTTGGAGACCGAATGTTGTTCGGAGTCTCGGATTGGATCCAGGACATCACGAGGAGATCCAGAATTGTCCGGAGAATAAGATTCATATATTGGGGATCATTTTCTAAGTTAGGGAATGTTCCAGAGTGTTTGTATGGAGATTCTAGAAGGTTTCAGAATGTTCTGGAAGGTTCTAGAAGAGTTCTTGGTGTTTGCTTGAAAACCAAGAAAGGGCCAAGGAAACGTTGTGGGGCTAGACAAGGATTCGTGGGGGAGGAGGACTCCTCCCCCCCTTCCCAACCCGCCGGCCAAGGAGGAAGGGGAGTCCTACTAGGACTCCCCCTCCCATGGCGCCTCCCTCCTTTAAATAGAGGGGAGGGGGCGCCACCCCCTAGACCTCTCCCATAACAATCCCTAGCCGCCGCCTCTCTCCTCTTCCTTCGCTCTGCTCCGGCTTAGGCGAAGCCCTGCAGAATTCTCTCCTCCACCACCACCACCACACAATCGTGTTGCTGGGATTTCGTGGAGAAGATCTACTACCTCCGCTGCTCGCTAGCACGGGGAGAGGAAGGTCTTCTTCGACTCCGCACGTGTGACCGACTGCGGAAACGCTGCTGGAACGCGGCGCCGGAAGGATCGTCCACACGATCTTGAGATCGGCAAGTGATCGACTACATCAACCCCGAGATCTAATCTCGTAACGCTTTTGGTTCTACGAGGGTTAGTACAGATCTATCTCGTTGCTCATGTCTAATAGATTAGATCTTGGCTTTTATCTAGATTAGATCTAGGTTTTGTTAGTTCTTGCGGTAGAAATTTTTTGTTTTCCATGCTACGAACCCATCAGTGGATCCATATGTGGTCTGCGAAAAGAAAAAATATTTCAATGACACTGGTGGATCCATATGGGGTCTGTGAAAAGAACACACATGCAATAACACTGGTGGTTCCATATGTGGTCTATGAAAAGAACACACATGAAATGACTCTAGGTGTGGTTAATGAAAAGAACACACATGCAATGAACTCTAGTTGATCCATATGTGGTCTATGAAAAGAAAACACATGCAATGACAATGGCGGATCCATCTGTGGTATGTGAAAAGAACAAACATTTCAATGACACTGGTGGATCCGTACGTGGTCTGTGAAAAGAACACAAATTTCAATGACACCGGTGGATCCATACATGGTCTCTGAAAAGAACACACATGCAACAAACTCTAGTGGATCCATATTGGGTCTGTGAAAAGAACACACATGCAATGACTGGTGGATCTATATGTGGTCTGTGAAAAGAACACACATGCTATGACAATGGTGGATCCATATGTGGTTTGTGAAAAGAACACACATGAAATGAACTCTGGTGGATCCATATGGGGTCTGCGAAAAGAACACAGATGCAATGAACTCTGATGGATCCATATGGGGTCTGTGAAAAGAACACACATGCAATGACAATGGTTGTTCCATATGTGGTCTGTGAAAAGAACACACATGAAATGACACTGGTGGATCCATATGTGGTGTGAGAAAAGAACACTCGTGCAATGACAATGGTGGTTCCATATGTGGTATATGAAAAGACCACACATGCAATGACAATGGTGGATCCATATGTGGTCTATGAAAAGGACACACATGAAATGACACTGGTGGATCCATATGTGGTCTGTGAAAAGAACACACATGCAATGACACTAGTGCATCCATATGTTGTCTGTGAAAAGAACACACATGCAATGACACTGGTGGAACCATTTGTGGTCTGTGAAAAGAACTCGCATGCAATGACACTGCTGGATCCATATGTGGTCTATGAAAATAACACACCTGCAATGAACTCTCGTGGATCCATATGTGGTCTGTGAAAAGAACACATATTTCAATGACACTGGTGGATCCATATGGGGTCTGTGAAAAGAACACACATGCAATAACACTGGTGGTTCCATATGTGGTTTGTGAAAAGAACACACATGAAATGACTTTAGCTGTGGTTAATGAAAAGAACACACATGCAATGAACTCTGGTTGATCCATATGTGGTCTGTGAAAAGAACACACATGCAATGACAATGGTGGATCCATATGTGGTCTGTGAAAAGAACAAACATTTCAATGACACTGGTGGATCCATACGTGGTCTGTGAAAAGAATCGAAATGCAATGACACTAGTGGTTCCATATGTGGTATGTGAAAAGAACACACATGCAATGACTCTGGTGGATCCATATGTGGTCTGTGCAAAGAACAGACATGCAATGAACTCTGGTGGAGCCATATGCAAAGAAGTCTGGTGGATCCATATGGGGTCTGTGAAAAGAACACACATGCAATGACACTGGTGGATCCACATGTGGTCTGTGAAAAGAACAAAATGCAATGACAATGGTGTATCCATATCTGGTTTGTGAAACGAACACACATGCAATGAACTCTGGTGGATCCATATGGGGTCTGTGAAAAGAACACGCATGCAATGAACTCTGGTGGATCCATCCGGGGTCTGTGAAAAGAACACACATGCAATGCAATGGTGGTTCCATATGTGGTCTGTGAAAAGAACACACATGAAATGACATTGGTGGATCCATATGGGGTCTGTGAAAAGAACACACATGCAATGAAAATGGTGGTTCCATATGTTCTGTGAAAAGAACACACATGCAATGACAATGGTGGATCCATATGTGGTTTGTGAAAATAACACACATTCACTAACACTGGTGGATCCATATATGGTATTTGAAAAGAACACACATGCAATGACAATGGTGGATCCATATGTGGTATGTGAAAAGAACACACATGAAATGACACTGGTGGATCCATATGTGGTCTGTGAAAAGAACACACATGCAATGATACTGGTGGTTCCATATGTTGTCTGTGAAAAGAACACACATGCAATGACACTGGTGGAACCATTTGTGGTCTGTGAAAAGAACATGCATGCAATGAAACTTGTGGATCCATATGTGGTCTATGAAAAGAACACACATGCAATGAACTCTGGTGGATCCATATGTGGTCTGTGAAAAGAACACACATGCAATGACACTAGTGGATCCATATGTGGTCTGTGAAAAGAACACACATGCAATGACAATGTTGGATATGTGGTCTGTGAAAAGAACAAACATTTCAATGACACTGGTGGATCCATACGTGGTCTGTGAAAAGAACACATATTTCAATGACACCGGTGGATCCATACATCGTCTGTGAAAAGAACACACATGCAATGAACTATGGTGGATCCATATTGGGTCTGTGAAAAGAACACACATGCAATGACACTGGTGGATCTATATGTGGTCTGTGAAAAGAACACACATGCTATGACAATGGTGGATCCATATGTGGTTTGTGAAAAGAACACACATGCAATGAACTCTGGTGGATCCATAAGGGGTCTGCGAAAAGAACACACATGCAATGAACTCTGATGGATCCATATGGGGTCTGTGAAAAAAACACACATGCAATGACAATGGTGGTTCCATATGTGGTCTCTGAAAAGAACACACATGAAATGACACTGGTGGATCGATATGTGGTGTGAGAAAAGAACACTCGTGCAATGACAACGGTGGTTCCATATGTGGTCTATGAAAAGAACACACATGCAATGACAATGGTGGATCCATATGTGTTCTATGAAAAGAACACACATGAAATGACACTGGTGGATCCATATGTGGTCTGTGAAAAGACCACACATGCAATGATACCGGTGGTTCCACATGTTGTCTGTGAAAAGAACACACATGCAATGACACTGGTGGAACCATTTGTGGTCTGTGAAAAGAACACGCATGCAATGACACTGGTGGATCCATATGTGGTCTGTGAAAAGAACACCCATGCAATGAACTCTGGTGGATCCATATGTGGTCTGTGAAAAGAACACACATGCAATGGCACTGGTGGATCCATATATGGTCTATGAAAAGAACACACATGCAATGAACTCTGGTGGATCCATACATGGTCTGTGAAAAGAACACACATGTAATGAACACTGGTGGATCCATATTGGGTCTATGAAGAGAACACGCATGCAATGACACTGGTGTATCCATATGTGGTCTGTGAAAAGAACACACATGAAATGACAATGGTGGATCCATATATGGTTTCTGAAAAGAACACACATGCAATGAATTCTGGTGGATCCATATGGGGTCTGCAAAAAGAACACACATGAAATGAACTTTGATGGATCCATATGGGGTCTGTGAAAAGAACACACATGCAATGACAATGGTGGTTCAATATGTGGTCTGTGAAAAGTACCCACATGAAATGACACTTGTGGATCCATATGTGGTGTGAGAAAAGAACACTCGTGCAATAACAATGGTGGTTCCATATGTGGTCTATGAAAAGAACACACATGCAATGACAATGGTGGATCCATATATGGTCTATGACAAGAACACACATGAAATGACACTTGTGGATCCATATGTGGTCTGTGAAAAGAACACACACGCAATGATACTGGTGGTTCCATATGTGGTCTGTGAAAAGAACACACATGCAATGACAGTGGTGGATCCATTTGTGGTCTGTGAAAAGAACACGCATGCAATGACACTGGTGGATCCATATGTGGTATGTGAAAAGAACACACATGCAATGAACTCTGATGGATCCATAAGTGGTCTGTGAAAAGAACACACATGCAATGACACTGGTGGAACCATTTGTGGTCTGTGAAAAGAACATGCATGCAATGACACTTGTGGATCCATATGTGGTCTATGAAAAGAACACACATGCAATGAACTCTGGTGGATCCATATGTCGTCTGTAAAAAGAACACACATGCAATGACACTAGTGGATCCATATGTGGTCTGTGAAAAGAACACACATGCAATGACAATGTTGGATATGTGGTCTGTGAAAAGAACAAACATTTCAATGACACTAGTGGATCCATACGTGGTCTGTGAAAAGAACACATATTTCAATGACACCGGTGGATCCATACATCGTTTGTGAAAAGAACACACATGCAATGAACTATGGTGGATCCATATTGGGTCTGTGAAAAGAACACACATGCAATGACACTGGTGGATCTATATGTGGTCTGTGAAAAGAACACACATGTTATGACAATGGTGGATCCATATGTGGTTTGTGAAAAGAACACACATGCAATGAACTCTGGTGGATCCATAAGGGGTCTGCGAAAAGAACACACATGCAATGAACTCTGATGGATCCATATGGGGTCTGTGAAAAAAACACACATGCAATGACAATGGTGGTTCCATATGTGGTCTCTGAAAAGAACACACATGAAATGACGCTGGTGGATCGATATGTGGTGTGAGAAAAGAACACTCGTGCAATGACAACGGTGGTTCCATATGTGGTCAATGAAAAGAACACACATGCAATGACAATGGTGGATCCATATGTGTTCTATGAAAAGAACACACATGAAATGACACTGGTGGATCCATATGTGGTCTGTGAAAAGACCACACATGCAATGATACTGGTGGTTCCACATGTTGTCTGTGAAAAGAACACACATGCAATGACACTGGTGGAACCATTTGTGGTCTGTGAAAAGAACACGCATGCAATGACACTGGTGGATCCATATGTGGTCTGTGAAAAGAACACCCATGCAATGAACTCTGGTGGATCCATATGTGGTCTGTGAAAAGAACACACATGCAATGGCACTGGTGGATCCATATATGGTCTATGAAAAGAACACACATGCAATGAACTCTGGTGGATCCATACATGGTCTGTGAAAAGAACACACATGTAATGAACACTGGTGGATCCATATTGGGTCTATGAAGAGAACACGCATGCTATGACACTGGTGTATCCATATGTGGTCTGTGAAAAGAACACACATGAAATGACAATGGTGGATCCATATGTGGTTGCTGAAAAGAACACACATGCAATGAATTCTGGTGGATCCATATGGGGTCTGCAAAAAGAACACACATGAAATGAACTTTGATGGATCCATATGGGGTCTGTGAAAAGAACACACATGCAATGACAATGGTGGTTCAATATGTGGTCTGTGAAAAGTACCCACATGAAATGACACTTGTGGATCCATATGTGGTCTGAGAAAAGAACACTCGTGCAATAACAATGGTGGTTCCATATGTGGTCTATGAAAAGAACACACATGCAATGACAATGGTGGATCCATATATGGTCTATGACAAGAACACACATGAAATGACACTGGTGGATCCATATGTGGGCTGTGAAAAGAACACACACGCAATGATACTGGTGGTTCCATATGTGGTCTGTGAAAAGAACACACATGCAATGACAGTGGTGGATCCATTTGTGGTCTGTGAAAAGAACACGCATGCAATGACACTGGTGGATCCATATGTGGTATGTGAAAATAACACACATGCAATGAACTCTGATGGATCCATAAGTGGTCTGTGAAAAGAACACACATGCAATGACACTGGTGGAACCATTTGTGGTCTGTGAAAAGAACATGCATGCAATGACACTTGTGGATCCATATGTGGTCTATGAAAAGAACACACATGCAATGAACTCTGGTGGATCCATATGTCGTCTGTAAAAAGAACACACATGCAATGACACTAGTGGATCCATATGTGGTCTGTGAAAAGAACACACATGCAATGACAATGTTGGATATGTGGTCTGTGAAAAGAACAAAAATTTCAATGACACTGGTGGATCCATACGTGGTCTGTGAAAAGAACACATATTTCAATGACACCGGTGGATCCATACATCGTCTGTGAAAAGAACACACATGCAATGAACTATGGTGGATCCATATTGGGTCTGTGAAAAGAACACACATGCAATGACACTGGTGGATCTATATGTGGTCTGTGAAAAGAACACACATGCTATGACAATGGTGGATCCATATGTGGTTTGTGAAAAGAACACACATGCAATGAACTCTGGGGGATCCATAAGGGGTCTGCGAAAAGAACACACATGCAATGAACTCTGATGGATCCATATGGGGTCTGTGAAAAAAACACACATGCAATGACAATGGTGGTTCCATATGTGGTCTCTGAAAAGAACACACATGAAATGACACTGGTGGATCGATATGTGGTGTGAGAAAAGAACACTCCTGCAATGACAACGGTGGTTCCATATGTGGTCTATGAAAAGAACACACATGCAATGACAATGGTGGATCCATATGTGTTCTATGAAAAGAACACACATGAAATGACACTGGTGGATCCATATGTGGTCTGTGAAAAGACCACACATGCAATGATACTGGTGGTTCCACATGTTGTCTGTGAAAAGAACACACATGCAATGACACTGGTGGAACCATTTGTGGTCTGTGAAAAGAACACGCATGCAATGACACTGGTGGATCCATATGTGGTCTGTGAAAAGAACACCCATGCAATGAACTCTGGTGGATCCATATGTGGTCTGTGAAAAGAAAACACATGCAATGGCACTGGTGGATCCATATATGGTCTATGAAAAGAACACACATGCAATGAACTCTGGTGGATCCATACATGGTCTGTGAAAAGAACACACATGTAATGAACACTGGTGGATCCATATTGGGTCTATGAAGAGAACACGCATGCAATGACACTGGTGTATCCATATGTGGTCTGTGAAAAGAACACACATGAAATGACAATGGTGGATCCATATGTGGTTTCTGAAAAGAACACACATGCAATGAATTCTGGTGGATCCATATGGGGTCTGCAAAAAGAACACACATGAAATGAACTTTGATGGATCCATATGGGGTCTGTGAAAAGAACACACATGCAATGACAATGGTGGTTCAATATGTGGTCTGTGAAAAGTACCCACATGAAATGACACTTGTGGATCCATATGTGGTCTGAGAAAAGAACACTCGTGCAATAACAATGGTGGTTCCATATGTGGTCTATGAAAAGAACACACATGCAATGACAATGGTGGATCCATATATGGTCTATGACAAGAACACACATGAAATGACACTGGTGGATCCATATGTGGTCTGTGAAAAGAACACACACGCAATGATACTGGTGGTTACATATGTGGTCTGTGAAAAGAACACACATGCAATGACAATGGTGGATCCATTTGTGGTCTGTGAAAAGAACACGCATGCAATGACACTGGTGGATCCATATGTGGTATGTGAAAAGAACACACATGCAATGAACTCTGATGGATCCATAAGTGGTCTGTGAAAAGAACACACATGCAATGAGACTGGTGGATCCATATGTGGTCTGTGAAAAGACCACACATGAAATGACACTGGTGGATCCATATGTGGTCTGTGAAAGGAACACACATGCAATGACAATGGTGGTTCCATATGTGGTATATGAAAAGAACACACATACCATGACACTAGTGGATCCATATGTGGTCTGTGAAAAGAACACACATGCAATGACTCTGGTGGATCCATATATGGTCTGTGAAAAGAACAGAGATGCAATGACACTGGTGGATCCATATGTGGTTTGTGAAAAGAACACACATGCAATGAACTATGGTGGATCCATATGTGGTTTGCGAAAAGTAAAAATATTTCAATGACACTGGTGGATCCATATGGGGTCTGTGAAAAGAACACACATGCAATAACACTGGTGGTTCCATATGTGGTCTATGAAAAGAACACACATGAAATGACTCTAGATGTGGTTAATGAAGAGAACACACATGTAATGAACTCTAGTTGATCCATATGTGGTCTGTGAAAAGAACACACATGCAATGACAATGGCGGATCCATCTGTGGTCTGTGAAAAGAACAAACATTTCAATGACACTGGTGGATCCGTATGTGGTCTGTGAAAAGAACACAAATTTCAATGACACCGGTGGATCCATACATGGTCTGTGAAAAGAACACGCATGCAACGAACTCTGGTGGATCCATGTTGGGTCTGTGAAAAGAACACACATGCAATGACACTGGTGGATCTATATGTGGTCTGTGAAAAGAACACACATGCTATGACAATGGTGGATCCATATGTGGTTTGTGACAAGAACACACATGCAATGAACTCTGGTGGATCCATATGGGGTGTGCGAAAAGAACACACATGCAATGAACTCTGATGGATCCATATGGGGTCTGTGAAAACAACACACATGCAATGACATTGGTGGTTCCATATGTGGTCTATGAAAAGAACACACATGAAATGACACTGGTGGATCCATATGTGGTGTGAGAAAAGAACAGTCGTGCAATGACAACGGTGGTTCCATATGTGGTATATGAAAAGACCACACATCAATGACAATGGTGGATCCATATGTGGTCTATGAAAAGAACACACATGAAATGACACTGGTGGATCCATATGTGGTCTGTGAAAAGAACACACATGCAATGATACTGGTGGTTCCATATGTTGTCTGTGAAAAGAACACGCATGCAATGACACCGGTGGAACCATTTGTGGTCTGTGAAAAGAACACACATGCAATTACACTGCTGGATCCATATGTGGTCTGTGAAAATAACACACATGCAATGAACTCTGGTGCATCCATATGTGGTCTGTGAAAAGAACACAGATGCAATGACACTGGTGGATGCATATGTGGTCTGTGAAAAGACCACACATGAAATGACACTGGTGGATCCATATGTGGTCTCTGAAAAGAACAGACATGCAATGACAATGGTGGTTCCATATGTGGTCTGTGAAAAGAACACACATGCAATGACACTGGTGGATCCATATGTGGTCTGTGAAAAGAACAGACATGTAATGACATTGGTGGATCCATATGTGGTTTGTGAGAAGAACACACAAGCAATGAACTCTCGTGGATCCATATGTGGTCTATGAAAAGAACACATATTTCAATGACACTGGTGGATCCATATGGGGTCTGTGAAAAGAACACACATGCAATAACACAGGTGGTTCCATATGTGGTCTGTAAAAAGAACACACATGAAATGACTCTAGTTGTGGTTAATGAAAAGAACACACATGCAATGAACACTGGTTGATCCATATGTGGTCTGTGAAAAGAACACACATGCAATGACAATGGTGGATCCATATGTGGTCTATGAAAAGAACAAACATTTCAACGACACTGGTGGATCCATACGTGGTCTGTGAAAAGAATCGACATGCAATGACACTAGTGGTTCCATATGTGGTCTGCGAAAAGAACACACATGCAATCACTCTGGTGGATCCATATGTGGTCTGTGCAAAGAACAAACATGCAACGACACTAGTGGGTCCATATGTGGTCTGTGAAAAGAACACACATGCAATGAACTCTGGTGGAGCCATATGCAAAGAAGTCTGGAGGATCCATATGGGGTCTGTGAAAAGAACACACATGCAATGCCACTGGTGGATCCACATGTGGTCTGTGAAAAGAACAAAATGCAATGACAATGGTGTATACATATGTGGTTTGTGAAACGAACACACATGCAATGAACTATGGTGGATCCATATGGGGTCTGTGAAAAGAACACACATGCAATTAACTCTGGTGGATCCATATGGGGTCTGTGAAAAGAAAACACATGCAATGCAATGGTGGTTCCATATGTGGTCTGTGAAAAGAATACACATGAAATGACATTGGTGGATCCATATGGGGTCTATGAAAAGAACACAGATGCAATGAAAATGGTGTTTCCATATGTGGTCTGTGAAAAGAACACACATGAAATGACACTCGTGGATCCATATGTGGTCTGTGAAAAGAACACACATGCAACGACAATGGTGGTTCCATATGTGGTCTGTGAAAAGAACACACATGCAATGACAATGGTGGATCCATATGTGGTTTGTGAAAAGAACACACATTCACTAACACTGGTGGATCCATATATGGTCTTTGAAAAGAACACACATGGAATGACACTAGTGGATCCATATGTGGTATGTGAAAAGAACACACATGCAATGACACTGGTGGATCCATATGTGGTCTGTGAAAAGACCACACATGAAATGACACTGGTGGATCCATATGTCGTCTGTGAAAGGAACACACATGCAATGACAATGGTGGTTCCATATGTGGTCTATGAAAAGAACACACATACAATGACACTAGTGGATCCATATGTGGTCTGTGAAAAGAACACACATGCAATGACTCTGGTGGATCCATATATGGTCTGTGAAAAGAACAGAGATGCAATGACACTGGTGGATCCATATGTGGTTTGTGAAAAGAACACACATGCAATGAACTATGGTGGATCCATATGTGGTCTGCGAAAAGTAAAAATATTTCAATGACACTGGTGGATCCATATGGGGTCTGTGAAAATAACACACATGCAATAACACTGGTGGTTCCATATGTGGTCTATGAAAAGAACACACATGAAATGACTCTAGCTGTGGTGAATGAAAAGAACACACATGCAATGGAATCTAGTTGATCCATATGTGGTCTGTGAAAAGAACACACATGCAATGACAATGGCGGATCCATGTGTGTCTGTGAAAAGAATAAACATTTTAATGACACTGGTGGATCCGTACGTGGTCTGTGAAAAGAACACAAATTTCAATGACACCGGTGGATCCATACATGGTCTGTGAAAAGAACACGCATGCAACAAACTCTGGTGCATCCATATTGGGTCTGTGAAAAGAACACACATGCAATGACACTGGTGGATCTATATGTGGTCTATGAAAAGAACACACATGCTATCACAATGGTGGATCCGTATGTGGTTTGTGAAAAGAACACACATGCAATGAACTCTGGTGGATCTATATGGGGTCTGCGAAAAGAACACACATGCAATGAACTCTGATGGATCCATATGGGGTCTGTGAAAAGAACACACATGCAATGACAATGGTGGTTCCATATGTGGTCTGTGAAAAGAACACACATGAAATGACACTGGTGGATCCATATGTGGTGTGAGAAAAGAACACTCGTGCAATGACAATGGTGGTTCCATATGTGGTATATGAAAAGACCACACATGCAATGACAATGGTGGATCCATATGTGGTCTATGAAAAGAACACACATGAAATGACACTGGTGGATCCATATGTGGTCTGTGAAAAGAACACACATGCAATGATACTGGTGGTTCCACATGTTGTCTGTGAAAAGAACACACATGCAATGACACTGGTGGAACCATTTGTGGTCTCTGAAAAGAACACACATGCAATAACACTGGTGGATCCATATGTGGTCTGTGAAAAGAACACACATGCAATGAACTCTGGTGGATCGATATGTGGTCTATGAAAAGAACACACATGCAATGACACTGGTGGATCCATATATGGTCTATGAAAAGAACACACATGCAATGAACTCTGGTGGATCCATATGTGGTCTGTGAAAAGAACACACATTTCAATGACACATGTGGATCCATACATGGTCTGTGAAAAGAACACACATGTAATGAACACTGGTGGATCCATATTGGGTCTATGAAGAGAACCCACATGCAATGACACTGGTGTATCCATATGTGGTCTGTGAAAAGAACACACATGAAATGACAATGGTGGATCCATATGTGGTTTCTGAAAAGAACACATATGCAATGAATTCTGGTGGATCCGTATGGGGTCTGCAAAAAGAACACACATGAAATGAACTTTGATGGATCCATATGGGGTCTGTGAAAAGAACACACATGCAATGACAATGGTGGTTCCATATGTGGTCTATGAAAAGAACACACATTAAATGACACTTGTGGATCCATATGTGGTCTGAGAAAAGAACACTCGTGCAATGACAATGGTGGTTCCATATGTGGTCTATGAAAAGAACACACATGCAATGACACTGGTGGATCCATATGTGGTCTATGAGAAGAACACACATGAAATGACACTGGTGGATCCATATGTGGTCTGTGAAAAGAACACACACGCATTGATACTGGTGGTTCCATATGTGGTCTGTGAAAAGAACACACATGCAATGACAGTCGTGGATCCATTTGTGGTCTGTGAAAAGAACACGCATGCAATGACACTAGTGGATACATATGTGGTATGTGAAAATAACACACATTCAATGAACTCTGATGGATCCATGAGTGGTCTGTGAAAAGAACACACATGCAATGACACTGGTGGATCCATATGTGGTCTGTGAAAAGACCACACATGAAATGACACTGGTGGATCCATATGTGGTCTGTGAAAGGAACACACATGCAATGACAATGGTGGTTCCATATGTGGTCTATGAAAAGAACACACATACAATGACACTAGTGGATCCATATGTGGTCTGTGAAAAGAACACACATGCAATGACTCTGGTGGATCCATATATGGTCTGTGAAAAGAACAGAGATGCAATGACACTGGTGGATCCATATGTGGTTTGTGAAAAGAACACACATGCAATGAACTATGGTGGATCCATATGTGGTCTGCGAAAAGTAAAAATATTATGACACTGGTGGATCCATATATGGTCTATGAAAAGAATACACATGCAATAACACTGGTGGTTCCATATGTGGTCTATGAAAAGAACACACATGAAATGACTCTAGCTATGGTTAATGAAAAGAACACACATGCAATGAACTCTAGCTGATCCATATGTGGTCTGTGAAAAGAACACACATGCAATGACAATGGCGGATCCATCTGTGGTCTGTGAAAAGAACAAACATTTCAATGGCACTGGTGGATCCATACGTGGTTTGTGAAAAGAACACAAATTTCAATGACACCGGTGGATCCATACATGGTCTGTGAAAAGAACACGTATAATACAAACTCTGGTGGATCCATATTGGGTCTATGAAAAGAACACACATGCAATGAACTCTGGTGGATCCATATGTGGTCTGTGAAAAGAACACAGATGCTATGACAATGGTGGATCCATACATGGTTTGTGAAAAGAACACACATGCAATAAACTCTGGTGGATCCATATGGGGTCTATGAAGAGAACACACATGCAATGACACTGGTGGATCCATATGTGGTCTATGAAAAGAACACACATGCAATGACAATGGTGGATCCATATGTGGTTTCTGAAAAGAACACACATGCAATGAACTCTGGTGGATCCATGTGGGGTCTGCGAAAAGAACACACATGCAATGAACTTTGATGGATCCATATGGGGTCTCTGAAAACAACACACATGCAATGACAATGGTGGTTCCATATGTGGTCTGTGAAAAGAACACACATCAAATGACAGTGGTGGATCCATATGTGGTCTGTGCAAAGAACACACACGCAATGATACTGGTGGTTCCATATGTGTATGTGAAACGAACACACATGCAATGACAGTGGTGGATCCATTTGTGGTCTGTGAAAAGAACACACATGCAATGAAACTGATGGATCCATAAGTGGTTTGTGAAAAGAACAAACATGCAATGACACTGGTGGATCTATATGTGTTATGTGAAAAGATCACACATGAAATGACACTGGTGGATCCATATGTGGTCTGTGAAAAGACCACACATGAAATGACACTGGTGGATCCATATGTCGTCTGTGAAAGGAACACACATGCAATCACTATGGTGGTTCCATATGTGGTCTATGAAAAGAACACACATACAATGACACTAGTGGATCCATATGTGGTCTGTGAAAAGAACACACATGCAATGACTCTGGTGGATCCATATGTGGTATGTGAAAAGAACACACATGCGATGACACTGGTGGATCCATATGTGGTCTGTGAGAAGAAAAAATATTTCAATGACACTGGTGGATCCATATGGGGTCTGTCAAAAGAACACACATGCAATAACACTGGCGGTTCCATATGTGGTATGTGAAAAGAACAAACATGAAATGACTCTAGCTGTGGTTAATGAAAAGAATGCACATGCAATGAACTCTGGTTGATCCATATGTGGTCTGTTAAAAGAACACACATGCAATGACAATGGTGGATCCATATGTGGTCTGTGCAAAGAACAAACATTTCAATGACACTGGTAGATCCATACGTGTCTATGAAAAGAATCGACATGCAATGACACTGGTGGTTTCATATGTGGTATGTGAAAAGAACACACAAGCAATGACTCTGGTGGATCCATATGTGGTCTGTGAAAAGAACAGACATGCAATGACACTAGTGGATCCATTTGTGGTCTGTGAAAAGAACACACATGAAATGACACTAGTGGATCCATATGTGGTCTGTGAAAAGAACACACATGAAATCACACTGGTGGATCCAAATGTGGTCTGTGAAAAGAACACACATGCAATGAACTCTGGTGGATCCATATGGGTTCTGTGAAAAGAACACACATGCAATGACACTGGTGGATCCAAATGTCGTATGTGAAAAGAACACACATGAAATGAACTCTGGTGGTTCCATATGTGGCCTATGAAAACAACACACATGCAATGAATCTGGTGGATCCATATGTGGTATGTGAAAAGAACACACATGCAATGACACTGGTGGATCCATATGTGGTCTGTAAAAAGAACACACATACAATGACACTGGTGGATCCATATGTGGTCTGTGAAAAGAACACACATGCAATGAACTCTGGTGGTTCCATATGTGGTCTATAAAAGGAACACACATGCAATGACACTGGTGAATCTATACGTGGTCTATGAAAAGAACAAACATGCAATGACACTGGTGGTTCCATATGTGGTCTGTGAAAACAACACACATGCAATGACTCTGGTCGATCCATATGTGGTCTGTGAAAAGAACAGACATGCAATGACACTGGTGGATCCATATGTGGTCTGTGAAAATAACAGACATGTAATGAAACTGGTGGATCCATATGTGGTTTGTGAGAAGAAAACACATGCAATGACACTGGTGGATCCATATATGGTAAATGAAAAGATCACACATGAAATGACACTAGTGGATCCATATGTGGACTGTGAAAAGAACAGACATGTAATGACTCTGGTGGATCCATATGTGGTCTGTGAAAAGAACAGACATGCAATGAACTCTAGTGGATCCATGTGGGGTCTGTGGAAAGAACACACATGCAATGACACTGGTGGATCCATATGTGGTCTGTGAAAAGAACACACATGAAATGACACTGGTGGATCCATATGTGGTCTGTGAGAAGAACACACATGCAATGACAATGGTGGTTCCATATGTGGTCTGTGAAAATAACACACATGTAATGATAATGGTGGTTCCAAATATGGTCTGTGAAAAGAACACACATGCAATGACACTAGTGGATCCATACGTGGTCTGTGAAAAGAACACACATGCAATGACACTGGTTGATCCAAATGTGGTCTGTGAAAAGAACACACATGCAATGAACTCTGGTGGATCCATATGGGTTCTGTGAAAAGAACACACATGCAATGACACTGGTGGATCCAAATGTGGTATGTGAAAAGAACACACATGAAATGAAATCTGGTGGATCCATATGTGGTCTGTGAAAAGAACACACATGCAATAACACTGGTGGTTCCATATGTGCTCTATGAAAAGAACACACATGAAATGACACTGGTGGATCCATATGTCGTGTGTGAAAAGAACACACATGCAATGACAATGGTGGTTCCATATGTGGTCTATGAAAAGAACACACATGCAATGACACTAGTGGATCCATATGTGGTCTGTGAGAAGAACACACATGAAATGACACTGGTGGATCCATATGTGGTCTGTGAGAAGAACACACATGTAATGACAATGGTGGTTCCAAATATGGTCTGTGAAAAGAACACACATGCAATGACACTGGTGGATCCATACGTGGTCTGTGGAAAAAACACACATGCAATCACACTGGTGGATCTAAATGTGGTCTGTGAAAAGAACACACATGCAATGAACTCTGGTGGATCCATATGGGTTTTGTGAAAAGAACACACATGCAATGACACAGGTGGATCCAAATGTGGTATGGGAAAAGAAAACACATGAAATGAACTCTGGTGGATCCATATGTGGTATGTGAAAAGAACACACATGCAATAACACTAGTGGTTCCATATGTGGTCTGTGAAAACAACACACATGCAATGAATCTGGTGGATCCATATGTGGTTTGGGAAAAGAACACACATGCAATTACAATGGTGGTTCCATATGTGGTCTATGAAAAGAACACACATGCAATGACACTAGTGGATCCATATGTGGTTTGTGAAAAGAACACACCTGCAATGACTCTGGTGGATCCATATGTGGTCTGTGAAAAGAACACACATGCAATGACACTGGTGGATCCATATGTGGTCTGTGAAAAGAATACACTTGCAATGAACTCTGGTGGATCCATATATGGTTTTTGGAAAGAACACACAATTAAATGACACTAGTGGATCCATGTGGGGTCTGTGAAAAGAACACACATGGAATGACTCTGGTGGTTCCATATGTGGTCTGTGAAAAGAACACACATGGAATGACACTGGTGGTTCCATATGTGGTCTGTGAAAAGAACACACATGAAATGACTCTAGCTGTGGTTAATGAAAAGCACACACATGCAATGAACTCTGGTTGATCCATATGTAGTCTGTGAAAAGAACACACATGCAATGACAATGGTGGATCCGTATGTGGTCTGTGAAAAGAACAAATATTTCAATGACACTAGTGGAACCATATGTGGTCTATGAAAAGAACAGACATGCAATGAACTCTGGTGGATCCATATGGGGTTTGTGAAATGAACACACATGAAATGACACTAGTGGATCCATATGTGGTCTGTGAGAAGAACACACATGCAATGACAATGGTGGTTCCATACGTGGTCTGTGAAAAGAACACACATGCAATGACACTGGTGGATCGAAATGTGGTTTGTGAAAAGAACACACATGCAATGAACTCTGGTGGATCCATATGGGTTCTGTTAAAAGAACACACATGCAATGACACTGGTGGATCCATATGTGGTTTGTGAAAAGAACACACATGCAATGAACTCTGGTGGATCCATATGTGGTATGTCGAAAGAACACACATTTCAATCACACTGGTGGATCCATACGTGTTCTATGAAAAGAACACACATGCAATGACACTGGTGGATCCAAATGTGGTCTGTGAAAAGAACACACATGAAATGAACTCTAGTGGATCCATATGGGTTCTGTGAAAAGAACACACATGCAATGACATTGGTGGATACAAATGTGGTCTGTGAAAAGAACACACATGAAATGAACTCTGGTGGATCCATATGGGGTCTGTGAAAAGAACACACATGCAATGACACTGGTGGTTCCATATGTGGCCTGTGAAAACAACACACATGCAATGAATCTGGTGGATCCATATGTGGTATGTGAAAAGAACACACATGCAATGACACTGGTGGATCCATATGTGGTCTGTGAAAAGAACAGACATGCAATGAACTCTGGTGGTTCCATATGTGGTCTGTGAAAAGAACAGACATGCAATGACACTGGTGGATCCATATGTGGTCTGTGAAAATAACAGACATGCAATGAGACTGGTGGATCCATATGTGGTTTGCGAAAAGAACACACATGCAATGACACTGGTGGATCCATATATGGTAAATGAAAAGAACACACATGAAATGACACTAGTGGATCCATATGTGGTCTGTGAAAATAACAGACATGTAATGACTCTGGTGGATCCATATGTGGTCTATGAGAAGAACACACATGCAATGACAATGGTGGATCCATATGTGGTCTGTGAGAAGAACACACAGGCAATGACAATGGTGGTTCCATATGTGGTCTGTGAAATGAACACACATGTAATGACAATGGTGGTTCCAAATATGGTCTGTGAAAAGAACACACATGCAATGACACTGGTGGATCCATACATGGTCTGTGAAAAGAACACACATGCAATGACACTGGTGGATCCAAATGTGGTCTGTGAAAAGAACACACATGCAATGAACTCTAGTGGATCCATATGGGTTCTATGAAAAGAACACACATGTAATGACACTGGTGGATCCAAATGTGGTCTGTGAAAAGAACACACATGAAATGAACTCTGGTGGATCGATATGGGGTCTGTGAAAAGAACACACATGCAATGACACTGGTGGTTCCATATGTGGTCCGTGAAAACAACGCACATGCAGTGACTCTATATGTGGTTAATGAAAAGAACGCACATGCAATGAACTCCAGTTGATCCATATGTGGTCTGTGAAAAGAACACACATGCAATGACACTAGTGGATCCATCTATGGTCTGTGAAAAGAACAAACATTTCAATGACACTACTGGATCCATATGTGGTTTGTAAAAAGAATAGACATGCAATGACACTGGTGGATCCATATGTGGTGTGTGAAAAGAACACACAAGCAATGAAACTGGTGCATCCATATGTGGTTTATGATAAGAACACACATGCAATGACACTAGTGGATCCATATGTGGTATGTGAAAGGAACTGAAATGCAATGACTCTGGTGGATCAATATGTGCTCTGTGAAAAGATACTACATTCAATGACACTGGTAGATCCATATGTGGTGTGTGAAAAGAACACACATGAAATGACACTGGTGGATCCATATGTGGTCTGTGAAAAGAACGGACATGCAATAACACTGGTGGATCCATGTGTGGTGTGTGAAAAGAACACACATGCAATGACACTGGTGGATCCATATGTGGTCTGTGAAAAGAACACACATGCAATGAACTCTGGTGGTTCCATATGTGGTCTGTGAAAAGAACCCACATGCAATGACACTGGTGAATCTATACGTGGTCTGTGAAAAGAACACACATGAAATGAAACTGGTGGTTCTATATGTGGTCTGTGAAAACAACACACATGCAATGACTCTGGTGGATCCATATGTGGTCTGCGAAAAGAACAGACATGCAATGACACTAGTGGATCCATATGTGGTCTGTGAAAATAATAGACATGCAATGAGACTGGTGGTTCCGTATGTGGTTTGTGAAAAGAACACACATGCAATGAACTCTGGTGGTTCCATATGTGGTCTGTGAAAAGAACACACATGCAATGACACTGGTGAATCTATACGTGGTCTGTGAAAAGAACAAACATGCAATGACACTGGTGGTTCCATATGTGGTCTGTGAAAACAACACACATGCAATGACTCTGGTGGATCCATATGTGGTCTGTGAAAAGAACAGACATGCAATGACACTGGTGGATCCATATGTGGTCTGTGAAAATAACAGAACGTTAATGAGACTGGTGGATCCATATGTGGTTTGTGAAAAGAACACAGATGCAATGACACTAGTGGATCGATATATGGTAAATGAAAAGAACACACATGCAATGACACTAGTGGATCCATATGTGGTCTGTGAAAAGAACATACATGTAATGACTCTGGTGGATCCATATGTGGTCTGTGAAAAGAACATACTTGCAATGACACTGGTGGATCCATATGTGGTCTGTGAAAACAACACACATGCAATGACTCTGGTGGATCCATATGTGGTCTGTGAAAAGAACAGACATGCAATGACACTGGTGGATCCATATGTGGTCTATGAAAATAACAGACATGCAATGAGACTAGTGGATCCATATGTGGTTTGCGAAAAGAACACACATGCAATGACACTGGTGGATCCATATATGGTAAATGAAAAGAACACACATGAAATGACACTAGTGGATCCATATGTGGTCTGTGAAAATAACATACATGTAATGACTCTGGTGGATCCATATGTGGTCTATGAGAAGAACACACATGCAATGACAATGGTGGATCCATATGTGGTCTGTGAGAAGAACACACAGGCAATGACAATGGTGGTTCCATATGTGGTCTGTGAAATGAACACACATGCAATGACAATGGTGGTTCCAAATATGGTCTGTGAAAAGAACACACATGCAATGACACTGGTGGATCCATACGTGGTCTGTGAAAAGAACACACATGCAATGACACTGGTGGATCCAAATGTGGTCTGTGAAAAGAACACACATGCAATGAACTCTAGTGGATCCATATGGGTTCTATGAAAAGAACACACATGCAATGACACTGGTGGATCCAAATGTGGTCTGTGAAAAGAACACACATGAAATGAACTCTGGTGGATCCATATGGGGTCTGTGAAAAGAACACACATGCAATGACACTGGTGGTTCCATATGTGCTCCGTGAAAACAACGCACATGCAGTGACTCTATCTGTGGTTAATGAAAAGAACGCACATGCAATGAACTCCGGTTGATCCATATGTGGTCTGTGAAAAGAACACACATGCAAAGACACTAGTGGATCCATCTATGGTCTGTGAAAAGAACAAACATTTCAATGACACTAGTGGATCCATATGTGGTTTGTAAAAAGAATAGACATGCAATGACACTGGTGGATCCATATGTGGTGTGTGAAAAGAACACACAAGCAATGAAACTGGTGCATCCATATGTGGTTTATGATAAGAACACACATGCAATGACACTAGTGGATCCATATGTGGTATGTGAAAGGAACGGAAATACAATGACTCTGGTGGATCCATATGTGGTGTGTGAAAAGAACACACATGAAATGACACTGGTGGATCCATATGTGGTCTGTGAAAAGAACGGACATGCAATAACACTGGTGGATCCATGTGTGGTGTGTGAAAAGAACACACATGCAATGACACTGGTGGGACCATATGTGGTCTGTGAAAAGAACACACATGCAATGAACTCTGGTGGTTCCATATGTGGTCTATGAAAAGAACTCACATGCAATGACACTGGTGAATCTATACGTGGTTTGTGAAAAGTACAAACATGCAATGAAACTGGTGGTTCTATATGTGGTCTGTGAAAACAACATACATGCAATGACTCTGGTGGATCCATATGTGGTCTGCGAAAAGAACATACATGCAATGACACTGGTGGATCCATATGTGGTCTGTGAAAATAATAGACATGCAATGAGACTGGTGGTTCCGTATGTGGTTTGTGAAAAGAACACACATGCAATGAACTATGGTGGTTCCATATGTGGTCTGTGAACAGAACACACATGCAATGACACTGGTGAATCTATGCGTGGTCTGTGAAAAGAACAAACATGCAATGACACTGGTGGTTCCATATGTGGTCTGTGAAAACAACACACATGCAATGACTCTGGTGGATCCATATGTGGTCTGTGAAAAGAACAGACATGCAATGACACTGGTGGATCCATATGTGGTATGTGAAAATAACAGACTGGTAATGAGACTGGTGGATCCATATGTGGTTTGTGAAAAGAACACACATGCAATGACACTAGTGGATCGATATATGGTAAATGAAAAGAACACACATGCAATGACACTAGTGGATCCATATGTGGTCTGTGAAAGAACATACATGTAATGACTCTGGTGGATCCATATGTGGTCTCTGAAAAGAACATACTTGCAATGACACTGGTGGATCCATATGTGGAATGTGTAAAGAACACACATGCAATGAACTCTAGTGGATCCATATGGGTTCTATGAAAATAACACACTTGCAATGACACTGGTGGATCCAAATGTGGTCTGTGAAAAGAACACACATGAAATGAACTCTGGTGGATCCATATGGGGTCTGTGAAAAGAACACACATGCAATGAACTCTCGTGGATCCATATGTGGTCTATGAAAACAGCACACATGCAATCACTCTAGCTGTGGTTAATGAAAAGGACACACATGCATTGAACTCCGGTTGATCGATATGTGGTCTGTGAAAAGAACACACATGCAATGACACTGGTGGATCCATCTATGGTCTGTGAAAAGAACAAACATTTCAATGCCACTAGTGGATCCATATGTGGTTTGTGAAAAGAATAGACATGCAATGACACTGGTGGATCCATATGTGGTGTGTGAAAAAACACACAAGCAATGACTCTGGTGGATCCATATATGGTCTGTGAAAAGAAGAAACATGCAATGACACTGGTGGTTCCATATGTGGTATATGAAAACAACGCACATGCAATGACTCTGGTGGATCCATATGTGGTCTGTAAAAATAACAGACATGCAATGAGACTGGTGGGTCATACGTGGTCTATGAAAAGAACAGACATGCAATGAACTCTGGTGGTTTTATATGTGGTTTGTGAAAAGAACAGACATGCAATAACACTGGTGGATCCATGTGTGGTGTGTGAAAAGAACACACATGCAATGACACTGGTGGTTCCATATGTGGTCTGTGAAAACAACACACATGCAATGACTCTGGTGTATCTATATATGGTATGTGAAAAAAACAGACATGGAATGACACTGGTGGATCCCTATGTGGTCTGTGAAAATAATAGACATGCAATGAGACTGTGGATCCATATGTGGTTTGTGAAAAGAACACACATGCAATGACACTAGTGGATCCATATATGGTAAATGAAAAGAACACACATGCAATGACACTTGTGGATCCATATGTGGTTTGTGAAAAGAACACACATATAATGACTGGTGGATCCATATGTGGTCTGTGAAAAGAACATACTTGCAATGACATTGGTGGATCCATATGTGGTGTGTGAAAAGAACGCACAAGAAATGACATTGGTGGATCCATATGTGGTATGTGAAAAGAATAGACATGCAATGACACTGGTGGATCCATGTGTGGTGTGTGAAAAGAACACACATGCAATGACACTGGTGGATCCATCTGTGGTCTATGAAAAGAACACTCATGCAATGACACTAGTGGATCCATATGTGGTCTATGAAAAGAACACACATGCAATGACACTGGTGGATCCATATGTTGTGTGTGAAAAAACACACAAGCAATGACACTGGTGCATCCATATGTGGTTTATGAAAAGAACACACATGCAATGACACTAGTGGATCCATATGTGGTATGTGAAAGGAACTGACATGCAATGACTCTGGTGGATCAATATGTGCTCTGTGAAAAGAACATACATTCAATGACACTTGTGGATCCATATGTGGTGTGTGAAAAGAACACACATGAAATGACCCTGGTGGATCCATATGTGGTCTGTGAGAAGAACATACATGCCATAACACTGGTGGATCCATGTGTGGTGTGTGAAAAGAACACACATGCAATGACACTGGTGGATCCATATGTGGTCTATGAAACGAACACACACGCAATGAACTCTGGTGGTTCCATATGTGGTCTGTGAAAAGAACACACATGCAATGACACTGGTGAATCTATACGTGGTCTGTGAAAAGAACAAACATGCAATGACACCGGTGGTTCCATATGTGGTCTATGAAAACAACACACATGCAATGACTCTGGTGGATCCATATGTGGTCTGTGAAAAGAACAGACATGCAATGACACTGGTGGATCCATATGTGGTCTGTGAAAATAACAGACATGCAATGAGACTGGTGGATCCATATGTGGTTTGTGAAAAGAACACACATGCAATGAACTCTGGTGGTTCCATATGTGGTCTGTGAAAAGAACATACATGCAATGACACTGGTGAATCTATACCTGGTCTGTGAAAAGAACAAACATGCAATGACACTGGTGGTTCCATATGTGGTCTGTGAAAACAACACACATGCAATGACTCTGGTGGATCCGTATGTGGTATGTGAAAAGAAAAGACACGCAATGACACTAGTGGATCCATATGTGGCCTGCGAGAATAATAGACATGCAATGCGACTGGTGGATCCATATGTGTTTTGTGAAAAGAACACTAGTGGATCCATATATGGTAAATGAAAAGAACACACATGCAATGACACTAGTGGATCCATATGTGGTCTGTGAACAGAATAGACATGTAATGACTCCAGTGGATCCATATGTGGTCTGTGAACAGAACATACTTGCAATGACACTGGTGGATCCATATGTGGTGTGTGAAAAGAACACATATGAAATGAACTCTGGTGGATCCATATGTGGTCTTTGCGAAGAACACACATGCAATGACAATGGTGGTTCCATATGTGGTCTCTAAAATGAACACACATGCACTGACAATGGTGGTTCCAAATATGGTCTGTGAAAAGAACACACATGCAATGACACTGGTGGATCCATACGTGGTCTGTGAAAAGAACACACATGCAATGACACTAGTGGATCCAAATGTGGTCTGTGAAAAGAACACACATGCAATGAACTCTAGTGGATCCATATGGGTTCTATGAAAAGAACACACATGCAATGACACTGGTGGATCCAAATGTGGTCTGTGAAAAGAACACACATGAAATGAACTCTGGTGGATCCATATGGGGTCTATGAAAAGAACACACATGCAATGACACTAGTGGTTCCATATGTGGTCTGTGAAAACAACACACATGCAATGACTCTAGTTGTGGTTAATGAAAATAACACACATGCAATGAACTCCGGTTGATCCATATGTTGTCTGTGAAAGAAGACACATGCAATGACACTGGTGGATCCATCTATGGTCTGTGAAAAGAACAAACATTTCAATGACACTAGTGGATCCATATGTGGTTTGTGAAAAGAATAGACATGCAATGACACTGGTGGATCCATATGTAGTGTGCGAAAAGAACACACAAGCAACGACACTGGTGCATCCATATGTGGTTTACGAAAAGAACACACATGCAATGACACTAGTGGAGCCATATATGGTCTGTGAAAGGAACTGACATGCAATGACTCTGGTGGATCAATATGTGCTTTGTGAAAAGAACATACATTCAATGACACTGGTGGATCCATATGTGGTGTGTGAAAAGAACACACATGAAATGACACTGGTGGATCCATATATGGTCTGTGAAAAGAACATACTTGCAATGACACTGGTGGATCCATATGTGGTGTGTGAAAAGAACACACATGAAATGACACTGGAGGATCCATATGTGGTCTGTGAAAACAACACACATGCAATGAACTCTGGTGGTTCCATATGTGGTGTGTGAAAAGAACACACATGCAATGACACTGGTGGATTCATATGTGGTAAATGAAAAGAACACACATGCAATGACCCTAGTGGATCGATATGTGGTCTATGAAAAGAACAGACATGAAATGACACTGGTGGATCCATATATGGTCTGTGAAACGAACACACATGCAATGACTCTGGTGGATCCATATGTGGTTTGTGAAAAGAACAGACATGCAATGATACTGGTGGATCCATATGTGGTCTGTGAGAAGAACACACATGCAATAACACTGGTGGATCCATATGTGGTGTTTGAAAAGAACAGACAGGAAATGACACTAGTGGATCCATATGTAGTCTGTGAAAAGAACACACATGCAATGACACTGGTGGATCCATATGTAGTCTGTGAAAAGAACACACATGCAATGACACTGGTGGATCCATATGTGGTCTGTAAAAAGAACACACATACAATGACACTGGTGGATCCATATGTGGTCTGTGAAATAAACACGCATGCAATGAACTCTGGTGGTTCCATATGTGGTCTGTGAAAAGAACACACATGCAATGACACTGGTGAATCTATACGTGGTCTGTGAAAAGAACAAACATGCAATGACACCGGTGGTTCCATATGTGGTCTATGAAAACAACACACATGCAATGACTCTGGTGGATCCATATGTGGTCTGTGAAAAGAACAGACATGCAATGACACTGGTGGATCCATATGTGGTCTGTGAAAATAACAGACATGCAATGAGACTGGTGGATCCATATGTGGTTTGTGAAAAGAACACACATGCAATGAACTCTGGTGGTTCCATATGTGGTCTGTGAAAAGAACATACATGCAATGACACTGGTGAATCTATACCTGGTCTGTGAAAAGAACAAACATGCAATGACACTGGTGGTTCCATATGTGGTCTGTGAAAACAACACACATGCAATGACTCTGGTGGATCCGTATGTGGTATGTGAAAAGAACAGACACGCAATGACACTAGTGGATCCATATGTGGCCTGCGAGAATAATAGACATGCAATGCGACTGGTGGATCCATATGTGTTTTGTGAAAAGAACACTAGTGGATCCATATATGGTAAATGAAAAGAACACACATGCAATGACACTAGTGGATCCATATGTGGTCTGTGAACAGAATAGACATGTAATGACTCTAGTGGATCCATATGTGGTCTGTGAACAGAACATACTTGCAATGACACTGGTGGATCCATATGTGCTGTGTGAAAAGAACACATATGAAATGAACTCTGGTGGATCCATATGTGGTCTTTGCGAAGAACACACATGCAATGACAATGGTGGTTCCATATGCGGTCTCTAAAATGAACACACATGCAATGACAATGGTGGTTCCAAATATGGTCTGTGAAAAGAACACACATGCAATGACACTGGTGGATCCATACGTGGTCTGTGAAAAGAACACACATGCAATGACACTAGTGGATCCAAATGTGGTCTGTGAAAAGAACACACATGCAATGAACTCTAGTGGATCCATATGGGTTCTATGAAAAGAACACACATGCAATGACACTGGTGGATCCAAATGTGGTCTGTGAAAAGAACACACATGAAATGAACTCTGGTGGATCCATATGGGGTCTATGAAAAGAACACACATGCAATGACACTGGTGGTTCCATATGTGGTCTGTGAAAACAACACACATGCAATGACTCTAGTTGTGGTTAATGAAAATAACACACATGCAATGAACTCCGGTTGATCCATATGTTGTCTGTGAAAAGAAGACACATGCAATGACACTGGTGGATCCATCTATGGTCTGTGAAAAGAACAAACATTTCAATGACACTAGTGGATCCATATGTGGTTTGTGAAAAGAATAGACATGCAATGACACTGGTGGATCCATATGTAGTGTGCGAAAAGAACACACAAGCAACGACACTGGTGCATCCATATGTGGTTTACGAAAAGAACACACATGCAATGACACTAGTGGAGCCATATATGGTCTGTGAAAGGAACTGACATGCAATGACTCTGGTGGATCAATATGTGCTTTGTGAAAAGAACATACATTCAATGACACTGGTGGATCCATATGTGGTGTGTGAAAAGAACACACATGAAATGACACTGGTGGATCCATATATGGTCTGTGAAAAGAACATACTTGCAATGACACTGGTGGATCCATATGTGGTGTGTGAAAAGAACACACATGAAATGACACTGGTGGATCCATATGTGGTCTGTGAAAACAACACACATGCAATGAACTCTGGTGGTTCCATATGTGGTGTGTAAAAAGAACACACATGCAATGACACTGGTGGATTCATATGTGGTAAATGAAAAGAACACACATGCAATGACCCTAGTGGATCGATATGTGGTCTATGAAAAGAACAGACATGAAATGACACTGGTGGATCCATATGTGGTCTGTGAAACGAACACACATGCAATGACTCTGGTGGATCCATATGTGGTTTGTGAAAAGAACAGACATGCAATGATACTGGTGGATCCATATGTGGTCTGTGAGAAGAACACACATGCAATAACACTGGTGGATCCATATGTGGTGTTTGAAAAGAACAGACAGGCAATGACACTAGTGGATCCATATGTAGTCTGTGAAAAGAACACACATGCAATGACACTAGTGGATCCATATGTAGTCTGTGAAAAGAACACATATGCAATGACACTGGTGGATCCATATGTGGTCTGTAAAAAGAACACACATACAATGACACTGGTGGATCCATATGTGGTCTGTGAAATAAACACGCATGCAATGAACTCTGGTGGTTCCATATGTGGTCTGTGAAAAGATCACACATGCAATGACACTTGTGAATCTATACGTGGTCTGTGAAAAGAAGAAACATGCAATGACACTGGTGGTTCCATATGTGGTCTATGAAAACAACGCACATGCAATGACTCTGGTGGATCCATATGTGGTCTGTAAAAATAACAGACATGCAATGAGACTGGTGGGTCATACGTGGTCTATGAAAAGAACACACATGCAATGAACTCTAGTGGTTTTATATGTGGTTTGTGAAAAGAACAGACATGCAATAACACTGGTGGATCCATGTGTGGTGTGTGAAAAGAACACACATGCAATGACACTGGTGGTTCCATATGTGGTCTGTGAAAACAACACACATGCAATGACTCTGGTGTATCTATATATGGTATGTGAAAAGAACAGACATGCAATGACACTGGTGGACCCCTATGTGGTCTGTGAAAATAATAGACATGCAATGAGACTGTGGATCCATATGTGGTTTGTGAAAACAACACACATGCAATGACACTAGTGGATCCATATATGGTAAATGAAAAGAACACACATGCAATGACACTTGTGGATCCATATGTGGTTTGTGAAAAGAACACACATATAATGACTGGTGGATCCATATGTGGTCTGTGAAAAGAACATACTTGCAATGACATTGGTGGATCCATATGTGGTGTGTGAAAAGAACACACAAGAAATGACACTGGTGGATCCATATGTGGTATGTGAAAAGAATAGACATGCAATGACACTGATGGATCCATGTGTGGTTTGTGAAAAGAACACACATGCAATGACACTGGTGGATCCATCTGTGGTCTATGAAAAGAAGACTCATGCAATGACACTAGTGGATCCATATGTGGTCTATGAAAAGAACACACATGCAATGACACTGGTGGATCCATATGTGGTGTGTGAAAAAACACACAAGCAATGACACTGGTGCATCCATATGTGGTTTATGAAAAGAACACACATGCAATGACACTAGTGGATCCATATGTGGTATGTGAAAGGAACTGACATGCAATGACTCTGGTGGATCAATATGTGCTCTGTGAAAAGAACATAAATTCAATGACACTGGTGGATCCATATGTGGTGTGTGAAAAGAACACACATGAAATGACCCTGGTGGATCCATATGTGGTCTGTGAAAAGAACATACATGCAATAACACTAGTGGATCCATGTGTGGTGTGTGAAAAGAACACACATGCAATGACACTGGTGGATCCATATGTGGTCTATGAAACGAACACACACGCAATGAACTCTGGTGGTTCCATATGTGGTCTGTGAAAAGAACACACATGCAATGACACTGGTGAATCTATACGTGGTCTGTGAAAAGAACAAACATACAATGACACCGGTGGTTCCATATGTGGTCTATGAAAACAACACACATGCAATGACTCTGGTGGATCCATATGTGGTCTGTGAAAAGAACAGACATGCAATGACACTGGTGGATCCATCTATGGTCTGTGAAAAGAACAAACATTTCAATGCCACTAGTGGATCCATATGTGGTTTGTGAAAAGAATAGACATGCAATGACACTGGTGGATCCATATGTGGTGTGTGAAAAAACACACAAGCAATGACTCTGGTGGATCCATATATGGTCTGTGAAAAGAAGAAACATGCAATGACACTGGTGGTTCCATATGTGGTCTATGAAAACAACGCACATGCAATGACTCTGGTGGATCCATATGTGGTCTGTAAAAATAACAGACATGCAATGAGACTGGTGGGTCATACGTGGTCTATGAAAAGAACACACATGCAATGAACTCTGGTGGTTTTATATGTGGTTTGTGAAAAGAACAGACATACAATAACACTGGTGGATCCATGTGTGGTGTGTGAAAACAACACACATGCAATGACACTGGTGGTTCCATATGTGGTCTGTGAAAACAACACACATGCAATGACTCTGGTGTATCTATATATGGTATGTGAAAAGAACAGACATGCAATGACACTGGTGGATCCCTATGTGGTCTGTGAAAATAACAGACATGCAATGAGACTGTGGATCCATATGTGGTTTGTGAAAAGAACACACATGCAATGACACTAGTGGATCCATATATGGTAAATGAAAAGAACACACATGCAATGACACTTGTGGATCCATATGTGGTTTGTGAAAAGAACACACATATAATGACTGGTGGATCCATATGTGGTCTGTGAAAAGAACATACTTGCAATAACATTGGTGGATCCATATGTGGTGTGTGAAAAGAACACACAAGAAATGACACTGGTGGATCCATATGTGGTATGTGAAAAGAATAGACATGCAATGACACTGGTGGATCCATGTGTGGTGTGTGAAAAGAACACACATGCAATGACACTGGTGGATCCATCTGTGGTCTATGAAAAGAACACTCATGCAATGACACTAGTGGATCCATATGTGGTCTATGAAAAGAACACACATGCAATGACACTGGTGGATCCATATGTGGTGTGTGAAAAAACACACAAGCAATGACACTGGTGCATCCATATGTGGTTTATGAAAAGAACACACATGCAATGACACTAGTGGATCCATATGTGGTATGTGAAAGGAACTGACATGCAATGACTCTGGTGGATCAATATGTGCTCTGTGAAAAGAACATACATTCAATGACACTGGTGGATCCATATGTGGTGTGTGAAAAGAACACACATGAAATGACCCTGGTGGATCCATATGTGGTCTGTGAAAAGAACATACATGCAATAACACTGGTGGATCCATGTGTGGTGTGTGAAAAGAACACACATGCAATGACACTGGTGGATCCATATGTGGTCTATGAAATGAACACACAGGCAATGAACTCTGGTGGTTCCATATGTGGTCTGTGAAAAGAACACACATGCAATGACACTGGTGAATCTATACGTGGTCTGTGAAAAGAACAAACATGCAATGACACCCGTGGTTCCATATGTGGTCTATGAAAACAACACACATGCAATGACTCTGTTAGATCCATATGTGGTCTGTGAAAAGAACAGACATGCAATGACACTGGTGGATCCATATGTGGTCTATGAAAATAACAGACATGCAATGAGACTGGTGGATCCATATGTGGTTTGTGAAAAGAACACACATGCAATGAACTCTAGTGGTTCCATATGTGGTCTGTGAAAAGAACATACATGCAATGACACTGGTGAATCTATACCTAGTCTGTGAAAAGAACAAACATGCAATGACACTGGTGGTTCCATATGTGGTCTGTGAAAACAACACACATGCAATGACTCTGGTGGATCCGTATGTGGTATGTGAAAAGAACAGACACGCAATGACACTAGTGGATCCATATGTGGCCTGCGAGAATAATAGACATGCAATGCGACTGGTGGATCCATATGTGTTTTGTGAAAAGAACACTAGTGGATCCATATATGGTACATGAAAAGAACACACATGCAATGACACTAGTGGATCCATATGTGGTCTGTGAACAGAATAGACATGTAATGACTCTAGTGGATCCATATGTGGTCTGTGAACATAACATACTTGCAATGACACTGGTGGATCCATATGTGGTGTGTGAAAAGAACACATATGAAATGAACTCTGGTGGATCCATATGTGGTCTTTGCGAAGAACACACATGCAATGACAATGGTGGTTCCAAATATGGTCTGTGAAAAGAACACACATGCAATGACACTGGTGGATCCATACGTGGTCTGTGAAAAGAACACACATGCAATGACACTAGTGGATCCAAATGTGGTCTGTGAAAAGAACACACATGCAATGAACTCTAGTGGATCCATATGGGTTCTATGAAAAGAACACACATGCAATGACACTGGTGGATCCAAATGTGGTCTGTGAAAAGAACACACATGAAATGAACTCTGGTGGATCCATATGGGGTCTGTGAAAAGAACACACATGCAATGACACTGGTGGTTCCATATGTGGTCTGTGAAAACAACACACATGCAATGACTCTAGTTGTGGTTAATGAAAAGAACACACATGCAATGAACTCCGGTTGATCCATATGTTGTCTGTGAAAAGAAGACACATGCAATGACACTGGTGGATCCATCTATGGTCTGTGAAAAGAACAAACATTTCAATGACACTAGTGGATCCATATGTGGTTTGTGAAAAGAATAGACATGCAATGACACTGGTGGATCCATATGTGGTGTGTGAAAAGAACACACAAGCAACGACACTGGTGCATCCATATGTGGTTTACGAAAAGAACACACATGCAATGACACTAGTGGAGCCATATATGGTCTGTGAAAGGAACTGACATGCAATGACTCTGGTGGATCAATATGTGCTTTGTGAAAAGAACATACATTCAATGATACTGGTGGATCCATATGTGGTGTGTGAAAAGAACACACATGAAATGACACTGGTGGATCCATATATGGTCTGTGAAAAGAACATACTTGCAATGACACTGGTGGATCCATATGTGGTGTGTGAAAAGAACACACATGAAATGACACTGGTGGATCCATATGTGGTCTTTGAAAACAACACACATGCAATGAACTCTGGTGGTTCCATATGTGGTCTGTGAAAAGAACACACATGCAATGACACTGGTGGATTCATATGTGGTAAATGAAAAGAACACACATGCAATGACACTAGTGGATCGATATGTGGTCTATGAAAAGAACAGACATGAAATGACACTGGTGGATCCATATGTGGTCTGTGAAACGAACACACATGCAATGACTCTGGTGGATCCATATGTGGTTTGTGAAAAGAACAGACATGCAATGATACTGGTGGATCCATATGTGGTCTGTGAGAAGAACACACATGCAATAACACTGGTGGATCCATATGTGGTGTTTGAAAAGAACAGACAGGCAATGATACTAGTGGATCCATATGTTGTCTGTGAAAAGAACACACATGCAATGACACTGGTGGATCCATATGTAGTCTGTGAAAAGAACACACATGCAATGACACTGGTGGATCCATATGTGGTCTGTAAGAAGAACACACATACAATGACACTGGTGGATCCATATGTGGTCTGTGAAATAAACACGCATGCAATGAACTCTGGTGGTTCCATATGTGGTCTGTGAAAAGATCACACATCCAATGACACTTGTGAATCTATACGTGGTCTGTGAAAAGAAGAAACATGCAATGACACTCGTGGTTCCATATGTGGTCTATGAAAACAAGGCACATGCAATGACTCTGGTGGATCCATATGTGGTCTGTAAAAATAACAGACATGCAATGAGACTGGTGGGTCATACGTGGTCTATGAAAAGAACACACATGCAATGAACTCTGGTGGTTTTATATGTGGTTTGTGAAAAGAACAGACATGCAATAACACTGGTGGATCCATGTGTGGTGTGTGAAAAGAACACACATGCAATGACACTGGTGGTTCCATATGTGGTCTGTGAAAACAACACACATGCAATGACTCTGGTGTATCTATATATGGTATGTGAAAAGAACAGACATGCAATGACACTGGTGGATCCCTATGTGGTCTGTGAAAATAATAGACATGCAATGAGACTGTGGATCCATATGTGGTTTGTGAAAAGAACACACATGCAATGACACTAGTGGATCCATATATGGTAAATGAAAAGAACACACATGCAATGACACTTGTGGATCCATATGTGGTTTGTGAAAAGAACACACATATAATGACTGGTGGATCCATATATGGTCTGTGAAAAGAACATACTTGCAATGACATTGGTGGATCCATATGTGGCGTGTGAAAAGAACACACAAGAAATGACACTGGTGGATCCATATGTGGTATGTGAAAAGAATAGACATGCAATGACACTGGTGGATCCATGTGTGGTGTGTGAAAAGAACACACATGCAATGACACTGGTGGATCCATCTGTGGTCTATGAAAAGAACACTCATGCAATGACACTAGTGGATCCATATGTGGTCTATGAAAAGAACACACATGCAATGACACTGGTGGATCCATATATGGTCTGTGAAAAGAACATACTTGCAATGACACTCGTGGAACCATATGTGGTGTGTGAAAAGAACACACATGAAATGACACTGGTGGATCCATATGTGGTCTGTGAAAAGAACAGACATGCAATGACACTGGTGTATCCATATGTGGTGTGTGAAAAGAACACACATGCAATGACACTGGTGGATCCATATGTGGTAAATGAAAAGAACACACATGCAATGACAGTGGTGGATCCATAGGTGGTCTGTGAAAAGAACAGACATGAAATGACACTGGTGGATCCATATGTGGTAGGTGAAAAAAACACACATGCAATGACTCTGGTGGATCCATATGTGGTTTGTGAAAATAACAGACATGCAATGATACTAGTGGATCCATATGTGGTATGTGAGAAGAACACACATGCAATAACACTGGTGGATCCATATGTGGTGTTTGAAAAGAACAGACAAGCAATGACACTAGTGGATCCATATGTAGTATGTGAAAAGAACACACATGCAATGACACTGGTGGATCCATATGTAGTCTGTGAAAAGAACACACATGCAATGACACTGGTGGATCCATATGTGGTCTATAAAAAGAACACACATGCAATGACACTGGTGGATCCATATGTGGTCTGTGAAATAAACACGCATGCAATGAACTCTGGTGGTTCCATATGTGGTCTGTGAAAAGATCACACATGCAATGACACTTGTGAATCTATACGTGGTCTGTGAAAAGAAGAAACATGCAATGACACTGGTGGTTCCATATGTGGTCTATGAAAACAACACACATGCAATGACTCTGGTGGATCCATATGTGGTCTGTAAAAATAACAGACATGCAATGAGACTGGTGGGTCATACGTGGTCTATGAAAAGAACACACATGCAATGAACTCTGGTTGTTTTATATGTGGTTTGTGAAAAGAACAGACATGCAATAACACTGGTGGATCCATGTGTGGTGTGTGAAAAGAACACACATGCAATGACACTGGTGGTTCCATATGTGGTCTGTGAAAACAACACACATGCAATGACTCTGGTGTATCCATATATGGTATGTGAAAAGAACAGACATGCAATGACACTAGTGGATCCCTATGTGGTTTGTGAAAATAATAGACATGCAATGAGACTGTGGATCCATATGTGGTTTGTGAAAAGAACACACATGCAATGACACTAGTGGATCCATATATGGTAAATGAAAAGAACACACATGCAATGACACTTGTGGATCCATATGTGGTTTGTGAAAAGAACACACATATAATGACTGGTGGATCCATATGTGGTCTGTGAAAAGAACATACTTGCAATGACATTAGTGGATCCATATGTGGTGTGTGAAAAGAACACACAAGAAATGACACTGGTGGATCCATATGTGGTATGTGAAAAGAATAGACATGCAATGACACTGGTGGATCCATGTGTGGCGTGTGAAAAGAACACACATGCAATGACACAGGTGGATCCATCTGTAGTCTATGAAAAGAACACTCATGCAATGACACTAGTGGATCCATATGTGGTCTATGAAAAGAACACACATGCAATGACACTGGTGGATCCATATATGGTCTGTGAAAAGAACATACTTGCAATGACACTCGTGGAACCATATGTGGTGTGTGAAAAGAACACACATGAAATGACACTGGTGGATCCATATGTGGTCTGTGAAAAGAACAGACATGCAATGACACTGGTGTATCCATATGTGGTGTGTGAAAAGAACACACATGCAATGACACTGGTGGATCCATATGTGGTAAATGAAAAGAACACACATGCAATGACAGTGCTGGATCCATAGGTGGTCTGTGAAAAGAACAAACATGAAATGACACTGGTGGATCCATATGTGGTAGGTGAAAAAAACACACATGCAATGACTCTGGTGGATCCATATGTGGTTTGTGAAAATAACAGACATGCAATGATACTAGTGGATCCATATGTGGTCTGTGAGAAGAACATACATGCAATGACACTGGTGGATCTATATGTGGTGTTTGAAAAGAACAGACAGGCAATGACACTAGTGGATCCATATGTAGTCTGTGAAAAGAACACACATGCAATGACACTGGTGGATCCATATGTGGTCTGTGAGAAGAACACACATGCAATGACACTGGTGGATCCATATTTAGTCTGTGAAAACAACACGCATGCAATGAACTCTGGTGGTTCCATATGTGGTCTGTGAAAAGAACACACATGCAATGACACTGGTGAATCTATATGTGGTCTGTGAAAAGAACACACATGCAATGACACTGGTGAATCTATACGTGGTCTGTGAAACGAACAAACATGCAATGACACTAGTGGTTCCATATGTGGTCTGTGAAAACAAGACACATGCAATGACTCTGGTGGATCCATATGTGGTATGTGAAAAGAACACACATGCAATCAAACTGGTGGATCCATATGTGGTCTGTAAAAAGAACACACATGCAATGACACTGGTGGGTCATATGTGGTCTATGAAAAGAACACACATGCAATGAACTCTAGTGGTTCCATATGTGGTTTGTGAAAAGAACAGACATGCAATAACACTGGTGGATCCATGTGTGGTGTGTGAAAAGAACACACATGCAATGACACTGGTGGATCCATATGTGGTCTGTGAAAAGAACACACATGCAATGAACTCTAGTGGTTCCATATGTGGTCGGTGAAAAGAACAAACATGCAATGACACTGGTGAATCTATACGTCGTCTGTGAAAAGAACAAACATGCAATGACAGCGGTGGTTCCATATGTGGTCTGTTAAAATAACACACATGCAATGACTCTCTTGGATCCATATGTGGTCTATGAAAAGAACAGACATGCAATAACACTGGTGGATCCATATGTGGTCTGTGAAAATAACAGACATGCAATGAGACTGGTGGATCCATATGTGGTTTGTGAAAAGAAAACACATGCAATGAACTCTGGTGGTTCCATATGTGGTCTGTGAAAATAATAGACATGCAATGAGACTGGTGGATCCATATGTGGTTTATGAAAAGAACACACATGCAATGACACTGGTGGATCCATATATGGTAAATGAAAAGAACACACATGCAATGTCACTAGTGGATCCATATGTGGTCTGTGCAAAGAACAGACATGTAATGACTCTGGTGGATCCATATGTGGTCTGTGAAAAGAACATACTTGCAATGACATTGGTGGATCCATATGTGGTGTGTGAAAAGAACATAGATGAAATGAACTCTGGTGGATCCATATGTGGTCCGTGAGAAGAACACACATGCAATGACAATGGTGGTTCCATATGTGGTCTGTGAAATGAACACACATGCAATGACAATGGTGGTTCCAAATATGGTCTGTGAAAAGAACACACATGCAATGACACTGGTGGATCCAAATGTGGTCTGTGAAAAGAACACACATGCAATGAACTCTAGTGGATCCATATGGGTTCTATGAAAAGAACACACATGCAATGACACTGGTGGATCCAAATGTGGTTTGTGAAAAGAACACACATGAAATGATCTCTGGTGGATCCATATGGGGTCTGTGAAAAGAACACACATGCAATGACACTGGTGGTTCCATATGTGGTCTGTGAAAACAACACACATGCAATGACTCTAGCTGTGGTTAATGAAAAGAACACACAGGGAATGAACTCCGGTTGATCCATATGTGGTCTGTGAAAAGAACACACATGCAATGACACTGGTGGATCCATCTATGCTCTGTGAAAAGAACAAACATTTCAATGAAACTAGTGGATCCATATGTGGTTTGTGAAAAGAATAGACATGCAATGACACTGGTGGATCCATATGTGGTGTGTGAAAAGAACACAGAAGCAATGACACTGGTGCATCCCTATGTGGTTTATGAAAAGAACACACATGTAATGACACTAGTGGATCCATATATGGTATGTGAAAGGAACTGACATGCAATGACTCTGGTGGATCAATATGTGCTCTGTGAAAAGAACATACATTCAATGACACTGGTGGATCCATATGTGGTGTGTGAAAAGAACACACATGAATGATACTGGTGGGTCCATATGTGGTCTGTGAAAAGAACATACATGCAATGACACTGGTGGATCCATGTGTGGTGTGTGAAAAGAATACACATGCAATGACACTGGTGGATCCATATGTGGTCTGTGAAAAGAACACACATGCAATGACACTAGTGGATCCATATGTGGTGTGTGAAAAGAACACACATGCAATGACACTGGTGGATCCATATGTGGTCTATGAAAAGAACATACTTGCAATGACACTGGTGGATCCATATGTGGTGTGTGAAAAGAACACACATGAAATGACACTGGTGGATCCATATGTGGTCTGTGAAAAGAACAGACATACAATGACACTGGTGTATCCATATGTGGTGTGTGAAAAGAACACACATGCAATGACACTGGTGGATCCATATGTGGTAAATGAAAAGAACATACATGCAATGACACTAGTGGATCGATATGTGATCTATGAAAAGAACAGACATGAAATGACACTGGTGGATCCATATGTGGTCTATGAAAAGAACACACATGCAATGACTCTGGTGGATCCATATGTGGTTTGTGAAAAGAACAGACATGCAATGATACTGGTGGATCCATATGTGGTCTGTGAGAAGAACACACATGCAATGACACTGGTGGATCCATATGTGGTGTTTGAAAAGAACAGACAGGCAATGACACTAGTGGATCCATATGTAGTCTGTGAAAAGAACACACGTGCAATGACACTGGTGGATCCGTATGTGGTCTATGAAAAGAACACACATGCAATGACACTGGTGGATCCATATGTGGTCTGTAAAAAGAACACACATGCAATGACACTGGTGGATCCATATGTGCTCTGTGAAAACAACACGCATGTAATGAACTCTGGTGGTTCCATATGTGGTCTGTGAAAAGAACACACATGCAATGACACTTGTGAATCTATACGTGGTATGTGAAAAGAACAAACATGCAATGACACTGGTGGTTCCATATGTGGTCTGTGAAAACAACACACATGCAATGACTCTGGTGGATCCATATGTGGTATGTGAAAAGAACACACATGCAATCACACTGGTGGATCCATATGTGGTCTGTAAAAAGAACACACAACAATGACACTGGTGGGTCATATGTGGTCTATGAAAAGAACACACATGCAATGAACTCTGGTGGTTCCATATGTGGTCTGTGAAAAGAACACACATGCAATGACACTGGTGAATCTATATGTGGTCTATGAAAAGAACAAACATGCAATGACACTGGTGGTTCCATATGTGGTCTGTGAAAACAACACACATGCAATCAGTCCGGTGGATCCATATGTGGTCTGTGAAAAGAACAGACATGCAATGACACTGGTGGATCCATATGTGGTGTGTGAAAATAACAGACATGCAATGCTCCACCAGCTTGGTCTTGATGGCGGCCTTGAATGCAGGTTCAGCAGCAGTGATCTTCTTCTTCAAAGCCGGCATCTCCGAGGCATCGACCTAGTTTTGGATCTCCTTGAACTCCTCACCATAGAGGACCGTTTTGGCGAAGGCGGCTTCACGGAGCTTGCACTCCCGTGCCTTGGTGAAGATTCCATTGATGGTGATGATGCCATTTGGTCCGGGAATCTTGAGCTTGTTGTAGACAAAGAATGGCCTTGCAAGGAAGGAGTGGAAGATGTCGCGTCCGAAGATGACGTGGTACACGCTCTTGAAAGGCACCACTTCAAAGGTCATGCGTTCTTGGCGGTAGTTGTTTACATTGCCAAAAGCGACCGGAAGGGTGATGCAGCCCAGGGAATTTGCTTGTCGGCCAGGGACAACCCCATGGAACATGGTGTTTCTTTTCCTTAGCTGGGTCTCCGTCAAGTTCATCTTGTGCAGTGTATCCAGGTACATGATATTGGTGTTGCTTCCACTTTCCACGAGGCACTTGGTGAACTCCATGCCGTCAATCAAAGGGTTGATGACCATGGCATACTGGTTCTCTGTTGGCATGAGCTCTGGGTGATCCTTCCTATCCCAAGTAATTGGAACTTCCGACCACCTGACGTACTAGGGAACCAGAGGGAGGGTAGCCATCAGTATCCTCAGTGAGGTTTTCTAGGCCTGGACGGTTGGGTGCCAAGTAAAGTGTGGAAACATGGAGCCTTCTTTTCGAAGGGATTTTTCCCTTTATCCTCTCCCTTTTCGGAAGATTTTGGGTCCACGTCCTTGTCCATATTGCTTGATTCCTTGGGTTCTTCCTCCTTCTTCTTCCCTTTGCCTTTTCCGCGGGGTCTGTTTTTCCAACTTCGCTTGTAGCCGGAATCAGGGTCCTCCTTGAGATGATTGACAAAGTTGCACTAGCGATTGGTGTGGGTGGATTTGCCATTGGCATCGAGATGGACGAAACACGACATATTGTGGTACTCTTCGTACATTTGGGGAACGCGGGGCACTGAGGGTGTAGTGTCACTCCTCTGCTGGCCACTGCTAGCTCCCTAACCACGTCCACATTGCCCGCCATTGCCTCTGCCAGTGAACGTTGCGGCGACCATGTCGGCTACTTGCTTCTCTTCAGGCGGATTCTTCCGCTTGTTATTATTGTTCTTCTTGGCCTGGGTAGGGATTGCTATCGCCAGCAACGGTCCACACACGTCGTCATCAGCAGCGGCAAACTCACTAGCCATGGCGATCATTGCGTTGAGGTGGAGGTCATTGTTGTCTTGCCTGCGCTTCAACATGTGCCGTAGCAAAGTTCCCTTTTCTAGACCATCAATGAAGGCGGCCATAGCGGTCTGTTCATGCACCCCTACGCAGGAATTTTTCATATCCAGCCAGCGAGAGAGGTAGGCACGGGAGGTTTCATCCTTTTCTTGCACACACCACTATAGGTCTCCGACAGTGTAGGGACGTTTGTACCTAGCCTCGAAATTCTTGGTGAACGCTTCATGCATGTCCAACCAATTGCATATTGATTTCTCCGATAAGTCATCGATCCATTGCCGGGCGGTGCCAGTCAACATGAGTGGGTGGTACTTGACGGCGACATTGGGGTTTCCCCCTGCGATGTGGATCGCTTTGCTGTAGTCCTGCAACCACGTTGCTGGCCTGGCGGTTCCGTTGTATGGCTTGATGGTCTTGTCTATCTGGAGGCCCTTGGGGTAAGTTGTGGCCCACATTACTGGTCCAAAACATCATGGCCCAAGGTATGGGAGCTCCTGAGCTTCTTGGATCTTGTCCAGCCGCAATTGTGCGTCATACGGCTCTATCTGCTTCCCTTTTCCGTCATGGGGAGGGGAGTTGTGGCGTGGTTTGTGAGACCCGCCACGCCCTCCGCCATGATGGATGCTAGGTGGCAATGGTGGAGGTGGAAGCGGTGGGTTAGCTCTTTCCTGTACCCCTCTTGTGACTCCTCATGCCTATCACGGTTGCTTGTCAGATGTGGCGGTTCTTTGTGGGACCTGCTCCTATGTCCTTTATGGCTGATGCGCTCTTCGGCATGCCGAGGCTGTTCGCCCTAATCGTGTATAACGACGCCAGGCTGGGACCGCCTTGGAGGTGGCATGCTCGTGCGGTGGCGCGGCTCTGGTTCCTTGTGACGTCGAGATGGTGGTGGAGGTGGCGAGCAATGGGGACGAGCCTTTTCTCCATGGTCGGAGGATATGGGGATAGCGTCAGTCCTGTTGCGTGCCCCTCTCCGTCTTCGCTCTGTGTCGAGCCTGTGCGCGATCCTTCGTCACAGGGAGATTTTGGCCTTCTGCGGCTGTTCAGGGTTGACTGGCATAGCTCTGGGTTGGACTCAAGCCTCTGTGAGGTGGCCTTTTCCTGTTGCTTGCATGCCTTAGCGACGAGGTCGTACACCTGAGCAACTTCTTCTGGTGACCTGTCCTGCTCCAGGAGGGTCTTGGTGATGACAATGTTGAGAGCCGGGGTTGGCATGACCTGCCTCCCTTCTGAATCTATGTAAGGGGTGGCTTTTGTCGGCTTAGACCCATTAAATCCCTAACCTCGTCGAACACCAGGATCTTGGAAGACGTGAGCTGGCACCTTCTTTGTTTAATGCTTTAATAGAAATTGTTTGTATTCGGCCTCCATAGCTCCTGCCGCCTTGATGGATTTCTGTGCCCTAGCCATGTCTTCGTCTAGCTTAGCGCCTTGCTCCACGATGCACTTGGCCTCCGCCAAGATTTGTGCATGCTTCTCATCAAGTTCCGTAACGCTTCGGATATGGGTGACGGTGATTGGCTCAACGAGAAGTGCGCCGTAGATTGCTTTGTCGGCAGGAGTGGCTAGTGGGTTGCCAGCTGCTGACGTTGACAGTGGCATTGGCGGCTGAGTCGATTGTCGGACCGTATTAGGGGCCATGGTGAGTTCTTGCGCTGGTGGCTGGCGGGTAACCGGAGGAGGCAGAGCCTTGGCCGGAGCCGGAGGTTTGGCGGGTTTTTAGCTGCTGCTGCCCTCGTGACCGCTGGCGTGGGTGGAGCTCTCTCATGTTCCCGTTCCTGTCCGTCTTCTTCCACCATGCTCCCAATGGTGACTAGCACCTGGTGGGAACTATTGGTCTTCTCGGCGCGCTCCTCCTTTTCGATCTCCTGCTCGATCTCCCCCATAACAGCGTCGTATTCCTCTGAGTTAGCGTCCGATCCACCGGCATCCATATTGATGTCGGCGTAAAGCGCGTCGAGGATGGAGTCAGAGTTGGCTTTGGTGTCGGCGATGGCAGATGTGGAGGGTGATGGAGGTGAGCCATTGTTGTTGTTTCCTTCTTCGGCTACGATGGTGATTGCCGCCATGGCCTCTTCATTGGCATCTGCATATTCATTGACGATGGCAACCATCTCACCTAGGGTGAGAGGGCCCGCGGCCTGCCGTCTTCGGAGGGTATGCCGGAGGAGTGTTTCAGGCATGAGCCCTTCCATGAAGTGGTACACGATCTCGTCAGTGCGGTCGCCCTCGAGGTTTTACCTCACCCTCATCCATCTAGCAAGGTATTCGCGGGGAGGTTCTCCATCCATTTGAACGCATCTGGCCAGATCGAAGATGGTGACGACACCAACAAAGTGTGACCTGCGCATCTGCAACGCTCGGGGAAGCCAAGCGGATTTGCGGGGCGATTTGGGTGGGCCTTGAAATTTCCTGATCCGAGCCACCATACTCCAAAGAGAGGTATGGCCAAGATCCTTCCGCGAACATGTCTTGCTCATAGGCGGTTCGTGTGGGTCTTTACGAGTTTCCGACTTCCTGGGAGCTAGGACCCGAGTCAGTTTCACGGTTGAAGATGTGGATGTCACCGAAGGGGATGATGGAGCAGCACATGGGGTTCGTCTTTGCCGGCACCCAAAACTCATCTGGTAGGACAATCGGGACATTGCCGAAGAAAAGAACACGACCGATGGCTACGGTATCGCTGATTCCCGCAAAGAGATTGGACCTCGCCCGGTATAGAGCTCGAAGCGCCTCTTGCCCCACGATGGGCGCCAACTGTCGTGGTATTTCTGACGAGTACGCCATGGAATGGTCCTCACAATGCGTGTTTAGAGATGTGGGGTAGGGCGGAGAGTTGGCGGGTACGAGGTAACATGGCTTACCCAGGTTCAAGTCCCACAATGGTGGCGGAACTCTACTTATGCTATAAATCACTATAATGGAAATACGCCGAGTTACAGAGATGGGTTCACTGTGCGAGGTGTTGCACGTTGTACGCAGCAATCTATGAGGTTGTCTGATGTTGTTGTGCCCTAAAGGCTCCCATAGGCCGGCTTATAAAGGCGCAAAGACCTAGGGATTACAGGGAAAGGTCCTTGCCGGACAAGGTAAAGAGTTCTACACCTACACGAACTAGTCTTCCGTCTCTTGTGCTCCAAGGCTCCGAGTATGTCGGTGACTCCGGTGTAGCCTTCCTTTATTCGGCATGGGACTCCCTTCAGGATCCGTCTAACTGGGCTGCCCAGCAGGCCATAGGCCTTGCTAACAACTATGGGCCCCCCGGGTTAGGCGGATTGGTGACATGCTATGAGGATATCCATATAGCATATCCCCAACAATGTTCATGAGTCATTTTGTTGAGGCTCATGTTTACTTTAGCCGAAACCTTCTCGACAAGAGTCAAAGGAACCACTGGTGGAGGCGGAATCGCACCTGCCTTCAACTTGTCAATACGAAGACAAACTTGGTCAAGCAGCTCGACGAGTTTGATATCCTCGGATTCTTATGCCTCCTCCTAAGTTGTGATGTTATGGGTCTCTAGGCAATGGAGATCTAGCTTCTGGATTTCTTCTACACTCTTCCAAGTATGGCCAAGTTTGGCAATACCCGGATTCTATAGAAGGTTCTCCGTGAAGGTCTCAGCTGAGGGATCATTACCCTTTAAGGGTTCACCCTTATGAACTGCCGGGTCATGCATGGTGACGTTGGTTTGTGAACCAAGGTTCGCTGGCTCTGAAGAATGAGTCGGAACATCTTCAATAGGGCTTTACTCCGGTTGTGATGATGGCTTTGGGGTAGGAGTCGGAGGCGGGGCAGGAGGCGAGGCCAGAGTCAACTTTTGTTGGCTCAAAGTGTTCCCCGGATTTCCTTTGTACTTTCCCTTGTTGAATGTTTTAGCTCTGGATGGTAATAAAAGTAAGGTCGTTTCAATTTAGAAAGAATACGATTAAAGATACAAAACCTTGTGAAGAAAACTTACCTCTTTACAACAGGCACTTTCTGTGTGCCACCAGAAATGGTCGGAATTTTGCGCTTCCGAGTAAGCGCCTCCAGAAAAACTTCAAGTTCTTCATCCTCCTGAGGAACCGGATCCTCAGGTGGATATCCCTCAAGAGGACCAAGCTCCAACTCAGGGAGGTTAGTAGCTGAAATATGGATTATCTCAGTATTACAAATAATAAAAATATAGATGATCAAATCAATGAGTATGAAATAATCAATCGAAAAACTTACTTGTGTCAAGGGCTTGTCAGTCGTGAACATGTCTAGAGAAATATCTCGAATCTTCATTTCCACCTGCTCCTTGATCAACCACTTGATCTGGGTCCCGTAATCCTTATCCGGGATTGGGAGCGGGTTGATCCTCAAGCTGTCTTTCTTTCTCTTGGTGACCGTGTGCATAATACAGTCACCATGGTACTAGAAGGGTTGAATCCGACGTGCCACCTAGCAGTGGACTAGGTTGGATCCCTTCAGGCCTTTGTGCTTCATCAGATATTCAGTACACCTCTTAGCGCAGATCAAATCTTTAGTGAGAGTCAATGCCTCCGTGTCATAGGATTCTTGGGGAGCGTCAGCACCGTCAACAAAAGCCGGCAAAGCTTCTTGATTGCCGGTTGCCATTTTGTTCATATGATAAAAGAACATGGACATCCACCATTTCACTGACTTGTTGGCTATAACCTTGGGGTAGAATCGGTCTCTCCTAAGGGTCAGGCTTAGTGTTTTGGTAATGTAAGGATTAACTGTGGTGATGGAATTTTCCTGGGTACCAAAGTAGTACCGGAACAATGTGAGACTCGGCTTTATTCCGAGATAACCCTTGCAAAGGGATGTGTGGGCGCTAAGCTCTAGCATCATATTGGGGGGAAGATTGTGGAGTTGGACTCCCTAATAATTGATAACCTCGTAGAAGAACTCTGAGGGAGGAAAGATCAAACCTCGGTCCAGATGGGTGTCGAAGTGGACCCTCTCGTAGGCGTGAGGGGTGGGGATGATTTTGTTGAAACCACTCGGCCATTCACCGGTGCAGAGGAGGCCTTCCTTCTCGATGCCGCACAGCTTCTCATCATCAAGTACACAAGAATCCATACCCCACAGAAGTTTACTTTCTCCATCGTCGCCTCCATTGTTTGTCGCCATCGTGGTTGCTAACATGCTGGAAGAAGATGCGTTAGCCATCTGGTCAGAGAGGGTGACCTTTGGTGGGCGGTGCTATGAGATTAGGGAAGGAAAGGAGGCAGAGGCGTTGTGTCGCTTGGAGGAAGAAGAGGGAAAATGCGATGATGAGAGGAGAATGAGAGGATCTCAACCCCTTATGAACCACGTTTGCGCCAAGACTCATGTGAACAAATAGTAGTTTTGTGCCACGCGTCATGGAAGGAACTGGGCAACTTCCTTGAGAAGATTATGACTCCTCGATCTCCATGCGCGCATTAAACGGCGCCTCGGTTCCGCACAAAGCGGACCCACCAACGGTCACACTGCCAGGAATGTCTGTCAGTGACAAGACTTGACCTTGACTGACGTCAGGTTACGTCAGCGACCAAGTTCCGGCTTAGTTTGAAATCAAGCTGGGGAAAACTGTGATAGAATACTCACATGTACGACTATATTTGAGACCTGGATCCTTCCTTGGCATAGTGAGTTTCAGGAACCCTTCAAGAATCTATAGCCAAAGAAGAATCAATCTAGACGATGAAAATCGACTTTGGATCTTTGAGGCTTCCCGGGGCTAATGTTGGGGATATACTTTTCTAGGTATACCCACTATGACTCGCTAACCAGGGTGGCCCATTTCGGGTTAGAGCTTTTCTTCATGGGCAGCCCGGTCAGGAAGAGAAGATAGAGGTCCATCCGGCTATGGGAAGGCCCAGAAGTCTTACCGACTTAGGCATGTATAGTTACTTGTAGTCCAAGATGTACTCTGTAACTGACTATGTATCGTAGCCAGATAGGTCTCTCCTGTAACCCTAGGCCGAACGTCTATATAAGCCGTCCTAGAGACTAGCCTTTAGGGCACCCACAACTTACAACCTCAACTCACACAGGAAAAACTTCTCTTGTAATCTATACTTTCGGCTCTGCCGTATTACTAGATTGCTAGCAGGAGTAGGATCCGTCCACCATTGATTCAAACCTGGATAAAACTTATGTGCTCACCGTCCCGAAATACCGTCACCTCACACCCCCTTTCTCCACACACCTCGAGGACCCCCTCTCGGCGTACATGTCTTTAATCTGACGACAAATGCTAACAAGGTATGCAAACTTCAGTGATCCATTTATGGACTGAACCAAGCATCCCAGAGTTGGAATCTCCGCTTTGATGTGGTGATCAAAGAGTTTGGGTTTGTCCAAACTTATGGAGAAGCTTGTATTTACAAGAAAGTGAGTGAGAGCTATGTGACATTTCTAATATTATATGTGGATGACATATTATTGATTGGAAATGATATAGATATTTTAAATAGTGTTAAAAGTTACCAAAACAACACATTTTCGATGAAGGACATTTGTGAAGCATCATACATACTAGGCATCAAGATCTATAGAGATAGATCGAGACGCCTAATTGGGCTATCAAAAAGTACATACCTTGATAGATATTGAAGAAGTTCAGTATGGACGGAAGTAAGCAGGGGTTCTTACCTATGTTGCAAGGCAATACATTGAGTAAGACTCAAAGTCCAGCTACGGCGGAATAAAGCGAGATAATGGATAAGATCCCGCATACCTCAGCCATAGGCTCTATAATGTATGCATTCTATGTGGCACATGCTATTAGTTTGACTAGTAGGTACCAATCTGATCCAGGTTCAAAACACTGGATAGCGGTTGAATATATCCTTAAGTACTTAAGAAGGACTACGGATATGTTTATCGTGTACAGAGGTGAATAAGAGCTAGTTGCTAAGTGTTATGTTGACGCTAGCTTTGACACTGATCCGGATGACTCTAAGTCTCAATCCAGATACGTATTTCTCATGCATGGAGCAGCAGTTAGTTGGAGGAGCTCCAAAAAACATATGGTAGCGGTATCAACAATGGAGGCGTAATATGTTGCTGCTTCAGAAGCAGCGCATCAAGCGGTTTGGATGAAGGAGTTCATAACTGTGTGGTTCCTAGTGCGTTGGACCCAATGGTGATCTATTATGACAACAATGGATCCATAGCCAATGCCAAGGAAGGAAGGTCTCACAAGAATTCCAAGCTTATCTAGCTCTGGTTTCACTCTATCGCTAGCATGCCAAGGATGGAAATATATAGATGATGAGGATATGCCGAATGGGGTATGCCCAGCAGGACGTTCTGATCGGACCGAAGGCTTCGTGAATGGGCCTGCAGGATGGCGACTGCAATGCGACTGAGATGAAGGCCTGGTGATTGGAGATTGGAGGCCCAAAAGCATAGCTAAAGCCCAGTCAGATTAGGTCAAAGCCTCCGAATCTATATCTTGTTCGGTTGTAAACTTTAAACCCTAGCGAGGTGCCCCTGATACGTTGCAAACGTATCCATAATTTTTGATGTTCCATGATTGGTTTTATCTACTTTCTTATGTTTTGTCCACACTTTGGAGTACTTTTCATATGATTTCTTGGATTAACCTATTAACAAGAGCCACAGTGTCAGCTGCCTGTTTTCGGCTGTTTTTGGTTCCAGGAAAGTCGGAAAATGAATATTCTCGGAATTGGACGGGACAAAAGCCAAAGTCAGTTTTTCACTGAGGGACACCGAGAGCCAGAATACGAGATGGAGAGGGGCTGGGGCCCGGCCACACCACCTGGCCACAAGGCTAGGCCTAGCCCGCGCGAGGGGGTGGTCTGGCCGCCCCAGGCACCCCCTCGGCCTCTCCTTCCGCCTATATAGTGCCTCCAATACAGAAACCCTAAGTACCCGATCAAAATTCCACAAAAGAGTCTGTAGCCGCCGTCATCTCCATCCCTAGATCGGGAGGGATCTGAAGCTCTTCCCGGCTCCCTGCCAGAGAGGGGAATTCACCCTGGAGGCCTTCTTTATCACCATGCAAGCCTCCGGTGTGATGCGTGAGTAGTTCATCTCTGGACTACGGGTCCATGTAGTAGCTAGATGGCTGGTTCTCCTCCTTTGTGCTATCATGTTTAGATCTTGTGAGGTCCGTTCATGACCAAGATCATCTATTTGTAATTCTGCATGTTGTGTTTGCGGGGATCCGATGGATATTGAGATGCTATTTCAGATTTATTATTGATTCTATCATGTCTTTGTTATTTGTGATCTTGCATGCTTTCCGTTGTTAGTAGCTATCTTGGCCAAGTACATGCTAGCAACTCCAAGAGTTAGTATTTATGCTCGATAGTGGGTTCATGCCTCTGGTAATCTGGGGAAGTGACAGAAATCTCTAAGGTACTAGATGTGCTGTTGCTACTAGGGAGAAAACAACAATCCTTTGTTCATAGAACAATCATATTGTTTACTTTACACGCAATTCGTAATGCAATTATCCGTTGCTTGCAACTTAATACTGGAGGGGGTTCGGATGATAACCTGAAGGTGGATTATTAGTCATAGATGAAGTTGGATTATGGTCTATGTATAATGTTGTAATGCCCAATCGAATCTCAAAGGAGTCAAGATGAGTAGTATATGCTTGTACGCTTTCTCCATGTTTGTCAATTGCCCCGCTGTAATTTGTTCACCCAACATGTCATCTATCTTAAGGAGAGCCACCTCTAGTGAACTATGGACCCCGGTCCTTTCTTTTACTACCAATCTACAATCAACTATTTACTGCTTTGTGTTTACTTTCTGCAAACTATTACTTTCTTCCATTCGATACGTTTAATCCTTTGTTTTCAGCAAAACCGGTGAGATTGACAACCTCATCGCAAGTTGGGGACAGAGTTCTATGGTTGTGTTGTGCAGGTCTCCATGTTGCTGCTGGCACCGGTAGTGCGCCCTGCCAAAGTTCAGCTAGCTACACCTTTGGGGTGTTTCCTTGCTCCTACTGGACTGATAACCTTGGTTTCATAACTGAGGGAAAACTTACTGCTGTGCTCATCATACCTTCCTCTTGGGGTTCCCCAACGAGCTCGTTAATACACGAGTCAGCAAGTACTTTTTCTGGCGCCGTTGCCGGGGAGTCAAGGACATCTTCACAAAGGGAGTCCCTTATAACCAATCTCTTTACTTTGTTATTTTTGTTTTGCTTAGTTTCTTTTTGCTTTGTTGGCTTGTTTCTTTATCAAAAACACAAAAAAAATAGTTTTACTAGTTTGCTTTCTTATTTTAAAAACACAAAAAATTAGTTCCTATCTTAAGTTGCCATTATGTATAGCATTGCTCCAGCAACTATGACACCTGAGGAAATGATTTTCACTTTTAAACAAGGAATTGAAGAGAATTTTAAAGAAGCTTGGTCTAGAATCTTACATGAAAAAACCGAACCTAAAATGACTCAAAGCTTGCTTCTTAGCAGTTTCTACCTTGGAATTGCTCTTTGCTATAGATATGATTTAGATGATGTTGTGGGAGGAGACTTCCTCCAATGCAATGAGGATGATGCTGTTAATGCCATAAAGAAATTGGTCTTTACTTACAACTTTCCTAGCAAATTCATAAACATATTTGCTAGATTGAATACTCTTGAGACCAGCACCATTAGTTTGAAAGATTGCTATAATACGCTTAGAGAGCATCATAACTATGTTCCAATAAATTCTGAACCCTCATAATGGCTTCCCACAGTAAATATTGCTATAAACAATGAAACTTTTCATGCTCGCTGTGATATCATGTCTGAATTTTGTCTTATCCCCAAAGATATTTATGAATCTTTGAATATTTGGGGGCTTTCTGAAGGAGGAGAAGAAATTTTTCTTGCTAATAATGCCACAATATTACACATTGGAATAGCTGAAGGAGTGTTTACGAAGATCCTAGGGAAAATGGTTTCTACTAATTATCTTGTTATTGAATGTGTAGGAAAAGGACAAATCACACTTGGAAGATCCCTATTGAAACTCCTTGGAGCAATAATAGATGTGGAAAAGGGCACCATGCACTTTGTTTCTCCACCAAGCATTCACAAGTTCCCCAAGGTTAAGAATAAAAGTAAGAGAGGTAAGGGCAAGAAATTTGGTTTTAATGCATCTTCATTTGAGAACACTTGATCCTTTTCTTGCTTCTTATGCCTAACTTAAAGGCGTTAAAGAAAAAGTACTTATTGAGAGATAACCCAAAAGTTTAGATGAGTATTGGAAGTTATTACTTCATTAATAACCGCTCCTTATCCTTTTTATTTGCTTTTTGTGCCAAGAGTAACTTCTAATGAGAGAGAAGTAATGATTGGAAAAGTTGCTGTCCCGAAACAGATTTCTGTGCTTCACCGTAAAAATTCGTGTAAAATATCTGTACATCATTTTGAGGCGTGAATTTTTGTGCTTCTGCCCCAGGTTGTTATCTAACTTTCGTTAGTTCAACACTTTTAGAGTTGAGCAACATAAGGTCTTCGAAAAAATTCGTCTATACCTTCTGGTCTGTTTTGACAGATTTCTGCCATTTTTTGCATTTGCTTCCTGTTGGTTCCTTTTTGAGTTCTTTTGGGGAATTGAGATTTTTGAGGGAAGTGCTACAGTAGCTAGTGTTTTAATGGAAGTTTCATTGGTGTTGGAACTGAACCTAAGACCTATTATCTTGAGTGCACTAATGTTGCTAATAAAGATTGTGTGATGTTTTGTATGAAGGAAAAATTTCAGGTGTATGGAAGGAACGAGTAATGAGATAAAGGATGGAATAAAGCTCAAGCTTGGGGATGCCACGCGTGTCACCCCAAAAAATATCCAAGAAGTACAAGCGTCAAAGCTTGGGGATGCCCAAGGCATCCCCCTCTTCATCAATAAAAAAATCCCAGGTTTCTTCCAAACACTTCATTTTTATTGTTTCATGCACAGTTGCGTTGTTCTTGGAGCGTCTTATTTTTCGTTTTTATTTTGATTTTTCATTTTCTTGGTTTTCTTAGTTTGCTGAATAAATTGGTTGGACCCCCTCTTTCATACATTGGTTTTCAAATAGTTTGGTTTGGATTGGAAAAGAGTAGGAAAAGTTCATGCTTAAGTGGTAAAGAGAGCTTGTTTTTGACTGTGGCCTATGCTTTGTCATGCCATGCTCAATATTGTTTTGGATTTATGCTTAGTATTCTTTGCTGTAGCATGACTTGTTATAAACAATTGAGGTTGCTTAATGTGCCTTGGAAGGATCATGCGTTGTTTTAGCGTATTAAAGCATAGTATTGTGGTATTCTCCTTTGATGCATTATTTGGGTTGACTTGGCACATTCTCGCACCATGTTCTGACTATACCAAGTCACCATAGCCTTTATGATCCTTTAGTTTTCAACTTGTAGTATCACTTTATGCTTTGATCAATGATGTTTTGTCGCTCAGCATGATTATGGCCATTATTGCTCTCTTAGTTTGTCGCTCCCAGTCTTTTGCTAGCCTCCACAACCAAGTATGAGTTCTACTCATGCATCCAACTCCTAAAACCAAGTTATTCCAAAAGAGTCCACCATACCTACCTATTAGCATATGCTATTCCAAGTATATTCATGTTTTTATCTACCTTCTGAATTAAACTTTTTATGCGAAAACTAGTGATTAAAGCTCTCACGAACTTGATGGCACACTTTACTTTTCTTGCCCTTAATAAACTTGAACCATTGTGTCGTCTATGTTGTATATGCTTGCACTTATTTGTTGGGGATTAGCAGAACCATGCTGTCATGGGGAACACTTTCAACATTGCACTTGTACTTTGTACCTGTTGATATCATGCTCTTTTGTCTATGGATGTCGTCGGTGTGAAATGAAAGGGGAGCTTGTAAGTCCATGGAGTTATGTATGTGTGTTAGAGAAACGCCTGGGCTGCTGGTCTAATCCATGCCGTGATGGTGGAAACCTGCAGCGTAACCATAATGAGCTGTATATGAAGCATTCTTCTTATAAAAAAAAGATTCAGATATTGAGAAAAAAGAGAAAAAGAAAAAAAAAGAGATTATGAAAAGAGGAAATAGAGAAAAAAGCACCATATTCCCATGGTAAATAAGAAGATTGCTGAGATGCTCGTTGTCTGCTTGCCTTGTCATTTTGATATGGCGATTCTTCCGTATCATCGAGCAAGGGGTACCCCGTTGGTGGTTCTCTATGATACACATGTACTTACGATGACAAGAACTTACCGGTGACTAAACTTGAGTAGCATGAGGAGCGGACCTCGTATTCAAGGGACATGAGATTTCAAACTTATACTTCGTCAAGCATATACACCATAGTTTGTTCACTTTAACCTTAATCACTTCAAGATGCTAATGATAGGGGCAATGAGAGCTGAAAGCTATTAAGTACCATAATTTTTGGAAGCTCTTTATGAGACTTGAATCCCTGCTTCCTTCTATGATGGCCTTTCTTTTACTTTTATGTTGAGTCTCCACCTTATACCTTTATGCGCCTACTATGAGAGCATAGTGGCCATTCTTAGTTCTATGTGCATTGTCCCCAGACTTGTTGATTGATGCATACCTTGATATTGCTTGTTTTAAACTATTTGTATCTAGTCACTCTTATGAACTTTGAAGGTGTCCAATGCATTTATGTTTGCTACTCTATGAGGGACAAGCTGAATACCACTATGCTATGTTTTCTTTATGTGAAACAAACAAACGTCTTGCAAGCATTGTTATTCATTAATCTTTTGTTTGTGCCTTTTCATGTTGCAACATAGTTTCTTTGTCTTATTGCTAGAACTTTGTCTTTCATGTTATGATTGAAGTACTATGATCCCAGCTTCGAATGTTTTACAAATACTTTCATCAAGTTTATGATGGTGCATGTCACCTCAAAAATTATTCTTTCTTTTTATCACTTACCTACTCGAGGACGAGCAGGAGTTAAGCTTGGGGATGTTGATACGTTGCAAACATATCCATAATTTTTGATGTTCCATGATTGGTTTTATCTACTTTCTTATGTTTTGTCCACACTTTGGAGTACTTTTCATATGATTTCTTGGACTAACCTATTAACAAGAGCCACAGTGTCAGCTGCCTGTTTTCTGCTATTTTTGGTTCCAGGAAAGTCAGAAAATGAATATTCTCGGAATTGGACAGGACAAAAGCCAAAGTCAGTTTTTCACCGAGGGGCACCTAGAGCCAGAATACAAGACGGAGAGGAGCTGGGGCCCGGCCACACCACCTGGACACATGGCCAGGCCTGGCTCGCGCTAGGGGGTGGTCTGGCCGCCCAGGCACCTCCTCGGCCTCTCCTTCCGCCTATATATTGCCTCCGATACAGAAACCCTAAGTACCCGATCAAAATTGTACGAAAGAGTCTGTAGCCGCCGTCATCTCCATCCCTAGATCAGGAGGGATCTGAAGCTCTTCTCGGCATTCAGTTGAAAACTGAGTGCGATAAAAGAAACTTTCACGAACACATTTGCTTCATATGATGTATATATTCTCAGCATGTGATCAACTACTTAGACAATTCATAATAAGGAGTATGCAACTAAGTTTACTTAATAGGCATTGCAAGCTATGAAGAGATTCAAACTCAAAAATAATAAGTAGCATGAAACATAAACATAAGCAACATTACAATGCTCATAACAAGGTATGATAGAGTGGTATCTCGCTTGCCTTTGATTGTGAATGCCAAGGCACCTCTGAAGTTCAGGTGAAGACTAGAAGTAAAGATATCAAAGATACAAGCATCAAAGTCACAACACAATTAATCTAGTAATGAGACAAGCATATTATACTAAGAATGACAACTATGCTCTCAATAAAGTGCTCATAGAATAGGTGATGACTCAACAAGGAAATGAAAAAGTTTTGAATAGTTTGAAAGGCTTCCAAATGCTGAAAGTATGGTACTCATTAGCTTTGAGCTCTCATTGCCCCTATCATGAGCATCTTTAATATGGTTAAGGTGAAAGTGAGGTCCAATCTGAGTTATATGCTTGACAAACTATAAACTGGAAATCTCATGCCCCTCATTTCACTCCTCTCCCCTAACCTCTCAGCCTTCTAGAGCACGAGATCCCTCTCCTCACTAGTAGCCCGGGAGAAGGAAAAACTTCCCAAGGTGCTGCGACCATGAGTTGAAGTTCACCATCGACCTGGACCTCATCCGCTCCGTTTCTCTGCTTGCTCCTCATTCTCGCGGCGATACCATCCTAACCCTACCTTCCTTTTTGACATGCAGACGCTCGGGTGTTCTTCCAGCAAGCTCTCGAAGTGCTCCACCAGTGCGGTTACGTGAGCTGCCCTTCTTGGGCAGGAACCCCCTCTGCCGCCCATCTCTGAGATCTGCCGCCCATCTCTGAGATCCCCACAGCACGCCGTCTCACCTCCTGTTTATTGCAGCGGGAGGTAGGATATGCCCCGGAACAATCGACCTCCCCTGGATCAAACGGTCAGGGCACCCCCATACCCCTTTGTGTCACCCAACCACCAACCGGTGGGCACTGATATCAGGGTTTGAACACGCTCTGGTGCAATATCCGCGGGTGAGGATGGGCCAGTTAGCCGCTGTGCGGCCCACGCTGCTATAGATTTGACACGTGGCCTCTATTCTTTAATACCTCCTTTTCTCCATTTTATAGATCTATTAAATATTTCTTTAGTGAGGTTTACAGATGCCAATGAAATGAATCCATCTCCCTCTGGTAAGAATTATAGTTTTATATTACCTGACCTTGGCCTCATGTTAAATGGAGCCTTAGATCAAGAGTAGTAAAAATATCAAAATCTCCTCATTTCTAACTTTAGAAATTTATCTAGGTCAATTGGTACCATATTTTGAGTTGTTTCCAGCTCACAGTGTACAAGTACTACTATATCTACAGGATCCTAGAAGATCAAGTTTTATTGAGCTCCTGGTGAATTTTAGTGATTTAAAACCCTCTACATGTGGGTATTTCACTAGATAAATCACCATTGTACATACACAACTCCAAAATGTGTGAATACAATTTGTATACAAAGGTATTTAAAAGACCTACCATATGTCTTCGGATTCATATCAAAAGCTGGTATAAAATTAAATCTGGTGAAAAAGACAAATTGCTTGCAGAACTGACTTTGGGATTTTCCCAAGGGCATTCTGTTAATTGTTCCGGAGTGAATCCAACTCTCAAAACACATAAACCCAAATATATAAAAAAGCTCTAAGGACAAATTATTTGATCTATCGATCTTTTCTAGTGATTTATTTTCCAAAATAAGGGTTATTTCCACTAGAAAATTAATAACTAATTAAAGAAAATTAATAAATTCATGAAACCACTTTTGGTGACTTTGTTTTGTCAACACCTATCTGATGATATATTTTTTCACATTGATATCATACAGACCCAAGACTTGGTTTAAAAACTCCTCCTTTAGTGGTATATGACACTTAAATAAAAAATGCACCAAAGAAAATAAGATACCTCCAAATTGGCCTTGAACAAAAAATATCATCACCTACTGAATTGTTGTGACTCTTGTATTGTTTGTGCGGTATTGGTGCTTGTATGCCTTGTGTTGATTGTGGCCTTGTTTGTTTGCATGTGTGATCCGTGATGACGATAGTTTCAAATCTAGCGAAGTTTAGATGAGAAGATGATGATTAATATGAATTTCTAAGAAGAAGCACATGGGCATTTTTCCATTTTGCTGGTCACAGGCAAGCCACCTACTTCCTCATAAGCCATGTCCTACTGTTTTACTTCTGCATGTTTTACCTACTTGTTTATGAAAACTACATTGCTTTACTATATGATGAGCTATATCTGGTAGTGGCTTGGCTCCTCCAAACCATTACACTTTTGTACTACTAAGTACAACCCCCTTGATGGCACCTACGTGTCCCTAGTATTGTAAGTGGTGTATAACACCATGCCCCTTTAGAGACCCTGTTTTAGCCAAAGAAAAACTATAGGTTGGGAAGATCCCAGAGAAAGTTTACAAAATGTTTTATGATAAAACATTGGTGAGGTTCGAACTACCAAGAGAAGTTTGAGAAAGAAAAAGGTTTTGGTTTTAAAAGTGATACGGAAATGGAGAAGGAGGAAAATGTTCATGAAAACGCACCCGATTCTTTACAGCTTTAGCTATAACAACTAAACCGTGCAACCACATTACCCTGGAATGAGACGGGGATGGACTTGAATTTTGTATACTATAGTATAGGATGCCTAACAACTATGTATAAGGGATCACATCTCTCGAATGTCAGTCTTCCATTAATTAGAAAGGGCCACCTGTTGAGAGCAATGACCTAGGGGAGGTGCAAAATGTCCTTTTAGACAGCCAGACGATACTATGAGACTCTCATGGAAAGTTCCCACTCTCGAGGACTTGGATGTGCTCCGATTGGTACGCTGGCACCCAACATCTCGGTGTTAAGAGGAACAACTCATAGGGTAGGGCCTATACTAGAGTGGCATCCTGAGGGTCTTCATCGGTTACGCGACCCACAATCCGTATGGGATCAGGGCAGGGTACAAAGATGGTGTGGTTAAAATGTAAAACCTATGCATAGTGTCAATCTATTCGAATAGCTGTGTCCGTGGTTATGGACGGTTGGACAAACTACTATAGAGCAGTATTGGATTTGATTTTCTAAAAAGGATTTCAGAAAAGAAAGAGTTTTATGAAAAAGGGTGGTTTGAGGTGACCAGGAAGGAAGTGAGGTGATCTCGGAGCATCACGAAAGATGAGAAGCTTGGTCAAGTGAGGACCGTGAGATGAAATTTGGTGACCCAATCCTAGTGATATTACAAACTTTTCAAATGTTTTACAAAAGTTTTCAATAAATATATAGACATGCTATATCTATAAGAGAAACTATTTCAGAAAATAACCTCTCATGGAGCCCTCCTAGTGCCTCAGCCATATGTGATATCCTCTTATTATTATTCTCTTAAGGTGATTTGGGAGTACATTCAAAGTACTCACTGGCATTGTCCCTGGCTATTAACTTGGTAAGATTCGGGAAGTAATTGAAGAAGAAGGTGATGTTTACGATTATGCGAGCTAGGACGTTCTCCCAGTCAGCTGTCTTTAGGTTAAGGCATGGCTCAGGCTCGATGCTTTGTTAAAGTTCTGTTGATGATGATCGAGGTAGCCATAATGGCAACTGAGGTATGACTTGTATCCGCTTAAGTAATGGATGTTTACTTTGATAGTTGTCAGTTATGTGCCACAACAGACTGATCATGGGATCATGGTGATATGCATAATAGGAATTCTCGGAGGATTAATCCGGGGGGACCACATAAATAGTTGGATCAAAAGGCTATTACTATGCCTCTGTCTCGCAGGGGCTTTAGTATATCAGGATGTGCTGCCCACAAATTTTATCTCTATTAAAATATTACACATGACTATGCTTATTATTATCTTTATCCCACATGATGTGCAGCTGCAGGTGAATCTTCAACCCTGGCCTATCTCCATCCATTGAAATAACCCACAATACAAAGTAAACGAGAAATTTCCGATAAACAAAGGTAAAACGATCAAACGAAGTCTTGTATAAATGTCCTTATTTAATTCCTTTAGCATTATTTCCCAAGGTTCGATGAAACCTAGGTCTACTATGGATAAAGCTACTATACTGCATCCGTGAATCTGAATCAAAGGTATCAACCCTTTTTCTGGCACCGTTGACGGGGAAGCAATTCGCTATCCTAATAAGGTCACTAGAGACCTTGTTTTTATTTTTAGTTTTTTGTAGTTTATTTCTTGTTATTAGTTTACTTGCTTGTTATCTATTTGGAAACCCAAAAAAAGTTAGTTACTTATTTATTTGTTTCCCTTATATTAAAAACACCAAAACTAAAAGAGCCATGTCTCAAAAGAAACTTGGGGAGTATGCTACTCCTAGTGATGATTTTATTCGTGCACCTATTACTCAACCCGCTGTTGATGCGAAATCTTATGAAATTAAGCCTAACCTTTTGCGTTTGGTTTAGCAGAACCAATTTGGAGGCTCGTCTTCTGAGGATTCAGATTTGCTCCTTAATACTTTTACTGAAATTTGTGACATGATGCGTATTAAATTTTTTGACCCATATGCGGTTAAATTACGTTTATTCCCTTTCTCTCTAAGAGGAAAGGCTAAGGACTGGTCGTAGCTTTGCCTAAAGGAACTATTACATCTTGGGTGGAATGCACTAATCTCTTTATGACTAAAATTTTCCCTCCAGCTAAGACTATGCAGCTAAGATCCAACATTACAAGTTTTAGACAAAATGACCGCGAGCCACTTGCGCTTGCTTGGGAAAGGATGAAAGAACTAATGAACTATCCTAGTCATGGGATGGAAGAATGGCTTATATTGCATTTACTTTATAATGACCTTAACCCAATGTCTAATTCTATACTAGATACTGCCGTAGGAGGAACTATTATGGGAAAGCAAGTGAGTGTTGCAAAGAAATTACTTGATGATATGCAAAACAACCATGCCCAATGGATGTGGAAATAACCTCAATGACCAAGGTAAACAATGAAGAGCTTACTGCAAAGGTAGATGAGTTACTCAACCTAGTAAAGGGTAAGGAAGATACCCAAATTAATGGTATCTCTACCGATGTTATTAATGTTAATTTTATAGCTCGTAATCCTTATAATCCTTCTTAGAAGAGTCAAAACTTTGGCTCAAATTTTCAAAAGCAATATTCTAATCCTACAGGTGCTCCACATAATAATTATGATAACCACAATGGATAAAATCATGGAAATCTCTCGTTGGAACATACTATTAGAACTTTCATGCAAGCTCAACCTGAGAAAAATAATATGTTTATTAAAATCATGGAGAACCATGAGTCTAGTATTGGTAAATTGTCTAACCAGGCCGTTGCAATTATAAATGACGTGTAGGATCTACAAGAAATAATCAAGACAGTGGAGGCACAACTGGGCAATGTATCTGAGAGCCAATCTCTCATACTTGCAAAATTCGATAGAAAGCCCAAGCCAAATCCGGTAGAGGACCTCAAGATGATGATGGCGTGGAAGATTTATTAAAGATAATCATCATAAGAAATCCCGGTATTGAACAAGGTAACGATGCTACATACCAACAATATAGAAAAGAAGTAGCATCTAAAGTTCATTAACTAGAAATGGAGTATAAGAAACTAGATGATAAGCTTCCAACTAAGTTAGATGATATATTTGAGCCCACTATTAAAGTTAAGATTGGTATTAATGAGATACCTGCACTTTGTGATCTTGGTTCAAGCGTGTCACCAATTTCCAAGAGTCTATTTGACAAGTTAAACTTGGGGCCATTTGCAACTATTGAAATGAGACTCCATCTTGTTGATTCAACTTATAAACAAGCTGTTGGGATAAAACAAAATATAGTTGTTGAAATTAAAGGATGTACTGCTCTTATTGATCTTGTTATAGTAGAAATGCCTGAAGATTCCATATCACCTATAATTCAAGGTAGGCCCTTCCTAAGAACTATTAAAGCTTTAATTAATCTACATGAAGGGAATGTGAGAATAGGACTACCATTTAGAGATCTTTTTATAGTACACTTCCCTAGGAAGAAGAAGGACAAACATAATAATAATGATGATGGTATAATCACACTAAAAGCTAATTACTTTGGAGTGGGTGTTCCACTCGCAAAGCTTAAATGAACACTATCTAGGTCAAGCTAATTGACCTTAACTAGAAGCGCTTCACGGGAGGCAACGCATGCAAAATAAAAGTTTTGTTTCTTGTGTTAGTTTTTTTATTTTGTTTTGTTTTTGTTGTAATAAAGAGTGTTCAAGAAGTCATTTGGCGAGAGGAGAAGTAAACAAGGTAATACTCGATCTTTTATATTTGCTAACACATGGCCTTAAGGTACTGTTGTTTTTTATGAAGTCTATTTGTTGTTATTTTGTTGATTACTAAGATGTGCAAAGACGGGTATAGCTACTAACTCAATTCCACAAGTTTTTAAGCTTCTAGGGCACATAACGATCACCGGTACGAATGGAGTCCCCCGTACCACGCGCCCGTACCACATCACGGATCAAGAAATAGAAATTTTGATTTTTGTTGTAGGTCACAATGGCCGTAACAACCACTGGTATGACCAGAGACGGTCGTACCACCTACCCGTACCGTATCTCGAGAAAAACATACAGTTTGGAGCAAAACATACTGACTGAATAATGACCAGTCGTATAGGCACGCACGACCATACCGCGTGGCCGTACCGAGTGCACCACCGGAAGGGGTCCTTCGACCCCAAGGTAGAACACTCGGTACAGGCATACTCTGGATGTACCACCTACTCGTACCGAGTACGCGGCCGCAATTTCTACCACAGGAAGATGTAACCCTAAAATTTCAAATCTCTCTTTCTTCTACCTCCAAACTCCAAACCACCTCCATTAGATCTTCAACTCTACTTGCTCTTTCTTCGATTCCTCACACCCAATCGATGTAAGGTATGTTTCTCCTCCGATCCCTAATTTATTTTCATCAAAACCTTGCTCAATCTTTCACCATTATCAATCTAGAATTTGGTCTTGTTCTGGAGCTCATCTTGATTATGAGAATGCTTAGTTTTGTTTTTAGAGGAGTTTATTTTGTAAGAATTGTAGAGGATCATTTGTGCTATGTTTCTATTAGACTAAATTGTTGATTAGCATTATTTTTGTTTTTGTTTTAGATGAACACGAGGAGTTGTACACGTGTGATGGCCGTGGAACACGCTGCTCCACCCATTGATACGCTAACCCTCAAGTCATTTGGTATCGAGTTCACCGAGGAGTTTCAGGTCAACCGATTAAACCATCTTAAGCTCTAAGAAATCAAGTCCACCAAGTTGGCATGTCCTTACATACTCAACCAACTAGGCATTCATCATGATTTTGACTTACTTTGCAACAATGTTGGTTTATATGATTTTGTTTTCAGGATGAGGTCATGTACCACCGCTTCGCTTGAGTTCCTCAGTACCTTGACGCATATGGTGTGCTCACACTATTGCCCTGAGGAACAAATGCCTGGAGTTGATCGCATCAACTTCTGTCTTATGAACTAGAAGTATTCGTTGATGCTCGATCAATGGGCTCACTACTTTGGGTTTTCCAATAACGCCACCGACATATGCTCCACCACCTTTGTACTTGATCCATCACCCTTGGCTTACTTTAATAGAATGAGAATTGGTGGGAATACACCCAAGGGAAACCAAATTGATCACCCTGATGTTCGTTATTTGTTCTATGTTATTATTAACACCTTGTAGGCATGTGGTGAGTTCTAGAGTTAATGAGGAGGATATGATAATCCTCAGTAGAGGTGCTATTCCTAACTGTAACTTAACGCCAAATTTGGACACCCTTCTTTTGGTTTATCTTAAGCATCAAGCTTTGCATTCATGTGGTCCCATATGCGGAGGAGGAGTCATAACCATTCTTGCACGAGCGCTTCACGTCAACCTAGATAATATCCAACCACTGGAAGGAGACCACCATCTTAGTTTTTCTACTCTAAGAGCTTGTGGTATGATTTCTTGAACTATTGGTAGATACTTCCTTGATATACCTGGAGGAGATCACTTGATCCCAACTCCTTTTCCTAATGGTATGTTCTCTATCGAGGATTGACATTTTGGTTATGATGCACAAGTTGAGGCAAGTCTACCCCAACAAGAAGAACCCGCAGGAGAAGATGAAGAAGTAGAACAAGAAGGACCCGAACAAGATGTGTAGCCACAAAACTACTAAACCATATATGATGATATCTATGCTCTCGAAGGAAGCATCCAAGACATGAGAAACCTCTCCATCAACCTTCGAGATGCTACTGCAACCTCTCAAGCCAATTCAACAATTGGAGCATCCAATGGAACTTGGGAGATTATCCACTGCCACCACAATGAGCAACAAAAGGGATTGCAAAAGCTTGAGCTTGGGGATGTGTTTCCCGACATTTTTATTTGTGTAATAATGAGGTTGTACTCGATCTCCATGTGATCTTTGAAACATTTGTGTTGGTTTGTTCCAACACTTCGGTTTCTCTTTCGTTTTACATGTCCTTTTGTTTCCTTTTGTTTTCTGTTTGTTTTATTTTCTTAGTTCCTTGCTTGGTCGCAAGTTCTTTTCTATTATTTAATCCCCATCCTCAAAAATACAAAAAGATTTTTCCTTTTTTCCTGTTCACGAAAGTGGATTTGCCTATTGCCTCTTTGCTTCAATATCATTATGAGAGTGATTTTAACTTGATTTTTTAAGGAACACATCCCCATAAGGAAGACAGTCATGATGTCATTCATGAGAGGTATGTCCTATGTCTCCCACTTTAAATGTTTATCTTAGTTCATTGATTTGCTAAGATGCTATGCTAGTATGAGTAATTCAAAATAGTTAGAGTAAATATTTTTATTTGCATGAGTAGTTAGTTGTGGAAGATTTTTCTCTAGTTCTTATAGTTAACCGAGTATTGACTTGGAAATAACATTGCCAAACAAGTACAACAATAAAATATCAAATTTAAGACTTGTCTGATGAATGATTGTCTTGAGAGTTTTACCTTGAAGACACTTAACCCCATAGATGTTTTGATAGACTTGATAACAATCTTGAAAATGATTTGTTTGATTGAGATGAAGTCTAGTGCTAATTCTGATCCATGCCAAAGCTAAACCTTGTGGATCAGACTGTGATGCTATTAAATAGTTCTATGTTTTTTATGCACAAATTTGGATGCTAACAGCTCCGCTAGCCTATGAACGATCAATGGTATAACCCCTAATTTCAGCTATGAGTTGATGACATAGGTGGCACCTATCACCATAATGGGCAAACATATTGGTGCAAACCATTGTTTAAAATAATCATTCAATGATCCTTTTTGAGAATTACACGTGAAAAATGAAGATCCACATAACAAGTCCTTGGAATGGTCTCATTACTACTTTATGATTTTTTTGAAAAGCAATGAATGGGATATAAATGTTTTGATAGTCTTGATTTACTGATTGGGTGTCAATAAGACACTTCATTGTTATGCTACTTGGGATATAATCTCTCTTACTTAATTTTGCTATTATAAAAACATCCTAGTGTTCCTGGGCAAGCTAAGTGTTGACTAGGGGAATCAGATTAATTGTTACACTCCTAGATATTCATACTTATATTGAACTCTACTTTCATTGTTATCAAAGCTTGTATAGTATTCTTGGCATCTCTCTAACTTTGATGATCTTTTCAAATGAAAGAAGTGCTAGATGCATACGACTACCAATCATAAGTCAATTCGTAGTCTCGTTGTTTCAGTTTAAACACTCAGTTCTTTATGGTTTTGTTGTTTTCTTGCTCGAGGATGATCAAGGTTTAAGCTTAGGGGAAGTTAATGGTTGTGAAAATAGCCATATTTCTCTATGATTAAACCTCATTTTTAGTCATGCAGTTGACAAGAAACTCTATAGCTTTGCCACTAATGACTAATTATTGCAAAGATATGCAAACCATTGCTTTGAATTGTGTTGTGCAGGAAATCATGCTTTTAAGGCGAAATCTGGAGCCATATGAAGATTTTGAGCAAGTCTACACTGCCAAGCAAACCTAGAGTCAATACCAAGCGCTAGAGGCCATAACGACCATTGGTACAGGCAAGGCCCACCCATACCAGGTGGGAGCGGCTTTGTCTCGTCAAACCCTACAACTTTCGTGAAGGCGCCTATATATTTCGAGGTCCCAGCCACCGCGTAGAGGGCCACCATTCTCAGATTGCACCACAACACCACCAAAGGAGATCCACCACCATAGTTCATCCCCTCCCCATCCATCCTCTCCATAGCCATAGCCATTACTTTGTACTTGAGATCTCCTTGTGATTTGGCAACCATTGTAAGAATATTTGATTTCAGTCTAAGTATTTTGCACAATGTTTTCTATTCTTGATCTTATTTTTATGAGTGAGTATTTCTCACGGGCTGCAGGTTGTGGCTAAACCTCGCAGCAATTATGTGCATCTAATCTATGGGAGAATTTTGTATTGTTTGAATAAGAGATTTGTATATTTGTTTCTTTGTCTCTTGTCTTGATATTTGGACTTGTGGTGAGATACTTGGTTAGCGGTGATCTCATAGGAAGCCCAGTGATAGAAAGGGGAGTATGGTCTTTGCATAGCGATCCATTGGGGAACAACAACAGGATCACTTCTAAAGGGTTTGATCTGTGTTTTCACTTAATAATTGTTTGTAGCCCGCTGCTTTGTGTGCAAACGGTTGGATCAAAAGGTTATTTCTATACCTATTGCTCGCAAGGGCTTTAGTATATCAGGATGTGCTACCCACAAATTTTATCTCTATTAAAACATTACACATGACTGTGCTTATTATTATGTTTATCCCATATGATGTGTAGCTGCAGGTGAATCTTCAACCCTGGCCTATCTCCATCCGTAGAAATAACTCACGATATAAAGTAAACTAGAAAGGTCCAGTAAACAAAGGTAAAATGAACAAACAAAGTCTTGTAGACATGTCCTTATTTAAATCCTTTAGCATCATTTCCCAAGGTTTGATTAAACCTAGGTCTACTAGGGAAAAAGCTACTATACTGCATCGAAGGTATCAGCTGCCATGCTTATTTTCCCTACAGTGATCCGATATTGCCGAGAAACTAGATCCGTGTCTCGTAGCATAGGAGTCGGCAAATGCTGATGTGTTTAGCGATTCGAATTCCATGCAGCAGCGCTTCATATTAGGCAATGTTATTGGTCGCCATGATGTGAATATGCAACATATAGAAAATTTTGTCTCCTTGGGGTGATTTGAGTACCACGCTAGCCCCTGAGCCCCCTAGAGCTTTCGACCCACCAAAATGCAAGGTCCAGTATTCTGACTCAGGGACACTAATATTTTATGCCCTTTCTATCTAATCAGCGACAAAGTCGGAAAGGATATGGGATTTGATTGTTGTCCGCAGTTTATACTCAATGTAAAAATATGCTAGCTCAATTCTCCACTTAGCAATGCATCCTATGGCATTACAGTTGTTGATTATATATCTCACGGGAGTTTTGCTCACCACTGTAATCTTGTGCTCTTGCAAATAGCGTCGTAGCTTTCTAGATGCGAAAAACACACTATAGGCTAACTTTTGGTAATGAGGATACCGTTGTTTTGATTCTATCAGAACCTCGCCGAGGTACTAAGTCGAATGCTGCACGAACTGTTCCTATTTTTCCTCCTTTTGCTCCACCACCGTAACAATGCTGATGACTCTATTTCTCGCAGCAATGTAGAGCAACATGGACTCTTGAGGTTCCGGTGCTGCAAGAATAGGGGTGGATGAGAGTATTGCTTTTAGGTCTTGTAGTGTAGCCTTAGATTCGTTGATCGAGACAAGTTTGTTAGTCTTTTGCAAGAGCTTGTATAATCGTGCGACTCTTTCTCCGAGTCGACTGACGAACCGACTGACTGCTATGATGAAGCCAGTGAGACGTTGAACGTCAGTTGGGCGAGTTGGCCTGGTAATGTTAAGTATAACCTTTATTTTGTCTCGGTTCACCTCTATGCCTCTTTGAGACATGATGAAACCCAACAATTTTCCATCTCGAATTCTGAAGAAACACTTTTTCAGGTTAAGCATGATGTTGTATTTTTGTATATTTGTGAACATTTCCTCCAAGTCGAAAATTAATGTTTCCTTATTTTTGGACATCATAGCTATGTCGTCCACATATGCATGTACGTTGCATCCTATTTGATCATGGAGACAATGTTGCATAGTGCGCTGATATGTAGCTCATGCGTTTTTTATCCCGAAAGGCATGGTTATGTAGCATAAACTTTTGAGGGTGATGAATGAAGTCTCTAGTTTGTATGGCTCCTTCTTGCGTATTTCGTGATAACTGGAATATGCGCCGCGAAAGCATAGGAGTTCCAAGCCTACTATTGAATCAATAAGCTGGTCGATTCCAGGCAGAGCAAATGGATCTTTGGGACAAGCCTTGTTTAAGGCAGTATAATCGACACACATTCTTAAATCACTGGTGTCCTTTTTAGGGACCATTACAAGATTGGCCGACCACTCAGTGTGGATGACCTCTTCAATAAATCGAGATAGTTCTAATCGGGCTAACTCCTTAGCTACAACTTTGCGCTTTTCATCTCTGAAACATCATAATGACTGTTCGATGGGTCTAGCATTAGGATAAACATTGAGAGGGTGCTCGACAAGTTCCCTAGGGACTCCGGTCATGTCAAAAGCTTGCCACGCGAAGATATCTTTATTAGCTTTGAGGAACATGATGATCATGCTTTCCTATGCATGATCTAAACGTATGGCTATCGGCGTCACCTTGGAGGGGTCGCCATCCTTCAACGTTGTTGTATTTGTCTCTTCCGATGCCTTAAATTTGGAGTCAGCTTCAGAACCTCCTTCTTTGTAGTGGGCATCTCTGACAAGTCTATGTTTTTCTTGATCTCCTGGTACTCCTCGGCGTGTAGCGCGGCTTCGGAAAAGGCGACAACTCCATCCTTGCATTCTCGCGCTTTCTTTGGGTTTTCCTAGACTGTGATACTGCCTTTGGGACCCGGAATTTTCATCACGTTGTAGATGTAGGAAGGGCGAGCCTTGAATTGCCAGAAGGCTGGGCGCTCGGATATAGCGTGGTATGCGCTCTTGAACGACACCACTTCAAAAGATAGTGGTTCAGTCTGATAACGCTCTAGCATTCCAAAAATAACGTCCATAGTGATTTCTCCCATAGAGTTTGGTTTTCTTCCAGGGACAACTCCATGGAAAACCACGTTGCCATGATTCAGCTAGGTTTATGATATCCTCATGCTATGTAGTGTTGAGATGTAGAGGATGTTAATGCTGCTACCACCGTCCATGAGGGTCTTTGAGAACTCATAGACGTCAATCAGTGGATTGAAAACTAGAGCGTACTTTCCTCGCATGTGACGTTTAGGCGGCTGATCGCTTCTATCAAAGGTAATCTTCACTTCCTAGCAGTCCAGGTATTGGGGGAAAGCTATAACAGTTGCGTTAAGCTCATGCATTACTACATTCTTGATCTTAGTGTGCTGGGATCCGAGGAAGTAGATGTAAGTGTGTTTTTTGGTTGGGTAAGCCTTCTTACCATCCGACATGCGATTTGAGGTATTTTCCTCCTCCATGTCGGAATATTCCTTGGAATCCTCATATTTGTCAGAACTTTCTTTCCTTTGCTTGGCTTGGCCCTATAGCTAGCGGTTTCATCCTTCTTGATGTCGTCGTTAAAACGACACTCAACATTTGTGTGGGAAGAGACCCCGTTACCATCCGGGTGATGCACACACGGATTATTGGCAATGTCGGCCCAAGAGTAGGTTTTACCAGGTTGCTAGTCTCCTCTACCTTGAAACCGGGAAGTTCTATGGCCTCTTCCCCGGTCGCCTCCACCCTCCTTTTCCTCCAGATCCAAAAGCTACATTTACAATTGCAGTTTCCGGGTTAGGTTTATCCTCCAAGGTGTTCTCGCGCTTCTAGGTCTGCTGCTATTTTGGCTATTTTGCCAATTGAGGCATAACCATGCCGTCCATCAAACCTGCTAAATCATCGTCGGCATCTGCATATTTTCTTGCCATATATATCATCTCCCCCAAGTCGATAACTTTGTCATATTATAGCAGATGATGCAGTAATCTGATTGGGAACCCTTCGATGAAAGCTTCGATTGTGGTGTGGTCATTGACTCCTTCACATGAGTTTTTTGTGTTGATCCATCCTCTGAGGTAGTCCTTCCAAGTTTCTCCCATTTTTTGAACCCAACAACGCTAGTCTCCGACTATGCAGGGCCTCCTGTAGGTACCTTGGAAATTCAGAAAGAATGCACTTTGCATATCGTACCAATATTGAATTGTGTTTTCCAGGAGTTCATTGAGCCATGATCGAGCATCTTCCGCAGCATAAGTGGGAGATACTAGACCGCAACCAAGTTGTTTCCTCCTTTGGCGATGCAGCAAGCTTGGAAGAAATCTTGGAGCCAAATATTTGGCCGAGCTACAACGTCATAGGGCTGGATGTGTGTTGATATGGCAAACCACTCCAGAAAGTTGATTTGTCGGACGTGTGGCCCGAAGCATTTTGGACCCACGTATATGTAATTAGACTCATAACACTGTTCCTCTATTTTTAAGTTAATCTAGTTCCTAGTATCACTACGGGACAGAGAGAACCGTCTCGGACATGCACTATGGTTGCGGGACCGTGGAGTCGAATCTCTACTTCTTCTATCACCTCCTCTGCCCCGGCGTCTTCCCTGGCTCTAGTGGGGGCCATTATAGTTGCTTCTTGGTGGAGAGGGTGGTGCTGGTTGGTTATTTCCGGCTGAGCGCCGGCTTCCGTCCGGAGCTTTGTTATGCCAACTCCAAGGAGGGTGTTCATGGCAATGGCCACCGTTCCGGCTTAATCCAGTGTGATTTTCATCATTTCTTCGTCTGTCATTATATCCATTGTGGCGAGGTTCAGCCGAACGCCTTGTATGTCTAGGAGGTGAAATTCTTTCCTGATCCTGCTCCCGACGCCGCTCTTCATCTTCTTCCCTGTGGTGATTCGACTGTCACCGAGTGACGAGGGTTTAACTCATCAATGCCCATTGTTATGGACTTGGGTTTTGGAGAAGCAGGGAGCGCTGTAAGCATCAATCGGCTAGCAAACAAGCACACAGGGGACTCGAAGATTTACCCAGGTTCAGGCCTCGTAGAGGTCCCTACTCCTGCTTGTCTGCTCGTGGAATTAACAGGGAAATCGAACATTACAATGGTGCACAGATGCAATCTGGCGAGGGTTGTGGAAACTAGGGTTGCGTGTGTCCTCCTCGCCACCCCCTCCTAGCCTTTATATAGGTAGGCTAGGTCTCAGGTAGCAGGTCGAGTCGGTTACAGGTTAGGGTTTTCCTCTTTGAACTTTCTATCTTTAGCTTCTTCTTGTTCCTCAAGCAATCGAGAGTCCGTAGGTTACTCGAGTTCTCTGTTTGGGCCTTGGCGACACCATGGGCTTCCACTGTATTTCAGGCCATATATACCAAACTTGAGTACCTGTAGGGTATACCCATGTCAGTAGCCCCCGAGTGTCCAGTGGAATCGCAGATTCGACTGGGGACTTTATGAAGCCTTTCGAGTGCATGAATGAGTATATTTTCGACTGCTCTGTTTGTGTCATAGGGATTATTGATGTGCGTGCCTGATTTAACCAATGTATCGGTATTAGTTAACTACCTTAGGGTAAAACAACTCAATCAACTCAAACTCGAGTCCCCGGACTCGAGTCCGGAAAAGTGCTGGTGTAATTTGACTGAAGCCACGGAGGTCTTACAGGAGTTGAATTCCAGTATATGGGTGTGAGCACTCGACGTGTCCGTCAAGGCATGTTCATCTTACCCGTTGGCACGAATATATTTCTGGTAGTGCACAGTAGATGCGTTGCCAGGCCTTATTCAGGTCTTATCTTCATGCTGCAAGCGCGGCATCCAAATTTTGTCATCGCGGAGATGATTCGGGTGGCCCAAGAGACGCAGTCTCTTTGTAGGGAAACATCATGAGATGGTGTCACCATAAGCTTTGAGTGTGGATATTATCGACACACAGTACGATGTACAAATAATCATAGGGTGCGCGACCAGCGCTCCCTATGGGAGTAGCCCCCGAGTGCCTGGTTGAGTCAAAGACTCTGGCAGGGACTAGAGAACTTTTGCGACTGATGTCGTCTTTTGTTTGCTTGTTTTAGTCGAATTTATTGCCAGAGCTCCCTATGGGAGTAACCCATGTCCATAGTCGAATCGTGGATTCGAGTGGTTGGGTATTCTTTGAATATCCATATTCCTGCAGAAGAGAAAAAGAAAAATCGTAGGGTGCGCGACCAGCGCTCCCTATGGGAGTAGCCCCCGAGTGCTTGGTGGAGTCGAAGACTCGAGCAAGGACTAAAGTAGTCGAAGTATTCTGCTGCTCAAATTTGGATGACATCAGTGCTGACGATATGATGACCTCAGTTGCCCGCGTGAGCGGGTTTGACGGGACATGATGAGCGGTGGGTCCCATTTTCTAACTCTAACTTGATAGGGCGTGCGTAATCTCTGTTTTAACTGTGCCTCCTCGATTTCCATGCATAATGGGGGTAGTGGGGGACGGTTCACGCTTCGGGTCCTCCACGTGTCGATCCCGATGAACGCCACGTGTCTGGTAGGGTTTTTCCTGGCCATTGGATTGCATCTTCTAGGGGGGTAAGTAGCAGTGCTGTGACGGTAATTTTTCACATCTGCTCCTCTGCCTTTGCCTCGTCGCCATTGCTGTTACTCCTTTGCTCCTTTGTGTTCCTCTTTTCTTGCAGCGCTGGACCAGCTCCGCGTATTCCCCAGTTACTTCCTCCGGTAACGCCGCCACCGTAAGATGGGGAAGAAGAAAGGAGGTGCCGTGGCTGATTCCGCCGCCGCCACTGTTGCTGCCAAGAAGAAGGGTGCTCTGCCCCTGCGGGCACCCGCACCGCCGTCACCAGAAAGAAGAAGGGAGCGGGCACTCGTGTCACCAATGGCGCGTGGCGCGCGTCCATGATCAAGTCTTTTGAGCTCCGTCTCCTACACCAGGATGGAGTTCTATCTTCCGCAGTCGCTGACGCGCGCGTCCCTGGTGGTGAGGTAATCCCTTCTCCTCCTACCAGTTTTCGGGTGATGTTCCTAGCGTTTTGATCATCCGTGGTCTTTCGCTGGCCCTGCATCCTTTCTTCAGAGGCCTTCTCTGTTTCTATGGGATCCAGCTGCGTCAGCTGTCCCCCAACTCCATCCTTCATGTAGCTTGCTACATTACTCTTTGCGAGTGCTGGCTCGGAATCGAGCCGCACTTCGGTCTTTTCAAACGTCTCTTCAAGATAAAGCGTCAGTCGGCGTCTGGCTCCGTAGTCTATGATGTAGGCGGCTGCGGTATCCACGTCGACTCCTCCGCCATGTACTTCGACATCAAACTCATGGCATCGGTCCAAGGGTGGAGGGACAAGTGGTTCTACATCCGTGACCAGAAGGCCGACGGAGACCACTTTGGACTCGCGCCTTTCGATCCCGCGACACCTTGCAAGAGGAGGCGCTCCTGGAAGAATGTAGTGATGCCCGGCGAGTCCATGGAGATAGATGTGTTGTACGAGCGTGTCTGTGACCTCGAGAGTCGCATGGGAAAAGAGGAGGGAGGTTGCGCCCTGATTCGCACATGGCTGTGCCGTCGCGTCCAGCCCCTGCAGGCCAGAGTCCACCATGTGTTCCAGTGGGCTGGCGCGGACGATGCCACTCGCGTATCTGCCGATGGCATTTCCGCGAGTGAGGTAGATAACAGGGTGTGAGTACTCACCAAGTACACTGTCAAGGATGTGCTCCCAAGTGAACCAGTCGTGCCTCTCTTCGATGCTGCAAATCCTCCTCCTGAGGTATGGTTGTGCTACGAAGTAGCTTTATTTGTCGAATGCTTCTCTTTTCTTGACTTGTACTAACTTGTTTGTTGTATGCAGGATTGGAGTGTGTCACCCTGTATGCCCCCTCTTCCCGAGGGGGTTATTCCTCGTGAAGCCTTGGAAGAGGACGAGTCGGAGTCGACCGTCCCATCTGATGTGGAGGAGGAAGCCCCCGTGTTGAGTAGTACGGACACTCACAAGCGTTAGCACAGCGAGGATTCGATGCATCGTCTCCTTCGACTCTGGAAGGTGCAGCTGTTGGTGCAGAGTCGCCGATACCTGCCGTTCCTGTGAGTGCCGTGGCGCCATCTTCTTGCAAGAAGATGCGACTGCCGAAGGAGTCGTTGTCAGAGTCGGGGGATCAAACCTTCGATTTTGACAAGTTTGATTGGTAAGTATGAGTCTTCCTTCTGGTTCTTCTTTGGAGTTGCATTTTCTTGATGTTAGTTTTGTTGTGCAGTCAGCCGGTGTCGTCATCTTCTGGTGACGTCCAATTTTTGAAAGAACCTGGAGTCGCGACCTCTAAGGCTAAGAAAGTGGTCGAGCACACTCCTTCTCCTCCCTTGGCGGCCCACTTCGGACATAATTCATCAAGTTCTCCCCATGATGTGGAGCATCAGATGGTTATCCGGACGACTGCGCGTCAATCAACCTCGGAGTCATTGGAGGATCATGTATGTGTAGCATCACTTCTTCTGATTTTGCAGTCGAATTTTTCATCTATGCCATCTGCTGACCCTTTACTATTTTTTGTCACAGCTCATTGTGAAGGAAGCCGCTCATCTGGCAGAGCAGGTTCTTGCGATGGGTCATCAGCATGCAATGCTAGACAATCGCCATCGTGCGGTTGAAAGTGAGTGTTATTTACCTTTTATTCTGTATCCTTGTGATATATTCGACTGACGGTTTATTTTTGTTTGTCCCACAGCTGAGCATAATGCACTCCTTCGCGACGCCGCTTCCCTTGATAAAACGCTCACCGTGGCGGTGAAGGGCCGCGATGAGGCAATCGCAGCACAGAACAAATAGTAGAAACGCGAAGAGGATCTGCGCGCCTCCCTCGCAGCTAGGGAGAAGTTGTTTGAAGAACAGATTTTCTCGATTGCCAAGGCCCTCTCAGGTATTCCCTTGTCTGGATTTTCGTCGTGTCCCTTCTTTCGAATCTGTTACTATGTTGACTTTTGTGCCAATGCTTGATTTTTTTGTAGATGCCAGTGGTCCGAGCTTTGACCCCCAGTCACTCTGTCGTGATGATGCTCTGGCGGGTGCCATCTCGGCAGTCGAGGATCGCAGTGCTGCTGTTCAGGGGACGCTCACCAAGGCCAAGGGCATGCTCAGTCGCCTCCATGAGGAGCTAGCGCCCAAGGCTAAGTTAATCGAAAACATGGATGAGCTGGTGGAGTCCCTTGCTGGAGGCATTCCTGCGAGCTTCAAGAACTTACTCCGTGCGGCTGGCGCTTCAATGTCACTCGCGATGGTTCAAGCCCATGGAGTTAAGGTTGATCCTGCAGCGGTCTCCAAGGCGATGCCTGTCAGCACGGATGGCCAACAGGCAGTCTTTGCTCCTTTCGCAACTGCTTGTGGCAAGTACGGGCCACAGCTGATCAATACAGTTGCGAAGTACTCTAAGGAGCTGCAACGAGCAAAGAAGGCGGCGAAGGCTGCGACGTCAAGGGCCGGTGGAAAGTCTGTGGCGTCTGATACTGCCACAGACTCGATGAGGCCCCCAAAACCGAAGTCCAAGTCGAAGAAGCCAGTTGCTCCTCAGTAGTCGTGTCTATAATAGTTAAATAGCTTATTTCTTTTGTCTGGAACATGCCTTTCGGCGAGTGTATCTGATGATACTTTATTATGCTTGAATGCACTCGAGTCTTTTGTCTATGCATCACCTTAGTCTTCTTAATTTCTCTTGCTTGACTTGTGATAGGGCACATCGAGTGGTCTTTTGAGTGAACCTCGGAATACGCCACCCCCTGATGGTACTTTGGCGCAGTCGCACTCAAGGGTGGATGAGCTGTCTCTGCTCTCGTGACTCCGCGACCGCGTGAAGCAGTTGGAGCGCGAACTGCCTGTGCTCCGTGGTAATGCAGATGTATGGAAGTCGAGGGCGGAGAAGACCGTCGCCCGAGAGAAATATCTGCTAGGGGAGGTGACGCAGCTGGGCGAACAGTTTAAGTGTTAGCTCTCTTCTTCCTTATCTTTTCCTTGTAGTTGCTCGCAGTAGTTCATTGTCTTCTTATTTTGCTTTTGCTTGCTATAGTTTTCAGTGCACGCCATCCGCAGGATGAGAAGGATAGGGTTGCCATTCAAATGAACGACCTGACCCAAGAGCAGCTTCAGGCGAGTGGATACTTCTGGGTGGATCATGATCATGCAATCGCACTGGCGACCCTGCAGGATCGTGCTTGAAGAATATTTACCAGACGATGTTCCCGTTGGATATCGTTCCCTCGAGCCTGCTGGCCCTTCTTGCCAAGTTTCAAGATTTGAATGCCGTCCGCGAGTGTGTACGGCAACAGTTAGTGGCTGGTGCCAAGGATACTCTGTCGCTGGTGTGACTACACAGGCCTGATGTGGATGTTGCAGCAATTGCGGCCGGACCGCCAGCACCGCCAGCAGGTTCGACTTGGAACATGGTTCCTCACTACCAGGCAGTGGATCGTCCAACGGAGGAAATCGTCGACTTCTTTGAGGAGCAGACCAACGTTCCTTTGCTGCAATAGTAGTTTAGTTTGTATCCTGCACATAGTTGGACTAGTGTTGTAAAGTTCATATATATGTTGTGTATAATGTATTAACATTGATGTATATAAAGAGCTTGTTAGCGTTTTGCGAGTGCGTTGCACTATGCGATTCCCTTTTGTTAGCCTGCCTTGTCTTTATCTCAGCCTCTTGCCAACCTGTCAGGTGCGTTGCAACTGGGTTGGTGTGTGTCAAGGGTTTCGATTTATGTGTCAACTACTCAGGATATCGCGTTAGTTCGTAGAACGGATGTGTATAGGGTGGCGCATCCCCCGAGTGGATATTTTGCAGAAATAAAAGGAACACAGAGTTTTGGGGCACTTAGCTTTATTCATTGGCAGGATAGTACGGGGTACAATGTGTGGCTAAGTAGCCTTGGCTGAGTAGCCTTATTTGCAATATAAAAATAAAAGACGACTAAGGGTAGAAGCATCATAGCTGCGCGACATTCCAGGGGTTGGAGTACGCGAATCCTGTGTCGAAATCTTTGAGGCGATAGGCGCCACCTAGGATTACTTCTGTAATCACGTATGGTCCTTCCCAGGGGGACTCGAGCTTGAGGTGCCCTTGCTGTTTCAGTCGCAGGACTAGGTCTCCTTCAACGAAGGACCTGGGGCATAGCCTTCTACTGTGGTAGTTGCGCTGGTTCTGCTGGTAGATCGTTGATCTTTCAGCAGCGATTTCTCGTGCCTCGTCAAGGAGGTCGACGGAGTCTTCGAGTGCAAGAGTTGAATCCTGCTCACTGTAAGCGACCACTCGTGGTGCTTTGTACCGTACCTCCGCGGGTAGCACCACTTCGACACAGTGCACCATCAAGAACGGGGTGTACCCCGTGGCACTGTTTGGAGTTGTGCGTAGGCTCCAGGGTACTGATTGCAACTCGTCTGGCCAGCAGCCTGCGGCTTGCTCTAGTGGCCTGAGGACTCGCTTTTTTATGCCGCCGCAGACGATCCCGTTGGCTTTTTCGACCTGACCATTAGTCTATGGATGTGCCACAGAGGCATAGCTTACGTTGGTTCCCAGATTCTCGCAGAATTCTTGGAACTCTTTGGATGTGAACTTTGTCCCATTGTCCGTGATGGTGTTGTGTGGTACTCCAAAGCGATAGACGATGGACTTGAAGAACTTGACTGCGCTGTATCCTGACTGGTTATGCACTGACATGGCCTCTATCCACTTGGTGAATTTGTCGACTGTGACCAGGAGGTAGACGTATCCTCCTCGTGAGGACTTTGGGAGCTTGTCGACCATGTCGAGTCCCCATTATGCGAAGGGCCAGGCCAATGGAATTGGCCAGAGTTCCGCACCAGGTGCATGTGGCTTGTCCGCGAATCGCTAGCAAGCGTTGCACTTTTGGACGACGTCCTTGGCGTCACGCATGGCCGTAGGCCAGTAGAATCCAGCTCGTAGAGCTTTGGCGACGAGGGCTCGACTGCCAGCGTGGTGTCTGCAAGTCCCCTCATGGATGTTGAGTAGAACAGCTCTTCCATCGGCATTGGAAATGCATCACTGGAGTACTCCTGTGATGCTACGTTTGTACAGTTTGCCGTTGATAACAGCGAATTCTTTGGATCGCCGCGCAATGTGCCGTGCATCAGTCGAGTCGTCCGGTAGCCTTTTGCTGAGAAGGTACACGATGTACGGTTGAGTCCAAGATGGCTCGATCATCATGAGCTCATTGGTCCCTCGAGTCCCGTGTCAAGCTCCAGGTCGTCGAGTGTTGTTGGCTCATTCGGTGGCACAGCACCCGAGTCCGTTGTTGCGCTTGTTTTCTTCTCTGCAACCTTTGGCTTGATGGAGCGTTCACAGATGCGCTCGAGAAATACCCCGGGTGGTATGGGGGCATAGGTAGAGCCAATGTTGGCGAGTGCGTCCGCCTCTTCATTGCTTTCGCGGCCTATGTGCTGCAGCTCACAGCCATCGAAGTCCCCTTCTAGTGTGTCGTAGAGGTCATGGTAGGCGATCATATTGTCGTTCCGTGCGTCACACTCATGCATTGTCTGGTTGACGACCAGCTTGGAGTCGCCGTATATTATGAGCCTCTTGGTGCCGCAGGCTTTTGCCATCCTCATCCCGTGTAGCAGGGCTTCGTATTCAGCTTCATTGTTGGAGGCGGTGAACTGCGTTCGCAGGATATATTTCAGCTTGTCTCCCTAGGGCGATGTCAGTGTGACACCTGCACCAGCCCCATCCTTTCGCTTGGATCCGTCGAAGTGCATTGTCCATAGGTAGGACATATCTTGTTTTTCAGGGAGCTGGTTCTCCATCCAGTGCACGAGGAAGTCAGGGAGAACTTGCGACTTGATTGCGTCGCGTTTTTCATATGTAATGTCTCGTGGAGACAGCTCTATCGCCCAAAGCGCGACTCGTCCGGTGACGTCGGGATTGTTGAGGATATGCCTAAGCGGGGCGTCATTGACTACCACGATTGGGTGTTCCTGGAAGTAGTGGCGCTGTCGCCGGGCTATCATGAAGATGTCGTATGCCAACTTCTGGTAGTGCGGGTACCGCTGCTTAGTTGGCGTGAGTACCTTGCTGAGGTAGTAGACTGGGCCCTGTACCTTGTGGACTTTGTTTTCCTCGGCCCGTTCTACCATGAGCACCGTGCTGACCACCTGATTGGTGGCGGAGATGTATAGCAACAGTGGTTCCCTTTCACGTGGGGTCATGATACATTGCAAATGTATATATAATTTTTGATCTTCCATGCTTGGTTTTATCCACTTTCTTGTGTTTTGTTCCAACTTTGGAGTACTTTTCATATGATTTCTTGGACTAACCTATTAACAAGAGACATAGTGCCAGATGCCTGTTTTCTGCTGTTTTTGGTTCCAGGAAAGTCAGAAAATGAATATTCTCGGAATTGGACGGGACAAAACCCAAAGTGCCTATTTTTCCGGAAGGGATCAAGTGCCAGAATACGAGACGGGGAGGGACCAGGGGCCACCACACCACCTGGCCGCACGTCCCAGCCTGGCCCGCGCCAGGGGGTGGTGAGGCCAGCCCTAGCACCCCCTCGGCCTCTCCTTCCGCCTATAAGTTGCCCTCGGGACGAAAACCCTAAGTACCCGATCAAAAATCCACGAAAGAGTCTGTAGCTGCCGTCATCTCCATCCCTAGATCGGGAGGGATCTGAAGCTCTTCCCGGCACCCTGCTGAAGAGGGGAATTCACCCTGGAGGCCTTCTTCATCACCATGAAAGCCTCCGGTGTGATGCGTGAGTAGTTCATCCTTGGACTACGGATCCATGTAGTAGCTAGATGGCTGGTTTCTCCTCCTTTGTGCTTTCATGTTTAGATCTTGTGAGCTCAGTTCATGATCAAGATCATCTATTTGTAATTCATACATGTTGTGTTTGTGGGGATCCGATGGATATTGAGATGCTATTTCAGATTGATTATTGATTCTATCATGTCTTTGTTATTTGAGATCTTGCATGCTTTCTGTTGTTAGTAGCTATCTTGGCCAAGTAGATGCTAGCAACTCCAAGAGTTAGTATGTATGCTCGATAGTGGGTTCATGCCTCTGGTAATCTGGGGAAGTGACAGAAGTCTCTAAGGTACTAGATGTGTTGTTGATACTAGGGAGAAAACAACGATCCTTTGTTCATAGAACAATCATATTGTTTACTTTACAAGCAGTTCGTAAAGCAATAATCTGTTGCTTGCAACTTAATACTGGAGGGGGTTTGGATGATAACCTGAAGGTGGATTATTAGTCATAGATGCAATTGGATGGCGGTCTATGTATTATGTTGTAATGCCCAATCAAGTCTCAAAGGAGTCAAGATGATTAGTATATGCATGTATTTCTTTCTCGGTGTTTGTCAATTGCCCCGCTGTAATTTGTTCACCCAGCATGTTATCTATCTAAGGAGAGCCACCTCTAGTGAACTATGGATCCCGGTCCTTGTGTTTTACATACAATCTACAATCTTTTACTGCTTTGTGTTTACTTTCTGCAAACTTCTACTTCTTTCCATTCGATACTTTAATCCTTTGTTTTCCGCAAAACACGGTGAGATTGACAACCTCATCGCAAGTTGGGGACAAAGTTCTGTGGTTGTGTTGTGCAGGTCTCCACGTTGCTACTAGCACCGGTAGTGCGCCCTGCAAAAGCTCAGCTAGTAACACCTTTGAGGTGTTTCCTTGCTCCTACTGGTTCGATTAAACCTTGGTTTCATAACTGAGGGAAACTTGCTGCTGTGCTCATCATACCTACCTCTTGGGGTTCCCAACGAGCTCTACATCAACTACCATCAAGCATTTTTCTGGGCGCCGTGCATTGAGCCATCAAGCATTTTTCTAGCGCCGTTGCCGGGGAGTCAAGGACATCTTCATAAGGGGAGTCCCTCATAACCAATCTCTTTACTTTGTTGTTTTTGTTTTGCTTAGTTTTCTTTTTGCTTTGTTTGCATGTTTTGTTCTTCAAAAACACAAAAAAAAATAGTTCTACTTGTTTCCTTTCTTATTTGAAAAACACAAAAAGTTAAGTCTCCTTTAGTTGTCACCTCTTCCTTAGCTCACCATGTTGGTCCCCAAATTCACTCTGAAAGACCTTTCAATTGGTAGTGGTTCTATAATTGGGAAAGATAACATTGAAGAATTCTTTAATCATGTTAGTAAGCATGAAGAAACTGAGGATAAATCCCTTGTAGAACTTGCTCCAAATTATGAGATTGCTGCAGCTTCTTTAATTCACATGTTAGAAGCTAGCTTTGTTAACCTCAACCCCTTAATGCAAGTAATATTTCTTAATCTTAAAGAAATTGAGGATCCTGAAAAGAGGGATTTCATTTTAGAAACTTTGTTTAAGGAGTTCTATGATGTTGCCAAGGAAGCTAGGAAAGTCTTTGAACGTTTCAATATGCTAGGCTCATGTGTAGATGTTGTTGGTACACGAGAAAAAATGAACAAAACCGAACCTAATGGGGAGGAACCTAAGATACCAACACCCTTTAAACTAGTGGCAATACATGATGCCATAGAAAAGAATCTTGATTGGATTGTTCCTGCAAACCCTTTTGATGAGAATAGTGAACCTACGAGCATTGAGAGAGGATCCTCTAGAACTTATTTGGATGATATACCTTGCCTTGTTGAAGATATTTCTGGTATTAATCTTAATGATTCTTCATTTGAGAACACTTGATTCTTTCTTTGCTTCTTATGCCTAACTTAAAGGCGTTAAAGAAAAGTACTTGTTGGGAGATAACCCAAGAGTTTTAGATGAGTCTTGGAAGTTATTACCTCTGTAATAACCTCTCCTTATCCTTTTTATTTGCTTTTTGTGCCAAGAGTAACCTCTAATGAGAGAGAAGTAATGATTGGGAAAGTTGCTGTCCCGAAACAGATTTTTGAGCTTCACCGTAAAAATTTCTGAGAGAGCTCTGTATGTCGGATTGAGATCTAATGTTTTGTGCCTCTGCCCCAGGTTGTTATCTAACGTTCTTTAGTTCAACACTTTTTGATTTGAGCAACAGAAGGTCTTCGCAAAAATTCGTCTTTACCTGCTGGTCTGTTTTGACAAATTTCTGCCATTTTCTGCATTTGCTTCTTATTAGTTCCTTCTTGAGTTCCTTTGGGGAATTGAGATTTTTGAGGGAAATGCTACAGTAGCTAGTGTTCTAATGGAAGTTTATTAGGTGTTAGAACTGAACCTTGAGACTTATTTATCTTAAGTGCACTAATGTTGCTAATGAGATTGTGTGAAGTTTTGTATGAAGGAAAAATTTCAGGTGTATGGAAGGAACGAGTAATGAGATAAAGGATGGACTAAAGCTCAAGCTTGGGGATGCCATGCGTGTCACCCCAAGAAATATCCAAGAAGTACAAGCATCAAAGCTTGGGGATGCCCAAGGCATCCCCCTTCTTCATTAATAAAAATTCCAGGTTTCTTCCAAACGCTTCATTTTTATTGTTTCATGCACAGTTGTGTTTTTCTTGGAGCGTCTTGTTTTTCGTTTTTGTTTTGGTTTTTAGTTTGGTTGGTTTGCTTAGTTTTCTGAATAAGTTGGTTGGACCCCCTCTTTCACACATTGGTTTGCAATTAGTTTGGTTTGGTTTGGAAAAGAGTAGGAAAATTTCATACTTATGTGGTAAAAAGAGCTCGTTCTTGACTGTGGCTATGCTTTGTCATGCCATGCTTGATATTGTTTTGGCTTTATTCTTAGTATTCTTTTCTGTAGCATGACTTGTTATAAACAATTGAGATTGCTTAATGTGCCTTGGATGAATCCTGCGTTGTTTTAGCATATTAAAGCATAGTATAGTGGTATTCTCCTTTGATGCTTTATTTGGATTGACTTGGCACATGCTCACACCATGTTATGACTATCACAAGTCACCATAAACCTTTATGATCCTTTAGTTTTCAACTTTTAGTATCACTTTATGCTTTGGTCAATGATGTTTTGTCGCTCTGCATGATTATGGCCATTATTGCTCTCTTAGTTTGTCGCTCCCAGTCTTTTGCTAGCCTCCACAACAAAGTATGAGTTCCACTCATGCATACAACTCCCTAAACCAAGTTATTCCAAAGAGTCCACCATACCTACCTACTATCTTATGCTATTCCAAGTATATTCATGCTTTTGTTTACCTTCCTCTTGTTATGAGAAAACTAGTGATTAAAGATCTCACGAACTTGATGGCACACTTTACTTTACTTGTCCTTAATAAACTTGAAACATTGTGTCGTCTATGTTGTATATGCTTGCACTTATTTGTTGGGAATTAGCATAACCATGCTTTCATGGGGAACGCTTTCAACATTGCACTTGGTACTTGTACCTAGTTGATATCATGCTCTTTTGTATATGGATGTCGTCGGTGTGAAATGAAAGGGGAGTTTGTATTCCATGGAGTAATGTATATGTGTTAGAGAAACGCCTGGGCCGCTGGTCTAATTCATGCTGGCATGGTGGAAACCTGCAGCGTAATCATAATGAGCTGTCTATGAAGCATTCTTCTTATAAAAAAAGGAGTCCTGTATTGAGAAAAAAAGAGAAAAAAAAGAGATACTATGAAAAGAGGAAAGAGAGAAAAAAGCACCATATTCCCATGGTAAATAAGAAGAATGCTGAGATGCTCGTTGTCTGCTTGCCTTGTCATTTTGATATGGGGATTCTTCTGTATCATCGGGCAAGGGGTACCCGTTAGTGGTTCTCAATGATACACATGTACTTACAATGACAAGAACTTACCGGTGACTAAACTTGAGTAGCATGAGGAGCGGCCCTCGTATACAAGAGACATGAGATTTCTGACTTATACTTCGTTAAGCATGTACACCATAGTTTGTTCACTTTAACCTTAATCACTTCAAGATGCTTATGATAGGGGCAATGAGAGCTGAAAGCTATAAGTACCATAATTTTTTGGAAGCTCTTAACGAGACTTGAATCCCTACTTCCTTTTACAAGAGGCCTTTCTTCCACCATTATATTGAGTCTCCACCTTCTATCTTTATGCACCTACTTTGAGAGCATAGTGGCCATTCTTAGTTCTATGTTCATTGTCCCAAGACTAGTTGATTGATGCATAACTTGTTTTTGCTTGTTTGAAACTATTGTATCTAGTCACTCTTATGAACTTTGAAGGTGTCCTATGCATTTATATTTGCTACTCTATTGAGGGACAAGCTGAATACTTTTATGCTATGTTTTCTTTATGTGAAACAAACAAACGTCTTGCAAAGCATGTTATTCATGAATCTTTTGTTTGTGCCTTTTCATGTTGCATCATAGTTTCTTTGCATATTACTAGAACTTTGTCTTTCATGTTATGATTGAAGTACTATGATCCCAGCCTTGAATGTTTTGCAAATACTTTGATCAAGTCTTTGATGGTTCATGTCACCTCAAAAATTATTTCTTTTTATCACTTACCTACTCGAGGACGAGCAGGAGTTAAGCTTGGGGATGTTGATACATTGCAAATGTATCTATAATTTTTGATGTTCCATGCTTGGTTTTATCCACTTTCTTGTGTTTTGTTCCAACTTTGGAGTACTTTTCATATGATTTCTTGGACTAACCTATTAACAAGAGCCACAATGCCAACTGCCTGTTTTCTGCTGTTTTTGTTTCCAGGAAAGTCAAAAAATGAATATTCTCGGAATTGGATGGGATAAAACCCAAAGTGCCTATTTTTCCGGAAGGGATCAAGTGCCAGAATACGAGACGGAGAGGGACCAGGGGCCACCACACCACCCGGATGCACGACCCAGCCTGGCCCGCGCCAGGGGGTGGTGAGGCCAGCCCTGGCACCCCCTCGGCCTCTCCTTCCGCCTATAAGTTGCCCTCAGAACGAAAACCCTAAGTACCCGATCAAAAATCCACAAAAGTGTCTGTAGCCACCGTCATCTCCATCTCTAGATCGGGAGGGATCTGAAGCTCTTCTCGGCACCCTGCTGGAGAGGGGAATTCACCCTGGAGGCCTTCTTCATCACCATGCAAGCCTCTGGTGTGATGCGTGAGTAGTTCATCCTTGGACTACGGATCCATGTAGTAGCTAGATGGCTGGTTTCTCCTCCTTTGTGCATTCATGTTTAGATCTTGTGATCTCAGTTCATGATCAAGATCATCTATTTGTAATTCATACATGTTGTGTTTGTGGGGATCCGATGGATATTGAGATGCTATTTCAGATTGATTATTGATTCTATCATGTCTTTGTTATTTGAGATCTTGCATGCTTTCCGTTGTTATTAGTATTTATGCTCGATAGTGGGTTCGTGCCTCTGGTAATCTGGGGAAGTGACAGAAATCTCTAAGGTACTAGATGTGTTGTTGCTACTAGGGAGAAAACAACAATCATTTGTTCATAGAACAATCATATTGTTTACTTTACACGCAGTTCGTAAAGCAATAATCTGTTGCTTGCAACTTAATACTGGACGGGGTTCGGATGATAACCTGAAGGTGGATTATTAGTCATAGATGCAGTTGGTTGGCGGTCTATGTATTATGTTGTAATGCCCAATCAACTCTCAAAGGAGTCAAGATGATTAGTATATGCATGTATTGCTTTCTCGGTGTTTGTCAATTGCCCCGCTGTAATTTGTTCACCCAGCATGTTATCTATCTAAGGAGAGCCACCTCTAGTGAACTATGGATCCCGGTCCTTGTCTTTTACATACAATCTACAATCTTTTACTGCTTTGTGTTTACTTTCTGCAATCTTTTACTTATTTCCATTTGATACGTTTAATCCTTTGTTTTCCGCAAAACACGGTGAGATTGACAACCTCATCGCAAGTTGGGGACAAAGTTCTGTGGTGGTGTTGTGTAGGTCTCTACGTTGCTACTAGCACCGGTAGTGCGTCCTGCCAAGGCTCAGCTAGTAACACCTTTGAGGTGTTTCCTTACTCCTACTAGTTCGATTAAACATTGGTTTCATAACTAAGGGAAACTTGCTACTGTGCTCATCATACCTTCCTCTTGGGGTTCCCAACGAGCTCTACATCAACACCGCCATCAAGCATTTTTCTGGGCGTCGTGCATTGAGCCATCAGGTCACCAGTACTAGCGAGGTGGACAGTAGGCGCTTGAGGTCTTTGAATGCTTCTTGTGCCTCGTTGGTCCACTCGAACTTGTCAGCTTTGCGGAGAAGTTGGTAGAAGGGTAGTGCCTTTTCGCCCATTCGAGTGATGAATCGACTGAGCGCCGCAATTCGTCCGGCCAGCTGCTGGACACCTCTTATGTTCTTCGGCTTCTCCATGGCCCGTATGGTTTTTATTTTATTCGGGTTCGCCTCGATCCCTCTCGCGGAGATAAGATACCCGAGTAGTTGCCCAGATGGTATGCCAAAGGCGCACTTGTCCAAATTGAGCTTGATCCGGTAGTGGTCGAGGTTGGTGAAGGTTTCGCGCAAGTTATCGATTAGCGAGGCTTCCTCTTTGGTCTTCATTACTATGTCGTCAACATAGACATGGATGTTGCGACCAAGTTGGTTTTTGAGGCAGGCCTGCATGCACCGCTGATAGGTGGCTCCTGCATTTTTTAGCCCGAAGGGCATTGTGTTATAGCAGAACACACCGAAAGGCGTTATAAATGTCGTTTTCTCTTGATCCTCCTCCTTCATTCAAATCTGATTGTAGCCTGAGTAGGCGTTGAGGAAGTAGAGGCGCTCACATCTCGTGGTGGAGTCGATGATCTAGTCAATTCGTGGTAGCGGAAAGTGGTCCTTTGGGCAGTGCTTATTCAGAGAGGTGAAGTCCACGCACATCCGCAGGATATCCGTGTCCTTTTTTGGTACTAGCACCGTGTTAGTGAGCCAAGTTCTTTCCTTAATCTCACGTATGAATTTGGCGTCGAGGAGTCTGTTGATCTCCATTCTGACTGCCTTTGCTCTTGGTTCGGACAGTCGCAGAATTGTTTGTTTGACTGGCCTTGCGTCTGGGTGATGTTGAGTGCGTGCTCGGCGAATTCCCTGGGAACTCCTGGCATGTCCGCTGGACACCAGGCGAAGATTTCCCAGTGCTCACGGAGGAATTCGATGAGCGCGAGTTCCTATGCGGGACTCAAGTTGTTGGCGACGAGGGCCGTCTTGGCGGGGTCCGTTGGGTGGACCTGAACTTTCTTTGTGTGCACCGATGAGTCAAAGGAGAGGTCGAGTGAACTTGGCCTGCTCAGGGGAGGCAGATTGTTGTCTGTCGACTCCTTCAGTCTCGCGAGTTCTTCCTGCATGCTGAAGGACTGGGAAATTCTGTTGAATTCCCTGTCGCAACTTTCGGACCTTTCGAAGCTCCCGTTGATTGTGATGACGCCATTAGGGCCTGACATTTTCATCTGCAGATAGGCGTAGTGCGGCACCGCCATGAACCTAGCGAACGCGACATGTCCGAGGATGCAGTGGTACTGCGAGGGCCAGTCGACGATTTCAAAGTCGATGCGCTCGTGTCGAACGTTTTTTGACATGCCAAAGATGACGTCGAGGTTGATTTTGCCGAGGGGGTATATGCCCTTGCCTAGGACGATGTCGTGGAATGTTGTGTCCGAGGCCTCTAGGCAGGTCAGAGGGACCCTCATTGCTCGCAAGGTACTCGCGAACATAAGGTTGATGCCGCTTCCGCCGTCCATGAATACGCGACTCATGTCGAAACCTCCAATTTGTGCCTCGAGTAGGAGGGGACAGTGGCCTGGACGAGGTACTTGGCGCAGATGATCGCGCTTGTCAAAGGTGATGCAGGAGTCGCTTCCACTGAGGTACTCAGTGGTAGATGGTAGCGAGTTTGTTGCCAGATTTACTTGGTGAGTGATAGCTTTTTGCACCCGGTTGGAGGGGCGACCCTTTTGGATCATCATGGTGCCCATGGCCTATGGGTACGGCTCGCCTCTGTGACGCTGGTCAGGCGCAGCTACGTTTGGCGGTGGACCGGGTGGTGGTGGAGGAGCTCCATGTGCCACAGCGCCTGGGGCAGCTCCGTAGCCCCTGTTGACTGCGTCATGATTCATCCGAGCCAGGCCCTCATGGAGTTTGAGGAACTCACGGCAGTCTTTGAGGAGGTGGCTAGATTTCTTTTTGCCATCATGCTTGTCGATGTAGAAGTGTACGGTGCATGGTCCGGACAGCTTGTCTTCAATGGATGCAGCGGGCGCCTCATCTCGGTAGCCGCTGTTGCGGTAGTGTAGCACCCCGGTAAAACCACTACTAGAAAATCGCTGTGTTTTTGTTTTATGCATGCTCATGTCATCATGCCACATTGCATTTGAGCATCGTCATCATCATGCATTTGTTTGCCTAAAATTATTTTCTAAAATTCTATCTTTGTTTTCTAAATATTCCTATCTTTATTTCAAATCAAAACCCCGGTATTTTACCGATATTTTGTTTGTCTAAAAACACTTTTGCAAAAGTCTTTTAAAATTAATTAAATAAAAATATTTTGTCCGGGGAGGCAGTCCAGCTGATTAGGATAAAGGCCCAACTGGCCAAACCGCCTACCACCCGGCCCAAAAGAAAGCCCTAGTCTAAACCCACCTAACCAAACCCTAATCCCTCCAACCTGTGCCGCCGCCACCACCTAGCCTAGCACACACTCACCCGCAGTGCAAGCACGCAACACGTGCATGGTGCGGTCGGCCCCATCCCACCGATCAACCCGATCGCAACCACCTCTTCCCCTGGACCAAACGCGCTTATCCTGGCCACCCCTAACATGTTGGCCCTACGTGGAGTCGACGCGGTCGCCAACCCGCCAGCCCTGACCCACCCCACCCCACGTGACCCTGGCCCCACCTCCTCGCTCGCCTTCCCGTGACCCAGTGCCCCCGCAAACAGCATCGTGCTCTCCTTCCTTCCCCTGCCTTGAGTGCTCCCTCCCTAATCCCAGGCACCGCCGCCTCCATCGTCTTCCCCGCCGCCAGCAGCCGCCACCCCGCAGGCTTCCGCGAGCTGCCGTAGGCACGACCTCGCCGGCCTCCTCCTCTATAGACAAGCCCCTCCGCCCCGCCTCGATCCTCTTCTCGCCGTTCTCCCCCTAACGCCACCCTTCTCGTCGCCCTCCTGCGAGCCCGTGCACCGGCCACCCGGTGAACCTCGTCGTCCGCCCCGCTGGTGTTCCGTGGCCCTACCATGCGCCTCCTCCCCTACCTCGCGACCTTGGCCTCTGCTCGCTCCACTCGAGCGCCACCGTTGCCCTCGCCACGTCGAGTCGCGTGCGAGGCCGCCCGAGCTCCCCCGTCGACCTTCCCTACTACCTTCCGCCACGGCACGCCCCTCCGCCGCTACTGGAACCTCGATATGTGTCGCCTCAAGCCCCTGCGAGCGGCTGCTCGCCCCCACTCTCTGTCGCTCATGTCGGGCCCATCTCTGGTAGAGCCGCCGCCATGGGTCTTCCTTGCCGGCAATGTTCTCCACCACCGGTGCCTTCCTGGAATCCTCCTCGAGCACGCTCGGAAGCTCTATCCCGGCCCTTCTCTCCTCCGCGTCCCCGCTGCTCGCATCCTACCTCGACCATGGCCGCCATCGGCCATAGTAGACGTCGCTCTACCTCACCGGCGCCTTCCTCGAGCCCCTGTCCTCCAGGCCACGCCGCTGCTAGGGACGCATGCAGCGTCCCCGCGTGGCCTTGCCTCAACACCCTCTAGCACGCGTGCGTCGCTACCACGACCTAGTGCCCCTCGAAGCCTCGCAGGTCCCTGCCCAGGTGTCCCTGTTGTTTGTTTGTTGGAGAGTGGTGTTGGGCTGCTAAAGCCCCGAACCAGAGAACATGCAGTCCAAGTTTGTATCGACAAGATCTTAGTCGGCCCATCCAAGAAAGTTTGACGCCTGAAGATCGTGATGCGGTACCAGAAGACCACAAACACAAGTCCTCCTTCGCCGACGACAAGTTCAATGACACCGGACCTGAACCTCAAGACCTATCTCACAAACTCGAAGACGTCGAGATCCGAGTACGCCTTCACGGATCCGATGACTGAAGGTCTTCTACATGGACGTCAAGATCGCCCACATGGAAAAACCGAAGGCCTTGTTCCTAGATCCGAAGACGGAACCTGGACCTTTCGGCACGCCATATTCTCCCTCCCATACGCCAAGACCTCCGACATGGAACCCCATGACCTCCTTCACGGATCCGAAACCTGGACTCGATCCCCCGAAGATCCCTCCCCCTGAACCTTCTAAGTCCCATGATGTGAGACCCCTTTTCCATTCGAGACCCATATTTTATAATGACATATACTTGTTGCATATAATTGTTCGTGCTTGCATACATGTTCAGTGGTTTGGGGGTATTATGCCGATTCACCTAATAATTAAATATGGAGTCTATATGCAAGCTATTCTAGTCTTATATTGGCTCCATTTAAATTTGCGTAGCGAACCGATGCCATGTTTTGCCTCGTTAAGACAACCTTTAAATTGCGGGGTATCTAAATAACTTGAATCTTCTAACTAATTGTCGGGACCCCGGTTCTGCTTAATATTGCCTAGTTGCACCGCATCTTTGCCATGTCATGCATCATGCCTGATCTTCTGCCATAGTATTAAATAGCGTATCCGTGTTTCTTCTAGTGCTTTGCTTCTTCACGGATTAGGCCGTTGATTGGATGCGAGTATCGACAAGTCCTTCAGATATGTATCTTCGGCAGTGTTTTTCAGGCGAGCATTCTCCCCCTTTCTACCTATTTTGCATTTATAGTCTTTATTTCCTCCTGTTGATCTATTGCTATCCGTGTCGCGATGCTTTAGTGTTCCGTACCAAATATATTCCGTGCGGCCTTTATATTGCCTTGGACACCTCCTATTACCTGTTGTTTGGTAGATAAATGGTCTTGCGAGTCGTAGTCGCTTGCTCAGGTGCGATCCCGTGTCGTGAAGTACCACACAGTTGTTGGAATGTTGTCATATGCTTTACGATGGAGAGGATCATGACTTTAAATACAACTATTAAATTGCTGGGATAACTAATGAAAGAGGCACCGGTGGGCAATATATGCTATTTGGTTTTTCATGTCCACTTGTGTCCCATAGGCCCTGAGTACTTGATACCTGTTCCTTGATTATTCGCACTATCCACATTCGGGAGACCCTATGGATCCCCCTTAGCAAGAGCTTGATTCATTTCTTATTTCTTGGGGCCACAAACTAGTTTGGGGCTTTATTACTATCTTGTATTTATGCCATACTTTACTGCTTTATTTACGATTGTGCGTGGAGCACATGTACTGTTTAGGAATTGCGGAGTGTTTTCGCGGTATCGACAAGCCCAGTCACACTTTCGGGTTCCCAGTCGTTTACAGCCATTGGCGCAAACCTTGGATCCGTCTCAGATCCGTCCAACTTCGTTGCGGGTAGCTTAATGGGGTGGCCCCCTGAAATAATTTATGAATCCTGTGATTGCTTTGTCGTGAAAGCCTGGTTGGGTTTTCATTTGGTTTTTCCGAGGTTGATCGTGTGTGTTGCTATTTGGGCACCCCTGCAGGGTAAATCTTTCTGAAAGCCGTGTCCGCGGTTATGGACAACTTGGAGCACAGTATCTCGATCATAGACAAGCATAACTAAAGTAGTGCTATAAATTTGACTTAATATGTGACTAGTAATCAGTTTCACTATAATGGAATGGACAATAAAAGTGCTAACAACTCGTGGAACTAGGGTGTATCGTGTCGTGTTATACCTGCCTAGTAAGTATCACAACTCCAATGGAATGAAATAAAAGTGCCAACAACTGCTGGGTTTGGGATGTCACATGCTAATTGTACCTGACTAGTAAGTACTGCAACTACAACTGAATGGTTAACTAAAAGTGCCCACTACTTATGCTATCAGGATGACTCATGCTATCTATATCTGACTAGTAAGTTCTTCACCTATAATGGAATGAATAAAACTGCAACCTGTGTGAGTTCCTCGGTTTGACTTCCTCGTTTGGTCAAGAGGGGGAAATGCCAGGATGGGTATGATTGGTGGTAGTATCAGGTTGGTCCCGAATAGGTCTCTATTATCCCTCTCTAATAGCCAACAGTTGCATCGAGTCTCTATAGGTTGTTTATGCATGATGCGCTGCCGCTTCAGTCCACCATACCTATGTAGGTGAGAGCCACCGAATTCTAGCATCGCCGTGTACTGGCCTTAGTACTGACCGCTCCCTTTTTCCTTCGCCCTTTGTCGGCACCCCTTTGGTTTAACAGGTATAAGTTCGACGTCATTAGCAGGGTTACCCTTCCGGCTTGGCCTAGGCAGGGATATGGACGCCATTGGTTATTCTTTAGGGCTCTTAGCCCCATTTGCATCTTATCCGTACTCGGATGTTGTATCGTTTCACGGTGATTTGGATCTTTGTATTGTATATCTGTATTTTTGACTCATGGAGTCGTTGTTGTATATATATGTTTCTGTGGGTTCCATCGTGGACTATTGTGTAATGTTATTACTTCGTTTTCCACCTGCACGCAAGTGCCTGGTGGGCATCTTTGAATCATTTCTATGCGGGTTTGGCGGGAATCGCTAAAATCTGCATAGGGCCGATTCGAGGGTGTTACAGGTTATCGTCGCGTCTTTCGGCGTAGCCAGCTGCAACCATATTGACATCGTCGCGGTCATCGTAGATGCGCATTCGACGTTTGCTTCGGCGGTCGCGTCTGCGTTCGAGTTCTGCTTCCTCGTCGGAGTGAACACGATTCTTCACCGAATCTTCTCCATCAGCCCACCGATTCGCAATTTCCATCAGGTGGTCGATGGTTTTGGGCTTCGAGCGGCCCAGCTCCTCCCTAAGCTCTATGCGGCGAATGCCGCCATTGAACGCGTCGATTGCGCGGTCTTTCGAGATATTTTTTGTGGAGTTCTTGATGATGGACCACCTCTGGATGTACGAGCGTAGTGATTCGCCCAACCTTTGCTGGCAGCACCTCAGCTCTTCGATTGATGTGAGCCTTTTGTAGGTGCGCTTGAAGTTGCACACAAAGCTGTAAACTAGCTCTTCCCAACTGCGAATGGATCCGCATGGGAGGTTGTTGAGCCATGCCCGGGCGGCGCCCTATAGCTGTAGCTGTAGGCATTGCATGGCCGTGCTTCGACTCCCGCCGTGGAGCCTGACAGAGGAGATATGGTCCTCTAACCACATTTTTGGGTCCTGCAGACCGTCAAACTTTGGGTTCTCTGATGGGAGCTTAAATCCCATGGGCATTCGATTTTGCCTGATGGCCTTGCTGAAGCATCTAGCGCCACAAAGCTCCACATCTTCGTCTTCTGAGTCAGTCGACCAGGCACGTCGCGCCCTTGATTTGTCGATTTTACGCTGCGTGATGTCATCACGCGCGTCGTAGTCGTGGTCATGCCGCTGTGAGCAGCGGCGTCGAGACAGGTCGTGACTGTCATCGCTGGATGAGGGCGAGGAATAGCGTTTTGCCAGAGCCTTGCCTTTCTTCGGCTCCGGTATCGGTTCTTTGTCGAGAGCAGCTTCGATTAACCCCAAGCCTGCGATCGTAGATCGGTGCATGGTAGCTCGAGGGTCTCCAGCTGGCGGCTGGTTGTTGAGGAGGTACAGGGTGGCCGACGTTACCGCGGCTTGCGACGTTTTTGGAAGCACGTTGCCACGCGTATCCACCGTCATGGAGCAGAAGTCGAGGACCTATGCGGCTTCTACACGCTCTTGCTCGGTGAGGTGGGCCAGTCGAGATCGCCTCTTGTTAGCGACGTACTCGTTGCACTTGGAGGAGGATCCTCCATGGGAGGAGAGCCTAGCCCGTCGGAGGCTCGACTCGTCTGCCGACTTTTTACACGCCTCGAGTTGCACGATTGTTTGTAGTTGACATTTGTATTCATCTTTCAGGAGCCAATGGTAGCCCATCGGTAGTTCTTGTGGGGATCCGAAAGGCAGAGGGTGGCCTCACAGAGCTTCTCGGCAGCAGGCCCACTCGAGATTGTTGAGCCTGATCACGATGCGTTCGCCAGTTTGCTCGTTCACCATGGTGGGGGGGTCGGCTGCCCCTCCGTTATTGACGGGGGCACCGTTGGTAGGGCCGCCGTTGGGTGGTCCGCCATTGGGTGGTCCGCCATTGGGTATGCCGCCGGTTGGCGGGTCGGCTCCATGGCCACCGTTGCCCGTGTTGTCTCGATTGGCGGAGGAGTCGCCCGTGTTGATGACGGCGCACATGAAGTGGTTGGGGAAGCTGCTGCTCCCACAACTTTCAGATCCGGAACCGTAGGCTCCATCTTCAGTTGCCAGATCACCCAGATCGGATTCGCGACTGTTGTTGCTGACCGTATTCTCGACTGCTGTCGAGGCATTGAGCTCACTGAGGGTGCCGATTGGTGGAGGGAACCACGATGCTGGAGCAATCAATGGTGTCGTTGGCTGGTCAGGCATGTGAAGCGTGCCCATATGACCAACTTGGAAGCAGAAGCTCCCGATCGCCAAGCTGATCCCATCGCCTACGGAATTGAAAGCGGGGCCAGTGGTCGGCGTATGGATGGTGAAGTCGAACGCGCCGAAGAGCTGGCGAATCTCCACCGTTGGGGAGTTGTAGATCGCATTTGATGGGGCCGAAGAAGCCGCAACATCAGCACTCCCAATTCCCACAGACGGCGCCAATTGACTAGGGTTTAACTCATCAATGCCTATTGTTATGGACTTGGGTTTTGGAGAAGGAGGGAGCGCTGGAAGCATCAATCGGCTAGCAAACAAGCACACAGGGGACTCGAAGATTTACCCAGGTTCAAGCCTCATAGAGGTCCCAACTCCTGCTTGTCTGCTCGTGGAATTAACAGAGAAATCGAAGATTATAATGGTGCGGAGATGCAATCTGGCGAGGGTTGTGGAAACTAGGGTTGCATGTGTCCTCCTCACCGCCCCCTCCTAGCCTTTATATAGATAGGCTAGGTCTCGAGTAGTAGGTCAAGTCGGTTACAGGTTAGGGTTTTCCTCTTTGAACTTTCTATCTTTAGCTTCTTCTTGTTCCTCAAGCAATCGAGAGTCCGTAGGTTACTCGAGTTCTCTGTTTGGGCCTTGGCGACACCATGGGCTTCCGTTGTATTTGAGGCCGTATATACCAAACTCGAGTACCTATAGGGTATACCCATGTTACCGGGAGGTTGTCATGGAACCAGTGCTACTACGCCAACTTGCTCTACGGCTGGGGCGACGTTGCTCCAACCACGTACAGTTCTACACCGATGTCCTGTAGAGCCAGTTCTTGACTGAGTATCACCCCGAGGTTTGAAACAGTGGCGCTGATATGGTTCTCAACGGTGCCTTGTATCATGATGCTGATCCTTGTGTGTGGCATTGGTTGGATTTCGAGACCAGCTTCCCGCTGAAAGACATGGCGGATTTCTGTTGCTCTAGGCCCTTGTTGAGTAGTGTTACACTCAAATGAACCTGTTCTGGAGTTGGATTATGCTATGATCTCTCAGTCCGTGGCAGTGTTTTCTACTGGCATGTTATACACTCGGTTTCCCTTGCTGTCAAGCTGAGGCTGTCCCACGACTATGTTTGCGTCCTTCCCCTTGAAAAGGGGTCTCGTGGAAATCCGAATTTTTATTTTCCAGCTCAGGGCCATTCTGGGTCTTTTGGTGCTCCAGGGAATTGAACTTCCCTACAACTGTGATGTGCTACTTCTCCTTGATCTTGTGAGTGGCCTCATCCAAAAGTCGCTGGTGCTGTGCTTCTAGGGCCAAGGCCCTTTCCTCTAGCTCGTCCGATGTAAGTTCTGAGGCAGTTGGCATCGGTGTTTTTAGTGCTTCTTCATAGATTTCATGGGTATCTAGGGTAACCATGTGTCCATCCACCGGAGACTTTTTTGGTTAGTAGGGGATCAGAGCGCCATCCGAATCCTCCACCTGGAGCTCCTCGTCAACTTTCTCCTCAGCCGGAAGATCCTTTGTCAGAGTCTTGATTTTCTTCCTCTTCTTTGCATTGTTGGACCTTTGGTTACCGGTGGCAAAGACGTATTTTGGTCTGTTACCTAGAGATAAGCTTCTGTTAGTACTTTCGGACATTTGGATGTCAGGATTTTTTCTGAGATCCATATCATCTTGCAAATTAGGAGAGTATTCATCATATCTTTAATCCATACTATTGTAAGGACTTGGATCTAACCCTTGTTCTTCCTCCGTGGCTCTGGAGGTGAACTCCTCTTCAAGTTCTTATTCATATGCTCGGAGATCTTCTAATGTCATGGATTCCTCTGGGAAGATGGTGTGTCGGTGTTCATTCTGATTGCGTCGAAAGCTGAGTCATTATCATCTCTTGCATCGGCAGAGCCGGATCTAGAGATGACGTAACTGATGAAGTGAGATCCATGCACCATGAGGTCATCGAGGCCTTCTTGTAGTCACTACAAGAAATTCGGTTATACATGAGCCTCCACATTGGTCGCTGAAAGGTCATGGTTTTTGATTTATGACCTTTCTGTGGCCAAATATAGTTGGTCAAAAGCTGAGCGTCACTAGTTAAACACGATGACCTTTTTTCTGAATTGGTCATAAACGTCTAAGATCAAAATAGATGGTCATAGATTCTGTGACCAAACTATTTGGTCATAGGCTATTTGTACTATCCATGTCATATCCTACGTGGCTAATCCTACGTGGAAAATCTGTGACCAACTCAAATGGTTGTAGATCAGATTCAGCCCGGTCCATGTGGGTGCATTAGATGGGCCAAGCCCAATATTTCCGGCATGTTATATTTTTTTCTTATCAATTCGTGTGTGCTTCATGGGCCAAACCAAAAATCCAGCCTTTTTTATTTCCTGGGCCTTTGTTGTTTAGTTCTTGTCAATACTGTCCAAATTTAAAGGATTTGTGCACGATTCTAGTTAAACCTTATTTGGGGCGTGGCCATTTTGGAGACCAGATAGCTTTTGGTTCATCTCTGACATCCAGGAAAAAATGGTAAGCAAAGCTCAACTCACATTGGATTTCACAAAGAAAACCAAAACTAAAACATCTCTTACAATCATGACATAGTTCACAACATGTTGTAATATAAAACAGCTACTCCCTGCAGCAACAAATAACTGACTTCGATTTGTCTAGATTTGCATGTATCTATACACTACAATGTCTAGATACGTGAAAATCTAGATAAATACAAGTCACTTATTTCTGAATGGAGGGAGTACATGAATATAACCATGTAGTTCACTATCACCTAGAAACACAACTAGTTATTACTTTGCTGACTACTACTACTCTACTCTTCACTAAGAATGAAATCCCGGTTCTTCCAACTTCCTTAGCCTGGAGCTCCTGGAATTCCAAAGTTATTGAAAAATGTGAGACATGCAAACATGACAGAAAGAGAATATAAAAGGTTCTTCTAGTATTGCATCATCAAAGTATATTATGTTGATTGTACGCAACACATTATAGAACAAACTGGACTAGGTTGAAATATATCACTTTAGAATGTACATGTTCATGTTACAAATCAAACTCAAGCAATTATTTTCCAACTCAACTAACTATATGAATTACTTCAGAAGAAGAAGCATAAATGCATTGTATCCACTGACTAGTTCCTGGAAGGTTCAGGTAAACAGCAATTTCAAGAAAAGGGGACATAATGTTTGTCTACCACCATATGAGGGAGATGATAGAATGTGGAAAACTTATAAGGCATCACATGATACATGCATCAAGCAGCAGGTCATCAAGCATTAAGCCCATATCCAATCGAAAAGAACAAGTAGATACCTAACTTCATGTTGATGAAGTGGATGAGGCTATAACTAAAGATCTGGTCTACAATGTAGTGGATGAGGCTATAACTGAAGATCTGGTCTAAAATTGGTCGTTATTTTTAAAAGTTTGGACACTCCCATATTCTCTACGACCAATTAGTCCAGAATGGTCAAAGATCCATGACCAAGAAATCCATGGTCATTAAGAAAAGGTCACTAGTCACCATATTTCTTGTAGTGGGTGCTTCCTCGAAACTTTTGATAGTCTTGAGAACATCATCCATATTGGCATTGCCTCGTAGTAGCATCCGCCTCATAGTGTGCCTCATAAGTGATTTTCCTACATCTTTGATCTTCCTGAGATTCGACCTCCTGAGGGAGATCTTCTTAAGATCCAATCTTCTCCACGATCTCCGCTTCAGGTGCGGGCTGGGTGGGATTAAGGTTTTTTGAGATCTGGAACTCGACTACCTCCACGGACAAAGTAGACCCAGAAGTTTTTTCCGCCTCTATCATCACCACTTGGGTGGGTTGGGCAGGTTCAGTGAAACCGAGGTAAATGTCAATCTCACCAAAATACAGGATGGTGTACCTAGTCACGGCCTCCCTAGCCGGAATCTAGGTCTCGTAGAGAAGGACGAGAGGGACGTCGCTGGTGTAAAGGACACAACCGACGGCTATTGTTTCGCTGATTCCGATACACGTAGATTTCACCCGGAACGCAGATCCGAACGTCACCTGCCCCACTGTGGGCACCAACAGTCGTCGGATTGAAGACAAGTATGCCATGAGGGGGTCCTCGAGGCATGGGAAAAGGTGGGGTGTGAGACGTATGATTTTCTGGGACAGTGAGCACACAAGTTTACCCAGATTTAGATCCGACTATGGTGGACGGATCCTACTTCTTCTAGAAATCCAGTATATCGGAAAAGTCAGAAGTACAGATTACAAGAGATGTTTCTCCTGTGCGAGTTGAGGTTGTAGTGCGTTGTGCCCTAAAGTTTGATCCCTAGGACGGCTTATATAGGCATCCGGTCCTAGGGTTCACAGGAGAGTCCTATCTAGCTATGATACTTAGTCGGTTACATAGTACATCTTGGACTACAAGTATTCCTATAGGCCTAAGTCGGTAAGTCTTCTAGGCCTTCCCGTAGACGGATAGGCTTCCATCTTTTCTCTCTGATTGGGCCGCTCGTGAAGCATAGCTCTAACCTGAAATGGGACACCCTGTTTAGCGAGTCTCAGTGGGTATACCTATAAATTATATCCCCAATAGGTGGCAGAATGCCTAATCCTTCAGATTTCCAAGACTAAAATGGTTCGGTACCCAGGTTTACTAGATCCATTGAAGATACCCAACATGAAGTGGGATGACATCAGCATGGATTTTGTACAAGGATGTGATACTAATGGTTGTGGATAGGTTAACCAAGTACTCACACTTCATTCCTATGTCTCATCCATACACAATCCATAAGGTAGCTAACATATTTATGAGCAACATATTTAATTTGCATGGACTACCTTCAAGCATTATGATGGACAGAGGCAGGATTTTTACTAGCAAACTGTACCAAGAAATATTCAGTGCTATGAAAATTTCCCTCAATTTCACATCTGCTTACCACCCAGATTCTGATGGCCAAACTAAAAGAGTAAATCAATGTGTAGAGCAATACCTCAGATGCATGGATTGTTGGGGATATACTTTCCGGGTATCCTCACTGTGCCTCACTGACCAGCGTGACCCACTTCGGGTTAGAGATTTGCTTCAGGGGTGGCCCAGTCAGGGAGAAGAGACGGAGTCTAGTCCGGCTACGGGAAGGCCAGAAGACTTACCGACATAGGCCCATAGTGTAACTTGTAGTTCAAGATGTACTCTGTAACCGACTCTTAGCCGTAGCCGAATAGATCTCTCCTGTAAACCCTAGGCCGGATATCTATATAAGCCGTCCTAGGGAGAGCCTTTAGGGCACCCTCACAATAGTCTACAATCTCAACTCGCATAGGAGAAACCCTTGTAACCCATATTCCAGCTCTGCCGTATTATTGGATTGCTAGCAGGAGTAGGATCCGTCCAAAGTCGGCAGATTCAAACCTGGGTAAACTTGTGTGCTCACCGTCCCGGAACACCGTACGTCTCACACCCCTCCCTTCCACACGCTTCGAGGACCCACTCATGGCGTACTTGTCATCAATCCGACGATAGTTGGCACCCACCATGGGGTGAGTGAGCTTCGGATGTGCGTTCCGAGCGGAATTTGCAAGAATCAGAATTGGCGAGACTATCACCGTCGGTTGCATCCTCTATGCCAGCGATGTCCCTCTCATCGTTCTCGACGAGACCTGGATTCCGGCTAGGGAGGCCATGACTGCATACACCATCATGTCTTTCGGCGAGATCGATGTGTACATTGGATTCGCTGAACCTGTCCCACCCACCCCAACGGTGATGATAGAAGCAGAAGAAACTTCTGGGTCCCCTTTGTCCATAGAGGCGGCAGAGTTCTGGATCTCAGAAAACCCTAATCCCACCCAGCCCGCACCCGTTGCGGAGATAGTGGAGAAATCTGAGCCTGAGGCAGACCTTGCGGTTCAAGTCGAATCTGGAGTGGATCTCCCTAGCGAGGCCGAATCCTAGATCGATCCACCCGCTGAAGTCAAAATCCAGGAGGATCACAGAAACAACCTTGGTTCCTGCCCTGCCAATGCCGGAACAGATCAACCGTTCCTAAGGAACACGTTGAGGCGCATGATGATGCAAGACACAAGCATGGATGAGGTTCTCGAAACCATCAGGATTTTCGAGGAAGCCCCCGAGGAAAGACGCAACTACGTCATGACCTACACGTCGCACTTTGTCAGATACGTTGGATCTGGATCCGGCTCTACCAATGCTGGAGACAACACCGACTCGGTGCTGGAGGCGATTGGAACAAACACCGCCTTAGAGTATGAAGAGGAGTACAACTCAATGACTTCGGCGGATTTCCGAAAGTTCTCCATAGAGTATGAAGAGGAGTACAACTCCAAAGCTATAGAAGAAGGAGAAGCCATGGATGAAGGATCCAGGGAAAACTCTCCCAAAGCACAGGACGATATGGAGATCAGAGATACTCTCGAGCTCCAGATGTCCGAAAGTACCGATCAGAGCTTGACTTCGGGAAAAAGACCCAAAGCCGTCTTTGCTACCGGTGCTGCCAAGAAGGCAAAGAAGAAGAACAAGAAGAACAGGACCCCAGCAAAGGAACTTCCAACAGAGGAGGTGATTGCCGAGGAATACGAGGAAGACTTGGATGGAGCACTTATCCCAGAAGAGCCCAAAGAAGAGTCTGTGGATGGACACGTGATCACTGAAGGTGCACGTAAACTCATCGATGCTGCACTAACCACACCTATTCCTACAGCTGCAGAACTTACTGCTAAAGAGTTGGATGAAAGGGCCCAGGCCCTAGAAGCGCATCACCAAGTAGTCCTTGATAAGGCCAAAAACATTGAGGAAGAAAAAAAACGCATGGCAACTGCGGAGAAGTACATCTCTCGGCAGCATCAGAAGACCCGGAAATGTCACACTCGTGACGACCAATTCCCGGAGATTCACAAAGTCCTCTTTGGAGGAGACCATGGGATGCCTCGACGCGACAGCAAGGGAGACTGGGTGTATCCAACAATAGTGCAAAACACTATTGCGGCTCGAGAAATCCTAGCAAGTAATCCAGGCCCAGAGCAGATTCGATTAGGCATTAAACTACTCAACAAGGGGCTGGAGTAGCAGAAGGCCACCATGTCTGGAAGTGGAAAACTGGTCTCCCAATCTGACCAATGCCGCACGGATCCGGCCTGGAATGACATAAGACCCCAACGTGTTCCGGAACAGCATCACCGTTCCGACCATCGGGAAGACAACTACTCAAGAACTGGATCTTCAGGACAGCATCACAAAGCTGCACGTGACTGGCACAATGTTACTATAGCTACGGAGCAAGAGGAAATTGCTGCACTAAATCCGAAGAATCCTCCCCGGCGAGAGTCGAATGATCGCAGGGAAGAAGACAAAGACAAATGTCGGGTGGAGGACCGTCAAAGAATGCCACCTCCTAGACATACAAGCCGTCCGGCTGATGGACGAAGGAACGATGGACACCATGCCGAGTCAAGCCAGAAGGGGGCTCATCATAACGAAGACCCTCCCCAGAACCGGAATAATGATGCTCCAGATGGAGGCCGGTGATCAGCTAGAAACAATCCAGCTGCTCCACCTTCTCCACCAAGCAGCCATCACAAAGGCTCCCAAGGAGGCCAGGGAGGGCGTCGTGGCGGAGGAGGTGGTGGCAGAAGCCGGAGTCCGGCTCCAAGGCACCGCAGCCATAGCCGTCATTCAGGACGATCTCTGTCCCCAAGTGACGCAAGGCACATGATTAACTCCAACATAGAGGCGCGGCGCTATGAAAATGATGATATATACGTGGGCCCAAAGTGCTTCGGACCACACATAAGAGCCACAAAATTCCTGGAAGGATTTTCTATCTCAAGGCACATTCAGGCCTACGACGGTATCGCTCGGCCAGATACTTGGCTCTAGGATTTTTTCTAGGCTTGCTGTATCACCAAAGGCGGAAACAGTCTGGTCGCGACCCAATATCTCCGACTCATGTTGCGGAAGATAACACGATCATGGCTCAATGAACTTCTGGAGAACACCATCCACAACTGGTATGACATGCAAAGCGCGTTCTTTCGGAATTTTGAAGGAACATATCGGAGGCCCTGTACGGTAGGAGACCTACAGCGTTGCACCCAGAAAGCCGAAGAAACTTGCCGAGATTACCTCGGACAATGAATCGACACTAAAAACTCATGTGAAGGGGTACATGATCAAACTGCGATTGAAGCCTTCATTGCAGAACTCCCAATTGGTTTACTACATCATCGCTTGAAGTGTGACAAGGTCACTGATTTGGGAGAGATGATAGAAACAACGAGCAAGTATGCAGATGCTGACGATGACGTAGAGGGATTACTTAACACCCTAGTTATGCCACAGTCTGCAAAACAACCAAAGCAGCAAGCTCAGAAGCGCAAGAACACCTCGGAAGAAAAGCACAATGGGGAAACGGCAGTAATCACTGGTACTTTCGGGTCTGGAGGATGAGGAGGGCGCGGCGGTGGCCGTGGATGCGGTCGTGGGACATCAAGGGTCCAAGGTATAGGAGACCAGAAGCGTGGGAAAACCTACTGTTGGGCCGACATTTCCAATAACCCATGTGTGCATCACTTAGACGCCAATGGGGGCTCGTCCCACACAAACGCCGAGTGTCGTTTCAATGACGACATCAAGAAAGACGATACCGCTGGCTACAGGGCTAAGCGGAAGAAGGGAAAGAAGAATCCCGAAAAAGATAAAGAGACCAAGGATGATTCCGACATGGAGGAACCCGATGCTTCAAATCGCAAGCCGAAAGGGAAGAAGAACTTCCTAACAAAGACATACACTTACGTCACCTTCCTCGGATATCAACCAGCTAAGGTCAAGAAAGCAATTCTTCATGAGCTCAATGCGACTGTTCCGGCTGTCCCCCAATTCTTGGACTGGTCGGAAGTAGCAATCACCTTTGACCGTGCTGATCATCCACCTAAGTTACACAGGCGAGGAAAATATGCCTTAGTCGTCAATCCACTTATTGACGGCTATGGTTTCTCCAAGACTCTCATGGACGGCGGCAGCAGCATTAACATTATGTATGTCGAAACGCTGCGCCGGATGAAGATCTCGAAGACCCAGCTGAATTACAGCATTGTGATCTTTCACGGAGTTGTCCCAGGAGGACAAGCAAATTCCCTGGGAGAAATTACTTTGGATGTGACCTTTGGAATTCCAAAGAACTACCGGAAGGAAGCACTTTCCTTCTAAGTGGTCCCATTCAAGAGCGCGTACCACGCTATATTTGGGCGTCCGGCTTACTAGGCTTTTATGGCTCGTCCGTGTTACATTTACAATATGATGAAATTCCAGGTCCCAACAGCGTGATCACCATCAGGGGTGACCCGAAGAAGGCGCGAGAGTGCGAGGATGGAAATGCCGCCTTTGCTGAAGCCGTGTTGCACGCCCAGGAGTACCAGGAGATCAAGAAGACCATAGATCCGTCCGAGATGCCCGCAAAAAAGAAGGATGTGACAAAGCCGAATCCGGAGTTCAAGGCATCGGAAGAGACAAAGCAGACGCCGTTGAAGGATGATGACCCCTCCAAGGTGACCCAGATAGGCATACGAAAGCGCGCTTGTCAAGTTCCTCCAAGCAAATCAAGATATCTTCGCATGGCAGCCATCTGACATGACCGGAGTACCTAGGGAACATGCCGAGCACTCTTTAAATGTACACCCGAATGCTAAACCCGTCAAACAGTCCCTACAATGTTTTGGCGATGAAAAGCGTAAGGCAATAGCTAAGGAACTAGCACGGCTTGAGTTGGCCGGATTCATAGAAGAGGTCATCCACACCGAGTGGTCGGCCAATCCTGTAATGGTCCCTAAAAAGGACACCACTGATTGAAGGATGTGTGTTGATTATACTGCCTTGAACAAGGCTTGTCCAAAAGATCTGTTCGCTCTGCCTAGGATTGATCAAGTTATCGATTCTACGGCAGGCTCGAAACTCCTATGTTTTCTCGACGCATATTCCGATTATCACCAAATCCGGATGAAAGAATCTGACAAAGTCAAAACTTCATTCATAACCCCCTTCGGAACCTTCTGTTTCGTTACGATGCCCTTTGGGCTCAAGAATGCAGGAGCTACGTACTAGCGCACTATGCAGCGTTGCCTCAACGATCAAATCGGACGCAATGTACATGCATATGTGGATGATATTGCGGTGATGTCCAAAAAGAAGGAAACCTTGATTTCCGACTTGGAGGAAACGTTCGCCAATCTACGAAAATACAACATAATGCTTAACCCGAAGAAGTGCTTCTTTGGAATCCTAGCCGGAAAATTGTTAGGATTTATCGTGTCTCAAAGAGGCATAGACGTAAACCGAGACAAAATCAAGGCTATACTCAATATTTCCAGCCCATCTCGCCTGAAGGACGTTCAAGACTAACTGGTTGCATTGCCGCAGTCAGTCGGTTTGAAAGCAGGCTCGGTGAAAGAGCCGCACCACTATACAAGCTCCTGAAAAAGACCAATAAATTCGTTTGGACCGACGAAGCTGAAGCTGCGCTACAAGACCTGAAAGCAGTACTCTCATCTGCTCCCATCCTTGCAGCATCGGTACCACAGGAACCGATGTTGCTCTATCTCGCTGCGACAAACAAGGTCGTCAGTATCATCATGGTGGTGGAGAGACTAGAGGAAAATCAGGAACACCTGGGGCAGCGTCTGACTTATTATCTTAGCGAGGTCTTAACTAAATCAAAATAGCGGTATCCACATTATCAAAAGCTGGCTTACGATGTGTTCTTAGCATCTCGTAAGTTACAACATTATTTTCAGGAACATCCAATTCCCGTGGTAAGAACAACTCCCATGAGAGATATAATCAACAATAGTGATGCCACAGGACGCGTCGCCAAATGGAGCATAGAGCTCTCAATTTTCGACATTGAGTACAAACCTCATACAATAATCAAATCCCAAATCCTCACTGACTTTGTCGCTGATTGGACAGAGACAATGGAGAATATGACCTTGCCAGAGTCGGAATACTGGACCTTGCATTTTGATGGGTCTAAAGCGCTTGGGGGCTTGGGGGCTGGCGTGGTGCTCAAGTCACCCCAAGGAGATAAACTTTTCTATGTATTGCAGATACACTTCACGGCAACAAACAACATTTCCGAGTATGAAGCATTACTGCATGGAATCCGGATTGCTAAGGACATCGGCATCCGACGATTAATGTGTTATGGAGATCTGGATCTTGTTGCTCAACAAGTGTCGGATATCTGTAAGGCAAACAAGCACATTGAAGCATATAGGGTTGTCATGGATGAACTATCTAAATCGTTTGAAGGGTTTGAAGTTCAACACATCCCTCGAACAGAAAATGAGGAAGCAGATGCACTATCTCGAATAGGTTCTGCCCGGAAAAAGGTCCCGGATGGCGCTTTTTTGGAGCACCTCAAAGTTCCAAATCTCTAGTGGCAAAAGCTTTCTGACACGGTTTTTTCTGGCTTACAGCCAAGGCAGACGTCGAACGACTGGTCAAGACGTGCAAGGGCTGCCAAAAGTACACCAAACAAGCTCACGTTCCGGCTGATCAGCTGCAAACAATACCTATAACATGGCCTTTTGTGGTATGGGGGCTTGACATGGTAGGACCATTCAAACGGGCTCCAAGTGGATTTACCCACCTCTTAGTGATGGTGGATAAATTCACCAAATGGATTAAGGCTAAACCCGTCACTAGTTGTGATCGAGCAACAACCATAAGATTTGTTGAGGATGTTATAATCCGATACAGTTATCCACATAGCATTATCACGGACAACGGGAGTAACTTTTCTATGGGAGAACTTGCCGAATTCTGCAATGAACAAAATATCCGGCTTGACACTGTGTCAGTCGCACATCCACAAGCTAATGGACAAGTCGAAAGAGAAAATGGTCTAATCCTACAAGGCCTAAAACCAAGACTCGAATCACCACTACGATGTGCTACAGGGGCTTGGGCAGAGGAACTACCTTCTGTAATATGGAGTTTACGAACAACTCCAAACAGGTAAACCGGATACACACCTTTCTTCTTGGTCTATGGCGTAGAAGCAGTTCTTCCCAGCGATTTGATTCATACTTATCCTAGAGTGCCCACATATGTCGAAGAGGATGCCGAAATTTCTCAACAAAATGATCTCGACTTAGTCGAAGAAGTTCGCGTCGTTGCTGAGATGAGATCAACATCCTATCAGCAGAAGTTACGCAAGTATCATAGCCAGAGAGTCAGAAAGCGGTCTTTAAATAAGGGCGATTTGGTTCTCCGGCTTGTGCAGCAAAGAAAGCACAAACTTTCCCCAATATGGGAAGGGCCATTTTTAATTAGTCGAGTATTGCACAATGGTTCATACTACCTAACTGATATGCGGCCAGTCAAAGAAAGACCTGTTACTAAGAAGAGAAAGAGAGCTAGAGGCAGTACAAATCTGGATGAGTTAGACAGACCATGGAATATTGTTCAGCTACGTCCCTTTTATTCTTAGTTTATTTTTCTTTGTAATCATATATGTGTACATGTTCAATGAGAAATAAAGTCTTGGTTGCCTCAAAATCTTTCTGAGGAGTTTTTACCATCTTATTTCCGAATGATCATATCGCAGCCGAAAATCCCAGAATACTTGAAAGTACTTTATGCTCATGTTTGTTCTGGTTTAGATTTCCGATTCTAAAATTGCTACGTTCAGGTATAAATCTAAATTTTCTAGTTTATACTTTGGTTATTTGTCTGATTGCTGGATGCGGGCATTTTCCGAGTAGTGTATTGTTGGTACTGGAAGCCGGCTTTGTTTCCGAGTTTAAACTGGTGTAGCAATTGAGCTCCGTTGCTCGGCAAAGTTTCCATGCTAAAAGTTGGCCGGCTCACGAAAGGGACGAGGCGGAAAGCTAGATAAACGATAAGTGCAGACAAAAATTACAAATGCTTATGCAAACATTTCAGGCACATAATATCAAAACCAAAAGTGCTGAATAGATAAAATAAAGCTTAGCACTAGCAAAAGTATTGTACCACTTATTTACAGACCCAAATTGTTTTCAGAATAACACATTGTTCTTTCTGATACTCTATGATGCAGGGGGAGAGGTAGGAGCTGCCGGCTCGCTAGATACATCGACCTTGTTTTGATAATGTTCTGAGATGTTCAAATCCGATATGGTTTGATCATCGTCGGAAACTTTAGTTGTTTCTTCGGAAGGCGGAGGTGGCGTGTCCATGCGGGTGAAGAAGGGAGTGTCGTAGCTGGTCAAATCAGCTACGTGGCACCCATATCCGGTGCAGGAGTCCATGATAGCCTTGATTTCTTGCTCCAGTCCGTCTTCGTCCACCTTATAGTACCCTTTGGTTAATTGTCGGATTTTCATGTTTCCATGGTGGCTCATAACCATGGTGAGAGCATTTTGCGCTATGGTTCACGTGTAGGACATGTTCCAGTCCGGAACAAGCTGTGGCATATCCTTGGCCTTATCTCGCACCTCAAAACTGGACATGCTATATAAGCCGTCCTAGGGAGAGCCTTTAGGGAACCCTCACAATAGTCTACAATCTCAACTCGCACAGGCGAAACCCTTGTAACCCATATTTCGACTCTGCCGTATTATTTGATTGCTAGCAGGAGTAGGATCCATACAAAGCCGGCGGATTCGAACCTGGGTAAACTTGTGTGCTCACCATCCCGGAACACCGTACGTCTCACACCCCTCTCTTCCACACGCTTCGAGAACACCGTCCCGGAAGCCAAGTTTGGCAAGTCCCGGATTGTCCAGGAGATTGTTGGCCAAGGTCTCTGCCGAGGGATCATTACCCGAAGAGGGTTCACCCTTATTAAAAACTGAGTCACCCATGGTGACGTCAGTTTGCAATTCAAGGATCGCTGGCTCGGCTAGTTGAGCCGGATCTTCTGCAACGATCGGAGATGGAGTAATCTCCGACGCTGCAGAAGGCTGAGGGGCAGGAGTCGGAGGAGCCATGGCAGGAGAAGCCAATTTTAGCTTCGACTGACGCAGGGGCTTTGAGATAACTCCCTTCCCCTTGCCCTTGATGAGCTGTTTAGCTCTGAGAAGGTAATAGAGCAAAGAACATTATATCTTAGAAGGAATTACGAGAAAAATATGAAAACCTTGTGAAGAAATATTACCTCTTCACAATGGGCACTTCTTTTGTGCCAATGGCCAATTTTAGAGCTTTCCGTTTCCGAGGAACGACGTCCAGCATTGGGACCAATTCACCCTCATCCTGAGAAAACTCGGGAGGATATCCCTCAATAGGAGCAAACTCCGACTCGAGGAGGTCAGCAAGCTGAAAAGGAGAAGTACCTCAGTATTGCAAAAATAACATAAAGATGTGCACATAAAAAGAGTTGCTGCTGAAGCTTACCGGCACAATTGGATCTTCCGCTGTATTCATGTCCAGGGACAGCTCTGGAATCTTCCTCTCAATCCGCTCCCTTATCAGCCATCTGATTTGGCTTACATAATCTTTTGGCACTAAGGTTTTGGGGCTGATGCGGAGGGAATCCTTCTTTGACGATGTGATGGAATGCATCAGTCGATCTCTATGATGTTGAAGAGGTTGGATCCGGCGTGCCACCCAACATTGAACTAAGTCGGACTCTTTCAGGCCCTTGTATTTCATTAGATACTCGATCCGCCTCTTGGCGAGGATCAGATCATCGCTGAGAGCCGGAGCGAGCTCGTCCCAGGATTCTTGGGGCGTAGCGTTGCTGTCGACGAAAGCCCGCAAATCATGATATTTGTCGGGAGCGGGAATATCATTGTGATAGAAAAAAGTGGACGACCATTGTTTGACCGACTCACTAGCCATGATCTGAGGATAAACGTGCTCTCGCCTAACCAAAAAACTAATGGCACCAGTAATGTAAGGATTACCGGCAGTTATGGAATTTCTCCGGACATGAAAGTAGTACCGGAAGAGAGTAAGGCTCGGCCTAATGCCGAGATACCCCCTCGTACAAAGAGGCATACACACTCATCTCTAAGATGGAGTTCGGGGGGAGATGATGGAGATGAACTCCGTAATGGCCTATGACCTCGGAAAATAAATATGAGATAGGAAAACTCAGACCTCTATCAAGGTGAGTGCCGAAGTGCACTCGCTCGTCGTCGCAGGGGTTGGGGATGGTTTCGCCGAAGCCGCTCGGCCAGTCGCCGGTGTGGAGGAGCCCTTCTTCTTCAATGACATGGAGCATGGGATCGTTGAGGGTGCACGGGATCCAAACCCTGCAGTAGCTCTCCTTCTCCCCCGCCATCGTCGCTGCCGTCGCTACTGAGCCAGAGGATGATGCAAAAGCCATTTTTTTGGTGCGCCGGTGACCTTGGATGGGCGGCGCTGGAGGTTTTTTGGGGAGCAGTGGAGATTTAGGTTCGTGGGAGGAGTAGAGGAGAAGTAAATGGCGCAAGGAACTGGTGAAGGTGATGGGGAAAAGAATCCTCACCACTTATATCCACCAGCCGCGTCAAGATTCGTGTAAACGCTACAGTGAACATGCCACGCATCATGGAAAGGACTAGGAAACCCCCATGCGATGATTACGCCACCTCGATCTCCATGCACACATTGAAACGACGCCTCGGTTCCACGAAAGGCGGACCCACCAACGGTCGTGCTGACAGGAAATGTCTGTCAGTGATGTGACTTGACCATGACTGTTGTCAGGTTACGTCAGAGACCAAGTTCTGGCTTAGTTTGAATTTTGAGCTGGAAACACGAATAACGTATTTATAGGTCCGACTCATATTTTGAGACCCGGATTGTATCTTTTTTTTGAAGTTTCAGGAACCCTTCAAGATTCTGCAAGCAAAGATCAAGCTAGATGATGATGAATCCGACTTTGGATCTTGGAGGCCTTTGGGGGCTGCTGTTGGGTATATACTTTCTAGGTATTCTCACTGTGCCTCACTGACCAGGGTGTCCCACTTCGGGTTAGAGCTTTGCTTCACGGGTAGACCAGTCAGGGAGAAGAGACGGAGTCTAGTCTGGCTACGGGAAGGCCCAGAAGACTTACCGACATAGGCCCATAGTGTTACTTGTAGTTCAAGATGTACTCTGTAACCGACTCTTAGCCGTAGCCGGATAGATCTCTCCTATAAACCCTAGGCCGGATATCTATATAAGCCGTCCTAGGGAGAGCCTTTAGGGGACCCTCACAATAGTCTACAATGTCAACTCGCATAGGCGAAACCCTTGTAACCCATATCCCGGCTCTGCCATATTATTGGATTGCTAGCAGGAGTAGGATCCGTCCAAAGCCAGCGGATTCGAACCTGGGTAAACTTGTGTGCTCACCGTCCCGGAACACCGTACGTCTCACACCCCTCTCTTCCACATGCTTCGAGGACCCCCTCATGGCGTACTTGTCATTAATCCGACGACATGGATTTCTCTAAACCTACCAAGTGGTGTGATTTTCTCCTAGCTACGGACTGGTGTTACTACAGCAGCTACCACATAGCCATCAAGATGTCACCATTTGAGGCATTATATGAATATCCACCTCCTAGATTAAGTTCTATGGTTATTCCTTGCAACATCTATGAACACACCACTATCACCATGGATGAAAAAGATCACATACTGAAGCAACTGCAACAAAACCTAACACAAGCTCAATTGAGGATGAAAAAGTATGCTGATATGTACAGAACTAAGAGGACTATTGAGGAAGGAACCATGGTTTATCTCAAGATGCAACCTTATAGGGATACATCACTAGGATTGAGAAATTCTATGAAACTCACCTCCAAATGGAATGGCCATTTCAGGATCTTGAAGAAGGTTGGCCATGTCACATACAAGCTTCAATTACCACCGGTTACACTACTACACAATGTATTCCATGTCAATGAGCTTAAAAGACATTCATGACCAAATGTTGTACCGAACACTACCCTTCCTTTGGTCACCCTAGCTAGTAAAGTGCAGATAGGTCCATTAGCTATGATTCCATGTAGTGCTGATCAGTATGATGTAGTGGTGCCCCAATGGCTCATTCATTGGCAAAATATGTCTCCTGAAGTGGCCACCTAGGAAGATGCTGCTTTCATACAAGTAACCTTTCCCTCATTCAAGCCCTGAAGGCTTGTCTCAAGGGGAGCACTGTCAGGACACAGTATAACCTGACAATGACAATGACAAGGCTTCAGTAAAGAACCAATGATGCGAATGTGATGATAACATTTTGAGGAAACCAACGGTTTGGATCGTCCATGTTCTAAGTTACTTTACTACTCGGTTCAACTCTTTTACTATCCTGCAATAATTTTCAGATAATTTCTTGAGCCTATCCTTCGATATAAAGGGCACATGGGGTGGTCGGGAGGATCAAGCAATGAAAACCCTAATTTACTTTTCCCTGCATTTTTATCTTATCTAGTTGTTCTTAGAATTTGAGCTACCCGTAGCTCCCCCTTCTTCCTCCTAAAATCGATGCTAGTGACCACCAGGTCCTAACAATGAAGGCTAGACTAGGGTATGCTAGCTATGGAATCTACTCATAGGAGGGCGTGAGAGCAACTCATAGGGCGAACCAACGGATAGAGGAGACCGGCGAGAAAGCTTGCTGGACCGCCTACGGGATCAGCGGCGATGCCGAATGTTTTGAGATTTGCATGTAAACAGGAGAAACATTGGGTTAGGCTGAATTGTTTGTTGTTAAAGCATCTCCACTACCACCAACTGACTTGCGTGTGGAGGGCAAAAAAGATCATATCAGAGGTCCCAATCGATGTCGATAGTTTGGGTCACGCACTAAACTATCCAGCACCTTCTTGCTATCCCACCAATCAGGGGCTGGGATGGGGTTGCCGGGAAAAGCCAGCCTCGTGCGCTCTTTCTAGTGACCCAAATTGCTAGCCCGTGATGGCTCGTCACCCGATACCAGAGTAATGGCGTCATCGCGCCACCCTTTCCTGTCGAACCTAGTGTTTCACAACTATTCTAGTCATTTCTCGTAGCTTCGCGCTAGCTTTTTTTCCGAAGCGGCTCCCCTGATATAATAAGAGACTGAGGCCATGGAGGAGTGGCGCACCACACCCTTCGCGCCCACCATGCCTGGTTGTGATCCAAACACGTGGATGATGCTCAAGGCGGTCGCTCGGGCTCGCTACCCGGTACTGGAGCTGCCAGCGCAACCGACAGCTATGTAACCACAACTGGCGGAAGCGGAGGATGACGACGACCTCAACTGGCTTAATGAGCCCATGGAGGAGCATGTGGATTAGCGGTCTATCCTCGTCGACATTCAAAAGTCATGCTAGTGGAGGGAGGCATAGTACACTGATGATGACTTCGACTTTGCCAATTACTATGCGTAGGCCAAGGCGCTAGTTGACACATGGGTTCTTGAATAGTCAATCTAGGTGGCGCAACACGCCATCGATGATCTGAAGGACGCGTTCGCCCTCTCATGCGCACAACATGCCATCATCGAATAGTGGGGCCAAGCCCGCCACTAGGCGTGATGGGCATGCACCGCCCCAAGCCCTCCTCGGCAGCAACAGAGCTGGCATCGAGGAGGGAGAGGAACCGCCTCAACGCTCTGTCGCATGCAAGGATAGGGAGCTAGTGTGGGATGGCTCCCCCAAACTGCCGACAGTTTGGACACAGGCCCCCAAAGTCACTGCCAACAATCTTGCCGGCCTTCCTTTGGGGTGTTAGTAGAGATGCTCTTAGATTGGAGATAGTTGGCTCCGGACCTGCAGTGCTCTTGCATGTATATCTCGGTATAATCCTAGACTTATGGATTGTGCAGCAGACATCCTATAGACTAACTTGTAGTACCTGGGTCAGTTGAATTATTGAGCCTTGCTAAATGAAGGGACATGATTGGCGCATTTGGTAGCCTGCATTAGGTCCAAACAGGCCCGCTAGCACAAAAAACAACCTGTTTGGTAACCTGGCTACCCCCGCGTTGTGTCTAGCACAGGTCTCAAACCAGCCCAGAGCTAGGCCCATGGACAATGGCCGAATCGGCTGTTTCCGGGGAGCCATCCTCTGTTGGGCGCAAAATGGGTCGTCGTTTCCCAACGGTTACACGCGTGGTGAAGCGCGGGAGACGTGGATAACTCCCTCCCCACTCTATTTTGCTTCCTGTTATCGCCCCACTCTGCCACTCAGCACTCCCATTCCATCTTATCGGAGAGACCTATGGCCTCCTCCGCTGCCTCCTCTGGCCAGCCTTCCCGTCGGCATGGTCGGGCCCCGCGTCAAGAACACACCCCGCAAGCAGGTGGGACTCCCCATCCAGCATGCTGTGGAGCGCACCATTGCCAATTACTAGGCCGTGAGATTTAGGAGCGCAGCAGCGCTAGCGGACCCTGTTGTTGTCCCCTCCCTATGGTGAACATTTCTAATTTCGAGGGTGCCTCACGACGCACTGATTAGGGCTGCAGTGGTTGAGGCGATCTGATCCATGGGGATTGCGTTGGGGGTTTTCCCCATCCTGACCCGCTTTAGCACCGACCCCTCCGCCAGCGCATTAAGGGAGACGGCCATGATGACGGGGTGCCAGGGTGGAGCGGCAACATGGTCGGGCCATCCGCCTTCATGGTGTGCCGCCGATCCAGGACAGGCCGTTCTAGGTAGGGTTTTTTGGCTTTCCATCGGCATTTCCCTAGGATTAGCCATAGCAGTAGAGGGCAGCATACCCTCCAGATAGGATGCACCCAGCACGACCGCTCTAGCAGCCGCCACGATGGCAAGATCCACTGTTGCTTCAACAACAGCTCCGGCGATTAGGCTGTCCACTGCTCTGCCGCAGGTATGGGTTTTCTTTTCCCCATCTATTCTTGTTTCCTCTATAAAAATTGATAGATTTGCTTGATAGAATGTGTTACATACGAATGCTGGCATTGTAGACTACCATCTGTACATAGCATAATGCTTGTTATGTAGCTTGGTATGTTGCATCATTGCTTGGTGTGTATGTTGGTATGTTGCTTGATATGTGAGCATTGCGCAAGGGCAGCTTGTGTAGATCAAATTTTGCATGTGTAGATGCATGTCACTGCCATTATGCATGTTTACATTCTTGGCACTATCATTATGCATGTGTATATGGATGTCACTGCCATTTTGCATGTGTAGATGCTTGGTACCACCATTATGCATATGTAGATGATTGTCTATGCCATTTTGCTTGTCTAGATGATGGATGTCCACTAGTAGAAAACATGGATTTTGATTCGGAGCTGCCTACCGATCAGTCCCGGTTGCGTAATGAACCAGGACTAATGTGAGCATAAGTACCGATTTGAATGACTAGCATGCTACACAAGGCAAGGCCACAATCGATCTGGGTTCGAGTGGGACCTTTAGTCCTGGTTTGTACCACAAACCAGGACTATAGGGGTTTCGCGCCTGCCTCAAACCCTTTAGTCTCGGTTCGTGGTACGAACCGGAACTAAAGGTCCATGTTCCTGTATATATACCCCATCCCCACATGCTTGTGTGTGAGCTGGTTTGTTTTTCCCCTCTCATGCACAAGTGGTGTATGTTTCTTTGTGTTTCCCCTCTATGCACAAGAGGTGCTCGATGAAATCCGTGAGAGCATGATTCCACTTGAGTTCACACAAAACAAAAATGATATGAAGTGCATGGGTGACACTTAAGCTTTCTCCTCTTTCTTTCCTCCATGATCGAGGTTATCAACTTTATCGTTTCATATGCATTGATGCGATGCATGTGTCGATGTAGAGTGGTCATTTCTCTAGATGTTCTCTAATTGTTTTTGATAAACTTTTTTATATAATGCAGATGAGCCGACAATGGATGTATGGTGACCGACACACTACCGAGTTCATTACGGGCCTACATATTTTTATTGGTGTGGTTGAGGCAAACAATGTGAATGATTTTACGTGTTGTCCATGTGTTTCCTGTCAGAATAAAAAGGATTATTCTTCCTCGAGAACCCTTCATACCCACCTGCTTCGGTCCGGTTTCATGCCCTGCTATAATTGTTGGACCAAGCACGGAGAAAGAGGGGTTATGATGGAACACAATGAAGAAGAACTGTATGATGACAATTATCCTATGTTCCCTGAATACGGTGATACCGCAACGGGTGAAGCTAAATATGAAGAGGCACAAGATGAGCTCTGATACGTTTCAAACGTATCTATAATTTTTGATGTTCCATGCTTGTTTAGTATCTAATTTCTTATGTTTTGTTCATACTTTGAGATACTTTTATGAATTTTCTAGGACTAACCTATTACGAAGATGCCACAGTGCTAGTTGTCCGTTTTCTTCTGTTTTTGGTTCTAGAAAAGGCAGAAAATCAATATTATCGGAATTGGACTAGACAAAAGGCAAAGTTGATATTTTACCAGAAGACACATGGAGTCCGAAGGAGAGACAAGGGGGGCCACAAGGCGGCCACACCACCCCTTGGCGCGGGCAGCCCTAGGCCGCGCCAGGGCATGGTGTGGGCCCCCTGGCCAGCCACCGACCTTGCCCCTTTGCCTATAAGAAGCCCCTGGGACGAAAACCCTAAATAGAACAGCCTCCAGCCACGAAAAGTTTCGCAGCGCCACTGCCACAGAAGGGGAGATTCGGGGGACAGAAAGTCTCTGTTCCAGCACCCTGCCGGGATTGGGAAGTGCCCCCAGAGCCATCTCCATCGATCTCCACCGCCATCTCCATCACCGTTGCCGATTCCCATGATGATGAGGGAGTAGTTTTTCCTCGAGGCTAAGGGTTCTACCGGTAGCTATGTGTTCATCTCTCTCTCTATGCATAATCATATTGTGATCATGAGCTTTGTAATCAAGTAGATCTACCTTACTACTCAAGTGCTTTAATAGATCTCTGCTCTCCCCATGTGTGTGAAAGTGACAGCATGCACACCATGGTGGCACTTAGGCTAGAGATTACAATTACTTGTTATGAGTTATATTTGGAGTTGGATGTTTCTATGAAATTGTGGTGTTTGTTGGAACCATCTAGAGCTCAAGGTGACAGTGTGGGGTTATCTAGATGGGGAAAGCGAACTTTGAGGTGTGCTGTTATAGCCCTACCATGGATTAGAGTGTCCAACCGGAGAGTAGTTCAGAGTAGTATCATGAAGAGAAGATATTTATATGAGAGTGTTCACTAGTGAAAGTATGATCCCTAGGCCTTGTTTCTAAGCATTGAAACTTCGTTTACAACCAGATCTGTTACATGTTTTCTTGTTGCCATCTTTATTTCAGTTTGCCTTTAGTCTCTTCCACGCCATCAAGCTATTTTCTCGCACCGTTGTCTTATATCCATACCACTTGTATTTCACTCTCTCTTCGCCAAACTAGTGCACCTATACACCTGACAAGTGTATTGGGTGTGTTGGGGACACAAGAGACTTCTTGTATCTTGATTGCAGGGTTGCTTGAGAGGGATACCTTTGACCACTTCCTCCCGTAGTTCGATAAACCTTGGGTCATCCACTTAAGGGAAACTTTCTGCTTTTCTACAAACCTCTGCACTTGGAGGCCCAACAACTGTCTACAAGAATAGAAGTGCATAGACATCGAGCTATTTTATGGCGCCATTGCCGGGGAGGTAAGGTAAAAGGTACTCACATCCTCTGGTGTGAGTGCTTGAAGTTATTTCCTTTAGATTCTGCAATTTTGTCTTTTTGTTTCTTGTTTTCACTAGTTAGGCTTAATGGAAAACAACAACAAAATTAGAGAGATTTATAGTATTTATCTTGAGTTAGGACATGAAGTGTTTGAAGAAAAAATTAAAAAACCTATGGAACTTTATTTGCATGCTAATAGCGGTGTTGTTAGTATGAATTCTTTGGACACCATTATTGCTAATGCTATGGAAAAGTCTAAGCTTGGGGAAGCTAGTTTTTATGAAAATGATCTTTTTAGTTCTCCAACTTTGGAAGATAGCTATTCTATTGCTTATGATGATACCAAACCTCCAATATATGATGATTAGAATGATGAATATGATATTTTCAGTCCACCTACTATTGATGAGAAAATTAATGATTACAATATGCCTCCTATATTTGATGATTATGGTGATGAGAATAATAATGATAGCTATTTTGTTGAATTTGCTCCCACCACAATTAATAAGAATGACTATGCTGTTGTGGAGAGTAATAATCATTTTATGCATGTGGCTCATAATAAGAATGTTTTATGTGATAGTTATATTGTTAATTTTATTCATGATGCTACTGAAAGTTATTATGATAGAGGGAAACATGGTTTTATGCATCTCAATAATATTAAGTTTCCCCTCTTTATGTTGAAAATTTTGAAGTTGCACTTGTTTTGCTTTCCTATGCTTATTGCTTTGTGCTTTCATGACTTGTTTCTTTACAAGATTCCTATGCATAGGAAGTGGGTTAGACTTAAATGTTCTTTGAATTTGCTTCTTGATGCTCTCTTTTACTTCAATTCATATTTCTTATGTGAGCATCTTCTCAAACTATCATGCCTAACTTAAAGGCGTTAAAGAAAAGTACTTACTGGGAGATAACCCAAAAGTTTTAGGGGAGTCTTGGAAGTTATTACTTCTATAATAACCTCTTCTTATCCTTTTTATTGGATTTTTGAGCCAAGAATAACCTCTAATGAGAGGGAAGTAAGATTTGGGGAAGTGCTGTTCCGACACAGATTTTTGTGCTTCACTGTAAATATTCGTGAAAAATCTCTGTATGCCGGATTGAGCTGTAATTGTCTGAATAAATCCCACAGGTTGTTAGCTAACTTTCGTTAGTTCAACACTTTTCAATTTGAGCAACAGAAGGTCTTCGAAAAATTGGTTTTTACCTGCTGGTCTATTTTGACAGATTTCTGCCATTATTTGTATTTGCCTCTTAATCTCTTTCTCTTTGAGTTATCTTTGATCATTTGAAATTTTTGAAGGAAGTGATACAGTAGCTTGTGTTTTAGTGGAAGTTTCACTTGTGTTGAAACTGAACTAAAAGACTTATTATCTTGAGTGCACTAATGTTGCTAATGAAGATTGTGTGAAGTTTTGCATGAAGGAAAATTTTAAGTGTACGAAAGAGTAATGTGATTAGATGAAGTATGGACAAAATCTCAAGCTTGGGGATGCCACCCGTGTCACCCCAAGAAATATCCAAGAAGTACAAGCGTCAAAGTTTGGGGATGCCCAAGGCATCCCCTTCTTCATCAATAAAAATCTCAGGTTTTCTTCCAAACACTTCATTTTTATTGTTTCATACACAATTGCGTTGTTCTTGGAGCGTCTTTGTTTTTGTTTTTTGTTTTCTTTTGCTTAGTTTTCTTAAATAAGTTGGTTGTATCCCAACACACTTCTTTTGGAGAGAGACACACTCCGTTATTCATTTCCTAGAACACTCTAGTTTTCATTCTTATTGTTTTGTGAGTGTTCTCTTTTGCTAGCACTATGTTTAGCCTTAGTTTTCTTGTGCTTTCAGCTTAGAACTTTTTAGTTCTTCTTTGTGGATTTGTGAGACAATCTCACTGGTCTTTAATTATTATTATGTTTGTGATTTGTTTCAAATAAGCCGATTGGTGTTGGAAAAGAGTAGGAAAGTTCATGCTTATAAGTGGTATAAAAGGAGCTTGTTTTTTTTCTATGAATTAGTCTTTATCATGTCATGCTTGATACTGTTTTGGCATTATGCTTAGTGATTTTTTCTATAGCATGATATGTTATAAACAATTGAGATTGCTGAATGTCCCTTGAAAGAATCAAGCGTTGTTTTAGCATACAAAAGCATAATATTATGGTATTCTCCTTTGATGCTTTGTTTGGGTTGACTTGGCACATGCTCACACCATGTTATGACTATGATCCAGTCACCTTAGCCTCTATGATCATTTAGTTTTTAACTTGTGGTACCACTTTATGCTTTAATTAATGATGTTTTGTCGCTTTGCATGATTATGGCCATTATTGCTCTCTTAGTAGGTCGCTTCGAGTCTTTTGCTAGCCTCCATAACAAAGTATGAGTTCCACTCATGCATCCAACTCCAAATAAAACCAAGTTGCCACCATACCTACCTATTAGCATTTGCTATTCAGTATTTCATGTTTTTTATCTACCTTCCGAATTAAACTTGTTATGAGAAAACTAGGGATTAAAGCTCTCACGAACTTGATGGCACACTTTACTTTTATTGCCCTTAATAAACTTGAAATATTGTGTCATCTATGTTGTATATGCTTGCACTTATATGTTGGGGATTAGCAGAACCATGATGTCATGGGAAACGCTTTCAACATTTCACTTGTACTTTGTACCTAGTTGATATCATGCTCTTTTGTCTATGGATGTCGTCGGTGTGAAATGAAAGGGGAGCTTGTAAGTCCATGGAGTTATGTATGTGTGTTAGAGAAATGCCTGGGCCGCCGGTCTAATCCATGCCTAATCATGGTTGAAACCTGCAACGTAACCATAATGAGTAATCTATGAAGCATTATTCTTATAAAAAAAGAGATTGAGATTGAGAAAATGAGAAAAAGAAAAAAAGGAGATGAGAAAAGAGGAAAGAGAGAAAAAGGCACCATTTTCCCATGGTAAATAAGAAGAATGCTGAGATGCTCGTTGTGTACTTGCCTTATCATTTTGGTATGGGGATTCTTCCGTATCATAGGGCAAGGGTACCCCGTTTGCGGTTATCTATGATACATATGTACTTACTATGATAAGAACTTACCGGTAACTAAACTTGAGTAGCATGAGGAGCGGCCCTCATATTCAAGGGACATGAGATTGCCAACTTATACTTTGTCAAGCATATACTCCATGGTTTGTTCACTTTAACCTTAATCACTTCAAAATTCTTATGATAGGGGCAATAAGAGCTGAAAGCTAATAAGTACCATAATTTTTGGAAGCTCTTTATGAGACTTGAATCCCTGCTGCCTTCTATGAAGGCCTTTCTTTGACTTTTATGTTGAGTCTCCATCTTCTATCTTTATGCACCTATTGAGAGAGCATAGTGGCCATTCTTAGTTTAATGTGCCAAGACTTGTTGATTGATTCATAATGTTGATATTGCTTGTTCTTGAACTATTTGTATCTAGTCACCCCTATGCATTTATGTTTTGCTACACCACGAGGGACAAACTAAATGCCACTATGCTATGTTTTCTATATGTGAAACAAACCAATGTCTTTCAATGCATTGTTATTCATGATCTTTGTTTGTATCCTTTCATGTTGCACGCATAGTTTCTATGTCTTATTGTTAGAACTTCATCTTTCATGCTCATGTTTAGAGTACTTTGATCCCAGCTTTCAATGCTTGCAAATGGTTTGATCTTGATTGTGATGGTGCATGTCACCTCAAAAATTATTCTTTCTTTTTATCACTTACCTACTCGAGGACGAGCAGGAGTTAAGCTTGGGGACGTTGATACGGTGCAAACGTATCTATAATTTTTGATGTTCCATGCTTGTTCAGTATCTACTTTCTTATGTTTTGTTCATACTTTGAGATACTTTTATGCATTTTCTGGGACTAACCTATTAGCAAGTTGCCACAGTGCCAGTTGCCTGTTTTCTTCTGTTTTTGGTTCCAGAAAGGGCAGAAAATCAATATTCTCAAAATTGGACCAGACAAAAGGCAAAGTTGATATTTTACCGGAAGACACATGGAGTCCGAAGGAGAGTAGAAGGGGGGCCACAGGGCGGCCACACCACCCCTTGGCGCGGGCATCCCTAGGCCGCACCACGGCATAGTGTGGGCCCCCTGGCCGGCCACCGACCTTGCCCCTTTGCCTATAAGAATCCCCTGAGACGAAAACCCTAAATAAAACAGCCTCCAGCCATTAAAAGTTCCGTAGCGCCGCCGCCACCAAAGGGGAGATTCGGGGGACATAAAGTCTCTGTTTCGGCACCCTGCCGGGACAGGGAAGTGCCCCCGGAGCCATCTCCATCAATCTCCACCACCATCTCCATCGCCGTTGCTGATTCCCATGATGATGAGGGAGTAGTTCTTCCTCGAGGCTAAGGGTTCTATCGGTAGCTATGTGTTAATCTCTCTCTCTATGCATGATCATATTGTGATCATGAGCATTGTAATCAAGTAGATCTACCTTGCTACTCAAGTGCTTTAATAGATCTCTACTCTCCCCATGTGTGTGAAAGTGACAGCGTGCATACCATGGTGGCACTTAGGCTAGAGATTACAATTACTTGTTATGAGTTATATTTGGAGTTGGATGTTTTATGAAATTGTGGTGTTTGTTGGAACCATCTAGAGCTCAAGGTGATAGTGTGGGGTTATCTAGATGGGGAAAGCGAACTTTGAGGTGTGCTATTATAGCCCTACCATGGATTAGAGTGTCCAACCGGAGAGTAGTTCAGAGTAGTATCATGAAGAGAAGATATTTATATGAGAGTGTTCACTAGTGCAAGTATGATCCCTAGGCCTTGTTTCTAAGCATTGAAACTTTTTTTGCAACTAGATATGTTACATGTTTGCTTGCTGCCATCTTTATTTCAGTTTGCCTTTAGTCTCTTCCACGCCATCAAGCTATTTTCTGGCACCGTTGTCTTATTTCCATACCACTTGTATTTCACTATCTCTTCGTCGAACTAGTGCACCTATACACCTGACAAGTGTATTGGGTGTGTTGGGGACACAAGAGACTTCTTGTATCTTGATTACAGGGTTGCTTGAGAGGGATACCTTTGGCCACTTCCTCCCTGAGTTTGATAAACCTTGGGTAATCCACTTAAGGGAAACTTGCTGCTGTTCTACAAACATCTGCACTTGGAGGCCCAACAACTGTCTACAAGAATAGAAGTGCGTAGACATCAAGCTCGTCGATGATCTTCACCAAGACATTGTTGATGCACAGAGAGAATGCAAAGTGAAAATGAGAAGTTGAAGTTGAAGCGCATGTTAGAGGATCACAAAAAATTGTTGTACCCAAATTGCAAAGATGGCAACACAAAGCTCGGTACCACACTGGAATTGCTGCAATGGAAGGAAGATAATGGTTTATCTAACAAGGGATGGCATGGGTACGATTACACGGATCCTTATGATTAGTTACCCTAGTAACGTAAAAGCTCACAGCCCACAAAGACCAAGAAGAATCAAGGAAGGCCTAGGACGTATCCAATGGAAGGCATAGCTTGCTGGATAAGGAAAGAGTAGAAACCGACATTGTATTAGTGTTGTAATTGTAAGATTGTAACCTATCCGTATACGGCCTCGGGACCCTGCCTATATATATAGGCTGGGAGGAGCCAACAGAGAGGTACTGAAAAAACCCTTGAGCGATCTGTAATTGATTTGTCCATAAGAAATCACACGACTTTGACTCCCTTGTTTGTCTGATCAGCTGACAAAATCCCTAGCATTTTCTATTCCATGAAACTCTAAGTCCATAACCATGGGCATTGTTGAGTTTAATGCTCGTCAATTGGCGCCATCTATGGGAAATCTGGATGCTAGAGTCATGGATACAGTGCCCGCTCTCCATCAACCAGCAATCCAACAGAAGTGGCACCACGCCCACCCACCCCTGTCTCGGTTCCTATTGACTTCAACGGCGCATCTGATCTCATCATCAGAATATTCCACTATCACGTGGGGGAACCCGAAGGATCTGCCCTAGCAGCCCCAATTTTATCGAGTTTGTTGGCCCCAATAGAAGCGCCCATGGAGGTAGGTAAAACTTTTTTCGGCTCATCTGAAGAAACCATGCCTAGCCCGTAAACGGCAAAGAAAACTTGGGAAACTCAGCAGATCTAGGGGATCTGACCGATCTATTCGATGGCCTCTCCATCAGTTCAGATGCCCAGGTAATGCCACCACGTGGCTTAAGTCCTGCAAATTGCGAACTCGAGGAAAGCTAAGAAGACATCGACTTTGGAATCAGGATGGCCGAAATCTATCCAAAGCAGAACCCGCAGGATTTCATGGACAGTGTCTCTTGGGGGTCCAGTAAAAATAGCAGCAACCCATACATCACGCATTACCAAGTGTGCGTGATCATTGGCGAACCAACAACAACACAACGCGACTCCAACAGTAACCCACTCCTTGACCCTAACGATATTTTATCAGGTGATGATGCAGAAAACCGTGAAAACAAAGAAGACCCACCAAACAACCGAGTCGTACCAAGAAGATAAGAATGACACGAAGGAGAACAACAAACTCTTTGGCTATCTACCAAAGCATGGAAAAGAGGAAGGGATGCAATAACGGGTGTAGTCCCAATGACAACAGAAGCAACACGCGAGGACCTAATGGCCTACCAACACTTACTCCACCATAAGAAAACGGACCTACTCAGGATGCAGAGGCAATTCGATGAAAGGAAAAGACTAGCTAATGAATCTAGCCTATGATGGGCGCAGGTAAGGTCTACCCGAGGATCGGGAAGAATAACTAGAGGCGTGCCATCAAGGAGAGGAACTTCGCGGCTACATAATATCCCCGAAGCGGAAATAAACGAGATGGCCCGAAACCTCGATCTATCGTTTATGTCGGTAAACCAAGAGGGACACATAAGAGCAAAAACAACACAACCGCAATCGTAGCTGCTCAGATCTACCTAATCACAATTCAACCCGCACCCGATGATCCCTATGCGGCCCTCCATCGATCCGCTCTCATGAACCTCGGTACGGTGGGAGCATCTCTCGCACAAGGAGAACAAGGAGTCACACGACAACCCGATAGATCCCCACACCGTTGAAGTAGCCCTCAGCACATGGGTCACACCCCACAATCGCAATCACCACATAAGGTGCACTTTTCGAACACCGAGCCACGATATGATGTAGGAAACGACATTACATATCCTAGGATTGATAGATCCAGGGAGGAGCGCATCAGCCGAAGATACTATAACAGGGAAAGTGAGGATGAGTATGAATTATGTGGAGCCAGTTTCTTTACCCAACAGGTTTGCAAAATGCCAGTACCAAAGATTTAAAACTTCCTCACGATCGCCAAAAATACAACGGTCTCTAGGAATCTGAAGATTGGCTGGCAGATTATCTGGCAACCCTCAAACTACAGGGTGGCTCCAAGGCTACTGCAATGCAAAGCCTACAGCTACACTTAAGCGGCACCGCACGGTCATGGCTCTGGTAGATACCTGAAGAATCCATCAGCAGCTGGAATGACCTCGAAGATAAGTTCATCCAAAACTTTATATCAACTTTCAAGCGACCCGCATCATTGGAACAGTTATGGGCGTGCAAGCAGAAACCCGGAGAGTCGATACGGGCATTTATCCAGTGGTGTAACATCATCAAGAATTCAGCCGACTATATCTGATGAGAGGGCAATCGACGCGTTCAACAACGGCAGTGAACAACAAGCCCAAAACAATCTTGCAACTAATGGATATGACAAATCGCTGGGTGGATTGCGAGGATGCAGTGAACAACAAGCGATGGCGCTCACCCGAAGAATATCGGGACATGTGCAATAATGATAGCATGAGACGCAGCAATGATGGATACAGCAGGCCGAGCTACGTCGCTGCTGGCTTTTTAGGGGAGAACAGCCGAAGAAACGATGACCATGGAGCGAATACCGCAGCAGCAGAGAAGATGCTAGTGGAAGTAAGTCCGCACAATGGTACCAGCCAAGGGCTCGGGAACCACCAATGTCCCCACTACCGATGTTGGAAGGACCCCGCAATATGCACTTTTACGTCGACTCCAGATGAAGGAGGCGATCAATGTCATGAAGGACTGCCGCACTTTCCTAGAAATGCAGAAGGTATGCAATGCAAAGGCAACCGAAGCAACGAACCAAGAATACGCCACCGCACCTGGAACCCTAGCTCTTGCCGCACCACCGCCACCTCTAGTACAACCACCGGCGAGAAACATAACCTGTAAGGGCATGTATGCTCCATGTGTGGTTTTGGTAATTAATGACAATCCCTATGGACTAATGTGCAAATTGAGTTCCACTTGTAGGTTAGTCCATTGGTGTTGGGGGGATAACCTCGGGTAGGGTCACTCTAGGGTATAAGGGCCGAGTTAGCCGAGGTTCGGCAAGGTCAAAGCGGATGCTGGCCGAGTCACCTCAAGGCAGGCCGGATCACGGAGTAACCCGGACTAGGGGGTCGCCTAACATTGTCTCGTCCGACTTAAGGAGTAAGTCGGAAATGTTTGTCTAGCTTATATGCAGGAACAGGTATGGCCGGATCAACTGTGATCCGGATCCTCGCTTGGCTTCAAGGAGAAGGAAGGAATCTCTCTGGTCAAAAAAGAAGGTCCGGTGCATACTGGATGAGCGAATTAGGCAAGGGCAGGACTACCGGATCGTGGCCAACAAGGGTGACGACGCTCACGTCGGCTGACGCGGGCGCCGCAGAGGCTACGTCGCTAAAGCAAGTGTGACGCGAGGGAAAAGCACCCCTGTCGGGTTACTACTTTGGGAGGGGGCATATTCTTAGGAATATGCCTCCACGTATGCCCTAGGCCAGGACCGAACCACCTCTATATAAGCGGGGGGGGGGGGTAAGGGTTCTGGTAAGGAGGTTGGGTTTTTTCGGATAGAGGGCAAGGAGAATTCTAGTTGGTTGAGCACTAGTGGATCTAGGGTTCTTGGGCTAGTTGGTAGGCAAGAGTAAGAGAGTTTCTTCTTCCTCCTCTTGTCAATACAGCTCGAGGAGCACATGTAATCTTGGAGATTGAACATCAATACAAAGCTTCTGTGTAGAGAATCACTCTACTATCCCTCCCTGGATTCCCCTAGCGCATATTAGTCCCCACCTTTAGCCTATCCATGGCATCTACCGTGACACCACCACGATAATTGGCATCGCTTGGACCATGTGTTGGTTTCAAGGATAAAAAAGAAGAAGCATTGTCTAAGGGCTTTGTGCCTTTTGTAATCAAGTAGTAGAAGAAGAAGATCAAGTATGTCTTGAAGAAGAATAAGAAGATGGAGTTCCTCATGTCTATCTTCAAGACATCATGAAGAATTGAAGTGCAAGCTCAAGATGTGTCCTCTCTAGAAGATCTCATGCTTGGAGCTTGCCATCCTCTTCGCTCATGGAGTGATGAATACAAGGTCAATGAAGTGGTTTCCCCATCTAGTATGGGGGAGCCATTCACAAGTCTTCATCAAGCAAGAGCAAGCAAGTGCAATCAAGAAATGTGTTCCATCTTGAAGGTGTCAAGATCGTCTACATCAAGATCAAGTGGGATGCTCAAGGAAAAGGTATGATCTTGATAGGGTTTCTACTTTACCGGTCTCTTGTAGTGTTGGGAGACCGGGTTTAGGATAGATATCCGTACTATCAAGAGGGGCTCTCGAGTGGGTGACTCGTTCGTATCTTTCGGAGGGAGCTCAAACCTTTGCATACATATCATCATCTTTCTTGGTTGTTGTTTGTTTCTTGTCCATGTGAGGATCTAGAGCTTGTGGTTATCTTCATAACAAGCTCTAGTTCATCAAAAACGGATTTCCCTTGCATACCTTATTGCGTTTTTGATCTTGCGGGTTTTCCGGCTCCACACCTTGGGAGGTATCTCACATATATATTTATGGTATTTTCTCCCTTGGTGATATCCAATATTTCACCTTTTGTTGGATTCTACTCTTTATTATCTTTCAACAAAATTGGTTTCATCCCAATTGGAGTTTCCAAGCTCAACTTCTTGCGTTTTGGGTTTTGGAGGTTTTACCGGTTCATCGCTTCTGAGAGGTTCTACCTTTCTCCATTTTATTTTTATCCTCCCTTGTTGGACTATGATTTTTATTTGCATAATCTTGTAGAGCCTTTTGTTCTCTTCAAAACGAGCCCAAGATCATCAAAATCGGAGTCCGGAGTCAAAAGTTATTGAAGTTTTCGTGCAATGTTGTCCAACGTTTTTGCTTGAGCGGTAGTACCGGCCCAAGTTCTGCCTGAAGTTCCGGTAAATCTCGGTTTTGTTCAGTAACTTGTGTTTCTATTTACCGGTAGTTCCGGTGGAGCACCAGTAGTTTCGGTGGGGCGCGAATCTGGCCCAAACAGGCAGATTTTTCTTGCCCTATTTAAGGGCCCCCTCTTCCCCAAAGTTTCCCCAATTTTGGAGGTCATTTTTGCTAGCTCTTCCACTCTCTCTCCTCCATTGTTGACCTTCAAAATCTTGCCCTCTTCCCTTCTCCCTCCCATGATTCTAGATCTACAAGCCCCACCATACCAAATCCCTTTTTTGTGAAGGAATCCTTGGGATCTAGATCTTGGAGAGTTTTGTGTTCTCCTCTTGTGTTCTTTCTCCCTTATTCCCCCAATAGCTTTTGTAGCTTTTGTGGAATTTGAGAGTGAAGGACTTGCCTCTTGCATTTGGTGCATAGGTTTGAGTTCTCCTCGGAGATTCGACGAGTTCAAGACCTTGGGCTTGTTTCTCTTGGGTTCTTGGAACCCTAGACGGTTGTGTAGTTGGATTGTTGACCTTTTGTGGTCTTGTAGACTTTTGTGGCCTTGTTGCCTTTTGTGGCTTTGTAGCCTTTGTGGCATTGTTGTTGGGAGCCTCCAATTGAGTTGTGGTGATTGCCCCAATCTTGTACGGGTTTGGTGACCGCCCTCAAGTGTCCCATAGTGGAACGTGAGTAGGCCTTTTTGGCGAGCTCACGAGAGAATAGGGTGAGCCTTTTGTGGCGTCGGTAGGTTGCGTGCCTTCGCGTCTTGGGGTGAGGCCTTGTGTGGCGTTGGGTGAGCATCGAGCCACCACACCTCGAGGTGAGCCATTTGTGGCGTTCGAAGTACATTGCGCCCCCGCGCCTCTCCAACGGAGACGTAGCTACTTTGCCCCCGCACCTCTCCAACGAAGACGTAGCTTCTTTGGAAGTGAACTTTAGGAAACATATCGTCGTCTCCGCGTCCATCAGTTATCTCTCAACCGAACCCTTTACTTATGCAATTTACATTGTGATAGCCTTCGTGCTTGAAGTACTATATCTTGCTATCACCTTGTTGCTTGTCTTGCTTAGCATAGGTTGTTGGTGCACTTAGTGAAACTAGTGGATATAAGTTTTGGCTTGATAAATTAAACGTTAAGTTTTATTCCGCATTTATTAGAGCCTAAACCGTAATAATTTTAAAACGCCTATTCACCCCCCCCCCTCTAGGCGACGTCCATTTCCCTTTCATCTACGAGCAATGAATTGGTCCTTAGCAAACCTGGCACCCACAAATACAACCTTCCACGGGATAGTCCTAGGCAAAGATGAAATTCCTCTAGGAAGTCTATCTTGATGTAGTCTTCGAATCATGGAACAATTTGAGGCGTGAAAAACTTGAGTTCAAAGTCATGGACTGGCCATCGAAGTACCACGTGATCCTAGGATGCCCAACTTTCACCAAATTTATGGCAGTACCTTACTACGCATATCTAGTATTAAAAATGCCAGCACCCAATGGAATCATATCCGAGAAAGGAAGTTTTACTCACTCGGATAATTGTGACCGGGAATTCAACAAAATCATAGAATCTTTCTGGATGGAGACAAAATTTGCCCAGCTGAAAATTGCAAATATAGAGCTACTACGCAAAGGACACGTCCCCATCAACCAAACTACGGAATACCAGGTCCACCACACAAACCCAAAGGCGATCTATTCGGCCTCCAACACTAGTCCCGCATAGGAAAGAGCGCTCGTTAGTCCCCCCGTTAGAATTGAGAGATTTCATTAGAACCAACCAATATACAGGAAATCCCCAAGGACCCCGACGAGCACCTATTCGAGCTACATTCAACAGCTATAATACGATCCACCCGACAAGTTATGGAACCAACAATCGAAGCCATTGGACAAAAGATCCATCGCCTCACCAACTCACGGCACATCATAGAGATAACAAGAGCAACATGGGTGGACAACCTAGTACTCACCCTAAAGAGAAGCACATGACTTAGGGTGTGCATCGACTTCGCCACCCGAATCGACCACACAGGACACACACCTTTTTCTTTGGTCCATCATGCAGAAGCCATGCCTCCAGTCGAAGGGCTAGTAGAACCCCCTTGAATCATCATGATCAATGGGAAGATGCGAAGACAGCAAGGAAGAAACTCAAGCTAAGAAGCACAAATGTTAGAATTTTTACTATTTTATGCATTTTATATTCCATAAGTCCAACAGCCAGGCGATCACGCCAAAACATGTACCCCCTATGATTCGGAAATAAATAAAGATAAGTTCCCAAAACCTCTGTCGTTTTTTCGATTCGTTTCATTCATCTAACTGACACTCGGGGGCTATATATTGACAACTAGCCAAAAATATACACCTGGGACCCGGGGGCTTCGCTAAACATATCATACCAAATTTTTTGGCTTCAATACAACACGCTTTGACATGAATAGTTGACTCGGCCCCAGGGCATCAGGCAAATGAAAGGGTCTCACGTAATAAACAATTTTTCTTGTTAACTAATGATTTTTAGTCAAAATGCGTCACATATTTATCAACTATTAAAATACAACGTAATATACATGCTCCATTTTGCAGGAAAAATTCAGATGGCAAAATTTAGGAAGAAATCTATGTATCCCTCTAGGCACCTCCGAACAATCCTGATGGCAGGTTTGCAGGAAGTCACGTAATGAGGCTCTATGCTGACCATTCCACCACTAGGAGGGGAGGCAGTCCCCGCGACACATCATCGAAGTCCACTGTAGGGTGGTGTACATGCACCTAGGAAAGCGCAAGTTTGGCACCCGCTATAAGCTGTAGTTTTACCAAGTGATAAATCCTCTCGCCTTGTCAAATCTCCGCCATCAAATTGGCAAGACTCTGAGGCTGAGGGTCCTGAGTAAACATGGCATTATATAAAATGGCCAAGGACCAGCGGCAGTACTCGACAAATTCTTCTACCTCGGAAACATGATACTAAAGCAAGGATAGCGAACACGCATGGTGATGGTCAGTCGAAAAATCACTGCTGGTACCTTGGGAGGCTGCCATCAAAGAATTCATTCGGGTCCACAGGCGCTGGGTTTCTTCCCTCTCGCACAATCAAATACCATAAGGAAAAGAAGAGTATTAATCTCCAAGATTGAACAAGTAAAGCTCGGGGGATCTGTGAGAAACTTACAAAACATTTTTTCACTTGCCCTGGAGATTTCTTCCAAAAGATACGACTCGTGATCCAACGCTTTGTGCATCTTCGACTACAAAACATCTACCATCGCCTGCACAACTCGAAGATTACCTTCCAGTCTCTTCACCTGTTCAATCTTTTCTGTGTACAACAACGGATCGACAAAACGAACAATGGCAGTCATGGATGCGCCTACTCTAGAAGAAAATGGTTGTGCATCCGAAGCCTAGATAGACCCAAAGGGAATAGTTGAATTACAATTTTTTTAGTAAAACTAGACAATTTGCACACACATCAACATACACATCTTTTATACATGCAAACCAACTACTTCTCAACAAAAGGAGTAGTTTAGCAAAGTAAACAAATGGGAGGCTTCTACGAGTACAAGCCAATTATGGGGAAGATTTCTCTGCAGACAAAGTAGCACTGGCCGATGGAGCATCAGCTGAAGAAGGCGCAACTAGAGCAGTACTCCCAAAAGGAGATCCAGTCGAAGGATGGGGGTAGATTTCTCGGGACCTCCACCTATACCTAGGAGATGCCGCGAATACTTCTTGGCCTTCTTAATATAAGGTTTAAGGTCAATCACTTCGCCATCATTGGTGACGAGAACTGAGGAGCTAACCTTCTTCCAGTCAACCTTTTCGCAGTGCGCCATCGCCAAGGCCATGGACTCTTCGACTGAACCATACTGTAGCCTGTCAGCGGGTTCAGATCAGTGCCAAAGACAACAACAAGGTCATTTAGATCTGTTGGCACCTCCTTCGCTGGGAAAATTTTAGCGTGAAGACTCCTGAAGGCGCGGCGCGGACGAATCAGAAGATTCCATGCGTGAACACAGTTGGCCTCCAAAGTACCAACAACATCCGACAAAGGGTCAAGCTTCTTGTCCTCATCCACCATTAGAGACTGGCATTTAACCTCTACGACAAGGAGATCTCTAATAAGAAACAAAAGCGAAGGAAAAAACATAACTTGAAGATTATGAAGGAGAAGCTTACGAGTCAAAGAAGTGTTGAAAACTTCCAGTCGCTTCCTGAGATTTTCATCTTGTTCAGCGAGGGAAATCGCTTGCCTTTCCCTTTATTCATCATCAGCCCTTGTTCTCTGCTTGGCCTCCTCTAGGGCCTTCCATGCTACCCGCAATTTGGCCTCTAAATCTTCGACGAGCTTCAATGCCTCGTCCCAATAACCCCAGATTCTTTGGCAGCTGCTGGGTATATAAAATTTTGCACAAGGTTAATCAAAGTCAGTGATGTAAAACACTACTGGGTGAAAGAACAAACCTTTAGATTCTTCGGCTTCATTGTGGATCTTGATAAAACGAGAGGCCATGTCAACCATCTTGCGCATTAGTGGCTGCAGCAAAGGGAGAAGAACGTTAGGAAATTAAGAATAGAGGCAAGCCACAAAAACAAATTTCGGGGGTATGATGGCCCAAAATATATCGAGCTCGTTGGGGAACCCTAATAGGAAGGTATGATGAGCACAGCAACAAGTTTTCCCTCAGTTATGAAACCAAGGTTTATCAATCTAGTAGGAGCAAGGAAACACCTCCAAGGTGTTGCTAGCTGAACTTTGGCAGGGCGCACTACTGGTGCCAGCAGCAATGTGGAAACCTACACAACACAACCATAAAACTTTGCCCCCGAATTACAGTGAGGTTGTCAATATCACCGGTTTTGCTGAAAACAAAGGATTAAACGTATTGTGTGGAAGAAAGTAATAGTTTGCAGAAAGTAAACAGAAAGCAATAAATAGTTGATTGAATATTGATGATAAAAGAAAGGACGAGGGTCAATAGTTCACTAGTGGTGGCTCTCCTTAAGATAGATGACATGTTGGGTGAACAAATTACAGCGGGGCAGTTGACAAACATCGATAAAGCAATCATGCATATACTACTCATCTTGACTCGTTTGATATTTGATTGGGCATTACAACATTATACATAGACCGTAATCCAACTGCATCTATGACTAATAATCCACCTTCAGGTTATCACCCGAACCCCCTCCAGTATTAAGTTGCAAGCAATAGATAATTGCATTACGCATTGCGTGTAAATAAACAATACGATTGTTCTATGAACAAAAGATTGTTGTTTTCTCCCTAGTATCAACAACACATCTAGTACCTTAGAGATTTCTGTCACTTCCCCAGATTACCAGAGGCACGAACCCACTATCGAGCATAAATACTAACGCTTGGAGTTGCTAGCATCTACTTGGCCAAGATAGCTAATAACAACGGAAAGCATGCAAGATCTCAAATAACAAAGACATGATAGAATCAATAATCAATCTGAAATAGCATCTCAATATCCATCGGATCCCCACAAACACAACATGTATGAATTACAAATAGATGATCTTGATCATGAACTGAGATCACAAGATCTAAACATGAAAGCACAAAGGAGGAGAAACCAGCCATCTAGCTACTACATGGATCCGTAGTCCAAGGATGAACTACTCACGCATCACACCGGAGGCTTGTATGGTGATGAAGAAGGCCTCCAGGGTGAATTCCCCTCTTCGGAAGGGTGCCGGGAAGAGCTTCGGATCCCTCCTGATCTAGGGATGGAGATGACGGCGGCTACAGACTCTTTCATGGAATTTTGATCGGGTACTTAGGGTTTCTGTATCAGAGGCATATTATAGGAGATAGGGGAGCCGAGGGGGTGCCAGAGGTGGCAAGACCACCACCTGGCGCTGGCCAGGCTGGGTCGCACGGCCAGGCGGTGTGGCGGCCCCCTGGCCCCTCTCCGTCTCGTATTCGGGCTCTGTGTGTCCCTCGGTGAAAAACTGACTTTGGCTTTTGTCCCGTCCAATTCCGAGAATATTCATTTTCTGACTTTCCTAGAACCAAAAATAGCAGAAAATAGGAAGCTGGCACTGTGGCTCTTGTTAATAGGTTAGAAGAAAGTGTATAAAAAGTACTCCAAAGTTGGAACAAAACATAAGAAAGTAGATAAAAACCAATCATGGAACATCAAAAATTATGGATACGTTAGCAACGTATCAGGGTAGCACTCACATCCTTCATGTCAACCTCGATAGTGTTCTCGGTTACTGCCACACTCTTGCTCGCAATTTTTCTTGTTTTCCGTGGTAGCGGTATCAAGGAGGCACCTATATCCTTTAGGATCGTTTTTTTGCAGGTGATTCGTGCGGTCTTCCCAGATCCGTTGATGACATGGGCAACTTGGCAAGAGGAGGCGCAACAGAAGTACCAGGGGGAGATAGAGGAAGATTTTTTTATTCATCATCACTACAATAAGTAGAGAGAATCTCTTGTCAGCAAAAGGCAAAGTGACAATCAGTAAATACCAAAGAGAGACAACAGTACTTACGAGGAAACATCTTGCGTCATTCAGAAAAGATTCATCTGTGGTAGAGCCGAAGAAACAGGAACAACCAGTAGCGATTTTGAACCAGTCAAATTATCGGAGTCTTCGACCGTTTCTACAGGTTCAACATGTTTCGTTTTCTCAGCAGCGGGCACCCTTCAAAAATCTCGAGACTAAGCCGAAGCAACTTAATGAGTATGTGAAGAGGACTCAACATCATATGTCTCCTCTTCTTCATCGGGGGCAGTCCCAACTCAGGTGACATTATCGGATAAAGAGGGACTGGCTGGCAGCTCACCACTCTCCGGAAGGGGAGGAAGATCAGAAAGGTGGTCATAATTATACACCATAAGGAAACAGAATAAAACGACATAATATTATAGCATGTAAAAGGAATGTAAAAAAGGGGGAGTAACTCACATATATGAGCAATTTCTTCTTGCCAAAGGGCTCCACCCAACAATCTAAAGGAACTGGGCTTTTCTTCGCTAGCGTGGTAAAGGAGCAAACCCTCTTCTCATAAATATGGAGAGGGAGGTTATCCGATGAAATCCTCATGGGTTCCTTTTTGCCGGTGTAAGCCCACATACCGGAGAGTCTCGCCTGGATAGGCTGGATACACATCCTGATAAAGTAGGCAAAAATATGTAAACCCGATAGCTCCTTGCTGACTTCAGTGTGCAGCTTTACAAGCCTCATAAATAAAGGCTTGAGCTCAGTCATTTCTTCGGCAGTTGGGCGCTGGTCCCATCTATCAAGCCTTCGGCACGTTTTCTTGGGGTCAAAAGGGGCCAACCCGAAGGTCTGTCCCTCGCTTTCCTGATCCTTGATGTAAAACCATTTGGTTTTCCATCCCTCGATAGAATCCAAGATTTTGAAGTCAAAATAATTAACTTCAGAATGAACGGAGAAAATGGCGCCCCCGACATCATGGACAACGTCATCGGTGGCATTTCGGCAAACATAGAAGAAGTACTTCCACAAGCCCCAATGGGGATAAATCCCGAGGAAGCACTCCCAATGAGTGATAAAGCAGGCAACATGAAGAATAGAGTTTGGTTGAGCTGGTAAAGTTGCACGACGTAGACAAAGAGGAAACCATGAAGAAACTCATGAAAAGGGAGAGAAAGGCCATGATAGAGGAAGGAGAGAAAGATTACCCACCACCCAAGTTAAGGAACGGGAATTATTTCATCCTCGAAAGCTTGAAGGTGCCTTCATCGAGGAGGCAATAGTTGTGAGCCTCTCGTAGATCTTGATGAGAGAACTTTGTGGGAGCCCATCCAATGACCCTTTTCCTCATCGCCTTAGCGGCAGCAACAGAAGTACCGACCTTGGACTTGCCCATGGAGGATCTTGTAGGGAGGAGGAACGTCCACAAGGAAACAAGAACATGCAAGAACAGCAAGCACAGGTGCGGCGCAAGGAAGAAGAAGTAGGTAGCAAGTGGAATAGTAAAAATAGTAAAATGACTCTCCCTTCATTTATAAGGGAAAGGAACACGAAGTTGAGCCATTAGATAAGGGCGGGGAAACGTCAAGACATACAGGGTGAAGACACATGGCAATGCTTTGCAAAAGGATAAAATCATGGGCAGTTATTACCACGGTAAACACAAAGGGAATTCGCTCGGCGCCTCGATTCTCGCGCATAAAGGGTATCGTGTGGTCAAAAATCACTACATATGCACCGTTAAAGTGTGATCATTGCTGCAACATGGGCCTACCATCCTAACATCCCATCATGACTCATTTCTCGGAAACTACGACATGCTACCTTCGTCAGTAATGATGTCATGAATAAGCCAAAGATTGAGGAAGTACTCTGGTACGTATAATCCAATTGTTTTGTAATATATTATCGGGTTCACACTTCGAGTCTATGATCAGATGCCAGCATCCGAACATAGACTCGCGTGCTAATCCCATCAGGGTCATTGGTCGCGCACCCGATAAGGACGTCATGATAACTCTATAAAAAGTTGAAGACCTGAGTTGAAAATTTCCTTGAATGACTGAATACCTGAGCCTACGATCGAATACAAATATTCGATTGTAGCCTCGGAGGCTACTCCCATCGGGAGCACTATCACGCACCCGATAGAAAAACTTCGCTCTACATATAAAGTCACGGCATGACCCGAAGAAATATTATCCTTGTGTGTTGAAAGAACACCCGATAAAATAAAATGTCCAACAGAGTCGAAAGATATGAACTTATGAGTGTTATATCATTGTATCCTCAAACGTTTTCTCCCATCGGGATCGTTTATCAACATCACCCAAGAAAATAAGAAGATGATAACTTTAGCAACTCCAATAGCCAAACAAGGCAGTCGATAAAATTTCAAAAAATCTTGGATCGCGCCCGACACAATAATAAGTGTGAATGCCGTGTCCATGACATGAAGGTAAGACCCCAAGATTTATCCTATGTGGCCTGGTAATCATACATGAATGCGCTCTGCCAGTAAATTATCCGTATCAACGATACGATGAAAAATAGAAAAGGACACATTGGGTACCCAAAATAATAGAACTGGAATTCAATATTTGATAAGACCTCAACGGTTCGAACTGAATTATACTAGCAAAGTACAAGTTCAAGCCTAGGGACTTGATTTTGATATAGGTTCACGGTGTTTTTTCCCTGGAGCAATTAATGGATTCTCGATCCATCGGATGCATCAGACCTACTGTACAAAATTCCTACAATAATTTAAATAAAAAGAAACCATTCAGCTTGCGATAAAATTTTCTTAAAGACTCAACCCGAATCTGCGATTTGGATGGTGTCTCGGGGGTACTACATACATATGATTACACGGATCCTTATGATTAGTTACCCTGGTAACGTAAAGGCTCATAGCCCACAAAGCCCAGGAAGAATCAAGGAAGGCCCAGGAAGCATCCGACGGAAGGCATAGCTTGCCAGATAAGGAAAGAGTAGAAACTGACATTGTATTAGTGTTGTAATTGTAAGATTGTAACCTATTCGTATACGACCTCGGGACCCTTCCTATTATATATAGGCTGGGAGTAGCCAAAGAAGAGGTACTGGAAAAAGCCTTGAGCAATCTGTAATCGGTTTGACCATAAGCAATCACACGACTTTGACTCCCTTGTTTGTCTGATCAGTCGACGAAATCCCCAGCATTCTCTTTTCCACGAAACCCTAAGTCCATATCCATGGGCATTGCCGAGGTTACTCCTCATGAAGGGATTTGAGAAGCTACTGGAAATAATGAAGAAGAAGCTTCCAAAGGATAACGAATTGCCTACCAGTATATATGAAATAAACAAGGTTGTTTGCCCTCTAGTATTAGAGGTGTAGAAGATACATGCATGCATTAATTACTACATCCTCTACCACGGTAAGGAATACGAGAATAAGAATAAATACCTGGTATGTAGTGCATTGTGGTATAAGATCAGACGAGATGATCCTAGTGATGATGAGGGAAAGCACCCTAGGAAGAGGGTTCCTGCCAAGGTTATGTGGTATGCTCCTATAATACCATGGTTGAAACATTTGTTTAGAAACAAAGAGCATGCCAAGTTGTTGCAATAGTACAAAGACGACCGCACGAAAGACTCGACGTTGAGACACCCCACTAATGGGTCGCAGTGGAGAAAAATAGAGAGAGAGAGTACCTAGGCTTTGCAGATGATGCAATGAACTTTCGGTTTGGTATAAGTATAGATGGCATGAATCCTTTCGGGGAGAAGAGCTGAAGTTGTAACACCCTAGAATCGGCCCTGTGCAGTTTTTAGTGATTTCCACCAAACTCGCATAGAAATGATTCAAGGATGCCCACCAGGTACTTGCGTGCATGTGGAAAATGAAGTAATATCATTACACAATAGTTCACGATGGAACCCACAAAACATATATATATATACAAAAACGATTTAAAGATTCAAGAATCCAGATATACAATACAAAGATCCAAATCACATTGAAAACGATACAACATCCGAGTATGGATAAGATGCAAATTGAGCTAAGCGCCCTGAAGATAACCAATAGCGTCCATAACCTTGCCCAGGACAAGTCAAAAGGGTAACCTTGCTAACATCGTCAAACTTATACCTATTAAAACAAAAGGGGTGCCAACAAAGGGAAAGGGAAAAAGGGAGCGGTCAGTATAGCGGCCAGTACATGGCGAGTCTAGAATTCGGTGAATCTCTCCTAGATAAGTATAGTGGACTAAAGTGGCAGCGAAGCATGCACTACACAACATATAGAGACTCGATACAACTGTAAGCTATCAGAGAGAGATAAGAAAGACATATTCGGAATAAACCTGTTACTAACACCAAACATACCCATCCTGGTATTTCCCCCTCGAGACCAAAGGAGTAAGTCCTTTAGAGGAAAACTCACACAGTTGGCAGTTTTAAACATTCATTCCATGGTGCTTATCCAACTTACTAGTCATATCAGATCCAAGTGAAATTATAACGGCAATTCTTTAGTTATGGTTGTCTATGATCAGGAAACTATGCTCGAAGTCATCCATAATCCATGGACACGGCTTTTCGAAAATATTTAACCCTGTAGGGGTGCCCAAAGTATCCACATGCACTTCAACCCTTGTTTTTAGATCAGTTAGGTGCAAGATCATGAAACATACACCTAATGTATGTCGACGGAGCTTCGGATACAATGTTTCCCAAACACAAAGAAAGTACATGGGTCCACCACACTAAGCTACCCACAACGAACTCCGCCGGCTCCGAGACGGACCCAGGGTTTGTGCCATGGTTGTAAATGACTAGGAACCCAAAAGTGTGATTGTGCTTGTCGATACCACGAAAACATTCCACATTTGTTCCTAAACAGTACATGCGCTCCCCGTAAAATAGTAAATAAAGTAGTAAAGCATGTCATAAGTATATTATAGTAATAACGCTCCAAACTAGTTTGTGGACCCCATCACAGTACTTTTAAATCAAGTAGTAAGCCGATAGGGGTGCCCACACACCCGACCTGTGGTTAGCACACTCGTTCTTAGAACATGTGTTAAGAACTCGGGTCCTAGGTAGACATACGTGGGTGTGTAAAAACCAAATAACATCTATTACCCACCGGTGCCTCTGCATTTTATCTATTTATAGTATTTTAATTAACAAGTTGTAGTGAAAGCCATTATCATCTCCACCATTAAGCATGTGCCAACCTCCCAACAATAGTGGTACATCGACGACATGCAGCAACACCTGAGCAAGCAACTACGACTCGCAAAAGGCCAACTGTCTACCATACAACAGGCAATAGGAGGTGTCCAAGGCAATATAGGCTACATGGGTATAAGTGGTATAGAAACAAAAGTATTACAGCACGGATAGCAATAGATCAACAGAAGGAAGTAAATACTATAATTGCAAAATAGGTAGAAAGAGGGAGAATGCTCGCCTGGGAAACACTGCCAGAGATACATTATCTGAAGAACTTTTCGATACTCGCATCAACTAAACAGCCTAATCCGTGAAGAAACAAAGCACTAAAAGAAACACCAGATGCACTATTTAATACTATGATAGAGGATCGGGCATGATGCATGTATGATGCATTACATGGCAAAGATGTGATGGGACTAGGCATTATTAAGCGGAATTGGGATCCCGACAATTAATTAGACGGTTCAAGTTGTTTAGATACCGTGCAATTTAAATGTTGTCTTAACAAGGCAAAACATGGAATCGGTTCGCTACACAAATTTAAATGGAGACGATAGTAGACTAGAATAGCCCGCATATAGTCTCCATATTTAATTTAGATGATCGGCTAAAAGCCCCCAAACCACATGATATGTGTGCAAGCATGAAAAATTATATGCAACAAGTATATAGATGGAAATTTATAAAAATAGGGGTCTGGATCGAGGTCACACATCTCGGATCAAAGATCTTGGTGGCTTGGAGGAGTTCGATGGGGTTCGGGTTTGGGCTTTGTGTAGACCGGCTTCAGATTCTGTGAACGAGGTCTTGGGGTTCCGGATCTCCGAGTTTAGGAACGGTCTTCAGGGTTCCAGCCATCGGATCCATGTCGGCACCATCTACATTATTATAAAATAGTGACGTCGAGTCGGTCTTGTCGACAAGGAGAGCTTGACGCCTTAGCGGTGTTCTCCATGTTCGGTTGTTCTTGGCATCGGTGTGGTCTTCGGGGCGTCATCGTAGCCGACCTTGTTGATGCGGATCTTCGTTTATAGTGCAACACAATGGAAACAAACTCACCACACTAGAAGCAAATTGCAGCGCCACAGCGGTGACTCCAAAAGAGAACACAACAGCAAGATCCTGCACGGGAGAACATAGAGGAGTGTGGCCAGGCAGATGCTCCTGGTGGCAGACATAGATACCAAAAAGGTGGGGGTCGATCTCGTCCGTGGGGCCGGCAGACAGGAAGGCCTACGCAGGGCTCGATGTGGCACAGCGAGGACGTGCTGGTGTACAAGCACTGTTGCGAAGGTTGCCGGCAGGGCATGGCACGGGCACAAGGTAGCAGTTGGGGGCGACGTGCTGCGTGGGCGAGGTGGAACAACGATCTTCTGGAGGACGAGCTCGGGCCAGCAAGCTCTGCAGCAGGGACGGGGGTCGACGCCGAGGGGATGCAGAGCACCAAAGGGAGACGACCAGTGGTTGGTGGTTCTCCGGGGATGTGGCAGCGGAGCATAGAAGAGGCAAGGAAGGGTGGCGCTTGAGCGGGCTTGGTAGTGGAGGTCGATGGTGATGGAGGTTAGGAGCGAGGATGGCGTGGCAGCGAGAGCGACCAGAGGTAGGGACCCAAGGGTGCGCCTGGGGACGACGAACGGCGAGCTCGGCCACGACGCTGAGCGAGATGTGGTCAGTAGCTGCTTGTGGCCGAGGGAGGCAAGAGAGGGAGACGAGGTACGTGGGGGAGAGGGATACGAGCGTCGAGGGGAAGCATGCATGCGGAGCATGACCCGCTCGTGTTGCGTAGTGAGTGCATGGGACTGGGGTGGGGATGGTTGCGTGGGGTGGGCGCTGGGAGCCTGGGACATGTCGTGTCCGGGACGGGTCGTGCACACGGGTGGTTTCGTGTGGGGCGGGTGACGAGGGGAGTCGGGTGGGTCTCGGGGGTGTGCCTATTGGGGTCGGGCTAGTGTGTGTGAGTGTAATGTGTCGTGTGTGAGGTGCACCTGGGTGTGTGCAGGTGAATCATGGTGGTGTGGTGTGTTGCGGCCTGTAGTGCGGTAGTGTGTGTGTGTGCGCTGCGCGCTGGGGTGTGGTGGCGGCAGTGAGTGTGTGGGTCGCCGTAGCTAGGGTTTGGGATAGGGTTTGGTAGATATGGGGTGGTAGGTGGCTTGGCAGGATAGGCTTTTGGGCCTAGCTAGCTGAGCTGCCTCCCCCAGGTTTAGGATATATATTTTTATTTATTTAGTTTTTTCAAATAGTCTTTTGATAAATAGGATTAGACAAATAAAAGATCCGGTCGGACCTAGGGATTGATTTGAAATAAATAGGGGAATATCTAGAAAACAAGAATAGGCTTTTGGAAAATAGTTATAGGCAAATAATGCATGATGATGGTGATGCTCAAATGCAATGTGGCATGATGACATGAGCATGTTGTCATGATGATGCACAAAATAGTAAACAATCAAGCGATTTTCTAGTAGTGGTTTTATCGGGGTGTTATAGCAGTCATAGCACCTAGTCTGTAACTCTATGTATCTATAACCTTCCTCATTGGTTGTGCATTAAGTGGAACTTCATTATGATGCCAGTGATTAACCAAGGACCAAAGAAACTCGGCAACGGCATTGATGTGTACCTAAGGCCATTAGTTGAAGAACTTTTATAGTTGTGGCACATACAAGGTGTACGTGTGTGGGATGAGCACAAACAAGAGGAATTTGACCTACGAGTGTTGCTTTTTGTAACGATCAATGATTGGCCTGCTCTGAGTAACCTTTCAAGACATACAAACAAAGGGATACAATGCATGCACACACTGTTTAGATGAGACTAAAGGTACATATTTGCATAAATTTAAGAAGGTTGTGTACCTAGGGAATTGTCGATTTCCTCCGACCATGCATCTCGTAAGAAAGAAAGGCAAGAATTTCGAAGGTGAGGCAAATCAACGGAATAAGCATGTCCCCCGTACTAGTGATGACGTATTTGGTATGGTCAAAGATCTAGAAGGAAACTATGGAAAGGGTCATGGCGGTCAATTTGTTCCGAATGATGCTACCGGACACGCGCCCATGTGGAAAAAGAAATCTATATTTTGGGATCTACCCTATTGGGAAGTCCTAGAGGTCCGCTCTTCAATCAACGTGATGCACGTTACGAAAAATATTTGTGTGAACCTGCTAGGTTTCTCGGGCATGTATGGGAGGTCAAAAGATACACCGGAAGCTCAACAGGACCAGCAACGTATGAACGAACGATATGGATTGCATCCAGAGAAGTATCAAGGTCCTTCCAACTACACTTTTACCCAAAAAAGAGAAGGAAATAGTTTTTGAATGCATGAACAGTATCGAGGTCCCGTGTGGCTTCTCATCGAATATAAAGGGAATAATAAATATGGCAGAGAAAAAAATTCTAGAACCTAAAGTCTCATGACTGCCATGTGATTATGGCGCAATTTCTTCCGGTTGCATTGAGGGGGCTTCTACCAGAAAATGTTCGAGTACCCATTGTGAAGATATGTGCATTTCTCAATGTAATTTCTCAAAAGTTAATCAATCTAGAAAGTCTACCAAGGTTACATAACGATGTTGTCCAGTGTCTTGTTAGTTTTGAGTTTGTGTTCCCACCATCCTTCTTCAATATTATGATGCATCTCCTGGTTCACCTAGCCGAAGAGATTGCCATTCTTGATCCCATATTTCTACAAAATATGGTCCCCTTTGAGATGTTCATGAGAGTCTTAAAGAAATATGTTCATAACTGTGCTACGCCAGACAGAAGCATCTCCAAGGTGTATGGAACAGAGGAGGTCATTAAATTCTTTGTTGAATTTGTTCCTGACCTTAAGCCGATTGGTGTTCCTGAATCATGGCACGAGGAGAGGCTGAGTGGAAAAGGAACGCTAGGAAAGAAAGCAATAATAAGTAGAGACGGGCATTCTTTCACTCAAGCACACGATACAGTTCTACAAAGTTCCACCTTGGTGGTTCCATATATTAATGAACACAAGAATACTCTACGCTCGCAATAACCGGGGCAGTCTGACGACTCTATTAGACGTGCACACATGGCGACTTTCGGTGATTGGTTGCAAACACATCTCATGAATAACACAAGGGTTGGAGATCAGCTGTACTTATAGGCCAGGACACCATCTTTGACTGTATTGACTTTCCAAGGGTACGAGATAAATGGGAATACATTTTACACAATCTCCCAAGATAAAAAGAGCACCAACCAAAACAGTGGTGTCCGCATTGATGCAACAAACAACAATGGGAAAAAGGACACATATTATTGTTACATAGAGCAGATATGGGAACTTGACTATGGACCTTCTTTTAAGGTCCCTTTGTTTCGGTGCAAATGGGTAAAGCTGATAAGAGGCGAGGTTTAGGTAGACAAGAAGTGCGGATTGACAAGAGTGGATCTCAATAATCTTGGGTAAACAAACGAACAATTCGTCATAGCCAATGATGTGGCTCAGATTTTCTCCGTGATAAGAAAACGAATCCATCATACGATTAACCAAAGTGCCACATAGTTCTTTCAAGGAAAAAAACATCATGGGAGTGGAGGACAAGACAAACATTGTAGAAGATTATAGTAAGTTTGATGAAATTCCGCCCTTCATAGTGAACACAGACCCAAACGTCCTTTTAAATGATGAAGATACTCCATGGTTATGGCCCACACAATCATAAGCAAGGGACATACGCGAAGAAAGTTCATGGCCTCCAAGGCATTTTAGGAAACAAGTGACTATATGTATTTTGAATTATGCCTTTTGTGGTTTTTTAGACGCAATCAATATAACCAGTTTAGTATTTTTCCTTGCAACTATATATGTCACATAATATGACACCACGCGAAGGTTTTACATAGTTTAGACTGTTTTTGAATTTCTTTTGGCCGATTCAAACTATAGTTAAAACGACGGGCATGCAGATTCTTACCTAGGAGATGAGCCTCACTAAACATGCATTGGATCTCTGAAAAAACATCATATTGTGAGTCTAAAAATTATTTTTCAAAAAATTATGAGCATTAGATCATGTACCTGTAGTTCAAACCAGACCCACTTTCTACCGATTCGGCAAACATTTGTCTTTTTCACCAGGGGTGGACCGAAAGGTCTTTGATATCCTGGTTGGAACATTTTCCATGTAAGGTGGTCTAGTATTTTTGAAAAATAGGGTGGTAACATTTTGAATTATGCCTTTAGTGGTTGCTTCACAAAACTCCCTGTTTTTGGCACTAGTAAAATGGAAAATGGCTTTTCCGTGCGATGAAAAGGAAATCTTCCAACTGCAACATTGTTCACCATACTAAGATGCACATGCACGCACAACATGGGCACACTATCACAAACTATGCCGCGAATCTAGCCATAACATTGGTCATTTGGCCCGAAAGCCATGAAACCTCGAAAATGATAACTCATTTTGAGAAGGAATTTTCGAGATGCAATCAATATACCAAGTTTCGTATTTTTCCTTGCAACTATGACGCATAATATGACACCATGTGAAGGTTTTACATTGTTCGTACCATTTTTGAATTTCTTATGCCTGTTTCAATCTATGGTCAAAACGGCGGGCATGAAGATTCTTACCTAGGGGATGAGCCTCGCTAAACTTGCATTGGACATCTGAAGAAACATCATATTGTGAGTGTAAAAATGTTTTTTCAAAAAATCATGAGAATTAGATCATGTACCTATAGTTCAAACCAAACCCACTTCCTGCCGATTTAGCAGACATTTTGTTTCTGAACAAAGTTTGATCCCTACATTGAAATGAGCCAACTTTTGCACACATGTGTATCTCAACATGGCATCAATGTCTTGGAGGCCAAACATTATTATTCTTTGTTTAAAAATGATTTACCATTTAAAACCCCTTTTATGGAATTTAGGAATAGTAGAAATATTAAATAATTGAAATCTCATAAAGAAAAAATTATATTTTTATTAGATAGATATTTCTTTTATGAACATTTTCATATGCTATATATCTTTTTATTAGGTAGATATTTTTTTATTTCTTTTACTAACATTTTAATATGCAATAAGGCAGGAACCACAATTTACACTACAAAGTTCAATAAACATTTTCGAAAGGCCCTTTAGTCCCGGTTTTTAATACCAACCAGGACTAGAGGTAGACAGTTGGCGTGCCCCCTCGGCTGCTGCCAAAATCCTTCAGTACCAGTTGGTGGCATCAACCGGAACTAAAGGTCACCTTTAGTCCCCGTTGATGCCACCAGCCGGGACAAAAAGGTCTTCCATCCTAGTTCATGGCATCAACCGAGACTAAAGGACCGTGGCATATAACTAACCGCTGCCTCATCCTCCCAAGATTCATCTCCATTCTTGCGAAGTCTCGATTGAGCTAGCGTAGGATCCACTGACCATATGCCGACAAGCTGCCCAAATTCACTGCGATTATCCTCGTCATGCGACCAACCGCGTCATCCGCCGTCGGTGTCCGAGCCTACGCTGCCACCTCCGCTAACACCACCAACCATGCCAACATCGCCCGTGCGTGCCCCGACCGCCACCACCACCAACCACGACACCGTCATCCACGCTCTCACTGGCCACAACCAGCCGCTGCCTTCGTCCCATTCCTTCCTCCTCTCGCTCCCTCGGTCCCTCCCTCTTCCTCTCTGATCCCTAGGGAATTAGGGTTAGGGAGGAAATTCTGTTTTTGTGATATGCCATATGTTGCATTATTAGTCCTATGTGAGCAAACAATTAATGGATATATATTGTTTTTATTTCTTGATATATTGTATGTAAGCAAACAATTAACTAGGGTGTTTTATAATTAGTGTTGGTGCTAACGTGAATAATCATATGGTGCTTTTTATTTATCATAGATGCGCATATTTGAAACCTTGAGCCATTCATATTGACATATAAAAGATTGCAAGAGAGATATGTGGTTTTATTGATATGCCGTATGTTGCATTATTATTAGTCTTGAAATTATGTTACTTTGAATATTTCACGAAATATTTTCTATGGTTAAATGAGTTTGCATAGTGCCTGAATTTACTTCTGTTTTTTGTGGAATTTTCTTCTTTGGAGCCATTCACATGTGCATGATTTTTTATGGTTGTCATTTCTTATGAGCATTGGAATTACACGATGCACTCGATCTCCCGCCGGTGCTTGAGGTTAGGGAGGGCGCGACAACGCGCGCCATATAGGGACGATGGATGGGTGCGACGACACCCGCCATATAGGGACGATGGATGGGCGCGACAACCATTTCACATGGTTTTTCTCAACTCCGTGGAGGCAACCATTTCGTGAAGTGTCGTTAATTCATTAGCGCTTTGTTGTGTTTATAGCATTGAAATAACTTGCAAGTCTTTGCAGAAATTATGGACCGCGATGAAGAACAAGAGATATTGCAGGATATGATAGCCGGTGAAGATATCACCTCATAGTATCTGAACGACTCTGGAGAAGGAGTGGAGGATCGCGAGCGAAGAGATGACTCCCGTGAGGGAAGAGGCGACTCTGTTGAGTGAAGAGACGGCTCCGGTATATAAAGCAAGCCGCTGCTGACTAGATGCATTAACTGATTTGTATATACATATTAACGATTCTTTATTCTTTTAGCCCTTTGGATCGAAGTAATCTTTTGGAAAGAAATGAGGCCTAACCAAAAAGTTAGCCCTCTAGGTTCAAGATCGAAGAAATCGCTGAAGATGGCACCCGATTGCTCCCGCGCAGAACGCAAGATTATTTGTAAGTCAATGCGGAGTTATTGTTAGGGATAGCATCCCGATCACCATTCGAGAATGGAATAAGACAGAGGCAGATGGAGTTAGTTATGTCGAGGATAGATCCAAAGATATGTTTTGTAATATGCTCATGAAAAATTTCACCCTACGGCCAGAGGTGGATCCACAAAACAAAGTTATAGAGCCCAAAGTCAAGGAGTGGTCTCTTAAGAAGATGGCCACACGATTCACCAACCACAAGAAAAGATTGTAGAAGGAGTATATCCTAGAAAAAAGACACTAGAGTTCACTAGAGCGAATGAGAAGCTAAGAGATCACTGGGACGAATTCGTGGAGTACAAGAACTCGACTGAAGCTGTGAAAAGGTCAGAAATAAATAAGGCAAATGCTGCATGAAAGAAATATCACCATGTTATGGGGACAGGTGTCTACAAGGATGCCATGCCTAAGTGGGAGAAAGCTGAGAATGACATGATTGATAAAGGGATCATTCGATAGACATTGGAGTGGGCCGAACGAGCAACGTCTTGGTTCTATGGGCATGGGTGAAAGTTGAACCCAAAAACAGGAAAGTGTGTTTTTACAAACGAACATCTTCCAACACCTTACAAAGCCCTTAAAGATGCAACGAAGGATGTGCAGGACGAGAAGTTATATCCCGATAGAGAGAATGACAAGCTGACATGCACCCTTGGGAATAATAAAGAACATGAAGGACGAATAATAGCCACATCAGGCTCCCTTCCGTGGAAGCTTGGCTTTCCTGACAACAAGAAGAAATATCCCGACAAAATCCATCAGAGGAGAAAGCATAGGGAGACAGACCAGATGTAGTAGATAGAAGAAACATTAAGGAGGCAACGGGAGAAAATAAACACACTTATAAAACAAGCTACCAGCCCATCTCAGTGGCAGGACGACGATCCTGCATTTGATGCTACCGGCCCACCATCTCGGCGGAAAAGCAGCATGGCTTCCACGGAGCTCCCAGATGATGATGATGCACTGACGATGGCTCCTCACTACCCCGTGGATGATATCATGAGAGGGAAAATTGTGAGCTGCATGTGAAAGTTGTGAACATATCCATGAAGGTGGCGGTCGGCTTTGCTTAGCTTCTGGACCTAGACAACCTTATCATTGCTCTCCGGTTCCAGATGGCTATGTTGTTGTTGAAGGAAATATGCTCTGAGAGGCAATAATAAAGTTGTTATTATGTATTCCTTATATATATCATAGATGTTTATTTTGCATGCTATAATTGTATTGATCGGAAACGTCAATACATGTGTGTTTAATAAACAAAAAGGTTTCCTAGTTATGCCTCTCTTATAGACTAGCTTGTTGATTAACAAGATGATCAAGGTTTTCTGATCATAGACATTGGATGTTGTTAATAACAAGGTCACACCATTGGTGGAATGATGTGATGAACATTCATCCGAAGTATAGCATTACGATCAACTCATTATGTTTATATTGCTATAACATCATATGAAGTAATCTTTATCCTTAGACCATGAGATCATGTTAATTGCTAACACCGGAAGAGTATCTTGATAACATCAAACGTCACACCATAACAGGGTGACTATAAAGATGGGTTCAGTACTACGAAGGTGTTATGTTGAGGCTCATGGATCAAGAGTGGAATTTGTCAATCCCGATGACGGATAGATATACTTTGGGCCCTCTCGATGATATCACATTGAGATAGCTTGCAAGCAAGTGATGTGATGACTAGAATGTTATATCACGGGAACGAGAAAAGAGTGCATGTCGGTAACGAGATCAAACTAGGTATGGATATACCGATGATCGAATCTCGGACATGTAATATATCACGAGACAAAGGGATTTAGTTGCAAGCGTTAAAGGTTCTCACGATCACAGAAGTCATCGTTGAATGTGTAGGAGTCAGTACGGATCTCCAGGTCCCGCTGCTGATTATTGATCGAAGAAGGGTCTCAATCATGTCTGCATTATTCGTGAACCATAGGGTGACACACTTAAAGAGTTACCGGACACCATTTTGGAGCACATATGTTTCAGACGAAAGAATTGCAAAGCACAGAAATTGTTTCGATAGAAACCGAAAATTGTTTCGGGCGAAATTGCAAAAAGTGGTTCTGCATGTGATATTGAAATATTGCAAGGGGTTATATGTGAATGTTTGTTAATTAAAGTAATTAACAAAATTCTAAATAAATTTAATAAAAGAGTCTTATTAAATGAGAGAGCATTAAACTTATAGAATTTTAATGCATTTAAAGTGGGGACTTTAAAAGGGAATGTGAAGAGGCATTTTAATGTGGAGGGGTTACCACCACATGAATGGGGGAGGTGAGGAGTTACCCCCCATGCACTGACCATGGAGAGAGGGGCACCCCTCCTCCTCCTATAAAAGTCCCCCCTCTTCCTCTTTCTTCCTCACACCTCCTCGTGAAGGATCTCTCTCCCCCTCTAGAATTATTCCCCCATGGTCTCGGATTAGCGAATACATGTTCCCGGTGGCATTTCGTCTGGAAGGAGTTGCTGCTTCCGCTGCATCGCTGGAGCGAGGAGGTGGAGGTTGTCCGGTGGCTTGAACGTGTGTGTGAGTACGGATGCGCTGCTGAGTTGTGTCGCTCGGACTTCCTCATGATCTTGAGATCGGCAAGTGTACGACTACATCCACCACGAGTTCCTACTCGTTAACAAAACTCGTTGTCTTCGAGGGTAAGTTCTCGATGGATGTATGTCCACCCGCTGCTCTGTACCTAGTAGATAGATCTTGGCGTGTAGTTCTCATCGTAAGAAAATTTTTGTTTCCGATGTTGCGGACCCAACAGTGGTATCAGAGCCATATCTATGCGTAGGTGCTTTGCACGGGTAGTACACATATGTTTTTTATATGGGCGATGATGATCATGTTATTGCATCTTCTATGTATTTTGGATATTGGTGGCATAGTGGGATGAAGTGGCCCGGACCAACCTTACATGTCATCGTACATGAGACCGGTTCCACGACTGACATGCAACTAGTTTTGCATAAGTGGTTGGCGGGTGTCTGTCTCTCCTACTATAGTCAATATCTGATTTACAACGAATTGCTAATAACTTGGTTATCCTCGTTGTGGTTCATGTTCGTAGATAAGAACGGTTCTATCTCCGAAAGCCCTAAGCCACATAAAACTTGCAATTGATAAATTAGAGGCGTCTAGTTTAGATCGTTGTTGGGCTAGTGTATTGATATGGTATTGTTGTAAGTAGATGTATGATAGATACTCATGCAACACATTCAACGTGTAAGTTCCATATACCTTGGCCTTACACACAAAGGAATGATAGAGATCATACCACGATGCAAATGATAGAGATCAAATGCATGGACCATATCATCTCACTTTACACATTAGATGTTAGCATCTTATACTGCTAGTTTGACGCTTTCTGTAGTAGTGTAAGATGATCCCTCATTTAGATATCAAGATAAAAATGTGTTCTTCCTTGAGTATGCAACATTCTGTGGATCATGCTTCGAGACATCACGTGATGATCGGGTGTACTCGAATCTACGCTTTCATATGAACGGGTGTAAGACAGTTTTACACACGCGAATACTAAGGTTCTTACTTGGCGAGCCTAGCATGTACAGACATGGCCTCGGAACACGGACCGAAAGGTTAAGCATGAGTCATATAGTTGATATGATGCCCATATAGATGCTCGCCTTTGAAGCTACATCAACTCACGTGATGATCGAACTTGGTGTAGTGGATTTGGTTCATGTAATCACCAAAAGGACACGAGGGATGTCGTTTTTGAGTGGGAATTCATTAGTAATTTGGATTAGTTGAACTCACTCTATCATAAACTTAGTCTAAATAAACTTTACAGATTCTATTGTAGATGGCACCACCTGCTTTTAATTTCAATGTGTTCATGGAAAAAGAGAAACTTGCTGCGAATGGTAGCAAATTCACCAACTGGGCAATGAATTTGAGGATTCTCTTCACTGCTGCACAAAAGCAATATGTGCTAGATGCGCGGCTAGGCCCCCCACCAGCTCCTGATGCCCCTGACGAGGAAAAGAATGTTTATATGACTAGTCAGGAGGACCACAACTTAGTTCATTGCGGCATACTGTATGGGCTAGAGCCAGAACTTCAAAAGCGTTTCGAAAACGGCAATGCCTATGATACCATGGGAGAATTGAAAATGATTTTCGATACCCATGCTGCCGTAGAGAGTTATAATGCTACTGAAAAGTTCTTTAGCTGCATGATGGAGGAGAACAGCTCCGTTAGTGAGCATGTACTCAAAATGTATGGGTACGCTGATAAGCTTGTGTCCTTGGGAATAACGACTCCCATTGACTTAGGCATACATCATGTTCTCCAATCTCTGCCACCTAGCTACAAGAGCTTCGTGATGAACTATAATATGCAGGGCATGAAGAAGTCTCTTCCCAAGCTTCTGTCAATGCTTAAGACTGCAGAAGTGGAGATTAGGAAAGAACATCAAGTGTTGATGATCAATAGGACCACCGGTTTCAAGAAGGACAAGAAAGGCAAGCACAAGGGAAAGAAGGGTGGCAAATATGTTGCCGCACCTGAAAAGAAACCCCGAGCTGGCCCTAAGTCTGACACCGAGTGTTACTATTGCAAGGGGACTGGCCATTGTAAGCACAATTGCCCCAAGTATTTGGCAGACAAGAAGTCTGGCAAGGCAAACAAAGGTATATGTGATATACATGTTATTGATGTGTACTTGACTAGTACTCGTAGTAGCACCTGGGTATTTGATACAGGATCGGTTGCTAATATATATAACTCGATTCAGGGGCTGCGGAACAAGCGACAACTAGCAAGGGATGAGGTTAGGATGCGGGTCGGCAATGGATCAAGAGTTGATGTGATCACCGTCGGGACGCTACCTCTCCATATGCCATCAGGATTAGTTATAAACCTAAATAATTGTTATTTGGTGTCTGCACTGAGCATGAACATTGTATCCGGATCGTGTTTGATGCAAAGTGGTTATTCCTTTAAATCTGAAAACAATGGTTGTTCGATTTATAAGAATGATATCTTTTATGGTCATGCACCTGTGTTGTATGGTTTATTTCTATTGGATCTCGATAGTAATATTATGCATATTCATAATGTTAATGCTAAAAGGATTAAACTTGATAATGATATATCTGCATATATGTGGCACTGTCGTCTAAGTCATATTGGCGTTAAACGCATGAAGAAACTCCATTCTGATGGACTTTTGGAATCACTTGATTTTGAATCATTTGATACATGTGAGCCATGCCTTATGGGCAAGATGACTAGAACGCCGTTTTCCAGTTCAATGGAACGGGCTACAGATTTATTGGAAATCATACATACTGATGTGTGTGGACCAATGAGTGTGTCGGCGTGAGGTGGCTATCGTTATTTTGTTACTTTCACAGATGATTTGAGAAGATACGGGTATATCTATTTGATGAAACACAAGTCTAAAACTTTTGAAAAGTTCAAAGAATTTCAGAATGAAGTGGAAAATCATCGTAATAGAAAGATCAAATTTCTTCGGTTTGACCGTGGAGGTGAGTATCTAAGTTACGAGTTTAGCACACACATGAAAGAGTGTGGAATAGTTTCACAACTCATGCCTACCGGAACACCACAACGTAATGGTGTGTCGGAACATCGTAATCGTACTTTATTGGATATGGTTTGATCTATGATGTCTCTGACTGACTTGCCACTGTCATTTTGGGGTTATGCACTGGAAACAGCTGCATTCACTTTAAATCGGGCACCATCTAAATCCGTTGAAACGACACCGTATGAATTGTGGTTTGGAAACAAACCTAAATTGTCATTTCTTAAAGTTTGGGGATGCGATATTTATGTGAAGAAACATCAGCTAGATAAACTCGAACCCAAAGCGGAAAAATGCGTCTTCATAGGATACCCTAAGGAAACGATTGGGTATACCTTCTATCACAGATCTGAGGGCAAGGTTTTTGTTGTCAAGAATGGATCCTTTCTTGAGAAGGAGTTTCTCGCGAAAGGTGTGAGTAGTCGGAAGGTAGAACTCAAAGAGGTTACTGAACCTTCTCTTCATGAAATGGCGAGTAGCACAGCACCGGAAACTGTTTCGGAGTTGACTTCACCAAATGAAGAGAGAGCTAATGATATTGATCATGAAACTCTGAAAGAGGACACTACCAAACCTCGCAGGTCAAGTAGGACACGTGTAGCTCCTGAACTGTACGGTAATCCTGTTGTGAATTTCATGGTTGATGAAATGGATGACCCTGCGATGTATGAAGAAGCGATGATGAGCCCGGATTCCAACAAATGGCTAGAAGCCATGAATTCTGAGATGGAATCCATGTACGAGAACCAGGTTTGGACCTTGGTGGACTTACCTCACGATCGAAAGGCCGTTGAGAATAAATGGATTTTCAAAAGAAAAACAGATGTTGATGGTAATGTGACCATCTATAAGGCTCGACTTGTCGCAAAGGGGTTTCGACAAATTCAAGGAGTTGACTACGATGAGACATTCTCTCCCGTAGCGATGATTAAGTCGGTTAGGATTATGTTAGCAATTGCTGCATATTTCGATTATGAAATATGGCAGATGGATGTCAAAACTGTGTTCCTCAATGGTAATATTGAAGAAGAGTTGTATATGATACAACCTAAGGGTTTTGTCGATCCTAAGGATGCTAATAAGGTATGCAAACTTGAGCGATCCATCTATGGACTGAAGCAAGCATCCCGGAGTTGGAATCTCCGCTTTGATGAGGTGATCAAAGATTTTGGATTTGTCCAAACTTATGGAGAGGCTTGTATTTACAAGAAAGTGAGTGGGAGCAATGTGGGATTTCTTATATTATATGTGGATGACATATTATTGATTGGAAATGATATAGATCTTTTAAACAATGTTAAAAGTTATCTAAACAGCAAATTTTCGATGAAAGACCTTGGTGAAGCGTCATATATATTAGGCATTAAAATCTATAGAGATAGATCAAGGCGCCTAATTGGGCTATCATGGAGTACATACCTTGATAAGATATTAAAGAAGTTTAATATGGACGGAAGTAAGAAGGGGTTCTTACCTATGTTGCAAGGCAAGACATTGAGCAAGACTCAAAGTCCGGCTACGGCGGAAGAAAGAGAGATGATGGATAAGATCCCCTATGCCTCGGCCATAGGCTCTATTATGTATGCCATGCTATGTACAAGACCGGATGTGGCACATGCTATTAGTTTGACTAGTAGGTACCAATCTGATCTAGGTTCGGAACACTGCATAGTGGTCAAGAACATCCTCAAGTACTTGAGAAGAACTAGGGATATGTTTCTTATATACGGAGGTGAAGAAGAGCTAGTCGCTAAGTGTTATGTCGATGCTAGCTTTGACACCGATCCGGATGACTCTAAGTCTCAATCCGGATACATATTTCTCTTGAACGGAGCAGCAGTTAGTTGGAAGAGTTCCAAACAACCTGTGGTGGCTGGATCAACGACGAAGGCGGAATATGTTGCTTCTTCAGAAGTGGCGTAGGAAGCGGTTTGGATGAAAGAGTTCAATATGGAACTAGGTGTGGTTCCTAGTGCATTGGACCCGATGGTGATCTATTGTGAGAACAATGGAGCCATAGCCAACGCCAAGGAACCGAGGTCTCACAAGAATTCCAAGCATATTAAGCACCGGTTTCACTCCATCCACGAGCATGTCAAGGATGGAGATATAAAGATTTGTAAAGTACACACGGACCTAAATGTAGCAAATCCATTGATTAAAGCTCTCCCTAGGGCAAAACATGATCAACACCAGAACTCCATGGGTGTTAGATTTATCACTATGTGAACTAGATTATTGTCTCTAGTGCAAGTGGGAGACTGAAGGAAATATTCCCTAAGAGGCAATAATAAAGTTGTTATTATGTATTCCTTATAAATTTGATAGATGTTTATTTTGCATGCTATAATTGTATTGATCGGAAACATCAATACATGTGTGTTTAATAAACAAAAAGGGTTCCTAGTTATGCCTCTCTTATAGACTAGCTTGTTGATTAACAAGATGATCAAGGTTTCCTGATCATGGACATTGGATGTTGTTAATAACAAGGTCACAACATTTGTGAAATGATGTGATGAACATTCATCCGAAGTATAGCATTATGATCAAGTCATTATGTTTACATTGCTATAACATCATACGAAGTAATCTTTATCCTTAGACCATGAGATCATGTTAATTGCTAACACCGGAAGAGTATCTTGATAACATCAAACATCACACCGTAACAGGGTGACTATAAAGATGGGTTCAGTGCTAAGAACGTGTTATGTTGAGGCTCATGGATCAAGAGTGGAATTTGTCAATCCCGATGACGGATAGATATACTCTAGGCCCTCTCGGTGATATCACATTAAGGTAGCTTGCAAGCAAGTGGTGTGATCACTAGAATGTTTTATCATAGGAACGAGAAAAGAGTGCATGTCCGTAATGAGATCAAACTAGGTATTTGGATACCGATGATCGAATCTCGGACATGTATCATATCAAGAGACAAAGGGATTAAATTACAAGCGTTAAAGGTTCCCACAATCATAGAAGTCATCGTTGAATATGCAGGAGTCAGTATGGACCTCCAGGTCCCGCTTATGATTATTGGTCTGAGAGGAGTCTCAATCATGTCTGCATTATTCGTGAACCGTAGGATGACACACTTAAGAGTTACCAGACACCATTTTGGAGCACATATGTTTTAGATGAAAGAATTGCAAAGCGCAGGAATTGTTTCGATAGAAACTGGAAATTGTTTTGGGTGAAATTGCAGAAAGTGGTTCTGCATGTGATATTGAAATATTTCAAGGGGTTATATGTGAATGTTTGTTAATTAAAGTAATTAACAAAATTCTGAATAAATTTAATAAAAGAGTTTTATTAAATGAGAGAGCACTAAACTTAGAGAATTTTAATGCATTTAAAGTGGGGACTTTAAAAGGGAATGTGAAGAGGCATTTTATTGTGGAGGGGTTACCACCACATGAATGGGGGAGGTGAGGAGTTACCCCCCATGCGCCGGCCATGGAGAGAGGGGCACCCCCCCTCCTCCTATAAAAGGCCTCCCTCTTCCTCCTTCTTCCTCACACCTCCTTGTGAAGGATCTCTCTCCCCCTCTAGAATTATTCCCCCATGGTCTCGGATTAGCAAGATACATGTTCCCGGTGGCATTTCGTCTGGAAGGAGTTGGTGCTTCCGCTGCATCGCTAGAGCAAGGAGGTGGAGGTTGTCCGGTGGCTTGAACGTGTGTGCGAGTACGGATGCGCTGCTGAGTTGCGGCGCTCAGACTTCCTCACGATCTTGAGATCGGCAAGTGTACGAATACATCAACCACGAGTTCCTACTTGTTAACAAAACTCGTTGTCTTCGAGGGTAAGTTCTCGATGGATGTATGTCCACCCGTTTCTCTCTACCTAGTAGATAGATCTTGGTGTCTAGTTCTCATCGTAGGAAATTTCTTGTTTTCTATGCTGCGGACCCAACAGTTGTTAGTGTGGATGAAGTTATGAAGGGATTTGAGGACCTAAAGCTTGACTTACCTGCAGGTGAAGGGGATCTGAATGAACTGGGAGAAGCCAGGAAAAGCACTATTCTATGGACAAAGGAAAACATCGTGCTACCACATTGGACGCCAAGGCCACCAACTTCTCAGAGTAGCAATCCAGCTCAATCTCCGCTGCCTTAGCCGTGTCCGCCACATCAGCTGTCTCCGGTGCGTGTGCAGACTCCGCCGCATCAGAAGACTCCGCTGCCTCAGCCATCTCCGACGTGTCTGCAGACTCCGCAACCTCAGTCCTGATTGAAAAAGCGGAAGAGCACCACCACTCCGGCGGCTAGTACTACAGCCGTGGAGAAATCTCAGTAGGTACAAGGAAGAAAGCCAAGCAGGCTCCTGCCAAGTTACCTTACGACATGACTATTGAGGAACTCAAAAGGGTCATGGCTAAATATGTGAAACGCCAGTTTGCACCAAAATGGCCCCCGCCAAAGTAGTATATAGCACAAAAAACAATGAAACACTTTGTGGGCACGCTTGAGGGACCAAGGCTGGAAGATCTGATATCAGACTATGTCCGCTCTATTATCAAGTCACATAACATGAATGTGCAGTAGTCGAGAAGTAGTAGTGAAATATGGAAAACAATTCCCCGGCTCAGCGAATAGAAAAACCAATCATGCCCCGCGTTGAACATGTTTTCTGATGATGATTCGGAGGTTGCACGACTAGTCGCACTAACGGCTACAGATCTTGGTATGACTGTTGCTTAATACTTAGGCAAGGAAGACACACCCATGGAGAAAGTAGCATACAAATACGAGTACCGGAAGCCTCTCCTCACACCTGAGGAGGTCCCGCATCTATAAAACATAGATGCGAAGATTGCATTTGTGGTATATTCAAGCCTCAGAGGAAGGGAAGATCATGCTCATAGAGGCAGTTAGATATGAGCATTACTTCCATGTAAACGACAAGATACACATTTACTCTTTAGAATTATTTCAGTTATTCAATCAAGACACCCCCGACAAATATCTCGTCAGTTGCTATTGTCTGTAAGTGATTTGTTTATGTAAATAAGTCTCCTCACTATATTCTTTTGTATGCTATTATGCAGAATGAAGAATCTTGAATGCAAAAGAGGAAAAAACTATGACCTTGGTTTCATTGACCCAAATACCATTCATGAAGTTACAGTAAAAAAATAACACCAAGGAAATAGAGGATTACCTGCTATGGTTTTTACTGAAACAACAAACAAAAATAGAAATAGAGGATTACTTACTAAGGTTTTTACTTGCTATTTCCTTACAACTTCGAGTGAGTGTTACTATCTTATACACATTCGATTTTTTTACTCGATGTTAAGTGTAATTTATGAGTTATGCGTGCGTAGGTTCCACTTTATTCTGCTATTCATTCAAGTTGACCAAGGAAAAGTACTTGTCATGGACTCGAAATGTAAAAACCCTGAGATATGGGTGGACCTGGTTTATATGATCCAGGGGTAATTTCAATCATTATCGCACTATATTGGCATCTTTCGTTCATTTCCTGATATCAAGTAATTAATAACTCCTTTACTCATTTTCTCTATCGGGCATGGTTTGGAAATGGTTCATAAAGGCTGCTAGGGGTGAATGGAAAGAGGAGCTACAATTTCGATAACTCAATGTAAGTAGTATTATAGCTAGGTCCGTGCATCTCTTTGATTCTTGTTTCAATACCATTACCATGATTGATTATGATTTTGACTGAACTTTATTCTTCTGAAGTGTTTGAGGCAGGAAGCCGGGAATAATTTATGTGCATACTACTGTAACACCCCAAAAACATTAATCAAGTTTATCAAGTTCTAATCACCCAAATTTAAGGTTAACAAAAACTTTTATTCCAAAAATCTATATGAATGCATGTGTGTTATGCATTAGTGTCTAATTGATTGAATTTGCCATGTTTGATTACTACAAATGATGAGAAATGGTTTAAAGGTGAATACTACATCATCTAGGCCAATTACAAACAAAATCAAAAGGAAAAGAAATCAAATATGAATTAAATAAGCTAATGGTCATTTTGACCAAAGCTAACCACTAGGCCATTTTGAGTGTTCCTAGAAGAGAATTTCTAACAGAAGAAATTCCACTTCTTTTCAGCCCTTGATAGACCAAGTAAAAGTGAACCAAGGCCCACTTTACAAACTCACAGAAACTATTTTCAAATCTATTTAAAGGACAGTTCAAATTTGAATCTAGTTCATATGGTAAGATCACCATTTTGCAAAAACCACTCAAATCAATTCCACTTGACTTCTCCAAGCAACCATAGACACTCAAGCATAAGACTCAAACACTCACAAAATTTCATTCAAAATTTTCAAACTAAAGCTCATGCGGCCATTTAGACAAACACCTTGCAGACACTAATTAACTCTGGCCTAACTTCACTATTTAGGGCATTGATCACTAGACCAAATGCCCCCATTACACTCCCCTTGTCTCCCCAGTGTCTAGCAGCACGAGACACGCTCCCCCTTAGCCGTTTTGCACCAGTGCGTTGCCGCCCAAAGCCAGCCTCGCCGACCGAATGTCGACAGTGCGCCAGAGACCATGCCTCCCTCGCCCATGACATGCACCAGATAGGCCACCGTCCACCTCCTCCCCCTGTCCGGCCCGCGACCGCAGCCAAGCCATGGACCACCCAAGACCAGCCGCGCCCAGTGTCTCTGCGCCATGCCGAGAGCGCTCCAGAGCACCGCACCCGACCGGCTCGCACAGGCCGCGCCTCGCTCTCTCCGCGCACGCGCACACTCGCCATGATCACGGCCACCTCCCACACACACCCGTTCATCGTCGTGCGACCCATAGCTCCCGTGCGCCGTCTCGAGCACCGCCGAGTCTGCGCAGAGTATGGCACGCGCCCGACCAACCTAGCCTGCTCTGTGCCATGCCATTAAGCCATCGATGACTGCCAGGGAACATGGCACCGCCCCTACCCTCAGCTGCGTCGCTAGCCGCCTGTATCGTCGTCATTGGCGAGCCCGAGCCCATGCAGCAATGTCCCTTTGTCGGTGATAAATAGAGGCCCCCTCTGCCTCCATTCTCCACAGTAACACACTCGCCACTCCTCACTGAGCCTCCCACACCCTTCCCCGGAGCAAGGCGAGTGCCGCTTCGCCGGAATTTAGCCGGAGCCTGCCACTGTAGAAGGAGAAGGGCGCTGTCTATTGGAGCCACCCTAGGAGCTGTCGCGACCACCATTCGAACCGCTGTCATCGACAATGTCGTTCGTCCCCATCGTCGACCCTAGCTGGAGCCTAGGTGAGCCCCACACGACCCCCACCACTGCGTTAGGGTTTAGACCTCGCTGGAGTTGTTCGTCGTCGACGATGAACTGCATCTGTTGGATTGTCTTTTAATCGTAGGGCCTAGATTCAAAGATACCGCTTTGGTTAGTTAGAGTCGCTGACTAGTGGACCCGCCTGTCAGGAGCCCGCTGCGCTGTGCTGTGCAGATTGGGCCGGCCTGTTTAGTTTCCCGTGCAGGCCTATGAATTCAAATAAGGATTTTCCAATTTAGTTAAACCACATTCTATCAGTAGATTTAAAAATCCATTCAGAATGATTCACTAAACCAAATTGCATGATTCCAATTTTTTAGAAACATATTTAAATTATCTATCTAAGCCCGTTGGATTCAAACCATTTGCAGTTAGAGATCACCTATAGTAAAAAATAACAAGGCAGAGACTTTTCAACATTCAAACATTTTTCAAAAATCAACCATAAATGCTTTTGAGTTGATTCCAACTCTCAAAAATCACATTTGAGAAGATCTGTCTAAATACGTAAATATATTTAGGTTTGCATGCAGTGACATTGGACAAGTACCAAAATAATGCTATATAGGCATTTCTAGTCACTTTAATTCTATTAAATGATAATCTTAAACTTTATATTATATCTTAATTATTTTTCAATGGGTAGAAATTACTTTTCTAAAATAAGATAAACAAGATTAATTCTTTAATTCATGTGATGATGCTAGATCATCAAGTGTGAGCCTTAGTGTGCTAAATAGAATTAGTTAAGTATTGTTTGGTGACTGTGTACCCCGTATTCATTTATAGACAATAGTACCGACCCGGGATATGAGGAGGAGGAGTACTACCAAGAAGAAGAAGAGGAGATCTTCAATCACTCCACTACTCAAGGCAAGCCTAGCACTACAAGTTAACTATGCAAGTTAACACTTGCCCCCTTTCATAACCTATGCAAGATGCATTAGGCATGCTTTGGTTATACAACTTTGATTATACCAATCCCAAGTTTTACTTGCAAGCTTTATTCTTTTACTTTACCAAAGTTTTTACTTTTAGTTAGTACTTTGTGAGTACTGGAAAAATAGAATAGATACCATAAAGAGTACAAAACTAGGCCTAACTAGTTATACTTAGATGTCATTCCGTGGCATGACATTGGAGATTAGCACCCCTCATTAGTGAACACCCTCAACCTTAGTGGCTAGTGCTAAGCATAAAAGTGGATCACTTTCGATGGGAATACTTGGTGAAAATGATTATGAAAACCTTGGAATGATGATTCATTCTATTGAAATGTTTTGAAATGTGTTATGGACACAAAAGGATTTGATGATGAAAATGTTGAGGCATGAGCCTTAGCCCTTTTGTAAAAACTGATGGTTGGGTTCGGGTACGATACCATTCCAATTTTACCGTACAACCACAATACCCGAATTGGGTAGGGCTTAGCTGGAAGTATATATGCCTTAGTATGGGTTCCCTCGTGGAAATAGGTTGAGCTGAGGTTACCTCGTGAGTGTGAATGTCCACCTATGTAGTGCCCAGGATGGCAGATGGCCATGGCTGGGAGGCCAAGCTCATAGGGGACATTCCTAGACTAGAGTGTGTAATTGAAAGGTTATGATTGATTATCCGCATACTAAGTATGATGATTTAGGGTTATCCCTAACAGATGTATCGAATTTTGTGGTGAAAGTGTACCACCTCTATTGAGTGTCAAACTATTCGAATAGCCGCGTCTGCGGACATGGAGAGTTGGAGTGGCCATACTGTTCCGTCGTCAGATGTTTTAAAAATGACTTTTGAATTGAACTATGACTTTGACTTGACCACAACAGGGCTGTGAATATGAAAACTAGGTTCCCACTTAAGTGATTTAGAACATTAACTTAGTTTTCTTTACTTCTAAACTCAGTTTTAGATAAATCTGGCTTTTTGCAAATAAACCTAGAGCTTAAGATTCCTACTAGAACTACCTTACTTGTTAGTGATAGTTTGTGAGTACTTAAAGAGTACTCCTGGCTTTGTATCTGGCTATTCCCGTGGCCAGACTATGAAGAGGACTACCAGGATGATGGATAGCAGGACGTCTACGACAAGTAGGATCATCTCCCATCGTCAGCATTGCCTGTGACTCTGAAGATGGAGCCCATACTACGTTTAATTTCCGCTGCTTGATTCGTATTAAGACTGGATCATGAGATCCTTTATTTGTAAGACCTTATTATGGTTTGTAATGGATGATGTACTGTGATATCAATCTGTTATGTCTCGCAAAAATGGTAATCCTGGGATTGCGAGGTATGGCATAATAGGCATCTGGGATTAAAAATCCGGGTGTTGACAAGTTGGTATCAGAGCCATCGTGACCATAGGAGACCCTAGTTAGAATGGACATCCGAAGAAAAACTTAGTTTCAAAACAAAAGAAGTAAGTATTTATGAAAACCTATTCCCACTCTTATCCTTGATTCTTTCAAAAAATTCATGTTCCTAAAAAATTATTGCATTCCTACCTAAAAATTGACACACTTGATCACCTCACTAACTTACTCCCCCCTAAATGCTTATAGATAGTATTGCAAGTTCTACCAGTTGGGCAACGGAGGCCAGCTAATCTTTGAGAGGGATCTAGATGCACTGTCAGAGTATCTTGAGCGCCCGCACCCAGAATTCTTCGGGGCCCAACTCAATGATCACATAGGAGGAGATCTACAATGCTCTTCCCCGTCCGTGTGGGCAAAACCTCAACTTGATCCAAGGAACTCGCTTTGCTCACTTTGCAAGGCGTGATTCTATGGGAATGCTCTTGGAGATGCCAGGACACCCGGAGCTGAAGCACCAGGTGGACAATCTTGACTTCATGATGTATGATAGGCAGAAGGAGTTGGACAACGCCCGAGCCTACGCCAACCATAACCTTGCCATTGCCGTCAAGAAGTACCAGACCCTCACCATTCTCGCCAAGGAGCGCCAATCACTTCGTCGTCAACACGACAAGAAGGATCACACCATCGATCGTCTTCACAAGAAGGTGGCTGCTCTCGAGAAGACCATTCGTGAACAGGAAGACCAGCTTGAAGCAAAGGAGGAGGAGGAAGGTGAAGATATCCAGGGAGATCTTTACTCTTACCTCAGTGAAGACAACGACTACCTGGAGGATGATTCCATGTAGTTCCACACTGATGATGATGATTCTGACTTCATTGATGATGATTAGATGCACTTGATCACTACCATAGGAATGAGTTGTACTAGTCCCATTGTATCCTAGTTTCATAGAATGGTTCTTAAAACCATCTGTTTTCTATTTTTGTTGTGGTGTGTGTTTGTATGTTGTGCTTTGAATGAATGAATGAAAAGAAGTTGTTAGTTTGAAAAACCTGAGTCAAACTCAAAGTTCAAAGCTTTTGAAACAAAACCATGAACCTTAGAAATTTCCCTCTTATCTCACTATCTATCTCAATCTTCAGATGACTCGTGGAAATCCTGGAGGAAGCATGTCGTCTCAGGACCCAATGCTGCAGATTCTGCAAATGCTAGTAGAGCCGAACTCCAAGCCAACCTAGCCACTCTTGAACAGATAGCTCAGATGGCCCACCATAACCAAGGTCACGGAAACCAGGATCACCATGGATCCAAGTTCAAGAACTTTCAGAATACCAACCCACCTATATTTAATAAATCTGAGGATCCCTTAGATGCTAATGATTGGATACAAACCATGGAAAACAACCTAGAGGTCGCAGGAGTTGACACTAATGAGAAAGTACTATTTGCCACCCACTATCTGGCAGGAGATGCACGAGCCTGGTGTAATAGCTCCCGTACCATGAACGACAGTCAGATGATGACTTGGGAAGCATTCAAGATCAAGTTCATCCGCACCCATGTGCCACAAGGTTTGGTCACCAGGATGAGAGATGAGTTCAGGGAACTGAAGCAAGGAAGGATGACGGTAGTTGAGTACCATGACAAATTTCTATCGCTAGCTAGATATGCCCCTGATGAGATTAACACCAAAGCCAAGAAGAAGGAAAGGTTCCTGAATGGATTGCATGATGAGATGCAGATTTTGTTAGTCAACATCTATTTTGGAGATCTAGAAGAGCTAGTAGACTCTGCCATTCAGATGGAAGGGAAGATCAACCAAGCCAATGACAATCACAAGCGCATGATGATGCACCAGACTAGATCCCACCATACCTAGAAGTATCGCCCCAACCCGTCTGCAGGATATGCCCCAAGAAACAACAGACACCCTATGTACCGTCCATGCTATCCCAATCATAGCAGAGGAAACCTGAAGACTGGAGGAAACCACAACAACAACCCCGGCAACTCCAACAACTTCAACCGTGCACCGTCCAAGTCCAACAACAACAACAACAATACTGCCCCAAGGACTAGGAGCAATGTTGTGCCTGTTGCAGCAAAAGACAAGTCCCAGATTATTTTCTTTGAATGTGGAGTCAAGGGTCACTACTCCAATGAGTGTCCCAAGAAGCTTGCAGCAGCCACCAATGTGAATGCACCCGCTTAGCAGCAATGCCGTGTTCAGCCTGGAAGGAGATTTTCCCCAGGGAATTCGCTCAACCGCAACGGCCGTCAGTTCCACATGAATGCTGAAGAAGCTCAGGAAGCGCCAGATGTCGTGCTGGGTATGCTTTCTGTTAATTTAGTACTTGCAAGAGTGTTGTTTGATTCTAGAGCATCACACTCGTTTGTTACAAAAGAATTTGCATGCACTAGTAAGATTCAACCAACAAAATTGAAGCATGTTATGATAGTCAAATACCCAATTCAACCACCAAAGCTAGAAAAATTTGCAAGGTTGTACCTATCAGAATCCATGGAATAGATTTTTATGCCAATCTAATAGTACTTGGAACCAAAGGTTTGGAAGTAGTACTAGGAATGGATTGGATGTCAAAACATAAAGGACTGATCGACTATACTAAGAAAGCCATAACCATAACCAGTAGCTCTGGAGTATCGTTAGAGCATGTATCTGAGACCTTGCCCCGTCAATTCAAATGCAACAAGAGTCTAGCCCAAGCAACCATAGACCAAGTCAGAGTAGTCTGTGAATACCCCGACGTATTCCCAGATGAATTGCCTGGTATGCCCCTAGATCGGGATATCAAGTTCATTATTGAACTAATTCCTGGAAATGGACCCATAACTTAGAGACCTTATATTATGAACCCATCTAAATTAGTGGAGCTGAAGAAGCAACTTGATGCTATGTTGGAGAAAGGTCTGATTCAACCAAGCGCATCACCATGGAGATCACCTGTTTTGTTTGTGGATAAGAAAGATGGAGGTAACCGTTTGTGCACGGATTACCGGAAGCTGAATGATGTCACCATCAAGAACAAGTACCCACTACCAAAGATAGAGGATCTATTTGACCAGTTCACTGGTGCCAGAGTGTTTTCTAAGATTGATCTTAGAACTTGTTATCATCAACTCAAGATTCGTGCAACGGATATTCCAAAGACCGCCTTTACCACCAGATATGGATTGTATGAGTATACGGTCATGTCTTTTGGATTAAGCAATTCCCCCGCTTATTTCATGAATCTCATGAATAAGATTTTTATGAACTTTCTAGATAAGTTTGTCGTTGTTTTTATCGACGATATTCTGATCTATTCCAAGTCATAAGAAGACCATGAGCTACACCGAAGAACCATCCTTGAAACCCTTAGAGAGCATTAGTTGTATGCCAAGTTTAGCAAATGTGAGTTCTGGTTGAAGGAAGTAGGATTCCTAGGACATATTGTGTCGGCATGAGGAGTCGATGTCGATCCTGCCAAGATCAAATATGTTGAAGAATGGAAAGCCCAAACCACTCAAACCCAAGTTTGTGCATCTCTCGGATTAGCGGCATATTACCGCAAGTTCGTAGAGGGATTTTCGAGCATCGCAAGACCGATGACTCAATTATTGAAGAAAGATAAGAAGTTCGAATGGACTGACAAATGTGAAGCAAGTTTCAAGACCTCAAGAAGAGATTTATTTTAGCCCCAATTCTGATTATGCCAGATATCAAGAAGCATTTTGATGTGTATTGTGATGCATCCAAGATTCGTCTTGGATGTGTGTTGATGCAAGAAGGCAAAGTCATAACATATCTGTCTAGACAACTGAAGCAGCATGAGCAAAACTACCCTACCCATGACCTTGAGCTAGCAGCCGTAGATTTAGCTTTGAAGACATGGCGTCATTACCTTATGGGTAACTGCTGTGAGATTTATTCGGATCACAAGAGTCTGAAGTATATTTTCACCCTGAAGGAGCTGAATATGAGGAAAAGGAGATGGATAGAGTTAATAAAGGATTATGACCTTGACATTCACTATCACCCCGGCAAAGACAATGTGGTAGCGGATGCTCTTAGCAGATTGCCGTGTAGATTGAACACCATGATAAAAGAAGCCCAGCCAAGTTTGCATGAAGATTTGGAGCAGTTTAGAACGGAGCTAGTTAGCAAAGGATTTTTAGCTAGCATTGAACTTCAACCCACTTTGATCAGTCTGATCAAGGAGGCGCAGAAAGGAAATGCGAGTATCGATAGAATTAAGCATCGTATCGGTACAGGAAAGGTACCCGGATTCACCGAGGATGAAGAAGGAGTTTTGTGGTATAAATGATGTATCTGTGTGCCAGCAGATTCCGAGCTGAAGCAAGTTATCATGCAGGAAGCTCATGATACTCTTTATTCTATCCACCCCGGAGGAAGGAAGATGTATCAGGATTTGAAAGAGCAATTTTGGTGGGACAAGATGAAGAGAGAAATCAGAAGCTACATAGCCAAGTGTGATATCTGTCAGCGAGTCAAAGCAGAACATCAGAGACCCGCAGGACTTCTGCAACCATTGCAGATTCCGGCATGGAAATGGGATTCCGTTGGAATGGACTTTATCACCGGTTTGCCTACTTCTAGTAGGGGAAATGACTCTATTTGGGTCATAGTGGATAGACTGTCCAACGTAGCCCATTTCATACCTGTCAAGACTACCTCCCAGAGTTTGAAGCGAGCAGAGCTGTACATTGCTAGAACCATAAGTTTGCATGGAACCCCTAAGACCATAGTGTCGGATCGATGAACCCAGTTTACCTCAAGATTTTGGCAGAAAGTCCAAGAAGGATTAGGAGCCAAGATGAATTTCAGCATAGCTTATCACCCACAGACCGATGGAAAAACTGAAAGAGTCAACCAAATCTTAGAAAATATGTTGAGAGCTTGTGTGCTAGAATATGGATCAAAATGGGAAGATTGTCTGCCTTTCGCAGAATTCTCATACAACAATAGTTATCAAGCTAGTTTGAAAATGGCCCCATTTGAATTTCTGTATGGAAGGAAGTGGCGTACCCCCTTGAATTTGTCGCAAGTAGGAGAGAGTTAGATTTTCGGACCCGACATCCTACGAGAAGCCGAAGAGAAGGTTCACAAGATCCGTGAACACCTCAAGACTGCTCAATCCAGATAGAAGAGTTATGCTGACAAGAGACGTCAAGACCTGACCTTCAATGTCGGAGATTTTGTGTATCTCAAAGTATCATCCTTGAAGGGAATGCAACATTTTCAAGTGAAAGGAAAGTTAGCCCCCAGATATATTGGACCCTTCAAGATTTTGAATCGCCGAGGAGAAGTATCATATCAACTGGAACTGCCAGAGGAGATGTCAGCCATCAATGATGTGTTCCATATCTCGTTACTTTGCAAATGCTTAGAAGTTCCAGAGAAGATCGAAGTTTTCAAGAACACCGAGCCATAGATATCAACAAGGATCTGACGTATCGGGAAGTACCCATCCATATTTTGGAGGAAGCCTTCAGAACCACCAGAACCCGGAGTATCAAGTTTCTCAAGATCCAATGGAGCAACCATACCAAAGAAGAAGCTACTTGGGAGCGAGAAGATTACATTAGGACTGAGTTTCTTGATCTCTTTACTTCCTAGTTTTTCTTAAATCTCGGGACGAGATTTTGTTTAAGGAGGGAAGGTTTGTAACACCCCAAAAACATTAATCAAGTTTATCAAGTTCTAATAACCCAACTTTAAGGTTAACAAAAACTTTTATTCCAAAAATCTATATGAATGCATGTGTGTTTTGCATTAGTCTATGATTGATTGAATTTTCCATGTTTGATTGCTACAAATGATGAGAAATGGTTTAAAGGTGAATACTACATCATCTAGGCCAATTACAAACAAAATCAAAAGGAAAAGAAATCAAATATGAATTAAATAAGCTAATGGTCATTTTGACCAAAGTTAACCACTAGGCCACTTTAAGTGTTCCTAGAAGAGAATTTCTAACAGAAGCAATTCCACGTCTTTTCACCTCTTGCTAGACCAAGTAAAACTTAACCAAGGCCCACTTTACAAACTCACTGAAACTATTTTCAAATAAATTTAAAGGACAGTTCAAATTTGAATCTAGTTCATATGGTAAGATCACCATTTTGCAAAAACCACTCAAATCAATTCCGCTTGACTTCTCGAAGAAACCATAGACACTCAAGCATAAGACTTTCTACTGACCTCCTTGTCAGATCCTGAATTCCCTTTCAAACTACTTTCTTGCCTTCCTTGACCAATGTTATGAATGGTGCGGTGCACTGGTTGACCTTGCCTATCTATTAAAAAGAAGTGAATTAGCGCCTGCAGATTTAGTAATGTGTCGGGTTGGATGCAACATTTCTATGTTATAGATAGGTGAAACACTCACAAAATTTCATTCAAAATTTTCAAACTAAAGATCATGCGGCCATTTATACAAACACCTTGAAGACACTAATTAACACTGGCCTAACTTCACTATTTGGGACATTGATCACTAGATGAAATGTCCCCATTACACTCCCCTATCTCCCCCAGTGTCTAGCAGCACCAGACACGCTCCCCCTTAGCCGTTTTGCACCAGTGCGCCGCCGCCTGAAGCCAGCCTAGCTGGCCGAATGTGGACAGAGCACCAGAGACCACGCCGCCCTCGCCCACGACGCGCACTAGACATGCCACCGTCCACCGCCACCCCCTGTCCAGCCCACGACCGCAGCCAGGCCATGGACCACCCAAGACCAGCCACGCCTAGTGTCTCTGTGCCATGCCGAGAGCGAGCCAGAGCGCCGCACCCGACCGGCTCGCACATACCGCGCCTCACTCTCTCCGCACACGCGCACACTCTCCATGATCACAGCCACTTCCCAGGCACCCCCGTTCGCCGCCAGGCGACCCGTAGCTCCTGTGTGCCGTCTCGAACACCGTCGCGTCCGCGCAGAGCGTCGCACGTGCCCCATACCATGCCATTAAGCCAGCGATGACCACTAGGGAACACCGCACCTCCCCCAACCCTCAGCCGCATCGCTAACCACCTGTAGCGTCATCACCGACGAGCTATAGCCCATGCCGCAATGTCCCTTCGCTAGTGTATAAATAGAGGCCCCCTCCGCCTCCATTCTCCACACTAACACACTCCCCACTCCTCACTGAGCCTCCCACACCCTTCCCCGGAGCAAGGAGAGCACCGCTTCACCAGAAGTTAGCCGGAGCCCGCCGCTGCAGAAGGAGAAGGGCGCCGTCGATTGGAGCCGCCCCAGGAGCTACCGTGACCACCATTCGAACCACCGTCATCGACAACACCGTTCGCCCCCATCGCCGACCCTAGCTGGAGCCCAGGTGAGCCCCACACGACCCCCACCGCTGCTTTAGGGTTTAGACCTCACCGGAGCTATTCGTCATTGACAATGAACTACAGCCTTTGGATCATCTTTTAATCGTAGGGCCTAGACTTAAAGATATCGCTTCGTTTAGCTAGAGTCGCTGACTAGTGGATGCCCCTGTCAGCAGCCCGCTGCCCTGTGCTGTGCAGATTGGGCCGGCCCGTTTAGTTTCCCACGTAGGCCTGTGAATTCAAATAAGGATTTTCTAATTTAGTTAAAGCCACATTCTGTCTTTAGATTTAAAAATCCATTTAGAGAGATTCACTGAACCAAATTGCATGATTCCAATTTTGTTAGAAAGATATTTAAATTATCTATCCAAGCCCGTTGGATTCAAACCATTTGGAGTTAGAGATCACCTATAGTAAAAATAACAAGGCCGAGACTTTTCCACATTCGAACATTTTTCAAAAATCAACCATAATTTCTTTTGAGTTGATTCCAACTCTCAAAAATCACATTTGACAAGATCTATCTGAATATGTAAAAATATTTAGGTTTTCATGTAGTGACATTGGACTAGTAGCAAAATAATGCTATATATGCATTTCTAGTCACTTTAATTCTATTAAATGATAACCTTAAACTTTATAAAATACGATCAACACTTTAAATCACATTCCCATGTATTAGAATATGTGGTGATGACATGTGTCAATATGATCCCATATTTTAATTGGAGAATATTAAATCTTAATTAATTTTTAATGGGTAGAAATTACTTTTGTAAAATAAGATAAACAAGATTAAGTCTTTAAATCATGTGATGATTGTGATGATGCTAGATCATCAAGTGTGAGCCTTAGTGTGCTAAATAGAATTAGTTAAGTATTGTTTGGTGATTGTGTATCCCGTATTTTTTTATAGACGATAATACCGACCCGGGATACGAGGAGGAGGAGTACTACCAAGAAGAAGAAGAAGAAGAAGAAGAAGAAGAGGAGAACTTCAATCACTGCACTACTCAAGGCCAGCCTAGCACTACAAGTTAACTATGCAAGCGAACACTTCCCCCTTTCATAACTATGCAAGATGCATTAGGCATGCTTTGGTTATACAACTTTGATTATACCAATCCCAAGTTTTACTTGCAAGCTTTATTCTTTTACTTTACCAAAGTTTTTACTTTTAGTTAGTACTTTGTGAGTATTGGAAAAATAGAATAGATACCATAAAGAGTATAAAACTAGGCCTAACTAGTTATACTTAGAAGTCATTCCGTGGCATGAGATTGGAGATTAGCACCCCTCATTAGTGAACACCCTCAACCTTAGTGGCTAGTGCTAAGCATAAAAGTGGATCACTTTAGATGGGAATACTTGGTGAAAATGATTATGAAAACCTTGGAATGATGATTCATTCTATTGAGGTTGAGCTAGAAGTTTATATGCCTTAGTATGGGTTCCCTCGCGGAAAGAGGTTGAGCTGAGGCTAGCTCGTGAGTGTGAATGTCCACGTATGTAGTGCCCAGGATGGCAGATGGCCATGGCTGGGAGGCCAAGCTCATAGGGGAGGTGCCTATACTAGAGTGTGTAATTGAAAGGTTATGATTGATTTTATCCGCATACTAAGTATGATGATTCAGAGTTATCCCTGACGAATGTATCGAATTTTGTGGTGAAAGTGTACCACCTCTATAGAGTATCAAACTATTCGAATAGCCGCGTCCGCGGTCATGGACAGTTGGAGTGGCCATACTGTTCCGTTGTCAGATGTTTTCAAAATGACTTGTGAATTGAACTATGACTTTGACTTGACCACAAAAGGGTTGTGAATATAAAAACTAGGTTCCCACTTAAGTGATTTAGAACATTAACTTAGTTTTCTTTACTTCTAAACTCAGTTTTAGATAAATCTGGCTTTTTGGAAATAAATCTAGAGCTTAAGATTCCTATTAGAACTACCTTACTTGTTAGTGATAGTTTGCGAGTACTTAAAGAGTACTCATGGCTTTGTCCCTGGCTATTCCCGTGGCTAGACTATGAGGAGGACTACCAGGATGATGGATAGCAGGACGTCTACGACAATTAGGATCATCTCCCATCATCAGCATTGCCTGTGACACTGAAGATGTAGCCCCTACTACATTTAATTTCTGTTGCTTGATTCGTACTAAGACTGGATCATGAGATCCTTTATTTGTAAGACCTTATTATGGTTTGTAATGGATGATGTACTATGATATCAATATGTTATGTCTCGCAAAAATGGTAATCCTGGGATTGCGAGGTATGGCATAACAGGCTTCTGGGATTAAAAATCTGGGTGTTGACAATTACGTTTGCAAGTACATTCGCCAGACGACCCGTGAGCTGGGAAGAATTCCAAAACAACTTGTAGTACGTAAACAATGTTCACAATCTTATTTTATTACCATCAAGTGTGCTGAGTTTCATTCATATATATTGATCCCCTTCTTTAAATTAGATTGAACGGATGCGAGAGGTCTCCAATCAAAGGATCGAGTATGAGCAATTCACGTGGAATTGGCAGGATTCTTAGTTAAGGAGGTCATAGATCCAACTGGAGAATACCATAGGGAATTTGTATTTAGATAATAGGGATCATAAAAGAAATTATATTCTATATATGCATGAATGTGTACTGTATGTAATATGTTCGCCCAAGGACGAAGAAAGAGGTCACTTCAATCTCTATATTCATGATGATGTTGTGTAATGGTTCCTTCATTGTTGTATGTAGTAGCGTCGAGTTGTATATATATCATCTCTCGGCGTGTCACTTACACCAAACCTCTCCCTCCTACCGTGGCAGAAATCAGCCCCAAAACTCTGTCGTGGCAGAGTTTGCTGTGCGAAGCTCCAAATCTCGACACTTTTTATCATTGATTTGCCTCTTGATTTTTGCCGAGTTTCACTTGATTTCACTCTTTTTACTAATGATAACATTGCAATTAACAAAACCTTGGTTTCTTGTGATAGATTTTAGGTAATGAGCATTTTTGGAAGATCTAATAGCATTTATGGGCTAATTACACCTCAAGAAACAAATCCCCAATTGGATCCTCCTTCATTAGAGGCGTTCTGGGCGCAAAACGACCACTGGTGCGATCGGGGTGCGCCCGTACCGTACGTCCCGTCTTCGTCTCTCCTACATCAATACAAACAACTTTCATGAAGGAGAAATAACGAAAAACACAACACAACCGCCGCAAACACATCTAGAAGGGGGAGATCAGATCTAGAGAAGGAGAAGAAGAAGAACACTGTCTCATTCTCCGACGATATCTAGCGTTTAAACCATTCACTCTATCATCATCCCTATTTGTACTCAGAGAGAGAGAGAGATTGTACTTGTAAGATTAGGGTTTGATACTTTGATCTACCTTGGTTTGTATTTATTTTGATCCTCAAACGGTATTGTGGCTTGCTATGGTAACTTTGAGATGATTTCTATTTGCAATACAATTATGCCTTTGATCTATCTTCCTCTCATGTTAGAGTAAATCCCCATAGGTGTGGGAAATGTAGGGTATTGGTGATATGTGTTGTGACTCCTTCGTTTCCATCCATCTGTGATTGTTGCAGTGATTATTGTATTGTGAGAATGAATATCTATGTTTGCCTAATGCTTGTTTTCCAATTTAAGGGCCTAGATAAAATGATCCAGAGATCTCATAGGTATGAACTTGTATTCTAGCGAATCGGCGACCCCGAGTGATATGGACAATGTCAATGAGGAGCTAGTACTACTCGAGGATAACAAGAAACCATCAATATCAAAGCCTTGATCTGGTCGAAAGACCTTAATTAATGTGCTGACGATTACTATGGTAACAGGGAGATGGATCATTGGGACTGGTAAGAATTTGCCATGAAGACTCCTAGTCGGTACACGGGTTGCTTGCCTACTCACTTAGAAATGAGAAATATCAAAATCACTTCTTATATTTTATTCATGTGGCACATTCCCTATTACCATGAACTGTTTCTCTCCATGTCTAACTTCTCATCTACATGAACCTTGAACACTTTCCTTCCTTTTACTTTTAAGTTGTTTACTTCTAGGATGTTCCTTTACTCAAGTTTCATGTAATGTTCACTCACCCCCTCTACTTCCAACAATTGCAGTCAATTCACTCAAGATAGCATGTCACCTTGAGTGCGATAGAAACGCCGCCTAAAGAAACTTACCTTGGCTCCTTATTGGGATCGATATAAAAACTGGAATTAATACTTCCACGAAAACATGCTCTGACAAGCTTGTGCACTTCCAGTCCATCAAGCTATTTTCTGGCGTCGTTGCCAGGGAGCTAAGCGCTAAGTGTTGTTTTTTGACATTCATAATTGTTGACACCACTCATTCTGGAATAACTTATTTACCTCCATATATTGATTGTATTCCAACTGAAACACACCTAGAATTTATTGAAATATTTTCTAACTCACGTACCGTAGACGTGAATAGTTTGATTCCGTTGATGGCAGACTTGACCATCACTCAGGGGCCCGAAGATCATAAGCAATCATTGGAAGAATATGGGAATCCATCTAGGCATGTGAGAAAAATGCCTATTCTTTATCCTGATCTTGAGAGCTAGGATTTTGAAATATATCCTGAGCTAATTTATATGATAAGAGAAATTGCTTTCACAGGAAAAGAAGATGAAGATCCTAGTGATCATTCAATGAAGGTTTGTGACCTTTATGCTACTCTTAAACCAGCAAATCTACCAATAGAGTTTGTACTCCTTAAACTTTTTTGCTGGTCTTTAAAAGATAATGCTTTTACTTGGATACAATCGTTATCCAATCACACTATAGAAAATTGGGGAGATTGCATCCGAAAGTTTGTGCATAAATATTGTTCCTTTAATAGAATCATGCAAATCCAACGCAACATTACAAACTTTCTTAAAGGGATTGGAGAAAACCTATATCAAGCATGGAATACATTTTATGGAATGATTATGAAAGTCCCAAATCATCGTTTCCATGATTATTTAATTATCCAATACTTTTATAAAGGGCTTAATGAAGATACAAAAGAAATGATTGACTTATCTGCAGGAGCAGCTATTGGAAACTTGACGTTGCCATAATGCATAAAGCTTTTTGTGGTAGGATCCTTCAACGATGAACAATACAAACCAGTTGAGGATATTAAACCACAAAAAGAATGTTTCACATACCTCAAGAACTTATGCCTGAAGTTAAAAAGTCCATGGAAGAAAAAGGGATAGCAGCCAAACTTGTTGAAAATAAAGTGGATATCCTTCAAACTTATGTTGTAGAATATGAAATAAATCTTTCAATGCAGAAGTTTAGATATCAACAAAATCAGTTTCATGAGAAATATTAGAAACATCTAACGACTCAAGAAAAGAATATAAAAGAGTTAACTGAAGTTTTTGATGACTTAGGACATGCCACGAAGCATTTGGATAAATACTTGTGTATGGTTAAAACTCAATGCGATCAAATAGTTGACACTCAAGCTCTGATTTTAGATCAAAATTATTCTAATTATAATACTGTTTCTACTAACATTGTTACTAGACATGGTACAGAGACACAACAACCCTAGGGGCCACCGTGGTATCAAGAAGAACAGGCCCGCAAAGAAAAATAAATTCAAGAAATGAGTCTAGAAAATTAGGACCTCGTCGATCCACAAGATGATATTGATTATGAAGCTCAGAGAAGAGAGCATGAGGCTTCTAAAGAAGATAAACAATAAGAAGAAGTAGGATATAAACATAAAAAATATGATTCATATGCTGAGACGGTCGACTCAAGAGAAGAAATAGATCTCAGGAAGGAACAAGAAGAGCAAGCTATCACCTCAAGTGAAGAACGTCCACATAAGAAAAACCTTCAGCGAAGAAGAAAACTAAAAAGGATGCTGAACTAGTGGCAAAGGTAAAGGAGAAGGCAGTACCCACTGGAAAGAAAATTCCTTATCCTAATCGCGTTCACTATGAACCGGATAAATCTATTTATGATTCTATTGTCGAAGCTCTCGAAGCCTTCGATTAGAACTTCCTTTAACTGATACGATTCAAGTTTCTACCTATAATTTTTTATTAGAGATATTCTTAATAGAAAGAACAAGGTAACTAAGACCATGGAAGTGATGACAAGCTTTGGTGACAAGCTGCATGCTAAGCTTGGGGACCCAGGTATACCAACTATCTCTTGCGCAATTGGGAAAACTTATATCATTAATGCTCTTTGTGACCTAGGGCAGGTATTAGTGTCATGCCTTATTCCCTATTCAATATGTTTAACCTTGGAGAGTATTCTCCTAGTTCAATTACTTTGCAAATGGCTGATAAGACAACTCAACAACCTGTCGGTACGATCGAAGACGTTTTACTTGGAATTAACCAACATGTCATACCCACTGATTTTATCATACTAGATGTTTCCAAAGATGACAAACTTTTAGTCATCCTTGGAATACCTTTTCTTAGCACTTTAGGAGCTAATGTTGATTTCTCTAGCGGTAAGATTGTCTTCAGTATTTATGATGATCAGATTGTTTGTTATTTTACAAAGAAACAAGAGTAATGTGATAAATATATACCATAGACTAAACGCATCCAAGTGGTAAATGCCATCAAGGAAGGGCAGCCTGAGGTAAACGCCAATGATTTGGAGGTTGATTGATAAGAAAACCCTCTTTAATAAAATGCTTAATGGGAGTTAAACAATTCTTAGTAGTAAAGTTTTATTTTATTTTTGTGGGTTTTAATAAATTTGTTCAAGTTTTAGATTTGCAGAGAATTTATAGTTTCATGAAGTTTGAAAAAAAGTGAAACAAAGTTGAAAGGAAGAATAAAATAGGGTTTAGATCACACAACGAGCATCCGTACGATCGGAGGTGCCCGTACCACTAAAGCAAATTAAGTCAAAGAATTCCGCTGAGAACAGCTTTTGTATTGAGCATTGGTACGAGCGGAATAGCCCGTACCATCTGACTGTACCGAGATTCGACAATTTGTCTCAACTTATCTGGCGCGGTAATGAGCAATACTATGCATGGAGGTACCCGTACAGTCTGCCCATACAAGACCCCTCGGGTTTGATCGCGAACCCTAATCTGGACCAACGGTGACAACCACCGATACGAGCAGGACGTACCCGTACTTCCCACCCATATAGACTACATCACCAGGTAAAGACAGATGGTGGCTGGCTCATAGCCAGCACCTTTCTTCTTCCTCCCTCATACTTTCTTTCCGTTTCTCTCTCCACCTCAAACCCTAATCCTCTATAACCTTTGATTGTTCACTGATTCCGTGTTTTTAGTGGGGGAATCTTTACATCGGTAAGTTTCTCATCCGATCCATGCTTTATTTTCTGAAATCCATAGTTGAATTCCTCACATTGACTCTCTAGATGAGTTCATCATATTTTGAGATTATTTTTGATTCCTCACATTAGGATTTGTAATTTCTGTCTATAATCATTTGTTTGTATGATAGAAACATGACGCCTATATTATTTTTGAAAATTTTGCAGCATAATGCATAACATTGGGAGGATTTTCCGCTCAGGCAAGGGCTCGGGAATGGCAGGGGCTGTGGGCTCCACTAGGCCGCATGGCTCGAAGAAGAGACGCTCGGAGGCAGACAACTTGAGAGAAGCCATGAACAAGGACTATGAGAGGGTGAGCGAACGCAAGGTTTTACCCACTAAGTGGGTAAGCCGTGAGTTTCTCTCCCACCAAGGTCTGCTGGAGGACTTCGATAGGATGACCATGAATGCCGGCATGGTCCCTTTATCCTACCTCTCCACTGACACCTACAAGATCGCCACGTACGAGTTCCTGTCATCATTCCACGATGTCCTTGAGACCTAAGAGCGTAATTGCACTATAAGTTTCGTGCTCAATGGGCAACCCTGCAACCTCTCTTTCTATCAATTTTGTGATTGTTTTGGGTTCTCTCATGAGGGAGAGCTCGATACCACTGATGATGTCTTCGTAGAGTCAATGCATGCTTGGGAACAGATTTATGTCCACAGGAACAAGGATTATTTGTGCAAGAAGAGCGCCACTATCCAGAATCCCACTATCCGCTACTTCGCCACCTTCTTGGTGAATTCTAGTTTTGGGAAGGGAGATACTAGGGCAATTGCAGGGCCCAAGATGAGTGTAATTTATATGGATCTCCATTCGGAGATGGAGAATAAGGTAAACTTGGGAGCTTTGTTCATCTAGGACTTCCGTCGCCAAAGGTCGGCTCCCTCGGGTGACGTCCGCTATGGTGGCTTGATCACACATATCGTCTGCGCAAGCGAGTTTGTCATGCCCCATGAGAGAGTTGTGGATGGCAATAAGATTTTGGATGACATTCACATTGCTACCACCAAATTCACGGGGGTCTATAGGCCCCAACGCTCCCTTCATGCTTATTAGTTTTATTTCTAGCCTAATGGTAATCTCCACCATGTTTTGCTTCTATTTGTCCAAGCTTTTGGTTTGCGGGGTAAACTGAGTTAGGTCCACAATGAGGAAGAGTTCCAGCAGCCATTGATCTCCTCAAGGAGGATTGCACCACCGGAAGGTTAGCCCAACTAGGAGGACGCAGCCACTGGCTAGCAGAAACAGGAGCAAGGAGGACAGGACTGGAACGCCACAAGTTCGGATGACTACGGACAATAGCATCACCATCAACAAATTTTTCCCCAGTACTAGTAGAAAGGTATGCCTCCACCTCAGCCGAGATTCAACTACGTACCGAGGAGTGACTTTGACCAGGCGGTGCATCGCATCAACAACATAGAAAATACGTTGCACGATGTGAACACCAACATTGTCAAACTCACCCAAGACTTCACCGCCTTCATAACTGACTTTCCAAGCCGTTATCCATACTTCCCATACTAGTAGCCACTGCCCAACGACAATGGTGATAATTGATCCAAGATAGGCCAAGAGCCTAAGCTTGGGGAGGTTGAACTCCTCCCCACCTTTTGCATTCATATTTTTTGTTCTTCTTTTGATTTATTCATTTTTATCTAGTGCATGTTTACTTTCAGTTTGCATCGATAAAATAAAACCCCAAAAAATTAGACTATCTTTTATCTTGTTTTGTGCAAAGTTCTATCGGCTCTCATTAATACTTCTATAGGTTATTCACTCCTAGTGATTTAGCTATAGAGACGAAAACGAGGAGTTGACCCAAGTGGGAGATGGGAAAGCAAGAGGAGGTACCACATTCTTATTTTCCCTCTTTCTGTAAGTTTATTCATGAACATATTATGTTTGTTCGGTTGCACTTGAGTTCCACTCCATGTTTAGCTTGTTATCTTTTAGGACTTAATCTCAAGGTTAATGTCACTAGTTTGGTTTCGACTTATGACAATTATGATCGTCGATCCTAGATGCTGGATGTCTGCGAATAACCCCTTTAATTACTTCATAGGAAGATGAGATCCGTTTCTTGTTTTACTTTTATGTGTGAAAGAAATCGGTTCTCTTAACCATAAAACTTAAATACCCTCTCCTGAGATCATCGCACAAGGTTAACCAACTAACATAAATGATTCACATATCCCGAAGGATCAATTCCAATCATGGTAAGCTCAACCCACATGATGGCCATGAAGCTTGAAGGTCCGAAGAAGTCTTGTAGTCGATGAGGAGAAGAAGGACATCAGACAACTGATTGTCCAGGAAACTACCCAAACTCCGGAGCCATGCACCCCGTACAAGATTTTCCAACCCAGTTCGTCACTTGCTTCCTATCCGAAGGTCAAGATCACATCCTGACAAACTTTCCTCTTCCTATGTTTGTGATATGGGTGTTTCCGACGCTTAACACCCAAAAACTAACTAAGGAGCCACTAGGAAGAAGCCTCTAAAGACCATTCAAGACTCACCAACTACAACTCGACACCACTCCCAAAATGGTCATCCCACCTCCAGAAGAAAGGATAGTGTCAACTCAAAACTTATGTAGAATCGCCCTAAGGGGGAAAGACACGTCTTTCCCACTATAATAGAATAAACACTTGACCAAAGATAAACTCTAAAACCCATACTCTTCAAGATGTCCAAGATCTGGAAGGAATATAAGAAGTTCAACCTACGCCAAATAGATGGGAAGCCTACCCCTCTTTAGTGCTACTGAAAGACTCTACCTACACCTCTGAAGTTCAATATGAAGCATCCCCATCATCGCCTCAACATGTAAAGGAAGTATATAAGTTGATACTAGTACCTCAGAGTTACCACATACCTAGTACAACCCCTTGATTCAAATTCCCCAACCATATATCTCTCGAATCTCAGGACGAGATTCTTTTAAGGGGGATGATGACCCACAAGTATAGGGGTTGTATTGTAGTATTTCAGATAAGTAAGAGTGTCGAAGCCAACAAGGAGCAGAAGGTGTTGTCGAGTGGCTTGGAGCAGGAATTATCTGTAAATACTTAGCAAACGGATTTTTAGGGGTTTTTGATAATGCAGATAAATAAAGTGCAAGTAAATAAAAGACAATAATAACAGATGCAGAAAGTGGCCCAATCCTTTCTTTAGCAAAGGACAAGCCGGTTGTATTACTTAAGATTACCAAACATTCTCGAGGACACATGGGAATATCGTCAAGTGCTTTCGCTTCATATAGTTGATTAAACTTCTTTAGTTTGATAAGTGTTGTGTGGGTGAACCTGTGCTAATGTACCGACCTTCCTAGGACTAATACATACTTGTGATTATACCCCTTGCAAATCCACAAGTACAAGAAAGTAATTAAGATAGAAACTTTAACCACATCTTTAAACTCTAAAATCCTGACATCCCTTGTGCAAAGGTTTCCTAACGGGGGTTTAGGTTCCTATCACTCCGGCAACCCCTACGATTAGTAGCCAAATACACAATGCATTCCCCTAGGCCAATAAAGGTGAAGTGTCATGTAGTCTACGTTCACATGACACCACTAGAAGAATAACACCATGATACATTGCAAATGTATCTATAATTTTTGATGTTCCATGCTTGGTTTTATCTACTTTCTTGTGTTTTGTCCACACTTTGGAGTACTTTTCATATGATTTCTTGGACTAACCTATTAACAAGAGCCACAGTGCGAGCTGCCTGTTTTCTGCTGTTTTTGGTTTCAGGAAGTCAGAAAATGAATATTCTCGGAATTGGACAGGACAAAAGCCAAAGTCAGTATTTTACCAGGAGACATCTAGAGCCAGAATACGAGATGGAGAGGGGCTAGGGCCTGGCCACACCACCTGGCCACGCGGCTAGGCCTGGCCCGCCCCAGGGGGTGGTCTGGCTGCCCCAGGCACCCCCTCGGCCTCTCCTTCCGCCTATATATTGCCTCTGATACGGAAACCCTAAGTACCCGATCAAAATTCCATGAAAGAGTCTGTAGCCGCCGTCATCTCCATTCCTAGATCAGGAGGGATCTAAAGCTCTTCCCGACACCTTGCCGGAGAGGGGAATTCACCCTGGAGGCCTTCTACATCATCATGCAAGCCTCCAGTGTGATGCCCGAGTAGTTCATCTCTGGACTATGGGTCCATGTAGTAGCTAGATGGCTGGTTCTCCTCAATTGTGCTTTCATGTCTAGGTCTTGTGAGCTCCGTTCATGATCAAGATCATCTATTTGTAATTTTGCATGTTGTGTTTGTGGGGATCCGATGGATATTGAGATGCTATTTCAGATTGATTATTGATCCTATCATGCCTTTGTTATTTGTGATCTTGCATGCTTTCCATAGTTAGTAGCTATCTTGGCCAAGTAGATGCTAGCAACTCCAAGAGTTAGTATTTATGCTCGATAGTGGGTTCATGCCTCTGGTAATCTGGGGAAGTGACATAATTCTCTAAGGTACTAGATGTGTTGTTGCTACTAGGGAGAAAACAACAATCCTTTGTTCATAGAACAATCGTATTGTTTATTTTACATGCAATTTGTAATGCAATAATCTGTTGCTTGCAACTTAATACTGGAGGGGGTTCGGATGATAACCTGAAGGTGGATTATTAGTCATAGATGCAGTTGGATGACTGTCTATGTATAATGTTGTAATGCCCAATTGAATCTCAAAGGAGTCAAGATGATTATTATATGCTTGTATGCTTTCTTGATGTTTGTCAATTGCCCCGCTGTAATTTGTTCACCCAGAATGTTATCTATGTTATGGAGAGCCACTCTAGTGAACTATGGACCCCGCTCCTTTCTTTTACATTCAATCTACAAACTATTTACTGCTTTGTGTTTACTTTCTGCAAACTATTACTTCCTTCCATTCGATACATTTAATCCTTTGTTTTCAGCAAAACCGGTGAGATTGACAACCTCATCGCAGGTTGGGGACAGAGTTTTGTGGTTGTGTTGTGCAGGTCTCCACGTTGCTGCTGGCACCGGTAGTGCGCCCTGCCAATGTTCAGCTAGCTACACCTTTGGGGTGTTTCCTTGCTCCTATTGGATTGATAACCTTGGTTTCATAACTGAGGGAAACTTACTGCTGTGCTCATCATACCTTCCTCTGGGGGTTCCCCAACGAGCTCGACATCAACCACGAGCCAGCAAGTATTTTTCTGGCACCGTTGCTGGGGAGTCAAGGACATCTTCACAAGGGGAGTCCCTCATAACCAATCTTTTTACTTTGTTATTTTTGTTTTGCTTAGTTTCTTTTTGTTTTGCTTGCTTGTTTTTTTATCAAAAACACAAAAAAATTAGTTTTACAATTTTGCTTTCTTTATCAAAAACAAAAAAAAATGACTACTCTTGAAAACACTAAGTTGTGTGACTTCACTAGCACCCACAACAATGATTTTATGAGCACACCTATTGCTCCACCGGTTCCTGAAGCTACTTTTTTTAGATAAAACCTTCTTTACTCAATCTTGTTATGAGAGAACAGTTTTCTGGTATTGGTAATGAAGATGCTGCTACCCATCTAAATAACTTTGTTGAAGTTTGTGAGATGCAAAAGCATAGGGATATAGGTGGTGATATTATTAAGCTTAAATTGTTTCCTTTCTCGTTGAGAGGAAAATCTAAAGAGTGGTTGAATTCCTTAACTAGGAATAGTATTGATTCTTGGACTAAATGCAAAGATGCTTTCATTGGAAAATACTATCCTCCTGCTAAGATTATATCTATGAGAAGTGAAATAATGAAGTTTAAACAATCTGATAATGAACATGTTGCTCAAGCTTGGGAAAGAATGAAATCTTTGGTAAAGAATTGTCCCACTCATGGACTGACTGCTTGGATGATCATCCAAATGTTTTATGCAGGATTGAACTATTCCTGACGGAACCTATTGGATTCTGCTGCTGGAGGTACCTTTATGACCATTACTTTGGGTGCTGCAACAAAGCTTCTGGATAATATGATGGTTAACTATTCTGAATGGCATACTGACAGAGCTCCACAAGGTAAGAAGGTAAATTCTATTGAAGAAACCTCCTCCTTGAGTGATAAGATTGATGTTATTATGTCTATGCTTGTTAATGGGAAACCCCATATTGATCCAAATAATGTTCCTTTAGCTTCTTTGGTTGCTCAAGAAGAGCAAGTTGATGTGAACTTCATAAGAAATAATAATTTTGGCAACAATGCTTATGGTAGTAACAATTACAGGCCTTACCCTCCTAATAATACTTATGGTTATAATGGCAAGCCTGGATTACCTAGTGAAGGAAGAATTTTAAAAGTTGAAAGAGCCAATAAGAACTTCATGCAAATGCAATATGAACAAAATCAACTATTTACTAAAACTATGGAGGAACAATCTACCATTTTAAAGAACATTAGCCATCAACTTGAGAGTCTAAATAGGGAAATTCCTAGTTTACAATTGAAACTCCCTAATGCTGAAAGAAATATAGCATCTTTGGCTGAAGCTCAATCTTCTTTGAATAAAATGGCTGCTAAACCTGAAACTAATGATAATCCCTTTGTAGCTACTAATGCTATACAAGTAAGAATTGATGAAAATGTTAGACTATTAGCTGAATTGCATGCTAAGTGGGAAAGAGAAGATGAAATTGCTAGAAATATTAGTGTTTCTACTATCACTACCACTAGTGTTAAGGCTAGTAATAGTTCTACCACTCTATATGATAAATTTGATTTTGATCTTGATGGTTGCAATATCTCTGAAGTTATTAAGTTCCTACAAAATCTTGCTAAAAGTCCTAATGCTAGTGCTATGAACATGGCCTTTACAAAACACATTACTGATGCTCTCATAAAGATTAAAGAAGAAAAGATGAAACATAAAGCTTCTATGCCTATAAAACAAGAAGATGGTTGGGAACCCATCATTAATATGAAAGTGAATGATTTTTATTTCAAAGCTTTATGTGATCTTGATAGTAGTGTTTCTATTATGCCTAGAAGGATTCATGATATGCTTGATTTGCCACCACTTGAAGATTGTTATTTGAATGTCCCACTTGATGATAATGCTAAAAAGAAACTCATGGGGAGTATTAATGATGTTCTTATTATGGTTAACAATGCCTATGTCCCTATTGATTTCTATGTTTTGGATGTTGAATACAATGCTTCTTGTCCTATTACTATGGGAAGACCTTTTCTTAGAACTGTTGGTGCCATTATTGATATGAAAGAAGGCACCATTAAATATCAACTCCCACTCAAGAAAGTATAGAACACTTCCCTAATAAGAAAGAGAAGATTTCTTTTTCCTCTCCTATGAAAACAAAATTTGATCTTAATGCTTCTTCATTTGAGAACACTTGATTCTTTTTCTTGCTTCTTATGCCTAACTTAAAGGCGTTAAAGAAAAGTACTTATTGAAAGATAACCCAAAAGTTTTAGATGAGTCTTAGAAGTTATTACTTCAGTAATAAAAGCTCCTTATCCTTTTTATTTGCTTTTTGTGCCAAGAGTAACCCCTAATGAGAGACAAGTAATGATTGGGAAAGTTGCTGTCCCAAAACAGATTTCTGTGCTTCACCGTAAAAATTCGTGTAAAATCTCTGTACGTTGTTTTGAGGCGTGAATTTTTGTGCTTCTGACCCAGGTTGTTATCTAACTTTAGTTAGTTCAACCCTTTTTTATTTGAGCAACAGAAGGTCTTCGAAAAAATTCGTCTTTACCTGCTCGTCTGTTTTGACAGATTTCTGCCATTTTCTGCATTTGCTTCTTGTTGGTTCCTTTTTGAGTTCTTTTGGGGAATTGAGCTTTTTTAAGGAAGTGCTACAGTAGCTAGTATTTTAATGGAAGTTTTATTGGTGTTAGAACTGAATATAAAGACTTATTATCTTGAGTGCACTAATGTTGCTAATAAAGATCGTGCGAAGTTTTGTATGAAGGAAAAAATTTCAGGTGTATGAAAGGAATGAGTAATAAGATGAAGGATGGACTAAAGCTCAAGCTTGGGGATGCCACACATGTAACCCCAAGAAATATCCAAGAAGTACAAGCGTTAAAGCTTGGGGATGCCCAAGGCATCCCCCTCTTCATCAATAAAAATCCCAGGTTTCTTCCAAACGCTTCATTTTTATTGTTTCATGCACAGTTGTGTTGTTCTTGGAGCGTCTTATTTTTCGTTTTGGTTTTTTGTTTGCTTTATTTTCTTAGTTTGCGGAATAAATTGGTTGGACCCCCTCTTTCATACATTGGTTTTCAAATAGTTTGGTTTGGTTTGGAAAAGAGTAGGAAAGTTCATGCTTAAGTGGTAAAGAGAGCTTGTTTTTTACTATGGCCTATGCTTTATCATGCCATGCTTGATATTGTTTTGGATTTATGCTTACTATTCTTTGCTGTAGCATGACTTGTTATAAACAATTGAGATTGCTTAATGTGCCTTGGATGAATCATGCATTGTTTTAGCATATTAAAGCATAGTATTGTGGTATTCTCCTTTGGTGCTTTATTTGGGTTGACTTGGCACATGATGACACCATGTTATGACTATCCAAAGTCACCATAGCCTTTATGATCCTTTAGTTTTCAACTTGTATCACTTTATGCTTTGATCAATGATGTTTTGTCGCTCTGCATGATTATGGCCATTATTTCTCTCTTAGTTTGTTGCTCCCAGTCTTTTGCTAGCCTCCGTAACCAAGTATGAGTTCCACTCATGCATCCAACTCCCTAAACCAAGTTATTCCAAAGAGTCCACCATACCTACCTATTAGCATATGCTATTCCAAGTATATTCATGTTTTTGTTTACCTTCCAAATTAAACTTGTTATGAGAAAACTAGTGATTAAAGCTCTAACGAACTTGATGGCACACTTTACTTTTCTTGCCCTTAATAAACTTGAACCATTGTGTCGTCTATGTTGTATATGCTTGAAGTTATTTGTTGGGGGTTAGCAGAACCATGTTGTCATGGGGAACGCTTTCAACATTGCACGTGTACTTTGTACCTAGTTGATATCATGCTCTTTTGTATATGGATGTCGTCGGTGTGAAATGAAAGGGGAGCTTGTAAGTCCATGGAGTTACGTATATGTGTTAGAGAAACGCCTAGGCCGCTGGTCTAATCCATGCTGACATGGTGGAAACCTGCAGTGTAACCATAATGAGATGTCTATGAAGCATTCTTCTTATAAAAAAGAGTCCTATATTGAGAAAAAAGAGAAAAAGAGAAAAATAGAGATTATGAAAAGAGGAAACAGAGAAAAAGCATCATATTCCCATGGTAAATAAGAAGATTGCTAAGATGCTCGTTGTCTGCTTGCGTTGTCATTTTGATATGGTGATTCTTCCCTATCATCGGGCAAGGGGTACCCTGTTGGCGGTTCTCTATGATACACATATACTTACTTTGACAAGAACTTACCGGTAACTAAACTTGAGTAGCATGAGGAGCGGCCCTTGTATTCAAGGGACATGAGATTTCTAACTTATACTTCGTCAAGCATCTACACCATAGTTTGTTCACTTTAACCTTAATCACTTCAAGATGCTTATGATAGGGGCAATGAGAGCTGAAAGCTATAAGTACCACAATTTTTGGAAGCTCTTTATGAAACTTGAATCCTTACTTCCTTCTATGAAGGCCTTTCTTTCACCATTATATTGAGTCTCCACCTTCTATCTTTATGCACCTACTTTGAGAGCATAATGGCCATTCTTAGTTCTATATGCATTGTCCCAAGACTTGTTGATTGATGCATACCTTGATATTGCTTGTTTTAAACTATTTGTATCTAGTCACTCTTATAAACTTTGAAGGTGTCCTATGCATTTATATTTGCTACTCGATGAGGGACAAGCTGAATACTACTATGCTATGTTTTCTTTATGTGAAACAAACAAACGTCGTTCAAAGCATTGTTATTCATGAATCTTTTGTTTGTGCCTTTTCATGTTGCAACATAGTTTCTTTGTCTTATTGGTAGAAATTTGTATTTCATGTTATGATTGAAGTACTATGATCCCAGCTTTGAGTGTTTTACAAATACTTTGATCAAGTTTATGATGGTGCATGTCACCTCAAAAACTAGTCTTTGTTTTTATCACTTACCTACTCGAGGACGAGCAGGAGTTAAGCTTGGGGATGTTGATACATTGCAAATGTATCTATATTTTTTGATGTTCCATGCTTGGTTTTATCTACTTTCTTGTGTTTTGTCCACACTTTGGAGTACTTTTCATATGATTTCTTGGACTAACCTATTAACCAGAGCCACAGTGCCAGCTGCCTGTTTTCCGTTGTTTTTGGTTTCAGGAAGTCAGAAAAAGAATATTCTCGGAATTGGATGGGACAAAAGCCAAAGTCACTATTTTACCAGGAGACATCTAGAGCCAGAATACGAGACAGAGAGGGGCTGGGGTCTGGCCACACCACCTGGCCGCGCGGCTAGCCCTGGCCCGCACCAGGGGTGGTCTGGCCGCCCCAGGCACCCCCTCGGCCTCTGTTTCCGCCTATATATTTCCTCTGATACGGAAACCCTAAGTACTCGATCAAAATTCCACGAAAGTGTCTGTAGCCGCCGTCATCTCCATCCCTAGATCGGGAGGGATCTGAAGCTCTTCCCGGCACTCTGCCGGAGAGGGGAATTCACCATGGAGGCCTTCTTCATCATCATGCAAGCCTCCGGTGTGATGCATGAGTAGTTCATCTCTGGACTACGGGTCCATGTAGTATCTAGATGGCTGGTTCTCCTCCTTTGTGCTTTCATATCTAGATCTTGTGAGCTCCGTTCATGATCAAGATCATCTATTTGTAATTCTGCATGTTGTGTTTGCGGGGATCCAATGGATATTGAGATGCCATTTCAGATTGATTATTGATTCTATCATGCCTTTGGTATTTGTGATCTTGCATGCTTTCCGTTGTTAGTAGCTATCTTGGCCAAGTAGATGCTAGCAACTCCAAGAGTTAGTATTTATGCTCGATAGTGGGTTCATGTCTCTGGTAATCTGGGGAAGTGATAGAAATCTCTAAGGTACTAGATGTGTTGTTTCTACTAGGGAGAAAACAACAATCCTTTGTTCATAGAAAAATCGTATTGTTTACTTTACACACAATTTGTAATGCAATAATCTGTTGCTTGCAACTTAATACTGGAGGGGGTTCGGATGATAACCTGAAGGTGGATTATTAGTCATAGATGCAGTTGGATGACGGTCTATGTATAATGTTGTAATGCCCAATCGAATCTCAAAGGAGTCAAGATGATTATTATATGCTTGTATTCTTTCTCGATGTTTGTCAATTGCCCCGCTATAATTTGTTTTTACCTAGAATGTTATCTATCTTAAGGAGAGCCACCTCTAGTGAACTATGGACCCCGATCCTTTCTTTTACATTCAATCTACAAACTATTTACTGCTTTGTGTTTACTTTCTGCAAACTATTACTTCCTTCCATTCGATACGTTTAATCCTTTGTTTTCAGCAAAACCGGTGAGATTAACAACCTCATCGCAAGTTGGGGACAGAGTTTTGTGGTTGTGTTGTGCAGGTCTCCACATTGCTGCTGGCACCGGTAGTGCGCCCTGCCAACGTTTAGCTAGCTACACCTTTGGGGTGTTTCCTTGCTCCTACTGGATTGATAACCTTGGTTTCATAACTGAGGGAAACTTAATGCCGTGCTCATCATACCTTCCTCTTGGGGTTCCCCAACGAGCTCGACATCAACCACGAGCCAACACACCACAACTTAAATAACAAACTATTGAATCTTTCTCAACACAATTCCACTACTAACAACATGACTTCTCCCATGTCCTCAAGAACTAAACAAACTACTCACAAAACATCAAATGGATCAAGATCAGAGATGAAATAATGATAAGTAACAATCTGAACATAACAATAATTCAATGGTTCCACTCAATAGCATCAACTACAACAAGTAATCAATACCGGGAAAGTTTCCCCTAAGAACTATGCAAGATTTAACCCAATTGTTACAACAGTATGAAGTGGTGATGATGGTGCTGGTGGAGATGATGATGGATATGATGATGATGATGATGATCTCGATGAAGTCCAGCTTGATGGTGGTGTTGATGGCGACGATCTCCCCTCTCCGGGAAGGAATTTCCCTGGTAGATTTCTGCCTGCCGGAGAGCTCTTTCTCTTTCTGTAGTTTTCCGCCCCGCAAAGGCGATGGAATCTTTCTGTGGTCACTCCCCTAGGCTTAGGGTTTCGTGGGGATAATATACGCCAAAGGGTACAGCCATGAGTGGGCCAGGGTGGCCACACCACCTAATGGCGCGGCCAGGGGTGGCCCGTGCCAGGGGGTGATGTGGGCCCACTATGGCCCAACTCCGCTCCCCCTTCTGGCATCCTTCGTCTTCTGGAAAAATAGGATTTTCCATTTATTTTCCCGGATTTCTGATCTTCGTGAATTTCGCCTCCAAACAGCAACTTTTCCATCAGAATCCTGACTGCAGTGGTCCATCCTCCAAAGTCATCAACCATGCAAAATAGATGAAATAACATAAGTATCATCTCTTAATATGAAATATATCAATGAATAACAGTAAATTATGATATAGAATAGTGATGCAAAATGAACGTATCAACGACCCCCAAGCTTAGACTTCGCTTGTCCTCAAGCGAAAACTGAGCTCAATAAACATGACCTCAGGTTTATGGAGTGAAGAGTCGATAAAAGAATACGGATAATAAGCATCACATTCATCAATACACAAATCATAATAGAAGATAACTCACTATTATATAACTTAACTTGCAATAAGTAAAGGAAACACAATAAAGATACATAAAGTAAATCATAATTGGTAATGGCAAACTTTGCTCTTGGTCAAAGAATAGTTAACAATTTGCTGGATTTCAAAAATAATGGGTTTTCAATGATAGCTTTCAAAGTAAGAATCACTATGATAAGAGCAATGTGCGAAACAAGGAACATAAGAAACACGGTTGAATAAATAATCATATGAATGAATGAAACACAACAACTCAAAATACTTGTTGAGATAGAAAGGAATAGGTTTATTGACTCAACTAAAAAGTAAAAGACAAGCCCTTCGCAGAGGGAAGAAGGGATTTCAAGTTTCATAAAGAGCTTCCAAAATTATGGTACTTATTAGCTTTTAGCTCTCATTGCCCCTGTCATAAGCATATTTAGGTGATTAAGGTTAATGTGAATAAACTATGGAGTATATGCTTGACAACGTATAAGTTGGCAATCTCATGTCCCTTGAATACGAGGGCCGCTCCTCATGCTACTCAAGTTTAGTTATCGGTAAGTTCTTACCATAGTAAGTACATGTGTATCATAGAGAACCGCCAACAGGGTACCCCTTCCCCGATGATACGAAAGAATCCCCATATCAAAATGACAAGGCAATTAGACAATGAGCATCTCATCAATCTTCTTATTTACCATGGGAAAATGGTGCTTTTTTCTCTCTTTCCTCTTTTCTCATCTTTTTTTCTTTTTCTCAACCTCTGTCTCTTTTTTATAAGAAGAATGCTTCATAGATTGCTCATTATGGTTACACTACAGGTTTCCACCATGATTAGGCATGGATTAGACCAGCCGCCCAAGCATTTCTTTAATACACATACATAACTCCACGGACTTACAACCCCCTTTCATTTCACACCGACGGCATCCATAAACAAAAGAGCATGATATCAACTAGGTACAATGTACAAGTGCAATGTTGAAAGCATTCCCCATGACAGCATGGTTCTGCAAATTCCCAATGTAAAAGTGCAAGCATATACAACTTAGATGACACAATGGTTCAAGTTTATTAGGTGCAAGAAAAGTAAAGTGTGCCATCAAGTTCGTGAGAGCTTTAATCACTAATTTTCACATAACAAGTTTAATTCAGAAGGTAGAGATAAACATGAATTTACTTGGAATAGCAATAGTGCTAATAGGTAGGTATGGTGGACACAAATGGCATAGGTTTTTGTTTAAGGATTGGATGCACGAGAAGCATTCCCTCTTAGTACAAGTTTTTGGCTAGCAAGGCTGGGTAGCAAGTATAAGAGTTGAAGGAAACAAACAAACATACAAGTGATAAAAACAAACATGCAATCTTCCTTGGAAGCACAAAATATCTTAACTAGAGAATACTAAGCTTATGAGCCAATCAAGGAAGAAAGATGATGAAATTATATTCTTTAAGAGTACTTTTATCTTTTTCATTCAGTTCTCATAATAGTGTTGCCACTCACCGAGCCAGGTTTTCTAAAACCAACTAAATTTACTCAATGATCCCAAAGTGGTACCAATACTAACAACAAGATTAATCATATAATAGAAATTGAAAACTAATATAAGATATGCAAAAGAGTAAATAATAGAACTTCTCATTAATATTCCATAACGGTAACTCACACCAAGGGATACATAAATATCTAACGAGAGGGGGGACACTTCCATAATGCAAACCATCCTACATGATAACTTCTCTATTCATGATATGACTCTACTGAAAAGGTAAAAAGATAGAAGATAGTGATATGATACCGCGGCACTCCCCCAAGCTTGGAACAAACCAAGGGGATGGCAAAACCTGATGATGAATTACTCCTTCGGTGGTGGTGGGGTTCTCTCAATTGGGGCAAGAAAATATTCCAGCATCTTATGAAGCCTGTTATTCTCCTTTTGAAGCATATCCACCTTCCTCCTCAGGACTCGGTACTTGTCGCATAACTCATCAGTTACTCATAGAACTTCCACTGCTGCAGGGAAGGAACCGAGGTCTAGAGTTGGAGGTATCAACCCTTTCATGCTTGCTGACATGTCCTTTACTGCCTCCCCGATGTTTCGATCGATGTCTTCGCACCTAGTTGCGATCCTTCCTTGTTTCACCCATCCCACGAGAGTCTCCTTCTCAAGATTGCGATGGAGCTCGCGACAACGTCGTAGCTCATAACCCTTTGAAGACGAATCCTGGAACGACATCTGAACAGAACAGATCAAAACAAAAAAATGACAAGAACACAATATATGAACCTCGGGGGATCCAGGGGATTATATATTACGAATTTTTACAACAAAAGGAAGGTACTAGGAGAAAACGGGTCGGAGACAGAGTCCGAGGTGGCCACACCACCTGGTAGCGTGGCCATGGGGGCCACGCCACGGGGTAGTGTGAGCCACCCTGGCTCCGTTTCTGTCCCTCTTTCACTTTGTTGCTTTCCTTGTTGGATAAAAACTGCAAAAATATAACTTGACAGATTTTTCGTGGAACTTTTCTTACCAGAACTATTACCTATTCGAAAACGGACTCTACAGGTCTTTGAAGTTGGTCTTTGATAAAAATTCCGGAGTTACCATTTGAATAGCATCAATGTCTTCATTGTAAGAATCTCCAAAAATATAGTGCTTGAGTCTCTAACCATTCACCACTTGTGTAGTGCTATCTTTTGGGGAAGGAATTTTTATTGCACTTGAACGATACACCTCTTCAATAACAAATGGTCCTTCCCATTTTGAGAGTAGTTTTCCTGCAAAAAATCTGTGAAGAGACCTATACAATAGAACCTTCTCACCAACATGGAACTCTCTCTTAAGAATTCTCTTGTCATGCCATTTTTTAAGTTTTTCTTTAAATAGTCTCGCATTTTTGTATGCTTCACTCTTCCACTCATCTAACAAACTTAAGTCAAATAATCTTTTCTCACCAACAAGTTTGAAGTCTCTATTAAGTTCTTTCACTGCCCAATAAGCTTTGTGTTCTAATTCTAAAGGCAGGTGGTATGCTTTCCCATAAACCATTTTGTAAGGAGACATCCCCATAGGATTTTTATAAGCAGTTCTATAAGCCTATAAAGCATCATTCAATTTTTTAGCCCAATTTTTTCTAGATCTATTAACAGTATTTTGCAAGATGGATTTAATTTCTCTATTTGATAGTTCTACTTGCCCACTAGTTTGGGGATGATAAGCTGGAGCAATTCTATGATTAACATCGTATTTAGCAAGGGTCTTTCTGAAACCACCATGAATGAAATGAGAACCTCCATCAGTCATAAGATATCTAGGCACTGCAAATCTAGGAAAGATAATATCCTTAAGCATTTTCAAAGAGGTCTCACCATCAACACTTTTAGTAGGTATGGCTTCTACCCATTTAGTAACATAGTCAATAGCAACAAGAATATGAGTATAACCTTTTGAAGGGGGAAAAGGACCCATAAATTCAAATCCCCAACAATCAAATGGTTCAATAACAAGACAGTAATACATAGGCATTTCATTGCATCTAGAAATATTACCAACTCATTGACATGCATCACATGATAAGACAAATTTTCTTGCATCTTTGAAAAGGGTCGGCCAGTACAAACCTGATTGTAGAAACTTTTGTGCGGCTCAATCTCCTGCATGATGTCCTCCGTAGGCACTACCATGCCATTTCTGCAATATCTCCTTTTGTTCAAATTATAGAACACATCTTCGCATAATACCATCTACTCCCTCTTTAAATAAATGTGGGTCATCCCAAAAATAATGCCTCAAATCGTAAAAGAACTTCCTTCTTTGCTGTGCTGAAAAAGTTGGAGGAAAATACTTGGAAACAATAAAGTTAACATAATCAGCATACCAAGGACTCCCTCGCGAACTTACCCCTAATGCAGCCAATTGTTCATTTGGGAAACTATCATTAACAGGCATAGGATGAAAGGAGATGTTTTCCAAATGAGATAAATTATTAGCAACAGGATTTTCAGCACCTTTCCTATCTACAATATGTAGGTCGAATTCTTGTAAAAGCAACACCCATCTAATAAGCCTAGGCTTAGCATCTTTCTTCGTCATAAGCTATTTAATAGCAGCATGATCAGTATGAATGGTAACTTTTGAATCAACAATATAAGGTCTGAACTTATCACGAACAAAAACATCAGCTGAGAACTCTTTTTTAGTAGTAGCATAATTCCTTTGAGCAGCGTCAAGAGTCTTACTAGCATAATGGATAACATTTAATTTTTTATCTATTCGTTGCCCAAGAACAGCACCTACAGCAAAATCACTAGCATGACACATGATCTCAAAGGGTAAGTTCCAATCAGGTGGTTGGACAATAGGGGCGGTAGTTAAATCTTTCTTTAGAGTTTCAAAAGCTTCCTTACAATCATCATCAAAAATAAAGGGTACATCTTTTTGGAGGAGATTAGTAAGGGGTTTTTATATCTTGGAGAAATCTTTAATAAACCTTCTATAGCAGCATGACCAAGGATACTATGAATACCTTTGATGTCCCTAGGATGGGGCATTTTCTCAATTGCTTCAACTTTGGCTCTGTCAACTTCAATGCCTCTTTCAGAAATTTTATGTCCAAGGACAATTTCTTCATTGACCATGAAGTGGCATTTTCCCAATTAAGAACAAGATTAGTTTCCTCACATCTCTGCAAAACTTTATCAAGGTTGTGCAGAAAATTATCAAAAGAAGTTCCATAGACGGAAAAATCGTCCATGAAAACTTCCACAATTTCTTCACAAAAACCATGAAAGATAGCAGACATGCACCTTTGAAAAGTGGCAGGAGCATTACACAAACCAAAAGGCATTCGCCTATAAGCATATGTTCCATATGGGCACGTAAAAGTAGTTTTTTCTTGATCTTGTTGTTTAACAGCAATTTGAGAGAACCCATAGTATCCATCAAGAAAGCAAAAATGGGTCTTTTTAGATAATCTTTCTAACATTTGATCAATAAAAGGCAGTGGGTAATGATCTTTCTTTGTAACTTTATTAACCTTTCTAAAGTCAATGCACATCCTATAACCTACTACTATTCTTTGGGGGATAAGCTCATTATTCTCATTAGGCACAATAGTAATTCCCCCTTTCTTAGGGACACAATGAACATGACTAACCCATTCACTATCAGCAATAGGATAAATAATACCAGCATCGAGGAGTTTTAATACCTTGTTTCTTACCACTTCCGTCATCTTAGGATTTAAACGGCGTTGATGTTCCACCACGGGTTTTGCATCGGGTTCTATATTGATAGCGTGCTGACATATAGTAGGAGAAATCCCTTTTAAATTATCAAGTGTATAGCCCATAGCTCCTCGATGTTTCTTCAATACTTCCAATAATCTTGCCTCTTCCTTCCCTGAAAGTTTAGAACTAATAATAACAGGATATGTTTTTTTATCATCAATGTAAGCATATTTAAGATCGTCAGGTAAAGGCTTCAGATCGAAAACCGGATCCTTTTTAGGTGGTAGTGTGGTACCCAAATCTTCCACAGGCAAGTTATGCTTAAGCATCTTAGGTTGATGACGAAGAATCTCGTCAATCTCATTTCTTTCTTCCATGAAGATCTCACTTTCATGGTCTTCCATAAATTGCTGCAAAGCATTGTTAGGAGCAAGAGAAATAGAAGCAAGTTGTTCAACTCTAAAATCCTTATTAGGAGTTTCATTTTCATAAGGGACTTTAACAAATTTCAAAAAATTAAACTCATAAGACTCCCCATCAAATTTAGTTAAAATTTTCTCCCTTTTACAGTCTATAATGGCTCCACACATGTTCAAGAAAGGTCTACCAAAAATGATAGGATAGGTTTTACTAGCAGCTGAACCAAGTACTAGAAGATCAATAGGATATTTAATCTTACCACAAAGAACTTCCACATCTCTTATAATACCAATGGGAGAGATGGTCTCTCTGTTTGCAAGGTGAATAACCACATCAATTTCTTCTAGTTTGCATGGACTTATTTCATGCATAATTTCTTTGTAAATCTCATATGGAATAACACATAAACTTGCACCAATATCACATAAGCCATAATAGAAATGATCACCAATTCTAATAGAAAGCATAGGCACACTAGCTTTTTTAGTTCTATTAGGATGTGAGACAATATCAGAAGCATCTTCACAGAAAACAATGTGTCCATCCTCTACTCTTTTAGTGACAAGGTCTTTCACAATTGCTACTGCAGGTTCAATGGTTATTTCTTCATTAGGCTTAACAGCTCTCTTCGTACTTTTATTAATTACACTAGTTATCATGGAGTGCTCCTTTACTTTATCCGGGAAAGGCATTTTCTCGATATAAGGTTCAGTCAAAATACGATCAATAGTGCAAACTTCAGTACTTCTAGCAGGAACACAATCAACAATATCCTTATACGGTGCATGATACTTGTTCCATTCTCCTTTTGTAATTTCAATATATGAAGAAAAAGCTTTAAAACAATTTGCAATAACTTGAGAGTCTAGACCATAAGCATTACTAATATTGCGAAAGTCACCAGTTCCCATAAAAGATTCAATGCATTCATAATCATAATTTATACCTGACTTTCTTCCTTTGTCATTCTCACATGCTTCAGCATTGTCTTGAATACGGTCTAGAAGATCCCATTTAGCTTCTTCTTCCATGCGTGTAAATGATCCAGCACAAGAAGCATCCAATAGATCCTAATCATGAAGAGAAAGCCTTGCATAAAAGTTATTGATGACAATATTGTTGGGGAGCTCATGAATAGGACATTTGAGCATTATTAACTTCAGTCTCCCCAAGCTTGAGGTGTACTCTCTCCATTAAGAGGCCAAAAGTTGTATATTTGAGTCCTATCTTTATGAATCTCACTAGGAGGATACAATTTAGAATAAAAGAGAGGTACAACTTCCTCCCATTCAAGAGCTTGACCATTCTTCAGCAGCTTGTACCATTCCTTAGCTCTTCCTTTCAGTGATAATGAGAATAACTTCTTCTTGACTTGATCTATTGTAATACCTGCACACTTGAACAACCCACATAATTCGTGTATAAAGATAAAATGATCACCATGATGGACAGTTCCATCTCCAAGATAGTAGTTATCCATAACACGATCAACAATTCTTGTAGGTATTTTAAAAGTATCATTTTTAGTAGGTGGTGGTTCATCTACTACCATAGTAGTGGTAGTAGAATTACGAAATAAAAAACTAAGTGAATTATCCATATTGGAATAAAGTAACTAACAAAAATAAATAATACTCACAGTAGAAGTTTCCTTTACCAGTTCCACTCTCCAATAGCGCTTCACTCCCCGTCAACGGCGCCCGAAAATAGTCTTGATGACCCACAAGTATAGGGGGTGTATCGCAGTATTTTCGGTAAGTAAGAGTGTTGAACCCAACAAGGAGCAGAAGGTGTTGACGAGTGGCTTGGAGCAGGAATTCTCTGTAAATACTTAGCAAACGGATTTTTAGAGGTTTTTGATAATGCAAATAAATAAGGTGCGAGTAAATAAAATACAATAATAATAGATGTAGCAAGTGACCCAATCCTTTCTTTAGAAAAGGACAAGCCGGTTGTATTACTTAAGATTACCAAATGTTCTTGAGGACACATGGGAATATCGTCAAGTGCTTTCACTTCATATAGTTGATTAATCTTCTTTAGTTTGATAAGTGTTGCGTGGGTGAACCTGTGCTAATGTACCGACCTTCCTAGGACTAATACATACTTGCGATTATACCCCTTGCAAGCATCCGCAAGTACAAGAAAGTAATTAAGATAGAAACCTAACCACAGCTTTAAACTCTAAAATCCTGACATCCCTTGTGCAAAGGTTTCCTAATGGGGGTTCAGGTTTCTGTCACTTCGGCAACCCGTACGATTAGTAGCCAAATACACAATGCATTCCCCTAGATCCATAAATGTGAAGTGTCATGTAGTCGACGTTCACATGACACCACTAGAAGAATAACACCACAACTTAAATAACAAACTATTGAATCTTTCTCAACACAATTCCACTACTAATAACATGACCGCTCCCATGTCCTCAAGAACTAAACGAACTACTCACAAGACATCATATGGATCAAGATAAGATATGAAATAATTATAAGTAACAATCTGAACATAACAATAATTCAATGGTTCCACTCAATAGCATCAACAAGAACAAGTAATCAATACCGGGAAAGTTTCCCCTAAGAACTATGCAAGATTCAACCCAATTGTTACAGCGGTATGAAGTGGTGACACTACAAGAAATGTGTCAACTAGTGACCTATTCTTAGCGACCATGGTTTTTTGGTCATAGAACTATGACCATTTCAAACCAGATGGTCGTAGACCATTTGGGAAGGCCAAACCTTAAAAAACAATGACCTTTTTTCTTTAGAAGGTCATAATTTAATTACACCAATTGGTCATAACATAGACAGCACTGGTCTATGAACTTAGTTTTACGTGACTACGACCAATTTAAATAGTCATCACCACTAGTACATGATTATTTGAAATGACTAGACTGCCAAGTTACCAGTTTCACCTACGTGTCAAGTCCACGTGTCAATTTTTGACTATGTGTCATATCCAAGTATCAGTTTTCCTCTACGTGTCATGTTTAGCTAATTTTGAAACTAACACTTACGTATGGGACCTATGTATTTATGCTGACCAAGAAAGAACACTTAGACTGACATGCAGGCCCCACGACGAAATGGAGATGGGACCCATGCAGGCCTCACCACGAACTGCAAGGCAGGACCCACGCAGGCCCCGCTCGACAGGTCCTGGCCATCACGGATTAAACCAGGCAAAAATAAGGTGCCGGGGGGACTCGAATCCCCACCCTCCACCATCTCAGTTACGCACTATACCACCGCATCACATCGATTTTCTTTGCAACTATTGCACACGACATGTATATGTGTGAAACGTTGCTGGCAGGGTTGGGACTAATGCCTCCAACTTGTGGTTGCGTGGGCTTCTAGCTGGGCTCGTCTTGGGCCGACAGCAGCGCGGGGGAATGTATTTCCTGCTGGGTTGGCCTGTTTTCCTGGCGGGTTCGGCCTGCCGGCCACCTCTAGCTGTTTTTTTCTCTTTGTTTTCTTTGTTGATTGAATTAGTTTGTATCTTTTTATTCATAACTCCAAATTGAGTCAAATAAAATGCATAGAACATGTAAAATTTTAGAGAATATTGTTAGAACATTATGGGACACTTTTACTTTCTAGGAAAAACACAAGGACATATTTCACATATAAAACCTTAATAGGTCTTAATAGAGATTTTTGAATCATGGTTTTGACAATAGGGTTTGAAATTGAAATTTTCCGTTGAGCCTCGCTAAACTTATATTGGATCTTTGAAGAAACATCATATTATGAACCTAAAAATGATTTTTGCAAAAAAATCAGGAGCATTAAATCATGTACCTATGGTTCAAATCAGACCCACTTCCTATTGATTCGGCAGGCATTTGTCTTTTTCGCGAGGGGTGAACGGAAACATTTTTAGATACCCGAGTTGGGACATTGTACAAGTAAGGTGGTCTATTATTTTTAAAAAATGGGGTGGTTCCATTTTTAAACTTTCATTCAGTGGTTGCATCACAAATTGCCCCGATTTTGGCAGTCCGAAAATGAAAAATGCATTTTCCGTGGTACGAAAAGGACAAAATTCCTCTTGCAAAATCGTTCGCCATCCCAATATGTACATGCGTGCACAATATAGGTACATTATTACAAACTATGCCACGATTCTGGCCACAACATTGGTCGTTTGACCTAAAAGCCATGAAACCTCAGACATGATAGGTTATTTCTGTGAAGGTTTTTTCGAGATGCAATTGATATACCAAGTTTGGTATTTTTCCGTGTAACTATGTCACACAATATGACACCTCGTGAAGGATTTACATTGTTTGGACCATTTTTAAATTTCTTAAGCTCGTTTAAAACTATGGTAAAAAAGCGAGCATGAAGGTTCTTAGCTAGGGGCTGAGCCTCGCTAATCTTTCCGTGGATCTCTGATAAAATAGAATATTGTGAACCTCAAAATGTTTTTTGCAAAAAGTCAGGAGCATTAGATCTTCTACATATAGTTCAAATCGGACCCACTTCCTACCAATTCGGCACACATTTGTCTTTTTCACGAGGGGTGGATGGAAAGATTTTTTGATATCCTAGTTGGGACATTGTCCAAGTAAGGTGGTCAATTATTTTTGAAAAATGGGGTAGTGCCATTTTTAAACTTTCATTTGGTGGTTGCTTCACAAACCGCCCCGATTTTGGCATTCCGAAAATGAAAAATACATTTTCCATGGTACAAAAAGGAAAACTTCCTCCTGCAACATCATTCACCATCCCAAAATGCACATGTATGCACAATATAGGTACATTATTACAAACTATGCCATGATTCTGGCTATAACATTAGTCGTTTGACCTGAAAGCCATGAAACCTCAGACATGATAGGTCATTTCTGTGAAGGTTTTTTGAGATTTAATCGATATACCAAGTTTGGTATTTTTCCATGTAACTATGTCACACAATATGACACCAGGCGAAGGATTTACATTGTTTGGATCATTTTTTAATTTCTTATGCCCGTTTCAAACTATGGTCAAAAAGGCGAGCATCAAGGTTCTAAGCTAGGGGCCGAGCCTCGCTAATCTTTCAGTGGTTCTCTGATAGAATAGAATATTTTGAACCTAGAAATGATTTTTGCAAAAAATCAGGAGCGTTCGATCTTATACATATAGTTCAAATTGGATCCACTTCCTGCCTATTTGGCACACATTTGTCTTTTTCGCGAGGGGTGGACAGAAAGATTTTTTCATACCCTAGTTGGGACATTGTCCAAGTAAGGTGGTCTATTATTTTTGAAAAATGGGGTGCTGCCATTTTTATACTTTAATTTCGTGGTTGCTTCACAAAACGCCCTGATTTTGGCATTCAGAAAATGAAAATGCATTTTCTGTGGTACGAAAAGGAAAACTTCCTCCTGCAACATCGTTCGCCATCCTAATATGCACATGCGTGCATAATATGGGTACATTATTACAAACTATGCCACGATTCTGGCCATAACATTGGTCGTTTTACCTAAAAGCCATGAAACCTCAGACATGATAGGTCATTTCTGTGAAGATTTTTTTGAGATGCAATCGATATACCAAGTTTGGTATTTTTCCGTGTAACTATGTCACACAATATGACACCACAAGAAGGATTTACATTGTTTGGACCGTTTTTTAATTTCTTATGCCTGTTTCAAACTATGGGCAAAAAGGCGAGCATGAAGGTTCTAAGCTAGGGGCCGAGCCTCGCTAATATTTCAGTGGTTCTCTGAAAAAAATACAATATTTTGAACCTAAAAATGATTTTTGCAAAAAATCAGGATTGTTAGATCTTATACCTATAGTTCAAATCGGACTCACTTCCTACCGATTCGGCACACATTTGTCTTTTTCACGAGGGGTGGATGGAAAGATTTTTTGATACCCCAGTTGGGACATTGTCCAAGTAAGGTGGTCTATTATTTTTGAAAAATGGGGTGGTGCCATTTTTATACTTTAATTTGGTGGTTGCTTCACAAAACACCCCGATTTTGACATTCCAAAAATGAAAAATGCTTTTTCCATGGTACGAAAAGGAAAACTTCCTCCTGCAACATCGTTCGCCATCCCAATATGCAGATGCATGCACAATATGGGTATATTATCACAAACTATGCCATGATTCTGTCCATAACATTGGTCGTTTGACCTGAAATCCATGAAACCTCGGACATGATAGGTCATTTCCGTGAAGGTTTTTTCGAGATGAAATCGATATGCCAAGTTTGGTATTTTTCCTTGTAACTATGTCACATAATATGATATCATGCGAAGAATTTACATTGTTTGGTCCGTTTTTGAATTTCTTATGCCCGTTTCAAACTATGGTCAAAACGGCGAGCATGAAGGTTCTTAGCTAGGGGCTGAGCCTCACTAATCTTTCAGTGGATCTCTGATAAAATATAATATTGTGAACCTAAAAATGATTTTTGCAAAAAATCTGGAGCGTTAGATCTTATACTTATAGTTCAAATCGGACCCACTTACTACCGATTCGGCACACATTTGTCTTTTTCGCGAGGGGTGGACGGAAAGATTTTGAGATAACCCAGTTGGGACATTGTCCACGTAAGGTGGTATATTATTTTTGAAAAATAGGATGGTACTATTTAGAAACTTTTATTTGTTGGTCGCTTCACAAACTTCCAATTTTGCCACTCGAAAAATAGAAAATAGAGGCAACCAATAAAGAAAGAGAACAAGAGTACCCATAGACCACCCCACTAAAATAGATCCCAGTCGTCCACATTGCCTCCATCCAAAGCCCAAAATTTCCACAGCCCCCCACCCCCGCCCCTTGTCGAAAGTCTGAAATGCCCTATAGTTCCTACTTGCACCACAAAAATGATCAATGGTAATTGCGTAAAATCCTCCAGCCCACCTCACCACAACAACACCCCCAAACCCTAACCCTCAGGCGTGAGACCTCGTCTCCCCGACCCCGCCGCCTCTCTCTAGATCCCCAATGACCCCCCGTCCGGCGACCCGGATCTTACGCCATATCGCCGGCCACCCCTACTCCCCTCGGCCTCGCCTACGCCCACGCACCGCCCCACATGTTCCTCCCCTACGTCCTCCAGCCCCACGAGGTACGCACGCGCGCATGCGCGCGCCTGCTGCTCGATTCCTCCATGATCTGATTTGACGGAGTTTGTGTTCTATGGAGGCGCTACGGGCCGAGGACCTGAACGAGACGTTCCTGGTGATCCACCCGGAGGCGGTCCCCTCCGCTAGCCTGCGCGGCTTCGCCAACCTCCACTAGAAGCAGCTCGACGACCTCGCCTACCTCCTCGGGAAGCAGCTTCGCCAATCGATGAAGATGCGTCGAACGACAAGATCTCCATTTCCTCTCATGCTCAGCTCACGTTTGCGCGAGGTAAAAATCCAAATCAGTCCATATTTGATCTTAACTTTTTCCTCATCACCACCGTGTCCTCTTGTCTCGTGCAGGGATCGCCATCGCCGTCCAAGGAATCACCTCGTGTGCGTCAAGGGCTTTCTTGGCTGCTTGTCGATCTGTTTGATTCGATAAGCTCATGGTCGTCGCCGAGAAGGCTGTGGTCGTCGTCCTCGCATGCTGATGCTCGTCTGTTTGTGGAACTTCCTTCCTTAGCACGTCGCATCCAAGACAGCCACATACAGCTTGCCGCCAGCATCACCATCAACCACAGCCGCGAGGTAATTCCCCTCTCTATCCAACCTCCCTTTGTATGTGTATAAAATAAAAATGGGGCTTAATCCAAAAAGTTCCTTACTCAAGGTCAAGTTGAACTTATAGCTTTGCATTCTGGAGTAATTTAGTTTCTTGAACATTCTTGAACTGTAGCTATGTAAACTAAAATTTCATACTCGTTCTTGAACGTTAGTGCCCCGCCAATCAAAAAGCTCCTGAGGGGATGGTAAATATTTCTCTAGGGCTATGTTAGAATCATGACCTAGAGCATGATGGTAATATCTCACAGATTAGTCGCTGCCTATCAAGCTACCACAGATAGATTGGGTATATGAACTAGATAACATCAACTATTTGACTGTAGCCACTCCTATCTTTTGGATAGAAGATCAATTTAATTTTGCACGTCTTTGTTGTAGCTTAATGGACCTATACTGATTACTGTGGCTAGTGTACACTATTAAAAGGATGTTTTCAGTGGATAACCTAAAGGCAAACATAACTTGCACATCTTTGTTGTAGCTTAATGGAACTATAATGGGTGGGTGTTTTTGTTGTAGCTTGATTTGTATGGTGCTTTTATTGACAATTACAAACTCTGATCATCTCCCATTCTTACTCTAGTTTTGCAACATATTGCACCTGGAACACTTTCAACTGCTAGGCTCTCAATGCAGGTACTAATCTATTTGTTCTGTTCTTTTAGATCTACTTGGACCTGAAGGAGCGCAACAACACCAAATAAAATCAGTATACGTCCATTGGACCGGTTATTTGATGTTGTAGTTTGGATTCTCCACTTACCTAACATAACTAGGCTTTGTTTCTGATAACATAAATTCTGTAGTTTATAAATGAAAAATGTTGAGATATGCTTTTTTGGTATAATATTGTAGTTATGTTGGTCACTACAATTACTCATATCCATCTTCAAATTAGCTTTTGCATCTTGTGCATCGAATATTATTACTCCTGTCGATATACTCCGGTAAAACTTTGTAAACAACTAACATATATACATGTGTCCATCTGCAAATTGGCTTCTACATCGTGTGCAAGTTTCATATAGGACATAAGAAAGTTTCATGGAGTAGAATTTCTTGTGCAGGAGTATTCGATGATGATCTGCAGAAGGACGAAGAAACAGGGGCAGAGGACGAAGGTGTAGTGGCTCTTGATGTATCCATCAATGGCACAGAGGCGTGGAGAAGGAGCTGGCCGGAGGCACCAAGGAGAGCGAGTTTCTGGAGGTCTTGGAGGTGCTTCTGGATGGAGGAGGAGCCAGCAGTAGAAGCAGCGAGTTTGTGGAGGTGTTCCTGGAGGTGCTGCTCTTCCAGCGACCTTGAGGTATGGCCAACAGCATGGCAATATGTAGTGTAGGGGAGGCAATCGAACTATAGGTAGTGGACGAGGAAGAGCGAACCTGGCAATCTGGAGGGGTTTAGTTTATTGTTGTAACTGTAAGTGTTTATTTGTGAAATGATAGGGCTTAATGAGTGGGGCACTGTAATTGGAAGTGTTATCTATTGTAAATAATTTTTGTTTATCAAATCATTGGAAGCTATAACCTGCTAGTATGTTTGTGCGAACACTATCTATATGGAATTGAAATATGACGAGTGCGGCAACTGACATGTGGGACCTACAATAGGAAACTAATACTTTCACGTAGGACCCATTTGACATGTGGGACCTACTATAAATATAAATGGGAATAACGATAATATTAGGCCAAACAAAATACCACGGACCAAAAATCTATGGGCTAAAGTTTTGGGCTTGTCCTATGAAAAACTGGACAGTAAAAGCCTAGTTTATAAACCAAAAAGCAAGAATTGTTGGGCTTGGCCCATGTAAAGCACTAAACTAGACCGGGCTGAATTTGCTGCCACGTCAGATTGACTTACGTGGATAGACCAGAATGCCATGACCAAAATTTTGGTCATGAACACTATGACCATCTATTTTGGTCCAAGTAGTCCATGACCAATACAAAAAAGGGTCATGAGCTATCTATTGTGACCCTTGATGGCTCTGTGTATGGTGCCAAAAAAGTGCTGGTGCGGTGTTGATGTAGAGCTCATTGGGTACCCCAAGAGGAAGGTATGATGATCACAACAACAATTTTCCCTCAGTTATGAAACCAAGGTTTAATCGAACTAGTAGGAGCAAGGAAACACCCCAAAGGTGTTGCTAGCTGAGCCTTGGCAGGGCGCACTACCGGTGCTAGTAGCAACGTGGAGACCTGCACAACACAACCGCAGAACTTTGTCCCCAACTTGTGATGAGGTTGTCAATCTCACCATGTTTTGCGGAAAACAAAGGATTAAACGTATCGAAAGGAAAGAAGTAAAAGTTTGCATAAAGTAAACACAAAGTAGTAAACAGTTTGTAGATTGTATGTAAAAGACAAGGACTGGGATCCATAGTTCACTAGAGGTGGCTCTCCTTAAGATAGATAACATGCTGGGTGAACAAATTACAGTGGGGCAATTGACAAACATCGAGAAAGCAATACATGCATATACTAATCATCTTGACTCTTTTGGAACTTGATTGGGCATTACAACATTATACATAGACCGCCATCCAACTGCATCTATGACTAATAATCCACCTTCAGGTTATCATCCTAACCCCCTCCAGTATTAAGTTGCAAGCAACAGATTATTGCTTTACGAACTACGTGTAAAGTAAACAATACGATTGTTTTATGAACAAAGGATTGTTGTTTTCTCCCTAGTAGCAACATCACATCTAGTACCTTAGAGATTTCTGTCACTTCCCCAGATTACCAGAGGCATGAACCCACTATCGAGCATAAATACTAACTCTTGGAGTTGCTAGCATCTACTTGGCCAAGATAGCTACTAACAATGGAAAGCATGCAATATCACAAATAACAAAGACATGATAGAGTCAATAATCAATCTGAAATAGCATCTCAATATCCATCGGATCCCCGCAAACACAACATGCAGAATTACAAATAGATGATATTGATCATGAACGGAGCTCACAAGATCTAGACATGAAAGCACAAAGGAGGAGAACCAACCATCTAGCTACTACAAGGATCCGTAGTCCAAGGATGAATTACTCACGCATCACACCGGAGGCTTGCATGGTGATGAAGAAGGCCTCCAGGGTGAATTCCCCTCTCTGGCAGGGTGCCAGGAAGAGCTTCAGATCCCTCCCGATCTAGGGATGGAGATGACGGCGGCTACAGACTCTTTCATGGATTTTTGATCGGGTCCTTAGGGTTTTCGTCCCGGGGGCAATATATAGGCGAAAGGAGAGGCTGAGGGGGTCCCTGGGCTGGCCGCACCACCCCCTGGTGTGGTCAGGCCTGGCCCGTGCGGCCAGGTGGTGTGGTGGCCTCTGGCTCCTCTCAGTCTCGTATTTTGGCATCTGATGACTTCCGGAAAAATAGGCACTTTGGCTTTTGTCCCATCCAATTCCGAGAATATTCATTTTCTGACTTTCATGGAACCAAAAACAGTAGAAAACAGGCAGCTGGCACTGTGGCTCTTGTTAATAGGTTACTCCAAGAAATCATATGAAAAGTTCTCCAAAGTGTGGACAAAACACAAGAAAGTGGATAAAACCAAGCATGGAACATCAAAAATTATAGGTACATTTGCAATTTATCAACCCTTGCTGTGTGACCTATTGTTTTTGGTCATAGATGGACTACTATGACCTTTCTATGACCAATATCTGGGGTCACAAGTTAGCACATTCCTTGTAGTGTGATGATGGTGCTGGTGGAGATGATGATGATGATGATCCCGATGAAGTCTAGCTTGATGGTGGTGTTGATGGAGATGATATCCCCTCTCTGGGAAGGAATTTCCCCCTCAGATTTCTGCCTGCCGGAGAGCTCTTTCTCTCTCTGTACTTTTCCGCCCCATAGAGGCGGCAGAATCTTTCCGTGGTCACTCCCCAGGCTTAGGGTTTCGTGGAAATAATATACGCCAAAGGGGAGAGCCAGGAGTGGGCCAGGGTGGCCACACCACCTGGTGGCGCTGCCAAGGGCGGCCCGCACCAGGGGGTGGTGTGGGCCCCCTATGGCCAAACTCCGCTCCCCTTGTGGCATCCTTCGTCTTCTGGAAAAATAGATTTTTCCATGTATTTTCCAGGATTTTCTGATCTTCGCGAATTTCTCCACTAAACAACGCCTTTTCTGTCAGAATCCTGACTACAGCGGTCCATCCTCCAAAAGTCATCAACCATGCAAAAATAGATGAAATAACATAAGTATCATCTATTAATATGAAATATATCAATCAATACCAGTAAATTATGATATAGAATAGTGATGCAAAATGGACGTATCAGGGGACACGTCTGTAACACCCCCAATATCATCAACCTTGTTTAGTTGTTAAAATGCCAAAAATCAGGGAAAAACCTTTTCTTCTTTAGTGATACAGTTTTTTTTAGCTGTCTATGCATATGCATCTGAATGTGTAGTAGATGATATTCTTCTTACCTCACCCCTAGCTGACAGAAGTATTTAACAACAGAAATATCTTGCCTTATCTTACATATTCTAAAATGTTCTTGCATTTAAAAAACAAAATCCAAGATGCCTTTGCCACCACAAATATTTTGGTTACTCTATTGAAAAAATTATGGAGATCTCTATATCATCTCCTATTGGTTTCAAGACAGAACTTCCAACTACTATTACCTCTAGTTTCCCAAGCTCTTTACATTTTTTTTGAATTCAAATCTTGGTAAAAGTACCAAGGACTCTCATCTACAACCAAACCATTTTAAAAATACCCATCTTTACCTCAATCTAAGATGATGGTACCCTTAGTAGTAGACTTAAGATGTTGTTAAGATAAATTGCCTTAATCCGATGTTTGACTTGCTTGAATAGGAAGTAGTGTGAGCTACTCTAGGAGCACCCTTTAGCAACCAACTACCACAAACAATATGACCTGTACTCCTTTGTTATCATCAAAGCCTAGCAGGAAGAGCAATCTCTCTCCCTGTTATCATGATCATCTTTTGGATAAGCTACTCAGAAACCCCTAACTCCTGGTCCAAGGCCTAGTGCCACCTCTACAATCATCTTTGGGAAGTGACTTATCATTCCTTACACTCTCTCATGATCAATGGATCCATTCGCAAACTCTCCCAAGCTTGTCCTGATCCTTAGTCACAATAGTGACCATCTGTTTTTCCTTATTAGACTCCATTTTGAGTCAATCCCTTTTTATATATTTCATAGTAGAAAGGACCAACTCAAGCCTTGGATCCTCTCTACTTAGCCACTCTTGAACATCACCCACTTGGTGAAAAGTTTGGAACCTTTCATCCTCTCAAAACATCACCTTTTATATCCTAGTTAAAAACCCCAACTCTGCCAAAAATTTAACAAAGTCTAGAACTATTATCAATATAACTTTTTTGAGTCTCTCCCTTTGACCAACCTTGAGCCTTTTTGGAAATGCGCTTGAACCATCTTGTGAATCATCATAAGTACATCTAAATCCCACTCTTGCCCTTGGCTAGATAGTCCTTTGAACCACTTGTTCTTGATGGTTTTGCATGCAAGAAAATAATATTTCCTGCAAATCTTATCAACATACCTACTTGGAAGAAGCTCCCATCTCCATGCCATATTATTTTGACCAACTCTTTGCATGATCATATTCTACTAATAAGTGTATACCCATCCATACCTTCCTTTATTAAATTGGAACTTTGTGCTTCTTAAACACACAAGGTTTTTGAAGTTGAATAATATTATCACGTGAGAACCTTATTTTCAACAAACTTTGGCTTCATTTCTAGAAAATCCCAAGCATGATCAACCTGAATCCAGTAAACCATGTTGATCTAAATCACTTGGTCTCTCAAACCATATGCCCCATGATTCAATTGGATCCTTGGATCATCTTGTATAGTTTGTCAATGGTAGTATGAAAATATTAAAATCCAAGACCCCAAAAACCCCTCAAATCCAAATCTTCTCAATTTGATTTCTTCTCAAAACCAAGTAGTGATCCTTATCAACCCCTCACTCACTCTGACTCGTGTCACAACCACCCCTGACCATCCTCACTATTCGATCACATAAATTCTTGAGGTATCAAATAAAAACCAAATCATCTAGTTATAGTGACACTTGTTAAACCTTCCATTATTTCCTCAAATCGATTGGTTGAACACCCCAGCCACCACTAAGCATCTCTGGTCATGCACTGTAGCTAAAATACTGTAGCACCCTTTTCCTTAGTGATTGGAAGTGGATCTTGCTCTAAATAAAAGTTTTGGTCATATCTCCATCTTTATTCAACACAACAGCTGTAGCAAGCCACCCTCTCCATCTAGTCGAGCTATAGACCCCACTCCCCTGCAGCAGCACCCTCCATGGCCAATGAGATCATCCCTAGCCCTCTCTCTCCCACTTTTTGCCTCAATGTCCATTTAAAGAAATAGCAAGGAAAGATTTCAACCCACTGCTCTTGGCCTCCTCCCTACACTCTTACACCCCCGCACCACTCTCTACACCGCCCCCATCGACCAATCTCTGGCCCTCACCTCCCTATCTTGCTATCATGGACATAGTCCACCATGGATGCTTCTACTTTGAAATATAAGGTCGATGCCACCCCAACGCCTCCCTTTCTCGTCATGTAAATCCCTTCCCTCCCCACTCCCCTCTCTGAAAATCCCAAGCCATCTGTCATCTCTATAGTCGAGGAGAAGAAAAACTCCCCCGCGGTACTGCGAGCTTGTCTTCAAGGTTGCAGTCCAGATCTGGCGCTTCCCTCCCTCTTCATATGCATGTATTCCTCTAAGAAAGGTCTATCTAAGCCCCTCATTTCCCCGGCTCGGGAACACCTCTGTAGGCACCGCCATTGAGCTCTAGTGGACTTCCTTCAATCACCGTCGTGCGAGGGTGTTACTGAAAGCACGCCCATCGTTAAGGTCGGCATCGCACGCCGGTTCATCTCCGTTGCTTCTCCATCATCAGCGTGACTCCGGTGAGCTCCATGCACCTTCCCTCCCCTGCTAGGGTTTCCATCCATCTGTCTTGCAGCCGGAGGTGGAATACGCGCCGCTGCCATCGATTGCGACTTGATTTAACGGCCAACATCACACTATAACGCTTAGGCCGCTTAAGCCGCTGACCGGCAGGCCCTAGCGTCTAGGTTTGATCCCCGCTACCACGCATGCGCCCTAGCTATAATGTTGGGTCGGCCATTAGTGCGAGGCCTAGTTGGGTCTAAATCCGACCTAGCTACCCTCTTCCCCTTTTTCTTTTTTTTTCTTTTCTTCCCAGATCTGGTAAATATTCGTTTGGTTTAAATAATTTAAAAAATGCAAAACAACACCAAATGCTTGGATCTAAAAGTTCCCTTTTTGCCTAAATAAATCTTTTAGGGAGTTTGATAAATCCAAAGTACACAAAACCACTTTGTGATGTGAGCAAATTGTAATATGTCTCGTGTCACCCTTGTCCCATGCCAAAAAGCCCTATGGTTTCCCAATAGTACAAATAATAGAAACAATCCCCTCCGCCCTTGTGAAATTCTCTAGGCAAAACTATAATTTATTTTGACCTAATTACAACTCTCAGCACACATGATTACAAGATCTATCAAATCCTAGGAGTTCATATTTTCATGAGCCCCTAATGAATTTTCGTGTATTAAAGTCAACTTCTTGTAGTTGTATCACTATATAAATCCTCCAAGTAGTTCTACAACTTCAAAATTGATGAATCCAATTTCTACATAAAGGAAATTTAAATAACTATCATGTGTCCTTGGATTCATATCAAAAGAGCATGTAAATTTCATCTGGTAAAAAATACAAAATACCTACATAACTGACTTTTGGAATTTCCCAAGGGCGTTCTTGTAATTCTTTTGAAGTAAACCCAACTCATATTGAAGCAACTCTTAAACATCTTTGTAACCCTAATAAGACATAATTATTTGACATACCAATCTTTTTTGTTGATTTATTCACCAAGACAAAGGATTATCCCACTAAAAAATCCATATCTAATTAAAGAAAAGTGCAAAAATAATGAAACCACATTTTGTAGATTTGCTATATCAAAACCTATCTGATGATATCATTTTTTACACTAGTATCACACAGAGCCAAGCCTTGGTTGAAAAACCCTTAATTAAGTAGTTTTTGGCCATTAAGTCATAAAAGAAATTCCATAAATGCAATTAAAGTATTTCCAACTACTATGAGCTCAATGTATCAAAACATACTAAAGTTTAGTGATGTATTTTATATTTGTTTCCTGTATTTTATTGGTTCTTGTCTTCCCTATATTGAATGTGGTATTTTCCTGGTTTGTATGTATGCTCTACAACAAAAATAGTTGCGATTGTGTTGACGTCGAGAAGAAGGGATCGTATTATTATTATTAATATTCGTAATGTTAGAAGAAGTCCAGGGGCATATTGTTGATCACAGGAAAGCGACCATTCCTAAATTCCAATACTTTTCCTCCTCCTTTTATATAATTGTTCTATTTATCCTTTATAAATTCCATACCATTTGCATGTTTTGTTTTACTACAACTACGACAATAACTTAGATCATCCAAATTGTGACCTGGTGTCTAGTAGGACATTCCCCCTTGTGGATAACCTACCATTTTCCCCATTAGACCGAGAGTATGATGGTTAGAATCCTACCTTGTTGGAACCTCAAAGTTTGGAAACAAGACTGATTTTGGGGAATTTACCCTACAACTGGTTTAAAAATGATTTGGTAAAACCCTTGGAAAGAGGCATCACTTCCAAGGGGATGTTTTATAAAGAAGAAGTGGAAAAGTTGAGAAGTGATTGTGATGGACGCAAGAAAGAGAAGGGATGTTCTATGCCTTTACCGGAACAACTTATTAATGCAACCACATTACCCCAGAAGCTGGTGGTTAACAAGTAGTTTATTTTCCTTAGCATGGGAAGCCCCTACAGGTGCTAGAAGGGAGAAATATCCCGAATCCTGGGTCTCCTGTAAAGGTCTATAGATATGGGCTGATGTCCTTTGGCTGACAGGACGGGCAAAAAAATTGGGTCTCCCACAGATGGTATGACTTAGGAGTAAGGAAGGAAGTGGAATCACACAATTATGGTATATCTCAAACTAGAAGTTTGGATATAGGCATGTATGAAAGGGATAATTATGGCATAAAGAGCTACATATGCGTTACCGGGGAGAACAAATCCAAAAGGGAAAGGTGCCATTGCTAGGTTCGACAAATGAAAGGTTGTGTTTTATTATCCGAACCCCTATGTACTGTGTGTGAAGGGTCATGGTTGAATCCTGTCGGATGTATTTATTCTTGTGGGGAAAGTGCACAAACTCTGTAGAGTATAATCTATTCGAATAGTCGTGTGCATGGTCAAGGACGATTGGAAAGGTGATTGCTAGGAGTACCCAAGTGGTAAACGTTGGAAAGATGGATGAAAGTATGGAGGTCATGAGAGGACCTAAGATTGTGGTTTTGGTTTAACCCTCGCTAGTCGAAGATGTTTTAAAAGGGTTTTTCCTCTCTAACTATTTTCAAAAAGGTTCTTAACAAGGATATAGAGATATCCATCTTTTATAATGAAGTCATATTTTCGAAAATCTTTTTCAACAAAGATATAGAGATGCCATATGTCAACACCCGGATTTTTAATCCCAGATGCCTGTTATGCCATACATCACAATCCCAGGATTACCATTTTTGTGAGACATAACAGATTGGATATCATAGTACATCATCCATTACAAACCATAATAAGGTCTTACACAAATAAGGGATCTCATGATCCAGTCTTAATACAAACAGGCAGCGGAATAACAAGCGTAGCAGTGGGCTCCATCTTCAGTGTCACAGGCAATGCTGACGATGGGAGATGATCCTAGTTGTCGTAGCCGTCCTGCTGTCCATCTTCCTGATAATCCTCCTCATAGTCTGGCCACGGGAATAGCCAGGGACAAAGCCATGAGTACTCTTTCAGTACTCGCAAACTATCACTAGCAAGTATGGTAGTTATAGTAGGAATCTTAAGCTCTAGGTTTATTCCCAAAAAGCCAGATTTATCTAAACTGAGTTCAGAAGTAAAGAAAACTAAGTAAAGGTTTTAAATCACTTAAGTGGGAACCTAGTTTTCATAGTCATAGCCCTGTTGTGGTCAAGTAAAAATCATAGTTCACTTCACAAGTCATTTTGAAAACATCTGACGACGGAATAGTATGGCCACTCCAACTGTCCATGACCGCGGACGCGGCTATTCGAATAGTTTGACACTCTGTAGAGGTGGTACACTTTCACCACAAAATTCGATACATCTGTTAGGGATAACCCTGAATCATCATACTTAGTATGCGGATAATCAATCATAACCTTTCAATTACACACTCTAGTATAGTCACCTCCCCTATGAGCTTGGCCTCCCAGCCATGGCCATCTGCCATCCTGGCCACTACATAGGTGCACATCATCAAGAGGTAGCCTCAGCTCAAACCTCTTCCATGAGGTAACCCATACTAATGCATATAAACTTCTATCTAAGCCTTACCCAATTCAGGTATTGTGGTTGTACGGTAAAATTGGAATGGTATCGCATCCGAACCCAACCATCAGTTTTTATAAAGGGGGCTAAGGCTCATGCCTCAACAATTTCATCATCAAATCCATTTGTGTTTCTCAACACATGTCAAAACATTTCAATAGAATGACTCATCATTACAAGGTTTTCATAATCATTTTCACCAAGTATCCCCATCTAAAGTGATCAAGTTTTATGCTCAGCACTAGCCACTAAGTTAAGAGTGTTGAGGGATGCTAATCTCAATCTCATGCCATAGAATGACATCTAGTATAGGCCTAGTTTTATACTCTTTATGCTATCTATACTACTTTCCAAATACTCACAAAGCACTAACTAAAGTAAAGAACTTTGGTAAAGTAAAAGAGTAAAGCTTGCAAGTAAAACTTGGGATGGGTATAAATCAAAGTATATAACCAAAGCATGCCTAATGCATATTGCTTAGGTTAAAGCTTGTAATTAGTGATGGCTTGCAAGGTTTAGCTTTCTAGTAATGATGGCTTGCCTTGATTGGTGCATTGACTGAAGTTTTCCTCCACTTCTTCTGGGTAGAAATCCTCCTCCTCATAGCTTGGGTTGGTACTATCGTCTATAAATAATTACGGGGTACACAATCACTAAACAATACTTAACTAATTCTATTTAGCACACTAAGGCTCACACTTGATGATCTAGTATCATCACAATCATCAAATTAAGTAAAGAACTAGTTTTATTTAGTTTATTTGAGAAAAGTAATTTCTACTCACTGAAATTAATTAAGATTTAATATTCTCCAATTAAAATATGGGATCATGTGGACACATGTCATCACCACATATTCTAATACATGGGAATGTGATTTAAAGGGTTGATCATATTTTATAAAGTTTAAGATTATCATTTAATAGATTTAAAGTGACTAGAAATGTCCTAATAGCATTCTTTTGGTACTAGTCCAATGTTACTGCATGCAAACCTAGATATATTTTCATATTCAGATAGATATTTTCAGATGTGATTTTTGAGAGTTTGAATCAACTCAAAAGCTATTAGGGTTGATTTTTGAAAAATGTTTGAAGTTGAAAAAGTCTCTGTCTTATTATTTTTTCTATAGAATATCTCTAACTCCAAATAATTTAAATCCAACGGGCTTGGATAGATAATTTAATTATCTTTTTAACAAAATTTGAATCATGCAATTTGGTTAAGTGAAACTCTCTAAATTGATTTTTGAATCCGTGGATAGAAACTAGTCTAAACAAAAATGGAAAAACAATTATTTGAATTTCCAGGCCAGCGCAGGAAGTTAAACGGGTCGGCCCAGCTACACTATGCGGCGTAGTAGGCTACTGACAGATGGGGTCCACCAATCAGCGGGACTAACTACGTGAAACGGTATCTAAGCATCTGGGTCGTGCGATCTTAATCTAATCTAACAGCTGGGAGTCGTCATCGACGACGAACTGCTCTGGCGAGGAACTAAACCTAGCGCGGCAGTGGGGGTCTCACGGGGCTAACCTAGGCTCCAGCTAGGGTCAGCGACGGGGGCGATCGATGTGGTAGACAGCGGCGAGTCGTGGCACGGTCATGGTAGGGCTTGGGATGGTCGAAATCAACGTCACCCTTCTCCTCCAGCAGCGGCGGGCTCCGGCCAAATTCCGACGAGAGAGAGCTCACCTTGCTATGGGAAGAAGTGGGGGAGGGTCAGTTAGAGGTGGAGAGTGGAATGGTGTGGAGAATGGAGGCGGGGGTGGCCTCCTTTTATAGAGCGACGAGAGCACCGAGCGGTGCGGGCGCGAGCTCGTCGGTGACGAGACTATAGGCGGCTATCAGCATGGCGGTGGCTAGTGGGTGTTGCTGTGTTCCCTGGCGGTTCTTATGGGATTAATGGCGAGGGTGGGGCGGTGTGGTTCGGTCGGGAGCGTGCGGCTCTCCGCGTGGACGCAGAGGTGTTTGCGGCAGCGTGCGGTAGTTGCGGATTACACGGCGGCGAATGGGGGTGTCTGGTGGGGTGCTGTGATCATGGTGGGCATGCGCGTGCGCGGTGAGGGCAAGGCGCGGTCTGGGCGAGCTGGTCGGGCGCGGCGAGCTGGCGCGCTCTAGACATGGCACAGTGAGGCGGGGCGCGGCGTAGCTAGGGTGGTCTAGGGCTTGGCTGGGGTCATGGCATGGACAGGGGGTGGTGGTGGAGCGAGGCATGTCTGGTGCGTGTCGTGGGCGAGGCTGGCGAGGCTCCTGGCGTGCTGCCCACTGTCGGCTGGCGACAACCACAAATGTGCGGCGCTCCACTGTGCATAACGGCCAAAGGGGGATGGTCTAGGTGCTGCTCGACACCAAACGGGGCAAGGGAGTGAAGTAGAGACCAAATGGTCGAGGATCACTGTGCACAATAGTGAAGTTAGGCAGAGGTTAAATTAGTGTAAGCAAGATGTTTGTAGAAATGGCCGCATGAAACTTGCTTTGGAAAATTTGATTCAAAATTTTTGAGTGATCTTAAATTAAGCTTGAGAGTGTATGTTTGCTTGGAGAGGTTAAGGGGAATTCATTTGGTGGGTTTTTGAAAAAGTGGGATCTTAATATATGAACTAGATTCAATTTTCAACTGTCCATTTAATTGCTTTGGAAAATGTTTTTGTAAGTTTGTAAAGTGGTCCTTGATACACTTTTACTTGGTCTAGCAAGGTGTGAAAAGAAGTAGAAATGTTTCCATTAGAAATCTTCTTCTAGGAACACACAAAGTGACCTAGTGGTTATTTATTCATATTTGATTTCTTTCTCTTTGTATTTAGTTTGTAAATGGCCTAGATGATGTAGTATTCATCTTTAAACCATTCCACATCATTTAGAACAATCAATCATGTCATATACACTCAAATCTACACTAATGCAAACACACATGCAGTCATATTCATTTTCTTAATAAAAGTTTTTGTTAACCCTAAATTGGGTGATTTGAACTTGATAATCTTGATTAGAAGTTTTGGGGTGTTACACCATATCTACAAGAGATACTAGGATTTTCAAAACAACCATGGTTAGAGCTATCTCGCCACAACCCAACTACATTATCTTGTTTACCTTATCTTATTGGTTTGAGAGTACATTGATAGTACTCACTAGCATTGTCCCTAGCTATTTAGTTGGCCAGACTTTCAGAAGCACAAAGGATAATGGAGTTGTTGACGTCTATGCAAGCTAGGTCGTCTTCCTAGTTTGTTTCCTGTAGGTTAAGGCATGATTGGGATTTACGTTCGATGAAGATGTCCTGTTCAACATTGTGTAGCCATAATGGCATCAATGTAAGTATTGCTCTTGTTATATTTTGGATGTTGTAATGATACTTGTCGGTTATGTCCCACGGCTCACTGATCATGAGAACATGGATATGTGCATAACAGGGATTTCTCGGACGATAAATCTGGGGGACCCCACAGACAATGCGTCGCATATTGCTAATCCGTTTTTAGGGACAATGTATGCTTGCATGGAGTACCCAAGACAATTTAATTCTGATCGTGATGTCAAGTTTATGAGCTACTTATGGAAGAAACTATGGGGAGAGATAGGGACAAAGTTACTATTCTGCACAACATGTCATCCCCAAACTGATGGTGAAATAGAGGTGGTTAATCACACGCTATCAACATTATTGTGTGGCAGGAGTGTTTGCTGCATGTTGAGTTTGCATATAACAGGGTAGTGCACTCTACCATGTAGTTGTGTCTTTCGAGCTGGTCTATGGTTTCAAACCCATTACACCGCTTGATTTGTTGCCTCTTCCCATACAATACAGAGTTAACATGGAGGCATCAAAGAGGGAAGATTTTGTGAGGAAGATACATGTGAATACTAAAGAACCTATTGAAAATAAGGGCAAGAACACCATTGATCGAGTTAACAAGAAGCGCAAGGAGGTGTTCTTTAAGCCATGCAATATGGTATGGGTACATTTTTGCAAGGACAAATTTGCACAACTAGATAAATCCAAGTTACTTCCACGTGGTGGTGGTCCTTACAAAGTGATCGCCAAGATCAACAATAAAGGATCTTCCTATATCTGAGTTTGGTGTCAGTAATAGTTTCAATGTTCCTGATGTGATGCCATATGATGCAGATGACCTTGGAGCATCGAGGTCGACACCTTTTGAAGAGTGGGGGTGATGAGGACATCCAAACTGAACCATTATCTCCTACTCCTATTGAAGACGAAGTTGTTGCTGCAAAGAACAAGTCCAATGAAATAAGAATTGGACCCATTACAAGAGCTCGTGCAAAGATACCTGAACAATAGGTGAATTCACTCTTAATTGAACCTGATGTTTAACTTAATGAGAACTTTATACTACCAAAGTCCATGCATCTTTGTATGATCAGGTTCATCGATAACACAAGCATTGCACGAGGAGGAGATGAGCTGAAACGAGAGGAAAAACAAGCATTAATCACCAACGTGTGCACGAGGGAGGAGAGGGAGGCATGCACACAAGGCAAGCAAGAGGAGATCAAGCTGTGAGATGACATGATGACACGCTAGGACAGACAATTGCATGAGCATAAAAGGCTAAGGAGCACCATCACGATTGAGTCTATGTACCTATTAGGCCAAACACATATTGGGTCGGTTTGTATCATGTTTGAATAGAACCAGAGTTAGGTTAGCGCGAGTCCCAGGTAGCTGGCTGCCCCTTCTCCATATAGTTTATTGGGGCGCCACATTAGAGGAAGACCACATTTTGATGAAACCCTAGTTCTAGATAGATTTGCTATAAGCAATCCCCTGAATTACTCCACACTAATTTGTATCGATATGGTGTTTGTTATTAAGTTTGAGTGCTATCGGTTGTTCTATTGGGAATAGACAATTGCATGTTTGAGTATGATTTGCGATTCCACTCGGAATTAGAAGATTACAATACCGCTTCTTGGTCAGCGTCTATATGCACAAGTGTGTGAAGTTGCGAATATCCATAGGGTTCAGAGATGGTGCATTGGTAGCAGGGATTAGCCGGAGAGATCTCAGCGTCATACAAGTTATCTATATTATCTACATCGCCAACTACCCCAGCTCACTGAGAAGATTGGGCGACCCCATATCAAAGAGTAGGCGGAGGTGGTTAATATGGAGTTAAAGATGAAGTGCGACCCGCAGAATTATTAGACCACCTTCATGATTGTCGAGCATGTACTTTAGGTTCATCTTTGTAAGAAAAATGAAACAAAAGAGTGATAGTATGATACTCCTTATAATCTAATATGGTCTAAATTGTTTGTTTAAACCAACAAGGGAAGGTGCAAGCATTTGTTCATTATCTTCATGAATACCACAACAATGCTAGTTTAGGATTCCTGATAATACACTACATAATTAGTGCCTTGTTTGGAATGAGATAACTTATTAAGAAAATCACGTGTATAATATGGTGGAACAAAGCGAGTATGCATAACTTTCGATTCAGTCCAAGTAGCAGGAATATTGGCATGACAGAATCTACAATGCTCAGCCCACCATATGGAAGCAAAATATGTGAATTCACAAGTAGAAGCACTAACACAATTATCCTCAGGGAATTGTAAAGATGCAAACTGTTGCTCTACTTCTAATTCTCAGGTAAGATATGCACTAGGATTATATCTACCAACAAAAGATGGAATATTTAGTTTAAGCTTAGAGACATGAGAATAATTAGTTACTACAGAGCGAAGATATGGTCATGTATTGAAGTAGTGGCGTGGGTGGCCATGTCTTGGTAGAGGGTCCTGCACTATGGGCTCGTTCTCCTCCTCCAAATATTGTTCATCATGCTAGTCATCATTGGCCTCATCAGTAGCAACAACAACACCCAAAATTTGGCGTGATTGTAACGGAACTTGTTATGCTCGGTGGCGGAAAATAGGTTAGGGCAACAACTATTACAGGAGCGGGTGCATGTGGAGGAGTACACGTTCTATTTCACCACTGGAGACTCTGTTAATCACCACTCTAGCCACAACTTGGCTAGGCTGAAAGATAGTTTAGAGTTACCTCGCTCCTAGGCTGAAAGATAGTTTGGAGTTACCTCGCTCGGGGTTCAGGGGAAAACATGTCTCCATTGAGCCCGGACTTACATGTTTGGAGATTGTGACCAGGATTTGTAGGTGACTCAACAGCCCAAAGACCCAAGACATAGTGTACATCTAGAAATAAAATGACTAGAATGGTGGAATCGAGAGAGCCATGCAAGATGCCACGTAGAATCTGTGCTCCATGTACAAGAATGTTCTGTCAAGAGACTCTTTCTGTCAGTTCGGGATGCGTAATATTGATGGTGCTCTCATTTGGTACAACAATGTGAAAGAGAAGATGACCACGTGCACCTTTTAATTGATGGATATGGAAGGTCTCACTCACAAAATGGAACTATGGAAGACATGATTCTCTATGATATGGAGAAGAACGATAAAGCTTGGGCCACTATGCAGTAGATAAGGATGACCTAGATGGCTAACATGACTACATCAACACACTAGAGACTACAGTACAAAAGGTCGAACAACAGCTAAGGATCTACGCAAGCAGAACGTCGCCATTAAGAAGCATATACAATAGATTCTACACGCCATGATAGGTGCCTTGGCCACTCCGACAGATCAGTTGATGAAAGAAGCAAACGACAACACCACCGCCACCATCGACCTCCTCTCAACCTGGTGCACCCTATTGTCCTCTCCACGTACTTCGAGGACCACTAGAGCATTGACACCGACAACTCTAATGTCACCGTCGCTACCTCCATCTTCTCCATTTCCAGCGACCATGGCCACAAGGTGAGCTTCCCCCATCTCCTATGTCGTCCGATCAAGTTTTGATGGCCAGGATTATCCGTGGCGAAGGTCAAGCGTGTATTGTTTCTGGTATCAAAGAGATTCCGTCCAATACGAAAGTGTCGCGTGGCATTTCTAGTTGGATTTATCCCTTTTTTTGTTTCAGAAATGGACCGAAATATTCCTACCTTGCAAAATTCATAATAAATTGTATACTAGTAAAAAAAATACATATAATACATCACTGTATTCAGAAAATTATGTAAAACAAAATTATTAAATAAATTTTGAAGTTTCAATATACAAATTATATAAAATTTAAAATCTAAGTTTGAGAATTTTTATTATAAAAACAATTTCGTAAATCCAAATTTTGCAAACAATACATTATTGGAATCTTTGAGATAAGTAGAATGTTTTCGGACTATTAGATTCCAATTTGAATATTTTAGTTTGAACAATATTACTTGATTGCCATTTAGGTATTTTGGGCATATCTTTAATTTTAAAAATGATTTTAATGTGTTTCTTTTTACAATTTTTTTTATTTTAGTCCTCTGTGTAATAGGCCCAAAGAGTAATATTTTAATGAATTTTTCAACAGAGTTAATCTAAATATGAAACAATATACTTTTAAATGATTTTTCTACAAAAATAAAAATAAATAAATTAAGAAATGAATCCTTTGGCAAAATATAAATGAAGAAATGATTTTAAAATGAATCCTTTGGCAGAAATGTTCAATATTGAATCATTTGTCTAGTAGGATCGAAGAATAAGTTTTTTTCAACACTTCTACAGAAAACATGTATGAATTTGACCTAGTGCTTCTATAAGTACTATGTTGTTAATAATAAACCATATGCCAATATTTAATTTGACCTTGGACTTTATAAAAAATGGCATCTTGGTTAAAGAAATATCTTTAATTAAACTTTTGTAACAGAAATAAAACATTTTGCATAATTGGCTCACCTTTCTTTGTATTTATATTGAATTGTGTTTTTTTGTATGCTTAATTCATTGCAATATTTGTGAAACGTGTAGATTCCCAGAGTGTAACCATTATGATTGTGAGAAGAGTGAATCAAACTTCAACAAAGGCAAGTTAACTACATAAATGTCCCTGTATTTTCTTATGCGCTGCGGTGACCCAGCATACCACTGCATGGTGTAGTATACAAGTCATTTACATAACACCAATGAAACATTGTTCCACTAATTTACATCCTTCGGAGTGGTACAACAGAAACATCGCAGGTCCAAGGCACGACTATAGATTACAATATAGTACATTACAAAAGATCTGGAGAACCTCCTCAATATAGCGAGGTGAGTATTATTACAAAATAAAACCAGAAATAGCAACTCAAAGACTATTCTATGAATAAGATACTACTAATAATATTTATTTGGCTTGTGATTGCTACTATTGCAATTCTATATAGAAGTAGGTTCTAGAATCTAGGGATTTATCTATTATATACTCTTTAGCTTCACTTCCATAGCCACTGATGTAGTTACCAACTCCATTGATCCCACCGGTCTCTTGATCTCTTCAAAGTAGTTCACCATGATGATGTTAATGATTGCTCCGAGATCTAGCAAGGGGTAAAAAGGCACAATTGAGTACAAGCATAATCAGAAAGTTCATTAAAAAGGACTATTTGATGCACTATCTACGGCCACATGCCATAGGTCTTAGGCTATGAAGGTTTTAGTAAACATTGCTTGAAAGGTTGCTTTTATTATGAAGATCTATCTCCACCAGCCTTCATATGTTGATTAAAAGTTTGTAGAGTTTTTTCATGCAACGTTCGTAATTCCTTCCTGGAATAGGGAGTAACATGTCATATTTTTGTACATCCAAGCATTCTGTAGATGTGTGTTGCTTTACCCATGACAGATCCTTATCCATGTTTCACATCCGAGCAGCCAACCCATTGACACTTCCTTGGTATGAGGCCTAGTATAAGGACCTAAGCCAATCACTGCCCTTCTCCACGGCCCTATATGCCCACCCTTTTGCATGCTAGCTCCACCTTTTGATTATGAAACTGAAACATACAATCCATTGTAGATACTAGAAATACCATGGGACGTTGAGGGATCCCACCCATCTGCAACAAATCCTATCCAAATTACAATCACGGTCAAAGGATTACAGCCATGTCATGCACATCCATAGACATGCGAAAGGAAGAAGATCTAACTGACTTCCCAAATCAATATAGATCTTATGGTTAATGCGTAATATATGACATAGCAATCATCGACAACATTGGTTATTAAATCCTAGATGATAATTTCCCGTGCAAGTGGAACCTCCAATAACCACATATATCATACCATGGTTGAAGGAAATATGCCCTGAGAGGCAATAATAAAGTTGTTATTATGTATTCCTTATATATGATAGATGTTTATTTTACATGCTAGAATTGTATTGATCGGAAACATCAATACATGTGTGTTTAATAAACAAAAAGGGTTCCTAGTTATGCCTCTCTTATAGACTAGCTTATTGATTAACAAGATGATCAAGGTTTCCTGATCATAGACATTGGATGTTGTTAATAACAAGGTCACACCATTGGTGGAATGATGTGATGAACATTCATCCGAAGTATAGCATTACGATCAAGTCATTATGTTTATATTGCTATAACATCATATGAAGTAATCTTTATCCTTAGACCATGAGATCATGTTAATTGCTAAGACCGGAAGAGTATCTTGATAACATCAAACGTCACACCGTAACAGGGTGACTATAAAGATGGGTTCAGTACTACGAAGGTGTTATGTTGAGGCTCATGGATCAAGAGTGGAATTTGTCAATCCCGATGATGGATAGATATACTTTGGGCCCTCTCGATGATATCACATTGAGATAGCTTGCAAGCAAGTGATGTGATCACTAGAATGTTATATCACGGGAACGAGAAAAGAGTGCATGTCGGTAACGAGATCAAACTAGGTATGGAGATACCGATGATCGAATCTTGGACATGTAATATATCACGAGACGAAGGGATTTAGTTGCAAGCGTTAAAGGTTCTCACGATCATAGAAGTCATCGTTGAATGTGTAGGAGTCAGTACGGATCTCCAGGTCCCGCTGCTGATTATTGATCGAAGAAGGGTCTCGATCATGTCTGCATTATTCGCGAACCATAGGGTGACACACTTAAGAGTTACCGGACACCATTTTGGAGCACATATGTTTCAGACGAAAGAATTGCAAAGCGCAGGAATTGTTTCAATAGAAAACGGAAATTGTTTCGGGTGAAATTGCAGAAAGTGGTTCTGTATGTGATATACATGTTATTAATGTGTACTTGACTAGTACTCGCAGTAGCACCTAGGTATTTGATACGGTATCAGTTGCTAATATATGTAACTCGATTCAGGGGTTGCGGAACAAGCGACAACTAGCAAGGGATGAGGTCACAATGCGGGTCGGCAATGGATCAAGAGTTGATGTGATCGCCGTCGGAACACTGCCTCTCCATATGCCATCGGGATTAGTCATAAACCTAAATAATTGTTATTTGGTGCCTGCACTTTGCATGAACATTGTATCCGGATCATGTTTGATGCAAAGTGGTTATTCGTTTAAATCTGAAAACAATGGTTGTTCGATTTATATGGATAATATCTTTTATGGTCATGCACCTATGTTGAATGGTTTATTTCTGATGGATCTCGATAGTAATATTACGCACATTCATAATGTTAATGCTAAAAAGATTAAACTTGATTATGATATATCTGCATATATGTGGCACTGCCGTCTAGGTCATATTGGCGTTAAACGCATGAAGAAACTCCATTCTGATGGAATTTTGGAATCACTTGATTTTGAATCATTTGATACATGTGAGCCATGCCTTATGGGCAAGATGACTAGAACGCTGTTTTCCGGTTCAATGGAACGGGCGACAGATGTGTTGGAAATCATACATACTGATGTGTGTGGACCAATAAGTGTGTCGGCGCGAGGTGGATATCGTTATTTTGTTACTTTCACGGATGATTTGAGTAGATACGGGTATACCTATTTGATGAAACACAAGTCTGAAACTTTTGAAAAGTTCAAGGAATTTCAGAATGAAGTGGAAAATCATCGTAATAGAAAGATCAAATTTCTAAGGTCTGACCATGGAGGAGAGTATCTAAGTTACGAGTTTAGCAGACACATGAAAGAGTGTGGAATAGTTTCACAACTCACGCCTGCCAGAACACCACAACGTAATGGTGTGTCGGAATGGCATAAACCTACCTTATTGGATATGGTTCGATCTATGATGTCTCTGACTGACTGGCCACTGTCATTTTGGGGTTATGCACTGGAAACAGCTGCATTCACTTTAAATCGGGCACCATCTAAATCCGTTGAAAACACACCGTATGAATTATGGTTTAGAAATGAACCTAAGCTGTCATTTCTTAAAGTTTGGGTATGCGATGTTTATGTGAAGAAACTTCAACCAGATAAACTCGAACCCAAAGCGGAAAAATGCTTCATCATAGGATACCCTAAGGAAATGATTGGGTATACCTTCTATCACAGATCCGAGGGTAAGGTTTTTGTTGCCAAGAATGGATCCTTTCTTGAGAAGGAGTTTCTCGCGAAAGGTGTGAGTAGTCGGAAGGTAGAACTCGAAGAGGTTATTGAACCTTCTCTTCATGAAATGGCGAGTGGCGCAGCACCAGAAGTTGTTTCGGAGTTGACTTCACCTAATGAAGAGAGAGCTAATGATATTGATCATGAAACTCCGAAAGAGGACACTACCGAACCTCGCAGGTCAAGCAGGACACGTGCAGCTCCTGAACTGTACAGCAATCCTGTTGTGAATTTCATGGTTGATGAAATCGATGACCCTGCAACGTATGAAGAAGCGATGATAGGCCCGGATTCCAACAAATGGCTAGAAGCCATGAAATCCGAGATGGAATCCATGTACGAGAACCAAGTTTGGACCTTGGTGGACTTACCTCACGATCGAAAGGCCGTTGAGAATAAATGGATTTTCAAAAGAAAAATTGATGCTGATGGTAACGTGACCATCTATAAGGCTTGACTTGTCGCAAAGGGGTTTCGACAAATTCAAGGAGTTGACTACGATGAGACATTATCTCCCGTAGCAATGCTTAAGTTAGTTAGGATTATGTTAGCAATTGCTACATATTACGATTATGAAATATGGCAGATGGATGTCAAAACTGCATTCCTCAATGGGAATACTGAAGAAGAGTTGTATATGATACAACCTAAGGGTTTTGTCGATCCTAAGGATGCTAATAAGGTATGCAAACTTCAGCGATCCATCTATAGACTGAAGCAAGCATCCCGGAGTTGGAATCTCCACTTTGATGAGGTGATTAAAGAGTTTGGATTTATCCAAACTTATGGAGAGGCTTGTATTTACAAGAAAGTGAGTGGGAGCAATGTGGCATTTCTGATATTATATGTGGATGACCTATTATTGATTGGAAATGATATAGATCTTTTAAACAGTGTTAAAAGTTATCTAAACAGCAAATTTTCGATGAAAGACCATGGTGAAGCGTCATATATATTAGGCATTAAAATCTATAGAGATAGATCAAGGTGCCTAATTGGGCTATCGCAAAGTACATACCTTGATAAGATATTAAAGAAGTTTAATATGGACGAAAGTAAGAAGGGGTTCTTACCTATGTTGCAAGGCAAGACATTTAGTAAGACTCAAAGTCCGGCTACGGCGGAAGAAAGAGAGATGATGGATAAGATCCCCTATGCCTCGGCCATAGGCTCTATTATGTGTGACATGCTATGTACAGGACCGGATGTGGCACATGCTATTAGTTTGACTAGTAGGTACCAATCTAATCCAGGTTCGGAACACTGGATAGCGGTAAAGAACATCCTCAAGTACTTGAGAAGGACTAGGGATATGTTTCTTATATACGGAGGTGAAGAAGAGCTAGTCGCTAAGTGTTATATCGATGCTAGCTTTGACACCGATCCAGATGACTCTAAGTCTCAATATGGATATGTATTTCTCTTGAACGGAGCAGCAGTTAGTTGGAGGAGTTCCAAACAACCTGTGGTGGCTGGATCAACGACAGAGGCGGAATATGTTGCTGCTTCAGAAGCAGCGCAGGAAGCGGTTTGGATGAAAGAGTTCATTACGGAACTAGGTGTGGTTCCTAGTTCATTGGACCCAATGGTGATATATTGTGACAACAATGGATCCATAGCCAACGCAAAGGAACCGAGGTCTCACAAGAATTCCAAGCATATTAAGCGCCAGTTTCACTCCATCCACGAGCATGTCAAGGATGGAGATATAAAGTTTTGTAAAGTACACACGGACCTAAATGTAGCAGATTCATTGACTAAATTTCTCCCTAGGGCAAAACATGATCAACACCAGAACTCCATGGGTGTTAGATTTATCACTATGTGAACTAGATTATTGTCTCTAGTGCAAGTGGGAGACTGAAGGAAATATGCTATAACTACCTCGGTGAATTACGCTATTAGTTGCAAGCCTGGATGAGCGGAAATGGTTAAAATAGTACGGTGGGGCCAAATGCCACTCACAGGTAGACCTTTCGGCCGTCCTAACCATTTCCAAACATCGGGACAAGAACGAGCGGCGTAATCGGCAGGCGAAGGGATCAACTACATACACAAATGAGTATGTATGCAAGCCACATACAACAGTCCTCAGAGCCATTCCATCTAAAAGAAATAGAAATATTGCAACGCCATATGGCAAGATCCAAATATCCTAGATAGATATAATAGTTTAGGATATCTCCTCATACATCAAACATCAGAGTATCAGGCGGAAGCGGAAAACAAGATCCGAGTACGGATAAGAAGCAAATTGGCATAAGATGCCCCATAAATAAACACATCCCGCCCAAAGATCTCACGGATCCCCGTTTCCGGAATCTCTACACCAAATGATCGTTGCCAACATCGTCCGTCTCCTCCACCCAGTATCCATCTTGCGAATACACCTGTTCATCTGAATCAAACAATTTATCATGTGAGACCCTAGGGGTACTCAGCAAGTCTTTATGCCTCTAAAGGGGACACAACCTGGGGTGACACAATGGCAGCAAAAGATAATACCTAACAATTCTATAGATACTCGCTAACCATCCGCCTAACCAAAGATAGACGGATGTCCGTGAATTAATAGCAACAGTTGTAACAGTAATATTAACAGATCCATCCTCCTCCTCGCTTACCAACGAGGAAGCGGACGAACAGCCCCCCATCCGTTGGCAGTTTTATTAACCATTCCATGAGTGTTGCACTATTTACTAGTCAAGTACTTAGTCAAATTAAAAGCGGTACTTTAGTTATACTTATCTATGATCGCGAAACTGTGCTCCAAGTCGTCCATAGCCGCGGACACGGCTTTTAGAAAGATTTACCCTGCAAGGGTGCACAAATAGCAACAGGCTTGCATCGGTACTTTAGTTATACTTATCTATGCTGCAATTCAGAACATGGAATGCATAGATAGAACAGGCTTGTTGCGCTGATCGATCTAGACATATTATTTGCCAAAATTGGAGTTATAAAACAAAAGTTATTAATTAATTAAGGAAAAGGGCATTTTATTGTAATTTTAATCACCTCGAAATTTTAAAGTGCTCAAATAATATTTTGAATAGCATATTTGAATTCATCACATTTTTCTGATTCAAAAACATATATCATATGTATTATTTGGTTTTATATTTGAAAAGATATTTAAAACAGAATCAAATTTGAATTTAAAACAACTTTTTTAAAAAGAAAACATTAAACAGCAAAACAGAAAACCTTTTGTACTCGCCCAGATCTAGCCACAGACACAGACAAATGGGCCCGGGCTAACCTGGCGGAAAAACGACGCAGAGAAACCTTTCTCACCGTGGACTGAGCTAGACCCTGAGGCTGACAGGTGGGGCCAGCGGTCTCGCGGGTCCACGGCGCGCGCAGCCAGCCAGTGGGCGACACGTCGCGGATCCAGGGGACTGCGGGTTGAGGGATGGAGAGCTGGGGGGTTTTTCTGCAAAAGGGGCTGGGAGGCTGACTAGTGGGCCACGAGGTACCGCGGGTTGAGAGCAAAAACAAAAGGGGGGCTTTTGCAAAGTTAACACAGGCCCGCGGTACTGTACTTCTTCTCTGCGTTTACTGACGAGGGATCGGTGTTCGACGGGGCAGAGTGTGGCATCCCGCAAAACCACTACTAGAAAATCGCTTGGTATTTTGTGTTGTGCGTCATCATGACATCATCATGCATCTGTTTGATAAAAACTATTTTACAAAGGTCTATTTTGTTTTTGCAAACACCCCCGTCTTAATTCAAATCAAACTTCGGTTGTCCAGATATTTTGTTTTGACTAAATGATTTACAAAAGTTCTTAAAATAAATGTATAAAGAAAACCCGAACCAAATATCTAGTCCTAAACCCTTTTCCTACCTACACCTAATCCTACCCAGCCCCTCCACCTCACCCCGACCAACCACAGCTTGCCACCTCACCGTTCCCTCCACCTCATCACCCCACACAGCCACCTCACCAATCCCAGCGACCAGCCCCACTCTCCCTAGGCCCCACCCTGCCAGCGCACTCACACCACACACACCCAGAACGCACCCACGCGACCAGCCCCACGCCCCTGGCCCACCCACTCGCCCCTCACGGAACCCACCCCGACCCAGACCGGGTCCACCCCGCAGGCCCCCATCCCGCGTCGCCTCTCCTGTCCCACTCCCACCTACGGAACCGCCTCCCCCTGATCGACCTGCCCAGGTGCACCCTCCCACCAACCGCAGCCGCTGGCCCCACCCCCCACCGACAACCGCACGCTCCCCCTGGCCCCACCTCAATTCCCTCCCGACCCCGCTCGGCCCCGGCCCTTCCGCCGCCGCCTCCCCAAGCGCGGGCCGCCACCGCTGCCACCTCTCCTCGCCGCCCTCTCGATGGACCCCGCCGCCATGCCTCTCCTCCCTTCCCCGAGGCCGAGCAACACCGGCCGCCTTCTTCGATCTCCGCCCGAAGAGCCTCTGCAGCGCCCGTCCCCGACCCCGAGCTCGTCGCCACGCCTCTGGCGCCCGCGACGCCGGCCCCACCGCCTTCTCCTCGACCTCCTGACCGTCGGCGCCCCCTCCTTCCTCCTCCCCGGCCGCCATGCCCGCCGCTGCGGCCCTCCTCCTCGCGTCTGCTGGCCGCATGCGCCACCGCCGTCGAGGCCCTCCTCTCCAGCGCCTCCCCTGCATCGCCCGGTGCCCTGGTGATCTCCTCGCCCGCCTCAGCGACAGCACCCCTCTTCCCGGCCGACGCGCCACCGGCGCCGTGCCCTTCGGCTCCGAGTCACCGCGACCCCACCAGCACGCGTGCACCACCGAGCCCCCTCACCTCGTCGTCTCCGGCCCCGTGTGGACGCTGCTGCCCTCTCGGCTGACCTTCCTGCCACCCGCTGTGCTGCCGGCCTCTGTGTTCCTCTCTGCCACCGCGGGCCGCGTCGCCTGGCCGCCCCAGCCCCGAGCACCTTGGTTCCTGCCCCTGTTTGCATGTTGTCAGGTGGCTTCGTTCGTTCTTTTGCTGCTTGCCTGGTGGTGATACCATCTCAACTGCAAGAACCACGGATGTCTCTGTTTACTTGGTATACCGCCAAGGCTATCTCGCCAAGCTCATCTCAGTACCATGCTTGCGTACTCCTTCCACACTGCCAAGCACAAGATCGCTGCGAAGATCTCCTTCACAGATCTGATAACCGAAGACCCCAAGTGTGAAGACCGATCTCGGCGGCGAGGCCGAACCGAACCCTAACCAAGATCTCCGATGCCCCGATCCGAAGACCGATCCCCCGAACCCCGGTGCGGCAAGTACTCCTTCCTGGACGCCTAGGTCGTCGACACGGCTACGCCAAGTACTTCCTCGAGGACGCCAAGTTCTTCACCCCGAACGCCAAGACCGACCCGATACAAGAACCCGACAAGATCTTCGCGACGATAAGATCGGCACCGACCAGGACGGATCCGATGCGCCCGACGCTGAACCAAGTCCTTCTTCGCGAAACGCCAAGATCTACTCCGTTATCCGAGAACGATCCCGCCGAGACCGAACCCCAGATCTGGACCCTGAGACCCAACCCCGAACCCCTCGGAGCCCAAGATCGCCAAACCCTAATGTGATTCCCTATCCGAGACCCTATTATTTTATAATATGACATTATCAACTGATGCCTATTAAATTGTTCATGCATCCATACTTGTCTGTGGTTTGGGGGCCTTATGCCGATTCACCATATAATTAAATATGGAGTCTATATGCGGGATATCTTTGACTTATTCCGGACTCCATTTAAATTTGTGTAGCGAACCGGTAACTTATCTTGCCATGTTAAGACAACATTTAAATTGCTGGGTATCTAAACAACATGAACCATCTAACTAATTGTCGGGACCCCGGTTCCGCTTAATATTGCCTAATTGCATCGCATGCCTGCCATGTCATACATCATACATGCATCATGCCCGATCTTCTGCCGTAGTATTAAATATTGCACCCGGTGTCTTTGCTAGTGCTTTGCTTCTTCACGGATTAGGCCGATGAGTCCATGCGAGTGTCGACCCGATCTTCGGATGAATCTTCGGCAATGTTTTCAGGCGAGCACCTTCCCCTTTCTACCTATCTTACTTTTATAGTATTTATTCCCTCCTGTTGATCTATTGCTATCTGTGTTGCGATGCTCTAGTTTTCGTACCCGTGATATCCCTTGCAGCCTTATATTGCCTTGGACACATCCTATTACCTGTTGTTTGGTAGATAGTTGGACTTGCGCGTCGTAGTCGCTTGCTCAAGTGCTGTTGTGTGTCGTCAAGAACCACAATTGTTGGAGTATGGCCGTGTGTTTAATGTTGGAGTTGATCATGGCTTTATTACTGTTTAATAACTAAAATTGAAGTAGGTAAATGCAGAGGCACCGGTGGGTGATAGACAATATTTGGTTTCTGACCGCTCACTGGTGTCCCGTAGGACCCCGAGTTCTTGACACCTATTCCGAGATCGAGCGCGCTAACCACATGTGGGATGTATGGGCACCCCATCGATTAGTACCTGATTTCAAAGTATTGTACTGGGGGCCACAACTAGTTTGAGGTTTTATTTACTATCCTGTACTTATGCCATGCTTTACTGCTTAATTTAAATTGTGCGATGTACTGCATGTGTACTGTTTAGGGAAGCGGAGTGTTTTCGCGGTATCGACAAGCCCAGTCATCTTTTCGGGTTCCCAGTCGTTTACAGCCACTGACGCAAACCCTGAGTCTGTCTCGGAGCCCGGCCGACTTCGTTGCGGGTAGACTTAGTGGGGTGGCCCCCATGTACTTGCTTTGGGTCTGGGAAACGTCATGACTTAGGCCCCGCCGACATACCGATGGGTGTATGTTAATTGATCTGGCAAAAAGGGTCGAAGTGCGTGTGGATATCTCATGCTAATTGCGTGTGGATACTTTGGTGCACCCCTGCAGGGTTAAATCTTTTCGAAAAGCCGTGTCCGCGGTTATGGACGACTTGGAGCACAGTTCTCGATCATAGACAACTATAACTAAAGTTTACTATTATAATTTGACTTGTATCCGTTGTGACTAGTAATCAGCTCAACTACAACGGAATGGCTAAATAAAAGTACCAACAACTGCTGGGTTTTGGGATATCTCATGCTAATTGTATTTGACTAGTAAGTGTCGCAACTACAACGGAATGGTTAAATAAAACTGCCCACTGCTTATTTTATCAGGATGACATCTATACCTGACTAGTAATTGCTGCAACGATAACTGAATATATAAAACTGCCAACTGTGTGAGTTCCTCGCTTGACTTCCTCGTTTGGTGTCGAGGGGGAAATACCAGGATGGGTATGTTTGGTGGTAGTATCAGGATGGTTCCGAATAGGTCTTTCTTACCCCTCTCTGATAGCCGACAGTTATATCGAGTCTCTATAGGTTGTTTAGTACATGCTGCGCTGCCGCTTCAGTCCACCATACCTATGTAGGTGAGGACCCCCGAATTCTAGTCTCGCCGTGTACTGGCCTCAGTACTGACGCTCCTCTTTTACCTTTGCCTTTGTCGGCACCCCTTTTGTTCAGCAGGTTTCGACGTCGTTAGTAGGGTTACCCTTCCGGCTTGGCCTGGGCAGGGTTATGGACGCCATTGGTTATTCTTCAGGGCTCTTAGCCCCATTTGCATCTTGTCCGTAGTCGGACGCTCTATCATTTTCAAGGTGATTTGGATCTTTGTAAGTTATGTCTGTATTCTTGACTCTTTGAGTCACTGTTGCATATATCTGTCCTGTGGGTCCCATAGAGGACTGTTGTGTAATGTTATTACTTCGTTTTCCACCCGCACGAAAGTGCCTGGTGGGCGTCCTTGAATCGTTTCTATGCGGGTTTGGCGGGAAGCGCTAAAACTTGCATAGGGCCGATTCGAGGGTGTTACACAGAGCGCGCGCGCAGGGATCGAACTCGCATCGCGGGCTCTGGCGCTGAGGATGGTAGCCAGTGCGGCTGGGCGGGGTAGTTGACAGGGAGTAGCTACGCGACCAGATGAGGCACTATGCGGCGCGAGAGCGTGCAGACAACAGTGAGCGGCGGCGCACTGAGAGTGTTCGGCACAACGCCTGGTGCGTCTAGGGCTTCACGGTGAGGCGGAGGTTGTCCCGGCGATAGAGAGACTCACCGCGGGGTGGTCGGTGATGGCGGATCCGGACGAGGCGCAGCAGGGCGACGAGGAGGCTGGTGGCCGGAGATTTAGGGTTTGCATCGGGCGGCGCTGGTACTGGCGGTCCTGGGGCTCCTCTTCCTCGCTGGGGCGTACAGGGCGATGCAGGGGATGATCCTCGACCTCCGAGACCACTTCCACGTCGTGCTGGCCGGCTGGAAAGAGGGGACGACGTGGTACTGGCGGCGATCGGTGAGAGTCGGTGGCGTCGGAGAAGAAGAAGGGGAGGCGAGGGCAGGGCTCTGGGGTGGATCTGGGAGAGGAGGAGGAGCCGTGAAGAAGGAGGAAAGCGAGAGAGAGGAAAGAGGGGCGTCGCTGTGGGGCTCGGGGTAGATAAAGGTGGCTTTGGCCACCTTTCTCCGTCTACCCCCTCACGTGCTCGGTGTGGGGCTCGGCGGTGGCAGAGGAGAGGGGCTGCAGGTGGGGCCGACGTGTCGGTGGGGCTAGCACAGCAGAGAGAAAGAGAAGAAGAGGGGAGGGCTCGGGTGTAAGCTAGGGTTAGCTTAGAGGGGATCGGGTTAGGGGTTAGGAGAAGGGGTGGGGTGAGATAGGGCTGGGGTTAGCTGAGGTGTGGGTCAGAGAGAGGGCTAGGTGGGACCAGCATGTTAGAGAGAGAGGGAGGTGAGATTGAGGTTAGGGTTTAGGAGAACTAGGTCTAGGAGAAAAAAATAGAGAGAGAAAGAATAAGCCTCATATGATCATGCATGAAGAGATTTAATTAAAAGAAAAAGATATGGATGAGAATATGGGGATGGTGGGATGGATGGAGATGGTCGACAAAGAAATATCCACTAACAAAAAAGGAAAAACCAAAGGGATAAAAGGTGGTGGTACATTTTGCATGGCCCATGCAAAATAATAATGCCATGATTTATTTTGTGAAAACAATAATAATATTATGGCATTATTCTTATGCATTTCCAAGAAGTGGATTAAAAGCCAAGCAAAAGAATTTAAAGGAGTTGATCCACCCCAAACCACATGAGCTAGAATAAAATATCAAAAGAAAAAGAAGTACAAACTCATGGATTAATGAGGTGGTGGAATTGTAAGGTGGTGACAAAGAAAGGTGTAGATTGGAAATAAAAGATATGCCCCCAACTCAACTTGGGCATTAAACAATATATCAATAACCAAATACAATATCAAGAGGCAAATACAATTAATAATGCATATGAGAGAAGAACCAAAGAAACAGGGTTTTATATGATGCTCAAATGCAAGGTGGCATGATGACATGAGCATGACATAATTATGATGCAACAATATATATATATAGGAAGTAGCTATTATCTTACTAGACCAAGTAGCATTACAATTGTTAGACAATTGGGATGCTACAACTCTCCCCCACTAAACAGGAATCTCGCCTCGAGATTCTAGGAAGAAGAAGACTCAAAGAGGGTAGGATACTTGGCACGGAGCCCATCTTCACGTTCCCAGGTGGCTTCATCAACAGAATGGTGCGACCACTGCACCTTGCAAAACTTGATGGACTTGTTGCGAGTCCTTCTTTCTGCGACTTCAAGAATTTTTGTGGGGTGTTCTTGATAAGACAGATCTTCTTGGAGATTGATAAGCTCATGGTCCACGGTCCTGCCGGGATCCTTGAAGCACTTCTTGAGTTGAGAGATGTGGAAAACATCATGAACCTTGAGTTTTTCAGGAAGCTCAAGAGCATAAGCAACTTCTCCTCTTCTTCCATGGATTTTGAATGGACCGATGTATCTAGGAGCCAGCTTTCCTTTGATACCAAAGCGGTGCGTGCCTCTCATGGGAGTGACACGAAGGTAAACGAGATCACCAGGGACATACTCCATGTCCGTGTGCTTTCTATCATAATTGCTCTTCTGGCGACTTTGAGCAATCTTCAGGTTTTCAAGAATGATATGAACTTTCTCCTCCGCTTGAGTTACAATGTCAGGGCCAAACAATATTCTTTCACCTGCGCCCGACCAACCAATCAGAGTTCTGCATTTGCAACCATAGAGAGCCTCAAATGGTGCCATCTTTAGACTTTTCTGGAAACTGTTGTTGTAAGAGAATTCAGCATAAGGAAGACATTCTTCCCACTTCATGCCGAAAGAGATGACGCAAGCATGGAGCATATCTTCCAAAATCTAATTGATCCTTTCAACTTGTCCTTGTGACTGAGGGTGGTAAGTTGTGTTGAAGTTTAGTTTTGTTCCCAAAGCATTTTGGAAACTTCCCCAGAACTTGGAAGTGAAGATGCTTCCACGGTCTGAACTGATCTCAAGAGGAACTCCATACAGAGAGACAATTCTGTTGCTATAGAGCGCAGCCAACTGAATTGCAGAAATTGTTTCCTTGACGGGAAAGAAGTGAGCCACTTTAGAAAGCCTGTCAATGACAACAAAGATAGCATTGTTGCCCTTCCGCGACCTTGGAAAACCAGTGATGAAGTCCATCTCTACTTTCTCCCATTTCCATTCCGGAGGTTTCAATGGCTGTAGAAGATCAGAAGGTTTCTGATGGACAGCTTTAACTCTACGGCAGACATCACACTCCGAGACATACTTGGCACAATATCGTTTCAAACCAGGCCACCAATATTGTGTTTTCAAGTCCATGTACATCTTTGTGCTGCCAGGGTGGATAGAAAGAACAGAATCATGCGCCTCCTTGAGAACTTGCTCTCTCAAACCCGGGTAGTTCGGAACAAACATGCGGTGTTCAAAGAAAAGAGATCCTTGGTCGTCGACGTGGAAGGACTCATTCTTCGGAAGCTGAATGTTGGAGATGATCTTTTTGGTGTAAGGATCACCAAGTTGAATGGAGCGAACCTTTTCTTCCAACAGAGGGGTTGCCAGAAGGTTCAGAAGATACCCTTGATCCACAATTTCAAGGTTGAGCTTGCGGAATTCCTCGCACAAGAGAGGCTGTTGTTCTTCCACCATGAGGTTGCTGACATAAGCTTTGCGGCTGAGAGCATCGGCCATAACATTGGCTTTGCCCGGAGTGTAGTTGAAGGTCAAATCGAAATCATTGATTGCTTCAATCCACCTCCTCTGACGAAGGTTGAGATCAGGATGTATGAAGATATACTTCAGACTCTTGTGATCAGAAAAGATTTCACAACGGTTGCCAAGCAAGTAATGCCTCCATACTTTCAAAGCAAAGACAACTGCTGCGAGCTCGAGGTCATGTGTAGGATAGTTGATCTCATGCGTCTTCAACTATCGAGAGGCATAAGCAACAACCTGTTTTTCTTGCATAAGGACCGCACCCAATCCTTGCAACGAGGCGTCATATAATATCTGGAAAGGCTTTGATGTATCTGAAGGAATCAAAACTGGTGTGGAAGTGAGCTTCTCTTTGAGTGTTTTGAAGCTTGCTTGACATGCAGTAGTCCAAAGATATTTCTTGCCTTTCTTGAGGAGATCGGTAAGAGGCTTCGCAATCTTCGAGAAGTTCTGCACGAAGCGACGACAATAACTAGCCAAACCAAGGAAACTCCGGACTTCCTTGACAATTACAGGAGGAAGCCAGTCAACAATTGTCTTTACAGTTTCTGGGTTGACGGCAATGCCCTTGGCAGAGATGACGTGACCAAGATAGGTGACTTGCGGGAGCCAAAACTCACATTTGGAGAACTTTGCATACAGGCGGTTCTCACGAAGCTTGTTTAGCACACACCGAAGGTGTTCTTCATGTTCTTCCTTTGACTTAGAATAGACTAGGATGTCATCCAGATAGACCACTACAAACTTATCAAGAAACTCCATGAAAACCGAGTTCATAAGCCTCGAGAAGGTGGCAGGTGCGTTGGTGAGACCGAAAGACATGACCGTGTACTCGTACAGGCCATAGCGGGTGGTGAAAGCTGTTTTGGGAACATCTTCCTTGCGAATCTTGATTTGATAATATCCACTTCTCAAGTCAAGCTTAGAGAATACCACAGCACCAGCTAGCTGATCGAAGAGATCATTAATCCGCGGAAGGGGATATTTATTCTTGATGGTTTTAGCATTGAGAGCCCGATAGTCAACACAAAGTCTATCAGTCTTGTCTCGCTTCTTCACAAAGATGGTTGGGCTACCCCAAGAAGAAGTACTGTGCTGAATGAAACCCAACTTCTCTTGTTCATCAAGCTGACGTTTGAGTTTAGACAACTCAGCAGGACCCATTTTATAAGGCCGCTTAGAAATAGGAGCGGTACCAGGTTCAAGCTCAATCACAAAATCAACCTCACGATCCGGAGGCATACCTGGCAACTCTTCAGGAAAGACATCTGGGAACTCACAGACCACCGGAACACTCTGAATAACTTCCATAGCATCATCATTCAGAGCCACCAAAGAGAAAAGCTGAATAGCAGGAGTCAGACTTGGAGAATAGACTATGTGGCCTTCAGGAATTTTTAGAGAAACCGAGCGTTCAGCACAATCAATCACAGCTACATTTGCTGTCAACCAATCCATGCCCAGGATAACATCAATGTCAGAATTGCCCAGAATAATCAAGGAAGCCGGGAACGAAGAACCACCAATCTCAATTTGATTGCCATGGCTGATTTTAGAAGCTGCCATTATTGCTCCAGGAGAAAGGACCATTAACCGCTTAGGTAGACGATCCATAGGTAACCCATTCTCATCCACAAAACTTGTGGAGACAAAAGAATGCGATGCACCAGAATCAAACAAAACTCGTGAAGGAACTAAGTTAACAGGAAGCATACCCATTACAACTCCAGGTGCATGCTCAGCTTGAGCGGCGTTGACACAGTTGGCACGAGCAACAGTAGACCCGGGATTGGTGTTGATGTTGAGAGCCAGAGGTGGTGGTGCACGAACCATAAGAGAGCTTGCCACAGATCTTGGAGGTGGTGGAGGAAGAGCTTTGTTGTTCATTGGACAGTTCCATTGTTGAATGCCCTGTGTTTCCACAAGTGTAACAAGCACCAGGTGGCCGTGGAGCAACATAGCCAGGGACTCCGCCAGGCGCTCCAGGGTAGTTGTGGTTGTAGCCCCTGGGAGCAGCATTGAGGAAGTTTGGTGGCCTTGTTGCGTAGCTTGAAGGTCTTGGTGGAGCCGGGAGCGACGGTGGGGTGTTAGGAACCCAGACACGACGCTTAGAAGGAGTTAACATAGCTGAAGAGCTTGCTGCATCACGGTTGTGTAATATTTTAATGAATTTTTCAAAAGAGTTAATCTAAATATGAAACAATATACTTTTAAATGATTTTTCTACAAAAATAAAAATAAATAAATTAAGAAATGAATCCTTTGGCAAAATATAAATGAAGAAATGATTTTAAAATGAATCCTTTGGCAGAAATGTTCAATATTGATTCATTTGTCTAGTAGGATCGAAGAATAAGTTTTTTTCAACACTTCTACAGAAAACATGTATGAATTTGACCTAGTGCTTCTATAAGTACTATGCTGTTAATAATAAACCATATGCCAATATTTAATTTGACCTTGGACTTTATAAAAAATGGCATCTTGGTTAAAGAAATATCTTTAATTAAACTTTTGTAACAGAAATAAAACATTTTGCATAATTGGCTCACCTTTCTTTGTATTTATATTGAATTGTGTTTTTTTGTATGCTTAATTCATTGCAATATTTGTGAAACGTGTAGATTCCCAGAGTGTAACCATTATGATTGTGAGAAGAGTGAATCAAACTTCAACAAAGGCAAGTTAACTACATAAATGTCCCTGTATTTTCTTATGCGCTGCGGTGACCCAGCATACCACTGCATGGTGTAGTATACAAGTCATTTGCATAACACCAATGAAACATTGTTCCACTAATTTACATCCTTCAGAGTGGTACAACAGAAACATCGCAGGTCCAAGGCACGACTATAGATTACAACATAGTACATTACAAAAGATCTGGAGAACCTCCTCAATATAGCGAGGTGAGTATTATTACAAAATAAAACCAGAAATAGCAACTCAAAGACTATTCTATGAATAAGATACTACTAATAATATTTATTTGGCTTGTGATTGCTACTATTGCAATTCTATATAGAAGTAGGTTCTAGAATCTAGGGATTTATCTATTATATACTCTTTAGCTTCACTTCCATAGCCACTGATGTAGTTACCAACTCCATTGATCCCACCGGTCTCTTGATCTCTTCAAAGTAGTTCACCATGATGATGTTAATGATTGCTCCGAGATCTAGCAAGGGGTAAGAAGGCACAATTGTGTACAAGCATAATCAGAAAGTTCATTAAAAAGGACTATTTGATGCACTATCTACGGCCACATGCCATAGGTCTTAGGCTATGAAGGTTTTAGTAAACATTGCTTCAAAGGTTGCTTTTATTATGAAGATCTATCTCCACCAGCCTTCATATGTTGATTAAAAGTTTGTAGAGTTTTTTCATGCAACGTTCGTAATTCCTTCCTGGAATAGGGAGTAACATGTCATATTTTTGTACATCCAAGCATTCTGTAGATGTGTGTTGCTTTACCCATGACAGATCCTTATCCATGTTTCACATCCGAGCAGCCAACCCATTGACACTTCCTTGGTATGAGGCCTAGTATAAGGACCTAAGCCAATCACTGCCCTTCTCCACGGCCCTACATGCCCACCCTTTTGCATGCTAGCTCCACCTTTTGATTATGAAACTGAAACATACAATCCATTGTAGATACTAGAAATACCATGGGACGTTGAGGGATCCCACCCATCTGCTACAAATCCTATCCAAATTACAATCACGGTCCAAGGATTACAGCCATGGCATGCACATCCATAGACATGCGAAAGGAAGAAGATCTAACTGACTTCCCAAATCAATATAGATCTTATGGTTAATGCGTAATATATGACATAGCAATCATCGACAACATTGGTTATTAAATCCTAGATGATAATTTCCCGTGCAAGTGGAACCTCCAATAACCACATATATCATACCATGGTTGAAGGAAATATGCCCTGAGAGGCAATAATAAAGTTGTTATTATGTATTCCTTATATATGATAGATGTTTATTTTACATGCTAGAATTGTATTGATCGGAAACATCAATACATGTGTGTTTAATAAACAAAAAGGGTTCCTAGTTATGCCTCTCTTATAGACTAGCTTATTGATTAACAAGATGATCAAGGTTTCCTGATCATAGACATTGGATGTTGTTAATAACAAGGTCACACCATTGGTGGAATGATGTGATGAACATTCATCCGAAGTATAGCATTACGATCAAGTCATTATGTTTATATTGCTATAACATCATATGAAGTAATCTTTATCCTTAGACCATGAGATATGCCCCCAACTCAACTTGGGCATTTAAACAATATATCAAGAACCAAATACAATATCAAGAGGCAAAAACAATTAATAATGCATATGAGATAAGAGCCAAATGGAAAGGGTTTTATAGGATGCTCAAATGCAAGGAGGCATGATGACATGAGCATGATATAATGATGATGCAACAATTATATGTTTGAAGTAGCCATTATATTACTAGACCAAGTAGCATTACAATTGTTAGACAATTGGGATGCTACAACTCTCCCCCACTAAACAAGAATCTCGCCCCGAGATTCCTAGGAAAAAGAAAACAACACAAAAGGAAGGCGGGTGTTCGAACGAAGGTGACCCTCACGTTCCCAAGTTGTTGAACAACGGAATGGTGCGACCACTACACCTTGCAAAACTTGCTAGACTTGTTGTGAGTCTTGCGTTTTGCTTGAGAAACAACGGTTAGAAGAGTTGAAGGATTGTCGTGAGACAAGACGGATAGGATGGACATAGCTCCGGTTTTCTCAAGAAACATGATAAAAGAATAGAACCACTTTTGAAAGAAAGGACAAGATGATGTATCCTGGATAAAGAAAGGCACACCGTTAAGATTAACGATTTACCGATACGAGAGAGGATGGATCTTTATGTCGCCGGAAGACTAGGTTGGAGAGGTTTTGAACCACTATGACAATAGCATCGTATCTTCTCTCGGGTTTAGAGAAATGAAGTATGGAAACAACATTGCCTTCAAACAATAGAGTCCCTTGATATGAATAGACAGATTTAGCTAGACGTCGTTGGATTAGATTCTTCTTGCGCCGGTAAGAACCAAAGGATCACGCAATTGGGGTGCGCGGATATAACTTCCAGAGACGGATGTGAAGCCAGATCATGGTGGAATGCTGAGAAGCAAAGAACATAGAGGATCTGGAATTTATTGTAGAGATACTTATTGCTTTCTTTAGCCTTGAGGCTAATGCAATAGATTTGCGGCTGATGGCATCAACCATAATTGGCTTTACCACAGAAAAAGAATTGATGAAACAAAGAGAGATAGGGTTTCCTTTCATCTTGTTTGGGGATGTCGAGCACCGGTAGAAAGACGAGGACCGAAAAGAGTTTGCGTTTGTTTCCACCAGATAATTGAAGATTTTGCTCCGTGTAGATAGGGTGAGATTACCAACAAGAGATTATTGATTAATTTCTTCGAGAGAGCACTCCGGAAAAACAAGGACGGAAGTTAAAGTATCGAGGGATAAAGGCCACTTCTAACTTCCGTGGAATGAGTGAAATCACATAATTCACCAATTCAATGTACAAGAGCGAATGATAAGAGTAGTGGTATGGTAGCTACTCCATCCCGCACTCAAAGCATTACTCCGCACATGAATAAGAAAACCATGCAACCCAACTACCAAAACGGACTGAAGGTATTGATAAGAAGAGCTCATGGAACTTCGTTAGAAAACAAGGATAGATGCAAACGGTTCGCCGGATTCAAGATAGATAAGGGTGACGATGTTGTCGTCATATCGGAAGTACCAAGCCACCGGAAATATATGAAGGAAGATCACGGAGACAACTGCAAGATTCAACAGCTACAGAAAAGATAGCACCCACTTAAACAGAAGGATTACAAAAGATCTGAAAAGTCTTCATGGCCTCCGGTGGATTGAGCATAGACGATAGAACATGAGGGTTTCAAGAGATTACTTAACGAGAACGAGGTGAAAGAACTCCATGTTCTTCTTGAAATGATAGAGAGAGATTTAGCAGTCTTGATGAAATCTCCTGCGGAACGACGATGATAACTTGCCAACAAGGAACAACTCCGGATTGGTTGACGATGGAGGATGGAATTAACAATGAACTTGCTGATTCCAGAATTGAAGCGATCTATTTTAGCAGAAGGACGTGGCCGAGATAGGTGACTTCAAGAAGCCAGAATTGACGCTTGGAGAACTTTGCACACAGGCAGTGCTCATGAAGCTTGAGAGAAAGAGACACAGATGATCTTCCATGTCCTTTCATTGATATGGAATAGGCAAGCATATTATCAACATATACCACCATGGATTAACAGGATATTCCCAGAATATCAAGTTCAAGAGGCGGGAGAAACGAACAAATGCTCGAAACACTTTCTGAATTCAACGCTCTTTTGAAAGATCAACATTAAGAGCACGGGTTCGTGTTGAAGAAGATGCACTGGCAGAATAGATTATCTGGTCCTTCGGAAGAAGAAGAGATGTCACCTGGTTCACATTGTCGATCGGAACACCGGTTACAAAGATGAAGAGATCTTGGATAAGAACCGATGATATAGCTTTGCTTATGGTATGAGCTATCAGAGACGAAAAAGATGTGCAGATATGGAGTTGAAAAAGATGTGCAGCATGATGGACAGATGATAGACCGCCGTAGTGCCTTGAGAAACTCCGGATTGCCAAAGATGGTTGAATATGCATCGATATGATCACGGTGTACTCAAAACCACAGGAGATAACCTTATCCTCCAGATGGTGACGGTTGATAGCACTTTTTCCCATATTCCAATCGACACTTAACATGAGTGGAATATAGCTATGCCGAGAGCCAAATTACAATCACCAGCATCGGATCGACACATGTTATGTAATTAGCCCAAGAGAAAAGGAGATGAAGAGAAACTCCAGGATTAAGCGCCGGTGACAAACGAATGAATTAGCATGGACATGCTGATAAAAGGAAGATAGATAATGTTTCACACACGACTAGAAAGGAGTGTGGAAGCACAGATGTATCAAAGAAAAATTTTCCGCATTTTTCGGCATTGAAATACCAATAGATGCGCAAAATCACTTATCAGATAGAGATTAGCAACGGATGCTTTCACAGAATGTGAAGTTGCTAGAACAAAGGACACCCTTAAGAAGATGGCACCGGTTAACAAGGAGTCAGATAGATCGCGCTGGTTTTCAAAAGCCTGTCAGTATGGAATGTACCAACAGTTGATAACCAAAGGCAGATAAAGATAACATGTTGGATGCAACAGATAGACAAGGAATTACACACACACACACTTTCTATGGTACTACGGAAACCCAGAACACGTGAATCCTAGTTTGAATTTTAAGAAGAGGATTGAAAACGTTACACTTCCTTACCAGAAAATGGTGGTAGGTGGGTAAGAAGAAAAGTGGAAGCAGTCCTACTCTCGCGTTTTGTTTTTCCCTAATATACATAGCTACCAAAAATATTTGCTAGACAGACAACGACCATTTGGCTGAGACCCTGAAGGTCGGGATGGCTCTGATACCAATTGTGACTACCTCGGTGAATTACGCTCCTAGTTACAAGCCTGGATGAGCAGGAATGGTTGAAATAGTACGGTGGGGCCCAAATGCCACTCACAGGTAGACCTTTCGGCCGTCCCAACCATTTCCACACATCGGGACAAGAACGGGCGGCGTAATCGGCAGGCGAAGAGATCAACTACATACACAAATGAGTATGTATGCAAGCCACCATACAACAGTACATCAGAGCCATTCCATCTAGAAAGAAAGGAAATATAGCAACGCCATACGGCAAGATCCAAATATCCTAGATAGATATAATAGTTTAGGATATCTCCTCATACATCAAACATCAGAGTATCAGGCGGAAGCGGAAGACAAAATTCGAGTACGGATAAGAAGCAAATCGGCATAAGATGCCCCATAAATAAGCAGATCCCGCCCACAGATCTCACGGATCCCCATTCCCGGAATCTCTACACCGAATGATCGTTGCCCACATCGTCCGTCTCTTCCACCCAGTATCCATCTTGCGAGTGTACCTGTTTATCTGAACCAATAATTTATCGTGTGAGACCCTAGGGGTACTCAGCAAGTCTTTATGCCTCTAAGGGGGACACAACCTGGGGTGACGCAATTGCAGCAAAAGATAAACCCTAGCAATTCTATTGATACTCGCTAACCATCCGCCTAACCAGAGATAGACGGATGTCCGTGAATTAATAACAACAGTTATAACAGTTATAATGGTAATCTTAACAGATCCATCCTCCTCCTCGCTTACCGACGAGGAAGCGGACGAACAACCCCCCATCCGTTGGCAGTTTTATTATCCATTCCATGAGTGTTGCACTATTTACTAGTCAGGTACCTAGTCTAGTCAAATTAAAAGCGGTACTTTAGTTATGCTTGTCTATGATCGAGAAACTGTGCTCCAAGTCGTCCATAACCGCGGACACGGCTTTCAGAAAGTTTTACCCTGCAGGGGTGCACAAATAGCAACACACACTCGATATGCCTCGGAAAAACCAAATCAAAACCCAACGAGGCAGTCACGACAAAGCGATCACAGGATTCAGAAATATTTCAGGGGGCCACCCCATTGAGCTACCCGCAACGAAGTTAGCTGACTCCGAGACGGCCTCAAGGTTTGCGCCAATGGCTGTGAACGACTGGGAACCCGAAAATGTGACTGGGCTTGTCGACACCGCGAAAACACTCCGCTTTCCTAAACAGTACAGTGTGCTCCTCGCACAATTTTAAATAAAGCAGTAAAGCATGGCATAAGTACAGGATAGTAAATAAAACCTCAAACTAGTTTGTGGCCCTCAAGAAATAAGAATGAATCAAGCTCTGGCTCAGGGGGGTTCATAAGCCTCCCGGATGTGGATAGCGCGAATATTCAAGGAACAGGAATCAAGTACTCGGGGTCCTACGGGACACAAGTGAGCCTAAAAACCAAATAGCGAATATGGCTCACCGATGCCACTTTCATTAGTTATCCCATTACTACTCAGGTTAAGTTGTTTAGGTACCTCGTTATCCATCAAACACTCACATACCCTACACATGCTGTTCTGCGACTCGCATGGCTCAAACAACTCCTGTAGTAATGGCTCATGGGATGGAGGAACAAGCTTCGGTGGGGTTTAAAAGTAAAAGCTATGCCATACTTGGGATTCAATTTAATGCAATCGCGACTCAATGATGCAAGAATAAGAAAGAGGCAAGAGGTACTATATGTATGCAAGCATGTGGTAGTGCTTTCCTGGCAGCTCAGTTGAAGCAATGGATAGATCTGGGTAGTGCTCCTGGTTCTCTTGATATATCCCCTGCTCAGCGTCTATTCGGAGAAGAACCAAACAAACAAGGGCCAACATAAATAAAGTGCACAAGCATATGAATAAATGCGACAAGCAAACAATCATGCCATGATGAATGGTGCACAATTTGCATGGCAATAAAGTAGCATGGCATGGGTGAGGTGTGGAATACAATAATAAAGCATTTTATTTAGTTTTGGCCCCATTTTATTCTCATATTAGTTGCTGTATACATTATATTTATATGATGCATGCTTCAAAACAAACCAAGGAATGCACAAACAGAAAGGCCTCGTCGAGCTAATCATTTTAGACATATTATTTGTTAAATTTGGAGTTATAAAACAAAAGATATTAATTAATTAAGGAAAAGGGTATTTTATTGTAATTTAAATCAACTTGGAATTTTAAATGTTCAAAATATATTTTTGATTGCATATTTGAAATCCTCACATTTTTCTGATTTGAAAACATATATTATTTGTATTAATTGGGTTTGTATTTTAAAAGATATTTAAAAACAGAAATAAATTTGAATTTGAATTAATTTTGAAAAGATTTGAATTTAAAACAGAAAACAGACAATACTTTTTATACCCAGGCAGTTCTAGCCACTGGCGCTGACGGTGGGTCCAACTGCTGACTGGGACAGACTGCGCGCAGAAAACGTTTTATACCGCGGCTTAAACCAGCTTAAGCGAATGACAGGCGGGCCCGGCAGGGTCTTCGGTCCCACGTGACAGCGAAAGTCTGGGTGGACCACGTGGCGTCGCTAGGGGAGCGCGGGTGGAGGTTTACGAAAGCTTGGGTGTTTTCTGCAAAACGCACACAGCCGCTGACAGGTGGGGCTCGGGGGACTACGGGCTAAGCCGAAAAAGAAACCAGGGGGGTATGCGCAAAAGGGCTTGCCCGTACTGTTGATCTTCCTCTGAAAACGCATGTCGACAGATCGATGCCGAGCGCGCGGAGCGCAGCGCGCGGGGATCGAATCGGGGACCTGCGGGCGCGCGCTGGGGTGGCGAACCATTGCGGTTAGGTGGGCTAGGTGACAGAGAGGTGGGCGCGGCCTAGCTAGGGCTTCTGCGACGCTACAGCGAAGCGGACCGAGCGCGATGCCGGCGCACAGAGCGTGCACGACGAAACGTCCGGCGAAACTAGGGCGGCACGGCGAGGCGGACCGTGTCAGGGAGGGAGAGGGGCTCACCGCGAGGCTGTCGGTGGCGGCGGTTCGTCTCGAGGCGCCGGCGATCGACGTCGAGGCAGAGGCCGGGCGGTCTAGGGTTTGGCGTCGGGGCGACGGTGGTTCTGGCGGTTCCGGCGCTTCTCCTCCGCGACTGCGTGCACAGGCGGCCTCCCCAGAGTCTCCTCGTTCTCCTCGATCACCTCCACGCCACGCTCATTTGGCTGGTTCGAGGGATCGGTGGTAGACAGACGGTGGCCGGCGTTGGGGGGGGTAGCTGGCGGCGGGGAAGAAGAGAGGGAGAGAGGGGGGGCCTGGCCAGATCTGGAGAGGCAGAGGGGTGCCGTGAGGTAGTTGATAGGGACGGGAGGGAGAGGTGGTGCCGTGGGGAGCAGCTAGAGGGGAAAAGGTGGCTCGGCCACCTTTTTCCTCTCCTTCTTCACGTGGTAGGCTCGGGCAGGACCAGGGCAGGGGCAAGGGGAGCTGCCAGGTGGGGTCGACGTGAGGGCAAGGAGCCAGGGACAGGCTCGGGCTAGGGGGCCACATGGCAGAGAGAGGGAGAGAGATGGGGTAGCCTCGGGTTAGCTAGGGTTGGAGTAGATGGTGGGCTCGGGTAGAGGGTAGCTAGGGCCGGGGTGAGGTGGCCAGGGAGAGAGAGAGGTGGAGGACTTAGGGTTTAGGTGAGAGGGGTATGGGGTGTGGTGATGATGGAGTAAGGTTTAGGGTTAGATGAGGGACAGAGATGGTTCTCCTTTTTGGCAAGCTCAAGCACAAACAAGCAAACCAAAGCTAGACCAAAAAGAGGGAGAGGTGATGATGATGTTTGATGGAAACAAGATCAACTAGATCAAGCCCCAAAGGAATGGTAGAAAGAGAGATATGATGATCCACTCAAGATTCAAATAAAACCAAATAACAAGCAAAAGGTGGTGCTTGCATGGCCCAAGCAAAACATTTAGTGCCATGTTGATTCTAGTGAAAACAATAATATTAAACATGGCATTGTTCATTTGCATTTCCAAAGGTGGAATAAACCCAAGCAAAAGAAAAGAAAGGATGTCCCATGTGGAGTAGTTGGAGATGGACACGTTTGAGATAAAATGGGACATGCTAGTGTGTATATTCCACTAGATGATCAATAGTCCCAAACTATTCCAACCTGAGCATAATTCCATGATAAACCATATGGAAGCTAGGAAAAAGGGTTCCACTCACAAGGCATGCAAAGGTGGCCATGTGGCTCTCATATATCAATAATGTGAAAACAACATGATGCTAAGATGAGAGCATGTGGAAAAGAATTGGATCCATCCCAACCCACATGAGCTAGAGGTAAACTCAAACAAAGTGCAAAGCTCATATTTAGTTGGATGGTGGAATTATAAGGTGGTGAAAGAAAAAGGTGGTGGAGTTAAACAAGAGATATGCCCCCAACTCAACTTGGGCATTTAAACAATATATCAAGAACCAAATACAATATCAAGAGGCAAAAACAATTAATAATGCATATGAGATAAGAGCCAAATGGAAAGGGTTTTATAGGATGCTCAAATGCAAGGAGGCATGATGACATGAGCATGATATAATGATGATGCAACAATTATATGTTTGAAATAGCCATTATATTACTAGACCAAGTAGCATTACAATTGTTAGACAATTGGGATGCTACAAATAACCACATATATCATACCATGGTTGAAGGAAATATGCCCTGAGAGGCAATAATAAAGTTGTTATTATGTATTCCTTATATATGATAGATGTTTATTTTACATGCTAGAATTGTATTGATCGGAAACATCAATACATGTGTGTTTAATAAACAAAAAGGGTTCCTAGTTATGCCTCTCTTATAGACTAGCTTATTGATTAACAAGATGATCAAGGTTTCCTGATCATAGACATTGGATGTTGTTAATAACAAGGTCACACCATTGGTGGAATGATGTGATGAACATTCATCCGAAGTATAGCATTACGATCAAGTCATTATGTTTATATTGCTATAACATCATATGAAGTAATATTTATCCTTAGACCATGAGATCATGTTAATTGCTAAGACCGGAAGAGTATCTTGATAACATCAAATGTCACACCGTAACAGGGTGAATATAAAGATGGGTTCAGTACTACGAAGGTGTTATGTTGAGGCTCATGGATCAAGAGTGGAATTTGTTAATCCCGATGATGGATAGATATACTTTGGGCCCTCTCGATGATATCACATTGAGATAGCTTGCAAGCAAGTGATGTGATCACTAGAATGTTATATCACGGGAACGAGAAAAGAGTGCATGTCGGTAACGAGATCAAACTAGGTATGGAGATACCGATGATCGAATCTCGGACATGTAATATATCACGAGACAAAGGGATTTAGTTGCAAGCGTTAAAGGTTCTCACGATCACAGAAGTCATCGTTGAATGTGTAGGAGTCAGTACGGATCTCCAGGTCCCGCTGATGATTATTGATCGAAGAAGGGTCTCGATCATGTCTGCATTATTCGCGAACCATAGGGTGACACACTTAAGAGTTACCGGACACCATTTTGGAGCACATATGTTTCAGACGAAAGAATTGCAAAGCGCAGGAATTGTTTCAATAGAAAACGGAAATTGTTTCGGGTGAAATTGCAGAAAGTGGTTCTGTATGTGATATACATGTTATTAATGTGTACTTGACTAGTACTCGCAGTAGCACCTGGGTATTTGATACGGTATCAGTGGCTAATATATGTAACTCGATTCAGGGGTTGCGGAACAAGCGACAACTAGCAAGGGATGAGGTCACAATGCGGGTCGGCAATGGATCAAGAGTTGATGTGATCGCCGTCGGAACACTGCCTCTCCATATGCCATCGGGATTAGTCATAAACCTAAATAATTGTTATTTGGTGCCTGCACTTTGCATGAACATTGTATCCGGATCATGTTTGATGCAAAGTGGTTATTCGTTTAAATCTGAAAACAATGGTTGTTCGATTTATATGGATGATATCTTTTATGGTCATGCACCTATGTTGAATGGTTTATTTCTGATGGATCTCGATAGTAATATTACGCACATTCATAATGTTAATGCTAAAAAGATTAAACTTGATGATGATATATCTGCATATATGTGGCACTGCCGTCTAGGTCATATTGGCGTTAAACGCATGAAGAAACTCCATTCTGATGGAATTTTGGAATCACTTGATTTTGAATCATTTGATACATGTGAGCCATGCCTTATGGGCAAGATGACTAGAACGCTGTTTTCCGGTTCAATGGAACGGGCGACAGATGTGTTGGAAATCATACATACTGATGTGTGTGGACCAATAAGTGTGTCGGCGCGAGGTGGATATCGTTATTTTGTTACTTTCACGGATGATTTGAGTAGATACGGGTATATCTATTTGATGAAACACAAGTCTGAAACTTTTGAAAAGTTCAAGGAATTTCAGAATGAAGTGGAAAATCATCGTAATAGAAAGATCAAATTTCTAAGGTCTGACCATGGAGGAGAGTATCTAAGTTACGAGTTTAGCACACACATGAAAGAGTGTGGAATAGTTTCACAACTCACGCCTGCCAGAACACCACAACGTAATGGTGTGTCGGAACGTCATAAACCTACCTTATTGGATATGGTTCGATCTATGATGTCTCTGACTGACTTGCCACTGTCATTTTGGGGTTATGCACTGGAAACAGCTGCATTCACTTTAAATCGGGCACCATCTAAATCCGTTGAAAACACACCGTATGAATTATGGTTTAGAAATGAACCTAAGCTGTCATTTCTTAAAGTTTGTGTATGCGATGTTTATGTGAAGAAACTTCAACCAGATAATCTCGAACCCAAAGCGGAAAAATGCGTCATCATAGGATACCCTAAGGAAATGATTGGGTATACCTTCTATCACAGATCCGAGGGTAAGGTTTTTGTTGCCAAGAATGGATCCTTTCTTGAGAAGGAGTTTCTCGCGAAAGGTGTGAGTAGTCGGAAGGTAGAACTCAAAGAGGTTATTGAACCTTCTCTTCATGAAATGGCGAGTGGCGCAGCACCAGAAGTTGTTTCGAAGTTGACTTCACCTAATGAAGAGAGAGCTAATGATATTGATCATGAAACTCCGAAAGAGGACACTACTGAACCTCGCAGGTCAAGCAGGACACGTGCAGCTCCTGAACTATACAGCAATCCTGTTGTGAATTTCATGGTTGATGAAATCGATGACCCTGCGACGTATGAAGAAGCGATGATAGGCCCGGATTCCAACAAATGGCTAGAAGCCATGAAATCCGAGATGGAATCCATGTACAAGAACCAAGTTTGGACCTTGGTGGACTTACCTCACGATCGAAAGGCCGTTGAGAATAAATGGATTTTCAAAAGAAAAATTGATGCTGATGGTAATGTGACCATCTATAAGGCTCGACTTGTCGCAAAGGGGTTTCGACAAATTCAAGGAGTTGACTACGATGAGACATTATCTCCCGTAGCAATGCTTAAGTTAGTTAGGATTATGTTAGCAATTGCTGCATATTACGATTATGAAATATGGCAGATGGATGTCAAAACTGCATTCCTCAATGGGAATACTGAAGAAGAGTTGTATATGATACAACCTAAGGGTTTTGTCGATCCTAAGGATGCTAATAAGGTATGCAAACTTCAGCGATCCATCTATAGACTGAAGCAAGCATCCCGGAGTTGGAATCTCCACTTTGATGAGGTGATCAAAGAGTTTGGATTTATCCAAACTTATGGAGAGGCTTGTATTTACAAGACAGTGAGTGGGAGCAATGTGGCATTTCTGATATTATATGTGGATGACATATTATTGATTGGAAATGATATAGATCTTTGAAACAGTGTTAAAAGTTATCTAAACAGCAAATTTTCGATGAAAGACCTTGGTGAAGCGTCATATATATTAGGCATTAAAATCTATAGAGATAGATCAAGGTGCCTAATTGGGCTATCGCAAAGTACATACCTTGATAAGATATTAAAGAAGTTTAATATGGACAAAAGTAAGAAGGGGTTCTTACCTATGTTGCAAGGCAAGACATTGAGTAAGACTCAAAGTCCGGCTACGGCGGAAGAAAGAGAGATGATGGATAAGATCCCCTATGCCTCGGCCATAGGCTCTATTATGTGTGACATGCTATGTACAGGACCGGATGTGGCACATGCTATTAGTTTGAGTAGGTACCAATCTAATCCAGGTTCGGAACACTGGATAGCGGTAAAGAACATCCTCAAGTACTTGAGAAGGACTAGGGATATGTTTATTATATACGGAGGTGAATAAGAGCTAGTCGCTAAGTGTTATGTCGATGCTAGCTTTGACACCGATCCAGATGACTCTAAGTCTCAATATGGATATGTATTTCTCTTGAACGGAGCAGCAGTTAGTTGGAGGAGTTCCAAACAACCTGTGGTGGCTGGATCAACGACAGAGGCGGAATATGTTGCTGCTTCAGAAGCAGCGCAGGAAGCGGTTTGGATGAAAGAGTTCATTACGGAACTAGGTGTGGTTCCTAGTTCATTGGACCCAATGGTGATATATTGTGACAACAATGGAGCCATAGCCAACGCAAAGGAACCGAGGTATCACAAGAATTCCAAGCATATTAAGCGCCAGTTTCACTCCATCCACGAGCATGTCAAGGATGGAGATATAATGTTTTGTAAAGTACACACGGACCTAAATGTAGCAGATTCGTTGACTAAATTTCTCCCTAGGGAAAAACATGATCAACACCAGAACTCCATGGGTGTTAGATTTATCACTATGTGAACTAGATTATTGTCTCTAGTGCAAGTGGGAGACTGAAGGAAATATGCTATAACTACCTCGGTGAATTACGCTCTTTGTTGCAAGCCTGGATGAGCGGAAATGGTTAAAATAGTACGGTGGGGCCAAATGCCACTCACAGGTAGACCTTTTGGCCGTCCTAACCATTTCCAAACATCGGGACAAGAACGAGCGGCGTAATCGGCAGGCGAAGGGATCAACTACATACACAAATGAGTATGTATGCAAGCCACATACAACAGTCCTCAGAGCCATTCCATCTAAAAGAAATAGAAATATTGCAACGCCATATGGCAAGATCCAAATATCCTAGATAGATATAATAGTTTAGGATATCTCCTCATACATCAAACATCAGAGTATCAGGCGGAAGCGGAAAACAAGATCCGAGTACGGATAAGAAGCAAATTGGCATAAGATGCCCCATAAATAAACACATCCCGCCCAAAGATCTCACGGATCCCCGTTTCCGGAATCTCTACACCGAATGATCGTTGCCAACATCGTCCGTCTCCTCCACCCAGTATCCATCTTGCGAATACACCTGTTCATCTGAATCAAACAATTTATCATGTGAGACCCTAGGGGTACTCAGCAAGTCTTTATGCCTCTAAAGGGGACACAACCTGGGGTGACACAATGGCAGCAAAAGATAATACCTAACAATTCTATAGATACTCGCTAACCATCCGCCTAACCAAAGATAGACGGATGTCCGTGAATTAATAGCAACAGTTGTAACAGTAATATTAACAGATCCATCCTCCTCCTCGCTTACCAACAAGGAAGCGGACGAACAGCCCCCCATCCGTTGGCAGTTTTATTAACCATTCCATGAGTGTTGCACTATTTACTAGTCAAGTACTTAGTCAAATTAAAAGCGGTACTTTAGTTATACTTGTCTATGATCACGAAACTGTGCTCCAAGTCGTCCATAGCCGCGGACACGGCTTTCAGAAAGATTTACCCTGCAGGGGTGCACAAATAGCAACACACACCCGATCAACCTCGGAAAAACCAAATCAAAACCCAACGAGGCATTCACGAGAAAGCGATCACAGGATTCAGAAATATTTTAGGGGGCCACCCCATTAAGCTACCCGCAACGAAGTTGGCCGGCTCCGAGACGGACCCAAGGTTTGCGCCAATGGCTGTAAACGACTGGGAACCCGAAAGTGTGACTGGGCTTGTCGATACCGCGAAAACACTCCGCAATCCTAAACAGTACAGGTGCTCCTCGCACAATCATAAATAAAGCAGTAAAATATGGCATAAGTACAGGATATTAATAAAGCCCCAAACTACTTTGTGGCCCCAAGAAATAAGAATGAATCAAGCTCTAGCTCAGGGGGGTCCATAAGACCTCCCGGATGTGTATAGTGCGAATAGTCAAGGAACAGGAATCAAGTACTCGGGGTCCTACGGGACACAAGTGAGCATGAAGAACCAAATAGCAGATATTGCTCACCGGTGCCACTTTCATTAGTTATCCCATTACTACTCAGGTTAAGTTGTTTAGGTACATCGTTATCCATCAGACTCTCACAAACCCTACACATGCTGTTCTACGACCCGCATGGCTCAAACAACTCCTGTAGTAATGGCTCATGGGATGGAGGAACAAGCTTCAGTGGAGTTTAAAAGTAAAGGCTATGCAGTACTTGGGATTCAATTTAATGCAAACGCGACTCAATGATGCAAGAATAAGATAGAGGCAATAGGTACTATATGTATGCAAGCATGTGGTAGTGCTTGCCTGGCAGCTCAGTTGAAGCGAGGGAAGGATCTGGGTAGTGCTCCTGGGATTCCTGATATATCCCCTGCTCAGCGTCTATTCGAAGAAGAACCAAACAAACAAGGGCCAACATAAATAGAGTGCACAAGCATATGAATTATAATGCGTCAAGCAAACAAACATGCCATGATGAATGATGCACAATTTGCATGGCAATAATGTAGCATGGCATGGGTGAGGTGTGGGGTACAAGAATAAAGCATGTTATTGAGTTTTAGTCACATTTTGTACTCAAATAGGTTTCTGTATACTTTATATTTATATAATGCATGCTGCAATTCAGAACATGGAATGCATAGATAGAACAGGCTCGTTGCGCTGATCGATCTAGACATATTATTTGCCAAAATTGGAGTTATAAAACAAAAGTTATTAATTAATTAAGGAAAAGGGCATTTTATTGTAATTTTAATCACCTCAAAATTTTAAAGTGCTCAAATAATATTTTGAATAGCATATTTGAATTCATCACATTTTTCTGATTCAAAAACATATATCATATGTATTATTTGGTTTTATATTTGAAAAGATATTTAAAACAGAATCAAATTTGAATTTAAAACAACTTTTTTAAAAAGAAAACATTAAACAGCAAAACAGAAAACCTTTTGTACTCGCCCAGATCTAGCGACAGACACAGACAAATGGGCCCGGGCTAACCTGGCGGAAAAAACGACGCAGAGAAACCTTTCTCACCGCGGACTGAGCTAGACCCTAAGGCTGACAGGTGGGGCCAGCGGTCTCGCGGCTCCACGGCGCGCGCAGACAGCCAGTTGGCAACACGTCGCGGATCCAGGGGACTGCGGGTTGAGGGCTGGAGAGCTGGCGGGGTTTTCTGCAAAAGGGGCTGGGAGGCTGACTAGTGGGCCACGAGGTACCGCGGGTTGAGAGCGAAAACAAAAAGGGGGGCTTTTGCAAAGTTACCACAGGCCCGCGGTACTGTACTTCTTCTCTGCGTTTACTGACGAGGGATCGGTGTTCAACGGGGCAGAGCGCGCGCGCAGGGATCGAACTCGCGTCGCGGGCTCTGGCACTGAGGATGGTAGCCAGTGCGGCTGGGCGGGGTAGTTGACAGGGAGTAGCTACGCGACCAGATGAGGCACTATGCGGCGCGAGAGCGTGCAGACAACAGCGAGCGGCGGCGCACTGAGAGTGTTCGGCACAACGCCTGGTGCGTCTAGGGCTTCACGGTGAGGCGGAGGTTGTCCCGACGATAGAGGGACTCACCGCGGGGTGGTCGGTGATGGCGGATCGGGACGAGGCGCAGCAGGGCTACGAGGAGGCTGGTGGCCGGAGATTTAGGGTTTGCATCGGGCGGCGCTGGTACTGGCGGTCCTGGGGCTCCTCTTCCTCGCTGGCGCGTACAGGGCGATGCAGGGGATGATCCTCGACCTCCGAGACCACTTCCACGTCGTGCTGGCCGGCTGGAAAGAGGGGACGACGTGGTACTGGCGGCGATCGGTGAGAGTCGGTGGCGTCGGAGAAGAAGAAGGGGAGGCGAGGGCAGGGCTCTGGGGTGGATCTGGGAGAGGAGGAGGAGCCGTGAAGAAGGAGGAAAGCGAGAGAGAGGAAAGAGGGGCGTCGCTGTGGGTCTCGGGGTAGATAAAGGTGGCTTCAGCCACCTTTCTCCGTCTACCCCCTCACGTGCTCGGTGTGGGGCTCGGCGGTGGCAGAGGAGAGGGGCTGCAGGTGGGGCCGACGTGTCGGTGGGGCTAGCACAGCAGAGAGAAAGAGAAGAAGAGGGGAGGGCTCGGGTGTAAGCTAGGGTTAGCTTAGAGGGGCTCGGGTTAGGGGTTAGGAGAAGGGGTGGGGTGTGATAGGGCTGGGGTTAGCTGAGGTGTGGGTCAGAGAGAGAGGGCTAGGTGGGACCAGCATGTTAGAGAGAGAGGGAGGTGAGATTGAGGTTAGGGTTTAGGAGAACTAGGGCTAGGAGAAAAAAAATAGAGAGAGAAAGAATAAGCCTCATATGATCATGCATGAAGAGATTTAATTAAAAGAAAAAGATATGGATGAGAATATGGGGATGGTGGGATGGATGGAGATGGTCCACAAAGAAATATCCACTAACAAAAAAGGAAAAACCAAAGGGATAAAAGGTGGTGGTACATTTTGCATGGCCCATGCAAAATAATAATGCCATGATTTATTTTGTGAAAACAATAATAATATTATGGCATTATTCTTATGCATTTCCAAGAAGTGGATTAAAAGCCAAGCAAAAGAATTTAAAGGAGTTGATCCACCCCAAACCACATGAGCTAGAATAAAATATCAAAAGAAAAAGAAGTACAAACTCATGGATTAATGAGGTGGTGGAATTATAAGGTGGTGACAAAGAAAGGTGTAGATTGGAAATAAAAGATATGCCCCCAACTCAACTTGGGCATTAAACAATATATCAATAACCAAATACAATATCAAGAGGCAAATACAATTAATAATGCATATGAGAGAAGAACCAAAGAAACAGGGTTTTATATGATGCTCAAATGCAAGGTGGCATGATGACATGAGCATGACATAATTATGATGCAACAATATATATATAGGAAGTAGCTATTATCTTACTAGACCAAGTAGCATTACAATTGTTAGACAATTGGGATGCTACAACTCTCCCCCACTAAACAGGAATCTCGCCTCGAGATTCTAGGAAGAAGAAGACTAAAAGAGGGTAGGATACTTGGCACGGAGCTCATCTTCACGTTCCCAGGTGGCTTCATCAACAGAATGGTGCGACCACTGCACCTTGCAAAACTTGATGGACTTGTTGCGAGTCCTTCTTTCTGCGACTTCAAGAATTTTTGTGGGGTGTTCTTGATAAGACAGATCTTCTTGGAGATTGATAAGCTCATGGTCCACGGTCCTGCCGGGATCCTTGAAGCACTTCTTGAGTTGAGAGATGTGGAAAACATCATGAACCTTGAGTTTTTCAGGAAGCTCAAGAGCATAAGCAACTTCTCCTCTTCTTCCATGGATTTTGAATGGACCGATGTATCTAGGAGCCAGCTTTCCTTTGATACCAAAGCGGTGCGTGCCTCTCATGAGAGTGACACGAAGGTAAACGAGATCACCAGGGACATACTCCATGTCCGTGTGCTTTCTATCATAATTGCTCTTCTGGCGACTTTGAGCAATCTTCAGGTTTTCAAGAATGATATGAACTTTCTCCTCCGCTTGAGTTACAATGTCAGGGCCAAACAATATTCTTTCACCTGCGCCCGACCAACCAATCGGAGTTCTGCATTTGCAACCATAGAGAGCCTCAAATGGTGCCATCTTTAGACTTTTCTGGAAACTGTTGTTGTAAGAGAATTCAGCATAAGGAAGACATTCTTCCCACTTCATGCCGAAAGAGATGACGCAAGCATGGAGCATATCTTCCAAAATCTAATTGATCCTTTCAACTTGTCCTTGTGACTGAGGGTGGTAAGCTGTGTTGAAGTTTAGTTTTGTTCCCAAAGCATTTTGGAAACTTCCCCAGAACTTGTAAGTGAAGATGCTTCCACGGTCTGAACTGATCTCAAGAGGAACTCCATACAGAGAGACAATTCTGTTGCTATAGAGCTCAGCCAACTGAATTGCAGAAATTGTTTCCTTGACGGGAAAGAAGTGAGCCACTTTAGAAAGCCTGTCAATGACAACAAAGATAACATTGTTGCCCTTCCGCGACCTTGGAAAACCAGTGATGAAGTCCATCTCTACTTTCTCCCATTTCCATTCCGGAGGTTTCAATGGCTGTAGAAGATCAGAAGGTTTCTGATGGACAGCTTTAACTCTACGGCAGACATCACACTCCGAGACATACTTGGCACAATATCGTTTCAAACCAGGCCACCAATATTGTGTTTTCAAGTCCATGTACATATTTGTGCTGCCAGGGTGGATAGAAAGAACAGAATCATGCGCCTCCTTGAGAACTTGCTCTCTCAAACCCGGGTAGTTCGGAACAAACATCCGGTGTTCAAAGAAAAGAGAGCCTTGGTCGTCGACGTGGAAGGACTCATTCTTCGGAAGCTGAATGTTGGAGATGATCTTTTTGGTGTAAGGATCACCAAGTTGAATGGAGCGAACCTTTTCTTCCAAGAGAGGGGTTGCCAGAAGGTTCAGAAGATACCCTTGATCCACAATTTCAAGGTTGAGCTTGCGGAATTCCTCGCACAAGAGAGGCTGTTGTTCTTCCACCATGAGGTTGCTGACATAAGCTTTGCGGCTGAGAGCATCGGCCATAACATTGGCTTTGCCCGGAGTGTAGTTAAAGGTCAGATCGAAATCATTGATTGCTTCAATCCACCTCCTCTGACGAAGGTTGAGATCAGGCTGTATGAAGATATACTTCAGACTCTTGTGATCAGAAAAGATTTCACAACGGTTGCCAAGCAAGTAATGCCTCCATACTTTCAAAGCAAAGACAACTGCTGCGAGCTCGAGGTCATGTGTAGGATAGTTGATTGTAGCATCCCAATTGTCTAACAATTGTAATGCTACTTGGTCTAGTAATATAATGGCTACTTCAAATATATAATTGTTGCATCATCATTATATCATGCTCATGTCATCATGCCTCCTTGCATTTGAGCATCATATAAAACCCTTTTTGATTTGGTTCTTATCTCATATGCACTATTAACTGTATTTGCCTCTTGATATTGTATTTGTTTCTTGATATATTGTTTAAATGCCCAAGTTGAGTTGGGGGCATATCTCTTACTAACTCCACCACTTTTTCTTTCACCACCTTATAATTCAACCATCCAACTAAATATGAGCTTGGCATTTACTGGTTTTACTTCTAGCTCATGTGGGTTGCGATGGATCCAATTCTTTGCCACATGCTCTCATCTTGGCATCATGTTGTTTTCACAATATTGATATATGAGAGCCACATGGCCACCTTTGCATGCCTTGTGAGTGGAACCTTTTTCCTAGCTTCCATATGTGTGATTTTGGGGTTATCATCATGTTGGGATATTTTGTGAGCTTATTAAATACCTAGTGGCATATACACACTAGCAAGTCCTAAATATAATCCAATATGATCATCTCCATATACTCCACTTGGTTTTCTTTCTAAATTACTTTGCTTGGGCCTTACTCCAATTTTTGTGAATGCATGATAATAATGCCATGTAAAAATGTTGTTTTCACAATAATCAACATGGCCATATATGTTTTGCATGGGCCATGCAAGCCCCACCTTTTGCTTGTTCTTTGGATCTTATTTGAATTTTGAGTGAATTTAAACCACATCTCTCTCTCCTCTTAGCTTGATCTTGTTTGTGCTTGCTTAAGACCATCATCACCACACCCCTCTCTTGTGTTGCTTGATCTAGTTGGAGCATGCAAACTCCTATAAACCCCAAGCCACCACCCCATCACCCTAATCACCTAGCTATCACCACCCTACCTCACCTCTCCTCTCTTACCATCCCCTCTAAACCTAGCTCTAAGCTAAAACCTAGACCAAACCCTAAGTACCCTAAGTCCACCACCTCTCTCTCTCTCTCGGCCTCCCCCTCTCTCTTACCTAGCTGGCCACCTAGCTACCCCCAGCCCCAACCAAACCCTAGCTACCCCGAGCCATACCCCCTCTCTACCCGAGCCTAGCTCCCAACCCTAGCCCGAGCTCCCTACCTCCCTCCCTCTCCTTTCTCTCTGCCCTAGGGGCCCCAGCCCGAACCACCCCGACCCTGGCCTTCCCTACCCCACCTGGAAGCCTCACCTGCCCCTCCCCTACCTGCCCAGACCGAGCACGTGAGAGAGAAGAGGAGGAAAAAAAGGTGGCCGAGCCACCTTTTCCATCTACCCCTCCCCCACGGCGTCTCCCTTTCCCTCTCTGCCTTATCTCCTCCACCTCGCCTCTCTGGCCTCTCCCAGATCCCCCAGGCACCTGCCGCTCCTCCCCTTCCTCTCCGCCAGCAGCTACCCCCGACGCCAGCCACCGTCGGCCTCCGCCACGTCCCGTTGATCCAGGCGAGCAGAGAGACCGTGGAGTGGCCTGGGAGTTCGAGGAGGGTCCCCTGATACGCCCTGTACACGCCGTCGACAAAGAGGAGCACCGGAGCCGCCAGTACCGACGCGCCTCCCCGAAACCCTAACCCGAGCCGTTCGTCTGCGTCCTCGTCGTTCCACGGCTCGCCGACCCGATCCATCGCCACCGACGCCCTCTCGGTGAGCTCCCCAACCCCCCAGACATCATCGCCGTCGCCGTCTCGCCCTAGCCTCGCCGGAAATTTCGTCGAGCACCCTCTGCGCGCCGCTGCACGTGTCTGTCCGCTCGCTCCCGGCCGCATCGTAGCCCTATCTAGGCCCCGCCCGCTCTCCTGTCACCTAGCCCACCTAGCCGCACTGGTTCGCCACCCCAGTGCGCGCCCGCAGGTCCCCGGTTCGAGCCCCGCGCGCTGCGCTCCGCGCGCTCGGCACCGACCTGTCCGCAGACGCGAGGAAGAACAACAGTACGGCCGTGGCCTTTTGCGCATACCCCCCCACCTTTTTGTCTCGCAACCCGCGCTCCCTCTAGGCCCACTAGTCGTTGTATGTTGCCTTTTTGCAAAAAGGCACCTGCGCTCTGTTTTCAGCAACCCGCGGTCCCTGGCTCGGCCGCGTGGCCCCAGTCCGCCCAGCCGCTGTCGCGTGGACCCGCGAAGCCTCTGGCCCCACCTGTCGGCCTCTAGATCTAGCTAAGCCCGCGGTGTAAAAAGGTTTTCTGCGCGCGTGGACGCCCAGTCAGCCTGGCCCCACCTGTAAGCGTCTGTGGCTAGATTAGACTGAGTATAAAAAGTATTTTCCTGTTATCTGAATAAATTCAAATCTTTTCTAATTACTTCAAATTCAAATATATATTCTGTTTTTAAATATCTTTTCAAATATTAATCCAAATAATACATATAATATATGTTTTCGAATCAGAAAAATATGAGGATTTCAAATATGCCATTCAAAATCTGTTTTGAATAATTAAAATTCCAAGTTTTTTTTAAATTACAATAAAATGCCCTTTTGTCTTAAATAATTAATAACTTTTGTTTTATAACTCCAAATTTAACAAATGATATGTCTAAAATGATTAGCTCGACGAGACCTTTCCGTTTATGCATTCCATGGTTTGATTTGAAGCATGCATCATATAAATATATTGTATACAGCAACTAATATGAGAATAAAATGGGACAAAAACCCCATAAAATGATTTAATCTTGTACTTCACACCTCACCCATGCCATGCTACCTATTGCCATGCAAATTGTGCATCATTCATCATGGCATGATTGTTTGCCTGGTGCATTATACTTATGCTTGTGCACTTTATTTATGTTGGCCCTTGTTTGTTTGGCTCTTCTTCGAATAGACGCTGAGCAGGGGATATATCAAGAGAACCAGGAGCACTACCCAGATCCATCACTTGCTTCAACTGAGCTGCCAGGCAAGCACTACCACATGCTTGCATACATACAAAACCTATTGCCTCTTTCTTATTCTTGCATCATTGAGTCGCGATTGCATTAAATGGAATCCCAAGTATTGCATAGCCTTTACATTTAAACCCCGCCGAAGCTTGTTCCTCCATCCCATGAGCCATTACTACAGGAGTTGTTTGAGCCATGCGAGTCGTAGAACAACATGTGTAGGGTATGTGAGTGTCTGTTGGATAACGAGGTACCTAAACAACTTAACCTGAGTAGTAATGGGATAACTAATGAAAGTGGCATCGGTGAGCCATATTCGCTATTTGGTTTTTAGGCTCACTTGTGTCCCGTAGGACCCCGAGTACTTGATTCCTGTTCCTTGAATATTCGTGCTATCCACATCCGGGAGGCTTATGAACCCCCCTGAGCCAGAGCTTGATTCATTCCTATTTCTTGAGGGCCACAAACTAGTTTGAGGTTTTATTTACTATCCTGTACTTATGCCATGCTTTACTGCTTTATTTAAGATTGTGCGAGGAGCACACTGTACTGTTTAGGAAAGCGGAGTGTTTTCGCGGTGTCGACAAGCCCAGTCACATTTTCGGGTTCCCAGTCGTTCACAGTCATTGGCGCAAACCTTGAGGCCGTCTCGGAGTCAGCTAACTTCGTTGCGGGTAGCTCAATGGGGTGGCCCCCTGAAATATTTCTGAATCCTGTGATCGCTTTGTCGTGACTGCCTCGTTGGGTTTTGATTTGGTTTTTCCGAGGCATATCGAGTGTGTGTTGCTATTTGTGCACCCCTGCAAGGTAAAACTTTCTGAAAGCCGTGTCCGCGGTTATGGACGAATTGGAGCACAGTTTCTTGATCATAGACAAGAATAACTAAAGTACCGCTTTTAATTTGACTAGACTAGGTACCTGACTAGTAAATAGTACAACACTCATGGAATGATTAATAAAACTGCCAACGGATGGGGGTTGTTCGTCCGCTTCCTCGTCGGTAAGCGAGGAGGAGGATGGATCTGTGGATATTACCGTTATTACTGTTATAACTGTTGTTATTAATTCACGGACATCCGTCTATCTCTGGTTAAGCGGATGGTTAGCGAGTATCTATAGAATTGCTAGGGTTTATCTTTTGCTGCAATTGCGTCACCCCAGGTTGTGTCCCCTTTAGCGACATAAAGACTTGCTGAGTACCCCTAGGGTCTCACACGATAAATTATTGGTTCAGATGAATAGGTACCCTTACAAGATGGATACTGGGTGGAAGAGACGGACGATGTGGGCAATGATCATTCGGTGTAGAGATTCCGGGAACGGGGATCCGTGAGATCTGTGGGCGGGATCTGCTTATTTATGGGGCATCTTATGCCGATTTTCTTCTTATCCGTACTCAGATTTTGTCTTCCGCTTCCGCTTGATACTCTGTTGATTGATGTATGAGGAGATATCCTAAACTATTATATCTATCTAGGATATTTGGATCTTGCCGTATGGCGTTGCTATATTTCCTTTCTTTTTAGATGGAATGGCTCTGATGTACTGTTGTATGGTGGCTTGCATACATACTCACTTGTGTATGTAGTTGATCCCTTCGCCTGCCGATTACGCCGCCCGTTCTTGTCCCGATGTTTGGAAATGGTTGGGACGGCCGAAAGGTCTACCTGTGAGTGGCCTTTGGGCCCCACCGTACTATTTCAACCATTTCCGTCCATCCAGGCTTGTAACTAGGAGCGTAATTCACTGAGGTAGTTACATTGATCTCATGCGTCTTCAACTGTCGAGAGGCATAAGCAACAACTTGTTTTTCTTGCATAAGGACCGCACCCAATCCTTGCAATGAGGCGTCATAGAATATCTGGAAAGGCTTTGATGTATCTGAAGGAATCAAAACTGGTGTGGAAGTGAGCTTCTCTTTGAGTGTTTCGAAGCTTGCTTGACATGCAGTAGTCCAAAGATATTTCTTGCCTTTCTTGAGGAGATCGGTAAGAGGCTTCGCTATCTTCGAGAAGTTCTGCACGAAGCGACGACAATAACTAGCCAAACCAAGGAAACTCCGGACTTCCTTGACATTTACAGGAGGAAGCCAGTCAACAATTGTCTTTACAGTTTCTGGGTTGACGGCAATGTCCTTGGCAGAGATGACGTGACCAAGATAGGTGACTTGCGGGAGCCAAAACTCACATTTGGAGAACTTTGCATACAGGTGGTTCTCACGAAGCTTGTTTAGCACACACCGAAGGTGTTCTTCATGTTCTTCCTTTGACTTAGAATAGACTAGGATGTCATCTAGATAGACCACTACAAACTTATCAAGAAACTCCATGAAAACCGAGTTCATAAGCCTCGAGAAGGTGCCAGGTGCGTTGGTGAGACCGAAAGACATGACCGTGTACTCGTATAGGCCATAGCGGGTGGTGAAAGCTGTTTTGGGAACATCTTCCTTGCGAATCTTGATTTGATGATATCCACTTCTCAAGTCAAGCTTAGAGAATACCACAGCACCAGCTAGCTGATCGAAGAGATCATTAATCCGCGGAAGGGGATATTTATTCTTGATGGTTTTAGCATTGAGAGCCCGATAGTCAACACAAAGTCTATCAGTCTTGTCTCGCTTCTTCAGAAAGATGGTTGGGCTACCCCAAGAAGAAGTACTGTGCTGAATGAAACCCAACTTCTCTTGTTCATCAAGCTGATGTTTGAGTTTAGACAACTCAGCAAGACCCATTTTATAAGGCCGCTTAGAAATAGGAGCGGTACCAGGTTCAAGCTCAATCACAAACTCAACCTCACGATCCGGAGGCATACCTGGCAACTCTTCAGGAAAGACATCTGGGAACTCACAGACCACCGGAACACTCTGAATAACTTCCATAGCATCATCATTCAGAGCCACCAAAGAGAAAATCTGAATAGCAGGAGTCAGACTTGGAGAATAGACTATGTGGCCTTCAGGAATTTTTAGAGAAACCGAGCGTTCAGCACAATCAATCACAGCTGCATTTGCTGTCAACCAATCCATGCACAGGATAACATCAATGTCAGAATTGCCCAGAATAATCAAGGAAGCCGGGAACGAAGAACCACCAATCTCAATTTGATTGCCATGGCTGATTTTAGAAGCTGCCATTGTTGCTCTAGGAGAAAGGACCATTAACCGCTTAGGTAGACGATCCATAGGGAACCCATTCTCATCCACAAAACTTGTGGAGACAAAAGATTGCGATGCACCAGAATCAAACAAAACTCGTGAAGGAACTAAGTTAACAGGAAGCATACCCATTACAACTCCAGGTGCATGCTCAGCTTGAGCGGCGTTGACACAGTTGGCACGAGCAACAGTAGACCCGGGATTGGTGTTGATGTTGAGAGCCCGAGGTGGTGGTGCACGAACCATAGGAGAGCTTGCCGCAGATCTTGGAGGTGGTGGAGGAAGAGCTTTGTTGTTCATTGGACAGTTCCATTGTTGATGCCCAGTGTTTCCACAAGTGTAACATGCACCAGGTGGCCGTGGAGCAACATAGCCAGGGACTCCGCCAGGCGTTCCAGGGTAGTTGTAGTTGTAGCCCCTGGGAGCAGCAGTGAGGAAGTTTGGTGGCCTTGTTGCGTAGCTTGAAGGTCTTGGTGGAGCCGGGAGCGACAGTGGGGTGTTAGGAACCCAGACACGACGCTTAGAAGGAGTTGACATAGCTGAAGAGCTTGCTGCATCACGGTTGTGTTTCTTTGACTCCTCAAACACTTGCCTACTTGCTTCTTCCTGCAGAGCTGTATGTTGGAGTTCTAGAAAAGACGCCGGCCTTGCATGTGTGATTGCATATTTAATCGATGCATTGAGCCCTTGTCTGAACCTCTTTTGCTTCTTCTTGTCATCAGAGATCTCATCGCCACCATAACGAGAAAGGTTCATGAAGTTTCTGATGTAGGTATTGACATTGTCATTGCCCTGCTTGAGGTTGAGAAACACTTCCTTCATCCTCTCCATGACAATTTCTGACAGATATTGCTCTTTGAAAGCTCCAGTGAACTGTTCCCAAGTAGGCTGAAAACCAGTGTAGTTTGCCTTGAGGTAATTCTCCCACCACAGAGCTACATCTCCCTTCAGAAGGTGCGTGGCACACTTTACCCATTCTTGCTCAGGAACATCAGCAGTCACCAGTAACCTTGACATCTCCCGCAACCAATCATCAGCATCAAGTGGTTGATCAGTAACATCAAATTGGCGTGGGTTGAACTTCAGAAAGCTTTTGATGTCTCCCCTCTTGGGAGGTGGAGGTAGCGGAACAAACTCATTCCTCCTGACACTTTCTTCAAATCGCTGTTGGTTCTACTGCATTGCGGCCAAGGCATTGGCGATGCTTGCCAACGCAGCCCCCAGTTCAGGTTGTATGTCCTCCTCAGAACGGCGTGGTGGTGCCATCCTGTGATTGATATAAAACACAAGTTAGTACCATAATAGAGAATAATAATAATCCAAAATAGTACCAAAATGGAATTAACCAAGATTAAAGGATACAAAGTACTAAGATGATATTAAAATATCAATAAAGTTCAAAGCACCTAGAAGATATTAAGCATATCGCACACGACTACACAAGGAGTGTGGTACACAAACTAACAAAGAAAAAAATTCCGCAAATTTCGGCATTAAAATACCACTATATGCGCAAAACCACTTAACGAATCAAGATTAGTAACTCTACCAATTCAATATACAAGAGCGAATGAGAAAAGTAGTGGTATGGTCGCGACTCCATCCCGCACTCAAATCATTACTCCGCACATGAATAAGTAAAACACATATCCCAACACCTTCTTCTTAAGAAGAACCTAAAGATTAGTAACTACGGAAACAAATACCCCAGACAAGATAACGCCGGATAGCAAAGAGTAAGACAGATCGCGTCGGTATACAACGAATCAGATAGATCGCGTCGGTTTGCAAAAGCCTGTCGGTATGGAATGTACCAACAGTTGATAACCAAAAGGCAGATATTGATAACATGTTGGATGCAACAGATAGACAAGGAATTCACACACACACACACACATACAACCTATGGTACTACGGAACCCAGAACACGTGAATCCTAGTTTGAATTTTAGAAGAGGATTGAAAACGTTACACTTCCTTACCAGAAAAAGGGTGGGTGGGTGGGTAAGAAGAAAAGTGGAAGCAGTCCTACTCTCACGTTTGTTTTTCCCTAGTATACATAGCTACCAAAATATTTACTATACTGACAACGACCATTTGGCTGAGACCCTGAAGGGCGGTGTGGCGCCCCGCCAAAACCACTACTAGAAAATCGCGTTGTTTTTGTGCATTGCATCATCATGACCTCATGATCATGTCATCATGCCACCTTGCATTTGAGCATCGTCATGTCATCTGGCATTTGTTTACATAAAACTATTTTCGAAAAGCATGGTTTTGTTTTCTAAATGCCCCGCCCTTCATTCAAATTAAAACCCGGGTCTCCGGATTATTTTGTTTTGTTATCAACTGTTTTCAAAAGCCCGTTTAAAATAATAAAAAAATTCTTTTATTTGTAGGAGGCAGCCTGCCAGGCCCGAAAGCCTAGCCGGCCACCTCCAGATAAAATTCTACCTACCCAGAATCTATCCTAACCTTTTTCTACCAAAAACTCTACCCACTCTAATCCTACCCAGCCTTCCACCTCACCCCAGCCAATCCCCTTCCTCCACATCACCAGCCCCACTCTTTTTCCCCTCCACCTCACACAACCACCCAGCGCCACCTCATCTCCCGCCCATCCCGCCCGGGCCCCACCCGCTGTCTACCCCCGGTGGACGCGCAAGCCACCGACCGTTCTCCCGCCCCACCTGACCCGCCTCGGGATCCCCGCCCCGGGCCCCACCCTGGACAGCTCCCCACCAACCCCGCGCCGTCTCTCTCTCTTCTCCCTCCCGCTACTCTCTCTCCTCCACCAACCACACGCCGCCGCCACCGTCGGGCCCGCCTTCCATCCCGTCCTCTCTCGCCGATCCCGTCGACCCCTGCCGCCGCCAGAACCCCCTCCCCGCTTCCCGGCGCCGCCCCGACTGGCACCTCTCCTCCGTGTCGCTGCCGCCCTACCTCGCGGCTCCGGCCTCCCCCCCATCGCGTCGTCCTCGAGCTCGTCCGGCACCTCTCACCCCGTCGCTCGGCGCCCCCGTTCCCCTTCGCGGCCGGCCATCTGCCCACCCTCGCCTACCCCGAGCTGTGAGCCGCAGCTGCGGGCGCTGCTCTGCAGCCCGGTCTCGCCCAGGCGCCACCACCAGGTCCTCCTTCGGCCTCCGCTTCCGGTTCCTCCTTGCTGGCCACGACCGCCGCGCGTCCTCCCCCACCGCAGATCGCGTCCTCTGTCGCTGCCGTCTCTAGCGCGCCATGATGCCCTCACGAGCACCTCCTCTCCCCGGGCCTCCGCCTACCCTACCGCCCGACCGCGCCCTCTGCCTCGCCCGGTCTCGCGCCGACCCCGCCTCTGGCCAGCGACCCCGCCTTGGTCTCCTCCGGCCCCGGCCCTGCCTGCAAGCCGCCGTCGAGTCCGAGCTCTCCTTCCCGTGGCTGACCTTCCTCTTCGGCCACTAGCCGCTCGCCACTCTGCTCGCCGGCCTCCTCCCCGTTGGCCGCACGGAGCCGCTTCCCATGCTCGTCTCCGGCAGCCCGGGCCAGTGGCCTCGTCCCCGCGCATGTCTCGGCCAGGTCTTGTGGTGTGCGGTGATGTTGGGTTTCCCTGTGAAGATGCGTGTGGTGATAGCAGCTATTTCGGCTATTTTGATCTCGGTTGTAAATTTGATGAACAATCATGGTACTGCTCGCCTCGTGTTAACCAAGTTCTCCAGCAAAATCCAAAGCTTCCCGAAGACCGACAACTGATGACGCGACCTTGGGAATCCCTGATGCGGTCACAAGATCACCACCGACAACGGAACCGCGACACTCCAAGTTCTCCATCCCGGTGTCCGAAGACCATGAAGCGTCGAGACCCCCTTCACGGACATGAGATCTTGAAGCCCCAGATCAGAAGACCGATCCCGGAGTCCAAAGCCGAACCCAAACCCCTGAACATCAAGATCTTCGGACCAATGTGTGACCCCTCCCGAGCCTCTATTTTATAAATTGACATATCATACTTGTTGCATATTAAATTGCCATGCTTGCATACATATAGTGTGGTTTGAGGGCCTTATGCCGATTCACCTAATAATTAAATATGGAGACCATATGCGGGCTATTCTAGTCTAATATGGGCCCCATTTAAATTTGTGCATCGAATCGGTGAAATATTTTGCCCTGTTAACACAACATTTAAATTGTGGGGTATCTAAACAACATGAACTTAATAATTAATTGTCGGAACCCCGGTTCCGCTTAATATTGCCTAGTTGCATCACATCTTTGCCATGCCATGCATCATATCATAAGCATGCCGGATCTTCCGCCGTCGTATTAAATAGTGTATCCGGTGTTTGTTCTAGTGGTTGCTTCTTCGCAGATTAGGCCGATGAGTTGATGCGAGTGTCGACCCGATCGTCGGATGAACATTCGGCAATGTTTTCAGGCGAGCATTCTCCCCCTTTCTACCTATCTTACTTTTATAGTCTTTATTCCCTCCTGTTGATCTATTGCTATCTGTGTTGCGATGCTCTAGTTTTCGTGTCCATGATATCCCTTGCAGCCTTATATTGCCTTGGACACATCCTATTACCCGTTGTTTGGTAGATAGTTGGACTTGCGCGTCGTAGTCGCTTGCTCAAGTGCTGTTGCGTGTCGTCCAGTACCACGGTTGTTGGAAGGCTGCCATATGCTTTATGTTGGAGATGATCAAGACTTTAATTATTGTTTAATAACTAAAATTGAAAGTAGGTAAATGCAGAGGCACCGGTGGGTAATAGACAATATTTGGTTTTTAACCGCTCACTGGTGTCCCGTAGGACCCCGAGTTCTTGACACCTGTTCCGAGATCGAGCGCGCTAACCACAGGTGGGGTGTGTGGGCACCCCCATCGATTTAGTACCTGATTCCAAGTACTGTGCTGGGGGCCACAAAGTAGTTTGGGGCTTTATTACTATCCTGTACTTATGCCATGCTTTACTGCTTTATTTAAGATTGTGCGTGGAGCACCTGTACTGTTTAGGGCCGTGACACGTTTTCGCTGTATCGACAAGCCCAGTCACACTTTCGGGTTCCCAGTCGTTTACAGCCGTCTACACAAACCCTGAGTCCGTCTCGGAGACCGGCTGACTTCGTTACGGGTAGCTTAGTGGGGTGGCCCCCATGTGCTTGCTTTGGGTCTGGGAAACGTCGTGTCCGAAACCCCGTCGACATACCGTTGGGTGTATGTTTTGTGATCTTGTACCTACTTGATCTGACAACAAGGGTGTAGGTGCGTGTGGAAACTTTGGTGCACCCCTGCAGGGTTAAATCTTTTCGAGAAGCCGTGTCCGCGGTTATGGACGACTTGGAGCACAGTTCTCGATCATAGACAACTACAACTAAAGTTTACTGTTATAATTTGACCTGTATCCGATATGACTAGTAATCAGCTTCACTACAACAGAATGGCTAAATAAAAGTACCAACAACTGTTGGGTTTGGGATATCTCATGCTAATCGTATCTGACTAGTAAGTGTTGCAACTACAACGGAATGGTTAACTAAAACTGCCCACTGCTTATTATATCAGGATGACTATCTATACCTGACTAGTAATTGCTGCAACGATAACTGAATAAATAAAACTGCCCACGGTGTGAGTTCCTCGGTTGACTTCCTCGTTTAGTCCCGAGGGGGAAATACCAGGATGGGTATGTTTGGTGGTAGTATCAGGTTGGTTCCGAATAGGTCTTTCTTACCCCTCTCCGATAGCGCTATTTGTATCGAGTCTCTATAGGTTGTTTAGTGCATGCTGCGCTGCCGCTTCAGTCCACCATACCTATGTAGGCGAGGACCGCCGAATTCTAGCCTCGCCGTGTACTGGCCTCAGTACTGACGCTCCTCTTTTTCCTTTGCCCTTTGTCGGCACCCCTTTTGTTTAGCAGGTTTGAGCTCGACGTTGTTAGCAGGGTTACCCTTCCGGCTTGGCCTGCGCAGGGTTATGGACGCCATTGGTTATGCTTCAGGGCTCTTAGCCCAATTTGCATATTGTTCGTACTCGGACGTTGTATCGATTTCAAGGTGATTTGGATCTTTGAGTCGCTGTTGTATATATATGTTTTGTGGGTTCCATCGAGGACTATTGTGTAATGATATTACTTCGTTTTCCACCCGCATGAAAGTGCCTGGTGGGCACCTTTGAATCGTTTCTATGCGGGCTTTGGCGGGAAGCGCTGAAACTTGCATAGGGCCGATTTCGAGGGTGTTACAGGCGGGATGGCTCTGATACCAATTGTAACTACCTCGGTGAATTACGCTCTTAGTTGCAAGCCTGGATGAGCGGAAATGGTTAAAATAGTACGGTGGGGCCAAATGCCACTCACAGGTAGACCTTTCGGCCGTCCTAACCAGTTCCAAACATCGGGACAAGAACGAGCGGCGTAATCGGCTGGCGAAGGGATCTACTACATACACAAATGAGTATGTATGCAAGCCACATACAACAGTCCTCAGAGCCATTCCATCTAAAAGAAATAGAAATATTGCAACGCCATATGGCAAGATCCAAATATCCTAGATAGATATAATAGTTTAGGATATCTCCTCATACATCAAACATCAGAGTATCAGACGGAAGCGGAAAACAAGATCCGAGTACGGATAAGAAGCAAATCGGCATAAGATGCCCCCTAAATAAACACATCCCGCCCACAAATCTCATGGATCCCCGTTCACGGAATCTCTACACCGAGTGATCGTTGCCAACATCGTCCGTCTCCTGCACCCAGTATCCATCTTGCGAATACACCTGTTCATCTGAATCAAACAATTTATCGTGTGAGACCCTAGGGGTACTCAGCAAGTCTTTATGCCTCTAAAGGGGACACAACCTAGGGTGACGCAATGGAAGCAAAAGATAATACCTAACAATTCTATAGATACTCGCTAACCATCTGCCTAACCAAAGATAGACGGATGTCCGTGAATTAATAGCAACAGTTGTAACAGTAATATTAACAGATCCATCCTCCTCCTCGCTTACCAACGAGGAAGCGGACGAACAGCCCACCATCCGTTGGCAGTTTTATTAACCATTCCATGAGTGTTGCACTATTTACTAGTCAAGTATTTAGTCAAATTAAAAGCGGTACTTTAGTTATACTTGTCTATGATCGAGAAACTGTGCTCCAAGTCGTCCATAACCGCGGACATGGCTTTCAGAAAGATTTACCCTGCAGGGGTGCACAAATAGCAACACACACCCGATCAACCTCGGAAAAACCAAATCAAAACCCAACGAGGCATTCACGAGAAAGCGATCACAGGATTCAAAAATATTTCAGGGGGCCACCCCATTAAGCTACCCGCAACGAAGTTGGCCGGCTCCGAGACGAACCCAAGGTTTGCGCCAATGGCTGTAAACGACTGGGAACCCGAAAGTGTGACTGGGCTTGTCGATACCGCGAAAACACTCCGCAATCCTAAATAGTACAGGTGCTCCTCGCACAATCGTAAATAAAGCAGTAAAACATGGCATAAGTACAGGATAGTAATAAAGCCCCAAACTACTTTGTGGCCCCAAGAAATAAGAATAAGTCAAGCTCTGGCTCAGGAGGGGTCCATAAGGCCTCCCGGATGTGGATAGTGCGAATAGTCAAGGAACAGGAATCAAGTACTCGGGGTCCTACGGGACACAAGTGAGCATGAAGAACCAAATAGCAGATATTGCTCACCGGTGCCACTTTCATTAGTTATCCCATTACTACTCAGGTTAAGTTGTTTAGGTACCTCGTTATCCATCAGACTCTCACAAACCCTACACATGCTGTTCTACGACCCGCATGGCTCAAACAACTCCTGTAGTAATGGCTCATGGGATGGAGGAACAAGCTTCAGTGGAGTTTATAAGTAAAGGCTATGCAGTACTTTGGATTCAATTTAATGCAAACGCGACTCAATGATGCAAGAATAAGATAGAGGCAATAGGTACTATATGTATGCAAGCATGTGGTAGTCCTTGCCTGGCAGCTCAGTTGAAGCGAGGGAAGGATCTGGGTAGTGCTCCTGGGATTCCTGATATATCCCCTGCTCAGCGTCTATTCGAAGAAGAACCAAACAAACAAGGGCCAACATAAATAGAGTGCACAAGCATATGAATTATAATGCGTCAAGCAAGCCATGATGAATTATGCACAATTTGCATGGCAATAATGTAGCATGGCATGGGTGAGGTGTGGGGTACAAGAATAAAGCATGTTATTGAGTTTTAGTCACATTTTATACTCAAATAGGTTGCTGTATACTTTATATTTATATGATTCATGCTTCAAGTCAGAACATGGAATGCATAGATAGAACAGGCTCGTCGCGCTGGTCGATCTAGACATATTATTTGCCAAAATTGGAGTTATAAAACAAAAGTTATTAATTAATTACGGAAAAGGGCATTTTATTGTAATTTTAATCACCTCGAAATTTTAAAGTGCTCAAATAATATTTTGAATAGCATATTTGAATTCATCACATTTTTCTGATTCAAAAACATATATCATATGTATTATTTAGTTTTATATTTGAAAAGATATTTAAAACATATTCAAATTTGAATTTAAAACAACTTTTTAAAAAAGAAAACATTAAATAGCAAAACAGAAAACCTTTTGTAAACACCCAGATCTAGCCACAGACACAGACAAATGGGCCCAGGCTAACCTGGCGGAAAAAAGACGCAGAGAAACCTTTCTCACCGCGGACTGAGCTAGACCTTGAGGCTGAGAGGTGGGGCCGGCGGTCTCACGGGTCCATGGCACGCGCAGCCAGCCAGTGGGCGACACGTCGCGGATCCGGGGGACTGCGGGTTGAGGGCTGGAGAGCTAGGGGGTTTTTCTGCAAAAGGGGCTGGGAGGCTGACTAGTGGGCCACGAGGTACTGCGGGTTGAGAGTGAAAACAAAAAGGGGGGCTTTTGCAAAGTTACCAGAGGCCCGCGGTACTGTACTTCTTCTCTGCGTTTACTGACAAGGGATCGGTGTTCGGCGGGGCAGAGCGCGCGTGCAGGGATCGAACTCGCGTCGCGGGCTCTAGCGCTGAGGATGGTAGCCAGTGCGGCTAGGCGGGGTAGTTGACAGGGAGTAGCTACGCGACCAGATGAGGCACTATGCGGCGCGAGAGCGTGCAGACAACAGCGATCGGCGGTGCACTGAGAGCGTTCGGCGCAACGCCTGGCGCGTCTAGGGCTTGACGGTGAGGCGGAGGTTGTCCCGGCGATAGAGGGGCTCACCGCGGGGTGGTCGGTGATGACGGATCGGGACGAGGCGCAGCAGGGTGCCAAGGAGGCTGGCGGCCGGAGATTTAGGGTTTGCGTCGGGCGGCGCTGGTACTGGCGGTCCTGGGGGTCCTCTTCCTCACTGGAGCGTACAGGGCGATGCAGGGGACGATCCTCGACCTCCGAGACCACTTCCACGTCGTGCTGGCCGGCTGGAAAGAGGGGACGACGTGGTACTGGCGGCGGTCGGCGAGAGTCGGTGGCGTCGGAGAAGAAGAAGGGGAGGCGAAGGCAGGGCTCTGGGTGGATCTGGGAGAGGCGGAGGAGCCATGAAGAAGGAGGAAAGCGAGTGAGAGGAAAGAGGGGCGTCGCTGTACGGCTCGGGGTAGATAAAGGTGGCTTCGGCCACCTTTCTCCGTCTACCCCCTCACGTGCTCGGTGTGGAGCTCGGCGGTGCCAGAGGAGAGGGGCTGCAGGTGGGGCCGACGTGTCGGTGGGGCTAGCACGGCAGAGAGAAAGAGAAGAAGAGGGGAGGGCTCGGGTGTAAGCTAGGGTTAGCTTAGAGGGGCTCGAGTTAGGGGTTAGGAGAAGGGGTGGGGTGAGATAGGGCTGGGGTTAGCTGAGGTGTGGGTCAGAGAGAGAGGGCCAGGTGGGACCAGCATGTTAGAGAGAGAGGGAGGTGAGATTGAGTTTATGGATTTGGAGAACTAGGGCTAGGAGAAAAAAAATAGAGAGAGAAAGAATAAGCCTCATATGATCATGCATGAAGAGATTTAATTAAAAGAAAAAGATATGGATGAGAATATGGGGATGGTGGGATGGATGGAGATGGTCCACAAAGAAATATCCACTAACAAAAAAGGAAAAACCAAAGGGATAGAAGGTGGTGGTACATTTTGCATGGCCCATGCAAAATAATAATGCCATGATTTATTTTGTGAAAACAATAATAATATTATGGCATTATTCTTATGCATTTCCAAGAAGTGGATAAAAAGCCAAGCAAAAGAATTTAAAGGAGTTGATCCACCCCAAACCACATGAGCTAGAATAAAATATCAAAAGAAAAAGAAGTGCAAACTCATGGAGTAATGAGGTGGTGGAATTATAAGGTGGTGACAAAGAAAGGTGTAGATTGGAAATAAAAGATATGCCCCCAACTCAACTTGGGCATTAAACAATATATCAATAACCAAATGCAATATCAAGAGGCAAATACAATTAATAATGCATATGAGAGAAGAACTAAAGAAACAGGGTTTTATATGATGCTCAAATGCAAGGTGGCATGATGACATGAGCATGACATAATTATGATGCAACAATATATATAGGAAGTAGCCATTATCTTACTAGACCAAGTAGCATTACAATTGTTAGACAATTGGGATGCTACATATGCCCTGAGAGGCAATAATAAAGTTGTTATTATGTATTCCTTATATATGATAGATGTTTATTTTACATGCTAGAATTGTATTGATCGGAAACATCAATACATGTGTGTTTAATAAACAAAAAGGGTTCCTAGTTATGCCTCTCTTATAGACTAGCTTGTTGATTAACAAGATGATCAAGGTTTCCTGATCATGGACATTGGACGTTGTTAATAACAAGGTCACACCATTGGTGGAATGATGTGATGAACATTCATCCGAAGTATAGCATTACAATCAAGTCATTATGTTTATATTGCTATAACATCATATGAGGTAATCTTTATCCTTAGACCATGAGATCATGTTAATTTCTAACACCGGAAGAGTATCTTGATAACATCAAACATCACACCGTAACAGGGTGACTATAAAGATGGGTTCAGTACTACGAAGGTGTTATGTTGAGGCTCATGGATCAAGAGTGGAATTTGTCAATCCCGATGACGGATAGATATACTCTGGGCCCTCTCGGTGATATCACATTGAGATAGCTTGCAAGCAAGTGATGTGATCACTAGAATGTTATATCACGGGAACGCGAAAAGAGTGCATGTCGGTAACGAGATCAAACTAGGTATGGAGATACCGATGATCGAATCTCGGAAATGTAATATATCGTGAGACAAAGGTATTTAGTTACAAGCGTTAAAGGTTCTCACGATCACAGAAGTCATCGTTGAATGTGTAGGAGTCAGTACGGATCTCTAGGTCCCGCTGCTGATTATTGATCGAAGAAGGGTCTCGATCATGTCTGCATTATTCGCGAACCATAGGGTGACACACTTAAGAGTTACCGGACACCATTTTGGAGCACATATGTTTCAGACGAAAGAATTGCAAAGCGCAGGAAATGTTTCAATAGAAACCGGAAATTGTTTCGGGTGAAATTGCAGAAAGTGGTTCTGCATGTGATATTGAAATATTGCAAGGGGCTATATGTGAATGTTTGTTAATTAAAGTAATTAACAAAATTCTGAATAAATTTAATAAAAGAGTTTTATTAAATGAGAGAGCATTAAACTTGGAGAATTTTAATGCATTTAAAGTGGAGACTTTAAAAGGGAATGTGAAGAGGCATTTTAATGTGGAGGGGTTACCACCACATGAATGGGGGAGGTGAGGGGTCACCCCCCCATGGGCCGGCCATGGAGAGGAGGGGCACCCCCCTTCTCCTATAAAATGACACCCATTCCCTCCTTCATCCTTACACCTCCTTGTGAAGGATCTCTCTCCCCCTCTAGAATTATTCCCCCATGGTCTCGGATTAGCGAGATACATGTTCCCGGTGGCATTTCTTTCTGAAAGGAGTTGCTGCTTCTGCCGGATCGCTGGAGCAAGGAGGTGGAGGTTGTCCGGTGGCTTGAACGTGTGTGCGAGTACGGATGCGCTGCTGAGTTGCGGCGCTCGGACTTCCTCGCGATCTTGAGATCGGCAAGTGTACGACTACATCAACCACGAGTTCCTACTCGTTAACAAAACTCGTTGTCTTCGAGGGTAAGTTCTTGTTGGATGTATGTCCACCCGTTGCTTTGTACCTAGTAGATAGATCTTGGCGTATAGTTCACACCGTAGGAATTTTTTTGTTTTCTATGCTGCGGACCCAACAATGGTTCCATTTGTATACTATATTAAGTTACCACCACACGGGCTGATAACTAATTAGTCATATTATTATGAAAATAGTATTTCCTTCCATCCTTTTTGAAATGCAGGTGATAAAAATAGTAGATTGGAAATACTTGATAGAAAATAATAAAAGAACATGAGAAAGTATGAACTTGCCTTTTTGACTACAAGATGCGGCCAAGGTCTCCTGGTCGATATAAATTCTAGAATTTGGAATAACATCATTGGTCTGGTAAGGACTAATGTTAAAAGTAGCAATATGCTATTATGCATAAATAATGATATGTATTTTGTATAAATAATACCATAGCAAATCCCCATGTTTGAGTATGAATTGAGTTTGGGTGGTTTCTTAAAGATTTTGTTTATCTTTAAGTTTACTTCACAACTAAAGGTTTTTCCTCTAAGACTTGAAGATTTAACACACAAGACATAAGAATCGGAGTAAATTATAGTGCTAGATTGTTTCAACTCAAACTTTTATCTATGTCATCCCAATTATTTTTGGTCGTGGGATGGAGGCCAAAAAGGACACGTGGCAATGTCGCAACAAAGCCCTGCTATCTCATGAGGCGGGGTCCACTGTAGAATAGGGCGAAAGATTCCCTATAGCGTACCGGTTTACCGCGACACAGAACCCACATTGCTGGATGGTGGACTGCATGCACGCCATGGTCCTCTATCAGCGTACATGGGAAGAATAACACTCTGTGAGAGGTGTTCCCAGCATGAGATGCCTCCGCACCCACTGGGTGGCGGGGCCGTCGAGAGACGATGTAGCTTGGTCAACCCATATCAAGTGCCAGTTTGTCTCGGCCATGGTCCTGCTAGAAGCCAAGGTGGCACCATAGATTCTAGGCGGTTGCGTGTTATCGCGGAGGCAGGGCCGGACCAGAGGCGACTTTGTGGTATACAACATGGGCGTTCGCGTGTTATCGCATCGGAGAGGTGAGTTGGTGGCATAGGGTGCGTCAGAGAGGATAGGCGTACGCGTATTCTCGCGGCTGAGGGTTGAGGTGGCAGTTTAAGATATAGATGACTATAATTTCTTGAGGATGTCCTATGGCCTATCAGGAAGCATATTCTATAGACTATGTGGGTTCTGACACACCTCAGCCAAGCTATTAGTGTTGCTCTTTGTGTACACTTGTTTTCGCCTTCTATACCCGATCTGGCAGTGGACATGGCATCTGAAACCTTTGGTGGACAATGTTTCTCTCGTTCAACAAGCGAGCTAGTAGAAGACGCGGGTTTTCACGGCCGGAACGTGTATCAGATCCTTTTCTTATGACACGATACACTCACTCGCATTGTTTTGTCTCTTATACATACTCTTCTTCCTCATATCTCGGTCTGGTCTCTGCTAGGTCGTGTTATTCCATTATCGTCGTACTGACGTCCGCCATGGGGAGAGGATAGCCACCGGTGCTGGTTAGGGCTTGCGTTGGCACATACTCAAAGTAGCGCCAGGCTGCCGCTACAAGTCACACGCTCTACATAGAGACCGCATTCGTTGTACGGTAAGTTATCTAAGGTCTTCTACTCATATCACTTGCATGGTTCTTATCTAATGCGTCTTCCTTTTTCTCTGTATTGGTTGCATTTGGAAACAATGAAAGGCCTCTTGCTCTAAGTTCATCGTCGTGCCGCCTTCCCTGCGCCCTCTTTGCTTCTTAGTCATTTTAAGGTACATGCACACGACTTTCTTTTATCTTTGTCTTATCTCCTATCCATCTCTATCTAACACATTTTCATTTTATTCTCTGTATAAGTCCTTTTTGAAAGAGTTCGTCACTATCTCTATAATTGGTATGTCCTCTTCTCTTTTCCTATTGTTTCTTTTTGTTTTTTCGTATGTTTACCGATGTCTGCTTTCGTCTTTTGTAGATCATCCACTAGTAGAAAAAGGGTCTTTGGTCCAGCACCCAAATGCCATCAGTCCCGCTTCGGCTTGCAAATCAGGACCAATGCCAGGCACCGGTCCCGGTTCATGCCGCCTGGGCAGTGGTCCCGGTTCATCTCTAAGCAATGGTCCTGGTTCGTGGCATGAACCGAGACAATGCCCCCACGACACACACGTGGCGCTCTGCGGAGCATTGGTTCCGGTTCATGCCACGAACCGGGACCAAAAACCCTCCCTCGCGACGGACACGTGGCGCTCTGCGGATCATTGGTCCCGGTTCATGCCAAGAACCGGGACCAAAAACCCTCCCCTCGCTATAAATAAGCCTAGCCCAACCACTTATTTTTTCTGGAATTTTGTGTGGGCGGTGGATGCAAGGTTATTTTTCTTCACACTTCACACAAGGTGTTCGACGAAATGTCTGAGCCACACTTAAGTTCGCACAACACGGTATCCTCGGCCGAGGTTAGTAACCTTATCTTCTTTATCTATAACTGATACAAAAATATTGCATGTGTCCATGTAGGGTGGTCATTTCACTATTCACGATGTTATTGTAATGGTTAATTATTATGATGCAGATTGATGCGCAGATGCAATGGATGTACGGCGACCGACGCGATTCCGATTTTATTGCAGGCCTGCATAAATTTATCGATGTGGCTAAGGCAAACAAAGTGGATAATTTTAGGCCTTGTCCCTGCATCGACTGTCGGAACGTGGCGGAGCACTCTGCCCCGAGAATCCTTCAAAGCCATCTGCTTCGGAGAGGTTTCATGCCCGGATATTATTGTTGGGCCATGCACGAGAAACAGGGGTGAGGATGGAAGAAAATGAAGAAGAGGAGGATGATGAAAGCTATCCTATGTCCCTTGAAGAATACGGTGATACTGCAACGGAAGACAATGAAGAAGAGGGAGGCGGCAATGAAGAAGAACAATGGGCATCGGATGAGCCTGCTGATGGTCTTGGTCGGGTCATTTCTGATGCAAAGCAACAATGCGATACAGAAAGGGAGAAGCTTAAGTTGGAGGCCATGCAAAAGGATCACAAAAAGTTGTTGTACCGAAATTTTGAAGATGGCAGCACAAAGCTCGGTACCACAATGGAAGGTAGAGACTGGTTTATCTGATAAGGGATTTGAGAAGTTACTGAAAATAATGAAGCCGAAGCTTCCAAAGGAAAACGAGCTGCCCGACACAACATACGAATTAAAGAAGACTATTTGCCCTCTAGGATTAGATGTGGAGAAGATACATGCATGCATTAATGACTGCATCCTGTACCGTGGTGAGAAGTCCGAGAATATGGATAAATGCCCGATATACACTACATGTCGGTACAAGATCAGACAAGATGACCCTGGTGATGTTGAGGGCGATGACGAGCCCCTAGGAAGAGGGTTCTTTCTAAGGTTATGTGGTATGCTCCTATAATACCACGGTTGAAACGTCTGTTCAGAAACAAAGAGCATGCCAGGTTGTTGCGATGGCACAAAGAAGAGCGTAAGAAAGACGGGAAACTGAGACACCCCGCTGATGGGTCGCAGTGGAGAAACATCAAGAGAAAGTACTCGAACTTTGCAGGTGATGCGAGGAACTTATGGTTTGGTCTAAGTACAGATGGCATGAATCCTTTTGGGGAGCAAAGCTATAGTCACAGCACCTGGATAGTGAATCTCTGTATCTACAACCTTCGTCCTTGGTTGTGCATGAAGCAGAAGTTCATTATGATGCCAGTGCTCATCCAAGGACCGAAGCAACCCGGCAACAACATTGATGTGTACCTAAGGCCATTAGTCGATGAACTTTTCCAGTTGTGGGTAGAACCAGGTGTAAAGGTGTGGGATGAGCAGAACCTAAGACATACGAGTGTTGTTGTTCGTAACCATCAATGGTGGGCCTGCTCTTAGTAACATTTCAGGACAGTCAAACAAGGGATACAATGCATGCATGCACTGTTTAGATAAGACTAAAGGTACATATTTGGATAAATGTAAGAAGGTTGTGTACCTAGGGTGTCGTAAATTTTTTCCGACCAATCATCAAGTAAGAAAGAAAGGCAAGAATTTCAACGGTGAGGCAGATTATCGGAAGAAGCCTAAGCTCCCTAAAGGTGCTGATGTATTTGGTATGGTGAAGGACCTAGAAGTAATCTTTGGAAAGGGTCCTAGCGGTCAATCTATTCCGAAAGACCCCATTACCGGACGCACGGCCATGTGGAAGAAGAAATCTATATTTTGGGAGCTTAAGTATTGGAAAGACCTAGAGGTCCGTTCTTTAATCGACGTGATGCACATGACGAAGAATCTTTGCATGAACCTTCTAGGCTTCCTGGGCATGTATGGGAAGCAAAAAGATACACCAGAAGCACGGGAGGACCAACAACGTATCAAAGACCCATACAACAAACATACTGATAAAGGCCGTCAATACTTAAGAAGCTACGCTCTTACCAAAGTAGAGAAGAAAATCTTTTTTGAATGCCTGAGCAGTATCAAGGTCCCGGCTGTCTTCTCATCAAATATAAAGGGAATAATAAATATGGCAGAGAAAAAAATTCCAGAACCTGAAGTGTCATGATTGCCACATGATTATGATGCAGTTGCTTCCGGTTGCATTGAGGGGGCTTCTACCGGAAAATGTTCGAGTACCCATTGTGAAGCTATGTGCATTCCTCAATGCAATATCTCAGAAGGTAATCGATCGAGAAAGTCTGGAAAGGCTACAGAAGGATGTGGTCCTATGTCTTGTCAGTTTTGAGTTGGTGTTCCCCCTGTCCTTCTTCAATATTATGACACATCTATTAGTTCACGTAGTCGAAGAGATTTCCATTCTCGGTCCTATATTTCTGCACAATATGTTCCCCTTCGAGAGGTTCATGGGAGTCTTAAAGAAATATGTTCGTAATCGTGCTAGGCCAGAAGGAAGCATCTCCAAGGGCTATGGAAGAGAGGAGGTCAATGGGTTCTGTGTAGACTTTCTTCCTGACCTTAAGCCGATTGGTGTTCCTGAATCACGGTATGAGGGGAGACTGAGTGGAAAAGGCACGCTAGGAAAGAAAACAATGATATTTAGGGATGGGCATTCTTTGAATCAAGCACACTACACAGTTCTACAAAGTTCTACCTTCGTGGCTCCGTATATCGAGGAACACATGAATGTTGGACGCTCTAAGTTCCCGGGGAAGGATGACTACTGGATTAAAGAAAATCACGTGGAGACTTTCGGCACTTGGTTGCAATTACATCTCATGAATGACACCACTATTGGAGATCAGCTCTACTTGTTGGCCGCGATACCATCTACGATTGTATTGACTTTCCAAGGGTACGAGATAAATGGGAATACATTTTACACGATTTCCCAAGATAAAAAGAGCACCAACCAAAATAGTGGTGTCCGCTTTGATGCAACATGCGAGAATGGGAAAAAGGACACATACTATGGTTACATAGAGGAGATATGGGAACTTTATTAAGAACCTACTTTTAAGGTCCCTTTGTTTCGGTGCAGTTGGGTCAACATGAATGGAGAAGGGGTAAAGGTAGACCAGCTGTATGAAATGACAATTATGGATCTCAAGAATCTTGGTTATAGAGACAAACCATTCATCCTAGCCAATGACGTGGCTCAGGTTTTTTATGTGAAGGACATGTCCTCTAGACCGAAAAAAGAAAAAATAAGGAAACGAATACATCAGACGATGATCCCAGGAGTCACATAATTCTTTTAGGGAAAAGAAACATGACGGGAGTCGAGGACAAGACAGACATGTCAGCAGATTATGATAAGTTTGATGAAATTCCACCCTTCACCGAAAATTGACCCAAGCATCCCGTTAAGCAAAGAAGATGCTCCATGGTTACGGCCTAAGAAGCAATCATAGGCAAGGGATCGACATACACGACGAAGGATTCATACCCAAAACCCTAAAGCCTATGTAAATCTATGTAATGTATGAAAACTTTATGTGATGTATGAAAACTTTATATGAGACCACGCGAAGGTTTCACACTATTTGGATCATTAAACTTGAAGTGGATCTCTGATGAAATAGCATGTTGTGCACCTATAAATGATTTTTAAAAAAATTCACAAGCATTATATCATGTACTTGTAGTTCAAATCTGGGCAACCTCCTACCGATTCGGTAGGAATTTGTCTTTTTCATGAGGGATGGACGGCAAGGTTCCAGATACACCGGTTGGGAAATTGTCCATCTAAGGTGGTCTAGTATTTTTTGAAGAATGGGATGGTACCAATGCCAATCTTTAATTTGGTGGTTGCTTCACAGAATACCCCGATTTCGACACCTCAAAAATGGAAATTGGCTTTTTTGTGCGTCGAAAAGGAAAACTTCCTCCTGCAACATCGTAAGCCATCCCAAGATGCACATGTGTGCATAATATGGGCACATTATCACAAACTACGCCCTGATTCTAGCCATAACATTGGTGGTTTGACCTAAATGCCATGAAACCTCGAACATGATAGGTCATTTTGTGAAGGATTTTTATGATGTTTGCAACTTTTCATGTTCAATATTTTTCCTTGCAACTATGACACATAATATGACACCACGCGAAGGTTTCACATTGTTTGGATCATTTTTGAATTTCTTATGCCCGTTTCAAACTATATTCAAAACGGGGGGCATGAAGCTTCTTAGCCTGGGGCTGAGCCTCACTGAACTTGAAGTGGATCTCTAATGAAATAGCATGTTGTGAACATATAAATGATTTTAAAAAAATTCACAAGCATTATATCATGTACTTGTAGTTCAAATCTGGGCAACCTCCTACCGATTTGGCAGGAATTTGTCTTTTTCATGAGGGATGGACGGAAAGGTTCTAGATGCACCGGGTGGGAAATTGTCCATCTAAGGTGGTCTAGTATTTTTGAAAAATGGGTTGGTACCAATGCCAAACTTTAATTTGGTGGTTGCTTCACAGAACACCCCGATTTTGGCACCTCAAAATGGAAATTGGCTTTTTCATGCGTCGAAAAGGAAAACTTCCTCCTGCAACATCGTAAGCCATCCCAAGACGCACATGTGTGCACAATATGGGCACATTATCACAAACTATGCCCTGATTCTAGCCATAACATTGGTGGTTTGACCTAAATGCCATGAAACCTCGAACATGATAGGTCATTTTGTGAAGGATTTTTTATGATGTTTGCAAATTTTCAAGTTCAATATTTTTCCTTGCAACTATGACACATAATATGGCACCACACGAAGGTTTCACATTGTTTGGATCATTTTTGAATTTCTTATGCCCGCTTCAAACTATATTCAAAACGGCGGGCATGAAGTTTCTTAGCCCGGGGCTGAGCCTCGCTGAACTTGAAGTGGATCTCTGATGAAATAGCATGTTGTGAACCTATAAATGATTTTTAAAAAATGTCACAAGCATTATATCATGTACTTGTAGTTCAAATCTAGGCAACCTCCTACCGATTCGGCAGGAATTTGTCTTTTTCATGAGAGATGGACGAAAAAGTTTCAGATACACCGGTTGGGAAATTGTCCATCTAAGGTGGTCTAGTATTTTTGAAAAATGGGTTGGTACCAATGCCAAACTTTAATTTGGTGGTTGCTTCACAAAACACCCCGATTTCGGCACCTAAAAAATGTAAATTGGCTTTTTCATGCGTCGAAAAGGAAAACTTTCTCCTGCAACATTGTAAGCCATCCCAAGATGCACATGTGTGCACTTTCCTATTGAAGGTTTTTTCAAATTCCAAATTATGCAATAAATATTTTTTAATGCAATTTTAATTGAAAATAGTAAAATTGTATAGTTAAAATAAAGATATTTGAAAACATCTTATTAATTCCTGTTAAAAGTTTTTTGAAATTCCAAATAAATAATCATTTTAAATTGAAACATCTTATTAATTAAAGAAGAAAAGAAATTTGAAAAGGGCGGGAACACCAAAAGTTTGCCAAAAAGCTGAAAAAGGGGTCATCGGTCCCGGTTTGTCCTACGAAACGGGACCAATGACCCTGGGTGCGCGTGCACACGTGGCGGCCCCAGGAACGCTCCACCCTAGGCCATTTGTCCCGCTCCACCCTAGGAACGCTGCTAAGAAAGTGCACCATCATAATATGGGGCCTGCTGGCTATGCCGGTTGCATGCCTAAGTGGGATGCACTTGAGGTCAATTATATTGTTGTCGGGATCAGACCAGAGCCCACAACATGGACACCACGGGCGAGAAACTGGTTTTACAGCCATGGGGGCACGTTGGACGAAGAAGGGAGGGCAATATATAATCAAAAACACAAAGATCATCCCCTACTGCCCATCGATGATATTAGAAATGCAGTAGATGATGTTGCAGCTGGATGGTTCGTTCCTGATAGAGAGAACGATGAGCTCACACGCGCCCTTCAAAATCCTGAACACAAAGGACGAGCACGAGGCACACCAGGCTCCAAGTCGTGGAATGTTGCCTTCCCTGCGGAAATGAAGAGACATCCAGATAAAAGCCATCAGAGGAGAAAGGAAAGGGAGGCAGCTGAGAAAGGGGCTGCTGTAGACCGGCTGCGTAATGTAGAAGAAGCATTAAAGCGGCACCAGGATCAACTCGCTATACTTAGCCAGCAAGGTATTAGCGGCCAATCTCAGCGGCACATGGTAGAAGGTTCATTCAAATGTACCAGCGCCCTATCAAATAAGAAAAGCAGCGTCGCTTCCACGTAGCTCCAGGATGTTGATGATGATGCACTAACGATGGCTCCTCCTAAACGCTACCCAGTGGATGATATCACAGAGAGCACAGCTTATGAGCTAAAGGTGCAAGTTATGAACTTAAGGGTGACGGTGGCGGTCGGCATGGCCGTACCAATTGCACCTAACCCAACTTGGCATTGCAGACCGGTTCCAAAAGGGTACGTTGTCGTCATGGTGGATGATGTGAAGCAAGATTTTGAGGAGCTGTAGCTAGACCACCCTGCAGAGGAAGATATGGAGCTGACTGAACTAGGAGAAGCCAAAGGGGGGACTATTGTATGGACAAAGGAGAACATCGTGCTTCCAAATTATGTGCCGGCAAGGCCACCCACTCCTCAGATCAGCAATCCACCTTCGCCGCCACTTCACCATTCTCCAACGCAATCGTCGCCTTCACCGCCTCACCACTTAGCGCAGCCGTCTCCACCGCCACCTCAGCCGTCTCCGCCGCCGCGTCAGCCGTCTCTGTCCCCTGAGCCTCAGAGACAAAAGGGGAAGTATACTAAGAGGGGCAGCACCACCAGCAGCAGCAAGAGCATGTTTCGATCACCGAAACATAAGCTATCGCCCCTCCCAAGAGTACCTCATAAGAATATGAAGAAGCTACCTTGCGAGAAGACAGATGGGGAAATTGATGCGGCCGCAGATGCCCATTATGAAAAGTGGAAGATTGACATGGCTAACAAGAAAAATCCGATAGAGCCATTCTTCCCGGTCACCACAGAAGATAAAGCCAAAGCAGTCGCGCTTAAGATTCAGCTTTCCCAACCCATAGCGCTCACATCAGAAAATAATCGCTCTATTACCAAGTCGGGTGAGGCAAAAGAGCAGAGAGTCGGGAAAGAAGTTGCCTAGCTCGGATAACAGAAAAATCAATCGATCGAACCGCTCAAAGTGTATGATACCAATGACTGGAGAGCCCAGGAGTGGCATGATCCGAACATTGATCCAGAGTTTATTCAAATATACGGAGAAAGGACAAATTATATGGACTGTCTATTACTGAGTACATGAGTCGTATGGATGAGTTTGAGGGGTACCAACAAATAGCATACGTATACCGGAATGGGGCTCCTCTTGTCAAACCCGAGTTAGTCAAAGATCTACCAACAAAAATGCGAAGATTGCATAACTGATACATGCAAGCCTCTGCTGAATCCAAAAACTGGATCTATGTTGGATATAAACACCACCAGTACGGTCATGGAGATGGCTTCCTACTGATTGAATTTTCAGAAATATTTCAGTTTTACCAACGAGACGCCCTCAACAAAACTATCGTCAGTGCCTATTGTTTGTAAGTATTATTAATTTCTGTATTTAAGTCTTTCTAGCTCAGCTCATTTGTTGCTTGTATAATTTTAATCATCACTATACTAATTATATATGCAGAATGAAGATTCCCGAATGCAACGAAGGATAAATCTATGACCTTGGATTTGTTGACTGTAATTTCGTTAATGAAGTTACTCTAAAAACAAAACCCAAAGAGACAGAGGATAATTTGGTACAAGCGTTGACGTATTTAGGCAACAGAAGGGACTACTATTTCCTTACAACGCTGGGTGAGTGTTACTGTCTTGTACACATTCTATTTTCGCTTACTCGATGTTAAGCGTATAATTGACTCGTGTTATTCTGTTAGTGTGTCTAGCTTCCACTATATTCTGTTAATCATTGTTGTTGGCCAAGGATTAGTAAAAGTCATGGACTCGAAACGCACACCTTTAGAAAAGTGGGCGAACATGCAGGAATGCCTCCAGAAGGCTTGGAAACAGTTCACCGCCAACACTAGGGGTGTTTGGAAGCCAGAGCTTACATTTCAACCATTGACTATAACTACTACTTGCTAGATCCACGCATCTCTTTGATTATAGTTTCAATACCATTATCATGCTTGACTATTATTTTGATTGAACTCCGTTCTCATAAAGTGCTTGAGGCAGGAAGCCGAGAATAACTAATGTGGATACTATGTCTACGAGTTCATTCGCCAGACGACCAAATAGAAGTGCGCAGACCGAAGCATCAAAAAAATTGAAGTACGATAAACAATAATCACAACTTTATTTTATTACCACCAATTGTGTTTAGTTTCATTCATATATATTGATCCCCTTCTTTAAATTAGATCGAACGTCTGCGGGACGGTCTTCTATCACAAGTACGCATGCAAACAATTCAAGAGGAAATTGCCGGATTCTTATTATAACATGTCATAGATCCGAAAGGAAAATAATATTACCCGGTTCATTTGCAAGGGTGAAGTGTAAAAAAGAAGATGTAAATTACATCAAATTCGCGTGAGTACCATTTGTAATTAATATGTTTCGACCAAGCACGACGGATGAGACGGTGTATAATATATCCGTGACCATGATGTGTAATATATATATATATCGTGGTTTCATTATTGCTGTATATATGTAGTACCATTAAATTGAATACAAAACACTAAATAAATAAATGGAAATAAACACAAAACCCTGCTGCGGTACAAAAATAGCCCGAAATGCAGAGACCAACGATCCCGGTTCGTGCCACGAACCGAAACCAATGATCCACCCCCTCCTTGCGCGCGTGTCCACGTGGAGACCCATTGGTCCCGGTTCGTGCCACGAACAGGGACAAATGATCCACCCCCCTCGTTGCACGCGCGCCCACGTGGAGACCCATTGGTCCCGGTTCGTGCCTGAACCAGGACCAGCATTGGTCCCGAGTGATTAGTCCCGGTTCAAAAACCGGGACCAATGGCCCCTATGAACCGGGACCAAAGGGGGCTTTTCTACTAGTGATCGTCGACGCCTTCACTTTGTCTTAGGATGGATTTCGTAGGTTGTGCTCAAGTCAGTTGTGGGAGTTCTTGCCCGGCCACATGCATTCGGGAGACCAATGCTGCAACGCATGAATGGACGGTTGTGAAGCCGGGCAAGCCACTTACTATCTCAGCGTCTTTGTCATGCGCGAAGAAAGATGGCTCCATTCCCAACGTTGAGAATAAGGCAACCTCATGTGTTTGCTGCTCTAGTGTAAATAAGGAGAGTTCTTTACAACATTTTCGCTTTGACTAGGGATGTATATCTTCGTTTGTGGTCAAGTAAGTGGCGGGGGTCCTCTCCATACCGCCGCCAGCGACAAGCTCCTTTCTTCAAAGTTGGTGTGTCCCGCCTGTGAGGATGGTCGACCTATGACCGGTGCTACCTCCTTTGTTCTTCGTGAAGAGCAACGCATGTGCTCCTACCAACAAGAACATGCCTTCATTGCCCTTCCATTTGCGACGCTCGCTACTATGACTGTATCCTCCGAGAGTGGGGCCTCTCTTGCAAGCTATCCCACTATTCCTTCACAAGGTTTTCTCTTACCTTCTGGTATGCTCCACCCCTCTTCCCTTTGTGCCTCTCATTGTCTTCTACTCTGCTACCTAGAGCATGGCGAGCTTCTTCCTAATTCCTATGTTAGACCTAATTTCTCTCTTCCTTTTTCCCAGTTTCTCCCTTGGTCGGTGTCATCATACTCCTCTTCTTCCATCTACTTTTTCTACGTGTTCACATCTTTTCATTTTTTGGACTTGTGGAACTTTTCCAGCTCGAGCATGGAGAGGTCGCCTCGCTTCTTCCCGCGCACGAGCGCCTGCGAGAGCGGCTTAGTATGCTTACCAAAATGCTGAAGACATGAGGAATCAGATCGTATACGTGAACAATCACACTATCAGTGTTGGTGGTATGAAATCGGAAGGCAGCAGGAGCGACGATGATCACGAAGTCTTCTACACACAGAATCTATTCTTCTTTGTAAGCGGCACTTCAATGGAGTAGTATAGAGTCTAGCCATTAGTGCGTCAAACGATGCTAACACTACAAAATACCCCCATACCAGGCAGATGGGCTGTCGCGACACCATTTTGTGGCGGCAGACAATTAGACGCCATGGCACACATGGTACCGGTGTATTCGGTACCATGGTTGGCGTCTGAGTTGCCGGTGCATCTTAATGTCGTGGTAGATGGATGGAGGAATTGTGATATTCGCCGCCCATTGCAAGTGCCTAACTACTAGTCTAATAGTGGAAAACAGTCAATTACATCCCGTTGACTGGTCTAGTATGTGTTGCTGACTTAGCTGGCCCACCACCAAGCCGATCCTTGTCTTCATATATGTCTCTCCTCTCCAAAACCTCCCTCGGACGAATCTTCAACTCGCGAGCAGAGGCAACGGAAACTATGGAGGCACCCGGTGATAGCTTCAGTGGACTTCAGGTAGAGAGCTCGACTATGAGATGTCGGTACGTGTGTCAATTATACTCCTTCCTTTTACAATTATATTTCACCACACTTTCCATTTTTTGATGGAGATTTGATTTGGGGATTTTTCAATCACACACACGGTTGTTTTTCTTTTGAAGATCCACCCCAATTTACCTATAGATATCTACGACCCGCATTGGAATGGAGCCGACTCGTAGATAGACTGGAGTTTCAAGTGCGTTTTCCCACCACGTCGCTATATGGTGTGCGGTAGGACGAGGCCGAAGGATACCGACCGCAAGTTCTACGCATGCATCCATGAGAGAACGGCCTACTATTTCGTTACATGGGTTGATGAAGAGCACAAATCGATAGTATTTTAGCGCACTTTAATTCATCTATGGTGCAAGGTCAAAGGGAATGAAGATTTTAACATGCCACGAGAAGATGTATGCAAGAAAAGACGTACTGAGAAGAAACATATAAGCTTGATTTAGGAGTAGTGCAACAATACTGTCAAATATATAATGTTGATGAGGAGTGAACTAAGCGACTTATTTGAGCATATGTAATAACTAATGGTGTCATTTACTCTATATATATTTGTGATTCCTACCAAAAATTGAATGTTGCTTTGCATCGAGTGCTTTACCAAATATGTAGTAACTAAATTTGTGTTGTTTAATGCCTCCTTTTTAGTTATAAGCTAAAAGATACAATAAGCCTAACAAGGCACTCGATATATCCCCACCAATCCACCATCCACCTCCAGCTCACGCACAACCCTAACATATTTCAGCAGATGAGACTCACTCTCGCCGAGCCTCCAACGTCTAGCCAGCGCATGAGATATTGAACAGATCTGTCCCTTGTGCCAATCCCCGTGAGATATTGAGGCAGATATGTCCCTTGTTCCACTCCTCGTGGGATATCAAGGAGGATCTGTCTCTCGGGCCCTTTCTTGTGAGATCTCGATTCAGGTTTGTCTATCTCGCCACCCATAAGATCTAGACATCCTCGACAGAAAATATGGTTAGGATCCTTCCACTAATCTAATTTTTGCGGGATGGTCGATTGGGATTTCAGTGCTTCTTTTACTGATTCAATCAATTGTACTTATTTGTAGGTTTGTTTGACGAGCATCGAAGATATGAAGCTCATTTTAGAAAGGTAAAACAAGCAGTTGAAGGAAGACATCAAGAAAATATAATCAGAGAAGGAAATCATAGAAGAAATCAAGATGCAGCTAGAGTTACAGCTGGCTAATATCCACTTTGCACATAAGAGAAATAAAGAAGAATAAATGTTAAAGATAAAGATAATTAGAAAACTTTTTCTAGAAAAGGCAACTGGTTTGCAACATGCAACCTCTTGCATTGTAATATTAGTAGTAATTGCGATAGTTAATTTAGGATCATGTAAATATATGCAATCTACTTTATTGTGTAAATAAATATTTTTTTATAGCTTAATGAGTATTTAATACATTCTGATAGTATGGAGAAATCATATTTGTTAATCACTAATTGTTATTAACTGTTGTGTCGCTGGAAGGTACCAAAGACTATAGAGTAACGTGTCGCACCTTGCGGTTACAAGGCATTAAAGTTGCACCATCTTCCATAAAGTAACAAGGCGCATCCTCTGCCGCATCGCGGAAGAGCTAGCTTGGCGAATCACGTTGTACCACGCCACGAAGACCGACGTCATTTCAGAATGCCCGACGCAGTTATCCCTAGCGGATTCTGTTGTCGCGCTAGCACAAGCATGGCCACTAAGGTTGTGCCTTGGTGTCCATAAGCGCTAGGGCCCGAGCTCCGTGTTTTAGTGTAAGTCAATGTTAATTTTTAGTTTAACAGTCTTTGTAACATGCGGTGTAGCGGTCTTTGGAATAAATAAGCGATTTTTGTTATCTTTGCTTACTATTAATATAACTCTCGTTTCGCGTCTTGTGGCGTAAAATATCTATGATTCTTTAATAGCAGACAACTTTTTAGCACATGTAATTATTTCTATGTCGCGCGTGTTGAAGATTTATTCCCTTCTTCTACCATGAGACTTCTGGCGGTATCTATCATGCACCCAAATATACATGTGTGTATGAAATCGTCCTACTCTATGGATGGATTGGTTAAGGACTATGATTACAAGCTGACATGTCAAACAAACACGAAATAATATTACTATAGTAGAATTCAGAATAGCTAGCGTAGAGCCTGAAATCATGATAGGCCATGTCGCGAACATAAGAGTTTCCATAAAAGAAACACGTAAACTTTCCGCCCAATTTTTTTCCTCTTGAATCATCGGTGTTTAACCTACCTGCATAGTCTTGGTCTACGAAATGATGTTTTACCTAGGAGGTGATCATAGGATTGAAGTTTGTCAGCCTTGCTTAGTTCGTCTACCTACGTAAGAGTCCTCATGCAATAACCGGTGCTGACTGAATCGTAGACTATATGCTTCAGAATACTATCATAGGATTTAGCGGCACAAACTCGGTTTTAAGCCATGCTGAGGCCCACTACATAAGAACATGACATCGTTACCCAGAAAGATCTATGACTTAGCATTCTAAAAACATATATTTTCTCTTGCACGTATATGTAGAATCATTCCATCATAAAGCGTTCTATCTAACGACCACACCTCGGGGGCGCAGAGAGAAGTCTAGTAAAGTATAATGACAAGAGGTGACCAATGTTGATTGATATCATTTATCTTTCATGAAAAGTCACATTTAAGTCGGTGAGACTTAACAAAAATACTATTTTTTTGTTTGAAGTGGAAAAAATAATAAATTTTGAGGAAAACGTTTCTTATACTAGGTTAAGAAATTCATAAAGTTATCAGGATATAATAAATAGGTAACTGTATCACCCTAACGATCTTGAACTAGTATGTTACTTGTACACCAAATCGATGACCAACTATTAAGTAGAAGTGGACTTAAGACATAGTGTTTTTATGGTATGGTTTCATTAGGCATGGTCATGGATGTGGGATCATCCACTCTCAATCTAAGTTAATGGTGTGTTCAAGGTAAATCGTAAATCATGGACTTCCCAGGGGGTTTAGTGTAGCACCTCGCTAAAACCACTACTAGAAAATCGCTTGATTGTTTACTATGTTGTGCATCATCATGACCACATGCTCATGTCATCTTGCCACATTGCATTTGAGCATCGTCATATCACCATGCATCTTTTGCCAAAAACTATTTTCTAAAAGTCACCTTTGTTTTCTAGACACCCCTTCTTTATTTCAAACGATAAACCTCGGTCTTATCCAAAACTTTATTTGTCTAAAAACTACTTACCAATTTTTTTTAAATTAAAACAAATAAATAAATCTATTTTGTACCCGGACCCTAGACCTAAACCGGCTAGGCCCAAAGGCCAAGCTAGTTGGACCCAACCCTAGCTACACTCCGCAGCAAACCCTAACCCACCGCACCCCACCTACCACCTACCACCATGGCCGCTCGTACCCTGTCACGCTACACAGCAGCATGTCCGCGTCGCACTAGACCCAACTCGCCAGCCGCACACACACCCACACTGCAGCAGCAGTAGCGTGCTACCTACTGCCAGCGACCACCCACCCGCGGTCAACCTGGCCCTCACCCTGTCGTGCGGACCCACCATGTCCTGACCCGCACAGGAACCTCGCCTAGCCCCAATCGATCCCCTTGTCAGCTCGCGTACGTCGCACGCGATGCTGCCCTGCTGTCTACCGACACCCTGACCCCACCCTTCGTCCTGACGCGGTCTCAACGCGACACCCCGCTCCCCTTTGTTCCCAGCGGCCCAACCTCGATCCCGTCTTCCTCCTTCGATACCACCTACCCCCACTGCTCCTCCACCTCGTTCGGCCTGCGCCCTGCGGAGCCATAGCCGCCGTCGAGCCAGGGCCGTCACCTCCTCTGCGAGCCGTGGGAGAATCGCCAGTGCCACGGCAGAGGGCCTCCGCGAGCCGCTTCCGCCGCCCTACCTCACCTCCGTGTCGCTCGTGCGCGTCCCCGACCTCCGGCCGCCTGAGCTCGCCCCCAACCTACGCCTCTGTGATCCCTCGTTGTGGTGCCGCCCGGCGTCATCCACCCTTGTTTCCCCCGCATCCCCAGCAGGAACCGCTGTCGTGATTTCCTCGCTGGCCTCCTCGTCTGCAGACAAGCTCATCCACCTCCTCATCGCCCGGCCCCGCATCCAAGCGTCTGCCACTCCTGGCCGCTGCCCTGTGTCGCTCCCTGCCGCCAGGATGAACCTCACCTGAGCCCACCGCTAGCAACGCCCTCCACCGCCTCATCTCGCCGCGAGCTCCTCTATATCGTGCGCCTCGGCGTGTTCCCCCTTCTGTTATTCGATCTGTCTGGTAGGAGCTGTAGTACCGTGTGCCCCTATTGGTTATCGCTGTGAGATGCATTGTTGTATCCATGTTTGTTTGTAACCGGTGCTTCAACTACTATTGTTGCCTGCTCCTTGCTCAGATCTCGGTGGTAGAGTTGTATGCCTACCGATGTGAGGTGCTGCGCGTGGAACTCGAGAACCGGCGGTACCCGAAGATCGACACCGGACTGGATCGTCAAGACCCCGGATCTGCAGATCCGAAGAGCAATCCCCGAAGTCCGATCCCGTCGAGACCCTTGACCCAAAGACCCCGGAACACCTCAAGTTCACCTTCACGGCATCCGAAGGCCGTTGATCGAAGACTGATCCCCCGGATCCGAAGCCCGATCCCTCGAAAACCCAAGATCGCCAAACCCCGATGTGTGATCCCCTATCCGAGACCCATTTTTTTATAATAAATGATATCTACCTGTTGCATACAATTGTTTATGAATGCATTCATATCATGTGGTTTGGGGGTATTTTTTCGACTCACCTAGTAATTAAATATGGAGACTATATGCGGGCTATTCTAGTCTTATGTATGTCGCCTCCATTTAAATTTGTGTAAAGAACCGATGCCATGTTTTGCCTTATTAATATAACATTTAAATTGCGGGGTATCTAAATAACTTGAACCTTCTAATTATTTGTCGGGACCACGGTTCCGCTTAATATGGACTAATTGCACCGCATCTTTGCCATGCCATGCATCATATCATAATCATGCCGGATCTTCTGTAGTAGTATTAAATAGTGTATCCGGTGTTTCTTTTAGTGCTTTGCTTCTTCGCGGATTAGGCCGTTGAGTTGATGTGAGCTTCGACAAGTTCTTCGGATGTATCTTCGGCATTGTTTCCCAGGCGAGCAATCTCCCCTTCCTACCTTTTTTACATTTATAGTCTTTACTTCCTCCTGTTGATCTATTGCTATCCGTGTTGCGATGCTTTAGTTTCCGTGCACCATTTATATTCCCTGCAGCCTCTATATTGCCTTGGACACATACTATTACCTATTGTTCGATAGATAGTCGGCCTTGTGTGTCGTAGTTGCTTGCTCAAGTGTTGCGTCGCGTTGTTGTTGTTCCACCGTTGTTGGGAGGTTGGCACATGCTAAATGATGGAGATGCTTAATGGTGGAGATGATCATGACTTTAAATACAACTGTTAAAATGCTAGGAATAGATATAATTAATGCAGAGGCATTGGTGGTCAATAGATACTATTTGGTTTTTAACCGCTCACTTGTGTCCCGTAGGCCCCGAGTACTTGATACCTGTTCCTTGACTATCGCACTATCCACATATGGGACCATGAATCCCTTTAGCCAGAGCTCGACTCATTTCTTATTTCTTGGGGCCACAAACTAGTTTGGGGTTTTATTATTATTCTGTACTTATGCCATGCTTTGCTGCTTTATTTATCATTGTGCGTGGAGCACCTGTATAGTTTTGAATCGTGACACGTTTTCGCTGTATCGACAAGCCCAGTCACACTTTTGGGTTCCCAGTCGTTTACCGCCGTCTACACAAACCCTGGGTCCATCTTGGAGCCGACCAACTTCGTCGCGGGTAGCTTAGTGGGGTGGTCCCCTGAAATCTTTTATGAATCCTGTGATTGCTTTGTCGTGAAAGCCTCGTTGGGTTTTGATTTGGTTTTTCCGAGGTTGATCGTGTGTGTGTTGCTATTTGTGCACCCCTGCAGGGTAAATCTTTCTGAAAGCCGTGCCCGCGGTTATGGACGACTTGGAGCACAGTATCTCGACCATAGACAAGCATAACTAAAGTACTGCTATAAATTTGACTTAATATGTGACTAGTAATCAGCTTCACTACAATGCAATGGATGATAAAAGTGCCATGTTATACCTGCCTAGTAAGTATCACAACTCCAGTGGAATGAAATAAAAGTGCCAACAACTGCTGGGTTTGGGATGTCACATGCTAATTGTATCTGACTAGTAAGTACTGCAACTACAACTGAATGGTTAACTAAAACTGCCGACTACTTATGCTATCAGGATGACTCATGCTATCTATATCTGACTAGTAAGTGCTGCAACTATAATGGAATGAATAAAACTGCCAATTGTGTGAGTTCCTCGGTTTGACTTCCTCGTTTGGTTTCGAGGAGGAAATACCAGGATGGGTATGATTGGTGTTAGTATTAGGTTGGTCCTGAATAGGTCTCTCTTATCCCTCTCTAATAGCCGACAGTTGCATCGAGTCTCGATAGGTTGTTTAGTGCATGCGGCGCTGCCGCATCAGTCCACCATACCTATGTAGGCGAGACCACCGAATTCTAGCCTAGCCATGTACTGGCCTCAGTACTAATGCTCCTCTTTTTCCGTTGCCCTTTGTCGGCACCCCTTTTGTTTTAGCAGGTTTGAGATCGACGTTGTTAGCAGAGTTACCCTTCCGGCTTGGCCTGGGCAGGGTTATGGACACCATTGGTTATTCTTCAGGGCTCTTAGCCAAATTTGCATCTTATTCGTACTCTGATGTTGTATCATTTTTTCGATGATTTGGATCTTTGTATTGTATATCTGTATTGTTGACTCATGGAGTTGTTGTTGTATATATATGTTCGGTGGGTTCCATCGTGGACTAATGTGTAATGGTATTACTTTGTTTTCCACCCGCATGCAAGTGCCTGGTGGGCGTCCTTGAATCGTTTATATGCGGGTTTGGTGGGAAGCGCTAAAGTCTACATAGGGCCGATTCGAGGGTGTTACAAAGTTGTATCAGAGCTTAGCAGTTGTGATACCCCACTGGTCCGGCCTGTAGGATAACCTAGCTAACGAACGAAGTAGAGTGTCAAAACTATTTTTGAAAAATCGGTTGGATATATCTGATTAGATCTGCTTTTACTCCTTACCTCTATGCTCTTCTCATCTTACCTTTGCGTGTTTCAAATCTGCTCTCCCATCTTTTCTTCTAGTATAGGAATTCTCGTCGTTGGGTTTCTGTCGTACCTTTAGGGCTTCGATTCCTTTTGCAATGGTGTTTCCACATCCGGTCTTTGTGTTATCTGAGTACCCTTCATCTGTTGTACTTTTTGGTGGATCAAACTCCACTGAAATCATTCTTTGTATCTTCCGGTGTTTTTCAACGTGACGACATCATCTACGCTAGATCCGATGAAGATATGTATCAATCCTTTGTTTGTGAACATCACTTGTGAAGATCTACAGTCTAAATTCTAAGAATGGGTTGCACGATTTTCTACTGTATGTGCGGAGTAATAGTTTGGGTACGTGCTGGATTGGCCCTCATGCTGACTACTCATTCTAATCGCTCTTGTACATTGCAGTGGATAAAGTGTACCTTTTATCTCCTTTTATCGAAGTTAGAGGTGGCTTTATCTTTTGATACCTTTAACTTCGTCCTTTGTTCTCTGGAGTGTTCCCTCGACGAACGTGAGCAACGACCCCTTGTTGGTGGTGTCGCCAATTTCAAGACGGAGAAGGAATGTTGTTAGTGGTGTCACGAGAATCTACACTAAGCGAGAAGACTTAGATCGTCGGTGTTCTTCCCCGTACCATGAGGCGGATCTCGAGGGCGAGATCCATTGTTAGTGGTGTCGAATGTAGCACCCCGCTAAAACCACTACTAGAAAATCGCTTGATTGTTTACTATGGTGTGCATCATCATGACCACATGCTCATGTCATCTTGCCACATTGCATTTGAGCATCGTCATATCACCATGCATATTTTGCCAAAAACTATTTTCTAAAAGCCACCTTTGTTTTCTAGACACCCCTTATTTATTTCAAACGATAAACCTCAGTCTTATCTAAATCTTTATTTGTCTAAAAACTACTTACCAAAAATCTTTTTAAATTAAAACAAATAAATAAAACTATTTTGTACCCAGACCCTAGACCTGAACCGGCTAGGCCCAAAGGCCCAGCTGGTTGGACCCAACCCTAGCTACACTCCGCAGCAAACCCTAACCCACCGCACCCCACCTACCACCTACCACCATGGCCGCTCGCACCCTGGCATGCTACACAGCGGCACGTCCGCGTCGCACTAGACCCAACCCGCCAGCCGCACACACACCTGCGCTGCAGCAACAGTAGCATGCTACCTACCGCTAGTGACCACCCACCCGCGGTCAACCTGGCCCTCACCCTGCCGCGCGGACCCACCATGTCCTGGCCCGCACGGGAACCTCCCCTAGCCCCGATCGATCCCCTCGCCCACTCGCGTACGTCGCACGCGATGCCGTCCTGCTGTCTACCGACACCCCGACCCCACCCTTCGTCATGACGCGGTCTCAACGCGACGCCCCGCTCCCCTTTGTTCCTAGTGCCCCAACCTCGACCCCGTCTTACTCCCTCGATCCCACCTACCCCCACCGCTCCTCCACCTTGTTCGGCATGCGCCCTGTAGAGCCGTAGCCGCCGTCGAGCAAGGGCCGCCACCTCCTCTGCGAGCCGCGGTAGCACCGCCAGTGCCACGGCAGAGGGCCTCCGCGAGCCGCTTCCGCCGGCCTACCTCACCTCCACGCCGCTCGTGCGAGTCCTTGACCTCCGGCCGCCCGAGCTCGCCCCAACCTCCGCCTCTGTGTTGCCTCGTTGTGGGGCCGCCCGGCGTCGTCCACCCCTGTTTCCCCCGCATCCCCAGCAGGAACTGCCGCCGTGTTTTCCTCGCTGGCCTCCTCCTCTGCAGACAAGCTCCTCCGCCTCCTCATCCCCCGACCCCGCGTCCAAGCGTCTGCCGCGCCTGGTCGCTGCCCCGTGTCGCTCCCCGCCGCCAGGATGAACCTCGCCCGAGGCCACCACTAGCGACGCCCTCCACCACCCCATCTCACCGCGTGCTCCTCTGCATCGTGCGCCTCCGCGTGTTCCCAATTATGTTATTCAATCTGTCTGGTAAGAGCTGCAGTACCGTGTGCCCCCTAGTGGTTATCACTGTGAGATGCACTGTTGTATCCATGTTTGTTTGTAACCGGTGCTTCAACTATTGTTGTTGCCTGCTCCTTGCACGGATCTCGGTGGTGAAGTTGTATGCTACCGATGTGAGGTGCTACGCGTGGAACTCGAGAACCCGCGGTACCCGAAGATCGACACCGGACTGGATCGTCAAGAACTTGGATCTGCAGATCCGTAGACCAAGCCCCGAAGACCGATCCCATCGAGACCCTCGACCCAAAGACCCCGGAACACCTCGAGTTCACCTTCACGACATCCGAAGGCCGTTGATCAAAGACTGATCCCCCGGATCCGAAGCCTGATCCGTCGAAAGCCCAAGATCGCCGAACCCCGATGTGTGATCCCCTATCCGAGACCCATATTTTTATAATAAATGATATCTACCTGTTGCATACAATTGTTCATGAATGCATTCATATCATGTGGTTTGGGGGTATTTTGTCGACTCACCTAATAATAAAATATGGAGACTATTTGCGGGATATTCTAGTCTTATATATATCGCCTCCATTTAAATTTGTGTAGAGAACCGATGCCATGTTTTGCCTTATTAATACAACATTTAAATTGCGGGGTATCTAAATAACTTGAACCTTCTAATTATTTGTCGGGACCCCGGTTCCACTTAATATGGAGTAATTGCACCACATCTTTGCCATGCCATGCATCATATCATAATCATGTCGGATCTTCTGTAGTAGTACTAAATAGTGTATCTGGTGTTTCTTTTAGTGCTTTGCTTCTTCATGGATTATGCCATTGAGTTGATGTGAGCCTCGACAAGTTCTTCGGATGTATCTTCGGCAGTGTTTCCTAGGCGAGCAATCTCCCCCTTTCTACCTATTTTACATTTATAGTCTTTACTTCCTCCTATTGATCTACTGCTATTCGTATTGTGATGCTTTAGTTTCCGTGCACCATTTATATTCCCTGCAGCCTCTATATTCCCTTGGACACATCCTATTGCCTATTGTTTGATAGATAGTCAGCCTTGCGTGTCGTAGTTGCTTGCTCAAGTGCTGCGTCGTGTTGTTGTTGTTCCACCGTTATTAGGAGGTTGGCACATGCTAAATGGTGGAGATGCTTAATGGTGGAGATGATCATGACTTTAAATACAACTGTTCAAATGCTGGGAATAGATATAATTAATGCAGAGGCACCGGTGGGCAATAGATAGTATTTGGTTTTTAACCGCTCACTTGTGTCCTGTAGGCCCCGAGTACTTGATACCTGTTCCTTGACTATTGCACTATCCGCATGTGGGACCATGAATCCCTTTAGCCAGAGATTGATTCATTTCTTATTTCTTGGGGCCACAAACTAGTTTGGGGTTTTATTACTATCCTGTGCTTATGCCATGCTTTACTGCTTTATTTACGATTGTGCGTGGAGCACATGTACTGTTTTGGATCGTCACACGTTTTCGCTGTATCGACAAATCCTGGGTCCGTCTCGGAGCCGGCCAGTTTTGTCGCGGGTAGCTTAGTGGGGTGGCCCCCTGAAATCTTTTATGAATCCTATGATTGCTTTGTCGTGAAAGCCTCGTTGGGTTTTGATTTGGTTTTTCCGAGGTTGATCGTGTGTGTGTTGCTATTTGTGCACCCCTGCAGGGTAAATCTTTCTGAAAGTTGTGTCCGCGGTTATGGACGACTTGGAGCACAGTATCTCGACCATAGACAAGCATAACTAAAGTAGTGCTATAAATTTGACTTAATATGTGACTAGTAATCAGCTTCACTACAATGCAATGGATAATAAAAGTGTCAACAACTAGTGGAACTGGGGTGTATCGTGTCATGTTATACCTTCCTAGTAAGTATCGCAACTCCAATGGAATGAAATAAAAGTGCCAACAACTGCTGGGTTTGGGATGTCACATGCTAATTGTATCTGACTAGTAAGTACTGCAACTACAACTGAATGGTTAACTAAAACTGCCCACTAGTTATGCTATCAGGATGACTCATGCTATCTATATCTGACTAGTAAGTGCTGCAACTATAATGGAATGAATAAAACTACCAACTGTGTGAGTTCCTCGGTTTGACTTCCTCGTTTGGTTTCGAGGAGGAAATACCAGGATAGGTATGATTGGTGTTAGTATCAGGTTGGTCCTGAATAGGTCTCTCTTATCCCTCTGTAATAGCCGATAGTTGCATCGAGTCTCTATAGGTTGTTTAGTGCATGCTGCCCTGCCGTATCAGTCCACCATACCTATGTAGGCGAGAGCCGCCGAATTCTAGCCTCGCCGTGTACTGGCCTCAGTACTGACGCTCCTCTTTTTCCGTTGCCCTTTGTCGGCACCCCTTTTGTTTTAGCAGGTTTGAGATCGACGTTGTTAGCAGGGTTACCCTTCCGGCTTGTCCTGGGCAGGGTTATGGACACCATTGGTTATTCTTCAGGGCTCTTAGCCCCATTTGCATCTTATTCGTACTCTGATGTTGTATCATTTTCGAGGTGATTCGGATCTTTGTACTGTATATCTGTATTCTTGACTCATGGAGTCGTTGTTGTATATATATGTTCTGTGGGTTCCATCATGGACTAATGTGTAATGGTATTACTTCGTTTTCCACCCGCATCTAAGTGCCTGGTGGGCATCCTTGAATCGTTTCTATGCGGGTTTGGCGGGAAGCACTAAAATCTACACAGGGCCGATTCGAGGGTGTTACATTTAGGATTTCAAATACTAAATCAACAATAATTATTTAGATAATACCACAAGCTATGGTTATGCTCCTAGGTTTATGATATATGGATCTCCTCCTCCAGGAGCATAATATCACTAAGTGGTAACAAATCAGTTGAGTTGAAGGGTGATGATGTCAAATGGTGACTTATTTTGACAACATAATTTTAAGCTTAGGGTTTACCATTGGTATAACTCAAGGTTCATGAGTTGTTTACTACCATGATCATAAAGACAAGATTGACCTTATTTATGATAGCATAAATATATGACTTTAATAATTAGTTACCGGTTTAAGTATTTAGATGAAGTTGAGAATTTATATCATTGCTTAAAGTAATAGTTTTATAAGAAGCTTTACTTCTCATAGTTTTTAATGAATCATTAGATTCAATTGTGCATAATAATGATATCAAATTAATGGTTGAAGTTATTTATAATTAATTATTAATAGTTTACCCAATTCCTTTAATAATTAATAGTTTTATTTATAGCTTTACTTCTCATACTTGTTGTATTTTACCCAAATCATTAAAGTAAAAGTAATTTCATAATTAATTAAAATGATTTAAAGTATTAAACACACTTTATTTACAATTATAAAAAAAGAATAGCATTTCTTCATAGAAATAAATTACATATGGTTCGAGTAAAGCTAAAAGGATTTTTGATTTATAGGTGATAAAATAAAATACATTCCTATTCTTTTAATACAAGAAAGGAATTGTAACACCCCGGTTTGAGTTAATCCTTCATTTGTGTTGTTTGTGCATTCATGAGCATCTTCTTTTAAATTGTATGCAAAATAAATAAAGCAAAACCCTAGCTATTTTTTGTTGGAGATATGCCCTAGAGGCAATAATAAATATAGTTATTATTATATATCTTTGTGTTTATGATAAATGTTTGCATTCATGCTATAATAGTATTAACAAGGAAACCATTAATACTTGTGTGATTTGTAAACTTAATTTGAAAGTCCCTAGTATAGCCTCTATACTTCACTAGCTTGTTGGTTGATTGATGATGTGGTTTCTTTGTCATGAACATTGAGATGTTATCAACAACAAGATCATATCGTTAGGAGAATGATATGGTGGACATACTCCTATAGACAAGCGTAGCATAAAGATCAAGTCATTTCAATAGTTCAATTGCTATATGCTTTCTGATACATAGTAACCTAATTCCTTCGACCATGAGATCATGCATATCACCTTTACTGGATGGATGCTTTGATGTCATCAAACACCACACCGTAACAGGGTGGCTATAAAGGTGGCATTGAGTGTTCGGAAAGTATTGGTTGAAACACATGGATCAAGAGTGGGATTTGTCCATCCACATGACGGATAGATATTCTCTGGGCCCTCTCGGTGAAATGTCATCCAATTAGCTTGCAAGCATGTGACTTGGTCACAAGGGATCACATATCACGGGAACGAGAAAAGAGTACTTATCAGTAACGAGGATGAACTAGGTATGCAGAGATACCGACGATCATAACCTCGGATAAGTAACATATCGTGAGACAAAGGGAAATTGGTATCGTATGTAAGTGGTTCATTCGATCGCAAAGTAATCGTAGAAATATGTGGGAGCCATATGAATTTCCAGATTCCTCTATTGGTTATTGTTCGGAGAAGTGTCTCGATCATGTCCGCATAATTCACGAACCGTAGGGAGACACACTTAAGGATTCGGCGTTGTTTGAGTAGTTATGGTATTATGAGAAAGAGACCGAATGTTGTTCGGAGTCTCGGATGGGATCCGGGATATCACGAGGTGATCCGGAATGGTCCGGAGAATAAGATTCATATAAGGAAAGTTCCGTTTCGGAGTTGGGGAATGGTTCCGGTGTTTTCATCGGGAACATTCTAGAAGGTCCCGGAATGTCCGGCACTCCGGAGGGGGAAGGGTACATGAGTGTGTCATTGCATATTGGAATGATTGCATCATGTACTAAGTATTCTTGCTGTCCCAAATAAAGGATTTATTTAAATCCTAAATTGAAAAGTCAAACGGCTAGTTTGAAAGTCAAACGGCAGTTTTGGGAAGTGGGAAAAGAGGAGGAGAGGTGGAGGCCGAGTTGGAGGAGGGTTCCTCCCCTTGGCCGGCGCACCTCCCTAGGCCGAGTTGGGGAGGAACTCCTCCCCTTGGCCGGCCAGCCCTCCCACCTATATAAGGAGGGGCAGGGCTCCCCTCCTAGACACACAAGTTTCCTATCCTCTAAACTAAACCCTAGATCTAGACCCCGGTTTAGAGCTATTCGGTTTAGAGCCTTCTAATTGGTTTAGAGCCTTCTAATTGGTGTGTCTAATTACTAGACCACTAATAGCCTCTCTCATAAGCTCCACCATACTCGCACCGGCTTAAGGCGAAGCCCTGCGGGATTTCCCCTCTACCTCCGGTACCACGCCGTTGTGCTGCCGGAATCACGAGGAGAGTGCTACAACCTCCGCTGCCTGCTGGAACAAGGGAGAGGAAGGTCTTCGTCGAGTACCGAACGTGTGACCGACTGCGGGAGCGCTGCGGGAACGCGGCGCCGGAAGGATCGTCTGCGTGATCTTGAGATCGGAAAGAGTACGACTACATCACCCACGAGAATCTGCTCTCGTTAAACACTTTGGAATCTTCGAGGGTGAGTTATTCCATCGACTCGTTGCTACAATCTAGTAGATAGATCTTGGCTTGTTTGTTTGTATGCGATAGAAAATTTTTGTTTTCCATGCTACGAACCCCTACAATGGTATCAGAGCCGTGTCTATATGTAGATCTGTTGCACGAGTAGAACACAATGGTCATTGTGGGCGTTGATGCTTTTATTGTAGATTGCTTTTTGTGTACTTTGCATCTTGCGGTATGTTGGGATGAAGCGGCCCGGGCTAACCTTACATGACATCGTTCATGAGACTTGCTCCACGCTTGACATGCAACTCATTTTGCATAAGTGGCTTTGCGGGTGCCTGTTTCTCCTAGCATAGTAAAGATCCAATTTACAACGGGTGATCAACAATGCTAGTATCAATGTTGTGGTTATTGTTCGTAAGTTAGAACGACACTTATGGAAAGCCCCAAACCACGTAAAATATGCAAAGAAAGTAGAAGCGTCTAACTTTGTTTTGCAGGGGTGTGCAGTGATGTGATATGGCCATGATTGTGATTATATTTGATGTATGCAATGTTCCTTATTGTAAGTTGGCAACCGGCAGGAGCCATATGGTTGTCTTTAATTTCTGTTAAGACCTGCGTGTCTATTCAAAATAGTTGTAATAGTTGAAGCTGGTGGACGACAACCATGGAGAAGCGTCATTGACCTTGATGCTATGCCGGTGATGATGGAGATCATATTCGTGCTTGAAGATGGAGATCGGAAGCACAAAGAAGAAAGGCCATATCATATCACATATTATGAATTGCATGTGATGTTAATCCTTTATGCATCTTGTATTGCTTAGTAGACGACGGTAGCATTATAAGATGATCCCTCATGCACATAAATTTCAAGTTCTAAAGTGTTCACCCTTAGTATGCACCGTTGCCAAAGCTTGCTGCTTCGAAGCACCACGTGATGATCGGGTGTCTTTGATTCCGCGGGTGAATACAACGTAAGCAAGCCAGATTTGCTTATGCGGTAGCTAAGGTTTGATCTTGACGAGCCTAGCATGTACAGACATGGCCTCAGGAACACGGATCGCCGAAAGGCAAAGCATGAATCATATAGTAGATATGATGAACATGATGATTGTTCGCCATTGAAACTATATCAACTCTCGTGATGATCGGTGTTGATGTAGTGGATTTGGTTCGTGTGATCACTAAAACAATGTGAGGGATGTTGTTTTGAGTGGGAGTTCACCTAGTTTAATTTCATTAATTAATTTGAACTCAATTTGTCATAAACTTAGTCTAAACTATTGCAAATATGTTGTAGATCAATGGCAGCCCCTACCATCAATTTTAATGCGTTCCTAGAGAAAGAAAAGTTGAAAAATAATGGAAGCAACTTCGCGGATTGGTTCCGCAATTTGAGGATTGTCCTCACAGCTGGTAATTTGACCTATGTGCTGGATGCACCGCTAGGTGACCCACCTGCAGCTGATGCTACCGATGAAGTAAAGAATGTTTACCTTGCTCGGAAGAATCAGTACTCCATAGTTCAGTGTGCTATCTTGTATGGTTTAGAATCGGAGCTTCAGAAAAGGTTTGAAGAGTCAGATCCATATGATATTGTCGAGGATCTCAAATTAATCTTTGAGACTCATGCGGCAATTGAAAGTTATGAAGCTTCTGAAAAGTTCTTTAACTGCAAGATGGAAGAGGGTAGCTCCGTCAGTGAGCATGTGCTTAAGATGTCTGGGCACGCAAATAAACTTCAAAGTTTGGGTATAGTGATTCCTAATACTTTGGGAGTTTATCGCATCCTCCAATCACTACCACCAAGTTACAAGAACTTTGTGATGAACTACAACATGCAGAACATGAACAAAGAGTTGCCAGAACTATTTGCTATGTTAAAATCTGCAGAAGTGGAGATCAAGAAAGAGCACCAAGTGTTGATGGTCAATAAGACCACCAAATTCAAGAAAGGCAAGTCTAAGCAAAAGGGACACTTCAAGAAGGGTGGTAAGAAAGTTACCACGCCGACGAAGAAGACCAAGGCTGGACCTAAACCTGAAACTGAGTGCTTTTACTGCAAGGGAGAAGGTCACTGGAAGCGGAATTGCCCAAGGTACTTGGCGGATTTGAAGAACGGCAACATCAAGAAGAAAGGTATATCTGATATACATGTTATTGATGTGTATCTCACTAGTACTCGTAGTAGTGCCTGGGTATTTGATACTGGTTCGGTTGCTCATATTTGTAACTCGAAACAGGAGCTGCAGAATAAACGGAAGCTAGTGAAGAACGAGGTGACGATGCGCGTAGGAAACGGATCAAAGGTTGATGTGATCGCGGTCGGCACGCTACCTCTTCATCTACCATCGGGATTAGTTTTATACTTAAATAATTGTTATTTGGTGCCTGCATTAAGCATGAACATTATATCAGGATCTTGTTTATTGCGAGACAGTTACTTGTTTAAATCCGAGAATAATGGTTGTTCGATTTATATGAGTAATGTGTTTTATGCACATGCACCTTTGATAGATGGTCTATTCATATTGAATCTCGATAGTAGAAATACACATATTAATAACATTAAGGCTAAACGTTTGAAATCAAGCGATAATTTGACCTATATGTGGCACTGTCGTCTTGGTCACATTGGAGTGAAGCGTATGAAGAAACTCCATTCCGATGGACTTCTTGAATCACTTGATTTTGAATCACTTGAAAGATGCGAGGCATGTCTGATGGGTAAAATGACTAAGACTCCATTTTCTGGTATGATGGAGCGAGCTACAGACTTATTGGAAATCATACATACCGATGTGTGTGGTCCAATGAGTGTAGCATCGCGCAGTGGTTATCGTTATATTCTTACCTTCACGGATGATTTGAGTAGATATGGGTATATCTATTTCATGAAACATAAGTCCGAAACTTTCGAGAAGTTTAAGGAGTTTCAAGGTGAGGTAGAGAATCAACGTAACAAAAAGATTAAATTTCTACGTTCTGATCGTGGAGGTGAATATCTAAGTTACGAGTTTGGCAAGCATTTGAAGAAATGCGGAATACTTTCACAATTGACACCGCCGGGAACACCACAGCGTAATGGTGTGTCTGAACGTCGTAATCGAACTCTCTTAGATATGGTTCGTTCTATGATGTCACTTACAGATTTACCACTATCATTTTGGGGTTATGCATTAGAAACAGCCGCAATCACTTTAAATAGGGCACCGTCTAAATCCGTTGAAACGACACCGTATGAATTATGGTTTGGGAAGAAACCTAAATTGTCGTTCCTTAAAGTTTGGGGATGCGAAGCCTATGTAAAGAAGTTACAGCCGGACAAGCTTGAACCCAAAGCGGAAAAATGCGTCTTCATAGGATACCCAAAGGAAACTATTGGGTATACCTTCTATCATAGATCCGAAGGCAAAATCTTCGTTGCCAAGAATGGATCCTTTCTAGAGAAGGAATTTCTCTCGAAAGAAGTGACTGGAAGGAAAGTAGAACTCGACGAGGTTGTCGAACCTTCTCTCGAAATTACGAGTAGCGTAGCACCGGAAGAAGTTCCTGTGATGCCTGCACCAATAAGAGAGGAAGCTAATGATAGTGATCATGAAACTTCGGTTGAAGTTACTACAGAGCCTCGGAGGTCAACGAGAACTCGTACCACTCCAGATTGGTATGATTCCGTTATGAATGTCATGTTGGTGGACAACACCGATGACCCCGAGACATATGAGGAAGCGATGATGAGCCCAGATTCCAATAAATGGCAAGAAGCCATGAAATCCGAGATTGGATCCATGTACGAAAACCAAGTATGGACTTTGGTGGACTTACCGGATGGCCGGAAGGCTGTCGAGAACAAATGGATTTTCAAGAAGAAAACAGATGCTGATGGTAATGTTACTGTCTATAAAGCTCGACTTGTCGCAAAAGGGTTTCGACAAATTCAAGGAGTTGACTACGATGAGACTTTCTCACCGGTAGCAAAGCTAAAGTCTGTGAGGATTATGTTAGCAATCGCTGCATATTATGATTATGAGATATGGCAGATGGATGTCAAAACAGCATTCCTCAATGGAGACATTGATGAAGAGTTGTATATGATACAACCCAAAGGTTTTGTCGATCCTAAAGATGCTAACAAGGTATGCAAGCTTCAACGGTCCATCTATGGATTGAAGCAAGCATCACGAAGTTGGAATCAACGTTTTGATAAGGTAATCAAAAGTTTTGGTTTTATACAAACTTATGGAGAAGCTTGTATTTACAAGAAAGTGAGTGGGAGCTCTGTAGCATTCTTAATACTGTATGTGGATGACATATTGTTGATTGGGAATGATGTAGACCTTCTTAATAGTGTCAAAGAGTATTTGAATAATAGTTTTTCAATGAAGGATCTTGGCGAAGCAGCTTACATATTAGGCATAAAGATTTATAGAGATAGATTGAAACGCCAAATATCATTGTCACAAAGTACATATTTGGACAAAGTTCTAAAGAGGTTTGGAATGGAAGATAGCAAGAAAGGGTTCTTGCCCATGTTGCCCAATACGACCTTGAGTAAAACTCAAAGTCCGACATCGGCAGAAGATAGAGAAAGAATGAGTAAGACTCCCTATGCCTCAGCCATAGGATCTCTAATGTATGCCATGCTATGTACTAGACCCGACATTGCATATGCTGTTAGTTTAACTAGCAGATATCAAAGTGATCCAGGAGTGGATCATTGGACAGCGGTCAAAAACATCCTTAAGTACTTGAGAAGAACTAAGGATATGGTTCTTTCTTATGGAGGTGATGAACAGCTCGTTGTTAATGGTTACACCGATGCTAGTTGGAACACCGATCCGGATGATTCTAAATCACAATCTGGATACGTATTTATTTTGAATGGTGCAGCAGTTAGCTGGAGGAGTGCAAAGCAAAGCGTTGTGGCGAGATCTTCAACTGAATCGGAATACATGGCTGCTTCGGAGGCTTCACAAGAAGCGATATGGATGAAAGAGTTCATTACAGAGCTGAGTGTGGTTCCAAGTGCGCTGGACCCAATGTCTATCTACTGTGATAACATGGGCGCCATAGCCAATGCGCAAGAACCAAGGTCACACAAGAAGCTGAAGCATATCAAGCTGCGTTTCCACGCTATTCGAGAACATATCCAGGATGGGGATATAAAGATTTGCAAAGTACACACAGATCTGAATGTGGCGGATCCGTTGACTAAACCTCTCCCGAGGGCAAAACATGACCAACACCAAACTGCCATGGGTGTTCGGTATATTACCATGTAATCTAGATTAGATGACTCTAGTGCAAGTGGGAGACTGTTGGAGATATGCCCTAGAGGCAATAATAAATATAGTTATTATTATATATCTTTGTGTTTATGATAAATGTTTGCATTCATGCTATAATAGTATTAACAAGGAAACCATTAATACTTGTGTGATTTGTAAACTTAATTTGAAAGTCCCTAGTATAGCCTCTATACTTCACTAGCTTGTTGGTTGATTGATGATGTGGTTTCTTTGTCATGAACATTGAGATGTTATCAACAACAAGATCATATCGTTAGGAGAATGATATGGTGGACATACTCCTATAGACAAGCGTAGCATAAAGATCAAGTCATTTCAATAGTTCAATTGCTATATGCTTTCTGATACATAGTAACCTAATTCCTTCGACCATGAGATCATGCATATCACCTTTACTGGATGGATGCTTTGATGTCATCAAACACCACACCGTAACAGGGTGGCTATAAAGGTGGCATTGAGTGTTCGGAAAGTATTGGTTGAAACACATGGATCAAGAGTGGGATTTGTCCATCCACATGACGGATAGATATTCTCTGGGCCCTCTCGGTGAAATGTCATCCAATTAGCTTGCAAGCATGTGACTTGGTCACAAGGGATCACATATCACGGGAACGAGAAAAGAGTACTTATCAGTAACGAGGATGAACTAGGTATGCAGAGATACCGACGATCATAACCTCGGATAAGTAACATATCGTGAGACAAAGGGAAATTGGTATCGTATGTAAGTGGTTCATTCGATCGCAAAGTAATCGTAGAAATATGTGGGAGCCATATGAATTTCCAGATTCCTCTATTGGTTATTGTTCGGAGAAGTGTCTCGATCATGTCCGCATAATTCACGAACCGTAGGGAGACACACTTAAGGATTCGGCGTTGTTTGAGTAGTTATGGTATTATGAGAAAGAGACCGAATGTTGTTCGGAGTCTCGGATGGGATCCGGGATATCACGAGGTGATCCGGAATGGTCCGGAGAATAAGATTCATATAAGGAAAGTTCCGTTTCGGAGTTGGGGAATGGTTCCGGTGTTTTCATCGGGAACATTCTAGAAGGTCCCGGAATGTCCGGCACTCCGGAGGGGGAAGGGTACATGAGTGTGTCATTGCATATTGGAATGATTGCATCATGTACTAAGTATTCTTGCTGTCCCAAATAAAGGATTTATTTAAATCCTAAATTGAAAAGTCAAACGGCTAGTTTGAAAGTCAAACGGCAGTTTTGGGAAGTGGGAAAAGAGGAGGAGAGGTGGAGGCCGAGTTGGAGGAGGGTTCCTCCCCTTGGCCGGCGCACCTCCCTAGGCCGAGTTGGGGAGGAACTCCTCCCCTTGGCCGGCCAGCCCTCCCACCTATATAAGGAGGGGCAGGGCTCCCCTCCTAGACACACAAGTTTCCTATCCTCTAAACTAAACCCTAGATCTAGACCCCGGTTTAGAGCTATTCGGTTTAGAGCCTTCTAATTGGTTTAGAGCCTTCTAATTGGTGTGTCTAATTACTAGACCACTAATAGCCTCTCTCATAAGCTCCACCATACTCGCACCGGCTTAAGGCGAAGCCCTGCGGGATTTCCCCTCTACCTCCGGTACCACGCCGTTGTGCTGCCGGAATCACGAGGAGAGTGCTACAACCTCCGCTGCCTGCTGGAACAAGGGAGAGGAAGGTCTTCGTCGAGTACCGAACGTGTGACCGACTGCGGGAGCGCCGCGGGAACGCGGCGCCGGAAGGATCGTCTGCGCGATCTTGAGATCGGAAAGAGTACGACTACATCACCCACGAGAATCTGCTCTCGTTAAACACTTTGGAATCTTCGAGGGTGAGTTATTCCATCGACTCGTTGCTACAATCTAGTAGATAGATCTTGGCTTGTTTGTTTGTATGCGATAGAAAATTTTTGTTTTCCATGCTACGAACCCCTACATTTTTTCCCTCTCTCTTTGAAACCTATTCAAAGATGGTTTTGAATTTTGAAAACCCAAAAATGCTTGGAGCCCAATCAGAATAAAAGGGCCCCTGCAATATTTTCTATAATTTCATAAAGCCTCTGGTATTTTTGAAATCCCCAGAACTGTTTTCTATTTGAATTACAAAAGAAAAGGAGAAAACTAAATGGAAAAAAGGTTCCAGCAATAAAATATAAAAAACAACAGAACTAGCAGCTCTAGGCCGACCCATTTCCTTTCTGCTCCCTCTACCTACTGCGTAGAGCGCTTGTAGCTGGCCCATGGGCGACCACCAAGGCCTAGGCCCACATACCCTTTCGACGTTGTGTTCGTCGTCTTCCCTATCGCTGGTAAGAAGCTACCTATCGTTGGCCTCGCCGTCGATCCCTGTCGCATGCTCTCTGCCATCTGTCGAGCCCCATGAGAGGATAAGACCCGTCGTGGATGCCTGTGCCTCGTCCCTATCTCTTTTCTCTCCTAGCAACCTCTCTCATGTGTGTTCCCCATTCGGCCGGAACCCTAGCCGTCAGGCCTCGCCATTCGCCGTCGTGTCTGGCCGTCCAAGACCCAACTGAGGGTGCCTCTAGAACTGCCTCGATCCCCTTCTTCGATGCGCCAATAGAATCGACACGAGGTGCCTTGAATTGCCACCACCAACCTCATCTTCCCCGACCCTGATGTGCCACGCCGTCATCGATTAGCCTCCCTCCGACCTCCCTCGGCCTCCTTAAGCCTTCCTCTTCAACCATGGTGACCTAACGGTCCTGAAGGACCACTCCACCGTCTCGCTCTCTCTCTGTACCACGCTCCCTCCATTGCTCCGTCGTGCGCTGCCGCAATAGTCGGTCCCGCCGTCGCTCCGGTGACCCAATCTAGGTCACACCGCCGCTAGATAACTCCCCTTGCTCCCCTCTATAGAGCGAGCACTGATACGTTGCTAACGTATTCATAATTTTTGATGTTCCATGCTTGGTTTATCTACTTTATTGTGATTTGTGCACACTTTGGAGTACTTTTCATATGATTTCTTGGACTAACCTATTAACAAAAGCCACAGTGCCAGCTGCCTGTTTTCTACTGTTTTTGGTTCCAGGAAAGTCAGAAAATGAATATTCTTGGAATTGGACGGGACAAAAGCCAAAGTCAGTTTTTCACCGAGGGACACCTGGAGCCAGAATACGAGACGGAGAGGGGCTGGGGCCCCGCCACACCACCTGACCACGTGGCCAGGCCTGGCCCATGCCAGGGGGTGGTCTGGCTGACCCCATCACCCCCTCGGCCTCTCCTTCCGCCTATATATTGCCTCTGATACAGAAACCCTAAGTACCCGATCAAAAATCCACGAAAGAGTCTGTAGCCGCCATCATCTCCATCCCAAGATCGGGAGGGATCTGAAGCTCTTCCCAGCACCCTGCCGGAGAGGGGAATTCACCCTTGAGGCCTTCTTCATCATCATGCAAGCCTCCGGTGTGATGCTGAGTAGTTCATATCTGGACTACGGGTCCATGTAGTACCTAGATGGCTGGTTCTCCTCCTTTTTGGTTTCATGTCTAGATCTTGTGAGCTCCGTTCATGATCAAGATCATCTATTTGTAATTCTGCATTTTGTGTTTGCGGAGATCTGATGGATATTGAGATGCTATTTCAGGTTGATTATTGATTCTATCATGACTTTGTTATTTGCTATCTTGTATGCTTTCCGTTGTTAGTAGCGATCTTGGCCAAGTAGATGCTAGCAACTCCAAGAGTTAGTATTTATGCTCGATAGTGGGTTCATGCCTCTGGTAATTTGGGGAAGTGACAGAAATCTCTAAGGTACTAGATGTGATGTTGCTACTATGGAGAAAACAACAATCTTTTGTTCATAGAACAATCGTATTGTTTACTTTACACGCAATTCGTAAAGCAATAATCTGTTGCTTGCAACTTAATACTGGAGGGGGTTCGGATGATAACCTGAAGGTGGATTATTAGTCATAGATGCAGTTGGATGGCAGTCTATGTATAATGTTGTAATGCCCAATCGAATCTCAAAGGAGTCAAGATGATTAGTATATGCTTGTATGCTTTCTCGATATTTGTCAATTGCCTCACTGTAATTTGTTCACCCACATGTTATCTATCTTAAGGAGAGCCACCTCTAGTGAACTATGGACCCCGGTCCTTTCTTTTACATACAATCTACAAACTGTTTACTGCTTTGTGTTTACTTTCTGCAAACTATTACTTCCTTCCATTTGATACGTTTAATCCTTTGTTTTCAGCAAAACCGGTGAGATTGACAACCCATCGCAAGTTGGGGATAGAGTTCTGTGGTTGTGTTGTGCAGGTCTCCATGTTGCTGCTGGCACCGGTAGTGCACCCTACCAACGTTCAGCTAGCTACACCTTTGGGGTGTTTCCTTGCTCCTACTGGATTGATAACCTTGGTTTCGTACTGAGGGAAAACTTACTGCTGTGCTCATCATACCTTCCTCTTGGGGTTCCCCAACGAGCTCGTTAATACACGAGTCAACACTGGTTCTCCTCCTTTGTGCTATCATGTTTAGATCTTGTGAGCATCGTTCATGATCAAGATCATCTATTTCTAATTCTGCATGTTGTGTTTGCGGGGATCCGATAGATATTGAGATGCTATTTCAGATTGATTATTGATTCTATCATGTCTTTGTTATTTGTGATCTTGCATGCTTTCCGTTGTTAGTAGCTATCTTGGCCAAGTAGATGCTAGCAACTCCAAGAGTTAGTATTTATGCTCGATAGTGGGTTCATGCCTCTGGTAATCTAGGGAAGTGATAGAAATCTCTAAGGTACTAGATGTGATGTTGCTACTAGGGAGAAAACAACAATCCTTTGTTCATAGAACAATCATATTGTTTACTTTACACGCAATTTGTAAAGCAATAATCTGTTGCTTGCAACTTAATACTGGAGGGGGTTCGGATGATAACCTGAAGGCGGATTATTAGTCATAGATGCAGTTGGATGGCAGTCTATGTATAATGTTGTAATGCCCAATCGAATCTCAAGGGAGTCAAGATGATTAGTATATGCTTGTATGCTTTCTCGATGTTTGTCAATTGCCCCGCTGTAATTTTTTCACCCAACATGTCCTCTATCTTAAGGAGAGCCACCTCTAGGGAACTATGGACCCCGATCCTTTCTTTTACTATCAATCTACAATCAACTGTTTACTGTTTTGTGTTTACTTTCTGCAAATTATTACTTTCTTCCACTCGATATGTTTAATCCTTTGTTTTCAGCAAAACCGGTGAGATTGACAACCTCATCGCAAGTTGGGGACAGAGTTCTATGGTTGTGTTGTGCAGGTCTCCATGTTGCTACTGGCACCGGTAGTGTGCCCTGCCAAAGTTCAGCTAGCTACACCTTTGGCGTGTTTCCTTGCTCCTACTGGATTGATAACCTTGGTTTCATAACTGAGGGAAAACTTACTGCTATGCTTATCATACCTTCCTCTTGGGGTTCCCCAACGAGCTCGTTAGTACACAAGTCAGCAGGCACTCACACAAAGCCCCGCACGCTCTCTGTTGCCAACCCCCACCACCGTCTAGTTGTTTTCCGGCGAGGTGACGTCATGGCGACGTCACGCCTACGTGGCACTAGCATGGTTGTGGGTCCCACAGTTACTGCTGACCGCCAGCATGGCCAGCTGACCTAGCCATGGGCCTAGTCGTCAGTGGGTGCGGCTAGCTAAAATAACCCAGCGCCTATGCTGATGTCACCCCAACGCCAGCCTGACACAATAAATCCTTTATATTGGTTTAATAATTTCAGAAAAGGGTTTAATCTTGTAAATTCAATATCTTTTGTTCTGTAATTCAGAAAAATACAAATAATATATCAAAATGTTCAGAAAAATGAGATCTATATCATAGCGTCAAAATCATTCGTTGTTAAGCAACTTATATAACAAGTTTAATTAGAAGAACAAAGTGAACCCCGTAGGTGATTCCGAGGTTCCCCTGTTCTAGGGTTTGTACCCCTCGGATCCTGCTTAAATTGCCAAGCAAGCTTTAGGGTTTCATTTCAATGCTATTAAACTTGTAATATCATCATCCTTGCTTGAGACTTACATCAATGCCATGTGTTGATTGTTGTTTCCCCTTTTCTTTCTGGTGTTTGGTTCTTCCCGGTAGAATACGATATTGAGATCGAGACCGAAGACCGAGGTCAACACCATCGAAGATCGACAAACAATACTTGAACAATTGTAATCAAGTCAAATACAAGGCTCCCAAATATTTATATCTGGGTATATACGCAAAGGCAAGAATAGCCCCACCATTATACAAACCAATGATTTCGAAAGTATTTCATTCTTGCATGATGCATACAATTATTTTGTGGTCTTTTATCGATAGATAGAGTATCCTATCTGTTGCGTTACTCCCTTTGAGCTTATATTACCTGATCCACTATTCCTAGCGTAACTAGGTTTGGCTTGTGTGCTGGTTCATCCAGAAGATGTACCAAATGCAGAGAATCTAGTATGACATGAGAACGAGGTATGCTGATGAGGTGAGATCAGTGGTAAAGGTTAAAAATGTTAAGGCTTGTATGGGAGGCCACGATGGGATGTGGTTTTTGTAGTCCCATGCTTACCACCACTAGGAACTGAGTTTTTTCCTTTGGACCAAGATGAGCATACAGCCACATGGGGTTTATGGGGATCTCTCGACAAAAAAACTTACCTAGTAGATTCCATGATTCACATAGTTCAACATTCCATTCGACATATGCATAGAAAATGTTTTCAAAGATTTGGCGGGTGAAGGTGCATCATAACAGGTACATAAGCGTGGCCGAGGTTGCTTGGGGTAGATGGCGCCCTGGTAAAACAACCTCGCCTCACATCTCTAGGGACCAGCTTCGGAATTTGACCCGTTACGGCGGAACCATCCTTAGGGCGTGACTCATGGTCTCGGAGATAGCAAGGTAAAGGTCATGTCCAACCACCCTCTACCGGCCCTCCAAGGAAGAGGGATAAAACGTTGGCATTAAGAGTCGGTTGGTACGTGTGGGTAAAGTGGTACACCCATGCAGGGTTAAATCCTTTTGAAAATCCGTGTTCACGGTTATGAACACTTGGTGACCGAATTCTAAGATCATAGATAACATTAACCTAATCGTACAACTTGGAGGTTTCAACGTGTGCTTAAGGATGCTTCCTCATGGGTACGAGGGGGTGATCCTAGATGATACGTGATGGTGATGACTTGGTGGATATCATAACATGATCAACTCTTTGGAGATGTCGCTCTCTTATCCCCTTTTAAAATATTATGATTAGACGAGCTTCTTCTCCCTCTTGATTTATAAACAAAGATGGCTTTATGCCAAATAACCCCACTAGGCATAAGTCTTGCAGAGTACACCATGTACTCACCCTTGCTTTGTTGATACTTTTGTAGAAGAATAAGTGTTCCTCTGAAGACGAGTTTGGTACGACATCGACACCGACGAGTAGCTTGGGGTTTCTGGCCGGCAGCCTGGAATCTATGGGCTGGGACGTCATCGTTATTCTTCTGGGCTCTTAGGCCATTTGTTAAGTTTGCTATACTTAATATCATAATTTTCCTTCCGTTGTTTGATGTTTGTGGTCAGTGACCTCTGCTCATAATATTTTGGTTCTTTGCTCAGTTATGAGCTTGTTGTAATGATTTTTGTGTCGCAGGGTTACTATTGTGTTACTGATTTCTTACTAGATATCCTCGAGCTCTAGGTTAAGCTTATGTCAGGCTAAGGTCTGGATTTGTTTAACCCTGATCCCGGGGGTGTAACAGTTCTCTGTATCAGAGAAGTACCGACCGTAGGAAAACCTTGCTACTGGTCGATGTTGAGTCTAGTGCTTATGAAAACTATCTTAAAGCAGAAAAGTATTTGCCAAAACTCTAGTATGCATCTTTTACTCCTTATATAGTTTTTCTCTCACTCTAGGTCACCTTATCTTGTGTTGACCTTGGAAAAAGTTTTGATATCTTCTCTGGTCTTTCAAAGTTTAGGTGCCTTCTGGGCATGTCATTTCTCAACCAGTTGACCTAGTGTAGAGTTCTCTAGAGCTGTGTATATTGTGAAATCTTTGTACCCTTGCTTTGCATAATCAGAGAGTTTCCTTTCCATAATGATCTCTCTACATTATGGACCCTTGCTTTCTATATTATATTGTAGGATCCATAGTGATCTATTCTAGGCTTCAAGGTTTCCTTTCGCCTCGTACGCCTCCTTTTTAATTCTTGGGTACTTCAGAAGTCGTTTCTCCTCTTGGAAGCTACCTAGTGATTGCTACCTTGTAGTGTACACTATGTCACTCAAGTAGTAGTAGTTACTTATTTCTCGAGTTTTAACCCTCGGACTTGAACCGAAGATCCTGGATTGTGCTAGATTCTGGTGTTATGAATCTTGTACATGAAGTTGATCTTTAACCCAAGGTCCATTCTGTTGACCCATGTCGTAATGTTCACACATCACCTCAGGATGGCTAGAACTATAATTCTGGTCTTCAAGCTTGTGGTCTTTGTCGCGGTTGAATTGTGACAATTAAGGACTTCCGCTATCACTAGTTATGGTAGATGTTGTTTAACAAAACCAAATAGATCATGACAAGAGTACTCCTCAAGATTCTTGTTTCTATATTCATGACTCTGCCACACCTCTTCCGTGTATGCATTGGTTTTTATAACATTGTTAATCTGTGCATCCACATCTGAGGATTCTATCCTGAGCATGTCCCCTTTTCCTTTATTGTTTCTGACCATTGTCTATCAGTTGATAGCCAAGTGGTATTGTGCATTGGTGTCTTCTGATGCAAGATACTTTTGTGGTACGTCAAGACAAACCATTTCGGAATGTCAGGAGAAACAAACTCCAGTACCTCGTCATTTCTAGGACCAAGTAAAAGTATTGTAATTAGCAGATCCATATGCATGATTAGCTTCTGCCTTTTCCACCGTAAGGTATCACACCCTTTTATACTAAGAGGTTGTGTTAAATTTCATAACCTTCTTAAATGAAGTGATGCTCTTACATATTATTACCCACCCTTCCTATGAGCTTCCATGCTTGTAAATGATGCGTGTGCATAATAACGTGGCCATCTAAGATTCTTAGCAATTATTAATGCTTTGAACTCCAAGGACAGTTGTGTCATTCTCAGCGTGATTGATTAATCCTATCACTAAGTGAGGATGATTGTGCTACCAAGTCTGTTATTCTGGTACACTCTCCTCGGTCAAAGAGTTAGGCTCGTGCCAAAACTCCGAGACTACGTCTTCTTGGCTTACCAAGCAAGTTTCCTCTCGAACCAAGTTAGATATCGGGGGTTCGTGATATTCTCGACGTCTTTCTAGAAGTATCCCATGTTGCCACATGACTGTGTTGTCAATTTCTTGAGCAAGAAGGTACTCTAAACTGCTCCTTTCTCCAATCATCATTACTAGATACCCCTGAACTAGTTGGTTGAGCTTAAACAACAACTTGGATCGTGGTAAGACAAAAGTTCTACCCAACCCAGTTCCTTTGTAAAGGGATGTCTAGTTTCGTTTGTGCTGAAGAAAGATGGTATCTCCTTCATGGATATGTTATCTTCCCCACCTTTGATTTGATTTGGGCTATCGTCAAATTAAAATCAGTTCCAAATACTATCTTGATGATGTTTCTAGTCGTGATGTTTCACTTGAGTACATCTTCATGTCATTTGGTCTGACCAATACCTAGAGTATTTCGATAAGTTTGTTGTTGATCCCATCGACAATATCCTTATATTCTCCACCCTATATTAGATTCATATGGAACATTTGGCACTAATGTTGGAAACTTTTTAAGAACCTTCTTTGTGTTATCACGAAGTATGTGTTCTGGATGTTAGAACTAACCTTCTTAGATTCATGTGCAATTGTAGAAAGATGTCGTCGTGGACTCGAGTAGAGTTATCTCTGTAACCTCGAGGACACAATTGTATACCATTGCAAGTATTCGATGTATGATCAGTTGTCTTTCGACAAGTTGTTAATACATGGATCTAGCAATGTAGCTCAGTCTATTGGAGCTTGACACTGTAGTCCATGTCTTGAGAATCTACTGACTTTACCTTGTGGTAAATGTTACACACTTTCTATTCAGACATGCTGAGTCTGAAGTATCTCTCCACCTAACCAAATCTGAATCTCAAGCAGAAACAATGGTTAGTGTTCCTCAAGGTTTTGACATTGGTCTCTTTGTAAATCTGGCAAGATTAATGTAATGGTTGACACAATTAGTCGGAAGGCCTATTGCCCTATTCTCTTGAATCAGCAATAACAACCACTCTTCATGAGGCTTATTTTATGATTTATTGTAAGAGTTGTGCTCATGGTTTTCTTTGTCTCCGAAGTCCGGCCTTTACTTGTGGTCTGCTTCCACAAACATCAAGGAGAACATTTAAAGTAGTGTTGCTAAATGTCTCTCGGTCGATCCTGCAAACCTTTTTATGTTGGCAGGTGTTGTTGAGCCAAGTAACTGAAGTCTGAGAATGAAGTTTCTTTTTCCTCGTGTCATCAAGAATCTTTTTATATATTCATCTTAGTGGTGTAAAGTGATATTGTAATCTTTGGCAAAGATTTCGGTAACCCTTGATGAATAAAGTGTTTCCTTCTCTTCTCGATCATGTTCGAAGAGCGACTATGATTTTGGTAATCAGAAGTTTATCTTGTTACATGTCCCTTGTGACTCTTACGAGTCCTCGCCACAAAACACCTTTCGGTCTTAGCCTTCTGTTGAACGAAGAGTGATCCTTCTATATCAAAAGTAGTTCAACAACTTGGTCATTTGTATCTCTGAATCCCTAGAAGCTCTACTTAAGTTGTCTAGTGGAGTTTCATCTCTCGAATTCTGTGGTCATGTTTTTCTGTTGTAAGCTTTCCTTTTCATAAGCTTAAACCCTTCTAAAACTCCTTTGTCGCAATCCTTATGAAGACCAGCTATCTAACAACTTGAAACCTATCTCATGTTGTTCCCTCCGTTACCCTGATGTGTTTCATGTCTGTCAGCTCGTTGTTTATGAACACTCCTTTCATGAGTTGACCATGAGATACTCAGTGTGTTGTTAGTATGTTTCCCTCTTATCCTTAGAATGAACTTGTTTCTCTTCATTCTTCCTACCTACGGAATCTCGGGTCGAGATTCTCGTAAGGAGGATAGATCTGTAACACCCCAGTTTTAGTTAATCCTTAATTAGGGTTGTTTGTGCATTCATGAGTATCATTTTTTAAATTATATGCAAAAGAAATAAAGTAAAACCCTAAACCCTAGCTATTTTTCCCCTCTCTCTTTGAAACCTATTCAAAGATGGTTTTGAATTTTGAAAACCCCAAAATGTTTGGAGCCCAATCTGAATAAAAGGGCCCCTGCAATGTTTTCTATAATTTCATAAAGCCTATGGTATTTTTAAATCCCCGAAATAGTTTTGTATTTGAAATTACAAAAGAAAAGGAGAAAACTAAATGGAAAAAGGTTCCAGGAATAAAATAAAATAAAACAACAGAACTAGCAGCTCCAGGCCAGCCCATTTCCTATCTCCTCCCTATACCTGTCACGTAGAGCGCCCAAAGCTGACCGATGTGAAGCCACCAAGGCCTAGGCCCACATACCCTTTCGACGTTCTATTCGTCATCTTCCCCGTCGCTGGCAAGCAGCTGCCTGTCGTCGGCCTCTCCGTCGATCCCCGCTGCCTTATCTCCGCTGTCCGTCGAGCCTCGGGAGAGGATAAGACCCGCTGTGGATGCCTTTGCCTCTTCCCTATCTATTTTCTCTCCCCAGCAACTTATCTCTCGTGTGTTCCCCATTTGGCCGGAACCCTAGCCGCCAGGCCTCGCTGTTCTCCGTCGTGTCTGGTCGTCCTAGACCCAGCTGAGGATGTCTCTAGAACCGCCTCGATCCCCTGATTCGACACGCCAACGGAATCAACACGGGGTGCCTCGAATCGCTGTTGCCAACCTCGTCTTCCCCGACCTCGACGTTCCTCGCCACCATCGATTAGCCTCCCTCTGACCTTGCCTGGCCTCCTCGAGCCTTCCTCTACAACCGTGGTGAGCTAACAGTCATGAAGGACCACTCCACCGCCTCCCTCCCTCTATGTACCGCCCTCCCGCTGTTGCTCTGCCGTGCTCCGCCGCAGTAGTTGGTCCTGCCGTCACTCCAGTGACTCAATCCGGGCGGCGCTACAGCTAGATAACTCGCCTTGCTCCCCTCTTTTGAGCGCGCAACCACATGAAGCCCCACAAGCTCTCTGTTGCCGTCCGCCTCCATCATATGGACGTGTGCCGGTGAGGTGACATCATGGCGACGTCACGCCTACATGGCGCTGGCGTGGCTGTGGGTCCCACGTTGACTGCTGACCGCCAGCGTGGCCAGCTGACCTGGCCCTGGGCCCAGTCGTCAGTAGGTGCGGCTAGCTCAGTCGCAGTGTAAAATAACCCAGCGCTTGTACTGATGTCAACCTGACGTCAGCCTAATGCAATAAATCAATATATTGGTTTAATAATTTCAGAAAAGGGTTTAATCTTGTAAATTCAATATCTTTTATTTTGTAATTCATAAAAATACATATAATATATCAAAATGTTTAGAAAAATGAGATCCGTCTCATAGCATCAAAATCATGCATAGTTAAGAAACTTATATTACAACTTTAATTAGACGAACAAAGTGAACCCCGTAGGTGATTCCGAGGTTCCCCCTGTTCTAGGGTTTGTACCCCTCGGATCCCGCTTAAATTTCCAAGCATGCTTTAGGGTTTCATTTCAATGCTATTAAACCTGTCATATCATCATCCTTGCTTGAGCATTGCATTAACGCCATGGGTTGATTGTTGTTTTCCCCTTTTTCTTTCCGATTGTTTGGTTCTTCCCGGTAGAATACGATATTGAGATCGAGATCAAAGATCGAGGTCAACACTGATACGTCCATTTTACATCACTATTCTATATCATAATTTACTGTTATTCATTGGTATATTTCATACTAAGATATGATACTTATGTAATTTCATCTGTTTTTGCATGGTTGATGAATTTCGGAGCATGGAACGCTCCAGTCAGGATTCTGATGGAAAATGTGCTGTTTGGAGGCAAAATTCACGAAGATCAGAAAATCCAGGAAAATATATGGGAAATCCTATTATTCCAGAAGACGAAGACTGCCAGAAGGAGGAGTGGAGATGGGCCACAGGGGGCCCACACCACCCCTGGCGCAGGCCAGCCTAGGCCGCGCCACCAGTGGTGTGTCCGCCCTGGCCCACCTCCAGCTCTCCCCTCTGGCGTAATTATCTCCACGGAACCCTAATACCCGATGAGCGACCACAGAAAGATTCCGCCGCCTCTGCAGGACGGAAAACACCGAGAGATAAAGATCTCTTCGGCAGATAGATTTCGGCCAGGGGAATTCCTTCCCGGAGAGGGGAGATCGTCGCCATCAACACCACCATCAAGCTAGACTTCATCGGGATCATCATCATCATCATCACCACCATCAGCACCATCGTCACCATCTCCATATTGCTGTAACAATTGGTTGAATCTTGCATAGTTCTTAGGGGAAACTTTCCCGGTGTTGATTACTCTTTGTAGTTTATGCTACTGAGTGAACCATTGAATTATCATTTATGTTCAAATTGTTATACATTATTATTCCATCTCTGATCATGATCCATATGATGTCTTGTGAGTAGTTTGTTTTGTTCTTGAGGACATGGGAGAAGTCATGTTGTTAGTAGTGGAATTGTGTTGAGAAAGATTCAATAGTTTGATATTTAAGTTGTGGTGTACTTCTTCTAGTGGTGTCATGTGAACGTCGACTACATGACACTTCACCTATATGGGCCTAGGGGAATGCATTGTGTATTTGGCTACTAATCGTAGGGGTTGCCAGAGTGACAGAAACCTGGAACCCCGATAGGAAACCATTACACAAGGGACGTCAGGGTCTTAGAGTTTAAAGCTTTGGTTAGGTATCTACCTTAATTACTTTCTTGTACTTACGGATGTTTGAAAGGGGTATAATCACAAGTATGTATTAGTCCTAGGAAGGTCGGTACATTAGCACAGGTTCACCCACACAACACTTAGCAGACTAAAGAAGATTGATCAACTATATGAAGCGAAAGCACTTGGCAGAATTCCCGTGTGTCCTCGAGAATGTTTGGTCATCTTAAGTAATACAACCAGCTTTTCCTTTGCCGAATAAAGGATTGGGCCACTTGCTACATCTATTCATATTGTCTTTTATTTACTTGCATTATCAAAAACCCCTAAAAATCCGTTTGCTAAGTATTTGCAGAGAATTCCCGGTCCATACCACTAGCTAGCACCTTCAGCTCCTCGTTTGGTTCGTCACTCTTACTTATCGAAAATACTACGATACACCCCATATACTTGTGGGTCATCAAGACTATTTTCTAGCGCCGTTGCCGGGGAGTGAAGCACTATTGGAGAGTGGAACCGGTAAAGGAAACTTCTACTGTGAGTATTGTTTACTTCTGTTAGTTGCTTTATTTTCAATATGGATAATTCGCTGAGTTTCTTATTTCGTAATGCTACTACCACTGCTAAGGTAGTAGATGAACCACCACCTGCTGAAAATGATACTTTTAAAATACCTACGAGAATTATTGATCATTTTATGAATAACTACTATGTTGGGGATGGAACTGTCCATTCCGGTGATCATTTACTTTTTATACACGAATTTTGCGGGTTGTTCAAGTGTGCAGGTATTACTAAAGATCAAGTTAAGAAGAAGTTATTCTCATTGTCACTAAAAGGAAGAGACGAAGAATGGTATAAGCTGCTGAAGAATGGTCAAGCTCTTGAATGGGAGGAAATAGTGCCTCTCTTTTATTCAAAGTTTTATCCTCCGAGTGAGATTCATAAATATCGGAATCAAATATACAACTTTTGGCCTCTTGATGGAGAGAGTACAACTCAAGCTTGGGTGAGATTGAAGTTACTAATGCTCAAATGTCCCATTCATGAGCTCCCCAAAAATATTATTATCAATAACTTTTATGCAAGGCTTTCTCTTCATGATAAGGATTTATTGGATGCTTCTTGTGCTGGATCATTCACTCGCATGGGAGAAGAAGCTAAATGGGATCTTCTGGACCGTATTTAAGACAATGCTGAAGCTTGGGAGAATGACAAAGGAAGAAAGTCAGGTATAAATTATGATTATGAATGCATTGAATCTTTTATGGGAACTGATGACTTTCAAAATATTAAAAATGCTTATGGTCTAGACTCTCAAGCTATTGCAACTTATTTTCAGGCTTTTGCTTCCTACATTGGAGTGCCTAAAAAGAAGTGGAATAAGTATCATGAACCTTATAAAGATATTGCTAAGAGTGTTCCTACAAGAAACACTAATGTTTATACTACTAATCATGTCTTATTTGAACCTTACATTGAGAAAATCCCTTTCCCAGTTAAGATAAAGGAACATTCTATGATAGCTAGTATGGTTAATGAAAGTACAAATAAAGATGTTGAACATGATAAACAAATGAATGATGAACCTATAATAGAAAATGTGAAAGACTTTGTCACTAAATATGAAGAAGAGGGACACACTATCCTTGGTAAGGATACCTCTAATATTGTTTCACAAAGTAGTGTTCTGAGAGCTAGTATTCCTATGTTTTCTGTTAGGATAAGTGATCATTGTTACGATGGCCCTTGTGATAGTTATATTATTAAGTTTATGCATGATACTGAAAGTTACTGTGAGAGAGGGAAATGTGTTGTTATGTATCTCAATAATATCAAGTTTCCTCGTTTTATGCTGAAATTTTTTATGTTGCACTTCTTTTGCCTTCCTATGCTCGTAGTTTCTGGTTTCAACAACTTGTTGTTTACAAAATTCCCTTGCATAGGAAGTGGGTTAGACTTAAACATGTGTATTTTTTCTTCTTAATGCTCTCTTTCACTTCAATTCGTATTCCTAAGTGAGCATCATCAAAATTATCATGCCCATCTTAATGGCTATAAAGAAAGAGCTTATTGGGAGACAACCCAATTTATTTTTGCTTTTGTTTCTTTGAGTCTTGGAAGTTATTACTTCGGTAATAACCACTCCTTATCCTTTTTGTTTGGTTTTTGTGTCAAGATCAACCTCTAATGAGAGAGAAGTGAGATTTGGGGAAGTTGCTGTCCCGAAAAGGATTTTTGTGCTTCACCGTAAAAATTCGTGAGAGATCTCTGTATGTCGAATTGAGCTGTATGTTTTTGTGCTTCTGCCCCAGGTTTCTATTTAACTTTCATTAATTTTGAACTTTTTGATTTGAGCAACAGAAGATTTTCTAAAAAATTGATCTTTACCTGCTAGTCTGTTTTGACAGATTTTGCCACTCTTGCATTTGCTTTTTTATTCGATTTCCTTTTTGAATTCTTTTTGGGTTTTCGGAAGTAGCTTATGTTTTGATGGTTTTCAGTTGAATTTGGACTCAAAAGGTTTTATCACTTCACTTATACTAATGTTGCTAATGAGAACTGTGTGAAGTTTTGTGTGAAAGAAATTTCTAGGTTAGTGGAGAAAATGGTGTAATGAGAAAGTGAAAGGTCTCATGACTCAAGCAATAAGTGTATGACGATGAAGATATTGATGTTATTCAAGTGGTGACTCCGGAAGATTCCACTAAATACCAAATTCAGAGACCTGTAGAGTCCGTTTTTGAATAGGTAACAGTTCTAGTAAGAAAAGTTCCACGAAAGATCTATCCAGTTATATTTTTGCAGTTTTTCGCCAACAAGGAAAGCTACGAAGCGAAAGAGGGACGGAAACGAAGACAGGCTGGATCGCACTACCCTGTGGCGCGGGCCCACCCTTGGTCGTGCCACTAGGTGTTGTGGCCACCTCGGACTCCGTCTCCGATCCGTTTTCTCCCACCACCTTCCTTTTGTTGTGAAACTTCGTAATATATAATCCCCCGGATCTTCTGAGGTTCGTATATCTTGTTCTCATCGTGTTTTTGTTTTGATCTGTTTCTGCCAGGAACTATTCTTGAAAGTTTAGAAGCACAATGGTGTCCACCAAGGATAAAGGAAAGGATCCTATGGAGGAAGATCTCCAAGACCCCAAGTAGGAGAAGGAGATCAAGAGTGAAGATGGAGAGGAGGAAAAGCACACCGGCACTACCATTGTAAGCATTGGAGTGGTGGCAAACCCTACCAGGACTATGTCAATTGGAGGGAAGCCTCCTCAGCACTGTTCAGATCCCTGGTCACTTCCTCCATGCAGCAAGAATCCTTTCCATACCCTTATCCATGAGCATCAATACCAGAATATGCCCAAGGAGAAATTACCATCCAATTGGGATTTTCCTCGTTCTAGCCATGCAGGAAAAGAAGACTTCAAGGAGGTAGAGTAGGGAAAGAATCGCAAGAGTTGAAATTCTCAACCCGACATGATCATGAGCCGCATTGAGCAAAACTCACAGCTGATTCGTAATCTCACCTTTGAGATGGAGGACTTGGGGAAACTGATCAAAGAGCTCATTGAGAGGATACCACCACCACCGAAGGAGTATTTCATCATCAGGTTTGGCATCCCATTGGTTTGTTCCAAGCTTGGGGGAGTGCCATGGTATCATATCACTATCTTCTATCTTTTTACCTTTTTAGTAGAGTCATATCATGAATAGAGAAGTTATCATATAGGATGGTTTGCATTATGGAAGTTTCCCCTCTCGTTAGATTTGTATCCCTTGGTGTGAGTAGCCGTTATGGAATATTAATGAGAAGTTCTATCATTTACTCTTTTGCATATCTTATATTAGTTTTCAATTCGTAGTTATATGATTGATCTTGTTGTTAGTATTGGTATCACTTTGGGATTATTGAGTTAATTTAGTTTGTTTTGGCCAACCTGGCTCGGTCAGTAGCATCACTATTTTTGAGAGTTGAATGAAAAGATAAAACTACTCTAAATAAATATAATTTCATCATCTTTCTTTCTTGATTTGCTCATCAGTTTAGTATTCTCTAGTTAAGATCTTTTGTGCTTCCAAGGAAGATTGCATGTTTGTTTTTATCAATTGTATGTTTGTTTGTTTCCTTCAACTCTTATACTTGCTATCCAGCCTTGCTAGCCAAAAACCTGTACTGAGAGGTAATTCTTCTCGTGCATCCATTCCTTAAACCAAAACCTATGCCATTTGTATCCACCATACCTACCTATTAGCACTATTGCTCTTCCAAGTAAATTCTTGTTTTTATCTACCTTCCAAATTAAACTTGTTATGTGAAAATTAGTGATTAAAGCTCTCACGAACTTGATGGCACACTTTACTTTCTTGCATTTAATAAAGTTGAATCATTGTGCTCATCTATGTTGCGTATATGCTTGCGCTTTGTGAGTTGTGAATTAGCAAAACCATGTTGTCATGGGGAACGCTTTCAACATTGCACTGGTACTTTGTACCTAGTTGATATCATGTTCTTTTGTCTATGGACGTCGTCGGTGTGAAATGAAAGGGAAGCTTGTAAGTCCATGGAGTTATGCATGTGTGTTAGAGAAACGCCTGGGCCGCCGGTCTAATCCATGCTGTCATGGTGGAAACCTACAGCGTAACCATAACAAGCATCTATGAAGCATTCTTCTTATAAAAAAAGAGACAGAGATTGAGAAAAAGAGGAAAAGAAAAGAAAAAAAGAGATGAGAAAAGAGGAAAGAGAGAAAAAAGCACCATATTCCCATGGTAAATAAGAAGATTGTTGAGATGCTCGTTGTCTGCTTGCCTTGTCATTTTGATATGGGGATTCTTCCGTATCATCGGGAAAGGGGTACCCCATTGGCGGTTCTCCATGATACACATCTGCTTACTATGACAAGAACTTACTGGTGACTAAACTTGAGTAGCATGAGGAGCGGCCCTCGTATTCAAGGGACATGAGATTCTCAATTTACAACTTGTCAAGCATATCCTCGTATTTGATCACTTTAACCTTAATCACCTAAAGATACCTACGATAGGGGCAATGAGAGCTAAAAGCTAATAATTACATAATTTTTGGGAGTTCTTTATGAAACTTGAAATCCCTGCTTCCCTCTACGAAGGGCCTTTCTTTTACTTTTTGTTGAGTCAGTAAACCTATTCCCTTCTATCTCAGCAAGTATTTTGAGTTGTTGTGTTTCATTCATTCATATGATGATTTATTTAATCATGTTTCTTATGTTTCTTGTTTTGCACATTGCTCTTATCTTGGTGATTACTACTTTGAAAGCTATCATTGAAAATCAGTTATTTGTCAACTCCAACAAATTGTCAACTATTCTTCGACCAAGAGCTAAGTTTGCCATTACCAATTATGATTCACTTTATGTATCTTTATTGTGTTTCCTTTACTTATTGTGAGTTGTCTTCTATTATGACTTGTGTATTGATGAATGAGATGCTTTTTGTCCGTATTCTTTTATCGACTCTTCACTCCATAAACTTGAGGTCCATGTCCAAAAAATACAAATAATATATCAAAATGTTTAGAAAAATGAGATCCATCTCATAGCATCAAAATCATGCATTGTTAAGAAACTTATATTACAACTTTAATTAGAACAACAAAGTGAACCCCGTAGGTGATTCCGAGGTTCCCCTATTCTAGGGTTTGTACCCCTCGGATCCCGCTTAAATTGCCAAGCATGCTTTAGGGTTTCATTTCAATGATATTAAACTTGTCATATCATCCTTGCTTGAGCATTGCATCAACGCCATGTGTTGATTGTTGTTTTCCCCTTTTTCTTTCCGGTTGTTTGGTTCTTCCCGGTAGAATACGATATTGAGATCAAGATCAAAGACCGAGGTCAACACTGATACGTCCATTTTGCATCACTATTCTATATCATAATTTACTGTTATTCATTGATATATTTCATATTAAGAGATGATACTTATGTAATTTCATCTGTTTTTGCATGGTTGATGACTTTTGGAGCATGGACCACTGAAGTGAGGATTCTGATGGAAAAGATGCTGTTTGGAGGCAAAATTCGCGAAGATCAGAAAATCTAGGAAAATATATGGAAAATCCTATTTTTCCAGAAGACGAAGACTGCCAGAAGGAGGAGTGGAGATGGGCCACAGGGGGCCCACACGACCCCCTAGCATGGGCCAGCCTAGGTCGCGCCACCAGGTGGTGTGGCCCCCTGGCCCACCTCCAGCTCTCCCCTCTAGCGTATATTATCTCCACGGAAACCTAATACCCGGGGAGCGACCACAGAAAGATTCCTCCGCCTCTGCGGGGCAGAAACACCGAGAGAGAAAGATCTCCCCGGCAGACAGATTTCTGCAAGGGGAATTCCTTCCCGGAGAGGGGAGATCGTCGCCATCAACACCACCATCAAGCTGGACTTCATTGGGATCATCATCATCATCACCACCATCATCACCATCAGCACCATCGTCACCATCTCCATATTGCTGTAACAATTGGTTGAATCTTGCATCGTTCTTAGGGGTAACTTTCCCAGTGTTGATTACTCTTTGTAGTTGATGCTATTGAGTGAACCATTGAATTATCGTTTATGTTTAGATTGTTATACATCATTATTCAATCTCTGATCATGATCCATATGATGTCTTGTGAGTATTTCATTTTGTTCTTGAGGACATGGGAGAAGTCATGTTGTTAGTAGTGGAATTGTGTTTAGAAAGATTCAATAGTTTGATATTTAAGTTGTGGTGTAATTCTTCTAGTGGTGTCATGTGAACGTCGACTACATGACACTTCACCTATATGGGCCTAGGGGAATGCATTGTGTATTTGCCTACTAATCGTAGGGGTTACCGGAGTGACAGAAACCTGAACCCCCGTTAGGAAACCATTGCACAAGGGACGTCAGGGTCTTGGAGTTTAAAGTTGTGGTTAGGTTTCTACCTTAATTACTTTCTTGTACTTACGGATGTTTGCAATGGGTATAATCACAAGTATGTATTAGTCCTAGGAAGATCGGTACATTAGCACTGGTTCACCGACACAACACTTAGCAGACTAAAGAAGATTGATCAACTATATGAAGCGAAAGCACTTGACAGAATTCCCGTGTGTCCTCTAGAACGTTTGGTCATCTTAAGTAATACAACCGGCTTGTCCTTTGCTGAATAAAGGATTGGGCCACTTGCTGCATGTATTCTTACTTCTTTTATTTACTCGTACTTTATTTACTTGCATTATCAAAAAACCCTAAAAATCCATTTGCTAAGTATTTGCAGAGAATTCTGATCCATACCACTAGCCAGCACCTTCTCCTCCTCGTTGGGTTCGACACTCTTACTTATCAAAAATACTGCGATACACCCCCTATACTTGTGGGTCATCAAACACCATCGAAGATCGATGAACAATACTTTACCAACTTTAATCAAGTCAAGTAAAAGTCTCCCAAAGATTTATATCTGGGTATGAACAGGCAAAGGCAATCATAGCCCCACCATTATACAAACCTAAGATTTTGAAAGTATTTCATTCTTGCCATGATGCATACGATTCTACTATGGTCTTTTATCGATAGATAGAGTACCCTATCTGTTGCATTACTCCCTTTGAGCTTATATTACCTGATCCACTACTCCTAGCATAACTAGGTTTGGCTTGTGTGCACTGCTAGAGCTTATATATGTGTCTTGCTTAGCCATGCTTAGTTGTCAGTGCTGGTTCGTCCAGAAGATGTACCAAATGAGAGAATCTAGTATGACATGAGAACGAGGTGTCCTGATGAGGTGAGATCAGTGGGAAAGGGGAAACATGCTAAGGCTTGTATGGGAGGCCACGGTGGGATGTGGTTTTTGTAGTCCCATGCGCGCCACCACTAGGAACCGAGTTCTTGCCTTTGGACCGAGAGGAGCGTATAGCCACATGGGGTTTATGGGGACCTCTCGACTAACTAACTTTCCTAGTAGATTCCATGAGTAACATAGTTCGGCATTCCATGCGACATATGCATAGAAAATGTTTTGAAAGATTTGGCGGGTGAAGGTGCATCCTAATAGGTAGGTAAGAGTGGTCGGGGTTTCTTGGGGTAGATGACGTCCCTGGTAAACCAACCTCACCTCACATCTCTAGGGACCGGCTTCGGGATTTGACCCCTTATGGCGAAACCCTCCTTAGGGCATGACTCATAGTCTTGGCAAAAGCAAGGTAAAGGTCGTGTCAAACCACCCTCTGTCGGCCCTCGAAGGAAGAGGGCTAAAACATTGGCATTTAGAATCGATTGGTATGTGTGGGTAAAGTTGTACACCCCTGCAGGGTTAATTTTTTTTGAACAGCCGCGTTTACGGTTATGAACGCGTGGTGATCGAAATCTAAGATCATAGAGAACATTAACCTAATCGTAAAACTTGGAGGTTTCAACGTGTGCTTAAGGATGCTTCCTCATGGGTACAAGGGGTGATCCTAGTTGATAGGTGATGGTGATGACTTGGTGGATATCAAAACATGATCAACTCTTTGGAGATGTCGCTCTCTTATCCCCTTTTAAAATATTCTGATTAGATGAGCTTCTTCTTCCTCTTGATTTATAAACAAAGATGACTTTATGCAAAATAACCCCACCAGCCATAAGTCTTGCGGAGTACACCCTGTACTCACCCTTGCTTTGTTGATAATTTTATAGAAGAATAAGTGTTTCTATGAAGACGAGTGTGGTATGACATCGACACCGACGAGTAGCTTGGGCTTCCCGACCGGCACTTTGGAATCTATGGGCTAGGACATCATCGTCATGCTTTGGGCCTCTTAGGCCATTTGTTAAGTTTGCTATACATAATAGTATAATTTTCCTTCCATTTTTTGATGTTTGTGGTCAGTGACCTCTGCTTGTAATATTTTGGTTACTCGCTCAGTTATGAGCTAGCTATAATAATTTTTGTGTCGCAAGGTTACTATTGTGTTACCGATTTCTTACTAGATATCCTCGAGCTCTAGGTTAAGCTTATGTCAGGCTAAGGTCTTGATTTGTTTAACCCTGATCCTAGGCATGTCAGAGTTCTTGGTATCAGAGCAGTACCGACCGTAGGAAAACCTTGCTACTAGTCGATGTTGAGTCTAGTGCTTATGAAAACTATCTTAAAGATAAAATGTATTTGCCAAAACTCTAGTATGCTTCTTTTTATCCTTATCCAGTTGTGCTCTCACTCTAGGTCACCTTATGTTGTGTTGAGTTTGGAAAACGTTTTGATATCTCTTCTTGTCTTTCAAAGTTTAGGTGCCTTCTGGGCATGTCATTTCGCAACCAGTTGACCTAGTGTAGAGTTCTTTAGAGTTGTGTATGTTGTGAAATCTTTGTACCCTTGCTTTCCATAATCTGAGAGTTTCCTTTCCATCATGATATTTGTACCTTATGGACCCAAAATATTGTATTCTAGGATCCATAGTGTTCTGTTCTAGGTTTCGAGGTTTCCTTTCGCCTCGTACGCCTCCTTTTTAATTGTTGGGTACTTCAGAATTCGTTTCTTCTCTTGGAAGCTACCTCGTGATTGCTACCTTGTAGTGTACACTATGTCACTCAAGTAGTAGCAGTTACTTCTTTCTCAGGTTTTAACCCTCGGACTTGAACCGAAGATCCCGGATTGTGCTAGATTCTAGTGTTATGAATCTTGTACATGAAGCTAATCTTTAACCCAAAGTCCATTCAGTTGACCCCTGTCGTAATGTTCACACGTCACCTCAGGATGGCTAGAACTATAATTCTAGTCTTCAAGCTTGTGGTCTTTGTCGCGCTTGAATTGTGACAACTAAGGACTTCCACTATCACTAGTTGTCGTGGTATTGACCACGGTAGATGCTATAGGTAGCTTACGTAGAGGAGGCAAGGCGACGTAGGAGAATTCGGGAGCGATATTGGCACACGATGTACCCAGGTTCACGTTCCCTCGATGGAGGATCGCTGCGTCCTGTTGTCAATCCAGTACATGATCATAGATTGGTTTACATGGAGCCGCCGGAGATGAAGGGGGAGACTAGATCTAATATTATGTGGGAGAGATCGATCTCCCCGTGGGGGTGCCCCTGGTGGCTTTATATATGTAGCTAGTTAGGGTTTACAAGTGCTAATGGGCTTTCTATTGGAGTCGTCATCTTGGGCCTCTAGTCAGCGAGTCGTCTAGGTCCAGTCGCCGGTTCCCGCGAGTCTACTCGCCATGGGCGACTCCGCTCCGTGGGTATACCCCGATAGGTATTCCCACATTAGTAGTCCCCGAGCGCGTCAGGGACTCAATGATGACTTCAAGCCGCCGGATCAGTGCAGGTGATTCCAGGGTTGAGTCGATGCTGAGTCGTTGGCGAGCTCCTGAAACAGAGAAATAGCTCATGAAGTAGCCCAATCGCCAAGGCGAGTCGACGTGTCGGGCGAGTCATCATTGGACGGAGTCACCCCTTGGAGAAGTTTGGCCGGCGCTATGTCAACTTGCTATCATAGAGGACGTGGAGGCCACCAAATCCTTGATGGTGAAGTCGCCAAGTCGGTGCAGGGGAATACGCGAGACGAGTCTGCAAGGGGCGACTCCCCGAGCGTGTTGACTATGCGAGGGCGAGTCCGCGGTGGCGAGTCCCTGAGCGTGTTGAGTACGCGTGGGCGAGTCCGTGGTGGCGAGTCCCCGAGCATGTTGAGTACGCGAGGGCGAGTCCACGGTGGCGAGTCCCCGAGCGTCTTGAGTACATGAGGGCGAGTCTGCGGTGGCGAGTCCCCGAGCGTGTTGAGTACGCGAGGGAGAGTCCACGGTGACGAGTCCCCGAGCGTGGCGAGTACGCGAGGGCGAGTTTGCGGTGGCGAGTCCCCGATCATGTTGAGTACGCGAGGGCGAGTCCGTGGTGGCGAGTCCCCGAGCGTGGCGAGTACGCAAGGGGGAGTTCACGGTGGCGAGTACGCGAGGGCGAGTCCGCGGTCGCGAGTCCCCGAGCGTGTTGAGTATGCGAGGGTGAGTCCGCGGTGGCGAGTCCCCGAGCGAAGCGAGCCGCGGTCGTGGAACCACGCGCACACGCAGTATGGCTAGGAGTAGTCCCCGAGGCTCAAGTTGTCTTGTAGAGGCGACTTGAGGCTCTTTAGAGATGCATATTTTGAAAATAGTAGTGGTTGTTGCCGAGCATGGTGAGTCCGCATGGGAAGAGTTCGCGGTAAGCGAGTCCGTGAGGGGAGAGTCCCCGAGTGTGGCGAGTTCGTGATGATTGCGAGTCCGCGATGATATTGATTGCGCTGTTTTTGTTAACGAGTTTGTCATCTTGGCCCGAGGGGCCAGTCGCATGGCGACTCCGAAGATGGCTCTCAGCTTAGCGTTCTTCCTGAACCATCTGAGGCTCGGTTTGCGAGTCCTCGTCCGCAGTACTTGGCCGTACGAGTCGCACTATCTAAGATTGAGGAGGACATGGTGCTGTTTATCTAGCACTGCCATTTGCCTTGGCCAGGATGGCCAGTCGAGCAAGGCGACTCCAATGATGGCTCTCGGTTAGCGTTTTTTATGGACGATCCGAGGCTCAGTTTGTGAGTCCTCGTCTGCACTACTTGGCCATTGCAAGTCGCTCTTTCAAAGGTTGACAAAGGCGAGCTGATTTTTCCCGGGGGGAAGAGATGCAACTGGTGAGTCCATGTAGCGTGGCATGCGACCCTCTCTGGCGACTCGGACGATGAAGGTCCCTTAGTAGGCGCGGCATACGCATTCGACATAGACGGAAAGAGTTGACGCGGCGGACGTATGGTCACGCTTTGGCGAAGTCGATGCGGCGGACACGGGGTCGACGCGGTGAATGTCGCGCTTTAGCGAAGTCGACGTGGCAGACACAGGGTTGACACGGCGGACGGAGCCCGAACAGGGAGTCTGCTAGGGAGAGTCCCCGAGCATGGCGAGTCCGCGAGGGTTACCCCGCGGTGGCGAGTCCGTGTTGGCGTGTTTGCCACGATGGCGAGTCCGTGTTGGCGTGTTTGCCACGATGGCGAGTCCGCGAGGGCGATTCCGTGATGGCGAGGTCGCGCTTAGCGAGTCTGCAATGGCGAATTCACGAGGAGAGCGAGGCCGCAATAGGAGAGTACCCGACGGCGTGTTCATGATAGACAGGTCGGCGAGTGGTGCGAGGCCGCGATGGCGTGACTTAGAGTTTTTCAATCTGTACACAAAAGATAGAGCGGAACCGGAGAAGAATATTTGTATATTGATATTCAAGGATCAGTGCAAATAATTTAGAAAAATAGCACCTGATTCGAAGCTGTGATGGAGAGATCAATCTGCCGCTTGACTGCACAAGTGTGGCTGATATCATACCGCGTAAAACGCGTATGTGTGGTAGTCGCCATGGCTACCAAGTCTATAGATAGTCCCGAGCGTGCTGGTCGCAAGGAATTTCGGGTATCCGAAGGCGTATTCCCAGGTAGAGACCGGTTCACTGATTTGCATTGCATGGTACACGTATTGCAAAATAAACATGCAAAGAATTACATCAATGTAGAATAGTTCATGTGAGAGAGATTGCATAGAAAAAAACCATTAGTCTTCGGCTGAGTGCGCTGTAACGAAGCTTCTCTGCTGTGTGGAGGTCATACGGCCGCCGCCAATGCTTGGTCCGATTCAGTTTTGCATAGAATCAGTCCTCTAAACGATTTTGCATCTAGGTGATTAGATCCAGATAAAACAATTAATTGGCAAAGCAATAGATGAAAGACGTGATTGAATAGAAAACTCAGTTGGCATGGATAGTGCGTCTGCCGGCGTTTGAACTGCGAGCGATCGGACTGAGCTGGCTCCAGCCACCGACTCGGTTTTAAGAAAATAGCTTGCAAGGAATAGGTCTAAATAGAATAATCTGATAGCAAGGTAATTAACAAGTGAGAGAGACGGGATTCAATTAACAACTTAGCTACAAATCTGATCGTGCATGTTCGCGTGCTCGACCTGCTTCAGGTTGACCAGTGGTAAAGGTCAAACATGGTAAGGCTTGTATGTGAGGCCATGGTGGGATGTGGTTTTTGTAGTCCCATGCTCGCCACCACTATGAACCGAGTTTTTGCCTTTGCACCAAGAGGAGCGTATAGCCACATGGGGTTTATGGGGACCTCTCGACTAACTAACTTGCCTAGTAGATTCCATGAGTAACATAGTTTGGCGTTCCATTCAACATATGCATAGAAAATGTTTTAAAAGATTTGACGGGTGAAGGTGCATCATAACAGGTAGGTAAGCATGGCTGGGGTTGCTTGGGATACGCATTCACGATTATGAATGCTTGGTGACCGAATTCTAAGATCATAGAGAACATTAACCTAATCGTAAAACTTGGAGGTTTCAACATGTGCTCAAGGATGCTTCCTCATGGGTATGAGGGGGTGATCCTAGTTGATAGGTGATGGTGATGACTTGGTGGATACCAAAACATTATCAACTCTTTGGAGATGTCGCTCTCTTATCCCCTTTTAGAATATTCTGATTAGATGGGCTTCTTCTCCCTCTTGATTTATAAAGAAAGATGGCTTTATACAAAATAACACCACCAGTCATAAGTCTTGTGGAGTACACCCTGTACTCACTCTTGCTTTGTTGATACTTTTGTAGAATAATAAATGTTCCTCTGAAGACGAGTTTGGTACGACATCGACACCGACGAGTAGCTTGGGCTTCCCGGCCGACAGCCTGGAATCTATGGGCTGGGACATCATCGTCATGCTTCAGGCTTCTTAGGCCATTTGTTAAGTTTTCTATGTTGGGTCCGCAGCATAGAAAACAAAAAATTTCCTAGGATGAGAACTATACGCCAAGATCTATCTACTAGATACAGAGCAACGGGTGGACATACATCCATGGAGAACTTACCCTCGAAGACAACGAGTTTTGTTAACGAGTAGGAACTCGTGGTTGATGTAGTCGTATGCTTGCCGATCTCAAGATCGTGTGGAAGTCCGAGCGCCGCAAATCAGCAGCACATCCGTCCTCGCACACACGTTCAAGCCACCGGACAACCTCCACCTCCTCGCTCCAGCGAATCAGTGGAAGCAGCAACTCCTTCCAGACGCAAGGCCACCGGGAACAAGTATCTCGCTAATCCGAGACCATGGGGGAATATCTAGAGGGGGAGAGAGATCCTTCACGAGGAGGTGTGGTTTGTGAGAGGGAGAGGGGGGCTTTATATAGGAGGGAGGGAGACCCCTCCCCTCCTTCATTCATGTGGTGAACCTCCACTCACATAAACATGGCCTCCACCCAAAATCCCACTCACATGTATTTAATTTCCACCAAATTAAATGCAACTCTTTTATTTATTTTATTCAGAATTTTGTTAATTACTTTAATTAACAAACATTCACATAAAACCCCTTGCAACATTTCAATATCACATGCAGAACCACTTTCTGCAATTTCACCCGAAACAATTCCGGTTTCTATCGAAACATTTCCTGTGCTTTGCAAACCTTTTGTCTGGAACATATGTTCTCCTAAATGGTGTCCGGCAACCCTTAAGTGTGTCACCCTACGGTTCGCGAATAATGCATACATGATTGAGACTCCTCTCATATCATTAATCAGAAGCGGGACCTGGAGATCCATACTGACTCTTGCATATTCAACGATGACTTCTGTGATCGTGAGAACCTTTAACGTCAGAAATTTAATCCCTTTGTCTCATGATATATTACATGTCCGAGATTCGATCATTGGTATCCAAATACCTAGTTTGATCTCGTTACCGACATGCACTCTTTTCTCGTTCCCGTGATATAACATTCTAGTGATCACATCACTTGCTTGCAAGTTATCTTCATGTGATATCACCGAGAGGCCCCAGAGTATATCTATCCGTCATCGGGATTGAAAAATTCCACTCTTGATCCATGAGCCTCAACATAACACCTTCATAGCACTGAACCCACCTTTATCGTCACCCTGTTACGGTGTGACGTTTGATGTTATCAAGATACTCTTCCGGTGTTAGCAATTAACATGATCTCATGGTCTAAGGACTAAGACTACTTTGTATGATGTTATAGCAATATAAACATAATGACTTGATCGTAATGCTATACTTCGGATGAATGTTCATCACATCATTTCACAAATGCTGTGACCTTGTTATTAACAACATCCAATGTCCATGTTCAGGAAACCTTGATCATCTTGTTAATCAACAAGCTAGTCTATAAGAGAGGCATAACTAGGAACCCTTTTGTTTATTAAACACACATGTATTGATGTTTCCTATCAATACAATTATAGCATGCAAAATAAACATCTATCATATACAAGGAATACATAATAACAACTTTATTATTGCCTCTCAGGGCATATTTCCTTCAGTCTACCACTTGCACTAGAGACAATAATATAGTTTATATAGTGATAAATCTAACACCCATGGAGTTCTGGTGTTGATCATGTTTTGCCCTAGCGAGTACTTTAGTCAACGGATCTGCTACATTTAGGTCCGTGTGTACTTTACAAATCTTTATATCTCCATCCTTGACATGCTCGTGGATGGAGAGAAACTGGCGCTTAATATGCTTGGAATTCTTGTGAGACCTTGGTTCCTTGGCGTTGGCTATGGCTCCATTATTGTCACAATAGATCACCATTGGGTCCAATGCACTAGGAACCACACCTAGTTCCGTAATGAACTCCTTCATCCAAACCGCTTCTTGCGCCTCTTTTGAAGCAGCAACATATTCCGCCTCCGTCGTTGATCCAGCCACCACAGGTTGTTTGGAGCTCGTCCAACTAACTGCTACTCCATTCAAGAGAAATACGTATCCGGATTGAGACTTAGAGTCATCCGGATCAGTGTCAAAGCTAGCATCAACATAACACTTAGCGACTAGCTCTTCTTCACCTCCGTATACAAGAAACATATCCTTAGTTCTTCTCAAGTACTTAAGGATATTTTTGACCGCTATCCAGTGTTCCGAACCTGGATCAGATTGGTACCTACTAGTCAAAATAATAGCATGTTCCACATCCGGTCTTGTACATAGCATGGCATACATTATAGAGCCTATGGCTGAGGCATAGGGGATCTTATCCATTATCTCTCTTTCTTCTGCCGTAGCCGGACTTTGAGTCTTACTCAATGTCTTGGCTTGCAACATAGGTAAGTACCCCTTCTTACTTCCGTCCATATTAAACTTCTTTAATATCTTATCAAGGTATGTACTCTGCGATAGCCCAATCAGGCGTCTTGATCTATCTCTATAGATTTTAATGCCTAATATATATGAAGCTTCACCAAGGTCCTTCATCGAAAATTTGCTGTTTAGATAACTTTTAACACTATTTAAAAGATCTATATCATTTCCAATCAATAATATGTCATCCACATATAATATCAGAAATGCCACATTGCCCCCACTCACTTTCTTGTAAATACAAGCCTCTCCATAAGTTTGGACAAATCCAAAATCTTTGATCACCTCATCAAAGCGGAGATTCCAACTCTGGGATGCTTGCTTCAGTCCATAGATGGATCGCTGAAGTTTGCACACCTTATCAGCATCCTTAGGATCGACAAAACCCTTAGGTTGTATCATATACAACTCTTCTTCAATATTACCATTGAGGAATGCAGTTTTGACATCCATCTGCCATATTTCATAATCGAAATATGCAGCAATTGCTAACATAATCCTAACCGGCTTAAGCATCGCTACGGGAGAGAATGTCTCATCGTAGTCAACTCCTTGAATTTGTTGAAACCCCTTTGCGACAAGTCGAGCCTTATAGATGGTTACATTACCATCAGCATCAGTTTTTCTTTTGAAAATCCATTTATTCTCAACGGCCTTTCGATCGTGAGGTAAGTCCACCAAGGTCCAAACCTGGTTTTCGTACATGGATTCCATCTCGGATTTCATGGCTTCTAGCCATTTGTTGGAATCAGGGCTCATCATCGCTTCTTCATACGTCGCAGGGTCATCTATTTCATCAATCATGAAATTCATAACAGGATTGTCGTACAGTTCAGGAGCTGTACGTGTCCTGCTTGACCTGCGAGGTTCGGTAGTATCCTCTTTCGGATTTTCATGATCAATATCATTAGCTCTCTCTTCATTAGGTGAAGTCAACTCCGAAACAACTTCCGGTGCTGCGCGACTCGCCATTTCATGAAGAGAAGGTTCAATAACCTCTTCGAGTTCTACCTTCCGACTGCTCACACCTTTCACGAGAAACTCCTTCTCAAGAAAGGATCCATTCTTGGCAACAAAGACCTTTCCCTCGGATCTGTGATAGAAGGTATACCCAATCGTTTCCTTAGGGTATCCTATGAAGACGCATTTTTCCGCTTTGGGTTCGAGTTTATCTGGTTGAAGTTTCTTCACATAAACATCGCATCCCCAAACTTTAAGAAATGACAGCTTAGGTTTGTTTCCAAACCATAATTCATACGGTGTCTTTTCAACGGATTTAGATGCTGCCCTATTTAAAGTGAATGCAGCGGTTTCCAGTGCATAACCCCAAAATGACAGTGGCAAGTCAGTTAGAGACATCATAGATCGAACCATATCCAATAAAGTATGATTACGACGTTCTGACACACCATTACGTTGTGGTGTTCCGGCAGGCGTGAGTTGTGAAACTATTCCATAGTCTTTCATATGTGTGCTAAACTCGTAACTAAGATACTCTCCTCCACGGTCGGACCGCAGAAATTTGATCTTTCTGTTACGATGATTTTCCACTTCATTCTGAAATTCTTTGAACTTTTCAAAGGTTTCAGACTTATGTTTCATCAAATAGATATACCCGTATCTACTCAAATCATCCGTGAAAGTAACAAAATAATGATATCCACCTCGCGCCGACACACTCATTGGTCCACACACATCAGTATGTATGATTTCCAATAAATCTGTCGCCCGTTCCATTGAACCGAAAAACGACGTTCTAGTCATCTTGCCCATAAGGCATGGCTCACATGTATCAAATGATTCAAAATCAAGTGATTCCAAAAGTCCATCAGAATGGAGTTTTGTTCATGCGTTTAACACCAATATGACCTAGACGGCAGTGCCACATATATGCAGATATATCATTATCAAGTTTAATCCTTTTAGCATCAACATTATGAATATGCGTAATACTACTATCGAGATCCAACAGAAATAAACCATTCAACACAGGTGCATGAACATAAAAGATATTATTCATATAAATCGAACAACCATTGTTTTTAGACTTAAACGAATAACCACTTTGCATCAAACACGATCGGGATACAATGTTCATGCTCAGTGCAGGCACCAAATAACAATTATTCAGGTTTATAACTAATCCCGACGACATATGGAGAGGCAGCGTTCCGACGGCGATCACATCAACTGTTTTTATCCATTGCCGACCCGCATCGTGACCTCATCCCTTGCTAGTTGTCGCTTGTTCCGCAACCCCTGAACCGAGTTACATATATTAGAAACAAATCCCGTATCAAATACCCAGGTGCTACTGCGAGTACTAGTCAAGTACACATCAATAACATTTATATCACATATACCTTTGTTTACCTCGCTGGCCTTCTTGTCTGCCAAATACTTGGGGCAGTTGCGCTTCCAATGGCCAGTTCCCTTGCAATAGTAGCACTCGGTGTCAGACTTAGGGCCAGCTCGGGGTTTCTTTTCAGGCGCGGCAACATATTTGCCGCCCTTCTGTCCCTTCTGCTTGCCTTTCTTGTCCTTCTTGAAACTAGTGGTCTTATTGATCATCAACACTTGATGTTCTGTCCTAATCTCCACTTCTGCAGTCTTAAGCATTGACAGAAGCTCGGGAAGAGACTTCTTCATGCCCTGCATATGATAGTTCATCACGAAGCTCTTGTAGCTAGGTGGCAGAGATTGGAGAACACAATGTATGCCTAAATCAATGGGAATCGTTATTCCCAAGGACACAAGCTTATCGGCGTACCCAGACATTTTGAGTACGTGCTCACTAATGGAGCTGTTCTCTTCCATCATGCAGCTAAAGAACTTTTCAGAAGCATTATAACTCTCTACGGCAGCATGGGTATCGAAAATCATTTTCAATTATCCCATGGTATCAAAGGCATTGCCATTTTCGAAACGTTTTTGAAGTTCTGTCTCTAGCCCATACAGTATGCCACAATGAACTAAGTTGTGGTCCTCCTGACGAGTTATATAGACGTTCTTTTCCTCATCAGGGGCACCAGGAGCTGGTGGGGGGCCTAGCGGCGCCTCTAACACATATTGCTTTTGTGCAGCAGTGAGGAGAATCCTCAAATTCATAGCCCAGTTGGTGAAGTTGCTACCATTCGCAGCAAGCTTCTCTTTCTCCATGAACACATTGAAATTAAAAGCAGGTGGTGCCATCTACAACAGAATTTGTAAAATATATTTAGACTAAGTTTATGATAGATTGAATTCAACTAATCCAAATTACTAATGAACTCCCACTCAAAAACGACATCCCTCGTGTCCTTTTGGTGATTACATGAACCAAATCCACTACACCAAGTCCGATCATCATGTGAGTCGGTGTAGCTTCAAAGGCGAGCATCTATATGGGCATCATATCAACTATATGACTCATGCTTAACCTTTCGGTCCGTGTTCCGAGGCCATGTCTGTACATGCTAGGCTCGTGAAGTAAGAACCTTAGTATTCACGTGTGTAAAATTGTCTTACACCCGTTGTATGAAAGCGTAGAGTCGAGAACACACGATCATCACGAGATGTCTCAAAACACGATCCACAAAATGGTGCATACTTAAGGAAGAACACATTTTATCTTGATATCTAAATGAGGGATCATCTTATAATGCTACCAAAAGCGCCAAACTAGCAATATAAGATGCTAACATCTAATGTGTGAAGTGAGGTGATATGGTCCATGCATTTGATCTATATCATTTGCATCGTGGTATGATCTCTATCATTCCTTTGTGTGTAAGGCCAAGGTCTATGGAACTTACACGTTAAGTGAGTTGTAAGAGTATCTATCATACATCTACTTACAACAATACCATATCAAGACACTAGCCCAGCAACGATCTAAACTAGACGCCTCTAATTTATCAATTGCAAGTTTTACGTGGCTTAGGGCTTTCGAAGATAGAACTGGTCTTACCTACGAACATGAACCACAATGAGGATAACCAAGTTATTAGCAACTCATTGTAAATCAGATATTGACTATAGTAGGAGAGACAGACACCCGCCAGCCACTTATGCAAAACAAGTTGCATGTCAGTCGTGGAACCGGTCTCATGTACGATGACATGTAAGGTTGGTCCGGGCCGCTTCATCCCACTATGCCACCAATATCCAAAATACATAGAAGATGCAATAACATGATCATCATCGCCCACATATCAACCATATGTGTACTACCCGTGCTAAGAACCTACGCATAGATCATGCTCTGATACCACTGTTGGGTCCGCAGCATAGAAAACAAAAAATTTCCTATGATGAGAACTATACGCCAAGATCTATCTACTAGATACAGAGCAACGGGTGGACATACATCCATGGATAACTTACCCTCGAAGACAACGAGTTTTGTTAACGAGTAGGAACTCGTGGTTGATGTAGTCGTACGCTTGCCGATCTCAAGATCCTGTGGAAGTCCGAGCGCCGCAAATTGGCAGCGCATCCGTCCTCGCACACACGTTCAAGCCACCGGATAACCTCCACCTCCTCGCTCCAGCGAATCAGCGGAAGCAGCAAATCCTTCCAGACGCAAGTCCACCGGGAACATGTATCTCGCTAATCCAAGACCATGGGGGAATATCTAGAGGGGGAGAGAGATCCTTCACGAGGAGGTGTGGTTTGTGAGAGGGGAGAGGGGGGATTTATATAGGAGGGAGGGAGACCCCTCCCCTCCCATAGCCGGAGCATGAGGGGGGGGGACTCCTCCCCTCCTTCATTCATGTGGTGAACCTCCACTCACATAAACATGGCCTCCACCCAAAATCCCACTCACATGTATTTAATTTCCACCAAATTAAATGCAACTCTCAATTAATAAAACTCTTTTATTTATTTTATTCAGAATTTTGTTAATTACTTTAATTAACAAACATTCACATAAAACCCCATGCACCATTTCAATATCACATGCAGAACCACTTTCTGCAATTTCACCCGAAACAATTCCGGTTTCTATCGAAACAATTCCTGTTTCTATCAAAACATTTCTTGCGCTTTGCAAACCTTTTGTCTGGAACATGTGTGCTCCTAAATGTTGTCTGGCAACCCTTAAGTGTGTCACCCTACGGTTCGCGAATAATGCAGACATGATTGAGACTCCTCTCAGATCAATAATCAGAAGCGGGACCTGGAGATCCATACTGACTCCTCCATATTCAACGATGACTTCTGTGATCGTGAGAACCTTTAATGTCAGCAATTTAATCCCTTTGTCTCATGATATAATACATGTCCGAGATTCGATCATCGGTATCCAAATACCTAGTTTGATCTCGTTACCGACATGCACTCTTTTCTCGTTCCCGTGATATAACATTCTAGTGATCACATCACTTGCTTGCAAGCTATCTTAATGTGATATCACCGAGAGGGCCCAGAGTATATCTATCCGTCATTGGGATTGACAAATTCCACTCTTGATCCATGAGCCTCAACATAACACCTTCATAGCACTGAACCCACCTTTATGGTCACCCTGTTACGGTGTGACGTTTGATGTTACTCCCTCCGATCAAAATTAATTGACTTGGATTTATCTAGATTCGAATGTATCTAGTACTAAAACATGTCTAGATATATCCAAATCTAGACAAATCTAAGTCAATTAATTTGGATCGGAGGGAGTATCAAGATACTCTTCCGGTGTTAGCAATTAACATGATCTCATGGTCTAAGGACTAAGACTACTTTGTATGATGTTATAGCAATATAAAGATAATGACTTGATCGTAATGCTATACTTCGGATGAATGTTCATCACATCATTTCACAAATGTTGTGACCTTGTTATTAACAACATCCAATGTCCATGATCAGGAAACCTTGATCATCTTGTTAATCAACAAGCTAGTCTATAAGAGAGGCATAACTAGGAACCCTTTTGTTTATTAAACACACATGTATTGATGTTTCCTATCAATACAATTATCGCATGAAAAATAAACATCTATCATATACAAGGAATACATAATAACAACTTTATTATTGCCTCTCAGGGCATATTTCCTTCATGCTATACTTAATAGCATAATTTGCCTTCCATTGTTTGATGTTTGTGGTCAGTGACCTCTACTTGTAATATTCTTGTTGTAATAATTTTTATGTCGCAGGGTTACTGTTGTGTTACCAATTTCTTACGGGATATCCTCGAGCTCTAGGTCAAGCTTATGTCAGGCTAAGGTCTAGATTTGTTTAACCATGATCCCGAGGGTGTCACGGGAATTTTATAAAAGTTTTAATACAAGAAAGGATTTTTATTTACACTTATTTTTAGAAATACTAAACTGACGTAGAATCTAATAGTTAGCATTTTTCTAGGATAGTAAATTATTTTTTGTACACAAAAGTGATTTTTATTTAATCTTGTGATTTTGCCTTATTTTTTCTTATTTCCTAGAGACACTTAATGATTTCCATTTTTGTTGTATTTTATTTAACTAAAACAAGCAATTTTATATTTTTCATTGGTAGATTTTATTTTTGTGATCATTTTGATATAATATATGCATTTCTGTAGAGCCTATAGTTCTCACAAGGGCATTGTGGTAATTTTGATTTCATTTTAAATTTATTTTATTTTTAACTTATAAAATTGGGCCTGTCGTGTAAGCCAACCCAACCCACAAGGTAACCTATACATTAAGGCTCAGCTTGTTGGGCTGAATCCGACCTAGGCCTAACTGGCTCGGGCTAACCGACCCACTCAACACTCCTTCCTTGCGTCGACCTGATCTATTTCTCTCACGCGGTCCGGACATAGCTACCACCGTTGCCCACTGCTCCCGATCGACACCCGCCATCTCCGTTGCTGCCACCTGTAGCATATCCCTTTACTTCACCACGCTTACCTTGTTTATTTACTTTTCTCACCCCCATATTCTCGCGCTCAACCCTGGAACACTAATCGTGTTGTCGTGATTTGACGATGCTGATACCTTCGATCCAGATTAACGGATGTAGTATAATAGCTTTTTTCCTAGAAGACCTAGGTTTAATCGAACCTTGGAAAGCAATGCTAAAAGGAAATAAAAAGGACATGTCTACAATACTTTGTTTCTTTGTTTTACCTTTGTTTAACGGACCAATCTAGTTTACTTTTATAGTGGGTTAAATCAATGGATGGATATATGCCAGGGTTGAAGATCCACCTGCAGCTGCATATCATATGGGATAAAAGATAATAATAAGCACAATCATGTGTAAAGTTTTAATAGTGATAATCTCTCGTGGGCAACACATCCTAATATACTAGAGCCCCCATGATGTAGCAGGCATATCAAAAGTATTTTAATCCAACTAAGTGAAACACGAAGCAACGGGCTACAAACGATTATTAAGTGTAAAACATAGATTAAATCATTAAGTGGTGATGTTGTTGTGATCCCGAATAGGTCGCTAAGCAAAGACCGTACTACCCTTTATCTCACTAGGGTGCCTATGAGATCGCCGGTAGCCAAGTATCTCACCTCAAGCCTTTATCAATCTATGGGACCTTGGGCACCTACAAGTCCAAAGATTGAGTCAAGAGGCAAAGAAACAAAAGATACAAATCGCTATTTCAAACAATACACAATGCTTCCATGAATTAGATGCACATAATTGCTGCGAGGTTTCTGCCCAACCCGCAGCCTGTGGGGACTACTCACTCATAACAATAAGATCAAGGATAGAAAACATTGTGCAAAATACTTAGATTCAAATCAAATATTCTTACAATGGTCGCCAAATCACAAGGAGATATAAAGTACAAAGCAATGGCTATGTCTAATGGATGGGATGGATGATGGATTGATGAAAAATGGATGAACAATGGTGTGGATCTACTTTCGTGGTGTTGCGATGCAATCTGAGAATGGAGGCTCTCTGGCCAGCGGCTAGAGCCTCAAAATATATAGGCATCTTCATGAAAGTTGTAGGGTTTGACGAGACAAAGCAATTGCCACATGGTACGGGCGGACAATACGGGCAGTCCCTATCCGTACCAGTGGTCATTACGGTGTTTGACGCCTGGAATTGACTCCACAATTACTTAGTCATGTGGACTTCCTCAAAAACCTTCATTATAACTCCTGATTTTGCATTAAAAACCGTGATTTCCTGCACAACACAATTTGTTGGGGATATGCTATATGGGTATCCTCATAGCATGTCACCAATCAGCCTAACCCGGGTGGCCCATAGTAGGTAGCAACGCCTATGACCTGCTGGGCGGCCCAGTTAGACGGATCCAAAGGGAGGCCCATGCTAGATAAAGGAAGGCTATGCAGAAGTCACCGACATACTCGGAGCCTTGGAGTACAAGACCCAGAAGACTAGTTCGTATTAGTGTAGGACTCTTTACCTTGTCCGGCAAGGACCTTTCCCTATATACCCTAGGTCTTGGCTCCTTTATAAGCCGGCATGTGGGAGCCTTTAGGGTAGACACAACTTCTTAGATTGCTACGTGCAACGTGAAACACCTCGCATAGCGAACCTATCTCTATAACTCGGTGTATTGCCATTATAGTGATTTATAGAAGGAGTAGAGTTCCGCCACCGATGTGGGACTTGATCCTGGGTAAGCTGTGTTACATCGTACCCGCCAACTCTCCGCCTTACCCCACGTCTCTAAACACGCACTATGAGGACCCCTCCATGGCGTACTCATCGGCAATACCACGAAAGTTGGTGCCCATCGTGGGGCAAGAGGCACTTCAAGCTCTACACCGGGCGAGGTCCAATCTCTTCACGGGAATCGGTGATACCGTAGCCATCGGTTGAATTCTCTTCTCCGACAATGTCCCGATCGTCCCTCCAGATGAGTTCTGGGTGCTGGCGAAGACGAACCACACGCCCTGCTCCGTCATCCCCTTCAGAGACATCCACATCTTCATCGGTGAAACTGACTCGGGTCCTAGCTCCCAGGAAGTCGGAAACTCGTCAAGCCCCACACAGAACGCCTATAAGTAGGCCACGTTCGTGGAAGGATCTAGGCCATACCTCTCCTTGGAGTATGCTGGCTCGGATCAGAAAATTTCAAGGCCCACCGAAACCGCCCCTGTTCAGGATATAAAGGTGGAAGGACCCCGCAAACCCGCTTGGCTTCCCCGGCCGTTAGAGATGCGCAAGTCACACTTTGTCGATGTCGTTACCATCCTCGATATGGCTAGATGCGTTCAAAGGGAAGCACAACATCCCCGCGAATACCTCGCCAGATGGATGAGGCTGAGGGAAACCCTAGAGGGTGACCGTGCCGACGAGCTCGTATACCACTTCGTGGAAGGGCTCACAGCTGGAACACTCCTCCGGCATACCCTCCGAAGGTGGAAGGCCGCAGGCCCTCTCACCCTTGGTGAGATTGTTGCCATCGTCAATGAATATGTGGATACCAATGAAGAGGCCATAACGGCAATCACCGTCGTAGCTAGAGGAGGAAACAACAACAACGGCCCGCCTCCATCACCTTCCACATCCGCCATCGTCAACACCGAAGCCAACTCCGACTTCGTCCTTCACGCGCTTTACGCCGACATCAGTAGGGACGGCAGTGGCTTAGACGCTAACTCGAAGGAATATGATGCTGTTATGAGGGAGATCGAGAAGGATATCGAGAAGGAGGAGCACGCTGAAAATACCAACACTTCCCACCAGGTGCTAGCACCATTGGGAGGGTGATGGAAGAAGACGGACAGGAACCGGAACGTGAGAGAGCTCCGCCCATGCCAGCGGTCACCAGAGCAGCAGCACCTAAGAAATCTGCCGAGCCTCCAGCTCCGGCCAAATCTATGCCTCCTCCGGTTATCCGCCCGCTACCGGCACAGGAACTCACCATGACCCCTAGTACGACCCGACAATCAAATCAGCCGCCAATGCCACTGTCAACGTCAGCATCTGGCAACCCACTGGCCACTCCCACCGACAAATAAATCTACGGCGCACTTCTTGTTGAGCCAATCACCGTCGGCCATATCCGGAGCGTTACGGAGCTTGAAGAGAAATGCGCGGAAATCTTGGCAGAGGCCAAGTGCATCGTGGAGCAAGGCGCTAAGTTAGACGAAGACATGGCTAAGGCGCATCAATCCATCAAGGGGGCAAGAGCTATGGAGGCTAAGTACAAGTAATTGTTGTTAAAGCAAAAGGCAAAGAAAGTGCCATCTCATGTCGTCCAAGATCCTGGCGTTCGGCGAAGGTTGGGGTATGACGGGTCTAAGTCGACAAAATCCACCCCTTACATGGATTCAGAGGGGAGGCAGGTCATGCCAACTCCCGCCCTCAACATTGCCATCGCCAAGACCCTCCTGGAACAGGAAAGGTCACCAGAAGCAGTTGCTCAGGTGTACGAACTCGTCGCCAAGGCATGCAAGCAACAGGAAAAGGCCACCTCGCAGAGGCTGGAGTCCAACCCGGAGCTTTGCCAGTGGAACATGAATAGCTGCAGAAGGCGCAAATCTCCCCGTGACGAGGGAGCTCATACAGGCTATATAGAGCGAAGACGGAGGGAGGCACGCAACAGGACTGACGCTATCCCCATATCCTCTGACCACGGAGAAAAGGCCCGTCCTCGCCGGTCACCACCTCCACCACCATCTCGGTGTCACGAGGAACCAGAGCCATGCCACCGCACAAGCATGCCACCGCCAAGGCATCCCTAGGCCGACAATGTTATACGCGACCAGGGTGAGAAGCCTCGGCATGGTGGAGAGCGCAGCGGCATTGAAGGACATAGGACCAGGTCCTACAAGGAACCGCCACGTCCGACAAGTAACCACGACAGGCGTGAGGAATCGCAGGAGGGGCACAACAAGAGGGCTAACCCACCACCTCCACCGCCACCGTCGCCACCTAGCAGCCATCATGGTGGAGGACACGGTGGATATCATAGATTGTGCCACAACTCCCCCTCCCCATGACGAAAAAGTGAAGCAACCAGAGCCGTATGATGCGTGTACATGGCTAGACAAGATCCAAGAAGCTCGGGAGCTCCCATACCTTGGGCCACATTGTTTTGGACCAGTGATATAGGCCCCAACCTACCCCAAGGGCCTCCGGATAGACAAGACCATCAAACCGTACAACGGCACTGCCAGGCCAGCAACATGGTTGCAGGACTAAAGCAAAGCGATCCACATCGCAGGGGGAAACCCCAATGTCGCCATCAAGTACCTCCCACTCATGCTGAACAACACTGCCCAACAATGGATCGACGACTTGCTGGAGAAATCAATATGCAATTGGTTGGACATGCATGAAGCGTTCACCAACAATTTCGAGGGTACGTACAAGCGTCCCTGCACTGTCGGAGAACTGCAGTGGTGTGTGCAAGAAAAGGATGAAACCTCTCGTGCTTACCTCTCTCGCTGACTGGATATGGAAAATTCCTACGCATGGGTGCACGAACAGACCTCCATGGCCGCCTTCATCGATGGTCTAGTAAAGGGAACTTTGCTCCACCATATGTTAAAGCGCAAGAAAGACAAAAACAAGCTCAACCTCAACGCAATGATCGCCATGGCTAGCGAGTTCGCCGCTGATGACGACGACGCACGTGGGTCGTTGCCGGCAATAGCAATCCCTACCCAGGACAGGAAGAACAACAATAACAAGCAGAAGAATCTGCCCAAAGAAAAGCAAGTAGCCGACATGGTCGCCGCAATGTTCACTGGCACAGGTAGAGGCGGACAACGTGGATGTGGTCAGGGGGCTAGCAGTGGCCAGCAGAGGAGTGACACTACACCCTCAGCGCCCCGCGTTCCCCAAATGTACGAAGAGTACCACGATATTCCATGTTTCGTCCACCTTGACGCAAATGACAAGGCCACCCACACCAACCGCCAATGCAAATTCATCAATGACCTCAAGGAAGACCCTGAGTCCGGCTACAAGCGAAGTCAAAAGAATAGACCCTACGGAAAGGGCAAAGGGAAGAAGAAGGAGGAAGAGCCCAAGGAATCAAGTGATATGGATGAGGATGGGGACTCCAAATCTTCCGACAAGGGAGAGGATAAAGGGAAAAATCCTTTCGAAAAGAAGGCTCCAGGTTACCTGATGCAGCCCGTCCTACGGACGCTCCTATATCTACACCACCAAGTCACCCAAGTGGACCGATGACCCGTGCCTGAGCCAAGCTCCTTCAAGCTAAGGTGAATTTGCTCCTTGTCTCATGTGACTTTGATACATCCTTGGATGGATTGCTACTCCATGCCAATACCTTATGAACCATCAGGTACGAACCCCATGGAGAAATGCCAAGAGAAGGAGCCAAGCCAACACGAACCAGAGTCCCAGGCCAAACCGGCGCCAGGACCAGTGGACAGGACTCCTCGCCGGAACGTCCAGTGCACGCCCCGGTGGACCGGGCCCAAGACCGGAATTTCCGGCGCACGCCGAAACCGACTGGCGCATGCCGAAACTCTGTTTTGTACGCCATTCCAGTGGCCGACCGGAACGGCCGGCGCAGACCGGAAATTCTGGTGCCCAATCTAGCGCGACTGGACTTATTGCCGGAACGCCCAGTCTCAAAGTCAACATGGGTTTGATGCCCGAGAATATTCCTATTTCGTCCAGTTTTTACCCTTTTATGCCTAAAGAACCCCTGAACTAGTGATTGCCCTATATATAGTCCCCCACCTCCATTGTAAACCCTAGGCATGATATTTGGAATTAGTGGAAACCCCTTGTGGATATATCTAGTTCTTGCCTCATGCTCCTTTGACAAAGGAGCACCAAATATCCCAAACCTCGTTGGAGTTTACATCGTGCCTCCGTGTTGAACAAGGCCTAGGCATCGGAGTCCCTTTGCCTAGACGTCAAGATGTCACCGAGTCTCCCATCTCGTCGTGCCAGTTCGAGAGAGATCCCCGCCCAACGCCAATCCTAGGGATTGCGCCGGACCGGTAGCCACCAGCGTGAGAAATTGGCTTGTATCGTGTCTTCGTGGTGTGTGTGTGTGTTCATCATGTTCTTTGTGTGTGAGTTCGTGGATTCGCTCTCTCCCTCATCCCCACACCTCCTCCGCCTCGATTTCAAGGGATTCGTGAAAGATTGGGCCATCCTCGAGGTTATCCCTCAACATATTGTTATCAAGAGCTTCGTTGCTCACGAATTCCCCCACAAATTTTTCTTCTATCCACCAAAAATTTGAAAATCCCCAAAAAAGAGCCCCAAATTTGCCTTCAGATCGATCTCTGGATTTGGTGCTTTCTTCGTGGTTTTGTTCCACAATATCTGTTGCTTTGGGTACCGATCTACCTTCCTAGAACCTTTTCCCAGCCCAATTTGGACAAATTTCCGAAAATTTTGATCGATTTGACTTTTCGAGTTTGTCACGAACTCAAACCGGCACCAGGCTCGGCGGACTGGCCCAGCCGCCGGAAATTTCGGCAATAGTTTCGGCGAACCAGAATCACGACCGGAATTTCCGGCGCCAGGATCGGCGCCGCTGAATTTTGTCCGTTTTTCCTCTTGCATTGTTCATGTTTCGTTTGTGTGTTGCCTGACTAACTTCAAGCTTCCGCAACAATATTCACATACCGCGCTCAGCGACACCGCGACACCGCGACACCAAACATCATCCCCAACACCGGTAACAAGTCATCAATACCGAAGGTATAATTTGTTCCACCTTGTTAACCCTTTTTCCTTGTGTGTATCTATCTTATGAGAGGAACTCATCTTCTGTTTGCCTAAGCATTGTGCACTTGCCCTTGGAAAGTGAGAGTGTGAGAGCAAATACAAGAGTTAATATAGTAGTATAGAAAGGGAGAAAAGGAATCAAAAAAGAGAAAAAGAAAAAGCAAAAGAAAAATAGAAAGATACATAGTCTCCCAATACAAAGAGAGTCTCAAGCTTGTAAGCAAAGAGATAAAAAGAGAGCGACTGAGGAAAGTGCACAAATCCGTTGCTTATTTCTCTTTTGGCGAACGAGTTGTGGTCTCTCCTTGCGTTGGCACGACACCGAGCATAGTCTTCATTAGCACCTTTTGTGCTCATTTTCATAGTCGTGCTAACCACATCCGTCTCCACGTGTGTGTATCCTAGTGTTTTGTAGATCGCCTCCTATTTGATTTTGATCCTTTGGTTCTCTACCATGTTTGACAATAACCTTTTTCTTTGGATCATTTTGTTTGGTTTTCCACAACCCTAACCTTCCACCCACAGCTCTTGAGAGTTTTAGCTTCCCTTCTTTACTGTGAGTTTTCTTTGCGTTTTCATGTTGCAAGCCAATAGTTCCCTCTTGTGGTTTCTAGTTCGGTGCAATCCCCAAGGTGAGGTACAAGGCTAACACCACCATATTACACTTCCATATACAATCCTTGTGTGTTTTGCATAATGAATAGGCACGGTGAGTCGAGCCAACCACCTCCCCAAGAAGAATAACAAGGATCATACATGACGCGTGCAAGTCACTTCATCGTCCGACAAGAGTTCTGTGAATATTTCCAAGCCCTTGAGAAACGACAAGATGAATAATTTGGCGAGATGCAAGCCGAGTTCAAGAACATCGACAACCGCTTCGATGGCCTCGAAAGAAAAATCCACGCAATGCGTCGCAACTTTGGCCATCAAAATGAAGCGTTCCAATGCTTTGTCACCGAAAAAAATGACAATCTTCGACGCCTCATCGATGGAATTTCAAGGCCATGCTCACGTGCATCAAGCTCTTCAAGTTCTTCGTGTCGTCATGTTCCTCTCCAAAAATATCTCCATCCATGTGCTCCAAGACGCAATGATGCCCCCGTGGTTGAAGATGGGAGTTCTTCCAACTACGTACCTTCTCCATGGCACGCCGCAACGTCAAGCTATCATGGTGATTCCTCTTCAAGGCGACAAGCAAGGCAAGAAATACACCATCATCACGCAAGGAGATTGGTGTTACAACAAGAGCAACCACAAGAGGAACCACAAGTGCAACCGCAAGTCCACCACAATCACCCGCGACACGTACTTGACACAACAAGTGATGACTCCAATTTGGAAAATCAAGCTCGTCATCAACGTGAAGCTCTCCAAGATCCTCCTCCTCATCATCATCATCATGAACGTTCGCACCGACACCATGGTTATCACGAGGCGTCTCCGCCACCACGTCAAAACTTGGAGCGACAAGTGGTCCAAATTGAGCGACGCCCACCACGTCAAGACGCTCAAGACCATGATCTTCGTCGTGAGGCCTATGGTCCTAAACAACGTCACCAACCGAGGAACGAGCCTTCCCTTTGTCGTCAACCATGCCAAGAGGCTCCACACCCTCGCCACCATGAGGCCCAAGTGCCTCAACCACGTCAATAACCGCGCCAAGAGCGAGAGCAAGCTCCACAACAACAAGATCGAGAGCATGCTCCGCAATAAGATCACGAGAACCAAGTTTCACATCCTCAACCACAAGATCATCAACAAGGTCACCAAGCTCGTCGCAATGACCGCAACAATGAAGAAACTTTCGGCAAGCTCAAGTTCACAATGCCCAAGTTCACCGGATCCGATGACCCCGAAGAATACCTCTCGTGGGCACTCAAGGTCGACAACATCTTCCGCATGCGCAACTATAGCAACGAGAAGATGGTCGCCATGGCTTCACTTGAGTTTGATGATTACGCCAACCTTTGGTGGGAACAAGTTCAAGTTGCTCGTGATGCAAGACAAGAGCCGCCAATCACAACTTGGTATGAAATGAAGGCTCATATGATATCCCGCTTTGTCCCTGCACACTACATGCGTGACCTTTTCAACAACCTTCAAGCGCTTCGTCGAGGGACAAAGACCGTGGAAGAGTACTTCAAGGAAATGGAACTCAAATTGATCCGCGCCGACATTCATAAGCGCACGGAGCAAACTATGGCACGTTTCCTTATTGGCTTGAGTCACCCAATAAAGCGCATCGTCGAGTTCCAAACATACAACACAATGGTTGAGCTTGTGCACATCGCAACAAAGCTGAACGTCAAGTGCAAGAGGACATCAAGTACAACAAGCCCAAGACCTATTTCACCTACAAGCAAGCTTCAACCGCTACGCCAACAACGTTTAATGGAAGCTCCTCAAGTACCTCCAAGCCTTCCTTCAAGCCCACACTTCCTCAAGGAAAACTGCCCCCAAGTGGCCAACAAGCAAATAATGATACACCCTTCAATAGTGAATGCTACAAGTGTGGAGGTAAAGGACACAAGTCGGCCGAATGTGGAAACAAGAAGGTATTGTTCATCCATGACAATGGCGATGAAGAGTACTTGAGTGAAGATGAATTTGATGCCCGAGTCAAGGAAGCAATGGCAAGGCAACAAGTGGAAGATGACCAAGAACTCCTCATGTGTGAACATTACGCAAGTCCATCGCTTGTCGTCACAAGGATCTTGACCACTCAAGCACAAGATCATGAAGACTAATGCTCCAACATCTTCCAAACATGACCTGGCATCAATGGAAAATCTATCAACATGATCATTGACGGAGGGAGTTGCCACAACCTTGCTAGCACCTAGTTGTGTGAGAAGCTCAACCTCACCATCCATCCGCACAAGCACCCCTACCACGTGCAATGGCTAAGTGACTGATCAAGCATACCGTATCGGTCTCCTTCGCCATTGGTCCTTACAAAGACACGGTGGAGTGCGATGTGGTTCCCATGATAGTTTGCCACATGCTTCTTGGTCGACCATGGCAATTTAACAAGGTTGCTCAACATGATGGTCGCACCAATGTATACACCGTCAAATGGCTGAACAAAATATGTGTTTTGCAACCAATGACTCCTAGCCAAATAATTGCGGATAATGCAAAGGCTTTACCGAGGGCGCAAAGCACAACACCTACTTGTGAGAAGAGCGACGAGAGAGAGAGAGAACCACCTCATAGTGAGTGAGAGCCACAAGCCAAACTCGAGTTGAAAACCTAATAGTGTCCTCCTTGCCACAAAAAGTGAGATGAGAGATGTTCGGAACAACCCATCCATCTTGCACTATGTCCTCCTTTGCAAGGGACTAGCGCAAGGAACTAATGAATTAACTAATGTTCCTCCATCTTTGATGATTGTTTTGCAGGAATTCAAGGATGTGTTTCCTGAAGAGCTTCCGCATGGACTACCTCCTCTTCATGGAATTGAGCATTGCATTGACCTCATTCCCGGCGCACCCCTTCCAAACCGCGCCTCCTACCGCACGAACCCAGAAGAGACGAAGGAGATCGAATGTCATATCAACCAACTCGTCTCCAAAGGTTTGATCCAAGTTAGCACTAGTCCAAGTGCGGTACCCATGATTATTGTCCCAAAAACGGATGATACGTTACAGTTATGCATGGACTGCCATCCAATCAATGCTATCACCGTGCGTTAACGACATCCTATACCATGTCTCGATGACATGCTTGATGAGTTATGTGGAGCCACTATTTTTTCGAAAATTGATCTTCGTAGTGGTTACCATCAAATACGCATGGCGGAAGGTGATGAGTGGAAAACCGCCTTCAAGACCAAACTAGGTCTCTATGAATGGTTGGTCATCCCCTTTGGCTTATCTAATGCCCGATCCACCTTCATGTGCCTTATGAATCATATATTGCGTTCTCTCATTGGAAAAGGTGTTGTTGTCTATTTTGATGCTATACTTGTGTATAGCAAGTCACTTGAGGACCACGTTACACATGTCAAGGAAGTTTTGCAAATCCTTCGACATGAAAAGCTTTATGCTAATCTTCCCAAGTGCACGTTTGCTAAAGACAAGTTGATTTTTCTTGGATTTGTCATTTCTTCAAAGGGAATGAAGTTGATTTTTCCAAGGTCAAGGACATAGGAGATTGGCCCATCCCAACAAATGTGAGTGAACTCAGAAGTTTTCATGGGTTGGCCGGTTTCTATCGTCACTTTGTGAAACACTTTTCGACCATTGCTTGTCCTCTCAACAAGTTGACGGAAAAGAATGTCACCTTCGTATGGGGCAAAGCACAACAAAAAGCTTTTGATGAACTCAAAAAGAGGATCACCGAAGCACCTCTCCTTGCATTACTAGATTTCACAAAAACTTTTGAGATAGAGTGTGATGCTAGTGGTATTGGCATTGGCGGAGTCCTTATGCAAAACAGACGTCCTATAGCCTACCATAGCGAGAAACTTGATGGTGCTCGCCTTAACTATCCGATTTATGACAAAGAGCTTTTTGCCTTAGTTCATGTCCTTCATGTTTGGCAACACTACCTATGGCCCAAAGAATTTATCATACATTCCGACCATGAGTCGTTCAAATATCTCAAAGGCCAAGCCAACTTGAGTAAGAGACACGCTAAGTGGGTTGAGTTCATGGAGTCTTTTCCGCAAATTGTCAAGTATAAGAAGGGCAAAGATAACGTAGTTGCGGACGCTTTGTATCGCAAGCACACAGACTTTCTTACGTGACTTGAAATCAACGTGTTAGGTCTTGAGGAAATAAAATCTTTGTATGCTTCCGACCCGTTCTTTGAACCAATTTTCGCAAAGTGATCCATTGACAAAGGAGTTGATGATTTCTATTTGCATGAGGGCTTTCTCTTTAAACAAAACAAGCTTTGCATTCCGAAATCGTCGCTCCAACTTTTGCTTCTCCAAGAATCTCATGGTGGAGGCCTTATGGGTCACTTTGGCCGTGATAAGACATTGGACATGCTCTCCACTCACTACTTTTGGCCAAAGATGAAGCGCGACGTGGAGCGCTACGTTCAACGATGCACGACATCTGTTCAAGCTAAGTCGCAAGCTAACCCTTATGGTCTTTTTATGCCATTGCCTATTCCTCATACACCTTGGTCCGACATTAGCATGGATTTTGTGTTAGGATTGCCAGATATAAGCATGGTCATGATTCTATCTTTGTTGTCGTGGATTGCTTTTCCAAAATGGCACACTTCATACCATGCTATAAGACCGACGATGCTTCACATGTTGTCAACTTGTTTTTCAAGGAAATCGCCCGTCTCCACGGTGTGCCAAGGACAATCATCTCCGACCGTGACGTCAAATTCATGAGCTACTTAAGGAAGACCCTCATGGCCAAGGTCAACGTCAAGCTCCTCTTTTCATCCGCGTCGCATCCTTAAACCGATGGACAAACCGAGGTTGTCAACCGAAGCCTCGGAACTCTTCTATGTGTGTTGATCAAGAAGAACTTGAAGGATTGGGAGGAATGCATTCCCCATGCCGAGTTCGCCTACAACCGTGCCAAGTACTCAACAACCAAGATGAGTCCATTCATGATCGTCTATGGTTTCGAGCCCCTCACCGCGCTCGACATCCTACCGCTACCTCTACATGAGTGCACAAACATGGACGTCGAGAAGCGCGCAAAAGCTATGAAGAAGCTTCATGAAGAAACAAGAGCTACTATCGAGCAACAAGTCTGTCGCCAAGCTTCAAGGTTAAACAAGGACAAGAAGGAGATGATATTTGAAGAAGGTGATCTTGTGTGGATACACCTAAGCAAAGACCTCTTCCCCAAGGAACACGACTCCAAGCTCAAGCCAAGAGGAGATGGTCCCTTCAAGGTCCTCAAGAGAATCAACAACAACGCCTACATCATCGATACACCAGCGTCCAAGTACCTCGCAAGCAATACGTTCAATGTCAAAGATCTCTCATCCTACCATGGAGATGTTCAAGACGACAACCATGAAGAGTCAAGGACGACTCTTTCCCAAGGGGGGAGCTGATGCAGCCCGTCCTACGGATGCTCCTACATCTACACCACCAAGTCCCCCAAGTGGACCGATGACCCGTGCCCGAGCCAAGCTCCTTCAAGCTAAGGTGAATTCGCTCCTTGTCTCATGTGACTTCGATACATCCTTGGATGGCTTGCTACTTCATGCCAATACCTTATGCATCCTCAGGTACGAACCCCATGAAGAAATACCAAGAGAAGGAGCCAAGCCAACATGAACCGGAGTCCCAAGCCAAACCGGCACCAGGACCGGCGGACCGGACTCCTCGCCGGAACGTCCGGCGCACGCCCTAGCGGACCGGGCCCAGTACCGGCGCACGCCGAAACACTATTATGTACACCATTCCGGTGGACGACCAGAATGACCGGCGCGGACCGGAAATTCCGGCGCCTAGTCCGGTGCGACCGGACTTATGGCCGGAATGCCTAGTCTCAAAGTTAATATGGGTTTGATGCCCGAGAATATTCCTATTTCGTCACCCACCTCCATTGTAAACCCTAGGCATGATATTTGGAATTAGTGGAAACCCCTTGTGGATCTATCTAGTTCTTGCCTCATGCTCCTTTGACAAAGGAGCACCAAATATCCCAAACCTTGTTTGAGTTTGCATCGTGCCTTCGTGTTGTAAAAGGCCTAGGCATCGGAGTCCCTTTGCCTAGACGTAAAGATCTCACCAAGTCTCCCATCTCGCCGTGCCGCTTCGAGAGAGAGATCCCTGTCCGACGCCGATCCTAGGTATTGCGCCGGACCGGTAGCCGTCAGCGTGAGCAATTGGCTTGTATCGTTTCTTCGTGGTGTGTGTGTTCATCGTGTTTTTCGTGTGTCAGTTCGCGGATTCGCTCTCTCCCTCATCCCCACACCTCCTCCGCCTCGATTTCAAGGGATTCGTGAAATATCGGGCCACCCTCGAGGTTAGTCCTCAACATTACCACACCTTCCTTGGTACCCCCACCGTCCGGGCCCAAGAAACCTCTACGAGGATACTGATGGCTACCCTCCTTCCGCTTCCCCAGTACGTAAGGTGGTCGGAAGATCCAATTACTTGGGATAGGAAGGATCACCCAGAGCTTATCCCAATAGATAACCAATATGCCATGGTCATCAACCCTTTGATTGACGGCACAAAGTTCACCAAGTGCCTCGTGGATAGTGGAAGCAGCATCAACATCATGTACTTGGATACAGTGCACAAGATGAACTTGACAGAGACCTAGCTAAGGAAGAGCAACATCGTGTTCCATGGGGTTGTCTGTAACTACCTCGGTGAATTACGCTCTTAGTTACAAGCCTGGATGAGCGGGAATGGTTAAAATAGTACGGTGGGGCCCAAATGCCACTCACAGGTAGACCTTTCGGCCGTCCTAACCATTTCCAAACATCGGGACAAGAACGAGCGGTGTAATCGGCAGGCGAAGGGATCAACTACATACACAAATGAGTATGTATGCAAGCCACCATACAACAGTCCTCAGAGCCATTCCATCTAAAAGAAATAGAAATATTGCAACGCCATACGGCAAGATCCAAATATCCTAGATAGATATAATAGTTTAGGATATCTCCTCATACATCAAACATCAGAGTATCAGGCGGAAGCGGCAAACAAGATCCGAGTACGGATAAGAAGCAAATCGGCATAAGATGCCCCATAAATAAACACATCCCGCCCACAGATCTCAGGGATCCCCGTTCCCGGAATCTCTACACCGAATGATCGTTGCCCACATCGTCCGTCTCCTCCACCCAGTATCCATCTTGCGAGCTTACCTGTTCATCTGAATCAAACAATTTATCGTGTGAGACCCTAGGGGTACTCAGCAAGTCTTTATGCCTCTAAAGGGGACACAACCTGGGGTGACGCGATTGCAGCAAAAGATAATATCTAGAAATTCTATAGATACTCGCTAACCATCCGCCTAACCAAAGATAGACGGATGTTCGTGAAATAATAACAACAGTTATAACAGTAATATTAACAGATCCATCCTCCTCCTCGCTTACCAACGAGGAAGCGGACGAACAACCCCCCCATCCGTTGGCAGTTGTATTATCCATTCCATGAGTGTTGCACTATTTACTAGTCAGGTACTTAATCAAATTAAAAGTGGTACTTTAGTTATACTTGTCTATGATCGAGAAACTGTGCTCCAAGTCGTCCATAACCGCGGACACAGCTTTCAGAAAGTTTTACCCTGCAGGGGTACACAAATAGCAACACACACTCGATCAACCTCGGAAAAACCAAATCAAAACCCAACGAGGCATTCACGACAAAGCGATCACAGGATTCAGAAATATTTCAGGGGGCCACCCCATTAAGCTACCCGCAACGAAGTTGGCCGGATCTGAGATGGACTCAAGGTTTGCGTCAATGGCTGTAAACGACTGGGAATCCGAAAGTGTGACTGGGCTTGTCGATACCGCGAAAACACTCCGCTTACCTAAACAGTACAGGTGCTCCTCGCACAATCTTAAATAAAGCAGTAAAGCATGGCATAAGTACAGAATAGTAATAAAGCCCCAAACTACTTTGTGGCCCCAAGAAATAAGAATGAATCAAGCTCTGGCTCAGGGGGGTTCATAAGCCTCCCGGATGTGGATAGCGCGAATATTCAAGGAACAGGAATCAAGTACTCGGGGTCCTACGGGACACAAGTGAGCATGAAAAACCAAATAGCAGATATTGCTCACCGTGCCACTTTCATTAGTTGTCCCATTACTACTCAGGTTAAGTTGTTTAGGTACCTCGTTATCCATCAGACACTCACATACCCTACACAGGCTGTTCTACGACCCGCATGTCTCAAACAACTCCTGTAGTAATGGCTCATGGGATGGAGGAACAAGCTTCGGTGGGGTTTAAAAGTAAAGGCTATGGAGTACTTGGGATTCAGTTTAATGCAATCGCGACTCAATGATGCAAGAATAAGATAGAGGCAATAGGTACTATATGTATGCAAGCATGTGGTAGTGCTTGCCTGGCAGCTCAGTTGAAGCGAGAGAAGGATCTGGGTAGTGCTCCTGGGTTTCTTGATATATCCCCTGCTCAGCGTCTATTCGAAGAAGAACCAAACAAAGAAGGGCCAACATAAATAAAGTGCACAAGCCTAGGAATTAAAATGCGACAAGCAAACAATCATGCCATGATGAATGATGCACAATTTTCATGGCAATAAGGTAGCATGGCATGGGTGAGGTGTGGAATACAAGAATAAAGCATATTATTGAGTTTTAGTCACATTTTATACTCGAATAAGTTGCTGTATACTTTATATTTATATGATGCATGCTGCAATTCAGAACAAGGAATGCATAAACAGAAAGGTCTCGTCGAGCTGATCACTTTAGACATATTATTTGTCAAATTTGGAGTTATAAAACAAAAGTTATTAATAAATTAAGGCAAAAGGGCATTTTATTTGTAATTTTAATCAACTCGAAAATTAAAGTGTTCAAACATTATTTTGAATAGCATATTTGAAATCCTCACATTTTTCTGATTTCAAAACATATATTATTTGTATTATTTGGAATTATATTTTAAAAGATATTTAAAAACAGATTTGAATTTGAAATTTAAACATTTACTAGAATCATTTTTATTTAACAGAAATTCGCCAGGACTTTTCTCACTCGCCTGAAACATACCCAACGAGACAGACACGCGGGTCCGTGGAACGACGGGTCCACTCGCTGGCGCGTCCAGCAGGCGCATGCCACGTGGGCGATCTGGAATAGCGGGGGACGCCGGGTGGAAAAAAAATCCAAAACGGCAGGTGTCTTTTGCAAAACCCCGGGACGGGAAGGACGGCGGGAAGGAAACTTGGAAAACAGGGGGGCCTAAGTGGAAAACCTGCTCGAGATCGGATCTGACGTGAAACTCAGAACGCAAAAACTGCTAGCTGAATCGAGGATTGGAATGACGATGGCGAGCAAACCAATGGGAATTTCTTGATGCCGTAAAAACCAAAGTTGTAGAAGGGACATAGTGCTACGACTTTCGTGTTTAGGTTCTCTCCATCGGAGGACTCTATGCGTCGGGAATCAAAGGAGAACAGAGGCCAGCCGAGTGCAAAAGGACTGAACTTCGTCGTCAGATTACCAGGGATTTTCCTGAACTTGCGAGGACTGTGGCGATGGATACAAAGCGAATATGAAGTTGAAGCAAAAAACGAAAAACGAAGAAGGATCCCTGATCTACAACTTTCGTTCCGAAGGCTTTCGCAAATAATCATCAGGGACGACGGGGCAACGTGCGGAACAAAGGGTTGCGGCTGCTGTCGCTGCACGCCAGAACTGCTGCTGCTGCGGTTTCCAGTGGGCGCGGCGAGCGTCACGGAAAAGCTGCGCAGGAGGCGGCGACAACACTGGGCAAGAGGAAGATGGGGATCATGCACGGTTGGAGAGGGGCTCACCAGGCTGATTTCGGTGGTGATCTGCCGGAGAACGATGAGACGACGGCGAGGTAGAGGGAACAGTCAACGGCGGCACCGGCGCACTGTGACTCCTGGAGCACCTGGAGCCCGAAGAAGGCGGGGCTTGATCAACGCGAGCTAGAGCTCGCCCAGCACATGGCGGCGGCGGGGTGACGAACAGCAGGACGCCGTGGTTGCACAGCACGGCGAGACGAGAGGCAGAGAACTGGGCGTGCTACCTCCTCCTCCTCGCTCCTGGTACAGGCGCAGCCATGGTGTGTTCCCGCGGGGCTTCTAGCGAGGTGACAACGTTGGCTAGGACCTGGCGGCCGCGGCGGCTAGGTTTGGTAGAGGGAAGGAAGGAGAGAGTGAGGCGACCTGGCAGAGTGGTTGGAGGGGATGAGTCCCTCCTGGCTCTGCTTTAAGCAAGGAAGAGAGGGGACCAGGGGTTGGTGATCACGTGTTGAGGAGGGAGGAAGAAAAACAGGGGCGAGGGGAGCTGGCTCAGCTCCTCTCGGCTGATCGAGCCGGACCAGGAGAGGAGGGAAACATATTAGGAGGGGAGAGGCCGGGGTTTGGACAGGTTGGTCCTAGGAGGATCGACGCCAGGGAAAAACCTCTCGGCTGATCTGCTTAGGAAAGAGTAGGAAAGAGAGAAGAGAGGGGAGATCACATGGCCCTCACACGTGCCTACAAAAAGGATGGAACACCACAGATGGAAAAAGAGTGAGAGGGAGAGATTAAGGATTAGGGTTTAGGAGAGAGGGTAGGTGTTAGGGTTTGGTTTGATAGGGTTTAGAGGGTAGATGGGGTAGCCTAGGGCTGGGGTTGATGCTTCTGCATGGAGGGTAGATCATGGGGTAGGGTTTAAAGAGAGGGAAAAAGGGAGAGGGTTTAGGGTTAGAGAAAGAAAAGAGAGAGAGAGACTAGGTGAGAGAGGGCTTTGGTATGCATGATCAAGAGAGAGAAAAGATGGGCATGGGGATGATCCTACAAGCTCATGCAAGGCTCTACACAAGTGAGGTGGATGAGGTTTGATGGCACAAGGCAAAAAAACAAAGCAAGGTAGAAAGGATTGAGTGAAAGAGAGAGATGAGAAGATGATCCACTCAAAAACAATTACAACCAAAGGAGGACAAAAGATGGTGATGGTTGCATGACTCATGCAAGATAATAAATGCCATGTATTATCCTTGTGAAAACAAAATAATAGCATGGCATTATTCTTATGCATTCCCAAGAAATAGAATAAAGGCCAAGCAAAAGAATTTATAGAAGTAGATCCATCCTATCTCCCATGAGCTAGATTAAATACCAAAGGAAAATAAATTACAAGCTCATGGATAATGGGATGGTGGAATTATAAGGTGGTGAAAAGAAAGGGTGGTGGAGTAGAATAAAAGATATGCCCCCAACTCAACTTGGGCATTTAAACAATATATCAATAACCAAATACAATATCAAGAGGCAAATACAATTAATGATGCATATGAGAGAAGATCCAAATTGAAAAGGGTTTTATATGATGCTCAAATGCAAGGTGGCATGATGACATGAGCATGATATAATTATGATGCAACAATTATATGTAGGAAGTAGCACTTATATAGACTAGGCTAGTAGCATTGCAATTGTTAGACAATTGGGATGCTACAACTCTCCCCCACTAAACAAGAATCTCGCCCCGAGATTCCTAGGAAAAAGAAAACAACACAAGGAGAGGCAGGTGTTCGGAACGAAGGTGATCCTTGCGTTCCCAAGATGATGAAGAACGGAATGGTGCGACCACTACACCTTGCAAAACTTGCTAGACTTGTTGCGAGTCTTGCGTTTTGCTTGAGACACAAAGAGTTAGAAGAATTGAAGGATTGTCGTGAGACAAGAAGGATAGGATGGACATAGCTCCGGTTTTCTCAAGAAACATGATAAAAGAATAGAACCACTTGTGAAAGAAAAGGAAAAGATGATGTATCGTGGATAAAGAAAGACACACCGTTAAGATTAAAGAGTTACCGATACTAGAGAGGATGAATCTTTGTCTCGCCGGGAGAAAAAGAGCTAGATTGGAGAGGTTTGAACCACTATGACAATAGCATCGTATCTTCTCTCGGATTTGAGAAATGAAGTACGGAAACAATATTGCATTCAAACAATAGAGTCCCTTGATATCAACAGAAAGATTTTGTTAGACATCGTCGGATTAGATGGTTCTTGCGCCGGTAAGACCCAACGGATCGCGCAATTGAGGTGCGCGGATATAACTTCCAGAGATGGATGTGAAGCCAGATCATGGTGGAATCCCGAGAAGCAAAGAATATTGAGGATCTGGAGTTTATTGTAGAGATACTTATTGTTCTCTTTAGCCTTGAGGCTAACGCAATAGATTTGCGGCTGATGGCATCAACCATAATTGGCTTTACCACATAAAAAGAATTGTTGAAACAAAGAGATAGATAGTTTCCTTTCATCTTGTTTGGGGATGCCGAGCATCAGTAGAATGACGAGGACAGAAAAGAGCTTGCGTTTGCTTCCACCAGATAATTGAAGATTTTGCTTCATCTGGAATAGACAGACCACCAACAAGAGATTATTGATTACTTTCTTCGAGAGAGCACTCCGGAAAAACAAGGACGGAAGTAAAAGTATCGAGGGATAAAGGCCACTTCTAACTTCCGTGGAATGAGTGAAATCACATTAATTCACCAATTCAATGTACACGAGCGAATGATAAGAGTAGTGGTATGGTAGCTACTCCATCCCGCACTCAAAGCATTACTCCGCACATGAATAAGAGAACCATGCAACCCAACTACTGAAACAGACTGAAGGTATTGACAATAACTCATGGAACTTCGTTAGAAAACAAGGATAAATGCAAACGATTCACCGGATTCAAGATAGATAAGGGTGATTATGTTGTCGTCATATCGTAAGTAACCAGACCACCGGAAAGATATGAAGGAAGATTACGGAGAACAACTGCAAGATTCAACAGCTACAGAAAAGATAGCACCAACTTGAATAGAAGGAATACAAGATCTGGAAGGTCTTCATGGCCTCCGGTGGATTGAGCATAGACGATAGAGCGAGAGGGCTTCAAGAGATTACTTAACAAGATAGAGGTGAAAAGAACTCCATGTTGTTCTTGAAAAGATTGAGAGAGGTTTATCGGTCTTGAGGAAAACTTCAGCGGAACGACGATGACAACTCGCCAACAAGGAAAGACTCCGGGTTTGATTGAAGATGGAAGATGGAATTATCAATGACCTTGCTGATTCCAGAATTGAAGCGATCTATTTAGCAGAAGGACGTGGCCGAGATAGGTGACTTCAAAAAGTCAGAATTCTCACTTTGAGACTTTGCACACAGGCAGTGCTCACGAAGCTTGAGAGAAAGAGACACAGATGATCTTCCATGTCCTTCCATTGATATGGAATAGGCAAGCATATTATCAACATATACCACCATGGATTAACAAGATATTCCCAGAATACCAAGTTCAAAAGACGAGAGAAACGAACAAATGCTCGAACACTTCCAGAGCTCAACGCTCTTAGAAAGATCAATATTAAGAGCACGGGTTCGTGTTGAAGAAGATGCACTGGAAGAATAGATTATCTGGTCCTTCGGAAGAAAAAGAGATGTCACCTGGTTCACATTGTCGATTGGATCACCGGTTACAAAGATAAAGAGATCTTGGATAAAGAAACGATGATAGCTCATACCTCAAGCAAAGCTACCAGAGACGAAAAGATGCAATTCCCTCGTCTCAAAGAGAATTTTGCAGACATGGAGTTCAAAAATATGTGCAGCATGACGGACAGATGATAGACCGCCGTAGTGCCTTGAGAAACTCCGGATTGCCAAAGATGCTTGAATATGCATATATATGATCACGGTGTAATCAAAATCACAGGAGATAACCGTCACCATCTGGAGGATAGTGTTGATAGCATTTTCCATATTCCACTCATGATAAGTGTCCTATAGCTATGCCGAGAACCAAATTACAATCACCAGCATCGGATCGACACATGTTATGTAATTAGCCCAAGAGAATTGGAGATGAAATAAAACTCCAGGATTAAGCGTCGGTGACAAAAGAATGAGTTAGCATGGACATGCTGATAAAAGGGAGATAGATAATGCTTCACACACGACTGGAAAGGAGTGTGGAAGCACAGATGTATCAAAGAAAATTTTTCCGCATTTTCGGCATTAAAATACCAATAGATGCGCAAAATCACTTATCAGGTAGAGATTAGCAACTGATGCTTACACAGAATGTGGAGTTGCTAGAAGGAAGGACACCCTTAAGAAGATGGCACCGGTTAACAAGGAGTCGGATAGATCGCACCGGTTTTCAAAAGCCTGTCAATATGGAATGTACCAACAGTTGATAACCAAAGGCAGATAAAGATAACAAGTTGGATGCAACAGATAGACACGGAATTACACACACACACACACACACTTTCTATGGAACTACGGAAACCCAGAACACGTGAATCCTAGTTTGAATTTTAAGAAGAGGATTGAAAACGTTACACTCCCTTACCAGAAAAGGGTGGGTGGGTGGGTAAGAAGAAAAGTGGAAGCAGTCCTACTCTCACGTTTTGTTTTTCCCTAGTATACATAGCTACCAAAATATTTGCTAGACTAACAACGACCATTTGGCTGAGACCCTGAAGGGCGGGATGGCTCTGATACCAATTGTAACTACCTCGGTGAATTACGCTCTTAGTTACAAGCCTGGATGAGCGGGAATGGTTAAAATAGTACGGTGGGGCCCAAATGCCACTCACAGGTAGACCTTTCGGCCGTCCTAACCATTTCCAAACATCGGGACAAGAACGAGCGGCGTAATCGGCAGGCGAAGGGATCAACTACATACACAAATGAGTATGTATGCAAGCCACCATACAACAGTCCTCAGAGTCATTCCATCTAAAAGAAATAGAAATATTGCAACGCCATACGGCAAGATCCAAATATCCTAGATAGATATAATAGTTTAGGATATCTCCTCATACATCAAACATCAGAGTATCAGGCGGAAGCGGCAAACAAGATCCGAGTACGGATAAGAAGCAAATCGGCATAAGATGCCCCATAAATAAACACATCCCGCCCACAGATCTCACGGATCCCCGTTCCCGGAATCTCTACACCGAATGATCGTTGCCCACATCGTTCGTCTCCTCCACCCAGTATCCATCTTGCGAGCTTACCTGTTCATCTGAATCAAACAATTTATCGTGTGAGACCCTAAGGGTACTCAGCAAGTCTTTATGCCTCTAAAGGGGACACAACCTGGGGTGACGCGATTGCAGCAAAAGATAATACCTAGCAATTCTATAGATACTCGCTAACCATCCGCCTAACCAAAGATAGACGGATGTCCGTGAAATAATAACAACAGTTATAACAGTAATATTAACAGATCCATCCTCCTCCTCGCTTACCAACGAGGAAGCGGACAAACAACCCCCCCATCCATTGGCAGTTTTATTATCCATTCCATGAGTGTTGCACTATTTACTATTCAGGTACTTAGTCAAATTAAAAGCGGTACTTTAGTTGTACTTGTCTATGATCGAGAAACTGTGCTCCAAGTCATCCATAACCGCGGACACGGCTTTCAGAAAGTTTTACCCTGTAGGGGTGCACAAATAGCAACACACACTCGGTCAACCTCGGAAAAACCAAATCAAAACCCAACGAGGCATTCACGACAAAGCGATCACAGGATTCAGAAATATTTCAGGGGGCCACCCCATTAAGCTACCCGCAACGAAGTTGGCCGGCTCCGAGACGGACTCAAGGTTTGCGTCAATGGTTGTAAACGACTAGGAACCCGAAAGTGTAACTGGGCTTGTCGATACCGCGAAAACACTCCGCTTACCTAAACAGTACATGTGCTCCTCGCACAATCTTAAATAAAGCAGTAAAGCATGGCATAAGTACAGAATAGTAATAAAGCCCCAAACTACTTTGTGGCCCCAAGAAATAAGAATGAATCAAGCTCTGGCTCAGGGGGGTTCATAAGCCTCCCGGATGTGGATAGCGTGAATATTCAAGGAACAGGAATCAAGTACTCGGGGTCCTACGGGACACAAGTGAGCATGAAAAACCAAATAGCAGATATTGCTCACCGGTGCCACTTTCATTAGTTGTCCCATTACTACTCAGGTTAAGTTGTTTAGGTACCTCGTTATCCATCAGACACTCACATACCCTACACATGTTGTTCTACGACCCACATGGCTCAAATAACTCCTGTAGTAATGGCTCATGGGATGGAGGAACAAGCTTCGGTGGGGTTTAAAAGTAAAGGCTATGCAGTACTTGGGATTCAGTTTAATGCAATCGCGACTCAATGATGCAAGAATAAGATAGAGGCAATAGGTACTATATGTATGCAAGCATGTGGTAGTGCTTTCCTGGCAGCTCAGTTGAAGCGAGAGAAGGATCTGGGTAGTGCTCCTGGGTTTCTTGATATATCCCCTGCTCAGCGTCTATTCGAAGAAGAACCAAACAAAGAAGGGCCAACATAAATAAAGTGCACAAGCCTATGAATTAAAATGCGACAAGCAAACAATCATGCCATGATGAATGATGCACAATTTGCATGGCAATAAGGTAGCATCGCATGGGTGAGGTGTGGAATACAAGAATAAAGCATTTTATTGAGTTTTAGTCACATTTTATACTCGAATAAGTTTCTGTATACTTTATAATTATATGATGCATGCTGCAATTCAGAACAAGGAATGCATAAACAGAAAGGTCTCGTCGAGCTGATCACTTTAGACATATTATTTGTCAAATTTGGAGTTATAAAACAAAAGTTATTAATAAATTAAGGCAAAAGGGCATTTTATTTGTAATTTTAATCAACTCGAAAATTAAAGTGTTCAAACATTATTTTGAATAGCATATTTGAAATCCTCACATTTTTCTAATTTCAAAACATATATTATTTGGAATTATATTTTAAAAGATATTTAAAAACAGATTTGAATTTGAAATTTAAACATTTAGTAGAATCATTTTTATTTAACAGAAATTTGCCAGGACTTTTCTCACTCGCCTGAAACATACCCAACGAGACAGACATGCGGGTCCGTGGAACGGCGGGTCCACTCGCTGGCGCGTCCAGCAGGCGCACGCCACGTGGGCGATCTGGAATAGCGGGGGACGCCGGGTGGAAAAAAAATCCAAAACGGCAGGTGTTTTTTGCAAAACCCCGGGCCGGGAAGGACGGCGGGAAGGAAACTTGGAAAACAGGGAGGCCTAAGTGAAAAACCTGCTCGAGATTGGATCTGACGTGAAACTCAGAACGCAAAAACTGCTAGCTGAATCGAGGATTGGAATGACGATGGCGAGCAAACCACTAGGAATTTCTTGATGCCGTAAAAACCAAAGTTGTAGAAGGGACATAGTCCTACGACTTTCGTGTTTAGGTTCTCTCCATCGGAGGACTCTATGCGTCGGGAATCAAAGGAGAACAGAGGCCAGCCGAGTGCAAAAGGACTGAACTTCGTCGTCAGATTACCAGGGATTTTCCTGAACTCACGAGGACTATGGTGATGGATACAAAGCGAATATGAAGTTGAATCAAAAACGAAAAACGAAGAAGGATCCCCGATCTACAACTTTTGTTCAGAAGGCTTTCGCAAATAATCATCAGGGACGACGGGGCAACGTGCAGAACAAAGGGTTGCGGCTGCTGTCGCTGCACGCCAGCACTGCTGCTGTTGCGGTTTCCAGTGGGCGCGGCGAGCGGCACGGCAAAGCTGCGCGGGAGGCGGCGACAACACTGGGCAAGAGGAAGATGGGGATCATGCACGGTTGGAGAGGGGCTCACCAGGCTGATTTCGGTGGTGATCTGCCGGAGAACGACGAGACGACGGCGAGGTAGAGGGAACAGTCAACGGCGGCACCGGCGCACTGTGCACTCCTGGAGCACCTGGAGCCCGAAGAAGGCGGGGCTTGATCAACGCGAGCTAGAGCTCGCCCAGCACATGGCGGCGGCGGGGTGACGAACAGCAGGACGCCGTGGTTGCACAGCACGGCGAGACAAGAGGCAGAGAACTGGGCGTGCTACCTCCTCCTCCTCCTCGCTCCTGGTACAGGCGCAGCCATGGTGTGTTCCCGTGGGGCTTCTAGCGAGGTGACAACGTTGGCTAGGACCTGGCGGCCGCGGCGGCTAGGTTTGGTAGAGGGAAGGAAGGAGAGAGGGAGGCGACCTGGCAGAGTGGTTGGAGCGGATGAGTCCCTCCTGGCTCTGCTTTAAGCAAGGAAGAGAGGGGACCAGGGGTTGGTGATCACGTGCTGAGGAGGGGGGAAGAAAAACAGGGGCGAGGGGAGCTGGCTCAGCTCCTCTCGGCTGATCGAGCCGGACCAAGAGAGGAGGGAAACGGATTAGGAGGGGAGAGGCCGGGGTTTGGAAAGGTTGGTCCTGGGAGGATCGACGCCAGGGAAAAACCTCTCGGCTGATCTGCTTAGGAAAGAGTAGGAAAGAGAGAAGAGAGGGGAGATCACATGGCCCTCACACGTGCCTACAAAAAGGATGGAACACCACAGATGGAAAAAGAGTGAGAGGGAGAGATTAAGGATTAGGGTTTAGGAGAGAGGGTAGGTGTTAGGGTTTGGTTTGATTGGGTTTAGAGGGTAGATGGGGTAGCCTAGGGCTGGGGTTGATGCTTCTGCATGGAGGGTAGATCATGGGGTAGGGTTTAAAGAGAGGGAAAAAGGGAGAGGGTTTAGGGTTAGAGAAAGAAAAGAGAGAGAGAGAGACTAGGTGAGAGAGGGCTTTGGTATGCATGATCAAGAGAGAGAAAAGATGGGCATGGGGATGATCCTACAAGCTCATGCAAGGCTCTAAACAAGTGAGGTGGATGAGGTTTGATGGCACAAGGCAAAAAAACAAAGCAAGGTAGAAAGGATTGAGTGAAAGAGAGAGATGAGAAGATGATCCACTCAAAAACAATTACAACCAAAGGAGGACAAAAGATGGTGATGGTTGCATGACTCATGCAAGATAATAAATGCCATGTATTATCCTTGTAAAAACAAAATAATAGCATGGAATTATTCTTATGCATTCCCAAGAAATAGAATAAAGGCCAAGCAAAAGAATTTATAGAAGTAGATCCATCCTATCTCCCATGAGCTAGATTAAATACCAAAGGAAAATAAATTACAAGCTCATGGATAATGGGATGGTGGAATTATAAGGTGGTGAAAAGAAAGGGTGGTGGAGTAGAATAAAAGATATGCCCCCAACTCAACTTGGGCATTTAAACAATATATCAATAACCAAATACAATATCAAGAGGCAAATACAATTAATGATGCATATGAGAGAAGATCCAAATTGAAAAGGGTTTTATATGATGCTCAAATGCAAGGTGGCATGATGACATGAGCATGATATAATTATGATGCAACAATTATATGTAGGAAGTAGCACTTATATAGACTAGGCTAGTAGCATTGCAATTGTAGACAATTGGGATGCTACATTGTCCCTAGACGAATAGCAAATTCCCTAGGCTGCATCACCCTTCTGGTTGCTTGGCAATGTTAACAATTACCGCCAAGAACGCATGACCTTTGAAGTGGTGCCTTTCAAGAGTGTGTACCATGTCATCTTCGGACGCGACATCTTCCACTCCTTCCTTGCAAGACCATTCTTTGTCTACAACAAATTCAAGATTTCTGGACCAAATGGCGTCATCACCATTGACAGAAGCTTCACCAAGGCACAGGAGTGCGATATCAGTGAAGGCGCCTTCGCTGAAGCAGTCCTCTACAGTGAGGAGTTCAAGGAGATCCAGAGACATGTCGACGCCTCGGAGATGCCGACTTTGAAGAAGTAGATCACTGCTACCGAACCTGCCTTCAAAGCTACCATCAAGACCAAGCAGATGGAGCTTGTCGAAGGTGATTCCTCCAAGACCGCCGCCATTGGCACGAACCTGGATCAAAAATAGGAAAGCGCGCTCGTGGAGTTCCTCCGTGAGAATAGGGACATCTTTGCCTGGCAACCTGCTGACATGAAAGGTGTACCTAGGGAACTTGCCGAGCACAGCTTGAATATTGATCCTAATGCCAAACCGATGAAGCAACCTCTACGATGCTTTGGTGATGAAAGACGAAGGGATATAGGCAAAGAAATAGCTAGGTTACTTAAGGCTAGCTTTATCTGAGAAGTTATTCACACCCTATGGGTGGCAAATCATGTACTTGTCCCCAAAAAGGGAACCAATGAATTAAGAATGTGCGTTGATTACACCGGCTTGAACAAAGAGTGTCTGAAGGATCCGTTTTCTTTGCCTCGCATTGACCAAGTCATTGACTCGACGGCTAGCTCGGAACTCCTGTGTTTTCTCGATGCCTACTCAGGATACCACCAGATCCGGATGCGGAACTCAGACCAACTAGCCACTTCATTCACCACACCCTATGGCATGTATTGCTACGTCACGATGCCCTTTGGGTTGAAAAACGCCAGTGCTACTTACCAGCGGACAATGCAACATTGCCTACATGAACAAATAGGTCACAACGTACACGCTTACATGGACGACATCGCGGTAATGTCAAAGAAATCAAATGATCTTATGGCTGATTTGCAGGAAACCTTTGATAACCTCCGAAAATACAACTTGATGTTGAACCCCAAGAAGTACGTCTTTGGGGTACCATCCAGAAAACTGTTGGGCTTCCTCGTTTCGCATCGCGGAATCAAGGTGAACCCGGGGAAAATCAAGGCCATCATCGACATCAAACGCCCGACATGCTTGAAGGACATACAAAGGCTCATAGGCTTCCTCGTAGCAGTAACCTGGTTCATCAGCCGACATGGTGAGAAGGCGATGCCTCTCTACAAGTTGCTCAAGAAGGCGAACAAATTCACATGGACGGACGAAGCTGACGCACCACTCCAGGAGTTGAAGATAATACTCTCCTCCCCACCTATACTTGCAGCGCCGTTGTCTATGGAGCCTATGTTAGTTTACATGGCGGCAACCAACTGAGTAATCAGCATCATCATCATGGTAGAGTGCAAGGAACCAACACACGAATATGGAGTTCAGCGACCCGTTTACTATGTGAGCGAGGTCTTGACAGAATCCAAGCAGCATTACCCGCACTACCAAAAGATAGCTTATGGAGTTTTCCTTGCTTCACGTAAGCTAAGTCATTATTTCCAGGAGCACCCTATCACAGTAGTGAGCAAGGCTCCACTGTACAACATCATCAACAACAATGACGCTACAGGGAGAGTGGCAAAGTGGGGCATTGAACTTGCCGCCTTTGAAATCACCTACAAGAGACGCGACGCTAACAAATCGCAAGCATTGGTGGATTTTCTTACAGATTGGACAGAACTGCTAGAAGAGACTCATGCACCAGAGCCATAGTATGGGTCATGCACTTTGATGGATCAAAGCTACTCAATGGCTCGAGGGCTGGTGTATTATTACAATCACCAACAGGAGAGAAGTTGCAATACGTCCTGTAGATCCACTTCAACGCTACCAATAACATGGTGAAGTATGAGGCCCTCATTCATGGACTTCGTGTAGCCAAGGATATTGGCATCAAGCACATTGTTTGCTGTGGAGATTCCTACTTGGTTGCCCAGCAAGTAGCTGGCACCTGGAACACGCGAAACCCTATGATGGCGGCATATCAAGATGAAGTAGACGAAATAGCCAAATGCTTCGACGGCTATGAAGTCAAGTACGTCAAAAGGGAGGAGAATGAGGCGGCAGATCTGCTGTCAAAGCTTGGATCAGCTTGTTGACCAATTCCGCCAGGAGTTTTCCTAGAACATTTACAGACTCCATCCATGAAGGGAGCGGACCCCGACAATCCGGATAGAGTGGATTCATTTGTTAACAAACTAACTGTGACCTCTCCGCTTGGACGAAGCCGTTCATGGACTATCTACAAGACGGAACTTCGCCCGCCGATGAAGTCGAAAGCTGGCAAATAGTACGTAGAGAAAAAAGCTACGTCATCATTGACGGCCAGCTATACAAAGGAAGTACCATAGGAGTTTTCCTTCGATGCGTCTCCCAGCAGCAAGGTATTGAAATCCTTAGAGAAATACATCTCGGAGATTGCGAGCATCACGCCAATCCCCGGTTGTTGGTGGCTAAAGCCTTCCGACAAGGATTCTACTGGATAACTGCCACGACGAATGCTGACAAGTTGGTACAAACATGTCTTGGGTGTTAGTTCTATGCAAGACAACCAAGTGTTCCAGCTGAACAATTGCGAACAATACCAATAACTTGGCCGTTTGCAGTCTAGGGGCTGGGCATGGTGGGACCTTTGCAGACAGCACCCTGTGGATTCACACACTTGCTAGTAGCAGTGGATAAGTTCACAAAATGGATTGAAGCTAAGCCCATTAGAAAACTTGATGGGGGCAACAACCCTAAAATTTGTCCGGAATCTAGTGCTGAGATTTGGTCTCCCACATAGCATCATCACCAACAATGGCAGAAATTTATCTCTCGGAGAAGTTGAGGAGTATTGTCATGAGAAAGGCATCCGCCTTGACCTAGCATCTGTGGCAGACCCATAGTCCAATGGGCAAGTTGAAAGGGCCAATGGATTAATTCTGCACGGAATCAAGCCACGCTTAGAGGCACCGCTACATAGATAAGCTGGAGCCTAGGAGGAGGAGTTACCATCTATCTTGTGGAGTTTACGAACAACACCCAATAGATCCATTGGCTTGACTCCTTTCTTCATGGTCTATGGAGCATAAGCAATCCTCCCATCCGATATCCTCCACGATGCACCAAGATTTTCCACCTATAAGGAGGATGACGCTGAAGAATCCAGACACCTATATGTAGGCCTACTTGAATAAGAGCATGTGCTGGCATGCCAGAGATCCGCCATCTACCAGCAGAAGCTACATGGCTACCATAGTCGCCGTGTAAAGTATCGCTAGTTTAAAGAAGGGGATGTGGTGCTTAGTCTCAAGGAGGAGATATCACACAAATTATCCCCGCCTTGGGAAGGACCGTTCATCATAAGTAAAGCATTTATAAATGGTTCCTATTACCTCGTTCATATTCGCGTGTTGAAAGATAGGCCAAAAAATCACAAGCGCAAGCAACGTGACTCTGATGATGATTACCCAGAGACAGATCGGCCATGGAACATAACACAGCTACGTCCCTTTTACACCTAGCACATTTATATTATGTAATAAGTTTCTTATATGATCAATGAAATAAAGCATTTGGTTCACTCATATTCTTTGAGTCTTTTACCTCCTTTAGTTGTTCATTTTTGGATCATATAATTCCCTTTATTCGCAAGTTTGCATTTGCACTTGTGAAAATTCCGCCTACGGGCGTTAGCTTAAGTTTTTTGGTCTACACATTTTTTGAAGTTTTTATGTGGATTCCGGAGTAGTGACTTATCGGCACTCAAAGTCGGTGATTTTGTTCTTAGGTTCTTGATGGTTCTATTAAGCATCATTACCTAAGGTCATAGTTCTGTGCTGCAAGTCTTCTGTCTCATGAAAGGTCAAGCATACGAACCAGAATAATGGATAAGTCAGCACTTGCTTAAAATATACACATGCTGGAAACAGATAAGTAGCCGGAAAACATGAGTACAAGATTTTCCACCTTAGCAAAACATAAGTTTTTTCCACATACACATTGTAGAGATACATTTAATACAGACATTGTTTTTCATGGCTTTGCTGCAGGAGGCTTCATGGTGGCATCATCAAGAGAGCCAGGCCAGGAGAGCTCGTCAAACTCGGAGGGAGATGGGCTAGACTCAGACGTCGCCATGTGTTCATCAAGTATCTCGGCAGGCACAAAGACATCTGCATTGACCATCCTGGCGACCCTGGTGTTGAAGCCGGCAAGGGAATTCCAAATAGCATCGCTATCGACTTCCCCCCTTCCTCATCTAGCTTGGGAAATCCAGAGGTCACCAGGTCCATGTCGGCATTGTCGTAGTGCGTGTTGACCAAAGATAGCGACATCCTAGCACCAGCCCGGATGCAAGAGACCTTCTAGTCCTTGACCTTCTCAGGAGCTCGGCGGAGGATCTCCACATACTTGGCCGCTAAGTCTGCCGCCTTGATGTTAATCCCCAGATGCTGGGCTATCTCCTTAGCCTGAGCAATGGCGGTGCTGACATAGTTGCCGGCAATAATCATGCGTTCCTTGAGGTCTGGAGCACCTTCACCCAAGTTGGATAAGACAATAGGGGCTATGGTTTACAATAGAAACAAGGACCATGAGTTCAAAACAATCAAAGAATCATCCAAAATACAAAAATTGCCAAGACGGAGAAATGTTACCGAAGATGCTCGTCTCTGCTTGTGAGCGTGACTCCGCCAAAGCATCCCGCTCCTTCTGGACTGTCTTGTACACCTCAAGGTTCCTAGCGTTCTGCTCTTTGGCAGATTGGTTCTGTTCCTTGAGTTGTGCAATCTCGTCTTTCAGGCGATGCATCTCGAAGTCGGCAGATTCTTGCAGCACCTTCATCGCAGCCTCATGACCTTTGACGGCTTCCCATCATCGAGCTCCTGGATATGCTTGGATTACTCGACGATGCTCTTGGCCTTGGCAATGGCTTCTGTAAGGCGGAAATCAGAAAGTATTATAAGAAGACGGCAGAGTCATGTCCATGAAGAAAAGCAAGGAGCTATTACGAGAAACAGACTCACGCTATTTTTGATTTGTTGCTTCAGGAAGGATGTTTTATCCTATTCAAGGTCTAGCTCCTTCCACAATGCAGCAAACCTTTCATTGGCCGTGATCCTCTGCCTATTCACATTCTGCAAACAAGTAAGCATGTTTAGTTTCTCTAGATCATCTAGTCGGAACTACATGGTTTCAACTACAGGCTCGGGGGCTACGGTACAAGTTTTCAATCATCAAGTATGCTACTCTTAGAGCATCTAGCCGGAATTTTACTAAGCTTCCATCTAGACGCTCGGGGGCTACACTATCAAGTTCTACTCTTATAAAGATCTTTGGAGCACTCAGGCCAATAACCTATGCTTATCTGCCTAAGAGCTCGGGGGCTACAAAGGGATAAACTATGTAAAGTAAACAAAGTGAAGATCAAAAGACTTACGATGGCAATAATCTTAAGATTGTTAGCCAGATGAGCATCGGAATCATGGAAGGTCCAGGTGTTGTTATAAATAGCATCCGCCTGCGCTATGAGATCATCTAGGCACAACGTCGGAGGAGTCGCAGCCAAAGGAGTTGTTGAATCTGGAGGTGTGGAGGATGCCCTAGCCACTTGTTGCATCTTAAAATTAGTTGATGGCGCAGAGGCTACCGCCTTACCCGTTGCTTCTGCCTCCGCCTCTTCCACCACTTGTTTCCCTTTCTTGGTGGAATCCTTAGCCGAAGCTTCAGCCACTTTAGAAGAAACACTCTCCTGCATCACCTGGCTGCTGGGAGAAACGTCTACCTCGACAGAGCCTAGGATATCAAGATTTCGATTGACATCTGTCTCCATGGCGGAGATCTCAGGGATGACGCGGGATGATGACCCAGCAGGGCCAGCAGAAGGCTTGGCGGCAGGAGTAGGGGGAGCACTAGCGGGAGAGCACTTGGCAGCCACGTCCGTGGTCAGCGTGTCACGAATGTTTTTTGACCCTCCAGCATCTCTGGAGGATCGCTTCAAACTAACACTAGCTTTCCTCCTGAAACATACTAAGTATAAGTACAAGTATAAATACAAGCCGGAGAATGAAAATACTTACTCCATGGCAGGAGTCTTGGTGAGGGGAATGCCGGTGGATTTCTTCTTCTCCGCCTCTAAGGCAGCAGTGGATCGTTTGGAGACTCCACTCTCCGATTTCTTCTTCTTGGCCTCAGCAGCAGCGTTAGAGTTGGAGCTCTTCCGCTTTCGTGTTGTCGGAGTTGGTTGATCCTTGGAGGCGTCATCATCGGACACCACCTAGATATCCTTTAGCTTGGGATCATAGACTTGGAAAGCCATTTGATCCACCGTGAAGGACGCCAGTTGGGATAGAGAGGAGTGTTAGATATTCAAGTTAGAAAAACCTTAGAGCATGTAATGAGCAAGAAAGGAAACAAAAGCTACCTCTAGGCATGTTCCGCAATCGAACATGTCGTAGGTGAACTTGAATCCCCGCTTCTTATCCTTCACCTTGACAATGTCCTTAAGCCGAAGGTTGACGGAGTTAGTAGAGAAGTTATCCCGCAAAATTCGCATGGGATCCCTCCTGTCTTGAGTGTATTTACACATCAACTCGGCACGGTGCTGCAGAGGCTGGATCCGCCTAACGAACCAGCACATGGCAAGATCCAAGCCCGTCAGACCTCCATCTACGAGCCATTCCATCCGCCTTATGGCGCGATTAGCTTCATCGTCGGAGGGAAGGCAGGCTGGGGTCCGCCATGCGGGCACTTCAGTGACAGCTCCATCGACAAACTCAGGATAAGTCTCAAGGCGGTCAGGTAGAGGAATATCTATCCGATAGAAATACGTTCGCTGCTAGTTCTTGCAGGACTCATGCCCAACAATCTTGAAGCTAATGGTTCCGTATATCTGCAATTCATAATTGGACTCTACGGACTCTCTCTTGACAGTAAAAAGTACACGAACAGGTCTAACCTAAGTTTAATGCCTAGGAATCCTTCGCACAAAGCTACGAAGTTGCTAAGGACTAGAATGCTGTTGGGAGAGAGATTTTGGGGGAGTACCCGGAAGTGCCGGAGGACATCCAAGAAGAAGTCGGAGACTGGCAGGCTTACGCCACGTACCAGTTGAGATTTGAGGTACACCGTCTCCCCGCCTTGGGGCGAAGGGACCACCTCGCTGGCCAGCGCCGCTCGCCAGACCAACTGCTTCGCCACAGGGAGATATCCCTCGGTGACCAGCTCCTAGAGATCTTTGGCGGAGAGATCAGAGCTCTCCACACCCCCATATGGGAGTTGTTTTCTTCTTCAGCGGCTTTGGGCGCCGCCCGTTCTTGGTCGTCGTCGGTGGTTTCCACCACGACGTTGATAGGGACGACCACCCCCTCCGGTGGGACGGTCACTCCCCGAGATAGGTCGGAGGTAGCCTCGGGGGTCGCCGCCATGGAAGGGATGGAGCTGCTGGAGGCCATTAAGACAGGGAGAAGGTGGAGGAAAGAACGGCTCTGGCTAGGGTTTTCACAGAAGAGCTTGAATGGTCGCGTGGATGGAGGAAGACGAAGACTGGAGTGCGAATGCGGGTAAAAGATAGATAAATTGACCATGGTGAAAATATATAGGCCCCACGTCAAGATTCACGCAAAGGGATCTAATGGATGGAACGTTGCCGACGTGGAAGTGAACGTGCGTGGTAATTTTGCCACGTCCTCCATCTTTCGCCGCTCCGCCGTTTTGGATTTCATGCGCGTGAAAATAGCTGATGATTAATTCCCTGTTTCTGTGAGTTTCGAGGTAGCGTAGGCTGCACCGTATGTCATCCTCCTGACAGTTGCAGTGAAGGGTCACCTTCGAAGATTCCATCGAAGATGGAGACTGTCCGAGTCTAGAAACAAAGACTCAAGGAATCTCTAGCTACATTCCGAAGCCGGAGAGGATTGCAGGGTTCATTGGCAGACCTTTGAGATAATTCTTGACGAATTGTCGGCATCGCTCAGACGGGATATTCAAAGATCAATGGGAAAGATGACACAAGATTTCAAAGTCCTCACAGGGCTACTGTTGGGGATATGCTATATGGGTATCCTCATAGCATGTCACCGATCCTCCTAACCTAGGTGGCCCATAGTTGGTAGCAAGGCCTATGGCCTGCTAGGCGGCCTAGTTAGACAGATCCAGAAGGGATGCCCATGTTGGATAAAGGAAGGCTACGCAGGAGTCATCGACATACTAGGAGCCTTGGAGTACAAGACACGAAAGAGTAGTTCATATTAGTGTAGGACTCTTTACCTTGTCCGGCAGGGACCTTTCCCTGTAAACCCTAGGTCTTGGCACCTTTATAAGCTGGCCTGTGGGAGCCTTTAGGGCAGACTCAACCTCTTAGATTGCTATGTGCAATGTGCAACACCTTGCACAGCAAACCTATCTCTGTAACTCGCCATATTTCCATTATCGTGATTTATAGCAGGAGTAGTGTTTCGCCACCGTTGTGGGACTTGAACCTGGGTAAGCTGTGTTATCTCGTACCCGCCAACTCTCCCCCTTACCCCACATCTCTAAACATGCACTATGAGGACCCCTCCATAGCGTACTCGTCGGAAATACCACAACACAATTCGAAGCAAAATTTTGCATATCTTTGCAATTATTAGTCATTAGTGGCAAGGATTGAGAGTTTCTTATCAATTGCTTGACCAAAACAATGTTTAAACGCAATTGAAGATGGCTATTTTTAGAACCATCAGATGCTAAGGGTCAACTCTAGCGCCTACTTCGTCTACACCACTCTCTGGTAGGACGACAGTCCTAGGCCGCAACCCTAGACCCTCTGGTTCATGGTGGACTTGATGTGGTGGCGCTGCCCCAGCAATTCTAGATTGGTGCGGTGTAGCATTGTGGTGCTCGTCGTGCCATTATGCCGGTGGTGGATGTGGTGATGGTGAACGGTGAAGGCGTCCTCGTGGTGCGCTGTCCCGGTCACGCAACCCCTGCTTCGCCACGCCGTTGTAGTTTCACCACGGGTCACACACGCTCCAACCTTTCGCTCTTCTTCTTTGGCCTCCTTTGCTCTCTGACTCTTATAGTATCCTGTTATAGACCTCACTATGGTGCATGTTTAGATATTTGTGTGTCCATCATGGAGAGGACCTTTGTAAAATTTCCATGGCCTACTAAGTATCATGTGACAAACAGTCATGGGAACCACGTCACACTCAAACGTATCCTTGTATGGACAGCGGACGCAATCGATACTGTGTGCTTGATCTTGATGGATCTACTATCACTCAACCATTGCACATGGTAGGGGGTCTTATGTTGATGGAGAGGGAGGTTGAGCTTTTCACATATCTTGATGCTTGCTAGATTATGGCAACTTCCTCCATCAATAATGACTTGATGGATTTTCCTTTGATGCCGACTTTGGTTTGGAATATGTTGCAATGTTGATCTTCGTGCTCATGGGATTGTGTAGTTAACACTCTTGTGACAACAAGTGATGGACTAGCATCATGCTCACATATGAGGAGATCTTGATCGTCTGTCTCCATGTCATCACTTGCGAGTACTTCCTTTACTCTTGCTTCATACTCATCTTCACTCAAGTATTTGAACAACAACATTTCAGAAACAGAGCCTCCTGGTTTATTCCTATTATCAGGTGATCTAATGAAATTAAAGTCACCAAGCATTAACCAATCCTCATCATCTGGAATATTAGTATCAAAGAGACATTTAACAATTATGTCCCTATTTTCTCCAACACAAGGACCATAAATATTTATTAGTGTCCAAGATTGATTAGACTGTGTAGAAGTTAAGTGTGCTGAGAGAGTAAAGTTTTAGAGTGCATGACCATGTCTGAGAATATTGAGTTGTTCTAGATAATTAAGAGTCCACCAGAGGCACCCTAGAAGGGACATACACATATTCATCAAAACAAGCAGGACAGCAATATTTAATGAAAGCATCACCAAAATGTGACTTCTTAGTCTACTGGATACAAATAACAACAGTACCACTATAATTAATAGCATTGAACAGAGCCAATTGTTTTTCTTTAGAGTTTTGGCCCCTTATTTCCATCATAAAACACACCATTTCTTAATGAATTTCATTACAGAGCTAGTTCTTCTCTTGTGGTTTGGCTAGCAGCTTCTAGGGGAAAGTTCCTCTACAGGAATCCCACATAGGTTGTATCCAATGCTTTGAAAACAACAATAGGTGTAGGTGGAGGCACATTTTGTTCTTCATTATATCTACCATCAACATCAGAGGCTATATCCTGATCCCCAAGTAGAGCAGGCACCACATGAAATTTCCTAGGTTTTACCTTGGATATCACCACTTTAGCATAAGTTTTCATGGGAAATCTGAACCCATCATACTTGTTCTTTCTAGAGATCCTCCTCACCTGATTAGAATATGTAGGAGTCTGATATTTCCTCTTAGCTCCATCCAAATGCAGATCACCATCCATCATATCATCAACTATATCTTTTGCGATGTTTCTCTCAAAAGAACCTCCTATCATAGCAGGTGGTAACATAGAGTCAACAGAATCAGAGATTTTAGTGATGCACATGTTTGAAGGGTTGTTTCCAGAGGCCATCTTTGGCATTTTCCTGCATCTGATCAAATCACCAAACTCCCCAAACACTTCATAAAAACATACTTATTAATCTAAACATTGGAAGTAAAGAATTTATTGTTATCTGTGGAAATAAATGGTATTTGTGGTTCCCAACAAAAAGCTACGGCAAGAGATAATCTGTTTGTGGCTATATCCTAGAAATCCCTCTTGTTTCCATTAGATAAACCGTTAGAATCCAATCTAGCATAGTTAGCTGACACTAAGTGTTATCTGATCTTCCTGTATGTTGGCCCTAGATCCACAATAATCCCATCAGGAGTGAGAGGAATACAAGATAAGGTAGCCATGCTCAAGATGACAGTGCCAGTGTCACATTGATTTTGTTACACTGTTGCAAACAAGGGAGATGAGGCGACAAGGGGGTAGGGCAAGGACTCCCCTACTCAGGCGGAATGCTTATGTCAGGTGACTTATTTGTAATAACCCAAACTTTGTGACCACTTAAAAATGGCTGAGCTGTTAAATCTATGGGTCTTATTTTTGCACACTTCATCCATCAGATGCCTACTGCATTTCGAAGCCCAATGGCCCAATTAAGTGAACAATTTACATTGTAGACCAATCTCACAATTTCTCCAAACATGGATAGGACCCGGACATTTAGAGAACCAATTTTCGAAGATAGCAAGCCTCACAGCCCAACAAACATCACATACTGAGGCCAATTATCTAGATGATGTCGCAAATCGCATTTGCTACAATGGCCAAAAAAATTGAAGACCACATTTCTAGGTGGGATAATCGGTAGATCAAGAAATACTTGGGTTCTTGATGTGAATACCGAGCATCACGCAGAATATCCAACTGTTCTAATTTTTCCATGGTCATTTTAGTACACAAATTGTGGAGATAAAAGTGAGTAACAAATACCTTTCTTTTAATTGGGGCAGAGACCTCTAAAATTTATTTTTCCTCCTAATGATTGGCCTAAGGAACATTAAATAACCTAGACACTAAAGGATGACTCCCCTTGAACAAACTAAAGTGGTAGATAAAATCTGGCCCAATCATGTCACGAAGGCCATAAATAAAATGGCCAACATTGCTAGATTACACATAGAATCAAAATCTCCAATCACTTAACTTGCAAACACAAAAAACCAAGTGATCACCTCCCAGACAACATTGGAGGGCTAAGCCCACAGAGTCTGCAGATAAAGAGAAAGAAACAAGATAAAAAAGACACCACTAGGAAGAATTCCTTGGAAAACTTGGCTAGGAAAAATGCATAGATGTGCCAAATCTCCTGTGGATCTCACCTTCCAAGGCTATATGAGGGTTGAAATCCCAATGAATAAGACATGCCATGAGGACAACGATGGCTAGAGATACTGAGCCCCCAAAAGAAATCATCGTTGAGGGAAATCACCAGAAAAGGATACAGATGGGTAAAGATGAAGGAGGGAAGATTTTGAGTGGAAAGGAAGTGTGAGGTGGCCACCGGTGAAAGGAGTCCACTGGCGGTTTAGGCTAGGCAGCGGCAGGTGTTAGCGGGGCGTGGGAGCTCCAGTCATCTCTATCTTTACTCATGGCCATAATCATCATTGCCTTCGCTTCTAGACCTTCTTTACGAGCATGCGCTTGTGGTTTTTATTCTTGGTAATGTCACTGTATTCATCGATGGCATCCCCGGGAAGGATCCGTCCTTCTTTAGCATGGGAACACTTGTCGGACCGAGCCAATAGCTCCGGGGTGGTGTCGAGGTCTCTAGTGCTCATATTTTCTCTTGTACAAGGATCTCGGACGCCTAGGTGGTAAGCAGCAAGGATAGCTTCGGGCATGATCTTGGGTATGGTGTGTAGCATCTAGCCGAAGCACTAGGTGAAGTTATGAAAGTTCTCCTCGGGATTTTGTGGAAGCTTGTCGAGATTGCTCATGGTCCCTGAATGCTTGAGTCTTCCCTGGAAGGCCCCTACAAACCAGTTGCATAGGTTCTCCCATGGAGATAGCATGCACATTGATGAGCCATGCCTGGGTTTCACTCTTCAGGGATAGAGGGAACCAGTTCCTCATAATGCTTTGGTCCCCTCCCACCGCTTGCACAACGGTGTAGCATATCTATAGGAAGTCCTTCAGGTTGTTCTTCCCATCATACTTGTATGGTACATCTGGTGTGATCTTTGGGGGCCAGGTGACCTGCCACTATTCTAGTGTGATGGCGGTGTAGCTAGCTAGGAAAGCAGGGGCACTCCACTTATCTCTCGCCGGTCGATGTCTTGGTGAAAGTTGAAGGGGTTCGCAGGAGAAAACAATAATTTTTACTTAACTAGTGCAACATCATAAGTGAAGATCTATGTAGGAGTAATGTTGTAACGAAAAAGGTTTCTGTGACATACCCTTAAATACCAAAAGCGTTCACATTTACGAGGAACATGGATGATGTAGTCGAATGACATACCCTACCTCAAGGTTGCGTTTATCCTCGTATGACAATCCAGGTGCCACAACTGGCAGCACCTCCATGGTTTTGCACACGTACGGTGCTCAAAGACGACTCCTATTCTCCCGATCCATTCAGTATTGTGGAATAAAATCTTGGTATGGGGATACAGCAGTGCGACAACATGCTGACGAAACATCGTCTCGCATGTATGTAGTTCTTTTTGGAACCGCGAATACGGGAGCCAACAAGAGAGAGAAAGAGAGAGATATTCCCTAAGGAAAATTCCTTAGGAAATATTGTGTGTTGTTTTGTGTTTGCCTCCACCTATGCCCCTCCATATATAGGGGAAGGGGAGGTACTCCCACAAGCCAAGTCCTTGTGTGTGACTAAAGGAGCAGGAGGAGGAGGCAAGGAGGGGAGACAGCCGGCGGTGGGTGGGCCCTACCCCTCACATCCTCATTCCCTAGGTCGCCTGATGGCCAAGCCTCTTGGGAAGGCTAGCGCTCTTGGGTCTTTCCCTCTGGAGTTTGGCCCATTAAGATGGGTTGCCCCTTAAATATTATTTTTAATATTAACTAGACTCCTCGTTGCGCCCCACGGGGCGCAGCGGTTAGGAAAAATGCTTGACTATTAAACGCAAAATGAGAAGAAAACACTAATATCGATGTTTGAGGACACACATAAAGTTTATAATATATCTGCACTCGTGATCGATATATTCTCTGTTGATGTCGTAAGCACGGAAGACGTGCGTAATCAGATAGCCCATGCATGGGCCGTATGTGCCACATCATATGTCCAAAAGGCGCATGAATCGGAATCTGACATAGAAAATTAGTACACAAGATCCCGAACATGTATGAGGTAGGTGCACATGTTAAACATAACGCTGATTTTTTTTTCAATCTTCTAACACTGAAACATGTCCGATAAGACTGTGAGGCTAACGACAGTGCAAACTATCTGCGTTGCGATCACGCTCTCTAGGGCGCGTCTATTAGGCAGAAAGTCCTACGATAGTAGGCTCAAACGGTATAGAGTTTAAATAACTCGTTAGTGTTTTAACATGGCTTTTAGCATATGCACGTATCTATAGGCTCATGGCATCTGCATGTTTGGTTCGCATGGGAACTAGACATCTTACACTTGGTTGCCTTTCAGAGAGTTCACATAACTTTTTCTTCCTACAAATACAATCATTTGGCTTTCCATGTGTGCATGCTTATTGCGTCATCTTCATTATAATCTTTGAACCTGAGGAATCAAGTCGGTCTCGGAGCGCAACAGAAAGACATGTATCGAATATTAGTAATGCATTAATATTATACCTTATACTATCGTGTATACATGGAAAAGCTTCTAAGTTGGGCACTGTCATGGAACTAACAACAATCATTATACAATTTATGAAAACATATTACGTATATACACATTAAGCTTTTTCCAATAGGCAAAGTACATCATCAAGTGTTGGAAAACATGCACCACTATATTAGCGACAATAGTTGCATAATAAGAAAATAAAATGAAAAGAACACCAATTTCTCATGCTCCACGTCTCGAAGACACAAGTCACCTTTGTTCCTTGCCGATTGTTGCATGCCCTTGTGAAATGGATTGTATGGGCACCTAGAGGGGGGGGAATAGGTGCTACTTCAAATTTTAATGCTTTTTTAATTTTAGGCTTGACACAAAAGGTAAATTCTCTAGATATGCTACTATGTAGAATTTTCCTATATGCAAACCTAACTACTAGCGAGTAAAGGCGAGTAAGATAGAGGAACAAGGAAACCGTAGTGGAGCACGTAGAGACACGGGATTTGTTTTACCTCAGTACTTCCTTGTTAAGGGAAGTACATCTGCGTTGGAGGGGTGAGCGGTACTAAGACCACCACGTCACAATAGGCCTCACCCTGTTCTCCGATGGATCTCGCCACAAAAGGCCTGATCCACCTTTCCGCTATAGGAACCCTTCAAGGCGGGAACTGGCGCCTTTACACAACTAGCGGGGCACAACTCCACAACCAAATTGGAGGCTCCCGTAATGACAACAAGCTGCCACAAGAATAATAGTTATCAATAACAAAACACAAGATTTAGATATAAACGAGAATACTAGATTGGGGATTCTCCAAGTGAACGGAGAGGAGTTGAAGCGCTTGATTCGTGATAGCGACGAATGATGTCTCCTCCTTCAATTCCCCCAAAGATCGAAGTCTTATGGTGGTTGAAGTGGGAAATCTCGAAGGAGAGCTTTTGCAACAAGTTTGTTATTTTTCGAATGAACCAAGCAGTTTGACAGGAGGGGTGGATGAGCCTTTTATACCCCCTGTCCAGACGAAGCCGTTGGAGACATTTGGGGCCAGATTATCTGGCCCAAGTGGGGCTCGGATTATCCGGCCCGGGGAATACTCTGTCCCAGCCTCGCATTCTCCAGGGAAAAATCCGCCCCCGATCTGAGGCACGCGCCGAGCGGCCCTTGGCAACCTTCCCTGGGGTCAGATTATCCGTCTCTAGAGGAAGACCGGATTTTCTGGCCGGGGCAAAATCCGCCCCAGCCTCGGATTTTCCGGGGAATAATCTGCCCCCGATCTAAGGCACACGTCGAGTGGCCCTTTGGCCAGGATGGTCAGGCCGGATTATCCGGCCTTGATGGGGGCGGATAATCTGGCCCCAAACCACAAGAACCCTTTCCTGCAACACTGAGCGCACATGAGAAAACTCCACGATATTGTTATCTAACACTCAAAGCATAGGGAATCATGAAATATTCTTTCAATCTCCTCCTTTTTGGTGTTAGATGACAATACTAGGATTTGCAAGATAGCCTAAATAACCAACATCATTACTCAAATGAAAAAGACTCCCCCTCAATGTGTGCATACTAAGATATTGCATTTGAATACAAGTGCACACAAAAAGGTACAAGTTTATTTCATTGGAACATAAGCAAAAACAATCATACCACCGAGAGAGAGAGAGGCATCCTCAAGATAGTAAGAATACCCAATGTGATAGCCATTATGAACGCCTTCCTCGAGATAGATATCCAATATAGCCAATATGATAGATGAATCCATAAGGATAATCCACAAGACAAATCCAGAGCCACACACATAAACATAGTTTCATACAAAACAAATCACAAAAGAAAGTTCAACGCTAAATGGGTACAAGCGAGAAAAAAAACCAGAAAGATAAAGTGCAAGTGCTTGTGCCCGACCCATGCAAATCCACGGAGACCTAATAATACTACTTCTCCCCCTTTGGCATCGAAACGCCAAAAAGGAAGAAGAGAGATGCTAGCACCCCAATGGATCACTCGTAGTCCTCATCGTCGTCCGTAGACTCATCAGTGAACTCATCATAGATAAAATCCATCACGTCTAGCTTGCAGTCCGTAGACTCACCCTCAAAAGATGCCACCTCAAAGGAGAAAGCCAGCAGCTGAACCAAATGACCACGAATATTGTCGTTGTTTCCCCCACTGTGAGTGATAGAGTCACGGAAAATGCCCACCAAGCTTGCATACAAAGGAGAAAGACCAGCAAAAGAACCCACAATACCATTGTCAACTGTGCAGGGAAAGACAACAACATCCTTATTGGTCTTGGCCTGGGTGATGATATGATGGCCACTAGCACGGTCCCTGTGGCGGAAAGGATATCCAAGCACCCCAGCAAAAGTCCAAAAATCAGCTTGCATTGGTATGTCACGGGTTAACCACTTCATGGTGCGGTGCTCATCACCACAAATGACCAAGGTGGAGAAGAATTTCTTCACTACCTCGGAGTCATAGGAGCAATGAAGAGCCATGAGATGGTGCAACCCCATCCTGTCAGTCACGAACATAGCATCAACAAGTTGAGGCTTTTCCATGGCCTCAGTGATGATCATGGGATGCATGAGGCAAATCTTCAGATGGGCATAAACATCTTCATATATAGATATTTGGTCAGCACACCAAAAGCGGGAGTCACCAACTTCAGTATCTTGCGCGGATTCCTCAAACAGGTCACGATGGCGAATGGAAGATACGTGACAGCCTCCATATTATTATAGTTGATCTTTGGTTCTTTGCCCTTTTTCTTGGACACACCCTTCCTTCTCCTATCCCTCTTTGCCTGTTCAGCCATGCGGGCAGCCTCTTTGTCCCTTCTCCTCAGCTCAACCTTGTCCACGAGACCACCCTCACCGTTGTCCTGGAGATACAAGCCACGAGGACGGCGCTTGTAGGTCTTGGGAGCACTGGAACCACCTATGAAACGAATAAGATAGATAGCATGGGGATAAGAATACACACAAGTCCTGGAGAGAGAGTAGAAATAGTAGGCAAACAGTCTAGAGTCCAAACATATGTAATGCACAAAATCCATAAAATCTGAAGCAGTTGGGACTCTGTCAGGCTGGATTATCTAGCCTTGCCAGGGGCAGATAATCCGGCCCTGGCAGAAATTTTCAGATCCACCTAGATTGAGTGCAAAACCATAGATCGGACCTAGGAACTGCAAGACTACGATCTCTACACGAAATAACAATCTTCTAGTCCGTGTTCCACCAACAAGTGACACATCAACTCATAATATGGGGAGAGATGGAGTTACCCTCACTCACTGGAGGAAGAACGCGGAGAAGAAGGTACCCGGAGGCTTGGAGAAGAAGATTCGAGGAGGCCCGGAGAATCCGCCGGCCGGAGAGGCCCCGGGGAGGGTGGGGGCGGCAGGCGGCGGCTGGGGAGATGGAGGGGGTTGGGGGAGAAGTGCTGCTCGTTATGAGCCCTCCCCCCCCCCCCCCCACACGCCCAGTCCTTAATAGACTGTAGCCGCCAGGGGCGGATTATCCGGCCTACACTTGGGCCGGATTATCCGGCCTGAAATCTGAATTCCTGTTAAACATAGGTTCAGTCCTGCGCGTCCCCAAACAAAACCCTCGCAAGTGTGAACAAAGGACTTGTGTGCTAGAAGAGATGGTTTAGGGATAGAGAAAGGCTTGGGTTAGAGAACCACACTAAGATGGTACTTCACACTCAAGATTTCTAGAATCAAATCAACTAAAGGCCAAAATTGAGTGTGATTTCCATAAGAACACGAGATGTGCAAAAACAACCAAAAAGATCCACACAAATCCAACTCTTCTCGTGGAAGAGGGCGGTGGCCAAGCCCACCTTGTTGGAGTGCATGGTATGACACCGCGAATATATATATTGGGTTCATGACCAATACTCATTAATAAGCTCACATATCACAAAATATATTAAGTGAAATGATTTGACTTGCTTTCAGAATCATGGGGGGAGGATTAGCCCAATTAATTAGGACCACACTCCTCCTATATCAATGCCCACACCTAGACCAAATAAGGTTGAGATATAAGAGTGAGTGCATGGATTATCAAGACAAACTCCTTGAATCAACGATATTTAGCTCATTCCTCAAGTAACAGAACCTTGCTTCATCAAGTGGCTTCGTGAAAATATCATCAAGTTGGTTCTTCGTGCTCACAAAAGATAAATCAATATCGCCTCGAGCAACATGGTCCTGAATAAAATGATTCCGAATCACAATATGCTTCGTCCTTGTGTGCAGCACTAGATTGTACGCAATTTTGATTGCACTTTGATTATCGCATAAAAGAGGCACTTTGTCACAATTGACACCGTATTCCTTTAGAGTTTGCCTCATCCATAATAATTGAGTACATGCACTAGCAGCAGCCACATATTCAACTTCGGCGGTGGAGAGAGATATACAATTCTTCTTTTTAGACGACCAACATACTAAAGACCTTCCCAAGAATTGACAAGCTCCAGAAGTTTATTTTTGATCATCCTTATCACCATCCCAATCTGCATCAATATAGCCACATAGGGAGAAATTGGAGCCCTTGGGATACCATAGACCAAAATTAGGGGAATGAACCAAATATCGGAAGATCCGCTTGACCGCCGCTAAGTGACTTTCTTTAGGAGATGCTTGATACCTTGCAAACACACCTACACTCAACACAATATCGGGTCTAGATGCGCATAGGTAGAGAAGAGAGCCGATCATGGACTGATATACCTTTTGGTCCACATATTTACCATGGGGATTAAGTTCAAGGTGACATTTTGTTTGCATCGGTGTGGCGACGCCAGTAAGATCCATAATCTTGAACCTCTTGAGCATGTGTTGGATGTATTTTTCTTGATTTATGAAGGTTCCTTCTCTATGTTGTTTGATCTCAAATCCAAGAAAGAAGCGTAACTCCCCCGTCATAGACATCTCAAACCTGTCAGTCATAAGCTTTGAGAATTCATTATTAAAATATTTATTAGTAGAGCCAAAGATAATGTCGTCTACATATAGTTGGCTTACGCAGAGCTCCCCCTTAACCTTCTTAGTAAAAAGAGTTTGATCGATGTGCCTAACTTCGAAGCCATGGTCTAGCAAAAGCTCTTTAAGGTTCTCATACCACGCACGTGGGGCTTGTTTAAGGCCATAGAGTGCCTTATCGAGTTTGTAGACATGGTTTGGAAAGTTAGGATCCTCAAATCCTAGGGGTTGCTTTACATATACCAACTCATGTAGAGGACCATTAAGAAAAGCACTCTTAACATCCATTTGTTGTAATTTAAAATTGTCATGAGCAGCATAAGCAAGAAGGATACAGATGGACTCAAGACGAGCCACTAGAGCATAAGTCTCGCCGAAGTCGATGCCCTCAACTTAGGAATAGCCTTGTGCCACGAGTCTTGCCTTGTTTCATACAACAATGCCATTTTCATCTTGCTTATTCAAAAAGATCCACTTTGTGCCAATAACATTGCAACAATCCTTGGTCTTCTCTACTAATTTCTAGACCTTGTTGCGCTCAAAGTTATTCAACTCTTCATGCATAGAAACAACCCAGTCCGGATCTTCAAGAGCTTCAAACACTTTCTTGGGTTCCACCATGGATATGTGAGCTTGGTGCTCACCAAAACTTGCTAGCTCCCTTCTTGTGGACACCCTTCATCGGAGATCACCTACAACTCTATCAAGAGTGTGACCCCTTAATTCAAGGTTCCTATCTGCACGAGCTTTGCGACGGAGTTCAGTAAGCTTGTTGTCTCTTGGGGGAATAACTTCATCATTTGAGTCTTTGTTGGAATAATTGGCTTGGCCTTGATCTTTAGCTTGATTAGTAGGAATAGGAGATGATGAATCTTTCCCTTGATGTTGATCAACAGCCGTAACAGGAGGTTGCTGCTGTTTAGAATCTTCAGGGCCAGATAATCTGGCCGAGGGTGGGGCCAGATAATTCGGCCTGGGAGTACTTGATGGACCTTCATAGTTTTGAGTGGTCCTGGAACAAACTGGAGAGGGGCCGGATAATCCGGGGTCAGCCGGAAAATCCAGCCTGGGGCTTGCAGCAGAATCTTCAGCATTTTGATCACTTCTGCCAGTTGAGGAGAGATGCCCGGATAATCTGGTATTCACTAGATAATCCGTCCTGGATCTTTTAGGTGCAGATGTTTGATGATCTTCAGCATTTTGTGGGGTTGGTGTAGAAGTTTCTCCAATAGTTGGAGCAGGTTGAGCTTGTGTCAATGAGGGCTCTACTTGAGTAGAGCTTGTGTCAACAAGGGGTTCCTCAATGGGGCGGAAGAATCCCACGCCCATTCTTCTTATGGCATCTTGGGGTATTTCAACATCTACATCACAAACATCAACTTGCCCTGCACGGGAGCCATCATTTTCCTTGAACACCATAATACAAGATTCTACAACAGTTCCGGAGACCTTATTGTAGACTCTATAACTGTGGGATTCGGCACCATAACGAACAAAAATGCCTTCTAAAGCCTTAGACTCGAATTTAGATAAACGAACTCCTTTGATGAGAAATAAACACTTACAACCAAATACCCGGAAGTAGGAGATGTTTGGCTTGTTACCGATAAGTATTTCATAAGGAGTCTTGTCCAAGATTTTGCGGAGGTAAAGCCGGTTGGATGAGTGGCATGCAATAGAAATTGCTTCAGCCCAGAAATTATATGGTCACTTGAACTCAGCCAACATTGATCTTGCCATATCCATTAAGGTCCGATTCTTCCTCTCGGCTACACCATTTTGTTGAGGAGTGTACGTAGCGGAATATTGATGTCTTATCAACTCTTCACTTAGAACTTCACTTAGGAACATTGTGTTGACATTGAACCTCGTTGGCAAAATCGATGACCGTTTATTGATCTCGCTCTTCAACTTGAAGAAATAGACCCATGTGTATCTTGAGTAATAATCAACAATCACGAGGCAATATTTCTTCCCACTCAGGCTTGCATGAGATGGAGGACCAAAGAGATCCACATGAAGGAGCTCCAAAATCCTTTTTGATGAAATAATGGTGTTCCTTCGATGGGGAGAGTCATGCATTTTCCATTCAACACAAGCCCTGCAAACACAATCTTTGGCAAAGGAAACATTTTCTTTTAGTCCAAGGATGTGGCCACCCTTATGGAGACTTTGCAAAGTTCTCATATTGACGTGGGCTAGTCGGTGATGCCATATCCAACCCGTGTTGGACTTTCCGAAAACACACATCGGACATGTAGTGGTTTTCCCCGAGAAGTCCACCACGTACAGGTCATTTTCAACATATCCCACGAAAGCGACCTTTAGAGACTTGATCCACAAGAGTACCACCAAATCAGCATGAATGAAAACTGTGAAGCCCATCTTACCAAGGGCACGAACTGAAAGTAAATTTTCACCGAGGGTCTCAATAAGCATGACGTCCACGAGAGAGATATCGTGAGCAACCACAACTTTGCCAAGACCCAATACCTCAGATTTTGACTTGTCACCATATGAGACGGTTATGTGATCATGGTTTTGCCGCATCTCCGAGATGATCTCCTTGCTTCCGGTCATATGACTAGTGCACCCGCTATCGAGTACCCATTTGTACCCACCAGAAGCATAGCCCTGCAAGAAAGTTACTTCTTGGTTTTAGGTACCCATTTCTCAATGGGTCCTCTCATGTTAGTGTCAAGTGTCTTTGGAACCCGAATAGACCAAGATATGTAACTATCAAATGGACCAACATAGCTAGCATAGAAAACACCATAATAATCATGAAATAATTCATAGTTTGTATTATTAACCCCTGCAAAACCAACATAGTTAGCCTTGTCATTAGTTGTGGTGCTTGTCTTTGGTTGAGCAGATTTGCTCTTCTTCTTCTTCTTATTCTTATTCTTATATGTCTTGGGAACATAACTAAGACCTTCTTTTCCATTATTTGTCCTTTGCTTGCTAAGAATCTCATCTAGGACTTCTTTACCTTTAGACTAAGACTCCTTTACAAGTTCTTCCTTTAATCTTGAATTTTCTTCAATAATGCCTTCATGTCCACATGTTGGTGTGGATGTGCTAGGCATATCATACTTGTCCAATTGAGTTTAGAGCTGATCACGAGACTCATTTAGAGTAGAATGTTCACTCTCCACTGCCTTGTAGGCAATGACAAGTTTCTCAAACTTCTCTAGAGTCTAGCATGAGCAGCCCCAAAATCAATCTTCTCTTTCTTTAGTTTCTTTACCTTAATAAGAGCATTGTCACGTTCTTTTATGAGCTAGGCAATCATTTCTTCATGGGACTGTTCAATTGACTCAAGTTTCTCCTTTAAAGAGACTTGAGTTTCTCCTTTTTCCTATAGAGCATTCTTCAAAGAGGCTATCTCCAAAGCATCTTCTCTTTCGATTCTTCCTTTCTCTTCGAGGAGTTCTTCAGAACGAGCAAGTTGACTCATAAGAGCCTCAAAATGATGTTTGTGCTCACCTTGCAAGTTAGTAAAGAAATGGTCCAAAGCAATAACCTCTTATTTTACCCTAAGACTTGTATGATCATCCATATTAACATCCATAGTAGTCTTAGGAAATCAGGAAGTGGAAGATGATACCTCGGACCCACTTGCCATAAGGCAAGTGACATTGTTATTGATGATGTTTTGGTTTGGAGAGTCGAACAGAGATGTAGGACTCGATGTTGTGGCTATAGCCGCAACTTCCCGAGAGCTATCTTCATCTTCTTCATCTTCACTTGCAGAAGAATATTCCTCTTGAGTCACCAAAACAATCTTAGGCTGCTTCTTGTAAGGGCCATTCTTCTTGATAAATGGTTTCTTTCGAGGAGCCTTGGATTTTTCATTGAGGATGAGCCTGCCTCCATTATATTCTCTACTTTGATAAGGACATTCAGCCACAAAGTGCAACCTATCTCCACAATTGTAACATGTCCTCAGTTTTGGGCCATTCTCTATTCTTCCACTTGACCCATTCTTGCACTCGAGTTCAGACTTGGCCTTAGCTAGGTCCTTCCAAAAGTTCCTTGCGTAGAAGGCCATGTACTCTCCATGAACACGCTTGACCTCCTTGGGCAGCCCATGGAGACAACCTCATATCCTCTTTCATCCTCATCTTGCTCAACAACATTTGCCTTTAGAGCAACACTGACTCCTTTTTGCATTCCAATAGCCCGGGCACAGGCATCTTCGGCGTTCTTAGCTGCAACCTTGAATGACGCAATTTCTTGCATGACTTCATTGGAAGTCATTTGATGATAGTTGTGTCTACCTTGCAAACTCTTCAAGTCCGTTGGCTCAAATGGCATTAGAGCACTCACATATTTCCTTTTTATCCAAGCATCATCAATGTGAGTGGCTCCATGCTTTCTAAATGTTGTTGCAATGCCCTTGAGTCTTCTGTACATGTCTTCATGGTCTTTTCCATCCAACATGTAAAATCCTCCAGCTTCATTGCTAAGAGCATCATACCTATTTCTTCTCATGCTTTCATTTCCAATAAAAAGATCGGTGAGAGCATCGCAAGCTTCTTTGGCGGTATTGAAGTGCTCTATGTGTGGCATGTCCTTGGGACCCACTCCGAGATGAATCATGTGAAGAGCCATTGCATTTAGTTGACTATCCACAACTTCTCTTCTAGTCAAGTTAGTGGGGTCTCCAACATGAAGTCCATCTTCAATGATCCTCCAAAGCTCAATTGATGAACTGCAAACATGAGATTTCATTAAGAATTGCCATTGATTAAATGAGGATGTAGTAAGTTTGGTTGGAACACTCCTATTATTTATATGAGGATGAGGGAAGGTGGGTCGGGAGAATACAAGTGAGAGACCTCACTATAATCCTCCTCACCACTTCCCTTCTTGGCAATTATGTGGTGCACGCAACCCATATGTGCCACAGAAATGTGTGTCTCTATGGCGCATATTTTGCGTGCGCCACAGAAATATGAGGGGACCCACAACCAAATATGGGTGGTCAGAATTTTGTGGTGCATATACACATATGCACCACAGAAAGTAAAGATTCTATGGTGCATATGCGCCATAAAAAGTCCAAAAAAGACCCCCCTTGGATCACCTTTTAAGTTTTGTAAAAAATAAAAAAAATAAAAACTTGAAAACAATAATTCCTTTGAGATGTAGTTATATTTTGGGGTATAGTTATAGGGAAAATTGAAAAACATGAATTTAGATGTATTTTGCAAAAAAATCCATGTCTCGGTAAAACAGCCAGAACGTTTACATAAAATGTCAGAAAAAATGTTTAACCTATCGAAACTATCATCTCGAAAATTCCAACTCGAATTCAACGGCCAAAGGCGGTTCTGCTTTTTAAAGAATCCCTAAATTTTAAAATAGTAAAAAGTTATTTCAAAAATAAGGTCTTATTGCAAAAAATAAAAAAGGCGAGACATTTCTGTGGCACATTTTGGTAATATGCGCCATAGAATTGTTGGGCGGGATTTGAATTTTGAATCCGTCGGTACCCCTTCTCCCTATCTTTTCACCTTCTTCTCCCCTCCACTTCTACCCCCATCCACACTTCTTCTCTCCTCCTCTTCTCCCCTTCTCCTCCCCTTCCTCCCCTTCTCCCTCTCTTTTCTCCTTCCTCTCCCCTCCACTTCTCCTCCCCTCCACACTTCTCTCTGCCAGTTCTTCTCCCCTTCTCCTCCCCTTCCTCCCCTTCTCCTCACGCCTCCTTCTCCACTCTCCGGCAACCTCCTCCTCCACCCTGGTGACCTCCTACTCCTCTTCCACCTCCGGTCATGGCCTCCTCTTCCACCTCGGTGACTTCCTCCTCCTCGGTCGACCTCCTCCTCCTCTTCCAGCACCTCCGGCAACCCGTTCCTCCACCTCTAGCGGCCTCCTCCTCCTTTGGCCATGACCTTCAACGATCCCCTCCTCCTACCCCTCCTCCAGCGACCCACACCTCCGGCCTATATCTAGCCCTTTTATTGGGGATATACTTTCCGGGTATCCTCACAGTCCTCACTGACCAGGGTAGCCCACTTCGGGTTAGATCTTTGCTTCATGGGTGGCCCAGTCAGGTAGAACAGTCGGAGTCCAATCCGGCTACGGGAAGGCCCAGAAGACTTACCGACTTAGGCCCATAGTGTTACTTGTAGTTCAAGATGTACTCTGTAACCGACTCTCAGTCGTAGCCGGATAGATCTCTCTTGTAACCCTAGGCCGGATATCTATATAAGCCATCCTAGGGAGAGCCTTTAGGGCACCCTCAATAGTCTACAATCTCAACTTGCACAGGCAAACCCTTGTAACCCATATTCTGGCTCTGCCGTATTACTGGATTGCTAGCAGGAGTAGAATTCATCCAAAGCCGGCGGATTCGAACCTGGGTAAACTTGTGTGCTCACCGTCCCGGAACACCGTACGTCTCACACTCCTCTCTTCCCCATGCCTCGAGGACCCCCTCATGGCGTACTTGTCATCAATCCAACGACAGTTGGCACCCACCGTGGGGCAAGTGAGCTTCGGATCTGCATTCCGAGCGGAATCTGCAAGAATCGGAATCGGTGAGACTATCGTCGTCGGTCGCATCCTCTACACCAGTGGCGCCCCTCTCATCATTCTCGACGAGACCTGGATTCTGGCTAGGGAGGCTGTGACTGCCTACGGAGAAATCTGAGCCTGAAGCAAACCTAGCGATCCAAGTCGAATCTGGAGTGGATCTCCCTAGAGAGACCGAATCCCAGATCGACCCACCCGCTGAAGTCGAATCTGGAGGAGCACAATAACAACGATGGTTCTGGCTCTGACGATGTCGGGACAGGCAAGCCTTTCCTGAGGTACACACTAAGACGCATGATAATGTAAAACTCAGGCGTAGATGCAATTCTCGAGACTATCAAACGTTTCGACGAAGCCTACTATGAAGACCGTAGCTATCTCAGGAGGGGCACATCACACTTTGTCGGATATGTGGGATTCGGATCTGGCACTGCCGATGCTGGAGACAACACCGACTCTGTGCTGGAGGTGATTGGAACAGACGCCAACATACCCGCAGCCTTAGATGAATCGATGACGTCGGCAGGTTTCCAAAAGTTCTCTGCGGAATATGAAGAGGAGTATAACTCCAAAGCTGCAGAGGAAGGAGAAGCCATGGATGAAGGATCCGGGGAACACTCTCCCAAAGCGCAGGATGACATGGAAATCGGAGATAATCCCGAGGTCCAGATGTCCGAAAGTACCGATCAGACCTTGACTCCGGGAAACGGACCCAAAGCCGTCTTTGCTACCAGCGCTTCCAAGAAGGCAAAGAAGAAGAACAAGACCCCGGCAAAAGACCCTCCGGTAGAGGAGGTGATTACTGAGGAATACAAGGAAGACTCGGATGGAGCGCTTATCCCAGATGAGCCCAAAAAAGAAGAATCGGTGGATGGACCCATGATCATTGAAGGTGCGCGTAAACTCATCGATGCTGCATTAACCACACCTATTCCTACAGCTGCAGAACTTATTGCTGAAGAGCTGGACGAGAGGGCACAGGCCCTATAAGCACGTCATCAAGTACTCCTCGATGAAGCCAAAAACATTGAGGAGGAAAAGAAACGCATGGCATCTGCGGAGAATTACAACTCCAGGCAACACCAGAAGACCAGGAAACATCATACTAATGACAACCAATTCCCGCAGATTCACAAAGTCCTTTTTGGAGGATAAATAGGGATGCCTCAGAAAGATAGCAAAGGGGATTGGGTGTATCCAACACAAGTACAAAACACCGTTGCGGCCCGAGAAATCCTATCGGCTAATCCAGGCCCGGAGCAGATCCGGTTGGGCATCGAATTACTCAACAAGGGACTGGAGCAGCAAAAGGTCACCATGTCCGGAAGTCAAAAGCTGGTCTCTGATTCCGACCAGTGTTGCATAGATCTGGCATGGGCTGACGTAAGACCCTAGAGCGTTCCGGAGCAGCACCACCGCTCCGATCGCCAGGAGGACAATTACTCAAGAACCGGATCTTCGGGGCAGCACCACAAAGCTGCCCGTGACTGGCGTAACGTTAACCCAGTTGCCGATCAAGAGGAAATTGCTACACTGAATCTGAGGAACCCGCCCTAGCGAGAGTCGAAAGACCGCAGGGACGATGATAAAGAGAAACGTCGGCAGGAGGACCGACAAAGAATGCCACCTCCTAGACATGCAAGCCGTCCGGATGATGGATGAAGGAACGACGGACACCATTCCGAGACAAGCTGGCAAGGGGCTCATCACAATGAAGACCCTCCCCGGAAGCCGAATAATGACGTTCCGAATGGAGGCCACCGATTAGCCGGAAATAACCCAGCTGCTCCACCCTCTCCGCCAAGTAGCCATCACAACGACTCCCAAGGAGGCCAAGGAGGGCGTCGTGGTGGATGAGGTGGTTGCAGAAGCCGAAGTACGGCTCTAAGGCACCACAGCCACAACCGACACTCGGGACGATCTCTATCCCCGAATGACGCAAGGCACAAGATTAACTCCAATATAAAGGCGCAGCGCTACGAAAATGATGATATATACATGGGCCCAAAGTTTTCGGACCACGCATAAGAGCCACAAAATCCTCGGAAGGATTTGCTATCTCAAGACATATCCAAGCCTACGACAGCATAGCTCGGCCAGATACTTGGCTACAGGATTTGTTCCAAGCTTGCTGCATCACCAAAGGCGGAAACAGCCTGGTCGCAACCCGATATCTCCCACTCATGTTGCGGAAGATGACACGATCATGGCTCAATGAACTTACGGAGAACACCATACACAACTGGTATGACATGCAAAGTGCGTTCTTTCGGAATTTCGAAGGCACGTACCGGAGGCCCTGTACGGTCGGAGACCTACAGCGTTGCACCCAGAAAGCCGGAGAAACTTGCCGGGATTATCTCGGACGATGGATCGACACCAAGAACTCCTGTGAAGGAGTAAATGACCAAACTGCGATTGAAGCTTTCATTGTAGGTCTCCCAATTGGTTTACTATGTCATCGCTTGAAGTGTGACAAGGTCACTGATTTGGGAGAGATGATAGAAATAGCGAGCAAATATGCAGATGCTGACGACGATGCAGAGGGGTTACTCAACACCTTGGCTATGCCACAGTCAGCAAAACAACCAAAGCAACAAGCTCAGAAGCGCAAAAATACCTCGGAAGAGAAATCCACCGCGGAAACGGCAGTGGTCACTGCTACTTTCGGGTCTGGAGGACGAGGAGGACATGGCGGTGGCCGCGGACGCAGTCGTGGGACTTCAAGAGTTCAAGGTAGAGGAGACCAACAACCCAGAAAAACCTACTCTTGGGCCGACATTGCCAATAACCGGTGTGTGCATCATTTAGACGCCAATGGGGGCTCGTCCCACACAAACACCGAGTGTCATTTCAATGACGACATTAAGAGAGATCATACTGCTGGCTACAAAGCTAAGCGGAAGAAGGGAAAGAAGAATCCCAAAAAGGATAAGGAGACCAAGGAAGATTCCGACATGGAGGAAGCTGATGCTTCAAATCCCAAGCCGGAAGGGAAGACGGATTTTCCGACCAAGAAAGACACTTATGTCACCTTCCTGGGATCTCAACCAACAAAGGTTAAAAAGGCAGTGCTACATGAGCTCAATGCAACAGTTCCGGCTGTCCCCAATTCTTGGACTGGTCAGAAGTGGCAATCACATTTGAACGCGCTGATCATCCGCCTAAGTTGCATAGGCGAAGAAAATACGCCTTAATCGTTAATCCACTTATTGATGATTATGGTTTCTCCAAGACTCTCATGGATGGTGGCAGCAGTATTAATATTCTGTATGTCGAAACGCTACGCTGGATGAAGATCTCGGAGACCCAACTGAACCACAGCTCTGTGATCTTTCACGGGGTTGTCCCAGGAAGACAAGCAAATTCCCTGGGAGAAATCACTTTGGATGTTACCTTTGGAACTCCAAAGAACTATCGGACGGAGGCACTTTCCTTCGAAGTGGTCCCGTTCAAGAGCGTGTACCATGCTATATTCGGACGTCCGGCTTACTGGGATTTTATGGCTCGCCCAATAGCGTGATCACCATCAGGGGAGACCCGAAGAAAGCGCGAGAGTGCGAAGATGGAAATGCCGCCTTTGCTAAAGCCGTGCTACATGCCCAGGAGTACCAGGAGATCAAGAAGAGCATGGATCCGTCCGAGATGCCCGCAATGAAGAAGGAGGTGACAAAGCCGAATCCGAAGTTCAAGGCATCAGAAGAGACGAAGAAGACGCTGTTGAAGGATGATGACCCTCCAAGGTGACCCAGATAGGCGTAGGCCTAGATAGCGCATAGGAAAGCGCGCTTGTCAAGTTCCTCAAAGCAAATCAAGATATCTTCGCATGGCAGCCATCTAACATGACCAGAGTACCTAGGGAACTTGCCAAGCACTCTTTAAATGTAAACCCGAATGCTAAACCCGTCAAACAGTCCTTATGATGTTTCGGTGATGAAAAGAGTAAGGCAATAGCTAAGGAACTAGCACGGCTCGAGTTAACCGAATTCATAGAATAGGTCATCCACACTGAGTGGTCGGCGAATCCTGTAATGGTCCCTAAAAAGGACACCATTGATTTAAGGATGTGTGTTGATTATACTGTTGACGACCCACAAGTATAGGGGGTGTATCGCAGTATTTTTGAGGGAAGTGAAACCCAATTTATTGATTTGACACAAGGGAGCCAAAGAATATTTATAAGGCTTAACAACTGAGTTGTCAATTCAGCTGCACCTAGAAACAATCTTGCTCACAGCAGTTTATCAGTAGCAACAGCTTTGTAGTAGGAATAGTAAAGTAGCAGCAGTAGTAAAGTAAAGACAGCAGTAACAATAGCAGTAAACAGTAGGATTCGAGTGCGATAGGCATAGGGATGGATGGACGGGCGTTGCATGGACAAGACAATTCACATAGCAATCAGAACATAGGGCAATTGCAGATAAATAAGATAAGGCATCCAAGTACTAGATAATCCTAGGCATGTGTTCCATATATAGTCATACATGCTCGCAATGAGAACTTGCACAACATCTTTTGTCCTGCCAGCCCATTTGCAGCGGGGCCTCAGGGGAACTACTGGCAATTAAGGTGCTCCTTTTAATAGAGCACCGGAGCAAAGCATTAACACTCCATGAACACATGTGATCCTCACATCAAAGCCATTCCCTCTGGTTATCCCGATTTCTCTCACTTCGGGGCCATTGGTTCCGGACAAAAACATGTGTATACAACTTATAGATAAGACCATAAACAATACTATCATAATGAATCAATAACTTGTTCAGATCTGAAATCATGGCACTCGGTCCCTAGTGATAAGCATTAAGCATAACAAGTTGCAACAAAGTCATAAAGCACTAATAAAAGATACTAGGCACCATGCCCTAACAATCTGATGCCATTACACGAACGATATCATCCAATCCCTACCATCCCCATAGCCTATAGCGGGGGATTACTCATTCATAGATGGGGGAAACATGGATGGTCGATGGAGAAGCGATGGTGATGATGATGGCGATGATCTCCTCCAATTCCCCGTCTCGGCAGGAGATCATCGCCATCATCATCATCAGCGAAAATACTAGCTTACGAGATGCTAGGAAAACACCGTAAGCCAGCTTTTGATAGTATGGATACCGTTGTTTTGATTATGTTAGAACCTCGCTAACAAAGTAAGTCAGACGCTGCACCAAGTGTTCCTGATTTTCCTCCGGTCTCTCCACTACCATGATGATACTGACGATTTTGTTTGTCGCAGCAAGATAAAGCAACATCGGTTCTTGTGGTTCCAGTGCAGCAATGATAGGAGCAGATAAGAGTACTTTCTTCAGGTCTTGTAATGCAGCTTCAGCTTCGCCGGTCCACACAAAATCTTTGGTCTTTTTCAGGAGTTTGTATAATGGTGCGGCTCTTTCACCGAGCCGGCTTACGGACCCACTGACTGCAGCGATGCAACTAATTAGTCCTTGTACGTCCTTCAGGCGAGTTGGCCTAGAAATATTGAGTATAGCCTTGATTTTGTCTCGGTTCACCTCTATGCCTCTTTGAGACACGATGAAACCTAAAAAAATTCCGGCTGGGATACGAAAGAAGCATTTCTTCGGATTAAGCATGATGTTGTATTTTCGTAGATTGGCGAACGTTTCCTGCAAGTCAGAAATCAGTGTTTCCTTCTTTTTGGACATCACCGCAATATCATCCACATATGCATGTACATTGCGTCCGAGTTGGTCGTGGAGGCAACGCTGCATCGTGCGCTGGTACGTAGCTCCTGCGTTCTTCAGCCCAAAGGGCATCGTAACAAACCAGAAGGTTCTGAAGGGGGTTATAAATGAAGTTTCGACTTTGCTAGATTCCTTCATCCGGATTTGGTGATAACCGGAATATGCGTCGAGAAAACAGAGGAGTTCCGATCCTGCCGTAGAATCGATAACTTGATCAATCCTAGGCAGAGCAAACGGATCTTTTAGACAAGCCTTGTTCAAGGCAGTTGATATGTCCAAAACGTATCTACTTTCCTGAACACTTTTGTTATTGTTTCTCCTCTAAACTTGTGTGATTTGGATGCAACTAACTTGGACTGACGATGCTTTCAGCAGAATTATATTGGTGTCTACTTTTTGTGCAGAAAATCAACTATCAGGAAAAATCCCGGAAAATATGCCAAAAATCCTATTTCACCAGAAGACTCCCGCAGCCAGAATACGAGACGGAGGGGGGCTGGGCCCAGGCCACACCACCTGGCCGCGCGGGCAATCCCAGGCCACGCCAGGGGGTGGTCTGGCCGACCTAGACTCCCCCTCGGTCTCCCTCTTCGACTATAAGTTGTCTTCTGACCTAAAAACATCGTAAGCCAGCTTTTGATAGTGCGGATACCGCTGTTTTGATTCTGTTAGAACCTCGCTAACAAAGTAAGTCGGACGCTGCACCAAGTGTTCCTGATTCTCCTCCGGTCTCTCCACTACCATGATGATACTGACGACTTTATTTGTCGCAGCAAGATAAAGCCACATCGGTTCTTGTGGTTCCAGTGTAGCAAGGATAGGAGCAGATGAGAGTACTTTCTTCAGGTCTTGTAATGCAGCTTCAGCTTCGTCGGTCCACACAAAATCCTTGGTCTTTTTCAGGAGTTTGTATAATGGTGTTGCTCTTTCACCAAGCCGGCTTACGAACTGACTGACTGCAGCGATGCAACCAGTTAGTCTTTGTACGTCCTTCAGGCGAGTTGGCCTGGAAATATTGAGTATAGCCTTGATTTTGTCTCGGTTCACCTCTATGCCTCTTTGAGACACGATGAAACCTAAAAAAATTCCGGCTGGGATACCAAAGAAGCATTTCTTCAGATTAAGCATGATGTTGTATTTTCGTAGATTGGCGAATGTTTCCTCCAAGTCGGAAATCAGTGTTTCCTTCTTTTTGGACATCACCGCAATATCATCCACATATGCATGTACATTGCGTCCGAGTTGGTCGTGGAGGCAACGCTGCATTGTGCGCTGGTACATAGCTCCTGCGTTCTCCTCTAAACTTGTGTGATTTGGATGCAACTAACGCGGACTGACGCTGTTTTCAGCAGAATTGCATTGATGTCTACTTTTTGTGCAGAAAATCAACTATCAAGAAAAATCCCGGAAAATATGCCAAAAATCCTATTTCACCAGAAGACTCCCGGAGCCAGAATACCAGACAGAGGGGGGCTGGGCCCAGGCGACACCACCTGGCCACACGGGCAAGCCCAGGCCACGCCAGGGGGTGGTCTGGCCGCCCCAGACTCCCCCTCGGTCTCCCTCTTCGCCTATAAGTTGCCTTCTGACCTAAAAACTCAGGGGGGTTCGACGTTTTTCCAGAAGGAGTTCCGCTCCGCCGCCACCACCAGATTCCACGCAACACTGATTTCCGACTTGGAGGAAACATTCGCCAATCTACGAAAATACAACATCATGCTTAATCTGAAGAAATGCTTCTTTGGTATCCCAGCCGGAATTTTTTTAGGTTTCATCGTGTCTCAAAGAGGCATAGAGGTGAACCGAGACAAAATCAAGGCTATACTCAATATTTCCAGGCCAACTCGCCTGAAGGACGTACAAAGACTAACTGGTTGCATCGCTGCAGTCAGTCAGTTCGTAAGCCGGCTTGGTGAAAGAGCAACACCATTATACAAACTCCTGAAAAAGACCAAGGATTTTGTGTGGACCGACGAAGCTGAAGCTGCATTACAAGACCTGAAGAAAGTACTCTCATCTGCTCCTATCCTTGCTACACTGGAACCACAAGAACCGATGTGGCTTTATCTTGCTGCGACAAATAAAGTCGTCAGTATCATCATGGTAGTGGAGAGACCGGAGGAGAATCAGGAACACTTGGTGCAGCGTCCGACTTACTTTGTTAGCGAGGTTCTAACAGAATCAAAACAGCGGTATCCGCACTATCAAAAGCTGGCTTACGATGTTTTTAGGTCAGAAGACAACTTATAGTCGAAGAGGGAGACCGAGGGGGAGTCTAGGTCGGCCAGACCACCCCCTGGCGTGGCCTGGGATTGCCCGCGCGGCCAGGTGGTGTGGCCTGGGCCCAGCCCCCCTCCGTCTCGTATTCTGGCTGCGGGAGTCTTCTGGTGAAATAGGATTTTTGGCATATTTTCCGGGATTTTTCCTGATAGTTGATTTTCTGCACAAAAAGTAGACACCAATATAATTCTGCTGAAAGCAGCGTCAGTCCGAGTTAGTTGCATCCAAATCACACAAGTTTAGAGGAGAAACAATAACAAAAGTGTTCAGGAAAGTAGATACGTTTTGGACGTATCAACTGCCTTGAACAAGGCTTGTCTAAAAGATCCGTTTGCTCTGCCTAGGATTGATCAAGTTATCGATTCTACGGCAGGCTCGGAACTCCTCTGTTTTCTCGACGCATATTCCGGTTATCACCAAATCCGGATGAAGGAATCTAGCAAAGTCGAAACTTCATTTATAACCCCCTTCAGAACCTTCTGGTTTGTTATGATGCCCTTTGGGCTGAAGAACGCAGGAGCTACGTACCAGCGCACGATGCAGCGTTGCCTCCACGACCAACTCGGACGCAATGTACATGCATATGTGGATGATATTGCGGTGATGTCCAAAAGAAGGAAACACTGATTTCTGACTTGCAGGAAACGTTCGCCAATCTACGAAAATACAACATCATGCTTAATCCGAAGAAATGCTTCTTTCGTATCCCAGCCGGAATTTTTTTAGGTTTCATCGTGTCTCAAAGAGGCATAGAGGTGAACCGAGACAAAATCAAGGCTATACTCAATATTTCTAGGCCAACTCGCCTGAAGGACGTACAAGGACTAATTAGTTGCATCGCTGCAGTCAGTGGGTCCGTAAGCCGGCTCGGTGAAAGAGCCGCACCATTATACAAACTCCTGAAAAAGACCAAAGATTTTGTGTGGACCGGCGAAGCTGAAGCTGTATTACAAGACCTAAAGAAAGTACTCTTATCTGCTCCTATCATTGCTGCACTGGAACCACAAGAACCGATGTTGCTTTATCTTGCTGCGACAAACAAAATCGTCAGTATCATCATGGTAGTGGAGAGACCGGAGGAAAATCAGGAACACTTGGTGCAGCGTCTGACTTACTTTGTTAGCGAGGTTCTAACAGAATCAAAACAACGGTATCCATACTATCAAAAGCTGGCTTACGGTGTTTTCCTAGCATCTCGTAAGCTACGACACTATTTTTAGGAGCATCCAATTACCGTGGTGAGCACAGCTCCCATGAGAGATATAATCAAAAACAGTGACGCCATAGGACGCGACGCCAAATGGGGTATAGAGCTCTCGGCTTTCGATATTGAGTACAAACCTCGGACAGCAATTAAATCCGAAATCCTTGCCGACTTTGTTGCTGATTGGACAGAGACGAAGGAGAATATGACCCTCCCTGAGTCGGAATATTGGACCCTATATTTTGATGGATCTAAGGCTTGCGGGGCTCGGGGGCTGGCGTGGTGCTCATATCACCCCAAAGAGATAAACTTCTATACGTGTTGCAGATCCACTTTACAGCGACCAATAATATTGCCGAGTATGAAGCACTGCTACATGTAATCCGGATTGTTAAGGATATCGGCATCCGACGTTTGATGTGTTACGGAGATTCAGATCTTGTTGCTCAGCAAGTGTCGGATATTTGTAATGCAAATAAACACATGGCAGCATATAAAGTTGTCGTGGATGATTTATCAAAATCGTTCGAAGGGTTCGAGGTTAAACACATCCCTCGAGCAGAAAACGAGGAAGCAGATGCACTATCTCGGATAGGCTCTGCACGGAAAGAGGTCCCGGGTGGCGCTTTGTTAGAGCACCTCAAAGTTCCCAGAATAAACAGAGTGGATGAGGAATATATGACCAAATCCGAGTCACCTCTAATAGCAGTTCTGGCTGTAATTCCCAGCTAGACCCAACCCTACCTTGATTATCTCGTAGATGGCAAATTACCTGAAGACGAGGTTCGGAGCCGACAGATTATCCGACGAGCAAAAGCCTATACTATAGTTAATGGTGAGCTCTATAAGCACAGTGTGTCTGGGGTTTCTCAGCGCTGCATATCTCAGGAAGAAGGAGTGGAAATCTTAAGATAAATAAACGAGGGCGAGTGTGGTCACCACGCTGCAGCCAAATCTTTAGTGGCAAAAGCTTTCAGACACGTTTTTTTCTAGCTTACAGCTCAGGCAGATGCCGAATAACTAGTTAAGACGTGCAAAGGCTGCCAAAAGTACGCCAAACAAGCTCACGTTCTAGCTGATCAGGTGCGAACAATACCTATAACATGGCCTTTTGCGGTCTGGGGGCTTGACATGGTAGGACCATTTAGACGGGCTCCAAGTGGATTTACTCACCTCTTAGTGATGGTGGATAAATTCACCAAATGGATTGAGGCTAAACCCGTCACTAGTTGTGATGGAGCAACAGCCAAAAGATTTGTCGAGGATGTTATAATCCGGTATGGTTATACACATAGCATTATCACGGACAACCGGGGTAACTTTTCTATGGGAGAATTAGCTAAATTCTGCGATGAGCAAAATATCCGGCTTGACATTGCGTCAGTCGCACATCCACAGGATAACGGACAAGTCGAAAGGGCAAATGGTTTAATCCTACAAGGCCCAAAACCGAGACTCGAGGCACCACTACGACGTGCTACGGAGGCTTGGGCAGAGGAATTACCCTCTGTAATATGGAGTTTACGAACAACTCCAAACAGGTCAACCGGATACACACCTTTCTTCTTGGTCTATGGCGCAGAAGCAGTTCTTCCTAGTGATTTGATTCACACTTCTCCTAGAGTGGCCGCCTATATCGAAGAGGATGCCGAGATTTCTCGAGAAAATTATCTCGACTTAGTCGAAGAAGTTCGCGTCGTTGCTGAAATGAGATCAACACCCTATCAGTAGAAGTTACGCAAGTATCATAGCCAGAGAGTCAGAAACAGATCTTTCAATAAAGGCGATTTGGCTCTCTGGCTTGTGCAACAAAGAAAGCACAAACTTTCCCCAGTATGGGAAGGGCCCTTTTTAGTTAGTCGAGTATTGCACAATGGTTCGTACTACTTAACTGATATGAGGCCAGTCAAAGAAAGACCTGCTACTAAGAAGAGAAAGAGAGCTGGAGGCAGTACAAATCCGGATGAGTTAGACAAACCATGGAATATTTCTCATCTACGTCCCTTTTATTCTTAGTTTGCCCTTCTTTGTAATCATACATATGTACATGTTCTGTGAGAAATAAAAGATTTGGTTGCCTCAAGTTTTTTCTGAGAAGTTTTTACCATCTTATTTCCTAATGATCATGTCATAGTCGAAAATCCTAGAATACTTGAAAGTACTTTATGCTCATTTTTGTTCTGGTTTAGATTTCCGATTCTAAAAATGCTACCTTCGGGTATAACTCTAAAGTTTCTAGTCCATACTTTGGTTATTTGTCTGATTGCTGGATGCGGGCATTTTCCGAGTAGTGAATTGTTGGTACTGGAAGCCGGCTTTGTTTCCGAGTTTAAACTGGTTTAGCAATTGAGCTCCGTTGCTCGGAAAAGTTTCCGTGTTAAAGGTTTAGTCGTCTCACGAAAGGGACGAAGCGGAAAGCCAGATAAACGATAAGTATAGGCGAAAAAGTGCAAGTGCTTATGCAAACATTTTAGGGACACAAAAATTTAAAGCCAAAAGTGCTGAATAGATTAAAACTTAGCACTATCCAAAAGTATCATGCTACATATTTACATATCCATAATGTTTTTTAGAATAACACATTTGTTTTCTGATGATCTATGATGCAGGAGAAGAGGTAGGCGCTGCCGACTCGCTGGATGCATCGGCCTCGGTTTGATAACTTTCTGAGATGTTCAGATCTGATATGGTCTGTTCATCGTCGGAAACTTCAGCTTCTTATTCTGGAGGCGGAGGAGGTGTGTCCACGCGGGTGAAGAAGGGAGTGTCGTAGTTGGTTAAGTCAGCTACGTGACACCCATATCAGGCGCAGGAGTCTATGATGGCATTGATATCTTGCTCTTGTCCGTCTTCGTCCACCATGGAAGCATCTCCTTCGCCTGGTCTTGCACCTGAAAGTTGGACATGCGATGCATGTCCGGAACCTTGAGAGCTTCGCCAATGTCCTCGATGGATTGGCGGAAGTCATGAAGCAAATCACCGACTTGGGTAAGTCGGTGGGTGCGAGGCTCGGTAGAAGCAGAGTCCGTCAAGTTAAGAGGACCTATTCGTATAACACAAAATGGTTAAGTAAATCTGACATCGAAAGAGTCGAAGAATGTAGACTAGTCAGAAAGATGGAAACATACCGAAGATGACCTCATCAACTTTGGTCTTCTCTTCTCAAAGTCTCCGGAGTTCAGCCCGGAGCGCCTCGGAAAGATCCTTCTCTCTGCAAAGCTCATTATTGAGATCCGAGATTCTCTAATCTTGAACCGCAATATTACAATCACGTTCGTCAGTGGCCATGGAGGAGGATTCGAGAAATTGAGCAATGCTCTTCTCATGATCTGCCTTGAGCTTATCCAGCTCTTGGCGAAGTTCTTTATTCTCCACCACCAGGGTTTTGAGGTTCTCGGCCTCTTCTCTCATAGCACAGGACTGCTTTATCAGTGTTGTAAGTCAAAAAGAACAACAGGTCAGCAAAAAAAATTCGACTATGAAAACACAAGTCAAGGTTTGAGTCTCGGAATGTTTACCTTCGGCCTCATCCTTGGAAACCTTCAACTCAGCATTCTTAAGTCGGAGAGCTCTGATCTCTCTCCGCTTGTTGCAAAAATTCTTCAATAAATCCTGGTTATATGAATTAACTTTCTGTAAGTCAGAATACCCAGAGTCAGAAGTCTACTAAAGACTTGGGCTAATATTGTTACTAATATCAGCACGAGCCTTGGGGCTACACTAGTTCATTCTTTGGCATCCTAAGGAAGCATAAAGCCGTATTGTATATCCTACTTCATGCTTGGGGGCTAGATGATATGATATAAAGTACAATAAAGAAAAACGTGAGTTGGAATTCCGTCTTACATGATGTTCATGTGTGAGCTTGCTCAGGCACATGTTCACCTCAGTGGTAACCTTCTCGGCGAGGGTGAGTGGAATAATCGGAGGTGGTGGAAGCACACCAGCTCTCAGTCCCTCGTCGCAAAGGCGGACTTGTTCAAGAAGGTCGGAGTACTTGATGTCCTCCGCTTCTTGTGCTTCTTCTTCAGTAGAGAGAATTCGGCTCTCCAGGCATTGCCGGGCCAGAAGCTGGATTTCTTCCGCAGATTTCCGAGACAGGCCAAATTTGGCAAGTCCCGGATTGTTCAGGAGATTTTCGGCAAAGGTCTCTACCGAGGGATCATTACCCGAAGAGGGTTCACCCTTATCTAAACCTAAGCCACCCATGGTGGCATCAGTCTGCGATTCAAGGATCGATGGCCCCGTTGAAGAAGACGGATCTTCTGCGGCAACCGGTGATGGAGTAATCACCGGCATTGCGGAAGGTTGAGGGGCAGGAGTCGGAGGAGCCGCAGCAGGCAAAGCCATAGTCAGCTTCGTCTGTCACAGGGACTTCGAAGAAGTTCCCTTCCCCTTGCCCTTGATGAGCTGCTTAGCTCTGGGAGTGTAATAGAATGCAAAACATTACATCTCGGAAGAAAATTCGAGTAAGGTACAAAGGCGGAAGTTGTATTGAAAGTTACCTCTTCATGACTGGCACCTCCTTTGTGCCGACGGCCACTGTCGGAGCTTTGCGCTTCCTGGGCACAACATCCGGTAGTGGGACCAGTTCTGCCTCCTGAGAAAACTCCGGAGGATATGCCTCGATAGGAGCCAGCTCCAACTCGGGGAGATCAGCAAGCTGAAAAGAAGAAAATATCTCAGTATTGCAAAATAGTTTAAAAGGTGAAACACATAAAAGGGTTTATTATTGAAGCTTACCAGAACTACAAGGTCTTCTGCTGTGTGCATGTCTAGAGACAAGTCCGGAATCTTTCTCTCAATATGCTCCTTAATCAGCCATTTGATCTATCTTATGTAATCCTGTGGCTTTATAGCCTTAGGACTGATGTAGAGGGAATCATTCTTCGACGCCGTGATGGAGTTCATCAGACGGTCGCCGTGGTATTGGAGAGGCTGGATCCGGCGTGTGACCCAGCACTAGACCAGGTCAGATCTTCTCAAGCCCTTTTGTTTAATCAGGTATTCGATCTCGTCACTGAGAGCCGGAGGAGCCTTGTCCTAAGATGGAAGGGCCGTGGTGGCTCCGTTAATAAAAGCCAGCAAAGCAGTAGCTTTGCCGGGAGCAGGAATATCCTTATGGTAAAAGAAAGTGGCCGGCCATTGTTTGACCGACTCACTGGCAGAAATGCGAGGATAACTACGCTCGCGTCTGACTGAAAGGCTAATAGTGCCGGTAATATAAGGATTACCGGCAGTGATGGAGTTTCTACGGACATGAAAGTAGAAGCGGAACAAAGTGAGACTCGGCCTAATGCCGAGGTATCCCTCACACAACGCTGCATGAGAAATCATCTCTAAGATGGAGTTGGGAGGAAGATGGTGAAGCTGAACACCGTAATGGTATATCACCTCGGAAAAGAAATCCAAGGGAGGGAAAGACAAACCTCTGTCGAGGTGGGTGCTGAAGTGCACCCGCTTGTTGGCGTATGGGTTAGGGATGGTTTTGCCGAAACCACTCCGCCAGTCGCCCGCATGGAGGAGCCCTTCATTCTCCACTCCGCGGAGCTTCTCGTTGTCGAGGAGACACGAGATCCAAACCCCACGGTTGCTTTCTTTCTCCGCCGCCGCCGTTGTTGCCGCCGCTGCGAAGCCAGCCAAGCCAGAAGAGGAAGATGAGGCCATTTCTCGGGAGCGCCGGTGACCTTGAATGGGCGGCGCTGGGAATCTAGGAGGCAGAAAAGCTCTATGCGCGAGGGAGAAGTGGAGGAGAAGGAACGACAAAGGAATAGGTGAAGATGGGAGAAAGAGAATCCTCACCCCTTATAACCACCTAACCGCGCCAAGATTCGTGCAAACGACACTATGTAAACGCCACGCGTCGTGGAAGGAACTGGGAAGGACCCACGCGATGATTACGTCGCCTCGATCTCCGCGTATGCATTGAAACGGTGCCTCGGTTTCGCAAACGGCAGACCCACCAATGGTCGTGCTGACAGGATGTTTGTCAGATGACGTGACTTGACCATGACCAGTGTCAGGTGACGTCAGAGACTAAGTTCCGGCTTAAGTTTGAATATCAAGTTGGAAAATCCGAATAATGTACTGATAGGTCCGACATATTTTGAGACCCGGATCGTATCTTTTATTTTGAAGTTTCAGGAACCCTTCAAGATTCTGCAAACCGAAGATCAAGCTAGATGATGAAGAATCCGACTTTGGATCTTGGAGACTTCCGGGGGCTACTGTTGGGGATATACTTTCCGGATATCCTCACAGTCCTCACTGACCAGGGTGGCCCAGTTCGGGTTAGAGCTTTGCTTCATGGAAGGCCCAGTCAGGGAGAAGAGGCGGAGTCTAATCCGGCTACAGGAAGGCCCAGAAGACTTACCGACTTAGGCCCATAGTGTTACTTGTAGTTTAAGATGTACTCTGTAACCGACTCTCAGTCGTAGCCAGATAGATCTCTCCTGTAAACCCTAGGCCGGATATCTATATAAGCCGTCCTAGGAAGAGCCTTTAGGGAACCCTCAATATTCTACAATCTCAACTCGCACAGGCGAACCCTTGTAACCCATATTCCGGCTCTGCCGTATTACTGGATTCCTAGCAGGAGTAGGATCCGTCCAAAGCCAGCGGATTCGAACCTAGGTAAACTTGTGTGCTCACCGTCCCGGAACACCGCACGTCTCGCACCCCTCTCTTCCGCACGCCTCGAGGACCCCCTCATGGCGTACTTGTCATCAATCCGACGACACCTTTTTTTTGAAATTCGAAAATTAATTCGGTGGCTCATATTGCAATATGCGCTACAGAAATTTGAGATCTGGCCCGCTTTTTTTGAAATTTTAAAAAAATATATGTGGCGCATATTGGCAATATTCACCATAAAAATTTGAGATTTCAGTGGTGCATATCAATATGCATCACAAAAAAATTAATGGCGAGGTAACAGTGGTGCATCCCATATGCGCCACTAGATTCCAAAAACGTGCGTCACATAATAGCTTTTTCCTAGCAGTGAGGGCGTGATCGGTAGACAGAACACTTTATGATGTGATGGCACTACATCTACATGTAGGAGAAAATATATGTTCTTAGAACACCAAGTGATAGCTCTTTCGGGGTAACAATGCTGCATTCTTATGTTGTGGGCCTCAACGTGGCTTAAAACCGAGTTCGCGCTGCTTAATCCTCTGATATTATTCCGAAGCACATAGTCTATGATTATGTCGACACTGTTATTGCATGACAACTCTTATAAAGGTAGACGAACTAAGCAAGGCTGGCAAACTTCAAGTATGTGATCACCTCACGGGTAAAATGTCATTTCATAGACTAGGCCTAAGAATGTAGGTCAAATGTTGATGATTCAAGAGGAAAAACATGTTTACACGCAAAGGTTACATGGTTCTTTTATGGAAACTCTTACGTTCATAGCATGTCCTATCGCGGTAGTTGGCTCTACACTAGCTATTCTGAATTCTACTACATTAACATTGTTTCACGTTTGTTTGACACATGAGCTCGTAATTATAGTCTATAAAAAATACATCCGTAGAGTAGCACGATTCCATACCGCCTACTATTTGGGCGCACGATAGATAGCACCAGAAGTCTCATGGTAGAAGAAGGGAACAAGTCGTCGAGGGATGCGACGTCATAAAAATCATACATGTTGAAAAGGTGTCCGCTCTTAAAGCATCACAAATATTTTACATCACAACACGTGAAACGAAAGTTACATTGACAGTAAGCAAAGATAACAAAAGACGCTTATTTATTCGAAAGTCTGGTACATCGTAGATTACAAGACTAACAAACTAAAAATTAACATTCACTTAGCTCTGTGTCACACGCTAATGTCTAGACTCTAGATTACTCCATATAAGTGACGCTTACGAAGAAGAATGCATGGCTTCCTTGTGTAGAAGACTTCATGATCGCCGCCGCTCTTGCTGCCTTCCGCTTTGATACCACCAATGTATAAAGTGTGGTTATTCACGTATACGATCTGCTTCCTCGTGTCTCCGGTGTTTTGGTAAGCATACGAAGCCGCTCTTGCAGGCTCTCGTACGCAGGAACAAGCGAGGCAACCTCTCCGTGCTCGAGCTGGCCCATTTTTCATTTGAGTTGGAAAAGTTCCACATGTCCGAGAAACAAAAATATGTGAATGCGTAGAAGAAGTAGCCGGAAGAAGAGGAGGAGGATGACACCGTGAGCATGGGAAAAAGTGAGAATAAGAAGGATGGACATTAGGTCTAACATAGGAATTAGGAAGAAGCTCGCCATGCTCTAGGTAGCCAAGTGGAAGATAGGGAGAGGTGAAAAGGGAAGACGGGATGGATCATAGGCGAGATAAAACCTCGTGAAAGAATAGAGGGATACCTTGCAAGAGTGGCCGATCGCCTCTACGCTCAGAGTATGTAGTCATAGGAGCGAGCGTCGCAAATGGTAGCACAAACAAAGGCATTTTATTCTTGTCAGTGGGAGAGCAAGTGTTGTTCTTCACGAAGAACGCTGGCATCAGCACAGATTGCGGGTTGGCCGGCCTCGCAGGCGAAAGCACCGACGTCGTAGAAAGGAGCTCATTGCCGACGGTGGTATGGCGAGGATTTCCACCGCTCGCTTGACTGCAGATGAACAGATCCATCCCTAGTCGAAGAGAAGGCGCCAACAACAAACTCTCCTTATTTACGCTGAAGAAGCAAACGCAGGAGGTCGCCTTCTTCTCGTCATCAGGAACGGGGCCATATTTCTTCGCGCAATACATATACACTGGCAAATGAAGTGGCCCCTCCAGCTTCACAGCCATACGTACATGCGACACAACATTGGTCTCCTCGATGCTTGTGGCCTGGTGAGGACTCCCACAACTAACTCAAGCGCAGCTTAAGAAATCCATCCTAAGATGAAGGCGCCGATGAATACCTACAAAAGACAGAAGTAGCCATCAATAAGATATTAAAAAGAAAAAAGAAAAAAGGACAAAACGGAATAGGATGTACCGATTACTGATATGCCGACTAACACTTTCAAATGCGACCTATATAGAGAAAAATAGAAAACGTGTTAGATAGATACGGATAGTGAGATAAGCCAGAGATATAAAGAAAGCGGTGTACACGTACCTTAAAATGATGAAGAAGTAGTACGTAGGGATGATGGGCACGACAACAAACTCACAGCAAGATGCCTTCCATTATTTACAAACTCAATGAATACAGAGAAATAGAAAAGACGCGTTAAATAAGATGCGTCCATGTAAGTTGAGCAGAAGACCTTAGAGAACTTGCCGTACAACGCATGTTGTCATCGTGAAGAGAATCTGACTTGTAGCGGCAGCCTGGCGCCACTTTCAGTATGCGCTGATGCGAGCCCTAGCCGGCACCGGCAGCTATCCTCTCCCCATGGAGAATGCCGGTACGATAATAACAGTAGCAGACGACCTAGCAAAGACCAGGCCAACAAATGAGGAAGAAGAGTATGTATAAGCGATAAAAGGACCAAGCGAGTGTATCGTGCTATAAGCGAAGGATCCGACACATGTTCTGGCCGCAAAAACCCGAGTCTGCTACTAGCTCGCTTGTCGAAGGCGAGAAACCGCATCCACCCAATGTTTCAGATGCCATGTGGCTACCAGGTTGGGTATAGGCGGCAAAAACATGCGTACACAGAGATACAATGCCGATAGCTCGTTCGAGGTTCACCAGAACTCGTGTAGTTTATAGACTACTCATCCATATGGGTCGTAGGACACCCACAAGAAACCCCAGTCATCTATAGCCTCTGGTATGGACCCGCCTCCACGAGAACATATGGCCGCTCGAATCTATGTTACCACGTAGGCTCCAGGCGGGCCCATGGCCGAGGGAACTTGCAGATGACATGGGATGACTGCGCCGCATTGGCTCTCTGTGGGCCCCGCCACTCGGCTGGTGCAGAGGTATGCCGCGTCGGCTACACCTCTCATAGAGCGCTGTTCTTCCCGCGTATGCTGACAGCAGGCCCATGTGGCGCGAGTGGTCCACCGTCCAGCAACACGTCATACGGTAGTGCGCGGTACACCCATACACGGTAGGGAATCTTCTGCCATGGGCTATAGTGGGGCCCGTCTCATGGGATAGAAGGGATCCATTTTTATGTCGCCGCCTGTCCTTTTCAGCCTCCATCCCATGGTAGAAAAGAATTGGGATGACCTGGATAGCAGTTTGAGCCAAAACAAGCTACCTCTATTATTTAGTCCTAATAAACTCTTGCAAAATGCCAGACACACTAATAAGGTTCACACACTTTATGATTACAAAGCTTTTACTGAAATCCATAAACTATTCTAAATGATAGAGGTAGAGGAAGAATGGCGTTGGCCATCAACCACTTGCTTTCCATCAACACGCCATTGTCACCTCATCTCTTCCAGCAAGCTCTCAGGTAGACGGTCATGTTCTCATCAAACAGAACATGTATCAAATACATAGTAAACTGTAATAAGTTTTTGTGTGGAAAAACATATATAAGTTGTATATCATATATATACCTTATTTGTTGATGACATCTCCTGCAATGGGCTCTACTTTCGCAGCTCTTAACTTAGCCATGAACTCATGAAAGGCATACGATACCACTCACATAACATATCCTCTGGCGGCATCTTTGTAGCTGGGAGGAACTGAACGCAACACCCCATCTATCGCAAAGCTGCCTCTTAACCATTAGCCCATAGCATCCACAAGGAGTTCTGGAATCTTTTACATTATGGACATGTGGCTCTAAAATAAAGAGTTTTATTCCATCTTGGTTCAAAGAAACTCGTTCATGTACTCATACTTCATGATCCTAACTTGTGACGGAAACATCGCCTTCAATCCATTAACCATACTATATGCATCAATTTTGTGAAAGTGTACCCGTGGGCTAAACTCCATTGCATGAATTATGTTGTACCTGAATGTCACGAAAGTGTCACAGTAAGCTTGATAATCAACATCATGTGCTCACCCACGAAGTCCTCAGGGAAATATCCTATTAGATCTTGCAGAATATAGAGCAGATGGTTTCTAATGAGGACATCCCTCAACCATTGGTACCAATTCATGAAGTTGGATCGATCTAGCTTAAGTTTCTCATTATTCAAGAATGAGCCAAAACTGACTTGAATGTTGTGGTTTGACATGATCTACAAGTATATTTCCAAAGACGTTTAGATTAAGTTAATAATACAAGTTCAGTTTTATAATCATATTATCAACTGAGCTCCCATTAAAACTATCATCCCTAAGATGGTTTTAGTGATTACACAATTCCAATTCACTACACCACCCCTAATCGCCATGACTAGGGATATAACTACAAAGGTGGACAACGCAGTGTCGATCACATCATTTATGTGACTCATTCTTGATTTTTCGATATCTCGTGTTCTGAAACCATGTCTGTACATGCTATTGCCACTTTAACCTAAGTGTACTTGTTGTACAACATGGCTTACACCCACTGTATGCTAACACCGATATGTCTATCATCTGAATATCATGTGCTTCATAATGAAGAACTTTCTTAGTGGTGCACACTAAGGGAAAACACTATAGTTGGTCTTGGTTAAGGTTTCATCTTATAGTGCTACCGTCGAATATCTAATACTAGCAAATAATAAGATGCAAAAAGGATTAACATCACATACAGTTATAATGTATGTGACATGATATCGTCCTTCTTCGTGTGCCATGATCTCCATCGAGCGCCTTGGCATGATCTCCATCTTGCCCACCAGTACAGCGTCAAGTCCACGACACCACCAGTGTGTCGTCCATCAATAAGATGATGATTACTACAACTTAGCAACATAAAAGTAAACTACTTTACCTCAACATGACCATGACCATATCATAGCACATGCCATTGAAAAATAAAGTTAGATGCCTCTACTTTATATTTTGCATATTTTATGTGGCTGTTAGAGATTTCGTGATAGAACCATTTCTTACCTGCAAACTTCCAACCACAATATTGATCAAACATTTGTCTCTATGACACCCCTTTCGGGACCCTCTATTGCAAATGCCATATCAACTACTGTGAGTGAGATAGACACCTGCTAGCCGCATATATGGTACACCCATATGTCAAGTGCGGAACTAGTCTCGTGTAAAATTACATGTAAGGTCCGTTTGGGCCGCTTCATTAAACAGTGTCATGATATGAATAAGTGCATGTGAGAGGGTATCAACTATAGTACCAATGCCCGACATTCAACATGTGTTCTAACCATACAAGCAGTACTACACATAGATCGTATATTATACCACTAAAGGGGTTTGCAGCAGAAAATAATAATTTTTCCTTAACTAGCACAACACCATATGCTAGGATCTATCTAGGAGTAATGATTTAATAGAGAAGGTTTAAGTGATATACCCTTGTAGAACGAAATTGTTAACATTTATGATAAACATGGATGATGTAGTCGAACTACACAACTGACCTAAAGGACGCATTGCTCCTCGAGAGATAATCCAGGTGCCACAATTTGCACCACCTTCGTGGGTTCGCACTTGTATGATGCTCAACGACGACTCATGTTCTCCCCAATCCAGCCGACATTGCGGAAGTATATCTTCTAGAACGGGGATCCAGCAGCGCGATGATGTGCTGAAGAAATGTCATCTCCCACGTGTGCAGTTCTTTTTGAAATCACAAACACGAGAGCTAATAAAAGAGAGATAGGTTCCCTAAGGAAAATTTTAAAAAAAATATTGTGTGTTGTTGTGTGATTCCCTCCACCTATGCCCCTCCTTATATATGGGAAGGGGAAGGACTCTCACCCTACGTGCCCTCGTGCCTTAGGCCGGTCGATGGCCAAGCCTCTTGAGGCGGACAACCCTCTTGGGCCTTTCCCTATAGGGTTTGGCCCATTAAGGTGGGCATCCCATTAAATATTAATTTTAAATATTATTTTAATATTAATTCCAATAATCCCTACCTAATAATAAATGACTGAACACTTCTCTCTTCGTCCGTCATAATACGCTTTCATTCGTTCACATATGCACCTTCGTATCCACGCCCGTGATTTAGGGTCTCGTGAATAGAAACTACTCTACATCGATCCGGTAAGGTTAATATGGAGCATGTTCTCTAGCTCCCACGCCGTGGTTCCCTGTATAAATACAGGGCGAGATCGAGGAGGCGAGATCGATCACGATGAAAAGGGTCCAGTGGTCGCTATCCGCCGGGTCCAGATAGATTATGTTCTGGCCATGATGAGTACTAGCTAGCCAGAACCAATTTAAGCCGAGGCAATCTGTCCACCTTTGATCAGATAGGATCTGACAAATCGTCTCGGCAAAATTATGGCGAGTACTTGGCTAGAAGGAATTTAAGCTGAGGAAACATGTCCAGCTTTGACTGTGTGTTGCAGGTCATCTAAAGCAGATCGGATCACCAGACTGCTTCCTTGCGTACACCTACATGTTGCACTACATCGACCCCTCAAGCTTCTTCTACCCAATGATTATTTGGTTCCGGTGGAAACAAAGTGCCATGAACTTCATGTTGCTCAGTGGCTGCAAGGGCACAATCATCAGTGGCGACCAACAACGCATACACAGAGCCGACAACGAGGTCCGCACAATGTGATGCAGACACCATGATCTAGGACGACATCTCTCAGTAGGTCTGCATCTTTCCAAGATTGGCTGAGGCCATGGATAGCTCTTACGGTAGCAACAATATGAGTTCGAGGACTCCCCGGTGTACTCCAGCCTCACCAACAGCCTCGTGACCGAGGAGGCAATTGTTGGCCTGACTCTGCTATTGGGAGTAACCTCTGCGTGGAAACCATTCCGAGGTGGACGGCGCCAGCGGAAGGCTGGACCATATTAAACATCGGCGACTCCTTCAAGAGGGAACACAAAGGTGGTCTGTTATGATTGCCCCACGACCTGACGGAATGATTGTGCTGGAAAGTCTCCATTCGGAAAAATCTAGAGGCATGCACTTGAGGAAGAAACAAAGATTGTTTTTCTCTATCTGGAATGAATAGTGCAAATAGTACATACTAAGAGAAAATGCAACAAGGATGCGGACTCACTTGTTAGACATGCTTGAGCATGGCATGAGAGTTTGCACAGGTACTCGATTTCCTGAGTTGATTAGAGAGCACGTAATCCTTCATTGTAAAACTCGTGGTACCCATTAATAAACAAAACCCTTGTCCCCTTTAAAGAAGGATCTTGTGCGCACCACGCGGCTACAGCACTATGGCCCCGGGATCAATGTTAGCGTCGGTCGAGCGAGAAGCAGAATGTGCTACTTCTGTTCTCAATTGATGACTATGGGTCCTTAAATAAAAAGGGACGGTCGGAAGAATCTTATTCATGGATATTGGATCTTATTTTCATGGATTTTAGATCGCTGGCTACTTTTGGGGCAAACATGTAACATTAGATCTACTTCCTTTTTATATATTTTCTATTTCAAATCAGCAAATCATGTATCTGTGTTATTTAGAGGTTCGAAAATCAACATTAAATAGAGGAAATTCTAATAATGCTTTTCTGGTTCAATGCAACATGGTAATAATACATTCGAAAATATTCCTAGCAATTTTTAGTATAATATTTCTTCAACAAATTTTAAAATCACGTCTTGTATGCAAAAGGAGTTTAATTAAAAATAATGGTAATTGATATTTTGCATCTAGAAGATTATAAAATGTATAAAATCTTATATTGGAACATTTGAAATGCACATAATTCAAGTATTTGCATTATTACATATTATTATGAAAGGTTGTGTCATACATAGGTGTTGTCAGTGTTAGAGACCAGACCGTGAATGACCGAACCTGCACGACATATCCGCACCCTGACTCCTCCCCACCGGATTATGCTTCTTCATATGCTTACTCTCATCCGAGGAGGCCTTAGTGGAGTGGTGTGGGCGCCGTTGTTGGTGAATGGCTTTGCCGTGCTGGCACATGTGTATCATGTCGCATGGTTGAAGCGACCAGTTGAGCAAGTAGTTGCGGCATGCTTAACAGAAGGTTTTTTCTTTCCCGCTGCAATCTACGGGTATGTTTCCTAGTTTATATAAAATACATAATATTAAATTTTCTATGACCCGAAACTCCTTTTGGATCACTCCAAATATCCTTCGGACACTCATAGAACAATTCTAGCTTTCTCTTCTCTTTGTTCTGATGATCCCGATGAATTCAAAATTATGTCTAAGCGTCATTGAACACTGAACTATGTTACCCTATGGTTCAGAAACATTAGATAAATAATCGATACACTTCTCTTACCAATGATCATCAGCAGGATATGGATAGCCATAATTACCCATGTGCATTCCATGATTCATATGTTGTTTGAACCATAAACATCGTGTTCAATTCCCTTTGTTACTTAGATACCTAATTTGTCCGGGATCTGATCATTGGTATCATCATATCTACTTCAATCTTGTTACTGGCAAGTGTTGTTTAACTCATTCCTGTGATATTCCATCCTCATGACCTAGTCATGCGCTGCGCAGCTTTATGGCTCACCAAGTGGGCTCGGTGTATCTTCCCATCACGCTAGAGAACAAATCGAAATCTCAATGCATACACCTCAACCAATCCCTTCGGAATACCCGAGAAACACCTTTAAGATAACCTTGATAAGGTGTGATGGTTGATGAAGTCAAGCCTGCCTCGGGTGATATTGATTAGATATGATCTCACGCTCTAAGGAGTAGGATACTTCGCTTCCTAATTAATGCAACGATAAACTTTGTGACTTGATCGTGTTGCAATACTTATGTTGGGTAAGCATGTCCATCACATTATTCATTAATGATATGACCTTATTGTCAACTGACATAAATGCCCGTGATTAGGAAACCTTGATCATCAGCTGACCAATGAACTAGTTGAATAGAGGCTCACTAGGGACTTGGTTTGCTTACATACCACGCGTGTACCAATATGTCCAATTGATACATTTATAGAATGGCATGAAACTATTATGAACAAATGATATATGATAATAAACACCCTTTATTATTTGCCTCTAAAACATATCTACTTCAAAAGTGATGCTCCTGGTGATGCTCAATGCGTGTTCGGGCATATTCTCCATGATGCTCTTCAAGGACCTAACGTAGGTCCCTATAACGAGTAGTCCAGGAGGATCCTACCAAGGAACGGTCATCACCTCTCTCCCTCGCTGGGTTGCCAGGAGATTATCCCACGTAGTTGCTCTTTGAGCGATCATGGTTCCGCAGGTGATGAGTGTTCTCGGTAGCTCCTCGGTGCGAGGTTCGCGGGAACTAGCGTTGGTTAAGGGGTGTTGGGTGGTTCATCATGCCCTAGTGGTAGGGGTCCCGAGCCATCGATCGCAGTATGTCTGTACCTCCCTATAGCTGGGCGGCACTCACAAGGTGCGCCAACCTCGCTAGCCACGTGTTGGCTCACGATTTGGCTCCGACTGCTTTTGGCGGAAACTCAAGAATTGTTTCTGCCACTACGAGCTCAGCGGTGGGTCTATTGATCCTAGGGAGAGTCTAGGAAGGCACTGGCCTCCAGCTTCGGCCGGGACCCCCTATGCCTAACATCCTCCTCACAGTCAAGCAGGTGCATCTGGCCTGGTGAGCGCTGCTTCACAGGCTTATCGTCCTCTCGCGCCTATGCTCCTGTGGTGCGGGTATGCTCGGCTAAAGGCTGCTCGATGATGGGAGAGTATGCTGGTGACTTGTTCTTCGTCAGAACGGTAGTCCGAGGGGACCCCTGGTCCTATGAAGTTTGGATGGCAACTTCCTCCTCTTGGCACTAGTACTCCACCATAAGTCGGCTACGCTGGTGCGAGTGGTGGCCCTAGTCATGCCTCGGCCAACTCCTCCTGAGCTCCTAGGCTTGGCTGATGGTGTCAAAGGTAGAGATTACGATTAATAATTCCATGGATGTGCTCCCTACATGGCACCCCACATGTCGTCTCCTAGATTTTGACACCGGGGATGAATGATCCCTTTTTAGTTTGGTTGGGGGCACGACGTCCGTCGAGTTCGGTCAGTGAGCTAGATGACAACAACCACATAGGGAGACACATGATTTTGACCTAGGTTCACGTCGCGATGTGTGGATCTGTACCTCCTGCAATTGTCTCCTGTGTGGCGGATGAACACATGGTTACATAGTTCGTTCCCGGGGAAGAAACATAGCTTGTTCTTCCCTTACCTATCCCCCTTTCCCTCGACTAACCTAGACCTCTTTTTATAGTTACAAGGGGATACCACAAATAGCAGTCATTCAGCACGGGTGCATGGATATCATGCATCATGGTGGAACGTGTCTAGTGTTGCGGATATACTTTCCAGGTATGCCCATTGTGATTCACTGACCAGGGTGGTCCACTTCAGGTTAGAGCTAAACTTCATGGACAGCCCAGCCAGGGAGAAAAGTTGGAAGCCCATGCAGCTACAGGAAGGTCTAGAATACTTACCGACTTAGGCCTATGGTGTTACTTCCCATCCAAGATGTACTATATAACTGACTTTGTATCGTAGCAGGATATGACTCTCCTATAACCCTAGGACCAGATGACTATATAAGATGTCCTAGGGATAGGCCTTTAGGTCATTGACCATCACAACCTCAACTTGCATAGGCGAAACTTCTCTTGTAATCTATACTTATGGCTCTTCCGTATTACTGGATTGCTAGCAGGAGTAGGATCCGTCCACCACAGGTAGATTAGAACCTGGGTAAAGCTTGTGTGCTCCCCGTCCTGGAACAACGTCATCTCACACCCCATCTTTCTCCATGCACCGAGGACCCGCTCATGGCGTACTTGTCATGAATCCGATGACAGTTGGCGCCCATCGTGGGGCAGGTAACTTTTGAAGCTACGTTTCGGGTGGAATCTGCGCGAATCGGAATCGACGAGACAATCACTGTCAGTCGGGTCCTCTATGCCAATGATGTCCCTCTTGTCCTTCTCGATGAGACTTGGATTCTGGCTAGAGAACCCGTGACTAGATGCACAATCAAATCTTTTGGCAAGATCAATGTTTACCTCGGTTTCGTTGAACCTTCCCAACCCGCCCCAGTGGTGATGATAGAGGCAGAAGAAACTTCTGGATCCACTTTGTCTGCGGAGGCGACAGAGTTTTGGGTCTCAGAAAACCCTAATCCCACCCAGCATGCACCTGAAGAGGAGATAGTGGAGAAGATCGTTCTGAAAAAGATCTCCCCTAGGAGGTCCAATCTCAGGAAGATCAAAGCAGAAAAAGCTCCAGATCTGGCTTTGCCGATGCTGGAGCAAGAGAATCGCTTATGAGGAACACTGTAAGGTGGATGATGCTGCACAGCAACGCCAATATGGATAATATCCTCAGGACCATCAAGATCTTCGAGGAAGCTAACGAGGAGAGCCGCAATTACCTCAGAGCACATGGATCGAACTTCATTGGATATGTTGGCTCCGGATCCGGCTCTGCTAATGCTGGAGACGATAGTGACTCGGTGTTGGACACAATCAGAATAAACGCTGATAAACTGGCTTCCCCTCAGATTTGATGACATCAGCAGAATTCCAGGCATTCGAAGCAGAATATGAAGAGGAGATCAACTCCAAGGCTACGGAAGAAGGAGAAGCTATGTACCAAAGCCCCTAAAATAGTATGGATGAAAGATACGCCGAACACTCTCCCAAACCGCATGATGATATGGATCTCGGAGAAAATCCCGATGTCCAGATGTCCGAGAGAACTGATAGAAGCTTGACTCCAGGAATCGTACCCAGAGCCGTCTTTGCTATGGGTGCCAATAAGGCTAACAAGGCAAAGAAGAAGAAAACCCGCCCAAAGAACTTCTAGCTGAACAAGTAATCACCGAGGAATACAAGGAGGACTCAGATCACACTCTAATCCCCTTGGACTCGAAAAAATCTCTGGTGGACGGACACGTGGTTACACCAGGTGCCCGAGAATTCCTTGGGGAAGCACTTACAGCGCCAATCCCAACCGTGGCGGATCTTGATCCGGGTGAGTTGGAGGAAAGAGCCCTGGGACTAGAGGCATATCGTTAGAGACTCTTAGACGAAGCCACTAACCTCATCAAGGAGAAGCAGTGCATTGCGGAAGCAGGAGAGTACAACTCCCTGCAGCATCAGAAGACCCGGAATGGCCCTGAGCTGGAAAATAGGAATCCAGAAGTTCAGAAGACCCTTTTTGAGGGGGAAAACAAGGACATAGCCGTGGGAAAGCCTTGGATCGATAGAAAAGGAAAACAGGTGTATAACACACTGGTATAAAACACTGTTGCGGCCCGAGAGATCCCGGCAAATAATCCAAACCTAGAACATGTCCGGCTAAGTGTGGAACTACTCACCAAGGGCCTAGAGCAACAGAAGGTCACCATGTCTAGTGGCGGAAAGCTAGTCTCCAAATCCGACCAATGCCGCACATACACTAGTCGACAGCAAGATACAAGGCCCTAAGGGGAACCCGATCGATGCTACCGTTCTGACCCTTGGGACAACAATTATCCAAGAACCGGCTCTTCAGGACAGCGGAACAGAACATCACGTAGTTCAAGCAATGTCTCCCCACCTGTGGAGCGAGACGCCGTCGCAGCAATTATCGGTCAGAACCATGGTCTTTTGAAGTGTTGCCGTTCAAGAGCACATACCACGCTATCTTTGGGCGTCCTACTTACTGGGCTTTCATGGCTCTCCCTTTCTATATTTACAATATATGAAAATTCCAGGCCCCAATGATGTCATCATGATTCGGGGAAACCTGAAGAAGGCACGAGAATGCATGTATAGAGTTCTTGCCTTTGTTGAAGCCGTATTGCGCGCCAAGGATTACCAGGAGATCAAGAAGAACATCGACATGTCCGAGATGCCCGTAACAAAGAAGGAGGTGCTGAAGCCAACTCCGGAGTTCAAGGCATTGAAAGAGACGAATACGACACCGCTAAAGGATGATGACCCCTCCAAGGTGACATAGATAGGCGTAGGTTTAGACTACACATAGGAAAGCACGCTCGTCGAGTTCCTCAAAGCTAATAAAGATATCTTTGAATGGCAACCTTCTGACATGACTTGAGTACCTAGGGAACTTGCCGAGAACTCTTTAAACATGTATCCTAATGCTAAACCCGTGAAATAGTCCTTACGACATTTTGGCAGTGAAAAGCGTAAAGCAATAGCTAAGGAACTAGCCCGGTTAGAGTTAGCCAGATTTATCGAAGAGGTCATCCACACTGAGTGGTCGGCCAATCCTGTAATGGTCCCTAAAAAGGACACCACTGATTTAAGGATGTGTGTTGATTATACTTACTTTAACAAGGCTTGTCCCAAAGATATGTTCCCTCTGCCTAGAACTGACCAAGTTATCAACTCGACCAGGCTCGAAACTCCTATGTTTTCTCGACGCATATTTTGGTTATGACCAAATTCGCATGAAGGAGTCAGATAAATTAAAGACTTTGTTCATCACCCCCATAAGAACCTTCTACTATGTAACGATGTCTTTCGAGATAAAAAATGCAGGAGCTACGTACCAACGCACGATGCAGCATTGCCTCCACGACCAAATCGGACGCAATGTGCATGCATACATGGACGACATAGCTGTGATGTGAAAAAATAAGGAAACACACATTTCCAACTAGGAGGAAACATTCACAAATCTACGAAAATACAACATAATGCTTAATCTAAAACAGTGCTTCTTTAGAATACCAGCCGGAAAATTGGTAGGTTTCATCGTGTCTCAGAGACGCATAAAGGTGAACTGAGAAAAAATAAAGGCTATAGTCAACATTAGCAGGCCGACGCACCTAAAGGATGTACAACGGCTCACTGGCTATGTTGCTGCAGTCAGTCGGTTCATAAGCAGGCTCGATGAAAGAGCCGCACCATTATATTAGCTCTTGAAAAAGACCAAGAAATTCATCTGCACCGACGAAGCTGAAGCTGCACTTTTGGACCTAAAAGCCATACATTCATCCGCCCGTATTCTTGCAATATCGGAACCTCAGGAACCTATGTTGCTCTACATGGTTATGACAAACAGAGTGTCAGCATCATCATGGGGGTGGAACAGCCAGATGAAAATAAGGAACAGATGGTGCAGCGTCTGACTTATTACCTCAACGAGGTCCTGATTGAATCAAAACAAGGGTATCCTCATTACCAAAAGTTAGCCTATGGTGTGTTCTTTGCATCCGAAAAGCTATGACATTTTTTTTCAAGGGCACAAGGTTACCGTGGTGAGCACAACTCGTGTGAGAGACATAATCAACAACAGTGATGCCACAGGACGCGTTGCTATGTAGGGAATTTATCTAGCAGCTTTTGACATTGAGAATAAACCTCCTACAATAATAAAATCATAGATACTTACCGATTTTGTCGCTGATTGGATAGAGATGGCAGAAAATATAAATCTCCTAGAGTTAGATTATTGGACCTTACACTTTGACAGGTCAAAAGCGCTCGAGGGCTCGAGGGATGGCGTGGTACTCAGATCACCCCAAGGATACAAACTATTCTATGTGTTGCAGATTCACTTCATAGCGACAAATAATATTGCCAAATATGAAGCCTTGCTGCATGGAATCCGAATTGCAAAAGACATCAGCATGTGCTATGGAGACTCGGATTTATTTGCTTAGCAAGTATCCGACATCTATAGAGCAAATAAAGACATGGCAACATATATAGCTATCGTGGATGAACTAGAAAATCGTTCGAAGGGTTTGAAGTCCAACTCAATCCCCGAACAAAAAATAGGAAGCAGATGCACTGTTAAGAATATGCTCTGCATGGAAAAAGGTCTCAGATGGAGCTTTTTTGGAGCACCTAAGAGTTCCCTCTATCGCAGGAGTTGATGAGGAGTATACGAGGAAATCCGACTCACCGCTCATAGCAATCCTCGCTGTAATTCCTAGCTGGACAAAACCCAACCTTGAGTTCTTAGTAGATGGAAAATTACTCGAACACGAAGTTCTGAGCCGATAGATCATCCGACGAGCAAAATCGTACACAATAATCATTGGTGATCTCTATAGGTGGAGTGTATCTAGGGTTTTTCAGCGATGTGTTTCTCTGAAATAAGGAGTGGCGATCCTAAGGTAAATCCACGAAGGTGAATGCGGACATCACGCCATAGCCAAATCTTTAGTGGCAAAAGCTTTTTGACACGAATTCTTCTGGCTTACAGCTAAGGAAGATGTCGAATGGTTGGTCAAGACATGCAAAGGTTGCCAAAAATATGCCAAATAAGCCCATGTTCCGGGTGATCAGCTGCGAACAATTTCGATTATATGGCCCTTTGTGGTCTGGGGTTGACATGGTAGGACCGTTTAAATGGGATCCAAGTGGATTTACTCACTCCTAGTGATGGTGGATAAATTTACAAAGTGGATCGAGGCTAAACCCATCACTAGTTGTGATTCAGGAACAACCAAAAGATTCATCGAGGACGTCATAATCCAAGTCGGCTATCCACATAGTATTATTACAGACAACAGGAGCAAGTTTTCAATGGGAGAACTTGCTGAATTTTGCGAAGATCAAGGGATCCGACTCGATATTGCATCAGTCGCACATCCACAGGCCAATGGACAAGTGGAAAGGGCAAATGGTTTAATTCTTCAAGGCCTCCATCCAAGACTTGAAGCACAATTTCATCGTGCTGCAGGGGCTTGGGCAGATGAGTTGCCATATGTTGTATGGAGTTTATGAACTACTCCTAACAGGTCAACCGGATATTCACCTTTCTTCTTGGTCTACGGTGCAGAGGCAGTTCTTCTGATCGATCTTATTCATCTATCTACCTGAGTCACTGCGTATGTCAAAGAGGATGCCAAAGTTGCTCGACAGGATGACCTCGATATACTCGAGGAAGTGTGCGGTGTTGCTGAGCAGAGATCTACAACCTATAAGCAGAAGTTACCCAAGTATCATAGTCAGAGAGTAAAAATCAGTCTTTTAAGAAGGGCGATCTAGTTCTCTGACTACCTCAAAAAGAAAGCATTCCCCAATTTGGGAAGGGACCTTTATGGTTAGTAGAGTATTACACAATGGTTCATACTACCTAACAGACATGAGGCCAGAAAAAATAATGACCTGCTACTAAGAAGAGGAGGAGAGTTGGAGGCAGTATAGACCTAGATGAGATGGACCATCCATGGAATATTGCTCAGCTATGTCCCTTTTATTCTTTGAAGTTCATTGTCTGTAAACATATCAATGTGCATGTTCAAAGTGAAATAAATTATTGGTCTCCATGTTTTTTCTGAAATGTTTTTTAAGTACCACCTTATTTCCGAACGATCATGTCCCAGCCAAAAATCCCATTATAGTTGAATGTACTTGATGCTCATGTTTTTCTGGTTAGATTTCCGATTCTAAAAATGCTACCTATGGGTATAAGTCTAATTTCAGTTTATACTTGGGTTTTTGTCTGATTGCTATACTCGGGTATTTTCCAAGTAGTCATTTGTTGGTACTGTAAGACGGCTTTGATTCCAAGTTTAAACTGGTTTAGCAATTGAGCTCTGTTGCTCGGCAAAGTTTCCGTACTAAAGGTTTGCCATCTCACGAAAGGGACAAGATAGAAAGCCAGATAAACGATAAGTATAAACAAAAAAGTGCTTAAGTATTTTTTTCAAGCACAAAATAAAAATGTATGTGCTAAGAGTAAAGTATTAGTTCTTACATAGCAACATCACAAAATGAATAAGTTTAACCATTACATTAATGGATTGCTTCAGAATAACACAAAGTTTCTTGCAAATTTCTCATGTTGCAGGAGAAGGATTTGCCGGCTCGCTGGCGCCACCACCCAAGTCACCTTGATCTTTTTCCGAGACGGGGACATCAGACTCAATCTCTTCGTCATATTCTTCGGGAATTTCTTTGTATTCTTGGGGCTTGGAGGCGCTTCGACGGATTTGAAGGATGGATTCTCGTAGTTCAATGCCTCGGCTATGCGGCAAGCATAACTGGCACAAAAATCCTACATATCACCAACATTTTGATGCTTGCCATCTTTATGAACAGCTAAATATCCTTTGGTAACTTGCCAGATTTACATTTTTCCATGGTGGCTCATTACCATTGTAAGGGCATTATGTGCTACTGTGCGAGCATATGACATCTTCCAATCCTCGACCAGTTGTGGGAAATCCTTCACTTTGTCACACAGCTCAAAGGCAGACAGCTTGTCTAAGTCTAGGAGATTAACGGTCTCGCCAATATCCTTGAAGGATTGGTAGAAATCATAAAGTAAATCTGTGACTAAGACAAGCCGGACGATGTGTGACTTAGCTGAAGATGAATTCAGGAGGTTGAGAGGCCCTGAAAAGCGAGCAATGTGAAAAAATTTAACTGTGAATGTCGGAAAAAATCAAGCAAAAAGTCGGAATGGCAGTAAAAAACATATCGAAGATATATTCGTCTACTTTGGTCTTCTCTTCTCTCAGACTCTGGAGTTCATCCCAAAGGGCCTGGGTGGTATCCTTTTGCCTATCCAACTTAGCTTTTAATTCCGAGATTTCTTTATCCTAGCGAGCAATCATCATATCATGTTCTTCGCTGGCATCATTGCTCGACTCAAGGAGGTTGTTCATGCAGCACTCATGGTCCTCTTGCAATTTCTTGAGTTTCTTGTGCAGGCCAACATTCTCGGATTCTAGAGTTTTGTAATTTTCGGCTTCCTCCACAAGTTTGGAAGATCCGGCAAGTAGGTCTAGCGTAAGGCACACAAGCTAGTTTAGTTCTATTGAAACATAATTCTGATAAGGGATTGTCAGAAAACATACTTTCAGCATCATCCTTCTCAACTTTCAACTGAGCATTTTCACGCCGGAGAGCTTTGATTTCTCTCTGGTTGTTGCAGATGTTCTTTAACAATTCCTAGTTGTAATCATAAATTTTCTATAAATCAGAATGGTAACCAGAGCCAAAAAGCTACATAGACTCGGGATGTTATTTTTAACTAAATTTTAGCACGATCCTTGGGGGCTACACTACTTTTTCTTTGGCATCCTATTAAAGCATAAACTCATATTTCTAGTATCCAACTTCATGCTTTGGGGCTAAAGGATATGATATAAATACAATAAAAAGAGTCGAAAAAAGACTTACAAAATGCTCTTGTTACAACTTGTTGAGGTTGCTGTTGATATCAGGAGAAACCTTCTCAGTGAAAGTTATGGGGATGATAGGTGGAGGCAGAAGTACACCAGCCTTTAGCTTCTCATGGCAAAGACAGACTTGATCCAGCAACTCAACAAGCTTCATGCTATTAGCTTCTTCAGATTCTTCTTTGGTTGTAATATTTCTGGTCTCCAAGTAGTGGAGGGCTAGCTTCTAGATCTCTTTTGCGCTCTTCCGAGTAAGGCCCAGCTTGGCGATACCCAGATTCTGCAGAAGGTTTTCAGTGAAGACTTCGGTTGAGGGGTCATTACCCTTGGAGGGTTCACCCTTGTCAGTTTCTGAGTCACCCATTGTGATGTTAGTTGGTGAACTTTGGTTCACTGGCTCTTCAGATTGATCCACAATATCTTTGGTGCACGAAGACGGAGCATCCTCCAGCACTGATGATGACTTGGGGTTGGGAGTCAGAGGTGCAGCAACGGGCGAAACTATGGTCATCTTCTGCTGGCTCAGAACTTTACCTCTCTTTTGTTTTCCTTTCCCCTTGATGATCGATTTAGCTCTAGATAATAACATAACAAGATCGTTATGACCCGGAAAGAACATAAACAAAAATACATGGTTTGATGGAAGAACTTACTTCTTGACAACTAGCATAGTTTGTGGTCCAGCTTGCACGACCAGAGCTTTACGCTTCCGAGTAAGCGCTTCTAGCAGCACTTCAAGCTCTTCATCTTCCTGAGGAACTAGATCCTCGGGTGGTTATCGCTCGAGAGGAGCTAGCTCCAACTCGGGTAGATCAGCAAGCTAAAAGTCAAAAAGTTCTCAGCATTACAAATAAAACATATAAATGAACAAGTATAGGATGAGTCAGTCAAAAAATCTTACTAGGGTCAAGGGCTTCTCTTCCATGAACATGTCCGGAGAGACATGTAGAATTTTTTGGTTTATCCTCTCCTTGATTAACCACCTGCTCTGGGAATCGTATTCCTTGGAAGGAATTGTGAGCTAGCTGATTCTGAGGCTGTCTTTCCTGCTTTTGGTGATTGTGTGCATAGCCGGTCCCCACGATGCTGAAGGGGTTGGATCGGACGAGCTAGCCACCTATGGACTAAGTTGGATCCACTAAGTCCCCTATGCTTCATCGAAAAGTCAATCCGCCTCTTGGCGTAGATCAAATCTTGAGTAAGAGCCGACGCCTCCACGTCGCATGATTCTTGGGGAGCGGTGGCACCCTCAACAGAAGCCATCAAGCCTTCTTGCTTGTCGGGAGCTGGATTGTGCTTGTGATAGAAAAATGTGGACGGACATGTCTTCACTAATTTCACTAGCCATGGCCTTGGGATAAACTCGGTCTCTCCTAGGGACTAGGCTAAGAGTTCCGGTTATATATGGAACACCGACAGTGATGGAGTTTTTCCTAGTACTAAAGTAGTACCGGAATAAAGTAAGACTTGGTTTGATTCCAAGTTAACACTCACAAATAGAGAGAAGAGCGCTAAGCTCTAGAATCGAATTGGGGGGGAAGATTGTGGAGTGAACACCATAATGAGAAATCACCTCGGAAAATAAATCCGAAGGAGGAAAGCTCAAACCTCGATCGAGGTGAGTGCCAAAGTGTACCTGCACGTCATTGTGGGGGTGGGAAGAGGCTCGCTGAAGCCTCTCCACCAGTTGCCAGCACGGAGGAGAGCTTCTTCCTCGACGCTGTGAAGCTTCTCGTCATCCAGGATGCAGGAGATCCAGACCCCGCGATGGCCTCTGTATTCCGCCTTCGAAGGTGCCACCGCACCAGAGCTTGATGCATCTGCCATCTCGCTGGGGAATATGACCTTAGGTAGGTGGCTCTATGGAGATTTGGGGGAAGAAAGGAGGAGGAGATGGGATCCAAATTTTGGCTCAGGGAGAAGAAAGGCAATGGCATGGGTGAGAGAAGAATGGGGAGAATTAAAACTCTTATAAGCCTCATATGTGCCAAGATTAGTGTAAACACATGAGCGGTGCGCCAACATTAGGGAAAGAGTAAAGTAACTTCCTCAGGAGGGGTGCATCGCCTTGATTCCTGCGCGTGAATTAAAATGACGCCTCGGTTCCGCTTGAAGTAGACCCACCAACGGTCACACTAATAAGAATGTTTGTTAGTGACAAGACTAGACCTCGACTGACGTAAGGTTGCATCATGAGCCAAGTTTCGGCTCAGTTTGAAATCAAGCAGGAAAGTAATGATGAGATATTGATAGGTCCGACTCATTTCTGAGACTCGGATCTCATTTTTTGTTTCGGAGTTTCAGGAACCCTTCAAGACTCTACAGCCGAACAAGAATCAAGCTAGACGATGAAATCGAGCTTTGGATATTGCAGGCTTCCGGGGGCTACTGCTGGGGATATACTTTCTGGGTATACCCACTGTGACTCACTGACCAGGGTGGCCCACTTTGGGTTAGAGATATGCTTCACAGGTAGCCCAGTCAGGGAGAGAAATTGGAATCCCATCCGGCTACGGGAAGGCCTAGAATACTTAACAACTTAGGGCTATGGTGTTACTTGCCATCCAAGATGTACTATGTAACGGACTCTGTATCGTAGCAGGATAGGGCTATCCTATAACCCTAGGACCGGATTACTATATGTAACACCCCAAAAATATTAATCAAGATTATCAAGTTCAAATCATCCAAGTTTAGGGTTAACAAAAACTTTTACTATTAAATTTAATATGAGTGTATGTGTGAATTGCATTAGTGTATGAATGAGTGTAATTGCCATGTTTGATTGCTACAAATAATAAGGAATGGTTTAAAGATGATTACTACATCATCTAGGACAATTACAAACAAAATCAAAAGAAAGGAAAATCAAATATGAATCATATGATCAAATGGTTATTTTGACCACAATTAACCACTAGACCACTTTGAGTGTTTCTAGTCAAAGATTTCTAATATAAACTTTCTCAATTCTTTTCACCCCTTGCTAGACCAAGTAAAAGTGAACCCAAGCCCACTTTACAAACAAATAGAAACAATTTCCAAATCTATTTAAAGGACATTGCAAAACTGAATCAAGTTCATATGCATAGATCACCATTTTGCAAAAACCACTCAAATCAATTCACCTTGGCTTTTCCAAGCAACCATAGACACCCAAGCAAGTACTCAGAGCACTCACCGAAATTCATCCAAAAATTCATAACTTAAATTCATGCGGCCATTTGGTCGAGCCCCTGGCAGACACAAATCAACACTGCCTAACTTCTACTGTTCTGAGTAGTGATCAATCGCCACTAGTCCCTTAATTCTCTCCTCTGGTCTCCCTTAGCACCTAGCAACGCAGTGGACACATTCCCCCTTTGCCGTTTGCACCAGTGTAGTGCCGCCAGAGCTCGGCGTGCCGGTCGACCAAGCACAACTCGCCACAGCCAGCACCGCCCTCTCCCACGATGTCCAGGAGACAGGCGCCACACCACCGCCACCCTCTGTCCACCCCTCGACCGTAGGCAAGCCGTGGACCAGCAGTGATCGCCGCGCCCACCTCTCTGTCTGCCATGCCGAGAGCGCGCCAGAGCACCGCAGCCGACACGCGCACACACGCTGTGCCTCGCCCTCTCCGCGCGTGCCCACACTCGCCATGACCCCAGCTACTCCCTAGACACGCCCGTTTGCCACCGCGTGGACCATAGCCATAGTGCGCCGTCTCGAACGCCGTCGTTCCTGCACAAAGCATGGACCGTTCCTGACTGTTCTCGACCACCCCTTGCCGCGCCATCACTCGCACAACAACCGCCCTGAAGCACCACGTCGACCCCTACCCTCAGCCATGACGCTAGCCCCCTGTATCAACGTCACCGACGAGCCCGAGCCATGCCGCTCTGTCCCTCTCACTGGTGTATAAATAGAGGCCACTCCAGCCCTCATTCGACACACCAACTCACTCCCCTCTCTCTCAGACACCTCCCACACCTCTCCCCAGAGCAAGGCGAGCACCACATCACCGGAATTTCACCGGAGTCCGCCGCTGCAGAGGAGGAAGGAGCCCGTTGATTACGACCACCCTAGGAGCCGCTGTGACCACCATTCGACTTGCCGTCCACGACAACCTCATTCGCCCCCATCGCCGACCCTAGCTGGAACCCAGGTGAGCCCGTACATACCCCCACCATTTGCGTTAGAGTTCAGTCTCGCCGGAGCTTTGCGACGGAGACGACAATGCTCAGCCGTTGATCGAGCTCTAATCGCACAACCCAGATTGAAACTTACCGCTTCGCGTTAGATGAGCCACTGACTAGTGGGACCGTCCTGTCAGCAGCCCGCTGCACCAGCAAAGTACAGCTGGGCCAGCCCATTTAGTTTCTTGCGTAGAGCCCGTCGTTTCAAGTAAACTTTTTCCATTTTAGTTAAAACTAGATTCTATCAGTAGATTCAAAAATCAATTCAAAGAGATTCACGTAATCAAATTGCATGATTCCAATTTTGATAGAAAGGTATTCAAAATATCTATCCAAGCCCGTTGGATTCAAACCATTTGAAATTATAGATGACCTATACCAAAAATAACAAGACAGAAACTTTTCGAACTTCAAACATTTTTAAAAAATCAACCATAAATGCTTTTGAGTTGATTCCAACTCTCAAAAATCACATTTGACAATATCTATCTGAATATGTAAAAATATTTAGGTTTACATGCAGTGCCCTTGGACTAGTACCAAAACAATGCTATATAGGCATTTCTAGTCACTTTAATTGTATTAAATAGTAATCTTAAATTTTATAAAATATGAAAACCACATTAAATCACATTCCCAAGTATTAGAATATGTGGTGATGACATGTGTCAACATGATCCCATATTTTAATTAGAGAATATTAAATCTTAAGTATTTTCAATGAGTAGCAATTACTTCTCTAAAATAAGATAAATAAAACTAGGTCTTTATTTCAAGTAAGGATTGTGATGATGGTAGATCATCTAGTACGAGCCTTTGAGTGCTACATAGAAGTAGTTAAGTATTGTTTGGTGATTGTGTACCTTGTATTCATTTATAGACGATAGTACCGACCCAGGATACAAGGAGGAGGAGTACTACCAAGAAGAAGAAGAAGAGAACATCAAACACTGCACTACTCAAGGAAAGCTAGAACTATGCAAGATAACACATGCAAGCTTCCTACCTATCCAAGATAACCTATGAAAGATGCAGTAGGCATGCTTTGGTTATGCAACCTTGATTATACCAATCCCAATGTTTACTTGCAAGCTTTATTCTTTTACTTTTTACCAAAGTTCTTTACTTTTAGTTTGTGCTTTGTGAGTATTGGAAAAATAGGATAGATACCATAAATAGTATAAAACTAGGCCTAACTAGTTATACTTAGCTGTCATCAAAAGGCATAAAACTAAATTTGGATAGTTACACTTGATTAGCACCCCTCATTAGTGAATACCCTCAACTTTAGTGGCTATTGCTAAGCATAAAAGTTGATCACTTTAGATGGGAATACTTGGTGAAAATGATTATGAAAACCTTGGAATGATGATTCATTCTATTGAAATGTCTTGACATGTGTTGAGAAACACAATGGTTGATGATGAAAATGTTGAGGCATGAGCCTTAGACCTTTATAAAAACTGATGGTTGGGTTCGGATGCGCTACCATTCCAATTTTACCGTACAACCACAATACCCGAATTGGGTAGGGCTTAACTGGAAGTTCATATGCCTAAGTATGGGTTCCCTCGCAGAAAGAGGTTGAGCTGAGGCTACCTCGTGAATGTGAATATCCACCTATGCAGCGCCCAGGATGGCAGATGGCCATGGCTAGGAGGCCAAGCTCATAGGGGAGGTGCCTATACTAGAGTGTGTAATTAAAAGGTTATGATTGATTATCCGCATACTAAGTATGATGATTCAGGGTTATCCCTGACGGATGTATCGAATTTTTTGGTGAAAGTGTACCACCCCTGAAGAGTGTCAAACTATTCGAATAGCCGCGTCCGCTCTCATGGACAGTTGGAGTGGCCATACTATTCTGTTGTCAAATGATTTCAAAATGATTTGTGAATTGAATTATGAAATTGACTTGACCACAATAGGGTTGTGGATAAGAAAAATAGGTTCCCACATAAGTGATTAAATTAGATTCTTTACATTTGAACTCTTATGAAATAAACCTGGCTTTTTGCAAATAAACCTAGAGCTTAAGATTCCTGGCTATTCCCGTTAGTGATAGTTTGCGAGTACTTAAAGAGTACTCATGGCTTTCTCCCTGGCTATTCCCGTGGCCAGACTATGAGGAGGACTACCAGGAAGATGGACATCAGGAGGTCTATGATAACTAGGATCATCTCCCATCGTCAGCATTGCCTGTGACTCTGAAGATGGAGCCCCTACTACATTTACTTTCCGCTGCTTTGATTGTATTAAGACTGGATCATGAGATCCTTTATTTGTAAGACCTTTATTATAGTTTGTAATGGATGATGTACTGTGGTACCAGTTCTGTTATGTCTCGCAAAAATGGTAATCCTGGGATTGCAATGTATGGCATAACAGGCATCTGGGATTAAATATCCGGGTGTTGACACTATATAATCCACCCTAGGGATAGGCCTTTAGGGCATCGATAATCACAACTTCAACTCGCTCAAGCGAAACCTCTTGTAATCTATACTTCCGGCTTTTCCGTATTACTGAATTGCTAGTAGGAGTAGGATCCGTCCACCGTAGGAGGATTAGAACCTGGGTAACACTTGTGTGCTCCCCATCCCGGAACACCGTCGTCTCACACCCCATCTTTCTCCATTCCTTGAGGACCCCCTCATGGTGTACTTGTCATCAATATGACAACATATGGCCTCGACGTGTTGAGGCTACCCTGTCACCCCCTGGGGTGTGCTAGAGTGCGAGACGTAGTAGCCTGGAGCGTAGGACAGGCATCGTTGGCCACCTATCTTTCTTGTCCCGGGGCTCTCCTTATGGGATCTCAGGTGCATCCTTGTCTTGCTGGTTCATAGAATGACCCTCGGGTTTCCTCGGTTACATGCGCACTCGGTTCTCCATGTGGGCTCCCCCTCCCCCCTTCCAGGATAGGCTTGAGAAGGGTTGATCTCCTCAGATCTTGTGCGGGCTTGCTGGTAGGTGACCCTGTGAGGACCCCTTTCTTCATAGGACCGACACCAAGTTCCCTGCAGAAAAGTTGAAACAAGAGTTGAAAAATAATACTTGATCGCCTACTTTAAATTCCTTTCTTTTACTATTCTTATCATGCCAAATCTTAACCTTTTCTTTAAATAGACTATCACTTTCATAGGCTTCATTCCTCAACTCATCTAATAAGTTTAATTCAAGAATCCTCTTCTCCCAAACAATTCTGAATTCAATGTTAAGTTGCTTAGTAGCCCAACTAGCTTTATGTATAGTTCCACTAGAAGATGATAAGCTTGACTATAAACCATATTATACGGAGACATCCCCATAGGATTCTTAAAAGCAGTTCTATAATACCACAAATCATCATTAATTTTAGTTGGCCAATCAGACCTAGACCTATTGACTATCTCTCCAAGATGAGCTAATTTCCCAATTACTTAGTTCAACTTGACCACTATTTTGGGGGTGATATGGAGATACCAATCTATGATTAACACCATACTTGCTAAAAAAATCCTAAGAACACCATGTAAGAACTGGGAACCGCCATCATTAGATAAAAACCTTTAGGTACTCCAAACATGGGGAAGATTACATCCTTGACCAGCTTCATTGTTGTAGCACGATCTGCACTCTTGGTTGGAATTGCTTCCACCCAGTTAGTCACCTAATCCACTACAACCAAAATATGAGTATGTGTTGTTTTTTATTGTTGGAATGGTCCCATAAAGTCAAATCCCCATACATCAAATGGGTCAAGTGGAAATGAATAATTCATAGGAATTTCATTTCTCTTACCAATATTCCCTACTCTTTGATATTTATCACATTCTTTAACATATTCAACACAATCTTTAAATATAGTAGGCCAATAAAAATCAGATTGTAATACCTTTGCAGTGGTGCAGTGTCATGCATGATGTCCTCCATAAGGACTGTCATGGAAATGTCTTATGATACCATGTTGCTCAAATTCAGGCACACAAATCTAATAATACCATCCACACTTTTCTTATAAAGGAATGGATCATCCAAAAGGTAATGTGTTAAACACATTAAAAATTCTTTCTTTGTTCTAAATTAAAATGTGGTGCCATGACTTTTCCAACAATAAAATTAGCATAATCAGCAAAACAAGGAGATGCGATTCTAGAACAAGAAATATTAATGTTTGCAAGTTGTTCTTAGCAAACCTATGATTAATATGTATAAGATCTGATGGAATGTTTTCCATTCTAGACAACTGACTAGCTACAATATTAGCTTCAACATTCCTAACAATAATATGCAAATCAAATTACTGAAGTAAAAGAACCCATATTATTAATCTAGGCTTATCGTCTTTCTTATTCATGAGATATTCAATAGCTAAATGATTAGAGTGCACAATGACTTTAGAATCAACAATGTAAAGTCTAAACTTATCACATGCAAATCTCATAGTTAAGAATTCTTTTTCAGTAGTAGCATAGTTTCTTTGAGCACTAGCAATTGTTTTCTAGCATAGTAAATTACAGTTAGTATCTTATCAACTCATTGTCCTAAAACAACACCAAATGCATAATCACTAGCATCACATAAAAGGTAAATTCCAGTCAAGAAGTTGATTTATAAGAGCACTTATTAAAGTATTCTTTAAAACATTCAAATGAATCTACACAATCATCATCTATTATATACTAACAATAATATAAGGATGTTTTTCGAGGCGCTAAGTTGATCCACATCACCCCAATTACTGTGGTGGTTAGATCTAAAATTTACGGTCATCATTTAACTAAAAATTATGAGTAACGTAACTGTTTTGGCATGTTATATGTTAAAAAAGGTCACGTGGAATCGTTAAGTTCAAGTTTGGCATGCTATATATTAAAAATGTCATGTGGAATCGTTAAGTCCAGAAAAAACACTGAGTCTAGATATAATACGATTTTCATTCAAGATATGTTGACCATGAAGTCCGGGAGTAATACAACTAGGAAAGTAGATCTAGTGCTACATGCTCCCTAATAAAATACAAATTATAACTTCATATCAAGATATGCATGCGAGGAGGCAATATGTTTGAACCGATGGTACGCTGCATTCGAATGTAACAGGACAAAAAAAGTTCTAGGTAGATATACCGTGAAAAGTTCACCTTCCATGCACTTCTAATTCAAAAAAAATATTATTCTTTTCTAAAACAATTTTTGACGTTAATTTTGAACTATAGTCGCTCCATCAATACATATCAGCATTAAAATCATATAATCAAACTTTGGTTACATTATCATTTATTTATTTTCGAAAATATCGATGACCACATTACCAGAATGAAAAATGGATTTTTATTTGGCATCAAAAATATTTCACTACAATAAATGTCTAAACTAACATAAATATAAATAGTGAAGGACTCTCACTAAAATAAAAGCTGCAAGATCTAAAAAAACATATGCATCATAGTAACAAAAGTTAAAATCCGCAAGCGCCAAACTAACCTACCTAATTTTAAAGAGGTAGGTTCGCATGGAGCGATACTCTAATATCATGAAATGCACTTTGGATAGGGACACACCCATTCAAGATCTGGCTACCAAGCCGATGTTGATCTATCGCTGAATTTTAGTAAAAATTAAAAGCATAATAAAACAAGCAGTGAGTACCAATGGGTCCCATATGAAAAATAGTGACAACTAGATTGGCACAATATCATCTCAACCACTACGGTGTATGTCATAAGAAGAAATTATATACCCAAGAAATTTGATATCTAATCAGCCAATTTGATCATGATTCCTAGAAAATGAGGGAAGCGAGGGAGTGTCAAAATCCAACAAAGATAATTTCAAAATATATATCCAATTATCTAATTTTCTTAAGTTAAGCCTCTAGCCATACGGTTTCTTCGTCTCCAATTTTTTTTTCTTATTCATAAAAAACTAGTTAATATTATCTACATAAATCTACCATGCATAGTCTATACATAGAGTGAGCACACAATTGAGAGAAAATAACTAACATACATATAAATAGTGAAGGACTCTCACTAAAATAAAAGCTGCAAGATCTAAAAAAACATATGCATCATAGTAACAAAAGTTAAAATCCGCAAGCGCCAAACTAACCTACCTAACTTTAAAGAGGTAGGTTTGCATGGAGCGATACTCTAATATCATGAAATGCACTTTGGATAGGGACACACCCATTCAAGATCAGGCTACCAAGCCGATGTTGATCTATCGCTGAATTTTAGTAAAAATTAAAACCATAAGAAAACAAGCAGTGAGTACCACTAGGTCCCATATGAAAAATAGTGACAACTAGCTTGGCACAATATCATCTCAACCACTACGGTGTATGTCATAAGAAGAAAATATATACCCAAGAAATAAGATATCTAATCAGCCAATTTGATCATGATTCCTAGAAGATGAGGGAAGTGAGGGGCTTTCAAAATCCAACAAAGATAATTTCGAAATATATATCCAATTATCTAATTTTCTTAAGTTAAGCCTCTAGCCATACGGTTTCTTCGTCTCCAAATTATTTTTTTCTTATTCATAAGAAACTAGTTAATATTATCTACATAAATCTACCATGCATAGTCTATAAATATTTCATTGGTAAGATTATAATTTTGTTAATAAAAGCATAATACGATAAAAGAGGTAAACCTAAAATTCTTTAAAAGTTAAAACAAATTAATATTAATTTGGTGCACCTATCTTTATTGTAAATTTGAAACAATAGATGATCAAGTGTGCGTAAATAAAATTTAAAAGGATAGCATTTTCGGTGGCATTGGAATTGTATTATTCCCTTCAGCATAATACAAAAATCCATCCATGTATAAATTTATTTTCATTAACTTCATATGTATCAATAATGAAGCCCTCGCATTTTTTAGGGCCACCATGCTAGTTAAAACAAAAAGGAACATCCTTTTGCAAAAGATTAGTTAGAGGCTTTAAAATTTTAGAGAAGTCTTTAATAAAACTTCTATAGTAACCTACATGACCAAGAAAGCTTTTTATACATTTGACATCTTTGGAATATGGTAGCTTCTCTATAGATCCTATCTTGGCACGTTCCACTTTAATTCCTCTTCCTAAAACATGGTGTCCAAGGATAACACCTTTTGTGACCATGAAGTGATACTTGTCTCAATTCAAGACTAAGTGTTAGTCCTCACATGTCCACAAAACATTGTTAAGGTTCAACAGGCAATTATCAAAAGAGGTACCATAGACAGAAATGTCATCCATGAATACTTCCATAATTTTCTCAAGACAATCAGAAAATATAGTATTCATGCATCTTTGAAAAGTAGAAGGAGCATTACATAAACCAAAAGGCATTCTCTATAAGCAAAAATACCAAATGGACAAGTGGAAGTTGTATTTTCCTAATCATCCTTATGCACGGGAATTCGTGAGAAACCTGACTAACCATTTAAATAAAAAAAGTGGGAGTGTTTTGACAACCTTTCTAGCATTTGATCAATAAATGGCAAAGGATAATGATCTTTACGAGTGTCTTTATTAAGTTTTCTATTTGCAATGCACATTATATAACGAGTAATAGCGCGTTGATCCATAAGTTAATTTTCATCATTTGGAACAATAGTGATTCCACCTTTCTTAGGTACACAATGAACAAATTAACCCATTTGCTATTAGCTACAGGATATATGATACCTTCTTCAGTGAGTTTTATTACCTCTTTCCTTACCACTTCTTTCAGCTTTGGATGGAGACAACATTGATAAATATCAATAGGATTTGCATCTTCCTCTAAATTAATTTTATTCATACATAGAGCTAGGCTTATACCTTTCAAATCATCAAGTGACTAACCCATAGGTCGTCCATGAGCACATAGTACATCAAGTAACTTTGATTCTTCTTCAGCTGAAAGGTTAGGATTAATAAAATAGGATATATCTTTGTTTCATCAAGGTATGCATATTTCATATATTCATGTAAATAATTATGTTCAAAACTAGGATCTTCATTAGGTGGAGGTAACTCTCCCAAATCATAGGGGGGGATATCTAATTGCAACTAAGGGCATTGTTGAGATAATATTTGTTTTACAGCTTTTTTCTTCATTAGTGAATGGTTCATGTTGGTTAAGTACATATCACTCCATCGCGTCCGACGAGGAAACAACAACATAAGCCAAAGTCTCCACTTCATCTTTAGGAATTTTTTATTTTTCTAAATGTTTATTAGTAAACTTAGAAAAGTTAAATTCTAGCTTTTATCTAGCAAATTAAATAAATACTTTCTCTTTAGGTAAACTAATTTTTCAGCACCAATAGTATGTAAGAAAAATCTAACAAATATAATAGGACAAAAGGAATACAAGGAGAAATAAAGTACTATGAAATATGCAGGATATTTAATCTTCACTACATGAACTTCAACATTTCTAACCATACTAAGAGGACAAATGTATTTTTTATTATCAAGCTAGATAGTCATACCTGCCTCATCCATGTGTACAGGATCAATGTCAGGTTTAATTTCAAGATATAGAGAGTATGGTACAACACTTATGCTTGCTCCAATATCACAAAGACCATGATAACATGAAGTTCCAATAGCACATGATATAATAGGTTTATCCAACTTAGTGGTTTTTAATTGAATTACCTTGGTGGAATCTTCACATAAATAAACATCACAAGGGTCTTCTTCATTTAATTCTTTAATAGAAGAGACTTGATGTTGAACTTTAATCTGTTCATATGGCATGCAAGATATTCCAGAAATGTTGTTTGCAATAGAAGTGAGTAAATTCTTCTGCACTCTATTTGGATATGGAGGAGTTTCAACATATTTTTTAATTTTAGTAGATGAAACTTGGCTAACCTATTTAATGATCTTAGGCACAACAATGGAATGCTTAACTAGTTCAACATATTCATCAAATCCTTTTCTAGGAACAAAAATATGGTTAGCCAAAGATTTAGAAACTTCTACTAAAACATATGGATCAGGACCAAACCTGTTACTCAATGCTTCAAAAAGATAGAAGTAGAGAAATTCTATACACATCATTATTCATATTCTAAACAGGGTTTGTTACCTTTGTCAATATCCCAATTATAAGTATTTTTAGAGACTATATTTAGTAAGTCCCATTCTTTTTGTTCACTCTTATGAGTAACTCTACCTATAGAGGAATTATCTAGAGAGTCCTTCTGATGTTATGGTAATCTCACATAGAAATATCAATATTATGTCATTAGAAAGACCATGACAAGGATTCTGACGAATGAGTTCCTTTAGTCTCCCCCAAGCTTGAGTAGTACTTTCTTCAACATGAGGCCAAAAAATATAAATATCACAACGATCATTATAAGCCTCCTTGGGAGTATAGTATTTAAGATAGTAAGCCTTCTTCAGATATTCCTAACCAAGACGATATTCTTCATCTAGAGATCTAAACCACTTGTGAGCATCACCAGAAAGAGATAAATATAATAGCATCCTTTTTTACTTCATCATGAGAATTACCAGAAAGTTTAAACAAAGAACATATATCCTCAATCATTTGCACATGATCCTGGTCAGTTTTTCTTCCATCACCTGAAAAAACTTGTTTCTTGATAGGTTTAATGTGACCAATAGGAATTTGATACTCCCTTTCTGGCTCAGGTGTTTTATGAACTTTATTCTTAATAGAGTGAACATGATAATACAAAGAGAGCTTCATATAGTCAGAAGCCATAGTAGCAACAATAAAGTAAAATAGTAAAAAGTAAAAACATCTTTCAAGTTCCCTTTCCAAACAAACCTACCAATAGCACGATGCTCTGCGACAATGGTGCTAGAAAATTATCTTGGCGTCTCACAAGTGCAGGAGATCTTTTGTAGTACCTTTCAATAAGAAAAGTTTGTTGAAATCACAAGGAGATGAAGGTATTAGTTACTAAGTCTGATAGGTAAAACAATAAAAGATGCAAAGGTTTGGTATTTTTGTGTTTACAGTTTATAGAAAAAGTAATATGTTGTAAAGTAAATTGCAAGTAAAGTAAATGCACTTTTCAGAGAAATCCCAATCCTCTATGCAGCAAGAGGAAAAGCTCAAGTGTGTATTCTTTTATGTGATAGACGTTCCTGAGGGATGCATGGATTTACTTAGCATAGATACTTATAAAGTAGCAAGTAAGTATCTTGTCAAGTTTTATCCTATTTTGATGGAGCCTATAATAGTTGCAGCCATACACATGAGCAAATACACCCATCATGGTTGGTCCTAAGGCCATTTTCATGAGAAAACAAATGATTCATTAAGACATAAAGTCCAACCATAGCATAAAGTTCTAAAGCCCCCACTATAAAACCCCCTTACTATAACTTCAAGACTCAGGACATGGTTTCAATCATTCTGTCCCTCCTTAATCTCCCCATTACACTAAGGTGCAAACCTATGAGACCATATAGGTGAACAAGTATGCATTCAACATTCACAAACTACCATCATAGAACCACAAAGAAGATTAAAACTTAACCAAATAATCATTGCATACTATATGAAAGTCATAGCCAAATCATCATATGCCCTCGAGAATATGGGGAACTACTCATAATGGTGAAACGTGATATATATCAGAAGAATATGGGGTAAAACAAAATCTATCAGGGGATCACCCTCAGGTAGGCTAACAGGACATGTTACATACCATCTAGCTACAAGGATCCTTCGGTCAAACAACAAGAAACCATAAGGGCCAGCTGGTGTGATCCAACTAGGAGGAAGATCAAGGCTCAGAAGTTAGAGAGACCAGAAAATACCGGTCTGGCTGGAGGATCCCAGCCGAATTAGTGAAGCAAGGCGAGGTGGCTAGGGCGTGATGCATTATATAGTGCATGGCGAGCTGTAGCCTGCAGATGGGACATAAAGGCGAAGCCCATATCTAAGACTTCGGTGTTGATGCAATGCACACTAGAAACGGATGACCCTGTGCTCATGTCTGCACATAAGGCGCATATTGTGTGTGCGACTTCCACTACGTGACGTTGTTGATGACTAGCCGGCTGGGGGCCGCATGTGGGACCAGCCAACTGGCCATACTATTTACCATTTCCCTGGCCCTATATAAGAGGTAGTGAGGCCTCCAGAGAAAGGGTTGGACTATGTTAGATTGATATCTCTCAAATAGCTCGAGGAGCATTGTAGCCCTCATGTTCATCCAGATAGCTAGAGCATGCAGGATGATACATTGCAAATGTATCTATAATTTTTGATGTTCCATGCTTAGTTTTATCTACTTTCTTGTGTTTTGTCCACAATTTGGAGTACTTTTCATATGATTTCTTGGACTAACCTATTAACAAGAGCCACAGTGTCAGCTGTCTGTTTCTGCTGTTTTTGGTTTCAGAAAGTCAGAAAATAAATATTCTCGGAATTGGACGGGACAGAAGCCAAAGTGCCTATTTTTCCGGAAGTCATCAGATGCCAGAGTACGAGACGGAGAGGGGCTAGGGGGCCACCACACCACCTGGCCGTGCGGCCCAGCCTGGCCCGCGCCAGGGGGCGGTGTGGCTGCTCCCGGCACCCCCTCGGCCTCCCCTTCCGACTATAAGGTGCCCTCGGGACGTAAACCCTAAGTGCCCGATCACAAATCCACGAAAGAGTCTGTAGCCACCGTCATCTCCATCCCTAGATCGGGAGGGATCTGAAGCTCTTCCCGGCACCCTGCCCGAGAGGGGAATTCACCCTGGAGGCCTTCTTCATCACCATGCAAGGCTCTGGTGTGATGCGTGCGTAGTTCATCCTTGGACTACGGATCCATGTAGTAGCTAGATGGATGGTTCTCCTCCTTTGTGCTTTCATGTCTAGATCTTGTGAGCTCCGTTCATGATCAAGATCATCTATTTGTAATTCTGCATGTTGTGTTTGCGGGGATCCGATGGATATTGAGATGCTATTTCAGATTGATTATTGATTCTATCATGTCTTTGTTATTTATGATCTTGCATGCCTTCTGTTGTTACTAGCTATCTTGGCCAAGTAGATGCTAGCAACTCCAAGAGTTAGTATTTATGCTCGATAGTGGGTTCATGCCTCTGGTAATCTGGGGAAGTGACAGAAATCTCTAAGGTACTAGATGTGATGTTGCTACTAGGGAGAAAACAACAATCCTTTGTTCATAAAACAATCGTATTGTTTACTTTACACGTAGTTCGTAAAGCAATAATCTGTTGCTTGCAACTTAATACTGGAGGGGGTTAGGATGATAACCTGAAGGTGGATTATTAGTCATAGATGCAGTTGGATGGCGGTCTATGTATAATGTTGTAATGCCCAATCAAGTTCCAAAAGAGTCAAGATGATTAGTATATGCATGTATTGCTTTCTCGATGTTTGTCAATTGCCCCACTGTAATTTGTTCACCCAGCATGTTATCTATCTTAAGGAGAGCCACCTCTAGTGAACTATGGATCCCAGTCCTTGTCTTTTACATACAATCTACAAACTGTTTACTACTTTGTGTTTACTTTATGCAAACTTTTACTTCTTTCCTTTCGATACGTTTAATCCTTTGTTTTCCGCAAAACATGGTGAGATTGACAACCTCATCACAAGTTGGGGACAAAGTTCTGCGGTTGTGTTGTGCAGGTCTCCACGTTGCTACTAGCACCGGTAGTGCGCCCTGCCAAGGCTCAGCTAGCAACACCTTTGGGGTGTTTTCCTTGCTCCTACTGGTTCGATTAAACCTTGGTTTCATAACTGAGGGAAACTTGCTGCTGTGCTCATCATACCTTCCTCTTGGGGTTCCCAACGAGCTCTACATCAACCACGCACCAACACTTTTCTAGGCGCCATGCATTGAGCCATCATAGGAGTAGGAGTTTTACCTCATAGAGGGCTATGAACCTGGATATTTTAAGTGACACGCTTTCTTGTGCCCAATCCAACCTATGGACGCCTTCACTAGCTTCCTTGCTTCCTCCCACACCTCTATCCTACCTTCTTAGGTACCGTCGTTCCACATATGACAACAGTTGCGCCCACCATGGGGCAAGATGGCTGTGACCGGAGTCATGTTCCGCATTGGACCCCGCACCTCAGCTGGTGAGCACGTGGCTTCAAGACTCCTGCTTACTCTAGGAAAGTTTGACTGTGTCATCGACAATGCCTCGTGCTTCGCAGATACCACCTTCCTGGTTGATGGCACTGTGCTGCTCTTCGGCAAGCTTCCTAGCTACATTGCCACCATCCCGGAGAAGTTTCCCTAGGAAATAGTCTCCTTCGCCGAGCCACTGCCTGCAGCGTGTTCGTCGCGCCATCTGGTGTGGAGGTCATGATGGCTGAATCGTGGATTTGAAGTTGGGCAGATTGACCCTACTCTTTTTACTAAGATGGTTAAGGGGGAGTTTACGTTTGCGAATTGTATGTGGATGCCATTGTATTTGGTTGTACTAAAAATGCTTTTAATGATGAACTTTCAAATCTTATGACAGATATGTTTGAGATGTCTATGATGGGATAAATGAGGTTTTTTCTTGGTTTTGAGATCAAGCAATTGAGAGAAGGAACTTTCATCAATCAAGCCAAGTACATCCAAGACATGCTCAAGAGGTTCAAGATGAAACATGTCAATGGAGTTGCTACACCAATGCAAACTAAATGTCATCTTGAATTAAATCCCTATGGTAAAGATGTGGATGAAAAGGTATACCGTTCCATGATTGGGTCTTTGCTTTACCTCTATGCATGTAGATATGATATTGTGTTGATTGTACGAGTATGTGCAATGTATCAAGCGGCTCCTAAATAAATCCACTTGGTGGAGGTCAAGAGAATCTTTCCATATTTAGTTCATACCCCAAACTATGGTCTATGGTATCCAAAAGGCTCAAGTTTCTCTCTTTGTGGGTACACGGATTCGGATTGGGCTGGTGCAAAAATGATTGGAAATCAACATCCGAGGCATGCAAATTTCTCGGTAGGTCCTTGGTGTGTTGGTCTGCTAACAAGCAAAATTGTATATCTCTCTCCACTGCTGAAGCTAAATATGTGATTGTTCCAAGTGCATTCACTCAATTGTTATGGACGAAGCAAAATTTAAAGGAATACGGTTGCGGTGACCCAGCATACCACTACAAGATGTAGTACACTATAGTCGTTGATATAACACCAATGAAACATAGTTCCACTAGTATTACATCCCTCAAAGTGGTACAACAGAAACATCGCAGGTCCAAGACATGACTATATATTACAACTCGTCTCTTTACAAAAGATCCAGAGAACACTCCTCAAAACAATGAGGACAAAATATATATACAGAAGAATCCATAAATAGCAACTCGAAGTCTATTCTACAAATGGTTCTACTATTAGAATATATCTATGTCTCGCAATTGTTGCTGTAGCAATGCTCTATGGAAGTGGGTTCTAGAATCTAAGGATTTATCTATACACTAGTCTTCAGCTTCTCTTATATTGATCTTGATGCAGTCGTCGACTCTATTGATTTCGATGGAACATCTTCAAAGTCTTCAAGATAGCTCCCCTCTTGAGGTCATCGTTAATTGCTCTGAGACCAAGAAAGGGTTAAGAAGGTATGTTTGAGTACGAGCATACTCAACAAGTTCACTAAAAAGGTTTGTTTGATGCACTATCTACAGCTGTAGACCATCGGTCATAGGTTATGCAGGTTTTTGAAAACATTTCTTCAAAGGTTGCTTTTATTCTGAAATATATGTCTGCCAGTCTTCACAGGTTGATTAGAACTTCATGGAGTTTGTTCCCTACGGCATTCGCAGCTCCTTCTTGGAACAGGGAGTTTGTTCCCTACGGCATTCTTTTAAAGGAATACTATGTTAATCCCCTTGTAGGAAGATATAACTCTGGTAACCCCTTGAAGACTCTCTAAGGATATCATGCCCCTAGTGCCCTCCACTAAAGTGGCTGACCTAACTCGAACAGCCCCTCACATATAATCTAGACACCAATATCACGAAGTACTGAGGGGTCCCACGCATGTACTGGATCCTCGGGCGAGGAATCTACAGTCTCACGATAAGGTCATCCATTGGCACACGAAAGGAAGAAGATCCAGCTGACTTTCCTAGAGCCCATATAGATCTTATGGTTAACGTGTAATCTACGTCCCAAGAATCACTAGTGTCATTGGTTATTAAATCCTAGATGATACATTTTTGAGCAATGCCGGTTCCATTGCCAGTCAGAATAGATTAGCTGATCACCATGGATCAGTAACCAATTGTTCAAGTTAATTATGAAAATAGTGTTTTCTGTCATCCTTTTAAAAATGCAGGTATTAATAGAACAGTTTGCAAATTCTTCATAGAAAATAACCAAACACCATGAGAAAGTGTGAACTTGCCTTTGTGATTGCAATAATGCAATCACGGTCTTCATAACCATACAAGATCCAATATCTGAAATCAGCATCATTGGTCTGGTAAGAATACTTTTTAAAGAAGCAATATGCTATGCATTTTGTAAAAAACCCGAAGTTATACCCAATATAGTGAATAAGTTAAACTTAGGTGATTTCTTTAAGGTTTGGTTTAATTTCAAGTTTACTTCACAAGCAAATATATTTACAAAGAACTTGAGACTATAAGGCAATATATGATAACATAGGATTAAGGTTAATGGATATCATGTACTATTATGAAAGTCTATGTTTTAAATAGTTAAACTTAAGAGAAATAACATATTGGGTTGTTTGAAGTGGCAAAAAGAATAACTTCTTTCTAATACTTAGTTCAAAACTATTAGAGATTATTCGAGTATAAACTATTAGAGTGATTATAGTACAAATGACTTTGAGTTACTATACTTTGTGCTGGTTGAATAACGGACCAAAGTTAACTCCAAAATCATGAATGTATTTAAGACATATTGGCTATGGCATTTCCATGTTCTAGGATTTTCCCTAAGCATGACTAAGGCCGTGTGTTCATTCATTTCCTAATGCAATGAAGGATATATTTAAGACTAGGTTTTCTATCAGAATCTTAAAGAAAATATTTAAATTATGAATGAAAGCATAAATAGATGATTTCCTAATGCAATGAAGGATTTGAAGTATTTATACAAACTTAAGAATAAATTTTATTGTTTAAAAGAATGGCCTAATGTAAGTTCTACATGATTTAGTATTAATAACTACATTCTATGCTCTAATAAATCCTAAGTAGTCAATTAAAGCTAACAAGGATTTATGTTGATTTATAAATGATAAGAGAGAATATATATATCTTTTATTTTAATAAAATAAAAGGGCTATACGTTCAATTATAACACTTATTTATTTATAAATCCTAAATTGACTTGGAATTTTATAACTAGCATTTTTATAAAATAACAGACTTATCTTTATACACAAAAATAATTATTATTGATTTTTGGGACTTTTCCTTATTTTGTTATATTTCCTTGAGGATTTTAGTGGCTTTAATATTTCATTAAGTTTTCTTTAACTTAAATAAGTAATGTTACTTTTTTCCTAAGTAGAGATTTTTCTTTATCATTTTGATACATTATATGTATTTTTATGAGTTTCCTCGAATTACAAGTTTTAATGTTTATAAGGGCCTTTTTGCTATTTTAGAATTTTATACTTCATGACTATTTCGTTTTATACTAGGCTGGACCCCTAGGCCAGCCCAGCCCATTATATATTCATCCCCTTCGACCCAGTAGATCCAATAGGGTTGGGTCCAACCGTAATAGGACGGCCCACCCGACCTCACTTCTCTCACTTAACTTACATTTCCTCTCTCTCTCGATGCCTCTCTAGCGACACCATGGCGATGCCATCGCTGCCCTAGATCCTGGGAAGCCCGACCCTTCTAGCAACTGTTGCTAGTAGCCAAAGATGTGCCACACCTTGCTAATCTTTCCCATCCAAACAGATTTACTTCTAGCACCCGATTTCAATAATCCCCATCCTCAACTGGTGGTAGGGTTTCAGTCGTTCTTCATCTCTGTGTTCCGACACCGGTGGGATGGCATCTCCTACAATTCCGGCGCCGTTGGATCTTGGTGACCTCCCCCATGACGAGGTTCTTGGTGTAGGTGTGTTGCGGTGCTGGTCTTCTGCCACCCTTACTCCTCGTCGGCGTGGTGCTATTGCAGGCATGGGGTAACGCGGATCAAGTGTTAGAGTATTTTTTGTGCCATCGCACTATGGCCGTTCTCATTGGTCTTCTTTGCTTCCTCTACCTTATCCTAACAAAGGACCATCGGTAAGTGGTCATCTCTCTCTCCCCGGGCTAGCTAATATCTAGAATGATCTTGGTCTCTCACATTTCCTTACTTTGTTCATGTTCGAGCACCAATGGATTGTTTGGTTCTCACCTATTGTTGTCCTTGTTTGATTTAATAGAGATTTGATGGCAATTTGGGTGTGTTAGGGTATTAATGTCTTGTAAGATAATATGTAACTAATGAGTTGAATCCAAGCATTAGGGTTGGACTTAATTGTAGTAGCATACCCAACTGATTGGTTGACTCTACGTACTCATTTTTCTCACTTTTAGCTAGCTGCTCTGGTTATCCTAGTATATTAAGATTGAATAGAATCTATAGGACAATTGTGATATAGACCTATGCCACAAGGTTCTCTCCAACATATTGTAGGGTCAGGTAGATTACTCCCTTTTAGTTGAGAAATGATACTATATTTTTATTACTCTGCTATGCAGTAAAATTGATGCAATTAACACCATGATAGACAATAATATTGCACTCAGTGTATAAGTGACGTGTAAATGTGAACACATAGAAGAGGTAGGTGTGGAAATAATTTGTTTGTTTCCTAGATACTAAACAGATCAATCTCTTGATCAAACACATGTGGTGTGCGGGATGCTAGACTTCATCATAAAGTATGTAGACCATAAAAAATCATATAAATAGTTATTGGTTCAACTCTTTGAACCAACATATGAGTTATATTTAGTTTACCCTCCTTGTTGTTGTCTAGTGAATTCTTGATTAATGGAAGTGGATTCTGATATATTTAGGTCATAAAATGGTTATATATATGTTGCTTGATGTATTCTACTATTGTATTTTTGACTTGGTAGTCTAGCTGATCACAAGGTCATGTAGACGCCTTTGATAAAATTGTAGATCAGTTAAAGGGATTTGTTGGTTAACTCCTAGTGTTTCTTGATTATTGGAGCATATGCAGAAGCTCAAAACATACTTGCTGGAACTACTCTATCTAGTTCAATTATTTGGTAATCATCAATTCCTTTTTTGAGTTTATAAGCAAGAATATTAGCATATGAAATATGTACTTTAACAGCTTGAAGCATAGCTTCTGCGTTAGCCATTGTTTGTTGTACATCCAATGTGGTACCTTTATTTGAGATGATCAGTTCTTAATTGACACCCTTACTTTGCAGATATATGAAAGATTACTGGAAATAATATTGCATGTTTAAGATGGTGTTATTGCTAGGTCAAGACGATTCACTAATCATCTAATCCTTTAGATGTATTACATGTATAGGAGTGTATGTGACTGTGCAAAGTGACCCCTACTGATCCCCTAGACTAGTTCTCGATGATGATTGGTTGGATTAGGTTGCTTGTACTCCACTACAAGAAAATTTGGCTTTTACAACGGATGATTTTTGTGGTTGCAGGCCCATTTTTCTTGGTTAAATAGTCTTCTACAACGGATGGCCTTCGGGGTAAAATCCCATCAAAAATGATTCTACCATAGTTTTTTTTATAACAGTGGAAGATCACACCCTTTAGCCACGGAAACTTATTCCATCGTAGATCAATTCGCCGGCCGCGTTGACTGCTGGCGCCATGCAAACTGCCACATGTCAACCACCGTTAACGGCCAGTTACCGCCGTTGAAGGAAATAGAAACTGTGGTAGAAGCCAGGCCCAGCCAAGGCTTGGTAATTATTAAGTGGGCCAGCTCATGAGGAGAGCCTAATAAGAAGATGCACCATTATTGTTTCGTCCTGCACTATTTGAAATGGGACCATTAGTGTATCCAACCGCGACCCTTGAACTTTTAGCCCTGATAAAGTTTTTTCCTACAGAAGGCCCACCTTGGTCCAATACTGTGCGGCCCATTACTGGCCTGCACCAAGTCGGTCCGGTACTGTTAAGGCCTGCGTCGGCCCATCACTTTTTCTCACAGCCCATCATGGGCTACCTTATGGGCATTTACTATTACGGCCGTTTATTGTTCTAGTATTTTACTATTCTGGCCTTCTACTATTCAGGCCCATAAGTGACCTGCTAAAGTTCTAGCCTGCTACTAATCTGGTCTAGTACTATTCTGGCTTGGTAAATTTCTGGCCTTATATTATTCTAGTCTGATAAACTTTCTGTCCTGTTATAGTTATGGTCCACTACTATTCTTTCATGTTACTATTCTGGCCCGTTACTGTTCTGATTGTTACTATTCTGGTTTGTTACGATTCTAGCCTGCTACAGTTTTGGCATGTTACTGTTCTGTCCTATCACTATTCTGGCATGTTACTATTCTGGTCTTTTACTGTTATTAGAGTTCACCTGTGGGTCAGCCCATTACTTTTACGAGATTTTACAATTTCGGCCATTTTAAAGCCCATGCCAGTATCATAAAAGGTTTAAAATTAGCGAGCATCTTTTATAGTTCATCGTCGGTCCAATACAAGACGAGCCAATAGCAAAGCCTGATAATGTTGACAATTGAGTTAATAGCATCAACTAAATGCGTACATGGTATTATACCGCCATGTCTGGATGGCATGAACTAAATGCCTAATCGACCTAGATGGAGCATTTATGGTACCACGTACCGCCAAGTGAGGACGGCATGAACTAAATGCTTACATGGCCTTTGCGAGTTATCTAGATACTACATCGGCTGCAAACTTCTTAAAAGTATTACATATTATAAACTCAAGGGAAAGAAAGTTCAGCATTTTAGTTCACAATCTAGTTGATAGCATAATCCTCAATTTGCTTTCTCAATCTATCACCTGCATCTCCCTTTTGAGTGTGACAGCTACATTAGAAAACCACCTTGAGACATGATCTTGTAGCCCCCTCTTTGTGGGTGATAGCAATAATTGCAGTCTGAAACTAAGTAATAACAAGTTATTACATCAAACAAGGAAAACTACTCATTTAGCTAATATGACAGGACCTATGAACTGGAGTTTACTAATGGTCAATGGTTAAATTATTTACCATCGCATCAAACAAAAACGACAAACAAGCATTAAAGAAGTGTGCCTACCGTGAAACGAGCAATCAAACAATGTGTGTGGCTTAAAACTTCAGCAAATATAAACTAGCCAGGTCATTTCAACAAATATATATGGAAGTAGTTGTATATCCTAGAATGCAAGAAACGTTGGGTGACTCAGAATTTACGGTGAGCTAGACAATGGCATGCAGTTACCGTCATAGCTAAGAATGAACCAGATAGAAATTATAACGACATCATACGAGAACTTGTAGAGCGGAAATGCAAACCACTGATGAACTATACAATAGAGAGGATAGTTATGTCATTGCTTAGGACGAACAAGAACCAGATATGAAAAATAATGGCGTCGCTTGTGGACCGGTAGAACAGGACAAGCAAGCATTACACATGTGTGCCTACAAATGAATTGAGAATTCAAACAAAGTGTATCTTAGAATTTTAGTAAATATAAACTAGCCAGGTCATTTCACAAAATATATATGTAAGTAGTAGTATATCCTGGAATGCATGAGGCGTTGGCTGACTCAGAATTTGCGGTGAGCTACACAATGGCATGCAGTTACTATCGTAGCTAAGAATCAACTAGATAGACTTTATAATGGCATCATAAGAGAAGTTGTAGAGAAGGAATGCAAACCACGAGTGAACTACATAGTAGAGGACAATTATGCCATCTCTTGTGAACTGATACGTCCAAAATGTATCTACTTTTCCGAACACTTTTGATATTGTTTCTCCTCTAAACTTGTGTGATTTGGATACAACTAACACGGACTGACGTTGTTTTCAGCAGAATTACCTTGATGTCTAGTTTTTGTGCAGAAAATCAACTATCAGGAAAAATCCCGGAAAATATGCCAAAAATCCTATTTCGCCAGAAGACTCACGGAGCCAGAATACGAGACGGAGTTGGGCTGGGGCCTGGCCACACCACCTGGCCGCACGGGCTAGGCCTGGCCGCGCCAGGGGGTGGTCTAGCTGCCCCAGACACCCCTAGGTCTCCCTCTTCGCCTATAAGTTGCCTTCTGACCTAAAAACTCAGTGGGGTTCGACGTTTTTTTAGAAAGAGTTCCGCTCCGCTGCCACCACCAGATTCCATGATTCGGAACCAGAAACTCCATTCTAGCACCCTGCCGGGACGGGGAATTGGAGGAGATCATCGCCATAATCATCACCATCGCTTCTCCATCGACCATCCATGTTTCTCCCATCTATGAGTGAGTAATCCCCCGCTATAGGCTATGGGGATGGTAGGGATTGGATGAGATCGTTCATGTAATGGCATCAGATTGTTAGGGCATGGTGCCTAGTATCTTCTATTAGTGCTTTTTAACTTTGTTGTGACTTGTTATGCGTAATGCTTGTCACTAGGGCCCGAGTGCCATGATTTCAGATCTGAACATGTTATTGATTCATTATCATAGTATTGTTTATGGTCTTACCTGCAAGTTGTATACACACGTTGTTGTCCGGAACCAAAGGCCCCAAAGTGACAGAAATCGGGATAACCGGAGAGAATGGCTTTGATTTGAGGATCACATGTGTTCACGGAGTGTTAATGCTTTGCTCCGGTGCTCTATTAAAAGGAGCACCTTAATTGCCAGTAGTTCCCTTGAGGCCCCGCTGCAAACGGGCTGGCTGGACAAAAGATGTTGTGCAAGTTCTCATTGCGAGCACATGCCTATGATTATCTAGTACTTGGACGCTTTATCTTATTTATCTGCAATTGCCCTATGTTCTGATTGCTATATGAATTGTCTTGTCCATGCAACGCCCGTCCATCCATCCCTATGCCTACCACGCTCTAATCCTACTGTTTACTGCAATTGTTACTATCGTCTTTACTTTTACTACTTCTATTACTTTATTATTCCTACTACAAAGATGTTGCTACTGATAAACTACTATGAGCAAGATTGCTTCCAGGTGCAGCTGAATTGACAACTCAGTTGTTAAGGCTTATAAATAATCTTTGGCTCCCCTTGTGTCATATCAATAAATTGGGGTTCACTTCCCTCGAAAATACTGCGATACACCCCCTATACTTGTGGGTCATCATGAACCTGTAGAACATGCTATGCAAACCAACATGTTCATTGTTTCATTTTGAGCTCTATGCTAGAAAAATAAAATAGTTAGAGTTACAGCTTTTGAAGAACCAGATGGAAACAACAAAATTATAATTGAATTAGTATGAAGAGTTTAAATGGGTATTATAGGATAGAAGAACAATGTCAAGGAGGAAATAAGAATAGGAACTTATCTTAGGACAAACCAAATAGATGCAATATTTGTAGAGCAAGGAATCCACACTAATATTTTCCATTGAGTTTAGATTTTGCAAGAATTACACGATAACAGGCAATTACTACTATACAGAGTAGATAAGAACATGTGCATGACTTTAAAATTTGTAGAGCAACGAATGCAAACCAACATGTCTAGTGACCTTGTATGTAGCACGAAGAACTGGCGTGCATATTGACTTGGTGTGTAGCACGATTACAAAAATTCAGTTCAATGCGATAGTCTTGAACCTGCTATATTGCTGACAAAACAAAAACAGAATGGAGATTTGGTGCAGGTGACATCCAGATCACTGAGGGTGCTGCGGTTGCGATGGCTGTTGGCATCAGGGAGGAAAATCTTGGGCGTTTGATGTCGGCTTGAGCGTGGTGGACAAAAGCGTCGCTGAGGAAGATCTGGTGCAACGCACAGCGATGCCCATGTAGCTGGTCTAGAGCGGTGGGCATGGAACTCGTTAAACTAGATACCATCTGGTGGACACCAGTGAAGCTGCTCCGGTATAGTTGGGTAGCTTTCAGCGGCGGGGAAGTAGAGGTTGGGTAGTCGACGACGCCATCGGCATGGTGAGCAAAGCTATAGCTCCGATGGAGTAGCAGGGAGACCTGGTGAACTAGATCTGGTGGAGTGGGCGCCGGTGAAGCGGCTCCAGGACGGTGCACGAGAATGTAGCTCAAGCGCCTCCGGCCGCTATGGAATTGCCACCAGCTAGTGCGCATGGTGGTTGTGTAGGTGAGGGAGTGGAAGAGGAGCCTGGAATTTTTGGGAGGGCTGGTGCGCACGATGGTCATATAGGTGAGAGCGCCAGGAAAAACTGCATGAATTGGGACTATGGAGGTGATCAAAAAAATAATTATGATTGTGTCCCTAAGCTATCGACTTTAGCTTGCCTATAGGGTGTCTAAACAATGGGTAGAATGAGAATTTTAAAGTCAAAAGTTTTCAAAACGGATGGGCATGAAATGCTTCAAGATTGATGTGTGATTTTACCACTCGATTGAGATTTGGAATTTGGCGACCGTCCATCTAATAATAATAGGCCTATGGGTTCTGGTGGATTGGACGCGCTCTGGAGACAGCTCCGGGATGTGTCTGCTGATCAAAAAATATGGAGTTTCGAAGTTTTTGGTTCATTCAAAAACGAAATTAAAAATCTGTGTGCACAGCTTGAGGATGCTAAATTCTCATCCAAAGCTGAGGGTGGTTCAGATCGTGCTAGCGAGATTGAGATGAAACTTCATGAGATTTATGAGAGAGAGGAGATTATGTACCGACGGCGGTCGCGTAATGAACGGCTATAAGCTAGAGATCAAAATACTAAGTTCTTCCAAAAGAAGTGCTCTCACAGGAGACGCAGGAATACGGTCAGGGGCTTAAGGAGAGCGGATGGTACCCTTTGCAAAACTGACGAGGAAATGGGCACGTTGGCTCTCCAACTTTTCCGGAACCTGTATGAGACTGAAGGCTCTGAGGATAGGGACTATGTCCTTAACTTGATGGAGCAGCTCGTCGCGGAAGATATGAATGCAAAGCTTGCGGAGGATTTTTCTGATAATGAAATTACTGAGGCATTGTTCCAGATGGGGCCGATGAAATCCCCGGGGCCCGATGGGCTACCTGACTTATTTTTTCAAAGCCACTGGGCCTTCTTAAAATCTGCTGTTTGTAAAGCTGTGCAGGAGTTTTTGGCGGGAGATGCTTGCCCGGAGGATTTTAATGATACCATCATTGTGTTAATTCCAAAAATCAGCTCACCGGAGCTGCTTAGTCAATTCCGGCCTATTAGCCTATGTAATGTCCTATACAAGATCGCGTCGAAGGTGATCACTAATAGGATGAAGAGTATTTTGCCTATCCTTATATCAGAAGAGCAGAGCGCCTTTGTCCCAGGGCGCTTGATAACGGATAATGTTTTCATGGCCTATGAATGTGTACATGCGATACGCACGAGGAAGCGGAAGAAACCCCTTTGTGCCGTTAAGCTGGACATGATGAAGTCTAATGACAGAGTAGAGTGGGATTTTCTGGAAGCTATGATGTTAAAAATGGGTTTCTCTAACCACTAGGCTAGATTAATTATGAGGTGTGTTCGATCGGTCAGATTCGCTTTTCGATTAAATGGAAGGATTACTGAACCCCTTATCCCCTTACCTGTTATTGTTCTGTGTGGAAGGGTTCTCAGCTCTACTCAAAAAAAGCACAACAAGAGAAGGCGGTGGCTGGGGTGAAATTCGGCACCACTGAGCCAATAATGACCCATATGTTGTTTGTAGATGACAGTGTAGTATTTCTGGAGGCAAGCCATGGGAACTTAATTGAATTGAAATCAATCTTGCAGAAATATGAGGGGTGCTCGGGCCAAAGGGTGAATATGCAGAAATCTTCTATATACTTTGGCAAAGGCATGGATGATCAAGGTAAAATGGATTTGAAAGCTCTGGTGGGAATTCAGTGTGAAGCTCTCTCAGAAAGATATCTGGGGCTACCAACTATGGTCGGCCGTGCAAAAAATGGTGCTTTCAAGCATCTCATTGACAGAGCTAGAGGGCAGGTGACATGCTGGAATGGTCAGGGCCTATCCAAGGCAGGCAAAGAAAGTCTTATAAAATCTGTCCTGCAGGCTGGCTCTACGTACACCAGGGGTGTTTTCAGTTAACAAAAAGACCAATGTGGGGACTTGTCCTCCATTGGTTCGAAGTTTTGGTGGGGAGACACGGTGGAGAAACAGAAAACACATTGGGTAAGCTGGACAAAAATGTGTGAATCTAAGCAACGAGGAGGTATGGGTTTTCGTGACTATGGTGATTTCAACCAAGCTCTGTTAGCTAAACAAGCTTGGAGGCTTGCGACAAACCCGCGATCACTGTGTGCTAGGGTTCTTCGAGCATGCTACCATAGGGAGAGTGTATTCTTGGATGCTATATGCCCGAAGAGGGCATTTTTTACATGGAAAAGTATAATGCATGGGAGGGAATTACTCAGGCAAGGAATAATGTGGAGAATCGGGAATGGGGAGAAGGTGCCCGTGTGGGAGGACAATTGGATTCCTCGCTCTTCTCTTAAACGTCCACTTGGCTTCAAGCCTGATAGCCCCCGAGTTAAGATGGTGAAAGAGCTTATTTTAGAGAAAGGTGGAGGCTGGAATATGGATAAGCTGCAAATGTGTTTTTTTGATGCGGGTGTTGCGTACATTTCGAAGATCTCCGTTGGTAGGGCTGGATGCGAAGATTATTTAGCGTGGAATTACACCAAAAATGGGGTCTTTAGTGTGTGCTCAGCATATCACCTAAAGCAGCAGCTAAAGAAGGTTAATAGTGGGCGGGCTGGCTCGTCCCTAAACCTTTCCGATCATAAGGGATGGCTAGCCCTTTGGGCTACGGCAGTGCCCAACAAGGTTAAGGTGCATCGATGTTGGCTGGAAAAAAATGGCCTTGCGGTCGGCGACGAGCTGAGCAGGCGAAATATCAAGCATGGGGTGAAGTGTATTGCCTGTGCAAGAGAGGAAACTCTGGTCCATCATTTTTGGAAATGCCAACATTCAGTTCAGGTCTGGAACTTTCTTCGTGACTTGATGAAGATGGATCTGAAGGAGCCTCCAAGTGAGATTAGGACACCACTGGGTCTCCAATCTTGGTTGCTAGACTGGTTCGCGTCTCTGAAGGAGGCCGAGATGGCGATAGCACTCATGGCATTGTATCAGATCTGGCTATCACGGAATAATGCGAGAGATCTCCCCTTGATCAAGGATCCTATGTCCACGACAAGGCGTAGTGTGGCTCTAGTCGAGGAATGGAGGCAGGTGCATGTCAAGCTTCAATCCACCCCTATGGTGAGGGCTGTGGAGCACTGGCATCCATCGGTGATTGGGTGGCACAAAGGTAATGATGATGGTGCGATTGCTCTGAAGGACGGACATGGGGGTGGCGGTGCGATCATCAAAGACCACCATGTTGCGTTTATGGCAGGAGAGTGTCATTTTTTCCCTCTTGTGACTGATACGGCACGGGCTGAACTGCTAGCTTGCCGGCATGTAGTGCTACTGGCCAACGAGATGAATGTTCGAAAACTACAACTAGAGACGGACTGTATGGGGGTGGTGACAAAGCTGAAAGAGAAGGACGTTGATAGGTCGGCGGACGGACATCTCATAGAAGAAGTCAAATAGCTTCTACGAGGTTTCGATGCATGGTCTGTGAACCATGTCTGTAGAGTGCAACTCGGATGCTCACAATCTGGCAAAGGAGGGCTGCAAAAATAAATTAGTTAAAACTTGGTTAGGTGTACCACCAAATTCTGTAAAGACTGTTATGTTGCCTCACGGCGGAGTTTAATAATAAGCAGCCATTCAATCTCAAAAAAAAAAGAAAAATGGTACTCCCCCGGTGGAAGATTTTGCTACAAAGTTTTTGAAACCATGGGGCACAAAATTCTTCAAAGTCGGTGTGTGGTTTTTCCGCTCTATTGAGATTTTAAACTTGGCTAGCATCAATCTAATAATAATAGAGAATGGTACTTCCCGGTGGGAGATTTTGCGTCAAACTTTTTAAAACGGTGGGGCAGGAAATGCTTCAAGGCTAGTTAGTGGTTTTGCCACTCAATTTAGATTTTGAATTTGGCCAGCGTCCAAATAATACTAGAAAAATTGTACTCCAGTGGTGGGAGATTTTGCCTCAAAATGTTTTAAACAGAGGGACACGAAATACATTTGAGTCGGTGTGGATTTTGCCTCTCGATTACGATTTTGAATTTGGCTAGCGGCCAAGTAATAATAGGAAAAGGTACTTGTAGACTAGTACGCGGTCAACTAATCATCCATTACATAATTGCGCAGAACATTGGTAATTTTTGCCGCTTGACTGAGATTATGAATTTGGCTAGCATATAAGTAATAATTGGAAACAAATGGTACTTCCTCTATTTAGGAATAGAAAAAAATGGTCACATCAACTGATCATTAATAACAATCATATTCACATAAAAAAATAATGTTGACCCCCCATTACAATTATTTTTTGTTTGGGCTGTAGGATTTGACGCTCGATTAAGATTTTGAATTTGGCTTTAGTCCTAGTAACAAAAATTACGAGAAAACCCCACCACCCAGCCTAGCAATTTAACAATCTCCATTGATCATCAGTATGATGGGTCAAATGGAATTTCGCAGTATTCAAAAGATTAAACTTGGGGCCCAAATATTTTGGTGTAGGCGGGAGCTTTTGCCTCTCGATTCAAAATTTTTAATTTGGTGATAGTACATGTAATAAGTTCTCATAGACCGTACTTCCCTCTATTCACGCATCCAAGGCCAGGTCACATCAACTGACCATCTAGTATCTTTCTCAAAGTAGCCATTTTCTTGACGCAGGGGTAGAATGTTGGATTCCATGATACCTGATTCAAAAATATTATAGGGGCGGATGGAGGATTTGTCGCTCGACTATGATTTTGAATGTGACTACTCCAAGTAATAAAACAGAAAAATTGTATAAGGTATTTTTTTTGCGGGTCGTACTCTATCTGTTCATGAATACATTCAGACGTGAAAGAAAATGTTGAGTTTCGATTCAAAAATGTAGTTCCATTTATCACATGACGCGTATGAATAGGGTGTGCAACAAAGGTTAAGTCATTGTTTTGAGAACCCGAACCTTACGATCAGTGATCCAGGACAACGACACTTGTAACATAAGGTATTGTATCATACTAGTACATATTGGTGCATCCACACATAACCAGTTTGATCACATCCACACATATATTAAACAACAATCCAACCTTCAAGCATATAGCGCACCAATATTAACAAGACTAGCAATTCACAGATCACGCATTCATGTATCATACTACTTTCATATTGGTGTATTCTGTTCACCAATAGTGCCTACGCTCCAAAATTGATATAAGGATTTTTAGCAAGCTAAAACAACTTTGCTAAAAAGGATTATATTTTGAAATAGAGTTAATATATTATAAGGTACCGTATAAATTATAGAAATGTTGCAACAAGGAAACGACCCAAGTTCATAACAAGTGTAGTCTAGTGCACCAACAAAATACTTTCCGTATCAGGTTCCATTTCACTACAAAGGGACTGACCTGAGTTTTTAGTGTTCAACCCCAAATACTGAGCATCTTCATGACTTCCTCCTTATATTCTATGGAGCGATGTAGCTGAATTAAAATTTCTTCTAATTTTGTGATCAAATGGTTATTATATACACTTAGGGATGATGATAAAGATTGTTTAGCTTGGAGTTGTTCCTCTAGAACTTGAATATGCAAAGAAATGGCCTTGGAGTTTGACTTGAACTTTGACGAGCTCGCTACAAACCCAACATTACACAGCAACATGTTCTTGGCTATAGCACTGCGTTGTAGTACCTTGGAAAATAAATCCACACATTCTTTTGGAGTTTTTACTGAATAGTCTTTCCCAGAATTTTCCAGCTCCTCTTTCGATTCATCCTAGAAAGTTTTAAATTAATAGACATGTGTAAGAGAAGTGAAGTTACTAAAGAGGAACATGCAAACATGTTTAACATGTGCATGAACCGCTATAATTGGCAATGCTGACCATGCATCTTACATGTACACTTTAGTAAAAAGATCATTTTCTTGTGTATCTATTTTTATGTCATTTACTAACATGACTTAAAATGTGTCTTCTTGTGTACACACTATGAGATGCATGATATGACAACTATTTGTACAATTCACAACTGAAACTGACTTTAGTTACAAATTATGAAGGTAAATGAAAACAAAATTGAGAATCAGTCCAAGCAAGGCTGCAAATCAAACTTATATGCAGAAGACTTACAACAAATTTTATAACAATGACACACTATCTATTCGTCTGGCATCCCATAAATTTCTTCAGCAGAGTCAACTATTTTTTTGATCCCCATTAGACTTCGTTTGCATTTGGACGAGTGAAAATAAATTGCATCACATGGTGGAAACGAAAGATGAAAAGATAAGATGCATATAGATTGCACAACATCAATCGCATACTTATTTAAAATATACCAGTACAAAACAACATATCCTTACCAATTGGTAGAGGTGACCAATTATGCTGCGGGATCCTGTACGACTTAGTACTCATAATTTATTATGGCTAGAATAGTTCCTTTGAGCGATGGCCTACAAAACAAGACTTGTAAGACACATGCAAAAATAGGAATTGACAATGCGATCTATTCTCATAGTCTTCTCAAAGCATACCTCATTCTTTTGCTCAAGACAATGGTGGAGAAGATCATCCCACTGATCGTCTGTCATGTGATCCATAGGAGACGTTCTTGTAACATTCTTAAAACACTTGCCAGATAAGTGTTGCTTCTTTAGCCTATGGTGCTGCTGGCGCAAACATGTGAAGAATATGCTTTTGAGAACAACCTTTACTTCCTCGCTATTCTCATCAAACATGAAAATTCTCTATAGACAACAATGAGTAGCTGATGGCTATGAAATATAGCCATCTACGTCCACATTTAAACTGGATATTATTCATATTTTTTATGAAATATCTCTCTAAACACTGCCACTAATGCCTAATGATCAAAGGGGTATAAAATCCTTTCTTTCTATTTTTCCTGCGCAGATAATGACATTTGATGATGGGAATCACAACATTAAAGTCAAAGATACAAGATTTCCATCAACCCGAAGAAACCAGGAGTCGTGAAGTAGAGACAGACGCTTTAATGACCAACTATACGACGGTAATAAAATTCTGACCATATAGTTCTGGTCGTATAGTTGCCATCAACACCACTAGGTCAAACATAAATTTTTCGTGAAGCGACCCCTATATAAAGAGCCCTTGGGTGACGAGAAACAGTCTCGTTCGATGCCAACAAGAACTCCATCCACAACACCGAAGAGCCGCCAGAGGAATAGACTTAGATCTAATCTCCAAACCCTTCTCCATCACCATAGCCATATTCCACCACTTGTAATAGTAGATCTCATCCTCTATTGGTGACATTATAATACTCTTTTCTATCAATCACATGATTTCTACTACAATGTTTATGATTGTTGATCTCATCTCTATGTGTGAGGCCTTGGGCTAAGGGCTTCGACCTAGCCATTTAGCTTTTGTGCATGTTATTTATCATAGATGGGATAATGTATTAGTTTGTATGACATTATGATTATTGTGTCCTCTCTTGCCTCAATCTAAGGAATTGTCAGGTACCCAAGACCCTGAGGATTGAGCCAGGTATAGGGAGTACGAGTAATGACTAATCTGCAGGTTGGGAACCCTAGTGATAGAAGGGGTACTATGACTGTATGTGATGGATTTACTTGGGATTAACGGTGATAACACTATGCATATCATTACTTCTCTTTCTTCTATGGATGAGTCTAGTGGGTTATTGCTATAAGAGGTTGTGGAGGCAATAGCAATTATGGATGCACTGCCCACATATAAGTTATCTTGATCTAACAATTACATGCATACTTTAATATTATCTTTTATTCCCATCAGATGTTTTGCACAGCTACAGGTGAAACCGAACGCCCTATGCCCTCTCTCTCCATCATCGACAACAATAAAAGACAGCAAACTCTTGGTCAGGTAAAACACAAAAGGAATTCTAAAACTCCCGAAGGTCCGTTAAAGTAACTTCACTACGCTTCTGCTTCCCGAGGATTCGATAAACCTAGGTCTACTAGGGAAAAAGAGATATACTACATCCGTAATATGGATTGAAGGTATCAACCCTTTTTCTGGTGCCGTTGCCGGGGAACCTTGCTAGTTTTAATTCTTGTTTTTAATTTTGTTAGTTTGCTTTTAGTCTTTATTTGAAAAACAAAAAAATAGTTAGTCTTTAAATTCTTGTTTTTATTATCATAAGTCTCTGTTTAAGAAAACCCAAAAACATAGGAAATATGGCTTAAAATAAGCTTTGAGAGTTTACAACACCCAACAATGATTATTTGCGTACTCCTATTACTCAGCCAACAATTGCTGCTGATGATTATGAAATTAAGCCCCATTATTTAAGTTTGGTTCAACAGAATCAATCTGGAGGCTCTGCTATTGAGGATGCAGGTATGCACTTGAATACTTTCACTGAAATATGTGATATGATGCGCATAAAAGATGTTGACCCTGATGCGGTCAAATTGCGTTTATTTCCTTTCTCTCTTAGAGGAAGAGTAAAAGAATGGTTGCTATCTTCGCCTAGAAATACTATTACATCATGGGTGGAGTGTACTTATTAATTTATGACTAAATTTTTCCCACCTGCAAAGACTATGCAACTAAGATCTAATATTACTGGTTTTAGACAGGAAGAGCGTGAGCCACTAGAGCTTGCATGGGAGAGGATGAAAGAATGCATGAGAAACTTTCCCAATCATGGGATAGAAGATTGGCTAATTCTCCATTTATTTTATAATGCCCTTAATCATGTGTCTAAGTCTATGCTTGATACTATAGCTGGAGGAACATTTATGGGCAAACATATTACCGATGCAAAGCAGCTGCTAGAAAATATGCAAGACAACCATGCCCAGTGGCATGTGGATAGATCAAACACGAAGAAGGTGAACTCCGTCTCATCACAATAAAATGAAGAACTCAATGCTGAGCTGGATGAGCTCATATTAGCCATAAGGTAAGGAAAATAGGTAAGAGCTATCCCAGAAACAAATATTGAAGAAATAGACTTCATAGCTTGTAATGATTATAACCCTGCTTGGAAGAAGAATTATTATCCTAATTTTCAGAAACACTATTCTAGTCCTGTAGGTAACTCTAATAATAATATGGGATCAAGTAATGGTAGTCTCCAAGAAACACTTAAGTCCTTTATAGACTCACAAAAATGAGCAAAACAATATCCTTGTTAAATAATGGAGAATCATGATGCTATGCTTGGTAAATTATCTAATCAAGCGGTAAGTTTGAGGAATGATTTGTAGGCCCTCCAAGAAAGAACGAGGATTGTTGAGGCACAACTAGGTAAGATAACCGAGAGTCAAACTCTCATTCTAGCTAAATCTGGAGGTAAAGCTGATCCCAATCCTATTGAAGACATCAAGATGATGAGAATCCAAAGGGAGGAGCCTGAAGAAATTGATTATAGTAATGGTCCTTCACCAAGTTACACCGTTGAAGATCTTGTAAAAAAGGTCAACATCAAGATTCTGATAAGTGAAGGAAATGATGAAGCTATGTATATAACACTTTCTTAATCAGGTAGCAATAAAGGTACGTGAGCTTGAAGAAGAATACAAAAAAATTGCTGAAAAAATACCTATTAAGCTTGATGATATATTTGAGCTTACTATTAAGATTAAAATTGGGACATGTATCAACAATTCGTTAATCACGTAGCAATAAAGGTACATATGCTTGAAAAAGAATATAAGAAAATTGCTGAAAAATTACCTGTTAAGCTTGATGATATATTTGAGCCTACTATTAAGATTAAAATTGGAACAAATGAGATAGCTGCACTTTGTGATCTAGGTGCAAGCGTTTCAACAATTCTAAAAAGTCTTTTTAATAAGTTAAATCTTGGCTCTTTTGAAATCATCGAGTTAAAATTACATCTTGCAGATTCTACCTACAAATAAGTTGTAGGGATTAAAGAAAACACTTTAGTATACATTAAAGGCCGTCCTGCTCTTATTGATTTTGTTATTATTGCCTGAAGATGCTACTGCTCCTATTATATTAGGCCATCCATTCTAAAGAACTATTAAGGCTTTGATTAATCTACACGAAGGGAACGTGAAGCTTCAATTGCCTTCGCGGGATCCTTTTGTTATTGATTTTCCCAGGAAGAAGAAAGATAGGCATGATGAAAAGGAGGCCATCACTTTGAAGGCCAACTATTTTGGAATGGGTGTTCCACTCATCTGGCCTAAGTGAGCAACATCAAGGTTAAGCTATTGACCATATAAGAGGGATGCATGGGAGGCAATCCATGTGAAATAAAGGTTTTAGTAAAGTTTTAGTTTAAGTTTTATGTTTAACAAAGAGTGCTAGAAAGCTCCAGTTGAGGAGAAGAAGTTCGGTAGTACTAAAAATCATGCTTTATACATGTTGTTGTTGGACGACAATTTTTACTATCATTTTTCTGTCAAAAACAAGGTGTTTCGCTAAGTTTCAGAATAAGAAATAATTCTCGAAGAAACGGATTTTTTTATGGCTACAGAAGGTTTAACGACCAACTATATGGCGGGAATAAAAATTCCGACCGTATAGTTCTGGTGGTATAGATATCTTTGGCATCGACAATTTTTCTTTCCCGGGTACTGAAGGTTTAATGACCAACTATACGGCGGGAATAAAACTTCCTGCTATATAGTTCCGTCCGTATAGATATCGATTCCTTCGTAAAATATCTTTTCCAGGTACAAAAAGTGTGATGATCAACTATACGGCGGGGATGAAAAATCCCGGCCGTATAGCTGCGCCGCTAGGTGGAAACCCTAAATTTTTGACAGCAGACCGACTATATGGCAGGAACAAGTTGTTCCAGCCATATAGTTCCGGTCGTATAGTTGCGTCCGACCACAAAATCGCCACGGGAGGTACCTCCAGCCCCAAAACTTCAATCATTTTTCTCTCTTCTACCTCCAAGCTCTCTAAAAACCTCAAGAGATCTTCATCTCTACTCAATTTCGTTCGATTTCCTCGCACACACGTGATCTATGGTATGTTTCTCCCCCATCCTCCAATTACTTTTTGCAAATTCATCTTTGATTTGTTGTCATTATCAATCTAGGGTGAGACCTACTATGAACTATTGCCATGATTCTCTTTCCTAGATTATTACTTTGAGGGGATTCTATGCTTATTATTGTTGTATCAAAAAGTTTTATTTTTATCTTTCCTTGTTATTTTAGATGATGAACATAAGGAGCCAAACTCGTGCTCATTCCGCCGCAAGCACTTCTCGGGCTATCGCTCAAGAACGCACGGGGATACGGTTCAAGGATGAGTCCCAACGTGATCGCTTCAACAGGATCAAGAACCGAGAAGTGAAGGCAACCAAGTGGGCTTGCCCATTATATTGAGTCAACTTGGTATTTCTAATGACTTCAATTTACTTTTCAATAGGGTTGGCCTGCAAAACTTTGTATTCAATGATGTGCCTACTTATCGCTGCTAACTCTTGAATTTCTAAGTTCTTTGCAAAGCACCGTTAAAGCATGGAATGGAGAGGACATGATTTCTTTTCGAATAATGAACAACAATTATTCTCTATCACTAGATGAATGGTGCACATGGTTCATTTTTCCAAACAATAATGATAATGACTCACGCGCATCCTTTACTGGCTTAGACCCTTCCCTAGAACAATATTATAATGGAATGATCTTTAACTCTAGAGTAAGCAATAGGAAGAATATTCAACATCCCGCAGTTCACTATTTGTTTTATGTTATTGCTAACACTTTGCAGGCACGAAATGACTTCACGAGACTCAGTGAGAAGGACATCTTAGTCCTTGCAAAGGCTGCTTTCAACAACACAAACTTTTCACTCAACTTGGGCGCAATTCTTGTGTGTTACCTGGAGCACTAATTCTCCCAAAGCCAAGGACCAGTCACAGGTGGAGGTGTCATCACCATGCTTGCCATCGACCTAGGTGAGTTGCAACCAGTGTTAGGTGAGCGACATGTTGGTTTATCTACTTTAAAAGCTTATGGAATGCTCAATAGGAGAGGTGGTGTTTATTAGTTGCATATTGCTGGAACTGGGCATCTCTACTCCGCTTGTATGCCTAATGGTCTTTTCTCTATCGAGGAAGGACGTTTGCTATATGACTTGCAGGTTGAACAACACCAACCCGAGGAGGAGATTCCGGTCGAGGATGAGGACCAAGAAGAGGAGCAGCCACTAAACCGGTTCGCTCATACCATGACTTCCAAGAACTTGGAGGAACTGTGGAGAGAATGCAAAACCTCTCGTTGAACCTCCGAGAAAAAACTAGTAATTTATCAATTCAATTTGCGAACTAGAGTTACAAATTTTTCCTGCCACCATAATGATTTGAACGGCTTGCAAATGCCTAAGCTTGGGGAAGTTTCCTCATTATCTTTATTTGGCGTTAATTTGTTTTTATTTATTTCGAGGTCATGTCTTTAATTCGAGTTTATAAGCACATGTGTTGGTTTCCCCAACACTTTATCTTTAGTTATTTCTTTTTGCTTTCGAGATTTTCTAGGCGAGCTTTGCCGCCAATTTTCTATTCTTTCATTCCCTCTATTAAAAACAACAACAAAAAATTTCCATTTACATTTATTTTCCCTCTTCCTTCTTTTCTGTTATCCTTGTGGTTTTCACCCATTTGTAGGAGAGTGGTCTACTTCGAGTTTCCAAGAAGCAAATAAAAAGGGAAGAGAGAAATGGTACCAATGATGAGAGGTATGCCTTAAGACTCCCTACTTTTGAAGTTTGAGAAACCCATGGTAGTTAGTAGTTAATGATAAGATGTTATTTTTGGTGGAGTGAGTCTTTGTATTGTAATAAAAAATGCATGAGTATTTAGTTGGGTACGTTTTGTTCCAGCTCTTATAGTTAACCAAGTCTTGCCTAAAAATTTGCTAAACAATTGTAATAAGGAAAAGTATCACAATTCAAGGCTTGGGTGTTGTAGTGTTTTAGTCTTGAAGGCTTATTTCTAGAGACACTCAACATCACAGAAAATAATGATTGACTTGATAGCTCTCTTTAAAAGGATTTGTTCGATTGAATTAATGTTTAGCGGTTTTTGTGAGTGTCAACACCCGGATTTTTAATCCCAGATGTCTGCTATGTCATCCATCGAAATCCCAAGATTACCATTTTTGCGAGACATAACAAATTAGATATCACAGTACATCATCCATACAAACCATACATAAGGTCTTACACAAATAAGGATCTCATGATCCAGTCTTAATACAACAAACGGCGGAATAAATATAAAGCGTAGCTGTGGGGTCCATCTTCAGGGTCACAGGCAATGCTGACAAAGGCAGATAGTCCTAGTTATCATAGCCATCCTACTGGCCATCATCTTGGTAGTCACCTTCATAGTCTGGCCATGAGAATAGCCAGGGACAAAATCCAGGAGTACTCTTTAAGTACTCGCAAACTACCACCAACAAGAAGTATAATTCTAAGTTGAAGTACTAACTCTAAGTTTAACTATAAAGTTGAGTTTGAAACCTAAGCTGAGTTCAAAAGCAAAGGAAGATAAAATAAAGTTCTAGAATCACTTAAGTTGGGAAGCTAGTGTCATAAACACAACCCTGTTGTGGTCAAGTCAAGATTCATCATTCCTTTCATAAGTTATTTTGAAAACATCTGACAACAAAACAGTATGGCCATTCCAACTGTCCCTAACCGCGGACGCGGCTATTCGAATAGTTTGACACTCTGCAGAGGTGGTACACTTTCACCACAAGATTCGATACATCTGTCAGGGATAGCCCTGAATCATCATACTTAGTATGCAGATAATCAAACATAACCTTTCCTTTACACACCCTAGTATAAGCACCTCTCCTATGAGCATGGCCTCCCAACCATGACCATCTGTCATCTTGGGCACTGCATAGGTGGACAACATTGAGAGGTAGCCTCAGCTCAAACCTCTCCCACGAGGGAACTAATACTAATGCATATAAACTTCCGGCTAAGCCTTACCCAATTCAGGTATTGTGGTTATACGGTAAATTTGGAATGGTATCGCATCCGAATCCAACCATCAGTTTTTGTAAATGGGCTAAGTCTCATGCCTCATCATTTTCATTATCAATCATTTGTGTTTCTCAACACATGTCAAAACATCTCAATATAATGACTCATCATTCCAAGGTTTTCATAATTCATTTTCACCAAGTGTTCCCATCTAAAGTGACTCAAGTTTTTATCTACTCTAAACTACTAAGGTAAGAGTGTTCACTAAGGTGGGAAAGATGGGAATAATATCATGCCATAGAATGACATCTAAAGTTATCTAAATAGGTCAAGTTTTATACTCTTTATGCTACCTTCAAAACAAGTAAAGGACTTTGTGTAAAGTAAAGGAAGTAGAGCTTGAAATTAATACTTGGGGTAAAGAATAGTCAAACTAGTATCACCAAAGCATGCCTAAAGCATCTTTGCTAAACTATCTAGTTTAATCCTAGCTTGCTAAGCATTATACTTGCAAGTGTTAGGTTCCATTGTTAATGGAGGCTTGCCTTGGTTGGTGCAGTGGTTGAAGTTTTCTTCCTCCTCTTGGTAGAACTCCTCCTCCTCGAAAGCTTGGTCAGTAATATCGTATATAAATACATACGGAGTACACAATCACCAAACAATACTTAACTAGTCTAATTAGCACTCTAAGGCATTCATTTGATGATATATTATCATCACAAGCATCACAAGTTTTATTAACTAGTTTCATCCTTTTTATTTTAGAAAAGTAATTTCTACTCATTGGAAAATTAACAAAGATTTAATATTCACCACTTAAAATATGGGATCATGTGGACACATGTCTTCACCACATATTCTAACATGTGGGAATGTGATTTAAGGGTTGGATCATAATTACTTTGGTTTAAGTTTATTATTTAATGATTTAATGTGACTAGAAATGCCTATATAGCATTATTTTGGTACTAGTCCAAAGTCACTGCATGTAAACCTTAATATTATTACATATTCAGATAGGTATGGTTAAATGTGATTTTTGAGAGTTGGAATCAACTCAAAAGCTATCTTGGTTGATTTTATAAAAATGTTGTAAGGTGCAAATGATTCTGTTTTGTTATTTTTACTAGGAGAGATCTCTAACTCTAATTGAATTAAATCCAACGGGATTGGGTAGACCTTTTCAGTAGCTTTCTAACAAAATTGGAATCACTCCATTTTGATTTGCTAATCTCTCTGAATTGGAATTCAAACTAGGGGACATAATTAGGTTTAAACTAAAATAGAAAAATCCTAATTCAAACTAACTGGGTTGCGTGGGAACGCTAACGGGCCAGCCCAGTGACACTATGCGGCGCGGGGCTCAGCTAACAGGGGGGTTCCACCGGTCAGTGGCTGATAACGCGCGAAGCGGTACGGGGCGATGTGGGCCTTTAGATTAGAACGGGGATCAACGGCTGGGGATCGTCGTTGACGACGGACCTGTCGCCGGCGAACTCTAACCCTAGCGGCTCAGTGGGTGTGCTCAGGGGGCGTACTAGGGCTCCAGCAACGACGGCGAGGCAGGCAAACAGACTGGTAGACGACGGCGATCTCAGGGGTGGTCAAGGTAGCTCTAGGGATGGACGAAATCAACATCTTCTCCTCCTCTGCTGCGGGCTACTCCGGCCAAATTCCGGTGAGCAAGTGCTCGCGCTGCTCCGGCTAGAGGTGCAGAACGGTCAGTGAGGTGAGGGAAGGTGAGTGGTTTGCCGAATGGGGCTGGGGGTGGCCTCTATTTATAGGACGACGACGCGACCGAGAGGCATGGGCGGGCGGCTCCGGTGAGGGCTGCACAGCGTGCTAGCGGCGTGGCTCGAGGTAGGGGACGGTGGCTGGTCTCCTAGCGGTGCTCTATGGCTTAAATGCGGGCTTAGGGATGGTGGCGTTTGGTCGGGCGGTGCTGGCGCTCTGAGCGGCAGAGGCGGCGGTGTCAACGGCGAGCGGTGGCTATGGTGCGTTGGGCGGCGAACGGGCATGTCTGGCGTGCTCCTGGGGTCGTGGTGAAGCGGTGGACGCGGGCTGCGGTTGAGGGGCAGCATGTGCACGCGTGTCGGGCGCGGCGCTCTGGCGCGTGCTCGACATTGTGCAGACGCTTGGTGCGCGGCGCATTGGCGGTGGTCCACGGTCTGGCTCAGCTCAAGGAGGGGACAGAGGGTGGTGGTGAGGTGTGAGCTACTACTAGACATGGTGAGAGAGAGGGGGATGGTCTGCTGCGGCGGGACAAGGTTTGGCCGGCGGCATGGGCTCGGGTTGGCATGGCAATGCCACTAGGGGGTAGGGGATGGGGTTGCTAAGGGTCTGGTTTGATCAAAGGGGGACAAAGGGATTAAATGGACATCATTTGGGGGAAAACCCTGTTCAAAACAGTGAGCTAGTTTTAGAGTTTAAACCCTGCCTGCCATGTGTTTGTTGAAATGGCCGCAAGAAAGTTATTTTTGAATTTTGCGAAGATTTTTGCTGGGTGTGCTAGTACTAAGCTTGGGACTCTGTGGGTGCTTGGGTTTTGAAAATTGAGCTTGTTTGAGTGGTTTTTGAAATAGTGGGATCTTCCCATATGATATAGATTCAATTTTCAAATGCCAATTAAATATAGTGTTTGAAAGTTTTTGGCAGATCACAAAGTGGGCCTTGGTACATCATTATGTGTACTAGCAAGGGGTGCATAGATCCATATTTGTTTTTGTTAGGTTTTGAGTACTAGGATTAGCCAAAGTAGGCATGTTGATTAAAATGGCACAAATGACCATTCTCTTCTTTTATTCATTTTGATTTGTTTTTCTTTGGGATTTGTTTGGGAATGATTTATGTGATGTTTATTTCACCTAAGAATCATTTTACAAGCAATGGATCACGTAATCATGGCAATTCAAATCAACTCCTATTTAAATGCACACACATATGAATGCTTTAATATTTTTAATTGGAAAAAGTTTTTGTTAACCCTAATTTTGATGATTTGGATCTTAATAACCTTGGATTAAAGTTTTGGGATGTTACAAACCTCCCCCCCTTAAACAAAATCTCGTCCCGAGATTTACAAAGAAAACTAGGAACTAAAGAGATCTGGGAACTCTGTCCTAATGTAATCTTCTCGCTCCCAAGTGGCTTCGTCTTCAGTATGGTTGCTCCATTGAATCTTGAGAAACTTGATACTCCTGGTCCTGGTGGTTCTGTAAGCTTCTTCTAGGATACAGATGGACACTTCACGATATGTCAGGTCATTTTTGATCTCCATAGCTTTGTGATCGATGTTCTTGAACACTTTAGTCTTCTCTGGCACTTCCAGGCATTTGCGAAGTAACGAGATATGGAACACATTGTGGATGGCTGACATCTCTTTAGGCAGTTCCAGTTGATACGATACTTCTCCTCGACGGTTCAGAATCTTGAAGGGCCCGATATACCTGGGGGCTAACTTTCCTTTCAGACTTAATCATTGGGTTCCTTTCAATGGCGAAACCTTGAGATATACAAAATCTCCGACATTGAAAGTCAGGTCTCTCCTTCTCTTGTTAGCATAACTCTTCTGTCTGGATTGGGCGGTCTTGAGGTGCTCACGGACTTTGTGAACCTTCTCTTCGGCTTCTCGGAGAATGTCGGGTCCAAAGATCTAGCTCTCTCCTACTTGCGACCAATTCAAAGGGGTACGACACTTTCTTCCGTATAGGAATTCAAATGGTGCCATCTGCAAACTAGCTTGATAACTGTTGTTATATGAGAATTTTGCAAAAGGCAGGCAGTCTTCCCATTTTGATCCGTATTCCAACACACAAGCTCTAAGCATATCCTCTAAGATATGGTTGACTCTCTCAGTCTTTCCATCAGTTTGCGGATGATACGCGGTGCTGAAGTTCAACTTGGTGCCCAATCCTTCCTGGACTTTCTGCCAAAATCTCGAGGTAACTGGGTTCCTCGATCTGATACTATGGTCCTGGGGGTTCCATGCAGACTAACAATCCTAGCAATGTACAGCTCTGCTAGCATCGCACTCTGGTAGGTTGTCTTGACAGGGATAAAGTGGGCTACCTTGGATAGTCTATCAACTATGACCTAGATTGAGTCATTTCCCCTACTGGAAGTAGGCAAACTGGTGATAAAGTCCATTCCGACGGAATCCCATTTCCATTCCAGAATCTGCAATGGTTGCAACAGCCCTGCGGGTCTCTGATGCTCTGCAGATGTCACACTTGGCGATGTAACTTCTGGTTTCTCTCTTCATCTTGTGCCACCAAAATTGCTCTTTAAAATCTTGATACATCTTCGTTGCTCCGGGGTGGATAGAATAAAGAGTATCATGAGCTTCTTTCATGATAACTTGCTTTAGCTCCGAATCTGCTGGCACACAGATACGTCCTTTGTACCACAGAACTCCTTCTTCGTCTTCAGTGAATCCAGGTACCTTTCCTGTACCAATACGACATTTGATTCCGTCTATACTTTCATTTCCCTTTCGGGCTTCCTTGATTTGGCTGATTAATGTGGGTTGAAGTTCAATGCTGGCTAAGAATCCTTTGCTAACTAAGTCAGTTCTGAACTGCTCCAACTCCTCATACAAACTTGGCTGCTTCTCCCTGATCATGGTGTTAAGCCTACACGACAATCTGCTAAGAGCATCCGCTACCACATTGGCTTTGCCAGGGTGATAGTGAATGTCAAAGTCATAATCCTTGATTAACTCTATCCATCTCCTTTGCCTCATATTTAGCTCCTTATGAGTGAAAATATACTTCAAGCTCTTGTGATCTGAGTAAATCTCACAGCGATTACCCATCAAATAATGGCGCCATGTCTTCAATGCTAAAACCACGGCTGCTAGCTCAATATCATGGGTCGGATAGTTCTGCTCATGCTGCTTCAGTTGTCGAGACAGATAAGCGATGACTTTGCCTTCTTGCATCAACACACATCCGAGACCAATCTTGGATGCATCACAATATACATCAAACGGCTTCTTGATATCTAGCATGATCAATATTGGGGAGGATATCAATCTCTTCTTCAGCTCCTGGAAACTGGCTTCACACTTGTCTGTCCATTCAAACTTCTTGTCCTTCTTCAACAATTGGGTCATGGGTCTGGCGATGCTCGAGAATCCTTCGACGAACTTGCGGTAGTATCTCGCTAATCCGACAAATGCACGAACTTTGGTTTGAGTGGTTGGGGCTTCCCATTCTTCGACATCTTTGATCTTGGCGGGATCAACAGAGACTCCTCCGGTAGACACAATATGTCCTAGGAATCCTACTTCTTTCAGCCAAAACTCACACTTGCTGAACTTGGCATACAACCGATGCTCTCTCAGGGTTTCTAGGATGATTCTTAGATGTTTCTCATGCTCTTCTTCTGACTTGGAGTAGATAAGGATGTCGTCGATAAACACAACTACAAACTTATCTAGGAAATTCATAAAGATCTTATTCACGAGATTCATGAAATAAGCAGGGGCATTGGTTAACCCAAAAGACATAACCCTATACTCGTATAAACCATAGCGAGTAGTAAAGGCGGTATTCGGAATATCCGTTGCACGAATCTTAAGTTGGTGATAACCAGTCCTAAGATCAATCTTTGAGAATACCTGAGCTCCAGTCAACTGATCAAATAGATCCTCTATCTTTGGCAAGGGGTACTTGTTATTGATGGTGACGTCATTCAACTTTCTGTAATCTGTGCATAAACGGTTGCCTCCATCTTTCTTGTCAATGAATAACACTGGTGATCTCCATGGCGAAGCGCTTGGTTGAATCAAGCCTGTTGCCAACATAGCATCCAACTGCTTCTTCAATTCCACTAACTCTGAGGGGTTCATGCTATAGGGTCTCTAGGCTATGGGTCCGGTTCCAGGGATTAGTTCGATAATGAACTCAATATCCCTATCCGGGGGCATACGTGGCAATTCACCTGGGAATACGTCGGGGTATTCACAGACTACTCTTACTTGGTCTATGATGGGTTGGGCTAGGCTCTTGTTGCACTTGAATTGACGAGGTAAGGTTTCAGATATATGCTCTACTGTTACTCCAGAACTACTGGTCATGGTGATGGCTTTCTTAGCACAGTCTATCAGTCCTTTATGCCTTGACATCCAGTCCATACCTAGTACTACTTCCAATCCTTTGGTTCCAGGTACTATAAGGTTGGCATAAAAATCTATTCCATGTATCCTGATAGGTACAGCTTTGCAAATTTTTCTAGATTTTGTAATTGATCCGGGGATTTGAACTATCATGACATGCTTCAGGTTGGTTGGGTGAATCTTCCTAGTTCATGCAAATTCTTCGTTGACAAATGAATGTGATGCTCCCGAATCAAACAATACTCTAAAACTGAGTTGACAGAAAACATACCCAGCACTACATCTGGCGCTTCCTGGGCTTCATTGGCGTTCATGTGGAAGAGACGACCGTTACTGTTGTGAGGGTTCCCTGGGGCAAATCTTCTCCCTGGTTGAACACGACGCTGCTGTTGAGCTGGGGCATTCACATTGGCAATGGCTGCAGTCTTCTTGGGACACTCATTGGAATAGTGACCCTTCACTCCACACTCGAAACAAGTGATCTGGGACTTCTCCTTTGCTACGACGGGCACATCATTGCTGCCAGTTCTGGGTGTAGTGTTGTTGTTGTTGTTGCTCTTGGGAGGTGCATGGTTGAAATTGTTGGCGTTGCCAGAGTTGTGATTGTTTCCTCCGGACTTCACATTGCCTCCGCCACGGTTGTGGTAGCTTGGGTGAGACATTGCGGGTCGGTTGTTCCTTGGTGCATATCCTGGTGAGGGGTTGGGACAGTACTTCTGGTGACTGCTGGATCCTGATTGCTGCATCATACGACGTTTGCGGTTGTTGTTTGCCTGATTAATCTTCCCTTCCATCTGAATGGCAGAGTCGACTAGCTCTTCGAGATCCTCGAAACGGATGTTGACGAGGACAGTCTGCATCTCATCATGTAGTCCGTTCAGGAATCTCTCCTTCTTCTTCACCTCTGTGTTGATCTCATCCGGGGCATATCTTGCAAGAGACAGGAATCTGTCACAGTATTCTACCACAGTCATTCTGCCTTGCTTCAAGTCGCGAAACTCATCTCTTAGTCTGGTGACTAGACCTTGCGGCACGTGGGTGCGGCTGAACTTTGTTTTGAAAGCTTCCCATGTCATCACTTGACCATGGTTCATATTGCGGATACTAGTCCACCAAGCTCTTGCATCTCCCGCCAGATAGTGGGTGGTGAAGAGAACATTCTCGTTGTCATCAACTCCTGCAACTTCTAAGTTGTTTTCCATTATCTGCAGCCAGTCATCTGCATCTAGTGGGTTTTCAGCTTGGTTGAAGATTGGGGGATTGGTATTCTAGAAGTTTTTGAGTTTGGACCCATGGTGATCCTGGTTTCCATGGTTCTGGTTGTTGAGAGCCATCTGGGCGATCTGCTGCAATGTTGCTAAGTTAGCTTGGCGCTCTGCCCTGCTTGCTTCTCTGTCTGTGATGAGATTCTGCAAGATTTGCAGCTTTGGGTCTTGCGACGAGCTGCTCCCTCCTTGGTTTCCACGAGTCATCTGAAGATTGAGGTAGATAAAGGGGTAAGAGGGAAAGTTCTAAGGTTCATGGTTTTGGTTTTAAGCTAAAACTTTGAGTTTGACTCAAGTTTTGCAACTAACTTCATTTCATTCATGCAAACAAGCACACGATACAAACACACACCACACCACAAAGGAAAATAGATGGTTTGAAGAACCATTCTGCAAGCTACGATATAGTGGGACCGATACATCTCATGCTACGACAGTGCTCCAGTGCATCTACTCATCGTCGATGAAGTCGGAGTCCTCATCGTCAGTGTAGAAGTCCACAGCATCCTCCTCCAGAAAGTCATCATCATTGTTGAGGTAAGAATCCATGTCTCCCTGGATGTCTTCACCCTCCTCTTCTTCCTCCTTTGCTGCAAGCTGAGCTTCTTGCTCCTTGACGGTCTTCTCGAGGTCGGCCACCTTCTTGCAAAGACGGGCGATGGTGCGGTCCTTCTTCTCGCACTGGAGGCGAAGAGACTGACGATCCTTGACAAGCAGTGAGAAAGTCTGGGCCTTCTGGGTGGCAATGGCACGGTTGTGGTTGGCGACCTCCCTAGCATTGTCCAACTCCTTCTGGCGATCGTACAACAGGAAGTCAAGGTTCTCAACTTGACGCTTCAGCTCGGTGTGACTTGGCATCTCCATTAGCATTCCCATGAAGTCACGTCTTGCATAGTGAGCAAAACAGGTTCCCTGGAGTTGGTTGACACTGAGGGCACATAGACGTGCGAGAGCTTCATGCATTGCCCTGGCTAATCCGTCTAGCCAGTTGTTCTCTCTCACGGAGAATTGGATTCTCCCAGACGTTGGTGCTTCGATGCTTCCTATAAGATCAACTGTGACTAGCCACTGTAAATCTCCTCCTGGGGGTCCTGGAAGTTGAGCTCCAAGAAACTCCGGATGCGGGCGTCCCAGTAACTCAGACAGTGAATCCAGATCCCTCTCGAAAATCAACTGACCTCCGTTTCTCAACTGGTAGAACTTGCTGAACTAAGTCTCCATCTACAAGAATTAAGGATGAGGAAATTAGTGAAGTGATCAAGTGTGTCAAAGTTTTAAGTAGTAAAGTAAGAATTTGAGGACATGAATTTTTGAGAAAGAATGAAGTCCCAAGGATAAGAGAGGAAATAGTTTTTCATAAATACTCACTTTGGTTTTGAAACTAAGTTTTTGTTTGGACGTCCATTCTAACTAGGGTCTCCTATGGTCGGGATGGCTCTGATACCAACTTGTCAACACCCGGATTTTTAATTCCAGATGCCTGTTATGTCATCCATCGCAATCCAGGATTACCATTTTTGCGAGACGTAATAGATTGGATATCACAGTACATCATCCATTACAAACCATACATAAGGTCTTACACAAATAAGGATCTCATGATACAGTCTTAATACAACAATTAGCGGAATAAATATAAAGCGTAGCAGTGGGGTCCATCTTTAGGGGAACAGGCAATGCTGACGAAGGCAGATAGTCCTAGTTATCATAGCCATCCTGCTGGCCATCATCTTGGTAGTCTCCTTCATAGTCTGGCCATGAGAATAGCCAGGGACAAAAGCCATGAGTACTCTTTAAGTACTCGCAAACTACCACTAACAAGAAGTATAATTCTAAGTTGAAGTACTAACTCTAAGTTTAACTATAAAGTTGAGTTTGAAACCTAAGCTGAGTTCAGAAGCAAAGAAAGATAAAATAGAGTTCTAGAATCACTTAAGTTGGGAAGCTAGTGTCATAAACACAACCCTGTTGTGGTCAAGTCAAGATTCATCATTCCTTTCATAAGTTATTTTGAAAACATTTGACAACGAAACAGTATGGCCATTCCAACTGTCCCTAATCGCGGACGCGGCTATTCGAATAGTTTGACACTATGCAGAGGTGGTACACTTTCACGACAAGATTCGATACATCTGTCAGGGATAGCCCTGAATCATCATACTTAGTATGCAGATAATCAAACATAACCTTTCCATTACACACCCTAGTATAAGCATCTCTCCTATGAGCATGGCCTCCCAACCATGACCATCTGTCATCTTGGGCACTACATAGGTGAACAACATTGAGAGGTAGCCTCAGCTCAAACCTCTCCCGCGAGGGAACTAATACTAATGCCTATAAACTTCTGGCTAAGTCTTACCCAATTCAGGTATTGTGGTTGTACGGTAAATTTGGAATGGTATCGCATACGAATCCAACCATCAGTTTTTATAAAAGGGCTAAGGCTCATGCCTCATCATTTTCATTATCATAAACCATTTGTGTTTCTCAACACATGTCAGAACATCTCAATAGAATGACTCATCATTCCAAGCTTTTCATAATTCATTTTCACCAAGTGTTCCCATCTAAAGTGACTCAAGTTTTTATCTACTCTAAACTACTAAGTTAAGAGTGTTCACTAAGGTGGGAAAGATGGGATCAATCTCATGCCATAGAATGACATCTAAAGTTATCTAAATAGGTCAAGTTTTATACTCTTTATGCTACCTTCAAAACAAGTAAAGGACTTTGTGTAAAGTAAAGGAAGTAAAGCTTGAAATTAATACTTGGGGTAAAGAATAGTCAAAGTAGTATCACCAAAGCATGCCTAAAGCATCTTTGCTACACTATCTAGTTTAATCCTAGCTAGCTAAGCATTATACTTGCAAGTGTTAGCTTGCATTGTTAATGGTGGCTTGCCTTGGTTGGTGCAGTGGTTGAAGTTTTCTTCCTCCTCTTGGTAGAACTCCTCCTCCTCGAAAGCTTGGTCGGTACTATCGTAAAATACATACGGAGTACACAATCACCAAACAATACTTAACTAGTCTAACTAGCACTCTAAGGCATACATTTGATGATCTATTATCATCACAAGCATCACAAGTTTTATTAACTAGTTTCATCCTTTTTATTTTAGAAAAGTAATTTCTACTCATTGAAAAATTAACTAAGATTTAATATTCACCACTTAAAATATGGGATCATGTGGACACATGTCTTCACCACATATTCTAACATGTGGGAATGTGATTTAAGGGTTGGATCATAATTACTTTGGTTTAAGTTCATTATTTAATGATTTAATGTGACTAGAAATGCCTATATAGCATTATTTTGGTACTAGTCCAAAGTCACTGCATGTAAACCTTAATATTATTACATATTCAGATAGGTATGGTTAAATGTGATTTTTGAGAGTTGGAATCAACTCAAAAGCTATCTTGGTTGATTTTATAAAAATGTTGCAAGGTGCAAATGCTTCCATTTTGTTATTTTTACTAGGAGAGATCTATAACTCTAATTGAATTAAATCCAACGGACTTCGGTATATCTTTTCAGTAGCTTTCTAATAAAATTGGAATCACTCCATTTGGATTTGTAAATCTCTCTGAATTGAATTTCAAACTAGGGGACAGAACTAGGTTTAAACTAAAATAGAAAAATCCTACTTCAAACTAATTGTGTTGCGCGGGAACGCTATCGGGCCGGCCCAGTGACACTACGCGGCGCGGGGCTCAGCTGACAGGGGGTTCCACCGGTCAGAGGCTCATAACGTGCGAAGCGGTACGGGGCGATGTGGGCCGTTAGATTAGAATGGGGATCAACGACTGGGGATCATCGTCAACGACGGACCTGTCACCGACGAACTCTAACCCTAGCGGGTCGGTGGGGGTGCTCAGGGGGCGTACCAGGGCTCCAGCGATGACGGCAAGGCGGGCAAACGGACTGGTAGACGAGGCGAGCTCAGGGGTGGTCCAGGTGGCTCCAGGGGTGGACAAAATCAACGTCGCCTTCTCCTCCTCTGCTGCAGGCTACTCCGGCCAAATTCCGGCGAGCAAGTGCTCGTGGTGCTCCGGCTAGAGGTGGGGAACGGTCAGTGAGGTGACGGGAGGTGAGTGGTGTGCCGAATGGGGCTGAGGGTGGCCTCTATTTATAGGACGACGGCGCGACCGAGAGGCATGGGCGGGCGGCTCCGGCGAGGGCTACACAGCGTGCTAGCAGCGTCGCTCGAGGTAGGGGACGGTGGCTGGTCTCCTGGAGGTGCTCTATGGCTTAAATGCGGGCTTAGGGATGGTGGCGTTTGGTCGAGCGGTGCTGGCGCTCTGAGCGACAGAGGCTGCGGTGTCAACGGCGAGCGGTGGCTATGGTGCATTGGGCGGCGAACGGGCATGTCTGGCGTGCTCCTGGGGTCATGGTGAAGCGGTGGACGCGGGCTGCGGTTGAGGGGCAGCATGTGCACGCGTGTCGGGCGCGGCGCTCTGCCGCGTGCTCGGCATTGTGCAGACGCTTGGTGCGCGGCGCATTGGCGGTGGTCCACGGTCTGGCTCGGCTCAAGGAGGGGACAGAGGGTGGTGGTGAGGTGTGAGCTACTACTAGACATGGTGAGAGAGAGGGGGATGGTCTGCTGCGGCGGGACAAGGTTTGGCCGGCGGCATGGGCTCGGGTTGGCATGGCAATGCCACTAGGGGGTAGGGGATGGGGTTGCTAAGGGTCTGGTTTGATCAAAGGGGGACAAAGGGATTAAATGGAAATCATTTGGGGGCAAAACCCTGTTCAAAACAGTGAGCTAGTTTTAGAGTTTAAACCCTGCCTGCCATGTGTTTGTTGAAATGGCCGCAATAAAGTTATTTTTGAATTTTGCGAAGATTTTTGCTGGGTGTGCTAGTACTAAGCTTGGGACTCTGTGGGTGCTTGGGTTTTGAAAATTGAGCTTGTTTGAGTGGTTTTTGAAATAGTGGGATCTTCCCATATGATATAGATTCAATTTTCAAATGCCAATTAAATATAGTGTTTGCAAGTTTTTGGCAGATCACAAAGTGGGCCTTGGTACATCATTATGTGTACTAGCAAGGGGTGCAAAGATCCACATTTTTTTCTGTTAGGTTTTGAGTACTAGGAATAGCCAAAGTAGGCATGTTGATTAAAATGGCACAAATGACCATTCTCTTCTTTTATTCATTTTGATTTGTTTTTCTTTGGGATTTGTTTGGGAATGATTTAGATGATGTTTATTTCACCTAAGAATCATTTTACAAGCAATGGATCACTTAATCATGGCAATTCAAATCAACTCCTATTTAAATGCACACACATATAAATGCTTTAATATTTTTAATTGGAAAAAGTTTTTGTTAACCCTAATTTTGAAGATTTGGATCTTAATAACCTTGGATTAATGTCTTGGGATGTTACAGTGAGCATGCCAAAGTTTGACTTGTGAATCATAAGAATGATAAAGCTTTATGCGTGTCAAACTTCATGGGATGCCAACAACTCCGCTAGCCTACGAATGATCTTCATGGAGACAACTCCTAGATTTCGGCTATGAGTTGATTAAATATATGTAGCAGCAATGCTATAATGGGTAAGATTCTTGGCATTCCTGGGTAGCTGTGTTGATGATGGAGTCACTCCTTTGGCTATTATGAGTAACCATTGTATAAAAGGAATAAAAACCTTGGTGATGCCACGAGTGTCCATCACATCCCGATAAACTAATTAAAATATTTGGCATGCTCTCAATTACTTAAGAACTAAAATTCTTGAAGGACAATATTTAGAAAAGTAATGCTTGAAGAGTCTTGATTTATTTACGTGGGAGAATTGAGATACTCTAGTGTATATGTTTTTCATGACAAACTCTCACACTCTTAATTTTACATGATTATACTTTATTGTTCAAAGGCAAGCCTATGAGTTGATTACCTGACATGGAATAAGGTCTACTCATTTGAATCATCCATGTTAACAATAATTTTGATGCGCTATAAGGATGCATAAAAACCCGTATGATATGCTTGCCATTACTCTATCTATGTTTAAGTTTTTTAGATTTATAAAGTGCAGGAAACTTGAGACTACCAATCATGAGAAAGATCATTATAGCATCCCAATTGTCTAGCAATTGTAATGCTACTTGCCTAGTCTATATATTGCTACTTCCTACTTGTTATTAATTGCATCATCGTTATATCATGCTCATATCACCATGCCACATTGCATTTGAGCATCATATAAAACCATCTTCATTTGGTTCTTTTCTCTCATTATACATTTGTCTATTAATTGTATTTGCCTCTTGATATAATTTAGTTGGTTCTTGATATATGTGTATAATGCCCAAGTTGAGTTGGGGGCATCTCTTTCTAATTCTTTTCATCCCACCACTTTCCATATCAACTTCCATGTGATCCTATCCTCCTCCTACCATATACATATATGTGAGTACGTTCAATTGTTCTTGGGTTTTAATTCATGCCACCTATGTCCTTATGTTTATTTTCATCTATTCATCTATATACAAATGTTTCTTTTCCCTAAGATTTTTGGGTTTACGTGAGATGTTTTGTTTGGACTTCATACGGTAAGCAAGAATCTTGTTTTCAAACCAAACCAAAGTATCAAGCCTAAAATCATCCCTATCTTCTCACATGTGCTCTATTGAAAACCACATTTGTTTCCATGTCATATCTATCTACCAAGGTCAAGTATATGTGGCTATCTACTTTTATCCTACTAAGTTACATGTTTTTTTGGTCTATTTCTTCCCTACACCATGCCATTTTTTATCTAATCTTTCCTGAGCTAAACCCAAGAAATATTTGTTTTTCTAGTTGGGCTATCTAGCTATCTAATTCCAAGCCCCACTTCCTCTTTTTCTTATTCCACCGAAGCATTCCTAGAGAGTATTTCTAGCCATGGTCTTTTGCATGCAACAACCGACCCAAGGACCAAGCTAGCTAGCTAGATGAACTTGAACCTAATCACTCACCTCTAAATCAATCAACCAAGACAGACCTGGTGCCCAGCGCGTGTTCTATCATCTGAACCTGGTTGCACCAACCGTGTTCTAGCTGAACCCGACCTCCCCTCTTTGGTGTAGCTCCACTAGCACCGTACAACAACCAGCTGTCCCACTGTTTTTCTTCTCCCTCCCCCGCACGTGATCATCTCATGCTCTGTGCGGGACCCCTCTCTTCCTTCCGGTGCATAAAGTAGCATAGCAGCTAGCACTTCTATCCCTCCTAACCACTCCCTTCCTATCTCTTTTCCCCTATCCAAGTTGAACCAGATCGAGACGCCACCGTGGCCGTGCCCTAGCTTCCTCACCAACGCCGTCCTGAGCCAGCTCAAGCTTCGTCGTGATGCCGCCAGCAACGCTGCTTCTTCTACGTCCTCGTTCGGTACAAGGATCGTGAAGGAGAAGTCCTGGAACACGTCGCTGGTGCCGTCGCTGTCCCCGTGCACCCGACGCTCGCCGTCGCCATCAACTTCATCTCGCCACCGTCCCCCTCAACTTCCAGGTCGTCCACTTTGTCTGAGAGGACCACGGTGAGCTCCTGCATCCCCTGGACATCCCCATGCATCGTCTAGATATCTCTCACTGAAGTTCCGTTCGTCGAGCGGCGTCCGTGTGCCATGTCCGTCACCGTCATCCGAAGCCCGCTGTCGATCCTGTCAACCCCATCCTGGTCCTTTTGTTCCTAAGGGTGCGCCTCATCTAGGAGCACGTCCTCATGCTCTTCCCCATACAACACCCTCACCGGAACTGTGCCGTCGTCAACGTCGTCGCCGCTAATCCGTCCTGCGCCGGCCATTTTCCCGTCAACTTGTGAGCAACGCCATGTCGGCTATAGTGCCTCTTAGGCCCTGCTTGGTTCGTCGGATTGAAGCTGAAAAACGACCGTATTTATCTGTTCCGAAAAAAACCAGGATTGGACGAGTATTGGCACTTGGATTGCAGTTATGGTTTTCCTGCTCAGGCGTTTCCGGCCGTATACGGAGCGGAAAAGCTCACGGACCAGGGGGCGTCCGTATTTGCCGGCCGTAATTTGTTGTGTACATGGACACGGACCCGTAAACAATCACGGGCGAGAAATTAACCGGAGTTGCCAAGCGCGGCCTTAGTTGTTCTTATTCACGCGCTGTTGCAGCTTGATGTGCTAGCTTTGCAAGGCGGGAAACCCCGTTCAATTTGGTACCTGGAGCTGCTCGCAGTCGTCAACGAAAGTGTGCTCGTTTTCATCTATTTTTCTGTCGGACAAATTCAGTTAACCCTGGACGCACTTTCAGTTTCACATAACAGCAGAGCCGCCTCGTTTGTATCTCTGATTCCGAGTCCCTGCGGTTCAAGTGCGGTGCCCTCTGTTGTTTGTTGAACATCCACCGAACCAAGCATTACTGTTACTGGTAGCACCTCAGAAGTTTTGTATCAGGAGATCGAGTCTGCATCTGCACAATGTCTTCTCGCCTTTTGATGATTTTTTGCTCTGTGAAACTGTCGGCCAAATTCTTAAAACTCTGTAAATCCCAGGAATTAGGTGCAGAAAAATGGCGAGCGTCCATTCTATCAATACCATGGTCGAGCAGCACCACGTTTTGAGCTAGATGGTTTTGCATGTAGTGTTTTATTCAACTACTATGCCTCACATGACACCTTGTTTATTCTATATGCCGCTCCTATTCAAAACCGAAGCAACAACTCAGTCTGTTGGCTGCTTCATCAATGTCTGGGATGATCCAAGTACAAAATTCATAACCATGTGACAATTTTCTTCTTTTGGTCAGTCACCAGAGCCTCCCAAGATCTATCCATACATGGTGGAATTCCTTCATATCCCAAAAACTTGTCCAGTCTACTGGCTTCTGATTCTACCGCGACTGCTAGACAAGTAAAGCTCAGCTTCGACTGGAACCTATTGCTCTTAGCACCCTGAGGTTATGCTCAATTTTGCATAGTGCAGTCCCTGCGGTGCTTTGCAGAATACACCCCAAAAAGTGCTTTGCAGAATACACCCCAAAAATTCAAACTCAATTTGAAAAGTCAAATACAACTTGCAACATATTTAGAAAAAACAACCTGTAAATAAAATTGAGAAAAGTTCAAAAACCAAAGTTGTTCAATTTTGAATTCCCTACATGATTATACCCTCTATTATTTTGATGCATGTTGGAAAAATAATCGTTCTTTTCTGCCTTTTATTAAATGCTCTAATCATTATTAAATCGTGTTTTTAGCACTATTTCTAAATCTTGCAAATGTCATATGTTTTCTAATCAGAAAAATGCAAGGATTAATAATCTGACCTCCAAAATTTTTTTAACAATTAAAATTTCGAAATTATTTTAATACTATTAAATGTTTTTTTTAATAAATTCATATCATTAATTTCGTAATTCTAAAATCGAAAAATAATATGTCTAAATCGATCGGCATGATGAGCCCTTTCTAACTATGCATTCCATGATATCAATTGAAGTATGCATCATATAAATACTTCAAATTCGGAATGGTTTAAGCAAGTAAAACTTGACAAAATAATTAATAAAAGTGCTTATTTTTGTTTTCACACCTCACCCTTGCCATGCTATGTATACCATGTAATTGTGCATCATTTCATCATGATATATCTTGTTTGCTTGTTGCATATGATTTCTACGATTGTGCAATATATTTATTTCGGCCCTCGTGTGTTTAGTTTTTATCTGGATAGACACTGAGCAAGGAGAATACCAGGAGCCCCAAGAGTATTACCGGGAGCCTTCCTATTTGACAACAGAACTTCCAGGCAAGCATTGAGTCACAACTGCATTAAATTGGAATTCCAAGTACTGCATAGACTTTACTTTTAAACCCCACCGAAACTTGTACTCCATCCTATGAGCCATTACTACAGGAGTTGTTTGAGCCATGCGAGTCGTAGAATTGCATGTATAGGGTTTGTGTAAAGACCCAAACCTGGCTTGGTTTGAATCCCTGGATCGAATAGCTAGCACCCACAGTTTAAGATGTAATATCAAGATACAAAGGTCATATTACATCGCATGATCCAGAATATGAATACTTTATTACAAACCTATAGCCATAGGCTATCTTATTACAAAGCAGCAGAATACAAGTAAAGCATGGAGTCCTTCATCTTCATGTGCCACAGGCAGACATGTTGGGTGCAGACTCATAACCTCTATCATCAATCCATACTCATCAATAGAATAACCTGCAACATGATAGGTTGCAGCCACAAAGGCTCAATACTTTGAATGTATTGGCAAGTGTCACAAGTTTGTGAATATAAGTTGGACTATCACTACATGCACATTTGGCTAAGTAGATCTTAGGCTCATTTGCAGAAAGCAATATGGTTTTATCCTATGTTTGTAAAAATAGCTTTGATATTTCAATAACTTTCTGAACTCCTTGGAAAACTCCAAGTTCTTCTAATCTCTTGTTGTCACCATTAAGTTTTACTTTGAGAAATTAGAATGTGGAGATCTTCCATAGCTTCAGGCCTTAGTTGCTCAGAGTTATCCATAACCGGGGACACGGCTAAGTACTTAGAATTTAATCTTCTACAGAAGTTGTACACTTTACCCACAAGACACAATCTCGTCTTGACGCCACCAGTGGCCGCTGGATTAGTACTCACCAAGATGGAGTACCGGTAGATCGAGAATGTGACAAAGTCTTTCCATAGAAGTCCTCCCAATACATAATGCCAGCACATCTACCAGGCACCAATGCAAGGATAAACCTCCAATGCATAATTCCAGTTAACCTAAAGAGGTACCAATGCATGGGTCTTCCACTATGTAATTGACTAGGCCAGAGCCCATTTGGCATGTGGCTGTACACGAAAGCCACTGTACGAGAAATATGTTCAATCTCTAAGTTCCTGGGTGGTGTTCTCCTAGTGCACACACGAAAGAGATAGCCATAGACATGGTTCCCTTCGTTGCCACCTTATTATCAACTGAGTATCCACACTCCACCCAGGTGATTCATTGAGTCCTTGTTTTATTATATAAAACATATATTTTTTTCCAACACTTCATATAATCACAATATGGTATATTCCACCCCGAATGTATTAGCAGGGCTAAGCATGCTACAACTACAGTATTTCCACTAAGGGATATATAAAGGATATCCTAATAGGATATAGCATAGCATAGTATCATAGTAGTCCTATCATCCATACTACAAAAATCCACTAAGTGTAATGAAAAATAGTAGGACATGGATGATAGTGCCACTTGCCTTAGTAGTTGGTGGTGTTGGTACACTCTTTGCAGTAACACACTTGACAATCCACACAATCTATCAAACAAGACAAAACATGCACAAAGTCAACACTAATGGCAATACAAAAATCATGCAAAATATGCAAGCATGCAAGATGGCAATTTTATTGCACAAATTGTTATAACAAAGGTTTTGAACACTACTAAGTGTTTTCTGAACATTTTACAATTGCAAGATTAAAAATGCAACCATTTGTGCAATTGTAACAATTAGCAATAATTTCTAGCATTTGGAAAGGCTAGACTCACTAAATAATTCCCATGCTATTAGGCATAGCCAACCAAATCTATATTTTGGTCTCGCTGGACAGAGGGTTCAATTTGCAATCCATAGCAAAAAGATTCACCCAAAAATAATTTACAAAACAATTTTTATGGGTAAAATACTCCTAAAAAGGTTCTGCCTAAAACTTCTATTTTACAGAAGCTAAAGGGTGAAATAAGGCCTCAGCAGTGAAGCTCTCATTTTTTGAATCCATAGACACCAAATTTGTATTTTTCTGATTTGTGGATCAAAAGTTATTGAATTTCTAAGTTTAATACAAATCTGTCTATTTTTCTATTTAAACAAAATAGTCTGGCGACGTGGCGTGTTCTTATTGGCCGGTACCGGTTCGGGCGGATCGGCTGCTGCGGGCCGTTGGATTTTAAGTGGCAATGGGCGATCCAGATTAGCCCGTACCGTTTCGCTAAGTGATCTATCTAAGCCGCTGGATTAAGATCAGACGGTGCTCAGCGTGTCGACCACAGAATGGCGGCGTTGGCGATGGTGCGCGGCGGTGACGCGTCAGACGGGTGGTGCTCCGGTGGTTCTAGAGGGGCAGGGAGACCGTGGACTATTACCAGCGATCGCCGCGGTCGAGGTGGTCTCGGGGATGCTCGCGGTCGATGAAGGGGCGCTCAGATTTGCCGGGAATTCCTCGCCAGAGTACTTGCCGACGGCGGAGGTCACGGCCACAAGATGGTGGCGTTGATCTGGTACTCGAGCAGACACGTAAAAGGGTTAGTGGAATGCACCTGGTTTTGCACTGTCTAGCAGTGGCCAAAAAGAAGCGGCGGGAACTAAGCCCTTACCGGAAAAACCGTCGGACGGTGGCGGCAGAGGGAGTTCGCCGGACTTGGTCCGAGTCGTCGACCTGGAGCACGAGAAGGCACATGGCGCGGTTAGTAAGTGCGTTAGGACATGGCGAAGATGATAGGGCAGAGGGGAGGGCGCCTAACGGCCGGGGTTCACCAGAATTATCGCCGGGATACCGTCGGTGAGTGGCGGTCCGAACTCGTAATTGGAGAGCCTGGGGGCTCTCTGGGGGGTGGTGTCTGAGGGGAAAACGGAGAGGAGGGGTGAGGATTAAGAGGGCATCGTCGGAGTGGAGAATCATCCGCAGAAATGCTCGAATTTAGTCGAACCGAATCGACACAGAAACGGCCGGGGAGGGAGAGGGTTGTTCGTCGTTCGGTGGAAGAAGGTGAGCTGGCGAGTGACGTGGAGGTGGGGTCGATCCGTCAGCGAGGGGGTGAAGAGGGGGACGGTGAGAAACAGCGGGGGAAAGGGGAGTGCCGAGTGGGCTTAGTGGGCTAGGGTTTGGGCCGAGTTGTTGCTTCTGTTTTTTTTTCTACAGTTTTTCTTTTTCTTTTTCTGTTTTCTTAAATATCTTTTGATTTAATGATCCAATTTGATTCAAACAAATTTCTAAAAATTTGTAAAACTCAAATTAGGTTTTTAGGGCATTATAGAACACATTTACTTTCTAACTCAAATTTTTCTAACCAAATTTATTCACTTTGGTTTTAATAGCTAATATTGCCTTTATTAAATATATTCTCAAAATAATTCATATCTTTTTATCCATGGCTCCAAATTGCATGAAACCAATTTCTATTGTTTTATTATTTTCTCCTTTATCTTTTTAGCCCTCATAGGAGTTATTTTGTTTAATATAAATATGGAGTATATCCATAGTATTGTGTTGTTCTTAGTGTTAACAAATACTTAAAGTTTTAGGGTTTGAGATATTTTTCACTTCTCTTGGGTTTTTAAAATGCAACCAAGTCAAGATGCTCATGCATGCTTCATGATTTGGGATTTTAAAACATGCACACCAATTCACAAACAAAATCATTTTGTTTGGCTTGGGTTTGGAGGCATTATATTTAAATGTTCCAAAAGTTTTTGTTCCTTCTGAATTTCAAAGAACTTGGTTTTTCATTTTGTTTAAAATTTTTCACATTTCAAAATTTGGAAATTTTTGGGATGTGACAGACTACCACCCTTAAAAGGAATCTCGTCCCGAGATTCGAGAAGGCTAGAAAGAATAGGTTGGGTTTTAGGATACTTGGGTGCTACCACCCTTAAAAGGAAACTTTGTTGGGTTGCATTTGATTCACTTGGTTAAGGGTCCAAAAGATTGACATCCAAAGGTTGTTAACATTTATCATTCTTATACCACTGAATTAAGTTAGCTAAAGCTTACCTTCCACACCATCTAGTTCTTCAAGGGTTCCATACATGTTGATGTGGTTCACATGTCCTTTCTGGGTCACATTGGAATTGCTCCCATTAGAGTCTCCAACATTCTCATTCTTCTTCTTCTTCTCAGGACAGTTTGCTACAAAGTGTCCAAGTTGCTTACAATTGTAACACTGCAACTGGCTAATGTCTTTCTTGGGATCATTATGTTGATTCTGACCAAGGTTATCTCCATTGTTAGTACCATTCACATTGTTACTACCACTTCCATTATTGATGTGATGATTCTGGTGATGGTGATTATGTCCATTTCCTTCATGCTGATGTGATCCAGAATTTCCATTGTGCTTTCTGAATGAATGCATCTTCTGTGATGATCCTGAGTGATATTTGTCAAAGCTATGCTTCCTCTTCCTGTTCTCAACTTTGTCCTTCTTACTCTCTAAAATTCTAGCTTTGTCACACAGTGAATGATAAGTTGGAACATAAGCGACCGATAATTGCATGGAAAGTTCATCATTCAGTCCATCTAGGAACTTTTCCTTCCTCTTAGCATCAGTATCAGTATCATCTGGAGCATAACGTGATAGATTGTTGAATTCCTCAATATATTCAGCAATGCTGCGGTGACGTTGTTTAAGGTTGTGAAACTCCTTCTTCAGACTCATCACGCCCGAAGAGATATGATTAGTGCGAAAACCATCTTCAAATATTTCCCAAGTCACTTCTTCAATGGGGTGAGTGACTTGAAAGTTGTCCCACCACGTAGCTGCAGGGCCTTCAAGCAAGTGCGCTGCAAATCTCACTTTCTCAGCATCAGAGCATCCAACAGTCAGTAGGTCTTTGTTCACTGAACATAACCTGTCATCAGCTACCATTGGATCAGAAGTACCAGAGAACTGTGCAGGTCCCAACCTCAGAAATCTAGTGAGCATATCCAGAGGTGGTGGATTGTTGTTGTTATTGTTGTTATTCTAATTATGATTGTTGATGGTTGCCATGAATTGTGTCATCATCTGCATTAGCTGAGTCTGTGCAGTCATCATCTATTGCATCTCATTTTCATTGTTGTTGTTGTCTCCATTGTTATCATGGTCGTTGGCGCGTCTTGGAGGCATCTGTTGGTTTAATAGGGATAAGTAAGGATAGATAGACAGATAGATAGATAGATAGATAGATAGGTTTAAGGGAGTTCTAACACACTCAACCCAAAACAAACCAGTTTAATCAAAACATTCATCAAGCAACCAATCACTTAGCAACTTAACTCATTATAGAAGAAAACAACAAGTTTTCTCGAAACAAGCAACCTAGTATGGTCATACCGCATAGGTCGGCATGATCCATATGCTAACACGATATCGATAACTCGAACATGATAATTGGTAGGCAATCTAATGTCTCATCGTTCGCACTATGATAACATCAGTGGGAGCTCTCTTTCGAGTTCGGCAATCATCAGTGAAGTGTCCTATCTTCCGGCAGTGATGGCAAAACACTCCTGTCATGTCTTGAGTACTTTTTCTTGAAGTGTTGTTGTGGTTTTCTTGCACTTCCTTCTCTGGGCATTCATTGATATTGTGTCCTTCTTTCTTGCATTTGGAGCAGGTGATATGGCTAAGGTTTTCTTCTTTCTTCCCAAGAGCTTGATACATTCCATCCTTCACTTGTTCTTTCACTTGTTGCACTATGAAGTCGAGATGGCACTTGGCAGGAATGTGGTTGGTTCCTTCACATAGGTAACAAGTAACTTGAGATGTGGGGCATTCTCCAACTGGATGGTTGTGATCACAAAAGGGACATTGATCTTGATGTTCCTTAGAGGTGTGGCCTACTTCTCCACATATTTTGCAAGCTCGAGGACTTGTCCCAACTTGTATCTTGATCTCCTTGTTGGCATGATCCATCCTTAAGGTCCTTGGAGAAAGCAAAGGCTGGTCCTCTACATGTTTGAAGGAGAAGAGATTCAGTAAAGAATGATCAAGGTATACGAGAAAACCTACTAAGTATAAAATTAGTTCATTCCTAACAAGGGGTTTGTCCAATTCCTAGGGTTACGAACCTACATGCAACACAATGCTCTGATACCATCTGTAAAGACCCAAACCTGGCTTCGTTTGAATCCCTGTGATTACAGTGCTAGTCCCTGGATCGAATAGCTAGCACCCACAGTTTAAGATGTAATATCAAGATACAAAGGTCATATTACATCGCATGATCCAGAATATGAATACTTTATTACAAACCTATAGCCATAGGCTATCTTATTACAAAGCAGCAGAATACAAGTAAAGCATGGAGTCCTTCATCTTCGTGTGCCACAGGTAGACATGTTGGGTGCAGACTCATAACCTCTATCATCAATCCATACTCATCAATAGAATAACCTACAACATGATAGGTTGCAGCCACAAAGGCTCAATACTTTGAATGTATTGGCAAGTGTCACAAGTTTGTGAATATAAGTTGGACTATCACTACATGCACATTTGGCTAAGTAGATCTTAGGCTCATTTGCAGAAAGCAATATGGTTTTATCCTATGTTTGTAAAAATAGTTTTGATCTTTCAATAACTTTCTGAACTCCTTGGCAAACTCCAAGTTGTTCTAATCTCTTGTTGTCACCATTAAGTTTTACTTTGAGAAATTAGAATGTCGAGATCTTCCATAGCTTCAGGCCTTAGTTGCTCAGAGTTGTCCATAACCGGGGACACGGCTAAGTACTTAGAATTTAATCTTCTATAGAAGTTGTACACTTTACCCACAAGACACAATCTCGTCTTGACGCCACCAGTGGCCGCTGGATTAGTACTCACCAAGATGGAGTACCGGCAGATTGAGAATGTGACAAAGTCTCTCCATAGAAGTCCTCCCAATACATAATGCCAGCACATCTACCAGGCACCAATGCAAGGATAAACCGCCAATGCATAATTCCAGTTAACCTGAAGAGGTACCAATGCATGGGTCTTCCACTATGTAATTGACTAGGCCAGAGCCCATTTGGCATGTGGCTGTACACGAAAGCCACTGTACGAGAAACATGTTCAATCTCTAAGTTCCTGGGTGGTGTTCTCCTAAGGCACACACGAAAGAGATAGCCATAGACATGGTTCCCTTCGTTGCCACCTTATTCTCAACTGAGTATCCACACTCCACCCAGGTGATTCATTGAGTCCTTGTTTTATTATATAAAATATATATTTTTTTCCAACACTTCATATAATCACAATATGGTATATTCCACCCCGAATCTATTAGCAGGGCTAAGCATGCTACAACTACAGTATTTCCACTAAGGGATGTATAAAGGATATCCTAATAGGATATAGCATAGCATAGTATCATAGTAGTCCTATCATGCATACTACAAAAATCCACTAAGTGTAATGAAAAATAGTAGGACATGGATGATAGTGCCACTTGCCTTAGTAGTTGGTGGTGTTGGTACACTCTTTGCAGTAACACACTTGAAAATCCACACAATCTATCAAACAAAACAAACAAGACAAAACATGCACAAAGTCAACACTAATGGCAATACAAAAATCATGCAAAATATGCAAGCATGCAAGATGGCAATTTTATTGCACAAATTTTTATAACAAAGGTTTTGAACACTACTAAGTGTTTTCTGAACATTTTACAATTGCAAGATTACAAATGCAACCATTTGTGCAATTATAACAATTAGCAATAATTTCTAGCATTTGGAAAGGCTAGACTCACTAAATAATTCCCATGCTATTAGGCATAGCCAACCAAATCTATATTTTGGTCTCACTAGACAGAGGGTTCAATTTGCAATCCATAGCAAAAAGATTCACCCAAAAATAATTTACAAAACAATTTTTATGGGTAAAATACTCCTAAAAAGGTTCTGCCTAAAACTTCTATTTTACAGAAGCCAAAGGGTGAAATAAGGCCTCAGCAGTGAAGCTCTCATTTTTCTGAATCCATAGACACCAAATTTGTATTTTTCTGATTTGTGGATCAAAAGTTATTGAATTTCTAAGTTTAATACAAATCTGTCTATTTTTCTATCTAAATAAAATAGTCTGGCGACGTGGCGTGTTCTTATTGGCCGGTACCGGTTCGGGCGGATCGGCTGATGCGGGCCGTTGGATTTTAAGTGGCAACGGGCGATCTAGATTAGCCCGTACCGTTTCGCTAAGTGATCTATCTAAGCCGCTGGATTAAGATCAGACGGTGCTCAGCATGTCGACCACAGACTGGCAGCGCTGGCGACGGTGCGCGGCGGCGACGCGTCGGACGGGTGGTGCTCCGGTGGTTGTAGAGGGGCAGGGAGACCATGTACTATTACCAGCGATCGCCGCGGTCGAGGTGGTCTCGGGGATGCTCACAGTCGATGAAGGGGCGCTCAGATTCGCCGGGAATTCCTCGCTAGAGTACTTGCCGACGGCGGAGGTCACGGCCACGAGATGGTGGCGTCGATCTGGTACTCGAGCAGACACGTAAAAGGGTTAGGGGAATGCGCCTGGTTTTGCACTGTCTAGCAGTGGCCAAAAAGAAGCGGCGGGAACTAAGCCCTTACCGGAAAAACCGTCGGACGGTGGCGGCAGAGGGAGTTCGCCGGACTTGGTCCGAGTCGTCGACCTGGAGCACGAGAAGGCACATGGCTCGGTTAGTAAGTGCGTTAGGACATGGCCAAGATGATAGGGCAGAGGGGAGGGCGCCTAACGGCCGGGGTTCACCGGAATTGTCGTCGGGATACCGTCGGTGAGCGGCGGTCCGAGCTCGTAATTGGAGAGCCTGGGGGCTCTCTAGGGGTGGTGTCTGAGGGGAAAATGGAGAGGAGGGGGTGAGGATGAAGAGGGCGTCATCAGAGTGGAGAATCATCCGCAGAAACGCTCGAATTTAATCGAACCGAATCGACACAGAAACGGCCGGGGAGGGAGAGGGTTGTTCGTCGTTCGGTGGAAGAAGGTGAGCTGGCGAGTGACGTGGAGGTGGGGTCGAGCCATCAGCGAGGGGGTGAAGAGGGGGACGGTGAGAAACAGCGGGGGAAAGGGGAGTGCCGGGTGGGCTTAGTGGGCTAGGGTTTGGGCCGAGCTGTTGCTCTCTGTTTTTTTTCTACAGTTTTTCTTTTTCTTTTTCTGTTTTCTTAAATATCTTTTGATTTAATGATCCAATTTGAATCAAACAAATTTCTAAAAATTTATAAAACTCAAATTAGGTTTTTAGGGCATTATAGAACACATTTACTTTCTAACTCAAATTTTTCTAACCAAATTTATTCACTTTGGTTTTAATAGCTAATATTGCCTTTATTAAATATATTCTCAAAATAATTCATATCTTTTTATCCATGGCTCCAAATTGGATGAAACCAATTTCTATTATTTATTATTTTCTCCTTTATCTTTTTCGCCCTCATAGGAGTTATTTTGTTTAATATAAATATGGAGTATATCCATAGTATTGTGTTGTTCTTAGTGTTAACAAATACTTCAAATTTTAGGGTTTGAGATATTTTTCACTTCTCTTGGGTTTTTAAAATGCAACCAAGTCAAGATGCTCATGCATGCTTCATTTTTTTTAGGGTATTTTTTTATTTTTTTTTCATGCATGCTTCATGATTTGGGATTTTAAAACATGCACACCAATTCACAAACAAAATAATTTTGTTTGGCTTGGGTTTGGAGGCATTATATTTAAATGTTCCAAAAGTTTTTGTTCCTTCTGAATTTCAAAGAACTTGGTTTTTCATTTTGTTTAAAATTTTTCACATTTCAAAATTTGGAAAATTTTGGGATATGACAGTTTGTGCGAGTCTTAGGATAATGAGGTAACTAAACAAGTTAAACTGTGTAGTAATGGGATAACTAAAGAAAGAGGCATCGGTTGGCAAGAGCTGTTATTTGGTTCTTCCATGCTCACATGTGTCCCGTAGGATCCTGAGTACTTGATACCTGTTCCTTGACTATCGCACTATCCGCATGTGGGACCATGAATTCCCTTAGCCAGAGCTTGATTCATTTCTTATTTGTTGGGGCCACAAACTAGTTTGGCGCTTTATTACTATCCTGTACTTATTTCATGCTTTACTACTTTATTTACGATTGTGTGTGGAGCACATGTACTGTTTAGGAAATTGCGGAGTGTTTTCGTGGTATCGACAAGCCTAGACACACTTTTAGGTTCCCAGTCGTCTACAACCATTGGCGCAAACCTTGGGTCCGTCTCGGAGCCGGCCAACATCATTGAAGGTAGCTTAATGGGGTGGAGCCCTGAAATATTTTATGAATTTTGTGATTGCTTTGTCGTAAAGCCTCGTTGGATTTTTATTTAGTTTTTCTGAGGTTGATCGTGCATGTGTTGCTTTCTGAAAGTCGTGTCCACGGTTATGGACGACTTGGAGCACAGTTTCTCGATCATAAACAAGTATAACTAAAGTATCGTCTTTAATTTGACAAAGATATGACTAGTAGATAGTGCAACACTCATGGAATGGTTAATAGAATTGCCTACGGATGGGATGTTCTTCCGTCTTCTCGTCGGTAAGCGAGAAGGAGGGCGATCTATTTTATATTTATTGCTGTTACAACTATTGTCACTAATTAACGACCATCCGTCCATCTCTGGTTGGACGGATGTGTAGCGTGTCTGTACAGAACTTTGTAGATATTATCTTTCGCTGCAATTACGCCACCCCAGGTTGTTCCCTTTAGATGCATTAAGACTATCTGAGTACCCCTAGGGTCTCACAAAATAAATATTTGGTTTAGATAGACAGGTATACTCTCAGGAAGGCTACTGGGTCAAAGAGACCAATGATGGTGGCAATGACTATTAGTGTAGAGATTCCGAGGATGGAGATCTATGTGATCTGTGGGCGGGATGTGCTTATTTCAGAGGCATCTTATGCCAATTTGCTTCTTAATCCGTACTCAGATCTTGTTTTCCGCTTCCGCTTGATACTCTGATGTGTGATCTATGAGGATGTATCCTAAATTATTATATCTATCTAGGATATTTGGATCTTGCAGAATGGCGTTGAATATTTTTGTTTCCATTGTTTCTAGGTGGTGTGACACTGATGTCTCTTGTCAGTCATAGACATACGTACTCATTTGTGTATATCGTGGTCGCGATACCTGTCGCTTATGCTGCTTCCTCTTGTACCGATGTTCTTGAAAGTGGATAAGGTGGTAGGCCAGTACCGTGCCCTGCTCCGCTTCGACAGGCCTACACGTCGGTGGCCTTGGGCCTCTGCCGTAGAATCACTTATCCACTTTTTGTTTATCCAGGCTCGTGCTTAGAGCGTAATATCCAAGGTATTACAATCATCATCTCGTTATTTCAGTTTAAATGTTGAGTTCCTTTTTGATTTTGGTTTTCTTGCTCGAGGACGATCAAGTTTAAGCTTGGGGAGGTTGATGACTGTGAAATATATCCATCTACGTCCACATTTAAACTGGATATTAATCCTATTTTAGTTGAAATATCTCTCTAAACCTTGCCACTAATGCCTAATGATCTAAGGGGTATGCAATCCTTTCTTTCTATTTTTCCTTGCACAGATAATGATGTTTGATGATGGGAATCATAACATTAAAGTAAAAGATGAGAGATTTCCAACAACCCGAAGAAACCAGGAGTCGTGAAGTGGAGACAAGCGCTTTAACGACCAACTATACGGCGGGAATAAAATTTCGGCCGTATAGTTCCAGTCGTATAGTTGCCATCGACACCGCTAGGTCAAACAGAACAACTTTCGTGAAGGGACCCCTATATAAAGAGGCCTCGGGTGATGAGAAACAGTCTCGCCCCATGCCAACCAAAACTCCATCCACAACACCGAAGAGCCGCTAGAGGAATAGACTTAAATCTAATCTTCAAACCCTTCTCCATCACCATAGCCATATTCCACCACTTGTAATGGTAGATCTCATCTTTGATTTGCGACATTCTAAGACTATTTGCTATCAATCTCATGATTTCCACTACAATGTTTATGATTGTTGATCTCATCTCTATATGAGAGTAATTCTCCTTGGGCTAAGGGCTTCGGCCTAGCCATGTAGCTTTTGTGCATGTTATTTATCATAGATGGGATCATGTATTAATTTGTATGACATGATGATTATTGTATCCTCTCTTGCCTCAATCTAAGGACTTGTCAGGTACCCAAGACCCCGAGGATTGAGCCAGGTATAGTGAGTATGAATAATGACTAATCTGCAGGTTGGGAACCTAGTGACAGAAGGGGTAGTACGGCTGTATGTAAGGGATTTTCTTGGGATTAACGGTGACGTTACTATGCATATCACTAGTTCTCTTTTTTATATGGATGAGACTAGTAGGTTATTGCTATAAGCGGTGCGGAGGCAATAGAAATTATGGATGCACTACCCACATATAATTTATCTTGCTCTAACAATTGCATGCATACTTTATTATTATCTTTTATTCCGATTAGATGTTTTGCATAGCTACAGGTGAAACCGAACGCCCCAGGCCCTCTCTCTCCATCATCGACAACAACAAAAGATAGCAAACTCTTGGTCCAGTAAAACACAAAAGGAATTCTAAAACTCCCGAAGGTCCATTGAAGTAACTTCACTATACTTCTGCTTCCCGAGGATTTGATAAACCTAGGTCTACTAGGGAAAAAGAGCTATACTACATCCGTAATCCGGATCAAAGGTATCAGTAGCATATATAACAAACGACAAGCTAAGAAGACAAGGGATAGAGCAACGGAGTATGTCCAAGAGATAGATGACTTACATGTAACTTCTTTAGTAAACCTTCAAAATTCTCGGGGGTATTTTAGTGGTGTTTCTGTGGGGTCCCCAGGCTAATCCTCCAAGAATCCCTATTATGCACACCACCATGATCCCATGATCAGTCGGTCGTGGCACATAACTGACATGTATCAAAGTAAACATCCAATACTTACGCGGATACAAGTCATACCTTAATGCCATAATGGCTACATCATTCAATAATAGTAGAACTTCATCAAGCGTAGAGCCTGAGCCATGCCTTAAACTACAGGAAACTGACTGTGAGAACGTCCTAGCTCGAATAGTCATTAACATCACCTTCTTCCCTGCCTTACTTCTCGAATCTGACCAAGTTAATAGCCATGGACAATGCTAGTGAGTAAATTGAATGTACTCGCAAACCACCTTAAGAGACTAATAATACAAGAGGAAATGCAATAAGGTTGTGATAGTAGGAGGGCTCCAAGAGAGGTTCTTTTCTCAAATAGTTTCTCTTGCAGATATATCATCTACATCTCTTTGTAGAAAATGTTTGTAAAACATTTTGGAAACCTTTTTGAAAAGTTTTGGAAAACACTAGGACTGGGTCACTCTATTTCTTCTCATGGTCCTCAACCGACCGCACCTTCCATCTTCCGGGATCCTTCATATCACCTCACCTTCCCTGGTGTCCTTTAGGCCACCAGTGTTTGAAAACAGTTTCTTTTCCAAAATCCTTTTTGAAATCAAAACCAGCACTGCTCTACAACAACCTTCCCAACCATCCAAGACCATGGACACGGCTATTCAAATAGATTTACACTCTACAGAGGTTTTACACTTTACCCACATCATCCGGGTACCTTGCCATGATCTACACCGATCGTGGGTTGAGTAACCGGTCAAGACCTTCGGAATGCCCACTCTAGTATAAGCGCCTACCCTATGAGGGTTGTTGCCCTCAACACTGGGACGTTGGGTAGCATGGACAGACCAGAGCGCCTTACTATGCTTTTAATGAGGGGCTCATTGTAATGCATGGAGGCATGTAGACCCTTTGTTCCTTCTCTTGCGTGTGAGGTAAATTACAGGGACCCAGAGAAGGCCCATCCTCCAGGGATTTTGAATTCCCCTGTAGTCATTGTGAGACAACTTATACCAGAGCAGACAAACTTCTAGCCCAACCCCTTCCCATATAGGAGTAATGTGGTTGCACAGGTTAATTGTTCTAGCAAACTACAAAGAACAGGGCGCGTTTTCGAAAACATTGATCCACCTTTTTCCTTCAGCATCTTTTTAAAACAACTTTTGGCCTCTTGATGGAGAGAGTACAACTCAAGCTTGGGGGAGATTGAAGTTACTAATGCTCAAATGTCCCATCATGAGCTCCCCAACAATATTATTATCAATAACTTTTATGTAAGGCTTTCTCTTCATGATAAAGATTTATTGGATGCTTCTTATGCTGGATCATTCACTCGCATGGAAGAAGAAGCTAAATGGGATCTTCTGGACCGTATTCAAGATAATGCTGAAGCCTGGGAGAATGACAAAGGTAGAAAGTCAGGTATAAATTATGATTATGAATGCATTGAATCTTTTATGGGAACTGGTGACTTTCAAAATATTATCAATGCTTATGGTCTTGATTTACAAGTTAATACAAACTGTTTTAAGGCTTTTGCTTCTTATATTGAAATTCCAAAAAAGGGGTGGAGCAAGTACCATGCACCTTATAAAGATATTGTTGACTGTGTTCCTGTTGGGAGTACTGAGTATTGCACTATTGATCACATCTTACCTGAACCTTATATCGAGAAGATACCCTTCCTAGATAAGGTAAAGGATCATCCTATGATAACTAGTGTAATCACTAAAAGTGAAAAGAGAACTGTAAAACCTGATGAACAGATAAACATTGAACCTGTTGTAGAAATTGTTAAAGATCTTGTCACTAAAAGTGTAGAAGAAGGACACATAGTCTTTTGTGAGGATGCTTCTAATATTATCTAACATCCCAATAGAACTAAAAAGGCTAGTGTCCCTATGCTTTCTGCTAGAATTGGTGATCATTGCTATTATGGTTTGTGTGATATTGGTGCAAGTTCAAGTGCTATTCCTTATGAGCTTTATAAAGAAATTATGCATGAAATTAGTCCCTGCGAGTTGGAAGAGATTGATGTAGTTATTCACCTTGCTAATTGAGAAACCATCTCTCCAATTGGTATTGTGCGGGATGTAGAAGTCCTTTGTGGTAAGATTAAGTATCCGGCTGATTTTCTAGTACTTGGTTCAGCTGCTAGTAAAACTTATCCCATCGTTTTTGGTAGACCCTTCTTGAGTACTTGCAGAGCTATTATAGATTACAAGAGGGAGAAAATCTTGACTAAGTTTGATGGGGAATCTTATGAGTTTAATTTTATGAAATTTACTAAAGAACCTTGTGAAAATGAAACCCACAATGAGGATTTTCGAATTGAACAACTTGCATCTATTTCTCTTGCTCCTAACAATGCTTTGCAGCAATTTATGGAAGACCACGAAAGTGAGATCTTCATGGAAGAAAGGAATGAGATTGACAAGATTATCCGTCATCAACCCAAGATGCTTAAGCATAACTTGCATGTAGAATACTTGGGTACCACGTTGCCACCTAAAAAGGATCCGGTCTTCGATCTAAAACCTCTCCCTGACGATCTTAAATATGCTTACATTGATGATAAAAAGATATATCTTGTTATTATTAGCTCTAAACTTTCAGGGAAGGAGGAAGAAAGGTTATTGGAGGTTTTGAAGAAACATCGAGGAGCTATGGGCTATACTCTGGATGATTTAAAAGGGATTTCACCTAATATATGTCAGCATGCTATCAATATAGAACCAGATGCAAAGCCAGTAGTAGAGCACCAATGACGTTTAAATCCTAAGATGAAGGAAGTGGTAAGAAATGAGGTATTGAAACTCCTTGATGCTGGTATTATTTACCCTATTGCTGAGAGTGAATGGGTTAGTCCTGTTCATTGTGTCCCTAAAAAGGGAGGTATTACTGTTGTTCCTAATGATAATTATGAGCTTATTCCCCAAAGAATAGTAGTAGGCTATAGGATGTGCATTGATTTTAGGAAAGTCAACAAAGTTACTAAGAAAGATCATTACCCACTTCCTTTTATTGATCAAATGTTGGAAAGGTTGTCTAAAAAGACCCATTTTTGTTTTCTTGATGGTTATTCTAGTTTCTCTCAAATTGCTGTTAAACAACAAGATCAAGAAAAAACTACTTTTACTTGCACTTACGGAACCTATGCTTATAGACATATGCCTTTTGGTTTATGTAATGCTCCTGCTACTTTTCAAAGATGCATGTCTGCTATCTTTCATGGTTTTTGTGAGGAAATTGTGGAGGTGTTCATGGATGACTTCTCCGTCTATGGAACTTCTTTTGTAAATTGTCTTCACAACCTTGATAAAGTCTTGCAGAGGTGTGAAGAAACTAATATTGTTCTTAATTGGGAGAAATGCCACTTCATGGTTAATGAAGGGATTGTCCTTGGGCATAAGGTGTCCGAAAGAGGCATAGAGGTGGATAGAGATAAAGTTGAGGCAATTGAGAAAATGCCCTTCCCAAGAGACATCAAAGGTATCCGTAGTATCCTTGGTCATGCTGGTTTCTATAGAAGGTTTATTAAAGATTTTTCTAGGATATCAAAACCCCTCACTAATCTTCTTCAAAAAGATGTACCCTTTGTTTTTGATGATGATTATAAGGAAGCTTTTGAAACTCTTAAGAAGGCTTTAACTACAGCTCCTATTGTTCAACCACTTGATTGGAGTTTACCCTTTGAAAAAATGTGTGATGCTAGTGATTTTGCTGTAGGTGCTGTCCTTGGGCAACAAATTGATAAAAAGCTAAACATTATTCATTATGCTAGTAAGACTCTAGACGCTGCTCAAAGGAACTATGCTACTACTGAAAAAGAATTTCTAGCTGTCGTCTTTGCTTGTGATAAGTTTAGACCCTATATTGTAGACTCAAAAGTCACCATTCATACTGATCATGCTGCTATTAAGTACCTTTTGATGAAGAAGGACGCTAAGCCTAGGCTTATTAGATGGGTGCTGCTTTTACAAGAGTTTGATCTACATATTGTAGATAGGAAAGGTGCTGAAAACCCTGTAGCTGATAATTTATCTCGATTAGAAAATATCTTCTTTGACTCTATGCCTATTAATGATAGTTTTCCAAATGAACAATTGGCTGCGGCAGGGGTAAGCTCGCGAGGGAGCCCTTGGTACGCTGATTATGCTAACTTTATTGTCTCCAAGTATTTGCCTCCAACTTTTACAGCTCAGCAAAGAAGAAAGTTCTTTTATGATTTGAGGCATTATTTTTGGGATGACCCACACTTATATAAAGGAGTGGTTGGTATTATGCAAAAATGTGTTCCAGAATATGAACAAAAGGAGATATTGCGTAAATGTCATGGTAGTGCTTATGGAGGACATCATGTAGGAGATACAACTGCGCAAAAGGTGCTGCAATCAGGTTTCTACTGGCCTACCCTCTTTAAAGATGCAAGAAAATTTGTTTTATATTGTGATGAGTGTCAGCGTGTTGGTAATATTTCTAGACGCAATGAAATTCCTATGAACTACTCTCTAGTTATTGAACCCTTTGATTGCTGGGGATTTGACTTTATGGGTCCTTTTCCTCCCTCAAAAGGTTATACTCATATTCTTGTTGCCGTTGATTATGTTACTAAGTGGGTAGAAGCCATTCCTACGAAGAGTGCTGATGGGGAGACTTCTCTAAAAATGCTTAAGGGTGTTATCTTTCCTAGGTTTGGAGTGCCTAGGTATCTCATGACTGATGGAGGTTCTCATTTCATTCATGGTGGTTTTAGAAAGACCCTTCCTAAATATGATGTTAATCATAGAATTGCTTCAGCTTATCACCCCCAAACTAGCGGGCAAGTAGAGTTATCAAATAGAGAAATTAAATCCATCTTGCAAAAGACTATTAATAGATCTAGAGAAGACTGGGCTAAAAAGTTGAATGATGCTTTATGGGCTTATAGGACTGCCTATAAGAACCCTATGGGGATGTCTCCTTATAAAATGGTTTATGGGAAAGCGTGTCACCTACCTTTAGAATTAGAACACAAAGCTTACTGGGCAGTTAAAGAACTCAATAGAGACTGTAAGCTCGCTGGTGAGAAAAGATTAATTGACTTAAGCTCTTTAGATGAATGAAGTAGTAAAGCCTATGAGAATGCTAGGCTCTTTAAGGAAAAAGTTAAAAGATGGCATGACAAGCGAATACTTAAGAGAGAATTTCATGTTGGTGAGAAAGTTCTATTGTATAGGTCTCGTCTCAGATTTTTTGCAGGAAAGCTACTGTCAAAATGGGAAGGACCTTTCATTATTGAAGAAGTGTACCATTCAGGAGCAATAAAAATTTCTTCTTGAAAAGATAATACTACACAAGTAGTGAATGGGCAGCGACTCAAGCACTATATTACTGGAGATTCTTACAATGAAGATGTTGATGCCTTTCAAGTTATAACTCTGGAAAAATTTATCAAGGATCAAATTTAGAGACCTGCAGACTCTGTTTTTGAATAGGTAACAGTTCTGGTAAGAAAAGCTCCGCAAAAATATAATTTCATCATCTTTCTTTCTTGATTTTCTCATAATTCTAGTATTCCCTAGTTAAGATCTTTTGTGCTTCCAAGGAAGATTGCATGTTTGTCTTTATCACTTGTATGTTTTTTTGTTTCCTTGAAATCTTATACTTGCTACCCATACTTTCTAGCCAAAAACTTGTACTGAGAGGGGATTCTTCTCGTGCATCCAATCCTTAAACCAAAACCTATGCCATTTGTGTCCACCATACCTAACTATTAGCATTATTGCTATTCCAAGTAAATTCTTGTTTTTATGTACCTTCCAAATTAAACATGTTATGTGAAAATTAGTGATTAAAGCTCTCACGAAATTGATGGCACATTTTACTTTCTTGCATTTAATAAACTTGAACCATTGTCCTCACCTATGTTGCGTATATGCTTGTGATTTGTGAGTTGTGAATTAGCAGAACCATGCTGTCATGGGGAACGCTTTCAACATTGCACTGGTACTTTGTACCTAGGTGATATCATGTTCTTTTGTCTATGGATGTCGTCGGTGTGAAATGAAAGGTGAGCTTGTAAGTCCATGGAGTTATGCATGTGTGTTAGAGAAACGCCTGGCCCGCTGGTCTAATCCATGCTAACATGGTGGAAACCTGCAGCGTAACCATAACGAGTATCTATGAAGCATTCTTCTTATAAAAAAAGAGATAGAGATTGAGAAAAAGAGAAAAGAAAAAAAAGAGATATTATGAAAAGAGGAAAGAGAGAAAAAAGCACCATATTCCCATGGTAAATAAGAAGATTGCTGAGATGTTTGTTGTTTGCTTGCCTTGTCATTTTGATATGGGGATTCTTCCGTATCATCGGGCAAGGGGTACCCCGTTGGCAGTTCTCTATGATACACATGTGCTTACGATGACAAGAACTTACCGGTGACTAAACTTGAGTAGCATGAGGAGCGGCCCTCGTATTAAAGGGACATGAGATTTCTCAATTTACAACTTGTCAAGCATATCCTCATATTTGATCACTTTAACCTTAATCACCTAAAGATGCCTATGATAGGGGAAATGAGAGCTGAAAGCTAATAAGTATCATAATTTTTGGGAGCTCTTTATGAAACTTGCAATCCCTGTTTCCCTCTGCGAAGGGCCTTTCTTTTAATTTTTTAGTTGAGTCAGTAAACCTATTCCCTTCTATCTCAGCAAGTATTTTGAGTTGTTGTGTTTCATTCATTCATATGATGATTTATTCAATCATGTTTCCTATGTTCCTTGTTTTCCACATTGCTCTTATATTGGTGATTACTACTTTGAAAACTATCATTGGAAACCAGTTATTTGTGAACTCTAGCCAATTATCAACTATTCTTCGACCAAGAGCTATGTTTGCCATTACCAATTATGATTCACTTTATATATCTTTATTGTGTTTCCTTTACTTATTGCAAGTTAAGTTATATAATAGTGAGTTGTCTTCTATTATGATCTATGTATTGATGAATGTGATGCTTCTTGTCCGTGTTCTTTTATCGACTCTTCACTCCATAAACCTGATGTCATGTTTATTGAGCTCAGTTTTGCTTGGGGACAAGCGAAGTCTAAGCTCGAGGGGAGTTGATACGTCCATTTTGCATCACTATTCTATTTCATAATTTACTGTTATTCAATGATATATTTCATATTAAGAGATGATACTTATGTTATTTCATCTGTTTTTGCATGGTTGATGACTTTTGGAGCATGGACCGCTGCAGTCAGGATTCTGATGGAAAAGGTGTTGTTTGGAGGCAAAATTCGCGAAGATCAGAAAATCCGGGAAAATATTTGGAAAATCCTATTTTTCCTGAAGGTGAAGAAAGCCAGAAGGAGGAGTGGAGATGGGCCACAGGGGGGCCACACCACCCCCTGGCGCGGGCTACCCTAGGCCGCGCCACCAGGTGGTGTGGCCGCCCTGGCCCACCTCTGGCTCTCCTCTCTGGCGTATATATTCCTCCCTAAACCCTAAGACTCAGGGAGCGACCACAGAAAGATTCCGCCTCCTCTGCGGGGCGGAAAACACCGAGAGAGAAAGACCTCTCTAGCAGACAAATTTCTACCAGGGGAATTCCTTCCGAGAGAGGGGAGATCGTCGCCATCAACACCACCATCAAGCTGGACTTCATCGGGATCATCATCATCATCACCACGATCATCACCATCAGCACCATCATCTCCATCTCCATATTGCTGTAACAATTGGGTTGAATCTTGCATAGTTCGTAGGGGAAACTTTCCCGGTGTTAATTACTCTTTGTAGTTGATGCTATTGAGTGAACCGTTGAATTATTGTTTATGTTCAGATTTTTATACATCATTATTCCATCTCTGGTCATGATCCATATGATGTCTTATGAGTAGTTCATTTTGTTCTTGAGGACATGGGAGAAGTCATGCTGTTAGTAGTTGAGTTGTGTTGAGAAAGATTCAATAGTTTGATATTTAAGTTGTGGTGTACTTCTTATAGTGGTGTCATGTGAACGTCGACTACATGAAACTTCACCTATATAGGCCTAGGGGGATGCATTGTGTATTTGGCTACTAATCGTAGGGGTTGCCGGAGTGACAGAAACCTGAACCCCCGTTAGGAAACCATTGCACAAGGGACGTAAGGGTCTTAGAGTTTAAAGCTGTGGTTAGGTTTCTACCTTAATTACTTTCTTGTACTTACGGATGTTTGCAAGGGGTATAATCACAAGTATGTATTAGTCCTAGCAAGGTCGGTACTTTAGCACATGTTCACCCACACAACACTTAGCAAGCTAAAGAAGATTAATCAACTATATGAAGCGAAAGCCCTTGATAGTCTTCCCATGTGTCCTCGAGAACGTTTGGTCATCTTAAGTAATACAACCGGCTTGTCCTTTGTTGAATAAAGGATTGGGCCACTTGCTGCATTTATTCTTATTGTCTTTTGTTTACTAGTACTTTGTTTACTTGCTTTATCAAAAACCCCTAAAAATCCGTTTGCTAAGTATTTGCAGAGAATTCCTGATCCATACCACTAGCCAGCACCTTCTGCTCCTCGTTGGGTTCGACACTCTTACTTATCAAAAATACTGTGATACACCCCCTATATGTGTGGGTTATCAATATGCACTGGCCTCTTGGCTTATAAACCAAAGGATAGGGTGTATGGTGGACAATGTCCATGGGTGAGCTTGAGGGAAGGAGAGCAGCAGGGGATTGGCCCTCATGGGCGATGGATAGAGGGATGGTAGGCCTCTGGGTTGTGGCAGGGGTAGAGAGGGACATGAAAGTAGCTGCAAGTTAAAGTAATGGCAAGCTTTAGTGTTTTTCTAAGTCTCCTTCATGTACAAGGGCAAGGGACAAGGGGCAAGGTGGTGCTACAGTGGTGGTCGACCAGAGTGTGTCCTGTGCTGAGGAGATAGTAATTTGGCAAGGTTTGAATGGGTGGGAGGAGTTTTGGAAGTGATTATTGTAGTATGGTAAATTCTTCTTAATTGAAGATCCATGGATACTTCTTGGATTTTGATCTTGACCAAGTGAGATAAGAGTGTTGGGAGATGTGTAGGATCAAGATACATGTCCCAAATTTATTTGGAAATTTTTTGAGTATTTTAGATCATATTTATCTAAATTATTCCAATATTGCTAAATCTATTTTATGGAATTTATTTGAAAACTTTGAATTTGTAAAGGTGGGTTTTTGGTTTCATATAGTCTCTACTATCCTACCACACCTTGGAGATTTTTCCCAAGATTTATTGAGAAGAAAAAGTATTTAATATATTTATTTTCTTGTTTCAGCCATTTAAGAAATTGGATAAAAAGAATTATTAAAACTCTTCAAAAATATTTATTTTTGAAGTGGGAATATAGGGTATTACTTATAGGCCTCAAATGTGCCAAACATTGTCAAGGTTCTTTGGAGAAAAACACACTTTGTTTTACAGAGGGAGATTGGGAGTTTTTGCCCAATAAAGGAATTTAATTAATTTTGGGCCAAAATAATTATTGATAATATTTGGTAATTTTTTATATTCAATGTATATTATGTCCACATGTTGTATCTACCATCTGCAGCATTGGGTATTGAGAATACAACTTGATTTGGAAGAAAAGCAATGGATGAAGGATCTTGGGCATTATTATTTTTATACCCTCAAAAGCTTGTTGGGTCTTGGAGCTCAGGGCTCCATTTGTGTCATGCGATATATGGATGGATAGACAAAGTGATTTATATCACCATGGTGCAAGTAGTTGAGGTTGATCCTGACTGAGCTCTCCAAGAATTTATGCTTAGAATTGAATAAAATAAGGGTGCCAAAATAGATTATCAAGTAGCCTTCTAAACCATGTGGGTTTTAGAAGCACAAGCATCCAAATGAAACAAGTGAAGTAGGGATTGATATACCTTTATTAGTAGAACACAATAATACAAATAGTTAGTCAAAAGGATATAGTATGAAGATGTGAGCTTCTTCCAAAGTAGGCATGTTGAGAAGATTTGCAGGAATCTTTATTTTCTTGCCTACAAAGCCATCAAGAAAAAGAGGGTTAAAAGATGATATAGACAAGGGAAAGAGTGGTATTTGGTATTCCTTAGGATGGTTTACAAGATGGTTCAAGTTCATTTCCAAAAATGCAGAAGGATTGGGAATGAGGGAGACTAAAAGAAGTGATATTGCTATCAGATTTCCAGACTTGGTCATTGTTTTGGCAGAGTTGGAGATTCTAACTAGAATATGAGTGGGGATGATTTTGATAGGGTGCATTGTTCCAAATCAACATCAAATGGATTATGTTTAATTGTAGATGGAGTAGGAAGGATCCATGCTTGATATTGGTCTTTATAGACTTGGAAGCTTCTAGAAGGAATGAATTCAAAGGTGATCTAGTTAAGGGATTAGATGGTCACTTTAGTGCCTAGATGAAAGGGTAAGCTTAAGGAATTTTCTTAGGGTTTATAAACTTACTTTAGTTTGATCCTAGAGGATGAGCTCCTACGGTAGCTCATACTACTTCCTAAGCAAACAAGTGAGACAGCAGATCAAGGTAATTCATCTTCGAAGCGGCTAAACTCCTAGTAGGGTTACCATCAAGCCTAGCTTGAGGTAAAGATGGGAAATTTGAAAGGTTGAAGTTTGAATGAGGTGAGAGTGCTTGGTATCTCTATCAAGAGTAGAATTCAAAAGATTTATAGAAGGTTTTGGAAAACCTAGAGGTAAGAGTAGTTGAAAGTTCTGTCTTGAAAACATAGGGAGATTATATCCTATAGAAAGTTTTTGCCACAAAGGCATCTTGGCTCAGGTTCTAAAATGCCAGAACATTTGAGAATATGTGAAATGAGCCAGGACAGTTTTGTTGATTTTCTTTTGTCAGTATGGTTGAGCTAAGGAGTATATCATCTACTACACTTTCAGATGCATAAGCGCCTGTAAAACAACTAGAAAAAACTACATCACTAAACATGAAAAAGTTTTTGTTCCCCCTTATTTTTGCATTCTGGACAACTAATCAGGGTTGCTAAAATTGGGATGTTACAGACCTTCCCCCTTAAAGATTCAGGAGAGTAAGGTTATGGTAGTTTAAGTCGAAGTTGGTGTTATGCATCTCGAGAGTATTAACTTACGGACTTCGTCTTAGAACATGGTTACTATGTCAATAGAGATGATCTTCAATCTTCTTGAAGGCACAGAGGGTATAGCAGGTTCCAGTCCGGATTGCGACAGATGATCTTCTTTTCCTTTTGGATTCGAGGTCACGAGGGTTTAGGCTGGGCGAACTATCTCGAAAAGGAGCTTCGCGAAGTAATCTCTGAGGATAGGGCCTATCCTTTGATGTCTTTTAGGTCAGTATCCACGAGTTTTTCAATAGGGGTTGAGCACATCAGAGATGACGACTTAGAGTCAGAACTCCTGGGTTGTTTTCTGGTGGGTGGTTACTCTATTTTTGTGGGAAAGACGCAGTCTTTCCCCCTTAGGGCTACGCTTGGGTAGATCAGAGAGTTGACGTAGTCCTTCCTTCTTGGAGTCGTCGGGTGATGTTTTGAAGACTGTAGCCAACCTTTCTTCCAAAATTGGAATCTTCCGATGACGTCTGCCAGCTAGGTCCTACGAGGCTCATATACTACCATTATTCGTACTTAGCCTATCACAACAGTTGAAGTCACAAGTCCTCTCAACAGGTTAGCACTGATGGGTTAGTGATTCGGCGATCCTTCAAAGGGGTCTTCAACTGAAGTAGCCGAGGAGGATCTTCATGCAGTCTTCTTAGATATTGATTCCTCAGTCTTCTTCGAACCCTTGGGAGGATATTTTTGTCGGCTTCCATAGTCTTGTCGACTTCAGGTGTTATGGTTGCCTTGATTAGGGGCTTCTTTGGTACTGGAAGATTGCGTATGCTTCTGATGGCTATTGACGAGGTCTATCCTCTAAGGTTTTGGCGACTCTTGTGTTGATTGTGGAGAAGGACGTCGGATTTGGAAATCTTCATGAAGTATCCTCGGGTAGACAATCTTCGGGGTTTGAGTGGAAAGACGCCATCTTTTCACCTTAGATCTTCACTAAGTGTCGTTAGATTGATGACAAGTACGCCATGAGGGGGTCCTCGAGGCATGCGGAAGAGAGGGGTGTGAGACGTATGGTGTTCCGGGACGATGAGCACACAAGTTTACCCAGGTTCAAATCCGCCAGCTTTGGACGGATCCTACTCCTGCTAGCAATCCAGTAATACGGCAGAGCCAGAATATGGGTTACAAGGGTTTCTCCTATGTGAGTTGAGATTGTAGACTATTGTGGGGTGCCCTAAAGGCTGGTCCCTAGGATGGCTTATATAGATATCCGGCCTAGGGATTACAGGAGAGACCTATCTGGCTATGACTAAGAGTCGTTACAGAGTACATCTTGAACTACAAGTAACACTACAAGCCTATGTCGGTAAGTCTTCTGGGCCTTCCCGTAGTTGGACTAGCCTCCGTGTCTTCTCCCTGACTGGGCCGCCCGTGAATCAAAGCTCTAACCTGAAGTGGGCCACCCTGGTCAGTGATGCACAATGAGGATACCCGGAAAGTATATCCCCAATAGCAGCCCCTGGAAGCCTCCAAGATCCAGAGTCGGATTTCATCTTCGTCTAGCATGATCCATCTTCGGCTTGCAGAATCTTGAAGGGTTCCTAAAACTTCAAAAGAAAGGATAGGATCCGGGTCTTAAACATAAGCGAGACCTATGAGTACACCATTTGGGTTTCCAGCTTGAAATTCAAACTAAGCCGAAACTTGGTCTCTGGCGTAACCTGACATTAGTCAAGGTCAAGTCATGTCACTGACAGACATTCCTGTCAGTATGACCGTTGGTGGGTCCGCCTTTCGCGGAACCGAGGCGTTGTTTTAATGCGTGCGTGGAGATCGAGGCGGCATAATCCTCGCAAGGAGGTTACCCATCTCCTTCCATGATGTGTGGCACGATTACTATTCATCTTGCATGAATCTTGGCGCAGGTGAAGGATATAAGGGGTCAAGATCTATTCCTTCTTCCTTACCAGCGCTAGTGCTTTCTCCCTCCTCTCGATGCTCCCTATGAAAAACCTCCTCCGCCTCCCCCAAAGCCCACAGCGCCGCCCATCCTAGGTCACCAACGCCCAAAAGATGGCTGAGGCTTCGTCTTCCCACATGGAGGCGACAACGGTGACGGCCTCTACAGCAACGGAGAAGGAGAACTTCCGCATGATTTGGATCCTTTGCACCCTTGACGACGCCATACTCCATGTCGTCGAGAAGGAAGGCCTCCTCCGCGCCGGTGACTAGCAGAGAGGTTTGAGTTTTCCTCCCGTAGATTTCTTCTCTGAGGTTATAGATCACTATGGAGTGTAGCTCCACAATCTCCCCCAAACTCACTTTTAGAAATGAGCGCTTACGCATCTTTGTGTGAGGTATATCTCGGTATTAGGCCGAGTCTTGTTCTTTTCCGGTACTATTTCCATACCCGTGAAATTCCATCACTACCGCTAATCCTTACATTACTGGGACTCTTAGCTTTTCTGTTAGGAGAGAACGAGTCTATCCTACGATTAAGGCTAGTGAGTTTGTGAAGAAATGGCCATCTATGTTCTTTTATCATAAGGACAGAACGACTCCTGACAAAGCAACTGCTTTGTCGGCTTTCATTGATGGCGCCGCCACGCCCCAAGAGTCCTGGGACACAGATCCTCCGGCTCTCACTGATGATCTGCTTCTCGCTAAGAGGCGGATCAAATATTTGATGAAGCACAAGGGTCTAAAAGTATCAGACTTGATCCACTGCTGGCTGGCACGCCGGATCCAGCCTCTCCAACATCATGGTGATTGGATCATGCATTCAATCACCAAGAGTAAGACGGATTCTCTTCAGATCTGCTCCAAATGGTTGATCAAGGAGCAGATCAAGAGGAAGATTCCAGAACTTTCCTTGGATATGCATACGGCTAACGATCCTTTGACTACAGTAAGTTTTCCATCAATTACTTCGAATATGTGTTCATCTATACTTTGTTATAGCTTATTGCAATACTGAGGTAATTCTTCTTTCAGCTTGCTGACCTCCCCGAGTTAGAGCTTGCTCCTCTTGAGGGATATCCTCTTGAGCTCTCTCGGGATGATGGTGAGTTGGTTCCATTGCCAGAGACACTTACCCGAAAGTGTAAGACTCTGACTGTTTCTATCGGCACAAAGTGCCTGTTATGAATAGCTAACTTTCATCACAAGGTCTTTGTATTTTATTTCTTATTTCTTCTGTAGCGTAATGATCTTGTTATATTACTTCTTCAGAGCTAAAACAGCTCATCAAGGCAAGGGGAAAGGCGCCTCGTCGAAACCCCTGTGCTAGTCAAAGTTAAATTTGACTTCTCCTGCTGCAGCGCCTTCGACTCCTACCCTAAAGCCTTCTATAGCATCGGAGGTTACTCCATCTCCAAGTGTTGCAGAAGATCCGGCTTAGCATTCTGAGCCATCGATCCTTGGATCATAGACCGATGTCACCATGAGTGACTCGGCAACTGATAAGGGTGAACCCGCAAAGGGTAATGGTCCCTCGGTAGAGGTTTTTGCCGATAACCTTCTCAGTAATCCGGGTATTGCCAAACATGGCATTACTCGAAAAAATGGAGAAGAGATCCAGAAGCTAGCTTAGCAATGCCTAGAGATCCAGAACATCACCATCGAGGAAGAGGCACAACAAGCCGAGGACTTCAAGTTCTCTGAGCTTCTTAACCAAGTTCGTCTTCATGACGAGAAGCTAAAGGACGGCGTGGCTCCGCCACCTCCAATAATCCTGCTGAATCTCGCCGAGAATGTTACTACTAAGGTTGACATGAGTCTAAGCAAGCTTACCCATGAACAATATGCAAGTTGGAATTCCAACTCACTCTTTTACTTTATTTCATATCATATCCTCTAGCCCCCAAGCATGAAGTTGGATAGACAATCCGGATTTATGCTTTCATAGGATGCCAACAAACAAACTAGTGTAGCCCCCAAGGCTCATGCTGATATTAGTTAAAATATTAGCCCGAGTCTATAGTAGACTTCTAAATCTGGGTACTATTCTGACTTATAGAAAGTTAATGCTTATAATTAGGAATTATTAAAGAATATTTGTAATAAGCAGAGAGAGACCAGAGATCTCCATCTTGAAAATGCTCAACTGAAGATTTCCAAGGATGAGGCCGAAGGTATCCATTTCAGTCCTTATCCTTGTTCTTTTTTACTTTCATAGCCGAATTTCTTATTCGACTGTTTTCTTTTGCTTTCAGAACTGGTCAAACAGTCATGTAAAATGATTGAAGAGGCCGAGAATTTCAAAACCCTGGAGGTGGAAAACGCTATCTTACGGTGGAGCTGAATGAACTTAAGACGGATCATGAGCGCAACATTGCCAGCGTTCTTGAATCGTCTAATATGGCCACCGAGGAGCGTGGTCAAAAGATCGCAATCTAGGATAAGAAAATCTCAGATCTCAGTGATGAGTTGGCTAGGGAGAAGGACATCACCCAAGCACTCCGAGCTAAACTCCAGAGCCTTAGGGCGGAGAAAACCAAAGTTGATGATGTCATCTTCGGTATTTTTCCTTTCAACTGACTTTTCATTATTCCAACTCTAGGAGTTTGGATATATTTTTGACCTTTGCTTTATATACGCATGTCCTCTGAATTTGCTAGATTCTTCTTCCACCGAGTCTCGTACCAGCCGGCTTTCCAAAGTTGGCGACTTGCTTCACAATTTCCGCCAGTCAGTGGAGGATATTGGCGAAGTTCTTAAAGTTCCGGACATGAAAAAAATGTCCGCCTTTGAGGTGCAAGATAAGGCGAAGGAGATGCCCCAGCATATTCAGGACTGGAACATGTCCTGTGCGCGAACTGCAACACAGAATACCCTCACCATGGTTATGAGCCACCATGGAAGCATGGAAATCTAGCACGTAACCACGGGTTATTCAACTATGGATAAAGAAGGCAAGGAGCAGAACATCAAGGCCATCATGGACTCCTGCGTCGGTTATGGATGTCACGTAGCTGATTTGAACAACTACGACACTCCTTTCTTCACTCGCGTGGAAACGCCTCCTCCGCCTATCGAAGAAACAACTGAAGTTTCCAACGACAAGTGAACTGAATCCGACTTGCCTGTCTCGGAAAGATATCAAGGTGAAGGTGATGTCTATAGTGAGCCGGCAGCTCCTACCTCTCCTCCTGCATCGTAGACTACCAGAAAAAACAATGTGTATTCTGAAACAATTGGATTGTAATAAGTAGTGTAATATTTTTCCTAGTGCTAAGATTTGCAGAACTGATGCTTTTGACTTCCTTTTTAGCACTTTGGCTTTATTTTGTTGTGCCTGAAATTTTACATAAGCACTTTTTGTTTTTGTCTGTACTTATCGCTTTTTCTGGCTTTCCGCCTCATTCCTTTCATGAGCCAGCAAACCTTCAACACGGAAACTTTGCCGAGCAACGGAGCTCAATTTGTAAACTAGTTTAAACTCGGAAACAAAGTTGGCTTCGAGTACCAACAATTCACTACTCGGAAAATGCCCGCATCCGGTAATCAGATAAAGAACCCAAGTATAGACTAGAAAATTTAGACTTATATCCGAAGTTAGCATTTTTTAGAATTAGAAATCTAACCAGAACAAACATGAGCATAAAGTACTTTCAAGTATTCTGGGTTTTCAACTGTGACACGATCATTCGGAAATAAGATGGTAATATAAAACTTCTCAAAAAATCTTGAGGCAACCAACAGTTTATTTCTCATTGAACATGTACACATATATGATTACAAAGAAAGAAATTTTAAGAATAAAAGGGATGTAGCTGAGCAATATTCCACAGTCTGTCTAATTCTGCCGAGTCTATACCGCCTCCAGCTCTCTTTCTCTTCTTAGTAGCAGGTGTTTCTTTGACTGACCGCATATCAGTTAGATAGTAAGAACCATTGTGCAATACTCGGCTAACCAAAAAGTGCCCTTCCCATACTGGGGAAAGTTTGTGCTTTCTTTTCTGCACAAGCCGGAGAACCAAATCGCCCTTATTGAAAGACCGGTTTCTGACTCTCTGGCTATGATACTTGTGTCACTTCTGCTGATAGGCTGTTGATCTCTGCTAAGCAATGACACGAACTTCTTCGATTAAATTGAGATCATTTTGTCGAGAAATTTCGGCATCCTCTTTGATATACATAGAAACTCGGGGAGAAGTAAGAATTAAATCGCTAGAATAACTTCTTCTGCGCCATAGACCAAGAAAAAAGGCGTGTACCCGGTTGACATGTTCGGAGTTGTTCTTAAGCTCCATATCACAAACGGTAATTCATCTGCCCAAGCCCCCGCAGCACGACGAAGTGGTGCTTCGAGTCTTGGTTTGAGGACTTGTAGGATTAAACCATTTGCCCTTTCAACTTGTCCATTAGCTTGTGGATGTGCAACTGATGCAATGTCAAGCCAGATATTTTGTTCGTCATAGAATTCGGCAAGTTCTCCCATAGAAAAATTTCTCCTGTTCTCCATGATAATACTAAGTGGATAGCCGTATCGGATTATAACATCCTCAACAATTCTTCTAGCTGTAGCTCCATCAGAACTTGTGACCGGTTTAGCCTCAATCCATTTTGTGAACTTATCCACCATCACTAAGAGGTGTGTAAATCCACTTGGAGCCCGTTTAAATGGTCCTACCATGTCAAGCCCCCAGACCGCAAAAGGCGATGTTATAGGTATTGTTCGTAGCTGATCAGCCGGAACATGATCTTGTTTGTCATACTTTTGGCAGCCTTTGCACGTCTTGACAAGCCGTTCGACATCTGCCTTGGTTGTGAGCCAGAAAAATCTATGTCTGAAAGCCTTTGCCACTAAAGATTTGGCTACAACATGATGGCCGCATTCTCCTTCGTGGATCTCTCTTAAGATTTCCACTCCTTCTTCTGGAGATACGTAGCTCGGAAAAACCCTTGATACACTCCGCTTATAGATCTCACCATTTATTATTGTATAGGTTTTTGCTCATCGAACAATCTGCTGGCTCAGAACCTCGTCTTCGGCTAATTTTCCGTCTACCAAGAAATCTAGATAGGGTTTTGTCTAGCTGGGAATTAAAGCCAAAACTACTACTAAAGGTGAGTTGGACTTGGTCGGATATTCCTCATATCCTCCTGTAATAGAGGGAACTTTGAGGTGCTCTAAACAAGCGCCATCCGGGACACTTTTCGGTGCAGAGCCTATTCGAGATAATGTATATGCTTCCTCTTTTTCTTTTTGAGGGATGTCTTGAACTTCAAACCCTTCAAACAATTTAGATAGTTCATCCACGATAGCACTATATGCCGCCATGTGTTTATTTGCATTACAGTGATCCGACACTTGTTGAGCAACAAGATCTGAATCTCCATAACACATGAGACGTCGGCTTTCGATATCCTTAGCAATCCGGATTCCATGAAGTAGTGCTTCATATTCGGCAACGTTGTTTGTTGGCGTGAAATGTATCTGCAACACATAGAAAAGCTTATCTCCTTGTGGTGTTTTGAGAACCACGCCAGCCCTCGAGCCTCCGAGCGCCTTAGACCCGTCAAAATGCAAGGTCCAATATTCTGACTCTGGGAGGGTCATACTTTTGGTTGTCTCTGTCGAATCAGCGACAAAGTCAATGAGGATTTCGGATTTAATTGTTGTACGCGGTTTCTACTCAATGTTAAAAGTTGAAAGCTCTATTCCCCATTTTGCGACACGTCATGTGGCGTCGCTATTGTTAATTATGTCTCTCATGGGAGTTGTGATCACTACGGTAATTTGATGCTCCTGAAAGTAATCCCTTAGCTTTGTAGATGCGAAGAACACACCATAAGCCATGTTTTGATAGTGCGGATGCCACTGCTTTGATTAAGTTAGGACTTCACTGAGGTAGTAAGTCGGATGCTGCACCAGGTGTTCCTGTTTTTTCTCTAGTCTTTCCACCACCATGACAACATTGACGACCCTGTTTGTCGCAACGAGATAGAGCAACATTGGTTCGCAAGGTTCCGGTGCTGCAAGGATAGGAGCAAACGAGAGTACTGCTTTCGGGTCATGTAGTGCAGCTTCAGCTTCATCAGTCCAAACGAACTTTTTAGTCTTTTTCAGGAGCTTGTAGAGTGGTGCGGCTCTTTCACCGAGCCGGCTTACAAACCGACTGACTGCAACAATGCAGCCAGTTAGTCTTTGAACATCCTTCAGGCGAGTCAGCCTGGAAATATTGAGTATAGCCTTAATTTGTCTCGGTTCACCTCTAAGCCTCTTTGAGACACAATGAAGCCTAACAATTTTCTGGCTGGTATTCCAAAGAAGCACTTCTTCGGATTAAGCATTATATTGTGTTTTCGTAGATTAGCGAACATTTCCTCCAAGTCAGAAATTAAGGTTTCCTTCTTTTTGGACATCACCGCTATGTTGTCCACATATGCATGTACATTGCGTCCGATTGGATCATGGAGGCAACACTTCATAGTGCGTTGGTACGTAGCTCTAGCGTTTTTGAGCCCAAAGGGCATCATAACGAAACAGAAGGTTCCAAAGGGGGTTATGAATGACGTTTTGACTTTGTCTGATTCCTTCATCCGGATTTGGTGATAACCGGAATATGCATCGATAAAACATAGAAGTTTTGAGCCTACCGTAGAATCGATAACTTGATCAATTCTAGGTCGAGCGAACGGATCTTTGGGACAAGCCTTGTTCAGTAGTGTCCTTTTTAGGGACCATTACAGGATTGGCCGACCACTCAGTGTGGATGACCTCTTCTATGAATCTGGCTAACTCGAGCTGAGCTAGTTCCTTAACTATTCTTTTCACTTTTCATCACCAAAACATCATAAGGACTATTTGACGGGTTTAGCATTTGGGTGTACATTTAGAGAGTGCTCGGAAAGTTCCCTAGGTACTCTGGTCAAGTCAGATGGCAGCCATGCGAAGATTTCTTGATTTGGTTGGAGGAACTTGACGAGCACGCTTTCCTATGCGCTATCTAAACCTACAACTATCTGGGTCACCTTGGACGGGTCTGATGACCCACAAGTATAGGGGGTGTATTGCAGTATTTTCGATAAGTAAGAGTGTCGAACCCAATGAGGAGCAGAAGGTGTTGGCTAGTGGTATGGATCAGGAATTCTCTGCAAATACTTAGCAAACAGATTTTTAGGGGTTTTTGATAAAGCAAGTAAACAAAGTACGAGTAAACAAAAGACAGTAGGAATAAATGCAGCAAGTGGCCCAATCCTTTATGCAGCAAAGGACAAGCCGGTTGTATTACTTAAGATGACCAAACGTTCTTGAGCACACATGGGAAGACTGTCAAGTGCTTTCGCTTCATATAGTTGACTAATATTCTTTAGCTTTCTAAGTGTTGTGTGGGTGAACCTGTGCTAATGTACCGACCTTCCTAGGACTAATACATACTTGTGATTATACCCCTTGCAAACATCCGTAAGTACAAGAAAGTAATTAAGGTAGAAACCTAACCACAGCTTTAAACTCTAAGACCCTTACGTCCCTTGTGCAATGGTTTCCTAACGGGGGTTCAGGTTTCTGTCACTCCGGCAACCCCTACGATTAGTAGCCAAATACACAATGCATTACCCTAGGCCCATATACGTGAAATGTCATGTAGTCGACGTTCACATGACACCACTAGAAGAAGTACACCACAACTTAAATAACAAACTATTGAATCTTTCTCAACACAACTCCACTACTAACAACATGACTTCTCCCATGTCCTCAAGAACAAAACGAACTACTCACAAGACATCATATGGATCATGATCAGAGATGGAATAATGATGTATAACAATGTGAACATAAACAATAATTCAATGGTTCACTCAATAGCATCAACTACAAAGAGTAATCAACACCGGGAAAGTTTCCCCTATGAACTATGCAAGATTCAAAGCAATTATTACAGCAATATGGAGATGGTGATGAGGGTGCTGATGGTGATGATGGTGATGATGATGATGATCCCGATGAAGTCTAGCTTTATGGTGGTGTTGATGGCGATGATCTCCCCTCTCCGGGAAGGAATTCCCTCGGCAGAAATCTGTCTGCTGGAGAGATCTTTCTCTCTCGGTGTTTTCCGCCCCGCAGAGGCGGCGAAATCTTTATGTGGTCCCTCCCCGAGTCTTAGGGTTTCGGGAGGATGATATACGCCAGAGGGGAGAGCCAGAGGTGGGCCAGGGCGGCCACACCACCTGCTGGCGTGGCCTAGGGCTGCCCGCGCCAGGGGGTGGTGTGGGCCCCCTGTGGCCCATCTCCACTCCGTCTTCTGGCATCCTTAGTCTTCTGGAAAAAATAGGATTTTCCGTATATTTTCCCGGATTTTCTGATGTTCGCGAATTTTTCCTCCAAACAACACCTTTTCCATCAGAATCCTGACTGCAGTGGTCCATGCTCCAAAAATCATCAACCATGCAAAAACAGATGAAATAACATAAGTATCACCTCTCAATACGAAATATATAAATGAATAATAGTGAATTAAGACATAGAATAGTGATGCAAAATGGACGTATCAGGGTCATCATCCTTCAATGGCGTCATCTTCATCTCTTCTGATGCCTTGAACTCTGGAGTCATCTTTGTCACCTCCTTGTTTGTCACGGGTATCTCGGATGGGTCGATGGTCTTATTGATCTCCTAGTACTCCTGGGCTTGCAGTACGGCTTCAGCAAAGGCGACATTTCTGACCTTGCATTCTCGTGCTTTCTTCGAGTCTCCCCTGATGGTGATCACACCCTTGGGACCTAGAATTTTCATCATATTATAAATGTAACACGGACGAGCCATGAAAGCCTAGTAAGCCAGCCGTCCGAATATAGCATGGTATGTGCTCTTGAACGGGACCACTTCGAAGAAAAGTGCTTACGTCTGGTAGTTCTTTGGAGTTCCAAAAGTAACATCCAAAGTGATCTCTTCGAGGGAATTTTCTTGTCTTCCTGGGACAACTCCATGAAAGATCACATATTTGTGGTTTAACTTTGTTTCCGAGATCCTCATTCGACGTAGTGTTTCGATGTAAAGAATGTTGATGCTGTTTCTGCCGTCCATGAGGGTCTTGGAGAATCCATAGCCATCAATAAGTGAATTGATGACTAAGGCATACTCTCCTCGCCTATGCAATTTAGGCGGATGATCAGCATGGTCAAAGGTGATCGTCACTTCCGACCAGTCCAAGAATTGAGGGATAGCCAGAACGGTTGCATTGAGCTCGTGCAAAACTGCCATCTTGACCTTAGCGAGTTGATACCCAAGGAAAGTGACATAAGTGTCTTTGTTCGTTGGGAAGTTCTTCTTTCCATTCGACTTGGGATTTGAAGGCTCTGCTTCCTCCATGTCAGAATCTTCCTTGGTCTCTTTTTCTTTTTCGGGGTTCTTCTTTCCCTTTCTTTGCTTGGCCCTGTAGCCAGCGCATTCGTCTTTCTTTATGTCATCATTGAAACGACACTCAGCATTTGTGTGGGACGAGCCCCCGTTGGCATCTAAGTGATGCACACACGAATTGTTGGCAATGTCGGCCCAGGAGTAGGTTTTGCCAAGTTGCTGATCTCCTCTACCTTGGACTCTTGACGTCCCATGACCGCGTCCGCAGACGCCTCTGCGCCCTCGTCGTCCTCCAGACCCAAAAGCAGCGGTGACAACTGCTGTTTCCATGTTGGGCTTTTCTGCCGAGGTGTTCTTACGCTTCTGAGTTTGTTGCTTCGGCTGTTTTGCCAACTGTGGTACAACCAAGTCATTCAGTAGTCCCTCAGCTTCATTGTCGGTGTCTGCATATGTTCTCGCCATCTCTATCATCTCTCCCAGATCAGTGACCTTGTCGCACTTCAAACGGTGACATAGTAAACCAATTGGTAGTCTTGCAATGAAAGGTTCAATCGCAGTTTGATCGTTTACTCCTTCACAGAAGTTCTTGGTGTTGATCCATCGTCTGAGATAATCTCGGCAAGTTTCTCTGGCTTTCTGGGTGCAACGCTATAGGTCTCCTACTATACAGGGCCTCCAATATGTGCCTTCAAAATTCCAAAAGAACACGCTCTACATGTCATACCAGTTGTGAATGGTGTTTTCCGGAAGTTCATTGAGCCAGGATCGTGCCGTCTTCCTCAGTATAAGCAGGAGATACCGATTCGTGACCAAGCTATTTCCCCCTTTGGCGATGCAGCAAGCCTAGAAAAAATCGTGAAGCCAAGTATCTAGCCGAGCCACACCGTCGTAGGCTTGGATGTGTCTCGAGATAGAAAATCCTTCCGGGAAGTGTGTTTGTTTAATGCACGGTTCGAAGCATTTTGTACCCACATAAATATCATCAGACTCGTAGCGCCATGCCTCTCTGTTAGAGTTGATCTGGTACCTCACATCACTTGGTGACAGAGAACACTGTCTTGGTTGTTCGCTGTGGCTGCAGTGCCTTGGAGCCGGACTTCTACTTCTGCCACCACCTCCTCCACCACGACGCCCTCCTTGGCCTCCTAGAGAGTCGGTATGATGGTTTCTTCGCAGAGAGGGTGGTGCAGGTGGATTGTTTCCGGCTGAGTGCCGGCCTCCATTCGGAGCGTCATTATTCCGGTTCCAGGGAGGGTCTTGATTATGACGAGCCCCCTGCCGGCTTGACTCGGCATGGTATCCGTCATTCCTTCGTCTGTCGTTTCCCCCATTGTGGTGAGGTTCAGCCGGACGGCTTGTATGTCTAGGAGGTGGCATCCTTTGTCGGTCTTCCTCTTGATGTCGTTCTTCTTCGTCTTCCCTGCGATTATTTGACTATCGATCGGGAGGCTGCCTCGAAACCATTGATGCAACTGCGTCTTGCTTTGCGGCTAGGGCAACATTACTCCAGTCACGTGTGGCTCTGTGCTGTTGGCCTGAAGATCCGGTTCTTGAATAGTTGTGTTCCCGACTGTCAGGATGGTGATGTTGTGCCGGGTCCTATCGGGGCCTAATTTCATTCCGAGCCGGATCCAGGCAACATTGGTCGTATTTGGAGACCAGTTTTCTGCTTCTGGATTTTGTGACCTTCTGCCGTTCCAGACCCTTGGTAAGTAGCTTTACGCCCAACCGAACTTGATCTAGGTTTGGGTTGTTCGCTAGGATATCTCTAGCTGCAGAAGTGTTTCCACTGGCGTTCCATACACCATATCTCCCTTGCTATCTAGCCGAGGTTCTCCTTTGATGGCACCATCTCCCTCAAAGAGGGTCTTATGGACTTCCGGATTTTTGTTAGCCCACACTGGGCCGTTCCGGGTCTTCTAATGATGCAGGGAGTTGAACTGTCCCGCAGATGCAATGCGCTTCTTCTCTTCCATAAGGTTGTTAGCCTCATCCAGGAGTACTTGACGACGCGCTTCTAGGGCTTGGGCACTATCTTCCAATTCAGCAGGTGTAAGCCGTGCAACAATAGGGATTGGCATAGTTAACGCATCTTCGATGAGTTTATGGGCACCAGCGGTAACCACGTATCCGTCCACCGGAGTTTCCTTTGTCACGTCTGGGATTAGGGCTCCATCCAATCCTTCTTCATATTCTTCGGCAACAACTTCCTCAGCAGGAGGGTCTTTTGCCGAAGTTTTCTTCTTGTTACTCTTCTTTGCCTTCTTAGCAGCGCTGGTAGCAAAGACGGCTTTGGGTCCGTTTCCCAGAGTCAAGCTCCGATCGGTACTTTCGGACATTTGGCCATCGGGATTGTCTTCGAGATCCACGTCATCCTGCGCTTTAGGAGAGTTTTCTCTGGATCCTTCATCCATGGCTTCTCCTTCTCCAGCTTTGGAGTTGTACTCCTCTTCATATTCCGCGGAGAACTTTCAGAAATCCGTCGACATCATCGAATCATCCGAAGATGTCGGTAAGTCGGTGTTTGTTCCGATCGCCTCCAACACTGAGTCTTCATTGTTTCCAGCATCGGTAGAGCCGGATCGGGATCCAACATATCCGACAAAGTGCGACGCGTGCATCCTGAAGTAGTTGTGGCTTTCCTCGTGGGCTTCCTCGAAACGCCTGATGGTCTCGAGAATTACATCCATGCTGGCATCATGCATCATCATACGCCTCAACGTGTGCCTCAGGAAAGGTTGGTCCGTTCCGGCATTGGCAGAGCCGGAATCGGAGTTGTTGTCTTGCTCCTCCTTGATTTCGACCTTGACGGGGAAATTGATCTCGAATTCGACCTCCCTAGGGAGATCCACTCCAGATTCGACTTGCACCGCAAGATTAGCTTTAGGCACAGCTTTCTCTTCTATCTCCGTGTTAGGTGCGGGCTGGGTGGGATTAGGATTTTCCTGGATCCAGAACCCTGCCGCCTCCACGGACAAAGTGGACCCAGAAGCTTCTTCTTCCTCTATCATCATCGCTGGGGTTGGTGGGGCAGGTTCAGCGAAACCGATGTAAACATCGATCTTGCAAAAAGACATGATGGTGTAGGCAGTCATGGCCTCCCTAGTCGGAATCCAAGTCTTGTAGAGAACAATGAGAGGGACGTTGCTGGTGTAGAGGGCGCGATTGATGGTGATTGTCTCGCCGATTCCGATTCTTGCAGATTCCGCTTGGAACGTAGATCTGAAGCTCACTTGCCCCACGACGGGTGCCAACTATCATCGGATTGATGACAAGTACGCCATGAGGGGGTTCGCGAGGCGTGCGGAAGAGAGGGGTGTGAGATGTACGGTGTTCCAGGACGGTGAGCACACAAGTTTACCCAGGTTCGAATCCACCATCTTTGGACGGATCCTACTCCTACTAGCAATCCCGTAATACGGCAGAGCTGGAATATGGGTTACAAGGGTTTCGCTTGTGCGAGTTGAGATTGTAGACTATTGTGGGGTGCCCTAAAGGCTGGTCCCTAGGACGGCTTATATAGATATCCAGCCAAGGGTTTACAGGAGAGACCTATCTGGCTACGAATTAGAGTCGGTTACAGAGTACATCTTGAACTAAAAGTAACACTACAAACCTATGTCGGTAAGTCTTCTAGGCCTTCCCGTAGCCGGAATGGACTCCGTCTCTTCTCCCTGACTGGGCTGCCCATGAAGCAAAGCTCTAACCCGAAGTGGGCTACCCTGGTCAGTGAGGCACATTGAGGATACCCAGAAAGTATATCCCCAACACTAAGGGTCTTCGGGAATGAATCTGATCCTTCATCATGAAGTGCTGGCATGATACTAAGGGAAGGCTATATTTCCCTAGGACTTGGCTAGAGGTATTTGAGTGACGTCCTATTACGAGATCCTGCGTCGAGGGTGGTTTACTAACAAAGCCTTAGGAGTTAACTATGGGTAGGTTAGTGGTTAACGACACTTATTGTTTGTCTTTAGTTGAAGTAGAGACGTCCAGCTTTAGAGGAGTTGTCTTCACTTGAACTCTTTGTGTTTCTTTTGCACTATCGGAGTGGACTCGTTGCCTTCATACATCCTTTTCTTCAACATTTTGAGTATTTTGGCCTTCTGATGAGGTACTTCCTATTGGGTTGGGTAGGGTCGACTAAAATAGTTAGTATCTTTGTGGCTGTTGTAAGCTCTAATATACCTAAGGTTAGTGTAGTTAGATCCTCACTTCTTGTCTTGGTTAGCCAATCTTGTGGTTTCCTGTGGATAGTGGGGATCCTTTGGTGGTCGATTTCTGGCTTCAACAGGATTCCTTCTATGGTTAGCAGATGAGTGTTAGCTTGCAGTATTGATGACGAGTCTTGAGAAGTTAGTTTGACGAGGTAGGCCATCCTACTAGGGAGCAGTCTTCGAGTGGTTCACACTTGACGATGTCAGACTTTTGGTTCTAGCGATGCTTTTCCTCTCATCACTCCCGATGTTAGTAGGGGTTCTCGTTAGTGTTAACTAACCAGGGGTTTTTTCTAAGTTACTAGGTGGGTTATCGCTCCTTGAGTCATATTTGACTAAGGTCAAAACAATCCAGAACACACATACAAGGTGAACAGAGCGTTGGTTTCGCAATGTTCTCCACAATTAACATACATTTAAGCAACACAATATGCACTTTGGTTAGCAAACATGGCCTACTCTAGAGAGAAAGGAGTTAGCTACTCGCGATATAGGGAAATCCTATCTTAGGAACACTGATCCTAGAGATCATGTTATTGATGTCAGGGTCCCTATCTTGTGAATGAAGCCTTTGTCGTTTCATCGGATGCTTCTTGATAGTGCAGTACTTGATTTCTTCTGGTTATGGGGATTCTACGTGTAGGGCGATCTTGTAGTCTCCTTGTGTTTCCTGGTAGTTGCTTCTATTCATCTAGCCCTCATCGTCTTCATCGAATTCTAGGTCCTGGTTGTTTGGAATCTGTAGGTTTGAAATTTGGACGAGAAATAGAGGAAACCATTTTCGAAATCATTTAATTTAAGAGAGGATAAGAAGTAGAATTTTTTTAAAACTTTTGATAAAATAGTTTTCGAAAGCCGGTGTTTCCAAAATAGTTTTCTTGGCTAACGAACATGCTAACTAAGGTTATCCTATAGTCAAGATGGCTCTAATACCAAGTCTATGGGGTCCCCGGGTTAATCCTTCGAGAATCCCTGTTATGCACACCACCATGATCCCATGATCAGTGAGTCGTGGAACATAGCCGACAAGTATCAAAGTAAACATCCAATACTTAAGTGGATACAAGTCATACCTTAATGCCATAATGGTTACAACTTTCAATAATAGCAGACCTTCATCAAGCGTAGAGCCCGAGCCATTCCCTAACCGATAGGCAACTGACTGGGAGAACATCCTAGATCACATAGTCGTTAACATCACCTTCTTCTTCGCCTTACTTCTCGAATCTGACCAAGTTAATAGCCAGGGACAATGCCAGTGAGTACTTTGAATGTACTCTCACACCACCTTAAGAGACTAATAATACAAGAGGAAATGCAATATGGCTGCGATAGTAGGAGGGCTCCAAGAGAGGTTCTTTTCTCAAATAGTTTCTCTTACAGATATATCATCTACATCTCTTTGTTGAAAATGTTTGTAAAACATTTTGGAAACCTTTTTGAAAAGTTTTGGAAAACACTAGGACTGGATCACCATAATTCTTCTCATGGTCCTCAACCGACCGCACCTTCCATCTTCCATCTTCCGGGATCCTTCAGATAACGTCACCTTCCATGGTGTCCTTCAGACCACTAGTGTTTGAAAACACTTTTCTTTCCGAAATCCTTTTTGATATCAAAACCAGCACCGCTCTATAGCAACCTTCCCAACCGTCCATGACGGTTGACATGGCTATTCGAATAGATTTACACTCTGTAGAGGTTGTACACTTTACCCACACCATCTGGGTACCCTGCCCTGATCTACACCGATCATGGGTCGAGTAACTGGTCAAGACCTTCGGAATGCCCACTCCAGTATAAGTGCCTACCCTATGAGGGTTGTTCCCCTCAACACCGGGATGTCAGGGACTGTGGACCAACCGGAGCGCCTTACTACGCTTTCAATGAGGGGCTCATAGTAACGTATGGAGGCCCGTAAACCCTTTGTTCCTTCTCCTGGGTGTGAGGTACATTATAGGGACCCAGAGAAGGCCCACCTTCTAGAGATTTTGAATTCCCCTATAGTCGTTGTGAGACAACTCATACCAGAGAAGACAAACTTCTAGCCCATCCCCTTCCCATATAGGAGTAATGTGGTTCCACGGGTTAATTGTTCTAGCAAACCGCAAAGAACCGGGTGAGTTTTCAAAAAAAATGATCCACCTTTTTCCTTTAGCATCTTCTGTAAAACAAAACCCTTTTTATTTCTCAAAGATCTATTGGTAGGTCAGACTACACCAAGGTTTTTCCATAAAGCAGTTTGTAAAACTTTTTCGGGGTCTTCCCATCCTCTAGTTTTGCTTCAGCTAAAACAGGGTCCCCAAAGGGGTATGGTGTTATACACCATCTACCATACTAGGGACAAGTAGGTGTAGTCAAGGGGGTTGTACTTAATAGTACAAAAGTGTAATTTTTCCTTTGAGGGTTTTGTGAATATTTGAATTTGTGATTTTTGAGAGTTGGAAACACTTAATGGTAAATTCCCAAAGTCACTTATGTATGCAACTTGCCTTTTTAACCCGATTTATTCTATAGATCCAAACAATATGAGGCCAGGGGCAGTGGATAGGTATTAAAAATACCTTCTAGAATATATTGGAAACACCATTTTTAGAGTTGTATATTTACTGTAGGGATTTATCTTGTGAAAACACCAGATGTCAAAGAATTTAGTTCATTAAAATTTATCAGAAGCTCAAATATTTGTGGGCTCCTAGATTTTGATGGATATTAATGTACCACATTCTAGAGGGCTGGAATCAACTCAAAAAGTGCATTAGATTTACCCAGAAAATTTTCTAAAGGCATAAATGGATGGATTTTGTTATTTGTACCAAGGTAAAACCATGTTTCACCTTGAACTAAACCCAAAGCCAGATGATAGGTATTTTCCCAATTTGCCAGATAAAGTTGGAAACGTCCTGTTTGGATAAGTGGAATTCATTGTGAAAATTATTTACTGAAGATATACTATTTAGTGGATTAAATGCTAGGAAATAACAAAAAATATTTTTGGTGAGGAGCCAGTTCTACTTGTTGTACAAAACAAGTGGAAATAGGCATAAGTTTAGATCTGGCCATTTCTAATCATTTTCCTTTTTATTTAGCAATTAAACTTAACAACTATTCTAATTAGATTTGGAAAAAGAATAAACTTGAATAGAGATCTATGCCAAGTTGACACAGGAACGGGTCGTAGCACCGGATTTTGCCCACCCGGGGAGAATCTCGTGCGGGGATGGGTTCAAAGCGCGGGCAGTGGGGCCCGCCGGTCAGCGGGTGCGGTGGCCGAAGCTGTACCAGAGTATCGCGACCGTTGGATCGAGTGTCGATCAAGGGCTGATGCTTGTCGTTAACCTCTCGCCCCCTGGCGGCTCAACGAAACCATGGCTATGGGTGCAGAAGGGCAGGGGCTCACCTAGGGGCTCCTTTTACGATGGTAGAGGTGCGGAGGTGCAGCGACACGTCACAACGAGTCTGACGATGGGCAGTAGCACGTGGTTTGACACCGAGAGAAGCCTCACGTGCATGCGCCTAAGTCGAACTCCATGGAGGCTCGCCGGAGCTCGCTTTTGGGGTTGTCCTAGGAAAAAATGGAGGCACGGTGAGGTAGGTCTCGGTGAGGGTTTTTTGCTGCAGTACAAACCAGAGGGAAATGGGACAGAGAGAGGGGCATGCATCTGGATCTTGTAGAAGGCTAAGAAGGTGAGACCTTCCTTTCTAGCGATCTGCAGGGGCATGGGCTCGGTGGGGGTGTGCAGGGGAGCTACACGAGGGCGGTGTGGGGTAACTGAAGTGATAGGGAAGGTCGGGATCGACCATGCACTCCATTTCTCAAAGGAGGCCGAGAGGAGAAATCCTCCATTTCCATGGCGAGGGAGAGCTGAGGGGCGGGATCAGGAGCTCGAGGTGAGGTAGGTGAGGGTGAGGGAGTGAAATGAGAGGGCATGGGAGATATGCACTGGCCTCTTGGCTTGTAAACCAAAGGATAGGGTGTATGGTGGACAATGTCCATGGGTGAGCTTGAAGGAAGGAGGGCAGCAGGGGATTGGCTCTCATGGGCGGTGGGTAGAGGGATGGTAGGCTCTAGGTCGTGGCAGTTGCAGGTTAAAGTAATGGCATGCTTTAGTGTTTTTCTAAGTCCCCTTCATGTATAAGCACACGGGACATGGGGCAAGGTGGTGCTACAGTGATTTGCTACAGTGGTGGTTGACCAGAGTGTGTCCTGTGCTGAGGAGATAATAATATGGCAAGGTTTGAATGGGTAGGATGGGTTTTGGAAGTGATTATTGTAGTATGCTCAAATCTGCCTTAATTGAATATTAATGGATACTTCTTGGATTCTGATCTTGACCAAGTGAGATAAGACTACTGGGAGATGTGTAGGATCAAGATACATGTCCCAGATTTATTTGTAAATTTTCTGAGTATTTTAGATCATATTTATCTCACTTATTCCAATATTGTTGAATCTGTTTTCTGGAATTTATTTGAAAACTTTGAATTGAGCAAGTTGGGTTTTTGATTTGATATAGTCTCAACTATCATACCAAACCTTGGATATTTTTCCCAAGATTTATTGAGAATAAAAAGTATTTAATATATTTATTTTCTTGTTTCAGCCATTTAAGAAAATGGACAAAACGAGTTATTAAAACTCTTCAAAAATATTTATTTTTAAAGTGGGAAGATAGGGTATGACTTATAGACCTCAAATGTGCCAAACGTTGGCAAGGATCTTTGGATAAAAAACACACTTTCTTTTATAGAGGGAGATTGGGAGTTTTTGCCCAAAAAGGAATTTAATTAATTTTGGGCCAAAATAATTACTGATATTATTTGGTCAATTTTTATATTCAATGTGTATTATTTCCACATGTTGTATCTACCATATACAGCATTGGGTATTGAGAATACAACTTGATTTGGAAGAAAAGCAATGGTTGAAGGATCTTGGGCATTATTATTTTTATACCCTGAAAAGCTTGTTGGATCTTAGATCTCAGGGCTCCCTTTGTGTCATGGGATATATGGATGGATAGACAAAGTTACGTATATCACCATGGTGCAAGTAGTTGAGGTTGATCCTGATTGATCTCTCCAAGAATTTATGCTTATAATTGAATAAAATAAGGTTGCCAAAACAGATTATCAGGTAGCCTTCTAAACCATGTGGGTTTTACAAGCACAAGCATCCAAATGAAACAAGTGAAGTAGGGATTGATATACCTTTATTAGTAGAACACAATAATACAAAGAGTTAGTCAAAAGTATATAGTATGAAGATGTGAGCTTCTTCCAAAGTAGGCATGTTGAGAAGATTTGCAGGAATCTTTATTTTCTTGCCTACAAAGCCATCAAGAAAAGAGGGTTAAAAGATGATCTAGACAAGGGAAAGAGTGGGCTTTGGTATTCCTTAGGATGGTTTACAAGATGGTTCAAGTTCATTTCCAAAAATGTAGATGGATTGGGAATGAGGGAGACTCAAAGATGTGATATTGCTATCAGATTTCCAGACTTGGTCATTTTTTTGACAGAGTTGGAGATTTTGACTAGAATATGAGTGGGGATGATTTTGAGAGGGTGCAAGGTTCAAATCATCATCAAATGGATGATGTCTAAGTGTATATGGAGTAGGAAGGATCCATGCTTGATATTGGTGTTTATAGACTTAGAGGCTTCTAGAAGGAATGAATTCAAAGGTGATCTAGTGAAGGGATTAGATGGTCACTTTAGTGGCCAGATGAAAGGGTAAGCTTAGGGAATTCGCTTAGGGTTTATAAACTTACTTTAGTTTGATACTAAAGGATGAGATCCTAGGGTATCTCATACTACTTCCTAAGTAAACAAGTGAGACAACAGATAAAGGTAATTCATCAGAAAGTAGATCAAGGAAATTCATCTTCCAAGCAGTTAAACTTCTAGTAGGGTTACCATCAAGCCTAGCTTGAGGTAAAGATTGGATTTTTGAAAGTTTGGTGTTTGAATGAGGCGAGAGTCCTTGGTATCTCTACCAAAAGTAGAATTCAAAAGATTCATAAAAGGTTTTGGAAAACCTAGAGGTAAGAGTAGTTGAAAGTTCTGTCTTGAAAACAAAGGGAGATTATACCCTATACATCTCCATGGTCTGGTAAATAGAAGTTCACAAATAGTTTTTGCTACAAAGGCATCTTGGCTCAGGTTTTGAAATTCCATAAAATTTGAGAATATGTAAAATGAGCCAGGGGAAATTTGATGAATTTCTTTTGTCAACTAGGTTGAGGTAAGGAGTATATCATCTACTACACTTTCAGATGCATAAGCGCCTATAAACAACTAGCAAACACTACATCACTAAACATGAAAAAGTTTTATTCCCATTGATTTTTGCATTCTGGACAACTAATTAGGGTTGCTGAAATTGGGATGTTACAGTTTCCATGAAGGCAAGATGGGAATATCATTCCCCACGAAAACACATGTGATCGATGCTATATAAGCAGATTCATGTGGATCTAGTGGCCTTCTGAATCCTGCTATGGATGTGATCGGAAGTCTTGATTTAGTTAGTTTAAGCATATGTTCAAGATTGTTTCCCATCGTCGGCCCCTTTGTTAATCTTCATCGTGGTGCAACTAAAAATATTACATCAAAATATAAATGTATACATATTACATATAAAACGGCATTCTACAACTAGTCTCTGAATAAATAACAAAATTGGTGTCACGCTCCTTTGCAAGGGAGTACATGTCTTTGTTAGTACAAAAGATCGTTGGGAGATCATTACTATGGGGGCCCCGGATTAATCCTCCGAGAATCCCTGTTATGCATACACCACGATACCATGATCAGTCTATCGTGGCACATAACCGACAAGTATAAAAGTAACCATCTAATACTTAAATGGATACAAGTCATACTTCAATTGCCATTATGGTTACATATAACATCATCAGTAGAACTTTATGAAGTGTAGAGCCTGAGCCATGCCTTAACCTACAGGCAGCTAACTAGGAGAATGTCCTAGCTTGCATAGTCATCATCGTCACCTTCTCCATGTACTTCTCGAATCTGACCAAGTTAATAGCTAGGTACAATGCCAATGACTACTTTGAATGTACTTGTAAACCACCTTAAGAGAATAATAATAATAAGAGGATATGCAATATGGCTATGGTAGTCGGAGGGCTCCAAGAGAGGTTCTTTTCTGAACTAGTTTCTCTTGTTGATATAGCCTTTACATATCTTTGTTGAAAACTTTTGTAAAACATTTTGGAAACCTTTTTGGAAAGTTTTGGAAAACACTAGGATTGGGTCACCCATTTGTTCCTCCTTCCGGTCATCCCATGACCAACTCCTTTCCTTTTGTTTCCAACCATCCCGTGGTCCAAACATTTCCAAAGCCCTTGGTTTTTCAAAATCCTTTTTGAAATCAAAACTAGCACCACTCTACAATAGTTTGTCCAACCCGTCCATAACCGCAGAGGTTGTACACTTTACCCACACCATCCGGGTACCCTGCCCTGATCCCCTATGGATCACAGGTCGAGTACCGGTCAAGACCCTTAGGATGCCCACTCTAGTACAAGTGCCTACCCTATGAGTCGTTCGCCTCAACACCGGGACCTAGGGTATCGAGGATCAACCGGAGTTCCTTTTTCACTAAACAAAGTGTGCGCTTTCAATGAGAGGCTCATAGTAACGCCTGGCGGCCCGCAGACCGTTCGTTTCTTCTCCAGATCGATGCTTCGCATGGACCCTTACAGGAGAATACCCAACCTCTAGAGATTGAAATCTTCTGTAGTAGTTGCAAGGAAACCTATACTACAGTAAGCAAACTTCGAGTCCAGCCCCTTTCCATATAAGAGTAATGTGGTTGCACGAGTTAAGTTGTTATAGCTAAAGCTGTAAAGAACCAGGTGTGTTTTTGAAAACATTTTTCCTCCTCTTTCCTTCAGCATCCTTTGTAAAACAAAAACCTTTTTGTTTTGTCAAACTTCTCTTCGTAGGTCAAACCTCACCAAGGTTTTACCATAAAACATTTTTATAAACTTTTCCGGGGTCTTCCCATCTCATAGTTTTGCTTCAGCTAAAACAGGGTCTCCAAGGGGGTATGGTGTTGTACACCATCTACCGTACTAGGGGCAAGTAGGTGTCATCAAGGGAGTTCTACTTTGTAGTACAATTGTGTAATGGGTTGGAAGAGCCAAGCCACTACCAGATATAGATCATCATATAATAAAACAATGAAGTTTTCATAAACAATAGGTAAAACACATGCATAAATAAAACCATAGGATAAGGCTTATGAGCAAGAAGGTGACTTGACTGTGATCAGCAATATGGCAATATTTCCCTGAACTTCTTCTTAAAATAGCATAATAACCAAGAATAACCATCTTCTTTGGGTCTTCGATATAATCACAACTATCGTCATCAAAGGGAATACATGCAAGCAAGCACTTGCCACAATCAACACAAGGCATACAAGCATCAATACAATATAGCAAGAAAACATACAACACATTATTTACTTCAGTAGGTTTTGAGGGATTGAGTTCATAGCATTTGGATATGCTTTAACTCTATTTGGGGAATTTGTTTTATGAATTACTTGTCAAATACCACCTAAAGAAGGGGTTTTGAACTAAGGTTTGGGTCTATAAGATATCAATGTACAAAAATGATATAAACAGATTGATATTGAAATAAAAACCCAATAAAAGTGGTTTCATGATTTTATCACTTTTCTTTAATTAGCTATGAATTTTCTAGTGAAATAAACCCTAGTTTTAGAGAGTAATTCACCAGAAAAGATCTGTAGTTCAAATAAATTTGTTCTCAGAGAGTTTTGTATATACTTGAGTTTGTGATTTTTTGAGAGTTCGAATCACCTCAAGATAATTACCAGAATGCCCTTGGGAAATTCCCAAAGTTAGTTCTGAAAGTAATTTGTCTTTTTCCCTATATTTATTCTATAGAAGTTTTTAATACGAGACAAAGGGCATTAGGTAGGTACTTCAAATACCTTTCTGTATAAATTGGAGTTATCATTTTAGGAGTTGTAGATCTATAGAGGTTATTTATTTGGTGGAAAACCCTACCTAGAGTGTTTTAATTCACCAAAATTCACTAGAGAATCAATAAATATTTATCTCCTGGTTTTGGTTAGGTTTTGGATAGGTGCTATAGTCCGCCTAAGGAATTTTTTAAAGGCATAACTCGATGGAATTTGTTATTTTATGAATGTAAAACCATGGTTCAACTTGGAGAGAGCCAAAGGCCAGATGATAGGGATTTCAAATACTTCTAAGTAGAAAGTTGGTTCAGCCTATTTGGATCTAGGGAACTCTCTGAAATAATTATCTAGTGGAATGGACACATTATTTTATTGTAATTATTAAGGAAGATATAGATATTGTTTTGGTGCGAACTTTGTTCTTCATGTTGAGTAAAACACATGAGAACATTGAAGGGTTCCATAGCAGAAAACAAAAAATTTCTATCTACTCGAACACTAATACCAGGATCTATACTATGTAGACATAAGTAACGGAGAAGGGATACGGTATTCATACCTTTGAAGACCAAGGCATGCCTTACGCAAGAAGGCATATATTGATGAAGACGAGTAGCACCCCAAGTGTGGTGCCTCCGAAGTTCGTCACACGTCCGGTGTATGAGACGTCAACCGGACTCCGATCTAGCCGAGCAGCGGAAGAAGTAGATGCCGGATCGCAGATCACACGACGGTGGTGTGAATGTGGAGAACTCACCCACGAGGTCCTCCCCAATATTATAGAGAAGTCCTCAATGGATGAGAGAGAGCGAATGAGAGGGAACGGGGTGATTCCAAAGGGGGAGGGGAGACCCCTATATATAGTGGGAGGGGGGCGCACCACCCAGGGGCCAGGCGGTGTGGGACTAAACCCCACACCCGCCGGCCACCTATGGGCAACTGCTGGCCCTAGGTGGGCCCCATTGGGGCGGCCCACGAAGCCTAGGTCGGCTGGCCCCCACTCCCTAGGCGCCATGCCCTATTGGGCCTCCCTTCGGGTGAGGCCCATTCGCATTAAGATGCTTTTAATAATAAAATAAAAAATATATTTAATATTAATTCTCCAATTAACATTCAAATACACATATTATATTATTCCTTTACTCTGGAACACCTTCCGGACCCCTTCCGATCTCCATAGGATGTTATCCGGAACTATTCCGGTTTCTCTTTCTCTATTTCTCCTACGATACCTCATCTACCCTAAGCGTCTCTACCCTTAAGCGTGACATCCTTCGGTTCTTTAACACTCCAGGCATGATTGAGACTACTCTCACATCAATGGTCAACAGAGGGACCTGGATGGCCATGTGACCCCCATGCGTTTCACGAATATAATCGCTCGAACCATGAGATAGTCGTTTCCCATTTCCTTTGTCATTCGCTACCTAATTCATCCGAGACTTGATCTTAGGTATCTCCATATCTTAGTTTGATCTCGTTACCGATGAACTTGTTTTCTCGTTCTCATGTCGTTGCATTCCGTGACCAAGTCACATGCTTGCAAGCTTCATTAATACAACGTCACCGATATGGCCACATGTATCTGCCCATTACATGGACTAGACAAATCATGTTCTTGATATGTACTCCTCAACATATCCTTTCGAAAAACCTGAGTGGCATCTTTTTGATCACCCTTTTACGAGATGATTCTTGATAACCATCAAAGCTTCTTCCGGAATGGTGATTTGCATTACCTCAACGTCAAAGGATCAGGTTGCGAGGTTCTCTGTGTTTTATCATCAATGGTGAAATTTGTAACTAGATCTCATTAAGATATAACGTTCGGATGTTTGTCTATCATGTTATTCAACTAATAACATGACCTCATTTTCAACTGGCATAAATGCCCATGATCTTGAAACTCAGACCATCCTCATGACCAATGAACTAGTTTGCTAAAGGTAACTAGAGACACGGTTTGTTTACATACCACACGTGTATTAAAGTTTTGCATTAACATAGTTATAGCACAGTATGAAACGTATTATGAACATATAGGAGATATATCAAATAATGCACTTTATTATTTGCTTCTAGGGCATAACTCCTTCAGTATCCCACTTGCACTAGAGTATAAACAAAACTAGTTTACAATAGGCAGGAACCTAACAGCAATGGAATCTCGGTGTTGTTCGTGCTTTGCCTAATGGAGAGCTTTAGTCAAAGGATCTGCCACATTCAGTTTTGTATCTACTTTGCAAATCTTGACTTCACCTTCGTCAATGTTCTGTCGGATGACGTGAAATCTAAGCTTGATGTGTTTGGCCGTGGAATGAGTCCTTGGTTCCTTTGCGTTTGCAATAGCTCCCGTGTTATCACAATAGATCGTCACGGGGTCTTGCGCATTTGGAAAAACTCCCAGTTTGATGAAGAAATTCCTTAGCCAAATAGCTTCATTTGCTGCATCAGCCGCATCAATGTATTCAGACTCCATTAAAGATTGTGCCACCACCGGCTGCTTCTTACTCTTCCAGCTTACCTCCCCACCATTCACTAGGAACAGAAATCCTGTTTGAGACTTCGAGTCATCATGATCTGAGTTCCAGCTCACATCCACGTAACCCGTTACATTTAGAGCTTCATCACTTCCTCCATAGATTAGGAACATATCCTTCATTCTTTTCAGATACTTTAGGATATTCTTTACAGCTGTCCAGTGATCCAGTCCCGGATTACTTTGGTATCGGCTCGTCAAACTAGGAGCCAATGCCACATCAGATCGCGTACCTAACATTGCATACATGATATACCCTATGGCTGAGGCATAGGGGGTGAAAGACATCTTCTCTCTATCATTATCCGTTACAGGACATTGAGTCATACTCAATTTGCAATTCTTCATCATGGGTGTAAAACCCTTTTTGGTGTTCTCCATTTTGAACCTCTTCAAAATCTTTTCGATGTAAGTACTTTGACTTAATGCAATTAGGTGCCTTGATCTATCTCTATAGATCTTGATTCCTAATATGTATGCAGCTTCACCTAGATCCTTCATGGAAAATTGGTTACTGAAATATGATTTCACGCTTTTCATAAGATCCACATCGTTTCCCATGAGCAATATGTCATCCACATATACTACTAAGAAAACAACTGAGCTCCCACTCGCTTTCTTGTAAACACAGAACTCTTGTTGATTTTGGACGAATCCAAACATCTTGATAACTTGATCAAAACGTTGGTTCCAGCTACGAGATGCTTGCTTCAATCCATAAATGGACTGATGAAGTTTGCATACCTTTCCAGCATCCTTAGGATCAACAAAACCTTTCGGTTGCATCATATACAACTCTTCATCAATGTGATCATTGAGGAATGCAGTCTTGACATCCATCGACCCAATTTCATAGTCGAAATGTGCAGCAATTGCTATTAAAATCCTGACAGCCTTAAGCATCACTACAGGAGAGTAAGTCTCGTTGTAATCAACTCCTTGAATTTTTCAAAAACCCTTTGCGACAAGTTGAGCTTTGTGAACGGTCACTTTACCATTCGCATCTGTCTTTTTCTTAAAGATCCATTTATTTTCCATGGCCTTGCGACCTTTTGGAAGATCCACCAAGGTCCAAACTTGGTTTTCATGCATGGATCCTATTTCGGATTTCACTTCCAGCCATTTCTCGTAGTCAGCACTATTCATCCTCTTTGTAGTTTGCAGGTTCTTCTTGTTCATCCAGGATGACTGACATTATAGGGCTACTGTACCAATTAGGAGTGACACGAACTCTTGTAGACCTGTGAACCTCAGGAGTCTCGACGTTGTTGTTTTGATCATCATCAATGGGCTCTTCCTCCATGTTGGAGAGCGGTTTCGGAACAGCTTCCGTTGCGCTCGGAATTTGGAGAGAAGGGTCAACAATTTCATCTAACTCAATTTTCCTTCCACTCTCTCCTTTTGCAAGAAATTCTTTCTCGAGAAAGGTGCTGGTTTTTGCGAGAAACGTTTTGCCTTCATCTTGGTTGTAGAAAGTATACCCAACAGTTTCCCTTGGGTATCCCACAAAGATACATTTTTCTGATTTGGGTTCGAGTTTGTCAGGCTGTAGTTTCTTAACGTAAGCCTCACAACCCCAAACTTTCAGAAATGACAACAATGGCTTTTGTCCATACCATATCTCATATGGGGTTGTCTCCACGGATTTGGATGGTGCTCGGTTTAAAATAAAAGCAGCGATTTCTAACGTGTATCCCCAAAAAGACATAGACAAATCAGTTAAAGATATCATGGACCGCACACTATCCAATAGGGTTCGGTTACGACGTTCCGACACACCATTACGCTATGATGTTCTGGATGGCGTAAGCTGTGGGATAATCCGACTGTCCTTTAAGTGCATGTTAAACTCATAACTCAAATACCCGCCTCCTCGATCCGATCGAAGGTGCTTGATTTTCTTGTTAAGTTGATTCTCTACCTCTTTTTGAAATTCCTTGAACTTTTCAAAGGTTTTAGACTTGTGCTTCATTAAGTAGATATATCCATATATGCTTAAGTCGTCAGTAAAGGTAACAAAGTAACGATAACCATTGCGCGTTGAGATGCTCATTGGTCCACATACATCCGTATGTATGATTCCAAGTAGGGCTATAGTTCTCTCCACTATTCCGGAGAATGGTGTCCTAGTCATCTTGCCCATGAGGCACGGCTCACATGTATTAAGGGATTCGAAATCCAATGATCCAAGAAGCCCTTCTGAATGAAGCTTCTTCATGCGCTTTACGCCAATGTGACCAAGACGACAATGCCACATGAACATGGAATTATCATCACTATGCTTATAGCGTTTAGCATCAACACTATGGATGTGTGTATTGCAATCAAGATCAAGTAAGAATAAACCATCACACACAGGAGCATCAACATAGAAAACATCATTCATATAAATTGAACAACCATTTGTTCCTGATTTAAATTGAGCAAGACCCACTCACAATATTCATACTCAATGCAGGGACATAATAGCATTTATTGAAAACCAATAATAATCCTGACAGTAGACGGAGATGCAGGGTGCCGACGGCCATCACTTCGACTCTCGAACCATTGCCGACACGCATTATCACCTCGTCCTTCCTCAGGCGCCTCCTACTCTGCAGATCCTGCTAAGAGTTACAAATGTGAGCAACATATCTGGTATCAAATACCCAGGTGTTACTCCTGGAGCTTGTAAGGAATACATCAATAACATGTATATCATATATAACTTTGTCCTGGGCGGCTATCTTGCCGGCTCGCTTGTCTTCAAGGTACTTGGGGCAGTTGCATTTCTCGTGCCCATCCCCTTTGCAGTAGAAGCACGAAGTGTCGGGCTTAGGGTCAGGCTTGGCAGTCTTTGAGGTGCTGGGAACAAACTTGCCATCCCTCTTAGACTTCTTACCCTTTCCTTTCCCCTTTTTCCCTGGCTTCTTGAAGTTCGTGGTCTTGTTTACCATCAACACCGTGTGCTCCTTCTTGATTTCAACCTCAGCAGTTTTGAGCATGGCGAACACCTCAGCAAGGGTCTTAGTCATCCCTTGCATGTTGTCGTTCATCACAAAGCTCTTATAGCTAGGGGGAAGTGAGTGCAGCACCCTATCAATCGTGAGCTCCTCCAGGACTTTGCAATCCAGGGCGTTCAAGCGCTTAACGTAGCCAGACATTTTGACCACGTGCACACTAATACTGCTTCCATTTTAGCAGAGAAGAAGAGCTCAGAAGCATCATACCTCTCTACACGGTCCTGTGGAGCAAAGACGACCTTGAGATCCTCAATGATCTCAAAGGCATTCATCTTCTCAAAACGCTTTTAAAGCTCCGGCTCCATGGGATAGAGCATTCCACTCTGGATGAGGGAGAAATCGTCCGCCTTGGACTGCGACACATTCTTTTCGTCCTAGGAGGCGGAATCTGCAGGCTTAGCTGGAAGCTCAGCCTCGATGACATAAGTCAACTTGTAGGGGACTAAAAGGATCCTAAGATTGTGGAACCATGCGGTGAAGTTGGTTCCATCAGTATTTAGCTTGTCCTTCTCGAGGAAAGTGCTAAGGTTGAAGGTGGGTGGGCGAGACATCTACAAAGGATTTGCAAAGTGTTTAGACTATGTTCATAATAATGAGTTCAAGTTTTAACTAAAAGGACTCCCACTTAAACGAACATCCCCCTACTCGTTTAATGATCCCAATCCCCTGCACCTCCCCTGATCGTCACGGCCATCAGTGCAGCATCATGGGTGGACATTCCCTAATGTCGATCACATCAAGTATGTGATTCATGCTTGACCTTTCAGTCTCCTGTATTCCGAGGCCATGTTTCTCTAACGTGCTAGGCTCGCTAGTCCTAACTGTAGACATAAGTAACAAAGAAGGGATATGGTATTCATACCTTTGAAGACCGAGGCACGCCTTACGCAGGAAGGCGTATATTGATGAAGACGAGCAACACCCCAAGTGTCGTGCCTCCGAAGTTCGTCACACGTCTGGTGTAGGAGACGTCAACCGGACTCCGACCCAGCCGAACAGCGAAAGAAGTAGATGCCAGATTGCAGATCACATGACGGTGGTGTGAAGGTGGAGAACTCACCCACGAGGTTCTCCCCAATATTACGGAGAAGTCCTCAATGTATGAGAGAGAGAATGAGAGGGAATGGGGTGATTCCAAAGGGGGAGGGGAGACCCCTATATATAGTGGGAGGGGGGCGCACCACCCAGGGGCCAGGCGGTGTGGGACTAAACCCCACACCCGCCAGCCACCTAGGGGCAGTCGCCGGCCCTAGCTCGGCCCCATTGGGGAGGCGCACCAATCCTAGGCCGGCTGGCCCCCACTCCCTAGGCGCCATGCCCTATTGGGCCTCCCTTCGGGTGAGGCCCATTAGCATTAAGATGCTTTTAATAATAAAATAAAATATATATTTAATATTAATTCTCCAATTAACATTCAAATACTCATATTATATTATTCCTTTACTCCGGAACACCTTCCGTACCCCTTCCGATCTCCATCGGATGTTACCCGGAACTATTCTGATTTCTCTTTCTCTATTTCTCCTACGATACCTCATCTACCCTAAGCGTCTCTACCCTTAAGCATGACATCCTTAGGTTAAGAAACACTCCGGACATGATTGAGACTACTCTCACATCAATGGTCAACAGAGGGACCTGGATGGCCATGTGACCCCCGTGCGTTTCACGAATATAATCGCTCAAACCGTGAGATAGTCGTTTCTTGTTCCCTTTGTCATTCAATACCTAATTCATCCGAGACTTGATCTTCGGTATCTCCATACCTTAGTTCAATCTTGTTACTGATGAACTTGTTTTCTCGTTCTCATGTCGTTGCATTCTGTGACCTAGTCACATGATTGCAAGCTTCATTAATGCAATGTCACCAAGATGGCCACATGTATCTGTCCGTTACATGGACTAGACAAATCCTATTCTTGATATGTACTCCTCAACACATCCCTTTGGAAAACCTGAGTGGCACCTTTTTGATAACCCTTTTATGAGATGATTCTTGATAACCATCAAAGCTTCTTCCGGAATGGTGATTTGCATTACCTCACAGTCAAAGGATCAGGTTGCGAGGTTCTCTTTGTTTTATCATCAATGGTGAACTTTGTAACTAGATCTCATGAATATATAATGTTCGGATGTTTGTCTATCATGTTATTCAACTAATAACATGACCTCATTGTTAATTGGCATAAATGCCCATGATCTTGAAACCCAGACCATCCTCATGACCAATGAACTAGTTTACTAGAGGTAACTAGAGACACAGTTTGTTTACATACCACACGTGTATTAACGTTTCGCATTAACATAGTTATAGCATAGTATGAAATGTATTATGAACATATAGGAGATATATCAAATAATACACTTTATTATTTGCCTCTAGGGAATAACTCCTTCAAACATGACAGGAATTAGATATGGGCTAATCTAATGATTTTTCATTTTTATCTTGATTTAAACCTATCATCCTATTATGGCAGATCTGGAAAAAGAATATATATTCTTCAAATAAAAACTCATATCAGGCCAAGAATGCACCGAGATGGGCCACTCAGAGCAGTCCATCCCACCCGAGCATGGTTCTGTGTGGGAGGTGCATTTGAACAATGCATGATGGGGCCCAGCCATCAGCAACTCATAGCGATGAAGCGGTACGAGGTGATCTCGGTTGTTCGATCTGGGCAGGATCGACGACAGGGCATCGTCGTCTTTGTCTGTGAGTGTACGGCGGTGCCCTAACCCTAGCACAATGGAGGAGGGGGAAGCTCGACATAGAAGGGAGAGGCACTAGGGAGGATGCAGGACGTCATGGTCGACAACGACGATCTCTGGGATAGGCGACATCGGCCTGCTCCGTGACAGGAAGGTTGTCGTGGTATTGCCGACGAGTACGCCATGGAGGGGTCCTCACAGTGCGTGTTTAGAGACGTGGGGTAAGGCGGAGAGTTGGCGGGTACGAGGTAACACAGCTTACCCAGGTTCAAGTCCCACGACGGTGGCGGAACTCTACTCCTGCTATAAATCACTATAATGGCAATACGCCGAGTTACAGAGATATGCTTGATGTGCGAGGTGTTGCACGTTGTACGTAGCAATGTAAGTTGTTTTTTGCCCTAAAGGCCTCCCGCAGGCCAGCTTATAAAGGTGCCAAGACCTAGGGTTTATAGGGAAAGGTCCTTGCTGGACAAGGTAAAGATTCCTACACTAATACGAACTAGTCTTCCGTGTCTTGTACTCCAAGGCTCCAAGTATGTCAGTGACTCCTGCGTAGCCTTCCTTGATCCGACATGGGCCTCCCTTCTAGATCCATCTAACTAGGTCGCCCAGCAGGCCATAGGCCTTGCTACCAACTATGGTCCACCGGGTTAGGCGGATTGGTGACATGCTATGGGGATACCCATATAGCATATCCCCAACAGTAGCCCCCGGAGGACTGAAATCTTGCACCATCTTTCCCATCGATCTTTAAGTATCCCGTCTAAGTGATGTCAGCAATTCATCAAGCAATATCTCAAAGGTCTCCCAAAGAACCCTGCAATCCTCTCTGGCTTTGCAATGTAGCTGGAGATTCCTTGAGTCTTCGTTTATAGAGTCAGATAATCTCCATTTTCGATGGAATCTTCGGACATGACCCTTCAGTGCAACTGTCAGGACGATGACATAGGGTACGGACTACACTACCTCGAAACTCACAGAAATTGAGAATTAATCATTAGCTATTTTCACACGTGCGAAATCTGAAACGGCGAAGCGGCAAAGACGGAGGACATGGCAAAATTACCGCACACGTTCACTTCCACACCGGCAACGCTCCATCCATTAGATACCTTTGCACGAATCTTGACGTGGGGTCTATATATTTTCACCGCGGTCAATTTTTTTCTTTTACCCACATTCGCTTCCTCGTCTTCATCTTCATCCAGCCGCGCGTCTGTTTGAGCTCCTCCTCGAAAACCCTAGCCAGAGACCTTCTTCTCTCCACCTACTCCCCCATCGTAATGGCCTCCTCCATTTCTTCGACAGCGGCGACCCCCGAGGCTATGTCAGAGCCATCCCAAGCAGTGACCGTCCCGCCGGAGGGGGTGGTTGTCCCTGACAACACCGTTGTAGAGACCACCGACGATGACCAAGAACGAGTGGCTCCCGAAGATGTTGAAGAAGAAAACGACTCCCATAAGGGGGTGTGGAGGGTCTCTGACCTATCCACCGAAGATATGCAGGAGTTGGTCACCGTGAAGTATCTCCCCGCGGCAAAGGAATTGGTCTGGCGGGCAGCGCCGGCCGGCGAGGTGGCTCCTTCTCCCCAAGCTGGAGAGAAGGTATAACTCAAGGCCCAGCTGGTGCGAGGCGTAATCCTACCAGTCTCCGATGTCTTCTTGGATGTCCTCTAGCACTTCCGGGTACCCCCCACAATCTCTCTCCCAATAGCATCTTAGTCCTTAGCAACGTCGTAGCCTTGTGCGAAGGGTTTCTAGGCATAAAACCTAGGTTAGATTTGTTTGTATACTTTTTATCGTCAAGAGAGAGTCTGTAGAGTCCAAGGATGAATTGCGGATCTGCGGAACCATTATCTTCAAGATCCGGCCTAATCAGCATTTCCCCGACATCGTAGGACATGAGTCCTGTAAGAACCGGCAGCGCACATATTTCTACGGCCTAGATGTTCCTCTGCCTGATCGCCTTCAGACTTATCCCGACTTCATTGATGGAGGTGCCACCTAGGTGCCTGCATGGCGGACCCTAGCCTCCCTTCCCTTAGATGACGAGGCCAATCGCGCTGTAAGGCGGATTGAATGGCTCATAGATGGAGGTCTGATGGACTTGGATCTTGCAATGTGCTGGTTCGTCAGGCGGATCCAGCCTCTACAAAACCGCGCCAAGTTGATGTGTAAATACACTCAAGAGGGGAGGGATTCCATGCGAATTTCGCGGGATAAATTCTCTACTGACTCCACCAAACTCCGACTTAAATATATCGTCAGGATGAAATACATGAAGCGTGTCTTCAAGATCACCTACAATATGTTTGATTGCGGCAAGTGCCTAGAGGTAGCTTTTTGTTTCCTTTGTTGCTCATTATAAACTCTAAGGTTTTTCCGACTTGAAGTTGTTAGTCTAACATTCCTTTCTATCCTAGCTGATGAACTTGGCGACGGATCGAATGGCCTCCTAGGTCTATGATTCGAAGCTGAAGGATATCCAGGTGCTGTCCGATGACAACGCCCCGAAGGATCAACCAACTCCAGCAGCGCGAAAGCGGAAGAGCTCTACCTCTAACGCTGCTGCCAAGGCCAAGAAGAAGAAATCAAAGAGTAGAGTCTCTAAACAATCCATTGTCGCCTTAGAGGCGGAGAAGAAGAAGAAATCCACCGGCATTCCCCTCAACAAGGCTCCTGACGTGGAGTAAGTGCTTTCATTCTCTGACTTATGCTTTTTAGCTTATACCTTTTTTCAACTCTTGTACTTATACTTCATATGTTTTAGGAGGAAAGATGGTTTTAGTTTGAACCGGTCCTACAAATATGCTGGAGGATCAAAAAATAACCATGACATGCTTATCAGGGACATGGACGCCAAGCCCTCTTCCGCTACTCCTCCCCCACTCTTGTCGCCAAGCCTTCTGCTGCCCCGCTAGGCCTTCATCTCCCGTCATCCCTGAGATCTATGCCATGGAGACATATGTCAATCCAAACCTTGATATCTCAGGCTCTGTCGAGGCAGACGTTGCTCCCAGTGGCCAGGCGACGCAGGAGAGCATCTCCTCCAAAGTGGCTGAAGCTCCGGCTAAGGATGCCACCGAGAAAGGGAAGCAAGTGGTGGAAGAGGCGGAGGTAGAAGCGACGGCTAAGGCGGGAGCCTCTACGCCATCAACTGTTTTGAAGATGCAATAGGTCGCTAGGGCATCCTCCACACATCCAACTTCAACAACTCCTTTGGCCGTGACTCCTCCGACGTTGTGCCTAGATGATCTCAAAGCACAGGCGGATGCAATTTATAACAACGCCTGGACCTTCCATGATTCCTATGCTTATCTGGCCAACAATCTTAAGCTTATTGACATCATAAGTCTTTTGAACTTCACTTTGTTTACTTTGCGTAGTATATCCCTCTGTAGCCCCAGATCTCTTATGCGGATAAAGAAATATTATTATCCTGAGTGCTCCAAAGAACTTTTAAGAGTAGAACTTGATAGTGTAGCGCCCGAGCGTCTAGGTGGAAACTTAGTAGAATTCCGGCTAGATGCTCTAAGAGTAGCATACTTGTTGATTACAAACTTGCGTTATAGCCCCCGAGCGTGTAGGTGAAACCATATAGTTCTGACTAGATGCTCTAGATAAACTAAACATGCTTGTTTGTTTGTAGAATGAGAATAGGCGGAGGATCACGAACAATGAGAGGTTTGCTGCATTGCGGAAGGAGCTGGACCTTGAATAGGGTAAAACAGCCTTCCTGAAGCAACAGATCAAAAATAGCTAGAGTCTGTTTATTGTGGCAGCTCCTTGCTTTCCTCACGGATTTAACTCTGTCGTCTTCTCATAGTACTTCCTGATTTCCGTCTTACAGAAGCCATTGTCAAGGCCAACAACATCATCAAGCTATCCAAGCACATTCAGAAGCTCGATGATGAGAACAAGTTTTGAAGAAGGACCTGGCCAAGGCCGCCAAGGGCCATGAGTCAGTGATGAAGGTGCTACAAGAATCTGCCAACTCCGAGGTGCAATGCCTGAAGGACGAGATTGCACAACTCATAGAACAGAAGCAAGCTGCCAAAGAGCAGAATGCTAGGAACCTTGAGGTGTACAAGACAGTCCAGAAGGAGCGGGATGCATTAGCGGAGTCATGCACACAAGCAGAGATGAGCATCTTCGGTAACCTTTCTCCGTCTTGGTCATTTCTGTATCTTGGATAATCATTCGATTGGTTTGTACTCATGGTTCTTGTTTCTTTTGCAAACCATAGCCCTTATTGGCTTAGCCAACCTGGGTGAAGGTGCTCTAGACCTCAAGGAATGGATGATTCTTGCCGGTAACTTCGTCAGCCCCGCCATTTCTTAGGCCAAGGAGATAGCCCAGCCTCTGGGGATTAACATTAAGGCGGCAGACTCAGCGACCAAGTACGCGGAGATCCTGCGCCGAGTTCCTGAGAAGGTCAAGGACTGTAAGGCCTCTTGCATCCGGGCTGGTGCTAGGATGTGTGTATCTTTGGTCAAGGCACACTACGACAATGCCGACATCGACCTGGTGACCTCCGGCTTTCCCAAGATGGATGAGGAAGGGAGGGAAATGGATAGCGATGCTATTTGGAATTCCCTTGCCGGTTTCAACAACAGGGTTGCCAGGATGGTCAACGACAATGTCTTTGTGCCTACGTAGATCCTTGACGAAGACATGGCCTCGTCCGAGTCTAGCCCATCTCCCTCCGAGTTTGACGAGCTCTCTCGGCCTGGCTCTCCTGATGATGCCACCACGAAGCCCCCTGCAGCAGAGCCATGAAAAACAATGTTTGTATTAAATATGTCTCTGCAATCTGTATGCGGAAAAAACTTATGTTTTGCTAAGGCGGAAAATCTTATACTCAAGTTTTCCTGGTACTTATCTGTTTCCAACATGTGTATATTTTTTAAGCAAGTGCTGGCTTATCTATTATTCTGGTTCATATGCTTGACCTTTCGTGAGATGGAAGACTCGCAGCACAGAAGTATGCCCTCGGTGATGATGATTAATAGCACCGTCAAGAACCTAAGAGAAAAATTGCCGTCTTTGAGTTCTGAGAAGTCACTACTCTAGAATCCACATAAAAACTTCAGAAAACGTGTAGACCAGAAAACTTAAGCTAATGCCCGTAGGCGGAATTTTCACAAGTGCAAATGCAAACTTGTGCATAAAGGGTTTAGATGATCCAAAAATGAACAACTAAAGTAGGTAGAAGACTCAGAGAATATGAGTGAACCAAATGCTTTATTTCATTGATCATATAAGAAACTTATTACATAATATAAATGTGCTATGTGTAAAAGGGACCTAGCTGTGCTATGTTTCATGGCCGATCTGTCTCCGGGTAATCATCATCAGAGTCACGTTGCGTGCGCTTGCGATTTTTTGGCCTATATTTCAACTCATGAATATCGATGAGGTAATAGGAACCATTTAGCAATGCCTTGCTTATGCCGAACGGTCCTTCCCAAGGCGGGGATTGATATGGGCATGAAGGAGGAGGTGAAGCCTAATTTCAGGACTCCACCAAGCTAGGTGATGCGGGGTGCATCCCATTGATGATTAGCACGCCAGGACGACCTATGATATGTAATGATAAGTCTAAGGTTGTGTCAAATATTGTTGCTATATTATTGAGTCTGAGTCCAAGTTAGGTTCAAGTCCGTTTGTGTGCTCGGTTTGGGTCTATCCAACCGACTAGTTGTAGGCCTCCTATATAAAGGAGCCAACAACCTAGGGTTTAGGGGAGTTCAGTTGTTTAGTCTAAAAAACTATATTGTCCTCCACTGTGTATCATCCCTTCGGGGATGGCGATACAGTTTATCATATTATTGCTGCGGAGGTTCTTGTGTTCATCAAGGATTGTCGTGCTCAGGTTTGAGGCGTGTTGATCTTCATCACATTACTTGCTGGATTTGATTCCTCTTCTTCAGGTTGCGTTCATCGCGTGATTGGAAGGATTATTATCCGGGTTACTCGTTGTGAAAGTTCGGGACAAATCTATAGGATCATCGGCTTGATCCGTTATCAGGTGGTATCAGAGCTCTCGTTGATTATAGTGTGTTTTTGGATCATCTGTAGACTATTTTTTTACAAGTAGTTTACAGATCAGTTTGTTTGAAGAAGAAAGAAGGAGATCATTTTTGGATAAGTGTTGCGTGTTGCCGCCGCCTAGAAGAATTGATCTCCACGACAAGAAGGAATCGCGGAGGATCACGTTTCGTTGGAGCAGTTTCTGTCAGATCCGATCGTGCTTTTCCAGAGATCGATTCCCATATCAGTTTCTGTTGATAGCGTAGCGAGGAGTCCGGCATCACGTGGTGGTGTACTCTGATCGTTAAAAAATAAAAGGCAAACGTACGTGAGTTTCCGTACGTGCAAGAGAAAAAAAAACGTAGCGATTGGTCTTTCAGTGGAGCACAATATATGTTTTTAGACTAAACAACTGAACTCCCCTAAACCCTATGTTGTTGGCTCCTTTATATAGGAGGCCTACAACTAGTCGGTTGGATAGACCCAAACCGAACACACAAACGGACTCGATCCTAACTTGGACTCGGACTCAATAACATAGCAACAATATTTGACACAACCTTAGACTTATCATTACATATCATAGGTCGTCCTGACGTGCCAATCATCAATGGGATGCGCCCCGCATCACCTAGCTTGGTGGAGTCCTAAAATTAGGCTTCACCTCCTCCTTCATGCCCATATCACAGATAGTTTCTGCGATTTCGCCTCCTTGAGTCTAAGCACCAGATCCCCTTCTTTAAATGAGAGATGCCTTACACGGCGACTATGGTAGCCACGCAGCTTCTGCTGGTAGATGGCGGATCTCTAGCATGCCAGCACGTGCTCTTCTTCAAGTAGGTCCATAGATAGGCGTCTGGATTCTTCAGCGTCATCTTCCTTGTAGGCGAAAACTCTGGGTGCATCATGCAGGATGTCGGATGGGAGGATTGCTTCTGCTCCATAAACCATGAAGAAAGGAGTCAAGCCAATGGATCTGTTGGGTGTTGTTCGTAAACTCCATAAGACGGATGGTAATTCCTCCACCCAGGCTCCAGCTGCTCTATGTAGCGGTGCCTCTAAGCGTGGCTTGATTCCATGCAGAATTAGTTCATTGGCCCTTTCAACTTGCCCATTTCACTATGGATGTGCCACATATGCTAGGTCAAGGCGGATGCCTTTTTCATGACAGTACTCCTCGACTTCTTCGAGAGATAGATTTCTGCCATTGTTGATGATGATGCTGTGTGGGATACCAAATCTCACCACTAGATCCTGGACAAATTTGAGGGTTGTTGCCCCATGAAGCTTTCTAATGGGTTTAGCTTCAATCCATTTTGTAAATTTGTCCACTGCTACTAGCAAATGTGTGAATCCACAGGGTGCTGTCTGCAAGGGTCCCACCATGTCCAGCCCCCAGACTGCAAAGGGCCAAGTTATTGGTATTGTTCGCAATTCTTCATCTAGAACATTTGGTTGTCTTGGATAGAACTGACACCCAAGACATGTTTGTACCAACTTGTCGGTAGTTAACCAGTAGAATCCTTGTCGGAAGGCCTTAGCCACCAAAAATCGGGGAGCGGCATGGTGCCCGCAATCTTCGAGATGTATTTCTCTAAGGATTTCAATACCTTGCTGTTGGGAGACGCATCGAAGGAAAACTCCTGTGGTACTTATTTTGTAACGTTGTCCGTCAATGATGATGTAGCCTTTTGCTCTTCGTACTATTTGCTGACTTCTGATTTCGTCGGTGGGCAAAGTTCCGTCTTGTAGGTAGTCCATGAACCGTTTCGTCTAAGCCAGAGAGGTCACTGTTACTGTATTAACAAATGAATCCACTCTATCTGGGTTGTTGGGGTCCGCTCCCTTCACGGATGGGGTCCGTAAATGTTCCAAGAAAATGCTCGGCTGAATTGGTCGACGAGCTAATCCAACCTTTGACAGCAGATCTGCCACCTCATTCTCCTCCCTTTTGACGTACTTGACATCCTAGCTGTCGAAGCACTTGGCTATTTCGTCTACTTTGTCTCGATATGCTGCCATCATAGGGTTCCGCGTGTTCCAGGTGCCAGCTACTTGTTGGGAAACCAAGTCGGAATCTCCACAGGAAACTATGTGCTTGATGCCAATATACTTTGCTACGCGAAGTCCGTGAATGAGGGCCTCATACTCCGCCATGTTGTTGGTAGCGTTGAAGTGGATCTGTAGGACGTATTGCAACTTCTCTCCTGTTGGTGATTGTAATAATACACCAGCCCCCGAGCCATTGAGTAGCTTTGATCCGTCAAAGTGCATGACCCAATATTCTAGCTCTAGCAGAGGAGTGTCTTCTGACAGTTCTGTCCAATCCGTGAGAAAATCCGCCAATCCTTGTGATTTGATAGCGTCGCATCTCTTGTAGGTGATTTCAAAGGCGGGAAGTTTAATGCCCCACTTTGCCACTCTCCCTATAGCGTCGCTGTTGTTGATGTTGTCGGACAGTGGAGCTTTGCTCACTACTATGATAGGGTGCTCCTGGAAATAATGCCTTAGCTTGTGTGAAGCAAGGGAAACTCCATAAGCTATCTTCTCGTAGTGCGGGTAACGCTATTTGGATTCCGTCGAGACCTCGCTTAGATAGTAAACGGGCCGCTGAACTCCATACTCGTGCGTTGGTTCCTTGCGCTCCACCATGATGACGATGTTGATTACCCGGTTGGTTGCCGCCATGTAAACTAACATAGGATCCCTTGACACCGGTGCTGCAAGTATTGGCCGAGAGGAGAGTATTATCTTCAACTCCTAAAGTGCTACGTCAGCCTCATCCGTCCATGTATTTGTCCGCCTTCTTGAGCAAATTGTAGAGTGGCATAGCCTTCTCCCCAATCTGGCTGATGAACCGGCTTACTGCTGCAATGCAGCCTGTGAGCCTTTGATTGTAATTCAAGCATGTCGGACATTTGATGTCGAGGATGGCCTTGATTTTCCCCAGGTTTACTTCCATTCCGCGATGCGAAACAATGAAGCCAAACAGTTTGCCAGAGGGTACCCTGAAGATGCACTTCTTGGGGTTTAGTATCATGTTGTATTTCCGGAGGTTATCGAAGGTTTCCTGCAAGTCAGCGATAAGATCATTTGATTTCTTTGACATTACCGCGATGTCGTCCAGGTAAGCGTGTATGTTGCAACCTATTTGGTCGTGTAGGAAACGTTGCATTGTCCGCTGATAAGTAGCACCAGTGTTTTTCAACCCAAAGGGCATCGTGACGTAGCAATACGTGTCATAGGGTATGGTAAACAAAGTGGCCAATTGGTCCGACTTTCAAATCCGTATTTGGTGGTATCCTGAGTAAGCATCGAGAAAAAACAGAAGTTCCGAACCAGTCGTCGATTCAATGACTTGGTCAATGCGAGGCAAAGCAAACGGATCCTTCGGACACTCTTTGTTCAAGCCGGTGTAATCAACACACATTCTTAATTCATTGGTTCCCTTTTTGGGGACTAGTACATGATTTTCCACCCATCGGGTGTGAATAACTTCTCGGATAAAGCCAGCCTTAAGTAACCTAGCTATTTCTTTGTCTATAACCCTTCGTCTTTCATCACCAAAGTGTCATAGAGGTTGCTTCACCGGTTTGGCATTAGGATCAATATTCAAGCTATGCTCGGCAAGTTCCCTAGGTACACCTTTCATGTCGGCAGGTTGCCAGGCAAAGATGTCCCTATTCTCACGGAGGAACTCGATGAGCGTGCTTTCCTATTTGGGCTCCAGGTCCGTGCCAATGGCGGTGGACTTGGAGGAATCTCCTTCAACAAGCTCCATCGGCTTGGTCTTGATGGCGGCCTTGAATGCAGGTTCGATAGCAGTGATCTGCTTCTTTGAAGCCGGCATCCCCGAGGCATCGATCTGGTTCTTGATCTCCTTGAACTCCTCACCATAGAGGACCGCTTCGGTGAAGGCGGCTTCACCGAGCTCGCACTCCCGTGCCTTGGTGAAGCTTCCGTCGACGGTGATGACGCCATTTGGTCCGGGAATCTTGATCTTGTTGTAGACAAAGCATGGCCTTGTGAGAAAGGAGTGGAAGATGTCGTGTCCGAAGATGATGTGGTACACGCTCTTGAAAGGCACCGCTTCAAAGGTCATGCGTTCTTGGCGGTCATTGTTAACATTGCCAAAAGCGACTGGAAGGGTGATGCAGTCTAGGGAATTTGTTTGTCGGCCGGGGACAACCCCATGGAACACGGTGTTGCTCTTACTTTGCTATGTCTCCGTCAAGTTCATCTTGTGCAATGTATCCAGGTACATGATGTTTATGTTGCTTCCACTGTCCACGGGGCACTTGGTGAACTCTGTTCCGTCAATCAAATGGTTGATGACCATGGCATACTGGTTCTCTGTTGGGATAAGATCTAGGTGATCCTTCCTATCCCAAGTAATTGGATCTTCCGACCACCTGACATACTGGGGAACCGGAGGGAGGGTAGCCATCAGTATCCTCAGAGAGGTTTTGTGGGCCCGGACGGTGGGGGTGCCAAGGAAGGTATGGTAACATGGAGCCTTCTTTTCGAAGGGATTTTTTCCTTTATCCTCTCCCTTGTCGGAAGATTTGGGGACCACGTCTTCATCCATATCGCTCGATTCCTTGGGATCTTCCTCCTTCTTCTTCCCTTTGCCCTTTCCGCAGGGTCTGTTCTTCCGACTTTGCTTGTATCCAGACTCAGGGTCTTCCTTGAGATCATTGACAAATTCGCATTGGCGGTTGGTGTGGGTGGCCTTGCCGTTTGCGTCAAGGTGGACGAAACATGTCATATCGTGGTACTCTTCGTACATTTGGGGAATGTAGGGCGCTGAGGGTTGAGTATTGCTCCTCTGCTGACCACTGCTAGCCCCCTGACCACGTCCACGCTGTCCTCCTCCGCCTCTGCAAGTGAACGTTGCGGCGACCATGTCGGCTACTTTCTTTTCTTCGGGCGGATTTTTCCGCTTGTTATTGTTGTTCTTTCTGGCCTGGGTAGGGATTTGTATTGCCAGCAACGATCCACGCGCGTCGTCGTCAGCAGCGGCAAACTCGCTAGACATGGCGATCATTGCGTTGAGGTTGAGCATTGTTATCTTGCTTGCGCTTTAATGTATGCTGGAGCAAATTTCCCTTTTACAAACCATCGATGAAGGCAGCCATAGCAGTCTGTTTGTGCACCCCTGCGCAGGAATTTTTCATATCCAGCCAGCGAGAGAGGTACGCACAAGAGGTTTCATCCTTTTCTTGCACACACTGCTGCAGGTCTCCGACAGTGCAGGGATGTTTGTACGTACCCTCGAAATTCTTGGTGAACGCTTCGTGCATGTCCAACCAATTGCATATTGATTTCTCCGGCAAGTTGTCGATCCATTGTCGGTCGGTGCTGGTCAGCATGAGTGGGAGGTACTTGATAGCGACATTGGGGTTTCAACCTGCGATGTGAATCGCTTTGCTGTAGTCCTACAACCATGTCGCTGGCCTGGCAGTGCTGCTGTAGGGTTTGATGGTCTTGTCCATTCGGAGGCCCTTTGGGTAAGTTGTGGCCCGTATCACTGGTCCAAACAACATAGCCCAAGGTATGGGAGCTCCTGAGCTTCTTGGATCTTGTCCAGCCGTGTATGTGCATCATATGGCTCTGGTTGCTTCCCTTTTCAGTCATGGGGAGGGGAGTTGTGGCGCGATCTATGAGATCCACCGTGTCCTCTGCCATGATGGCTGCTAGGTGGTGACGAGGCGGTGGGTTAGCTCTCTTGTTGTGTCCCTCCTGCGATTCATCACGCCTGTCGCGGTTACTTGTCGGACGTGGCGGCTCCTTGTGGGACCTGATCCTATGTTCTTCAGTGCTGTTGTGCTCTCCGCCATGCGAGGGCTGCTCACCCTGGTCGTGTATAACATTGTCGGCCTGGGGACGCCTCGGTGTTGGCATGCTTGTACAGTGGCACGTCTCTAGTTCCTCCTGACATCGAGATGGTGGTGGAGGTGGTGACCGGAGGGGATGAGCCTTTACTCCGTGATCGGAGGATATGGGGATGGCATCAGTCCTGTTGCGTGCCTCCCTCCGTCTTTGCTCTCTAGAGCCTGTATGCGATCCCTCGTCACGGGGAGATTTGGGCCTTCTGCGGCTGTTCAGGGTTGACTGGCAAAGCTCCGGATTGGACTCGACCCTCTGCGAGGCGTCCTTCTCCTTTTGCTTGCATGCCTTGGCAACGAGATCGTACACCTGAGCAACTACTTATGGCGACTTGTCCTATTCCAGGAGGGTCTTGGCAACAGCAATGTTGAGGGCGGGAGTTGGCATGACTTGCCTCCCCTCTAAATCGATGTAAGGGGTGGCTTTGATCCATCATACCCAAACCTTCACCGAACATCGGGATCTTTGACGACATGAGCTAGCACTTTCTTTGCCTTTTTCTTTAACAACAATTTCTTGTACTCAGCCTCCATAGCTCTTACCTCCTTGATGGATTGCTGCGCCTTAGCCATGTCTTCGTCCAACTTAGCGGCCTGCTCCGCGATGCACTTGGCCTCCGCAAAGGTTGTCGCACGTTTCTCATCAAGCTCCGTAATGCTCTGGATATGGGCGACAGTGATTGTCTCAACGAGAAGTGTGTCATAGATTTGTTTGTTGGTGGGAGTAACCAATGGGTTGCCAGCTGCTGATGTTGATGGTGGCATTGGCGGCTGATTTGATTGTCGGGAAGTATTGGGGGACATGGTGAGTTCCTACACCGGTTGCGGGCGGATTACGGGAGGAGGCAAGGCCTTGTCCGGAGCCGGAGGCTCGGCGGCTTTCTTGGCTATTGCTGCTCTGGTAACTGCTGGCATGGGCGGAGCTCTCTCACGTTCCAGTTCCTGTCCGTCTTCTTCCATCACGCTCCCAATGGTGACTAGCACCTGGTGGGAAGTGTTGGCCTTCTCGGCACGCTCCTCCTTCTTGATATCCTTCTCAATGATGGGGTGGCCCGATCTTCTCAGCAAGCACTTGTCGATGCTGATGGTGGATGATAGATAACTAGCCTGTAGCTATGAACTCTCCTGCTCGATCCCTGATGCCAATGCAACAGCTCTCGAACCTTGTAGGATATTCACAACACCACGCTCTTGCGCACGCAGCCGTGACCATGAACGGTAGTATGCAATCTACTAATTCCCAATGGAACAACATATCACACTCAATTATAGTTGGTAGATTCGAACACAGGGTAATTCCATAGGTTCTATGAAAGAAACAACTCCAAAATATTTTAACATGGTCTAAAACCCTAATCTATAGCGCCCCCATCTATTTATGAGTTCAGGGGGTGCCGGCCTATGGTGGAACCCGAGTTGGGTCCACCCTAACTGGATACAAACCGGCCACATGTTCTGCCGTGGCAGACTTTCACATGGTTTCTCTGTCGCGGCAGCCTGCCGTGGCAGAGAAACGAGGTTTTTCTCTGCCGCGGCAGAGAACTCCCTCCTCCTGTTGATCTTTGTCTTGGACAGCTCCTTGCGCTCTCTCCTCCCTCGCGCATTCTTCATTGATCAACACGCCATGTTCCTTCAACTCCTCGCTCCGTGCTATGCCTTCTTCTCCTAAGTACCTGATCATACAATAATTCAAAGACTTAGGTAGTATAAAATTCTCATTGATTAAAACACCAGGTTCATTAAGAAACAAGTTCACCTGTTGTTCTAGTAGTTTAGCACGAGCTCTTGAGATTGGTCCAATCCTTATCTCATTGGATTGATCCTTCTTTGCAATTGGAATATCTTCATTATCAATTGGGGTAGGTGTAACTGTAGGGATGTCCTCATCATCTCCCCCCCTTCAAAAGGAGTCGACCTTGATGCTCCAAGGTCTTCTCCAGCATATGGTGACAAATCAGCAAAGTTGAAGGTGTTGCTAGCACCACCAAACTCCTCAATAGGTATATCAACTGAGTAGGCATTATCATTAATTTTGGCTAGCACCTTGTAAGGACTAGCACCACGTGGCTTCAATTTGGACTTGCGAAGTAGTGGAAATATTTCCTTGCGCAGATGCACCCAAACCATATCTCCAGGCTTGAACAACACTTCTTTTCTTGCTTGATTCCTTGCAACAGCAATGTTCTTGCATTTATTCTCAATTGCCTCTCTAGTCTTCTCATGTATTTTCTTCACATAATCAGCACATTTTGATGCCTCAATATCAACTCTCTCATGTAATGGCAGAGGCAACATATCAAGTGGCGTCAATGGCTTGTATCCATACACCACCTCAAAAGGACAAAGCTGAGTAGTTGAATGCACAACCCTGTTGTAAGCAAACTCAACATGTGGCAAACACTCTTCCCACTCCCGTAGATTCTTTTTAATCATGGTCCTTAGCAGCTGTGACAATGTTCTATTCACCACCTCCGTTTGACCATCTGTTTGGGGATGACATGTAGTACTGAACAGCAGCTTCGTTCCTAGCTTCCCCATAAGGTCTTCCAAAAGTAGCTCATGAACTTCACATCATGGTCAGAAACAATCGTCTTGGGTACTCCATGTAATCTCAAGATGTCCCTGAAAAACATGTTAGCAACATGCGATGCATTGTCGCTTTTGTGGCAGGCAATGAAATGAGCCATTTTAGAGAACCTATCCACTACCACAAATATAGAATCATGACATCTCTGAGTTTTATGTAGACCTAGCACAAAATCCATACTAATGTCTTCCCATGGAGTAGTCGGTGCAGAGAGAGGTGTATACAAACCGTGAGGCTTCAGCTTGGATTTCGACTTGTGGCAAGTAAAGCATCGGCTCACAAATCTGTACACATCACGCCTCATCTTGGGCTAATAGAAGTGATCAGCGAGCATGAGCAACGTATTCTCACGACCAAAGTGACCCATCAAACCACTAGCATGTGATTCCTGCACTAAGAACAAACGCAACGACGATTCTGGAATACATAGTTTGTTAGCTCGAAACAAATAGCCATCATGTATATGATACTTATCCCATGCGTTTCTAAGAGCACACAAACGATATGGTTCAGCAAAATCATGGTCAGTTGCATAAAGTGCATAAATAGCTTCTAATCCAGGAATTTTAACATCAAGATTGGTTAATAGCATATTCTTCCTAGATACAGCATCAGCAACAACATTCTCTTTTCCCTTCTTATAGTTAATGATGTAAGCAAAAGACTCAATGAACTCAACCCATTTAGCTAATATTCTATGCATGTTTGATTGATCTTCCAAGTACTTCAAAGCTTCATGATCAGAATGTATGATGAATTCCTTTGGCCACAAATAATGTTGCCAAACCTCAAGTACTCAAACAAGTTCATACAATTCTTTATCATATATTGAATAATTTAAACGAGCACCAGTCAATTTCTCAGAAAAATAAGCTATAGGCCAACCCTCTTGCATCAAAACGCCACATATGCCTATACCACTAGCATCACATTCAACTTCAAATTGCTTCGAAAAATCAGGTAATGCAAGCAATGGTGAAAAATTAAGCAAACATTTCAATGTATCAAATGTAATGTCTTGGGCCATGCCCCATACAAAAGGAACACCTTTCTTTGTCAAATCATTTAATGGTGCAGCAATGGTGCTAAAATCTTTCACAAAGCGCCTATAGAAACCAGCGAGACCATGGAAACTACGCACTTGACTTACATTCATTGGAGTAGGACAATTATGAACTGATTCAATTTTAGATTGATCTACCTCTACTCCATGCTTAGATACAACAAATCCTAGGAATAGGACCTTATCTTTTGCAAATGTACACTTCTCAAGATTAGCATACAGTTTATTATCACGTAACACTTTCAAAACTTGTCTAATATGAGTGCAATGTTCAAATTCGGTGTGGCTGTATATGAGTATATCATCAAAGTAAACAACCACAAAATGACTAATAAACTCTCTCAAAACATGATTCATCAAACGCATGAAGGTACTAGGTGCATTAGCAAGACCAAATGGCATGACTAACCACTCATACAAGCCGAATTTAGTTTTGAAAGAAGTTTTCCACTCATCCCCTTCTTTCATCCTAATTTGATGATAACCACTACGCAAGTCAATTTTAGAGAAAACAGTAGGACCACTCAATTCATCTAGCATATCCTCTAAGCGTGGAATAGGATGACGATATCGAATAGTGATGTTATTAATCGATCTACAATCAACACACATGCACAAAGTACCATCTTTTTTAGGAACAACACAAGGGCTAAGATAGACAAGAATGTACCCTTTATCCAGCAACACTTGTACTTGCTTCTCAATTTCCTTAGTTTCTTTGGGATTAGTCATGTAGGGTGCACGGTTGGGAAGTGTGACACCAGGAATCAGGTCCACTTGATGTTCTATACCACGCAATGGACGTAAACCTGCGGGTACATCTTCTAGAAACACATCCCCAAAGTCCTGCAAAACATAAGAGACACCAAGAGAAATACGGGTCATGTCGTTAGAAACCAATACCTCGTCCTTATACATGAGCACAAATGGCATGGATGTAGGATCCTCAAGAAACTCTCTCATATCCTCCTTGGTGGCTAGTATCAATAAACCAGGCACTCTCTCACTTTTCGTTATATCACTCAATTTAGGCTCAATTACATCAGGAACAGCTGTCACACAATATCGCCGAGTGGTAGAATCTTCCTTCAAGTTCACCTCTATCTTCTGGCGAGAATCATGCACAATATCTTGTGGTGTCATTGGTTTGCATAGTAATCTTCTTCCCTTTGAATTCCAAGTGATATGTATTGGCTCGGCCATTGTGTTGCACATGGCAATCATAAAGCCAAGGCCGGCCCAATAATAGGTGACAAATAGTCATAGGAATCATATCAAAATCAATAGAATCTTGTATGGCCCTATTTGAAAATTCACACGTACCATATGATTTACCTTCATCTCACCATTGTTGCTCAACCATTGTATGTAGTATGGTTTGGGATGAGGTAAATATGTCAAATTCAGTTTGGCACATAGTTCCTTACTTGCAATATTTCCGCAGCTACCTCCATGAATAATGACCTTGCAAGCCTTGTTAGGTCCAACTAGAGCTTTTGTTTGGAACAAGTTGCAACGCTGGGATTCCTCAACCGGTTGCACACTCAGCATACGTGAGGAGACAAAAATAGTTGGAGCACGCTCAGGAGACGCATCAGCACCATCCACGGCATCATCAACATCAGCATCAGAAGTTTCATCTCCACTCTCTACTTTTCCTTGTTCATTGATAAACATAACTGTGCTGTTTGGACAATCTTTCTTGTAGTGCCCTCTACCTCCACAAGTATGGCACACCACATCATGAGTACGTGTCGTAGACATGTTGGAACTCGAGCTAGCAGCAGGAGCAGCGGGTTTCCAAGCATTAGAACGACCAAATGAACGAGTACTTGCTAGTTTGGCCGATGGTGTAAACAGAGCAGCAGCTGGTGGCGTGGATGTCGGAGTAGATCTGGCCAAAAATCTGCTGGAGGATGGAAAACGAGCACGTTACTTGGCCTCTTCTGCCAACTGGGATTTGGCCTCTCTGGTATGGTGCAATAGCTCATTCATGGTCTCATACTTGTGATGATGAACTATGCTCTTGATTGGTAACTTCATATTGTTGACGAATCGCTACATGGTCATCTCAATGGACTCACGAATTTTAGCACGTTGCATAAGCAGCTCCATCTCCATGTAATACTCATCCACTATCATTGTGCCTTGCTTCAATTGCATCAATTTATCAAAAACTGATCGCAAGTAGTTGGTTGGTACGAAACGAGCCTTCATGATTTGCTTCATCTCGCGCCAATCCATCACAGGAAGTTCATTGTCCTCCCTCCTATGTTGCACAAGAGCATCCCACCAATGCAACGCATAACCATCAAATTCAGATGCTGCAAGCTTGACCATCTTGTCTTCTGTATAGTCAAATAAGCGCCAAAGTTTCTCAATCTTCAACTCCCATGTGAGGTAATCTTCTAGATAAATGGAACCATCAAACTTGGGAATCGAGAATTTTGGCTTGCCCAAACCATCATTAGCAGGTTAGTTGAGCACACGCTAAGCACGCCCAAGAGGGGAAAACCCACGACCATGAGCAGGTGCATGGGCAGGGGGAATATCATGTCCCCTGCCAACATGTGGAGCAGCATCAACATCACTACCCTCATCAACATCATCAAAGGCATCATCAGGTTGAGGTTCATGCCTTCTATGTATGGCGGCTGTCAAGCCCTCAATGGAATGTTGCAAAGTGGCGACATTGGTATTGAGTGTAGCCATTGCGTTTGGATAGTATCAAGTGCTCCAATATTCTTATCTAGTCTCATATTTATGTCCTGGAGATTCTTTTCAATACCATCTGTGGTGTTAGTAAACACAAGTGTCAAATGAGACCTCAAAGCCTCATATTCATGCCAATTGACAAGCTCCTCATCCTTCTTTTTCTGCGACACAACACCATCACTAGAAGAAATGATTAGTAGGGTAGTGCAAAAATCAAAAAATTTATGGTGGAAAACTCTCACAAGTCACTCACAACTAATAAGAAAGGAGATCTTACCGTTCCAAAGTGAATAGAGATACTCTACCAAATGAAATCAAAGACTGATGCACTTGATGTGATGAAGTGAATATCAAAGTTACAAAGAACGATCGCAGGGCACACAGGTTATTTATGGTGGAGCTATAGGTATGGTATCCTATCTACACCGCAAACAAGTCCTAGTGCTGATCGTACAAAAACCCAAGAAACACACACGTGGAGAAAAACGTGGCAATGCAACTATGGAGGGTGTTGCACTATGCTCGAGAGACACTAGCAAATCTCAAAGTAAATAGGCACGAGATTGCTCAATCTACCGGTGCACAAAGATATCACTAGGCCTCTTGCTCCAATTCTCTTTTTCCACAATTTTTCTTTTTATTTTGTGTAGATCTCTCTTTTTTTATACTTTTTCTTTTTCTATCTTGCTTTTTCTCTTTTTTTTATTTTATAGATAACACACGGCCAATTACAAAGTACAGCACCAAAATCCTAAGAGCAGCCTATAGAAGCGGAAACTAGTCTCAATGGGCAAGTTCCTACACCTATGTAGTAGATTGGCTGTGGCTAAGGGTTTTGGAAAAGTGCAAATTGATCACAATTTGTAATTATAGTGTCGTGGCAGAAAAGCAGCTCAAAATCCTGTCGTGGCAGAACAAATCCTGCCGTGGCAGAAAACGAACCAGAAATCCTGCCGTGGCAGAGCAGCGGCAGCAAAATAGGCAGAAAACATGCCGTGGCAGCAAATCTGTGCCACAGAAGAGCAGCAGCAGCCAGGCGCGCGCGCGGCAGAAAAAGCGTGCTGCGACAGAGTCACTATCGGACTCGGTTTCGTGGCAGGAAAAGTGGGAGTTTCCGTGCCACGGCAGAATTGGTAAGGGATTTTTTTAAAATTATTGCAAACCGACTCGGCCTGGAGTAAGACACAAGGACTCTCAACCTAGATCAGATCTGCTAGATGGTGCGCAAGAACAGGTGATGAACACGACTAGAAAGAAGAAAACATTGAAAGAAAAACTAGATCTAGACTAATTGATGAAAACGACCAGCAACTATTACTCGTCTACGATGTAATCTAGGCTATGGTGAATCTTTTTGTGGTGCTATTTTTTGTATAGGATGAAAAACACTCTCTAATCTAGGGATGGATTGCGGATTGCTTACCGAGTTGGGTCCACCGTAACTGGATACAAACCGGCCACATGTTCTGCCGTGGCAGACTTTCACGCGGTTTCTCTGTCGCGGCAACCTGTCGTGGCAGAGCCGGACTCGGTTTTCCTTCTGCAGCAGCCCGTCGTGGCAGAGAAACAAGGCTTTTCTCTGCCGCGGCAGAGAACTCCCTCCTCTTGTTCATCTTTGTCTTGGACAACTCCTTGCGCTTCCTCCCTCTCCTCCCTCGCGCATTCTTCATTGATCAACATGCCATGTTCCTTCAGCTCCTCGCTCCGTGCTATGCCTTCTTCTCCTAAGTACCTGATCATATAATAATTCAAAGACTTAGGTAGTATAAAATTCTCATTCATTAAAACACCAGGTTCATTAAGAAACAAGTTCACCTGTTGTTCTAGTAGTTTAGCACGAGCTCTTGAGATTGGTCCAAACTTATCTCATTGGATTGATCCTTCTTTGCAATTGGAACATCTTCATTATCAATTGGGGTAGGTGTAACTGTAGGGATGTCCTCATCACTCAATATCCCTCATAACAGCATTGTATTCCTCCGAGTTAGCGTTGAGCCGCTGCCATCCATATTGATGTCGGTGTAAAGCGCATCAAGGACGGAGTTGGAGTTGGCTTCGGTGTTGACGATGGCGGATGTGGAGGGTGATGGAGGCGGGTCGTTGTTGTTGTTTCCTCCTCCAGCTACGATGGCTATTGCCATCATGGCCTCTTCATTCGCATCCGCATATTCGTTGATGATGGCGACCATCTCACCAAGGGTGAGAGGACCTACGGCTTGCCGCCTTCGGAGGGTATGCCGGAGGAGTGTTCCCTGTGTGAGCCCTTCCACGAAGTGGTATACGAGCTCGTCGGTGCGGTCACCCTCTAGGTTTTCCCTCACTCTCATCCATCTGGCGAGATATTCGCGGGGAGGTTCTCCATCCCTTTGAACACATCTGTCCAGATCGAGGATGGTGACGACGCCAACAAAGTTTGACCCGCGCATCTCTAACGCCCGAGGAAGCCAAGCGGATTTGTGGGGTCCTTCCACCTTTATATCCTGCACAGGGGCTGTTTGGGTGGGCCTTGAAATTTCATGATCTGAGCCACCATAATCCAAGGAGAGGTATGGCCTAGATCCTTCCACGAACGTGTCCTGCTCATAGGCGGTCCATGCGGGGCTTGACGAGTTTCCGACTTCTTGGGAGCTAGGACCTGAGTCAGTTTTGCCGATGAAGATGTGGATGTCTCCAAAGGGGATGACGGAACAATGCGTAGGGTTCGTCTTCACCGGCACCCAGAACTCATCTAGAGGGACAATCGGGATGTTGCCGAAGAAGAGAACACGTCCGATGGCTACGGTGTCACTGATTCATGCGAAGAGATTGGACCTCGCCCGGTGTAGAGCTCGAAGCGCCTCTTTCCCCACGATGGGTGCCAACTGTCGTGGTATTGCTGACGAGTACGCCATTAAGGGGTCCTCAGGGTGCATGTTTAGAGACGTGGGATAAGGCAGAGAGTTGGCGGGTACAAGGTAACACAACTTACCTAGGTTCAAGTCCCACAATGGTGGCAGAACTCTACTCTTGCTATAAATCACTATAATGGCAATACGCCAAGTTATAGAGATAGGTTTGCCGTGCGAGGTGTTACACGTTGTACGTAGCAATCTAAGTTGTTTTCTGCCCTAAAGGCTCTCGCAGGACGACTTATAAAGGCGCCAAGACCTAGGGTTTACAAGGAAAGGTCCTTGCCGGACAAGGTAAAGAGTCCTAGACTAATACGAACTAGTCTTCCGTGTCTTGTACTCCAAGGATCTGAGTATGTCGGTGACTCCTGCGTAGCCTGCCTTGATCCGACATGGGCCTCCCTTCTAGATCCGTCTAACTGGGCCACCGAGCAGGCCATAGGCCTTGCTACCAACTATGGGCTACCCGAGTTAGGCGGATTGGTGACATGCTATGAGGATACCCATATAGTATATCCCCAACAAAGGTTTTTGCACAAGGATGGCCTAGAAGAGCATAGCCGGAGCTTCGACGGTGGAGCATGTGGAGCCTATCCAGAGAAAAAAGGGAGGGGGCGTTAGATGCATCAGGACGAGGTGGTTTCGAGGGGATGACATGCACAGGGAGGGGAGCAGGGGAGAAGGCACCATGCTCAGCTCTTGGAAGTCTCCGAGAGGCCTTCTTGCTTCTTTCTTGGCTAAGGCAGAGTAGGGGAGGAGAAGTGGAGCTCGGAGAAGGGGAGTGGTGATGCAGAGGAGAGGAAATGAGCCAGACTAGAGTGGTTGGGGTGGCCTGGGGGATGTATAAACGAGAGGGTTCGTCCATGTTGGACTCGGCTCATGGAGAGGTTGGGGAGTAGGGGAGGCCAGGGATTAGGCAGGGGTGGCGGTGGAGAGGTCCTAGGTGGGCATCTAGTCAAGCAGAGGGCACATAGAGAGAGGTTGCTGCAGCAAGAGTGATAAATGGCAAGATTTGCTAGTCCCTCACTTTTTCTTCTTCTCCAAACATAAAAGACAAAGGGGGCAGAGCTGCTACAGGGCTAGGGCTACAGTGCTGGTCGACCTGAGGGTGTCCTGGTGCTGGAGAGGAGGGTTAGACAAGTTTGATGGAGTATTAATCCAAGAGTTTTCACTTATCCATTTTTTGCCATTCTTGAAGATCATGAAGATACCATTGAATTTTGATCTTAGCAAAGTGACTTAAGGGTACTGTTAGATAGGTAGGGTCAAAATACACAACCAAGAATTCTGTGGGATTTACTTAATGATTTTTGGTCCACTTTATATCAAGTATTCAAATAGTGCAGAGATGGTTTTTAGGATTTGATTTGATATTTTTTATTTGTACAAGGATGTTTTTGGCTTGGTATGGTCCCAAATATGATTTCACACATTGGAGTATTGAAAACATTTATTTCTCCATTTCTGCCATTTAAGAAAATGGGCAAAAAGAATTATTAAAATTCTAAAAAAATATTTATTTTTGAGGTGGGAAGATAGGGAATGATATATAGGCCTAGAAGGTGACCTAAGTTGGAGAAGTGTTTTGGCAAAACCCAATCTCTCCTTTATGGGGGGAGTTTTGGAGGTTTTGTTCATTAAAAGAGTTGAACAGGATTTGAGCCATAATGATTATGGATAGTATTTGAGAGATCTTTGTATCCAAGGTAGATGATGTCCACATTATGTATCAATCATTTTCAAACTTGGGTTTTGATAATCCAACTTGGTTTTGGGAGAAAACAAGGATAAGAGGTTCTTGGGCAAAGTTAATTTTATACCATCAAAACGTTATTGGATCTTGGATCTCAGAGCTCCCCTAGGGTCATGGGATATGTGGATCAATATACCAAGTGGATTATATCACCATGGTATAGAGGTTTGAGGTTGATCATAAAGGAGTGCTCCAAGGATTGATGCCAAACTTTGAAGAAAACAAGGGTGCCAAAACAGATTATCAAATAGCCTTCAAGACCATGTGGGTTTTAGAAGCACAAGGATCCAATTGAAGAAAATGAAGTAGGGATGGATAGACCTTCAAGAGTAGAGTACAAACATGCCAATATTTGGTCAAAAGAACATAGTATGAAGATGTGAGGTTCTACCAAAGTAGGCATGTTGTTAGGATTTGTAGAAAAGATTATTTTCTTGTCAGCAAAACTATCAAGAACAAGTGGGTTAGAGGATGATATAGCCAACAGAAAGAGTGGGTCTTGGGATTCTTTAATATGGTCTACAAGATGGTTGAAGTGCATTTTCAAAACTGCACAAGGTTTGAGAAAGAGGGAGTCTCAAAGATGTGATATTGTTAACATTTTTCTAGACTTTGTCATTTTTGGCAGATTTAGGGTTTTTGACTAGAATATAAGAGGGTGTGATTTTGAGAAGATGAAAGGTTCCAACTCATCATCAAGTGGATGATGTAGGATTGTAGATGGAGTACAAAGTATCCATGCTTGGAGTTGGTCTTCGTTTACTTGGAAACTTCTAGAAGGGATAAACTATATGGTGATTTAGTTAAGGAATTAGATGGTCACTTGGTGACTATAGATTAGATCAAGGCTGGGAACTTGATTAGGGATTTTGGTTCTTAATTTAGCTAGATATTATAGGATGAGTTCCTAGGGTAGCTCATACTACTTCCTAAGCAAACAAGCCAAAAAACAGATCAAGGCAATTCATCTTAGCAAGCAAACCAATCTACTACTATGGATACCCTCAATCCTAGCTTGAGGTGGGGATGGGTACTTTGAAAAGGTTGTGTTTGAAGTAGATAAGAGTCCTTGGTATTTCTACCAAGAGTAGAATTCAAAAGCTTATAAAAGGTTTTGGAGAAACCTAGGGGTAAGAGTAGTTGAAGGTTCTGTCTTGAAAACGTAAGGAGATTATATCATATAGCTCTCCATAATTTTGTTAATAGGATCTAGGAAAATAATGGTTCTGGCAAAGGCATCTTGTCTCAAGTTTTGAAAAGCTGGAAAAATTGAGAATATGTAAAATAAGCCAAGATAGTTTTGTGAAATAACTCTTGTTAACTAAGGGTGGCGTAAGGAGTATATCAGGTGCTACACATTCAGATGTATAAGCACAAACAACCAATAAGCAAACACTGCATCACTAACAAGAAAACGTTTTTGTTCCCCCTGATTTTTGCATTCTGGACAACTAATCAGGGTTGTTCTAATTGGGATGTTACAATTACCAGTTTGTTGCTAAGAACCTGTTGTTGAAACTAGTTCTGCTACCAAATCTTGTTGGGTAACTAGATTGGAAACTAGCGGCTGTTGGATGTGTATTTTCTTATTTGCAGCCGCCAGTGCAACTAGACCCACTGGTGTGGGATTAGGACGAATTTTTTTATGCCAGTATTTTGCATTATTGTGTTTTTTGGCCTGGTTGTCATTTTCAACTAGATTAAGTAGAGTTTGAGACCTTGTTCTGACTCTGTTTCCTGCATTGGAAATAAATAGATTTGAGATTTATCATGGAATCGTGTGCAATTAAGAGTACTTGCAGTAGTTGATATCTCGAAAAGCAATGATTCCCATCACAACTACATTATAGTAACTTACTTCCGCTATGAGTACACTATCCATATGGCACCCTGAGTGAGAAGAAAATACATGAAGTTTCAATATAATCGACTAGTCTACAGGCTTGACTATAATATTAATAACATAACTTGTAGGGTGTAAAGTTTTTTTTTAAAACTGAACAAATTGAATTAAACTGATTTTCTTAGACGAAGGGCGCTCGATACCCACCAAGTTATACTCTAAACAAGGAGCCATGACATACTAATTCGATTTAGGACGTCAGCTAGAGTTGATGTATACCAGCCTGGCTATCTATATCCTTTATGACACAACTAGAATAATTTTAGGAGATATTCCATAGGTGTCAGAGGAGCTTCATAACGATGGTAATGAATGCTCTAGCAAACTTTCGTAACAATCGAGTATATGAGAAAGAATGCAGTACAACAAGTGACGAAGTACTTTTGATAGTAATCCAATTCATAAAGAAAGAGAGCATAAAGTGTGTAACAACCTTCATCTAGAGAGGAGATGGGTTTACGCTTCGCGTTGGTGCGCTCGAGCAAGGGGGAACGTTGTTTGCCCATCTCTCCGGTGCCGGAGACCAGGGAGTCCGTGAAGCAGATGGGAGTTTGTGGCAATGATTTCTTGTTTGCCGGCGATGTTGTCCATAGTCCGGCATAGTGGTCTTCGGCGTGGGGAAGCTGTTCCATCTTGCTAAACAAGGGAGTGGTACCTTCGGTCACAGCTGTACCTAGTGAGGAGGCTGTGGTGGCGAGGAGGGAAGGCGATGCGAGGCCATATTCGTGGGAGATGCTCCGGCTCTAAGGTTGAGTGAGAGATGTGGGATATGACACCTTTTATATGTATCAAGGGCGCGAGTGGTATATTCAAAACTTTTGAATTGTGTGGCGCAGGGTATTTCAAAGAATAACCCTACAATGTAATGAAAAATTTGGTGATCTCTACTTTAGAATGATATGAACCCACCAAATTTTTTGGTGATCTCAACTCTATTGCTACACTAGCTAGGAGCCGATCTAGACGAAGCGCATCGAACGCGATTGGAGGTATGAACACACCAGCAACCTTTACTAGGTGCAGACTCCATGTAGTCCCTACCGCAAAAAGCTATGCGCAGTCCTGAGCACAGCCTCTGCTTCCAGCACTCCTACTCTAGTTATACTACCCTTTTCGGAAAAAATACTTCGTAATATACTAGCTCCATTCCAATTTATTAGGAAAATACGTACTCCAAGAAAATAATTTGACCATAAATTTGGTCAACAATTTATGAATTATATTTCACAAAAATTGTACCGTTGGAAGCATCTTTCGAATATAAATATAATGGTACAAATATAATTTGACCATAAACTAGGTTCTTGAAGTATGTATTTTCCTAATAATCCGGAATGGAGGTAGTAGCATAGGTTGCACGTGAGACTCAAATAAAACACTATCATGTCATCTCTAGATATGCGATGGAAAGTATGACAAGTCATCACTACATAAAATTATAATAGGTAAAGCTCAAAAAACTATTAGAATTTTGAGCCACATCATGTTCATAAATTATTGGATGTATACTTGGTTCTTGGTACATAATATTACTCAGAAATTGTTGTAACATGCTCTAGAGAAATGACAGAGATGATTCTAGAATGGTGGAGAATTTTGTTTTGAAGTATTAGCATGGCGTTCATTGTGCTAAGACTATCAAGCAAATCATCTAGATGCTAGAATGGTAAAGATCCAACGGTTAGATATGTTCTGATTTGCCAGTCTTCATCCAGCGGTCAACCTTCAAAGTTATTCGTACACTATATAGTGGTAAGATAATAAAGTTTGACCTAGTTTCACGACATCATTGTGAAGTCATTTGAACGGGCGGAAATATCTACAATGCTTGGAAAATTGTAAAACTTCGGTTATATCCGTCAAATATGGTATACTTTTCTATGTACATGATTTGCAAAAAAGTACACTCCTAAAAGAATATGTCCATGTTCAATGTTTGGTATTTATTTGGCAACTGAGCTCACATGAAAGTACTACAAGCATAGGTTTTTCATTTTACCTAGATTTGTTTTTCTTTAATTGTCTTCAAAACAAGGTGAAACTTTCTGGAAGACTTGTCATATCAAGGAGCCTAATGTTTTAACATTGGTAGTGGTGATTTGACTTAAAGAATACTACTAGTGGGTACCTCGAAATTACTTTTATAAAACTAGCAAAAATTGTCACACGTGTATTTGAAAATAACTCACTTTCAAGTTATCCATGTAAAATCATTTGAATGGCAGAAAGCCAGAAACACTACAAAGCATGAACATTGCATACTTAGGGAATTATCCGACAAAGAAGATGGTATGCTTTAATTTTCATCAAAACTTAGGTACTGACATTTTGAGCCATATTCTCTCTACATATTTGGATGCTTCACAAATAAAAAGACTATGCCAGTGGCAGAGCTAGCTACGAAAATTTTAGAGGGTGTGCCACTCTCCAAAAAAATGATATCGCAGGGGTGCCACTCGCCCATACCAGCACCTAGCTCTGGTTGTCGTTGCTCGTCCTGATGCCAACAACTACTTGGCCCCGTGCTCAAGCTCGACGTAGAATGGATTCGTCTCTTTCTTCTCTACCCTAGGTTCCTATCTTCCTCTCCCCCACTGTTGGATGAGAGTGAGACTAGAGAGGGGAATCGATCTGAATGGAAGTTAGGGATTGAGAGCGAGGGAATTGTGAGCGAAGAAAGTGAGAGGAAGGTAGAGGAAGTGGGCCTGATCGGGAGCACACCAGCTTAATTGTTGAGACCTTATGGGTTGTTGTACTCCCCCCATTTGGAAATATATGATGTTTTAGATTTTGTGAAAGGAATGCATCTAGATTTTAAAAAGGAGAGAGTAGTCACTAGTGGGTCAGGTCATTTGACTATTTTTTCTGGGGTTTCCTTTTTCTTTTTGCGACGGACTCGCTTTAGTTAAGTGGGTCCAAGAACTTCCACGTAATTTACGCTTGTGTTCCAAGGCACAAGGGGTACAATCCTTGTCACATAAAAGTAATACCTGCATATTTTTCATATTTCATAAATTTGTTCCATTTTTCTATAACACGGTGACAAATTGTCGGGGAGACCATTGATAGAATATTCATTCATCATCTTGTTCTTGCAACTCACTTTTTTTATTGATATATGTACCTCTCTCCTCTCATTATTAGATCCTATGTAATCCCTCTATTCCAAACTATAAGATGTTTTAGCTTATGAGAAACGAATGTATCTAAACGCCTTTTAGTGTGTAGGACACTCTCCTCCAGAGAGAATGATCCCACCCGGTTGACACAATGCAGAATGAAGGCCATGTATGTAAGAGTTTTACTAGGACGTGATAGAAGTTATGTTGGTGAATACCTTATATAGTTGCAGTCCAACAAGCAGAAAACTTCCATGTGAAATTCTTAATTGCTTGTTAAATATTAACCATCGTAAACTATGTTCTTTTGCTTTGCAGGCCTGCAAATTCGTATCAAATGGATGAAGTCCTAAACATAAATCTTGGCTAATGCATAATACTACTCCCTTCGTATCAAAATAGATGTCACAAGTTAATCAAAATTTGGATGAATCTATATGCTAAATAGTGTTTTCTAATTTTTTCGACCAAACTATGGCACACATGAAGTTAAAGTTCGAATTAATTTGATAAAATCACTCGAAACTATTTTAAATGATTATAAAAGTCATTATACTTTCAATGTATAAATTATGGAGGGTGTAAATTAAAAAAAAGCATATGTTCAGCAGGGATCCATCCCATCAGTTACCTCTTCCTTCTCCTGTAAGCTTTGGCGCAATGATTATACAATACGAGTAGTACTACACTGCAGCTCTATGGAAATAAAGCTGGGATCTTGATCTAAGTCACCATCAATGGGATACCGCTGCCACTGGCATCAGCAGGACGAAAAACAAAGTTCGCGGAAGAATGGAGGCTCTCTATGTTGAGAAAGGGAGGTTGGTGAAATGCATCATGACAACGACGGCAAGGTATCTACTGCTCGGCACGGTAGAGATAATAACTAACTAAAGTATAGTAGAAAATATGATCACATCCAAAGTTTGCTCTGGCAACATTGTGGCCAGTGATGCATGTCACATTCACCAAACAACCAAATACTTTACCAGTAAGTACACGATCATACATTCATACTACTAATAAAGGTTTTTCAATTTACTAGGGCCATTTTGCAATCTACATATCGAATGATGAACTACTCCCTTTGCTCCATAATATATAAGCCTTTTTAGTAAGATGTTTTAGCTTTATAAATAGGCTTATATTGTGAAAATAGATGGAGTACAAACTAAGCTCTTCCACGTGTCGGTTCATTGGTGGAGATCGAGGACAACTTCACGCTTTATCTTTGCCAGCTCGGCTAGGAGTTTGTCATTCTGGTCCTCGAGGTCCTGGATCTGTTCGAAGCTTATGACCAGCATCTCCACCATGTTGATGTTCCACTGCTTCAGCTCGTCACGCTCAATCAAGTATTCATTGGAGAGATTCCCGAGGAGGCTAAGCCCGACTTTGTCAGTGGCGAGTTTGGAGTAAAGTCTAGTGCACTCCTTGGCGAGGGTGCTTTTGTCCGCTGTGTTGATGCAGAAATCGCTCATCACCTTATTCACCATAATCTCGATCTTGAAGCCAATATTATGTTAGATGAACAGGGAGCGCAAATTCATAAGTGTACTTAGATAACTATCAAGGAAGAGAGATAGAGAATCACAATTCTAATGATTTTTTTACCTTGCGGCTGTACCGATCGACCTCCATCGGCGATGATGAAGATGATACTGTAGGCATGAGTGTCGCAGGAATGTGAAGTCCGCCTAACCTAAAACAACATTGAGAAATAATGTACTAGTAGGGAAATGAGCAAATCAAGAAATGGTCAAAGACATGGAAAGTTGCCCAAGCACGGAGAGTTACCTGAAGGTAGGCCTCCATCGGCGACAGTGAAGATGATCCTGCTGGCAGGAGTGCTGAGGGAATTCGAAGGCCACCTGACCTCAAAACACCATTGAGGAATAATGTACTAGCAGGTAAACGTGTGAATAATGAAACTACCAAAGAAATGGAAAGTTCCGCAAGCAGGGAGATTTACCTGAAGGTATCTTTCCCTAGCTGCGGTGGATTTGAAGAACCTTGAGTTGATGACATCTCGCCTGTAGCCGAGGGATTTGACTGGGACCCATTGATTGTTGCATCGCTTGGTACCAATAGCGACATAATGGCAGAATGGCAAGCCGACTTCTTGTCTTTTCCCAGCTTCATCGTCGCGGCACGGGCCCTTCTGTAGCAGGACTTGTTCTCGGTCATGCCGGTGAAGTAGCATGATACATTGCAAATGTATCTATAATTTTTTATGCTCCATGCTTGGTTTTATCCACTTTCTTGTGTTTTGTCCACACTTTGGAGTACTTTTCATATGATTTCTTGGACTAACCTATTAACAAGAGCCACAGTGCTAGCTGCCTGTTTTCTGCTGTTTTTGGTTCCAGGAAAGTCAGAAAATGAATATTCTCGGAATTGGACGGGACAAAAGCCAAAGTGCCTATTTTTCCAGAAGACTCCAGGAGCCAGAATACGAGACGGAGGAGGGCCAGGGGCTGGCCACACCACCCCCAGGCGCGGGCTAGGCCTGGCCGCACCAGGGCATGGTGTGGTGGCCCCAGGCACCCCTTCGGTCTCACTCTTCGCTTATAAGAAGCCTTCTGACCTAAAAACTTCAGGGGGTTCGACGTTTTTCCAGAAGGAGTTCCGCTCCACCGCCACCACCAGATTCCACGAAACAGCACCAGAAACTCCGTTCTGGCACCCTGCCGGGATGGGGAATTGGAGGAGATCATCGCCATCATCATCGCCATCATCATCACCATCTCTTCTCCATCGACCATCCATGTTTCCCCCATCTATGAGTGAGTAATCCCCCACTGTAGGCTATGGGGATGGTAGGGATTGGATGAGATCGTTCATGTAATGGCATCAGATTGTTAGGGCATGGTGCTCTATTAAAAGGAGCTCCGGTGCTAATGCTTTGCTCCGGTGCTCTATTAAAAGGACCACCTTAATTGCCAGTAGTTCCCTAGAGGCCCGGCTGCAAAGAGGCTGGCAGGACAAAAGATGTTGTGCAAGTTCTCATTGCGAGCATGTATGACTATATATGGAACACATGCCTAGGATTGTCTAGTACTTGGATGCTTTATCTTATTTATCTACAATTGCCCTATGTTCTGATTGATATGCGAATTGTCTTGTCCATGCAACGCCCGTACATCCATCCCTATGCCTACCGCACTCGAATCTCTATGTTTACTGCTTTTGTTACTATTGTCTTTGCTTTACTACTGCTGTTACTTTACTATTCCTGCTACAAAACTATTGCTACTGATAAACTACTGTGAGCAAGATTGTTTCCAAGTGTAGCTGAATTGACAACTCAGTTGTTAAGGCTTATAAATATTCTTTGGCTCCCCTTGTGTCGAATCAATAAATTGGGTTTCACTTCCCTCGAAAATACTGCGATACACCCCCTATACTTGTGGGTCATCAAGACTATTTTCTGGTGCCGTTGGCGGGGAGCATAGCTTTATTTATCAAGTTCACTTGGATTCTCTATTGTTTGCTGCTATCCATCCATCGTGGGTAAGTCTCGTGATGGCAAGGTTCCTATTTTACCATCCACTAAAAGAAGAGGTACGGTTCTGAACACCTCTGCTACTCTTGATTCACCGTGTGTTTTGAGTAAGTTCCTTACACCACCACATACACATGCTACACACACTGCTACTACTGTTGAATCTGACACTTCTGATACTTATGATGCTGCTTCTACTATGCTTGATAAGAGTGGTTCATTAGGTCCTTTCCTAGATGCTACGATTGCTAGAACTATAGCTGGAAATACCGAAACTCCTAATGAAGACACTACCACACTTGTTAGCTCACCTGAGTCTAGTGAGAGTTATGATATTGAAGATGGTTATGTTGAGATGACCGATGAGTTTATTAAGGAATGTAAGAACACCCATGATAGGAGCGCTGCTAAGGGTCTCCTTGAGAGGCGTACTATTAGACCGAAATTATATCCTGCTGCTAAGTTTGCTGCTTCTCCCATAAACATTATAGATGAAGATTATGATTTCTCTCTCGATCTATCTTACATAACTATTGTCGAGAAAGAACCTTTTTGTGGGACTAAGAATGAAAGTGTGGTAGCACATATGAATGAACTTTCTACCATGAGTGGTTTGTTTTCTGATGATATTAAGATGCGTACTTACTTTGTTGCTAAGATTTTTCCCTTTTCACTGAAAGGAGAAGCTAAAACTTGGTTTAGTAATTTACCTCCTGGATCTATTGACAGCCCTGAGTGCTTGATTAGTACTTTCCTGCAGAAATATTTTCCTCCCAGTGCTAGACATGCTATTTTGCAGGGACTTTTTGATTTTAAACAGGGAGAAAAAGAGGTATTGCCTGAATCTTGGGCACGGTTTTGTGCTTTGATTCATGCACAAGCTGGAAGTCCATTACCTAAGAATAAGCTTCTTGATATATTTTATAATGGACTAACCGAGGAATCTAGGACATACCTATATAGTTGTGCTGGTTGTGTTTTCAGGAATAGGACTCCTAAGGAAGATGAGGAATTAATGGCTAAAATAAGCAAGAATTATGAAGATTGGACTCCTTCTAAACAAGCTATACCTGAAGTAATTGTACCTGAACCATCTATTCCTGTGCCTATTCCAACATCAAAGAAGAGAGGAGTTATTGAATTAAATGATGAAGTGATGAAGGAAGCTAAGAAATGTCTTAAGGAGAAGGGAATTAGAGCTGCAGATGTCAAGAATTTACCTCCTATAGAAGAATTATGTAAGCCTATTCCCTATTCATCCACTATTGAGGTACACTCTCTCCAACACTTTGATGAAGGTGATATCCCTTACTCTAAACCTCCTGATCAATGCTTAGAATAATTAGATATCTTTATTGTTAAGCAAGATAACTTTAATAGAAGGGTGCAAAATCATCTAATGGAAAACACTAGAGCTATTGTTGAGTTGAAAGATATTGTGTAAAGAACCTCTAATGATGTTAAAATGATTGTTAAAGACTTTCAAATGGTTCAAACTCAAATAGAACAACTCGTTAAAGTGCAAAACGATTTGCTAGTTAATGATGCTAAAGAAAAACATGCTTATGAAATTAGAACTAGAAGTGGTGCTACTACCCAGGATCCTCTATATCCTGAGGGGCATCCCAAAAGAATTGAGCAGGATTCTCAACAAGCTGAAAATAGTGGTTCTACTCATAAGAAAAGGAAAAAGAAACATAAAACTGTTGAAGAACCCTCTGAACCTGCTATAGATCCTAATAGTATATCTATCTCTGATGCTGAAACTGAAAGTGGTAATGAAGAAAATGAAGCTCCTAATGAAGAAAAAGTTGAAGAAGAACCTGAAAACCACACTAAGAATACTAAATATACCAAAGAAGATTTTATTGCTAAGAAACATGGTAGTGAAAGAGAACCTTGGGTCCAAAAACCTATGCCTTTCCCTGATAAGAAACACAAGTCAAAGGAAGATGAACACTATAATAAGTTTTGTGAGTGGATGAAGCCTTTATTCTTGCAAATTCCTTTGACTGATGCTATTAAATTGCCTCCTTACTCAAAGTATATGAAGGACATTGTCTCGAATAAAAGGAAGATCCCTAATGAATAAATTTCTACTTTGCTTCCTAATTATTCCTTCAATGGTAAGGTTCCTACGAAACTTGGAGACCCAGGGATTCCAACTATCCCTTGCTCTATTAAGAACACTTATGTTAGAACTGCTTTGTGTGATTTGGGAGATGGAGTTAGTGTTATGCTTTTCTCTCTATATAAGAGGCTTCAACTTGAAAAATTAATACCAACTGATATATCTTTGCAAATGGCTGATAAATCTACCACTGTTCCTATGGGTATATGTGAGGATGTACCATTTCAGGTGGCTCACAATTGCTTGATATTGACTAATTTTGTTGTGCTTGAAATGCCTGAAGACGATAATATGTCTATTATTCTTGGGAGACCTTTTCTTAATACTGCAGGAGCTGTTATTAATTGTAATCAAGGAAAGGTGACCTTCAATGTTAATGACAAGGAACATACTGTCTATTTCCCGAAGAAGATTGAAAGGACTTATGGTTTGAATTCAATTGAACATGTTGAAGGCATTCAAGTTGGAGAAATATATTGTCCCATACCAAGAGAAAAATTTGAAACTATTATGATTGGAACTATTGCTATCAAGGTTGAGGTAACATAATCATTAGTGGAATACAAAGTTTTGTCTCATATGGAATTGTTTTGGTAGCAATACCTGATCAACCTTGTTAACAAAAGGATTTCATTGAATAAAACAATGTTTTCACCATGATTATCTCCGCTTACTTCTATTCTATCCATTTTAGTTTTTGCTTTTGCCTAATTTAAATTCGTTAAAGAAAAGTACTTATTGGGAGATAACCCAAAAGTTTTAGATGAGTCTTGGAAGTTATTAACTCTGTAATAACCGCTACTTATCCTTTTTATTTGCTTTTTGTGCCAACAGTGTCCTCTAATGAGAGAGAAGTAATGATTGGGAAAGTTGCTGTCCCGAAACAGATTTCTGTGCTTCACCGTAGAAATTCGTGTAAAATCTCTGTATGTCTTTTTGAGGCGTGAATTTTTGTGCTTCTGACGCATGTTGTTATCTAACTTTCGTTAGTTCAACACTTTTTGATTTGAGCAACAAAAGGTCTTCGAAAAAATTCATCTTTACCTGCTGGTCTGTTTTGACAGATTTCTGCCATTTTCTGCATTTGCTTCTTGTTGGTTCCTTTTTGAGTTCTTTTGGGGAATTGAGATTTTTGAGGGAAGTGCTACAGTATATAGTGTTCTAATGGAAGTTTATTTGGTTTTAGAACTGAACCTTAAGACTTATTTATCTTGAGTGCACTAATGTTGCTAATAAAGATTGTCTGAAGTTTTGTATGAAGGAAAAATTTCAGGTGTATGAAAGGAATGAGTAATGAGACGAAGGATGGACTAATGCTCAAGCTTGGGGATGCCACGCGTGTCACCCCAAGAAATATCCAAGAAGTACAAGCGTCAAAGCTTGGGGATGCCCAAGGCATCCCCCTCTTCATCAATAAAAATCTCAGGTTTCTTCCAAACACTTCATTTTTATTGTTTCATGCATAGTTGTGTTGTTCTTGGAGTGTCTTATTTTTCGTTTTCGTTTTGGTTTTTAGTTTGCGTGGTTTGCTTAGTTTTCTGAATAAATTGGTTGGACCTCCTCTTTCATATATTGGTGTTCAAATAGTTTGGTTTGGATTGGAGAAGAGTAGGAAGCTTAAGTGGTAAAGAGAGCTTGTTTTTTACTGTGGCCTATGCTTTGTCATGCCATGCTTGATATTGTTTTGGCTTTATGCTTAGTATTCTTTGCTGTAGCATGACTTGTTATAAACAATTGAGATTGCTTAATGTGCTTTAGAAGAATCCTGCATTGTTTTAGCATATTAAAGCATAGTATTGTGGTATTCTCCTTTGATGCTTTATTTGGGTTGACTTGGCACATGCTCACACCATGTTATGACTATCCCAAGTCACCATAAGCCTTTATGATCCTTTAGTTTTCAACTTGTAGTATCACTTTATGCTTTTGTCAATGATGTTTTGTCGCTCTGCATGATTATGGCCATTATTGCTCTCTCGTTTGTCGCTCTCTTACTATTGCTAGCCTTCACTTACACTGAGTGTTTTACTCATGTTTCCAACTCCCTTAAACCAAATATTACCAAAGTGGCCACCATACCTACCCATTAGCATCATTTTCTACTTCCATGCATATTCAATATGCCTTGTTTTCTTCCGAATAAAATGTTTGCTTGTTATGAGGAAGTTAGTTAGTAAAGCTCTCACGAACTTGAAGGCACACTTTATTTTCGTGCACTTAATAAACCTGAACCATTGCGTCATTCTTTGTTGTGCATATGCTTGCGCTTTATGAGTTGAAGTTAGCAGAACCATGTATCATGGGGAGCGCTTTCAACGCTTCATAGGTATTTTGTACCTAGTTGATATCATGTTCTTTTGCTTATGGATCCCGACGGTGTGAAATAAAAGTGGAACTTGTAAGATCATGGAGTTTGTATGTATGGTGGAAACTTGCAGCATAACCATGATGAGCATTCTATGAAGCATCCTCAATAAAAATCTATGCACATAGTAAATAAAAAGATCGCTGAGATGCTCATTGTTTGCTTGCCTTGTATTTTGATTATGGGATAGCTCCCGTCTCAAGTGCAAGCGGTACCCCGTTGGCGGTTCTCTATGATACGTATATACTTACAATGACAAGAGCTTACTTGTGACTAAAGTTGAGTAGCATGAGGATCGGTCTTCGTAAGTAAGGGGCATGAGACTTCGATTTATAACTTGTCAAGCATATCCTCTTAGTTATGTCACTTTAACCTTAACCATTTAAAGATGCTTATGAGAGGGGCAATGAGAGCTCAAAGCTAATGAGTACCATACTTTCAGCATTTGGAAGCCTTTCAAAATTTTCAAAATCTGTTCATTTCCTTGTTGAGTCTCCACACATTCTATGAGCGCTTTCTTCAGAGCATAGTAGCCATTCTTAGTTCTATGTGCATTGTCCCAAGACTTGTTGATTGGTGCATACCTTGATATTGCTTGTTTTAAACTATTTGTATCTAGTCACTCTTGTAAACTTTGAAGGTGTCCTATGCATTTTTGTTTGCTACTCTATGAGGGACAAGGTGAATGCCACTATGTTATGTTTTCTTTATGTGAAACAAACAAACGTTTTGCAAAGCATTGTTATTCATGAATCTTTTGTTTGTGCCTTTTCATGTTGCATCATAGTTTCTTTGTCCTATTGTTAGAACTTTGTCTTTCATGATTATGATTGAAGTACTATGATCCCAGTTTTGAATGTTTTACAAATGCTTTGATCAAGTTTATGATGGTGCATGTCACCTCAAAAATTATTCTTTCTTTTTATCACTTATCTACTCGAGGACGAGCAGGAGTTAAGCTTGGGGATGTTGATACATTGCAAATGTATCTATAATTTTTGATGCTCCATGCTTGGTTTTATCCACTTTCTTGTGTTTTGTGCACACTTTGGAGTACTTTTCATATGATTTCTTGGACTAACCTATTAACAAGAGCCACAGTGCCAGCTGCCTGTTTTCTGCTGTTTTTGGTTCCAGGAAAGTCAGAAAATGAATATTTTTTCTCGGAATTGGACGGGACAAAAGCCAAAGTGCCTATTTTTCCAGAAGACTCCAGGAGCCAGAATATGAGACGGTGGAGGGCCAGGGGCTGGCCACACGACCCCCAGGCGCGGGCTAGGCCTGGCCGCGCTAGGGCATGGTGTGGTGGCCCCAGGCACCCCCTCGGTCTCCCTCTTCATCTATAAGAAGCCTTCTGACCTAAAAACTTCAGGGGGTTCGATGTTTTTCCAGAAGGAGTTCCGCTTTGCCGCCACCACCAGATTCCACAAAACAGCACCAGATACTCTGTTCTGGCACCCTGCCGGGACGGGGAATTGGAGGAGATCATCACCATCTCTTCTCCATCGACCATCCATGTTTCTCCCATCTATGAGTGAGTAATCCCCCGCTGTAGGCTATGGGGATGGTAGGGATTGGATGAGATCGTTCATGTAATGGCATCAGATTGTTACGGCATGGTGCCTAGTATCTTTTATTAGTGCTTTATGACTTTGCTGCGACTTGTTGTGCTTAATTCTTGTCACTAGGGCCCGAGTGCTATGATTTCAGATCTGAACATGTTATTGATTCATTATGATAGTATTGTTTCTGGTCTTATCTACAAGTTGTATACACACGTTGTTGTCCGGAACCTATGGCCCCGAAGTGACAGAAATCGGGATAACCGAAAGGGAATGGCTTTGATGTGAGGATCACATGTGTTGACGGAGTGTTAATGCTTTGCTCCGGTGCTCTATTAAAAGGAGCACCTTAATTGCCAGTAGTTCCCTAGAGGCCCCACTGCAAACGGGCTGGCAGGACAAAAGGTGTTGTGCAAGTTCTCATTGCGAGCACGTATGACTATATATGGAACACATGCCTAGGATTGTCTAGTACTTGGATGCTTTATCTTATTTATCTGCAATTTCCCTATGTTCTGATTGTTATGTGAATTGTCTTGTCCATGCAACGCCCGTCGATTCATATCTATGCCTACCGCACTCGAATCCCACTGTTTACTGCATTTGTTACTATTGTCTTTGCTTTACTACTTCTTTTACTTTACTATTCCTGCTACAAAACTATTGCTACTGATAAACTGCTGTGAGCAAGATTGTTTCCAGGTGCAGCTGAATTGACAACTCAGTTGTTAAGGCTTATAAATATTCTTTGGCTCCCCTTGTGTCGAATCAATAAATTGGGTTTCACTTCCCTCGAAAATACTGCGATACACCCCCTATACTTGTGGATCATCATAGCACAACAAAAAGGAATGAAAACGGGCAAAGCAATTTGGCAAAGAAGATCTATAGAAATGAAGAGGAGGAGGCAAATGTCGAGTCCGTGAGAGGTGGCCTCTTCGTATCCACGCGAGTACTAAAAAACTATTTCCATTTAGATACAGTACTTGACGCAGAAATCAAGAAGACTAGTAAGTTGAACATTCGTTGTGCATGAGAATAAGATAATGAAAGTATGCCATATCATTTTTTATATATAAGTATAATATGTGAAGATCAAAAATAATTTTAATTTCGATCCACGTCCATAAAGTATCGGGTGTATATTTGGTTCTTGTACTTTGTATCATGTAGAAATCAACCTAGCTACTCCTACGTAATACTCAACATGCTTTAGAGAAATGACATAGAAGATTCTAGAATTATTCAAAAGTGTGGTTTGAGATTTGTGCATATAGTTCATTATGCTAAAGACAAACAATAAAATATTCTAGATGCTACCCCGTCTATTCACAAATCTAATACATTTTAGTTTTGTGTCATGAATGTATCTAGATGTTTTTTAGTGTATAGGTTCACTCTGAATCTATGTTGCGCTTTCTCCGTAAAATGATTCATGGACAATTTTAGGAGGGGTATATATACCACATGCTTCTAGGTAAAATCTTACATAATTTATGTAAATTTTCTTAAAGTCTTACAAGCAAGTGGGCAAATTTGTTAGCACATAACAATAGAAGGATTATATAGGCCAAATAAATTTAAGAGAAATATATCGCACGCTTGCAGTTCAAAGTTGACCTAATAAGTTCCACAAGTTGACCTAAAATGTCATTTAAGTGGGCAATGTTGGCCAAAAAGATTGGAAAAACATAAAAGGGTGAAATGTGCATAAACATTTCCATGAGCTTGTGTGGCACTCACAGACTTTGTGTGTGTGTGTGTTTGATGAACACGTGTGTCCTTCGTCTTCACGGGGTGTGACATGGAGCAACTAGAGTAGTATATCTTACCAGTAACTCATCTTACCATTGTAATGTATAGTGTATGCATATCTTTGTACTTTGACTGTTGGATCAAGACTGGTAAATCACAACGTTGCTAATCTTTGGTTCTTCTATCCATTCAAGCATCTAGAAGATTCTATTGATATTCTCTAGCACAATGCAAGCCATATGCACAAACCTCAAAACACAGTTCTCAAAAATTCTAGAATTTGCATTTTTGTCATTTCTCTAGAGCACGTCAAGTACTAGATAGATAATATGTTGATCTCTATATGATGCAAAGTACAAGGACCAAAAATACCCTGGATACTTTATAGACATGTGTTGGCTCGAAATTATACTTTTTTTAGCATCACATATTATAATTTTGTATAAAAATGATATGTCATACTTCTCTTATTACCTAATTCTTGCGTGCAAGGCACGTTCAACTTACTACGTAGTTAATTTTATATATAGTTTACGGTTAAGTTTAAATATTCACCGTTGGACCAAGACTAGCAAATCCCAACAATTGATAACTATTGAATATTATTTTCCATTCTTTCCTCTAGAACATTATCTTACCCACTATATAGTGTACGAATAACTTTGAATATTGATCGTTCGATCGAGACTCGTGAATCCCAACATTGCCGACAGTTGGATCTTATTTTTCATTTTTTCATATAGTAGATACTATTGATAGTGTTCCTTATCTCATCTTACCAATATATAGTTTACGAATAACTTTGAATATTGGTCGGTTGGATCAAAAATCACGAATCTAAACATTGCCAACCGTTGGATATTCTTTTCCATTCTAGCATCATCTCTAGAAGATACTATTGTTTATCTTATCCTACCACTATATAGTGTGGGAATAACTTTGAATATATTGACTGTTGCATCAAGACTCGTGAATCCCAACATTGACAGCTGTTGGATCTTCTTTTATATTCTAGATAGTACAAACTAGAAGATACTATGGATAGTACGTCTTTAGCACAATAAACACTATGCACAAATTTCAAAACACGCTCCTCCATCATTCTAGAATAATCTTCTTAGACGTTTCTCTAGACCATGTTACCAAACTTTTCAAGTATTAGGTATAGCTAATAAACATTGAGTTCTACATGATACAAAGTACAAGAACCAAATATACACCCATACTTTATAGTTGTCGATCAAATTTATAATTTTTTGATCTAGCTTTACATTTTATATAACATATTCTTACCACTATATATATAATGTATGAATAACTTTGAACTTTTTCCATTGGATCAAGACTGGAAATTCCAACATTGCTAACTGTTGTATCTTCTATCCATTCTAGCATCTAGAAGATTCTATTAATAGTCTCTTTAGCATAATGAATGCTATGCACAAACCTCAAAACACACTTCTCGATAATTCTAGAATCTTCTTCATCATGTCTCTAGAGCATGTCGAGTACTAGGTGGATAATTGGTTGTTTTCTACATAATTCAAAGTATCAGAACCAAACGCACCCGATACTTTATGTACATGGCTCGAAATTATAATTATTTTGGGGATTTCTATTTTCGTACCCTTGGTTCATTAGTTGTACTCAATTTTCTCCAGCCGCTTAGTTTTTCCTCACTTTTGCCCATCTCCTTGTCGGAAACTATCACATGGTCTGAAACTCATCGTCCGTCAGCCTTGCCATTATGTGCTGAGAAGTCGGGCCGCATTCAGTCGGGTCCCGGAGTGGACCCTCGCCGTTATGTGCTAACGAGTAGGATCGTGTTCTGTTGAGTCCCGTAGTGTACCCTTGCTATTACATGCTGACAAGTGGTGCCGCATTCAGTCGATTCCCGTAGTGGCCACCTCAATCGGTTAATTTATGCAAATAATCAATCCCGATAATCAAAGTATCTCAATCATGTCCTTATTGCACTGTACTGTTTTTTCCAACAGGAGGATAGCAGCGACGTCCGCAGCAACGACTAGTCCAAGGACACCAAGACTCGTCATGTGCTGAGGAGGCTGAAGTCCGGCCATTACAACAACTTCTTCACCCGCGACGTGTACAGGTGCCCCTTTTGCCCCACCTGGAGGCTTCGTGCCACGAACTTCAACTCCCTCGTGAAGCATGCCGATGACGTGAGGACCTGCGGCGACTCCGTGAACATCCACAGCTTCATACCCAAGCACCAGGCGCTCGGTGTTCTCCTCCGCAACCTCCAGAAGGTGGCTATTGAGGAGGGTCGCATGCTATCGAGGAGGATAGCAGCTTCTTTTATCTTGTCTGTGTTGAACTTGTCAGCTGCTGCTGCTGAGCAGCCTAATTGTTGAACCTTGTTAAGTATCATACTATATAACCTATGTTAGCTGCTTTATCTACATCTGCTTTATTTACTGAATTTATTTATGGTGCTGGTTAGTTTTGCTGCTCTTAATTTGCTACCATATTGGGGAAAAACAAGGGCAAAAGGAACAATGAATAAAGAGAGAAGCTGCTCTAGATTCGCTACCGTTTTGGGCAAAAGAAACACGACTATTAGCAAGAGAGAGGGGAAAGGGCGCTCTTAAAAATGCCAATCATAAAAATAACAAAAAAACTTCCAATTTAGGTGACAGGGCGCACGTAACCATGAAACGTGCCCCACATGGTCCCACACCACGTCCCCCATAATCAGCGAGAGATGGATGGCTGGTCCGCTATGTATCTTGGCCCCACCTGTGAGCATGTAACGGTGGAGGCGGCGTAACGTAACGCTCAATGCACGACCCGCCCCAACACGGTCCCACCGGCCAGCATGTAACGGTCAAGCCTTTGACCTGACGACATCTCCCCATCCGATCGCATGTGAGGGTTTCGGAATGGAGGTAGGGCAAAAGTGAGGAAAAACTAAGCGGCTAGGGAAAACTGAGTACAACTAACGAACCAGGGGAACAGAAATATAAATCCCATTATTTTTTGAGCTTCTTTTTTTTAGGTGAAACAGTAGGGAAAGTCCCCACTGCAATTTTTCTATTATATAAATATAGTGATATTACAAATGAGTCTAAAGATCTAAGGGAGATCAAAAGAGAATAAATTCTACCTCAAAGAGGGCAACAAAATCTACTCTATCTCTGGTCTAATTGTTGGCTCAGCCAAGTATTGAATTTCTCCTAGTGTTTTCTTTTAACTCTGAATTGCACCCATCTCATCTCTTGATAGAAAATTGTCTTCCATCCCTCTAATGTTGGCCTTTTATCATTAAAATTTCTCTCATTTCTACAAATACAGATACCCCAAGCAGCCAAGATAATAATCTCCATTGCAAAAGGTAGATGCAGTTTGGTTTTAATGTCTGATAAAGCCTCCAATCCTGATAAATCTGTTGCTCTGTCTGTGCATATATGATCCCAGCAGTTTTTTGCAAAGGGGCAATCCCAGAATAAGTGAATTACTGATTCTTCCAAAGGGCAATTTAGAATTGCACAATTATAGTCAGGCAGAGCAAATTGTTTCCTTCTCAGAAGATTTCTTGTATTTAATCTATCCAGAAGCAAAAGCCAAAAAAAGAATTTGTGTTTGTTATGGCAAGAGGATGCCCAAAGCCAAGAGAAATGTGGTGGTGTAGGGGAATAACCAATCATAGAAGACTATACCTTTTTTACTTCAAATCTATCAGACCCCCAAATATAACTCCAATTATCATGTTGATTTTCTTGTAATGTTGGAAGGATCTCTTGGCATCTATCTTCTAGGATTAAAAATTCAGAGTAAGCTTGTTGAGAAAGAGGTAGATAAAAATTATCCTCCAAGTATTCAGCATGTAAAAATTCCTGCACACTGATATTTGATGACTTTGCATAGGACAGCAGGTGTGGAAATTTATTCTTTAAGCAATCATCTTGCTAAAGATCAGTCCAGAAATAAGCAGTTTTCCCAGATTTCAGTCTACATTTAGCCATGGCCTTATAATTATCAATTAATTTGATATGAGATTTCCACCAGAATGATCCCTCCATGCTTCTTCCAGGTAATTTTCCATTCTTATAGTAGGTTTCCCAAATGAGATGAACCCAAGGGATATCATGGTGATTGTAAAACTTGTCAAGGTTCTTTGATAGGAGGGCAGAATTTTGAATGGTTAGATCTAGGACTCCAAGTCCCCCTTGATTTTTAGGTCTACAAATCTTATCCCATGACACCAGAGCCTGACCCTTGGCTTGAACATCCTCTGTATTTTTTCTCCAGAGACAGTGTCTCATAAATTTTATGACCTGATCTTTGATAGCAACTAGCACCTCCAGGCAACTCATGAAGAATAAAGGGAGTGAGGATAGAACAGATTTAACCAGTTGCAGTTTTCCTCCATAGTTTAAGAAGTTAGCAATACCACATAGCCTTCTTTCTACTCTTTGAAAAATTGGTAGAAAATGTTCCATGGATGGCTTTGATAAGCTTACGGGTAATCCATGATATGTGAAAGGGAGGCTACCAGTTTGGCAATTGATTGTCTGAGCAAAGTGAGTCAGCCTATCATTGCATAAATTTATTAGCATCATGCTTGATTTCAAATAGTTCACTTTGAGGCCAGTGGAAAGTGCAAAAGTTTCAAGAAGAGCTTTTAAGCATAATAATTGAGCAGCATCTGCTTTTAGCACAACCAAGGTGTCATCATCTTATTGAATCACAGGGAAGTCATTGTTAATAGGACCACATATTGGAGGGGTCCGAAGGTGGAGGTTCATGGCTTTATTCAAGACAGATTGAAGAAGGTCTGCAGCAACTACAAAAAGGAGTGGTGAAAGTGGGTCTCCTTGCCTCACACCTCTCCGGCAGTTATTTTTTTCCCAGGTACCCCATTTAGAAGAATTTCAGAGGAGCCAGACCCAAAAATCATCTCAATCCATTTAATCCATTTCTTGCCAAATCCTCTAGCCCTGAGAATATTTAGGATGGATGTATGATCAATTGTATCAAAAGCCATTTCAAAGTCCAATTTTAAAATGACAATTTCCTCCTTTGATTTGTGGCATTGGAAAAGATATTCAAAAGCCCACCCAATGCAATCCTGAATAGACCTATCTTTGAGGAAGCCATATTGATTCTTATGTACCAACTTCAGAATAACAGTCTGTAGTCTGTTTGCAAGGAATTTGGTGATAATTTTAAACACACAGTTTAATAAAGTTATGGGCCTGAAATCAGCAGGGGTGGAATGGTCTAACACTTTAGGAATGAGACTTATGTAGGAAGAGTTGATACTTTCAAGAGAAACTTTCTCATTGTAGAAATCATGGATGAGAAATTTGAAGTCATTTCCAATGATGGGCCAGCAGCTTTTGATGAATTCATTATTAAAACCATCAGGTCCAGGAGACTTATCATTTGGCAAGTCAGAGATAACATCCTCAATTTCTTTGACTAGGAAAGGCATTTAAAGTGAGTTTCTCATCTCCTCAGATGTACCATTGCCATAAAAATCTTTAAGATTGAAGAACATCTCAGTTTTTACAGAAGTACCCATTCTAGCATTGAAATCATTCCACATAATGTCAGCTTTGTCAGAGTGGTCAAAGATCACATGGCCATTGTCATTCTTAAGCATTGAAATATAATTGTGTCTATAACTGATGGTGGCCTTAGAGTGAAAGAACTTTGTGTTTTCATCACCTAATTTCACCCATTTTATTTTTCCTCTCTGTTTCCAATAGGTGTTCTGATTCTGGAGCAGAGAAATAACATGAGATTTCAGGATATCTCTAAGGTGGCACTCATTGATAGTTAAAGTTCTAGATTCTTCAAGCAAATCTAGAAGGTCAATTGTGCCATTAACCTTCTTAATCTAGTCCTTTAAACAGGGGATTTGTCTGGCCCAAATCTTGATACCTCTCCTCACATTCTTCAATTTGGCACAAATCTTCTTTGCCAAGTCAAGGTGCCCCACTGGTATATTCCAGGCATTTTGCACAATTTGTTTAAAGTCAGAATGATGTAACCAGTAATTTTCAAATCTAAAAACTTGTGCCTTGGGAATATTAGTTCCAATTGATATTACACAAGGAAGGTGATCAGAAGTGGGCTTGGAAAGGGGTGAAACAAAAGTAGAGGGGTATTTGAGGGTCCAGGATCTAGAAGTAAAAAACCAATCCAACCTTTCCAGTAGGGGATCTTTTTGCATATTGCTCCAAGTAAATTTTCTTCCCTTAAGAGGTAGCTCAATTAGGCCCAGGTTCCTGATAGCTTCATTGAAAAGGAAAGTGTCATTAACATCTCCTCCACTCCTGTTTCTATCAGTAGGGCTTCTGATAAGATTAAAGTATCCCAAGACAAGCCAGTCCATATGATCGGGCATCACAATGTTGGAAAACCAATCCAAAAATTCATCTTTTCTATTAGCTTGACATGGACCATAGATGTTGGTATGTGTCCAGATGTCATTACAAAGTAGGGAAGAGAATGGGACAGAAGTAGAAAATTCATTCTGGAAGGCTTTGGTACCACTAAACAAAGAAATGTTCCAGATGATGATAATTCCTCCAGAAGCACCAATAGAAGGGAGAAAGTCAAAGCTGTCAAATTTCCTTGGACAGAATTTTTTTAAGTAATTCATGTCGAAGAAATCTCTTTTGGTTTCTTGAAGACAAATGATGTCACACTCAGATTCAATGATTTTGCTTTTTAAAGCCAGCCACTTCTTCTCAGAGTTCATGCCTCTGAGATTCCAGTTCAGAATATTCCATTTTCTTTTGTTATTCATAGATAACCTGAGGGGTAAAAATTTGGGGTGATACAAGATATGTAATCACACAAACAAACTTAATCCTTTCATAAGATCCAAGAGTCATAGACACACACAGAACCATAAGGAGTCTAAGAAGCTCATTACATGTCTCAAAAGTAAGTGACCCAGACACAAAATGACAATATTTTTTAGACAATAAAACATCTATTTTGGTGCTTTCTTCTTAGATTGTTGTCCACAGGATTCAGCGGCTCCACCTTTCTTCTTTCCAGTCATGAATGTGTCATCTCCATTCCTTTTTGGTCTAGGCCTTCCAGGGGGTTTGCTGATCAAATCATTGATCCAGCTCTTCTTCAGCAGACTTTTCTCAAGCTCACCCTCTTTGACCTTACAAAAAGAATCAGCAAGGTTTTTAACAACTTTATTGTTGAGACAAGGTGGGGCAGCATTGCAAGAAAGACAATTTATATCAAAACAGTTCACATGACTTTTAAAACCCCCATTAAGTTCCAAAATTTTGGGACTCCTTCTCACCTCACTGTCAACCATTGGCTCCTTTCCCCTTTTTTTTTGGATGGAGCATTGGGGACCATCAGGTTTCAGGGAGAAACATTCCGGCAGTGAGGAGGCATCTGACCAACACAATCATCAGGGATAATGAAGGTAAAGGTATTTTCATCAGCAATTGGTTCCTTTATAATATCCCAAAGAGGAGAAGTAAGAAAGTGTTTTTCCCAACTAAATTTTTCAGGACTGAGGAGCATGAGGGTTATCAAGTTGAACCAACTTACAGGAATATCATACTATAGACTGTTTTTGCCAAGTGGAGAACTGTTGATGTGAGGAGCAAAGAATCTGTCCCAAAGATCCAGGCCTTGCTTGGAGAAGGATTGTTTAGCTGCCAGGACATCAGGAGTAGAAACAAAAGAAGTGAATGCCATCCCTACTTGCAAATGAGACTCATTGGGAGAAAGAATATTAGTGTCTTCAATCATCCAATCATCCTGCTGGTTCACCTCATTAGCATGCTGGAACTCCTCATCATCATCCTGGTAGTTCTGAAGGATATTGAACAAGCCATCACTCATACCAACATCCTAAATGTTCTCAACAAGCTTCTGCTCCACCTCAATGTCATCATCAGCATGAACATAAGTATTGTTATTGTCAGAGGAAATATTGACAGCAGGGTTAGAACCAGTGACAACACTATTAGCCTCCCGAGGTGGCAAATTCAGATTATCAATTGGCATATCTACCCCTTCAGCAAAGATTAGCCCTTGAACATGTGCATTCCATTGCCCCAACCAGCATCATTCTCTTGAGGAGGAGCATCAACCCACTGGTCCCATCCACCAATTTGACCTTCAGGTTGTGGAGGAGGTGGTGGGGGAGGAGGACCAAATGGAGGCCCCATGACAGGAAGAGGATGAGGGTCTTCATTTTCATTAGGGAGTGGGTCCTCATCAGGTGGGCCCCCACCCAGGAGATTGTTGTTTAAAAGTTCCACAGAAAAAGTCCAGGATTCAGTCTCCACAAGGTCTCCAATGGTAAATCTTACACTTTTAGGCACATCCATCAAGTCAGTGACTCTGAGCTTAGCAATGATTCTTCCTTTGTGTTCAGGGCCCCTTTCCCAAAGAAGCACCTTTCCAATATCAGCAAATACAGCATCTAGGTCTTCAGTATGCCAGTGATCAAGAGGAGGGCCCAGAAGCACAACACAACACTCATTGTTGAATTGAGTCATGCGCCAATTAATTGCTTCATTGTGTCTAGCAAAGGAGCTTACAACATCTTGGAAAGGGATTGGTCCAGCATTGATCAAACGATCCCGGTCACTGACATTATTAAATTGCACATATGCAGAGCCATAAGGGCAGTTTTGGATATCACGGAAATCCACCTGAGCAACATTGATAAAGAAATCTTGTAAAACATCTTTCTGATATTCTCGAAAGGAACTGGAACAGGGGGAGGGGATGAATGTTTGCAATAGCATACTGTTCATGAGCACGTGGGCGACGAGGAACCACCACCCTCTTGACACGATTTCGCCCAGCCACCTGCAAAATCTCGAAGCCAGGAGGGTGAAAAGGCTGCGGGTCTAGGGGAATGTTCGCCATTGCGGAGGAGGTTGTCACCGGCGACAAGCGGAGCGAGCTGGTTGCGGTTTCTGCAGGCGTGGGAGTTGAGGAGGTAGGTAGTTCTGAATTTTTCTTTTTCTGTGCGAGGGCAAAGTCTTTTAGACCATCAAACACCCTGGGCTGCAAAACTTGCGGCGAGACTTCGGCCCTGAACCAATTAAGGTAAGAGTTGTCGGGCCAAGGACGCATAGGGAAAGTTGGAAATTTCAAAAAAGGCAAAAGACCGGGCAGTTTAATTGTAGTTGAATCTTTACATGTAGGAAATTTCGCTTCCTCAGTAACTCCCCCATTAACCACAATTTCCGCAAAAAACGTTCCAGGTCTATTCCCATTAATTCCACTCATGACTTGACCGTTTTTGCATGGGGATTTTGGAGAGGAAACTGGTAAACCAATACGATCAAAAACAGAAGAATTACTTTTCTTTTTGTATGAGACAAAAGTCCAGTCTTTGTCAATTTCTTTGTAATATTCCTTCTCCTCAAAACTCAAATTCGGACCACCTTCTCCCCACAAGCTGATTTTCAAGACAAAAGACTCATTTGAAAAAATATTTGAATTATAGATCTCAAAACACACAGCACGTGAGGCAACTGAAAACCGAAAGGTTCTATCTTGAAGAAGTTTGACTTGAAATTTTGAAGCTAGACCACCAATACAAGCTTGAAGGGCAATGCCAATAGTATGAATATCAAGATTAAAGTTGGCACGTCCAAAAGCGCCAACAAGAAAAAAGGTCTTCTACGGAATCCACCAGAGAAATTAACATGGTGTCCGAATTTCTTGAAGACATTTACCTCAAAAGCTTTGCCTTTAGAGAAATCCAATGAAGTGCACTTGGTGATCATCTCCGGAGAAGCATGCACCTTGTCGGAATTCAGATCATCAAGGATTTGAGCACCCAAAACAACTCTTTTGACAACTAGATCTAGTGTCAAGCCAAAAAAAGTCTTTTCATCTTGCAGAAGGTATCTTGCATCAATCACCACCTTATTTTGATTAAGCAGCACAATCCGCTTAGCCTGAGAATAAAGGATCAAAAACCCTGGAACATGTCCTAAATCATCTGACGGTAGAGAAGAGTAAGTAACATGCCACTTAAGTTTCAAATCTTCAGCCAAGTCAACATAAGAAGAAGAGCCACCAAGAAAACCAGGAGAGGAGGTCGAAAGATCATTGACCCTAGCAAGATGAGAGGGGAACCTCACCAAATAACTAACAGAAATCACCTCACCATTTTCCAGGCATTTACCCTCAAGAGGAAAACCATTGGCATTGAGGATAACCAGCCAGCGCTTTGCCAAGAGAATCAGAGAGCCGACAAGGAACTTACCACCAGTGGAACTCCCTGAGTAGGTGATCTTCCAGTCACCACCAGATGAATCCAATGTAGAGAAACCCATGAAGAGGTGTGTGACGGTGCCGGAGTGGCGCCGGCGAGAACCGGTGGAAGGGACCTCAGAGAGACATGCCTCAAAAATCGTGCAGCCTCAGAGCCTCGGTTTTGTGAAGAAACTAATTTTATATAAAAGATGGTATTTCATTCTTCTAATATCTAATTCTCATGTCCAAGGCACTTTCAACTTACTAGTATTGATGGTCTCTAGCACAATGAAACGCTATGCACAAACCAGAAAAAACAATTCTCCATCATTCTAGAATCTTCTCTGTCATTTCTTTAGAGCATGTTAACACAATTTTTGAGTTTTTCGTAGGTAATAAAGATTGATTTCAACAATGATATAAAGTACAAGCACCAAATACATATACATCCAATACTTTTAGATCAATGTAACACCCTTAAATCAGACCTATGTAGATTTTAGCGATTCCCACCAAACCCGCATAGAAACGATTGACGAATGCCAAAGAGGCACTTACGTGCATGTGGAAAACGAAGTAATACCATTACACAATAGTTCATGATGGAACCCACAAGAAAGTATATATACAACAACGACTCAATGAGTCAATAATACAGATATACAAAACAAAGATCCAGATCACCTTCAAAACGATACAACATCCGAGTAGGGACAAGATGCAAATTGGACTAAGAGTCCTGAAGAATAACCAATGGCATCCATAACCCCTCCAAGGCCAAGCCAGAAGGGTAATCTTTCTAACATCGGCAAACTTAAACCTGTCAAAACAAAAAGGGTGCCGACAAAGGGCAAAGGAAAAGGCAGCTGTCAGTACTGAGGTCAGTACACAACAAATCTTAGAATTCGGCGGCTCTGACCTACATAGGTATGGTGGACTCAAGCGGAAGCAAAGCATGCACTAATCAACCTATAGAGACTCGATACAACTATAGGCTATCAGAGAGGGATAAGAAAGACCTATTCGGAACCAACCTATTACAAACACTAAGCGTACCCATCCCGGTATTTCCCCCTCGAGATCAAACGGGGAAGTCCTTCTGAGGAAACTCACACAGTTCATAGTTTTATTCATTCGTTCCATGGTGGTTATCCAGCTTACTAGTCATGTCAGCTCCAAGTCAATGTATAACAATAATTCTTTAGTGTAACTTGTCTATAATCGAGAAATTGTGCTTCATGTCATCCGGAATCATAGACACGGCATTTTGAAAAGATTTAACCCTACACGAGTACACTAAAGTATCCACACACACTTCCACCCTTGTTTTCCTGATCAGGTAGGTGCCAGATCAAGTATCATACACCCATCGGTATATCGACAGGGCTTCGGATATGATGTTTCCCAGACCCAAAGAAAGTACATGGGGGCACCCCACTAAGCTACATACAATGAAGTCGGCCAACTTCGAGATGGACCTAGGGTTTGTGGCGATGGTTGTAAACGACTAGGAAACAAAAAGTGTGACTGGGCTTGTCGATACAGCCAAAATGTAGCATAGGGTCCCTAAATAGTATAGTAGTAAATGCTCCTCGAGCAACAGTAGTAAATAAAGAAATAAAGCATAGCATAACTAAAGAATAGTAATAATGACCCAAACTAGTGTGTGTGGCCCCTAGTACAGTACTTTGAAATCGGGTAGTAAGACGATAGGGGTTCGCATACACCCCACATGTGGTTAGCGCACTCGGTATTGGAATAGGTGATAAGAACTCAGGTCCTAGGTGTACACAAGTGGGTGGAATAAGAGCCAGAGCTCAACTATTACCCACCAGTGCCTCTTCATTAATTAGATCTACTTCCAAAATGGAACCATGATTATCTCCACCATTAAGCATGTGACAACCTCCCAACAACGGTGGAACCCGACGACTCGAACCAACAGCTGAGAAAGCAACTAAGACTCACAAGGCCAACTGTGTACCAAACAACATGCAATAGAAGGTGTCCAAGGCAATATAGAGGATACGAGAAAAATAAATGGTGCGAAAACTAAATCATTGCAACACAGATAACAATAAATCAATAGGAGGATGTAAAGACTATAAATGCAAAATAGGTAGAAGGGGGATAATGCTCGCCTGGGAGATATTGCTGAAGATACATCCGAAGAATGGGTCAAAGCTCACATCTACTCAACATCCTTTTTGGGAAGAAGCAAAACACTAGCAAGAAATACCGGGTGCAATATTTAATACTACAGCAAAAGCTCTGGCATGATACATGTATGTATACATGACATGGCAAGATGCGACGTGACTTAACAATATTTAATGGAATCGGACTTCCGACAATTAAATAGACGGTTCAAGTTGTTTAGGTACCCTGCAATTTAATTTTTGTATTAAGAAGGAAAAATATGGCATCGGTGCGCTACATAAACTTAAATGGTGTACGGAATAAGACAATTATAACCCACATATACAATCCATATATGATTATTAGGCGCGTCGGCTAAATGCCCCCGAACCACAAAATATGTGTGTGAAATGAATGATGTAATATGCAACAAGTTATAATGTCATATTATACAAAAATAGGGACAGGTTTATGTAGGGGTCACACGTTTCGGGGTTTGGAGATCTTGGGGTTTTGAAGGGATCGGTCTTCAGGCAACGGCCTTTGGCTTCGATGAAGGGGAACTCGAGGTGTTCGGATCCGTGAGGGAGAAGTTGGCATGCCATGAAGAAGATCTTCAAGTTTAGAGTCTCGGTTCCATGAAGATCTTGGGTTCCGATAATCATCCGGTCCATGTCGGTGTCAGCCTCGGTTTCGGTGTCGGTGGTTCCACAAGTTTAGGCCGAGAGGTGCAGGGCTAGGGTTGGAATGCAACACAAGGTTGAAGAATACTGGATCCCAGAGCACGCGAATGCAGAACCTGGGTGAGGCCAACCATCACCTGTAGCGGGGCAAATCAAGTATGCCTCCATGTGGGTCTTGATATAGAAAGGCGGCAGGCCTAGGGACCGTAGATGAGTCGAAGTGCCAAGCAAGCGACCCTGTTGAAATGGCTAAACGGCGACCTAACATTGCAAACCACGACGGAGGAAGATGGTAGCGGACGGCTCCCGGATCAGACCAACATATGGTGAAAACTGCAAAACAATTGTCCAAGTGGTGGTGTGCGCAACACATGGAGCAGGACATGGTGAAATCTTTGATGTCATCTTCCTATATATGCACACCAAGGCAGCTGACCAACACGCTAGAGACTCTTCTTGACGTGGGCATACCCTATAGGTACTCGAGTTTGGCATATGCGGTCCAGATATGGCAGAAGCCCACGGTGTTACCAAGGCCCAATACAGGATTCGAGTGACTCACGGAGACTCTGATTGCTTGCATCACAAGACGAAGCTTAAGATAGAAAGTTTAAAGGGACGAACCCTAATTTGTAACTGACTTGACCTGCTACCTGAGACCTAGCCTATCTATATAAAGGCTAGGAGGGGGCAGCGAGGAAATCAATCACAACCCTAGTTTCCACAACCATTGCCAGATTGCATCAGTGCACCCTCTGTAACTTTCGACTCCCTCGATAATTCAAAGAGCAGACAAGCAGGAGTAGGGACTTCTACGAGGCTTGAACCTAGGTAAATCTTGCATCCCTGTGTGCTTGTTTGCTAGCCTGATTGATGCCTCCAGCGCTCCCTCCTTCTCCAAAACCCAAGTCCATAACAATGGGCATTGACGAGTTAATCCCTCGTCAATTGGCGCCGTCTGTGGGAACTGGGAGTGTTGATGTCGCGGCTTATTCAGCCCCGTCAACCGCGATCTACAAATCTGCAATAGTCGAGATTCGCTAGCTCTTCGGCGCCTTCGGATTCACCGTCCACACGTCGGCTACTCGTCCGGCTTTCGAGTCCATGGGCGATGGGATCGGCCTGGCGATCGGGAGCTTATGCTTCCAAGTTCGTCAGCTGGGCACACTTCGCCTCCCTGACCAGCCGACGGTCCCCGCGATTGCTCCAGCATCGTGGTTTCCACCACCAATCGGCACCCTGAGCAAGCTCAATGCCTCGACAACAGTTGGGGGCACGGACAGTGATAGCAGTTGTGGATCCGATCTGGGTGACTTGGCCATAGAGGATGGAGCCTACAGCTCCGGATCTGAAAGTTGTGGGAGCAACAACTTCCCCAATCACGTCATGTGCGCCGTTATGAACGCAGGCGACACCGGTGTCAATCGCGACAACACTGGCAACGGACCAACCAATGGAGAAAACAGTGGCCCCGTCAACAGCGCGCCCACCAACAATGGGACAGAAGGGGACCCGAACCTCACGGAGAATGAGCGCACCAAAGAGCGCGTGCTGATCAAGCTCAACGATAACAAGTGGGCCGGCTATCGAGAGGCTCTGCGGGTCAATCCTCTCCCCCTAAACTCATCGCAATAGATGCTGATGGGTTACCATTGGCTGCTCAAAGAGGAGTACAAGCACTAGCAGTAAGTAATCACGTAGCTCGACGCACGCATAAAGGCGGCGGAAAAGTCAAGCCTTCGATGGTCTCAGCTCTTCTCCATGGGAGGATCCTCCTCCAAGGGCAACGACTACGTGGCCGTTAAACGGTGATCCTGGCTGGCCCACCTCACCGAAAAGGAGCGCGAAGAAGCCGCGAAAGTCCTCGACTTCAGCTCTATGACGGTGGATATGCTGGGCAACATGTTCCCAAAGACACCGCAAGCAGCGGTGGCCACCATGTACCTCCTCAACAACCAGCCACCGGCTGGGGATCCGCGAGCTGCCATGCACCAATCTATGATCGCAGGCTTGGGGCTAGTCGAAGCTGCCCTCATCAAGGAGCCAACACTAGAGCCGAAAAAAAGTAAAGCTCTGGACAAATATTACTACTCGTACTCCTCTAGCAACGACAACCACGATCTGTCACGACGACATTGCTCACGACGGCATGACCGCGACTACGACGCACATGATGACATCACCCAACGCAAGGTCGACAAGATGCGGGCAAGGCGTGCCCGTTCGACTGACTCGGAAGATGATGAAGTAGATCTCTCCGGTGCTAGTTGCTTCAGTAGAGCCATCAGGAAAAAGCGAATGCCTAAGGGGTTCAAACTCCCATCAGAGAACCCGAAATTTGACGGCCTACAGGACCCGAAGATTTGGCTGGAAGATTACATCTCCTCCGTCAAGCTACATGGTGGAAGATCAAGCACGTCCATGCAATGCCTATAGCTACAGCTGCAAGGTGTCGCCCGTGCATGGCTCAACAATCTGCCGCTCAGATCAATTCACAACTGGGAAGATCTGGTCTACAACTTCATTCGCAACATCAAGGGCACTTACAAAAGGCCTGCATCAATCGAGGAACTAAGAGGCTGCCACCAGAGATCTAGCGAGTCGCTGCGCTTGTACATCCAGAGATGGTCCATCATCAAGAACTCCGCGGACATCCCTGAGGATTGTGCAATCAACGCGTTCAACGGCGGCGTTCGTCGTGGAAAGCTCAGGGAGGAGCTGGGCCACTCAAAGCCCAAGAAAATCAACCACCTGATGGAGATCATGAATAGGTGGGCCGATGGAGAGGACTCAGTGAAAAACCATACCTACTCTGATGATGATGGCGACCTCAGGCGCAGACGTGATCACTGAGGAAAACGTCGAATGCGCTTCTACGAGGACGCGAAGAAGTCGACATGGTCGCAGCTGGCTATGCCGACAAACGCGACGACAACTGCAACAGCGGATACCGTAGCAGTGGATACCACGACAGCAGGAAAACCACGCAAGTGTGGCAGCACCGCTATCTCGACGAAGCACCTGGACTAACCATCCAGGACAAAATGTTCGAACCGTGCAACGTACACTTCTACATTGACAAGCACGATGGCGAGAAAAATCCAGCCACCTTCTCAAGGACTGCCGCGAGTTCCTCAAGCTCCACGAAGGCCTAGCCTAGATGAATCGCGACGCGATCAACCAGGGCTATGGTGCTACCCTGGGCGCCGTGGCTCATGGATCACCACCGCCACCACCTGGCCCACCACCACATGCGGCTGCGTCAGTACAGAACCATGGAGACGAGCCATAGCCGCGAGCGCTGGGCAACATGGGGATGATCCAAAAAGGGCGCCCCTCAAATCGAGTGCAGAAAGCAATCACACACCAAGTCAATTTGGCGATAAACTCTCTGCCCTCCACCACCAAGTACCTCAGTGGAAGCGAGTCCTGCATCACTTTCGATAAGCGCGACTGATATCTTGCAAACGTATCTATAATTTTTGATGTTCCATGCTTGTTTTATATCTACTTTCTTATGTTTTGTCCACACTTTGGAGTATTTCTATACACTTTCTTGGACTAACCTATTAACAATATGCCACAGTGCTAGTTGCATGTTTTCTGCCGTTTTTGGTTCTAGGAAAGCCAGAAAATGAATATTCTCGGAATTGGACGGGAGAAAAGCCAAAGTCAATATATCACCGAGGGGACCACGGAGCCAGAAGACGAGACGGAGAGGGGCCAGGGGCTGGCCACACCACTTGGCCGTGCGGCCAGGCCTGCCCCATGCCTGGGGGTGGTGTGGGCCCCCTGGTACTCCACCGACCTCGCCCTTTCGCCTATAAGAAGCCTCTGATGCAGAAACCCTAAAGGATCAGCCTCCAGCCACGAAAAGTTCCGTAGTGCCGCCGCCACTGAAGAGGAGATTCGGGGGACAGAAAGTTTCTATTCCAGCACCCTGCCGGTATGGGGAAGTGCCCCCGGAGCCATCTCCATTGATCTCCACCGCCATCTCCATCGTCGTTGCTGATTCCCATCATGATGAGGGAGTAGTTCATCCTCAAGGCTAAGGGTTCTACCGGTAGCTATGTGTTCATCTCTCTCTCTATGCATAATCATATTGTGATCATGAGCTTTGTAATCAAGTATATCTACCTTGTTACTCAAGTGCTTTAATAGATCTCTGCTCTCCCCATGTGTGTGAAAGTGACAGCGTGCACACCATGGTGGCACTTAGGCTAGAGATTACAAATACTTGTTATGAGTTATATTTGGAGCTGGATGTTTCTATGAAATTGAGGTGTTTGTTGGAACCATCTAGCGCTCAAGGTGACAGTGTGGGGTTATCTAAATGGGGAAAGCGAACTTTGAGGTGTGCTGTTATAGCCCTACCATGGATTAGAGTGTCCAACCGGAGAGTAGTTCAGAGTAGTATCATAAAGAGAAGATATTTATATGAGAGTGTTCACTAGTGAAAGTATGATCCATAGGCCTTGTTTCTAAGCATTGAAACACCGTTTGCAACTAGATCTATTACATGTTTGCTTGCTTCCATCTTTATTTTAGTTTGCCTTTAGTCTCTTCCATGCCACCAAGCTATTTTCTGGCACCGTTGTCTTTTATCCATACGACTTGTTTTTCACTATCTCTTCGCCGAACTAGTGCACCTATACACCTGACAAGTGTATTGGGTGTGTTGGGGACACAAGAGACTTCTTGTATCTTGATTGCAGGGTTGCTTGAGAGGGTATACCTTTGACCACTTCCTCCCTGACTTTGATAAACCTTGGGTAATCCACTTAAGGGAAAACTTGCTGCTGTTCTACAAATCTCTGCACTTGGAGGCCCAACAACTGTCTACAATAATAGAAGTGTGTAGACATCATCCGCGCCAAGTACCTCGTCTAGCCCACTGTCCCCTCGTACTCGAGGCACAGATCGAGGGCTTCGATATGAGTCGCGTCTTCATGGATGGCCAAGAGGCATCGACCTCATGTTCGCAAGTAACTTGCATGCAATGAGGATCCCTCTGTCATGTCCGGAAGTTTCAGACACGACGTTTGATGACATCGTCCCAGGGAAAGGCGTGTACCCCCTGGGCAAGATCAACCTCGACATCATCTTCAGCACGCCGCAAAATTTTCGGCGAGAGCGCATCGACTTTGAAGTTGTCGACTGGCCTTCACAGTATCACTGCATCCTCGTACGTGTCGCGTTCGCAAGGTTCATGGCGGTACAACACTACACCTACCTGCAGATGAAGATGCCAGGCCCAAACGGTGTCATCACAATCAACGGAAGCTTCGAGATGGCTAAAACTTGCGATAGGGAATTCAACTGAATTTCCCAGTCCTTCGGCATGCAAGAGGAACTCGCAAGGTTGAAGGAGTCAATAGACAACAGTCTGCCTCCCCTGAGTAAACCAATCTCACCCGACCTATCCTTCGACTCATCGTTGCACACAAGAAAGTCCAGGTCCACCCAACGGACCCGACCAAGACGGGCCTCATCGCCAACAACTTGAGTCCCGCATAGGAACCCGTGCTTGTCGAATTCCTCCGTGAGCACTGGGAAATCTTCGCTTGGTGTCCAGAAGACATGCCAGGAGTTTCTATGGAATTCGCCTTGCACGAGTTCCTATGTCGAGCACTAGACGCAAGGCCAGTTAAGAAAACAATACAGTGACTGTCTAAACCAAGAGAAAAAGCGGTCGGTATGGAAGTCAACATACTCCTCAACACAAAATTCATACGCGAGATCAAGGAAAGAACCTGGCTCACAAATCTAGTGCTTGTGCCTAAAAAGGACACGGATATCCCTACAGATGTGCATAAACTTCACCTCCCTGAACAAACACTATCCGAAGGATCACTTCCCGTTCCCACAGATCGATCAAATAATCGACTCCACTGCGGAATGCAAGCACCTATGCTGCCTCGATGCCCACTCAGGCTACAAGCATATTCAAATGAAGGAGGAATATCGGGAGAAAACAGCATTCACAACACCCTTTGGTGTATTCTGCTACAACACGATGCCCTTCGGGCTAAAAAATGCAGGAGCCACCTATCAGCGGTGTATGCAGGCCTGCCTCAAGAACCAACTTGGTCGTAATATCCAAGTCTACGTTGACGACATCATCGTCAAAACAAAATAGGAAGCCACATTACTCGACGATCTCCCCGAGACCTTCGATAACCCTGATCGCTAGAGGATCAAGATCAATTCGGACAAATGCGCCTTCACGTACCATCTGGGCAACTGATCGGGTATCTCATCTCTGCAAGAGGGATCGAGGCAAACCCGAAGAAAATAAAAGCCATAGTGTCCACGGAGAAGTCGAAGAACGTAAAAGGTGTCAAGAAGCTGGCTAGGCAAATCGCGGGGCTCAGTCGATTCATCAGTTGCATGGGCGAAAAGGCACTGCCTTTCTACCAACTTCTCCATAAAGCTGACAAGTTCGAGTTGATAGACGAAGCATAGGAAACATTCGTAGACCTCAAGCGTCTACTATCCACCTCACCAGTATTAGTGACGCCTCACAAAAAGGAGCCATTGTTGCTATATATCTTCGCCACCAACTAGGTGGTAAGCACTGTGGTCATGGTGGAACGAGCCGAAGAAAACAAAGTCCACGAGGTACAACGCCTAGTCTACTACCTCAGCGAGGAGCTCACGCCAACAAAACAGCGGTACCCGCACTATCAGAAGCTGGCATATGGAGTCGTCATGACAGCCAGGCGATTGTGTCACTACTTCCAGGAGCACCCAATCGTGGGGGTGAACGACGCCCCACTCGAGCACATACTCAACAATCCCGACGCCACTAGACGAGTCGCGCTCTGGGAATCGAACTGTCTCCATGAGACATCACATATGATAAGCGCAACGTGATCAAATTGCATGTTCTCTCGGACTTCCTCGTACACTGGATAGAAAACTAGCTCCCCGACAAGCCAGACATCTCCTACCTATTGGCAATGCACTTCGGCGGATTCAAGCGAAAGGAAGGAGCTGGCGCAGGTGTCATACTGACATCGCCCCAAGGTGACAAGATGAGATACATTCTTCGAATGCAGTTCACCGCCTCCAACAACGAAGATGAGTACGAAGCCTTGATCCATGGGATGCAGATGGCAAAAGCCTGCGGTGCCAAGCGACTCGTCATCTACGGCGACTCCAAACTAGTGGTCAACCAAACAATGAACAAGTACGATGCTCTGAGACACAACATGATCGCCTACCGTGATCTTTATGACACACTCGAGGGAGATTTCGACGGCTACGAGCTGCGGCACGTTGGCCGCGAAAGCAATGAGGAGCTAGACACACTCGCCAACATCGGCTCCACCTGTGCCCCAAGAGCGCATCTGCGAACGCTCCATCAAGCCCAAGGCTCCAGAGAAGAAGGGAAGCACGCGAACAGACTCGGGGGGCTACGCCACCTAACGACCCAATGGCACTCGATGATACGGAGCCAGCCACAGGACTCAAATGTCCCATGGAGGTCATGATGATCGAGCCATCCTGATCGGAACCACATGTCACATACTTGCTCAGCAAAAGGTTGCCAGATGACCCGACTGATGCACATCATATAGTGCGACGATCCAAGGCATTCCCCCTAATCAATGGAAAACTGCACAAGCATAGCATCACAGGAGTTCTTCAGCGGTGTGTCTCCAATGGGGACGGAAGAGCCATCCTCCTCGACATACATGAAGGAACTTGCGGACACCACACTGGCAGTCGCGCCCTTGTCGCCAAAGCTCTATGAGCTGGATTCTACTGGCGAACAGCCATGAGCGATCAAAAGGACATCGTCTAGCGCTGCAACACTTGTTAGCGATTCGCGGACAAACCGCACGCACCAGGCACAGAGCTCAGACCAATACCAGTAGCTTGGCCCTTTGCAGAATGGGGACTCTGTCATCGGATTGAGGACAAGTACGCCATGAGGGGGTCCTCGAGGCGTGCGGAAGAGAGGGGTGTGAGACGTGCGGTGTTCCGGGACGGTGAGCACACAAGTTTACCCAGGTTCGAATCCGCCGGCTTTGGATGGATCCTACTCCTGCTAGCAATGCAGTAATACGGCAGAGCCGGAATATGAGTTACAAGGGTTTCGCCTGTGCGAGTTGAGATTGTAGACTATTGAGGTGTGCCCTAAAGGCTCTCCCTAGGATGACTTATATAGATATCCGGCCTAGGGTTTACAGGAGAGATCTATCCGGCTACGACCAAGAGTCGGTTACAGAGTACATCTTGAACTACAAGTAACATTATGGGCCTAAGTCGGTAAGTCTTCTGGGCCTTCCCATAGCCGGATTGGACTCCGTCTTTCTCCCTGACTGGGCCGCCCGTGAAGCAATGCTCTAACCCGAAGTGGGCCACCCTGGTCAGTGAGGAACTGTGAGGATACCCGGAAAGTATATCCCCAACAGCAGCCCCCGGAGGCCTCCAAGATCCAAAGTTGGATTTATCATCGTCTAGCTTGATCTTCGGCTTGCAGAATCTTGAAGGGTTCCTGAAACTTCACAACAAAAAATACGATCCGAGTCTTAAAAATAAGTCAGACCTATCAACAGGTTACTCGGATTTTCTAGCTTGATTTCAAACTAAGCCAGAACTTGGTTCCCAACGCCACCTGACACAAGTCATGGTCAAGTCACGTCATCTGACAGGCATTCCGTCAGCACTACCGTTGGTGGGTCCGTGGTTCACGGAACCGAGGCGTTGTTTCAACGTGTGCATGGAGATCGAGGCGACGTAATCATCGCGTGGGTCCTTCCTAGTTCCTTCCACGACGCGTGGCGGTTACACTTGAGCATTTGCACGAATCTTGGCGCAGTTAGGTGGATATAAAGGGTTAGGATTTTCTCCTTCTCCTTCCACCAGTCCTTTGCCTTTTCCTCTCCTCCCAATCTTCCTGCGTGCACAGAGCTCCCTGTTCCTCCCCCAAAAACTCCCAGCGTCGCCCCTTTTAGGTCAACCTCTCACCGGAGAAATGGCTTCATCTTCCTCTTCCGGCTTAGCGGGGGCGGCAACGGAAGGGGTGGCGGAGAAAGAGAGCTTTCGCGGGCTCTGTATTCCCTGCACGCTCAACGAGGAAGGCCTCAAGAACATGGAGAAGGAGGGGCTTCTCGCCGCTGGCGACTGGCGGAGCGGCTTTGAGGAAACCGTCCCCAACCCGCGCGACGGCGAGCGGGTCCACTTCGGCACCCACCTCGATAGAGGTTTGTCGTTTCCTCCCCCGGAGTTCTTCTCTGAGGTGATTGATCATTACGGAGTTCAACTCCATCATCTTCCTACCAACTCTCTCTTAGAGATGAGTGCGTACGCTTCACTGTGTGAGGGCTTTCTCGGCATTAGGCCGAGTTTGACTCTTTTCCGGTACTATTTTCATGTCCGGAGAAATTCCATTACCGCCGGTGTTCCTTACATCACCGACACTATTAGCTTTTCGCTTAGACACGAGCGCGTGTATCCCAAGATTCTAGCTAGTGACTCGGTCAAACAATGGCCAGCCACGTTCTTCTATCATAGGGATGTTCCGGCTCCCGGCAAAGCCACTGCTTTGCCGGATTTCATCGATGGAGCCGCCACGGCCCAACCATCCTGGGACGAGGCCGCTCCGGCTCTCACCAACGATCTAATCCTCGCTAAGAGGCGGATCGAATATTTGATTAAACACAAGGATCTAAAGGGATCCGACTTGGTCCAGTGTTGGGTCTCACGTCGGATCCAGCCCCTCCAGTATCACGGAACCCGACTGATGCATTCCATCGCGTCGTCTCTGAAAGACTCCCTCTGCATTAGCTCCAAAGCCTACACCACATAGGGCTACATAAGACAGATCAAGTGGTTGATTAGGGAGCAGATCGAGAGGAGAATCTCGGAGGTTTCTCTGGACATGCACACGGCGGATAACCCCGTAGTGCCGGTAAGCTTCCATCAGTACACCTTTTTATGTGCTTCAACATTTGAATTACAGTGCAATGCTGATATGTTTTCTTCTTTTCAGCTTGCTGACCTCCCCGAGTCGGAATTTGCTCCGCTCGAAGGATATCCTCCAGAGTTCTCTCAGGAGGTAGAAGTGGTCCCATTGCCGGATCTTGCGCTCAAGAAGCGCAAAGCTCCGACAGTGGTTGTCGGCACAAAGGAGGTGCCTGTCGTGAAGAGGTAACTTTCAATCACAATTTTCCGTCTTTGTACTTTACTCGAATTTCTTTCCGAGATGTAATGTTTCCGACTTTACTACATTCTCAGAGCAAAACCGCTCCTCAAGGGCAAGGAGAAAGGGATTCCTTCGAAGCCGCTGCGGCAGACGAAGCATACCATAGCTTCTCCTGCCATGGCTCCTCCGACTCATGCCCCTCAACCTTCTGCAATGCCGGTGATCTCTCCAGATGCCGCAGAAGATCCGGCTCCTTCAACGGAGCCTGCAAACCTTGGGTCGCAAACTGACGTCACCATGGGTGCGTCAGATATAGATAAGGGTGAACCCTCTTTGGGTAATGATCCCTCGGCAGAGACCTTCGCCGAAAACCTCATGAGCAATCCGGGTCTTGCCAAGTTTGGCTTGTCCTAGAAATCTGCAGAAGAAATCCAGCGGCTAGCCAGGCAATGCCTGGAGAAAAGAACCTTGTCTGCCGAGGAGGAAGCGCAAGAAGCAGAGGACGTCAAGTTGTCCGATCTTCTTGCCCAGGTGCGCCTTCGCGACGAGAGGATCAGGACTGGTGAGCTTCCAACAGCCCTAGTGATTCCTTTGACTCTCGCCGAGAAGGTCGCCGTTGATGTGAACACGAGTTTAGATAAACTCACTCGCGAACAATATGTAAGTCGGAATTCCAACTCCTATTTTTCCTTTATTTGTATTTTATATCATATCCTCTAGCCCCCAAGCATGAAGTAGGATAAACAATCCGGGTTTATGCTTTATTAGGATGCCAAAGAACGAACTAGTGTAGCCCCCAAGGATCGTGCTGATATTAGCAAAAATATTAGCCCGAGTCTTAAGTAGCTTTCTGACTTTGGGTATTCTGACTTACAGAAAGTGTGTTCCTATAATCAGGATTTATTGAAGAATGTCTGTGATAAGCAGAGAGAGATCAAGGCTCTCCGGCTTAAGAATGCTAAACTTAAAGTTGCCAAGGATGAGGCCGAAGGTAAACACTCCGAGACTCAAACCTTGTCTTTGTTATTTTCAATGTCGAATTTTTCTGAACTATTGTTCTTTTTGACTTACAGCGCTGGTGAAACAATCCTTCTCCATGATTAAAGAGGCCGAGAACCTCAAGACCTTGGTGGTGGAGAACAAGGAGCTTCGCCAAGAGCTGGACCAGCTCAAGGCAAATCATGAAAAAAAGCATAGCTCATGTCCTTGAATCCTCCTCCATGGCTACTGAAGAGCGTGATCGCAAGATCGCTGCTCAAGATAAAATAATCTCGGACCTCAAGAATGAGCTTAGCAGAGAGAAGGACATGTCCCAGGCGCTCCGGGCTGAATTCTAGAGTCTCCGGGAGGAGAAGACCAAAATTGACGACGTCATTTTCAGTACGTTCCATCTATCTGACTTGTCTATTTCTTCGACTTTTATCAATGTCGGATTTTTCTTAACTTGTTTTGTGTATAGGTCCTCTGAACTTGACGGACTCTTCCTCCTCCGAGCCCCACACCCATCGTCTTACCCAAGTCGGTGACCTGCTTCATGACTTCTGCCAGTCCCTTGAGGACATCGGCGAAGCTCTCAAGATTCCGGACATGCCAAGCATGTCGGATTTTCAGGTGCGGGACAAGGCAAAGGAGATGCCACAACTTGTTCGGGACTGGAACATGTCCTACACGCGGACTGCTGCACAGAACGCTCTCACCATGGTCATGAGCCACCATGGAAACATGGAAATATGGCAAGTGACCAGAGGGTACTACAAAGTAGATGAAGACGGCCAGGAGCAGGACCTTCAAGCCATCATGCACTCCTGCGCCGGATATGGGTGTCACGTGGCTAACCTGACCACCTACGAGATCCCCTTCTTCACCCGCGTAGATACTCCGCCTCCTCCTCCGGAAGAACCAACAGAAGTTTCCGACGATGAACGCACCACCTCGGATGCGGACATCCCGGAACGATATCAAGGTGGAATCTCCAGCGAGCCGGCAGCTCCTTCATCTCCTCCTGCATCATAGATCAGAAATTTTTGTATTATTCTGGAAAAACATGATGCATCTGTAAATATGCAGTACTTTAATTTTGCTAGTGCTAAGCTTTTGATCTATTTAGCACTTTTTGCTTTGAGTTTTTTTTGTGTGCCTAAAATGTTTACATAAGAACTTGTATTTTTTCGTCGCTACTTATCGTTTATCTGGATTTCCGCCTCGTCCCTTTCGTGAGCCAGCTAAACCTTTTGCCGAAAACTTTGCCGAGCAACGGAGCTCAATTCCTAAACCAATTTAAACTCGGAAACAAAGCTGGCTTACAGTACCAACAATTCACTACTCGGAAAATGCCCACATCCAGCAATCAGACAAATAACCAAAGTAAAGACTAGAAACTTTAGAGTTATACCCGAGGGTAGCAATTTTAGAATCGGAAATCTAAACCAGAACGAACATGAGCATAAATTAATTTCAAGTATTCTGGGATTTTCGACTATGACATGACCATTCGGAAATAATATGGTAAAAACTTCTCTAAAAAACTTGAGGCAACCAAAACTTTTATTTCTCACAGAATCATGTACATCTATATGATTACAAAGAAGGATAAAGTAAGAATAAAAGGGACGTAGCTGAGCAATATTCCACGGTCTGTCTAACTCATCCGGATTTGTACTGCCTCCATCTCTCTTTCTCTTCTTAGTAGCAGGTCTTTCTTTGACTGGCCTCATGTCAGTTAAGTAGTACGATCCATTGTGCAATACTCGACTAACTAAAAAGGGCCCTTCCCATACTAGGGAAAGTTTGTGCTTTCTTTGTTGCACAAGCCGGAGAACCGAATCACCTTTATTAAAAGATCTATTTCGGACTCTCTGGCTATGATACTTGCGTAACTTCTGCTGATAGGCTGTAGATCTCATTTCTGCAACGATGCGAACTTCTTCTACTAAGTCAAGATCATTTTGTTGAGAAATCTCGGCATCCTCTTCGATATACGTGGCCACTCTAGGAGAAGTATGAATCAAATCACTAGGAAGAACTGCTTCTGCGCCATAGACCAAGAAGAAAGGTGTGTATCCTGTTGACCTATTTGGAGTTGTTCGTAAACTCTAAATTACAGAGGGTAATTCCTCTGCCCAAGCCCCCGCAGCACGTCATAGTGGTGCTTCGAGTCTCGGTTTTAGGCCTTGTAGAATTAAACCATTTGCTCTTTCGACTTGTCCGTTAGCCTGTGGATGTGCGACTGACGCGATGTCAAGCCGGATATTTTGCTCGTTGCATAATTCAGCCAATTCTCCCATAGAAAAGTTACTCCCGTTGTCCGTGATAATGCTATGCAGATAACCATACCGGATTATAACATCCTCGACAAATCTTTTGGCTGTTGCTCCATCACAACTAGTGACAGGTTTAGCCTCAATCCATTTGGTGAATTTATCCACCATCACTAAGAGGTGAGTAAATCCACTTGGAGCTTGTTTAAATGGTCCTACCATATCAAGACCCCAGACCGCAAAGGGCCATGTTATAGGTATTGTTCGCAGCTGATCAGCCAGAATATGAGCTTGCTAGGCGCACTTTTGGAAGCCTTTGCACGTCTTGACTAATCGTTCGGCATCTTCCTGAGCTCTAAGCCAGAAAAATGTGTGTCTAAAAGCTTTTGCCACTAAAGATTTGGCTGCAGCGTGGTGACCACACTCGCCTTCGTGGATTTCTCTTAACATTTCCACTCCTTCGTCCGGAGATACACAACACTGAAAACCCCAGAAACACTCTGTTTATGGAGCTCACCTTTAACAATAGTATAGGCTTTTGCTCGTCAGATAATCTGCCGGCTCAGCACCTCGTCTTCGGGTAATTTGCCATCTAGCAAATAATCGAGGTAGGGTTGAGTCCAGCTAGGAATTACAGCCAGAACTACTATCAAAGGTGAGTCGGATTTGGTCGGATATTCCTCATCTACTACCTTTATTAAGGGAACTTTGAGGTGCTCTAAAAAAGCGCCATCCGGGACCTCTTTCCGCGCAGAACCTATCCGAGATAGTGCATCTGCTTCCTCATTTTCTGCTCGAGGGATGTGTTGAACTTCAAACCCTTCGAACGATTTAGATAGATCATTCACGACAGCTTTATATGCTGCCATGTGTTTATTTGCATTACAAATATCCGACACTTGCTGAGCATCAAGATCTGAATCTCTGTAACACATCAAACGTCGGATGCCAATATCCTTAGCAACCTGGATTCCATGCAGCAGTGCTTCATACTTGGCAATATTATTTGTCACTGTGAAGTGGATCTGCAACACGTATAAAAGTTTATCTCCTTGGGGTGATTTGAGCACCACGCCAGCCCCCGAGCCCCCTTGAGCCTTAGACCCATCGAAAAATAGGGTCCAATATTCCGACTCAGGGAGGATCATGTTCTCCTTCGTCTCTGTCCAATCAGCGACAAAGTCAGCAAGGATCTGGGATTTGATTATTGTCCGAGGTTTGTACTCAATATCGAAAGTTGAAAGCTCTATGCCCCATTTGGCGACGCGTCCTGTGGCGTCACTGTTGTTGCTTATATCTCTCATGGGAGCTGCGTTCACCATGGTAATTGGATGCTCCTGAAAGTAGTGTCGTAACTTACGAGATGCTAGAAAAATGTCGTAAGCCAACTTTTGATAGTGCGGATACCGCTGTTTTGATTCTGTCAGAACCTCGCTGACAAAGTAAGTCGGACGCTGCACCAGGTTTTCCTGATTTTCCTCTGGTCTCTCCACCACCATGACGATACTAACGACCTTATTTGTCGCAGCAAGATGGAGCAACATCGGTTCCTTAGGTTCTGGCGCTGCAAGGATAGGAGCAGATGAGAGTACTTTCTTCAGGTCTTGTAGTGCAGCTTCAGCTTCATCAGTCCAAACAAAATCTTTGGTCTTTTTAAAGATTTTGTATAATGGTGCGGCTCCTTCTCCAGGCCGGCTTACAAATCGACTGACCGCAGCAATGCAACCAGTTAGTCTTTGTACGTCCTTCAGGCGAGTTAGCCTGAAAATATTGAGTATAGCCTTAATTTTGTCTCGGTTCACGTCTATGCCTCTTTGAGACACGATAAAACCTAACAATTTTCTGGCTGGTATTCCAAAGAAGCATTTCTTTGGGTTAAGCATGATGTTGTATTTTCGTAGATTGGCAAATGTTTCCTCCAAGTCGGAAATCAACGTTTCCTTCTTTTTGGACATTACCGCGATATCATCCACGTATGCATGTACATTGCGTCCGAGTTGGTCATGGAGGCAACGCTGCATCGTGCGCTGGTACGTAGCTCCTGCGTTCTTCAGCCCAAAGGGCATCGTAACAAAACAGAAGGTTCTGAAAGGGGTTATGAATGAAGTTTTGACTTTGTCAGATTTCTTCATCTGAATTTGGTGATAACCGGAATATGCGTCGAGAAACAGAGGAGTTCCGAGCCTGCCGTAGAATCAATAACTTGATCAATTCTAGGCAGAGCAAACAGATCTTTTGGACAAGCCTTGTTCAAGGCAGTATAATTAACACACATCCTTAAATTAGTGGTGTCCTTTTTAGGGACCATTACAGGATTGGGCGACGACTAAGTGTGGATGACCTCTTCTATAAATCCGGCTAACTCAAGCCGCGCTAGTTCCTTAGGTATTGCCTTACGCTTTTCATCGCCAAACCATCGTAAGGACTGTTTGACGGGTTTAGCGTTCGGGTTTACATTTAGAGAGTGCTCGGCAAGTTCCCTAGGTACTCCGGTCATGTAAGATGGCTGCCATGCGAAGATATATTGATTTGCTTTGAGGAACTTGACGAGCGCGATTTCCTATGCGCTACCTAGGCCTACGCCTATCTGGGTCACCTTGGAGGGGTCGTCATCCTTCAACGGTGCTTTCTTCGTCTCTTCTGATGCCTTGAACTCCGGATTTGGCTTTGTCACCTTCTTCTTTGTTGCGGGCATCTCAGACGGATCTATGATCTTCTTGATCTCCTGGTACTCCTGGGCGTGCAGCACGGCTTCGGCAAAGGCGGTATTTCCATCCTCGCACTCTCGCACTTTCTTCGGGTCTCCCCTGATGGTGATCACGCTATTGGGACCTAGAATTTTCATCATATTGTAAATGTAACACGGACGAGCCATAAAAGCCTAGTAAGCTCGACGTCCGAATATAGAGTGGTATGCGCTCTTGAACGGGACCACTTCGAAGGAAAGTGCTTCCGCCCGATAGTTCTTTGGAGTTCTAAAGGTAACATCCAAAGTAATCTCTCCCAGGGAATTAGCTTGTCTTCTTGGGACAACTCCGTGAAAGATCACAGAGCTATGGTTCAGCTGGGTCTCCGAGATCTTCATCCGGTGTAGCGTTTCGACATAGAGAATATTGATGCTGCTACCACCGTCCATGAGGGTCTTGGAGAAACCATAGCTGTCAATAAGTGGGTTGACGATTAAGGCGTCTTTTCCTTGCCTATGTAACTTAGGCGGATGATCATCATGGTCAAATGTGATTTCCACTTCCGACCAGTCCAGATACTGGGGGACAGCCGGAATTGTTGCATTGAGCTCGTATAGAACTGCTTTCTTGACCTTTGCTGGTTGAGATCCGACAAAAGTGACATAAGTGTCCTTCTTGGTGGGAAAAGTTTTCTTCCCTTCCGTCTTGGGATTTGAAGCATCAGCTTCCTCCATGTCGGAATCTTCCTTGGTCTCCTTGTCCTTTTCGGGATTTTTCTTTCCCTTCTTCCGCTTAGCTTTGTAGCCCGCGGTGTCATCTCTTTTGATGTCGTCATTGAAACGACATTCAGCGTTGGTGTGGGACGAGGCCCCATTGGCGTCTAGGTGATGCACACATGGGTTATTGGCAATGTCGGCCCAAGAGTAGGTTTTGCCTGGTTGCTGTTCTCCTCTACCTTGGACCCTTGAAGTCCCACGGCCACGCCCGTGGCCTCCGCCATGTCCTCCTCGTCCTCCAGACCCGGAAGCAGTAGTAACCACCGTTGTTTCCGTGTTGGGTTTTTCTTCCGAGGTATTTTTGCGCTTCTGAGCTTGTTGCTTTGGTTGTCTTGCCGACTGAGGCATAGCTAGGGCATTGAGCAATCCCTCTGCATCGTCGTCAGCATATGCATACTTGCTCGCTGTTTCTATCATCTCTCCCAAATCAGTGACCTTGTCACACTTCAAGCGATGACACAGTAGACCAATTGGGAGACCTGCAATGAAAGCTTCAATCGCATTTTGATTGTTTACTCCTTCACAGGAGTTCTTGGTGTCGATCCATCGTCCGAGGTAGTCCCGGCAAGTTTCTCCGGCTTTCTGGGTGCAACGTTGTAGGTCTCCGACCGTATAGGGCCTCTGATATGTGCCTTCGAAATTCCGAAAGCACGCACTTTGCATGTCATACCAGTTATGGATGGTGTTCTCCAAAAGTTCATTGAGCCATGATCGTGCCGTCTTCCGCAACATAAGTGGGAGATATCGGGTTGCGACCAGGCTGTTTCCGCCTTTGGCGATGCAGCAAACTTGGAAGAAATCCTATAGCCAGGTATCTGGCCGAGCAATGCCATCGTAGGCTTGGATATGCCTTGAGATAACAAATCCTTCCGGAAATTTTGTAGCTCTGATGCGTGGTCCGAAGCTCTTTGGGCCCATGTAGATATCATCATTTTCGTAGCGCTGAGCCTCTATGTTGGAGTTGATCCCGTGCCTTGTGTTGTTTGGGGATAAAGATCGTCCCGAATGTCGGTTGTGGCTGTGGTGCCTTGGAGCGGGACTTCGGCTTCTGCCACCACCTCCTCCGCCACGTCGTCCTCCTTGCCCTCCATGTGGGCCGTTGTGATGACTGTGTGGTGGAGAGGGTGGGCCAGCTGGATAGTTTCCGGTTGATCGCCGGCCTCCGTCCGGAATGTCATTATTCTGATTCCAGGGAGGGTCTTGACTATGATGAGCCCCCTGCCTGCTTGTTCCGGCGTGTTTTCCATCGTTTCTTTGTCCGTCGTTCCCGCCATGGTGGGGCTCAGCTGGACGGCTTGCATGTCTAGGAGGTGGCATTTTTTGACGATCCTCCTCCCGACGTTTCTCTTTATCTTCTCCCCTTCGATCGTTAGATTCTCGTCGGGGAGGATTCCTCGGATTCAGAGCAGCAATGGCCTCTTTCTCGGCCACTGGTGCGACGTTGCTCCAGTCGCGTGAAGTCCTATGATGTTGTCCTGATGATCTGGTTCTCGAATAATTGTCCTCCCATCGTTCGGGGCGATAATGCTGCTCCGGAACACGGTGGGGTCTCACGTCAGCCCATGCCGGATCTGTTCGACATTGGTCGGAATCCGAGACCAGTTTTTGACTTCCGGACAGGGCGACCTTTTGCTGCTCCAGTCCCTTGTTGAGTAGCTTGATACCCAAACAGATCTCCTCTACTCCTAGATTAGCCGATAGAATTTCTCGGGCCGCCACGGTATTCTATACTGGGGTTGGATATACCCAATCTCCTTTGCTATCTTTCCGTGGCTTCCCCATCTCATCTCCGAAAAGGACGGCACGGATATGTGGGAATTGGTCGTCATTGGTGTGACGCTTTCGTGTCTTCTGATGCAACCGAGACATGTAGTCCTTAGTTGCCATGCGTTTCTTCTCCACCTCGATGTTTTTGGCTTCATCGAGGAGTTGTTGACGACACGCTTCTAGGGCTTGGGCCCTTTCGTCTAGCTCTTCAGCAGTAAGTTCTGTAGCTGTAGGGATAGGTGTGGTTAATCCAGCATCGATGAGTTTACACGCACCTTCGGTGATCACGTGTCCATCCACCGATTCTTCTTTTTTCGGCTCTTCTAGGATAAGTGCTCCATCCGAGTCCTCTTCGTATTCCTCAGCAATCACCTCCTCAGCCAGAGGGTCTTTTGCTGGGGTCTTGTTTTTCTTGTTCTTCTTCTTTGCCTTCTTGGCAGCGCCGGTAGCAAAGACGGCTTTGGGTCCGTTTCCCGGAGTCAGGCTCTGATCGGTACTTTCGGACATCTGGACCTCGGGATTATCTTCGACGTCCATGTCGTCCTGCGCTTTGGGAGAGTGTTCCCCGGATCCTTCATCCATGGCTTCTCCTTCCTCTAGAGCTTTGGAGTTGTACTCCTCTTCATATTCCACGGAGAACTTTCGAAAATCCGCTGACGTCATCGATTCATCCGAGGATGCGGGTACGTCGGTGTTTGTTCCAATTGCCTCTAGCATAGAGTCGGTGTTTTCTACATCGTCGGAAGAGCCGGATCCGGATCCCACGTATCCAACAAAGTGCGATGCGTGCTTCCTGAGGTACCTATGGCCTTCGCGATCAGGCATGTCGAAACTCTTAATGGTCTGGAGGATTACATCCACGCTTTCGCCTTGCAGTATCATGCGTCTGAGTGTATTCCTCATGAAAGGCCTGTCTTTCCCGGCATCATCAGAGCCGGAATCAGTGTCATTGATATGCTCCTCCTGGATTTCGACTTCCGCGGGTTGGTCGATCTAGGATCCGGCTCCTCCAGGGAGATCCACTCTAGATTCGACTTGGGCCGCTAGGTCTTCTTCAGGCTCGGATTTCTCCACTATCTCCGCAACTGGTGCGGGCTGGGTGGGTTTAGGGTTTTCTGAGATCCAGAACTCTGCCGCCTCCGCGGACAAAGGGGACCCAGAAGATTCTTCTGCCTCTATCATCACCGCTGGGGTGGGTGGGGCAGGTTTAGCGAAACCGATGTAAACATCGATCTCTCCAAAAGACATGATTGTGTAGGCGGTCACAGCCTCCCTAGCCGTAATCCAAGTCTCATCGAGAATGATGAGAGGGACATCGCTGGCATAGAGGATGCGACCGACGGCGATAGTCTTGCCGATTCCGATTCTTGCCGATTCCGCTCGGAACACAGATCGGAAGCTCACTTGCCCCACGGTGGGCGCCAACTGTCGTCGGATTGAGGACAAGTACGCCATGAGGGGGTCCTCGAGGCGTGCGGAAGAGAGGGGTGTGAGACGTACGGTGTTCCGAGACGGTGAGCACACAAGTTTACCCAGGTTCGAATCCGCCGGCTTTGGACGGATCCTGCTCCTGCTAGCAATCCAGTAATACGGTAGAGCCGGAATATGGGTTACAAGGGTTTCGCCTGTGCGAGTTGAGATTGTAGACTGTTGAGGTGTTCCCTAAAGGCTCTCCTAGGATGGCTTATATAGATATCCGGCCTAGGGTTTACAGGAGAGATCTATCCGGCTACGACTAAGAGTCGGTTACAAAGTACATCTTGAACTACAAGTAACATTATGGGCCTAAGTCGGTAAGTCTTCTGGGCCTTCCCGTAGCCGGATTGGACTCTGTCTTTCTCCCTGACTAGGCCGCCCGTGAAGCAATGCTCTAACCCAAAGTGGGCCACCCTGGTCAGTGAGGAATTGTGAGGATACCCGGAAAGTATATCCCCAACAGACTCGACATGGTCGGTAAGCTTCCGAGGTCCTCGCGAGGAGGATACGTCTACCTCCTAGTCACGGTCGACAAATTCACCAAGTGGATCGAGGCCATGCCGGTGACGAATCAATCAGGAGCCAGTGCAGTCAAGTTCTTCGACTCCATTGTCTTCCGCTTCGGGGTGCCACATAGCATCATCACGGACAATGGGATGAACTTCACCTCCAAGGAGTTCCAGGAATTTTATGAGAACCTGGGAATAAACATTAGCTACGCCTCGGTGGCCCACCCTCAGACCAACGGTCAAGTCGAAAAGGCCAATGGCCTCGTCTGTGGCGGAATCAAGAAAAGGCTCCTCCAGCCACTCGAACAAGCTGCTGGGTGCTGGCCAGACGAGCTACAATCAGTACTTTGGAGCCTGTGCACAACTCCAAACAGCACCACAGGACACACTCTGTTCTTCATGGTGCACGGTACTAAAGCGGTATTACCCGCAGAAGTGCGTTACAAAGCCCCGCGGGTGGTGGCTTAATGAGAGAAAGAATCAACTCTCGCACTCGAAGACTCCGTCGACCTCCTCGATGAGGCACGCGAGATCACAGTGGAGAGACCTACGATCTACCAGCAGAGCCTCCGCAACTACCACAGCACAAGGCTATGCCCCAGATCCTTCGTCGAAGGAGACCTGGTCCTACGACGGAAGAAGCAAGGGCACCTCAAGTTCGAGTCCCCTTGGGAAGGACCTTACGTGATTACTGAAGTAATCCCAGGTGGCGCCTATCACCTTCAAGACTTCAAGAGCGGAGTCACATACTCCAACCCCTGGAACATAACGCAACTGTGTCGTTTCTATCCTTAGATTTTTTTACTTTACAAATAAGGCTATTCAGCCAGGCTACTTAGCCACACAGTGTACCTCGTGATATTCTACAAATAAATAAAGCTAAGTGCCCCAAACTCTGTGTTTTTCGGCTTTCCTTGCAATTATTTTACTCGGGAGCTGCGCCACCCTTTACATCTTGTTCCACGAACAACACAGTATCCTGAGTAGGTGAAACACTACCAATCAAACCCTTGACAACACCAACCTAGCTACAACACACCTAACATGTTGGCAAGGTGTTGAGATGAATACATGTCAAGCTAACAAAAATAACATGTATCTTACAATACACTCGAAAATATACAAGCTATCAAGCTCTTTACACATTCATGGGTATCAAACACACCCGACAAAATCATATGAACTTTACAACACTTATACATTTATGTGCAGGATACAAATTACACTACTGCCGCAAAAGGAGAACATTTGTTTGCTCTTCGAAGAAGTCGACAATATCCTCCGATGGATGGTAAACCGCCTGATAGTACGACACCATATTACAAGTCATCCCTTCTAGTGGCGGCGGTGGTCCAGCGGCAACAGATGCGACATCCACATCGGGCCGATGCAGTCGAACCAGCGACAACACAGCCTTGGCACCTCCGACTAACTGTTGGCGCACACACTCGCGGACCGCGCTGATATCCTGGAACTTCACCAGAAGAGCCAACAGGCTTGAGGGGATAGCGTCCAGCGGAAACATAGTCTGATAAATATATTTCAGGCATGACCGTGCCTTCTTCAAGCACTAAAGCACCCGCGACGCACAATCCTACAATGTCACCAATGCGACTGCACGATCGTGGTCCACCCAGAAGTACCCACTAGCCTACAACTGCTCCTGGGTTAAGTCATTCATCCGAATGGCAACCCGGTATTTTCATCCTGCGGATGATGAGCGCTAACAACTACAAAAAGCAAGGACCAAAGTATAAGACAAGGCATCATCGCGAATGACTAAAGAAAGGATAAGAAGATAGAGAGATAACATTTAAATTGCTTGTTCAACTTTGCAACTTCATCTAGGAGATATTTTTCGCGAGCAGTGCCCTTCTTAGCTTTTGACTTGCACACATCCATGTTACCGCGGATAATAGGAAATTCACGCTCCAACTGCTTTATACGGTCGCGTAGTCGCGAAAGCAGCGACAGCTCCTCCACCTTTGAACGCGGTTGCGCTGCGGTTTCATCGGTGGGAGGAGAGTCACGACGATCACTCGAAGGACCACTCTAAGTACCCTATTACAACCAAGCAAGAGGAAAATGAGACCAATCATACACTGATAAAAAGGGAGGAGTGCATTCAAATTCGGTAAAAGTATCAAGAGGGGCACCCGCACAAAACATGGATCAGGAAAAGGAAGCTAAACTATTACAAATGGCAGCTAAGGAACAATTTGTTTCTTCGACTTGGACTTCGACTTCGGGGGCGTCCTCGAATCCGTGGCAGTGTCCGATGCCACAACTTTCGGGTGGTAGCACCAGACGCCGCAGCTTTTGCCACTTTCACTCGCTGTGCTCCTCAGAATATTTGGTGACTGTCTCAATGAGACGAGGCCCATATTTACTGCATCTAGTGGCAAAAGGCTGGCAGACTACCTGCTGACCATCTGCGTCGATAGGCATCACCTCGAAGATCGCGCTCAGGTCTAGCTCTGCACCATGTGCTTGCGCCATCGTGAGTGCCATGGTGGCGCCGACAAACCGTTGAGCATTCTTGAAGTCCATCAGGATGCCTTATATGAAGGACTCCACCAAGCCATCAAGGTTGTCGATTAAGCTGGCCTTGGGGATCATGTCTTCTCAGAGGCGGCTCACCACACCCTTGGACTTCCCAAGCGTATCTCGAAGGCAGACACTATGGTCTTCGACTGCGGCCACGGTGCCGGCCAAGGCATCTGTGTGGCGCAAGGCCTGGGTGTCGAAGCTTATGCCGGCGGCATCTGAAGAACACAAAGTATTAGCATAGTGACATGAAAGAAAAAGCAGGGAAAATGCAAGTGAAGAAGTATAATACCTGAGAGTGCTTTCGCAATCGAGAAAAGTTGTTCTACGAACAACTTCTCCCTCTCAGAAGTAGAAGCATGCAGATCTTCCTCACGCTTTTGCGATTCCTCTAGAGCCATGACTGCCTCATCGCGCTTCTTCTCCACAGCGGCAAGTCCCTTATCGAGGGAAGTAACCCAACGGATAAGCTCATTATGCTCACCTACAAAGGGCAGAGCACGATGATACCTGAGTTTACAAATCTCTACACAAGTAGAGCGAAGAGACAAGTTTAGCACAAACCTTCGACTACATGGTGGCAGTTGTCCAGCATGGCATGTTGTCGACCCAAGGAAAGGATCTGCTCTGCAAGGCGAGTGGAATCCTTCATGATAGGCTACACCAAAATAAACGATTCTTCAGCATTGACAAAAGGCACAAAATCAAAATTAGACTGCGAGCAGCAAAAGACACTTACATGTTCCTCTAGGGACTCCGAAGGTTCCTGTCGAGTGGGCGTCCGTGCAACCATCTGATGCCCCCCATCATGGGGGGAACTCGAAGAGTTGGCGCTAGAGTGGGCCGCCACCGGAGGAGAAGGAGATCGTATGGCCATTTCCTTGTTCTTGGAGTCTACGACTCCAGATTCTTTAACAAATTGGCAGTCGTTGAAAGATGACGACTCCGTTTGACTACAAATATGAAGCACCACTTCATAAGAAAAACTTCAACGAAAACAAGATGAACTCACAAATATCAGAAAACTTACCCGTCAAATTTGTCGAGGTCGAAGGAATCATCTGACGACTCCTTCAGTAACCTCAGCTTCTTCCGCACGGGAGGAGCCATGGTGCGTACAGGCATGGTAGGGATTGGCTCCTCTGCAGCAGTAGGAGGACCCTCCGGCATCGTCAGCGAGGAAGCATCTGAATCCTTGCTACGGGAGTGTTTGCGACTCCCGTGGTCACTGGACTCGGGGGCTTCCTCCTCATCGTCCATGGGGACGGTGGAGCCCGACTCGTCTTCTTCATCCACCTCGTGAGGAATAATTCCTTCAAGCTGAGGAGGCAAGTTGGTGGCCATGGCCCAGTCCTAACAAATAGGAAAAGCATTAGTATACAAAAGCACCTACAAGAAATTGAAAATATAAGAAACTTCAGAGAGAAATTCCACCTCGGGCGGAGGATGGCTGGCGTAGAATGGAGGCACGACTGAGTCACCCGGGAGATCCTCCTTGGTGGTGTACTTGGTCACCAGCCGCAACCTCCTGTCTACATCACCCGAAGAAATGCCCTCTGCAGAAATGCGAGTGCCATCACCCGTACCAATCCAGCAGTACATCAGGTGCGCCCTGGCTTGCAGAGGTTGTACACGACGATGCAACCATGTGCGAATGAGTTCAGAGCCACCTACCTCCTTGCCTATGTGGTGCTCGAGGTTGCAGATACGCTGATACAGCCTCTCTGTCTCCTTGACTTTGTCGGGCATCACGACGTTCTTCCAGGATCGCCTCCTCTTGTAGACTACCACCGGATCGAAGGGCGCGAGTCTGTAGTGCTCTCGATCGATGTTTTGGTCGTGGATGTAGAACCACTTATCCCTCCACCCTTGGACAGATGCGGTGAGTTTGATGTCGAAATAAGTGACATTGGAATCGACGTGGATCCTGCAGCCTCCTACATCGTAGACTACCGAACCCGACCCCGACTGACGCTTTTGCTTGAAGAGTTTTTTAAAGATGCCAAAGTGAGTGGCTCGATTCCGAGTCAACAATCACAGAGAGTGATGAATCAAGCGATGTGGTGAATAGAGTTTGGGGACAGCTGGAGCCCGTAGAAGCAAATAAGACCCCTAACAAACAGATGCATGGGAGAGAGAGACCACGAATGACGAACACAAGGAACATCACTTGGAAACCCGCAGGAGGACTAGGTATTACCTCATCGCCGAGGTCGTGAGAGTCATCCTCCGTGGGAGGAAGTGCTCCATCTTGGCGCTGGCTGAACAGCTCTGATGGCTTGATGATGTATGGGCGCCATGACCCATTGGTGACGCGAGTGCCCGTTCCCTTCTTCTTCCGAGCACCGGAGGCGCTGGTGCCCATGGTGGTGGCGCCCTTCTCCTTGGCCATGACGGTGATAGCCACAGATCCAGCGGCAGAACTTCCCTTCTTCTTGCCCATCTTGCGCTGGTGATGTGAGCACAGGAAGTAGCTGGGGAAGACGCGGAGTTGGTCCAGTGCCACAGAGGGGATGTGTGCAAAGGAGCAGCAAGAACAGCAATGGCGGAGGAGCACAAGAAAGAAGAGAGATGTGGGGAAATTACTGCATGGTGTGGCCCTACTTAACCTCCTAGTAGATGCTATCCAACGGCCAGAAGAAAATCTACCAGACGCGTGGCATACATCGACATTGACGCGTGGCAAGGGTAAACCACGAACTGTCCCCCACTATTCCCATTATGCGCGGAAATCGAGGAGACGCAGTTAAAACAGAATACTACGCACGCCTAGTGAAATCCAAGTCAGAAAGTGGGACCCACTACTCGGCACATCCCGGCAAAGCTGCTCACGCGGGCAACTGAGGTCATCCCATCGTCAGCACCGACGTCATCAACTCTAGCAAGAGAACACTTTGACTACTTTAGTCCTTACTTGAGTCTTCGACTCAACCAAGCACTCGGGGGATACTCCTAATAGGAGCGTTGGCCGCGCACCCGAAGGACTTACTGAAGATATCCAAGCATCATGAAAACCCTTCAATCGAATCTACGATTCGATTGTGGACTTCGGGTTACTCCCATTGGGATCATAGAAAGCACATTCGACTGAAATAAGCAAAAATACTACGACTCGCTAAAAATACTTATAGTCCCTACTCGAGTATACGACTCGAATAGGCACTCGGGGGGCTACTCCCATAGGGAGCGCTGGCCGCGCACCCTATGCTTATTTTTCTTATACGTTACACCATGTGTTGATAACATCCACGCTCGAATGCTCTTGTGACTCCGCCTCATATTTTCCCTGCAAAGAGATTGTGTCTCCTAGGTCACCCGAATCATCTCCACGATGACAAAAAATCGAATGTCACGCTTACAGCGTGAAGATAAGACATGAATAAGGCCTGGCAACGCACCTGTTGTGCTCTACCAGAAAATATCCGTGCCCACAGGTACGATGAAATACGCCTTGACGGCGCGTCGAGTGCTCACACTTATATACTGGGATTCGACTCCTGTAAGACCTCCGTGGCCTGATTCGAATTACAGTAGCACTTTTCTGAATTCGAGTTCGGGGACTCGAATTTGAGTAGATTGTGTTGTTTTGACCTAAGGCAGTTAACTGATCCCGATGCATCGAATGAGTCAGGCACATATATCAAGAATCCCTATGACATCAATCAAAGCACTCGAAACATGCTCAGCTATGCACTCGAAAGACTTCATAAAGTCTCCACTCAAATCTACGATTCCACTGGACACTTGGGGACTACTGACGTGGGCATACCCTATAGGTACTCAAGTTTGGCATATATGGTCCAGATATGGCAGAAGCCCATGGTGTTACCAAGGCCCAATACAGGATTCAGGTGACTCACGGAGATTCCGATTGCTTGCAGCACAAGACAAAGCTTAAGATAGAAAGTTTAAAGGGACGAACCCTAATCTGTAACCGACTCGACCTTCTACCTACGACCTAGCCTATATATATAAAGGCTAGGAGGGGGCAGCGAGGAAATCAATCACATCCCTAGTTTCCACAACTATTGCCAGATTGCATCTGCGCACCCCTTGTAACTTTCGACTCCCTCGATAATTCCAAGAGCAGACAAGCAGGAGTAGGGACATTTACGAGGCCTAAACGTAGGTAAATCTTGCATCCATGTGTGCTTGTTTTCTAGCGGATTTATGCCTCCAGCTCTTCCTCCTTCTCCAAGACCCAAGTCCATAACAATGGGCATTGAAGAGTTAATCCCTCGTCACTTCTAAAAAACACGCTAGACAAACACACACACACAACACGGCCATACCAAGGCACACGTGTGAGGCGCGATGATGTGGGACGATAGAGAGAGTAGTTGACAAGTGCACGCGGGGTGCCGCACAAGAGGGAAGAGGGAGGATGGATGGTGAGAGACAGCAAAGGAGTACTTTAGTACTACTACAAGTAGGTACCTGAACCTCATGTCAGAAACCTGTCAAACTAGATTTACTCTGGCATCGCGCCGCCATTAACTCCTTCTTTGCTGATCTCGCGCTAGTTCCTATTTAAATTCTCATATAATCTCTTCTTGCTCTTCGTTTTTTCCTCCATTTTTTATTTTACAACTTTGGGGTTAATTTTCTGGTGCTCCTAGTTCAGTAGAAGTACGAACTACTCAAGTTTTGCACAATAGTCCTCTTTGTCTAAAACTTGGGTATGTGGCATTCTGATCCAAAATATTTGTGCTTTCTTTACAACAAAATAATTCCAGTTACGGGGAACTTTTTCTTTTTATTTCTAACGAGGAATCATCCCCGAAGTACCAAGAAGGTGTGCATTAAAATCCAAGGGTGGGCATAAAAATTACATAGCGGTCTAGAAAGAAAACCAAAATACATATGGGACCTACACTTTTACAAACAGACCCTAAAGATACACTCAGAAAATTGAACATGTTTTTCCTAGTACTAGTTTGAAACTCGCACCACCATCATTACTGTTTACCATGGCAAGACGCACCCATCTACCAAATATGGGAATATTATCATGAACTATGATGTAGATATGGCCATGACCTAATCGGTTGTTCGGCTCGAGAAACCCTCGAGTGTTCATATATGGTAGGCCATATCTAATGTGATGACGACTTTTTCAAATGTTTCAAATCTCATGTTTACCATATTTTTATGGCAGGTACGGCACACGAGAGGATGTCATGCGAACCCTTTTCGTTTATTCATTTTATTTATCTTCTTTATTTTTTTCTCAAATCTGTGTAAGAGTTGCTAGCATGCACATTCATATTTATAAAGATTTTGAGTCATTCAGAACTCTCAGCGATTCTCGAGATATTGACCGACCGTGTACACCTTCAAACTAGTTTTATGGTATAACTTCAAGAGCAATCTTTGTGAGACTTGCTTGAAGTTCAAAATTAACCTAAATTTAGTTTAAGTGGGCAAAATGACATTGGAGCAAGGATTGAAAATTCTTAAAACTAGGGGATTATCCATAAATCATGTTGCACTTTCTCCGCAAAACTATTTGTGGACAATTTTTGGAGGGGTATACATACCACACGATTCCAGATCAAAACTGACCTAATTTATGTAAATTCGCTTGAATTCTTTCTAGCAATTGGGTGAATTTGTTAGCTCATAGTAATAGAAGGATTATATAGGCCAACTTAATTTAAGAGAAATATATTGCGTTCTTGCAGTTCAAAGTTGACATAATAAGTTCCAGAAGTTGACCTAAAATGTCATTTAAGTGGGCAATGTTAGCCAAAAAGATTGGAAAAAACATAAAAGGGTGAAATGTGCATAAATAATTCCATGAGATTGTGTGGCACTCACAGACTTTGTGTGTGTGTGTTTGATGAACACCTGCACCCTTCGTCTTCTTGAGGTGTGACATGGAGCGACCAAGTAGTATATCTTACCACTATCCCATCTTACCATTATTATATATAGTGTACGAATATCTTTGAACTTTGACCATTGGATCAACACTAGTAAATCGCAACGTTGCTAATTGTTGGATCTTCTATCCATTCTAGCATCTAGAAGATTCTATTGATATTCTCTAGAACAATGCAAGCCATTCACAAACCTCAAAACACAGTTCTAAAAAATTCTAGAATTTGCATCTCTATCATTTCTCTAGATCATGTCAAGTACCAGGTAGCTAATAGGTTGATCTCTATATGTTGCAAAGAACAAGAACCAAGTATACACCTGATACTTTACGGACGTGTGTGGCTTGAAATTATACTTTTTTAGCATCACCTATTATAGTTTTATATAAAAATGATATGGCATACTTCTCTTATTACCCGATTCTCATGTGCAAGGCACGTGCAACTTACTATATAGTTATTTTTATATATAGTTTACGGATAACTTTGAATATTCACCGTTGGACCAAGAATGGAAAATCACAACAATTGATAGTAGATAGTCTTTCTTATCTTATCTTACCACTATATAGTTTACAAATAACTTTGAATATTAATCTGTTGGATCAAAACTTGTGAATACCAACATTGCAAGCTATTGGATCTTATTTGAATAGAATTTCTAGAAGATACTATTGTTTAGCTTATCTTATCTTACCACTATACAGTGTAAGAATAACTTTGAAAATATTAACCGTTGGATCAAGACTCGTGAATCCCAAACATTGATTATCGTTGGATCTTCTTTTCCATTCTAGCATGTAGAAGATACTATTGTTCATCTTATATTATCTTACCACTATGTAGTGTAAGAATAAATTTGAATATTGACCGTTGGATCAAGAGTCGCGAATCCCAATATTGCCAGCCATTGGATCTTCTTTTCCATTCTAGCATCTAGAAAATGCTATTGTTTATCTTATCTTAAATATCTTACCACTATATAGTGTACGAATAACTTTTAGTATTGACCGCTGGATCAAGACTCGTGAATTCCAACATTGTGAGCCGTTGGATCCTCTTATTTCCATTCTATCATATAAAAGAGACTATTGATAGAGTTTCTTATCTTATCTTACCACTACATAGTGTACAAATACTGTCGTCGGTTTGATGACAAGTACGCCATGAGGGGGTCCTCGAGGCGTGTGGAAGAGAGGGGTGTGAGACGTACGGTTGTTCCGGGACGGTGAGCACACAAGTTTACCTAGGTTCGAATCCGCCGGCTTTGGACGGATCCTACTCCTGCTAGCAATCTAGTAATACGGCAGAGCCGGAATATGGGTTACAAGAGTTCGCCTGTGCGAGTTGAGATTGTGATTGTAAGGGGTGCCCTAAAGGCTCTCCCTAGGTCGGCTTATATAGATATCCGGCCTAAGGTTTACAGGAGAGATCTATCCGGCTACGACTAAGAGTCGGTTACAGAGTACATTTTGAACTACAAGTAAAACTATGGGCCTAAGTCGGTAAGTCTTCTGGGCCTTCACGTAGCCGGACTGGACCCTGTTTCTTCTCCCTGACTGGACCGCCCGTAAAGCAAAGCTCTAACCCGAAGTGGGCCACCCTGGTCAGTGAGGAACTGTGAGGATACCCGGAAAGTATATCCCCAACAGCAGCCCCCGGAAGTCTCCAAGATCCAAAGTCGGATTCATCATCGTCTAGCTTGATCTTTGGCTTGCAGAATCTTGAATGGTTCTTGAAACTTCAAAACAAAAAATACTATCCGGGTCTCAAAAGTAAGTTAGACATATCAGTACGTTATTCGGATTTTCCAGCTTGATATTCAAACTAAGCCGGAACTTGGTCTCTAACGTCATCTGACACTGGTCATGGTCAAGTCACGTCATCTGACAAACATCCTGTCAGCACGACCGTTGGTGGGTCCGCCATTCGTGGAACCGAGGCACCGTTTCAATGCGTACACGGAGATCGAGGCGACGTAATCATCGTGTGGGACCTTCCCAGTTCCTTCCACGACGCGTGGCGGTTACACTGTGGCTTTTGCACGAATCTTGGCGCGGTTAGGTGGTTATAAGGGGTGAGGATTTTCCTTTTCCTCATCTTCACCTATTCCCTTGCCGTTTCCTCTCCTCCACTTCTCCCCCGCGCACAGAGCTCCTCTGCTTCTCAGATTCCCAGCACCGCCCATCCAAGGTCACCGGTGCACCGGAGAAATGGCTTCATCTTCATCGTCCGGCTTGGCTGGTTTCGCAGCGGTGGCGACGGCAGCGGCGGAGGAGAAAGAAAGCAACCACGGGGTTTGGATCTTGTGTCTCCTCGATGACGAGAAGCTCCGCGGCATGGAGAATGAAGGGCTCCTCCGCGCTGGCGACTAGCGGAGCGGTTTCGGCGAAACCATCCCCAACCGGCAGGCCGACGAGCGGGTACACTTCGGCACCCATCTCGACAGAGGTTTGTCTTTCCCTCCCTCAGAATTCTTTTCCGAGGTGATAGATCACTATGGTGTCCAACTTCACCATCTTCCCCCCAACTCAATCTTAGAGATGAGCGCCTATGCAGCTTTGTGTGAGGGATATATCGGCATTAGGCCGAGTCTCACTTTATTCCGATTCTACTTTCATGTCCATAGAAACTCCATTACTGCCGGTAATCCTTATATTACCGACACTATTAGCCTTTCAGTTAGACACGAGAGTACTTCTCCTCGCATTTTAGCTAGTGAGTCGGTCAAACAGTGGCCGGCCACCTTCTTTTACCATAAGGATATTCCTGCTCCCGGCAAAGCTACTGCTTTGCCGGCTTTCATCGATGGAGCTGCCATGGCCCTAGCGTCTTGGGACGAGGATCCTCCGGCTCTCAGTGACGATCTGATCCTCGCTAAGAGGCGGATCGAATATCTGATAAAACACAAAGGCCTGAGAGGGTCCGACTTAGTCCAGTCTTGGGTTGCACACCATATCCAGCCTCTCCAGCACCACGGCGACCGTCTGATGCATTCCATCATGGCGTCGAAGAATGACTCCCTCCACATCAGTCCCAAGGCTTTAAAGCCATGGGATTACTGATACATTACAAATGTATCTATAATTTTTGATGACCCATGCTTGGTTTTATCCACTTTCTTGTGTTTTGTTCCAACTTTGGAGTACTATTCATATGATTTCTTGGACTAACCTATTAACAAGAGCCACAGTGCCAGCTGCCTGTTTTTTGCTGTTTTTGGTTCCCGGAAAGTCAGAAAATAAATATTCTCGGAATTGGACGTTACAAAAGCCAAAGTGCCTATTTTTCCGGATGTCATCAAGTGCCAGAATACGAGACGGCGAGGGGCCAGGGGGCCACCACACCACCTAGCCGCGCGTCCCAGCCTGGCCCGCGCCAGGGGGTGGTGTGGCCGCTCCTGGCACCCCTTCGGCCTCTCCTTCCGCCTATATATTGCCCTCGAGACGTAAACCCTAAGTACCCGATCAAAAATCCATGAAAGAGTTTGTAGCCGCCGTCATCTCCATCCCTAGATCGGGAGGGATCTGAAGCTCTTCCCGGCACCCTGCCGAAGAGGGGAATTCACCCTGGAGGCCTTCTTCATCACCATGCAAGCCTCTGGTGTGATGCGTGAGTAGTTCATCTTTGGACTACAGATCCATGTAGTAGCTAGATGGCTGGTTCTCCTTTGTGCTTTCATGTTTAGATCTTGTGAGCTCCGTTCATGATCAAGATCATCTATTTGTAATTCTGCATGTTGTGTTTGCGGGGATCCGATGGATATTGAGATGCTATTCCAGATTGATTATTGATTATATCATGTCTTTGTTATTTGTGATCTTGCATGCTTTCCGTTGTTAGTAGCTATCTTGGCCAAGTAGATGCTAGCAACTCCAAGAATTAGTATTTATGCTCGATAGTGGGTTCATGCCTCTAGTAATCTGGGGAAGTGACAGAAATCTCTAAGGTACTAGATGTGTTGTTGCTACTACGGAGAAAACAACAATCCTTTATTCATAGAACAATCGTATTGTTTACTTTACACGCAGTTCGTAAAGCAATAATCTGTTGCTTGCAACTTAATACTGGAGGGGGTTCGGATGATAACCTGAAGGTGGATTATTAGTCATAGATGCAGTTGGATGGCGGTTTATGTATAATGTTGTAATGCCCAATCAAGTCTCAAAGGAGTCAAGATGATTAGTATATGCATGTATTGCTTTCTCGATGTTTGTCAATTGCCCCGTTGTAATTATTCATCTAGCATGTTCTCTATCAAGGAGAGCCACCTCTAGTGAACTATGGATCCCGGTCCTTGTCTTTTACATTCAATCTACAAGTTGTTTACTGCTTTGTGTTTACTTTCTGCAAACTTTTACTTCTTTCCATTCGATACGTTTAATCCTTTGTTTTCCGCAAAACATGGTGAGATTGACAACATCATCACAAGTTGGGGACAAAGTTCTGTGGTTGTGTTGTGCAGGTCTCCACGTTGCTACTAGCACCGGTAGTGCGCCCGGCCATGGCTCAGCTAGTAACACCTTTGGGGTGTTTCCTTGCTCCTACTGGTTCGATTAAACCTTGGTTTCATAACTGAGGGAAACTTGCTGCTATGCTCATCATACCTTCCTCTTGGGGTTCCCAACGAGCTCTACATCAACATCGCCATCAAGCATTTTTCTGGGCGCCGTGCATTGAGCCATCAAGCATTTTTCTGGCGCCGTTGCCGGGGAGTCAAGGACATCTTCACAAGGGGAGTCCCTCATAACCAATCTCTTTACTTTGTTATTTTTGTTTTGCTTAGTTTTTTTGCTTTGTTTGCTTGTTTTGTTATTCAAAAACACACAAAAAATTAGTTTTACTAGTTTGCTTTCACTAGCACCAACAACAATGATTTTATGAGCACACCTATTGCTCCACCTGTGGCTGAAAATACTTTCTTTGAGATAAAACCTGCTTTGCTCAATCTTGTTATGAGAGAACAATTTTCTGGTATTGGTAATGAAGATGCTGCTTCCCATCTAAATAACTTCGTTGAACTTTGTGAGATGCAAAAGCATAGGGATATAGATGGTGATATTATTAAGCTAAAATTGTTTCCTTTCTCTTTGAGAGGAAAAGCTAAGGAATGGTTGAATTCCTTAACTAGGAATAGTATTGATTCTTGGACTAAGTGCAAAGATGCTTTTATTGGAAAATACTATCCTCCTGCTAAGATTATATCTATGAGAAGTGAAATAATGATGTTTAAACAACTTGATAACGAGCATGTTGCTCAAGCTTGGGAAAGAATGAAATCTTTGGTTAAGAATTGTCCCACTCATGGACTGACTGCTTGGATGATCATCCAAACTTTTTATGCAGGATTGAACTATTCTTCAAGGAACCTATTGGATTCTGCTACTGGAGGTACCTTTATGACCATCACTTTGGGTGCTACAACAAAACTTCTGGACAATATGATGGTTAATTATTCTGAATGGCATACTGAGAGAGCTCCACAAGGTAAGAAGGTAAATTCTATCGAGGAAACCTCCTCCTTGAGTGATAAAATTGATATTATTATGTCTATGGTTGTTAATGGGAAAGCCCATATTGATCCAAATAATGTTCCTTTAGCCTCTTTGGTTGCTCAAGAAGAGCAAGTTGATGTGAACTTCATAAGAAACAACAACTTTGGCAATAATGCTTATAGGAGTAATTTTGGTAACAACAATTATAAGCCATATCCTCCCAACAATGGTAATGCTTATGGAAATTCTTACAACAATAATAAGAGTGATCCCTCTGAACTTGAAGTTATGCTTAAAGAGTTTATTAGTAAACAAACTGCTTTCAACAAAACTATTGAGGAAAAACTCTTGAAGGTAGCATCTTTGGCTGAAGCTTAATCTTCTTTGAATAAAATGGCTGCTAAACCTGAAACTAATGATAATCCCTTTGCATCTACTACTGCTATACAAGTAAGAATTGATGAAATTGTTAGATTATTAGCTAAATTACATGCTAAGTGGGAAAGAGAAGATGAAATTGCCAGAAACATTAGTGTTTCTACTATCACCACCACTAGTGTTGAGGCTAGTAATAGTTCTACTACTTTAGATGATAAAATTGATTTTGATCTTGATGGTTGCAATATCTCTGAAGTTATTAAGTTCCTACAAAAGCTTGCTAAAAGTCCTAATGCTAGTGCTATGAACATGGCCTTTACTAAGCACATTATTGATGCTCTCATAAAGGTTAAAGAAGAAAAGATGAAACATAAAGCTTCTATTCCTATAAAACAAGAAGATGGTTGGGAACCCATCAATAATATGAAAGTGAATGACTTTGATTTCAAAGCTTTATGTGATCTTGATAGTACTGTTTCTATTATGCCTAGAAGGATTTATGATATGCTTGATTTGCCTCCTCTTGAAGATTGTTATTTGAATGTCCCACTTGATGATAATGCTAAAAAGAAACTCATGGGGAGTCTTAATGATGTTCTTATTATGGTTAACAATGCCTATGTCCCCGTTGATTTCTATGATTTGGATGTTGAATACAATGCTTCTTGTCCTATTACTTTGGGAAGACCTTTTCTTAGTACTGTTGGTGCCATTATTGATATGAAAGAAGGCACCATTAAATACCAACTCCCATTCAAGAAAGATATAGAACACTTCCCTAAAAAGAGAGAAACGATTTCATTTGCTTCTCCTATGAAAACAAAATTTGGTCTTAATGCTTCTTCATTTGAGAACACTTGATTCTTTCTTTGCTTCTTATGCCTAACTTAAAGGCGTTAAAGAAAAGTACTTATTGGGAGATAACCCAAAAGTTTTAGATGAGTCTTGGAAGTTATTACCTCAGTAATAACCTCTCATTATCCTTTTTATTTGCTTTTTGTGCCAAGAGTAACCTCTAATGAGAGAGAAGTAATGACTGGGAAAGTTTCTGTCCCGAAACAGATTTCTGTGCTTCACCGTAAAAATTCGTGTAAAATCTCTGACTTTCTTTTTGAGGCGTGCATTTTTGTGCTTCTGCCCCATGTTGTTATCTAACTTTCGTTAGTTCAACACTTTTTAATTTGAGCAATAGAAGGTCTTCGAAAAAAAAATTCTTTACCTGCTGGTCTGTTTTGACAGATTTCTGCCATTTTCTGCATTTGCTTCTTGTTGGTTCCTTTTTGAGTTCTTTTGGGGAATTGAGCTTTTTGAGGGAAGTGCTACAGTAGCTAGTGTTCTAATGGAAGTTTATTTGGTGTTATAACTGAACCTTAAGACTTATTTATCTATAGTGCACTAATGTTGCTAATAAAGATTGTGTGAAGTTTTGTATGAAGGAAAATTTTCAGGTGTATGGAAGGAATGAGTAATGAGATGAAGGATGGACTAAAGATCAAGCTTGGGGATGCCACGTGTGTCACCCCAAGAAACATCCAAGAAGTACAAGCGTCAAAGCTTGGGGATGCCCAAGGCATCCCCTTCTTGATCAATAAAAATCCCAGGTTTCTTCCAAACGCTTCATTTTTATTGTTTCATGCACAGTTGTGTTTTTCTTGGAGCGTCTTCTTTTTCGTTTTGGGTTTTGGTTTTTCGTTTGCTTGGTTTGCTTAGTTTTCTGAATAAATTGGTTGGACCCCCTCTTTCATACATTGGTTTTCAAATAGTTTGGTTTGGTTTGGAAAAGAGTAGGAAAGTTCATTCTTATGTGGTAAAAAGAGCTCGTTTTTGAGTGTGGCCTATGCTTTGTCATTCCATGCTTGATATTATTTTGGCTTTATGCTTACTATTCTTTGATGTAGCATGACTTGTTATAAACAATTGAGATTTCTTAATGTGCCTTGGATGAATCATGCGTTGTTTTAGCATATTAAAGCATAGTATAGTGGTATTCTCCTAAGATGCTTTATTTGGGTTTACTTGGCGCATCCTCACACCATGTTATGACTATCTCAAGTCACCATAGCCTTTATGATCCTTTAGTTTTCAACTTGTAGTATCACTTTATGCTTTGATCAATGATGTTTTGTCGCTCTGCATGATTATGGCCATTATTGCTCTCTTAGTTTGTCGCTCCTGGTCTTTTGCTAGCCTCCACAACAAAGTATGAGTTCCACTCATGCATCCAACTCCCTAAACCAAGTTATTCCAAAGAGTCCACCATACCTACCTACTATCTTATGCTATTCCAAGTATATTCATGCTTTTGTTTACCTTCCAAATTAAACTTGTTATGAGAAAACTAGTGATTAAAGCTCTCACGAACTTGATGGCACACTTTACTTTACTTGCCCTTAATAAACTTGAACCATTGTGTCTTCTATGTTGTATATGCTTGCACGTATTTGTTGGGAATTAGCAGAACCATGCTTTCATGGGGAACGCTTTCAACATTGCACTTGGTACTTGTACCTAGTTGATATCATGCTCTTTTGTATATGTATGTCGTCGGTCTGAAATGAAAGGGGAGCTTGTAAGTGAAGGAAATATGCCCTAAGAGGCAATAATAAAGTTGTTATTATGTATTCCTTATATATGATAGATCTGTATTTTACATGCTAGAATTGTATTGATCGGAAACATCAATACATGTGTGTTTAATAAACAAAAAGGGTTCCTAGTTATGCCTCTCTTATAGACTAGCTTGTTGATTAACAAGATGATCAAGGTTTCCTGATCATGGCCATTGGATGTTGTTAATAACAAGGTCACACCATTGGTGGAATGATGTGATGAACATTCATCTGAAGTATAGCATTACGATCAAGTCATTATGTTTACATTGCTATAACATCACACGAAGTAATATTTATCCTTAGACCATGAGATCATGTTAATTTCTAACACCGGAAGATTATCTTGATAACATCAAATGTCACACCGTAACAGGGTGACTATAAAGATGGGTTCAGTACTACGAAGGTGTTATGTTGAGGCTCATGGATCAAGAGTGGAATTTTTCAATCCCGATGACGGATAGATATACTCTAGGCCCTCTCGGTGATATCACATTGAGATAACTTGCAAGCAAGTGATGTGATCACTAGAATGTTATATCACGGGAACGAGAAAAGAGTGCATGTCGGTAACGAGATCAAACTAGGTATGGAGATACCGATGATCGAATCTCGGACATGTAATATATCGCGAGACAAATGGATTTAGTTACAAGCGTTAAAGGTTCTCACGATCACAGAAGTCATCGTTGAATGTGTAGGAGTCAGTACGGATCTCCAGGTCCTGCTGCTGATTATTGATCGGAGAAGGGTCTCGATCATGTCTGCATTATTCGTGAACCGTAGGGTGACACACTTAAGAGTTACCGGACACCATTTTGGAGCACATATGTTTCAGACGAAAGAATTGCAAAGCGCAGGAATTGTTTCAATAGAAACCGGAAATTGTTTCGGGTGAAATTGCAGAAAGTGGTTCTGCATGTGATATTGAAATATTGCAAGGGGCTATATGTGAATGTTTTTTAATTAAAGTAATTAACAAAATTCTGAATAAATTTAATAAAAGAGTTTTATTAAATGAGAGAGCATTAAACTTGGAGAATTTTAATGCATTTAAAGTGGAGACTTTAAAAGGGAATGTGAAGAGGCATTTTAATGTGGAGGGGTTACCACCACATGAATGGGGGAGGTGAGGGGTCACCCCCCATGCGCCGTCCATGGAGAGGAGGGGCACCCCCCTACTCCTATAAAAGGCCACCCATTCCCTCCTTCATCCACACACACCTCCTTGTGAAGGATCTCTCTCCCCCTCTAGAATTATTCCCCCATGGTCTCGGATTAGCGAGATACATGTTCCCGGTGGAATTTCGTCTGGAAGGAGTTGCTGCTTCCGCTGCATCGCTGGAGCAAGGGGGTGGAGGTTGTCCGGTGGCTTGAATGTGTGTGCGAGTACGGATGCGCTGCTGAGTTGCGGTGCTCGGACTTCCTCACGATCTTGAGATCGGCAAGTGTATGACTATGTCAACCACGAGTTCCTACTCATTAACAAAACTCGTTGTCTTCGAGGGTAAGTTCTCGTTGGATGTATGTCCACCCATTGCTTTGTAGCTAATAGATAGATCTTGGCGTATAGTTCACACCGTAGGAAAATTTTGTTTTCTATGCTGCGGACCCAACAGTAAGTCCATGGAGTTATGTATATGTGTTAGAGAAACGCATGGGCCGCTGGTTTAATCCATGCTGACATGGTGGAAACCTGCAGCGTAACCATAATGAGATGTCTATGAAGCATTCTTCTTATAAAAAAAGAGTCCTATATTGAGAAAAAAAGAGAAAAGAAAAAAAAGAGATTATGAAAAGAGGAAAGAGAGAAAAAAGCACCATATTCCCACAGTAAATAAGAAGATTGCTAAGATGCTTGTTGTCTGCTTGCCTTGTCATTTTGATATGGGGATTCTTCCATATCATCGGGCAAGGGGTACCCCGTTGGCGGTTCTCTATGATACACATGTACTTACGATAACAAGAACTTACTGGTGACTAAACTTGAGTAGCATGAGGAGCGGCCCTCGTATACAAGGGACATGAGATTTCTAACTTATACTTCGTCAAGCATGTACACCATAGTTTGTTCACTTTAACCATAATCACCTCAAGATGCTTATGATAGGCGCAATGAGAGCTAAAAGCTTTAAGTACCATAATTTTTGGAAGATCTTTATGAGACTTGAATCCCTACTTCCTTTTATACAAAGGCCTTTCTTCCACCAATATATTGAGTCTCCACCTTCTACCTATATGCACCTACTTTGAGAGCATAGTGGCCATTCTTAGTTCTATGTGCATTGTCCCAAGACTAGTTGATTGATGCATAACTTGATATTGCTTGTTTTAAACTATTTGTATCTAGTCACTCTTATGAACTTTGAAGGTGTCCTATGCATTTATATTTGCTACTCTATTGAGGGACAAGCTGAATACTATTATGCTATGTTTTCTTTATGTGAAACAAACAAACGTCTTGCAAAGTATTGTTATTCATGAATCTTTTGTTTGTGCCTTTTCATGTTGCAACATAGTTTCTTTGTCTTATTGCTAGAACTTTGTCTTTCATGTAATGATTGAAGTACTATGATCCCAGCTTTGAATGTTTTGCAAATACTTTGATCAAGTCTTTGATGGTGCATGTCACCTCAAAAATTATTCTTTCTTTTTATCACGTACCTACTCGAGGACGAGCAGGAGTTAAGCTTGGGGATGTTAATACATTGCAAATGTATCTATAATTTTTTATGTTCCATGCTTGGTTTTATCCACTTTCTTGTGTTTTGTTCCAACTTTGGAGTACTTTTCATATGATTTCTTGGACTAACCTATTAACAAGAGCCATAGTGCCAGCTGCCTGTTTTCTACTGTTTTTGGTTCCAGGAAAGTCATAAAATGAATATTCTCGGAATTGGACGGGACAAAAGCTAAAGTGCCTATTTTTCCGGATGTCATCAAGTGCCAGAATACGAGATGGAGAGGGGCCAGGGGGGCACCACACCACCTAGCCGCGCGGCCCGGCCTGGCCCGCGCCAGGGGCTAGTGTGGCTTCTCCTGGCACCCCCTCGGCCTCTCCTTCCGCCTATATATTGCCCTCGGGATGTAAACCCTAAGTACCCGATCAAAAATCCACGAAAGAGTCTGTAGCCGTTGTCATCTCAATCCCTAGATCGGGAGGGATCTGAAGATCTTCCCGACACCCTGCCGGAGAGGGGAATTCACCCTGGAGGCCTTCTTCATCACCATGCAAGCCTCCGGTGTGATGCGTGAGTAGTTCATCCTTGGACTACGGATCCATGTAGTAGCTAGATGGCTGGTTATCCTCCTTTGTGCTTTCATGTTTAGATCTTGTGAGCTCCGTTCATGATCAAGATCATCTATTTGTAATTCTGCATGTTGTGTTTGCGGGGATCCAATGGATATTGAGATGCTATTTTAGATTGATTATTGATTCTATCATGTCTTTGTTATTTGTGATCTTGCATGCTTTCCGTTGTTAGTAGCTATCTTGGCCAAGTAGATGCTAGCAACTCCAAGAGTTAGTATTTATGCTCGATAGTGGGTTCATGCTTCTAGTAATCTCGGGAAGTGATAGAAATCTCTAAGGTACTAGATGTGATGTTGCTACTAGGGAGAAAACAACAATTCTTTGTTCATAGAACAATCGTATTGTTTACTTTACATGTAGTTCGTAAAGCAATAATCTATTGCTTGCAACTTAATACTGGAGGGGGTTCGGTTGATAACCTGAAGGTGGATTATTAGTCATAGATGCAGTTGGATGGCGGTCTATGTATAATGTTGTAATGCCCAATCAAGTCTCGAAAGAGTCAAGATGATTAGTATATGCATGTATTGCTTTCTCGATATTTGTCAATTGCCCCGCTGTAATTTGTTCACCCAGCATGTTATCTATCTAAGGAGAGCCACCTCTAGTGAACTATGGATCCTGGTCCTTGTCTTTTACATTCAATCTACAAACTGTTTACTGCTTTGTGTTTACTTTCTGCAAACTTTTACTTCTTTCCATTCGATACGTTTAATCCTTTGTTTTCCGCAAAACAGGGTGAGATTGACAACCTCATCGCAAGTTGGGGACAAAGTTCTATGGTTGTGTTGTGCAGGTCTCCACGTTGCTACTATCACCGGTAGTGCGCCCTGCCAAGGCTCAGCTAGTAACACCTTTGGGGTGTTTCCTTGCTCCTACTGGTTCGATTAATCCTTGGTTTCATAACTGAGGGAAACTTGCTGATGTGCTCATCATACCTTCCTCTTGGGGTTCCCAACAAGCTCTACATCAACACTGCCATCAAGCATTTTTCTAGGCGCCGTGCATTGAGCCATAAATTACATAAGCCAGATCAAATGGCTGATCAAGGAGCGGATTGAGAGAAAGATTCTAGACTTGTCTCTGGACATACACACAGCGGAAGACCCTCTAGTGCCGGTAAGCTTTAAACAATAAACCCTTTTTTATGTGTCTCACCTTTAAGTTATTTCGCAATAATAAGGTATTATCTTCTTTTCAGCTTGCCGACCTCCCCGAGTTGGAACTGGCTCCTATCGAGGGATATCCTCCGGAGTTTTCTCAGGAGGAAGAACTGGTTCCACTTCCGGACGTTCTGCCCAGGAAGTGCAAGGCTCCGATAATGGCTGTTTGCACAAAGGAAGTGCTAGTCGTGAAGAGGTAACTTTCCACACAACTTCCACCTTTGTACTTTACTCGTAATTTCTTCCGAGATGTAATGTTTTCTATCCTATCACATTCTCAGAGCTAAACAGCTCATCAAGGGAAAGGGTAAGGGAACTCCTTCGAAGCCCCTGCGGCAGACGAAGCTGACTATGGCTTCTCCTGCCGTGGCTCCTCTGAATCCTGCCCCTCAACCTTTCGCAATGCCGGTGATTACTTCATCGCCAGCTGTCGCAGAAGATCCAGCTCCCTCAACAGGTTTTGATAAGGGTGAACCCTCTTCAGGTAATGATCCCTCGGCAGAGACTTTCACCGAAAACCTCCTGAACAATCCGGGACTTGCTAAATTTGGCTTGTCTCGGAAATCTGTGGAGGAAATCCAGCTGCTGGCCCGGTAATGCCTAGAAAGCTGAAATATCTCTGCCGAAGAAGAATCACAAGAAGCGGAGGATATCAAGTACTCTGACTTTCTTGAACGAGTCCGCCTTTGCGACGAGGGACTAAGAGCTGGTGTTCTTCCACCACCTCCGGTTATTCCACTCACCCTCACCAAGAAGGTTACTATCGAGGTGAACATGTGCCTGAGCAAGCTCACACATGAACATCATGTAAGTCGGAATTCCAACTCACGTTTTTCTTTATTGTTCTTTATATCATATCCTTTAGCCCCCAAGCATGAAGTTGGATATACAATCCGGGTTTATGCTTCCTTAGGATGCCAAAGAATGAACTAGTGTAGCCCCCAAGTCTCATGCTGATATTAGCTACAATATTAGCCCGAGTCTTCAGTAGACTTCTGACTTTGGGTATTCTGACTTATAGAAAGTTAATTCATATTGTCGTCGGATTGAGGACAAGTACGCCATGAGGGTGTCCTCGAGGCGTGCGGAAGAGAGGGGTGTGAGACGTACGATGTTCCGGGACGGTGAGCACACAAGTTTACCCAGGTTCGAATCCGCTGGCTTTGGATGGACAGTACTCCTGCTAGCAATCCAGTAATACGGCAGAGCCGGAATATGGGTTACAAGGGTTTCGCCTATGCGAGTTGAGATTGTAGACTATTGAGGTGTTCCCTAAAGGCTTTCCCTAGGACGGCTTATATAGATATCCGGCCTAGGGTTTACAGGAGAGATCTATCCGGCTACGACTAAGAGTCGGTTACAGAGTACATGTTGAACTACAAGTAAGATTATGGGCCTAAGTCGGTAAGTCTTCTAGGCCTTCCCGTAGCCGGATTGGACTCCGTCTTTCTCCCTGACTGGGCCGCCCGTGAAGCAATGCTCTAACCCGAAGTGGGTCATCCTGGTCAGTGAGGAACTGTGAGGATACCCGGAAAGTATGTCCCCACCAGCATCCCCCGGAGGCCTCCAAGATCCAAAGTCGGATTTATCATCATCTAGCCTGATCTTCGGCTTGCAGAATCTTGAAGGGTTCCTGAAACTTCACAACATAAATACGATCCGGGTCTTAAAAATAAGTCGAACCTATCAATAGGTTACTCGGATTTTCCAGCTCGACTTTAAACTAAGCCGGAACTTGGTCTCTAACGCCACCTAACACAAGAATGGTCAAGTCACGTCATCTGACAGGCATTCCATCAGCACGACCGTTTGGTGGGTCCGCGGTTCACGGAACCGAGGCATCGTTTCAATGCATGCAAGGAGATCGAGGCGACGCAATCATCATGTGGGTCCTTCCCAGTTCTTTCCACGACGCGTGGCGGTTAGCACTGTAGCATTTGCACGAATCTTGGCGCAAGTAGGTGGATATTTGGGGTTTGGATTTCTCCTTCTCCTTTCCACCAGTCCTTTGTCGTTTCCTTCCTTCCCAATCCTCCTGCGCGCATAGAGCCTCCTCGTCCTTCCCCCAGAAGAAACTCCCAGCGCCGCCCCTTTCAGGTCATTTTATCACCGGAGAAATGGCTTCATCTTCTTCCTCTGGTTTGGCGGCAGCGGCGGCGGAAGCAGCAGCAAAGTAGGAGAGCTTCCAGGGAATCTGGATCCCCTGCGCCCTCAACGAGGACGGCCTTAGGAACGTGGAGAAGGAGGGGCTTCTCGCCGCCGGCGACTGACGGAGTGGCTTCGGGGAAACCGTCCCCAACCCGCGCGATGGCGAGCGGGTCCACTTCGGCACCCATCTTGACCGAGGTCTGTCTTTTCCTCCCTCGGAGTTCTTCTCCAAGGTGATAGATCATTTCGGAGTTCAAATCCACAATCTTCCTCCCAACTCTCTCTTAGAGATGAGTGCGTATGCTTCGCTTTGCGAGAGCTTTCTCGGCATTAGGCCGAGTTTGACTCTCTTCCGGTACTACTTTCATGTCCGGAGAAACTCCATCACTTCCGGTGTTCCTTACATCACCGACACTATCAGCTTTTCGCTTAGACGCGACCGGGCTTATCCCAAGATTCTAGCTAGTGATTCAGTCAAACAATGGCCGGCCACTTTTTTCTATCATAGGAATATTCCGGCTCCTGACAAAGCTACTGCTTTGCCGGCTTTTATTGACGGAGCCGCCACAGCACAGCCTTCCTGGGACGAGGCTGCTTCGGCTCTTTCCGACGATCTGATCCTCGCTAAGAGGCGAATCGAATATTTGATTAAGCACAATGGTCTGAAGGGATCCAACTTGGTCCAGTGCTAGGTCTCATGTCGGATCCAGCCACTTCAGTACCACGGAACCCGATTGATGCACTCCATCACGTCGTCTCCAACCGACTCCCTCCACATCATCTCCAAAGCCTACACCACTCAAGGCTACATAAGCCAAATCAAGTGGCTAATCAAGGAGCGGATCGAGAGGGGAATTCCAGAGGTTTCTCTAGACATGCACACGGCGGAAAACCCCGTGGTGCCGGTAAGCTTCCATCATCACATCTTTTATGTGTTTCAATCTTCGAGTTATACTGCAACACTGATATGTTTTCTTGTTTTCAGCTTGCTGACATCCCCGAGTCGGAACTTGCTCCGCTCAAAGGATACCCTCCGAAGTTTTCTCAGGAGGTAGAAGTGGTCCCATTGCCGGACCTTGCGCTCAAGAAGCGCAAAGCTCCGACAGTGGCCGTTGGCATAAAGGAGGTGCCTGTCGTGAAGAGGTAACTTTCAGTCACAACTTTCTACCTTTGTACTTTACTTAAATTTCTTTCCGAGATGTAATGTTTTCGAATTCACTACATCTTCAGAGCAAAACCGCTCGTCAAGGCCAAGGGGAAAGGGATTTCTTCGAAGCCTCTGCGGCAGATGAAGCTTACCATAGCTTCCCCTGTCGTGGCTCCTCTGACTCCTTCCCCTCAACCTTCTGCAACACCGGTTATATCGCCGGACGCTGCAGAAGATCCGGCTCCTTCAACGGGGCCTGTGAACCTTGTCTCACAAACTGACGTCACCACGGGTGCGTCAGATCTAGATAAGGGTGAACCCTCTTTGGGTAATGATCCCTCGGCAGAAACCTTCACCGAAAACCTCATGAGCAATCTGGGTCTTGCCAAGTTTGGCCTGACCCGGAAATCTGCCAAAGAGATCCAGCGGCTCGCCAGGCAAGTCCTGGAGAAAAGCCATCTTTCTGCCGAAGAAGAAACGCAGGAAGAAGAGGACGTCAAGTTCTCTGATCTTCTTGCCCAAGTCCGCCTTCGCGACGAGAGGAGTAGGACTGGCGAGCTTCCAACGGCCCCAGTGATCCCTCTTACTCTCCCTGAGAAGGTGGCCGCTGAAGTGAACGCGGGTTTGGATAAACTCACCCGCGAGCAATATGTAAGTCGGAATTCCAACTCTTGTTTTTTCTATTTGTTATATCATATCCTATAGCCCGCAAGCATGAAGTAGGATAAACAATCCGGGTTTATGCTTTATTAGGATGCCAAAGAACGAACTAGTGTAGCCCCCAAGGCTCGTGCTGATATTTTAACAAAAATATTAGCCCGAGTCTTAAGTAGCTTTCTGACTTTGGGTATTCTGACTTACAGAAAGTATGTTCCTATAACCAGGAATTACTGACCAATGTCTGCGTTAAGCGGAGAGAGATCAAATCTCTCCGTCTTAAAAATGCTGAGCTTAAAGTTGCCAAGGATGAAGCCGAAGGTAAACATTCCGAGACTCAAACCCTGTCCTTGTTATTTTCAATGTCAAATTTTTCTAAACTTTTGTTCTTTTTGGCTTACAGCACTGGTGAAACAATCCGTCACCATGATTGAAGAGGCCGAGAACCTCAAGACCCTGGTGGTGGAGAACAAGGGACTTCGCCAAGAGCTGGATAAGCTTAAGGCGGATCATGAAAGGAGCATAGCTCAAGTCCTTGAATCCTCCTCCATGGCCACTAATGAGCGTGATCGGAAGATCACTGCTCAAGATAAAATAATCTCGAATCTCAAAAATAAGCTTGGCAGAGAGAAGGATATGTCCCAGGCGCTCCGGGCTGAACTCCAGAGTCTCCGGGAGGAGAAGACCAAAATTGACGACGTCATTTTTGGTACTTTCCATCTATCTGACTTGTCTCTTTCTTCGACCTTTACCAATGTCGGATTTTTCTTAACTTGTTTTGTGTATAGGTCCTCTGAAGTTGTCGGACTCTTCCTCCTCCGAGCCCCGCACCCATCGGCTTACCCAAGTCGGTGACCTGCTTCATGACTTCCGCCAGTTCCTTGAGGATATTGGCGAAGCTCTCAAGATTCTGGACATGCCTAGCATGTCGAATTTTCAGGTGCGGGACAAGGCCAAGGAGATGCCGCAGCTTGTTCGGGACTAGAACATGTCCTACACGCAGACTGCTGCGCAGAATGCTCTCACTATGGTCATGAGCCACCATGGAAACATGTAGATATGGCAAGTGACCAGAGGATACTGCAAGGTAGACGAAGACGGCCAGGAGCAGGACCTTCAAGCCATCATGCACTCCTGCGCCGGATACGGGTGTCACGTAGCTGATCTGACCAGCTACGAGATCCCCTTCTTCACCCGCGTGGATACTCCGCCTCCTCCTGCAGAAGAAACCGAAGAAGTTTCCGACGATGAACGCACCATCTCGGATGCGGACATCTCGGAACGATATCAAGGCGGAGTGACCAGCGAGCCGGCAGATCCTTCATCTCCTCCTGCATCATATACCAGAAATTTATGTATTATTCCGGAACAATATGATGTATTTGTAAATATATAGTACTTTAACTTTTGCTAGTGCTAAGCTTTTAATCTATTCAGCACTTTTCGACTTTGAGATTTTTTTTTGTGTGCCTGAAATGTTTTACATAAGCACTTGTATTTTTTCGTCTCTACTTATCGTTTATCTGGCTTTCCGCCTCGTCCCTTTCGTGAGCCGGCTAAACCTTCCGCCGGAAACTTTGCCGAGCAACGGAGCTCAATTGCTCAACCAGTTTAAACTCGGAAACAAAGCCGGCTTCCAGTACGAACAATTCACTACTCGGAAAATGCCCGCATCCAGCAATCAGACAAATAACCAAAGTAAAGACTAGAAACTTTAGAGTTATACCCGAGGGTAGCAGTTTTAGAATCGGAAATCTAAACCAGAACGAACATGAGCATAAAGTACTTTCAAGCATTCTGGGATTTTCGACTATGACATGATCATTCGGAAATAAGATGGTTTAAGAACTTCTCAGAAAAAACTTGAGGTAACCAAAACTTTTATTTCTCACAGAACATGTACATATGTATGATTACAAAGAAGGATAAACTAAGAATAAAAGGGACGTAGCTGAGCAATATTCCAAGGTCTGTCTAACTCATCAGGGGTTTGTACTGCCTCCAGCTCTCTTTCTCTTCTTAGTAGCAGGTCTTTCTTTGACTGGCCTCATGTCAGTTAAGTAGTACGATCCATTGTGCAATACTCGACTAACTAAAAAGGGCCCTTCCCATACTGGGGAAACTTTGTGCTTTCTTTGTTGCACAAGCCGGAAAACCAAATCACCTTTATTGAAGGATCTATTTCGGACTCTCTGACTATGATACTTGCGTAACTTCTGCTAATAGGCTGTAGATCTCATTTCAGCAACGATGCGAACTTCTTCGACTAAGTCAAGATCATTTTGTCGAGAAATCTCGGCATCCTCTTCGATATACGCGGCCACTCTAGGAGAAGTATGAATCAAATCACTAGGAAGAACTGCTTCTGCACCATAGACCAAGAAGAAAGGTGTATATCCTGTTGACCTATTTGGAGTTGTTCGTAAACTCCAAATTACAGAGGGTAATTCCTTTGCCCAAACCCCCGCAACACGTCGTAATGGTGCTTCGAGTCTCGGGTTTAGGCCTTGTAGAATTAAACCATTTGCTCTTTCGACTTGTCTGTTAGCTTGTGGATGTGCGACTGACGCAATGTCAAGCCGGATATTTTGCTCATCGCAGAATTTAGCTAATTCTCCCATAGAAAAAGTTACCCCCGTTGTCCGTGATAATGCTATGTGGATAACCATACCGGATTATAACATCCTCGACAAATCTTTTGGCTGTTGCTCCATCACAACTTGTGACGGGTTTAGCCTCAATCCATTTGGTGAATTTATCCACCATCACTAAGAGGTGAGTAAATCCACTTGGAGCTCGTTTAAAAGGTCCTACCATATCAAGCCCCCAGACTGCAAAGGGCCATGTTATAGGTATTGTTCGCAACTGATCAGCCGGAACATGAGCTTCCTTGGCGTACTTTTGGCAGCCTTTGCACGTCTTGAGTAATCGTTCAGCATCTGCCTGAGCTGTAAGCCAGCAAAATCCGTGTCGAAAAGCTTTTGCCACTAAAGATTTGGCTGCAGCGTGGTGACCGGACTCACCTTCGTGGATTTCCCTTAAGATTTCCACTCCCTCTTCCGGAGATACACAACGCTGAAAAAACCCAGAAACACTCTGTTTATGGAGCTCACCTTTAACAATAGTATAGGATTTTGCTCGTCGGATAATCTGTCGGCTCAGCACCTCATCTTCGGGTAATTTGCCATCTACCAAATAATCGAGGTAGGGTTGAGTCCAGCTGGGAATTACAGCAAGAACTGCTATTAAAGGTGAGTCGGATTTGGTCGGATATTCCTCATCTACTCCCTTTATTGAGGGGACTTTGAGGTGCTCTAAAAAAGCGCCATCCGGAACCTCTTTCCGCGCAGAACCTATCCGAGATAGTGCATCTGCTTCCTCATTTTCTACTCGAGGGATGTGTTGAACTTCAAACCCTTCGAACGATTTAGATAGATCATCCACGACAGCTTTATATGCTGCCATGTGCTTATTTGCATTACAAATATCCGACACCTGTTGAGCAACAAGATCCGAATCTCCGTAACACATCAAACGTCAGATGCCAATGTCCTTAGCAATCCGGATTCCATGTAGCAGTGCTTCATACTCGGCAATATTGTTTGTCGCTGTGAAGTGGATCTGCAACACGTATAAAAGTTTATCTCCTTGGGGTGATTTGAGCACAACGCCAGCCCCCGAGCCCCCTCAAGCCTTAGACCCATCGAAAAAGAGGGTCCAATATTCCGACTCAGGGAGTATCATAGTCTCCTTCGTTTCTGTCCAATCAGCGACAAAGTCGGCAAGGATCTGGGATTTGATTGTTGTCCGAGCTTTGTACTCAATATCGAAAGCTGAAGCTCTATGCCCCATTTGGCGACGCGTCCTGTGGCGTCGCTATTGTTGATTATATCTCTCATGGGATCTTTGCTCACCACGGTAATTGGATGCTCCTAAAAATAGTGTCGTAACTTACGAGATGCTAGAAAAACACTGTAAGCCAACTTTTGATAGTGCGGATATCGCTGTTTTGATTCTGTCAGGACCTTGCTGACAAAGTAAGTCGGACGCTGCACCAGGTGTTCCTGATTTTCCTCTGGTCTCTCCACCACCATGACGATACTAACGACCTTATTTGTCGCAGCAATATAGAGCAACATCGGTTCCTGGGGTTCCAACGCTGCAACGATAGGAGCAGATGAGAGTACTTTCTTCAGGTCTTGTAGTGCAGCTTCAGCTTCGTCAGTCCAAACGAAATCTTTGGTATTTTTCAGGAGTTTGTATAATGGTGCGGCTCTTTCACCAAGCCGGCTTACAAATCGACTGACCGCAGTGATGCAGCCAGTTAATCTTTGTACATCTTTCAGGCGAGTTGGCCTGGAAATATTGAGTATAGTCTTGATTTTGTCTCGGTTCACCTCTATGCCTCTTTGAGACACGATGAAACCTATCCGTTTTTCGGCTGGAATTCTAAAGAAGCATTTCTTCGGATTAAGCATTATGTTGTATTTTCGTAGATTGGCGAATGTTTCCTCCAAGTCGGAAATCAATGTTTCCTTCTTTTTGGACATCACCGCGATATCATCCATGTATGCATGTACATTGTGTCCGAGTTGGTCATGGAGGCAACGCTGCATTGTGCGTTGGTACGTAGCTCGTGTGTTCTTCAGCCCAAAGGGCATCGTAACAAAACAGAAAGTTCTGAAGGGGGTTATGAATGAAGTTTGGACTTTGTCAGACTCCTTCATCTGGATTTGGTGATAACCGAAATATGCGTCGAGAAAACAGAGGAGTTCCGAGCTTGCCGTAGAATCGATAACTTGATCAATTCTAGGCAGAGCGAATGGATCTTTTGGACAAGCCTTGTTCAAGGCAGTATAATCAACACACATCCTTAAATCAGTGGTGTCCTTTTTAGGGACCATTATAGGATTGGTCGACCACTCAGTGTGGATGACCTCTTCTATGAATCCGGCTAACTCGAGCCGTGCTAGTTCCTTAGCTATTGCCTTATGCTTTTCATCGCCAAACCGTCGTAAGGACTGTTTGCGGGTTTAGCATTCGGGTTTACATTTAGAGAGTGCTCGGCAAGTTCCCTAGGTACTCCGGTCATGTCAGATGGCTGCCATGTGAAGATATCTTGATTTGCTTGGAGGAACTTGACGAGCGCGCTTTCCTATGCGCTATCTAGTCCTACGCCTATCTGGGTCACCATGGAGGAGTCATCATCCTTCAACGGAGCTTTCTTCGTCTCTTCTGATGCCTTGAACTCCGGATTTGTCTTGGTCACCTCCTTCTTCGTTGCGGGCATCTAGGACGGATCTATGCTCTTCTTGATCTCCTGGTACTCCTGGGCGTGCAGCACGGCTTCGGCAAAGGCGGAATTTCCATCCTCGCACTCTCGCGCTTTCTTCGGGTCTCCCCTGATGGTGATCACGCCGTTGGGACCTGGAATTTTCATCATATTGTAAATGTAACACGGAGGAGCCATAGAAGCCCAGTAAGCCAGACATCCGAATATAGCATGGTATGCGCTCTTGAACAGGACCACTTCAAAGGAAAGTGCCTCCGTCCGATAATTCTTTGGAGTTCCAAAGGTAACATCCAAAGTGATCTCTCCCAGGTAATTAGCTTGTCTTCCTGAGAGGGTCTCCGAGATCTTCATCCGACGTAGCGTTTCGACATAGAGAATATTGATGCTTCTACCACCGTCAATGAGGGTCTTGGAGAAACCATAACCGTCAATTAGTGGGTTGACGATTAAGGCGTATTTTCCTCGACTGTGTAACTTAGGCGGATGATCATCGCGGTCAAAATGTGATTGCCACTTCCGACCAGTCCAGATATTGTGGGACAGCCGGAACTGTTGCATTGAGCTCGTGTAGAACTGCTTTCTTGACCTTTGCTGGTTGAGATCCGAGGAAAGTGACATAAGTGTCCTTTTTGGTGGGAAAAGTCTTCTTCCCTTCCGACTTGGGATTTGAAGCATCGGCTTCCTCCATGTCGGAATCTTCCTTGGTCTCTTTGTCCTTTTCGGGATTTTTCTTTCCCTTCTTCCGCTTAGCTTTGTAGCCCGTGGTGTCATCTATTTTGATGTTGTCATTGAAACAACATTCAGCGTTGGTGTGGGACGAGCCCCCATTAGCGTCTAGGTGATGTACACATGGGTTATTGGCAATGTCGGCCGAAGAGTAGGTTTTTCCTGGTTGTTGTTCACCTCTACCTTGGACCCTTGAAGTCTCACGGCCACGCCCGCGGCCTCCACCACGTCCTCCTCGTCCTCCAGACCCGAAAACAGTAGTAACCATCGCTGTTTCCATGTTGGGTTTTTCCTCCGAGGTGTTCTTATGTTTCTGAGCCTGTTGCTTTGTTTTTGCCGACTGAGGTACAGCTAAGACGTTGAGTAGTCCCTCTACATCGTTGTCAGCATCTGCATATTTGCTCGTTGTTTCTATTATCTCTCCCAAATCAGTGACCTTGTCACACTTCAAGCGACGCAGTAGACCAATTGGGACACCTACAATGAAAGCTTCAATCGCAGTTTGATCATTTACTCCTTCACAGGAGTTCTTGGTGTCGATCCATCATCCGAGGTAGTCTCAGAAAGTTTCTCCGGCTTTCTGGGTGCAACGTTGTAGGTCTCCGACCGAACAGGGCTTCCGATATGTGCCTTCGCAATTACGAAAGAACGCACTTTGCATGTCATACCAGTTATGGATGGTGTTCTCCGGAAGTTCATTGAGCCATGATCGCGCCGTCTTCCGCAACATAAGTGGGAGATATCGGGTTGCGACCAGGCTGTTTCCGCCTTTGGCGATGCAGCAAGCTTGGAAGAAGTCCTGTAGCCAGGTATCTGGCCAAGCAATGCCATCGTAGGCTTGGATATGTCTTGAGATAGCAAATCCTTCCGGGAATTTTGTAGCTCTGATGCGTGGTCCGAAGCACTTTGGGCCCACGTAGAAATCATCGTTGTCATAGAGCCGAGCCTCTATGTTGGAATTGATCCTGTGCCTTGCGTCATTCGGGGATAGAGATCGTCCCGAATGCCGGCTGTGGCTGCAGTGTCATGGATCCGGACTTCGGCTTCTGCCACCACATCCTCTGCCATGTCGTCCTCCTTGCCGTCCATGGGAGCCGTTGTGATGACTGTGTGGTGGAGAGGGTGGAGCAGCTGGATAGTTTCCCGCTGATCGCCGGCCTCCGTCTGGAGCGTCATTATTCCGATTCCAGGGAGGGTCTTGACTACGACGAGCCCCCTGCCGGCTTGTACCAGCATGGTTTCTGTCATTTCTTCGTCCGTCGTTCCCACCATGGTGAGGCTCAGCCAGACGGCTTGTGTGTTTAGGAGGTGGCATCTTTTGACGATCCTCCTCCCGTCGTTTCTCTTTATCTTCTCCCCTTCGGTCGTTAGATTCTCGTCGGGGAGGGTTCATCGGATTCAGGGCGGCAATGGCGTCTTTCTCGGCCGCTGGGGCGATGTTGCTCCAGTTACGCGAAGTTTTGTGATGCTGTCCTGAAGATCCGGTTCTTGAATAGTTGTCTTCCCAGTGTTCGGGGTGATGATACCGTGCCCGGACGTAATGGGATCTTACGCTATCCCATGCTGGATCCGTGCGACATTGGTCAGAATCTGAGACCAGTTTTTGACTTCTGGACAGGGCAACCTTTTGCTGCTCCAGTCCCTTGTTGAGTAGCTTGATACCCAAGTGGATCTCCTCCGGTCCTGGATTAGCCGATAGAATTTCTCGGGCTGCCACAGTATTCTGTACTGGTGTTGGGTATACCCAATCTCCGTTGCTATCTTTCCGTGGCTTCCCCATCTCATCTCCAAAAAGAATGGCACGGACACGTGGGAATTGGTTGTCATCTATGTGACGCTTACGTGTCTTCTGATGTAAACGAGACATGTATTCCTTGTTTGACATGCGTTTCTTCTCCACCTCAATGTTTTTGGCTTCATCGAGGAGTTGTTGACGACGCGCTTCTAGGGCCTGTGCCCTTTCGTCCAGCTCATCCGCAGTAAGTTCTACGGCTGTAGGGATAGGTGTAGTTAGTGTGGCATCGATGAGCTTACGCGCACCCTCGGTGATCACGTGCCCATCCACCAATGCTTCTTTTTTCGGCTCGTCTAGGATAAGTGCTCCATCCGAGTCTTCTTCGTATTCCTCGGCAATCACCTCCTCTGTCAGAGGGTCTTTTGCCAGGGTCTTGTTTTTCTTATTCTTCTTCTTTGCCTTCTTGGCAGCGCCTGTAGCAAAGATGGCTTTGGGTCCGTTTCCCGGAGTCAAGATCTGATCGGTACTTTCGGACATCTGGACTTCGGGATTGTCTCCGACGTCCATGTCATCCTGCGCTTTGGGAGAGTGTTCCCCGGATCCTTCATCCATGGCTTCTCCTTCTTCTGCAGCTTTGGAGTTGTACTCCTCTTCATATTCCGCGGAGAACTTTCGGAAATCTGCTGACATCATCGATTCATCCGAGGATGCGGGTACGTCAGCGTTTGATCCAATTGCATCCAGCACCGAGTTGGTGTTTTCTCCAGCATCGGCAGAGCTAGATCCGGATCCCACATATCCGACGAAGTGCGACGCGTGCTTCCTGAGGTACCTGCGGCTTTCACGATCAGCCATGTCGAAACTTTTGATGGTCTCGAGAATTGCATCTGCGCTTTCGCCTTGCAGTATCATACGTCGTAATGTGTACCTCAGGAAAGGTCTGTCTGTCCCGGCATCATCAGAGCCGGAATCAGTGTCACTGACATGCTCCTCCTAGATTTTGACTTCAGCGGGTGGGTCGATTTGGGATTCGGCCTCTCTCCAGGGAGATCCACTCCAGATTCAACTTGGACCATCAGGTCTGCTTCAGGTTCAGATTTCTCCACTATCTCCACAAATGGTGCGGGCTGGGTGGGATTAGGGTTTTCTGAGATAAGGAACTCTGCCGCCTCCACGGACAAAGGGGACCCAAAAGATTCTTCTGCCTCTATCATCACCGCTCGGGTGGGTGGGGCGGGTTCATCGAAGCCGATGTAAACATCGATCTCGCCAAAAGACATGATTGTGTAGGCAGTCACGGCCTCCCTAGCCGGAATCCAGGTCTCGTCGAGAACAATGAGAGGGACGTTGCTGGCGTAGAGGATGCGACTGACGGCGATGGTCTCACCGATTCCAATTCTTGCAGATTCCCGCTCGGAACGCAGATCCGAAGCTCACCTGCCCCATGGTGGGCGCCAACTATCGTCGGATTGATGACAAGTACGCCATGAGGGGGTCCTCGAGGCGTGTGGAAGAGAGGGGTGTGAGACATATGGTTGTTCCGGGATGGTGAGCACACAAGTTTACCCAGGTTCGAATCCACCGGCTTTGGACGGATCCTACTCCTGCTAGCAATCCAGTAATACGGCAGAGCCGGAATATGGGTTACAAGGGTTCGCCTATGCGAGTTTAGATTGTAATTGTAAGGGGTGCCCTAAAGGCTCTCCCTAGGTCGGCTTATATAGATATCCGGCCTAGGGTTTACAAGAAAGATCTATCCAGCTACGACTAAGAGTCGGTTACAAAGTACATCTTGAACTACAAGTAACACCATGGGCCTAAGTCGATAAGTCTTCTAGGCCTTCCCGTAGCCGGAATGGACCCCGTTTCTTCTCCCTGACTAGGCCACCCATGAAGCAAAGATATAACCCGAAGTGGGCCACCCTGGTCAGTGAGGAACTATGAGGATACCCGGAAAGTATATCCCCAACAAATAACTTGAATATTGACCGTTGGATGGACCAAGGCTCGTGAATCCCAACATTGTTGGCCACTGGATCTTATTTTCCATTATAGCATCGTATAGAAGATACTATTCTTTATCTTATCTTATCACTATATAGTGTACGAATAACTTTGAATATTGACTGTTGGATCAAGACTCATGAATTCCAACATTGCGAGCCATAGGATATTATTTTCCATTTTAGCATCTTGAATATACTATTGGTAGTCTTTCTTCTCTTATCTTATCTTACCACTATATAGTGTACGAATATCTTTGAACATTGACCGTTGGATCAAGACTCGTGAATCCCAACATTGCTAGCCATTAGATCTTCTTTTCCACTCGAGTAGCATACATAAGATACTATTGATAGTCTTTAGCACAATGAACGCTATGCGAAACATCGAAAAATCAAAATTTTCAAGTACTCGTATTAGGTATAGCTAATAAATTTTATTCCCTACATGATATCTAAAGTACAAGTATCGAATATACACCCATACTTTAGAGGTGTCGATCACATTTACAATTTTATGGGCTTTACCTATTACATAATCTTACCACTATATAGTGTGTATAGATAACTTTGAACTTTGACCGTTGGATCAAGACTAGCAAATCCCAACATTGCTAAGTGTTGGATCTTCTTTTCCATTAACGAGTCCTAAAGATTAGTGTGTTTACACCGTTTAGCTTGAGTTTAAGAAATATTGTCAGAAAGTGTCAGAAAAAGATTGTTGGATAGCATAACTATTTTTTCATAGGACCCACTACTTAGCAAAAGGAACAGTCAATCTTGCTTTTCTATTTACATGACATGCCATTATAGAAAGGATCTAGGGACTGACTGTGGTCCCTTTGACTAATTTATGTTCTTAGACTTGAGTCTTGTACTAGACTTAGCCATGAGAGCATCTAGAACATCATTTCTATTTTGGATTGCTAAAAACTAGCTATAGGAAGAGGAGAGAGAAGGCTTAGCAATCCCAAAAAATCCTGCTTTGCTAGCCTTCCTTAATAGCAATCCTAAAGTTTGTTTGTTTGTACTAACGGGTGGGGAGAGTATGTCATACACACAACACAATAGAACATATAGACGTATATGTTTGTCGCACAGCTCGCTCTCATACATATACTAAAACATGTCATGTATATGTACACGCCTGCAGATACTTGGCCACTCACACGTCATACACATGCGCAAACAGCTACACGTATACATGTACATAGTCCCACACAACACACGCATACATGGACATGTACAAATACATGTACACATGGCCACCAAAACGATAACATGCATCACACAGTAGAACATGTGCACACACGTACATTATGCAGCACACACTCGTACATTACGAATGGTCTACAAGGTTGGTCCCACTTGTCAATGGGACAAAGGGGAGGAAGGGGACCACTAAATCAGGATTTCTATAGGTTAGGAAGTGACATGTTGGATTGGTAAATACTATACCAAGTGGGAGGCCAAATATACTCAGCTTCCTATAATTTTTTGGTATGGGACCACTTTTAGCAATACTGCTACAGTAGTGTTTTGAGCCAAAATGCTAAAATAGCAATTGAGGAAAATTATAGGAAGGCTCTTGGAGATGCTCTGAGAATCTATTTGATAGACTCATGTTGTGCAGTGTTAAGACTCATGTCTAGCTGGGCAAATATCCTATTAGCTATAGCTTCAGAGCAATGCTACTAAACAAAATAGCAGGTGTATTGTTCTTGTGTCTGCGTGGGTGTGGTGTTTCACCATTTGCACACTGGTGCAGGTATAACAAAAGGATACACGCAAGGTACTAAATGCAAAGATTTGATAGAACGCGGATCACAGTGGAGTGAATGTTGATCATAGACTAGACTCGTTGTGTTACAGTGCACTCATACTCAATGCATGCTGATGGACCTATGTGAGTTATTGCTCGTAGAGAATAATATGAACAGGGTTCTAGATATTCTCCTATTTCCCACGCTGGGTTGGGTTCCCCATGGTGGAGTAGTATATACATTATTCAATCGATCTTAATTTACTCACGTGTGAGCTCCACTGTACGGTGGGTCATACTTTCAGTTTGAGTTACACCGACCCCCTTCCTAGCATATCGTGGAGTCGTCCGCCCGCTCACTCGGACTACTCCACCCCCATCACGTGCAGGGCCATCCTTTCTAAACAAACTCAAAGCCTCGAGCCCCCCTCCCCTTCGCAACCCTCATCAACGACTAGATTTAGCCTCGCCACCCACTCAAACCCCCCCCCCCAAAACCATCATCGGTGCGACGGTGAATCCACCATGGCTAGAGCAGGTCTAGGCAACCTTGTCCGCAACTGGTCAAAGTTAGATGATGATGCTCTTCGTGTAATCGCTAGTCGATCAGATCCTTTTAGCATGCCCCGTTTCTCTGAGGCCATCCTAGATCTATACCTTCCCTCGAAATGTCTGTCCCGGTCCTAGAAAATGATTAGTACGTCGGGTGAATTTGTATACTGGCACCATCGTTCTGGTCCCGTCACTCGAAATGTCGGGTTTCGGGGTACACATGTAGTTTCTTTTCGTATAGAAAGGCCATTACCAAGCTACTTAAGATACATATTGGTAGTAAACCTCATATGTCCACCCGCTGCAAAAAGTGGTTGTACAACCTCATCGTGGTGTTCAATAAGTTCATTGCCATCCTAGACATGGAGCAGTTTTTAGGAGGATATCATTTTGCGGCCTGAAAGTTGATACGCCAAGGCGTAGCGAGGCCCGACTTGCTTGTAATCACCGCGATTCAAAAAGTTGGGGGGAAATTGCCGAGAGGGGTATTTCGAGTGAGCAGTTGGCAAACCAAATGTTTTTGAATCTTCCTCATTAAGTCAGGATATTCTATTACACTAGTTCTTGTCATGCCCCTTCTTACCACCAGGCACGTGTCGTAGGTGGCAAATCCATTTCGGTACATTCCTAGCTCCCAACACGGAATCTAGGTGCAGCGGGTGCGCTCCTTTTTCTCCATTCCCAGACACTGAATCTGGGGCCGGTGGAGGTCCTTTTTTCTCCCTCCCCCGACATTGAAATCGGCGGAGGCGGCCCAACATGTCTTGAATGGCAAAGGCGGTTACTACATTGGTGATTGATTCGGTTCCGTCGGAGCCAGAGTCTCGGGCTCAATGTGAAGCAGCAGTGAGTTCTTCAACCCTGGTTAGCGAGGTGGTCAGCCAGAAGTCTGCTACCAAGGTACCTATGAGCAGCGGGATGAAGAGAAAGCAATGTCGATGGCGGATTTTTTAGTGGCAGTGCGGGCTAGCGGCACCTAGATCTCGAAGAAAACAACCCGGGAGAAGAGTGCGAGGTGATTTTTTCTTATCTGTGCCTTATCTTACAAGTAGATTAGATAGTACAAAATAGAATATAATGAACTGAAAGTCCCCTTTTTAATCAAATTCGGCACATCTTCGATACAACAGACATATATGAGTTCACAGTTCATGTCCGCCAGTACACTTCAAAACTTGATTTTGGTTCCCCGAGGGTTGTGTTCGGGAAAGATGTGCATCTGCTTGTGAATTGCCAAGAGGTTTTGTCTATTTTGCAGCTGGTAGATATGCTTCATGCTAGGATTCCTTGGGGATCCAGACAGAGGAAAAAATTGGTGTGGCGCAACATGAGCGATACCTATATGCAAATTAAGCACTCCCATGAGCTTCAGATGGTTTTGGAATGTTGTGTAGCTGATCGTAAGGTGAAAGTTGAAGCGATGATTGATGATATTATGCAGATATTGGAGATCATGGTGCCAGAGCTTCGGCTCCTTGAGACTACAGACCATTAGATGATCTAGCAAAGTTTAGTATACACTTATAGGTGGATTCATACATGGCAAAACTTGATGACGAAGTTAATAGGCAAGTTTCATCATGTACTATGGAGATCATCGTCGATTCCAAAAATAAAACTCTTGATGAAATGAGAGAGATGATCGGTAAGGAAATCAGTATTGGCCCTAAGAAAGAGGCACAACTCTGTGGTGGCATCATAAGAAGTAGAAATTCATAGGGGTTTTGGATACTGAAGATCTGTTGCAGATTATGCGACGAAAGAATTAAACCAGGAAGGTGTTGTTCCTTGCTACCATTTCTGATGTTGTTGATCAGGTTATAGTGGATGTAGAGGCCCCTAGAGTGGCTGAACAGAACGAGGTGGTCAAATTGATCAGATCTAATGAGAGCTGCTACCCTAGGCTTGTCATATGGACTATGGGGTTCCCCTGCCTCTATTTCTAACATAGATAGCTGTTGCATCTAAAATATGTTTTTGTGATTATGTTTGTTGAGATATTACCGATACAATGTTATGCGAGCTATTGAGATTTTTGGACATATCACTCATTGAAACAATCGTTGTTGTAATAAGGCATAAGTACATTGTAGTTGACATGATTGTGTTTCTTGAGATGATGTATTATACTTGTTTTTGTGATTATGTTTGTTGAGAGATTGTAATATAATGTTTTGTGAAACCATCACGGAACAAGTGATGCATAAGTACCTCGTAGTTGACATGATTTTGTTTCTTGAGATGATATAATATACTTCTATGTTTCTATTAGTCACAAAAAATGGGAGGAAGTAGAGGTTTATTATTTGAAATAAGAATGTAGGAAGAGAAAACCTATTAGGTAGGAGACAGTAATCATGTGAAACGGCATGGTATCTAATAAACTATTGTAACATGCCAATTTAGTCAATGTTTCAGGGGTGACGCACTTCACTTTCCCCACTATTGCGTGCTCTCTCTCTCACTCACTCACTCTCGTCCTCTCTATCTCCTCACCATCACCGATGCATTCGCCATGCTATCCTCGAACGATGTGGACCACCAGTCGAGCAGCGACACCCTTCACTCCAACATGGAGTCTTCGTTCCCCGATATGATTTCCTCTGTTTTCATGGCAAGGGTTAGGCATTGGTAATTCCCTCGATCTTTGCTCCATTTGTGCATGCAATCATGTTCAAATCGAGCTTTGCATTTCCTTATAGGTACCACGGATGATCTACGACCCCGACTAGGAAGGCCTAGATCTCGATGGAGAAGTACCATGTGACCATGGGCTAAAATTGAGGAGATATGTTGCATTCGAAGGCAGTAACACTAGGAGAAGCTTTTTAGGCGATACAAATCAGGGTTGTTTACATCATGTGCAATGGTGACGTGAGGAAAAATGTACCGTGTTATGTTGATAACACGAGAGTGTTTTTTTAGGTTGGCCCGGTTTGTAAAGCAGTAGAGTGGGTGGATCTTGAGTGGCCAGATGCACTTAAGTAATGTTTGGCCTAGTTATGGGAGATGTATGAGTTTGAAAGGTCAGGGAGATTTACTGATGCTTGTGATGCAGCTGAAAAATATTACAAGCTCTCTGTAGGAAATAAGGAGATGGAACAAAAAAATCAAGATTTTGCCGTCTAAACAAAGTGACACAATCAATGGGATCTTGGTTGTGGGAACTACACAGAAGCGTCAGGAGAGTCATAGGTTGTTGATTCAAAAGGCAGAAAAGGAGAGGGATCAGCTCAGGATAGACAAGAAGAAGCTAGAGTACTACATTGCGGATCTGTTGAAGGAACTAAAGAAGGCGCGCGACGTGAACAGGGATAGACTAAAGAGGATCAAGGAAATTCTTGATGAATAATTTATGACGTGGCAATGCCTGAAACTATTAACTATAATACTTGCGATTGCTCTTTCTTAACAAAGCAAAACTCAATCCTTGAGCAAATTAATTTCAGACAAACACATCTTGTGCATAGAGTTAAGTTCACGTTTACAAAATCACCACTATAGAGGCTAAAATAGGCAGTCAATACTAAATAGACATATATTGTGTTCAAGCGAGCCTGGCCCGGAGCTCCTCATTTTCTTTTAATAAGATCCTCCAGTATGAGGGTAAGTTCGATTAGGTCCGCTATAGTCTTTGCCTGCTCCCTCAGTACTTGGACGTGCACCTCCCGCAGGTTCAAGCACTCCCTCGGGGATTCGAGAAGTTGGTCCATAAGCTTACGATTTTCCTCCATGAGCCCCTTCACGATCTCCATCTTCTTAGTAGCCGATGTGTGACCTTTCTTGTGAAGTTTTACCCAGCCAGCGTTTTCCACCTTGAGATTGTGGCACTTGTCAAAAAGCACCATAACTTCAGCATGCAGGTGGTCAAAGGCCATCTTCTAAGAATTTTGCTTCTCCCTTTGGATGGCTATCTTGTCATTTATCCCGGTCGCCAAGTCCGGGGTAAGCTTTTGCCTCTTCCCCTGCCACAAAAATATATGGTTTGTTTAGTACACCAGGCCAAGGTGGTTAGTTTCCATAATTAACTGAATCAACTAGAGGCACGGTCATAATTTCAAGGAGGAAGCAATCTAGGACTAATCAACATTTTATGAATTAACTATTAGCACTATCATAATTTCAATTTCAAAGCAACCTAGGTTTTTCTGTAGTTTATGGTGCTATGAGTTTTTCCAATGTGACCAAATAGTAGTGGCAAACTCATAATGCAGAAACAAACTTAGATACAGAATGTAAAGAACTCATGGTGTCCATTCATGAACTTGAACACCAACTCATGTCCAGATAGATAAGGAGTTGCTCTATGATTCATTAAATGCACAATATATATATTACAAAAATATTGGAGCACGAACTAATATTCATGCCCCTCTAATGGGAATCAGACTTGGGCATTGCCTGATATGCGTCCAGACAAGCCCTTAGCTCCTTGTTCTTCTTTCTGAACAGCCTCGAGTACAGTGATCCCTCGGCCCATGTCCTCATTCCTCCCTTTCACTGCATCCAGGCAACGGTTCCTATCATGGTACACTTAAATGGCAGCCTTTGTTTTGTCGATGCAACCTCTGAGTACCTTGGCGATTTCCTCCTGCTAGAGGGTGCATCTTATCTGGAAATTCTTCTTGTGCTCCATGAGCTCGTTGATTATCTTGATGGCCTGCTCTTGCTTGTTCAAGTTATGGTCGAGAAGCTTCTAGAGCCTCACAATGTTAGTCGCAAAATCTAACGAGATCTCCTTATGCAGAGATAAACGCCTGCATAGGATCTCATTAGCATGGGTGAGGGAGCGTGCACGCTCCTATTTTTTGTCAATCTTGGCATTGATCGCGGCCACCTTTTCATGTTATTTGAAATAAAAATTCTATAATTCTACTCCAGGTTCCAGGGGAAAACTAATACAAATCACAAAATGCCCATTGAATCTATGAAGAACTATATTAAAATACCAAGAGATCTAGTCATAATCATGAAAACTAATCGAAATCACAAAATCCCCATTGAATCTATGAATAGCAGTATTAAAAAAATACCAAGAGATCTAGTCATAATTAGGAAAACTATTAAAACTAAGAAAAACCCCAATGTGGGGTGGACACGATGTAAGAAATCCTCATTAATACTCAAAGAAATAAAAGTGTGAAGATTTTCTACCTCACTAAGCGTGGAACGACCTGCAACACTGCTGTCGTGGTGGATTCTGGGTCCACGACAGTCTTGTAATACGTAGAAGAGGAAGAGGAAGAAGAAGCAGAATAACAAGAAGAAGCGGAATAAGATCATAATGGAGAAGAAGATGGAGAATAAGTATAACAAGAAGACCGTACCGGAAGGATCCCTCATGTGCTAGAACATTCAGCGGCATTGTCGAGACAGAGTGGGCCTCTGTTAGAGGAGGAGCTTGAGGGCTGGTACAGCAAGAACTTCCAGGCAGCAAGATCTCTCCTTTTTCTCCGTGTGGATGGTCGACCGGCCTCTCCTTAGGGGAACCATGGCTTACAGGGGGTGGGACGTGGTGGTAGGAGGAAGAAGAAAGTGATTAGTGTGGGAGAAGAGTCAAAGAGTATAGGTCATGGTCTAGTATTATACAACACCATTGTCTACCTTCTCAAAGAAGCCATGGAATCGATGGGACTCGATTGGACTTGTATTTATTGCGATGGACAATTCAATCGGCTTCGGCGCCACCTAAAATCCAGCATATAAGAAAAGCAGTGGGACCTTCCCTAATAAAAGGAGTGGGACCGGGTGGTAATCAAGGTCACAGGCAATGGTGTGCACATCCTGCGTACATGCATGCGTGCATGATTGAAGAGCTTGCATCACATATTGACAGGGCAATGACGCGTGCAACTGCTGCATGAACATGTCGGTACGTCGAACTCCACGTCGATAGGCACACATGTTGAACTCCACGTCGACAAGCATGCACGGGATATTTTCGAATCGAGACTATGATGTGCCACTTTTGTTGTGATCAAATTATGTTCAGTACGCGAGATAATATATTTTTTAGTAATCGACAAATACATGTGCATACACGACACATGAACTGATGCATAAAACCACTGCTCGACCCTTGATCAGATCAGCACCCAACTTTGTGTACCACCCATTGCTCATTCCGAACTACTTCCTCGAGCACAATGGCCGCTTGTCATGGCAATGGCATATTCTTGTCGGCCACTGACCGTCCTACATCCGCAGCTCTTTGTGGCATTGTTCACACACGCGAGTCACCAACTGAGACACTATTGTCGAATTGATGACAAGTACGCCATGAGGGGGTCCTCTAGGCGTGTGAAAGAGAGGGGTGTGAGATGTATGGTATTTTGGGACGGTGAGTGCACAAGTATACCTAGGTTCAAATCCACCGGTTTTGGACAGATCCTACTCCTTCTAGCAATCCAATAATACGGCAGAGCCGGAATATGGGTTACAAGGGTTTCGCCTATGCGAGTTGAGATTGTAGACTATTGTGTGGTGCCCTAAAGGCTTATCCTACGACGTCTTATATAGATATCTTCCCTAGGGTTTATAGGAGAGACCTATTCGTCTATGACTAAGAGTCGGTTACAGAGTACATCTTGAACTACAAGTATCACTATAGGCCTATGTGGTTAAGTCTTATGGGCCTTCTAGTAACCGGCCTGGACTCCGTCTCTTCTCCCTGACTGGGCCGGCCGTGAAGCAAAGCTCAAACCTGAAGTGGGACACCCTAGTCAGTGAGGCACATTGAGGATACCCGAAAAGTATTTCCCCAACAGCAGCCCCCGGAAGCCTCCAAGATCCAGAGTCGGATTTCACCATCATCTAGCTTGATTTATCTTCAGCTTGCAGAATCTTGAAGGGTTCCTAAAACTTCAAAAGAAAGGAGAGGATCCGAGTCTCAAAGCGAGTCAGACCTATGAGTACATTATTCGAGTTTCCAGCCTGAAATTCAAACTTAAGCCGTAACTTGGTCTCTGACGTATCCTAACATCAGTCAAGGTCAAGTCACGTCACTAATAGACATTCCTGTCAGCACGACCATTGGTGGGTCCGCCTTTTGTGGAACCGAGGTGTTGTTTTAATGCGTGCGTGGAGATCGATGCGGTGTAATCCTTGCGAGGAGGTTACCCATCTCCTTCCACGACACGCGGCATGGTTACTGTTTATCCTGCACGAATCTTGGCATAGGTAAAGGATATAAGGGGCCAAGATCTCTCCCTTCCTCGTCACCTACGCTAGTGCCTTCTCCTTCCTCTCGACGCTTCCTGCGAAAGAGTTCTTCTGCCTCCCCCAAATCCCATAGCGCTGCCCATCCTGTGTTAGCGACGCCCAGAAAATGGCTGAGGTCTCCTCTTCTGCCACAGCGGCGACAGCGGCAATGAAATCTACGGCGGAGAAGGAGAAGCTTCACGGGGTTTGGATCCCCTGCATCCTCGATGACGTCAAGCTCCGCATCGTTGATAACAAAGGTCTCCTGCGCACCGGTGACTGGCGGAGCGGCTTCGGACAAACCATCCCCACCCCCAACGTCGACGAGCGAGTGCACTTAGGCACCCACCTCGACAGAGGTTTGAGATTTCCTCCCTCAGACTTCTTTTCTAAGGTCATAGATCATTACAGAGTACAACTCCACCATCTCCCCCAAACTCTCTTTTAAAAATGAGCGCTTATGCATCTTTATGTGAGGGGTATCTCGGTATTAGGCCAAGTCTTATTCTTTTCCGGTATTACTTCCATACCCAGAGAAAATCCATCACCACTGATAATCCTTATATTACCGGAACTCTTAGTTTTTCTATTAGGAGAGAGCGAGTCTATCCTAGGATTAAGGCTAGCGAGTCAGTGAAACAGTGGCCATTCATGTTCTTTTACCATAAGCACAGACCGGCTCCCGGCAAAGCTACTGCTTTGCCGGATTTTGTTGACGGTGCCGCCATCCCCAAGAGTCCTGGGACATAGATGCTCCAGCTCTCACTGATGATATGCTTCTTGCTAAGAGGCAGATCGAATATTTTATGAAGCACAAGGGTCTGAAAGGATCCAACTTTATCCATTGATGGCTGGCGCGCCGGATCCATCCTCTGCAACATCATGGTGATCGGCTCATGCATTCAATCACCAAAAGTAAGATGGGTTCTCTCCGGATCTACTCCAAACATTATTCGGAAAACGACTATGAGTGCCACATCAAATGGTTGATTAGGGAGCGAATCGAGAGGAAGATCCTGTAGTTGTCCTTGGACATGCATACGGCTGATGATCCTGTGATACCAGTAAGCAATCACTCGAATTATGTGTTCATCAATACATTGTTGTGTCGTTTTGCAATACTAAGATATTTCTTCTTTTCAGCTTGCTGACCTCCCCGAGTCGGAGCTTGCTCCTCTCGAGGGATATCCTCCTGAGTTATCTCAGGACGATGGAGAATTGATTCCACTGCCGGAGGCACTTACCTGAAAGCGTAAGACTCTGACAATGTCTATTGGCACAAACGGAGTGCCCCTTGTGAAGAGGTAACTTACCTCACAAGGTCTCTGTGTTTTCTTCATTCTTTTTGAAGTGTAACGATTTTTGTTCTATTACCTCCTCAGAGCTAAACATCTCAACAAGGGCAAGGGGAAAGGAGGCTCGTTGAAGCCCCTGCGCCAGTCAAAGTTAAATTTGACTTCTCCTGCCATAGCGCCTCCAACTCATGCCCCATAGGCTTCCACAACACCGGAGATTACTCCATCTCCGTCTGTTGCAGAAGATCCGGCTCAACAATCTGAGTCAGCGATCCTCGGCTCGCAGACCAACGTCACCATGGGTGACTCGGCACTTGATAAGGGTGAACCCATATAGGGTAATGATCCCTTGGCAGTGGTTTTCGCCAAAAACCTTCTCACCAATCCGGGTATTGCCAAACTTGGCATTACTCGGAAAACTACGGAAGAGATCCAACGGCTAGCCCAACAATGCTTGGAGAGCCGAAACGAAGAGGCACAAGAAGCAGAGGATGTCAAGTACTCCGAGCTTCTTGAACAGGTTCATCTTCGCGACAAGAAGTTGAAACACGGCGTGCTTCCGCCACCGCCAATAATCCCGCTTACCCTCATCGGGAAGGTTACCACTGAAGTGAACATGAGCCTAAGCAAACTTACTCATGAACAACATGTAAGTAGGAATTCCAACTCACTTTTTTACTTTATTTCATATCATATCCTCTAGCCCCCAAGCATGAAGTTGGATAGACAATCCGCATTTATGCTTTCATAGGACGCCAAAGAACGAACTAGTATAGCACCCAAGGCTCGCGCTGTTATTAGTTAAAATATTAGCCCGAGTCTTTAGTAGACTTCTGACTCTGGGTATTATTCTGACTTACAGAAAGTTAATGCTTATAACCAGGAATTATTAAAGAATATTTGCAATAGGCGGATAGAGATCAGAGCTCTCCGTCTTGAAAATGCTCAATTGAAGATATCAAAGGATGAGGCCGAAGGTAATCATTTCAGTCCTTAACCTTGCTATTTTTTCCTTTCCTTATCGGATTTCTGATTCAACTGTTGTCTTTTGCTTACCGCATTGGTCAAACAATCATGTGCAATGATTGAAGAGGCCAAGAATTTTAAGACCCTAGAGGTGGAGAACACTGACTTACGGCAGGAGCTGAATAAGCTTAAGGCAGATCATGAGAACAACATTGCACAAGCCTAGAATTCTCCTCCATGGCCACCGAAGAACATGATCGAAAGATCGCGGCCCAGGATCAGAAAATCTCGGATATCAATAATGAGTTATTCAGAGAAAAGGACATCTCCCAAGCTCTCTTGGATGAACTCCAGAGTCTTCGAGCAGAAAAGATCAAACTTGATGATTCCATCTTTGGTAATTTTCCTATCTCTAACTTTTATCTTTTTCCGATTCCTAAGAATCTGGATATATTTATGACTTTGCTTTTATATATGCAGCTCCTTTGAATTTATTGGATTCTTCATCCACCAAGTCTCGCACCAGCCGGATTACACAAGTCGGTGATTTTCTTCATGATTTCCACCAATCATTGGAGGATATTGGCGAAGTTCTCAGAGTTCCTCACATGAATAGAATGTCTGCCTTTGAGGTGCGAGATAAGGCAAAGGAGATGCCCCAGCTCATCCAATATTGGAACATGTCCTATGTGCGGACCGCAGCACAGAATGCCCTTACCATGGTTATTAGCCACCATGGAAGCATGGAGATCTGGCAAGTAACTAGGGGTTATTCAACTGTGGATGAAGACGGACATGAGCAAGACATCAAGGCCATCATGGACTCCTGCACCGGTTATCGATGTCATGTTGCTGATCTGACCAGCTACGACACTCCTTTCTTCACTCGCGTGGAAACGCCTCCTCCGCCTGCCGAAAAAAATAGCCGAAGTTTCCGACGACGAGAAAACCATATTGGATTTGAATGTCTCGGAAACATATCCAGGCCAAGGCGATGTCTCCAGTGAGCCGACAGCTCCTAGCTCTCCTCCTGCATCGTAGAACATCAGAAAAAACAATGTGTTATTCTGAAACAATCAGATTGTAATAAGTAGTGTAATACATTTGCTAGTCCTAATATTTGATGCTTCTATTTAGCACTTTTGGCTTTATTTTGCCGTGCCTAAAATTTTACATAAGCACTTTTTTGTTTTGCCTATACTTATCGCTTATCTGGCTTTCCGCCTCGTCCCTTTCGTGAGCCGGCTAACCTTCCACACGAAAACTCTGCCGAGCAACGAATCTCAATTGCTAAACAATTTTAAACTCGGAAACAGAGCCAACTTTCAGTACCAACAAATCACTACTCGGAAAATGCCCGCATGTGGCAATCAGATAAAGAACCCAAGTATAGACTAGAAAATTTAGATTTATACCTGAAGTTAGCATTTTTAGAATCGGAAATCTTAACCAGAACAAACATGAGCATAAAGTACTTTCAAGTATTCTGGGATTTTCAACTATGACATGATCATTTAAAAATAAAATGGTAATATAAAAACTTCTCAGAAAAAATTGAGGCAACCAATACTTTATTTCTCATTGAACATGTACACATATATGATTATAAAGAAACAAATTTTAAGAATAAAAGGGGCGTAGCTGAGCAATATTTCACGGTATGTATTATTCTTCCGGGTATGTACTGCCTCTAGCTCTCTTTCTCTTAGCAGCAAGTCTTCCTTTGACTGGCCGCATATCAGTTTGATAGTAAGAACTATCGTGCAATACTTTGCTAACTAAAATGGGCCCTTCCCATATTGGGGAAAGTTTGTGCTTTCTTTTCTGCACAAGCCGGAGAACCAAATCGCCCTTATTGAAAGACCAGTTTCTAACTCTCTAGCTATGATACTTGCGTAACTTCTGCTGATAGGCTGTTGGTCTCATCTCAACAATGACATGAACTTCTTCGATTAAATCGAGATCATTTTGTCGAGAAATTTTGGCATCCTCTTCAATATATGCAGCAACTCAGGGAGAAGTATGAATTAAATTACTAGGAAAACTTCTTCTGCAGACCAAGAAGAAAGGTGTGTATCTGGTTGACCTATTCGGAGTTGTTTGCAAGCTCCATATTATAGACGGTAATTCATCTGCCTACGCCCCCGTAGCACGACGAAGTGGTGCTTCGAGTCTTGGTTTGATGCCTTGTAGGATTAAACCATTTGCTCTTTCAACTTGTCCATTAGCTTGTGGGTGTGCGGTTGACGCAATGTCAAGCCAGATATTTTGTTCATCGTATAACTCAACAAGTTCTCCCATAGAAAAATTACTCCCGTTGTCCGTGATAATGCTATGCGGATAACCGTATCGTATTATAACATCCTCGAAAAATCTTCTGACTGTTTCTCCATCACAACTTGTGAATGGTTTAGCCTCAATCCATTTTGTGAACTTATCCACCATCACTAAGAGGTGAGTAAATCCACTTGGAGCCCGTTTAAACGGTCCTACCATGTCAAGCTCCTAGACTACAAAGGGCCATGTTATAGGTATTGTTCACAGCTGATCAGCCGGAACATGAGCTTGTTTGGCGTACTTTTTGCAGCCTTTGCACGTCTTGACCAGCCGTTCGGCATCTGCCTTGGCTGTAACCCAGAAAAATTCATGTCTGAAAGCTTTTGCCACTAAAGATTTGGCTACAGCGTGATGACCGCATTCACCTTCGTGGATTTCCCTTAGGATTTCCACTCCTTCTTCCGGAGATACGCAATGCTGAAAGACCCCAGACACACTCTGCTTATAGAGCTCACCACTTATTATTGTATAGGTTTCTGCTCATCGGACGATGTGTCAGCTCAGAACCTCGTCTTCGGGTAATTGTCCATCTACCAGGTAGTCAAGGTAGGGTCGAGTCCAGCTGGGAATTACAGCCAGAACTGCCTCAATCCATTTCATGAACTTATCCACCATCACTAAGAGGTGAGTAAATCCACTTGGAGCCCGTTTAAATGGTCCTACCATGTCAAGCCCCTAGACTGCGAAGGGCCATGTTATATGTATTGTTCGCAGCTGACCAGCCGGAACATGAGCTTGTTTGGCGTACTTTTGGCAGCCTTTGCACGTCTTGACCAGCCGTTCGGCATCTGCCTTGGTTGTAACACAGAAAAATTTGTGTCTGAAAGCTTTTGCCACTAAAGATTTGGCTGCAGCGTGATGACCGCATTCACCTTCATGGATTTCCCTTAGGATTTCCACTCCTTCTTCCGGAGATAAGCAATACTGAAAGACCCCAGACACACTCCGCTAATAGAGCTCACCACTTATTATTGTATAGGTTTTTGTTCATCGGACGATCTGTCAGCTCAGAACCTTGTCTTCGGGTAATTGTCCATTTACCAAGTAGTCAAGGTAGGGTCAAGTCCAGCTGGGAATTACAGCCAGAACTGTCACTAAAGGTGACTCGGATTTGGTCGGATATTCCTCATCTACTCCTTTTATAGAGGGAACTTTGAGGTGCTCTAAAAAAGCGCCATCCAGAACCTTTTTCCGTGCAGAGCCTATACGAGATAATGCATCTGCTTCCTCATTTTCTGTTCTAGGGATGTGTTGAACCTCAAACCCTTTGAACGATTTAGATAATTCATCCTTGACAGCCCTATATGTTGCCATGTGTTTATTTTAATTATAGATATCCGACACTTGTTGAGCAACAAAATCCGAATCTCCATAACACATAAGTCGCCGGATGCCGATATCCTTAGCAATCCGGATTCCATGCAGCAGTGTTTCATATTCGGCAATGTTGTTTGTTGCCGTGAAGTGAATGTGCAACACATAGAAAAGTTTTATCTCCTTGGGGTGATTTGAGCACTACGCCAGTCCCCGAGCCCCCGAGCACCTTAGACCCTTCAAAATGCAAGGTCCAGTATTCCGACTCTAGGAGGGTCATATTTTCCGTTGTCTCTGTCCAATCAGCGACAAAGTCAGCGAGTATTTGGGATTTGATTGTTGTACAAGTTTTGTACTCAATGTCGAAAGCTTAAAGCTCTATGCCCCATTTTGCGACACGTCCTGTAGCAACGCTGTTGTTGATTATATCTCTCATGGGAGTTGTGCTCACCATGGTAATTGGATGTTCCTGAAAGTAATGTCATAACTTTCGGGATGCGAAGAACACACTGTAAGCCATCTTTTGATAGTGTGGATACCGCTGCTTTGATTCAGTTAGGACCTAGCTGAGCTAGTAAGTCGGGCGCTGCACTAGGTGCTCCTGTTTTTCCTCTGATCTTTCCACCACCATGACGACACTAATGACTCTATTTGTCGTAGTGAGATAGAGCAACATCGGTTCATGAGGTTCCGGTGCTGCAAGGATAGGAGAGGACGAGAGTACTTCTTTCAAGTCTTGTAGTGCAGCTTCAGCTTCATCAGTCCAAACGAACTTTTTGGACCTTTTAAGGAGCTTCAAGAGTGGTGCGGCTCTTTCACCGAGCCGGCTTACAAACCGACTGACTACAGCAATGCAACCAGTTAGCCGTTGAACGTCCCTTAGGCGAGTCGGCCTGGACGTATTGAGTACAGCCTTACTTTTGTCCCGGTTCACCTCTATGCCTCTTTGAGACACGATGAAACCTAACAATTTTCCGGCTGGTATTCCAAAGAAGCATTTCTTTGGGTTAAGCATTATGTTGTATTTTCGGAGATTAGTGAACGTTTCCTCCAAGTCGGAAATTAAGGTTTCCTTCTTTTTGGACATCACCTCTATGTCATCCACATATGCATGTACATTGCATCCGATTTGATCGTGGAGGCAATGCTGCATAGTGCGCTGGTACGTAGCTCCTGCGTTCTTGAGCCCAAAGGGCACATTAACAAAACAGGAGGTTCTGAAGGGGTTATGAATGAAGTTTTGACTTTGTCTGATTCCTACATCCGAATTTGGTGATAATTGGAATATGCGTCGAGAAAACATAGGAGTCCCGAGCCTGCCATAGAATCGATAACTTGATCAATTCTAGGAAGAGTGAACGTATCTTTGGCACAAGCCTTGTTCAAGGCGGTATAATCAATTCCTTAAATCAGTGGTGTTCTTTTTAGGGACCATTACAGGATTGGCCGACCACTCAGTGTGGATGACCTCTTCTATGAATCCAGCTAACTCGAGCCAGGTTAGTTCCTTAGCTATTGCTTTTTTCTTTTCATCACCAAAACATCGTAGGGACTGTTTGAAGGGTTTAGCTTTTGGGTGTAGATTTAGAGAGTACTCGGCAAGTTCCCTGGGTACTCCGGTCATGTCAGATGGCTGCCATGTGAAGATATCTTGATTTGCTTGGTGGAACTTGACGAGCGCGCTTTCCTATGTGCTATCTAAACCTACACCTATCTGGGTCACCTTGGAGGGGTCATCATCCTTCAACGGTGTCATCTTTGTCTCTTCCGATGCCTTGAACTCCGGAGTCAGCTTTATAACCTCCTTCTTTGTCGCGGGCATCTCAGACGGGTCGATGGTCTTATTGATCTCCTGGTACTCCTGGGCATGCAGTATGGCTTCAGCAAAGGCGGCATTTCTGTCCTTGGACTCTCGTGCTTTCTTTGGGTTTCCCCTGATGGTGATCACGCCCTTTGGACCTGGAATTTTCATCATATTATAAATGTAACACGAACGAGCCATGAAAGCCCAGTAAGCCGGCCATAGGAGTATAGCATGGTATGCGCTCTTAAACGGGGCCACTTTGATGGAAAGTGCTTCCGTTCGGTAATTCCTTGGAGTTCCAAAGTAACATCCAAAGTGATCTCTCCTAGGGAATTTGCTTGTCTTCCTGGGACAACTCCATGAAAGATCACAGAGCTGTGATTCAGCTAAGTTTCCAAGATCCTCATCTGACGCGGTGTTTTGATGTAGAGGATGTTGATACTGGTGCCGCCATCCATGAGAGTCTTGGAGAAACCATAGCCGTCAATAAGTGGATTGATGACTAAGGCGTATTTTCCTCGCCTGTGCAACTTAGGTGGATGATCAGCACGATCAAAGGTGATTGTCACTTCTTACCAGTCCAAGAATTGAGGGACAGTCAGGACATTTGCATTGAGCTCATGCAACACTGCTACCTTGACCTTAGCTGGTTGAGACCCAAAGAAAGTGACATAAGTGTATTTCTTCATTGGGAAGTTCTTCTTTCCATTTTTATGTGGAAATTGCTTTCCTATATTTTTTGTCTCTATGATCATGGTTTGACACATGGTTCCACTGGTGTCATTGCACGTGCTTTCTTCCAAAACCACATTGATCCACATGATCACACACACTCTAGTGGATTCTATGATGCATCTTCTGTCACACTGGTGCAACATGCAATGTGGAAGCTGCTTCCCTATGTGTTTTTGGTTGCTATGACCATGGATTGACAAATGGAGTCCCTAAAGTCATTGCATTTGTTTTTTCCCATGACACATGGATCCACTAGTGCCATTGCATGTGCTCTCTTCCAAAACCAAATTGATCCACATGACCACACACACTCCAGTGGATTTTGTCATGTAAGTTCTGCGACACTAGTGCAACATGCAATGTGGAAGCTGCTTCACTACACTACAACCGAATCAGCTTCCGACAATGGTTTTCCAACATGGGTGGGCGACAATTCTGGCTTCCTACTCACGGCAATAGTTGTTGATAAATCGGCTTTTTCTACAGCGGTTGGCCGAACCATCTCCGGCAGTATACACCAGACGGTTCATACAAAGGGCCACCTCTATTAATACGATTTACGCGGACGGTTTAAAAAATGGACCACCGACGGCCTGGGAGACAGTCGCCCATATGAACCGGCTCCAGTAGGCTAGGGCATCCGCATTTCTATAGGCGTCCTAGCAAGGTTGTAGTCGGTTTCTACGATGAACCTACTCCAGGTGTTAGGAGATGGTTAGATATATAAGCCACCTCCGCTAGACCGGGGCGTCCGGATTTCTTAGTCTGGTCTGGGTTTACATTTTCCTTCCCGGAGCCTCTGGTATAAAACTCGGAGCCTCTGGGTGGCTTTTGCACAGGTGCATCATTTCATCAAATTACAGTTGAAACCCGTTACAAAGACCACATAATTGAACTACAGCAAAACATAATTAAGTGGACCTGCAGTGATTAGTACATCATGATTATACACAAATCAAGGGTTCACCTTACTCAACTGATAAACACACCTACATAGACTGATCATATCATCTTATTACTATACGTTGTCACAATTCCGCAAAGTTAATACCGATGTGAGCACCATCAAACATTGTGAAGCAGAAAATGATGACTGATCTGACTTGAAAACTCGCTTAGAGAACAAATTTATTCCAGCTTTCCTTCTCTAGGACTACTCTGTCTTTTCTATCTCTATACCATTGTAGTGTTCTGGAGCAGAACAGAAAAAATTTCTAGCTACGCGAATACTAATACTAGGATCTATACTATGTAGACATAAGTAATGGAAAAATAAGACGGTATTCATACCCTTGAAGACCGAGGAACGACTTACATAGGAAGGCATATGTTGATGAAGATGAGCAGCTCCAAGCACTCCAAGTGTGGTGCTTCCAAAGTACTACACACGTCAATTGGCATAAATTCCCATGACCTTGAAACCCTAGGTCATCCTCATGACCAATGAGCTAGTTCACTAGAGGTAACTAGAGACAAGGTTTGTTTACATATCACACGTGTGTTAACGTTTTGTATTAACACAGTTATAAAATGGTATGAAACGTATTATGACCATACAAGAGATATACCAAATAAAACACTTTAATATTTTCCTCTAGGGCATATCTTCTTCAGTCTCGCACTTGCACTAGAGTACAAATTAATCTAGTTTACAATATGCAAGAACCTAACACCAATGGCATCCCGGTGTTGCTCATGCTTAGCTTGCAGAAGAGCTTTAGTCAAAGGATCTGCAACATTCAGATCCGTGTGCACTTTGCAATTCATGATTTCACCTTCATCAACATGTTTTGGATGACATGATACCATAGCTTGATGTGTTTGGCCATGGAATGAGTTCTTCGTTCCTTTGTGTTTGCATAGCACTCGTGTTGTCACAATAGATCATCATGGGGTGTTGCGCACTTGGAATAACTCCCAATTTGATGACGAAATTCCTTAGCCAAATAGCTTCATTCGCCACATCAGCAGGAGCGATGTATTCTAACTCCATTGTAGATTTTGCAACTATTGGTTGCTTCTTTCTCTTCCAGCTTACCGCCCCACCATTCAGTAGAAACACAAATCCTGTATGAGGCTTCGAGTCACCAGGATCTAAGTGCCATCTCGCATCCACGTAACCAGTTACGTTCAGAGCTTCGTCACTACCTCCATAGACTAGGAACATATCATTTGTTCTCTTGAGATACCTAAGGATATTTTTCATAGCTGTCTAGTGATCCATTCCAGGATTACTTTGGTATCGACTCGCCAAACTAAGATCCAATGCCACATTAAGCCGAGTACTTAGCATTGCATACATGATAGATACTATGGATGAGGCATATGGGATGTAAGACATCCTTTCTCTATCAGCATCTATTATCGGACATTGAGTCAAACTCTGTGTGCTACCTTTTGTTACAGGCACAAAAACCCCTTTTGGCATCTTCCATTTTGAACCTTTTCAAAATCTTCTCAAGGTAAGTATTTTGACTTAATGCAATCAGGCGTCTTGATCTATCTCTATAGATTTTGATGGCTAATATGTATGCATCTTCACCTAAGTCCTTCATGGAAAATTGAGTACTCAAATATGATTTTAGGCCTTCCATAAGTTCCACATTATTTCCCATAAGTAATATGTTCTCCACATATACTACTAGGAAAACCACTAAGTTCCCACTCGTTTTCCTGTAAACATAGAGCTCTTGTTGATTTTGGACAAATCCAAAACTCTTGATCACTTGATCAAAACATTGGTCCAGCTCTGAGATGCTTGCTTCAGGCCATAAATGGATCGCTGAAGTTTGCATACTTTCCCAGCATCTTTATGATCAGCAAAACATTTTGGTTGCATCATATACAATTCTTCATCAATTTGTCCATTGAGGAATGAGGTTTTGACATCCATCTGCGATATTTCATTGTCGAAATGAGCAGCAATTGCTAGTAGAATCCGGACAGTTTTAAGCATCACTATGGGAGAGAAGGTCTCATCATAGTCAAATCCTTGAATTTGTCGAAACCCCTTTGCGACAAATCGAGCTTTGTGAATGGTCACATTACCATTCACATCTATCTTTTTCTTAAATATCCATTTATTTTCCAGGGCATTGCAGCCTTCCGGAAGATCCACCAAGGTCTAGACTTGGTTTCGTACATGGATCCTATTTCAGATTTCATGAATTCTAGCCATTTCTCGGAATCAGCACTTTCTGTAGCTTCTTTGTAGTTTGCAGGTTCTTCTTGCTCATCCAAAATGATAGCCACCACAAGACTATTGTACCAATTAGGAGTGGTACGTATTCTTGCAGACTTGCGAACTGCATGAGTTTCGATGTGGTTGTCTTGATCATTATCATTTGATTCTTATTCCATGTCGGAGGGCGGTTTCAGAATAGCTTCCATTGCGCTACTCGGTATTTGGAGAGAAGGATCAACAACCTCATCTAGCTCAATATTCCTCCCACTAACTCCTTTAGCGAGAAACTCTTTCTCAAGAAAGGTGTCCTTCTTCGCGACAAACGTTTTTCCTTGGGCCTGGTTGTAGAAGGTATACCCAATGATATCTTTTTTTATATGGAAGGCTCGAGGCGAGCCCGGCTATCACTTAATCTAGCCACAACAAGCAGACCCAATGGTTTTCCTTGGGTATCCTACAAAGATACATTTTTCTGCCTTGGGTTCGAGTTTGTCAGGCTGTAGTTGCTTGATGTAAGCATCACACCCCCAAACTTTCATAAATGACAACATTGGCTTCTTGCCATACAATATCTCATATGGGGTTATCTCCACGGATTTGGATGGTGCCCTGTTTAAAATACAAGTGGCGGTTTCTAGCGCATATCCCCAAAACGATAAGGACAAATCAGTCAAAGACATCATGGACCACACACTATCTAATAGAGAATGGTTATGCTGTTCCGGCACACCGTTACCCTGAGGTATCCTGGCTAGTGTAAGCTGTGCTATGATGCCACAGTCCTTCAAGTTCATACCAAACTCATAACTCAAATACTCACCTCCACAATCGGATCGTCGATGCTTGATTTTCTTGTTAAGTTGATTCTCTACTTCCTTCTAAAATTCCTTGAACTTTTCGAAGGTTTCAGATTTGTGCTTCATTAAATAGATATATCCATATATACCCAAATCATTAGTAAAGGTAACAAAATAACAACAACAATTGCGTGTTGAGATGCTCATTGGTCCACGCACATCTGTATATATGATTCTCAATCAGTCCACATGCCTCTCCATTATGCTAGAGTAGGGTGTCCTAGTCATCTTTCCCATGAGGCAAGGCTCGCAAATATCAAGGGATTCAAAATCCAATGATTCAAGGAGTCCATCAGAATGAAGCTTCTTCATGCGCTTTACACCAATCTGGCCAAGATGGCAATGCCACAGAAACATGGAATTATCATCATTATGCTTACAACGATTAGCATCAATATTATGGATTCGAGTATTGCAATCAAGATCCAGTAAGAATAAACCATTACAAATAGGCTCATGAACATAGAAAATAGCATTCAAATAAATAGAACAACCATTTGTTCCGGATTTAAACGAATAGTGATCTTGCAACAACCAAGATCCACTCACAATATTCATACATAATGCGGGTACACAATAGCATTTATTCAAATGCAAAATCAATCCTGATGGTAGACATAGAGGTAAAGTGCCAACGACCACCACATCTACCTTTGTTCCATTGCCGACACGCATCGTCAGCTCGTCCTTACCTAGTCACCTCTTACTCCACAACTCCTGCTGAGAGGTACAGATGTGAGCAACAGATTCGGTACCATATACCCCAGGTGTTACTCCTAGCACTAGTAAGGAATACATTTATAACATGTATATCAAATATACCTTTGTATTTGGCGGCTATCTTGCCGGCTTTCTTGTCCTCAAGTTACTTGGGGAAGTTGTACTATAGTGCCCATTCCCTTTGTAGTAGTAGCATGCAACGCCGGGCCTAGGACCGGGCCTAGTAGCCTTAGAGGTGTTGGCAACAGGTTTTCCATCCTTCTTAGGCTTCTTGCCCTTGACCTTTTTCCCCGACTTCTTAAAGTTGGTGGTCTTATTGGCCATCGACACCATGTGCTCCTTCTTGATCACAACCTCAGTAGTTTTGAGCATGGTAAACACTTCAGCAAGGGTCTTAGTTATCCCTTGCATGTTGTAGTTCATCACAAAGCTCTTGTATCTAGGGGAAGCGAGTGCAACTCCCTATCAATCCCGAGATCCTCCGGGATTTTGTAATCTATGGCATTCAAGCGCTTAACATAGCCACACATTTTGACTACATTCTCACTAATGTTGATGTGCTCTTCCATACTAGGAGAGAAGAAGAACTCGGAAGTATCATACCTCCCCGCCCGAGCCTATGGAGAAAAGATAGCCTTGCGATCTTCAATGATCTCAAAAGCATTCTTCTTCTCAAAATGCTTTTGAAGCTCTGGCTCCATGGCATAGAGCATCCCACTCTAGATGAGGGAGAAGAAATCATCTGCCTTGGACTACCAGACATTCTTTTCGTCCTGAGAGGCAGAATCTGCAGGCTTAACGGGAAGCTCAGCCTCGATGACATAAGTCAACTTGTAGGGGATTAGGAGGATCCTTAGATTGCAGAACCATGCGGTGAAGTTGGTTCCATCATTTTTCGGTTTGTCCTTCTCTAGGAACGTGCTAAGGTTGAAGGTAGGTGGGCGAGACATCTACAATTGATTTGCAAAGTGTTTAGACCATGTTCATAATAATGATTTCAAGTTTTAATTTATGCTCGTAACTAAAACAAACGCAACTCCCACTCAAACAAACATCCCTCTATTCGTTTGCTGATCACATGATCCCAATCTGCTACTCGACTCCGATCGTCACGTCCAACAGAGCAGTTTCAAAGGTAGACATTCTCAATGTCAATCACATCTCATGTGATTCATGCTCGATCTTTCGGTCTCTTGTATTTTGAAGCCATGTCTACACATGCTAGGCTCTCCAATTCTAACTTGTGTGTATTTTTTGTGCAACATGGCTTACACCTACCGTATGCGAACACAGATATGTCTGACACCAAATCTTCATGGCCTGCCTCATAACGGAGAATTTTCTTGGTGGTGCACACACAAGGGGAATAATATAACTAAAATTATGTGAGGGATTATCCTATTATGCTACCATCGTATATTCTAACATACTATCATAATAAGATGCAGAAAGGAATACTTCAAAAGTATGGTACCATGACATGGTTGCAGCATCTTGATCGCCATCGAGAGCTCTAATGAAATATTGCACAAACTTGTCATTGCCATGTCACAGTACACCCCCGTTCGCAAAATAAAGATAGATGCCTCTACTTTATAATTTCCAAGTTTTACGCCGCTTTAGGGCTTTCGCGGTAGAAGCCCTTCCCACCTACGAATGTAGAGCCACAACATGGATTCAATGATTGTCGTTTTTCTTCCCTTTTTAGGGCCCTCCAATGTTGATGCCATATCAACTACTATAGAGAGACAAACACCCACTACTAGGAAAAAGCTTATTAGTGGCGTACCTATTTTGCATTTCAGTGGCGCATATGGGATGCTCCACTATTATGTCGCCAATGCTATTTCTTTCTATGGCACATATCGAAATGCGCCACAGAAATCTCAAATTTCTGTGGCGCATATTGGCAATATGCACCATATAAGTTTTTTTCAAAACTCAAAAAAAGGCAGGCCAGATCTCATATTTCTGTGGCGCATATGGCCAATATGCACCACAATTTTTTTACAAATTTCAAAAAAAAGGTGACTAGATCTAGATCTGGACGGAGGTGGTGGTGGTGGTTGGTGGCTGGAGGAGGGCTAGGAGGAGTGGGTCTTCATAGGTGCTGGCTGGAGGAGAAGGAGGAGGAGGCCGCCGCCGGAGGTGGTCGGAGTAGGAGGATGAGGCCGCCAGATGTGGTGGTGGTGGAGGAGTACGAGGCTGCTGGAGTGGAGGGAATGGGTCGCCGGAGGTGGTGGAGGAGGAGAAGGAGAAGGAGGAGAAGGAGGAGGTTGCCGGAGGTGGTGGAGGAGGAGAAGGAGGAGGTCACCGTGGTGGAGAAGAAGGAGGAGGTCACCATGGTGGAGGAGGAGGGAGGAGGCGGTCAACAGGGTGGAGGTGGATGTCGTCCGAGAGTGGAGAAGGAGGAGAAGGGGAGAAGAAGTGGGGGAGAAAAAGGAAAAAGAGAGGGAGAAGTGTGGAGGCAGGATTCAAATTTCGAATCCCTCCCATGACTTATGTGGCACATACGGGGAGAAATGCGCCACAGAAGTTTCTCCCCCTTTTTGATTTTTTTGCAGGAAAAAATCTTCTTTCTGCCATAACTTTTTACTCTTTTCCAATTTGCAGAATCTATAAAATCTTCAACGGATTCTAACAGCTGAAATCGAGTAGGAAATTTCGAGACGATCGTTTTGATAGGTTAAACATTTTTTCTGACATTGTATGCAAAAGTTATAGCCATTTTACCGCGCCATGACCTTTTTTGCAAAATACATCGAAATTCATGTTTTTCAATTTTCCCTATAACTACACCCCAAAATATAACTACATCTCAAAGGAATTATTTTTTTGAAGTTTTTATCATTTTCATTTACTTTTTTACAAAACTGAAAAGGCGGTCCACCTGGGGGGATCTGTTTTCCACTTTCTGTGGCGCATATGTCTATATGCGCCACAGAATAATCACTATCTGTGGCACATATATGCATATGCGCCACATAATTGTCTCCCCCATATATGCATATGCATAGGTCCCATCAACTTTTTGTGGCACATATGTCTATATGCGCCACATAATCATCACTTTCAGTTGTGCATGGGAAAATATGCGCCATAGAAATCCACATTTCTGTGGCGCATATGGGTTCCGTGCGCCACTGAATTGCCAAATTTCAGTGGCGTTTTTTTCTATATGTGCCACTGATATATTTTTGTGCCACATGGTTCTGTATATACGCCACAGAATAGCTTGTCTATCTATAGATGTTTTCCTAGTAGTGACCCCCCAAAGCCACTTACTTGTGGACCAGTCTCGTGAATCATCACGTAATGTCGGTTGGGGGTGCTTCATCAAACAGTACCGCGATATGAACAAGAGCATAAAAGAGGGTAGCAACTAGAAAATTAATGCCCATATATTGCTATGTGTTATATCCGTATAACATGCCTACCCATAGACCTGCTCTGATAACACTATAGGGTTCCAGAGCAGAAAACAAAAAATATATAACTATTCAAACACCAATACCAGGATCTATAATATGTAGACATAAGTAACGGAAAGAGAAGACGGTATTCATACCCTTGAAGACCGAGGAACACCTTATGCAAGAAGGCGTATGTTGATGAAGACGAGCAGATCCAAGCACCCTAAGTGTGGTGCCTCCGAAGTACTACACACGTTTGGTGTAGGCGGTGTCTCCTGGGCTCCGATCTAGCGGAGCAGCAGAAGAGGAAGATCACGGACCGAAGATCACACGACGATACTGTGAAAGTGGAGAAATCAAAAGCCTCAAGGTCCTCTTCAATATTATGGAGAAATCCTCAAAGGAATTGAGAGAGAGAAGAGATAATGGAATGATTCCAAGCGAGGGGTGACCCCTTATATATAGTGGGAGGGGAGGGACACCACCCAAGGGGCAGGTGGTGTGGGACTATTCCCATAGCCGGCAACCACCAAGAGGGAGCTGCCATACCTAGGTGGTCCCCACGTGGGCTGCCCACTAGGGCTAGGCCAGCTAGCCCTCCTCCCTTAGGCACCTGGCCCTCTTGGGCCTCCCCTCTGAGTGAGGCCCATTAGCAATGGGGTGCCTATAATAAATAAAATAAAAAATATATTTTATAATAATTCCACCAATTAATATAAAATACGCATATTATTATATTCTTTCACTCTGGAACTCCTTCTGGACACCCCCGATTAACATCGGGTATTACCCGGAACTATTCCGGCTCTTTGTTTCTCCTATAGTGTCGCATCTATCCCGATGTGTCCCCACCCTTAAGCGTGACATCCTTCGGTTCGGAAATACTCTAGACATGATTGAGACCTCTCTCATATCAACGATCATCAGCGGAACCTAGATGCCCATGATGACCCCCGCGCATTTCATGAATCTCATTGCTTGAACCGTTAACGTTGTTTCCCATTCCTTTGCCACTTGATACCTAGTTCACCTGAGATTTTATCTTCGGTATCTCCATACCTTCATTAGATCTCGTTACTAATGAACTTTTTTACTTGTTCCCATGGCATTGCATTTCATGAACCACTCACATGCTTGCAAGCTTCGTTAATGCAACGTCATCGAGATGGCCACATGTATCTATCCATTACAAGGATTGGCAAATCCTGGTCTTGATACGTACTCTTCTACGCGCCCCTTTGGGAAACCTGAGTGGCACCTTTTTGATCACCGATTTATGGTATGATACTTGATACCATCTAAGCTCCCTCCAAAACGGTGATTTGCATTATCTCACAGTCTAAGGATCAGGTTGCAAGGTTTCCTTTGTTTATCATTAATGATGAAATTTTTAACTAGATCTCATTATGATACAACTGTTGGATGTTTGTCTATCACATCATTCAACCAATGACATGACCTCATTGTCAATTGGCATAAATGCCCATGATCTTAAAACCCTAGATCATCCTCATGACTAGTGAGCTAGTTCACTAGAGGTAACTAGAGACATGGTTTGTTTACATACCACACGTGTATTAACGTTTTGTATTAACATAGTTATAGCACGGTACGAAACGTATTATGAACATACAAGAAATATACCAAATAAATCACTTTAATATTTTCGTCTAGAGCATATCTGCTTCAACCATTTTTCATAGGAATGGTTCCGTTGTGTCATCAGCAACGAGAGTCGACCCGGTATGGGGATGTTGAGGTGGTCATGAAAACCATTTCTAATCTTTTGCAAATTTCAAGAAAAATATGGTATTTTCACATACAAAAATAAAATGTGTGAACGTAAATTTGAATGGTTCCGTCATTACTTACAAGTGTTCGATGTCCAACATTGTACCTCGTAAGCTGATGGACAACAAGAACTCCAACACAGTCATAGTGGGTTCTCGCAAAAGCAACAACGGTACCATTCTTTTTAGGATAGAGGCTCATTGTAGTAGGTTTAATCATTTCCCGAAGGCTTTTTTCACGTCATGTAGATTCGGCATGAAACCATGCCACTGCATTTTCAGTTGAGAGCAGAATATAATATAATATTATCTTATCTATGCATTTGTTCAGTAACTGAATGTTGGTTGTGTGGATAAATTCCCAAAAGCTAGGGAAGAAGAAACAACAGTAATCTTGTAGCTCTATGAACATGAATCTGGTAAGTATCTACATGTGTATCAGAGATGTAGTTTCGTATCCATGTACTATCTGAGTACACAACTACATGGATAATTAATTTGACGGCAACAATGTGATTTAAATTTTGCTCTTTACAGGTTGATGCCAGTAAGACTATAAATTCTAAATCCTTGGAAATGTTAAGGGTTCTTTACTGATAAATTTCCTTGTTTGGAAAGAAAATTTACAAACCCACTGACTTGAACCTCCGCATCGTAGAGTCAAATTTAGTACAACATAATATTTATCTGAACATACATGTCAACATATAAACTATCAGATCTAGGGCATACAAATATAACATGGCTCAATGATAAGCTTCTTTTCGCGTGTGCCTTTATCACATACAATAGTCCTGGAGAATTCCTTGTCACCATCCAAATGCACAACAATCATTTCGCCATATTCTACTCCATAGTGCAGGATAAGATCGTCCGAGTGTTCACCCGATATTAGTGTAGTTTGCTCTATTTTTTGAGTTGAAGGTGATATCTATAGCCATTTGGAGTGATAATTTTCATCATGCGACCAGTCAATTCATTAAATTGTTGCCTAGTATAGCATGGAACATACTACAAAATACAAAATTCATTTTAGTGACATATATAAGAACGAATTGGAGATGTTTAATTTGTGTGTTATTTTTTATACTCAAATAGTCTTTATTGTGCCAAACAAACCAAACCATGGAATCTTCGTTCTTCTTATTCATAGTTAGTACTAATAATGAGCTTGGCATGTTCCTCATTTTGCAAGGTCCATCATTGCTGAGCCATATTGGGCAAAGAACCTACAAAATATTACGTCAACTTGGGAAATAAATTATATTACCTCCCTTCCAAAATTGTAAACCTTTGTACCAGTTCAACAAAATGCAAGCTTACATTTTGGACGGATTTATATGAACTGCTAGAATGTTTAGCCTAAAATTATAGATTAGATAGCATGGAAACTAAATTTAAGTGTAAACTAATAAAGGAAATGTAACACTATGGCCTGAAAATACTGTATCTTCTATGCAACATGCCAATCTTTGGATCGGTTCATTGGCTTACATAGAATATAGATGAATAACAAAGAAATATTCATGCATCATGAATAACAAAATGACCCAGAGTATTCAATTATTACAATAATTCTTATCTCAAAGGCTAGCTCAAATAGTTCAATAGTAAATATAATTATAAGTATATAGTAGGTTCCATCTTCAATTGTGCCACATGCAAACAAATGTCGAGTGGAGTATCGCAACCTAATTCGATCACTCAGAAATGTAATAACCTGCAACATAAAACGTAGCATCCCCGAATGGTCAATACATCGAATCATTGGCAAGTAGAGCTAAGTAAGGAGACAATATACCTAGAACTACATGCTTATTTGGCTAAGTGGAGATTTGGCTAGCTTGTATTTTACTTAATCAGTTTTACCATACTTTTAAACCAAGTTTTATCACAACAACCCATTAAGTTCAACCATCAAGTTTTAGTAACTGAGAAATAAGGATGAGTGATAAATATGTCATAGCCTCAATATCTAGCAAATCAAGATGTCTATAATCGGGGACACTGCTAAGTACTTAGTTTAGACACCCTGCAGGGGTTTGTACACTTTACCCATGCGACCTTGCAGACCCGCTTCTACCACCACACTCATTATGTGTGATGATAGAGAGAAGTCCAAGAAGAGACCGTTCGAGGAGTAGTTCCCCAAACCCACTTCGCATTGTTCCAACCTACCATTCACTACATCTCTAGCTACGCTGGGTTCGAGTCCCCACGACCTACTAAGTCCAACCAGCAACCCATAACTCGCTGGCACATGGTTGCACACGTAAGCTACTATAATAAAGAAACCAATCCATTCTCAGTACCCTAGGCGGCATTCTCCACCATTGTTTTTCACTCTAATGATATTCTAACCATTCCGCCTAGGTGGTTCATTAACATTATGTTCTTTTAGTTTGAGCAAGGCATAAACACTACAATAGCATGGTGTAGTCCCTTGCCCGTCTAGATTAGCATGGCTAAGAAAAACTAACATACGACGGCTCAACTACAAGTGATTCCTACCAAGATACATAGGACATAGCTAAAAGATAGTAATTCCTACACTGCAACTACAAAAATACACTACATATTGGGTATATACTATCCGGGTATACCCACTGTGACTTGCTGACCAAGGTGGCCCACTTTAGATTAGAGGTTTGCTTCACGGGCGGCCTACTCAGGGAGAGAATACGGAAGTACATCCAGCTACAGGAAGGCCTAGAAGATTTACCAACTTAGGCATGTATAGTTACTTGTAGTCCAAGATGTACTCTATAACCGACTCAGTATCATAGCCGGATAGGTCTCTCCTGTAACCCTAGGCCGGACATTTATATAAGCCTTCCTAGGGAGTAGCCTTTAGGGCACTCACAACTTAAAACCTCAACTCACACATGGAAAACCTCTATTGTAATCTGTACTTCTAGCTCTATCATACTACTGGATTGCTAGCAAGAGTAGGATCCATCAACTGCCAACAGATTCGAACCTGGGTAAAGCTTGTGTGCTCATCGTCCCAGAATACCTTCACCTCACACCCACTCTTTCCACAAGCCTCGAGGACCCCCTCTCGGCGTACATGTGTTCAATTCGACGACTGTTGGTGCCCACCGTTAGGCAAGTGAGTTTCGGATCCGTGTTCCGGCGCAATCTACGCGAATTAGAATCGGCAAGACAATAGCCACCGGTCGGGTCCTCTACACCAGTGATGTCCCTCTTGTCCTTCTCGAAGAGACTTGGATTCCGGCTAGGAAACCTATGACCACCTACACAATCATGTCCTTTGGTGAGACCCACCCCAGCGGTGATGATAGAGGCATAAGAAATTTCTAGATACACTTTGTCCACAAAGGTGGCAGAGTTCCAGGTTTCAGAAAACCCTAATCCCACTGATACGTCGTAAACAATATCTATAATTTTTGATGCTCCATGCTTGTTTTGTATCAACTATCTTATGTTTTGTCTACACTTGAGGCATTTTTATACATTTTCTGGAACTAACCTATTGACAAGATGCCATAGTGCTGGTTGCCTATTTTCTGCTGTTTTTGATTTCAGAAAAGCTAGTAAAGAAATATTCTCGGAATTGGATGAAACAAAAGCCGAAGTTCCTATTTTTTCCGACACGACACAAAAGTCCAAAGCAGATTTGGAGGAGAGCCACGAGGCGGCCACACCATGGGTAGTGCCCCCCTGGGCGCGCCAGGCCCTGGTGTGGGCCCCTTGGGTGGCCACTGACCTCGCCTCTTCACCTATATAAACCCCCCGAGACGAAAACCCTAGGAGAAGATCATAATTCCATGAAACGTTCTGCAGCACCGCCGCCACCGAAGAGGAGATTCAAGGGACAGAAGTCTCTATTGTGGCACCCTACCGGGACGGGGAAGTGCCCCCGGAACCATCTCCATCAACTCCACTGCCATATGCATCGACGTTGCTGACTCCCACGATGAGGAGGGAGTAGTTCTCTCTCGAGACTAAGGGCTCTACCGGTAGCTATGTGTTCATCTCTCTCTATGCGTGATCTTATTGAGATCATGAGCTTTGTAATCTAGTTGAATAAGTAGATCTATTGTGCTACTCAAGTGATTTAATTAATCTCTACTTATCCCCACGTGTGTGAAGTTGACAATGTGCACATCGTGTGGCACTTAGGCTAAGGTTACAGAAATACTTATCATGAGTATAATTTGAGTTGGATGTCTCTATGAGCATGTGGTGTTTGTTGGAACCATCTAGCGCTCAAGGTGATAGTGAGGGGTTATCTAGATGGGAAATGTGAACTTTAAGGTGTGTTGTTATAGCCCTACATCTTCTAACCGGAGAGTAGTTCAAGGTAGCATAATAAAGAGAAGATATTTATATGAGAGTGTCCACTAGTGAAAGTATGATCCCTAGGACTTGTTTCTAAACATTGAAACATCGTTTACAATCAGTCTTGTTATATGTTTGCTTGCTGCCACTCTTATTTAAGATTGCAATTACCACTTATAAGCATCCATATTACTTGTACTTCACTATCTCTTTGTCGAACTAGTGCACCTATACACCTGACAAGTGTATTGGGTGTGTTGGGGACACAAGAGACTTCTTGTATCTTGATTGCAGGGTTGCTTGAGAGGGATACCTTTGACCACTTCCTCCCTGAGTTCGATAAACCTTGGGTGATCCACTTAAGGGAAACTTGTTGTTCTACAAACCTCTACACTTGGAGGCCCAACACTATCTACAGCCCACACCTGAACAGGAAAGATTGGAGAAGATTAGATCTGAAGAGGATCTCCCCAAGGAGGTCGAATCTCAGGAAGATCAAAGTAGCAACAACTCTGGATCCGGCTCTGCCGATGCTGGAGCAAGAAAATCACTCCTGGGGCACACCGTGAAGATGATGATGAACAGTGACATAGTCAACATGGACGCAATTCTCGAAACCATAAGATGTTTCGAGGAAGCCATCAAAGAAAGTCGCAACTACCTCAGGACGCACATGACGCACTATGTCGGATACGTTGGACCCGTATCCGACTTTCACTACTAGAGAAAAGGATATAGGAGACATGCTCATTTGAGGCGCAATTATACTATATGCGCCTCTGATAATATAGGCGAGGCGCACTACACTGACATGCGCCTCTAGTATCAAAATAGGCGAGGCGCATATTTGTATGATGCGCCTCCTATAGTCTCTGTATGGACGAAATCTGGCAGCCCTAGATTATGTGAGGCGCATTCTAATAATACGCGCCTCCTATATATTAGATAGGTGAGGCACATGTGGGAAGAATGCGCCTCGCATAAGCCGTGTGGGCCCGGGAGGAGATCTGTGGTCGAATATCCGAGGCGCATATGGCAATATGCGCCTCCTATACTTGAAAATATGCGAGGCGCATATGGCAATATGCGCCTCCTATACTTGATAATATGCGAGGCGCATATTGCCATATGCGCCTCCTATAACCTGGCACCACACCCCCTGGATCGCCTTTTAAGTTTTGTAATAAACAAAAATGATAGAAACTTCAAAAAAAATCCTTTGAGTTGTAGTTAGATTTTAGGGTATAGTTGTAGACAAAATTGAAAAACATGAATTTCGATGTATTTTGCAAACAAAGGTCAAGGAACGGTAAAACGGCCATAACTTTTTCATACGATGTCGGAAAAAAGTTTAATATATCAAAATGATCGTCTCGAAATTTCCTACTCGATTTCAACTGCTGGAAGCTGTTGAAGATTTTATATATTCCCCAAATTCGAAAAGCGTAAAAAGTTATGGCAGACAGAAGATTTTTTCCCGCAAAAAAATAAAAAACTATTCGAGGTGCATATCATATGATATGCGCCTCGCATAATTGAAGCCGGATTCAAATTCAAAACAGCCACCTACCACACCTACCACCTCTCCGGGCTTGTTCGTCTGCGGTACCAAAGTTGGCAGGCCAGCGCATGGCGGTACCTAAGTTGCCTGAAATTACCGCCTTTCGAAAAGTTGGGCCGCCAACTACTGAGAGGGGCCATTTCGAGGCAAACTCATCTCACCCCTGCCAAATTCAAACATTCCGTTAAACTGCCCCGTGAAGTAGACGGTCGGGACCCTCATGTCGGTCATCTGCCCGTGACGTGGGCGCCAACGCGGCAACCTCTTAGGAAAATCGAGAAGCTAAGTGGATTTGATGCGTTGACCAATTTCACAAATATATTCCTAGCTTTCCCCTAGCACCGACGGTGTCGGAATCCACCCTCCAGGCAGGACGATCCCTTCGGACATTTGACTTCCGGTGCCAAGTTGTTGTGCCCAGTCGCTGGTCCCAAACTCCATTGCGAGGCTCTAGCCCGCGTCCGCCGCTGACGAACCAAGCAGCTCGGAGGATGGCAGAGCCTACTATCAAGAAATAAGAAGTTCTGTCTACAAGTGGGTGATCTACCCTTCTCTTTGCTATTCGCACTAGTTACAACTGCTAGCTGGCTACTGAACCTCAAATTGTTTGTTAGCCCAATGCTGACAAACATATTTTGTCCACAGTTTTCTGTCAAGTGGGATCTGCGCGAACCCCCCTTACCTGGTTACGGTAGTCCTCTATAGGTACGACTCTAAGGGCAAGTGGTATGGAAGCCATTGTTTCACGATGGAAGAAGCGCCTGCGCATATCTGCACTATATCTAGTATGGCTACTGCTCTGCGTAATCATGTTGAATTATGGCCGAAGCAGACAACAAAGTTCAGCTTCATGGATGAACGTGGCATCATGGTTCCTATAACGTGTGACAGTCAGCTAATTGGGTTGATGAAAAGGTATGCTTCGGCTGCCATGTTTGACCTGAAATGTCATGTACTAGATGTGGAAGCTACTGCAACTGTGAGTCGGCCTTCTATTCTTGGACAGGGTGGTTGCTCGAACCCAATTAGCTCCTGGTAAGCAAAGGTCTCTTGGGGTTCGCATGTCTGTGATGAATAGTAATTTTTTTTATTTACTCTGTAGATATTGGGCAGTTATGCAACAGTCTTGTTTCTTTGACAGGAAGCGCCGCAAGGTTAGAAACATGACTGCCGGGTCAGTCATTTTGCTGCCTGGAGAAATTAAAAATGAGTGGAAAGATGTCATTTTGCTTCCCGAAGAAATTAAAAACGAGTGGAAAGATGATGCTGGACATGATTCTGGTGCCCATTGTCCCGACGATGCAGAGTACGTGAAGCTAAGAAAATTGGCACCGAGGAAGAGGAAGAAGGCAGGAAATGAAGAAGCCATTGGACGTGAAGCTTGGCACCCAGGCTGCAGAAGAAGGCTGCTAGCAATGAATATGCATAGTAATGTGTTGAACTTGAACCTATATATGTAATTCTGTTAAATTCTGATTGCTCTGTGTGTGGCATGTTGTTGGGCGAAACAATCTACCCACGTTCTCTAAGTAAAATATACCGCGACTTAGGGTTTGGAAACGCCTGAGTCAGTAGTTCAATCCGAAATTGTGATTGTGCCACTACTATCTGAAAACAAGGATCCACCGGTTTCACGATTGTTGAGGGGCAAGAGGTCTCCAAATACGACGGAATGTAAGTGGCACATAAATAAATTATTTAAGCTGCCACACTCCACGAAGCAGCAACTTATTTTAGATGCTGCACAATGACGTGGCAACACAAACAACAATGTTCTCACTGATAATGCCCAGATGAGGAGGAAATGGGTACCACTTTCTGGCCTAATCTTGAGCCCGTCTATCTCACCGCCTCTCTGCTCCTGCATCCCCTGCATCTGGCGAAGCTCCCGGATCTCCAGTAACCGGGTGTACGTGCTTCCACTTTATAAATTGTGGTTGTGCCATTTGCATGCGGCACAATCCACGTAGATTACGTTTAAACAAACCACCAATGTCAGAATACACTAGTAGAAAATGTGTCTTTGGTCCACGTTCACGTTCCCAATCCGGGACAGAGATCTAAATCGAGGCAGAAATTGATCTAAATCACAAATTCTTCCACAAATTAATCGAGACAGAGATCTAAATCGAGGCATTTCATTACTTCAACCACAAATGCTTCTAAACAAAGGTGCGATTTCACATCCTACATTAATTCAACCACTAGTCAACAATTTCACTTCCGCTGCCACTGTCCTCCGAGCCGCCGGCTTCCTCGTCGCTATCGAACGGAACCTCCACGATGTCAGCATTGTTCGCGAGACGGAGGACCTCTTCGCATCGAGCGGTAGGGATGACAGAGTACTTGGTCCATCCAGGGACGGACCAGAACCTCTCCCGCCCTTATCGGTTGCGGAGATCCCGGTGCACCACGCGCCCGTCAACGATGCGGTTGCCAATCTTGGCCTTCCGCTCCTTCTTGAACAGCGCCGGCCAGTACGGGCTGGCCGCCGCGTACCGGGGCAGCGCCCTCTTCCACGCAGGCATCTGCCGACGGCGCGCCGCGATTTTGCTCTCCATCTCGGCTCGGCCAAGTAGCGGAGCCACCGGCACCCCCGCAGAGCTGATGCACCATCCGTGGGGCACCTTCGCGGCTGGCGGCGCGAGGATGTCGAAGTTCACGAACATCACCGCCTCGTACAAGTTCAGATCAGGCATCTCCATGGCGGCGCGGTGGAGATTGGAGAGGACAAGGGGATGGACGACAAAGCGACGCACTGTGGCGCCTCCTATTTGTACACGAGGACGACGAAGTGACGGTCAGACAAAAGAAGTAATGCACGGTCAGACAAAAGAAGTAATCTGGGGTCAGAGCAATTTTTTTCCTCCCTAGAATCTGGGACCAATAGTTCAGACTGCTAGGTCAACAAGTACAAATATTACAACATAAAAAGGCGCGGAGCTTAAGCTAAATAGAACTAGTTATCACACATCTCCTTAATCTTCCTAATCTTGGCCCAATGCACATCTTCCTGCGAGAGCAAGGATCGAATTGTCTGCTCCTTCCTTTTAGCATCTTCCTTGCACAGCTTCAATTGTTTCTCTGCATTTTTCCTCATGTAATTGTCAATACTCGTAGTTGTGTACTGCAGGACTTGGGCCTGGTGGAGATCATTCCTTGCTTGAGTCAGTTCTTGCTCTGCTTTAGCCTTCAGGGCCAACGCCGCGTCCCTCTCCTTCTCGACTTTGATAACCTTGTCTTGCACCCACCTGAGATCTCTCTTATGCTTGGTCGTGTCAACTAGTTCCCATAGCTTCGTCTCAACACTGTCAATAAGTGAGATGAATATGGATTCTTTCAACTCGACAGTCATTTCCCATAGTTTGTCCAGCGTTTTCTGCATCGATTTGGGCCACTCTGGATCTACCCATTTGACAACACCGCAACTTCCGCCTTTCATCATTGCACAATGTCCTTGACACCGTAGAAACCTCCTGCCTGCATTTCGTCCTTCGAAGGCTACAAATTTAGCGGGCACATATCCATGTTTACGTACCAGAGGACTGTCTTCATCCTCTAAACCGTGATAGTCAGAGTCATACATCGTCTGGTTGGCCTAACACATCATACGCGCATGAGTAAACAAATTAGATCTAGCTCCAAAAATAGATAACTGGCCACAGATGATAGAAATATAGATGAGACAATTCACATCGAAATCACCGTCCTTGTCGTCACGACGTGTTTCCTCGCCGTCTCCCCTTGAACCCATGGCGAGAGGGGAGGGGGTGGATGCCGGAGAGGGGATTGGGATGGAGGCGCCATCGGCTTGCGGCTACGACAGGATGGGAGTGAAATGGGGAAAGTGACTTCGGGTAAGGAAGAGAAGTACGGGGAGGAAGAGAAGTAATGGGGACATGCCACTGGGATGTGGCCCACTGAACTCGTGAGATGTGACACTCGCAACAGGGGAGCGCCCGGTGTAGCCAGTTTGTCTAGAGCAAGCGTGGCCAATCATGCCGCAGAACAGCCTACTCGCGGATCGTTCTCACGAAGACCATCCCAATCTTCCAAGCGCCCCAATCGAACGGTATGTAACAATCGTCAATCAGAACAACTGTGTTAGGGCGTGCCTTCTAGAAGACTCGATCTAACGGCTACCCATGCAATGACACTGGTGTATCCATGTGTGGTTTGTGAAAAGAATAGACATGCAATCACACTAGGTGGATCCATATGTGGTTTATGGAAGTAACATACATGCACTGACTCTAGCTATGATTCATGAAAAGAACTGACATACAGTGACACTAGGTGTGGTTCATGAAAAGAACAGACATGCAATGACATCGGTGGATCCATGTGTGGTTTATGGAAGTAACAGACATGCAATGACTCTAGCTGTGGTTAATGAAAAGAACACGCATGCAATGACACTGGGTGCGGTTCATGAAAAGAACAGACACGCAATGACACTGGTGGATCCTTATGTGGTTTGTTTAGAGGAACAGACATGCAATGACACCGATGGATCCACGTGTGGTTCATGAGAAGAACACACATCCAATGACACTGGTAGATCCTTATGTGGTTTGTTAGAGGAACAGACATGCAATGACACCGGTGGATCCTTATGTGGTCTGTCTAGAGGAACACACATGCAATGACACCGGGTGTGGTTCATGAAAAGAACAGACATGCAATAACTTATGTGGTTTGTTTAGAAGAACACACATGCAATGACACTGGGTGTGGTTCACGAAAAGAACAGACAGGCAATGACACTGGTGGATCCTTATGTGGTTTGTTTAGAAGAACACACATGCAATGACACTGGGTGTGGTTCATGAAAAGAATAGACACGCAATGACACTGGTGGATCCTTATGTGGTTTGTTTAGAGGAACAGACATGCAATGACACCAGTGGATCCACGTGTGGTTCATGAGAAGAATACACATCCAATGACACTGGTAGATCCTTATGTGGTTCATGAAAAGAACAGACATGCAGTGACACTGAGTGTGGTTCATGAAAAGAACAGACATGCACTAACACTAGGGTTTCTCGGTATTAGGCCAAGTCTTATTCTTTTCCGGTATTACTTCCATACCCAGAGAAAATCCATCACCACTGATAATCCTTATATTACCGGAACTCTTAGTTTTTCTATTAGGAGAGAGCGAGTCTATCCTAGGATTAAGGCTAGCGAGTCAGTGAAACAGTGGCCATTCATGTTCTTTTACCATAAGCACAGACCGGCTCCCGGCAAAGCTACTGCTTTGCCGGATTTTGTTGACGGTGCCGCCATCCCCAAGAGTCCTGGGACATAGATGCTCCAGCTCTCACTGATGATATGCTTCTTGCTAAGAGGCAGATCGAATATTTTATGAAGCACAAGGGTCTGAAAGGATCCAACTTTATCCACTGATGGCTGGCGCGCCGGATCCATCCTCTGCAACATCATGGTGATCGGCTCATGCATTCAATCACCAAAAGTAAGATGGGTTCTCTCCGGATCTACTCCAAACATTATTCGGAAAACGACTATGAGTGCCACATCAAATGGTTGATTAGGGAGCGAATCGAGAGGAAGATCCTGTAGTTGTCCTTGGACATGCATACGGCTGATGATCCTGTGATACCAGTAAGCAATCACTCGAATTATGTGTTCATCAATACATTGTTGTGTCGTTTTGCAATACTAAGATATTTCTTCTTTTCAGCTTGCTGACCTCCCCGAGTCGGAGCTTGCTCCTCTCGAGGGATATCCTCCTGAGTTATCTCAGGACGATGGAGAATTGATTCCACTGCCGGAGGCACTTACCTGAAAGCGTAAGACTCTGACAATGTCTATTGGCACAAACGGAGTGCCCCTTGTGAAGAGGTAACTTACCTCACAAGGTCTCTGTGTTTTCTTCATTCTTTTTGAAGTGTAACAATTTTTGTTCTATTACCTCCTCAGAGCTAAACATCTCAACAAGGGCAAGGGGAAAGGAGGCTCGTTGAAGCCCCTGCGCCAGTCAAAGTTAAATTTGACTTCTCCTGCCATAGCGCCTCCAACTCATGCCCCATAGGCTTCCACAACACCGGAGATTACTCCATCTCCGTCTGTTGCAGAAGATCCGGCTCAACAATCTGAGTCAGCGATCCTCGGCTCGCAGACCAACGTCACCATGGGTGACTCGGCACTTGATAAGGGTGAACCCATATAGGGTAATGATCCCTTGGCAGTGGTTTTCGCCAAAAACCTTCTCACCAATCCGGGTATTGCCAAACTTGGCATTACTCGGAAAACTACGGAAGAGATCCAACGGCTATCCCAACAATGCTTGGAGAGCCGAAACGAAGAGGCACAAGAAGCAGAGGATGTCAAGTACTCCGAGCTTCTTGAACAGGTTCATCTTCGCGACAAGAAGTTGAAACACGGCGTGCTTCCGCCACCGCCAATAATCCCGCTTACCCTCATCGGGAAGGTTACCACTGAAGTGAACATGAGCCTAAGCAAACTTACTCATGAACAACATGTAAGTAGGAATTCCAACTCACTTTTTTACTTTATTTCATATCATATCCTCTAGCCCCCAAGCATGAAGTTGGATAGACAATCCGCATTTATGCTTTCATAGGACGCCAAAGAACGAACTAGTATAGCACCCAAGGCTCGCGCTGTTATTAGTTAAAATATTAGCCCGAGTCTTTAGTAGACTTCTGACTCTGGGTATTATTCTGACTTACAGAAAGTTAATGCTTATAACCAGGAATTATTAAAGAATATTTGCAATAGGCGGATAGAGATCAGAGCTCTCCGTCTTGAAAATGCTCAATTGAAGATATCAAAGGATGAGGCCGAAGGTAATCATTTCAGTCCTTAACCTTGCTATTTTTTTCTTTCCTTATCGGATTTCTGATTCAACTGTTGTCTTTTGCTTACCGCATTGGTCAAACAATCATGTGCAATGATTGAAGAGGCCAAGAATTTTAAGACCCTAGAGGTGGAGAACACTGACTTACGGCAGGAGCTGAATAAGCTTAAGGCAGATCATGAGAACAACATTGCACAAGCCTAGAATTCTCCTCCATGGCCACCGAAGAACATGATCGAAAGATCGCGGCCCAGGATCAGAAAATCTCGGATATCAATAATGAGTTATTCAGAGAAAAGGACATCTCCCAAGCTCTCTTGGATGAACTCCAGAGTCTTCGAGCAGAAAAGATCAAACTTGATGATTCCATCTTTGGTAATTTTCCTATCTCTAACTTTTATCTTTTTCCGATTCCTAAGAATCTGGATATATTTATGACTTTGCTTTTATATATGCAGCTCCTTTGAATTTATTGGATTCTTCATCCACCAAGTCTCGCACCAGCCGGATTACACAAGTCGGTGATTTTCTTCATGATTTCCACCAATCATTGGAGGATATTGGCGAAGTTCTCAGAGTTCCTCACATGAATAGAATGTCTGCCTTTGAGGTGCGAGATAAGGCAAAGGAGATGCCCCAGCTCATCCAATATTGGAACATGTCCTATGTGCGGACCGCAGCACAGAATGCCCTTACCATGGTTATTAGCCACCATGGAAGCATGGAGATCTGGCAAGTAACTAGGGGTTATTCAACTGTGGATGAAGACGGACATGAGCAAGACATCAAGGCCATCATGGACTCCTGCACCGGTTATCGATGTCATGTTGCTGATCTGACCAGCTACGACACTCCTTTCTTCACTCGCGTGGAAACGCCTCCTCCGCCTGCCGAAAAAAATAGCCGAAGTTTCCGACGACGAGAAAACCATATTGGATTTGAATGTCTCGGAAACATATCCAGGCCAAGGCGATGTCTCCAGTGAGCCGACAACTCCTAGCTCTCCTCCTGCATCGTAGAACATCAGAAAAAACAATGTGTTATTCTGAAACAATCAGATTGTAATAAGTAGTGTAATACATTTGCTAGTCCTAATATTTGATGCTTCTATTTAGCACTTTTGGCTTTATTTTGCCGTGCCTAAAATTTTACATAAGCACTTTTTTGTTTTGCCTATACTTATCGCTTATCTGGCTTTCCGCCTCGTCCCTTTCGTGAGCCGGCTAACCTTCCACACGAAAACTCTGCCGAGCAACGAATCTCAATTGCTAAACAATTTTAAACTCGGAAACAGAGCCAACTTTCAGTACCAACAAATCACTACTCGGAAAATGCCCGCATGTGGCAATCAGATAAAGAACCCAAGTATAGACTAGAAAATTTAGATTTATACCTGAAGTTAGCATTTTTAGAATCGGAAATCTTAACCAGAACAAACATGAGCATAAAGTACTTTCAAGTATTCTGGGATTTTCAACTATGACATGATCATTTAAAAATAAAATGGTAATATAAAAACTTCTCAGAAAAAATTGAGGCAACCAATACTTTATTTCTCATTGAACATGTACACATATATGATTATAAAGAAACAAATTTTAAGAATAAAAGGGGCGTAGCTGAGCAATATTTCACGGTATGTATTATTCTTCCGGGTATGTACTGCCTCTAGCTCTCTTTCTCTTAGCAGCAAGTCTTCCTTTGACTGGCCGCATATCAGTTTGATAGTAAGAACTATCGTGCAATACTCTGCTAACTAAAATGGGCCCTTCCCATATTGGGGAAAGTTTGTGCTTTCTTTTCTGCACAAGCCAGAGAACCAAATCGCCCTTATTGAAAGACCAGTTTCTAACTCTCTAGCTATGATACTTGCGTAACTTCTGCTGATAGGCTGTTGGTCTCATCTCAACAATGACATGAACTTCTTCGATTAAATCGAGATCATTTTGTCGAGAAATTTTGGCATCCTCTTCAATATATGCAGCAACTCAGGGAGAAGTATGAATTAAATTACTAGGAAAACTTCTTCTGCAGACCAAGAAGAAAGGTGTGTATCTGGTTGACCTATTCGGAGTTGTTTGCAAGCTCCATATTATAGACGGTAATTCATCTGCCTACGCCCCCGTAGCACGACGAAGTGGTGCTTCGAGTCTTGGTTTGATGCCTTGTAGGATTAAACCATTTGCTCTTTCAACTTGTCCATTAGCTTGTGGGTGTGCGGTTGACGCAATGTCAAGCCAGATATTTTGTTCATCGTATAACTCAACAAGTTCTCCCATAGAAAAATTACTCCCGTTGTCCGTGATAATGCTATGCGGATAACCGTATCGTATTATAACATCCTCGAAAAATCTTCTGACTGTTTCTCCATCACAACTTGTGAATGGTTTAGCCTCAATCCATTTTGTGAACTTATCCACCATCACTAAGAGGTGAGTAAATCCACTTGGAGCCCGTTTAAACGGTCCTACCATGTCAAGCTCCTAGACTACAAAGGGCCATGTTATAGGTATTGTTCACAGCTGATCAGCCGGAACATGAGCTTGTTTGGCGTACTTTTTGCAGCCTTTGCACGTCTTGACCAGCCGTTCGGCATCTGCCTTGGCTGTAACCCAGAAAAATTCATGTCTGAAAGCTTTTGCCACTAAAGATTTGGCTACAGCGTGATGACCGCATTCACCTTCGTGGATTTCCCTTAGGATTTCCACTCCTTCTTCCGGAGATACGCAATGCTGAAAGACCCCAGACACACTCTGCTTATAGAGCTCACCACTTATTATTGTATAGGTTTCTGCTCATCGGACGATGTGTCAGCTCAGAACCTCGTCTTCGGGTAATTGTCCATCTACCAGGTAGTCAAGGTAGGGTCGAGTCCAGCTGGGAATTACAGCCAGAACTGCCTCAATCCATTTCATGAACTTATCCACCATCACTAAGAGGTGAGTAAATCCACTTGGAGCCCGTTTAAATGGTCCTACCATGTCAAGCCCCTAGACTGCGAAGGGCCATGTTATATGTATTGTTCGCAGCTGACCAGCCGGAACATGAGCTTGTTTGGCGTACTTTTGGCAGCCTTTGCACGTCTTGACCAGCCGTTCGGCATCTGCCTTGGTTGTAACACAGAAAAATTTGTGTCTGAAAGCTTTTGCCACTAAAGATTTGGCTGCAGCGTGATGACCGCATTCACCTTCATGGATTTCCCTTAGGATTTCCACTCCTTCTTCCGGAGATAAGCAATACTGAAAGACCCCAGACACACTCCGCTAATAGAGCTCACCACTTATTATTGTATAGGTTTTTGTTCATCGGACGATCTGTCAGCTCAGAACCTTGTCTTCGGGTAATTGTCCATTTACCAAGTAGTCAAGGTAGGGTCAAGTCCAGCTGGGAATTACAGCCAGAACTGTCACTAAAGGTGACTCGGATTTGGTCGGATATTCCTCATCTACTCCTTTTATAGAGGGAACTTTGAGGTGCTCTAAAAAAGCGCCATCCAGAACCTTTTTCCGTGCAGAGCCTATACGAGATAATGCATCTGCTTCCTCATTTTCTGTTCTAGGGATGTGTTGAACCTCAAACCCTTTGAACGATTTAGATAATTCATCCTTGACAGCCCTATATGTTGCCATGTGTTTATTTTAATTATAGATATCCGACACTTGTTGAGCAACAAAATCCGAATCTCCATAACACATAAGTCGCCGGATGCCGATATCCTTAGCAATCCGGATTCCATGCAGCAGTGTTTCATATTCGGCAATGTTGTTTGTTGCCGTGAAGTGAATGTGCAACACATAGAAAAGTTTTATCTCCTTGGGGTGATTTGAGCACTACGCCAGTCCCCGAGCCCCCGAGCACCTTAGACCCTTCAAAATGCAAGGTCCAGTATTCCGACTCTAGGAGGGTCATATTTTCCGTTGTCTCTGTCCAATCAGCGACAAAGTCAGCGAGTATTTGGGATTTGATTGTTGTACAAGTTTTGTACTCAATGTCGAAAGCTTAAAGCTCTATGCCCCATTTTGCGACACGTCCTGTAGCAACGCTGTTGTTGATTATATCTCTCATGGGAGTTGTGCTCACCATGGTAATTGGATGTTCCTGAAAGTAATGTCATAACTTTCGGGATGCGAAGAACACACTGTAAGCCATCTTTTGATAGTGTGGATACCGCTGCTTTGATTCAGTTAGGACCTAGCTGAGCTAGTAAGTCGGGCGCTGCACTAGGTGCTCCTGTTTTTCCTCTGATCTTTCCACCACCATGACGACACTAATGACTCTATTTGTCGTAGTGAGATAGAGCAACATCGGTTCATGAGGTTCCGGTGCTGCAAGGATAGGAGAGGACGAGAGTACTTCTTTCAAGTCTTGTAGTGCAGCTTTAGCTTCATCAGTCCAAACGAACTTTTTGGACCTTTTCAGGAGCTTCAAGAGTGGTGCGGCTCTTTCACCGAGCCGGCTTACAAACCGACTGACTACAGCAATGCAACCAGTTAGCCGTTGAACGTCCCTTAGGCGAGTCGGCCTGGACGTATTGAGTACAGCCTTACTTTTGTCCCGGTTCACCTCTATGCCTCTTTGAGACACGATGAAACCTAACAATTTTCCGGCTGGTATTCCAAAGAAGCATTTCTTTGGGTTAAGCATTATGTTGTATTTTCGGAGATTAGTGAACGTTTCCTCCAAGTCGGAAATTAAGGTTTCCTTCTTTTTGGACATCACCTCTATGTCATCCACATATGCATGTACATTGCATCCGATTTGATCGTGGAGGCAATGCTGCATAGTGCGCTGGTACGTAGCTCCTGCGTTCTTGAGCCCAAAGGGCACATTAACAAAACAGGAGGTTCTGAAGGGGTTATGAATGAAGTTTTGACTTTGTCTGATTCCTACATCCGAATTTGGTGATAATTGGAATATGCGTCGAGAAAACATAGGAGTCCCGAGCCTGCCATAGAATCGATAACTTGATCAATTCTAGGAAGAGTGAACGTATCTTTGGGACAAGCCTTGTTCAAGGCGGTATAATCAATTCCTTAAATCAGTGGTGTTCTTTTTAGGGACCATTACAGGATTGGCCGACCACTCAGTGTGGATGACCTCTTCTATGAATCCAGCTAACTCGAGCCAGGTTAGTTCCTTAGCTATTGCTTTTTTCTTTTCATCACCAAAACATCGTAGGGACTGTTTGAAGGGTTTAGCTTTTGGGTGTAGATTTAGAGAGTACTCGGCAAGTTCCCTAGGTACTCCGGTCATGTCAGATGGCTGCCATGTGAAGATATCTTGATTTGCTTGGTGGAACTTGACGAGCGCGCTTTCCTATGTGCTATCTAAACCTACACCTATCTGGGTCACCTTGGAGGGGTCATCATCCTTCAACGGTGTCATCTTTGTCTCTTCCGATGCCTTGAACTCCGGAGTCAGCTTTATAACCTCCTTCTTTGTCGCGGGCATCTCAGACGGGTCGATGGTCTTATTGATCTCCTGGTACTCCTGGGCATGCAGTATGGCTTCAGCAAAGGCGGCATTTCTGTCCTTGGACTCTCGTGCTTTCTTTGGGTTTCCCCTGATGGTGATCACGCCCTTTGGACCTGGAATTTTCATCATATTATAAATGTAACACGAACGAGCCATGAAAGCCCAGTAAGCCGGCCATAGGAATATAGCATGGTATGCGCTCTTAAACGGGGCCACTTTGATGGAAAGTGCTTCCGTTCGGTAATTCCTTGGAGTTCCAAAGTAACATCCAAAGTGATCTCTCCTAGGGAATTTGCTTGTCTTCCTGGGACAACTCCATGAAAGATCACAGAGCTGTGATTCAGCTAAGTTTCCAAGATCCTCATCTGACGCGGTGTTTTGATGTAGAGGATGTTGATACTGGTGCCGCCATCCATGAGAGTCTTGGAGAAACCATAGCCGTCAATAAGTGGATTGATGACTAAGGCGTATTTTCCTCGCCTGTGCAACTTAGGTGGATGATCAGCACGATCAAAGGTGATTGTCACTTCTGACCAGTCCAAGAATTGAGGGACAGTCAGGACATTTGCATTGAGCTCATGCAACACTGCTACCTTGACCTTAGCTGGTTGAGACCCAAAGAAAGTGACATAAGTGTATTTCTTCATTGGGAAGTTCTTCTTTCCATTTTTATGTGGAAATTGCTTTCCTATATTTTTTGTCTCTATGATCATGGTTTGACACATGGTTCCACTGGTGTCATTGCACGTGCTTTCTTCCAAAACCACATTGATCCACATGATCACACACACTCTAGTGGATTCTATGATGCATCTTCTGTCACACTGGTGCAACATGCAATGTGGAAGCTGCTTCCCTATGTGTTTTTGGTTGCTATGACCATGGATTGACAAATGGAGTCCCTAAAGTCATTGCATTTGTTTTTTCCCATGACACATGGATCCACTAGTGCCATTGCATGTGCTCTCTTCCAAAACCAAATTGATCCACATGACCACACACACTCCAGTGGATTTTGTCATGTAAGTTCTGCGACACTAGTGCAACATGCAATGTGGAAGCTGCTTCACTACACTACAACCGAATCAGCTTCCGACAATGGTTTTCCAACATGGGTGGGCGACAATTCTGGCTTCCTACTCACGGCAATAGTTGTTGATAAATCGGCTTTTTCTACAGCGGTTGGCCGAACCATCTCCGGCAGTATACACCAGACGGTTCATACAAAGGGCCACCTCTATTAATACGATTTACGCGGACGGTTTAAAAAATGGACCACCGACGGCCTGGGAGACAGTCGCCCATATGAACCGGCTCCAGTAGGCTAGGGCATCCGCATTTCTATAGGCGTCCTAGCAAGGTTGTAGTCGGTTTCTACGATGAACCTACTCCAGGTGTTAGGAGATGGTTAGATATATAAGCCACCTCCGCTAGACCGGGGCGTCCGGATTTCTTAGTCTGGTCTGGGTTTACATTTTCCTTCCCGGAGCCTCTGGTATAAAACTCGGAGCCTCTGGGTGGCTTTTGCACAGGTGCATCATTTCATCAAATTACAGTTGAAACCCGTTACAAAGACCACATAATTGAACTACAGCAAAACATAATTAAGTGGACCTGCAGTGATTAGTACATCATGATTATACACAAATCAAGGGTTCACCTTACTCAACTGATAAACACACCTACATAGACTGATCATATCATCTTATTACTATACGTTGTCACAATTCCGCAAAGTTAATACCGATGTGAGCACCATCAAACATTGTGAAGCAGAAAATGATGACTGATCTGACTTGAAAACTCGCTTAGAGAACAAATTTATTCCAGCTTTCCTTCTCTAGGACTACTCTGTCTTTTCTATCTCTATACCATTGTAGTGTTCTGGAGCAGAACAGAAAAAATTTCTAGCTACGCGAATACTAATACTAGGATCTATACTATGTAGACATAAGTAATGGAAAAATAAGACGGTATTCATACCCTTGAAGACCGAGGAACGACTTACATAGGAAGGCATATGTTGATGAAGATGAGCAGCTCCAAGCACTCCAAGTGTGGTGCTTCCAAAGTACTACACACGTCAATTGGCATAAATTCCCATGACCTTGAAACCCTAGATCATCCTCATGACCAATGAGCTAGTTCACTAGAGGTAACTAGAGACAAGGTTTGTTTACATATCACACGTGTGTTAACGTTTTGTATTAACACAGTTATAAAATTGTATGAAACGTATTATGACCATACAAGAGATATACCAAATAAAACACTTTAATATTTTCCTCTAGGGCATATCTTATTCAGTCTCGCACTTGCACTAGAGTACAAATTAATCTAGTTTACAATATGCAAGAACCTAACACCAATGGCATCCCGGTGTTGCTCATGCTTAGCTTGCAGAAGAGCTTTAGTCAAAGGATCTGCAACATTCAGATCCGTGTGCACTTTGCAATTCATGATTTCACCTTCATCAACATGTTTTGGATGACATGATACCATAGCTTGATGTGTTTGGCCATGGAATGAGTTCTTCGTTCCTTTGTGTTTGCATAGCACTCGTGTTGTCACAATAGATCATCATGGGGTGTTGCGCACTTGGAATAACTCCCAATTTGATGACGAAATTCCTTAGCCAAATAGCTTCATTCGCCACATCAGCAGGAGCGATGTATTCTAACTCCATTGTAGATTTTGCAACTATTGGTTGCTTCTTTCTCTTCCAGCTTACCGCCCCACCATTCAGTAGAAACACAAATCCTGTATGAGGCTTCGAGTCACCAGGATCTAAGTGCCATCTCGCATCCACGTAACCAGTTACGTTCAGAGCTTCGTCACTACCTCCATAGACTAGGAACATATCATTTGTTCTCTTGAGATACCTAAGGATATTTTTCATAGCTGTCTAGTGATCCATTCCAGGATTACTTTGGTATCGACTCGCCAAACTAAGATCCAATGCCACATTAAGCCGAGTACTTAGCATTGCATACATGATAGATACTATGGATGAGGCATATGGGATGTAAGACATCCTTTCTCTATCAGCATCTATTATCGGACATTGAGTCAAACTCTGTGTGCTACCTTTTGTTACAGGCACAAAAACCCCTTTTGGCATCTTCCATTTTGAACCTTTTCAAAATCTTCTCAAGGTAAGTATTTTGACTTAATGCAATCAGGCGTCTTGATCTATCTCTATAGATTTTGATGGCTAATATGTATGCATCTTCACCTAAGTCCTTCATGGAAAATTGAGTACTCAAATATGATTTTAGGCCTTCCATAAGTTCCACATTATTTCCCATAAGTAATATGTTCTCCACATATACTACTAGGAAAACCACTAAGTTCCCACTCGTTTTCCTGTAAACATAGAGCTCTTGTTGATTTTGGACAAATCCAAAACTCTTGATCACTTGATCAAAACATTGGTCCAGCTCTGAGATGCTTGCTTCAGGCCATAAATGGATCGCTGAAGTTTGCATACTTTCCCAGCATCTTTATGATCAGCAAAACATTTTGGTTGCATCATATACAATTCTTCATCAATTTGTCCATTGAGGAATGAGGTTTTGACATCCATCTGCGATATTTCATTGTCGAAATGAGCAGCAATTGCTAGTAGAATCCGGACAGTTTTAAGCATCACTATGGGAGAGAAGGTCTCATCATAGTCAAATCCTTGAATTTGTCGAAACCCCTTTGCGACAAATCGAGCTTTGTGAATGGTCACATTACCATTCACATCTATCTTTTTCTTAAATATCCATTTATTTTCCAGGGCATTGCAGCCTTCCGGAAGATCCACCAAGGTCTAGACTTGGTTTCGTACATGGATCCTATTTCAGATTTCATGAATTCTAGCCATTTCTCGGAATCAGCACTTTCTGTAGCTTCTTTGTAGTTTGCAGGTTCTTCTTGCTCATCCAAAATGATAGCCACCACAAGACTATTGTACCAATTAGGAGTGGTACGTATTCTTGCAGACTTGCGAACTGCATGAGTTTCGATGTGGTTGTCTTGATCATTATCATTTGATTCTTATTCCACGTCGGAGGGCGGTTTCAGAATAGCTTCCATTGCGCTACTCGGTATTTGGAGAGAAGGATCAACAACCTCATCTAGCTCAATATTCCTCCCACTAACTCCTTTAGCGAGAAACTCTTTCTCAAGAAAGGTGTCCTTCTTCGCGACAAACGTTTTTCCTTGGGCCTGGTTGTAGAAGGTATACCCAATGATATCTTTTTTTATATGGAAGGCTCGAGGCGAGCCCGGCTATCACTTAATCTAGCCACAACAAGCAGACCCAATGGTTTTCCTTGGGTATCCTACAAAGATACATTTTTCTGCCTTGGGTTCGAGTTTGTCAGGCTGTAGTTGCTTGATGTAAGCATCACACCCCCAAACTTTCATAAATGACAACATTGGCTTCTTGCCATACAATATCTCATATGGGGTTATCTCCACGGATTTGGATGGTGCCCTGTTTAAAATACAAGTGGCGGTTTCTAGCGCATATCCCCAAAACGATAAGGACAAATCAGTCAAAGACATCATGGACCACACACTATCTAATAGAGAATGGTTATGCTGTTCCGGCACACCGTTACCCTGAGGTATCCTGGCTAGTGTAAGCTGTGCTATGATGCCACAGTCCTTCAAGTTCATACCAAACTCATAACTCAAATACTCACCTCCACAATCGGATCGTCGATGCTTGATTTTCTTGTTAAGTTGATTCTCTACTTCCTTCTAAAATTCCTTGAACTTTTCGAAGGTTTCAGATTTGTGCTTCATTAAATAGATATATCCATATATACCCAAATCATTAGTAAAGGTAACAAAATAACGACAACAATTGCGTGTTGAGATGCTCATTGGTCCACGCACATCTGTATATATGATTCTCAATCAGTCCACATGCCTCTCCATTATGCTAGAGTAGGGTGTCCTAGTCATCTTTCCCATGAGGCAAGGCTCGCAAATATCAAGGGATTCAAAATCCAATGATTCAAGGAGTCCATCAGAATGAAGCTTCTTCATGCGCTTTACACCAATCTGGCCAAGATGGCAATGCCACAGAAACATGGAATTATCATCATTATGCTTACAACGATTAGCATCAATATTATGGATTCGAGTATTGCAATCAAGATCCAGTAAGAATAAACCATTACAAATAGGCTCATGAACATAGAAAATAGCATTCAAATAAATAGAACAACCATTTGTTCCGGATTTAAACGAATAGTGATCTTGCAACAACCAAGATCCACTCACAATATTCATACATAATGCGGGTACACAATAGCATTTATTCAAATGCAAAATCAATCCTGATGGTAGACATAGAGGTAAAGTGCCAACGACCACCACATCTACCTTTGTTCCATTGCCGACACGCATCGTCAGCTCGTCCTTACCTAGTCACCTCTTACTCCACAACTCCTGCTGAGAGGTACAGATGTGAGCAACAGATTCGGTACCATATACCCCAGGTGTTACTCCTAGCACTAGTAAGGAATACATTTATAACATGTATATCAAATATACCTTTGTATTTGGCGGCTATCTTGCCGGCTTTCTTGTCCTCAAGTTACTTGGGGAAGTTGTACTATAGTGCCCATTCCCTTTGTAGTAGTAGCATGCAACGCCGGGCCTAGGACCGGGCCTAGTAGCCTTAGAGGTGTTGGCAACAGGTTTTCCATCCTTCTTAGGCTTCTTGCCCTTGACCTTTTTCCCCGACTTCTTAAAGTTGGTGGTCTTATTGGCCATCGACACCATGTGTTCCTTCTTGATCACAACCTCAGTAGTTTTGAGCATGGTAAACACTTCAGCAAGGGTCTTAGTTATCCCTTGCATGTTGTAGTTCATCACAAAGCTCTTGTATCTAGGGGAAGCGAGTGCAACTCCCTATCAATCCCGAGATCCTCCGGGATTTTGTAATCTATGGCATTCAAGCGCTTAACATAGCCACACATTTTGACTACATTCTCACTAATGTTGATGTGCTCTTCCATACTGGGAGAGAAGAAGAACTCGGAAGTATCATACCTCCCCGCCCGAGCCTAAGGAGAAAAGATAGCCTTGCGATCTTCAATGATCTCAAAAGCATTCTTCTTCTCAAAATGCTTTTGAAGCTCTGGCTCCATGGCATAGAGCATCCCACTCTAGATGAGGGAGAAGAAATCATCTGCCTTGGACTACCAGACATTCTTTTCGTCCTGAGAGGCAGAATCTGCAGGCTTAACGGGAAGCTCAGCCTCGATGACATAAGTCAACTTGTAGGGGATTAGGAGGATCCTTAGATTGCAGAACCATGCGGTGAAGTTGGTTCCATCATTTTTCGGTTTGTCCTTCTCTAGGAACGTGCTAAGGTTGAAGGTAGGTGGGCGAGACATCTACAATTGATTTGCAAAGTGTTTAGACCATGTTCATAATAATGATTTCAAGTTTTAATTTATGCTCGTAACTAAAACAAACGCAACTCCCACTCAAACAAACATCCCTCTATTCGTTTGCTGATCACATGATCCCAATCTGCTACTCGACTCCGATCGTCACGTCCAACAGAGCAGTTTCAAAGGTAGACATTCTCAATGTCAATCACATCTCATGTGATTCATGCTCGATCTTTCGGTCTCTTGTATTCTGAAGCCATGTCTACACATGCTAGGCTCTCCAATTCTAACTTGTGTGTATTTTTTGTGCAACATGGCTTACACCTACCGTATGCGAACACAGATATGTCTGACACCAAATCGTCATGGCCTGCCTCATAACGGAGAATTTTCTTGGTGGTGCACACACAAGGGGAATAATATAACTAAAATTATGTGAGGGATTATCCTATTATGCTACCATCGTATATTCTAACATACTATCATAATAAGATGCAGAAAGGAATACTTCAAAAGTATGGTACCATGACATGGTTGCAGCATCTTGATCGCCATCGAGAGCTCTAATGAAATATTGCACAAACTTGTCATTGCCATGTCACAGTACACCCTCGTTCGCAAAATAAAGATAGATGCCTCTACTTTATAATTTCCAAGTTTTACGCCGCTTTAGGGCTTTCGCGGTAGAAGCCCTTCCCACCTACGAATGTAGAGCCACAACATGGATTCAATGATTGTCGTTTTTCTTCCCTTTTTAGGGCCCTCCAATGTTGATGCCATATCAACTACTATAGAGAGACAAACACCCACTACTAGGAAAAAGCTTATTAGTGGCGTACCTATTTTGCATTTCAGTGGCGCATATGGGATGCGCCACTATTATGTCGCCAATGCTATTTCTTTCTATGGCACATATCGAAATGCGCCACAGAAATCTCAAATTTCTGTGGCGCATATTGGCAATATGCACCATATAAATTTTTTTCAAAACTCAAAAAAAGGCAGGCCAGATCTCATATTTCTGTGGCGCATATGGCCAATATGCACCACAATTTTTTTACAAATTTCAAAAAAAAGGTGACTAGATCTAGATCTGGACGGAGGTGGTGGTGGTGGTTGGTGGCTGGAGGAGGGCTAGGAGGAGTGGGTCGTCATAGGTGCTGGCTGGAGGAGAAGGAGGAGGAGGCCGCCGCCGGAGGTGGTCGGAGTAGGAGGATGAGGCCGCCAGATGTGGTGGTGGTGGAGGAGTACGAGGCTGCTGGAGTGGAGGGAATGGGTCGCCGGAGGTGGTGGAGGAGGAGAAGGAGAAGGAGGAGAAGGAGGAGGTTGCCGGAGGTGGTGGAGGAGGAGAAGGAGGAGGTCACCGTGGTGGAGAAGAAGGAGGAGGTCACCATGGTGGAGGAGGAGGGAGGAGGCGGTCAACAGGGTGGAGGTGGATGTCGTCCGAGAGTGGAGAAGGAGGAGAAGGGGAGAAGAAGTGGGGGAGAAAAAGGAAAAAGAGAGGGAGAAGTGTGGAGGCAGGATTCAAATTTCGAATCCCTCCCATGACTTATGTGGCACATACGGGGAGAAATGCGCCACAGAAGTTTCTCCCCCTTTTTGATTTTTTTGCAGGAAAAAATCTTCTTTCTGCCATAACTTTTTACTCTTTTCCAATTTGCGGAATCTATAAAATCTTCAACGGATTCTAACAGCTGAAATCGAGTAGGAAATTTCGAGACGATCGTTTTGATAGGTTAAACATTTTTTCTGACATTGTATGCAAAAGTTATAGCCATTTTACCGCGCCATGACCTTTTTTGCAAAATACATCGAAATTCATGTTTTTCAATTTTCCCTATAACTACACCCCAAAATATAACTACATCTCAAAGGAATTATTTTTTTGAAGTTTTTATCATTTTCATTTACTTTTTTACAAAACTGAAAAGGCGGTCCACCTGGGGGGATCTGTTTTCCACTTTCTGTGGCGCATATGTCTATATGCGCCACAGAATAATCACTATCTGTGGCACATATATGCATATGCGCCACATAATTGTCTCCCCCATATATGCATATGCATAGGTCCCATCAACTTTTTGTGGCACATATGTCTATATGCGCCACATAATCATCACTTTCAGTTGTGCATGGGAAAATATGCGCCATAGAAATCCACATTTCTGTGGCGCATATGGGTTCCGTGCGCCACTGAATTGCCAAATTTCAGTGGCGTTTTTTTCTATATGTGCCACTGATATATTTTTGTGCCACATGGTTCTGTATATACGCCACAGAATAGCTTGTCTATCTATAGATGTTTTCCTAGTAGTGACCCCCCAAAGCCACTTACTTGTGGACCAGTCTCGTGAATCATCACGTAATGTCGGTTGGGGGCGCTTCATCAAACAGTACCGCGATATGAACAAGAGCATAAAAGAGGGTAGCAACTAGAAAATTAATGCCCATATATTGCTATGTGTTATATCCGTATAACATGCCTACCCATAGACCTGCTCTGATAACACTATAGGGTTCCAGAGCAGAAAACAAAAAATATATAACTATTCAAACACCAATACCAGGATCTATAATATGTAGACATAAGTAACGGAAAGAGAAGACGGTATTCATACCCTTGAAGACCGAGGAACACCTTATGCAAGAAGGCGTATGTTGATGAAGACGAGCAGATCCAAGCACCCTAAGTGTGGTGCCTCCGAAGTACTACACACGTTTGGTGTAGGCGGTGTCTCCTGGGCTCCGATCTAGCGGAGCAGCAGAAGAGGAAGATCACGGACCGAAGATCACACGACGATACTGTGAAAGTGGAGAAATCAAAAGCCTCAAGGTCCTCTTCAATATTATGGAGAAATCCTCAAAGGAATTGAGAGAGAGAAGAGATAATGGAATGATTCCAAGCGAGGGGTGACCCCTTATATATAGTGGGAGGGGAGGGACACCACCCAAGGGGCAGGTGGTGTGGGACTATTCCCATAGCCGGCAACCACCAAGAGGGAGCTGCCATACCTAGGTGGTCCCCACGTGGGCTGCCCACTAGGGCTAGGCCAGCTAGCCCTCCTCCCTTAGGCACCTGGCCCTCTTGGGCCTCCCCTCTGAGTGAGGCCCATTAGCAATGGGGTGCCTATAATAAATAAAATAAAAAATATATTTTATAATAATTCCACCAATTAATATAAAATACGCATATTATTATATTCTTTCACTCTGGAACTCCTTCTGGACACCCCCGATTAACATCGGGTATTACCCGGAACTATTCCGGCTCTTTGTTTCTCCTATAGTGTCGCATCTATCCCGATGTGTCCCCACCCTTAAGCGTGACATCCTTCGGTTCGGAAATACTCTAGACATGATTGAGACCTCTCTCATATCAACGATCATCAGCGGAACCTAGATGCCCATGATGACCCCCGCGCATTTCATGAATCTCATTGCTTGAACCGTTAACGTTGTTTCCCATTCCTTTGCCACTTGATACCTAGTTCACCTGAGATTTTATCTTCGGTATCTCCATACCTTCATTAGATCTCGTTACTAATGAACTTTTTTACTTGTTCCCATGGCATTGCATTTCATGAACCACTCACACGCTTGCAAGCTTCGTTAATGCAACGTCATCGAGATGGCCACATGTATCTATCCATTACAAGGATTGGCAAATCCTGGTCTTGATACGTACTCTTCTACGCGCCCCTTTGGGAAACCTGAGTGGCACCTTTTTGATCACCGATTTATGGTATGATACTTGATACCATCTAAGCTCCCTCCAAAACGGTGATTTGCATTATCTCACAGTCTAAGGATCAGGTTGCAAGGTTTCCTTTGTTTATCATTAATGATGAAATTTTTAACTAGATCTCATTATGATACAACTGTTGGATGTTTGTCTATCACATCATTCAACCAATGATATGACCTCATTGTCAATTGGCATAAATGCCCATGATCTTAAAACCCTAGATCATCCTCATGACTAGTGAGCTAGTTCACTAGAGGTAACTAGAGACATGGTTTGTTTACATACCACACGTGTATTAACGTTTTGTATTAACATAGTTATAGCACGGTACGAAACGTATTATGAACATACAAGAAATATACCAAATAAATCACTTTAATATTTTCGTCTAGAGCATATCTGCTTCAACCATTTTTCATAGGAATGGTTCCGTTGTGTCATCATCAACGAGAGTCGACCCGGTATGGGGATGTTGAGGTGGTCATGAAAACCATTTCTAATCTTTTGCAAATTTCAAGAAAAATATGGTATTTTCACATACAAAAATAAAATGTGTGAACGTAAATTTGAATGGTTCCGTCATTACTTACAAGTGTTCGATGTCCAACATTGTACCTCGTAAGCTGATGGACAACAAGAACTCCAACACAGTCATAGTGGGTTCTCGCAAAAGCAACAACGGTACCATTCTTTTTAGGATAGAGGCTCATTGTAGTAGGTTTAATCATTTCCCGGAGGCTTTTTTCACGTCATGTAGATTCGGCATGAAACCATGCCACTGCATTTTCAGTTGAGAGCAGAATATAATATAATATTATCTTATCTATGCATTTGTTCAGTAACTGAATGTTGGTTGTGTGGATAAATTCCCAAAAGCTAGGGAAGAAGAAACAACAGTAATCTTGTAGCTCTATGAACATGAATCTGGTAAGTATCTACATGTGTATCAGAGATGTAGTTTCGTATCCATGTACTATCTGAGTACACAACTACATGGATAATTAATTTGACGGCAACAATGTGATTTAAATTTTGCTCTTTACAGGTTGATGCCAGTAAGACTATAAATTCTAAATCCTTGGAAATGTTAAGGGTTCTTTACTGATAAATTTCCTTGTTTGGAAAGAAAATTTACAAACCCACTGACTTGAACCTCCGCATCGTAGAGTCAAATTTAGTACAACATAATATTTATCTGAACATACATGTCAACATATAAACTATCAGATCTAGGGCATACAAATATAACATGGCTCAATGATAAGCTTCTTTTCGCGTGTGCCTTTATCACATACAATAGTCCTGGAGAATTCCTTGTCACCATCCAAATGCACAACAATCATTTCGCCATATTCTACTCCATAGTGCAGGATAAGATCGTCCGAGTGTTCACCCGATATTAGTGTAGTTTGCTCTATTTTTTGAGTTGAAGGTGATATCTATAGCCATTTGGAGTGATAATTTTCATCATGCGACCAGTCAATTCATTAAATTGTTGCCTAGTATAGCATGGAACATACTACAAAATACAAAATTCATTTTAGTGACATATATAAGAACGAATTGGAGATGTTTAATTTGTGTGTTATTTTTTATACTCAAATAGTCTTTATTGTGCCAAACAAACCAAACCATGGAATCTTCGTTCTTCTTATTCATAGTTAGTACTAATAATGAGCTTGGCATGTTCCTCATTTTGCAAGGTCCATCATTGCTGAGCCATATTGGGCAAAGAACCTACAAAATATTACGTCAACTTGGGAAATAAATTATATTACCTCCCTTCCAAAATTGTAAACCTTTGTACCAGTTCAACAAAATGCAAGCTTACATTTTGGACGGATTTATATGAACTGCTAGAATGTTTAGCCTAAAATTATAGATTAGATAGCATGGAAACTAAATTTAAGTGTAAACTAATAAAGGAAATGTAACACTATGGCCTGAAAATACTGTATCTTCTATGCAACATGCCAATCTTTGGATCGGTTCATTGGCTTACATAGAATATAGATGAATAACAAAGAAATATTCATGCATCATGAATAACAAAATGACCCAGAGTATTCAATTATTACAATAATTCTTATCTCAAAGGCTAGCTCAAATAGTTCAATAGTAAATATAATTATAAGTATATAGTAGGTTCCATCTTCAATTGTGCCACATGCAAACAAATGTCGAGTGGAGTATCGCAACCTAATTCGATCACTCAGAAATGTAATAACCTGCAACATAAAACGTAGCATCCCCGAATGGTCAATACATCGAATCATTGGCAAGTAGAGCTAAGTAAGGAGACAATATACCTAGAACTACATGCTTATTTGGCTAAGTGGAGATTTGGCTAGCTTGTATTTTACTTAATCAGTTTTACCATACTTTTAAACCAAGTTTTATCACAACAACCCATTAAGTTCAACCATCAAGTTTTAGTAACTGAGAAATAAGGATGAGTGATAAATATGTCATAGCCTCAATATCTAGCAAATCAAGATGTCTATAACCGGGGACACTGCTAAGTACTTAGTTTAGACACCCTGCAGGGGTTTGTACACTTTACCCATGCGACCTTGCAGACCCGCTTCTACCACCACACTCATTATGTGTGATGATAGAGAGAAGTCCAAGAAGAGACCGTTCGAGGAGTAGTTCCCCAAACCCACTTCGCATTGTTCCAACCTACCATTCACTACATCTCTAGCTACGCTGGGTTCGAGTCCCCACGACCTACTAAGTCCAACCAGCAACCCATAACTCGCTGGCACATGGTTGCACACGTAAGCTACTATAATAAAGAAACCAATCCATTCTCAGTACCCTAGGCGGCATTCTCCACCATTGTTTTTCACTCTAATGATATTCTAACCATTCCGCCTAGGTGGTTCATTAACATTATGTTCTTTTAGTTTGAGCAAGGCATAAACACTACAATAGCATGGTGTAGTCCCTTGCCCGTCTAGATTAGCATGGCTAAGAAAAACTAACATACGACGGCTCAACTACAAGTGATTCCTACCAAGATACATAGGACATAGCTAAAAGATAGTAATTCCTACACTGCAACTACAAAAATACACTACATATTGGGTATATACTATCCGGGTATACCCACTGTGACTTGCTGACCAAGGTGGCCCACTTTAGATTAGAGGTTTGCTTCACGGGCGGCCTACTCAGGGAGAGAATACGGAAGTACATCCAGCTACAGGAAGGCCTAGAAGATTTACCAACTTAGGCATGTATAGTTACTTGTAGTCCAAGATGTACTCTATAACCGACTCAGTATCATAGCCGGATAGGTCTCTCCTGTAACCCTAGGCCGGACATTTATATAAGCCTTCCTAGGGAGTAGCCTTTAGGGCACTCACAACTTAAAACCTCAACTCACACATGGAAAACCTCTATTGTAATCTGTACTTCTAGCTCTATCATACTACTGGATTGCTAGCAAGAGTAGGATCCATCAACTGCCAACAGATTCGAACCTGGGTAAAGCTTGTGTGCTCATCGTCCCAGAATACCTTCACCTCACACCCACTCTTTCCACAAGCCTCGAGGACCCCCTCTCGGCGTACATGTGTTCAATTCGACGACTGTTGGTGCCCACCGTTAGGCAAGTGAGTTTCGGATCCGCGTTCCGGCGCAATCTACGCGAATTGGAATCGGCAAGACAATAGCCACCGGTCGGGTCCTCTACACCAGTGATGTCCCTCTTGTCCTTCTCGAAGAGACTTGGATTCCGGCTAGGAAACCTATGACCACCTACACAATCATGTCCTTTGGTGAGACCCACCCCAGCGGTGATGATAGAGGCATAAGAAATTTCTAGATACACTTTGTCCACAAAGGTGGCAGAGTTCCAGGTTTCAGAAAACCCTAATCCCACTGATACGTCGTAAACAATATCTATAATTTTTGATGCTCCATGCTTGTTTTGTATCAACTATCTTATGTTTTGTCTACACTTGAGGCATTTTTATACATTTTCTGGAACTAACCTATTGACAAGATGCCACAGTGCCGGTTGCCTATTTTCTGCTGTTTTTGATTTCAGAAAAGCTAGTAAAGAAATATTCTCGGAATTGGATGAAACAAAAGCCGAAGTTCCTATTTTTTCCGACACGACACAAAAGTCCAAAGCAGATTTGGAGGAGAGCCACGAGGCGGCCACACCATGGGTAGTGCCCCCCTGGGCGCGCCAGGCCCTGGTGTGGGCCCCTTGGGTGGCCACCGACCTCGCCTCTTCACCTATATAAACCCCCCGAGACGAAAACCCTAGGAGAAGATCATAATTCCATGAAATGTTCTGCAGCACCGCCGCCACCGAAGAGGAGATTCAAGGGACAGAAGTCTCTATTGTGGCACCCTACCGGGACGGGGAAGTGCCCCCGGAACCATCTCCATCAACTCCACTGCCATATGCATCGACGTTGCTGACTCCCACGATGAGGAGGGAGTAGTTCTCTCTCGAGACTAAGGGCTCTACCGGTAGCTATGTGTTCATCTCTCTCTATGCGTGATCTTATTGAGATCATGAGCTTTGTAATCTAGTTGAATAAGTAGATCTATTGTGCTACTCAAGTGATTTAATTAATCTCTACTTATCCCCACGTGTGTGAAGTTGACAATGTGCACATCGTGTGGCACTTAGGCTAAGGTTACAGAAATACTTATCATGAGTATAATTTGAGTTGGATGTCTCTATGAGCATGTGGTGTTTGTTGGAACCATCTAGCGCTCAAGGTGATAGTGAGGGGTTATCTAGATGGGAAATGTGAACTTTAAGGTGTGTTGTTATAGCCCTACATCTTCTAACCGGAGAGTAGTTCAAGGTAGCATAATAAAGAGAAGATATTTATATGAGAGTGTCCACTAGTGAAAGTATGATCCCTAGGACTTGTTTCTAAACATTGAAACATCGTTTACAATCAGTCTTGTTATATGTTTGCTTGCTGCCACTCTTATTTAAGATTGCAATTACCACTTATAAGCATCCATATTACTTGTACTTCACTATCTCTTCGTCGAACTAGTGCACCTATACACCTGACAAGTGTATTGGGTGTGTTGGGGACACAAGAGACTTCTTGTATCTTGATTGCAGGGTTGCTTGAGAGGGATACCTTTGACCACTTCCTCCCTGAGTTCGATAAACCTTGGGTGATCCACTTAAGGGAAACTTGTTGTTCTACAAACCTCTACACTTGGAGGCCCAACACTATCTACAGCCCACACCTGAACAGGAAAGATTGGAGAAGATTAGATCTGAAGAGGATCTCCCCAAGGAGGTCGAATCTCAGGAAGATCAAAGTAGCAACAACTCTGGATCCGGCTCTGCCGATGCTGGAGCAAGAAAATCACTCCTGGGGCACACCGTGAAGATGATGATGAACAGTGACATAGTCAACATGGACGCAATTCTCGAAACCATAAGATGTTTCGAGGAAGCCATCAAAGAAAGTCGCAACTACCTCAGGACGCACATGACGCACTATGTCGGATACGTTGGACCCGTATCCGACTTTCACTACTAGAGAAAAGGATATAGGAGACATGCTCATTTGAGGCGCAATTATACTATATGCGCCTCTGATAATATAGGCGAGGCGCACTACACTGACATGCGCCTCTAGTATCAAAATAGGCGAGGCGCATATTTGTATGATGCGCCTCCTATAGTCTCTGTATGGACGAAATCTGGCAGCCCTAGATTATGTGAGGCGCATTCTAATAATACGCGCCTCCTATATATTAGATAGGTGAGGCACATGTGGGAAGAATGCGCCTCGCATAAGCCGTGTGGGCCCGGGAGGAGATCTGTGGTCGAATATCCGAGGCGCATATGGCAATATGCGCCTCCTATACTTGAAAATATGCGAGGCGCATATGGCAATATGCGCCTCCTATACTTGATAATATGCGAGGCGCATATTGCCATATGCGCCTCCTATAACCTGGCACCACACCCCCTGGATCGCCTTTTAAGTTTTGTAATAAACAAAAATGATAGAAACTTCAAAAAAAAAAATCCTTTGAGTTGTAGTTAGATTTTAGGGTATAGTTGTAGACAAAATTGAAAAACATGAATTTCGATGTATTTTGCAAACAAAGGTCAAGGAACGGTAAAACGGCCATAACTTTTTCATACGATGTCGGAAAAAAGTTTAATATATCAAAATGATCGTCTCGAAATTTCCTACTCGATTTCAACTGCTGGAAGCTGTTGAAGATTTTATATATTCCCCAAATTCGAAAAGCGTAAAAAGTTATGGCAGACAGAAGATTTTTTCCCGCAAAAAAATAAAAAACTATTCGAGGTGCATATCATATGATATGCGCCTCGCATAATTGAAGCCGGATTCAAATTCAAAACAGCCACCTACCACACCTACCACCTCTCCGGGCTTGTTCGTCTGCGGTACCAAAGTTGGCAGGCCAGCGCATGGCGGTACCTAAGTTGCCTGAAATTACCGCCTTTCGAAAAGTTGGGCCGCCAACTACTGAGAGGGGCCATTTCGAGGCAAACTCATCTCACCCCTGCCAAATTCAAACATTCCGTTAAACTGCCCCGTGAAGTAGACGGTCGGGACCCTCATGTCGGTCATCTGCCCGTGACGTGGGCGCCAACGCGGCAACCTCTTAGGAAAATCGAGAAGCTAAGTGGATTTGATGCGTTGACCAATTTCACAAATATATTCCTAGCTTTCCCCTAGCACCGACGGTGTCGGAATCCACCCTCCAGGCAGGACGATCCCTTCGAACATTTGACTTCCGGTGCCAAGTTGTTGTGCCCAGTCGCTGGTCCCAAACTCCATTGCGAGGCTCTAGCCCGCGTCCGCCGCTGACGAACCAAGCAGCTCGGAGGATGGCAGAGCCTACTATCAAGAAATAAGAAGTTCTGTCTACAAGTGGGTGATCTACCCTTCTCTTTGCTATTCGCACTAGTTACAACTGCTAGCTGGCTACTGAACCTCAAATTGTTTGTTAGCCCAATGCTGACAAACATATTTTGTCCACAGTTTTCTGTCAAGTGGGATCTGCGCGAACCCCCCTTACCTGGTTACGGTAGTCCTCTATAGGTACGACTCTAAGGGCAAGTGGTATGGAAGCCATTGTTTCACGATGGAAGAAGCGCCTGCGCATATCTGCACTATATCTGGTATGGCTACTGCTCTGCGTAATCATGTTGAATTATGGCCGAAGCAGACAACAAAGTTCAGCTTCATGGATGAACGTGGCATCATGGTTCCTATAACGTGTGACAGTCAGCTAATTGGGTTGATGAAAAGGTATGCTTCGGCTGCCATGTTTGACCTGAAATGTCATGTACTAGATGTGGAAGCTGCTGCAACTGTGAGTCGGCCTTCTATTCTTGGACAGGGTGGTTGCTCGAACCCAATTAGCTCCTGGTAAGCAAAGGTCTCTTGGGGTTCGCATGTCTGTGCTGAATAGTAATTTTTTTTATTTACTCTGTAGATATTGGGCAGTTATGCAACAGTCTTGTTTCTTTGACAGGAAGCGCCGCAAGGTTAGAAACATGACTACCGGGTCAGTCATTTTGCTGCCTGGAGAAATTAAAAATGAGTGGAAAGATGTCATTTTGCTTCCCGAAGAAATTAAAAACGAGTGGAAAGATGATGCTGGACATGATTCTGGTGCCCATTGTCCCGACGATGCAGAGTACGTGAAGCTAAGAAAATTGGCACCGAGGAAGAGGAAGAAGGCAGGAAATGAAGAAGCCATTGGACGTGAAGCTTGGCACCCAGGCTGCAGAAGAAGGCTGCTAGCAATGAATATGCATAGTAATGTGTTGAACTTGAACCTATATATGTAATTCTGTTAAATTCTGATTGCTCTGTGTGTGGCATGTTGTTGGGCGAAACAATCTACCCACGTTCTCTAAGTAAAATATACCACGACTTAGGGTTTGGAAACGCCTGAGTCAGTAGTTCAATCCGAAATTGTGATTGTGCCACTACTATCTGAAAACAAGGATCCACCGGTTTCACGATTGTTGAGGGGCAAGAGGTCTCCAAATACGACGGAATGTAAGTGGCACATAAATAAATTATTTAAGCTGCCACACTCCACGAAGCAGCAACTTATTTTAGATGCTGCACAATGACGTGGCAACACAAACAACAATGTTCTCACTGATAATGCCCAGATGAGGAGGAAATGGGTACCACTTTCTGGCCTAATCTTGAGCCCGTCTATCTCACCGCCTCTCTGCTCCTGCATCCCCTGCATCTGGCGAAGCTCCCGGATCTCCAGTAACCGGGTGTACGTGCTTCCACTTTATAAATTGTGGTTGTGCCATTTGCATGCGGCACAATCCACGTAGATTACGTTTAAACAAACCACCAATGTCAGAATACACTAGTAGAAAATGTGTCTTTGGTCCACGTTCACGTTCCCAATCCGGGACAGAGATCTAAATCGAGGCAGAAATTGATCTAAATCACAAATTCTTCCACAAATTAATCGAGACAGAGATCTAAATCGAGGCATTTCATTACTTCAACCACAAATGCTTCTAAACAAAGGTGCGATTTCACATCCTACATTAATTCAACCACTAGTCAACAATTTCACTTCCGCTGCCACTGTCCTCCGAGCCGCCGGCTTCCTCGTCGCTATCGAACGGAACCTCCACGATGTCAGCATTGTTCGCGAGACGGAGGACCTCTTCGCATCGAGCGGTAGGGATGACAGAGTACTTGGTCCATCCAGGGACGGACCAGAACCTCTCCCGCCCTTATCGGTTGCGGAGATCCCGGTGCACCACGCGCCCGTCAACGATGCGGTTGCCAATCTTGGCCTTCCGCTCCTTCTTGAACAGCGCCGGCCAGTACGAGCTGGCCGCCGCGTACCGGGGCAGCGCCCTCTTCCACGCAGGCATCTGCCGACGGCGCGCCGCGATTTTGCTCTCCATCTCGGCTCGGCCAAGTAGCGGAGCCACCGGCACCCCCGCAGAGCTGATGCACCATCCGTGGGGCACCTTCGCGGCTGGCGGCGCGAGGATGTCGAAGTTCACGAACATCACCGCCTCGTACAAGTTCAGATCAGGCATCTCCATGGCGGCGCGGTGGAGATTGGAGAGGACAAGGGGATGGACGACAAAGCGACGCACTGTGGCGCCTCCTATTTGTACACGAGGACGACGAAGCGACGGTCAGACAAAAGAAGTAATGCACGGTCAGACAAAAGAAGTAATCTGGGGTCAGAGCAATTTTTTTCCTCCCTAGAATCTGGGACCAATAGTTCAGACTGCTAGGTCAACAAGTACAAATATTACAACATAAAAAGGCGCGGAGCTTAAGCTAAATAGAACTAGTTATCACACATCTCCTTAATCTTCCTAATCTTGGCCCAATGCACATCTTCCTGCGAGAGCAAGGATCGAATTGTCTGGTCCTTCCTTTTAGCATCTTCCTTGCACAGCTTCAATTGTTTCTCTGCATTTTTCCTCATGTAATTGTCAATACTCGTAGTTGTGTACTGCAGGACTTGGGCCTGGTGGAGATCATTCCTTGCTTGAGTCAGTTCTTGCTCTGCTTTAGCCTTCAGGGCCAACGCCGCGTCCCTCTCCTTCTCAACTTTGATAACCTTGTCTTGCACCCACCTGAGATCTCTCTTATGCTTGGTCGTGTCAACTAGTTCCCATAGCTTCGTCTCAACACTGTCAATAAGTGAGATGAATATGGATTCTTTCAACTCGACAGTCATTTCCCATAGTTTGTCCAGCGTTTTCTGCATCGATTTGGGCCACTCTGGATCTACCCATTTGACAACACCGCAACTTCCGCCTTTCATCATTGCACAATGTCCTTGACACCGTAGAAACCTCCTGCCTGCATTTCGTCCTTCGAAGGCTACAAATTTAGCGGGCACATATCCATGTTTACGTACCAGAGGACTGTCTTCATCCTCTAAACCGTGATAGTCAGAGTCATACATCGTCTGGTTGGCCTAACACATCATACGCGCATGAGTAAACAAATTAGATCTAGCTCCAAAAATAGATAACTGGCCACAGATGATAGAAATATAGATGAGACAATTCACATCGAAATCACCGTCCTTGTCGTCACGACGTGTTTCCTCGCCGTCTCCCCTTGAACCCATGGCGAGAGGGGAGGGGGTGGATGCCGGAGAGGGGATTGGGATGGAGGCGCCATCGGCTTGCGGCTACGACAGGATGGGAGTGAAATGGGGAAAGTGACTTCGGGTAAGGAAGAGAAGTACGGGGAGGAAGAGAAGTAATGGGGACATGCCACTGGGATGTGGCCCACTGAACTCGTGAGATGTGACACTCGCAACAGGGGAGCGCCCGGTGTAGCCAGTTTGTCCAGAGCAAGCGTGGCCAATCATGCCGCAGAACAGCCTACTCGCGGATCGTTCTCACGAAGACCATCCCAATCTTCCAAGCGCCCCAATCGAACGGTATGTAACAATCGTCAATCAGAACAACTGTGTTAGGGCGTGCCTTCTAGAAGACTCGATCTAACGGCTACCCATGCAATGACACTGGTGTATCCATGTGTGGTTTGTGAAAAGAATAGACATGCAATCACACTAGGTGGATCCATATGTGGTTTATGGAAGTAACATACATGCACTGACTCTAGCTATGATTCATGAAAAGAACTGACATACAGTGACACTGGGTGTGGTTCATGAAAAGAACAGACATGCAATGACATCGGTGGATCCATGTGTGGTTTATGGAAGTAACAGACATGCAATGACTCTAGCTGTGGTTAATGAAAAGAACACGCATGCAATGACACTGGGTGCGGTTCATGAAAAGAACAGACACGCAATGACACTGGTGGATCCTTATGTGGTTTGTTTAGAGGAACAGACATGCAATGACACCGATGGATCCACGTGTGGTTCATGAGAAGAACACACATCCAATGACACTGGTAGATCCTTATGTGGTTTGTTAGAGGAACAGACATGCAATGACACCGGTGGATCCTTATGTGGTCTGTCTAGAGGAACACACATGCAATGACACCGGGTGTGGTTCATGAAAAGAACAGACATGCAATAACTTATGTGGTTTGTTTAGAAGAACACACATGCAATGACACTGGGTGTGGTTCACGAAAAGAACAGACAGGCAATGACACTGGTGGATCCTTATGTGGTTTGTTTAGAAGAACACACATGCAATGACACTGGGTGTGGTTCATGAAAAGAATAGTCACGCAATGACACTGGTGGATCCTTATGTGGTTTGTTTAGAGGAACAGACATGCAATGACACCAGTGGATCCACGTGTGGTTCATGAGAAGAATACACATCCAATGACACTGGTAGATCCTTATGTGGTTCATGAAAAGAACAGACATGCAGTGACACTGAGTGTGGTTCATGAAAAGAACAGACATGCACTAACACTAGGTGTGGTTCATGAAAAGAACAGACATGCAATGACACTGGTGGGCCCATCCTTATGTGGTTCATGAAAAGAACAGAAATGCAACGACACTGGTGGATCCTTATGTGGTTTGTTTAGAAGAACACACATGGAATGACACTGGGTGTGGTTCATGAAAAGAACACACATCCAATGACACTGGTGGATCCTTTTGTGGTTTGTTTAGAGGAACAGTCATGCAATGACACCGGTGGATCCACGTGTGGTTCATGAGAAGAACACACATCCAATGACACTGGTAGATCCTTATGTGGTTCATGAAAAGAACTGACATGCAGTGACACCGGGTGTGGTTCATGAAAAGAACAGACATGCAATGACACTGGGTGTGGTTCATGAAAAGAATAGACATCCAATGACTCTAGATGTGGTTCATTAAAACAACATACATGCAATGACAGTAGGTGTGGTTCATGAAAAGAATAGACATGCAATGACATTGGTGGATCCTTATGTGTGGTTCATGAAAAGAACATACATGCAATGACACTGGTGGATCCTTATGTGGTTTGTTTAGAGGAACAAACATGCAATGACACTGGTGGATCCATGTGTGGTTCATGAGAAGAACACACATCCAATGACACTGGTGGATCCTTATGTGGTTTGTTTAGAGGAACAGACATGCAATCACACTAGGTGGATCCATATGTGGTTTATGGAAGTAACAGACATGCAATGACTCTAGCTGTGATTCATGAAAAGAACAGACATGCAATGAAAACGGTGGATCCATGTGTGGTTCATGGGAAGAACACACATCCAATGACACTGGTGGACTCTAGCTGTGGTTCATGAAAAGAACAGACATGCAATGACACTGGTGGATCCATATGTGGTTTGTCAGGAGAACACACATGCAATGACATTGAGTGTGGTTCATGAAAAGAACAGACATGCAATGACACTAGTGGATCCTTATGTGGTTCATGAAAAGAACAGACATGCAATGACACTGGGTGTGGTTCATGAAAAGAACAGACATGCAATGACATTGGGTGTGGTTCATGAAAAGAACAGACATGCAATGACACTGGTGGGCCCATCCTTATGTGGTTCATGAAAAGAACAGAAATGCAACGACACTGGTGGATCCTTATGTGGTTTGTTTAGAAGAACACACATGGAATGACACTAGGTGTGGTTCATGAAAAGAACACACATCCAATGACACTAGTGGATCCTTATGTGGTTTGTTTAGAGGAACAGACATGCAATGACACCGGTGGATCCACGTGTGGTTCATGAGAAGAACACACATCCAATGACACTGGTAGATCCTTATGTGGTTCATGAAAAGAACTGACATAAAGTGACACCGGGTGTTGTTCATGAAAAGAACAGACATGCAATGACACTGGGTGTGGTTCATGAAAAGAATAGACATCCAATGACTCTAGATGTGGTTCATTAAAACAACATACATGCAATGACAGTAGGTGTGGTTTATGAAAAGAATAGACATGCAATGACATTGGTGGATCCTTATGTGTGGTTCATGAAAAGAACATACATGCAATGACACTGGTGGATCCTTATGTGGTTTGTTTAGAGGAACAAACATGCAATGACACTGGTGGATCCATGTGTGGTTCATGAGAAGAACACACATCCAATGACACTGGTGGATCCTTATGTGGTTTGTTTAGAGGAACAGACATGCAATCACACTAGGTGGATCCATATGTGGTTTATGGAAGTAACAGACATGCAATGACTCTAGCTGTGATTCATGAAAAGAACAGACATGCAATGAAAACGGTGGATCCATGTGTGGTTCATGGGAAGAACACACATCCAATGACACTGGTGGACTCTAGCTGTGGTTCATGAAAAGAACAGACATGCAATGACACTGGTGGATCCATATGTGGTTTGTCAGGAGAACACACATGCAATGACATTGAGTGTGGTTCATGAAAATAACAGACATGCAATGACACTAGTGGATCCTTATGTGGTTCATGAAAAGAACAGACATGCAATGACACTGGGTGTGGTTCATGAAAAGAACAGACATGCAATGACATTGGGTGTGGTTCATGAAAGAACAGACATGCAATGACACTGGTGGATCCCTATGTGGTTTGTTTAGAAGAACACACATGCACTAACACTGGGTGTGGTTCTTGAAAAGAACATACATGCAATGACACTAGTGGATCCTTATGTGGTTCATGAAAAGAACAGACATGCAATGACACTGGTGGATCCTTATATGGTTCATAAAAAGAACTGACATGTAATGACACTGGTAGATCCTTATGTGGTTCATGAAAAGAACAGACATGCAATGACATTGGGTGTGCTTCATGAAAATAACAGACATGCAATGACACTGGTGGATCCTTATGTGGTTCATGAAAAGAACAGACATGCAATGACACTGGTAGATCCTTATGTGGTACATGAAAAGAACAGACATGCAATGACATTGGGTGTGGTTCATGAAAAGACCAGACATGAAATGACACTGGTGGATCCTTATGTGTGGTTCATGAAAAGAACAGACATCCAATGACTCTAGCTATGGTTTGTGAAAAGAACACGCATGCAATGACACTGGTGGATCCATGTGTGGTTTGTGAGAAGAACAGACATGCAATGATTCTAGTTGTGGTTTGTAAAAAGAACGGACATGCAATGAACTCTGGTGGATCCACATGTGGTTTCTGAGAAGAACACACATGCAATGACTCTAGATGTGGTTTGTGAGAAGAACACACATGCAATGACTCTAGCTGTGGTTAATGAAAAGAACAGAGATGCAATTACTCTCGTAGATCCTTGTGTGGTTTATTGAAAGAACATACATGCAATGACTCTAGTTGTGGTTTGTGAGAAGAACACACATGAAGTGACTCTAGATGTGGTTTGTGAAAAGAACACACATGCAATGACTCTGGTGGATCCATATGTGGTTTTGTTAAAAGAACATACATGCAATTGCTCTAGTTGTGGTTAATGAAACGAACACACATGCAATGACGCTGGTGGACATATTTGGTTTGTGAAAATAACACACATGCAATGACTCTAGATGTGGTTTGTGAAAAGAACACACTTGCAATGACTCTAGATGTGGTTTGTGAAAAGAACACAAATGCAATGATACTTGTGGATCAATATGGGGTTTATGAAAAGAACATACATCCAATGACTCTAGCTGTGGTTTGTGAAAAGAACAGACATGCAATGACACTGGTGGATCCATGTGTCGTTTGTGAGAAGAACAGAAATGCAATGAGTCTAGCTGTGGTTTGTGAAAAGAACAGACATGCAATGAACTCTGGTGGATCCATATATGGTTTGTGAGAAGAACACACATGCAATGACTCTAGATGTGGTTGTTGAGAAGAACACACATGCAATGACTCTAGCTATGGTTAATGAAAAGAATAGAGATGCAATGACTCTGGTGGATCCTTTTGTGGTTTATTGAAAGAACAGACATGCAATGACTCTAGCTGTGGTTTGTGAGAAGTACACACATGAAATGACTCTAGATGTGGTTTGTTTAGAGGAACAAACATGCAATGACACCGGTGGATCCATGTGTGGTTCATGAGAAGAACACACATCCAATGACACCGGTAGATCCTTATGTGGTTCATGAAAAGAACAGACATGCAGTGACACTGGGTGTGGTTCATGAAAAGAACAGACATGCAATGACATCGGTGGATCCATGTGTGGTTTATGGAAGTAACAGACATGCAATGACTCTAGCTGTGGTTAATCAAAAGAACACGCATGCAATGACACTGGGTGTGGTTCATGAAAAGAACAGACATGTAATGAAACTGGTGGATCCTTATGTGGTTCATGAAAATAACAGACATGCAATGACACTGGTGGATCCTTATGTGTGGTTCATGAAAAGAACAGACATGCAATGACACTGGTGGATCCTTATGTGGTTTGTTTAGAGGAACATACCATGCAATGATAATGGTGGATCCATGTGTGGTTCATGAGAAGAACACACATCCAATGACACTGGTGGATCCTTATGTTGTTTGTTTAGAGGAACAGACATGCAATCACACTAGGTGGATCCATATGTGGTTTATGGATGTAACAGACATGCAATGACTCTAGCTGTGATTCATGAAAAGAACAGACATGCAATGACATTGGTGGATCCATGTGTGGTTCATGGGAAGAACAGACAGGCACTAACACTGGTGGATCCTTATGTGGTTTGTTTAGAAGAACACACATGCAATGACACTGGGTGTGGTTCATGAAAAGAACAGACATGCAATGACACTGGTGGATCCTTATATGGTTTGTTTAGAGGAACAGACATGCAATGACACCAGTGGATCCACGTGTGGTTCATGAGAAGAACACACATCCAATGACACTGGTAGATCCTTATCTGGTTCATGAAAAGAATAGACATGCAGTGATCCATGTGTGTTTCATGAAAAGAACAGACATGCAATAACACTGGCTGTGGTTCATGAAAAGAACAGACATGCAATGACACTGGCGGATCCTTATGTGGTTCATGAAAAGAACAGACATGCAATGACACTGGTGGATCCTTATGTGGTTCATGAAAAGAACAGACGTGCAATGACACTGGTAGATCCTTATGTGGTTCATGAAAAGAACAGACATGCAATGACATTGGGTGTGGTTCATGAAAAGAACAGACATGAAATGACACTGGTGGATCCTTATGTGTGGTTCAAGAAAAGAACAGACATGCAATGACACTGGTGGATCCTTATGTGGTTTGTTTAGAAGAACACACATGCAATGACACTGGGTGTGGTTCATGAAAAGAACAGACATGAATGACACTGGTGGATCCTTATGTGGTTTGTTTAGAGGAAAAGACATGCAATGACACCGGTGGATCCACGTGTGGTTGATACCTTGCAAATGTATCTATAATTTTTTATGTTCCATGCTTGGTTTTATCCACTTTCTTGTGTTTTGCCCACACTTTGGAGTACTTTTCATATGATTTCTTGGACTAACCTATTAACAAGAGCCAAAGTGCCAGCTACCTGTTTTCTGCTGTTTTTGGTTCCAGGAAAGTCAGAAAATGAATATTCTCGGAATTGGATGGGACAAATGCCAAAGTGCCCATTTTTCGGAAGTCATCAAGTGCTAGAATACGAGACAGTGAGGGGCTAGAGGACAGCCACACCACCTGGCCGTGTGGCCAGGCTAGGCCCGCGCCAGGGGGTGGTGTGGTGGCCCTAGCACCCCCTCGGTCTCCCCTTCTGACTATAAGATGCCCTCAGGACGTAAACCCTAAGTACCCGATCAAAAATCCACGAAAGAGTCTGTAGCCTCTGTCATCTCAATCCCTAGATCAGGAGGGATCTGAAGTTCTTCCCGGCACCGTGCCGGAGAGGGGAATTCACCCTGGAGGCCTTCTTCATCCCCATGCAAGCCTCCGGTGTGATGCGTGAGTAGTTCATCCTTGGACTACGGATCCATGTAGTAGCTAGATGGCTGGTTCTCCTCCTTTGTGCTTTCATGTCTAGATCTTGTGAGCTCCGTTCATGATCAAGATCATCTATTTGTAATTCTGCATGTTGTGTTTGCGGGGATCCGATGGATATTGAGATGCTATTTCAGATTGATTATTGATTCTATCATGTCTTTGTTATTTGTGATCTTGCATGCTTTCCGTTGTTAGTAGCTATCTTGGCCAAGTAGATGCTAGCAACTCCAAGAGTTAGTATTTATGCTCGATAGTGGGTTCATGCCTCTGGTAATCTGGGGAAGTGACGGAAATCTCTAAGGTACTAGATGTGTTATTGCTACTAGGGAGAAAACAACAATCCTTTGTTCATAGAACAATCGTATTGTTTACTTTACACGCAGTTCGTAAAGCAATAATCTGTTGCTTGCAACTTAATACTGGAGGGGGTTCGGATGATAACCTGAAGGTGGATTATTAGTCATAGATGCAGTTGGATGGCGGTCTATGTATAATGTTGTAATGCCCAATCAAGTCTCAAAGGAGTCAAGATGATTAGTATATGCATGTATTGCTTTCTCGATGTTTGTCAATTACCCTGCTGTAATTTGTTCACCCAACATGTTATCTATCTAAGGAGAGCCACCTCTTGTGAACTATGGATCCCTGTCCTTTTCTTTACATACAATCTACAAACTGTTTACTTCTTTGTGTTTACTTTCTCCAAACTTTTACTTCTTTCCATTTGATACGTTTAATCCTTTGTTTTCCGCAAAACACGGTGAGATTGACAACCTCATCGCAAGTTGGGGACAAAGTTCTGTGGTTGTGTTGTGCAGGTCTCCACGTTGCTACTAGCACCGGTAGTGCGCCCTTCCAAAGCTCAGCTAGTACCACCTTTGGGGTGTTTCCTTGCTCCTACTGGTTCGATTAAACCTTGGTTTCATAACTGAGGGAAACTTGTTGTTGTGCTCATCATACCTTCCTCTTGGGGTTCCCAACAAGCTCTACATCAACACCGCCATCAAGCATTTTTCTGGGCGCCGTCCATTGAGCCATCAGTGTTTCATGAGAAGAACACACATCCAATGACACTTGTGGATCCTTATGTGGTTCATGAAAAGAATAGACATGTAGTGACACCGGGTGTGTTTCATGAAAAGAACAGACATGCAATGACACTGGGTGTGGTTCATGAAAAGAACAAACATGCAATGACATTGGTGGATCCTTATGTCGTTCATGAAAAGAACAGACATGGAATGACACTGGTGGATCCTTATGTGGTGGATGAAAAGAACAGACATGCAATGACACTGGTATATCCTTATGTGGTTCATGAAAAGAACAGACATGCAATGACATTGGGTGTGGTTCATGAAAAGAACAAACATGCAATGACACTGGTGGATCCTTATGTGTGGTTCATGAAAAGAACATACATGCAATGACACTGGTGTATCCTTATGTGGTTTGTTTAGAAGAACACACATGCAATGACATTGGGTGTGGTTCATGAAAAGAACAGACATGCAATGACACTGGTGGAACCTTATGTGGTTTGTTTAGAGGAACACACATGCAATGACATTGGGTGTGGTTCATGAAAAGAACAGACATGCAATGACACTGGTGGATAATTACGTGTGGTTCATGAAAAGAACAGACAGGTAATGACACTAGTGGATCCTTATGTGGTTTGTTTAGAAGAACACACATGCAATGACACTGGGTGTTGTTCATGAAAAGAACAGACATGCAATGACACTAGTGGATCCTTATGTGGTTTGTTTAGAGGAACAGATATGCAATGACACCGGTGGATCCACGTGTGGTTCATGAGAAGAACACACATCCAATGACACTGGGTGGATCCTTATGTGGTTCATGAAAAGGACTGACATGCAGTGACACTGGGTGTGGTTCATGAAAAGAACAGACATGCAATGACATCGGTGGATCCATGTGTGGTTTATGGAAGTAACAGACATGCAATGACTCTAGCTATGGTTAATGAAAAGAACACGCATGCAATGAAACTGGGTGTGGTTCATGAAAAGAACAGGCAGGCAATGACACTCGTGGATCCTTATGTGGTTTGTTTAGAAGAACACACATGCAATGACACTAGGTGTGGTTCATGAAAAGAACAGACACGCAATGACACTGGTGGATCCTTATGTGGTTTGTTTAGAGGAACATACATGCAATGACACCGGTGGATCCACGTGTGGTTCATGAGAAGAACACACATCCAATGACACTAGTAGATCCTTATGTGGTTTGTAAAAAGAACAGACATGCAGTGACACTGGGTGTGGTTCATGAAAAGAACAGACATTCAATGACATCGGTGGATCCATGTGTGGTTTATTGAAGTAACAGACATGCAATGACTCTAGCTGTGGTTAATGAAAAGAACACACATGCAATGACACTGGGTGTGGTTCATGAAAAGAACATACATGCAATGACACTGGTGGATCCTTATGTGGTTCATGAAAAGAACAGACATGCAATGACACTGGTGGATCCTTATGTGGTTCATGAAAAGAACAGACATGCAATGACACTGGTGGATCCTTATGTGTGGTTCATGAAAAGAACAGACATGCAATGACACTGGTGGATCCTTATGTGGTTTGTTTAGAAGAACACACATGCAATGACACTGGTGGATACATGTGTGGTTCATGAGAAGAACACACATCCAATAACACTGGTGGATCCTTATGTGGTTTGTTTAGAAGAACAGACATGCAATCACACTAGGTGGATCCATATGTGGTTTATGGAAGTAACAGACATGCAATGACTCTAGCTGTGATTCATGAAAAGAACAGACATGCAATGACACTGGTGGATCCATGTGTGGTTCATGGGAAGAACAGACAGGCAATGACACTGGTGGATCCTTATGTGGTTTGTTTAGAAGAACACAGATGCAATGACACTGGGCGTGGTTCATGAAAAGAACAGACATGCAATGACACTAGTGGATCCTTATGTGGTTTGTTTAGAGGAACATATATGCTATGACACCAGTGGATCTACGTGTGGTTCATGAGAAGAACACACATCCAATGACACTGGTAGATCCTTATGTGGTTCATGAAAAGAACAGACATGCAGTGATCCATGTGTGTTTCATGAAAAGAACAGACATGCAATGACACTAGGTGTGGTTCATGAAAAGAACAGACATGCAATGACACTAGGTGTGGTTCATGAAAAGAACAGACATGCAATGACACTGGTGGATCCTTATGTGTGGTTCATGAAAAGAACAGACATGCAATGACACTGGTGGACCCTTATGTGGTTTGTTTAGAGGAACAAACATGCAATGACACTGGTGGATCCATGTGTGGTTCATGAGAAGAACACACATCCAATGACACTGGTGGATCCTTATGTGGTTTGTTTAGAGGAACATACATGCAATCACACTAGGTGGATCCATATGTGGTTTATGGAAGTAACAGACATGCAATGACTCTAGCTGTGATTCATGAAAAGAACAGACATGCAATGACACTAGTGGATCCATGTGTGGTTCATGGGAAGAACACACATCCAATGACACTGGTGGACTCTAGCTGTGCTTCATGAAAAGAACAGACATGCAATGACACTAGTGGATCCATATGTGGTTTGTCAGGAGAAGACACATGCAATGACATTGGGTATGGTTCATGAAAAGAACAGACATGCAATGACACTGGTGGATCCTTATGTGTGGTTCATGAAAAGAACAGACATGCAATGACACTGGTGGATCCTTATGTGGTTTGTTTAGAAGAACACACATGCACTGACACTCGGTGTGGTTCATGAAAAGAACATACATGCAATGACACTGGTGGATCCTTATGTGGTTTGTTTAGAATAACACACATGCAATAACACTAGGTGGGGTTCATGAAAAGAACAGACATGCAGTGACACTGGTGGATCCTTATGTGGTTTGTTTACAGGAACAGACATGCAATGACACCGGTTGATCCATGTGTGGTTCATGAGAAGAACACACATCCAATGACACAGGGTGGATCCTAATGTGGTTCATGAAAAGAACTGACATAAAGTGACACTAGGTGTGGTTCATGAAAAGAACAGACATGCAATGACACCGGTGGATCCACGTGTGGTTCATGAGAAGAACACACATCCAATGACACTGGTAGATCCTTATGTGGTTCATGAAAAGAACATACATGGAGTGACACTGGGTGTGGTTCATGAAAAGAACAAACAAGCACTGACACTGTGTGTGGTTCATGAAAAGAACAGACATGCAATGACACTGGTGGATCCTTATGTGGTTCATGAAAAGAATAGACATGCAATGACACTGGTGGATCCTTATGTGTGGTTCATGAAAAGAACAGAAATGCAATCACATTGGTGGATCCTTGTGTGATTTGTTTAGAAGAACACACATGCAATGACACTGGGTGTGGTTCATGAAAAGACCAAACATGCAATGACACTGGTGGATCCTTATGTGGTTTGTTTAGAGGAACATACAAGCAATGACACCGGTGGATCCACGTGTGGTTCATGAGAAGAACACACGTCCAATGACACTAGTGGATCCTTATGTGGTTTGTTTAGAGGAACAGACATGCAATCACACTAGGTGGATCCATATGTGGTTTATGCAAGTAACAGACATGCAATGACTCTAGTTGTGATTCATGAAAAGAACAGACATGCAATGACACTGGTGGATCCTTATGTGGTTCATGAAAAGAACAGACAGGCAATGACACTGGTGGATCCTTATGTGGTTTTTTTAGAAGAACACACATGCAATGACACTGGGTGTGGTTCATGAAAAGAACAGACATGCAATGACACTGGTGGATCCTTATGTGGTTTGTTTAGAGGAACAGACATGCAGTGACACCGGTGGATCCACGTTTGGTTCATGAGAAGAACACACATCCAATGACACTAGTGGATCCTTATGTGGTTCATGAAAAGAACAAACATGTAGTGACACTGAGTGTTTGTCATGAAAAGAACAGACATGCAATGACACTGGGTGTGGTTCATGAAAATAACAGACATGCAATGACACTGGTGAATCCTTATGTGGTTCATGAAAAGAACAGACATGTAATGACACTGGTGGATCCTTATGTGGTTCATGAAAAGAACAGACATGTAGTGACACCGGGTGTGTTTCATGAAAAGAACAGACATGCAATGACACTGGGTGTGGTTCATGAAAAGAACAGATATGCAATGACACTGGTGGATCCTTATGTTGTTCATGAAAAGAACAGACATGCAATGACACTGGTGGATCCTTATCTGGTTCATGAAAAGGACAGACATTCAATGACACTAGGTGTGGTTCATGAAAAGAACAGACATGCAATGACATTGGGTGTGGTTCATGAAAAGAACAGACATGCAATGACACTGGTGGATCCTTATGTGTGGTTCATGAAAAGAACAGACATCCAATGACTCTAGCTATGGTTTGTGAAAAGAACATGCATGCAATGACACAGGTGGATCCATTTGTGGTTTGTGAGAAGAACAGACATGCAATGATTCTAGCTGTGGTTTGTAAAAAGAACGGACATGCAATGAACTCTGGTGGATCCATATGTGGTTTGTGAGAAGAACACACATGCAATGACTCTAGATATGGTTTGTGAGAAGAACACACATGCAATGAATCTAGCTGTGGTTAATGAAAAGAACAGAGATGCAATTACTCTCGTGGATCCTTGTGTGGTTTATTTAAAGAACATACATGCAATGACTCTAGCTGTGGTTTGTGAGAAGAACACACATGTAGTGACTCTAGATGTGGTTTGTGAAAAGAACACATATGCAATGACTCTGGTGGATCCATATGTGGTTTTGTGAAAAGAACATACATACAATGACTCTAGTTGTGGTTAATGAAACGAACACACATGCAATGACACTGGTGGACATATGTGGTTTGTGAAAAGAACACACATGCAATGACTCTAGATGTGGTTTGTGAAAAGAACACAAATGCAATGACTCTAGATGTGCTTTGTGAAAAGAGCACAAATGCAATGACACCTGTGGATCAATATGGGGTTTATGAAAATAACATACATCCAATGACTCAAACTGTGGTTTGTGAAAAGAACAGACATGCAATGACACTGGTGGATCCATGTGTGGTTTGTGAGAAGAACAGACATGCAGTGAGTCCAGCTGTGGTTTGTGAAAAGAACAGACATGCAATGAATTCTGGTGGATCCATATGTGGTTTGTGAGAAGAACACACATGCAATGACTCTAGATGTGGTTGTTGAGAAGAACACACATGCAATGACTCTAGCTGTGGTTAATGAAAAGAATAGAGATGCAATGACTCTGGTGGATCCTTGTGTGGTTTATTGAAAGAACAGACATGCAATGACTCTAGCTGTGGTTTGTGAGAAGTACACACATGCAATGACTCTAGATGTGGTTTGTTTAGAGGAACATACATGCAATGACACTGGTGGATCCACGTGTGGTTCATGAGAAGAACACACATCCAATGACACTGGTAGATCCTTATGTGGTTCATGAAAAGAACAGACATGCAGTGACACTGGGTGTGGTTCATGAAAAGAACAGACATGCAATGACATCGGTGGATCCATGTGTGGTTTATGGAAGTAACAGACATGCAATAACTCTAGCTGTGGTTAATGAAAATAAAACGCATGCAATGGCACTGGGTGTGGTTCATGAAAAGAACAGACATGCAATGACACTGGTCGATCCTTATGTGGTTCATGAAAAGAACAGACATGCAATGACACTGGTGGATCCTTATGTGATTCATGAAAAGTACAGACATGCAATGACACTAGTGGATCCTTATGTGTGGTTCATGAAAAGAACAGACATGCAATGACACTAGTGGATCCTTATGTGGTTTGTTTAGAGGAACACACATGCAATAACACTGGTGGATCCATGTGTGGTTCATGAGAAGAACACACATCCAATGACACTGGTGGATCCTTATGTGGTTTGTTTAGAGGAACAGACATGCAATCACACTAGGTGGATCCATATGTGGTTTATGGAAGTAACAGACATGCAATGACTCTAGCTGTGATTCATGAAAAGAACAGACATGCAATGACACTGGTGGATCCATGTGTGGTTCATGGGAGGAACCGACAGGAAATGACACTGGTGGATCCTTATGTGGTTTGTTTAGAAGAACACACATGCAATGACACTGGGTGTGGTTCATGAAAAGAATAGACACGCAATGACACTGGTGGATCGTTATGTGGTTTGTTTAGAAGAACACACATGCAATGACACTAGGTGTGGTTCATGAAAAGAACAGACAGGCAATGACACTGGTGGAACCTTATGTGGTTTGTTTAGAAGAACACACATGCAATGACACTGGGTGTGGTTCATGAAAAGAACAGACACGCAATGACACTGGTGGATCCTTGTGTGGTTTGTTTAGAGGAACAGACATGCAATGACACCGGTGGATCCACGTGTGGTTCATGAGAAGAACACACATCCAATGACACTGGTAGATCCTTATGTGGTTCATGAAAAGAACAGACATGCAGTGACACTAGGTGTGGTTCATGAAAAGAACAGACATGCACTAACACTAGGTATGGTTCATGAAAAGAACAGACATGCAATGACACTGGTGGGCCCATCCTTATGTGGTTCATGAAAAGAACAGACATGCAATGACACTGGTGGATCCTTATGTGGTTTGTTTACAAGAACACACATGCAATGACACTGGGTGTGGTTCATGAAAAGAACACACATCCAATGACACTGGTGGATCCTTATGTGGTTTGTTTAGAGGAACTAACAAGCAATGACACCGGTGGATTCACATGTGGTTCATGAGAAGAATACACATCCAATGACACTGGTAGATCCTTATGTGGTTCATGAAAAGAACTAACATGCAGTGACACCGGGTGTGGTTCATGAAAAGAACATACATGCAATGACACTTGGTGTGGTTCATGAAAAGAATAGACATCCAATGACTCTAGCTGTGGTTCATGAAAAGAACACACATGCAATGACACTGGGTGTGGTTCATGAAAAGAACAGACATGCAATGACACTGGTGGATCCTTATGTGTGGTTCATGAAAAGAACATACATGCAATGACACTAGTGGATCCTTATGTGTTTTGTTTAGTGGAATGGACATGCAATCACACTAGGTGGATCCATGTGTGGTTTATGGAAGTAACAGACATGCAATGAATCTAGCTGTGATTCATGAAAAGAATAGACATGCAATGACACTGGTGGATCCATGTGTGGTTTATGGGAAGAACACACATCCAATGACACTGGTGGACTCTAGCTGTGGTTCATGAAAAGAACAGACATGCAATGACACTAGTGGATCCATATGGGGTTTGTCAGGAGAACACACATGCAATGACATTGGGTGTGGTTCATGAAAAGAACAGACATGCAATGACACTGGTGGATCCTTATGTGTGGTTCATGAAAAGAACAGACATGCAATGACACTGGTGGATCCTTATGTGGTTTGTTTAGAAGAACACACATGCACTGACACTGGGTGTGGTTCATGAAAAGAACATACATGCAATGACACTGGTGGATCCTTAGGTGGTTTGTTTAGAATAACACACATGCAATGACACTAGGTGTGGTTCATGAAAAGAACAGACATGCAATGACACTGGTGGATCCTTATGTGGTTTGTTTACAGGAACAGACATGCAATGACACCGGTGGATCCATGTGTGGTTCATGAGAAGAACACACATCCAATGACACAGGGTGGATCCTAATGTGGTTCATGAAAAGAACTGACATAAAGTGACACTAGGTGTGGTTCATGAAAAGAACAGACATGCAATGACACCGGTGGATCCACGTGTGGTTCATGAGAAGAACACACATCCAATGACACTGGTAGATCCTTATGTGGTTCATGAAAAGAACAGACATGGAGTGACACTGGGTGTGGTTCATGAAAAGAACAAACAAGCACTGACACTGTGTGTGGTTCATGAAAAGAACAGACATGCAATGACACTAGTGGATCCTTATGTGGTTCATGAAAAGAATAGAAATGCAATGACACTGGTGGATCCTTATGTGTGGTTCATGAAAAGAACAGATATGCAATCACATTGGTGGATCCTTGTGTGATTTGTTTAGAAGAACACACATGCAATGACACTGGGTGTGGTTCATGAAAATAACAAACATGCAATGACACTGGTGGATCCTTATGTGGTTTGTTTAGAGGAACGGACATGCAATCACACTAGGTGGATCCATGTGTGGTTTATGGAAGTAACATACATGCAATGAATCTGGCTATGATTCATGAAAAGAACAGACATGCAATGACACTAGTGGATCGATGTGTGGTTTATGGGAAGAACACACATCCAATGACACTGGTGGATCCTTATGTGGTTTGTATAGAGGAACAGACATGCAAGCACACTAGGTGGATCCGTATGTGGTTTATGGAAGTAACAGACATGCAATGACTCTAGCTGTGATTCATGAAAAGAACAGACATGCAATGACACTGGTGGATCCATGTGTGGTTCATGGGAGGAACCGACAGGCAATGACACTGGTGGATCCTTATGTGGTTTGTTTAGAAGAACACAGATGCAATGACACTAGGTGTGGTTCATGAAAAGAACAGACATGCAATGACACTGGTGGAACCTTATGTGGTTTGTTTAGAAGAACACACATGCAATGACACTGGGTGTGGTTCATGAAAAGAACAGACACGCAATGACACTGGTGGATCCTTATGTGGTTGGTTTAGAGGAACAGACATGCAATGACACCGGTGGATCCACGTGTGGTTCATGAGAAGAACACACATCCAATGACACTGGTAGATCCTTAGGTGGTTCATGAAAAGAACAGACATGCAGTGACACTGGGTGTGGTTCATGAAAAGAACAGACATGCACTGACACTAGGTGTGGTTCATGAAAAGAACAAACATGCAATGGCACTGTGGGCCCACCCTTATGTGGTTCATGAAAAGAACATACATGCAATGACACTGGTGGATCCTTATGTGGTTTGTTTAGAAGAACACACATGCAATGACACTGGGTGTGGTTCATGAAAAGAACACACATCCAATGACACTGGTGGATCCTTATGTGGTTTGTTTAGAGGAACAAACAAGCAATGACACCGGTGGATCCACATGTGGTTCATGAGAAGAACACACATCCAATGACACTAGTAGATCCTTATGTGGTTCATGAAAAGAACTGACATGCAGTGACACCGGGTGTGGTTCATGAAAAGAACATACATGCAATGACACTGGGTGTGGTTCATGAAAAGAATAGACATCCAATGACATTGGCTGTGGTTCATGAAAAGAACAGACATGCAATGACATTGGGTGTGGTTCATGAAAAGAACAAACATGAAATGACACTGGTGGATCCTTATGTGGATTGTTTAGAAGAACACACATGCAATGACACTGGGTGTGGTTCATGAAAAGAACAGCCATGCAATGACACTGGTGGATCCTTATGTGTGGTTCATGAAAAGAACATACATGCAATGACACTGGTGGATCCTTATGTGGTTTGTTTAGAGGAACAGACATGCAATCACACTAGGTGGATCCATGTGTGGTTTATGGAAGTAACAGACATGCAATGAATCTAGTTGTGATTCATGAAAAGAACAGACACGCAATGACACTGGTGGATCCATGTGTGGTTTATGGGAAGAACACACATCCAATGACACTGGTGGACTCTAGCTGTGGTTCATGAAAAGAACAGACATGCAATGACACTGGTGGAACCATATGTGGTTTGTCAAGAGAACACACATGCAATGACATTGGGTGTGATTCATGAAAAGAACAGACATGCAATGACACTGGTGGATCCTTATGTGTGGTTCATGAAAAGAAAAAACATGCAATGCCACTGGTGGATCCTTATGTGGTTTGTTTAGAAGAACACACATGCACTGAAATTGGTGTGGTTCATGAAAAGAACATACATGCAATGACACTGGTGGATCCTTATGTGGTTCATGAAAAGAACATACATGCAATGACACTGGTGGATCCTTATGTGGTTTGTTTACAAGAACACACATGCAATGACACTGGGTGTGGTTCATGAAAAGAACACACATCCAATGACACTGGTGGATCCTTATGTGGTTTGTTTAGAGGAACTAACAAGCAATGACACCGGTGGATTCACATGTGGTTCATGAGAAGAATACACATCTAATGACACTGGTAGATCCTTATGTGGTTCATGAAAAGAACTAACATGCAGTGACACCGGGTGTGGTTCATGAAAAGAACATACATGCAATGACACTTGGTGTGGTTCATGAAAAGAATAGACATCCAATGACTCTAGCTGTGGTTCATGAAAAGAACACACATGCAATGGCACTGGGTGTGGTTCATGAAAAGAACAGAGATGCAATGACACTGGTGGATCCTTATGTGTGGTTCATGAAAAGAACATACATGCAATGCCACTGGTGGATCCTTATGTGGTTTGTTTAGAGGAACGGGCATGCAATCACACTAGGTGGATCCATGTGTGGTTTATGGAAGTAACAGACATGCAATGAATCTAGCTGTGATTCATGAAAAGAACAGACATGCAATGACACTAGTGGATCCATGTGTGGTTTATGGCAAGAACACACATCCAATGACACTGGTGGACTCTAGCTGTGGTTCATGAAAAGAACAGACATGCAATGACACTGGTGGATCCATATGTGGTTTGTCAAGAGAACACACATGCAATGACATTGGGTGTGATTCATGAAAAGAACAGACATGCAATGACACTGGTGGATCCTTATGTGTGGTTCATGAAAAGAAAAAACATGCAATGCCACTGGTGGATCCTTATGTGGTTTGTTTAGAAGAACACACATGCACTGAAACTGGGTGTGGTTCATGAAAAGAACATACATGCAATGACACTGGTGGATCCTTATGTGGTTCATGAAAAGAACATACATGCAATGACACTGGTGGATCCTTATGTGGTTTGTTTACAAGAACACACATGCAATGACACTGGGTGTGGTTCATGAAAAGAACACACATCCAATGACACTGGTGGATCCTTATGTGGTTTGTTTAGAAGAACACACATGCAATGACACTGGGTGTGGTTCATGAAAAGAACAGACACGCAATGACACTGGTGGATCCTTATGTGGTTGGTTTAGAGGAACAGACATGCAATGACACCGGTGGATCCACGTGTGGTTCATGAGAAGAACACACATCCAATGACACTGGTAGATCCTTAGGTGGTTCATGAAAAGAACAGACATGCAGTGACACTGGGTGTGGTTCATGAAAAGAACAGACATGCACTGACACTAGGTGTGGTTCATGAAAAGAACAAACATGCAATGGCACTGTGGGCCCACCCTTATGTGGTTCATGAAAAGAACATACATGCAATGACACTGGTGGATCCTTATGTGGTTTGTTTAGAAGAACACACATGCAATGACACTGGGTGTGGTTCATGAAAAGAACACACATCCAATGACACTGGTGGATCCTTATGTGGTTTGTTTAGAGGAACAAACAAGCAATGACACCGGTGGATCCACATGTGGTTCATGAGAAGAACACACATCCAATGACACTAGTAGATCCTTATGTGGTTCATGAAAAGAACTGACATGCAGTGACACCGGGTGTGGTTCATGAAAAGAACATACATGCAATGACACTGGGTGTGGTTCATGAAAAGAATAGACATCCAATGACATTGGCTGTGGTTCATGAAAAGAACAGACATGCAATGACATTGGGTGTGGTTCATGAAAAGAACAAACATGAAATGACACTGGTGGATCCTTATGTGGATTGTTTAGAAGAACACACATGCAATGACACTGGGTGTGGTTCATGAAAAGAACAGCCATGCAATGACACTGGTGGATCCTTATGTGTGGTTCATGAAAAGAACATACATGCAATGACACTGGTGGATCCTTATGTGGTTTGTTTAGAGGAACAGACATGCAATCACACTAGGTGGATCCATGTGTGGTTTATGGAAGTAACAGACATGCAATGAATCTAGTTGTGATTCATGAAAAGAACAGACACGCAATGACACTGGTGGATCCATGTGTGGTTTATGGGAAGAACACACATCCAATGACACTGGTGGACTCTAGCTGTGGTTCATGAAAAGAACAGACATGCAATGACACTGGTGGAACCATATGTGGTTTGTCAAGAGAACACACATGCAATGACATTGGGTGTGATTCATGAAAAGAACAGACATGCAATGACACTGGTGGATCCTTATGTGTGGTTCATGAAAAGAAAAAACATGCAATGCCACTGGTGGATCCTTATGTGGTTTGTTTAGAAGAACACACATGCACTGAAATTGGTGTGGTTCATGAAAAGAACATACATGCAATGACACTGGTGGATCCTTATGTGGTTCATGAAAAGAACATACATGCAATGACACTGGTGGATCCTTATGTGGTTTGTTTACAAGAACACACATGCAATGACACTGGGTGTGGTTCATGAAAAGAACACACATCCAATGACACTGGTGGATCCTTATGTGGTTTGTTTAGAGGAACTAACAAGCAATGACACCGGTGGATTCACATGTGGTTCATGAGAAGAATACACATCTAATGACACTGGTAGATCCTTATGTGGTTCATGAAAAGAACTAACATGCAGTGACACCGGGTGTGGTTCATGAAAAGAACATACATGCAATGACACTTGGTGTGGTTCATGAAAAGAATAGACATCCAATGACTCTAGCTGTGGTTCATGAAAAGAACACACATGCAATGGCACTGGGTGTGGTTCATGAAAAGAACAGAGATGCAATGACACTGGTGGATCCTTATGTGTGGTTCATGAAAAGAACATACATGCAATGCCACTGGTGGATCCTTATGTGGTTTGTTTAGAGGAACGGGCATGCAATCACACTAGGTGGATCCATGTGTGGTTTATGGAAGTAACAGACATGCAATGAATCTAGCTGTGATTCATGAAAAGAACAGACATGCAATGACACTAGTGGATCCATGTGTGGTTTATGGCAAGAACACACATCCAATGACACTGGTGGACTCTAGCTGTGGTTCATGAAAAGAACAGACATGCAATGACACTGGTGGATCCATATGTGGTTTGTCAAGAGAACACACATGCAATGACATTGGGTGTGATTCATGAAAAGAACAGACATGCAATGACACTGGTGGATCCTTATGTGTGGTTCATGAAAAGAAAAAACATGCAATGCCACTGGTGGATCCTTATGTGGTTTGTTTAGAAGAACACACATGCACTGAAACTGGGTGTGGTTCATGAAAAGAACATACATGCAATGACACTGGTGGATCCTTATGTGGTTCATGAAAAGAACATACATGCAATGACACTGGTGGATCCTTATGTGGTTTGTTTACAAGAACACACATGCAATGACACTGGGTGTGGTTCATGAAAAGAACACACATCCAATGACACTGGTGGATCCTTATGTGGTTTGTTTAGAGGAACTAACAAGCAATGACACCGGTGGATTCACATGTGGTTCATGAGAAGAATACACATCCAATGACACTGGTAGATCCTTATGTGGTTCATGAAAAGAACTAACATGCAGTGACACCGGGTGTGGTTCATGAAAAGAACATACATGCAATGACACTTGGTGTGGTTCATGAAAAGAATAGACATTCAATGACTCTAGCTGTGGTTCATGAAAAGAACACACATGCAATGGCACTGGGTGTGGTTCATGAAAAGAACAGAGATGCAATGACACTGGTGGATCCTTATGTGTGGTTCATGAAAAGAACATACATGCAATGACACTGGTGGATCCTTATGTGGTTTGTTTAGAGGAACGGGCATGCAATCACACTAGGTGGATCCATGTGTGGTTTATGGAAGTAACAGACATGCAATGAATCTAGCTGTGATTCATGAAAAGAACAGACATGCAATGACACTAGTGGATCCATGTGTGGTTTATGGCAAGAACACACATCCAATGACACTGGTGGACTCTAGCTGTGGTTCATGAAAAGAACAGACATGCAATGACACTGGTGGATCCATATGTGGTTTGTCAAGAGAACACACATGCAATGACATTCGGTGTGGTTCATGAAAAGAACAGACATGCAATGACACTGGTGGATCCTTATGTGTGGTTCATGAAAAGAACAGACATGCAATGACACTGGTGGATCCTTATGTGGTTTGTTTAGAAGAACACACATGCAATGAAACTGGGTGTGGTTCATGAAAAGAACATGCATGCAATGACACTGGTGGATCCTTATGTGGTTCATGAAAAGAACATACATGCAATGACACTGGTGGATCCTTATGTGGTTTGTTTAGAAGAACACACATGCAATGACACTAGGTGTGGTTCATGAAAAGAACACACATCCAATGACACTGGTGGATCCTTATGTGGTTTGTTTAGAGGAACAAACAAGCAATGACACCGGTGGATCCACATGTGGTTCATGAGAAGAACACACATCCAATGACACTGGGTGTGGTTCATGAAAAGAATAGACATGCAATGACACTGGCTGTGGTTCATGAAAAGAACAGACATGCAATGACATTGGGTGTGGTTCATGAAAAGAACAAACATGAAATGACACTGGTGGATCCTTATGTGGATTGTTTAGAAGAACACACATGCAATGACACTGGGTGTGGTTCATGAAAAGAACAGCCATGCAATGACACTGGTGGATCCTTATGTGTGGTTCATGAAAAGAACATACATGCAATGACACTGGTGGATCCTTATGTGGTTTGTTTAGAGGAACAGACATGCAATCACACTAGGTGGATCCATGTGTGGTTTATGGAAGTAACAGACATGCAATGAATCTAGTTGTGATTCATGAAAAGAACAGACACGCAATGACACTGGTGGATCCATGTGTGGTTTATGGGAAGAACACACATCCAATGACACTGGTGGACTCTAGCTGTGGTTCATGAAAAGAACAGACATGCAATGACACTGGTGGATCCATATGTGGTTTGTCAAGAGAACACACATGCAATGACATTGGGTGTGATTCATGAAAAGAACAGACATGCAATGACACTGGTGGATCCTTATGTGTGGTTCATGAAAAGAAAAAACATGCAATGCCACTGGTGGATCCTTATGTGGTTTGTTTAGAAGAACACACATGCACTGAAATTGGTGTGGTTCATGAAAAGAACATACATGCAATGACACTGGTGGATCCTTATGTGGTTCATGAAAAGAACATACATGCAATGACACTGGTGGATCCTTATGTGGTTTGTTTACAAGAACACACATGCAATGACACTGGGTGTGGTTCATGAAAAGAACACACATCCAATGACACTGGTGGATCCTTATGTGGTTTGTTTAGAGGAACAAACAAGCAATGACACCGGTGGATCCACATGTGGTTCATGAGAAGAACACACATCCAATGACACTGGTAGATCCTTATGTGGTTCATGAAAAGAACAGACATGCAATGACACTGGTGGATCCTTATGTGGTTTGTTTAGAAGAACACACATGCACTGACACTGGGTGTGGTTCATGAAAAGAACATACATGCAATGACACTGGTGGATCCTTAGGTGGTTTGTTTAGAATAACACACATCCAATGACACTTGTGGATCCTTATGTGGTTTGTTTAGAGGAACAGACATGCAATGACACCGGTGGATCCACGTGTGGTTCATGAGAAGAACACACATCCAATGACACTGGTAGATCCTTATGTGGTTCATGAAAAGAACTGACATGCAGTGACACCGGGTGTGGTTCATGAAAAGAACATACATGCAATGACACTACGTGTTGTTCATGAAAAGAATAGACATCCAATGACTCTAGTTGTGGTTCATGAAAAAACAGACATGCAATGACACTGGTGGATCCTTATGTGGTTCATGAAAAGAACGGACATGCAATGACACTGGTGGATCCTTATGTGTGGTTCATGCAAAGAACAGACATGCAATGACATTGGTGGATCCTTATGTGGTTTGTTTAGAGGAACAAACATGCAATGACACTGGTGGATCCATGTGTGGTTCATGAGAAGAACACACATCCAATGACACTGGTGGATCCTTATGTGGTTTGTTTAGAGGAACGGACATGCAATCACACTAGGTGGATCCATATGTGGTTTATGGAAGTAACAGACATGCAATGACTCTAGCTGTGATTCATGAAAAGAACAGACATGCAATGACACTAGTGGATCCAAGTGTGGTTCATGGGAAGAACACACATCCAATGACACTGGTGGACTCTAGCTGTGGTTCATGAAAAGAACAGACATGCAATGACACTGGTGGATCCATATGTGGTTTATCAAGAGAACACACATGCAATGACATTGGGTGTGGTTCATGAAAAGAACAAACATGCAATGACACTGGTGGATCCTTATGTGTGGTTCATGAAAAGAACAAACATGCAATGACACTGGTGGATCCTTATGTGGTTTGTTTAGAAGAACACACATGCAATGACACTGGGTGTGGTTCATGAAAAGAACACACATCCAATGACACTGGTGGATCCTTATGTGGTTTGTTTAGAGGAACAGACATGCAATGACACCGGTGGATCCACATGTGGTTCATGAGAAGAACACACATCCAATGACACTGGTAGATCCTTATGTGGTTCATGAAAAGAACTGACATGCAGTGACACCGGGTGTGGTTCATGAAAAGAACATACATGCAATGACACTACGTGTGGTTCATGAAAAGAATAGACATCCAATGACTCTAGTTGTGGTTCATGAAAAAACAGACATGCAATGACACCGGTGGATCCTTATGTGGTTCATGAAAAGAACAGACATGCAATGACAGTGGTGGATCCTTATGTGTGGTTCATGAAAAGAACAGACATGCAATGACACTGGTGGATCCTCATGTGGTTTGTTTAGAGAAACAAACATGCAATGACACTGGTGGATCCATGTGTGATTCATGAGAAGAACACACATCCAATGACACTGGTGGATCCTTATGTGGTTTGTTTAGAGGAACGGACATGCAATCACACTAGGTCGATCCATATGTGGTTTATGGAAGTAACAGACATGCAATGACTCTAGCTGTGATTCATGAAAAGAACAGACATGCAATGACACTAGTGGATCCAAGTGTGGTTCATGGGAAGAACACACATCCAATGACACTGGTGGACTCTAGCTGTGGTTCATGAAAAGAACAGACATGCAATGACACTGGTGGATCCATATGTGGTTTGTCAAGAGAACACACATGCAATGACATTGGGTGTGGTTCATGAAAAGAACAGACATGCAATGACACTGGTGGATCCTCATGTGTGGTTCATGAAAAGAACAGACATGCAATGACGCTGGTGGATCCTTATGTGGTTTGTTTAGAGGAACAGACATGCAGTAACACCGGTGGATCCACGTGTGGTTCATGAGAAGAACACACATCCAATGACACCGGTGGATCCTTATGTGGTTCATGAAAAGAATAGACACGCAGTGACACCGGGTGTGTTTCATGAAAAGAACAGACATGCAATGACACTGGGTGTGGTTCATGAAAAGAACAGACATGCAATGACACTGGTGAATCCTTATGTAGTTCATGAAAAGAACATACATGTAATGACACTGGTGGATCTTTATGTGGTTCATGAAAAGAACAAACATGCAATGACACTGGTAGATCCTTTTGTGGTTCATGAAAAGAACAGACATGCAATGACATTGGGTGTGGTTCATGAAAAGAACAGACATGCAATGACACTGGTGGATCCTTATGTGTGGTTGATGAAAAGAACAGACATCCAATGACTCTAGCTATGGTTTGTGAAAAGAACACGTATGCAATGACACTGGTGGATCCATGTGTGGTTTGTGAGAAGAACAGACATGCAATGTTTCTAGCTGTGGTTTGTAAAAAGAACGGACATGCAATGAACTCTAGTGGATCCATATGTGGTTTGTGAGAAGAACACACATACAATGACTCTAGATGTGGTTTGTGAGAAGAACACACATGCAATGACTCTAGCTGTGGTTAATAAAAAGAACAGAGATGCAATTACTCTCGTGGATCCTTGTGTGGTTTATTGAAAGAACATACATGCAATGACTCTAGTTGTGGTTTGTGAGAAGAACACACATGTAGTGACTCTAGATGTGGTTTGTGAAAAGAACACACATGCAATGAATCTAGTGGATCCATATGTGGTTTTGTGAAAAGAACATACATGCAATGACTCTAGTTGTGGTTAATGAAACGAACACACATGCAATGACACTGGTGGACATATGTGGTTTGTGAAAATAACACACCTGCAATGACTCTAGATGTGGTTTGTGAAAAGAACACACATGCAATGACTCTAGATGTGGTTTGTGAAAAGAGCACAAATGCAATGAGACTTGTGGATCAATATGGGGTTTATGTAAAGAACATACATCGAATGACTCTAGCTGTGGTTTGTGAAAACAACAGACATGCAATGACACTGATAGATCCTTATGTGGTTCATGAAAAGAACAGACATGCAGTGACACTGGGTGTGGTTCATGAAAAGAACCGACATGCAATGACATTGGTAGATCCATGTGTGGTTTATGGAAGTAACAGACATGCAATGACTCTAGTTGTGGTTAATGAAAAGAACATGCATGCAATGACACTGGGTGTGGTTCATGAAAAGAACAGACATGCAATGACATTGGTGGATCCTTATGTGGTTCATGAAAATAACAGACATGCAATGACACTGGTGGATCCTTATGTGGTTCATGAAAAGAAAAGACATGCAATGACACTAGTGGATCCTTATGTGTGGTTCATGAAAAGAACAGACATGCAATGACACTGGTGGATCCTTATGTGGTTTGTTTAGAGGGACACACATGCAATGACACTGGTGGATCCATGTGTGGTTCATGAGAAGAACACACATCCAATGACACTGGTAGATCCTTATGTGGTTCAAGAAAAGAACAGACATGCAATGACATTGGGTGTGGTTCATGAAAAGAACAGACATGCAATGACACTGGTGGATCCTTATGTGTAGTTCATGAAAAGAACAGACATGCAATGACACTGGTGCATCCTTATGTGGTTTGTTTAGAAGAACACACAGGCAATGACACTGGGTGTGGTTCATGAAAAGAACAGACATGCAATGACACTGGTGGATCCTTATGTGGTTTGTTTAGAGGACCACACATGCAATGACATTGGGTGTGGTTCATGAAAAGAACAGACATGCAATGACACTGGTGGATCCATATGTGGTTTGGCAAGAGAACACACATGCAATGACATTGGATGTGGTTCATGAAAAGAACAGACATGCAATGACACTGGTGGATCCTTATGTGTGGTTCATGAAAAGAACAGACATGCAATGACATTGGTGGATCCTTATGTGGTTTGTTTAGAAGAACTCACATGCACTGAAACTGGGTGTGGTTCATGAAAAGAACATACATGCAATGACACCGGTGGATCCTTATGTGGTTCATGAAAAGAAAACAGACATGCAATGACACTGGTGGATCCTTATGTGGTTCATGAAAAGAAAAGACATGCAATGACACTGGTGGATCCTTATGTGTGGTTCATGAAAAGAATAGACATGCAATGACACTGGTGGATCCTTATGTGGTTTGTTTAGAGGGACACCTATGCAATGACACTGGTGGATCTATGTGTGGTTCATGAGAAGAACACACATCCAATGACACTGGTGGATCCTTATGTGGTTTGTTTAGAGGAACAGACATGCAATCACACTAGGTGGATCGATATGTAGTTTATGGAAGTAACAGACATGCAATGACTCTAGATGTGACTCATGAAAAGAACAGACATGCAATGACACTGGTGTATCCATGTGTGGTTCATGGGATGAACCGACATGCAATGACACTGGTGGATCCTTATGTGTTTTTTTAGAAGAACACACATGCAATGACACGGGGTGTGGTTCATGAAAAGAACAGACAGGCAATGACACTGGTGGATCCTTATGTGGTTCGTTTAGAACAACACACATGCAATGACACCAGTGGATCCACGTGTGGTTCATGAGAAGAACACACATCCAATGACACTGGTAGATCCTTATGTGATTCATGAAAAGAACAGACAAGTTGTGATCCATGTGTGTTTCATGAAAAGAACAGACATGCAATGACACTGGGTGTGGTTCATGAAAAGAACAGACATGCAATGACACTAGTGGATCCTTATGTGGTTCATGAAAAGAACAAACATGCAATGACACTGGTGGATCCTTATCTGGTTCATGAAAAGGACAAACATGCAATGACACTGGCTGTGGTTCATGAAAAGAACAGACATGCAATGACATTGGGTGTGGTTCATGAAAAGAACAAACATGAAATGACACTGGTGGATCCTTATGTGGATTGTTTAGAAGAACACACATCCAATGACACTGGGTGTGGTTCATGAAAAGAACAGACATGCAATGACACTAGTGGATCCTAATGTGGTTTGTTTAGAGGAACAAACATGCAATGACACCGGTGGATCCATGTGTAGTTCATGAGAAGAACACACATCCAATGACACTGGTGGATCCTTATGTGGTTCATGAAAACAACACACATGCAATGACATTGGGTGTGGTTCATGAAAAGAATAGACATGCAATGACACTGGTGGATCCTTATGTGTTGTTCATGAAAATAATAGACAGGCAATGACACTGGTGGATCCTTATGTGGTTTGTTTAGAAGAACACACATGCAATGACACTAGGTGTGGTTCATGAAAAGAACAGACATGCAATGACACTGGTGGATCCTTATGTGGTTTGTGTAGAGGAACATACATGCAATGACACCGGTGGATCCACGTGTGGTTCATGAAAAGAACACACATCCAATGACACTGGTATATCCTTATGTGGTTCATGAAAAGAACAGACATGCAGTGACACTGGGTGTGGTTCATGAAAAGAACAGACATGCAATGACATCGGAGGATCCATGTGTGGTTTATGGAAGTAACAGACATGCAATGACCATAGCTGTGGTTAATGAAAATAACACGCATGCAATGACACTGGGTGTGGTTCATGAAAAGAACAGACATGCAATGACACTGGTGGATCCTTATGTGGTTCATGAAAATAACAGACATGCAATGACACTGGTGGATCCTTATGTGGTCCATGAAAAGAATAGACATGCAATGACACTGGTGGATCCTTATGTGTGGTTCATGAAAAGAACAGACATTCAATGACACTGGTGGATCCTTATGTGGTTTGTTTAGAGGAACACACATGCAATGACACTGGTGGAACCATGTGTGGTTCATGAGAAGAACACACATCCAATAACACTGGTGGATCCTTATGTGGTCTATTTAGAGGAACAGGCATGCAATCACACTAGGTGGATCCATATGTGGTTTATGGAAGTAACAGACATGAAATGACTCTAGCTATGATTCATGAAAAGAACAGACATGCAATGACACTGGTCGATCCATGTGTGGTTCATGGGATGAACCGGCAGGCAATGACACTGGTGGATCCTTATGTGTTTTTTTTAGAAGAACACACATGCAATGACACTGGGTGTGGTTCATTAAAAGAACAGCAGGCAATGACACTGGTGGATCCTTATGTGGTTTGTTTAGAAGAACACACATGCAATGACACCAGTGGATCCACGTGTGGTTCATGAGAAGAACACACATCCAATGACACTGGTAGATCCTTATGTGGTTCATGAAAAAAGAACAGACATGCTGTGATCCATGTGTGTTTCATGAAAAGAACAAACATGCAATGACACTAGGTGTGGTTCATTAAAAGAACAGACATGCAATGACACTGGTGGATCCTTATGTTGTCCATGCAAAGAACAAACATGCAATGACACTGGTGGATCCTTATCTGGTTCATGAAAAGAACAGACATGCAATGACACTGGGTGTGGTTCATGAAAAGAACAGACATGCAATGACATTGGGTGTGGTTCATGAATAGACATGCAATGACACTGGTGGGTCCTTATGTGGATTGTTTAGAAGAACACACATGCAATAACACTGGGTGTGGTTCATGAAAAGAACATACATGCAATAACACTAGTGGATTCTTATGTGGTTTGTTTAGAGGAACAGATATGCAATGACACCGGTGGATCCATGTGTGGTTCATGAGAAGAACACACATCCAATGACACTGGTGGATCCTTATGTGGTTCATGAAAAGAACAGACATGTAGTGACACCGGGTGTGTTTCATGAAAAGAACAGACATGCAATGACACTAGGTGTGGTTCATGAAAAGAACAGACATGCAATGACACTGGTGGATCCTTATGTTGTTCATGAAAAGAACAAACATGCAATGACACTAGTGGATCCTTATGTGGTTCAGGAAAAGAATAGACATGCAATTACACTGGTAGATCCTTATGTGGTTCATGAAAAGAACAGACATGCAATGACATTGGGTGTGGTTCATGAAAAGAACAGACATGCAATGACATTGGTGGATCCTTATGTGTGGTTCATGAAAAGAACAGACATGCAATGACACTGGTGCATCCTTATGTGGTTTGTTTAGAAGAACACTCATGCAATGACACTGGGTGTGGTTCATGAAAAGAACAGACATGCAATGACATTGGTGGATCCTTATGTGGTTTGTTTAGAGGACCACACATGCAATGACATTGGGTGTGGTTCATGAAAAGAACAGACATGCAATGACACTGGTGGATCCATATGTGGTTTGTCAAGAGAACACACATGCAATGACATTGGGTGTGGCTCATGAAAAGAACAGACATGCAATTACACTGGTGGATCCTTATGTGTGGTTCATGAAAAGAACAGACATGCAATGACACTGGTGGATCCTTATGTGGTTTGTTTAGAGGAACAGACATGCAATGACACCGGTGGATCCACGTGTGGTTCATGAGAAGAACACACATCCAATGACACTGGGTGGATCCTTATGTGGTTCATGAAAAGAACTGACATGCAGTGACACTTGGTGGTGGTTGATGAAAAGAACACACATGCAATGACATCGGTGGATCCATGTGTGGTTTATGGAAGTAACAGACATGCAATGACTCTAGCTGTGGTTAATGAAAAGAACACGCATGCAATGACACTGGTTGTGGTTCATGAAAAGAACAGACAGGCAATGACACTCGTGGATCCTTATGTGGTTTGTTTAGAAGAAGACACATGCAATGACACTGGCTGTGGTTCATGAAAAGAACAGACACGCAATGACACTGGTGGATCCTTATGTGGTTTGTTTAGAAGAACACACATGCAATGACACTGGGTGTGGTTCATGAAAAGAACAGACAGGCAATGACACTGGTGGATCCTTATGTGGTTTGTTTAGAAGAACACACATGCAATGACACCAGTGGATCCACGTGGGGTTCATGAGAAGAACACACATCCAATGACACTGGTAGATCCATATGTGGTTCATGAAAAAAGAACAGACATGCTGTTATCCATGTGTGTTTCATGAAAAGAACAGACATGCAATGACACTAGGTGTGGTTCATTAAAAGAACAGACATGCAATGACACTGGTGGATCCTTATGTTGTTCATGAAAAGAACAGACATGCAATGACACTGGTGGATCCTTATCTGGTTCATGAAAAGGACAGACATGCAATGACACTGGGTGTGGTTCATGAAAAGAACAGACATGCAATGACATTGGGTGTGGTTCATGAAAAGAACAGACATGCAATGGCACTGGTGGATCCTTATGTGGATTGTTTAGAAGAACACACATGCAATAACACTGGGTGTGGTTCATGAAAAGAACAGAATGCAATGACACTAGTGGATCCTTATGTGGTTTTTTTAGACGAATAGACATGCAATGACACCGGTGGATCCATGTGTGGTTCATGAGAAGAACACACATCCAATGACACTGGTGGATCCTTATGTGGTTCATGAAAAGAACAGACATGCAGTGACACCGGGTGTGTTTCATGAAAAGAACAGACATGCAATGACACTGGGTGTGGTTCATGAAAAGAACAGACATGCAATCACACTGGTGGATCCTTATGTTGTTCATGAAAAGAACAAACATGCAATGACACTAGTGGATCCTTATGTGGTTCATGAAAAGAATAGACACGCAATTACACTGGTAGATCCTTATGTAGTTCATGAAAAGAACAAACATGCAATGACATTGGGTGTGGTTCATGAAAAGAACAGACATGCAATGACACTGGTGGATCCTTATGTGTGGTTCATGAAAAGAACAGACATGCAATGACACTGGTGCATCCTTATGTGGTTTGTTTAGAAGAACACTCATGCAATGACACTGGGTATGGTTCATGAAAAGAACAGACATGCAATGACACTGGTGGATCCTTATGTGGTTTGTTTAGAGGACCACACATGCAATGACATTGGGTGTGGTTCATGAAAAGAACAGACATGCAATGACACTGGTGGATCCATCTGTGGTTTGTCAAGAGAACACACATGCAATGACATTGGGTGTGGCTCATGAAAAGAACAGACATGCAATTACACTGGTGGATCCTTATGTGTGGTTCATGAAAAGAACAGACATGCAATGACACTGGTGGATCCTTATGTGGTTTGTTTAGAGGAACAGACATGCAATGACACCGGTGGATCCACGTGTGGTTCATGAGAAGAACACACATCCAATGACACTGGGTGGATCCTTATGTGGTTCATGAAAAGAACTGACATGCAGTGACACTTGGTGGTGGTTGATGAAAAGAACACACATGCAATGACATCGGTGGATCCATGTGTGGTTTATGGAAGTAACAGACATGCAATGACTCTAGCTGTGGTTAATGAAAAGAACACGCATGCAATGACACTGGTTGTGGTTCATGAAAAGAACAGACAGGCAATGACACTCGTGGATCCTTATGTGGTTTGTTTAGAAGAACACACATGCAATGACACTGGTGTGGTTCATGAAAAGAACAGACACGCAATGACACTGGTTGATCCTTATGTGGTTTGTTTAGAAGAACACACATGCAATGACATTGGGTGTGGTTCATGAAAAGAACAGACAGGCAATGACACTGGTGGATCCTTATGTGCTTTGTTTAGAAGAACACACATGCAATGACACCAGTGGATCCACGTGTGGTTCATGAGAAGAACACACATCCAATGACACTGGTAGATCCTTATGTGGTTCATGAAAAAAGAACAGACATGCTGTGATCCATGTGTGTTTCATGAAAAGAACAGACATGCAATGACACTAGGTGTGGTTCATTAAAAGAACAGACATGCAATGACACTGGTGGATCCTTATGTTGTTCATGAAAAGAACAGACATGCAATGACACTGGTGGATCATTATCTGGTTCATGAAAAGGACAGACATGCAATGACACTGGGTGTGGTTCATGAAAAGAACAGACATGCAATGACATTGGGTGTGGTTAATGAAAAGAACAGACATGCAATGGCACTGGTGGATCCTTATGTGGATTGTTTAGAAGAACACACATGCAATAACACTGGGTGTGGTTCATGAAAAGAACAGAATGCAATGACACTAGTGGATCCTTATGTGGTTTGTTTAGAGGAACAGACATGCAATGACACTGGTGGATCCTTATGTGTGGTTCATCAAAATAACAGACATGCAATGACCCTAGTGGATCCTTATGTGGTTTGTTTAGAAGAACACACATGCAATGACACCAGTGGATCCACGTGTGGTTCATGAGAAGAACACACATCCAATGACACTGGTAGATCCTTATGTGGTTCATGAAAAAAGAACAGACATGCTGTGATCCATGTGTGTTTCATGTAAAGAACAGACATGCAATGACACTAGGTGTGGTTCATTAAAAGAACAGACATGCAATGACACTGGTGGATCCTTATGTTGTTCATGAAAAGAACAGGCATGCAATGACACTGGTGGATCCTTATCTGGTTCATGAAAAGGACAGACATGCAATGACACTGGGTGTGGTTCATGAAAAGAACAGACATGCAATGACATTGGGTGTGGTTCATGAAAAGAACAGACATGCAATGGCACTGGTGGATCCTTATGTGGATTGTTTAGAAGAACACACATGCAATAACACTGGGTGTGGTTCATGAATAGAACAGAATGCAATGACACCGGTGGATCCATGTGTGGTTCATGAGAAGAACACACATCCAATGACACTGGTGGATCCATGTGTGGTTCATGAGAAGAACACACATCCAATGACACTGGTGGATCCTTATGTGGTTCATGAAAAGAACAGACATGCAGTGACACCGGGTGTGGTTTGTTTAGAGGAACAGACATGCAATGACACCGGTGGATCCATGTGTGGTTCATGAGAAGAACACACATCCAATGACACTGGTGGATCCATGTGTGGTTCATGATAAGAACACACATCCAATGACACTGGTGGATCCTTATGTGGTTCATGAAAAGAACAGACATGCAGTGACACCGGGTGTGTTTCATGAAAAGAACAGACATGCAATGACACTGGGTGTGGTTCATGAAAAGAACAGACATGCAATGACACTGGTGGATCCTTATGTTGTTCATGAAAAGAACAAACATGCAATGACACTAGTGGATCCTTATGTGGTTCATGAAGAGAATAGACATGCAATTACACTGGTAGATCCTTATGTGGTTCATGAAAAGAACAGACATGCAATGACTTTGGGTGTGGTTCATGAAAAGAACAGACATGCAATGACTTTGGGTGTGGTTCATGAAAAGAACAGACATGCAATGACACTGGTGGATGCTTATGTGTGGTTCATGAAAAGAACAGACATGCAATGACACTGGTGCATCCTTGTGTGGTTTGTTTAGAAGAACACACATGCAATGACACTGGGTGTGGTTCATGAAAAGAACAGACATGCAATGACACTGGTGGATCCTTATGTGGTTTGTTTAGAGGACCACACATGCAATGACATTGGGTGTGGTTCATGAAAAGAACAGACATGCAATGACACTGGTGGATCCATATGTGGTTTGTCAAGAGAACACACATGCAATGACATTGGGTGTGGCTCATGAAAAGAACAGACATGCAATGACACTGGTGGATCCTTATGTGTGGTTCATGAAAAGAACAGACATGCAATGACACTAGTGGATCCTTGTGTGGTTTGTTTAGAGGAACAGACATGCAATGACACCGGTGGATCCACGTGTGGTTCATGAGAAGAACACACATCCAATGACACTGGGTGGATCCTTATGTGGTTCATGAAAAGAACTGACATGCAGTGACACTTGGTGGTGGTTGATGAAAAGAACAGACATGCAATGACATCGGTGGATCCATGTGTGGTTTATGGAAGTAACAGACATGCAATGACTAGCTGTGGTTAATGAAAAGAACACGCATGCAATGACACTGGTTGTGGTTCATGAAAAGAACAGACAGGCAATGACACTCGTGGATCCTTATGTGGTTTGTTTAGAAGAACACACATGCAATGACACTGGGTGTGGTTCATAAAAAGAACAGACACGCAATGACACTGGTGGATCCATATGTGGTTTGTCAAGAGAACACACATGTAATGACATTGGGTGTGGCTCATGAAAAGAACAGACATGCAATTACACTGTTGGATCCTTATGTGTGGTTCATGAAAAGAACAGACATGCAATGACACTGGTGGATCCTTATGTGGTTTGTTTAGAGGAACAGACATGCAATGACACCGGTGGATCCACGTGTGGTTCATGAGAAAAACACACATCCAATGACACTGGGTGGATCCTTATGTGGTTCATGAAAAGAACTGACATGCAGTGACACTTGGTGGTGGTTGATGAAAAGAACACACATGCAATGACATCAGTGGATCCATGTGTGGTTTATGGAAGTAACAGACATGCAATGACTCTAGCTGTGGTTAATGAAAAGAACACGCATGCAATGACACTGGTTGTGGTTCATGAAAAGAACAGACAGGCAATGACACTCGTGGATCCTTATGTGGTTTGTTTAGAAGAACACACATGCAATGACACTGGCTGTGGTTCATGAAAAGAACAGACACGCAATGACACTGGTGGATCCTTATGTGGTTTGTTTGGAAGAACACACATGCAATGACACTGGGTGTGGTTCATGAAAAGAACAGACAGGCAATGACACTGGTGGATCCTTATGTGGTTTGTTTAGAAGAACACACATGCAATGACACCAGTGGATCCACGTGGGGTTCATGAGAAGAACACACATCCAATGACACTGGTAGATCCTTATGTGGTTCATGAAAAAAGAACGGACATGCTGTTATCCATGTGTGTTTCATGAAAAGAACAGACATGCAATGACACTAGGTGTGGTTCATTAAAAGAACAGACATGCAATGACACTGGTGGATCCTTATGTTGTTCATGAAAAGAACAGACATGCAATGACACTGGTGGATCCTTATCTGGTTCATGAAAAGGACAGACATTCAATGACACTAGGTGTGGTTCATGAAAAGAACAGACATGCAATGACATTGGGTGTGGTTCATGAAAAGAACAGACATGCAATGGCACTGGTGGATCCTTATGTGGATTGTTTAGAAGAACACACATGCAATAACACTGGGTGTGGTTCATGAAAAGAACAGAATGCAATGACACTAGTGGATCCTTATGTGGTTTGTTTAGAGGAACAGACATGCAATGACACCGGTGGATCCATGTGTGGTTCATGAGAAGAACACACATCCAATGACACTGGTGGATCCTTATGTGGTTCATGAAAAGAACAGACATGCAGTGACACCGGGTGTGTTTCATGAAAAGAACATACATGCAATGACACTGGGTGTGGTTCATGAAAAGAACAGACATGCAATCACACTGGTGGATCCTTATGTTGTTTATGAAAAGAACAAACATGCAATGACACTAGTGGATCCTTATGTGGTTCATGAAAAGAATAGACACGCAATTACACTGGTAGATCCTTATGTGGTTCATGAAAAGAACAAACATGCAATGACATTGGGTGTGGTTCATGAAAAGAACAGACATGCAATGACACTGGTGGATCCTTATGTGTGGTTCATGAAAAGAATAGACATGCAATGACACTGGTGCATCCTTATGTGGTTTGTTTAGAAGAACACTCATGCAATGACACTGGGTATGGTTCATGAAAAGAACAGACATGCAATGACACTGGTGGATCCTTATGTGGTTTGTTTAGAGGACCACACATGCAATGACATTGGGTGTGGTTCATGAACAGAACATACATGCAATGACACTGGTGGATCCATATGTGGTTTGTCAAGAGAACACACATGCAATGACACTGGGTGTGGCTCATGAAAAGAACAGACATGCAATTACACTGGTGGATCCTTATGTGTGGTTCATGAAAAGAACAGACATGCAATGACACTGGTGGATCCTTATGTGGTTTGTTTAGAGGAACAGACATGCAATGACACCGGTGGATCCACGTGTGGTTCATGAGAAGAACACACATCCAATGACACTGGGTGGATCCTTATGTGGTTCATGAAAAGAACTGACATGCAGTGACACTTGGTGGTCGTTGATGAAAAGAACACACATGCAATGACATCGGTGGATCCATGTGTCGTTTATGGAAGTAACAGACATGCAATGACTCTAGCTGTGGTTAATGAAAAGAACACGCATGCAATGACACTGGTTGTGGTTCATGAAAAGAACAGACAGGCAATGACACTCGTGGATCCTTATGTGGTTTGTTTAGAAGAACACACATGCAATGACACTGGGTGTGGTTCATGAAAAGAACAGACACGCAATGACACTGGTGGATCCTTATGTGGTTTGTTTAGAAGAACACACATGCAATGACACTGGGTGTGGTTCATGAAAAGAACAGACAGGCAATGACACTGGTGGATCCTTATGTGGTTTGTTTCGAAGAACACACATGCAATGACACCAGTGGATCCACGTGTGGTTCATGAGAAGAACACACATCCAATGACACTGGTAGATCCTTATGTGGTTCATGAAAAAAGAACAGACATGCTTTGATCCATGTGTGTTTCATGTAAAGAACAGACATGCAATGACACTAGGTGTGGTTCATTAAAAGAACAGACGTGCAATGACACTGGTGGATCCTTATGTTATTCATGAAAAGAACAGACATGCAATGACACTGGTGGATCCTTATCTGGTTCATGAAAAGGACAGACATGCAATGACACTGGGTGTGGTTCATGAAAAGAACAGACATGCAATGACATTGGGTGTGGTTCATGAAAAGAACAGACATGCAATGGCACTGGTGGATCCTTATGTGGATTGTTTAGAAGAACACACATGCAATAACACTGGGTGTGGTTCATGAAAAGAACAGAATGCAATGACACCGGTGGATCCATGTGTGGTTCATGAGAAGAACACACATCCAATGACACTGGTGGATCCATGTGTGGTTCATGAGAAGAACACACATCCAATGACACTGGTGGATCCTTATGTGGTTCATGAAAAGAACAGACATGCAGTGACACCAGGTGTGGTTTGTTTAGAGGAACAGACATGCAATGACACCGGTGGATCCATGTGTGGTTCATGAGAAGAACACACATCCAATGACACTGGTGGATCCATGTGTGGTTCATGAGAAGAACACACATCCAATGACACTGGTGGATCCTTATGTGGTTCATGAAAAGAACAGACATGCAGTGACACCGGGTGTGTTTCATGAAAAGAACACACATGCAATGACACTGGGTGTGGTTCATGAAAAGAACAGACATGCAATGACACTGGTGGATCCTTATGTTGTTCATGAAAAGAACAAACATGCAATGACACTAGTGGATCCTTATGTGGTTCATGAAGAGAATAGAAATGCAATTACACTTGTAGATCCTTATGTGGTTCATGAAAAGAACAGACATGCAATGACTTTGGGTGTGGTTCATGAAAAGAACAGACATGCAATGACACTGGTGGATCCTTATGTGTGGTTCATGAAAAGAACAGACATGCAATGACACTGGTGCATCCTTATGTGGTTTGTTTAGAAGAACACACATGCAATGACACTGGGTGTGGTTCATGAAAAGAACAGACATGCAATGACACTGGTGGATCCTTATGTGGTTTGTTTAGAGGACCACACATGCAATGACATTGGGTGTGGTTCATGAAAAGAACAGACATGCAATGACACTGGTGGATCCTTATGTGGTTCATGAAAAGAACAGACATGCAATGACACTGGTGGATCCTTATGTGGTTCATGAAAATAACAGACATGCAATGACACTGGTGGATCCTTATGTGGTCCATGAAAAGAATAGACATGCAATGACACTGGTGGATCCTTATGTGTGGTTCATGAAAAGAACAGACATTCAATGACACTGGTGGATCCTTATGTGGTTTGTTTAGAGGAACACACATGCAATGACACTGGTGGATCCTTATGTGTGGTTCATGAAAAGAACAGACATTCAATGACACTGGTGGATCCTTATGTGGTTTGTTTAGAGGAACACACATGCAATGACACTGGTGGATCCATGTGTGGTTCATGAGAAGAACACACATCCAATGACACTGGTGGATCCTTATGTGGTCTGTTTAGAGGAACAGGCATGCAATCACACTAGGTGGATCCATATGTGGTTTATGGAAGTAATAGACATGAAATGACTCTAGCTATGATTCATGAAAAGAACAGACATGCAATGACACTGGTCGATCCATGTGTGGTTCATGGGATGAACCGGCAGGCAATGACACTGGTGGATCCTTATGTGGTTTTTTTTAGAAGAACACACATGCAATGACACTGGGTGTGGTTCATTAAAAGAACAGACAGGCAATGACACTGGTGGATCCTTATGTGGTTTGTTTAGAAGAACACACATGCAATGACACCAGTGGATCCACGTGTGGTTCATGAGAAGAACACACATCCAATGACACTGGTAGATCCTTATGTGGTTCATGAAAAAAGAACAGACATGATGTGATCCATGTGTGTTTCATGAAAAGAACAAACATGCAATGACACTAGGTGTGGTTCATTAAAAGAACAGACATGCAATGACACTGGTGGATCCTTATGTTGTTCATGAAAAGAACAAACATGCAATGACACTGGTGGATCCTTATCTGGTTCATGAAAAGAACAGACATGCAATGACACTAGGTGTGGTTCATGAAAAGAACAGACATGCAATGACATTGGGTGTGGTTCATGAAAAGAACAGACGTGCAATGACACTGGTGGATCCTTATGTGGTTTGTTTAGAAGAACACTCATGCAATGACACTGAGTGTGGTTCATGAAAAGAACAGACATGCAATGACACTGGTGGATCCTTATGTGGTTTGTTTAGAGGACCACACATGCAATGACATTGGGTGTGGTTCATGAAAAGAACAGACATGCAATGACACTGGTGGATCCATATGTTGTTTGTCAAGAGAACACACGTGCAATGACATTGGGTGTGGCTCATGAAAAGAACAGACATGCAATTACACTGGTGGATCCTTATGTGTAGTTCATGAAAAGAACAGACATGCAATGACACTGGTGGATCCTTATGTGGTTTGTTTAGAGGAACAGACATGCAATGACACTAGTGGATCCACGTGTGGTTCATGAGAAGGACACACATCCAATGACACTGGGTGGATCCTTATGTGGTTCATGAAAAGAACTGACATGCAGTGACACTTGGTGGTGGTTGATGAAAAGAACACACATGCAATGACATCGGTGGATCCATGTGTGGTTTATGGAATTAACAGACATGCAATGACTCTAGCTGTGGTTAATGAAAAGAACACGCATGCAATGACACTGGTTGTGGTTCATGAAAAGAACAGACAGGCAATGACACCGTGGATCCTTATGTGGTTTGTTTAGAAGAACACACATGCAATGACACTGGGTGTGGTTCATGAAAAGAACAGACACGCAATGACACTGGTGGATCCTTATGTGGTTTGTTTAGAAGAACACACATGCAATGACACTGGGTGTGGTTCATGAAAAGAACAGACAGACAATGACACTGGTGGATCCTTATGTGGTTTGTTTAGAAGAACACACATGCAATGGCACCAGTGGATCCACGTGTGGTTCATGAGAAGAACACACATCCAATGACACTGGTAGATCCTTATGTGGTTCATGAAAAAACAACAGACATGCTGTGATCCATGTGTGTTTCATGTAAAGAACAGACATGCAATGACACTAGGTGTGGTTCATTAAAAGAACATACATGCAATGACACTGGTGGATCCTTATGTTGTTCATGAAAAGAACAGACATGCAATGACACTGGTGGATCCTTATCTGGTTCATGAAAAGGACAGACATGCAATGACACTGGGTGTGGTTCATGAAAAGAACAGACATGCAATGACATTGGGTGTGGTTCATGAAAAGAACAGACATGCAATGGCACTGGTGGATCCTTATGTGGATTGTTTAGAAGAACACACATGCAATAACACTGGGTGTGGTTCATGAAAAGAACAGAATGCAATGACACCGGTGGATCCATGTGTGGTTCATGAGAAGAACACACATCCAATGACACTGGTGGATCCATGTGTGGTTCATGAGAAGAACACACATCCAATGACACTGGTGGATCCTTATGTGGTTCATGAAAAGAACAGACATGCAGTGACACCGGGTGTGGTTTGTTTAGAGGAACAGACATGTAATGACACTGGTGGATCCACGTGTGGTTCATGAGAAGAACACACATCCAATGACACTGGTAGATCCTTATGTGGTTCATGAAAAAAGAACAGACATGCTGTGATCCATGTGTGTTTGATGAAAAGAACAAACATGCAATGACACTAGGTGTGGTTCATTAAAAGAACAGACATGCAATGACACTGGTGGATCCTTATGTTGTTCATGAAAAGAACAAACATGCAATGACACTGTTGGATCCTTATCTGGTTCATGAAAAGAACAGACATGCAATGACACTGGGTGTGGTTCATGAAAAGAACAGACATGCAATGACATTGGGTGTGGTTCATGAAAAGAACAGACATGCAATGACACTGGTGGATCCTTATGTGGATTGTTTAGAAGAACACACATGCAATAACACTGGGTGTGGTTCATGAAAAGAACAGACATGTAATGACACTAGTGGATCCTTATGTGGTTTGTTTAGAGGAACAGACATGCAATGACACCGGTGGATCCATGTGTGGTTCATGAGAAGAACACACATCCAATGACACTGGTGGATCCTTATGTGGTTCATGAAAAGAACAGACATGCAATGACACTGGTGCATCCTTATGTGGTTTGTTTAGAAGAACACTCATGCAATGACACTGGGTGTGGTTCATGAAAAGAATAGACATGCAATGACACTGGTGGATCCTTATGTGGTTTGTTTAGAGGACCACACATGCAATGACATTGGGTGTGGTTCATGAAAAGAACATACATGCAATGACACTGGTGGATCCATATGTGGTTTGTCAAGAGAACACACATGTAATGACATTGGGTGTGGCTCATGAAAAGAACAGACATGCAATTACACTGTTGGATGCTTATGTGTGGTTCATGAAAAGAACAGACATGCAATGACACTGGTGGATCCTTATGTGGTTTGTTTAGAGGAACAGACATGCAATGACACCGGTGGATCCACGTGTGGTTCATGAGAAAAACACACATCCAATGACACTGGGTGGATCCTTATGTGGTTCATGAAAAGAACTGACATGCAGTGACACTTGGTGGTGGTTGATGAAAAGAACACACATGCAATGACATCGGTGGATCCATGTGTGGTTTATGGAAGTAACAGACATGCAATGACTCTAGCTGTGGTTAATGAAAAGAACACGCATGCAATGACACTGGTTGTGGTTCATGAAAAGAACAGACAGGCAATGACACTCGTGGATCCTTATGTGGTTTGTTTAGAAGAACACACATGCAATGACACTGGTGTGGTTCATGAAAAGAACAGACACGCAATGACACTGGTGGATCCTTATGTGGTTTGTTTAGAAGAACACACATGCAATGACATTGGGTGTGGTTCATGAAAAGAACAGACATGCAATGACACTGGTGGATCCTTATGTGGTTTGTTTAGAGGAACAGACATGCAATGACACTAGTGGATCCACGTGTGGTTCATGAGAAGGACACACATCCAATGACACTGGGTGGATCCTTATGTGGTTCATGAAAAGAACTGACATGCAGTGACACTTGGTGGTGGTTGATGAAAAGAACACACATGCAATGACATCGGTGGATCCATGTGTGGTTTATGGAATTAACAGACATGCAATGACTCTAGCTGTGGTTAATGAAAAGAACACGCATGCAATGACACTGGTTGTGGTTCATGAAAAGAACAGACAGGCAATGACACCGTGGATCCTTATGTGGTTTGTTTAGAAGAACACACATGCAATGACACTGGGTGTGGTTCATGAAAAGAACAGACACGCAATGACACTGGTGGATCCTTATGTGGTTTGTTTAGAAGAACACACATGCAATGACACTGGGTGTGGTTCATGAAAAGAACAGACAGACAATGACACTGGTGGATCCTTATGTGGTTTGTTTAGAAGAACACACATGCAATGGCACCAGTGGATCCACGTGTGGTTCATGAGAAGAACACACATCCAATGACACTGGTAGATCCTTATGTGGTTCATGAAAAAACAACAGACATGCTGTGATCCATGTGTGTTTCATGTAAAGAACAGACATGCAATGACACTAGGTGTGGTTCATTAAAAGAACATACATGCAATGACACTGGTGGATCCTTATGTTGTTCATGAAAAGAACAGACATGCAATGACACTGGTGGATCCTTATCTGGTTCATGAAAAGGACAGACATGCAATGACACTGGGTGTGGTTCATGAAAAGAACAGACATGCAATGACATTGGGTGTGGTTCATGAAAAGAACAGACATGCAATGGCACTGGTGGATCCTTATGTGGATTGTTTAGAAGAACACACATGCAATAACACTGGGTGTGGTTCATGAAAAGAACAGAATGCAATGACACCGGTGGATCCATGTGTGGTTCATGAGAAGAACACACATCCAATGACACTGGTGGATCCATGTGTGGTTCATGAGAAGAACACACATCCAATGACACTGGTGGATCCTTATGTGGTTCATGAAAAGAACAGACATGCAGTGACACCGGGTGTGGTTTGTTTAGAGGAACAGACATGTAATGACACTGGTGGATCCACGTGTGGTTCATGAGAAGAACACACATCCAATGACACTGGTAGATCCTTATGTGGTTCATGAAAAAAGAACAGACATGCTGTGATCCATGTGTGTTTGATGAAAAGAACAAACATGCAATGACACTAGGTGTGGTTCATTAAAAGAACAGACATGCAATGACACTGGTGGATCCTTATGTTGTTCATGAAAAGAACAAACATGCAATGACACTGTTGGATCCTTATCTGGTTCATGAAAAGAACAGACATGCAATGACACTGGGTGTGGTTCATGAAAAGAACAGACATGCAATGACATTGGGTGTGGTTCATGAAAAGAACAGACATGCAATGACACTGGTGGATCCTTATGTGGATTGTTTAGAAGAACACACATGCAATAACACTGGGTGTGGTTCATGAAAAGAACAGACATGTAATGACACTAGTGGATCCTTATGTGGTTTGTTTAGAGGAACAGACATGCAATGACACCGGTGGATCCATGTGTGGTTCATGAGAAGAACACACATCCAATGACACTGGTGGATCCTTATGTGGTTCATGAAAAGAACAGACATGCAATGACACTGGTGCATCCTTATGTGGTTTGTTTAGAAGAACACTCATGCAATGACACTGGGTGTGGTTCATGAAAAGAATAGACATGCAATGACACTGGTGGATCCTTATGTGGTTTGTTTAGAGGACCACACATGCAATGACATTGGGTGTGGTTCATGAAAAGAACATACATGCAATGACACTGGTGGATCCATATGTGGTTTGTCAAGAGAACACACATGTAATGACATTGGGTGTGGCTCATGAAAAGAACAGACATGCAATTACACTGTTGGATCCTTATGTGTGGTTCATGAAAAGAACAGACATGCAATGACACTGGTGGATCCTTATGTGGTTTGTTTAGAGGAACAGACATGCAATGACACCGGTGGATCCACGTGTGGTTCATGAGAAAAACACACATCCAATGACACTGGGTGGATCCTTATGTGGTTCATGAAAAGAACTGACATGCAGTGACACTTGGTGGTGGTTGATGAAAAGAACACACATGCAATGACATCGGTGGATCCATGTGTGGTTTATGGAAGTAACAGACATGCAATGACTCTAGCTGTGGTTAATGAAAAGAACACGCATGCAATGACACTGGTTGTGGTTCATGAAAAGAACAGACAGGCAATGACACTCGTGGATCCTTATGTGGTTTGTTTAGAAGAACACACATGCAATGACACTGGTGTGGTTCATGAAAAGAACAGACACGCAATGACACTGGTGGATCCTTATGTGGTTTGTTTAGAAGAACACACATGCAATGACATTGGGTGTGGTTCATGAAAAGAACAGACAGGCAATGACACTGGTGGATCCTTATGTGCTTTGTTTAGAAGAACACACATGCAATGACACCAGTGGATCCACGTGTGGTTCATGAGAAGAACACACATCCAATGACACTGGTAGATCCTTATGTGGTTCATGAAAAAAGAACAGACATGCTGTGATCCATGTGTGTTTCATGAAAACAACATACATGCAATGACACTAGGTGTGGTTCATTAAAAGAACAGACATGCAATGACACTGGTGGATCCTTATGTTGTTCATGAAAAGAACAGACATGCAATGACACTGGTGGATCATTATCTGGTTCATGAAAAGGACAGACATGCAATGACACTGGGTGTGGTTCATGAAAAGAACAGACATGCAATGACATTGGGTGTGGTTAATGAAAAGAACAGACATGCAATGGCACTGGTGGATCCTTATGTGGATTGTTTAGAAGAACACACATGCAATAACACTGGGTGTGGTTCATGAAAAGAACAGAATGCAATGACACTAGTGGATCCTTATGTGGTTTGTTTAGAGGAACAGACATGCAATGACACTGGTGGATCCTTATGTGTGGTTCATGAAAATAACAGACATGCAATGACACTAGTGGATCCTTATGTGGTTTGTTTAGAAGAACACACATGCAATGACACCAGTGGATCCACGTGTGGTTCATGAGAAGAACACACATCCAATGACACTGGTAGATCCTTATGTGGTTCATGAAAAAAGAACAGACATGCTGTGATCCATGTGTGTTTCATGTAAAGAACAGACATGCAATGACACTAGGTGTGGTTCATTAAAAGAACAGACATGCAATGACACTGGTGGATCCTTATGTTGTTCATGAAAAGAACAGACATGCAATGACACTGGTGGATCCTTATCTGGTTCATGAAAAGGACAGACATGCAATGACACTGGGTGTGGTTCATGAAAAGAACAGACATGCAATGACATTGGGTGTGGTTAATGAAAAGAACAGACATGCAATGGCACTGGTGGATCCTTATGTGGATTGTTTAGAAGAACACACATGCAATAACACTGGGTGTGGTTCATGAAAAGAACAGAATGCAATGACACTAGTGGATCCTTATGTGGTTTGTTTAGAGGAACAGACATGCAATGACACTGGTGGATCCTTATGTGTGGTTCATGAAAATAACAGACATGCAATGACACTAGTGGATCCTTATGTGGTTTGTTTAGAAGAACACACATGCAATGACACCAGTGGATCCACGTGTGGTTCATGAGAAGAACACACATCCAATGACACTGGTAGATCCTTATGTGGTTCATGAAAAAAGAACAGACATGCTGTGATCCATGTGTGTTTCATGTAAAGAACAGACATGCAATGACACTAGGTGTGGTTCATTAAAAGAACAGACATGCAATGACACTGGTGGATCCTTATGTTGTTCATGAAAAGAACAGACATGCAATGACACTGGTGGATCCTTATCTGGTTCATGAAAAGGACAGACATGCAATGACACTGGGTGTGGTTCATGAAAAGAACAGACATGCAATGACATTGGGTGTGGTTCATGAAAAGAACAGACATGCAATGGCACTGGTGGATCCTTATGTGGATTGTTTAGAAGAACACACATGCAATAACACTGGGTGTGGTTCATGAATAGAACAGAATGCAATGACACCGGTGGATCCATGTGTGGTTCATGAGAAGAACACACATCCAATGACACTGGTGGATCCATGTGTGGTTCATGAGAAGAACACACATCCAATGACACTGGTGGATCCTTATGTGGTTCATGAAAAGAACAGACATGCAGTGACACCGGGTGTGGTTTGTTTAGAGGAACAGACATGCAATGACACCGGTGGATCCATGTGTGGTTCATGAGAAGAACACACATCCAATGACACTGGTGGATCCATGTGTGGTTCATGAGAAGAACACACATCCAATGACACTGGTGGATCCTTATGTGGTTCATGAAAAGAACAGACATGCAGTGACACCGGGTGTGTTTCATGAAAAGAACAGACATGCAATGACACTGGGTGTGGTTCATGAAAAGAACAGACATGCAATGACACTGGTGGATCCTTATGTTGTTCATGAAAAGAACAAACATGCAATGACACTAGTGGATCCTTATGTGGTTCATGAAGAGAATAGACATGCAATTACACAGGTAGATCCTTATGTGGTTCATGAAAAGAACAGACATGCAATGACTTTGGGTGTGGTTCATGAAAAGAACAGACATGCAATGACACTGGTGGATCCTTATGTGTGGTTCATGAAAAGAACAGACATGCAATGACACTGGTGCATCCTTATGTGGTTTGTTTAGAAGAACACACATGCAATGACACTGGGTGTGGTTCATGAAAAGAACAGACATGCAATGACACTGGTGGATCCTTATGTGGTTTGTTTAGAGGACCACACATGCAATGACATTGGTGTGGTTCATGAAAAGAACAGACATGCAATGACACTAGTGGATCCTTATGTGGTTCATGAAAAGAACAGACATGCAATGACACTGGTGGATCCTTATGTGGTTCATGAAAATAACAGACATGCAATGACACTGGTGGATCCTTATGTGGTCCATGAAAAGAATAGACATGCAATGACACTGGTGGATCCTTATGTGTGGTTCATGAAAAGAACAGACATTCAATGACACTGGTGGATCCTTATGTGGTTTGTTTAGAGGAACACACATGCAATGACACTGGTGGATCCATGTGTGGTTCATGAGAAGAACACACATCCAATGACACTGGTGGATCCTTATGTGGTCTGTTTAGAGGAACAGGCATGCAATCACACTAGGTGGATCCATATGTGGTTTATGGAAGTAACAGACATGAAATGACTCTAGCTATGATTCATGAAAAGAACAGACATGCAATGACACTGGTCGATCCATGTGTGGTTCATGGGATGAACCGGCAGGCAATGACACTGGTGGATCCTTATGTGGTTTTTTTAGAAGAACACACATGCAATGACACTGGGTGTGGTTCATTAAAAGAACAGACAGGCAATGACACTGGTGGATCCTTATGTGGTTTGTTTAGAAGAACACACATGTAATGACACCAGTGGATCCACGTGTGGTTCATGAGAAGAACACACATCCAATGACACTGGTAGATCCTTATGTGGTTCATGAAAAAAGAACAGACATGCTGTGATCCATGTGTGTTTCATGAAAAGAACAAACATGCAATGACACTAGGTGTGGTTCATTAAAAGAACAGACATGCAATGACACTGGTGGATCCTTATGTTGTTCATGAAAAGAACAAACATGCAATGACACTGGTGGATCCTTATCTGGTTCATGAAAAGAACAGACATGCAATGACACTGGGTGTGGTTCATGAAAAGAACAGACATGCAATGACATTGGGTGTGGTTCATGAAAAGAACAGACATGCAATGACACTGGTGGATCCTTATGTGGATTGTTTAGAAGAACACACATGCAATAACACTGGGTGTGGTTCATGAAAAGAACAGACATGTAATGACAGTAGTGGATCCTTATGTGGTTTGTTTAGAGGAACAGACATGCAATGACACCGGTGGATCCATGTGTGGTTCATGAGAAGAACACACATCCAATGACACTGGTGGATCCTTATGTGGTTCATGAAAAGAACAGACATGTAGTGACACCGGGTGTGTTTCATGAAAAGAACAGACATGCAATGACACTGGGTGTGGTTCATGAAAAGAACAGATATGCAATGACACTGGTGGATCCTTATGTTGTTCATGAAAAGAACAAACATGCAATGACACTAGTGGATCCTTATGTGGTTCAGGAAAATAATAGACATGCAATTACACTGGTAGATCCTTATGTGGTTCATGAAAAGAACAGACATGCAATGACATTGGGTGTGGTTCATGAAAAGAACAGACATGCAATGACACTGGTGCATCCTTATGTGGTTTGTTTAGAAGAACACTCATGCAATGACACTGGGTGTGGTTCATGAAAAGAATAGACATGCAATGACACTGGTGGATCCTTATGTGGTTTGTTTAGAGGACCACACATGCAATGACATTGGGTGTGGTTCATGAAAAGAACATACATGCAATGACACTGGTGGATCCATATGTGGTTTGTCAAGAGAACACACATGTAATGACATTGGGTGTGGCTCATGAAAAGAACAGACATGCAATTACACTGTTGGATCCTTATGTGTGGTTCATGAAAAGAACAGACATGCAATGACACTGGTGAATCCTTATGTGGTTTGTTTAGAGGAACAGACATGCAATGACACCGGTGGATCCACGTGTGGTTCATGAGAAGAACACACATCCAATGACACTGGGTGGATCCTTATGTGGTTCATGAAAAGAACTGACATGCAGTGACACTTGGTGGTGGTTGATGAAAAGAACACACATGCAATGACATCGGTGGATCCATGTGTGGTTTATGGAAGTAACAGACATGCAATGACTCTAGCTGTGGTTAATGAAAAGAACACGCATGCAATGACACTGGTTGTGGTTCATGAAAAGAACAGACAGGCAATGACACTCGTGGATCCTTATGTGGTTTGTTTAGAAGAACACACATGCAATGACACTGGTGTGGTTCATGAAAAGAACAGACACGCAATGACACTGGTGGATCCTTATGTGGTTTGTTTAGAAGAACACACATGCAATGACATTGGGTGTGGTTCATGAAAAGAACAGACAGGCAATGACACTGGTGGATCCTTATGTGCTTTGTTTAGAAGAACACACATGCAATGACACCAGTGGATCCACGTGTGGTTCATGAGAAGAACACACATCCAATGACACTGGTAGATCCTTATGTGGTTCATGAAAAAAGAACAGACATGCTGTGATCCATGTGTGTTTCATGAAAAGAACAGACATGCAATGACACTAGGTGTGGTTCATTAAAAGAACAGACATGCAATGACACTGGTGGATCCTTATGTTGTTCATGAAAAGAACAGACATGCAATGACACTGGTGGATCATTATCTGGTTCATGAAAAGGACAGACATGCAATGACACTGGGTGTGGTTCATGAAAAGAACAGACATGCAATGACATTGGGTGTGGTTAATGAAAAGAACAGACATGCAATGGCACTGGTGGATCCTTATGTGGATTGTTTAGAAGAACACACATGCAATAACACTGGGTGTGGTTCATGAAAAGAACAGAATGCAATGACACTAGTGGATCCTTATGTGGTTTGTTTAGAGGAACAGACATGCAATGACACTGGTGGATCCTTATGTGTGGTTCATGAAAATAACAGACATGCAATGACACTAGTGGATCCTTATGTGGTTTGTTTAGAAGAACACACATGCAATGACACCAGTGGATCCACGTGTGGTTCATGAGAAGAACACACATCCAATGACACTGGTAGATCCTTATGTGGTTCATGAAAAAAGAACAGACATGCTGTGATCCATGTGTGTTTCATGTAAAGAACAGACATGCAATGACACTAGGTGTGGTTCATTAAAAGAACAGACATGCAATGACACTGGTGGATCCTTATGTTGTTCATGAAAAGAACAGACATGCAATGACACTGGTGGATCCTTATCTGGTTCATGAAAAGGACAGACATGCAATGACACTGGGTGTGGTTCATGAAAAGAACAGACATGCAATGACATTGGGTGTGGTTCATGAAAAGAACAGACATGCAATGGCACTGGTGGATCCTTATGTGGATTGTTTAGAAGAACACACATGCAATAACACTGGGTGTGGTTCATGAATAGAACAGAATGCAATGACACCGGTGGATCCATGTGTGGTTCATGAGAAGAACACACATCCAATGACACTGGTGGATCCATGTGTGGTTCATGAGAAGAACACACATCCAATGACACTGGTGGATCCTTATGTGGTTCATGAAAAGAACAGACATGCAGTGACACCGGGTGTGGTTTGTTTAGAGGAACAGACATGCAATGACACCGGTGGATCCATGTGTGGTTCATGAGAAGAACACACATCCAATGACACTCGTGGATCCATGTGTGGTTCATGAGAAGAACACACATCCAATGACACTGGTGGATCCTTATGTGGTTCATGAAAAGAACAGACATGCAGTGACACCGGGTGTGTTTCATGAAAAGAACAGACATGCAATGACACTGGGTGTGGTTCATGAAAAGAACAGACATGCAATGACACTGGTGGATCCTTATGTTGTTCATGAAAAGAACAAACATGCAATGACACTAGTGGATCCTTATGTGGTTCATGAAGAGAATAGACATGCAATTACACAGGTAGATCCTTATGTGGTTCATGAAAAGAACAGACATGCAATGACTTTGGGTGTGGTTCATGAAAAGAACAGACATGCAATGACACTGGTGGATCCTTATGTGTGGTTCATGAAAAGAACAGACATGCAATGACACTGGTGCATCCTTATGTGGTTTGTTTAGAAGAACACACATGCAATGACACTGGGTGTGGTTCATGAAAAGAACAGACATGCAATGACACTGGTGGATCCTTATGTGGTTTGTTTAGAGGACCACACATGCAATGACATTGGTGTGGTTCATGAAAAGAACAGACATGCAATGACACTAGTGGATCCTTATGTGGTTCATGAAAAGAACAGACATGCAATGACACTGGTGGATCCTTATGTGGTTCATGAAAATAACAGACATGCAATGACACTGGTGGATCCTTATGTGGTCCATGAAAAGAATAGACATGCAATGACACTGGTGGATCCTTATGTGTGGTTCATGAAAAGAACAGACATTCAATGACACTGGTGGATCCTTATGTGGTTTGTTTAGAGGAACACACATGCAATGACACTGGTGGATCCATGTGTGGTTCATGAGAAGAACACACATCCAATGACACTGGTGGATCCTTATGTGGTCTGTTTAGAGGAACAGGCATGCAATCACACTAGGTGGATCCATATGTGGTTTATGGAAGTAACAGACATGAAATGACTCTAGCTATGATTCATGAAAAGAACAGACATGCAATGACACTGGTCGATCCATGTGTGGTTCATGGGATGAACCGGCAGGCAATGACACTGGTGGATCCTTATGTGGTTTTTTTAGAAGAACACACATGCAATGACACTGGGTGTGGTTCATTAAAAGAACAGACAGGCAATGACACTGGTGGATCCTTATGTGGTTTGTTTAGAAGAACACACATGTAATGACACCAGTGGATCCACGTGTGGTTCATGAGAAGAACACACATCCAATGACACTGGTAGATCCTTATGTGGTTCATGAAAAAAGAACAGACATGCTGTGATCCATGTGTGTTTCATGAAAAGAACAAACATGCAATGACACTAGGTGTGGTTCATTAAAAGAACAGACATGCAATGACACTGGTGGATCCTTATGTTGTTCATGAAAAGAACAAACATGCAATGACACTGGTGGATCCTTATCTGGTTCATGAAAAGAACAGACATGCAATGACACTGGGTGTGGTTCATGAAAAGAACAGACATGCAATGACATTGGGTGTGGTTCATGAAAAGAACAGACATGCAATGACACTGGTGGATCCTTATGTGGATTGTTTAGAAGAACACACATGCAATAACACTGGGTGTGGTTCATGAAAAGAACAGACATGTAATGACAGTAGTGGATCCTTATGTGGTTTGTTTAGAGGAACAGACATGCAATGACACCGGTGGATCCATGTGTGGTTCATGAGAAGAACACACATCCAATGACACTGGTGGATCCTTATGTGGTTCATGAAAAGAACAGACATGTAGTGACACCGGGTGTGTTTCATGAAAAGAACAGACATGCAATGACACTGGGTGTGGTTCATGAAAAGAACAGATATGCAATGACACTGGTGGATCCTTATGTTGTTCATGAAAAGAACAAACATGCAATGACACTAGTGGATCCTTATGTGGTTCAGGAAAATAATAGACATGCAATTACACTGGTAGATCCTTATGTGGTTCATGAAAAGAACAGACATGCAATGACATTGGGTGTGGTTCATGAAAAGAACAGACATGCAATGACACTGGTGCATCCTTATGTGGTTTGTTTAGAAGAACACTCATGCAATGACACTGGGTGTGGTTCATGAAAAGAATAGACATGCAATGACACTGGTGGATCATTATGTGGTTTGTTTAGAGGACCACACATGCAATGACATTGGGTGTGGTTCATGAAAAGAACATACATGCAATGACACTGGTGGATCCATATGTGGTTTGTCAAGAGAACACACATGTAATGACATTGGGTGTGGCTCATGAAAAGAACAGACATGCAATTACACTGTTGGATCCTTATGTGTGGTTCATGAAAAGAACAGACATGCAATGACACTGGTGGATCCTTATGTGGTTTGTTTAGAGGAACAGACATGCAATGACACCGGTGGATCCACGTGTGGTTCATGAGAAGAACACACATCCAATGACACTGGGTGGATCCTTATGTGGTTCATGAAAAGAACTGACATGCAGTGACACTTGGTGGTGGTTGATGAAAAGAACACACATGCAATGACATCGGTGGATCCATGTGTGGTTTATGGAAGTAACAGACATGCAATGACTCTAGCTGTGGTTAATGAAAAGAACACGCATGCAATGACACTGGTTGTGGTTCATGAAAAGAACAGACAGGCAATGACACTCGTGGATCCTTATGTGGTTTGTTTAGAAGAACACACATGCAATGACACTGGTGTGGTTCATGAAAAGAACAGACACGCAATGACACTGGTGGATCCTTATGTGGTTTGTTTAGAAGAACACACATGCAATGACATTGGGTGTGGTTCATGAAAAGAACAGACAGGCAATGACACTGGTGGATCCTTATGTGCTTTGTTTAGAAGAACACACATGCAATGACACCAGTGGATCCACGTGTGGTTCATGAGAAGAACACACATCCAATGACACTGGTAGATCCTTATGTGGTTCATGAAAAAAGAACAGACATGCTGTGATCCATGTGTGTTTCATGAAAAGAACAGACATGCAATGACACTAGGTGTGGTTCATTAAAAGAACAGACATGCAATGACACTGGTGGATCCTTATGTTGTTCATGAAAAGAACAGACATGCAATGACACTGGTGGATCATTATCTGGTTCATGAAAAGGACAGACATGCAATGACACTGGGTGTGGTTCATGAAAAGAACAGACATGCAATGACATTGGGTGTGGTTAATGAAAAGAACAGACATGCAATGGCACTGGTGGATCCTTATGTGGATTGTTTAGAAGAACACACATGCAATAACACTGGGTGTGGTTCATGAAAAGAACAGAATGCAATGACACTAGTGGATCCTTATGTGGTTTGTTTAGAGGAACAGACATGCAATGACACTGGTGGATCCTTATGTGTGGTTCATCAAAATAACAGACATGCAATGACCCTAGTGGATCCTTATGTGGTTTGTTTAGAAGAACACACATGCAATGACACCAGTGGATCCACGTGTGGTTCATGAGAAGAACACACATCCAATGACACTAGTAGATCCTTATGTGGTTCATGAAAAAAGAACAGACATGCTGTGATCCATGTGTGTTTCATGTAAAGAACAGACATGCAATGACACTAGGTGTGGTTCATTAAAAGAACAGACATGCAATGACACTGGTGGATCCTTATGTTGTTCATGAAAAGAACAGGCATGCAATGACACTGGTGGATCCTTATCTGGTTCATGAAAAGGACAGACATGCAATGACACTGGGTGTGGTTCATGAAAAGAACAGACATGCAATGACATTGGGTGTGGTTCATGAAAAGAACAGACATGCAATGGCACTGGTGGATCCTTATGTGGATTGTTTAGAAGAACACACATGCAATAACACTGGGTGTGGTTCATGAATAGAACAGAATGCAATGACACCGGTGGATCCATGTGTGGTTCATGAGAAGAACACACATCCAATGACACTGGTGGATCCATGTGTGGTTCATGAGAAGAACACACATCCAATGACACTGGTGGATCCTTATGTGGTTCATGAAAAGAACAGACATGCAGTGACACCGGGTGTGGTTTGTTTAGAGGAACAGACATGCAATGACACCGGTGGATCCATGTTTGGTTCATGAGAAGAACACACATCCAATGACACTGGTGGATCCATGTGTGGTTCATGATAAGAACACACATCCAATGACACTGGTGGATCCTTATGTGGTTCATGAAAAGAACAGACATGCAGTGACACCGGGTGTGTTTCATGAAAAGAACAGACATGCAATGACACTGGGTGTGGTTCATGAAAAGAACAGACATGCAATGACACTGGTGGATCCTTATGTTGTTCATGAAAAGAACAAACATGCAATGACACTAGTGGATCCTTATGTGGTTCATGAAGAGAATAGACATGCAATTACACTGGTAGATCCTTATGTGGTTCATGAAAAGAACAGACATGCAATGACTTTGGGTGTGGTTCATGAAAAGAACAGACATGCAATGACTTTGGGTGTGGTTCATGAAAAGAACAGACATGCAATGACACTGGTGGATGCTTATGTGTGGTTCATGAAAAGAACAGACATGCAATGACACTGGTGCATCCTTGTGTGGTTTGTTTAGAAGAACACACATGCAATGACACTGGGTGTGGTTCATGAAAAGAACAGACATGCAATGACACTGGTGGATCCTTATGTGGTTTGTTTAGAGGACCACACATGCAATGACATTGGGTGTGGTTCATGAAAAGAACAGACATGCAATGACACTGGTGGATCCATATGTGGTTTGTCAAGAGAACACACATGCAATGACATTGGGTGTGGCTCATGAAAAGAACAGACATGCAATGACACTGGTGGATCCTTATGTGTGGTTCATGAAAAGAACAGACATGCAATGACACTAGTGGATCCTTGTGTGGTTTGTTTAGAGGAACAGACATGCAATGACACCGGTGGATCCACGTGTGGTTCATGAGAAGAACACACATCCAATGACACTGGGTGGATCCTTATGTGGTTCATGAAAAGAACTGACATGCAGTGACACTTGGTGGTGGTTGATGAAAAGAACAGACATGCAATGACATCGGTGGATCCATGTGTGGTTTATGGAAGTAACAGACATGCAATGACTAGCTGTGGTTAATGAAAAGAACACGCATGCAATGACACTGGTTGTGGTTCATGAAAAGAACAGACAGGCAATGACACTCGTGGATCCTTATGTGGTTTGTTTAGAAGAACACACATGCAATGACACTGGGTGTGGTTCATAAAAAGAACAGACACGCAATGACACTGGTGCATCCTTATTTGGTTTGTTTAGAGGAACAGACATGCAATGACACCGGTGGATCCAGGTGTGGTTCATGAGAAGAACACACATCCAATGACACTGGTATATCCTTATGTGGTTCATGAAAAGAACAGACATGCAGTGACACTGGGTGTGGTTCATGAAAAGAATAGACATGCAGTGACACTGGGTGTGGTTCATGAAAAGAACAGGCATGCAATGACATCGGTGGATCCATGTGTGGTTGATGGAAGTAATAGACATGCAATGACTCTAGCTGTGGTTAATGAAAAGAACACACATGCAATGACACTAGGTGTGGTTCATGAAAAGAACAGACATGCAATGACACTGGTGGATCCTTATGTGGTTCATGAAAAGAACAGACATGCAATGACACTGGTGGATCCTTATGTAGTTCATGAAAAGAACATACATGCAATGACACTTTTGGATCCTTATGTGTGGTTCATGAAAAGAACAGACATGCAATGACAATGGTGGATCCTTATGTGGTTTGTTTAGAAGAACACACATGCAATGACACTGGTGGATCCATGTGTGGTTCATGAGAAGAACACACATCCAATGACACTGGTAGATCCTTATGTGGTTTGTTTAGAGGAACAGACATGCAATCACACTAGGTGGATCCATATGTGGTTTATGGAAGTAACAGACATGCAATGACTCTAGATGTGACTCATGAAAAGAACAGACATGCAATGACATTGGTGGATCCATGTGTGGTTCATGGGAAGAACAGACAGGCAATGACACTGGTGGATCCTTGTGTGGTTTGTTTAGTAGAACACACATGCAATGGCACTGGGTGTGGTTCATGAAAAGAACAGACATGCAATGACACTGGTGGGTCCTTATATGGTTTGTTTAGAGGAACAGACATGCAATGACACCAGTGGATCCACGTGTGGTTCATGAGAAGAACACACATCCAATGACACTGGTAGATCCTTATGTTGTTCATGAAAAGAACAGACCTGCAGTAATCCATATGTGTTTCATGAAAAGAACAGACATGCAATGACACTGGTTGTGGTTCATGAAAAGAACATACATGCAATGACACTGGTGGATCCTTATGTGTGGTTCATGAAAAGAACAGACATGCAATGACACTGGTGGATCCTTATGTGGTTTGTTTAGAGGAATAAACATGCAATGACACTGGTGGATCCATGTGTGGTTCATGAGAAGAACACACATCCAATGACACTGGTGGATCCTTATGTGGTTTATTTAGAGGAAAATACATGCAATCACACTAGGTGATCCATATGTGGTTTATGGAAGTAACAGACATGCAATGACTAGCTGTGATTCAGGAAAAGAACAGACATGCAATGACACTGGTGGATCCATGTGTGGTTCATGGGAAGAACACACATCCAATGACACTGGTGGACTCTAGCTGTGGTTCATGAAAAGAACAAACATGCAATGACACTGGTGGATCCATATGTGGTTTGTCAGGAGAACACACATGCAATGACATTGGATGTGGTTCATGAAAAGAACAGACATGCAATGACACTGGTGGATCCTTATGTGTGGTTCATGAAAAGAACAGACATGCAATGACACTGGTGGATCCTTATGTGGTTTGTTTAGAAGAACACACATGCAATGACACTAGGTGTGGTTCATGAAAAGAATATACAAGCAATGACACTAGTGGATCCTTATGTGGTTTGTTTAGAAGAACACACACGCAATGACACTGGTGGATCCTTATGTGGTTTGTTTAGAGGAACAGAGATGCAATGACACCGGTGGATCCACGTGTGGTTCATGAGAAGAACACACATCCAATGACACTGGTAGATCCTTATGTGGTTCATGAAAAGAACTAACATGCAATGACACTGGTGGATCCTTATGTGGTTTGTTTAGAAGAACACACATGCAATGACACTGGTGGATCCATGTGTGGTTTATGAGAAGAACACACATCCAATGAACTCTAGTGGGTCTATATTGGCATAATTTGATTTATTCCACGGTGTATTTCATTGTACAAGACACTTTCCATTTTTATACTACTCAGTTTTGCCCTTGGTTTTATGTGGTACTATTTAGTTTTGCCCCTCCTCTCTATCTTTCATAGAAGTCCAAACCTGTGCTCACCCTGTCTGCTACTCCCTGATTGATTGTCACAGTTGTCACGCGGATCGTGCGCACCAACCGTTGATTCTGTGCGATCCAACGATGATCGTTGCACACGTCGTGCCCTTCACAGTACAGCGTGAGACTGCACGGACGTCTCCCTCTGCGAGACTTCTATAGGAAGGAACACGATGCCGTCCATGGAAAAAGTCGTCGAGCGGTCATGTCAAGTTTAATCAAGTCTGAAAATCCTACTACTGCTACTACAACTCATGCATAGGGCAACGGGGTCATCGAGTGCACGGTTGTCGACGGGACGCTGCAATTTATTGCCACTTGATTTTAATCAGACATATCCCATTTTTACACAGCGCTCTCAATCTCACTTCCAACTGGGCCCTACCTCTAGTAAATTCCATGAGTCAAGGGCCCCCCTCGAGTAGATCTAACGTTGCTAGAAATTAGTTCCGCGCCACTTGCATGCAGTGGAATCAAGGTCTGCCATGAGCGTGTTTTCAATGCAGCTCTAAAGTGGAGACCGTGGCTGTTTCAAAAAAAAGGGAACCAGCAGATCATGGTAGCCCCCTGCCCACCACACGTGTGCACTCGAGGACTACGAACGGTCCGGTGTTTATAACCCCCCTCGACCTTCTTCTTCCATGATCTCGTGTCATTTCCTCCCAGTCTGTCTAGTCCCAAGACCCCAATCTACACCTGCCGCGCACGCTGAAGCTCCCTTGTTTGCACTACCTCCTTCCCTTGGTGCGCCATGAAGCGTAGGAGACGATCCGGAGGTGAAGCGAGTTGAAGGTGCAGCAGCAGATGGATCGGTCGTCGCCAAGCAGGCGAGGCGTCTTCTCAGGGCACGAACGCCGCTCGTCGCCGTGCCGTCGAGGGTGCAAACTCATCCGTCCAGCCAGTAGTCGTCGCCGCCGAGCAGCAGGTGGTAACCGTCACCGCCAAGCAGCAGTTGGTAGCCGTCGCCGCCGAGCAGCAGGTGGTAGCCATCGCCACCGAGTAGCTTGTAGTAGTCATCGCCACCGAGCAGCAGGTGGCCGACAATGTCGTGGTCGACAACGTCGTGGTGCCAGCGATAGATCTGGATGGGGGGCAGGTGGCAGGCAGAGGCAATCCGGTGATCTACATCGACGACCCCATCGTCGTTCAAGAAATCTTCGACGCAATCGCGGAGAATGATGAGTTCGAGGAGGAGGTCCCTGATGAGGAGTCCGAGGTACTACATTGCTAGCATCTCTAGTCGCAGCCGCATTTTTCACTATTCATACATAGGATTTGCTCAATCATGTACAGATTCTTTTGCTCTTGAATTAGGGTAGTTTATATATGATTCGATCGGTTGATTGATGCATCTGCCATCTAGTCACAAAACCCCAATCTGTCTAGTCACAAAATCCCAATCTGCTCATCTGCCATCTAGTTGAGTTTGCTAGTTGAGTGTTGATTTCGATACACAGCAGGCCTATAACATTACATTTCTATTCCTTACTGAGCCCAATGATTCAATTTTTCCCCAAAATAGTGCAAGGCATCTGATGGTCTCGTTTTCTTAGGGATGGTTAGTGGCCCTGAGGCAGCAATGCACATAAACAATATAGGTTGTGCTATTGGTATTTTGGTTCTCCAACTCCATCGCTGAAAAAAATGAGGCCCTAATTTTTTTTCTCATATGGAACCTAAATATATAATATTTATATTGTTTCTGATCTATGAATGCGTTGTATGATGCATTTGTACATCCCTGAATATTGTTTTGTACGATTACATTTCAATTTCTTATTGTGGAAATGATTCAAGTTTGCCCCAAAGAGAGGCAGACACATTGGTGTCAAATTTTTACAGGGATGAGTGAGCGAACCTGGGGCCATGTACAAGATCAATATAAGCTATGCAATTGTTACTTGGTTCGCTTACGCCATCTCTGTAGAAACTTATGAGGCTGCAATCTTTATTCTACATTCATAGAACTATGATATTTGAATTATCTATTCCATGCATTCATAGTGTATAAGAATTACATTTTAGTTTTTCACCGAGGCCGATGATTGAAATTTGCCCCAAAAGAGTTCAAGGGGAGACACGTATGATGGTGTCGTGTTTTAGGGATGGGTTGGTGGACCTGAGGCAGCAATGCACACAAACAATATAGGTTGTGTTGTTGGTACTTTGGTTCCCCAACTCCATCTCTGAAACAAATTATGAGGCCCTAGATTTATTCTCATATGGAACTACATATATGATCCTTGAATTGTTTCTGATCTTTTAATGATTGGTATGATGCATATGTATATGAATGGTTTTGATCATAACTATTTTTAACATGTATTAATTGTTTGGTTTTTTATTTATAATTACAATATTTGGGCTTGTTTTTGTACCTGACTATGTATATCCTTGAATAATGTTTCGTACGATTACATTTCAATTTCTTATTGTGGCCAATGATTCAAATTTGCCCCAAAAGACAGGCAGACACATTGGTGTCAGATTTTTTCAGGGACGAGTTAGTGAATCTGGGGTGATGTACAAGAACAATATAGGTTGTGCAATTGTTACTTGGTTCACTTACACCGTCCCTGTAGAAACTTATGAGGCCTTAATCTTTATTCTACATTCATAGAACTATGATATTCGAATTACCTATTCCATGCATTCAGTGTATAAGAATTACATTTTAGTTTGTCACCGAGGCCGATGATTGAAATTTGCCCCAAAAGAGTTCAAGGGGAGACACGTATGACGGTGTCGTGTTTTAGGGATGGGTTGGTGAACCTGAGGCAACAATGCACACAAACAATATAGGTTGTGATGTTGGTACTTTGGTTCGCCAACTCCATCTCTGAAACAAATTATGAGGCCCTAGATTTATTCTCATATGGAACTACATATATGATCCTTGAATTGTTTCTGATCTTTTAATGATTGGTATTATGCATATGTATATGAATGGTTTTGATCATAAGTATTTTTAACATGCACCTGAAGATTAATTGTTTGGTTATTTATTTATAATTATAATATTTAGGCTTGTTTTTGTACCTGACTATGTATATCCTTGAATAATATTTTGTATGATTACATTTCAATTTCTTATTGTGGCCAATGATTCAAATTTGCCCCAAAAGAGAGGCAGGCACATTGGTGTCAGATTTTTTCAGGGACGAGTTAGTGAACCTAGGGAGATGTACAACAACAATATAGGCTGTACAATTGTTACTTGGTTCACTCACGCCGTCCCTGAATAAACTTATGAGGCCGCAATCTTTATTCTACATTCATAGAACTATGATATTCAAATTATCTGTTTCATGCATTCATAGTGTATAAGAATTACATTTTAGTTTGTCACCGAGGCCGATGATTGAAATTATCTCCAAAAGAGTTCAAGGGGAGACACGTATGATGGTGTCGTGTTTTAGGGATGGGTTGGTGAACCTGAGGCAGCAATGCACACAAACAATGTAGGTTGTGTTGTTGGTACTTTGGTTCGCCAACTCCATCTCTGAAACAAATTATGACGCCCTAGATTTATTCTCATATGGAACTACATATATGATCCTTGAATTGTTTCTGATCTTTTAATGATTGGTATGATGCATATGTATATGAATGGTTTTGATCATAAGTATTTTTAACATGCACCTGAAGATTAATTGTTTGGTTTTTTATTTATAATTACAATACTGAGGCTTGTTTCTGTACCTGACTATGTATATCCCTGAATAATGTTTTGTACGATTATATTTCAATTTCTTATTGTGGCCAATGATTCAAATTTGTCCCAAAAGAGAGGTAGACACATTGGTGTCAGATTTTTTCAGGGATGAGTTAGTGAACCTGTGGCGATGTACAACAACATTACAGGTTGTGCAATTGTTACTTGGTTCGCTGACTCCATCCTTGAAGAAACTTATGAGGCCGCAATCTTTATCCTACATTCACTCAGATGCAATTATTTGTCATTGTGTTGAGATGAAATGATATATGAACCGATCAAACTATTGCTGAGATGCTTTATCTTTGATATCCACGGATATATTGTCTTACATATACATGTTGTCAATTCTTGAGTTGTAATACAATTCAATCATATGTATGAGTTCTAAGTTATGTTCTTAAAAATCAATAGGAGGATGATGATGAAGTGGACGATAGCAAGGTATCTAGGGACAACACGAGCCGCTACGTGCTGAGGCGGTTACGGTGTGGGCTAATCCGTTTCCACCGTAGGGGGAGACTATTTTGCCCGTTCTGTGACAGAGCAATCAACGTGGACCTCAATAGCATGATCCAGCACGCGGAGGGCGTTGGAAGAGGCGGAGGCAGATGCCATAGGCTGATTACCTTGGCGCGGCACGCAGCCTACGGCAAATTCCTCCGGGAGTATGTCAGGACTGGCCTGTATCCCATCGACTAGGCTGTCGCTGCCTCCTGCTGATAAACCCCTGCCCTGCTAGGCGTGTCCGTGTCCCGGCCTCCTGCTACAACCCCTGCTTTTATTTTGTTCTAGTTAATTATTACCTGTGTGTGGCATGTAAGACAATATATCCGTGGTGTCTCTGGTGAACCTTCTATATTAATCTACTCCTTTATATGGAGTGCCTTAAAGTTTCTAGTGTTAAGTTATATTTACTGATCATGCTCATGCATACTACAAAATATTTCTAGTTCTCGATTATATTATAATTGTCAAGAAATACATCAACAAGTTAAATTGGTCAAAATTTTGTATTGAAGTAACTAAATGTATCAGACACATAATAAACTAGAAACTAAAATCTAGTTCAAACACATAATGTATCACCACCACTTGTTGTCGTCCTTGACTTGCTTCCCTTCAGCCGTTTGATGTCGCCACCTTCCCAAGATCCCTGCTCGTCCTGAAACGGCTTTCTATCCTCCTCGTGCTTCTTCTCCTGGGCTAGGTTGCAACCAGGGCATAACTCTCTCACGAAAAACCCCGCCTTAACCATCCCATCTTTCATTGTAATGAGCTTACGGTACAACTCGTACGCCATGTAGGCGTCTCTGGCTGCATACTCGAGGCGCACCTGGCTCATCGGCTTCCACTCCTAGTAGTCGTGATCGAGTTGCTTCAATTTCTTCAGTTTTTCATAGGATTTATCGATGATTTCCACTGCCAGATCACCCATGCCATCCTTCGCTGGGTATGATTTGATCTTGTACAGATTTTGGATGTCGATGTGGTGCCCCTCTGGGATTTTTATCAACGCACGAGAAAGCATAATTGTGTCATTTGCGATATCCACGCTAGTGAAAGTTATCCCTTTCCTACACAAGAACTCGACCAGAGCCGGACAACGCATCTCAGTTGGTTTACTCCTGCACTTAGATGGTTCTAGGGATGTAAGGGAACAAGGGATGCAAAAGTGGTGATCTCAAATTTAAATTTCACATACCTGCAGAAGTGGTAAACGAGGACCTCCTCATGTATGGCGATTTGCACGACAGCGATCTCTTGTGGAGGATTTTTTTGCTTATTTGCACGGGTGTACTCCAAGTCTAGCCCCACAAACTTGTGCTTCTCTTTCTCAAGCAATTTCTCAAACCTGGCGAGAGTTGTCTCCACAGTCACTTCATCATTTGTGTACACCACTGTCCAAGTCGTGGTGCCATGGGCAGGGACCAAGTGGGTCTCTATTGTGCGTTTCCCATCGTCCATGCCTGCAAGAAAATGGGTGAAAGGAAATTCCTGCAAGGAACTGCCTGCGAGAGGAAGAAGAAGGTGAACCGACGGTTCCAGAACAAAGGAAGAAGAAGCGCCCGGGAAAAACTGTAGAGGAAGGACTGAGGAAGAGGAATGACTGCAGAAGAAATGTGGTAACTGCAACTTTCGGTTCGAGAACTCACCGTGGTTACGTGGAGATCGTGGCAGTGCTGCCGGTTCAACAAGTGGGGCCAGTTCCTGCGAGAATATGAAATTAGATGTGCATTTTTCTATGCGAGAAATTGAGATAAGTCATTTATATTTTGTCTTTCATAATTAAACACAATGAAGTTGGTACAACCCAAGAGATTTGAACAAAAGAGATTTGCTAGTTCAACATACAACAACACTTACAGGCCCAACATGGTAGAACTTGGAGAGCCCCAGAACTTGAGCTACTACAGAGACCTCGGCAGAGGTGGCAGAATTGGTGTGGGTGCAACCACGGCGACGACGAGCTCAGATTCTAGAGGAGGAAAACAGAACCGAGCATGGTCGACATGGTGATAGATCTCACCGGGAACCAATTCTCGTCCCCGACCGTGCCATGGGTGCGTCCATGGTGAGGGCGAGCTCCGACTCGGGATGGGGAGGAGAGTGGGGCCGAGCAGCTTCGTCACTTCCCAGCTCTGCGCCATGGCCGCGACCACAGATTGCCGCTCCGGGGAAGAAGACGCGTAATGGATGCAGGCGCCAACGCTGCAAGCCTACAAGGAGGAGAGCTGGGCCAAGCAGGTTCGTCCACGTCCCAGCTCCACGCCATGGCTGCGACACCCCACAGATTGCCTCTCCGGGGAAGAAGAAGACACGTAGTGGATGCAGGCGCCAACGCTGCAAGCCTAATTGACACCTAAGCGATGGGAGCGACAAGAGCGACATGACGGCGAGAACTGACAGGGGGGCCCAACTTGACGGCCGTTAGCCCGATTTTTTATTGAAACGTAAAGTTGAATTCGTGCCAAAAATACCCTCTGAGTATTTGGCACACCAACTGTAGTCATCGTGGATGATTTCAGGGAACTTGGGTACCGTGTTGCCTGGACACCCCAACTTTCGGGCCGTAAAATGATATTCTCCACCTCTCCTCCTTCTCCTTCTCCTTCTTCCTTCTCCTTCTCCTCCTCCTCCTTCTCCTTCTCCTTCTCCTCCACCTCTCCTCCTTCTCCTCCATCTCTCCTCCACATCTCCTTCTTCTCCCCTTCTCCTCCTCCGCCTCCACTTTCCTCCTCCTCCTCCACCTCCGGTGGCATTCTCCTCCTCTTCTACGGTGACCTTCTCCCTCTCCGGTGACCTCCCCCAGCAACCTCCTCCTCCTCCGGCGATCACTTCGGCCATGGCCTCCACAACCACACCGACCACCTCCTCCACCTCCGACGACCACCTTCGGCGGCCTCATCCTCCTCCACCATCTCCGGCGACCCCCATGGCCATGGCCTCCCGCACAAGCCTGCGGTGGTAGGTTGTGGCCATGGAAACGGCCTCCGATGAGCTCCGACGAAATTCCGGCCAGATCCAGATCTGGCCACCTTTTTTTGAAATTCAAAAATAATATCCGAGGCGCATTCGGATCAATATGCGCCTCGCATATGCAGAATATAGGAGGCGCATTTGGATCAATATGCGCCTCGCATATGCAGAATACTAGAGGCGCATTCGGATAAATATGCGCCTCGCATAAAAAATACTAGAGGCGCGACGCTAGAGGCACATATGATATGCGCCTCGCATAGCATTTTTGGTGCACCTTGCATAGCGTTTTCCCTAGTAGTGTTTGTCGATGCTGGAGATGACAATGACTCGGTGCTAGACGTAATCGGAAGAAACACCGACTTATTGAGATCCTCTGAGGACTCCATAACGTCGGCAGAACTCTGAAAATTTTCTGCAGAAATTGAAGAGGAGTTGAACTCCAAGGTCGTGGAACAAGGAGAAGCTATGGATCAAAGCCCCCGCAATAGCATGGATGAAGGTTCTGGAGAAAACTCTCCCGAACCACGTGATGATATGGATATTGGAGATAATCCCGACGTCCAGATGTTTGAAAGTACTAATAGAAGCTTGACTCCAGGAATCGGACACAAAGCCATCTTTGTTACCGGTGCTACAAAGAAGACAAAGAAGAAGAAGACACCGGCTAAAGATCCTCCAGCTGATGAGGTAATCACTGAGGAATACAAAGAGGATTCAGATGGAGCTCTGATTCCCGACGAACCAAAAAGCACTCCGTTGGATGAATACGTGGTTACCCTTGGTGCCCGTAAGATTCGCGGAGATGCACTTACCATACCTATCCTGATGGCCATAGATCTTACACAGGCGGAGTTGGAGGACAGGGCCCAAGCCCTAGAAGCGCATCGCCAAGTACTCCTTGATGAAGCAACTCATATGCTCGAGGAGAAGCAGCGTATTGTAGCTGTAGGACAGCCTAGTTCCCTGCAGCATTAGAAGACCTGGCTGAAGGAGTTATGCCCTAGAGGCAAATAATAAAGTATATTATTTGATATATCTCCTGTGTGTTCATAATATGTTTTATACTGTGCTATAACTGTGTTAATACGAAACATTAATACACGTGTGGTATGTAAACAAACCATGTCTCTAGTTACCTCTAGTGAACTAGTTCATTGGTCATGAGGATGGTCTATGTTTCAAGACCATGGGCTTTTATGCCAACTGACAATGAGGTCATGTTATTAGTTGAATAACATGATAGACAAACATCCGACCGTTATATCTTCATTTGATCTAGTTACAAAGTTCACCATTGATGATAAAACACAGAGAACCTCGTAACCCGATCCTTTGACTATGAGGTAATGCAAATCACCATTCCGGAAGAAGCTTAGATGGTTATCTAGAGTCATCTCGTAACACGGTGACCAAAAGGTTCCACTCACATTTTCTGAAGGGATGCGTAGAGGAGTACATATCAAGACCAGGATTTGTCTAGTCTGTGTAATGGACAGATACATGTGGCCATCTTGGTGACATTGCATTAATAAAGCTTGCAAGCATGTGACTGTGTCACGGAATGCAATGACATGAGAACGAGAAAACAAGTTCATCAGTAACGAGATCGAACTAAGGTATGCAGATACCAAAGATCAAGTCTCGGATGAATTAGGTATCGAGTGACAAAGGGAATGGGGAACGACTATCTCACGGTTCGAGCGATTGTATTCATGAAATGCACGGGGGTCACATGGCCATCCAGGTCCCTCTGTTGATCATTGATATGAGAGTAGTCTCTATCATGTAAGAGTGTTTCCGAACCGAAGGATGTCACGCTTAAGGGTAGGGACACTTAGGGTAGATGAGGCATCATATGAGAAATAGAGAGAGACCGGAATAGTTTCGGTAACATCTGATGGAGATCGGAAAGGGGTTCGGAAGTTGTTCTGAAGTGAAGAGATAATATAATATGTATATTTGAATGTTAATTGGAGAATTAATATTAAATATATATTCTATTTTATTTTTAAAGGCACTATATTGCTAATGGACCTCACCCGAAGGGAGGCCCAAGTGGGCAAGGCGCCTAGGGAGTGGGGGCCAGCCGACCTAGGGCTAGTGGGCCGCCCCAGTGGGACCCACCTAGGGCCGGTGGCTGCCCCAAGGTGGCCGGCGGGTGTGGGGATTAGTCCCACCCCGCCTGGCCCCTGGGTGGAGCGCCCCCCCCCCCTCCCACTATATAAAGGGGTTCCCCCTCCCCCTTGGAGACACCCATTCCTCTCATTCTCTCTCTCATCTGCTGAGGACTTACCCATAATATTGGGGAGGACCTCGTGGTTGAGTTCTCCACCTTCACACTACCGTCGTGTGATCGGCGATCCGGCATCTACTTCTTCCGCTGCTCGGCTGGATTGGAGCCCGGTTGACGTCCCCTACACCGGACGTGTGACGAACTTCGGAGGCACCACACTTGGGGTGCTGCTCGTCTTCATCAATATACGCCTTCCTGCATAAGGCATGCCTCTCTCTGCAAAGGTATGAATACTGTATTCCTTCTTCGTTACTTATGTCTACATAGTATAGATCCTGGTATTAGTGTTCGAGTAGATAGAAAATTTTTGTTTTCTGCTACGGAACCCTTTATCGGCATGGCCCTGCGTTGGCTAATAAAAATCCAGAAGTTCACAAGACCCTTTTCTATGGAGACATAGCCACTGGAAAACCTTGGTTTGACCGCAAGGGAAACTGGGTGTATGGCTTGCCGGTATACAATGTTGCTGCAGCCCGTGATATCCTAGCAAATATTCCAAGCCCACATCAAGACCAACTAAGCGTGAAGCTACTCACCAAGGGCCTAGATCAACAGAAGTTCACCATGTCCGGTAGCGGAAAACTGGTCTCTAATCAGACCAATGCCGCACGGACACTAGTCGATAGCAAGATGTAAGGCCCCAACAGGAGCCGGAATGACACTACCGTTTTGACCCTTGGGAGGACAACTATTCAAGAACCAGAACTTTTGGACATCAACATAGACCCGCATAAAGCTGGAGCAACGTCGCTCCGGCAGCAGAGCGAGATGCCGTTGCAGCAATGGTCCAACAGCAACCTCCTCGGCGGCAGTCAGATAACGGCAGGGAAGACGAAGAAGTTCAATGTCGGGAGCAGGACCGGCAAAGAATGCCCCCTCCTAGACATAAAAGTCGATCGGCTGAGCCACGTCACCATGACGGCAATGACTGATGAAGGAACGACGAACACCATGCTGGATCAAGCCGACATGGTGGCCATCACCATGAAGCTCTGGCTAGAGGAAACAACCCACCGGCACAACCCTCTCCACCAAGAATCTCCCATGGAGGCCAATGAGGGAACCGAGACGGAGGCGATGGTGGACCAAACAGAAATTCGGCTCCACATCGCCGTAGCAACAGCGAACATCCGAGATGGTGCTATCTATCACCAAGTGATGCCATGCACCGGATCAACTCAAACATAGAGGAGAGGCGCTACGAGTCAGATAATATATACATGGGCCCGGTGTGCTTTGGGCCATGAATTCGACAAACAGATTTCCTAGAGGGATTTTCTATCTCAAGGCATATTCAAACCTACGACGATGTGGCTCGGCCAGACACTTGGCTCTAGGATTTCTTCCAGGCCTGCTGCATCACCAAAGGAGGAAACAACTTCGTCGCGACCCAGTATATCCCACTTATGTTGAGGAAGACGGCTCAATCATGGCTCAATGAACTCCCAGAAAACACCATCCACAACTTGTATGACATGCAAAGTGCTTTCTTTCAGAACTTCGAGGGAACATATAGGAATCCCTGCACGGTCAGAGATCTGCAACGGTGCACTCAGAAACCTGGAGAAACTTGCCGGGACTACCTCGGATGATGGATCGACACGAGGAACTCCTATGAAGAAGTAAACGACTAGACCGCGATCGAAGCTTTCATCGCGGGACTCCAAATCGGATTACTGCATCATCGCCTAAAGTACGACAAAGTTACCGACTTGAGGGAGCTGATAGAGATAGCGATCAAATACGCAGACGCTGACGATGATTTAGAGGGACTGATAAATGTGCTAGATGTGCCACAGTCAGCTAAATAGCCTAAGCAGCAGACCCAGAAACTCAAGAACACCTCGGAGGATAAACCCAATTCAGAAACGCAACAGTTAGTGGAACTTTCGGTGTAGAGGACGAGGAGGCTACGGAGGCGACCAGGGACGAGGCTGCGGAACTTCCAGAGTCCAAGGTAGAGGAGACCAGCAACCTGGCAAAACCTAATCTTGGGCCGACATCACCAATAATCCATGTGTACATCACCCAGATAGCAATGGGGGCTCTTCCCACACCAATGTTGAGTGTCGTTTCAATGACGACATCAAGAAAGACGAATCCACTGACTACAGAGCCAAGCGACGGAAAGGGGAGAAATATATTATAAAGAAAAGGAGTCCAAGGAACATTCGGACATGGAGGAGGCAGAAGTCTCGAATCCCAAGTTGGATTGGAAAAAGTATTTTCCATCTAAGGACACATTCGTCTGCTTACTCGGATCCCAACCAGCTAAGGTCAAAAAGGCAGTGATGCATGAACTCAACGCAACTGCCTAAACCACACATGCGAGAAAAGTATGCCCTGGTTGTCAATCCACTAATCGACGGCTATGGGTTCTCCAAGACACTCATGGACGGCAACAGTAGCATCAACATTATCTACGTCGAAACACTGTGCCGCATGAGGATATCGGAAACACAGCTAAATCACAGCTCCATGACTTTCCATGGAGTTGTCCCTAGAAGACAACCGAACTCTCTAGGAGAAATCACCTTGTATGTTACTTTTGGAACTCCAAGGAACTATTGAACGGAAGCACTTTCCTTCAAAGTGGTGCCATTCAAGAGCGCATACGACGCTATCTTTGGGCATCCGGCTTACTCGGATTTTATGGCTCGCCCTTGCTATATTTACAACATGATGAAAATTCTAGGTCCCAATGGCATCATCACGATTTGGGGAGACCCAAAGAAGGCACGAGAATGCAAGGACAAAAATGCCGCCTTTGCTGAAGCCGTACTACACACCGAGAGTACCAAGAGATCAAGAAGAACATTGACCCGTCCGAGATGCTAGTGATGAAGAAGGAGGTGCCAAAGACGACTCTAGAGTTCAAGGCATCAGAAGAGACAAAGACGACACCGTTGAAGGCTGATGACCCCTCCAAGGTGACTCAGATATGCGTAGGTTTAGGCCACGCATAGGAAAGCACGCTCGTCGAGTTCCTCAAAGCTAATAAAGATATCTTCGCATGGGAACGATTTGACATGACCGGAGTACCTAGGGAACTTTCCGAGCATAGCTTAAATGTATATCCTAGCGCTAAACATGTCAAATAGTCCTTACGATGGTTTATCAATGAAAAGCAAAAGAAATAGCTAAAGGAACTATCTTGGCTCAAGTTAGCCAGATTCATAGAAGAGGTCACCAACACTAAGTGGTCGGACAATCCTGTAATGTCCCTAAAAAGGACACCACTGGTTTAAGGATGTGTGTTGATTATACTGCCTTGAACAAGGCTTGTCCCAAATATCCATTCGCTCTTCCTAGAATCAATCAAGTTATCGACTCGACAACAGGCTCAGAACTCATATGCTTTCTCGACGCATATTCTGGATATCACAAAATTTAGATGAAGGAGTCAGATAAACTAAAGACTTCGTTCATGACCCCCTTCGGAACCTTCTGCTACGTAACAATGCCTTTGGGGCTAAAAAATTTAGGAGCTACGTACCAGCACACTATGCAGTGTTGCCTCCACGATTAAATCGGACGCAATGTACATGCATATGTGGATGACATAGTTGTGATGTCCAAAAAGAAGGAAACCCTTATTTCTGACTTGGAGGAAACATTCATTAATTTACGAAAATACAATATAATGCTTAACCCGAAGAAGTGTTTCTTTCGAATACCAGCCAGAAAATTGCTAGGTTTCGTTGTGTCTCAAAGAGGCATAGAGGTAAACCGAGACAAAATAAAGTCTATACACAACATTTCCATGCCAACTCGCTTGAAGGACGTACAATGGCTAGTCGGTTCGTAAGTCGGCACGTTGAAAGAGCCGCACCATTATACAAGCTCTTGAAAAATACCAAAAAGTTCATCTGGACTGATGAAACTGAAGCTGCACTTTAGGATCTGAAAGCTGTACTTTCGTCCACCCCTATCCTTGTAGCTCCAGAACCACAAGAACCGATATTTCTATACTTAGCTACGAAAAACAAAGTCGTTAGTGTCGACATGGTGGTGGAACGACCGTAAGAAAACTAGGAACACCTGGTGCAGCATTCGACTTATTATCTCAGTGAAGTCCTGACTGAATCGAAACAAAGGTATCCTCATTACCAAAAGTTGGCCTATGGACTGTTCTTCGCATCTAGAAAGCTACACATTATTTTCAAGAGCACAATATCACCATCGTGAGCATAGCTCCCATGAGAGAAATAATCAACAACAACAATGCCATAGGACACGTCGCTAAGTGTGAAATGAGCTAGCAGCTTTTGATATTGAGTAAAAACCTTGCACAGTAATCAAATCCCAGATTCTTGTCGGTTTTACCGCTGATTGGATAGAGACGGTATAAAACACAGGTCTCCCATAGTTGGAAGTTTGGACCTTACATTTTTACATGTCTAAAGCACTCAGGGGCTCAGGGCTGGTGTGGTGCTCAAGTCACCCCAAGTTAATAATTTGTTATATATGTTGTAGATTCACTTCACGGTGACAAATAACATTGCCGAATATGAAGCCCTGCTGCATGGAATTCGAATTGCAAAATACATCGGCATTCGCTGACTCATGTGTTACGGAGACTCAGATTTAGTTGCCAACAAGTATCCGATATCTGCAATGCAAATAAGCACATGGCAGCATATAGAGTTGTCATGCATGAACTAGCTAAATCATTTGAAGGGTTTGAAATTCAACACATTCCCGAACAGAAAATGAGGAAGCAGATGTTGTATCAAGAATAGGCTTTGCACGGAAAAAGGTCCCGAATGGTGCTTTTCTGGAGCACTTAAGAGTTCTCTCTATCACAGGAGTTGATGAGGAGTATCTGACCAAATCCGACTCACTTCTCATAGCAGTTCTGGCTGTAATTCCCAGCTGGAAAAAACCCTACCTTGATTTTTTGGTAGATAGAAAATTACCCGAAGACGAAGTTCTGAGCCGATAGATCGTCCGACGAGAAAAATCCTACACAGTGGTGAGTGGTGAGCTCTATAAGCGGAGTGTGTCTGGGGTCTTTCAGGCTGTGTTTCTCCAGAAGGACTGGAAATCCTAAGGGCAATGCAAGAAGGAGAATGCGGACATCACGCCGCAGCCAAATCTTTAGTGGCAAAGGCTTTTAGACACGGTTTTTTCTGGCTTACAGCTATGGCAAATGCCGAGAGGCTAGTCAAGACGTGTAAAGGTGGCCAAAAGTACGCCAAACAAGCCCATGTTCTGGCTGATCAGCTGCGAACAATTCTGATTACAAGGACATTCGTGGTCTGGGGGCTTGACATGGTAGGACCATTTAAACAGGCTCCAAATAGATATACCCATCTTCTTGTGATGGTGGATAAATTCACGAAATGGATTGAGGCAAAACCCGTCAAAAGTTTGATGGAGCAATAGCCAAAAAATCAATCGAGGACATTATAAACCAATTAAGATATCCGCACAGTATTATTCCAGATAATGGGAGTAACTTTTTAATTGGAGAACTCGTCGAATTTTGCAACGATCGAGGGATTCGACTCGATATTGCATCAGTTGCACATCCACAAGCCAATGGACAAGTCAAAAGGGCAAATGGTTTTATTCTTCAAGGCCTACAACCGAGACTCAAAGAACCACTTCATCGTGCTGCGGGGGCTTGGGCAGACAAATTGCCGTCTGTCTTATGGAGTTTATGAACTACTCCTAACATGTCAACCGGATATACACCTTTTTTCTTGGTCCACGATGCATAAGCAACACTTCCAAGTGATCTTATTCATACTTCTCCTAGAGTTGTTGTATATGTTGAAGAGGATTCTGAAGTCACTCAACAAGATGACCTTAATATGCTTGAGGAAGTTCGTGTTGTTGATGAATAGAGATCTACAGCCTATCAGCAGAAGTTACGCAAGTATCATAGTCAGAGAGTCTAAAACCGGTCTTTTAGGAAGGGCGATCTAGTTCTCCGACTAGTGCAAAAAAGAGAGAACAAACTTGCCCCTATATGGGAAGGGCCCTTTATGGTTAGTCGAGTATTGCACAATGGTTATTACTACCTAACTGACATGAGGCTAGAAAAAGAAAGACCTGTTACTAAGAAGAGAAAGAGAGCTGGAGGCAGTACAAACCCAGATGAAATAGACCATCCATAGAATATTGTTTAGCTACGTCCCTTTTATTCTTAAATTTCTTTCTTTGTAATCATAGTAATGTACATGTTCAAAGTGAAATAAAGTATTGGTCTCCTCAATATTTTTTCTGAGATGTTTTTTAAGTACCATATTATTTCCGAATAATCATGTCATAGTCGACAATCCCAGAATATTTGAATGTACTTTATGCTCATGTTTTTTAGGTTAGATTTCCAATTCTAAAAATGCTACCTTCAGGTATAAGTCTAAATTTTCTAGTCTATACTTGGTTTTTTGTCTGACTTCTGGACGTAGCTATTTTTCGAGTAGTGAATTGTTGGTACTAGAATCCGACTTTGATTCCGGGTTTAAACCGGTTTAGAAGTTGAGCTCCATTGCTCGGCAAAGTTTCCGTGTTGAAAGTTTGCCGGCTCATGAAAGGGACGAGGCAGAAAGCCAGATAAACAATAAGTATAGACAAAACAATGCTTAAGTGCTAAAAAATAAAGCATAAGTTCCTACAAGCCAGCACAGCAAAATAATATTCTAGCTATTACATCAAATTGTTTTTCAGAAAAACACATTGTTTTTCTAGCAACTCTATGATGCAGGTGAATATGAAGGATCAGCCAGCTCGCTGCAGACATCACCTACATCACCCTGGTATCTTTCCGAGACGAGTAAATCAGACTCAGTTTGTTTGTTGTCTTCGGAAGCTTCACCAATTTCTTCTCTAGGGGAGGTGGCACATCAACGAGCGCGAATAACGGATTCTCATAGCTAGTCAGCTCGGCCACACGATGAGCATCCCTGATTTCTTTGAAATTATACTGCTTGTCGTCTTCATCGACAGTCGAATAACCCTTGGTAACTTGCCATATCTCCATGCTTCCATGGTGGCTCATTACCATTGTTAGGGCCTTTTGTGTGGCTGTGCATGCATAGGACATGTTCCAATCCTTAAAAAGCTTGGGCTTATCATTCGCCTTGTCTCGTACTTCAAAGGTAGACATTGTGTTTATGCTGGAGAGCTGGATGGATTCACCGATTTCCTCCAAAGATTGGCGGAAGTCATGGATCAGGTCTCCGACAACAACAAGCTGGCTGGTACGAGACCCGGATGAAGAGGCATCAAGAATGTTGAGAGGACATGAAAATAAGAAAACAAGGTCAACAATATATCCGAGTAAACAAAGTCAGAAAACAAAAATTCATATATAGCAAACTTACCAAAGATAGCATCATCAACTTTGTTCTTCTCCTCTCGAAGACTTCGGAGTTCATTCCGAAGAGCTTCGGTGGTATCTCTTTGCTTGTCCAACTCATCTTTCAAGTTCGAGATAGCCTTGTCTTGTTTTGGTATGGTGTGGTCATCCTCCTCAGTAGCGTGATTGATGGATTCAAGAACAATGTTGATGTTGTGCTCATGGTCTACCTTGAGTTTGTCTAGCTTAGCACGCAAATCAGAATTTTCAACTTCCAAGACTTTGCAATCTTCAGCTTGTTCAATAAGCTTGCAGGACTGCTTCACAAGATCTGGATTAGTAATAAATAAAGTCCAAAAAACATTCGGTCACAACTAAAAAAGAGACTATAAAAATGAAGTCGGAAATGCTCAGCTTCTGCTTCATCTTTTGCAACTTTAATTTGCGCATTTTCAAGTCAAAGAGCTCTCATCTCTATCCGCTTGTTGAAGATATTCTTCAATAATTCATGGTTATAATCATTAACTTTCTATAAGTCATAATGGTAACCAGAGTCATAAGTCTACTAAGACTACGACTAATATTTTAACTAAGTTAAATATCAGCATGAGCCTTGGGGACTATACTAAGTTCATTCTTTCGCATCCTATAAAAGCATAAATTCGGATTCTTATCCAACTTCATGCTTTAGGCTAGAGGGTATGATATAAATGTAATAAAATGAGTCAGAATACGACTTACATAATGTTCATGAGTTAGTTTGTTGAGGCTTATGTTGACTTAAGAAGAAACCTTCTCAATGAGGGTTAAACGAACCACTAGTGGAGGTGGAATCACACCGACCTTTCACTTGTCGTCACGAAGACGAAATTGGTCAAGAAGCTCGACAAGTTTGATATCCTCTGCTTATTGCACTTCCTCCTCAGCTGTGATATTTCGACTCTCCAAGCAATGAAGAGCCAGCTTCTATATTTCTTCCACGCTCTTCCGAGTAAGGAAAAGTTTGGCAATACCCGGATTCTGCAGAAGGTTCTCGGCAAAGGTCTCAACAGAGGGATCGTTAACCTTTGTGGGTTCACCCTTATCAACTGATGATTCACTCATGGTGACATCGGTTTGCGAACCAAGGTTTGTTGGCTTTGAAGAATGAGCCAAAACATCTTCAACACGTGGAGATGAAGTATCCTCCAGTACTGATGATGGCTTCAGGGTAGGAGTCGGAGGCGGGGCAACAGGAGAAGCTAGTGTCAACTTTTGCTGGCACAAAGTCTTCCCCGGATTTCCTTTTCCCTTGCCCTTGGTGAATATTTTAGCTTTGGATGGTAATAAAGTAAGATCTTGCAATTCAGAAACAATACGAATTAAGACACAAAACCTTGTGAAGAAATTTACCTCTTTACAATGGGCACTTTCGGTGTGCCAATAGAAACGGTCGGAGTTTTGCGCTTCTATTGGGGATATACTTTTCGGGTATCCTCACAGTTCCTCACTGACCAGGGTGGCCCACTTTGGGTTAGATATTTGCTTCACGGGCGGCCCAGTCAGGAGAAGATACGGAGTCCAATCCGGCTACGGGAAGGCCCAGAAGACTTACCGACATAGGCCCATAGTGTTACTTGTAGTTCAAGATGTACTTTGTAACTGACTCTTAGTCGTAGCCGGATAGATCTCTCCTGTAAACCCTAGGCCGGATATCTATATAAGTCATCCTAGAGAGAGCCTTTAGGGCACCTATCCTCACAATAGTCTACAACCTCAACTCGCACAGGCGAAACCCTTGTAACCCATATTCCGGCTCTGCCGTATTACTGGATTGCTAGCAGGAGTAGGATCCATCCAAAGCCGGTGGATTCGAACCTGGGTAAACTTGTGTGCTCACCATCCCGAAACACCGTACGTCTCACACCCCTCTCTTCCACACGCCTCGAGGACCCCCTCATGGCGTACTTGTCATCAATCCGACAACAGTTGGCGCCCACCGTGGGGCAAGTGAGCTTCGGATCTGTGTTCCGAGCGGAATCTGCAAGAATCAGAATTGGTGAGACTATCGCCGTTGGTCGCATCCTCTACACCAGTGACGTCCCTCTCATCGTCCTAGAAGAGACTTGGATTCCGGCTAGGGAAGCCGTGACCACCTACACCATCATGTATTTCGGTGAGATCAATGTTTACATTGGTTTCGCTGAACCTGCCCCACCCACCCCAGCGGTGATGATAGAGGCAGAAGAAATTTCTAGGTCCCCTCTGTTCGCAGAGGCGGCAGAGTTTCGGATCTCAGAAACCCCTAATCCCACCCAGCCTGCACCAGTTGCGGAGATAGTGGAGAAAGCTGAACCTGAGGCAGATCTCGCGGTACATATCGGATCTGGAGTGGATCTCCCTAGTGAGTACGAATCTCAGATCGATCCACCTGCGGAGGTTGAAATCCAGGAAGAACAAGAAGATAACTCTGGTTCCGGCTCTGATGACGCCAGGATAGACAGGCCCTTCCTGAGATACACATTAAGACGCATGATGATGCAAAACTCAGGTGTAGATGCAATCCTCGAGACCATCAGGTGTTTCGATGAAGCCTACTATGAAGACCGCAGTTATCTCAGGAGGAGAACATCGCACTTTGTCGGATATGTGGGATCCGGATCTAGCTCTGTCGATGCTGGAGAAAACACTGACTCAGTTTTGGAGGCGATCGGAACAAACACCGACTTACCCGCATCCTCGGATGACTCGATGACGTCGGCAGATTTCTGAAAGTTCTCCATGGAGTATGAAGAGGAGTATAACTCCAAAGCTGCAGAGGAAGGAGAAGCCATGGATGAAGGATCTGGGGAAAACTCTCCCAAAACGCAGGATGACATGGATATCGGAGATAATCCCGAGGTCCAGAAGTCCGAAAGTACCGATCAGAGCTTGACTCCGGGAAGCAGACCCAAAGCCGTCTTTGTTACCGGCGCTGCCAAGAAGGCAAAGAATAAGAACAAAAAGAACAAGACCCCAACAAAAGAGGCAATCGCTGCACTGAATCCGAAGAATCCTTCCTGGCAAGAGTCGAAGGATCGCAGGGAAGAAGATAAAGAGACACGTCGGGAGGAGGACCGACAAAGAATGCCACCTCCTAGACATGCAAGCCATCCGGCTGACGGGCGAAGGAACAACGGACACCGTGCCGAGTCAAACCAGTAGGGGGATCGTAATAATGAAGAGCCTCCCCGGAACCGGAATAATGACGCTCCGAACGGAGGCCAACAAACAGTCGGAAACAATCCAGCTGCTCCACCCTCTCCACCAAGTAGCCATCACCACGGTTCCCAAGGAGGCGAAGGAGGCGTTGTGGTGGAGGAGGTGGTGGCAGAAGCCGAAGTCCGGCTCCAAGGCACCACATCCATGAATAACAAAAGGTTCATGAATAACACTGCTTTAAAAGACGCTTGTTTGTTTCACATAAAGAAAACATAGCATAGTAGTATTCAGCTTGTCCCTCATAGAGTAGCAAATATAAATGCATAGGACACCTTCAAAGTTCATAAGAGTGACTAGATACAAATAGTTTAAAACGAGCAATATCAAGTTATGCATCAATCAACTAGTCTTGGGACAATGCACATAGAACTAAGAATGGCCACTATGCTCTCAAAGTAGGTGCATAAAGATAGAAGGTGGAGACTCAATATAATGGTGGAAGAAAGGCCTTTATAGAAGGAAGCAGGGATTCAAGTCTCATAAAGAGCTTCCAAAAATTATGGTACTTATAGCTTTCAGCTCTCATTGCCCCTATCATAAGCATCTTGAAGTGATTAAGGTTAAAGTGAACAAACTATGGTGTACATGCTTGACGAAGTATAAGTTAGAAATCTCATGTCCCTTGAATACGAGGGCCGCTCCTCATGCTACTCAAGTTTAGTCACCGGTAAGTTCTTGTCATCGTAAGTACATGTGTATCATAGCGAACCGCCAACGGGGTACCCCTTGCCCAATCATACGGAAGAATCCCCATATCAAAATGACAAGGCAAGTAGACAACAAGCATCTTAGCAATCTTCTTATTTACCATGGGAATATGGTGCTTTTTTCTCTCTTTCCTCTTTTCATAATCTCTTTTTTTTCTTTTTCTCTTTTTTCAATATAGGACTCTTTTTTTATAAGAAGAATGCTTCATAGACAACTCATTATGGTTACGCTGCAGGTTTCCACCATGTCAGCATGGATTAGACCAGCGGCCCAGGCGTTTCTCTAACACATATATAGAACTCCATGGACTTACAAGCTCCCCTTTCATTTCACGCCGACGACATCCATAGACAAAAGAGCATGTATCAACTAGGTACAAAGTACCAGTGCAATGTTGAAAGCGTTCCCCATGACAGCATGGTTCTGCTAATCCCCAACAAATAAGTGCAAGCATATACAACATAGACGACACAATGGTTCAAGTTTATTAAGGGCAAGAAAAGTAAAGTGTGCCATCAAGTTCGTGAGAGCTTTAATCACTAGTTTTCTCATAACAAGTTTAATTTGGAAGGTAAACAAAAACATGAATATACTTGGAATAGCTTAAGCTAGTAGGTAGGTATGGTGGACTCTTTGGAATAACTTGGTTTAGGGAGTTGGATGCATGAGTGGAACTTATACTTGGTTGCGGAGGCTAGCAAAAGTCTGGGAGCGACAAATTAAGAGAGCAATAATGGCCAAAATCATGCAGAGGGACAAAACATCATTGATCAAAGCATAAAGTGATACTACAAGTTGAAAACTAAAGGATCATAAAGGCTTATGGTGACTTGGGATAGTCATAACATGGTGTGAGCATGCGCCAAGTCAACCCAAATAACGCATCAAAGGAGAATACCACAATACTATGCTTTAATATGCTAAAACAACGCATCATTCATCCAAGGCACATTAAGCAATCTAAGTTGTTTATAACAAGTCATGCTACAACAAATAATACTAAGCATAAAGCCAATACAATATCAAGCATGGCATGACAAAGCATAGGCCACAGTCAAAAACAAACTATCTTTAACACTTAAGCATGAACTTTCCTACTCTTTTCCAATCCAAACCAAACTATTTGAAAACCAATGTATGAAAGAGGGGGTCCAACCAATTTATTCAGCAAACTAAGCAAACAAAGCAAACGGAAAACCAAAACAAAAATGAAAAAGAAGACGCTCCAAGAACAACACAACTGTGCGTGAAACAATAAAAATGAAGCGTTTGGAAGAAACCTGGGATTTTTATTGATGAAGAAGGGGATGCCTTGGACATCCCCAAGATTTGATGCTTGTACTTTTTGGAATTTCTTGGGGTGACACGCGTGGCATCCCCAAGCTTGAGCTTTAGTCCATCCTTCATCTCATTACTCATTCCTTCCATACACCTGAAATTTTTCCTTCATACAAAACTTCACACAATCTTTATTAGCAACATTAGTGCACTCAAGATAATAGGTCTTTAAGGTTCAGTTCTAACACCAATTAAACTTCCATTAAAACACTAGCTACTGTAGTACTTCCCTCAAAAACCTGAATTCCCCAAAAGAACTCAAAAAGGATCCAACAAGAAACAAATGCAGAAAAATGGCAGAAATCTGTCAAAACAGACCAGCAGGTAAAGACGAATTTTTTCGAAGACCTTATGTTGCTCAAATAAAAAAGTGTTGAACTAGAGAAAGTTAGATAACAATCTAGGGCAGAAGAACAAAAATTCACGCCTCAAAAAGATGTTCAGAAATTTTACACTAATTTTTACGGCAAAGCACAGAAATCTGTTTTGGGGCAGCAACTTTCCCAATCATTACTTCTCTCTCATTAGAGGTTAATCTTGGCACAAAAAGCAAATAAAAAGGATAAGGAGCGGTTATTAACTTCTAAGACTCATCTAAAACTTTTGGGTTATCTCCCAATAAGTACTTTTCTTTAACGCCTTTAAGTTAGGCATAAGAAGCAAAAAGAATCAAGTGTTCTCAAATGAAGAAGCATTAAGAGCAAATTTTGTTTTCATAGGAGAGGCAAAAGAAATCTTCTCTCTCTTCTTATGGAAGTGTTATATACCTTTATTGAGTGGGAGTTGATATTTAATGGTGCCTTCTTTCATATCAATAATGGTGCCTTCTTTCATATCAATAATGGCACCAACAGTTCTAAGAAAAGGTCTTCCCAAAGTAATAGGACAAGAAGCATTGCATTCAACATCCAAAACCTAGAAATCAACGGGGACATAGGCATTCTAACCATAATAAGAACATCATTAAGACTCCCCATGAGTTTCTTTTTAGCATTATCATCAAGTGGCACATTCAAATAACAATCTTCAAGTGGTGGCAAATCAAGCATATCATAAATCCTTCTAGGCCTAGTAGAAACACTACTATCAAGATCACATAAAGCTTTGAAATCAAAATCATTCTCTTTCATATTAATGATGGGTTCCCAACCATCTTCTTGTTTTATAGGAATAGAAGCTTTATGTTTCATCTTTTCTTCTTTAATCTTTATGAGAGCATCAGTAATGTGGTTTGTAAAGGCCATGTTCATAGCACTAGCATTAGGACTTTTAGCAAGCTTTTGTATGAACTTAATAACTTCAGAGATATTACAACCATCAAGATCAAAATCATAATTATCATCTAAAGTAGTAGAGCTATTACTAGCCTCAACACTAGTGGTAGTGATAGTAGAAACACTAATGTTTCTAGCAATTTCATCTTCTCTTTCCCACTTAGCATGTAATTCAGCTAATAGTCTAACATTTTCATCAATTCTTACTTGTATGGCATTAGTAGCTACAAAAGGATTATCAATAGTTTCAGGTTTAGTAGCCATTTTATTCAAAGAAGATTGTGCTTCAGCCAAAGATGCTATATTTCTTTTAGCATTAGAGAGTTTTTCCTCAATAGTTTTATTGAAACCAGTTTGTTTACTAATAAAGTCTTTAAGCATAACTTCAAGTTCAGAGGGAGCACTCCTATTATTGTTGTAAGAATTTCCATAAGCATTACCATTGTTGGGAGGATATGGCTTCTAATTGTTGTTACCAAAATTATTCCTGTGGGCATTGTTGCTAAAATTGTTATTTCTTATAAAGTTCACATCAACTTGCTCTTCTTTAGCAACCAAAGAGGCTAAGGGAACATTATTTGGATCAATATGGGCTTTCCCATTAACAAGCATAGACATAATAACATCAATCTTATCACTCAAGGAGGAGGTTTCCTCAACAGAATTTACCTTCTTACCTTGTGGAGCTCTTTCAGTATGCCATTCGGAATAGTTAACCATCATATTATCCAGAAGCTTAGTTGCAGCACCCAAAGTAATGGTCATAAAGGTACCTCCAGTAGCAGAGTCCAATAGGTTCCTTGAAGAATAGTTTAATCCTGCATAAAAGGTTTGGATGATCATCCAAGTAGTCAGTCCATGAGTGGGACAATTCTTTACCAAAGATTTCATTCTTTCCCAAGCTTGAGCAACATGTTCATTATCAAATTGTTTAAACTTCATTATTTCACTTCTCATAGATATAATCTTAGCAGGAGGATAGTATTTTCCAATGAAAGCATCTTTGCATTTAGTCCAAGAATCAATACTATTCCTAGTTAAGGAATTCAACCACTCTTTAGCTTTTCCTCTCAAAGACAAAGGAAACAATTTAAGCTTAATAATATATCCATCTATATCCCTATGCTTTTGTATCTCACAAAGTTCAACAAAGTTATTTAAATGAGAAGCAGCATCTTCATTACCAATACCAGAAAATTGTTCTCTCATAACAAGATTGAGTAAAGCACGTTTTATCTCAAAGAAAGTAGCTTCAGGAACAGGTGGAGCAATAGGTGTGCTCATAAAATCATTGTTGTTGGTGCTAGTGAAGTCACACAACTTAGTGTTTTCAAGGGTGGTCATTTTTTGTGTTTTTAATAAAGAAAGCAAACTTGTAAAACTAATTTTTTTTGTGTTTTTGATAAACAAGCAAACAAAGCAAAAAGAAACTAAGCAAAAAAAAACAAAGTAAAGAGATTGGTTATGAGGGACTCCCCTTGTGAAGATGTCCTAGACTCCCCGGCAACGGCGCCAGAAAAAGAGCTTGATGGCCCAAAATATATCGAGCTCGTTGGGGAACCCCAAGAGGAAGGTATGATGAGCACAACAACAAGTTTTCTCTCAGTATGAAATCAAGGTTATCAATCTAGTAGGAGCAAGGAAACACCCCAAAGGTGTAGCTAGCTGAGCATTGGCAGGGCGCACTACCGGTGCTAACAGCAACGTGGAGACCTGCACAACACAACCACAGAACTTTGCCCCCAACTTACAATGAGGTTGTCAATCTCACCGGTTTTGCTGAAAACAAAGGATTAAACGTAACGAATGGAAGGAAGTAATAGTTTACAGAAAGTAAACACAAAGCAGTCAATAGTTTATAGATTGATTGTAAAAGAAAGGACCAGGGTCCATAGTTCACTAGAGGTGGCTCTCCTTAAGATAGATAAGATGTTGGGTGAACAAATTACAGCGGGGCAGTTGACAAACATCGAGAAAGCATACAAGCATATACTAATCATCTTGACTCCTTTGAGATTCGATTGGGCATTACAAAATTATACATAGACCGCCATCCAACTACATCTATGACTAATAATCCACCTTCAGGTTATCATCCAAACCTCTTCCTGTATTAAGTTGCAAGCAACAGATTATTGCATTACGAATTGCGTGTAAAGTAAACAATATGATTGTTCTATGAACAAAGGATTGTTGTTTTCTCCCTAGTAGCAACAGCACATCTAGTACCTTAGAGATTTATGCCACTTCCCCAGATTACCAGAGGAATGATCCCACTATCGAGCATAAATACTAACTCTTGGAGTTGCTAGCATCTACTTGGCCAAGATAGCTACTAACAACGGAAAGCATGCAAGATCACAAATAACAAAGACATGATAGAATCAATAATCAATCTGAAATAGCATCTCAATATCCATCGGATCCCCGCAAACACAACATGCAGAATTACAAATAGATGATCTTGATCATGAACGGAGCTCACAAGATCTAAACATGAAAGCACAAAGGAGGAGAACTAGCCATCTAGCTACTACATGGACCCGTAGTCCATAGATGAACTACTCACGCATCACACCGGAGGCTTGCATGGTGATGAAGAAGGCCTCCAGGGTGAATTCCCCTCTCCGACAGGGTGCCAGGAAGAGCTTCAGATCCCTCCCGATCTAGGGATGGAGATGACGGCAGCTACAGACTCTTTCATGGAATTTTGATCGGGTACTTAGGGTTTCCGTATCAGAGGCAATATATAGGCGGAAGGAGAGGCCGAGGGGGTGCCTGGGCTGGCCACACCAACCCCTGGCGTGGGCCAAGCCTGGCCGCGCGGCTAGGTGGTGTGGCCGCCCTCTGGCCCTTCTCCGTCTCGTATTCTAGCTCCAAGTGTCCCCCGGTAAAATAATAACTTTGGTTTTTGTCCCGTCCAATTCCGAGAATATTCATTTTCTGACTTCCTGGAACCAAAAATAGCAGAAAACATGCAGCTGGCACTGTGGCTCTTGTTAATAGGTTAGTCCAAGAAATCATATGAAAAGTACTCCGAAGTGTGGACAAAACATAAGAAAGTAGATAAAACCAACCATGGAACATTAAAAATTATAGATACATTTGCAATGTATCAGGCGCACCTCCTTCATAGTCCTGTTGACTGACGCCGGAGAGCTTCACAAGATGCTTGGCGCCGCCATTCAGGTACGTCTAGTCCCCGAGTGTCTAGCTGCTGAATTTCAGCGGCTAGGCATTGAGTTGTTTCTACTCTCTAGTCCCTGAGTCCCTAGTTGCTGAATTTCAGCGGCTAGGGACTGAATTTCTTCTACTCTCTAGTCCCCGGGTTCCTAGTCGCTGAATTTCAGCGGCTGGGGACTGAATATTGTTTTTGGTAAGTACTAAGTTTTGTTACTCTTGCAGGGTTTGTAGAGGGAGTCGGCAGATCGACAGTCCGCGAAGGAGCGTCTGGAGCGGGATCTGCGCGTGGCGCAGGAAGCAAACCGGTGACTCCAGGAGACTGTTGGTAAGTACTTGATTCGTTTTTCGACTGTGAACTTTTGGTGTGCTGGCATGTTGACAATTTGTCCCTTTTCTTTTCAGATGGTCTTCCGGCTGTGATTTCCAAGGCTCGTGAAGGATACGTCCCAGTTGCCGAGCTAGACGCGGCGAATGGGCGAATTGCCTCCCTAATCTAGGAGTTGGAGGAGGCGAAGGCAGCCTCAATTTCTTCTGAGGATCGAGTGAAGGCTGCAGTCGCTGCGGCTGAAGAGGAGCACAAGGCCGCGGACTCGATCATCCTGGGGCTGCAGAACAATCACGCCGCCCTGGAGAAGCACGTCACCGAGCACTGCCGCAAGTTTCTTGGTGAGTCTCTCTTCTTTGCTTAACATGTTTGGCGAGTCCCTGAGTGGGGAGGTTCGTAGTGTCACTGAGGTCTGATGTTGCAGCTGTGATAGGGCAAAGCGACCCGGTAGTTCAGACCTTCAACGCCTCGCAGTGCGTGACTGCCGTGGTGAACGCGGCCACTGCCTCGGCATTGTGCGTCTAAGCGGTCCTTCAAGGGATTTCCCCCACTGAGGTTATTCCTGGGGGACTTACGGAAGTGTGGCGCTATCTGGAGGAGGTGCCCGATGTTGTGGAGTGCATGGCGCGCTCGGCTTTCAGGCGCAGGGCCACCACGGCATTAAGCCTGGGTCTCGCCCACTTCCCCGATGATTTCGACCTCGACGATGTCACCAGCGGCTATCCTTCGGCGACTGGTATGGTGGAGATGTTAGAGGTGCTGAAGTTGACTGCCAAGGCCGCCCCTTTTGCTGATCGGGTGTTGGCGATGGGGGACCTTCTGCCATACCAGGAGATGGTATTGGCGCCTGGCGACCTCGAGCCGGAGCATCGCGACATGAAGTTGGAGCAACCCTTCCGGTCGGCGTTGTCGAAGTCGCTGACGACCTACCCGACGAACCCATGGTAACCTTTCGTTCGTGTCAAGGGTGGTGGGGATGCTTCTTCGTCAAGGCCTGCAAAATAGATAGTATCGTTGGGCAGTTTGTAACATATGCCAAGTGGCGACTTTTGTAATATAAACAATATTTTGAGTAAGAGGACTCAATCGACTCGCAATGCGACTATGATTATGTGGTGTGTTTATTTTTGCTTGAGCGAGTCCCCGAGCGCGTCCGCCCTTTAGTGGGGTATAACTCAATTGTATACATATGTGTTTTCTTTTATGGTGCATTGTTTGTCCCTTGCGTCTCCTGAAGGGGCTAGTCCCCGAGCGCGAGTGGGTTTGTTTGTAGGCGAGTCCCCGAGCGTAGTGCTTAGCCGTGTTGGGCGCATGCCTGTTGTAAGTTGCTAATGCGTAGTTTGTAACGCGTCTCCTCCCCTGGCTCGGAGAGCCAGTCGCTAGGTGAGTCCAAGGCAGCTCTCTTACTTGGTGTGTTCCCGAACCGCGTGAGGGTTCCATTTTTGGGGAGTCCCCGTGCATGGTACTTAACCGTTCAAGTCTCTTTGCGCGAGGATGGGAAGGACAGGTCGCTGTAAGAAGCGTATACCGGTCGTCTTGGCCCGGTGGGCCAGTCGAGTTAGGCGACTCCGATGGTGGCTCCGGGTTGGCGTATTCGTGGACGTCCCAAGGCCCGAGTTTTTTTAGTGCCCTTGGACCGCACTACTTAGCCGTGCCAGTCGCTCGACCAAAGGTTGACTTCCGTGGGTAGCGTATTGCTGATTGTACGAGTGTGAGTGGCACAAGCATATGGCGAGTAGACACAATTTTGTGAACCGAATGAATTTTATTATATATGTCAGCTGAGTACATGTTTTATTTCTATGTATAGAACTTTCAGAGGAGGTTTACATTCCATTGCGTCCCAACCTCGAGTTGGCCGTTGCCTCGTATGTCGATGAGGTAGTAGACATCATTGCCGAGGACTCGCCCTATGGCGAATGGTCCCTCTCATGGGCGGGAGAGCTTGTGCATGCCCTTCTTGTCTTGAGCCAGTCGTAGGACCAGGTCACCCTCCTAGAAGGTGCGAGTCCGGACTCGGCGGCTATGGTATCGGCGGAGTCCCTGCTGGTAGATGGTGTGCGGGAGCAAGCCAAGTCGCATGCCTCGTCGATTTGGTCAATCCTGTCTTGGCGGGCGGTCTCATTTGTCGCCTCGATGTAATTGGCGACTCGAGGTGAGTGGTGCTCCAGGTCTGTTGGCATTACGGCTTCGGCGCCGTACACCATGAAGAAGGGTGTGAACCCGGTGGAGCGATTGGCAGACGTGCGGATCCCCCATATGACGGAAGGGAGCTCTTCTACCCTGCATCCTGGGGTGCGCTCGAGGGGCACCTGGAGCCGTGGCTTGAGCCCATGGAGGACGCTCTGGTTGGCGCATTCTGCTTGGCCGTTCGACTCTGGGTGGGCGACTAAGGGGAGGTCGAGTCGTATGTCGTGCTCTTCGCAGAATTCCACCATGGCCCCTTTGGCGAAGTTGGTGCCGTTGTCCATTATGATGCTGTGCGGGTAGCCGTATCGGTAGATGAGCTCGCATAAGAACTTGGTGGCCGTCTTGCCATCGCACTTTTTGATCGGCTTGGCCTCGACCCATTTGGTGAACTTGTCGACCACGACCAGGAGGTGGGTGAAGCCGGATGGGGCCTTCTTGAATGGGCCTACCATGTCCATGCCCCATACAGCAAATGTCCATGTGATGGGGATGGTCTTGAGTGCCGAACCAGGGAGGTGCGTCTGGTTGGCGTACTTCTGGCACCTGACGCATTGTTGGACGATGTTGGTGGCGTCGGCATGCGCGGTGACCCAGTAGAAGCCGTGCGGCATGGCCTTGGCGACCAACGACTTGGCACCGGCGTGATGGTCGTAGTTGCCAGTGTGACTGTCCTAGAGGATCTTGCGGCCTTCTTGTGGTTGTACGCAGTGCTGGAACACGCCAGTCATGCTGCATTTGTGGAGCTCGCCGTTGATGATGACGAACGATTTGCAGCGGTGCATGATCATTCGCTCCTCCGTATCGTTGCTTGGGAGGATCTTGTGCTCAAGGAAGGCAACGTATGGTGTCATCCAGTCGCTGGGATCCACAACCATGGCGACTAGGGCCGGCTCTGGTTGAAGTGGTATCCCGACGTCGATCTCCTTCGGTAGGCAGACCGAAGGTTTGTGGATGATGTCGAGGAAGACGCCTGCTAGTGGCGTTTGTCGGGCCAATCCGATGCGGGAAAGGGCATCTGCCTCCTCATTCTTGCGTCTGTCGATCCAATCAACGGAATAGCCATCGAAGTGTCCTCCCAGCTGGTCTACCGCTTAGCGGTACGCGATCATTGTTGGAGAAACAGCGTCGCATGTTCCGGCGACCTGGCCGGCGACTAGGTCGGAGTCCCCGTAGCACCGTAGGCGGTTGATGTTCATTTCCTTGGTGGCCTGCATGCCGTGGAGGAGGGCCTCGTATTCTGCCATGTTGTTGGTGCAGGGCTTAAAGTTGAGGTGGAGGACGTATCGGAGCTTGTCCCCTTTGGGGGAGGTCAGAATGACCCTGGCCCCTGCGCCGTCGGTGTTCTTCGAGCCGTCGAAGTGTAGCGACCAGTAGTGGAGATATGGTAGCTTCTCCGGCTGCTGCACTTCTTCCCAATCTGCGAGGAAATCAACTAGGGCTTGTGACTTGATTGCTTTGCAGGGCTCGTATTTGATGTTGTGGACGCCGATTTTGACGACCCACTTGGCGACTCGCCCAGTCGCCTCGCGATTGCGTATTATGTCCTGCAGCAGTGCGGATGAGACCAGCGTGATTGGGTGCTCTTGGAAATAATGGGGGAGTCAGCACTGAGCTTGGAATACCGCGTACACTAGTTTCTAGTACTACGGGTAGCGCTGTCGTGAGTCCGTCAGGACTTTGCTGATGTAGTAGACGGGGGTTGTATGGGGCGCTCCTTGCCCTCCTCTGGCCATTCGACGACCATCACGGTGCTGACGACTCGATTGGAGTCCGCCACGTAGACGAGCATTGGCTCTTTGTCGATTGGGGCGGCAAGTAGTGGAGCCGCGAGTACCACTTCTTTGAGTGCTTTGAGTGCATCGTCCGCCTCCGCGTCCCATTGGAACGTGGGGTTCTTGCGCATCAGGCGATAGAGAGGCATGGCCTTCTCTCCTAGTCGGGGGATGAAGCGACTGAGAGCCGCGACTCGCCCTACCAACTTCTGGACGTCGCGCATGCACTCGGGTTTTCCGAGTCACGCGATAGTGTCGATCTTGGTGGGGTTGGCTTTGATGCCTCGCTTGGAGACTACGATCCCAGCAGCTGTCTGGTTGGGACACCGAAGGTGCACTTTCCTGGGTTCAGCTTGATGTTGTACCTCCCTAGATTTGCGAAGGTTTCGGCCAGGTCGGCGAGCAGGTCATCCTGGCGGGTGGATTTTACCACCACGTCGTCGATGTAGACGTGAATGTTGCAGCCAATTTGGCTCATGAGGCACTCCTGCATGCACCTTTGGTATGTGGCGCCGACGTTCTTGAGGCCGAACGTCATGGCCGTGTAGTAGAAGGCGCCCAATGGCGTGATGAACGTCGTCTTCTCCTCTTCCTCGACCGCCATCTTGATCTGGTTGTAACCGGAGTAAGCGTTGAGGAAGCACAACGACTCTGATCTCGCGGTAGAGTCGATGATCTGATTGATGCGCGGTAGGACGAACTCCTCCTTCGGGCAGGCGTTGTTGAGGTTGGTGTAGTCGATACACATTCTCCATGTGTTGTTCTTTTTCAGGACCAGGACTGGGTTCGCCAGCCACTTGGAGTGTTTTATTGGCCGAATGAAGCCTGCGGCCAACAAGCGTTGCACTTCTTCGGCGATTGCTCGGCGGCGCTCTTCATTGAAGAGCCACAGCGACTACTTTACCGTTTGCACTTTGGGGTCGGCGCGTAGTTTGTGCTCAGCGAGTTCCCTCGGGACACCTGGCATGTCGGAAGGTTTCCATGCGAAGATGTCACGGTTCTCATGGAGGACCTCGATGAGCGCGCTTTCCTATGCAGGGCTCATATGCGCTCCAATGGTGACCGTCTAGCTAGAGTCGCCCGGGACGAGCTCGACGGTGCGGGTATGCGTGGTTGCCTCGAACATGGAGTTCGCGGCGGTTGGCTTCTTCAGTATGGTGGGGTCGTCCTTGTTGATGTTTCCCACGTATTTCGCAAGCTCCTCCGCATGGTCAGTCTTCGCGGCGATCATGGTGTCGGTGAGCTCAGCGCCTTTGTCCTCGCATTCCACGGCCATATCGGGGTCGCCGTGGACGGTGATGATGCCGCTCGGCCCTAGGATCTTCATCATGTTGTATGCGTAGTGGGGGGTCGCCATAAATTTGGCAAACATTTGGCATCCTAGGACGCAGTGGTAGTGGCTGCGGAAGTTCACCAGCTCGAACTCGATTCGCTCGGTGCGGTAGTTTGCTGGAGTGCCAAAGGTGACCAGTAATGTCAATTTTTCGATCGGGTACACCTTTCGACCGAGGATGATGCCGTGGAAGGTTGTCAGGGTCGGGTGGATTGTCGAATCCGGGAGCTGGATCCTTTTGAACGTGTCCAGATACATGATGTTGATGGAGCTCCCGCCGTCCATCAGTGTCTTGGGCAGCCAATAGTCAGCCACTTTGGGCCTAACTACCAGGGCGACTCGCCCTGGGTACTCGATATTGGGAGCGTGGTCCTGGCGACTCTAGGTGATGCTCTATTCTGACCAGTTGAGGAAGCGTGGGATGTCGACCTGTGTCACTGCATTAACGGCGACTGCGCGGGCGAGCACCTTCCTCTCGTGTTTGGTGCCAAGCCCGGTGAAGGTGTGTAGCGAGCCGGCGGTGTTGCCGAAGCCACCGGCGTTTCTATTGTCCTGAGGTGGGTTGTTGTTGGGGTCCTCCCTTGCTCGCCTTCCCTTTTCGATCTCTTTGAGAGAGTGGCAGTCCGCAGTGGTGTGGGTGGCAGGTTTCCCCTCCCTGTTGTGGTAGACGCAGGGCTGGTTGAGCAGGGCGGCGGGGTCGAATTTCGGCCTCGTCGCGTTGTTGGCGCGGTAGCTTCCGCTATCGCGGTAATTTCCTCCATCGCGACGGTAGCTCTTGCGGTCACGTTGGCCATAGCCGGTGTTGGCGACGAAGTCAACTCGCCCGTCTATGCGGCACTTGCCGGTGATGCGGGTGTTGCTGTAGTGCATGTCACGCTGTCGCCCGCTGTCGTGGCCGGTGGTGCAGCGTCTTCCTCCCGACTCGTCGTCAGAGTCTTGGTTGGGGTCCTCCTCCGTGTAGCGCTTGGCGATTTCGAGGAGGTCGGGGATGTTGTCGAGCGTCTGGTAGACCCGCTTGATCTTAGCGACCAGTGGTTCATACCGGCACGCGTTCTTGAAGCAATGTATCGTCGTGTCCGGGTGGACGCGGGAGGCGCTGATCCACAGTTCTTGCCACCTTTGAATCCAGTGGCGGGTCGACTCGCGTTGTCCCTGGATGCACCGCTCCAGGTCTTCAATCGTGGTGGCGCGGCTGTAGGAGCCCTCGAAGTGCCTAACGAAGGCATCCCGCATTTCCTCCCAGGAGTCGATGCTGTCAGCGGGGAGGGTGTTGATCCATTGCTGGGTCGCGCCCTCCATCATCAGGGGGAGGTAGCGAGCGGCGAGTAGGTCGGTGTGGCCGGCGATTCCCATCGCCATGAGGTATGTGTCCAGCCACACTGTTGGGTCATACGTTGGATCATACTTTTCGATCTCTTTGGGCGCCTTGAAGTTGGCAGGGTACTTTTCCCCTCTGATCATAGGCCCAAAGCATTGGGGGCCAACTCGACTAAGCGAGCCCCTCGGTTCAGGGTCGCCGCGATTACTGAGGGTGTTCCTCAAGTCGTTGGGCTGGTGCGCCCGCCAGGCCTGGTTGTTGACAATGTGCATGCGGGCGTCGATGGGTTGCCCGTTGGCGGCGACCGTGTTGTTCACCGGTCACGGTTCGTTGGTGGAGAGTGCAGGGTTGGCGGCCCACGGCTGGTTCGCCATTGGCTGCGGTGGTGGGCAGGTTACGGCGTTGGCGATGGTGGGGTGGCCGCTTGAGGCCGCCCTGCTTGCTAAGGAGCGGGAATCATCCGACCCCGTGGGTCGACTCTCGCGGCTTGTTGCTCGACGGCCCTGGCGAGTAGGGCCTTGGCATACTGGATCTGCAGCGCGTCGTCTCCCTGGACGTCGAGGTTGGCGACCACGGCATCGGCCGCGACGACGTTGCCCATCGGGGTGGAGTAGAGTGGGAGTTCGTTGGTGCCGCGGGATTGTGGCGAGATGATGATCCGTGGCTGGTCCAGCGCGGGCGCACGACCAATGGGTGGTGGAGGGGCTCCGGTCGCCGGTGCGCCGGGTGGTGGTCGCTTGCTTCCACCTGGTGGCGCGTTCTCGCAGTACTCGTGCTCGGCCACGCGTGCGGGGTCGCTTTCGTCGTTGAAGTTTAGGACGCGGCCCTGGACGTTGGAGTTCAGGCGGGTCCTGATGCGGTGCTGGTGATAGAGAAATAGCTCCCGCGCCGTTTCCCGCTCGAGGCAATATTTCTCGCGCTCGGCGAGCTCATTGCGTTGCGCCTCCACGAGTCGCAGGCGGTCCTCCTCCACCTCTGGGGCCGTTGCAGTCGGCGGGATCGGTGTGGAGAACGGATCTGGCAGGGCGGCCGTGCTGCCCGCCATGTAGATCGCATTAAAGCGATTGGATCTGGCGCGGAAGTCTTCGGGCGACTCCGAGCCGGAATCGGAGTCGAAGATCCCGAGGATGGAGGAGTCCTCGAAATCCTCTGGGTTGGAGACTCGCGTGATGGAGTCCTCTCGTGATGCCGCATTGATAGATCCGTCGACCGAGGCAGGGGTCGCGGAGTCGGCGTTGTCATTTAGGGCCTCGTCGTTCGTGGCGGCGTTGGTCTCGGCCGCGTTGCTGGAGGCCGAGTCGTACTCGGTGACGAGGCTCCTGATGGAGCGGACCTGCTCCTCCGAGAGCAGATCACGGTACGGCGGCGGTCCACCAACGATCACCGTCGCTGCTGGGTCGACCGCGTCGGCGAAGCCAACGAAGAGGTTGATGGAGCCGACCGGTATCACCACGCCGTGGGTGACCGGGCGCGACGCCAAGATGTAGCTACTGGGCAGGATCTGCAAGATCCCGCCGATGGCGATCATGCGGCTGGTGGCGAGCGGCCGATCGATCGGCGAATAGGGTCTCGCCGCAGAACTCAGGCCAGTCCTGCTATGTCGCACGGTGGGCACCACTGTCATGGAAATGGCCACGACAGTCGCTGCAGTAGGCAGCGATTGATTGAATCGGGGGCGAGAGCTGACGGCCATCTACGGAGCGAGATGGGGGCGGATGCACATGGGTTTACCCAGGTTCGCCCCCGGAGGGTAAAGACCTACTCCTGCTAGATTAGATTACTAGAGAGCAAGTTACAGGGGTGGCGAGCTCGGCGTATAAGCAGCGAGTCGCTTGAAGGGGTGTATGATGGCACGTAAGTCCTCGGAATACCCTAGGGAGGTTTATATATGAGGCACCTCGCTAGAGTTTACAAGTTACAACCGAACAAGATATCGATTCGGAGGCTTTGACCTAATCCGACTAGGCTTCTGGTACGCTTCTAGGCCTCCAGTCTCCAGTCGCCAGGCCTTGCCCTTAGTCGCATTCCAGTCGCCATCCTGCAGGCCCACTCGTGAGACCTTTTGGCCCAATCGGAACGTCCTGCTAGGCATACCCCATTCGGCATATCCCCATCACTACATGATCTCAACGCAACAGTTCCGGCTATCCCTCAATTTTTGGACTAGTCGGAAGTGGCAATCACATTTGACCGTGCTAATCATCCGCCTAAGTTGCACATGCAAGGAAAATACGCCTTAGTCGTCAATCCACTTATTGATGGCTATGGTTTCTCCAAGACTCTCATGGATGGTGGCAGCAGTATTAATATTCTATATGTCGAAACGCTACGTCGGATGAAGATATCGGAGACCCAGTTGAACTACAGCTCTGTGATCTTTCACGGAGTTGTCCCAGGAAGACAAGCAAATTCCTTGGGAGAAATCACTTTGGATGTGACCTTTGGAACTCCAAAGAACTATCGGACGGAAGCACTTTCCTTCGAAGTGGTCCCGTTCAAGAGCGCATACCATGCTATATTCGGCTGTCCGGCTTACTGGGCTTTTATGGCTCGTCCATGTTACATTTACAATATGATGAAAATTCCAGGTCCCAACGGCGTGATCACCATCAGGGGAGACCCAAAGAAAGCGCGAGAGTGCGGGGATGGAAATGCCGCCTTTGCTGAAGCTGTGCTGCACACCCAGGAGATCAGGAAGAGCATAGATCCGTCCGAGATGCCCGCAACGAAGAAGGAGGTGACAAAGCCGAATCCGGAGTTCAAGGCATCAGAAGAGATGAAGAAGACGCCGTTGAAGGATGATGACCCCTCCAAGGTGACCTAGATAGGCGTAGGCATAGATAGCGCATAGGAAAGCGCGCTCGTCAAGTTCTTCCAAGCAAATCAAGATATCTTCACATGGCAGCCATCTGACATGACTGGAGTACCGAGGGGACTTGCCGAGCACTCTTTAAATGTACACCCAAACGCTAAACCCGTCAAACAGTCCCTACGACATTTTGGCGATGAAAAGCGTAAGGCAATAGCTAAGGAACTAGCACGACTCGAGTTAGCCGGATTCATAGAAGAGGTCATCCACACTGAGTGGTCGGCCAATCTTGTAATGGTCCCTAAAAAGGACACCACTGATTTAAGGATGTGTGTTGATTATACTGCCTTGAACAAGGGTTGTCCCAAAGATCCATTCGCTCTGCCTAGGATTGATCAAGTTATCAATTCTACGGCAGACTCGGAACTCCTATGTTTTCTCGACGCATATTCCGGTTATCACCAAATCCGGATGAAGGAGTCTAACAAAGTCAAAACTTCATTCATAACCCCCTTCAGAACCTTTTGTTTCGTTATGATGCCCTTTGGGCTGAAGAACGCAGGAGCTACGTACCAACGCATAATGCAGCATTGCGATAATGTCCAAAAAAGAAGGAAACCCTGATTTCTGACTTGGAGGAAACGTTTGCCAATTTACGAAAATACAACATAATGCTTAATCCGAAGAAATGCTTCTTTGGAATCCCAGCCGTAAAATTGTTAGGTTTTATCATGTCTCAAAGAGGCATAGAGGTAACCGAGACAAAATCAAGGCTATACTCAACATTTCCAAGCCGACTCGCCTGAAGGACGTACAAAGACTAAATGGTTGCATTGCCGCAGTCAGTTGGTTTGTAAGCCGGCTAGGTGAAAGAGCCGCACCACTATACAAGCTCCTGAAAAAGACCAAGAATTTTGTGTGGACCAACGAAGCTGAAGCTGCACTGCAAGACCTGAAAGCAGTACTCTCATCTGCTCCCATCCTTGCAGCACCGGAACCACAGGATCCGATGTTGCTCTATCTTGCTGCGATAAACAAAGTCGTCAGTATCGTCATGGTGGTGGAGAGACCGGAGGAAAATTAGGAACACTTAGTGTAGCGTCCGACTTAGGAACATTATCTCAGCGTGGTCTTAATAGAATCAGCGGTATCCGCACTATCAAAAGCTGGCTTACGGTGTGTTCTTAGCATCTCGTAAGCTACGACATTATTTTCAAGAACATCCAATTACCGTGGTGAGCACAACTCCCATGAGAGATATAATCAACAATAGTGACACCATAGGACGCATCACCAAATGGGGCATAGAGCTTTCAGCTTTCGATATTGAGTACAAGCCTTGTACAGCAATCAAATCCCAAATCCTCGCTGACTTTGTCGCTGATTGGACAGAGACAACGGAGACTATGACCCTACCAGAGTCAGAATACTGGACCTTGCATTTTGACGGGTCTAAAGCGCTCGGGGGCTCGGGGGCTGGCGTGATGATCAAATCACCCCAAGGTGATAAACTTTTTTATGTATTGCAGATACACTTCACGGCGACGAATAACATTGCCGATTATGAAGCACTACAACATGGAATCATGATTGCTAAGGACATCAACATCCGATGTTTAATGTGTTATGGAGATTCAGATCTTGTTGCTCAACAAGTGTCGGATATCTGTAATGCGAATAAACACATGGAAGCATATAGAGCTGTCGTGGATGAATTATCTAAATTGTTTGAAGGGTTTGAAGTTCAACATATCCCTTAAACAGAAAATGAGGAAGGAGAAGCACTATCTCGAATAGGCTCTGCCTGGAAAAAGGTCTCGGATGGCGCTTTTTTAGAGCACCTCAAAGTTCCCTCTATAAAAGGAGTAGATGAGGAATATCTGACCAAATCTGACTCTCCTTTAGTAGCAGTTCTGGCTGTGATTCCCAGCCGGACTCAACCCTATCTTAATTTCTTGATAGATGGAAAATTACCCGAAGACGAAGTTTTGAGCCGACAGATCATCCGATGAGCAAAAGCCTATACTATAATTAGTGGTGAGCTCTATAAGTGGAGTGCGTCTGGGGTCTTTCAGTGTTGTGTATCTCCGGAAGGAGTGGAAATCTTACGAGAAATCCACGAAGGCGAGTGTGGTCACCATGCTGCAGCCAAATCTTTAATGGCAAAAGCTTTCCGACATGGTTTTTTCTGGCTTACAGCCAAGGCAGATGCCGAACAGCTAGTCAAGACATGCAAGGGCTGCCAAAAGTACGCCAAACAAGCTCATGTTCCGGCTGATCAGCTGCGAACAATACCTAGAACATTGCCTTTCGCGGTCTGGGGGCTTGACATGGTAGGACCGTTTAAACGGGCTCCAAGTGGATTTACACACCTCTTAGTGATGGTGGATAAATTTACCAAATGGATTGAGGCTAAACCCGTCACTAGTTGTGATGGAGCAACAGCCAGAAGATTTGTTGAGGATGTTATATTCTGATACGGTTATCCGCATAGCATTATTACGGACAATGGGAGTAACTTTTCTATGGGAGAGCTTGCCGAATTCTGTAATGAACAAAATATCCGGCTTGACATTTTGTCAGTCACACATCCACAAGCTAATGGACAAGTCGAAAGAGCAAATGGTTTAATCTTGCAGGGCCTAAAACCGAGACTCGAAGCACCACTACGACGTGTTGCGGGGGCTTGGGCGGAGGAATTAACTTCTGTAATATGGAGTTTGCGAACAACTCCAAACAAGTCAACTGGATACACACCTTTTTTTCTTGGTCTATGGCGCAGAAGCAGTTCTTCCTAGTGATTTAATTCACACTTCTCCTAGAGTGGCCGCGTATATTGAAGAGGATGTAGAAATTTGTCGACAAAATGATACGGACTTAGTCAAAGAAGTTCGCGTCCTTGCTGAGATGAGATCAACAGCCTATCAGCAAAAGTTACGCAAGTATCATAGCCAGAGAGTCAGAAACTGGTCTTTCAATAAGGGTGATTTGGTTCTCCGGCTTGTGCAGCAAAGAAAGCACAAACTTTCCCCAATATAGGAAGGGCCACTTTTAGTTAGTCGAGTATTACACAATGGTTCATACTACCTAACTAATATGCGTCTAGTCAAAGAAAGACATGCTACTAAGAAGAGAAAGAGAGCTAGAGGCAGTACAAATCTGGATGAATTAGACAGACCATGGAATATTGCTCAGCTACGTCCCTTTTATTCTTAGTTTACTTTTCTTTGTAATCATATATGTGTACATGTTCAATGAGAAATAAAGTCTTGCTTCCCTCAAAATCTTTCTGAGAAGTTTTTACTATCTTATTTCCGAATGATCATGTCACAAGTCGAAAATCCTAGAATACTTGAAAGTACTTTATGCTCATGTTTGTTCTGGTTTAGATTTCCGATTCTAAAATTGATACCTTTGGGTATAAATCTAAATTTTCTAGTCTATACTTTGGTTATTTGTCTGATTGCTAGATGCGGGCATTTTCCGAGTAGTGAATTGTTGGTACTAGAAGCCGGCTTTGTTTCCGATTTTAAACTGGTTTAGCAATTGAGCTCCGTTGCTCGGCAAAGTTTTTGTGCTGCAAGTTTAGCCGGCTCACGAAAGGAACGAGGCGGAAAGCCAGATAAACGATAAGTGTAGACAAAAAATACAAGTTCTTATGTAAACATTTCAGGCACATAATATCAAAGTCAAAAGTGTTGAATAGATAAATTAAAACTTAGCACTAGCAAAAGTATCATACTACTTATTTACAAACCCAAATTGTTTTTCAGAATAACACATTGTTCTTCTAATATTCTATGATGCAGGAGGAGAGGTAGGAGCTGCTGGCTCGCTGGATACATCAGCCTCGGCTTGATAACGTTCCGAGATGTTCAAATCCGATATGGTTTGATCATCGTTGGAAACTTCAGCTGTTTCTTCGGAAGGTGGAGGCGGTGTGTCCACGCGGGTGAAGAAGGGAGTGTCATAGCTGGACAAGTCAGCTACGTGACACCCATATCCGGCGTAGGAGTCCATGATGGCCTTGATATCTTGCTCATGTCCGTCTTCGTCCACCTTGCAATATGCTGTGGTTACTTGCCAGATCTCCATTTTTCCATGGTGGCTCATAACCATGGTGAGAGCGTTTTGTGCGGCGGTTCGCACGTAGGACATGTTCCAGTCCAGAACAAGCTACGGCATATCTTTGGCCTTGTCTCGCACTTCAAAACCGGACATGCTATGCATATCCGGAACCTTGAGAACTTTGCCAATGTCTTCGAGAGATTGGCGGAAATCATGAAGCAAATCACCGACTTGGGTAAGACGGTGGGTGCAAGTCTCGACAGAGGCGGAGTCCATCAAGTTCAGAGGACCTACGCATATAATGCAAAAAGTAAGTGTAAATCCAGGACTCTAAAAAGAGTCGGAAGATGCAGGAAAATCAGAAAAAGGGAAACCTACCAAAGATGACATCGTCGACTTTGGCCTTCTCTTCATGAGGACTCTGGAGTTCAGCCCGGAGCGCCTCAAAAATGTCCTTTTCTTTGAATAACTCGTCATTGAGATCCAAGATTTTCTTATCTTGAAGCACAAATCTTGCGATCACGCTCATCAGTGGCCATGGAGCTGGACTCGAGAATTTGAGCAATGCTCTTCTCATGATCTGCCTTGAGCTTATCTAGCTCTTGGCAAAGTTCTTTGTTCTCCACCACCAAGGTCTTAAGATTATCGGCCTCTTCGATCATAGCACAGGACTATTTTGCCAGTGCTGTAAGTCAAAAGAACAACAGTTCAAAAAATTCGACAATGAAACATAAAGACAAAGTTTGAATTTCGAAATGTTTACCTTCGGCCTCATCCTTGGAAACCTTCAGCTGTGCATTTTCAAGTCGGAGAGCTCTGATCTCTTTCCACTTGTTGCAGATAGTTTTTAATAATTCCTGGTTATACGAATGAACTTTCTGCAAGTCAGAATACCCAGAGTCAGAAGTCTACTAAAGACTCGGGCTAATATTGTAACTAATATCAGCACGAGCCTTGGGGGCTACACTAGTTCATTCTTTGGCATCCTAAGTAAGCATAAACCCGGATTTGACCATCCAACTTCATGCTTGGGGGCTAGAGGATAGGGTATAAAGTAACATAAAGGAAAAAATGAGTTGGAATTCCGACTTACATGTTGTTCATGTGTGAGCTTGCTCAAGCACATGTTCACTTTAGTTGTAACATTCTCGGCAAGGGTGAGCGGGATCACTGGTGGAGGTGGTAACACGCCAGCTCTCAGTCCCTCGTCGTGAAGGCGGACTTGTTTAAGAAGTTTGGAGTACTTGACATCCTCCACTTCTTGTGCTTCTTCTTCGGTAGAAAGATTTCGGCTTTCTAAACATTACCAGACTAGCTGCTGGATTTCTTCTGCAGATTTCTAAGACATGCCAAATTTGGCAAGTCCCGGATTGTTCAGGAGATTTTCGGCAAAGTTTTCTATCGAGGGATCATTACCCGAAGAGGGTTCACCCTTATCAACACCTGAGTCACTCATGGTGACATCAGTTTGCGACTCAAGGATCACGGGCTCTGCTGTTTGAGCCAGATATTTTACAATAGTCGGAGATCGAGTAATCTCCGGTGCTGCAGAAGGCTGAGGAGCGGGAGTTGGAGGAGCCACGGCAGGAGAAGCTAGTTTGAGCTTCGACTGGCGCAGAGGCTTCGCGGCAGTTTCCTTCCCCTTTCCCTTGATGAGCTGTTTAGCTCTGAGAAGATAATACAACAAAAAACCTTACATCTCAGAAGGAATTACAAGTAAAATACAAAAGACCTTGTGAGGAAAGATTACCTCTTCACAACGGGCACTTCTTTGGTGCCGATGGCCAATGTCGGAGCTTTGCGTTTTCGAGGAACGACATCCAGAATTGGGACCAACTCACCCTCATCTTGAGAAAACTCAAGAGGATATCCCTCGATAGGAGCGAACTCCGACTCGGGGAGGTCAGCAAGCTGAAAAGGAAAAATATCTCAGTATTGCAAAGATAACATATAGATGAGCATGAAAAAGGAGTTACTGCTGAAGTTTACCGGCACAAAAGGATCTTCTGTTGTGTGCATGTCCAGGGACAGCTCCGGAATTTTCCTCTCGATCCGCTCCCTTATCAGCCATTTGACTTGGCATATATAGTCTTTCGGCTTTAAGGTCTTGGAGCTGATGCGGAGGGAATCCTTCTTTGACGACGTGATGCAATGCATCAGTCGATCTCCATGATGTTGAAGAGGTTGGATCCGGCGTGGCACCCAGCATTGAACCAAGTCGGACCCTTTCAGGCCCTTGTGCTTCATCAGATATTCGATCCGTCTCTTGGCAAGAAACAGATCGTCACTCAGAGTCGGAGCAGCCTCGTCCCAAGACTCTTGAGGCGTGGCGGCTCCATCGACGAAAGCCGGCAAAGTTGTATCTTTGCAGGGAGCGGGGATATCCTTGTGGTAAAAGAAAGTGGACGGCCATTGTTTGACCGAATCACTTACCATGATCCGGGGATAAACGCGCTCACGCCTAACCGAAAAACTAATGGTGCCGGGATTACCGGCAGTAATGAAATTTCTCCGGACATGAAAATAGTACCGGAAAAGAGTGAGACTCGGCCTAATGCTGAGATACCCCTCGCACAAAGAGGCGTACACACTCATCTCTAAGATGGAGTTCGGGGGGAGATGGTGGAGATGAATGCCATAATGATCTATAACCTCGGAAAAGAATTCCGAGGGGGAAAGGAAAGACCTTTGTCAAGGTGAGTGCTGAAATGCACTCGCTCATCTCGCGGGGGTTGGGGACGGTTTTGCCGAAGCCGCTCCGCCAATCGCCGGCGTGGAGGAGCCCTTCGTCTTCAATGACCTAGAGCTTGGGATCGTCCAGGAAACAGGGGATCCAAACTACACGGTGGATCTCTCTCTCTGACACCGCAGCCATCGCCGCTGCCACTGCCGCCGCCGCTAAGCCGGAGGATGATGAGGAAGCCATTCTATCCGGTGCGCCGGTGACCTTAGATGGGCAGCGCTAGAGGTGTTTTTGTGGGAGCAGTGGAGCGCTAGGTTCGTGGGAGGCATAGAGGAGAAGGAAAAGGCGCTGAGAACTGGTGAAGAAGATTGGGGGAGAAATCCACACCACTTATATCCATCGGGTGCGTCAAGATTCATGTAAATGCTACAGTAAAACTGCCACATGTCATGGAAAGGATGGGGAAACCTCCACACGCTGATTACTTCGCCTCGATCTCCACGCACACATTGAAACGGCGTCTCGGTTCCGCGAAAGGCGGACCCACCAACGGTCGTGCTGACAGGAAATGTATGTCAGTGACGTGACTTGACCATGGCTGGTGTCAGGCTACGTCAGAGACCAAGTTCTGGCTTAGTTTGAAATTCGAGCTGGAAATCTGAAAAACTGTACTAATAGGTCCGACTTATTTTGAGACCCGGATCGTATCTTTTGTTTTGAAGTTTCAGGAACCCTTCAAGATTCTGCAAGCCGAAGATCAAGCTAGATGATGATGAATCCGACTTTGGATCTTGGAGACTTCTAGGGGCTGCTGTTGGGGATATACTTTCCGGGTATCCTCACAGTTCCTCACTGACCAGGGTGGCCCACTTCGGGTTACAACTTTGCTTCATAGGCGGCCCAGTCAAGAGAAGATACGGAGTCCAATCCGGCTACGGGAAGGCCCAGAAGACTTACCGACATAGGCCCATAGTGTTACTTGTAGTTCAATATGTACTCTATAACCGACTCTTAGTCGTAGCCGGATAGATCTCTCTTGTAAACCCTAGGCCGGATATCTATATAAGCCGTCCTAGGGAGAGCCTTTAGGGCACCTACCCTCACAATAGTCTACAACCTCAACTCGCATAGGCGAAACCCTTGTAACCCATATTCCGGCTCTGCCGTATTACTAGATTGCTAGCAGGAGTAGGATCCATCCAAAGCCGATGGATTCGAACCTGGGTAAACTTGTGTGCTCACCGTCCTGGAAGACCGTACGTCTCACACCCCTCTCTTCCACACGCCTAGAGGACCCCCTCATGGCTTACTTGTCATCAATCCGACGACAGCTTCTAGGTAAGCGCATCCAGTAGTAACTCAAGATCTTCATCCTCCTAAGGAACTGGATCCTCAGGCAAACATCCCTCGAGAGGAGCAAGCTCCTACTCGGGGAGGTCAACAAGATGAAAGATGAATTATCTCAGCATTGTAAATAATAAAAATATAGATGAGAAAATCAATAAGTATGAAAGAATCAGTCAGAAATCTTACTAGTGTCAATGGCTTATCAACCATAAACATGTCTAGAGAATTCTCTCAAATCTTCTTCCTCGCCCACTCCTTGACTAACCACTTAATCCGGGTCTCAGAATCCTCGTCGTGGATGGGGAGCTAGCTGATAATTCAGTTGTCTTTCTTAATCTTGGTAATTGTGTGCATAATACGATCACCATGGAACTGGAGGGGTTGAATCCGACATGCCGGCCAGTAGTGGACTAGGTCGGATCCCTTTAGGTCTTTGTGCTTCATCAAGTATTAAATCCGCGTCTTGGCATGGATCAAATATTCAGAGAGAGCTAGCGCCTCCGTGTCCTAAGATTCTTGGGGAGCGGAAGCACCGTTGATGAAAGCTGGCAAAGCTTCCTACTTGTCGGGAGCAGATTTGTCCTTATGGTAAAAGAATGTGGACAACCACCTTTTCACTAAATAACTTGTTATAACTTTGGGATGGACTCGGTCTCTCCTAAGGGTTAGGCTTAGTGTATCGGTAATGTAAGGATTACCGGCGATGATGGAATTTTTCTGGGTACCGAAGTAGTACCGGAACAAAGTGAGACTCGGTTTTATTCTGAGATAACCCTCGCAAAGGGAAGCATGGGCACTAAGCTCTAGAATTGTATTGCGGGGAAGATTGTGGCCTCGGAGAAGAACTCCGAGGGAGGAAAACTCAAACCTCACTCCATGGCTACCGAAGTGGACCCTCTTGTCGGTGCCAAGAGTGGCGATGATTTCGTTGAAGCGAAACTAAAATTCGCCGGTGCAGAGGAGGCCTTACTTCTCGACGCCATGTAGTTTCTTATCGTTGAGCACCCGGGGATCCAGACCCCGCAGAAGTTTTCCTTCTTTGTCGCTGCCGCCACTTTTGTCGTTGTCGTCGTCGTTGCCGTGCCGGAAGAGGATGCGTCAGCCATCTGGTCAGAGAGGATGACCTTTGGTGGGGATGCTGTGGGATTGGGGGAGGAAGGGAGGAAAGGGTGTTGTGTTGTTTGGACGAAGAAGAAGGCAAGGTGTTGGTGAGAGGAAAATGAGAGGATCTCAACCCCTTATGAACCACGCCTATGCTAAGGTTCATGTGAACATAACAGTAGTTTGTGGCACACATGACGGAAGGAACTAGGAAACTTCCTCGAGAAGATTACGCCTCCTCAATCTCCGTGCGTGCATTAAACGATGCCTCGGTTCCGCGTGAAGCAGACCCACCAACAATCACACTAACATGAACGTCTGTCAGTGACAAGAATTGACCTTGACTGATGTCAGGTTGCATAAGAGACCAATTTCTGGCTTAGTTTGAAATCGAGCTGGGGAAACCGTAATGGAATATTCATAGCTCCGACTCATTTTGAGACCCGGATCCTACTTTGGTTTTGGAGTTTTAGGAACACTTCAAGACTCTACAGCCGAAGAAAGATCAAGCTAGACGATGAATTCCGACTTTTGATCTTGGAGGCTTCCAGGGGCTACTATTGGGGATCTACTTTCTGGGTATACCCACTGTGACTAGCTGACCAGGGTGGCCCACTTAGGGATAGAGATTTTCTTCATAGGCGGCCTAGTCAGGGAGAGAACACGGAAGTCCATCCGGCTATGGAAAGGCCCAAAAGATATACTGACTTAGGCATGTAAAGTTACTTCTAGTCCAAGATGTACTCTATAACCGACTCTATATCGTAGCCGGATAGCTCTCTCCTATAACCCTAGGTCGGACGTCTATATAAGCCGTCCTAGGGTCTATCCTTTAGGGGACCCACAACTTACAACCTCAACTCGCACAGACTAAACCTCTCTTCTAATCTCTACTTCCGGCTCTGCCATACAATTCATTAATAAATATCATCTACTTGCCTTGGTGGTAGGTGTCAAGAGTACAGTCCTCCTAGTAGCAAGCGTTGCACTCGTCACAATCTACATGACATAATTGCATACAACTTAAACAACCATACAACCATAAAAAAAGACACAAATGCATGCATGACGATTTAAGTATGGAATAGAAGTTTATTTTAGTCCATAGGATAGTATTAGATCACATGATGCACACAAAAGTGTTTTAATGCAATCAAGTATTTGTTATTAACACTTGATTGCCACTATTGGGTTTTTAGCAAATCCGTTTTAAATTTTGTTCCCATTGTCGATTTAAATTTGGATCTGGAGGTTACTAGATAGAGGGCATTAATCTGAATTAGTAGAAATTGGATTCATCCTAATCAGAGTTGTAGATCTTTTTAAAGGATTTAAATTATCATTTAATGGAGTTTAAACCATTTAAAAAAACTAAATGTATAAAATAAAAAATAAAAATAAATCTATAATCTACACGAGATTGTGATTCTAGGGATATATTATTTTATATTTTTGTGATCTTACAAATAATTTACTATGGATTTTAAGATCTATAATGCCATTAAAACTTATTAATTTGTTACCAGTAAACTATACTTCAAAAGCTAGATCTAATCAGTTATTATTAAACTACATTAAAATAGCTTCAATTTGATATGTTTACATAATTTTTGGGAAAAGTATGAATTTCCTATGAATTCTAGAAGTTAGATCTATATTCTGCCAATTTTTAATATTAATTTTATTAACATTATTGTGTCAGCGCTGACTAGGTTACGGGTCAACACGCGCTGACTAGGCGTGCCACGAGGCATCACATCGTTGGCGCGTACCGGTTCGACAGGGGGGTCTATCTAGGCTGTTGGATTTCGATCTAGCGGTTGGGAAAGGAAGGTTCCAGAACTCACCGGTGGGCGACGTCGGACGGTGGCGGCGACGCTGTTGGCGGTGGTCGACGGCGTTCCGACAATCCTCGGTGACTATGAGCTTGATGACTACGTCCATCACCTCCTCGCAGTCATGTTCGTCATTGTGTCGACGAGGTTCTCCTCCTCTAACTGCGGTGGCGCTCCGCTACTCCCCCCTGGTGGCAACGAGCTCCATCGAGCAATCGATGACGCTCTACTACGAATTGGAAGGGGAAACAGTGAGGGGAGATGCAGGGGTCCAAGTCGGAAGGGATATGGGGAAAACAAGGACCTAGGGTCTCTAGTTCGTCGGCAACCTCGACCTCCAAATGGCGACGACAGTGGCAGGAAAGCTCGATTCCGGAGCTTGAGGCTAGGGTTTGCGAGTTGGGGAGGGGAAAAAGGAGGCGGGGTGTGCAGCTCATATGGGGGTCGAGACTTGGGCGAGGGGCAAGGCGGATAGGGTCCATGGCGGTTACAATACACGGCGGCGCTGCAGTGTCCACGTCGGCAACGGTGGAGATGATAGGCGGGTCGCGGGCTAGGACATTGCAGGTTTTATATATTTTTTTTGTTCTTCTCTTTTTCCATTTTCTGTTTTACTATTTGTTCAATATCTTTTTCATTTGAACTCCAAATAAGGTGGGACTTGTCTCCAAAATTTTCTAAAATCAAGTATATTATTGTAGGGTAATAATAGTAGTATCTTGCCTTGTTTAAATAGTGGTTCTTTAAATCCCACTATAGAATCCATATAGGGACTCAATACATATGTTTGAATTTGTTGCTTGAATAAGAAGAAAAGGTATGCAAAATGCATTATGCAGATGAATGAAATGTGTATTCCCCATGTATAAATACTAGGATGTTACATTAAAGAACTAAATACCGAGTAATTTAACTAATTAGTAAGTGGAAAACAAAGGAAGATCTGAAGTGGAGACATTTTTAGGGAGAGGGCAGTGGTGCAGCATGGGGGAGGCGTCGGTGGTAGATATAACAGCTCATGGGAGTAGAGGTGCCGGCGACGGTGGGAGAGTACAACACACGTGGGAGCGGCCTTGGGTTGAGGGCGGCGTCGGTGAAATGGTGCGGTCGACAAGGCGGGGGAGAGGAGGGCAGTGCTGGTAGGAGATGGCCCAGTCCGAGGAAGCAGATGGTCACACTGATGGGAGAAGGCATGGAACAGGGGAGGGGGTGAATCGAGGGGGAACGGGGAGAACATAGCAGGGAGCACGTGGCAGCGACGAAGGGGGTGAGTGGGTCAATTGGAATAGGGTGGGGGGAAACAGATACAAGCAGCCAAGTTTTTCCTGCCAAACAAAATTTCCGGACCAGACGGAAATGCCTGGGTGGAGTAAATGACTTGTCTAGGATTACGGTTCATACCAATTTGGCAACAAGGTGAGTGCGTCATTTTGCTCTTCCAATCTCCTTTGTATACGATTAGGGTTCATAATAATTTGGGAATTTTAGATTTAAGCCCGATTTCCATTTAGATACAATGTAAATTTGATTTTTTAGGGTCCAACTACCGTGTATGACTCCGATTACAATGGATTAAACGATGGAGTTAACCCCGTGCAATGCAAATGCGGAGCCATTGCCATTAAATCTGTTTCTTTTGAAGGATGTTGGACTGGCAGTAGATTCTTGGCCTATGCTAGACAGGTCAGTGTAATTAACTAGATTAATTTTTAGTTGTGATCTGTTATTTATCTGATAGGTTGTTATTTTCCATTTCTCTTGTAGATAATTGTTTTGTATTTGCTTACATATCCTTCTTAGTCATTTCTCTTGTAGTTTGGTGAAACATGTGACTTTATGCATTGGGTTAATGGTGTCTGGCCAGATGCATTTAACAAATCCCTCTGTAAGCTTTGGGATATGTATACTGAAGTCAAAGATGGTAGAGTGAGGGATGCTATCGACCATCTTGAAGTGAAGTTTCATTTTCAAGATGAGATTACAAAGCTCCATGCTGATCTTAGGAATTCCCAAGATAAGGTTAAGAAATCTAAAATATTATCCTTGCATGAAAAAATTATTTAAATTCACATTACTCATTCTCAATATCGGAGTAAGGCATTGATACAATTTCATGAAAAGAGAAAGTTCAAACGAGATATCTATAGGATGTTCGTGACATAAATCAGTAACCTTCCCATAGGATAATCCACTTATGAAACAAGTTCGGTTTCAGACCCACATATTAAGTTTTTCTATTTACCTGAAGGATATATACACAAAATTGAGGCCCTGAAGAAACTCTACAATTATTGACAAGTCTAAGCTTTTATTATATTTTTCCATACGAAAAGTCAATATCCGGAGTTCGGCCATTTCCGGACCTCCAGTATGTGCACATAGAGCCCTTACATCATACTATCCTCAAGCTTATGCGTATCGACTTGTTTTTTTACCCGAAGATTATGTGAACAACGTACGACCCCATGCAAAATTCCTTGAATTTTTGAGAAGTTTTAGTATTTTTTAATATTGTTCTCTATTAAATGACTATAGAAACGGCTAAAATACTATTCTTGCCTGAAAACACTATTAAAATTCACATTACTCATTCTCAATATCAAAGTAAGGCATTGATACAGTTTGATGAAAAGAAAAGGTTCAAAGGATATATCGGTAGGATGTTCGCGCCGTAAATCAGTAACCTTCCCAGAAAATAACCCACTTATGAAGAAAGTTCCATTTCGAACCCACATATCTAGTTTTTCTATTTACTTAAAGGATATATACTCAAAATATGAGGCCCTAAATAAACTCTACAATTATTGACAAGCGTAAGGTTTTTTTATATGTTTTTGTACGAAAAGTCAATGTCTAGAATTCTATCCATTTCCGGACCACCCGTCTATGCACATAGAGAGGTTATGTTATATTACGATATGGCTTATGTGTATCAACTTGTTGTTTTTATCCAAAGTTTATGTGAATAACATACGATCCGATGCAAAATTCCTTAAAAAATTTAGAAGTTTTAATATTTTTAATATTGTTCCCTATTAAATGACTATAGAAATGGCTAAAATACTATCCTTGCATGAAAATATTTTTAAATTCACATTAATCATTCTCAATATCGTCGTAAGGCATTGATACAATTTCATTAAAAGAAAATTTTCAAACGATATATCGGTAGGATATTCGAGCCGTAAATCAATAACCTTCCCAGAATATAACCCACTTATGAAGCAAGTTCCATTTTAGACCCACATATCTAGTTTTACTATTTACCTAAAGGATATATACTCAAAATATGAGGCCCTGAAGAAACTCTATAATTATTGAGATGCCTAAGCTTTTTTATATTTTTTCGTACGAAAAGTCAATATCCAGAATTCTGGACATTTCTGTACCACCCGTCTGTGCACATAGATTCCTTACGTCATACTACCATCTGGCTTATGCGTATTGACTTGTTGTTTTTATCCAAAGTTTATGTGAACAACATATGACCCCGTGCAAAATTCCTTGAATTTTTCAGAAGTTTTAGTATTTTTTAATATTATTCCCTATTAAACAACTATAGAAACGACAATTCGAACCTCTCGGGTCGTGACCGAGTTGGCAGTTAGTCCATAAAAAACGTAGCCACGTGGTATTTCTCTATTTCTTAATTTTTGCATGCCCCGAGAGAAGAACAGTAACTCAAAAAACCTTGTTGTGTTCAACAGTTCTAATGAACGGCGGCTTGATTCTAAAAAGGTCAGCGACGATTCATGACGGAGAAGCACACTATGATCGCCGGCGGTTCAATGCGGAGAAGCTACGCCATCGCCGACTGTCAATTGATTTCGCAATGCGGATATAGGTACGGTACTGAGATCCGGTCCTTTCTGATTATTTTCTAATGTTCTTGATCGTCGGCATTACATTTCTTCATCGGTTACATGGTTGCTTGATATTACTAAGCCGATTGTTGATAGAATTGGTTGGAGCAGCCTTGGACACGGCGGGGGATAATAGATGAATTTAATCTCTGCTCAGTTTTAGCTAAAGATATTATGCTATTAGAAGATTCTCTTCAGAATTTGATGGAGATGTTGTGATACCTGATAAGTATTATATTTTAGTCTGATTGATATCTACTCAGTTTTAGATAAAAATGTTGTGTTATTAGATGATTTTATTCAGAATTTGATGGAGATGATGTGCAACCTGATAAGTATTATATTCTAGTCTTATTGATCTTTGTTCAGTTTCAGATAAATATGTTGTGTTATTAGATGATTTTGTTCAGAATTTGATTAAAATGTTGTGATACATCACGAATGGAGAACCCATATAATGTGTGTCGTCACTATTTTCCCATATGTGATCCCACTAACCATGGTGGACTAAATTTCACAGTGTCCTTCATGAAGGATTCAGACGCAGAATCTATTGTATGATCATGATTTTATAATTTAATTGTTATTTTCTTCTTTTTCTCTCTTCTAGTTGTCCCTATTTTTTTGTGTGTGGCATTTATATTGTTTAAATGTAGGTTGTGCCTTGCAAATTTAGAGCACCACTTTTTGAATTGGTACTTGGAAATATTAAGATTTCTAAGGGTACGGGAGTGACCAATCCCTGTTACAAATCTCTATATACAAGTACTCACTATCTGTGGCTGGAAAGGCTCTCTAATAGAGATATTCTCACTAGGCTAGGGTGAAAATCTCTAATACGTGTTTATTTTTTATGTAAAAATGATATTTTCATGTTCATCTTTGACCCAGATCAAAGGGTGTTCAATATTTAAGTATTGTTAGGTGATGGTGAGATCAAACCTTGGTCCTGTTTACCTCGTAAGTTAATTAATTAGTTTTGTACTTTCTTTTGTTGGGTTATGATGTTTTATTGATATGACCTTGAGCATTTTGTTTTTTCTGATTTGTGTTTTATGAGATCGAAGAGCGCTACATGCCAGCGTGAGAAGTGGCTTATTTCATAGAAAGTAGCGACATAACTGGAAGTGAAATGTTTAAAATACATAGACAGATTAATCTGGATGAGCAACGTAGAATTCAACGTGATTGTACTAAGGTCCTTGGTACTAGATCCACATGCTAGATAAAAGTGATGTTCCTGTTGTGGTTAGTTTCCTTTTTTCATATCTATATATGAAAAATAATTTCCAAGTATTTCATTTTGTTTTTATGTGATGTCTAATTATGTTCTTTTCTCTGTAGGAGGTGCCTTCTAAATTTTTGGAAAGGAGTGGGATGGAATCCCAAAGAATGAGACATCCATGTAATTGACATCTGAGGACAGGAGCAGGGAGCATGGTATTAAAGGATATTACAAGAAAACCAAGGAATATGATATCTATTTCATTGATGGGTGGTCTGAAATCTGTTATCCAGCAAGATTATTTGAAAATTCCTTACTATTGGACAACATAGGAATCACTTCTGACTGTCTCACCATAGAAGTCATCAGCGTCACTAGAAGAGTGAACCCGAGCAACTATATTAACTCAGGAGTAGAAATTCCCTGATCATGTCGTTTGCTTATATCATCTAGAAACTGTGGTGATTAAGAACTTGTCTTTTTTTTATATATGCAAGAATATCCTGAGCTTGTTTTTTGTTTGTATATGCTATAAACTATCCTGAACTTAATCTCTACTTGTGCGTATTGTGTAAATATATGTGTGTTTATATAGTGTATTGTGCTTGTGTTGTTTGAAGGATCTCTCAATAAAACTCATACCAGGGTACCCGTTAAAATATCTAGACCACTCGAATACATGAACTTCGTAAATAATCAAACGATCTGGGAATGAATATGTGGAAGCATCGCAACCATAATATCTTCAAAAATATCCAACCAACAAAACAGGGAAATTTATTTCAAAAGTAGGCGTTTGATCTGTGACCGATGATATAAAAATGCGCATCCTGCATCTCTGGACTTAAAACGATAAGAAATCTCTCCTCAGTCTAACAGTAAAAACCCTTGCCGCCACATCTGGCCGCGTCCTCGAGCACGAAGATGGCGATGTTTCTGCCGCATCGCCCTCCAAATGGGAGGCGTGTCGTAACTCCGTGCGTCATCGCCGGTGGCGGCATGAGACGTGCGTCAACACCTCGCCCGCCCAGCCGGTCCCCCATTATGTGCCCCATGGCCAGAACCCACCTGGGACGTGCCGCCGCGCGTCGGCCAAACCGGAGATAGATCGGCCTCACCCAGATTGGGCCGACCAATTGCTCACGATAGTGAGGTTGGGATCTCCCGTGCTTCCGCTACCGTGTTCGACACCGCTTTGATCATATGGTTTGGGGTGCCTATTTACTGCACGACACAGCAGGAGCTCACGTGGGACGTGCATCATCGCCTTGGCCGTGCCGACGGGATGTCGGGCCCCTGGATTGGGCGACCAACGGCGCACGATGGCGACACCGGGAGATCCGGCGCTGCCACCGCTCCAATGCTCACTAATGTTCCTATGTTTTGCGTGCCACAGTGGGAGCCCGCGTGCGACACGCCACAACTATTTGGCTGTAACACCCCAGTTTTACTTAACTAGTAATTATGATTTTGATTTGTGCATCATGAGCATCATATAATTTAAAATGCATGCAAGAAACAAGATCAAATATAAAACCCTAGTTCTTCCCCTCCTTTTGAAAGTAATTCAAAAGGTTTTGAATATTTTGAAATAGCACCAAAATGATGGAACCCAAATTGTTATAAGGGGTCCCTGTAGGGGTTCGTAGCATGGAAAACAAAATTTTTCTATCGCATACAAACAAACAAGCCAAGATCTATCTACTAGATTGTAGCAACGAGTCGATAGTGGAACTCACCCTCAAAGATTCCAAAGCGGTTAACGAGAGCAGATTCTCGTGGGTGATGTAGTCGTACTCTTTCCGATCTCAAGATCGCGTAGACGATCCTTTCGGCGCCACGTTCCAGCAGCGCTCCCGCAGTCGGTCACACGTTCGGTACTCGACGAAGACCTTCCTCTCCCTTGTTCCAGCAGGCAGCGGAGGTTGTAGCACTCTCCTCGTGATTCCGGCAGCACAACGGCGTGGTACCGGAAGTAGAGGGGAAATCCCGCAGGGCTTCGCCTTAAGCCGGTGCGAGTATGGTGGAGCTTATGAGAGAGGCTATTAGTGGTCTAGTAATTAGACACACCAATTAGAGGGCTCTAAACCAATTAGAAGGCTCTAAACCGCAGGCTAAAGCAATTAGAAGCTCTAAACCAAAACGGCTCTAAACCGGAGGTAGAAGATAGGAACTTGTGTGTTCTAGGAGGGGAGCCCTGCCCCTCCTTATATAGATGGGAGGGGGCTGGCGCGCCAGGGGGAGGGAGTGGAGTCCCTCCCCAACTCGGCATTGGAGCTGGCCGCCGGTTGGAGGAGGTCTCCCTCCCCAACTCGGTTTCATACTCCTCCTCTTTTCCCACTTCCCAAAATTGCCGTTTGACTTTCAAACTAGCCGTTTGACTTTTCAATTTAGGATTTAAATAAACCCTTTATTTTGGACAGCGAGAACACTTAGTATATGATGCAATCATTCCAATATGTAATGACACATTCATGTACCCTTCCCCCTCCGGAGTGCCGGACATTCCGGGACCTTCTAGAATGTTCCCGATGAAAACACCGGAACCATTCCCCAACTCCGAAATGGGACTTTCCTTATATGAATCTTATTCTCCGGACCATTCCGGATCTCCTCGTGATATCCCGGATCCCATCCGAGACTCCGAACAACATTCGGTCTCTTTCTCATAATACCATAACTACTCAAACAACGTCGAATCCTTAAGTGTGTCTCCCTACGGTTCGTGAATTATGCGGACATGATCGAGACACTTCTCCGAACAATAACCAATAGAGGAATCTGGAAATTCATATGGCTCCCACATATTTCTACGATTACTTTGCGATCGAATGAACCACTTACATACGATACCAATTTCCCTTTGTCTCACGATATGTTACTTATCCGAGGTTATGATCGTCGGTATCTCTGCATACCTAGTTCAACCTCGTTACTGATAAGTACTCTTTTCTCGTTCCCGTGATATGTGATCCCTTGTGACCAAGTCACATGCTTGCAAGCTAATTGGATGACATTTCACCGAGAGGGCCCAGAGTATATCTATCCGTCATATGGATGGACAAATCCCACTCTTGATCCATGTGTTTCAACCAATACTTTCCGAACACTCAATGCCACTTTTATAGCCACCCTGTTACGGTGTGGTGTTTGATGTCATCAAAGCATCCATCCGGCAAAGGTGATATGCATGATCTCATGGTCGAAGGAATTAGGTTACTATGTATCAGAAAGCATATAGCAATTGAACTATTGAAATGACTTGATCTTTATGCTATGCTTATCTATAGGAGTATGTCCATCACATCATTCTCCTAATGATATGACCCTGTTGTTAATAACATCTCTATGTTCATGATCAGGAAACAATGATCATATATTAACCAACAAGCTAGTTTAACAAGAGGCTTTACTAGGGACTCTTATTTTAGTTTACAAATCACACAAGTATTAATGTTTCCGGTTAATACAATTATAGCATGGTATGTAAACATTTATCATAAGTGTGAAGATATGATAATAACCACTTTATTATTGCCTCTTGGGCATATCTCCAATAGTCTCCCACTTGCACTAGAGTCAATAATCTAGTTTCGAACCTTTGTGTATATAACACCTATGGCTTTCCGGTGTTGTATGTACACGATTGCTAGTGGTCAACTGATCTCCGGATCTGACACTTCCAGGTCCGTGTGTAATTGCATGTCTTTGCGTCTCTACGCATCACTCATTCTCTAATGAGATGGCTTTGTATAAATTTGGTCTTTCGGTGTGACCTTTAGTTCTTTGGGGTTAAAACATGTTGGCAATATTGTCGTACAATATATCTTCATAGTATTATCCCGCTGTGAACTACACCTAGTTTGATAACAAACTACTTGACTCAAATGCCCTCTTATGCTGCTAAAATAGCAGTCATATACTTAGCCTTTTGTTGTAGTATCTGTCACAATGTCTTAATTTTGGAACTCATCCAAATCCATTATGGAACTTACTTTCCATTATATTGTGCCACCCTTAGTTTAGATTGAGATAAACTTAATTTGTACTTTGTGACAAAGCTAGTATCAATGTAGTACTTTTACAATGAACTAACCATCTATTTGTCACTTAAATAATATACTCTTAGTTCTTCCAAAAGATCATAAGAATATCCTTACTATTGTCCAATGATCATCTTATGAATCATTCTGGTATTTGCTCACAACATTTAGAGCATAGGACATATCTGGATTTGTACATATCACAGTATGATTGATATAAATACTCTTTGTGATTTCATACATCAAGTATCAATCTATACTTGATTATTTGTTTCACTTTACCAAATGTCAATACACTTGAATATATCATCAACATTGAACTTATTCAATCCTTTCTGTGCGACAAGAACCTCTCTTGTAGTTTCTATATTGAACTCATTCAATATCTTGTCTATGTACTTCTGGCACAACCATATTAGCGTCTATTGATGCCAAATATTTGGGTTTTGCCTAAGTCTTTTATCGGGATGAAATTCTTAATATGTGTTAATAAAAGATACATCTTTTCTAATCAACAATATGTCCTCCACATAATGTATTAGAAATATGTTTTAGCGCTCCCACTTAATTTCTTGCAAACGCAAGCATCTTCATTGTCTCTGATGAAATTAAACTCTTTTAACAGTTTCATCATATTGAAGATTCCAACTCCGCTATGCTCACTCTAACCATTGAAGTTTGCATATGCTTTTAGCATCCATTGAATTAACAAAACCCTATGGACCGTGTTATGCACATGTCCTAGGTAACGATTCTATTAGAAGAACTTGTTTTGTTTATTCAACTACCATATAACAAATTATACGTAGTGGTTGCTACATTAATCCGTCTAGACTAAATATCACTATGACAGATCAAATCTTGTCATAGTCAACCTTTGAACATTGTTGTGAACTCTTTCTCAACACGTCGACTATTTCATAGATGTGCAACATCCATGTCTATTTATTTATAGATCTAAACACAACAGTAAGGTCTTACACCTTTCTTGAGGGTCCTTCAAGTTCAAAACTTGATTTCTCGTGTATGGAACTATCACGGATTTTATGGCTTCAAGCCATTTGACGGAGTCAGGGCCCATCACCGCTTCTTTGTATGTAGTCGGTTCATTATTTTCAAATAATGATTCAACCCTCAAATCTTGGTATTTGATTGTTTATCCGACCTACTTGTTTCAATAGGAACTTGGATCTCCGTGACCACAACTTTTGAGGTACGCGAGCCATGAGCATTGTTTGCCAACTCCGGAACACTTTTCGGCGCTGCGCAACTTTGCACATATAGCTAAGGTTCCTTTAACCTTATCAAAGTTCTATTGTCCTCCCACTTAACTTTTCACGAAAAATTCCTTCTCAAAGAAACTTGACGTTCTAAGCGACAAACACTTTTGTCTTCGGTGTTTATGGAGGAATACTTAACATTTATACAAAGACAGGTTTATCCGACTTTGGTTGCACACATCTTTCTTATGCATAGCATACCAATGTTTTAAGAAAAGACTACTTGGGTTTTATCCCAAACCATAACTTTATATGGTGTCATTTCAGCGGATTATGATGGAGCTCTTTTCAGTGGAAAAGCGGTAATCTCCAAAGCTTTTAATCTTTAAAATATAATGGCAGTTCTATGAATTACACCTTTGATCTTACCATGTCAAACAAGGTTTTAATTACATATCTCGAACGCTCCATACTCTTATGGTGTTTCGGGAAATGCAAATCCACGGAACGATTCCTTAAATCTTAGGTATTATGCTAAACTTGTAACTCAAATATCTTCCTTTATGATCTTATCATAAACTATTTATATTCTTGTTACAATGATTTTGCACTTCATCTTGAAAGTCTTTGAACTCTTCAAATATTTCACACTTCATCCTTATTAAGTAAATATTCATATATTCACTCAAATTTTCGGAGAAAGCATATGAAGTTGAAATCCATCGCTCTTGACTACACATAATGGACTTCGTACAACAATATGTACAAGTTCCAATAAGCTAGTCATTCGTTCCCTTTTGGCCTATGGACGAAGTTTTAATTATCTCTAGGAAAGTTTCACAAGCGTCATTTGATCAAAATCAAATAGACTCCAAAATTCCATCCATATGGATTTTCTTCATGTTTTCTTTCCAATATAATTTTAAACGGCGATGTCACTTCCTAAGTGATCTTTCAATCAATTTGTCTTTCGACATTTTTAGCACTAGTTTTATGGATGTGATGTCTCCAACGAGATTTGTGAATCATCCATCTTTTATGGATTACGGCAATTATTTGAACAATCCTTTTGTTCTCATAATACCTGATAAAACAAATCTTTGAAGGCAAGCTTTGATGTTTAACAAGCAACACAATAACCCTTTATTTTGTTCTCGATGAACATCATCACATATTCTTTTGCTAGTTACTTAGGCCATTGTAGTTCATGAATTGTGTTGTTTCGTATGACGATTCACACCAACAAATTCAGTATCAAATACTTGAGAACCACATTGTTTAATAAGCAAAGAATATAGCCATAACATGTATATCATCTATATACTTAAACTGAACAATTCTAGTCTTTTCTTTTCTGCCATATATTTATGAGATTCTCTTTCAGTATTTCCTACTCTGTTTGAAAGAATCTATCAACATCAATAGTGGAGTCATACTTATGACACATAGTCCAAAGCGTGTATAGTTAAATACCAATGTCTTTGGTCTTGCACTTTGAAGTAGATCACCATCATCAAATGTTTGGTGTTCTTTCAAATTCCTTTCTTTAGTAATCTCTTGGTGTAGTAAACATTTTACCTACATCAAATATTCACCCTTATCATGGAATTATCCATGATCTAGCTACTTTTAGCTTGTAACGGTGAATCGCGAGTATAATGTTGCTCTCCAAAACCTTTTGGAGGATTAGGACAACAAGTGTCTCCAACCTTTTGCAAATTCTCATCAAATATGAGAACATGACTTTTGCCATATTATACTCTATCATGTTGCAACCAAAACTTCGTTTCAGATATCACAATATCTTCCACACATCATGGTTTCTGAAACAACTCTTTCAGATCCTAGATAACCTTGATATTAAGAGAATCCTTTGAATATCAAGAATCATGGAGACAAACATGATACTTATATACTAACATTTGGAATTGTTACTCTTGATTTAATACTAATTATTAAACTTCATGGAGTAACCGGAACTTACTGAAAGTTTGCAATAGGACTTTTAAACTTTAGATTAACACTTAAAACAATACGATACCAGTTCGTAAAGTAACTAACCAGAATTCTATAGTTCTATCATCTCAATTATAACTAAGCGCAAGATGGTAAACGGATGCCAATGACTACAACAACTATGCAAATTCACTTTGATTTAGTTTATGATAAATTGAGTTCTAATTAATAATTAAATTAATCTAGGTGAACTCCCACTCAAAACAATATCCCTCACATTGTTTTAGTGATCACACGAACCAAATCCACCACATCAAAACCGATCATCACGAGAGTTGATATAGCTTCAATGGCGAACAATCAACATGTTCATCATATCTACTTATATGACTCATGCTCTACCTTTCGGTAATCCGTGTTCCTGAGGCCATGTCTGTACATGCTAGGCTCGTCAAGATCAAACCTTAGCTACCGCATAAGCAAATCTGGCTTGCTTACGTTGTATTCACCCGCGGAATCAAAGACACCCGATCATCACGTGGTGCTTCGAAGCAGCAAGCTTTGGCAACGGTGCATACTAAGGGTGAACACTTTAGAACTTGAAATTTATGTGTATGAGGGATCATCTTATAATGCTACCGTCGTCTACTAAGCAATACAAGATGCATAAAGGATTAACATCACATGCAATTCATAATATGTGATATGATATGGCCTTTCTTCTTTGTGCTTTCGATCTCCATCTTCAAGCACGAACATGATCTCCATCATCATCGGCATAGCATCAAGGTCAATGATGCTTCTTCATGGTTGTCGTCCACCAGCATCAACTATTACAACTACTTTGAATAGACACGCAGGTCTTAACAAAATTAAAGACAACCATAAGGCTCCTGCCGGTTGCCAACTTACAATAAGGAACATTGCATACATCAAATATAATCACAATCATGGCCATATCACATCACTGCACACCCCTGCAAAACAAAGTTAGACGCCTCTACTTTCTTTGCATATTTTACGTGGTTTGGGGCTTTCAATAAGTGTCGTTCTAACTTACGAACAAGAACCACAACATTGATACTAGCATTGTTGATTACCCGTTGTAAATTGGATCTTAACTATGCTAGGAGAAACAGGCACCCGCAGAGCCACTTATGCAATACAAGTTGCATGTTAAGCGTGGAGCAAGTCTCATGAACGATGTCATGTAAGGTTAGCCCGGGCCGCTTCATCCCAACATACCGCAAGATACAAAGTACACAAGAAGCAATCGACAATAAAAGCATCAACGCCCACAATGACCATTGTGTTCTACTCGTGCAACAGATCTACATATAGACACGGCTCTGATACCACTGTAGGGGTTCGTAGCATGGAAAACAAAAATTTTCTATCGCATACAAACAAACAAGCCAAGATCTATCTACTAGATTGTAGCAACAAGTCGATAGTGGAACTCACCCTCGAAGATTCCAAAGCGGTTAACGAGAGCAGATTCTCGTGGGTGATGTAGTCGTACTCTTTCCGATCTCAAGATCGCGTAGACGATCCTTCCGGCGCCACGTTCCAGCAGCGCTCCCGCAGTCGGTCACACGTTCGGTACTCGACGAAGACCTTCCTCTCCCTTGTTCCAGCAGGCAGCGGAGGTTGTAGCACTCTCCTCGTGATTCCGGCAGCACAACGGCGTGGTACCGGAAGTAGAGGGGAAATCCCGCAGGGCTTCGCCTTAAGCCGGTGCGAGTATGGTGGAGCTTATGAGAGAGGCTATTAGTGGTCTAGTAATTAGACACACCAATTAGAGGGCTCTAAACCAATTAGAAGGCTCTAAACCGCAGGCTAAAGCAATTAGAAGCTCTAAACCAAAACGGCTCTAAACCGGAGGTAGAAGATAGGAACTTGTGTGTTCTAGGAGGGGAGCCCTGCCCCTCCTTATATAGATGGGAGGGGGCTGGCGCGCCAGGGGGAGGGAGTGGAGTCCCTCCCCAACTCGGCATTGGAGCTGGCCGCCGGTTGGAGGAGGTCTCCCTCCCCAACTCGGTTTCATACTCCTCCTCTTTTCCCACTTCCCAAAATTGCCGTTTGACTTTCAAACTAGCCGTTTGACTTTTCAATTTAGGATTTAAATAAACCCTTTATTTTGGACAGCGAGAACACTTAGTATATGATGCAATCATTCCAATATGTAATGACACATTCATGTACCCTTCCCCTCCGGAGTGCCGGACATTCCGGGACCTTCTAGAATGTTCCCGATGAAAACACCGGAACCATTCCCCAACTCCGAAATGGGACTTTCCTTATATGAATCTTATTCTCCGGACCATTCCGGATCTCCTCGTGATATCCCGGATCCCATCCGAGACTCCGAACAACATTCGGTCTCTTTCTCATAATACCATAACTACTCAAACAACGTCGAATCCTTAAGTGTGTCTCCCTACGGTTCGTGAATTATGCGGACATGATCGAGACACTTCTCCGAACAATAACCAATAGAGGAATCTGGAAATTCATATGGCTCCCACATATTTCTACGATTGGTACGTGACGAGGGTTTAACTATTCAATGCCTATTGTTACGGACTTGGGTTTTGGATAAGGAGGGAGCGCTGGAGACATCTATCGGCTAGCAAACAAGCACACAGGGGACAAAGGATTTACCCAGGTTCAGGCCTCGTAGAGGTCCCTACTCCTGCTTGTCTGCTCGTGGAATTATCGAGGGAGTCGAAAGTTACAATGGTACGCAAATGTAATCTAGCGAGGGTTATGGAAACTAGGGTTGTGTGTGTTCTTCTTGCCGCCCCCTCCTAGCCTTTATATAGATAGGCTAGGTCTCGGGTAGCAGGTCGAGTCGGTTACAAGTTAGGGTTTTCCCCTTCAAACTTTCTATCTTTAGCTTCTTCTTGTCCTTCAAGCAATCGAGAGTCCGCAGGTTACTCGAGTCCTTTCATCTGGGCCTTGGCGACACCGTGGGCCTGTTCGTATTTGGACCGTATATACCAAGCTCGAGTACCTGTAGGGTATACCCATGTCAGTAGCCCCCGAGTGTCCAGTGGAATCGCAGATTTGACTGGGGACTTTTTGAAGTCTTCGAGTGCCTGAACGAGTACATTTTCGACTGCTTTTATTTGCGTCATAGGGATTGTTGATATACATGCCTGATATAGCCGAAGTATCGGTATCAGTTAACCACCTTAGGGTGAAACAACGCAATCTACTCGAACTCGAGTCCCCGGACTCGAATCCGGGAAAGTGCTGGCGTAATTCGACTCAGGCCGCGGAGGTCTTACAGGAGTCGAATTCCAGTTATATGGGTGTGAGCACTCGACGCTTCCATCAAGGCATGTTCATCGTGCCTGTAGGCACGGATATATTTCTGGTAGTGCGCAGTTAAATGCGTTGCCAGGCCTTATTCAGGTCTTACCTTCACGCTGTAAGCGCGGTATCCGAATTTTATCATCGCGGAGACGATTCGGGCGACCCAGGAGACGTAGTCTCTTTGTAGGGAAAATTATGAGGCGGTGTCGCCATGAGCTGTGAGTGCGGATGTTATCAACACACAGTTTTTATGCAAATAATCATAGGGTGCGCGACTAGCGCTCCCTATGGGAGTAGCCCCCGAGTGCCTGGTTGAGTCGAAGACTCAGGCAGGGACTAAAGAACCTTTGCGATTACTGTCGTCTTTTGCTCGTTTGTTTCAGTCAAAGACTTAGACAAGGACTAAAACATTTTTGTGACTGTTTTCATCTTTTGCTTACTTGTTTCGGTCGAAATTGTTTCCGGCACTCCCTATGGGAGTAACCCATGTCCATAATCGAACCGTGTTTTGAGTGATTGGGTTTGATTGTGATTGCCCATATTCCTGCAATAAGAAAAGAAAAATCGTAGGGTGCGCGACCAGCACTCCCTATGGGAGTAGCCCCCGAGTGCTTGGTGGAGTCGAAGACTCTAGCAAGGACTAAAGTAGTCAAATTTTCCACTGCGTAGATATGATGACGTCATTGCTGACGCTTGTATGACCTCAGTTTCCCGCGTGAACGAGTTTGACGAGACGTGACGAGCGGTGGGTCCCACTTCCTGAATTTGATTTGACTAGTCGTGTGTAATCTTTATTTTAACTGCGCCTCCTCGATATCCGCGCGTAATGGGAGAAGTGGGGGACGGTTCGCGCTTTCTCTTCTCCACGTGTCCACCGCGATGCGTGCCACGCGTCCAATAGGGTTTTTGTCAACCGTTGGATTGCATCTCCTAGGGGTTAAGTAGCAGCGCTGCGGCGGTAATTTTCCATCTGCGCTCTTTCTTCCTCGCTGCCATCGCCATTGCTGATGTTCTTCTGCTTTTCCCTGCGCTCATCTCCTCCATAGCGCTGGACCACCTCCACTCGTTTCCAAGCTACTTTATGCGCTCTCATCGCCGCCGCGCAATGGGGAAAAGAAAGGAGGTGCCGCCGCTGATTCCGCGGCCACCGTTGCCGCGACGAAGAAGAAGGGTGGCTCCGCTGCTGCGGGCACCAGCGCTGCCGTCGGCGTGAAGAAGAAGGTCGCGGGCACTCGCGTGACCAATGGTGCATGGCGCCCCTCCATTATCAAGGCGTAGGATCTCCGTCTTCTTCGCCAAGACGGAGTTATCTCTGCAGCAGTCGCTGATGCGCGCGTCCCCAGCGGTGAGACCATTCCTGCTCCTCTCGCTGGTTTTCGAGTGATGTTTCTCGCATTCGTCATTCGCGATCTCTCTTTGCCTCTCCACCCCTTTTTAGGGGTCTTTTTTTTCTATGGGCTCCAGCTCCATCAGCTATCCCCAAATTCTATCCTCCACATCACCTGCTTCATCACTCTTTGCGAGTGCTGGCTCGGAATCGAGCCACACTTTGGTCTTTTCAAGTGCTTGTTTAAATTAAAGCGTCAGTCCACATCTGGCTCTTTAGTTTACGACGTAGGTGGTTGCGGAATCCACGTCGACCCATCCGCCACCTACTTCGACATTAAGCTCATCAAGTCCGTCCAGGGATGGAGGGACAAATGGTTCTATGTCCGCGATCAGAAGGCCAAAGATGAGCACTTTGTACTCGCGCCCTTCGATCCCGCGACTCCCTGCAAGAAGATGTATTCTTGGAAGAACGTAGTTATGCCTGGCGAACTCGCGGAGACAGACGTGCTGTATCAACGCGTCTGCGACCTCGAGAGTCGCATAGGCGCAGAAGAGGGAGGCTGCGCCCTTATCAAGACTTGGCTGCGCCGTCGCGTCCAGTCTCTCCAAGCCAGAGTGCATCCCATGTTTCAATGGGGTGGCGCCGATGATGCCACTCGCGTGTCTGTCGATGGCATGTCCGCTAGTGAGGTGGATAAGAGGGTTCGATTGGTGATGAAGTACACTGGCAAGGATGTGCTTCCGAGTGAGCCAGTCATTCCTCCGTTTGATGCTTCGAATCCCCCTCCTGAGGTACCGTTGTGCTACGCAGTGGCTTATTTTCGCGATTGCCTTTCTGTTGTTTACTTGTTCTTTTTGCTGATCTTTGCTGTCTGTATGTAGGATTGGGCGGTGTCGCCCTCTATGCGTCCTCTCCCTGAGGGGATTATTCTTGGCAAAGCTTTGGAAGAGGACGAGTCTGGGTCGACTGTCCCTTCTGATGTGGAAGAGGAAGCCCCCGAGTCTGAGAGTCCGGATACTCGCAAGCGTTCGCGCAACAAGGATTCCAACGCGTCGACTCCTTCGACTCCAGAAGGCACGGCTGTTGGCGCGGAGTCGCCCATTCCAGCCGTTCCTGTGAGGGCAGTCGCACTGTCTTCTCACAAGAAGATGTGATTTCCCAGGGAGTCTTCGTCGGAGTCAAAGGAGGCCACGTTTGATCTTGACAAGTTTGACTAGTAAGTTTTGCGAGTTAATTCATTCTTTTCCGTTTTCTTGTTGGCCTTGCCCTGGAGTTTGCCCTGTATCTATGTGGATTTGGTCTTGTAGTCAAGAGGCATCGTCATCTTCTAGCGACGTCGAGTTTTTGAAGGAATCGGGAGTCGCGACCTCAAGGGCCAAGGTAGAGGTCAGCGCGCTCCTTCCCCTCCGACGGCGGCCCACTCCGGGCACAATTCTTCGAGTTCTCCTCACGTAGGGGAGCATCGAATGGTTGCTCGGATGACGGTTCAGCAAACTTCTTTGGAGTCACTGGAGGACCATGTAAGTATATTTTTCCTTCTTTTTAGTGTGGCTGTCGACGTTCTCTGTTGCCCTCTCTGATTCCTTGTTTGTGCGATAGCTCCTTGTAAAGGAAGCCGCGCGAGTGGTGGAGCAGGTGATGGCGATGGGTCGCCAGCATGCAATGCTGGAGACGCGTCACCGCGTGGTCGAAAGTGAGTGTTCTATACTTATTCTTTTTCGTCTTCTCCTTTTTTAGTATAGTGGACTGATAGTCAACCTTTGCTTGCCATGTAGCTGAGCATAACTCTTTACTGCGCAACGTCGCCACCTTGGAAAAGACATTAGCCGCAGCTGTGAAGGGGCGCGACGTGGCAATCATGGCTCGTGATGATGCACAGAAGCGCGAGGAAGATCTGTGTGCCTCCTTTGCCGCCGGGGAAAAGTTGTTCGAAGAGCAACTGTTCTCAGTCACCAAGGCCCTCTCAGGTACCTTTGTTGGTAGATATTTTATTGTTGTCCTTCTCTATATCTAGAGTTTTGCCGGTGGCGTTAGAGGTTTGATCCATATGTGTGTTTTATGTGCAGATGCTGGTGACTTGAGCTTTGACCTGCAGGCCCTTCGTCGCGATGATGCTCTGGCAGGCGCGGTGTCTGCAGTCGAGGATCGAAGCGCCGCTATCCAAGATACATTGTTCAAGGCCAAGGTCACCCTCAGTTGCCTCCGGGAGGAATTGATGCCGAAGGTGGAGCTGGTCGATAATATGGACAAGCTGGTGGAGTCACTCGCCGGGGGTGTGCCTGCCACCTACAAGAACTCCCTCCGTGCGGCTAGCGCGACCATGTCACTCGCCATGGTGCAAGCCCATGGAGTCGTGATAGATCCCTCTGCGGTGTCGAAGGCGATGCCTATTGGCACAGACGGTCAGCAGGTAGTCTTCGCTCCTTTCGCGACTGCCTGTGCCAAATATGGCCATTCCTTGATAAATATCATTGCCAAGTATTCGGAGGAGCTCCAACGTGCCAAGAAGGCGGCGAAAGCTTCGGCCTCAGGGGCCGGCGGAAAGTCAGTGGCGTCTGATACTGCCACGGACTTGATGAAGCCCCCGAAGCCGTTGAAGTCAAAGAAGCCGGTTGCTCCGTAGTTAGCTTTTTGTAATAGTTGATGAATTGTCCTTTTGCTCTGAGAACATGCCTGCTGGCGAGTGTGTTTGTGAATACTTTATGCTGATCCTGAATGCATCTATTACTTTTGCCTTTATGTTAAGTTGGTCTCCTTATTTGCCTCTGTCTTGACTTTGTGGTAGGGTACATCAAGTGGTCCTGTGGGGGGAACCCAGGACTCGCCATCTCTTGATGATACAGTGGCACCACCGCGCTCCAAGGTAGAGGAACTGTCCTTGCTTTCGCGACTTCATGGTCGCGTTAAGTAGCTGAAGCGTGAGTTGCCCGTGATCCGTGGTAGCGCGGACGTGTGGAAGTCGAAGGCTGAAAAAGCCGCCGCCCGCGAGCAGTATCTGCTTGGCGAGGTGACGCAGCTGGGCAACCAGCTTAAGTGTTAGTTTGCTTATTCTCATCTTTTCCTTTGTAGTTACCTGCAGTAGTACGTTGTACTCATGCTATTGATGCTGCTTCATGTAGTTGTTAGCGCGCGCCGTCCGCAGGAGGAGAAGGATAGAATTGCCATTCACCTTTATGATCTCACCCAGGAGCAACTTCAGGAGAGCGGATACTTCTGGGTAGATCATGATCGTGCGACTGTGTTGGCGACCCTGCAGGATCGCGCATCGCGAGTGCTGCTCTTCTTGAAGAAGTCGCAGTCGTGCTTGAAGAATATTTATCGGGTAATGTTCCCGCTGGATGACGCTCTGTCAAGCCTGCTGGCTCTCCTTGCCAAGTTTCAAGATATGTCCGCGGTACGTGAGTGCGTGAGGCAGCAGTTGGTGGCTGGTGCCAAGGCTGCCCTCTCAATTGTGCGATTGCACAGGCCTGACGTGGATGTTGCTGCCATTGCTTCTGGACCGCCAGCGCCACCAGCAGGATCTGCCTGGAATATGGTGCCGCACTATCAGGCGGTGGACCGTCCAGCAGAGGAGATTGTCGACTTTTTCGAGGAGCAAACCAACGTTCATCTGTTGCAAGAGTAGCCAAATTTGTATCCTGCACATAAGTGTACTTGTGTTGTTAAGTTCGTACAGATGTTGTAGATAATTTGTTGTCGAAATGTGTATAAGGAGCTTTGTGAGCTCGGGGTGCGTTACACTTTATGCGAGTCCTTTTCGTTAGCCTGGTCATCTTTTATCGCAGTCCCTTGTCAACCTGCCAGGTGCGTTGCAGCTGGGTTGAGTTTGTGTTAAGGGGTTCGATTGATGTGCCAGCTACTCAGGATATCGTGTTTTGGTTCGAAGAACAGATGCAAGTAGGGTGGCGCAGCCCCCGAGTGTAAAATTGACAGAGTAAAGGAGAAACGCAGAGTTTTGGGGCACTTAGCTTTTATTTATTCGGAGAACAGTGCGAGGTACAATGTGTGGCTGAGTAGCCTTGACTGAGTAGCCTTATTTGTGATGTACAAGTAAAGAAACGACTAAGGGTAGAAGCGTCGCAGTTGTGCGACATTCCAAGCGTTGGAGTATGTGACTCCTGTCTCTAAATCTTGAAGGCGATAGGCGCCACCTAGGATTACTTCTGTAATCACGTACGGTCCTTCCCAGGAAGACTCGAGCTTGAGATGTCCCTGCTGCTTCAGTCGCAGGACCAGGTCACCTTCGACGAAGGATCTAGGGTGAAGCCTTCTACTGTGGTAGTTGCGCAGGTTCTGCTGGTAGATCGTAGATCTTTCTACGGCGATTTCTCTTGCTTCGTCGAGGAGGTTGACAGAGTCTTCGAGTGCAAGGGATGACTCTTGTTCGTTGTAGGCGACCACGCGCGGCGCCTTGTACTGTACCTCGGCGGGTAGTACTGCTTCTGCTCCGTGCACCATAAAGAATGGCGTGTATCTTGTGGCGGGTTTTGGAGTTGTACGTAGACTCCAGAGTACGGATTACAGCTCATCTGGCCAGCAACCCGCCGCTTGTTCGAGTGGTCGCAGGAGTCGCTTCCTGATGCCGATGCAGACGAGCCCGTTTGCTTTTCCACCTGACCGTTGGTCAGTGGATGCGCTACTGAGGCGTAGCTGATGTTGATCCCCAAGTTCTCACAGAATTCTTAGAACTCCTTGGATGTGAAGTTCGTCCCGTTGTCGGTAATGATGCTATGCGGCACGCCGAAGCGGTAGATGATGGACTCGAAGAACTTGACTGCATTGTGTCCTGATTGGTTAGTCATTGGCATGGCCTCGATCAACTTGGTGAATTTGTCGACTGCAACCAAGAGGTAGACATAGCCTCCACGCGAGGATCTTGGTAGCTTGCCAACCATATCGAGCCCCCATTGTGCGAAGGGCCAGGCCAATGGAATAGTCCGTAGCTCTGCGCCTGGTGCGTGTGTCTTGTCCGCGAATCGCTGGCAAGCATTGCATTTTTGGACTATGTCCTTGGCATCGCGCATGGCCATGGGCCAGTAAAATCCAGCTTGTAGAGTTTTGGCGACGAGGGCGCGACTGCCTGCGTGGTGCACGCAGGTCCCTTCATGGATGTCGAGGATAATTGCTCTTCCGTCAGCCATGGAGATGCATTGTTGTAGCACTCCCGTGATGCTACGTTTATACAGTTCGTCGTTGAGAACGGCGAATGCCTTGGAGCGCCGCACGATGTGCCGTGCATCTGTTGGATCGTCCGGTAGTCTCTTGCTGAGGAGGTACGTAATATACGGCTGCGTCCAAGATTGCTCGATCATCATGACGCTCATTGGTCCCTCGAGTCCTGTGTCCAGCTCCAAGTCATCGAGTGCCATTGCCTCATTGGGTGGCGTAGCCCCCGAGTCGGTTGCTGCGCTTGTTTTCTTCTCTGCGGCCTTTGGCTTGATGGAGCATTCGCATATGCACTCGAGAAATACCCTAGGTGGTATGGGGCGCAGGTAGAGCCTATGTTGGCGAGTGTGTCCGCCTCCTCGTTGCCTCCGCGACCTATGTATCGCAACTCGCAACCATCAAAGTTTCCTTCGAGTGTATCGTAGAGGTCACAGTACGCGATCATGTTGCCGTTCAGTGCGTCACACTCGTGCATTGTTTGGTTGACGACCAACTTGGAGTCGCCATATATGATGAGCCATTTGGCGCCACAGGCTTTTGCCATCCTCATCACGTGCAACAGGGCCTCGTATTTAGCCTCGTTGTTTGAGGCTGTGAACTGCATTCGTAGGATATATTTCAGCTTGTCCCCTTGAGGTGATGTCAATATGACACCTGCGCCTGCTCCGTCTTTCCGTTTGGACCCATCAAAGTGCATTGTCCAGAGGTAAGACATATCTGGCTTGTCCGGGAGCTGGTTCTCCATCCAGTGCACGAGAAAGTCAGGGAGCACTTGCGACTTGATGGCGTCGCATTTTTCGTATGTGATGTCTCGTGGAGACAGCTCTATTCCCTAAAGCGCGACTCAACCCGTGGCGTCGGGGTAATTGAGGATATGCCCCAACGGGGCGTCGTTGACTACCACGATTGGGTGTTCCTGGAAGTAGTGGCGCAGTCGCCGGGCGGTCATAAAGACACCGTACGCCAGCTTCTGGTAGTGCGTGTACCGCTGTTTTGTTGGCGTGAGGACCTTGCTGAGGTAGTATACCGGGCGTTGTACGCCGTGGACTTTGTTTTCCTCGGCTCGTTCGACGACGAGCACTGTGCTGACCACCTGGTTGCTGTCGGAGATGTACAACAACAGTGGTTCCCTTTCTCGTGGAGTCACCAGTACTGGTGAGGTGGATAGTAGGCGCTTGAGATCTTCGAATGCTTCTTGCACTTCATTGGTCCACTCGAATTTGTCATCTTTGCGGAGGAGCTGATAGAAGGGCAGCGCCTTTTCACCCATCCGACTGATAAATCGACTGAGTGTCGTGATCCGTCCAGCTAGTTGTTGGACGCCTCTTATGTTCTTTGGCTTCTCTATGGCCAGTATGGCTTTTATCTTTTTCGGGTTTGCCTCGATCCCCCTCGCGGAGATGAGATACCCGAGTAGCTGCCCAGATGGTACGCCGAAGGCGCATTTGTCTGGATTGAGCTTGTTCCGGTAACGATCGAGATTGGCGAAGGTTTCGCGCAAATCATCGATTAGGGAGGCTTCCTCCATGGTCTTGATTACTATGTCGTCGACATAGACTTGGATGTTGCGACCTAGTTGCTCCTTGAGGCAAGCCTGCATGCACCGCTGGTAGGTGGCTCCCGCGTTTTTTAGTCCGAAGGGCATCATGTTGTAGCAGAACACACCAAAGGGTGTTGTAATCGCTGTCTTCTCTTGGTCTTCCTCCTTCATTCGAATTTGGTTATAGCCTGAGTAGGCGTCGAGGAAGCAGAGGCGCTCACATCCAGCGGTGGAGTCGATGATCTGGTCAATCCGTGGCAGTGGGAAGTGATCTTTTGGGCAGTGCTTGTTTAAAGAAGTGAAGTCCATGCACATCCGTAGGATATCCGTGTCCTTTTTTGGTACCAGCACCATATTGGCGAGCCAAGTGCTTTCTTTGATCTCGCGTATGAACTTGGCCTCAAGGAGTCTGTTGATCTCCATTCCGACTGCCTGCGCTCGTGGCTCAGACAGTCGCCTGATTGTTTGCTTGACTGGCCTTGCGTCAGGATTGACGTTGAGTGCGTGCTCGGCGAATTCCCTGGGAACTCCTAGCATGTCCGCAGGACACCAGGCAAAAATTTCCTAGTGCTCACGGAGGAATTCGACGAGCGCGAGTTCCTATGCAGGACTCAAGTTGTTGGCGATGAGGGCCGTCTTGGCGGGATCCGATGGATGGACCTGCACCTTCTTTGTGTGCACGGATGAGTCGAAGGAGAGATCAGGTGAGCTTGGCCTGCTCAAGGGAGGCAGACTGTTATCTGTCGTCTCTTTCAGTCTTGCGAGTTCCTCCTGCATGCCGAAGGACTGGGAGATCCTGTTGAATTCCCTGTCGCAAGCGTCAGATCGCTCAAAGTTCCCGTTGATCGTTATGACGCCGTTGGGACCTGGCATTTTCATCTGCAAGTAGGCGTAGTGGGGTACTGCCATGACCCTGGCGAATGCGACGCGCCCAAGGATGCAATGGTATTGTGAGGGCCAGTCGACGACCTCAAAGTCGATGCGCTCGCGCCGGAAGTTCTTTGGCGTGCCAAAGAGTACGTCGAGGTTGATTTTGCCTAGGGGGTATACGCCTTTCCCTGGGACGATGTCATGGAACATTGTGTCCGATGCCTCCAAGCAGGTTAGAGGGATCCTCATTGCTCGCAAGGTACTCGCGAATATGAGGTGGATGCCGCTTCCGCCATCCATGAAGACGCGACTCATGTCGAAGCCTCCAATTTGCGCCTCGGGTACGAGGGGGAAATGACCTGGGTGAGGTACTTGAGGCGGGTGGTCGCGCTTGTCGAAGGTAATGCACAACTCGCTGCCACTGAGGTACTCAGTGGTGGATGGTGGCGAGTGCGTGGCCAAGTTGACTTGGCGAGTGATGTCCTTCTGCACCCAATTGGAGGGGTGCCCCTTTTGGATCATCATGGTACCCATGGCCCGTGGGTACGGTTCGCCTCCGTGGTGCTGGTCCAGTGCAGCTCCGTTCGGTGGTGGCCCAGGTGGTGGTGGTGGTGCGCCATGTGCCACGGCGCCTGGAGCGGCTCCGTAGCCTCTTTCGACTGCATTGTGGTTCATCCGAACCAATCCCTCGTGTAGCTTGAGGAACTCGCGGCAGTCCTTGAGGAGGTGGCTGGACTTTCTCTTCCCATCATGCTTGTCGATGTAGAAGTGTACCATGCATGGCCCAGACAGTTTGTCCTCGATGGAGGTCGCGGGTGCCTCATCGCGAGTGCGGCGTTGCCACACTTGCGTGGTTCTGTTGCGGTTATCATCGTGTTTATCGGCGTAGCCGGCTGCGACCATGTTGACGTCATCGCGATCGACGTAGATGCGCATCCGACGCTTGCCCCGGCGGTCGCGTCTGCGTTCGAGTTCTGCCTCCTCGTCAGAGTGAGTGCGATTCTTCACCGAATCTTCTCCATTGGCCCACCAATTCATGATCTCCATCAGGTGGTCGATGGTCTGGGGCTTTGAGCGACCTAGCTCCTCCCTGAGTTCCACGCGGCGGACACCACTGTTGAATGCATCAATCGCGCGGTCTTCCGAGATGTTCTCCGTGGAGTTCTTGATGATGGACCATCTTTGGATGTAAGAGCCCAGCGATTCGCCAGATCTTTGCCGCTAGCATCTCAGTTCTTCTATTGAGGCGGGCCGTGTGTACGTGCCCTTAAAGTTGCGCACGAAGCTATAGACCAGCTCATCCCAACTGCGAATGGATCCGCGTGGGAGGTTATTGAGCCATGCCCGGGCGGCGCCCTGCAGCTGTAGCTGCAAGCATTGCATGGCAGTACTTCGACTACCTCTGTGTAGCCTGACGGAGGAGATGTGGTCCTCCAGCCAGATCTTAGGGTCCTGTAGACCGTCAAATTTCGGGTTCTCCGATGGGAGTTTAAACCCTTTAGGCATTCGCTTCTGCCTAATGGATCTGCTGAAGCATCTGGCGCCGCAGAGCTCCCCATCTTCCTCCTCCGAGTCAGTCGACCGAGCACGTCGTGCCCTTGAGTTGTCGATCTTGCAATGCATGAGGTCATCGCGCGCGTCATAGTCGCGGTCATGTCGCCGTGAGCAGCATCGTCAAGATAGGTCGTGACTATCATCGCTGGATGAGGGCGAGGAGTAGCGCTTTACCCTTTTTTGGGTCTGGTACTGGCTCCTTGTCGAGGGCGGCCTCGATTAACCCCAAGCCCGCGATCGTAGATTGGTGCATGGTAGTTCGGGGATCTCCAGCTGGCGGCTGGTTATTGAGGAGGTACATGGTGGCTGCTGTCACCGCGGCCTGTGGCGTCCTGGGAACCATGTTGCCTCTCATGTCGACTGTCATAGAGCCGGAGTCGAGGACTTTCGCGGCTTCTATGCGCTCTTGTTCGGTGAGGTGAGCCATCCGTGACTGCCTCTTCTTGGCGAGGTACTCGTTGCCTCTTGAGGAGGATCCTCCGTAGGCGGAGAGCCCAGCATCACAAAGGCTTGATTCGTCCGCTGCCTTCTTACGCGCTTCAAGTTGCACGATTGCTTGTTTTTTGCACTTGAATTCTTCTTTTAGAAGCCAATGATAACCCATCAGCAGTTCCTGCGGGGAGCCAAAGGGTAGAGGTGCACCCCGTAGGGCTTCGCGGCAGCGATCCCACTCTTGCTCGTTGAGCCTGATTACGACGTGTTTGCCGGTTTGCTCATTGATCATGATGGGAGGTTCGACTGCTCCTCCATTGCCACCGTTACTGTCGTTGCCACCGTTGCCACCGTTGCCGGCGTTGGGTGGATCGGTGCCGTTTCTAGTGTTACCACCGTTGCCACGATTGGGTGGATCTGTGTCGTTGCCGGTGTTACCACCGATGCCGCGATTGGCGGAGGTGTCGCCTGCGTTGATGACGGCGCACATGAAGTGATTGGAGAAGCTGTTGCTTCCACAACTTTCAGATCTGGAACCGTAGGTTCCATCTTCAGTGGCCAGATCGCTTAGATCGGAGTCGCGACTGCTATCGCTAACCGTGTTCTCGACTGCCACCGGGGCGTTGAGCTCGCTGAGGGTGCCGATCGATGGAGGGAACCATGATGCCGGGGCAATCGCTGGTGCTGTCGGCTGATCAGGCATGCGAAGCGTGCCTATTTGACCAACTTGGAAGCGGAAGATCCCAATCGCCAGGCTGATTCCATCGCCCACGGACTCGAAGGCCAGGCGGGTGGCCGGCGGGTGGACGGTGAAGTGGAAGGCGCCGAAGAGCTGGCGAATCTCCGCCGTTGCAGAGTTGTAGATCGCAGTTGATGGGGCCGAAGAAGCCGCAACATCAACAATCCCAATTCCCACAGACGGCGCCAATTGACGAGGGTTTAACTCGTCAATGCCCATTGTTACAGACTTGGGTTTTGGAGAAGGAGGGAGCGCTGGAGACATCTATCAGCTAGCAAACAAGCACATAGGGGACAAAGGATTTAGCCAGGTTCAGGCCTCGTAGAGGTCCCTACTCCTGCTTGTCTGCTCGTGGAATTATCGAGGGAGTCGAAAGTTACAATGGTGCGCAGATGTAATCTAGCGAGGGTTGTGGAAACTAGGGTTGTGTGTGTTCTCCTCGCCGCCCCCTCCTAGCCTTTATATAGATAGGCTAGGTCTCGGGTAGCAGGTCGAGTCGATTACAAGTTAGGGTTTTCCCCTTCAAACTTTCTATCTTTAGCTTCTTCTTGTCCTTCAAGCAATCGAGAGTCCGCAGGTTACTCGAGTCCTTTCATCTGGGCCTTGGCGACACCGTGGGCCTGTTCGTATTTGGACCGTATATACCAAGCTCGAGTACCTGTAGGGTATACCCATGTCTTACGTGTGGGTAAAGTTGTACACCCCTGCAGGGTTAAATCTTTTCGAAAATACGTGTTCATGGTTATGAATGCTTGGTGACCGAATTCTAAGATCATAGAGAACTATGACCTAATCGTAAAACTTGGTAGTTCAACGTGTGCTTAAGCATGCTTCCTCTTGGGTACGAGGGGGTGATCCTAGTTGTGAGATGAGGATTACTTTGGTGGATATCAAGATGATGATCAATTCTTCAGAGATGTCGCTCTCTTATCCCCTTTTAAAATATTCTGATTAGACGAGCTTCTTCCCCCTCTTGTTTAATAAAAAAAGATGGCTTTATGCAAAATAACCCGCCAGCCATAAGTCTTGCGGAGTACACCCTATACTCACCCTTGCTTTGTTGATATTTTCAGAGTAAGTGTTCCCTTGAAGATGAGTTCCGTACGACATTGACACCGACGAGTAGCTTGGGGTTCCCGGCCGGCAGCCTGGAATCTATGGGTTGGGACGTCAACGTTATGCTTCAGGCCTCTTAGGCCATTAGTTAAGTTTGCTATACCTAATAGCATAATTTGCCTTCCGTTGTTTGATGCTTGTGGTTAGTGACCTCTTCTTGTAATATTTTGGTTCTTCACTCAGTTATGAACAATGTCGTAGGGTTACTGTTGTGTTACCGATTTCTCACTGGATATCCTCGAGCTCTAGGTTAAGCTTATGTCAGGCTAAGGTCTGGATTGGTTTAACCCTGATCCCGGGGGTGTCACATTGGCCGCGCCGACCGTATCTCAACTCCTTCCTAGACTGGGTGACCAACGGTGCACGACGCCGAGGCTAGGAGCTCCCACACTGCCGCCCCTACTACCATGCTCAAGATGGCCGTGTGGCACGCGCGGCAACTCATCAGTCCCTCTGATGGTGTCTCGGACCCTCCCGTATTTGGGAGAGCAATGGCTCACAATCGAGCATGTCTCCGGGCGCCATCGCTGGTGTCCACGTCCCTTGCATTTGGTCGAGTCACGGATCATGACAGCGAGGCCGGGAGCTCCCGCGTCGTTGTCCCGGTATGCACTTTAGTCACTAACTATGGCCGAGCACGCCTCCACGGGACATCGCTGATGTAAACGTCGCTTGCATGGCAACGCCTCTCCCAATTCGATGGTGTCATCGCTCCCGCACCCGCTATCGACTTTTCCATGCATTTTATGTTGCACGACTAGTAGGGATAACCTTTTTATGTTGAACGACTTAGCATAATTATGTGTTATATATATGAACCAACGTCATGTGTGCAAGTTGATCATATATGTGTTATATATGAACCATGTTGAAATATTCCTATTGATTTATTATCTAATGTATTAAATTAATTATGGGACTTTTGCAACGCCGAAATTATGGGCATCAGACTATGCTTGATTGTATGTGATTAAACTGCATCAAAAAGTTTTATAAACCAATGAAATTGCCACTATGAGGGAGTGATGTTTTGGTTTTTTGGTTCAAAACTTTCGCAGAGGGCTTGTTTTTCAAACCACCTCCGAAAATAAATTTTTAGTGGGGGCCTAATCTATGGGCCTTCACTATGTTTCTTATAGATGGCTCATAATTTGAACCGCTGCCAATAAGTTGATTTTTCGGAGGTGGCTCATAGTTTTCTGCCTGCCTCCCCAATTATCAAAGAAGTGTATTTATTTGAACCACCCCCGAAAAGGTATTATCAGAGGCACTTGAATTATTGGTGGTGGATTTTTCACAAAAAAACACCTACGGAAATGGGTTTCGTAGGTGGTTCATATTTTTAGGCAAAAACACACTCTGGGTGGAGGCTACAAAGCCCGATACTGTAGTAGTGCTATGTGTTTTTTGTCTCTGTGACCATTTCTTGACACATGGAGTCCCTAGAGTCATTGAATTTATTCTTTTCCCATGACGCATGATCCATTGGTGTCATTGCGTGTGCTATCTTCCAAAACCACATTGATCCACATGACCACACACACTCCAGTGGATTCTATAGTGCAACTTCTACTACACTGGTGCAACATGCAATGTGGAAGCTACTTTCATATATGTTTTGGGTCTCTGTGACCATAGCTTGACACATGGAGTCCTTAGAGTCATTGCATTTGTTCTTTTCCCATGACACATGGATCCACTGGTGCCATTGCATGTTCTCTCTTTGAAAACCACATTGATCCACATGAGCACACACACTCTAGCGGATTCTATGATGCAACTTTGGCCACACTGGTTGAACATGCAATGTGGAAGCTACTTCCCTATAAGTTTCTCGTCTCTATGACTATGGCTTGACACATGGAGCCCCTAGAGTCAATGACAACCGTTGGATCTTAAACCTAGTGTCCAATGGTAGCCATCGGATTGGGTCTTTTGAAAGCCCCGAGTGGTTTCAGGTTAGTTTTGTACACCGATTGTTAGGCACCATTGGATCGGGGAGCGTGAACGATAAGGATTATCCTTCATATGGGTCCACAAGTAGTATGTTCTGCAACCTGATTGGCAATCAAAACAACGAGTGGGCCTACCTCCTTGACCTTATCCCCGCAAACATGGGTCCTAAGGTCGGATCGTGTTCTTTCCTCGCCATGGAGAGGCCCAAACTCAGCTTGTACGAGGCTCAGATGTTTGCCCACTACAACATATTCTCACCACCGCTAGCGAGGCTTCCGGGTAGCTTCGAGCTCAACTATGCCGGGGTTCCTATCGTGCCGCTCTTGCACGACAACGCATTGGCAAGGTAGAGCGAGGAGCACCGCTGCCAGCTGCCGGAGGATAGCATTGGCAATGGCCTGATACTCCCGCACGAGCGCATACTTGCCAAAGAGGTTCAAGAAGGTGCGGATAGCATTGCTTTCACTGTGTAGAGCCCACCGGCGGGAGATCCACCCGGATCTGCGCAAACTCGAAGGGAGGCAGCGCTACTGGGCAGTGCTTGGGAGTATGACCTCCACCGTTCGAGGCGGCGCATCGTGAAGAATTCATGAGGAGGAGTGACATGGGTATGATTATTCGGGTTCTTATGATTGGTTACCCTAGCTGCATAAAGGATCACAAGCCCATGAAGCCCACAAAGAAGGTCCAGGAAGCATCTGGCGGAAGATATAGTTTGATAAGTATGGAAATAGAAACCGACATTGTACCACTATTGTAATCATAGTCAGTAACATATCCGTATATGCCTTCGGGACCCAACCTATTATAAATAGGCTGGGAGGATGTAACACCCCGTCCACTGGCCCCTGAGGGTGTCACTCCTGGCAGCCTAATAGGATATCTAGCCTGGCCCCAAAGACCAAAACTAGTCTTTTCAGTGCACTTTGTCCTCACTCGTGTGCACCCGATACCCACTTCCCAGTCAGTCACCCATCCTAGAATTTCTCTATGCCAAGCACGCTTAACCTTAGAGATCTTTTCGAATGACCTTCTGGAAAAGAAGTTGCAACTTGTTGATATGGATATCCTATCAATCCTATTAAGCCATGTGCCTGGATCTCAAATTCCCTACCCTTAGATGATCGATGCCCTCGCCGATCAAGCACATGCCAGGAACGTCCCTTCTTGGCACGCGTCTGTGCGTCTAGTGCCAGCACATGTGCCATGCCGTGTCCACTCCGGGCCACACGCGCCATGATCCACATGTCCCACCACTAACCTACACACACCCGTTTAATCGCGAGGATCGGCTCTGATACCACTTGTAACATCCTGTTCACTAGGCCCCGGGGGTGTCACTCCTGGCAGCTTAATAGGATATCTAGACTGGCCCCACAAACTAATACTAGTCTTTTCTGCGTACTTTGTCCTCACTCGTGTGCACCCGGTACCCACTTCCTAGTCAGTCACTCATCCTAGAATTTCTCTAGGCCAATCACGCTTAACCTAAGAGATATTTTCGAATGAGCTTCTGGAAAAGAAGTTGCAACTTGTTGATATGGGTATCCTATCAATCCTATTAAGGCATGTGCCTGAATCTAATAGAGGATCCCACGAAGAGGTACCGAAAAAATCCCTAAGCAAACTGTAATCAATTTGATCATAAGCAATCAGACGACTTTGACTCTCTTGTTTGTCTGATTAGCCAATGAAATTCCTAGCGTTCTCTTTTCCACGAAACCCTAAGTCCATAACCATGGGCATTGCTGACATTATGCCTCATCAATTAGCGTCGTCTGTGGGAAACCTGTATGATGGAGTCATGGATTCGGCGCCCCCCCATTCATCAAGCAGCAATCCAATAGAAGGGGCACAAGCCCGCCCCTATCTCGGTTCCCGTTGACTTCAATGGCGGATCTGATATCATCATTGGAAGTTTCCACTTTTGTGTAGAGGAACCCAAAGAACCACACCTATCGGCTCCGATCTCGTCGGGACCGTCGGTCGAAAAAGTTGCGCCTACGGTGAAACCTGCATCCTCCGTCGGATCATCTGTGGAAGCTGTGCTCTAGCCGATAAACGACGAAGAAAACTCTAAAGAATCAGTAGATCTGGGGGACCTTGATGGTATTTATGATGGTCTCTCCCTCGGATCAGACTCCCAGCTAACACCACCTCGTGGATCAATCCCAATAAGCACTAAACCCGAAGAAAGTGACGAAAGTATCCACTTTGGAATCAGGATGCCCAAAATCTACCAAGAACAAAAACTGCAGACTTCACTGATCCTCCAAACAGTATCTCCCTCGGATCGAACAACGACGTCACTAGTCCATACATAACGCACCACCAAGTGTGCGTGATCATCGGGGACGCCTCAACTCAGCGCGACTCCAATAGTAAGCCTATCCTTGATCCCAATGAATTTTTTTCGGATGATAATGAAGGAAATCACGAAAACAATGGAGACCCGACAAACAATAGCATAATTCAAGGAGCAGGAGAACCGTGTGAAGGCGGACGGCAAACTCTCTGGCTATTAGCCAACTCATGGCAAAAAGCAAGGGACGTAGTATCGGGTGTGGTCCCAATGACAGTTGAGGCATGATGTCTATGCACTTCTATTCTTGTAGACAGTTGTTGGGCCTCCAAGTGCAGAGGTTTGTAGAACAGCAGCAAGTTTTCCCTTAAGTGGATCACCCAAGGTTTATCGAACTTAGGGAGGAAGTGGTCAAAGGTATCCCCTATCAAGCAACCATGCAATCAAGATACAAGAAGTCTCCTGTTTCCCCAACACACCCAATATACTTGTCAGGTGTATAGGTGCACTAGTTTGGCGAAGAGATAGTGAAATACAAGTGGTATGGATAATTATAAGTGGTAATGGTGCCAAAAAATAGCTTTGATAGCGTGGAATAGACTAAAGTCAAACTCAAATAAAGATGGCAGCAAGCAAACATGTAATAGATCTAGTTGCAAACGGTGTTTCAATGCTTAGAAACAAGGCCTAGGGATCATCCTTTCACTAGTGAACACTCTCATATAAATATCTTCTCTTTATGATACTACTCTGAACTACTCTCCGGTTGGACACTCTAATCCATGGTAGGGCTATAACAGCACACCTCAAAGTTCGCGTTCCCCATCTACATAACCCCACACTGTCACCTTGAGCTCTAGATGGTTCCAACAAACACCACAATTTTATAGAAACATCTAACTCCAAATATAACTCATAACAAGTATTTGTAATCTCTAGCCTAAGTGCCAGCATGGTGTGCACGCTGTCACTTTCACACACATGGGGAGAGCAGAGATCTATTAAAGCACTTGAGTAGCAAGGTAGATCTACTTGATTACAAAGCTCATGATCACAATATGATCATGCATAGAGAGAGATGAACACATAGCTACCAGTAGAACCCTTAGCCTTGAGGAATAGCTACTCCCTCATCATCATGGGAGTCAGCAACGACGATGGATATGGCGGTGGAGTCGATGGATATGGCGGTGAAGATGGTGAAGAGGCGGCGGCGCAGAGGACTCCTTCCCTGCCGTCGATATCACAGGGGAGCACTGCCCCTTAGCACCCTTCCTTCATGGCTTCTTGGGAGCCCTTCCCCATGGAGATGGGATCCATGGGGGAGGAAAAAACATGGCTTTGGTGCCTGCAAATTCGTGGGTGGAGGTGTGACGATTTAGGGTTTTTGCATCAGGAGGATTTTATAGGCGAAGGGGCAAGGTCGGTGGCCGGCCAGGGGTCCCACACCATGCCCTGGCGCGGCCAGGGGACCCGCACCTAGGGGTGGTGTGGCCACCCTGTGGCCCCCCTTCGTCTCTCCTTATGGATCCGTGAGTCCTCCGGGAAAATAACGACTTTGGCTTTTGTCCGGTCCAATTCCGAGAATATTCATTTTCTTACTTTCCTGGGACCAAAAACAGCAGAAAACATGCAACTGGCACTGTGGCATCTTGTTAATAGGTTAGTCCAGGAAAGTGTATAAAAATACTCCAAAGTGTGGACAAAACATAAGAAAGTAGATATAAAACAAGCATCAAACATCGAGAATTATAGATACGTTTGCAATGTATCAACATCCCCAAGCTTAACTCATGCTCATCCTCGAGTAGGTAAGTGATAAAAAGAAAGAATAATTTTTGAGGTGACATGCACCATCACAATCAAGATCAAACCATTTGCAAGCATTGAAAGCTGGGATCAAAGTACTCTAACATAGACATGAAAGATATAGTTCTAACAATAAGACAAAGCAACTATGTTGCAACATGAAAAGGCACAAACAAAAGATTCATGAATAACAATGCTTTGCAAGACGTTTGTTTGTTTCCCATAAAGAAAACATAGCATAGGGGCATTCATCTTGTCCCTCATAGAGTAGCAAACAGTTCTTGGGACAATCAATAAGTCTTGGGACAATGCACATTAAACTAAGAATGGCCACTATGCTCTCTCAATAGGTGCATAAAGATAGAATATGGAGACTCAACATGAAAGTAAAAGAAAGGCCTTCATAGAAGGAAGCAGGGATTCAAGTCTCATAAAGAGCTTCCAAAAATTATGGTACTTATTAGCTTTCAGTTCTCATTGCCCCTATCATAAGCATCTTGAAGTGATTAAGGTTAAAGTGAACAAACTATGGAGTATATGCTTGACAAAGTATAAGTTGGAAATCTCATGTCCCTTGAATACGAGGGTCGCTCCTCATGCTACTCAAGTTTAGTTACCGGTAAGTTCTTGGCATAGTAAGTACATGTGTATCATAGAGAACTACCAACGGGGTACCCCTTGCCTGATGATACGGAAGAATCCCCATATCAAAATGACAAGGCAAGTAGACAACGAGCATCTCAACAATCTTCTTATTTACCATGGGAAAATGGTGCTTTTTCTCTCTTTCCTCTTTTCTCATATCTTTTTTTTTCTTTTTCTCTTTTCTCAATATCTATCTCTTTTTTTATAAGAATAATGCTTCATAGACAGCTCATTATGGTTACGCTGCAGGTTTCCACCATGACAACATGGATTAGACCGGCGGCCCAGGCGTTTCTCTAACACACATACATAACTCCATGGACTTACAAGCTCCCCTTTCATTTCACACCAACGACATCCATAGACAAAAGAGCATGATATCAACTAGGTACAATGTACAAGTGCAATGTTAAAAGCGTTCCCCATGACAACATGGTTCTGCTAATCCCCAACGTATAAGTGCAAGCATATACAACATAGACGACACAACGATTCAAGTTTATTAAGGGCAAGAAAAGTAAAGTGTGCCATCAAGTTTGTGAGAGCTTTAATCACTAGTTTTCTCATAACAAGTTTAATTTGGAAGGTAGATAAAAACATGAATATACTTGAAATAGCAAATGCTAATAGGTAGGTATGGTGGACTCTTTGGAATAACTTGGTTTTATTTGGAGTTGGATGCATGAGTGGAACTCATACTTTTTTATGGAGGCTAGCAAAAGACTAGGAGCGACCAACTAAGAGAGCAATAATGGCCATAATCATGCAAAGCGACAAAACATCATTAATTAAAGCATAAAGTGATATTACAAGTCGAAATCTAAAGGATCATAGAGGCTATGGTGACTTGGCATAGTCTTAACATGGTGTGAGCATGCGCCAAGTCAACCCAAATAAGACATCAAAGGAGAATACCACAATACTATGCTTTAATATGCTAAAACAACACATGATTCATAAAAGGCACATTAAGCAATCTCAATTGTTTATAACATGTCATGCTACAACAAAGATCACTAAGCATAAAGCCAAAACAATATCAAGGATGGCATGACAAAGCATAGGCCACAGTAAAAAACAAACTCCTTTTACCACTTAAGCATGAAATTTTCCTACTCTTTTTCAACACCACTCGACTTATTTGAAACAACTGACAAAGATAAAAATCAATAAAGATCAGTGAGCTTGTCTCAAAATCCACAAATAAGAACTAAAAAGTTCTAAGCTGAAAGCGCAAGAAAACTAATGCTAAACACAGTGTTAGCAAAAGAGAACACTCACAGAACAATAAGAATGAAAACTAGAGTGTTCTAAACAATGAAAGCAGAGTGTGTCTCTCTCCAAAAGAAGTGTTGGGATCCAACCAACTTATTGCAGAAAACTAAGCAAACAAAAACTAAGAACGAAAATGAAGACGCTCCAAGAACAACACAATTGTGCATGAAACAATAAAAATGAAGTGTGTGGAAGAAACCTGGGATTTTTATTGATGAAGAAGGGGATGCCTTGCGCATCCCCAAGCTTTGACGCTTGTACTTCTTGGATATTTCTTGGGGTGACACAGAGTGGCATCCCCAAGCTTGAGCTTTAGTCCATTATTCATCTCATTACATCATTCCTTCCATACACCTGAAATTTTTCTTCATACAAAACTTCACACAATCATTATTAGCAACATTAGTGCACTCAAGATAATAAGTCTTTAGGTTCAGTTTCAACACCAATAAAACTTCCATTAAAACACAAGATACTGTAACACATCCCTCAAAAAGCTCAGTTCCCCAAAAAGAACCCAAAAAGGAATCAACAAGAAGCAAATGCAAATAATGGCAGAAATCTGTCAAAACAGACCAGCAGGTAAAAACCAATTTTTTCCAAGATCTTCTGTTGCTTAAATATAAAAGTGTTGAACTAACGAAAGTTGTATAACAACCTGGGGCAGAAGCACAAAAAATCACAGCTCAAACCGACGTACAGAAATTTTACACGAATTTTTACAGCAAAGCACAAAAATCTGTTTCGGGACAGCAACTTTCCCAAGTCTTACTTCTCTCTCATTAGAGGTTACTCTTGGCACAAAAAGCAAACAAAAATTATAAGGAGAGTTTATTACTGAAGCAATAACTTCCAAGACTCAACTAAAACTTTTGGGTTATCTCCCAATAAGTACTTTTCTTTAACGCCTTTAAGTTAGGCATGATAGTTTGAGAAGATGCTCACATAAGAAATATGAATTGAAGTAAAAGAGAGCATGAAGAAGCAAATTCAAAGCACATTTAAGTCTAACCCACTCTCTATGCATAGGAATTTTGTAAATAAACAAGTCATGAAAGCACAAAGTAACAAGCATAGGAAATTAAAACAAGTGCAACTTCAAGACTTTCAACATAAAGAGGGGAAACTTAATATTATTGAGATGCATAAAACCATGTTTCCCTCTCTCATAATAACTTTCAGTAGCATCATGAATAAAATTAACAATATAACTATCACATAAAAAATTCTTATCATGAGCCACATGCATATAATAATTATTACTCTCCACATAAGCATAGTCATTCTTATTAATTGTAGTGGGAGCAAATTCAACAAAATAGCTATCATTATTATTCTCATCACCATGATCATCAAATATAGGAGGCATATTGTAGTCATAATTAATTTCCTCCTCAATAGTAGGTGGACTTAAAATCTCATATTCATCATTGTAATCATCATATATTGGAGGCATAGTACCATCAAAGCAAATTTTCTCCTCTAAAGATGGGGGACTAAAAAGATCATTTTCATAAAAACTAGCTTCCCCAAGATTAGACTTTTCCATAGCATTAGCAATAATGGTGTCCAAAAAATTCATACTAACAACATTGCTATTAGCATGCAAATAAAGTTCCATAGGTTTTTTAATTTTCTCTTCAAACACTTCATGTACTAACTCAAGATAAATACTATAAAGCTCTCTAATTTTGTTGTTGTTTTCCATTAAGCCTAACAAGTGAAAACAAGAAACGAAAAGACAAAATTGCAGAATCTAAAGGAAATAACTTCGAGCACTCACACCGGAGGATGTGAGTACCTTTTACCTTACCTCCCCGGCAACGGCGCCAGAAAATAGCTTGGTGTCTATGCACTTCTATTCTTGTAGACAATTGTTGGGCCTCCAAGTGCAGAGGTTTGTAGAACAGCAGCAAGTTTTCCCTTAAGTGGATCACCCAAGGTTTATTGAACTCAGGGAGGAAGTGGTCAAAGGTATCCCCTCTCAAGCAACCCTGCAATCAAGATACAAGAAGTCTCTTGTGTCCCCAACACACCCAATACACTTGTTAGGTGTATAGGTGCACTAGTTCGGCGAAGAGATTACGAAATACAAGTGGTATGGATAATTATAAGTGGTAACGGTGCTAGAAAATAGCTTTGATAGCGTGGAATAGACTAAAGTCAAACTGAAATAAAGATGGCAGCAAGCAAACATGTAATAGATCTAGTTGCAAACGGTGTTTCAATGCTTAGAAACAAGTCCTATGGATCATACTTTCACTAGTGAACACTCTCATATAAATATCTTCTCTTTATGGTACTACTCTGAACTACTCTCTGGTTGGACACTCTAATCCATGGTAGGGCTATAACAACACACCTGAAAGTTTGCTTTCCCCATCTAGATAACCCCACACTATCACCTTGAGCTCTAGATGGTTCCAACAAACACCACAATTTCATAGAAACATCCAACTCCAAATATAACTCATAACAAGTATTTGTAATCTCTATCCTAAGTGCCACCATGGTGCGCACACTGTCACTTTCACACACATGGGGAGAGCAGAGATCTATTAAAGGACTTGAGTAGCAAGGTAGATCTACTTGATTACAAAGCTCATGATCACAATATGATCATGCATAGAGAGAGAGATGAACACATAGCTACCGGTAGAACCCTTAGCCTTGAGGAAGAAATACTCTCGTATCATCATGGGAGTCAGCAATGGCGATGGAGATGGCGGTGGAGTCGATGGATATGGCGGCGAAGATGGTGAAGAGGCGGCAGCGTCGGCGGCGGCGCAGAGGACTCCTTCCCCGCTGCCGGTATCACAGGAGAGCACCGCCCCTTAGCACCCTTCCTTCATGGCTTCTTAGAAGCCCTTCCCCATGGAGATGGGATCCATGGGGGAGGCAAAAACGTGGCTTTGGTGGCTGCAAATTCGTGGGTGGAGGTGTGACGATTCAGGATTTTTTGCAGTGAGAGGATTTTATAGGCGAAGGGGCAAGGTCGGTGGCCGGCCAGGGGGCCCACACCATGCCCTGGAGCGGCCAGGGGGCCCTGTGCCTAGGGGTGGTGTGGCCACCCTGTGGCCCCCCTTCGTCTCTCCTTCTGGCTCCGTGAGTGTTCTGGGAAAATAACGACTTTGGCTTTTGTCCGGTCCAATTCCGAGAATATTCATTTTCTGACTTTCCTGGAACCAAAAACAGCATAAAACAGGCAACTGGCACTGTGGCATCTTGTTAATAGGTTAGTCCAGGAAAGTGTATAAAAATACTCCAAAGTCTGGACAAAACATAAGAAAGTAGATATAAAACAAGAATGGAACATCAAAAATTATAGATATGTTTGCAAAGTATCAAGGCCACACACGAAGAATTAATGGCCTACCAATACTTGCTCCATCACAAGAAGAGAGATCGACTAAGGATGCAGAGGCAACTCGACGAAAGAAAAAGGCTAGCTTACGAGTCTAGTCTTCGGCGAGCACAGATAAGCTCTACCTGATGATTAGGAAGTGCAACTAGAGGAGCACAGCCAAGGAGAGGAGCCTCACAACTGCAGAATATCCCCTAAACCAAAAGAGATGAACTAACCTGAGATCTTGATGTATCATTTATGTCAGTGGATCCAATAGGGCACATCAAAGCAAAAAATAGCACAAGCCGCAATTATAGTTGCACAAACATATCTGATCACAACTCAACCCGCACCTGACGATCCTCGTGCGGCTCTACATCGTTCCTCTCTCATGAACCTCGGCATGGTGGGTGCATCTCTTGTGCAAGCGGAACAAGGAACATGATAGCCCGACATATCCCCACGCCATTAGATCAGCCCTCGGTAGGTAGGGCAGACCCGACGATTGCGGTCGCCACATCTGGTGCACTTTTCGAACTATGAGCCACAAAATGATGCGAGGGACGACATTACACAATACAGGATCAACAGATCCATGGAAGAGCGTAGCAGCCGAAGATACTATAGCGGTGAAAGCGAGGATGATTATGAATTATGTGGAGCAAGTTTCTTTACCCGACGGGTTCGCAACACCCCAGTACCCAAAGACTTCAAACTCCCTCACGACCGCCAGAAGTATGACGGCCTACACGAACCCGAAGCTTGGTTGGCAGATAATCTGGCTACCGTCAAACTATAGGGTGGCTCAAAGGCCACCGCAATGCAAAGCCTATAGCTACCACTAAGCTGCACTGCCCGGTCCTGGCTAAGGCAGTTACCCGAAGAATGCATCAGCAACTGGAATGATCTTGAAGACAAGTTCATCCGACACTTCCACTCCATGTTTAAGCGACCTGCATACCTGGAGCAATTGCGGTGACCCAACATACCACTGCATGTGTAGTACACTATAGTCGTTGACATGACATCTACAGAACACCGTTTCGTAAATATGACATCCCTCACAATGGTACAACAGAAACATTGCGGGTCCATATTACAAACATATACACTTCATTATTATTACAAACCAGAAGTTCCAACTTCAAGTGTTACAAAATTACAAACCAAACTTAAGTAGTTTCAGCGGAAGATATAAAATCCAAACTCATATTCCAAATTGAGCTCAGCAACTTATTCTATAAGGTTATGCTGCTCAGCTCAACTGTTTTACTAATAACTAAGGCAACTACTCGGACTCGTTCCCCTTCTACTCCGTAGCGTATCTTGTAGTCCACCCCTTCAACTCCTCGGGATAGGTCTGGCTCTTCATAGTATACATCCTCTTGTCCTTCAGCTGCATACATTGAAGGGTCTTCTGGATTCTCAGAGTCTAAGCAGGGGTTTAAAGGAAAGAGTGAGTAACAGCGTTACCCAGCAAGTTCACTATATGCAAGGTGGGAAGTTTGATGCTCTATCTACCACCTCGGACTATAAGTCCTTGGAGATATGCAGTTTTCGTAAACATTTCTTCAAAGATTGATTTTATTATCAAAAACTAAGCCCATCATCCTTCACTAGTTGACCAGAACTTCATGGAGTTCCTTTCCTGCCGTGTTCGTAGCTCCTTCCCGGAACAGGGAGTAACAAGTTATAGTTCTTACACTCTGCAGAGGTGCGTTGCTTTACCCATGAGAGATCAACTCCTTGTTGCACAACCGGGCATACTTTCTCGTCCATAATTCCGTGATGTGGGGCCCAGTAGGTGATCCAAGACAATCACTGCCCTCTCCATGATCCCATATGTCTGCACGATCCTCCAGGCCGAGCTACATCTCTGTTAAGCCCCCAATTTAGGGCAAGCTATAACCCTGATGAGTTCCTGAAGACTCTATGAGCTGGTGATGCCCCTGGCAAGCTCCATAAAGGTCTGACTATACCTCCGACAACCACTCATACATAATCTAGACACCAAAATCGTGGGGCCTAAGGGTGCCCACCCATATGCCAGATCCACAAAAGGAATCCCAGCGTCACGATAAGGTCATCTTGCCTCCATATGAAAGGAAGAAGATACAGCTGACGTCTCCGTCCCATTCCAAATCTCATGGTTAACGCGTAATATACGGTGCTAGAATCACTGATGTCATGGGTTATTAAGCCTATGTAACTTATGCAATTGGAACACTAAGTTCCATTGCCAATCTTTATCATCACTTAGGATGATAAATACATCTTATTTATTAGTGAAGATAACATTTTATTTCTCCAGATCATAGATGATAACACACAATTTGCAATATCTTTGATAAAGACTCTTCAAAGGACATGAGCAAGTTATGAACTTTCCTTGTGACTGCAAGATAGTGAAGTCGGATGCTTCCACTTGACCTTGAGCTCCGGTTTCTACAAAGAACCATTATTGCCCGGTAAGGACAGTATTTAAAGAAGCAATATGAAATGCATAGTAATGTCATGCAATGATTTATTATTTGCTTCTTTGTATATTTTACCCTCTTAGTAAAAGTTTACTATTTTCTTTAATTAATAAAAGTCAATTATCATTCTAAGAGTTAAAAATATGAACTTATTCACTTTACTCTTTTAAATATTTACTAAACTTCTTTTAAAAAAAGACTTTATTGTTATCACACTGAATTTTTTATTTAAAAAATACAAACTAATATTTTTCTTTAATAGTATATTCATTTAGGATCTTAAAGATGAATTTTATTCAATTTTAAGTGTTTCATATATTTTTATAAAATTCAAAAGTAATTGGCACCATATTAATAATAGACCTAAATTTTAGTTGCCAAAAATTCTATCGATTATTTTTACTCAATAGAGAATATTTTTGTAAGTTCATAGATATATTATTTATATTTTTAAGATTTTTATTTATTTTTCTAGAGTTGTTTTTGTTTTAGGGGCATATTTGTAATTATTTCTTTTTAAACAACCCTTTTAACATACGGGCCTGGCCCACTGGGCTGGCCCGGCCCAACCTGACCCGGCTCATACGGCCTGGTTAAGCCCACCAAGGTAGTGTTAGGCCGTCTGCTAGCCTAGTACCCCCACGCACACTCTCTCTTCTCCCCTTTCTCTCTCTCGCCCTCGTGGTCACCTCCTCCGCTCGCTGCCACCGCCGCACACGATTCCGGCCTGGTCTGGCCACCATTGTCGTTGCCATAGTGCAGGATGGCTAAGTCGACGGTGCCGCTCCATTCTATCTAAGCAGAACCGCCGATGGTGCTCTTTCCTGGCCGTGCTGACCCCTGCCCGAGGTTAGGTTAGGGTTTGGCCGCCCTGGAGCTTCGGCAATGGTGCGCCGGGGTTTCTCACGGTGTACTCCCCTTATCTTCGGCGGTTTCTGACGTGCTATAGGCGTGGGTTGTAGTGCCCCTTCGGGGTGCTCCCCGTGCCTTTGCTTCCGCTCCACCGCCGGCCATTCCTCTGCTTCCTCTTTGGTTACTTTTGCGAGGACCTTGAGTAAGTCTGAATACTTCCCCTCTACGCTCATCTCTTGTGCTCTAGCTACTTCCTTGGCATGACGAACATGAGTAATCCACCTGTCTAGGGTTCATCTCTAAACCATAGGGTTCATACCTTGCAGAATATGTTGCTGCCACCTTGTTCTCTGTCAGAGCACCTTCTGTGAAAGTATCATGTACATTTATGTGATTATCCTTGTTGTATCTATGATGAGTTCATTATATTGCATTGAAACTCACTTCTATGCTAGAGTTGGGATGCTCTCTGTTGATAGTTTTTTTAGATGCCAAAGAATGATTCCTAATTAGTATATTGGGAAGATGATTAACTATTCCCTTTCAATTGCCCTGGACTATGTGATCTTTGGTAGGATTGCCTTAATTAGAACAAATCCTAGTGACACCTTCCTAGGAATGGTACACAGGATTTTCTCTAGTACTGGTTTTGGTCTAGAAATATTCCAAAATGGCTTAATGCTTAATTGCTTTAAAAACTCCTACTGTATATGTTGATTTATGATATCCAACAACTGTTTCATGCCTATGATGTTGGTCTGAGGCATAGGACTAGTTTTCCTAACTTGCTATCTCTAATAGATGATTTTTGGTATTGATACCAGCTACTCATCTTGGATTCAGTAGATCTATAGATTCTAGGGTGCTACTCCTTTAAGAGATGTGCCCAGAATCCATACCTTGGGCTAATTTAATCTGGAATATAGCTTTTATCCAGGATCAGTGATGCTAGTCTGAGATCCTGGTGTTATTTGCACTGATGTATTGCTTGGCTTTAACTCTGATTCCTCTATGATGGATACACCCCACTTGGGTGATTTCTGAGAGATTTAGTATAGAACAACACATGACTTCTTATCTGGATAAGATAATTGGATCATGTGAAGGTTTTATCTTACTTACCACAATATTGGAGTGGTTGATGTTGTTGCTAGATGATCTGGTGGCTTGATCTTGCTAGCCTGTTCTGCTGGTTGGATCTTGGCCTACACCTCCTGGTTCTGCGCCTTCTCCTCCTCTTCTCCTATGATCAGGATGTTGCCCTTGCTATCGTTCTGCACCACCCCCTCCTTATGTCACCATGTTGAGGTGAAGTAGTGATTAATTTGATGTAGTGGCTGGTGATTTTGTGCATGTTGTGGTGAGCTCGACGAAGTCAGGGCGTGTGCTAGAGAATGAGAGTGATGCTGGCTATGGATGAGCTTTGGCTACGTGCTCTGCTTGAGTGCTAGTACTGCTACTGCTGATTGGACAGCACATAGCATGCATTTAGGTGACTCACTTGTGTGTCTATGTCAGCTGTTCATGTGGATCAGCTCAAGTAATCTAACTTTTACTTTTACCTGATTACTTCTTGTTGGTCTCGTGAAACTTACCTCTTTCCACTTGGCTTCTAATGTGGCATCTGGCTGTTTACTTAAAAGAACAGATACTGGACTTTTGGTGAAACTTGCCCCTTTATTATTTACTCAATGATGTAATATGAACAATGCACTTCACTGTTCCCCACTGAGAGTAAACTTAACTAACCACTAACCCTTTCTTTCATTTAGTTGTTTTCCTTAATTGCAGGAACAAGATCTGGACATACAAGATCTAGTATAGGAGTAGATATGTAGTATAGGTTTCAATTGTAATCTTCTTTTTATTTCTTTTTGTAAAGAATCTTGTAAAGATGTGATTATAAGTTAATAAAGTTTGTTTCTGTAATATTCATTGTTTTTTGGTGTATTTAACACTATTTGTGTTATTATTATATAATCAAGAAATAAGATTCCATTTCTTATTTAATTTTCCTTGTCTTAAATCCTTATTCTTATCTATTATCTATAATTTAACCAAATAATATTAATAAGGAATTTTGGAAATCAAACCAATAATACAAACTTCTAATTTTCAAATTCTTTCAAATTGATTTAACTTTCGAATTTGAATTCAAAGTAACTTCCCCAAAACCTTAATAATGCCTAAAGGTCATGTCACAGTTCATAGCAATCACTAACAAGAGCTATTCCAACCTCCAGTTAGCGAAAGAAACTTTGATCCCTTTAGCATTTTGTTTGGCGAAAAATTTACCCTGATTTTACAGATGCATGCATGCACAAACTTGGATTCCTAATTCTACCCTTCATCGGATCCTAATGCTGGGGTGTTACAAACTTCCCCCCTTAAATTAAACTTCGTCCCGAAGTTTGCGGTTATGTACCTGAATAATTCTGGATATGCTTCCCTTAAGTCATCATCTTTCTCCCATGTGGCTTCTCGCTCTGGGTGATGCTCCCATTGTACCTTGCAGTATTTGATTGCCCTATTTCTCAACCTTTTCCAGTTCTCCTCTAAAATCTTACAGGGTTTCTCGACATAAGTCAAATCTGCTTGTAACTCAATCTCTTGAAGTGTGATGGCATCATCGGGAACTTTAAGACATTTCCGGTGTTGTGAAACATGGAAAACATTGTGAACTTGAGCTAGCCTTTTTGGTAACTCCAAAGCATAAGCTATTGTTCTATTCTGACTTAGTATCTTGAATGGTCCAATATATCTTGGGCTTAGTTTTCCTTTGACTCCGAATCTCTTTACCCCCTTCATTGGACTTACTTTGAGATATACAATATCCCCCACTTCTGGATGCCATGATATTCGGCTTTGATCAGCATAACTCTTCTGTCGACTCTAAGCTATCTTCAATTGATCCCTGATAATATCGATGATATCTTGCTTTTCCTTGATATTTTTTGAGGTGAAACAGTAGGGAGAATCCCCACTGCAGTTTTTTTATTATAAGGTATGAGTATGTTACAAAGATAAATATAGATAGTCTATTGATATAAGGTAGATCAAAACAGGAATATAAAGCCATTCTAAAGTGGGTAAAGTCTACCCTATCCCTGATCTAATTGCTGGTTCAGCCAGGCTTTGAATTTCTCCTTGTATTTTCTTTTGATTCTGAATTGTCACCATCTCATCTCTTGATAGAAGATTGCTTTCCATCTTTCAAGTGTGGGTCTTTTGTCATTAAAAATCTTCTCATTTCTGCATATCCAAATACCCCAGGTAGTCATGATAATGATTTCCATTGCAAATGGCAGGTGTAACTTTTCTTTGATGTCTGAAATAGCTTCCAATCCTGATAGGTTTGCAGTTCTGTTTTTGTAAATATGGTCCCAGCATTTGTTTGCAAATGGACATTCCCAGAATAGGTGGTTTACTGACTCTTCCAAGTAATAGTTGGAAGTTACACAGTTGTAGTCAAGCAGGATGAACTGCTTTCTTTTCAGAAGATTCCTTGTATTCAATCTGTCCAGAAGCAAAAGCCAAAAGAAGAACTTGTGTTTATTTTGGCAAGAGGATGTCCATACCCAAGAGAAGTGTGGTGGTGATGGGGAGTATGCAATCATGGCTGAGTAGGCCTTTTTTACTTCATATTTATCTGACCCCCAAATATAGCTCCAATTATCATGGGTATCCCCATGAGTGGTATGCATGATTTCCTGGCATCTTTCTTCCATGATTACAAACTCAGAGTATGCTTGTTGAGAAAGTGGTAGGTGAAAATTATCCTCCAAGAAATCAGCATGTAAGAAATCATGTACACTGATATTTGAAGACTTAGCATAGGACAGAAGGTGAGGGAATTTATTCATCAGGCACTCATCTTGCCAAAGGTCAGACCAAAAATATGCAGACTTTCCTGAATTCAGATTGCACTTAGCCATGCCTTTAAAATTATCAATTAACTTGATATGAGATTTCCACCAGAATGATCCTTCCATGCTTCTTCCTGGTAATTTTCCATTTTTGTAGTAAGTTTCCCATATGAGATGAACCCAAGGGATGTCATGGTGATTGTAGAATTTGTCCAGATTTTTTAGAAGGAGGGCAGTATTTTGAATCTGTAAGTTTAGTACCCCTAGACCCCCCTGATTTTTAGGACGGCAGATTTTGTCCTAGGACACCAGAGCTTGTCCTTTTGCCTGAACATCTTCAATCTTTTTTCTCCACAGACAATGTCTCGTGTATCTTATAATTTGATCCTTGATGGCAGTTGGTACCTCCAAACAGCTCATGAAAAATAGAGGGAGTGAGGACAGAACAGATTTTACTAGTTGCAATTTTCCTCCATAGTTCAAGAAATCAGCTATACCACATGATCTTCTTTCAACTCTTTGAACAATGGGCAAAAAGTGTTCCATAGATGGTTTTGAAATGCTTAGTGGCAATCCAAGGTAGGTGAAAGGGAGGCTACCAGTTTGACAATTGATTGTCAGAGCAAAATGCATTAACCTATCCTTACATAAGTTTATTGGCATCATGCTAGATTTCAAGTAGTTGACTTTGAGCCCAGTGGAATCTGCAAATGTTTGAAGAAGTGCTTTCAAGCACAATAATTGAGTAGCATCTGCCTTAAGTACCACCAATGTATCATCAGCATATTGAATAATAGGGAAATCACTGTTGGGGGGTCCATCAATAGGGGGGTTAGAAGGTTCATATGCATGGCCTTATTCAAGACAGATTGTAGAAGGTCAGCAGCAAGAACAAATAGTAGTGGTGAAAGTGGGTCACCTTGTCTCACACCTCTCCTGCAATAGATTTTTTTCCCAGGCACTCCATTTAGTAGGATTTTAGAGGATCCAGATTCAAAGATCATTTCTATCCATTTGATCTATTTCCTGCCAAATCCTCTAGCTTTGAGGATTTTTATGATGGCAGAGTGATCAATAGTATTAAATGCCTTCTCAAAATCAAGTTTTAGAATTAGGATTTCCTCCTTTGATTTGTGGCATTGGAATAGGTATTCAAAAGCCCATCCAAGGCAATCCTGAATAGATCTATTATTGACAAAACCATATTGATTTTTATGCACCAATTCCAAAAGGATAGATTGCAGTCTTTTTGCAAGAAGTTTGGTAATGATTTTGAACACACAGTTCAATAAGGAAATTGGTCTGAAATCAGCAGAGGTAGAAGGGCATGTGATTTTAGGAATGAGAGTAATGTAGGATGAGTTGATGCTCTCAAGAGAGACATTCTCATTGAAGAAGTCATGGATCAACATTTTGATATCATTTCCAGTGATTTACTAGCAGCTTTTGATAAATTCATTGTTAAAACCATCAGGCCTAGGTGACTTGTCATTTGGCAAATCAGAAATAACCTCCTCAATTTCTTTGTCAAGAAAAGGTTTTTCAAGTGAATTCTTCATCTCATCAGTCATTCCATTTCCATAGAAATCTGCCAGGTTGAAATGCATCTCAGTTTTGTTTGATGTACCCATTCTTGCTCTAAAGTCATTCAATGGAATATCAGCCTAGTCATAGTGATTGAAAAATTCATGGCCACTTTCATTCTTGATCATTGAAATATAATTGTGCCTATAACTGATGGTAGCTTTGGAGTGAAAAACCTTTGTGTTCTCATCCCCTAGTTTTACCTATTTAATTTTCCCTCTTTGTTTCCAATAGGTGTTTTGATTCTGGAGTAGAGAGATAATATGGGATTTTAGAATATCTTTGAGGTGCCATTCATTGATGGTTAAGGTTCTAGATTCTTCAAGTAGATCCAGAAGGTCAATTGTGTCATTCACCTTAGCAATTTGGTCCCTTAAGCATGGTAATTGTTTGGCCCATATCTTGATGCCTCTCCTCACATTTTTCAATTTTGCACATATCCTTTTTGCCAAGTCCCGATGATTCACTGGTATATTCCAGGCATTTTGCACAATCTGTTGAAAATCAGAATGATGAAGCCAGTAATTTTCAATCTAAAAATTTGTGTCTTGGGAATGTTAGTTCCAATAGAGATGATCAGAAGTAGGCTTGGATAAGGGGGTAACCAATGTATATGGATATTTGGTTGTCCATGAGCTAGAAGTAAAGAACCAATCAAGTCTTTCCAGCAGTGGGTCTTTCTGCATGTTACTCCAAGTGAATTTCCTTCCTTTCAGTGGTAGTTCAATAAGTCCCAGGTTGCTGATAGCATCATTAAAAAGCATAGTTTCATTAACATCCCCCCCCCCACTTTTATTTCTATCAGTAAGTCTTCTAATAAGATTAAAATCCCCTAAGACAAGCCAATCTACATTATCAGGCATAGAGATGTTGGAAAACCAGTCCAAAAAGTCAATTTTCCTATCTGCTTGACATGGTCCATAGTATTTGTAAGAGTCCAGGAGTCATTAGATAGTTGTGAGGTGAAAGTGACAGAAGTGGAGAAATCATTTTGGAATGCTCTGGTTCCATTAAATAATGAACTGTTCCATATGATGATGATCCCTCCAGAAACACCAATTGAAGGTAGGAAGTCAAAGTTGTCAAACTTATTTGGACAGAATTTCTTTAAATAATTGGTATCAAAGATTGCTCTCTTGGTTTCTTGGAGACAAATGATATCACATTCAGATTCAATGATTTTACTTTTTAAAGCCAACCATTTCTTCTCAGAGTTAATTCCTCTGAGATTCCAGTTCAAAATCTTCCAATTTCTGTTGTTACTCATTGATAAATAGATTGAGTGAGCATTGGGGTGACACAAGATTTCTAGTCACACAAACAAACTTGTAAATATCATAGGGTACTGAATTCATAAACATGCATAGCAGCATAATGGTTCTAAACAACACATAACAAACTCCAAGGGTAATTGATCCAGTCACAAAAGGACAATATTTTGCAGACATTAAAAACATTATTTAGCTGCTTTCTTCTTAGACTGATGTCCACAAGAATCAACAACTCCACCTTTCTTCTTGCTTGCAAGGTTTGTGTCAGAACCAGTCTTCTTTGGTCCAGATTTTCTAGGTGGCTTGATGATCATATCATTGACCCTGCTCTTCTTCAGCAACCTTTTCTCAAGTTCTCCCTCCTTAACCTTGCAAAATGAATCAGCAAGGTTCTTAACAACTTTATTACTGAGACAAGGTGGTGCAGCATTGCAAGAGAGACAATTAAGATCAGAACAATTCACATGGCTTTTAAATCCCCCATTAAGTTCCACAATTCTGGGGCTCCTTCTCACCTCAGAGTCCACCAATGGTTCTTTACCCCTCCTATTTTTTGCAGGTGCATTTGGCACCATCAAGTTTGATGGAGATTCATTCAGGAAGTGAGTCCAAAACATTCATCAGGGATAATGAAAGTGAAAGTATTTTCTTCTACAATTGGCTCCTTAATAATATCCCAAAGGAGGGAAGTAAGAAAGTGTCTTGCCCAACTGAATTTTTCAAGAGTGATGAGCATGAGGGTGATAAAGTTAAACCAACTTATAGGGATATCACATTGCAATTTTCCTTTGTCAGGTGAGGGGTTGTTGATGTGTGGAGTAAAGAATCTGTCCCAGAGTTCTAGTCCTTGCTTGGAGAAGGACTGCCTAGCAGATAGCACTTCAGAGGAATTGACAAAAGGAGTGAGGGCCATCCCAACTTGCAGGTGTGCTTCATTGGGAGAGAGAAGGTTTGTGTCTTCAATCATCTAGTCATCCTGTAGATTTCCTTCATTAGCATGGTGGCTCTCCTCCTCATCATCCTGGTAAATCTGTAGAATATTAAGCAGTCCCTCTCCCATGCCCACATCCTGGTTAGCATCAGCAATCAGTTGTTCCACTTCAATATCATCAGCTCCATGGACAGATGCCTTGTCATTGTTAGAAGAAACATTGGCAACAGGAATGGAACCAGTGATAGCACTGTCAGCCTCCTGAGGTGGCAAATCCAGGTTATCAATGGGCATGTCAACACCCTCAGCAAACACAGGTCCTTGAACTGCATTCCAATTAACCCAACCAGCATTATTTTGTTGAGGAGTAGGCTTAACTCATTGGTCCCATCCACCAATGTCCCCTTCAGGTTATGGAGGAGGTGGTGGAGGAGGGGGGCCAAAAATGGGTCCCATCACAGGCAATGGATGAGGGTCAGCATCATCATCAGGTAGTGGGTCCTCATCAGATGGGCCCCCTCCCAGGAGGTTCCTATTTAAAAGTTCTACAGAGAAAGTCCATGATTCTGTTTCCACAAGGTCCCTAATGGTGAATCTAACACTTTTAGGCACATCTAAAAGATCAGTGACTCTGAGTTTAGCAATGATCCTGCCCTTGTGCTCAGGGTCCCTTTCCCAAAGTAGCACCTTACCAATATCAGAGAAGACTGCATTCAGGTCCTCAGTATGCCAATGATCAAGTGGAGGACCCAGGAGCATAGCCCAGCATTCATTGTTAAATTGAGTCCTACGCTAGTTAATGCCCTCATTGTGCCTAGCAAAAGAGATTGCAACATCCTGGAAGGGGATTGGACCCGCAGCAATTAAACGGTCTCGGTCACTGACATTGGTAAATTGAACATATGTAGAGCCAAATGGACAATCTTGAATATCACGGAATTCAACACGAGCCTCATTGAAAAAGAAATCTTGCAACACATCTCTGATATTATCAAATGGAACTGGACCAGGGGGAGGGGATGAATGTGCGCAATAGCATACTGTTCATGTGCCCTTGGTCGACGAGGAACCACCACCCTCTTGACCCGATTCTGGCCAGCCACCTACAGAATCTCAAATCCATGGGGTAGGAAAGGTTGTCGGTCAAGTGGAATGTTTTCCATTGCGTCGGCGGTTGTCGCCGGTGACGAGCAGAGCAAGGAAGTTGGGGTTTCTGCAGGCGTGGGAGTTGAGGAGGCAGGGGGTTCGGGCGATTTCTTTTTTTGTGCAAGAGCAAAATCTTTAAGACAATCAAACACCCTAGGCCGCGATACTTGCGGCGTGACATGGGCCTTGAACCAATGAAGGTAAGATTTTTCGGGCCAGGGAAAGGAAGGGAAAGTTGGGAATTTCAGAAATGGTAAAAGACCAGGCAAATTTATTGAGGTTGATTTGTTGTCTGTAGGAGATTTCGCACCCTCAATAACTTTACCATTAATCACAATTTCCGCAAATGATGAACCCGGTACTACTCGTTTAATATCACCTTTGATTTTACCGTTATTGCATGGGGCTGTTGACGTCGGCGAACCAATACGATCAAAGACTGAAGTCATATTTTTCTTTTTGTATGAAACAAAAATCCAATCTTTGTCCAATTCTTTGTAATATTCTTTCTCTTCAAATTTCCAATTTGGACCTCCATCACCCCAAAGGTTGATCTTCAAGATAAATGATTCATCTGAGAAAGAACCAGAATTATATATTTCAAAACCCACCGCACGTGATGCAACAGATAATCTAAATGTTCTATCTTGGAGGATCTTGACTTGAAATTTTGATGCTTGGCCCCCAAAACATGCTTAGAGTACAATGCCAATAGTATGAACATCAATCTTAAAATTTGCACGACCAAATGAGCCAACCAGGAAGAAAGGCCTTCTGCGTAATCCACCAGAGAAATTGATGTGATGGCCAAATTTTTTGAACATATTTGTCTCAAAAAACTTCCCTTTAGAGAAATCCAATGAGATGCATTTGTTGATCTACTCTGGTGATGCAAGAGGCACGTTGGCAATTTGAGCACCCACCACCACCCTTTTGATAACAAGATCCAAAGTCACACCAGAGAAGATCTTCTCATTTTGAAGAAGGAATCTAGCATCAATCACCACCTTGTCATGATTTAGGAACACAACACGCTTAGCAAGAGAATAAAGGACCAAAAACCCAGGAGCTTTATCCAAATCATCAGATGGCAAGGAAGAGCTAGTAACGTGCCACATAAGTTTCAAATCTTCAGCCTTGTTTTCAATAACATGAGAAATCCCAAGAAAACCAGAAGATGGTGTCAAAATATCATTGATTCTTGCACGATGAGAGGGGAACCTAACCACTGAACCAATCATGAGTACCTCCCCATTTTCCATGCTTCTACCCTCAAGTGGAGAACCGTTGGCATTGAGAATGACCAGCCAGCGATTAGCCGAGAGAACCAGAGATCCAACAAGGAACTTACCATCGGTGGAACTCCCAGAATAGGTGATTTTCCAATCACCACCAGAAGAATCAAGTGAAGTGGAGCCCATGATTTGGTGTGCGACGACGCCGGAGTGGCGCCGGCGAGAGCCGGTGGGAGGGGCCTCAGAGAGGCATGCCTCGGAAATCGTGCAGGTTTTCCCAATTACGCTTATTTCCTTTCTCTGTGTCTGGACTCTCTTCATTGGCTCCTCGCTTTTACTTGATATAGTCTGGTGCAAATTCCTTGCTACTAGCAGGTTCATACCAGCATATAGGTGATCTATACTTCCTTCCGTATAGTACTTGGTAAGGTGCTGCCTTCAGACTACTCTAATAGCTATTGTTGTAGGATAATTCTTCCAATGGTAGATGACCTTCCCACGAACCTCCAAAATCTAATGCACAAGCTCTAAGCATATCCTCTAAAATTTGATTGGTCCTTTTTGTCTGGCCTCTAGTTTCTCGATGATAAGCTGTGCTAAAATCCAACTTTGAACCAAGTGCTTCATGTAATCGTTTCCAAAATGCTGATGTGAACATAGATCCTCTGCCTGATACAATCCTCTTAGGTACCCCGTGCTTACTTACAATTTCTTTGATATAGATTTCTACTAATTTTTCAGCATTATCCTTCTGATTTACTTGAATAAAATGAGAACTTTTTGTGAGTCTATCGACAATCACCCATATCATATCCTTCCGCTTCGGTGTCATGGGTAACCCTGTGATAAAATCCATTCCAATTTCTTCCCACTTCCATTCTGGAATTTCCAAAGGTTGTAATGGTCCTGCTGGACTTTGATGTTCTGCTTTAACCCTTTGACAAGTATGGCATTCAGCTACGTACTTTGCAACATCTCTTTTCGTATTATTTAACCAAAATAACTCTTTTAAATCCATGTACATCTTGGTACTTCCTAGATGTATGGAATATGGTGTTTCATGGGCTTCCCAAAGTATCACTTCTCGAATTTCTGGCACATCTGGTACACAAAGACGGTTTTGAAACCATAAAGATCCACAATCTCCTAGGTGTAAAGCTGATGTTTGACCTTGAGAAATTCTTCGAACTTCTTCAGCAATAAAAGGATCTTCATCTTGATGTCTAAAGATTTCATTTCAAAGATCACTACTATGTTCCTCAATTACCCGCATGGTAGTTAATCCTCCAAGACCTGATGTACTTATAAATTGTATTTCCAACCTATCCAAGTCCATCTGTAATTATTTTGGTAGTTCTCTATTCATGGGTTGCGTATCTGTGCTTTTCCGACTTAAAGCATCTGCCACAACATTTGCTTTTCTAGGGGTATAATTGATTGCTAGATCATAATCTTTAATTAACTCCATCCAACGCTTCTGTCTCATATTTAATTTCTTTTGAGTGAAGAAATATTTGAGACTTTTATGGTCAGTGTATAACTCACATCTTGCCCCATAGAGAAAATGTCTCCATCCTTTTAAAGCAAAGACTACTGCTGCTAACTCTAAATCATGGGTTGGATAATTCGCTTCATGTGGTTTCAGATGCCTAGATACATAAGCAATCACCTTACGATCTTGCATAAGCACGCAACCTAATCCTTCCTTGGAGGCATCACAATATACTGGGTAATCTTTTCCTGGTTCTAGAACTGCTAGGATTGGTGCGGTAGTTAATCTGGTCTTCAACTCCTGAAAACTCGCTTCGCATTTCTCATCCCATATGAATGGTGTGTTCTTTCTTAACAAATTGGTCATTGGTCCAGCTATCTTGGAAAAACCTTCAATGAACCTCCGATAATATCCGGCCATACCTAGGAAACCTCGGATTTTCTTAACATTGGTTGGTGCCTTCCATTCCAGTACTGATTGAACCTTGGATGGATTTATAGCAATTCCATCCTTATTGATCACATGACCAAGAAACTCTACTTCGTCCAACCAGAATTCACACTTATTGAACTTAGTATAAAGCTTATGTTCTCTTAGGATTTGCAATGTTATTCTCAAATGCTCTGCATGCTCTTCTTTATCTTTAGAGTATATCAAAATATCATCAATGAATACTATGACAAACTTGTCCAAGTAAGGCATGAAGATTTTGTTCATCAAATTCATGAATATTGTTGGGGCATTGGTCAGACCAAAAGGTATGACTAAATACTCATGATGTCCATACCTTGATACAAATGCAGTTTTAGGAAAATCTTCAGGTTTAATTTTTATTTGATGATAACCTGAACTTAGATCGATCTTGGAGAATACTCCAGCTCCCTTGACTTGGTCAAATATATCTTGAATTCTTGGTAATGGATACTTGTTCTTGATGGTGACATTGTTGAGATTTCTGTAATCCCCACACATTCTTCGTCCTCCATCTCCTTTATCCACAAAGATCACCAGAGTTCCCCATGGAGATACACTTTCCTGAATGAATCCTTTCTGGGCTAATTCATCAATTTGCTCCTTAAGCTTTTTTAATTCTTTTGGCCCCATCTTATATGGTGCTTGAGCTATTGGTGTTGTACCAGGTATCAGGTCAATAGTGAACTCTATTTCCTGATCAGGTGGCATTCCTGGTAACTCTGCTAGAAAAACATCTTGAAATTCCTTCACCACCAGAATATCTTCCAACTTGACCTCCTTCATTCAGTTCAACTGCAGATCTACCATGATATGACTATGTTTATTCGCCTAATAGACTATCCTTCCTCCCCTTGGAGACCTGATTGAAACTGTTTTATCCTCACAATTGATCTGAGCTCCATAATCCGTCATCCAATCCATTCCCAGCACTACTGCTATTCCTTTTAATGGGATCACATAAAGATCCGCATAATAGGTTTGACCACAGATGGAGATGACTTGGTTTAGCTTAATATTTCTAACTACCATGATCCCTCCAGCGGTAACTACGATCATAGGTTTATCTAACGGTGCCCTTCTAATCCCGAATTTATCACAAAATTCTTCAGATATGAAAGAAGTAGTTGCACCGGTATCAAATAAAACTTTTCCGGGATTTGTGAGAATATTGAGCATACCTATCACCGCTTGATCCGAGTTATCCACCTCCTCCAAGGTTGCACAATTCAGCTTTCCAGTAGGTCTACCTCTCTTGCCATTATCATTTTTGCCATAGCTTCCACCTCTGTTCGGTGGTCCACCTCCGCCTCCACTGGCTTGGCCTCCACTCTTGGTGGGCCAACCACTGAGTGGCTTACTTGGGCATTCTGGCTTGATATGACCCCTTTTGACCACAACCAAAACAAATAATCACTGGTTTCTAGCAATCCTTGCTGATATGTCCCGGAAGTTTGCAATTATGACATATGACATTCCTTCTAGGATTGAATTGTCCTCCAGTGTTGTTGCTACTCCTGTTGTTGTTATTGTAGGGTATGTTTCTTGGTTGAAATTCCAAGTTGGTTTTGGGTTTACTTGCCTGAATCCTCTTTGTTTCCTTCTTTGCTCTCTTCCTACGCTCCTCTTGGACATTTTTGTAATCATCTTCAAAAGTTATAGCTGCATCAAGCAACTGTTGAAAAGTTTGAGTGTTGGCAAGCCTCAACTGCATCTTCACAAATGGATTTAGTCCACGCATGAACCTCTTCTTCCTTTTCGCCTCCGTGCTAACTTCTTTAGTAGCGTAACGAGATAAATCACTGAACTCCCGGATGTACTTCATGACACTAGAGTAACCTTGTTGAAGTTCTTCAAACTTCCTACGCTTCAGCTCAATGATACTTTCCGGAACATGGTATTCACGGAATCTTTGCTTGAACTCCTCCCAGTTGTACTCTCTTCCTGGAAGTTTCATAGCTAACTGACCCTCCCACCATGCTGTTGCAGGTCCGGTCAATAGATGTGTTGCATATCTCAACTTCTCTTCCTCATTGCATCCTACAGCTTTCAACTTTCTTTCAGTATCTGCTAACCAATCCTCTGCATCCATTGGTTTTGGAGCGGATGCAAAAGGTAAAGGCCTGGTATCCTAGAAATCTGAAAGACTAACACGACGTCCTTGAGGTGCCCTCTGCTGTCCCACTCGATCTAGCAAACCCTCCATGAATTTGTTTTGGGACTCTTCCATCATTTGCATGTACTGCATAAAGTTCTGCTCCATTAATGGCCTCATTGGTGGTGGTAGTGGTAAATTTCCCTGCATTCTGACGTCTTCATCCTCCTTTCCCTTGGCTTCGCGCTCCATGCGCTGCTGCTTAGTCTCGTTTTCTACTCCCGTTTCCATACCCCCCTAGTCCTGTAACATAAAACGAACACTCATAATTACATCATGCATATGTGTTCTGAGCTCAACTTCATTCACATAACTAGTCACACAATGGAAACCAATATCCAAATAAGAACCAAATATACATTACACATATATTATACATTACAAGACACATAGTTGATACAACGTGATTACAAACCCTTACTAAATAAGTATTACAAACTCATGTGGGTACTATCCCACTTATTTATTTACATCAAGTCCTCCGACTCTAACTCTCGTCTCCTGTAGATATACTCCGAGTCAAAGTTACACTCCCCAGAAGTTGTGTCATTCATCGTACATACCCGGAGTACAATCATGCTGACGTGAAGTACGACGCACCATCTGTGGAATGACTTCACTCTTCGACAAACGATACTCAGTACCAGAAGTTTCCGGACTTGACACATCATTCAACTAAGTGCATCATGCCTTCCAGTTCATGTGAAGCATCTACCGAGTCATCCTCATCACTGTCTTCTTCATCCATCTCCTGCATCCCGACTCTAGAGGAATCAACAGAATATTCCCCTCCCGGTGCCCCAAAGTACTCTGCTGGGTACGATAGTCCTCAGCTATGATTGGATAGTGCATGTTATCTAGAGTAGGATAATGTTCTAATGACTCAAACACCCTTTCTTCAGGATCTTCCTCATCAGACTCTACATCTTCCACATGGACATCTCTTCCATCAACGGAATAATATCTCACGCCCATGCGACTAGTCTGTTCGACATCTCCAACTGAATCTTCTACAGGAATAGGATTCCCAGCAGATCCATCCATCGATCCGTACCTCCATCCTTCAGAATTTCCAATAGGTAGTTCTGAGTCTTCAGTTCCCCAAGAACTCTGTGGTACTGGATGACTAGTGCCCTCATCAGGATATCTAGTAGGTTCTGGTATAGGTGAGTAAGGATATGGTGTAAAAGATGCTAGATATATAGGTATATCCTTGAAAACTGGGTTAACCCTATCCACTGCTTCATTCTCCAGTTTAGATGCTAACTTCTCCCTTCTTTCAGGATTCGTTAAATCCTCTAGCATATCAACCTGATCTTCTACAATAACCTGATGTGTCTTATACAAAGACCCAACCATCAGTCCATACAGATCCATAAACTTAGAAGCTAGTTTTGGATGCTTCTTTACTAAAGTAAGATGATCCGGTTCAGGTTCCTCGTCTATAGAGTCATGAGGGATCACAGAATATGTGCTTCCAGCTAACTCTTCTGATTTGTGTTCCCGAACATTGGCTATCGCCTCCACAATAGCAACATGATATGCTGCTAGGTGACTTCTACCTTCCCCTATAGGTAAATTGTGATATAAACCAAGTTTCTTTGGTAGTTGGATGCTAACACGATATTTGGCTAACATTCGCCCATCATGGTATGTCATGGTATTGACTGGGATATTAGTTGAGCAACCAAAAACCCTCAGAAGTTCTCAAAGTTGTTCAGTTAAAGCCCCCTAATAGTCATCGAGTGTCTCTTCTTTCCTTGCCAAAGTCTATTTTGGAAACTTTGGTGTCATTTCCACTGTATATAGATAACAAAAATGAATATAATTAGTATGCATTAATTATAATGATGCATCATAATAAAGAAATATCGCACTAAAAAATATAACGAAATATTCCCAATTGAATATTCATCATATAATCTAGAGAACTCTTTACCGTTGCTCCTAGACTCCTACTGACGAGGGTTTAACTCATCAATGCCCATTGTTATGGACTTGGGTTTTGGAGAAGGAGGGAGCACTGGAGACATCTATCGGCTAGCAAACAAGCACACAGGGGACTCGAAGATTTACCCAGGTTCAGGCCTCGTAGAGGTCCCTACTCCTGCTTGTCTGCTCGTGGAATTATCGAAGGAATCGAGTATTACAACGGTGCGCAGATGCAATCTGGCAAGGGTTGTGGAAACTAGGGTTGCATGTGTCCTCCTCGCTGCCCCCTCCTAGCCTTTATATAGATAGGCTAGGTCTCGGGTAGCAAGTCGAGTCGGTTACAAGTTAGGGTTTTCCCCTTTGAACTTTCTATCTTTAACTTCTTCTTGTTCTTCAAGCAATCGAGAGTCCATAGGTTACTCGAGTTTCTCATTTGGGCCTTGGCGACACCGTGGGCCTCTACGTATTCAGGCCATATATACCAAGCTCGAGTACCTGTAGGGTATACCCATGTTAGTAGCCCCCGAGTGTCCAGTGGAATCGCAGATTCGACTAGAGACTTTATGAAGCCTTTCGAGTGCATGACGGAGTATGTTTTCGATTGCCCTGTTTGTGTCATAGGGATTTCTGATGTGCGTGCCTAATTTAACCGATGTATCGGTATCAGTTAACTACCTTAGGGTAAAACAACACCATCTACTCGAACTCGAGTCCCCGGACTCGAATCCGGAAAAGTGCTGGTGTAATTCGACTCAAGCCACGGAGGTCTTACAGGAGTCAAATTCTAGTGTATGGGTGTGAGCACTCGACGAATCCGTCAAGGCACGTGCCTGTAGGCACGGTTATATTTCTGGTAGTGCAGCGAATGCGTTGCCAGGCCTTATTCGGGTCTTATCTTCACGCTGTAAGCGCGGAATCCGAATTTTTATCATCGTGGAGACGAATCGGGTGACCCAGGAGACGCAGTCTCTTTGTGGGGAAAAATCATGAGGTGGTGTCGCCATAAGCTTCGAGTGTGGATGTTATCAACACACAGTGTTTTATAGAAATAATCATAGGGTGCACGACCAGCACTCCCTATGGGAGTAGCCCCCGAGTGCCTGGTTGAGTCGAAGACTCAGGCAGGGACTAAAGAACTTTTGTGACTGCTGTCGTCTTTTGTTTGCTTGTTTCGGTTGAATTTACTTCTGGCGCTCCCTATGGGAGTAACCCATGTCCATAGCCAAATTGTGCTTCGAATGACTGGGTTTGCTTTGATTGTCCATGTTCCTGAAAAAAGAAGAAGAAAAATCGTAGGGTGCACGACCAGCGCTTCCTATGGGAGTAGCCCCCGAGTGCTTGGTGGAGTCGAAGACTCGAGCAAGGACTAAAGTAGTCGAAGTCTTCTGCCGCGTAGCCTTTGATGATGTCAGTGTTGACGATTCCATGACCTCAGTTGCCCGCATGAGCGAGTTTGACGGGACGTGACGACGGTGGGTCCCATTTCCTGACCCTGATTTGACCGGGCGTGCGTAATCTTTATTTTAACTGCGCCTCCTCAATTTTCGTGCGTAATGGGAGTAGTGGGGGACGGTTCGCGCTTCAGGTCCTCCATGTGTCGAGCACAATGAACGCCACGCGTCTGATAGGGTTTTTCTAAGCCATTGGATTGCATCTTCCAGGGGGTTAAGTAGCGATGCGGCGACGGTAAATTTCACATCTACTTCTTTTCATCCTTTGCCTCCATCACCATTGCTGTTGTTCTTCTGCTTCTTTGCGCTCCTTTCCTTCGCGGCGCTGGACCAGCTCCGCGTATTTCCCAGCTACTTCCTCCGGTCACATCGCCACCACGGAATGGGGAAGAAAAAGGGAGGTGATGCGGCTGATTCCGCTGTTGCTACTGCGATGAAGAAGAAGGGCGGCTCCGCCGCTGCGGGCACCAACACCACCGCCGGCGGAAATAAGAAAGGCACGGGCACTCGCATCACGAATGGCGCGTGGCGTCCATCTGTGATCAAGTCCTCAAAGCTTCATCTTCTTTGCCAAGACGGAGTTTTGTCGTCCGCAGTCGCTGACGCGTGCGTCCCTGGCGGCGAGATAATCCCCTCTCCTCCTGCCGGCTTTTGGGTGACGTTCCTAGCGTTCATCATCCGCGGCCTCTCGTTGCCCCTGCATCCTTTCTTCAGGGGCCTTCTCTGTTTTTACGAGCTCCAGCTCCATCAGCTGTCCCCCAATTCCATTCTCCACGTAGCTTGCTACATTACCCTTTGCGAGTGCTAGCTCGGAATCGAGCCGCACTTCGGCCTCTTCAAGCGCCTCTTCAAGTTGAAGCGCCAATCGGCGTCTGGCTCCATAGTCTATCATGTAGGCGGATGCAGTATCCACGTCGACCCCTCCGTCACGTATTTCGACATCAAGCTGATGATGTCCGTCCAAGGGTGGAGGGACAAGTGGTTCTACGTTCGCGGCCAGAAGGTCGACGGAGACCACTACGGACTCGCGGCCTTCGATCCCGCGACACTGTGCAGGAGGAGGCGCTCCTGGAAGAACGTGATTATGCCCGGCGAGTCCGTGGAGACAGAGGTGCTATACGCGCACGTCTACGACCTCGAGAGTCGCATGGGCAAAGAGGAGGGAGGTTGCACCCTCATTCGCACATGGCTGCGCCGTCGCGTCCAGCCCCTGCAGGCCAGAGTCCACCCCATGTTTCAGTCGGCTGGCGCGGACGATGTCACTCGCGTGTCTGCCAATGGCATGTCCGCGAGTGAGGTAGACAAAAGGGTGTGATTGGTCACCAAGTACACCGTCAAGGATGTGCTCCCCAGTGAACCAGTCGTTCCTCCGTTCGATGATGCTAACCCTCCTCCTGAGGTATAGTTGTGCTACGTAGTAGCTTTGTTTGTCGATTGCTTCTTTGTCGTTTCTTGACTTTGTGTTAAATTTGTTTTTTGTATGCAGGATTGGGCGGTATCGCCCTGTATGCCCCCTCTTCCTGGGGGGGTTATTCCTCGTGAAGCTTTGGAAGAGGACGAGTCGGAGTCGACCGTCCCATCTAATGTGGAGGAGGAATCCCCCGAGTCGAGTAGTCCGGATACTCGCAAGCGTTCGCGCAGTGAAGATTCGGATGCGTCGTCTCCTTCGACTCCAAAAGGTGCAGGTGTTGGTGCGGAGTCGCCAATCCCTGCCGTTCCTATGAGTGCCATGGCGCCCTCCTCTCGCAAGAAGATGCGGCTGCCAAAGGAATCATCGTCAGAGTCGGGGAATCAAACCTTCGACTTTGATAAGTTTGATTGGTAAGTATTCGAGTCTTCCTTTTTGGTTCTTCTTTGGAGTTGCCTTTTCTTGATGCTGGTTTGGTCTTGCAGTCAGCAGGCGTCGTCATCTTTTGGTGACGTCCAATTTTTGAAAGAATTGGGAGTCGCGACCTCCAGGGCCAAGAAAGAAGTTGAGCGTACTCCTTCTCCTCCATTGGCGGCCTACTCCGGGCATAACTCATCAAGCTCTCCACACGATGGGGAGCATCAGATGGTTGCTCGGATGACTGCTCATCAATTGACTTCGGAGTCATTGGAGGATCATGTAAGTGTAGTATCTCTGTTTTCTGATGTTGCAGTCGATTTTTATCTATGTCATCTACTGATCCGTTGTTGTTTTTCTTTTTCGATAGCTTCTTGTGAAGGAAGCTGCTCACCTAGTGGAGTAGGTGCTTGCGATGGGCCACCAGCATGCAATGCTGGATACGCGTTATCGCGTGGTGGAAAGTAAGTGCCTTTTACTTCTTCTTCTTCTGCATCGTTGTTATGTAGTCGACTGATAGTCTATCCCTTTTTTTTTGCAGCTGAACATAATTCCCTTCTTCGCGATGCTGGCACCATGGAAAAGACGCTCGCCGCGGCTGTGAAGAGTCGCGATGAGGCAATCGCGGCGTGTGACGAGGCGCAAAAGCACGAAGAGGATCTACGTGCCTCCATCGCATCTAGGGAGAAGTTGTTCGAAGAACAGCTTTCTTCGATTGCCAAGGCTCTCTCAGGTATTTGCTCATCTGCAATTTTACCAACTGCCTTTCTTTCGATTGTCTTCGATGCTACTATTTGCTGCCGGCGTTGTGCCAATGCTTGATTCTTGTGTAGATGCCAGCGGTCTAAGCTTTGATGCAGAGGCGCTCCGTCATGATGACGCATTGGCGGGTGCTGTCTCGGCAGTCAAAGACCACAGCGCTGCTGTGCAGGGTACACTCGCCAAGGCTAAAGGCGTGCTCAGCCGTCTTCGAGAGGAGATGACACCCAAGGCTAAGTTGATTAAAAATCTTGATGAGCTGGTGGAGTCACTTGTCGGAGGCGTTCTTGCGGGCTTCAAGAACTCGCTCCGTTCAGCTGGTGCGTCAATGTCACTCGCGATGGTGCAAGCCCATGGAGTCGTAGTTGATCCTGCAGCAGTCTCAAGGGCGATGCCCGTCAGCACGGACGGCCAGCAGGTAGTCTATGCTCCTTTTGCGACTGCTTGTGGCAAATATGGGCCACGGCTGATCAACACCGTTGCAAAGTACTCTGAGGAGTTGCAGCAAACCAAGAAAGCAGCGAAGGCCGCGGCGTCAGGGGCCTGCAGAAAGTCAGTGGCATCTGATACTGCCACGGACTCGATGAGGCCCCCAAAGCCAAAGTCCAAGTCGAAGAAACCAGTTGCTCCTCAGTAGGCTTGTAATAGTTAGATAGCTTATGTCTCTTGTCGAAAACATGCCTTTTAGCGAGTGTATCTGCTGATACTTTTGCTAATCTTGAATGCACTCGAATCTTTTGTCTGTGCATCGCTTTAGTCTTCTTATTGCTTCTTGCTTGGCTTGTGATAGGGCACATCGAGTGAACCACTGAGGGAACCTCAGGATTCGCCACCCCTTGATGACACTTTGGCACCGCCGCGCTCAAGGGTGGATGAGCTGTCTCTGCTCTCACGACTCCGTGATCGCGTGAAGCAGTTGGAGCGTGAATTACCCGTGCTCCGCGGTAACGCAGATGTATGGAAATCGAAGGCACAGAAGGCCACCGCCCGAGAATAATATCTGTTGGGGGAGGTGACGCAGTTGGGCGACCAATTTAAATGTTAACTTTCTTACTCTTATTTTTTGTCTTGTAGTCACTCGCGATGGTGTGTTGTCCTCATGCTTCCGCTTTTGCCTTGTATAGTTGTTAGCGCGCGCCATCCGCAGGATGAGAAGGATCGAATTGCCATTCGCATGAATGACCTAACCCAAGAGCAACTTCAGGCGAGTGGCTACTTCTGGGTAGATCATGATCGAGCAATCGCGTTGGCAACCCTTCAGGATCGTGCGTCGCAAGTGCTTCATTTTTTGAAGAAGTCGCAGTCATTCTTGAAGAATATTTATCGGACGATGTTCCTGTTGGATGCCGTTCCATCAAGCCTGCTAGCCCTTCTCGCTAAATTCCACGACCTGAGTGCGGTCCGCGAGTGTGTACGGCAACAGTTGGTGGCTGGTGCCAAGGCTGCTCTGTCACTAGTGCGACTTCATAGGCCTGATGTAGACGTTGCAGCGATTGCAGCTGGACCACCTGCACCGCCGGCGGGTTCTGCTTGGAATATGGTGCCGCACTATCAGGCGGTGGATCATCCAGCAGAGGAGATCGTCGACTTCTTCGAGGAGCAAACCAATGTTCTCTTGCTGCAATAGTAGTTTAGTTTGTATCTTGCACATAATCGTACCAATGTTATAAAGTTCGTATATATACTATGTATAACTGATTTTCGATGATGTATAAAAGAGCTTGTTAGCGTGCATGTTTTGTGAGTGCGTTGCACTGTGCGACTCCTTTTCGTTAGCCTGGCTATGCGCTTATCTCAGTCCCTTGTCAACCTGTCAGGTGCGTTGCAACTGGGTTGATGTTTGTCAAGGGATTCGATTAATGTGCCAGCTACTCAGGATATCACATTTTAGTTTGTAGAACAGATGTGTACAGGGTGGCGTAGCCCCCCAGTGGATATTTTGCGAAAAATAAAGGAAAACACAGAGTTTTGGGGCACTTAGCTTTATTTATTCACGGGACAGTACGAAGTATAATGTGTGGCTAAGTAGCCTTGGCTGAGTAGCCTTATTTGCAATGTAAAAGTAAAAAACGACCAAGGATAGAAGCGTCGCAGCTGCGCAACGTTCCAAGGGTTGGAGTATGCGACTCCTGTCTCTAAGTCTTGAAGGCGATAGGCGCCACCTGGGATTACTTCTATAATCACGTAAGGTCCCTCCCAGGGGGACTCGAGCTTGAGATGCCCTTGCTTCTTCAGTCGCAGGACCAGGTCGCCTTCGACGAAGGATCTGGGGCGTAGCCTCCTACTGTGGTAGTTGCGCAAGTTCTGCTGGTAGATCGTTGATCTTTCTGCGGTGATTTCCCTTGCCTCGTCAAGGAGGTCGACGGAGTCTTCGAGTGCCAGAGTTGACTCCTGTTTGCTGTAAGCGACCACGTGCGGTGCTTTGTATCGTACCTCGGCGGGTATTACTGCTTCAGCTCCATGCACCATGAAAAACGGGGTGTACCCCGTAGCACTGTTCGGAGTGGTGCGTAGGCTCCAGAGTACTGATTGTAGTTCGTATGGCCAGCAACCCGCGGCTTGTTCGAGTGGACTGAGGAGTTGCTTCTTGATGCCGCCGCAGACAAGCCTGTTAGCTTTTTCGACCTGACCGTTGGTCTGTGGATGTGCCACCGAGGCATAGCTGATGTTGATTCCCAGATTCTCGCAGAATTCTTGGAACTCCTTGGATGTGAAGTTCGTCCCATTGTCCGTGATGATGCTGTGCGGCACTCCGAAGCGGTAGACGATGGACTCGAAGAACTTGACTGTGTTGTTTCCTGATTGATTTGTCACTGGCATGGCCTCTATCCACTTGGTGAATTTGTCGACTGTGACCAGGAGGTAGACGTAGCCTCCTCGTGAGGACTTTGGGAGCTTTCCGACCATGTCGAGTCCCCATTGCGCGAAGGGCCAGGCCAATGGAATTGGCCGGAGCTCCGCGCCTGGTGCATGCGGCTTGTCCGCGAATCGCTGGCACGCGTTGCATTTTTGGACGATGTCCTTGGCGTCGCGCATGGCCGTAGGACAGTAGAATCTAGCTCGTAGAGCTTTGGCAACGAGGGCGCGACTGCCGGCGTGGTGTCCGCAGGTCCCCTCATGGATGTCGAGGAGCACAGCTCTTCCATCGGCCGTGGAGACGCATCGTTGGAGTACTCCTGTGATGCTGCGCTTGTATAGTTCGCTGTTGATAACAGTGAATGCCTTGGATCGCCGGGCGATGTGTCGTGCATCAGTCGGATCATCCGGTAGCCTCTTGCTGAGAAGGTACGTGATGTACGGTTGAGTCCAGGACTGCTCGATCATCATGACGCTCATTGGTCCTTCGAGTCCTGTGTCCATCTCCAAGTCGTTGAGTGCCATTGGCTCATTGGGCGGCGTAGCCCCCGAGTCCGTTGATGCGCTTGTTTTCTTCTCTGCGGCCTTTGGCTTGATGGAGTGTTCACAGATGTGCTCGAGAAATACCCCAGGTGGTATGGGGGCGTAGGTAGAGCCTATATTGGCGAGTGCATCCGCCTCTTCGTTGCTTTCGCGACCTATGTGCCACAGCTCACAGCCGTCGAATTCCCCTTCGAGTGTGTCGTAGAGGTCGCGATAGGCGATCATTTTGTCGTTCAGTGCGTCACACTCGTGCATTGTCTGGTTGACGACCAGCTTGGAGTCGCCGTAAATTATGAGCCATTTGGCGCCGCAGGCTTTTGCCATCCTCATCCCGTGTAGCAAGGCCTCGTATTCAGCTTCGTTGTTGGAGGCGGTGAACTGCATTCGCAGGATATATTTCAGCTTGTCCCCCTGGGGCGATGTCAGTATGACACCTGCACCAGCTCCGTCCTTCCGCTTGGATCCGTCGAAGTGCATTCTCCAGAGGTAGGACATATCTGGTTTTTTGGGGAGCTGGTTCTCCATCCAGTGCACGAGGAAGTCAGGGAGAACTTGCGACTTAATTGCGTCGCATTTTTCATATGTGATGTCTCGTGGAGATAGTTCGATTCCCCAAAGTGCGACTCGTCTGGTGCCGTCGGGATTGTTGAGGATGTGCCCAAGCGGGGCATCGTTGACTACCACGATTGGGTGTTCCTGGAAGTAGTGGTGCAGTCGCCGAGCCGTCATGAAGACGTCGTACGCCAGTTTCTGGTAGTGCGGGTACCGCTGCTTTGTTGGTGTGAGTACCTCGCTGAGGTAGTAGACTGGTCGATGTACCCCATGGACCTTGTTTTCTTCGGATCGTTCGACTACGAGCACTGTGCTGACCACCTGGTTGGTGGCGGAGATGTATAGCAACAACGGTTCCCTTTCTCGTGGGGTCATTTTGTGTTTGCCTAAGCATTGTGCACTTGTCCTTGGAAAGTGAGAGTGTGAGAGCAAATACAAGAGTTAACATAGTAGTATAGAAAGGGAGAAAAAGAATCAAAAAAAAGAGAAAAAGAAAAAGCAAAAGAAAAATAGAAAGACACAAAGTCTCCCAATACAAAGAGAGTCTCAAGCTTGTAAGCAAAGAGAGAAAAAGAGCGCGACCGAGGCAAGTGCACAAATCCGTTGCTTATTCCTCTTTTGGCGAACGAGTTGTGGTCTCTCCTTGCGTTGGCACGACACCGAGTGTAGTCTTCGTTAGGACCTTTTGTGCTCATTTTCATAGTCGTGCTAACCACACCCGTCTCCACGTGTGTGCATCCTTATGTTTTGTAGGTCGTTTCCTTTTTGTTTTGATCTTTTGGTTCTCTACCACGTTTGACAATAACCTTTTCTTGGGATCATTTTGTTTCGTTTTCCATAACCCTAACCTTCCACCCACAGCTTTTGAGAGTTAGTTCTTTCTTTAGTGTGAGTTTTCTTTGCGATTCCACTTTGCACGCTTATAGCTCTCACTTGTGGTTTCTAGTTCGGTGCAATCCCCAAGGTGAGGAACAAGGCTAACACCACCATATTCCACCTCCATATACAACACTTGTGTGTTTTGCATGATGGATAGGCACGGTGAGTCGAGCCAACCACCCTACCAAGAAGAAGAACAAGGACCGTACATGACACGCGCAAGTCACTTCATCGTCCGACAAGAGTTTCGTGAACGTTGCCAAGCCCTTGAGACGCGCCAAGATGAACAATTTGGCGAGACGCAAGCCGAGTTCAAGAACATAGACAACCGCTTCGATGGCCTCGAAAGCCAAATGCACGTAATGCATCACAACTTTGTCCATCAAAATGAAGCACTTCAACGCTCCGTCGCCGAAACAAATGACAATCTTCGACGCCTCATCGATGGAATGGCAAGACCACGTTCATGCGCATCAAGATCTTCAAGTTCTTCGCATCATCACTCACCTCTTCAACAAGATCTTCATGCAAGTGTTCCAAGACGCAATGATGCCCCCGTGGTTGAAGATGGAAGTTCTTCCAACTACATACCTTCGCCACGGCACGCCGCAACGTCAAGCTATGACGGTGACCTCTCTTTAAGGCCACGAGCAAGGCAAGAAGCACGCCGTCATCACGCAAGGGCATTAGTGATACAACAAGAGCAACCACAAGAAGAACCGCAAGTGCAACCGCAAGTATACCACCATCGACCGTGACACATACTCGACACAACAAGTGATGACTCCAATTTGGAGAATCAAGCTCGTCATCGACGTGAAGCTCGCCAAGATCCTCCTCCTCGTCATCAACGTCTTGCACGTCCACACCGACACCATGGTCATCACGAGGCGCCTCCTCCACCACAACAAAACTTGGAGCACCAAGTGATACAAGTTGAGCGACGCCCACCACGTCAAGAGGCTCCTGACCATGATCTTCGCCGTGAGGCCCATGTGCCTAATCAACATCACCAACCGAGGAACGAGCCTCCTCTTCGTCATCAACCGCGTCATGAGGCTCCACATCCTCAACAACCTCATGGGGCCCAAGTGCCTCAACACCGTCAACAACCGCGCCAAGAGCAAGAGCAAGCGCCTCAACAACAAGAGCAAGAGCAAGCGCCTCAATAACAATATCAAGAGCAAGCTCCGCAACAAGGACGCGAGAACCAAGTTCCACCTCCCCAACTACAAGATCACCAACAAGGTCACCAAGCTCGTCGCAATGACCGCAATGATGAAGAAACTTTCGGCAAGCTCAAGTTCACAATGCCCAAGTTCACCGAATCCAATGACCCCAAAGAATACCTCTCGTGGGCACTCAAAGTCGACAAGATCTTCCGCATGCACAATTATAGCAACGAGAAGATGGTCGCCATGGCTTCGCTTGAGTTTGATGATTACGCCAACCTTTGGTGGGAACAAGTTCAAGTTGCTCGTGATGCAAGACAAGAGCCACCAATCACAACTTGGCATGACATGAAGGCTCACATGAGATCCCGGTTCGTCCCCGCGCACTACACACGTGACCTCTTCAACAACCTTTAGTCGCTTCGTCAAGGGACAAAGACCGTGGAAGAATACTTCAAGGAAATGGAACTCAACTTGATTTGCGCCAACATTGATGAGCGCATGGAGAAAACTATGGCACACTTCCTTATTGGATTGAACCACCCAATCAAGCGCATCGTCGAGTTCCAAACATACAACGACATGGTTGAGCTTGTGCACATCGCAACAAAGGCTGAACGTAAAGTACAAGAGGATATCAAGTACAACAAGCCCAAGACGTACTTCACCTACAAGCAAGCTTCAACCGCTACACCAACAACTTTCAATGGAAGCTCCTCAAGTACCTCCAAGCCTTCCTTTAAGCCCACACTTCCTCAAGGAAAACTTCCCCCAAGTGGCAAACAAGCAAAGAGTGATACACCTTTCTGAAGGGTTTCGCAGCATAGTAAATCAAAATTTTCTACGGAAGCGAACAGAGGGAAAGCCAAGATCTAATCTAGGAGATGCAAACAACGAGAGAGATTGGATTAGATCTTCATACCCTTGAAGATTCGCACAGCGGAACGTTCGTCGGAACGTGGGTGATGTAGTCGTACTCGCTTCTCCTCCTCGCAATCCGATCCGATCTAGCACCACAAGTGGCGGTGCCTCCGTGAGATGCACACGTGCAGCACCTCGACGTCTCCTCCTTCCTCGGACCAGCAAGTATGGTGGAGAGATGGATTGGATCTACAACACGACGGCGTGATGTATATGGTGGAGAATTTCTGCAGTAGGGCTTCGCCCACAAACAGTCGGGAGGGAGAGAGGAGGGCAGCAGGGCAACTAGGTTTGGAGGAAAGGTGTGTGTGTGGGGAAGGGGGCGCACCAGCCCTCTATATATAGAGGGGGTACGGCCAGCCCTTGCCCATCCTCCAAGCCTATCTCTAGTTTAAACGATTTAAACTCTCCCTTCTAGAAACCCTATCTTATCTCTAGTTTAAACGATTTAAACTTATCTAGGATCGGCTGGGCCCTATGGGGCCTTGTGCCCCTGGACCAATGCGGCCAGGACACTCCCTCATAGGCCCATGCCCCCTCCCGGAAGGTGGGGCCACGTTGGTCCCCTTCTGGAAGGTTCTAGAAGCTTCCGGTACAATACCGATTAATCCGGAACAATTCTGAACTCCAAAAACTGCACTGCCTTATATGAATCTTATTCTCCGGACCATTTCGGAACCTCTCGTGATATCCCGGATCCCATCCGAGACTCCGAACAAAAATTCATAAACCAATTATCCAATCTATCCTAGCGTCGAGACACGTTAAGTGTGTGACCCTGCGGGTTCGAGAATATGCAGACATGATCTTCTATCAATAATCAACAGCGGGGTCTGGGCACCCATATTGACTCCCACACATTCATCGATGATCATATCGGATGAACCACGATGCTAGGATTCAATCAATCCCATATATATATTCCCTTCGTCTCGCGATATTTTACTTGCCCGAGATTCGATCGTCGGTATCGTCATACCTAGTTCAATCTCGTTCACAGCAAGTACTTTACTCGTTCCGTAATCCGATATCACTTTGTGATTAACTCCTTAACCACATGCTTGCAAGCGGTGTTGATATCGATTACCGAGTGGGCCCGAAGTATATCTCTCCGACTTGGGAGAGACAAATCCCATCTCGATACATACAACCCAATAGACACTTTCCGATCACCTGAGAGACACCTTTATGATCACCCTCTCATAGGATGACGTTTGATGACCTCAAAGCTTTCTTCCGATACCAGGGAGTTGCATTATCTCATGGTCCAAGGAATACAATATTTGACATGAGAAAAGCTTCGCAAAGACGAACACGATGAAACGATCTAATAGCTTTGCTTAGTTTGGGTCTGTCCACCATATCATTCTCCCAATGATATGATCTCATTATCAATTGACAACTCATGTCTATGGTTAGGAAACCTTAACCATCATTGATCAATGAGCTAGTCCATAGAGGCGTACTAGGGACACGGTGTTGTTCACAAACCACACAAGTATTAAAGTTTCCGCTTAATACAATTCTAGCATGGAATATAAACTTTATCATGAACAAGAATTATAATAATAACATCTTTATTATTGCCTCTAGGGCATAATTCCAACAGTCTCCCACTTGCACTAGAGTCAATAATCTAGTTTACATTTGGCAACAATCTCGCACCCATGGCACTGAGGTGCTGATCATGTTTTACACGTGGAAGAGGTTTAGTCAATGGATCTGCGACATTCTGATCTGTATGTACTTTGCTGATCTTCAGATCTCCATCTGCTATATAATCTCGGATTATATGAAACTTGCGGTTGATATGCTTGGTCTTTGGATGATATCTTGGTTCCTTAGCGAGTGCTATGGCGCCAGTGTTGTCACACAATATCTCTAGTGGGTCCAATGCACTTGGAACCACGCCAAGCTCAGTGATGAAGTTTCTGATCCAAACTCCTTCACTTGACGCTTCTGCAGCAGCCATGTATTCCGCTTCTACTGTAGATCCCGCGATCACGCTTTGCTTGCAGCTTCTCCAGCTCACAGCTCCTCCATTCAAAATATACACGTATCCTGTCTGAGATTTAGAATCATCCTTGTCGGTGTCGAAACTAGCATCGACGTAACCTTTTACGACGAGCTGTTCATCACCCCCATAGACTAAGAACATTTCTTTAGTCCTATTTAGGTACCTTAGGATGTTCTTCACGGCTGTCCAGTGTTCCACTCCTGGATCACTTTGATATGTGCTCGTCAAACTAAGAGCATTGGACACATCCGGTCTAGTACACAGCATGGCATACATGATGGAACCTATGGCCGAGGCATAAGGCACTTTGCTCATAGCTTCCCTATCATTTACCGTAGCTGGACACTGAGCCTTGCTCAATATCTTCCCTGACAACATAGGCACTGAACCTTTCAATGCCTTATCCATTCTGAACCTTTTCAGAACTTTGTCTAGGTATGTACTCTGGCTTAAAGCTATCAGGCGTCTTTGTCTATCTCTATAGATTTTGATGCCCAATATATAAGCAGCTTCACCTAGGTCTTTCATTGAAAAACACTTGTTCAAATAACTCTTCACATCGTTAAGCATGTTGATGTCATTTCCAATAATCAATATGTCATCCACATATAGTACCAGAAACGTCACCGAGCTCCCACTCACTTTCTTGTAGATGCAAGCTTCGTAGAAATTTGGAACAAATCCAAAGCTCTTGATCACTTGATCAAAATGAAGGTTCCAACTCCGAGATGCTTGCTTCAGTCCATAAATGGAACGCTGAAGTTTGCATACTTTATCAGCATCCTTAGGATCGACAAAACCTTCGGGTTGCATCATATACAACTCTTCATCAATGTTGCCATTGAGGAAAGCAGTCTTGACATCCATTTGCCATATTTCATAATCATGAAACGCAGCAATTGCTAATAAAATCCGAATGGACTTAAACATCGCTACGGGAGAGAAAGTCTCATCGTAGTCAACACCTTGAACTTGTCGAAAACCTTTCGCAACAAGCCGTGCTTCATAGACGGTAACATTACCATCCGCGTCCGTTTTCTTCTTGAAGATTCATTTGCACTCAACGGCCTTTCGGTCGCTAGGAGGGTCCACCAAAGTCCATACTTGGTTTTCGCTCATGGATCCCAATTCGGATTTCATGGCTTCTAGCCATTTCTCAGAGTCTGGGCTCATCATCGCTTCCTCATAGTTCGTAGGTTCGCTGTCTTCTACTAACAAGACAGTCAAGACAGGGTTGCCGTACCACTCAGGAGGGGAACGCGACCTTGTCGACCTGCGACGTTCAGTAGCAGCATCGTCCGAAGCTTCATGATCCTTGTCATTAGCTTCCTCTATTGTTGGCGCAGGCGGCACTGGAACAATTTCAGGTGCTGCGCTACTCTCCAATTCAAGAGAAGGTTCAACAACCTCGTCTAGCTCTACTTTCCTCCCACTCACTTCTTTCGAGAGAAACTCCTTCTCAAGAAAGGAACCGTTCTTTGCGACAAACACTTTGCCTTCGGTTCTGTGATAGAAGGTATACCCAATAGTTTCCTTAGGGTATCCTATGAAGACGCATTTCTCCGCTTTGGGTTCGAGCTTGTCCGGCATCAACTTCTTGACGTAAGCTTCACATCCCCAAACTTTAAGAAACGACAACTTAGGTTTAGCACCAAACCACAGTTCATACGGTGTCGTCTCAACGGATTTAGATGGAGCCCTATTTAAAGTGAATGCAGCGGTTTCTAATGCATAACCCCAAAATGATAACGGCAAATCAGTAAGAGACATCATCGATCGGACCATATCTAATAGGGTTCGATTCCGGCGTTCAGACACACCATTGCGCTGTGGTGTTCCGGGTGGCGTGAGTTGTGAAACGATTCCACTTGCTTTGAGATGCATGAGAAAATCATAACTTAAATATTCGCCCCCACGATCGGATCGTAGAAACTTAATCTTTCTGTTACGATGGTTCTCCACTTCATTCTGAAATTCTTTGAACTTTTCAAACGTTTCAGATTTATGTTTCATTAAATAGATATACCCATATCTACTTAAGTCATCGGTAAAAGTGAGAAAATAGCGATATCCACCGCGCGTCGAAACACTCATCGGTCCGCATACATCGGTATGTATGATTTCCAACAAGTCCGTTGCTCGCTCCATCATACCGGAGAACGGGGTTTTGATCATCTTGCCCATGAGGCATGGTTCGCATGTGTCAAATGATTCAAAATCAAGAGACTCCAAAAGTCCATCAGAATGGAGTTTCTTCATGCGCTTTACACCAATATGACCTAGACGACAGTGCCACAAATAAGTAGTATTATCACTATCTACTTTGCATCTCTTAGCCTCAATGTTATGGATGTGTGTTTCATCCCTTTCGAGATTTAGAAGAAATAAACCATTCACAAGAGGTGCATGACCATAAAAGATGTTACTCATATAAATAGAACAACCATTATTCTCCTATTTAAATGAATAACCGTCTTGCAATAAACACGATCCAGAAATAATGTTCATGCTCAACGCAGGCACATAATAACATTTATTAAGGTTTAAAACTAATCCCGAAGGTAAAACTAAGGAGAGCGTGCCGACGGCCATCACATCAACTCTTGATCCGTTGCCAACGCGCATCGTCACCTCATCCCTCGCAAGCCGCCGTCTATTCCGTAGCTCCTGTTTCGAGTTACAAATATTAGCAACCGAACCAGTATCAAATACCCAGGCACTACAACGAGGGCTAGTAAGGAAAACATCAATAACATGTATATCAAATATACCTTTGATGGTGCCAGCCTTCTTGTCCGCTAAGTACTTCGGACAGTTGCGCTTCCAGTGACCCTTGTCCTTGCAATAGAAGCACTCAGTTTCTGGCTTGAGTCCAGACTTGAGCTTCTTCTCAGCAGGGGCAACGCGTTTGCCGCCTCCTTTCTTGAAGGGCTTCTTTGCACCCTTACCTTTCTTAAAGGAGGGCCTGTTGACCATCAACACATGATTATCCTTTTTGATGTCCACCTCCGCAGCCTTCAGCTTTGCGAAGAGCTCGGTGATCGTATCAGTGGAACCAATCTGATTATGAGTCACTACAAAACTTTTGTAGATGGGAGGGAGTGATTGCAGAACCCTGTCAATCTTGAGCTCCTCTGGAATCTTGCAGTCCAGTTGCTCAAGGCGTTGAGTGTAGCCCGACATCTTTATGGCGTGCTCACTAACGGAACTCCCTTCCTCCATCTTGCAGTTAAAGAACTTCTCGGAGATCTCATATCTCTCAGAACGGGCCTGAGTCTGAAACATGGTTTTCAGCTCCTCGAGAATCTCAAAGGGCCCGGGATAGTTTTCAAAACGATTTTGAAGTTCCGGTTCCATAGCAAACAACATGGTGCTCTTAATCACACCATAATCATCTTTGCGCGACTGATAGACAGCTTTCTCATCAGCCGGCGCAGTTGCAGCAGGGGGGTCACCTAACGCTTTCCCAAGGACATAGTCCTTTTGTCCGCCAGACAGAATGATTCTTAGATTGCGGAACCAGTTGGTGAAGTTAGACCCATTGTTTCTAAGCTTTTCTTTCTCAGCAAAAACTTTGAAGTTGAAGTTGGACTTGGCCATGTGATCTACAGTATTTGCAAGTACAATTTAGACTATGTTCATGATAAATAATTCAACTTAATCAAATTACTAGATGAACTCCCACTAAATTCAACATCCCTCAAGTTGTTTAGTGAACACGATCCAAATTCACCACACCTAATCCGATCATCACGAGAAGAGATGTGGTTTCAATGGTGGACAACAAAGTGTCGATCATATCATTCATATGACTCATGCTTAACCTTTCGGTTCTTGTGTTCCGAGGCCATGTCTGTACATGCTAGGCTCGTCAAGTCAGACCCAAGTATTTCCACGTGTGCAAAATTGGCTTGCACCCGTTGTATGTGAGCGTAGAGTCTATAGCACCCGATCATCACGTGATGCTTGGACACGACGAACTTTCGCAACGGTGCATACTTGGGGAGAACACAGTTTTTATCTTGATCGTTAAGTGAGGAATCATCTTATAATGCTACCGTCGCGATCTAAGCATAATAAGATACATAAAAGGATAAACATCACATGCATATAACTTTATGTGACATGGTATAGCCAATCTTCGCGCAATGATCTCCATCTTGTGCGTTCCGGCATGATCTCCATCACTCCACCATGATTGCCTCCACCACGAATAGCAACTACAACTATTGCTAACTACTTAGCGATAAAGTAAAGCTATTACATGGCGTATAAGAAGTTGACTCGCAGGTCATACACAATTATAAAGACAACCATATGGCTCCTGCCGGTTGTGTACTCATCGACATGCAAGTCGTGAAACATTACAAAACATGATCATCGCATACAATATACACATCACATCTTGGGCCATACCATATCACAGAAAACACTCCCTGCAAAAACAAGTTAGACGCCTCTACTTTGTTGTTGCATGTTTTACGTGGCTTATGGGAGTAGATGCTAAGAACGATTCTTACCTACGGAAAGCCACAACGGTGATATTATGGTTGCCAAACTCCGGTGTTAATCCCATGACAACTATAGTGAGAGAAACTGACATCCACCAGCCGCATGTGTGGTACAAACCACACATCAAGTGCGGAGCCGGTCTCGCGAACGACGTCGCGTAAGGTTGGCCTGGACCGCTTCAATCTCACTATCCCGTGTCATAAGAAGAACACAAACAAGAGGCTTGCAACATAAAACATCAACGCCCGCAATAACCATGTTGCGTTCTACTCGTGAATCACATCTACGCATAGATCTAGCTCTGATACCACTGAAGGGTTTCGCAGCATAGTAAATCAAAATTTTCTACGGAAGCGAACAGAGGGAAAGCCAAGATCTAATCTAGGAGATGCAAACAACGAGAGAGATTGGATTATATCTTCATACCCTTGAAGATTCGCACAGCGGAACGTTCGTCGGAACGTGGGTGATGTAGTCGTACTCGCTTCTCCTCCTCGCGATCCGATCCGATCTAGCACCACAAGTGGCGGTGCCTCCGTGAGATGCACACGTGCAGCACCTCGATGTCTCCTCCTTCCTCGGACCAGCAACTATGGTGGAGAGATGGATTGGATCTACAACACGACGGCGTGATGTATATGGTGGAGAATTTCTGCAGCAGGGCTTCGCCCACAAACAGTCAGGAGGGAGAGAGGAGGGCAGCAGGGCAACTAGGGTTTGGAGGAAAGGTGTGTGTGTGGGGAAGGGGGCACACCAGCCCTCTATATATAGAGGGGGGGTGCGGCCAGCCCTTGCCCATCCTCCAAGCCTATCTCTAGTTTAAACGATTTAAACTCTCCCTTCTAGAAACCCTATCTTATCTCTAGTTTAAACGATTTAAACTTATCTAGGATCGGCTGGGCCCTATGGGGCCTTGTGACCCTGGCCCAATGCGGCCAGGACACTCCCTCATAGGCCCATGCCCCCTCCCGGAAGGTGGGGCCACGTTGGTCCCCTTCCGGAAGGTTCTAGAAGCTTCCGGTACAATACCGATTAATCCGGAACAATTCCGAACTCCAAAAACTGCACTGCCTTATATGAATCTTATTCTCCGGACCATTCCGGAACCTCTCGTGATATCCCGGATCCCATCCGAGACTCCGAACAAAAATTCATAAACCAATTATCCAATCTATCCTAGCGTCGAGACACGTTAAGTGTGTGACCCTGCGGGTTCGAGAATATGCAGACATGATCTTCTATCAATAATCAACAGCGGGGTCTGGGCACCCATATTGACTCCCACACATTCATCGATGATCATATCGGATGAACCACGATGCCAGGATTCAATCAATCCCATATATATATTCCCTTCGTCTCGCGATATTTTACTTGCCCGAGATTCGATCGTCGGTATCGTCATACCTAGTTCAATCTCGTTCACAGCAAGTACTTTACTCGTTCCGTAATCCGATATCACTTTGTGATTAACTCCTTAACCACATGCTTGCAAGCGGTGTTGATATCGATTACCGAGTGGGCCCGAAGTATATCTCTCCGACTTGGGAGGGACAAATCCCATCTCGATACATACAACCCAACAGACACTTTCCGATCACCTGAGAGACACCTTTATGATCACCCTCTCATAGGATGACGTTTGATGACCTCAAAGCTTTCTTCCGATACCAGGGAGTTGCATTATCTCATGGTCCAAGGAATACAATATTTGACATGAGAAAAGCTTCGCAAAGACGAACACGATGAAACGATCTAATAGCTTTGCTTAGTTTGAGTTTGTCCACCATATCATTCTCCCAATGATATGATCTCATTATCAATTGACAACTCATGTCTATGGTTAGGAAACCTTAACCATCATTGATCAATGAGCTAGTCCATAGAGGCGTACTAGGGACACGGTGTTGTTCACAAACCACACAAGTATTAAAGTTTCCGCTTAATACAATTCTAGCATGGAATATAAACTTTATCATGAACAAGAATTATAATAATAACATCTTTATTATTGCCTCTAGGGCATAATTCCAACACTTTCAACAGTGAATGCTACAAGTGTGGAGGTAAAGGACACAAGTCGGCCGAATGTGGAAACAAGAAAGTATTGTTCATCCATGACAATGGTGATGAAGAGTACTTGAGTGAAGATGAATTTGATGCCCGAGTCAAGGAAGCAATGGCAAGGCAACGAGTGGAAGATGATCAAGAACTCCTCATGTGTGAACATGACGCAAGTCCATCGCTTGTCGTCACAAGGATCTTGACCACTCAAGCACAAGAGCATGAAGACCAACGCTCCAATATCTTCCAAACACGAGCCGGCATCAATGGCAAATCTATCAAGTTGATCATTGACGGAGGGAGTTGCCACAACCTTGCTAGCACCGAGTTGTGTGAGAAGCTCAACCTCACCCTCCATCCGCACAAGCACCCCTACCACGTGCAATGGCTAAGTGACCAAGGGTCCGTGAAGATCAAGCATACCGTATCGGTCTCCTTCGCCATTGGTCCTTACAAAGATACGATGGAGTGTGATGTGGTTCCTATGACAGTTTGCCACATGCTTCTTGGTCGACCATGGCAATTTGACAAGGCTTCTCAACATGATGGTCGCACCAATGTATACACCTTCAAATGGCTCAACAAAACATGTGTTTTGCAACCAATGACTCCTAGCCAAATAATTGCGGACAATGCAAAGGCTTTAGCGAGGGCGCAAAGCACAACACCTACTTGTGAGAAGAGCGGTGAGAGTGAGAACCACCTCATAGTGAGTGAGAGCCACAAGCCAAACTCGAGTGAAAAAACTAAGAGTGTTCTCCTTGCCACCAAAAGTGAGATGAGAGATGTTCGCAATAACCCATCCATCTTGCACTATGTCCTCCTTTGCAAGGGACTAGCGCAAGGAACTAATGAATTAACCAATGGTCCTCTATCTTTGATGAATGTTTTGCAGGAATTCAAGGACGTGTTCCCCGAAGAGCTCCCACATGGACTACCTCCTCTTTGCGGCATCGAACATTGCATTGACCTCATCCCCGGTGCACCACTTCCGAACCGTAACTCTTACCGCACGAACCCGGAGGAGACAAAGGAGATTTAAGGTCAAATCAACCAACTCGTCTCCAAAGGTTTGATCCAAGTTAGCATTAGTCCAAGTGTCGTACCCGTAATTCTTGTCCCAAAGACGGATGACACATTACGGTTATGCATGGACTGCCGTCCAATCAATGTTATCACCGTGCGTTATCGACATCCCATACCACGTCTCGATGACATGCTTGATGAGTTGTGTGGAGCCACTATTTTTTAGAAAATTGATCTTCGTAGTGGTTACCATCAAATACGCATGGCTGAAGGTGATGAGTGGAAAACTGCCTTCAAGACCAAACTTGGTCTCTATGAATGGTTGGTTATGCCCTTTGGTTTATCTAATGCCCCATCCACCTTCATGCACTTAATGAATCATATCTTGTGTTCTCTCATTGGAAAAAGTGTTGTTGTCTATTTCGATGATATTCATGTTTATAGCAAATCACTTGAGGACCATATAACACATGTCAAGGAAGTTTTGCAAATCCTTCGACATGAAAAGCTTTATGCTAATCTTCCCAAGTGCACTTTTGCTAAAGACAAGTTGATTTTTCTTGGATTTGTCGTTTCCTCGAAGGGAATTGAAGTAGATATTTCCAAGGTAAAGGACATACGAGATTGGCCCATCCCAACAAATGTGAGTGAACTCCGAAGTTTTCATGGGTTGGCCGGTTTTTATCGTCGCTTTGTGAAAGACTTTTCCACTATTGCTTGTCCTCTCAACGAGTTGACGAAAAAGAATGTCAGCTTCGTGTGGGGCAAGGCACAACAAAAAGCTTTTGATGAACTTTAAAGGAGGCTCACCGAAGCACCTCTTCTTGCTTTACCGGATTTCACAAAAACTTTTGAGATAGAGTGTGATGCTAGTGGTATTGGCATTGGAGGAGTCCTTATGCAAAACGGACGTCCTATAACATACCATATCAAGAAACTTGATGGCGCTCGCCTTAACTATCCAATTTACGACAAAGAGCTTTTTGCCTTAGTTCGTGTCCTTCAAGTTTGGCAACACTACCTTTGGCCCAAGGAATTTATCATACATTCTGACCACTAGTCATTGAAATATATCAAAGGCCAAGCCAACTTGAGTAAGATACACGCTAAGTGGGTTGAGTTCATGGAGTCTTTTCCGTACATTGTCAAGTATAAGAAGGGCAAATATAATGTAGTTGCGGATGCTTTGTCTCGAAAACATACAAGCCTTCTTGCGAGACTTGAAATCAACGTGTTGGGTCTTGAGGAAATAAAATCTTTGTATACTTCCGACCCGTTCTTTGAACCAATTTTCGCAAAGTGCTCCAATGACAAAGGAGTTGATGATTTCTATTTGCATAAGGGTTTTATATTTAAACAAAACAAGCTATGCATTCCGAAGTCGTCGCTCCAACTTTTGCTTCTCCAAGAATCTCATGGTGGAGGCCTCATGGGTCACTTTGGCCGCGACAAGACATTGTACATGCTCTCCAATCACTACTTTTGGCCCAAGATGAAGCGTCACGTGGAGCGCTACGTTCAACGATGCACGACATGTGTTCAAGCTAAGTCGCAAGCTAACCCTTATGGTCTTTATATGCCATTGCCTATTCCTCATGCACCTTGGTCCGACATTAGCATGGATTTCGTGTTAGAATTGCCTAGATCTAAGCATGGTCATGATTCTATATTTGTTGTTGTGGATCGTTTTTCCAAAATGGCACACTTCATACCATGCCATAAGACCGACGATGCTTCACATGTTGCAAATCTGTTTTTCAGGGAAATCGTCCGTCTTCACGGTGTGCCAAGAATAATCGTCTCCGACCGCGACATCAAATTCATGAGCTACTTATGGAAGACCCTCATGGCCAAGCTCGACGTCAAGCTACTCTTTTCATCCGCATCGCATCCCCAAACCGATGGCCAAACCGAAGTTGTCAACCGAAGCCTCGGGACCCTCCTTCGTGTGTTAATCAAGAAGAACTTGAAGGATTGGGAGGAATGCATCCCCCACACCGAGTTTGCCTACAATCGTGCCAAGCACTCAACAACCAAGATGAGTCCATTCATGATCGTCTATGGTTTTGATACCCTCACCGCGCTCGACATCCTACAACTACCCCTCCACGAGCGCACCAACATGGACGTTGAGAAGCGTGCACAAGTTATGAAGAAGCTTCACGAAGAAACAAGAGCTACAATCGAGCAACAAGTCCTTCGCCAAGCTTCAAGGTTAAACAAGGACAAGAAGGAGATGATCTTCCAAGAAGGTGATCTTGTGTGGATACACTTGAGCAAGGACCGCTTTCCCAAGGAACGAGATTCCAAGCTCAAACCAAGAGGAGATGGCCCCTTCAAGGTCCTCAAGAGAATCAACAACAACGCCTACATCATCAACATACCGACCTCCAAGTACCTTGCAAGCAATACATTCAATGTCAAGGACCTTTCACCATACCATGGAGATGTTCAAGATGATAACCATGAAGAGTCGAGGACGACTCTTTCCCAAGGGGGGGGAGCTGATGTAGCCCGTCCTACGGACGCTCCTACATCTACACCACCAAGTCCCCCAAGTGGACCCATGACTCGTGCTCGAGCCAAGCTTCTCCAAGCTAAGGTGAATTTGCTCTTGTACTCATGTGACTTCGATACACCCATGGATGGCTTGCTACTTCATGCCCCGACACTATGCATCATCAGGTATGAAGACACGAGCCAGAGGAGCGACGCAGCAGCCAACAGCTGCCAGGAGACCGCGGTACTACCGGCCCCCGAAAGCGGCACTACCGCCCAAGCGGTACTACCGCTCATGGACAGCGGTACTATCGCCCTAGGAATAGAGATGGACCCGAAGCCCCAGATCCCACTGGTACTACCGCACTCAGCAAGCGGTACTACTATGCGCACCTGAAGACTCATGCCAAAGCTTCTGCCCGCTCCGGTACTACCGCACCCTTCCAGCGGTACTACCGCATCTGACCGGTGCTACCGCTCAACCGAGCGGTACTACCGGACACCCTAGGGCCTGCGCGCTCCAGCTCGGCCCTTTGGCCTTGTAACGCCCCCTTTTGATACTTTAGTTGCCTAAACTACCCCTGAACTTGTGGCTGACCTATATATAGCCCCCCACCTCTATTGTAAACCCTAGACATGATATTTAGAATTAGTGGAAACTCCTTGTGGATCTATCTAATTCTTGCCTCATGCTCCTTTGACAAAGGAGCACCAAATATCCCAAACCTCGTTGGAGTTTGCATCGTGCCTCGGCGTTGTACAAAGCCTTGGCATCGGTGTCCCTTTGCCAAGACGTCAAGATCAAATCGAGTCTCCCATCTCGCCGTGCCGGTTCGAGAGAGAGTCCTCCGCCCGACACCGATCCTAGGGATTGCGCCGGACCGGTCACCGCCGGCGTGAGCTATTGGTGTTTATCGTGGTTTTGCGTGTGTGTGTTCATCGCGTTCTTCGTGCGTGAGTTCGTCGTGTACACCCTTCCCTCCTTTCCCCGCACTCCATCCTCGATTTGAGTGGGATTCGTGAAAGATCGGGCCATCCTAGAGGTTTGACCTCAACATGTGTTAAAGCCAACTCAGCAATATCGCCAATGTGTCATGCTCACATGTCAATTTATGCCTATGTGTTATCGTCATGTGTCAATTTTCTGCCTATGTGTCATCTACAATAATGACCTTAATTTCACAAGTGATGGACGGAAAGGTTTAAGATACCCTAGTTGGTATAATGTTCATGTAATACGGTCAATTGTTTTGTAAAAATAGAAAGGTAACATTTTAAAACTTACTTTTGGTGGTTGCTCCATAAAACACCCTTTTTGACACTCGAAAAATTAAAAATGGCCTTTTTTGTGCAACAAAAATAAAACTACCTCCTGCAAAATTGTTCATCACTTCAAGATGCATTTGTGTGTATAATATTGGTATATTATCACAAACAATGCCATGAATAAGCCTGAATTGTAAGATGTTGTCGATAGGAATATAGCCAAACAATCAGAAAGTAGAAACCCAGGTGCCACGGATCAACCTCTCTACTCAATCTTATCCGTACATAGCATGTGAATCCGACGCATAGAATGCAACCTCACACGGTCGCACCCCCACCGAATTAGGTCAGACCGCCGATCCCACCCCACCCATCACGTAGAGCCACAAACAGACAAGCGCCCACCCACCCACCAGCGCCGCCTCCCACCCCGATACGATCCACTCCCCATCCCCCCTTCCCGGTGCCACATCGTCGGCTACTCTCCTCGCCTCCTAACCAACTCCAGTCTCTCACCCCATCTCCTCGCACGTGATTTCTCTAGGCCGTCAAGCTGCTGCATGGGCTTGCCCCTGACCTCGATGCTATTCTAGGAGTCTCTAGGCTATAGGGGCAACAGGCGGCGGGGTCAGGGGTCTCTGGTGGGCTAGCTCTGACTGCGGATGTGCAGATCCGGTGATGGGGGTCCACGAGAGCGAGATGGTACTAGCCCTTCTCGTCAGCGATTTCTCGAGGGCAGGAGCTAGGACTCCCATGGCAGCAGCGACAGCGAGTCGAGGATCTCCAGTTCCAGGTTGGTGAATCAATCTAGGCTCACCAGTTTCTTCTTAATTAGACGACCTGCATATTTTTCCTCACACACATCTTAGGCTCTGCGGCTAATTATACTCGTATTTCTTTAATCTGGTCCTTTTCTGACATCTTCGTGTCTGAAAACAGGAGATGCGATCGTTGTGACGAGCCTGCATGTCCCTGTCCGAGGAGAACCACACGCTACAGGTCAGTCAGTCTTCGTACGCCATTGTGTATATGCTTCCAGTTCCAAGTTGCTGAATCGATCTCGAGTGCACAATCATGGTCTAAAGAAAGAATGGAAATTCCCATTGATAGTGTACACGTCTATCTCTTCCTTCTTTAGAGCACAAGTGAAGCGATCGATAGCAATTCACAAACAAAACTATGTGCAATCATACCATCTTCCAAGTACACACTTTCTTGTATTTGGTCTGTTGGCTAATTTATTTGCATGCTTTGCATTGTGAAGGAGTAACCTGCAGTAGCTAAAACATGGTAAAGAGTAACTAAAGGTAGATCATACATGATGACCTGTAGGCCTTAGAATATGACCAGCAGTAGCTAAAACATGGTAAGGAGTAACTAAGGACTAACATGGTAAGGACTAACTAAATGTAGATCATACAAGGAGCTCCATATTGTTCACTGTTTTCTGAAAGTTGTTCATGTGCTCTTAATTTGCTGCTCCTTTATTTAACCTTGTGTTGTTTGAATTTGCAGGAGTATTCATAGTCTGGGTGTGAATGACATGGTTCTCAGCTACTTTTGCTGATTGATGGATGATTACTTGGCGAAGCGCGTGCTAGTCGAGCTCTGCTTCAAGGATGCTGCGTCACTAACTCCGGCACCAGCAACGAAGATCACGACGACCGGAAGCCCCTTCTTCTCCAACCACATCTGCTGCTGCTCTTCCACAAGAACCTGAACGACCCCTTCCAAACATTTACCCCGCAATCCCTTCCCACTTTGTTTTGGATATTTGTTCCAGTTCGGCAGGTCTTGGATGCATGCCCTGCATTTCACATGGCCGACTAATTGGCCTATGAGATATATTAGTTTGAAAACACCTGACCAAATTGGATTTTATGATTAGTTTGAAAACATGGATGTGCACAGTACATCCATAATCCAAAATGAGATCACAATCTAGGCGTGCTCCAAAATTGTGCGATTTCCTTATTCACCACATATTGAGAGAGTGTACATCCTCAGCATTGGCTCCCACGGGCCTTTCTTACTTCTATTTACTATAAGTGTAGATGTAGGTAAATACTTGGTGAAGGAGAAATCGTAAGTATAACTAATGGGGGTCGTTATGTGTTGAAAGATGATTTAGCTCTTACTCATGTAAATGTTTATCTAGACATAATTCTCAATGCATGGTTCTTGTTGACATTGGAAAGAAACTTGCCCTTTCAATTTCTTACACAAAATATGACCAATTGTGACATATTCAAATCAAAAGATGAGTTGTCATGCCGACAAATAATATGAGTTTTGTAACTTGCACTAATCCCTTTTGTCATTTTCAAATAGTAGGTCACAAATAATCGTATAGTTTCACAAAAATCTAAGTTTCTATTTTACAGTACCCGATAAGTTAAGTTACTACTCTATCCCCTGTCCCTTGTGCTACTTATCCTCACCAACTCCAGCACCATCGTCCTCCAAACCTGAAGACTCCCTTGGGTTAAATTTCAGTCTATCCCCCCTCCCTTTTTCCTGCAATTTCTAAGAACTAAGTTCTATGAGCTGTAGTGTATTGTTAGGAACAATTTCATGCTCTATTGTGTAGTGGATCTGGATAAATAAATACTTCTGTCTTGTTCAGATTTCAGTTTTATGTCGTGTCCGTACATGTACTTATTATTCATGTTCTTGACTAGTTCCATGTCCTGTGATTTGTACATATATTTTGGCTCGGTGTTATCTATTCCTATAATATATTTTTGTACATGTCCTCCTTGATGTTATCTATCCTTGTCACTTAAAATCACTTTGATCCTAGTCGTAATGTTTGCTAGCTTGATGTTTTGATATTACATTATCTGTGCAATATACACATGTAGTACTAAATCAGCTACTTTGTTTTGCTTCTATCCTTTACACTGTTTTTCCTTAGCATTGGAAGCTTAGTGGTTCAGCTGATTTCTATTATTGCATATTTTGCACGCCTCTAGGATGTAGTTGTACTAGTTAATGGATCATGTGCTAGTTATCATGTTATATGATTTGAATTTGGGAAAGATCTGGGTCATTGCATTCTAGGGTTTCGTGTTAAGAATTGATGATTGGTTTCATGCTTTGTCCTTGTGGTAGGATGGGAGAGGACCAGGAGGAAGAGGTGTATGAGGAGGAGCTCTGGAAAGCGAGGAGGATGATGACAATGCGGTCTACATGGGGATCTGAAGCTCCGGGTTCAGACTTCCTGTTCAACCCTGAGCTACACCGGGCAATCCAGGACCGTGGATTTTAGCACCCCCCATAGGCAAGTCCCACCCATCATCGAGCATTACTTACTGTCCATCTATCTGTTCATTGACATCTGCATCAGTAATTCTCTTGGCATGTAGGACTTAGGATTGGAGGCACTAATGTAGTACTGCATAATGATAGTCAGAAATCCCAATTTCTCTCATGGTTGAAACTATTTCCTCATGATTATGGAATTATTGATTGATACTGGTAGTTCAAGTAAGATAAATTGGCCCAAATTGTGTCCTGCCATTCATAGACAGCACTACCTTGTTCTCTGTAGCTAGTTGTATCATTTTCCTTACGAATTTTGTTTGTTTATTACACTACTACATACTAGCTTTCTAGTTCCAAAGTGCTGAAAACTTTGTCCACTTAATTACTTTGTGATGTAGTGAAACTGCAGTACTTTATTTCCATAGCCTAGCAACTGAAATGATGTAAAACTAAAACTGTTTATGCAATGGTTAAGCTAAATACTTCCTCATGTTTAATATTTATGAACTGAAGTACGTTGTGTCTCATATGATCCGATCACATATATCTTGTCATGTACCTCTCAAATTGGTATTTTCTATTTCTGTACCATGGATAGAATTTGTACATTCACTTAGCTACGTGGTCAATCTATTTCGATGTAATTTTGGACTGGTTACTCTGCATGATGACCCTTATTTAACTGTGTGCTGTTTGAATTTGCACAGGAAGGTTTATTCATAGCCAAGGGTGAATGACGGGTTCACAACTGCTTCTCTTTGATGATGCCTCCGATGGATTGGTGTGCATTTATGATATGGCTATCATCTGGTGTCATGGGGTTGTTATAGTAGTTTGTTATATTTTGGTAGCTGGATACCTCACGTGTTCTGTGCATGATTGTAATGTATGCTGCCATTGTCTGAAATTTAGTTTCTTATTGGATCATTTGAATCAAAAGAATTTCATGTATTCTTTTGTTCCTGATTAAATTATTGTTTGTTACATTGGAATCTTAGAAAAATAATAATTGATAAATCTGAGTAGTGTGAAATTGAACTTGACAAGTCGGACCTTGTGACTTGCTCAAACTGTCAAGTGGGGCCTAATACTTTTTGGGCTCTAAAAGGCCACTGCCCAAATAATAATGGCAAACCAATTTACAAAATCAAAACAAATATGTTGTGAATCTCTATCTTCTCTACTATATATATATATATATATATCTAAAATCTAAAATCTAAATCTAAAATCTAAAAACATAATAAAGGATGGATTGTTTCTTCCGGTCCAACACTTTTTTGGACCTTTTTGCCCTCCCACTAGACCACATATTAGCACCAATGCCATTGGTAAGTGAAAAACGATCAGTTCTATCTTTTCTTCCGTGGCCTCTTTCCTAGGTCGCTCGGTTCTCTTCTTATATTATGGCGTGACCGGCCTGGTCTCCAGGTCAAGTGCATGTATGACTGCTTTAAACGCTTATATATACCTCGACCAAGGAGGCAGTGACGCACACGAATCTCGGGCCGGGCTAGGGTTCGACAATTTCGTGACGTCGAATTGCTCTTGATGTACGCACATGGAAGGAATTCGACAATCTTGCGATGTTCGCTCGCTGGAGGGAGTTACTCTCGAAGTCTGCACGCTGGAAGGAATTGCTCAGGGAGCGCATCTCGACGGATCTCCCATGGTCAGCACTATATGTCCTGCTAGAGGTCCACCCTGCTGAAGCTTCTCGTCAGGCGGCAGGTCCTGGTGCCCGGATTTGAATCGCGTTGGTCGCTCAGAGCGGTTTTCTGGTTACTGCCGGTATTTTTCTCGGATCACTCCGATTGAGGTTCTCTGATCGTTGGTATTTCTTGCCATGGTCCCGTATTTATCTTAACACCAGCACGTTGCTTCAATTGTGATCTCGTCATCGACCATGTGCATGGCGTTCTTTTCTGAGGCGTCCGAGGTCTCCGTCATGCTCGTCTGGACATTGGGCGTCATTGGTCTTTGAGTCTAGGCTCTGTCGAGGATCTGATGTGTCTCCATTATTCCAGCCGCAGCAAGAGTGCTGGCTTCTTTTGCTGTTGGATCCCTCTACTCCGGTACCGGCAGAGAGCATTGCCAGCAGCTGGAAGATAACCCGGGAAGGAAAAAAAGTAAGTCGAGTCGATATATAAACATGTGAGGCTGGAAGGAGTATAGGTTAACCCGTTAATCTGGTGAATATTTTTATTCTGCCCATGCAAAGGCACAGATTTGCAGATGCTATTTGCTTAATGTGAGGTATTTATCTTTTCATATATACTGTGTTTTGGTAATACATTAAAGCACTTAGGGCTTGTTTGGATTGCAACCAAAAGCAACCCTACCAAAATATTGGCTTGCCCTTGAATTTTGGTAGTCGTTTGGATCGTTGCCAAAGAATTGGCTCGCCCAGTCCGCCAATCCCCCGCCCGTGTATTTCTCGCCAACAAGCGGGCGATTCTAGGGCGCTCAAAAGCTACGCCAAAAAATTGGCCAGGCGACTTGCCCCTTTATCTGGTGGGTCCCATATACTTTTTTATATTTCTATATCTAACGCATACAAGCTGGTGTTTTGATTCCTTAAGATTGTAATTAATCGATGGCACCACACAATTAGCGACCGCATGCACTAGGATATCCGCGTATTTTTCCTCCTTTTTTGCGGGTACCTCTTTGACTGCATGCATTTTAATATCGATCTACTCAAATTCTAAAATTTAGGTTGTTATAGAAAACAAATATTTTTATCAAATCAGTTGGTTGCAAACCAATAGTTGATCTATTCTTCCAAATTTTTGGACGTGCCATGGCTACTATCCAAACAAAGACAGCTAGCCAAAACTTTGGTCATGCCCTAGCATTGGTCATGCCAAAATTTTGGTGGGGCTAGTTTGGGCTCAAACCAAACACACCCTTAATTTGTGGGTTTTCTGTCCATGTGTCCAAATTAGCATCATAGAGGACTAGCAATTTAGCATGGCCGATCTTTTTTATCCTTTTTGGTCGTAGGTCGTGTAAGCTCACAATAGTAAATTAATGTGAAAGAGCAGCTTGGATAAGTTCATAGATCAAGAGAAGGTGCGAGCTGCCAGATTGAATTAACAGTTTCTGTCATGTATGTACAGTGCAAAGGCTCCTCTCATAGAATTGCTCCCGTAGCCATTTGTAAGAGATTCTCTAGCTGCATTATTTGCAGCATGTAACTGACCTAGATATCCGTTGTTCATCTAATAAATTGTTATTGGGATGTTGGCTAAAAACAAATTATGAGATGTTGACATGTGATTTGTGAAATGTGGAATATCTTGATATCTCATCTTTAGGGATTGTTTTGTACGGATGCACACGTTTATTTTTCTCCTACTATATAATATGTTATAAATGGTTGGCTATTTTAGGAAACGTTCAACCAAGCTAATCCAACGGTGGAAAAAATTGGTAGTACTAGAAAGTACTAGAGAGAAGTATCATCCCTTGCACCTTATCCATCCGGCCAACCTACCTTTCCACTGACTTGCACCATCGACAGAGCTGCACCACCTCCCCACCGACCTACGCCACCGACGACCTCCTCCAGACGCTCGAGCCTGAGCTCCATCTTCAGGGGTGCAGGTTTAGGTTTAGGTACCAGCATGAAAATAGTGGATGTTCAGGTTCAGGTGGCAGCAGGGCAATGACGCATATTCAGATTTAGGTGGCAGTAGGGCAATGGCGCATCTTCAGGTTTAGGTGGCAGCAGGTCAATTACACATGTTCATTTTCAGGCTGGTAGCTCCTTTCGGTGGTCTGGGGCAGCAACTTCTGGCAGGATGCTGGTGGCGGAGTCGGGAGGGCCGGGGCGCCTTCCGGCAGTCCGATGGTGGTGGAGTCCGGTGAGCCGAGGCTGGGATGACTGAATATGGGGTGCGCGGGGCTGCTTTATGTGGCGTGTCCGGCGAGCGACGGCGACAACATGGTGGCAGGGAGAGGATCGATGTGTGGAGCAAGATCATGCTCGCGAGCGGCCGATCGTGCAGGTTGGGACGGTTACCATAATAGCCCTGGTTAAGCTACATTAAAATATGCAATTAACTGGTCATATTGGATGAATATAATAAATTCCAACAGAAGTACTGGGAAATGCTCAAAAGTACTCACCAATCACCATAACACATCTCAAATTATGGACTATTATATTTGTATACTTGCCTTCTAAATAAAAAGTAAGTTTTCTTCTATTTAAAGTTGATGAGTTTAAGTTACCTTGTCACTTTGTTTTTTAATTCCGTGTGCCTTTACTAACTTTATTTATATACTTTCATTACATATTATTTTTTCTTCGGTGCAACGCACGGACACTACTGCTAGTATATATATCTTATGTATCTATACCTAATAATAAAGGACGAAGTGTTTCTTCCGGTCCAACAATTTTTTAGACGAATTTGCCCTCACACAATTGGCCTGACCGCCACCACCGGTAATAAATATGGGCCGACTCGATACAATCGCATACAATCGCAGTGCCGGGCTGCTGGCCTTTGGCCGTGAGCATGTGCTCCGTGGCCGCCTGGAAACCAGTGACCATATTTGGGCCAAGATGCCCAGATTTTTATATACCGATAAACAGAGACGAATTGGATATTTTGTACTATACTAAATAGTACCACCTTGATTTTTTACAAAGAATTCCACCAATTTATATACACATGTAAATCGACATGTATCAGTCGCCTCATAAATCAACTAGCACTAGCACCGTGATTTGAGATCTAATGAAGAATGGGAAGAGATGGCAGAGCAGCAGACTCTAGAGACTTGGGGACGCGCAAGGCGAGGGAGGTGGTCGAGGCCGACAGGCGGGCGGCGGAGCGTCTCACTTGAGCGCGGGCTGACAGCGCGCAGAGGCCGGCGGATGCTGGTGCAAGAGCTTGAGGGAGGCGAGGAGGGCTGGAGGAGAAGGGCGCCTCTGCGGCGGCGAGGAGGCCAGGCGATGCTTAGCCTGCGTTCTAGCGGCAACTGGCAGCGGGGACGGGGAAGGAGACGAAGGCGGCCGCTGTGAGCGCGAGAGAGGAGTGACCGATGCGGGAGGTGTGGGGGCCTAGGGGAGAGTGGCGCCGGCAGGGACGGAGAAGGATGGCAAAACGGGTCGACGAGTGGAACATAGTGGAATAGATCAAGGAGCCAAAGGGGACAGAACGTAGCGTGGCCGGCATGGCATTCTCATTCATGCGCAAGGTGTCCTGCGCTTGGCTCGAGCTGCATGGCATGGAAGGAATCGATTGATTCTTCGCTCCTAAGCAATTTCACATCCCTTTGGCACACGACGGAACCTTATCTCTTTGATAGCCTTTTATTTTAAATTTTCCTATTTATTTTGTCCACGTTTAAGCTCTTGATGTTTTCTGTTAAGCCCCCAGTGTTATTTTAGTATTTATAGTAAATCACTAAGAGTATTTAGATTGAAACGACAGTCACCGAACCTTACATTTAGATTCGTCTAAGCTGATATTTGAACAAATTTTATCATGGTTTTATAGTAATGCAGGACTAACTTTTTTAGTAGTGAAATTATTTATAGCCACGTGCAAGATAGAGTGAGACGACAAGGGTGTTTATGTTGGAAATTTAGTAACTCCATGAAAGTTTCGGCAAGACGGGTGGAAATATTGACGAAATGAAACTCCTTATCTATATTTGTTTCTCCCTATCTATATTTGTTTCATACTACGTCTTGAGCCAACATTGGTCTAGCTAGGCTTGTTCACATGGCCCCATTTGCCCTCTTTTTTAGTCCAAAGAATTTTTGTTTCTGTTTTGATTTTCAGAAATATGAGAGTGGAAAAGAGGGAGGTCCGAAAAAAACAAAGTAGAATTTTCCGATGCAACGCACGGGCACATTTGCTAGTCTATATTAAAAACAAAATCGCGGTTCCGTTTTCCGCCGTCTAGCCACTCCGTCATTTTCTTCGTCCGGCTCCCCGCGAAATCAACGCCAAAAAAACAGCATGATGAAATAAAACTCCCTTTGATCCCGTCACTCGCCTCACCCCTCCGAGTCCGTCGTCTCACCCCTGTCCCAATCTACCAACCCCCAACATATCCGGCGGTCGGTATGGATGAGCCGAGTTACTGGATCTGCGTCGGATCTCGGGCGCCACGCTCGACCGCCGACACCTGTCTCTCCTCTGCCACACTCTGCTACCGATCTCCCATGTGGCGGCAGCTGGAAGGAACTCGAGCAGCGGTAGGCCGGCAACATGACCTAGCGCAGCGGCACCTGAATGATGGGCGACGGCGGCGGGTGTAAGACACGCGGCGGCGGGAGAGGTTGAATGGTGCTCTGACCCTCCTTTCTCTGCCCTCTGTATTTTCCACATGATCTTTTCTGATACGATGGGAACACATGTGTTGTGCGCTTGAATTCAGCAGGGTCACGAGTTCATAAAACGAGCAAATTTATTTCCTCGGTTGGTAGAGGTTCAGATCCACGGCTAGTTAAAGCGGTAGATTAATCAATTTGATTGCCTTGTGTTTGCAAAAATGTTTCATGGAGATTGATATTAGTAGTTTCTTAGGAAATCTACTTATAGCATGAATTCTAACGACCTAAACCTGGAGATTTTCTTGGTCAGTTCTTTAACCAGTGTTCTGAGTGCTCGAGGAATACAGAATTGCCGATGATAGCTAACTCTTCTATCTATACACAACTACGCTCAGAAGTACTACCTCAAGGTCCAGAAGCTCGGCCTCGTTGCCGGAATCCTACCACAGTACCAAATTCCCAGGCTTTCCATGCCGTTGCCTCCAACCTCCATCATAGAGCTCCCCGGCCGGAATCGGGTATGGTTACGACGACGGTGCTGCACAGCCACTCACAGCAGTGTCCATCCGGTGTCATTCATAGTCCGGTGTCATTCATAGTATCATCGTTTGGAACTCTCTAGGAGTCCTTCCTGCATCCAATGGCAAGTGATTCTGCCTTCTAATAATCTCCAGGTGCCAAATGTTCTGAACTTCTCAACAATGAGAAAATTCATTTTCGTATTAACTTTCTTTGGTTTGTGGTGTAATATGACACCGTGCTCTGATTGTTCATACATGAAGAACCTGCAGTTGGTAGACACTTCTTCAGCCTGGGGCCCTGGGTGAACCATGGAAGTATTAATCCAATATAAGATACCATTTTTGTTCAGCTTGGCCTTTGGTGAAAGGTTGCAATATCAATTGTGTTGTTCAATGCATTCCAGAACTTTGATATTCAAATAAGGGTAAACATGTTATTCACTAAAACAATTTGGATATTAGAAAATTTTCTTTAAGGCTCCTTTTGTATCATTCAGTTAAACTTAATGCTTGGTGAATGTATCCAATATGTACTGATTGTTTACTAATAAATCATTCCCACTTGTTCTTTTCCTCTCTTCCTTTGACTGAAACATCTGTAATGTATGCTTGTTGAATGCTTCACTAAGTGAAAGAGCTGAAATATAGAGAATGCCAAATTCTATATGAACATGTATGACAACAAGTGATTTCATGAGTCCTGTGACATCATATTATGTAATTCATGCACCAAGGTTCAACCGATGACAATGCTCATGAAAAATATTGAACCATGACTTTGCCATCCACCTCCCAGCCGGAGACGGAGAGATGCCAACCATGCCAAAACACCTCTTCGTCGAGACTAGGCAGGGAGGATTGGCGACTCGATCTTGACCAACCCCTGCGAATTTTTTTATCTCCAATGTACTATTTTCATGATACACAGTGCCGATGGTTGGACTCTTTCATGTGCTTAGGTTATTTTTTAATGATTCTTCAGACTGGAACATAGTGGGATCTGGGGTTAGAGTTACTAGCAGATTTTGTTTTCTTGAGGAACCCATCTATCCGACTACCACACATCATTGAGATTAACCTCTGTTCCTTACAGGTAGGAACATGCTGGAGGTTAGCGCCTGCAATGGCAACCGCCACCACGATCCAATCGGTCAACAACAACCGTCGTTGAGTGGATCATGGGAGCTTGTTTGCCTCCTATAGCCGGTACACAAAAAGTATGGCCTTCCTGATGTCTCACGTCCGTCCGTTTTCAGTGTCATCTCCATGTTGCTACAATGCCTGTCGCCATCGCTGGCCTGCATGTGTAGGCTTGTTTAATATGTGAAGTATAATTCTTGTCAGAGAGTTTTCTGAAATTCCTTTTTAAATCTTTACAATTAACAGCTGTACTACTGGCTTGATCGTGTGAGGATACAATATAACAAAAATGTGAGTTTGTGCGTTTTCAACATTTTTTATATTTATTTGTTTTTTGTAGATTATGGTCTCAAGAGAATTGGGAAGCCCAGTTTTCAAACTGTGATCGACATCGCAGTCACAAAATCCGTGATTCACATAAGTGGTTCTTCTAATGATTGGTTCCCTAGGAGAAATACCGAATCATGCCTGAATGCCTGAAGATGAAGATAAAGAAACTTTAGGTACTTATCCAAAGTTAAAAATATTTCACTATTGTTTGGTCATATTTCTTTGGAGTGTGATGTATTTGAGACAAAATTTTGGTACATGGATACGTTTGATACGTGGTATACCTGATGATGAAATTCGTGCTTGGTTTTGTTTTGGGAACTCTTGCTGAAGCTTGTTTTTTAGCATGGACTTTTTTGCGTGGCATTCTAAAGCCTGAACATGTGCTATTCCTATTTTAAATGGGAGACACATCTGGTAAGTACTAGGGATGGACGAAGGATAGTGAAGTATATGTGAGGGAATGGTATGTATTTGTTGGAACTGTTCTGGTATCCAGATGTCATGAAATTACTACAAAAAGTTCATGGGTGCACTATGTATAATATGTGATATGTCATCTTTAATCTGATACAGTATGTAAGAAATCTATATGTTCTTGAATATGTCATTTTGTGTTTGATGTCTGCCGGCCACACCATTACTTATTGACTCTGGCAGCTATTGAGCCAAGTGATATTGCTTTTTTTGCAAGTTCTTTCTCTGTATTTCTTTTGTGATGATTCCCCATTCATTTTGTGCCCTAGAGCATGGGGATTAACATCTTTAAATTCTAGGTCGACTCGATACCAACAGTCTTTGTTGTAACAAGAGATTCAGTCAATCCATTTGTTGGGGAATCCTTCGCTGCTGCATTCAGGTCAGAGAAGTCTTGTTTCTCAGCTCTGGTTATATGGTTATTTTAGTATGCTCTATGCTATCTTAACTACTCCATCTTTCCCAAAATAAGTGACCTGGATTTGTCTAGATTCGCATGTATCTATATACTAAAATGTGTCTAGATACATGCAAATCTAGACAAATCCACGTCATTTATTTTAGGATGGAGGGAGTACATGGTAGTGGATATTCCTTGCAATAAAATCTACAGATCATAGAACTTAGCTCTATTGTTATGTATGGTAGCTCTATATTACCCATGTTTATTTATAGCCATTATACTTAGTTATCTATTTACATCCATGTTTATTTATACAACCATGTTTTATATCTATCAGAGAAAAAACTGTCATAATTTTCTATGTATCACTCTACTATATCATTGCTGATCCATTCAATCTCAACCATTCTTCCTTGTAGAGCCTAGGCACACGGGGAGGCTTAGAACCTGAAGGATTCAAGTCAGCGCGAGGAAGAAGGCTTACAACCAACACCCCAGGTAGCTCTTTTGGTCAAATGTTTCTTGGATTTTCTTTTCTGTTTGAGTTGATATTTGTTCAGAGAACTAATAGTACTATACACTTCTGTAGCTTATAATCAGTATTGGCCAAATGGATTTTGTTGCAGGAAACCATCAGTATGTTAGTTCTCTGCACAATCACGCTGTTTCTCCATCTCTTTGAAAACCTCACTACGAAGAGTCATCACTATTCTCTTCCTCCAACCTCTTGTCACAAGGTAGCCATCTCCTCAACATTTTTTCTTGCAATGTTGATTATATAAGATCGTAAATTATGTTATTCTTTTTTATTGTGTCCATTTGATGCAATAGTTGATAGCAATATTGAATTCTTCTAGAAATATTTGGTTCCTTCCTGGAACTTGTTCAGTGAAGTTGTTTCTTGTGATGGCCACATTGCATCCTATGGTGCTCTGAAGTTTGCTTGCCTTCTTCACGGAAAAATTCAGGTGTTCAACGACGTAGTGTATAGTCTTGGTTATGCCTTCTCCTTGACATAATTTTTCCATTGCAATGGAAATTAGATGAATATGTGGGAACAATACTAGATGGAGGAAAGGTTTAATCCTTGTAGATGACAAAAATGGAACTAACTTATGTCCTGGTGAACATGACCACCAAAAGACGTACACAAATTTGACCTTATTTAGGGAACACAAAAGCACTGAAACATGTGTGTTTAAATTCCCGGTGAACATGACCACCAAAATACGTAGCCTACAATAATTCAAAACTGTTACATTAGCTACCACTGAGATGAGTGGGCCACATAATTATTCATACCCGGCAGTATGAAGATATGCACGGACAAATGTTTTGTTCCCATATAGGTTTACCACTTGTAAAAGTGCATTCGTATATCATTTACTCAACCTTGGAATCATGTTGTTGCTCTTCAGATTTCATAGACAAGATTGCCAGACATTCGATGACTCAAAAAATCCACAACAGAAAAGTTTAAAATCACGCCTTACACATGCGCACAACTTGGGCAGAAAAAAGGAGCATGGTAAGAAGGGGAGGAAGGAGAAGCAAAAATGAGCAAGAATGTATCAGTGCTTCAAAAATTGTATAAGAAGGTAAGCCTTTTCCTTTTATCACTATATATATCTTAAAATGAATAGAAATTGTGCCCAGATGTCGCTGTAACTCATATTCACGCAAAAGGTGACTATAATTTAGAAATATTTGAGTCGGATGTTATTCAAAGAATGGAAGTTATTATATTGCTGACTATATTTAAAGTTTGTAATTTGAAAAGAGCTATTTCAGATGTTCTTTCGAGAATGGAAGTTACAACATCACTGACTATACTGTAACTTTGTTCCTATACACACATAATTTTTTCTTATTATATCTTAAAAAGTTTTCTAAATTAATATCATAACCATACCAGAAATCTAAACTTGTTTATGGAGCAGACCTTGAAACATGCATAAAAAGTATATACTCCCTCCGTCCCAAAATAAGTGACTTGGATTTGTCTAGATTCGTATGTATCTACATAGTAAAATGTGTCTAGGTGCATGCGAATCTAGAAAAATCAAAGTTAGTTATTTTGGGATGGAGAGAGTATCTTAAACAAAGTATCATGATTTTGCATCGAGCAAGATCTGTTCATCTACTGGAGTCCATGATAAACAAAGTATCATGATTTTGCATCGATCAAGATCTCTTCATCTACTAGAGTACATGAAACATAATGATATTTGAGGGTGTGTTGCTCTGTAGCCTTGGCAGGTACAATGTCATTTGCACCGGCGGATCCTTCGCTACAACGTGGGATACGCCTCCACTGCTTGGCTCGCCGAGGAGTCGCGAAAGTGACCATGGATACCCCATACCATCCATCCCGTACATGCAAACCCCTTATTTCAAAATATTGTATACCCCTTATATTGAATTATGTGTTGCTTGTTAGATTCATGATGGTGATATGTGTGAAATATCATTCTCCCCGTACTATTTTGTTGTGGCAGATTATTTGCCCGACTACTATTTGTTCCTTTTGATTTAGAGCAGAGGCAGAATGCTAAAAGTCATTGTGGGTCTGTCACTTAATCTCGTCACATGCGCATAATATTCAATAAGGACTACAACGTATTGTGGGTGAAGAGATTAACTTGATTTGGCATGTGTATAAGTATAGTGTGACCGTAATGAATTGAGTTATGTTCCGTTTTAATAACCGAAGAAAAAAATAGCCATATATCATATCTATCATGTAACTCACTTTCTTGATTCATTTCTACACCCTCTTTCACTCAAGTATCTTATTTTGCTTACGTGTACCCTTTAGTTGATCTTTTTTTTGACATATCAAAGATGTTAGACTTATTCTTGATGATTCTGTTGTTGCAAGTTTGAGATTAGGGAAGCAAACAAGCTTTCAGAGAACTACCATGAAAGCAATTGCTGATGCATGGTTCCGCAACGTTTGAATACTGACCAAAGAGGAAACAATACTGGTAGGCAAAACATACCAAAACAAGGTTGGATCTGACTTGACGTTGCAATAGGAGAGGCACGGGTACATTTGTGTGTATTGGATATACCTCAATTTTTGTTTCTCCTTCTTGGAAGGCTACTTGACTACCTGTACCACCAAAGCATGTAATAATCATGCATTCTATACCCCTAACGGGGGCCGGGCTACACATAGCCTTTAATTTTGTCCATCCATTCTCATTTGGCTCGATTTTAGGCTTTTCAAAAAAGCTTCAAAAAATACTAAAACATATCTTCTTGTAGCCAATGACTCGCACTACATATCCGAAAAGTTTCGATCCCAAATTCCTTATATTCCAGGCGCAGCAAAAAACAGAATTTTGATGCATTTAGTATGTGTATTGTTCGCGCCCTAGATCTAAAAATTTCTCTTTTTCGCTGAGGCCAAAATACAATGTATTTTCACATATTTTATAGCACGCATGTAGTGTATATCATGATTTACATGCGCGTATTTTTTCGAACCTTCAAATTTAAATTTTTCAAAGATTCAAAGAAAAAATATAAAGGGCTCCATGTCGTCCGGGTGCCATTACGTCGCTCACCATTGTATACCTTCTTCAATGTTTTGCTTCTTCAAATGGAATCACCAGATTTTTCGATTCAACCAAATTTGTTTTGTTAACGACCTTCCATGTAAATTAATAGATTTTTCATAGAGATTTTGTTGTTAACCCATAAGTATGTGTGATAATTTCAGTATTTTTGGTTATTCATGATACATAAACACACAAGGTTGCAAAATAATAGAAGACTTTTTATTTACCTTTTATAGTGAAACATGTAAGAGTATAAAATTATGGGTATAGCCGATACATTTTGACTGTCAATTTGATACATCATTGCCAACTTTTATATTTGGACCCGTTGCAACGCACGTGCACTTTACTAGTAGACTGTATAAAGGTTCCAGCCCAAACAAGAAATAAACCATAAGAGGCCAAGGCCCGAATAGAAATGGACTGAAATAGCAAAACATGCCATCTAAAATTGTTGGGTTTGGCCCATGTATATCAGTGAATTGGGCTGGGCTAAATTTGATCAATAACCATCTGATTTGGTCATGGATTTTCCACATAGGATCGGCCACGTAGGATCTTACGTGGACGGTGTCACCTACTTTATTGCCCCCAACCGTTTCCCGTACCTCTATAGAAACAGAAGGGTTTCATGTTCTTGTGAACAATGTTTTGGTCATAGGTTCCATGACCATCTATTTTGGCCATAACTGTCCATGAGTAATTCAAAAAAGGTCGTTAGCTATCTATAGTGACGCTCGGTATGTGACATACTACTTTTGGTCATAGAAAGGTCATAGATGGATTACTATGTCTTTTCTATGACCAATATTTGGGATCACCTGTTGGCACATTTCTTGTAGTGGACATGGACAATGTCGTCGATGATGAAGACACCGGGAGCGGCATAGTCAATTAGGGTCACTTGAGTCTAAATTAAATATATGTACGTTAGCTTAATGCCCTCTTTGGATTGAAAGTTTTTCAAATGAATTTTGTGAGAAATTCAATCCATAGAATATTGTAGGGTCCAAAATTGAAGCATATTTGCCTTTTGTTTTTTCGTAAATAGAGTAGGGATTTTTGTATTTCACTATGCCTTTGTGCGCTATTTCGTTCTTGTTTCAACAGGATCCGAAATCTTGGAGTCATATATGAACATATCAATTAGAGCTGTCATATTGTGTAATTTTATGATATTTCTAAGTGATAAAGGTCATTTTATGGATTTAACTTCGGACTGGGAAGGATATCAATCAAGGAGGAGGCATCAGTATGGTTAACGACCACTGGTACGGGCGGAGCCCGCCCATACCGTCCGCCTGTACTAGGCGCCATCATGACCGCCTCGTCAAATAGTTTCACCTATCAAAGATGAGAGGGAGATCAGACATTCACAGCCACCAGAAACCACAAAACACCACATCCGAGAGGGATCTGAAGGAGGAACTTGGCTGGAGTAAAATCCTGGCTGCTTCACGGATCATTGGAGGACAATGCATCACCCCCTTCATCATCTACCGCTACATCCATTTGATTATGATGATGTTATTGGTTGTTTCCATGAGTGAGTAGTTCCTTTGTTCTTGGGGACATCGAGAAACCCTAGCACCACTATGAACTTGTAATAAAGTTGATATATTCTTGTGTCCATATGACTTGCTTGTCTATGATATGATTATGACTTGTGTCTAATTTCTCTCTTTAGATGATATGTGAAGTCGACCACATATCATTTTCCTTCCGGACTAAAGGGAGGAAGAAACCATTTGCACATTTTGGAAGCATACTCGGCATACCCCGTGACAAATTGGCATCGGCTTGTAACCTACACGGTCAAAGGGGGATTAAAGAGGGACTCCCTAAGCTAATTGCGATATCCATGGGGAAACCATTAATTGCGGTGGTCTATATGGGTGATTGCTCTCAGACATCGAAGTGGTTATTTAGAGGTGACCTCACACTTGGCTCAAAAAGTGGCTTCCTACCAGCCTTCTCATGAACATCTTATTATAGGGCTCTCTCCACACATATCATGATATAAGAAGTATGTTATCTTGATTACATATAACAATAGTACTATGCTAGTGGTGTATCCTACATCCCCGAGAATATTTTAGCCCTATTGAGTTCAACCTCGCTTTCATACAATCGTGTTACTTGTTTCCTTTTTACTTGTTTTAATTACTTTTCTGCAAACAACCATAAACCATTCAAAAACCCTTTACTTGAGATCAAAGACAACTTACAAGTATTCTTTGGTATATAGTAATGAGGGGGCATAAAGACCTTTACCAATAGCTCTCTGTGGGTTTGATATCTTTACTTCGAAACTAGCTACAATTGGTGTGTGCACTTGCAGTCATCAAGCTATTTTCTGGCGCCGTTGCTGGGGAGTGTAACACCCTCAAATCGGCCCTATGCAAGTTGTAGCGATTCCCGCCAAACCCGCATAGAAACGATTCAAAGGTGCCCACCAGGCACTTTCGTGCGGGTGGAAACGAAGTAGTAACATTACACAACAGTCCTTGATGGGACCCACAGAGCAGATATATATACAACACGACTCCATGAGTCAAGAATACAGATATACAGACAAAGATCCAAATCACCTTGAAAATGATAGAGCGTCTGGCTACGGACAAGATGCAAATGGGGCTAAGAGCCCTGAAGAATAACCAATGACGTCCATAACCCTACCCAGGCCAAGCCGGAAGGGTAACCCTGCTAACGACGTCGATCTCAAAACCTGCTTAAACAAAAGGGGTGCCGACAAAGGGCAAAGGAAAAAGAGAGAGAGAGCGGTCAGTACTGAGGCCAGTACACGGCGAGACTAGAATTCGGCGGTCCTCGCCTACATAGGTATGGTGGACTGAAGCGGCAGCGGCAGCGGCAGCATGCACTAAACAACCTATAGAGACTCGTTACAGCTAGCGGCTATCAGAGAGGGGAAATAAAGACCTATTCGGAACCCACCTGGTACTAACACCAAACAATCCCATCCTGGTATTCCCCCTCGAGACCAACGAGGAAGTCAACCGAGGAACTCACACAGTTGGCAGTTTTATTTATTCAGTTATCGTTGCAGCAATTACTAGTCAGGTGTAGATAGTCATCCTGATAAAATAAGCAGTGGGCACTTTTAGTTAACCATTCCGTTATAGTTGCAACAATTACTAATCAGGTACAGATAGCATGAGATAAACCCAAAACCCAGCAGTTGTTGGTACTTTTATTTAGCCATTCCGTTGTAGTTGCAATACTTACTAGTCAGGTACAATGGTCGCAAGCGACACCCAAACAAGCAATTGTTGGCAGTTTTATTTAGCCATTCCATTATAGTGAAGCTGATTACTAGTCATTATAAAGTCAAATTTATAGCACTACTTTAGTTATAGTTGTCTATGATCGAGATACTGTGCTCCAAGTCGTCCATAACCGCGGACACGGCTTTCAGAAAGTTTTACCCTGCAGGGGTGCACAAATAGCAACACACACTCGATATGCCTCGGAAAAACCAAATCAAAACCCAACGAGACAGTCACGACAAAGCAATTACAGGATTCAGAAATATTTCAGGGGGCCACCCCTTTAAGTAGATCCCGCAACGAAGCCGGCCGGCTCCGAAACGGGCTTAAGGTTGTGGAGGCGGCTGTAAACGACTGGGAACCCGAAAGTGTGGCTGGGCTTGTCGATACAGCGAAATCGGGCCACGATCCTAAACAGTACAGTGTGCAGTACCTCGCACAATTTAAATAAAGCAGTAAAGCATGGCATAAGTACAGGATAGTAAATAAAACCTCAAACTAGTTTGTGGCCCCAAGAAATAAGAATGAATCAAGCTCTGGCTCAGGGGGGTCCATAAGCCTCCCGGATGTGGATAGCGCGAATATTCAAGGAACAGGTATCAAGTACTCGGGGTCCTACGGGACACAAGTGGACGGTTAACAACCAAATAACATCTATTGCCCACCTGTGCCTCTGCTTACCTACTTCAATTTTAGTTATTAAACAGTAATTAAAGTTAACGATAAATAAAGCCAAGATCATCTCCAACATCGAACAGGCGGCAATACTCCAACAACTGTGGTACTTGACGACACGCAACAGCACTTGAGCAAGCGACTACGACGCGCAGGTCCAACTATCTACCAAACAACAGGTAATAGGATGTGTCCAAGGCAATATGAGTCTGCAAGGGATATCACGGGCACGAAAACTAGAGCATCGCAACACAGATAGCAATAGATCAACAGGAGGGAATAAATACTATAAAAGTAAGATAGGTAGAAAGGAGGGAGGTGCTCGCCTGAAAACATTGCCGAGGGTTCATCCGAAGATCGGGGCGAGGCTCACATCAACTCAACGGCCTTATCCGCAAAGAAGCAAAACACTAGAATAAACACCGGATGCACTATTTAATACTACGGCAAAAGATCGGGCATGATGCATGTATGATGTATGACATGGCAAAGGTGCGATGCAATCGAGCAATATTAAGCGGAACCGGGGTCCCGACAAATATTTAAGTGGTTCATGTTGTTTAGATACCCCACAATTAAATGTTGTATTAACATGGCAAGATAAGTTACCGGTTCGCTACGCAAATTTAAATGAGGCCAATATAAGGCTAGATTTGTCCGCATATGGGCCCCATATTTAATTATGAGGTGAATCGGCATAAGGCCCCCAAACCACATGATAATATGCAAGTATGACAATTTAATATGCAGCAAGTATGTATTAGCATTTATAAAATAGGGCTCGGGAAAAAGGTTCACACATTAGGGTTCGGCAGATCTTGGGGTTCCGGGGTTCGGGGTTCGGTCTCAGGGTTCAGGGTTCGACGGGATCGGCGGGAGCGGATACAAGACGGAGAACTTGTCGTGACATGCCGGAGATCTTGGTTCCACGCGGTCGATCTTGTCGGGCCCACGGATCGGCCGGTCTTGTCGTTCGGAAGTAGAACTTGTCGTACTTGTGGCGATCTTGGCGTCCCGGGAGGAAGTACTTGGTCTGGTGTCGGGGCATCGGACTCGCCCTGGTTGCTGTCGTTCTTGTTGTCGATGGCGAACTTGAGGGGATCGGGTACCGGGGTACTCGAGTCCGTGAAGTAGATCTTGAGGCGCCCGCTTCACCGGGTCCAGTAGGTGTTCTTGTCTTCCATGGTAGAATACCTTCGGGTTCGGGGCCTTGGCGTCCGCGTCCTTTGAGGCCATGTTGTGGTACTTGTCATCCATGATGAAGGTCTTGTCGCATGTGTGGTTTCCGGGTCCGCGAAGTGGGCTTCGAGTATGGCGACGCATGTCGGAGATCTTGTCGGTGTTGGGCATCAGAGTCCTTGTCTATCCTCCTAGAATTTCCTCGGGTTCCTCTTCAAACCTCGATGGTCTTCGAGTGGCGCCCTATTCGGTTCAACTCAACGTCGGTCCACGGAAGATCTTGCAGACTTGTTGTCTCCACACCCAACAACTTAGCACCATCTTGGTACTACACAGGGAACCTGCACGGGTGGAGGCGGATGGCATCGGCGACGACGGGGTGGGTCCCGCGGGGCAGGTGGGTCCAGGCGGGGCCGGCTGCTGCGTGCGGACAGGGGAGGCGAGGGGCTCGGGAAGCGGCGGACGCGGGTCATGGCGAGGCGGCAGCGCTCTGCGGGGCTGCAGACAGAGGCGGAGAGGAGGGGTCGGACGCGGGCCGAAGGCGGGCTCCTGGCGGCGGGAGGAGGCGCGGCCGGAGGCGGACGATGAGGAGGCGGAGGGTCCGGTGGCGGGGCGAGCGCCGGCCGGAGGCGCGACGGAGATGGGCGTCGCGGGCGCTCGGGGGAGAGGGAGATGGCAACGCCGGCGGCGAGCGGAGGAGGGAGGGCGCGGAGGAGGCCGAGGAGGCGAGGCGGCACTGGCGGCGGGAGGACTCGGGGACGACCGGGGCGAGCAGCGGAGGCGGAGAGGGTGGCCTGCGCGGGGCGAGGCTCTGCAGGGGGGGAGGCCGGACGGGGGCGAGCTTGGGGAGGAGCTTGGGAAGGAGGCGGCGGCGAAGCGGGTCCCAGAGCGGCGGCGGGGACGGGCGCTGGGCAGAGGGAGAGAGAGGAGGAAGAAGAACAGGGGCTCGGGGCTGGGTGCGGGATCGTGGGGGAGGACGGAGGGAGTGGGGCCGGAGGGGTGACGTGGGTGGGGGATAGCGGCAGGGGCCAGGCGGGTGGGGCGGGCCAGGCTGGCAGTGGTTGGGTGTGCTGAGTGTGTGTGAGGGAGTGGGGGTGGGTTTGGTCTAGGTGGCAGATGGGGATTGGTTGAGGGAGAGAGATGGGGTGAGGTGGTGAGCCGCGAGTGGCTGGGGTGAGGTGGCCAGAGGGGTGGGTAGAATAGGTTGGGTAGGTTTAGGAATTTAGGCGGACCGATTTATTTCTAGGGGTGGTCGTTCGGGTCGAATCGGCCCGTTTGACTGCCCCTACTAAAATAATTTAACATTTTATTTATTTTAAAAGCACCGTTTGCAAACCGATAGCAGACAAACAAAAATAATCCGGAGACCCGGGTTTTGCGTTTGAACAAAGACGGGGCGTTTAGAAACATGAACCGGTTTTTCCGCAAATAATTTTATGCAAGCAAATGCAAGATGATGACGATGCTCAAATGCAATGTGGCATGATGACATGAGCATGCGGTCATGATGATGCAATGCACAAAAACAACGCGATTTTCTAGTAGTGGTTTTGCGGGATGCCACAATTCGACACCACTAACAATGGATCTCGCCCTCGAGATCCGCCTCATGGTACCGGAAGGAAGGTCGGCGATCTGCGTCTTCTCGCTTCGTGTAGATCCTCGCGACACCACTAACAAGAGGTCGTTGTCCGTGATCGTTAGAGAACACTCCGGGGACAAAGGGCGAAGGTAGAGGTATCCACAAATAAAGCCACCTCTAGCTTCCGTGGACGGAGTAAAATTGCATCGATTCACCATTCAATATACAAAGCAAATGATAAGAGTAGTGGTATGGTCGCGACTCCATCCCGCACTCAAAGCATTACTCTGTACACGAACAGATAGGTTATGCAACCAACCCTCAGGATTCAGACTGAAGATATCGACAAACAAGGTTCAAGAACAAAGGGGTGATGCAGACTCTGCATCGGATCTGGCGTAGAGGATGTCGTCGCGTCGGAAAACACCGGAAGGCACAAACAAGGAACAAAGGATGATACCACAGATGAAGGATTCCTCAGGCAGCATGAACACCGGATGGTAGAACACCGTTATCAAAGGAGGAAGCGAAACCCTGAAGGTACGACGGAACCCCAACCACGAGAAATCCTGGACTCGAAGAGAGAGAAGAGAGCGGATCCAAAACACGTAGAGGTAAGAGGAGAATAGCAGAGGGGTAAGGAGTAAAATCAGACCTAATCAGAACTATCCAACCGAGTTTTCAAAAATAGTTTTGACACTCTACTTCGACCGTTAGCTAGGTTATCCTACACGCTGGACTTGTGGGGTATCGCAACTGCTGGGCTCTGATACCACTCTGTAACACCCTCAAATCGGCCCTATGCAAGTTGTAGCGATTCCCGCCAAACCCGCATAGAAACGATTCAAAGGTGCCCACGAGGCACTTTCGTGCGGGTGGAAACGAAGTAGTAACATTACACAACAGTCCTCGATGGGACCCACAGAGCAGATATATATACAACACGACTCCATGAGTCAAGAATACAGATATACAGACAAAGATCCAAATCACCTTGAAAATGATAGAGCGTCCGGCTACGGACAAGATGCAAATGGGGCTAAGAGCCCTGAAGAATAACCAATGACGTCCATAACCCTGCCCAGGACAAGCCGGAAGGGTAACCCTGCTAACGACGTCGATCTCAAAACCTGCTTAAACAAAAGGGGTGCCGACAAAGGGCAAAGGAAAAAGAGAGAGAGCGGTCAGTACTGAGGCCAGTACATGGCGAGACTAGAATTCGGCGGTCCTCGCCTACATAGGTATGGTGGACTGAAGCGGCAGCGGCAGCATGCACTAAACAACCTATAGAGACTCGTTACAGCTAACGGCTATCAGAGAGGGGAAAGAAAGACCTATTCGGAACCCACTTGGTACTAACACCAAACAATCCCATCCTGGTATTCCCCCTCGAGACCAACGAGGAAGTCAACCGAGGAACTCACACAGTTGGCAGTTTTATTTATTCAGTTATCGTTGCAGCAATTACTAGTCAGGTGTAGATAGTCATCCTGATAAAATAAGCAGTGGGCACTTTTAGTTAACCATTCCGTTATAGTTGCAACAATTACTAATCAGGTACAGATAGCATGAGATAAACCCAAAACCCAGCAGTTGTTGGTACTTTTATTTAGCCATTCCGTTGTAGTTGCAATACTTACTAGTCAGGTACAATGGTCGCAAGCGACACCCAAACAAGCAATTGTTGGCAGTTTTATTTAGCCATTCCATTATAGTGAAGCTGATTACTAGTCATTATAAAGTCAAATTTATAGCACTACTTTAGTTATAGTTGTCTATGATCGAGATACTGTGCTCCAAGTCGTCCATAACCGCGGACACGGCTTTCAGAAAGTTTTACCCTGCAGGGGTGCACAAATAGCAACACACACTCGATATGCCTCGGAAAAACCAAATCAAAACCCAACGAGACAGTCACGACAAAGCAATTACAGGATTTAGAAATATTTCAGGGGCCACCCCTTTAAGTAGATCCCGCAACGAAGCCGGCCGGCTCCGAAACGGGCTTAAGGTTGTGGAGGCGGCTGTAAACGACTGGGAACCCGAAAGTGTGGCTGGGCTTGTCGATACAGCGAAATCGGGCCACGATCCTAAACAGTACAGTGTGCAGTACCTCGCACAATTTAAATAAAGCAGTAAAGCATGGCATAAGTACAGGATAGTAAATAAAACCTCAAACTAGTTTGTGGCCCCAAGAAATAAGAATGAATCAAGCTCTGGCTCAGGGGGGTCCATAAGCCTCCCGGATGTGGATAGAGCGAATATTCAAGGAACAGGTATCAAGTACTCGGGGTCCTACGGGACACAAGTGGACGGTTAACAACCAAATAACATCTATTGCCCACCTGTGCCTCTGCTTACCTACTTCAATTTTAGTTATTAAACAGTAATTAAAGTTAACGATAAATAAAGCCAAGATCATCTCCAACATCGAACAGGCGGCAATATTCCAACAACTGTGGTACTTGACGACACGCAACAGCACTTGAGCAAGCGACTACGACGCGCAGGTCCAACTATCTACCAAACAACAGGTAATAGGATGTGTCCAAGGCAATATGAGTCTGCAAGGGATATCACGGGCACGAAAACTAGAGCATCGCAACACAGATAGCAATAGATCAACAGGAGGGAATAAATACTATAAAAGTAAGATAGGTAGAAAGGAGGGAGGTGCTCGCCTGAAAACATTGCCGAGGGTTCATCCGAAGATCGAGGCGAGGCTCACATCAACTCAACGGCCTTATCCGCGAAGAAGCAAAACACTAGAATAAACACCGGATGCACTATTTAATACTACGGCAAAAGATCGGGCATGATGCATGTATGATGTATGACATGGCAAAGGTGCGATGCAATCGAGCAATATTAAGCGGAACCGGGGTCCCGACAAATATTTAAGTGGTTCATGTTGTTTAGATACCCCGCAATTAAATGTTGTATTAACATGGCAAGATAAGTTACCGGTTCGCTACGCAAATTTAAATGAGGCCAATATAAGGCTAGATTTGTCCGCATATGGGCCCCATATTTAATTATGAGGTGAATCGGCATAAGGCCCCCAAACCACATGATAATATGCAAGTATGACAATTTAATATGCAGCAAGTATGTATTAGCATTTATAAAATAGGGCTCGGGAAAAAGGTTCACACATTAGGGTTCGGCAGATCTTGGGGTTCCGGGGTTCGGGGTTCGGTCTCAGGGTTCAGGGTTCGACGGGATCGGCGGGAGCGGATACAAGACAGAGAACTTGTCGTGACATGCCGGAGATCTTGGTTCCACGCGGTCGATCTTGTCGGGCCCACGGATCGACCGGTCTTGTCGTTCGGAAGTAGAACTTGTCGTACTTGTGGCGATCTTGGCGTCCCGGGAGGAAGTACTTGGTCTGGCGTCGGGGCATCGGACTCGCCCTGGTTGCTGTCGTTCTTGTTGTCGATGGCGAACTTGAGGGGATCGGGTACCGGGGTACTCGAGTCCGTGAAGTAGATCTTGAGGCGCCCGCTTCACCGGGTCCAGTAGGTGTTCTTGTCTTCCATGGTAGAATACCTTCGGGTTCGGGGCCTTGGCGTCCGCGTCCTTCGAGGCCATGTTGTGGTACTTGTCATCCATGATGAAGGTCTTGTCGCATGTGTGGTTGCCGGGTCCGCGAAGTGGGCTTCGAGTATGGCGACGCATGTCGGAGATCTTGTCGGTGTTGGGCATCAGAGTCCTTGTCGATCCTCCTAGAATTTCCTCGGGTTCCTTTTCAAACCTCGATGGTCTTCGAGTGGCGCCCTATTCGGTTCAACTCAACGTCGGTCCACGGAAGATCTTGCGGACTTGTTGTCTCCACACCCAACAACTTAGCACCATCTTGGTACTACACAGGGAACCTGCACGGGTGGAGGCGGATGGCATCGGCGACGACGGGGTGGGTCCCGCGGGGCAGGTGGGTCCAGGCGGGGCCGGCTGCTGCGCGCGGACAGGGGAGGCGAGGGGCTCGGGAAGCGGCGGACGCGGGTCATGGCGAGGCGGCAGCGCTCTGCGGGGCTGCAGACAGAGGCGGAGAGGAGGGGTCGGACGCGGGCCGAAGGCAGGCTCCTGGCGGCGGGAGGAGGCGCGGCCGGAGGCGGACGACGAGGAGGCGGAGGGTCCGGTGGCGGGGCGAGCGCCGGCCGGAGGCGCGACGGAGATGGGCGTCGCGGGCGCTCGGGGGAGAGGGAGATGGCGACGCCGGCGGCGAGCGGAGGAGGGAGGGCGCGGAGGAGGCCGAGGAGGCGAGGCGGCACTGGCAGCGGGAGGACTCGGGGACGGCCGGGGCGAGCAGCGGAGGCGGAGAGGGTGGCCTGCGCGGGGCGAGGCTCTGCAGGGGGGGGGGGGGGAGGCCGGACGGGGGCGAACTTGGGGAGGAGCTTGGGAAGGAGGCGGCGGCGAAGCGGGTCCCAGAGAGGCGGCGGGGACGGGCGCTGGGCAGAGGGAGAGAGAGGAGGAAGAAGAACAGGGGCTCGGGGCTGGGTGCGGGATCGTGGGGGAGGACGGAGGGAGTGGGGCCGGAGGGGTGACGTGGGTGGGGGACAGCAGCAGGGGCCAGGTGGGTGGGGCGGGCCAGGCTGGCAGTGGTTGGGTGTGCTGAGTGTGTGTGAGGGAGTGGGGGTGGGTTTGGTCTAGGTGGCAGATGGGGATTGGTTGAGGGAGAGAGATGGGGTGAGGTGGCGAGCCGCGAGTGGCTGGGGTGAGGTGGCCAGAGGGGTGGGTAGAATAGGTTGGGTAGGTTTAGGAATTTAGGCGGACCGATTTATTTCTGGGGGTGGTCGTTCGGGTCGAATCGGCCCGTTTGACTACCCCTACTAAAATAATTTAACATTTTATTTATTTTAAAAGCACCGTTTGCAAACCGATAGCAGACAAACAAAAATAATCCGGAGACCCGGGTTTTGCGTTTGAACAAAGACGGGGCGTTTAGAAACATGAACCGGTTTTTCCGCAAATAATTTTATGCAAGCAAATGCAAGATGATGACGATGCTCAAATGCAATGTGGCATGATGACATGAGCATGCGGTCATGATGATGTAATGCACAAAAACAACGCGATTTTCTAGTAGTGGTTTTGTGGGATGCCACAGGGAGCTAAGCGCTTTTGGTCTTTGTTCTTAGTTACTTATTTTACTCATTGTTCTACTAAAGTTGTTTACTAGTTTCAGGTAAACACCATGCTTGCACTCGGACTGATTAATCAGATCGATGCTACTAAATACCTCAGGAAATTCAATAGAGGATTATTTAAAGAATTCCTAAGTGGGAGCGAACCATAGTAAGAGGTCGTTTTATCGCTATTATTAAAGAGAAATTTTTTGCAGGAGATGATCCCGATGAGGATCCTTATAATCATTTAATGCACTTTACCGAACTATGTTGTACTCTGAAATTGAGAGGCTATTCTGATGATGAATTAAAATTTAAACTATTTAGATAATCTCTAACCAACACTGCTTTGGCTTGGTATAGAATTTTCCCTGCAGAGAAAATTGATACCTATTAAAAGCTTAAAATAGAATTTATGTCTCGATTCTTTCCCAAGGTAATGACTGTTGAAGTAAGAAGGGAAATTACAAATTTCAAGAACTACCAGGGTGAAGTTTTGGTAAGAGCCTACAAAAGGTATAATTCTCTACTTCACAAATGTCCCCATCATGATTTACCAGAAAGGAATGTATTGCATATTTTTTATGGAGGACTTAATCAAGAAATTAAACGTGAGCTTGACATGAATTCAGGAGGTTCTTTCATGGAGTTAACTATAATAAAAGCTTGGGAACTTTTAGAACAAGTTCGTCATAATAGAGAAACATGGGGATTTGATTTAGGAGGTGAAGGAGGTATAGAAATTGAATATGATTGTCTCAATGCTTATAAATACTCCAGTAAGGTAAAACAAACTGCTAATGAACTGCAACTTGATGATGATATTATCTTGCAAATCCTTTAGTCTTTTATAGAACATATTGAAGCTCGAAAGAAGGACTGGCTTCATTATACTCCGCCACCTGAGCCAGTTGTTGAAGAAGATCCAATAATTATGGCCCTTGTCGAGCCAATGTGGGAGACACCCTCGTATATTGAACCCTTTCCTTTTCCAAGGACGGTAAGAAGACACATGATGGCTCAGCAACTTGAGAATCAATGCACAGAGGAAGAATTATTTCTCAAGGAGCTGGAAGAAGAAACGCGGATAAGGAAAACTGAAGAAGAGCGTGAACAAGAGGCAGATGCATCAATAAAACAAGATATTTTGACCATGTTTATACATTGCAACATGATTGATCTAGATTTCGAAGCCTCGCAATTTGTTGAAGGAAAGGTAAAAGCTCAGGAAGTGGGTAAGCCTATCCTTCCATGAACTTTCGGAGGAACTTCCTATTATGGTCTTTGCGATATCGGTACAGCTGTTAATGTTATCCCTTTTAACTTTTATTTAAAAACTAAAAACGAATTAGCCCCAGCTGAATTGGAAGATACAGATATGACTATAATGCTTGCAGATAAAACACTAAGTTTCCCTATGGGAATAATTAGGGACATACCAATATGTATTGGACCCCACAAATATCCTATTGATTTTGTGCTTGTTGATATGCCCACTGACGTTTATTGTCCCATCATCTTTGGTAGAACTTTTCTAAATACCACAGGAGCAAACATAGACTGCAAGAAGCAAACAGTGTCTCTCAAGTTTGGTGAAGAGAAAATAGATTTTCATTTCTCCAAATTTAACCATAAATCGGCTATTGAAGAATTAGATGATGATGAGTACGAACGTGAGGAACAAGTTAATATCATAAACTTAGCCTCAATAATCATCGAGACTCCAGATGATGATATAGCAAGAAGTTTAGTAAACAATAATAACATTCTTGAAGACGTAGAAAAAATTGAAATACATAATTATCTCGACTCCACACCGGAGGTGGATATTGAGATTAACCAAAAATATGAAGAACCCATAAGGAAAGTAGATGAGGCTCTTCCTCCTCCAACCCTTGAAACTCTACCAAGGAACTAATATATAGGTTTCTCGATGAGACAAATAATTTCCCTGTTATTATAAGTGCTAACCTCGTGGAAAAAGAGGAGGAAAATTCAATGAAGGTTCTCCGCATGCATTGAAATTCTCTTGGGTATTCTATGAGTAACTTGAAGGGGATTAGTCCTTCAATAGCCACGCATAGAATATTCATGGAAGAAGGAGCTCAGCCAGTGGCGAACTTTCAGTGATGTCTTAACACTCACATGAAAGAGGAGGTAAGAAAAGAAATAATACGTTTGTTGGATGCAGGCGTCATATTTCATGTGGAGGAGAGTGAATGGGTAAGTCCCGTTCATTGTGTTCCAAAGAAAAGTTGGTTCATGGTTGTAGAAAATGAACATAATGAAATGGTACCAACTAGAACTACTGTTGGCCACAGGATGTGCATTGACTATAGAAAACTTAACAAGGAAACTAGGAAGGATCATTACCCTTTACCATTTATAGATCAAACTTTAGAAAGGCTTGCTATGCATTCTCATTTTTGCTACCTAGACGATTATTACGGTTTTTTCCAAAATTGTTGCACACCCTGATGATTAACTAAAAAGTACTTTCATTTGTCCTTATGGCCTTTATGCCTATCGTTGTATGCCTTTTGGTCTTTGCAATGCTCCTGCCACTTTTGAAAGATGCATGACTGCTATTTTTGCTGATTATGTTGAAAGTATTATGGAGATGTTCATGGACGATTTCTCTGTTTATGTAACCTCCTTTAATCATTGTCTCCATAATCTTCATAAAATTTTGCAGAGATGCGAAGACAATAACTTAGTCTTGAACTGGGAGAAATGTCATTTCATGGTCCAAGAATGCATAGTACTCGGTCACAAAGTCTCAGGTAAAGGCATAGAAGTCGATAAGGCAAGGATTGAAGCAATAGAAATATTACCCCCCTCCTTGAGGTACAAAAGGTATAAGAATATTTTTAGGTCATGTAGGGTTTTATAGAAGATTCGTTAAGAATTTTTCGAAAACTGCTAGACCATTAACTAACCTTCTTCAAAAGGATGTTCGTTTTAATTTTGATGAAAAATGCCTTACTTGTTTCAAAAAATTAAAATAAGCCCTTCTTGAAGCTCCAATTATTAAACCACCTAATTGGAAGAAACCTTTTGAGCTATGGTATGATCGCACGGTATGGGTGCACTCTCCCGTACCGCCGATCATTATCGGTTCGGTGACTTCCTTCTTCTATTTCTCGTTTGCACTTTTGTGAAAAAAAGAAAGTTACGAAGTCGGTACGGATGGGTAGTACATGCGGAACCCGCCCGTACCACTTAGTCGGTTGACCTTTTACCGACTTCGTCCCTTGGTGTTTTTAGAAACGACCCGGTACGGACACAACGTATGGGTGCCGACCGTACCGAATTGGTCATTACGACCCGAATTTCCTTCTTTTGCAGTTATTTGTTTCCTTATTTGTTAGTATTCTTTTCTTGGGCGACCCTTTTCCTCTCGAATTTTACCCTATATCTAACCCTTTAAAAGGCTCTTTAGAGATCCACCTCTCTCTTATGTCAACAGATCTAATCTACTTGATGCGCTACTCTATTTAAGGCAAAGGCAAACCTCTAAACCTCATGGATCGTTCGTCGGATAGTTTCCAGACTTCCTCCATCGAAGATGATGATCGTGAAGCTCAAGGCCTAAGCCCAAAGAACAAGCGGTACGCTTACGATTACGATGGTGATGATTCTGAAGACGAGGAGTTCCAGATCTTCATGGAGCAATCAAAGAGGGATGGAAGCAACCAACTACTTGGCAATGGTGAAGCCTGAAGATGAGGAAGAAGACAAGAAACCCCATGGGAAGGGATGCACGGAGTCGCTCAAGCTCATGTCCATCAACTACTCGTCACCCAAGCATAAGAAGTCTAACAACTCCACTATAGGAACCTATAAGGAGACTATGCTCATATATCAACAACGAAGAAGATCAACATGAACGCACGCATGAGCATGAAACCGCAAGAGGAATGGGGGTTTAATCTCCTAGACGTGCCAGTTGGTATGCACGTCCCGGACAATGAACACCGTCTTAACAAAATAGAGAACTACCAGAAAGAAGAACTCATGCATAGGGAGATCGTGCGCAAGCGCCTCTTAGATCGTGAAGGCAAGAAGCAACTCAATTAAATGATGAGCAAAGTTGCTGATGGTATGTCTCTCTTGCGTTCAGATCTGCATAAGTGTCTCCAAGGCATATCTTCCCTGGAAGGGACAAACAAGAAGCTTCGAGTGGCACTCTCCAACAGAGCCTCTTCACCATGAAGCACGCCACGGTATCAAATAATCGCAAGGGATTATTTCATCCACATGGCTTGATGTTGGAGATATGCCCAAGAGGCAATAATAAAGTGGTTATTATTATATCTTTATGCTTATGATAAATGTTTACATCCCATGCTATAATTGTATTAACCGGAAACATTAATACTTGTGTGTTTTGTAAACATAAAAGAGTCCCTAGTAAGCCTCTTTTTAAACTAGCTTGTTGATTAATGGATGATCATGGTTTCCTGATCATGGGCATTGGATGTCGTTAATAACAAGATCATATCATTAGGAGAATGATGTGATGGACACACACCCATAGTAAGCGTAGCATAAGATCAAGTCATTAAGTTCGTATTGCTGTAAGCTTTCAAATGCATAGTAACCTAATCCTTCGACCATGAGGTTATGTTAATCACCATCACCGGATGGGTACTTTGATGACATCAAACACCACTTCGTAACTGGGTGGTTATAAAGGTGTCATTGGGTATTCTGAAAGTATGTGTTGAAGCGCATGGACCAAGATTGGGATTTGTCCATCCATATGACGGTGGAATGTCATCTAGTTAGCTTGCAAGCATGTGAATAGGTCACAAGGGATGACATAACATGGAACGAGTAAAGAGTACTTATCAGTAACGAGGTAGAACTAGGTATGGAGATACCGACGATCAAACCTCGGATAAGTAGAGTATCGCGTGACAAAGGGAATTGGTTTCGTATGTTAAAAGGTTCTATCGATCACAAAGTCATCGTTGAGTATGTGGGAGCTGTTATGGATCTCCAGATCCCGCAATGGTTATTGATTGGAGATGTGTCTCCATCATGTCTGCATATTCACGAACCGTAGGGTGACACACTTAAGGTTCGAAGTTGTTTTTAAGTAGATATGGAATATGCGTTGGAGACCAAATGTTGTTCGGAGTCTCGGATTGGATCCGGGACATCACGAGGAGATCCGGAATTGTCCGGAGAATAAGATTCATATATTGGGGATCATTTTCTAAGTTAGGAAATGTTCCGGAGTGTTTGTATGGAGATTCTAGAAGGTTTCGGAATGTTCTGGAAGGTTCTAGAAGATTTCTTGGAGTTTGCTTGAAAACCAAGAAAGGATCAAGGAGTCTTTGTGGGGCAAGACACGGATTCGTGGGGGAGAAGGATTCCTCCCTCCTCCCAATCCGCCGGCCAAGGAGGGAGGGGAGTCCTACTAGGACTCCCCCTCCCATGGCGCCTCCCTCCTTTAAATAGAGGGGAGGGGGCGCCACATCCTAGACCCCTCCAATCCTCAAACCCTAGCCGCCTCTCTCCTCCTCCTTCCCTCTGCTCTGGCTTAGGCGAAGCCCTGCAGAATTCTCTACTCCACCACCACCACCACGCCGTCGTGTTGCTGGGATTCCGTGGAGAAGATCTACTAGCTCCGCTGCTCGCTGGAACAGGGAGAGGAAGGTCTGCATCGACTCCGCACGTGTGACCGACTGCGGAAGTGCTGTCGGAACGCGGCGCCGGAAGGATCGTCCACACGATCTTGAGATCGGCAAGTGATCGACTACATCAACCCCGAGATCTAATCTCGTAACGCTTTCGGATCTACGAGGGTTAGTACAGATCTATCTTGTTGCACATGTCTAATAGATTAGATCTTGGCTTTTATCTAGATTAGATCTGGGTTTTATTCGTTCTTGCGGTAGAATTTTTTTGTTTTCCATGCTATGAACCCTTCAGTGGTATCAGAGTCGTGTCTATGCGTAGATCTGTTGCACGAGTAGAACACAATGGTTTTGTGGGCGTTGGTGCTCGTGCCGTCTTTTGCTTTGTGTACTTTGCATCTTGCGGTATGGTGGGATGAAGCGGCTCGGGCTAACCTTACATGTCATCGCACATGAGACTTGCTCCACAGTTGACGTGCAACTCATATTACACAAGTGGCTTTGCGGGTGTCTGTCTCTCCCATCATAGTATAGATCCAATCTACACTTTGCACTTGATAGCACTTGTAGCAACATTGTGGTTCAGTTTCGTAGGTAAGATCCGTTCTTATTCTAAAGCCCCAAACCACGTAAAGCATGCAAAGAAAATTAGAGGCGTCTAACTTGTTTTTGCAGGGGTTTTGTGATGTGATATGGCCATCATGTGATTGTGATTATATTTGATGTATGCAATGATCCTTGTTGTAATATGGCAACCGGCAGGAGCCTAATGGTTGTCTTTAATTCTGTTAAGACCTGCGTGTCTATTCATCTTGTAATAGCTTTATTCCAAGTAGTTTAATAGTTGCTAGTGATGATGGACAACCATGAAGCGGCGCCACTGACCTTGACGCGATGCTGGTGATGATGGAGATCATGTCCGTGCTTTGGAGATGGAGATCAAAGGCATAAGAAGAAAGGGCCATATCATATCACACTAATTATGAATTGCCTGTGATGTTAATCCTTTATGCATCTTGTATTGCTTAGATCACGACGGTAGCATTATAAGATGATCCCTCTCACTAAATATCAAGTAATAAAGTGTTCATCCTTAGTAGGCACCGTTGCTAAGACTCGTCGTTTCGAAGCATCTCGTGATGATCGGGTGTGATAGATTCTACGTGTGCATACGACGGGTGCAAGCCAGATTTGCAAATGCGGATACTAAGGTTAACCTTGACGAGCCTAGCATGTATATACATGGTCTCGGAACACGGAATACCGAAAGGTAAAGCATGAGTCATATGGATGATATGATGAACATGTTGATTGTTCGCCTTTAAAGCTACATCATCTCACGTGATGATCGGACTTGGTGTAGTGGATTTGGTTCATGTAATCACTAAAACAACTAGAGGGATGTTGTTTTGAGTGGGAGTTCATTTGTAATTTGGATTAGTCAAACTCAATTTATCATAAACACAATCAAAGTGAATTTGCATAGTTTGTTGTAGTCATTGGCATCCGTTCACCACCTTACGCTTAGTTATATTTGAGATAGTAGAACTATAGAAATTCTGGATATTTGCTTTACGAACTGGTATCGTATTGTTTTGAGTGTCAATCTAAAGTTTAAAAGACATATTGCAAACTTTCAGCAAACTCCGTTTACTCTGTGAAGTTTAATAAACAGTATTAAATCAAGAGTAACAATTCTAGTGTTAGTATCTAATGTATCATGTTTGCCTCCATGATTCTTGATACTCAAAAGATTGTTTTTAATATCAAGTTTATCTAAGAGCTGAAAGCAATGTTTCAGAAACCATCATATGTGAAAGGTATTGCGATATCTAAAACAATGTGTTGGTTACAACATGATAGAGTATATGTCCCCATATTTGATGAGAATTTGTGAAGGTTGGAGACGCTAGTCGTCCTAATCCTCCAAAAGGTTTTGGAAAAGAAACATTATACTCGCAATTCACCTTTATAAGCTATAGCAGCTTGATCATGAAAGTTGTCATGATAATGATGAATAGAAGATGTAAGTAAAATGTTTACTACACTAAAAGATTACTAAAGAATGGAACTTTGAAAGAATGCCAAACATTTGATGAAGGTGATCCACTTCAAAGTGCAAGTCCAAAGGTATTAGTATTTGACTATACACACTTTGTACTATGTGTCATGTGAATGACACCACTATTGATGTTGATAGATTCTTTTAAAAGAAAAGGAATTGTTGAAAGAGAATCTATAAAATATTTGGCAGAAAAGAAAAGATTGGAGATGTCCAACTTAGGTATATAGAAGATACATGTTATGGCTGTATTCCTTGGTTGTTAAATAATGTGGTTCTGCGGTATTGGATACCGAATTGGTTGGTATGAAGTGTCATACAGGACAACACAATTCATGAACTGCAATGGCCTAAGTAACTAGCAAGAGAATATGTGATGATGTTCATCGAAAACAAACAAAGGGTTGTTGTGTTGCTCGTTAACATCAAAGCTTACCTTCAAGATTTGTTTCAATAATTGTTATTTTGATCAGGTATTATGACGACAAAAGGTTGTTCAAATAATTACCGTATTCCATAATAGATGGATGATATACAAGTCTGGTTGGAGAAATAACGACCATAAAACTAATGCTAAAATGTTGCAAGACAAATAATTGAAAGATCACTTGCGAAGTGACATCACCATTTAAATTATATTAGGGATACATGAAGAAACTCCATGTTGATGGATTTTTGGAGTCTTTGATTTTGATCAAATGACGCTTGTGATACTTTCCTGGAGATAATTAAAACTCTGTTCGTAGGCCAAAAGAGGAACGGACGACTAACTGATTGGAATTTGTACATATTGATGTATATAGTCCATTATGTGTAGTCGTGGGAGATGGATTTCAACTTCATATGCTTTCTCCGAAGATTTGAGTGAGTATATGTATATACTTACTCAATAAGGAAGAAGTATGAAACATTTGAAAATGTTCAAAGACTTTCAAGATGAAGTGGAAAATTATTGTAACAAGAAAATAAAAAAGTTTATGATTGGATCACAAAGAAAGATGTTTGAGTTACAAGTTTAGCAAAACACTTAAGATTTGAGGAACCGTTCCATGGATTTGCATTTCCCAAAACACCATAGGAGTATGGAGTGCTCAAGATATGTAATGAAACCTTGTTTGACATGGTAAGATCAAAGGTGTCATTTATAAAACTGCCATTATATTTTAAAAGATTAAAGCTTTAGTGACTACCGCTTTTACACTGAAAAGAGCTCCATCGTGATCCGTTGAAATGACACCATATAAGTCATGGTTTGGGATAAAACCCAAGTTGTCCTTTCTTAAATTTTTGGTATGCTAGGCATAAGTAAAATGTTTACAACCAAAGTCGGATAAGTATGTCTTTGTAGGATATTTCGAATAACCATTGGGTATTCCTCCATAACACCGAAGACAAAAATGTTTGTCACTTAGAATGTCAAGTTTCTTGAGAAGGAATTTTTGGTGAAAAGTTAAGTGGGAGGACAATAGAACTTTGACAAGGTTGTTGAACCTTGGCTAATATGTGCTGAGTTGCGCAGCGTCGGTAAGTGTCCCGGAGGCAGCGACAATGCTCATGGCTCACGTGCCTCAAAGGATGTGGTCACGGGGATCTAAGTTCCTATTGAACCAAGTAGGTTGGGTAAGTAATCAAATGCCAAGATTTGAGAGTTAAATCATTGTTGTTTGACAACGATGAACCGACTACATGCAAATAATCAATAATGGGCCCTGACTTCGTTAAGTGGCTTGAAGCCATAAAATCCGTGATAATTCCATACACGAGAAATCAAACTTTGAATTTGAAAGACCCTCTGGAAAGGTGCAAGACCTTACAGTCGTATATGGATCTATAAAGAAATAGACACGGATGTTTCACATCTATGAAATAGTCGACATGTCGGAAAGAATTTACGACAATGTTCAAGGAATTGACTATGATAAGATTTGATCTTTATAGCGATATTTAGTCTAGACGGATTAATGTAGCAACCACTACATATATTTTGGTATATGGTAGTTGAACAAACAAAATAAGTTCTTCTAATAGAATGGTTACCTAGGACGTGTACATGACACGATCCAAAGGGTTTTGTTAATTCAATGGATGCTAAAAGAGTATGCAAAACTTCAATGGTTGAAGTGAGCATCGCGGAGTTGGAATCTTCACCGTGATGAAACCATTAAAAGGTTTAATTTCATCAGAGACGATGAAGATGTTTGCATTTTTGCAAGAAATTAAGTGGGAGCGCTAAGACATATTTCTAATACATTATGTGAAAGACATATTGTTGATTAGAAATGATGTATCTTTTATTGACAGAGGTTAAGAATTTCATTTCGATGAAAGACTTAGGCATAACCCAAGAATTAGGCATCAATGTCTATATGGATAGATTGAGGCGCTAATATGGTTTTGCCAAATGTACATAAATAAGATGTTGAATGAGTTCAATATGGAAACAACAAGAAAGGTTCTTGACGCACAGAAAGGACTGAATCAAGATTCAAGTGTGTTGACACGAGATTCAAGTGTTTTGACACTTGGTGAAATCACAAGAATATTTTGATCAATCATTCTTTGAGATGTACACATCCAGATATGTCCTATGCTCTAAATGTTATGAGCATATACCAGAATGACTCATAAGATGATCATTGGACAATAAAGGGATATTCCTATGATCTTTGTAAGAACTAAGAATATATTATTTATATAGTGGTGACAAATAGTTCATTGTAAATTGTTGGATTGATACTAGTTTTGTCACAAATTAAGTTTATCCCAATTTAAACTATGGGTGGCACAATGTAATGGAAAGGAAGTTCCATAACGGATTTGGTTGAGTACCAAAGTTAAAACATTGTGATAGATACTACAACAAAAGGCTAAGTATATGACTGCTATTGTAGCAGCAACTGAGGGCATTTGCGTCAAGTAGTTTGTTATCAAACTAGGTGTGGTTCATAGCGGGATAATACTATGAAGATACATTGTAGGACAATTGTATCACCATGATTTAATCCCAAGGAACTAAAGGTCTCACCAAAGGACCAAATTTATACAATGCCATCTCATTGGAGAATGAGTAATGCGTAGAAACGCAAGGACATGCAAATACACACGGACCTGGAAGTGTCAGATCCGAAGATTATGTTTACCACTAGCAATAGTGTCTATACAACACCAGAAAGCCATAGGTGTTGAATGCACAAGTTTTTAACTAGATTATTGACTCTAGTGAAAGTGGGAGACTGTTGGAGATATGCCCAAGAGGCAATAATAAAGTGGTTATTATTATATCTTTATGTTTATGATAAATGTTTACATCCCATGCTATAATTGTATTAACCAGAAACATTAATACTTGTGTGTTTTGTAAACATAAAAGAGTCCCTAGTAAGCCTCTTGTTAAACTAGCTTGTTGATTAATGGATGATCATGGTTTCCTGATCATGGGCATTGGATGTCGTTAATAACAAGATCATATCATTAGGAGAATGATGTGATGGACACACACCCATAGTAAGCGTAGCATAAGATCAAGTCATTAAGTTCGTATTGCTGTAAGCTTTCAAATGCATAGTAACCTAATCCTTCGACCATGAGGTTATGTTAATCACCATCACCGGATGGGTACTTTGATGACATCAAACATCGCTTCGTAACTGGGTGGTTATAAAGGTGTCATTGGGTATTCTGAAAGTATGTGTTGAAGCGCATGGACCAAGATTGGGATTTGTCCATCCATATGACGGATAGATATGCTTTGGGCCCTCTCGATGGAATGTCATCTAGTTAGCTTGCAAGCATGTGACTAGGTCACAAGGGATGACATAACATGGAACGAGTAAAGAGTACTTATCAGTAACGAGGTAGAACTAGGTATGGAGATACCGACGATCAAACCTCGGATAAGTAGAGTATCGCGAGACAAAGGGAATTGGTTTCGTATGTTAAATGGTTCTATCGATCACAAAGTCATCGTTGAGTATGTGGGAGCTATTATGGATCTCCAGATCTCGCTAATGGTTATTGATCGGAGATGTGTCTCCATCATGTCTGCATATTCACGAACCGTAGGGTGACACACTTAAGGTTCGAAGTTGTTTTTAAGTAGATATGGAATATGCGTTGGAGACCAAATGTTGTTCGGAGTCTCGGATTGGATCCGGGACATCACGAGGAGATCCGGAATTGTCCGGAGAATAAGATTCATATATTGGGGATCATTTTCTAAGTTAGGAAATGTTCCGGAGTGTTTGTATGGAGATTCTAGAAGGTTTCGGAATGTTCTGGAAGGTTCTAGAAGATTTCTTGGAGTTTGCTTGAAAACCAAGAAAGGATCAAGGAGTCTTTGTGGGGCAAGACACGGATTCGTGGGGGAGAAGGATTCCTCCCCCCTCCCAATCCGCCGGCCAAGGAGGGAGGGGAGTCCTACTAGGACTCCCCCTCCCATGGCGCCTCCCTCCTTTAAATAGAGGGGAGGGGGCGCCACATCCTAGACCCCTCCAATCCTCAAACCCTAGCCGCCTCTCTCCTCCTCCTTCCCTCTGCTCTGGCTTAGGCGAAGCCCTGCAGAATTCTCTACTCCACCACCACCACCACGCCGTCGTGTTGCTGGGATTCCGTGGAGAAGATCTACTAGCTCCGCTGCTCGCTGGAACGGGGAGAGGAAGGTCTGCATCGACTCCGCACGTGTGACCGACTGCGGAAGCGCTGTCGGAACGCGGCGCCGGAAGGATCGTCCACACGATCTTGAGATCGGCAAGTGATCGACTACATCAACCCCGAGATCTAATCTCGTAATGCTTTCGGATCTATGAGGGTTAGTACAGATCTATCTCGTTGCACATGTCTAATAGATTAGATCTTGGCTTTTATCTAGATTAGATCTGGGGTTTATTCGTTCTTGCGGTAGAATTTTTTTGTTTTCCATGCTACAAACCCTTCACTTGACTCCAAGCTTGGGGGGATCTATGAGAACCTTGTAATCTATCTTACAGTTTTAGCATGTTTACTTTTCTACATGCATGGTTAGGTTTAAATTTCAGAATTTGCATTAGTTGCATCAACTTCGAGTTCCCTTTGTTCAAGAGAAGAATTATATCCGTTGAGTTATGAGACTTTATGATAATTGAAGTTGTGTTTGATTCATGATTATTATATTAGATGATTGAACTAGGTTGAGTGTTATGATACCTGTACAACTGTCATAATTTTAGGCACTTCCACACCTATAGAAGTATTGATTAAGTTATGAGAAGAAGAATTCTAGTAGCATATTATGATTAAGAGTTTTCAAAAGCCATTGAAGTAGTGAGAATGATAAAATAGCTTGCTGAAAAGAAAAAGAGAAAAATGGAGAAAGGAAAAATATAGATATGCAAGTATCAGAAGAGAAAAAGAAAGCAGCTATCAAAAGAATCAAACATATTTTTTTAAAAAAGGGGAAAAAGAAGAAAAGATAAAATGATCATGAATCTTCACTATTAAACTTAGTGCTACATATCTCTAAACTCTGTAATTATATGATATGTTGAATCACTAGTAGCTTCTTATAATTTCATTGATAGTAGAAAAAAGGTGTGGAAGCCTCTAAGTTATGTAATGTGTAAGGGTATCGTAATACCCCCGACGTATCTCTACATCCGATGTTGTACTCCTGTTTCAATCACTGCCTCATTTATTGTAACGTCTTGTGTCTCATGAACATGATGATCTTATCCATATGCCACCATCTTGCTCGAGGACGAGCAAGAGCCTAGCTTGGGGGAGTTGATGCGTCCAAAATTTAAGCATATTTACCTTTTGTTTTTCAATAAATAGAGTAGGGATTTTTGTATTTCACTGCGTCTTTGTGCGCTATTTCATTCTTATTTCAACAGGATCTGAAATCTTGGAGTCATATATGAACATATCAATTAGAGCTATCATATTGTGTAATTTTATGAAATTTCTAAGTGATAAAAGTCATTTTATGGATTTACCTTCGCACCGGGAAGAATACCAATCAAGGAGGAGGCATCAGTATGGTTAACGGCCATTGGTACGGGCGGAGCCCGCCCATACCATCCGCCCATACCAGGCGTCATCGCGACCACCTCATCAAATAGTTTCACCTGGCGAGGACGAGAGGGAGATCTGACATTCACATCCACCATAAACCACAAAACACCAGGTCCGAGAGGGATCTCAAGGAGGAACTTGGTTGGGTAAAATCTTGGCTGCTTCACGGATCATTGGAGGACAACACATCATCCCCTTCATCATCAATCGCTGCATCTTTATCACCACCATCACTCCCATCCTTTCATCTATTAGATCTCTTTGTAACTCCAGATCCAATAGTGGTTTGCATTATATCTATCATCGTACTTTTATCCATCCATTTGATTATGATGATGTTGTTGATTGTTTCCATGAGTGAGTAGTTCCATTGTTCTTGGGGACATCGAGAAACCCTAGCACCACTATGAACTTGTAATAAAGTTGATATATTCTTGTGTACATATGACTTGCTTGTCTATGATATGATTATGACTTGTGTTTGATTTCTCTCTTTAGATGATATGTGAAGTCGACCACATATCATTTTCCTCCGGGACTAAAGGGAGGAAGAAACCCTTTGGATGTTTTGGAAGCGTACCCAGCATGCCCCATGACAGATTGGCATTGGCTCGTAACCTACACGGTCAAAGGGGGATTAAAGAGGGACTCCCTAAGCTAATTGTGAATCCATGGGGAAACCCTTAATTGCGGTGGCCTATATGAGTGATTGCTCTCAGACATCGAAGTGGTTATTTACAGGTGACCTCACACTTGGCTCAACAAAGTGGCTTCCTATGAGCCTTGTCGTGAACATCTTATTATGGGGCTCTTTGCACACATATCATGACATAAGAAGTATGTTATCTTGATTACATATAAAACTAGTACTATGCTAGTGGTGTATCCTACATCCCCGAGAACATTTTAGCCCTATTGAGTTCAACCACGCTTTCATACAATCTTGTTACTTCTTTCCTTTTTACTTGTTTTAATTACTTTTCTGTAAACAACCATAAACCATTCGAACACCCTTTACTTGAGATCAAAGACAACTTACAAGTATTCTTTGAATAGATAGTAACGAGGGGCATAAAGACCTTTACCAATAGCTCTCTGTGGGTTTGATATCTTTACTTTGAAACTAGCTACAAATTGTCTGTGCACTTGTAGTCATCACAGGGCATATATTGGGCATGTTTTAGGTCTCTTTGTCTTTGAAACTAATCAAAGATCGTCCGATTTTGAAAAACAAAGTTTGCGTGTTCTTGTCACATCTGATAGGACAATGCGCTGACTCTCCTCCCAGCACTTGATGGAAGAACCATAATTTAGGAGTGCGCCAGAGGAGAAGGGAACGAGCGTGTTGTTCTTGATGGGAATCCAAGGGAGGTGGGAACTAGTGGTTGTGTCCATGTATAGGTAAAAAATTAATGTAATAATATTTAAATAGTTGTAATTTGGTCAACATGACCCCATCACAGACACGTTACACATGCAAGATATAAATAAAGACGACACAACTAGTCTGTGACTGCTTCTTTTTTCAAGAAACGATGTTACTGTGTCTGCTTCTTTTTTCTCCTCTCATTAGTCTGCAAGCCCGCACTGCATTAAACAACAATTGATGAGGATGCAAACAAAATTGATCAAAATGGCAAATAAAACAATTTTTAACCTTACCTTTCATCTGGAGAATCGTACATAGAAGAAATTGGCAGGCATTTAGTATTTCTCCTATAGTTAGCCGAAAGATCCTAAAGAACATCCTCAATCACCCCTGCAACTTCTTCATATTCTAATACACCTTCACTATTTTGATCTTCCTTCTCGTTCTGCTTACCCTTTTGTTTCTTTTCACCCCTATCCTCACCGTCACCTCAAATTCTTCATCAATTTGCTTCTTATCGACGTTTTCCTCCAAATGCTCATCACCATTATCCTCCACCTGCTGCACTTCCTCAAGTTCTTCGTCTTCTCGCTGCTCTTCCTCCAGTTCTGGCTGAGAAGCCTCATTTTATGCCTTTGTGGTGTGAACAGGGCAAAGATCATGTGGAACTGGGTTTTTGCACCACCTCTTGATATGGCCCAATCCTCCACACTGTTTCTATTTCCTTTTCCTTGCTCCTAGCCTTGAACCTTTATCAGTGGAGGCTTTGATCCTTAGCTTTCTAGGCCTCCTAAGAGGGTGGTTCAAGTAGAACCCTAGATCTACTATCTCCCAATCATTTTCATCAGCCATAGGTGGTATGTTTTTTGCATAATTTGCAGCAAACTTCTCCATGGAGAAATAGTTATGAACATAGTTCTCTATTTTAGCTCTGCTACCTCTCAGCTTTAAGATGAAGTATAATGCATGGTCACATGGCAGGCTAGTAATCTGCCACTTCCTGCATGAACAAGTCTTGTTACAAATGTCTATAGTATACCTCTGTTTAGTTCCATGCTTGCATTCTGCATAAACCACAGCCAATAAACTGGAACTTTTGACCGTCCTCATCTTTATCATTCTCATTGCACTAGTTCTTGCATTCAGTAAGATAACCACCTTTGGAACTATTTTATGGCCTAAGAATTTTCTTGCACAAATTATTTGCCTTAAATATATCTTCACCATTATGCACTGTCTTATGCATCCAACAAAATAACAATTGCAAGTGTCTTTATGCTCGAAATCTTAGCATTGAAACTCTCCTCCAAATTATTGCAAACATAATCCACCTTGCTTAACTCACCAAACTTGCTCCTGGCCCATAGCTTGGTGCAATGTTCTTCTAGGTATTCTTTCACCTTTGGAACTATATACATGTTCTGCATGTAAGTAGCATGCATGCTTGGGGTGTATGTGTATGCTGATCACCACAAGTTCTCTTCAAAGATCTTTCCTTTGAACTTCTTCGTGTAGTTAGTAGCAAGGTGCCGCATGAATTCCCTATGCTCAACCCTAGGAAACACAACATCAACAGCATTCTCAAGCCCCTTGGATGCACCAGTGTCTATCACCAAGCCTTCAGGGTGACCAATTACTGCTTGTAGTCTATGCATGAACCATCTACAACTTTCATTTGATTCCCCCTCGAGAATAGCATAAGCTACAGGAAGAAGCCAATTATGCGTGTCCATAGCACAAGCAGAATCAAGCTGTCCCCTGAACTTCCATGTTAAATAAGTTGCGTCTTTTTCCAAGTATGGCCTGCATCTGTCCAGGAACCCCTTCTAGCATGCCTTCAGGCGGATGAAACATCTACAGAAGCATTTATTATCTTCTTGCTTATACCTGACCCCCCTTGAGACCTTTTCTCTTCCTTTCACAACCTCGTAATCAATGTCAACAACACTACTAGGTGAGGTTTTCTCTACCTCAGCTTTGAAACTATACAACATGTGAAAACTATCATTCCACTTGCCTTGAATAAAGTCTAGAGCCATCTTCTTCCCATCAAAGACTCTGTGGTAAGGAATCACAATGTTAAACTTTTTGCTAATCTTTGTTCTGAGTTCAGCAGGTCCATGTTATGATCCTGCCTCACCCAGTTAAGTACAGTAGCAGCAATCCACTTGGTTGTTGCCAGTCTAATTTTATCACTTAACGAAGTATTAGGGCAGTTGTGTTTCTTCGTTTTTATGTTGATATGCATTTGATAAGAATCCAAATAAACTAGAGGACATATCAATAGAATAAATATGAGAAAGACCAAAGTAAATGTAGCTATTGCAACCTGAAATGGGTGTCCACCCCAAATTGGAGATGCATGCAATCTCCCTTTACACACATTACTTTCCCTACAATGCACCCTAAATCTCTTTTGGTCGCTCTTTTCAATGATAAATTCGAATCCAAGTCTTATTGCATAGGTAGCAACTACATATTTGCAGTCCTCCGTAGTCTCAAACATAGTCCCCTCATCAATTGTAGGATTGTCCATGTCAAATTGTATCATTGGCATGTCCTCTTCTTCATCATCGTATTTGCATCCCATTTCTGTATCTTCACATTCCTCTTCCTCATCAGTCCCATAGTAAGGATCAAAGTTAAATAACCCAAATATTCCCTACTATCCATCCTATCAGGGTCAGCAGCCACGTCTAGATATGCTTTCTGATCATCATCAACATCTTCGAGCACAAAATCATCCGCACTGCCACCCATTTCAATATCTTCATGCTCGCGTGAAAAAGCATCATGCTCAAGAACAAATTGGGTAGACGTCCTGTGGTTACCAACATATCCTCGCCATCACCATGGGACTAAAAACGCTAATTGTAGAATGCAGAGAACGAATTATAGTTCTTACCATTCAAGGAGGATGTTCGCCGGGCTCTAGACCTCCAAAGCTTTGCACCCTACTTCTCTTCCCCCATTTCGTTCTCCTCTGTGCTCTCCAGACTTGAAGGTGATTCCGTGCTCGCCAGCCGCGTAGGACCCATTTGCTTGTTCTCCGGCCGAGAAGGATCCATCTCGGAGCGGAATACGGATCTCACCATCGTCGTTGGCCGCCTCACCCAATGCCTGATTCTTGGTTTTCATTTCCAGACAGGCCTGGCGGTGGACGGAGGCAAGGAGACAGGGCAAGGATAAATAGCAGCCAGGGGATGGCAGGAAGGATAGGGCGGGAGGATGATGTCCCAAGGGGAGGATGATATTGGTGCACGACGGAACAGAGTGGCGGCGGGAGGACCAGAGGAGCAGGGCAGAGCTGGGAGCGACAAAATATAGAATATTGCACAATAAAGGGGGCACTAGTCCTCAAACCTAGGATGCGCGCCATCAACGATGGTGGTGGCTGGCCCGCCAGTCAGAAAACATGCCACTTCTTCTTCACATGTTTCTGATGGTGTTGCTACAATTCAATGGTTCATAATGGCATAGGAATAATATCGTAGAAATATAAGGCCACGACATTAAATATATTTAAAACAGAACAAGGTTTAATTGGTCTCCTATCTGTGCTGGTACATTGCCCGATCCAGTAGGTAGCCACGACCGAGTGTTAGTGCAACGAGTGTTGAATTATTACCTTCTCAGAAAATAGGAGAGGATTATTTCACGCGTGCCCGGACTCTACACCTACTATCACTCCTCTTCTCTGACTAACCCCACTTCCCCTTGCGCAGCTCCACCCCGACACACCACCTAGGGTAATATAGCCCCGCCTAAGTAGCCGCCGCCACCGCCCAAACTAGGGTATTTGGCCCCTCTAAGGTAGTCCATGAAGTTCTACTTCAAGGCCGGTCTCGCATTGCCATCCTAGGAGGATGATTTCACTAAATGTTCTACATCGGCAGCGACTACGACGGCAGCGGTGACGGCGAGTAGGGATAATCGAGCGCTATGGAGAAAGCGCACTGCGGCATTATGGCGTGCTCTACGCAGGAGAAACAAGGTACATATCAATGCGTTCATGGGAGCATGTCGTCGAGGGTACAAACCCTCGAACAAGGCAATGCCTAGGTCTAGCAACTCTCGCCTCCATGCTTTGGTGCGAGCGACCTTACTATAGTGGGGGAGGCTCGGAACATGCCATCTGCGGCAAAGACGATCCATCCAACGCACCGTGGGAGGCCAGACCGCGCCGGCGAGCACCCATCTACACTCGGCCTGTTGGATTATTTGACAGCTGGAGCTGACCGTGGGCTACAACTCAGCGTCAAAATTTAGGTTCCGATTCACAAGGACCTATGATCTCTGCCATGAAATGCTGGAATTCATGTTCAAAGAAATCCTTGCAGCTGCACGGATATTCATACTGAATCGGGCCTGGTTCAAGTAGAGTAGACGTTCATGAACGATGTAGATCTGTTGAAGGTTGGCGGAAAGGAAAAAAATCACTTCGGGTTGAATGCTCGCTGAACTTATGTCCTCTCAAGGCAGTTGGCCAACCAACTTTCCTGGTGGAGATCTGAAGTTTCTTCAGTGAAGAATAGTTAAGTTCAGACCGAAGAATGGCTTTTGCAGATGGAATGATGGCGCAATGTTCATAAACTAGTAGAAAGTTTAGCCCACTTTTGTGCAGCTATCACACCCTTTTGTATCGAATTACTGCTGATGTAAACAAATAATATCAAGTATCAATTTATTCAATTACTACTCGTGGTTAAATCAAGTTAACTGCCATATTTATCCCAGACAGAGGAAATTCCGGCAACATTCGTTCCATACAAAACCAAGAACCATTTCAAACAAACCTCGATAAATATTATAGTTAAGCAATTCAGACACAACAGTTTGCATTTTCACTAGAACTAGATCAATCTGAAGACACTGTCTCGCAGGCATGATCGGGTTGAACATGACCCTCCCAAGTGAGTCCTAGTGGCACAGTCCTAGTTACAGGGTTTGAGCTAAGGATACAATCCTATAAAACACCATTTTTCTTTTGTCTAGTGTTGTCTGCAAAATGGTCTTGTAGTTCACCTTGTTACAAAACAGTAGATAATATTATAAGGATCATCAGGAAATCTTCGTTTGAAAAATGAATGGCATGGTGTCTTCTGGATCGCTCATCACTTGGCAAAATAATCTAGCTACCTTGTACTTCAACAGGAGATGAACTACATTTTCCCAGCAACCATGAAATTTACATTGATCATTGCCAGTCCACACTCTTTTTAGGAGGTTGTCCTTGGTTGTTCACAGAAAATATAAAGCATGGCGTTCACTACAGATGCATTAGACACACATACATCAAATTCATTAGTCAGACATACTACAACAATTCAAAAAATTACATATTTTTCATCCAGGCTAACTACCTTATCCGCTCTCCATTCTACAAATTCATTAGCCACACATACTATGACAATTCACTAGAGCTCTGTCTTCACTCGAGGGAAATCAGAACCACCAGCTTGTCCATGCCCAGTTCCCCCACCAAAACTATGTGCGCCGTCGTGAAACGGTGGTGGTCCCATGCCATCGATCCTTCTAGGCCAACACTACATGCAATGAGGACGCTGTCTAGCTACCTCGTCGGGGTCCTGAATGCCATGTACCGATTCTAGAACCTCCTCCAGGTGGATGATGACCAAGTGCTTCCAGCTAAGCTGTCGTCTTCCCCTTCTTGGAATCTCCACCTCATACATCTTAGGAATGGTGTCTGGATCTTTCAGCCACGCATTTATCTCAATGATCCATCTATCGCTCTGTGGCACAATCTCCACCAGCTCGCCGTCAAGGCTACTAACGTCCTACTTGAGGGCCTCCGACTCCTAAGCATCCAATGGGAGGCTGTCAAAGCCAAGTTTGGAGAAGAAACGAACCTGTCCCAAGCGATCGTCCCACCCACAAGCGCGATGCCAAAGCATGAAGCTCATTTTATCCTTGTAGCTCTTGAAAGAATAGGAAGAACGCAGAATGCGCTCAGTGTTTGAGATGTGCTTGAACCGGACGAAAAAATAGAATGGCGGCGCGCATACCTCAATAGTGACCACATTTCGTCTGATCCCAAAACAATACATGAAAGCCGGTAACAAGTCTATCGACGATATGGCGGGACAAATGCCCAGCACGGTGGCCATGAGAGCATGGTCATCGACCTGCTGTGCCAGAGCTACCATGCATGGGGTATGCGACAGCATACAACCTCCCGAGGCCGTTTGCTGGTCAGGATCGCCTGGCGAGACGTGCTCCACCGTGCAAGATGGACTAGACAGAGGCGAGAGACTAGGCCGAGGATGCGAAGCTCCGATATGGCGGACGATGCGATGGATACAGCTGCGAGATTTGATTAGGGGTATGGGAGGTTGAGTGGACATGGAAGGAATGCAAGGAGAGCAAGTGCAAGCTTCGATCTGAGACGAGCAGCCGGAGTTGAGCAAAGGTTATGGGGAGGGAAACATGGGAGAACAGAAGATTAGAGAAGTAGATCTGGTCCATGAAGGGGTAAACTAGTCCATGACCGCCAAGGATAAAGGGGAATAATGACAGGGTGGGACAATAAGAGTTGACCTAATGGCGGTATTCGAGTTCAACCTTTTTTCGTCTGGTTCAAATGACCCCTATTTGGCCCCTCTAGGCAATTGGTGAAGCTACTACAACCCCTACACGAGATTACAAGCTACTCGGGCCCTGCGATGCACTTGCACATCAACTTTCGGGCCGCAAACGAACAAGCCTAGTTTTTAGGGAACAATACATGGAGTGTACTTAGGCATAGTAATCTTGCCCCGAGAAGCTATGTGGATACTGTGTGGGCAGATGATATTATCTTTGTTGTATCGGAAGATGGCTCTGTTTTTAGATGGCAACCCTTCGAATACGGTGAGTTTAGTATCAAACTGTAGTTACTACTCGCTTTTTTACTTGCTTGTGTTAGTGTGTTTAGCGCAGCATGAGCTAATTACTACAATACATATTTGTTGTCTGTTGTGTGGATTGGACAGGTGTTGATGCAGATCATATGAAGGTGTATGCCCCAATAATAGATAAGGATGAGAACCACTACAAGAAAAGTTGGCTTTTACAAAGGACGATTTTCATGGTTGAAGGCCCGTTTTTCGTGGCCAAAAAGTCTTCTACGGCGGATGGACTTTGTGGTAAAAGCCCCGTCACAAATAAATTAACCACGTTATTTTACCGTGGCGGATCGCACCCTTCACCCATGAAAACTTGTTCCGTCATAGATCTGTTCGCCAGCCATGTTGGCTGCTAACATCATGCAAACTGCCACGTGGCAGCCACCGTTAGCGGCCGATTACCATCATTAACGGTCATAGAAACCATGGCAAAAGCTAGGACTAGACAAGGCCTACTAAACACTAACTAGGCCGGCCCATCATGAGAGCCCAATAAGAAGATGACCCATTACTGTTTTGTCCTGCACTATTAGAAATGGGCAAAAAATGCAGCCAGCAGTGGCCCACGAACTTTTAGGCCCAATTCTATTTCGTCCTATAGAAGGCCCATGTTGGTCCAACACTATGCGGCCCATCAGCAGCCTGCGCCAAGTCGCTCCTATACACTTAAGGCTTGTGGTCAGCCCATCACTGTTATCGCAGCCCATCGTGGGCCGCCTAATAACGACACTTCTCTAAGATGGTTCGTTACTATTCTGGCATGTTACTGTTCTGGCCTTTTACTATTCCAGCCTTTAGCTGTTCAGGCCCACAAGCGGCCATTTACTGTTCTAGCGTGGTAAATTTGTCAGCATGTCACTGCCCTCGTCTGGAAATTTCTTGGCCCGTTCCTGTTCTGGCCTTTTACTGTTGCGGCCCTTTACTGTTGAGGCATGCTACTATTTTGGCCTGTTATTGTTCTGCGATTTTAAAGTTTCTTGCCTGTTACTATAATGGATTGTTTCTGTTCTGTCCTGCTACTATTACAGCCTGTTACTGTTACGGTATGTTACTGTTATGACCTGTTACCACATGCCGGTCAGCCCGTTACGTTTACGGCCTTTTACAGTTTCAGCCTTTCTGAAACCCATGCCAATATCATAAAACATGTATAATAATCCAGCATTTACTATTCATCATCGGCCGAATACACAACGGGCCAATAACAAAGCACAATACTGTTCCCTAATCAACCTGCCTGACGTAGTTACTGTAGTGACTACCATCATGTGTGGATGGCATAAACTAAATGCCTACATGTCCTACGCGAGTTATCTAGATATTATATCAGCTGCAAACTTCTTAGAATTATTACATATTATCAACTCAAGGGAAATAAAAATCGGCATTTCCGTTGACAATCAAGTTGATAGCAGAGTCCTCAATTTGCTTTCTCAATCGATAAACTGCATCTTCCTTTGAGTGTGACAGCTACATTGGAGGAGAGATGATCTTGCAGCCCCCTCTTTGGCGGCGATAGCAATAATTGCAGTCGAAATAAGTAATAACAAATTAGTACATTAAACAAGACAAACTACTCATTTGATTGATATGATAGGAGCTATGAACTGGAGTTTACAACTAGTTTGCACCCTGCTTCCTCGTCCCCCATTTTGTTCTCCTCTATGCTCTCCAGACTTGAAGGTGATTCCGTGCTCGCCAGCCGCGTAGGACCCATCTCCTTGTTCTTCGGCCGAGAAGGATCCATCTCCAAGTGGAATCTGGATCTCACCACCGTCGTTGGGCGCCTCACCCAATGCCCGACTCTTGGTTTTCATTTCTAGATAGGCCTGGCAGTGGACGGAGGCAAGGAGACAAGGAAAGGATACATAGCAGTGAGGGGAGGGAAGGAAGGGTAGGGCGGGAGGATGATGGCCCAAGGGGAGTATGATATTGGTGCACGACGGAACAAAGTGGCGGCAGGAGGACCAGAGGAGCAGAGCGGAGCTAGGAGCGACAAAATATGGAATATTGCACAATAAAGGGGGCACTAGTCCTCAAACCTGGGATGCGCTCCATCGACGGTGGTGGTGGCTGGCCCACCAGTCAGAAAACATGCCACTTCTTCTTCCCATGTTTTTGATGGTCTTGCTACAATTCAACGGTTCGTAATGGCATAGGAATAATATCGTAGAAACATAAGGCCACGATCATAAATATATTTAAAATGAACAAGGTTTGTTTGGGCTAATTTTTTTAAATAATACGTTTTTTTAAATCATTTTCACGAATATTACGCAAAAAAAGGAATTTTCGGATCTAATGCACTGTCGTTTTTTCATAAAACGACTCGGGCTCGTCTTTTTTGAGGACACGACACAGCCTCGCCGTCTTTTTAGGCACCGAAAGCAGCGCCTGGGACCCACCCTGTCGGCCTGCAGCGCGACAGACGCTCCAGCCATTGTCTGGAAAGACGACCCGCGCGCGTCGTTTTACGACAGGACGACGGAACGACGCGTCGTTTAAGAGCGCAACAACGAGCGCGCGTCGTTTTAGGGCAGAACGACGGAACGACGCGTCGTTTTAGGGCACAACGACGAGCGCGCGTCGTTTTAGGGCAGAACGACGGAACGACGCGTCGTGTAACGGTCGAACGACCGCGTATTTTAATACGCGCGCGTCGCGCCCAGCCCCGCGCCGCCTCCTTCCTCTCCCCCTGCTGCCTCTGCTAGCTCGCACGCCGCGTCGCGCCCAGCCCCTGCTAGCTCGCAGCTCGCACGCCTCCTTTTTCCCCGGCCAGCCCCTGCTAGCTCTTCTCCCCTGCTGCTTCTTCTCCCATGGAGCTGCTCCCATTTGCTGCCACACTTTGCTCCGTTTTACACTAAATTTGCTGCTGAAGTTAGTAGATTCCCGATCTACTTGTGGGATAGTCTGGTGTAGCGATTTGAGGCGTTTTCGTGGAGGATTTTCTTGGAGTTCTTGAGGTGCAATGGCTATGGTGGAGTCTGGGACGGGGTCTTGAGGCAGCTGCACGGTGGAGTCTTGGGCTGGGGCTTGAGGCAGCTACACGGTTGAGTGGAGGCAGCTGCACGGCAGGATTTCACACGCTTCAAGGGTAAACTCTAATTTCTTGCTAACTACAGTCATCTGTGTTTGTTTATCTTCTCAGTAGTTCTGGATGTTGTATGTTAGCGCTCCGCGATGAACTGCTAGATTATAAGTATATTTGTGGGCTATGCTAGATTATTCGGCTATATGATTATAATTATATTTGCGGGCTATGCAAGATTATTCGGCTATAGGAATATTAGTATATTTTTTTGCTAAAATCTGCCACTGTACGGTCATTTGCTAAATTGTGGTATTTTTTAGGCCTGAAGTTATGTCCAGTAATGTAGTGTTTAGGTTCTACTATGGTGACGGTGTCGTCAAAACAAACCAGTATGGAGTTGATTTGAGCGATTTCAATTGTATTGATGAAGTGCTTCAGGATCCTGAAACCATCCCTATTATTGAGTTGAAAGATTGGTTATGTGCTCGTTTAGGGCTTCCTCCCACCCATACTGTCGGTGTGCATGTATTATGGACAAAGTCAAGGATTAAACCTGATTTTTATTTGAGACCGATAGAAGAGCAAGCTAAATGGGTCAAATGGGTGAAAGCCTGTCTGCATTGGATAGTTAACCCCAGTGTCTTAGGGCTTCCTATGGCGAAAGAGCCTGTTTATGATCAGGGCCAGAGTAGTCAGACACACCATGTTGGTGGTGATTATTATCATGAGCAGAGCAGTCAAGCCAAAGACGGAGGTGGTGGTGGCTACTATAATGACCAGAGCAGTCAAGGCCAAGATGGCGGTGGTTATTATGAACCTGGGCAGAGTAGTTATGCACACACCGATGGAGGTAGTTATGAACCTGGTCAGAGTAGTTTTGCACACACTGGACATGAATCAGCTGAAGGTAGTCAAGGGACAGGAGAAGATATTTTCAGTGGTGAGGTCGATGAGGACGAGATACACGACGGTTGGTTGCAAGATCAGATGGAAGCCGAAGATTCAGAAGGGTACAGTGATAGCTCTTATGATTCCGCTGAGTCTGATCAGGAGGACCAACCTATTCCGGCATCATGGAATCAAGACCACACAGCAGCATTGAATGTGAACGATGGGCACGATTCCTCGTGGCACTATCACGCCAACAACATCTCCATTGGTGCATTATATCCTAGCAAGAGACATCTACAGGAAGCAATCGTTGAGTGGGCATTGTCCACGCAGCGTGTTTTCAAAACAAAGGTGTCATCCCAACAATATTCGACTTTCGTTTGCGAGGTAGCTGGGTGTCCTGCTAGGGTCCATGCCCATGTTCCTCGATATGACACCAACTGGAAGGTTAGCGATGTTGTGCAGCACACATGTCCACTTGGCAATGTCCTGCAAGACCATCGTAATCTCACATCAACCCTCCTGGCTAGACTGTTATACACTGAGCTAGTGGAGACCAAAGCCATGGTGGTGAAAGCTATCATCCACAAAGTTGCTGTCAGATTTCGCTACAATATATCTTACGGAAAGGCTTGGAGGACTAAGCAGAGGGAACTGGAGACAAGATTTGGTTCGTTTCGAGATGGATACGACTGTGTTGTTCGGATGCTGCAGACACTGCAGGCTAGGAATCCAGGCACATACCTCGACATCCAACACTTAACATTGCCTCAAGAACCCAATTTGAGAGTGCTGCATCGATTGTTCTTCTCATTTGCTATATGCATAGAAGCTTTCACTCACTGTCGACCAGTCATTTGTGTAGATGGAACATTTCTCACTGGCAAGTACAGGGGCCAGATCTTGACTACTATAGGTCAAGACGGGAACAATCAAGTTGTTCCACTTGCATTTGCTTTCGTGGAGAGCGAGAACACCGAGAGTTGGGTATGGTTTTTCAGGCAGCTGAAGATAGCAGTTGTGAGGGATGTACCGAATGTATGCGTCCTACATGACAGGCATCCGGGTATACTCAACGCGATAAGGAAGCTGACTCAGCCTGCTCCAGATGAACCAACTCCATGGCTAGACATGCAGAGTCGTTGGTGCATGCGGCATCTAGGGGCAAACTTTTTCTCACAGTTCAGGAACAAGGCCTTATGAACCTATTCAAGAAGCTTTGCAAGCAGAACCAGGAGTGGAAGTATATCAAGTGTCGGGCCTATCTAGATGAATTCACAAAAAAATATGTTAGGCAGAGGAGAGCAGCTAGAGCAGCAGCTGTGGCGGCTCATGCGGCCGCGGTAGCTGCACAGACAGTAGCTGGAGCAGCACCACCCGAGGAAGAACCAATTGCTCTTTGCGATTTGCCGGGATTTGACCAACCCGGTACTAGGAGGAGGCCTGGCAGACGGATTAAGAATTTTCAGGAATGGATAGAGCACGAGCCTGTGGAGAGGTGGTCTCTGTTGCACGACACTCATGGTGCTAGGTTTGGCGTCATGACTACAAATCTTGCTGAAACTTACAACTTCGTCTTGAGAGGAAGCAGGGCTCTGCCATTAACAGCTATTGTGGAGTGTGTTTTCACCGGAACATTGAAGTACTTCAGAGACAGACTCCAGCTTGCTTGTTCAAAGATAATGGATTACATGAATGCCAAAATGGAAAAGGCTCGGTCTATGCAAGTCGTCGCCATCGGTAATCAAGAACGAAGATTTGAGGTTCGCCTCCCTTCCAACAGGATCGGATCCGGAGAAGAGGTAAAGACACAAGAGGTGAGGATAGGCAATGAGGCTTGGCCGACGTGTGAGTGTACCTGCAACAAACCCAAGCTGCTACATCTGCCTTGCTCTCATGTACTTGCTGCGTGCGGGCGGTTAGGTATGGATGCGAGATCGTTTGTGTCTCCTTATTTTCTTAAGGAGTCGGTGATCAATACATGGACTGGCGAGATGATGGGATATAGAGCATGGGGCAATTTTAACAAAGTAAACCCCGGTGAAAGGATTTACATTCCAGATCCTGAACTAATGCGGACAGGCAGAGGAAGGCGACAATGTGTTCGGATCCGTAATGATATGGATGAATCTGAAGCCGAAGGCCCTACTAGACAATGTTTTCTATGTAATCATTTTGGTCATAGAGACACCAATTGCCATATCTTCGGGACTGGAGGAGCGGCTCCTCGTGGACGTGGCAGACGTGCCAGGCGAGGAACAAGAGGCAGAGGAAGAAACTAGTTTTAAATTTGTAATTCGTATGGAACCATGTTTTAAATTTGTAATTCGTATGGAACTATGTTGTAAATTCGTAATTCGTATGGAACTATGTTTTGAATTTGTAATTCGTATGGAACCATGTTTTAAATTGTAATTCGTATGGAACTATGTTGTAAATTTGTAATTCGTATGGAACTATGTTGTGAATTTGTAATTCGTATGGAACCATGTTTTAAATTTGTAATTCGTATGGAACTATGTTGTAAATTTGTAATTCGTATGGAACTATGTGTTAAATTTGTAATTCTTATGGAACCATGTTTTTAATTTGTAATTCTTATGGAACCATATTCTAAATTATGCAGATGCCGGGATCTTTGCTTAATGCTGATATTGATAGAAAGCACCGGTCAACTTTATTGGATGCGGAACCATGGAGCTTAAAGCACCTTATCACTCGCACTCCCATGTCTAACTGGATGATACACCCTTATTGGCTGCAGAGGTATGAGACATTTATTCCTAATTCGTATGGAACTATGTTATAAATATTTGAGGGCCATAATAAACAAATTGTAATTCTATCTCGGTATGCAGGTTGAAGTGGGCCGGGCTACTACCATTTGTGCGTCTGGTTGAGGCCACTCATACGCAGGAGATAGAAGGACGACACCATGGATTCCAGACCATGCGCATGGCCTACAACGGGTCGTTGCTCACCTGCTTAGTGGATCGATGGAGGCCCGAGACTCACACTTTCCACTTTCGATGGGGGGAGATGGCTCCTACACTACAGGATGTCTCGTACTTGCTGGGCCTGCCGTTGGCTGGAGTGCCAATAGGCCCGGTGGATGCACCGGAGAATTGGGCCCAAGAAATGGCCCAACGATTCTATGGCATTCGTGAAGGAGCTCCGGAGTTCACGTATGAAAATCATGGGCCCAAATTTGATTGGTTGCAGAACTATCAGGTTCGTTTGTTACTAAGTATCTTCGTATTTGATCCAACTATTTTTGTATCACACGATGCTAAAACTTGTCCGCTTAACCAATGCAGCTACAGAGGTTCGGGTACCCAGATGTTCTGATGACTGCGCCACAAATTACGCGCAGCCTTGAGGCATACTTATTGTGGCTACTTGGGAAGGTGATGTTCATCAAGAACCACGTCTCAACCATCAGTGCACGCTACATCCGCTATGCTAGAGAGATCGCGGAGGCGACATGCCAGAATGACATCACCCAATGGAGTTGGGGGTCTGCTGTCTTAGCAGCAAAGTACCGAGGTATGTGCATGGGCTGTACGCTAACCAAGGAAAAATCTGCCTTGCTAGGATGCCCATTGTTGCTGCAGCTGTCGTCATGGGAGAGGTTCCCTATTGGCCGCCCGGAGGTAGCAAAAAATTAGGCGGTAATCGTCCAGGGAGAGCGCCCCGTTGTCTATGAGTCTGATATGCTGTTTGACCACGAGAGAATTGACATGCCTACATTCGGTACACATTGGACACGACGCAAGGTAATTTAAAAGGTTCTGTTAATTGCATGGTCCATATTGCACTACGAAGGAAACTAACAACTATTTAATCGAACCGTGTCGTTTCGCGAGAGAACAAGTAACCCGCTGCTACCCGGCATTCAGCGAGCAGTTCGACACGTTGAAGGAGGAATCGGTGATTTGGGAGCCGTACACCACAGCTGAAGCATTCGCAAAATATCCCGGCGGGTTATCTATTATTTGTCGTAGAGATGAGGACTACTGGCTCACTAAATCGAAGATCATGTTCGATTGTCAGGTGGAGGAGATGTCTCAACAGAGGGTCATGAGGCAATTCGGTCTTCGCCAGATGGTAGATCCTCCATCTCCGGAGGCGCCCCTTTCTTCGGACGTGCATATGTAAGTTAATATATTATGTAACTATAATTTTACACTGACTGTGTACTTACAAAATCTAACTGCAGGTACTCTCGGAAGGGTACTAAAAGAAGTGCAAATCAGTGGCTTCAACGAGTTAATACTTATATCAATGGTTGGCAGAATGCAACAGCTGACGTGTGGACCGCTCCTGCGTTTGATATGGAGCTATTCCATGCATACTTACAGAGGTACATGAGCATGACACGGTTGCGTCCCGTCCACCACGCACATGATGATGAAAGATACCCTAGCCAGTCGACTATGGAGCCCAGACAATCAGCGGTAAATACACTTTTCTTCGTCACTTTTCCTGGTAGCCTATATAATATGTACTTATCCACTATACAAATGCAGGCCGATATGACATGGGAGCTACAGAATGAAGTGAATCAGTGGGGACATTCGCTCTCGTCCGCTCCTTTACTACTACCACATCAAGGAGTTCAGTCCTTCGTAAGGTGTGTCCACGAAAGACTATAGAGTATCTATGCGACCATCACGTGCACGAACGTTTCAGACGTCGTTCAACACCGAGCAGCACAGCGTCCACCGCGTCACTCCGCGGTGGAGGGCCAGCCGCGTCGCTCCACGCAGGCTCGCCCGCCACGTCACTCCACGCAGGAGCGCACCCCGCGTGCGGACCAGACACTGCTAAGAGGCTCACAGCAGGAGACACCCACTACACCTACCCGCCACGGGCCTCGTCCACGGATCTCACAGCAGGAGACACCGAGAGCACCACCCCCAGACCAGGCTGGAGGCTCAGCGTGGCAGCAGCAGCGGGAGACACCGAGAGCACCACCCCCAGACCAGGCTGGAGGCTCAGCGTGGCAGCAGCAACGGGAGACACCGAGAGCACCACCCCCAGACCAGGCTGGAGGATCGGCATGGCAGCATCAGTCATAGTTTGATTTCGACCAGTGGTAGCAGTAGCCGCATCTTACTTTCGACCAGTGGCAGCAGCAGCAGCCGCAAGTCCCATTCATGGGCTATCGTCCTCAGGGTACGCATCTTCCTATCTATTTTGGTTACATGTAGTGTATAATCGTTGAGTACTTAATATTTTTACATGGCAGGAGGATATGGAGACCCAAGCATGTCCTCAATGGGTTCGTGGGCGACTAATGAGGAGGATCAGCAGACTCATCAGGACCAGGTAGACTGGTTTGGAATGTATCAGACGCAGCAGACTCAGGAGACGCATCAGACTCCACCACCTATCCCCACACAGGATACACAGACGCAGGATGACGGGTCAACTCTACCTCCCCGCAATGTGGTGCCTCCTAGAAGGTACGGATGGGATACACCGACGCTAGGGCAACCTCGTGACCGGTGGCAGTGATATCTATCTATGTATCTGTCTGCGTATCTGTCTGCGTATCTGTCTATGTATCTTGTATCGGTCTAGTTATCTGAAAGGAAGTTACATCGGCGGGAAGCATTTTGGCAACAACATTTTGGCAGGAGATATTTTGGCGGGAAGCATTTTGGCGGGAAGCATTTTGGCGGGAATGTTTTGTGATGGAAAGCATTTCGGTGGGAAACATTTTAGATACATCAAGATAGTACATCTGAAAGGAAGTTACATCAAGACACTGATACTGAAATTAAGATACATCAAGACACTAGAATTGAAATTAAGATACAACGGGACACTACAACTGAATGAAGTTACATCAAGACACTACAATAGGAATTAAGATACATCAGTACTGAGACATACGTCTACCTTCCCTGAGTCCAGCGCGGGTACTTCCCGGTCTTGTCCCCACGTTCCTCTGCCGCCCGCGCCTCGGCAGCTCTTTCTCTTAATCTCTTCCTTTCCGCCTCACGGGCCTCCTTGCGCACCTCTTCCTGGCGCTCGCGGATTGCCTCCTCTTCCTCCCTTCTCTTCCTGTTTAGCTCGCGGTTTTGAGCTTTCTCTGCTTGGAATTCTTTCATTTCTCTCTCTCGTTCCTTCTTCGCCTCTTCGGCCATCCTTTCAGCGCGTTCCTCTGCATGAAAGGCAGCCCACGCAGCTCGGTTCCTGTCATGACACTCTTTCTTGGCCCAGGCTGGCTGCTCGGTGTCAATCCAATGGTACCACTTGCAAAGTGGAGGAGGAGACTGCAAGCAAATCAATGGAATGAATAAAAGAAATCATGATAACATGAACGGTTCATATTAACAATGCTCTTGGAACATACCGGAGGCCTCTCGTACGACGAACTTGCTTGCCGGGGCGGGCTTGCGTCGTAGTTGGGACACATGAAAAACTTCATGCCCATGCAGGTGGAGAAATCGATCGACTCCTTGACCTTCGCGAGATGGCCACACCAACAACGCTCGTGTGTCATCCCTTGCGGCAACCTGGCATCTTTCGTCTTCGTAGGCCTATACTCGGGGTCCGAACATGGCACACTCATGATGGAAAGGGGAAGGAAATGGGAGAAATAGAGGAATAACAAGATGGAGAGATACCATCTCGATGCCAGTATTTATAGAGGCAACTAGTAGAAATTGGCGGGAGATAACAGCGGGAACAAGTGGCGGGAGAGAAACGGCGGGAAGAATTGGCGGGAGAAAACGGCGGGAAGAAGTGGCGGGAGAGAAACGACGGGAAGAATTGGCGGGAGAAAACAGCGGGAAGAAGTGGCGGGAGAGAAACGACGCGAAAAAAGTGGCGGGACAAATACTGGCGGGAGAGATACTAGCGGGGAAAAAGAACGGCGCAAAATAGTGGCTGGATTAGCCCAACGTAGGGTGTGCATGATCCATGCAACCGTCTGCTTTTCAATACCTGACAAGCCGTGTCGTTTTTTGAAAAAACGATTCCGGTGTGTCGTTTTTTGAAAAAACGACTAGCTGCCAGACGAGTATGGCAATGCACTACTTGGGCTCGTCTTTGTTTGAAAAAACGACTCAGGCTCATCTTTGTTTGAAAAAATGACTCGGGCTCGTCTTTGTTTGAAAAAACGACTCGGCATGGTCTTTGTTTGAAAAAACGACAGTGCATTAGATCCGAAAATTCCTTTTTTTGCGTAATATTCATGAAAATGATTAAAAAACGTATTATTTAAAAAAAATTAGCTTTGTTTGGTCTCTTATCTGTCCTGGTACATTGCTGATCCAGTAGGTAGCCACGACCGATCTTTTTAATATATTCGACCGCACTCTTATGTTGAGAAGGGAAATAACGATTGAGTAGTGCAACGAGTGTTGAATTATTACCTTCTCAGAAAATAGGAGAGGATTATTTCACGCGTTCCCGTACTCCACACCTACTGTCACTCCCCTTCTCCGACTAACCCCACTTCCCCTTGCGCAGCTCCGCCCCAACACACCACCTAGGGTAATATGGCCCCACCTAAGCAGCCGCCGCCACCGCCCAAACTTGGGTATTTGGCCCCTCTAAGGTAGTCCATGAAGCTCTACTTCAAGGTCGGTCTCCCATTTCCATCCTAGGAGGATGATTTCACTAAATGTTCTACATCGGCGGTGACTACGGCGGTAGCGGTGACGGTGAGTAGGGCCAATCGAGCGCTATGACGTGCTCTATGCAGGAGGAACAAGGTACATATAAATGCGTTCATGGGAGCATGTCGTCGAGGGTACAAACCCTCGAACAGGGCAACACCAAGGTCTAGCAACTCTTGCCTCCATGCTTTGGTGCGAGCGACCTTACCGCAGTGGTGGAGGCTCGGAACATGCCGTCTGTAACAAAGACGATCCATCCAACACACCATGGGAGGCCAGACCGCAGCGGCAAGCACCCATCTACAGTCGGTCTGTTGGATTATTCGACAGCTGGAGCCGACCGCGGGCAACAACTCAAGGTTAGAATTTAGGTTCCGATTCACAAGGACCTATTATCTCTGCCATGAAATGCTGGAATTCACGTTCAAAGAAATCCTAGTAGTAGCGCCGATATTCTTACTGAATCGGGCCTGGTTCAAGCAGAGTAGACGTTCATGAACGATGTAGATATATTGAAGTTTGGCGGAAAGGAAAAAGATCAGTTGGGGTTGAATGCTCGCTGAACTTATGTCCTCTCAAGGCAGTTGGCCAACCAACTTTCCCGGTGGAGATCTGAAGTTTCTTCAGTGAAGAATAGTTAAGTTCAGACCGTGGAATGGATTTTGTAGATGGAATGATGGTGCAATGTTCATAAACTAGTTGGAAGTTTAGCCCACTTTTGTGTAGATATCACACCCTTTTGTATCAAATTACTACTGATGTAAACAAATACTATCAAGTATCAATTAATTCAATTACTACTCGTTGTTAAATCAAGTTAACTACCATATTTATCCTAGACAGAGGAAATTCAGACAACATTTATGTATTGATTTGTGTGGTATATTCATGCATGTTCCATACAAAACCAAGAACTATTTCAATCAAACCTCGATAAATATTATAGTCAAGCAATTCAGACACAACAGTTTGCATTTTCACTAGAACTAGATCAATCTGAAGACACTGTCTCGCAGGCATGGTCGGGTTGAAATGACCCTCCCAAGTGAGTCCTAGTGGCATAGTCCCAATTACAGGGTTTGAGCTAAGGATACAATCCTATAAAACCCCATTTTTCTTTTGTCTAGTGTTGTCCGCAAAATGGTCCTACAGTTCACCGTGTTACAAAACAACAGATAATGTTATAAGGATCATTAGGAAATCTTCATTTGAAAAATGAATGGCATGGTGTCTTCTGGATCGCTCATCACTTGGAAAAATAATTTAGCTACCTTGTACTTGAACAGGAACTACAATTTCCCAGCAACCACGAAATTTACATTGATCATTGCCAGTCCACACTCTTTTCAGGAGGTTGTCCTTGGTTATTCACAGAAATTATAAAGCATGGTATTCACTACAGATGCATTAGACAAACATACTTCAAATTCATTAGTCACACATACTACAGCAATTCAAACAATTACATATTTTTAGTCCAGGCTAACTACCTTATCCGCTCTCCATTCTACAAATTCATTAGCCACACATACTACGACAATTCACTAGAGCTCTGTCTTCACTCGAGGGAAATCATAACCACCAGCTTGTCCATGCCTAGTTCCCCCATCGAAACTATGTGCGCCGTCGTGAAATGGTGGTGGTACCATGCCATCAATCCTTCTAGGCCAACACTACAGGCGACGAGGATGTTGTCTAGCTGCCTCGTCGGGGTCCTGAATGCCATGTACCGATTCCAGAACCTCCTCCAGGTGGATGATGACCAGGTTCTTCTAGCTAAGCTATTGTCTTGCCCTTGTTGGAATCTCCACCTCATACATCTTAGGAATGGTGCCTGGATCTTTCAGCCACGCATTTATCTCGATGATCCATCTATCGCTCGGTGGCACGATCTCCACCAGCTCGCCGTCAAGGCTATTAACGACCTACTTGAGGGCCTCCGACTCCTAAGCATGCAGTGGGAGGCCTTAAAAGCCAAGTTTGGAGAAGAAACAAAGCTGTCCCAAGCGATCGTCCCACCCAGAAGCGCGATGGCAAAGCATGAAGCTCATTTTCTCCCTGCAGCTCTTGAAAGAACGGGAAGAATGCAGAATGCGCTCAGTGTCTGAGCTGTGCTCGAACTGGATAAAAAAATAGAATGGTGGCGCGCATACCTCAATAGTGACCACATTTCGTCTAATCCCAAAACAATACATGAAAGCCGGTAACAAGTCTATCGACGATATGGCAGGAGAGATGCCCAGCACGGTGGCCATGAGAGCATGGTCATCGAACTGCTGTGCCAGGGCTACCATGCATGGGGTACGCGACAGCATACAATCTCTCGAGGCCGTTTGCTGGCCAGGATCGCTTGACGAGACTTGCTCCACCGTGCGAGATGGACTAGCCAGAGGCGAGAGACTATGCCGGGGATGCGAAGCTCTATTGGGGGGATACCCCCGGGTAGGGTCACACCAGGGTATAAAGGCCGAGTTAGCCGAGGTATGGCAAGGTCAAAGCAGGTGTTGGCCGAGTCACCTCAAGGCAGGACGAATCACGGGGTAACCCGGACCAGGGGATGTCCACCTAACTGGGTCTCAGCCGACTTATATCTTAAGTCGGTGAGATATATCTAACTTGTATGCAGGTACAGGCATGGCCAAGTCTACTAGGTACGATCCGGGTTATATCAAGCTTACAAGAGAAGGAAGGTATCTCGTTGGTCAAAGGGTGACCACTGTACGCAGAGCGTGAGCAAAGCGGACAGAGGCCAGGACCACCGAGGCGTGGCCGACAAAGGTGACGAAGCCTGTGTCGGATGACACGGGCGCTGCAGAGGCTCATATAGCCTCTGCATGGATGACGCTGGGTTAAAGTGACCCGGCCGGCTTACTATTTTGAGAGGAGGCATATTCCTTAGAATATGCCTCCACGTATGCCCTAATTGGAGACCTAGCCACCCCTATATAAGTAGGGCTAGGGCCTCTGTAGAAGGGGTTGGTCTTTGACTAGTTGATCTTTAGAGGTTTATGTTCTACTAGCGAGTTCCCGAGGGCTAGCTAGCGGTGAGAGTAAGAGAGTCCCTTCTTCCTCCTCTCCCCAATATAGCTCGAGGAGCACTTGTAATATGTGGAAGTGAATCAAATACAAAGCTACTGTGTGTGGAATCACCACACTATCCCTCCCTAGATTCCTCTAGTGCATCTTGTCCCCACCTTTAGCCTATCCATGGCATCTGCCGTGACACCACCACGACAGTTGGCGCCCACCGTAGGGCTAGCGGCGCTAGCAGGGGTGAAGATCCGGATGGGAAACCTCATCGGCACCGGCGAACGCATCGTCTCCAGTCTCGTTCAGCGCTTTGGAGCGCTGGACTTTGTCAGCGACAACGCTGGCTGCTTCGGCAAGCGTCCTCTTCCGCGCAACGGCCTCTTCGTCAAGCTCAGCGCGCACAAGATCTATGTTGCTGTTGATGTGTCGTGCGTTCACCCGCGGCACGTCGTCAAAGGAGGCGAGCCACCCCTTAGCATGGTTCACGGGGCGCGTATCACTCGCTCCCCGGACCGTGCCGAGGTAATGATGACTGCGCCTGGCGCTGGCGCAAGCAAGGATCCGGCACCAGATCCAGAGGTAACGCCTAAGGCACCGAGGAAAAGTAGAGGTCCTCCACTAGAGAGGCTAGAGAATGTGCTGCAGAAAGCGATGGATAGATTGGCAAACCGAGTAGCAGCAGCGGTAGATCCAGCTCAGGCACAGGCTGAGCTAGAGGAAACTAGGCAAAAAATACTAGAGGGTGCGAAAAAGATAGCCGCGGCTCAGTAGTCGTTGAACATGACACTGTGTGAGTATGCAAAGGCAAATAAGGTAGATGCTGTAAAAGTAAAGGGGAGAAACCTCATGAGTGAAATGAACAAAGAGGGTGATACTAGGATTGAGGAGTCGGAGAACTGTTTATCCGTGGGGCTGCCGAAGTATAGTACCCCGGCAAAAAACCTCAGAGCAGCAGATGCAGCTGCGTCCGAGTTAGAGGGTCTGACGGGTGAAGCCCGTCAGAGACAACAAGATATAGTCAATGAGTTGGTTCGGATCGCGAACAGGCAAAATGAGGAATTACTCAGGGCTAACCCGAAGAGGGCTGGGGCCTCCAAGATCGTTCATTCGGCGGTGGGTAACCCGGAGAAATCCGCTGGAGCTGCATCGTCTCCTCATGGTGGTCCTAGGAGAGAAGAGGTGGTAACCTCGGCCAGGAGGAACAAACAGATAGTCCCGTATGACCTGGCAAGGGTAGGAAAGGAAAAGAAGTGCAGAGAGATGAGGATCGACGAAGTGTGAGCCGAGGTGAAGCTGGCCAAGGTAACCGCGACCAAGGCAATGCCGGTCAAGGGAATGCTATAAACGGCAATGCCGGACAGCGCAACTCAGCAGGAGCAGGACAACCACAGCAGCGGAATATACCAAGGCAAAAGCAAAGTGTCGGCCGAGGTATGCAATAGAGAGGTGCTCCACGAGAGCAAGACAAATATAATGATGGTGATTCGGAAATGGTGAACACAGGATACCCAAGGCCGGGCTATCATGTGATAGGGTCAAGACTAGGGAGCAGGGATTTGATGCCTGACGATGCCAGGTTAAAACTGGATCGACTGTATAGGTCGGAGCAAATTGAATGTCAAGGTCCTCCGGGTCCTGCGTGTTTTGGGCCCCGGATCATGAAGGAACCTCCGGTACCTAACTTCCAATTACCTAGAGGCACAAAAACGTACGACGGCAGCACAAAGCCGGAGGATTGGTTGATTAACTACGCTACAGCTGTAAAGATTGCTACAGGCAACTTGAGATGGGCTGTGAGATACGTACCCCAGATGTTGGAGGGGCCAGCGAGGTATGGCTAAACAATTTGCCGCCCGTAAGTATTAACTGTTGGATCAATTTTGAGGAAATGTTTGTCAGCAATTTCTCAAGTATGTATCAGAGGCCGAATAGGCCACAAACCCTAGCGATGTGCAAGCAGAAACTGAATGAGACAGACCGGGAGTTCCTGACCCGGTGGTGTACCGTGCGAAACTCCTGTGAGGGTGTAATTGAGTCACAGGACATAGCATGGTTTGCTCAAGGGTGCAGATATACAAGCATGTTGTGGCAAAGATTGCAAAGGGATATGCCAACTACATTGGCAGAGACAATCCGGATCGCTGATTCGTATGCCTTGGGTTATCCAACTCAACCCAGGTTAATGCCAAGTAAGTCAAATGAGGAATACTACTAGAGAGATGGAGCCAGGTCATCCCGGAGGAATGATTACCAAGGTAAAAGAAGAGATGACAGACCGGATTACCGGTATAGTTCGCAACAAGTTGCTGCTATGAATCAAGATCAATCTGGTGCAGGAACCAACCAACGTCAGAAAACTGGAGGACAACAATGGACACCGAGAAATGATGGCAAGAAATCTTGGATGCCAGAGCAGAAGAAACAGTGGCAAGAAAAGAAGTACCGTCCAAGGTACACCTATGAGGCAATGCTGGATCAGCCGTGTAAATTTCACACGCCAAACCAGAGTAACCCGACAGGTCACACGACTCGGCAATGTGAGTGGATGAGGAAGATAGAACAAAGTGGTTTGGGGAATGCTCAGGCACCTCGAAATGATCAACCTCGGCAAGAGTTACCCCGGCAGCAATTGCTCTCCGGAGCAAACATGCAATAGTTAATGTTGCCTCCCCCTCCGCCGAGGTATGAAAACCATGAGAGAAGGGATGCAGTGCATCAAGTGGATGACCAGCATCAACCGGATCAGAGGTACCCCGGAAACGAGGGAAGGAATGAGTACAGAGAACATCGTCAGAGTTACTGTGTGTTTACCATAGAGGAAACAGATAGAAAAAGCTTGCAGCGCCGACACATGGAAGTGAATGCGGTAATGCCCGCAGTGACGAGGTATATGCCATGGTCGGATCAGGAAATCACCTGGAGTATCAAGGATCACCCCAAGCTTATGCCAAGCCCCGGTTCATATGCGTTAGTGCTGGACCCAACATTCATAGGGCCAAATATCAATGTGAGATTCTCCAAGGTGCTGATAGATAATGGCAGTAGCATCAATATCATGTATGCGGATACGATGTGCAAGTTGGGTATCTTGGAGAACATGCTCCAGGTTACCAGAACGACTTTCCATGGCATTGTGCCAGGCATTTCTTGTGAGCCCAAAGGCAAGGTCCGGGTTGACGTATTGTTCGGCACGCGAGATAACTGCCGAACTGAGAATTTGGAGTTTGAAGTGGTGAACTTAGAAAGTGCGTATCACGCGTTACTCGGTAGGCCAGCACTAAACAAGTTCATGGCAAGTTGTCACATCAGTTATCTGAAGATGAAGTTGCCTGGGCCAAATGGAGTAATTACCATAGCTGGAGATTTCCGACGTTCCATTGAGTGTGCATCAGCCGGGTCTAACCTAGCCGAGTCACTCGTGATTGCGCAAGAGAAAAGAAAGATACAGGAAGTGGTGGCATTGGCTCAGTCCGCACAGCAGTATATGCCGGCGCTGAGTAACCTGCATGGTAGTGTTTCGTTCCAGGCGACAAAAGATACCAAGAAAGTGCCTATTGCTGATATGTTCCCAGAGCGCACCGTAACAATTGGTGCCGGGTTAAATGATAAATAGGAAAGCGAGCTCGTCAACTTCCTCCGTGAGAATCGGGATATTTTTGCTTGGTCCACACAGGACTTGCAAGGTGTTCCGAGGGAGTTGGCTGAGCACTCTTTGAATGTGAGACCCGGAGCAAGGCCGGTGAAGCAACCTCTCCACCGCTTCGGCGAAGATAGGAGAAAAGTCATTGGAGATGAGATAGCTCGGTTACTAGCAGCTGGATTTATCATGGAAGTTCTTTACCCGGATTGACTATCTAATCCAGTGCTGGTGGAGAAAAAGAAGGATGATCCGAATGTGGTAGTGGTTTGGCGTATGTGTATCGATTACACGAACCTGAATAAGGCGTGTCGAAAAGATCCATTTCCACTGCCAAGGATAGATCAAGTCATAGATTCAACTGATGGGTGTGAACTGTTGTCATTCATTGATGCATATTCTGGTTTCCACCAGATACCCCTGAATCCGGATGATCAAATAAAGACTGCATTTATCACCCCGTATGGGGCTTATTGCTATCGCACCATGCCATTTGGTTTACGTAATGCAGGGGCAACGTACCAAAGATGTATGCAGAAATGTTTGCACGACCAAATTGGTCAAAATGTGCAGGTGTATGTGGATGATGTTGTTATCAAGACCAAGGAAAGCAAAACGCTCCTTGACGATATCAGGCAGACATTCGCGAACCTAAGAAGGTTCCGGATGAAGCTTAACCCGGAAAAATGTACCTTCGATGTCCCAGCTGGAAAATTACTCGGATTCCTCGACTCCAACCGAGGTATTGAAGTCAATCCAACTAAAATCTGAGCCATAGAGCGAATGGAACTGCCGAATTGCCTTAACGATGTCTAGAAGTTCACTGGTTGCCTGGCATCGTTAAGTTGGGTTGTATGTCGGTTGGGAGAAAAGGCACTGCCTCTCTATCAACTCATGAAAAAGTCAGACAAGTTCATTTGGACGCCGCAGGCCAATGAAGCCTTTATCCAATTAAAGAAAATGTTAGCCACTGCACTAGTGTTAGCCTCTCCACTATCAAATGAGCCAATGTTGCTCTATATAGCCGCAACCAACCAAGTTGTAAGTGCAGTAATTGTGGTAGAGCGCGACGAAGAGGGTAAGTCAGTGCAGAGGCCAGTATATTACCTAAGCGAGGTGTTATCCGCATCAAAGCAAAATTATCCGCATTATCAGAAAGTGGCATATGGTGTGTACATGTCGGCTAAGAAGCTAAAACACTATTTTGAGGTGCACCCCATCAAAGTAATATGTGAAGCTCCCATATCCGAGATAATGAGTAACAAAGATGCAAGTGGCAGAATTGCAAAATGGGCAATTGAGCTAGCTCCTTATGCACCACAATATGACAGAAGAGAAGCAATCAAGTCTCAGGCTGTGGTCGACTTTTTTGTGGACTGGGCCGAGGTGCAATATGAACCACCACTACCAGATACGAATTACTAGAGAATGCACTTTGACGGGTCAAAAACAAAAACCGGGTTAGGCGCCGGAGTTGTGCTTACCTCGCCAAAAAATGACCAGCTGAAGTATGTGCTGCAGATCCATTTCGCAGCATCAAATAATGTGGACGAATATGAGGCACTTGTGCATGGGCTCAAAGTGGCAAAAGAAATTGGGATACGTTGGATCCAATGCTTTGGCGACTCGGATTTGGTAGTTCATCAAGTGTCGGGGCTGTGGGACGCTCTTGATCCAAACATGGCATTATACAGATTCCATGTGCAGAAGATATCTGGTTATTTTGAGGGATGCGAATTTCTCCATGTACCCCGGGTGGAAAATGAGGTTGCCGACGTATTGTCAAAGCTCGGATCAACCCGACAAGCAATTCCATCGGGTGTAGCATTAGAACACCTGAGAAAACCATCTATCAGTCCGTCCCCAGAAACCGACTCAATCTACGTCCCGGAGGATTCAGAGTCCGGAGCCGTACCCATGGACATTGACATGGGAGGTGGTACGCGAAACCCGGGGACTGCCTCGGCGAACCCGGGGACTGCCTCGGCGAACCCGAGGACTGCTTCGCAAGACCCGGGGACTTCTCAGTGTGATCCGGTTGAGGTTATGCCGGTGGATCAGATGGAAATTGATGAGGATGTGTTCCCAGTGCGAGCTGTACCAGCTTGGGCGTTGCCCATATTTCAATTCTTGAAAGATGGAACCTTACCCGCTGAGGAGGTGTTGTCCAGGAAAACTCAGAGGAGAGCAAAGGCATACACGATCATCAATTCCGAGCTATACAAAAGGAGTGTGACTAATGTCCTCCAGCGATGTGTTGACCCGGAAGAAGGGCTTGACATCCTCCGAGATATACATCAAGGGGAATGTGGGCATCATGCCTCGTCCAGAGCCTTGGTAGCAAAAGCTTTCCGGCATGGATTCTACTGGCCAAGTGCCTTAGAACAAGAAGAGGACATGGTAAGAAAATGCAATGGTTGTCAGAGGTATGCTACCAAGACACATATGCCAATGTCTGAGCTCAAAACCATACCAATCACCTGGCCATTTGCCGTATGGTGTTTGAACATGGTTGGCCCGTTCAAACCAGCGAGGGGAAATATGACTCACATTTTGGTCATGGTTGATAAATTTACAAAGTGGATTGAAGTAAAGACAATAAGAAAATGTGATGGAGTTACGGCCGTGACATTTCTCAAAGACATCATCTTGAGATACGGTTATCCTCACAGTATCATAACAGATAATGGCACAAATTTTGCTGAAGGAGCATTTGCGCGATTCTGCCGAGATAAGAAGATCTGGCTGGACGTAGTCTCGGTAGCTCACCCCGCATCGAATGGACAAGTGGAAAGATCCACCGGATTAGTATTATCTAGGATAAAACCATGGCTCAGTGAGCCGCTGCAAAGATCAGCGGGGTGCTGGATAGAAGAACTACCAGCAATACTGTGGAGTTTAAGAACAACTCCGAATCGATCAATAGGCTATACGCCATTCTTTCTGGTATATGGGGCAGAAGCTGTATTACCAGCCGACATAGAGCATGACTCGCCTAGGGTCACCCAACACACAGAAGCCGAAGTGCAAGAAGCCCGGCAAAATGATGTTGATCTGCTGGAAGAAGCGAGAGAATTGGCATTGTCCAGATCCGCCATATATCAGCAAAATCTCCGACGCTATCATAGCCGGAAAGTAAACCCCCGAGTTTTCCGGGAAGGTGATCTGGTACTCTGGTTGGTACAACGTACTGCTGGCATGCACAAGTTATCCCCCCCATGGGAAGGGCCATTCATTGTGAGCAAAGCATTGCACAATGATTCTTATTATCTTATCGATGCAAAACCACAGGAGAAGAACAAGGCGGATAGGTCCGGCGAGGGATCTAAGCGTCCATGGAATGTAGCTCTACTTCGTCCTTTCTACACTTAGCAGAGAAGTGTATGTATCCGAGTATCTCATATGTCGGTGTGTATGCCGGCAATGAGCCTATCAATGAAATATGGGCACCTCGAGCAGTAACTCGGGGACTGCCTTGAAAATATTTGTTGTCTTCTGTATTTATTATTTATACGTCGGCTGGCGTAAGTTGTTTCTACTTAAGCTGGATTAGTAGTGTGTGCGCACCAAGAACCCAACTCTTCGACTTGCTGCTGCCCAACAAGATTTGGCTTCATGGCAAGCAAGAGAACAAGTTTGGAATTGCGTAGCACATGAAAAACAACTAAGGAAAGGAACTTAATCGAGCCGACGTTTGTTTTTTTGGACTAACCTTATGCTTACTTTAAATTTGCTTCGCTGAATTATTTTGAGCTAAATCCTAAAGTTTCCAAGTATTGTTAAGACAATTTTTAAAGCTCGGACTCGTAAGTCATAAAACCGAACCAAGGTAGACACGAGCCGAGCCAAGAAATTGGAAGAACAAGAAAATGAAACTCGGGGACTATGCCCAAGTCAATCCAGCATAAAAACTTAGTAGCAAAATATCACTTGTGTGCCTGATACAATTGCATCCGGCATATCGGGGATCTGATGAAATCTAAAGTGTTTATAATCAAGGAGCAGTAGGAGGAGGTAATTCGGCGCCAGCAGGTGCAGCCCCAGCCTCGGCTTTAGAGTCATCTGCGTCTTCCTCGACGTTCGAAGCTTCGTCCTCTTCATCCTCATCCGAATCATCTTCAATGTTTTTAGCATTTTCATCATCGGCGGCATCTAGGAAGCTTGGTCCCTCGTTCCATTGATGAATGGGGGCATATTGGATGAAGCTATGGGTGCAAGCCTTGAGCCGAGCTACCCAATCTGGGTCAGTGGACCACCTTGATCCGGTGCGCCTGCGCTCAAGGAGTTTGAGGTCAATCTTCTCGTACCATGTAAGCACGTAGTGAAGAACGATCTCAGCTCCGGCGCGTCCAACTGATTCTCCAGAGATCGAGCTAAGTCTCGCACTCCATGAGCTTGGCAAAAAGAACATCGGTACTCTCCGAAGTATCTTCTTCAGGACAAAAGACGTTGAAGATCCGGACTACTACGTCCAAGATATCCTTGCCGTAGTTCTTCATCATCTCGACTCGGGAGGACAGGCTGACTATCAAGTCCTCGAGATCAAGAGGAATGGTGCTAGGACCAGATGGAGTACCCCGCTGCCTGCGGAACTTGGTAACAACATTGGATGCAATGACATCGCTCTCTAGGAATTTGCCTGAAAAAATAAGACAGGTGGAATAAGTAAAGGAAGTAGACCCGGAAAGATCAACGTCGGTTGAAGGAAAAGAACTTACCAGAAATATGGCTGTGAACCTGGGTCAGCTCCTTGGTGCAGTTGTCGCGCCTCTCCCGGAGTTGCACAAGTTCAGCATTCGCCGACTCAAGCTTGATGTTGGCCTCCTTAAGAAATTCTTGGTCCTTGGCGATCTGGAGGTTGAGGCGCTCGCGCTCTTCAGTAAAGTCCTGGCCTGCTTTCTCTAGCTTGGATTTGTGCTGCCCTTTGAGCTTCTTCATATCTGCCTTGAGCTTGGCAATCTCATCATCTTTGGTTCGGAGGAGGGCAAGCTCATCATCTTTGTTTTTGAGTTCGGCCTGGTGCTGCCCTGCTTGTTCGAGAAAATGCAGCATCATATCAGGCATGGGCACAATATCTTCAAGAGATGCTGAAATAGTTTGTTGACCCGGCAAAGCCGAGGTATGAATATTTGCCGAGCCAAGAAGAAAAGAGGATAGGGCACAAAGAGAGATTGAGCAAAAATGACTTACCCTTGATCTGCTCCAAGTTTTTCCTCATGATGGTATTCTCAGCCTCCACCCCGGCTGCGAAATCCGAATGATGGATTAGTTCGGTGGAAAAAGATGAGGGAAAATGGAAAAATGCCAAGGAAGAAACTTACCCCTTTTCTCGTGTTCAGCGAGAAGTGCACTATGTTTGCGCGCAGCATCTTGTGAGTATCTAGGAGAGGCTGAAACTCAGTGCTCCGGCGATTGGTGGTCACCTGAAAAGAGTACAAAAGGATAGCTTAGTCTTGTGCATATTCGAAGTGTACAAAATCCGGGCCAAATGGAACTTAACCCGGCTCTAGGTGTGTGCATATTCGAAGTGTACAAAATCCAGGCCAAGTGGAACTCAACCCGGCTCTAGGTGTGTGCATATTCGAAGTGTACAAGATCCGGGCCAAGTGGAACTTAACCCGGCGCTAGGTGTGTGCATATTCGAAGTGTACAAGATCCGGGCCAAGTGGAACTCAACCCGGCTCTAGGTGTGTGCATATTCAAAGTGTACAAGATCCGGGCCAAGTGGAACTTAACCCGGCTCTAGGTGTGTGCATATTCGAAGTGTACAAGATCCGGGCCAAGTGGAACTCAACCCGGCTCTAGGTGTGTGCATATTCGAAGTGTTCAAGATCCAGGCCAAGTGGAACTTAACCCGGCTCTAGGTGTGTGCATATTCGAAGTGTACAAGATCCAGGCCAAGTGGAACTCAACCCGGCTCTAGGTGTGTGCATATTCGAAGTGTACAAGATCCGGGCCAAGTGGAACTTAACCCGGCTCTAGGTGTGTGCATATTCGAAGTGTACAAGATCTAGGCCAAGTGGAACTCAACCCGGCTCTAGGTGTGTGCATATTCGAAGTGTACAAGATCCGGGCCAAGTGGAACTTAACCCGGCTCTAGGGGTGTGCATATTTGAAGTTATTAAGGAGCTATGTTAGTTTTCTAAGGAGCATCCGGCCGAGTAACAAGTTACTCCCCTGGAGGTTCGGGGACCAATGGCTATATCACTAATATCTACAACATGTTAAGGAAAAGACGAAGTAACGTACCTCCATCATCCGACCCGCAAGGTTAATTGCCTTGGCAGCAGTATTCATCTGCGCAGCAAATTCAGCGGGACCGAACTTCTCTGGGAGATTGTCATTATGGATGAACTCCGCCTTGTTCCAGTTATTTACAAACTCGATCAAGGTCGGAGGATATCGTTCGCCGCTAAGCATGTGGGGCGCCACTAGACCCTTGGCATGCGCTTCCCTCCTCTCAACCTGGGCAATGATACATTGCAAATGTATCTATAATTTTTGATGTTCCATGCTTTGTTTTATCCACTTTCTTGTGTTTTGTTCCAACTTTGGAGTACTTTTATTATGATTTCTTGGACTAACCTCTTAACAAGAGCCACAGTGCCAGTTGCCTGTTTTCTGTTGTTTTTGGTTCCAGAAAAGTCAGAAAATGAATATTCTTGGAATTGGACGGGACAAAAGCCAAAGTGCCTATTTTTCCGGAAGGGATCAAGTGCCAGAATACGAGACGGAGAAGGGCTAGGGGCCGGCCACACCACCTGGCCGCACGGCCAGGCCTGACCCGCGCCAGGGGGTGGTCTGGCCGGCCCGAGCAGCCCCTCGGCCTCTCCTTCCGCCTATAAGTTGCCCTCGGGACGAAAACCCTAGGTACCCAATCAAAAATCCACGAAAGAGTCTGTAGCCGCCGTCATCTCCATCCCTAGATCGGGAGGGATCTGAAGCTCTTCCCGGCACCCTGCCGGAGAGGGGAATTCACCCTGGAGGCCTTCTTCATCACCATGCAAGCCTCCGGTGTGATGCGTGAGTAGTTCATCCTTGGACTACGGATCCATGTAGTAGCTAGATGGCTGGTTTCTCCTCCTTTGTGCTTTCATGTTTAGATCTTGTGAGCTCCGTTCATGATCAAGATCATCTATTTGTAATTCATACATGTTGTGTTTGCGGGGATCCGATGGATATTGAGATGCTATTTCAGATTGATTATTGATTCTATCATGTCTTTGTTATTTGAGATCTTGCATGCTTTCCGTTGTTAGTAGCTATCTTGGCCAAGTAGATGCTAGCAACTCCAAGAGTTAGTATTTATGCTCGATAGTGGGTTCATGCCTCTGGTAATCTGGGGAAGTGACAGAAATCTCTAAGGTACTAGATGTGCTGTTGCTACTAGGGAGAAAACAACGATCTTTTGTTCATAGAACAATCATATTGTTTAATTTGCACGCAGTTCTTAAAGCAATAATCTGTTGCTTGCAACTTAATACTGGAGGGGGTTCGGATGATAAACTGAAGGTGGATTATTAGTCATAGATGTAGTTGGATGGCCGTCTATGTATTATGTTGTATTGCCCAATCAAGTCTCAAAGGAGTCAAGATGATTAGTATATGCATGTATTGCTTTCTCGGTGTTTGTCAATTTCCCCGCTGTAATTTGTTCACCCAACATGTTATCTATCTAAGGAGAGCCACCTCTAGTGAACTATGGATCCCGGTCCTTTTACTTTACATACAATCTACAATCTTTTACTGCTTTGTGTTTACTTTCTACAAACTATTACTTCTTTCCATTCAATACGTTTAATCCTTTGTTTTCTGCAAAACATGGTGAGATTGACAACCTCATCGCTAGTTGGGGACAAAGTTCTGTGGTTGTGTTGTGTAGGTCTCCACGTTGCTACTAGCACCGGTAGTGCGCCCTGCAAAAGCTCAGCTAGTAACACCTTTGAGGTGTTTCCTTGCTCCTACTGGTTCGATTAAACCTTGGTTTCATAACCGAGGGAAACTTGCTGCTGTGCTCATCATACCTTCCTCTTAGGGTTCCCAACAAGCTCTACATCAACACCGCCATTAAGCATTTTTCTGGGCGCCGTGCCTTGAGCCATCAGGCAACGGCGGGGCTGGTGTGCAAAACAAGTTGCGCATCAGCTGGCTCGGCAGGGGCGTCCTTTGGCAGTGGAGTCTTCTTCGAAAGCATGGACGCGAGTGTGCGCTGTCCAGCCTCGATTGACGCTGCCCTGGTGGCGTTAGGAGCCTTTTTGTGCTTGGGCTGCTGCTGAGAAGTTGAAGTTGCTGCAGCGGATTTGCCCTTGGGAGCTGCCTTGGTGCTGCTGATGTCTTCTCGCCTAGCCTTGGAAGACTCGGACGAGGCGGAGGGGCTTGGTGCTGCTGTTGGTGCTTTTGCTGTTGCTGCTGGTGCTGGGGCTGATGATGATGCTGGTCTTTGTTTTGGCGGAGGTGATGTGGGTAACTCGGATGAAGCTGGTTGCGGCGGAGCCGAAGTGGTGGTTGCTGCTGCCTCGGCAGAGCCAGTTTCCCTCGCTCCGAGGTTGTCCTCCTCTTGACAAGGTGGGCTAGAACCCGAAGCAGCCGCTGAACCTTCCAGAATGGGGCTCAACGGGCGTGAATCATCGCCACGAGGGGGAGAAGGGCTGTGTCGGAGAGGCGAGGCAATGCCGGATCCACTCTATGGAACCTCCACCGTGGCCATGCCGAATCAAATCATGTATGATGAGAAACTATAACAAAAGAAGAACAAGTGAATAGCAAAGGGAGAAACGACTTACTCATCCGAAGTCAGGGGCTCCTTCGGCTTGCGAGCTCTTCGGGCCACGGCCTTAGTCGTGGCCTTGGTGGCAGCTTTGTCCGCGGACTTCTTTCGCCTCTTAGATGGCTGAGAAGGTCTGGAGGAAGAAGCAGATGCGCCCCCCCTCTTCTTCGGCGCGACCAGGACAGGCTCACCCGTGGCAAGGGGAGGATCTTCATGGATCTGCCCACCGGGGTTAGCTGATGCCATAAAAGCATAAGAAAGGGGGCCAACGTCAAATGCCTCCATCACCTCAACGTCCGAATCATCTTCATCGTCGGGCCAATCTCTAATGGAAGAGAGTTTACCGGTGGGTCGCTTGGTCGTGTCCGCCATCGGCAGGAACATCTCCTGATCCGGCTCCTCCACATCCGAGGTGTCTCGATCAGGCGCCCATTTGAGAGAAGGCTTGGTGACATCCTCAAGGGTTTGCTAAAGAAATATCTAAGGGAAAGAAAAGACAAAGGGATTAAACCTACAACAGAAACCGACATATGATACAATTCGGAGAAAGTTTGGGGCATGAGACTTACCGCGGGGGGAAGCCTATCTCGGCAGAAGTGTTCGATCCCCCATGTCCAGCTGAGAAGTACTTCTTAGTGGTGAAGAGGGCCTTGACCCGACGGAAGATCTCGGTGTTGCTCAACTCAAATGAGGAGGTCCGGTTGGGGTCACGGCCCCAGCTCATGTGGCAAACTTTATGTGTACTTTTCTGAAGGGGGGAGATCCGGTTGCGAACGAATGTAATCATCGCGTCCTTGTTGCGCAACCCCAAGTCCTTCAGCTCCTGGAACCTTTTATTGACTTGGTTCGCCAGGACGGTGGGCTTCTTGGGGACCACGTCCCACAGATCCGGATTGGGAGGACCCAGAGCGTAAGGGTGCAACCGGATCAGATCTTCAGTTGTACTGTTTCGAACATAGAAGAAGGTTTGGGCCTAGCCCTTGCAGGAGTAAAGCCCCGTAACTCGGGGAAAGATAGACTGTTTCCAGGGGGAGATGGAAGCTGTGCCAAACTGCGTGAGCTGCTTGTCCTCCGGATTAAGCTAGATGTTCGGAATCACGTTCCGGCGAAGGCCAAAGAACCGGATCCAGAGCTCCTTCGTGGGCCACAGTCCGGCGTAGCCTTCAATGGTGGAAGCGAAGGCAGAGAGAGAGGTGATGGCATTAGCTGGAAGATGATGCGGCTGAAGCTCATATGTGTTGAGCCAGTCGTTGAAGAAATCACTTGCTGGGAGCCCGAATCCACATTGGAAGTGGGAGGGGAATACCACATACTCACCCGGATTGGGTGAGGGGGAAAGCTCCGCAACGGGAAGACGCGCGATGACGCCCTCTGGGATGCGCCGGGTGCAGTATAGCCAGTCAATATCATCTTGGCAAACCCAGGGCCCAACCCAAGCGCCGTGGTCGGCATTCACCGCGTCCTCCTCCATTTCTTGCTCAACGATGACGAGCTCCTCTTTAGTCATCTCAAGATCACTATCCTCACTGGCACTAGCGGCGGTGGGTGACAGTGGCCTGGATAGGCGTGGACCCGTGGCGGAAGAGATGCGGGGAGGTGGCAGCGACGCGGGTGCGCGAGGAAATGGTGCAGCGGCGGTGCAGCTACACAAGTGCAGTGGCGGCGGCGCTGTCGCTGGAGAGGAAGAAGAAGAGTCAAAGGGGGCACGAGAGTGGGGAAAAGACCCAAGGGGCGCCCCCACCCCATTTAATCACGCCCTTAAGGGGTAGTGGGATCACGCTGTGCGGGCGGGCCACACGGTGTGGCCGTGTATAACCCGGATCAACCAATCAACAGCGAGCCACAGGGAAGGCCACAGGGCGCAGGAGATCCCATGACGTGACGTTATGATGCAGTTAACAAGGAGGCAGGCACGATGTGACGTGTGCTACAGTAATAACTGACAATTACTGCGGCGGTTACTGGCGCAGGCCCTTAAAATGAGGCAAAAGTAATAATTAACCTCCACGTGGGGAAGCGTACAAGAGAAGGAAGAATGACCCGGATGAGTATGAGGTGACCCGGCCAGCGAGTGAAAACTCGGAATGTGCCAAGGGAAAGTAAACCTATGAAAATCCGGACTATGAGGTAACTCGGAAAGAGAGCCAAAGGCTCGATAAAATTGAACCTACTGTGGCCTTTGACCACTGTACGCAGAGCGTGAGCAAAGCGGACAGAGGCCAGGACCACCGAGGCGTGGCCGACAAAGGTGACGAAGCCTGTGTCGGATGACGCGGGCACCGCAGAGGCTCACGTAGCCTCTGCATGGATGACGCTGGGTTAAAGTGACCCGGTCGGCTTACTATTGGAATATGTCGCCACGTATGCCCTAATTAGAGACCTAGCCACCCCTATATAAGGAGGGCTAGGGCCTCTGTAGAAGGGGTTGGTCTTTGACTGATCTTTAGAGGTTTATGTTCTACTAGCGAGTTCCTGAGGGCTAGCTAGCGGTGAGAGTAAGAGAGTCCCTTCTTCCTCCTCTCCCCAATACAGCTTGAGGAGCACTTGTAATCCGTGGAAGTGAATCAACTACAAAGCTACTGTGTGTGGAATCACCACACTATCCCTCCCTAGATTCCTCTAGTGCATCTTGTCCCCACCTTTATCCTATCCATGGCATCTGCCGTGACACCACCACAACAAGCTCCGATATGGCGGACGATGCGATGGATACGGCTGTGAGCTTCGATTAGGGGCATGGGAGGTTGAGTGGACATGGAAGGAACGCAAGGAGAGCAAGTGTAAGCTCCGATCTAAGACGAGCAGACAGAGTTGAGCAAAGGTTATGGGGAGGGAAACAGGGGAGAATAGAAGAGTAGAGAAGTAGATATGGTCCATGAAGGGGTAAACTAGTCCATGACCGCCAAGGATAACAGGGAATAATGATAGGGTGGGCCAATAAGAGTTGACCTAATAGCGGTATTCGAGTTCAATCTTTTTTCGTCTGGTTCAAATGACCCCTATTTGGCCCCTCTAGGCAATTGGTGAAGCTACTACAGCCCCTACACGAGATTACAAGCAACTCGGGCCCCGTGATGCACTCACACATCAACTTTCGGGCCGCAAACTAACAAGCCTAGTTTTTAGGGAACAATACATGGAGTGTACTTAGGCATAGTAATCTTGCCCCGAGAAGCTATGTGGATGCTATGTGGGAAGATGAATTAACCATGTTTTTTTACCGTGGTGGATTGCACCCTTCAACCATGAAAACTTGTTCCATCGTAGATCTGTTCGCCAGCCGTGTTGGCTGCTGACGTCATGCAAACCGCCACGTGGCAACCACCGTTAGCGGCCGATTACCGTTGTTAACGGTCATAGAAACCGTGGCAGAAGCCAGGACCAGCCAAGGCTTACTAAACACTAACTAGGCCGGCCTATCAGGAGAGCGCAATAAGAAGATGGCCCGTTACTGTTTTGTCCTGCACTGTTAGAAATGGGCCAAAAATGCAGACAGTAGTGGCCCACGAACTTTCAGGCTCGATTCTGTTTTAGCCTACAGAAGGCCCATGTTGGTCCAACACTATGCGGCCCATTAGCAGCCTGCGCCAAGTCGCTCCTATACACTTAAGGCTTGTGGTCAGCCCATCACTGTTATCGCAGCCCATCGTGGGCCTCCTACTAACGACCCTTCTCTAAGATGGTCCGTTACTATTCTGGCATGTTACTGTTGTGGCGTTTTACTGTTCTAGCCTATAGCCGTTCAGGCCCACAAGCGGCCATTTACTCTTCTAGCCTGGTAAATTTGTTGGCATGTTACTGCCCTCCTCTGGGAATTTCTCGGCCCATTCCTGTTCTGGCCTTTTACTGTTGCGGCCCTTTACTGTTGAGGCATGCTACTATTTTGGCCTGTTATTGTTCTGCGATTTTACAGTTTCTTGCCTATTACTATAATGGGTTGTTTCTATTATGGCCTGCTACTGTTAAGGCCTGTTACTGTTACGACATGTTACTATTACGGCCTGTTACCACATGCGGGTCGACCCGTTATGTTTACGGCATTTTACAGTTTCGGCCTTTCTGAAACCCATGCCAATATCATAAAACGTGTATAATAATCCAACATTTTACTGTTCATTGTCGGCCAAATACACGACATGCCAATATCAAAGCACGATGTTGTTCCCTAATCAACCTGCCTGGCGTAGTTACTATAATGACTACCACCATGTGTGGATGGCGTCAACTAAATGCCTACATGGCCTACGCGAGTTATCTAGATATTACATCAGCTACAAACTTCTTAAAATTATTACATATTATCAACTCAAGGGAAAGAAAAATCGGCATTTCTGTTGACAATCAAGTTGATAGAAGAATCCTCAATTTGATTTCTCAAGTGATCAACTGCATCTTCCTTTGAGTGTGATAGCTACATTGGAGGAGGCATGATCTTGCAGCCCCCTCTTTGGTGGCGATAGCAATAATTGCAGTCGAAACTAAGTAATAACAAATTAATACATCAAACAAGACAACCTACTCATTTGATTGATATGACAACATCTATGAACTGGAGTTTACAACTAGTCAATGGTTCAATTATTTACCAACACGTCAAACAAATAGGACAAGCAAGCACACATTAAACAAGTGTGCCTACCATGGAACGAGCAATCAAAAAATGTGTGTGTGGCTTATAATTTCAGCAAATATAAACTAGCATGGTCATTTCAACAAATATATATGGAAGTAGTTCTATACCCTAAAATGCAAGAGACTTTGGGTGACTAAGAATTCGCGTTGAGCCACAAAATGGCATGCAGTTACTGTCATAGCGAAGGATGAACCAGCCAGAAATTATAACCACATCATACGAGAACTTGTAGAGTAGGAATGCAAACCATGAATGAACTATATATTGTACAGGAAAGTTATGTCGTGACTTAGGACGAACTAGACCCAGAACCAGATGTGAGATATAATGGCGTTGCTCGTGAACTTACAGAACAGGACAAACAAGCATTAGACAAGTGTGCCTAGAATGAAATGAGTAATCAAACAAAGTGTTGCTTAGAGTTTCAGCAAATATAAACTAGCGAGGTCATTTCAGCAAATATATATGGAAGCAATGGCATCTCCTAGAATGCATAGAGTCGTTAGCTGACTCAGAATTTGCGGTGAGCTACACAATGGCATGTAGTTACTGTCAGAGCTATGAATCAACCAGATAGAAATTATAATGCCATCATAAGAGAAATTCTAGAGCAGGAATGCAAACCACGAGTGAACTATGTAGTAGAGGACAGTTATGCTATTGCTCAGGACGAACCAGCACCAGATAAGGAAGTAATGGCATCCCTTGTGAACCTGTAGAATAGGCTATGCAAACCAACATGTTCATTGTTCCATTTTGAGCTCTATGCAATAAAAAGGAAATAGTTAGTGATGCAGCTTTTGAAGAACCATATGGGAACAACAAAATTATAATCAAAATAGTACGAAGAGTTTAAACGATTACTACAAGATAGAAGAACGATGCCAAGTAGGAAATAATACCAGGAACTAATCTCAAGACGAACTAGATAGATTCAGCAACTATAGAGCAGGGAATCCACACTAATATTTTCCACTGACTTCAGATTTTGCAAGAATTACACGGTAGTAGGCAATTATTGTTGTATGGAGTAGCTAAGAACATGTGGGTGACAAAATAACTGACATGTGCATGACTTGAAATTTATAGAGTAGCAAATGCAAACCAACATGTCTAATGACCTTGCATGTACTAGCACGAAGAATAGGAGTGCCCAGTGACTTGTATGTTCTAGCACGATTATAAAAATGCAGTTCATTCCGACAGACTTGAACCTGCTATACTATTAACAAAACAAAAACGGGTTAGAGATTTGGTTAACCTTTGTTAGAGAGGCGTCTAAGCATCATCGGTACCATGCGAGTGACGTCCAGGTCACCGAGGGTCTTGCGGTTGCGGTGGCTATTGGCGTCGGGGAAGCAGATCTTGGGCGGTCGATGTCATCTTGAACGCGGTGGATGAGAGCGTCGCTGAGGTAGATCCGGTGTAGTGAACAGCGACGGTCGTGCAGCTGATTTGGAGCGGTTCACATGGAACTCTTTGAACTAGATCATGCCCGGTGGACACCGGTGAAGCAGATTCACAAAGGTGAGCAGAAAAAATAATTATGATCGTGCTCCTGAGCTACCGACTTTAGCATGCCCATTTGTCATCTGAACAATGGGTAGTTTGGAATTTTAAATTCTTAAGTTTTTGAAACAGAAGGGCGTGAAATGCTTCAAGGTCGGTGTGTTGGTTTGCCGCTCGATTGAGAATTTGAATTTGGCTAGCGTCCATATACTGATAGAAAAAATGTAGTAGACCGTACGCTATATGTATAGGAATTCAATGCCGAGAGTCACATCAACTGATCATCCATAAAATTTTTTTTGCACAGAAACTTGGATACCTTCGATTCACATAGCATAGGCGCTAAATTTTGCCGCTTGACTGAGATTTTATATTTGGCTAGCGTCCATGTAATAATATAAAAATGTACTACCTCAGTGGGGGATTTTGCCTGAAAATGTTTGAAATAGAGGGATGCGAAATGCTTCGGGGTCGATGGGTTATTTTCCTGCTCGATTACGATTTTGAATTTAGCCACCAGCCAAGTTTTTATTACTAGAAAAAAAGGTTGTGTAGATTGAACGCCATCTCGTCGGGAATTTAAGGCGAGAGTCACATCAACTAATTCCTCCGATTCAAACGGGGTAGGCGGTATGATTTTGAATTTAGAGATTGTCCAAAGAATAATTAAAAAATTAGGCTGTTCTCCCTCTATTTCAGGGATCCAAGTCGGGGAGAGTGATTATCTACCAGACATATGAAAATGCAGATCTTCGATACAAGAATGTTTGTTTAACATAACAACAAACAAATGTCTGAAGTAGCTCTAATTCAAGCATGTGAAAATGGTGTGCAACCAAGGTCTACTAATTATTTAGGTGTTGGCACAGACTCTACTATAGGAAGCACTAACTAAATGGTAGTACTAATTCAGATCAAATAAAAAGCCTGCTGCGAAACAAATACTCCTACTACAACATACTATCAAAACACAAACACCAGCTAAAGTATATGTAGAACACATAAAACAAGATTTCATCACGCATACACTACTATATAGAAAACACCATTTCATCATATAAAACAATATTTTGTCACACACACATAGGCCCCCAAAACGAACAGACAACTCTAATATTCCAGCCCCTGCCGCTATGACTGCAGCAGAAACAAAGGTGTCGCCACAATTCCATCAGCTACCAAAACAAACAAACATTAGGCTGCAGCTCTAAATAACACAACATGGGAAAACATATGCTTGCCCAAACAAGCCTTGCTTGTTCATTCGAGTGTTATTTTCATCTCCTTGATGTTGCTATCTGAATCAACTATGTTGCTGACAGGACTTCCTTTTTGTTTCTTTGATTTAGCACTCCGAATCACGTCGGTTGCTGAAGGAAATGAAAAAATGATCAGCAAAATCATAGGTGTACAAAAATGCAAGGGCTGCACATGAATGACTGCACTAACCAGGTGTCATTATGTAGGGATGTAAAGTATACCAACATTTATGAGATATGAACTTATTAGACTTCATGCTGCTGAGATCTAATTCGAATACTCCCTCCTTTCCCCATATAACCACCATTTCTCTATGCTCAAATGCGCAGAGTAACCTTTACTGCATCTTTCCCACCATATGCCCATGATTTCTCAAGGCCAAGGAGAGTATCCAACTCAACCTTTATACGATGCACCCCAAGCTTCCCATTTGCCTGTTGATGATCTCGCACTGGATCATGTGTTTAGAGTGAAGTCTCTTATAACCGCAAGGGTAACATATCCATTATGCCCCTTAGTGATGACAAAATTGCGTCTGGAAATATCATGTGTCTCATGGGAGCACTCAATATAACACAGTTTTGTTGTGACGTTGTCGAAGGCAATTATATATCTGGATTTCATTGTTGTCCAGTACAAATTGTCCCCTATGAGAGTTGACGGATTGCGATCAAACTTAGCTAGCATCTCAGCATGTTAAATCCAGTCCTCCCATTTTCCTAACTCTGATGAGTACCTCTGCACCAGTGCTTGGTTACCATTGGTTACTATCCAAACAACCTAGAAATTGCCGCAATAGTGTGAAGACAATTGCCCATGATTTCTCGAACAGAGAATTGTGCCGCTATCATACTGACATATCCACCAAATTGGTTCTGGTATCACTGTTTCACTTCCACTGATTGGATCCCAGGCCTTTATCATGTTAGACCCTTGTGGATAATGAAGTAGCACCCTACCATTGCGACATCCGATCACATATGGTTTGTAGGCTTTATGTACTTCCACCCACATGTTCAGCTTCTGGAAGATGGATTGGTCAAGATTATGATCTGTTAAGAATCAAGTGTCCTTGGAGCTGTTGGTGAAAAACCAAAGTAACGACATTCCTCTGTTGTGTGAAAGGGTTAGCCTTTTGAAATTGTTGCTTCCCATGAAGTCCATCCAACATTTTTGGGCAACTGATGCCCTCAGTATGCAGGATGGGTGCGGAGGAAGCCTAACAAGAATCTGACCAAATACATCGCCTGGCAAGTCGTTGATTGTTGCATATGTTCTTCCATTGAAGCTGTTAGGATGATGCAAATATCACAAGTGCATCATAAGAATTAAGTAAATAGAACAATGCACAATGCACAACCCTAAAAAAAGAATTAAGTAAACACCACAATGCATCATACAATTTGACAGGAAAATTTATCATCAAAATTTCCTAAACTGCACGCATCTGAAAAACTACCTAAAAAGCAGAGTATGTCAACAAAATAACCTAAATAGCACAAGGAATCAACCAGAGTAGTACGAAAGAACCGCAAAATGATTCAGCATGTCGAAGTTGGGCAAAGGGAATGAATAACTTTTTTTAGGTCACCGGGGAGGACAAAAAGGCCCCCACCTGAATTTTCTAGTTTTATCATAAAGAAGGGGAGAAAAAACGGATACAACTTTAGTGACTTGGTGAACCGAAGTCTCACGGTGACTTGCCCCAGGATCCACCTTCCATCTTAGATCCAATGTATGATAGTAGCTCATATTTTGAACTAAAAAGTAAAACTATTCAAAAAAATTGACAAAAAATAAGTAAATCATCGGTGCCTAGGTTTGAATCCTGTGAAAGTTTCATCCCATTCGGATCACTAGTTTGTGATTAAATAGCTTTTTATGTTACCAGTACTACAGTTTAAACTAATATCCACTTCGTCCAAAAAAGCTCTAGAGCAGAATACAAAAAAGAGGGAGGAAGTGAGGGAGTCAAAAGCCAACGCAGAACTTACAATGGGGCTGACTAGTTCTGAGAAGATGGAGCGTGCGCCGCCGATGAATGACGCGCCATATCCGTTGACGCTGAAGAAGCACGACCACGAGCTGACGCATTCCTATCATCCCACACAGCTGTCGCTTTGGCAGCGCAGCCAACATAGCCGAATTTGTTCCAGCGGCAGCCGATGAGGATTTCAACTACACCTCCACCACTTTCCGAGCATCACTCAACACTTCCCAAGACTCTGATCCGGTACAAGCATCGGCCTCCGCATCCGCTTCACATGTATCCGTTAGTGCTGCTTCAGCATCCACCTCTTCTTTGCAAGCATCCGCCGACATAGCAAATGTATCTGCCAACGCGGATTCCATTTCCTGTAAATGCCACCAGCTTATTTAGCTTGCAATGCCCCAAAATAAATGCATTATATCCTTTAGAAAGCCCATAATGGCTGGAGGTTGGGGACATACATACCAGCAAACGGCGGTGCGGTGGTGCTCAATGGTGGAGCGGCGGGGATGGTCCTGTTGAGGGAGGGCGGCCAGGCAAAGAAGATGATGATGGGATCGAGGGGCACACGACTAAGCTTCCTCAAACTCGAAACTAACTTTCGCCCTACTATTTTTTTTGTGAATCCCTCTTTTTTAAGGGAAACCCCCACTGTATTAATAGTAGCAACCACACGACTGATACAAGTTTGTGCACTTTAGTTGCTTAGCTTCCTGCCTAAAGACATCAAGTTTGTGCACTTATTCGTGTGATACAATGAATTTCTAGGTAAAATATTCCAGGTGGTAGAAGCCTGCGCTTTCTATGACATCAAGATTTAGAGTTTAAACATCGACCTGAAATTCCACAATCTACAACTACAAGTTTTGGTTTACTACCAAAAACATGCTAACAAATCACTCGCAACTAGCATTAACATCATCATTAACAGATCTTAGAAGGAAAAAAATTAAAAGATAAAAAACCACCGCAAGTTCGAATAAGATGACTGTTGTTGCCAAATATAGTCACATAAAGCCAGGTCCAATATATATGTCATAATAGTACATCAAATATATAGATTTGTGGACACCACACACCAGCAGAACAAAAAAACAGTTATAGTACATGACTTAACAAACAGTCATCCTCACAAGAGACCCAAACCCTTCAAAAATGAAAGTAGAGCGGTCCATATGGTTTACAGATTTCCTCATCTTTTGCTGGATCAGGACTATATGGGTGCGGAGAATCTCAAATTTCTGTCAGGGTCTCATCTGCTTCTAGAGCCGAATTGAAAAGATTGTCAGCTCGCATTCCCACCTGTCCCAAGATCCGGTCGTACACCTTGCCAATCAGCTCGTCGCCATCCACATTAGGCGACTCAGGAAATAAGTTGTCAGCCACGAACTTTTGAAAATCAACAACAACATCATGAGCAACTAAAATTGATGTATTCCATCCTGTAGTCAAATCAACTATCCGCTTAGTGGATGTGGCCACTTCATCCTTCAGGCGCCTAATATGTTTGTCCTGGTGTTTCACTTTCTCTTGAAGGCACGAAATCATGTGTCTATGAGCTTTGTATTTCTCTAGGAGACGGGCAATTGTCAAATCCTCGCAGTGACCAGCACCATTACGCCATGAGCAATATGAGTAAGGTGGAAACTGCAGATAACAAATCCAAAGTTAATCCAGATTCTCATTTCAAAAAAATGAAACCAAATTCTCGTTTCAAAAAAAACCCAAATTCAGCTGCACACATCGTGCAAGCTCCATAGTGGTACTGCAAATGGCAAAGAACCATAGAGCCATACTTCCCAAACATGGGAAATAGAACCGACATGAAAAGGGCAGCACTTCAGGGTTTGCCTTCTTAGCTGGCACATGAGCAGTCTTGGCCTTAGTAAGTGGCAACAGATCAGAATGACTTCGTTTCTACAAATCATGATGCAACAAAAATGATCAGTATATTTTAGGGGACATTTTAAGTAATAAAGCGCTCTTTATGGAAAAAATGTTTTTAGAGACAAAGCATAGATTACTGAAATTCTAGCAAAGCAGCTGGATACATAAAAACACTTTTCACTCGATAATGCCTCCTCCATGGGTGGTACATGCGCATGATGCTAAATGAAATGTAGCAAAACCAGTAAACTTTAGGAAAGAACACATCAACTTTGCAATGCAGAGAAAAATATGTGCATTAATTTGATGCCAATGATTGGGTGTGTTCCCCTTTAATGAAGAATATAATTTAAAGAACTCAGCAATGCAGGACACCAGCAAACAACAGTCTATTGCATTACATTGTTCAGCAATGAATTATATGCAGCAAATTACATCAGCATTGTTCAGCAAAGGACCGTTCTATGAAATAAAGCCAAGGGCAAGCTTCCCGTCCTCATAAGACTCTTCTTGGCAGCATATACTTACCTATTTTTAGTGGACCTTATAACTAGTTCCAAGGATACATCCATGGTGATCCCAGCTTCCTAATGTGGCACATAGATCTACTATTTCAAATAGCAATCACCTAAACAACTATCCGGATGGTTGTGGACTCACCGAAGATTGCACTAATGCGATGGAAAGGTGGATGCTGCTAGGTAAAGAAGGTGTGCAACGGGGGAGGTGCACAAATATGCAAAAATGTAGCAATACTCGTATATAGATATAGATAACAGTAACACATAAACTAGATTAGTAGTAACCACAAACTTCAGACAGGCTGTAAGCAGACTGTCAACTACTCCCATATTAATTAACCTAGTGTAATTTAACATGGAAGTACTATGAGATGGTGAGTACTAGTAAATAAAAGGGGATTACTTAATTACTAGTGGAATCTATAGCCAGCCACCAAAAGCATCATGAGCATGCTAAATATCTAGATTGCAGACCATACTTGGTAAAGAACCTAATGTCCAGCCATAATTACCCAAATCTAAGAGCATATATCATATTTATGACTCAGTTCAGTGAGTTGGAGACATTCATTAACTCTGCAGCCATCTCCTCGGCATGCATCTGATGGCGCTCCTGCTCCTCCTCTTTGAGGTCATCGTGGATCTTGAGATGTAACCACAGCGACATCATCGTGGGCTGTAGCGAATGTGAGTGTGATAGATCTACCCAGTGGACGAACGTGCAACACTCACATTCATATTTGCAACCCAAGAACCTGCAGCCGAAGTTCGTTCCCTCGAATGCGACGTGACGAAGGGGCACTAGGGTGCAGTCGCACCAGAGCCGGAGATCCGCATCGGTAACGATGCCGTACCACTCCGCGTCTACCATCCGTGCCGGCATCTGAACCCAGGAAACATCATTGATCGAGATGGGCAGAATAGAGAAAAACCCCAAAAGGAGAGAACCCATAAGCTGAATTCAAGAAAATAAACTGAGACCGTGAACTCTGGCATACTTACCCTAACCCGGCCGCCTTGCGCATCGAGATCCCCCGTCGTTCGCTGGACCAGCATGACTGAATCCACTGTCATTGCTCGAAAAAAGAGCGTGCCTTCAAAGCCTAGCGTAGAGGCTTCATGGAGAAGGAAGAGGTAGGGGTGCCGGTCCTCACATTCGTTGGCTACTACTTCGTATTGGATTTAACTCGACCACTGATAACTGTGGCCTACGCTAGAGAGCCCGTGGGCCCCCAAACATCACTCACCTAGTTTGACTTGCATTACATGGCGTACTTTTGGAAAACGGATCAAAACTCAATAAATAAATAAACCAAAGGGCCCCCTCTATTTTTTGTGAAAACCCATTACAAAACAGAGACGCTCACAAATGCATACACACACTCACCCTATGAATGCAGGTATGCACACCTTACACCTATGAGCACTTCAGAAAGACTGGATCATGAGACTGATCCCGCGAGGCTTGAGCTTGACGAAGTAACCATAGGCACCTCGCTATATATTGACGGGAATGTCGCCTCTCACCACCCTCATAACCATCCTTCAAAGTCGAGCACCGAGGTTCATGGCAAAGGAAGTGCTAGGGGATCGGAGCTCACATTCGCTGGCTTCTATGGGATATAATTGAACCACTAATAATGTGCCCCCCGGTGGTGATCCCATAGACCCTAGACACCAGTGACCATTACAATTACTTTGGGAAAACCGAGAAAAACTTAATATAAACAGAACGCCCATCTCTCTTTTTTTTGCGAAAATCCACTACAAAACGCACATGCTCACAAATGCATTCACACACTCACCCCTATGAATGCATGAATGCACATCCTACCCCTATGAGCACCTCCGAAAGATTGTGCCTTCAGAATGTCCGGTGGGGGGCTTGATCTTGACGAAGTCACCATAGGCACCTCGCTATCAATGGGAACATTGCCTCCTACCGCCCTCATAACCATCCTTCAAAGCCAAGCAGCGAGGCTTCATCGAGAAGGAAGAGCTGGAGGAGTCAGAGCTAACATTCATTGGATGCTATGGGATATAACTAGACCACTAATAACAACGGGGCCCCATGATAGTGAGCCCGTAGGCCCCAGACATCATAGAAATCACGGTGTCAAGTCTTAAACATATGTCAAAATGGTGGAGTGGTATTCCTAACAAAAAGGTTCTTCAAGGTGATTCTAGTGCTAGACTTATGTCTAAGAGAATCAGTTGGCAGGAGGGCCCACTAGTCAGCAGATAATAGTTTGTTTTTATTTCTAGCATCTTTGTGTGTACCCACTTCAGTTCTAAACACTGGAGCAAAAGTAATTTTCATAGCTACTTCTAGACACTACACACGCCCTTACTAGACGTAGCTTAGAAATTTACTAGCCTCGTGTCTAAGAAAATTGTAGGTTGCTTTGAAAGTTTTTCAAAAAAGCTTTTGGAGGTACCCATCGGGGTGTCAATTAATATATCACAAACCACATAGAGTTTTAACAATAGGTTTAACTTCTTGCTAAGATAGATTTTGCATATTGACAATTTAACTAAATTAGGTCAAACTTGAGCTACAAGTAAGCGCGATATAGATTTATCTTGAATTAAATGTCTTTTTGGAGGTGTAGAGGTGCATCTTGTTGTAGTAAACAATTGCATCAGTATAAGTTTTCTACTATCTCAAGAAAGAACATTCTCAATTTTCTGAGTGTGATGACGAGATTATTCTTTCCCGTAAAGCAAGTCCGAAGAATATGGATATGAATGACACACGAGGAAAGTTTTCAGACATATATTATGGACCAACATGTCGTACTTACGATTTCCCATGTTTTATGAGTTCTCAAACTTCCTAGCTAACTTCTTGCACTTGATTGATTTTATGCTGATTTATCAAAATTATTAGTTAAAAATTTAACTACCACAAGTAAATTGTAGGTTGCTTTGAAAGTTTGATGAAAGATCTCTCTTGGAGGTACCCATATATCGGAGGGAGGGGGTCAATTAATATATGGGAAACCACCGAGAGTTTTCATGATATATAGGTACGGTTCAACTTCTTGCTAAGATTTTGCATGAATTTAATGAAATTAAGTTAGACTTGAGCTACAAGTAAGCATGATAGAATGCTCCTGAATTAAATGTTTTTTCGGAGGTAGATGGCTGCATCTTCTTGTAGTAAACAATGTCGTCGGTGTGAGTTTCCAACTACCATGAAAGAACATTCTCAATTTTCCGAGTGATGTCATGATCATTCTCTCCTATAAAGGAAGTCCGGAGAATATTGATCTAAATAAATACCACAAGCCAAAGTTTTCACACGCACACACACACATACTAGTAAAAGTCACGTGCCACACTCATATATAATGTATGAAATGTGATTTAACGAACATTAAGTTGTTATTAACCAATAGTTTTGTTAGAGAAAAAGGCATACATTAAGTATATTAATAATAACTATCTACACATATTGAGAATACAACCTACTGTGCTATGAATTTTTTTTGCCGGGGGGGGGGGGGGTAGGGGGACATGATGGTTCTAGAACATGGTGGAGTTTGCTCTAGGTACTATTCAACATGAATCCAACTGCTCTGAACCATTGGATCTAACAGCCCAACGGCCACGATTGGTGCTATGGATCCAATTCAAAATTGCCTACCTAACTTCGCCCACTTGAATGACTTTATGTCGATTTATTGAAAATAGGTCAAATTGTAACTAGTATAAGTAAATTGTAGGTTACTATGAAAGTTCTACGAAAAAGCTTTTCGAGGTACCCATCGGGGGGTCACCATTAATATATGAGAAACCATCCAACAAGAGTTTTGATGACAAGTTTGATCAAGACTCGAAATCCAAACATTTTGCTAACTGTTGGATCTTCTTTTCCATTCTTAGCATCTAGAAAGATTCTACTAATAGTCTTGATGAGAACGATAAATGCTAGTATGCGCAAACCTCAAAACACACACTTCATTGCACAGTTTTAGGGTCCTTCTGCTAAATGCATGGACTTGGATGCAATTTTCATTTTTATGAGGTCCTTGATATGTAACTTGTACTTCCACTGACCGTGTTCACTCTCAAGCACGTCACTCCTACGAGACCAACCATTAGATCGGCCATTCGTAGTACTTCTTATCTTATCTTTATCTTTTCTTATCTCTTACAATAACATACCACGCACTACATATAGTGTACGGATTAACTTTGAACATTGACCACTGGATCAAGACTGGCAAATCCAAACATTGCAAACCATTGGATCTTATTTTCCATTCTTAGCACCTACAAAGATTCTACTAATAGTCTTTAGCATGATGACCGCTAGTATGCGCAAACCTAGCTCAAAACACACACTTCATTGCTCAGTTTTAGGGCCGTCCTTGTGCTAAATGCATGGACTTGGATGCAATTTCATTTTTATGAGGTCCTTGATGTAAATTGTAATTCTACCCACCATGTTAACTCTCAAGCACCTCGCTCCTACGAGACCTACCATTAGATCGGCCATTATTCGCAGTACTTATTATCTTATCTTTATCTTGTCTTATCTCTTATGCATAATACCATACCACTTCATATAGTGTATGGATTAACTTTGAAACATTAACCATTCGATCAAGACTGGCAAATCCAAACATTGCTAACCATTGGATCTTCTTTTCCATTCTTAGCATCTAGAAAGATTCTACTGATAGTCTTAAGCATGATGAACACTAGTATGCACAAACTTCAAAACACACAGTACTTCATTACTCGGTTTCAGGGTCCTTGTGCTAAATGCACAAACTTGGATGCAATTTTCATTTTTTATGATGTCCTTGATGTAACTTGTACTTCCACCGACCGCTCGAGCACCTCGCTCTTATGAGACCTACCATTAGATCGTCCATTTGCAATACTTCTTATATTATATTTATCTTGTCTCTATCCTTACAATACCATATATACCACCACTACACAGTGTAGGGATTAACTTATTTGAACATTGACCGCTGGATCAAGACTGGCAAATCCAAACATTACTAACCGTTGGATCTTCTTTTCCATTCTTAGCATGTATAAAGATTCTAATGATAGTCTTTAGCATGATGAACACTAGTATGTGCAAACCTCAAAACACACAGTACTTCATTACTCTGTTTCAGGGTCCTTGTGCTAAATGCACGGACTTGGATGCAATTTTCATTTTTTATGAGGGCCTTAATGTAACTTGTACGTCCACCGACCGTGTTAACTCTGAAGCACCTCGCTCTTACGAGACCTACCATTAGATCGGCCATTCTTAGTACTTCTTATCTTATCTTCATATTATCTCTTATCTCTTACAATACCATACCACTACATCGTGTAGGGATTAACTTTGAACATTAACCATTGGATCAAGACTAGCAAATCTAAACATTGCTAACCGTTGGATATTTTTTCCATTCTTAGTATCTAGAAAGATTCTACTAATAGTCATTAGCATGATGAACGATAGTATGCACAAACCTAAAAACACACGGTACTTCATTGCTCAGTTTTAGGGTCCTTGTGCTAAAATGCATGGACTTGGATGGAATTTTCATTTTTACGAGGTTCTTGATGTAACTTGTACTTCCATCGACCGTGTTAACTCTCAAGCACCTCGCTCCTATGAGACCTACCATTAGATTGTCCATTCGCAGTACTTCCCATCTTATCTTTATCTTGTCTCTTATCTCTTACAATACCATGCATACCACCACTACATAGTGTAGGGATTAACTTATTTTAACATTGACCGTTGGATCAAGACTGGCAAATCCAAACATTACTAATCGTTGGATCTTCTTTTCCATTCTTAGCATCTAGAAACATTCTACTGATAGGCTTTAGCATGATGAACACTAGTATGCGCAAACCTCAAAACACACAATACTTCATTACTCGATTTCAGGGTCCTAAATGCATGGACTTGGATGCAATTTTCATTTTTTATGAGGTCCTTGATGTAACTTGTACTTCCACCGACCGTGTTAACTCTCAAGGACCTCTCTCTTACGAGACCTACCATTAGATTGGCCATTCGTAGTACTTCTTATCTTATCTTTATCTTGTTTCTTATCTCTTACAATACCATACCACTACATATAGTGTAGGGATTAACATTGAAGATTAACCATTGGATCAAGACTGGCAAATCCAAACATTGCTAACCGTTAGATCTTCTTTTCCATTCTTAGCATCTAGAAAGATTCTACTGATAGTCTTTAGCATGATGAACACTAGTATGCGCAAACCTTAAAACACAGTACATCATTGCACAGTTTCAGGGTCCTTGTGCTAAATGCATGGACTTGGATACAATTTTCATTCTTTATCACACAAACTAGACCACGGTTTCTTATACGTAATACCCAAGTTTTTAGTACTAGGATTTTTCAAGATTCCAAGCTAACTTCGTGCACTTTGGTGACTTCTTGTCAATTTAACGAAATTAAGTCAAACTTTAGCTACAAGTAAGTGCGATAGATTGCTCTTGAATTAAGTGTCTTTTTGGAGGTAGATGTGTGCATCTTATTGTAGTAAACAATGTCATCGGTGTGAGTTTCCAACTATCAGGAAAGAAAATTCTCAGTTTTCTAAGTGATGACGAGATGATTCTTTTCGGTAAAGAAAGTCCGAAGAATATGGATCTCAATGCCATAAGCCAAGATTCTAGACATATTAGCTAGGTGGACCAATGTGTTTAACTTACGATTCCCATGTTTTATGAGCTTTCAAGGTTCCAAGCTGACCCCGCCCACTTGTTGAATAACCTTATGTCGATGTATCGACATAAAAGGTCAAATTTGAACCGCAAGCAATAAATTGTAGGTTGGTTTGAATGTTTTATGAAAAAAGCTTTTGGGGGTACCCATCGAGCGATCAATTAATATATCAGTTGACGACTAGTTTGACTTCTAGCTACTAAGATATTTGCATCTTGAAAATTTTAACCCCTTTTGAAAATGATCAAATAAAATAAGGAGAGAGGGGAAATGATTTTTCTATTCTCTATGGTCAATCCACAAGCTTGAGGTGCACCTTAGGCTTAAAGATAGATTTATTTTTTCACTATGTATAAGGTGAACCTTAGCGGATTCCACAAAGTAGGCCTTATTAAGGTGTGCTTTTTCTCTACTACTATAATGGAACAGTTTTGAATTGGATCCATAGCACCAATCCTAACCGTTGGGTTGTTAGATCCAATGGTTCAAAGTAGCTGGATTCGTGTTGAATAGTACCTAGATCAAACTCCACCATGTTTTAGAACCATCATGTCACCACCCCCAAAATTTCATAGCACGGTTGGTTGTATTCTCAATATGTGTACATAGTTATTATTAATAGACTTAATTTATGCATTTTGGGGGTGGTGACATGATGGTTCTAGAACATGGTGGAGTTTGCTCTAGGTACATACTATTCAACACAAATCCAGTTTCTCTGAACCATTGGATCTAACAGACCAACGGTCAGGATTGGTGTTATGGATCCAATTCAAAACTGCTCCACTATAGTAGTAGAGAGAATACAACCTACTGTGCTATGAAATTTTGGGGGTGGTGACATGATGGTTCTAGAACCTACATGGTAGAGTTTGCTCTGGGTACTATTCAACATGAATCCAGCTTCTCTGAACCATTGGATCTAACAGCCCAACCGCCAGGATTGGTGCTATAGATCCAATTCAAAACTGCTCCATTATAGTAGTAGAGATATCTTACCACTATATAGTGTACGAATAACTTTGAATATTGAAAGTTGGATCAAGACTCGCAAATCCCATCATTTCCAGCCGTTGGATCTTCTTTTCCATTCTAGCATCTGGAAGATTCTGTTGATAGTCTTCAACATAATGAATGCTATGCACAAACCTCAAAACACACTTCTCCATCATATTAGAATCTTCTCCCTATTAGCTAATAATCGTTGACTTCTACATGATCTTATCTTACCACTATATAGTATACGAATAACTTTGAATCTTGACTATTCGATCATGGCTCGTGAATCCCAGCATTTCTAGTCGTTGGATCTTCTTTTCCATTCTAGCATCTGGAAGATTCTATCGATAGTCTTCGGCATAATGAATGCTATGCACAAACCTCAAAACACACTTCTCCATCATACTAGAATCTTCTCCCTTGTTTCTCTAGCCCATGTTACCAAAAATTCCATGTGTTAGGTAGCTAATAATCTTTGACTTCTACATGATGATACAAAGTACAAGGACCAAATATACACCCATACTTTATAGATGTTGATCAAATTTATAATTTATTGTGCTTTACCAATTATAATTTTATATAGTGATGATATGTCATACGTCTAGTATCCGAGTTGCACGTGCAAGGCACGTGCAACTTTATTACTAGTCTCTACTACTATAATGAAGCAGTTTTGAATTGGATCCATAGCACCAATCCTGACCGTTGGGCTATTAGATCCCATGTTTTAGAGCAGCTGGATTCATGTTGAATAGTACCTAGAGCAAACTCCACCATGTTCTAGAACCATCATGTCACCACCCCAAAAATTTCATAGCACAGTAGGCTGTATTCTGAATATGTGTAGATATTTATTATTAATAGACTTAATTTATGCATTTTGGGGGCGGTGACATGATGGTTCTAGAACATGGTGGAGTTTGCTCTAGGTACATACTATTCAACATGAATCCAGTTGCTCTAAACCATTGGATCTAATAGCCCAACGGTCAGGATTGGTGTTATGGATCCAATTCAAAACTGCTCCACTATAGTAGTAGAGAGAATACAACCTACTAAAATTTTGGGGGTGGTGACATGATGGTTCTAGAACCTGCATGGTAGAGTTTGCTCTGGGTACTATTTAACACGAATCCAGCTTCTGTGAACCATTGGATCTAACAACCCAACCGTCAGGATTGGTGCTATAGATCCAATTCAAAACTTCTCCATTATAGTAGTAGAGACATCTTACCACTATATAGTGTATGAATAACTTTGAATATTGAACATTGGATCAAGACTCGCGAATCCCAACATTTCCAGCCGTTGGATCTTGTTTTCCATTCTAGCATCTAGAAGATTCTATGGATAGTCTTCAGCATAATGAATGATATGCACAAACCTGAAAACACACTTCTCCATCATATTAGAATCTTCTCCCTCGTAGCTAATAATCGTTGACTTCTACATGATCTTATCTTATCTTATCTTACCACTATATAGTGTACGAATAACTTTGAATCTTGACCACTAGATCATGGCTCGTGAATCCCAGCATTTCTAGTCGTTGGATCTTCTTTTCCATTCTAGCATCTGGAAGATTCTATTGATAGTCTTCGGCATAATGAATGCTATGCACAAACCTCAAAACACACTTCTCCATTATACTAGAATCTTCTCCCTTGTTTCTCTAGCCCATGTTATAAAAAATTTCATGTGTTAGGTAGCTAATGATCTTTGACTTCTACATGATGATACAAAGTACAAGGACCAAATACACCCATACTTTATAGATGTTGATCAAATTTATAATTTATTGTGATTTACCAATTATAATTTTATATAGTGATGATATGTCATACGTCTACTATCCGAGTCTCACATGCAAGACATGTGCAACTTACTTGTATAGTTTATGATACAGTTCCCGGATCTAGTAGATTCATGCATCTTCTTCAACAAGATCTGCTGAAAGTGAGCAGTGCACTGTTTTTTTGTTAAGCAAGTACTAGTTTACATAATGCGGGAGTAGTATATTTTTTTGCTTAGACATATGCTCACCTCTGTCCACGCGATATACATGCTGAGAGAATAAAACGTTGGCAGGGGAACAGGGTAGCAGTGAAAAGGAGTTGAAGGCGGTTCCATGTCAGAGCAAAGTTATGATGGGTTCCTGACACGAGGTACTCATGTGGCCTTACAATGTACACTCTACTAGTAGTAAATTTTAGGACCTATCCACGCAAAACAAATCATGTGTTTTCTCTCTCCTTCTCTATGCTCCATCTCTCCTCCCCTTTCCCCTCGTGCACCGGCCCGACTGATCTCTCTCCCTTCATCCATAGTGTGGTGCTACACACGTGTGCCTTGGTACCACGGTTGTGTGTCTCTAGCTTGTTCGGCAGATGCGCGTTGGTGTGGAGTAGGGACGAGGATTAGTACTATATAGGAAGGAAACCACTTTGGTCCTTGGCAGCACAAAAATTCAAACTTTTCCTGTTTTCGAAATTTTCACTTGCTGCCCAAACATCGGGAGGGAAGGTTATTCAAAAGAATCGGGAGGGAAGGCAATTTTGAACCCGTTTTGAAAATGACCACATTAAATAAACGAAAAACAAAAAACAAAAGTTTTACTCATGATGTCCTATCATGTATTGTGCATCACGTGCCATGAAAAATGTACTCATGGGATTAGATAAGTTTTGGAAAAATAGTTTCACAATATTGTTCTACCATGTGTATGGACATTATCGAGTTTATTTCAACCCGAACGACCAAGGTCATCAAGGCCATATTGACATCATAGTTTACAATTTTAAAGAGCTCCCACAATAGTTTGGTAGATGGGTGCATTGTTGCATGTGAGAGTTTCCAACAATTAGGAAAAAAGAAATTCAATTTTCCCAATGAGGATGGTGATATTTTTTGTGAAGGAAGTACAAATAATATGGTTCAGAATGCCACAAGCCAATGGTTTCACACATACTGTAGTTGATCATGGTTCCTATCTAACTTCGACGTAAAAGTAACATATTACGATGGATTCGTGACACGCGGTACTAGTACACATACTACTAGTAGATTTTCTCTCTCCTTCGCCCCCTCTCACCATCCATCCACTATCCTCTCCATTTCTCCTTCCTTCCCATGTAAGCTTTCATGCAATGATTATACTTCTAGTCTAAGATGCAACAGTGTAGAAAAAGATGAGGCCCACACCATATCACCATCAGTCAAGTTCAGTGATGCAACTTTGTCAGGAGTATACGTATACTAGTAGTATTGTAGCTAGATAAGTATGAACTACTAGAGAAACTTAATTTTTTGATAGAGTATACGTATACTAGCATGCAACTTTGTCAAGAGTATATGGTGGAAGTAAGAGACACCGAGTAATTCAGAAGGATCTGCATGATTCTCTTCATTTTTGGATAAAGCGGGGTGCTTCCTGAATTCTCTGGACCGAGAAAAATCAAGAACCGACAAGTCTGGTATAATCCTTTTTTTACGGGATGAGTCTGGTACAATCTATTTATGATAATTTGGGATAATTTTTAGGGTATCAACATAAGCATGACTATAAATAAACAATATAAATTGCAAGAGTACGCACCCCTCCTTTCACCCAAAACACCCAACCTACCGTTGATTAGAACTCGATCTCTCTCTATTTCCTTCCAAAATGTCGTATGACAACTCTCTCTAGAACACGTCGATTGACCTGACAAATGGGAAAGGCCCTGAAACTTTGCCTAGAAGCCCAGAATCAGTCGACGTGCCATGGATGCCGCCACTGTCTGACTCCTCTGATGAAGAAGATAGCCATTGGCAGCGCTTTTTTTAAGGGACGCCACCACCAACACCGAGCGACTCCGATAAGACGGAAGATGATACCGAGGAAGAGGAGGAGTCTGAGTTTGATGTTTAGGAGGAGGCCGAAGACGACGAAAGGGAGGAGGCCAAGGACGACGACGAGGAGGTATCTTCCCTTCCCCCCCCCTGAAAAAGTGTGCCCGGGTGTAAAATTAAATGGCGTCTAGAGAAGAGGCGGGCAGTGTACTATATCTCGGTCTAGGAAGCATCTTGGCTTTGGTAAATAATGTTGTCAATGAGAGTTCCGAACTTTTAGGAAAATTATTTTCAATTTCCAAGTGATAGGATTTGTTTTTTAGTAATTAAGTACGTCCGGATAATTTTGCTTAGAGTGCACTCACTGTATTCTAGCAAAATATAAATAATTTCCACCGCATGTTAGTACTATATGAAAATACTTATTTCAATGTGTGTAATGATACATAGTTTTTTGGGGGGGGGTGTAATGATACATAGTTAAAACTTAAATGATGTCCTCTTATATTTGTGCTTGTTTGGACGAAAACTACAAACATGGATTTGGACAACTTTCGAAAAACTTGCTACACAATATGGTCACAACCATGTATGAACATTGTTCACATTTTAAGCCAAGTTACCAATGTCAGGGTCATATCTGCATCACGCGTCCCGTTTATTGGGATAAATTAAAGAAAAGTAAAGAAAACAAAAAAAATTAAGCACTTATGTATGGTGTCCTCTTCCGTAAATGATAAACATGAATTTTGATATGGTTTAAAAACACTTCTTCACAATATGACCAGCGATGTGTTAACATACTTGCGTTTCAAGTTAAATAATGACAAAGGTCGTGTCCATTTCTGGTAGACGAGGTGCATCTTGGCATGGCATACTAATGTTGTTAATTGGACTTTTCAACTTTTATGTATAAAGTTTTGTTAAATAATTTTAGAAGTGTCACATATAATTATTTTTAAAATAAAAGGCAAAGAGTAAGGCTCTGAATGCCACAACACACTAAATTTCACACAAAATAGAGTATGTTTCATGGTTAACAAGTTTCATGAATTTTTAAGCCTTCTAGCTAATTTCGCATAATTAAATGACATTTTGTCAATAAAACCAAAGTAGGTAAAATTTGAACTACAAGTCCACGATAGATTGCTTGTAAAATTGTTAGAAATTCATATATACTAATTATTGTACCCATGCAGTCATACCGAAACTGACTATTATTTTGAAAGATACAACTTCTTTGTATGAATTTTCATGGTAACACATCTGACCATGTTTCAAAAAAGTGAAAGAAAATAAGGAAACATGGAATGAGTGACCAAGATCATGGCCATATTATACAATAGTACTCCAAGAAACAATGGTTCACATCCAATGGGCGCAGGCATAGAGCTGGCTCTAGAATAGATTGGGCATCATCACAACTCAAAACAATTCCGGTAATTCTTTTTTAAAAAAGGGGAGTAGAACCCCGGCCTATGCATCGGTTGATGCACACAGCCTTTTAGTAGTATTAAAAATTCATACTTGTAAAGTAGTAAAGATGGCGATGTTAAAGTTTCAATACAAGGGACCTAGGAACCTTCACCGGCCCTCCACAATTAACCTTTCTTCCTCTTCTTCCCCTTGCTCCTTTAAGACTTTGCAGTTATGGCTCCGAAGACCAGAGCTCCTAGGTGGCGGCGACAAAGGCCGTGGAGAAAAAGAAGATATGTCACTGGCTTCCAAATCCTGCTCTGGTCGCTCTAGGTCACAGTCTCGCACTAGGAAGCTGCAGGAAGAAGCAGGTGTCGAGGTCCGTCAAGGCCAGGCTACATTTCCCCGTCGGTTGGATCGGGCGCTACCTCAAGGAGGGTCGGTACTCCCAGCGCATAGGCTTTAGGGCTCCCATCTACCTCGTGGTCATTCTTGAGTACCTCACCGCCGAGGTGCTAGAGCTCGCCAGGCAAGCCGCGATGGATAGAAAGAATATCCGCATCATCCCGAGGCATGTGATGCTCCACGTCATGCGCTAGGAGGAGCTCAACAAGCTGCTATCTGACGTTACCATCATGCACAGCGGTGTACTGCCCAACATCCATGAGTCCCTTCTTGGCAATTGTACCGCGGAGGATGTAGCCAAGTTACCCGTGGAGGATGCTGCCAAGTCGCCTGAGAAGACTACAGAGTCCCCCTAGAAGCCGTTAAGTTGTACTACTACTAGTCCGTATGAGTTTGGGTTTGCTTTGTTTGTAGTTTGGTTAATCATCAGTGTCAATGTAATATTCAGATCTGTAATGCTAAGAAAAAGCTTGCGAGGGTTCTAAAAAAGTGTTGTTTTCCTAATCTTATCCTATACTCCATTTGTTTAATATTACTCAGCATATTAGGTTTAGTTAAAGTCAAACGTTACAAAGCTTGACCAACTATATACAGTATTAAAAAGTCTACTCATTGAAAAAATCTATATACAATAAACAATGTCGTCGGTGTGAGTTTTGAACTATTAGGGAAGAACATTCAATTCTCAATTTTCTGAGAGATGACAAGTGAGGTTGTTCTTTTTCGTAAATAAAGTCCAAATAATATGGATCTGAATGCCACAATCCAGGTTTTTAGACATATATAGTGGACTAACATGTTGTACTAACGATACCCATGTTTTATGTGCTTTCAAACTTCCTATCTAACTCTGCCAACTTGAATGACTTTATCCCAATTTATCGAAATTATATTAGGTCGAATTTGAACTACAAGTAAATTGTAGGTTGCTTTGAAAGTTGTAGCATCCGATCTGTCTAACATACGTAATGCTACATGGTCTAGTAATATAATTGTTACTTCCTACATATAATTGTTGCATCATAATTATATCATGCTCATGTCATCATGCCACCTTGCATTTGAGCATCATATAAAACCCTTTTCATTTGGTTCTTATCCCATATGCATTATTAATTGTATTTGCCTCTTGATATATTGTATTTGGTTCTTGATAAATGCTTGATGCCTAAGTTGAGTTGGGGGCATATCTTTTATTAACTCCACCACCTTTCTTTGTCACCACCCCATAATTCCACCATCCAACTATATGTGAGCTTTGCATCTTATTTGATTTACCTCTAGCTCATGTGGGTTGAGATGGATCCACTTCTATTTTCCACATGCTCTCACACTAGCATCATGTTGTTTTCACATTATTGATATGTGAAGCCACCTTTGCCTGCTTTGTGAGGGTACCCCTTTTTCTAGCTTCCATATGGATTGTATTGGAATATTTGCTCATGATGGAATATTATTGGGGATATTATGCACCTAGTGGAACACACACACTAGCATGCCCCAAATTATATTCAAATTTGAGCATCTCCATCTACTCCACTTGGAACATATTTCTAATTCTTTTAGCTTGGCCTTACTCCACATCTTGGAATGCATGTGTATAAATGCCATGATTATTATTTTGTTCTCACAAGATTAGACATGGCATTTAATGCTCATGCATGGGCCATGCAACCATCACCACCATTCTATTATTTTGGGTTTTACTTGGTTTTTGAGTTGATCTCCTCTTTTGAGCTCTCTTTTCTCTCAAACCTTCTCACCTTGATCTAGTTCCTTGCCATGTGCATCCAGCCCTCCATACCTCTCATATCCTCCATGCATGATCATGTGAGATCATCCCCATATCCATTTTTTCGCCTTATACTTGATCATGCCACACATAAAACCCTAATATCACCACCTTCCCTCTCACCATCTCCTTACCCAACCCCCATCCATGCATGCTCATGTGTGACCTTGCCCAAAACCCTAAACACCCCTCCTCCTCACCTTCACCCCCTTGTTTGGACTTGTTTTGGCCATGTTTAAAACCCTAAGACCCTACCCTAACCTCTCTCTCCAAAACCCTAACTCCACCCTCACCACACCACCTTGCTTTCACCATGCCGAGACACCACCCTCTCTCTCTACCCCCTCTCTAACCCTAACCGGCCAAGCTACCCCTAACCTAACACCAACCCTAGCTAACCACCCCTTCAACCCTAGCTCTACCCGAGTCTCTGTCTCTCTCACTCTCTCGCTGCATCCAAGCCCCACACCGGAACCTCACCTCCCTGCAGGCCCCAGCTGCAGTCACCACCCCTCTGTACCCCGAGCCAGCTGCTTCACGCTGAGCACGTGAGGGAGTAGGGGAAAAAGGTGGCCGAAGCCACCTTTTCTCCACCTGATTCCCCACGGCACCCCCTCTCCTCTCCCATCCATATCTACTCCCCCACGTCTCCTCTGCCGTGCCCTAGATCTACCCCGGGCCTCTGCGCCGCAGCCCTACCCCAGCTACCCTTCCCTTCTAACTCCGGCCTCCACCGTCGGCCTCCACCCTACCTCAACAAAACACGGCGGCGGGCGGGTGTGTTGGCATTGGGGAAGACTGAGGCGAACCTCTGCATCATCCCCGTACATAGCCGCAAGGAGGAGACGGCCCCTGTACCGCTGCACCCCGCCGAGCCCGACGACGAAACCCTAGCTCCGGCCGTCTGCAACATCGCCGATCAGCTGTTCCCCGCACCGATCTAACCCCACCGACCACCTCGCGGTGAGCTCCCGATCCCCCCAGACACCTCCTCTCTCGCCGTCGTTTCCTGTACGCGTCGATCATACCGTCGAACGCCCTCTGTGCGCCGGCATGCGCGTGCGTTTGCTCGCCGAGGCGTCGCGAGAACCATACCTAGCCGCCTAGCTTTCTCCTGTCAGCAACCCCTTCCCACCGTAGTGGCTCTGCCTCTTTGCGCGCGCGCCCCAGGTCGTGGGATCGAACCCCCGCGGCGTCGCGCACCGATCTATCGCCCGTCAGTTCGTCAGACAAATAGAGGAAGAGAACAGTGGGCTGTTGGCATCTTGCAAATACCCCCCACACCTTTTTGCCTCAACCCGCGGTACACCAGGCCCACCAGTCAGCCCTTCAGCCTTTTTACAGAAAAGCACCCCAGGTTCCAGGTCCCCAACCCGCGGTCCCCCTCCGCACTGCGTGGCCAGCCCAATCCCTCTCGCTGGCGCGTGGGTCCCTTTCCGTCGCGGGCCTACCTGTCAGTCTCACTGGCTAGCTAAGCCGCGGTGAGAAAAGGTTTTGCCGCGCCGTTTTCACCCAGTCAGTGTTGGCCCCACCCATCAGTGACTGGGGCTAGCTGCGGCTGAGTAGAAAAAGTCTGTCTGCTTTTCTGTTTTAATAAAACAATTTCAGAAATGTTTAAATATGAATTTAATTCTGTTTTTAATAACTTTTATTTTGTAAATCCAAATAATACAAATGATATATGTTTTTGAATCAGAAAAATGTGAGGATTTAAAATATCTTTTGAGCAATTTAAAATTTCGAAATTATTTAAATGTAATAAAAAGGCCTTTTCTTAATTAATTAATAACTTTAAATCTATAACTCCTTTTTCGACAAATAATATGTCTAAATCGATCAGCGCGACGGGCCCGTTCTAACTATGCATTCCATGTTCTGAATTGCACCATGCATCATATAAATATTAAGTGGACAGCAAGTGTTATGGGAACAAAACATGACTAAAACCTAATAAAATGCTTTATTCTCGCACCCCACACCTCACCCATGCCATGCTACATGTAAATTATGCATCATTCATCATGGCATGCTTGTTTGCTTGTCGCATTTTATATATATGCTTGCGCACTTTATTTATGTTGGCCCTTGTTTGTTTGATTCTTCTTTCGAATAGACGCCGAGCAGGGAAAATACCAGGAATCCCAGGAGTACTACCCAGATCCATCTCTCGCTTCAACTGAGATGCCAGGCAAGCACTACCACATGCTTGCATACATATAGTACCTATTGCCTCTATCTTATTCTTGCATCATTGAGTCGCGATTGCATTAAATTGAATCCCAAGTACTGCATAGCCTTTACTCTTAAACCCCACCGAAACTTGTTCCTCCATCCCATGAGCCATTACTACAGGAGTTGTTTGAGCCACGCGAGTCGTAGAACAGCATGTGTAGGGTATGTGAGTGTCTGATGGATCACGAGGTACCTAAACAACTTAACCTGAGTAGTAATGGGATAACTAATGAAAGAGGCACCGGTGGGCAATATCTGCTATTTGGTTTTTCATGCTCACTTGTGTCCCGTAGGACCTCGAGTACTTGATTCCTGTTCCTTGACTATTCACACTATCCACATCAGGGAGGCCTTATGGACCCCGCTGAGCCAGAGCTTGATTCATTTCTATTTCTTGGGGCCACAAGTAGTTTGGGGCTTTATTACTATCCTGTACTTATGCCATGTTTTACTGCTTTATTTAAGATTGTGCGAGGGGCACCTGTACTGTTTAAGAATGCGAAATGTTTCCGCGGTATCGACAAGCCCAGTCACATTTTCGGGTTCCCAGTCATTTACAACCATTGTCGCAAACCCTGGGTCCGTCTCGAAGCCGGCCAACTTCGTTGCGGGTAGCTTATTGGGGTGGCCCCCTGAAATATTTATGAATCCTGTGATCGCTTTGTCGTGAATGCCTCGTTGGGTTTTGATTTGGTTTTTCCGAGGTTAATCGAGTGTGTGTTGCTATTTGTGCACCCCTCCAGGGTAAATCTTTCTGAAAGCCGTGTCCGCGGTTATGGACGACTTGGAGCACAGTTTCTCGATCATAGACAAGTATAAATAAAGTACCGCTTTTAATTTGACTAAGTAACTGCCTAGTAAATAGTGCAATACTCATGGAATGGTTAATAAAACTGCCAACAGATGGGTTGTTCGTCCGCTTTTGTCGTTGGTAAGCGAGAAGGAGGATGGATCTGTTAGTTATACAGTTATAACTGTTGTTACTAATTAACGGACATCCGTCTATCATTGGTTAGGCGGATGGTTAGCGAGTATCTATAGACTTGTTAGTTATTATCTTTTGCTGCAATTGCGCCACCCCAGGTATATGTCCCCTTTAGAGGCATAAAGACATGCTGAGTACCCCTAGGGTCTCACACGATAAATTGTTTGATTCAGATGAACAGGTGTATTCGCAAGATGGATACTGGGTGGAGGAGACGGACGATGTTGGCAACAATCACTCGGTGTAGAGATTCCGGGGATGGGGATCCGCGAGATCCGTGGGAGGGATGTGTTTATTTATGTGGCATCTCATGCCGATTTGCTTCTTATCCGTACTCGGATCTTGTTTTCCGCTTCCGCCTGATACTCTGATGTTTGATGTATGAGGAGCTATCCTAAACTATTATCTCTATCTAGGATATTTGGATCTTGCCTTATGGCGTTGCAATATTTCTATTTCTTTTAGATGGTATGGCTCTGAGAACAGTTGTATGGTGGCTTGCATACATACTCACTTGTGTATGTAGTTGATCCCTTCGCCTGCCGACTACGCCGCTCGTTCTTGTCCTGATGTTCTGGAAGTGGTTAGGACGGCCAACGGGTCTACCTGTGGGTGGCCCCTAGGCCCCCACCGTACTATTTTAACCACTTTCGCTCATCCAGGCATGCAACTTAGAGCGTAGTGTCCGAGGTAGTTAAAATTGGTATCAGAGCCATCCCGCCCTTCAGGGTCTCAGCCAAATGGTCGTTGTCAGTCTAGCAAATATTTTTGGTAGCTATGTATTACTAGGTAAAAACAAAACGTGAGAGTAGGACTGCTTCCATTTTTCTTCTTACCCACCCACCCACCCTTTTTCTGGTAAGGAAGTGTAACGTTTTTAATCCTCTCCTAAAATTCAAACTAGGATTCACGTGTTCTGGGTTCCGTAGTACCATAGGTTGTGTGTGTGTGTGCGTGTGTAATTCCTTGTCTATCTGTTGCATCCAAATGTTATCACTATCTGCCTTTTGGTTATCAACTGTTGGTACATTCCATACCGATAGGCCTTTGTAAACCGACGCGATCTGTCTGATTCGTTGTATACCGGTGCGATCTGTCTTACTCTTTGTTATCCGACATTATCTTGTTTGGGGTGTTCGTTTCCGTAGTTACTAATCTTTAGGTTCATCTTAAAAAGAAGGTGTTGGGATATGTGTTTTACTTATTCATGTGCGGAGTAATGATTTGAGTGCGGGATGGAGTCGTGACCGTACCACTACTTTTATCATTCGCTCTTGTATATTGAGTTGGTAGAGTTGCTAATCTTGATTCGTTAAGTGGTTTTGCGCATATAGTTGTATTTTAATGCCGAAATTTGAGGAAATTTTTTCTTTGTTAGCTTGTGTACCACACTCCTTGTTCAGTCGTGTGCGTTATGCTTAATATTTTTTTCTAGGTGCTTTGAACTTTGTTGATATTTTAATATCATCTTAGTAAATTGTATCCTTTAAATCTTGGTTAATTCCATTTTGGTACTATTTTGGATTATTATTATTCTCCATGATGGTACTGACTTGAGTTTTATATCAATCACAGGATGACACCACCACGCCGTTCTGAGGAGGACATACCACCTGAACTGGGGGCTGCGTTGGCAAGTATTGCTAATGCCTTGGGAGCAATGCAGCAGAACCAGCAGCGATTTGAAGAAAGTGTCAGGAGGAATGAGTTTGTTCTGTTACCTCCACCTCCCAAGCAAGGAGACATCAAGAGTTTTCTGAAGTTCAACCAGCGCCACTTTGAGGTGTCTGATCAGCCTCTGGACGCAGATGATTGGCTGCGTGAGATGTCAAGGTTGCTGATGACTGCTGATGTTCCTGAGCAAGAATGGGTAAAATGTGGCACTCACCTTCTGAAGGGAGATGCAGCTCTGTGGTGGGAGAATTACCTCAAGGCAAACCACTCTGAGTTTCAGCCTACTTGGGAGCAGTTCACTGGGGCTTTCAAATAGCAATATCTATCAGAAATTGTCATGGAAAGGATGAAGGAAGTGTTTCTCAACCTCAAGCAGGGCAATGACAATGTCAATACCTATATCAGAAACTTCATGAACCTTTCTCGGTATGGTGGCGATGAGATTTCTGATGAGAAGAAGAAGCACAAGAGGTTCAGACAAGGGCTCAATGCATCTATCAAGTATGCAATCACTCATGCATGGCCGGGGTCTTTTCTAGAACTCCAACATACAGCTCTGCAGGAGGAAGCAAGTAGGCAAGTGTTTGAGGAGTCCAAGAAACACAGCCGTGATGCAGCAAGCTCTTCAGCTATGACAGCTCCTTCTAAGCACCGCGTGTGGGTTCCTAACACCCCACCGTCGCTCACGGCTCCACCAAGACCGTCAAGCTATGCGGCAAGGCCACCAAACTCCTTCACTGCTGCTCCCAGGGGCTACAACCACAACTACCCTGGAGTGCCTGGCGGAGTCCCTGGCTACGCTGCTCCACGTCCACCTGGTGCTTGTTACACTTGTGGGAACACTGGGCATCAACACTGGAGTTGTCCCATGAACAACAAAGCTCTTCCTCCACCACCTCCAGGACCTGCGGAAAGCTCTTCTATGGTTCGTGCACCTCCACCGCGGGCTCTCAACATCAACACCAAGCCCGGGTCTACAGTTGCTCGTGCCAACTGTGTCAACGTCGCTCAAGCCGAGCATGCACCTGGAGTTGTGTTGGGTATGCTTCCTGTTAACTCAGTCCCTGCACGAGTTTTATTTGATTCTGGAGCATCGCATTCATTCGTATCCTTCAAGTTTTCTCAAGAGAATGGGGTATCTTCTGATTCATTACCTAAAAAGCTGATGGTCCTTTCTCCTAGGGCAAGGATGTTAACTTCCAAGATCAGTTATGACAATCAGGTTCAAATTGGGGATTCTTTCTTTCCGGCCTTGTTGATTATTCTGGGCAACTCAGATATTGATGTCATTTTAGGCATGGATTGGCTAGCTGCAAATAAAGCTGTGATTAATTGTGCTGAACATTCGGTCTCTCTGAAAATTCCTGAAGGCCATATAGTCTATTCTCCAAGTCTGACTCCTACAATTCAGCTTTTCTCTTTGGTGGCTCTGAATGATGATGCTATGGAGGCTATTCAGAGTGTTCCGGTGGTCTGTGAGTTCCTAGATGTTTTTCCTGAAGAGTTGTCAGGTATGCCTCCTGATCGAGAGGTCGAGTTTGTGATTGAGCTTGAACCTGGTACTGCTCCTATCTCCAAGCGGCCTTATAAAATGGGTCCTGCTGAGTTGGCTAAACTCAAACGTCATCTTGATGAATAAGAGAAGTTGGGTTTCATTCAGCATAATACTTCTTCTTGGGGTAGCCCAACCATCTTTGTGAAGAAGTGAGACAAGACTGATAGACTTTGTGTTGACTATCAGGCTCTCAATGCTAAAATCATCAAGAATAAATATCCCCTTCCGCGGATTAATGATCTCTTCGATCAGCTAGCTGGAGCTGTGGTATTCTCTAAACCTGACTTGAGAAGTGGATATCATCAAATCAAGATTCGCAAGGAAGATGTTCCCAAAACAGCTTTCACCACCCGCTATGGCCAGTATGAGTACACGGTCATATCTTTCGGTCTCACCAACGCACCTGCCACCTTCTCGAGGCTTATGAACTCGGTTTTCATGGAGTATCTTGATAAGTTCGTCGTGGTCTATCTGGATGACATCCTAGTATATTCTAAGTCAAAAGAAGAACATGAACAACACCTTCGGTGTGTCTTAAACAAGCTTCGTGAGAACCGCCTGTATGCAAAGTTCTCCAAGTGTGAGTTCTGGCTGCCTGAAGTCACCTACCTTGGTTACGTTATCTCTGCCAAGGGCATTGCCGTCAACCCAGAAACTGTTAAGACAATTGTTGACTGGCTTCCACCCATAAATGTCAAAGAAGTCCGGAGTTTCCTTGGTTTGGCGAGTTACTGCCGTCGCTTCGTTCAGAATTTCTCGAAGATTGCGAAGCCTCTTACCGATCTCCTCAAGAAAGGCAAGAAATACCTTTGGTCTCCTGCATGTCAAGCCAGCTTTGAAACACTCAAAGAGAAGCTCACTTCCACACCAGTCTTGATTCCTCCAGATACATCAAACCCTTTCCAGATATTCTGTGACGCCTCCTTGCAAGGATTGGGTGCGGTCCTTATGCAAGAAAAACAAGTTGTTGCTTATGCCTCTCGACAGTTGAAGACGCATGAGATCAACTATCCAACACATGACCTTGAACTCGCATTGTCTTTGCTTTGAAAGTATGGAGGCACTACTTGCTTGGCAACCGTTGTGAGATCTTTTCTGATCACAAGAGTCTGAAGTATATCTTCACACAGCCTGATCTCAACCTTCGTCAGATAAGGTGGATTGAAGCAATTAATGATTTCAATTTGACCATCAACTACACTCCTGGCAAAGCTAATGTCATGGCCGATGCTCTCAGCCGAAAAGCTTATGTCAACAACCTCATGGTGGAAGAACAACAGCCTCTCTTGTGTGAGGAATTCCGCAAGCTCAACCTTGAAATTGTGGATCAAGGGTATCTTCTGAACCTTCTGGCAACCCCTCTCTTGGAAGAAAAAGTTCGCTCCATTCAACTTGGTGATCCTTACACTAAAAACATCATCTCCAACATTCATCTTCCGAAGTATGAGTCCTTCCACGTCGACGACCAAGGTGCTCTTTTCTTTGAACACCGGATGTTTGTTCCGAACTACCCGGGTTTAAGAGAGCAAGTTCTTAAGGAGGCGCATGATTCTGTTCTTTCTATCCACCCTGGCAGCACTAAGATGTACATGGACTTGAAAACACAGTATTGGTGGCCTGGGTTGAAACGATATTGTGCCAAGTATGTCTCGGAGTGTGATGTCTGCCGCAGAGTTAAAGCTGTCCATCAGAAACCTTCCGGTCTTCTACAGCCACTGAAGCCTCTGGAATGGAAATGGGAGAAAGTTGAGATGGACTTCATAACTGGTTTTCCAAAGTCGCAGAAGGGCAACAATGCAATATTTGTTGTCATTGACAGGCTTTCTAAAGTGGCTCACTTCTTTCCCGTCAAGGAAACGATTTCTGCAATTCAATTGGTTGAGCTCTATATCAACAGAATTGTCTCTCTGTATGGGGTTCCTCTTGAGATCAGCTCAGACCGTGGAAGCATCTTCACTTCCAAGTTCTGGGGAAGTTTCCAAAATGCTTTGGGAACAAAATTGAACTTCAGCACAGCTTACCACCCTCAGTCGCAAGGACAAGTTGAAAGGATCAATCAGATTCTAGAAGACATGCTCCGTGCTTGCGTTATCTCTTTCGGCATGAAGTGGGAAGAATGTCTTCCTTATGCTGAATTCTCTTACAACAACAGCTTCCAGAAAAGTCTAAATATGGCACCATTTGAGGTTCTATATGGACGCAAATGCAGAACTCCGATTGGTTAGTCGGGGGCAGGTGAAAGAACATTGTTTCGCCCCGACATTGTAACTCAAGCGGAGGAGAAGGTTCACATCATTCTTGAAAACCTGAAGGTTGCTCAAAGTCGCCAGAAGAGCAACTATGACAGAAAGCACACGGACATGGAGTATGTCCTTGGTGATGTCGTTTACCTTTGTGTCACTCCCATGAGAGGCACGCACCGCTTTGGTATCAAAGGAAAGCTGGCTCCTAGATACATCGGTCCTTTCAAAGTTCGTGGAAGAAGAGGAGAAGTCGCTTATGCTCTTGATCTCCCTGAAAAACTCAAGGTCCATGATGTTTTCCATATCTCTCAACTCAAGAAGTGCTTCAAGGATCCCGGCAGGACCGTGGACCATGAACTCATCAATCTCCAAGAAGATCTGTCTTATCAAGAACACCCCATAAAAATTCTAGAAGTCGCAGAAAGAAGGACTCGCAACAAGTCCATCAAGTTCTGCAAGGTGCAGTGGTCGCACCATTCCGTTGATGAAGCCACTTGGGAACGCGAGGATAAGCTCCATGCCAAGCATCCTACCCTCTTCATGTCTTCTTCTTCCTATAATCTCGGGGCGAGATTCCTGTTTAGTAGGGGAGAGTTGTAGCATCCCATCTGTCTAACATACGTAATGCTACATGGTCTAGTAATATAATTGCTACTTCCTACATATAATTGTTGCATCATAATTATATCATGCTCATGTAATCATGCCACCTTGCATTTGAGCATCATATAAAACCCTTTTCATTTGGTTCTTATCCCATATGCATTATTAATTGTATTTGCCTCTTGATATATTGTATTTGGTTCTTGATAAATGCTTGATGCCCAAGTTGAGTTGGGGGCATATCTTTTTATTAACTCCACCACCTTTCTTTGTCACCACCCCATAATTCCACCATCCAACTATATGTGAGCTTTGCATCTTATTTGATTTACCTCTAGCTCATGTGGGTTGAGATGGATCCACTTCTATTTTCCACATGCTCTCACACTAGCATCATGCTGTTTTCACATTATTGATATGTGAAGCCACCTTTGCATGCTTTGTGAGGGTACCCCTTTTTCTAGCTTCCATATGGATTGTATTGGAATATTTGCTCATGTTGGAATATTATTGGGGATATTATGCACCTAGTGGAACACACACACTAGCATGTCCCAAATTATATTCAAATTTGAGCATCTCCATCTACTCCACTTGGAACATCTTTCTAATTCTTTTAGCTTGGCCTTACTCCACATCTTGGAATGCATGTGTATAAATGCCATGATTATTATTTTGTTCTCACAAGATTAGACATGGCATTTAATGCTCATGCATGGGCCATGCAACCACCACCACCATTCTATTCTTTTGGGTTTTACTTGGTTTTTGAGTGGATCTCCTCTTTTGAGCTCTCTTTTCTCTCAAACCTTCTCACCTTGATCTAGTTCCTTACCATGTGCATCCAACCCTCCATACCTCTCATCTCCTCCATGCATGATCATGTGAGATCATCCCCATATCCATTTTTCCCCTTATACTTGATCATGCCACACATAAAACCCTAATATCACCACCTTCCCTCTCACCATCTCCTTACCCAACCCCCATCCATGCATGCTCATGTGTGACCTTGCCCAAAACCCTAAACACCCCTCCTCCTCACGTTCACCCCCTTGCTTGGACTTGTTTTGGCCATGTTTAAAACCCTAAGACCCTACCCTAACCTCTCTCTCCAAAACCCTAACTCCACCCTCACCACACCACCTTGCTCTCACCATGCCAAGACACCACCCTCTCCCTCTCCCCCCTCTCTAACCCTAACCGGCCAAGCTACCCCTAACCTAACACCAACCCTAGCTAACCACCCCTTAAACCCTAGATCTACCCGAGTCTCTCTCTCTCTCTCACTCTCTCGCTGCAGCCAGGCCCCACACCCGAACCTCACCTCCCTGCAGGCCCCAGCTACAGCCACCACCCCTCTGTACCCCGAGCCAGCTGCTCCACGCCGAGCACGTGAGGGAGTAGGGGAAAAAGGTGGCCGAAGCCACCTTTTCTCTACCCGATTCCCCACGGCACCCCCTCTCCTCTCCCGTCCATATCTACTCCCCCATGTCTCCTCTGCCGTGCCCCAGATCTACCCCGGGCCTCTGCGCCGCAGCCCTACCCCAGCTACCCTTCCCTTCTAACTCTGGCCTCCACCGTCGGCCTCCACCCTACCTCAACAAAACACGGCGGCGGGCGGGTGTGTTGGTGTTGGGGAAGACCGAGGCGAACCTCTGCATCGTCCCCGTACATAGCCGCAAGGAGGAGACGACCCCTGTACCGCTGCACCCCGCCGAGCCCAACGACGAAACCCTAGCTCCGGCTGTCTGCAACATCGCTGATCAGCCGTTCCCCGCACCGATCTGACCCCACCGACCACCTTGCGGTGAGCTCCTGGTCTGTTGGGTCCGCAGCATAGAAAACAAAATTTTTCCTGCGGTGTGAACTACACGCCAAGATCTATCTACTAGGTACAAAGCAACGGGTGGACATACATCCATGGAGAACTTACCCTCGAAGACAACGAGCTTTATTAACGAGTAGGAACTCGTGGTTGATGTAGTCGTACACTTGCCAATCTCAAGATCGTGATGAAGTCCAGCAGGTCAGCACGTCCATCAGATCCAGCTCCAGCACAACCAAGTCCTGCACCGCAAAGCAGCGATGCATCCGTGATCGCACACACGTCCGGTACCCTGACAACCTCCGTCCCTCGCTCCAGCAAAGCAGCGGAAGCAGCAACTCCTTTCCAGATAAAGCCACCGGGAACATGTATCTCGCTAATCCGAGACCATGGGGAATAATACTAGAGGGGGAGAGAGATCCTTCACAAGGAGGTGTGTGTGAGAAGTGAGGAGGGGGTGGCCTTTTATAGGAGGAGGGGGGGTGACCCTCCTTCATGGACGGCGCATGGAGGAGGTGACTCTTCACCTCCTCCATTCATGTGGTGGTAACTCCCTCCACATAAATTTGCCCCTTCACATTCTCTTTTAAAGTTTCCACTTTAAATGCATTAAATTTATCCAAATTTAATGCTCTCTCATTTAATAAAACTCTTTTATTATTTTTATTCAGAATTTTGTTAATTACTTTAATTAACAAACATTCACATAAAACCCCTGCAACATTTCAATATTACATGCAGAACCAATTTCAGCATTTTCACCCGAAACAGTTTCGATGTCTATTGAAATAATTCCAGCGCTTTCTTAAATCTTTATCTGAAACATATTTGCTCCAAATGGTGTCGGTATCCCTTAAGTGTGTCACCCTACGGTTCGCGAATAATGCAGACATGATCGAGACCCCTCTCCGATCAATAATCAGTAGCGGGACCTGGAGATCCATACTGACTCCTACACATTCAACGATGACTTCTGTGATCGTGAGAACCTTTAACGCTAGTAACTAAATCCCTTTGTCTCGCGATATATTACATGTCCGAGATTCGATCATCGGTATCTCCATACCTAGTTTGATCTCGTTACCGACATGCACTCTTTTCTCGTTCCCGTGATATAACATTCTAGTGATCACATCACTTGCTTGCAAGCTATTTCAATGTGATATCACCGAGAGGGCCCAGAGTATATCTATCCATCATCGGGATGGACAAATTCCACTCTTGATCCATGAGCCTCAACATAACACCTTCGTAGCACTAAACCCACCTTTATAGTCACCCTGTTACGGTGTGACGTTTGATGTTATCAAGATACTCTTCCGGTGTTAGCAATTAACATGATCTCATGGTCTAAGGACTAAGATTACTTCGTATGATGTTATAGCAATATAAACATAATGACTTGATCGTAATGCTATACTTCGGATGAATGTTCATCACATCATTCCACCAATGGTGTGACCTTGTTATTAACAACATCCAATGTCTATGATCAGGAAACCTTGATCATCTTGTTAATCAACAAGCTAGTCTATAAGAGAGGCATAGCTAGGAACCCCTTTTTGTTTATTAAACACACATGTATTGATGTTTCCGATCAATACAAATATAGCATGCAAAATAAACATTTATCATAAACATGGAATAAGATAATAACGATTTATTATTGCCTCTCGGGCATATTCCCTTCAGTCTCCCACTTGCACTAGAGGCAATAATCTAGTTTGAAAAACTTTGCGTATTGAACACCTATGGCTTTCTGGTGTTGCATATACGCAATTGCTAGTGGTTAACATAATCTCCAGATCTGACAGTTTCAGGTCCGTGTGTATTTGCATGTCTTTGTGTCTCTACGCATCACTCATTCTCAAATGAGATGGCATTGTATAAATTTGGTTCTCTGGTGAGACCTTTAGTTCGTTCGGGTTAAAATATGTTGATATTATTGTCACACAATATATCTTCATAGTATTAGCCCACTTTGAACCACACCTAGTTTGATAACAAACTACTTAACACAAATGCCCTCCTATGCTGCTACTATAGCAGTCATATACTTAGCCTTCTGTTGTAGTATCCGTCACAATATCTCAACTTTGGAACTCATCCAAATCCATCATGGAACATCCTTTTCATTATATTGTACCACCCATAGTCTAAATTGAGATAAATTTAATTTGTATCTTGTGACAAAACTAGTATCAATGTAACACTTTATAATGAACTACCTTTAACTATTTGTCACTTATACATTATATATTCTTAGTTCTTCCAAAGCTCATAAGAATATCTTTACTATCGTCCAATGATCATCTTATGAATCATTCTGGTATATGCTCATAACATTTAGAGTGTAGGACATTCTGGATATATACATATCATGGTATAATCGATCAAAATCTTCATGTGATTTTACTCACCAAGTGTTGAAACACTTGAATTTTGATACAATCCTTTCCATGCAGCAAGAACCTTTCTTGTTGTTTCCATATTGAACCCTTTCAATATCTCATATATGTATGTCTGGCACAACCATATTAGCGCCTTAATCTATCCATATAGATATTGATGCTTAATATTCCGGGTTTGCCCAAGTCTTTCATCGAAATCTTATTTTAATGAAATTCTTAACTTGTGTCAATACAAGATACATCATTTCCAATCAACAATATGTCCTCTACATAATGTATTAGAAATATGTCTTAGCGCTCCCACTTAATTTCTTGCAAATGCAAGCATCTTGATCATCTCCGATGAATTTAAACTCTTTTAACAGTTTCATCATGGTGAAGATTCCAACTCCGCTATGCTTACTTCAACTATTGAAGTTTACATGCCCTTTTAGCACCCTTTGAATTAAGAAAACCCTTCGGACCATGTCATGTACATGTCCTAGGTTACCGTTCTATTAGAAGAACCTTGTTTTGTTTATTCAACTACCATATACCAAATTATATGTAGTGTTTGCTACATTAATCCGTCAAGACTATATATCGCTATGAAAGATCAAATCTTGTCATAGTCAACTCCTTGAACATTGTCGTAAACTTCTTTCCGACATGTCGACTATTTCATAGATGTTAAACATCCATGTCTTATTTCTTTACAGATCCAAACACGACCGATAGGCTTCACGCCTTTCCGGAGGGTCTTCCAAGTTCAGAAACTTGTTTTCTCGTGTATGGATACTATCACGGATTCTATGACTTCTAGTCATTTTATGGAGTCAGGGCCCATCATCGCTTCTTTGCATGTAGTTGGTTCATCATTGTCAAAACAATAACGACTCGCTTATCAAATCTTACTATTTGATTCTTACCGACCCACACGGTTCTATAGGAACTTTAATCTCCGAGATCACACCTTTTGTAATCACGAGAGCCATGAGCATTGTGGCTGCCACCGGGACACTTTCCGGTGCTGCGCTACTTAGCACATATAGCTAAGGTTCAACAACCTTATCAAAGTTCTATTGTTCTCCCACTTAACTTTTCACAAACAATTCCTTCTCAAGAAATTTGACGTTCCAAGTAACAAACTCTTTTGTCCTTGGTGTTATGGAGAAATTCCCAACAAATTCTTTGGGATAACCTACAAAGACATGCTTATCCGACTTTGGTTGTAAACATTTTACTTATGCATAGCATACCAAAATTTAAGAAAAGACAATTCGGGTTTTATCCCAAATCATAACTCATATGGTGTCATTTCAATGGATCACGATGGTGCTCTTTTCAGTGTAAAAGCGGTAGTCTCTAAAGCTTCAATCCTTAAAACATAATGGCAGTTTTATAAATGACACCTTTGATCTTACCATGTCAAACATGGTTTGATTTTATCTCTCGAATATGCCATACTCCTATGGTTTATGGGGAAACACAAATCATGGAACAATTCCTCAAGTCTTAGGTGTTTTTGCTAAACATGTAACTCAAATATCTTCCTTTATGATCGAATCATAAACTCTTTATTTTCTTATTACAATGATTTTTCACTTCCTCTTGAAAGTCTTTGAACAATTTTCAAATGTTTCATACTTCTTCCTTATTAAGTAAATATACAGATATATTCACTCAAATTTTCGGAGAAAGCATATGAAGCAAAAAGATCCATCGCATATGGCTACACATAATGGACTATGCACATCAGCATGCACAATTTCCAATAAGCTAGTCATCCGTTCCTCTCTGGCCTGTGGACGAAGTTTCAATTATCTCGAGGAAAGTCTCACATGCGTCAATTGATCAAAATCAAAGACTCCAAAAATCCATCAACATGGAGTTTCTTCATGTTTTCTTTCAAATATAATTTAAACAGCGATGTCACTTCATAAGTGATCTTTCAATCATTTGTCTTGCGACATTTTAGCAATAGTGTTTCTGGATGTGATTTCTCCAACTAGACTTGTAAAAGTTCATCCATCCTTTATGGAATACGGTAATTATTTGAACAGCCATGGTTCTCATGATACCGAAACAAAATAACAATTATTTAAACAAATCTTGAAGGCTTGGTTTGATGACAATGAAAAACACAATAATACTTTATTTGTTTTCGATGAACATCATCACTCATTCTCTTGCTGGTTTACTTAGGCCATTGTAGTTCATGAATTGCGTTGTCCTGTATGACACTTCATACCAACCAATTCGGTATCCAATACCTAAGAACCACATTGTTTAACAAGCAAGGAATATAGCCATAACATGTATATCTTCTATATACCTAAGTTGGACATCTCCAACCTTTTATTTTCTGCCAAATATTTTATAGATTCTCTTTCAGCAATTCCTTTTCTTTTAAAAGAATCTATCAACATCAATAGTGGTGTCATCAACATGACACATGGTACAAAGCGTATATAGTCAAATACTAATACCTTTGGACTTGCACTTTGAAGTGGATCACCATCATCAAATGTTTGGTGTTCTTTCAAAAATCCATTCTTTAGTAATCTATTAGTGTAGTAAACATTTTACTTACATCTTCTTTTCATCCTTGTCATGACAACTTTCATGATCAAGCTACTATATCCTATAAGGAAGAATCGCGAGTATAATATCAGTTCCCAAAACCTTTTTGGTAGATTCGGATGCCTAGCATCTCCATCCTTCACAAATTCTCATACAATATGCGAACATGTATTTTGATAAATTATACTCTATCATAATGCAACTAAAAACATTGTTTCAGATATCACAATATCTTTTACACATGATGGTTTCTGAAACAATTTTCAGCTCCAATATAATCTTGATATTAAAACAACTTTTTGAATATCAATAATCATGGAGGCAAACATGATACTTTAGATACTAACATTGGAATTCTTACTCTTGATTTAATACTACTTATTAAACTTCATGGAGTAAATAGAGTTTGATGAAAGTTTGCAATAGGACTTATAAACTTTAAATTGACATTCAAAACAATACGATACCAGTTTGTAAAGTAAATATCCAGAATTCTATAGTTCTATTATCTCAAATAAAAACTAAGCATAAGGTAGTGAACAGATGCGAATGACTACAACAAATTATGCAAATTCACTTCGATTTAGTTTATGACAAATTGAGTTCGACTAATCCAAATTAGAAATGAACTCCCACTCAAAAACGACATCCCTCGTGTCCTTTTGGTGATTACATTAACCAAATCCACTACACCAAGTCCGATCATCACGTGAGTCGGTGTAGCTTCAAAGGCGAGCATCTATATGGGCATCATATCAACTATATGACTCATGCTTAACCTTTCGGTCCGTGTTCCGAGGCCATGTCTGTACATGCTAGGCTCGTCAAGTAAGTGAAGGAAATATGCCCTGAGAGGCAATAATAAAGTTGTTATTATATATTCCTTATACATGATAGATGTTTATTTTACATGCTAGAAATGTATTGATTCAGAAACATCAATACATGTGTGTTTAATAAACAAAAAGGGTTCCTAGTCATGCCTCTCTTATAGACTAGCTTGTTGATTAACATGGTGATCAAGGTTTCCTGATCATGGACATTGGATGTTGTTAATAACAAGGTCACACCATTGGTGGAATGATGTGATGAACATCCATCCGAAGTATAGCATTACGATCAAGTCATTATGTTTATATTGCTATAACATCATACGAAGTAATCTTTATCCTTAGACCATGAGATCATGTTAATTACTGACACCGGAAGAGTATCTTGATAACATCAAACGTCACACCATAACAGGGTGACTATAAAGATGGGTTCAGTACTACGAAGGTGTTATGTTGAGGCTCATGGATCAAGAGTGGAATTTGTCAATCCAGATGACGGATAAATATACTCTGTGCCCTCTCGGTGATATCACATTAGGATAGCTTGCAAGCAAGTGATGTGATCACTAGAATGTTATATCACGGGAACGAGAAAAGAGTGCATGTCGGTAATGAGATCAAACTAGGTATGGAGATACCGATGATCGAATCTCGGACATGTAATATATCGAGAGACAAAGGGATTTAGTTACAAGCGTTAAAGGTTCTCACGATCACAGGAGTCATCGTTGAATGTGTAGGAGTCAGTACGGATCTCCAGGTCCCGCTGCTGATTATTGATCGGAGAAGGGTATCGATCATGTCTGCATTATTTGCGAACCGTAGGGTGGCACACTTAAGAGTTACCGGACACCATTTTGGAGCACATATGTTTCAGACGAAAGAATTGTAAAGCGCAGGGATTGTTTCAATAGAATCTGGAAATTGTTTTGGGTGAAATTGCAGAAGGTGGTTCTGCATGTGATATTGAAATATAGCAAGGGGCTATATGTGAATGTTTTTTAATTAAAGTAATTAACAAAATTCTGAATAAATTTAATAAAAAGAGTTTTATTAAATGAGAGAGCATTAAATTTGGAGAAATTTAATGCATTTAAAGTGGAGACTTTAAAAGGGAATGCGAAGAGGCATTTTAATGTGGAGGGGGTTACCACCACATGAATGGGGGAGGTGAGGGGTCACCCCCCATGCGCCGGCCATGGAGAGAGGGGGCACCCCCCTCCTCCTATAAAAGGCCACCCATTCTCTCCTTCATCCTCACACCTCCTTGTGAAGGATCTCTCTCCCCCTCTAGAATTATTCCCCTATGGTCTCGGATTAGCGAGATACATGTTCCCGGTGGCATTTCGTCTGGAAGGAGTTGCTGCTTCCACTGGATTGCTGGAGCGAGGAGGTGGAGGTTGTCCGGTGGCTTGAACGTGTGTGCGAGTGCGGATGCGCCACTGAGTTGCGGCGCTCGGACTTCCTCACGATCTTGAGATCGGCAAGTGTACGACTACATCAACCACGAGTTCCTACTCGTTAACAAAGCTCATTGTCTACGAGGGTAAGTTCTCGTTGGATGTATGTCCACCCATTGCTTTGTACCTAGTATATAGATCTTGGCGTATAGTTCACACCGTAGGAAATTTTTTGTTTTCTATGCTGCGGACCCAACAGTGGTATCAGAGCCTGATCTATGCGTAGGTGCTTAGCACGGGTAGTACACATATGGTTGATATGTGGGTGATGATGATCATGTTATTGCATCTTCTATGTATTTTGGATATTGGTGGCATAGTGGGATGAAGCGGCCCGGACCAACCTTACATGTCATCATACATGAGACCAGTTCCACGACTGACATGCAACTTATTTTGCATAAGTGGCTGGCGGGTGTCTGTCTCTCCTACTATAGTCAATATCTGATTTACAACGAGTTGCTAATAACTTAGTTATCCTCGTTGTGGTTCATGTTCGTAGGTGAGAACGGTTCTATCTCCGAAAGCCCTAAGCCACGTAAAACTTGCAATTGATAAATTAGAGGCGTCTAGTTTAGATCGTTGCTGGGCTAGTGTATTGTTATGGTATTGTTGTAAGTAGATGTATGGTAGATACTCTTACAACACAGTTAATGTGTAAGTTCCATAGACCTTGGCCTTACACACAAAGGAATGATAGAGATCATACCATGATGCAAGTGATAGAGATCAAATGCATGGACCATATCATCTCACTTTACACATTAGAGTTTAGCATCTTATACTGCTAGTTTGGCGCGTTTGGTAGCATTATAAGATGATCCCTCATTTAGATATCAAGATAAAAATGTGTTCTTCCTTGAGTATGCACCGTTCTATGGATCGTGTTTCGAGACATCACGTGATGATCGGGTGTACTCGAATCTACGCTTTCATAGGAACGGGTGTAAGACAGTTTTACACACGCGAATACTAAGGTTCTTACTTGGCGAGCCTAGCATGTACAGACATGTCCTCGGAACACGGACCGAAAGGTTAAGCATGAGTCATATGGTTGATATGATGCCCATATAGATGCTCGCCTTTGAAGCTATATCAACTCACATGATGATCGGACTTGATATAGTGGATTTGGTTCATGTAATCACCAAAAGGACACGAGGGATGTCGTTTTTGAGTGGGAGTTCATTAGTAATTTGGATTAGTTGAACTCAATCTATCATAAACTTAGTCTAAATAAACTTTACAAATTCTGTTGTAGATGGCACCACCTGCTTTTAATTTCAATGTGTTCATGGAGAAAGAGAAACTTGCTACGAATGGTAGCAACTTCACCAACTAGGCTATGAATTTGAGGATTCTCCTCACTGCTGCACAAAAGCAATATGTGCTAGATGCGCCGTTAGGCCCCCCACCAGCTCCTGATGCCCCTGACAAGGAAAAGAATGTCTATGTGACTCGTCAGGAGGACCACAACTTAGTTCATTGCGGCATACTGTATGGGCTAGAGCCAGAACTTCGAAAGCATTTCGAAAATGGTAATGCCTTTGATACCATGGGAGAATTGAAAATGATTTTCAATACCCATGCTGCCATAGAGAGTTATAATGCTATGTAGCATTCTTTAGCTGCATGATGGAGGAAAACAGCTCCGTTAGTGAGCATGTACTCAAAATGTCTGGGTACGCCGATAAGCTTGTGTCCTTGGGAATAACGATTCCCATTGACTTAGGCATACATCGTGTTCTCCAATCTCTGCCACCTAGCTACAAGAGCTTCATGATGAACTATAATATGCAGGGCATGAAGAAGTCTCTTCCCGAGCTTCTGTCAATGCTTAAGACTACAGAAGTGGAGATTAGGAAAGAACATCAAGTATTGATGATCAATAGGACCGCCGGTTTCAAGAAGGATAAGAAAGGAAAGCACAAGGGAAAGAAGGGTGGCAAGTCTGTTGCTACGCCTGAAAAGAAACCCCGGGCTGGCCCTAAGTCTGACACCAAGTGCTACTATTGCAAGGGGACTGGCCATTGGAAGCGCAACTGCCCCAAGTATTTGGCGGACAAGAAGTCCGGCAAGGCAAACAAAGGTATATGTGATATACATGTTATTGATGTGTACTTGACTAGTACTCGCAGTAGCACCTGGGTATTTGATACCGGATCAATTGCTAATATATGTAACTCGGTTCAGGGGCTACGAAACAAGCGACAACTAGCAAGGGATGAGGTCAGGATGCGGGTCGGCAATGGATCAAGAGTTGATGTGATCGCCGTCGGGATGCTACCTCTCCATTTGCCATCGGGATTAGTTATAAACCTAAATAATTGTTATTTGGTGCCTGCACTGAGCATGAATATTGTATCTGGATCGTGTTTGATGCAAAGTGGTCATTCCTTTAAATCTGAAAACAATGGTTTTTTAATTTATAAGAATGATATCTTTTATGGTCATGCACCTATGTTGAATGGTTTATTTCTATTGGATCTCGATAGTAATATTACGCACATTCATAATGTTAATGCTAAAAAGATTAAACTTGATGATGATACGTCTACATATATGTGGCACTGCCGTCTAGGTCATATTGGCATTAAACGCATGAAGAAATTCCATTCTGATGGACTTTTGGAATCACTTGATTTTGAATCATTTGATACATGTGAGCCATGCCTTATGGGCAAGATGACTAGAACGCCGTTTTCCGGTTCAATGGAACGGGCGACAAATCTATTGGAAATCAAACATACTAATGTGTGTGGACCAATGAGTGTGTCAGCGCGAGGTGGATATCATTATTTTGTTACTTTCACGGATGCTTTGAGTAGATATGGGTATATCTATTTGATGAAACACAAGTCTGAAACTTTTGAAAAGTTCAAGGAATTTCAGAATGAAGTGGAAAATCATCGTAATAGAAAGATCAAATTTCTACGGTCTGACTGTGGAGGAGAGTATCTAAGTTACGAGTTTAGCACACACATGAAAGAGTGTGGAATAGTTTCACAACTCACGCCTGCCGGAACACCACAACGTAATGGTGTGTCGGAGCGTCGTAATCGTACCTTATTGGATATGGTTCGATCTATGATGTCTCTGACTGACTTACCTCTATCATTTTGGGGTTATGCACTGGAAATAGCTGCATTCACTTTAAATCGGGCACCATCTAAATCCGTTGAAAAGACACCGTATGAATTATGGTTTGGAAACAAACCTAAGCTGTCATTTCTTAAAGTTTGGGGATGCGATGTTTATGTGAAGAAACTTCAACCAGATAAACTCGAACCCAAAGCGGAAAAATGCGTCTTCATAGGATACCTAAGGAAACAATTGGGTATACCTTCTATCACAGATCCGAGGGCAAGGTTTTTGTTTCCAAGAATGGATCCTTTCTTGAGAAGGAGTTTCCCGCGAAAGGTGTGAGTAGTCGGAAGGTAGAACTCGAAGAGGTTATTGAACCTTCTCTTCATGGAATGGTGAGTGGTGCAGCACCGGAAGTTGTTTCGGAGTTGACTTCACCTGATGAAGAGAGAGCTAATGATAATGATCATGAAACTCCGAAAGAGGACACTACCAAACCTCGCAGGTCAAGCAGGACACGTGCAACTCCTGAACTATACGGCAATCCTGTTGTGAATTTCATGGTTGATGAAATGGATGACCCTGCGACGTATGAAGAAGCGATGATGAGTCCGGATTCCAACAAATGGCAAGAAGACATGAAATCCGAGATGGAATCCATGTACGAGATCCAAGTTTGGAACTTGGTGGACTTACCTCACGACCAAAAGGCCGTGGAGAATAAATGGATTTTCAAAAGGAAAACTAATGCTGATGGTAATGTGACCATCTATAAGGCTCGACTTGTCGCAAAGGGGTTTCAACAAATTCAAGGAGTTGACTACGATGAGACATTCTCTCCCGTAGCGATGCTCAAGTCAGTTAGGATTATGTTAGCAATTGCTGCATATTTCGATTACGAAATATGGCAGATGGATGTCAAAACTGCGTTCCTCAATGGTAAGATTGAAGAAGAGTTGTATATGATACAACCTAAGGGTTTTGTCGATCCTAAGGATGCTAATAAGGTGTGCAAACTTCAGCGATCCATCTATGGACTGAAGCAAGCATCACGAAGTTGGAATCTCCGCTTTGATGAGGTGATCAAAGAGTTTGGATTTGTCCAAACTTATGGAGAGGCTTGTATTTACAAGAAAGTGAGTGGGAGCAGTGTGGCATTTCTGATATTATATGTGGATGACATATTATTGATTGGAAATGATATAGATCTTTTAAACAGTGTTAAAAGTTATCTAAACAGCAAATTTTCGATGAAAGACCTTGGTGAAGCATCATATATATTAGGCATTAAAATCTATGAGATAGATCAAGGCGCCTAATTGGGCTATCACAGAGTACATACCTTGATAAGATATTAAAGAAGTTTAATATGGACGAAAGTAAGAAGGGGTTCTTACCTATGTTGCAAGGCAAGACATTGAGTAAGACTCAAAGTCCAGCTACGGCGGAAAAAAGAGAGATGATGGATAAGATCCCCTATGCCTCGGCCATAGGCTCTATTATGTATGCCATGCTATGTACAAGACCGGATGTGGCACATGCTATTAGTTTGAATAGTAGGTACCAATCTGATCCAGGTTCGGAACACTGGATAGCGGTAAAGAACATCCTCAAGTACTTAAGAAGAACTAAGGATATGTTTCTTATATACGGAGGTGAACAAGAGCTAGTCGCTAAGTGTTATGTCGATGCTAGCTTTGACACCGATCCGGATGACTCTAAGTCTCAATCCGGATACGTTTTTCTCTTGAACGGAGAAGCAGTTAGTTGGAGGAGTTCCAAACAACCTGTGGTGGCTGGATCAACAACGGAGGCGGAATATGTTGCTGCTTCAGAAACGGCGCAGGAGGAAGTTTGGATGAAAGAGTTCATTACAGAACTGGGTGTGGTTCCCAGTGCGTTGGACCCGATGGTGATCTATTGTGACAACAATGGAGCCATAGCCAATGCAAAGGAACCAAGGTCTCACAAGAATTCCAAACATATTAAGCGCCAGTTTCAATCCATCCGCGAGCATGTCAAGGATGGAGATATAAAGATTTGTAAAGTACACACGGACCTAAATGTAGCAGATCCGTTGACTAAAGTTCTCCCTAGGGCAAAACATGATCAACACCAGAACTCCATGGGTGTTAGATTTATCACTATGCGAACTAGATTATTGTCTCTAGTGCAAGTGGGAGACTGAAGGAAATATGCCCTGAGAGGCAATAATAAAGTTGTTATTATATATTCCTTATACATGATAGATGTTTATTTTACATGCTAGAAATGTATTGATTCGGAAACATCAATACATGTGTGTTTAATAAACAAAAAGGGTTCCTAGTCATGCCTCTCTTATAGACTAGCTTGTTGATTAACAGGATGATCAAGGTTTCCTGATCATGGACATTGGATGTTGTTAATAACAAGGTCACACCATTGGTGGAATGATGTGATGAACATCCATCCGAAGTATAGCATTACGATCAAGTCATTATGTTTATATTGCTATAACATCATACGAAGTAATCTTTATCCTTAGACCATGAGATCATGTTAATTGCTGACACCGGAAGAGTATCTTGATAACATCAAACGTCACACCGTAACAGGGTGACTATAAAGATGGGTTCAGTACTACGAAGGTGTTATGTTGAGGCTCATGGATCAAGAGTGGAATTTGTCAATCCAGATGACGGATAGATATACTCTGGGCCCTCTCGGTGATATCACATTAGGATAGCTTGCAAGCAAGTGATGTGATCACTAGAATGTTATATCACGAGAACGAGAAAAGAGTGCATGTCGGTAATGAGATCAAACTAGGTATGGATATACCGATGATCGAATCTCGGACATGTAATATATCGAGAGACAAAGGGATTTAGTTACAAGCGTTAAAGGTTCTCACGATCACAGGAGTCATCGTTGAATGTGTAGGAGTCAGTACGGATCTCCAGGTCCTGCTACTGATTATTGATCGGAGAAGGGTCTCGATCATGTCTGCATTATTCACGAACCGTAGGGTGGCACACTTAAAAGTTACCGGACACCATTTTGGAGCACATATGTTTCAGACGAAAGAATTGCAAAGCGCAGGGATTGTTTCAATAGAAACCGGAAATTGTTTCGGGTGAAATTGCAGAAGGTGGTTTTGCATGTGATATTGAAATATAGCAAGGGGCTATATGTGAATGTTTGTTTATTAAATGAGAGAGCATTAAATTTGGAGAAATTTAATGCATTTAAAGTGGAGACTTTAAAAGGGAATGTGAAGAGGCATTTTAATGTGGAGGGGGTTACCACCACATGAATGGGGGAGGTGAGGGGTCACCCCCCCATGCGCCAGCCATGGAGAGAGGGGGCACCCCCTCCTCCTATAAAAGGCCACCCATTCCCTCCTTCATCCTGACACCTCCTTCTGAAGGATCTCTCTCCCCCTATAGAATTATTCCCCATGGTCTCGGATTAGTGAGATACATGTTCCCGGTGGCATTTCATCTGGAAGGAGTTGCTGCTTCCGCTGGATCGCTGGAGCGAGGAGGTGGAGGTTGTCCGGTGGCTTGAACGTGTGTGCGAGTGCGGATGCGCCTCTGAGTTGCGGTGCTCGGACTTCCTCACGATCTTGAGATCGGCAAGTGTACGACTACATCAACCACGAGTTCCTACTCGTTAACAAAGCTCGTTGTCTATGAGGGTAAGTTCTTGTTGGATGTATGTCCACCCGTTGCTTTGTACCTAGTAGATAGATCTTGGCGTATAGTTCACACCGTAGGATTTTTTTTATTTTCTATGTTGCGGACCCAACAGTAAGAACCTTAGTATTTGCGTGTGTAAAACCGTCTTACACCCGTTGTATGAAAGCGTAGAGTCGAGAACACCCGATCATCACGTGATGCCTCAAAACACGATCCACAAAACAGTGCATACTTAAGGAAGAACACATTTTAATCTTGATATCTAAAAGAGGGATCATCTTACAATGCTACAGAAAGTGCCAAACTAGCAGTATAAGATGCTAACATCTAATGTGTAAAGTGAGATGATATGGTCCATGCATTTGATCTCTATCATTTGCATCGTGGTATGATCTCTATCAAGATACTCTTCCGGTGTTAGCAATTAACATGATCTCATGGTCTAAGGACTAAGATTACTTCGTATGATGTTATAGAAATATAAACATAATGACTTGATCATAATGCTATACTTCGGATGAATGTTCATCACATCATTCCACCAATGGTGTGACCTTGTTATTAACAACATCCAATGTCTATGATCAGGAAACCTTGATCATCTTGTTAATCAACAAGCTAGTCTATAAGAGAGGCATAACTAGGAACCCCTTTTTGTTTATTAAACACACATGTATTGATGTTTCCGATCAATACAATTATAGCATGCAAAATAAACATTTATCACAAACATGGAATAAGATAATAACCACTTTATTATTGCCTCTCGGGCATATTTCCTTCACGATCCCCCAGACACCTCCTCTCTCGCCGTCATTTCCTGTACGCGTCGATCATACCGTCAAACGCCCTCTGTGCGCCGGCATGCGCGTGCGTTTGCTCGCCGAGGCGTCGCGAGAACCATACCTAGACGCCTAGCTTTCTGCTGTCAGCAACCCCTTCCCACCGCAGTGGCTCCGCCTCTCTGCGCGCGCGCCCCAGGTCGTGGGATCGAACCCCCATGGCGTCGCGCACCGATTTGTCGCCCGTCAGTTCGCCAGACAAATAGAGGAAGAGAAACAGTGGGCTGTTGGCATCTTGCAAATACCCCCCACACCTTTTTGCCTCAACCCGCGATACACCAGGCCCCTCCGCGCCATGTGGCCAGCCCAATCCCTCTCGGTGGTGAGTGGGTCCCTTTCTGTCGCGAGCCTACTTATCAGTCTCACTAGCTGGCTAAGCCGCGGTAAGAAAAGGTTTTGCCGCGCCGTTTTTGCCCAGTCATTTTTGGCCCCACCCATCAGTGACTGGGGCTAGCTGCGGCTAAGTAGAAAAAGTCTGTCTGTTTTTCTGTTTTAATAAAACAATTTCAGAAATGTTTAAATATGAATTTGATTCTATTTTTAATAACTTTTAATTTATAAATCCAAATAATACAAATGATATATGTTTTTGAATCAGAAAAATGTGAGGATTTCAAATATGCCATTTAAAATATCTTTTGAGCAATGTAAAATTTCGAAATTATTTAAATGTAATAAAAAGGCCTTTTCTTAATTAATTAATAACTTTAAATCTACAACTCCTTTTTTGACAAATAATATGTCTAAATCGATCAGCGCGACGAGCCTGTTCTAACTATGCATTCCATGTTCTAAATTGCACCATGCATCATATAAATATTAAGTGGACAGCAAGTGTTATGGGAGCAAAACATGACTAAAACCTAATAAAATGCTTTATTCTCGCACCCCACACCTCACCCATGCCATGCTACATTATTGCCATGTAAATTGTGCATCATTCATCATGACATGCTTGTTTGCTTGTCGCATTTTATATATATGCTTGCGCACTTTATTTATGTTGGTCCTTGTTTGTTTGGTTCTTCTTTTGAATAGACGCCGAGCAGGGAAAATACCAGGAATCCCAGGAGTACTACCGAGATCCGTCTCTCGCTTCAACTGAGCTGTCAGGCAAGCACTAACACATGCTTGCATACATATAGTACCTATTACCTCTATCTTATTCTTGCATCATTGAGTCACAATTGCATTAAATTGAATCCCAAGTACTGCATAGCCTTTACTCTTAAACCCCACCGAAGCTTGTTCCTCCATCCCATGAGCCGTTACTACAGGAGTTGTTTGAGCCACGCGAGTCGTAGAACAGCATGTGTAGGGTATGTGAGTGTCTGATGGATAACGAGGTACCTAAACAAATTAACCTGAGTAGTAATGGGATAACTAATGAAAGAGGCACCGGTGGGCAATATCTGCTATTTGGTTTTTCATGCTCACTTGTGTCCCGTAGGACCCCGAGTACTTGATTCCTGTTCCTTGACTATTCGCACTATCCACATCCGGGAGGCCTTATGGACCCCCCTGAGCCAGAGCTTTATTCATTTCTATTTCTTGGGGCCACAAGTAGTTTGAGGCTTTATTACTATCCTGTACTTATGCCATGTTTTACTACTTTATTTAAGATTGTGCGAGGGGCACCTGTACTGTTTAAGAATGCGGAATGTTTCCGCGGTATCGACAAGCCCAGTCACATTTTCGTGTTCCCAGTCATTTACAACCATTGTTGCAAACCCTGGGTCCGTCTCGGAGCCGGCCAACTTTGTTGCGGGTAGCTTATTGGGGTGGCCCCCTGAAATATTTATGAATCCTGTGATCGCTTTGTCGTGAATGCCTCGTTGGGTTTTGATTTGGTTTTTTCGAGGTTGATCGAGTGTGTGTTGCTATTTGTGCACCCCTGCAGGGTAAATCTTTCTGAAAGCCGTGTCCGCGGTTATGGATGACTTGGAGCACAGTTTCTCGATCATAGACAAGTATAACTAAAGTACCGCTTTTAATTTGACTAAGTAACTTCCTAGTAAATAGTGCAATACTCATGGAATGGTTAATAAAACTGCCAACGGATGGGTTGTTCATCCGCTTTCTTGTTGGTAAGCGAGAAGGAGGATGGATCTGTTAATTATACAGTTATAACTGTTGTTACTAATTAACGGACATCCGTCTATCATTGGTTAGGCGGATGGTTAGCGAGTATCTATAGACTTGTTAGTTATTATCTTTTGCTGCAATTGCGTCACCCCAGGTATATGTCCCCTTTAGAGGCATAAAGACCTTCTGAGTACCCCTAGGGTCTCACACGATAAATTGTTTGATTCAGATGAACAGGTGTATTCGCAAGATGGATACTGGGTGGAGGAGACGGATGATGTTGGCAACGATCACTCGGTGTAGAGATTCCGGGGATGGGGATCCGCGAGATCCATGGGCTGGATGTGTTTATTTATGTGGTATCTCATGCCGATTTGCTTCTTATCCATACTCGGATCTTGTTTCCCGCTTCCGCCTGATACTCTGATGTTTGATGTATGAGGAGCTATCCTAAACTATTATCTCTATCTAGGATATTTGGATCTTGCCTTATGGCGTTGCAATATTTCTATTTCTTTTAGATGGTATGGCTCTGAGAACAGTTGTATGGTGGCTTGCATACATACTCACTTGTGTATGTAGTTGATCCCTTCGCCTGCCGACTACGCCGCTCGTTCTTGTCCTGATGTTCTGGAAGTGGTTAGGACGGCCGACGAGTCTACCTGTGGGTGGCCCCTAGGCCCCCACCGTACTATTTTAACCACTTTCGCTCATCTAGGCATGCAACTTAGAGCATAGTGTCCGAGGTAGTTACAAAAGTTTTATGAAAAAGCTTTTGGAGGTACATTTGGGGGAGGGGGTGAATTAATATATCAGAATCCACTGAGAGTTTTGATGATAGGTTCAACTTCTTTTTAAGATTTTGCATCTTGACAATTTAAAAAAATCAAGTGAGAATTGAGCTACAAGTAAGCGCGATAGATTGCTCTTGAATTAAATGTCTTTTCGGAGGTCGATGGGTGCATGTTCTTGTAGTAAACTATGTCGTCGGTGTGAGTTTCCAACTATCAGGAAAGACCATTCTCAATTTTCCGAGTGATGTCAAGATTATTCTCTCTCATAAAGGAAGTTTGAAGAATATCGATCTAAATGCTAGAAGTCAAGTTTTCACACACACACACACATATATATATATATAGTGGACCAACATATTGTACTTATGATTTCCCGTGTTTTATGAGTTCTCAAACTTTCTACCTAACTCCGCCCACTTGAATGACCTTATGTCGATTTATCAAAATTAGGTCAAATTTGAACTACTACAAGTAAATTGTAGGTTATTGTGAAAGTTTTACGAAAAAGCTTTTGAATGTACCCATCAGGGGTCACAATTAATATATGATAAACCATCCAACGAGATTTTTGACGACAAATGCAACTTCTTGCTAAGATTTTGGATCTTGTTAGTTTAACAAAATTAGGCCAAACTTTAGCTACAAGTAAGCGCAATAGATTCCTCTTGATTTAAAAGTCTTTTCGGAGGTAGATATAGGTGCATCTTCTTGTAGTAAACAATGCCGCCAGTGTGAATTTCCAACTATCTTAGGAAAGAACATTCTTAATTTTTGAGTGAAGACTAGATTGTTCTTTCCCGTAAAGAAAGTCCAAAGACTATGGATCTGAATGCCACAAGCGAAGTTTTCACACATATATAGTGAACCAACATGATGCACTTACGATTTCCCATGTTTATGCGTTCTCAAATTTCATATCTAACTTCAGCCACTTGAATGATTTTATGTCGATTTACCGAAATTAGGTAAAATTTGGACTACTACAGGTAAATTGTAGGTTGCTTTGAAAGTTTTATGAAAAAGCTCTTGGAGATACCCATTAGGGGGGTCAATTAATATATATTAGAAATCGCCGAGAGTTTTGACGACATGTTCATCTTCTTGCTAAGATTTTGCATCCTAACTTTTTAATGAAATTAGGTCAAACTTTGCAAACCTTTTCATGAAATTAGGTCAAACTTTGCTAACCGATTAACTTTGAACATTGACCGTTAGATCTAGACTATAAAATCCAAACACTGTTAACCGTTCAATCTTCTTTCCATTCTTAGCATCTTGAAAGATTCTATAGGTAGTCTTTAGCACGATGAACGCTAGTATGAGCAAACCTCAAAACACACACTTCATTGCCCAGTTTCAGGGTCCTTGTGCTAAATGCATGGACTTTGGATGCAATTTTCATTTTTATGAGGTCCTTGATGTAACTTGTACTTCTAGCAACCGTGTTAACTCTCAAGCACCTCGCTCCTACAAGACCTACCATTAATCGGCCATTCGTAGTACTTCTTATCTTATCTTTATCTTGTCTTATCTCTTACAATACCATACCACTCCATATAGTGTACAGACTAACTTTCAACATTGACCATTGGATCAAGACTAGCAAATCCAAACATTGCTAACCGTTGGATCTTCTTTTCCATTCTTATCATCTAGATAGATTTTACTGATAGTCTTTAGCACAATGGACGCTAGTATGCGCAAACCTCAAAACACACACTTCATTGCTCAGTATTAGGGTCCGTGTGCTAAATGCATGGACTTGGATTTAATTTTCATTATTTATGAGGTCCTTGATGTAACTTGTACTTCGACCGACCGTGTTAACTCTCAAGCACCTCGCTCATACGAGACCTACCAAGGTGAAAACAAAATACAACCGCCCCAATTATCACACAAACTAGACCACGGTTTCTTATACGTAAAATCCAAGTTTTTAGTACTAGGATTTTTTCAAGCTTCCTAGATACTTTCGTGCACTTCGGCGACTTCTTGTCAATTTAACAAAATTAAGTAAAAGTTTAGCTACAAGTAAGTGTGATAGATTGCTCTTGAATTAAATGTCTTTTCGGAGGTAGATGTTTGCATCTTCTTGTAGTAAACAATGTCGTCAGTGTGAGTTTCCAACTATCAGGAAAGAAAATTCTCTATTTTCGTAAAGAAAGTCCATAAGCCAAGCTTCTAGACATATTAGCTAGGTGGACCAATGTGTTTTGCTTACGATTCCCATGTTTTATGAGTTCTCAAGGTTCCTAGCTGACCCCTCCCACTTTTTGAATGACTTTATGTCGATGAATCAACATAAAAGGTCAAATTTGAAATACAAGTAATAAATTGTAGGTTGGTTTGAAAGTTTTACGAAAAAAGCTTTTGGGGGTACCCATCGAGCGGTCAATTAATATATCAGTAGACAACTAGTTCAACTTCTAGCTACTAAGATTTTGCATCCTAAAATTTTGAATCCCATTTGAAAATGATCACATGAAATAAGGAGAGAGGGGAAATAATTTTTCTATTCTCTATGGTCAACCCACATGCTTGAGGTGCACCTTAGGCTTAAAGATAACTTATCGGATGCCACGTAGTAGGCCTTATTAAGGTGTGATTTTTCTGTACTACTATAATGGAGCAGTTTTGAATTGGATCCATAGCACCAATCCTGACTGTTGGGCTGTTAGATCCAATGGTTCAGATCAGCTTGATTTGTGTTGATTAGTACCTAGAGCAAACTCCACCATGTTCTAGAACCATCATGTCACCACCTCCAAAATTTCATAGCACAATAGGTTGTATATTGACCGTTGTATCAAGACTCGCGAATCCCAACATTTCCAGCCACTGGATCTTTTTTCCATTCTAGCATCTAGAAGATTCTATTGATAGTCTTCAGTATAATGAATGCTATGCACAAACCTCAAAACACACTTCTCCATCATACTAGAATCTTCTCCCTCGTAGCTAATAATCGTTGATTTCTACATGATCTTATCTTATCTTACCACTATATAGTGTACGAATAAATTTGAATGTTGATCGTTGGATAAAGATATGTGAATCCCAGCATTTCTAGCCATTGGATCTTCTTTTCCATTCTAGCATCTAGAAGATTCTATTGATAGTCTTCGGTATAATGAATGTTATGCACAAACCTCAAAACACACTTCTCCATCATACTAGAATCTTCTCCCTTGTTTCTCTAGACCATGTTATCAAAAATTTCATGTGTTAGGTACCTAATAATCTTTGACTTCTACATGATGATACAAAGTACAAGGACAAATATACACCCATACTTTATAAATGTTGATCAAATTTATAATTTATTGTGCTTGACCAATTATAATTTTATATAGTGATGATATGTCATACGTATACTATATGAGTCTCACGTGCAAGGCACATGCAACTTACTAGTTTACACAATGCAGGAGTAGTATATTTCTTTGCTTAGACATATGCTCACCTCTGTCCACACGCTGTACATGCTGAGAGAATAAAACGTTGGCAGGGGAAGAGGACCGCAACGAAGAGGAGTTGAAGGCGGTTCCATGTCAGAGCAAAGTTATAATGGGTTCTTGACACGAGGTACTCCTACGGCCTTACAGTGTACACTCTACTATTAGTATATTTCAGGACCTATGCACGCAAACACAAATCATGTGTTTTATCTCTCCTTCGCTATGCTCCATCTGTCCTCTCCTTCCCCTTGTGCACCGGCCCGACTGATCTCTCTCCCCTTATCCGTAGCATGGCGTTGCGCACGTGTGCCTTGGTACGACGACTTTGTGTCGTGGCGTGTTCGGCAACCGTGCGTTGGTGTGGAGTAGGGACAAGGATAAGTACTACATAGGAAGCAAACTATTTTGGTCCTTGGCAGCACAAAATTCAAACTTTTCTGGTTTTTGAAATCTTCACTAGCTTCCCAAACATCGGGAGGGAAGGTTATTCAAAAGATCGGTAGTTCATAGTACTATACTTCTTAACTTATCTTTATCTTGTCTTATCTCTTACAATACCATACCACTGCATATAGTGTACGGATTAACTATGAACATTGATTGTTGGATCAAGACTGGCAAATCCAAACTTTGCTAACCGTTGGATCTTCTTTTCCATTCTTTGCATCTAGAAAGATTCTACCGATAGTCTTTAGCACAATGGACGCTAGTATGCACAAACCTCAAAACACACACTTCATTGCTCAGTTTCAAGGTCCTTGTGCTAAATGCATGCATGGACTTGGATGCAATTTTCATTTTTTATGAGGTCCTGGATGTAACTTGTACTTCCACTGATCGTGTTAACTCTCAAGCACCTCGCTCCTATGAGACCTACCATTAGATCGGCCATTCGCAGTACTTCTTATCTTTTATTTATCTTGTCTTATCTCTTACAATACCATACCACCACTGTATAGTGTACGGATTAACTTTTAACATTGACCGCTGGATCAGGACTGGCAAATCCAAACATTGTTAATCGTTAGATCTTCTATTTTCCCTTAGCATCGAGAAAGATCCTATTGATTGCCTTTAGCACAATGAACTCTAGTATGCTCAAACCTCAAAACACACACACACTTCATTGCTCAGTTTTAGGGTCATTGTGTTAAATGCATGGACTTGGATGCAATTTTCATTTTTTTATTAGGTCCTTGATGTAAGTTGTACTTCCATCGATCGTGTTAACTCTCAAGAACATCGCTCCTATGAGACCTACCATAGTTAATATAAAATGCAACCGCCCCAATTATCACACAAACTGGACCAATGGTTTCTTATACGTAATACCCAAGTTATTAGTACTAGGATTTTTCAAGCCTCCTAACAATTTTTTTGCACACTTTAGTGACTTATTGTCGATTTAATGAAATTAGGTCAAACTTGAGCTACAAGTAAGCGCGATAGATTGCTCTTGAATTAAATGTATTTTCGTAGGTAGATGGGTGCATATTCTTGTAGTAAACAATGTCGTCGGTGTGAGTTTCTAACTATGAGGAAAGAAAAATCTCAGTTTTCCGAGTGATGATTAGATAGTTCTTTTCCGTAAAGAAAGTCTGAAGAATATGGATCTCAATGCCATAAGCCAAGCTTCTAGACATATTAAGTGGACCAACGTGTTTTACTTACCATTCCCATGTTTTATGAGTTTTCAAACTCCCAATAGCTAATTAACTTTACCCCACTTGAATGACTTCATGCCTATATTTATCGAAATTTGGTCAAACTTGAACTACAACAACTAAATTGTAGGTTGCTTCTAAAGAATTACAAAAAACTTTTGGAGGTGTACCCATTGGGGGGTCAGTTAATATATCAGAAACCAAACGACAATTTTGACAATAGGTTGTTTAACTCCTTTCTAATTAAGATTTTGCATCTTGACAATTTAATGAAAAATTAGCTCAAACTTGAGCTACAAGTAAGCGCGATAGATTTTTCTTTAATTAAATGTCACTTTGGAGGTAGATGGATGCATCTTCTTGTAGTAATCAGTACCGTCAGTGTGAGTTTCCAACTATCAGGAAAGAATATTCTCAATTTTCCGAGTGATGATGAGATTATTGTGCGTTTTCGTAAACAATGTCCGAAATATATGGATCCGAATGCCACAAGCCAAGCTTTCAGACATATGTAGTGGATCGTCATGTTGTACTTATGATTCCTGTGTTTTATGAGTTTTCAAACTTATTCCTATAGCTAACTTTTCCCACTTGAAAGTGATTTTATGTCGATTTATTGAAATTTGGTCAATTTTGAACTATAAGTAAATTGTAGGTTGCATTGAAATTTTATGTTTTCTGGAGGTAACCATTGGGGATGATTTAATATATCACAAACCACCACCGATAGTTTTTACAACAAGTTCAACTTCTTGCTAAGATTTTGCATATTGACAATTTAACGAAATCAGGTCAAACTAGAGCTACAAGTAAATGCGATAGATTGCTCTTGAATTAATTGTATTTTCAGAGGTAGACAAGTGCATCTTCTTGTAGTAAACAATGCCGTTGATGTGAGTTTCCAAATATCAGGAAATATCATTCTTAATTGTCCAAGTGATGACGAGATTGTTCCTTTATGTAAAGATAGTCTGAAGAGTATGGATCTGAATACCACAAGCCATGTTTTTAGACATCTTACCATTATATTGTTGGAAATATGCCCTAGAGACAAATAGTAGTAAGGGCTATTACCATATTTCATATAGTTTATGATTAAGTTTTATATCATGCTATAACTGTATTGAGTGGAAACATCAATACGCGTGTGATATACAAACAACCAGGGGTTCCCAGTGAAACTCTAGTCACTGGTTCATTGGTCAACAGATGATCATGTTTCCTGATCATGTGGCATGTATGCCAGTTGGAAATGGAGTCATCTCATTCCGAAAAATGAGATGATGAACCAATACCCAATCTAAACATCGTGACCCGATCATGTCACGAAGTTCAAGTTACGACGATTAGAAATGGATCCTCGTAGACTATTCCTTAGACCGTGAGGCTATATCAATCACTGTCTCCCGAGAGTACTTAGATAGCATGAAACGCCATCTGGTAATACGGTGGTTATAAAGGCGTGTTCAGGTATTTGGAGGAAACCGTAGAGGCTATATATGTTAAGAGCGGGATTTGTCTGTCCATGTGACGGGAAGATACTCAAGGGCCCACTCGGAGAAGTTATATCCAATAGCTACGCAGCTTGTGATTTGATCACAGGGGATATCACTTGTCGGAACGAGTCAAGTAGCATTGTTCAGTAACGAGATTGAACACGACATGGTGATGTCATTGATCAGATCTCGGGCAATGCAAGTATTGGGAGACAAAGGGAATAAGACACGACTAACCCGGTTCAAACGACGAAAGATCTTCGTGGAACGCACATGGGTCACATGGCCATCCAGGTCCCTCTGTCGATCATTGGTGTGGGAGTGTCCAGACCATGTCTAGAGTGTTCCCGAACCGTGGGGTATCACGCTTAAGGGCTTGATGATGCGTAGAGAGTGTTTATAGGATTGGTGGAATCACCGAAGAATAGTAGAGAGAAAACCGGAAGGGTTTCGGTAAGTCCGGAGGATGTCCGGAGTGGAGGTGGAAGATGTTCCATAGCCACAGAGTTTGAATAATGTGTGAATGAATGTTAAAATGTTGATTTAATCATTTATTCATAATTATTTAAATAAAGAGAAAATCAATTTTAATGGTCAATGGCTTAATGGGCCAATTCCGGAGGGAGAGGGCCCATTAGGGGAAAGGAGAGAGGGAGAGGGGCCAAGGGGGAGGCCGGCTGGTCCTAGCCCCCCCGCGCGAGGCCCACTAGGGTGGCCCGCGGCCACCCCTCCCCCTCCTCTCCTTTAGTCCCACCCCGGGACTTTGAGGGAGGTAGTACCTCCCCTCTCCCTATATATAGTGGGGGTATTTGGCCAATTTAAACCAATAATCAATAAAGGTCTCCCCACTTTTGGGAGGACCTCTAATTGATACTTTATCTCTCCCCCTCTCTCTTTCGTGCCCGTGGTCCCAAGTCTGGACTGCACGAGCGAGAGACATCTTCACCGCGGAGCACCATCGCGCTGCGGGATTCGGATCCGGGAGCTCTACTTCCACAACTGCTGCTGGATCAGGGAAGCAGGAGTCATCATCAGGCACCCGACGTGTGTAACTCCCCGTGAGGTGTCGCACTTGAGGCACTCAAGTTGTTGGAGCCAAGGAGCGCAAGGACTTCATCACGACCTTGAGGTCGACTTCGGCTCGTCTACATCAACCACGCTCTCCTGAGCGTTGACAACGCTTTTCGGTCTTCAAGGGTAAGTTCGCGAAAAGCCCCTCCCGTTACTGTATTACTAATAGATAGGTCCTGGCAGTTTTAGGTGTTCAGGGGCATAGAGTAAAATTTATTGTTTTCATACGCGAAACCCCTACAGTGGTATCAGAGCTAGATCTATGCGCAGTAATGCTAGTACGGGTAGAACACACGAGATGTAGCGTGTTGGCGTTGATCTTTTAGTTGTTACCCTCCCACGTGTACTTGTGTATACCGGAATAATGCTTGATGAAGCGACCCCCAACCGACTTTACGCGTTCATTCGCGAGACTGGTCCAGGCTTGACATACGGCTTGTACCGTATAAAGTGGCTTAGGGGGGTGTCTGTCTCTCTCGCATTACTAATAGATAGGTCCTGGCAGTTTTAGGTGTTCAGGGGCGTAGAGTAAAATTTATTGTTTTCATACGTGGAACCCCTACAGTGGTATCAGAGCTAGATCTATGCGTCGTAATGCTAGTATGGGTAGAACACACAAGATGTAGCGTGTTGGCGTTGATCTTTTAGTTGTTACCCTCCCACGTGTACTTGTGTATACCGCAGTAATGCTTGATGAAGCGACCCCCAACCAACTTTACGCGTTCATTCGCGAGACTAGTCCATGCTTGACATACGGCTTGTACCGTATAAAGTGGCTTAGGGGTTGTCTGTCTCTTTCACATTATTTGGTATATCATTTGCAACGGAGGGCCCCGAAAGGGGTGTAGTATAGACAACTACTTGATCAACGTTGTGCTGAAAGTTAGTAGGTAAGAACGGTTCTTGTGCGAAAGCCCATGCAGCCACGTAAAACATGCAAAGGTAAAGTAGAGGCGTCTAACTTTGTTTTGCACGAGGTCGTTGCTTTGTGATATGGTTGTGGCAAAGGTAAAGTAATTACCTTATGTTACATAGTAGTAGATAGTCACGGAGATGAGAAACTACCACGCTAGAATGACACCGGTACACTGGTGTCTACGGCGCCAGAACCCTGGCGCCGGAACCCGATGACGACAGATGGAGATCACAACGTGAAGGACCATATCACATAGCATTTACATTCAATGTTATTGTTTGTATGTCTTATTGTGTGCTAGTATTAGATACTCGACGGTAGCCTAATAAGATGATCCCTGTTAAAATTACCAACAATTGTGTTCCCCCTTAGTGTGCACCACCATGAAAGTTCTTCGGTATGAGGCGATCCAGGGTTATAGGCCTGGGTGTCAGACATATCTACGTTCGCATACAGTGGGTGTAAGCCATGTTGCACAGCGAATACACTAAGGTTGAGTTGGCGAGCCTAGCACGCCAGAGAAGTGTGGCCTCGGAACACGGATGGTCAAAAGATCGAGCACAAGTCGCATGAATGATGTGACCGACATTTAGCGTCCACCTTTGAACCCACAATGATGCCCGTGATCAATCGGGGGAGATGTGGCTGATAGGGGTCGTGTTATCACTAGGAACCCTCACTGGGGATAGGTGTTTCTGAGTGGAGTTATTATTAACTCATTTAATTATTAACTCACTGGGGATAGGTCTAAATTCCTTTTGCAATTATAAATGTAGTTGGGACCTTTCGTGTTGACGGTTGATTGGTTAGAAGGAGAGAAGCTCAGATTAGATGGATCGAACTTCTCCATATGGGTTGCAAGTCTCCATGTTGTCCTTAGCGAGAACGACGTGGTCGACTATATACTCGACGGGATGGATTTGGATCAGCCCACTGACCTAGAGACCCCAGAGGAGCTGAAAGACCGCTATCTCCGTCGGGAGATGGCGTCCTATATTTCAGTTGTAATGCGCTTCGGAATGGTGGACGAGCTGTGGCCTTTCGTGGGTGATGTTAACCCTCGTTCGGTGATGCTACAGCTTAGGACACATTTCGTGGAGCAGACACACATTTGGGAGCATGAGCTGATGGGAGACTTCCTATCCATTAAGATGGAGGAGAACTCATCACTGGACGACCACTTGGAGCACATGCATGATGTGTACATGAGTCCTGCATACTTCCTGGACATCTGGATTACGGGGTCTTCTGCAAATGCCGCTGTGCTGCGGTCGCTGCCACCAAGCTACCAAGCACAAGTCAGGACTTGCGTAATGAGGGGCGATGCGGAAACAATGGAGTTCCACCGGTTCATGACACATCTCAGGAATGTGTTAGTTGAACCAGATGTCGCTCAGGTCAGCAACGACAAAGGTATATATTTGATATACAATTTTATAAATATTATAATCTTGCAAACACATTTGTAGTGTTAAGTATATCTGATACTTGTTCTGTTTTGCTGAAAATAAGTCCTTCTGCATGAGAGGTGCTTGCTGGAGAGGAGGTGACGTTGCGTGTTGATGGCGAGCATAATGATGACGGCCGACGACACTCTCCCTCGACATTTATCATTTAGTTTATGTTTTAGGATGATTTTTGTAATCAAGAGATTGTGAACTTCTTTAGTGTGTCTCACACTTCGTGAGACAGTTATTCATATGAGTTTCTAACAAATAGTTGTTCCACTTTTATGAATGATTTCTATTCATGTTCATATCTTGTTTGATTATGTGTGAATTATCCTTGTTGTTTGAAACTAATTGATAATGCATGAACATTTGTAAAATATTAAAATGCCTTGTTTAAAATACCCAACTAAATGATATGTTCATTAATGAATGAAACCATTGTTTAAATTCAAAGTTATGTGATAATATGTGAAAGTCATTCGATTTCTTATCACATATAAATCATGCCTAAATTCGGCAAAATAACTTGAACACCGTGTATTACTTGAATACAATGTGTTTAAAGAATTGTTATAAGTAAATACATATTCGATGTATTGTGTTTTAACGAAAATGGTAATTATCATTATACGATTTTTTAAATGTGTAAAGTAGTTTACCAAAGGAAACATGAATATGAAACTATTTGATTTGATCAAAGTGTTTCATCAATAATGGGTATAAATATATAGAGAATCCAATTACTATGATTTGATCAATAGTAATGAAATTCAACTTTATAAGAATGGCATAAAAGAAATTGTGGAATGCAAAGCGTTTTGAAACTCAAAATGCGAAGCATCACAATGTGATATTAGACATCAAAGGGGTTGAATAGAAGGCACCAAATAAATCGTTGTAGTGTAGATGTAGAGACCATTAGTTAGGAATAGTTATCACTCAATTAGAATTAATAGTGAACCATTTGAATTCGTGAAAGTTTTGGGGTTATTCGATATAACCAAAACAATAGCGAACAAGTCCTTGTAGCGTATTCATTGGAAACTTTGAATACGAAATCCATAGCTGGAACCAAACGGAAAGCAAAACTTGTATTGCTTGGATTTTGGTACATTTTTGAGGAAGCTCACTTTTAGTGATATTTCTTGATTATGGAGCAAATGGAAGATAGTGAAAAACACGATGAGGATTCAAAACCCTGCATCAGAGTGTTGAGAAGTGCAACAGACAATGTTCCTGAACGATTCTCTTCACAGAAGGAAAGAATCAATGAGTTTGATCATTGTGTTTTCCCCACTAGTGTTTTCACTACATGAAGTAGGATTCAAAATGTAATCCATATCTTGTATGGAGACATTTGTGAATCACTTGTCATGATTTTTGGAATATGACATACCTACGAACTACTAAGGAAATAATGGTAAACTAAATTATGAGAAATCCTAGAAGCAAAATTCCCTTGAGATTAGAAAGCAATTCGTTGCTGAATCTCACAAGTAAAAGGGGTTACTTGAATTTTCCCAAATGACTGCAAAGCCATAGTGGAAAAAGGGGGCGAATGACAAAAGCACATTTTGCCAAGTATTGGATAAATTCAAATGAATTTGATTCATATGTGCTAAATGTCTAGTGGATTTAAAACTAGTAAAGTACTAGTATCTCATAGTAAATCTCCAACTTTGATATTTGATCAAAGGATTTTGAAGTTAATAAAAATAGTGAGTGGATATGCAATTTGCATAAAATTGAGTGGGAGCTATGAAAGTCTTCCTGAAACAATATGTGATTGACATATTTTTGAGTGGGAGCAATGTAAGTCTCAAATTCAAATATGTAGGAACATATTCTGAGTGGGAGCTTATAGGAGTAATTCTTAAGTATGTTAAGAATGAAAGGCGCAAATACTTATAAATAATGATTTATAAGATGTAGAAGTTGATAATAGGTGTATTATGATATTATGTAGTATTCCTTAAGGGATTCTGAAAAGGGTTTCAAAATAGAAGTTAATTAAGGAACTAGTCCTTAATAACTCAAATTAGGAATAGCATTAAGTTTGACATCAATGGTTGAAAGAAAAGGATGATCGCCATCCACTATGTTCAGACATAGGTCCTATCTTAGTAAACCATGATGATAACTTAGCGTAATATGTGATCCAATAAGGAATGTTTAAAAGTGATTAAGTTTGAATCACAGAACGTTGAGCTAAGTTTGTCCGTAGTGTCTAGTAGAGAACTGTGGACACATTTTCCAAATCCATAAAGGATGACATATCTTAAAGCATAAAGGGTTATGTTATAAGGGAATATGTCGGAAACTCCTTTAGATACCAATTAAAGTCAAGTAGGAAGCGAGGTGAACAAAACATCGAAAGTTGCACAGAGTGCACTAGTGTTTCGATGAATACATTTATAATAATAGATAAGGGTACCATCTAAAGTGTTGTATAAAGTTATGGCAGGGCTAGTTCGCTTTTAACGTAGAATGATGTGTCCTAGGGCATAGTGCCCATGAGAAAGCCCTCGAGGTTGATCTAACGTCACTGTAGGCTCCTGGAATTAGGCCACGTTCTTCTACCATAGCGACGATGCATACACACAGATGCTATCATGTGATGATAAAGTATTAATGTCAATCAAGGTGACATTAGTAAGTTGCAAAGGATTTGGGACTATAAATTACAGACCCAAGACTCAACCTCTTCCATGAGCAAGCATGTTTAGGGTACCGGATATATGGTGCCAATGATTGAGAACAAATGCAGCTAGTGTATTTGTACTCTAGTGCAAGTAGGAGACTGTTGGAAATATGCCCTAGAGACAAATAGTAGTAAGGACTATTATCATATTACATATAGTTTATGATTAAGTTTTATATCATGCAATAACTGTATTGAGTGGAAACATCAATACACGTGTGATATACAAACAACCAGGGGTTCCCAGTGAAACTCTAGTCACTGGTTCATTGGTCAACAAATGATCATGTGGCATTTATGCTAGTTGGAAATGGAGTCATCTCATTCCGAAAAATGAGATGATGAACCAATACCCAATCTAAACATCATGACCCGATCGTGTCACGAAGTTCAAGTTACGAGGATTAGAAATGGATCCTCGTAGACAATTTCTTAGACTGTGAGGCTATATCAATCACTATCTCCCGAGAGTGCTTAGATAGCATCAAACGCCATCTGTTAGTACGGTTGTTATAAAGGTGTGTTCAGGTATTCGGAGGAAACCGTAGAGGCCATATATGTCAAGAGCGGGATTTGTCCGTCCATGTGACGGGAAGATACTCAAGGGCCCACTGGGAGAAGTTATATCCAATAGCCGCGTAGTGTGTGATTTGATCACATGGGATATCACTTGTCGGAACGAGTCAAGTAGCATTGTTCAGTAACAAGATTGAACACGACATGGTGATGTCACTGATCAGATCTCGGGCAATGCATGTATCGAGAGACAAAGGGAATAAGACACGACTGTCCCGGTTCAAATGACGAAAGATCTTCATGGAACGCACAGGGGTCACATGGCCATCTAGGTCCCTCTGTCGATCATTGGTGCGGGAGTGTCCCGACGATGTCTGGAGTGTTCCCGAACCGTGGGTTATCACGCTTAAGTGCTTGATGATGCTTAGAGAGTGTTTATAGGATCGGTGGAATCACCGAAGAATAGTAGAGAGAAAACCGGAAGGGTTTTGGTAAGTTCGGAGGATGTCTAGAGGGGAGGTGGAAGATGTTCCATAGCCACGGAGTTTGAATAATGTGTGAATGAATGTTAAATGTTGATTTAATCATTTATTCATAATTATTTAAATAAAGAGAAAATCAATTTTAATGGTCAATGGCTTAATGGTCCAATTCCGGAGGGACAGGGCCCATTAGGGGAACGGAGAGAGGGAGAGGGGCCAAGGGGGAGGACGGCTGGTCCTAGCCCCCCGCGCGGGGCCCACTAGGGTGGCCGGCGGCCACCCCTTCCCCTCCTCTCCTTTAGTCCCACCCCGGGACTTTGAGGGAGGTAGTACCTCCCCTCTCCTTATATATAGTGGGGGTATTTGGCCAATTTAAATACACCAATAATCAATAAAGGTCTCCCAACTTTTGGGAGGACCTCTAATTGATATTTTCTCTCTCCCCCTCTATCTCTCGTGACCGTGGTCCCAAGTCTAGACTGCGCGAGCGAGAGACATCTTCACTGCGGAGCGCCGTCGCGCTGCTGGATTCGGATCCGGGAGCTCTACTTCCGCAACTGCTGCTGGATCGGGGAATCGGGAGTCATCGTCAGGCACCGGACGTGTGTAACTCCCTGTGAGGTGTCGCACTTGAGGCACTCAAGTCGTTGGAGACAAGGAGCGCAAGGACTTCATCATGACCTTGAGGTCGGCTTCGGCTCGTCTACATCAACCACGCTCTCCTGAGCGTTGACAACGCTTTTCGGACTTCAAGGGTAAGTTCGCGAAAAGTCCCTCCCATTACTGTATTACTAATAAATAGGTCCTGGTAGTTTCAGGGGTTCAGGGGCATAGAGTAAAATTTATTGTTTTCATACGCGGAACCCCTACATATATAGTGTACGAATTACTTTGAATATGGACCGTTAGATCAAGACTCACGAATCTGAACATTTATAGACATTGGATCTTCTGTTCTATTCTAGCATCTAGAAGATTCTATTGATAGTCTTAAACATAATGAATTCACTATGCATAAACCTCTCAAAACACACTTTTCCATCATACTAGAATCTTCTCCCTCATTTCTCTAGACCATGTTACCAAACATTTCTAGTGTTAGGTAGCTAATAATCTTTGACTTTTACACATGATGATACAAAGTAGAAGAACCAAATATACACGCATATTTTATAGATGTTGATCAAATTTATATATTTCCCACTTTATTTATTATATTTTTATATAGTGATGATATGTCAGACATCTATTATCTGAGCCTCACGTGCAGGGCACGTGCAACTTACTAGTATATATAGTGGAAGAACATATTGTACTAACAATTCCTATGTTTTATGAGTTTTCAAACTTCCTAGCTAACTCCGCCACTTGAATGACTCTATGTAGATTCATCAAAATTAGGTCAAATTTGAACTACAAGTAAATTGTAGGTTGCTTGAATGTTTTAAGAAAAAGCTTTTGGAGGTACCCATCAGACAGTTAATTAATATACTCCCTCTGACCCAAATTAGTTGACTTAGATTTGTCTAGATTCAGTTGTATCTAGACATGATTTAGTATTAGATACATCCGAATGTTAAAACATTTGAGTGAACTAATTTGGGTCGAAGGGAGTATCAGAAACCACTGAGAGTTTTGACAAGAGGTTCAACTTCTTCCTAAGATTTTGCATCTTGACAAACTTGAACTACAAATAAGCGTATATACTTGCCTCGAATTAAATATCTTTTCAGAGAATTAATAAAAGAAGAAAGTGACATAATAACCTAGCTAGTTACCATAACATCACACATACCAAGACTAGTTTATGATTCTACAACATAATTTATTAGGTCTTTGCGTGACACTACACACATGTTATTACCCACTATGAAGGTACTCGTTCAGGTTACTAGTCTATGATATTTAGCACTATGTGACCATCCTAAATCAGAACGGAGGTGTACGTACTATATGCCTTCAAGGCACATGTTCTGCTGCGCTTCAAGCTGTTTCCCACTCATGTCGGCTCTCACTGGTCAGATGGATAAAGCCACTGACTTGTTGATTTGGTACTGTATATCGTCGATCTTCTTCCATCACTGATAGAGAATAAATTCTTCTGCCGCTTCTAGACGCGTGCTTTTGCGGAGTTACAACCAGTAGCTCAGATGAATACTCCCGTGGTGCTCGAGCAATTGCGACCGTCTATTCATAATGAACGGGAAGCATTAGACAATGGATTTTATTTTTGGTGGATGGTTGATTTGTTTTGAGAGATTGTCGACATTTTTCTTTTTGAACAGAGAGATGTTCGATTCCGAGTCCGGTAACGGGGGCATAGAGGCTGATAGGGGAGAAAAAATTGGCGGTGTGGTAGGCAAGCTTATTTGAGGTGGCAGCGTGTGGGTGTATAGATGGTACTGGTAGATCATTTTGTGAGTATTTTGTTGTTGTACTACAAGAGTTCGAGAGTAGTATTCCAGTTTTGGTTCCTTAATTACCGGTAGAACTTTTATGTGTTTACTAGTTACTGTAGTAGTATAGTACTTGTTCCAAATGGGCCTGCACAAGATGATGAATATAGAAGATCCAAAGATTATTACGTTCGGCAAGACGATCTCCGAGTATACTCCAAACCGTCTCTCTGCCATGACCATTTATTTGACAGGACAATACAGCTCCATCCCGTGTTAGGCTAGCTATGCTGTACTACTAGAAAGGCCTGACTTATTTACTCGATAGGAACTAGGAAACGCAGAGAAGAGAGAAAAACCACGCTCGGTAGGAGGTACGATTTCAATCTATTTATTCTATTTTCCTTTGCTCTCCGTTCTCTTCCTCTCCGTCTTCTCGCTGATCCCCACTCGCCCACCTTTAGCACACGCCAACACCGCCATGCCGCTTTCGGAGCATCTCCATAGCCCAGTTCGATAGGCACAGTAGAGTTAGCAGAGAGAAAGAAGGAACGCTTGGTTTTATTTCATTCCGTATTTATCTTTGCCTCGATATCCATCCTCACTTCACCTCCAGCGTCCCGGCGACGGCCATTCCCACTCGCACACCAATACAGGCACGCGCCAACGCCACCATGCCCCTTTAGGATCAGCTCCAGCGCCCAGTTTGATAGACTGTTTTCCGTCTCGCCCTGCTGGCTGCTGCTCACTCTCTACTCCAAAACCACAATCAAAACCAAACACCATCACCCCCACCTGCTCGAGCTCTTCCTCGCGATGGCCCAATTGATCGATGACAGTGACACTTCTAGGGTGTTTTCTGATGCCCCCCTTGAAGAAATCTCAGCCAGATGCGACATCTCACCACCGCGAGCCTCGTTGCCTGCTACAAACGTTATCTTTACTCAGCAACACATAGTGCATCCCTATCAAAATCTAATCCGTTTGGTCTCCCCTATGTTCTTCACACTCACCCAACTGAGGTACCGCGTGAGTACGATGTCTTCTACCATGACAATCGCATGAAGCAGTTCTACAGGGGCAGCTACTATTGCGACAGGGGCAAGCAGAATCCACAGAAGAAGTTTGGGTGGAGTTTGTGCGAGTTGAAGCCGTTGGACAGGTCCTCCTCCGATGCTGTGATGCCAGATTGTGAGGGTAAGAAGTGGGCAGACTCCCATGGAGATTGGATCGCCACAGGTGGCCTCGCCTGGAACTGGGAGCTTGTGAATGGGTTCACTCATCGCCGGATTCCTCTACCAGCGATCTTCAATTTTGAGGCGACACCCGAGGTACTTAAGTTTATAGCAGCTGGTCAGCCTACTAATCTACTGAAGATAGTCATTTGCCAAGTTCCCACAACTGCTAGAAACTATAAGTATTTCTCTGTCCTGGCCATCTCCGACACAGTAATTCCCTTCCTTGATGGTTCGCATGGTATGTGGATGGTTCTTGAGAACCAGTTCAGCATGTTCAGCTACCGCGATGCAATTATCCACAAGGGAGTTGTCTATGATGTAACTCAGATTGGCAATGTTTATGCATGGGATCCTTGGGCATGGGGTAAAATTTCCATCCTTAAATTTTCAAGCTTCATCATTCAAATTTTGCTCAGCTGACCTCTGAATGTGCTTTCGTTGCAAGGTCCTGTGCGTCTTCCGGGCCCACCTCAATTAGACGGTAATCGTGAGTACAGTCCTGATCTGTGGTGGTTAGAAAGATCTCCTGATGGTGGTAGCCTTATTCTGATCAATAATGTGGGTGTTAGTGATAGGCAGTATGACACTACTAATGGTGGCTATCCTGTCGCTGAAAATGTTGGTTATCATCACGGCCGCAATATTCACACCTATTCTACTAGGTTTTGCTGCCATGTGTTCTCGATTGACACTAGTAGGTTACTTCCACCAAGGCAATGGTGGAGGGTTTTAGACCTTGGATTGAACTATTCAATCACCATTCCAGTTGGCGTGGCAGGATTTGGCCCCGGAGATCTAACAAGGAGAAACTGTGTATACACCTCGCCACATGTAGTTAGTCTTGGTGGATTTAATCTTCGTCCTGAAATATGCCGCTTCAGTATGAATGCTCAAGACACCATTGTTGGTTTCTCAACCAACAATGGCTGGAATTTCCCACCAAAAAAAGCATTGGCTAGAATTGATGGTAGACTCTGTTGTGGTTCGTCCCAAGCTTGGCAAACGCGAAGGATTGGAACCAGCATAATTAACAGTTCAAAGGGAGATCATATGGAATAGGGATTTGCGTATCTTGAATTATTTCCTTCGCCTGATTTGTATCATATGGCCTCAGCCGTTGACTTGCTGTACTCTAACACTCATTTCGCTGCAATGTAGTGCAAGGCCTGCGATTTGATCAAACTCCTTCTGTATACAAGCGATAGTTTTAGTCAGTGCGGGTCAAATATTCTGCAACTCGTTGCACCCGCATCCCTTAATTAATTGTTGCACTTTCAAGTTCTCAAAAAATGTGAAATAAATCCGAAACATTGGCTATGTCGTATCTTGTTAATCTACAATATTCGGTCCCATAATAAGATCTTATGTGACCCATGTGATCGAAAAACAAAAAACCTAATCGAACAATATCTTGTGTTCATTTGTTCATTTTTTGGTGGCCCGATGATACCTTCGATCCGGATTACGGATGTAGTATAGCTCTTTTTCCCTAGTAGACCTAGGTTTATCGAATCCTCAGGAAGCAGAAGCGTAGTGAAGTTACTTTAACGGACCTTCAGGAGTTTTAGAATTCATTTTGTGTTTTACTGAACCAAGATTTTGATGTCTTTTGTTGTTGTCGATGATGGAGAGAGAGGGCCTAGGGCTTTCGGTTTCACCTGTAGCTGTGCAAAACATCTGATGGAAATAAAAGATAATAATAAAGTATGCATGTAATTGATAAAGAAAGATAAATTATATGTGGGCAGTGCATCCATAATTGCTATTTCCTCTGCAACCGCTTATAGCAATAACCTACTAGTCTCATCCATACAAGAAAGAGAACTAATGACATGCATAGTGACATCACCGTTAATCGCAAGTAAATCCCTCACATACAGTCGTACTACCCCTTCTGTCAATGGGGTTCCCAACCTACAGATTATTCATTACTCATACTCCCTATACCTGGCTAAATCCTCAGGGTCTTGGGTACCTGAGAAGTCCTTAGATTGAGACAAGAGAGGATACAATAATCATCATGTCATACAAACAAATACATGATCCCATCTATGATAAATAACATGCACAAAAGCTACATGGCTAGGCCGAAGCCATTATCCCAAGGAGAATTACTCACACATAGAGATGAGATCAACAATAATAAACATTGTAATGGAAATCATGAGATTGATAGCAAATAGTCTTACAATGTTGTAACACCCCGGTTTTAGTTAATCTTATATTAGGGTTTGGTTGTGCATCATGAGCATATCATGCATATAAAGGTTTGATAAATCTTGCATTAAGAGAAAGAAGAAAACCCTAAAACCCTAGTGTTTCCCCTCTCTTTGAAAACCTTCAAATGGTTTCTATTATTTTGAAAACTACCAAAATGTTGGAGCCCAAAAGGACTAATAGGGCCCCTATAACATTTCAATACTTTTACAAATTATACAAAAAACAAAAGAAATTGAAATACAATTAGAAAATAGGAAATCAAAAAAATAAAAAGACTTCTAGAAATAAAAACAACTCCTAACCTAATCTGGGCCGAAGCCCATCTCTCCTCTCCCTTTATCTGCCGGCACCAACAGCCCAGGTGCATCCTAACCCGGCCCAAGTCAGCCCGTCAGCGGCCTGGTACCGCTTCGGCCACTTCCCATTCATCGTCTTCCTTCCCGATGGAGGAAGGAGCTCGTTGGCCGCGCCTCCACCGCTCGCCGGTGCTGTGATGCCTGCCGCGTGCCAAGATTCGTGCCACCGATGCCCTCGGCCACCTACAAGTACCCCAGCGCTGCGAGAAACCCTAGCCATGCCCTAGTTCTTCTCTTCTGCCTCGACCCGAAACCCTAGCTCCCAGATCCTCTTCCTCCCCACCGTCTCCGGCCACCCTGGGCCAAGCCGAGCCCACAGGGGAGCTCCCTGTGTTGTCCTCGATCTCCCCACAAAAGCAATCGAGCCCGTTCGCCCTCCATCGACCTCACCATCTTCGTCTTCCCCGACGGTGGCCGTGGTCAATCGCTGCCACTACCGACCTCACCTCGCCTCCCCGACACCACCGTCGGCACCGTGCTGAGATTTTGGTGCTCCAGCACCCCTCCGTTTTCCTCCTCGCACTTTGGTTCGCCGCTCCAACATGCACTGCCGCTTGCTGTCGTCATGGAAGTCGCTCCAGCGACCATTTCATGGCGGCGCCACCACAGTTAGGCTCCCCGTAGCGTGCCTCTTCGAGCCAGCCCGCTCCCGTCGCCTCGCATCGCCCGTAGCGTCGAGCCCGAACTCCACCTGGGAGCAGCGCCATGGATGACGTCAGCTTGACGTCGTGCTGAAGTCATAAAGCCCTTTATTTTATTTAATCTTTTCTGTAATTGTTTTAATAAATAAAATTGATGATAGGTGGGCCCTGTCTATTAGGGTTTTATTCTTTTTGAAAATGATTTCTGAAATTAATAAAAGTCTGACATGTGGGGCCAGCTAGAAAATAATTTTATAATATTCCAAAAATGTTTAATTGTTTTAATAATGATTTAAAAATGGATTAAAATTGGTAAAAATCATAACTAATTCATTTTAAATCAGAAAAATATGTATAATATATTAAAATGTTCAGAAAAATGAGATCTATCTCATAGCATCAAAGTCATGCATCATTGTAACAACTAAAATGATTTCCTTAGTGAAACCCTAATGAACCCCTCTCATATGCCTCCGGAGTTTATCAGAAGTGCTATCTAGGGCATTTCGACTCCACTTAAAATGGTTCATATATCTTTAGCATTTGATGTAACACCTTTAAATATGTCATATCATCATTCTTGACTGAGCATTGTATCGATGCCATGTTTTGATTGTCGTTTTCCTTTCCGGTGTTTCTGCTTCTTCTCGGTAGACCTTAGAGTTGATGTGAGCAACGATATCGAGTCCAAGATTGAAGATCGAGGTCAACAACATCGAAGGATAACGACAAATGATGCCAAGCAGATGAACCAGAAGTTCTATATTTGATTATCAATAGGCAAAGGAATGAAAAATCCCACACATGATATAATCCTATGATTTCAAAGTATTTCATTCTTTCCATGTGCATACGATTACAAAGTCTTTTATCGATAGATAGAGTAATCCTATCTGATACATGTTACCTTTGTAGCCTATATTCCTTTATCCACTGCTCCTAGCATAACTAGGGTTTGGCTTATGAGCTTCGCTAGAGCTGATATATCTATTTTGTTTAGCCAAGCTTAGCTATTAACACTGGTCCATCCGGTTGATGAATCAGAGCTGTGAATGAACCTAGTATGACAGGATGACGTGGTATGATCATAGATGAAAGTTAAACATGCTAAGGCTTGTATGGGAGGCCATGGTGGGTTGTGGTTTTTGCAGTCCCATACTTGCCACCACTAGGATCTGAGTTCTTGCCTCTTGAACCAAGACGAGCGTACAACCACACGGGGCCTAGAAAACCCCTCGACCAACTAACTTGCCTAGTAGATTCCATGAGTCACACAGTTCGGGCGTTCCATTCGACATATGAATTCTAGTCGTTCTTAAAGGAGGTGGAGGAGGTGCATTCAGGTAGGTAAGTGTGGCCGGGAGAAAGAGAGGCATGGCCTCCGTAATATTGTTCCCCGCACACATCTCTAGGGACCGGCTTCGGGACTTGACCCATTACGGCGGCATCTCCTTAGGGCGTGACTCATGGTCTTGCCAAAAGCAAGGTAAAGGTCGTGTCCAACCACCCTCTGCCGGCCTTCCAAGGAAGAGGGCTTATCTAGTGGCATTAAGAGTCGGTTGGTATGTGTGGGTAAAGTTGTGCACCCCTGCAGGGTAATAATCTTTTCGAAAAGCCGTGTCCATGGTTATGGACAACTTGGGAACGGACGTGATGATCATATAGAAATATAACCTAATCGTAAAACTTGGCAAGTAAGGTAAAGTGTGCTTAAGGATGCTTCCTCAGGAATCGAGGGGGTGATCCTAGTTGGTAGGTTCAGCTAATAAAGATTTGGTGGATATCAAAAGAAGATGAAAGCTAGATATATCATTTTCTTATCCCCTTTTAAAATGTTCCTTTAGTTGAGCTTCTCCTACCTCTTTTACAAATAAAGTTAGCTTTATGTAAAATAGCTCCACCAGCCATAAGTCTTGCGGAGTACACCCTGTACTCAGCCTTGCTTTGTTGATACTTTTGTAGCAGGCAAGTGTTACCACAAAAGAAGAGTTTGTTACAGCATCGACATCGACGAGTATCTTGGGGTTCCCGGTCGGTAGCCTGGAATCTAAGGATTGGGACGTCATCGTTATGATCCAGGCCTCTTAGGCCATTTGTTAAGTTTGCTATACTTAATAGAATAATTTTCCTTCCGGTGTTTGATGTTTGTGGTCAGTGACCTCTGCTTGTAATAATTTGGTTCTATGCTCAGTTATGAGCTTGCTGCAATAACTTTTGTGTCCTAGGGTCATTGTTGTGTTACCGGTACTTCCTCTGTACGCTTTAGAGATTTAGGTTAGGCTTATATCAGAAAGAGGTCTAGGATTTGTCTAGCCTTAATCTCGGGGGTGTCACAGGTTTTGGTATCAGAGGAGTACCAACTGTAGGAAAACCTTTCTACTGGTCGATGTTGAGTCTAGTGCTTATGCAAACTATTTGAAAGATGAAAAGTATTTGCGAAAACTCTAGTATGCTTGTTTTCTCCTTATCCAGTTTCGCTCCAACTCTGGGTCATCTTATCTTGTGTTGACTTTGAAAAGATTTGCTATCTCGTCTCATCTTTCAAAACTTAGGTGCCTTTTTGGCATGTCGTTTCTTAACCAGTTGACCTAGTGTTGAGTTCCCGTAGTCAGTTGTGTATGTGTTCCTTGTTTTCCTTTTCTCTACTTCAGCTGAGAGATTCCTTTCCATGACGATCTCTCTATCTTACGGGTCCACAACATCATGTTGATGGTTCCATTGTGATCTGTTCTAGGCCTCGAAGTTTCCTTTCACCTCAGGTGCCTCCTTCTCGTTTGTTTGGGTACTTCAGAAGTTATTTCTTCTCTTGGAATCTACCTCGTGGTTACTACCTTGTATACCCTCAGTATTACCAAGATAGTAGTTACTCCTTTCTCGAGTTTTAGCCCTTGGACTTGAACCGAATATCCCAGATTGTGCTAGATTCTGGTGTTGAGAATCTTGTACATGAAGCTGACCTTTAACCCAAGATCCATTTTGTTGATCCCTGTTGTTAATGATTTAACATTACCTCAGGATGGCTAGTACCTTCTAGTACAGCCTTCAAGCTTGTGGTTATCGTTGTGATTAAATTACGACAAACACAGGACTTCCCTTACCACATGTTATGTCAGATGTTCTTTAATTGAACCAAATAGATCACGACAAGAGTACTCCTCGTGAGTCTCACTTCTATAATCGTGACTTTGCCACACCTCCCTTTTTTGCATTAGTCCTCGGAAGATTGTTGACCTATGCATCCACATCTCGAGATTCCATCCTGACCATGTTCCTTTCTCCCTTGTTATTTCCGACCTTTGTCTACCAGTTGGTAGCCAAGTAGTAAATGCGCATCGATGTCTTTCGATGCAATATACTCTTGTGGTCTGTCAGACAAACCATCTCGTGATGCCAGGGGAAACAAACTCCAGTACCTTGTCATATCCAGGACCAGGTCAAAGTGTTGTAATCCGTAGATCAAGAGGCATTAATTAGTTTCTATATGTTCTATCTTAAAGCATCACACTCTTATATACTAAGAGGTTGTGTTGAGTTTCATGACCCCTTAATGAAGTGATGCTCTTACATATTATTACCCACCCTTCCTCTGAGCTTTTGTGCTCGTGAATGATGCGTGTGCGTAATAATGTGGCCAACTGAGATTCTTAGCAATCATTATTGCTTTGGACCTCAACAAGAACATTTGTGTCATTCTTAGCTTGATGGTTAACCTATCACTAAGCGAAGTTTGATTGTGTTACCAAGTCCATTACTCTGGTACACTCTCTTCGGTCAAAGAGTTAGGCTCGTTCCAAAACTCTGAGACTATGTCCTCTTGCCTTACCAAGCAAGTTTCCTCTCGAACTAAGTGACATATCGGTGGTTTGTAATATTCTAGATGACTACTAGAAGTATTGCCATGTTGCCACATAACTGGGATGTCAAGTTCTTGAGCAAGAAGGTTCTCTAAACTGCTCCTTTCTCGAAGGATCTGTACTGGATACCCCTAGACTAGTTGGTTGAGCTTAAACAACAACTTGGAGAGTTGTAAGACAAATGTTCTATCAGACTTGTTCCTCCTAAAGGGATGAATAGTTTTGTTCGCGAAGAAGAAAGATAGTGTTTCCTTCTTGGAAATGTTACTATCCCCACCTTTTATTTGATACGGGCTATCGTCAAATCAAACTCAGTCCCAGGGACTATCCTGATGATGTATTTACTCATGATGTCTCACCTGGGTACATCTTCATGTTCTTTGTTTTGACCAATATCTATGTCATGTTCATATAGAATATGAGTCCATCTTCTTGGAGTGTCTCGATAAGTTTGTTATTGAGCCCATCGATGACATCCTTACCTTCTCCATGATAGAAAATATTCATAGGGAACAGTTGGCATTAATGTTGGAAACTTTGGAGAAACATCTTCGTGTCATTGTGAAGTATGTGTTCTGGATGTTAGAAGTGACCTTCTCTGGTTCACGTGCAATTGTTGAAAGATGTCGTCGTGGATTTGAGAAGAGTTATCTTTACTCCTCGGGAATCATTTCAAGTCAATCAAGCATGTGCGAAGTATTCTTTATATGGTAGGTTGATACCTTCCCATCTCGAGAATATCCTCTGAGCACGTTAAGCCACTGATGATTTGTGATGGAAGAGAAGAAGTCCTACAAACTTTAGTATTTTCCTAAATTTTTTCCAATAAGGATTCAGTTGTGGTCCGTTGCAAACGCTCTATGCAGGAGCAATTATCTTTTGGATAACTTGTTAATACATGGGTATCGCAACCTAGCTCATCTTTTGAAGCTTGACAATGTAATCCATGACTTGAGTATCTAGTAACTTTCCGTGTGTGGTAAATGTTGCAAGTCTTCTATTCGGATATGCTGAGTCTGAATTACCATTCCACCTAACCAGAGTTGAATCTCAAGCAGCAATGATGGTTGGTGTCCTTCAAGGCTTTTGACATAGGTCTCTTCGAAAGTCTGGCAAGATTGATGTAGTTGTTTACACAATCAGTCAGAAGGCCTATTGTCATATACTTTTGAACTAGAAATAACAACCACTCATCATGAGCTTCTTCTATGCTTTACCGTAGGAGTTATGTTCATGGTCCCCATTGTATCCGAAGTCCGACCTTTCACTTGATGTCCCGTATCTCGAACATCAAGGAGAACATTTAAAGTAGAGTTGCTAAATGTCTCTCGGTCGATTCTCCAGACCCTTTTAGGTTGGCAAGCGTATTGTTGTGCCAAGTAATTGAAGTCTGAGAATGAAGTTTCTTTTTCCTCATGTCACTAGGAATCTTATTATAGATTCATCTTAGTGGTGTAAAGTGATGTCATGATCGCTGGCAAAGATTTTGATAAACCTGGATGAATTAGGAGTTTCCTTTGGTTCCCCTAACATGTTCAAAGAGTGACTATGATTTTGTTAATCAAAAGTTCCTCTTGTTACATGTTCCTTATGACTCTTATGAGTCCTCTACACCAAAATAACTTTCTGTCTTGACCTTCTGCTGAACGAAAGAGTGATCCTTCTGTATCAAAAGTAGTTCAATAAGTTGGTTCTCCATGTCTCTGTATCCCTGGAAGCTCTACTTAAGACGTCTAGTAGAGTTTCATCCTTCGAAGTCTGCGGTCGTGTTCTTTCTGTTGTATGCTCTCCACTTTAGAAGCTCAAACTATTATGAAGCTCCATGGTTTCAATCCTTAGGAAGACCAGCTATCTAACAACTTGAAACCTTCTCCTCTTTTTTCCTCCTTACCTTGACGTGTTTCATGCTCGTTGGATCTAGAGATGTTATGAAACATCTATCCATGAGTTGACAATGAAATACTCTGTTGTGGTTTTGTGTCATCCCTCTCTTCTTTAGTGTGTGCAGCTACCTGAAAGAAATGAAGTGTTTCATTCATTCAAATGGTGGCATGGATCAACCTCTTAAAGAAGATCGTCGAAGTCTAGTGTAACCATGTTCCTTCTATCTTCCTACCTAGGAATCTCGGGATAAAATTCTGTTAAGGGGGATAGAGCTGTAACACTCCGGTTTGAGTTAATCTTATATTAGGGTTTGGTTTTGCATCATGGGTATATCATGCATATCAAGATTTGATAAATCTTGCATTAAGAGAAAGAAGAAAACCCTAAAACCCTAGTGTTTCCCCCCTCTTTGAAAACCTTCAAATGGTTTCTATTATTTTGAAAACTACCAAAATGTTGGAGCCCAAAAGGACTAATAGGGAGCCTAAAATATTTCAATACTTTTACAAAGTCTCTTGTATTTTTTGAAGTTATACAAAATAGAAAAGAAATTGAAATATAATTGGAAAAGAGGAAATCATAAAAAGATTTCTGGAAATAAAAATAGCTCCTAACCTAATCCGGGCCGAAGCCTATCTCTCCTCTCCCCTCTATCTGCCGCCACCATCAGCCTAGGCGCAGCCTAACCCAGCCTATGTCAGCCCGTCAGTGGCCTAGTATCGCTTCGGCCACTTCCCCGTTCGTCGTCTTCCTCCCCGACGGAGGAAGCAGCTCGCTGGCCGCGCCTCCGCCGCTCGCCGGCGCTGTGATGCCCGCCGCGTGCCAAGATTCATGCCACCGACACCCTCGGCCGCCTACAAGTACCCCAGCTCTGCGAGAAACACTAGTCGTGCCCTAGTTCTTCTCCTTGGCCTCGACCCAAAACCCTAGCTCCCATATCCTCTTCCTCCCCACCGTCTCCGGCCACCCCGGGCCAAGCCGAGCCCACATGCGATTTCCCCATGTTGTCCTCGGTCTCCCCACAGAAGCAATCGAGCCCGCTCGCCCTCCATCGACCTCACCATCATCGTCTTCCCCGACGGTGGAAGTGGTCAATTGCCGCCGCTACCGGCCTCGCCTCGCCTCCCCGACACCACCATCGGCACCGTGGTGAGAGTTTGGTACTCCGGCACCCCTCCGTTTTCCTTCTTGCCCTCTGGTTCGCCGCTCCACCGTGCACTGCCACTCACCGTCGTCGGCGTCATCATGGAAGTCGCTCCGGCGACCATTTCATGGCGTCACCGCCACAGTTAGGCTCCCTGCAGCGTGCCGCTTCGAGCCAGCCCGCTCCCGTCGCCCCAAATCGACCGTAGCATCGAGCCCGAGCTCCAGCTAGGAGCAGCGCCATGGATGACGTCATCTTGACACCGTGCTAACGTCATAAAGCCTTTTGTTTTATTTAATCTTTTCTGTAATTGTTTTAATAAATAAAATTGCTACCAGGTGGGCCCTGTCTATCAGGGTTTTATTCTTTTTGGAAATGATTCATGAAATGAATAAAAGTCTGACATGTGGGGCTAGCTGGAAAATAATTTTATAATATTCCAAAAATGTTTAATTGTTTTAATAATAATTTAAAAATGGATTAAAATTGGGAAAATCATAACTAATTCATTTTAAATCATGAAAATATGTATAATATGTCAAAATGTTCAGAAAAATGAGATCTATCTCATAGAATCAAAGTCATGCGTCATTGGAAAAACTAAAATGATTTCCTTAGTGAAACCCTAATGAACCCCTCTCATATGCCTCTGGAGTTTATCAGAAGTGTTATCTAGGGCATTCCGACTCTGCTTAAAATGGTTCATATATCTTTAGCATTTGATGTAACACCTTTAAATATGTCATATAATCATTCTTGATTGAGCATTGCATCGATGCCATGTGTTGATTGTCGTTTTCCTTTCCGGTGTTTCTGCTTCTTCTCGGTAGACCTCTTAGTTGATGTGAGCAACGATATCGAGTCCAAGATTGAAAATCGAGGTCATAGAGAAATATAACCTAATCATAAAACTTGGCAAGTAAGACTTGGGAATGTACGTGATAATCATAGAGAAATGTAACCTAATCGTAAAACTTGGCAAGTAAGGTGAAGTGTGCTTAAGGATGCTTTCTCAGGAATCGAGGGGGTGATCCTAGTTGGTAGGTTCAGCTGATAAAGATTTGGTGGATATAAAAAGAAGATCAAAGCTAGATATATTGTTTCCTTATCCCCTTTTAAAAGGTTCCTTTAGTCGAGCTTCTCCTACCTATTTTACAAATAAAGTTAGCTTTATGCAAAATAGCACCACCAGCCATAAGTCTTGCGGAGTACACCCTGTACTCAGCCTTGCTTTGTTGATACTTTTGTAGCAGTGTAGCATCCCAATTGCCTAACAATTGCTATGCTACTAGCCTAGTCTATATATATGCTACCTTTCTACATATAATAGTTGCATCATAATTATATCATGCTCATGTCATCATGCCACATTGCATTTGAGCATCATATAAAACCCTTTTTCATTTGGTTCTTATTCATATGCATTTATATTAACTGTATTTGCTTCTTAATATATTGTATTTGCGTATTGATATATTGCTTCATGCCCAAGTTGAGCTGGGGGCATATCTCTTCTTGACTCTACCACTTTTCTTTGTCACCACCTTATAATTCCACCATCCAAACTATATGTGAGCTTTTGCCTTTCTTTGGTTATTCTATCTAGCTCATGTAGGTTGGGATGGATCCACTTCTATTTCTACATGTTTCCATACTTGTTACCATGTTGTTTTCACAATGTGGATAGGGGAGTCACATAGCCACCTTGCATGCAATGTGAGTAGTGCTCTTTCCAACCTACCATATGGTATTATTTGAGCCAAGGTCATGTTTGAATATGGCCACTTCAATTCATACATGCTTTTAATCAAAGTAAACCATGTATAGTAAGGGAATGGTTCCAATAAATATTTTTGTTGGAATTGTGGGTTTGCATGCATGCTAAAATGCTTTTAGATATTTTCTTTTCACAAAATATGACTTGATGCATGTATTTATTGCCTTTGCATGGCCCATGCAACACTTGCACACTTACTCTCTTCCATTTGAGTATCTTGTTTTGTTTTGAACCTTTTCATGGGGCTATTCAACCAAGCATGAGATAACACCTCCTTAACTTTTTCTTGTGTCTTTTGGAAGGCTCCAAATATACATGCATGTTTGCACAAATCCATTGCTAGTGTTATCGAGTGTGTTTTCACAATCTACATCACACATGCATGCATAGCACATGTAGCCAAGCATTTCCCTCTTCTTCTTTCTTTTGAATTCTTGTGGTTTTTCAAATGGCTTTTGGATGGATCAATTCAAATAAAATCAAACAAAAAAGAAAAGAAAGAAACCTACACCTAAACCCTCTAGCTAATCCCTTCTAAACCGATCCCTCTTATCTTGGGTTGTTGCATCAAGCCATGGTTAGCTAGCTACCCCTCCCACCTAATCTCCTACCACCACCCTTTGCCCTCCTTGATCAGCATCGGGCCAACCCCCCCATACCTGCACGTTCTCTCCTGGCCCCCTCTCCTTTCCCTTTCAAGCCTTGAACAAGTGAGAGAGAAGGAAAAGTAACCACCGATGCCTCCTTCCTTCCTTGTGTAAAAGCCACCCCCCATGTGCTAGCCATGTCCTCCCTCATCTAACCCTACCCCACGCCCGACCAGATCGAGATCTGGATGACCTTCCTCCCTCCTTCTTACCCTCCACCAAGCAAAGCCTTCCACCATGGCCATCTACCCTAGAGCTTAGGCCACATCAAGTCCTCCTCGTCCTATTATCTTCCGAGTCCAACCAGCAGCACCTCCGGGGTCCTCTACTTCCTCTTGGACTCCATGTACACGGTGCAACGACCGGTGCTCGCCGGAGGACCCTAAAGCAAAGTTGTAGAACTTGCAACCCTCTTTCAAGCAAGCCATAGCACATTCAAAACCATCAAGTACTGCCCTGGGAATCTTGATCGCAAGATTGATGTCCGAGAATACCCACTTGTTCTCGGCTACTTCGTTCTTCGCAAAACTGATCTAGACACGGTCCACCCCAGCATGCACCGATCACACCAGTGCGTATATCTTTTTCTCCCGGTCATTTCGAGTACTCATACGCCCAAAACCGTGTACCACGCGGGGAGAAACCTGACCCGAAATCCTAGAGCTGACAGATGAACTCGTCGCTGCTATTCTGTTGTTGTTCGTCAGTCCCTCCTCAGCTGTCGAGTTTGGGTATCAAGTGTTTGCATCGATTTTAAACACCAGATCGACCGCACCCAAATGGTCAGCCGGTGCGACCTAGCCAACAGCCAGGCCCCACCTGCCATTCTCTCGTAAGAAACCCATCAGCGCAGCGGGTCCAACCCTCTCGTTGGCCCACACGTCTCTGAGAGTGGGTCGGGTTGGTCGCTGTGACAAAAGGTTCCAGAAATCCTTGCCAAAATACCAAATTTCAGAAATGTTTCTAATATGCTTTAAATCCAGAAAATAATGACTTTTTATTCATAAATCCAAATTTTGCAAATGATATATGTTTCTTGATCAGAAAAATGTGAGGATTTCAAATATGCCCTCCAAAATAATGTTTCCCTAATTTAAAATTTTGAAATTGTTTAATTGCAATAAAAATGCCTTTTCTTAATTAATTAATGACTTTAATTCTATAACTCCAAATTTGACAAATAATATGTCTAAATCGATCAGCGATGAGCCCATTCTAACTATGCATTCCATGTTATGAATTGCAGCATGCATCATATAAATATTAAGTGGACAGCAAGTTATATGGGAGCAAAACATGACTAAAACTTAATAAAATGCTTTATTCTTGTACCCCACACCTCACCCATGCCGTGCTACATTATTACCATGTAAATTGTGCATCATTCATCATGGCCTGCGTGTTTTCTTGTCGCATTTTATTCATATGCTTGTGCACTTTATTTATGTTGGCCCTTGTGTGTTTGGTTCTTCTTTCGAATAGACGCCGAGCAGGGGAAATATCAGGAATCCCAGGAGTACTACCCAGATCCATCCCTCGCTTCAACTGAGCTGTCAGGCAAGCACTACCACATGCTTGCATACATATAGTACCTATTGCCTCTATCTTATTCTTGCATCATTGAGTCGCGATTGCATTAAATTGAATCCCAAGTACTACATAGCCTTTACTTTTAAACCCCACCGAGCTTGTTCCTCCACCCCACGAGCCATTACTACAGGAGTTGTTTGAGCCATGCGGGTCGTAGAACATCATGTGTAGGGTATGTGAGAGTCTGATGGATAACGAGGTACATAAACAACTTAACCTGAGTAGTAATGGGATAACTAATAAAAGAGGCACCGGTGGGCAATATCTGTCATTTGGTTTTTATGCCCACTTGTGTCCCGTAGGACCCCGAGTACTTGATTCCTGTTCCTTGACTATTCGCACTATGCACATTCGGGAGGCCTTAGACCCTCCTAAACCAGAGCTTGATTCATTTCTATTTCTTGGGGCCACAAACTAGTTTGGGGTTTTATTTACTATCCTGTACTTATGCCATGCTTTACTGTATTATTTTAGATTGTGCGTGGAGCACCTGTACTGTTTTGGATGCGGAGTGTTTTCGCGGTATCGATAAGCCCAGTCACATTTTCGGGTTCCCAATCGTTTACAGCCATTGGCGCAAACCTTGGGTCCGTCTCGGAGTCAGCCAACTTCGTTGCGGGTAGCTTAATGGGGTGGCCCCATGAAATATCTTATGAATCTTGTGATCGCTTTGTCGTGAATGCCTCGTTGGGTTTTGAGTTGGTTTTTCCGAGGTTGATCGAGTGTGTGTTGCTATTTGTGCACCCCTGCAGGGTAAATCTTTCTGAAAGTCGTGTCCGCGGTTATAGACGACTTGGAGCACAGTTTCTCGATCATAGACAAGTATAACTAAAGTACCGTCTTTAATTTGACTAAATATCTGACTAGTAAATAGTGCAATATTCATGGAATGAGTAATAAAACTGTCAACAGATGGGTTGTTCGTCCACTTTCTCGTTGGTAAGCGAGAAGGAGGATGGATCTGATACTTTATACTGTTATAACTGTTGTGTCTAATTAACGGGCATCCATCTATCATTGGTTAGGCGGATGGTTAGCGAGTATCTATAGACTTGTTAGATATTATCTTTTGCTGCAATTGCGTCACCCTCAGGTTTTGTTGCATTTAGAGGCATAAAGACTTGTTGAGTACCCCTAGGGTCTCACACGATAAATTGTTTGGTTTAGGTGGACAGGTATGCTCGCAAGATGGATTCTGGGTTGAAGAGACAGACGATGGTGACAACGATCTTTTGGTGTAGAGATTCCGGGGATGGGGATCCGTGAGATCTGTGGGCGGGATGTGCTTCTTTATGTGGCATCTTATGCCGATTTGCTTCTTGTCCGTACTCGGATCTTGTTTCCCGCTTCCGCTTGCTACTCTGTCGATTGATGTATGAGGAGCTATCCTACACTATTATCTCTATCTAGGATATTTGGATCTTGCCGTATGGCGTTGCAATATTTCTATTTATTTTAGATGGTATGGCTCTGAGAACTGTTGTAAGGTAGCTTGCATACATACTCACTTGTGTATGTATTTGATCTCTTCGCCTGTTGCCTACGCCGCTCGCTCTTGTCCTGATGTTCTTGGAAGTGGTTAGGGCGGCCGACAGGCCTACACGTGGGTGGCCCCTGGGCCCCCGCTGTACTACTTTAACCACTTTTGGTTCATCTAGGCTTGAACTTAGAGCGTAGGGTCTGAGGTTGTTACAAGCAGGCAAGTGTTACCATAGAAGAAGAGTATGTTACAACATCGACATCGACGAATATCTTGGTGTTCCTGGTCAGCAACCTAGAATATATGGATTGGGATGTCATCATTATTCTTCAGGCCTCTTAGGCTATTTGTTCAATTTGCTATACTTAATAGCATAATTTTCCTTCCGTTGTTTGATTTTTGTGGTCAGTGACCTCTGCTTGTAATAATTTGGTTCTATGCTTAGTTATGAGCTAGCTGTAATAACTTTTGTGTCGTAGGGTGACTGTTGTGTTATCGGTTCTTCCTTTGTATGCTTTCGAGATTTAGGTTAGGCTTATATCAGACAGAGGTCTGGGATTTGTCTAGCTTTAATCCCGGGGTGTCACAAATGTCACCAATCGAAGATGATATCTACTATTACAAGTCGCGGAATATGGCTATGGTGATGGAGAAGGGTTTGGAGATTAGATCTAAGTCTATTCCTCCAGCGGCTCTTCGGTGTTGTGGATGGAGTTCTGGTTGGCATGGAGCGCGCCTGTTTCTCGTCGCCTGAGACCTCTTTATATAGGGGTCTCTTCATGGAAGTTGTTCTATTTGACCTAGCGGTGTCGATGGCAACTATACGACTGGAACTATACGGCCGGAATTTTATTCCCGCCGTATAGTTTGATCGTTAAAGCGTTCGTCTCCACTTCGGGACTCCTGGTTTCTTCGGGTTGGAGGAAATCTCATATCGTTGAATTTAATGTTGTGATTCCCATCATCAGAAATCATTATCTGCGTAGGGAAAAATAGAAAGAAAGGATTGCATACCCCTTTGATCATTAGGCATTAGTGGCAGAGTTTAGAGAGATATTTCATAAAAATTATGAATAATATCCAGTTTAAATGTGGATGTAGATGGCAATATTTCATAGCCATCAACCTCCCCAAGCTTAAACTTGATCGTCCTCGAGCAAGAAAACCAAAATCAAAAAGGAACTTAGCATTTAAACTGAAATAACGAGATGATGATCTTACTCATGATTGGTAGTCTCAAGTTTCCTCCACTTTATAAATGCGAAAAACTTAAGCATAGTTAGAGTAATGGCAAGCATATCATACGGGGTTTTATGCATCCTTATAGCGCAACAAAATGATTGTTAACATGGATGATTAAAATGAGTAAACCTTATTCCATGTCATGTAATCAACTCATAGGATTGCCTTTGAACAATAGAGTATAATCATGTAAAATTAAGAGTGTGAGAGTTTGTCATGAAAAACATATACACTAGAGTCTCTCAATTCTCCCACATCAATAAATGAAGACTCTTCAGGCACTACTTTTCTATTCATTGTCCTTCAAGAATTCCAGTTCTTAAGTAACCAAGAGCATGCCAAAGATTTTAATTAGTTTATCGAGCGGTGATGGACACTCGTGGAATCACCAAGGTTTTTGTTCCTTTTGTACAATGATTACTCATAATAGCCAGAGGAGTGATTCCATCATGAAAACAACTACCCGGGAATGCCAAGAATCTTACCCATTATAACATTGCTGCTACATATGTTTAATCAACTCATAGCCAAAATCTAGGAGTTGCCTCCATGAAGATCGTTCGTAGGTACCGGAGTTGTTGGCATCCCATAAAGTTTGACACACATAAAGCTATATCATTCTTATGATTCACAGGTCAAACTTTGGCATGCTCACAAAAACTGCTAAACATAAATTGAATCGAACAAATCCTTTTAGAGAGAGCTATCAAGTCAATCATTATTTTTTGTGGTGTTGAGTGTCTCTAGAAATAAGCCTTCAAGACTAAACACTACAACACCCAAGCCTTCAATTGTGAGACTTTTTCTTATTACAATTGTTTAGCAAATTTTTAGCCAAGACTTGGTTAACTACAAGAGCTAGAACAAAATGTACCCAACTAAATACCCATGCAAACAAAATTTTACTACAATACAAAGACTCACTCCACCAATAAAACATCTTATCATTTACTACTAACTAGCATGGGTTTCTCCAACTTAAAATGTGGGGAGTCTTAAGGCATACCTCTCATGATTGGTTCCATTTCTCTCTTCCCTTTTTATTTGCTTCTTGGAAACTCGAAGGCGATCACTCTCCTGCAAATGTGTGAAATCCACAAGGAGACTAGAAAATAAGGAAGAGGGAAAATAAAGATAAATGGAAAAATATTTTTGTTGTTTTTAAGAGAGGGAATTAAAGAATAGAAAATTGGCGACAAAGCTCGGCTAGAAAATCTCGAAAGCAAATAGAAATAACTAAATATAAAGTGTTGGGGAAACCAACACGAGTGCTTGTTAACTCGAATTAAAAACATAACCTCGAAATAAATAAAAACAAATGAACACCAAATAAAGATAATGAGGAAACTTCCCCAAGCTTAGGCTTTTGCAAGACCTTCAAATCATTGTGGTGGCAGGAAAAAGTTATAACTCCAGTTCGCAAATTGAGTTGATAAATTACTAGTTGTTTCTCAAAGGTTCAAGGAGAGGTTTTGATTCTCTCCACAGTTCCTCCAAGTTCTTGGAAGTCTTGGTATGTAGCGAACCGGGTTGGTGGTTGCTCCTGTTCTTGGTCCTCTTCTTGGTCCTCATCCTCATCCAGAATATCCTCCTCAGGTTGGTGTTGTTCAACCTGCAAGTCATATAGAAAACATCCTTCCTCGATAGAGAAAAGATCATTAGGCATAGGAGCGGGGTAGAGACACCCAACCCCAGCAATATGCATGTAATAATCACCACTTCTCCTAGTGAGCATTCCACAAGCTTTTGAAGTAGAGAAACCAACACGTCGCTCACCTAGCACTGGTTGCAACTCAGCTAGGTTGATGCCAAGGGCAATGGCAAGCATGGTGATGATGCCTCCACCTATGACTGGTACTTGGCTTTGGGAGGATATGTGCTCCAGGTAGTGCACAAGAATTGCGCCCAAGTTGAGTGAAAAGTTGGTGTTGTTGTGTCTCGTGAACTCATTTCATGCCTGCATAGTGTTAGCAATAACATAGAACAAAGCGAATTGCAAGATGTTGAATATTCTTCCCCTTGCTTACTCTAGAAGTAAAGCTCATTCCTTTATAATATTGTTCTAGGGAAGGGTCTAAGCCAGTTAAGGATGCGCGTAAGTCATTATCAGTATTGTTTAGTAAATTGAATCATGTGCACCATTCATCTAGTGATAGAGAATAATTGTTGTTCATAAGTCAGAAAGAAATCATGTCCTCTCCATTCCATGATTTAATGGTGCTTTGCAAAGAACTTAGAAATTCAAGAGTTAACTAGCGATAAGTAGGCACATCATTGAATACAAATTTTTGTAGGCTAACCCTATTGCAAAGTAAATTGAAGTCATTATAAATACCGAGTTGATTCAGTACAATGGGGCAAGACCACTTGGTTTACTTCACTTCTCGGTTCTTGATCCTGTTGAAGCGATCATGTTGCGGCTCATCCTTGAACCGTATCCCCATGCATTCTTGTGCGACAGCCCGAGAAGCGCTAGCGGCGGCACGAGCACGAGTTTGGCTCCTTGTGTTCATCATCTAAAATAATAAGGAAAGATAAAAATAAAACTTTTTGATCCAAGAATAATAATCATAACATATTCCTCATCATAGCACACTAAAGAATCCCCTCAAAATAATAATCTAGGCAAGAGACTCATGGCAATTAGTTCATAGTAGGTCTCACCCTAGATTGATAATGACAACAGAACAAAGATGAATTTACAAAAAGTAATTGGAGGATCGGAGGATAAACATACTGTAGATCACTTATGTGCGAGGAAATTGAACGAAATTGAGTAGAGATGAAGATCTCTTGAGGTTTTGAGAGAGTTTGGAGGTAGAAGAGAGAAAAAGGATTGAAGTTTTGGGGTTGGAGGTACCTTCCCATGGCGATTTTGTGGTCAGACACAACTATACAACCGAAACTATACGGTCGAAACAATTTGTTCTAGCCGTATAGTTGGTTTGCTGTCAAAAAATTAGGGTTTCCACCTGGCCGCCCAGCTATACAGCCATAACTATATGGCCGGGATTTTTCATCCCCGCCGCATAGTTGGTCGTCAAACTTTCTATACCTGGAATAGAAATTTTACGAAGGCATCGATTTCTATACGACCGGAACTATACGGCAGACATTTTTATTCCCGCTGTATAGTTGGTCGATAAACCTTCAGTACCTGGGAAAGAAAATTGTCGATTGCAAAGATATCTATACGACCAGAACTATACGGCCGAATTTTTTTTCCCGCAATATAGATGGTCGTTAAACCTTCTATAGCCATCAAGAAATTTATGTTTCTTCGAGAATTATTTCTGATTCTGATACTTAGCGAAACACCTTGTTTTTTATAGAAAATTGACACTAAAAATTGTCGACCAACAACAGCATGTATGAAGCAGGATTTTTAGTACGACCGAACTACTTCTCCTCAACTGGAGCTTTCTAACACTCTTTATTAAACATAAAAGTTAAACTAAAACTTAAAAAACTTTACTCAAACTTTTATTACACATGGTTTGCCTCCAGATAAATTGCAAATGTATCTATAATTTTTGATGCTCCATGCTTGGTTTTATCCACTTTCTTGTGTTTTGTCCACACTTTGGAGTACTTTTCATATGATTTCTTGGACTAACCTATTAACAAGAGCCACAGTGCTAGCTGCCTGTTTTCTGCTGTTTTTGGTTCCAGGAAAGTCAGAAAATGAATATTCTCGGAATTGGACGAGACAAAAGCCAAAGTGCCTATTTTTCCAGAAGACTCCAGGAGCCAGAATACGAGACGGAGGAGGGCCAGGGGTTGGCCACACCACCCCTAGGCGTGGGTTGGGCCTGGCCGCGCCAGGGCATGGTGTGGTGGCCCCAGGCACCCCCTCGGTCTCCCTCTTCGCCTATAAGAAGCCTTCTGACCTAAAAACTTTGGGGGGTTCGACGTTTTTCCAGAAGGAGTTCCGCTCTGCCGCCACCACCAGATTCCACAAAACAGCACCAGAAACTCCGTTCTGGCACCCTGCCGGGACGGGGAATTGGATGAGATCATCGCCATCATCATCACCATATCTTCTCCATCGACCATCCATGTTTCCCCCATCTATGAGTGAGTAATCCCCCGCTGTAGGCTATGGGGATGGTAGGGATTGGATGAGATCGTTCATGTAATGGCATCAGATTGTTAGGGCATGGTGCCTAGTATCTTTTATTAGTGCTTTATGACTTTGTTGCGACTTGTTGTGCTTAATGCTTGTCACTAGGGCCCGAGTGCCATGATTTCAGATCTGAACATGTCATTGATTCATTATGATAGTATTGTTTCTGGTCTTATCTACAAGTTGTATACACACGTTGTTGTCCGGAACCTATGGCCCCGAAGTGACAGAAATCGGGATAACCGGAAGGGAATGGCTTTGATGTGAGGATCACATGTGTTCATGGAGTGTTAATGCTTTGCTCCGGTGCTCTATTAAAAGGAGCACCTTAATTGCCAATAGTTCGCTAGAGGCCCCGCTGCAAACGAGCTGGCAGGACAAAAGATGTTGTGCAAGTTCTCATTGCGAGCACATATGACTATATATGGAACACATGCCTAGGATTGTCTAGTACTTGGATGCTTTATCTTACTTATCTGCAATTGCCCTATGTTCTGATTGTTATGTGAATTGTCTTGTCCATGCAACACCCGTCCATCCATCCCTATGCCTACCGCACTTGAATCCCACTCTTTACTGTATTTGTTACTACTGTCTTTGCTTTACTACTGCTGTTACTTTACTATTCCTGCTACAAAACTGTTGCTACTGATAAACTGTTGTGAGCAAGATTGTTTCCAGGTGCAGCTGAATTGACAACTCAGGTGTTAAGGCTTATAAATATTCTTTGGCTCCCCTTGTGTCGAATCAATAAATTGGGTTTCACTTCCCTCGAAAATACTGCGATACACCCCCTATACTTGTGGGTCATCAAGACTATTTTTTGGTGCCGTTGCCGGGGAGCATAGCTTTATTTATCAAGTTCATTTGGATTCTCTATTGTTCACTGCTATCCATGCATCATGGGTAAGTCTCGTGATGGCAAGGTTCCTATTTTACCATCCACTACAAGAAGAGGTACGGTTCTGAACACCTCCGCTGCTCTTGATTCACCGTCTGTTTTGAGTAAGTTCCTTACACCACCACATACACATGCTACACACACTGCTATTACTGCTGAATCTAAAACTTCTGATGCTTATGATGCTGCTTCTACTGTGCTTGATAAGAGTGGTTCATTAGGTCCTTTCCTAGATGCTACGATTGCTAGAACTATAGCTGGAAATACCGAAACTCCTAATGAAGACACTACCACACCTGTTAGCTCACCTGAGTCTTGTGAGAGTTATGATATTGAAGATGGTTATGTTGAGATACCCGATGAGTTCATTAAAGAATGTAAAAACACCCATGATAGGAGCGTTGCTAAGAGTCTCCTTGAGAGGCATACTATTAGACCCAAATTATCTCTTGCTGCTAAGTTTGCTGCTTCTCCCATAAACATTATAGATGAAGATTATGATTTCTCTCTCGATCTATCTTACATAGCTATTGTCGAGAAAGAACCTTTTTGTGGGACTAAGAATGAAAGTGCGGTAACACATATGAATGAACTTTCTACCATGAGTGGCTTGTTTTCTGATGATATTAAGATGCGTACTTACTTTGTTGCTAAGATTTTTCCCTTTTCACCGAAAGGAGAAGCTAAAACTTGGTTTAGTAATTTACCTCCTGGATCTATTGATAGCCCTGAGTGCTTGATTAGTACTTTCCTGCAGAAATATTTTCCTCCCAGTGCTAGACATGCTATTTTGCAGGAACTTTTTGATTTTAAACAGGGAGAAAAAGAGGTATTGCCTGAATCTTGGGAAAGGTTTTGTGCTTTGATTCATGCACATGCTGGAAGTCCATTATCTAAGAATGAGCTTCTTGATATATTTTATAATGGACTAACCGAAGAATCTAGGACATACCTAGATAGTTGTGCTGATTGTGTTTTCAGGAATAGGACTCCTAAGGAAGCTGAGGAATTAATGGCTAAAATAAGCAAGAATTATGAAGATTGGACTCCTCCTAAACAAGCTATATCTGAAGTAATTGTACCTGAACCATCTATTCCTGTGCCTATTCCAACATCAAAGAAGAGGGGAGTTATTGAATTAAATGATGAAGTGATGAAGGAAGCTAAGAAATGTCTTAAGGAGAAGGGAATTAGAGCTACAGATGTCAAGAATTTACCTCCTATAGAAGAATTATGTAAGCCTATTCCCTATTCATCTACTATTGAGGTACACTCTCTCCAACACTTTGATGAAGGTGATATCTCTTACTCTAAACCTCCTGATCAATGCTTAGAAGAATTTGATATCTTTATTGTTAAGCAAGATAACTTTAATAAAAGGGTGCAAAATCATCTAATGGAAAACACTAGAGCTATTGTTGAGTTGAAACATATTTGGAAAGAACCTCTAATGATGTTAAAATGATTGTTAAACACTTTCAAATGGTTCAAACTCAAATAGGTCAACTCGTTAAAGTGCAAAACGACTTGCTAGTTAATGCTGCTAAAGAAAAACATGCTTATGAAATTAGAACTAGAAGTGGTGCTGCTACCCAGGATCCTCTATATCCTGAGGGGCATCCCAAAAGAATTGAGCAGGATTCTCAACAAGCTGAAAATAGTGGTTCTACTCGTAAGAAAAGGAAAAACAAACATAAAACTGTTGTAGAACCCTCTGAACCTGCTATAGATCCTAATAGTATATCTATCTCTAATGCTGAAACTGAAAGTGGTAATTAAGAAAATGAAGTTCCTAATGAAGAAAAAGTTGAAGAAGAACCTGAAAACCACACTAACAATACTAAATACACCAAAGAAGATTTTATTGCTAAGAAACATGGTAGTGAAAGAGAACCTTGGGTCCAAAAACCTATGCCTTTCCCTGATAAGAAACACAAGTCAAAGTAGATGAACACTATAATAGGTTTTGTGAGTGGATGAAGCCTTTATTCTTGCAAATTCTTTTGACTGATGCTATTAAATTGCCTCCTTACTCAAAGTATATGAAGGACATTGTCTCGAATAAAAGGAAGATCCCTAATGAAGAAATTTCTACTTTGCTTGCTAATTATTCCTTCAATGGTAAGGTTCCTAAGAAACTTGGAGACCCAGGGATTCCAACTATCCCTTGCTCTATTAAGAACAGTTATGTTAGAACTGCTTTGTGTGATTTGGGAGCTGGAGTTAGTGTTATGCCTTTCTCTCTCTATAAGAGGCTTCAACTTGAAAAATTAATACCAACTGATATATCTTTGAAAATGGCTGATAAATCTACCACTATTCCTGTGGGTATATGTGAGGATGTACCTGTTCAGGTGGCTCACAATTGCTTGATATTGACTGATTTTGTTGTGCTTGAAATGCCTGAAGACGATAATATGTCTATTATTCTTGGGAGACCTTTTCTTATTACTGCAGGAGCTGTTATGAATTGTAATCAAGGAAAGGTGACCTTCAATGTTAATGACAACGAACATACTATCTATTTCCCCAAGAAGATTGAAAGGACTTATGGTTTGAATTCAATTGAACATGTTGAAGGCATTCAAGTTGGAGAAATATATTGTCCCATACCAAGAGAAAAATTTGAAACTATTATGATTGGGACTATTGCTATCAAGGTTGAGGTAACATAATCATTAGTGGAATACAAAGTTTTGTCTCATAATGAATTGTTTTGGTAGCAAGACCTGATCAACCTTGTTAACAAAAGGATTTCATTGAACAAAACAATGTTTTCACCATGATTATCTCTGCTTACTTCTATTCTATCCATTTTAGTTTTTGCTTTTGCCTAACTTAAAGGCGTTAAAGAAAAGTACTTATTGGGAGATAACCCAAAAGTTTTAGATGAGTCCTGGAAGTTATTACCTCTGTAATAACCTCTCCTTATCCTTTTTATTTGCTTTTTGTGCCAAGAGTAACCTCTAATGAGAGAGAAGTAATGATTGGGAAAGTTGCTGTCCCGAAACAGATTTCTGTGCTTCGTCGTAAAAAGTCGTGTAAAATCTCTGAACGTCTTTTTGAGGCGTGAATTTTTGTGCTTCTGCCCCAGGTTGTTATCTAAATTTCGTTAGTTCAACACTTTTTGATTTGAGCAGCAAAAGGCTCCGAAAAAATTCGTCTTTACCTGCTGGTCTGTTTTGACAGATTTCTGCCATTTTCTGCATTTGCTTCTTGTTGGTTCCTTTTTGAGTTCTTTTGGGGAATTGAGCTTTTTGAGGGAAGTGCTACAGTAGCTAGTGTTCTAATGGAAGTTTATTTGGTGTTAGAACTGAACCTTAGAATTATTTATCTTGAGTGCACTAATGTTGCTAATAAAGATTGTGTGAAGTTTTGTATGAAGGAAAAATTTCAGGTGTATGGAAGGAATGAGTAATGAGATGAAGGATGGACTAAATCTCAAGCTTGGGGATGCCACGCATGTCACCCCAAGAAATATCCAAGATTTACAAGCGTCAAAGCTTGGGGATGCCCAAGGCATCCCCCTCTTCATCAATAAAAATCCCAGGTTTCTTCCAAACACTTCATTTTTATTGTTTCATGCATAGTTGTGTTGTTCTTGGAGCATCTTCTTTTTTGTTTTCGTTTTGGTTTTTAGTTTGCGTGGTTTGCTTAGTTTGCTGAATAAATTGGTTGGACCTCCTCTTTCATATATTGGTGTTCAAATAGTTTGGTTTGGATTGGAAAAGAGTAGGATGCTTAAGTGGTAAAGATAGCTTGTTTTTGACTGTGGCCTATGCTTTGTCATGCCATGCTTGATATTGTTTTGGCTTTATGCTTAGTATTATTTGTTGTAGCATGACTTGTTATAAACAATTGAGATTGCTTAATGTGCTTTGGAAGAATCATGCGTTGTTTTAGCATATTAAAGCATAGTATTGTGGTATTCTCCTTTGATGCTTTATTTGGGTTGACTTGGCACATGCTCACACCATGTTATGACTATCCCAAGTCACCATAAGCCTTTATGATCCTTTAGTTTTCAACTTGTAGTATCACTTTATGCTTTGGTCAATGATGTTTTGTCGTTCTGCATGATTATGGCCATTATTGCACTCTTGTTTGTCGCTCCCTTACTATTGCTAGCCTTCACTTACACTGAGTGTTTTACTCATGTTTCCAACTCCCTTAAACCAATATTGCCAAAGTGTCCACCATAGCTACCCATTAGCATCATTTGCTACCTCCGTGCATATTCAATATGCCTTGTTTTCTTCTGAATAAAATGTTTGCTTGTTATGAGAAAGTTAGTTAGTAAAGCTCTCACGAACTTGAAGGCACACTTTATTTTCGTGCACTTAATAAACCTGAACCATTGCGTCCTTCTTTGTTGTGCATATGCTTGCGCTTTATGAGTTGAAGTTAGCAGAACCATGTATCATGGGGACCGCTTTCAATGCTTCATAGGTATTTTGTACCTAGTTGATATCATGTTCTTTTGCTTATGGATCCCGACGGTGTGAAATAAAAGTGGAACTTGTAAGATCATGGAGCTTGTATGTATGTTAGAGAAACGCCTGGGCCACTAGCCTAAGCCATGCCTAATCATGGTGGAAACTTGCAGCATAACCATAATGAGCATTCTATGAAGCATTCTCAATAAAAATCTATGCACATAGTAAATAAAAAGATTGCCGAGATGCTCATTGTCTGTTTGCCTTGTATTTTGATTATGGGATAGCTCTCGTGTCAGTTGCAAGGGGTACCCCGTTGGCGGTTCTCTATGATACGTATATACTTACAATGACAAGAGCTTACTTGACTGAAGTTGAGTAGCATGAGGATCGGCCTTTGTAAGTAAGGGGCATGAGACTTCGATTTATAAATTGTCAAGCATATCCTCTTAGTTGTGTCACTTTAACCTTAACCATTTAAAGATGCTTATGACAGGGGCAATGAGATCTCAAAGCTAATGAGTACCATACTTTCAGCATTTGGAAGCCTTTCAAACTTTTCAAAACTTGTTCATTTCCTTGTTGAGTCTCCACACATTCTATGAGCACTTTCTTGAGAGCATAGTAGCCATTCTTAGTTCTATGTGCATTGTCCCAAGACTTGTTGATTGGTGCATACCTTGATATTGCTTGTTTTAAACTATTTGTATCTAGTCACTCTTGTAAACTTTGAAGGTGTCCTATGCATTTTTTGTTTGCTACTCTATGAGGGACAAGCTGAATTCCACTATGTTATGTTTTATTTATGTGAAACAAACAAACGTCTTGCAAAGCATTGTTATTCATGAATCTTTTGTTTGTGCCTTTTCATGTTGCATCATAGTTTCTTTGCCCTATTGTTAGAACTTTGTCTTTCATGATTATGATTGAAGTACTATGATCTCAGTTTTGAATGTTTTACAAATGCTTTGATCAAGTTTATGATGGTGCATGTCACCTCAAAAATTATTCTTTCTTTTTATCACTTACCCACTCAAGGACGAGCAGGAGTTAAGCTTGGGGATGTTGATACATTGCAAATGTATCTATAATTTTTGATGCATGCTTCGTTTTATCCACTTTCTTGTGTTTTGTCCACACTTTGGAGTACTTTTCATATGATTTCTTGGACTAACCTATTAACAAGAGCCACAGTGCCAGCTGCCTATTTTCTGCGGTTTTTGGTTCCAGGAAAGTCAGAAAATGAATATTCTCGAAATTGTACGGGACAAAATCCAAAGTGCCTATTTTTCCAGAAGACTCCAGGAGCCAGAATACGAGACGGAGGAGGGCCAGGGGCTGGCCACACCACCCCCAGGCGCGGGCTGGGCCTGGCCTCGCCAGGGCATGGTGTGGTGGCCCCAGGCACCCCCTCGGTCTCCCTCTTCGCCTATAAGAAGCCTTCTGACCTAAAAACTTCGGGGGGTTTGACGTTTTTCCAGAAGGAGTTCCGCTCCGCTGCCACCACCAGATTCCGCGAAACAGCACCAGAAAGTCCGTTCTGGCACCCTGCCGGGACGGGGAATTGGAGGAGATCATCGCCATCATCATCACCATCTCTTCTCCATCGACCATCCATGTTTCCCCCATCTATGAGTGAGTAATCTCCCGCTGTAGGCTATGGGGATGGTAGGGATTGGATGAGATCGTTCATGTAATGGCATCAGATTGTTAGGGCATGGTGCCTAGTATCTTTTATTAGTGCTTTATGACTTTGTTGCGACTTGTTGTGCTTAATGCTTGTCACTAGGGCCTGAGTGCCATGATTTCAGATCTGAACATGTTATTGATTCATTATGATAGTATTGTTTCTGGTCTTATCTATAAGTTGTATACACACGTTGTTGTCCGGAACCTATGACCCCGAAGTGACAGAAATCGGGATAACCGGAAGGGAATGGCTTTGATGTGAGGATCACATGTGTTCACGGAGTGTTAATGCTTTGCTCCGGTGCTCTATTAAAAGGAGCACCTTAATTTCCAGTAATTCCCTAGAGGCCCCGCTGCAAACGGGCTGGCAGGACAAAAGATGTTGTGCAAGTTCTCATTGCGAGCATGTATGACTATATATGGAACACTTGCCTAGGATTGTCTAGTACTTGGATGCTTTATCTTATTTATCTGCAATTGCCATATGTTCTATTGTTATGTGAATTGTCTTGTCCATGCAACGCCCGTCCATCCATCCTATGCCTACCGCACTCGAATCCCACTGTTTACTGCTTTTGTTACTACTGTCTTTGCTTTATTACTGCTGTTACTTTACTATTCCTGCTACAAAACTGTTGCTACTGATAAACTGTTGTGAGCAAGATTGTTTCCAGGTGTAGCTGAATTGACAACTCAGTTGTTAAGGCTTATAAATATTCTTTGGCTCCCCTTGTGTCGAATCAATAAATTGGGTTTCACTTCCCTCGAAAATACTGCGATACACCCCCTATACTTGTGGGTCATCACCTCCCATGCAACGCTCTTTTATGGTCAATAGCTTGACCTTGATGTTGCTCACTTAGGCCAGATGAGTGGAACATCCACTCCAAAATAGTTGGCCTTCATAGTGATGGCCTCCTTTTCATCATGATTGGCTTTCTTCTTCCTGGGAAATGAATAACAAAAGGATCCCTCGAAGGCAATTGAAGTTTCACGTTGCCTTCCTGTAGATTAATCAAAGCCTTAATAGTTCTTAAGAATGGATGGCATAATATAATAGGAGCAGTAGCATCTTCAGGCATGTCAACAATAACAAAATCAATAAGGGAAGGACAACCTTTAATGTATACTAAAGTGTTTTCTTTAATCCCTACAGCTTGTTTGTAGATAGAATCTGCAAGATGTAATTTTAACTCGGTGATTTCAAAAGTGTGTAGATTTAACTTATTAAAAAGACTTTTTGGAACTGATGAAACGCTTGCACCTAAATCACAAAGTGCAGCTATCTCATTTGTCCCAATTTTAATCTTAATAGTAGGCTCAAATATATCATCAAGCTTAACAGCTAATTTTTCAGCAAATTTCTTATATTCTTCTTCAAGCTCATGTACCTTTATTGCTACCTGATTAACGAAGTGTTGATACATAGCTTCATCATTCCTTCACTTAACGGAATCTTGATGTTGATCCTTTTTACAAGATCTTCAACGGTGTAACTTGGTGAAGGAGCATTACTATAATCAAGTTCTTTAGGCTCCTCCCTTTGGATTCTCATCATCTTGAGGTCTTCAACAGGATTGGGCTCAGCTTTACCTGTAAATTTATCTATAATGAGAGTTTGACTCTCGGCTATGTTACCTAGTTGTGCCTCAACAATCCTTGTTCTTTCTTGGAGGGCATGCAAATCATTCCTCAAACTTACAGCTTGGTTAGATAATTTACCAAGCATAGCATCATGGTTCTCTGTTATTTTAACAAGGATATTGTTTTGCTCATTTTGTGAGTCTATAAAGGACTTAAGTGTTTCTTGTAGACTACCATTACTTGATCCCATATTATTATTAGAGTTACCTGCATGACTAGAATAGTGTTTTTGAAAATAGGATTATAATTCTTCTTCCAAGCAGGGTTATAATCATTACGAGCTATGATGTCTATTTCTTCAATATTTGTTTCTTGGATAGTTGTTACCTAGTTTTCCTTACCTTTTACGGCTAATATGAGATCATCCAGCTTAGCATTGAGTTCTTCATTTTCTTGTGGTGAGACGGAGTTCACCTTGTTCGTGTTTGATCTATCCACATGCCACTGGGCATGGTTGTCTTGCATATTGTCTAGCAGCTGCTTTGCTTCGGTAATATGTTTGCCCATAAATGTTCCTCCAGCTACAATATCAAGCATAGACTTAGACATAGGATTACGAACATTATAAAATAAATGGAGGCTTAACCAATCTTCCATCCCATGACTAGGACAATTTCTCACGCATTCTTTCACCCTCTCCCATGCAAGTGCTAGTGGCTCATGCTCATCCTATCTAAAACCAGTAATATTAGATCTTAGTTGCATAGTCTTTGCAGGTGGGAAAAATTTAGTCATAAATAAAGAAGTACACTCCACCCATGATGTAATAGTATTTCTAGGCAGAGATAACAACCATTCTTTTGCTCTTCATCTAAGAGAGAAAGGAAATAAACGCAATTTGACAGCATCGGGGTCAACATCTTTTATGCGCATCATAGCACATATTTCAGTGAAAGTATTGAAGTGCATACCTGTGTCCTCAATAGCAGAGCCTCCAAATTGGTTCAACAATGGGGCTTAATTTCATAATCATCAGTAGCAATTGCTGGTTGAGTAATAGGAGTACACAAATAATTATTGTTGGGAGTTGCATACTCCCCAAGCTTCTTTTTAACCATATTTCCTATGTTTTTGCGTTTTCTTAAACAGAGACTTGTGATAATAAAAACAAGAATTTAAATACTAACTATTTTTTTGGTTTTTCAAATAAAGACTGAAAGCAAACTAACAAAATTAGAAGCAAGAATTAAAACTAGCAAGGTTCCTACTAACCTCACTGGGGTAGCTATTGCTTCCCCGGCAACAGCGCCAGAAAAAGGGTTGATACCTTTGATCCGGATTACAGATGTAGTATAACTCTTTTTCCCTAGTAGACCTAGGTTTATCGAATCCTCGGGAAGCAGAAGCATAGTGAAGTTACTTTAACGGACCTTCGAGAGTTTTAGAATTCCTTTTGTGTTTTACCGGACCAAGAGTTTGGTATCTTTTGTTATTATCGAGGATGGAGAGAGAGGGCCTAGGGCGTTTGGTTTCACCTGTAGCTGTGCAAAACATCTGATGGGAATAAAAGATAATAATAAAGTATGCTGGTAATTGTTAGAGCAAGATAAATTATGTGTGGGTAGTGCATCCATAATTGCTATTGCCTCCGCAACTGCTTATCGAAATAACCTACTAGTGTCATCCATAGAAGAAAGAGAACTAATGATATGCATAGTGATGTTACCGTTAATCCCAAGTAAATCCCTCACATACAGCCGTACTACCCCTTCTATCACTAGGGTTCTTAACCTGCAGATTAGTCATTACTCATACTCCCTATACCTGGCTCAATCCTCGAGGTCTTGGGTACCTGACAAGTCCTTAGATTGAGGCAAGAGAGGATACAATAATCATCATGTCATACAAACTAATACATGATCCCATCTATGATAAATAACATGCACAAAAGCTACATGGCTAGGCCAAAGCCCTTAGCCCAAGGAGAATTACTCACACATAGAGATGAGATCAACAATCATAAACATTGTAATGCAAATCCTGAGATTGATACCAAATATTCTTACAATGTCGCCAATCGAAGATGAGATCTACTATTACAAGTGGTGGAACGTGGCTATGGTGATGGCGAAGGGTTTGGAGATGAGATCTAAGTATATTCCTCTGGTGGCTCTTCGGTGTTGTGGATGGAGTTCTGGTTGGCATGGGGCGAGCCTGTTTCTCATCACTCCAGGCTTCTTTATACATGGATCCCTTTATGAAAGTTGTTCTGTTTGACCTAGCAGTGTCGATGGCAACTATATGACCGGAACTATATGGCCGAAATTTTATTCCCGCCGTATAGTTGGTCGTTAAAGCGTTTGTATCCATTTTACGACTCTTGGTTTCTTTGGGTTGTTGGAAATCTCGTATCTTTGACTTTAATGATTTCCATCATCAAACATTATTATCTCTACAGGGAAAAATAGAAAGAAGGATTGCATACCCCCTTGATCATTAGGCATTAGTGGCAGGGTTTAGAGAGATATTTGATAAAAATATGAATAATATCCAGTTTAAATATGGACGTAGATGGCTATATTTCACAGTCATCACCAGACCATGTACTAGTAATGTTGGAATTATGCCCTAGAGGCAATAATAAAGATGTTATTATTATAATTCTTGTTCATGATAAAGTTTATATTCCATGCTAGAATTGTATTAAGCGGAAACTTTAATACTTGTGTGGTTTGTGAACAACACCGTGTCCCTAGTACGCCTCAATGGACTAGCTCATTGATCAATGATGGTTAAGGTTTCCTAACCATAGACATGAGTTCTCAATTGATAATGAGATCATATCATTGGGAGAATGATATGGTGGACAGACCCAAACTAAGCAAAGCTATTAGATCGTTTCATCGTGTTCGTCTTTGCGAAGCTTTTCTCATGTCAAATATTGTATTCCTTAGACCATGAGATAATACAACTCCCTGGTATCGGAAGAAATCTTTGAGGTCATCAAACGTCATCCTATGAGAGGGTGATCATAAAGGTGTCTCTCAGGTGATCGGAAAGTATCTGTTGGGTTGTATGTATCGAGATGGGATTTGTCCCTCCCAAGTCGGAGAGATATGCTTCGGGCCCACTCGGTAATCGATATCAACACCGCTTGCAAGCATGTGGTTAAGGAGTTAATCACAAAGTGATATCGGATTACGGAACGAGTAAAGTACTTGCTGTGAACGAGATTGAACTAGGTATGACGATACCGACGATCGAATCTCGGGCAAGTAAAATATCGCGAGACGAAGGGAATATATATATATGGGATTGATTGAATCCTGGCATCGTGGTTCATCCGATATGATCATCGATGAATGTGTGGGAGTCAATATGGGTGCCCAGACCCCGCTGTTGATTATTGATAGAAGATCATGTCTGCATATTCTCGAACCCGCAGGGTCACACACTTAACGTGTCTCGACGCTAGGATAGATTGGATAATTGGTTTATGAATTTTTGTTGAAAGTCTCGGATGGGATCCGGGATATCACGAGAGGTTCCGGAATGGTCCGGAGAATAAGATTCATATAAGGCAGTGCAGTTTTTGGAGTTCGGAATAGTTCCGGGTTAATCGGTATTGTACCGGAAGCTTCTAGAACCTTCCGGAAGGGGACCAACGTGGCCCCACCTTCCGGGAGGAGGCATGGGCCTATGAGGGAGTGTCCTGGCCGCATTGGGCCAGGGGCACAAGGCCCCATAGGGCCCAGCCGATCCTAGATAAGTTTAAATCGTTTAAACTAGAGATAAGATAGGGTTTCTAGAAGGGAGAGTTTAAATCATTTAAACTAGAGATAGGCTTGGAGGATGGGCAAGGGCTGGCTGCACCCCCCCCCTCTATATCTAGAGGGCTGGTGCGCCCCCTTCCCCCCCCACACACCTTTCCTCCAAACCCTAGTTGCCCTGCTGCCCTCCTCTCTCCCTCCCGACTGTTTGTGGGCGAAGCCCTGCTGCAGAAATTCTCCACCATATACACCACGCCGTCGTGTTGTAGATCCAATCCATCTCTCCACCATACTTGCTGGTCCGAGGAAGGAGGAGACGTCGAGGTGCTGCACGTGTGCATCTCACGGAGGCACCGCCACTTGTGGTGCTAGATCGGATCGGATCGCGAGGAGGAGAAGCGAGTACGACTATATCACCCACGTTCCGACGAACGTTCCGCTGTGCGAATCTTCAAGGGTATGAAGATCTAATCCAATCTCTCTCGTTGTTTGCATCTCCTAGATTAGATCTTGGCTTTCCCTCTGTTCGCTTCCGTAGAAAATTTTGATTTCCTATGCTGCGAAACCCTTCAGTTAAATCATGCCATCACCTATATTTCACCAGACCATGTGCATGATGAATTTCCATCCCAAAAATCTATAGGTGAACTATATAAATATGATATATGTGCATGATTTATTTCACCTTTTCTGAAAACTCAGAAGTACCACATGCAACAGCTTGTTGCCGGTGCAACTAGTTGCAAATTTTAATTTCCGTCGTGGATGTACCTAGTGGCTCCAAGCGCATGATGCATGCAGATTCTCACTGGCAGGTGGAGATGACCTAAACAGGTCCCACATGTGAGTGAATCAGAGCCACACATAGTCATGCACGTTGTCTGACTTGAGCGAAATCTGGTGTCCATGCACGTCTCACATTTTGCTGCACGGTTGCATGTTGTACACGTGTAATTCCATGTACCTTGTACTAGAACATATATAAACTCATGCAACATGCCAAAAATACTCGAACACACCCATACTATGCATTATATCTGGTGTATATATATTTTCGGTTCTGTGCTACGAGTTCTACATGTAGGGGAACAAGATGAAAGTACATATGTCCATGTCGCGGCTACTACTACTAGTAGTAGTTCATCCTCCTATTTTCCGTTGAAAAAACTACACTATGTTGAAATGAAAGCTGTAAAAAGAAAATCCTCTGGTAAAACTGATGTGACTAGACAATACGGCACCTCTGATACGTAGTAAGTAGGAGTATTATCAAATTACTAGCTGTGTGGTGTGCTAGTCTAACATAGAGTGAAGTCTAAGTGGCGGTGTCCTTGATGCTGCTATTGACTAGATAGAGCAAGCAAGTAAAATCTCCTCCCTCGTTTTTTTTCTTTGCCTCTCCATCTTCTTCCCTAGTCCCCACTTCGCCCACGATCCCCCCCACACTCTCCCTTCTCACCCATTACTAATGCTCCCCTCCTCTAGCAGAAAACCCCAGCCGCACTTGGCATCTGCCTAAATCCATCCGGCTGTGATGGCCGATTCGGAGCTCAGCGGGCGATGCAAGTGGGCTCAACTCAGTGTGGACGATGTCGACCTCATCATTCAGCGTCTGAACATTTCCAGCACCGTTAGGCTAGCCGCATGCTGCAAGCTGCTGTACAATCATATCGCCAACAATGAAGGTACGAAATGGACTTTTCAGCATTGCAATGAACCCTACCTACTGATGCCTCATCCTGCTTATTGGTTCGACGAGCACTATCACGGTACAAGGGTACATCGTCTGCACTATACGGTGTACGACATGGTGCCCCTCGACCATCCTCGGTCCACCGCCATCCTTCCCTTCATGCACGAAAAATTCTGGGTTGTTATGAATGGCAACTGGCTCACCTCCATGAACCAGCATGGGGCCTAGTGCCTAGCGAACATCTACACCTATCGAGTAATCGAACTTCCATCGACGGATACTTGTGGCATTGAGGCCGCCTCACCTCCAGTATATAACGTGTAATGCTACTAGCCAGCCAGGGTTCCCCTAGTTGCCTTTACTCATTTCTGAACTCATCCATATTTCAAAAGTTTTTTTTGGCGAATCCGGAGGTATGGAGAAAAGTTCAATGAGTCGTGGGATGGATCTCTTGAGCTATTGAAGATCGTAATCTGCAGAGTGCCCACAGAAGCTGGGGGTTACACGGACTATAAGCTCCTCGCATTGTTCGATGGTGAAATCGCCTACCTGGAAGGCAGTATCCAAGTTTGGAGATGTCTGGAGCATTCAGGTCATGGAAGACGACAATACTATGATGCCATTGAACACGGTGTCCTCATTTTTGTGGTCGCAAGTCAAGGCTGCACCTACTGCTGGGATCCCACATCGGAAGGTAATTTTGGTTCCATGATGATACATTGTGAGTGAATTAGTGAATTTGTTCTTTAACTACCTTGTTTATGTTTTATCTTTCATATGACTAATGAGCACACACTTTATGTCGTAAAAATGAATGAACCATTGACAGTAATGAATTAGTACCAGTAATACGCCTTCCAAAAAAACTAGTGTATGACGGCGTCCCTACACTAGTAAGTTTGTTCATTGTCAGAATATGAAAGGTATTATTTACTAGCATCTTAATTGTAAGCGCAACACAATGAAGCTGGGTTTCTTTATCTGTTTGTATTTTCAGGCCCTCCTCGGATTATAGGAATCACATAGGATTTTTGTAGGACACCAATCTTTCCTTTTTGGATTTTGCCTTGGGATTCAGAGGAATTGTGTAGGATTTTTGTAGGATTTGGATCCTTAGGATTTTTTCTATAAAATGGTGTTTGATTCGAAAGAGTATAATCCTTAGGAATTCCTTCAAAGGATTCCTTTGCACGAGGAAATTTCCATCCACTCCAACCTCTTTATACAATTGCTTTGGTTTTCCTATGCAGTCAAACACCACTTGATCCAAAATACTGTAGGCATCTAATCCTATAGGATTCAAGTGGACATGCCTATATATCAATAAAAAAGTGGCGCTTCCTCTTTTGAAACTTGCAACAACTAGGAAACTAAGATAAGAAAGAAATCCAAATATTTGGAATAGCAGAATAAGAAATGCAATTTCTAATGTTGTTAATTTACTGAGTAATATTATTGTCAGGATTTTCCTATTCACACTGTTAGCATGAACAATGAATAATGTTGGTGTTAGAATATGTATGCCAGTAATGCACTTTTTGTCTCGAACTTGGATGTTGCAGGAAATAAGGAGCTTCCGTTTGTAATCCCAACACCTATTCTGAATGATCGGCCAGACATGTGGTTCCTCGCTCGATCGGCTGATGGTTAACGCTTGATGATCATAATTACAATGTATGGCATGGGGGTTGTCCATGGTGAAGAGGGTGAAATCATTCCCCATGCTCAAAATGGGACTAACCTACGCCTATATCCTGCCTATCGTGTCTACATTTTTGAAGAGGATCCTAGCTCTGCTGGACCTCTAGGGGTCATCGTTTGGAGGCAGGTTAACAGCATGGGCGACAACTCTCTGTTTCTCGGTCTCAATTATCCAATCATTGACAATATGATGAAGAAACGCGGATGCAAGGCTCCTGATGGCACATTGTTGCCATCATGAGGAAAAACTGTGTGTACACAACATACAGGAGCTTTCGCGGAATACAATTCCCTCAGATTAAACGCTGTAACCTACAACCAACTGAAGGTGAGCATGTGGTTGTTATCAGACTTCCCAAACATGGTTGGAACTGGGTGCGACAGGCAGCAATTTGGTTTAGGTCTAGTTTAGGTGTGGTAGGCTCGTTGTGCCGTCCCGAGACTGGGTTGTGGATCTTTCTGGTGTATCGTTGTGTCATATTTTTTGTGCATCGTGGTTCAATAGTTGACTGTTAGTATACTGGTTTTAGTGGACAACTTGAATCATTTTATATGAGCCCTGGCATGCTTATGTAATTAGTATTGCCTTCCACGGTATAATGCATGTAGCGGTGCTTGTTCCGTAGCGTGATTTATGTACTATAGTTTTCAATATTGTTACTGGCTTGTATATATGTGACTCGTGCATCGTTTTTTTGAATCATCACACCTCGTGCAACTTTGTGGTTTGAGAGGAATATTCCTTCTTTCCTCTTAGCGAACAGGGAAAAGTAGGTCACTACTTCTTATAGGGACATGAAACATGCCTTAACCGGGTCGTAATTGATCTTGGCTCGGTATGCCAAAGCAGGCCGAGACGCCATAGGATGATAGCCGCAAATGTTTATGCCGATATTGTTTACGCACACCCTTCCAAAAAACAAAATTGTTTACGTAGACACCATATTGTCTCTGATACATGGCATACTTTTGGTCCTACCATGAAATTACCTATTTAATACAATATGTATCCTTGCTCATTCTTCTGTATGTGAAATGAACAAGTCAAACTCTAATGTGACATGAACTAGTCAAGATCTGATGTGCTGACATTGTAGTGTCTGTGCTAGTGTAAAAACTAGTTGTATTATTGTGTTCAAAACTGTGAATAAATGTGCGAATTCTGAACCTTTTTGCATGATGACAATGCCACATGTTGGCACTAACTGCGTCATGTACTAATTTGATCGTACGAAAGCATACAACTTTGACCGATCAGTATAAGCTGGTGCTTACCCGAGGTGTATGAAGCTGGTCAAGTCAAGGCCACAATATCTCTATTGCCTACAGTTTTATATGGCATGATTACAAGGTTTTGAGTACATCAAATCAGTTGGGCACTTAGGATGATTCAAAGCCAGCCAAACCATCTCAAAATATATCATTTTCTGAAAAGATGATTGTGCGCTATAAGACTTGATATGACACGATTTTATGTTAATCAGTCAAACTCCCTCTAGTACTTTCCATGTTCGAATCCTGCGCTACCCAAGTTCCTCGCTATGTAAAACTCTTAATAAGGCGCAATATCAGTCACTTTTCTCCCTTTCCAACTTCATTCTTTTAGATCTGGCGTAGGTACAGCCAGGTCAGGTGGACCATCGACCTTTAGTACAATGTATTTTTACTACTCAGGCTATAAAAATGAATATTTCAACCCCACTTCAGGCAAAAAACTTCCCATATTCTTGTTTCAAAATAAAAATCCCTTAATTAGCCTTTTATTGTGAGCAGAGTATATATTTTTTAGGGTACCAATTGCATTTTTTTGGAGATGGGGTACGAACTACATTGAATTTTCACTAAGGACCTAGCGAAAAGATTGCACATTCGACCCAACACTATCCCAAAACCTTGTAAATTTAGCCTGCCAGGTCAGGTGGACTGCCGACCCCTGATATATTGAGTACATTGAATTTTCAATTAGGAGGTTATTAGAAAATATTACTACATTCTACCCAACTGTGGCCCAAAACCTCGCTAATTTATCCTTCCGGGTTTAGGTGGCCGTGGGCCGCCAACACTGAACACATTGTTACTTAGTTTTTTAAGCATGGACCACATTGAAGAAGTTTTGGTAAGGAGCCCACGATAAGAAGCCTATTGGTTCACAAGATTGGACCCAAGTTATTTTTTGTATCACCCAAAATCATCTTAATTTAGTATTTATGTGCCATTCTGATAAAGTATAGGGTAAGTTTCTCCTACCCATGTTGTATTTGTACAGAGCATTTAGCATGTTTTTATGGCAAGTCGTTAGGGTCGCTGCCTCTTTATTTTAAGTGATTTCAACATTTCTAAATGTAATCTTTTACAGTAGTGGCATAGATGGTTCTGGCATAGTGGAAGCACACGCAGTTCCCATTTTTTGAAGTCTTGAGTTTGATTCCTAAGTTTTTCAATATAAACATATAATATATAGTATAATCTCTTTCATTCTTTTAATTTTTTTCCAGCATACACATGTTTCTTACATATATAAGACTGACATCTGGGACCCAGCAATGTTACCAAGGTCAAAACAGCGGAGTCCATCATACACATGTTGCATTTGCAGAGACGCTGACATGTTGGACCCAGTAGAGACCTTATACAGATGTTGCATCGAGCAATCAATGTTTCATTTATAAAGAGGCTGATATTTGGGACCCAGCAGTGCAACCTTATACAGATGCTTCATCAAGCAAAGTTGCCAGTTCAAAACAGGGAGGCGCGAGCGAGAAAAAAGTTCAGCATGCACACATTTCTTGTAATGAGAGGATGAAATGGGGACTCGGCAGCGTGAGCAAACGGCAGATTCGTTGAGCAACGCTATCTAGTTCGAGACAGGGTCTAGAGAAGAAAAAAATTCCATCATACCCATGATTCTTCTAATGTGAGGCTGACATAAGGGACCCACCAGCCTGAATAAACGGCTGATGCAGCGACCGACGCTATCAAGTTCGGAACACGAAGGCATGACATAGGGTAAAAAATCCATCATACACACGTTTCTTCCAATGATAGTATGACATGTGGGGCCTAGCAGCATGATTAAACGGTAGATGCATCGAACAACGCTATCAAGTTCGGAACAGGATAGCGCGAGCGAAGGAAAAAATCCATCATACACACTTTTCTTCTAATGTGAGGATGACATGTGTGGCTCAGGAGGTTGGTTAAATGGTAGATGAGTTCAGCAGCGCTATCAACTTCGGAATAGGGTAATACCAATGGAGGAAAAAATTCCATTATACACACGTTTCTTATAATGAGAGGATGACATGTGGGTCCTAGGAGGTTGATTAAATGGTAGATGCATCAAGAAGCGCTATCAACTTCGGAACAGGGTAGAGCGAGCGAAGGAAAAAAATCCATCATACACACGATTCTTCTAATGAGAGGCTGACATGTGGGACCTAGCAGCCCGACTAAACGGCAAATGCATCAAACAATGTTATTGAGTTCAAATCAGGGAGGTGCGACCAAAAAATATGGTCCGCTAGAGACACTGATGCTCGGGACCCACACGCCTCAAAAGACTTCGGCGAGTCAACATCGCGCGAGGAAAGGAATGTCTTGCTTCTAGCACGCGCCAGCCGAGCTTCCTCTATGTTTTTAGCGGTTCCGTTGTAGTAGAGGGCCGCGAAACCAGAAAAAAAAGTTTTCCATCAGCCACGGCTGAGCCAAGAATTTTGTTTCGGAAGACGCGCCTTCTACGACCACCGTCGGGCCAAGTCATTGCGGAAGGAAAATTTTCTTGTAGTGAACGCTATGTCCAATGACAATGTCGATGGCCTAGATTGTGGCTATGCAGATTCTTGCACGTGCCAGTTCCTGACTTATTTTAGGATAACACTGATGTGGATACACATCCGGGGCAAGCGAACAACTTCCGAGGAGACGATTAGTCACCAAGGTAGGACATTCAAACTATATCCATTGCTTTGGTGCCATATCTACCAAAGAGTAGCAGCCCAATGTTGTAGCACCTACCACCACGACCTTCCTTAGCCAGAGTGGGTTCAGAGCCATCTCCGACATGTTTCTCTCTTCCTGGGTATGAATCATCCCCTTATTGGGTTTGTGAATAATGGTGTGATGCATGGCCCTCACACCAAGCACCTTTCGTTTGGGAGGTTAGGCTTCATGTACATTGCTTCTGATTGCCATAGTTACGGAGACTATATGCTGGTAGATTGGATTTTTCTACCCATTTCCAACTGGTCAGCACCAGAACCTACAATCGGAGGGGCCGACAAGTTCATCACACATGCGTACATGTGGTTCATGGCTCGTCTTCTTGGCTCAACATCGCCCTGACGATGGCTCTTGTTGCTCAAGAAGAGATGAAGTGAGGCATTGTTTATTGCTACTCATAACTTGTATGGTTGGGATGATACAATTTATTCTCCGCCTCGCACACCTTTTGCAAATGGTTGGTTTCACTTGGCCTTTGTAAAGCTCAATGCACCCAACATTTCGTCAAACTAAAACTTTTTAAGTTTGAACATGTGCTACCTACGTAGTACAGAGTAGTATACATTGCACAACCGGATCCTCTAACGTTAGGGAAAATAAAGAAGAAAAGTCAGTGTGCTATAGCTTAATTACCTCATTATAATATGTAATTAATTATTATATATAATTACTATAGACATAAAAGTTCAGACTAAATTTTATTACACTATAATTTTTCCCGTACGTAATAGTAAGTCAATACTACATACTATCTCCATATTGGTTTATTGGGCTTCCTACATACTACTTCCATACCTCGATCCCAAAGCTTAAAGCTTATACTATTTTGAAAAGTCAAGCAACGAAAAATTTGACCTAACTTTTAGAAAAAAACTATATAGTTCGAGAAAATGTTTGACCATAAAATTTATCCATAAAACATGAGTTATATGTCACAAAATTGATACCATTGGATTGATATTTAAAAGCTCTTTCCAATGATATAACTTTTGTGACATGTGATTCATATTTCTTTTATCAAATTTGTAGTCAAACAAAATTCATGGGCTTCGTGTTAGTCCAATAAATTGGTATAGAGGGAGTAACATAGATTTGTATTATACTCACTCTGTCTGAGAGCTTAAGGCTTATATTTTTTGAGAAGTCAACCAACGAAAAGTTTGACCAAACTTTTAGAAATAATTATTAAGAACCACTACGTATGATAATATATAGATACCATGCGAAAATATGTTTCATGATGTATCAAACGGTATGAATTTTGTATTGTAAATATTAATATTTTTCTCTAAAAACTTGGTCAAACTTCACGTAGTTTGACATTTGAAAGAATATAAGCTTAAGCGCTGGGATGGAGGTAGTCCAAATTAATTTAACGACATTTAGGTCTTAATTGTATTGTTTGGAAGAAAAAAAGTTAGGGTCCTACAGCTTCTCTAACTTTTCTTCTATAAGTTCGAGGATCTGTATAACTTGTTTCTTGCCAAAAAACAAGGTAAATATAGTTTTAGTCCCAGTTCTCCCACCTAGGGTACAAATTAGTCCCATATCTTACAAAGTGGACAAAATCAATCCCAAACCATGCATCTTGGGTGCAAATCAGTCTATTTTTAAAAATATTGAGCATATTTGACCAAATTTGTACACGTTTAGCTGTCCTGAACGCGCGTTTTTGCGATTGAGATCGTAAAATAGTACCTGCCTATAACTTGTATGCTTTCATGACTTCTATTGCGTTTGAAAGTTGTTGTAGAATTTTTGCATAGGTTGATGTCGTTTTATGTTGGTTGAACAATGTCCATTGCAATGCTCAAGTTAAATAGAACTACACATGTGCATTTCACTCAATACTGCATCTTCAGTTTCTAGTTAGCTGAAATCTTACCAAATTTGACTTTTTTCTTATACACTTCATAATCCCTATGCATCAAATGTTTTTTATATGTGACAATTCAACTTGAGCATTGCGAAGTACATAAGATCAGCACATGGAAATATGATGTTTTCATATCATGTCAAATTTCCAAGATTTTAGCTTTAGCACATGAGATTTTCTATAAACAACAATGCGTTGCATGGGCCCATAAATTACCTCGGCCTCGCTTTTCTAATCTTATTTTACATCTTACAACTATATAGTGTACGAAGAACTTTGAACACTGGCTATTGCATCAAGATTGTCAAATCCCAATATTGCTAGCTGTTGGATCTTCTTTTCCATTCTTGGATCTAGAAGATTCTATTGATAGTATTTAGCACAATGAAATTTATGCACAAACCTCAAACACACTTCTCACTCATTCTAGAATAATCTCTCTCATTTCTCTATAGCATGTTCCCAAAGTAGCCAATAAAGGTTGAAATCTACATTATATAAAGCACAAGAACCAGATATACACCCAATACTTTATGGATCTTGCTCAAAAGTATAATTATTTTTTGAGACTTACCTATTATAATTTTATAGTGATGATATGTCATACTTTTATTATCTGGGTCTCATGTGCAAGGGATGTGCAACTTACTAGTATGGGCTAACCCACAAAACTTTTCGGTAAGGACAACTCAGCACGGTCAAATTTGCTCAGTTCATTCAAATTCCATCGAATCCGTTTGAAGTAGACTGGGCTACACCCGGGTTGCAAGTCGTAGTGCTAGTTTTGCCCCATTTACAATATGTGAGGATAATTTGCACCCCATATATAGGAAGTGGGACTAAAAGTGTACCTCCTTTCCAAACTAGCTTGCCATGGCCATTGAATTGACAAAGCCAATACATAGCTCATTCTTATAGGGACTGGATTGCGTTCTGACGAATCCCTGCAGGGTGCTTATTATAATTTTGTGGAACTTAGTTGTATCTTCTTTTTTTCTTCTGCTCCTTTCTGTAAAATATACCCACAACTTCATTAATACAGAGCTCGTTCCGTGAAAAAATAAATACAGAGCTCGTCCATGCAAAAAAAATTACAGCACTCTGATTTCTAAATTAGTTCCCGTACCCTAGGCCTCTAGTACTAGGGAGTCAGGCCGGTCATAGTCAGTCTGGTCACAGTCTCCTCTAAATTAACTACTCCGACCGTCTAGACGTCTACTAGTACTAGGGAGTAGGGAGTCAGCTGGTCACTGTCTCCTCGAAATGCAGTTGAGGAGTGCATGCTCGTGTTGATTAATCTAACTTTCCCCTCTTGCCTATTCCCCCGCCCCCCTCTAGGGTGGTTAACCCCCTGTCCCCCACTCCTCCCGGCGTCTTCCCCTTCCACACCACGTGCTAGCACTACCGCCATATGCCGCTTTCGGATTCTCTTCCGCATCTCACTCAGGAAGTTGTCGCCATTGATTCCCCCTCTCTTCCGAAATCCCAATCAATAAAATACAGATGCTGCCTTGCGATGGTGTTAGCGATCAAGAATAGTGAGCATGATTCTGAGATGTTTCACGGCGTGTTTACTGAAGACCCCTTTGAAGAACTCATAACCAGATGTGATGCCATCACCGTCGCCAGCCTAATCAGTTCATCCAAACTTTTTCTTGAATCTACAAAAGCTATTGCAACTCTAGATGCTTCACTACCATTCTTGAATCAGATAAAGGGATCGCTAGATTTCTTGCATTACATCAAAATTGATAGCCTTCCATGCAAGCTGTTACCGCTGGACAGTTTCTCATCTAATGATATGGTATCAGGCTATACTTCTAGGCAGTGGGTAGGCGCCAAAGGAGATTGGATTGCCAGGGATGGCTTCATAGGCAAGTTGGAGCTTCGCAACATGTACACTCGTCGCAAGATTCCTCTCATAGCATTGTTGTTCCAAGCAACCGACCAGCCAACCAAGTTATTGTTGGATAATGATCTTCTAGCTGTAATTTAAAAGATTGCTATTTGCCAAGTTCCCATAGCTGCTGGGAGATATAAAGATTTCTCGCTTGTTGTAGTGTTCAATGTTGGAATTACTGTCCTTCAGGGCGGTGATAATGGATGAACAGTTCTTCAATTGCTCTTAACCACACCCTGAGCCCTTATAGTTACAATAATTGAATTTCCCACGACGAACTAGTGTTTTCCACAACACTGTATGGCAATGTTCAATGTTTGGGATCCTCTACATCCTGCTAATTATTCCTTCATATGTAGTTTACTGGCTTAATTAATCATGTGCCCAAGCTATTTTACTGCATTTACTTAGGGAGTGTTTCATTTAAATGAAAATACGAGTAATTATTTTAGACTCTATGAACAGTACGAATCATAGGATATCCATAGGATTTTTTCATATAGCAGTCGCTTGATTCACACGATTGAATTATGTAGATTTTTCCGGATGTCTTTTAGTTCATTCGATAGGAATATACTTGAAGCTCTTAAAAAGAATCTATTCAATGGTTTTTCCCTGCAATGTAATCCAACATACCGTAGTCCTACAGAAGTGAAAATGGACGTGCAAATATAAAATCTTGTGTCTTTCCTATCCTATGTTTTCTGCATTGGCACGGGTTTTCGGCAAGATCCCCAGCAAATGAATCGGTCAATTCTCTTTGCCTTTTTAGTTAAAACGAGCCAAAATTTCCTGTGTTGTTCAAAAAAAGATGAGTCTGTTCTTTTGGAAATTTCCCTTTTATATAATGCTTTATTTGCTTTGTACGATTGTAGATCGTAGTTGTCTTTCCTATGTTAGAGCTACTTTGCATGCAGTTCAATTGGAAGAAATTGTTTTAGTAGGATTCACTATATCATGTTGTCAGAATCATAAGTTAATGCATTCTACCTTTTCAAGATCCTGCGCTGGTCCTAGCACGACCAGCTTCTGTATATGAGTTGGTGGATGCATTTCTTAATGCTACTATAGACAAGCACGACTACTTTTTTGGTTTTTGGTGGTTACCATGATCTACATATGGTTCCATAGTTCTTCATATATATACGATTGGCTCTTCTTATGATCCCAGTTTTCTTACTTGTCATTGCCGCCATCATACCGGTGCTGCTCATCCTCGTGGTGCACACTGCATTCGCACAGTCTCCACATATACTTTCGGGTTTGGGTGCTTAGTGTTCTTAATGAACACTGGTCAGGTTATCAAGCTAATCCATGGGAATGGATTGCTGACCTTGGATCATATTCTCTTTTCCTTAGAGTGAACTATCTGATTATCATGCATATAGGCAGTGCAGATCTTGCCTCAAGTTATTTGATGAGAAGCAACTCTGTCTACATCTTACTGATGGCTCAATGCACGGCGCCCAGAAAAATGCTTGATGGCGGAGTTGATGTAGAGCTCGTTGGGAACCCCAAGAGGAAGGTATGATGAGCACAGCAACAAGTTTCCCTCAGTTATGAAACCAAGGTTTAATCGAACCAGTAGGAGCAAGGAAACACCCCAAAGGTGTTACTAGCTGAGCTTTGGCAGGGCGCACTACCGGTGCTAGTAGCAACGTGGATACCTGGACAACACAGCCACAGAACTTTGTCCCCAACTTGCGATGAGGTTGTAAATCTCACCGTGTTTTGCGGAAAACAAAGGATTAAACGTATCGAATGGAAGGAAGTAAAAGTTTGTAGAAAGTAAACACAAAGCAGTAAACAGTTTATAGATTGTATGTAAAGAAAGGGACCGAGATCCATAGTTCACTAGAGGTGGCTCTCCTTAGATATATAACATGCTGGGTGAACAAATTACAGCGGGGCAATTGACAAACACCGAGAAAGCAATACATGCATATACTAATCATCTTGACTCCTTTGAGACTTGATTGGGCATTACAACAATATACATAGACCGCCATCCAACTGCATCTATGACTAATAATCCACCTTTAGGTTATCATCCGAACCCCCTCCAGTATTAAGTTGCAAGCAACAGATTATTGCTTTACGAATTGCGTATAAAGTAAACAATACGATTGTTCTATGAACAAAGGATTGTTGTTTTGTCCCTAGTAGCAACAACACATCTAGTACCTTAGAGATTTCTATCACTTCCCCAGATTACCAGAGGCATGAACACACTATCGAGCATAAATACTAACTCTTGGAGTTGCTAGCATCTACATGGCCAAGATAGCTACTAACAATATAAAGCATGCAAGATCACAAATAACAAAGACATGATAGAATCAATAATCAATCTGAAATAGCATCTCGATATCCATCGGATCCCCGCAAACACAACATGTAGTATTACAAATAGATGATCTTGATCATGAATGAAGCTCACAAGATCTAAACATGAAAGCACAAAGGAGGAGAACTAGCCATCTAGCTACTACACGGATCCATAGTCCAAGGATGAACTACTCATGCATCACACCGGAGGCTTTCATGATAATGAAGAAGGCCTCCAGGGTGAATTCCCCTCTCCGGCAGGGTTCCAGGAAGAGCTTCAGATCCCTCCCGATCTAGCGATGGAGATGACGGCGGCTACAGACTGTTTCGTGGATTTTTGATCAGGCACTTAGGATTTATGTCCCGAGGGCATCTTATAGTCGGAAGGGGAGGCCAAGGGGTGCCAGGGGCCACCACACCACCCCTTGGCGCGAGCCTAGCCTGGCCGCGTGGCCAGGTGGTGTGGCCGGCCTCTGGCCCCTCCCCGTCTCGTATTCTGGCATCTGATGACTTCCAGAAAAATAGGCACTTTGGCTTTTGTCTTGTCCAATTCCGAGAATATTCATTTTCTGACTTTCCTAGAACCAAAAACAGCAGAAAACAGGCAGCTGGCACTGTGGCTCTTGTTAATAGGTTAGTCCAAGAAATCATATGAAAAGTACTCCAAAGTTGGAACAAAACACAAGAAAGTGGATAAAACCAAGCATGGAACATCAAAAATTATAGATACATTTGCAATGTATCAACATCCCCAAGCTTAACTCCTGCTCGTCCTCGAGTAGGTAAGTGATAAAAAGAAAGAATAATTTTTGAGGTGACATGCACCATCAAAGACTTGATCAAAGTATTTGCAAAACATTCAAAGATGGGATCATAGTAGTTGAATCATAACATGAAAGACAAAGATCTAGAAATAAGACAAAGAAACTATGATGCAACGTAAAAAGGTACAAACAAAAGATTCATGAATAACAATGCTTTGCAAGACGTTTGTTTGTTTCACATAAAGAAAACATAGCATAATAGCATTCAGCTTGTCCCTCAATAGAGTAGCAAATATAAATGCATATGACACCTTCAAATTTCATAAGAGTGACTAGATATAATAGTTTAAAACAAGCAATAACAAGTTATGCATCAATCATCTAGTCTTGGGACAATGCACATAGAACTAAGAATGGCCACTATGCTCTCAAAGTAGGTGCATAAAGATAGAAGGTGGAGACTCAATATAATGGTGGAAGAAAGGCCTTTTGTAAAAGGAAGTAGGGATTCAAGTCTCATAAAGAGCTTCCAAAAATTATGGTACTTATAGCTTTTAGCTCTCATTGCCCCTATCATAAGCATCTTGAAGGTGATTAAGGTTAAAGTGACACAACTAAGAGGATATGCTTGACAAGTTATAAACCGAAATCTCATGCCCCTTACTTAAGAAGACCGATCCTCATGCTACTCAACTTCAGTCACGAGTAAGCTCTTGTCATTGTAAGTACATGTGTATCATTAAGAACTGCCAACGGGGTACCCCTTGCACATGATACAGGAGCTGTCCCATAATCAAAGAAAACAAGGCAAGCAGACAATGAGCATCTCAGCGATCTTTTTATTTGCTATTTGCGTAGGTTTTTATTGAGTATGCTTCATAGAATGCTCATTATGGTGATGCTGCAAGTTTCCACCATGATTAGGCATGGCTTAGGCTAGCGACCCAGGCGTTTCTCTAACACACATACAAACTCCATGATCTTACAAGTTCCACTTTTATTTCACACCGTCGGGATTCGTAAGCAAAAGAACATGATATCAACGGGGTACAAAGTACAAGTGCAATGTTGAAAGCGTTCCCCATGAAACATGGTTCTGCTAATTTCAACTTATAAAGCGCAAGCATATATGCAACAAGGAAGGACCCAATGGTTCAAGTTTATTAGAGGCAATAAAGTAAAGTGTGCCATCAAGTTCGTGAGAGCTTTAATCACTATTTTCTCATAACAAGTTTAATTTGGAAGGTAAATAAAAGCATGAAATAGCATAAGCTAATAGGTAGGTATGGTGGACTCTTTGGAATAACTTGGTTTAGGGAGTTGGGTGCATGAGTGGAACTCATACTTTGTTGTGGAGGCTAGCAAAAGACTGGGAGCGACAAACTAAGAGAGCAATACTGGCCATAATCATGGAGAGTGACAAAACATCATTGAACAAAGCATAAAGTGCTAAAGGATCATAAAGATATGGTGACTTGAGATAGTCATTACATGGTGTGGGCATGCGCCAAGTCAACCCAAATAAAGCATCAAAGGAGAATACCACTATACTATGCTTTAATATGCTAAAACAACGCATGATTCATCCAAGGCACATTAAGCAATCTCAATTGTTTATAACAAGGCATGCTACAGAAAATAATACTAAGCATAAAGCCAAAACAATATCAAGCTTGGCATGACAAAGCATAGGCCACAGTCAAAAACGAGCTCTTTTTACCACATAAGCATAAACTTTCCTACTCTTTTCCAAACCAAACCAAACTATTTGCAAACCAATGTATGAAAGAGGGGGTCCAACCAACTTATTCAGAAAACTAAGCAAACCAAAGCAAACGAAAAACCAAAACAAAAACGAAAAAGAAGACGCTTCAAGAAAAACACAACTTTGCATGAAACAATAAAAATGAAGCGTTTGGAAGAAACCTAGGATTTTTATTGATGAAGAAGGGGATGCCTTGGGAATTCCCAAGCTTTGACGCTTGTAATTCTTGGATATTTCTTGGGGTGACACACGTGGCATACCCAAGCTTGAGCTTTAGTCCATCCTTCATCTCATTACTCATTCCTTCCATACACCAGAAATTTTTCCTTCATACAAAACTTCACACAATCTTTATTAGCAACATTAGTGCACTCAAGATAATAGGTATTAAGGTTCAGTTCTAACACCAAATAAACTTCCATTAGAGCACTAGATACTTTAGCACTTCCCTCAAAAAGATCAATTCCCCAAAAGAACTCAAAAAGGAACCAACAAGAAGCAAATGCAGAAAATGGCAGAAATCTATCAAAACAGACCAGCAGGTAAATAAGAATTTTTTCGAAGACCTTCTGTTGTTCAAATCAAAAAGTGATGAACTAACAAAAGTTAGTTAACAACCTGGGTCAGAAGCACAAAAATGCGCGCCTCAAAAATACGTTTAGATATTTGACACGAATTTTTATGGTGAAGCACAAAAATCTGTTTCGGGACAACAACTTTCCCAATCATTACTTCTCTTTCATTAGTGGTTACTCTTGGCACAAAAAGCAAATAAAAAGGATAAGGAGCGGTTATTACAGAGGTAATAACTTCCAAGACTCATCTAAAACTTTTGGGTTATCTCCCAATAAGTACTTTTTTAATGCCTTTAAGTTAGGCATAAGAAGCAAAGAAAGAATCAAGTGTTCCCAAATGAAGAAGCATTAAGACCAAATTTTGTTTTCATAGGAAAATCAAAAGAAATTTTTTCTCTCTTTTTAGGTAAGTGTTCTATACCTTTCTTGAGTGGGAGTTGGTATTTAATGGTGCCTTCTTTCATCAATGATTGCACCAACAGTTATAAGAAAAGGTCTTCCCAAAGTAATATGACAAGAAGCATTGTATTCAACATCCAAAACATAGAAATCAACATGGACATAGGCATTGTTAACCATAATAAGAACATCATTAAGACTCCCAATGAGTTTCTTTTTAGCATTATCATCAAGTGGGACATTCAAATAACAATCTTCAAGAGGAGGAAAATCAAGCATATCATAAATCCTTCTAAGCATAATAGAAACACTACTATCAAGATCACATAAAGCTTTGAAATCAAAGTCATTCACTTTCATATTAATGATGGGTTCCCAACCATCTTCTTGTTTTATAGGAATAGAAGCTTTATGTTTCATCTTTTCTTCTTTAATATTTATGAGAGCATCAGTAATGTGTTTTGTAAAGGCCATGTTCATAGCACTAGCATTAGGACTTTTATGGCGTTGGTAGCTGCAAAGGGATTATCATTTGTTTAAAGTTTAGCAGCCATTTTATTCAAAGTAGATTGAGCTTCAGACAAAGATGCTATATTTCTTTCAGAATTAGAGAGTTTTTCCTCAATAGTTTTATTGAAAGCATGCTAATAAAGTCTTTAAGCATAACTTCAGTTCAGAGGGTGCACTCCTATTATTGTTGTAGGAACTTCCATAAGCATTACCATTGTTGGGAGGATATGGATTATAATTGTTGTTACCAAAATTACTCCTATAAGCATTATTGCCAAAGTTGTTGTTTCTTATGAAGTTCACATCAACTTGCTCTGCTTGAGCAACCAAAGAAGCTAAAGGAACATTATTGGGATCAATATGGGCTTTCCCATTAACAAGCATAGACATAATAATATCAATTTTATCACTCAAGGAGGAGGTTTCCTCAACAGAATTTACCTTTCTACCTTGTGGAGCTCTCTCAGTATGCCATTCGGAATAATTAACCATCATATTGTCCAGAAGTTTTGTTGCAGCACCCAAAGTGATGGTCATAAAGGTACCTCCAGCAGCAGAGTCCAATAGGTTCCTTGAAGAATAGTTCAATCCTGCATAAAAGGTTTGGATGATCATCTAAGCAGTCAGTCCATGAGTGGGACAATTCTTTACCAAAGATTTCATTCTTTCCCAAGCTTGAGCAACATGCTCATTATCAAGTTGTTTAAACTTCATTATTTCACTTCTCATGGATATAATCTTAGCATGAGGATAGTATTTTCCAATGAAAGCATCTTTGCATTTAGTCCAAGAATCAATACTATTCCTAGTTAAGGAATTCAACCATTCTTTAGCTTTTCCTCTCAAAGAGAAAGGAAACAATTTAAGCTTAATAATATCACCATCTATATACCTATTCTTTTACATCTCACAAAGTTCAACAAAGTTATTTAGATGGGAAGCAGCATCTTCATTACCAATACCAGAAAATTGCTCTCTCATAACAAGATTGAGCAAAGCAGGTTTTATCTCAAAGAAAGTATTTTCAGCTATAGGTGGAGCAATAGGTGTGCTCATAAAATCATTGTTGTTGGTGCTAGTGAAGTCACACAACTTAGTGTTTTCAAGAGTAGTCATTTTTTTGGGTTTTCAAATAAGGAAGCAAACTAGTAAAACTAATTTTTTGTGTGTTTTTAAATAACAAAACAAGCAAACAAAGCAAAAAGAAACTAAACAAAACAAAAATAACAAAGTAAAGAGATTGGTTATGAGGGACTCCCCTTGTGAAGATGTCCTTGAATCCCCGGCAACGGCGCCAGAAAAATGCTTGATGGCTCAATGCACGGCGCCTAGAAAATGCTTGATGGCGGTGTTGATGTAGAGCTTGTTGGGAACCCCAAGAGGAAGGTATGATGAGCACAGCAGCAAGTTTCCTTCAGTTATGAAACCAAGGTTTAATCGAACCAGTAGGAGCAAGGAAACACCCCAAACGTGTTACTAGCTGAGCTTTGGCAGGGCGCACTACCGGTGCTAGTAGCAACGTGGAGACCTACACAACACAACCACAACAATTTCTCCCCAACTTGCAATGAGGTTGTCAATCTCACCGTGTTTTGCGGAAAACAAAGGATTAAATGTATCAAATGGAAGGAAGTAAAAGTTTGACTAGAGGTGGCTCTCCTTAGATAGATAACATGCTGGGTGAACAAATTACAGCAGGGCATTTGACAAACACCGAGAAAGCAATACATGCATATACTAATCATCTTGACTCCTTTGAGACTTGATTGGGCATTGCAACATTATACATAGACCGCCATCCAACTGCATCTATGACTAATAGTTCACCTTCAGGTTATCATCCAAACCCCCTCCAATATTAAGTTGCAAGCAACAAATTATTGCTTTACGAACTACGTGTAAAGTAAACAATACGATTGTTCTATGAACAAAGGATTGTTGTTTTCTCCCTAGTAGCAACAGCACATCTAGTACCTTAGAGATTTCTGTCACTTCCCCAGATTACCAGAGGCATGAACCCACTATCGAGCATAAATACTAACTCTTGGAGTTGCTAGCATCTACTTGGCCAAGATAGCTACTAACAACGGAAAGCATGCAAGATCACAAATAACAAAGACATGATAGAATCAATAATCAATCTGAAATAGCATCTCAATATCCATCAGATCCCCGCAAACACAACATGCAGAATTACAAATAGATGATCTTGATCATGAACGGAGCTCACAAGATCTAAACATGAAAGCACAAAGGAGGAGAACCAGCCATGTAGCTACTACATGGATTTGTAGTCCAAGGATGTACTACTCACGCATCACACCGGAGGCTTGCATGATGATGAAGAAGGCCTCCAGGGTGAATTCCCCTCTCCGGCAGGGTGCGGGAAGAGCTTCAGATCCCTCCCGATCTAGGGATGGAGATGACAGCGGCTACAGACTCTTTCGTGGATTTTTGATCGGGCACTTAGGGTTTACGTCCCGAGGGCATCTTATAGTCGGAAGGGGAGGCCGAGGGGGTGCCAGGGGCCCCCACACCACCCCCTGGCACGGGCCCAGCCTGGCCGTGCGGCCAGGTGGTGTGGCCGGCCTCTGGCCCCTCTCGGTCTCATATTCTGGCATCTGATGACTTCCGAAAAAATAGGCACTTTGGCTTTTGTCTCGTCCAATTCCGAGAATATTCATTTTCTCACTTTCCTGAAACCAAAAATAGCAGAAAACAGGCAGCTAGCACTATGGCTCTTGTTAATAGGTTAGTCCAAGAAATCATATGAAAAGTACTCCAAAGTTGGAACAAAACACAAGAAAGTGGATAAAACCAAGCATGGAACATCAAAAATTATAGATACATTTGCAATGTATCACTTACCAACTGTAGTTCACTCCAAACCTACATAGTAAAAGATGTCTAGATACATTTTTTTTTCACAAAAACTAAACCATCTTATATTTTGAAACGGGGGAAGTAGGAGATTCTATTGATAGACTTTAGCACAATGAACGCTCTGCACAAGTACAAGAACCAAATATACACTAATACTTTATGGATGCGGCTCGAAATTATAATTATTTTCTCATCTTTACCTATAATTTTTTTATTGTGATGATATATCATTCTACTAGTAGTAGTATCTGAGTTGCAAGGAACGTGCAACCTAATATAGATTAGCTAATTAAAGTTTCCTCGATGCTACTAGAAAGCATTGGCATGCTAGACTAGCTAGTAATTAAAGTCTCCTCGATGCAGCTGCGCCCTGCAGCAGAAGACCGACGAAGAAACACATAAAAAACTCCTTGTTCAAAGAGCCATACCATCTTCCCCATCTCCGGAAGCATTTGGTATCGTCTCCAGTACGCTCTTCGCTCATTTTCCCCGTCATCTCTCCTGCAACATTGGTCCTTCCAGGCCACCACCCCTCTCCTCCAAAACTCCTAACAATCATAGATTGATCCTCCTTCGCCCCAATCCATCAGGACATGATGGCGGATTCAGGGCCCAACCGACGGTATGGCGGATGGATAAAGGTCAGCGCCGACGTCTTCTATGAGATTGATATGCATTTGGACACTACCAACACCGTCTGTCTGGCCGTATGCTCCAAGGAATTGAACCATCAAGTCACCAGCGAAAAAGGTAGCAGATGCCCCAACGATGGTTGCAGGACATTGGTCCCTACCGCCAGGTCCATAACCACAAGATCACATACGCGCATGGCCCTTGCAACTACATGGAGGATGGCTCCATGTTCACCACCTCGCCGGTAGAGCTCCTCGCCTACCTCAGTGAAGCTCACTCAATGAGGGTGCGCAGTTTCTGCTATGACAAAAGGCCTACAAATAGTAGATATCATCAAATCTAAGCACGATGGTACGGTATTCGCGGTGTGATTTGACACGTGCCAATGCTACACGACATATCCGTCGTATGCGTAATGTCAGAGGTATACTTGTCGTCATGGTATATGGTGAAGTTTTGGTCATCGACTGTGATTGAGGGGAAAGGGTAAAAATTCTGGTATATGCGTGCCTGAGAGCACCACTTTGCTGGACGGCGTCCCATTCGATGAACTGCAGTGGCTCCTGCCGATGCCGATGTCGCACCTGGCCACTCGTCGACCATTGATGTTCACCCTGGAATACTGTCCTCACATTGACAAGATTCATGAGTGCGATAAACACATCCTAATGTTCATTGGAGTATTTGACCTTCTAGAAAGACTAACTACATGTTCTTAGTAGTTGTTCATAGGTGTATTTTGATGGAGTTCAACTACTTCTAATGTATTTTGTAGTAATACCTACTATATGTACTAGTACTTATCATTTTGTAAGATGTGGTCCCTATATTAAGGTAGCTCTGAGTATTTTGTATGAGTTTTTCCTCTACTAAATCTATTTTGTAATAATAACTATGTACTGGTACTTGTTGAGATCGCCCAACGAGTGCAGAATATGGCCCCGCTTTCCTTTTGAATCAGGCCTTGCTACATCTATTGAATTTCAATGTGTGCATTGCTGAATCTATCAATTCTTTTGGTCATTGTCTGTGTACTGCTAATTCGGTCAGTTTGAAATGTTGTTGAATCTGCCAAGTGCTGCAGAATATGAACTAGGAATCTCTCTAGTGCTTCTAAATATGTATTGGGAATCTGTCAATATTTTTTCGGTCTTGTTTTGTACTTCTGAATCTTTTAAATGCTATGGAACTTGTCAAATGTTCGGTTGTTACTATTATTACAATATTTTGTAGAACTAACTGTGATGTACTTGTAAATGTTTAGATCAAGTGCAGCATATTCTCTTTCTTTTGTTGTGAAACTATGCATTATCACAACTATCTAGATGAGTCTTGGGTATTTTGGGTTGCATATGGGGGTCACACAGGCATTGACGTAAGGAGGAGGTATTCGCACAGAAGCATACTTGATCATTAGTTTTCCTTGCTCCAATGATCGAGTCTGTTCAAAGAACAGGGCAAATTGATCGTGCGCCAAGGTTTTTTAAGCTAGAACAAAAACTGAGTCTCCCTGTACTACTATTCAATTTCAAGCAGGAAAGCTACTGAATCTCTCAAATGTTCTGTCATTTCTATTACTAAAGAATTTTGTGGAACTAATACGGATGTACCGGTCCTTGTTTAAAACATGGCCTCATCACGATCTAGATGAGACTTGGGCAGTAGATAGTCTTTCTTTTCTTTTGAAACATGGCCTTGTCACAATATAGATGAGACTTGGGAATTTTGGGTTGCATACGGGGGTCACATAGGCATTGATGTGAGAAGAAGGTACTCATAGCAGACTTGGTCACACAGGCAAACAAGAACTAGTTCTCTTTGTACTACAACTGTATTACAATGTATGTATTGCTAAATTGGTCACTTCGAAATGTTTCTGAATTGGTCAAGTGGTGCTAAATATGAACTATGAATATGTCAATAATTTTTGTATCTTATTCTGTACTGGTGAACTTTTATATGAATATCTGCCAAAAATAATTATCAATTTTTTTGCTCCCTCTCTGAGGTCTTTGTTTCGAATCTGCCGAGCCACATCACAATGCAATTTTTATTAACCAGTAGAAGAAATCTATCGCATTCGGTCCCTCTTTAGCCCATCACATTTTAATTCGGCCTTTTCGAAGTCAGGAGACTGCTGACCATAGCCTAGAGAAATTTGAGAAAGGAGCCCATGGAGCATAGCCCAGAATACTTGAATTTGGCCTTTTAGGGGTCAAGGGACTGATGGCCACAGCCTAGAGAAATTTGAGAAAGTAGTCTGTCGGGCATAGCCCTAAACATTTTAATTCGGCCTTTTACGAGTCACGGGACCACTGAGAAAAACCCAGTGAAATTTGAGAAAGAAGCCCATGGAGCATAGCCTATGGAGTATAACCCATGTAGAATACACAAACTATTTTTAATTCGGCCTTTTGGGTATTGCCACTCACCTCTCAAAATAAAAAACTTTGCCTACCCATGTTTTTAAGAAACTACTCTATTATGTGGCATTTTATAAATTGAGATGCCAGGAGCGCTGCCCATTTATATTTTAAAAGACATAAACATGGACACACAAAATATTTTTAAGAAGACTAATACATAAATTGTAGTACTAATAAAACTTTAATGATATTCTTTCTATAAATATCTTTGGTGCAGTGGAAACACACTTAGTTTACGTTTATTTGATTTGATGAAGGTATTGAGTTTGAATACCCTGTGCGGACATATACATATATGTTGGATTTACCTTTTTTATTTTAGCAATATCGCATTACCGAGAGGCTGACATCGTAGCCACCATCATTTAGTGTCCCTCGAGTTTAATGGGTGGGTATGAAACAAAGTTAAATACTTGTACAGAGAGGCTGGCATCAGAGACTCACCGGCTAGAACATACAAGGTTGCATCGGGGACCCACTAGCCAGAACATACCAGATAGGCGAACATGGGGCCCTAGAATCATTACATTTTGGGTTTACATTTTTTTCTAGCAATATCACATTACAGAGAGGCTGACATCACGGACCCACCAGCTTGCAGCTTCCCTCGAGTTTAATGGGCGGGTTTAAAAAAAGTTAAATACTTGTACAGAGAGGCTGAATCGGGGACCCACCAGCGAGAACATACAAGGATGCATCAGGGACCCACAAGCCAGAACATACCAGATAGGATGACATGAGGGGCCCCAGCAGCGAGACCATACACGGCTACTAGATTGAGCAACGTTCCAAAGGTCAAAACAGCGGACATGACCAAAAAAGGTCCATCATACACACGTTTCATATACAGATAGACTGATATGTGGGACCCGCTAGCGAGACCTTATACATGTGCTGCATCGAGCAACGTTGCCAAGTTCAAAACAGGGAGGAGCAAGGGAGAAAAAAGTTTAGCATGCACACGTTTCTTCTAATGAGAGGCTGACATGGGGGGACCTAGAAGTCTAAAAAATGGCTGATCCAGCGAGCAAAGTTATCAAGTTTGAAACATGGAGGCGCGAGCGAAGGAAAAAGTCAATCATACAACTGATCCTTCTAATGAGAGGTTGTCATGTGGGATCTAGCTACGTGACCAAACGACAAATTCGTCGAGCAATTCTATCTAGTTCGAAACAGGGTAGCACTAGAGAAGAAAAAAATTCCATCATACCCATGATTCTTCTAATGTGACGCTGACATAAGGAACCCACCAGCTTGAATAAACAGCTGATGCAGCGAGCAATGCTATGATGTTCGGAATACGGAGGCGCGACCGAGGGAAAAATTCCATCATACACATGCTTCTTCTAATGAGAGGATGATGTGTGGAGCCCAGCAGCATGATTAAACGGTAGATGCATTGAGCAATGCTATCAAGTTCGAAATAGGGTAGCACGAGTGAAAGAAAAAATTTCATCATACACACAATTCTTCTAATGAGAGGATGACATGAGGGACCCAACAGCGTGACTAAACGGTGGATATATCGACCAACGTTATCGAGTTGAAATCAGGGAGGCATGAGCCAAAGAAAAAAATTCCATCATGCACACGTTTCTTCTAATGAGAGGATGACATGTGGGACCCAGCATCCTGATTAAACGGTAGATGCATCGAGCAACGTATCAGGTTTGGAAGAGGGTAGCGTGGCCGAAGGAAAAAAATCCATCATACACATGATTCTTCTAATGAGAGGCCGACATGTGGGATCCAACAGCCTGACTAAATGGTAGACGCATCAAGCAACGTTATCGAGTTCAAATAAGGGAGGCACATGATACGTTACTAAGGTATCTATAATTTTTTATGTTCCATGCTTGTTTTATATCTACTTTCTTATGTTTTGTCCACACTTTGGAGTATTTTTATATGCTTTCTTGAACTAACCTATTAACAAGATGCCACAGTGCCAGTTGCCTGTTTTCTACTGTTTTTGGTTCCAGGAAAGCTAGAAAATGAATATTCTGGTAATTAGATGGGACAAAAGCCAAAGTCAATATTTCACCGAGGGGAACACGGAGCCAGAAGACGAGACAGAGAGGGGCCAGGGGCGGTCACGCCACCTGGCCGCGCGACTAGGCTTGGCCCGTGCCTAGGGGTGGTGCGGCCGCCTCGGGCACCACCTCCGCCTCCCCTTTCGCCTATAAGAAGCCTCCGATACAGAAACCCTAAGTACCCGATAAAAATTCCATGAAAGAGTCTGTAGCCGCCGTCATCTTCATCCCTACATTGGGAGGGATCTGAAGCTCTTCCCGGCACCCTGCCGGAGGGGAGAATTCACCCTGGAGGCCTTCTTCATCACCATGACTGCCTCCGGTGTGATGCGTGAGTAGTTCATCTCTGGACTACGGGTCCATGTAGTAGCTAGATGGTTGGTTCTCCTCCTTTGTGCTATCATGTTTAGATCTTGTGAGCTCCGTTCATGATCAAGATCACCTATTTGTAATCTGCATGTTGTGTTTGCGGGGATTCGATGGATATCGAGATTTGATTATTGATTCTATCATGTCTTTGTTATTTGTGATCTTGCATGCTCTCCGTTGTTAGTATCTATCTTGGCCGAGTAGATGGTAGTAACTCCAAGAGGGAGTATTTATGCTCGATAGTGGGTTCATGCCTCTAGTAATCCGGGGAAGTGACAGAAATCTCTAAGGTACTATATGTGATGTTGCTACTAGGGACAAAACAACATTCCTTTTTTCATAGAATGATCGTATTGTTTACTTTACACACTTTGCTTAATGCAATTATCTGTTGTTTGCAACTTAATACTGGAGGGGGTTCAGATGATAACCTGAAGGTGGATTATTAGTCATAGATGCAGTTGGATTGCGGTCTATGTATAATGTTGTAATGCCCAACCAAATCTCATAGGAGTCAAGATGATTAGTATATGCATGTATGCTTTCTCGATGTTTGTCAATTGCCCCGCTGTAATTTGTTCACCCAACATGTCATCTAGCTTAAGGAGAATCACCACTAGTGAACTATGGACTCCGGTCCTTTCTTTTACTATCAATCTACAATCTACTATTTACTATTTTATGTTTACTTTCTGCAAGCAATTACTATCTTCCACACAATATGTTTAATCCTTTGTTTTCAGCAAAACTGGTGAGATTGACAACCTCACTGAGTTGGGGGAAAAGTTCTGTGATTGTGTTGTGCAGGATTCCAAGTTGGAAACAACACCTTGGAGGTGTTTCCTTGCTCCTACTGGTTCGATAACCTTGGTTTCATAACTGAGGGAAAACTTGTTGCTATACTCATCATCCCTTCCTCTTGGGGTTCCCCAACAAGCTCAACATATTGAGTAAGCAAGACTTTTTCTGGCGCCGTTGCCGGGGAAGGGCTTATCTTTTACTTTTTAGTTGAGTCAGTAAACCTATTCCTTTCTATGTCAGCAAGTATGTTGAGTTGTTGTGTTTCATTCATTCATATGATGATTTATTCAATCATTTTCTTATGTTCCTTGTTTTGCACATTGGTCTTATCTTAGTGATTATTACTTTGAAAGCTATCATTGAAAACCCATTATGTTTGAACTCCTGCAAATTTTTTACTATTCTTTGACCACGAGCAAAGTTTGCCATTACCAATTATGATTTACTTTATGTATCTTTATTGTGTTTCCTTTACTTATTGCAAGTTAAGTTATATAATAGTGAGTTGTCTTCTATTATGATTTGTGTATTGATGAATGTGATGCTTCTTGTCCGTATTGTTTTATTGACTCTTCACTCCATAAACCTGAGGTCATGTTTACTGAGCTCAGCTTTCGCTTGAGGAAAAGCGAAGTCTAAGCTTGGGGGAGTTGATACGTCCATTTTGCATCACTATTCTATATCATAATTTACTGTTATTCATTGATATATTTCATATTAAGAGATGATACTTATGTTATTTCATCTATTTTTGCATGGTTGATAACTTTTGGAGGATGGACCGCTGCAGTCAGGATTCTGATGGAAAAGGCGCTGATTGGAGGTGAAATTCGTGAAGATCAGAAAATCCGGTAAAATACATGGAAAATCCTATTTTTCCAGAAGACGAAGGATGCCAGAAGGGGGAGCCGAGTTGGGCCACAAGGAGCCCACACCACCCCTGGGGCAGGCCACCCCTAGCCACGCCACCAGGTGGTGTGGCCACCCTGGCCCACTCATAGCTCTCCCCTTTGGCGTATATTATCCCCACGAAACCCTAAGCCTGGGGGGGACCACAGAAAGATTTCGCCGCCTCTGTGGGACAGAAAACTACAAAGAGAGAAAGAGCTCTCCGGCAGGCAGAAATCTGCTGGGGAAATTCCTTCCCGGAGAGGGGAGATCATCACCATCAAAACCACGATCAAGATGGACTTCATCGGGATCATCATCATCATCTCCACCAGCACCATCATCACCACTTCATACCGCTGTAATGGGTTGAATCTTGCATAGTTCTTAGGGGAAACTTTCTCGGTGTTGATTACTTGTTGTAGTTGATGCTATTAAGTGGAACCATTGAATTATTGTTATGTTCAGATTGTTACTTATCATTATTTCATCTCTGATCTTGATCCATATGATGTCGTGTGAGTAGTTCGTTTAGTTCTTGAGGACATGGGAGAAGTCATGTTGTTAGTAGTGGAATTGTGTTGAGAAAGATTCAATAGTTTGTTATTTAAGTTGTGGTGTTATTCTTCTACTAGTGTCATGTGAACATCAACTACATGACACTTCACCTTTATGGGCCTAGGGAATGCATTGTGTATTTGGCTACTAATCCTAGGGGTTGCCGGAGTGACAGAAACCTGAACCCTAGTTAGGAAACCTTTGCACAAGGGATGTTAGGATCTTAGAGATTAAAGCTGTGGTTAGGTTTCTATCTTAATTACTTTCTTGTACTTGCGGATGCTTGCAAGGGGTATAATCACAAGTATGTATTAGTCCTAGGAAGGTCGGTACATTAGCACAGGTTCACCCATGCAACACTTATCAAACTAAAGAAGATTAATCAACTATATGAAGCGAAAGCACTTGACGATATTCCCATGTGTCCTCAAGAACGTTTGGTAATCTTAAGTAATACAACCAGCTTGTCCTTTGCTAAAGAAAGGATTGGGCCACTTGCTTCATCTATTATTATTGTCTTTTATTTACTCGCACTTTATTTATCTGCATTATCAAAATCCCCTAAAAATCTGTTTGCTAAGTATTTACAGAGAATTCTTGCTCCAAGCCACTCGTCAACACCTTCTTCTCCTCATTGGGTTCGACAATCTTACTTGTCAAAAATACCGCGATACACCCCCTATACTTGTGGGTCATCAAGACTTTTTCTGGCGCTGTTGCCGGGGAGTCAAGGACATCTTCCCAAGGGGAGTCCCTCATAACCAATCTCTTTACTTTGTTCTTCTTAGTTTATTTCTCCTTTGTTTGCTTGTTTCTTCATCAAAAACACAAAAAATGACTACTCTTGAAAACACTAAGTTTTGTGACTTCACTAGCACCAACAACAATGATTTCATGTGTACACCTATTGCTCCACCTGTTCATGAAGCTACTTTCTTTGAAATTAAACCTGCTTTACTCAATCTTATTATGAGAGAACAATTTTCTGGTATTGGTACTAAAGATGCTGCTTCTCATCTTAATTACTTTGTTGAACTTTCTGAGATGCAAAAACATAGGGATATAGATGGAGATGTTATTAAGCTTAAATTGTTTCCTTTCTCTTTGAGAGGAAAAGCTAAAGAATGGTTGCAATCCCTAACTAGAAATAATATTGATTCTTGGACTAAATGCAAAGATGCTTTCATTGGAAAATACTATCCCCCTGCTAAGATTATATCTATGAGAAGTGAAATAATGAAATTTAAACAATCTGATAATGAACATGTTGCTCAAGCTTGGGAAAGAATGAAATCTTTGGTAAAGAATTGTCCCACTCATGGACTGACTGCTTGGATGATTATCCAAACCTTTTATGCAGGAGTAAATTATTCTTCAAGGAATCTGCTGGATTCTGCTACTACAGGTACCTTTATGACCATTACTTTGGGTGCTGCAATAGAGCTTCTGGATAATATGATGGTTAACTATTGTGAATGGCACATTGAGAGAGCTCCACAAGGTAAGAAGGTAAATTTTGTTGAAGAAACCTCCTCCTTGAGTGATAAAATTAATGTTATTATGTCTATGCTTGTTAATGGGAAAGCTCATATTGATCCAAATCATGTTCCCGTAGCCTCTTTGGTTGCTCAGGAAGAGCAAAATGATGTGAACTTTATAAGAAATATTAATTTTGGCAACAATGCTTACAGGAATAATTTTGGTAATAATAATTATAGGCCATATCCTCCCAATAATGGCAATGCTTATGGAAATTCCTACAACAATAATAGGAGTGCACCCTCTGAAATTGAAGTTATGCTAAGCATTTTATTAGTAAACAAACTGCTTTAAAGAAAACTATTGAGGAAAAACTCTCTAATGCTGAAAGAAATATAGCATCATTGTCTGAATCTCAATCTTCTTTGAATAAAATGGGCGCTAAACCTAAAATTATTGAAAATCACTTTGCTTCTAGTAATGCCATACAAGTTAGAATCGATGGAAATGTTAGACTATTAGCTGAATTGCATGCTAAGTGGGAAAGAGAAGACGAAATTGCTAGAAATATTAGCTTGCTAGAAGTCCTAATGCTAGTGCTACGAATATGGCCTTTACAAAACACATTACTGATGCTCTCATAAAAATTAAAGAAGAAAAGGTGAAACATAAAGCTTCTATTCCTATGAAATTGCAAGATGGTTGGGAACCCATCATTAATATGAAAGTGAATGATTTTGATCTCAAAGCCTTATGTGATCTTGCTACTAGTGTTTCTATTATGCCTAGAAAGATTTATGAAATGCTTGATTTGCCACCTTTGGAAGATTGTTATTTAAATGTCCCACTTGACGATAAAGCTAAAAAAAACTCATGGGAAGTATTAATGATGTTCTTATTATGGTTAACAATGCCAGTGTCCCCATTGATTTCTATGTTTTGGATGTTGAATGCAATGCTTCTTATCCTATTATTTTGGGAAGACCTTTTCTTAGAACTGTTGGTGCCATTATCGATTTGAAAGAAGGCTCCATTAAATATCAACTCCCACTCAATAAAGGTATAGAACACTTCCCTAAGAAGAGAGAGAAGATTATTTTTGCCTCTCCTATTAAAACAAAATTTGCTCTTAATGCTTCTTCATTTGAGAATACTTAATTCTTTTCTTGCTTCTTATGCCTAACTTAAATGCATTAAAGAAAAGTACTTATTGGGAGATAACCCAAAAGTTTTAGTTGAGTCCTGGAAGTAATTGCTTCAGTAATAACCTCTCTATCATTTTTGTGTGGTTTTTGTGCCAAGAGTAACCTATAATGAGAGAGAAGTAATGCTTCGGAAAGTTGCTGTCCTAAAACAGATTTTTGTGCTTCGCTGTAAAAATTTGTGAAAAATCTATGTACGTCAGTTTGCGCTGTAATGATTTGTGCTTCTGCCGCAGGTTGTTATCCTACTTTCGTTAGTTCAACACTTTTCGATTTAGGCAACAGAAGGTCTTCGAAAAAATCGGTTTCTACCTGCTGGTATGTTTTGACAGATTTCTGCCACTATTTGCATTTGCGTCTTATTGATTCCTTTTTGGGTTCTTTTTGGGAAATTGCGCTTTTTGAGGGAATTTATATAGTAGCTTGTGTTTTATTGGAAGTTTTACTTGTGTCGAGACTGAAATACTTATTATCTTGAGTACACTAACGTTGCTAATGAAGATTGTGTGAAGTTTTGTATGAAGGAAAATTTCAAGTGTAGGGAAAGAATGATGTAATGAGATGAAGAATGGAATAAAGCTCAAGCTTGGGGATGCCACCCGTGTCACCCCAAGAAATATCCAAGAAGTACAAGCGTCAAATCTTGGGGATGCCCAAGGCATCCCCTTCTTCATCAATAAAAATCTCAGGTTTCTTCCAAACACTTCACTTTTATTGTTTCATGCATAGTTGTGTTGTTCTTGGAGCATCTTCGTTTTTGTTTTTGGTTTTCATTTGCTTCATTTGCTTAGTTTGCTTGAATAAATTGGTTGAACCCCCTCATTCATGCATTAGTTTTCAAATAAGTTGGTTTGGATTGGAAAAGAGTAGGAAAAGTATAATGCTTAAGTGGTAAAAGGAAGCTTGTTTTTTACTATGGCCTATGCTTTGCCATGTCATGCTTGATATTGTTTTGGCTATATGCTTAGTGATTTTTGCTGTAGCATGACATGTTATAAACAATTGAGATTGCTTAATGTGCCTTGAAAGAATCATGCGTTGTTTTAGCATATTAAAGCATAGTATTGTGGTATTCTCCTTTGATGCTTTATTTGGGTTGACTTGGCGCATGCTCACACCATGTTAAGACTATCCCAAGTCACCATAGCCTCTATGATCCTTTAGTTTTTGACTTGTAATATCACTTTATGCTTTAATTAATGATATTTTGTCACTTTACATGATTATGGCCATTATTGCTCTCTTAGTTGGTCGCTCCCAGTCTTTTGCTAGCCTCCATAACACAGTATGAGTTCCACTCATGCATCCAACTCCAAATAAAACCAAGTTATTCCAAATATTCCACCATACCTACCTATTAACATTTGCTATTCCAAGTATATTCATGTTTTTATCTACCTTCTGAATTAAACTTGTTATCTGAAAATTAGTGAACAAACCTCTCACGAACTTGATGGCACACTTTACTTTTCTTGCCCCTAATAAACTTGAACTATTGTGTCATCTAAGTTGTATATGCTTGCACTTATACATTTGGAATTAGAAGAACCATGCTGTCATGGCGAACGCTTTCAACATTGCACTTGTACATTGTACCCAATTGATATCATGCTCTTTTGTTTATGGATGTCATCGGTGTGAAATGAAAGGGGAGCTTGTAAGTCCATGGAGTTATGTATGTGTGTTAGAGAAACGCCTGGGCCGCTGGTCTAATCCATGCCTAATCATGGTGGAAACCTGCAGCGTAACCATAATGAGCAATCTATGAAGCATTCCTCTTATAAAAAAGAGATAGAGATTGAGAAAAAGAAAAAAAAGAAATGAGAAAAGAGGAAAGAGAGAAAAAAGCACCATTTTCCCATGGTAAATAAGAAGATTGCTGAGATGCTCATTGTCTGCTTGCCTTGTCATTTTGATATGGGGATTCTTCCGTATCATCGGGCAAGGGGTACCCCGTTGGTGGTTCTTTATGATACACATGTTCTTACTATGACAAGAACTTACCGGTAACTAAACTTCAGTAGCATGAGGAGCAGCCCTCGTATTCAAGGGACATGAGATTGCCAACTTATACTTTGTCAAGCATATACTCCATAGTTTGTTCAGTTTAACCTTAATCACTTCAAGATGCTTATGATAGGGGCAATGAGAGCTGAAAGCTAATAAGTACCATATTTTTTGGAAGCTCTTTATGAGACTTGAATCCCTGCTTCCTTCTATGAAGGCATTTCTTTTACTTTTATGTTGAGTCTCCATCTTCTATCTTTATGCACCTGTTGAGAGAGCATAGTGGCCATTCTTAGTTTAATGTGCATTGTCCCAAGACTTATTGATTTATTCATAATGTTGATATTGCTTTTTCTTGAACTATTTGAAGGGAATATGCCTGAGAGGCAATAATAAAGTGGTTATTATCTTATTCCATGTTTATGATAAATGTTTATTTTGCATGCTATAATTTTATTAATTTGTAAACGTTAATAAACAAAAGGAAATTTCCTAGTTATGCCTCTCTTATAAACTAGCTCGTTGATTAACAAGATGATCAAGGATTCCTGATCATGGACATTGGATGTCGTTAATAACAAGGTCACAACATTGGTGGAATGATGTGATGGACATTCATCCGAAGTATAACATTACGATCAAAGTCATTATGTTTATATTACTATAACATCATAAAAAGTAATCTTAGTCCTTAGACCATGAGATCATTTTACATGCTAACACCGGAAGAGTATCTTGATAACATCAAACGTCACACAGTAACAGAGTGACTATAAAGGTGGGTTCAGTGCTACGAAGGTGTTATGTTGAGGCTCATGGATCAAGAGTGGGATTTGTCCATCCCGATGACGGATAGATATACTCTGGTCCCTCTCGGTGATATCACACTGAAATAGCTTGCAAGCAAGTGATGTGATCACTAGAATGTTATATCACGGGAACGAGAAAAGAGTGCATGTCGGTAACAAGATCAAATTAGGTATTTGGATGCCAATGATCGAATATCGGACATGTAATATATCGCGATACAAAGGGATTTAGTAACGACGTTAAAGGTTCACACGGTCACAATAGTCATTGTTGAATATGTGGGAGTCAGTATGGATCTCCAAGTCCTGCTGCTGATTATTGATCAGAGAAGGGTCTCGATCATGTCTGCATTATTCGCGAACCATAGGGTGACACACTTAAGGGATACCGACACCATTTAGGAGAAAATATGTTTCAGATAAAGATTAAGAAAGCGCTGGAATCATGTGTCGATGGAAACCGGAATTGTTTCGGGTGAAATTGCAGAAACTGGTTCTGCATGTGATATTGAAATGTTGCAGGGGGTTTTATGTGAATGTTTGTTAATTAAAGTAATTAAAAAAATTCTGACTAAAATAAATAAAATAGTTTTATTTAATGAGAGCTTGCATTAAATTTGGTGGAAATTTAATGCATGTGAGTGGAAGTGTGAGTGGAGGCTTATTTATGTGAGTGGAGCATCCACCACATGAATGATGGAAGAAGTTGGGGCACCACCATGGCTGCCATTCCATGGATCTTGGTTGCCCCCCTCTTCCCTATAGAAGTCCCCCCTCTCCTCCTCACAACACACATCTCCTTGTGAAGGATCTCTCTCCCCCTCTAGTTATTCCCCATGGTCTCGGATTAGCGAGATACATGTTCCCGGTGGCTTTATCTGGAAATGAGTTGCTGCTTCCGCTGCTTTGCTGGAGCGAGGAACGGAGGTTGTCGGGGTATCGGACGTGTGTGCGATCATGGATGCACCGCTGCTTTGCGGTGCTGGACTTAGTGGTGCTGGACTTGCTGGAGCTAGATCTAATGGACGTGCTAGAGCCGGACCTGCTGGACCTCATCACGATCTTGAGATCGGCAAGTGTACGACTACATCATCCACGAGTTCCAACTCGTTAACAAAGCTTTGTTGTCTTCGAGGGTAAGTTCTCTATGGATGTATATCCACCTGTTGCTTGTATCTAGTAGATAGATCTTGGCGTATAGTTCCCAATGTAGGAATTTTTTTGTTTTCTATGCTGCGAACCCAACAGTGGTATCAGAGCCTGATCTATGTGTACGTGCTTTGGACGGGTAGTACACATATGTTTATATGTGGGCGATGATGATCATGTTATTGCTTCTTTCATGTATTTTGGATATTGGTGGTATAGTGGGATGAAGCGGCCCGGACCAACCTTACATGTCATCGTACATGAGACCGATTCCATGACTGACATGCAACTAGTTTTGCATAAGTGGCTAGCGGGTGTCTATCTCTCCTACTATAGTCAATATCTGATTTACAACGAGTTGCTAATAACTTGGTTATCCTCGTTGTGGTTCATGTTCGTAGGTAAGACCGGTTCTATCTTCGAAAGCCCTAAGCCACGTAAAACTTACAGTGGATAAATTATAGGCGTCTAGTTTAGATTGTTGCCGGGCTAGTGTAATGATATGGTAATGTTGTAAGTAGATGTATGGTAGATACTCTTACAACACACTTAACATGTAAGTTCCATAGACCTTGGCCTTACACACAAAGGAATGATAGAGATCATACCATGATGCAAATGATAGAGATCAAATGCATGGACCATATCATCTCACTTTAAACATTAGATGTTTACATCTTATACTGCTAGTTTGGCGCTTTCAGTAGCATTGTAAGATGATCCCTCATTTAGATATCAAGATAAAATGTGTTCATCCTTGAGTATGCACCGTTATATTGATCGTGTTTCGAGACATCACGTGATGATCGGGTGTACTCGACTCCGCGCTTTCATACAACAGGTGTAAGACAGTTTTACACGCGCGGATACTAAGGTTCTTACTTGACGAGCCTAGCATGTACAGACATGGCCTCGGAACACGGACCGAAAGGTTAAGCATGAGTCATATAGTTGATATGATGCCCATATAGATGCTCGCCTTTGAAACTACATCGACTCACGTGATGATCGGACTTGGTGTAGTGAATTTGTTTCATGTAATCACCAAAAAGGCACGAGGGAAGTTGTTTTTGAGTGGGAGTTCATTTCTAATTTGGATTAGTCGAACTCAATTTTGTCATAAACTAAATCGAAGTGAATTTGCATAATTTGTTGTAGTCATTGGCATCTATTCACTACCTTATGCTTAGTTTTAATTGAGATAACAGAACTATAGAATTCTGGATATTTACTTTACGAACTGGAATCGTATTGTTTTGAATGTCAATTTAAAGTTTAGAAGTCCTATTGCAAACTTTCAGCAAACTCTATTTACTCCATGAAGTTTAATAAGTAGTATTAAATTAAGAGTAAGAATTCCAATGTTAGTATCTAAAGTATCATGTTTGCCTCCATGATTATTGATATTCAAAAGTTGTTTTAATATCAAGATTATCTAGGAGCTGAAAATTGTTTCAGAAACCATCATGTGTGAAAGATATTGTGATATTTGAAACAATGTTTTTGGTTGCATTATGATAGAGTATAATTTAGCAAAATACATGTTCTCATATTGTATGAGAATTTGTGAAGGATGGAGATGCTAGGCATCTGGATCTCCCAAAAAGGTTTTGGGAACTAACATTATACTCGCGATTCTTCCTTATAGGCTATAGTAGCTTGATCATGAAAGTTGTCATGATAAGGATGAATAGAAGATGTAAGTAAAATGTTTACTACACTAATAGATTACTAAAGAATGGATTTTTGAAAGAACACCAAACATTTGATGATGGTGATCCACTTCAAAGTGCAAGTCCAAAGGTATTAGTATTTGACTATATACACTTTGTACTATGTGTCATGTGAATGACACCACTATTGATGTTGGTAGATTCTTTTAAAAGAAAAGGAATTGTTGAAAGAGAATCTATAAAATATTTGGCAGAAAAGAAAAGGTTGGAGATGTCCAACTTAGGTATATAGAAGATATACATGTTATGGATGTATTCCTTGCTTGTTAAACAATGTGGTTCTAAGGTATTGGATACCGAATTGGTTGGTGTGAAGTGTCATGCAGAACAACACAATTCATGAACTGCAACGGCCTAAGTAACTGGCAAGAGAATAAGTGATGATGTTCATCAAAACCAAATAAAGTGTTATTGTGTTTTCCTTGTCATCAAACCTAGCCTTCAAGATTTGTTTTAATAATTGTTATTTTGTTCCGGTATTACGAGAACAATGGTTGTTCAAATAAATTACCGTATTCCATAAAGGATGGATGAACTTTTACAAGTCTAGTTAGAGAAATCACATCCGTAAACATTATTGCTAAAATGTCGTCAGACAAATGATTGGAAGATCACTTATGAAGTGACATCGTTGTTTGAATTATATTGGAAAGTAAACATGAAGAAACTCCATGTTGATGGATTTTTGGAGTCTTTTGATTTGGATCAATTGACACTTGTGAAACTTTCCTTGAGATAATTGAAACTCCGTCCATAGGCCAAAGAGGAACGGATGACTAACTTATTGGATATTATGCATGTTGATGTATATAGTCCATTATGTGTAGCCATATGCGATTGATCTTTTTGCTTCATATGCTTTATCTAGAAATTTGAGTGAATATATCTATATATTTACTTAATAAGGAAGAAGTATGAAACATTTGAAAATTGTTCAAAGACTTTCAAGATGAAGTGAAAAATCATTGTAACAAGAAAATAAAAGAGTTTATGATCTGATCATAAAGGAAGATATTTGAGTTACAGGTTTAGCAAAACACCTAAAATTTCAGGAATTGTTCCATGAATTTGTAGTTCCTGATAAACCACAGGAGTATGGTATGTTCGAGAGATCAAATCAAACCTTGTTTAACATGGTAAGATCAAAGGTGTCATTTATAAAACTGCCATTATGTTTTAAGGATTAAAGCTTTAGAGACTACCGCTTTTACACTGAAAAGAGCACCATCGTGATCCGTTGAAATGACACCATATGAGTTATGGTTTGGGGTAAAACCCGAATTGTGTTTTTCTTAAATTTTGGTATGCTATGCATAAGTAAAATGTTTACAACCAAAGTCGGATAAGAACGTCTTTGTAGGTTATCCCAAAGAATTTGTTGGGAATTCCTCCATAACACCGATGACAAAAGAGTTTGTCGCTTGGAACATCAAATTTCTTGAGAAGGAATTTTTCATGAAAATTTAAGTGGGAGGACAATAGAACTTTGATAAGGTTGTTGAACCTTAGCTATATGTGCTAAGTAGCGCAGCATCGGAAAGTGTCCCGGTGGTGGCCACAATGCTCATGGCTCCCGTGATTACAAAGGGTGTGATCTTGGAGATTAGAGTTCTTATTGAACCATGTGGGTCGGTAAGAATCAAATAGTAAGATTTGAAACAGAAGTTGTTATTGTTTTGACAATGATGAACCAACTGCATGCAAAGAAGCGATGATGGGCCCTGACTCCATAAAATGACTAGAAGTCATAGAATCCGTAATGGTATCCATACACGAGAAATCAAGTTTTTGAACTTGGAAGACCCTCCGGAAAGGCGTGAAGCTTATCGGTCGTGTTTGTATCTATAAAGAAATAGACATAGATGTTTAGCATCTATGAAATAGTCGACATGTCGGAAAGAATTTTACGACAATGTTCAAGGAGTTGACTATGAAAAGATTTGATCTTTCATAGCAATATTTAGTCTTGACGGATTAATGTAGCAACCACTACATATAATTTGGTATATGGTAGTCGAATAAACAAAACAAGGTTCTTCTAATAGAATGGTTACCTAGGACGTGTACATGACACAGTCCGAAGGGTTTTGTTAATTCAAAGGGTGCTAAAAGGGCATGCAAACTTCAATAGTTGAAGTGAGCATAGCGGAGTTGGAATCTTCACCATGATGAAAATGTTAAAGGAGTTTAATTTCATCACAGATGATGAAGATGCTTGCATTTGCAAGAAATTAAGTGGGAGGGCTGAGACAAATTTCCAATACATTATGCAGAGTGCATATTGTTCATTGGAAATGATGTATCTTTTATTGACACAAGTTAAGAATTTCATTAAAATAGGATTTCGATGAAAGACTTGGGCAAAACCAGAATATTTGGCATCAATGTCTATATGGATAGATTGAGGCGCTAATATGGTTATGCCAGACGTACATGTATGAGATATTGAAAGGGTTCAATATGGAAACAACAAGAAAGGTTCTTGCTGCATGGAAAGGATTGTATCAAGATTCAAGTGCTTCAACACTTGGTGAGTAAAATCACATGAATATTTTGACCGATTATACCATGATATGTATATATCCAGATATGTCCTATGCTCTAAATGTTATGAGCACATACCAGAATGATTCATAAGATGATCATTGGACGATAGTAAAGATATTCTTATGAGCTTTGGAAGAACTAAGAATATATCATGTATAAGTGACAAATAGTTAAAGGTAGTTCATTGTAAAGTGTTACATTGATACTAGTTTTGTCACAATATACAAATTAAATTTATCTCAATTTAGACTATGGGTGGCACAATGTAATGGAAAGGATGTTCCATGATGGATTTGGATGAGTTCCAAAGTTGAGGCATTGTGACAGATACTACAACAAAAGGCTAAGTATATGACTGCTATAGTAGCAGCAAAGGAGGGCATTTGTGTTAAGTAGTTTGTTATCAAACTATGTGTGGTTCGAAGTGGGCTAATAATATGAAGATATATTGTATGAAAATAATATCAACATATTTTAACTCGAACGAACTAAAGGTTTCACCAAAAGACCGAATTTATACAATGCCATCTCATTTGAGAATGAGTGATGCATAGAGACGCAAAGACATGCAAATACACACAGACCTCAAACTGTCAGATCTGGAGATTATGTTAACCACTAGCATTCGTGTATATGCAACACAAGAAAGCCATAGGTGTTCAATACGCAAAGTTTTTCAAACTAGATTATTGACTCTAGTGCAAGTGGGAGACTGGAGGGAATATGCCCGAGAGCCAATAATAAAGTGGTTATTATCTTATTCCATGTTTCTGATAAATGTTTATTTTGCATGCTATAATTGTATTAATTTGGAAATGTTAATACATGTGTGTTTAATAAACAAAAGGAAAGTTCCTAGTTATGCCTCTCTTATAAACTAGCTCGTTGATTAACAAGATGATCAAGGTTTCTTGATCATGGACATTGGATGTCGTTAATAACGAGGTCACAACATTGGTGGAATGATGTGATGAACATTCATCTGAAGTATAGCATTATTATTAGAGTCATTATGTTTATATTGCTATAACATCATACGAAGTAATCTTAGTCCTTAGACCATGAGATCATGTTAATTGCTAACACCGGAAGACTATCTTGATAACATCAAACGTCACACCGTAACAGGGTGACTATAAAGGTGGGTTCAGTGCTACGAAGGTGTTATGTTGAGGCTCATGGATCAAGAGTGGGATTTGTCCATCTCAATGACGGATAGATATACTGTGGGCCCTCTCGGTGATATCACATTGAAATAACTTTCAAGCAAGTGATGTGATCACTAGAATGTTATATCACGGGAACAAGAAAAGAGTGCATGTCGGTAACGAGATCAAACTAGGTATTTGGATGCCGATGATCGAATATCGGACATGTAATATATCGCGAGACAAAGGGATTTAGTTATGACGTTAAAGGTTCACACGATCATAAGAGTCATCGTTGAATATGTGGGAGTCAGTATGGATCTCTAGGTCCTGCTGCTGATTATTGATCGGAGAGGGGTATCGATCATGTCTGCATTATTCGTGAACCGTAGGGTGACACACTTAAGGGATACCGACATCATTTAGGCATGTTGCAGGGGGTTTTATGTGAATGTTTGTTCATTAAAGTAATTAACAAAATTCTGAATAAAATAAATAAAATAGTTTTATTTAATGAGAGCTTGCATTAAATTTGGTGGAAATTTAATGCATGTAAGTAGAAGTGTGAGTGGAGGCTTATTTATGTGAGTGGAGCATCCACCACATGAATGATGGAAGAGGTGGGGGAACCACCATGGCTGCCACGCCATGGCCCTTGCTTGCCCCCCTCTTCCCTATAAAAGGCCCCCCTCTCCTCCTCACAAACACACCTCCTCGTGAAGGATCTCTTCCCCTCTAGTTATTCCCCTTGGTCTCGAATTAGCGAGATACATGTTCCTAGTGGCTTTATCTAGAAAGGAGTTGCTGCTTCCGCTGCTTTGCTGGAGCGAGGGACGGAGGTTGTCGGGGTACCGGACGTGTGTGCGATCACAGATGCAACGCTGCTTTGTGGTGCTGGACTTGCTGGAGCTGGATCTGATGGACGTGCTAGAGCCGGACTTGCTGGACTTCATCACGATCTTGAGATCGGCAAGTGTACGACTATGATGACCCACAAGTATAGGGGTGTATCGCAGTATTTTCGATAAGTAAGAGTGTCAAACCCAACGAGGAGCAGAAGGTGCTTGCTAGTTGTATGGATCAGGAATTCTCTGCAAATACCTAGCAAATGGATTTTTAGGGGTTTTGGATAAAGCAAGTAAACAAAGTACGAGTAAATAAAAGACAGTAGGAATAAATGCAACAAGTGGCCCAATCCTTTATGCAGCAAAGGACAAGCCGGTTGTATTACTTAAGATGACCAAACGTTCTCGAGGACACATGGGAAGACTGTCAAGTGCTTTCGCTTCATATAGTTGATTAATCTTCTTTTGCTTGCTAAGTGTTGTGTGGGTGAGCCTGTGCTAATGTACCAACCCATCCAGGACTAATACATACTTGTGATTATACCCCTTGCAAACATCCGTAAGTACAAGAAAGTAATTAAGGTAGAAACTTAACCACAGCTTTAAACTCTAAGACCCTTACGCCCCTTGTGCAATGGTTTCCTAACGGGGGTTCAGGTTTCTGTCACTCCGGCAACCCCTACGATTAGTAGCCAAATACACAATGCATTCCCCTAGGCCCATATAGGTGAAGTGTCATGTAGTCGACGTTCACATGACACCACTAGAAGAAGTACACCACAACTTAAATAACAATCTATTGAATCTTTCTCAACACAACTCCACTACTACAACAAGACTTCTCCCATGTCCTCAAGAACAAAACAAACTACTCACAAGACATCATATGGATCATGATCAGAGATGGAATAATGATGTATAACAATCTAAACATAAACAATAATTCAATGGTTCACTCAATAGCATCAACTACGAAGAGTAATCAACACCGGGAAAGTTTCCCCTATGACCTAATGCAAGATTCAAATCAATTGTTACAGAAATATGGAGATGGTGATGATGGTGCTGATGGTGATGATGGTGGTGATGATGATGATGATCCCGATGAAGTCTAGCTTGATGGTGGTGTTGATGGCGACGATCTCCCCTCTTCGGGAAGGAATTCCCCCGGTAGAAATCTGTCTGCCGGAGAGATCTTTCTCTCTTGGTGTTTTTCGCCAGGAAGAGGCGGCAGAATCTTTCTGTGGTCGCTCCCTGAGTCTTAGGGTTTCGGGAGGATGATATACGCCAGAGGGGAGAGGCTGGAGTGGGCCAGGGTGGCCACACCACCTGCTGGTGCGGCCTAGGGCTGCCTGTGCTAGGGGGTGGTGTGGGCCCCTTGTGGCCCATCTCCACTCCGTCTTCTGGCATCCTTAGTCTTATGGGAAAATAGGATTTTCCGTATATTTTCCCGGATTTTCTGATCTTCACGAATTTTGCCTCCAAACAGCACATTTTCCATCAGAATCCTTACTGCAGCGGTCCATGCTCCAAAAGTCATCAACCATGCAAAAACAGATGAAATAACATAAGTATCACCTCTCAATATGAAATATACCAATGGATAATAGTGAATTAAGACATAGAATAGTGATGAAAAATGGACGTATCAACTCCCCCCAAGCTTAGACTTCGCTTGTCCCCAAGCAAAACTGAGCTCAATAAACATGGCCTCAGGTTTATGGAGTGAAGAGTCGATAAAAGAATACGGACAAGAAGCATCACATTCATCAAATACATAGATCATAATAGAAGACAACTCACTATTATATAACTTAACTTGCAATGAGTAAAGGAAACACAATAAAAGATACATAAAGTGAATCATAATTGGTAATGGCAAACTTAGCTCTTGGTCGAAGAATAGTTGATAATTTGCTGGAGTTCACAAATAGCTGGTTTTCAATGATAGCTTTCAAAGTAGTAAACATCAAGATAAGAGCAATGTGCAAAACAAGGAACATAAAAAACATGAATGAATGAAACACATCAACTCAAAATACTTGCTGAGATAGAAGGGAGTAGGTTTACTGACTCAACTACAAGGTAAAAGAAAGGCCCTTCCCAGAGGAAAGTAGGGATTGCAAGTCTCATAAAGAGATCCCAAAAATTATGATACTTACTAGCTTTCAGCTCTCATTTCCCCTATCATAGGCATCTTTTGGTGGTTAAGGTTAAAGTGACACAACTAAGAGGATATGCTTGACAAGTTATAAATTGAAATCTCATGCCCCTTACTTATGAGTACCGAACCTCATGCTACTCAACTTCAGTCACGAGCAAGCTCTTGCCATTGTAAATACATGTGTATCATTAAGAACCGCCAACGGGGTACCCCTTGCACATGACACAAGAGCTATCCCATAATCAAAATGACAAGGCAAGCAGACAGTGAGCATCTTAGTGATCTTTTTATTTGCTATTTGCATAGGTTTTTATTGAGGATGCTTCATAGAATGCTCACTATAGTTATGCTGCAAGTTTCCACCATATTTGGCATGGCTTAGGCTAGCGGCCCAGGCGTTTGTCTAACACACATATAAACTCCATGATCTTACAAGTTCCACTTTTATTTCACACCACCGGGATCCATAAGCAAAAGAACATGATATCAACTAGGTACAAAGTACCAAATGAAGTGTTGAAAGCGGTCCCCATGATGCATGGTTCTGCTAACTTCAACTCATAAAGCGCAAGCATATACGCAACAAAGAAGGACCCAATGCTTCAAGTTTATTGAATGCAAGAAAGTAAAGTGTGCCGTCAAGTTTGTGAGAGCTTTAATCACTAATTTTCACATAACAAGTTTAATTTGGGAGATAGATAAAACAAGAATTTACTTGGAATAGCAATAATGCTACTAGGTAGGTATGGTGGACACAAATGGCAAAGGTTTTGGTTTAAAGGAGGTGGATGCACGAGAAGAATTACCTCTCAGTACAGGTTTTTGGCTAGCAAGGCCGGGTAGCAAGTATAAGAGTTGAAGGAAACAAACAAACATACAAGCGATAAAGACAAACATGCAATCTTCCTTGGAAGCACAAAAGATATTAACTAGAGAATACTAAACTTATGACCAAATCAAGAAAGAAAGATGATGAAATTATTTTTCTTTAAAGGTACTTTTATCTTTTTCATTCAACTCTCAAAAATAGTGTTGCTACTGACCGAGCCAGGTTTGCCAAAACCAACTAAATTAACTCAATGATCCCAAAGTGATACCGATACTAATAACAAGATCAATCATATAACCACGAATTGAAAACTAATATAATCTATGCAAAAGAGTAAATGATAGAACTTCTCATTAATATTCCATAATGGCAACTCACACTAAGGGATACATATCTAACGAGCGAGGGGACACTTCCATAATGCAAACCATCCTACATAATAACTCCTCTATTCATTATATGACTCTACTAACAAGGTAAAAAGATAGAAGATAGTGATATGATATCGCGGCACTCCCCAAGCTTGGAACAAACCAAGGGGATGCCAAACCTGATGACGAATTACTCCTTTGGTGGTGGTGGTATCCTCTCGATGAGCTCTTTGATTAGTTTCCCCAAGTCCTCAATCTCGAAGGTGAGATTACGAATTAGCTGTGAGTTTTGCTCAATGCGGATCATGATCATGTCGGGTTGAGAATTCCAGCTCTTGCTATTCTTTCCCCACTCTTCCTCCTTGAAGTCTTCTTTTCCTGCATGGCTAGAACGAGGAAAATCCCAATTGGAGGGTAATTTCCCCTTGGGCATATTCTGGTATTGATGCTCATGGATAAGGTTATCGAAAGGATTCCTGGTGCGTGGAGGAAGTGACCGTGGAGCCAAACTGTGACGAGGAGCTTTCCCCCCATTCTGCATCTGTGCAGTCCTTCTGATCCTGGCAGGGTTCGCCACCACTCCAATGCTTGCAATGGTAGTGCCGGTGTTCTTTGCCTCCTCTTCACCTTCACTCTTGATCTCCTTCTCCTTCCCGGGGTCTTGGAGGTCTTCCTCCATAGGCTCCTTCGCTTTATCCTTGGCAGACACCATTGTGCTTCTAAGCTTTCAAAGATAGTTCCTAGCAGAAACAGATCGAAACAAAAACACGACAAAAACACGATATGCGAACCTCGAGAGATCCGGGGGGTTATATATTACGAAGTTTCACAACAAAAGGAAGGTACTGGGAGAAAACGGGTCAGAGGCGGAGTCCGGGGTGGACTCACCACCTGGTGGCACGACCAGGGGTGGGCACGCGCCACAGGGTGGTGTGAGCCACCATGGCTCCGTTTCCGTCCCTTTTTCGCTTTGTAGCTTCCCTTATTGACTGAAAACTGCAAAAATATAGTTGGATAGTATATTTTCGCGGAACTTCTCTTACCAGAACTGTTACCTATTTGAAAGCGGACTCTGCAGGTCTCTGAATTTGGTATCTAGTAGATTCTTCTGGAGTCACCACTTGAATAACATCAAAATATTCATCTTCATACACTTAATACTTGAGTCATAAAACCCTTCTCTTCCTTATTACACCATTATCTCCACTTCCTGGAAATTTCTTTCACACAAAACTTCACACATTTCTCATTAGCAACATTATTATATATGAAGTGATAAAACCTTTTGAGTCCAAATTCAACTGAAAACCATCAAAACATAAGCTTCTGCAGCAACTCCTTCTGAAAACCCAAAAATAATTCAAAAAGGAAATCGAATAAAGAAGCAAATGCAAAAGTGGCAAAATCTGTCAAAATAGACCAGCAGGTAAATATCAATTTCTTCGAAAATCTTATGTTGCTCAAATCAAAAAGTGCAAAACTAACGAAAGTTAAATAACAACCTGGGGCAGAAGCACAAAAAATTACAGCTCAATCCGACATACAGATATCTCTCACGAATTTTTGTGGTGAAGCAAAAAAATCTGTTTCGGGATAGCAACTTCCCCAAATATTAATTCTCTCTCATTAGAGGTGGATCTTGACAAAAAACCAAACAAAACGGATAAGGAGCAGTTATTACCGAAGTAATAACTTCCAAGACTCAAAGAAACAAAAACAAACTAAAAGAAAAAACAAATTGGGTTGTCTCCCATAAAGCTCTTTCTTTATAGCCATTAAGATGGGCATGATAATTTTGAAGATGCTCACATAGGAATATGAATTGAAGTGAAAGAGAGCATTAAGAAGCAAAAATACATACACATTTAAGTCTAACCCACTTCCTATGCAAAGGAATTTTGTAAACAAACAAGTTGTTGAAACCAGAGGCAACTTGCATAAGAAGGCAAAAGAAGTGCAACATAAAAACTTTCAGCATAAAACGAGGAAACTTGATATTATTGAGATGCATAAAAACACTTTTCCCTCTCTCATAGTAACTTTCAGTATCATGCATAAACTTAACAATATAACTATCACAAGGGCTATCATAGCAATGATCGCTTATTCTAACAGAAAGCACAGGAATACTAGCTCTCATAACACTACTTTGTGAAACAATATTAGAGGTATCCTTACAAAGGATAGTGTGTCCCTCTTCTACATATTTAGTAGCAAAGTCTTTTACATTTGCTATAATATGTTCATCAACCTTTTGTTTATCAGGTTCAACAGCTTCATTCATACTTTCATCAACCATACTAGCTATCATAGAATGTTCCTTTATCTTACATGGGAAAGGGATTTTCTCAATGTAAGGTTTAGGTAAGACATGATTACTAGTATAAACTTCAGTATTTCTTGCAGGAACACTCTTAGCAACATCTTTATAAGGTTCATGATACTTATTCCACTTCTTTTTAGGCACTTCAATATAGGAAGCAAAAGCCTTAAAATAAGAAGCAATAGCTTGAGAGTCTAGACCATAAGCATTTTTAATATTTTGAAAGTCATCAGTTCCCATAAAAGATTCAATGCATTCATAATCATAATTTATACCTAACTTTCTACCTTTGTCATTCTCCCAAGCTTTAGCATTGTGTTGAATACGGTCCAGAAGATCCCATTTAGCTTCTTCTTCCATGCGAGTGAATGATCCAGCACAAGAAGCATCCAATAAATCCTTATCATGAAGAGGGAAGCCTTGCATAAAAGTTATTGATAATAATATTGTTGGGGAGCTCATGAATGGGACATCTGAGCATTAGTAACTTCAATCTCCCCCAATCTTGGGTTGTACTCTCTCCATCAAGAGGCCAAAAGTTGTATATTTGATTCCGATCTTTATGAATCTCACTAGGAGGTAAAACTTTGAATAAAAGAGAGGAACTATTTCCTCCCATTCTAGAGCTTGACCATTCTTCAGCAGCTTATACCTTTCATCAGCTCTTCCTTTCAGTGATAATGAGAATAACTTCTTCTTAACTTGATCTGTAGTAATACCTGCACACTTGAACAACCCGCATAATTCGTGTATAAAGAGCAAATGATCACTGGGATGGACAGTTCCATCCCCAACATAGTAGTTATCCATAACACGATCAATAATTCTTGTAGGTATTTTAAAAACATCATTCTCAGCAGGTGATGGCTTATCTACTACCTTAGAAGTGGTAGTAGCATTACCAAATAAGAAACTCAGCGAATTATCCATAACGAAAATAAAGAAACTAACAGAAGTAAACAATACTCACAGTAGAAGTTTCCTTTACCAGTTCCACTCTCCAATAGCGCTTCACTCCTCGGTAACGACGCTAGAAAATAGTCTTGATGACCCACAAGTATAGGGGGTGTATCGCAGTATTTTCGATAAGTAAGAGTGTCGAACCCAACAAGGAGCAGAAGGTGCTGGCTAGTGGTATGGATCAGGAATTCTCTGCAAATACTTAGCAAACAGATTTTTAGGGTTTTTTGATAAAGCAAGTAAACAAAGTACGAGTAAATAAAAGACAGTACGAATAAATGCAGCAAGTGGCCCAATCCTTTATGCAGCAAAGGACAATCCGGTTTATTACTTAAGATGACCAAACGTTCTCGAGGACACATGGGAAGACTGTCAAGTGCTTTCGCTTCATATAGTTGATTAATCTTCTTTAGCTTGCTAAGTGTTGTGTGGGTGAACCTGTGCTAATGTACCAACCCATCCAGGACTAATACATACTTGTGATTATACCCCTTGCAAACATCCGTAAGTACAAGAAAGTAATTAAGGTAGAAACCTAACAACAACTTTAAACTCTAAGACCCTTACGTCCCTTGTGCAATGGTTTCCTAACGGGGGTTCAGGTTTCTGTCACTCCGGCAACCCCTACGATTAGTAGCCAAATACACAATGCATTCCCCTAGGCCCATATAGGTGAAGTGTCATGTAGTAAATGTTCACATGACACCACTAGAAGAAGTACACCACAACTTAAATAACAATCTATTGAATCTTTCTCAACACAACTCCACTACTACAACAAGACTTCTCCCATGTCCTCAAGAACAAAACAAACTACTCACAAGACATCATATGGATCATGATTAGAGATGGAATAATGATGTAGAACAATCTAAACATAAACAATAATTCAATGGTTCACTCAATGGCATCAACTACGAAGAGTAATCAACACCGGGAAAGTTTCCCCTATGAACTAATGCAAGATTCAACTCAATTGGTACAGCAATATGGAGATGGTGATGATGGTGCTGATGGTGATGATGGTGGTGATGGTGGTGATGATGATGATGATGATCCCGATGAAGTCCAGCTTGATGTTGGTGTTGATGGCGACGATCTCCCCTCTCTGGGAAGGAATTCCCCCGGCAGAAATCTATCTGCCGGAGAGATCTTTCTCTCTCGGTGTTTTCAGCCCCGTAGAGGCGGCAGAATCTTTCTGTGGTCGCTCCTCGAGTCTTAGGGTTTGGGAGGATGATATACGCCAGAGGGGAGAGGCTGGAGTGGGCCAAGGTGGCCACACCACCTGCTGGCGTGGCCTAGGGTTGCCCGCGCCAGGGGATGGTGTGGGCCCCCTGTGGCCCATCTCCACTCCGTCTTCTGGCATCCTTAGTCTTCTAGAAAAATAGGATTTTCCGTATATTTTCCTGGATTTTCTGATCTTCGCGAATTTTGCCTCCAAACAACACATTTTCCATCAGAATCCTGACTGCAGCGGTCCATGCTCCAAAAGTCATCAACCATGCAAAAGTAGATGAAATAACATAAGTATCACCTCTCAATATGAAATATACCAATGAATAATAGTGAATTAATACATAGAATAGTGATGCAAAAGGACGTATCAGACTACATCATCCACGAGTTCCAACTCGTTAACAAAGCTTTGTTGTCTTTGAGGGTAAGTTCTCTATGGATGTATATCCACCCGTTGCTTGTATCTAGTAGATAGATCTTGGCGTATAGTTCCCAACATAGGAAATTTTTTGTTTTCTATGTTGCGAACCCAACACTATTTGTATCTAGTCACCCTTATGAACTTTGAAGGTGTCCTATGCATTTATGTTTTGCTACTCCATGAGGGACAAGCTGAATGCCACTATGCTATGTTTTCTATATGTGAAACAAACAAACATCTTTCAATGCATTGATATTCATGATATTTGTTTGCATCCTTTCATCTTACAACATAGTTGCTATGTCGTATTGTTAGAACTATATCTTTCATGCTATGTTAAAGTACTATGATCCTAGCTTTCAATGTTTTATAAATGCCTAGATATGGACTATGATGGTGCATGTCACCTCAAAAATTATTCTTTCTTTTTATCACTTACCTACTCGAGGACGAGCAGGAGTTAAGCCTGGGGATGTTGATACGTTGCTAACGTATCTATAATTTAGGATGTTCCATGCTTGTTTTATATCTACTTTCTTATATTTTGTCCACACTTTGGAGTATTTTTATACGCTTTCTTCGACTAACCTATTAACAAGATGCCACAGTGCTAGTTGCCTGTTTTCTGCTATTTTTGGTTCCAGGAAAGCCAGAAAATGAATATTCTTGGAATTGGATGGGACAGAAGCCAAAGTCAATATTTCACCGAGGGTAACACGGAGCCAAAAGACGAGACGGAGAGGGGCCAGGGGCCGGCCACACCACCTGGTTGCGCGACCAGGCCTGGCCCACGCCTAGATGTGGTGTGGCCGCCTCGAGAACCCCCTCGGCCTCCCCTTTCGCCTATAAGAAGCCTCTGATACAAAACCCCTAAGTACCCGATCAAAATTCCACGAAAGAGTTTGTAGCTACGGTCATCTCCATCCCTAGATCGGGAGGGATCTGAAGCTCTTCTCGGCACCCTGCCGGAGGGGAGAATTCACCCTGGAGGCCTTGTTCATCACCTTGACTGCCTCCAGTGTGATGCGTGAGGAGTTCATCTCTGGACTACGCGTCCATGTAGTAGCTAGATGGTTGGCTCTTCTCCTTTGTGCTATTATGTTTAGATCTTGTGAGCTCCATTCATGATCAAGATCACCTATTTCTAATCTGCATGTTGTGTTTGTGGGGATCCGATAGATATTGAGCTGCTATTTCAGATTGATTATTGATTATATCATGTCTTTGTTATTTGTGATCTTTTGCATGCTCTCCGTTGTTAGTAGCTATCTTGGCCGAGTAGATGCTAGCAACTCCAAGAGGGAGTATTTATGCTCAATAGTGGGTTCATGCCTCTAGTAATCTGGGGAAGTGACAGAAATCTCTAAGGTACTAGATGTGTTGTTGCTACTAGGGAGAAAACAACATTCCTTTGTTCATAGAACAATCGTATTGTTTACTTTACACACTTTGATTAAAGCAATTGTCTTTTGCTTGCAACTTAATACTGGAAGGGGTTCGGATGATAACCTGAAGGTGGATTATTAGTCATAGATGCAGTTGGACTATGGTCTATGTATAATGTTGTAATGCCCAATCAAATCTCATAGGATTCAAGTGATTAGTATATGCATGTATGCTTTCTCGATGTTTGTCAATTACCCCGCTGTAATTTGTTCACCCAACATGTCATCTATCTTAAGGAGAATCACCACTAGTGAACTATGGACCTTGTTCCTTTCTTTTACTATCAATCTACAATCTACTATTTACTGTTTTGTATTTACTTTCTGCAAGCAATTACTATCTTCCACACAATACGTTTAATCCTTTGTTTTCAGCAAAACCAGTGAGATTGACAACCTCACTGAGTTGGGGGCAAAGTTCTGTGATTGTGTTGTGCAGGATTCCAAGTTGGAAACAACACCTTGGAGGTATTTCCTTGCTCCTACTGGTTCGATAACCTTGGTTTCATAACTGAGAGAAAACTTGCTGCTATACTTATCATACCTTCCTCTTGGGGTTCCCCAATGAGCTCGACATATTGAGTAAGCAGCACAACCAGAAAATATGATCTGCTAGAGACACTAACGTCCGGGACCCACACGCCTCAAAATACTTCAGCGAGTCAACATCGCGTGAGAAACCAAAACTTTTGCTTCTGCCATGCGCCGACTGAGCTTCCTCCATGTTTTTAGCGCTTCCTTCATAGTAGAGGGCCGCAAAAACGGAAAAATAAAGTTTTCCATCGGCCACGATCGGCCGAGAAATTCTTCACGGAAGATTCGCCTTCTACGACAACCGACGAGCCAAGTCATTACGGATGGACACTTTTCTAGTAGTGCCCCCTTGTACAATCTTCTTGTGTGTTCTACTATCTTTTGGGATAAGTTGGATTAAGAATAGATTTGGCACTTTGTTCTTAGCTTGTCTGTGATGCAAAGGCTAAGGGTAAATCTTTAGTAAGAACAAATGCTAGTTGCCTTACGAGATCTAGGATGATTTTAGCATAGCACTTCTATGCTAAACTGAGAGCTCCCTCTCCCTCTAAACCATTTTCTTAGATAAAGTGATATAAATAGATGTTGTATATAGTTTTGGGGTAGCAACCTGCAATGGGAGAGTAGACAAGTGATTTGGTTGTTGATGTTGTGGTTTGGAACTTGGTCATCTATTGTACTTGTATTCCTGTAATTTCGGTTGCTGATTCAATCTTCTAGATCTCCTTCCCTACTTGATGCTGTCTTCACCTCTTGGTTCTACTGATCCCACTTCTGGTTGCTTCCTTGACTTGTGAAAATCCTCCCCTCCTAGCTCTTGGATGGCTTTCTAAGTAACCAGAGGCTGGTGATGTGGTGGATTTGATCTGTGTGGTTATTTGGGTTACTTCAACAGTTCCTGGTGGTGTGATAAGAGTAGTGTTCTTGAGTGTGGTACTATGGTCTGGACTTGGTAGCTACGGCTTCTCACTTCACTTTCCCTTCTTATTTGCTTCCTGATGCTACCCTGCTATGTCGACAGCACTGCTGCTGCTGCATCTTGTGGTGTAAGCTCTTACATGTGGAACCCTTTTGGTTCAATTTCCACGTTAGGCTTGGGGATGAGATCAAGTAAAGCTATGATCTTTCCTGATGTTTTTACCTTTTCCCTTTTACTGATCTAGTGAAACTTGCCCCTTTACCTACTATGATGCACTAGTCTGAGGCAGCAAGATCTGATAAAAACAGATTCTATCAATTGGCCCCTTTTAATTACTCAATGATGTGATTACCATAGAAACTCTATGCTTAGCTAAGAGTAACACTAACTTCCCCTAACCCCTTTTCTTTATTCTTTATTTGTCCTTTTCTCTTGCAGGAACAAGAACACTTGGAAGATGGAGATCAAGATTTACATTAGGATCTTCTTTATTCTTTTGTAATTTGCTTTTCTTTCAAACACTTGCAAGAACATTGTAAATATTGTGAATTGCTATTATTGTATTAAAGATTTTCTTTTATTCGTTTATTTAACTGTTTCAATTTACTTTACTTGAAACAATGTGAAGACATTATTGTTTTAATAATGTGATAATTCAACTCCCTCTTGTGTAATCTTTTCTTTGATTTGTATATGGTAATAATCATATATTCTTATTATTTTAATAAGACATATCTTATTTATTCATAATTGTGTTTCAATTATGAAATGCCTTAATTATAAAGAAATTTCATTTTGTTTTGAATTCAATATGATATTAAAATATTACAAATTGAATTATTTTCTCCAAGTCAAACAAATCAACAAGGGTCATGTCAAAATCTATCGCACTTGCCCTAATGTTTCCATTAGCATAAGAGAGATCTCGATCCCTCCACACCTCTTATAGTTTTGCGCAAAAATGCCCCTGATTTTCCCATGCATGAATGCAATGCACACACATGTATCCCCGCTATTTTTAGCAGCTAATCTTGGGATGTTACAATGGTGTCACTGGTGACAAATTGCCTCTTTTATGTGAAAATGAAAGTTCTATGAAGATTGCCTACAACCCGATGCAACATACAAGAACAAAGCATATTGTGATTCGTAAGCACTTCATTACAGATCATGTTGCCCATGGAGATATTGATCTACTCTATGTAAACATGAAGGATCAACTTGCGGATATATTCACGAAGCTTCTTGATGAAGCAAGGTTTTTCTATTTGAGGAATGAGCTAAATATCATAGATTCAAGGATCTTGACTTGAATATTTTCCATACACACCTATATCTTAGCCTCTATTGGTTTAGATGTGGGCATGGACATAGGCGGAGTGTGGTCCTAATTGTTGGGCTAACCCTCGCCCCATAATGCTGAAAGTAAGAAAATCATTTCTCTTAATATCATTTTGTGATATGTGATCTTAATTCATGAGTATTGATCATGAATCCAAGATATATCTTTGCTCCTACATGGTGGCCTCGACCACCGCCTTCTTTCTTGTGAAGAGTTGGTTCCTTTTGGGATCATTTTGGTTTTTAGTTCCTATCTTTTGTTCTTATGGAAAACAAACTCAATATTTTGTTTTTGTGTTTTTTGTCTTTTAATTTAGGGTGTGAAGTACCATCTTAGTTTGGTTTTCTACACCCAAGCCTACCCTACCTTAAGTCATCTATTCTTCATGCACATAAGTCCTTTCATTGATACTTGAGGTTTGTTGAGGAGTGTTGGCATGAATTCTATGTAAATAGAAAAATTCATAGAAGGTCGGATTATCCACCCCTTGTGGTGACCGGATTATCAGCTTTTCGGCGGTGTGTCCCATATAGGGAAGGGCGTCGGGGAGAGGCTAAATAGAGTTGTTCTCTCCACCCCGACCTCCTCCCAATCCCCATCCGCCGCCGACAACTCACCACCTCACTGAAGCTGCTCCAGCCGCCAGAATCTTTGGCCCCCTACCGGATCTGCTCCTCCTCCTCCCCGGGCACCTTCTCCTCTAAGTAGCTCCTCTGATGCGTGAGGATAAATCCAACACTTCTGATTTTTCTGTGGAAGTTAGGTATTTGTTGTTGAAACCTGGACTAGATGTTGCCCTTTATTTGATATGCATGCTTACCACGGTAGATTAACAACCATTTTAGCTGATCTGTTTTCTAGGCCAAGATCTGAATCATATGCTAAAATTCATCGGGGCCGCATTATCTTTCCCTGGCATGGACCGATTATCTAGCCTAGAAGGTTTAGAACCTGTAGCTTTTTGATTCAATTGGAATATGACATGATTGTTTTGTGGTTGATTCTCTACTTTTTTGGAGTATCCTTTTGGACTTGTGTGTACTCATCCCGTGCTACCGCCTTACTTGTTTCACATGTGGTTCTTGTGGTGATCCTAATACCTATCAGCGGAGACCCCGACACTATTACTTTCACCGAAATGAAGAAGGTGTCATGGTGCACGAGGTAGAGTTGAGGAGGTAAGCAAGAGAGGCTGAAAGGATGGCCGGATGTGAGAAGAAGGAGAAGAGGTCTCGGGCTGCTATGAAGAAGAAAGGCAATCAACCTAGGGTCAATTATAAGTCCATGGACATTGTTAAATATGTCAATCTCAGGAAACAAGATTGGTATGCGGATGCCCCACATGATGGGGATCTTGAAGACCCAACTTTTTTGGTGTTATCATCACATGTATATCTTATAGGTATTTCTAATCCTCCTAGAAGATTTGTCCAATGCGCCCACTTGATATTACACATATGAAGAGAAAGTCGCAGTTTGCGGATGCGGTTGATGTGACTGAGAGGATGGGGCTGTGCCATCTTATCAGCATCCAGTGTAACTATGACATCAAGCTTGTCTAGAAATTCTTTTCATCCCTTGTGATCGTTGGAGATGGGGCTCTCACTCTAAAGTTGATGATAGGGACCACCCAATGTCAGTCCAATTTCTATAGTTTTGGTAAGGCACTCTCCTGCTCTTTTGGAGGCTGAAACCAGTCTATTAGGCATCATATCTTTTGTCCTAATCGCCCCAACAAGGATGCTCTCCTCTCAGCTTGTTATTGACATATGGGTGTGGTTAGGGAGGTTGTCAGTCTCCTTCCACTTTACTCTCAGCTGGTTCTTCTTTTCCATGAATGCATTGCCCCTAGTGGAGGTAACAATGATGCTATCCACAGTTCTCTTGTTAGTTCGCTTGGTATTTTTTGTAAGTGTGCTACCAGTGAAGACCCCGACACCGATTAATTTTACCATGAGTGTTGGGGAGGTAACCCCGGATAGGGTAAAGACGGGGAAAGACGAAAGGGTGTTCCCCGTCTGGTTTCTGAGTTACAGTCTGTGTCGGCCGAATCCTGTAGAGGTCGGCCGAGATAGGAAAGGGCAGGACCCTTAAAGTAATAGCAAAGCATTACCCGGCCGAGATACTGTGTAAGTCGGCCGGGTTAGCCCAAGTAATCTTGATGCAGGTGAAAGACAAGCCGAGTTATGGGAGGCAGGGCCGAATGACGCGAAGCTTGCAGGAGAAGGAGAAGCCTAAAGTCAAACCCTAGTAATAGGCTGGGGAGAATCTGAGCGAAGCCAAGCACTACAGACAAAGGCGCAGAGCAACAGAGAGACAGAAGGAGGTCACGGAGGTGACAGTCCTGAAGCCCGAGGCACGCAGGAGGGCCCCTCTGGAACCTTGCCGTCGTTAGGGGAGCGACAGGGAAAGGGGGGCGCCGAACTACTATATTGGGACAAGCATATTCCCCGGATATGCTTGCCACGTCTGCCCTAAAGGAACCCAAGGCTCTCCTTTATAAGGACAGGCTTGGATTCTAAGGAGGGGATCGACTCATTTCTTGGTACCGTTAGGCTGGTAAAATTCTCTCTTTCCCCTTGTATGCAGCTCAAGGAGCACTTGTAGCCCAAGGAAGGAGAAATACAGACCTTTGTGTTAGCTTTCTGTGTGTAGAATCCACTACATCTTCCCTCCCCAGATCCCACTAGCATCCATTGGCCCCAAACTTTAGCCTACCCATGGCATCTGCCGTGCCACCACCACGACAGTTGGCGCCCACCGTGGGGCCAGCAGTGGTGCTAGCTGGAGTTATGATCCGGACGGGAAACTTCATCAAGACTGGCGAGCGCGTTGTTTCTGGCTTAGTCCAGAGATTTGGTCTCTGTGATTATGTCAGCGACAATGCAGGGAGCTTCAGGGGGAAGGCTCCCCCGCGTAATGGTGTTTTCATCAACCTGGGCGGGCACCAGGTTTACGTCGGCGTCGACATCTCCGACGTTTATCCTCACCAAGTTGTTGTTGCAGGAGATCCACCTCTGAACGCTGCAGGCCATCCGCCTGGAGCGCATCCTGCAGGTAGCGTCGAGGTAATGGTCGTGGCCGGGGTGCAAGCTGGAGTAGCAGCTGCCGGATCAGGAAGAGAACCCGCCACCGGTGTGCAGGGCGCGCATAGGCAGACAACACCAATGCCCTCCGAGGTAATCCCACCAGCAACCAACCCGACCGAGGTGCAAGACACCACCCCGAAGGCACCAAGGGTAAGAGGGACACCTCTGGAAAGGCCAGACAATATCCTTCAGGCGACCATAGAAAGCTTGACTACACCTGTAGTGCCGATACTTAATCCGGCAAATGCTCAGGCAGAGTTAGAGGAAACCAGGCAAAAGGTGCTGATAGAGGCAAAAAAGGTGTCGGCCTTGTGGGAGTCCTTAAACAGGACCCTACGAGAATATGCCAAAGAAAATAAGCTTGACGTCGCGCCCGAACAGGTGGACGAACTAAGATTGAGAGGGAAGAACCTCATGGATGACATCAACAAAGAGCATGAAGCTCATAAAGCAGAATCAGAGGATTTGGGCTTGCCGAGGTACAGTACCCCGGCAAGAAACCTAAGAGCGGCAAATGCCGCAGCATTAGAGTTAGAGGGGTTGACCGATGAGGCCCGGCAGAAACAACAAGAAAGAGTAAACGAGCTGGTGCGCATCGCGAACCAGCAAAACGAGGAAATGCTCAGAGCAAACCCAGCGAGGCCGGGGGCCTCGCGAATGGTTCATTCGGCAGGAGAAGCACCAGCCTTGTCTATGGCAGCAGCATCTTCACCCGGAAATAATGCTCGAAGAGACAAAGCAGTAACCTCGGGAAAGAGGAACAAGCAGATTGTCCCATATGATCCGGCAATGGCCGGAAAGGCAAATGAGAACAGAGGCAATGCAAGCCGAGGTAACAGTGGGGAGAGGAACCACGGCCGTACGGAGAAAGACGGCGGAAGCCGAGGCGACGGAGACCTCGGCAGAAGAGAACCCGCGAGAGGCAATCGTGAGAACAACACCCCGCTCGAAGTAAGGAGAGAACTGCCGCTCAACCCACAACCGAGGCATGAAGCCCGGCAGGAAAGAGAAACAAGGCCAGCTCGCCACAATCAAATTAATGAGAGATACAATGATGGTTATTCCGAAATGGAATATGCAATCCATGGCGGAAACTACCATTATGGAATACATGACAGAGTTCCGTACAGAGATTTGCCATCAAATGATGCAAGAGTGAAGCTGGACCGGCTATACAGGTCCGAATTATTGGAGGAACAGGGTCCACCAGGGTCGACATGCTTTGGACCACGTATCATGGGCGAGCCACCTGTGCCGAATTTTCAGCTAGCAAGGGGCACCAAAACATATAATGGGAGTACCAAACCACAAGACTGGTTGATTGATTATGCCACTGCTATAAAAATAGCGGGTGGAAACTTACGATGGGCAGTACGGTACGTACCACAAATGCTGGAAGGACCAGCTAGGGTATGGCTAAATAACCTACTAGCCGGCAGTATCAATTGTTGGCTGGATTTTGAGGAAATGTTTGTCAGCAACTTTACTAGCACATACAAGAGGCCAAACAGGACACAACAATTAGCCATGTGCAAGCAGAGGCCGAATGAAACAGATAGAGAGTTTTTAACTCGGTGGTGCAATCTGAGAAACTCATGTGAAGGAGTCATAGAATCGCAAGCAATAGCTTGGTTCGCACAAGGATGCCGTTATGGCAGCGTACTGTGGCAGCGACTACAAAGAGATATGCCGACCACACTGTTAGAAACTATCAGAATAGCGGACTCCTACGCATTAGGAGATCCTACGCAACCAGAATTAATGTCGGCAGATCACCGCGAGCAACAGGACCATTATGCAAGAGATTTCGCTGGGTCATCCAGGCGCGGTGATTTCAGAGGAAGAAGAAGAGAGGAAAGACCGGATTATAGATATAATTCGGCCCAAGTAGCGGCAGTAGCGCAAGATCAGCCGAATCACGGAGCGGCTCAACGGCAAAAGAATGGTCCTCAGCAGTGGACACCAAGGAATGAAGGAAAAGGGCAATGGACCCCCAAACAAAAGAAACAGTGGCAGGAGAGGCCGAAGTACACGTTCGAATCCATGTTAGATCAGCCGTGTAAGTTTCACACGTCAAACCCATCCAGACCATCTAACCATACAACCCGCCAGTGTGCATGGATGAAAAATGCAATGGGTAACCCCGCAGCGGTTCAGGCACCCCATCAAGTACATCAGCAGCGTCAACCACAGTTGACTGGAGCAAATGCACAACAACTAATGTTACCGCCCCCTCCCCCGAGGTACGATAACTCGGATCAGAGAGACGCGGTGCATCAAGTGATGAACCAAGTCCAGGATGGAAGAACAAACCCGGCGAGTACGGGACGCAATGATTACAGAGAACATCATCAGTCTTATTGCGTGTTCACAACGGAACAACAAGACAAACAGAGTGTGCAACGCCGGCATATGGAAGTAAATGCAGTTATGCCAGCGATACCGAGATATGTGCCTTGGTCTGATTAGGAAGTAACTTGGAGCATAAAGGATCATCCCAAAATAATGCCGAATCCTGGATCATATGCACTCGTGTGGGATCCGACATTTGTTGGACCAAGCATCAATGTGAAATTCTCAAAGGTACTCATTGACAATGGAAGTAGTATCAACATCATGTACAAAGATACCATGCATAAACTTGGAATATCGCAGAACATGTTGCAGTCTACAAGGACCACTTTCCATGGGATAGTGCCAGGGCTTTCATGTGAACCCATTGGTAAGGTCCGAGTCGATGTATTATTCGGCACAAGAGATAACTGCAGAGCAAAAAACTTAGAGTTTGAGGTGGTGGATCTAGAGAGTTGTTATCATGCTTTACTCGGACGGCCAGCGTTGGCCAAATTCATGGGCAGCTGTCATGTAAGTTATCTGAAGATGAAGCTACCCGGACCACAAGGAGTGATAACAGTTGCAGGGGATTACAAGAAGTCAATGTAGTGTGCTTCAGCCGGGTCAAATCTGGCCGAGTCATTGGTTATAGCAAGAGAAAAAAGAAGGATTCAGGAGGTAGCAGCCCTCGCTCAGTCGGCGCAGCTGAACATGCCGGCACTAGCCAACCCCCATGGCAGTGTTTCTTTTCAGCCGACTAAAGAAACGAAGAAGTTTCAAATAGATGAGCAATTCCCAGAGCATACTGTTACTATTGGTGCAGGCCTGGACGCTAAATAGGAAAGCGAGCTCACCAACTTCCTCCGTGAGAATCGGGACATATTTGCATGGTCAACTCAGGATCTGCAAGGTGTTCCGAGGGAGTTGGCTGAGCACTCTTTGAATGTAAGGCCTGGAGCAAGGCCGGTGAAGCAACCTCTCCGCCGCTTCGCCGAAGACAGGAGAAAAATAATAGGGGATGAAATAGCTCGGCTCCTCGCATCCGGGTTCATCATGGAGGTGTTGTACCCGGATTGGTTGTCAAATCCGGTGCTGGTAGAAAAGAAGAAGGATGATCCCAATGTAGCCATTGTATGGCGAATGTGTATCGATTACACTAACCTAAACAAGGCGTGTCCAAAAGATCCTTTTCCATTACCTGGAATAGACCAAGTCATTGACTCGACCGCTGGTTGTGAGTTATTATCATTTGTAGACGCGTACTCTGGTTTCCACCAGATACCGTTAAATCCGGCCGATCAAATAAAGACTGCATTTATTACCCCGTACGGGGCTTATTGCTATCGCACAATGCCATTCGGCCTACGAAATGCAGGAGCAACATATCAGAGATGCATGCAAAAATGTCTACACGATCAAATAGGAAAAAATGTACAAGTATATGTAGATGATGTGGTCATCAAAACCAAGGAAAGCAAAACCTTACTGGAAGATATACGGCAAACTTTCATAAACTTGAGAAGATTCCGAATGAAACTTAATCCGGAAAAGTGCACGTTTGGCGTGCCGGCAGGAAAATTGCTCGGTTTTCTTGTATCTAGCCGAGGTATAGAAGCCAACCCAACAAAGATAAAAGCAGTAGAAAGAATGGAATTGCCGAAATGCTTAAATGATGTACAAAAATTCATAGGTTGTCTAGCCTCGCTCAGCCGGTTTGTATGTCGGCTGGGAGAAAAGGCACTACCACTATATCAGCTGATGAAGAAATCAGATAAATTCGTTTGGACTCCACAAGCGGACAACGCATTTCATGAGTTGAAAAAAATGTTGGTCACAGCACCTATCTTGGCTTCTCCATTATCAAAAGAGCCTATGTTACTCTACATAGCAGCCACAAATAGAGTAGTGAGTGCTGTAGTCATAGTAGAACGACTCGAAAATAATAAGTCGGTACAGAGGCCGGTATATTATTTAAGTGAGGTGTTGTCCACTTCAAAACAGAATTACCCGCATTATCAGAAGATGGCTTATGGGGTGTATATGTCGGCAAAAAAGCTTAAACATTACTTCGAAGAGCATCCCATCAGAGTGATTTGTGAAGCGCCCATAGCCGACATATTGAGCAACAAAGATGCAAGTGGCCGAATAGCAAAATGGGCAATCGAATTGTCACCATACGCTCCACAATTTGATAGGAGAGATGCAATCAAATCTCAAGCAGTCGCCGACTTCTTCGTAGATTGGGCCGAAGTGCAATATGAGCCACCATTACCAGATCCAAATTATTGGACGATGCATTTCGATGGTTCCAAACTAAGAAATGGTTTGGGGGCAGGAATAGTATTAACTTCGCCTAAAAGAGATCAGCTAAAATATGTGCTACAGATACATTTTGCTGCATCCAACAATGTAGCCGAATATGAAGCACTGGTCCATGGATTGAAAGTACCAAAAGAGATTGGCATACGCCGAATCTTATGCTATGGGGACTCGGACCTAGTAGTACAGCAAGTCTCTGGCAATTGGGATGCGCTAGATGCTAATATGGCCTTATACAGATTTCATGTGCAAAAGATCAGTGGATACTTTGAAGGATGTGAGTTTCACCACATACCTCGGGAAGAAAATGATGCCGCAGACACATTGTCAAAGCTCGGATCAACCCGGCAGTCAATTCCACCGGGTATTGCCCTGGAACACCTCAAAAAACCATCAATAATCCCTTCACCAGAATCCGAATCTATCTTTATCCCGGCTAATTCAGCAGCAGATAATGTGCCGATGGAGGTAGACCAGCAATATAACTCGGAATCCCCCAAGAGGAGGACAGCAGAAGTAAGCACGATTATGGAGAAGGCCGAGGTAAATATGTCGGCAGAAAATATGGAAATAGACAGTGAGACCACACCAGAAAAAATCACACCGCCATGGGCGCAACCCATACTCTCTTACCTTAAAGACGCGGTATTACCAAGCAATGAAGTATTAGCAAGACAAACTGTAAGGAGAGCGAAAGCTTACACGATCATAAACAATGAGCTATATAAAAGAAGTGTCACAAGCATATTGCAGAAGTGTGTGAGTTCGGCAGAAGGCCGGGAGATCCTCCTAGATATACATCAAGGAGAGTGTGGACATCATGCCTCATCTCGTGCATTGGTAGCCAAAGCATTCAGGCATGGATTTTATTGGCCGACGGCGTTGAAAGAAGCCAAAGAGTTGGTGGAAAAATGCAATGGTTGCTAGAGATACGCAACCAAAATACATATGCCATCGGACGAGTTAAAAACAATACCCATCACTTGGCCATTTGCTGTGTGGGGCTTAGATATGGTGGGACCATTTAAGACGGCCCGAGGGGGAATGACCCACATATTGGTTATGGTGGACAAGTTCACAAAATGGATTGAAGTGAAACCAATAAGAAAATGCGATGGGCCCACAGCAGTGAGATTCCTCAAAGATATTATTTTAAGATATGGGTACCCACACAGTATTATTACAGATAATGGCACAAATTTTGCAGAAGGAGCCTTCGCCAGATTTTGTAGAGAAAAATACATAAGGTTAGATATTGCCTCTGTGGCTCACCCAGCATCTAATGGGCAAGGGGAAAGGTCTAATGGACTAGTATTGTCAGGAATAAAACCACGACTTGTTGAACCACTGCAAAGGTCGGCAGGATGTTGGATTGAGGAACTCCCAGCCGTATTATGGAGCCTCAGAACTACTCCAAATAGGTCAACAGGGTACACACCATTCTTTCTAGTGTATGGGGCAGAGGCCATGCTTCCAGCCGACATAATACATGACTCGCCAAGAGTTACTCAGTATACAACCTCGGAAGTGAACGAAATAGCTCGGCAAGATACTGTAGACCTGCTAGAAGAAGCCAGAGAACTGGCACTATCACGATCAGCTATTTATCAGCAGAACCTACGACGATATCACAGCAAAAAGGTGAATCCAAGGGTATTCAAAGAAGGAGATTTAGTCCTCAGACTGGTACAACGCACGGCCGGCATGCACAAGCTGTCACCTCCATGGGAGGGACCATTCATCGTGAGCAAGGCATTACATAACGATGCCTATTATCTAATTGATGCTCAATCCCCCGGAAAGGGCAAGGCAGACAAAGCTGGCGAAGAAACGAAGCGGCCATGGAACGTAGCCCTGCTTCGTCCATTTTACTCATAGCATAGTATTTCAAGGTCAAGGACCAATGATGTATTAAACCTCGGCATCCAGAGCAGTGACTCGGGGACTGCCATATGTTATTTCAATTTCATGTTATGTGTTGAACCTCGGCATCCGGAGCAGTGACTCGGGGACTGCCATATGTTATTTCAATTTCATGTTATGTATTGAACCTCGGCATCCAGAGCAGTGACTCGGGGACTGCCATATGTTATTTCAATTTCATGTTATGTATTAAACCTCGGCATCCAGAGCAGTGACTCGGGGACTGCCATAGGTTATTTCAATTTCAGGTTATGTATTAAAACCTCGGCAGTCAAAGCAGCAGCTAGAAGACTACCATATACCGCCCCAGAGCTATGTTGAGCACCAAAACTTGACGCCCTGAGCAGCACCTCGGGGACTGCCATGTATCGTTCCAAAATGGCAGTCAATCTTTGATACGAAAAGGGTATCACACTTCGGCACTCAGAGTAAGAACAGATCAACCCCGTATGATGTTCGAAGCTCACACACAGATTACTCGACTAAAACACGAGAAAACAAAGACAAAGATACGTCCTAACATCAAAATATTGCAGGATACCAAAGAAAGAATTCGGATGGGAACCCACTTAAGCAAAGTTATACTAACTGCAAACTTATATGTCGCAGCAATGTACGGCAAAGGGAGATTCAGGTCATATAGGAAATAAACAAGTATTCCACGGACATCGTACGCCCGTCATACCAGGGATAGGAAATGACTTAAACGTTTTTAGTTGGAGAGGCGGCAACCTGGTCAGGGACTGGGGCCTCCGAGGAAGGAGGAACTTTGGCCGATGTTACCTCGCCCTCCGCAGACCTAGGTGCAACCTCGGCTGAAGCCTGAGGCTGCTGAGGAGCATCAATTTGCGCAGTGGAATGCCCGGTACCCTTGGGGGAGGATCGCGCGTCGTCGTTGTCATCCAAGCTCGAACTGGAGTCACCAGAAGTGGCCGAGTCATCTTCATCCCCCCCTTGCTCACCTGAATCATCTGATGCATCCTCGACTATGACCTCCTCGTCCGGGTTTGGAAGGAAACTCGGCCCTTCATTCCTGGTGTGCACGTCGGCATACTCGACGAGTTGAAAGGCGCGAGCTTGCCGAAGGGCAACAAAGGTGGGATCCTCAGCCCAACGAGAACCAGTGCGCGGATTTCTCAAGATATCAAGAGAGATGTCTTCGTACCATGACATGATAACGTTGAGGGCCATATCCGCACCAGCTCGCCCAGCAGATTCCCTCCAAAGACTTAGTTGCTTTTCAGTGGCATTCAATCTAGTCACCAGCAATTCGATCTCGCTGATCTTAGGAGTTCCAGAGGTATTCGGCCAGAGAGCACGGTGGGCTCGAATAGCTGCCAGCACCAAGTCCCTGCCCATGATTTTCACCAGACCAAGGGCAGCGCCGACAGAAACCAAGAAATCTTCTATTGAATATTCAAAATTCACGTCAACAGGGAGACCTCGGCGCGCACGAGCAGCAAGGACCGCTTTAGAGCTCACAGGCTTAGCTTCAGGAAAATGACCTGCGCAAAAAAGGGAGGCGTCAGAGGGCAGCAGAAGGAAGAAAGATAATCCGGCTGTGTTAAGATGCTTACGATGAATGTAACTCATCATCAACTGAAGGTCCTTCGCCCAGTCAATCTTGTTCTTATCAAAGCGAGCAATTTCCTCGCTCATTCCTCGAGTTTTCAGCTCGGCAGCCTCTAAGAGCTCTTTATTCTTTTGCAATTCCAAAGCCAGCCGGTTCTTCTCCTCGGAGAACTCCTGATCGACCTTTTCTAGCTCGGATTTCTGAGAAAGCTTAAGGGCCTTCACCTCGGCGCGTAGGCGAGCTATCTCGTCATCCTTTTCTTTTAGCTGCGCCGAATGAGTGGCACCTTGTTCTAACAAATGCAGCATTACATCAGGCATTGGCGTACAATTTTGGTGAGATGATGCAAAGGTTCATATCTCGGCTTTATCAAAGCCAAACAAAGTAAAAGAAACTTAGTGCACGTCTTAGAAAGGGAAAAGTACGAGGTAGATGGAAAACTAACCTTCCAAGCTCTTGACTTTCTTCTCAAGACGAATGTTGAGATTATTGATGTTACCTGTTAACCCACAAAGTAAGCCGGCATCCCGCAGACAAAACAATGACAATATTAGAGATGACAAGGAAAATGATCGGGCATACCTGCTTTTTTCACCACAGGAATAACTTTTTCATATTTTTCTTCCAACTTCTTGTGCGAGAAAAGCAGTCTTTGAAATTCAGCAGTCCGCCGGTCATGCGCAACCTGAGCAATGGAACAAACAATGAATGGATATTCAAAGCCAAAACAGATCCGAGCTAAGCGAAAACTTAACCCGGATCTAGGTGGCTGGATATTCAAAGCCAAAACAGATCCGAGTTAAGTGAAAACTTAACCCGGATCTAGGTGGCTAGATATTCAAAGCCAAAACAGATCCGAGTTAAGTGAAAACTTAACCCGGATCTAGGTGGCTAGATATTCAAAGCCAAAACAGATCCGAGTTAAGTGAAAACTTAACCCGGATCTAGGTGGCTGGATATTCGAAGCTAAAGCAGATCCGAGTTAAGCGAAAACTTAACCCGGATCTAGGTGGCTGGATATTCAAAGCCAAAACAGATCCGAGCTAAGCGAAAACTTAACCCGGATCTAGGTGGCTGGATATTCGAAGCGCAGATCCGAGTTAAGCGAAAACTTAACCCGGATCTAGGTGGCTGGATATTCAAAGCCAAAACTGATCCGAGCTAAGCGAAAACTTAACCCGGATCTAGGTGGCTGGATATTCGAAGCGAAAGCAGATCCGAGTTAAGCGAAAACTTAACCCAGATCTAGGTGGCTGGATATTCGAAGCTAAACCAGATCCGAGTTAAGCAAAAACTTAACCCAGATCTAGGTGGCTGGATATTCAAAGCCAAAATAGATCCGAGTTAAGCGAAAACTTAACCCAGATCTAGGTGGCTAGATATTCAAAGCCAAAAGTAGATTCGAGTCAGGTGAAAGCTTAACCCAGACCTATGTGGCTAGACATTCAAAGAACAGCTAGATAAAATTTAAACAAAAGTTTAAGATAGATCTACTCGGATATAGGCTCGATCCATAAATTAAGTAGAACTAAGTATAGCACTATAAAAACTTCCAAGCGAATAACAAGTTACTCGTTTGCAAGTTTCAGGGACTAATGTATATATAATAGCATACGGAGAATCAGTCTAAACCCCAAGAAGTAGCAATTACCTCGTTCATCTTGTTGCTATCCAGAATGATCTTGGCAGCTTGATCCAAACGGCTGCTGATGTCGGAGAGTTGAAACGGCTGACTGTTTCGATTGCCCTCAAGCTGATCAGCAGCATTCCAGTTATGAGCATATTCCACCAGCGAGCCGAGGCTGTTCCCACTAGCCGTCCGGGTTAAGACTTTACCTCGGACATGTTGTGTAACCACTGCAGCCGCAGGGCTTGTATGAACAGCAAGCTGGGTGCTGGCAGCCGAGGTCACAGAGGCTTTGGTAGGCGCAGTTCCTTTGCGCAGCACGTCGGCAATACTCGGCTGAGAAGAGCCGGCAAGACCTTTTTGGGAAGTGGAAGTTTTAGTGGAAACAGTTTTTCTTACTGTGGAGGCACCAGCAGAAGCTGATACCTCAGCAATGGAAACAGTGCCCTTAGAAGAAGGAGGGATCACAGGCGCTGTGGGCGCCGGGGTATTAACGACCACGGCTGCGGCTGGGGTTATAGTAGGAGCTACCGAGGTAGAAAGAGGCTCGGTGGATATGCTCGGATTCAGTGGAGGGGCAACGGGTTCAGTAGAAAGCTCGGAGGCGCGAATATCAGGCGCGTCATGACAAGGGGGTGACATATGTGGAGCTGGAGGAGACGTAGCACGAGCAGGACTAGGAATCCTAGTATCTTCAACAGGCGGAGGAGACGGCTGCCGAATCGGGCGGCTAGTCATGCTAGGACCGCCGGGCTTAACGGAAAGCGGAGCACTGCGAAAATAAGAAAGAAAATAGGGTGTCAGGATGAAAAACAAAAATAGGGAAACAAGAAATATGAGCAAAACGAACTTACCCTGCGACCCCAGGCATGGTCTTGCGCCTGGGAGGGTTCGGAGCAGACTTCTTCATTCGTTTCTTGGGGGCCGCCTCTGAAGCACTAGCAGGAGCCCCGCGTTTCCCCGAGGTAACTGGGGGCTGGGATGCAATAGGCTCAGCGTCGTGGACCTGACCGGCCGGATTAGCTGGGAAAGTAGAAGCCGGAAATGCATAAGAAATAGGCATTGCGGCAACTACCTCAAGAGCTTGGACCTCGTCCGAATCACCTTCCTCCTCATGGACCGAAGTTTTGGCACGAGCGCGAGCCGTAGCAGGATCCGACTTAGGGACGAATTCTTCGGAGTCCGGCTCCCCAACGTCCGGGGTATTCCGATCCGCAGTCCACGGAAGCGACAAAACCTCGGCGTCCTCGTCCTTTTGCTCCGCGAACCTCTATGAGGCGAAAGAGAAGGAAGGTTAGGGAAAACATCTATGAAAACAATAGAGAATCAAAGCATTGAGGGTTAAAACTTACTGCGGGAGGAGGACGCTCGCGGGTAAACGGTTTCAATCCCCAGGTCCAATCTTCAGGCATCTCCGTCTTAAATATAGCTCGGACGCGCTTGAAGACAAGGTAATTGTCCATCTCGACGGTCGAGACTCGGTTGGGATCAAGTGGACCACTCATGTAGCAAAGTTTGTGCGTCCTTTTCTGGAATGGGCAAATTTGGCTACTGATGAAGGTAGCCATCAAGTCCTCGCCGTTTAACCCGGCCCGGATCAGCTCTTTGAGCCGAGTCTCGAAAAGTTCGGCCAAGACATGGCTCCTCCTCGGATTGTAAGTCCAGTTTACCTTGGAAGGTGGACCAATGGAGAAGGCAGGGAGCCGAATCTTGTCTTCTGTTCCTCTGTTCTTGACGTAAAAGAAAGATTTGTGCCACTTCTTGCACGATTCTAACCCGGTGACACGAGGAAATACAGACTTCCTCCGAGGTGTAATGGACGCCGCCCCGCATTGAGTAAGCAGTTTCTCGGAAGGGTGCAGATACTTGTCAGGGACCACATTAGAACGAATCTAGAAGAACTTAGCCCAGACATGCACGGACGGCCATAGGCCGAAGTATCCCTCCGAGGCGGAGATGAATGCAGAAAGAGAAGCGATGGCATTCGCAGGAAGATGATGCGGCTGAAGGCCGAAGTAGTCGAGAAACTCTCTTGCAAAATCGCTAAGAGGGAGACCGAAGCCGCGCGAGAAATGTGACATAAAAACGACATACTCACCCTCCCTGAGTTCTGGAGATCACTCATTGCCGGGTAAACGACAAGAGACCTCGGCGGGAATCCTCCGGGTTCGGATGAGCCACTCGATCTCCCGCCGGGTAACTGAGGAGCCCTGCCACGAGCCCCGCTCGGGCCCAAAGCCAGCATCATCATCCTCAACCAAGGCACCACTAAAGGAACTAGACATGATTTCACCGGAAAGATCGCCGGAGGAACAACTCGCGGCGGAGGAAAACTTAGAGCTACGAGGCCCCGTCGCAGTTCTACGCAAAAACGGCGGCGGAACGAAGACAGAACCGCAGCACGAACAAAGAGGAAACGAAGAGATCTAGAGGAAAGTCTAGGCGGCACGACCGAAAAGAACTCACCGGCGACGACGCCGGAACAGGTAAACGGCGACGAGGCAGGTGGAGCAGCGCGGCGGAGTCCCCCTCGTCACAGAGCCAGTTGAGCGCGCGGCGGCGGAACCACGAACAAGCGAAAAAACACGAGGAAGAAGAAAGGTGCGGGCGAGCGAGAAGGGGAAAAAAGAAACTCCCAGGCGCCGCGCCCCCTTTATAACCAAGCCGCAGGCAAGGTAGTGGGATCGTGGGTGTGGCAGTTGGCGGCGCGGATCGTGTGCACGGCACGACCACACGTCGCTGAGCGGAACCGCACCGAAGGCCACACGATTGACTAGGGAACTCACGATCCCCAACAAGAACGGCGCACGAGGCGTCGCAGCAACGGCGCGGCAGGCGCGACAGTCACTGTAGCTTGTCAGTAAACGCGGTAGAGGAACAAAAAACTAGGGAAACAATGATGAGGATGACACGTGGGATGAGGCGTGCAATACTAATACGATGTTACCACCACGGCAAAATAACTCGGAAATAATACATGGCGAGTGTCGTGAAACTGATACGACCCGGCCGAGGTTATCGGCAGGGCCATACCAGCTTCGGGGACTAATGTTGGGGAGGTAACCCCGGATAGGGTAAAGACGGGGAAGACGAAAGGGTGTTCCCCGTCTGGTTTCCGAGTTACAGTCTGTGTCGGCCGAATCCTGTAGAGGTCGGCTGAGATAGGAAAGGGCAGGACCCTTAAAGTAATAGCAAAGCATTACCCGGCCGAGATACTGTGTAAGTCGGCCGGGTTAGCCCAAGTAATCTTGATGCAGGTGAAAGACAAGCCGAGTTATGGGAGGCAGGGCCGAATGACGCGAAGCTTGCAGGAGAAGGAGAAGCCTAAAGTCAAACCCTAGTAACAGGCTGGGGAGAATCTGAGCGAAGCCAAGCACTACAAACAAAGGCGCAGAGCAACAGAGAGACAGAAGGAGGTCACGGAGGTGACAGTCCTGAAGCCCGAGGCGCGCAGGAGGGCCCCTCTAGAACCTTGCCATCGTTAGGGGAGCGACAGGGAAAGGGGGGCGCCGAACTACTATATTGGGACAAGCATATTCCACGGATATGCTTGCCACGTCTGCCCTAAAGGAACCCAAGGCTCTCCTTTATAAGGACAGGCTTGGATTCTAAGGAGGGGATCGACTCATTTCTTGGTACCGTTAGGCTGGTAAAATTCTCTCTTTCCCCTTGTATGCAGCTCAAGGAGCACTTGTAGCCCAAGGAAGGAGAAATACAGACCTTTGTGTTAACTTTCTGTGTGTAGAATCCACATCTTCCCTCCCCAGATCCCACTAGCATCCATTGGCCCCAAACTTTAGCCTACCCATGGCATCTGCCGTGCCACCACCACGACAATGAGATGTTTGACGCGATGGTGAACCGGAATTCCATCCCATATGCTCCATGCATTATGATGATAATCAAAGCCACTCACTTAGATGAAGATTTTAGTGGTCCCTTTGATGGCAAGCACAAAGTAAAAAAAGCCATATGTCAAGAAGAAAAAAATCGTGTTTGTGCCTATTGAGTCTGATTCATTCATGAGAGATGCTCGTGGATGTACCCGTGGGACGAAGCTCTCAATTCCGACCATTGCTAAAGAGGTCAAGCAGCTTACTTGGTTTCAGCGCAACATCCTTTGTATGGGAGTGGACACTCACAAGTGTAAGTATCAGGCTTACTGTTAGCGTAATGACATGGCTCATACTCAGTAGCTCATTCTCCACCATGTCTTTGGGGATCATGGTAACCCTCCTCAGCAATCAGATCCCACTCCATACAATCAATGGAATACCTCAGGATCAACTATGGTGACATGGACAGGCACCTGTTTCCAGCCCTGGCAAGGGCGTCTCCACCTCCTGTAGCCGAGGATGATGAGGATGACGACGAGCATGAGTACGAGGACGAGTAGTCTGAGTGATCTTTAGGGACGCTAGCATCGCTCTTTTCCCCTTTTTGGTCTTTCCATGCCAAAGGGGATAAGTAGTTCTATTAGGAACTCCGAGGGGATTTGCATGGGTCAGGAACAAGCAGCATTTGCCCTCTTATTTGTGTTTTTCTATATATGCTTGTGTCATTTATCTAGTGCCGTGTCTTCAAACGATACACCAGAGATGTCACACACCTTCTAGTTGTTCGGCGGTGGGCACTAAGGCAATACGACCTTGCTCATACACAAATCAAACAGAACACACACGATGTTTTTTACCCAGGATTAGACCGCCATTCATCTAACAAACCTACGTCCTTCTTTGGTGGATCATATGGTGTCTAGGTGTACAAAGAGATGAACAATATAGTGTCTGGGAGTCACTTTCCGCTAGCTTATAAACTTCCCGGGCTTCCTCTCTCTCTCCTCTCTTTCTCTCTCTCTTTGTCTCTATGCGAACTCCTCAATGCTTGCTCTCTCTCTCACTGTTTCCTTACAAAGATATCTTACCCGTCCGAAAAACCTCTCTTCCAAAATACCCATCTTCCCTCTACTATGCCCGAGGCCATCCTTTTATATTGCAAGGGGGTAACACATTGGCTAGAAGCCATGCGCCCTCATGCCATTCTCGGGATCTACTTTAGCCATGCCACGCAGCACAGGGGAAGGACGATGGTGCTTCTGACCACTCCTAGTCATGGGCAGTGTTGTTGTCCAAACACTAGACGCGGGCGGTGCGTTGCGGTACTTGATGACGATGAGACAACATGGCATGCATACTGTCACATTGGGACTGCTGCACCTGCACCTCATTAATGCCTTGCTGAGGCGCACGGATAGGGGCGACACTTTTCTCCCATGTCGTCCTACATGGGATTGTTGGTTTGTGGCCCGAAAGTTCCTGGGCGAGTGCATGACGGTACCCAAGTTCCTTGTAATTGCCGCGTTTCATAAAGTTGGGTTGCCAACTACTGAGAGGGGCCATTTCGAGGCAAACTCATCTAACCCATGCCAAATTCAAACATTCCGTTAAACTGCCCCGTGAAGTAGACGATCGGTACCCACATGTGGTCATCTATCCGTGACGCGAATTCCAACGTGGCAACCTCTTAGGAAAATCGAGGAACTAAGTGGATTGGATGTGTTGACCAATTTCACAAATCCATTCCCTCCTTTCCCCTAGCACCAGCGGCATCGAAATCCACCCTCCAGGCAGAACAATCCCTTCGGACATTTGACTTCCAGCGCCAAGATGCTGCGCCCAGTCGCTGATCCCGAGCTCCAATGGTGCAAGCCGTAGCATCTGTTGCGAGGATCTACCCGCTGATGACCCACAAGTATAGGGGGTGTATCGCAGTATTTTCGAGGGAAGTGAAACCCAATTTATTGATTCGACACAAGGGGAGCCAAAGAATATTTATAAGCCTTAACAACTGAGTTGTCAATTCAGCTGCACCTGGAAACAATCTTGCTCACAGCAGTTTATCAGTAGCAATAGTTTTGTAGTGGGAATAGCAAAGTAGCAGCAGTACTAAAGTAAAGATAGCAGTAACAATAGCAATAAACAGTAGGATTCGTGTGCGGTAGGCATAGGGATGGATGGACGGGCGTTGCATGGACAAGACAATTCACATAGCAATCAGAACATAGGGCAATTGCAGATAAATAAGATAAAGCATCCAAGTACTAGACAATCCTAGGCATGTGTTCCATATATAGTCATATGTACTCGCAATGAGAACTTGCACAACATCTTTTGTCCTGCCAGCCCGTTTGCAGCGGGGCCTCAAGGGAACTACTAGCAATTAAGGTGCTCCTTTTAATAGAGCACCGGAGCAAAGCATTAACACTCCATGAACACATGTGATCCTCACATCAAAGCCATTCCCTCCGGTTATCCTGATTTCTATCACTTCGGGGCCATTGGTTCCGGACAACAACATGTGTATACAACTTGCAGATAAGACCATAAACAATACTATCATAATGAATCAATAACATGTTCAGATCTGAAATCATGGCACCCGGGCCCTAGTGACAAGCATTAAGCACAGCAAGTCGCAACAAAGTCATAAAGCACTAATAAAAGATACTAGGCACCATGCCCTAACAATCTGATGCCATTACATGAACGATCTCATCCAATCCCTACCATCCCCATAGCCTACAGCGGGGGATTACTCACTCATAGATGGGGGAAACATGGATGGTCGATGGAGAAGCGATGGTGATGATGATGGCGATGATCTCCTCCAATTCCCCGTCCCGGCAGGGTGCCAGAACGGAGTTTCTGGTGCTGTTTCGTGGACTTTGGTGGTGGCGGTGGAGTAGAACTCCTTCTGGAAAAACGTCGACCCCCCCCCCGGAGTTTTTAGGTCAGAAGGCTTCTTATAGGAGAAGAGATAGACCGAGGGCGTGCCTGGGGGGGCCACACCACCCCCTGGCGTGGCCTGGCCTGGCCCACGCCACCAGGTGGTGTGGCCACCCCCTGGCTCTTCTCCGTCTCGTATTCTGGCTCCTCGAGTCTTCGAGTGAAATAGGATTTTTGGCATATTTTCCGGGATTTTTCCTGATAGTTGATTTCCTGCACAAAAAGTAGACACCAAGGCAATTCTGCTGAAAACAGCGTCAATCCATGTTAGTTGTATCCAAATCACACAAGTTTAGAGGAGAAACAATAGCAAAAGTGTTCGGGAAAGTAGATACGTTTTGGACGTATCAACTCCCCCAAGCTTAGCTTATTGCTTGTCCTCAAGCAATTCAGTTGAAAACTAAGTGCGATAAAAGAACTTTCACGAACACATTTTCTTCATATGATGTAAATATTCTCAGCATGTGATCAACTACTTAGGCAGTTCATAATAAAGAGTATGCTACTGAGTCTACTTAATAGTCATTACAAGCTATGATGAGATTCCAACTCAAAAATAATAAGTAGCATGAAGCATAAACATAAGCAACATTACAATGCTCATAAAAAGGTATGATAGAGTGGTATCTCGCTTGCCTTTGATTATGAATGTCAAGGCACCTCTGAAGTTCAAGTGATGACTAGAAGTAAAGATATCAAAGATGCAAGTATCAAAGTCATAACACAAATAATCAAGTAATGGGACAAGCACAAAGAATGACAACTATGCTCTCAAGAAAGTGCTCGGAGAATGTGTGGAGACTCAACAAGAAAAGGTTTTAAATGATTTGAAAGGATTCCAAATGCTGAAAGTATGGTACTTGATAGCTTTGAGCTCTCGTTGCCCCTATCATAAGCATCTTTAAATGGTTAAGGTTAAAGTGACACAACTAAGAAGATATGCTTGACAAGTTATAAATCGAAGTCTCATGCCCCTTACTTACGAAGACCAATCCTCATGCTACTCAACTTCAGTCACAAGTAAGCTCTTGTCATTGTAAGTATATACGTATCATAGAGAACCGCCAACGGGGTACCCCTTGCACATGACACGGGAGCTTTCCCATAATCAAAATGACAAGGCAAGCAGACAATGAGCATCTCAGCGGTCTTTTTATTTGCTATTTACATAGGTTTTTATTGAGGATGCTTCATAGAATGCTCATTATGGTGATGCTGCAAGTTTCCACCATGATTAGGCATGGCTTAGGCTAGCGGCCCAGGCGTTTCTCTAACACACATACAAACTCCATGATCTTACAAGTTCCACTTTTATTTCACACCGCCGGGATCCGTAAGCAAAAGAACATGACATCAACGGGGTACAAAGTACAAGTGCAATGTAGAAAGCGTTCCCCATGAAACATGGTTCTGCTAACTTCAACTTATAAAGCGCAAGCATATACGCAACAATGAACGACGCAATGGTTCAGGTTTATTAAGTGCAAGAAAATAAAGTGTGTCATCAAGTTTGTGAGAGCTTTACTAACTAACTTTCTCATAACAAGCAAACATTTTATTCAGAAGAAAACAAGGCATAACGAATATGCACGGAAGTAGAAAATGATGCTAATGGATAGGTATGGTGGACACTTTGGAAGTATTTGGTTTAGGGAGTTGGAAACTTGAGTAAAACATACTCAGTGTGAGTGAAGGCTAGCAATAGTAAGGGAGCAACCAACGAGAGAGAAATAGCTGTCATAATCATGCTTGCAACAAAATAGGACTAATCATGGCATGAAAGTGACTCAAGATCATCAAGGAAAAATAATTCATCAAGGCTTAACTGATTATTACAGTCATGTGCATGCGTGAGCATGTGACAAGTCAATTCAAATGAAACATTCAGAGGAGGATACCACGGTGTCATACCAAGTTATGAATAGAATAATGCAAGCAAACATTCATAAAACATGCTACAAACTATTGGCGAGCTGGGGCTAATCATAAGAAAGCAAGAACTACTAAGCATCCAAAGATAACATACACCCTACACGAACGGTCTAAGCAAGCCCACAATGATGAGTATATGTACAAAAATGAAAACAAATAGAGTTCGCTACCAGCCTCTTACCATACCTCAAGTTGTCATTAATCCTCATTATTGCTCTTCACTTGTGTGGCTTGAATAATAATATGAAACCGAATCCCACTGAGGACTGCTGAACCCTGCAACAAACTCACAAAACCAAAGAAGAACGACAAATATTTTTGTTGTTTTCGATTTTAAAACAAGAACCAAAAAGGAAAAACAAGCAAAGAAAAATATTTTTGGGTTTTTCGAATAGTTCAAACAAAGCAAAAAGGGAAAAACAAACCAAGGAGAAAAGAAGAAGCAAACCAAAGAGAAACAACAGAAATATTTTTGGTCTTTTTGTGCTTTAGAAAGCAAAAGCAAAGAAATAACGAAAACTAAAAAGAGAATGAAACATGAATATACAAAGTACCGACGCAATAAGGAGATGAGTGCGGTGTCGGCGTACCTCCCCCCAAGCTTAGGCTTTTGGCCTAAGTGGGTATCAATCCATGTACGAGTAGGGGTTCCAAGCAGGCGGATCTTGATAAAAATGGTCGTAGTTGGGCCCGTGGGAAGAAGAAGAAGCTCCCCAATCATAAGCAGGCTACTGATATGAAGACTCCCCCTCATTCGAGGGATGGACCGAATCATCAGTGACCTCCCTTCTAGTATCCTGCTCCTGTTGGGAGAGCTCTCCCAAGTACGTGTCAAGCTCCTCCTCGCTGAGGGACCATCCTAACCTGTTATCAAGGTTAAACAAAACAGGTGTAGGCAAAAGAACAACACGCTCGGACTTGCTCTTTCTCCACCCAGCTTTGAGAAAGGTTATCTCATAAGACAAATCACTCATACTAGCCCATGAGGAAACAAATTTATGCTGTATCATGGAATTAAGATCAAGCCTCTCTATGGGAAACTGTAGGTCTAGATGATGAGGCACTAAACCATGTAATGCTAGTAAACGAGAAGCAATGAGGCCTCCACAAATTCCCCCTTTCTCACGGTTAGTAGCAAGACGAGAAGCTATCAAAGCACCTAAGTTGTAAGACCTATCTCGTTTAAGAGCAGCAAAGATAAATGCTAGATCATAAGAAGATAACTTATTTGCAGTTTTCCTAGCAAGAACACACTTGGAAATAAAGTAGGCAAAATAGCGAATGGAGGGAAGATGAATGTTATGGATTTCTCCACTCTCCTTCGAGAAGCTACTCCCTTGGCAAATTTCTGCGTGTAAATACATGAGTGGTTCAGGTCTCTCCTTAATCCTTCTACATGATCCCCATTGAGGTACCTCAATAGCTGCACAAAAATCATCAAGAGAAAGGTCGATAGCAATATTTTAAATTTTGTAATGGACCATGGGGTTAGGAAAAGAGTGACTAAATTGGAAGTCCTACACCACAGACATGGTTAGCTTCACAAATTGACAAGGTTCATCTTCCAAAAAGTGCTCTAACCCTGCATTAGAAACCAAAGTGTGGAAATCTTGGAGAATTCCTACAGCTCTCATGAACTCAGAGCATGGATAAATGGAGGGAAAAACATCCTCCTCCCGGTGGACCTTCATGATCTCAGGCACCCATAATTCATGTTGGTTTAGGTGGTGCTCACTCATCTTCTATTCTGAAATTTAAACACCTATTAAACAAGTGATTGCAAAGTAAATATAATGAAGGATTCTACTCATAGGGACTTGTAAGAGGCCTAAACATGCATCAAAACTATATCTCTAAGCATCAAACAAGCTTACAAGCTCTCATACCCTATCACCTACATCAGCAAAATACTCAAGATAAAATCCACCAAACACAAATCTACTTGGACAAGGAGAGGAGTCACATACCAGGGAACAAATGCTCCAAATTTCAGCAAGAAAGATGGGCTGAGCAAGGACATTGAAAAAATCGAGAGCAATCAAAGCAAGAACTCGATTTTGAGCAATGAACTGGAGCTTACTCGGGAGAGAGAAGAAAGTGGCAGGTGAGAGAGCTAGTGGGGGGCCAGGGGTGGCCCATACCAGGGCATGGTGCCACCCAGGGCAGGGCACGCCACCAGGTGGTGTGCCTGCCTGGTGGGTCCCCCTGGTACCTCCCAGGTACTCCTCTGCCCCCTTTTTCACGTAAAAATTTAATATGAATTTTCTAGAATTTTTCGAGACACTTTATTTTTGGGCATTTTCAGGCATAGAAAAATGATTTTCTGACAGACAGATTTTTTTTGGAAACATGATGCAAGGACAAAACAAAGCTAGAACTACAGAGGTTCTAGGACACTCTAAAATGCAAGTAACTAACAACAAAATGAAAACTAAACGAAAGCAAAAACTAAGATGGATAGAAATAGAAGTAAACAGAGATAATCATAGTGAAAACATTGTTTTGTTCAATGAAATCCTTTTGTTAACAAGGTTGATCAGGTCTTGTTACCAAAACAATTTCATATGAGACAAAACTTTGTATTCCACTAATGATTATGTTACCTCAACCTTGATGGCAATGGTCCCAATCATAATAATTTCAAATTTTTCTCTTGGTATGGGACAATATATTTCTCCAACTTGAATGCCCTCAACATGTTCAATTGAATTCAAACCATAAGTTCTTTCAACCTTCTTGGGAAATAGACACTATGTTCCTTGTCATTCACATTGAAAGTCACCTTTCCTTGATTACAATTAATAACAGCTCCTGCAGTATTAAGAAAGGGTCTCCCAAGAATAATAGACATATTATCATCTTCAGGCATTTCAAGCACAGCAAAATCAGTTAATATCAAGCAATTATGAGCCACTTGAACAGGTACATCCTCACATATACCAACAGGAATAGTGGTAGATTTATCAGCCATTTGCAGAGATATATCAGTTGGTATTAATTTTTCTAGTTGAAGCCTCTTATAGAGAGAGAAAGGCATAACATCTCCCAAATCACACAAAGCAGTTCTAACATAACTGTTCTTAATAGAGCAAGGGATAGTTGGAATCCCTGGGTCTCCAAGTTTCTTAGGAACCTTACCATTAAAGGAATAATTAGCAAGCAAAGTAGAAATTTCTTCATTAGGGATCTTCCTTTTATTCGAGACAACATCCTTCATATACTTTGAGTAAGGAGGCAATTTAATAGCATCAGTCAAAGGAATTTGCAGGAATAAAGGTTTCATCCACTCACAAAACTTATTATAGTGTTCATCCTCCTTTGACTTGTGTTTCTTATCAGGGAATGGCATAGGTTTTTGGACCCAAGGCTCTCTTTCACTACCATGTTTCTTAGCAATAAAATCTTCTTTGGTGTATTTAGTATTCTTAGTGTGGTTTTCAGGTTCTTCTTCAACTTTTTCTTCATTAGGAACTTCATTTTCTTCATTACCAGTTTCAGCATCAGAGTTAGATATACTATTAGGATCTATAGCAGGTTCAGTGGGTTCTACAACAGTTTTATGTTTCTTTTTCCTTTTCTTATGAGTAGAGCCACTATTTTCAACTTGTTGAGAATCCTGCTCAATTCTTTTGGGATGCCCCTTCGGATATAGAGGATCCTGGGTAGCAGCTCCACTTCTAGTTCTAATTTCATAAGCGTGTTTTTCTTTAGCAGCATTAACTAACAAGTCGTTTTGCACTTTAACGAGTTGATCTATTTGAGTTTGAACCATTTGAAAGTGTTTAACAATCATTTTAACACAATTAGAGGTTCTTTCCACAATATCTTTCAACTCAATAATAGCTCTAATGTTTTCCATTAGATGATTTTGCACCCTTTTATTAAAATTATCTTGCTTAACAATAAAGATATCAAATTCTTCTAAGCATTGATCAGGAGGTTTAGAGTAAGGGATATCACCTTCATCAAAGTGTTGGAGAGAGTGTACCTCAATAGTCGGTGAGTAGGGAATAGGCTTACATAATTCTTCTATAGGAGGTATATTCTTGACATCTACAGCTTTAATTCCCTTCTCCTTAAGACATTTCTTAGCTTCCTTCATCACTTCATGATTTAATTCAATAACTCCCATCTTCTTTGATGTTGGAATAGGCACTGGTATAGTTGGTTCAGCTACAATTACTTCAGGTATAGCTTGTTCAGGAGGAGTCCAATCTTCATAATTCTTACTTATTTTAGTCATTAATTCCTCAGCTTCCTTCGGAGTCCTATTACTGAAAACACAATCAGCACAACTATCTAGGTATGTCCTAGATTCCTCGGTTAGTCCATTATAAAATATATCAAGAAGCTCATTCTTAGGTAATGAATCAAAGCACAAAACCTTGCCCAAGATTTAGGCAATACCTCTTTTTCTCCCTGTTTAAAATCAAAAAGTTCCTACAAAATAGCATGTCTAGCACTAGGAGGAAAATATTTTTGTAGGAAAGTACTAATCAAGCACTCAGGGCTATCAATAGATCCAGGAGGCAAATTACTAAACCAAGTTTTAGTTTCTCCTTTCAGTGAAAAGGGGAAAATCTTAGCAACAAAGTAAGTACGCATCTTAATATCATCAGAAAACAAGCCACTCATGGTAGAAAGTTCATTCATATGTGCTACCGCACTTTCATTCTTAGTCCCACAAAAAGGTTCTTTCTCAACAATAGCTATGTAAGATAGATCGAGAGAGAAATCATAATCTTTATCTATAATGTTTATGGGAGAAGCAGCAAACTTAGCAATATGAGACAATTTGGGTCTAATAGTACGCCTCTCAAGGAGACTCTTAGCAGCGCTCCTATCATGGGTGTTTTTACATTCTTTAATAAATTCATCGGTCATCTCAACATAACCATCTTCAATGTCATAACTTTCACTAGACTCAGGTGAACTAACAGGTGTGGCAGTGTCTTCATTAGGAGTTTCGATATTTCCAGCTATAGTTCTAGCAATCATAGCATCTAGGAAAGGACCTAATGAACCACTCTTATCAAGCACAGTAGAAGCAGCATCATAAGCATCAGAAGATTTAGATTCAGCAGTAGTAGCAGTGTGTGTAGCACGTGTATGTGGTGGTGTAACGAGCTTACTCATAACAGATGGTGAATCAAGAGCAATAGAGGTGTTCAGAATCGTACCTCTTCTTGTAGTGGATGGTAAAATAGGAACCTTGCCATCACAAGACTTACCCATGATGGATGGATAGCAGCGAACAATAGAGAATCCAAGTGAACTTGATAAATAAAGCTATGCTCCCCGGCAACGGCGCCAGAAAATAGTCTTGATGACCCACAAGTATAGGGGGTGTATCGCAGTATTTTCGAGGGAAGTGAAACCCAATTTATTGATTTGACACAAGGGGAGCCAAAGAATATTTATAAGCCTTAACAACTGAGTTGTCAATTCAGCTGCACCTAGAAACAATCTTGCTCACAGCAGTTTATCAGTAGCAACAATTTTGTAGTAGGAATAGCAAAGCAGCAGCAGTAGTAAAGTAAAGACAGTAGTAACAATAGCAGTAAATAGTAGGATTCTAGTGCGGTAGGCATAGAAATGGATGGACGGGCGTTGCATGGACAAGACAATTCACATAGCAATCAGAACATAGGGCAATTGCAGATAAATAAGATAAAGCATCCAAGTACTAGACAATTCTAGGCATGTGTTCCATTGATGGCTCAATGCACGACGCCCAGAAAAATGCTTAATGGCGGTGTTGATGTAGAGCTCGTTGGGAACCCCAAGAGGAAGGTATGATGAGCACAGCAGCAAGTTTCCCTCAGTTATGAAACCAAGGTTTAATCGAACTAGTAGGAGCAATGAAACACCTCAAAGGTGTTACTAGCTGAGCTTTGGCAGGGCGAACTACCGGTGCTAGTAGCAACGTGGATACCTGCACAACACAACCACAGAACTTTGTCTCCAACTTGCGATGAGGTTGTCAATCTCACCGGGTTTTGCAGAAAACAAAGGATTAAACGTATCGAATGGAAAGAAGTAATAGTTTGCAGAAAGTAAACACAAAGCAGTAAACGATTGTAGATTGTATGTAAAGTAAAAGGACCGGGATCCATAGTTCACTAGAGGTGGCTCTCCTTAGATAGATAACATTCTGGGTGAACAAATTATAGCGGGGCAATTGACAAACACCGAGAAAGCAATACATGCATATACTAATCATCTTGACTCCTTTGAGACTTGATTGGGCAATACAACATAATACATAGACTGCCATCCAACTGCATCTATGACTAATAATCCACCTTCAGGTTATCATCCGAACCCCCTCCAGTATTAAGTTGCAAGCAACAGATTATTGCTTTACGAACTACGTGTAAGGTAAACAATACGATTGCTCTATGAACAAAGGATTGTTGTTTTATCCCTAGTAGCAACAGCACATCTTGTACCTTAGAGATTTCTGTCAGTTCCCCAGATTACCAGAGGCATGAACCCCCTATCGAGCATAAATACTAACTCTTGGAGTTGCTAGCATCTACTTGGCCAAGATAGCTACTAACAATGGAAAGCATGCAAGATCTCAAATAACAAAGACATGATAGAATCAATAATCAATCTGAAATAGCATCTCAATATCCATCGGATCCCTACAAACACAACATGTATGGATTACAAATAGATGATCTTGATCATGAACGGAGCTCACAAGATCTAAACATGAAAGCACAAAGGCGGAGAAACCAGCCATCTAGCTACTACATGGATCCGTAGTCCAAGGATGAACTACTCACGCATCACACCGGAGGCTTGCATCGTGATGAAGAAGGCCTCCAGGGTGAATTCCCCTCTCCGGCAGGGTGCCGGGAAGAGCTTCAGATCCCTCCCGATCTAGGGATGGAGATGACGGCGGCTACAGACTCTTTCGTGGATTTTTGACCGGGTACCTAGGGTTTTCGTCCCGAGGGCAACTTATAGGCGGAAGGAGAGGCCGAGGGCGTGCTGGGGGCGGCCAGACCATCCCCTAGCATGGGCCAGGCCTGGCCGCGCGGCCAGGTGGTGTGGCCACCCCCCAGCCCTTCTGCGTCTCGTATTCTGGCACTTGATCCCTTCCGAAAAAATAGGCACTTTGGCTTTTGTCCCATCCAATTCCGAGAATATTCATTTTCTGACTTTTCTGGAACCAAAAACAACAGAAAACAGGCAGCTGGCACTGTGGCTCTTGTTAATAGGATAGTCCAAGAAATCATAATAAAAGTACTCCAAAATTGGAACAAAACACAAGAAAGTGGATAAAACCAAGCATGGAACATCAAAAATTATAGATACATTTGCAATGTATCAACATCCCCAAGCTTAACTCCTACTCGTCCTCGAGTAGGTAAGTGATAAAAAGAAATAATTTTTGAGGTGACATGCACCATCAAAGTCTTGATCAAAGTATTTACAAAACATTCAAGGCTAGGGTCATAGTACTTCAATCATAACATGAAAGACAAAGTTCTAGCAATAAGCAAAGAAACTATGATGCAACATGAAAAGGCACAAACAAAAGATTCATGAATAACATGCTTCGCAAGACGTTTGTTTGTTTCACATAAAGAAAACATAGCATAAAAGTATTCAGCTTGTCCCTGAATAGAGTAGCAAATATAAATGCATAGGACACCTTCAAAGTTCATAAGAGTGACTAGATACAATAGTTTCAAACAAGCAATAACAAGTTATGCATCAATCAACTAGTCTTGGGACAATGTACATAGAACTAAGAATGGCCACTATGCTCTCAAAGTAGGTGCATAAAGATAAAAGGTGGAGACTCAATATAATGGTGGAAGAAAAGCCTTTTGTAAAAGGAAGTAGGGATTCAAGTCTCATAAAGAGCTTCCAAAAATTATGGTACTTATAGCTTTCAGCTCTCATTGCCCCTATCATAAGCATCTTGAAGGTGGTTAAGGTTAAAGTGACACAACTAAGAGGATATGCTTGACAAGTTATAAACCGAAATCTCATGCCCCTTACTTACGAAGGCTGATCCTCATGCTACTCAACTTCAGTCACGAGTAAGCTCTTGTCATTGTAAGTATATGTGTATCATTAAGAACTGCCAACGGGGTACCCCTTGCACATGATATGGGAGCTTTCCCATAATCAAAATGACAAGGCAAGCAGACAATGAGCATCTCAGTGATCTTTTTATTTGCTATTTGCATAGGTTTCTATTGAGGATGCTTCATAGAGTGCTCACTATGGTGATGCTGCAAGTTTCCACCATGATTAGGCATGGCTTAGGCTAGCGGCCCAGGCGTTTCTCTAACACACATACAAACTCCATGTTCTTACAAGTTCCACATTTATTTCGCACCGCCGAGATCCGTAAGCAAAAGAACATGATATCAACGGGGTACAAAGTACAAGTGCAATGTTGAAAGCGTTCCCCATGAAACATGGTTCTGCTAATTTCAACTTATAAAGCACAAGCATATACGCAACAAAGAAGGACCCAATGGTTCAAGTTTATTAGACGTAATAAAGTAAAGTGTGCCATCAAGTTCGTGAGAGCTTTAATCACTAGTTTTCTCATAACAAGTGAAAGGTAGCCAAAAGCATGAATATACTTGGAATAGCATAAGCTAGTAGGTAGATATGGTGGACTCTTTGGAAATACCTGGTTTAGGGAGTTGGATGCATGAGTGGAACTCATACTTTGGTGTGGAGGCTAGCAAAAGACTGGGAGCGACAAACTAAGAGAGCAATAATGGCCATAATCATGCAGAGCGACAAAACATCATTGATCAAAGCATAAAGTGATACTACAAGTTGAAAACTAAAGGATCATAAAGGCTATGGTGACTTGATATAGTCATAACATGGTGTGAGCATGCGCCAAGTCAACCCAAATAAAGCATCAAAGGAGAATACCACTATACTATGCTTTAATATGCTAAAACAACGCATGATTCATACAAGGCATATTAAGCAATCTCAATTGTTTATAACAAGCCATGCTACCGCAAAGAATACTAAGCATAAAGCCAAAACAATATCAAGCATGGCATGACAAAGCATAGCCACAGTCAAAAACGAGCTCTTTTTACCACAAAAGCATGAACTTTCCTACTCTTTTCCAAACCAAACCAAACTATTTGCAAACCAAAGTGTGAAAGAGGGGGTCCAACCAACTTATTCAGAAAACTAAGTAAACCAAGCAAACTAAAAACCCCAACGAAAACGAAAAAGAAGACGCTCCAAGAGAAACACAACTGTGCAAGAAACAATAAAAATGAAGCGTTTGGAAGAAACCTGGAATTTTTATTGATGAAGAAGGGGGTGCCTTGGGCATCCCCAAGCTTTGACGCTTGTACTTATTGGATATTTCTTGGGGTGACATGCGTGGCATCCCCAAGCTTGAGGTTTAGTCCATCCTTCATATCATTACTCATTCCTTCCATACACCTGAAATTTTTCCTTCATACAAAACTTCACACAATTTCATTAGCAACATTAGTGCACTTAAGATAAATAAGTCTCAAGGTTCAGTTCTAACACCAAATAAACTTCCATTAGAACACTAGATACTGTAGCACTTCCCTCAAAAAGATCAATTCCCCAAAGGAACTCAAGAAGGAACTAACAAAAGCAAATGCAGAAAATAGCAGAAATCTGTCAAAACAGAACAGCAGGTAAAGACCAATTTTTTCGAAGACCTTCTGTTTCTCAAATCAAAAAGTGCTGAACTAACGAAAGTTAGATAACAACCTGGGGCAGAAGCAAAAAAAATTACAGCTCAATCCGACATACAGAGTTCTTTCACGAATTTTTACGGTGAAGCACAAAAATCTGTTTTGGGACAGCAACTTTCCCAATCATTACTTCACTCTCATTAGAGGTTACTCTTGGCACAAAAAGCAAATAAAAAGGATAAGGAGCGGTTATTACTGAAGTAATAACTTCCAAGACTCATCTAAAACTCTTGGGTTATCTCCCAACAAGTACTTTTCTTTAACGCCTTTAAGTTAGGCATAAGAAGCAAAGAAAGAATCAAGTGTTCTCAAATGAAGAAGCATTAAGACTAAATTTTGTTTTCATAGGAGAAGCAAAAGAAATCTTTTCTCTCTTTTTAGGGAAGTGTTCTATACCTTTCTTGAGTAGGAGTTGATATTTAATGGTGCCTTCTTTCATATCAATGATGGCACCAACAGTTCTAAGAAAAGGTCTTCCCAAAGTAATAGGACAAGAAGCATTGTATTCAACATCCAAAACATAGAAATCAACGGGGACATAGGAATCATTAACCATAATAAGAACATCATTAAGACTCTCCATGAGTTTCTTTTTAGCATTAGCATCAAGTGGGACATTCAAATAACAATCTTCAAGAGGATGCAAATCAAGCATATCATAAATCCTTCTAGGCATAATAGAAACACTACTATCAAGATCACACAAAGCTTTGAAATCAAAGTCATTCACTTTCATATTAATGATGGGTTCCCAACCATCTTCTTGCTTTATAGGAATAGAAGCTTTATGTTTCATCTTTTCTTTTTTAATCTTTATGAGAGCATCAGTAATGTGTTTTGTAAAAGCCATGTTCATAGCACTAGAATTAGAACTTTTAGCAAGCTTTTGTAGGAACTTAATAACTTCAAAGATATTGCAACCATCAAGATCAAAATCAAATTTATCATATAAAGTAGTAGAACTATTACTAGCCTCAACACTAGTGGTGGTGATAGTAGATACACCAATGTTTCTAGCAATTTCATCTTCTCTTTCCCACTTAGCATGTAATTCAGCTAATAGTCTAACATTTTCATCAATTCTTACTTGTATGGCATTAGTAGCTACAAAGGGATTGTCATTAGTTTCAGGTTTAGAAGCCATTTTATTCAAAGAAGTTTGAGCTTCAGCCAAAGATGCTATATTTCTTTCAGCATTAGAGAGTTTTTCCTCAATAGTTTTATTGAAAGCAGTTTGTTTACTAATAAACTCTTTAAGCATAACTTCAAGTTCAGAGGGAGCACTCTTATTATTGTTGTAATAATTTCCATAAGCATTACCATTGTTGGGAGGATAGGGCTTATAATTGTTGTTGCCAAAATTGTTCCTATAAGTGTTATTACCATAAGCATTGTTGCCAAAGTTGTTATTTCTTATCAAGGTCACATCAACTTGCTCTTCTTGAGCAACCAAAGAGGCTAAAGGAACATTATTTGGATCAATATGGGCTTTCCCATTAACAAGCATAGACATAATAATATCAATCTTATCACTCAAGGAGGAGGTTTATTCAACAGAATTTACCTTCCTACCTTGTGGAGCTCTCTCAGTATGCCATTCAGAATAATTAACCATCATATTATCCAATAGTTTTGTTGCAGCACCCAAAGTGATGGTCATAAAGGTACCTCCAGCAGCTGAATCCAATAGGTTCCTTGAAGAATAGTTCAATCCTGCATAAAAATTTTGGATGATCATCCAAGGAGTCAGTCCATGAGTGGGACAATTCTTTACCAAAGATTTCATTCTTTCGCAAGCTTGAGCAACATGCTCATTATCAAGTTGTTTAAACTTCATTATTTCACTTATCATGGATATAATCTTAGCAGGAGGATAGTATTTTCCAATAAAAGCATCTTTGCACTTAGTCCAGAAATCAATACTATTCCTAGTTAAGGAATTCAACCATTCTTTAGCTTTTCCTCTCAAAGAGAAAGGAAACAATTTCAGCTTAATAATATCACCATCCATATCCCTATACTTTTGCATCTCACAAAGTTCAACAAAGTTATTTAGATGGGAAACAACATCTTCATTACCAATACCAGAAAATTGTTCTCTCATAACAAGATTGAGCAAAGCAGGTTTTATCTCAAAGAAAGTATTTTCAGCCATAGGTGGAGCAATAGGTGTGCTCATAAAATCATTGTTGTTGGTGCTAGTGAAGTCACACAACTTAGTGTTTTCAAGGGTAGTCATTTTTTTGGATTTTCAAATAAGAAAGCAAACTAGTAAAACTATTTTTTTTGTGTTTCTTTTTAAGAACAAAACAAGCAAACAAAGCAAAAAGAAAACTAAGCAAAACAAAAACAACAAAGTAAAGAGATTGGTTATGAGGGACTCCCCTTGTGAAGATGTCCTTGACTCCCCGGCAACGGCGCCAGAAAAATCTTTGCTGGCGTGTAGTTGACGTGGGAGTTTCTTCTTCTTCGTTCCCCGGCAACGGCGCCAGAAAAATGCTTGATGGCTCAATGCACGGCGCCCAGAAAAATGCTTAATGGCGGTGTTGATGTAGAGCTCGTTGGGAACCCCAAGAGGAAGGTATGATGAGCACAACAGCAAGTTTCCCTCAGTTATGAAACCAAGGTTTAATCGAACCAGTAGGAGCAAGGAAACACCTCAAAAGTGTTACTAGCTAAGCTTTGGGAGGGCGCACTACCGGTGCTAGTAGCAACGTGGAGACCTGCACAACACAACCACATAACTTTGTCCCCAACTTGCGACGAGGTTGTCAATCTCACCGTGTTTTGCGGAAAACAAAGGTTTAAACGTATCGAATGGAAAGAAGTAATAGTTTGCAGAAAGTAAACACAAAGCAGTAAACGATTTTATGGATTGTATGTAAAGAAAAAGGACCGGGATCCATAGTTCACTAGAGGTGGCTCTCCTTAAGATAGATAACATGCTGGGTGAACAAATTACAGCGGAGCAATTGACAAACACCGAGAAAGCAATACATGCATATACTAATCATCTTGACTCCTTCGAGACTTGATTGGGCATTACAACATTATACATAGACCGCCATCCAACTGCATCTATGACTAATAATCCACCTTTAGGTTATCATCCGAACCCCCTCCAGTATTAAGTTGCAAGCAACAGATTATTGCTTTACGAACTGCGTGTAAAGTAAACAATACGATTGTTGTATGAACAAAGGATTGTTGTTTTCTCCCTAGTAGCAACAACACATCTAGTACCTTAGAGATTTCTATCACTTCCCCAGATTACCAGAGGCATGAACCCACTATCGAGCATAAATACTAACTCTTGGAGTTGCTAGCATCTACTTGGCCAAGATAGCTACTAACAACGCAAAGCATGCAAGATCACAAATAACAAAGACATGATAGAATCAATAATCAATCTGAAATAGCATCTCAATATCCATCGGATCCCTGCAAACACAACATGCAGAATTACAAATAGATGATCTTGATCATGAACGGAGCTCACAAGATCTAAACATGAAAGCACAAAGGAGGAGAACCAGCCATCTAGCTACTACATGGATCCGTAGTCCAAGGATGAACTACTCACGCATCACACCGGAGGCTTGCATGGTGATGAAGAAGGCCTCCAGGGTGAATTCCCCTCTCCGGCAGGGTGCCGGGAAGAGCTTCAGATCCCTCCCGATCTAGGGATGGAGATGACGGCAGCTACACACTCTTTCATGGATTTTTGATCGGGTACTTAGGGTTTTCGTTCCGAGGGCAATATATATGCGGAAGGAGAGGGCGAGGGGGTGCCAGGAGCGGCCACACCACCCCCTGGCGTGGGCTAGGCCTGGTCGTGCGGCCAGGTGGTGTGGTGGCCCCCTGGCCCCTCTCCGTCTCGTATTCGGGCACTTGACGACTTCTGGAAAAATAGGCGCTTTGGCTTTTGTCCCGTCCAATTCCGAAAATATTCATTTTCTGACTTTCCTGGAACCAAAAATAGCAGAAAACAGGCAGTTGGCACTGTGGCTCTTGTTAATAGGTTAGTCCAAGAAATCATATGAAAAGTACTCCAAAGTTGGAACAAAACACAAGAAAGTGGATAAAACCAAGCATGGAACATCAAAAATTATAGATACATTTGCAATGTATCAACATCCCCAAGCTTAACTCCTGCTCGTCCTCGAGTAGGTAAGTGATAAAAAGAAAGAATAATTTTTTAGGTGACATGCACCATCAAAGACTTGATCAAAGTATTTGTAAAACATTCAAAGCTGGGATCATAGTACTTCAATCATAACATGAAAGACAAAGTTCTAGCAATAAGCAAAGAAACTATGATGCAACATAAAAAGGCACAAACAAAAGATTCATGAATAATAATGCTTTGCAAGACGTTTGTTTGTTTCACATAAAGAAAACATAGCATAATAGCATTCAACTTGTCCCTCATAGAGTAGCAAATATAAATTCATAGGACACCTTCAAAGTTCATAAGAGTGACTAGATACAATAGTTTAAAACAAGCAATATCAAAGTATGCATCAATCAACTAGTCTTGGGACAATGCATATAGAACTAAGAATGGCCACTATGCTCTCAAAATAGGTGCATAAAGATAGAAGGTGGAGACTTAGTATAATGGTGGAAGAAAGGCCTTTTTATAAAAGGAAGTAGGGATTCAAGTCTCGTAAAGAGCTTCCAAAAAATTATGGTACTTATAGCTTTCAGCTCTTATTGCCCCTATCATAAGCATCTTGAAGTGATTAAGGTTAAAGTGAACTAACTATGGTGTACATGCTTGACGAAGTATAAGTCAGAAATCTCATGTACCTTGTATACGAGGGCCGCTCCTCATGCTACTCAAGTTTAGTCACCGGTAAGTTCTTGTCATCGTAAGTACATGTGTATCATAGAGAACCGGCAACGGGGTACCCCTTGCCCGATGATACGGAAGAATCCCCATATCAAAATGACAAGGCAAGCATAAAACGAGCATCTCAGCAATCTTCTTATTTACCATGGGAATATGGTGCTTTTTTCTCTCTTTCCTATTTTCATAGTATCTCTTTTTTTTCTCTTTTCTCTTTTTTCTCAATATAGGACTCTTTTTTTATAAGAAGAATGCTTCATAGACAACTCATTATGGTTACGCTGCAGGTTTCCACCATGTCAGCATGGATTAGACCAGCGGCCCAGGCGTTTCTCTAACACATATACATAACTCCATGGACTTACAAGCTCCCCTTTCATTTCACACCGACGACATCCATATACAAAAGATCATGATATCAACTAGGTACAAGTACCAAGTGCAATGTTGAAAGCATTCCCCATGAAAGCATGGTTCTGCTAATTCCCAACAAATAAGTGCAAGCATATACAACATAGACGACACAATGGTTCAAGTTTATTAAGGGCAAGAAAAGTAAAGTGTGCCGTCAAGTTCGTGAGAGCTTTAATCACTAGTTTTCTCATAACAAGTTTAATTTGGAAGGTAAAAAAAAGCATGAATATACTTGGAATAGCATAAGCTAGTAGGTAGGTATGGTGGACTCTTTGGAATAACTTGGTTTAGGGAGTTGGATGCATGAGTGGAACTCATACTTTGTTGTGGAGGCTAGCAAAAGACTGGGAGCGACAAATTAAGAGAGCAATAATGGCCATAATCATGCAGAGCGACAAAACATCATTGATCAAAGCATAAAGTGATATTACAAGTTGAAAACTAAAGGATCATAAAGGCTATGGTGACTTGAGATAGTCATAACATGGTGTGAGCATGTGCCAAGTCAACCCAAATAAAGCATCAAAGGAGAATACCACTATACTATGCTTTAATATGCTAAAACAATGCATGATTCATCCAAGGCACATTAAGCAATCTCAATTGTTTATAACAAGTCATGCTACAACAAAGAATACTAAGCATAAAGCCAAAAAAATATCAAGCATGGCATGGCAAAGCATAGGCCGCAGTCAAAAACGAGCTCTTTTTACCACATAAGCAATAAACTTTCCTACTCTTTTCCAAACCAAACCAAACTATTTGCAAACCAATGTATGAAAGAGGGGGTCCAACAAATTTATTCAGCAAACTAAGAAAACCAGTCAAACTAAAAACCAAAATGAAAACGAAAAAGAAGACGCTCTAAGAACAATACAACTGTGCATGAAACAATAAAAATGAAGCGTTTAGAAGAAACCTGGAATTTTTATTGATGAAGAAGGGGATGCCTTGGGCATCCCCAAGCTTTGACGCTTATACTTCTTGGATATTTCTTAGGGTGACACGTGTGGCATCCCAAGCTTGAGCTTTAGTCCATCCTTCATCTCATTACTCATTCCTTCCATACACCTGAAAATTTTCCTTCATACAAAACTTCACACAATCTTTATTAGCAACATTAGTGTACTCAAGATAAAAGGTCTTAAGGTTCAGTTCTAATGCCAAATAAACTTCCATTAGAACACTAGCTACTGAAGCACTTTCCTCAAAAATCTTAATTCCCCAAAAGAACTCAAGAAGGAACCAATAAGAAGCAAATGCAGAAAATGGCAGAAATCTGTCAAAACAGACCAGCAGGTAAAGACGAATTTTTTCGAAGACCTTCTTTTGCTCAAAGCAAAACGTGTTGAACTAACGAAAGTTAGGTAACAACATGGGGCAGAAGCACAAAAAATTACAGATCAATCCGACATACAGATCTCTCTCACAAAGTTTTACAGTGAAGCACAAAAATCTGTTTCGGGACAGCAACTTTCCCAATCATTACTTCTCTCTCATTAGAGGTTACTCTTGGCACAAAAAGCAATTAAAAAGGATAAGGAGAGATTATTACTTCAGTAATAACTTCCAAGACTCATCTAAAACTTTTGGGTTATCTCCCAATAAGTACTTATTTCTTTAACGCCTTTAAGTTAGGCATAAGAAGCAAAGAAAGAATCAAGTGTTCTCAAATGAAGAAGCATTAAGATCAATACCAAAAATATTTTCAACAAGGCAAGGTATATCATCCAAATAAGTTCTATAAGATCCTCTCTCAATGCTCTTAGGTTCACTATTCTCATCAAAAGGGTTTGCAGGAACAATCCAATCAAGATTCTTTTCTATGGCATCATGTATTGCTACTAGTTTAAAGGGTATTGGTATCTTAGGTTCCTCCCCATTAGGTTCGGTTTTGTTCATCTTTTCTTGTGTACCAACAACATCTACACATGAGCCTAGCATATTGAAACGTTCAAAGACTTTCCTAGCTTCCTTGGCAACATCATAGAACTCCTTAAACAAAGTTTCTAGAATAAAATCCCTCTTTTCAGGGTCTTCAATTTCTTTAAGCTTAAGAAACATTACTTGCATTAAGGGGTTGAGGTTAACAAACCTAGCTTCTAACATGTGAATTAAAGAAGCTGCAGCAATCTCATAGTTTGGAGAAAGTTCTACAAGGGATCTATCCTCAGTATCTTCATGCTTACTAACATGATTGAAGAATTCTTCAATATTATCTTTCCCAATCTCATAGTCTTTCAGGGTGAATGTAGGGATCAACATGGTGAGCTAAGGAAGAGGTGACAACTAAAGGAGACTTAATTTTTTTGTGTTTTTGATAAAGAAAGCAAACTAGTGAAACTAATTTTTTTTGTGTTTTTGAATGACAGAACAAGCAAACTAAGCAAAAAAAAAACAACAAAGTAAAGAGATTGGTTACGAGGGACTCCCCTTGTGAAGATGTCCTTGACACCCCGGCAACGGCGCCAGAAAAATGCTTGATGGCTCAATGCACGGCGCCCAGAAAAATGCTTGATGGCGGTGTTGATGTAGAGCTCGTTGGGAACCCGAAGAGGAAGGTATGATGAGCACAGCAGCAAGTTTCCCTCAGTTATGAAACCAAGGTTTAATTGAACCAGTAGGATCAAGGAAACACCCCAAAGGTGTTACTAGCTGAGCTTTGGCAGGGCGCACTATCGGTGCTAGTAGCAACATGGAGACCTGCACAACACAACCACAGAACTTTGTCCCCAACTTGCGATGAGGTTGTCAATCTCACCATGTTTTGCGGAAAACAAAGGATTAAACGTATCGAATGGAAAGAAGTAAAAGTTTGCAGAAAGTAAACACAAAGCAGTAAACAGTTTATGGATTGTATGTAAAGAAAAAGGACCGGGATCCATAGTTCACTAGAGGTGGCTCTCCTTAAGATAGATAACATGCTGGGTGAACAAATTACAGCGGGGCAATTGACAAACACCAAGAAAGCAATACATGCATATACTAATCGTCTTGACTCCTTTGAGACTTGATTGGGCATTACAACATTATACATAGACCACCATCCAACTGCATCTATGACTAATAATCCACCTTCAGGTTATCATCCGAACCCCCTCCAGTATTAAGTTGCAAGCAACAGATTATTACTTTATGAACTGCGTGTAAAGTAAACAATACGATTGTTCTATGAACAAAGGATTGTTGTTTTCTCCCTAGTAGCAACATCACATATAGTACCTTAGAGATTTCTGTCACTTCCCTAGATTACCAGAGGCATGAACCCACTATCGAGCATAAATACTAACTCTTGGAGTTGCTAGCATCTACTTGGCCAAGATAGCTACTAACAGTGGAAAGCATGCAAGATCACAAATAACAAAGACATGATAGAATCAATAATCAATCTGAAATAGCATCTCAATATCCATCGGATCCCCGTAAACACAACATGCAGAATTACAAATAGATGATCTTGATCATGAACGGAGCTCACAAGATCTAAACATGAAAGCACAAAGGAGGAGAACCAACCATCTAGCTACTACATGGATCCGTAGTCCAAGGATGAACTACTCACGCATCACACCGGAAGCTTGCATGGTGATGGAGAAGGCCTCTAGGGTGAATTACCCTCTCCGGCAGGGTGCCGGGAAGAGCTTCAGATCCCTCCTGATCTAGGGATGGAGATGACGGCGGCTACAGACTCTTTCGTGGATTTTTGATCAGGTACTTAAGGTTTTCGTCCCGAGGGCAATATATAGGCGGAAGGAGAGGCCGAGGGGGTGCCGGGAGCGGCCACAACACCCCCTAGCGTGGTCCAGGCCTGGCCGGGCGGACAGGTGGTGTGGTGGCCCCCTGGCCCCTCTCCGTCTCATATTCTGGCACTTGATGACTTCCGGAAAAATAGGCACTTTGGCTTTTGTCCCGTCCAATTCCGAGAATATTCATTTTCTGACTTTCCTGGAACCAAAAACAGCAGAAAACAGGCAGCTGGCACTATGGCTCTTGTTAATAGGTTAGTCCAAGAAATCATATGAAAAGTACTCCAAAGTTGGAACAAAACACAAGAAAGTGGATAAAACCAAGCATGGAACATCCAAACTTATAGATACATTTGCAATGTATCAAACACACATGCAATGACTCTAGTTATGGGTAATGAAAAGAACACGCATGCAATGACACTGGTGGATCCATACGTGGTTTGTGAAAAGAACATACATGCAATGAACTCTGGTGGATCCATATGTGGTTTATGAGAAGAACACACATGCAATGACACTGGTTGTGGTTCATGAAAAGAACACACACCCAATTACACTGGTGGATCCTTATGTGGTTCGTGAAAAGAACACACATGCAATGGCTCTAGTGGATCCACATGTGGTTTGTGAAAAGAACACACATGCAATGACACTGGTGGAATAATGTGGGTTGTGAAAATAACAGACATGCAATGAAGTCTGGTGGATCCATATGTGGTTTGTGAGAAGAACACACATGTAATGACACTGGGTGTGGTTAATGAAAAGAACACACATCCAATGACACTAGTGGATCCTTATGTGGTTTGTGAAAAGAACACACATGGAATGACTCTATATGTGGTTTGTGAGAAGAACACAAATGAATGACATTGGTGGATCCATATGTGGTTTGTGAGAAGAACACACATCCAATGATACTGGTGGATCCATGTGTGGTTTGTGAGAAGAACACACATGCAATGAAACTGGGTGTGGTTCATGAAAAGAACACACATCCAATGACACTGGTGGATCCTTATGTGGTATTTGAAAAGACCAGACATGACTCTAGATGTGGTTTGTGAGAAGAGAACACATGCAACGCCACTGGTGGATCCATATGTGGTTTGTGAGAAGAATACACATCCAATGACACTAGTGGATCCATGTGTGGTTTGTGACAAGAACACACATGCATTGGCACTAGGTTATGTTCATGAAAAGAACACACAACCAATGACACTGGCGGATCCTTATGTGGTTTGTGAAAAGAACAGACATGCAATGACTCTGTATGTGGTTTGTGAGAAGAACACACATGCAATGACACTGGTGGATCCATATGTGGATTGTGAGAAGAATGCATCCAATGAAATAGGTGGATCCATATGTGGTTTGTGAGAAGAACACATATGCAATGACACTAGGTGTGGTTCATGAAAAGAACACACATCCAATGAACTCTGGTGGATCCATATGTGGTTTCTGAGAAGAACACACATGCAGTGACTCTAGCTGTAGTTTGTGAAAAGAACACACATGCAATCACACTGGTGGATCCATATGTGGTTTGTGAGAAGAACACACATCCAATGACACTGGGTTATCCATGTGTGGTTTGTGAGAAGAACACACATGCAAAACACACATGCAATGACACTGGTGGATCCATATGTGGTCTATGGAAAGAACAGACATGCAATGACACTAGTTGTGGTTAACGAAAAGAACAGACGTGCAATGACTCTGATGGATCCATATATGGTTTGTGAAAAGAACAAACATGCAATGACTCTAGTTGTGGTTAATGAAAAGAACACACATGCAATGACTCTGGTGGATCCATGTGGTTTGTGAAAAGAACACACATGTAATGACTCTAGCTATGGTTAATGAAAAGAACACACATGCAATGACATTGGTGGATCCATATGTGGTTTGTAAAAATAACAGACATGCAATGAACTCTGGCGGATCCATATGTGGTTTGTGAGAAGAACACACATGCAATGACACTGGTTGTGGTTCATGAAAAGAACACACATGCAATGACACTGGTGGATCCTTATGTGGTTTGTGAAAAGAAGACACATACAATGACTCTAATGGATCCACATGTGGTTTGTGAAAAGAACACACATGCAATGACACTAGTGGATCAATGTGGTTTGTGAAAATAACAGACATGCAATGAACTCTGGTGGTCCATATGTGGTTTGTGAGAAGAACACACATGCAATGACCCTAGGTGTGGTTCATGAAAAGAACACACATCCAATGACACTGGTGGATCCTTATGTGGTTTGTGAAAAGAACACACATGGAATGATTCTAGATGTGGTTTGTGAGAAGAACACAAATGCAATGACACTGGTGGATCGATATGTGGTTTGTGAGAAGAACAGACATCCAATGACACTGGTGGATCCATGTGTGGTTTGTGAGAAGAACACACATGCAATGACACTGGGTATCGTTCATGAAAAGAACACACATCCAATGACACTAGTGGATCCTTATGTGGTTTGTGAAAAGAACAGACATGACTCTAGATGTGGTTTGTGAGAAGAACACACATGCAATGACCCTAGTGGATCCATATGTGGTTTGTGAGAAGAACACACATCCAATGACACTAGTGGATCCATATGTGGTTTGTGAGTAGAACACACATGCAATGACACTGGTGGATCCATCTGTGGTTTGTGAGAAGAACACACATCCAATGCCACTAGTGGATCCATGTGTGGTTTTTGAGAAGACCACACATGCAATGACACTGGTGTGGTTCATGAAAAGAACACACATCCAATGACACTGGTGGATCCTTATGTGTTTTGTGAAAATAACACACATGCAATGACACTAGTGGATCAATGTGGTTTGTGAAAATAACAGACATGCAATGAACTTTGGTGGATCCATATGACACTAGGTGTGGTTCATGAAAGGAACACACATACAATGACACTAATGGATCCTTATGTGGTTTGTGAAAAGAAGACACATGCAATGACTCTAGATGGGGTTTGTGAGAAGACCACAGATGCAATGACACTGGTGGATCGATATGTGGTTTGTGAGAAGAACACACATCCAATGATATTGGGGGGTAAATATGTGGTTTGTGAGAAGAACACGCATCCAATGACACCGTTGGATCCATGTGTGGTTTGTGAGAAGAACACACATGAAATGACACTAGGTGTGGTTCATGAAAAGAACACACATGCTATGACACTGGTGGATCCTTATGTGGTTTGTGAAAAGAATAGACATGCAATGACTCTGGTGGATCCACATGTGGTTTGTGAGAAGAACACACATGCAATGACTCTAGCCATGGTTAATCAAAAGAACACACATGCAATGACACTGGTGGATCCATATGTAGTTTATGAAAAGAACAGACATGCAATGAACTCTGGTGGATCCATATGTGGTTTGTGAGAAGAACACACATGTAATCACACTGGTGGATCACTATGTGGTTTGTGAAAAGAACACACTTGCAATGACAATGGTGGATCCATATGTGGTTTGTGAGAAGAACACACATGCAATGACACTGGGTGTGGTTCATGAAAAGCACACACATGCAATGACACTGGTGGATCCTTACGTGGTTTGTGAAAATAACACACATGTAATAACTCTGGTGGATCCACATGTGGTTTGAACACATATGTATTGACACTAGTGGATCCATGTGGTTTGTGAAAATAACAGACATGCAATGAACTCTGGTGGATCCTTATGTAGTTTGTGAGAAGAACACACAAGCAAGGACACTAGGTGTGGTTCATGAAAAGGACACACATCCAATGACACTGGTGGATCAATTATGTGGTTTGTGAAAAGAACACACATGCAATGACTCTGGTGGATCCACGTGTGGTTTGTGAAAAGAACACACATGCAATGACACTGGTGGATCAATGTGGTTTGTGAAAATATTGACATGCAATGAACTCTGGTGGATCCATATGTGGTTCATGAAAACAACACACATGCAATGACACTGTGTGTGGTTCCTGAAAATAACACACATCCAATGACACTGGTGGATCCTTATGTGGTTTGTGAACAGAACACACATGCAATGACTCGAGTTGTGGTTTGTGAAAAGAACACACATGCAATGACACCGGTGGATCAATGTGGTTTTCTAAACTAATCGACATGCAATGAACTCTAGTGGATACATATGTGGTTTATGAGAAGAATAGACATGCAATGACACTGGGTGTGGTTCATGAAAAGAACACACATCCAATGACACTGGTGGATCCTTATGTGGTTTGTGAAAATAACACACATGCAATGACTCTGGTGGATCCACATGTGGTTTGTGAAAATAACACACATTTCAATGACACTGGTGGATCCTTATTTGGTTTGTGAAAAGAACACACATTTCAATGACTCTGATGGATCTATATGTGGTTTGTGAGAAGAACACACATGCAATGACTCTGGTGGATCCACATGTGGTTTGTGAAAATAACACACATTTCAATGACACTGGTGGATCCTTATTTTGTTTGTGAAAAGAACACACATTTCAATGACTCTGCTGTATCCACATGTGGTTTGTGAGAAGAACACACATGCAATGACACAGGTGGATCAATATGTGGTTTGTGAAAATAACACACATGCAATGATACTGGTGGATCCATAAGTGGTTTGTGAGAAGAACACACATGCAATGACATTGGGTGTGGTTCATGAAAAGAACACACATCCAATGACACTGGTGGATGCTTATGTGGTTCGTGAAAAGAACACACACGCAATGCATCTGGTTGATCCACATGTGGTTTGTGAAAAAAACACACATGCAATGACTCTAGACATGGTTAATGAAAAGAACACACATGCAATGACACTGGTGGATCCATATGTAGTTTATGAAAAGAACAGACATGCAATGAACTCTGGTGGATCCATACGTGGTTTGTGAGAAGAACACACATGCAATCACACTGGTGGATCAATATGTTGTTTGTGAAAAGAACACACATGCAATGACAATGGTGGATCCATATGTGGTTTGTGAGAAGAACACACATGCAATGACACTTGGTGTGGTTCATGAAAAGCACACACATGCAATGACACTGGTGGATCCTTACGTGGTTTGTGAAAAGAACACACATGTAATAACTCTGGTGGATCCACATGTGGTTTGTGACAAGAACACACATGCATTGACACTAGTGGATACATGTGGTTTGTGAAAATAACAGACATGCAATGAACTCTGGTGGATCCTTATGTGGTTTGTGAGAAGAACACACATGCAAGGACACTAGGTGTGGTTCATGAAAAGGACACACATCCAATGAAACTGGTGGATCAATTATGTGGTTTGTGAAAAGAACACACATGCAATGACTCTGGTGGATCCATGTGTGTTTTGTGAAAAGAACACACATGCAATGACACTGGTGGATCAATGTGGTTTGTGAAAATAACAGACATGCAATGAACTCTGGTGGATCCATATGTGGTTCATGAAAACAACACACATGCAATGACACTGTGTGTGGTTCATGAAAATAACACACATCCAATGACACTGGTGGATCCTTATGTGGTTTGTGAAAAGAACACGCATGCAATGACTCTGGGGGATCCACATGTGGTTTGTGAAAAGAACACACATGCAATGACACTGGTGGATCCATGTGGTTTGTGAAAATAACAGACATGCAATGAGCTCTGGTGGATCCATACGTGGTTTGTGAGAAGAACACACATGCAATGCCACTTGGTGTGGTTCATGAAAAGAACACACATCCAATGACACGGGTGGATCCTTATGTGGTGGATCCACATGTGGTTTGTGAAAATAACACACATTTCAATGACACTGGTGGATCCTTATTTTGTTTGTGAAAAGAACACACATTTCAATGACTCTGCTGTATCCACATGTGGTTTGTGAGAAGAACACACATGCAATGACATAGGTGGATCAATATGTGGTTTGTGAAAATAACACACATGGAATGATACTGGTGGATCCATAAGTGGTTTGTGAGAAGAACACACATGCAATGACACTGGGTGTGGTTCATGAAAATAACACACATCCAATGACACTGGTGGATGCTTATGTGGTTCGTGAAAAGAACACACATGCAATGTATCTGGTGGATCCACATGTGGTTTGTGAAAAAAAAACACATGCAATGACTCTAGCCATGGTTAATGAAAAGAACACACATGCAATGACACTGGTGGATCCATATGTAGTTTATGAAAAGAACAGACATGCAATGAACTCTGGTGGATCCATATGTGGTTTGTGAGAAGAACACACATGCAATCACACTGGTGGATCAATATGTGGTTTGTGAAAAGAACACACATGCAATGACAATGGTGGATCCATATGTGGTTTGTGAGAAGAACACACATGCAATGACACTGGGTGTGGTTCATGAAAAGCACACACATGCAATGACACTGGTGGATCCTTACGTGGTTTGTGAAAATAACACACATGTAATAACTCTGGTGGGTCCACATGTGGTTTGTGAAAAGAACACACATGCATTGACACTAGTGGATCCATGTGGTTTGTGAAAATAACAGACATGCAATGAACTCTGGTGGATCCTTATGTGGTTTGTGAGAAGAACACACATGCAAGGACACTAGGTGTGGTTCATGAAAAGGACATACATCCAATGACACTGGTGGATCAATTATGTGGTTTGTGAAAAGAACACACATGCAATGACTCTGGTGGATCCACGTGTGGTTTGTGAAAAGAACACACATGCAATGACACTGGTGGATCAATGTGGTTTGTGAAAATAACAGACATGCAATGAACTCTAGTGGATCCATATGTGGTTCATGAAAACAACACACATGCAATGACACTGTGTGTGGTTCATGAAAATAACACACATCCAATGACACTGGTGGATCCTTATGTGGTTTGTGAAAAGAACACACATGCAATGACTCGAGTTGTGGTTTGTGAAAAGAACACACATGCAATGACACCGGTGGATCAATGTGGTTTTCTAAACTAACCGACATGCAAAGAACTCTAGTGGATACATATGTGGTTTATGAGAAGAATAGACATGCAATGACACTGGGTGTGGTTCATAAAAGGAACACACATCCAATGACACTGGTGGATCCTTATGTGGTTTGTGAAAATAACACACATGCAATGACTCTGGTGGATCCACATGTGGTTTGTGAAAATAACACACATTTCAATGACACTGGTGGATCTTTATTTGGTTTGTGAAAAGAAGACACATTTCAATGACTCTGATGGATCCATATGTGGTTTGTGAGAAGAACACACATGCAATGGCTCTGGTGGATCCACATGTGGTTTGTGAAAATAACACACATTTCAATGACACTGGTGGATCCTTATTTTGTTTGTGAAAAGAACACACATTTCAATGACTCTGCTGTATCCACATGTGGTTTGTGAGAAGAACACACATGCAATGACACAGGTGGATCAATATGTGGTTTGTGAAAATAACACACATGCAATGATACTGGTGGATCCATAAGTGGTTTGTGAGAAGAACACACATGCAATGAAACTGGGTGTGGTTCATGAAAAGAACACACATCCAATGACACTGGTGGATGCTTATGTGGTTCGTGAAAAGAACACACATGCAATGTATCTGGTGGATCCACATGTGGTTTGTGAAAAAAAACACATGCAATGGCTCTTGCCATGGTTAATGAAAAGAACACACATGCAATGACACTGGTGGATCCATATGTAGTTTATGAAAAGAACAGACATGCAATGAACTCTGGTGGATCCATATGTGGTTTGTGAGAACAACACACATGCAATCACACTGGTGGATCAATATGTGGTTTGTGAAAAGAACACACATGCAATGACAATGGTGCATCCTTATGTGGTTTGTGAGAAGAACACGCATGCAATGACACTGGGTGTGGTTCATGAAAAGCACACACATGCAATGACACTGGTGGATCCTTACGTGGTTTGTGAAAAGAACACACATGTAATAACTCTGGTGGATCCACATGTGGTTTGTGAAAAGAACACACATGCATTGACACTAGTGGATCCATGTGGTTTGTGAAAATAATAGACATGCAATGAACTCTGGTGGATCCTTATGTGGTTTGTGAGAAGAACACACATGCAAGGACACTAGGTGTGGTTCATGAAAAGGACACACATCCAATGACACTGGTGGATCAATTATGTGGTTTGTGAAAAGAACACACATGCAATGACTCTGGTGGATCCACGTGTGGTTTGTGAAAAGAACACACATGCAATGACACTGGTGGATCAATGTGGTTTGTGAAAATAACAGACATGCAATGAACTCTGGTGGATCCATACGTGGTTTGTGAGAAGAACACACATGCAATGCCACTTGGTGTGGTTCATGAAAATAACACACATCCAATGACACTGGTGGATCCTTATGTGGTTTGTGAAAAGAACATACATGCAATGACTCGAGTTGTGGTTTGTGAAAAGAACACACATGCAATGACACCGGTGGATCAATGTGGTTTTCTAAACTAATCGACATGCAATGAACTCTAGTGGATACATATGTGGTTTATGAGAAGAATAGACATGCAATGACACTGGGTGTGGTTCATGAAAAGAACACACATCCAATGACACTGGTGGATCCTTATGTGGTTTGTGAAAATAACACACATGCAATGACTCTGGCGGATCCACATGTGGTTTGTGAAAATAACACACATTTCAATGACACTGGTGGATCCTTATTTGGTTTGTGAAAAGAAGACACATTTCAATGACTCTGATGGATCCATATGTGGTTTGTGAGAAGAACACACATGCAATGACTCTGGTGGATCCACATGTGGTTTGTGAAAATAACACACATTTCAATGACACTGGTGGATCCTTATTTTGTTTGTGAAAAGAACACACATTTCAATGACTCTGCTGTATCCACATGTGGTTTGTGAGAAGAACACACATGCAATGACACAGGTGGATCAATATGTGGTTTGTGAAAATAACACACATGCAATGATACTGGTGGATCCATAAGTGGTTTGTGAGAAGAACACACATGCAATGACACTGGGTGTGGTTCATGAAAAGAACACACATCCAATGACACTGGTGGATGCTTATGTGGTTCGTGAAAAGAACACACATGCAATGTATCTGATGGATCCACATGTGGTTTGTGAAAAAAACACACATGCAATGACTCTAGCCATGGTTAATGAAAAGAACACACATGCAATGAAACTGGTGGATCCATATGTAGTTTATGAAAAGAACAGACATGCAATGAACTCTGGTGGATCCATATGTGGTTTGTGATAAGAACACACATGCAATCACACTAGTGGATCAATATGTGGTTTTTGAAAAGAACACACATGCAATGACAATGGTGGATCCATATGTGGTTTGTGAGAAGAACACACATGCAATGACACTGGGTGTGGTTCATGAAAAGCACGCACATGCAATGACACTGGTGGATCCTTACGTGGTTTGTGAAAAGAACACACATGTAATAACTCTGGTGGATCCACATGTGGTTTGTGAAAAGAACAGACATGCATTGACACTAGTGGATCCATGTGGTTTGTGAAAATAACAGACATGCAATGCATTCTGGTGGATCCTTATGTGGTTTGTGAGAAGAACACACATGCAAGGACACTAGGTGTGGTTCATGAAAAGGACACACATCCAATGACACTGGTGGATCAATTATGTGGTTTGTGAAAAGAACACACATGCAATGACTCTGGTGGGTCCACGTGTGGTTTGTGAAAAGAACACACATGCAATGACACTGGTGGATCAATGTGGTTTGTGAAAATAACAGACATGCAATGAAATATGGTGGATCCATATGTGGTTCATGAAAACAACACAGATGCAATGACACTGTGTGTGGTTCATGAAAATAACACACATCCAATGACACTGGTGGATCCTTATGTGGTTTGTGAAAAGAACACACATGCAATGACTCGATTTGTGGTTTGTGAAAAGAACACACATGCAATGACACCCGTGGATCAATGTGGTTTTCTAAACTAATCCACATGCAATGAACTCTAGTGGATACATATGTGGTTTATGAGAAGAATAGACATGCAATGACACTGGGTGTGGTTCATGAAAAGAACACACATCCAATGACACTGGTGGATCCTTATGTGGTTTGTGAAAATAACACACATGCAATGACTCTGGTGGATCCACATGTGGTTTGTGAAAATAACACACATTTCAATGACACTGGTGGATCCTTATTTGGTTTGTGAAAGGAACACACATTTCAATGACTCTGATGGATCCATATGTGGTTTGTGAGACGAACACACATGCAATGACTCTGGTGGATCCACATGTGGTTTGTGAAAATAACACCCATTTCAATGACACTGGTGGATCCTTATTTTGTTTGTGAAAAGAATACACATTTCAATGACTCTGCTGTATCCACATGTGGTTTGTGAGAAGAACACACATGCAATGACACAGGTGGATCAATATGTGGTTTGTGAAAATAACACACATGCAATGATACTGGTGGATCCATAAGTGGTTTGTGAGAAGAACACACATGCAATGACACTGGGTGTGGTTCATGAAAAGAACACACATCCAATGACACTGGTGGATGCTTATGTGGTTCTTGAAAAGAACACACATGCAATGTATCTGGTGGATCCACATGCGGTTTGTGAAAAAAACACATATGCAATGACTCTAGCCATGGTTAATGAAAAGAACACACATGCAATGAAACTGGTGGATCCATATGTAGTTTATGAAAAGAACAGACATGCAATGAACTCTGGTGGATCCATATGTGGTTTGTGAGAAGAACACACATGCAATCACACTGGTGGATCAATATGTGGTTTGTGAAAAGAACACACATGCAATGACAATGGTGGATCCATATGTGGTTTGTGAGAAGAACACACATGCAATGACACTGGGTGTGATTCATGAAAAGCACACACATGCAATGACACTGGTGGATCCTTACGTGGTTTGTGAAAAGAACACACATGTAATAACTCTGGTGGATCCACATGTGGTTTGTGAAAAGAACACACATGCATTGACACTAGTGGATCCATGTGGTTTGTGAAAATAATAGACATGCAATGAACTCTGGTGGATCCTTATGTGGTTTGTGAGAAGAACACACATGCAAGGACACTAGGTGTGGTTCATGAAAAGGACACACATCCAATGACACTGGTGGATCAATTATGTGGTTTGTGAAAAGAACACACATGCAATGACTCTGGTGGATCCACGTGTGGTTTGTGAAAACAACACACATGCAATGACACTGGTGGATCAATGTGGTTTGTGAAAATAACAGACATGCAATGAACTCTGGTGGATCCATACGTGGTTTGTGAGAAGAACACACATGCAATGCCACTTGATGTGGTTCATGAAAATAACACACATCCAATGACACTGGTGGATCCTTATGTGGTTTGTGAAAAGAACACACATACAATGACTCGAGTTGTGGTTTGTGAAAAGAACACACATGCAATGACACCGGTGGATCAATGTGGTTTTCGAAACTAATCGACATGCAATGAACTCTAGTGGATACATATGTGGTTTATGAGAAGAATAGACATGCAATGACACTGGGTGTGGTTCATGAAAAGAACACACATCCAATGACACTGGTGGATCCTTATGTGGTTTGTGAAAAGAACACACATGCAATGACACTGGTGGATCAATGTGGTTTGTGAAAATAACATACATGCAATGAACTCTGGTGGATCCTTATTTGGTTTGTGAAAAGAACACACATTTCAATGACTCTGATGGATCCATATGTGGTTTGTGAGAAGAACACACATGCAATGACTCTGGTGGATCCACATGTGGTTTGTGAAAATAACACACATTTCAATGACACTGGTGGATCCTTATTTTGTTTGTGAAAAGAACACACATTTCAATGACTCTGCTGTATCCACATGTGGTTTGTGAGAAGAACACACATGCAATGACACAGGTGGATCAATATGTGGTTTGTGAAAATAACACACATGCAATGATACTGGTGGATCCATAAGTGGTTTGTGAGAAGAACACACATGCAATGACACTGGGTGTGGTTCATGAAAAGAACACACATCCAATGACACTGGTGGATGCTTATGTGGTTCGTGAAAAGAACACACATGCAATGTATCTGGTGGATCCACATGTGGTTTGTGAAAAAAACACACATGCAATGACTCTAGCCATGGTTAATGAAAAGAACACACATGCAATGAAACTGGTGGATCCATATGTAGTTTATGAAAAGAACAGACATGCAATGAACTCTGGTGGATCCATATGTGGTTTGTGAGAAGAACACACATGCAATCACACTGGTGGATCAATATGTGGTTTGTGAAAAGAACACACATGCAATGACAATGGTGGATCCATATGTGGTTTGTGAGAAGAACACACATGCAATGACACTGGGTGTGGTTCATGAAAAGCACACACATGAAATGACACTGGTGGATCCTTACGTGGTTTGTGAAAAGAACACACATGTAATAACTCTGGTGGATCCACATGTGGTTTGTGAAAAGAACACACATGCATTGACACTAGTGGATCCATGTGGTTTGTGAAAATAACAGACATGCAATGAACTCTTGTGGATCCTTATGTGGTTTGTGAGAAGAACACACATGCAAGGACTCTATGTGTGGTTCATGAAAAGGACACACATCCAATGACACTGGTGGATCAATTATGTGGTTTGTGAAAAGAACACACATGCAATGACTCTGGTGGATCCACGTGTGGTTTGTGAAAAGAACACACATGCAATGACACTGGTGGATCAATGTGGTTTGTGAAAATAACAGACATGCAATGAACTCTGGTGGATCCATACGTGGTTTATGAGAAGAACACACATGCAATGCCACTTGGTGTGGTTCATGAAAATAACACACATCCAATGACACTGGTGGATCCTTATGTGGTTTGTGAAAAGAACACACATGCAATGACTCGAGTTGTGGTTTGTGAAAAGAACACACATGCAATGACACCGGTGGATCAATGTGGTTTTCTAAACTAATCGACATGCAATGAACTCTAGTGGATACATATGTGGTTTATGAGAAGAATAGACATGCAATGACACTGGGTGTGGTTCATGAAAAGAACACACATCCAATGACACTGGTGGATCCTTATGTGGTTTGTGAGAAGAACACACATGCAATGACTCTGGTGGATCCACATGTGGTTTGTGAAAATAACACACATTTCAATGACACTGGTGGATCCTTATTTTGTTTGTGAAAAGAACACACATTTCAATGACTCTGATGGATCCACATGTGGTTTGTGAGAAGAACACACATGCAATGACACAGGTGGATCAATATGTGGTTTGTGAAAATAACACACATGCAATGATACTGGTGGATCCATAAGTGGTTTGTGAGAAGAACACACATGCAATGACACTGGGTGTGGTTCATGAAAAGAACACACATCCAATGACACTAGTGGATGCTTATGTGGTTCGTGAAAAGAACACACATGCAATGTATCTGGTGGATCCACATGTGGTTTGTGAAAAAACACACATGCAATGACTCTAGCCATGGTTAATGAAAAGAACACACATGCAATGAAACTGGTGGATCCATATGTAGTTTATGAAAAGAACAGACATGCAATGAACTCTGGTGGATCCATATGTGGTTTGTGAGAAGAACACACATGCAATCACACTGGTGGATCAATATGTGGTTTGTGAAAAGAACACACATGCAATGACAATGGTGGATCCATATGTGGTTTGTGAGAAGAACACACATGCAATGACACTGGGTGTGGTTCATGAAAAGCACACACATGCAATGACACTGGTGGATCCTTACGTGGTTTGTGAAAAGAACACACATGTAATAACTCTGGTGGATCCACATGTGGTTTGTGAAAAGAACACACATGCATTGACACTAGTGGATCCATGTGGTTTGTGAAAATAACAGTCATGCAATGAACTCTTGTGGATCCTTATGTGGTTTGTGAGAAGAACACACATGCAAGGACACTAGGTGTGCTTCATGAAAAGGACACACATCCAATGACACTGGTGGATCAATTATGTGGTTTGTGAAAAGAACACACATGCAATGACTCTGGTGGATCCACGCGTGGTTTGTGAAAAGAACACACATGCAATGACACTGGTGGATCAATGTGGTTTGTGAAAATAACAGACATGCAATGAAATCTGGTGGATCCATATGTGGTTCATGAAAACAACACACATGCAATGACACTGTGTGTAGTTCATGAAAATAACACACATCCAATGACACTGGTGGATCCTTATGTGGTTTGTGAAAAGAACACACATGCAATGACTCGAGTTGTGGTTTGTGAAAAGAACACACATGCAATGACACCGGTGGATCAATGTGGTTTTCTAAACTAATCGACATGCAATGAACTCTAGTGGATACATATGTGGTTTATGAGAAGAATAGACATGCAATGACACTGGGTGTGGTTCATGAAAAGAACACACATCCAATGACACTGGTGGATCCTTATGTGGTTTGTGAAAATAACACACATGCAATGACTCTGGTGGATCCACATGTGGTTTGTGAAAATAACACACATTTCAATGACACTGGTGGATCCTTATTTGGTTTGTGAAAGGAACACACATTTCAATGACTCTGATGGATCCATATGATGTTTGTGAGACAAACACACATGCAATTACTCTGGTGGATCCACATGTGGTTTGTGAAAATAACACCCATTTCAATGACACTGGTGGATCCTTATTTTGTTTGTGAAAAGAATACACATTTCAATGACTCTGCTGTATCCACATGTGGTTTGTGAGAAGAACACACATGCAATGACACAGGTGGATCAATATGTGGTTTGTGAAAATAACACACATGCAATGATACTGGTGGATCCATAAGTGGTTTGTGAGAAGAACACACATGCAATGACACTGGGTGTGGTTCATGAAAAGAACACACATCCAATGACACTGGTGGATCAATTATGTGGTTTGTGAAAAGAACACACATGCAATGACTCTGGTGGATCCACGTGTGGTTTGTGAAAAGAACACACATGCAATGACACTGGTGGATCAATGTGGTTTGTGAAAATAACAGACATGCAATGAAATCTAGTGGATCCATATGTGGTTCATGAAAACAACACACATGCAATGACACTGTGTGTAGTTCATGAAAATAACACACATCCAATGACACTGGTGGATCCTTATGTGGTTTGTGAAAAGAACACACATGCAATGACTCGAGTTGGTTTGTGAAAAGAACACACATGCAATGACACCGGTGGATCAATGTGGTTTTCTAAACTAATCGACATGCAATGAACTCTAGTGGATACATATGTGGTTTATGAGAAGAATAGACATGCAATGACACTGGGTGTGGTTCATGAAAAGAACACACATCCAATGACACTGGTGGATCCTTATGTGGTTTGTGAAAATAACACACATGCAATGACTCTGGTGGATCCACATGTGGTTTGTGAAAATAACACACATTTCAATGACACTGGTGGATCCTTATTTGGTTTGTGAAAGGAACACACATTTCAATGACTCTGATGGATCCATATGTGGTTTGTGAGACGAACACACATGCAATGACTCTAAAGGATCCACATGTGGTTTGTGAAAATAACACCCATTTCAATGACACTGGTGGATCCTTATTTTGTTTGTGAAAAGAATACACATTTCAATGACTCTACTATATCCACATGTGGTTTGTGAGAAGAACACACATGCAATGACACAGGTGGATCAATATGTGGTTTGTGAAAATAACACACATGCAATGATACTGGTGGATCCATAAGTGGTTTGTGAGAAGAACACACATGCAATGACACTGGGTGTGGTTCATGAAAAGAACACACATCCAATGACACTGGTGGATGCTTATGTGGTTCGTGAAAAGAACACACATGCAATGTATCTGGTGGATCCACATGTGGTTTGTGAAAAAAACACACATGCAATGACTCTTGCCATGGTTAATGAAAAGAACACACATGCAATGACACTGGTGGATCCATATGTAGTTTATGAAAAGAACAGACATGCAATGAACTCTGGTGGATCCATATGTGGTTTGTGAGAAGAACACACATGCAATCACACTGGTGGATCAATATGTGGTTTGTGAAAAGAACACACATGCAATGACAATGGTGCATCCATATGTGGTTTGTGAGAAGAACACGCATGCAATGACACTGGGTGTGGTTCATGAAAAGCACACACATGCAATGACACTGGTGGATCCTTACGTGGTTTGTGAAAAGAACACACATGTAATAACTCTGGTGGATCCACATGTGGTTTGTGAAAAGAACACACATGCATTGACACTAGTGGATCCATGTGGTTTGTGAAAATAACAGACATGCAATGAACTCTGGTGGATCCTTATGTGGTTTGTGAGAAGAACACACATGCAAGGACACTAGGTGTGGTTCATGAAAAGGACACACATCCAATGACACTGGTGGATCAATTATGTGGTTTGTGAAAAGAACACACATGCAATGACTCTGGTGGATCCACGTGTGGTTTGTGAAAAGAACACACATGCAATGACACTGGTGGATCAATGTGGTTTGTGAAAATAACAGACATGCAATGAACTCTGGTGGATCCATATGTGGTTCATGAAAACAACACACATGCAATGACACTGTGTGTGGTTCATGAAAATAACACACATCCAATGACACTGGTGGATCCTTATGTGGTTTGTGAAAAGAACACACATGCAATGACTCGAGTTGTGGTTTGTAAAGGACACACATGCAATGACACCGGCGGATCAATGTGGTTTTCTAAACTAATCGACATGCAATGAACTCTAGTGGATACATAGGTGGTTTATGAGAAGAATAGACATGCAATGACACTGGGTGTGGTTCATGAAAAGAACACACATCCAATGACACTGGTGGATCCTTATGTGGTTTGTGAAAATAAAACACATGCAATGACTCTGGTGGATCCACATGTGGTTTGTGAAAATAACACACATTTCAATGACACTGGTGGATCCTTATTTGGTTTGTGAAAGGAACACACATTTCAATGACTCTGATGGATCCATATGAGGTTTGTGAGACAAACACACATGCAATTACTCTGGTGGATCCACATGTGGTTTGTGAAAATAACACCCATTTCAATGACACTGGTGGATCCTTATTTTGTTTGTGAAAAGAATACACATTTCAATGACTCTGCTGTATCCACATGTGGTTTGTGAGAAGAACACACATGCAATGACACAGGTGGATCAATATGTGGTTTGTGAAAATAACACACATGCAATGATACTGGTGGATCCATAAGTGGTTTGTGAGAAGAACACACATGCAATGACACTGGGTGTGGTTCATGAAAAGAACACACATCCAATGACACTGGTGGATGCTTATGTGGTTCGTGAAAAGAACACACATGCAATGTATCTGGTGGATCCACATGTGGTTTGTGAAAAAAAACACATGCAATGGCTCTTGCCATGGTTAATGAAAAGAACACACATGCAATGACACTGGTGGATCCATATGTAGTTTATGAAAAGAACAGACATGCAATGAACTCTGGTGGATCCATATGTGGTTTGTGAGAACAACACACATGCAATCACACTGGTGGATCAATATGTGGTTTGTGAAAAGAACACACATGCAATGACAATGGTGCATCCATATGTGGTTTGTGAGGAGAACACGCATGCAATGACACTGGGTGTGGTTCATGAAAAGCACACACATGCAATGACACTGGTGGATCCTTACGTGGTTTGTGAAAAGAACACACATGTAATAACTCTGGTGGATCCACATGTGGTTTGTGAAAAGAACACACATGCATTGACACTAGTGGATCCATGTGGTTTGTGAAAATAACAGACATGCAATGAACTCTGGTGGATCCTTATGTGGTTTGTGAGAAGAACACACATGCAAGGACACTAGGTGTGGTTCATGAAAAGGACACACATCCAATGACACTGGTGGATCAATTATGTGGTTTGTGAAAAGAACACACATGCAATGACTCTGGTGGATCCACGTGTGGTTTGTGAAAAGAACACACATGCAATGACACTGGTGGATCAATGTGGTTTGTGAAAATAACAGACATGCAATGAACTCTGGTGGATCCATATGTGGTTCATGAAAACAACACACATGCAATCTCACTATGTGTGGTTCATGAAAATAACACACATCCAATGACACTGGTGGATCCTTATATGGTTTGTGAAAAGAACACACATGCAATGACTCGAGTTGTGGTTTGTAAAGAACACACATGCAATGACACCGGTGGATCAATGTGGTTTTCTAAACTAATCGACATGCAATGAACTCTAGGGGATACATAGGTGGTTTATGAGAAGAATAGACATGCAATGACACGGGGTGTGGTTCATGAAAAGAACACACATCCAATGACACTGGTGGATCCTTATGTGGTTTGTGAAAATAAAACACATGCAATGACTCTGGTGGATCCACATGTGGTTTGTGAAAATAACACACATTTCAATGACACTGGTGGATCCTTATTTGGTTTGTGAAAAGAACACACATTTCAATGACTCTGATGGATCCATATGTGGTTTGTGAGACGAACACACATGCAATGACTCTGGTGGATCCACATGTGGTTTGTGAAAATAACACACATTTCAATGACACTGGTGGATCCTTATTTTGTTTGTGAAAAGAACACACATTTCAATGACTCTGCTGTATCCACATGTGGTTTGTGAGAAGAACACACATGCAATGACACAGGTGGATCAATAGGTGGTTTGTGAAAATAACACACATGCAATGATACTGGTGGATCCATAAGTGGTTTGTGAGAAGAACACACATGCAATGACACTGGGTGTGGTTCATGAAAAGAACACACATCCAATGACACTGGTGGATGCTTATGTGGTTCGTGAAAAGAACACACATGCAATGTATCTGGTGGATCCACATGTGGTTTGTGAAAAAAACACACATGCAATGACTCTTGCCATGGTTAATGAAAATAACACACATGCAATGACACTGGTGGATCCATATGTAGTTTATGAAAAGAACAGACATGCAATGAACTCTGGTGGATCCATATGTGGTTTGTGAGAAGAACACACATGCAATCACACTGGTGGATCAATATGTGGTTTGTGAAAAGAACACACATGCAATGACAATGGTGCATCCATATGTGGTTTGTGATAAGAACACACATGCAATGACACTGGGTGTGGTTCATGAAAAGCACACACATGCAATGACACTGGTGGATCCTTACATGGTTTGTGAAAAGAACACACATGTAATAACTCTGGTGGATCCACATGTGGTTTGTGAAAAGAACACACATGCATTGACACTAGTGGATCCATGTGGTTTGTGAAAATAACAGACATGCAATGAACTCTGGTGGATCCTTATGTGGTTTGTGAGAAGAACAAACATGCAAGGACACTAGGTGTGGTTCATGAAAAGGACACACATCCAATGACACTGGTGGATCAATTATGTGGTTTGTGAAAAGAACACACATGCAATGACTCTGGTGGATCCACGTGTGGTTTGTGAAAAGAACACACATGCAATGACACTGGTGGATCAATGTGGTTTGTGAAAATAACAGACATGCAATGAACTCTGGTGGATCCATATGTGGTTCATGAAAACAACACACATGCAATGACACTGTGTGTGGTTCATGAAAATAACACACATCCAATGACACTGGTGGATCCTTATGTGGTTTGTGAAGAGAACACACATGCAATGACTCGAGTTGTGGTTTGTAAAGGACACACATGCAATGACACCGGTGGATCAATGTGGTTTTCTAAACTAATCGACATGCAATGAACTCTAGTGGATACATAGGTGGTTTATGAGAAGAATAGACATGCAATGACACTGGGTGTGGTTCATGAAAAGAACACACATCCAATGACACTGGTGGATCCTTATGTGGTTTGTGAAAATAAAACACATGCAATGACTCTGGTGGATCCACATGTGGTTTGTGAAAATAACACACATTTCAATGACACTGGTGGATCCTTATTTGGTTTGTGAAAGGAACACACATTTCAATGACTCTGATGGATCCATATGAGGTTTGTGATACAAACACACATGCAATTACTCTGGTGGATCCACATGTGGTTTGTGAAAATAACACCCATTTCAATGACACTGGTGGATCCTTATTTTGTTTGTGAAAAGAATACACATTTCAATGACTCTGCTGTATCCACATGTGGTTTGTGAGAAGAACACACATGCAATGACACAGGTGGATCAATATGTGGTTTGTGAAAATAACACACATGCAATGATACTGGTGGATCCATAAGTGGTTTGTGAGAAGAACACACATGCAATGACACTGGGTGTGGTTCATGAAAAGAACACACATCCAATGACACTGGTGGATGCTTATGTGGTTCGTGAAAAGAACACACATGCAATGTATCTGGTGGATCCACATGTGGTTTGTGAAAAAAAACACATGCAATGGCTCTTGCCATGGTTAATGAAAAGAACACACATGCAATGACACTGGTGGATCCATATGTAGTTTATGAAAAGAACAGACATGCAATGAACTCTGGTGGATCCATATGTGGTTTGTGAGAACAACACACATGCAATCACACTGGTGGATCAATATGTGGTTTGTGAAAAGAACACACATGCAATGACAATGGTGCATCCATATGTGGTTTGTGAGGAGAACACGCATGCAATGACACTGGGTGTGGTTCATGAAAAGAACACACATGCAATGACACTGGTGGATCCTTACGTGGTTTGTGAAAAGAACACACATGTAATAACTCTGGTGGATCCACATGTGGTTTGTGAAAAGAACACACATGCATTGACACTAGTGGATCCATGTGGTTTGTGAAAATAACAGACATGCAATGAACTCTGGTGGATCCTTATGTGGTTTGTGAGAAGAACACACATGCAAGGACACTAGGTGTGGTTCATGAAAATGACACACATCCAATGACACTGGTGGATCAATTATGTGGTTTGTGAAAAGAACACACATGCAATGACTCTGGTGGATCCACGTGTGGTTTGTGAAAAGAACACACATGCAATGACACTGGTGGATCAATGTGGTTTGTGAAAATAACAGACATGCAATGAACTCTGGTGGATCCATATGTGGTTCATGAAAACAACACACATGCAATGACACTATGTGTGGTTCATGAAAATAACACACATCCAATGACACTGGTGGATCCTTATATGGTTTGTGAAAAGAACACACATGCAATGACTCGAGTTGTGGTTTGTAAAGAACACACATGCAATGACACCGGTGGATCAATGTGGTTTTCTAAACTAATCGACATGCAATGAACTCTAGTGGATACATAGGTGGTTTATGAGAAGAATAGACATGCAATGACACGGGGTGTGGTTCATGAAAAGAACACACATCCAATGACACTGGTGGATCCTTATGTGGTTTGTGAAAATAAAACACATGCAATGACTCTGGTGGATCCACATGTGGTTTGTGAAAATAACACACATTTCAATGACACTGGTGGATCCTTATTTGGTTTGTGAAAAGAACACACATTTCAATGACTCTGATGGATCCATATGTGGTTTGTGAGACGAACACACATGCAATGACTCTGGTGGATCCACATGTGGTTTGTGAAAATAACACACATTTCAATGACACTGGTGGATCCTTATTTTGTTTGTGAAAAGAACACACATTTCAATGACTCTGCTGTATCCACATGTGGTTTGTGAGAAGAACACACATGCAATGACACAGGTGGATCAATAGGTGGTTTGTGAAAATAACACACATGCAATGATACTGGTGGATCCATAAGTGGTTTGTGAGAAGAACACACATGCAATGACACTGGGTGTGGTTCATGAAAAGAACACACATCCAATGACACTGGTGGATGCTTATGTGGTTCGTGAAAAGAACACACATGCAATGTATCTGGTGGATCCACATGTGGTTTGTGAAAAAAACACACATGCAATGACTCTTGCCATGGTTAATGAAAATAACACACATGCAATGACACTGGTGGATCCATATGTAGTTTATGAAAAGAACAGACATGCAATGAACTCTGGTGGATCCATATGTGGTTTGTGAGAAGAACACACATGCAATCACACTGGTGGATCAATATGTGGTTTGTGAAAAGAACACACATGCAATGACAATGGTGCATCCATATGTGGTTTGTGATAAGAACACACATGCAATGACACTGGGTGTGGTTCATGAAAAGCACACACATGCAATGACACTGGTGGATCCTTACATGGTTTGTGAAAAGAACACACATGTAATAACTCTGGTGGATCCACATGTGGTTTGTGAAAAGAACACACATGCATTGACACTAGTGGATCCATGTGGTTTGTGAAAATAACAGACATGCAATGAACTCTGGTGGATCCTTATGTGGTTTGTGAGAAGAACAAACATGCAAGGACACTAGGTGTGGTTCATGAAAAGGACACACATCCAATGACACTGGTGGATCAATTATGTGGTTTGTGAAAAGAACACACATGCAATGACTCTGGTGGATCCACGTGTGGTTTGTGAAAAGAACACACATGCAATGACACTGGTGGATCAATGTGGTTTGTGAAAATAACAGACATGCAATGAACTCTGGTGGATCCATATGTGGTTCATGAAAACAACACACATGCAATGACAATGTGTGTGGTTCATGAAAATAACACACATCCAATGACACTGGTGGATCCTTATGTGGTTTGTGAAAAGAACACGCATGCAATGACTCTGGGGGATCCACATGTGGTTTGTGAAAAGAACACACATGCAATGACACTGGTGGATCCATGTGGTTTGTGAAAATAACAGACATGCAATGAGCTCTGGTGGATCCATACGTGGTTTGTGAGAAGAACACACATGCAATGCCACTTGGTGTGGTTCATGAAAAGAACACACATCCAATGACACGGGTGGATCCTTATGTGGTTTGTGAAAAGAACACACATGCAATGACTCTAGTTGTGGTTTGTGAAAAGAACACACATGCAATGACACCGGTGGATCAATGTGGTTTTCTAAACTAATCGACATGCAATGAACTCTAGTGGATACATATGTGGTTTATGAGAAGAATAGACATGCAATGACACTGGGTGTGGTTCATGAAAAGAACACACATCCAATGACACTGGTGGATCCTTATGTGGTTTGTGAAAATAACACACATGCAATGACTCTCGTGGATCCACATGTGGTTTGTGAGAAGAACACATATTTCAATGACACTGGTGGATCCTTATTTGGTTTGTGAAAAGAACACACATTTCAATGACTCTGATGGATCCATATGTGGTTTGTGAGACGAACACACATGCAATGACTCTGGTGGATCCACATGTGGTTTGTGAAAATAACACACATTTCAATGACACTGGTGGATCTTTATTTTGTTTATGAAAAGAACACACATTTCAATGACTCTGCTGTATCGACATGTGGTTTGTGAGAAGAACACACATGCAATGACACGGGTGGATCAATATGTGGTTTGTTAAAATAACACACATGCAATGATACTGGTGGATCCATAAGTGGTTTGTGAGAAGAACACACATGCAATGACACTGGGTGTGGTTCATGAAAAGAACACACATCCAATGACACTGGTGGATGCTTATGTGGTTCGTGAAAAGAACACACATGCAATGACTCTGGTGGATCCACATGTGGTTTGTGAAAAAAAACACGTGCAATGACTCTAGCCATGGTTAATGAAAAGAACACACATGCAATGACACTGGTGGATCCATATGTGGTTTATGAAAAGAACAGACATGCAATGAACTCTGGTGGATCCATATGTGGTTTGTGAGAAGAACACTCATGCAATCACGCTGGTGGATCAATATGTGGTTTGTGAAAAGAACACACAAGCAATGACACTGGTGGATCCATATGTGGTTTGTGAGAAGAACACACATGCAATGACACTAGGTGTGGTTCATGAAAAGAACACACATGCAATGACACTGGTGGATCCTTACGTGGTTTGTGAAAAGAACACACATACAATGACACTAGTGGATCCATGTGGTTTGTGAAAATAACAGACATGCAATGAACTCTGGTGGATCCTTATGTGGTTTGTGAGAAGAACACACATGCAAGGACACTAGGTGTGGTTCATGAAAAGGACAGACATCCAATGACACTGGTGGATCAATTATGTGGTTTGTGAAAAGAACACACATGCAATGACTGGTGGATCCACATGTGGTTTGTGAAAATAACACACATGTAATGACACTGGTGGATCCATGTGGTTTGTGAAAATAAAAGACATGCAATGAACTCTGGTGGATCCTTATGTGGTTTGTGAGAAGAACACACATGCAATGATACTGGGTGTGGTTCTTGAAAAGAACACACATCCAATGACACTGGTGCATCAATTATGTGGTTTGTGAAAAGAACACACATGCAATGACTGTTGAATCCACATGTGGTTTGTGAAAAGAACACACATGCAATGACACTGGTGGATCCATGTGGTTTGTGAAAATAACAGACATGCGATGAGCTCTGGTGGATCCATATGTGGTTTATGAGAAGAACAGACATGCAATGCCACTAGGTGTAGATCATGAAAAGAACACACATCCAATGACACTGGTGGATCCTTATGTGGTTTGTGAAAAGAACACACATGCAATGACTCTGGTGGATCCACATGTGGTTTGTGAAAATAACACACATTTCAATGACACTGGTGGATCCTTATGTGGTTTGTGAAAAGAACACACATTTCAATGTCTGTGCTGGATCCATATGTGGTTTGTGAGAACGACACACATGCAATGACTTTGGGTGTGGTTCATGAAAAGAACACACATCCAATGACATTGGTGGATCCTTATGTGGTTTGTGAAAAAAACACACATGCAATGACTCTGGTGGATCCACATGTGGTTTGTGAAAAGAACACACATGCAATGACACTGGTGGATCCTTGTGTGGTTTGTGAAAAGAACACACATGCAATGAGCTCTAGTGGATCCATACGTGGTTTTTGAGAAGAACACACATGCAATGCCACTTGGTGTTGTTCATGAAAAGAACACACATCCAATGACACTGGTGGATCCTTATGTGGTTTGTCAAAAGAACACACATGCAATGGCTCTAGTTGTGGTTTGTGAAAAGAACATACATGCAATGACACTGGTGGATCAATGTGGTTTGTGAAACTAACCGACATGCAATGAACTCTGGTGGATACATATGTGGTTTATGAGAAGAATAGACATGCAATGAGACTGGGTGTGGTTCATGAAAAGAACACACATCCAATGACACTGGTGGATCCTTGTGTGGTTTGTGAAAAGAACACACATGCAATGACTCTGGTGGATCCACATGTGGTTTGTGAAAATAACACACATTTCAATGACACTGGTGGATCCTTATTTGGTTTGTGAAAAGAACACACATTTCAATGACTCTGCTGTATCCATATGTGGTTTGTGAGAAGAACACACATGCAATGGCTCTAGCTATGGTTAATGAAAAGAACAGAGATGCAATGACTCTAGCGGTGGTTTATTGAAAGAACACACATGCAATGACTCTGGTGGATCCATATCTGGTTTGTGAAAAGAACACACATCCAATGACACGGGTGGATCCATATGTGGTTCATGAAAAGAACACACATGCAATGACAATGGTGGATCAACATGTGGTTTATGAAAAGAACACACATGCAATGGCACTGGTGGATCCATGTGGTTTATGACAATAGCACACATGCAATGAACTCTAGTGGATTCATGTGGTTTATGAGAAGAACACACATCTAATGAACTCTAGTGGATCTATCTTGGAATACTTTGATGTATGCCATGATGTATTTCATTGTACAAGACACTCACATTCCATTTTTATACTACTCAGTTTTGCCCTTTGTTTTTTGATACTACCCAGTTTTGCCCCGCTCTCTCTCTTCCCTTCATAGAAGGCCAAACCTGTGCTCACTCTATTTGATACGCGCTGATTGGTTGTCATAGTTGTCACGCAGATCGTGCGCACCAACCTTTGATTATGTGTGATCCAACGAGGATCGTTGCAAACTTCGTGCCCTTCACAGTACAGCGTGAGACAGCACAGGCGTCCCCCTCAGCGAGACTTATACAAGAAAGAACATGAAGCTGTCCATGGAAAAAGTCATCGACTGGTCATGTCATGTTTAATCAAGTCTGAAAAGCCTACTACTGCTACTACGCCACAACACATGCGTTATTGAGTGCACGGTCGTCGGCGGGCAACTGCAATTTATTGCCACTTGATTTTAATAAGACATATCCCATTTTTTACACAGCAGCTCTCAATCTCACTTCCAACTGGGCCCCACCATAAGAACCTTCCACGCGCTAGCTGGAGGCCGAAGAGCTGAGCTCGAAGAGACCTAACGTCTCTGCCTTCATCGAGTCACTCGCAGTCATCAACACATCCCTCTACCCGATCTAGCACAACCCCACAAATCTTGACGTACAACCACCTACCTTCCCCTCTACATTTCGCCTTTTAATTATCGCCAATTTTATGGATGTGTCAAACTTCATACATAGAAATTCTGTATGCGCCCTTTGCATGCGGCTCAATACAGAACTATCATGCATGGCCGGGAAAAAACGTGACGTACCGTCTGCGTGTCGCGGTGCACGGTGCAATAGCATGCGCGGTGCGTTGCATGGTGGTGCGACGAAACGTGCCTTGCTTCCATTAACCTTAAGTATAGAGCCCCTCTCCATACACCCACTCTCACTCTTGCTCACTCTCCTCACGCAACCCTCTCCACTGTCCCACCAGCATCCGCAAACTCCCGAGAAAACCCCGTCCATGCCGGCGATGGTGGAGGAGGATACGGTGGCCATCGTCTCCTCTGAGGCCGCCGGCGAGGAGGCCCCCGTCTCCTCGCCGGTCCCCCTAGACGCGTTGAAAGCAACCGTCGTCCCCGTCTAGGCCCCTGTCTAGGCATCGATGGCAGCTGCCATTCCCGTCCAGGCTCCCATCCCCGCTATCGACGTAGCCGCCAACGAGGAGCCCCTGCTGGCGAGGAGGCTTCTGCCGGTCACGAACAGATCCAGCTCTCTAGGGACCCGTACGATCCAGATGAGAACATCGGTCCAGTGAAGCCCTACGACACCGGCATCGACGACCCATGGTCGGAGGTAACTAGGGTTTGCTCCCCTTCCTTGGTTCTTCTCCCGTTCCCATCGTTGGATGCTAGATCTTGGTTTATTAGGATTCGCTTGTTCGCATTTTGATTGCTCGATCTTCTTACATCATCTACTCCCCCATTTTCCTTTTCTTCCAATAGGTTTACGGCAGCGACGTCTGCAGCGATGACGAGTCCAGGCACACCAAGACTCGTCAGGTGCCGAGGAGGCTGCAGGCCGGTCAGTACGATGCCTTCTTCATTGGCGGCATCTACAGTTGCCCCTTCTGTAGGACGAGTCTTGCTGGCACCGACTTCAACTGCGTCGTGATGCATGCAGAGGGCCCGAGCTCCGGCACCCCCAATGTCGGCCAGACTGTGAACGTCAACGCCTACATCGCTGAACACCAGGCTCTCGACATTCACCTCCAAAACCTCCAACGGGTGGCCATCAAAGAGGGTCACATGCCTCCAATCAAGCCCAAGGCCCCCAAGATCAAGGGACTGGGCAACAAGAAGTGGAGGAAGCGCTCGAGGGAGGAGGTGGAGGCGCAGGCGCATGCAAGGAGGGGTTGAACGTGTCTACTGCTGCTGCTAAGAAGCTTCTTTTGATTTTCTATATTTTGCTTGCATCCTATTTCTGCATGCAAGGAAGGGGTTGAATGTATCGAACCTCGTTAAGCAACCTACTTTCTATCGCTATATCTTATTTAGCTGCGCACAACTATATCTACATTTGTTTTGTTTTCTGAATGAATGTATTCTATCTGGTGTGATTTGTTGCTCTAGATTTGCTATCAGATCGGAGGCAAAAAGAGGTCCAAAAGGGAACGAATTATCGAAGAGAGAATCTTCTCTAGATTTGCTACCAATTTGGGCAAAATGAAACATATCTGTTTAGCGAGAGAGGAAAAAGGTACTCTTTCAAATTGCCAGTTAACGAGCTACCATCTTGACAAGCTACAAGACACATACAGAAACATAACACAAAGAAGTAAAATTTATTTTACTACTCTCACTTGAGGCGCTAGCCATCTTGACAAGCTAACTGAGTTCCACAAAATAGAAACATATCACAAAGGAGTAAAATTTAATTCACTTCTCATCAGACCACTTGAGGCGCTTGCCATCGTTCCTAGACGACCAGCTGTGATCATTCCAGGTGGATCTTACATTATTGGCACTCCACAGCTCACGAAATGCAATTTCGTCCCACCTGGGATCTGACTTGACTTCCCTATCTTCAGCATCCTGTGGCACAATTAGCGGTGCATCACAAGCCTGATTGTTGCCGCTAGAAGATGCTGCCTCTCTACTTGGTGCTTCAGCTGCAGCCTCTCTGTTAGATGCTTCTGCTTCAGCTGCAAGCTCTGTTTCAGCTGCTTCTGCAGCCTCTCTGTCAGCTGCTTCAGATGTAGCCATTTTCTTTGCATATGCAGCTTCAAACTCAGCTATTCTGCATTTTCTACGAAGGGCTCCCCTAAGCTCGTCTTCCCTCTTGCAAATAGGGCAAAACACGAGGTAACATAGAAAGAAATGGATCTTCTTGTACAGCTGGTAGGTCACGTAAGCATCTATGGCTGCATATTTCAGGTTTATATCAGACAATGACCACTCCTCCCATAAATCGTGCCTATCCATAGGGAAATCTGCCTTCATTATGTCGTACGACTCATCAAGGATTCTAGTTGTGAGTGATGCCATTCCATCCTTACTCGAGCCCCCTAGGATCTTGACAAGACTCTAAATATCGATCCAGTTGTGCGCAGGAATTGTAATTCCCTCTTCATGAAACTTCAAAAAATGAGTTGTATTGTCGACAGTGCAAGAAACAATTCCTTTTTCTACAAGGAACTGGCGCAACACCGGACAATTCCTGTCAGTCCTGAAAGTATGTAGTTTATCATCACCAAAATTTGTAACTACAAATATTTTGTCAATGCAAGATCATCATATGAATATAATTTTAAAAAGTTTAGTAAATGCAAGATCAAGACTCTCAACATTGTCTTGTCATAATTTATTTGGTCCTAAATAAAATCCAGTAGTTGCAAGATGAGCAAATTGATAAAGATCAAGAGGAGAAAACCCTAAAAGCGGTTATCTACAGAGAGCAGATCTACAAACCGGGAGAAGTGGTAGACGAGGATGTGTTTCCTCATGGCCAGTTGAACGACGGCGACTTCACTACGTTCATATGGGTCCTCCGGTGTGTACTCGAGGTCCAATCCCACAAACTTGTCCTCGTATTTCTCAAGCCAACCCTCGTACATACTCAGGATTCGCACCACTATCTCCTCCTTGTTGGTGTAGACGACATCTATCTTGTTATTGTCATGGGTAGTGAAGCTTGTCTCTTGAGTGCGACGACCTTCCATGGCGGCAAGGAGAAGACGGGAAGAAGACAGATAACAGGAAGAAGAAGAGTGGTTTCTGCGAGACAGGGGAACGGTGGAACCGTCAATGCACTTTTAAGGTAGTGGTTAACGATGGGGACGGAAGTCCAAAGGAGATACGCGTGGCGGTGGCCGTTCCAGCTTCTGAGTAAACAAAAAATAATTATAACGATGATATATGTGCCCTGTTTTCTCACGTCAATACACTGGGCCGGTCGTGTTGTCCGATCTACTGTGCCAGCGCTAGAAGCCTACGTGATAGCCAGCAGGCCTAAGCGACAGGAGCGACATAACGACGAGAACTAACAGGGGTGGGCCTAACTTGACGGTCGTTAGCCTGATATTTTGTATTGAAACGTAAAGTTGAATTCGTGCCGAAAAAGACCCTCTGAGTATTTGGCACACCAATTGTAGTCATCGCGGCTGATTACAGGCAACTTGGGTACCGCGTTGCCTGGGCGCCCAAACTTTCGGGACGCAAAATGATATTCTCATCCTACACGCTGCCTGATGTCTGCAAGTGCACAAATTGTTTGTAGCTAGTTTTGATGTATAGATATCGATCGCACAAGGAGCCCAAAGGTAAGTGTTTATGGGTGAAGTCTCTGTCACACCCGAAGTTGTCATAGGTCTTCGAGTAAATTGACTGCAAGTGTTGAAGTAGGAATGGGTTTTGATTAAATGAGATGTATTTAAATAGAACTAAAATGTAAACTTCTAAAATATAAAGCATAAAAGTAAAGAACGATTAGGTTGTTTGTTGTTTATTGCAGATGGCAAAAGAAGGCACGGGGAGATTTAGTTCATGGTGATAGTGACTGTGCCAGGTGGATGAATGATAAATGTGACAATTATAATCTTATAAATATATGTGTAGGTGAGCAACCCATAATTAGCCGGAACTCCTCTTGGTAGATTTCATCCCAACTTTAATAATCCTACTAGCCGGTTACCAAAACCATTGTCAGACACTAGACGATTAAGACCCTTCAGGTCGCTTAGCGATTAAGCTCCTTGGACCGGACTAATTCAATAGCAAAGTGGTTCCTCGTTATCTTCGAGTCTACTAGTTTTCCATTGATATCCCCGTGTCACCCAGGGGTCGCCGGTCTACTAGTGAACAAGATCTTATCTATGTAGAACAAAGCATCATGTTGTCTCGACCCCTAATTGGACAACAAGCATTAGGCATCCTACAGATAGTCAAGCACACATAATATAGTAATTAGAATCAATCACAAAATAATGGAAAATATATGAAGGAACATCACATCTCACTAATCCCCGACATCTCCCACGCCCAAGGGAATTACTCACACATGAGAGAAGAACGGATCATCAATATAATAAATAAAGTGAATTCGTCTTGGTATTACCGTGGAGATCCACAATAAGAATAGAAAAATATCCAACACAATTCAAGATGGGAAGAAACAATCTCAAACCCTAGTCTTGCAAGGTGGAGATCCCTCTCTCTCTCAAGTACAAGTAGTGGCTATGGAGGTGTATTGGCTAGGAGGTTGAAGATCGTGGAGCGAGATGAAGAACGTTTTCTCCTTCTTCTCCGGATCTCTTCTTTCTCCCTTCTGGATGGTGTGGCGGCTGCTGCGCTGTGTATTTGTCCCTGGTCCCTTCATGGAAGTTGTCCCTTTTGATAAGACAGAGGCGGCGGCAACTATATGGCCGGAAAAATATTCCCGCCATATAGTTGCTCGTTAAAGCTTCTGTGAGGTCCCCTCGCATGCTTCCAAAGTGAGACTCGCTTGTTTTCTCCATAATATTGTGTTTCTCTAGTTAAAACCTTCTATTGATGTTTAGAACCTGAAACACACATTAAAAACCAAGTTTTCTTCGCTACCGAAGTATTAGCATTAGGTAAAGCAAGAAAACGGTCAAATCTAGGAGAAAACCATCAATAAAAGCCATAAAAAATGTGTCGAATCTCACAACTATCAACTCCCCCAAGCTTAGATGTTGCTTGCCCTCGAGTGACAAGGAAATAAGGAAAAAAAGGAACTCACAAATTTGAATTGGTGTCAAATTCTTTTTGTGGGGCCCCCGGATTAATCCTCCAAGAATCCCTATTATGCATACACCACGATCCCATGATCATTTAGTCGTGGCACATAACCGACAAGTATCAAAGTAAACATCCATTACTTAAATGGATACATGTCACACCTTACATGCCATTATGGCTACATCAAGAATCATCAGTGGAACTTCATCAAGCGTAGAGACTGAGCCATGCCTTAACCTACAGGAAAGTGACTGGGAGAACATCCTAGCTCGCCTAGTCATCAACTTCACCTTCGTCTCGATATCTGACCAAGTTAATAGCCAGGGACAATGCCAGTGAGTACTTTGAATGTACTCTCAAACCACCTTAAGATAATAACAATAAAAGGATATGCAGTATAGCTGTGATGGTGGGAGGGCTCCAAGAGGGGTTCTTTTCGGAAATAGTTTCTCTTGTAGATATGGCATCTACATATCATTGTTGAAAACTTTTGTAAAACATTTTGGAATCCTTTTTGAAAAGTTTTGGAAAACACTAGGATTGGGTCACCCATTTGTTCCTCTTTCCGATCATCCCTTGACCAAACTCCTTTCCTTCCTTTCTCACCATCCCATGGTCAAATCATTTCCAAAGACTTTGCTTTTCCGAAGTCCTTTTTGAAATCAAAACAATCACTACTCTACATCAACCTTCCCAACCGTCCATGGTCGTGGACATGGCTATTCGAATAGATTTACACTGTGTAGAGGTTGTACACTTCACCCACACCATCCGAGTACCCTGCCTTGATCTTCACCGATCATGGGTCGTGTAACTAATCAAGACTCTCTAGATGCCACTCTAGTATAGGCCCTACCCTATGAGTTGTTCCTCTCAACATCGGGACGTCGGGGCCACAGACCAACCGGAGCGTGTTCCGACTCCTCCAGAGTGGGCACTTTCAATGAGAGGCTCATAGTATCCCCCAATCACTCGCATGGGTGATCCTACTTCCTCTAGGTGACTGTCTAAGAGTAGACCCTTTTTGTAAAGGAAGCTCGGTATTAGAGGGAGATGATCCCCCTTCAGGAGTTACGAGAATTCCCACACCAGAGTCGCAAACTTCAAGTCCAGCCCTGTCCCATTCTAGAGTAGTGTGGTTGCACGGGTTAATTGTTCTAGCAAAACTGCAAAGAACTGGGTGCATTTTCAGAAACCTTTTTCCTCCATCTTTCAACATTTTGTAAAACGAAAACCTTTTTCTTTTCTCAAACTTCTCTTGATAGGTCAAACCTCACCAAGGTTTTTCCATAAACATTTTGTAAAACTTTTTTGAGGGTCTTCCCATCCTCTAGTTTTGCTTTGGCTAAAACAGGGTCTCGAAAGGGGTATGGTGTTATACACCATCTACCATACTAGGATCAAGTAGGTGCCATCAAGGGGGTTGTACCTAATAGTACAAAAGAATAATGGTCTGGAGAAGCCAAGCCACTAGCAAGTATAGATCATTATATAATAAAACAATGCAGTTTTCATAAAACAATAAGTAAAACATGCATAAGTAAAATAGTAGGACAAGGCTTATGAGAAAGAAGGTGGCTTTGCTAAGATCAGCAAACTGGCAGTATATGTCCCTGGACTACTTCTTAGAATACCAAATATATAAAATAATAGCAATCTTCTTCGGGCCTTCGTTATAATCGCAACTATCATCGTCAAAGAGGATACATGCAAGCAAACAGGGCCACAATCAACACAAGGCATACCAGCACCATTACAGTAAGGCGAACAAACATTCAACACCATACTAAAGTCAGTAGGTTTTGAGAGTTTGAGATCATGGCATTTGGAAATACTTTAATTCCCTTTGTGGATTTGCTTTTTGATTTATTTGTCAAATACCACCTAATGAAGGAGGTTTTGAACTAAGGCTTGGGTATATATGATATCAATGTACAAAAATGATATCTAAAGATAGGTATAGGAATAACAAGGCCAACAAATGTGTTTTCATGATTTTATCAATTTCCTATATTTAGTTATGATTTTTTCTAGTGAAATAACCTCTAGTTTAGGTGAATAAATCACCATAAAATATCTGGAGCTAAAATAAATTTGTCCTCAGGGTTTTGTTAGACTTTGGAGTTTAAGATTTTTGGGAGTTGGATTCTTCTCAAAATATTTAACAGAATGCCATTGGGAAATTCCCAAAGTCAGTTCTATAGTTAATTTGTCTTTTTCACCAAATTATATCTATTGATGCTTTTGATATGCTTCCCATGACACATGATGTATATTTTAAGTATCTTTCTATAGAAATTGGAATCACCCAATTTGGAGTTGTAAACTTCTGTAGTGATTTTTCTACTGAAATATCCCTAGGCAGAGGGGTTTAATTCACCATAAATCCAAATTGGCTCAATAAATTGTGAGCTTCTAGGTTTTGAGAGATATGAGGATTTATATATTTTGGGAGTTGGAAATAGGTCAATAACAGTTTTGGTTTGACTTAGAGAATTTCCTAAAGTAAAAAATGAGTTATTTTCGTTATTTTTATTACTGTGTATCTACGGGTTCAAATGGCATGAGTCCAAAACCATGTGAAGGACGATGAAAATACCTTTCAGTAGGCATTGGATACAATTCATTTGGATTTACCAAATTTCGAGAAAGATTTGTTTAGTGAAATGGATACACTTTGGTAATTTAATTATCCGAGAAAGGTGAAATCGAATCTGGTCAAAACTTTGGTACTGCATGTTAGTGACAACATTATAGAACATACCAAAAAATTATCTGGTCAAATTCAGGTATTTTACTTTTTGTTTTGGATTTAATCCTAGCAGTACCATTTAATCAGAAAAGTAACTGGGAAAAGGATGAATATAATGGGAACAAAGTCACGGGGCAATTCTAAAGCGGACCGACCCGTGGCGGACTGTGCCGACCCAAAAGGCGAAACACTGCATGGAGGTGATGTTCGAACCTGCCAGGTGGAGTGTGCGAAGTGGTATCCGGCATCGTCGGCCATCCGATCTAAACGAGATCAACGATCGCGCGCCGTCTCCTTCCTCTCGACAGGGCCGTCATGGCAGAAACGCTAGCCGAGCTCGGGGAGTGGCAGTGCGGTGCACCTGAGGGCGTAGGGACGACGAGGAGGTGTTGGGGTGACGTGGCACATGCCAGCGACTCCGGGGAGGGGCGACACGTCTGGGTTTGTCACCAGGAAGCGTCGCATGCACCAGTGCCGGTGGAGCTTGCATCAGTGCTCGCCAGAGGGGATTCTCCGAGGACGAGGAGACACAGAGGAGTCGATGAAGCGACATAGCTTGTTGAGGGAAGTCCATAGAGGGAAGGAGGAGGCCTGTTCCGCGACAGAATAGGGTTCCCGGGAAGACGACCGAGAAGAGGACGATGGAGCTCGACGACAGCGGTTGGTGGAGGCCGTCCTGAGACAGAGATGAGGTAGGGTTAGATGCATACGGGTAGGGGGAGTACCAAGGGGCAACATTCAGAGGATGAGGAGTGGGGAGGGGAGCACCTCGAGCATATCTTGAAGAAGGCCGATAAGGGAGTTCCTCCTTCTCCCGGTCAACAGAGAGGCAGAAAGGGTATGAGCTTTTGAGGGAAGGAAGAAAGAGTGGAGGGGGTCACATTACTGTGACATGAGAGAGGAAGAGGCATGGTGGAGGGAGCTTTGCTCAGATCTTCACCATGATCGAGAACTTCCCTTGCTTACTTTCTCGAGCAAGAAAGGGCAAGGGAGAGGGAGTGGGGGTATAGGGAGAGAGGAAGGATGCAAATGAAGAAGCGGGATTGGTAGTCTATGGACTATTTAATCCGAGGGGAGAGGTCCATCATGGGCATGGTCCAAGAGAGCATGAGAGAGGAGGTGAGGGTCGACCATTGGCTGGCTTGGGCGATGGAGAGAGGGGAGGATGGGTCCTGGTCGTGCAGAGTGGCAGGGAGGATGCTACTACCCACTTTCTTTCTTATGCTTTTATTTAAGAGGCCAAGTCTCTCTTCTTCGAAGCATAAATGACAAAGGAGTGAGGGAGTGTACTATTTATCTACAGTGTTTTCGACCAGAGGGAAAGGGGGTGGGTGCTGTGCTGAGCAAGGGAGTAGTTGGTGGGGGGTTTTATTGGTGATTAACTCAAGTTTTGATCATAGTTGTGGAAATGACCATTTTAATGATCATGAAGGAAGGTTATAATATTTGATCTTGGCAAGGTGAGATAATGATGCTGGTAGATGGGTAGGGTTGATATAGATGGTCATGAATTAATTGCGATTTTTCTGGATATTTTAGATCCCTTTTTTGATCAATTTTCCAAAAAGTGCCAAAACAATTTATTTGAATTATTTTGAAATTTTTGAATTGGAGGAGATGATATTTTGGTTTTATATGATCCCAACTATGAATTCATACTCTAGAGTTTTTCCCAAGATTTATTGAGGCGTAGAAGTATTTAAAAATATTTATTATTCCAATTCAGCCATTTTAGAAACTGGGCAAAGGAAATATTAAAACTCCTCAAAAATATTTATTTTTGAAGTGGGAAGATAGGGTATGATTTTAGACTTATAATGAGCCTATAGTTGTAGAAGTGTTTTGACAAAATCCAAACTTTCCTTTATGGAAGGAGTTTTGGAGGTTTTGCCCATGGAATGAAGTAAATAGTTTTTGAGCCCTAATAATTATGGATAATATTTGATAAATTTATATTTCCAAGGTATATGATGTAAACAAATTGTATATATCATTTCCAACCTTGGATTTTGAGAATCCCACTTGATTTTGGTAGGAAACAAGGAATAATGGATCTAGGGAGATGTTATTTGCATACCATTGATGTCTACGCATGCTTCTATTCTTATAGGCAGTGTTGGGCCTCCAAGTGCAGAGGTTTGTAGAACAGCAGCAAGTTTTCCCTTAAGTGGATCACCCAAGGTTTATCGAACTCAGGGAGGAAGTGGTCAAAGGTATCCCTCCCAAGCAACTCTGTAATCAAGATACAAGAAGTCTCTTGTGTCCCCAACACACCCAATACACTTGTCAGGTGTATAGGTGCACTAGTTCAGCGAAGAGATAGTGATATACATGTAATATGGATGATTATAAGTGGTAATTGCAATCTGAAATAAGACTGGCAGCAAGCAAACATTTAACAGGACTGATTGTAAATGGTGTTTCAATGCTTAGCAACAAGGCCTAGGGATCATACTTTCACTAGTGGGCACTCTCATATAAATATCTTCTCTTCATTAAGCTACCCTGAACTACTCTCCGGTTGGACAATGTAGGGCTATAACAGCACACCTTAAAGTTCGCATTCCCCATCTAGATAACCCCTCACTGTCACCTTGAGCACTAGATAGTTCCAACAAACACCACAATCTCATAGAGACATCCAACTCAAATTATACTCATGATAAATATTTATGTAACATTAACCAAAGTGCCACACTATGTGCACACTGTCAACTTCACACACGTGGGTATAAGCAGAGATTAATTAAAGCACTTGAGTAGCAGAACATATCTAGATTACAAAGCTCATGATCTCAATAAGATCACGCATAGAGAGAGAGATGAACACATAGCTACTTGTAGAGCCATTACCCTCGAGAGAGAACTACTCCCTCCTCATCATGGAAGTCAGCAACGACGATGGAGATGGCGGTGGAGTCGATGGAGATGGCTCCGCGGGCACTTCCCCGTCCCGGCAGGGTGCCGGAACAGAGACTTCTGTCCTCCGAATCTCCTCTTCGGTGGTGGCGGCGCTACAGAACTTTTCATGGAATTCTGATCCCGTCCTTAGGGTTTTCGTCCCAGGAGGCTTTTATAGGTGAAGGGGCAAGGTCGATGGGCGCCCGCGGCAGCCACACCACCCCCTGCCGCGGCCTGGCCTGGCCCGCACCACCTGGTGTCGGGGATATACTTTTCGGGTATCCTCACAGTTCCTCACTGACCAGGGTGGCCCAGTTCGGGTTAGAGCTTTGCTTCACGGGCGGCCTAGTCAGGGAGAAGAGACGGAGTCCAGTCTGGCTACGGGAAGGCCCATAATACTTACCGACATAGGCCCATAGTGTTACTTGTAGTTTAAGATGTACTCTGTAACTGACTCTTAGTTGTAGCCGGATAGATCTCTCCTGTAAACCCTAGGCCGGATATCTATATAAGCCGTCCTAGGGAGAGCCTTTAGGGCACCCTCACAATAGTCTACAATCTCAACTCGCACAAGTGAAACCATTGTAACCCATATTCTGGCTCTACCGTATTACTAGATTGCTAGCAAGAGTAGGATCCATCCAAAGCCGGCGGATTCGAACCTGGGTAAACTTGTGTGCTCATCGTCCCGGAACACCGTATGTCTCACACCCCTCTCTTCCACACGCCTCGCAGACCCCCTCATGGCGTACTTGTCATCAATCCGATGATAGTTGGCGCCCACCGTGGGGCAAGTGAGTTTCGGATCTGCGTTTCGAGCGGAATCCGCAAGAATCAGAATCGGCAAGACCATCACCGTCGGTCGCATCCTCTACGCCAGCAACGCCCCTCTCATCGTTCTCGACGAGACCTGGATTCCGGCTAGGGAGGCTGTGACTGCCTACACCATCATGTCTTTCAGTGAGATAGATGTTTACATCGGATTCGCTGAAAATGCCCCACCCACCCAAGTGGTGATGATAGAGGCAGAAGAAATTTCTGGGTCCCCTTTGTCCGCGGAGGAGGTAGAGTTCCGGATCTCAAAAAACCCTAATCCCACCTAGCCTGCACCAGTTGCAGAGATAGTGGAGAAATCCGAGCCTGAAGCAGACCTCGCGGTTCAAATCAAATCTGAAGTGGATCTCTCTGGCGAGGCCGAATCCTAGATCGATCCACCCACTGAGGTCGAAATCCAGGAGGATCACAACAACAACTTTGGTTCCGGCCCTGCCAACATCGGAACAGATCAACCATTCCTGAGGCACACGTTGAGGCGTATGATGATGCAAGACACAAGCGTGGATGAGGTTCTCGAGACTATCAGGATCTTCGAGGAAGCCCACGAGGAAAGACGCAACTACCTCAGCATCCACACGTCGCACTTTGTCGGATACGTTGGATCCGGATCCGGCTCTGCCGTTGCTGGAGAAAACACCGAGTCGGTGCTGGAGGCGATCGGAACAAACACCGACTTACCGGCATCCTCAGATGACTCGATGACGTTGGCAGATTTCCGAAAGTTCTCTGCGAAGTAGGAAGAGGAGTATAACTCCAAAGCTGCAGAAGAAGGAGAAGCCATGGATGAAGGATCCGGAGAAAACTCTGCCAAGCGCAGGATGACATGGATATCGGAGATAATCCCGAGGTCCAGATGTCCGAAAGTACCGATCAGAGCTTGACTCCACGAAACGGACCCAAAGCCGTCTTTGCTACCGGTGCTCCCAAGAAGGCAAAGAAGAAGAACAAGAAGAGCAAGACCCCAGCAAAAGATCCTCCGGCAGAGGAAGTGATTGCCAAGGAATACGAGGAAGACTCGGATGGAGCACTAATCCCAGAAGAGCCCAAGGAAGAGTCGGTGGATGGACACGTGATCACCGAAGGTGCGCGTAAGATCATCGATGCTGCATTAACCACACCTATTCCTACAGCTGTAGAACTTACTGCTGAAGAGCTAGACGAGAGGGCCCAAGCCCTAGAAGCGCGTCACCAAGTAATCCTCGATGAGGCCAAAAACATTGAGGAAGAAAAGAAACGCATGGCAACTGCGGAGAAGCACATGTCTCCACAGCATCAGAAGACCCAGAAACGTCATACGCATGACGACCAATTCCCGGAGATTCACAAAGTCCTCTTTGGAGGAGATCATGGGATGCCTCGACGCAACAACAAGGGAGACTAGGTGTATCCAACACCAGTGAAAAACACCGTTGCGGCTCGAGAAATCCTAGCAAGTAATCCAGGCCCAGAGCAGATTTGATTGGGCATTAAACTACTCAACAAGGCTCTAGAGCAGCAGAACGCCGCCCTGTCCGGAAGCAGAAACCTAGTCTCCCAATCTGACCAATGTCGCACGGATCCGGCCTGGAATGACGTAAGACCCCAACGTGTTCTGGAATAGCATCACCGTTTCGACCGTCGGGAAGACAACTACTCAAGAACCGGATCTTCGGGACAATATCACAAAGCTGCACGTGACTGGCGCAATGTTGCCCCAGCTGTGGAGCAAGAGGCAATTGCTGCACTGAATCCGAAGAATCCTCCCTGACGAGAGTCGAACGATCGCAGGGAAGAAGACAAAGAGAAACGTTGGGAGGAGGACCGTCAAAGAATGCCACCTCCTAGACACACAAGCCGTCCGGCTGGCGGACGAAGGAACGATGGACACCGTGCTAAGTCAAGCCAGCAAGGGGCTCGTCGTAATGAAGATCCTCCCTAGAACCGGAATAAATATGCTCCGGACGGAGGCCGGCGATCAGCTGGAAACAATCCAGCTGCTCCACCCTCTCCACCAAGTAGCCATCACAACGGCTCCCAAGGAGGCCAAGGAGGGCGTCGTGGTGGAGGAGGTGGTGGTAGAAGCCAAAGTCCGGCTCCAAGGCACCGCAGCCATAGTCGTCATTCGGGACGATCTTTATCCCCAAGTGACGCAAGGCATAGGAATAACGCCAACATAGAGGCGCGACGCTACGAAAATAATGATATATACGTGGGCCCAAAGTGCTTCGGACCATGCATAAGAGCCACAAAATTCCCGGAAGGATTTGCTATCTCAACACACATTCAAGCCTATGACGGTATAGCTCGACCAGATACTTGGCTCCAGGATTTTTCCAGGTTTGCTGTATCGCCAAAGGCGGAAACAGCCTGGTCGCAACCCGATATCTCCCACTCATGTTGCGGAAGACGGCATGATCATGGCTAAATGAACTTCCGGAGAACACCATCCACAACTGGTATGACATGCAAAGTGCGTTCTTTTGGAATTTCGAAGGCACATATCAGAGGCCCTGTATGGTAGGAGACCTATAGCATTGCACCCAGAAAGCCAGAGAAACTTGCCGGGATTATCTCGGATGATGGATCGACACAAAGAACTCCTGTGAAGGAGTAAATGACCAAACTGCGATTGAAGCTTTCATTGCCGGACTCCCAATTGGTTTAGTACGTCATCGCTTGAAGTGTGACAAGGTCACTGATTTGGGAGAGATGATAGAAATAGCGAGCAAGTATGCAGATGCTGACGACGATGCAAAGGGGTGACTTAACGCCCTTGCTGTGCCACAGTCGGCAAAACAACCAAAGCAGCAAGCTCAAAAGCGCAAGAACACCTCGGAAGAAAAACCCAACACGGAAACGGCAGTAGTTACTGCCACTTTCGGGTCTGGAAGACGAGGAGGGCACGGCGGTGGCCGGGGACGCGGTCATGGGACATCAAGAGTCTAGGGTAGAGGAGACCAACAACCCAGCAAAACATACTCCTGGGCCGACATTGCCAATAACCCATGTGTGCATCATTTGGACGCCAATGGGGGCTCGTCCCACACAAATGCCGAGTGTCGTTTCAATGACGACATCAAGAAAGACGATACCGCTGGCTACATGGCTAAGCGGAAGAAGGGAAAGAAGAATCCAGAAAAAGATAAAGATACCAAGGATGATTCGACATGGAGGAAGCCGATGCTTCAAATCCCAAGCCGGAAGGGAAAAAGAATTTCCCGACAAAGAAAGACACTTACGTCACCTTCCTCAGATCTCAACCAGCTAAGGTCAAGAAAGCAGTTCTACATGAGCTCAACGCAATAGCTCCAGCTGTCCCTCAGTTCCTGGACTGGTCAGAAGTGGCAATCACCTTTGACCGTGCTTATCATCCGCCTAAGTTGCACAGACGAGGAAAATACGCCTTAGTCGTCAATCCACTTACTGATGGCTATGGTTTCTCCAAGACTCTCATGGATGGCGGCAGCAGCATTAACATTCTGTATGTTAAAATGCTACGCCGGATGAAGATCTTGGAGACCCAGCTGAACTACAGCTCTGTGATCTTTCATGGAGTTGTCCCAGGAAGACAAGCAAATTCCCTGGGAGAAAGCACTTTGGATGTTACCTTTGGGACCCCAAAGAACTATCGGACGGAAGCACTTTCTTTCGAAGTGGTCCCGTTCAAGACCGCGTACCATGCTATATTCGGACATCCGGCTTCCTGGGCTTTGATGGCTCGTTCGTGTTACATTTACAATATGATGAAAATTCTAGGTCTCAACAGCGTGATCACCATTAGGGGAGACCCGAAGAAAGCGCGAGAGTGCGAAGATGGAAATGCTGCCTTTGCTGAAGCCGTGTTGCACACCCAGGAGTACCAGGAGATCAAGAAGAATATAGATCCGTCTGAGATGCCCACAACAAAGAAGGAGGTGACAAAGCCGAATCCGAAGTTCAAGGATCAGAAGAGACGAAGAAGATGCTGTTGAAGGATGATGACCCCTCCAAGGTGACCCAGATAGGTGTAGGCCTAGATAGTGCATAGGAAAGCGCGCCCGTCAACATCCTCCAACCAAATCAAGATATCTTCGCATGGCAGCCATCTAACATGACCGGAGTACCTAGGGAACTTGCCGAGCACTCTTTAAATGTACACCCGAATGCTAAACCCGTCAAACAGTCCCGACGATGTTTTGGCGATGAAAAGCGTTAAGGCAATAGCTAAGGAACTAGCACGGCTCGTGACATGGGTATACCCTACAGGTACTCGAGCTTGGTATATACGGCCTAAATACGTAATGGCCCACGGTATCGCCAAGGCCCAAATGAAGGACTTGAGTAACCTACGGACCCTCGATTGCTTGAAGAACAAGAAGAAGCTAAAGATAGAAAGTTTGAAGGGGAAAACCCTAACTTGTAACCGACTCAACCTGCTACCCAAGACCTAGCCTATCTATATAAAGGCTAGGAGGGGGAGGCGAGGAGGACACACGCAACCCTAGTTTCCACAACCCTCGCCAGATTGCATATGCGCACCATTGTAATCTTCGATTCCTTCAATAATTCCATGAGAAGACAAGCAGGAGTAGGGACCTCTACCAGGCCTGAACCTGGGTAAATCTTTGAGTCCCTCGCGTGCTTGTTTGCTAGCCGATAGATGTCTCCAGCGCTCCCTCCTTCTCCAAAACCCAAGTCCATAACAATGGGCATTTATGAGTTAAACCCTCGTCAATTGGCGCCGTCTGTGGGAATTGGGAGTGCTGACGTTGCGGCTTCTTCGGCCCCATCAACCACGATCTACAAGTCCGCAACAGCGTAGATTCGCCAGCTCTTCGGCGCGTTCGACTTCACCATCCACACGCCAGCCACTCGCCCGGCTTTCGAGTCCATAGGCGACGGGATCAGCCTGGCAATAGGGAGCTTCCGCTTCCAAGTTGGTCAGATGGGCACGCTTCGCATGCCTGATCAGCTGAAGGCACCGTCGATTGCTCCAGCATCATGGTTCCCCCCATCGATCAGCACACTCAGTGAGCTCAACGCCTCGACAACAGTCGAAAACACGGTCAGCGATAGCAGTCGCGACTCTGATCTAGGCGACCTGGCCACTGAAGACGGAACCTACGGTTCCGGCTTTGAGAGTTGTGGGAGCAGCAGCTTCTCCAATCACTTCATGTGCACCGTCATCAACGTAGGCGACACCTCCGCCAACCGCGACAACACGGGCAATCGCGGCAATGGAACCGACCCGCCAAATGGCGGCAACGGCGGCAACAGAGCTAACGGCGGTAACGATGGTGATCGCACCAACGCCAACAATGGAGGAGCAGCCGAGCCTCCAACCATAATAAACGAGCAAACCGGCGAACGCGTCGTGATCAAGCTCAACGAGCAAGAGTGGGCTCGCTGCCGCGAGGCCCTACGAGGCACTCCTCTACCCTTCGGATCTCCGCAAGAGCTGCTAATGGGCTACCATTGGCTCCTGAAGGAAGAATACAAGCGCCAAGTGCAAACAATCGTGCAACTCGAGGCGCGCAAAAAGGCAGCAGATGAGTCGAGCCTTCGTCGTGCAGGGCTCTCCTCCTACGGAGGATCCTCCTTAAGAGGCAACAAATACATTGCCAAAAAGAGGAAATCTCGGATGGCCCATCTCACTAAGCAAGAGCGCATAGAAGCTGCAAAAGTCCTCAACTTCATCTCTATGATAGTCGACACACGGGGCAACATGGTCCCCAAGACGCCACAAGCTACGGTGACAGCGGCCACCATGTACCTCCTCAATAACCAGCCGCCAGCTAGAGATCCCCGAGCCGCCATGCACCAATCTATGATCGTAGGCTTGGGATTAATCGAGGCCGCCCTCGACAAGGAGCCAACACCAGAGCCGAAAAAGGGCAAAGCGCTACTCCTCGCCCTCATCTAGCGACGACAGTCACGATCTGTCTCGATGTCGCCGCTCACGGCATCATGACCGTGACTATGATGCGTGTGACGAACTCACGCAGCGCAATATCGACAAATCAAGGGCGCGACACGCTCGGTTGACTGACTCAGAAGAGGAGGATGTGGAGCTCTGCGGTGCCAGATGCTTCAGCAGATCCATTAGGCAGAAGCGAATGCCTAAGGGGTTTAAACTCCCGTCGGAAAACCCGAAGTTCGACGGCCTACAAGACCCAAAAATCTGTCTAGAGGACCACATCTCCTCCGTTAGGCTCCATGGAGGCAGTCGAAGCATGACCATGCAATGCTTGTAGCTACAGCTGCAGGGCGCCACCCAAGCATGGCTCAACAACCTCCCACGCGGATCCATTCGCAGCTAGGACGAGCTGGTTTACAGATTCGTGCGCAATTTCAAGGGCACGTACAAGCGGCCTGTATCAATCGAAGAGCTAAGATGCTGCCAGCAACGATCGGGCAAATCGCTACGCTCCTACATCCAAAGGTGGTCCATCATCAAGAACTCCGCAGATAACCTCTCGGAGGATCGGGCAATTGATGCATTCAACGGAGGCGTCCGCCGCCTAGAACTAGGGGAGGAGCTAGGCCGCTCAAAGCCCAAGACCATCGACCACCTGATGGAGATCGCGAATCGGTGGGCTGATGGAGAAGATTCAATGAAGAATCACATTCATTGCGACGAGGAGGCAGAACTCGAGTGCAGACGCGACCGCCGAAGCAAACGCCGTATGCACATCTATGATGACCGTGACAATGTCAACATGGTCGCAGCCGACTACGCTGACAGACGCGACGACAACCGCAACAGCGGATACCGTAATGGTGGATATCGCGACTCCGGGAAGACCACACAAGTGTGGCAACGCCGCGACCGTGATGAAGCACCCGTAACAACCATTGAAGACAAACTGTCCGGGCCATGCACGGTGCACTTCTACACCGACAAGCATGATGGGAAGAAGAAGTCCAGCCACCTCCTCAAGGACTGCCGCGAGTTCCTCAAACTATATGAGGGATTAGCTCAGATGAACCACAACACAGTCGAAAGAGGTTACAGCGTCGCCCCAGGCGTCGTGGCACATGGCGCTCCGCCACCACCACCTGGGCCACCACCGAATGCAGCCGCGCCGGACCAGCACCATAGAGGCGAACCCTACCCAAGGGCCATGGGTACCATGATGATCCAAAAAGGACGTCCCTCCAACTGGGTGCAGAAGGCTATCACTCGCCAAGTCAACTTGGCCACACACTCGCCAACATCTACCACTGAGTACCTCAGTGGAAGCGAGTCATGCATCAACTTCGATAAAAGCGACCACCCGCCTCAAGTACCTCGTCCAGTCCACTGTCCTCTCGTACTCGAGGCGCAAATCAGAGGCTTTGACATGAGCCGCGTCTTCATGGATGGCGGAAGCATCATCAACCTCATATTCGCGAGTACCTTGCGAGCAATGAGGATCCCTCTAACCTGCCTAGAAGCCTCAGACACAACATTCCACGGCATTGTCCCAGTGAAAGGCGTATATCCCCTGGGCAAAATCAACCTTGATGTCATCTTCGGCACGCCGAAGAACTTCCGGCGCGAACGCATCGACTTTGAGGTCGTCGACTGGCCCTCACAATACCACTGCATCCTCGGACGTGTCGCGTTCGCTAGGTTCATGGCAGTGCCGCACTACGCCTACCTACAGATGAAAATGCCAGGTCCCAATGGCGTCATCACGATCAATGGGAACTTCGAGAGATCCGACAGCTGCGACAAGGAATTCAACAGAATTTCCCAGTCCTTTGGCATGCAGGATGAACTCGCAAGACTGAAAGAGTCAATAGACAACAGTCTGCCTCCCCTGAGCCGGCCGATCTCGCCCGATCTATCTTTCGACTCATCGGTGCACACCAAGAAAGTATAGGTCCACCCATCGGATCACGCCAAGACGGCCCTCATCGCCAACAACTTGAGTCCCGCATAGGAACTCGCGCTCGTCAAATTCCTCCATGAGCATTGGGAAATTTTTTCCTGGTGTCCTGTGGACATGCTAGGAGTTCCCAGGGAATTCGCCGAGCACGCACTCAACGTCAACCCCGACGCAAGGCCAGTCAAGCAAACAATTCGGCGATTGTCCGAGCCACAAGCGTAGGCAGTTGGCATGGAGATCAACAGACTCCTCAACGCCAAATTCATACGCGAGATCAAGGAAAGCACTTGGCTCGCCAACACAATGCTGGTACCAAAAAAGGACACGGATATCCTGTGGATGTGCGTGGACTTCACCTCTCTGAATAAGCATTGCCCAAAGGATCACTTCCCGTTCCCACACATCGACCAGATCATCGACTCCACTGCGGGATGCGAGCGCCTCTGCTTCCTCGACGCCTACTCAAGCTATAATCAGATTCGAATGAAGGAGGAAGATCAAGAAAAAACAGCATTTACAACGCCCTTTGGTGTGTTCTGCTACAACACAATGCCCTTCGGGCTAAAAAACGCGGGAGCTACCTACCAGCGGTGCATGCAGGCTTGCCTCAAGGAACAACTAGTTTGCAATATCCAAGTCCATGTCGACGACATAGTAATCAAGACGAAGGAGGAAGCCTTGTTAATCGACGATCTGCGCGAAACCTTCGCTAACCTCGACCGCTACCGGATCAAGCTCAATCCGGACAAATGCGCCTTCGGCGTGCCATCCGGGCAACTAATCGGGTACCTCATCTCCGCGAGGGGAATCAAGGCAAACCCGAATAAAATAAAAGCCATACTAACCATGGAGAAGCCAAAAAACATACGGGGCGTTCAACAGCTGGCTGGGCGAATCGTAGCCCTCAGTCGATTCATCAGTCGGATGGGTGAAAAGGCGCTACACTTCAACCAACTCCTCCGCAAAGCCAAAAAGTTTGAGTGGACCAACGAAGCACAGGAAGCATTCGAAGACCTCAAGCGCCTTCTATCCACCTCACCATTACTCATGACCCCACGGGAAAGGGAACCACTGTTGCTATATATCTTCGCCACCAACCAGGTGGTCAGCACAGTGCTCGTCGTCGAGCGAGCCAAGGAAAACAAGGTCCACGGGGTACAACGCCCAGTATACTACCTCAGCGAGGTCCTCACACCAACAAAACAGCAGTACCCGCACTACCAAAAGCTGGCGTACGGTGTCTTCATGACCGCCCGGCGACTACGCCATTACTTCCAGGAACACCCAATCGTGGTGGTCAACGATGCCCTATTGGGGCATATCCTCAATAACCCCGATGCCACGGGACAAGTCGCGCTTTGGGGAATAGAATTGTCTCCACGAGACATCACATACGAAAAGTGCGACGCAATCAAGTCGCAAGTTCTCCATGGCTTCCTCATGCACTGGATGGAAAACCAGCTCCCGGACAAACCAGATATGTCCTACCTCTGGACAATGCACTTCGATGGGTCCAAGCGGAAGCACGGAGCAGGCGTAGGTGTCATACTGACATCACCTCAAGGGGACAAGTTGAAGTATATCCTGCGAATGCACTTCACAGCCTCCAACAACAAGGCTGAATACGAGACCCTGTTGCACGGGATGAGGATGGCAAAAGCCTACGGCGCCAAGAGGCTCATCATATATGGCGACTCCAAGCTGGTCGTCAACCAAACAATGCATGAGTGCGATGCACTGAACGACAACATGATGGCGTACCGCGACCTCTACGACACACTCGAAGGAGACTTCGACGGTTGCGAGCTGCGGCACATAGGTCGCGAAAGCAACAAAGAGGCGGACACACTCGCCAACATAGGCTCTACCTGCGCCCCCATACCACTCGGGGTATTTCTCGAGCGCATCTGCGAATGCTCCATCAAGCCAAAGGCCGCAGAGAAGAAAACAAGCGCAGCAATGGACTCGGGGGCTACGCCGCCCAATGAGCCAATGGCACTCGATGACTTGGAGCTGGACACAGGACTCGAGGGACCAATTAGCGTCATGATGATTGAGCAATCCTGGACGCAACCATACATCACGTACCTCCTCAGCAAAAGGCTACCGGACGATCCGACTGATGCACGGCACATCGCGCGGCGATCCAAGGCATTCGCTATTATCAACGGTGAACTGTATAAACACAGCATCATAGGAGTACTGCAACGATGCGTCTCCACGGCCGACGGAAGAGCTGTTCTCCTTGACATCCATGAGGGAACCTAGGTACACCACGCCGGCAGTCGCGCCCTCGTCACCAAAGCTCTATGAGCTGGGTTCTATTGGCCTACGGCCATGCGCGACGCCAAGGACATCGTCCAAAAATGCAACGCTTGCCAACGATTCGCGGATAAGCCGCATGCACCGGGCGCAGAGCTCCGACCAATCCCATTGGCCTGGCCCTTCGCACAATGAGGACTCGACATGGTCGGCAAACTCCCAAGGTCCTCACGAGGAGGCTACGTCTACCTCTTGGTCGTAGTTGACAAGTTCACCAAGTGGATTGAAGCCATCCCAGTGACCAACCAATCAGGACACAACGCAGTCAAGTTCTTCGAATCCATCGTTTACCGCTTCGGAGTACCACACAGCATCATCACCGATAATGGGACGAACTTCACATCCAAAGAGTTTCAAGAATTCTGTGAGAAACTGGGGATCAACATCAGCTATGCTTCTGTAGCACATCCACAGACCAACGACCAGGTGGAAAAAGCAAACAGGCTCGTCTGCAGCGGCATCAAGAAGCGACTCCTCCGGCCACTCGAACAGGCCGCGGGCTGCTGGCCAGACGAATTGCAATCCGTACTCTGGAGCCTACGCACAACTCTAAACAGTGCCACGGGCTACACGCCATTCTTTATGGTGCATAGAGCCGAGGCAGTGCTACCCGCCGAGGTACGGTACAAGGCGCCGCGCGTGGTCGCTTATAGCGAACAAGATTCATCCCTCGTACTCGAAGACTCCATCGATCTCCTTGACGAGGCAAGAGAAATCGCCACGGAAAGATCAACGATCTACCAGCAGAACCTGAGCAACTACCACAGTAGGAGTCTACGCCCCAGATCCTTCTTCGAAGGCGACCTGGTCCTGCGACTAAAGCAGCAGGGACATCTAAAACTCGAGTCCCCCTGGGAAGGACCATACGTGATTACATAAGTAATCCCAGGTGGCGCCTATCGTCTTCAAGATCTAGAGAGAGGAGTCGCATACTCCAACCCCTGGAACGTCGTACAGCTGCGACGCTTCTACCCTTAGTTCTTTTACTTCTGCATCGCAAATAAGGCACCCAGCCAAGGCTACTTAGCCACACATTGTACTTCGTACTGTCTCGCAAATAAATAAAGCTAAGTGCCCCAAAACTCTGTATATTCCTTTATTTTTTGCAACTTATCGACTCGGGGGCCACGCCACCCTACACACATCTGTTCTACGAACTAAAAACGCGATATCCCGAGTAGCTGGCACATCAATCAAACCCTTGACACAACATCAACCCAGTTGCAACGCACCTGACAGGTTGATAAGGGACTGAGATAAAACGCATGGCTAGGCTAACGAAAGGGAGTCGCATAGTGCAACGCACTCACACGCTAGCAAGCTCTTTATACATATTCGACAATAAATTATGTAGAACATTTATACGAACTTTACAACACGGGTACACTTATGTGCAGGATATAAACTAAGATACTACTGCAGTAATAGAACGTTGGTGTGCTCCTCAAAGAAGTCGACGATCTCTTCTGCTAGGCGATCGACAGCCTGGTAGTGCGGCAGCATATTCCAGGCAGAACCTGCTGGTGGCGCAGGCGGCCTAGCCGCAATTGCCACAACATCTACGTCAGGCCTATGAAGTCGCACCAGCGATAGAGCGGCCTTGGCACCAGCCACCAACTATTGCCTCACGCACTCGCGAGCTGCGGACAGATCTTGAAACTTGGCAAGGAGGGCCAGCAAGCTCGACAGAGTAACATCTAGCGGAAACATCGTCCGATAAATGTTCTTCAAGCATGACTGCGACTTATTCAGGAAGTGCAGCACTCACGACGCACGATCCTGCAGGGTCGCCAGCGCAATCGCACGATCATGATCTACCCAGAAGTATCCACTCTCTTGAAGTTAATCCTAGGTGAGATCATGCATGCGAATGGCAATTCTATCCTTCTCATCCTGCGGATGACGCGCGCTGACAACTACACGAAGCAGCAACAGCAGCATAAGTACAACGCACCATCACGAGTGACTACAAGGAAAAGATAAGAGCAAGAAAACTAACACTTGAATTGGTCGCCCAGCTGCGTCACCTCGCCAAGCAGATACTGCTCGAGGGCAGCGGCCTTCTCCACCTTCGACTTCCATACATCCGCGTTACCATGGAGCACGGGCAACTCACACTCCAGCTGCTTCACGCGGTCGCGCAGTCGCGAAAGCAGCGACAGCTCATCTACCCTTGAGCGCGGCGGTGCCAAAGTATCATCAAGAGCCGGCGAGTCCTGAGTTTCCCTCAAAGGATCACTCGATGTACCCTACCACAAGCCAAGATAGAAACAAATAAGTCGACCAAATCAACACAAGGACAAAAGATTCAAGTGCATTCAAAACTGGATAAACTCGCCAGCAGGCATGTTCTTAGCAAAGGACATAAACCAGTTAACTATTACAAAGCTACTACGGAGCGATTGGCTTCTTCGACTTCGATGGCTTCGGGGGCTTCATTGAGTTTGTGGTAGTATCAGATGCCACTGACTTTCCGCCAGCCCCTGATGCCGCAGGCTTCGCCGCCTTCTTAACGCGCTGCAGCTCCTCAGAATACTTCACGGCCGTGTTTATCAGGTGCGGCCCATATTTACCATAGGCAGTCGCGAAAGGAGCAAAGACTACCTGTTGGTCGTCTGCGCTAATAGGCATCGCCTTCGACACAGCGGTAGGATCAATCGCAACTCCGTGGGCCTGCACCATGGCAAGTGACATGGACGCGCCAGCCGTGCGGAGTGAGTTCTTGAAGCTGGAAGGAACACCCCCGGCGAAAGACTCCACCAGCTCGCCCATGTTCTCGATTAGCTCAGCCTTGGGCATCAGCTCCTCCCAGAGGCGACTAAGAACGCCCTTGGCCTTGACGAACGTATCTTGAACGGCGATGCTACGGTCCACGACTGTCGAAAGCGCGCCCACCAACGCGTCGTCGCGGCGGAGGGCCTGAGGATCGAAGCTCAAACCGCTAGCATCTGCACACAAACCAACACATGAATATCAAACATCAATGCCAACGGCAAAATAACAAACAGAGAACAACAATGATATCCAAACAAGGTACCTGAGAGGGCTTTGGCAATCGAGAAAAGCTGTTCTTCGAACAACTTCTCCCTGGAAGCAATGGAAGCACAAAGATCCTCTTCGCGCCTTTGCGCCTCGTCACGGGCGGCGGTTGCCTCATTGCGACCCTTCACATCCGCGGTAAGAGTTTTCTCCATGGTGGCAGCGTCACGCAGGAGGGCATTATGTTCAGCTACCCAGGCAAAAAAGGTTTGACTATCAGTCGACTATATCGAAGGAGAAGACGAATAAGTGCAGGACAGTCACTCTCGACCACGAGATGACGCGTCTCTAGCATTGCATGCTGGCGGCCCATCGCGAGCACTTGCTCCACTAGGTGCGCGGCCTCCTTCACAAGGAGCTATCGCATAACAAAGGATCAACAGAAACCATCGACTAAAACATCAAAAAGAAAAAAGAACCTACACTTACGTGATCCTCCAAAGACTCCGAAGTCGTTTGGTGCGCAGTCATCCGGGCAACCATTCGATGCTCCCCTGCATGAGGAGAACTGCAAGAGTTGTGCCCGGAGTGGGCCACCAATGGAGGGGCAGGAGAGCGCTCGACCTCTTTCTTGGCCCTTGAGGTCGTGACTCCTGATTCTTTCAAGAATTGAACGTCGCCAGAAGATGACGACGCCTCTTGGCTGCATGAAAAAATCCACATCAAGAAAAGGACAAACTCGGAGACGAGCCAAACAAGGATAAATCCAGAGAAGAGTAAAACAAATTAGAAAACTTACCAATCAAATTTGTCAAAGTCAAAAGTGGCCTCCTTCGACTCTGACGAGGACTCCTTGGGAAATCGCATCTTCTTGCGAGAGGAAGGTGAAACGGCGCTCACAGGAATGGAAGGGATCGGCGACTCCGCACCTACACCTACACCTTCCGGAGTCGAAGGAGACGACGCATCGGAATCCTCGCTGCGCGAACGCTTGCGAGTATCCGGACTACCGGACTCGGGGGCTTCCTCCTCCACATCAGAAGGGATAGTCGACTCCGACTCGTCCTCCTCCAAGGCTTCGCGAGGAATAATCCCCTCAGGAAGAGGGGGCATGCAAGGCGACACCGCCCAATCCTGCATACAGACAACAAGTTCAGCAAAAAATAAATAATCAGCAGAAAAGCAATCGACAAAATAAGCTACTGCGTAGCACAACTATACCTCAGGAGGAGGGTTAGCAGCATCAAATGGAGGAACAACTGGCTCACTGGGGAGCACATCTTTGATAGTGTACTTGGTGACCAGTCGAACCCTTGTGTCCACTTCACTCGCGGACATGCCATCGGCAGACATGCGTGTGGGATCGTCAGCGCCAGTCCACTGAAACATGGGGTGGACTCTGGCCTGTAGAGGCTGGACGCGACGGTGCAGCCACATGCGAATGAGGGTGCAGCCTCCCTCCTCTGTGCCGAGGCGACTCTCGAGGTCGCAGACATGCTCGTATAGCACGTCCGTTTCTGCGGATTCGCCAGGCATAACTACATTTTTCTAGGAGCGCCTCCTATTGCACGGCGTCGCGGGATCGAATGGTGCGAGTCCGAAGTGCTCGTCGCTAACCTTCTCATCGGGGATGTAGAACCACTTGTACCTCCACCCTTGGACGGATGCTGTGAGCTTGATGTCGAAATAGGTGGCAAATGGGTTGACGTGAATCCCGCAACCACCTACATCATGGCCTAAAGAGCCAGATGTAGATTGACGCTTCAATTTGAAGAGGCGCTTGAAGAGGCCGAAGTGCGGCTCGATTCCGAGCCAGCACTCGCAGAGGGTAATGAAGCAAGAGATGTGGAGGATCGAGTTCGGGGTCAGCTGATGGAGCTGAAGCCCGTAGAAACAAAGGAGGCCCCTAAAAAAGGGGTGAAGGGGCAAGGAGAGACCGTGAATGATGAATGCCAAAAACATCACTCGAAAACCAGCGGGAGGAGAAGGAATTGCCTCACCGCCGGGGACGCGCGCATCGGCGACTGCGCCAGACAGCACTCCGTCTTGACGAAGAATACGAAGATCCGCTGACTTGATGATGGAGGGACGCCATGCGCCATTCGTGATGCGGGTGCCTGTGCCCTTCTTCTTCCCGCCGATGGCGGTGCTGGTGCCCGCAGCGGCGGAGCCGCCTTTCTTCTTCGCAGCAGCAGCGATGGCCGCGGAATTGGTCGCAGCACCTCCTTTCTTCTTCCCCATGGCGCGGAAGCGATGCAATCGAAGGAAGTAGCTTGGAAACGAGCTGAGCTGGTCCAGCGTCAAGGACGAGACGAGCACAGAGAAATCAGAGGAGTAGCGGCAATGGCAATGGAAGCAAATGATGAATATGAGCAGATGAGAAATTACCGTCACAGCACCGCTACTTAACCCCTGGAAGATGCAATCCAACGGCTCAGAAAAACCCTATTGGACGCGTGGCAAAAATCGTGCTGGACACGTGGAGGAGTGGAAGCGCGAACCGTCCCTCCACTGTTCCCATTACGCGCGGAAATCAAGGAGGTGCAGTTAAAATAAAGATTACGCACGCCTAGTCAAATCAAAGTCAGAAAGTGGGACCCACTGCTCGTCACGGCCATCAAACTCGCTCACGCGGGCAACTGAGGTCATGAAATCGTCAACACTGACGTCATCAAAGCTACGTAGCAGAAGACTTCGACTACTTTAGTCCTTGCTCGAGTCTTCAACTCCACCAAGCACTCGGGGGCTACTCCCATAGGGAGCGTTGGTCGCGCACCCTACGATTTTTTCTTTCTTCTTCTTTTTTAGGAACATGGATAATCAAAGCAAACCCAACCACTCGAAGCATGGCTTGACTATGGACATGGGTTACTCCCATAGGGAGCGCCGGAGACAAATTTGACTGAAACAAGCAAACAAAAGACGACAGCAGTCGCAAAACGATTCTTTAGTCCCTGCCTGAGTCTTCGACTCAACAAGGCACTCGGGGGCTACTCCCATAGGGAGCGCTGGTCGCGCACCCTATGCTTATTTATACAAAAACCGTGTGTTGATAACATACACACTCGAAACTCATGGCGACACCGCCTCATAATTTTTCCCTACAAAGAGACTGCGTCTCCTGAATCACCCGAATCGTCTCCGCGATGATAAAATTCAGATGTCGCGCTTATAGCGTGAAGGTAAGACCTGAATAAGGCCTGGCAATGCATTAGCTGCGCACTACCAGAAATGTATCTGTACCTATAGGTACGATGAACATGCCTTGACGGACGCGTCGAGTGCTCACACCCATATAACTGGAATTCGACTCCTGTAAGACCTCCGCGGCTTGAGTCGAATTACGCCAGCACTTTTTCCGTATTCAAGTCCGGGGACTCGAGTCCGAGTAGATTGCGTTGTTTCGCCCTAAGGTGGTTAACTGATACCGATACTTCGGTTAAATCAGGCACGCACATCAACAATCCCTATGACACAAACAAAGCAGTCGAAATATACTCATTCATGCACTCGAAAGACTTCAAATAGTCCCCAGTCGAATCTGCGATTCCACTGGACACTCGGGGGCTACTGACATGGGTATACCCTACAGGTACTCGAGCTTGGTGTATACGGCCTAAATACGTAAAGGCCCACGGTGTCGCCAAGGCCCAAATGACAGACTCGAGTAACCTATGGACCCTCGATTGCTTGAAGAACAAGAAGAAGCTAAAGATAGAAAGTTTGAAGGGGAAAACCCTAACTTGTAACCGACTCGACCTGCTACCTAAGACCTAGCCTATATATATAAGGGCTAGGAGGGGCGGCGAGGAGGACACACGCAACCCTAGTTTCCACAACCCTCGCCAGATTGCATCCGCGCACCATTGTAATCTTCGATTCCTTCGATAATTCCACGAGTAGACAAGCAGGAGTAGGGACCTCTACGAGGCCTAAACCTGGGTAAATCTTTGAGTCCCCTGTGTGCTTGTTTGCTAGGCAATAAATGTCTCTAGCGCTCCCTCCGTCTCCAAAACCCAAGTCCATAACAATGGGCATTGATGAGTTAAACCCTCGTCAGCTCGAGTTAGCCGTATTCATAAAAGAGGTCATCCACACTGAGTGGTCGGCCAATCCTGTAATGGTCCCTAAAAAGGACACCACTGATTTAAGGATGTGTGTTGATTATACTGCCTTGAACAAGGCTTGTTCCAAAGATCCGTTCGCTCTGCCTAGGATTGATCAAGTTATCGATTCTACGGCAGGCTCGGAACTCCTATGTTTTCTTGACGCATATGTCGGTTATCACCAAATCTGGATGAAGGAATCTGACAAAGTCAAAACTTCATTCATAACCCCCTTCGGAACCTTCTGATTTGTTACGATGCCCTTTGGGCTAAAAAACGCAGGAGCTACGTACCAACGCACCGTGCAGCGTTGCCTCCATGATCAAATCGGACGCAATGTACATGCATATGTGGATGATATTACGGTGATGTCCAAAAAGAAAGAAACCCTGATTTCCGACATGGAGAAAACATTCGCCAATCTACAAAAATACAACATAATGCTTAATCCAAAGAAATGCTTCTTTGGAATCCCAGCCAGAAAATTGTTAGGTTTTATCGTGTCTCAAAGAGGCATAGAGGTAAACCGAGACAAAGTCAAGGCTATACTAAATATTTCCAGGCCAACTTGCCTGAAGGAGGTTCAGAGACTAACTGGTTGCATTGCCGCAGTTAGTCCGTTTGTAAGCCGGCTCAGAGAAATAGCCGCACCACTATACAAACTCCTGAAAAAGACCAAGAAATTCGTTTGGACCGACGAAGCTGAAGCTGTACTACAAGACCTGAAAGCAGTACTCTCATCTGCTCCCATCCTCGTAGCACCGGAGCCATAGGAACCGATGTTGCTCTATCTCGCTGCGACGAACAAAGTCATCAGTATCGTCATGGTGGTGGAGAGACCAGAGGAAAATCAGGAACACCTAGTGCAGCGTCCGAATTATTATCTCAGCGAGGTCTTGATAGAATCAAAACAGCGGTATCCGCATTATCAAAAGCTAGCTTACGATGTGTTCTTAGCATCTCGTAAGTTACGGCATTATTTTCAGGAACATCCAATTACCCTGGTGAGCACAGCTCCCATGAGAGATATAATCAACAATAGTGACGCCACAGGACGCGTCGCCAAATGGGGCATAGAGTTCTCAGCCTTCGACATTGAGTACAAACCTTGTACAACAATCAAATCCCAAATCCTCGCTGACTTTGTCGCTGATTGGACAGAGACAACAGAGAGTATGACCCTGCCAGAGGCGGAATACTGGACCTTGCATTTTGACGGGTCTAAAGCGCTCGGGGGCTGGCGTGGTGCTCAAGTCACCCCAAGGAGATAGACTTTTCTATGTATTGTAGATACACTTCACGGCAACAAACAACATTGCTGAGTATGAAGCATTACTGCATGGAATCTGGATTGCTAAGGACATCGGCATCCGACATTTAATGTGCTATGGAGATTTGGATCTTGTTGCACAACAAGTGTCGGATATCTGTAAGGCAAACAAGAACATGGAAGCATATAGGGATGTCGTGGATGAATTATCTAAATCGATTCAAGGGTTTGAAGTTCAACACATCCCTCGAACAGAAAATGAGGAAACAGATGCACTATCTCGAATAGGCTCTGCCCGAAAAAAGGTCCCGAATGGCGCTTTTCTAGAGCACCTCAAAGTTCCCTCTATAAAGGGAGTGGACGAGGAATATCCGACCAAATCCGACTCACCTTTAGTAGCAGTTCTGGCTGTGATTCCCAGTTGGACTCAACCCTATCTTGATTTCATGATTGACGGAAAATTACCCGAAGACGAAGTTCTGAGCCGGCAGATCGTCCGACGAGCAAAAGCCTATACTATAATTAGTGGTGAGCTCTATAAGCGGAGTGCTTCTAGGGTCTTTCAGCGCTGTGTATCTCCAGAAGAAGGAGTGGAATCTTACGAGAGATCCACGAAGGCGAGTGTGGTCACCATGCTGCAACCAAATCTTTAGTGGCAAAAGCTTTCTGACACGGTTTTTTTGGCTTACAGCCAAGGCAGATGCCAAACGGCTAGTCAAAGCATGCAAGGTCTGCCAAAAGTACGCCAAACAAGCTCACGTTCCAGCTGATCAGCTGCGAACAATACCTATAACATGGCATTTTGCGGTCTAGGGGCTTGACATGCTAGGACTGTTTAAACGCGCTCCAAGTGGATTTACACACCTCTTAGTGATGGTGGATAAGTTCACCAAATGGATTGAGGATAAACCCGTCACTAGTTGTGATGGAGCAACAGCCAAAAGATTTGTTGAGGATGTTATAATCCGATACGGTTATCCGCATAGCATTATCACGGACAACGGGAGTAATTTTTCTATGGGAGAGCTTGCCGAATTTTGCAATGAACAAAATATCCGGCTTGACATTGCATCAGTCGCACATCCACAAGCTAATGGGCAAGTCGAAAGAGCAAACGGTTTAATCCTACAAGGCCTAAAACCAAGACTCGAAGCACCACTACGACGTGCTGCGGGGGCTTGGGCAGAGGAGTTACCTTCTATAATATGGAGTTTACGAACAATTCCAAACAGGTCAACCGGATAGACACCTTTCTTCTTGGTCTATGGTGCAGAAGTAGTTCTTCCTAGTGATTTGATTCACATTTCTCCTAGAGTGGCCGCATATATTGAAGAGGATGCCGGAATTTCTCGAGGAAATGATCTCTACTTAGTCGAAGAAGTTCGCGTCATTGCTGAGATGAGATCAATAGCCTATCAGCAGAAGTTACGCAAGTATCATAGCTAGAGAGTAAGACACCGATCTTTCAATAAGGGCGATTTGGTTCTCCGGCTTGTGTAGCAAAGAAAGCAAACTTTCCCCAATATGGGAAGGGCCATTTTTAGTTAGTAGAGTATTGCACAATGGTTCATACTACCTAACTGATATGCGGCACGTCAAAGAAAGACCTGCTACTAAGAAGAGAAAGAGAGCCGGAGGCAGTACAAATCCGGATGAGTTAGACAGACCATGGAATATTGCTCAACTACGTCCCTTTTATTCTTAGTTTATTTTTCTTTGTAATCATATATGTGTACATGTTCAATGAGAAATAAAGTGTTGGTTGCCTCTAAATCCTTCTGAGAAGTTTTTACCATCTTATTGCCGAATGATCATGTCACAGTCGAAAATGTCAGAATACTTGAAAGTACTTTATACTCATGTTTGTTCTGGTTTAGATTTCCGATTCTAAAATTTATACCTTTGGGTATAAATCTAAATTTTCTAGTTTATACTTTCGTTATTTGTCTGATTGCTGGATGCACGCATTTTCCGAGTAGTGAATTGTTGGTACTGGAAGCCAGCTTTGTTTCTGAGTTTAAGCTGGTTTATCAATTGAGCTCCGTTGCTCGGCAAAGTTTCTATGCTAAAAGTTGGCCAGCTCAGAAAAGGGACGAGGCGGAAAGCCAGATAGACGATAAGTGCAGACAAAAAATACAAGTGCTGATGCAAACATTTTAGGCACAAAATATCAAAGACAAAAGTGCTGAATAGATAAAATAAAACTTAGCACTAGCAAAAGTATTATACTACTTATTTACAGACCCAAACTATTTTCAGAATAACATATTGTTCTTCTGATACTCTATGATGCAAGGGGGAGAGGTAGGAGCTGCGGGCTCGCTGGATATATCGGCCTCAACTTGATAACGTCCCGAGATGTTCAAGTCCGATATGGTTTGATCATTGTCGGAAACTTCAGCTGTTTCTTTGGAAGGCGGAGGCGACGTGTCCACGCGGGTGAAGAAGGGAGTGTCGTAGCTGGTCAAATCAGCTATGTGGCACCCATATCCGATGCAGGAGTCCATGATAGCCTTGATGTCTTGCTCCTGTCCGTCTTCGTCCACCTTGCAGTACCCTCTGGTTACTTGCCAGATTTCCATGTTTCCATGGTGGCTCATAACCATAGTGAGAGCACTTTGCGCTGCGGTTTGCGCATAGGACATGTTCCAGTCCTGAACAAGCTGCGGCATATCCTTGGCCTTGTCTCGCACTTCAAAACTGGACATGCTATGCATATCTGGAACCTTGAGAACTTCACCAATATCTTCGAGGGATTGGCGGAAGTCATGCAGCAAATCACCGACTTGGGTAAGCTGGTGGGTGCGAGCTTCGGCAGAGGCTGAGTCCATCAAGTTCGGAGGACATGCGCATATAATGCAAAGGGTAAGTCAAGTAAACCCAGACTCTAAAGAGTTGGAAGGTTCAGATAAGTCAGAAAAAGGGAAACATACCAAAGATGACATCGTTGACTTTGTCCTTCTCTTCACGAAGACTTTGGAGTTCAGCCCGGAGTGCCTCGGAAATGTCCTTTTCTCTGAATAGCTCATTGCTGAGATACGAGATTTTCTTATCTTAAAGCGTAATCTTGCGATCATGCTCCTTCGTGGCCATGGAGGTGGATTCAAGAATTTGAGCAATGCTCTTCTCATGATCTGCATTAAGCTTATCCAGCTCTTGGCGAAGTTCTTTGTTTTCCACCACTAGGGTCTTAAGATTCTCGCCCTCTTCAATCATAGTACAAGACTGTTTTACCAGTGTTGTAAGTCAAAAGAACAAATAGTTCAACAAAAATTTGACTATGGAATAAAAGACAATATTTGAGTTTCGGAATGATTACCTTCGGCCTCATCCTTGGAAACCTTCAATTGTGCATTTTCAAGCTGGTTATAGGAATATACTTTATGTAAGTCAAAATACCCAGAGTCTTCTTGTGGCAACCTTTTCGGCGAAAGTTAGGGGGATCACCACCGCAGTTGGAAGTTTGCCGGACCTCATCTTCTCGTCGCGAAGACGAACTTGTTCAAGAAGATCAGAGTGTTTGATATCCTCTGCTTCTTGTGCTTCTTCTTCGATAGAGAGTCCGCTTCTCTAGGCATTCCCGGGCCAGCTGTTGAATCTCCTCCATAGACTTCCGAGATAAGCCAAGTTTGGCAAGTCCCGGATTGTCCAGGAGATTCTCGGCAAAGGTCTCTGCCGAGGGATCATTACCCGAAGAGGGTTCACCCTTATCAACACCTGAGTCACTCATGGTGACGTCAGTTTGTGATTCAAGGATCACTGGCTCTGATGGTTGAGCCGGATCTTTTGCAACGGTCAGAGATGGACTAATCTCCGGCGCTGCAGAAGGCTGAGGGGCAGGAGTCGGAGGAGCCACGACAGGAGAATCCAATTTGAGCTTCGTCTAACGCAGGGGTTTCGAGGCAGCTCCTGTCCCCTTGCCCTTGATGAGCTATTTAGCTCTAAGAACATAATAGAACAAAGAACATTACATCTCAAAAGGAATTACAAGCAAAATACAAAGACGTTGTGAGGAAAGATTACCTCTTCACAACGGGCACTTCTTTGGTGCCGATGGCCAATGTTGGAGCCTTGCGTTTCCGAGGAATGTCATCCGGCATTGGAACCAATTCACCCTCATCCTAAGAAAACTCAGGAGGATATCCCTCGATAGGAGCGAACTCCGACTCGGGGAGGTCAGCAAGCTGAAAAGGAGAAGTATCTCAGTATTACAAAGATAACATAAAGATGAGCACATAAAAAAAGTTACTACTGAAGTTTACCGGCACAACGGGATCTTCCATTGTATGCATGTCCAGGGACAACTCCAAAATCTTCCTCTCAATCCGCTCCCTTATCAGCCATTTGATTTGGCATACATAATCTTTTGGCTCTAAGGTCTTGGGGCTGATGTAGAGGGAATCCTTCTTCGACAACGTGATGGAATGCATCAGTCGATCTCCATGATGTTGAAGGGGTTGGATCCGGCGTGCCACCCAGCATTGAACCAAGTCGGACCCTTTCAGGCCCTTGTGCTTCATCAGATATTCGATCCGCCTCTTGGCAAGAAGCAGATTGTCATTGAGAGCCGGAGCGAGCTCGTCCGAGGACTCTTGGGGCGTGGCAGCTCCGTCGATGAAAGCCAGCAAAGCATGATCTTTGCCGAGAGCGGGGATATCCTTGTGATAGAAAAAAGTGGACGACCATTGTTTGACCGACTCACTTGCCATGATCCAGGGATAAACGCGCTCTCGCCTAACCAAAAACTAATGGTACCAGTAATATAAGGATTATCGGCAGTTATGGAATTTCTTCGGACATGAAAGTAGTACCGTAAGAGAGTAAGGCTCGGCCTAATGCCGAGATACCCCTCACACAAAGAGGCTTATGCACTAATCTCTAAGATGGAGTTCGGGGGGATATGGTGGAGATGAACTCCATAGTGACTAATGACCTCGGAAAAGAAATCTGAGGGAGGAAAACTTAGACCTCTCTCAAGGTGAGTGCCGAAATGCACTCGCTCGTCATCACGGGGGTTGGGGACGGTTTCACCGAAGCCGCTCCGTCAGTCGCCTGTGCGGAGGAGCCCTTCATCTTCAACAACGCGGAGTTTGGCATCATCAAGGATGCACGGTATCCAAACCCCATGGTAGCTCTCCTTCTCTGCCGTCGCCGCCGCCGCCGCTGCCGTCACTGCCAAGCCGGAGGATGATGTGGAAGCCATTCTTTTCGGTGCGCCGGTGACCATGGATGGGCGGTGCTGGATGTTTTTTCTGGGGGCAGAGGAGCGCTAAGTTCGTGGGAGGCATAGAGGAGAAGGAAACGGCGCTGGGAATTGGTGAAGAAGATGGGGAAAGGAATCCACACCGCCTATATCCACCAGGCGTGTCAAGATTCGTGTAAACGCTACAGTAAAAATGCCATGTGTCGTGGAAAGGACTAGGAAACCCCCGCGCGATGATTATGTCGCCTCGATCTCCATGCACGCATTGAAACGGCGCCTCGGTTCCACGAAAGGCGGACCCACCAACGGTCATGCTGACAGGAAATGTCTGTCAGTGACGTGACTTGACCATGACTGTTGTCAGATTACATCAGAAACCAAGTTTCGGCTTAGTTTGAATTTCGAGCTAGAAACATGAATAAACGTACTCATAGGTCTGACTTATTTTTTGAGACCCAGATCGTATCTTTTGTTTTGAAGTTTCAGGAACCCTTCAAGATTCTACAAGCCGAAGATCAAGCTAGACGAGGATGAATCCGATTTTGGATCTTGGAGGCTTCCGGAGGCTGTTGTTGGGGATATACTTTCCGGGTATCCTCACAATTCCTCACTGACTAGGGTGGCCCACTTCGGGTTAGAGCTTTGCTTCACGGGCGGCCCAGTCAGGGAGAAGAGACGGAGTCCAGTCCGACTACGGGAAGGCCTAGAAGACTTATCGACATAGGCCCATAGTGTTACTTATAGTTCAAGATGTACTCTGTAACCGACTCTTAGTCGTAGCCAGATAGATCTCTCCTGTAAACCCTAGGCCGGATATCTATATAAGCCGTCCTAGGGAGAGCCTTTAGGGCACCCTCACAATAGTCTACAATCTCAACTCGCACAGGCGAAACCCTTGTAACCCATATTCCGGCTCTGCCGTATTACTGGATTGCTAGCAAGAGTAGGATCCATCCAAAGCCGGCAGATTCGAACCTGGGTAAACTTGTGTTCTCACCGTCCCGGAACACCGTACGTCTCACACCCCTCTCTTCCACACGCCTCGAGGACCCCCTCATGGCATACTTGTCAACAATATGACGACACCAGGTGGTGTGGGCCCCTCGTGGCCCCTCTCCGTCTCGTCTTCTGGCTCCGTGAGTCTTCTGGTAAAATAGGAACTTCTACTTTTGTCCCGTCCAATTTCGAGAATATTTCTTTACGAGCTTTTCTGAAACCAAAAGCAGAAGAAAACAAGCAACTAGCACTACAAAAGAAAGGCCCTTCATAGAAGGAAGCAGGGATTCAAGTTTTATAAAGAGCTTCCAAAAATTATGGTACTTATTAGATCTCAACTCTCATTGCCCCTATCATAAGTATCTTTAGGTGATTAAGATTAAAGTGAACAAATATGAGGATATGCCTGAGAAGTTATAAGCTGAAAATCTCATGCCCCTTTCTTACGAGTACCGAACCTCACGCTACTCAACTGTAGTCACGAGTAAGTTCTTGTCATTGTAAGTACATGTGTATCATAGAGAACCGCCAACAGGGTACCCCTTGCCCCATTATATAGGAGCTTTCCCATATCAAAATGACAAGGCAACAGACAATGAGCATCTCAGAGATCCTTTTATTTCCTATTTGCATAGAGGTTTTTTCTTTCCTATTCGCATAGGTTTTTTATTTCCTATTTGCATACTGTTTTTTATTGAGGATGCTTCATAGATTGCTCACTATGGTTATGCTGCAAGTTTCCACCATGATTAGGCATGGCTTAGGCTAGCCAACCAGGCGTTTCTCTAACACATATACAAACTCCATGAGCTTTACAAGCTCCCCTTTTATTTCACACTCCCGGGATCCATAAGCAAAAGAGCATAATATCAACTAAATAAAGTGCAATGTTGAAAGCATTCCCCATGATAACATGGTTCTGCTAATTAACAACTTACAAAGCTCAAGCATATACGCAACATAGATGGGCACAATGGTTCAAGTTTATTAAGTGCAAGAAAGTAAAGTGCGCCATCAAGTTCGTGAGAGCTTTAATCACTAATTTTCACATAACAAGTTTAATTTGGAAGGTAGATAAAAACGTGAATATATTTGGAATAGCAATAATGCTAATAGGTAGGTATGGTGGACTCTTTGGAATAACTTGGTTTTATTTGGAGTTGGATGCTTGAGTGGAACTCATACTTGGTACATGTGGAGGCTAGCAAAAGACTGGGAGCGTCCAACTAAGAGAGCAATAATGGCCATAATCATGCAAAGCGACAAAACATTATTAATTAAAGCATAAAGTGATACTACAAGTCGAAAACTAAATGATCATAGAGGCTATGGTGACCGGTATAGTCTTAACATGGTGTGATCATGCGCCAAGTCAACCTAAATAAAGCATCAAAGGAGAATACCACAATATTATGCTTTTGTATGCTAAAACAACACATGATTCTTTCAAGCCACATTAAGCAATCTCAATTGTTTGGAACAAGTCATGCTATAACAATAATCACTAAGCATAAAGTCAAAGCAACATCTAGCATGACATGATAACATCTAAGTCATAGTCAAAACAAGCTTCCTTTTGTACCACTATAAGCATGAATCTTCCTACTCTTTTCCAACACCAATCGAAAACTAAAGCTAAATGCAGTGCTAGCAAAGGAGAACACTCACAGAATAATAAGAGTGAAAACTAGAGTGTTCTAGGCAATGAATAACGGGGTGTGTCTCTATCCAAAAGAAGTGTGTTGGGATCCAACCAACTTTTTTAAGCAAAATAAAACTAAAAACAAAAACAAAGACGCTCCAAGAACAACACAATCGTGCATGAAACAATAAAAATGAAGTGTTTGGAAGAAACCTGGGATTTTTATTGATGAAGAAGGGGATGCCTTGGTCATCCCCAAGCTTTGACGCTTGTACTTATTGAATATTTCTTGGGGTGACACGGGTGGCATCCCCAAGCTTGAGATTTTGTCCATACTTCATCTTATCACATTGTTCTTCCCTACACTTTAAAATTTCCTTCATACAAAACTTCACACAATCTTCATTAGCAACATTAGTGCACTTAAGATAATAAGTCTTTAGGTTCAGTTTCAACACAAGTAAAACTTCCATTAAAACACAAGCTACTGTAGCAATTCCTTTTAAAAGTTCAAATGATCAAGGAGAACTCAAAGAGAAAGAGATTAAGAGGCAAATGCAAATAATGGCAGAAATCTGTCAAAACAGACCAGCAGGTAAAAACCGATTTTCTGAAGACCTTCTGTTTCTCAAATCGAAAAGTGTTAAACCAACGAAAGTAAGATAACAACCTGGGGCAGAAGCACAAAACATTTCAGTTCAATCCGACGTACAGATATTTTTCACGAATTTTTATAGTGAAGCACAAAAATCTGTTTTAGGGCAGCAAGTTTCCCAAGTCTTACTTCTCTCCCATTAGAGATTATTCTTGGCACAAAAACCACACAAAAAGGATAAGGAGAGGTTATTACTGAGGCAATAACTTCCAAGAATCAACAAAATAAAACAGAAACTGAAAGTAAAAATATAATGGGTTGTCTCTGAAAAGCTCTTTCTTTATAGCCATTAAGATAGGCATGATAATTTTGATGATGCTCACATAAGAAATATGAATTGAAGTAAAAGAGAGCATCAAGAATCAAATATGAAACAAATTTAAGTCTAACCCACTTCCTATGAAAAATAATCTTGTAAAGAAACAATTCATGAAAGCACAAAGCAACAAGCATAGGAAAGCAAAACAAGTGCAACTTCAAAATTTTCAACATAAAGAGGGGAAACTTAATATTGTTGAGATACATAAAACCATGTTTCCCTCTCTCATAATAACTTCCAGTAGCATCATGAATAAAATTAACAATATAAATATCACATAAAACATTCTTATCATGAGCCACATGCATAAAATAATTATTACTCTGCCTATAAGCATAGTCATTCTTATTAATCATAGTGGGAGCAAATTCCACAAAATAGCTATCATTATTATTCTCATCACCATAATCATCAAATATAGGAGGCATATTTTAATCATAATTAATTTTCTCCTCCATAGTAGGTGGACTAAAAATATCATATTCATCATTGTAATCATCATATATTGGAGGTATAGTATCATCAAAGTAAATTTTCTCCTCCGTGCTTGGGGGACTAAAAATATCATGCTCATCAAAACCAGCTTCCCCAAGCTTAGACGTTTGCATAGCATTAGTAACAAAGGTGTTCAAAAAATTCATACTAATAACATTGCTATTGGCATGCAAAGAAAGTTCCATGGGTTTTTTAATTTTCTTTTCCGACCATTCATGTTCTAGCTTAGGAAAAATACTAAAAAGCTCTCTAATTTTGTTGTTGTTTTCCATTAAGCCTAACTAGTAAAAATAAAAACAAGAAACAAAAATATATAGTTGCAGAATCTAAATAAAATAACTTCGAGCACTCATACACCAGCAACAGTACTAGGAGATAGCTTAGTAGCAAGAGGATGTGAGTACCTTTTACCTTACCTCCCCGGCAACAGCGCTAGAAAATAGCTTGATGTCTACCCATGCTTCTATTCTTGTAGAAAGTGTTGGGCCTCCAAGGGTAGAGGTTTGTAGAACAGCAGCAAGTTTTCCATTAAGTGGATCGCCCAAGGTTTATCGAACTTAGGGAGGAAGTGGTCAAAGGTATCCCTCTCAAGCAACTCTGCAATCAAGATACAAGAAGTCACTTGTGTCCCAAACACACCCAATACACTTGTCAGGTGTATAGGTGCACTAGTTCGGCGAATAGAAAGTGATATACAAGTAATATGGATGATTATAAGTGATAATTGCAATCTGAAATAAGAGTGGCAGCAAGCAAACATGTAACAGGACTGATTGTAAATGGTGTTTCAATGCTTAGAAAGAAGGCCTAGGGATTAGACTTTCACTAGTGGACACTTTCATATAAATATCTTCTCTTCATTAAGCTACCCTGAACTACTATCCGGTTGGACGATGTAGGGCTATAACAACACACCTTAAAGTTCGCATTCCCCATCTAGATAACCCCTCACTGTCACCTTCAGCGCTAGATAGTTCCAACAAACACCACAATCTCATAGAGACATCCAACTCAAATTATACTCATGAAAGTATTTATGTAACGTTAGCCAAAGTGCCACACGGTGTGCACACTATGAACGTCACACATGTGGGGATAAGCAGAGATTGATTAAAGCACTTGAGTAGCATAATAGATCTAGATTACAAAGCTCATGATCTCAATAAGATCATGCATAGAGAGAGAGATGAACATATAGCTACTTGTAGAGCCCTTAGCCTCGAGAGAGAACTACTCCCTCCTCATCATGGAAGTCAGCAACGACGATGGAGATGGCTCCGGGGGCACTTCCACATCCCGGCAGGGTCTCGAAACAGAGACTTCTGTCCCCTGATTCTCCTCTTCGGTGGCAGCGGCGCTGTGGAACTTTTAGTTGAATTCTAATCCCATCCTTAGGGTTTTCGTCCCGGGAGGCTTTTATAGGCGAAGGGGATAGGTCGGTGGGTGCCCGAGGCAGCCACACCACCCCCTGGCGTGGCCTGGCCAGGCCCGCGCCACAAGGTGGTGTGGGCCCCTCGTGGCCCCTCTCCATCTCGTCTTCTGGTTCTGTGAGTCTTCTGGTAAAATAGGAACTTTCGCTTTTGTCCCGTCCAATTCCAAGAATATTTCTTTACGAGCTTTTCTGAAACCAAAAACAGCAGAAAATAGGCAACTGGCACTGCAGCATCTTGTTAATAGGTTAGTTCCAGAAAATGCATAAAAGTATCTCAAAATGTAGACAAAACATAAGATAGTTGATATAAAACAAGCATGGAACATCAAAAATTATAGATACGTTTACGACGTATCAAGCATTAAAACATGGTTGGATCATGGAGCTTGGAGCTCCCCTTGGATCATGGGCTATATGGATAGATAGACCAAGTGATGTAGATCACCATGGTATAATAAGTTGAGCTTTATCATGGTTGAATGCTCCAAGAATTGATTTCAAACTTTGAATAAAATAAGCCTGCCAAAGGAGATTATCAAATAGCCTCCAAAATCTTGTGAGTTCTAGAAGCACAAAGCTCCAATGGAAACAAGTGAAGTAGGGATTGATATACCTTCATGCGTACAACACAACCATACCAAGGGTTGGTCAAGAGGATGTAGTATGCAGGTGTGAGCTTCTGACCAAGTAGGCTAGTTGATAAGATTTGTAGGAAATATTATTTTTTGCCTGCAAAACTATCAAGAAAAAGTGGGCTAAAAGGTGATCAATCCAAGGGCATGAGTGGGCCTTGGTAGTCCTTAAGATGGTATACAAGATGGTTCAAGTGCATTTCCAAAAATGCAGAAGGATTGGAAAAGAGGGAGACTCAATTATGGCATCTTGATAACATTTCCAGACTTAGTCATATTTTGGCAGATTTAGGTTTTTTGACTAGAATATAAGAGGGGGTGTTTTTGATTGGTTACAAGGTACCAAGGCATCATAAAGTGGATTATGTTGAGGTGTAGATTGAAAATAAAGGATCCATGTTTGTATTTGGTCTTCATTGACTTGGAAGCTTCTAGAAGAGGATAATCTCATAAGTGATTTGCTTAAGCATTTTAGATGATCATCTAGTGGCTATAGATCAGATACAGCTTGGTTAACTTGCTTCGGGTTGATAGACTTGGATTAGTTAAGTTATATATGATGAGCTCCTAGGGTATATCATACTACTTCCTAAGCAAACAAAACAAGCAACGCATCAAGGCTATTTATCAGACAACAGATGAAGGCAATTCATCTTAGCAGGCAACTCAACTACTACTAGGGTTACCATCAAGCCTAGCTCGAGCTAAAGATGGGTATTTTGAAAAGGTTGAGTTCGAATGAGGTGAGAGTCCTTGGTAGCTCTACCAAGAGTAGAATTCAAAAGCTTTATAAAAGGTTTTGGAAAACCTAGAGGTAAGAGTAGTTAGAAGTTTAGTCTTGAAAACATAAGGAGATTATATCTTATAGATCTCCATAATTTTGTTAATAGAAGCTACTATAATAGTTAAGGTTGTAAATGCATCTTGGCTCAGGTTTTTGAAATGCCGGAACATTTGAGAATATGAAATATAATCCAAGATAGTTTTTTAAATAGCTCTTGTTAACTAAGGTTGAGGTAAGGAGTATATCATTTGCTACACACTCAATGCATAAGAATCAACAAACAACCTAGCAAACATTGCATCACTGAACAAGTTTTTTTTGTTCCCCCTGATTTTTGCATTCTGGACAAGTAACCAGGGTTGCTGAAATTGGGATATTACACTTTTCTTCACAATTCCAGCAATCTTAAATATGATCATACAAGTATTCGCAAGATTGCATTGATTCCACTTCCTAACCACGTGTATCTTGTCAGCAAATAAATCATATGCCCAAGCAAGTGTCGAAAGTTTTGCTAGGAAAGTGAGACAAATTCTTTTGGTGCCTCTCTTCATTGAGAGATGAAATTTTTTGTTCTTGTTTGCTTAATCCATTAAGGGTACTCAAGTTGGCATCAAGATATTTAATTTAAGAACAACTCATATACTCCCATGTCAAAATTTCAAGGCTCTCAAAGCACCTTTTTCTTTCTTTTGCCTTTCAAAAACTTCAGCTCTTTCATAGAGAAATCATGCCACTATTTTTAACATGTTAATTGGGGTTGTGTTGTGCACTCGTGAGCATGCAAATAAATGATGTTGAGCAATAATGGGTGATAGGAGTACTACAACTTCACTTGGATCATGAAACCATGAGGAGACTAATTTTTTTACACGTCATAGCATTGCTGCTACAGACGTTTACATAACTCAATAGCCAAAATCAAGTGGTTTCCCACATTTAGATCATTCGTTGGCCAGAAGAGTTAATATTTTCCCATGGAGCACGACAGAGTTGTAATGACACGCGTAAAGCAATATCTTACGGTAATTATTAGAAAAAGTAGTGGCATAATTTCTACTACTTCGAAGTATCCATTTAATCAAATAATTTCAATCAAGGGTACTATCGAGTATTTTTATATTAAGCTCAAATGGGATGGAGTAGTTCTAAAATCAAATTCTTTGAGCTAAGCATGGAATCAAGTTCAGATGCTTTTTCTTGTTGTAAAAATGTAGGAAATATTTTTAACCAAGTTCATTGCTCATTGTTTCAAAGCTAAAAAGGAGACACTAGCAAAGAAATATAATTTGTAGGATAAAAAGCTAAGTGGGGAGTTACTCTAGTGCAAGCAAGTAAATAATTGTAGGATCAATTTAATGTTGCAAAGAAAGTGATGAAAGGAATGTGGTACCTCTTCTTACTTTCTTTGTTCTCGTATTTGAGTCGAACCCCCTCTATGTTTCCCTATTTCCAAGTCACCTGAAATTAAGCAATCTCCGAGAGAAACAAAGAAACGAACTTGCAAATACAGTTACGACTATTTTTTTTGTATTTTTGGTTTAGAAATGCAAAACTGAAATAAACATGCAAATTTCAACAAAATAAATAAAAAGAAGAAATGAAAACAGGAATGCAAAGTTTGGAGGTTTTCAAATCTCCCCCAAGCTTAGGTTGTTGCCAGGCTCAGTTGTTGCCATCATTTGGCGGCTGGTGCGGATACTTCTAGTAGTAGTCGGGGAAGTGAGACATGAAGTGACTAAAGTTGTGAGTCAAAGTATTCACATCTTCATTCAATTCCTGAAGAGTGTGGTCGATCTCCCCAACATGCTGGTTGAGCTGCTGGAATTCCTGATAGGGGACGTAGCCTTACCCCTATTGTGGCTGGTTGGGCCACGGGTCCCAGGCTCCTCCGAGCTGCTGATGCTGATGTCCCTCCCAAGCAGGATTGTGTCCCTGCTCTTCCTCCTTCTCCTGCTCCTCCTCCTCCTCATCCTACTGCCCTCCTTCTTCTCCTTCCTCTTCATCAGGCCGGAGCTCGGCTAGGATCTCCATCACTTGGTCCTTGGTGAGGATCCAAGCGTCCTTCTCCAAAATCGAGAAGGCTTGGGGGCATGGCAACTGAACCTGCTCACCCTGTGCATCACCAAGATAACTGAATTGATATGCTCGGAGCCTTCGGTTAGCATGGTAAACACCAAGGAAGCCACAAGAAGTCAAATACTTGACGTCCATAAGTTTGGAGCCGTCAACAGGTTCCATAATAGGTAGTACAATATTTAATTCATAGGCAAGATGGGTTACCAATCCACCAATGTGAATATCACCTTTTTTCTTATTTCTTTGGTGCCGAAGGTGCTGGATAAGTAAAGCTGCACGACTGGGGCTTTGCGCTGAAGTGGGTAAGAGAGCCTTGGTGATCATTTCCATGTCCGCATTGGCCATGGAACCGGTGTCACCTCTTCCCAGCAGTGTGTTGGTGAGGAACAAAGCATAGTAGCGGATGGTTGGGTTCTACATGGTATACATGGTCTTTTTGTAAAATTAACTGCCACCATTAACAGAAATAACCTCCCAAGTCTCTCCACTTGTGACGCTATAGAGTTTAGTAACATTGGGCTCCCTAGTATGAGGGAAGTTGAAGGCATTGCAAAATTGTTCGAAATTTATTTCATACTGCTTCCGGTTCATGGTGAATCTTATCGTGCACATGTTATCTTTGTCCCTTTGGTCGTCATAGAAGGAGGCAAGGAACTCATGGGTGAGCTCGGCGTAGGTGTTGTGGCTTGCGAAGCCAAGTATCGCCAACCCCTCCCTATTTCACATGAGGTTGAAATTCTCCTTCAACCCTGCCGAGGTAAGAAAGTTGTGGTCGGCCCAACGTGTGGGCAGCACCCTCCTCGATGAGACAATGTCCAACTTGGAGTTGCGCGGGGCTCGGGACCCCGAGACCGAGCCCTCACCTTGTTGGCGCTTGCTCGAACGAAAGAGGCTACCGATTTTGTTCATCTTGATGCACTAAAAAATTTAACCATAAAACCTTAGGCATATAGTTTCTACATGATATATGAACGATTCTACGTGGAAAAATTCAATCCTAACGTGAGAAATTTATAGGAAAAATGAAATAAGCTTGAGTTCATCTACTAGATCAATGTGAGAGTTTCAACCATGGAAATCTAAAAATAAAGCATGGATAGGGAGAGAAACATACTGATCTGTTGATTCCCCCACTCAAATGAACGAAATCCACGAAGAATCAAAAGTTTTAGGTGGATTTTGAGAGGTTTGGAGAGAGAATATGAGAGAAATAATGAGGAGAGGACGAAGACCTAGCCGCCCCGGTGCGATTTTGTGGTCGCACCAAACTATATGGCCAGAACTATACGGGCGGGTAATGTGGTTCAGCCCGTATAGTTGCGGCGGCGCCACGGGTTTCTTTATACAGAAACCAGCTATACAGACACAACTATACGGCCGGATCACAATGATCCCGCCGTATAGTTGGTCGTTAAACTGTCTGTCTCTCGAGATAAATTTCTAAAACTAGCATCAATATCTATACGACCAGAACTATACGATCGGAATTTTTATTCCCGCTGTATAGTTGGTCGTTAAACTCTCAGTACCTTTGGGATGAATTTCTTCGAAGGCATTAATATCTATACGACCGGAACTATACGGCCGGAATTTTTATTCATGTCGTATAGTTGGTCGTTAAACTCTTGGTACCTTTGGGATGAAATTCTTCGAAGGCATCGAAATCTATACGACCGGAACTATATGGCCGGAATTTTTATTCCCACCGTATAGTTGGTCGTTAAACTCCCAATACTTTTCAAAGAATTTTGTTCGAAGGCATTTATATCTATACGGCTGGAATTTTTATTCCCGCCGTATAGTTGGTCGTTAGACCATCATCAAAAAAATCCAATTTCTTTGAGAATACCTTCTTATCCCAAAACTTAGCAAAATACCTTATTTTGGACAGAAAATTTATGGTACAAACTGTCGACCGACATTGGCTTATTAAAAGAAAAAAATTAGCTTCTTTAGATGAAAAACATCAAACTTAAATTTTTATTCTTATGCTAAACTCATCAGGTTGATATTTCTACTACTTTTTGACAGCTGCATCTTCGCAGGCGCGCTTCCACAAGAATGTCTATGAAAAAGTGGTAGGAATGCGATGAACCTTTTATTCTCTAATCCATTTTATTGACGAGATGGGTTGACTCTCATTAAGCTTTTATTAGGAATGGTTGAGTAACTCAACCTTTCTTCTATTCTCAAATTCTTACCTTGGGTTGCCCCTTATCAAAGGCACTTACCTCATGAACTCGTTTTGCCGGTGGAATATATCTTTCTCCTACTTCTAGCTTCTTTGGAAAATACCGGATGATTTCAGCATCATAAACATTGAAGATTATCTTTCCTTCAGCACAATCTATTGATGCCCCTGCAGTACTAAGGAAAGGTCTTCCAGGTATTATGGATAATCTTTCATCTTCTGGCATTTCAAGAATAATAAAATCAGTAGGAATACCATGCTCATATATTCTAAGGAATAACTTGTCATCCATCTGTAAAGTGATAGTAGTAGGAGAATACTCCCCTAATACTAACCTTTTATAGAGGGAGTATGGCATTACACTGACTCCTGCTTCTAGATCACTCAAGGCATTATGAATATCAATTTTACCTATTGAGCATGCAATAGTTGGTATTCCGGGATCTCTAGACTTAGGTACAGCTTCCCATTAGCAGGATAACTAGTTACCACGGCAATAGTTTCTGTTATTTCTTTCTTTCTACTAAGAATATCATGGAGGAATTTATTATAAGTAGGAAATTTGATTGCATCTGCAAATGGAATTTCCAGACGAAGGTCACTAAGTGCCTTTGTAAAATAATTACAAATTACCTGATCCGGTGCTTTCTTTTTTCGATCTGGATAAGGAAGTTTTTTCTCACCTGACTTACTCTTGTCTTTTAACTTTTGTGGGGGAGTCAAGTTCTTTTGTTGCTTTCTTTTGTTATTGCTTTTCTTATTTTCTACTACAAAAACTTCATCTTCCTTGCTTATTTCTTTATCTTCTCTTGGATCAACCGTCTCTGCATCAGAGTCATAATGGTCATCTTGCGCATCATTTTGGTCCTCCTTGGTTTGATCTTGTGTCTCAGTTTCATCTTGAGGATCCACCAATGTATCTTATTCTTGGCTTGCTTCAAGCAAGGCTTTTTCCTTGCGCTGTTTTTCAGCTTCATATTACGGTGGTCCTAAGGGTCCTGTAACAACTGCACCCCATCTTGTGACAACATTAGTAGAAACAGGAATATATTTATCATCGCGAAGAAAAATTTGATAGACAGATGCTATGTGTTCACATCGGGTTTCAATCATACTAAGATACTTGTGAAATAGTTTTATTTCTTGGCCAATCTCATCATAATTTTCAGTGAGTTCCGCCAAAATCTTTTTGTGTTTTTGGAAATGCTTATGCAAGTTATTATGAGATTTTACTTGTCGATGTTTTAGTTCTTGAAAAACTTTTCTAGTATCATCTTCTTCATTTAAAAGTTGTAACAAATCTACTTTGTTTTCCTTAGCAAGTTCAGAAGGTATCCCTTTCTCTTTCATTGTTTTGTGTACCTCGGTCATAAGATCAGGAGTTATCCGAAGTTTCCCTCTTTCCAGCTTAGTGTCAAAATCACGATTATATAAAGAATCATTCTTAGCCCTTGTAGACATCAATTCCAAACATTCCTTAATAGTTAGAGTATTTATAGACCCTCCTGTCGAAGGTCAAGCAATTCTATACATTAAGTATTAAGACCGTGGTAAAATAAATGGCAAATAGTAGATTCAGAATAGCCATGATTAGGACTACTATTAATCATTCCAAAGAATCTTTCCCAGGCTTGTGGATAGTTTTCTCCCACATTCTAACTGAAATTGCCTATGTTCTTTCTTAGTTTAGTTACCTTTTTAAAAGGATTAAATCTATTTATGAATTTAACAATGCAGTTTTCCCAACATTTGATGTAATGGCAAGGGAGAGAATATAACCAGTCTAGAGCTTTACCTTTAAGAGACCATCGAAATAATTTAAGACGAGAAAAGTCTCTCGGCAAACCTTTTGGTCCAAGCGATGTTATCACATCATCAAAATCTCTTATATGTCTTCCCGGGTCTTCATCTTCCCTTCCACTGAAAGCTTTTCCCTGTAATTTTTTAATAATTCCACCATCAAATTGATATTCTCTAACTCTAGGATGAGGGAACTCTATTGGTTGTTTAAGAAATTCATAACTTGGAGCACTGTATTCCCTGAGAGTTTTCTCAGGTTTCATAGGAGTTGTCCTATAAATAGACATGATTTCCATGATGTCACTCAGGTTTTCAACTTTAACTTTATTTGATCTTAAAAGTGTTTCAATAATTTCTTCGCACCTCTGAGCAGGCACCCGCTCAATATAATCTGGCAGGTAGGTCCTACTAGAGCTGTAGACCCTTTGTCTCCTAAGGAGAACATTTTGTAGTAGTAACACCTGAAATGTCAAAAGAAAAACACTTAGCGCTCAGCTCCCCGGCAACAACGCCAGAAAATAGCTTGATGTCTGCAAGTGCACAAATCGTTTGTAGCTAGTTTTGAAGTATAGATATCGATCGCACGGGGAGCCCAAAGGTAAGTGTTTATGGATGAAGTCTCTGTCACACCCGAAGTTGTCACAGGTCTTCAAGTGAATTGACTGCAAGTGTTGAAGTAGGATTGGGTTTGGATTAAATGAGATGTATTTAAATAGAACTAAAATGTAAAATTCAAAAATATAAAGCATAAAAGTAAAGAACGATTTGGTTGTTTGTTGTTTACTACAGATGGCAAAAGAAGGCATGGGGAGCTACAGTTCATGGTCATAGTGACTGTGCCAAGTGGATGAATGATAAATGTAATAATTTTAATCTTATAAATATATGTGTAGGCGAGTAACCCATAATTAGCCGAAACTCCTCTTGGTAGATTTCATCCCAACTTCAATAATCCTACTAGCCTGTTACCAAAACCATGGTCAGACACTAGACAATTAAGACCCTTTAGGTCGCTTAGCGATTAAGCTCCTTGGGTCGGACTAATGCAATAAGAATAGTGGTTCCTTGTTATCCTCGAGTCTACTAGTTTTCCATTGATATCCCTGTGTCACCCGGGGGTCACCGGGCCACTAGCGAACAAGATCTTATCTATGTAGAACAAAGCATCATGTTGTCTGGGTCCTTAATTGGACAACAAGCATTAGGAATCCCATAGATAGTCAAGCACACATAATATAGTAATTAGAATCAATCACAAAATAATGGAAAAGATATGAAGGCACATCACAACTCACCAATCCCCTACATCTCCGACGCCTAAGGGAATTACTCACAAATGAGAGAAGAGGGGATCATCAGTATAATCAAATAAAGGGAATCCATCTTGGTATTACCGTGGAGATCCACAATAAGAATAGAAAAATATCCAACACAATTCAAGATGGGAAGAAACAATATCAAACCCTAGTCTTGCAAGGTGGAGATCCCTCTCTCTCTCAAGTACAAGTAGTGGATATGGAGGTGTATTGGCTAGGAGGTTGAAGATCATGGAGCGAGATAAAGAACGTCTTCTCCTTCTTCTCCAGATCTCTTCTTTCTCCCTTCAGGATGGTGTGGCGGCTGCTGCATTGTGTATTCGTCCCCGGTCCCTTCACGGAAGTTGTCCCTTTTGACAAGATAGAGGTGGTGACAACTATACGGCGGGAACTATATGGACGGAAAAATATTCTTACCGTATAGTTTCTCGCTAAAGCTTTTGTGAGGTCCCCTCTCGTGCTTCCAAAGTGAGACTCACTTGTTTTCTCCAGAATATTGTGTTTCTCTAGTTAAAACCTTCTATTGATGTTCAGAACCTGAAACACACATTAAAAACCAAGTTTGTGGTGAGCCTTTGTATTGATATTTTACGTTTATTGCATGCTTGTCTTTGCGGTGAGTTTCGCTAGGTCCTCCATTCCGTGCTTGTCAAGGTCTAGTGTGTTGTTCCTTCCCTTGTTCGCCTACTGGCTGGGCTCCGCCCTTTCCCTTGATCATGCATCGTTCTCGTCATGTCCACTTTGCCTTTCTTGAGTGATGGTTCTGGGTAGCTTGCATCCCTAGATCATGATGCTCCTCTGCACTCTAGACGGCATCACTTGGTGCTCCCTTGTGGTTGCCAGCAAGGGTCCCTTGATGGGATCCCCGCCCCACACTTGTTGTCAGCACCTAACGCTGGTGGAGTTCTGCACCCTAAAATGCAATGAGTGCACCGTATAGCAACTTACCAATGCATCGGGTTTAAATACGTGCCATGCGCTTGATCAGGGTGGATTGCTTTGCAACTGGGGGTAGGACGTGAGAGTTGTGTCTTCATGATTTAGGAGACGCGCTAGGAACACACCGTTCATACCTTAGAGCGGACCTTGAGCATACGGAGTTTCTTATCATGACAGGCTTCCTTACTCATGTCCAAAATCCGAGAAACACCCAAAGGAACCCCAATCCCAAAAATGCTCAGGCAAATAAAAATGAGGCGAAAACATTTGAGAGCATAGGATTTTTCATTCCAAAAGGGGGCAAGCCCCCGAATTACAACTGTTTACACATGGGAGGGCCAGGTCGGAAACGCAGTACTTATTTGATCTTGCAAGGAGACGTGAACCTTCCTCCCAGGATTTTCTAGTACTTTCTTGCCAGGAGAGGTGAAACTTGCTCGTGGGCTTCGACAGGGAGTTGACCTGAGAAGTCTACCGCTTTGTCGTGCACAACCCGTCCCTATGCCCTGGAACTGTATTCCAGATGATCCACTCCCTCATCCTAGGTGAGCCGAGAATCGGTAAAATATATTTTTCTTGTCGTTATTTTTGGGAACGAAAGTAGCGGCTATTTTGAATAGTTGTTTTGCACAGAGCATTGTGTCATGTATATCACCCTTATCGGTCAAGGTCCTCTGCATGGAGGGAATCTTGATGGCATTGTAGGCATGGTGGGTGATCACCATGAACTGATCTAGGGTAGGGCGCCCTAAGATGCCATTGTATGGCAACGAAATGTCCACAACGTCAAAGATGATATTTCCAATGCTGTAATTGTCACTGGCACCAAAGGTGACCGGCAAATCGACCTTACCCTAGAACGACCCCATGGGGACAAGCTGGTCTTCCATGATCTATAATTTCTGCATCATCTTGGTGGAGAGGATGTTGAGGTCCGCTCCACCATCAACCAATATCTTTGTGACCCTAAAGTTGTTGATGACAGGGGAGACCACTAGTGGCAACGCAACGAATCCCGTGATACGGTCCAGGTGGTAACGTGCATCGAAGGTGATAGGAATGTGCAACCACGTCAGGGGCCGCTACGCCTCTAGGCTGGGTTGCACTGTGCATAGTTCCTGGGAGAAGCATTTAAACTCCCCATGAGAAGCCATGGTATACGCTCCCCTGTCAATGCACACGCAGTCTTTAGCCTCCTGGTATAGTCCATAACCGCATGGGCCCTTGTCGCCCTGCTGGTAGATGTCCACACTAGTAGCAGTTTCGGAAGGGGGTGTTAGGCCCCTTCTCGGCAAAACGCTTCTTCCGAGCCTCCATGGGTTTCTACATAGAGCGGCAATCCCGTGGGTCATGGTGGTTGGACTCGTGCACCAGGAACCAAGTCCCCGGAGCGGGCTTTGCAACTACCACCTCCCCGGATGGCTTTGCCTTCTTCTGGCTCCTTAGGGGAGCGCCTTCTTTGGTCGCCAGAACATGACGGGTCCAGCACTTTCACTCCTTGTATTTCTTGCCAGAAGAGCTTCCGGGATTGACCCCACCCACTGCCTCCTTGGTGGCACCTTCGGGCGCAAGGCGTCCTTCCTTAGCTAATAAGCAGATGTCAGCCAGCTCCTAAATCTAGTGAGTGGTCTTGATGGGGTGCATGTTGATATCTTCCTGCATCTTATGGTCTCTAACATTCATGATGAGCACATCAATGATGGTGGCATCTTCAGCTTCAGAGATGGTGTGAGCAACTTGCGAGAAACGCAACATAAAGTCATGTAGCCGCTCAATCTTCCCCTGAACAATGGTGTGGAGCTGGATGTGTTGGGGATATAATTTCCGGGTATACCCACTGTGACTCGCTGACCAGGGTGGACCACTTTGGGTTAGAGCTATGCTTCACGGGACGAAGGTCAGGGAGAGAAGTTGGAAGCCCATCCGGCTACAGGAAGGCCTAGAAGACCTATTGACTTAGGTCTATAGGAATACTTGTAGTCCAATATGTACTATGTAACCGACTCTATATCGTCGCTGGATAGGACTCTTTTGTAACCCTAGGACCGGATGACTATATAAGCCATCCTAGGGATCAGCCTTTAGGGAATTGACCAATCAACCTCAACTCCCACAGGCGAAACCTCTCTTGTAATCTCTACTTCTGGCTCTGCCGATATACTAGAGTGCTAGCAGGAGTAGGATCCGTCCACCATAGGTGGATTCGAACCTGGGTACGTTTGTGTGCTCACCGTCCTGGAACATCGTACATCTCACACCCCACATCGTTCCACTCCTCGAGGGCCCCCTCATAGCGTACTTATCCTCAATCCGATGAAAGTTGAATCCCACTGTGGGGCAGGTGACCTTCGTATCTATGTTCCGGGATGAATCTATGCGAATCGGAATAAGTGAAACAATCGCCATCGGTCGGGTCCTCTACTCTAGCAACGTCCCTCTTGTCCTTCTCGATTAGACCTGAATTTCGCCTAGGGAGGCCCGGACTAGCTACACCATCATGTCTTTTGGTGATATCGACGTTTACCTCAGTTTTGCTGAACCTTCCCAACCCACCGCGGCGGTGATAATAGAGGCGCAAGAAACTTATGGATCTACTATGTCGATGGAAGAGGAAGAGTTCCGGATGTTAGAAAACCATAATACCACCTAACCTGCACCTAGATCGGAGATCATAGATAATATCGGATCTGAAGAAGAGATCCCTCAGGAAGTCGAATCTCTGGAAGATCAAAGCTGCAACAACTCCGGATCCGGCACTGCCAATGTTGGAGCAGGAAAATTACTTCCGAGGCACACAGTGAGGCGGATGATGCTGTGCGGCAACACTAGTATGGACGATGTCCTCAAGACCATTAAAAGTTTTGAAGAAGCTAATGAAGAGAGCATCACCCACCTCAGAGAACATGGATCTCACTTTGTTGGCTATGTTGGCTCTACATCCAGCTTTGTCGATGCTAGAGATGAGAACGACTCGGTGTTAGATGCATCAAAACAAACACCGACACACCGGTTTCCCTAGGGGAACCCATTACGTCGGTGGATCTTCGAGCGTATAAAGCAGAATTCGCAAAGGAGTTCACCTCTAGAGCCGTGGAGGAAGGAGAACAGTCAGATCTAAGTCCCTACAACAGCATGAACGAAAGATATGATGAAAACTCTACCAAATCGCATGATGATATGGATCTCAAAGAGAATCCTGACATCTAAATATCCGAAGGTACTGACAGAAGCTTAACTCTAGGAATCATACCAAAAGTCGTCTTTGCCACCGGTACCCAGAGGAATACACGAAGGAATAAGGCAAAGAAGAAGAAAAACAAGATTCCGACTAAAGATATTCCGGCTGAGGAGAAAATCGCTGAGAAATACGAGGAGGATTCAGACGGCGCTTTGATCCCCCATGAACCAAAAAAAGTCTCCGGTGGATGGACATGTGGTCACCCCAGGTGCCCGTGAAATCCTCGGAGAAGCACTTACAATGCCGATCCCAACCGCCTCGGAACTTACACCGGATGAGCTGGAGGAAAGGGCCTGTAGTCCCCGAAAAATATTTCTAATTAGATTTGTGTTTTATTTTATTTTTGTATCACCATGACATCATGCATATTTTTCTTGCATGTTTTCAATTGCAAAATTATTTTGTGTAATCTCTATTTTTTCATATAATATACCCATGGGTTTTATTAAACTGGTCTTCCTTTTCTTGTTTCTGAATTAAAATAAATAATATTTCTAGTCCATTATGTGATCACAAAATTCTTTCTTATTTTTCCTAAAATTTAAAGGGACAAGATCCGCCTAAAATTTTTGCCCAAAGCTAGACCCATCTAATCTATTTTGGACTATATAAATACTCCATTCTCCTTTCCTCCATCCCAAACCCTAGCCTCCAAATCTTCCCAAAATTCCCCATATCTTTCTCCAAAAAAAATTCTAGATCCAATCCGCTTACATCCACTTGTTTGTATCCCAAAAATCCGTTTGCCGGTGTGCTTGTTTTCCTCTGCTGCATCTGCAGTATTGAGTCGGTTCCTTGCTTTGTTTCCATCGTGTGCGCATGTCCAGGTGCTGGCCTCAAGTTTCTGCCGCCACTGTCGCTTTGTTCCGGAGCAGTCACACGCATACTCCAAACCGAATTGTCACCACCATATTTTTTTTAGCCAACCATGGAGACTCACTCGTGCTGCCCTAGTCGATCTCAACGCAATATTTATCTCACCAAAATCCCTGCACCACCAAAAGCTCTTTGATTCCTTGGCTTGGCCTATTCCCAGCGCCGCATGTACATCGGCCATGTCCTACGCCAGATGCACCTCTAAAGGTCGATCTCTTATTATTTCCTATTCATTAATTTATTTATCAAATCCATAAGCATACGTGATACATGTTTCCATAGATTGAATCAATCATACCACTTTTTTGTTGATCACCGCATGGAATCACAAGAAGCAGCAGTAATCGTGCCATGCGGACTCGATTTCTCCAGGAACCTGGCGATTTACACCCCTCCATCTAGGCTCCTTTCCCCTATAGCAGCTTCGCAGCAGAGCATCATCGCCCGCCAACATTCTACCACGAGCATGCGACATCGCCGAGCCACCTACTTGCCCCTTCGTGCGCACCAGCAGCATACTGATACCTGAACTTGCCCTAGTGCACTGTTTTCTCCAACAGGCCACACTGTCACAAGCCACTACCGGGTCAACGCTCTAGATGCGACGCTATCCACTGTCAGCAACCAGGTGAGATGGTTCGTCAATCTCTGCAGTCAGTGACTCAACACCTTCGGTCCTCTATCTGTAACCTGTTCGACAAAATTCCCGTAGGTGTTTTGACTGCGGTTTGGCATTCAACTCGCCTATTGCGAACCCCTGGAACCCCAATATGTTATCAATGTGATTGTTTTCTAATGAACAATGCTTTCTCTACTTCAAGTACAATCCGAAGATTGTTACTCCGCCTCTTCAACCCGAGCCATGAGCCCTTACCATATCTCTATTTTATATAAATGGCATGTATCTTGTTGCACCAAAATCATGCTTGTCGCATTGCATATCATCTTATTTTGGGCATTTAGTCCATTCACCTAATAATTACATATGGAGTTTATATGCGGGATACTCTTGAGTTATATCGACTCTATTTAAATTTGTGTAGCTCACCGATGCCATGCTTTTGCATGTTAACAACATTTAAATTGTGGGATACCTAAATAACTTGAACCTAATATTAATTGCCGGAATCCCGATTCATCTTAATATTGCTAAATTAGACCGCATATAGCCATGCCATGCATCATAGCACCAGAGTCTGTGATGTAGTATTAAATATGTATCCAGTGTTTCTTGCTAGTTCTTTTCTTCTTCTCGGATATGACATTGAGTTGATGCGACATACGACAGGCCTTCGGTTGATCTTCTCAGGCAAGCATTCTCCCCGTTCTACCTATTTTGCATTTATAGTTTTTACTTCCTTCCTTTGATCTATAGCTATCCTTTATTATCGATGCTTCAGTACCGATCCTTTATTTACCTGCTCCACTATACTGTCTTGGTTACCCTATTGCCTAAATTAATTATCTAGCTTTTTCCTTGCGAGTCGTAGCGCACGCTTAGGTCTGTTGCCTGCTCTCATATAGGTGAACTGTGATATCTGGATATGATAGATATCCTGATAATTAAATTGGTGATGTTGGTCATGGTTATTATTATGGCTTCACCTAATGACAATTCCATGGAATGGACCACCTTTGGAAACTGCTTGAGCTGATCTAGGACCCGTTTGTTCTACGATACCATTTCTGACTTGATCGCGCTATTCGTTTATCCAGAGGGTCAAAAATTGGTTTTTCATTTGGTGCATACGCATAATATGTCCTTGGACATGGGTGAGTTGGATATGTCTACAAACATGATATTTTGATGGACAACAGCTGCATTACATACATAAACGCGGTATGGCCAAGAGGTCATCTTCCATAGTGGAGCTCCGATCCTTCTCGACCATAGCTGAAGTTGTAGAGTGTATCTATTAGTTAGAGAGTGGAAGCTTTGCTGCCGCTAATCCCACCATATCCATGTAGGCAAGAGCCGCTGAATTCTAAGACTTGTCGTGTACTGGCCTCGGTACTGACCACTCTCTTTCTATTTTTTCTTTGCCCTTTGTCGGCACCGTTTTGGCTCGGCAGGTATGTGATCATAGATGTTAGAAAGGTCACCCTTGTGGCTTGGCCTGGGCAAGATTTATGGACACATCTTGATTATTCTTCAGGACTCTTAGTCTCATTTGGTTCTTATCCGTACTCAGATACTATTTTTCTTTCTTCTTGAGATGTACCTGTGAGTTGTATCATTTGTATTCTTGGCTCGTTGAGTTATTGCTGTATATATAAGTTTTTGTGGATTCTGTTGTAAACTATTATGATGTAACTACTTGTAATCAAATCCACCCATATAAAAATGTCTGGTGGACGTCTTTGAATTTTTTCTATGCGAGTTTTGGAGAAAATGCTAAGACTTGCATGGACCCGATTCGGGGGCGTTACAAGTGGTATCAGAGAAAAGGTTTACGATACCCCACTGGTCCAGCCTGCAGGTTAACCTAGCTAACGGACAATGTAGAGTGTCAAAATTATTTTCTACAAATGCGTTGGATAGATCTTATTAGCTCTGATTTTACTCTCGGTCTCTATTCATTCCCCTCTTATCTCTACGTGTTTTAAATCTGCTAACTTACCTTTTTCAAGCCTGGGATTTCTCGTGGTTGGGTTTCAGTTGTACCTTTAGGGTTTTGCTTCCTTCCTTTTGCAATTGTGGTTCTATATCTGGTTTTTGTTCTATCTAATTTCTATTCGGATATTTATGGTGTTGTGACCTCTAAGAAGACGACCTCCTTATCTCTGGATCATTATCCAGAAGCTTCTAAACACCGTTTTTCAAGATCTTCCATCTGAATCTGAGAGTTGGGTTACACGGTTTTCATATTCATGTATGGAGTAATGGTTTGGGTGCGTGATGGATTGGCCCCCATACCGACTACTCTTTCTATTCGCTCTTGTATATTGAATAGGATCAATATGTGACTTTTACTCTTTCCATAGAAGTTAGAGGTTGCCTTATTTTTTGAGACCTCTACTTCTTCTTTGCTTTTCCGGAGTGTACCTCGAAGAACACGAGCAACAACCTCTTCTTAGTAGTGTCGACAAGATCAACCAGGAGCAAGAATTCTTGTCAGTGGTGTCGCGACCATCAACCATACGCAAGAAGATCCGACAATCAAACCCCTCCCTCCCCGGTGTCTTTGCTTGGATCTTGGGACACAATCCTTGTTAGTGGTGTCGATTTGTAATGCCCGAAAATATTTCCAACTAGATTTGTGTGTTATTTTATTTTTGCATCACCATGACATCATGCATATTTTTCTTCCATGTTTTCAATCTCCAAATTATTTTTTTTAACATCTATTTTGTTTTGATATAATATCCCCATGGTTTTTATTAAACTCGTCTTTCTTTTCTTGTTTCTAAGTTAAAGTAAATAATATTTCCGGTCCATTATGTGCCCACAAAATTAATTTTTATTTTTCTAAAATTAAAAGAGATACAAGATCCGTCTAAAGTTTTGGCCCAAAATTACCATCTAGTCTATTTTGGACTATATAAATAATCCATTCCCCTTTTCTCCATCCCAAAACCCTAGCCTCCAAATCTGCCCAAAAATCCCTTCATCTTTCTCAAAACAAATTTAGATCAAATTCTCTTATATCCGCTTGTTCGTCCTCTAAAAATCCATTCGCCGGTGTGCTTGTTTTCCTCCACCGAATCTGCAGTATTGAGTCAAGTCGGTTCCTTGCTTTGTTTCCACCATGTGAACATATCAATGTTCTGGCCTCAAGTTTCTGCCGCCACCGTCACTTGGTTTCTGAGCAGCGCGTGCATGCTGCAAACCAAATTGCCACCACCAGATTTTGTTTAGCCAACCATAGAGACTCACTCGTGCTGCCCTAATCGGATCTCCATTTAAGATTTACGTCACGAAAGTTCTTACCCACCAAAAACTCTTTGATTCCTTGGCTTGGCCTATTCCCAGCGCTGCATGTACATCTGCAATGTCCTGCGTCAGATGCACCTCTAAAGATCAAACTTTTATTATTTACTATTCATTAATGGACGTGACTACACGGCGGCGCAGCACCGTTGGCTTTGTCGTTCCACGGCCTTAATCATCCTACTACACTAGTCACCCTACTAGGTCGGCATGCATGTTCTCATGCTGCAAGTACATACGCCTGACAACGCACAATTCTTTCTAGAACATATAGTGGAAGCGTAGTACGTAAATCTACAAAATATGCAAACTATCAATATACTAGCTACAGTACTTCTAGTAAACTACTCTAGGTTGGCACTGTTTACACCAGTTAGTGTCCATGCTCCTGACATTTGCATCTCAAGCAACCCACGTAACATTATCATCTTCAAAGTAAAGTAAAAAAATACTAAACATTTTGAAAAATACTTTCTATTATTTTTTGCAAAATCATTAATTTGAACACAAATTTGTGGTCAGATTGTGAAAAGAGTTTATCAAAGGTAATATTATGACGGGTTGTGTATATAGTTTGTGCGCCTCACCTGTTATGTTTTCTAAATGAAACTATCAAGTTTTAAATTAGCTAAAAAGGGTCGGATTTTTATAAAAAAACACCATGTTGTTTAGATAATAACTTCCAACTTTTCCTCCAAAATCAATTTCATTATGTAAATACAGGCACAATTTGTTTACAAACACTTTGCTAGATATCTCTATACAACTACCGAGTTTTATAAAACTAGAAGTGTGACCCGCGCATCTGCGAGGCTCGATTTTGTGTGTTCTTTTTATTACGGATGTATACACCTATTTGTATCCATATACATAACTCATACATGAATATTTATGTGTTCTTTGTATTGCAATAATTGTAACATGTTGGTGTGTTATTAGACAGAAATAAATTCAATGCTTGCAACTCATAATATATTAGGTCCATAACTTACATGCTTCCTCGGTTCTTAGTGTCTATATTTTATCAAAAAAGAAAATTTACATTAAGAACTAAATAAATACATTAATGACTTGTACTCAAATCTTTTTTTCCTTCAAGAGCCTCTCTTTTTTGGTTGTGTATTCGCATGTGTCTCGGTGGTTTCACTCACTGCGTAAGTTTCCCGTATGAAGAAATGTATTGTCCATATATATTCACAAAGGAATCATGGAATAACTCTCTTACTTACCATCCCGATGAGTTGTCTTCCTGATCATGCCACAAACTTTTGTCCCAATCTCTTTTTGCACAGTTAAATGTATGTGTTGTCTCTTTACACCTTTATAGTTGTGGAGACAAAATATTTTTCTTCATTCTTGCTATAGTTCTCTTTGAATTATTTTATACATGTACACAACTTTTGATTATTTCTAACTACACTCGTTTCATTTTAGCTCTCTCAAGGTTCGAAGCCTGCGCCCTTGAGAAATACATACATAGCTTCACAACAAACTGATAAGCATGCATGATGCATATCCAATCTAGAAATTTGAAATACATGCACATATCATACAAACCCATATAAGAATGGCAAGTACGATTATGGTAACATGCTTTTAATCAACAATACCAGGCAACAACTTGTAAACATATGCTTTACTCCATCACACTGGTACATCGAGCTAGCTTCAGCTTCCTCGTCGTGCCAGCCAAAACCATAACCATGTCGACTACCTCTTGTTATCCCCAGCTTCCATCTTCTATCCCATCTTGACCCACTCATTACTCTCCACCACTCCAATCTTATACAATGATGTCTTCATAGTGCTCCTCTGTGATGGCGACGCACCAATTGATCAACTATGCTCCCTATTGGTCCATCTTTTATATGGCGTTGTCTGATGCGTTCAACAACAACTGCACGCATACTGCATAAGGACGAAACCGCTGCGGAACGGCGTGCTTCTTCTGACGATCTTTCTCAGTGAAATCTTGCCATGCAACGCCAACTGTTGCGACACGCCGACACAGACGACGCACGCATAGGTTCCCAGCCAGAATTGACGGAAACGCCAGAGCAAATCCTCCCTGGCGCAATCGTCGGAAACGTGAGAGCAAATCCAGTCTAGGGACCGCTGATGCTATATTGAGCCTTCCCATCGACTTTTTTTGTGAATCCTTCCCATCGACGTTAGGCCTCATGCGGGTGTCCGACCATCATGGGCGTGTATTTATAAGTCCATGTCGTGTGCCTTCTATCTGCCTCGAGCGCCATGGAATCATGTAGCCTGCATTGGATTCGTCTGTGTTGCGTTCATTTCGCAGGATGTCATGTCGTCTTCTCGTGCGTATGTGTTTGGTTGAGTGTACAGATAGGTCTCGGTATCCTCCTCAAATTGCATAAGTGTATTCTTGGCAGGAATCAATCATTTCAAGGGATGCATCGTGTTTTCCACATACACTTGCCAAAAATCAATTTCCTGGCTTTGTACGCGGACACTGTTTTTTAGGAAAGCGTACACGGAGACTCCATTATTAGACCAACATTTAGGTGTCTCAACCTAGGACCGATCAGTTGCAGGTGATCGTGTTGATTTGTTTTTTGAGAGAAGGTGATCGTTTTGATGTTCACGTACATGTCTAGTTGGACGTGTCGAAATTTTACATAACTTCTTATAGGCCCTTAAATCTCAACCGTCAAAATCAAGATCAAGGTTGTTAATATTTTTAGCATATGTGGACGAATGTGGTAGCTTTAATTTCTATTGCTTTAAGTATGTAATAGATAGCTACCAAGTTCTCTGAACATAGCTACCAGGTTGTTTTGTAACCCTTGCCGGGTTTTTGTTGAAGATAGCTCTAACTTGTTTAGAAACACTTATCGGGTTCTTCGAACACAACTACCATGTTATTTATCACATACCAGTTCTACTAAGATATCTACCATGTTGTTTGGAACCAGTTAATTACCGGGTTCTCTGAGGACAGCTACCATGTTGTTTAGACACAATTATCGGGTTCTTCGAAGACAACTATCATTTTGTTTAGTCGCACTTACCACTGGGGTGCCAAAGATATCCTATATTATTCAGATATACTTACCGCATTCTCTGAAGACAGCTGCCATGTTGCTCAGACAAACTTACCGGGCTCTTCGAAGACAATCACCATTTTGTTTAGTCGCACTTACCACTGGGTTGCTGAAGATAGTTGATATTGTTCGGATACACATACCGGGTTCTCCGAAGACAGTTGCCATGTTGTTTAGACACACTTACCGGATTCTCCGAAAGATGACCCCCATGTTGTTCAAACACACTTACCGGTTTCTCCGAAGACAGCTCCCATGTTGTTCAGACACACTTACCGGTTTCTCCGAAGACGGCTCCCATGTTGTTCCCACACATTTACCGGGTTCTCCGAAGATAACTACCATGTTGTTTAGACACAACTACCGCATTTTCCGAAGACATCTATCACAGGGTTGTTGAATAACACTTGCTATACTTTCTCATACAATCATTAGTTTTTCTGGAAAAAACGCTACCAAGTTTCGGAATGTATAGTCACTAGGAAAATAGTAATGAGCTTCTGAAAATAATGCCAAATTGTTACTTTCGTCTCCTAGAGATAGGTGTTTTTCATAAAGCTTGGTGTCTATTAGGTGGTTTGATTACTGGTTTTGTAGTATAGAGACAATTTAAAAGCTTTGTGACCATTTTTATGAAAATTCAAAACATGGATCCTAGCATCATGGTACAAGTGAATACTTAATTCGTTTTAGATGTTATACAGGGAATAGATAGAGGCAATGTGTGCCTGTTGCAAAAACACGCTTATTATAGTCTGTCACATTCGAAATATCACATTCAAAAGTGACCCCATATGCACTATAGCTTTCAACTGTAGCGTATTATTATGGTCTCTCGTAGATAGTCGTCGCAGGAAATATATTTCGGCACACGTCTCATGTAGGTCAATAGAAAAATCTGACGTGCGCCAACGCCATAAGATGTACCGATCTTGTGCTTCAATTAGACGGATGCGCTCGACCCACACGGAAAAGACTGGTCTGCGGCGCCTCCCATTATATTTTCCCTTCATTAATTTACTTATCAAATCCATAAGCATGCGTGATACATCCTTCATCGATTGAATCAATCATGCCACTATTTTTTTGTGAGCACCGCATGCAATCAGAAGCAGCAGTAGTAATCGTGGCATGCAATCTTGATTTCTTCAGGAACTTGACGATCTGCACCTCTCTAGCTAGGCTCATTTCCCCTGCAGCAGCTCAGTAGCAGAGCATCACCACCCTCACTCCACCGCGAGCGTGCGACATCACCAAGCCACCTCCTTGCCCCTTCGTGCGCACCAGCAGCGCACCGCTACCTGAACTTGCCTCCAGCTTACTGTTTTCTCCAACAGGCCACACCGCCACAAGCCACTACCGGGTCAATGCTCCAGATGCGATGCTATCCACTAACAACAACCAGGCAAGCAGGTTTGTTAATCTCTATAGCAAGTGAATCAGCACCTTCGGTCATGTGTCTGTAACATGTTTTACAATATTCCCGTAGGTGTTTTGACTGTGGTTTGGCATTCAACTCGCCTACTGTGAACCCTTGGAACCCCAAGGTGTTACAAATGTGATTTTTATCCGGCGAACACTGCTTTCTTTACTTCAAGTCTAATCCAAAGATTGTTACTATGCCTCTTCAATCCGAGGCGTGAGCCCTTACCATGTCTCTATTTTATATAAATGACATGTATCTCGTTCCATCAAAATCATGTTTGTCACATTGCATATCATCTTATTTTAGGCATTTACTGATTCACCTAATAATTAGGTACAGAGTGTATATGCGGGATACTCTTGACTTGTCTCGACTCCATTAAAAAATTTGTAGCTCATTGATGCCATGCTTTTGCCATGTTAACAACATTTAAATTGTGGGATACCTAAATAACTTTGAACCTAATATTAATTTCCGGAATCCTGATTCCTCTTAATAATGCTAAATTAGGCCGCATATGGCCATGCGATGCATCATAGCATAAACATGCCGAATTCTCTGTGCTTTCCTTCTTCTCGGATAGGCATTGAGTTGATGCGAGATACGACGACTCTTCGGTTGATCTTCTCAAGCGAGCATTCTCACCGTTCTACCTATTTTGCATTTATAGTTTTTACTTCTTCCTTTGATCTATTGATATCCTTTATTATCGATGGTTTAGTATCGATTATTCATTTACCTGCTCCACTATATTGAATTGGTTACCCTATTACATTTTTTGATTAGCTAGCTTTGTCCGTGTGAGTCGTAGCACACGCTTAGGTCTATTTCCCACTCTAGTACCGGTGAACTGTGATATCTGGATATGGTTGATATCATGATAATTAAATTGGTGATGTTGATTATGATTATGGTTATGGGTTCACCTAATGATAAGGCCTGGTAGGGACCGTTCATTTTACGATACCAGTTCTGAATTGATTGCGCTAACCAAATGCAGGGGCCTCTTGGATCCCCCTCAACTACCGACGCTATTTGTTTATCCAGAGGGACACAAAATTGGTTTTCCATTTGGTGCATCACATAATATGTTCTCGGACATGGGTGAGTTGGATATGTCTTCGAACATGATATTTTGGTGGACAACAACTTTATTTCATACACAAACGCGATATGGCCGAAAGGGCATCTTTCATAGTGGAGCGCCTGTCCTTCTCGACTGTTGGCACAAACGCTATACCATCCTTGAGAATCGTCGTACCTCCTAGTGTGTCAATACAGTAGGTGATACCTCTGGATACGCACGTAGTTAGGGGATAGTTCTTGTTGTGATATTCAGAAGGCATGTGTAATATGTTGCCTGGAGAGTTGAACATGCGTTTGAGTACATTAGTGCACCCCTACAGGGTAAATCTTTTCGAGCAGTCGTGTGTCCAAAGTTATGGACGCCTCGGGAGTACATTAAACTCCACTAATCCTTTGCCTCTAATAATATGACTAGTAGATAGCCTTACCAACTAAACAATTGCTTAACTAAAATTGTAACATCTGTGTTCTGCAAGAGGACTTCCTCGACTGGTCTTCGAGGGGGAAATCTTTTGATGGGTTATGTCTGGTGTTGTATTATCGTTATCGCTCACTTATCTCGCTCTAATAGCCAAAGTTGTAGCGTGTCTCTATAAGTTAGATAGTGCATGCTTTGCTACCGCTGAGCCTACCATATCCATGTAGGCGTGAGCCGCCGAATTCTAAGACTCGTCATGTACTGGCCTCAGTACTGACTACTCTCTTTCTATTTTCCCTTTGCCCTTTGTTGGCACCCTTTTGGCTCGACAGGTATGTGATCGTCGATGTTAGCAAGGTTACCCTTCTGGCTCAGCGTAGGTAGGGTTTATGGATGCCACTTGATTATTCTTCAGGACTCTTAGTCCCATTTGGTTCTTATCCGTACTCAGATACTATTTTTCTTTGTTCTTGAAATGTACCTTTGAGTTCTATCATTTGTATTCTTCACTCATTGAGTCGTTATTGTATATATATGTTCTAGTGGATTCCGTTGTAAACTATTGTGACGTAACTACTTGTAATCAAATCCATCCACATGAAAGTGTCTGGTGGACGTCTTTGAATCGCTTCTATGCTGGTTTTGGCGGAAATGCTAAGACATGCATAGAACCGATTCGAGGGTGTTACAGGGCCTTATCCCTAGAAGCACGATGCTAGCAACTACTAGATGAGATCACCCACCTCGTTGAGGAGATGCAGCGCATTGCAGAGGTAGGACAGTACAACTCCCTACAACACCAGAAGACCTAGAACGGCCCTGAGATGGCAAACAGAAATTCAGACGTTCACAAATCCCTTTTCAAGGGGAACAATACAGACATAATCATGGGTCAGCCTCGGATCGACAGCAAAGGAAATCAGGTGTACAACAAGAACACTTTCGCAGCTCGAGAGATCCTAGCGAATAATCCAACTCTAGAGAAGGTCCGGATGAGTGTAACACTACTCAACAAGGGCCTAGAGCAACAATAAGCTGCCGGGACTACCTCAGACGATGGATTGACATGAGAAACTCTTGTGGAGGAGTAAACGGCCAGACCGTAATCGAAGCATTCATTGCAGGGCTCCCAATCGGATTACTACGTCACTGGCTGAAGTGCGAAAAAGTTACCGACTTGGGAGAGATGATAGAGATGGAAAGCAAATATGCAGATGCGAACAATGATTTAGAGGGACTACTGAACACACTGGCCATACCACAATAGCCTAAGCAGTCGAAGCAGCACCAGACCCAGAAGCGCAAGAATACCTCGAAGGATAAAACCAATCTGGAGAGTGCAACTGTCAATGTAACTTCTGTATCTAGAGAACGAGGGCGTGGAGCCGGGCAGGGACAAGGCCACTGGACTTCCCGGGTCCAAGGTAGATGAGACGAGCAACCTAGTAAAACGTACTCTTGGGCTGACATTGCTAATAACCCGTGTGTGCATCACCTAGATGCTAACAGGGGCTCGTCCCACACAAATGATGCGTGTCATTTTAACGATGACATCAAGAAAGACGAATCCACTGGCTACAGGGCCAAGCGACGAAAAGGAAAGAAATTTTTTGACAAGGAAAAGGATTCCAAGGAAGATTTCGACATGGAGGAGGAAGATGCCTAAAATACCAAGTTGGACGGCAAAAAGGCTTACTCAACCAAGAAAGACACCTATGTCTGCTTCCTCGGATCCAAACACGCCAAGTTCAAGAAGGTAGTAATGCACGAGCTCAATGCAACTGTTCCGACTGTCCCCTAGTATCTGGACTAGTCAGAGGTAACAATCACCTTTGATCGACGTGATCATGCACCTAAACCCCACATGCGAGGAAAGTACGCTCTGGTCGTCAATCCACTTATTGATGGCTATGAGTTTTCAAAAAATCTCATGGACGGTGGCAGTAGCATCAACATCCTCTATGTAGAAACATTGCACTACATGAAGATATCAGAAACCCAGCTAAATTACAATAGCATGGTTTTCCATGGAATCATCCGCGGAAGGAAAGCGAACTCTCTAGGAGAAATTACTCTGGACGATACTTTTGGAACGCTGGATAATAATCAGACTGAACCACTATCTTTGGAAGTGGTGCCATCCAAGAGCACATACCACGCTATCTTCGGGCGTGCAACCTATTGGCAATTCATGGCTCGCCCTACTAAATCTACAACATGATGAAACTTCTGGGTTCATGACTGGTTCCTGCACCAATAACAGGGTTATTGCAGTACTTGTAGCATCAAATATTTAAAGGGTTTGTCTCGATGGGAGCTCGGCAAACACGACCCTGTAGCCATGATGTCAATGCGACCACGTTCGCACCCAAACCGTGGTTTGGAAATAGCCTATTCTATAAGTTGCTAGGATAAATGAATTTAAGATGTTTTGTAATAACTACTACTAGGATTGGAAGAAAACTAGAACAAAAGTAAAACTGAAAAAGGTGAATGCAATGAGATGAAATATTAATTCTATGATTCCTCAAGTAATGTTGTGTATACCTGTGTGCATGATAAGTGCTTATGGAATAGCTGTTAACTATAATTGTGGTGGTCCCTCATATACTATTGTCTCCCACCATTGGTAAGTGACAACTAGACAACTTAATTGTCCACACCCACTTCGGACATGGGTCATCTCGTAGGAGAATAGTGTATTAAGGTAACAAGACCAATCAAGGTAAACCAGAGCAAAGGCATTAAGTTCTATGGACAACCATACTCCTAAGCAAGTGTGTTAGTCACAAGATATCCCATCTCTCACTTTGGGGTCAAGCAAGATTTTCGTTTCCTCGCGCGATGTTGACTCGCCGAAGTCTTTTGAGGCGTGTGGGTCCCGGACGTCAGTGTCTCTAGCGGACCATACTTTGCGGTCACGCCTCCCTGATTTGAACTCGATAACGTTGCTCGATAAGTCTGCCGTTTAGTCAGGATGCTAGGTCTCACATGTTAGCCACTCATTAGAAGGATCGTGTCTATGATGGAATTTTTTTCCTTCGCTCGTGCTACCCTGTTCCGAAGATTATAGCACTGATCGACGCATCTACTTTTAATCAAGCTCCTGGGACCCACATGTCATCCTCTCATTAGAAAAAACGTGTGTATGATGGATTTTTTTCCTTCACTGGTGTTACCCTGTTCTGAAGTTGATAGCGTTGCTCGACGCATCTACCGTTTAACCAACCTCCTTAGCCCCACATGTCATCCTCTCATTAGAAGAAACGTGTGTACGATGGATTTTTTCCTTCGCTCGTGCTACCCTTTTTCGAACTTGATAGCGATGTTCGATGCATCTACCGTTTAATTACGCTGCTGGTCCCCACATGTCATGATGGACTTTTGCCCTCTGTCACGTATTCGTGTTCCGAACTTGATATCGTTGCTTGCTGTATCAGCCATTTATTCAGGCTTGTGGGTCCCTTATGTCAGCCTCACATTAGAAGAATCATGGGTATGATGCAATTTTTTTTCTCTAGCGCTACCCTATTCCGAACTAGATAGCGTTGCTCGATGAATCTGCCATTTTCTCACGCTGCTAGGTCCCCCATTTCAGCCTCTCATTACAAGAAACATGTGCATGCTAAACTTTTTTCTCGCTCGCGCCTCCCTATTTCGAACTGGCAATGTTGCTCGATGCAGCATCTGTATAAGGTCGCGCTAGCTGGGTCCCACATATCAGCCTCTCTGTAAATGAAACATGCGTATGATGGACCTTTTTTGGCCATGTCCACTGTTTTGACCTTGGAAACTTGCTGGGTCCCAGATGTCAACCACCTCTATGCAGGAAACGTGTCTATGTTGGGTCCTAGCTGACAGCCTCTATTTGAAAGAAAAGTGTGTATGTTGGACTATTTTTTTGGGTCCCAAATGTCAGCCTCAAAGTACAAAAAATGCTCATAAATACCGAATTAAAAAGATTCTGGGCTAAGTCGGGGCGGATGCCCTATTCGTCATGGCTTATATTCCATGGGCTCACTCCTAAATTGAATGGGCTATGGTCGGTTGCCACAAGACCACGAAAAGGCCGAAGTAGAAGTATTGGGCTATGCTTGGGGCTGATGGGCTAATTTCATGGGTTATGCTTGGGCCTACTGGGTCCGACATGTTAGCTTCTCTATAAGTGCAATATGTGTATGATGGACTTTTTTTCGGCCGTGTCCGCTGTTTTCACCAAGGCAGCCATGTATGGTCTTACTGATGGGGCCCATATGTGAGCCTCTTTGGCATGTTCTTGCTTGTGGGTCCCCGATGCAGCCTTGTATGTTCTGTCTGGTGGGTCCCCTATGCGAGTCTCTCTGTACAAGTATTTAAACATTTTTTTCGAACCCACCCTCAAAACAAACTCTAGGGACGCCGCATGCTGGTGGGTCCGTGATGTCAGCCTCTCTATAATGCGATATTGCTAGAAGAAAAGACCTTCAAATAAAAAAACGTAAACTTAGTGCGTTGCCACTACAACAAAGATATTTATAGAATAAATATCATTAAACTTTTATTAGTACAACAATTTATGTATTAGTCTTCTTAAATATATTTTGTGTGTCTATGTTTATCTCTTTTAAAATATAAAAGGGCAGGGCTCCTGGCATCTCAATTTATAAAATACCACATAATGGAGTATTTTCTTAAAAATATGGGTAGGCAGAGCTCCCCCACGCTAGGGAGCATCAAGTTGTTTCCCGGACATCAATTCTCAAGGAATCTTCGGAGTCCCTAGAGGAACACGTGAGTTTTCTTCGTGTCGTTGGCACTCGAATTTCGTCTTTGATGCTCACACTGCTTCTTTTGTCTTGTAGCCTATTGTGAAGGATTCTACTCGCCTTGACGAGCAGATCATTTCTTTGGCTCGACAGCATGCTATGCTGGATAACCGCCATCGCATCGTCAAAGGTCAGTGTTATACTTTTCTTTCAAGTCTTCTTGTGTAGATGTTGGTGAGCCTCAATTTTTGCCGTTTTTGTTCCCTGCAGGTGAACATAATGAACTTCTTTGTCATATCAGTTCCCTCAAATAAGTACTAGCCGCGGCGGAGAAGAAACGTGAAGAGGCAGTCGAGGCTCTGAAGGAGTCGCAAAAGCGTGAGGAAGAGTTTCGTTCCTCCGCAGCTGAGAGGGAAAAGGTGTTCGTAGAACAGCTCTTCTCAGTCGTGAAAGCGCTTTCAGGTATGACACTATCCTACTTGCACTTTTCATGTATTTTGCCTTCATATTATAATGCTCACATGTGTATTTTGTAGATGCCGCCAACGTATACTTTGACGCCCAAGCTTTGACTGGCACGGAGGCCTTGGCCGGTGCCGTGACTGCATTCAAAGACCGAGAGTGTTCTGGATCGTCTTCAAGAGGAGATGGTTCCCAAGGCCAATTTAATCAAGAATCTTGACGGCCTGGTGGAGTCCTTCGCAGAGGGCATCCCGATGTACTTCAAGAATGCATAAAGGTCAGTCGGTGCGACCATGGCACTGGCAATGGCGCAAGCCCACGGCGTGCAGCTGGACCCCAGCAAGATCTCCTCGGCGATGCCGGTCACTGCGGATGGCCAGCAGGTAGTCTTTCAGCCTTTTGCCACTAGTTGCAGTAAGTATGGGCCTCGGCTCATTGATACAATCGACTCTTATTCGGCGGAGCTGTGGCGATTGAAGAGTGCAAACGCTGCGGCATCTGGGCTACAACTAGGAAGTCTGTGGCGTCGAAGACTCCCACAGATTCGAGGAATCCCTCAAGGTCGAAAACAAAGTAGTAGAGCATTTCCTGGCTGCCTTTTGTAATAGTTGTAGCTTTCCTTGTTGAACTATATTCTATGGGGGGTGCCCCTTTTGATACTTGACGAATTTGAATGCACTCCTCTCTTTTCTTGATGGATGGTTGGTCTTATACGCCTCTTGCTTTGGTTGTAATAGGGTCCTTCAAGTGGTCCTCCTGACTCTCCTCCCGCTGATGAAACTATGGCGCAACCACGTTCAATGGTGGAGGAGTTGTCGTTGCTTGCACGACTACGTGATCGTGTGAAGCAGTTGGAGCGAGAGTTGCCTGTGATTCACGATAACACGGATGTGTGAAAGTCGGAGGTTGAGAAGGCCAGCGCGTGCGAGAAGTACCTCCTAGGCAAAGTTGCTCAATTGAATGAGCAATTCAAGTGTTAGCTGTCTAGATTCTTATCCTTTTATTTAGTCATGTGCAGCGTCACTTTGTCCTTATGCTTTGCTCCATTTCTTGTAGTTGTTAGCGCTCATCACCCGTAGAATGAGAGGGATCGGGTTGCCATTCGCCTGCATGATTGTAACTACCTCGGTGAATTACGCTCCTAGTTACAAGCCTGGATGAACGGAAATGGTTGAAATAGTACGGTGGGGCCCAAATGCCACTCACAGGTAGACCTTTCGGTCGTCCCAACCATTTCCAAACATCGGGACAAGAACGGGCGGCGTAATCGGCAGGCGAAGGGATCAACTACATACACAAATGAGTATGTATGCAAGCCACCATACAACAGTACATCAGAGCCATTCCATCTAAAAAGAAAGGAAATATAGCAACGCCATACGGCAAGATCCAAATATCCTAGATAGATATAATAGTTTAGGATATCTCCTCATACATCAATCAACAGAGTATCAAGCGGAAGCGGAAGACAAAATCCGAGTACGGATAAGAAGCGAATCGGCATAAGATGCCCCATAAATAAGCACATCCCGCCCACAGATCTCATGGACCCCCGTTCCCGGAATCTCTACACCGAATGATCGTTGCCCACATCGTCCGTCTCTTCCACCCAGTATCCATCTTGCGAGTGTACCTGTTCATCTGAACCAATAATTTATCGTGTGAGACCCTAGGGGTACTCAGCAAGTCTTTATGCCTCTAAAGGGGACACAACCTGGGGTGACGCAATTGCAGCAAAAGATAAACCCTAGCAATTCTATAGATACTCGCTAACCATCCACCTAACCAGTGATAGACGGATGTCCGTGAATTAATAACAACAGTTATAACAGTATTAATGGTAATATCCACAGATCCATCCTCCTCCTCGCTTACCGACGAGGAAGCGGACGAACAACCCCCCATCCGTTGGCAGTTTTATTATCCATTCCGTGAGTATTGCACTATTTACTAGTCAGGTACCTAGTCTAGTCAAATTAAAAGCGGTACTTTAGTTATGCTTGTCTATGATCGAGAAACTGTGCTCCAAGTCGTCCATAACCGCGGACACGGCTTTCAGAAAGTTTTACCCTGCAGGGGTGCACAAATAGCAACACACACTCGATATGCCTCGGAAAAACCAAATCAAAACCCAACGAGGCAGTCACGACAAAGCAATTACAGGATTCAGAAATATTTTAGGGGGCCACCCCATTAAGCTACCCGCGACGAAGCTGGCCGGCTACGAGACGGACTTAAGGTTTGGGTGGACGGCTGTAAACGACTGGGAACCCGAAAGTGTGACTGGGCTTGTCGATACCGCGAAATCGTGTCCCGGCCCTAAACAGTACAGTGTGCTCCTCGCACAATCTTAAATAAAGCAGTAAAGCATGGCATAAGTACAGGATAGTAAATAAAACCTCAAACTAGTTTGTGGCCCCAAGAAATAAGAATGAATCAAGCTCTGGCTCAGGGGGGTTCATAAGCCTCCCAGATGTGGATAGCGCGAATATTCAAGGAACAGGAATCAAGTACTCGGGGTCCTACGGGACACAAGTGAGCCTAAAAACCAAATAGCGAATATGGCTCACCGATGCCACTTTCATTAGTTATCCCATTACTACTCAGGTTAAGTTGTTTAGGTACCTCGTTATCCAACAGACACTCACATACCCTACACATGCTGTTCTACGACTCGCATGGCTCAAACAACTCCTGTAGTAATGGCTCATGGGATGGAGGAACAAGCTTCGGTGGGGTTTAAATGTAAAGGCTATGCAATACTTGGGATTCCATTTAATGCAATCGTGACTCAATGATGCAAGAATAAGATAGAGGCAATAGGTACTATATGTATGCAAGCATGTGGTAGTGCTTGCCTGGCAGCTCAGTTGAAGCAAGGGATGGATCTGGGTAGTGCTCCTGGTTCTCTTGATATATCCCCTGCTCAGCGTCTATTCGAGAAGAACCAAACAAGCAAGGGCCAACATAAATAAAGTGCACAAGCATATGAATAAAATGCATCAAGCAAACAATCATGCCATGATGAATGATGCACAATTTGCATGGCAATAAGTAGCATGGCATGGGTGAGGTGTGAAGTACAAGATTAAATCATTTTATTTAGTTTTGGCCACATTTTAACCTCATATTAGTTGCTGTACACAATATATTTATATGATGCATGCTTCAAATCAAACCATGGAATGCATAAACAGAAAGGTCTCGTCGAGCTAATCATTTTAGACATATCATTTGTTAAATTTGGACTTATAAAACAAAACTTATTAATTATTTAAGTCCAAGGGGCATTTTAATGTAATTTAAATAAACTTGGAATTTTAAATGTTCAGAATATATTTTTGGATGAAAGATTTGGATTCCTCACATTTTTCTGATTTGAAAACATATATTATTTGTATAAATTGGATTTATATTTTAAAAGATATTTAAAAACAGAAATAAATTTGAATTTGAATTAATTTTGAAAAGATTTGAATTTTAAAACAGATTAGCTGTAATACTTTTGTTACCCAGACAGTCCCAGCCACAGTCACTGACGGGTGGGACCGTTGCTGACTGGGCACACAGTGCGCGGAAAACATTTTACACCGCTTCCTAATCTAGCCCAAGCGGATGACAGGTGGGGTCATGGCACGGGCGGACCCACTCGCGGGCGCGCCAGCGAGGTTGTGCCACGTGGAGGAGCCAGGGGGCGCGGGTTGAGGGTAAACATCTGCGGGGGTGTTTTTGCAAAACGATCGGAGAGGCTGACGGTGGGCCGGCTGGTCCGCGGTTGAGCAGAAAAAGAAACGGAGGGGGTTTGTGCAAAACAGCCTCTGCTACTGTTTTTCTTCTCGCGTCGCTGGCGACTGATCGGTGCACGGCGCGAGGCGGGGATCGAACGCGGGTCGCAAGGGTGCGCGCGGAAGGCTGGAGCCAGCGCGGCTAGGTGGGCTAGGTGACAGAGAGGGTCGACGCGGCCTAGATGTGGTAGTGCGCTTAGCGGGGGCGAACAGACGACAGCGAGCGACGGTGCTCTGAGAGCGCTCGACAGAAGGCACGGCGGTGCTAGGGCGGGATCGGCCAGAGGGGGATGTCCAGGAGGTTGGCCGGCTCACCGCGAGTTGGTCGGTGTAGACGGATCTGCTCGAGGCGCAGGCGATCGTCGGGGAAGCAGACGTACTGGCGGCTAGGGTTTGCGTCGGGGCGACGGTGGTTCTGGCGGTTCCGGCGCTTCTCCTCCGCGACTGCGAGTGCAAGGCGATGCAGGGGAGCCTCCTGGTACTCTCTAACCACTCACACGTCGAGATGCACGGCTGGATCGGCGGGTTCGGTGGGGGCCGACGGTTTTCGCCGGGGATGGTGTAGCCGGACGCGGTGGAGAGGAGGGGGAGAGGCAGGGCGCAGTTGGGGTGGATCTGGGGTAGCTGGGCGAGGCAGAGAGGGTGGATAAGGACGGGGAGGAGAGGGTGTGCCGTGGGGAGCAGGTAGAGGGGAAAAGGTGGCTCGGCCACCTTTTTTCTCTCTTTCTTCACGTGGTGGGCTCGGGCAGGACCAGGGCAGGGGCAAGGGAGCTACCGGGTGGGGCCAGAGGCGAGGCCAGGGAGGGTGGCTCGGGGTAGGGCAAGCAGGGCAGGGAGAGAGGAGAGCTAGGGATTGAGAGGTGAGGCTCGGGTTGGGGCTAGGGTAGGAGCTAGGCTCGGTTAGGGTTGGTGTTAGGGTTGGGGGTAGCTAGGGAGAGAGATGGCATGGTGAGGCCAGCTAGGTGAGAGAGAGAGAGAGAAGCCGAGAGAGAGAGATGGGGTGGGTACTTAGGGTTTGGTTTAGACTAGGTGTAGATTAGGGTTTAGGTTTAGATGGGGTATGGTGAAAGATGGGGTAGGTTAGATGGGGGATGATGGTTCTCCTTTTTGGCAAGCTCAAGCACAAACCAAACCAAAACTAGCCCAAAAAGAGGGAGAGGTGGGGATGTGGTTTGATGGAAACAAGATCAACTAGATCAAGCCCCAAGGAAAAGATAGAGATAGAGGTGATCCACTAAAAATGCAAATAAAAAAATCCAAAGGACAAGCAAAAGGTGGTACTTGCATGGCCCATGCAAAACATTTAATGCCATGTTGATTCTTGTGAAAACAATAATATTAAACTTGGCATTGTTCATTTGCATTTTCAAAGGTGGAATAAAGCCAAGCAAAAGAAAAGAAAGGATGTCCCATGTGGAGTAGATGGAGATGACCATATTTGAATAGAAATGGGACTTGCTAGTGTGTATGTGCCACTAGGTATTTAATAGTCCCAAAATATTCCAACATGAGCATAATTCCATGATAATCCATATGGAAGCTAGGAAAAAGGTTCCACTCACAAGGCATGCAAAGATGGCCATGTGGCTCTCATATATCAATAATGTGAAAACAACATGATGCCAAGATGAGAGCGTGTGGAAAAGAATTGGATCCATCCCAACCCACATGAGCTAGAAGTAAAACCCAAATAAAGTGCAAAGCTCATATTTAGTTGGATGGTGGAATTATAAGGTGGTGAAAGAAAGGTGGTGGAGTTAATAAGAGATATGCCCCCAACTCAACTTGGGCATCTAAACAATATCTCAAGAACCAAATACAATATCAAGAGGCAAATACAATTAATGATGCATATGAGATAAGAACCAAATGGAAAAGGGTTTTATATGATGCTCAAATGCAAGGTGGCATGATGACATGAGCATGATATAATTATGATGCAACAATTATATATTTGAAGTAGCCATTATATTACTAGACCAAGTAGCATTACAATTGTTAGACAATTGGGATGCTACAACTCTCCCCCACTAAACAAGAATCTCGCCCCGAGATTCCTAGGAAAAAGAAAACAACACAAAAGGAAGGCGGGTGTTCGGACGAAGGTGATCCTTGCGTTCCCAAGATGATGAAGAACGGAAATGGTGCGACCACTACACCTTGCAAAACTTGCTAGATTTGTTGCGAGTCTTGCGTTTTGCTTGAGAAACAACGGGTTAGAAGAGTTGAAGGATTGTCGTGAGACAAGAAGGATAGGATGGACATAGCTCCGGTATCCTCAAGAAACATGATAAGAGAAAAAGGACCACTTGAGAAAGAAAGGACAGGATGATGTATCATGGATAAAGAAAGGCACACCGATAAGATTAAAGATTTCCCGATACTAGAGAGGATGAATCTTTATCTCGCCGTAAGAAAAAGAGCTAGATTGGAGAGGTTTTGAACCACTATGACAATAGCATCGTATCCTCTCTCGGATTTGGGAAATGACATACGGAAACAATATTGCCTGCAAACAATAGAGTCCCTTGATATGAACAGAAAGATTTAGCTAGACATCGTCGGATTAGATTCTTCTTGCGCCGGTAAGAACCAAAGGATCACGCAATTGAGATGCGCAGATATAACTTCCAGAGACGGATGTGATGCTAGATCATGGTGGAATCCCGAGAAGCAAAGAATATGGAGGATCTGGAGTTTATTGTAGAGATACTTATTGCTTTCTTTAGCCTTGAGGCTAACGCAACAGATTGGCGACTGATGGCCTCAACCATAACTGGCTTTACCACAGAAAAAGAATTGATGAAACAAAGAGAGATAGGGTTTCCTTTCATCTTGATTGGGGATGTAGAGCGCCGGTAGAAAGACGAGGATCAAAAGGAGTTTGCGTTTGTTTCCACTAGATAATTGAAGATTTTGCTCCGTGTAGGAAAAGACGAGATCACCAACAAGAGATTATTGATTACTTTCTTCGAGAGAGCACTCCGGAAAAAACAAGGACGGAAGCAAAAGTATCAAGGGATAAAGGCCACTTCTAACTTCCGTGGAATGAGTGAAATCACATAATTCACCAATTCAATGTACAAGAGCGAATGATAAGAGTAGTGGTATGGTAGCTACTCCATCCCGCACTCAAAGCATTACTCTGCACATGAATAAGAAAACCATGCAATCCAACTACCGAAACAGACTGAAGGTATTGATAAGAAGAGGTCATGGAACTCCGTAAGAAAACAAAGATTGATGCAAACGATTCCCGGATCCAAGATAGATAAGGGTGATGATGTTGTCGTCATACCTGATGTAACAAGCCACCGGAAAGATATGAAGGAATATCACGGAGACAACTGCAAGATTCCACAGATAAAGAGAAAGATAGCACCACTTGAACAGAAGGATTACGAAAGATCTGGAAGGTCTTCATGGCCTCCGGTGGATTGAGAATAGATGATAGAACGAGAGGATTTCAAGAGATCACTTGACGAGACTGAGGTGAAAGAACTCCATGTCCTTCTTGAAAAGATTGAGAGAGATTTAGCAGTCTTGAGGAAAAACTTTAGCGGAACGACGATGATAACTTGCCAACAAAGAAAACTCCGGGTTTGATTGAAGATGGAAGATGGAATTACAATGAACTTGCTGATTCCAGAATTGAAGAAGATGTACTGGAAGAATAGATTATCTGGTCCTTCGGAAGGGAAAGAGATGTCACCTGGTTCACATTGTCGATCGGATCGCCGGTTACAAAGATAAAGAGATCTAGGATAAGAACCGATGATATAGCTTTGCTTATGGTATGAGCTATCAGAGACGAAAAAGGTGTGCAGATATGGAGTTCAAAAAGATGTGCAACATGATGGACAGATGATAGACCGCCGTAGTGCCTTGAGAAACTCCGGGTTTCCAAGGATGCTTGAATAAGCATAGATAGGATCACGGTGTACTCAAAATCACAGGAGTATCTTTGGCAATCCGGAGTTTTAGCATTTTCCATATTCCAATCGACACTTATCATGAGTGGAATATAGCTTTGCTGAGAACCAAATTACAATCACCAGCATCGGATCGACACATGTTATGTAATTAGCCCAAGAGAAAAGAAGATGAAGTGAAAACTCCAGGATTAAGCGCCGGTGACAAAAGAATGAGTTAGCATGGACATGCTGATAAAAGGAAGATAGATGATGTTTCACACACGACTGAAAAGGAGTGTGGAAACACAGATGTATCAAAGAAAAATTTTCCGCATTTTTCGGCATTAAAATACCAATAGATGCGCAAAATCACTTATCAGGTAGAGATTAGCAACCGATGATTACACAGAATGTGGAGTTGCTAGAAGGAAGGACACCCTTAAGAAGATGGCACTGGTTAACAAGGAGTCAGATAGATCGCGCCGGTTTTTCAAAAGCCTGTCAGTATGGAATGTACCAACAGTTGATATCCAAAGGCAGATTGAGATAACAAATTGGATGCAACAGATAGACAAGGAATTACACACACACACACACACACTTTCTATGGTACTACGGAAACCCAGAACACGTGAATCCTAGTTTGAACTTTAAGAAGAGGATTGAAAATGTTACACTTCCTTACCAGAAAAGGGTGGTGGGTGGGTAAGAAGAAAAGTGGAAGCAGTCCTACTCTCGCGTTTTGTTTTTCCCTAGTATACATAACTACCAAAATATTTGCTAGACAGACAACGACCATTTGGCTGAGACCCTGAAGGTCGGGATGGCTCTGATACCAATTGTAACTACCTCGGTGAATTACGCTCCTAGTTACAAGCCTGGATGAACGGAAATGGTTGAAATAGTATGGTGGGGCCCAAATGCCACTCACAGGTAGACCTTTCGGTCGTCCCAACCATTTCCAAACATCGGGACAAGAACGGGCGGCGTAATCGGCAGGCGAAGGGATCACTACATACACAAATGAGTATGTATGCAAGCCACCATACAACAGTACATCAGAGCCATTCCATCTAAAAAGAAAGGAAATATAACAACGCCATACGGCAAGATCCAAATATCCTAGATAGATATAATAGTTTAGGATATCTCCTCATACATCAATCAACAGAGTATCAAGCGGAAGCGGAAGACAAAATCCGAGTACGGATAAGAAGCGAATCGGCATAAGATGCCCCATAAATAAGCACATCCCGCCCACAGATCTCACGGACCCCCGTTCCTGGAATCTCTACACCGAATGATCGTTGCCCACATCGTCCGTCTCTTCCACCCAGTATCCATCTTGCGAGTGTACCTGTTCATCTGAACCAATAATTTATCGTGTGAGACCCTAGGGGTACTCAGCAAGTCTTTATGCCTCTAAAGGGGACACAACCTGGGGTGACGCAATTGCAGCAAAAGATAAACCCTAGCAATTCTATAGATACTCGCTAACCATCCGCCTAACCAGTGATAGACGGATGTCCGTGAATTAATAACAACAGTTATAACAGTATTAATGGTAATATCCACAGATCCATCCTCCTCCTCGCTTACCGACGAGGAAGCGGACGAACAACCCCCCATCCGTTGGCAGTTTTATTATCCATTCCGTGAGTATTGCACTATTTACTAGTCAGGTACCTAGTCTAGTCAAATTAAAAGCGGTACTTTAGTTATGCTTGTCTATGATCGAGAAACTGTGCTCCAAGTCGTCCATAACCGCGGACACGACTTTCAGAAAGTTTTACCCTGCAGGGGTGCACAAATAGCAACACACACTCGATATGCCTCGGAAAAACCAAATAAAAACCCAACGAGGCAGTCACGACAAAGCAATTACAGGATTCAGAAATATTTCAGGGGGCCACCCCATTAAGCTACCCGCGACGAAGCTGGCCGGCTACGAGACGGACTTAAGGTTTGGGTGGACGGCTGTAAACGACTGGGAACCCGAAAGTGTGACTGGGCTTGTCAATACCGCGAAATCGTGTCCCGGCCCTAAACAGTACAGTGTGCTCCTCGCACAATCTTAAATAAAGCAGTAAAGCATGGCCTAAGTACAGGATAGTAAATAAAACCTCAAACTAGTTTGTGGCCCCAAGAAATAAGAATGAATCAAGCACTGGCTCAGGGGGGTTCATAAGCCTCCCGGATGTGGATAGCGCGAATATTCAAGGAACAGGAATCAAGTACTCGGGGTCCTACGGGACACAAGTGAGCCTAAAAACCAAATAGCGAATATGTCTCACCGATGCCACTTTCATTAGTTATCCCATTACTACTCAGGTTAAGTTGTTTAGGTACCTCGTTATCCAACAGACACTCACATACCCTACACATGCTGTTCTACGACTCGCATGGCTCAAACAACTCCTGTAGTAATGGCTCATGGGATGGAGGAACAAGCTTCGGTGGGGTTTAAATGTAAAGGCTATGCAATACTTGGGATTCCATTTAATGCAATCGTGACTCAATGATGCAAGAATAAGATAGAGGCAATAGGTACTATATGTATGCAAGCATGTGGTAGTGCTTGCCTGGCAGCTCAGTTGAAGCAAGGGATGGATCTGGGTAGTGCTCCTGGTTCTCTTGATATATCCCCTGCTCAGCGTCTATTCGAGAAGAACCAAACAAGCAAGGGCCAACATAAATAAAGTGCACAAGCATATGAATAAAATGCATCAAGCAAACAATCATGCCATGATGAATGATGCACAATTTGCATGGCAATAAGTAGCATGGCATGGGTGAGGTGTGAAGTACAAGATTAAATCATTTTATTTAGTTTTGGCCACATTTTAACCTCATATTAGTTGCTGTACACAATATATTTATATGATGCATGCTTCAAATCAAACCATGGAATGCATAAACAGAAAGGTCTCGTCGAGCTAATCATTTTAGACATATCATTTGTTAAATTTGGACTTATAAAACAAAAGTTATTAATTATTTAAGTCCAAGGGGCATTTTAATGTAATTTAAATAAACTTGGAATTTTAAATGTTCAGAATATATTTTTGGATGAAAGATTTGGATTCCTCACATTTTTCTGATTTGAAAACATATATTATTTGTATAAATTGGATTTATATTTTAAAAGATATTTAAAAACAGAAATAAATTTGAATTTGAATTAATTTTGAAAAGATTTGAATTTTAAAACAGATTAGCTGTAATACTTTTGTTACCCAGACAGTCCCAGCCACAGTCACTGACGGGTGGGACCGTTGCTGACTGGGCACACAGTGTGCGGAAAACATTTTACACCGCGGCCTAATCTAGCCCAAGCGGATGACAGGTGGGGTCATGGAACGGGCGGACCCACTCGCGGGCGCGCCAGCGAGGTTGTGCCACGTGGAGGAGCCAGGGGGCGCGGGTTGAGGGTAAACATCTGCGGGGGTGTTTTTGCAAAACGATCGGAGAGGCTGACGGTGGGCCGGCTGGTCCGCGGTTGAGCAGAAAAAGAAACGGAGGGGGTTTGTGCAAAACAGCCTCTGCTACTGTTTTTCTTCTCGCGTCGCTGGCGACTGATCGGTGCGCGGCGCGAGGCGGGGACCGAACGCGGGTCGCAAGGGTGCGCGCGGAAGGCCGGAGCCAGCGCGGCTAGGTGGGCTAGGTGACAGAGACGGTCGACGCGGCCTAGATGTGGTACTGCGCTTAGCGGGGGCGAGCAGACGACAGCGAGCGACGGTGCTCTGAGAGCGCTCGACAGAAGGCACGGCGGTGCTAGGGCAGGATCGGCCAGAGGGGGATGTCCAGGAGGTTGGCCGGCTCACCGCGAGTTGGTCGGTGTAGACGGATCTGCTCGAGGCGCAGGCGATCGTCGGGGAAGCAGACGTACTGGCGGCTAGGGTTTGCGTCGGGGTGACGGTGGTTCTGGCGGTTCCGGCGCTTCTCCTCCGCGACTGCGAGTGCAAGGCGATGCAGGGGAGCCTCTTGGTACTCTCTAACCACTCCCACGTCGAGATGCACGGCTGGATCGGCGGGTTCGGTGGGGGCCGACGGTTTTCGTCGGGGATGGTGTAGCCGGACGCGGTGGAGAGGAGGGGGAGAGGCAGGGCGCAGTTGGGGTGGATCTGGGGTAGCTGGGCGAGGCAGAGAGGGTGGATAAGGACGGGGAGGAGAGTGTGTGCCGTGGGGAGCAGGTAGAGGGGAAAAGGTGGCTCGGCCACCTTTTTCCTCTCTTTCTTCACGTGGTGGGCTCGGGCAGGACCAGGGCAGGGGCAAGGGAGCTACCGGGTGGGGCCAGAGGCGAGGCCAGGGAGGGTGGCTCGGGGTAGGGCAAGCAGGGCAGGGAGAGAGGTGAGCTAGGGAGAGAGAGGTGAGGCTCGGGTTGGGGCTAGGGTAGGAGCTAGGCTCTGTTAGGTTTGGTGTTAGGGTTGGGGGTAGCTAGGGAGAGAGATGGCATGGTGAGGCCAGCTAGGTGAGAGAGAGAGAGAGAAGCCGAGAGAGAGAGAGATGGGGTGGGTACTTAGGGTTTGGTTTAGACTAGTTGTAGATTAGGGTTTAGGTTTAGATGGGGTATGGTGAAAGATGGGGTAGGTTAGATGGGGGATGATGGTTCTCCTTTTTGGCAAGCTCAAGCACAAACCAAACCAAAACTAGCCCAAAAAGAGGGAGAGGTGGGGATGTGGTTTGATGGAAACAAGATCAACTAGATCAAGCCCCAAGGAAAAGATAGAGATAGAGATGATCCACTAAAAATGCAAATAAAAAATCCAAAGGACAAGCAAAAGGTGGTACTTGCATGGCCCATGCAAAACATTTAATGCCATGTTGATTCTTGTGAAAACAATAATATTAAACTTGGCATTGTTCATTTGCATTTCCAAAGGTGGAATAAAGCCAAGCAAAAGAAAAGAAAGGATGTCCCATGTGGAGTAGATGGAGATGACCATATTTGAATAGAAATGGGACTTGCTAGTGTGTATGTGCCACTAGGTATTTAATAGTCCCAAAATATTCCAACATGAGCATAATTCCATGATAATCCATATGGAAGCTAGGAAAAAGGTTCCACTCACAAGGCATGCAAAGATGGCCATGTGGCTCTCATATATCAATAATGTGAAAACAACATGATGCCAAGATGAGAGCGTGTGGAAAAGAATTGGATCCATCCCAACCCACATGAGCTAGAAGTAAAACCCAAATAAAGTGCAAAGCTCATATTTAGTTGGATGGTGGAATTATAAGGTGGTGAAAGAAAGGTGGTGGAGTTAATAAGAGATATGCCCCCAACTCAACTTGGGCATCTAAACAATATCTCAAGAACCAAATACAATATCAAGAGGCAAATACAATTAATGATGCATATGAGATAAGAACCAAATGGAAAAGGGTTTTATATGATGCTCAAATGCAAGGTGGCATGATGACATGAGCATGATATAATTATGATGCAACAATTATATATTTGAAGTAGCCATTATATTACTAGACCAAGTAGCATTACAATTGTTAGACAATTGGGATGCTACAATGATCTAACCCAGGAGCAGCTGCAAGCTAGCGGTTACTTCTAGGTGGACCATGACCATGCAGTCGCATTGGCGATGCTGCAGGATCGTGCATCGCAGGTGCTTCAGTGTTTGAAGAAAACTTAGTGGTGCCTTAGGCATATTTTTCAGGAGATGTTTCCCCTGGACGTGGTGCCTTCAACCTTGCTAGCTTTGCTGGCGAAGTTTCAACATATCAGTGCGGTCCGTGAGTACGTACGCCAGCAGTTGGTCGCAGGTGCCAAAGCTACGTTGGCACTTGTTCGGCTGCATCGGCCAGATCTGGATGTCGCAGCGGTTGTAGATGGTCCGCCGCCTCTGTCAGAAGGGATGACACGAAGCATGGTGCCTCATTACCAGGCAGTTGATCGGCCAGCCGAAGATATTGTCGATTTCTTTGAGGAGCAGATCAATGTTCCTCTATTGCAGCAGTATGATAATATGGTCCTGCACATGAAATGCATAGGTGTTGTAAAGTTCATAGAATTTGTAACATCCCAATTTCAACAACCTTGATTAGTTGTCCTGAATCAAAAAATCAGGGGGAACAAAAACTTTTCTTGTATTAATGCTGAAGTGTTTGCTTGTTGTTTGACTATGTATATGCTTATGATGGTATATTAGAAGATATACGCCTTACCTCAACACCAGTTGGCAAAAGCTACTTCCCAAAACTGTCTTGGCTTAATTTCCATATTCTTAAATGTTCTGGCATTTCAAAACCTGAGCCAAGATACCTTTACAACCTCCACCCTTTTTAGTAGCTTTTATTTCCCTAAAACTGTGGAGAGCAACCTATTAGAATCTCCTTATGTTTTATAGACAGAACCTTCAACTATTCTTATCTCTAGATTTCCCAAAACCTCTTTTTAAAGCTTTTGAATTCTACTCTTGGTAGAGATACCAAGGACTCACATCTTATTCAAACTCCAACCTTTTAAAAATACCCAACCTTCCCTCAAGCCAGGCTTGATGGTAACCCCAGTAGTAGGTTTGCTTTGTTTGTAAGATGAGTTGCCTTGCTCTGCTAAGATGAATGTGCCTTGATCTGTTGTCTGATAATTTGCTTTGATATGTTGTTTGACTTGTTTGCTTAAGGAGCTAAGAGAGCCACCATAGGAGCCCATCACTAGAATCAAGATACTTGAAAACCCCCAAATCCTAAGCACGACTACAAAGCTGGATCTAATCCCTAGCTACTAGGTGATCATCTAAAACCTTTAACCAGATCAGCTCTGAAGTGATCTAATTCTAGAAGCTTCCAAGTCAAATAAGACTAGTATCAAGCAAGGATCCTTTTTACTCAATCTACACTTCAACATCATCCTCTTGATGATACTTTGGTACCTTGCAACCCATCAAAATAATCACCACCCACATTCAAGCCCAAAAACCCTAAATCTGCCAAATTTGTTCCAACATCACCTTTTTGAATGCCTCCTTTTCTCAACCCTTGTGCATTTTTGAAAATGAATTTGAACTATCTTGTTAAACATCCTAAGGACTACCAAGGCCCACTCTTGCCCTTGGTTAGATCATCCTCCAACCCACTTGTTCTTGATGGTTTTGCAGGCAAGAAAATATCTATTCCTGCAAATCTAGTCAACATGCCTACTTTGACAGAAGCTCACACCATCATCCAACCTTCTATGGACCAAATATTTGAATGGTTGTGTGCTACTAATATAGGTGTATCAATATCTACTTCACTTGTTCCAAGTGGATCTTTGTGCTTCTTAAACCCACTAGGTTTTGAAGGCTAGTTGATAATCTGCTTTGGCACCCTTAATTTATTCAAAGTTTGGTATCAATCCTAGGAAGGCTCAATCCTTATCAACCTCAAACTTATGTACCATGGTGAACTACATAACTTGGAATATCCATCCATCTATCCCATGACCCAAGGTGAGCTCTGAGCCCCAAGATCCAACCATGTTTTGATGGTATAAAAGTAATAGTGCCCAAGATCATTTATCCCTTGTTTTCCTTCCAAATCAAGTTAAATCCTCAAAACCCAAGGGTTTGAAATGATTGATAAAGCACGTGAACATCATCTAACTTGGATATAAAGATTAACCCAATATTATCCATATTTATTATGGCTCAAAAACTATTTAATTCGTTTAATGGGCGAAATCTCAGAAACTCCATCTACAAAGGAAGATTTGGTTTTTGACAAAGAACTTCCCCAACTATAAGCACTTTTGAGGCCCATATATCATACCCTATCTTCCCTAAAAATAAATATTTTTGAAGAGTCTTAATAATTCTTTTTGCCTATTTTCTTAATAGGCAGAAATGATAAAATAAATGTTTAAAATACTTTTATGCACCAATAAATCGTGGAAAAATTCCTCAAAGTAGGGATCCATATTTAGGACCATATCAAGCCAAAAACCATCCTTGTCCAATTCAAAAATATCAAATTAAATCCTAAAAACCAATTCTGCAATATTTGAATATGTAATATAAAGTGGACCAAACTTCATCCAATAATTCCCAAATAATTCATAGAGATGTACCTGGACCATATACACCTACCAGCATCCTCACCTCAGCTTTCCAAGGCAAAAAATCATGAGGTTATTCATTATCATCAAAATGGCCAAAAATGGAGACATTCAAAACCATGAGCTCAAACTCCTCCCAGCTCATCAAAATCCTGTCCAGCACTTCTCCACAGCACCACTAAATCATCTCTGGTCGACTCCCTACTACATCAATGCTACTGTAGCACACCTCCCTTGTGTCCCTTGTGCTTGGAGTGAAGATGGGAGAGACATATGCCTTATCTTTTAAAATCTTGGCTAATGAATGTAGCAGCTGCAGCATGCCCCACATCTCCCTCTGGTCGTGTCCCTGACCCCACCTACCTCCCCTCTGCACCACTGAGAGCTTCCCTAGCTCCCCCTAGCCCTCTCTCCCTTCCTTCTTTTCTTTCACCCGAGGTAAAAAGGGTGGAGCCCCCAAGGCTCCTGGGGAAGAGACGCCGCCCCTCCTCTGGTCCCTGGCACCACACCCTCCTCTCCACCGCCCCTGTCGACCAACCAAGGCTTCCCCACATCCCCCTCTGTCCTCCATGAGCCATGACCACCGTAGACCCCCTCTCCTCGGGGATAAGAACCCAGACCACCCCAGCCGCTCTCTCTGCCCATTTTCACCCCCATACTCCAATCTACCTCTCTTGGAGCAGAGAACCCCTCCCTTCCCTTGTACAACCATGGAAATGTTGGGTCTGCAGCATAGAAAACAAAAAATATCCTACGGTGTGAACTACACGCCAAGATCTATCTACTAGGTACAAAGCAATGGGTGGACATACATCCAACGAGAACTTACCCTCGTAGACAACGAGCTTTGTTAACGAGTAGGAACTCGTGGTTGATGTAGTCGTACACCTGCCGATCTCAAGATCGTGATGAAGTCCAGCAGGTCCGGCTCCAGCACGTCCATCAGATCCAGCTCCAGCACCACCAAGTCCAGCACCGCAAAGCAGCGGTGCATCTGTGATCGCACACACGTCCGGTACCCCGACAACCTCCGTCCCTCGCTCCAGCAAAGCAGCGGAAGCAGCAACTCCTTTCCAGATAAAGCCACTTAGAACATGTATCTCGCTAATCCGAGACCATGGGGGAATAATACTAGAGGGCGAGAGAGATCCTTCACAAGGAGGTGTGTATGAGAAGTGAGGAGGGGGTGGCCTTTTATAGGAGGAGGGGGGTGCCCCTCCTTCATGGCCGGCGCATGGAGGAGGTGACTCTTCACCTCCTCCATTCATGTGGTGCTAACTCCCTCCACATAAATTTGCCCCTTCACATTCTCTTTTAAAGTCTCCACTTTAAATGCATTAAATTTCTCCAAATTTAATGCTCTCTCATTTAATAAAACTCTTTTATTAGTTTTATTCAGAATTTTGTTAATTACTTTAATTAACAAACATTCACATAAAACCCCCTACAACATTTCAATATTACATGCAGAACCAATTTCAGCATTTTCACCCGAAACAGTTTCGGTGTCTATTGAAATAATTTCAGCACTTTCTTAAATCTTTATATGAAACATATTTGCTCCAAATGGTGTCGGTATCCCTTAAGTGTGTCACCCTATGGTTCGCGAATAATGCAGACATGATCGACACCCCTCTCCGATCAATAATCAACAGCGGGACCTGGAGATCCATACTGACTCCTAGACATTCAACGATGACTTCTGTGATCGTGAGAACCTTTAACGCTAGTAACTAAATCCCTTTGTCTCGTGATATATTACATGTCCGATATTGGATCATAGGTATCTCCATACCTAGTTTGATCTTGTTACCGACAAGCACTCTTTTCTTGTTCCCGTGATATAACATTCTAGTGATCACATCACTTGCTTGCTAGCTATTTCAATGTGATATCACCGAGAGGGCCCAGAGTATATCTATCCGTCATCAGGATGGACAAATCCCACTCTTGATCCATGAGCCTCAACATAACACCTTCGTAGCATTGAACCCACCTTTATAGTCACCCTGTTACGGTGTGATGTTTGATGTTATCAAGATACTCTTCTGGTGTTAGCAATTAACATGATCTCATGGTCTATACTTAGGATGAATGTTCATCACATCATTCCACTAATGGTGTGACCTCGTTGTTAACAACATCCAATGTCTATGATCAGGAAACCTTGATCATCTTGTTAATCAAGAAGCTAGTATATAAGAGAGGCATAACTAGGAACCCCTTTTTGTTTATTAAGCACACATGTCTTGATGTTTCCGATCAATACAATTATAGCATGCAAAATAAACATTTATCATAAACATGGAATAAGATAATAACCACTTTATTATTGCCTCTCGGGCATATTCCCTTCAGGAAAAGGGAGAAACTCTCCTCTCGGGCTGCATGGAGAGAAAGGGAAGTGCCGATGCTCCTTAGATCCACTCTCTGTACTTTCTTCTTCAGTGAGATACCCTCGTCATCCTATGGCTAATCCTGTTCCTCCATACCCCTACAGTAGCCCCGGAAGTGCTCTCTGACGAGCCTCTATGGCCTCCGCCTCGGGCATCAATGCTCTAGATGCCTCCTGTCTCCAAAGGTACCCCTTCCGCCCATCCTCGGACTCGCCAAGGTGAACCGCGTCTCCCCGTTCCCTCCTCTGCCGCTAGAAAGGCCTCTGGTAAGCCCCCTGCGCCCGCCACGCCGCCCCTAGGGTTCCCTCCTTCTGTTTCGTGGCCAGGGGAAGAAGAAGACCAGACACCGTCGATCCCTTTTGATCGGACGCCTATCACGAGATACCCCTTCAGCCTCTTTCTCCTACTGACCGCTGGGTCCCGCATGTCTAGGGTTTAAAATGGTAAGGAATCTTTCCGTCGGCTTCAGAAGAAAAGGGAAATGGAGAGCTAAAAAGGAAACGGAAACAGTATTTTACGGAAAAGGAACAGAAACGGAATCTTTAAACAGAAACGGAAAAGGAAACGACGGAGCCATTTCCGGCGGAAACTGAAACGGTAAGGAAATTCCGGATAAACAAATACGAAAACTTTCCGGTAATATAATAATCCATGCCCACGTATGAAATAGTACTTTGCATTAGTAATTTACATTGCTCTTGTCGGGCTATAGAATATATGATGGGTCTACATAATACATATAACCAGCCCAGTCTACATACTAATTAAGTGAGTGTCTTAGCATTTATGTGAAACTATTTACGTGAACTTATGTACTTGTCAAAGTGTTGAATTATGTGTGTTACTTGTTGAAGTTGTGAGCTATTCCTTGTGTATTATATGTTTCTTTTGGTGTACAGACCATGATATTATGTCCGTTTTCGTATCATATCCGTCCCTTCCATATCTGTCTCTGATGATTTCCGATTTCTTGTTCGTTTTCGGAGTATTCTGTTTCGTTTTCAATTCCGACAACACAAGAGGAAACGAAAACAGTAACAATAACGCATGTTTCCGTCCGTTTCCGTTCTGTTTTCAACCCTACGCATGTCGGGTTCGAAACCGCCTCCTCCCGTGCGTGTTACCGCCCGGGTGGGCCTATTCCTGTTACCCGGTCCAGCTAGGGTTAAAAATCGGCCCAGAGCTGCCTTTGTATTTTCTTTTTCTCCAGATCTGAAAAGTAGTGGTTTGGTTTAATTCAAAATAAATTTGGAACCCAACCTAAAATGGCAAGATCTAATTTTTAAATAGTACCTATACATATTCTCTAACATGTAGAGCCATCCACGTGACTAAAATAATATTCGTTAAATTCTGAGATTTAATCTACCAACATGTATCTGTTGCAATAAATAAATCACTTCGTAGGATTTACATAACCAAATGGAATGAATCAAATTTACAGTGATATTACTTGAAATACCCATCTGTGGGAATTTGTCTAATGCCAAGTTGAACTATAGTTTAACTGTAGGAAAAATAATAAAAACAACTTATTTCTGTCTTTAAGAAATTCTCTAGGTCAAACTAAATTGGGTATTCACCTGATTCCAACTCCCAGTTATGTGGTCTTTCAATACCTAACAAAACCTAGAACAACCAGCATTTATTGATTAATTAGTGATTTCTAGTGATTTAATTATCTCTGTATAGTGTTATGTCAATATAAAAATCACTAAAGGAGTTTGACAACTCCAAAAAGAGTGAATACAATTCATACAGAAAGGTATTCAAAATACCTACCATGTGGCCTTTCTTTCTTATCAAAAGTAACTTTAGATTAAATCTGGTGAAAAAGACAAAAACCCTCCAAAACTGCATTTGGGAATTTCCTGAGGGCATTCTGCTAATAATCTTGACATGATTCCAACTCTCAGTGATTCAGTACATCAAATACTACTTACTCATCCAAGGAAATAAGTTTTGGAGCTCTAGAACCTTTCTGGTGAATTATTTTCTAAAACTAGAGTTTTAATCACTAGAAAATACTTTATAAATCAAGGGAGATTGATAAAATAGTGAAACCACTTTTGCTGGCTTCATTTTTTCAATACCTATCTGATGGTACCATTTTTATACAATTAGATCATACAAGATATTGTCTTGGTCCAAAACCCATCTCTTAGGTAGTTTCTAGACTATAAATCCTAAGGGATTTTCTTCCATGTTTCCAAGACAAGGCCAATCTTATTAAATCCATTCTTCCTAAGACCTACTGATTTCTAAACTTGTATTGTTCATTTCTTGTTGTATGAATTGATGTTTGTATGCCTGGTGTTGATTGTGTCATTTGTTTGCTTGCATGTGATCCATATCGACGATAGATGCGATTATATCGGAGACCAGAAGAAGTTGGTTATTATATTTGGTATTCTTGGTTTTCTAAGGAGAAGTCCAGGGACATATTGCCATATTGCTGATCATCAGGCAAGCCACCTTCTTACTCATAACCCTTATCCTACTGTTTTACTCATGCATGTTTTATCTACTGTTTATCAAAACTGCATTGTTTACTATATGTTGATGTATATATGGTAGTGGTTTGGCTCATCCGAACTATTACAATTTGGTACTACTAAGTACAACCCCCTTGACGACACCTACTTGTCCCTAGTATGGTAGATGGTGTAATACACCATACTCCTTTTGGAGATCCTGTTTTAGCCAAAGCAAAGCTATAGGATGGGAAGACCCCGGAAAAAGTTTTACCAAAAGTTTTATGATAAAACCTTGGTGAGGTGGGACCTCCCAAGAGATGTTGAGAAAGAAAAAGGTTTTGTTTTACAAAATGCTGAAGGAAAGATGGAGGAAAAAAGTTTACAAAAACGCATTTGCAGTTTTGCTAGAACAATTAACCCATGCAACCACATTACTCTGGAATGGGACAGGGTTGGATTTGATGTTTGTCTATTCTGGTATAAGTTGCCTCACAACTACTACGGGCAGCCAGGCGTTACTATGAGCCCCTCATTGAAAGCGCCCACTATGTGAAGTGTAAAATGCGCTCCGGTTGGTCCTCGGTTGCCGGCGTCCCGGTTTTGAGGGGAACAACAGTCATAGGGTAGGCACTTATATTGGAGTGGGCATCCGGAGAGTCTTGATCGGTTACTCAACCCACGATCAGTGTAGATTAGGGTAGTGTACCCGGATGGTGTGGGTAAAGTGTGCAACCTCTGCATAGTGTAAATCTATTCGAATAGCCGTGTCCGCGGTCATGGACGGTTTGGAAGGTTGTTGTAGAGTGGTGCTGGTTTTGTTTTCAAAAAGGATTTCAGAAAAGAAATGGCTTTGGAAATGTTTTGACCATGGGATGGTCGTAAATGAGAAAGGTTTTAACCATAGGATGGTCGGAAGGAGGAGAAAGGAGTTTGGTCGTGGGACGACCTGAAGACAGGAACAAATGGGTAAACCAATCCTAGTGTTTACAAAACTTTTCAAAAGGTTTCCAAAAAGGCTTTACAAAAGTTTTTAACAAAGATATGGAGATGCCATATCTACAAGAGAAACTATTTTAGAAAATAACCTCTCTTGGAGCCCTCCTACTACCAAAGCCATAATGCATATCCTCTTGTTATTATTGTTATCTTAAGGTGGTTTGCAAGTACATTCAAAGTACTCACTAGCATTGTCCCTGGCTATTAACTGGGTCAGATATCAAGAATAGGGTGAAGTTGATGGCTAAGCGAGCTAGGACGTTCTCCCAGTCAGTTTCCTGTAGGTTAAGGCATGGATCGGGCTCTACGCTTGATGAAGTTCCTCTGATGATTATTGATGTAGCCATAACGACATTTATTTAAATCTTGTAATTCGGTATGTCTCGGATGTTGTAATGATACTTGTCGATTATGTTCCACGACTCACTAATCATGGGAACATGGTGTATGCATAACAGGGATTCTCAGATGATTAATCCGGGGGCCCCACAGAATTGCGTCGGGTCTATTTTTTATACCCATTGATATGTAAAGAGCTTGCTAGCTTTTATATGTTTCAAGTGTTTTTGTACTCTATAGTTCCTTTTTGTTAGCCTCATGTATATTCATCTCAGCACCTTGTCAACCTGTCAGGTGCACTGCAACTGGGTTGATTTTGTCAAGGGTTTGATTGATAGTGCGTCAGCTACTCAGGATATTGTGTTATTCGCATAACGAGGCTACAAAGGGTGGCTTAGCCCCCTAGTAATGTAATTATGAGAAAAATAGAGACACAAAGTTTGGGGCACTTAGCTCTATTTATTCGCAGAATATCACGAGGTAGAATGTGTGGCTAAGTAGCCTGGCTGAACAGCTTTATTTGTAAAGTAAAAAAACATCTAAGGGTAGAAACGGCCGAGTTGCACGACGTTCCAAGGATTGGAGTATGCGACTCCGCTCTTGAAGTCTTTAAGGCGATAGGCGCCACCTGGATTACTTCAATAATCACATAAGGTCCTTCCCAAGGGCACTCGAACTTGAGGTGCCCTTGTTGCTTCAGTCGTAGGACCAGATCTCCTGCGACAAAGGATCTGGGGCTTAGCCTTCTGTTGTGGTAGTTGTGGAGGTTCTGCTAGTAGATCATGGATCTCTCTGCTGCAATCTCGCGTGCCTCATCGAGGAGGTCGACGGAGTCTTTGAGTGCGAGGGTTGATTCTTCCTCGCTATATGCTACTACCCGTGGGGCCTTGTAGCGTACCTCTACGGCTAGTACCGCCTCGGCGCCATGTACCATGAAGAATGGAGTGTATCCTATAATGCTGTTTGGAGTTGTGTGCATGCTCCATAGTATTGATTGCAGCTCATCTGGCTAGCACCCGACAGCTTTTTCGAGTGGCTGGAGGAGCCTTTTCTTGATCCCATCATAGATGAGGCCGTTAGCCTTTTCGACTTGACCGTTGGTCTAGGGATGTCCCACAGAGGCGTAGCTAATGTTGATTCCCAGGTTTTCGCAGAAATCCTCGAACTCCCATTGTCCGTGATGATGCTATGTGGGACCCCGAAGTGGCAGACGATGGACTCAAAGAATTTCACAATGATGGCTCCTAATTCGTTGGTCACCGGCATCGCCGCAATCCACCTGGTGAATTTGTTGACCGCGACTAGAAGGTAGACGTATTGTGTGAAGGGCCAAGCCACGGGTATTGGCCTGAGTTCTATGCCAGGTGCATGCGGCTTGTCTGCGAATCACTGGCAGGCGCTGCAACGCTGGACGATATCCTTGGCATCGCGCATTGCCGTTGGCCAGTAGAAACCCGCTCGTAGAGCTTTGGCGACGAGAGCATGACTGTCGGCGTGGTGGCTGCAAGTGCCTTCATGTATCTCAAGGAGGATGGCTCTTCCGTCTCTGTTGGAGACGCACCGTTGAATGACTCCTGTGATACAGTGCTTATACAGTTCACCATTGATGAGGGCGAATGCCTTGGACCGTCGCGCTATATGATGCGCATCAGTCGGGTCATCTAGCAACCTTTTGCTAATCAAGTATATGACATATGGTTGCGTCCAGGATGGCTCGATCATCATGACCTCCATGGGGCCTTCCAGTCTTGTGTATGGCCCCTTGTCGTCGAGTGTCGTTGGCTCGTTGGGTGGCGTAGCCCCCGAGTCCTTTGACGCGCTGGTTTTATGCTCTGGAGCCTTTGGTTTGATGGAGCGCTCGTAGATGGGCACAAGTGGAGCCTATGTTGGCGAGTGTGTCTGCCTCCTCCTTTCTCTCGCGGCCGACGTGCCGCAGCTCGCAGCCATCGAAGTCTCCCTCGAGTGTGTCGTAGAGGTCAAGGTAGGCGATCATGTTGTCGCTCAGAGCATTGCACTCATTCATTGTTTGATTGACCACCAGCTTGGAGTCGCCGTATATGACCAATCGGTTGGCGCCGCAGGCTTTCGCCATCCGCATCCCGTGGAGCAAGGCTTCGCATTCAGCTTCGTTGTTGGAGGCGGTGAACTAGATTCGCAGAACATACCTCATCTTGTCACTTTGTGGTGATGTCAGGATGACGCCCGCGCGAGCTCCCTCCTTGCGCTTGGACTCATCCATTTTAGGACATGTATGGCTTCTTAGGGAGCTGGTTTTCCATCCATTTTATGAGGAAGCCTGCAGAACTAGCAACTTGATCGCGTCTTGCTTCTCATATGTGATGTCTCGTGGAGACAGTTCGATTCCCCAGAGCGCGACTCATCTAGTGGCATCGGGATTGTTGAGTATGTTCCCAAGCGGGGCGTTGTTCACCACTACAATTGGGTGCTCCTGGAAGTAGTGGCGCCGTCGCCTGACTGTCATGAAAACACCGTATGCCAGCTTCTGATAATGCGGGTACCGCTATTTTGTTCGTGTGAGCACCTCGCTGAGGTAGTAGACTAGGTGTTGTACCCCATGGACATTATTTTCTTCGGATCATTCCACTACGAGCATAGTGTTAACCACCTGGTTGGTGGCGGAGATGTATAGTAGTAGCGGCTCTTTTTCGCGAGGTGGACAGTAGACGCTTGAGGTCTTCGAATGCTTCTTGTGCTTCGTTTGTCCACTCGAATTTGTCAGCCTTGCGGAGAAGTTAGTAGAAAGGCAATGCCTTTTCGCCCATGTGACTGATGCATCAACTGAGCGTCGTGATTCGCCCAGCCAGCTGTTGGACGCCTTTTGTGTTCTTCTGCTTCTCCATGGCCAGTATGGCCTTTATTTTCTTCAGGTTGACCTCGATCCCTCCCGCGGAGATGAGATACCCGAGCAGCTGCCCAGATAGTACGCCGAGGGGGCATTTGTCCGTATTTAGTTTGATCCGGTAGTGGTCGAGGTTGTCGAATGTCTCGCGGAGATCGTCGAGTAACAAGGCTTCCTTCTTTGTTTTGATGACAATGTCGTTGACGTAGACTTGGATGTTGCGACCAAGTTGGCTCTTGAGGCAGGCCTGCATGCACCGTTGGTAGGTGGCTCCTGCGTTTTTCAGCCCGAAGGGCATCATTGTGTAGCAGAAGACACCAAAGGGCATGATGAACACCATTTTCTCCCGGTCTTCCTCCTTCATTCGAATCTGGTGATAGCCTGAGTAGGCCTTGAGGAAGCAGAGACGCCCGCATCCTGTAGTGGAGTCGATTGTTTGATCAATCTGTGGCAGTGGGAAGTGGTCTTTTAGGCAATGCTTGATCAGGGAGGTGAAGTCCACACACATCCGCGGGATATCCATGTCTTTTTTAGGAACGAGCACGGGGTCTGCAACCCAGGTGCTTTCCTTGATCTCGCGTATAAAATTAGCGTCGAGGAGTCTGTTAACTTCCATACCGACCACTTTTTCCCTTGGCTCCGACAGTTGTCATATTGTTTGTTTCACTGGCCTTGCTTCAGGATTCACATTGAGTGCGTGCTTGGCGAATTCCCTGGGAACTCCTGGCATGTCCGCTGGACACCAGGCGAAGATTTCCCAGCGCTCACGGACGAATTCGACGAGCACGAGTTCCTATGCAGGACTCAAGTTGTTGGCGATGAGGGCCATCTTGCTTGGGTCCGTTGGATGGACCTGGACTTTCTTGGTGTGCACCGACGTGTCGAAGGATTGGTCAGGTGAGGTTGGCTTGCTCGGGGGAGGAAGACTATTGTCTGTCGACTCCTTCAACCGCGCCAGCTCCTCCTGCATGCCGAAAGACTGGGAGATTCTGTTGAATTCCCTATCACAGCTGTCGGACCTCTCGAGCTTCCATTGACGGTGATAATGTCGTTTGGGCCCGGCATCTTCATCTGGAAGTAGGCGTAGTGTGGTACCGCCATGAACCTCACGAACGCGACATGTCCGATGATGTAGTGGTATTGTGGGGGTCAGTCGATGACTTCAAATTCAATGCACTCTTGTAGAAAGTTTAACAGCGTGCCGAAGATGACATCGAGGGTGATCTTACCCAGGGGATATACGCCTTTCTGTGGGACGATTCTGTGGAAGGTCGTGTCTGAAACTTCCAAGCATGTCAGAGGGATTTGCATTGCGCGCAAGGTACTTGCGAAAATGAGATTAATACCTCTTCCTCCGTCCATGAAGACGTGACTCATCTCGAAGCCTCCGATGTGTGCCTCGAGCACCAAGGGACAGTGGCCTGGGCGAGGTACTTGGCGCGGGTTATGGCTCTTGTCGAAGGTGATGCATGACTCGCTTCCACTGAGGTACTCAGTGGTGGAGGGAGGAGAGTTCATCACAAGGTTGACTTGGCGAGTGATTGCTTTTTGCACTCGATTTGAGGGGCGTCCTTTTTGCATCATCCCCATGTTCCCCAATGCTCGAGGGTATGGCTTGCCTCCATGGTTCTGGACTGGCACAACCGCAGGTGGTGGTGGCCCAGGTGGTGGTAGAGGTGCTCCGTGAGCCACAGCGCCCGGTGCAGCTCCGTAGCCCTGGTTTATCGCATCGTGATTCATCTGGGCCAGGCCTTCATGGAGCTTGAGGAACTCGCGACAGTCCTTTAGTAGGTGGCTAGACTTTTTCTTGCTGTCGTTCTTGTCGATGTAGAAGTGTACGTTGCACGGTGCCTCATCATGAGTGCGGCCCTGCCACACTTGCATGGTTTTTCCACTGTCACGTTATCCACCGTTGTTGTATTCGTTGTTGCGGTTGTCATCGCGTTTGTTAGCATACCTAGCAGCAACCATGTCGACCTCTTTGCGGTCCTCGTAGCCGCGCATTCAACGTTTTCCTTGGTGGTCGCGCCTTCAGCCGAGGTCGTCATCATCATCAGAATGGACACGGTTTTTTACCGAGTCCTCTCCATCGGCCCACCGATTCGCGATCTCCATCAGGTGGTCGATTGTCTTGGGCTTCGAGCGGCTTAGCTCCTCCCTGAGCTCTCTGTGGGGCACGCCGCCATTGAACACGTCAATTGCACGGTCCTCTGAGATGTGTTCTGCATAATTTTTGATGATGGACCATCTCTAGATCTATGAGCGCAACGACTCGCCAGTCTTCTAGTGGCAGCCTTGCAGTTCTTTGATTGATGCGAGCCTTTTGTAAGTTCCCTTGAAATTTCGTATGAAGCTATAGACTAGCTCTTCCCAGCTGCAAATTGATCCGCGCGGGAGGTTGTTAAGCCGCGCACGAGTGGCGCCTTGCAGCTGTAGATGGAGGCATTGCATTGCTGTGCTTGTGGTTCCGCCATGGAGCCTGACGGAGGAGATGTGATCCTCTAGCCAGACCTTCGGGTCCTGCAGGCCGTCGCATTTCAAGTTGTTCGATGGGAGTTTGAACCCCTTTAGCATTCTCTTCTGTCTAATAGCCCTGCTGATGCAGCTGGTGCCATAGAGCTCTATCCCGTCATCTTCTAAGTCAGTCGAACATGCACGCCTTGCATGCATCTTGTCGACCTTGCGCTATGTGATGTCATCGCGCGCGTCGTAGTCGTAGTCGTGCCTCAGTGAGCGGCATCGTCGTGACAGGTCGTGTCTGTCATTGCTGGAGGAGGGCGATGAATAGCGACAGGTCTAGTGTTGGATCCTTGGTGAGGGCGGCTCGACAAGCCCCAAGCCCGGGATCGTAGATCGGTGCATGGCAACTCGCGGATCCCTAGCCGGTGGCTGGTTGTTGAGGAGGTACATGGTGGCCACCGTCACCACTGCTTGTGGTGTCTTTGGGAGCACGTTGCCCCATGTATCCACCGTCATGGATGAGAAGTCGAGGACTCGCGCGGCCTCTTCTCGTTCCTTGTCAGTGAGGTGGGCAAGTCGAGAGCGTCTCTTGGTGGTCACATGGTCATTGCCCTTGGAGGAGGATCCTCCCATGGAAGACAGCTGAGCCTACCGAAGGCTCGACTCATCTGCAGCCTTTCTGCGTGCGTCGAGCTGCGCGATTACTTATTGTTGGCGCTTGTACTCCTCCTTGAGCAGCCAATGGTAACCCATCAGCATGTCTTGCGATGAGTTTGGGGGCAGAGGATTGCCTCACAGAGCTTCTCGACACCCGGTCGACCGTTGTCATTGAGCTTGACCAGTATGCGCTCTTCAGTGCGCTCATTCGCCATGAGATGCAGATCACCCTCCGTCCCATTGTTGGTGGGTGCACCATTGGCGGGACTGCCGTTCTCGACTAGGATGCCTCCGCTGGACGGGCCAGTGCCGGTGTTGCCACGATTGCCGCCTGTGTCGCCTGTGTTGATGACGGCGCACATGTAGTGATTGGGGAAGCTGTTGCTTCCAAAGCTTTCAGATCCGGAGCCGTAGGCTCCATCCTCTATGGCTAGATCACCCATATCAGATTCGCGACTACTATCGCTGTCCGTGCTCCCTACTGTTGTCAGGGCGTTGAGTTCACTCAGGGTGCCGATCGGTGGTGGAAACCACAATGCCGGAGCAATCGTGGGGACCATCGGCTGATCAGGGAGGCGAAGTGTGCCCAGCTGACCAACTTGGAAGCATAAGCTCAAGATCACCAGGCCGATCCCATCGCCAACGGACTCAAAAGCCAGGCGAGTGGCCGGCGTATGGATGGTGAAGTCAAAAGCGCCGAAGAGGAGGCAAATCTCTGTTGTTGCAGAGTTGTAGATCGCAGTTGATGGGGCCGAAGAAGACGCGACATTAGCACTCCCAATTCCCATAGACGACACCAATTGATGAGGGTTAAACTCATTAATGCCCATTGTTATGGACTTGGGTTTTGGAGAAGGAGGGAGCGCTGGAGGCATCAATCGGCTAGAAAACAAGCACAGAGGGACGCAAGGTTTACCCAGGTTCAGGCCTCGTAGAGGACCCTACTCTTGCTTGTCTGCTCTTGGAAATACCGAGGGAGTTGAAAGTTACAGGGGGTGTGCAGATACAATCTGGCGAGGTTGTCGAAATTAGGGTTGTGATTGTTCTCCTCGATGCCCCCTCCTAGCCTTTATATAGATAGGCTAGGTCTCGGGATAGCAGGTCGACTCGGTTACAAGTTTTGGTTATTCCCTTTAAAATTTCTATCTTTGATCTTGTAGTGTGTCGCAAGTAGTCGGAGTCTCCTTTGGTCAACCGAATCCTCGATTGGGCTTCCGTAACACCGTGGGCTTCTACTAGATTGGACTATATATGCTAAACTCGAGTACCTATAAGGTATGCCCACGTCAAGTGCAGAAGAGGACTTGAAGGTGGTGCGATGTCAGAGCAAAGCTATGATGGGTTGCTGACACGAGGTACAGGTTACACTCCACTAGTAGTAAATGTATGGACCTACTACTAGTATATGCACGCAAAACAAGTTGTGTTTTCTCTGTCCTTCGCTGGCTCTCACCATCCATCCTCCATCGATTTCTTCTCTGTAGCCATGGGTGCACAGTCCAGCTTGTCTCTTCCTCATTCACACCAGGTTCAACTTCTTGCTAAGATTTTGCATCTTGACAGTTTAAGAAAATTAGGTCAAACTTGAGCTACAAGTAAGCGTGATAGGTTGCTCTTAAATTAATTGTCTTTTCGAAGGTAGATGGGTGCATCTCTTCTTGTAAAGTAGTGTCATCGGTGTGAGTGTCCAACTACTAGGAAAGAACATTATCAATTGATGACGAGATCATTCTTTTCTGTAAAGAAAGTGTGAAGAATATTCAATCTAAATGCCACAAGCCAAGTTTTGACACATATACAGTGGATCAACAACATGTTGTACTTGCGATTCTGATGTTTTATGTGTTTTCAAGCTTCCTAGCTAACTCCGCCCACTTGAATGACTTCATGCCGATGTATCGAAATAAGGTCGAATTTGAACTACAAGTAATAAATTGTAGGTTGCTTTGAAAGTTTTATGAAAAAAATCTTTTGGGGGTACCCATCGAAGAGTCAATTAATATACCCATCGGAAACCGCAAAGATCTTTGACGACTGGTTCGACCTCTAGCAAAGATTTTGCATCTTCCTCAAAAAAAAAAGATTTTGCATCTTGAAAATTTTGAACCCCTTTGGAAAACAATCACATGAAATAGGGAGAGAGGGGAAATGATATTTCTATTCTCTATGGGCAACCCACAAGCTTGGGTTGCACCTTAGGTTTAAAGATAACTTAGAGGATGCCACATAGTAGGCCTTATTAAGGTGTGCTTTTTTACACAATGCGGGAGTAGTATATTTATTTGCTTAGACATATGGTCATCTCTGTCCACGAGATGTACATGCTGAGAGAATAAAACGTTGGTAGGGGAAGAGGGCAACAGTGAAGAGAAGTTGAAGGTGGTTCCATGTTAGAGCAAAGTTATGATGGGTTTCTAACATGAGGTTCTCATGCGGCCTTACATTGTACTATACTCTACTAGTAGTAAATTTCAGGACATATGCACGCAAAACAAATCGTGCGTTTTCTCTCTCCTTCGCTATGCTCCATCCCTCCTCCCCTTTCCCCTCGCGCATCAGTCCGGCTGGTCTCTCTCCCCTCATCCATAGCATGGCGTTGCGCACGTGTGCCTTGGTATGGCGGCTCTGTGTCTCTGGTGTGTTCGGTAGCCGCGCGTTGGTGTGGAGTAGAGACGAGGAGTACATAGGAAGGAAACCTCTTTGGTCCTTGGCGGCACAAAAATTCAAAGTTTTCCGGTTTTTGAAATTTTCACTTGCTTCCCAAACATCAGGAGGGAAGGTTATTCAAAAGATTGGCCATTGTCAATACTATACTTCTTATCTTCTCTTTATCGTGTCTTATCTCTTACAATAAAATACAATACAATAAACCACTTCATGGTGTACGGATTAACTTTGAACATTGACTGTTGGATTAAGACTAGCAAATCCAAACATTACCAACCGCTGGATCTTCTTTTCCATTCTTAGCATCTAGAAAGATTCTACTTTAGCATGATGAATGCTAGTATGTGCAAACCTCAAAACACAAACTCCATTTCTTAGTTTTCAGGGTCCTTGTGTTAATAAATGCATGGACTTGGATGCAATTTTTCATTTTTATGAGGTCCTTCATATAACTTGTACTTCCACCGAGCATGTTAACTATCAAGCACCTCTCTCCTACGAGACCTACCATTTTATAGGCCATTCGCAATACTTCGTATCTTCTATTTATCGTGTCTTATCTCTTACAATATGAGAAACCACTGCATAATGTACGGATTAACTTTGAACATTGACCGTTGGATCAAAACTAGCAAATCCAAACATTGCCAACCCCTCGATCTTATTTTCCATTCTTAGCATCTAGAAAGATTCTACTTTAGCACGATGAACATTAGTATGCGCAAACCTCAAAACACAAACTCCATTGCTCAGTTTTCAGGGTCCTAGTGCTAATAAATACATGGACTTGGATGCAATTTTCATTTTTATGACGTCCTTGATGTAACTTGTACTTCCACCGACTATGTTAACTCTCAAGCACCTCTCTCCTACGAGACCTACCATTTGATAGGCCATTCGCAGTACTTCTTATCTTCTCTTTATCGTGTCTTATATCTTACAATACAATAAACCAGTACATAGTGTACAGATTAACTTTGAACATTGACCGTTGGATCAAGACTAGCAAATCCAAACATTGCCAACCGCTGGATCTTCTTTTCCATTCTTAGCATCTAGAAAGATTCTACTTGAGGACGATGAATGCTAGTATGCACCAACCTCAAAACACAAATAGCCCTAAACATTTTAATTCGTCCTTTTAGGGGTCAGGGGACCACTGAGCACAACCCAGTGAAATTTGAGAAAGAAGCCCATCGAGCATAGCCTATGGAGTATAGCCCATGTAGAATAGCCAAGCTATTTTTAATTCGGCCTTTTGGGCATTGCCACCCACCTCTCAAAATAAAAAAACCTTTTCCTACCCATGTTTTTAAGAAACTACTCTATTATGTGGAAATTTATAAATTGAGATGCCAGGAGCGCTGCCCATTTATATTTTAAAAGAGATAAACATGGGCACACAATTTTTTTAAGAAGACTAATACATAAGGTTTAGTACTAATAAAAGTTTAATGATATTCTTTCTATATATATCTTTGGTTCAGTGGAAACACACTTATTTTACGTTTATTTGGTTTGATGAAGGTCTTGAGTTCGAATCCCCTGTATGAACATACATATATCTTGGGTTTACCTTTTTTTATTTTAGCAAAATAGCATTACTGAGAGGCTGACATCGGAGCCACCAGCATGTAGTGTCCCTCGATTTTAATGGGTGGGTATGAAAAAAAAAGTTAAATACTTGTACAAAGAGGCTGGCATCGGAGACTCACCAGCTAGAACATACAAGGTCGCATCAGGGACCCACAAGCCAGAACATACCAGATAGGCTAACATGGGGGCCCTAGCAGCATTGCATTTTGGGTATACATTTTTTTCTAGCAATATCGCATTACAGAGAGGCAAACATCACGGACCAACCAGCCTGCAGCATCCCTCGAGTTTAATTGGCAGGTTTGAAAAAAAGGTAAATACTTGTACAGAGAGGCTGAATCGGGGACCCACTAGCGAGAACATAAAGGATGCATCAAGGACCCACAAGCCAGAACATACCAGATAGGCTGACATGGGGGGCCCAGCAGCAAGACCATACACGGCTACCACATTGAGCAACGTTGCAAAGGTCAAAACAGCGGACACGACCAAAAAAGGTACATCATACACACGTTTCATTTACATATAGCCTGATATGTGGGACCGACTAGCGAGACCTTATACAAGTGTTGCATCAAGCAACGTTGCCAAGTTTAAAACAGGGAGGCACGAGGGAGAAAAAAGTTCAGGATGCACATGTTTCTTCTAATGAAAGGCTGACATGGGGGGACCTAGCAGTCTAAAAAAGGCTCATGCAGAGAGGAAAGTTATCAAGTTTGAAACACGGAGGCGCGAGCGAAGAAAAAAAGTCAATCATACAACCGATCCTTCTAATGAGAGGCTATCATGTGGGACCCAGCTGCGTGACCAAACGGCAAATTCTTCGAGCAATGCTATCTAGTTTGGAACAGGGTAGCACTAGAGGAGAAGAAAATTCCATTATACCCATGATTCTTCTAATGTGAGGCTGACATAAGGAACCCACCAGCTTGAATAAATGGCTGATGCAGTGAGCAATGCTATCAAGTTCAGAACACGGAGGCGTGACCGAGGGAAAAATTGCATCATACACACGTTTCTTCTAATGAGAGGATGATGTGTGGGGCCTAGTAGCGTGATTAAACGGCAGATGCATCGAGCAGCGCTATCAAGTTCGGAATAGGGTAACACGAGTGAAAGAAATAATTCCATCATACACACGATTAAAATGAGAGGATGATGTGTGGGGCCTACCAGTGTGACTAAATGGTGGATATATCGACCAATGTTATCGAGTTGAAATCAGGGAGGCATGAGCCAAAGAAAAATATTCCATCATGCACATGTTTCTTCTAATGAGAGGATGATATGTGGGACCCAGCAGCCTAATTAAACGCTAGATGCATCGAGCAACGCTATCAAGTTTGGAAGAGGTTAGCGTGGCCGAAGGAAAAAAATCCATCATACACATGATTATTCTAATGAGAGGCCGACATGCGGGACCCAACAGCCTGACTAAACGGCAGACGCATCAAGCAATGTTATCGAGTTCAAATCAGGGAGGCGGGACCAAAAAATATGATCCACTAGAGACACTGACGTTTGGGACCCACACGCCTCAAAAGACTTCAGCGAGTCAACGTCGTGTGAGAAACCGAAAATCTTGCTTCTTCCATGCGCCGGGTGAGCTTCCTCCATGTTTTTAGCGGTTCCTTCATAGTAGAGGGCCGCAAAAATGGAAAAATAAAGTTTTCCATTGGCCACGATTGGCAGGGAAATTCTTCGCGGAAGATGCGCCTTCTACGACAACCGACGAGCCAAGTCATTACGGATGGACACTTTTCTTGTAGTGCTCGGTTGCAATCTTCTTGTGTGTTCAACTATCTTTTGGGATAAGTTGGATTAAGAATAGATTTGGCACTTGATTCTTAGCTTGCCTGTGATGCAAAGGCTAAGGCTCAATCTTTAGTAAGAACAAATTCTAGTTGCCTTACAGGATCTAGGATGATTTTAGCATAGAACTTCTATGCTAAACTAAGAGCTCCCTCTCCCTCTAAACCATTTTCTTATATAAAGTGATAGAAACATATGTTGTATATAGTTTTGGGGTAGCAACCTGCAATTGGAGAGTAGACAAGTGATTTGGTTGTTGATGTTGTGGTGTGGCACTTGGTCAGCTGTTGTACTTGTATTCCTATAATTTCGGTTGCTGATTCAATCTTCTAGATCTCCTTCCCTCCTTGATTTTGTCTTCACCTCCTGGTTCTGCTGATCCCACTTCAGGTTGCTTCCCTGACTTTTGAAAATCCTCCCCTCCTAGCTCTTGGATGGCTTTCTAAGCAACCAGAGGCTAGTGATGTGGAGGATTTGATCTATGTGGTTATTTCGGGTACTTCAACAGTTCCTGGTGGTGTGATAAGAGTAGTGTTCTTGAGTGTGGTACTATGGTCTGCACTTGCTAGTTATGGCTGCTCACTTCACTTTCCCTTCTTATCTGCTTCCTGATGCTACCCTGCTATGTCGATAGCACAACAACTGCATGTTGTGGTGTAAGCTCTTACATGTGGAACCCTTTTGGTTCAATTTTCCACGTTAAGCTTGAGGATGAGATCAAGTAAAGCTATAATCTTTCCTGATGTGTTTACCTTTTCCCTTTTACTGATCTGGTGAAACTTGCCCCTTTATCTACTAGTGATGCACTAGTCTGAGGCAACAAGATCTAATAAAAAAAGATTCTATCAAGTGGCCCCTTTTAATTACTCAATGATGTGATTACCATAGAAACTCTATGCTTAGCTAAGAGTAACACTAACTTCCCCTAACCCCTTCTCTTTATTCTTTATTTGTCTTTTTCTCTTGAGGAACAAGAACACTTGGAATATGGAGATCAAGGTTTAGATTAGGATCTTCTTTATTCTTTTGTAATTTGCTTTTCTTTCAAACACTTGCAAGAACATTGTAAATATTGTGAATTGCTATTATTGTATTAAATATTTTATTTTATTCGTTTATTTAATTGTTTCAATTTACTTTACTTGAAACAATGTGAAGACATTATTTTTTTAATAAGGTGATAAAGTCAACTCCCTCTTGTGTAATCTTTTCTTTTATTTGTATATGGTAATAACCATATATTCTTTTTATTTAATAAAATATATCTTATTTATTCATAATTGTGTTTCAATTATGAAATGCCTTAATTATAAAGAAATTTCATTTTGTTTTGAATTCAATATGATATCAAAATATTCCAAATTAAATTGTTTTCTCCAAGTCAAAGAAATCAACAAGGGTCATGTCAAAATCTATCGCACTTGCCCTAATGTTTCCATTAGCACAAGAGAGATCTCTATCCCTCCACACCTCTTATAGTTTTGCGCAAAAATTCCCCTGATTTTCCCATGCATGAATGCAATGCACACACATGTCCCCGCTATTTTTAGCTGCTAATCTTGGGATGTTACAATGGTGTCACTTGTGACAAAGTGCCTCTTTTATGTGACAATGAAAGTGCTATGAAGATTGCCTATAACCCGATGCAACATACAATAACAAAGAATATTGTGATTCGTAATCACTTCACTAGAGAGCATGTTGCCCATGGAGATATTGAGCTACTCTATGTAGACATGAAGGATCAACTTGCGGATATATTCACGAAGCATTTTGATGAAGCAAGGTTTTTCTATTTAAGGAATGAGCTAAATATCATAGATTCAAGGATCTTGACTTGAACATCTTCCATACACACCTATATATTAGCCTCTATTTGGTTTAGATGTGGGCATGGACATAGGCGGAGTGTGGTCCTAATTGTTGGGCTAACTCTCCCCCCATAATGCTAAAAGTAAGAGAATGATTTCTCTTAATATCATTTTGTGATATGTGAGCTTAATTGATGAGTATTTGTCATGAACCCAAGATATATCTTTGCTCCTACATGGTGGCCTCGGCCACCGCGCTCTTTCTTGTGAAGAGTTGGTTCCTTTTTGGATCATTTTGGTTTTTAGTACCTATCTTTTGTTCTTAAGGAAAACACACTCAATATTGGTTTTCTTGTTTATTTCCTCATTTAATTTATGGTGTGAAGTACCATCTTAGTTTGGTTTTCTACACCCAAGCCTACCCTACCTTAAGTCATCTATTATTCATGCACACAAGTTCTTTCATTGATACTTGAGGTTTATTGAGGAGTGTTGGCCTGAATGCAATGTAAATAGAAAAATTCAGAGAAGGTCGGATTATCCACCCCTAGTGGGGGCCGGATTATCAGGTTTTCGGTGGTTTGTCCCATATAGGGCAGGGCGTCGGGGAGAAGCTAAATAGAGTCGTTATCTCCACCCTGACCTCCTCAGAATCCCCAGCCGCCGCCAGTAACTCACCACCTCGCTGGAGCTTCTCTAGCCATCAGAATCTTTGGCCCCCTACCAGATCTGCTCCTCCTCCTCCCCGGGTACCTTCTCATCTAAGTAGCTCCTCTGATGCGTGGGGATAACTCCCACACTTTTGATTTTTGTGTGGAAGTTAGGTTTTTATTGTTGAAACCTAGAGTAGATGTTGCCCTTTATTTCATATGCATGCTTACCACAATAGATTAACAACCATTTTAGCCGATCTGTTTTTTAGGCCAAGATCTAAATCATATGCTGAAATTCATCCGGGCCGGATTATATTTCCCTAGAATGGACCTATTATCTAACCTGGAAGGTTTAGAACCTGTAGCTTTTTGATTCAGTCAGTATATGATTTGATTGTTTTGTGGTTGATTCTCTACTTTTTTGGCGTATCCATCTGGACTTATGTGTGCTCATCCCGTGCTACGCCCTTACTTGTTTCACAGGTGGTTCTTGTGGTGCTCCAAATACTTATCAGCGGAGACCCCGGCCCTATTACTTTCACCAAAACTAAGAAGGTGTTCTAGTGGACGAGGTAGAGTTGAGGAGGCAAGCAAGAGAGGTTGAAAGGATGGATGGACTTGAGAAGAAGGAGAAGAGGTCTCGGGCTGCTATGACGAAGAAAGTAAATCAACCTAGGGTCAATTATAAGTCCATGGATATTCTTAAATATACCAATCTCAGGAAACAAGATTGGTATGCGCATGCCCCATGCATGCCCCACTTTTTGGTGTTATCATCACATGTATATCTTCTAGGATGTCTAATCCTCCTAGAAGATTTGTCCAATGCGCCCACTTGATATTACACATATGAAGAGAAAGTCACAGTTTGCGGATGCGGTTGATGTGACTAAGAGGATGGGGTTGCGCCATCTTATCAGCATCCAGTGTAACTATGACATCAAGCTTGTCTAGCAATTCTTTTCCTCCCTTGTGATCATTTGTGATTGGGGCTCTCACTCTAAAGTTGATGATAGGGACCACCCAATGCTAGTCCAATTTCTACAGGTTTGGTAAGGTACTCTCCTGCTCTTTTGGAGGCTGAAACCAGTCTATTGGGCACCGTATCTTTTGTACTAGTCGCCCCAACGAGGATGCTCTCCTCTCAGCTTGTTATGGACCTATGGGTGTGGTTGGCAAGGTTGTCGGTCTCCTTCCACTTTACTCTCAGCTGGTTCTTCTTTTCCACGACTACATTGCCCCTAGTGGAGGTAACAATTATACTATCTACGGTTCTCTTGTTAGTTCCCTTGGTCTTTTTTATAAGTGTGCTACCAGTGAAGACCCAGACACCGATTTATTTTACCATGAGATGTTTGATGCAATGGTGAACCGGCATTCCATCCCATATGCTCCATACATTATGATGCTCATCAAAGCCATCTCATAGGTGAAGATTTCAGTGGTCCCTTTGATGGCAAGCACAAAGTAAAAAAAAGCCATATGTCAAGAAGCGAAAAATGTGTTTGTGCCTATTTAGTCCAATTCATTCATGAGAGATGTTTGTGGATGTACCCGTGGGAGGAAGCTCTCAATTCCAACCATTGCTAAAGAGATCAAGCAACTTACTTGGTTTCAGCGCAACATCCTTTGTATGGGAGTGGACACTCACAAGGGTAAGTATCAGGCTTACTATTAGCGCCATGACATGGCTCATACTCAGTAGCTCATTCTCCACCATGTCTTCGGGGCTCATGGTAACCCTCCTTAGCAATCAGATCCCACTCCGTACAATCGATGGAATACCTTAGGATCAACTATGGTGTGTTGGGGGATACCCCGGGTAGGGTCACGTCGTGGTATAAAGGCCGAGTTAGCTGAGGTATAGCACGGTCAAAGCAAGTGTTGGCCAGGTCACCTCAAGGCAGGCCGACTTACAGAGTAACCCGACCCATTGGGCATTCGCCTGGCATTAATCCGGCTGGTATAAAATATATGTCGGCCATGTCTATCCACTAAATATGCAGGTACCCTCGTAGCCGGGTTAACCAAGCGCTAGCCGGGCTACCATTTGGCTTCCAATAGAAGGAAGGAATCTCCTGTTGGTCAAAAGGTGGCCTCTGTTTGCTGTAGCGTGAGCGAAGCAAGCAGAGGGAAGGACCAGCGGGGCGTGACCGACCAAGATGACGCGGGAAGTGTCGGCTGACGTAGCCCGTGTCTGGTGATGCTTAAAGGCATGGAGTACGCAGAGGGTTACGTCCATAGTCCCGATGAACCGTTAAGAAGCATCTAGATTTAACCAATGGGCATATTCGGGGAATATGCCTCCACGTATGCCCTAACTTTGTAACTTGGGCTCCCCTATATAAGGAGCACCAGGACCTCCATAGCAGGGGATCGATCATTCTGTCTTGGTAGAACCCTAGAGCATAGTAGTGGGGGTAAGAGAACTAGTCTCCTTCTCACCAACAACTCAAGGAGCACTTGTAAACAACCATTGATAGAGTGAAATACAAGCATCTGTGTGTGCAATCACCACACTATCCCTCCCTGGATTCCTCTAGTGCTCATTGTCCCCATCTTTAGCCTATCCATGGCATCTATCGTGCCACCACCATGATATTTGGCGCCCACCATGGGGCCAGCGGCGCTAGCAGGAGTAACAATACAGACGGGAAACATCTTCGGCACCGATGAGCGCATCATCTCTGGCTTGGTTCAACGCTTTGGTGCACTGGACTATGTTAGTGACAATGCTGGGAGCTTGGGCAGGTGTCCTCCTTCGTGCAATGGCCTCTTCATCAAGCTTGGTGCGCATAAAGTCTATGTGGGCATCGATGACTCCTGTGTACATCTGCAGCACGTCGTCTAGGGAGGCGAGCCACCTCTCAGCGCAGTTAGCAGCCCGCGTATTGCTCGCCCCGCAAGATGCGTTGAGGTCATGATGACTGCGCCAAACGCAGAAGCAAGCAAAGATCCGGCGCTAGATCCGGAGGTCACGCCAAAGCAGGCAAGATCTAGATTCCCACTCTAGAAAGGCCAGAGAATGTACTCCAGCAAGCGATAGATATCCTAGCAACGCCAATAGCTCCTGTAGTTGATCCGGCTCAGGCACAAGTTGAGTTAGAGGAGACTAGGTAGAAAATGCTAGCTGGGGTGAAAAAGGTAGCCGAGTTGCAGTAGTCGCTAAACATCCCTCTGAGAGAATACGCAAAGGCAAACCGCATATATGGAGTAAAAATCCGAGGTAGAAACCTGATTACAGAAATTGACAAGGAAGGTGAGCCTAGGACGGGTCAGACAACGACTATAGTAACAGGAGGGTTCGAGAGGTACAACACTCCAGCAAAGAACCTCAGGGCGGTGAATGTAGCAGCGTCCGAATTAGAGGCCTTAACCGGAGAAGCCTAGGAGAGACAACAGGAAAGGGTAAATAACTTGTTGAGGGTGGCTTGCCAGCAAAATGAGGAACTGAATAAGGCAAACCCGGCGCAACCCAGAGCATCTCGTGTGGTTCATTCGACAGGGAATAACCCGGCAAAATCTGCTGGAGCGGCGTTGTCCCCGGGTCACGCTCTTAGGAGAGAGGAGGTGCTAACCTCGGGGAGAAGGGATAAGCAAATGGTTCCGTATGAGTCGGTAAGGGCAGGAAAAGGAAAAGCAGTACAGGTTGATGAGGATCACCACAACGCTAGCCGAGGTGAAGTTGGCCGAGGTAACCGCGACCAAGGCAATGCCGGTCAAAGGAATGCTGCCAACGGCAATGCCGGACAGCATGATCTGGCAGAAATAGGGCAAAATGTACCTCGGCAATAGGAGCAGCAGTACGCACCCCGACAGGAGAGAAGCACAGGTCAAGAAGCACAACAGCAAAACGTTCGTCTGGGTCAAGATAGGTACAATGATGGTTACTCAACAATGATGGATGCTAGGTTTCCTAGACCGGAGCACCATGTGATTGGATCGAGATTGGGAAGCAGGAATCTGCAGCCGGATGACGCAAGATTAAAACTGGACTAAATCTATAGGTCAGAGCTGATTGAGGTGCAAGGCCCCCCGGGTCCGGCATGTTTTGGGCCCCGGATCATGGGAGAACCTCCTGTGCCGAACTTCCAGTTGGTGAGAGGAACAAAGACGTATGATGGCAGTACAAAGCCGGATGATTGGCTCATTGATTACGCAACTGCTGTGAACATTGCCACATGAAATTTGAGATGAGCGGTGAGGTATGTGTCCCAAATGCTGGAAGGACCTGCCAGGGTCTGGCTAAACAATTTGCCACCAGGGAGTATCAATTGTTGGTTGGATTTTGAGGAGCTATTCATAAGCAACTTCTCTAGCACCTACAAGTGGCCAAACAGGCCATAGACTTTGGCGTTGTGCAAGCAAAGACCAAATGAGCCTGACCGAGAGTTTCTGACCCGGTGGTGTAACATGCGTAATTCGTGTGAGGGGTAATTGAATCACAGGAAATAGCGTGGTTCCCCCAAGGCTGTAGATATGGAAGTATGTTGTGGCAGAGGTTGCAGTGGGATATGCCAACTACACTGGCTGAAACAATCCGGACCGCATATTCGTATGCGCTGGGAGATCCGACGTAACCCTGGTTAACATCGAGCGAGTCCAATGAGGAGTATTACAACAGAGATGGTTCCGGATCATCCAGCAGGAATGATTTCCGAGGTAAAGGAAGGGACGATTGTCCAGATTATCGGTACAGCTCGCAGCAAGTGGCCGCTATGGAGCGAGATCAACCTAGTGTCGGCGCGAACTAGCATCAGAAAACTAGAGGTCAACAGTGGCAACAAAAGAATTAAGGAAGAAAGCCTTGGACCCGGAGCAGAAAGAACAGTGGCAAGAAAGAAAGGATTGTCCGAGGTATACATTCGAGTCTATGCTGGATCAGCCATGCAAGGTCCATACGCCAAGTCCCAATAGTCTGGCGAACCATACAACCCGGCAATGTGAATGGATGAGGAAGTTAGAGCAAGGTGGTTCGGGGAATGCTGAGGCACCTCAGCACGATGCACCTCGCCATGATGTACCTTGGAATGAAGCACCTCAGCAGCATTTGCTCCCTGGGAGAACCAACATCAGCTTATGTTGCCTCCACCTCCACCGAGGTATGAAAATCAAGAAAGGAGGGATGATGTGCATCAAGTGAATAACCAACAGCAGCAAGATCAAGGATACCGCGGCCATGAGGGGAGAAATGAGTACCCAGAGCATCAGCAAAGTTATTGCGTATTCACCATGGAGGAGAACAACAGAAAGAGCTTGCAGCACCGGCATACGGAGGTAAATGCGGTAATGCCAGCCGTGGTGAGGTATATTCCTTGGTCGGATCAGGAGATTACGTGGAGTGTCAAGGATCACTCAAAGCTTATGCCGAGTCCGGGGACATACACGCTAGTACTGAATCCGACGTTCATTGGGCCAAACATCAATGTGAGATTCTCCAAGGTATTGATAGATAATGGCAGTAGCCTTAACATCATGTACAAGGATACCATGCACAAGTTGGGGATATCAGAGAATATGCTACAAGCTACCAGGACCACTTTTCATGGCATTGTGCCGGGTATATCATGCGAACCAATTGGAAAGGTCTGGGTTGATGTGTTATTCGGCACACGGGACAATTGGCAGACTGAGAATTTAGAATTTGACGTGGTAAACTTGGAAAGCGCATATCATGCGTTACTCGGCAGGCCCGCTTTGAGCAAGTTAATGGTAAGTACTCATGTCAGTTACTTGAAGATGAAGTTACCTGGACCAAGGGGAGTGATAACCATAGCCAGGGACTTCAGGCATTCTATTGAATGTGCGTCTGCCGGGTCTAATCTGGCTGAGTCACTCGTGATCACTCAGGAGAAGAGGAAAATCATGGAAGTGGCTGCACTGGCTCAGTCCGCACAGCAGCATATGCCGACCCTGACCAATCCACATGGTAGTGTGTCATTCCAAGCGACAAAGGACACTAATAAGGTGTCAATTGATGATCAGTTTCCGGAGCGTACCGTAACTATCGGTGCTGGGTTAATTGACTAATAGGAAAGCGAGCTTGTCAACTTCCTCCGTGAGAATCAGGACATTTTCGCTTGGTCTACACAGGACCTGCAAGGTGTGCCGGGGGAGTTGGCCGAGCACTCTTTGAAAGTGAGACTCAGGGCAAAGCCGGTGAAGCAACCTCGCCGCCGCTTCGCCGAGGACAGGAGAAAAGTCATTGGAGATGAGATAGCTAGGCTCCTTGCAGCCGGATTTATCATGGAAGTACTTTACCTGGATTGGCTCTCTAATCCGATGCTTGTGGAAAAGGCGAAAGATGATCTGAATGTGGCAGTGGTATGGAGCATGTGTATCGATTAGACAAACCTGAATAAGGCGTGTCCAAAAGACCCATTTCCACTGCCAAGGATAGATCAGGTCATAGATTCAACTGTGGGTGTTAGTTATAGTCATTCATAGATGCATATTCTGGTTTCCACCAGATACCCCTGAGTCTGGATGATCAGATAAAAACTGCATTTATTACCCCATACGGGGATTATTGCTATCGCACTATGATGTTCGGATTACATAATGCAGGAGCAACGTACCAGCGGTGCATGCAAAAATGTTTACATGACCAAATAGGTTGGAATGTGCAAGTTTATGTGGATGATGTTGTGATAAAAACTAAGGAAAACAATACGCTCCTTGATGATATCCGACAGACATTCGCAAACCTAAGACAGTTCCGGATGAAGCTTAATCCTGAAAAATGTACTTTTGGTGTGCCGGCGGGAAAATTACTCAGTTTTCTTGTGTCCATCCTAGGTATTGAAGATGACCCGACGAAAATCCGGGCTATAGAGAGAATGGACCTGCCAAAGTGCCTCAAATATGTGCAGAAGTTTACTGGTTGCCAGGCATCGTTGAGTCGGTTTGTGAGTCGGCTGGGAGAGAAGGCCTTGCCCCTCTACCAGTTAATGAAAAAGGTAGATAAATTACATCGACACCGCAAGCTGATAGCGCATTCCATGAGTTAAAAAAGATGTTGTCCACGGCACCAATATTAGCCACGCCACTACCCAAGGAGCCAATGTTGTTCTATATAGTGGCGACCAATCGAGTCGTAAGTGCAGTAATCATAGTGGAGCGTGAAGAGGAAGGAAAGTTGGTGCAAAGGCCGGTGTATTACTTGAGCGAGGTTACCCTCACTATCAAAAGATGGCCTATGGCGTGTATATGTCGGCTAAGAAACTCAAACACTACTTTGAGGAGATCCACATCAAGGTGGTATGTGAAGCACCCATATCTGAGATTATGGGAAATAAAGACGCTAGTGGCCGAATCACAAAATGGGCAATTGAGTTAGCTCTGGATGCACCACAATTTGATAGAAGGGATGCAAGCAAGTCACAAGCAGTGGCGGATTCTTTGTGGACTGGGCTGAGATGCAGTATGTGATGGGCTCATAGCATGGAAAACAAAAAATTTCTACCGCAAGAACGAACAAAACCTAGATCTAATCTAGATAAAAGCCAAGATCTAATCTATTAGATATGTGCAACGAGATAGATCTGTACTAACCCTCGTAGATCCGAAAGCGTTACGAGATTGGATCGCGTGGTTGATGTAGTCGATCACTTGCCGATCTCAAGATCATGTGGACGATCCTTCCGACGCCGCGTTCTGGCAGCGCTTCCGTAGTCGGTCACACGTGCGGAGTCGAAGCAGACCTTCCTCTCCCTGTTCCAGCGAGCAGCGGAGGTAGTAGATCTTCTCCACGGAATCCTAGTAGCACGACGGTGTGGTGGTGGTGGAGTAGAGAATTCTGCAGGGCTTCGCCTAAGCCTGAGCATAGGGGAGGAGGAGGAGAGAGGCGGCGGCTAGGGTTTGAAGTCAAGGGGGCAAGGGGGTGGCGCCCCCACCCCTCTATTTAAAGGAGGGAGGCACCATGGGAGGGGGAGTCCTAGTAGGACTCCCCTCCCTTCCTTGGCCGGCGGATTGGGAGGGGGGAGGAGTCCTCCTCCCCCACGACTCCTTGTCTTGCCCCACAAAGACTCCTTGATCCTTTCTTGGTTTTCAAGCAAACTCCAAGAAATCTCCTAGAACCTTCCGGAACATTCCGAAACCTTCTAGAATCCCCATACAAATACTCCGGAACATTTCCTAACTTAGAAAATGATCCCCAATATATGAATCTTATTCTCCGGACAATTCCGGATCTCCTCGTGATGTCCCGGATCCAATCCGAGACTCCGAACAACATTCGGTCTCCAACGCATATTCCATATCTACTTAAAACAACTTCGAACCTTCAGTGTGTCACCCTACGGTTCGTGAATATGCAAACATGATGAAAACACTTCTCCGATCAATAACCATCAGCAGGATCTGGAGATCCATAATGGCTCCCACATACTCAACGATGACTTCATGATCGATAGAACCATTAACATACGAAACCAATTCCCTTTGTCACGCGATATTCTACTTATCCGAGGTTTGATCGTCGGTATCTCCATACCTAGTTCTACCTCGTTACTGATAAGTACTCTTTACTCGTTCCATGTTATGTCATCCCTTGTGACCTAGTCACATGCTTGCAAGCTAACTAGATGACATTCCACCGAGAGGGCCCAAAGCATATCTATCCGTCATATGGATGGACAAATCCCAATCTTGGTCCATGCGCTTCAACACATACTTTCAGAATACCCAATGACACCTTTATAACCACCCAGTTACGAAGCGGTGTTTGATGTCATCAAAGTACCCATCCGGTGATGGTGATTAACATAACCTCATGGTCGAAGGATTAGGTTACTATGCATTTGAAAGCTTATAGCAATACGAACTAAATGACTTGATCTTATGCTACGCTTACTATGGGTGTGTGTCCATCACATCATTCTCCTAATGATATAACCTTGTTATTAATGGCATCCAATGTCCATGATCAGGAAACCATGATCATCAATTAATCAACAAGCTAGTTCCACAAGAGGCTTACTAGGGACTATTTTATGTTTACAAAACACACATGTATTAGTGTTTCCTTATAATACAATTATAGCATGGGATGTAAACATTCATCATAAACAAAAAGATATAATAATAACCACTTTTATTATTGCCTCTTGGGCATATCTCCAACAGTCTCCCACTTGCACTAGAGTCATTAATCTAGATTACATGGTAATATACCTAACTACCATGGCGTTCTGGTGTTGGTCATGCTTTGCTCTAGGGAGAGGTTTAGTCAACAGATCTGCCACATTCAGACCAGTGTGTACTTTGCAAATCTTTATGTCACCATCTCGGACATACTCGCGAATAGCATGGAAACGTAGCTTGAAGTGCTTTAGCTTGCCATGTGACTTGGCTCCTGTGCATTAGCTATGGCACCTGTGTTGTCACAGTAGATGGCCATCGGGTCGAACGCACTGGGAACCACGCCAAGTTCAGTAATGAACTCCTTCATCCATATGGCTTCTTGTGCAGCCTCCGAAGCAGCTATGTATTCCGATTCAGTTGAAGATTTCGCCACAACGCTTTGCTTGGCACTCCTCCAGCTCACTGCAGCACCATTCAAAATAAATACGTATCCAGACTGTGACTTCGAGTCATCTGGATCGGTGTTCCAACTAGCATCAGTGTAACCATTTACAACAAGTTGTTCATCACCTCCATAAGAAAGAACCATATCCTTAGTCCTATTTAGGTACTTTAGGATATTCTTGACCGCTGTCCAGTGCTCCATTCCAGGATCACTTTGATATCTGCTAGTCAAACTAACAGCATGTGCTATATCCAGTCTTGTACACAGCATGGCATACATGATAGAACCTATGACCGAGGCATAGGGAATATTATTCATCTTTTCTCTATCTTCTGCCGTAGCCGGACTTTGAGTCTTACTCAAGGTCTTACCTGACAACATGGGCATGAACCCTTTCTTGCTCTCTCCATTCTAAACTTCATTAGAACTTTGTCTAAGTATGTACTTTGTGAAAGCGCTATTAGGCGTCTTGATCTATCTCTATAAATCTTGATGCCTAGAATATATGCCGCTTCGCCAAGATCCTTCATTGAAAAACTATTATTCAAATAGGTTTTGACGCTATTAAGAAGTTCTATATCATTCCCAATCAACAATATGTCCTCTACATATAGTACTAGGAATGCTACAGAGCTCCCACTCACTTTCTTGTAAATACAAGCTTCTCCATAAGTTTGTATAAATCCAAAGTTTTTGATTACTTTATCAAAACATTGATTCCAACTCCGGGATGCTTGCTTCAGTCCATAAATGGAGCGCCGAAGTTTGCATACCTTGTCAGCATCACTAGGATCGGCAAAACCCTTGGGTTGTACCATATACAACTCTTCCTCAATGTCACCATTAAGGAACGCCGTTTTGACATCCATCTGCCAAATTTCATAATCGAAATATGCAGCGATTGCTAACAAAATCCTCACAGACTTTAGCTTTGCTACTGGTGAGAAAGTCTCATCGTAGTCAACTCCTTGAATTTGTCGGAACCCTTTCGCGACAAGTCGAGCTTTATAGACGGTAACATTACCATCAGCATCTGTTTTTCTTTTGAAAATCCATTTGTTCTCGACAGCCTTACGGCCATCCGGTAAGTCCACCAAAGTCCATACTTGGTTTTCGTACATGGATCCCTTTTCGGATTTCATGGCTTCTAGCCATTTGTCGGAATCTGGGCTCACCATAGCTTCTTCATACGTTGCAGGGTCATCAGTGTTGTCCACCAATATGACGTTCAAGGCAGATTCATACCAATCAGGAGTGGTACGGACCCTTGTTAACCTGTGAGGTTCTGCAGTAACTTCGTTCGAAGTTTCATGATCACCATCATTAGCTTCCTCTCCAATTGGTGCAGGCGGCACAAAAACATCTTCCGGTGCTGCGCTACTCTCAACTCCGAGAGAAGGTTCAATAACCTCGTCGAGTTCTACTTTCCTTCTAGTCACTTCATTCGAGAGAAACTCCTTCTCAAGAAAGGATCCATTCTTGGCAACGAAAACTTTTCCTTCGGATCTATGATAGAAGGTATACCCAATTGTTTCTTTAGGGTATCCTATGAAGACGCATTTCTCCCCTTTGGGTTCAAGCTTATCAGGTTATAACTTCTTTACTTCGCAACCCCAAACTTTAAGGAACGACAACTTAGGTTTCTTACCAAACCACAATTCGTACGGTGTCGTTTCAATGGATTTAGATGGTGCCCTATTTAAAGTGAATGCCGCTGTCTCTAATGTATAGCCCCAAAATGATAGCGGTAAATCTGTAAGAGACATCATAGACCGAACCATATCTAAGAGAGTTTGATTACGACGTTCGGACACACCATTACGATGTGGTGTTCCCGGCGGTGTCAACTGCGAAAGTATTCCACATTTCTTTAAATGCATGCCAAACTCATAACTCAGATATTCACCTCCGTGGTCAGAACGCAGAAACTTAATCTTCTTGTTACGATGATTTTCCACTTCACTTTGAAATTTCTTAAACTTCTCGAAAGTTTCGGACTTATGTTTCATAAAGTAGACATACCCATATCTACTTAAGTCATCCGTGAAAGTGAGAACATAACGATATCCACCACGCGATGCTACACTCATTGGACCGCACACATCGGTATGTATTATTTCCAATAAGTCTGTAGCTCGCTCCATTATTCCAGAGAATGGAGTCTTAGTCATTTTTCCCATTAGACATGCTTCGCATCTTTCAAGTGATTCAAGAAGTCCATCAGAATGGAGTTTCTTCATACGCTTCACTCTAATGTGACCAAGACGACAGTGCCACATGTATGTAGAATTATCATTCAATTTTATTCGTTTAGCATCTATGTTGTGAACGTGTGTATCACTACTATCGAGATTCAATAAGAATAAACCATTCATCTTAGGTGCATTACCATAAAAGATATTACTCATATAAATCGAACAACCTTTATTCTTAGACTTAAAAGAGTAACCGTCTCGCAATAAACAAGATCCAGATATAATGTTCATGCTTAACGCAGGCACCAAATAACAATTATTTAAATTTAAAACTAATCCCGATGGTAGATGTAGAGGGAGCGTGCCGACGGCGATCACATCAACCTTGGAGCCATTTCCAACGTGCATCATCACCTCGTCTCTCGCCAGTCTTCGTTTATTCCGCAGCTCCTGTTTCGAGTTACAAATATGAGCAACCGAACCAGTATCAAATACCCAGGCACTACTACGATTACTAGTGAGATACACATCAATAACATGTATATCAAATATACCTTTCTTCTTGATGTTGTCGTTCATCAGATCTGCCAGGTACTTGGGGCAGTTATGCTTCCAGTGACCAGCACCCTTGCAGTAGAAGCATTCAGTTTCAGGCTTAGGACCAGCCTTGGGCTTCTCAGCAGGTGCGGCAGCTTTCTTGCCGTCCTTCTTGAAGTTGCCCTTTTTCTTAGGCTTGCCATGTTTCTTGAAATTGGTGGTATTATTGACCATCAACACTTGGTGCTCCTTCTTGATCTCCACTTCAGCAGTTTTCAGCATGGACGATAGTTCAGGCAACGTCTTGTTCATGCAATGCATATTGTAGTTCATCACAAAGTTCTTATAACTCGGTGGCAGTGATTGGAGGACATGGTGAATCCCTAACTCATTAGGAATCGTTATCCCCAACTCTTGGAGCTTGTTTGCATGCCCAGACATGGTGAGCACGTGCTCGCTAACGGACCTTCCCTCTTCCATCTTACAGGTAAAGAACTTTTCGGAGGCCTCATAGCTCTCCATGGTCGCGTGAGTCTCAAAAATGAGCTTGAGCTCCTTAATGATCTCGAACGGGTCGTGGTGCTCAAAACGCTTCTGGAGCTCCTTTTCTGAACCGTATAGGATGGCACACTAAACTGTGGAGTAATGATTTTTCCGATTGGCGTAAACATTCTTTACGTCATCGGTGGCATCTTCTGCAGGTGGGTCACCTAGCGGTGCTTCGAGCACATAGGTCATCTGACCAGCCCTGAGGACAATCTTCAGACCACGGAGCCAGTCCGTGAAGTTGCTTCCATTGTTCTTAAGCTTTTCTTTCTCTAGGAACACATTGAAATTGATGGAGAGGTTCGCCATAATCTACAACAAATTTGCAAGTAGTTTAGACTAAGTTTATGATAAATTGAGTTCAATTTTAATTCTTAAATTAACTAGGTGAACTCCCACTCAAAACAACATCCCTCACATTGTCTTAGTGATTACACGAACCAAGTCCACTACACCAAGTCCGATCTTCACGAGAGAAGATGTAGTTTCATCTGCGAACAGTCTTCATGTTCATCATATCACTTATATGATTCATGCTCTACCTTTCGGTATTCCGTGTTCTCAGACCATGTCTGTACATGCTAGGCTCGTCAAGATTAACCTTAGTTTCCGCATGTGCAAATCTGCCTTGCACCCGTTGTATGCACACGTAGAATCTATCACATCCGATCATCACGAGATGCTTCGAGACGACAAGTCTTAGCAACGGTGCCAACTAAGGACGAACACTTTATTACTTGAAATTTAGTGAGAGGGATCATCTTATAATGCTACCGTCGCGATCTAAGCAATACAAGATGCATAAAGGATTAACATCACAGGCAATTCATAATTAGTGTGATATGATATGGCCCTTTCTTTTTATGCCTTTGATCTCCATCTCCAAAGCACGGACATGATCTCCATCATCACCAGCATTGCGTCAAGGTCAGTGGCGCCGCTTCATGGTTGTCCATCATCACTAGCAACTATTACAACTACTTGGAATAAAGCTATTACAAGATGAATAGACACGCGGGTCTTAACAGAATTAAAGACAACCATTAGGCTCCTGCCGGTTGCCATACTACAACAAGGATCATTGCATACATCAAATATAATCACAATCACATGATGGACATATCACATCACAAAACCCCTGCAAAAACAAGTTAGACGCCTCTAATTTTCTTTGCATGTTTTATGTGGTTTGGGGCTTTCGAATAAGAATGGATCTTACCTACAAAACTGAACCACAACGTTGATACAAGTGCTATCAAGTGCAAAGTGTAGATTGGATCTATACAATGATGGGAGAGACAGACACCCGCAAAGCCACTTGTGCAAAGCAAGTTACACGTCAAGCGTGGAGCAAGTCTCATGTGCGATGACATGTAAGGTTAGCCCGAGCCGCTTCATCCCACCATACCGCAAGATGGAAGCAAAAGACGCACGAGCACCAACGCCCACAAAACCATTGTGTTCTACTCGTGCAACAGATCTACGCATAGACAAGGCTCTGATACCACTGATGGGCTCGTAGCATGGAAAACAAAAAATTTCTACCGCAAGAACGAACAAAACCCAGATCTAATCTAGATAAAAGCCAAGATCTAATCTATTAGATATGTGCAACGAGATAGATCTGTACTAACCCTCGTAGATCCGAAAGCGTTACGAGATTGGATCTCGTGGTTGATGTAGTCGATCACTTGCCGATCTCAAGATCGTGTGGACGATCCTTCCGGCGCTGCGTTCCGGCAGCGCTTCCGCAGTCGGTCACACGTGCGGAGTCGAAGCAGACCTTCCTCTCCCTGTTCCAGCGAGCAACGGAGGTAGTAGATCTTCTCCACGGAATCCCAGCAACACGACGGTGTGGTGGTGGTGGAGTAGAGAATTCTGCAGGGCTTCGCCTAAGCCTGAGCAGAGGGAAGGAGGAGGAGAGATGCGGCGGCTAGGGTTTGAAGTCGAGGCGGCAAGGGGGTGCCGCCCCCACCCCTCTATTTAAAGAAGGGAGGCGCCATGGGAGGGGGAGTCCTAGTAGGACTCCCCTCCCTTCCTTGGCTGGCGGATTGGGAGGGGGGAGGTCCTCCCCCACAACTCCTTGTCTTGCCCCACAAGGACTCCTTGATCCTTTCTTGGTTTTCAAGCAAACTCCAAGAAATCTCCTAGAACCTTCCGGAACATTCCGAAACCTTCTAGAATCCCCATACAAATACTCTGGAACATTTCCTAACTTAGAAAATGATCCCCAATATATGAATATTATTCTCCGAACAATTCCGGATCTCCTCGTGATGTCCCGGATCCAATCCGAGACTCCGAACAACATTCGGTCTCCAACGCATATTCCATATCTACTTAAAACAATTTCGAACCTTAAGTGTCTCACCCTACGGTTCGTGAATATGCACACATGATGAAGACACCTCTCCGATCAATAACCATCAGCGGGATCTGGAGATCCATAACGGCTCCCACATACTCAACGATGACTTCGTGATCGATACAACCATTAACATACGAAACCAATTCCCTTTGTCACGCGATATTCTACTTATCCGAGGTTTGATCGTCGGTATCTCCATACCTAGTTCTACCTCGTTACTGATAAGTACTCTTTACTCGTTCCATGTTATGTCATCCCTTGTGACCTAGTCACATGCTTGCAAGCTACCTAGATGACATTCCGCCGGGAGGGCCCAGAGCATATCTATTCGTCATATGGATGGACAAATCCCAATCTTGGTCCATGTGCTTCAACACATATTTTCAGAATACCCAATGACACCTTTATAACCACCCAGTTATGAAGCGGTGTTTGATGTCATCAAAGTACCCATCCGGTGATGGTGATTAACATAACCTCATGGTCGAAGGATTAGGTTACTATGCATTTGAAAGCTTATAGCAATACGAACTAAATGACTTGATCTTATGCTACGCTTACTATGGGTGTGTGTCCATCACATCATTATCCTAATGATATAACCTTGTTATTAATGACATCCAATGTCCATGATCAGGAAACCATGATCATCAATTAATCAACAAGCTAGTTCCACAAGAGGCTTACTAGGGACTCTTTTATGTTTACAAAACACACATGTATTAGTGTTTCCTTATAATACAATTGTAGCATGGGATGTAAACATTCATCATAAACAAAAAGATATAATAATAACCACTTTTATTATTGCCTCTTGGGCATATCTCCAACAGTATGAACCACCTCTGCCGGATTCAAATTACTGGCGAATGCACTTTGACAGATCAAAGCTAAAAGAAGGAATGGGGCTAGAGTAGTGCTTACCTGGCCCAAGAAAGACCAACTGAAGTACGTCCTCCAGATCCATTTTAGCACGTCAAACAATGTGGCTGAGTATGAAGCCCTAGTGCACGGACTCAAAGTAGCAAAGGAGGTAGGCATACGCCAGATACTATGTTTTGGTGATTCTGATTTGGTGGTACAACAAGTGTCTGGCAATTGGGATGCCCCGGACGCAAACATGGCACTTTACAGATTTATGTCCATAAGATAAGTGTTTTCTTCGAAGGGTGTGAATTCTATCAGGTACCTTGGATCTAAAACGAGGCAGCTGACGTATTATCCAAGTTGGGATCATCCCGACAGCCAATTCCACCAGGCATCACATTGGAGCACTTGAGAAAACCATCCATTACGCCATCATCAGAATCCGAGTAAATATATATCTCGGCTCTCCCCGGGTCAGAAGCTACGCCTATGGAAATAGATTGGGGAGGCACTTCAGCAAACCCCGGGTCAGAAGTTACCGCCGCGATCTGTCTTACTCTTTGTTATCCGACGTTATCTTGTTTGGGGTGTTCATTTCCGTAGTTACTAATCTTTAGGTTCATCTTGAGAAGAAGGTGTTGGGATACGTGTTATACTTATTCATGTGCGGAGTAATGATTTGAGTGCGGGATGGAGTCGCGACCATACCACTACTTTTATCATTCGCTCTTGTATATTGAATTGGTAGAGTCACTAATCTTGATTCGTTAAGTGATTTTGCACATCTATTGGTATTTTAATGCCGAAAATGCGGAAAAATTTTCTTTGATACATCTGTGCTTCCACACTCCTTTTCAGTCGTGTGCGATATGCTTAATATCTTCTAGGTGCTTTGAACTTTGTTGATATTTTAATATCATCTTAGTAAATTGTATCCTTTAATCTTGGTTAATTCCATCTTGGTACTATTTTGGATTATTATTATTCTCCATTATGGTACTGACTTGTGTTTTATATCAATCACAGGATGGCACCACCACGCCGTTCTGAGGAGGACATACAACCTGAACTGGGGGCCGCGTTGTTAAGCATCGCCAATGCCTTGGCATCAATGCAGCAGAACCAGCAGCGTTTTGAAGAAAGTGTCAGGAGGAATGAGTTTGTTCCGCTACCTCCACCTCCCAAGCGAGGAGACATCAAAAGCTTCCTGAAGTTCAACCCACGTCAATTTGATGTGTCTGATCAACCACTTGATGCTGATGATTGGTTGCGTGAGATGTCAAGGTTACTGGTGACTGCTGATGTTCCTGAGCAAGAATGGGTAAAATGTGCCACTCACCTTCTGAAGGGAGATGCAGCTCTATGGTGGGAGAATTACCTTAAGGCAAACTACACTGGTTTTCAGCCTACTTGGGAATAGTTCACTGGAGCTTTCAAAGAGAAGTATCTGTCAGAAATTGTCATGGAGAGGATGAAGGAAGTGTTTCTCAACCTCAAGCAGGGCAATGACAATGTCAATACCTACATCAGAAACTTCATGAACCTTTCTCGTTATGGTGGCGATGAGATCTCTGATGACAAGAAGAAGCAAAAGAGGTTCCGTCAAGGGCTCAATGCATCGATTAAATATGCAATCACACATGCAAGGCCGGCGTCTTTTCTGGAACTTCAGCATACAACTCTGCAGGAAGAAGCAAGTAGGCAAGTGTTTGAGGAGTCAAAGAAACACCACCGCGATGCAACAAGCTCTTCAGCTATGTCAACTCCTTCTAAGCGTCGTGTCTGGGTTCCTAACACCCCACCGTCACTCCCGGCTCCACCAAGACCTTCAAGCTACGCGGCAAGGCCACCAAACTTCCTCACTGCTGCTCCCAGGGGCTACAACCACCACTACCCTGGGGCGCCTGGCGGAGTCCCTGGCTACGTTGCTCCACGTCCACCTGGTGCTTGTTACACTTGTGGAAACACTGGGCATCAACACTGTAACTGTCCTATGAACAACAAAGCTCTTCCTCCACCACCTCCAAGACCTGCGGCAAGCTCTCCTATGGTTCGTGCACCACCACCTCGGGCTCTCAACATCAACACCAAGCCCGGGTCTACTGTTGCTCGTGCCAACTATGTCAACGCCGCTCAAGCTGAGCATGCACCTGGAGTTGTGATGGGTATGCTTCCCGTTAACTCAGTCCCTGCACGAGTTTTGTTTGATTCTGGTGCTTCGCATTCTTTTGTTTCGCATAAGTTTGCTCATGAGCATGATCTGGATATGGTTCCCTTATTGCATCGTCTGGTGGTACAATCTCCTGGCTCAAACATGAGGGCTGCTCATATCAGCCATAACAACCAAATTGAGATTGGTGGCTCTTCGTTCTCGGCGTCCTTAATTATTCTGGGAAATTCTGACATTGATGTTATCTTGGGCATGGATTGGTTGACAGCAAATGCAGCTGTGATCGATTGTGCTGAACGCTCGGTTTCTCTGAAAATTCCTGAAGGCCATATAGTCTATTCTCCAAGTCTGACTCCTGCTATTCAGCTTTTCTCTTTGGCGGCTCTGAATGCTGATGGTATGGAGGCTATTTAGAGTGTTCCAGTGGTCTGTGAGTTCCCAGATGTCTTTCCTGAAGAGTTGCCAGGTATGCCTCCGGATCGTGAGGTTGAGTTTGTAATTGAGCTTGAACCTGGAACGGCTCCTATCTCCAAGCGGCCTTATAAAATGGGTCCTGCTGAGTTGGCTGAACTCAAACGTCAACTGGATGAACAAGAGAAGTTGGGTTTCATTCAACACAGTACCTCTTCTTGGGGTAGCCCAACCATCTTTGTGAAGAAGCGAGACAAGACTGATAGACTTTGTGTTGATTATCGGACTCTCAATGCTAAAACCATCAAGAATAAATATCCCCTTCCGCGGATTAATGATCTCTTCGATCAGCTAGCTGGAGTTGTGGTATTTTCTAAGCTTGACTTGAGAAGTGGTTATCATCAAATCAAGATTCGCAAGGAAGATGTTCCTAAAACAGCTTTCACCACCCGCTATGGCCTGTATGAGTACACGGTCATGTCTTTCGGTCTCACCAACGCGCCTGCCACCTTCTCGAGGCTTATGAACTCGGTTTTCATGGAGTATCTTGATAAGTTCATTGTGGTCTATCTGGATGACATCCTAGTCTATTCTAAGTCAAAGGAAGAACATGAAGAACACCTTCGGTGTGTCCTAAACAAGCTTCGTGAGAACCGCCTGTATGCAAAGTTCTCCAAATGTGAGTTTTGGCTGCCTCAAGTCACCTATCTTGGTCACGTCATCTCTGCCAAGGGCATTGCCGTCAACCCGGAAACTGTAAAGACAATTGTTGACTGGCTTCCTCCTATAAATGTCAAAGAAGTCCGGAGCTTCATTGGTTTGGCTAGTTATTGCCGTCGCTTCGTTCAGAACTTTTCGAAGATAGCGAAGCCTCTTACCGATCTCCTCAAGAAAGGCAAGAAATACCTTTGGACTCCTGCATGTCAAGCAAGCTTTGAAACACTCAAAGAAAAGCTCACTTCCACACCAATCTTGGTTCCTCCAGATACATCTAAGCCTTTCCAGATATTCTGTGACGCATCTTTGCAAGGATTGGGTGCGGTCCTTATGCAAGAAAAACAAGTTGTTGCTTATGCCTCTCGACAGTTGAAGACGCATGAGATCAACTATCCTACACATGACCTCGAACTCGCAGCAGTTGTCTTTGCTTTGAAAGTATGGAGGCACTACTTGCTTGGCAACCGTTGTGAAATCTTTCTGGTCACAAGAGTCTGAAGTATATCTTCACACAGCCTGATCTCAACCTTCGTCAGAGGAGGTGGATTGAAGCAATCAATGATTTCGATTTGACCATCAACTACACTCCGGGCAAAGCTAATGTCATGGCTGATGCTCTCACCCGTAAAGCTTATGTCAGCAACCTCATGCTGGAAGAACAACAGCCTCTCTTGTGCGAGGAATTCCGTCAGCTCAACCTTGAAATTGTGGAGCAAGGGTATCTTCTGAACCTTCTGGCAACCCCTCTCTTGGAAGAAAAGGTTCGCTCCATTCAACTTGGTGATCCGTACACCAAAAAGATCATCTCCAACCTTTAGCTTCCGAAGTATGAGTCCTTCCACGTCGATGACCAAGGCACGCTTTTCTTTGAACACCGGATGTTTGTTCCGAACTACCCGGGTTTGAGAGAGCAAGTTCTCAAGGAGGCGCATGATTCTCTTCTTTCTATCCACCCTGGCAGCACAAAGATGTACATGGACTTGAAAACACAATATTTGTGGCCGGGTTTGAAACGATATTGTGCCAAGTATGTCTCGGAGTGTGATGTCTGCCGCAGAGTTAAAGCTGTCCATCAGAAACCTTCCGGTCTTCTACAGCCATTGAAACCCCCGGAATGGAAATGGGAGAAAGTAGAGATGGACTTCATCACTGGTTTTCCAAGGTCGCAGAAGGGCAACAATGCAATCTTTGTTGTCATTGACAGGCTTTCTAAAGTGGCTCACTTCTTTCCCGTCAAGGAAACAATTTCGGCAATTCAGTTGGCTGAGCTCTATATCAACAGAATTGTCTCTCTGTATGGGGTTCCTCTTGAGATCAGTTCAGACCGTGGAAGCATCTTCACTTCCAAGTTCTGGGAAAGTTTCCAAAATGCTTTCGGAACAAAATTGAACTTCAGCACAGCTTACCACCCTCAGTCGCAAGGACAAGTTGAAAGTATCAATCAGATTCTGGAAGATATGCTCCGTGCTTGCGTCATCTCTTTCGGCATGAAGTGGGAAGAATGTCTTCCTTATTCTGAATTCTCTTACAACAATAGCTTCCAGAAAAGTCTAAAGATGGCACCATTTGAGGCTCTCTATGGTCGCAAATGCAGAACTCCGATTGGTTGGTCGGGTGCAGGAGAAAGAATATTGTTTGGCCCCGACATTGTAACTCAAGCGGAGGAGAAGGTTCACATCATTCTTGAAAATCTGAAGATTGCTCAAAGTCGCCAGAAGAGGAATTATGACAGAAAGCACACGGACATGGAGTATGTCCCTGGTGATCTCGTTTACCTTCGTGTCACTCCCATGAGAGGCACGCACCGCTTTGGTATCAAAGGAAAGCTGGCTCCTAGATACATCGGTCCATTCAAAATTCGTGGAAGAAGAGGAGAAGTTGCTTATGCTCTTGAGCTCCCGGAAAAACTCAAGGTCCATGATGTTTTCCACATCTCTCAACTCAAGAAGTGCTTCAAGGATCCCGGCAGGACCGTGGACCATGAGCTTATCAATCTCCAAGAAGACCTGTCTTATCAAGAACACCCCACAAAAATCCTTGAAGTCGCAGAAAGAAGGACTCGCAACAAGTCCATCAAGTTCTGCAAGGTGCAGTGGTCGCACCATTATGTTGATGAAGCCACTTGGGAACGTGAAGACGAGCTCCGTGCCAAGTATCCTACCCTCTTTGAGTCTTCTTCTTCTTCCTAGAATCTCGGGGCGAGATTCCTGTTTAGTGGGGGAGAGTTGTAGCATCCCAACTGTCTAACAATTGTAATGCTACTTGGTCTAGTAAGATAATGGCTACTTCCTATATATAATTGTTGCATCATAATTACATCATGCTCATGTCATCATGCCACCTTGCATTTGAGCATCATATAAAACCCTTTTCAATTTGGATCTCCTCTCATATGCATCATTAATTGTATTTGCCTCTTGATATTGTATTTGGTTATTGATATATTGTTTAAATGCCCAAGTTGAGTTGGGGGCATATCTTTTATTCCACTCCACCACCCTTTCTTTCACCACCTTATAATTCCACCATCCCATTATCCATGAGCTTGTATTTTATTTTCTCTTGGTATTTAATCTAGCTCATGGGAGATAGGATGGATCTACTTCTACAAATTCTTTTGCTTGGCTTTTATTCCACTTTTGGGAATGCATAAGAATAATGCCATGTTAATATTATTGTTTTCACAAGAATAAACATGGCATTAATTATTTTGCATGGGCCATGCAAGCACCACCACATTCTAGACCTTTGGGATTTTATATGAATTTTTGAGTGGTGTATATCTCTTGGAGCTCTCCCTTCTCTCTCAAATCTTTCACCTTGTTTGGTTTATTTCTTTTTGGCCTAGTGCTCAGCAAGCTTTTCTCACATGTGTATGCCATGCATGGTCATGTAAGATCCTTTCCATCTCCATCTTTTCCTCCACACTTGATCTAGTCCTGACCATGCATCCTTCGTCCATACACCCTCCCTCTCCCTCTCCCCTTCATCTTGGTTTCATCTATAAGCATGTGTTAAAACCTAAAAATCCTACATGAAACCCTAAACCTAGCTTCCTCTCTTTCTAACCCTAAACCTATCTACCATACCACACCCTCTCTCTAATCCCTCCCCTCTAAACCTAAACCTTAACCAAGCCACCCCTCTCTAGCTAACCCTAGCTACCCGACCCTCTCTCTCAGCCTCTCTCCCTTCCTCTATGCCATGCAGGCCCCACCTAGCTACCTTCCACCCCAACCCTAACCAAAAACCCTAACCCGAGCCTCTCCATCCTAACCTAGCTATGTACCCTCTCCCTCTAACCCTAGCTCTAACCGAGCCTCCCTCTTCCTCTCTCCCTGCCGTGCGACCCCACCATCCCGAGTCCGCCTGCCTTGCCTCCCCTGGCCCACCTGCATGCTCCCGTGCCTGCCCATGTCGAGCCCAGCTCGCGCACGTGAAGGAGAGGAGGAAAAGGTGGCCGAAGCCACCTTTATCCCTAACCCACTCCCCCACGGCACCCCGCTCTCCCTCGCCTTTATCTCCACCCTCCCTATCTTTCGTACCGTCCCCAGATCCGCCCCAGAGCTGCCTCCTTCCTCCCCTCTTACCGCTCCGACCACCAACAGCCGCCGCCGCCGCCAGCACGTCGTCGTCCTCGTCGTTCCGGCCGTCAAGCTCGTCGTGGAGGTGATCGAGGAGTCCGAGGACGACCCTCTGCTTCGCCCTGTACCCGCCAGCGAGGAGGAGAAGCACCAAGCCCGCCAGGACCGGCTCCGCCCGACGAAAACCCTAGCCCGCCGGAGCGTCTGCGTCGTCGACGGTCCTCTGCGCTCCGGCCCGATCCAACTCCATCGTCGAGCCCGCGGTGAGCACCTCCTTCTCCCTGACACGCTCCGCCTCGCCGTACCGCTCTAGCTCCGCGGGTTGTTTCGTCGAGCACTCTGCGCGCGCCGTCGGCCACTGCGTTGGCTCGCTCCCGCGTCGCGTAGAACCTCATCTAGCCGCCCGCCGCTCCTCTGTCACCATCCCTTAGCCCCGCCGCGCTGGTTCCGTCTCTCAGCGCGCACGCCCGCGACCTGGGTTCGATCCCCCGCCCTGCGCCGCGCACCGATTTCTCGTCAGACCGCGGAGACGAAGAACAATACCGCGGGCCTGTGGTAGATTTACAAAAGCCCCCTTTTTGTTTTTCGCTCTTAACCCGCGGTACCTCGTGGCCCGCTAGCCAGCCACCCGGGTCAATCTTGCAGGAAAACCCCCCAGCTCTCCAGCCCCTCACCCGCAGCCCCCCCGGATCCACGATGTGTCGCCCACTGGCTGGCTGCGCGCGTCGTGGACCCGCGTTACCGCCGGCCCCACCTGTCAGCCTCATGGACTAGCTCAGGCCGCGGTGAGAAAGGTTTCTCTGCGTCGTTTTTCCGCCAGGTCAGCACGGGCCCACTTGTCACTGTCTGTGGCTAGATTTGAGCTGAGTGACAAAAGTATTTTTCTGGCTGTCTGTTTTAAATAAACCTTTTCCAAAAATGTTTTTAAATTCAAATTCAAATCTGTTTTTAAATAACTTTTAAAATATAATTCCAAATTCAACATGTAATATATGTTTTGAAATCAGAAAAATGTGAGGAATTCAAATATGCTATTCAAAATAATGTTTGAACACTTTAATTTTCGAGTTGATTAAAATTACAATAAAATGCCCCTTTGCCTTAATTTATTAATAACTTTTGTTTTATAACTCCGAATTTGACATATGATATGTCTAAAATGATCAGCTCGACGAGACCTTTCTGTTTATGCATTCCATGTTCTGAATTGCAGCATGAATCATGTAAATATAAAGTATACAGCAACTTATTTGAGTATAAAATGTGACTAAAACTCCATAAAATGCCTTATTCTTGTACCCCACACCTCACCCATGCCATGCTACATTATTGCCATGCAAATTGTGCATCATTCATCATGGCATGATTGTTTGCTTGTCGCATTTTATTCATATGTTTGTGCACTTTATTTATGTTGGCCCTTGTTTGTTTGGTTCTTCTTCGAATAGACGCTGAGCAGGGGATATATCAAGAAACCCAGGAGCACTACCCAGATCCTTCTCTCGCTTCAACTGAGCTGCCAGGCAAGCACTACCACATGCTTGCATACATATAGTACCTATTGCCTCTATCTTATTCTTGCATCATTGAGTCGCGATTGCATTAAACTGAATCCCAAGTACTGCATAGCCTTTACTTTTAAACCCCACATAAGCTTGTTCCTCCATCCCATGAGCCATTACTACAGGAGTTGTTTGAGCCATGCGGGTCGTAGAATAGCATGTGTAGGGTATGTGAGTGTCTGATGGATAACGAGGTACCTAAACAACTTAACCTGAGTAGTAATGGGAAAACTAATGAAAGTGGCACCAGTGAGCAATATCTGCTATTTGGTTTTTCATGCTCACTTGTGTCCCGTAGGACCCCGAGTACTTGATTCCTGTTCCTTGAATATTCGCGCTATCCACATCCGGGAGGCTTATGAACCCCCCTGAGCCAGAGCTTGATTCATTCTTATTTCTTGGGGCCACAAAGTAGTTTGGGGCTTTATTACTATCATGTACTTATGCCATGCTTTACTGCTTTATTTATGATTGTGCGAGGAGCACCTGTACTATTTAGGATCGTGACACGTTTTCGCTGTATCGACAAGCCCAGTCACACTTCCGGGTTCCCAGTCGTTTACAACCGTCCACACAAATCTTGAGTCCGTCTCGGAGCCGGCCAACTTCGTTGCGGGTAGCTTAATGGGGTGGCCCCCTGAAACATTTCTGAATCCTGTGATCGCTTTGTCGTGAATGCCTCGTTGGGTTTTGATTTGGTTTTTCCGAGGTTGATCGAGTGTGTGTTGCTATTTGTGCACCCCTGCAGGGTAAATCTTTCTGAAAGCCGTGTCCGCGGTTATGGACGACTTGGAGCACAGTTTCTCGATCATAGACAAGTATAACTAAAGTACCGCCTTTAATTTGACTAAGTACTTGACTAGTAAATAGTGCAACACTCATGGAATGGATAATAAAACTACCAACGGATGGGGGGCTGTTCGTCCGCTTCCTCGTTGGTAAGCGAGGAGGAGGATGGATCTGTTAATATTACTGTTATAACTGTTGTTATTAATTCACGGACATCCGTCTATCTATTGTTAGGCGGATGGTTAGAGAGTATCTATAGAATTGTTAGGTATTATCTTTTGCTGCAATTGCGTCACCCCAGGTTGTGTCCCCTTTAGAGGCATAAAGACTTGCTGAGTACCCCTAGGGTCTCACACGATAAATTGTTTGATTCAGATGAACAGGTGAACTCGCAAGATGGATACTGGGTGGAGGAGACGGACGATGTTGGCAACGATCACTCGGTGTAGAGATTCCGGGAACGGGGATCCGTGAGATCTGTGGGCGGGATGTGTTTATTTATGGGGCATCTTATGCCGATTTGCTTCTTATCCGTACTCGGATCTTGTTTTCCGCTTCCGCCTGATACTCTGATGTTTGATGTATGAGGAGATATCCGAAACTATTATATCTATCTAGGATATTTGGATCTTGCCGTATGGCGTTGCAATATTTCTATTTCTTTTAGATGGAATGGCTCTGAGGACTGTTGTATGGTGGCTTGCATACATACTCATTTGTGTATGTAGTTGATCCCTTCGCCTGCCGATTACGCCGCTCGTTCTTGTCCCAATGTTTGGAAATGGTTAGGACGGCCGAAAGGTCTACCTGTGAGTGGCATTTGGGCCCCACCGTACTATTTTAACCATTTCCGCGCATCCAGGCTTGTAACTAAGAGCATAATTCACCGAGGTAGTTACACCCAGGGACTGCCTTAGCAAACCCAGGGACTGTTCAGCTAAATCCGGCAGGAGTTGTGTCGGTGGATGCAATGGAAATTGTTGAGGAACTTTTTTCTGTCCGAGTTATACCAGCATGGGAAAAACCCATATTCGGGTTCCTAAAGGACAGAACTTTGCCGGATGATGAGGTACTCTCAAGGAAAATCCAGAGAAGGGCAAAGGCATACACCATCATTAATACCAAATTATACAAAAGAAGCGTCACCACAGTGCTGTAGCGATGCGTTGACCCGAAAGCAGAGGATCTGGTGAGGAAATGCAATGGCTGCAAGAGATATGCCACAAAAACCCACATGCCAACATCGGAACTCAAAACTATTCCCATTACATGGCTATTTGCTGTGTGGTGCCTAGATATGGTAGGACCATTTAAGCCGGCAAACGGAGGAATTACCCATATCCTAGTTATGGTGGAAAAATTTACAAAGTGGATTAAATTTAAGACAATCAGGAAATGAGATGGGGCAATAGCAGTCATGTTCCTCAAGGACATAATCTTGAGATATGGCTATCCCCACAGTATAATAACTGATAATGGCACAAATTTTGCTGAAGGGGCATTTGCGAGGTTCTACCGAGAGAAGAAGATCCGGCTAGATATTGCCTCTGTAGCGCACCCCGCATCGAATGGGCAAGTGGAAAGATCCAACAGACTAGTTTTGTCCGGGATAAAACCCCGGCTCATAGAGCCACTACAAAGATCAGCAGGGTGCTGGATAGAAGAACTACGAGTGGTACTTTGGAGTTTAAGAACAACTCCGAATTGATCAACAGGCTATACACCATTTTTCTGGTATATGGGGCAGAAGCTGTATTACTAGCAGACATAGAGCATGATTTGCCAAGAGTCACCCAATACACAGAAGACGAAGTGCGCGAAGCCCGGAAAAATGATGTTGATCTGCTGGAAGAAGCGAGAGAACTGGCCTTGTCCAGATCTGCCATATATCAGCAAACCCTCCGACGCTACCATAGCCGGAAAATAAACCCCCGAGTCTTTTGGGAAGGTGATCTGGTACTCCGGCTGGTGCAGCGCACTGCTGGCATGCATAAATTATCCCCTCCATGGGAAGGACCTTTCATTGTAAGGAAAGCTTTGCACAATGATTCCTACTATCTTATTGATGCACAGCCACAGGAGAAGAACAAGGCGGATAGGTCCGGAGAAGAATCTAAGCGTCCGTGGAATGTAGCACTACTTCGTCCCTTTTACACCTAACAAAGAGGTTAATGTACCCGAGTCACTCATATGTCGGTATGTATGTCAGCAATGAGCTTATCAATAAAACTTCGACACCCCTAGCAGAAACTCGGGGACTGCCATAATAATTGTCTTTTACACGTCGGCTGGCTTACATTACTTATACCTTAGGCGGATTAGTAGTGTGTGAGCACCAAAAACCCAACTCTTCAACTTTGCTGTTGTCCAATTAGAATTGGCTTGATGGCAAGCGAGAGAACAAGTTTGGAATGGAAATGCACATGAAGAACGACTAAGGAAAGGGAACTAATCGAGACGACATTTATTCTCTGGACTAACCCCTTGTTTAATTCATTCACTTTTCCCGGGGTTAATTTCAGCTAATCTCAAGATTTCAAGTATTGTTAAGTCAATTTTTTTAACCTCTGACTCGTAAGTCGAAAAACCGAATCAAGGTAGACACGAGCTGAGTCAAAAATTGGGGGAACAAGAAAAGGAAACTCGAGGACTTCGCCCGCGTTAATCCGACATAAAGAACTTAGTAGAAAATGACACCAATTATAGCAAAATAAAACCAAAGTGCTTAAGTACAACTTCACCCGGCATACCGGGGATCTAACAAATATTGTTAAGTGTTTATCAAGCTCAAGGAGTAGGAGAAGAAGCTGAATCATTGGCCGACGGAGGAGGTACTTCGGCGTCTATGGGCAGGGCACTGGCCTCGGCCTCATTTTCGGGATTGGCCTCCTCATCTTCCAAATCTTTGGCATCATCGGCAAGTTCGGAGGCCTTGTCCTCACCTTCCTCGTCCTCCACGCCCTCAAAAATGTAGGCGTCATTGATTACATCCATGTAGCGTAGACCCTCATTCCAAGCGTGGCAGAAGGAATATTGGATGAGCTTGTTGGCGCAGGTTTTGCGTTGAGCGACACACTCTAGATCATTGGACCACTTTGATCCGGTGCGCATATGTTTAAGCAGCCCCAAGTTTATCCCTTCGTACCATGAGAGAACGAACTGCAATGATGTATCAGCTCCGGCTCGCGCGGCAGATTCCCGCCAAAGGTGCACCTGAGTTTCACATTCCATCAACTTTGCTATAAAAGCAGCGCTTCCCTTGGGGGTGGGCTCAGTGGGCCAGAGAGAATTGAACATCTCCATCGCTGCCGGCATGATATATGCACCATAGTTCTTCACCAGCTCCATGCGAGTAGTGAGGCTAACCAGCAGATCCTCTGTGTCATAAGTGATTGACCCGGCAACAGGACCTGTTGGAATACCCCGCTGCTGGCGAGACCTGGTTACTTCACCGGCAGCAATAGAGTCGCCCTCAGGGAAATTGCCTGAGAATAGAATGAGGAATATTAGTGAGCAACAATACATAACCCGGAGAGGTAAGAATGGAAAATAGGAAGGGAACTCACGAGAAATCTGGAAGAGGATGCGAATAAGCTTGGCATACACATCTACGTTGTTGGCCTAGAGTTTCTCATATTCGGAGGTCACCGATGCAAGTTTTACGTCGGCTTCCTGCAGCAAGTCCTTATCCTTGGAGATTTGAGTGGCCAAGCGCTCCTTTTCCTAGGCGAAATCCTGATCAGCCTTATCCAACTCGGATCTATGAAGGTACTTAAGCCTTTGGATTTCAGCGTTCAGCCGAGTAATCTATGAGTCTTTGAGGCGCAACTGAGCTATCTCGTCATCCTTCTTTTTCAACTCATCCTGGTGCTTCCCTGCTTGTTCAAGAAAATGAGTCATCCTTTCAGGGATGGGCACGCTATCTTCAAGTGTAACTGCAAATAGTGAATTAACCCGGCAGAGCCGAGATATGAATATCTACCGGGCCGAGGAAAGAGCACACACTAACTAAAGGAACAAGACAAGTTACCTTGGATTTTAGCCAGGTTCTTGTGCATGATGACATTTTCAGCCTCGACCTCGGCTGCATGATTCGGATAAAGAATTAGTACGGATAGCAAGTAACTCGTAGGGTCAAGAAGGAAAAAAGCCTTAAGCAAAGAACTTACACTTCTTCTTGTGATCAGCCAACAACTTGTCGTATCTGGCATGTAGATCTTTGTATGAGTCCAGCAAGTGCTGGAACTCAGCAGTTCAGCGATTGGTGGTGATCTGAAAAACATGCCAATTTTAGTTCACTAGTAAAGAGAAAATAATCCGAAGTCTACGAGATCCGGGCCAAGTGGAACTTAACCCGACTCTAGGAGTGTGGATATTCGAAGTATTCGAGATCCGGGCCAAGTGGAACTTAACCCGGCTCTAGGAGTGTGGATATTCGAAGTATTCAAGATTCGGGCCAAGTGGAACTTAACCCTGCTCTAGGCGTGTGGATATTTGAAAATGCTAAGGACTTACACTACAATCTCTAAGAGCATCCGACCGAGTAATAAATTACTCCCTCGGAGGCTCGGGGACTAGTGGATATATCCATAAGTGTTCATGTACATAGAGTAGCATAGAAGAAGAAAATGATTACCTCCATCATTCGGCTAGCCAGAGAAATAGCCTTGGTGGCGGAGTTCATTTGAGCGCTAAACTCTGCCGGACCATCTTCTCCGGCAGATCGTCTTGCGGATCGATGAACTCGGCATTGTTCCAGTTGTCCACATATTCAATAAGCACCGGGTTGTTGCTCTCGCTGCTAGGAGACTGCCTCGTCACCAAGCCCTTGGCATGGGCCTCCCGCCTCGCGGACTGAGCAGCAGCGAGACTGGTATGCAGGACCAGTTGCTTGCTGCCCTCTGATCTGGCAGCTAGAGACCCGGAAGCGGAATCCTTAGCAGGCTCGGCAACTTTCTTACTCTTGCCGGATGAGGCATGCCACTGAAGAAGAGCCGAGGCTGCAGAGCCGGACTGAGCTTGGGAGGCTAGCTGAAAAATGTGCTTAATGGACACAGTGGATCCGGAGGCAGTGGACAGAGACTTTTTCTTCGAGGGCGTTGTTGCGGTTGTTGCTGCTTCTACTGGCTTTGGTGTTGGGGTTGGTGTTACTGTTGGTGCTTCTAGTGCTGATGCTGCTGCTGGTGCTGGTACTGAAGGTGCTGGTACTACTGGTGCTGGTGTTGCTGGAATTGCTGGTGTTGTTGATGCTGAAGAAACTAGAGCTGAAGAAGGAATTTTTGGGGTGGTGCCGATGAAGCTGGCACCTCAGAGCTGGACGGTTGCGGCGAAGCAGAGGAACTAGGGAGATCCGGGATTTCCGTATCCTCGGCCACTCCGCTGCCCCCCACGTCGATGTTGCCCTCCTCATGACGAGGTGGGATCAGGTCTGGAGTAGCCACGGAGTCCTCGTGGATAGGACTCAGCGGCGAACATCATCGTTTCCAGGGGAGGGGGGGAGAACCGCTCCAGATCAGAGAAGAAATGTTGGGGCTGCTCTAGGGAATAACCCTACGAGCGCTGTAGTAATGAAAAAGAAGTGAGTCAAAAAGAGAAAGAAAAATAGATAAAAGGCAGAGGCAAAAAGACTTGAAAATGGACGAGAAAGGAAAAGTGACTTACTCATCTGAGGTTGGGGCACCCGAGGTTTGGATGCCCTTCGTACCATGCTCTTAGTCGTAGACTTGGCCGAAGCCTTGGCCCCGGACTTCTTCTGCCTCTTCTTGGGCGGTGGCACCTCTGAAGTTGCGGCCGAGGTAGCCGCACGCTTCTGGGAAGGGGCATGGACCGGATCACCCGTGGTGAGAGGGGGGACCTCGAGGACCTGACCGGCCGGGTTAGTGATACGTCCATTTTGCATCACTATTCTATATCATAATTTACTGTTATTCATTGATATATTTCATATTAAGAGATGATACTTATGTTATTTCATCTGTTTTTGCATGGTTGATGACTTTTGGAGCATGAACCGCTGCAGTCAGGATTCTGATGGAAAAGGTGCTGTTTGGAGGCAAAATTCGTGAAGATCGGAAATTCCGGGAAAATACATGGAAAATCCTATTTTTCCAGAAGACGAAGAAAGCTAGAAGGGGAAGTGGAGATGGGCCACAGGGGGCCCACACCACCCCTAGGGCGGGCCACCCCAGGCCGCGCCACCAGGTGGTGTGGCCGCCCTGGTCCACTCCAGCCTCTCCCCTCTGGCGTATTATTATCCTCCCAAAACCCTAAGACTCGGGGAGCGACCACAGAAAGATTCCGCCGCCTCTGCGGGGCAGAAAACACCGAGAGAGAAAGATCTCTCCGGCAGACAGAATTCTGCTGGGGGAATTCCTCCCCATAGAAGGGAGATTGTCGCCATCAACACCACCATCAAGCTGGACTTCATCGGGATCATCATCACCATCATCATCACCAGCACCATCATCACCACTTCATACCGCTGTAACAATTGGGTTGAATCTTGCATAGTTCTTAGGGGAAACTTTCCCGGTGTTGATTACTCCTTGTAGTTGATGCTATTGAGTGAACCGTTGAATTATCGTTTATGTTTAGATTGTTACACATCATTATTTCATCTTTGATTATGATACATATGATGTCTTGTGAGTAGTTCGTTTTGTTCTTGAGGACATGGGAGAAGTCATGTTGTTAGTAGTGGAATTGTATTGAGAAAGATTCAATAGTTTTATATTTAAGTTGTGGTGTATTTCTTCTAGTGGTGTCATGTGAACGTCGACTACATGACACTTCACCTATATGGGCCTAGGGGAATGCATTGTGTATTTGGCTACTAATCGTAGGGGTTGCCGGAGTGACAGAAACCTAAACCCCGTTAGGAAACCATTGCAGAAGGGATGTCAGGGTCTTAGAGTTTAAGGCTATGGTTAGGTTTCTACCTTAATTACTTTCTTGTACTTGCGGATGCTTGCAAGGGGTTTAATCACAAGTATGTATTAGTCCTAGGAAGGTCGGTACATTAGCACAGGTTCACCTACACAACACTTAGCAACTAAAGAAGATTAATCAACTATATGAAGCAAAAGCACTTGACGATATTCCCGTGTGTCCTCGAGAACAATTGGTCATGTTAAGTAATTCAACCGGCTTCTCCTTTGCTAAAGAAAGGATTGGGCCACTTGCTGCATTTATTCTTATTGTCTTTTATTTACTCGTACTTTATTTACCTGCATTATCAAAAACCCCTAAAAATCCGTTTCCTAAGTATTTATAGAGAATTCCTGCTCCTAGCCACTCGCCAGCACCTTCTGCTCCTCCTTGGGTTTGACACTCTTACTTATCGAAATTACTGCGATACACCCCTATACTTCTGGGTCATCAGTTAGCTGAAGATTCGGACATAACCGGGAATACGTAAGAGATAAGCACTGGGTCAAGTGCCTCCAGAACTTCAACATTTGAGGCATCGTCATCCGTCCAATCCCTTAGAGAAGAGGCCTTACCAGAGGTAAGCTTGGTGGTGTCCGGAGTAGGCAAGAACTTATCTGAGTCAGGCTCCACCTCGTCCGGGTCCGCACGGTCCGCCACCCAGTTGCTCGCCAGCAATTTTCCATCCTCAAGTGGTTGCTAGAGGAATCACTGAGAGCAAAAGTATCAATGATTGAGTTAGAAAAATTATCCGACATACCAAGAAAACCCAGAAAAAATGGCAAGAGAGGGATTTACCTTAGGAGGCGGATTAGCCTGGGTAAAGGGTGCGAGCCCCCATTTCCAAGCCTCAGAGAACTCCTTCGCCACATTGAAGATGGCCTTGACCCGGCGGAACACCTCGGAGTTATTAAGCTCGAAGGAGGAGGTCCGATAGGGGTCAAGGGGGCACTAAGATAGCATATCTTGTGGGTCCACTTCTAGAGGGGAGAGACCCGGCTGCGGACGAAAGTTATCATAATGTTCTTGCCCCGCAATTCATCCTTGACCAGCTCCTTGATCTGGCAGTCAACCTGATTCGCCAAGGCAGTGGGCCACTTCGGGATATTTTCCTACAGAGAGGTGTTCGGGACACCAATCTTGAAAGGGAGGAGCCGGATAAGCTCTTCGTCCGTGGTATTACGGACATAGAAAAAGGTCCAGGCCCAGCCTTTGTAGGAATCGAGGTCGATGACACGGGGGAAAGTGGAGTTCTTGCAGGGAGAGATGGAGGCTCCACCACATTGACTCAAGTGTTTTTCAGCCAGAGTGAGGTGCTTGTCAGGGACGACGTTCTTCCTTAGACCAAAGAATTTGATCCATATTTCCTTGGAGGGCGAGAGGCCGATATACCCCTCTATGCCGGAGGCAAACAAAGAAAGAGAGGTAAGAGCATTGGCAGGGAGATTATGCGGTTGGAGTTGATATGTGGAGATGAAATCGTGGAAGAAATCAGAAACAGGTAGGCCGAAGCCGCGTTGGAAGTGGGAGAGAAAAACAACAAATTCACCAGGATTTGGTGAAGGAGCAACCTCCTGAGCGACGAGGTAGCAGCGACGCCCGCGGGTGTTGGCCGGGTCACCTCAAGGTAGGCCGACTTACGGATTAACCCGGCCCATTGGGCGATCACCTAGCATTAATCCGACCGACATAAAATATATGTCAGCCATGTCTATCCACTAAATATGCAGGTACCCTCGTAGTCGGGTTAGCTAAGCGCTAGCCGGGCTACCATTTGGCTTCCAAGAGAAGGAAGGAATCTCCCTTTGGTCAAAAGATGGCCTCTGTTCGCTTTAGCGTGAGCGAAGCAAGCAGAGGGAAGGACCAGCAGGGCGTGGCCGACCAAGATGACGCGGGTAGTGTCGGCTGACGTAGGCCATGTCTGGTGACGCTTAAAGGCATGGAGTATGCAGAGGGTTACATCCATAGTCCCGACGAACCGTTAAAGTGAATAAAGAAGCATCTATCTTTAACCAATGGGCATATTTGGGGAATATGCCTCCATGTATGCCCTAACTTTGTAACCCGGTCTCCCCTATATAAGGAGCACCAGGATCTCCATAGAAGGGGATCGATCATTCTGTCTTAGTAGAACCCTAGAGCATAGTAGTGGGGGGTAAGAGAACTAGTCTCCTTCTCACGAACACCTCAAGGAGCACTTGTAAACAACCATTGATATAGTGAAATAAAAGCGTCTGTGTGTGGAATCACCACACTATCCCTCCCTGGATTCCTCTAGTGCTCATTGGCCCCATCTTTAGCCTATCCATGGCATCTGTCGTGCCACCACCACGACATGGTGACATGGAGAGGCACCTGTTTCTAGCCGCGGCAAGGGAGTCTCCACCTCCTGTAGCCAATGATGATGAGGATGACGACGAGCATGATTACAAGGACGGGGAGTCCGAGTGATCTTTTGGGACGCTAGGATCGCTCTTTTGCCCTTTTCGGTCTTTTCATGCCAAAGGGGATAAGTAGTTCTATTAGGAACTCTGAGGGTATTTGCATGGGTCAGGCACAAGCATCATTTTCCCTCTTATTTGTGTTTTTCTATATATGCTTGTGTCCATTTATCTAGTGTCGTGTGTTGAAACAATACACCGGAGATGTCACACACCTTCTAGTTGTTTGGTGGCAAGCACTAAGGCGATACGACCTCGCTCATACGCAGATCAAACACAGCACACATGATGAGTTTTTACCTAGGTTCAGACCGACATTCGGCTAACAGCCCTACGTCCTTCTTTGGTGGATCATCTGGTGGCTAGGTGTACAAAGATATGAACAATCTAGTGTCGGGGAGTCGCTTTCGGTAGCTTCTACACTTCCTAGGCTTGCTCTCTCTCTCCCTCTCTTTCTCTCTCTCTCTCTCTTTGTCTCTATGCAAACTCCTCAATGCCTGCTCTCTCTCTCTCATTGTTTCCTTACAAAGATATCTTACCAGTCCGGAAAACCTCTCTTCCAAAAGACCCCTCTTCCCTCTACTATGCCTGAGGCCATCCTTTTATATTGCAATGGGGTAACACAGTGGCTAGAACCCATGCGCCCTCATGTCATTCTTGGGATCCACTTCAGCCATGCCACGCAGCGCGGGGGCAGGCCGATGGTTCTTATGGCCACTCCTAGTCATGGGCAGTGTTGTTGTCCACTCACTAGACGCGGGTGATGTGTTGCGGTACTTGATGACGAGGAGACAGCACGGCGTGCATGTTGTCACATTGGGACTACTGCACCGGCACCCTCATTAATGCCTTGCTGAGGCACATGGATAGGGGAGACACTTTTCTCCCATGCCGTCCTACACGCTGCCATCCACTCTCGCTTTTGTGACCCGCATTCCTGAGCCACGCCTAGCCCGGGGGAGCCTCATCCTTGATGTCGCCATGGCGGAGTGGGTTGTATGCCCTCCAATGCCACTTATCCCCTTCATGGCCCTATTCCTGGGAATGCTTCCCTACATGTTAAATGCATACACAAGTAATAGTGAGCTTACTCAATGGTCTCTTCATGTGAGAGGGGGCGGGAATAGCCATGGGCAGTGTTACACTCCCTCTTCACCATGCAATGCTGGAGATGCTCCAGATACAATGACATAGTTCAGAGAAGGTGACTCCCTTGTATTATTCTTGTGGAGCAGAGCTTGCATGGGAGTTAGTCCTTTCCCACGCGTCGAGGCGCAATGTGAGGTCCCCCATTACCATTGTGCCGATAGAAGCCCCCCTGGCGAGGCCCGGCAATAATTTTGATCAGCCTCCTTCTTCATACATGTCGCTCCGGATGGCCTAGACACCGTTGTCGGGCTTCGCTCTACAACATCGTGTGGGCCCGAACCACCAACATACGTGTGACATGACCACTTGGCATGTTGCGGGCCACTTCGAGCTGGTGTGCGCATGCACACGTACTCAAGTGCCTGCAGAAGCAATGTGTCGCGTGAAGTCCTGTCTCGGCTTCTGTAGTCTGGCCGCATTGACTGCAATTGCTTCGATTCCTGCAAAAAGTGTAATAACTATGGAGGGAGGCATCACATCCTTCCCCACTCACCGGCGGGGAGACAAGCCGTCATCGCCTTCCCAAATATAAAGGATGGGTGAGGGGTGATGGCCTCAGGCAAAGTTGCTGCATCAACCCCATCAATACTCCCCAAATGTTATTACCGTGAACTTTTTGAGGATGTCGTCTGAGAGCACGGATAGTCGCCACCACCACTTCAGCGACAACCCTGCTTCTCTTGGAAGTGGCGTGGATCCTACGACACCGGAGGATCTTCGGTGTAGATGCCATTGTGGTCACTGGTCATGCCGCGGATCGGCGCAGGTGGAGAAAGATCTTGCACCCCTTCCCACTGGGGGCCCGCCCTCTGTGGCCGGCGAGGCCGTGGATAGGATTAGGCACATGGCGGCCTAGAGGAGCGGGTCCGACCTGCACCCAGGTGCGAGAGCGGTCAAGGTAATGTAGAGTGCCGCATCCGTATTTCTTCGAGGCATAGAGATCCATCCATCTCTCTATACTAATCCCAAGAGGAGTTCATGGCTGACCTTCTTGGCTTTGAGTTCCTCGTGATCCTGCGGCAGGGCTTCAAGCGATGGTTGAAGCTGCCGAACTTGCTGGACGATGAGATGAATAGACGCCCCTACGTGAGATGGAGCTGCATGAATCAAGTGGCGGCCAGCCCATCTGGGACCTGAAGACGCTGGTTGAAAAAGATGACCGCATGTTCCTGGGTCGAGGATAGTCGGACTTTGCGGCGTGGTATAAACTGTAGGCTGGCTATGTCCTGAAGTTTTAGTACTACGGGAACGGCCAGCTTACGGTGAAGGTATTTAATAACACCATGTGTTGTACTATCACTTGTTGTCCAGCTTATGGATCCATGGTTTGCTTGCCCTAAGGCTGGTGGCGTGTGGCGAACTGTTCGTGGAGTTAAGTGAAGGAGGTTTTTGCCTCCCTTACGCCCGTAGCTTTCCGCCCACACCCGCCACCAGCCACCTGCTTAGGGTTTTCCTGCATTTTGCATTCCTGAATGTAATGCCGATGAGCCTTTAATATGATATTTTACGTTTATTGCATGCTTGTTTTTGCGGTGAGTTTTGCCAGGTCCTCCATTCCATGCTTGTCAAGGTCTAGTGTGTTGTTCCTTCCCTTGTTCGTCTATCGGCTAGGCTCCACCCTTTCCCTTGATCACGTATCGTTCTTGTCATGTCCACTTTGCCTTTCTTGAGTGATGGTTCTAGGGTAGCTTGCATCCCCGGGTCACGATGCTCCTCCGCACTCAGGACGGTATCACTTGGTGCTCCCTTGTGGTTGCCAGCAAGAGTCCCTTGATGGGATCCCCATCCCATGTTGTCGGCACCTACCGCTGGTGGTGTTCTGCACGCTAAAGTGCAATGAGTGCACTGTACAACAACTTACCAATGCCTCGGGTTTAAATACGTGTTGTGCGCTTGATCAGGGTGCATCGCTTGCCAACTCTGGGTAGGACGTGAGAGTTTTGTCTTCATGATTTAGTGCATGTTGGACGCGCTAGGAACACACCGTTCATACCTCAGAGCGGATCTTGAGAATACGAAGTGTCTTATTATGACAGGCTTCCTTACTCATGTCCAAAATCCGAGAAACACCCAACGGAACTCCAATCCCCAAAATGCTCAGGCAAATAAAAAAGAGGCAAAAACATTCGAGAGGACGGGATTTTTCATTCCAAAAGGGGGCAAGCCCCCGAATTATAGCGGTTTACACATGGGAGGGCCAGGCCGGAAACACGGTACTTACTTGATCTTGCAAGGAGACGTGAACCTTGCTCCCGGGATTTTATAGTAATTTCTTGCTAGGAGACATGAAACTTGCTCCTGGGCTTTGACAGGGAGGTGACCCGAGAAGTCTACTGCTTTCTCGGTGCACAACCCGTCCCTATGCCCCGGAACCGGATTTCGGATGAACCACTCCCTCATCCTAGGTGAGCCGAGAATCGGTAAAATATATTTTCCTTGTCGTTATTTTTGGGAACGAAAGTATCAGCTATTTTGAATAGTTGCTTTTCACAGAGCATTGTGTCCTGTATATCACCCTTATCGGTCAAGGTCCCCTGCATGGAGGGAATCGTTATGGCATTGTAGGCATGGTGGGTGATCACCATGAACTGAGCTAGGTCAGGGTGCCCTAAGATGCCATTGTATGGCAAAGCAATGTCCACAACGTCAAACATGACATTTCTGATGCGGTAATTGTCACTGGTGCCGAAGGTGACCGACAACTCGAGCTTACCCTGGAACGACCCCGTGGGGACAAGCTGGTCTTCCATGATCTGTAGTTTCTGCATCATCATGGTGGAGAGGATGTTGAGGCCCGCCTCACCATCGACCAACAACTTGATGACCCTAAAGTTGTTGATGACCGGGGAGACCACTAGTGGCAATGCAACGAATCCCGTGACATGGTCCGAGCGGTAACCTCCATCGAAGGTGATAGGAACGTGTGACCACGTCAGGGGCCACTAGGCCTCCAGGCTGGGTTGCACTGTGCATAGTTCCTGGGAGAAGCGTTTAAACTCCCCATGAGAATCCATGGTATATGCTCCCCCATCAACGCACATGCAGTCTTTAGCCTCCTAGTACTGTCCATAACCCCATGGGTCCTTGTCGCCCTGCTGCTGAGATACATCTTTGTTGCACGGCCTAGGGGCTATGTTGCCACGACCCCCACCACGTCCTCCTCGACCTCCATCACCACTACCCCCTTGGCCACCTTCATGGCCTCTAGGGAAGTTTTGAGCCATATGCCCTAGATTTCCACACTGGTAGCAGTTCCGGAAGGGGGTGTTAGGCCCCTGCTCGGCAAAACGCTTCTTCCGAGCTTCCATGGGTCGCTACACAGAGTGGCAATCCCGTGCGTCATCCTGGTTGGACTCGTGCACCAGGCACCAAGTCCCGGGATCGGGCATTGCAACTACCACCTCCCCGGATGGCTTTGCCTTTTTCTGGCTCCTGAGGGGAGTGCCTTCTTTGGACACCAGAACCTGACGGGTCCAGCGCTTTCTCTCCTTGTATTTCTTCCCAGAAGAGCTTCCGAGATTGACCCCACCCACTGCCTCCTTGGCGGAAACTTCGAGCGCAAGGCGTCCTTCCTTAGCTAACGAGCAGATGTCAGCCAGGGCCCAAAGCTAGTGAGTGGTCTTGATGGGGTGCATGTTGATATCTTCCCGCATCTTATGGTCTCTAACGTTCATGCTGAACACACCAATGATGGTGGCATCTTCAGCTTCAGGGATGGTGTGAGCAACTTGCGAGAAACACAACATAAAGTCGTGTAGCCTCTCATTCTTCCCCTGAACAATGGTGTGGAGCTGGATGTGTTGGGGATATAAGTTCCGGGTATACCCACTATGACTCGCTGACTAGGGTGCCCCACTTTGGATTAGAGCTATGCTTCACGGGTGGAAGTCAGGGAGAGAAGTTGGAAGCCCATCTGGCTATAGGAAGGCCTAGAAGACTTACTGACTTAGGTCTGTAGGAATACTTGTAGTCCAATATGTACTATGTAACCGACTCTGTATCGTAGCTGTATAGGACTCTCTTGTAATCCTAGGACCGGATGACTATAGAATCCATCCTAGGGATCAGCCTTTAGGGCATTGACCAATCAACCACAACTTGCACACGTGAAACCTCTCTTGTAATCTGAACTTCTGTCTTTGCCGATATACTGGATTGCTAGCAGTAGTAGGATCCATCCACCATAGGTGGATTCGAACCTGGGTATGTTTGTGTGCTCACCGTCCCGGAACATCGTACATCTCACACCCCACATTTTTCCACGCCTCTAGGGCCCCCTCATGGAGTACTTATCCTCAATCTGACGAAAGTTGAATCCCACCGTGTGGAAGGTGACCTTCGTATCTGTGTTCCGGGCGGAATCTGCACGAATCGGAATCAGCGAAACAATCGCCATCGGTCGGGTCCTCTACTCCAGCAACGCCCCTCTCGTCCTTCTCGACGAGACCTGGATTTCGGCTAGGGAGGACGCGACTAGCTACACCATCATGTATTTTGGTGAGATCGACATTTACCTCAGTTTCACTGAACCTTCCCAACCCACCGCAGTGGTGATAATAGAGGCGAAATAAACTTCTAGATCTACTATGCCCGTGGAAGCGGAAGAGTTCCGGATCTTAGAAAACCCTAATCCCACCTAGCCTGCACTTGGGCGGAGATCGTAGAGAAGATGGGATCAGAAGAAGATATCCCTCAGGAAGTCAAATCTCTGGAAGATCAAAGTTGCAACAACTCTGGATCTAGCACTACCAATATTGGAGCAGGAAAATTACTTCTGAGGCACACAGTGAGGCGGATGATGTTGTGCAGCAACGCTAGTATGGACGATGTCCTCAATACCATTAAAAGTTTCGAGGAAGCTAATGAAGAGAGCATCACCCACCTCAGAGAACATGGATCTCACTTTGTTGGCTATGTTGGCTCTACTTCCAGCTCTAGCAATGCAAGATACAACAACGACTCAGTGTTAGATGCATCAGAATGAACACTAACACACTGGTTTCCATAGGGGAACCCATTACATCGGCGGATCTTTGAGCGTATGAAGCAGAATTCGAAGTGGAGTTCACCTCCAGAGCCGTGGAGGAAGGAGAACGGTCAGATCTAAGTCCCTAAAACCGCATGTATGAAAGATACGATGAAAACTCTCCCAAATCGCAGGATGATATAGATATCAAAGAGAATCCTAACATCCAAATGTCCAAAAGTACTGACATAAGCTTAACTCTAGGAATCATAACAAAAGTCGTCTTTGCCACCGGTACCTAGAGGAATACAAGGAGGAATAAGGCAAAGAAGAAGAAAAACAAGACTCCGTCTAAAGATCTTTCAGCTGAGGAGAAAATCACCGAGAAATACGAGGAGGATTCAGACGGCGCTATGATCCCCCATGAACCAAAAACGTCTCTGGTGGATGGACATGTGGTCACCCCAGGTGCTCGTGAAATCCTCGAAGAAGCACTTACAATGCCGATCCCAACCGCCTCGGAACTTACACCGGATGAGCTAGGGGAAAGGGCATGTAGTGCCCGGAAAATATTTCCAATTAGAATTGTGTTTTATTTTATTTTTGCAGCACCATGACATAATGCATATTTTTCTTGCATGTTTTCAATCGCAAAATTATTTTGTGTAACCTCTATTTTTTGATATAATATACCCATGGTTTTTATTAAACTAGTCTTCCTTTTCTTGTTTCTGAATTAAAGTAAATAATATTTCAAGTCCATTATGTGACCACAAAAGTCTTTCTTGTTTTTCCTAAAATTTAAAGGGATAAGATGCGTGTAAAGTTTTTTCCCAAAGCTAGACCCATGTAATCTATTTTGGATTATATAAATACTCCATTCCCCTTTTCCTCCATCCCAAACCCTAGCCTCCAAATCTTCCCAAAATTCCCCATATCTTTCTCCAAAAAAATTCTAGATCCAATGCGCTTACATCCACTTGTTTGTACCCCAAAATCCATTCGCCGGTGTGCTTGTTTTCCTCTGCCGCATCTGTAGTATTGAGTCGGTTCCTTGCTTTGTTTCCATCGTCTGCGCATGTCAAGGTGTTGGCCTCAAGTTTCTGCCACCACTATCGCTTACTTCCGGAGCAGTCACAAGCATGCTCCAAACGGAATTGTCACCACCATATTTCCTTTAGCCAACCATGGAGACTCACTCGTACTGCCCCAATCGATCTCCACTCAAGATTTATCTCAACAAAATCTCCGCACCACCAAAAGCTCTTTGATTCCTTGGCTTGGCCTATTCCCAGCGCCACATGTACATCAGCCATGTCCCACGCCAGATGCACCTCTCAATGTCGATCTCTTATTATTTCTTATTCATTAATTTATTTATCAAATCCATAAGCATACGTGATAGATGTTTCCATCGATTCAATCAATCATGCCACTTTTTTGTTGATCACCGCATGAAATCACAAGCAGCAACAGTAATCGTGCCATGCGGACTCGATTTATCTAGGAACCTGGCAATTTGCACCCCTCCATCTAGGCTCCTTTCCCCTACAGCAGCTCAGCAGCAGAGCATCATCGCCCGCCAACACTCAACCACGAGCGTGCGACTTCGCCGAGCCACCTCATTGCCCCTTCATGCGCACCAGCAGCGAACCGCTGCCTGAACTTTCCCCTGCGCACTGTTTTCTCCAACATGCCACACTGTCACAAGCCACTACCGGGACAACGCTCCAGATGCGACGCTATCCACTGACAGCAACCAGGTGACTAGGTTCGTCAATCTCTGCAGTGAGTGAATCAACACCTTCGGTCCTCTGTCTATAACCTGTTTGACAAAATTCTGGTAGGTGTTTTGACTGCGGTTTGGCATTCAACTCGCCTACGGCGAACCCCTGGAACCCCAATACGTTACCAATGTGATTGTTTTCTAATGAACACTGCTTTATCTACTTCAAGTACAATCCGAAGATTGTTACTCCGCCTCTTCAATCCGAGCCATGAGCCCTTACCATATCTCTATTTTATATAAATGACATGTATCTCATTGCATCAAAATCATGCTTGTCGCATTGCATATCATCTTATTTAGGGGATTTAGTCCATTCACCTAATAATTATATATGAAGTGTATATGTGGGATACTCTTGACTTATCTCGACTCTATTTAAATTTGTGTAGGTCACCGATGCCATGCTTTTGCATGTTAACACCATTTAAAATTATGAGATACCTAAATAAGTTGAACCTAATATTAATTGTCGGAATCCCGATTCCTCTTAATATTGCTATATTAGACCGCATATAGCCATGCCATGCATCATAGCATAAACATGCCGGATTCTCTGATGTAGTATTAAATATGTATCCGGTGTTTCTTACTAGTGCTTTTCTTCTTCTAGGATAGGCCGTTGAGTTGATGCGACATACGACAGGCCTTCGGTTGATCTTCTCAAGCAAGCATTCTTCCCATTCTACCTATTTTGCATTTATAGTTTTTAGTTCCTTCCTTTAATCTATAACTATCCTTTATTATCGATGCTTTAGTATTGATCCTTTATTTACCTGATCCACTATATTGCCTTGGTTACCTTATTGCCTTATTTAATTATCTAGCTTTGTCCTTGCGAGTCGTAGCGCACGCTTAGGTCTGTTCCCCGCTCTCATATAGGTGAACTGTGATATCTGGATATAGTTGATACCCTGATAATTAAATTTGTGATGTTGGTTATGGTTATGGTTGTGGTTATGGCTTTACCTAATGACAATACCCCGAAAAGGACCACCTTTGGGAACTGCTTGAGCTGACCTAGGACCCGTTCGTTCTACGATACCATTTCTGACTTGATCATGCTAATCAAATGCGGGGGCCTCTGGGATCCCTCCTCAACTACCGGCCCTATTCGTTTATCCAGAGGGTCAAAAAAAAATTTATTTGGTGCATACGCATAATATGTCATCGGACATGAGTGAGTTGGATATGTCTTCAAACATGATATTTTGATGGACAGCAGGTGCATTACATACATAAACGTGGTATGGCCAAGAGGTCATCTTCCATAGTGGAGCTCTGATCCTACTCGACCGTAGGCGCAAACGCTATACCATCCTTCAAAATTATCGTACCTCCTAGTTGGGTCAATTCAGTAGGTGATACCTCTGTATACGCACATAGTTATGGGACAGTTCTTGTTGTGAGATTTAGAAGGCATGTGTGATATGTTTCCTGAAGGGTTCAACATGCGTTTGGGTACAATAGTGCACCCCTACAGGGTAAATATTTTCGAGAAGTCGTGTGTCCACGGTTATGGAGGTCTCGGGAGTATAGTGTCTTGATCATAGACAAATCCACTAATGCTTTGCCTCTAACAATATGACTAATAGATAGTCATACCAACTAAACAATTGCTTAACTAAAATTGCAACCTTTGTGTTCTGCAAGAGGACTTCCGCGACTGGACTTCGAGGAGAAAATGTTCGGATGGGTTATGTCTAGTGTTGTATTATAGCTATCGTATAGCGCTCTCTTATCTTGCTCTAATAGCTGAAGTTGTAGCGTGTATCTATTAGTTAGAGAGTGGAAGTTGTACTGCCGCTAATCTCACCATACCCATGTAGGCGAGAGCCGCCAAATTTTAAGACTCGTTGTGTACTGGCCTCGGTATGGACCACTCTCTTTCTCTTTTTTCTTTGCCCTTTGTCAACACCCTTTTGGCTCAACAGGTATGTGATCATCGACATTAGCAAGGTTACCCTTGCGACTTGGCCTGGGCAGGACTTATGGACACCTCTTGATTATTCTTCAGGACTCTTAGTCCCATTTGGTTCTTATCCGTACTCAGATACTATTTTGGTTTTTGCTTGAGATGTACATGTGAGTTGTATCATTTGTATTCTTTACTCATTGAGTCGTTGTTGTATATATAAGTTCTTGTGGATTCTGTTGTAAACTATTATGATGTAAGTACTTGTAATCAAATCCACCCACATGAAAATGTCTGGTGGACGTCTTTGAATTGCTTCTATGCGGGTTTTGAAGAAAATGCTAAGACTTTCATGGACCCGATTCGGGGGCGTTACAAGTGGTATCAGAGTAAAGATTTACGATACTCCATTGGTCTAGCCTATAGGTTAACCTAGCTAACGGACAACGTAAAGTGTCAAAATTATTTTCTAAAAATGTACTGGATAGATCTTATTAGCTCTGATTTTACTCCCGATCTCTATTCATTCCGCTCTTATCTTTACGTGTTTTAAATCTGCCCACTTACCTTTTTCAGGCCCAGGATTTATCGTGGTTGGGTTTCAGTTGTACCTTTAGGGTTCTGCTTCCTTCCTTTTGCAATTGTGGTGCTATATCTTGTTTTTGTGGTGTGACCTCTAAGACGACGACCTCCTTATCTGACGACCTCCTTATCTCTGGATCATTATCCAGAAGATTCTGAACACAGTTTTTCAAGATCTTCCATCTGAATCTGAGAGTTGGGTTACACGGTTTTCATATTCATGTATGGAGTAATAGTTTGGGTGCGTGATGGATTGACCCACATACCGACTACTCTTTCTATTTGCTCTTGTATATTGAATGGGATCAATATGTGACTTTACTCTTTCCATAGAAGTTAGAGGTTGCTTTATCTTTTGAGACCTCTACTCTATTTTGCTTTTCCGGAGTGTACCTCGAAGAACACGAGCAACAACCTCTTGTTAGTGGTATCGACAAGATCAACCAGGAGCAAGAATTCTTGTCAGCAGTGTCGTGACCATCAACCATATGCAAGAAGATCCGACAATCAAACCCCTCCCTCCCTAGTGTCTTTGCTTGGATCTCGGGACGCGATTCTTGTTAGTGGTGTCGATTTGTAATGCCCGAAAATATTTCCAAGTAGATTTGTGTGTTATTTTATTTTTGCAGCACCATGACATCATGCATATTTTTCTTGCATGTTTTCAATCTCCAAATTATTTTTTTAACCTCTATTTTTTCTTTTTGATATAATATGCCCGTGGTTTTTATTAAACCCGTCTTTGTTTTCTTGTTTCTAAGTTAAAGTAAATAATATTTCCGGTCCATTATGTGCCCACAAAAGTAATTTTTATTTTCCTAAAATTAAAAGAGATAGAAGATCCGTCTAAAATTTTGGCCCAAAACTACCATCTAGTCTATTTTGGACTATATAAATACTCCATTCCCCCTTTTCTCCATCCCAAACCCTAGCCTCCAAATCTGCCCAAAAATCCCATCATCTTTCTAAAAAAAATTAGATCCAATTCTCTTATATCCACTTGTTCGTCCTCCAAAAATCCATTCGCCGGTGTGCTTGTTTTCCTCCACCGCATCTGCAGTATTGAGTCGAGTCGGTTCCTTGCTTTGTTTCCACCATGTGAACATATCCATGTGCTGGCCTCAAGTTTCTGCTGCCACCGTTGCTTGGTTCCTGAGCATCACGTGCATGCTGCAAACCAAATTGCGACCACTAGATTTCCTTTAGCCAACCGTAGAGACTCACTCGTGCTGTCTGAATCGGATCTACACTTAAGATTTACCCACCAAAAGCTCTTTGATTTCTTGGCTTGGCCTATTCCCATGGCCGCATGTATATCGGCCATGTCCTGCGCCAGATACACCTCTAAAGATCGAACTCTTATTATTTACTATTCATTAATGGACGTAACTACGTGGCAGCGCCGCACCATTGGCTTTGTCGAGCGACCGCCTTAATCAGCCTACTACACTAGTCACCCTACCAGGTCGACATGCACATTCTCAGGCTGCAAGTACATACGCATGATAACGCACAATTCTTTCTAGGACATGTAGTGGGAGCGTAGTATGTAAATCTACAAAATATGCAAACTGTCAATATACTAGCTACAGTACTTCTAGTAAACTACTCTAGATTGGCTCTGTTTACACCAGTCAGTGTCCATGCTCCCGACTTTTGCATCTCAAGCAACCCACGTAACATTATCAGCTTCAAAGTAAATTAAAAAATACTAAACATTTTGAAAAATGTTTTCCATTATTTTTTGCAAAACCATTAATTTGAACACAAATTTGTGGTCACATTGTGAAAATAGTTTATCGAAGGTAATATTATGACGGGTTGTGTATGTAGTTTGTGCGGGTCACCTGTTATGTTTTCTAAATGAAACTATCAAGTTTTAAATTAGCTAAAAAGAGCCGGTTTTTTATAAAAAAACACCAGGTTGTTTAGATAATAACTTCCAACTTTTCCTCAAAAAATAATTTCATTGTGTAAATATGGGCACAATTCGTTTATAAACACTTTCTGTATACAAGTACCGAGTTTTATAAAACTAGCAGCATGACCCGTGCATCTGCGTGGCTAGATTTTGTTTGTGCTTTTTATTATGTGATGTATACATCTATTTGTATCCATATACATAACTCGTACATGAATATTTATGTGTTCTATCTATTGCATTAATTGTAACATGTTGGTGTTTTATTAGACAGAAATAGATTCAATGCTCGCAACTTATAACATATTAGGTCCATAACTTACATGCTTCCTCGGTTCTTAGTGTCTATATTTTATCAAAACAGAAAATTTCCATTAAGAACTAAATAAATACATTAATCACTTGTACTCAAAAAAAATGCTTCAAGAGCCTCTCTTTTTTGGTTGTGTATTCTCATGTATGTCGATGGTTTCACTCACTGCATAAGTTCCCCGTATGAACCAATGTATTATCCATATATATCCACAAAGGAATCATGGAATAACTCTCTTACTTACCATCCCGAAGAGTTGTCTTCCGGATCATGCCACAAACTTTTGTCTCAATCTCTTTTTGCATAGTTAAATGTATGTGTTGTCTCTTTAGACCTTTATAGTTGTGGAGACAAAATATTTTTCTTCATTCTTGCTATAGTTCTCTTTGAATTATTTTGTACATGTACACAACTTTTGATTATTTCTAACTACACTCTCGTTTCATTTTATCTCTCTCAAGGTTGGAAGCCTGCCCCCTTTAGAAATACATACATAGCTTCACAACAAACTGATAAGCATGCATGATGCATATCCAATCTAGAAATTTGAAATACATGCACATATCTTACAAACCCGTATAAGCATGGAAAGTACGATTATGTTAACATGCTTTTAATCAACAATACCAGGCAACAACTTGTAAACATATGCTTTACTCCATCACACTGGTACATCGAGCTAGTTTGAGCTTCCTCGCCGTGCCAGCCAAAACCATAACCATGTCGACTACCTCTTGTTATCCCATCTTGGCCCGCTCATTACTCTCCACCACTCCAATGTTAGACAATGATGTCTTCATAGTGCTCGTCTATGCCAGAGACGCACCAATTGATCAACTATGCTCCCTCTTGGTCCATCCTTTATATGGTGTTGTCTGATGCGTTCAACAACAACTGCGCGCATACTGCATAAGGATGAAACTGCTATGGAACGGCGTGCTTCTACAACGCCAATTGTTGTGACACGCCGACATAGACGACACACCCATAGGTTCCCTGCTGCAATTGTCGGAAACGCCAGAGCAAATACTCCCTGGCACAATCGTCAGAAACGCGAGAGCAAATCTAGTCTAGGGACTGCTGATGCTATATCGAGCCTTCCCATCGACTTTTTTTTGGTGAATCCTTCCCATCGACATTAGGCCGCCTGCGGGTGTCCGGTCATCGTGGGCGTGTATTTATAAGTCCATGTCGTGTGCCTTCGATCTGCCTCAAGCACCATGGACTCATGTAGCCTGCATTGGATTTGTCCGTGTTGCGTTCAATCCGCAGGATGTCATGCCGTCTTCTCATGCGTATGTGTTTGGCTGAGTGTACAGATAGGTCTCGGTATCCTCCTCAAATTGCATAAGTGTATTCTTAGGTGTCTCAACCTAGGGCTGATCAGTTGCAGATGATTGTGTTGATTTGTTTTTGAGAGAAGGTGATCGTTTTGATGTTCATGTACATGTCTGGTTAGATGTGTCGAAATTTTACATAACTTCTTATAGGCCTTTAAATCTCAACCGTCAGAATCAAGATCAAGGTTGTAAATATTTTTAGCATATGTGGACGAATGTGGTAGCTTTATTTTCTATTGTTTTAAGTATATAATAGATAGATAGCTAACAAGTTCTCTGAACATAGCTACCGGGTTGTTTTGTAACCTGGCTTTTTGTTGAAGATAGCTCTAACTTGTTTAGAAACACTTATCGAGTTCTTCGAACACAACTACCATGTTATTTAGCACATACTAGTTCTCCTAAGATATCTACCAGGTTGTTTGGAACCACTTAATTACCGGGTTCTCTGAGGACAACTGCCATGTTGTTTAGACAGAATTATCGGGTTCTTCGAAGACAACTATCATTTTGTTTAGTCACACTTACCACTGGGTTGCCGAAGACATCCGATATTATTCAGATATACTTACCGGGTTCTCCGAAAACAGCTGCCATGTTGTTCAGACAAACTTACCGGGGTCTTCGAACACAATTACCATTTTGTTTAGTCGCACTTACCACTGGGTTGCTGAAGACAACTGATATTGTTTGGATACACTTACCGGGTTCTCCGAAGACAGCTGCCACTTTGTTCAGACACACTTACCGGATTCTCAGAAAATTCAAAACATGGATCTTAGCATCATGGTACAAGTGAATACTTAATTCGTTTTAGATGTTATAAAGGGAGTAGAGAGAGGCAATGTGTGCCTCTTGCAAAAACAAGCTTATTATAGTCTGTCACATTCAAAAGTTACCCTATATGCACTATAGCTTTCAACTGTAATTATTATTATAGTCTCTCGTAGCTAGTCGTCGCAGGAAATATATTCGGCACACGTCTCATGTAGGTCAATAGAAAAATCAGATGCGCACCAATGTTGTAAGATGTACCGATCTTGTGCTTCCATCAGACGGATGTGCTCGACCCACACGGAAAAGACTGGCATGTGGCGCCTCCCATTATATTTTCCCTTCATTAATTTACTTATTAAATCCATAAGCATACGTCATATATGCTTCCATGATTGAATCAATCATGCCACTATTTTTTGGTGATCACCCATGCAATCAGAAGCAGCAGCAGCAGCAGTAATCATGACATGCAGCCTTGATTCCTTCAGGAACTTGACGATCTGCACCCCTCCAGCTAGGCTCATTTCCACTGCAGCAGCTCAGTAGCAGAGCATCACCGCCCGCACTCCACCGCGAGCTTGCGACATCGCCAAGAGCCTCCTTTCCCCTTCGTGCACATCAGCAGCGCACCGCTACCTGAACTTGCCCCTCGGCGTATTGTTTTCTCCAATAGGCCACACTGCCACAAGCCACTACCGGGTCAACGTTACAGATGTGACGCTATCCACTGATAGCAATCAGGCGAGCAGGTTTGTCAATCTCTACAGCGAGTGAATCAGCACCTTCGGTCATGTGTCTGTAACATGTTCGACAATATTCCCGTAGGTGTTTTGACTGTGGTTTGGCATTCAACTCGCCTACTGCAAACCCCTGTAACCCCAAGATGTTACGAATGTGATTTTTTTCGACGAACACTGCTTTCTCTACTTCAAGTATAATCCAAAGATTTTTACTCCGCTTCTTCGATCCGAGGCATGATCCCTTACCATGTCTCTATTTTATATAAATGACATGTATATCGTTGCATCAAAATCATGTTTGTCACATTACATATCATCTTATTTTGGGCATTTACGGATTCACTTAATAATTAGGTACAGAGTGTATATGTGGGATGCTCTTGAGTTCTCTCGACTCCATTTAAATTTATGTAGCTCATCGATGCCATGCTTTTGCCATGTTAACAACATTTAAATTGTAGGATGCCTAAATAACTTGAACCTAATATTAATTTCCGGAATCCTGATTCCTCTTAATAATTCTAAATTAGACCGTATATCTCCATGCGATGCATCATAGCATAAACATGCTGAATTCTCTGTGCTTTGCTTCTTCTCGGATAGGGGTTGAGTTGATGCGAGATACGACGAGCCTTCGGTTGATCTTCTCAAGCGAGCATTCTCACTGTTCTACCTATTTTGCATTTATAGTTTTTACTTACTTCCTTTGATCTATTGCTACCCTTTATTATCGATGATTTAGTATTGATCTTTTATTTACCCACTATATTGACTTGGTTTCCCTATTGCCTTGTTTAATTAGCTAGCTTTGTTATTGCGAGTCATAGCACATGCTTAGTGATGTCTGCAAGTGCACAGATCGTTTGTAGCTAGTTTCGAAGTATAGATATCGATCCCACAGGGAGCCCAAAGGTAAGTGTTTCTGGGTGAAGTCTCGGTCACACTTGAAGTTGTCACAGGTCTTCGAGTGAATTGACTGCAAGTTTTGAAGTAGGAATAGTTTTTGATTAAATGAGATGTATTTAAATAGAACTAAAATGTCAACTTCGGAAATATAAAGCATAAAAGTAAAGAACGACTTGGTTGTTTGTTGTTTACTATAGATGGCGAAAGAAGGCGCGGGGAGGTTCAGTTCATGGTGATAGTGACTGTGCCAGGTGGATGAATAATAAATGTAACAATTATAATATTATAAATATATGTGTAGGCGAGCAACCCATAATTAGCCGGAACTCTTCTTGGTAGATTTCATCCTGTCAACACCCGGATTCTTAAGTCCAGATGCCTGTTATGCCGTACATCGCAATCCCAGGATTACCATTTTTGCGAGACATAACAGAATTGGTACCACAGTATATCATCCATTAGAATCCATATTAAAGGTCTTACAGATAGAGGATCTCATGATCCAGTCTTAATACAATCAAGCATCAGAAAGTAAACGTAGTAGGGCTCTATCTTCAGGGTCACAGGCAATACTGATGATGGGAGATGATCTTAGTTATCATAGATCTCTTGATGTCCATCTTCCGAGTAGTCCTCCTCATAGTCTGGCCATGGGAATAGCCAGGAACAAAGCCATGAGTACTCTTTAAGTACTCGCATACTATCACTAGTATCAGTAAGATAGAACTAGTAGGAATCTTAAGCTCTAGTTTTGTTTGCAAAAAGCCAGGTTTATTTCATAAGGAATTTAATAGTAAAGACCTAGTTTAGTTCTCTACATCACTTAAGTGGGAAACTAGTTTTTATGTCCACAATTCTGTTGTGGTCCAGTCAACGTCATCTTTCAAGTCACAAGTCATTTTCAAAACATCTGACAACGGAACAGTATGGCCACTTTAATTGTCCATAACCATGGATGCGGCTATTCGAATAGTTTAACACTCTGCAGAGGTGGTACACTTTGAACACAAAATTTGATACATCCGCCAAGGATAACCCTGAATCATCATACTTGGTATGCGGATAATCAATCCTAAACTTTCAAATACACACCCTAGTATAGGAACCTCCCTTATGAGCTTGGCCTCCCAGCCATGACCAACTGTCATCCTGGGAACTGCATTGGTGGACATTCATTCACGAGGTAGCCTCAGCTCAACCTCTTCCCTAATGGAACCCATACTAAGACATATGAACTTCCAGTTAAGCCCTACCCAACTCAGGTATTGTGGTTGTACGGTAAAATTGGAATGGTATCGCATCCGAACCCAACCATCAGTTTTTATCAAAGTCAAGGCATATGCCTCTTTCAGTTTCGTCATCAACCATTGTGTTGCATAACACATGTCAAAACATTTCAATAGAATGAGTCATCATTCCACGGGTTTCATAACCATTTTTACCAAGTGTTCCCATCTAAGTGATCAAGTTTTAGTTTAGCACTAGCCACTAGTATGGAGTGTATCCCTATAGAGAGATGCTAGTCCAATACAAGTATCCAAGACTAGTTCTATGATCTTGATGGTATCCATCCTACTTTTCTACTAATCACAATTCATTAATTAGATAAGAAACTTTAATAAATGAAAGTAAAGCTGGTAAGTAAAACAGGGATTGGTATAATCAAGTTGCATAACCAAGCATGCATAGTGCATCTTGCATAGGTTATCTAGTGTAGGGGCTTGCATAGATATCATGCAAAGTTCTACCTTGCCTTGAGCAGTGCAGTTGTTGAAGTTCTCTTCTTCTTCCTCGAAGTACTCCTCCTCGTCGTACCCTGGGTCGGTACTAGCGTCTATAAATACATACAAGGTACACAATCACCAAACAACACTTAGCTACTTCTATTTAGCACTCAAAGGCTCACCCTAGATGATCTAGCATCATCTCAATCATCACATGAAATAATGACACATTCTTATTTATCTTATTTTGGGAAAAGTAATTTCTACTCATTGAAAAATACTTAAGATTTAATATTCTCCAATTAAAATATGTGATCATATTGACACATGTCAAAACCACATATTCTAATACTTGGGAATGTGATTTAAAGTGGTGGTCATATTTTACAAGATTTATTATGACTATTTAATAATATTAAACTGACTAGAAATGCCTATATAGCATTATTTTAATAATAATCCATGTTTGATATCTGTAAAACCAAATCTTTTTACATATTCATATAGAACATGGCAAATGTGATTTTTGAGAATTGGAAACAACTCAAAAGCATTTATGGTTGATTTTATAAAAATGTTTGAAGTGGAAAAAGTCTATGTCTTGTTATTTTTAGTATAGGTGATATATAGATTGAAATGGTTTGAATCCAAAGAGAGTGATTAGATATTTTTAAGACCTTTCTAACAAAATTGGAATCATGCATTTTCGATTAGTACATCTCTTTGAAATGAATTTTGAATCTACTAACAGAATAGGGTTTTAAACTAAATGGACAAATTCTATTTAAATTACTGGGCTCTGCGCGGGAAAAGAAATGGGCTAGCCCAACTACACAGCGTGCGCGTAGCAGGCTGCTGACAGATTGGTCCCATGCGTCAACAACTAATTCTAATCGAAACGGTATCTATCAATATTAGCCCTACGATTAGAACGAGATCTTCGGCTGAGGTTCATCGTCTATATCATGTTGCTCCGGCAAGATTCTAAACCTAGCGGCACGGAGGGGGTCGCTGGGGGCTTACCAGGGCTCCATCTAGGTCCGGCGATGGGGGCGAACGTGCTTCTCGATGACGGCGAGTCGATTGGCGCTCGTGGCGGCTCCTGGGGTGGCTCCAATCGATGGCGCTCTTCCTTCACTGAAGCGGCGGGCTCTGGTCAAATTCCGGCGGGGTGGTGCTCGCCTTTCTCCTAGAAGGGGTCTAGGCTGTTGCTGGGAGAGTGGGGAGTGAGATGGTGTGCCTTTTGAGGTCTGGGTGGCTCCTATTTACACACCGGCGTTGGAGGCAGGGCGGCATGGTCGGGCTTCATCAGCGACGCTGCTACAGGTTGCGCTAAGCATAGCGGAGGGCATGGGTCAATGCGGTGGACTGCGGTGATCGTCACGCGCGTAGTGGCACGACAAGTGGCGGTCTTAGACGGTCGGGCAACATCGGCGCTCTGTTCCGGTTCGACGGTGTTCGTTAGCGAGTACGGGGGTCACGAGGCGTGCGGCGGTGAATGGTCATGTCTGGGCGGTTGCTGGTGACATGGCGGGTGTGGGTATGAGCGGAGAGAGCGAGGCGCGGCCTGGCTGCGCGAGGCGGCTTCGACACTTCGTCGTGCTCTCGACATGGCAGTGGCTTAAGTGGGTGCGGCGATTTTAGCTTCTCCACTCCTTGCCGTTGGTCAAGGGGTGGACAGAGAGGGGCGGTGAGGTCACGGCTAGCAGCTAGGCATCATGAGAGAGGGCGGCGTGGCGTGTGGCAACCTTTCCATGGTTGACCGGCATGACCTCGCTCGGGTACACATGGCACTGGTGCAACGATGAAGGGAAATGGCTCCACTGCATGGCTGTGTACTGGTGGTGATCGTGGGTGAGATATGGGGTAGAATTGGGGTACAATTGATGATCAATTGATTGACCACAAACAGTAGATAGTTGGTAGTTGTACTCTGTCTGCTAAGTGTTCGATCAAATGGCCGCATGAACTTAACTTTCAAATTTTTGGATAAATTTTGGTGGGTGAGATAGTCACATGCTTAGTAGTCTCTGGTTGCTGGGAATTGTCATGTGGTGGAGGTTTGAATGGTTTTTGAAAAAATGATGATCTATGTACTTACACTTGATTCAATTTTGAATTGCCTCTTAAATGGATTTGAAAATAGTTTCGGTAGGGTTGTAAAGATTGCTTGGGTTTATTTTTACTTGGTCTAGCAAGGGGTGAAAAGATTTAGAATTGTTTCTGTTGGAAATCTTTGACTAGAGATATCCCAAGTGGGCTAGTGGTTAATTTTGGCCAAAGTGACCATATGCTTATATGATTCATATTTGATTTTCTTTTCATTTGATTTTGCATGGAAAAGATCTAGATGATGTGGTAATCCTTTTAAAACTAATTCTTACCATTTGTAGCAATCAAACATGGCAATTTGTAAGCATTCATGCATTAATGGAAATCACACATGCATTCATATCAAGTTTAATAATAAAAGTTTTTGTTAACCCTAAATTTGGGTGATTAGAACTTGATAAGCTTGTTTAATATGTTTTAGGTGTTACACATCCCAACTTCAATAATCCTACTAACCTGTTACCAAAACCATGGTCAGACACTAGACGATTAAGACCCTTCAGGTCGCTTAGCGATTAAGCTCCTTAGATCGGACTAATGCAATAAGCACAGTGGTTCCTTGTTATCCTCGAGTCTACTAGTTTTCCATTGATATCCCCGTGTCACCCGGGGGTCGCTGGTCCACTTGCAAACAAGATCTTATCTATGTAGAACAAAGCATCATGTTGTCTAGGCCCTTAATTGGACAACAAGCATTAGGCATCCCAGAGATAGTCAAGCACACATAATGTAGTAATTAGAATCAATCACAAAATAATGGAAAATATATGAAGGCACATCACATCTCACCAATCCCTTACATCTCCCACACCCAAGGGAATTACTCACACATGAGAGAAGAACGGATCATCAATATAATCAAATAAAGGGAATTCGTCTTGGTATTACCGTGGAGATCCACAATAAGAATAAAAAAATATCCAACACAATTCAAGATGGGAAGAAGCAATCTGAAACCCTAGTCTTGCAAGGTGGAGATCCCTCTCTCTCTCAAGTACAAGTAGTGGCTATGGAGGTGTATTGGCTAGGAGGTTGAAGATTGTGGAGCGAGATGAAGAACGTCTTCTCCTTCTTTTCTGGATCTCTTCTTTCTCCCTTCTGAATGGTGTGGCGGCTGATGTGTTGTCTTTTCGTCCCTCGTCCCTTCACGGAAGTTTTCTCTTTTAACAATATAGAGGCGGCGGCAACTATACGGCGGGAACTATATGGATGGAAAAATATTCTTGTCATATAGTTGCTCGTTAAAGCTTCTGTGAGGTCTGATATGTTGCAAACGTATCTACAATTTTTTATGTTCCATGCTTATTTTCTATCTACTTTCTTATGTTTTGCCCACACTTTAGAGTATTTTTATACACTTTCTTGGACTAACCTATTAACAAGATGCCAAAGTGCCAGCTGCCTGTTTTCTATTGTTTTTGGTTCCAGGAAAGTCAGAAAATGAATATTCTCGGAATTGGACGGGACAAAACCAAAGTCAATATTTCACCGAGGGGGACACGGAGCCAGAAGACGAGACAGAGAGGGGCTAGAGGCCGGCCACACCACCTGGCCGTGTGGCCAGGCCTGGCCTGCGCCAGGGGGTGGTGTGGCCGCCTAGGGCACCCCCTCGGCCTCCCCTTTCGCCTATATATTGCCTGTGATATAGAAACCCTAAGTACCTGATCAAAATTCCACGAAAGAGTCTGTAGCCGCCGTCATATCCATCCCTAGATCCGGAGGGATCTGAAGCTCTTCCCGGCACCCTGCCAGAGGGGAGAGATCACCCTGGAGGCCTTCTTCATCACCATGCCTTCCTCCGGTGTGATGCGTGAGTAGTTCATCCCTGGACTACGGGTCCATGCAGTAGCTATATGGTTGGTTCTTCTCCTTTGTGCTGCCATGTCTAGATCTTGTGAGATCCGTTCATGATCAAGATCATCTATTTGTAATATTACATGTTGTGTTTGCGGGGATCCGATGGATATTGAGATGCTATTTCAGATAGATTATTTATTCTATCATGTCTTTGTTATTTGTGATCTTGCATGCTCTCCGTTGTTAGCAGTTATCTTGGCCAAGTAGATGCTAGCAACTCCAAGAGGGAGTATTTATGCTCGATAGTGGGTTCATGCCTCTAGGAATCTAGGGAAGTGACAGAAATCTCTAAGGTACTAGATGTGTTGTTGCTACTAGGGAGAAAACAGCAATCATTTGTTCATAGAACAATCATATTGTTTACTTTACACACAATGCTTAATGCAATTATCTGTTGCTTGCAACTTAATACTGGAGGGGGTTCGGATGATAACCTGAAGGTGGATTATTAGTCATAGATGCAGTTGGATTACGGTCTATGTATAATGTTGTAATGCCCAATAACATCTCATAGGAGTCAAGATGATTAGTATATGCATGTATGCTTTCTCGATGTTTGTCAATTGCCCCACTGTAATTTGTTCACCCAACATGTCAACTATCTTAAGGAGAATCACCACTAGTGAACTATGGACCCTGTTCCATTCTTTTACCATCAATCTACAATCTATTTAATGTTTTTGTTTACTTTCTAAAAAGCAATTACTATCTTCCACACAATACGATTAATCCTTTTTTTCAGCAAAACGGGTGAGATTGACAACCTCACTATAAGTTGGGGGCAAAGTTCTATGGTTGTGTTGTGTTGGATTCCAAGTTGGAAACAACACCTTGGAAGTGTTTCCTTGCTCCTACTGGTTCGACAACCTTGGTTTCATAACTGAGGGAAAACTTGTTGCTGTGCTCATCATACCTTCCTCTTGGGGTTCCCCAACAAGCTCAACATCTTGAGTAAGCAAGACTTTTTCTGGCGCTGTTGCCAGGGACTGAAGAAGAAGAAGCTCCCAGGTCAACCACGCGCCATCAAAGACTTTTTCTGGTGCCGTTGCCAGGGAGTCAAGGACATCTTCACAAGGGGAGTCCCTGATAACCAATCTCTTTACCTTGTTTTATTTGTTTTGCTTAGTTTATTTCTGCTTTGTTTGCTTGTTTCTTTATCAAAAACACACAAAAATTAGTTGAACTAGTTTGCTTTCTTTATCAAAAACATAAAGAAATTTGTTTCCTCGTTCTTAGCTCACCATGTTGATTCGCAAGTTCACCCTAAAAGACCTTGCAATAGGTAGTGGTTGTATAATTGGAAAAGATAATATTGAAGAATTCTTTAATCATGTTAGTAAGCGTGAGGATATTGAGGATAGATCCCTTGCAGAACTTGCTCCAAATTATGAAATTGCTGCGGCTTCTTTAGTTCACATGTTGGAAGCTAGGTTTGTTAATCTTAACCCCATAATGCAAGTAATGTTCCTTAAACTTAAAGAAATTGAGGATCCTGAAAGAGAGATTTTATTCTGGAAACCTTGCTTAAAGATTTCTATGATGTTGCTAAGGAAGCTAGAAAAGTCTTTGATCGTTTTAATATGCTAGGCTCATGTGTAGATGTTATTGGTACACTAGAAAAGATGGACAAAACCGAACCTAATGGGGAGGAAATTAAGATACCAATACCTTTTAAACTTGTAGGAATGCATGAAGCCTTAGAAAAGAATTTTGATTGGATTGTTCCTGAAAACCCGTTTGATGAAAATAGTGAACCCAAGAGAATTGAGAGAGGATCCTCTAGAACTTATTTGGATGAAGTACCTTGCCTAGTTGAAGATATTTATGGTATTAATCTTAATGCTTCTTCATTTGAGAATACTTGATTCTTTTCTTGCTTCTTATGCCTAAATTAAAGGCGTTAAAGAAAAGTACTTATTGGGAGATAACCCAAAAGTTGCAGTTGAGTCTTGAAAGTTATTTCTTCATTAATAACCTCTCCTTATCCTTTTTATTTGTTTTTGTGCCAAGAGTAAACTCTAATGAGAGAGAAGTAAGACTTGGGAAAGTTGCTGTCCCGAAACAGATTTTTATGCTTCGCTATAAACATTCGTGAACAAATTTTGTACGTCAGTTTGAGCTGTAATTCTTTGAGCTTCTGCCCCAGGTTATTATCCAACTTTAGTTAGTTCAACACTTTTCGATTTGAGCAACAGAAGGTCTTCGAAAAAATATGTTTCTACCTGCTGGTCTGTTTTGATAGATTTTTGCCATTATTTCCATTTGCTTTGATTCCTTTTTGGGTTCTTTTTGGGGAAATTGAGCTTTTTGAGGGAAGTGCTACAATAGCTAATGTTTTAATGGAAGTTCTACTTGTGTTGATACTGAACCAAAAGACTTATTATCTTGAGTACACTAATGTTGCTAATAAAGATTGTGTGAAGTTTTGTATGAAGGAAAATTTTCAGGTGTAAGGGAAGAATGATGTAATGAGATGAAGAATGGACAAAGCTCAAGCTTGGGGATGCCACCTGTGTCACCCCAAGAAATATCCAAGAAGTACAAGCGTCAAAGCTTGGGGATGCCCAAGGCATCCCCTTCTTCATCAATAAAAATCTCGTGTTTCTTCCAAACACTTCATTTTTATTGTTTCATGCACAGTTGTGTTGTTCTTGGAGCGTCTTTGTTTTTGTTTTTGGTTTTCATTTCCTTTGTTTTCTTAGTTTGCTTGAATAAATTGGTTGGACCCCCTCATTCATGCATTAGTTTTCAAATAATTTGGTTTGGATTGGAAAAGAGTGGAAAAGTTCATGCTTAAGTGGTAAAGAGGATCTTGTTTTTGACTGTGGCCTATGCTTTGTCATGTCATGCTTGATATTGTTTTGGCTTTATGCTTAGTGATTTTTGCTATAGCATGATATGTTATAAACAATTGAGATTGCTTAATGTTCCTTGAAAGAATCATGTGTTGTTTTAGCATATTAAAGCATAGTATTGTGGTATTCTCCTTTGATGCTTTATTTGGGTTGACTTGGCGCATGCTCACACCATGTAAGACTACCCCAAGTAACCATAGCCTCTATCATCTTTTAGTTTTCAACTTGTAATATCACTTTATGCTTTAATTAATGATGTTTTGTCGCTTTGCATGATTATGGCCATTATTGCTCTCTTAGTTGGTCACTCCCAATCTTTTGCTAGCCTCCATAACCAAGTATGAGTTCCACTCATGCATCCAACTCCAAATAAAACCAAGTTATTCAAAAGAGTCCACCATACCTACCTATTAGCATTTGCTATTCCATGTATATTCATGTTTTTATCTACCTTTCGAATTAAACTTGTTATGTGAAAATTAGTGATTAAAGCTCTCACGAACTTGATGGCACACTTTACTTTCTTTCACTTAATAATCTTGAACCATTGTGTCCATCTTTGTGGCGTATATGCTTGCACTTTATAAGTTGAAGTTAGTAGAACCATGTATCATGTGGAACGCTTTCAACATTGCACTTATTATTGATTCTTTTGCTTATGGATGACGGCGGTGTGAAATAAAAGGGGAACTTGTAAGATCATGGAGTTTGTATGTGTGTTAGAGAAACGCCTAGGCCACTAGCCTAAGCCATGCCTAATCATGGTGGAAACTTGCCGCATAACCATAATGAGCATTCTATGAAGCATTCTCAATAAAAACCTATGCAAATAGCAAATAAAAAGATCGCTGAGATGCTCATTGTCTATTTCCTTGTAATTTTTATATGGGATAGCTCATGTGTCATGGGGCAAAGGGTACCCCATTGGCGGTTCTCTGTGATACATATGTACTTACAATGACAAGAGCTTACTTGTGACTGAAGTTGAGTAACATGAGGTTCGGTACTCGTAAGCAAGGGGCATGATATTTGAACTTATAACTTGTCAAGCATATCCTCTTAGTTGTGTCACTTTAACCTTAATCACCTAAATATGCTTATGATAGGGGCAATCAGAGCTGAAAGCTAATAAGTAACATAATTTTTGGAAGCTCTTTATGAGACTTGAATCCCTGCTTCCTTCTATGAAGGCCTTCTTTTACTTTTATTTTGAGTCTCCATGTTTTATCATTATGCATATATTGAGAGAGCATAGTGGCCATTCTTAGTTTAATGTGCATTGTCCCAAGACTTGTTGATTGATGCATAACTTTGATATTGCTTGTTCTTAAACTATTTGTATCTAGTCACCCTTACGAACTTTGAAGGTGTCCTATGCATTTATGTTTTGCTACACTATGAGGGACAAGCTGAATGCCATTCTCATTATGCTTTATTTATGTGAAACAAACAAACGTCTTGCAAAGCATTGTTATTCATGAATCTTTTGTTTGTATCCTTTCATGTTTGTATTCTTTCATGTTATTCATAGTTGCTATGTCTTATTGTTAGAACTATATCTTTCATGCTATGTTAAAGTACTATGATCCCAGCTATCAATGTTTACAAATACTTTGATCAAGTTTATGATGGTGCATGTCACCTCAAAAATTATTATTTCTTTTTATCACTTACCTACTCGAGGATGAGCAGGAGTTAAGCTTGGGATGTTGATACGTTGCAAACGTATCTATAATTTTTAATGTTCCATGCTTGTTTTGTATCTACTTTTTTATGTTTTGTCCACACTTTGGAGTATTTTTGTACACTTTCTTGGACTAACCTATTACCAAGATGCCACAGTGCCAGCTGCATGTTTTCTGCTGTTTTTGGTTCTAGGAAAGTCAGAAAATGAATATTCTCAGAATTGGATGGGACAAAAGCCAAAGTCAATATTTCACCGAGGAGGACACAGATCCAGAAGACGGGACGGAGAGGGTCCAGAGGCCGGCCACACCACATGGCCGCGGGCTAGGCCTGGCCCACGCCAGGGGGTGGTGTGGCCGCATAGGGCACCCCCTCGGCCTCCCCTTTCACATATATATTGCCCCTGATATAGAAACCCTAAGTACCCGATCAAAATTCCACGAAAGAGTCTATAGCCGCCGTCATCTCCCTCCCTAGATTGGGAGGGATCTGAATCTCTTCCCGGCACCCGGCCGGAGGGGATAGATCACCCTGGAGGCCTTCTTCATCACCATGCCTGCCTCCGCTGTGATGCGTGAGTAGTTCATCCCTGGACTATGGGTCCATGTAGTAGCTAGATGGTTGGTTATTCTCCTTTGTGCTACCATGTCTAGATCTTGTGAGCTCCGTTAATGGTCAAGATCATCTATTTGTAATCTTAGATGTTCTGTTTGCAGGGATCCGATGGATATTGAGATGCTATTTCAGATTGATTATTGATTCTATCATGTCTTTGTTATTTGTGATCTTGCATGCTCTCTATTGTTAGTAGCTATCTTGGCCGAGTAGCTTCTAGCAACTCCAAGAGGCAGTATTTATGCTCGATAGTGGGTTCATGCATCTAGGAATCTGGGGAAGTGACAGAAATCTCTAAGGTACTAGATGTGTTGTTGCTACTAGGGAGAAAACAACAATCCTTTGTTCATAGAAAAATCGTATTGTTTACTTTACACACAATGCTTAATGCAATTATCTGTTCCTTGCAACTTAATACTGGAGGCGGTCCGGATGATAACCTGAAGGTGAATTATTAGTCATAGATGTAGTTGGATTACGGTCTATGTATAATGTTGTAATACCCAATCAAATCTCATAGGAGTCAAGATGATTAGTATATGCATGTATGCTTTCTCGGTGTTTGTCAATTGCCCCGCTGTAATTTGTTCACCCAACATGTCATCTATCTTAAGGAGAATCACCACTAGTGAACTATGGACCCCGGTCCATTCTTTTACCATCAATCTACAATCTATTTACTATTTTTTGTTTACTTTCTGCAAAGCAATTACTATCTTCCACACAATACGTTTAATCCTTTGTTTTCAGCAAAATCGGTGAGATTGACAACCTCACTGTAAGTTGGGGGCAAAGTTTTGTGGTTATGTTGTGTAGGATTCCAAGTTGGAAACAACACCTTGGAGGTGTTTCCTTACTCCTACTGGTTCGATAACCTTGGTTTCATAACTAAGGGAAAACTTGTTGCTGTGCTCATCATACCTTCCACTTGGGGTTCCCCAACGAGCTCAACATCTTGAGTAAGCAAGGTCCCCTCGCGTGCTTCCAAAGTGAGACTTGCTTGTTTTCTCCAGAATATTGTGTTTCTCTAGTTAAAACCTCCTATTGACGTTCAGAACCTGAAACACACATTAAAAACCAAGTTTTCTTTGCTACCAAAGTATTAGCGTTAGGTAAAGCTAGAAAACGATCAAATCCGGGCGAAAACCATCAATAAAAGCCATCAAAAATGTGTCAAATCTCACAGCTATCAACTCCCCCAAGCTTAGATATTGCTCGCCCTCGAGTGACAAGGAAATAAGGAACAATAGCGGAGATTCGAGATTAAAAATAAAGGAACTCACAAGTTTGAATCGGTGTCAAAATCTTTTCTTCACAATTCCTGCAATCTTAAATATGATCATACAAGTATTCACAAGATTGCATTGAGTCCACTTCCTAACCACGTATATCTTGTTAGCAAATAAATCATATGCCCGTGCAAGTGTCGAAAGTTTAGATAGGAAAGTGAGACAAATTCTTTTGGTGCCTCTCTTTGTTGAGAGATGAAAACTTTTTGTTCTTGTTGATTTAACCAATTAAGAGTAGTCAAGTTGGCATCAAAACATTTAATTTAAGAACAACTCATCTACTCCCATGTCAAAATTTCAAGACTCTCAAAGCACCTTTTTATTTCTTCTGTCTTTCAAAAACTTTAGCTCTTTCATAGATAAATCATGCCACTATTTTTAACATATTAATTGGGGTTGTGTTGCGCACTCGTGACCATGCCAATAAATAATTGTTGAGCAATAATGGGCCAGAGGAGTACTACAACTTCACTTGGAACATGAAACCATGAGGAGACGAAAAAATTTACACGTCATAGAATTGTTTCTACACACGTTTACATAACTCAATAGCCGAAATCAAGTGGTTTCCCACATTTAGATAGTTCGTTGAACAACGGAGTTAGTAGTTCCCCATGGAGCACGACAAGGTTGTAATGACACGCGTAAAGCAATATCTTACGGTAATTATTAAAAAAGTAGTGGCATAATTTCTACTACTTCGAAGCATCCATTTAATCAAACAATTTCAATCAAGGGTACTATCGATTATATTTATATTAAGCTCAAATGGGATGGAGTAGTTCTAAAATTAAATTCTTTGGGCTAAGCATGGACACAAGTCATCTTTCAGATGCTTTTTCCTGTTGTAAAAATGGAGGAAGTATTTTTTGTTGCTCATTGTTTCAAAGCTAAAAAGGAGACACTAGAAAAGGAATAGAATTTTGTAGGATAACAAGCTAAGCAGGGAGTGAATCTAGTGCAAGCAACTAAATAATTGTCTGATCAATTTAAAGTTGCAAAGAGTGTGATGAAGGGAATGTGATACCTCCTCTTGCTTTCTTCGTTCCCGTATTTGAGTCGAACCTCTCCTATATTCCATATTGCGAAATCACCTTAAATTAAGCAATCTCCAAGAGAAACAAAGAAACGAACTTGCAAATAAAGTTACAATTAATTTTTTTGTATTTTTAGTTTAGGAATGCAAAACTGAAAATAAACATGCAAATTTTGAAGAAGTAAAATAAATCAAAAGAAGAAATAAAAACATGAACGCAAAGTTTGGAGGTTTTCAAACCACCCCCAAGCTTAGGCTGTTGCCAGGCTCAATTGTTGTCGTCGTTTGGCGGCTGGTGCGGATACTGCTGGTAGTAGTCGGGGAAGTGGTCATGAAGTGACTGAAGCTATGAGTCAAAGTATTCACATCTTCATTCACTTCCTTAAGAGTGTGGTCGATCTCCCCAACGCGCTAGTTGAGCTGCTAGAATTCCTGGTAGTGGACGTAGTCGTACCCCTATTGTGGCTGGTTGGACCAAGGGTCCCAGGCTCCTCATGGCTGCTGCTGCTAATGTCCCTCACAAGTAGGGTTGTGTCCCTGCTCTTCCTCATGCTCCTGCTCCTACTCCTCCTCATCCTGCTGCCCTCCTTCTTCACCTTCCTCTTCATCAGGCTGGAGCTCGGTCAGGATCTCCATCACTTGGTCCTTGGTGAGGATCCAAGCGTCCTTCTCCACAATCGAGAAGGCTTGGGGGGCATGGCAAATGAACCTTCTCACCCTGTGCATCACCGAGATAACTGAATTGATATGCTCGGAGCCTCCGGTTAGCATGGTAAACACCAAGGAAGCCACAAGCAGTCAAATACTTGACGTCCATAAGTTTGGAGACATCAACAGGTTCCATAATAGGTAGTACAATATTTAATGCATAGGCAAGGTGGGTTACCAATCCACCAATGTGAATATCACCTTTGGTCTTGTTGCTCTGGTGGTGAAAGTGCTGGATGATTAGAGCTGCAGGACTGGGGCTTTGTGGTGCAGTGGGGAAGAGAGCCTTGGTGATTATTGCCACGTCCGCATTGGCCATGGAACTAGTGTCACCCCTTCCCAGTAGTGTGTTGGCAAGGAACAAAGCATAGTAGTGGATGGTTGGGTTCAGAATGGTGGACATCTCCTTTTGGTAAAATTGACTACCACCATTAACAGAAATAACCTCCCAGGTCTCTCCACTTGTGACACTATAGACGTTAGTAACATTGGGCTCCCCAGTATGAGGGAAGCTGAAGGCATTGCAAAATTGTTCGAAATTTATTTCATAGTGCTGCCGGTTCATGGTTAAGCTTATCGTGCACATGTTACCTTTCTCCCTGTGGTCGTCGTAGAAGGAGGCAAGGAACTCATGGGTGAGCTCGGCGTAGGTGTCATGGCTGGCGAAGCCATGTACTACCAACCCCGCCGTGTTGCACATGAGGTCGAAATTCTCCTTCAACCCTGCCGCGGTGAGAAAGTTGTGGTCGGGGCAATGCATGGGCAACACCCTCCTCGATGAGACAATGTCAAACTTGGAGTTGCGCGGGGCTCGAGACTCCGAGCTTGAGCTCTCACCTTGTTGGCACTTGCTCAAACAAAAGAGGTTACCGATTTTGTTCATCATGATGCACTAAAAAATTTCACCATAAACCTTAGGCATATAGTTTCTACATGATATATGAACGATTCTACGTGGAAGAATTCAATCCTAACATGAGAAATTAATAGGGAAAACAAAATAAGCTTGAGTTCATCTACTAGATCAATGTGAGAGTTTCAACCATGTAAATGTGAAAATAAAGCATGAATAGGGAGAGAAACATACCAATCTTTTGATTCCCCCACTCAAACGAACGAAATCCGCGAAGAATCAAAAGTTCTAGGTGGATTTTGAGAGGTTTGGTGTAACACCCCAGTTTTAGCTAATCCTAATTAGGGTTTGATTTGTGCATCATGAGCATCATCTTTTAAAAATGCATGCAAAGAAAATTATTGGAAACCCTAAACCCTAGTTTCCTTCTTCTCAAACACATTCAAAATAGTTTGGATTTTGAAAAACTACAAAATTATTGGAACCCAAATTGTTATAAAGGGTCCATACAATATTTCTATAGTTTACTAAAGTCTCTGGTATTTTTGAAAGGATTCAGAACATAAAGTATTTGAAATAGAAATGGGAAATTGAAAAACAGAAATTGAAAAAGGGTTTTACAAATAAAAAAGAGAGCCAGCAGCAAGCCAGGCCGGCCTAGCTATCTCCCGCCCTACCTGCCGTCCTCACGCGTCCTGCAGCAACCCGCCCTGCTTGCTTCGCTGCAGCCCAGCAGCAGCCCACGCGCGGCCCGCTCGGCCCATACCCCTTCGCTCCCTTTCTTCTTTCTTCTTCCTTTGCCAGAAGGATGCAGCAAACTGCTGCGTGTCCCGTTGCTGGTCGTCGATCGTCTGTGCGCTGCGATTCTCGCCGCCGCCCGCTAAGCCAAGGATAAGAACTCTGAGGCTCTCCTCTCTCTCCACATACCCATATTTCTCAGTCTCGCTTCCTCTCTCGGCTTTTCCCTTTTGCTCGAACCAGAGCTTCACGTCCGTCGTGTCACACCGCCGTCTATGGCCTCCCCTCGTCCACCAGAACCTCCTCGTCCTCCTTGATCTTTTGCCCCATCTCGCGCATGCCGGAGATGCTTCAACCACTCCAATCGACCCCTCCGTCCCGAGCTCCGGCCGCCACCTCCATCATCGATTCCGTCAATCCCCGACCCCGCCGAGCAAAAGAGAAGCCCTAGGGTGAGCTTCCGGTCCTTCTGGACCCTCTAACTTCCTCCCCCTTGCGCTGGTTCGCTCGTGCACCGAGCGCCGCCTCCCGCAGCCGTCGAGCATGGTCACCACCGTCACTCCGGTGACCCAAAAGGGATAGCACCACCACCGTTGGGCTCCTAGAATCCTCACGCGTTCGACGCACCAGCCCACAATGTCCCACGAGCCCCCTGTCGCTGTCCCCGTCGTCCACCTGGGAGGCCACCGCCGGCTGACGTCACCCTCACGTCACGCTGACATCAGCGCGCCAGTTAGTGCACTGCTGGTCAACCCGGGCCTAGACCCACTTTCCCGCGTGACACTTGAGTTGGCACTGGGGCCACTCCGTTAGTCTCTCTGGATAGATGTGCCCTGGTGTAAAAAGTATCTGCTGTTTTGTTTTAAATTTCAGAAAAAGGTTTAATGTGGTAAATTCAATAACTAATTCATTATAAGTTAGAAAAATGTGTATAATATATCAAAATGTTCAAAAAAATGAGATCTACACTTTAGCATCAAAACCATGCATTGTTAAGCAACTTTTATTACAAGTTTAATAAGAGAACTAAATCAACCCCTCACAGGTGTTCTGGGGTTCCCCCTGTTCTAGGGTTTGTACCTTTGGACCCTGTTTAAAATGATCAAGCATGCCCTATGGTTTCATTTGATCTCTAAATAACTTGTCATATCATCATCCTTGCTTGAGCATTGCATCGATGCCATGTGTTGATTGTCTTTTACCCCTTTCTTTTCGGTGTTTGCTTCTCTCGGTAGAATACGATATCGAGATCAAGATTGAAGACCGAGATCAACACCATAGAAGATCGATGAACAATACTTGACCAACTATAATCAAGTCAAGCACAAGGCTTCCAAAGATATATACCTGGGTATCAACAAACAAGGCAAGCATAGCCCCACACATAAAAGAATACTATGCTTTCAAAAGTATTTCATTCTTGCCATGATGCATACGATTCTACTGTGGTCTTTTATCGATAGATAGAGTATCTATTTGTTGCATTACTCCCTTTGAGCTTATATTACCTTATCCACTGCTCCTTGCTTAACTAGGTTTGGCTTGTGTGCTCTGCTAGAGCTATTTATCTGTGTCTTGCTTAGCCATGCTTAGCTATCAGTGTTGGTTCATCCAGAGATGTATCAGATACAGAGAATCTAGTATGATAGGAGAACGAGATATACTGATGAGGTAAGATCAGTGGTAAAGGTTAAACATGCTAAGGCTTGTATGGGAGGCCACGGTGGGATGTGGTTTTTGCAGTCCCATGCTCGCCACCACTAGGAACCGAGTTCTTGCCTTTGGACCAAGATTAGCATACAACCACACGGGGTTTATGGGACCCCTCCGCTGACTAACTTGCCTAGTAGATTCCATGAGTCAGATAGTTCGGTGTTCCATTCGACATATGCATAGAAAACATTTTGAAAGATTTGGCGGGTGAAGGAGCATCATAACAGGTAGGTAAGCGTGGCCGGGGTTGCTTGGGGTAGATGGCGCCCCTGATAAACCAATCGCGCCTCACATATCTAGGGACCGGCTTTGGGATTTGACCCGTTACGGCGGAACCATCCTTAGGGAGTGACTCATGTTCTTGGCAAAAGCAAGGTAAAGGTCGTGTCCAACCACCCTATGCCGGCCTTCCAAGGAAGAGGGTTAATCATGTGGCATTAAGAGTCGGTTGGTACGTGTGGGTAAAGTTGTACACCCCTGCAATGTTAAATCTTTTCGAAAAGCCGTGTTCACGGTTATGAACGCTTGGTGACCGAATTCTAAGATCATAGAGAATAGTAACCTAATCGTAAAACTTCGCAGATCAACGTGTGGATGCTTCCTCTTGGGTATGAGGGGGTGATCCTAGTTGTGAGATGAGGATTACTTTGGTGGATATCAAAAGATGATCAATTCTTCTAAGATGTCGCTCTCTTATCCCCTTTTAAAATATTCTGATTAGATGAGCTTCTTCTCCCTCTTGTTTTACAAGACAAAGATGGCTTTACGCAAAATAACCCCACCAGCCAACAGGTCTTGCGGAGTACACCCTGTACTCACCCTTGCTTTGTTGATACTTTTGTAGCAGAATAAGTGTTCCCCTGAAGACGAGTTTGGTACGACATCGACACTGACGAGTAGCTTGGGGTTCCCGGCCGGTAGCCTGGAATCTATGGGCTAGGACGTCATCATTATGCTTCAGGCCTCTTAGGCCATTTGTTAAGTTTTCAATACTTAATAGCATAATTTGCCTTCCGTTGTTTGAAGTTTGTGGTCAGTGACCTCTGCTTGTAATATTTTGGTTCTTCGCTCAGTTATGAGCTTGCTGTAATAATTTTTGTGTTGCAGGGTTACTGTTGTGTTACTGATTTCTCACTGGATATCCTCGAGGTCTAGGTTAAGCTTATGTTAGGCTAAGGTCTAGATTTGTTTAACACTGATCTCGGGGGTGTTACAATTTTTGGTATCAGAGCAGTACCGACCGTAGGAAAACCTTGCTATTGGTCGATGTTGAGTCTAGTGCTTGTGAAAACTATTTCAAAGGTGAAAAGTATTTGCGAAAACTCTAGTATGCTTCTTTTGCTCCTCATCTGGTATCGCTCTAACTCTGGGTCATCTTATCTTGTGTTGATTTGGAAAAGTTTTGATATCTCTTCTATTCTTTCAAAGCTTAGGTGCCTTCTAGGCATGTCGTTTCTCAGCTAGTTGACCTAGTGTAGAGTTCTCTAGACTTGTGTAATTTGTGAATTCCTTGTTCCCGTTGTTCTGTTTCAGCTAAGAGATACCTTTCCATCATGATCTCTCTATCTTATGGGCCCTCAACATTATGTTGATGGTTCCACAATGTTCTGTTCCAGGCTTCGAGATTTCCTTTCGCCTCGTGTGCCTCCTTTTTGTTTGTTTAGGTACTTCAGAAGTTCTTCCTTCTCTTGGAAGGTGCCTCATGATTACTATCTTGCAGTGTACGCTATGTCACTCAAGTAGTAGTTACTTATTTCTCGGGTTTTAGCCCTCGGACTTGAACCGAAGATCCCGGATTGTGCTGGATTCAAGTGCCGTGAATAATGTACATGAAGCTGATCTTTAATCCAAGGTCCATTCCATTGACCCCTGTCGTTAATGTTTACAGATTACCTCAGGATGGCTGGTACTAGAATTCTGGCCTTCAAGCCTGTGGTCTTTGTCGCTATTAACTTGTGACAATTAAGGACTTCCCCTACCACTAGCTATGGCAGATGTTCTTTAATGGAACCAAATAGATCACAACAAGAGTACTTCTCGTGAGTCTCACATCTATATTCGTGACTCTGCCACACCTCTCCCTTCTATGCATTGGTCTTGGAAGAATGATAAACCATGCATCCACATCTCCGGATTCTATCCTGAGCATGTTCCTTTTCCCCTTGTTGTTTATGACCTTTGTCTATCAGTTGGTAGCCAAGTAGTAATGTGAATTGGTGTCTTCCGATGAAAGAAACTCTTGTGGTCCATCATGACAAACCATTTCGGGATGTCGGGAGAAACAAACTCCAGTACCTCGTCATATCTAGGACCAGGTCAAAGTGTTGTAGTCCGCAGAAATTTGAGGCATGATTAGCTTCTATTTGTTCTATCTTAGAGTATCACACTCTTTTATACTAAGAGGTTGTGTTGAGTTTCATGACCCCTTAATGAAGTGATGCTCTTACACCTAATTACCCACCTTTCCTTAGAGCTTTCATGCTCGTGAATGATGCGTGTGCGTAATAATGTGACCATCTGAGATTCTTAGCAATTCGTTATTGCTTTGAACCCTAAGGACATTTGTGTCATTCTTAGCGTGGTTGGTTAACCCTATCAATAAGCAAAGGATGATTGTGCTACCAAGTCCGTTATTCTGGTACACTCTCCTCAATCAAAGAGTTAGGCCCGTGCCAAAACTCTAAGACTATGTCTTCTTGCCTTACCAAGCAAGTTCCCTCTCGGAATAAGTGACATATCGGTGGTTCGTGATATTCTGGATGTCTTCCTAGAAGTATCGCCATGTTGCCACATGACCGTGTTTGTCAACTTCTTGAGCAAGCAAGTTCTTCGAACTGCTCCTTTCTCCAAGGATCTGTAGTGGATACCCCTGAATTAGTTGGTTGAGCTTAAACAACAACTCGGAGAGTTGTAAAGACAAAAGTTCTATACAACTTACTTCGTCTTAAAGGGTTGTCTATTTTTGTTCGTGCTGAAGAAAGATAGTATCTCCTTGATGGATATGTTATCTTCCCCCACCTTTGATTTGATTTGGGTTATCGTCAAATAAAACTCAGTTCCAAGGACTATCTTGATGATGTTGCTACTCGTGATGTTTCACTTGAGTACATCTTCATATCCTTTGGTCTGACCAATACTTTGCCTTGTTCATACAACATATGAGTCTATCTTCCTGGAGTATCTCAATAAGTTTGTTGTTGAGCCCATCGATAACATCCTTATCTTCTCCAATCTAGAATAGATTCATATGGAACATTTGGCATTAATGTTGGAAACTTCTAAGAATATTCTTCGAGTCCTCTCGAAGTATGTGTTCTGGATGTTGGAAGTAATCTTCTCTGATTCACGTGCAGTTGTTGAAACATGTCGCTGTGGATTCGAGTAGAGTTAACTTCATACCTTAAGGACACAGTTGCATTTTGTTGCAAGTACTCGATGTATGAGCAGTTGTCCTTATACAAGTTAATACATGGGTCTAGTAATGTAGCTCAGTCTATTGGAGCTTAACACTGTAGTCCATGTCTTGAGAATCTAGTGACTTTACCTCTTTGGTAAATGTTGCAAACTTTCTATTCGGATATGCCGAGTCTGAAGTATCATTACACTTAACTAGATCTGAATCTCAAGCACCAACAATGGTTGGTGTTCTTCAAGGAATTGACATAGGTCTCTCTGTAAACCCGGCAAGATTGATGTAATGGTTGACACAATTAGTCGGAAGACCTATTATCAAATCCTCTTGAATCGGCAAATAACAACCACTCTTCATGAGGCTCCTTCTATGATGTTATAATAGGAGTTGTGCTTATGGTTTCCTTTGTCCCTGAAGTGCGACCTATACTTGATGTTTGTTTCCTCGGACATCAAGGAGAACATTTAAAGTAGTGTTGCTAAATGTCTTTCGGTCGATCGTCCAGACCCTTTTATGTTGGCCAGCCTCCCATTGTGCCATGTAATTGAAGTTTGAGAATGAAGTTTCTTTTTCCTCGTGTCATCAGGAATCTTCTTACCTCTTCATCGTGGTGGAGTAAACTGATATCATGATCTTTGGCAAAGATTTTGATAGACCATGGATGAATAAAGAGTTTCCTTCGTTATCAAGCATGTTCGAAGAGCGACTATGATGTTGGTAAGCAATAGCTCCTCTTGTTACATGTTCCTTGTGACTCCTATGAGTCCTCGCCACAAAACAACCTTTCTGTCTTAACCTTATGTTGAATGAAGAGTGATCCTTCTGTATCAAAAAGTAGTTCAACAGCTTGGTTCTCCGTATCTCTGTAACCTAAAATCTCTACTTAAGCCGTTTAGTAGAGGTTCATCTCTTGAAGTCTGTGGTCATGTTCCTCCTGTTGTAAGCTTTCCGTTTCAGAATCTTAAGCTCTTCTGAAGCTCCATGGTCTCAATCCTTATGAATACCAGCTATCTAACAACTTGAAACCTTCTCCTCTTGTTTCCTCCTTTACCTTGATGTGTTTCATGTTTGTCACCTCAGAGTTTTTCTGAACACTCCTTCATGAGTTGACCATGAGATACTATGTGTGTTGTTTAGTGTGTTTCCCTCTTATCCTTAGAAGTGACCATGTTTCTTTATCCCTCTGTCTCTCTTCCTACCTTTGGAATCTCGGGTCGAGATTCTCGTAAGGGGGATAGAGTTGTAACACCCCAGTTTTAGCTAATCCTAATTAGGGTTTGATTTGTGCATCATGAGCATCATCTTTTAAAAATGCATGCAAAGAAAATTAATGGAAACCATAAACCCTAGTTTCCTTCTTCTTCTCAAACACATTCAAAATAGTTTGAATTTCGAAAAACTACAAAATTATTGGAACCCAAATTGTTATAAAGGGTCCATACAATATTTCTATAGTTTACTAAAGTCTCTGGTATTTTTGAAATGATTCAAAACATAAAGTATTTGAAATACAAATGGGAAAGAGAAAAATAGAAATTGGAAAAGGGTTTTACAAATAAAAAAGAGAGCCAGCAGCAAGCCAAGCCGGCCCAGCTATCTCCCGCCCTACCTGCCGCCCTTGCACGTCCTGTAGCAACCTGCCCTGCTTGCTTCGCTGCAGCCCAGCAGCAGCCCACGCGCGGCCTGCTCGGCCCATCCCCTTCGCCCCTTTCTTCTTTCTTCTTCCTCCGCCAGAAGGACGCAGCGAAGCTGCTGTGTGTCCTATCGCCGGTCATCGATCGTCTATGCGCTGTGATTCTCGCCGCCGCCCGCTAAGCCAAGGATAAGAATGCTGAGGCTCTCCTCTCTCTCCCCATACCCATATTTCCCAGTCTTGCTTCCTCTCACGGCTTTTCCCTTTCGCCCGAACCCTAGCTTCACGTCCGCCGTGTCACGCCGTCATCTATGGCCTCCCCTCGTCCAGCTGAGAGCGCCACTGGAACCTCCTCGTCCTCCTCGATCTTTTGCACCATCTCGCGCACGCCGGAGATGCTTCAACCGCTCCAACCGACCCCTCCGTCCCGAGCTCCGGCTGCCATCTCCACCATCAATTATGTCCATCCTCAACCCTGCCGAGCAGAAGAGAAGCCCCAGGGTGAGCTTCCGGTCCTTCTGGACCCTCTAACTTCCTCCCCCTCGCTCTGCTTCGCTTGTGTGCCGAGCGCCGCCTCCCGCCACCGTCGGGCATGGTCACCACCATTACTCCGGTGACACAAAAGGGGCAGCACCACCACCGTTGGGCTGCTAGTAGCCTCACATGTCCGACGCACCAGCCCACGATGTCCCACGATCCCCCTGTCGCTGTCCCCGTCGTCCACCTGGGAGGCTGCTGCCGGCTAACGTCACCCCGACGTCAAGCTGACGTCAGCGCGCGCTAGTTAGTGCACTGTTGGTCAACCCGAGCCTGGACCTACTTTTCCGCATGACACTTGAGTTGGCACTGGGGCCACTCTGTCAGTCTCTCTAGCTAGATATGCCCAGGTGTAAAAAGTGTCTGCTGTTTTGTTTTAAATTTTAGAAAAAGGTTTAATGTGGTAAATTCAATAAGTAATTCATTGTAAGTCAGAAAAATGTGTATAATATATCAAAATGTTCAGAAAAATGAGATCTAGACTTTAGCATCAAAACCATGCATTGTTAAGAAACTTTTATTAAAAGTTTAATAAGATAACTAAATCAACCCCTCACAGGTGTTCCGGGGTTCCCCCTGTTCTAGGGTTTGTACCTTCGGACCCTGTTTAAAATGATCAAGCATGCCCTATGGTTTCATTTGATCTCTAAATAATTTGCCATATCATAATCCTTGCTTGAGAATTGCATCGATGCCATGTGTTGATTATTATTTTCCCCTTTCTTTCCGGTGTTTGCTTCTCTCGGTAGAAAATGATATCGAGATCAAGATTGAAGACCGAGATCAACACCATAGAAGATTGATGAACAATACTTGACCAACTATAATCAAGTCAAGCACAAGGCTTCCGAAGATCTATACCTAGGTATACACAAACAAGGCAAGCATAGCCCCACACATAAAAGGATCCTATGCTTTCAAAAGTATTTCATTCTTGCCATGATGCATACGATTCTACTGTGGTCTTTTACAGATAGATAGAGTATCCTATCTGTTGCATTACTCCCTTTGAGCTTATATTACCTTATCCACTACTCCTAGCATAATTTGGTTTGGCTTGTGTGCACTGCTAGAGCTACTTATCTGTGTCTTGCTTAGCCATGCTTAGCTAGCAGTGCTGGTTCATCCAGAGATGTATCAGATACATAGAATCTAGTATGAAAGGAGAATGAGGTATACTGATGAGGTAAGATCAATGGTAAAGGTTAAACATGCTAAGGATTGTATGGGAGGCCACGGTGGGATGTGGTTTTTGCAGTCCCATGCTCGCCACCACTAGGAACCGAGTTCTTGCCTTTGGACCAAGATGAGCGTACAACCACACGGGGTTTATGGGACCCCTCCACTGACTAACTTGCACAGTAGATTCCATGAGTGACATAGTTCGGTGTTCCATTCGACATATGCATAGAAAATGTTTTGAAAGATTTGGCGGGTGAAGGTGCATCATAACAGGTAGGTAAGTATGGCCGGGGTTGCTTGGGGTAGATGGCGCCCCTGATAAACCAACCTCGCCTCACATCTCTAGGGACCGACTTCGGGATTTGACCTGTTACGGCGGAACCATCCTTAGGGCGTGACTCATGGTCTCGGCGAAAGCAAGGTAAAGTTCGTGTCCAACCACCCTCTACCGATCTTCCAAGGAAGAGGGCTAATCATGTGGCATTAAGAGTCGGTTGGTACGTGTGGGTAAAGTTGTACACCCCTGCAGGGTTAAATCTTTTCAAAAAGATGTGTTCACAGTTATGAATGCTTGGTGACTGAATTCTAAGATCATAGAGAACATTAACCTAATCGTAAAACTTGGCAGATCAACGAGTGCTTAAGGATGCTTCATCTTGGTTATGAGGGGTTGATCCTAGTTATGAGATGAGGATTACTTTGGTGGATATCAAAAGATGATCAATTCTTCGAATATGTCGCTCTCTTATCCCCTTTTAAAATATTCTGATTAGACGAGCTTCTTCTCCCTCTTGTTTTACAAAACAAAGATGGCTTTACGCAAAATAACCCCACCAGCCATAAGTCTTGCGGAGTACACCCTGTACTCACCCTTGCTTTGTTGATACTTTTGTAGAAGAATAAGTGTTCCCATGAAGACGAGTTTGGTACGACATCGACACAGATGAGTAGCTTGGGGTTCCCGGCCAGCATCCTGGAATCTATGGGCTGGGACGTCATCGTTATGCTTCAGGCCTCTTAGGCCATTTGTTAAGTTTGCTATACTTAATAGCATAATTTCCTTCCGTTGTTTGATGTTTGTGGTTAGTGACCTCTGCTTGTGATATTTTGGTTCTTCGCTCAGTTATGAGCTTGCTATAATAATTTTTGTGTCACAGGGTTACTGTTGTGTTATTAATTTCTCACTGGATATCCTCGAGGTCTAGGTTAAGCTTATGTCAGGCTAAGGTCTGGATTTGTTTAACCCTAATCTCGGGGGTGTTACATTTGGAGAGAGAATATGAGAGAAATAATGAGGAGAGGAGGAAGACCTAGTCGCCTCGGTGCGATTTTGTGTTCGCACCAAACTATACGGCCGGAACTATACGGGCGTGTGATGTGGTTCCGCCTGTATAGTTGCGGCAGCGCCGCCAACTAGGGTTTCTTTATAGAGAAAACAGTTATACGTATGCAACTATACGGCCGGATCACCATGATCCCGCTGTATAGTTGGTCGTTAAACTGTCTGTCTCTCAAGATAAATTTCTAAAACTAGCATCGATATCTATACGACCGGAACTATATGGCCGGAATTTTTATTCCCGCTGTATAGTTGGTCGTTAAACTCCTAGTACTTTGGGATATATTTTGTACGGAGGCATTGATATCTATACGACCGAAGCTATACAGTCGGAATTTTTGTTCCCGTCGTATAGTTAGTCATTAAACTCTCAGTACCTTTCAAAGAATCTTGTGCGGAGGCATCGATATCTATACGACCAGCGTTATACGGCCGGAATTTTTATTCCCGCCATATAGTTAGTCGTTAAACTCTCTGTGCCTTCAAAGAAAATTTGTTGATGACAAAGATATCTATACGACCGGAACTATACGGCCAGAATTTTTACTCCCGTCGTATAGTTGGTCATTAAGCCATCAGTAGTCATCGAAAAAATTATATTTCTTCGAGAATACCTTCTTATCCCAAAACTTAGTGAAATACCCTATTTTGGACAGAAAATTAATGGTAGAAACTGTAGTCCAACATTGGCTTGTTAAAAGCAAAATTTTATCTTCTTTAAATGAAAAACTTCAAACTAATTTTTTATTCTTATTCTAAACTGATTCAATCGATGTTTCTACTACTTTTTGACAACTGCATCTTCACGAGCGCGCTTCCGCAAGAATGTTTGTGAAAAAGTAGTAGGAATGCGATGAACCTTTTATTCTCTAATCTATTTTATTAACTAGATGGGTTGACTCCCATTAAGCTTTTATTAGGAATGGTTGAGTAACTCAACCTTTCTTCTGTTCTCGAATTCTTACCTTGGGTTGCCCCTTATCAAAGGCATTTACCACATGAACTCGTTTTGCCGGTGGAACATATCTTTATCCTACTTCTAGATCACACAAGGCATTAAGAAAATCAGTTTTACCTATTGAGCATGAAATAGTTGGTATTCCGATATCTCCAGACTTAGACAACAGCTTCCCATTAGCAGCATAACTAGTTACCATGGCAACAGTTTTAGTTATTTCTTTGTTTCTACTAGGAATATCACAGAGGAATTTACTATAAGTAGGAACTTTAATTGCATCCGCAAATGGAATTTCTGGACGAAGGTCACTAAGTGCCTTTGTAAAAGAATTATAAATTACCTGATCCCGTGCTTTCTTTTTTTCGATCTGGATAAGGAAGTTTTTTATCACCTGACTTACTCTTGTCTTTACCTTTTGTGGGGGGATAGGTTCTTTCGTTGTTTTCTTTTGTTGTTGCTTATTGATCTTCTTCTTATCTGCTACAACAACTTCATCATCCTTGCTTACTTCTTTATCTTCTCTTGGATCAACCGTCTCTGCATCAGAGTCATAATGGGCATCCTGTGCATCATTTTGGTCCTCCTTGGTTTGATCTTGTGTTTCAGTTTTATCTTGAGGATCCACCAATGTATCATCTTCTTGGCTTGCTTCGAGTGAGGCTTTTTCCTTTCGCTCTTTTTCAGCTTCGTATTCCGGTGGTCCCAAGGGTCCTGTAACAATTGTACCCCTTCTTGTGACAACATTAGTAGAAACAGAAATATCTTTATCATCACGAAGAAAAATTTGATAACCAGATGCTATTTGTTCATACTGGGTTTCAATCATACTAAGATACTTGTGAAATAGTTTTATTTCTTGGCCAATCTCATCATAATTTTTAGTGAGTTCCGCCAAAATCTTTTTGTGTTTTTGGAAATGCTAATGCAAGTTATTATTAGATTTCACTTGTTGATGTTTTAATTCTTGAAAAACATTTCTAGTTTCATCCTCTTCATTTAAAACTTGTAACAAATCTACTTTGTTTCCCTTAGCAAGTTCAGAGGGTATCCATTTTTCTTTCATTTTTTCCATACCTCGGACATAAGATCAGGAGTTATCCAAAGTATCCCTCGTTCCAGCTTTGTGCCAAAATCAGGGTTATATAAAGAATCATTCTTAGCCCTAGTAGACATCAATTCCAAACATTCCTTAATAGTTCTCTACATTGACCCTCCTGCTGAGAGGTCAAGTAATTCTCTACATTGAGTATTAAGACCGTGGTAAAACAAATGGAAAATAGTAGATTTAGAATATCCATGATTAGGAATACTATTGATCAATCCAAATAATCTTTCCTAGGCTTGTGGGTAGTTTTCTCCCACATTCTGACTAAAGTTTCCTATATTCTTTCTTAGTTCAGTTACCTTTTTAAAAGGATTAAACCTATTTATGAATTTAACAATGCAGTTTTCCCAGCATTTAATGTAATGGCAAGGGAGAGAATATAGCCAGTCTAGAGCTTTGCCTTTAAGAGACCAATGAAATAATTTCAGACGAGAGAAGTCTCTTGATAAACCTTTTGGTCCGAGCGATGTTATCACATCATCAAACTCTCTTATATGTCTTCCTGGTTCTTCATCTTCCCTTCCACTGAAAGCTTTTTCCTGCAAAATTTTAATAATTCCACCATCAAATCTATTTTCTCTAACTCCAGGATTAGGGAACTCTATTTGTTGTTTAATAAATTCAGAACTTGGAGAATTGTATTCCCTAAGAGTTTTCTCAGGTTTCATAGGAGTTGTTCTGTAAATAGACATGATTTCCATAATGTCACTCAGGTTTTCAACTTCAACTTTATTTGATCTTAAAAGTTTTTCAATAATTTCTTCATGCCTCTAAGCAGGCATGCACTCAATATAATCTGGCCGGTAGGTCCTACCAGAGCGTGTAGACCCTTTGTCTCCTACGGAGAACATTTTGTAATAGCAACACCTGAAATGTCAAAATACAAACACTTAGCGCTTAGCTCCCCGGCAACGATGCCAGAAAATAGCTTGATGTCTGCAAGTGCACAGATCATTTGTAGCTAGTTTTGAAGTAAAGATATTGATCCCACGGGGAGCCCAAAGGTAAGTGTTTATGGGTGAAGTATCTATCACACCCGAAGTTGTCACAGGTCTTCGAGTGAATTGACTGCAAGTGTTGAAGTAGGAATGGGTTTTGATTAAATGAGATGTATTTAAATAGAACTAAAATGTAAACTTCGGAAATATAAAGCATAAAAGTAAAGAATGACTTGGTTGTTTGTTGTTTACTGCAGATGGAAAAAGAAGGCGTGGGGAGATTCAGTTCATGGTGATAGTGACTGTGCCAAGTGGATGAATAATAAATGTAACAATTATATTCTTATAAATATATTTTAGGTGAGCAACCCATAATTAGACGGAACTCCTCTTGGTAGACTTCATCCCAACTTCAATAATCCTACTAGCCTGTTACCAAAACCATGGTCAGACACTAGACGATTAAGACCCTTTAGGTTGCTTAGAGATTAAGCTCCTTGGATCGGACTAATGCAATAATCACAGTGGTTCCTCGTTATCCGCGAGTCTACTAGTTTTCCATTGATATCCTCATGTCACCCGGGGGTCGCTGGTCCACTAGTGAACAAACTCTTATCTATGTAGAACAAATCATCATGTTATCTGGGCCCTTAATTGGACAACAAGCATTAGGAATCCCACAGATAGTCAAGCACACATAATATAGTAATTAGAATCAATCACAAAATAATGGAAAATATATGAAGGCACATCACATCTCACAAATCCCCTACATCTCCCACGCTAAGGGAATTACTCACACATGAGAGAAGAAAGGATCATCAATATAATCATATAAAGGGAATTCATCCTGGTATTACCGTGGAGATGCAAAATAAGAATAGAAATGTCCAACACAATTCAAGTTGGGAAGAAACAATCTCAAACCCTAGTCTTGCAAGGTCGAGATCCCTCTCTCTCTCTCTCTCTCAAGTACAATTAGTGGCTATGGAGGTGTATTGGCTACGAGGTTGAAGTTTGTGGAGCGAGATGAAGAACGTCTTCTCCTTCTTCTTCGGATCTCTTCTTTCTCCCTTCTGGATGGTGTGGCGGCTGTTAAACTGTCTTTTCGTCCCCCATCCCTTCATGGAAGTTGTCCCTTTTGACAAGAGAGAGGCGGCGGCAACTATACGGCAGGAGCTATATGGCCGAAAAAATATTCCCGTCGTATAGTTCCTCGTTCAAGCTTCTATGAGGTCCCCTTGCGTGCTTCCAAAGTGAGACTTGCTTTTTTTCTCCAGAATATTGTGTTTCTCTAGTTAAAACCTTCTGTTGACATTCAGAACCTGAAACACACATTAAAAAACAAGTTTTCTTTGCTACCAAAGTATTAGCGTTAGGTAAAGCCATAAAACGATCAAATTCAGGAGAAAACCATCAATAAAAGCCATCAAAAATGTGTTCAATCTCACAGCTATCACTTAGTTCTGTTGCCCGCTCTCATATAGGTGAACTGTGATATCTGGATATGGTTGATACCATGATAATTAAATTGGTGATGTTGGTTATGGTTATGGGTTCACCTAATGATAAGGCCCGGCAGGGACCATTTTTGGGAACTGCGTGAGCCGACCTAGGACCCGTTCGTTTTATGATACCAGTTCTAAATTGATCATGCTAACCAAACGAAGGGGCCTCTAGGATCCCCCCTCAACTACCAGCGCTATTTGTTTGTCCAGAGGGTCACAAAATTAGTTTTCCATTTGGTCCAAAAGCATAATATGTCCTCGGACATGGGTGAGTTGGGTATGTCTTCGGACATGATATTTTGGTGGATAGCAACTGCATTGCATACATAAACGCAGTATGGCCGAGAGGTCATCTTTCATAGTCGATCTCCGGTACTTCTCGACCGTTGGCGCAAACGCTATACCATCCTTGAGAATCGTCATACCTCCTAGTGGGTCAATACAATAGGTGATACCTCTGGATACGCGCGTAGTTATGGGATAGTTCTTGTTGTGAGATTCGGAAGGCATGTGTAATATGTTGCCTGAAGGGTTGAACATGTGTTTGAGTACATTAGTACACCCCTACAGTTATGGATGCCTCGGGAGTACATTGAATGCCGCTAATCCTTTGCCTCTAATAATATGACTAGTAGATAGCCTTACCAACTAAACAATTGCTTAACTAAAATTGTAGTGTGTGTGTTTTGCAAGAACACTTCCTCGACTGGTCTTCATGGGGGAAATCTTTTGATGGGTTATGTCTGGTGTTGTATTATCGTTATCGTATATCGCTCACTTATCTCGCTCTAATAGCCAAAGTTGTAGCGTGTCTCTATAAGTTAGATAGTGCAAGCTCTGCTGCCGCTAAGCCCACCATACCCATGTAGGCATGAGCCGCTGAATTCTAAGACTCATCATGTACTGGCCTCAGTACTGACTGCTCTCTTTCTATTTTCCCTTTGCCCTTTGTTGGCACCCTTTTGGCTCGACAGGTATGTGATTGTCAATGTTAGCAAGGTTACCCTTCCATCTCGGCGTGGGTAGGGTTTATGGATGCCGCTTGATTATTCTTCAGGAATCTTAGTCCAATTTGGTTCTTATCTGTACTCGGATACTATTTTTCTTTCTTCTTGAAATGTACCTTTGAGTTGTATCATTTGTATTCTTGACTCATTGAGTCGTTGTTGTATATATATGTTATAGTGGATTCCGTTGTAAGCTATTATGATGTAACTACTTGTATAATCCATCCACATGAAAGTGTCTGGTGGACGTCTTTGAATCGCTTCTATGCGGGTTTTGGCGGAAATGCTAAGAAATGAATAGAACCGATTCGAGGGTGTTACAGGGCCTTAGCCCTAGAAGAACGCCGCCAGCAACTACTGGATGAGGCCACCCACCTTGTTGAGGAGATGCAACGCATTGCAAAGGTAGGATAGTACAACTCACTACAGCATCAGAAGACCTAGAATGGCCGTGATATGGCAAACAGAAATCCATATGTTCACAAATCCCTTTTCAAGGGGAACAATGTAGACATAGTCATGGGTCAGCCTCGGATCGACAGCAAAGGAAATTGAGTGTACAACATGAACACTTCCATAGCTCGAGAGATCCTAGCAAATAATCTAACTCTAGAGAAGGTCCGGATGAGTGTAACACTACTCAACAAGGGCCTAGAGCAACAACAAGCTCCTGGGAATACCTCGGATGATGGATCGACACGAGAAACTCCTATGGAGGAGTAAACGACCAGACTACAATTGAAGCTTTCATCGCAGGGCTCCCAATCGGATTACTACGTCACCGGCTGAAGTGTGACAAAGTTACCGAATTGGGAGAGATGATAGAGATGGAAAGCAAATATGCAGATGCCAACAATGATTTAGAGGGACTGCTGAACACCCTGGCCATACCACAATCGTGTAAGCAGTCGAAGCAGCAGCAGACCCAGAAGCGCAAGAATACCTCCGAGGATAAACCTAATCCGAAGAGTGCAACTGTCAAAGTAACTTTCGGATATAGAGGACAAGGGCGTGGAGGCAGCCAGGGACAAGGCCACTGGACTTCCCGGGTCCAAGGTAGAGGAGACCAGCAACCTAGTTAAACCTACTCTTGGGATGACATTCCTAATAACCAATGTGTGCATCACCTAGATGCTAACAGGGGCTCGTCCCACACAAATGATGCGTGTTGTTTTAACAATGACATCAAGAAAGACGAATGCGCTGGCTACAGGACCAAGCGATGAAAAGGAAAGAAAATTTTTGACAAGGAAAAGGATTCCAAGGAAGATTTCGACATGGAGGTGGCAGATGCCTCAAATACTAAGTCGGATGGCAAAAAGCCTTACCCAACCAAGAAAGACACCTATGTCTGCTTCCTCGGATCCAAACACGCCAAGGTCAAGAAGGCAGTAATGCATGAGCTCAATGCAACTGTTTCGGTCGTCCCCTAGTATCTGGACTAGTCAGAAGTAACAATCACCTTTGATCGACATGATCATCCACCTAAACCCCATAGGCGAGGAAAGTACGCTCTGGTCGTCAATCCACTTATTTATGGCTATGAGTTTTTAAAAACTCTCATGGACGGTGGCAGTAGCATCAACATCCTCTACATCAAAACATTGCACTACATGAAGATATCGGAAACCCAGCTGAATTACAACAGCGTGGTTTTCCATGGAATCGTCTACGGAAGTCAAGCGAACTCTCTGGGAGAAATTACTCTAGACGATACTTTTGGAACGCCGGACAATTATTGGACTGAACCACTATCTTTTGAAGTGGTGCCATCCAAGAGCGCATACCACACTATCTTCGGGCATCCAACCTACTGGCAATTCATGGCTTGCCCCTACTAAATCTACAACATGATGAAACTTCTAGGTTGATGACTGGGTTCCTGCACCAATAACAGGGTTATTGCAGTACCTGTAGCAGCAAATATTTAAAGGGTTTGTCCCGATGGGAGCTTGGCGAACACGACCCCGCAGCCACGCTGTCAATGCGACCACGTTCGCACCCAAACCGTGGTTTGGAAATAGCCTATTCTATAAGTTGCTAGGATAAATGAATTTAAGATGTTTTGCAGTAACTACTACTAGGACTGGAAGAAAACTGGAACAAAAGTAAAACTGAAAAAAGGTGAATGAAATGAGATGAAATATTAATGCTATGATTCCTCAAGTAATGTTGTGTATACCGGTGTGCATGATAAGTGCTTATGGAATAGTTGTTAACTATAATTGTGGCGATCCCTCATATACCGGTGTGTCCCACCATTGCTAAGTGGCAACTAGACAACTCAATTTTCCACACCCTCTTCGGACATGGGTCATCTCGTCAGAGAATAGTGTATTAAGGTAACAAGACCAATCAAGGTAAACCAGAGCAAAGGCATTAAGTTCCATGGACAACCGTGCTCCTAAGCAAGTGTGCTAGTCACAAGATATCCCATTTGTCACTTTGGGGTCAAGCAATTCGCAACACTATACCTATCTATATCATGAGTGATCTTGAGGGAACTCTGGGCGGTGCATCCTAAGCTGCTATTGCCTCCACAAATCACTTATAGAAAATAGCCTATTAGTTTTACCCATGGAAGAGTAGAAACTAATGATAAGTTTTGTGACACTTGATGAATCCCTAGTAAATTCCTCAACAATGGATTGGACGTCTCCAATCACTAGAATAATATCATGAATAAAACAATGTAAAGAGAAAGCACAAACATATTAATTAACAAGAACACACACTTTAGAAGGATCGTGTGTATCATGGAATTTTTTTCCTTCACTCGTGCTACCCTGTTCCGAAGTTGATAGCGTTGCTCGATGCATCTACCATTTAATCAAGCTCTTGGGACCCACATGTCATCCTCTCATTAAAAGAAATGTGTGTATGATGGAATTTTTTCCTTCGCTGGCACTACCCTGTTCCGAAGTTGATAGTGCTACTCGACGCAACTACCGTTTAACCAACCTCCTGAGCCCCACATGTCATCCTCTCATTAGAAGAAACGTGTGTATGATGGATATTTTCCTTCGCTCGCGCTAACCTGTTCCGAACTTGAGAGTGTTGTTCAATGCATCTACCGTTTGATCACGCTGTTGGGCCCCACATGTCATCCTCTCATTATAAGAAACGTGTGTATGACAAATTTTTTACCCTCTATCGCGCCTTCGTGTTCCGATCTTGATATTGTTGCTCGCTGCATCAGTCGTTTATTCAAGATGGTGGGTCCCTTATGTCAGCCTCACAATAGAAGAATCGTGGGTATGATGGAATTTTTTTCTTCTCTACTGCTACCCTGTTCCAAACTAGATAGTGTTGCTCGACGAATCTGTCGTTTTCTCACGTTGTTGGGTCCCCCATTTCATCCTCTCATTACAAGAAATGTGTGCATGCTAAACTTTTCTCTCGCTCGCGCCTCCCTGTTTCGAACTGGCAACGTTGCTCGATGCAGCATGTGTATAACGGCGCGCTGTTGGGTCCCACATATCAGCCTCTCTGTAAATGAAACGTGCGTATGATGGACTTTTTTGGCCATGTCCGCTGTTTTGACCTTAGCAACTTGCTGGGTCCCAGATGTCAACCACCGCTGTTCAGGAAACGTGTCTGTACTGGGTCCCAGCTGACAACCTCTATTTGAAAGAAACGTGTTGGACTGTTTTTTCGGGTCCTAGATGTCAGCCTCAGAGTACAAAAAATGCTCATCAAGACAGAATTAAAAAGATTCTAGGCTAACTCGGGGCAGAGGCATTATTCGTCGTGGCTTATATTCCATGGGCCCACTCCTAAATTGAATGGGCTATGGTCAGTGGCCACAAAACCATGAAAAGGCCGAATTAGAAGGTATTGGGCTATGCTTGGGGATGATAGGCTAATTTCATGGGCTATGCTTGGGCCTGCTGGGTCCGACATGTCAGCTTATCTGTAAGTGCGACATGTGTATGATGGACTTCTTTTTGGTTGCGTCCGTTGTTTTCACCGTGGCAGCCATGTATGGTATTACTGATGGGGCCCTTATGTCAGCCTCTCTAGCATGTTCTGACTTGTGGGTCCCTGATGAAGCCTTGTATGTTCTGTCTGGTGGGTCCCCGATGCGAGCCTCTCTGTACAAGTATTTAAACTTTTTTTTGAACCCACCCTCAAAACAAACTCCAGGGACGCTGCATGCTGGTGGGTCCGTGATGTCAGCCTCTCCGTAATGCGATATTGCTAGAAGAAAAGACCCTCAAATCAAATAAACGTAAATTGAGTGTGTTGCCACTATAACAAAGATATTTATAGAATAAATATCATTAAACTTTTATTAGTACTACAATTTATGTATTAGTCTTCTTAAAAATATTTTGTGTGTCTATGTTTTTCTCTTTTAAAATATAAAAGGGCAGCGTTCCTGGCATCTCAATTTATAAAATGCCACATAATGGAGTATTTTCCTAAAAACATGGCTAGGAAGATTTTTTATTGTATTTTGAGAGGTGGGGGCAATGTCCAAAAGGCCGAATTAAAAAGAGTTTGGCTATTCTACATAGGCTGCTCTACGTGGGTTATACTCTGTAGGCTATACTCCATGGGCTTCATCTCAAATTTTAGTGGGTTGTGCTCAGCAGTCTCCTGGCCCCTAAAAGGCCGAATTAATATGTTCTCGGCTATGCTCCATGGGCTCCTTTCTCAAATTTCACTGGGTTGTAGTCAGTAGTCCCCTGACCCCGAAAACACCGAATAAAAATGTTCTGGGCTAAAGAGGGGTCGAATGAGCTACTAGATTTCTTCTCCTGGTTAATAAAAATTGCATTGTGATGTGCTCGGCTGGATTCGAAACAAAGACCTCGGAGAGGGAGGGGGAAAAGCAATAATTATTTTTGGCAGCTATTCATGTCAAAATTCAGCAGTACAGAATAAGGTAGAAAAATTATCAACATATTCGAAGTTCATATTCAGGAGCACTTGACCAATTCAGCCGCATTGCAAAAGTGACCAACTCAGCAATACAAACAATGAAATACAATAGCATTACAGAGAGAACTAGTTTTTGTTTGAACTCTAAAAACCTTGTCACGCGATTAGTTTGTCCTTTTCACCAAACACACTCGACCATTGGAGCAAGCAAAACTGACGATCAAGTCTACTTTGAGTACCTTCTTCTCACATCAATGCCTGTGTGACACCCTATGCAACCCGAAATGCCCAAGTATCATCTAGATTGTGACATGGCCATGTACAAGGGCAACAAACACACGTCCAGTTCACATTCACTAGCACAAGACAGATTCAGCAGCAATTTAAAGTGACCGATTCAACGGTGGTAGAAAATGACCAAAAGAATTGACATATTATGCAATGCCAAAATTGAAATTCAATGGATGTACAACAATGCAGCAAAGCCAAGTTTCAAAAGGAAAGCATGACCATGCATTTTCTCCACTTGATCTGAATAAGTCCTAGTACATAGGTATTACTATAAAATAGATTAGCAGTAGCTGAACTCTATACAAAATATTTAGTAGAAGTGTAGAACTACAAGCTTACACCAAGCTAGGAACCACTACATGTCCCATCATACGTACTCGAAGAAATGAGAATGCTTCAGCATGTCAAATTGCTGGCCGGGCTTCACCCTTGATTTCCTGCCTGGGACGCGACTCTCATTTCATTGTCACCTGTCGGCCTCTAGGTCAACAGCATACATGTAAAATTCATACGACAAACCAAAAAATTCGGGATCCTTAATTTTGGAAATTCCAATTACAAAGGGAATCTTCCACCAACATAAACTAGCTAACTAGTACAACATTACATACACTCAGTAGGATCATCACAAGAGGATTAAGATATGATATCTCACCGGTGAATCTTGTCCGACGACATGTTCAGTAGTATGCTAGTAAAGCCGCGACTTGGAAAGAAAAGACGTGAGCACTTCCTGTGCGGTGTTGGCCGGCGACGGACTAATCGTTGTCTTAGATGACCTCTTTACTACAACCTGATTGAAACTATAGAACAAGGCCAATGACCAAACCCTTACCTCGTACCGCGGCGATTCGCACGCCGCCGACCTAACTGGCCTAACAGACAGGATCAAGTCCATGCTATGCCCGTCAATTTGGGCGACGAATAGCTTGCCCTCCTTCCCGATGCTGATGACCTCAGCTCTGAGCGAGCTCGGTGCACGAACCGGCATAGACGGCTCCCATTTTTTGGGGCCGTATCTGGGCACTGTCATCGAGTGGGAAGATATGAGGTGCTCGACGAACACTTTCTTGACGCTGGTGAACTCACATCCTGCCTCCATACAGACACACTGTGGTGTTAGTTGCACGCGATCTTGTGGTCGTAGACGTCCTTGGAGGAGACCAAAGTCCAGTAGATGTCGTTGGGGCATCTACTACCTTTTCCGCCAGCAACTTGGTGGTACAGCTCCTTGGAGCATGCAGACAGCCGAATGGCGCTGGTACTATCTAGACGCTTAGCTATTTCATTGAAGATGTCGTCGCCGACCTTCTTTCAGACGTTGTTCAGCCGGTTGTGCCTCGAATCCACAGCCATCACGTCCGAATGATTGGGTGCAAGGACGGATCTATGTATGACTGTTGGGCTTATTTGGAGGAGAGGGGTGGCGGCCTAGAAGGATCAATGTTGTGGGTGAGATGGCGAGAAAATGTATGAAGTGCACGTTCAAGAAGATCCAAATGCGGCCTCTCGGTGTTGGGAATGGCTCTTTAAAGGGGGGGGGTTTTGCCGTGCTGTTTCGGCTGTCGTCTGCCGGGTGTACTGCATCGATCACACCACCTAGAGTTACGGAGTAGGGAGTACTATAGGTACTCTATACTGGCACACTGCCATGGAGTGTTCTCTCATCACATCTCAGTTATTAGAACTAAGAGATGATTTATTTACTGCTTCCATTTTTATACTACTCCCTCCAGTTCGTATCCTAATGGACTCAACTTTGTCTAGATTCACATCAGTTAGACAGAGTAGTTGTAAGTTGAGTCACTTATGTTTTTGGTACTTCATAGTACGTACCAAAATACCAAGATGTTGAACCTCATATGAACTTTCTAGAAAGGTACCACTTTGCAAAGATTGGCAAGCCTGCTAAAATTGCTGAAACTTCTAGAAAGGCAAGAACCCACGGCCTAATTTGCATCATGCTTGGTGAAATAATGACAGGTTCCCAGTATATATTCAGCAGCATTTCAAAGTGACCAATTCAGCAATACAGACTCTGAAATTCAATAGCAGGACAACGAGAATCAATTCTTGTTTCAGCATTAAAAACCTTAGTGTGGGATCAATCGCTTTTCTCCGAACACACTCAATCATCAGAGCAAGCAAAACTGACCATCAAGCTTGCTTTTCTGTGCATACCTTCTACTCACATCAATGACCGTGTGACCCACATATGCAACACAAAATGCCCCAAGCCTCATCTAGATTGTGACAAGGCCATGTTTCAAAAGAATAGTAAGACCATCTACTACCATTGATCTAAAAAAGTACCAGTACGTCAGTATTAGTTCTACAAAATACTTTAGTACTGCAATAAAAATGATAGAACATTTGACAGATTCACTACCATTTGAAAGATTCAGCAGCACTGAATAAAATAGAAAAATATCAATAGATTCCAAATACATAATCAGCAGCACTTGACAGATTCAACAGCATTTCAAAGTGACTGATTTAGCAGTACAGATAATGACCAAAAGAATTGACATATTTAATAATGCAAACCTGAAATTCAATAGATGTAGCATGGCCATAATTCAAAAGGACAGAGATCACATATTCTGGCCATGTTCCAAAAGAAGAGCAAGACCATCTACTGGTCTTGATCTAAACAAGTACCAATGCATCACTATTAGTTCTAAAAAATACTTTAGTAATAGGAACAACAGAACATTCCACAAATTCAATGGCATTTGAAAGATTCAGTTGTACTGAATAAGACGGAAAAATATCATCAGATTCCTGATTCATAATAAGCGACACTTGACAGATTTAACACCATTTCAAAGTGACCGATTTAGCAGTACAGATAATGACCAAAGGAATTGACAGATTCGGCAATGTAGACATTGAAATTTGATAGATGTAGCAAGGGCATGATTTAAAAGGAAAGAGAGACCATATTCTGCACTAGATCCGTCGGTCTGAACAAGTACCAGTACATAGGTACTACTCCTACTACAAAATAGATTAGGTAGCAAAACTCCCTACAAAATACTCAGAACTACCTTAAGCTAGGAACCACATGTCCCAAAATGATAAGAAAAATCCTGTCGAGGAGAACATGTGTTCAAGTTAGGATCATCACAAGAAGATAAAGATCTGTTAATCCCTAAGTATCTTGTCCATGTGAAGCTTGTATTCCATGGTGAACTCCGGTGGTCGATTCCGATGACAAGCGACCAGATTAAACCGACAAACCGACAAAGAGAAAGTGGCTTTAGAATTCACATAGAATACCTTCTCACACAAGCCATTTGGATGTGCAGAGCCCAACTTCACCAAGAACTGCGGCAACACGGGTTCCGCTGGCCTGACGCACACGACGGATATCAAGATGACTTCATCGTGCCTGTCAAATATCACATAGAACACCGTGTCATCAAACTCGGTTAGGCTGATATCTACATTTTGCGAGCCCGGTGTCGGCACCGACTTAGAGATGTACCTGCCTTTCCTACCATAGTGTAAAATGCGCAACCTCATGACGTGGGCTTCTCTGAGGTGGGAGTGGAGCACAAACAGAATTGCGGCAAACTCGTAGCCAGGAACCACACAGTTCCATTGGACTGCATCACCGAGCATTGAACATGAAGACATATTTGGCTGGACAACCCATACCAATTGGGTCTATCACCAACATAAAGTAATTAATTAGTACGATATTACATATATTCATATTAGGATCATCACAAGAAGATTTATATGTGTTAACTCACTCTTGGTTGATATTCTTGTAATCCATGGGGAATTCCGAAAACATCTTCAGAAGCTCACAGGTAACGCCGCGGTTTCAACAGGTACGACATGAGCCCTTTTAGCGCGACTTCAGCCAACGAAGGCCTGCTCGTCTACTCAGATGTCACTGCCATTTCAACTAAATGGAGCTTATTCTATGACGGCAGTGACCATAACATCACCTTGTACTGTGTCGGTTCGCATGCCACCAACATGACATACCTGACAGATAGGAAGATATCCATGGTGTACCCTCCAATTAGGGCGGCAAACTCCGTGCCCTCTTTCCCGATGTCGATGATTTCTTGGTGCGTGCACCAGGTTAGTCGGGTACCAGTGTTTGTTGGAGTAGGTCACTTTGGGAAAATAGTACATCTTGTGGGCAAGTTTCAAGTGGTCAAAGAGCTCATGCACAGTTAATGGGCGGGTGACGAACTCGCATCCTCGCTCCGTGCAGGCTACGCACGGGGCATAGCAGCACTGGATCTTGTGCTCATAGACGTCATTGTAGGAGACCAATGAACAATAGTGGTCGTTGGGGAACCTACTACCTTTTCTGCCGGTGACCTGGCGGTACAGCTCCTTGGAGCATGTGGCTAGCCTAACGACGTTGATAGTGTCCAGACACATAGTGATTTTGTTGAAGACATCGTCGCTGACCTTGCTCTAGCCGCAGTGCCGCGGGTTGCACCTCGAATCCGCCATCCCGTCCGAACGGATTAGGGGCGAGGGTGGATCTATGTAGAGTTGTTGGTGGTTTTTGGAGGAGAGGGCTGGTGGCCTGGAGGGAGTGATGTATCATGCAAGATGGGGAGTAAAATATGTGAAGCGCGCGCCAGGGATGCGGCCAGGCAGTGTCGGTGAGTAGGGATAAACCAAACGGAGATGGGGAAGATAGGATGGCTCTTTGAAACAGGTTTTTTCTTTTCTTCTGCTATAAGAAGCGGTTGCATAAAGGATGCCGGCTAGCGTGAATGCGTGTAAAACATGCCCCTGTGCAATAAATTAAACATGTCACTTCCTAGCATAGTACATTCTCGTCACGTCAGCGGAGTACTATTTACAGCTTCTATTTTCATACTAGTATTAGGGCATCACCTATGGTGGCAGAATTTATCTATAAGCTGGGAAGTTTTAAGAAAAAGCTTTATGATAGTTTTCAATGCACTGAATTCCTGATAGCTTAAAAAAATTTGGAAAATTTTAAGAGAAATCTATCTATCGTGCTTAATTGTAGTTAAAGTTTGACACGGTCGGTGGAAGTACGATTTACATCGAAGACCTCAAAGAAGAGAAAATTACGTATAGGTCTATAAACTTAGCACAAAGGGCCCTAAAGTTAAGCAAGGAAAAGCACCCGGGTCCTTCTCGAGCGAGAAGCTGAGCCATACCCTTCGTACTACTGTACTTGTTTCACACAAACACACAAAATGCTCCTCACATTTTCGAACCAGCGTGCTAGGGGTGTGCTTGGTGCTTCCTCTTCGTAGGGTGTGAGATGGAACGACAATGCAGGTCGACGCACTTGGGCAACGCCACATTGTAGATGAGGGAGAGATCAGCGGGCCAGGGTGTGTGTGGATGGTGATGAGGCAGGAAAGGAGAGAGAAAACACAATATGTTTTGAGTGTATATATATAGTAAAGGTCCCAAAATTTTGACAAGAGGTTCAACTTCTTGCTAAGATTCTACATCTTGACAACTTAATGAAATTAGGTCAAACTTGAGATAGAAGTAAGCGTGATAGATAACTCTTGGATTAATTGTCTTTTTGAAGGTAGATGGGTGTATCTTCTTTTAGTAAACGATGTTCTCGATGTGAGTTTCCAACTATTAGGAAAGAACATTCTCAATTTTCCCATGTTTTGTGTATTTTAAAACTTCCTAGCTAACTCTGCTGACTTGAATGAGACTCTATTCCAATTTATCGAAATTAGGTCAAATTTGAACTACAAGTAAATTGTAGATTGCTTTGGAAGTTTTACAAAAAAGCTTTTCGGTGGTTTTCGATGTACTGAATTCCTGGTTAGAGCTTCAAAAGTTTGTTGGGAGATTTGAAGAGGAATCTATCTATCGCGCTTACTAGTAGTTAAAATTTGATACGGACGGTGGGAGAAAGTATGATTTGCATCGAAGACCTAAAAAAATTACATAGAGGTCCATAAATTTAGCATAAAGGGCCCTAAACTTAAGCAAGGAAAAGGAGTCGGGTCCTTCTCAAGAGAGAAACTTAGTCATATACCCTTCGTACTAGTGTACTTGCTTCACACTCACACGCACACAAAACGCTCCTCACACTTTCGAACGAGCGTGTTGGGGTGTGCTTGGTGCTTCCTCTCTTCGCAGGGTGTGAAATGGAATGATAAGGCAGGTCGACGCACATGGGCAGCACCATGTTGTGGATGATGGAGAGGTCAGCCGGTCGGGGTGTGTGTGGATGGAGATGAGGCATTGTGAAGGAGAGAGAAAACACAACTTGTTTTGCATGCATATATATAGTAAAGGTCCTGAAATTTTGACAAGAGGTTCAACTTCTTGCTGAGACTCTACATATTGACAACTTCATGAAATTAGGTCAAACTTTTGCTACAAGTAAGCATGATAGATAGATCTTGGAATAATTGTCTTTTCGAAGGTAGATGGGTGCATCTTTTTTTAGCAAACGATGTCGTTGGTGTGAGTTTCTAACTATCAGGAAAGAACATTCTTGATTTTCCGATGTTTTGCGAATTTTAAAACTTCCTAGCTAACTCTGCCGACTTGAATGAGACTATGTGCCAATTTATCTAAATTAGGTCAAATTTGAACTATAAGTAAATTGAGGTTCCTTTGGAACTTTTTGGTGGTTTTTGATGTACTAAATTCCTGGTTAGCTTCAAAAGTTTTTTGGAAAAATTTAAGAGGAAACTATCTACCATGCTTACCCGTAGTTAAAACTTGACACGGTCGATGGGAGTACGGTTTAGATCGACGACCTCAAAAAGAGAAAATTACATGTAGAGGTCCATAAATTTAGCACAAAGGGCCCTAAAGTTAAGCAAGGAAAAGCAGGTGGATCTTTCTCGAGCAAGAAACTAAGCCATACCCTTCGTACTACTATACTCTCTTCACACAAAAAACGGTCCTCACACTTTCGAACCAACATGATGGGGGACGTGCTTGGTGCTTCCTCTTTGTAGGGTGTGAAATGGAACGACAAGGTAGGTCTACGCACGTGGGCAGCGCCACATTATGGACGAGGGAGAGATCAGCCGGCCGGGTATGCGCGGATGGTGATGAGGTAGTGAAGGAGAGAGAAAACATAATTTGTTTTGCATGCATATATATAGTAAAGGTCCTGAAATTTTTACAACACGTTCAACTTCTTGCTAAGAAAATGCATCTTGACAAAATTAGGCCAAACTTGAGCTACAAGTTTGCGTGATAGATTTCTCTTGGATTAATTGTTTTTTTGAAGGTAGATGGATGCATCTTCTTTTAGTAAACGACGTTGTCGGTGTGACTTTGCCAACTTTTAGGAAAGAACATTCTCGATATTCCGATGTTTTGCAAATTTTAAAACTTCCTAGCTAACTCTGCTAACTTCAATGAGACTATGTGCCAATTTATCAAAATTAGGTCAAATTTGAACTACAGGTAAATTGTAGATTGCTTTGGAAGTTTTACAAAAAGGCTTTTCGGTGGTTTTCAATGTACTGAAATCCTGGTTATAGCTTCAAAAGTTTTTTGGAAAATTTTAAGAGGAATCTATCTATCGCCCTTACTAGTAGTTAAAATTTGACACGTTCGGTGGGAGCGAGTACGGTTTACCTCGAAGACCTCAACAAAGAGAAAATTACATAGAGGTCCATAAATTTAGCACAAAGGGCCCTAATGTTAAGCAAGGAAAAGCAGTCGGGTCCTTCTCGAGGGAGCAACTGAGCCATACCCTTTGTACTACTGTACTCCCTTCACACAAAAAAATGCTCCTCAAATTTTCGAACGAGCATGCTGGGGGTGTGCTTGGTCCTACCTCTTCGTAGGGTGTGAAATGGAACGACAAGGCAAGTCAACGCACGTGTGGGCAGCGCCATGTTGTGGACGAGGGAGAGATCAGTCGGCCTTGGTGTGTGTGGATGGTGATGAGGCAGTGGAGGATAGAGAAAACATAATTTGTTTTGCATGCATAAATACAGCAAAGGTCCTGAAATTTTGACAACACGTTCTACTTCTTGCTTAAAATATGCATCTTGACAACTTAACGAAATTAGGTCAAACTTGAGCTACAAGTTAGCATGACGGATTGCTCTTGGATTAATTGTCTTTTCAAAGGTAGATGGGTGCATCTTCTTTGAGTAAACGATATCGTTGGTGTGAGTTTCCAACTATCAGGAATGAACATCTAAACATTCTCGATTTTCCCATGTTTTGCAAATTTTATAACTTCCTAGCTAACTCTACTAACTTGAATGAGACTTTGTGCCAATTTATCGAAATTTGGTCAAATTTAAACTACAAGTAAATTTTAGGTTGGTTTGGAAGTTTTATGAAAAAGCATTTCGGTGGTTTTCGATGTACTGAAATCCTAGTTAGCTTCAAATGTTTTTTGGAAAATTTTAAGAGGAATCTAACTATCGCGGTTACTTGTAGTTAAAATTTGACACGGTTGGTGGGAGCGAGTACGGTTTACATCGAAAAACTCAAAAATTACAAAGGGTCGGGGTGTCCTTGGTGCTTCTTATTCGCAGGTTGTGAAATGGAACGACAAGGCAGGTCAACGCACGCTCCACGTTGTGGACGAGGGAGTCATCAGCTGCCCGGGGTGTGCGTGGATGGTGATGAGGAAGTGAAGGAGAGATAAAACATAATTTGTTTTGCATGCATGTATATAGTAAGGTCCTGAAATTTGGACAAGACATTCAACCTCTTGCTAAGAATCTGCATCTTGACAACTTAAGGAAATGAGGTCAAACTTGAGCTACAAGTTAGCGTGATAGATTGCTCTTGGATTAATTGTATTTTCGAAGGTAGATGGGTGCATCTTTTTGAAGGTGACGGCGGTGGTGTAGAGCGGCGACCGAGCAGGATGACGGCGGTCGGCGACGGAGAGGAGGACGGCGACAGGTAAATCGTAGGTTTCTATGAAAGTTTTACAAAAAAGCTTTTGGTGGTACCCATTAGGGGTCAATTAGGAGTATATCGGAAACCACCAAGAGTTTGGTCAATAGGTTTAACTTCTTGATAAGATTTTTCATCTTGACAATTTAATGAAATTTGGTCAAAGCTAAGCTACACAAGTAAGAGAACAAGAGGGAAGCAAAGCGAGACTTTCAAAAAATAAGAGGCAATGTGAGAGCAGCACAAAAGAGGACTTGAAGGCGGTGCAATGTTAGAGCAAAGCTATGATGGGCTGCTGACACGAGGTACAGGGTACACTCCACTAGTAGTAAATGTATGGACCTACTACTAGTATATGCATGCAAAACAAGTTGTGTTTTCTATCTCCTTCGCTGGCTCTCACCATCATCCTCCATCGATTTCTTCTCTGCAGCCACAGGTGCACTGTCCGGCTTGTCTCTTCCTCGTCCACAACAGGTTCAACTTCTACTAAGATTTTGCATCTTGACAGTTTAACAAAATTAGGTCAAACTTGAGCTACAAGTAAGCATGATAGATTGCTCTTAAATTAATTGTCTTTTTGAAGGTAGATGGGTGCATCTCTTCTTGTAAAGCAGAGTCGTCGGTGTGGGTGTCTAACTACCAGGAAAGAACATTCTCAATTGATGACGAGATCATTCTTTCTGTAAACAAAGTGCAAATAATATTCGATCTGAATGCCACAAGCCAAGTTTTCACACATAAACAGTGGATCAACAGCATGTTGTACTTGCGATTCCGATGTTTTATAAGTTCTCAAGCTTCCTAGCTAACTCCGCCTACTTGAATGACTTCATGTCGATGTATTGAAATAAGGTCGAATTCGAACTACAAGTAATAAATTGTAGGTTGCTTTGAAAGTTTTATGAAAAATTCTTTTGGGGGTACCCATAGAGCAGTGAATTAATATACCCATCAGAAACCGCAAAGAGCTTTGACGACTGGTTCGACCTCTAGCTAAGATTTTGCCTCCTTATGATGGGTTTCTGACACGAGGTACTCCTACGACCTTACAGTGTACTACACTCTACTAGTAGTAAATTTCAGGACCTATGCACGTAAAATAAATCATGTGTTTTATCTCTCCTTCGCTATGCTCCATCTCTCCTCCCCTTTCCCCTCGCACACCGGTCCGGCTGATCTCTCTCCCCTCGTCCACAGCATGGCGATGTGCATGTGTGCCTTGGTACATCGGCTCTATGTCTCTGGCATGTTCGGCAGCTGTGTGTTGGTGTGGAGTAGGGACGAGGAGTACATAGGAAGGAAACCACTTTGGTCCTTGGCGGCACAAAAATTCAAAGTTTTCTAGTTTTCGAAATTTTCAGTTGCTTCCCGAACATCAGGAGGGAAGGTTATTCAAAAGATCGGCCATTCACAGTACTGTACTTTTTATCTTATCTTTATCGTGTCTTATCCCTTACAATACAACACAATACAATAAACCATTGCATAGTGTATGAATTAACTTTGAATATTGACTGTTGGATCAAGACTAGCAAATCCAAACATTCCCAACCGCTGGATCTTCTTTTCCATTCTTAGCATCTAGAAAGATTCTACTTTAGCACGATGAATGCTAGTATGTGTAAACCTCAAAACACAAACTGCATTGCTCAGTTTTCAGGGTCCTTGTGCTCATAAATGCATGGACTTGGATGCAATTTTGATTTTATGAGGTCCTTGATGTAACTTATACTTCCACTGACCGTGTTAACTCTCAAGCACCTCTCTCCTACGATACCTACCATTTGATAGGCCATTCGCAGTACTTCTTATCTTCTCTTTATCGCGTCTTATCTCTTACAATACAATAAACCACTGCATAGTGTACGGATTAACTTTGAACATTGACCGTTAGATCAAGACTAGCATATCCAAACATTGCTAACCGCTGGATCTTCTTTTCCATTCCTAGCATCTAGAAAGATTATACTTTAGCACGATGAAGGCTAGTATGTGCAAACCTCAAAACACAAACTCCATTGCTCAGTTTTCAGGGTCCTTGTGCTAATAAATGCAAGGACATGGATGCAATTTTCATTTTATGAGGTCCTTGATGTAACTTGTACTTCCATCGACCGTGTTAACTCTCAAGCACCTCTCTCTCCTATGAGACCTACCATTTGATAGGCCATTCACAGTACTCCTTATCTTCTCATTATCGTGTCTTACCTCTTACAATACAATAAACCACTGTGTAGTGTACGGATTAACTTTGAAAATTGGCCATTGGATCAAGACTAGCAAATCCAAACATTGCCAACCGTTGGATCTTCTTTTCCATTCTTAGCATCTAGAAAGATTCTACTTTAGGACGATGAATGCTAGTATGTGCAAACCTCAAAACACAAACTCCATTACTCAGTTTTTAGGGTCCTTGTGCTAATAAATGCATAGACTTGATGCAATTTTCATTTTTATGAGGTCCTTGATGTAACTTGTACTTCCACCGACAGTGTTAACTCTCAAGCACCTCTCTCCTATGAGACCAACCATTTGATAGGCCATTCGTAGTACTTCTTATCTTCTCTTTATCGTGTCTTATCTCTTACAATACAATAAACCACTGCATAGTGTACGGATTAACTTTGAACATTGACCGTTGGACCAAGACTAGCAAATCAACACATTGCCAACCGCTGGATCTTGTTTTCCATTCTTAGCATCTAGAAAGATTCTACTTTAGCACGATGAACGCTAGTATGCGAAAACCACAAAACACAAACTCCATTGCTTAGTTTCCAGGGTCCTTGTGGTAATAAATGCATGGATTTGGATGCAATTTTCATTTTTATGAGGTCCTTGATGTAACTTGTACTTCCACCGACCGTGTTAACTCTCAAGCACCTCTCTCCTACAAGACCTACCATTTGATAGGCCATTCGCAGTACTTCTTATCTTCTCTGTCTCATGTCTTATCTCTTACAATACAATACAATACAATACAATACAATACAATAAACCACTACATAGTGTACGGATTAACTTTGAACATTGACCATTGGATCAAGACTAGCAAATCCAAACATTGCCAACCGCTGGATCTTCTTTTCCATTCTTAGCATCTAGAAATATTCTACTTTAGCATGATGAATGCTAGGCTAGGAAACCTCAAAACACAAACTCCATTGCTCGGTTTTTAGGGTCCTTGTGCTAATAAATGCATGCACTTGGATGCAATTTTCATTTTTATGAGGTCATTTATGTAACTTGTACTTCCACCAACCGTGTTAACTCTCAAGCACCTCTCTCCTACGATACCTACCATTTGATAGGCCATTCGTAGTACCTCTTATCTTCTCTTTATCGTGTCTTGTCTCTTACAATACAATACAATACAATACAATACAATACAATACAATACAATAAACCACTACATAGTGTACGGATTGACTTTGAACATTGATCGTTGGATCAAGACTAGCAAATCGAAACATTGCCAACTGTTGGATCTTCTTTTCCATTCTTAGCATCTAGAAAGATTCTACTGATAGTTTTTAGCACGATGAACGCTAGTATATTCATAAACCTGAAAACACACACTTCATTGCTCTTAGTTTCAGGGTCCTTGTGCTAATAAATGCATGGACTTGGATGCAATTATCATTTTTATGAGGTCCGTGATGTAACGTGTACTTCCACCGACCGTATTAACTCTCAAGCACCTCGCTCCTACAAGACCTACCATTAGATCAACCATTCATAATACTTCCTATCTTATCTTTATCTTCTCTTATATCTTACAATACCATACCATCACTATACAGTGTACGAAACATTGACCGATTGATCAAGACTGGCAAATCCAAACATTGCTAACAACCATTAGATCTTCTTTTCCATTCTTAGCATCTAGAAAGATTCTACTGAAAGTCTTTAGCATGATGAACGCTAGTATGCGAAAACCTCAAAACACACACTTCATTGCTTAGTTTCAGGGTCCTTGTGCTATATGCATGGACTTGGATGCAATTTTTTATTTTTTACGAGGTCCTTGATGTAACTCGTACTTCCACCGACCGTGTTAACTCTCAAGCACCTCGCTGCTACGAGACCTAAAGTTAGATCGGCCATTCGCAGTACTTCTTATCCTATCTTTATCTTGTCTTATCTCTCACAATACCATACCACTGCATAGTGTACAGAACAATGAATGTTTGATCAAGACTGGCAAATCCAAACATTGCTAACCATTGGATCTTCTTTTACATTCTTAGCATCTAGAAAGATTCTACTGATAGTCTTTAGCACGATGAACGCTAGTATGCGCAAACCTCAAAACACACACTTCATTGCTAAGTTTTAGGGTTCTTGTGCTAAATACATGGACTTGGATGCAATTTTCATTTTTTATGAGGTCCACTTGTACTTGCTTAACAAAGAAAATCAGAGTCGTGCTCACTCCTGCAGCCTTACAGTGTGTTACTCATCCTCTATGCAAGGAAAATAATTTGTATACTACTATCTCCTTTGCTGCATCACACCCATCCTCTAGCTGATATCTCCCTTGTCCATAGTGTGGCGCTGTGCATGTGTGCCATGGTACTACGGCGGCTCTGTTTCTATCTCTTTTTTCATAACTTTGCTCTGACATCGAACCGCGTTCAACACCTCTTCGCTGTAGCCCTCTCCGGTTGCCTTCTCTGACCCCATAATCTCTTCTACAGTAGCTCTCCGTTTCCCCCCTCCATTTCGATCCTTCTTTTTCCTAGTACTACTATTTTTCTTTACAGAAAACAACATTCCAGTTTTCGCAAAAAAAATCCCATCACTTGGAAAATTGAGATCATCTCTTTTCATAATACTTCTTAGAACCTCCCCTTGGCAAAATATTGTTTACAATAATGCCAAGGTGCACCAATCTACATAATATGGGGAAATTACCATAAACTATGATGGGGATCCCAGGATATGGTATTGACCTTGGTCGTCCGACTTGAAACCTACTCATACGCATTGCAGGACTATTTTGTGAACCTGGTTTTTGAAAAGTTGTCAAAACTCAAGTTTATCATTTTGCATGGCATGTGATACATGCAAAAGGACGCCATGCACATGTCTTCCATGAAATTTTAAGAACAATCCACCTCAGCCTCATTTTACAATTCCTTTACTTTCCTGTGAATCAAACACTTCTTTAAGAAAAATTCCTGTAGGCTCCAAATCTTGTAGGATTCAACTAGACATGATATTCTAATAATACTGTGTTTTACCTATTCCTTTGTTTTTCCTATCCCACCAATCAAATAGGCCAATGTTGAGACTCCCACGGGCAACATTTCCTACTACGCCAAGATGCACCCATATACTAAATTAATGTGGGAACAGTACATTAACTATGATGTCGATATGGCCATGACCTTTTTTGGTCATCAGGGTTGAAACCTAATAATATTCATACATGGTGGGAAAATATCATGGGGTTGGTTTCCAGAAGTTGTCAAATCCCATGGTTATCAGTTTCTTGGCAGGCTATACACATGACGTGATAGGATGTCATGCGTACATATTTGTTTTTCGGTTTTTCTTTATTACATGTGATTGTTTCAAAACAGGTTCAAAATTGTCAAGATACAAATTCTTAGCAGGAAGTTGAATTTGTCAAAACTCTCGATTGTTTCTGATATATTAACTACCTAATGCATACCACAAAAATCTTTTTGTATAACTTCGATAGAAATCTACCACTTTCTAGAGCTTCTAGTTCAAATATGACATGATTTTGTTAATAGAGACATAAAGTCATTTGAGTGGGCCATGTTCGAAGTTATTCGTACACTATATAGTGATATGGAAATTGTGAAGCAACATAGTCGTTTTTTCTTTTGAAAAGAAGTGTCAAGCACTATATAGTGGTATGGAAATAGTGGCACGTGCCTTTTACTAGTACGGATATGGATGATCAGTTGATGTGACTCTTGGCCTTGAATTCCTGGATAGATAGGTTACGATCTACTACCTTTTTCTATTACTAGATAGACGCTAGCCAAATTCAAAATCTGAATCGAGCGGCAAAATCACCCACCAACTTTGAAGCATTTCCCGCCCCACCGATGCAAAACCTTTGAGCCAATCTCCCACCAGATAGTACCATTTTTCTATTATTATTAGCTGGAAGCGGGACAAATTCAAATCTCAATCGAGGGGCAATATCACACACCGACCTTGAAGCATTTCGCGACCCTCTGTTTCAAGAACTTTTGTCTTCAAATTTCCTGTTCTACCCATTGTTCAGACGATAGATGGGCATGCTAAAGTCAGTAGCTCAGGGGCACGATCGTAATTATATTGCTATTCACTTATACTATGGTCCTGATTCCCGCAGTTTTTCCCGCTGGCCCTCCCAAAAATCCCAAGCTTCTCTATCACCTCCATGGCCACCACGCGCACCAGCTTGATCTGTGGTCTCGTGCGCCACCGTGGAGACGGTTCACCGATGCTCACCCAGCGGATCTAGTTCACCGGGTCTCTCTGCCACTGCACCGAAGCTACGGTGCCGTTCACCACGCCGATGCCGTCATCGACTGCCCAAGCTCTGCTTCCTCACTGCCGATGGCATCATCAAACACCCAAGCTCTGCTTCCTCGTCATTGAAAGCTACCCAACCGCTTCACCAGTGTCCACTGGACGTGGTCTAGTTCAAGGAGTTCCATGTCCACCGCTCCAAACCAGCTGCACGGCCGTCACCGTTCACTGCACTGGATTTGCCTCAGCGACGCTCTTGTCCACCATGTTCAAGTCGGCATCAACCCCCCAAGATCTTCTTCCCCGACACCAACAGCCACTGTAACCGCAGCACCCTCGGTGACCTGGATGTCACTCGCACGGTACCGATGATGCTTAGACGCCTCTCCGACCAAGGTTAACCAAATCTCCAACTCGTTTTTCTTTTGTCAGCAGTATAGCAGGTTCAAGCCTATTGCAGTGAACTGCATTTTTGTGATCGTGCTAGTACATACAAGTCACTGGGCACGCCTGTTCTTCGTGCTAGTACATGCAAGGTCATTAGACATGTTGGTTTGCATTCGCTACTCTACAAATTTCAAGCCATGCACATGTTTGTTATTTTGTCATGCACATGTTCTTAGCTACTCCATACAACAGTAATTGTCTGCTACCGTGTAATTCTTGCAAAATTTGTAGTCAGTGGAAAATATTAGTGTGGATTCCCTGCTCTACAGTTGTTGAATCTATCTGGTTTGTCTTGAGATCAGTTCCTGCTATTATTTCCTCCTTGGCATCGTTCTGCTATTATTTAGTAGCCATTTAAACTCTTGGTACTAATTCAATTATAATTTTGGTGTTGCCATAATGCCATTTGGTTCTTCAAAAGCTGCATCACTAACTATTTCCCTTTTCTTGCATAGATCTCAAAATGGAACAAGGAACATGTTGGTTTGCATAGCCTATTCTATAGGTTCACAAGGGATATCATTACTTCCTTATCTAGTGTTGGTTCGTCCTAAGCAACGACATAACTGTCCTCTACTATGTACTTCACTCGTGGTTTGCATTCCTGCTCTAGAATTTATCTTATGATGCCATTATAATTTCTATTTGGTTGATTCTTAGCTATGATAGTAACTACATGTCATTGTGTAGCTCGCCGCAAATTCTGAGTCACCCAACGACTCTATGCATTCCAGGAGACGCCACTGCTCCCATATATATTTGGTGAAATGACCTCGCTAGTTTATATTTGCTGAAATTCTAAGAAACACTTTGTTTGATTGCTCATTTCATTCTACGCACACTTCTATATAGGTTGTTTGTCATGTTCTACAGGTTCACGAGCGACGCTATTATATCTCGCATCTGGTTCTAGGTCTGGTTCATCCTAAGTCATGACACAACTATCCTCTATAATATATAGTTCATTCGTGGTTTGCATTCCTTCTCTACAAGTTCTCGTATGATGTGGTTATAAATTCTATCTGGTTCATTCTTAGCTATGACAGTAACTGCATGCCATTCTGTGGCTCAGCACAAATTCCGAGTCGCCCAATGTCTCTTACATTTTAGGGTATAGAACTGCTTCCTTATATATTTGTTCAAACTGACCTGGCTAGTTTATATCTGCTGAAATTCTAAGCCACGCACACACATTTTTTGATTGCTCGTTTCATGGTAGTCACACTTGTTTAATGCATGCTTGCTTGTCATGTTTGTTTCACATGTTGGTCAATAATTGAAGCATTAACCAGTTGTAAACTCTAGGTCATAGCTCCTGTCATATCAGTCAAATGAGTAGTTTGTCTTGTTTTATGTATTAACTTGTTATTACTTAGTTTCAGACTTCAATTATTGCTATCGCCACCAAAGAGGGGGCTACAAGATCATGTCTCTTCCAATGTAGTTGTCACACTCAATGGAAGATGCAGATGATCGATTGAGAAAGCAAATTGAGGACTCTACTATCAACTTGATTATCAACTGAAATGCCGATTTTTCTTTCCCTTGAGTTGATAATATGTAATAATTTTAAGAAGTTTGAAGCTGATGTAATATCTAGATAACTCGCGTAGGCCATGTAGGCATATAGTTGACACCGTCCACACATTCGATAGTCGTTATGGTAACTACGCTAGGCAGGTCGATTAGGGAACAGTATCGTGCTTTGTTGTTGGCTCATCGTGTATTCAGCCGATGATGAACAGTAAAAAATGTTGGATTATTATACACGTTTTATGATATTGGCATGGGCTTCGGAAAGGCCGAAACTGTAAAAGGCCGTAAACGTAACGGGTTGACCCGCATGTGGTAACAAGCTGTAATAGTAATAGGTCGTAATAGTAACATGTTGTAACAGGTCATAACAGTAGCAGGCCAGAGCAGTAGCAGGCCAGAACAGAAACAACCCATTACAGTAATAGGCAAGAAACTGCAAAATTGTAGAACAGTAACAGGCCAAAATAGTAGCGGGCCTCAACAGTAAAGGACTACAACAGTAAAAGGCTAGAACAGTGACAAGCCTGAACAGTACGGCCCGAGAAATTTCCAAATGAGGGCAGTAACAGGCCGACAAATTTACCAAGGTAGAATAGTAAATGGCCATTTGTGGGCCTGAATAGCTAAACACCAGTATAGTAAAAGGCCAGAACAGTAAAAGGCCAGAATAGTAATGGGCCAGAACAGAAACAGGCCAGAACAGTAACATATCATCTCAGAGAAGGACCGTCAGTAGACGGTCAACGACGGGCTGCGATAATAGTGATGGGCTAACCGCAGGCCTTAAGTGTACAGAGCGACTTGGCGCAGGCTGCTAATGGGCCGCACAGTGTTGGACCAACATGGGCTTTCTATAGGCCGAAACAGAATCGGGCCTGAAAGTTCACGGGCCGCTGCTGGCTGCATTTCTAGGCCCCTTTCATACAGTGCTGGACAAAACAGTAATGGGCCATCTTATTATTGGGCTCCCTTGTTGGGCTAGCCCAATTAGTATTTAGCAGGCCTTGGTTGGGCCTAGCTTTTGCCATGGTTTCTATGACCGTTAATGGCGGTAACCGGCCGCTAACGGCGGCTGCCACGTGGCAGTTTGCATGAAGTCAACAGTCAACGCGGCTGGCAAACAGATCTACAACGAAACAAGTTTTCGTGGCTGAAGGATGCGATCCGCCACGATCGAAAAAACTATGGTTAATTCATTTGTGACGAGGCTTTTACCACGAAGGCCATCCGTCGTGGAAGACTCTTTGTCCACGAAAAACGGGCCTTCAACCACGAAAATCGTTCGTTGTAAAAGCCACCTTTTCTTTTAGTGACACCACACTTCAATTACAAAATTCATCATAAAATTAATAAAAGGGGGTTCAAGCCATGTTACAACCCATCATGGAGGTCATGATGGGGAAGGATGAAGGAGTAGCGGCGATGGAGATGGTGATGACGGTGCGGTGATGGTAGTGTCGGCGTGGTGATGGCGGTGTCCTTGTTCTCCTCCTCTTCTTGCTTGGATGGCTTGATGGTGTTGATGGAGATCTGGATCTTGGTGGAGCTGTAGAGGCTATGGAGGCGGCACGGTGGCAGGGCGCCACCGTGGAGGCGGTAGATGGGATCTAGATCTTGTATATGGTGTATGGTGGCTTCTTCCTCTCTTCTTTGACTCCTCCCTCCTTTATATAGGCCTTGGGGTGCCCTAGGGTTCCCCCAATACCGTCATATGACTTAGGGAAGGTTCTGGAGCTTCTGGAGGGGAAAATCCCGTCGTTTCCGACCTTTTTGGCAACTATACGGTGGGAGGTATACGGTCGGAATTATTGATCCTGCCGTATAGTTGGTCGTCAAACCATCTTCATATGAACTCCGTTTTGGGTGTTCTTGGGCTCGTTGGATTCATATCATCGACGGCTACAACCCTGTGGTCTTGGATCTTTATTTTGAGAAGTTGGAAAAAATCACTTTTCCAACAGCTCAAATGGCTAAGTCTGGTCCCTGCAGCTCCTCCGTACTAAGCTCTCTTTGTTCCTTTTTCCTTTGCTCTATCCATAATCATCATCAACACCTACACACATGTCAAAGACAAGGAACAGGGATAAAATTATACCTAAACTACTAAATGTGCAAAGCTCATATTGAATTTAATAAAAACAAGTAATCATGCATATAAGGCGTAACAATAGTTAGATGGAGCATGATATGATGGGCAAATGACACAATTTATATTGCTAAAAGGTGTTGTATTATCACAGCCATCAACTTCCCCAAGCTAGATCTTGCTTGTCCTCGAGCAAAAGGGATCGATAAATTAATGGATGGGATCTTGCTTATCATTGGAAATCAATGCACCGTATCCTTGTTTTTCCTGCAAGCTCAAAGCAAGAGAGCACATAATCATACAAGGCAATATAAGCTCAGTTATATTATTCCAAACCACTAGAGATTAGTCAAAAACTTCTATACCCCATGTCAAAGTTAAATCTAGCTTGCAAGTAAACTTGTGATCCTTCTTTTTTTTCTTTTTTTCCATACAACCCCCATCACATAAGGGTCGGGTTCCACTATCAACCGATAACGGAACAAACAACACACACCATCATCCACCAACACAGGTTCATGCTCCTGGAAGCCAAGCTCTGTCAAAACAACCAGAGCTATTCTTCTAGAACTAGTTATCCCAGAACAAGAGAGGAAAGAAAGAGAGAGAGACACAAGATCACCGCCAACAGACTAAGGCTAGTGTTTTAAACTACGACAAGTAAGCACCATAGATCAACGGGACAAAGTACATGCCAAAATAAGACTTCGAACTGACACCACAAGCTTTCTCTGTCTGTAGATGGCCAAAAGGATCCCTCTTTTTTCCTCAATCTTCTTCCTGTTCCTCCGCAGGTGACCTGGGACGTTTGCGGCTAATTGGTGGCAGTCCCAACAGAGGTCTCAATCTTCTTCCTGTTCCTCCGCAGGTGACCTGGGACGTTTCCTCAATCTTCTTGCTGTCCATGCCTTCAGCCTCAGCCAGCGCATTCCTCTGCAAAGTCTCAGCTCCTTCACGCAGCAACTCCCCTTCTTCAGCTTCATGCAGACCTGCCCAATGTTTCAAAAAAAACACAAGCATACATCACTAGGTCCACAGGAGACTTGATTAGTTTGTTTTCAAAACAAGCTCTATTTCTAAGCTTCCATATAGCCCAACAGATAGCAGCAATGGCTGTTATCTGAATGTTGCGACTCACAGTCAAAAACCTGAGTATCCACCGAAAATACTGAGAAAAGGATCCACGTCTGGTATCAGCACCCACAGATTTTGCAACCACACTCCAAACATACTTGGCCGCAGGACAGTAGAAGAACAAATGTCCAATAGATTCATCCTGGTCACAAAATCTGCAACTTGTGTCTCCCTCCCACTTCCCTTTTTTCATATTATCCTTGGAAGGGATTGCATTGTGCCAGATAAGCCATAGCCAAATTTTAATCTTTAGAGGAATTTTTGCCTTCCACAGGTGCTTAAAGCTCCTATCCACACCATCATTAGCCAGATGATTATACATTGATTTAACCATAAACACCCCTGATTTTGTCCACAACCATCTTGGTTTATCTTCCTCACCCGTCATTTGAAGACCAATCATCATCTCCTGCATACATCTATACTGCACTTGTTTATCATTGTCCAACCATCTCCTAAAAGAACAATGCCAGTTCCTTCCAGCCATCTCAGCAACAGTCAAATTTTGCTGCCAACATATGTCAAACAACTCAGGAAATTTATTTTTCAAAGGTATCTCCAGGCACCAAGCATCCCCCCAGAAGTCTGTTCTCACCCCATTACCCACCACCATTCTTGTCCCAGACATGTAAATTTCTTTGACTTTCAACAGATCAGCCTAGCAAGTAGAATCCCTTTGTTTATGCTTGATGGAAAAGATTCCTCCACTGCCAAGGTATTTCTTTCTCACAAACATCTACCATGGACCATGTTCATATTCTAACCTCCACCACCACTTGCACAACAAACTGATATTGAAAATTCTAATGTTCTTTATCCCCAGGCCCCCTTTTTTCTTAGGCCTGCACACAGATTTCCACTTAACAAGCTGGTATTTCTTTTTTCCTGCTTTACCATACCAGAAGAAAGACCTGGTATGCTTTTCCACTTCCTCCACATTTGCCTTATGTAAAAGAGTCATTGACATGGGATAAACAGCCACGCTAGAGATGCAGGAAGTGATTTTGATATATCTACCCCCCACAGAAAGTGTACCTCCCATCCATCCATCCATCTTTTTACCCAATTTCTCCCCTATGAATCTCATATTAGACACAGAACATTTCCAGGACCATCATCACCTCACTTTTCTCAAAATTGATTTTGAGGCTAGACATTGCTTCAAACAAGTACAACAACAGTTTCAAATTCCTTGCACCCTCCACTTCATCCTTGATGAATAAAATGGTATCATCAGCATATTGCAGAATGGCTATACCTTTTACAAACAGATTATCAGCAAGCCTAGTGAACAAATTCCCTGCCTGTGCATTCAGTACCATTTTGGCCAAACAATCCCCTGCCATATTAAACAGGAAAGGAGAAAACGGATCACCCTGTCTCACCCATTTATAACTCCCAAAATAAGGACCAGTTTCATCATTGATTTTTACACTGAGAGTCCCCTTAGTAACAGCACTTTTCAACCAAATCAGCCCATCATCATCAAATCCTTTATCCTTACAACAATGAAACAAAAAGTTCCAGTTAACCTTATCATATGCCTTTTCAAAATCCAACTTTAGAACCACCCCTTGTTGCTTCTAAAAGGTAGCTTCTTTCAGAATTTCATGTAACAAGGTGACCCCATCTTCTATATATCTCCCTTTAATGAAAGCTGTCTGACAAGTTTCAATCAACTTCTGCATCACAGGTTCCACTCTGACTGTCAAAGATTTTGTAAATTTTTTGAAAATAACCTGTAGCAAACAAATAGGCCTGAACTTCTGTATAATGTCAGCCTCCTCACTCTTAGGCAGCAAAGTGATGATCCCATAATTGATTCTTGCTAGATCAATTTTATGAGAATGGAAATCAGCAAAAACCTCCATAATATCATGCTTGATAATTTGCCAGCAGAATTGATAGAATTCTACAGGCAAACCATTAGGACCAGCAGCCTTATTTTTCTCCATCTGCTCAATTACATCCTTAATCTCCTCCTCTGAAAAAGGTCTCCCCATATTCTCTCAGTCTACTTCATTAAGTTTTTCCTCAGCAGTCCAGTTATCATCTGCCAGCCTAATAGCAAAACCATCAGCAGGACCAAACAACTTCTTATAATAATCAGTGGCATGTTTCAAGAGATCATAGGTCCCCTGAATCTGCCTTTCCCCATCTTGCATAGAAAAGATCATTTTTTTCCTTCTGACTCCATTTGCCACTCTGTGAAAATATCCAGTATTACTATCCCCTTTCAAGAGCCAGTTATCTCTTGACCTCTGTTGCCAATACTGCTCTTCCTTCTCATAAACTTCTAAGAGTTCCTTCTAAATCCGAGCTTTTCTTATCTGTTGCACTTTATTAAGCAGAATGAGTTCCTCAATCTCTTCTAACTCCTTCAACTCTTCATCCAGCTGCTTCCTATGTTGTTTCTCCTGATCTCTGATATGTACCCCCCACCCTTTCAGATCACTCCTGATATTCTTCAGCTTTTTCTGCAGCCTGTCCAAACTATTTGTGCCTCTGACAGGTTTATTCCACACTTTTTTCACCCTGTCCATAAACTCAGCATTCCCCAACCAACTCTTCTCAAACCTAAACTCTTTTTTTTCCACCTCCTTGTCCTTCCATCGTATCCAGCAGCAAAGGACTATGATCAGAGATCTCCCTAGACAACTTATGAACTGTTGACAAAGGAAACATGCTTTCCCACTTTTGACAAACAAGAATCCTGTCTAACTTTTCCAAAGTAGGAACAGCTTGGTTGTTGGTCCAGGTGAACTGTCCACCTGACATTTTCAGTTCCCTCATACCATAAGTATTTATTATAGAATTAAACATATGACTCCAAGTACTTAGGACATGGGTTTTGTTTTTATCAGAGATAAATCTCATGATGTTAAAGTCTCCTCCAATTAACAAGGGAATACTCTGATCCCTGCAGACATTAGCAATTCAATCGAAAAATCCTCCTTATGCTCATTCTGTGCAGCCCCATACACCACCACCAAATGCCAATGAGTTTGTTTATCCAGGTCATAAACTTTCATCTTAACATGGAACTTTCCCATTGAAGAATCACATTTGTCAAACCTGGAGGAACATAGGCCCCCCACAGATTTCCCCACAGAAGGCAGCCAACTCCAGGAAAATTGATTCATAGGATCAATTTTCCTAAAAAATCCATCAGATAATCTTTCTTCATTGTCTCCTGTAAACCCACAAAGTCCAGCCTCTCTCTCTGCATCAAATTATTCAGATAAGAACTCATACCTTTCTTGCCCACACCCCTGCAGTTTATAATGGCACCTATCATGATACTTTTTTCCTCTCCCTTGTTCCAGTTACAACACCACTCATAGGGTGATAGTTGTTAACCTTCACAACAACTGCCTTTAACTTACCCTGCCCATTCTTCAAAATTCCACCTGACTTTCTCTTTTTTTACTCTTCCTAGAAATCACAGGAGTAAACTCAACATCATCTTCCTCACCATCTCTCCACTCAAGATATTCTACCTGTCTCACCTGATCAACAACCTCATCATCCTTCCCTTTTTCCTTCTCAGCTAGTTTATGTCTAGTTATCTCTAAATCTTTAAGAGAATTAATAAACTCAAAGAAGATTGTTCTACCCCCATTTCTAAAGCTCTATTAAAAATATCATCATCATCTAACACAGCAAAGGAGTTAAACAAGGACAAGTTGGTACCTGATAGATCTCTCTGTGTAGCTTGAGACATAGAACTTTCACTCATATTCGAAACCCCACCTTGAGTAGCCAGCCTTTCACTCCTTCTTACCAAATGGTCCTCCACATTTGTTTCATTTTTTTCAATATCTTTTCCCCGAGACTCCTGCTGAGAACTCTGACTTTCCTGAGTCAAGTTTTCAGGTTGTGAAGCCCCCATCTATAACTCCACCTGCTCTTGCACCTGCTCCACCCCTACCCCAGCATTCAGTACCTGAATAGTAGGAGGATTGTTTTCCTCATCAGCCCCACTCTCAGCAGAAGAACTATCCTGCTCACCAGATCCATTAGTGCTGCTATCATCCTCTCCCCCAGCACCACCCTGTTCTTCCTCAGTTTGTTCCAGCAAATGGCCATACATTTTCTTGTGCTCATAATACTTATCACTACTTTTGTTTTGTAGCAGATCCTACACAAAATCCTGGAAGGACTGCCCTCCACCAGTAGGATCATCAGGGTTAACAACTGCCCCTATTTCCTTAGGAGCCAAAGCTTGAGAAACTTCCAGGTGTACTTCCCCCATCTCCTGGTCCTGAACCGGATCAATCACCGCTCTCTGTTGCGTATTGCTACCAGCACCCCCTTCCACCTGTTGATTCTGGCCAACAACATTTTCCCCAGTATTTTCACTAATCAAAATACCCCTTGCAGGGTTACCACTTGGCCAAACCCGAGCCACCCTTGCACCAAAAGACATGTCCCCTGTATCAGTGGATTCCCTATCCTCTTCCCTAGGACCCTTCCCCTTCTCCCAATCAACACATTGTGAGAGGTCCCTGTTGGTCTGCCCCCCCCCCTCTCCAGATGCACCAGTTGCAGCAGCATTTGTCCCTAGGTTAGATTCAACCCTATCAACATTAGCCACTGTGAGCACAGGTCTGCTACTTTCTCCAGGAGCATCAGCAATAGGTTGAGCATCTCCCCCACCTACATTAACAGAAATAGGTATAGCTGGCACTTCCCTAGGAGCAAAAATCTCCCTGGTATATTTGAATTCATATAAGCCACCTTTCATCTCCCCTCTCCTTGTATTAGGCACTAAAGTGACATCCAGACATGAAACTTTAACCCTAACATATGCCAGATTCCTAAGACTATTTCTGTCCATTCCCACAGGTGTGCCTATCAAAGAAGCAACATAAAAAACAGTCGATCTCTCCCTGTATTTCATAGGAATACCCACTATTCTGAACCAGGCCTCCTCCATCCACTCCAGAGGATCCAGATCACCATTCCATTTTGACAGTTCAATCACAGCATCAGGAATTGTCTTCATGAATACTTTTCCAAAGTGGAAATCATCAATGGATTTCGCTGAGGGAAATGTCATCAAAAATTCAACATCATTAATAGGCCTTGCAGTAAATCTCCAGCTAGAGCCAACTGAATCTGCCCAAGCCTGGAATTCCCTCTCCAGGTCTCTCCCAGTAACATCCCCTCTGACCATAGTGATATGTGCCAAATTTAGGTTATCAAGAGACTGGGTGGACGATTCAGTTACTGGGATTTGAATAGAAACCCTAATCAAAATCAGTACTCCCAAAAAATAAAGGCACATACTCCCATGGCTTCCTTTCTTGACAGACCAAAATGTTATGGTTCTTCCCACAGTTCTCACATTCCTGCACTTCCACAAACTATGTGTTCGTCTGCGGGAAATTACTGACCTCCACTATCCTCTGTTGATTTGCAGGCACAACAACAACTGGTGCAGGTATAGAGGACCCCACCAGTGTTGTGGCCACCGCCCCAGATTGGCCAACCGACGGAACAGCAATAGAGAAATTGGCAGCAACAGATGGTATGCTCCCTAGAATCGAACTAGGAATACTCACAGAAGGATTAGTACGAACAGGAGGAAGTACCTACGCTGCAGCAGATCTACTAACAGTGACAGATGTTGGCGCTGGATTTCTGGTCACCGACGATTGCTCAATAGTCCGCACAAACACTGGAGCGGGGCAACGAGAAGAGATATCAGTCATATTACCTGGTCTCTCCTTGAAAGATGAATCTGATGCCGTGGAATGGGAATCCCTGTGCATCTCTGGTCGATGGCTCCATCTGATCCGGTTCCTGGCCTATTCATCTTCTCTACGGCGAGCCTCCACCAAAGCCCTCTCCCTTGCCTGATCCTCACGGTGTTGTGCCTCTGCCCTCGCAACTCTATCAGCTTCATCACGACGATGGTTCTCTGCACGTGCCTCATCTTCCGCCTGCCGCCGTTCCTCTTCCAGGCGGTCCTCCTCCCACCACCGCTCTTCATCCCTGCACCTCTCCTGCTCTCTGATCCATCCTCCATCACGCCGACGAGTATCTGGAAGACGCCTATCCCCTAACTGCCGCCCTGCATTGTCGTCAAATCTCAACCTGTTCGCATAGGGAACAGGTCGATTTTGACGCCGCAAAGGAGATCTCCTCGAGCCCTGGTAGCGACGATCCATCATCGGCGGCGGATCCATCACAACCTGTGCAAAAGACCTAGAATCACCAGATCTAGTGGCTCTCCACGCTGTAGGGTTTGCAGGTTGGGGAATCGTGGGAGACGACGAAGGCGGCGACTGAATGAATACCACTCTGCCCACCCCCTCCAACCTAGGGTTGATAGAAATCCCCGAACCGCTCGACGATCTGGATTCCCCTCTCGGGTTCTGATTCACCTTCACAGTCGTGACCCCTCGAGCAATATCCTCTGCTGAGTGGACCTCGCGAACAAGTGATCCACCTCCAGAGATCTGGCGCCGCGCACAATGGCCGACCACGATCGTCCGACACGCTCGCGCATAGGGCGGCGTGCCGGCACGATCGTGTCGGTGCCACCGCACATCTCTCCGCGGGCCGACCAGAACGTGCCATGTACCACATCGTACACGATCCCCATACGTGACAGGCTGGTCAAACTGGATCGGGGCTATGAGACGCTGCCCCGCTGCCGACGAGTATCTGGAAGACGCCTATCCCCTAACTGCCGCCTTCGCTGAAGCCATACTACATGTCGAGGACTACCAGGAGATCAAGAAGAACACTGATCCATCTGAGATGCCCGCGACGAAGAGGAGGTGCTAAAGACGACTCCGGAGGTCAAGGCATCAGAAGATACGAAGACAACACCGTTGAAGGACGACGACCCCTCCAAGGAGACACAGATAGGCATAGGTTTAGGCCTTGCATAGGAAGCGCGCTCATCAAGTTCCTCAAAGATAATAAAGATATCTTCACACGGCAACCTTTTGACATGACCGGAGTACCTAGGGAACTCGCCAAGCACTCTCTAAATGTGTATCCTAACACTAAACCCTTCAAACAATCCTTATGATGTTTTAGTGATGAAAAGCGCGAAGCTATAGCTAAGGAGTTAGCATGATTAGAATTAGCCGGACGAAGAGGTCATCCACACTGAGTGGTCGGAAAATCCTGTAGTGGTCCCTCAAGAGGACACCACTAATTTAAGAATATGTGTCAATTATACTGCCTTGAACAAGGCTTGTCCTAAAGATCCGTTCACTCTGCCTAGAATCGACCAAGTTAGCGACTCGACGGCAGGCTGGGAACTCCTATGCTTTCTCGACACATATTCCGATTATCACCAAAAATGCATGAAGGAGTCAGACAAACTAAAGACTTCATTCATCACCCCCTTTGGAACCTTCTACTACGTAACAAAGCCTTTCGGGCTCAAAAACACGGGAGCTACATACCAATGCACTATGTAGTGTTGCATCGATGATCAAATTGGATGCAATCTACGTGCATATGTGGATGACATAGCTGTGAAGAACAAAAAGACAGAAACTTTAATTTCCGACATGGAGGAAACGTTCACAAATGTCGTGGGAATGGCCACGGCAGTCGCTATCAGGGGTAGAGATTGATAGTATTGGGGACGAGAGCTGGCGGCCATCTACGGTGCGAGATGGGGGCGGATGCACATGAGTTTACCCAAGTTCAGCCCCCGGAGGGTAAAGACCTACTCCTACTAGATTGTATTGGCAGAGAGCGAGTTACAGGGGTAGCGAGCTCGGCATCTAAGTAGTGAGTCGCTTGAGGGGGTGTATGATGGAACGTGAGTACAAAGGGAACCCTAGGGAAGTTTATATAGGAGGTACCTTGCTAGGGTTTACAATGTTTACAACCGAACTAGTCATGGATTCGGAGGATTTGACCTAATCCGACTGGGCTTTAGTTATGCTTCTAGGCCTCCAGCTTCCAGTCGCCAGGCCTGCTCCTTAGTCGCATTCTAGTCGCCATCCTGCATGCCCGCTCGTAAGGTCCTTGGGCCAGTCGGAACGTCCTGTTGGGTATACCCCATTCGGCATATCCCCATTAGTAGTCCCCGTGGCCATCGTTGATTTAGCGCAGGTGCTCATTTGACAGTCGGAGTAGGCAAGTCCAATTTGGACGCCTAGTCGAATCGGTGATGGACTCTATCGATAATGGAGGAAATCTTCCCACCTGGTTTCCAGTCGCAGCTTTGGCGAATGTATCCATGCTTGAGTCGCTGCATCCTCCAATTGGACAAGGCATACCAGCAGGTGAGTCGTGTGAAAGAAGTTGGACCACCAACTTGGTCAAACTAGTCATTGGGTAATCCAACAGTAACTTCGGCGTAATTATCGCGGGTAATGTAGCACCCGGGTGAAAACCACTACTAGAAAATCGCGTGTTGTTGTTATGTTATGCATCATCGTGACCGCATGCTCATGTCATCATGCCACATTGCATTTGAGCATCATCATGTCATCATGCATGCTTTGCCTAAAACTATTTTCCAAAATCCCTATTTTGTTTTCTAAATTATCCCTCTTCTTATTTTCAAAGTATAATCCCCAAGTCTTCCTGGATATTTTGTTTATCTAAAAACAAATTACAGAAGTCTCTTAAAATAATAACAAAAATTTATATTATTTTTGGGAGGCAGCCAGCTAGGCCCAAAAGCCCAACCGGACACCCTCCCTCCTAAAACTTTACCAAACCCTAGACCTACCCAATCCCATGTAACCCTAAACTACATATGTCGCTTGCGTGGATGTCCTGGAGGATCTTGCGCCCTTCTTCTAGTTGTACGCAGCGCTGGAACACTCATGTCACGCTACGTTTGTGAAGCTCGTCATTGATGATGACGAAGGATTTGCACCGGTGCACGATCATTCGTGCTTCTGTCTCATCACTTGGAAGGACCTTGTGCTCGAGGAAGGCAACGTATGGTGCGGTCTAGTCGCTGGTTTCTGTGACCATGGCGACTAGAGCAGGCTCGGGCTGCAGGGGTATCCCGACTTTAGTCTCCTTTGGCGGGGAGAACAAGGGCTTGTGTATGATGTCAAGGAAGACACCTGCGGGTGAAGTTTGGCGGGCCGACCCGATGCAGGAGAGGGCGTCGGCCTCCTTGTTCTTGCGCCTGTCGATCCACTTGACGTAGTAGCCGGTGAAGTGGCCCCCCAGCTGGTCCACGGTTTGGCGGTACGGTATCATTGTGGGGGAGATAGTGTCACAGATCCTAGCGACTTGGCCGGCCACTAGGTCAGAGTCGCCGTAGCACCGTAGGCGATTGATGTTCATCTCCTTCGCGGCCCGCATGCCATGGAGGAGGGCCTCGTATTCGGCCATGTTGTTGGTGCAGGGCGTGAAGTCGAGGTGGAGCACGTAGCGGAGCTTGTCGCCTTTGGGGGAGGTGAGGACGACCCCAGCCCTTGCGTTGTCCATGTTCTTGGAGCCGTCGAAGTGGAGTGACCAGTAGTGGAGGTAAGGTAACTTCTCCGGCTGCTGTGCCTCTTCCCAATCAGCGAGGAAATCGGCCAGGGCCTGCAATTTGATCGCTTTGCATGGCTTGTACTTGATGTTGTGGATACCGATTTTGACGACCCACTTGTCGACTCGCCCGGTCGCCTCGCGGTTGCGAATGATGTCCTATAGCGGCGCGGAGGAGACGACCATGATGGGGTGCTCCTGGAAGTAATGCTGGAGTCACCGCTGGGCTCTGAAGACCGCATACACCAATTTTTGGTACTGCGGGTAGCATTGTCTTGAGTCCGTGAGGACCTCACTGATGTAGTAGACTAGGCGTTGTACGGGGTGTTCCTTGCCCTCTTTCGGTCGCTCGACGACCATCACAGCGCTGATGACTCGAGTGGAGGCCGCGACATAGACGAGCATTGGCTCTTTGTCAGTTGGGGTGGCGATCAGTGGTGCCGCCAAAAGCACTTCCTTGAGTGCTTTGAGCGCGTTGTCCGCTTCTTCGTCCCATTGGAACATGGGGTTCTTGCACATTAGGAGGTAGAGAGGCATTACCTTCTCACCGAGCCGGGGAATGAAGCGACTGAGGGCCGTGACTCGTCCGGCTAGCTTCTGGACGTCGCGTAAGCACTTGGGTTTCCCGAGTCTCACGATGGTGTCGATCTTGGTGGGGTTATCTTTGATGCCTCGTTTGGAGACCACGTACCCCAGGAGTTGTCCGGTGGGCACACCGAAGGTGCACTTCCCTAGAATGAGATTGATCTTGTACCTCCACAGATTTGTGAAGGTTTCGGCCAGGTCGGCGAGCAGGTCGCTCTGGTGGGTCGATTTTACCACCACGTCGTTGATGTAGACGTGGATGTTGCAGACAATTTGACTCGCAAGGCACTCCTCCATGCACCGCTGATAGGTCACGACAGTGTTCTTCAGGCCAAACATCATGGCGGTGTAGCAGAAGGCGCCTAATGGCGTGATGAACGTCGTCTTCTATTTGTCCTCGACCGCCATTTTTATCTGGTTATAACTAGAGTATGCGTCGAGGAAGCATAGTGACTCTGATCCCGCAGTCGATTCGATGATTTGGTCGATGCGCGGTAGGACGAACTCCTCCTTCGGGAAGGCGCTGTTGAGGTTGGTGTAGTCGATACACATTCTCCAGGTGTTGTTCTTTTTGAGAACGACGACTGGGTTTGCTAGCCACTTGGAGTACTTGATGGGCCAAATGAAGCCTGCAGCGAGTAGACGCTGCACTTCTTCGGCGATTGCTCGGCGGCGCTCTTCATTGAAGGGCCGCAGTGCCTGCTTCACTAGTTGCACTTTGGGGTCGGCATTAAGTGTGTGCTCAGCAAGTTTCCTCGGGACACCAGGCATGTCGGATGGATTCCATGCGAAGATGTTGTGATTCTCATGTAGGAACCCGATGAGCATGCTTTCCTATGCGGGACTCATGTTTGTCCCGACGGTGACCGTCTGGCTGGAGTCTCCTAGGACGAGCTCGATAGTGCGGGTGTGCGTGGTCGCCTCGAAGGTGGAGCTTGTGGCGGTTAGCTTCTTCAGGATGGTGGGGTCGTCCTTGTCAATGTTGCTCGCGTATTTCGCAAGCTCGTCCGCATGATTTGTTTCTGCGGCGATGACAGCATCGGTGAGCTCAGCACCTTTGTCTTTGCACTCCACGGCCATGTCAGGGTCGCCGTGGATGATGATGATGCCGCTTGGCCCCGGGAGCTTCATCATGTTGTAGGAGTAGGGCGGGGTCACCATGAACTTGGCAAATGCTTGGCGCCCCAGGACGCAGTGTTAGGGGCTGTGGAAGTTCACTAGCTCGAAGACGATCCGCTCGGTGCAGAAATTTGCTGGTGTGCTGAAGGTGACTCGCAGCATCACCTTGCTGATGGGGTACGGCTTCCGATCAGGGACGATGCCATGGAAAGTGGTGAGTGCTGGCTCGATCGCTGACTCTGGGAGGTGGAGATGCTTGAACGTGTCTAGGTCCATGATGTTGATGGAGCTTCTGCCATCCATCAGCGTCTTGGGTAGCCAGTAGTCGGCCACTTTGGTCCTAACTACCAGGACGACTCGCCCTGGGTACTCGATCCTGGGCGCGTGGTCTTGGCGGTTCCAAGTGATGCTCTGCTCAGACCAGTTGAGGAAACGGGGGATGTCGACTTGGGTCACTGCATTGACAGCAACTGCACGGGTGAGCACCTTCTTCTCGCGTTTGGTGGCGAGCCCAGTGAAGGTGTGTAGTGTGCAGACGGTGTTGCCAAACCCGCCGGCATTGTCATTGTCCTTTGGTGGGTTGTTGTTGGGGTCCTCCCTTGCTCGCCTTGCCTTTTCGATCTCCCTCAGGGAATGGAAGTCCTCGGTGGTGTGGGTGGCGGGTTTCCCCTCCCTACTGTGGTAGATGCAGGGTTGGTTGAGCAGGGCAGCGAGGTCGAATTTCGGCCTCGTCATGTTGTTGGCGTGGTAGTTTCCGTTGTCGCGGTAGTTTCCTTCGTCGTGGCAGAAGTTTTTCGAGTCGCATTGGCCGTAGATGGTGTTAGCGACGAAGTCAACTCACCCATCACCGCGGCGCTTGCCAGTGAGGCGAGTATTGCTGTAGCGCATGTCGCGTTGTCGCCCATTGTCGTGGCCGCTGGAGCGGCGTCTTCCTCCCGACTCATCGTTAGAGCCCTGGTTGGGGTCTTCCTCCGTGTATCGCTTGGTGATCTCGAGGAGGTCGGGGATGTTGTCGAGCGTCTGGTAGACCCTCTTGATCTTAGCGACCAGGGGCTCGTACCGGCACGCATTCTTGAAGCAGTGGATCGCCGTGTACGGGTGGATGCCGGAGGCATTGATCCATAGTTCCTGCCACCTCTGGATCCAGTGGCGGGTCGACTCACGCTGCCCCTGGATGCATTGCTCCAGGTCCTCAATGGTGGTGGCGCAGGTGTAGGAGCCCTCGAAGTGCCTAATGAAGGCGTCGCGCATCTCCTCCCATGAGTCGATGTTGTTAGCGGGGAGGGTGTTGATCCATTTCCTAGTCACTCCCTACATCATCAGGGGGAGGTAGTGAGCAGCTAGCAGGTCGGTGTGGCCGGTGATTCCCATCGCCATCAGATACGTGTCTAGCCACACCGTTGGGCCGTATGTGGGATCATATTTTTTGATCTCCTTGGGCGCCTTGAAGTTGGCGGGATACTTCTCACCTCGGATCATTGGTCCGAAGCACTCGGGGCCGACTCGGCTGAGCGAGCCCCTTGGCTCAGGGTCACCGTGGTTGTTGAGGGTGTGCCTCAAGTCGTTGGGCTGGCGCGCCCGCCAGGCCTGGTTGTTGACAATATGCGTCTGTGCGTCGATGGGCTGACCATTGGCAGCGACCATGTTGTTCACCGGTAAGGGCTCGTTGGTTGAGAGCACGGGGTTGGCGGCCCGTGGCTGGTGCGGCAGGGGCTAGGGCGGTGGGCAGGTGAAGGCGTTGGTGATGGTTGGGGGCGCTTGAGGCTGCCCTACTTGCCGATGAGCGGGAATACATCCACCCCTATGGGTCGACTCCCACGGCTTGCTGCTCGACGGCCCTGGCGAGTAGGGACTTGGCATACTAGATCTGCAGCGTGCCCTCTCCTTGGATGTCGAGGTGGGTGACCGCGGTGTCTACCGCGATGACATTGTCCATTGGAGTGGAGTACAGTGGGAGCCCGTTGGCGTCACGGGCCTGCGGCGAGATGATGATTCACGGCTGGTCAGTGGGGGTGTGCGTCCAATGGGTGGCGGTGGGGCTCCGGTCGCTGGTGCGTCGGGTGGTGGTCAGTTGCTCCCACTGGGCGGCGCGTTCTCGCAGTATTCGCGCTTGGCTGCGTGCGCAAGGTCGCCCTCGTTGTTGAAGTTTAGAACACGGCCCTGGATGTTGGAGTTCAGGCGGGTCCTAATGCGGCGTTGATGGTAGAGCGAGAGCTCTTCCATTGTTTTCTGCTCAAGGCGGAATTTCTCACGCTCGGCTAGCTCCCTGTGTTGTGCCTCCTCTAGCTGCAGGAGGGCTTCTTCCAACTCTATCACCATTTCGGTTGGCGGGATCCGCGTGGAGAATGGATCTGGCGGGGCGCTCATGCTTCCCGCCATGTAGATCGCGTTGAAGCGATTGGATCTGGCACGGAAGTCCTCAGGGGACTCCGACCCAGAGTCAGAGTCAAAGATCCCGATGATGGAGGGGTCCTCGAAGTCCTCAGGGTTGAAGACCCACGTGATGGAGTCCTCCTGTGATGCGGCGGTGATGGATCCGACGACCGAGGCAGGGGTTGCTCAGTTGGTGTCATCATGGAGAGCCGCGTCGTCCATGGGAGTGTCAGTCCTAGCCGCGTTGCTGGCGGCCGAGTCATACTCGGTTGCGAGGCGGCTGACAGAGCGGATCTGGTCTTCTGAGAGTAGATCGTGGCGTGGTGGCGATCCGCCGACGATCAGCGTTCCCACCGGGTCGACTGTGTTGGTGAAGCCGACAAACAGGTTGATGGTGCTGACCGGCATCACCGTTGTGTGGGTGATCGGGCGTGATGCTGGGATATAGCTGCTGGGCAGGATCTAGAGGATCCCACCGCTGGCGATCATGTGGCCGGTGGTGATCGGCCGATTGATTGGCGAGTAGGGTCTCGCCGCAGAACTTAGGCCAGTCCGGCTAGGCCCCATGGTGGGTGCCACTATCGTGGGAATGGCCACGGCAGTCGCTACCAGGGCTAGCGATTGATAGTATTGGGGGCGAGAGTTGGCGGCCATCTATGGTGCAAGATGGGGGCAGATGCACATGAGTTTACCCAGGTTCGGCCCCCCAGAGGGTAAAGACCTACTCCTGCAAGATTGTATTAGCAGAGAGCGAGTTACAGGGGTGGCGAGCTCGGCGTCTAGGCGGCGAGTCGCTTGAGGGGGTGTATGATGGAATGTGAGTACAAAGGGAACCCTAGGGAGGTTTATATAGGAGGTACCTCGGTAGGGTTTACAATGTTTACAACCGACCTAGTCAAGGATTCGGAGGATTTGACCTAATCTGACCGGGCTTCAGCTATGCTTCTGGGCCTCCAGATTCCAGTCGTCAGGCCTGCTCCTTAGTGGCATTCCAGTCGCCGTCCTGCAGGCCCACTCGTAAGTTCTTTGGGCCAGTCGGAACGTCCTGCTGGGTATACCCCATTCGGCATATCCCCATCAACAAATCTACGAAAATACAACATAATGCTTGACCCAAAAGAATGTTTCTTCGGAATTCCAGCAGGAAAATTGTTAGGTTTCAGCGTGTCTCAGAGAGGCATAGAGGTGAACTGAGACAAGATAAAGGCTATACTCAACATTACCAGGTCAACCCGCCTAAATGACGTACAACGGCTCACTGGCTGCATCGCTGCAGTCAGTTTGTTCATAAGCCAACTGAGTGAAAGAGCCACACCATTATACAAGCTCTTGAAGAAGACCAAGAAATTCATCTGGACCGATGAAGCTGAGGCTGCACTCTAAGACCTGTAAGCAGTACTCTCATTCGCCCCTATCCTTGAAGCACCGGAACCTCAGGAACCCATGTTTCTCTAGATTGCTACGACAAACAGAATCGTCATCGTCGTAACAGTGGTGGAATTAACAGAGAAAAAACGGGAGCAGTTGGTGCCTCGTCCGACTTACTACCTCAGCGAGGTTCTGACAGAATCAAAACAATGGTATCCTCATTACGAAAGGTTAGCCTATAGTGTATTATTTGCATCCAAAAAGCTACGACACTATTTTCAAGAGCACAAGATTACCGTGGTGAGGACATCTCCCATGGGAGACAGATTCAACAATAGCAATACCATAGGACGCGTTGCTAAGTGGGGAATCGAGCTAGCAGCATTTGACATTGAGTATAAACCGCGAACAAAAATTTATGTCCCAGATCCTTGCCGATTTTGTCATTGATTGGACAGAGATGGCAGAAAACATTAATGTCCCAGAGTCGGAATACTAGACATTGCATTTTAACAGGTCAAAAGCGCTTGGGGGCTCAGGGCTGGCGTGGTGCTCAAATCACCCCAAGGAGACAAATTGTTCTATGTGTTGCAGATTCACTTCACGGTGACCAATAACATTGCCAAATATGAAACCCTGCTACATGGAATTTGAATCGCAAAAGACATCGACATTCTCCAACTCATGTGTTATGGAGACTCGGATTTAGTTGCTCATCAAGTATCCGTTCACTGTAGGGCAAATAAGCACATGGCAGCATATCGAGCTATCATGGATGAACTAGCAAAATCGTTCGAAGGGTTTGAAGTTCAACACATTTCCCGAAAAGAAAACAAGCAGATGCGTTATCAAGAATAGGCTCTACACAGAAAAAGGTCCCGGATGGCGCTTTTTTGAGCACCTTAAAGTTCCCTCTATCATAGGATTTGATGAGGAGTATCCGACCAAATCCAACTCACCTCTTATAGGAGTTCTGGCTGTAATTCTCAACTGGACAAAACCCAACCTTGAATTCTTGGTAGAAGTATAATTACCTAAATACAAAGTTCTGAGCCGATAGATCATCCAATAAGCGAAATCCTACACAATAATCAGTGGTGACCTCTATAAGGAGAGTGTATCTAGGGGTTTTCAGCGATGTGTTTCTCCAGAAGAAGGAGTGGAAATCCTATGGGAAATCCACGAAGGCGAATGCGAACATCACACCACAACCAAATCTTTAGTGTCAAAATCTTTTAGACACGGATTTTTTGGCTTACAGCTAAGGCAGAGCTGATAGGCTAGTCAAGACGTGCAAAGGCTACCAAAAATACACCAAGCAAGCCCATGTTCTGGCTGATCAACTATGAACAATTCTGATTACATGGACCTTTGTGTTCTGGGGGCTTGACATGGTAGGACAGTTCAAACGGGCTCCAAGTGGATTTACATACCTACTAGTGATGGAGGATAAGTTTATGAAACGGATTGAGGCTAAACCCATCACAAGTAGCGATGGAGCTACAACCAAAAGATTTGTCGAGGACATCATAATCCAATTCGGCTATCCGCACAGTATTATAATAGTCAACAAGAGCAACTTTTTAATGGGAGAACTTGCCGAGTTTTGCGAACATAAAGGGATCCGACTCTATATTGCATCAGTCGTACATCCAAGGGCCAATGGACAAGTCGAAAGAGCTAATGGTTTAATTCTTCGAGGCCTCCGACCTAGGCTCGAAGCACCACTTCATCGTGCTGCAGGGGCATGGGCGGACGAATTGCCATATGTTGTATGGATCTTACAAACTACTCCTAACAGGTCAATCAGATATACACCTTTCTTCTTGGTCTACGTTGTAGAGGCAGTTCTTCCAAGTGATCTTATCCATCTTTCTCCCCCAGTCGCTGCGTATGTCGAAGAAGATGCCAAAGTTTCTCGACAAGATGACCTTGATGTACTCGAGGAAGTTTGCGTCGTTGTTGAATAGAGATCTATAGCCTATCAGTAGAACTTACTGATACGTCCATTTTGCATCACTATTCTATGTCTTAATTCACTATTATTCATTGATATATTCCGTATTGAGAGGTGATACTTATGTTATTTCATCTGTTTTTGCATGGTTGATGACTTTTGGAGCATGGACCGCTACAGTCAGGATTCTGATGGAAAAGGTGTTGTTTGGAGGCAAAATTCGTGAAGATCAGAAAATCCGGGAAAATATACGGAAAATCCCATTTTTCCAGAAGACTAATAATGCCAGAAGACGGAGTGGAGATGGGCCACAGGGGCCCACACCACCCCTGGCGCGGGCAGCGCTAGGCCGCGCCAGGAGGTGGTGTGGCCACCCTAGCCCACTCCAGCCTCTCCCCTCTGGCGTATATCATCATCCCGAAACCCTAAGACTCGGGGGGCGACCACAGAAAGATTCCACCGCCTCTGCGGGGCAGAAAACACCGAGAGAGAAAGATCTCTCCGGGAGACAGATTTCTATCGGGGGAATTCCTTCCCGGAGAGGGGAGATCGTCGCCATCAACACCACCATCAAGATGGACTTCATCGGGATCATCATCATCATCATCACCATCAGCACCCTCATCACCATCTCCATATTGCTGTAACAATTGGTTGAATCTTGCATAGTTCATAGGGGAAACTTTCCCGGTGTTGATTACTCTTTGTTGTTGATGCTATTGAGAGAACCATTGAATTATTGTTTATGTTCAGATTGTTATACATCATTATTCCATCTCTGATCATGATCCATATGATGTCTTGTGAGTAGTTCATTTTGTTCTTGAGAACATGGGAGAAGTCATGTTGTTAGTAGTGGAGTTGTGTTGAGAGAGATTCAATAGATTGTTATTTAAGTTGTGGTGTACTTCTTCTAGTGGTGTCATGTGAACGTCGACTACATGACACTTCACCTATATGGGCGTAGGGGAATGCATTGTGTATTTGGCTACTAATCGTAGGGGTTGCCGGAGTGATAGAAACCTGAACCCCCATTAGGAAACCATTGCACAAGGGACGTAAGGGTCTTAGAGTTTAAAGCTGTGGTTAGGTTTCTACCTTAATTACTTTATTGTACTTATGGATGTTTGCAAGGGGTATAATCACAAGTATGTATTAGTCTTGGATGGGGTGGTACATTAGCACAGGTTCACCCACACAACACTTAGCAATCTAGAGAAGATTAATCAACTATATGAAGCCAAAGCACTTGACAGTCTTCCCATGTGTCCTCGAGAACGTTTGGTCATCTTAAGTAATACAACCGGCTTGTCCTTTGCTGCATAAAGGATTGGGCCACTTGCTGCATTTATTCCTACTGTCTTTTATTTACTCATACTTTGTTTACTTGCTTTATCGAAAACCCCTAAAAATACGTTTGCTGAGTATTTGCAGAGAATTCCTGATCCATACCACTAGCCAGCACCTTCTGCTCCTTGTTGGGTTCGACACTCTTACTTATCGAAAATACTGCAATACACCCCCTATACTTGTGGGTCATCAAGACTATTTTCTGGTGTTGTTGCCGGGGAGTGAAGCGCTATTGGAGAGTGGAACTGGTAAAGGAAACTTCTACTATGAGTATTGTTTACTTCTGTTAGTTGCTTTATTTTCGTTATGGATAATTCGCTAAGTTTCTTATTTGGTAATGCTACTACCACTGCTAAGGTAGTAGATAAACCACCACCTGTTGAGAATGATGTTTTCAAAATACCTACAAGAATTATTGATCGTGTTATGGATAACTACTATGTTGGGGATGGAGTTGTCCATCCCGGTGATCATTTGCTCTTTATACACGAATTATGCGGGTTGTTCAAGTGTGCTGGTATTACTACAGATCAAGTTAAAAAAAAGTTATTCTCATTATCGCTAAAAGGAAGAGCTGAGGAATGGTATAAGCTGTTGAAGAATGGTCAAGCTCTGGAATGGGAGGAAATAGTGCCTCTCTTTTATTCAAATTTTTATCCTCCTAGTGAGATTCATAAAGATCGGAATCAAATATACAACTTTTGGCCTCTTGATGGAGAGAGTACAACTCAAGCTTGGGGGAGATTGAAGTTACTAATGCTCAAATGTCCCATTCATGAGCTCCCCAACAATATTATTATCAATAACTTTTATGCAAGGCTCCCTCTACATGACAAGGATTTATTGGATGCTTCTTGTGCTGGATCATTCACTCATATGGAAGAAGAAGCTAAATGGGATCTTCTGGACCATATTCAAGAAAATGCTGAAGCTTGGGAGAATGACAAAGGTAGAAAGTCAGGTATAAATTATGATTATGAATGCATTGAATCTTTTATGGGAACTGATGACTTTCAAAATATTAAAAATGCTTATGGTCTAGACTCTCAAGCTATTGCTTCTTATTTTAAGGCTTTTGCTTCCTACATTGAAGTGCCTAAAAAGAAGTGGAATAAGTATCATGAACCTTATAAAGATATTGCGAAGAGTGTTTCTGCAAGAAATACTGAAGTTTATACTGCTAATCATGTTTTACCTGAACCTTATATTGAGAAAATGCCTTTTCCAGTTAAGATAAAGGAACATTCTATGATAGCTAGTATGGTTAATGAAAGTACAAATAAAGTTGTTGAACCTGATAAACAATGGGTTGATGAACCTATAATAGCAAATGTGAAAGACTTTGTTACTAAGTATGAAAAGGAGGGACACACTATCCTTTGTAAGGATGCCTCTAATATTGTTTCACATAGTAGTGTTATGAAAGCTAGTATTTCTGTGTTTTCTGTTGGAATAAGCGATCAGTGCTATGATGGTCCTTGTGATAGCTATATTGTTAAGTTTATGCACGATACCGAAAGTTACTATGAGAGAGGGAAAAGTGTTCTTATGCATCTCAATAATATCATGTTTCCTCGTTTTATGTTGAAAGTTTTTATGTTGCACTTCTTTTGCCTTCTTATGAAAGTAGCCTTTGGTTTCAACAACTTGTTTGTTTACAAAATCCCCATGCATAGGAAGTGGGTTAGACTTAAATGTGTGTGTGTGTTTTTGCTTCTTAATGCTCTCTTTCACTTCAATTCATATCCCTATGAGAGCTTCTTCAAAATTATCATGCCCATCTTAATGGCTATAAAGAAAGAGCTTTTTGGGAGACAACCCAATTTGTTTTTGCTTTCAGTTTGTTTTTGTTTATTTGAGTCTTGGAAGTTATTACTTCGGTAATAACCGCTCCTTATCCGTTTTGTTTGGTTTTTGTGTCAAGATCAACCTCTAATGAGAGAGAAGTAATATTTGGGGAAGTTGCTGTCCCGAAACAGATTTTTGTGCTTCATCGTAATAATTCGTGAGAGATCTCTGTATGTCGGATTGAGCTGTAATTTTTTGTGCTTCTGCCCCAGGTTTTTATTTAACTTTAGTTAGTTTTGCACTTTTTGATTTGAGCAATATAAGGTTTTCGAAAAAATTGATGTTTACCTGCTGGTCTGTTTTGACAGATTTAGCCAATCTTGCATTTGCTTCTTTATTCGATTTCCTTTTTGAATTCTTTTTGGGTTTTCGGAAGGAGTTGCTACAGTAGCTTATGTTTTGATGGTTTTCAGTTGAATTTGGACTCAAAAGGTTTTATCACTTCACTTATACTAATGTTGCTAATGAGAACTGTGTTAAGTTTTGTGTGAAAGAAATTTCCAGGTAGTGGAGATAATGGTGTAATAAGGAAGAGAAAGGTTTTATGACTCAAGTAATAAGAGTATGAAGATGAAGATATTGATGTTATTCAAGTGATGACTCCAGGAGAATCTACTAGATACCAAATTCAGAGACCTGCAGAGTCTGTTTTCAAATAGGTAACAGTTCTGGTAAGAAAAGTTCCGCGAAAACACTATCCAACTATATTTTTGCAGCTTTTAGTCAATAAGGAGAACTACGAAGCGAAAAAGGGACGAAAACGGAGCAAGGGTGGCTCACACCACCCTGTGGCGCGGGCCCTCCCCTGGCCACGCCACCAGGTGGTGAGTCCACCCCGGACTCCGCCTCCGACTCGTTTTCTCCCAGTACCTTCCTTTTGATATATAACTTCGTAATATATAACCCCCCGGATCTTCCGTGGTTCGTATATCGTGTCTTCGTCGTGTTTTTGTTTCGATCTGTTTCTGCCAGGAACTATTTTTGAAGGCTTAGAAGCACAATGGTGTCCGCCAAGGATAAAGGGAAAGAGCCTATGGAGGAAGACCTCCAAGACCCTAGGAGGGAGAAGGAGATCAAGAGTGAAGGTGAAGAGGAGCAAGGCCAACATCCGCACACCGGCACTACCATTACAAGCATTGGAGTGGTGACAAAACCTGCCAGGGTTAGAAGGACTGCATGGATGCAGACTGGGGGAAAAGCTCCTCGTCACAGTTTGGCTCCACGGTCACTTCCTCCACACAAGTGGGAAAGAAGACTCCATGAGGGAAGAATGGAAAAAGAATCACAAGAGCTGGGATCCACAAACTGAAATGATCATGAGCCGTATTGAGCAAAACTCATAGCTGATTCGTAATCTCACCTTCGATATTGAGGACTTTGGGAAATTGATCAGAGAGCTCATCGAGAGGATACCACCACCACCGAAGGAGTAATTCATCATCAGGTTTGGCATCCCCTTGGTTTGTTCTAGGCTTGGGGGAGTGTCGCGGTATCACATCACTATCTTCTATCTTTTTACCTTATTAGTAGAGTCATATCATGGATAGAGGAGTTATTATGTAGGATGGTTTTGCATTATGGAAGTGTCCCCTCTCTCGTTAGATGTGTATCCCTTGGTGTGAGTTTCCGTTATGGAATATTAATGAGAAGTTCTATCATTTACTCTTTTGCATAGCTTATATTAGTTTTCAATTCGTGGTTATATGATTGATCTTGTTGTTAGTATTGGTATCAGTTTGGGATCATTGAGTTAATTTAGTTGGTTTTGGCAAACCTCGCTCGGTTAGTAGCAACACTATTTTTGAGAGTTGAATGAAAAAGATAGAAGTACTCTAGAGAAAAATAATTTCATCATCCTTCTTTCTTGATTTGCTCATAAGTCAAGTATTCTCTAGTTAAGATCTCTTGTGTTTCCAATGAAGATTGCATGTTTGTCTTTATCACTTGTATGTTTGTTTGTTTCCTTCAACTCTTATACTTGCTACCCAGCCTTGCTAGCCAAAAACCTGTACTAAGAGGGAATTCTTCTCGTGCATCTACTCTCTTAAACCAAAACCTTTGCCATTTGTGTCCACCATACCTACCTAGTAGCATTATTGCTATTCCAAGTAAATCCTTGTTTTATCTACCTCCCAGATTAAACTTGTTATGTGAAAATGAGTGATTAAAGCTCTCACAACCTTGATGGCACACTTTACTTTCTTGCATTTAATAAACCTGAACCATTGGGTCCTTCTTTGTTGCGTATATGCTTGCGCTTTATGAGTTGAAGTTAGCAGAACCATGTATCATGGGGAACGCTTTCAACACTACATTAGTACTTTGTACCTAGTTGATATCATTTTCTTTTGCTTATGGATCCCGGCGGTGTGAAATAAAAGTGGAACTTGTAAGATCATGGAGTTTATATGTGTGTTAGAGAAAGGCCTGGGCCGCTAGCCTAAGCCATGCCTAATCATGGTGGAAACTTGCAGCATAACTGTAGTGAGCATTCTATGAAGCATCCTCAATAAAAACCTATGCAAATAGCAAATAAAAAGATCGCTGAGATGCTGACTGTCTGCTTGCCTTGTCATTTTGATTATGGGATAGCTCCTGTGTCATGTGCAAGGGGTACCCTGTTGGCGGTTCTTAATGATACACATGTATTTACAATGACAAGAGCTTGCTCGTGACTGAAGTTGAGTAGCATGAGGTTCGGTACTCATAAGTAAGGGGCATGAGATTTCAACTTATAACTTGTCAAGCATATCCTCTTAGTTGTGTCACTTTAACCTTAATCACCTAAAGATGCCTATGATAGGGGAAATGAGAGCTGAAAGCTAGTAAGTATCATAATTTTTGGGAGCTCTTTATGAGACTTGCAATCCCTGCTTCCCTCTGCGAAGGGCCTTTCTCTTACTTTGTAGTTGAGTCAGTAAACCTACCTCCCTTCTATCTTAGCAAGTATTTTGAGTTGATGTGTTTCATTCATTCATATGATGATTTATTCAATCATGTTTATTATGTTCCTTGTTTTGCACATTGCTCTTATCTTGATGTTTACTACTTTGAAAGCTATCATTGAAAACCAGTTATTTGTGAACTCCAGGAAATTATCAACTATTCTTCGACCAAGAGCTAAGTTTGCCATTACCAATTATGATTCACTTTATGTATCTCTATTGTGTTTCCTTTACTCATTGCAAGTTGAGTTATATAATAGTGAGTTGTCTTCTATTATGATCTATGTATTTGATGAATGTGATGCTTCTTGTCCGTATTCTTTTACGACTCTTCTGTAGCACCCCGGTAAAACCACTACTAGAAAATCGCTTGTTGTTTTCTTTTTGTGCATCATCATGACTGCATGCTCATGTCATCATGCCACATTGCATTTGAGCATCTTCATGTATACATGCATATGTTTGCCTAAGACTATTTTACAAAAGCCTAGCTTTGTTTTCTAAATAACCCCCTCTCTCTTTCAAATCAAAACCCCCGATCTCTTCTGGATCTTTTATTTGTCTAAAAACTATTTGGAAAAGCCTTGTTAAAAATAAAAGAGATCAGTAAAAATATTTTCTAGCGGAGGCCGCAAGCCGCCAGGCCCAAATCCCAGCAACTAACAGCCTACAACCCCGACCGAACCACCCCAAAACCCTAATCCCCATCTAGTCCTAAACCTAGCCCTAAGACCAACCACCACTCAACCTACCCCAGTCCCCACCGCCAGCCCCACCCCGCGGCAGTAGCCCCGCTCGCGTGCGACATAGCCTGCACCCACCTGACCCGGTCCATCCCGTTCGTCCCCACACGCCTCCACCCCGGCCCCACCCGGTCAACCTGACCACCCCACGCGCACCCCCAGGATCGATCGATCCCATCATCGCCAATCACCTAACCCGCGCCTGGTCCCACCACGACACGACCCCCCGCTCCCCCTGGTTCTCCTCTACGCGAACCCCTCTCTCTGCATGAGATTGTCGTCGGCCGCCGCCACCAACGACTCCCCCGCCACAGCACCGCTCGCCCGCAGCACCACCGCTGCTCCAGGGTCGTCCTCCTCCTGTGCGTGGCCGCACCGCCGGTGACCTTGCCGCGACCCTCTTTTGAGATTCCTCTGGCCAACACCTCTCCAGCCGCTGCATCTCCGCCGTCCTTGTCGACTAGAGTCCGAGCGCCGCCGTTCGCGTGGCCCCGTCTTCCCTGGGCCCGAGCTCGGCCGCACGCCGCCATCGGAGGCCCGAGACCGCCGTCTCGTTCCCCAGTTCCTGCAGAGCCGCCTTGAGCACCTCGTGCTCCCGGCGAACGACCACCGCCGGCCCTGCCACGGCTTCCTCTCCAGCGCCACAGTGCCCGCCTCGCCCCAAGCCCGTCCTCTCGTGCAGATTACCGCCGAGCCTCCCTTCCTCGCTTCGGTCGCTGTCCTCTCCGTCGCCCCTCATCAGTCGCTCCAGCGGCTCTCCTCTGCGCCCCCGCGCCCACAGCAAGCCCCGCCGCCCTCTGCTTCCTCTCCAGCCTGCTACTCCCCTACAAGCTCGCCTCTGTCGGTGCCGTCGACCGGTTCCCCGCAAGCACCAGCGCCTTCCTGTTATGACTCATCGTCTCGCGCGCGTCCTAACGATGGCCTTCTCATGTGCTTTTGTCTGACTCAAGTCCTTGGTCTGCCTGTGTGTTTATGTTGTTGATGCTACGCGATGTTCAGGGGCTCCGATTCTGCTACGAGTGCTACGAGTGACTCCTGGTTGATGTGAAGTGTGGCGGTGCAGGGGAGATGTTGGTGTGGTGGCATGGCGATGACGACCGTGTGAAGATAGATCCTTGCCTGCTACCACGACTACATGACTTCGATGACGATGTTCCGAAGAATGAGCACGGTGCCACTCGAAGAATGAATGACAAGATCTCCGACCCGGGACATCTAGCTCTCCGGCATGGACACGCAAGATCGCTGGCTTGGATCCGAAGCCCGATCCCGAGGACCTGAAGACCGAACCTGAACCCCGTCGAACCTCCCGAAACCAAGATCATCGAACACCCAAGTGTGACCCCTACCCTATCCGAGACCCCTATTTTATAATATATGACATATACTTGTTGCACATTAATTGAACATGTTGCATACATATTATTGGTGTTTGGGGGTATTTTGATGATTCACCTAAATTAAATATGGAGACTATATGCGGGCTATTCTAGTCTTAGATTAGCCCCATTTAAACTTGTGTAGCGAACCGATGCCATGTTTTGCCTTGTTAATGCAACATTTAAATTGCGGGGTATCTAAATAACTTGAACCATTAATTAATTGTCGGGACCCTGGTTCCGTTTAATATTGCCTAGTTACATCGTACCTTTGTCATGTCATGCATGCATCATGCCCGATCTTCTGCCATAGTATTAAATGGTGCATCCGGTGTTTCTTTTAGTGATTTGCTTCTTCACGGATTAGGCCGTTGAGTGGATGTGAGTATCGGCAAGTCCTTCGGATAATGTATCATCGGCAGTGTTTCCCAGGCAAGCATCCTCCCTCTTTCTACCTATTTTGCATTTATACTCTTTACTTCCTCCTGTTGATCCATTGCTACCCGTATTACGGTGCTTTAGTTTCCGTGCACCATTTATATTCTCTGCAGCCTCTATATTGCCTTGGACACATCCTATTGCCTGTTGTTTGATCGACAGTCGGCCTTGCGAGTCGTAGTTGCTTGCTCAGGTGCTGCTTTGCGTCGTTGTTGTTCCATCGTCGTTGGAAGGTTGGCACATGCTTTATGGTGGAGATGATCATGACTTTAATTATAACTTGATATAAAAATGTTGGTAATAGATATAATTAATGCAGAGGCACCGGTGGGAAATAGCTAATATTTGGTTCTTCCACGCTCACTTGTGTCCCGTAGGCCCCGAGTACTTGATACCTGTTCCTTGACTATTCGCACTATCCACATACGGGAGACTCTATGAATCCCCCTTAGCTAGAGCTTGATTCATTTCTTATTTCTTGGGGCCACAAACTAGTTTGGGGTTTTATTATTATCATATACTTATGCCATGCTTTACTGCTTTATTTACGATTGTGCGTGGAGCACCTGTACTGTTTTGGATCGCGGCACGATTTCGCGGTATCGACAAGCCCAGTCACACTTTCGGGTTCCCAGTCATTTGCAGCCATTCTCGCAAACCCTAGGTCCGTTCCGGAGCCGGCCAACTTCGTTGCGGGTAGCTTAGTGGGGTGGCCCCCTGAAATGATTTATGAATCCTGTGATTGCTTTGTCGTGAACGCCTCGTTGGGTTTTGATTTGGTTTTTCCGAGGTTGATCGTGTGTGTGTTGCTATTTGTGCACCCGTGCAGGGTAAATCTTTCTAAAAGCCGTGTCCGCGGTTATGGACGACTTGGAGCACAGTATCTCGATCATAGACAAGCATAACGAAAGTAGTGCTATAAATTTGACTTAATATGTGACTAGTAATCAGCTTCACTATAATGGAATGGATAATAAAAGTGCCAACAACTGGTGGAACTTGGGTGTATCGTGTCATGTTATACCTGCCTAGTAAGTAACTCTAATCGAATGAAATAAAAGTGCCAACAACTGCCGGGTTTGGGATGTCACATGCTAATTGTATCTCACTAGTAAGTACTGCAACTACAACTGAATGGTTAACTAAAACTGCCCACTACTTATGCTATCAGGATGACTCATGCTATCTATATCTAACTAGTAAATGCTTCAACTATAATGGAATGAATAAAACTGCTAACTGTGTGAGTTCCTCGGTTTGACTTCCTCGTTTGGTCTTGAGGGGGAATACCAGGATGAGTATGATTGGTGTTAGTAAAAGGTTGGTTTCGAATAGGTCTTTCTTATCTCTCTCTAATAGCCGACAGTTTATAGAGTCTCTATAGGTTGTTTAGTGCATGCTTTGCTGCCGCTTCAGTCCACCATACCTATGTAGGCGAGAGCCGCCGAATTCTAGCCTCTCCATGTACTGGCCTCAGTACTGACGCTCCTCTTTTTCCTTTGCCCTTTGTTGGGACCCCTTTTGTTCTAGCAGGTTTGAGAACGACGTCGTTAGCAGGGTTACCCTTCCGGCTTGGCCTGGGCAGGGTTATGGACGCCATTGGTTATTCTACAGGGCTCTTATCCCCATTTGCATCTTGTCCGTACTCGGATGTTGTACTGTTTTCAAGGTGATTTGGATCTTTGAAACGTATATCTGTATTCTTGACTCATGGAGTCGTTGTTGTATATATATGTTCTGTGGGTTCCATCATGAACTATTGTGTAAAGATATTACTTCGTTTTCCACCCGCACGCAAGTGCCTGGTGGGCGTCCTTGAATCGTTTCTATGCGGGTTTGGCGGGAAGCGCTAAAACTTGCATAGGCCCAATTCGAGGGTGTTACGTCTTCATTCCATACACCTGAGGCCATGTTTATTGAGCTCAATTCGCTTGGGGACAAGCAAAGTCTAAGCTTGGGGGGAGTTGATACGTCCATTTTGCATCACTATTCTATGTCTTAATTCAATATTATTCATTAATATATTCCGTATTGAGAGGTCATACGTATGTTATTTCATTTGTTTTTGCATGGTTGATGACTTTGGGAGCATGGACCGCTGCAGTCAGGATTCTGATGGAAAAGGTGTTGTTTGGAGGCAAATTCGCGAAGATCAGAAAATCCGGAAAAATATACGGGAAATCCTATTTTTCCAGAAGACTAATAATGCCAGAAGACGGAGTAGAGATGGGCGACAAGGGGCCCACACCACCCCTAGCACGGGCATCCCTAGGCCGCGCTAGGCGGTGGTGTGGCCACCCTGGCCACTCCAGCCTCTCCCCTCTAGCGTATATCATCCTCCCGAAACCCCAAGACTCGGGGGGCAACCATAGAAAGATTTCGCCGCCTCTGCGGGGCAGAAAACACCGAGAGAGAAAGATCTCTCCGGCAGACAGATTTCTGCCGAGGGAATTCCTTCTCGGAGAGGGGAGATCGTCGCCATCAACACCACCATCAAGATGGACTTCATCGAAATCATCATCATCACCACCACCATCATCACCATCAGCACCCTCATCACCATCTCCATATTGCTGTAACAATTGGTTGAATCTTGCATAGTTCATAGGGGAAACTTTCCTGGTGTTGATTACTCTTTGTAGTTGATGCTATTGAGTGAACCATTGAATTATTGTTTATGTTCAGATTGTTATACATCATTATTCCATCTCTGATCATGATACATATGATGTCTGGTGAGTAGTTCATTTTGTTCTTGAGGACATGGGAGAAGTCATGTTGTTAGTAGTGGAGTTGTGTTGAGAGATATTCAATAGATTGTTATTTAAGTTGTGGTGTAATTCTTCTAGTGGTGTCACATGAACGTCGACTACATGACACTTCACCTATATGGGCCTAGGGGAATGCATTGTGTATTTGGCTACTAATCGTAGGGGTTGCCGGAGTGACAGAAACCTGAACCCCCGTTAGGAAACCATTGCACAAGGGACGTAAGGGTCTTAGAGTTTAAAGTTGTGGTTAGGTTTCTACCTTAATTACTTTCTTGTACTTACGGATGTTTGCAAGGGGTATAATCACAAGTATGTATTAGTCTTGGATGGGGCAGTACATTAGCACAGGTTCACCCATACAACACTTAGCAAGCTAGAGAAGATTAATCAACTATATGAAGCGAAAGCACTTGACAGTCTTCCCATGTGTCCTCGAGAACGTTTGGTCATCTAAGTAATACAACCGGCTTGTCCTTTGCTGCATAAACAATTGGGCCACTTGCTGCATTTATTCCTACTGTCTTTTATTTACTCGTACTTTGTTTACTTGCTTTATCGAAAACCCCTAAAAATCCGTTTGATGAGTATTCGTAGAGAATTACTGGTCCATACCACTAGCCAGCACCTTCTGCTCCTCGTTGGGTTCGACACTCTTACTTATCGAAAATACTGCGATACACCCCCTATACTTGTGGGTCATCACTTACGCAAGTATCATAGTCAAAGAGTCAAAAATCTGTCTTTTACAAAGGGTGGTATAATTCTTCGACTAGTGCAACAAAGAAAGCACAAACTTTCCCCAATCTAGTAAGGGCCTTTTATGGTTAACAGAGTATTGCACAATGTTTCATACTATCTAATGGACATGAGGCTAGACAAAGAAAGACCTGCTACTAGGAAAAGAAAGAGAGCTAGAGGCAGAATAGATCCGAATGAGTTAGACTATCCATAGAATATTGCTGAGCTACGTCCATTCTATTCTTAAGTTCCCTTTCTTTGTAATCATATCAATGTACATGTTCAAAGTGAAATAAAGTATTGGTTCCCTCAATGTTTTTCTGAGAAGTTTAAAAGTACCATCTTATTTCCGTATGATCATGACATAGTAAAAAATCCTAGAATATTTGAATGTATGCTACATTTGGGTGTAAGTCTCATTTTGTATTTATACTTTGGTTTTTGTCTGATTGCTTAGACGCGGGTATTTTCCGAGTAGTAAATTGTTGGTACAGGAGGTCGGCTTTGTTTCTGAGTTTAAACTGGCTTAGCAATTGAGCTCTGTTACTCGACAAAGTTTTCGTTCTAAAGGTTTGTTGGCTCAAGAAAGGGATGAGGCAGAAAGCCAGATAAACGATAAGTATGAACAAAAAGTTCTTAAGTAATTTTCAAAGCACAAAAATAATAAGTGCTAAGAGTAAAGAATAAGTTCTTACAAAACAACACCATGAAATAAATAGTTTAACAATTACATAAACTTCCTTCAGAGTAATGCAAAGTTTTCTTGGGTATTCTATGTTGCAGGAGATGGAGGATTTGCCGGCCCGTTGCTACTACCACCCAACTCACCTTGATCTTTCTCTAAAACGAGGACGTCGGACTCGGTCTCTTTGTCATCGTTGGAGGCTTCATCATCTTCGGCGGGGGGGCTTGGAGGCACTTCAACGGATTGAAAAATGGCTTCTCATAGTTGGTCATCTCGGCTATGCGACAAGCGTATCCGGCACAAGAATTACAAATTTCTCCAACATTTTAAATTTTGTTGTCTTCATCGATAGCCGAATAACACTTGGTAACATGCCAAATTTCCATGTTGCCATGGTGGCTCATTACCATGGTAAGGGCATTATGCGCCGTTGTATGGACATAGGACATTTTCCAATCTTCAACCAGCTGGGGAATATCCTTTGCTTTATCACGCACCTCAAAGGCAGACAATTTTTCTAGGTCGGAGCAATCAATGGTCTCACCAAACTCTTCAATAGATTGGCAGAAATCATGGATTAGAACTCCTACTGCAACAGTTGGCTAGTGCGGGATTTATACGAAGATGAATCTAGGAGGTTGAGACGCCCTACGGAAGGAGTAGTATTAACAAAATCTGACAAAAATAGTTGGTAAAAGAAAACAAATAAGAGACTGAATGGCATTAAACATACCAAAGATCGCTTCATCTACTTTGGTCCTTTCGTCTCGCAGACTCCAGAGTTCATCCCATAGAGCTTGAGTGGTTTCCGTCTGCCTGTCCATCTCTGCTTTCAAATCCGAAATTTCTATGTCTTGGCGAGCAATGACTCGGTCACGCTCTTCGGTGGCCATGTTGCTGGATTCGAGGATATTATTGACACTATGTTCATGGTCAACCCTCAATTTCTAAAGTTCCTCTCACAATCCGGCATTCTCGGACTCCAAGACATTGAATTTTTTAGCTTGTTCCACAAGTTTTCAAGATTGAGTCAACAAGACTGGAGTGAAAAGGATAGAGTTAGTCGAATTCAACATTCGGCATAGCATAAGCTTCCGAGAAGAGGTAGTCAGAAATACTTACTTTCCGCTTCATCCTTCTCAACTTTAAGTAGAGCATTTTTAAGTTGGAGAGCCTTGACCTCTCTCCGCTTGTTATAGATGTTCTTCAATAATTCTTGGTTGTAAACATTAACTTTCTGTAAGTCAGAATGGTAACCATATTCATAAGTCTACTAAGACTCGGGCTGCTATTTTAACTAAGTTAAATTTTGGCACTAGCCTTTGGGCTACACTACTTCGTTCTTTGGCATCCTATAAAAGCATAAACTCGGATCTCTAGTTCTATCCAACTTCCTGCTTAGGGGCTTGAGGATATGATATAAATACAGTAAAAGAGTCGAAAAATGACTTACAAAATTCTCATATTGCCACTTGTTGAGGATGTTGTTAATCTCAACAGAAACCTTCTTGGCCAAAGTTAAAGTAATGATTGGTGGAGGCGGAACTACACCAGCCTTTAAATTTTCGTTGCAAAGACAAACTTTATCCAGCAGATCAGCAAGCTTTGGATCTTCAGCTTCCTGAGCCTCTTCCTCAGCTATAATATTCCTGGTCTCCGGGCAATTCAAGGCAAGCTTCTGAAGTTCTTCGTCACTTTTCCTAGTGAGGCCACCTGGAATCTTCAGGGAATCATCATCAAAGGTTTCAGATGAGGGATCAGTACCCTTAGAGGGTTTACCCTTATCAGTTCCCGAGTCACTCATGGTGACGTCGGTTTGTGAACCAAAGTTCAATGGCTCTTTAGGTTGAGCCCTAGCATCCTCAGCGCATGGAGAAGGAATATCTTCTGGCGCTGTCGATGAGGTTGCATTGGGAGTCAGAGGCATAGTAGCGGGTGAAGCCAAAGTTAAATTTTGCTGGCACAGAGTCTTCCCCGGCTTTCCCTTTCCTTTTTTTAATGGTTTACCTCTGGATAATAATAGATTATAATCGTTATGACCCGGAAAGAATACAAAAAAAAGTAGGAGATATGGCGGAAGAATTTACTTCTTTATGACTGGTAGTGTTTGCGAGCCAGCCGAAACAATCGAAGCTTTACGCTTCTGGGTAAGTGCTTATGGTAGTTCTTCAAGTTCATCATCTTCCATAGGAACTGGATCCTCTGGTGGATATCCCTCGACTGGAGCAAGCTCCGACTCGGGGAGGTCAGCAAGCTGAAAGTCAGCAAATATCTTAGCATTGCAATATAATGAAACATCTACGAATAAACAATGGCAAGGTGGTCCAGTCGGAAAACTTACTAGGGTTAGGGGCTTCTCAACTGTGCACATGTGCATGGAGATCCTCGAGACATTCTGTTTTACCTGATCCTTGATCAACCACTTGACCCGGTAATTATATTCCTTGAGGGGATCGAGGTCGGACTCACCTTTAGGTTGTCCTTCTTGTCGAAGGTGACCGTGTGCATCAAACGGTCCCCGTGATATTGCAGAGGTTAAATCCGACAAGATAGCCAGAAGTGGACTAAGTCAGATCCCTTCAGACCTTTATTCTTCATAGAAACTCAATCAGCCTCTTGGTGCGGATCAAGTCTTCAGTCAAAGTCAACCCCTCCATATCCCAGGATTCTTGGTGGGTGGTGGCACTATCAACAAAAATCGCCAAGCTTTCTGGCTTGCCGGGAGCCGGATTATCCTTATGATAAAAGAAAGTGGCTGGTCATCTCTTCACTGACTCGCTAGCTATGACCTTTGGGTAGACCCAGTCTCTCCTAAGGACTAGGCTAAGAGTTCTAGTATTGTATGGAACACCGGTAGTGATGGAATTTTTCCTAGTACCAGAATAAAAGAAGACTCGATTTAATTCCTAGATATTCCTCACAAAGAGATACATGGGCACTAAGCTCTAGAATCGAATTTGGGGGAGATTATGGACCTGGACACCGTAGTGAGAGATTACCTCAAAGAAGAACTCCGATGGTGGGAAGCTCAATCCGCGATCCAGATGGGTCCCAAATGAACCCATTCATCATTGCGGGGGGTGGGGAGAAATTCGCCGTAGCCGCTCCGCCACTCGCCAGCATGGAGAAGCCATTCCTCCTCCATGGCCTGAAGCTTTTCATCATCCCGTATACACGGGATCTAGACCCCGTGGTACTTCTTCTCCTCCACCGCCGATGACGCCGCGACCCCTGAGCTTAATGCATTGGCCATATCACTGATTGGATGACCTTGGATGGGGGGTGCTGGTAGATTTATGGACGAAGATAGATGAAGGTTAGGGGCACAGGTTTTCTCGAGGAAGAAGGAAGAATGAGGTCATAGGTGGAAGAAAATGAGGAGATTTATCCCTTATTAACCTATCTGCACCGAGATTAGTGTATAAACATGAAATTAACACCACGCATCATGGAACAAGAAGGGAAACTTCCTCGTGAAGGCTCCGCCACCTCGATTTCTGTGCTCGCAATGAAATGACACCTCGCTTCCACACGATGCGGACCCACCAACGATCATACTGGTAGAATATTTGTCAGTGACAAGACTAGACCTGGAATGATGTCATGTTATGTCACCAGTTTCTGGCTCAGTTTGAAATCGAGGAATGGAAAACAATGATGAGATACTAATAGGTCTGACTTATTTTGAGACTCAGATCCTACTTTTTGTTTTGGAGTTTCAAGAACCCTTCAATATTCCACCTCGCTTCCATAGCCGAAGAAGAACCAAGATAGACGATGAAATCCGACTTTGGATCTTGGAGGCTTCTGGAGGCTACTGTTAGGGATATACTTTCGGGGTATAACCAATGTGACTTGCTGACCTGGGTGGCCCACCTTGAGTTAGAGCTATGATTCACGGGCAGCCTAGCTAGGAGAGAAGTTGGAAGCCCATCCGGCTACAGGAAGGCCTAGAAGACATACCAACTTAGGCCTGTAGGAATACTTGTAGAGCAAGATGTACTATGTAATTGACTTCGTATCGTAGTCGAATAGGACTCTCCTGTCACCCTAGGACAGGATGACTATATAAGTCATCCTAGGGATCAACCTTTAGGGCATCGACCAATCAACCTCAACCCGCACAGGTGGAACCTCTCTTGTAATCTGTACTCCTGGCTCTGGCGATATACTGGATTGTTAGTAGGAGTAAGATCTGTCCACCACAGGCGCATTCGAACTTGGGTAAGTTTGTGTGCTCACCATCTCGGGATACCGTATGTCTCACACCCCACATCTTTCCACACGCCTCGAGGAACCCATCATGGTGTACCTGTCCTCAATCCGACGACTAGATCAGCATACCCATGCGCTTAAAGCCACCCTAGAACATGCTGACAAAGCGGACATAGAGTTCCTCCCATGTTCGAATTGATCCTTGCAGAAGGTGCATTAGCAACGATATGGTTGTGCCCTTCAATGCCATGGGTAACCAGTTCGCCATGATTTTCTCATTGGCGCCAACTATGGTCATGGCGATGCAGTACATCTGCAAGAACTCCTTCGGGTTTGTGTTGCCTTCATACTTGACGGGAATGATGGGGCAGAACTTGGGTAGCCACACCACCTTCCTGCAGGAAGGAGTATAGGCCAAGCAGTCGCCACCATATTCTAAGGCCACCCTCCTGGCCTCAGCAGCCTTCGCAGGTATGGCTCCACATCTGCATCTAGGTGGCACAGCTGCCGGAGGTGCTCTCTAACAAGTGCCTCGTTGGCTGCGGCCTAGTCGCGACATGGATCGCCAGCAGGATTACGTGGAGGGTCTGTTTAGGATCCTACCAACATGAGGTACGTGTCGGCCTACCCAGGGTTGTAGCACTAGACACCCTTCCACTTCCTCATCTCCTCTTTGTATGTCATCCTTGGGCCCATCAGCCCTTAGTCTGGCAGCTTTGGGTGGAGCCTGTGGTTGCAGGACGGCGACATGTCGACGCCCTCTGATGGTTGGAGCTTGGTCTTTTGCATACCCTAGCCCCTAAAGGGACAAGGAGTGCGCACGGGTGGTCTCCGGGCACTGCCTGGCAGCCTCCATGCGAGCTTCGACCTCCTCTCTCCACACCGTAAACTTTGTCATCCCGACACTGCGGGGGTACCGGACCAAGGCCACGACGGCGGCCAGGGCATCACCCCTAGTGCGGATCCTCGTGATCTAAGGAGTTGTTTGTCTACTATTACCTGGCGCTTCAGAGTGTGCTCCGTGGACGGGCCTACAACGGTCGCCGCGCACCGAGGCGACGCGGGACCGCCTGGGGATGATAGCCCCCTAGAAGACCGATGGTGGGCCGTCATTTGCTGTGCCCGCGAGATACTCTTATAACCCAGCGACGCCTCCTGCGCCACTAGGAGGTTGGCCTCCACCAGCCACACCTTTTGTGCCACTAGGAGGCATGCTCCCACCGGTAGCACCTCAAGTGTCACCGGAAGGGAGGTCTTTAGAGGCGGCACCCCGTGTGCCACTCTGATTCGCTTCCTCGTGCACCGCTGTGTCGTCTATGGCCAGCCCTCCTACTAGCATAGCAGGACATGGATGTGGCAGATTGTATATGCTGGGCACGGGCTAAGGCTGAGTGATGGGGCCCACCATGGTCTCCGTCTATTGCGTGCTCTCAGTCACCGAGCCCCGGGCTAGGGTCGGTTCATTCGAACGGGTGCGTGCACCTAGAGTGTCCATGGTGGACGCGCTCATCCCAGCAGCTCTGGTTGTCCTCCTAGGTTCCATACCTGAGACTCGCACAAATGATGTCGGCGCTAACGAAGATGATGGCTGAGTTCGAATCACTAGCGCACCCTACCTGGTCCGCCAGGTGTTGTGTGTCGAAACATAGACAGCGGAGATGTTGCACACCCCCTAGTTGTTCGATGGCGGGCAATAAGGTGATACGACCTCCCTCATGCACAGATCAAACACAACAAAGATGATGTTTTTACCTAGGTTCGGGCCACCCTTTGGCTAACAACCCTACGTCCTGTTTTGGTAGATTATCTGGTGGCTGGATGTACAAAGAGATGAACAATCTAGTGCGGGGAGTCACTTTCAGCTAGCTTCTACACTTCCTAGGCTTCCTCTTTCCTCTCTCTCTCTATCTGTCTTTGTCTCTGTCTCTATGAGAACTCCTCAATGCTTGCTCTCTCTCTCTCACTGTTTCCTTACAAAGCTCTCTTACCCGTCCGAAAAACCTCTCTTCCAAAAGACCCCTCTTCCCTCTACTGTGGTCGAGGCCCTCCTTTTATATTGCAAGGGGCACCACAATGGCTAGTGCGCATGTGCCCTCATGTCTTTACCGGGATCCACACGGCACGGCGGTAGGCGGGTGGTGCTTCTAGCCACTCCTGGTCGTGGGCGGTGCTGTTGGACACTCCTTGGCCACGGGCAGTGCGCTGCGGTACTTGATGACAAGAAGACAACACGGTGCGCATGTTGTCATGTTGGTACTTCTGCACTTGCACCCTCATTAATGCCTTGCTGAGGTGCATGGATAGGGGAAACACTTGTCTCCCATGCCGTCCTGCATGCTACCATAGACTCTAGCTTTTTAACCCGTGTTCCAGCCCATGCCTGGCTTGGTGAAGCCTCATCCTTGATGCCTCCATGGCGGAGTGGGTTGTATGTCCGCCAACGCCACTTATCCCCTTTCTGACCCTATTATCGGCCCTGCTTCCCTACATGTTAAATGCATACAAAAGTCATAGTGACCTTACTCAAGAGTCTCTTCATGCGAGAGGGGGGCGGGAACGGCCGTGGGCAATGTTCCACTCCCACTTCACCACACAAGGTTGGAGATGTTGTAGATACAATGACATAGTTCAGAGAAGTTGACTCCCTTGTATTCTTATTATGGATCAGAGCTTGCCGAGGAGTTAGTCCCTTCCCATGCACCAAGGCGCAATGTGAGGGTCCCTCGATCGTGCCGACATCTAGTGTTGAACCTTTATGTCTATTTGAATTGTGTGTTGTTGAGACTTTGTTTAAGTACGGTTGTAAGACATATGGATTTATATATGGAATTCTCGATATGTAATAATTATCAAGTGGAATCATCGGATGTATCTTCTTTGAGGCATATGGAATTATCTATCTATGGTTGAGACTATGTTATGGTTGGTCTCTTATTTTGTTCAACTTGTTCTTCGTATCCAAATCATAAAGGGATTTTGAACCTATATTTGTGCTTTTGTATTCTAATGCAAATTACTTATATGCACACATTTAGGGGGAGTCTCTTTATCTTCTGGGACTGTTGCTATTTATATTATTGCTATATTATAAATCCTAGTATTGTCATCTAACACCAAAAAGGGGGAGATTAAAAGAGCATTTCTTTATCCCTAATGTTTTGTGTGTTAGATAACAATGCCAAGGATATTTTAATTGTGTGTTGAGTGATGATGTAGATACAATCCCTCCAAAATAATGGAAAGAGACCCTTCTCAAATTCAAAAAGAACAAGTTTTGTAGGCCGGATTATCCGCCCCTAGCAAGGGTCGGATAATCTGCCCCTGGCAAAATTGTCTAAGGACCTAGGGCACATCGCTCAAATGGTGGGCGGATAATTGGCCAGATATTTGGCGATGGGCATGTATGCCAGGCCGGATAATCCGGCCATGGCTAGACCCGGATAATCTTCCCCTCCCCAATTTCGGCTAAGGACCAGACAGTGTAACGCTCATATGGGGGGCGGATATTTGGTCCAGGCAGGAGTTTTTGCCCTGGTCGGATAATCCACCCCTCCCGGAGACCCAGATTACCTGGCCTCCTAGAAATTTCACTAAGTACTAGAAGTGCGGCTTGAAGAAGAGGAGGCATATGTTTGGGTCGGAGCTTTTTCTCGACCGGATATTTGCCCCGGCCGGAATATCCGGCCCCCACTTGGGCCAGATTATCCGGCCCCTGGCAACTCCATACAATCTGGGAGGGTTACAAATACCCCTCCCCATCTTCAACCTGGAGTCTCTCAAATCCTCTGAAAAACAACAGTACTTGTGAGCCAACAAATTCCCAAGATCTCCCCATTCAACCATCCAAAGGTCTCGATCTTTTGAGAATCGAAGGAGGAGGCATTGATCTATATCATCACTAAAGCGATCTGAATTTCCGCCTCATTCATTTGAGGGCCCCTTGGATCTAGAGTTTATTTTGAAATCCTAGATCCCGTTTTCTCAATTGCTAATTTTGATTTGTTGTGACATCTTGTTGTCCTACTCGGCAGCCTTCAATTCAGTTGTGTACAACCAGGCATGAGTAGGGGCTTTACCTTCTCACGAGGGTCCTGAACCTGTGTACAAAAACCCGGTGTCAACTCTCTGTCGTGCATCCGCTCTGTCGCTGTAGCCGCTGTCGAACTCCTTCGGAATCGCGTGTTCAGCCCCCTCAAGAACCAAGGGATCGTTGGACCCTAGTTCCTTCACGGGATAAATCTCTGACATTTGGCACGCCAAATAGGGTGCTCAGGCGCGTTTTCGACGAACTTCGAGCGAGCGACGCTATGGCGAGGACCACTGGTGCGGAGGCCAGCCTAGGAGGTTCCTCGCCTAGGGCACCAACCAGAATGGTCGCTTGCATCATGGGCGGCCTATAGGCCCCTGACCGTGGTTCAGACCTCGGGCGATTCACCCGGGGGCTGGCGGCGGCAAGGCCTAGCGCTACCGTCTCCCCTCTCTGGTGGTCGTAGCAGCCAGTCTCCTTCGGCGCCTCAGACCACCCCGGCTCCACTCTCCTGGTGGGCGTCGTGCCCATGGCATGTACCCCCACCATCGCCGGGGTCGCGGTCTCCAAGACCCTTATCGATGGCAGGGCGGGCTTGAACGTCCTCTCCAAGGAAAAGTTCGAGCAGCTACAGGTGCCCGGCGCGCGCCTTCTCCTAGCCCTGCCGTTCATAGGGGTCACAGCGGGCATCACCGTGCCCCTCGGTCGGGTCCATCTCCCCGTCACCTTTGGGATGAGCGAAAACTACCGCACGGAACTCATCAAGTTCGAGGTTGCCAAGATCTCCTTGCCTTACAAAGCCATCTTGGGCTACCCAGCTCTGGCCAAGTTCATGGCGGTCACGCACAACGCCTACAACCTGGTCAAGATGTCGGGCGGCATCGGTGTCACCATCACGGTGTGTAGCGACGAGATCGAAGCCATGCGCTCCCTCAGGAAAGCCTGTAAAGAGGCCGCACCAGCGCGGGAAGAGCTCGTGGTGGGCCACCCTCAACTCCTCCCTCCCCCGGGAAGGGAAGACACTAGGTTGCCAGCGCCCCCCGACGAGGAAACCTTGCGCACCACTAGGGTTGCTGGTAGGAAGAAGTCGGTGTTCTCTCAAGAAAGGGCTAATACTAAGAAGGTCCCCCTTGACTCGGCGGTGCCGGGGGCCTCGTTCACCATTGGCGTCGGCCTCTCTCTCGAGAGGGAGGAAGCCCTCGTCACCTTCCTTCAGGCCAACGCGGACATGTTCGCCTGGTCCCCATTAGACATAACCGGGGTCCCTCGTGAAGTGATCGAGACCCACCTGGCACTGTGCCCCATGGCGTGCCCGGTAAAGAAGCCGCAAAAGCAGTCGACCGAGAAGCAGCAGTTCATTGTCGCCGAGATGGAAAAGCTCGTCAAGGCGCACCTCGTGAAGGAAGTTTTGCACACCGACTGGCATTCGAACCCTATGGTGGTCCCCAAGGCCATCGGGGGAGGGAGGCTCTGCGTCGACTTCATCGACCTCAACAAGGCTTGCCCCAAGGATCCTTTCCCTCTGCCGTGGATAGACCAGATCATCGACTCCACGGCAGGCTGCGACCTTTTGTGTTTTCTAGACGCCTTCTTGGGATACCATCAGATCAAGATGGCCAAGGAGGACGAGGAGAAGACTGCCTTCATCACCCCGTGCGGTGTGTACTAATACACCTGCATGTCGTTCAGGCTCAAGAACGTCGGCACCACCTTCCAAATGCTCATGTGTATCACGCTAGGTGGTTAGATCAGGAGGAGTGTAGAGGCCTACATCGACGACATCGTGGTCAAGACCCACGAGAAGGACACCTTGGTAGAGGACCTGACAGAAACCTTCACTAACTTGCGATGGGTGAACATCAAGCTCAACCCCGCCAAATGAATGTTTGGAGTCTCGTCAGGAAAGCTCCTCGGCTTCTTGGTGTCGCATCAGGGGATCGAGGCCAACCCCGACAAGGTTCAGGCCATCAAGGAAATGCACCCGCCAACGCGTCTCAAGGAAATGCAGTGCTTGGCCGGGTGTCTGGCGGCTTTAGGAAGATTCATCTCCAATCTCGGTGAGAAGGCCTTGCTGTTCATCAAAATTATGAAGCATACCAGCAAGTTCTAGTGGACTCCGGAGGCCGACGAGGCATTTGAATCCCACAAGAGGTACCTCACAAGCCCATCGATCATGGTGGCCCCTAGGGGCGCGAGCCACTACTGCTATACTTGTCTGCTATGCCGCAAACAGTGAGTGATATCATGGTCACCGAGTGTGAAGAGGTGGTGGAAAGGAAGCAGAAGCCCCGAGCCGTGAACCCTCCCAAGGGCCCAGGGCTTCCCCCGAGGGCGACGGCACCCTAAAGGGAGCTGGTGACGGAGCCATCGACCAAACTGCGGCCAAAACCGCGGAGCTCGTGAAGCGTTCGGTCTACATCGTCAGCACGGTGCTCAGAAAGGTACCACATGCAACAAAAGTTCCTCTACGCACTGTTGGTGGCATCGTGCAAGCTACACCACTACTTCCAGGGCCACCCTATCAGGGTGGTCACCAAGTACCCTCTAGAGGCAATCCTACACAACCCCAATGCCAAGGACCGAGTGGCTGAGTGGGACATCGAACTACAACCCTTCGAGCTAACGTTCAATACCACGCCCACCGTCCGTGCGAGGGCCCTGGCGGAGTTCACGGCAGAATGGACTGACCTTGGGGAGAGCGAGCCTCGGGAAGAAATAACCCAGCTTCCTGGGAAGCTAGCCCAGGGTGTTGTACTGTGAACTTTGACGGGGCGCTGAATGGGGACGACACCGGGGCGGCTGTCGTACTCACGTCCCCCACGGGCGACAAACTCTTCTACACCGTGCAGCTGCGCTTCAAGGATGGAGACAAGCGCTCCAACAACATCGCCGAGTATGAGGGTTTGATCGCTGGCCTCAAGGTGGCCATAGCCCTCGGCATCAAGCGCGTCATGACCCAGGGGGATTCCTTGCTCCTGGTTAAATTCTCCAATAAGAGCTACCATCCTAAGGATGAGCACATGGCGGCGTACCTGGACGAAGTGCAAAGGCTGGAGAAGTACCTCCTAGGCTCGGACTTGCTTCACATCCCTCGTGGAGACAACTATGAGGTGGACGAGATTGCTACGCGCACGTCTAGGCGAGAGCCACAGCAGCCGGGGGTCTTTGAGGAAAGATTGTTCAAACCCTCGGCCACCCCCCCTAGAAAGGGAATTGCCCACCCGGAGGAACACCTGCCACCACCCGCCACAGGCGCGCCCGACTGTGGCTTGCCTTCAGGAGACAGGCTCGTCCTAGCGGCCATAGCCCAGGAGCATAGCTGGATCATTGAACTCAAAAGCTACCTCCAGGATGGCACCCTCCCGAACAGCGAGGACGCGGTAGAAAGCTTAGTACGCCGAGCAATGAAGTATTGCATGGTGCACGGGGACCTCTACTGCCATCGCCCCACAGGGGTTGCCCTCTGATGTATCTCTAGCGACAAATAGCATGAGATGCTGACCAACATCCACGCAGGGGAATGCGTCCACCACGCCTCGGCACGCACTCTGGCAGGGAAGGCCTTCTGTAGAGGCATCTACTGGCTCACCGCACTCGCCGACGCCACGGATTTGGTGAGGTCGTGCGAAGCATGCCAGTTCCACGCCAAGCAAATACATCAGCCAGCTCAGCAGCTGCAGACCATTCCGCTCTCATGGCCGTTTGCGGTTTGGGGGCTAGATATCTTGGGGCCTTTTCTGCGGGCGCTCGGGAGCTACCGGTACCTCTACGTCGCCATCGACAAGTTCACCAAATGGCTCAAGGTAGAACCGGTCAGAACCATCCCGGCACGCTCAACCGTGAAGTTCATCCAAGGCCTGGTGTGCCGCTTCGGGGTGCCTAATCGCATCATCGCCAACAACGGCAGCCAGTTCACTGGTGGGTTGTTCTAGTCCTACTACTAGGACATCGACACCAAGATATGCTACGCATCCGTCGCCCATCCTTGTAGCAACGAACAAGCGGACCGGGCCAACACAGAGGTCTTGAGGGGGCTCAAGACCAAGAGTTTCCGTTGCAAGCTCAAGGAGTGCGGGCGAGGATGGCTGGACACCCTCCTGGGGGTGCTATGGTCCATCCGAACCACCACAACCAAACCGATGGGTGAGGCCCCTTTCTTCCTCGTATACAGTGTTGAAGCTATCATCCCTGTAGAGATCAAGCATGGCTCCCCCCGGGTGCTCACCTTCAATGAAATAGCACAAGAGGAGTTGCATCGTGATAGACTCAACCTTCTTGAAGAGGCTCTCCACAAGGCCAGCGTGCGAGCAGCCAGATACTAGCAGGTGCTGCATTGATACCACTACCGCAACATACGAGCTCGTACCCTGGAAGTGGGGGGACCTGGTTCTTCGCTGCATCCTCTCTCGCGAGGGCCTCCATAAGCTATCTCCAATGTGGGAGGGCCTTTTCAGGGTTGCCCATGTCGCAAGGCCAGGCGCAGCATGGGTGGAAATGGAGGAGGGCGTCCTAATCCCCAAACCCTTTAAGTGAGGGTTTTTGCTGCCCGGGCTGATGCGTCTAGCAGCATGCCCTCCGCTTCCACGTGAGCACGCTCCCTATAAGAGTCCACCGCTTCCGAGCCTCCGTAAGCTTCTCCCATTCCCGGGTCAGCAGACGGTCCTTGCGGACCGCGTCTACCAGGAACTGGTCCAGCTCGATATGGAGGCTGGAAATGAGCTTCCCCAGGAGCTCGGTGCGGGGGGAGTACCCTGTCTCAGTCACGATTAGGGCCCGAAACTTGCTGAGCTGTGGTCGGGAGGAGCCTCCACCTGAGACCTCGACGGGCGCGTGGGAGTCAAGGGGGCTGGCCTAGGGGATGTGCGGCCCGCGGAAGCCTCGCCCCTCGACGACCCTTGCTCCGCACCCACGCCGGCTAGCCCCATGATGTCCACCGCCTGGTCCACAGTCAGGGGAGAGGCTCCAAGAGGAGAGCCTGGTAGGCGCTCATCACCCACCTAGATCACCGCCGTGAACGAGGGGCCCGAGATGACAAGGGCGGTAGCCGCCTGTGGAGCGGAGTCTGCCGCATCCTCTTCAAGTGTCGTTGGCACGGTCGGGGCCTCACTCTGCAAGACCAGTGGGTGTACAACTGGTCGGATCTTCCGAGAGGTGGTCCTCTTCACCCGTGGAGGTTTCCATGGGTGGCCATCGCTTCAAGGAATTCCATGGGTAAGCTAAGGACAGACAGCACGAGAAGGAGTTAAAGGCTCCCGAATGATACCTGTTGATGCCCCCGGTCGAGGATTGCACACCCAAGCGACCCTGTTTGGTGCCAAGGGGAGGAAGCCTCCGGCGGGACGGGGCTCACCACCTCCCGGCGTGGCCCCTCCAGAGGAGGGCTGCTCTCGTGATCCCCTTTCGGTTGAGACGCCTCTTGAGGGTCGACCTCAGAAGAAGGGACTCCTGCTCCTGCGGCTTTTCCTGTCGTGGTTCTAGGGGAGCCCTCGGATGAGGCAGCAGCAGAGGAAGCCCTTCCAGAGGATTAGAGCGCTCGCCCATGTGGCCAGGAGGGTGATCCCTCACTCATCGAACTGGGGAAGGGCAGCCCAAATTTCCGCTCGGTGGGGATCAAGGTGGAGGGGAGGACCCCCTCGGGAAGCTCGGAGGCGGAAGGGGTGTGCAGGATCTCGTGGATGAAGCCCTCCACGACAGAACCTTCGGTGACATTGTCCCCTGGGTCCAGGCAGTCTCCCATGGAGAAGTCCCATAGGTCCTTGTTGTGCTTCTGTAGTGGAGCGATCTAAGGCGGCTGAACTCCATGGCGAAGCGAGGTCCCGTCAGACCCAAGGAGTTGAGACGCAAAGCGCGGGCGGTAAGGGCATCCATCTTGTCCTCCTCCAGGGTTGCCGTGGACCATCGGCTGTTGACTTTCTCGGCCAACGCGGTGGGGGGAGCAAGGCGGGGACTGTCCTCCACCATGTCCATCAGGACCCACCGCTTACAGAAGTCATCCATGCGCTTCGTCCAGCCCATTTGGGGGCCAAACGGCCCCTCCTTCACGAAGGAGGCACAGTCGGCGGCGCACTTGGGGGAGGTGAGGCGGAGAGCATACATGTGGCATAGCAGCGCCACAAAAGACTTCACCCCCACGAACATCTCACACCAGCAGGCGAAGATAGCCAGGGTGGTGAGGGAGTTGGGATGCAGGTGGAGGGCGTAGATCTGGTAATGCTCCAGAACCATCATGAAGAAGGGAGAGAACGGTGGAACCAACCATGCAATGATGGTGTTATAGAAGAGCGGGTGCATCGGGCCTGGGAGGCCCGTCGGATCCGCTGATCCAGGCTATACTCGGGTCCTCCCCCACTCGTTCCGGTCGGTGGCTAGTTGCAGGCGGCACCGATCGGTGGCTAGTTGGTGGAAGACAGCAGCACCTCTCCCGTCTCCTCCTCCCCCTCATCCTCTTCTTCTCGAGGGGGGCTAGGTGGAGGACGCTTCCCCTTAGCCACGGCCAGGGCTTCATGGCGAGACATCTTGCACGATGTGCAGGGGTGGTTTGCTGAGGAAGGCGGGCAAAGAAGAGCAGGCTGAGAGGAACATATCTCCGCTCAACCAAGGCCCCTCTTTTTATGGGCTAGGAACGGTTTTCGCTCAGGAGCGCACCTCTCAAAAGGCGCATAAAGGGCCTAGAACGACACGCGTCGAGCGAGGCGCCAGATGTCAGGATGGCCGTCCGGGCCCTCTGCGTCCTAGACGTGGCACTTGTCCCAAACAGTCGGGGGCTACCATCGGATAGCTGGTACAGGGGGTACCTCAATCCGTCTATGTCTGGCTACCTCTATGGCCCCGGGAAGGCTTCGCGAGGGAGGGTCTCCCTCCTCACGAGGTACATCAGGACCCCTCCTCTAGAGGCCTCTAGAGGGGGAAGCCGTGATGGTAACGCCGGCTTCCACCCATGGTAAACGACAAGCACAATGACGCATTGGATTCTCTGGTCTCTACGGCCCCTGAGGTCGGGGCTTTGTCAAAGGTGAAGCCGACACAACCCTGACCGGCTGATGGATGACTTCAGCGCGGGCAGGACCGCCTTTGGCTACTTTGGTGCAAGAAGGGGAGAACATGAGGCTGGATGAAGACAAGGAGCATCCAAAGGGGAACACTTTACCAAAGGGCGGAGGGGTGTCTAGAACTCAAGACCTAGTCCACTAAAAATTAGTGTCCTAGACCAGGACCACGAGGGGCGGCACTGTGGGCACCCTTCCCGCTCATGAACCGGGGAAGAGGTCCGACGCCGCCCTATATAAGGGGCCCTTCTCCTACCTTGTAAGGGGACGGATCCTAGAGATGTAAAACCCTAAACTTTCATCCACCATTGTAACCTCGCGAGGCAAGCGAGCAATACAACTAGGAAGGAGTAGGGGATTTACCTCCTCATGAGGGTCCAGAACCTGGGTAAAAAACCCTAGTGTCAACTCTCTGTCGTGCATCCGCTCTGCCACCGTAGCCGTCGCCGAACTCCTTCAGAATTGTGTGTTCATCCCCCTCACGAACCAAGGGATCGTTGGACCCTAGTTCCTTCGCGGGACAAATCTCTGGCATACTTCCCCTCAAAAGGAAGGAATTATGGTAACTATATCCCGTGTCTCCATGTTCTCCACTCTCGGTTACCTCGTTCCTCTAACCGCTCTTTACTTGTTTATCTCGTTTAGTAGCATATATTCACCCCCCCCCCCCCCCCTCCTCTAGGTGCCCATACGATCCCATTTCAGCAACGCTCATGATTTCCTCATAGTCATTTCTCGTCAACATTATCGGTGTTTCATCGTTGACATCCTTGCCGACGATTGTTTCTTGGAGGGTATCCCAAAGCTTCACATTAATGACATGCTTGTTCTTCCAAATTGGACTCTTCACTTGAAGTTGAGTGGATTTCTTGAGGTTGATGGTTTTTTGGATGTCGACCTTGCGGTTTCTGCCGAGGATGGTCATTTTTGTGAAGGATGTGTCTTCTTGCATGGCGATGTGAATCACTACATCGAGAGTTTGACCTTGATGAATAAGAACCAACTTCATAGCTTGAGGTAGCCACTCATCTTTGGAGATGGTATGTGTTGTGAAGAGCTTTCTTGTCCTTCAAGAGGGATGTCATGTCGGCTTGAAGTTCTTGCATGTTGTCTTGGTGATGAGGAGTGTGATGATGTGAAGAACTCGAAGCACTTGAGTTATGGCAGGTCGTTTGCCAAGATTGACAATGGATTCTTTGATAGTTAGCATTCTTGTATCCAGTCGTTGCACAAAGTTTCAATTTTTTCTTCGAAGCCATCCATGAGACGCTCCATCCTCTTGGACTCATTGCATACATCTTCAAATTTTTGGTCGGAGTCTTGTCTCAATCCTCTCAAAGTGTTGCTTGAAAGCTTGATCCACAAAATGGCCATCTTGAGTCATATATGGGCCATCACCTTGCACATGAGCATCACTATTTTCTATGCTCCTAGCCATGATTAATTATACCACAAAATGTGTATATAGGACACGAGCTTGGTGATAGGGATTTGGTGTTGGGAGCTTCACTTTACCACCTTGGAAGAACGTATTGGACAAATGACCAAACTTGAAAGCAAAAGAACCAAGCAAAGTAGAGTGACAAGGGGAACCTCACAAAAACAAGAAACACACAAAGGCTTTTTGGTGGATCGCTTAGAAAATTGGAAAAAAAAAGGAAAAGATCAAATGACAAGGTTATTGTAACAAGTGGAGAAAATCAAAATGAACAAAAGGCAAAGAAAAAGGTCACAAAGATTGCGGAAACCTATGATAAAAATACACACGTGGAGATTAATAGGGTCAACAAGACTATATGAGTGAGCTAGAACAAAAGGAACTAACGAAGACTAATGTCGATGTTGTTTCAACAAGTAGAGACCATAACTCGTTTGTCAAAATATAGAAGCACCGGATTTGCACACTTTTCTTGGTTGTTCTTTTTTCATGCTTATAAGCTTTGATACTCTATTTTGTATTGGGAGACTTTCTTTTTTAAGCTTTTCTATTTTTTACTTATGTTTTTGATTTTTCCTCCCCCTTTCATGCTACCAAGTCAACTTTTTCTATTGCCTGCACACTCTCACTATTTAAGGACAAGTGCACAATGCTTGGAAAAACACAAAATAAGCTACTCTCGATAGGATAGGTAACGCACAAAGAAAGAAATGGGGAGGTGATTTAAGTATACCTTCGGTATCTTGTTAATGATTGATTTGTGGTTGATGGTGAGGGAAAGATTTAGTTTCGTGGTTTAGACGAGAGCGGTTGTTGATGCGGAATCTTTCTATTATGTTATAACACGCACATAAAATACAAACAACAAAGGAAGTTCGCCAAACAGAAAATAAGGCGAAACTCGATTATAGGTCGGAGACTCCGGGCTGTGGAGGTTAGAGATTCCGAGGGAGGAGGGAAGACTCCGGTGTTTAAGGGCCGTAGACTCCAAAATCCCAGTCTCCAAACCTCAAATCCGTTAAAAAATGGCCAAATTGGGCTAACATGCAAACAAAGGTGGCCAAAGTGCTCAGACAAGTATTCCATGGATTAAAACCACTTGAAACGCGCTGAGTCATGATATTGATCAAGGTTGACTTTGGGGCTATTTCTAGGGCAATTTTCAAAATTATGAAAAAAAAAACAAGTCGAAGAGATATCCATGGCAACCAATGGATGTTGATACCAATATGTTGGTCGGTATCAAAAGAACAACTCGGATTTTTCCCTATATTTTTGGATTTTCGATTTTCTCAAGAAACATTTTAGGAGGATGGGGACGAAACCAAAAGAAAATCCACGAGAGAAACATAGGCTCTGATATATATAGTTTTAAAAATCAGACCGGACACCACCGCCGGTTGTTTAAACACAGTAGAACGGACACGCAAGCGAGTTCCGCGCGTTTGAAAAATTAATTATCTCACGCGACCAGTGCGCACCTGCCTGTGTTGTGTACGAGCTGATAACCATGTGATCCACACGTTTTTCTGTTATTAATAGAGATAAACATCTTTTGTAATTGCTCCACATGCTAGCAGCATTTATAGTTGCACTCCTTGTTTTCTAAAACTACTATGGTTGTGATCTATGATGGTTCACGTGACATTTGAGACTGACGAACCTAGTGATATACGTGCCAGAACTTGGAAAAGGTTGTAAAATTATTTTCTCAAACTATCAATTTGTGTGAGACACATCATGTTAGAAGTTCGAATTTGGAAAAGGTTTAAAATTGGCATTTGAGACTATTTACAACTTGTTATGGTACTCCTACGATTTGAGACTATTTATAACTTATTATGTGAATTATTGTTCTTGCAGATTTTAAGTCTAGACACACTCAATATTTTTGCATGTATATTTATCTATTTATTGTCGTAATTATCAATATATATATATATATATGATTTTGTAGCTTAAAAAACCAGACAGTGAACCAGTGGTCTGACCAGTAAAAACATGAACTGACAGCCTCACCGGTTTAATCACCGTTCTAGTTTCTAAACTATGCTTCCAATTCTGGTATGTTTGGGTTTACCCTAGAGGGTTGCCCAATCTTCACGGTTCTCTGTGGTCTGAGACATAAATGAAACAGGAAAAATGCAGAAGCAAAAAATATAATGAACATGACAACCTCACACAACACAAACACAATAACTTGACAAATTGCTCTCATCGGCAGTCACCAATCCAATACAATCCTCGCAGGGAAGCTCAGGCAAGATGGTCCTTCGATCCTAATCAGAGAGGGATGAACCCCTTGGAGAAGGCCTTGAAAACTCAACTCATTACAACACAAGAAGAGGCCTTGTACATCTTATACACACCATCAAGGTAAAATCTATGGAAGTCTTGAGTGATAAGGGCTCCCTTATCAAAGGAGTGACTAGTGAGACACAACTAGAAGATCCAGTTTAGGTTTCTAGTCTTGTCATCTATATCTAAGGTTTATAATAGAGGGTGGAGGCATATATATAGTCGGTCACTTAAACATGGGTATTTTAGGCATAAAAACATAGTTGGGGCATTACATGAGATGACGCTGTAATGCGTCGAAAATATTCTAAAATAAAATTGCTTGTTATTCTCTTTTTCGCATCATCATGATATCATCATGCATATTTTGTCTCTAAAATATTTTCACCAAAGACTATTTTATTTTCTAATTAGCCCCTTATTTAATTACAAATTAAAAAACCAGGTCTATCTAGATACTTTATTTATCTAAAAACTATCTAAAAATCATTTAAAAATAAAATAAAAATAATTTAGCGGAGTCAGCCACCGGCCAGGCCCAAAGGCTCAACCGGCAGCCACCTACCACCTCAAATACCTAAACCCTAACCCTAGCTAAACACAACACCACACATCACCAAAGCGGATTTCTCCAGCGTAAGTTGGCCCCCGGCACCATCTCTGCCATCCGTGTGTTGGAGATTCATGCGGAAGTCAACTGGTCAATGTCTGACGTATATTTGCGTTTTAGTCCTCGTACTATTTAGATTTTACGAGATGCTACCTAGGGGAGAGGATAACCACCCAACACACAATCCAGAACCCACCAGCCTTCCCCCGCGCCCTCCTCCCAGCGCCGCCACAACCCACCACGACCGCATCCCCCTCCCAGCGTCGCCGCGCCGCTGGCCCCCTCCCCAGATCCGGCCTCCACACGCGCCCGCGTCTCACTCCTCCGTCGAGCCCAGGACCTCCTCCACTGCCGCATCTGGCCATGGAGGACCACGAATCTGGCCATGGAGGATGGCGCCGCATCTGGCCATGGACGACCACGCGCGGGATGCGTCGGTGATGGCGACCACGTGCAGCCCCGACGCGCTCCAGCCACTGGTCGAGGTCGCCCCAGCTCGTCGCCCTCCACCTCAGGGAGGATGGCGCCGCATCTGGCCATGGACGACCACGCGCGGGATGCGTCGATGGTGGCAACCACGCGCGGCCGCGCCGCAGCCCCGACGCGCTCCAGCCACTGGTCGACGTCGCCCTCCACCCCAGTGTCGCATCTGGCCATGGACGATGGCGTCGAATCTGGCCATGGCGACCACGCGCAGCCGTCGCCACAACCTCGCCGCCCTCCACCCCAGCGTCATCCTAGTCGTGCCCTGACCCTCCTTCACTCCGGCCAGTTATAGTTCATACGATTTTGTATGAATATTTGATGGATCTTTGATGGAACTGTGATGGATCTTTTTTTTTTCTCCATGCTTTTGGACACGAATCTCTTTTTCTGGTTGAATATTTGAATGGATCTTCTAGGATTTGATGTTGAAACGGGAATGTGTTTCTGATCTGAATCATGAGTGGATCTTCTATGAATCTTAATCAATCTTCTGTGGATTTATATCTCGATCTGCACTGTATAAATATCCTATCTAACTTACATATTTTGTAGATACCTTCACACATTGATTTATGAAACAATGTTTTTAGTACTAATCCTCTATGAAACCGTGTTGTTCCTTGACACACTAATGTATCTGATGTGTGAATTTTCAGCATGCAATTTTTTTAAGTTTTAAAGATCCAAAAATAAATGAAACCTGTATGAAGTCTGAGAAATTATTTTTAATCTTCTGTGGATCTTGAATGGGTCTCTATGTTTCCTTTGATAAAATATGAGCTTTGTGATGCATTGGATACGAATATTGTGATGAATCTCCCAATATTAAGTCTTATATGAATCTATATATGTTTTGTTCAAGAATCTGTGATGAATCTCCCAATATTATTGTAAAAAAATTTATTTGTTACAATATATTTTTAATTATTATTTCTCCTCCCATTTCAAATCTTGTGTGAAAAATTATTACATAAAAAACTGTGAAAAACATTCTTTGAAAAGTAATATGTAAGAAACATTCCGTGAATTTTTTTGTGAAACTATATTGTAAAAAAAGAACGTGGATATGTAATAAAACAAATTTGCTGTGAGTATATAATAAAACATTGTTGTTATTAATCTTGGTTAATGTAGTTTATAGAAAATCAATGAAAACAAATATTATTAAATATTTTATCTGAGTTGACAAATCAGCACAAAACTACGATAGACACAAAAAGTAAGATAGAAGGGTTATTCTGTAAAAAAATATAGCACGAATCTCTGACAAAAGAACGGCGGAGATGGTTCCGGGAACCCAATATACAGAGAGACTTGCATTTCCGCACACATCACGGCCGCCACCACGCAACATGGCACACACCCTGGCCGCATTCCCGCACACGCGCACTCGACCCAAACCCCCCGCCAACCCTACATTGCATGCACACGTACACGCTACCGCAGCGTAGCGCACGCAACACGCGCAGCCAACGCACGCAGCGATCCGCATCGAGCCCTACGTCCCCGCTCGATCCCCCGCCTCGCGTCGCCATGCGCGCCACGATCCCGAGTCGCTGCAGCCGCCTCTTCCTCCCGCTCGGCTGCATCGCCACCAAGGCCGCCAATCCAAGCTCTCTACCATCCGCGCGCGGGACCCCGTCTTCCCGGAGCTCCTCCGCACCCCCGCTCGCCTGACCGCCTTCCTCACCGACCAGCAGCGCGCCGCCAGTCGCCTCTCCCTGCAGGCCCTCTTCCTCTGGAGCTCGTCCCAGCGCCGGACATAGCTCCAACCAAGGACGCTGCCGCCCCGGGCTCTTCCTTGTAAGGCGCAACCCGCCTCCCTTCGCTCGCAGGTCGTCGCCCTCCTCCATGTCGGATTTCCCCGACCTCCCCCGGCTCGAGCCCGCTCCTCCTTGCCTCTACTCCGAGCCGCCGTCCGGAGCCTCGGCGCGCCTCCGCCTAGTCCCTGCATCGCCGCCAACTTGTTCTGCCGCTTGAGCTCCCTGCGCATGATCGCGTCCCCGTTGGTCCTGGCCGCGCATGCTCTGCAACCGGTACTCCATCCTGATGACCATGTGAGCTCCTTCCGCCATGTTGTCGGCTCGTCCCTCTCCACTCTGACTTGCAGCATGGTGTGCTGTCCGTTCCCTTGACGATCTGCGCGCCGACGCCGTTTTTCTCTATCCCTGCAGCTTGCCGCCCTCGTCCTAGAACCCAGCATCGGCTCGTTGCTTGTAGCGATTTTGATGACTGTAATTACCTCGGTGAATTACGCTCTTAGTTACATGCCTGGATGAGCGAAAATTGTTAAAATAGTACGGTGGGCCAAGGGCCACTCACAGGTAGACCTTTCGGCCGTCCTAACCATTTTCAGAACATAGGAACAATAACGAGCGGCGTAATCGGCAGGCGAAGGGATCAACTACATACACAAGTAAACATGTATGCAAGCCACATACAACAGTTCTCAGAGCCATTCCATCTAAAAGAAATGGAAATATTGCAACACCATACGGCAAGATCCAAATATCCTAGATAGAGATATTAATTTAGGATAGCTCCTCATACATCAAATATCAGAGTATCAGGCGGAAGCGGAAGACAAGATCCGAGTACGGATAAGAAGCAAATCGGCATAAGATGCCACATAAATAAACACATCCCGCCCACAGATCTCACGGATCCCCGTTTCCGGAATCTCTACACCGAGTGATCGTTGCCAACATCGTCCGTCTCCTCCACCCAGTATCCATCTTGCGAATACACCTGTTCATCTGAATCAAACAATTTATCGTGTGAGACCTTAGGGGTACTCAACAAGTCTTTATGCCTCTAAATGGGACATAACCTGGGGTGACGCAATTGCATAAAAGGTAATAACTAACAAGTCTATAGATACTCGCTAACCATCCGCCTAACCAATGATAGACGGGTGTCCATTAATTAGGAACAACAGTTATAACAGTATAATTAATAGATCCATCCTCCTCGCTTACCAACGAGAAAGCAGACGAACAACCCCTCCGTTGGCAGTTTTATTAATCATTCCATGAGTATGGCACTATTTACTAGTCAGGTACTTAGTCAAATTAAAAACGGTACTTTAGTTATACTTGTCTATGATCGAAAAACTGTGCTCCAAGTCATCCATAACCGCGGACACGGCTTTCAGAAAGATTTACCCTGCAGGGGTGCACAAATAGCAACACACACTCGATCAACCTCGGAAAAACCAAATCAAAACCCAACGAGGCATTCACGACAAAGCGATCACAGGATTCAGAAATGTTTCAGGGAGCCACCCCATTAAGCTACCCGCAACGAAGTTGGCCGGCTCCGAGACGGACCCAAGGTTTGCGTCAATGGCTGTAAACGACTGGGAACCCGAAAGTGTGACTGGGCTTGTCGATACCGCGAAAACACTCCGCATCCAAAACAGTACAGGTGCTCCTCGCACAATCTTAATTATAGCAGTAAAGCATGGCATAAGTACAGGATAGTAATAAAGCCCCAAACTACTTTGTGGCCCCAAGAAATAAGGATGAATCAAGCTCTGGCTCAGGGGGGTCCACGGCCTCCCGGATGTGGATAGTGCGAATAGTCAAGGAACAGGAATCAAGTACTCGGGGTCCTACGGGACACAGTGAGCATGAAAAACCAAATAGCAGATATTGCTCACCGGTGCCACTTTCATTAGTTATCCCATTACTATGTAGGTTAAGTTGTTTAGGCACCTCGTTATCCATCAGACACTCACATACCCTACACATGTTGTTCTACGACCCGCATGACTCAAACAACTCCTATACTAATGGCTCATGGGATGGAGGAACAAGCTTCGGTAAGGTTTAAAAGTAAAGGCTATGCAGTACTTGGGATTCAATTTAATGCAATCGCGACTCAATGATGCAAGAATAAGATAGAGGCAATAGGTACTATATGTATGCAAGCATATGGTAGTGCTTGCCTGGAAGCTCAGTTGAAGCGAGAGACGGATCTGGGTAGTGCTCCTGGGATTCCTGATATATCCCCTGCTCGGCGTCTATTCGAAGAAGAACCAAACAAATAAGGACCAACATAAATAGAGTACACAAGCATATGAATTAAAAATGCAACAAACAAACCAGCATGCCATGATGAATGATGCACAATTTACATGGCATTAAAGTAGCATGGCATGGTGAGGTATGGGGTACAAGAATAAAGCATTTTATTATTTATTTAGTCAAGTTCTATTGCCATAAACAGTTCTGAATTTTAATAATGACATGATGCATGCTTCAATTCAGAACAGGGAATGCATAGATAGAACGGGCTCGTCGCGCTGATCGATTTTGACATATTATTTGTTGAATTTGGAGTTATAAAACTAAAGTTATTAATTAATTAAGAAAAGGGCATTTTATTGTAATTTTAATTAGCTCGAAAATTTAAAGTGCTCAAATAATGTTTTGAATGGCATATTTGAATTCCTCACATTTTCTGATTCCAAAACATATATTATTTGTGTTATTTGGAATTACAAAACAAAAGTTATTAAAAACATATTTAAATTTGATTTTAAACATTTTCTGAAAAGATTAAAACAAAACAGATAAACAGAAAACCTTTTTCTACTCAGTCAGACCCAGCCCCAGTCGCTGACGAGTGGATCCGGCCTGACTGGGTGACACGGCGCGGCGAAAAGGATTTTTGCACCAGCACAGAGGCTAGCCCAGGAGGCTGACGTGCGGGCCCGACGTGGAAGAGGGGCCCACGTGACAGTGGCAGCGGTGGGTTGACCACGTGGCGCAGCGAGGGGAGTGCGGGTTGGGGGCCTGGAAAGCTGGGGGGTTTTCTGTAAAACGAACAGGGACGCTGACGGGTGGGGTCGCGAGTACCGCGGGTTGAGCGAGAGATAAAAGGGGGGGCTATTTGTAAAGCGTCAACTGCCCGTACTGTTGATCTTCTCTGAACACAGCTGACAGATCGGTGCTCGACCGCGACAGAGCGCGGCGCGGGGGCTCGAACCCGCGCCGCGGGGCGCGCGCTATGGACAGGAACCAGTGCGGTAAGGACAGGATGGTGACAGGAGGACGGACCGGACCTAGCTGTTCTGCTACGAGGCGCAGCGACGAGCCGAAGCAGCGGCCGCCGGCGCACAGAGGGTGTTCGGCGAAAACTCCGGCGAGCACAGACCGCGACGGCGACAACGGGGATGTCTAGGAGGGAGCTGGGCTTACCGCGGGGTGGACGACGGAGGTGGATCGGGCTGGCAGTCGACGGAGGGTCGAGGACGCAGACGGCCGGCGTGTTTAGGGTTTGCGGTGGCGTCGGCGTGCAGCGTATGCGGGGGTAGTCTCCTCCTTGCTGGGGCACGCAGGGCCAACGACAAGGGCTTCCTCCGCTTCCCCGACGCCTTAAACACCCGCCCGCCGCCGTGGTTCTCGTGGAGGAAGGGAAGGCCGACGAGTCGCCGGTCGGTGGAGAAAAGGTAGCGGGGAAGGAGAGATGGTTACGGCGTGAGGCCAGGGGGCTTGGGGGCGCACAGAGGAAGGTGGGAGGGAGATAAAGGCGAGGCCAGAGGAAGGCGATGCCGTGGGGGCGGTGGGAAGGGAAAAGGTGGCTTCGGCCACCTTTTTGCTCCGCCCTCACGTGCTCGTCGTGGGAGGCCAGGCAGGCAGCTGCAGCTGGGCCAGCAGAGAGGGGGGAGGCCAGGCTCGGGCTGTGGGGCCAGCATGGCAGGGAGCGAGGTAGGGAGAGAGAGGAAGAGGGTCGGGTGGAGCTAGGTTAGGAGGGAGTAGATGGCTAGGGTTGGGGGATAGCTTCGTCATGGGGAGAGAGGAGGGCTAGGGGGACCTGCTGGTAGCGTGAGAGAGGTGAGAGAGCAGCTAGGGAGATGGGGCTCGGCATGGGGAGGGTTTTGTAGTTAGGGTTTAACTAGGTATGGTGATTAGGGTTAGGGAGGGAAGTGGAGAGAGGTGTTTAGGGTAGGATAGGACTTAGGGTTTTAAAAGAGGGGTGACACGATGGTGTTGGAGAGAGGGGGTTTCGGGTAGAGGATGGTATGGTGGTTAGGGTTTTACTCATGCCCCAAGCAAGATCAAGCATGAAGGGGAGGAGGAGTAGGGTTTGATGGAGATATGGAGATGTGAGGGGTGAGGTAGTGTGTAGGGATTAACAGATGCATGATCATGTCTTGATCAAGTGTGGGGAAAAAAGATGGAGATGGGGAGGATGTTTCATGACCATGCATGGCATTACACATGTGAGGGTGGCTTGATGGGCACATGGCAAGGATAAACCAACCGAGGTGGAAAGGATTGAGAGAGAAGAGAGAGCTCAAAAGAGATAAACCACCCAAAATCCAAGTAAAATCCAAAAGAATGGAATGGGGTGATGGTTGCATGGCCCATGCATGTGTAATAAATGCCATGTTTTATTCTTGTGAAAACAAAATAATTAATCCTGGATTTTATACATATGCATTCCAAACTATGGAGTAAAGCCAAGCTAAAGGAAATAGTGTTGGATCCATCCCAACCCACATGAGCTAAATTAAATGTCAACAGAAAATAAGAGCTCATGGATACTTGGGATGGTGGAATTATAAGGTGGTAACAAAGAAAGGTGGTGGAGTGGAATAAAAGATATGCCCCCAACTCAACTTGGGCATCAAGCATTTATCAAGATCCAAATACAATATATCAAGAGCCAAATACCATTAATAATGCATATGAGAGAAGAACCAAAAGAAAAGGGTTTTATATGATGCTCAAATTCAAGGTGGCATGATGACATGAGCATGATATATTTATGATTGAAGAATTATATGTAGGAAGTAGCCATTATATTACTAGACCATGTAGCATTACATATGTTAGACAGATGGGATGCTACAACTCTCCCCCACTAAACAGGAATCTCGCCCCGAGATTCTAGGAAGAAGAAGACACGAAGAGGGTAGGATACTTGGCACGGAGCTCATCTTCACGTTCCCAAGTGGCTTCATCAACAGAATGGTGCGACCACTGCACCTTGCAGAACTTGATGGACTTGTTGCGAGTCCTTCTTTCTGCGACTTCAAGGATTTTCATGGGGTGTTCTTGATAAGACAGATCTTCTTGGAGATTGATGAGTTCATGGTCCGCGGTCCTGCCGGGATCCTTGAAGCACTTCTTGAGTTGAGAGATGTGGAAAACATCATGGACTTTGAGTTTTTCAGGGAGCTCAAGAGCATAAGCAACCTCTCCTCTTCTTCCATGAATTTTGAAAGGACCAATGTATCTAGGGGCCAGCTTTCCTTTGATACCAAACCGGTGCGTGCCTCTCATGGGAGTGACACGAAGGTAAACGAGATCACCAGGGACATACTCCATGTCCGTATGCTTTTTGTCATAGTTGCTCTTCTGGCGACTTTGAGCAACCTTCAGATTTTCAAGAATGATGTGAACCTTCTCCTCCGCTTGAGTTACAATGTCGGGACCAAACAATGTTCTTTCACCTGCGCCCGACCAACCAATCGGAGTTCTACATTTGCGACCATAGAGAGCCTCAAATGGTGCCATCTTTAGACTTTTCTGGAAGCTGTTGTTGTAAGAGAATTCAGCATAAGGAAGACATTCTTCCCACTTCGTGCCGAAAGAGATGGCGCAAGCACGGAGCATATCTTCCAGAATCTGGTTGATCCTTTCAACTTGTCCTTGCGACTGAGGGTGGTAAGCTGTGCTGAAGTTCAATTTTGTCCCCAAAGCATTTTGGAAACTTCCCCAGAACTTGGAAGTGAAGATGCTTCCACGGTCTGAACTGATCTCAAGAGGAACCCCATACAGAGAGATAATTCTGTTGATATAGAGCTCCGCCAACTGAATTGCAGAAATTGTTTCCTTGACTGGAAAGAAGTTAGCCACTTTGGAAAGCCTATTGATGACAACAAAGATTGCATTGTTGCCCTTCTTCGACCTTGGAAAACCAGTGATGAAGTCCATCTCTACTTTCTCCCATTTCCATTCCGGAGGTTTCAATGGCTGTAGAAGACCGGAAGGTTTCTGATGCACAGCTTTAACTCTGTGGCAGACATCACACTCCGAGACATACTTGGCACAATATCATTTCAACACAGGCCACCAATACTGTGTTTTCAAGTCCATGTACATCTTAGTGCTGCCAGGGTGAATAGAAAGAACAGACTCATGCGCCTCCTTAAGAACTTCCTCTCTCAATCCCCGGTCGTTCGGAACGAACATCCGGTTTTCAAAGAATAGATCTCCTTGATCATCGATGTGGAAGGACTCATACCTCGGCAGTTGAATGTTGGAGATTATGTTTTTGGCATAAGCATCACCTCGCTGACTAGCACGAATCTTTTCTTCCAAGAGAGGGGTTGCCAGAAGATATCCTTGATCCACAATTTCAAGGTTGAGCTGACGGAATTCCTCACACAAGAGAGGCTATTGTTCTTCCACCATGAGGTTGCTGACATAAGCTTTGCGGCTGACAGCATCGGCCATGACATTAGCTTTGCCCGGAGTATAGTTGATGGTCAAATCGAAATCATTAATTGCTTCAATCCACCTCCTCTGACGAAGGTTGAGATCAGTCTGTGTGAAGATATACTTCAGACTCTTGTGATCAGAAAAGATTTCACAACGGTTGCCAAGAAAGTAGTGCCTCCATACTTTCAAAGCAAAGACAACTGCTGCGAGTTCAAGGTCATGAGTTGGATAGTTGATCTCATGCATCTTCAACTGTCGAGAGGCATAAGCAACAACTTATTTTTCTTGCATAAGGACTGCACCCAATCCTTGCAATGAGGCGTCACAGAATATCTGGAAAGGCTTTGATGTATCTGGAGGAATCAAGACTGGTGTGGAAGTGAGCTTCTCTTTGAGTGTTTCAAAGCTTGCTTGACATGCAGGAGTCCAAAGGTATTTCTTGCCTTTCTTGAGGAGATCGGTAAGAGGCTTCGCAATCTTCGAGAAGTTCTGCACGAAGCGACGGTAGTAACTAGCCAAACCAAGGAAACCCCGGACTTCTTTGACGTTTACAGGAGGAAGCCAGTCAACACTTGTCTTTACAGTTTCTGGGTTGACGGCAATGCCCTTGGCAGAGATGACGTGACCAAGATAGGTGACTTGAGGCAGCCAAAACTCACATTTGGAGAACTTTGCATATAGGCGGTTCTCACGAAGCTTGTTTAGGACACACCGAAGGTGTTCTTCATGTTATTCCTTTGACTTAGAATAGACTAGGATGTCATCCAGATAGACCACAACAAACTTATCAAGATACTCCATGAAAACCGAGTTCATAAGCCTTGAGAAGGTGGCAGGTGCGTTGGTGAGACCGAAAGACATGACCGTGTACTCATACAGGCCATAACGGGTGGTGAAAGCTGTTTTAGGAACATCTTCCTTGCAAATCTTGATTTGATGATATCCACTTCGCAAGTCAAGCTTAGAGAATACCACAGCTCCAGCTAGCTGATCGAAGAGATCATTAATCCACGGAAGGGGATATTTATTCTTGATGGTTTTAGCATTGAGAGCCCGATAGTCAACACAAAGTCTATCAGTCTTGTCTCGCTTCTTCACGAACATGGTTGGACTACCCCAAAAAGAAGTATTGTGCTGAATGAAACCCAACTTCTCTTGTTCATCAAGCTGACGCTTGAGTTCAGCCAACTCAGCAGGACCCATTTTATAAGGCCTCTTGGAGATAGGAGCGATACCAGGTTCAAGCTCAATTACAAACTCGACCTCTCGGTCAGGAGGCATACCCGGTAACTCTTCCGAAAAGACATCTAGGAACTCATAGACCACCGGAACACTCTGAATAGCTTCCATAGCATCATCATTCAGAGCCGCCAAAGAGAAAAGCTGAATTGCTGGAGTGAGACTTGGAGAATAGACTATATGGCCTTCAGGAATTTTCAGAGAAACCGAGCGTTCAGCACAATCAATCATAGCCGCATTTGCTGTTAACCAATCCATGCCCAAAATAACATCAATGTCAGAATTGCCCAGAATAATTAAGGACGCCGAGAACGAAGAACCACCAATCTCAATTTGATTGCCATGGCTAATTTTAGAGGATGCCATTGTTGCTCCAGGAGAAAGGACCATTAACCGTTTAGGAAGAGGATCCATTGCTAACTCATTATCATTTGCAAATTTGTGAGAAACAAAAGAATGCGATGCACCGGAATCAAACAGAACTCTTGCAGGAACTGAGTTAACAGGAAGCATACCCATCACAACTCCAGGTGCATGCTCAGCTTGAGCGGCGTTGACACAGTTGGCACGAGCAACAGTAGACCCGGGCTTAGTGTTGATGTTGAGAGCCCGCGGTGGAGGTGCACGAACCAAAGAAGAGCTTGCCGCAGGTCTTGGAGGTGGTGGAGGAAGAGCTGTGTTGTTCATTGGACAATTCCAGTGTTGATGCCCAGTGTTTCCACAAGTGTAACAAGCACCAGGTGGACGTGGAGCAACGTAGCCAGGGACTCCGCCAGGCGCTCCAGGGTAGTTGTGGTTGTAGCCCCTGGGAGCAGCAGTGAAGGAGTTTGGTGGCCTTGCCGCGTAGCTTGAAGGTCTTGGTGGAGCCGGGAGCGACGGTGGGGTGTTAGGAACCCAGACACGACGCTTAGAAGGAGCTGACATAGCTGAAGAGCTTGCTTCATCGCGGTTGTGTTTCTTGGACTCCTCGAACACTTGCCTACTTGCTTCTTCCTGCAGAGCTATATGTTGGAGTTCTAGAAAAGACGCCGGCCTTGCATGTGTGATTGCATATTTAATTGATGCATTGAGCCCTTGTCTGAACCTCTTTTGCTTCTTCTTGTCATCAGAGATCTCATCGCCCCCATACCGAGAAAGGTCCATGAAGTTTCTGATGTAGGTATTGACATTGTCATTGCCCTGCTTGAGGTTGAGAAACACTTCCTTCATCCTTTCCATGACAATTTCTGACAGATATTGCTCTTTGAAAGCTCCAGTGAACTGTTCCCAAGTAGGCTGAAAACCAGTGTAGTTTGCCTTGAGGTAATTCTCCCACCACAGAGCTGCATCTCCCTTCAGAAGGTGAGTGGCACATTTTACCCATTCTTGCTCAGGAACATCAGCAGTCACCAGTAACCTTGACATCTCACGCAACCAATCATCCGCATCAAGTGGCTGATCAAACACCTCAAAGTGGCGTGGGTTGAACTTCAGGAAGCTTTTGATGTCTCCTCGCTTGGGAGGTGGAGGTAGCGGAACAAACTCATTCCTCCTGACACTTTCTTCAAAACGCTGCTGGTTCTGCTGTATTGTACCCAAGGCATTAGCAATACTTGTCAACGCAGCCCCCAGTTCAGGTGGTATGTCCTCCTCAGAACGGCGTGGTGGTGCCATCCTGTGATTGATATAAAACACAAGTTAGTACCATAATGGAGAATAATAATAATCCAAGATAGTACCAAGATGGAATTAACCAAGATTTAAAGGATACAAATTACTAAGATGATATTAAAATATCACAAAGTTCAAAGCACCTAGAAGATATTAAGTATATCGCACACGACTGAACAAGGAGTGTGGTACACAAGCTAACAAAGAAAAAATTTCCGCAAATTTCGGCATTAAAATACCACTATATGCGCAAAACCACTTAACGAATCAAGATTAGTAACTCTACCAATTCAATATACAAAAGCGAATGATAAAAGTAGTGGTATGGTCGCGACTCCATCCCGCACTCGAATCATTACTCCGCACATGAATAAGTAAAACATATATCCCAACACCTTCTTCTTAAGAGGAACCTAAAGATTAGTAACTACGGAAACGAACACCCCAAACAAGATAACGTCGGATAACAAAGAGTAAGATAGATCGCATCGGTATAGAACAAATCAGATAGATCGCGTCGGTTTACAAAGGCCTGTCGGTATGGAATGTACCAACAGTTGATAACCAAAAGGCAGATAGAGATAGCATTTGGATGCAACAGATAGACAAGGAATTCACACACACACACACACACAACCTATGGTACTACGGAACGCAGAACACGTGAATCCTAGTTTAAATTTTAGAAGAGGATTGAAAACGTTACACTTCCTTACCAGAAAAAGGGTGGGTGGGTGCGTAAGAAGAAAAATGGAAGCACTCCTACTCTCGCGTTTTGTTTTTCCCTAGCATACATAGCTACCAAAAATATTTGCTAGACTGACAACGACCATTTGGCTGAGACCCTGAAGGGCGGGATGGCTCTGATACCAATTGTAACTACCTCGGTGAATTGCGCTCTTAGTTACATGCTTGGATGAGCGAAAATGGTTAAAATAGTACGGTGGGGCCAAGGGCCACTCATAGGTAGACCTTTTGGACGTCCTAACCATTTTCAGAACATCGGGACAAGAACGAGCGGCGTAATCGGCAGGCGAAGGGATCAACTACATACACAAGTGAGCATGTATGCAAGCCACATACAACAGTTCTCAGAGCCATTCCATCTAAAAGAAATGGAAATATTGCAACGCCATACGGCAAGATCCAAATATCCTAGATAGAGATAATAATTTAGGATAGCTCCTCATACATCAAACATCAGAGTATCAGGCGGAAGCGGAAGACAAGATCCGAGTACGGATAAGAAGCAAATCGGCATAAGATGCCACATAAATAAACACATCCCGCCCACAGATCTCACGGATCCCTGTTCCTGGAATCTCTACACCGAGTGATTGTTGCCAACATCGTCCGTCTCCTCCACCCAGTATCCATCTTGCGAATACACCTGTTCATCTGAATCAAACAATTTATCGTGTGAGACCCTAGGGGTACTCGGCAAGTCTTTATGCCTCTAAAGGGGACATAACCTGGGATGACGCAATTGCAGCAAAAGGTAATAACTAACAAGTCTAAAGATACTCGCTAACCATCCGCCTAACCAATGATAGATAGATGTCCGTTAATTAGGAGCAACAGTTATAACAGTATAATTAACAGATCCATCCTGCTTCTCGCTTACCAACGAGAAAGCGGACGAACAACCCCTCTGTTGGAAGTTTTATTAATCATTCCATGAGTATGGCACTATTTACTAGTCAGGTACTTAGTCAAATTAAAAACGGTACTTTAGTTATACTTGTCTATGATCGAGAAACTATGCTCCAAGTCGTCCATAACCGCGGACACGGCTTTCAGAAAGATTTACCCTGCAGGGGTGCACAAATAGTAACACATACTCGATCAACCTCGGAAAAACCAAATCAAGACCCAATGAGGCATTCACGACAAAGCGATCACAGGATTCAGAAATGTTTCAGGGGGCCACCCCATTAAGCTACCCGCAACGAAGTTGGCCGGCTCCAAGACGGACCCAAGGTTTGCGTCAATGGTTGTAAACAACTGGGAACCCGAAAGTGTGACTGGGCTTGTCGATACCGCGAAAACACTCCGCATCCAAAACAGTACAGGTGCTCCTCGCACAATCTTAATTATAGCAGTAAAGCATGGCATAAGTACAGGATAGTAATAAAGCCCCAAACTACTTTGTGGCCCCAAGAAATAAGAATGAATCAAGCTCTGGCTCAGGGGAGTCCACGGCCTCCCGGATGTGGATAGTGCGAATAGTCAAGGAACAGGAATCAAGTACTCGGGGTCCTACGGGACACAAGTGAGCATGAAAAACCAAATAGCATATATTGCTCACCGGTGCCACTTTCATTAGTTATCTCATTACTACGCAGGTTAAGTTGTTTAGGCACCTCGTTATCCATCAGACACTCACATACCCTACACATGTTGTTCTATGACCCGCATGGCTCAAACAACTCCTGTAGTAATGGCTCATGGGATGGAGGAACAAGCTTCGGTAAGGTTTAAAAGTAAAGGCTATGCAGTACTTGGGATTCAATTTAATGCAATTGCGACTCAATGATGCAAGAATAAGATAGAGGCAATAGGTACTATATGTATGCAAGCATGTGGTAGTGCTTTCCTGACAGCTCAGTTGAAGCGAGAGACGGATCTGGGTAGTGCTCCTGGGATTCCTGATATATCCCCTTCTCGGCGTCTATTCGAAGAAGAACCAAACAAACAAGGGCCAACATAAATAGAGTGTACAAGCATATGAATTAAAATGCGACAAGCAAACCAGCATGCCATGATGAATGATGCACAATTTACATGGCATTGAAGTAGCATGGCATGGTGAGGTGTGGGGTACAAGAATAAAGCATTTTATTATTTATTTAGTCAAGTTCTATTGCCATAAACAGTTCTGAATTTTAATAATGACATGATGCATGCTTCAATTCAAAACAGGGAATGCATAGATAGAACGGCTCGTCGCGCTGATCGATTTAGACATATTATTTGTTTAATTTGGAGTTATAAAACTAAAGTTATTAATTAATTAAGAAAAGGGCATTTTATTGTAATTTTAATTAGCTCGAAAATTTAAAGTGCTCAAATAATGTTTTGAATGGCATATTTGAATTCCTCACATTTTCTGATTCCAAAACATATATTATTTGTGTTATTTGGAATTACTAAACAAAAGTTATTAAAAACAGATTTAAATTTGATTTTAAACATTTTCTGAAAAGATTAAAACAAAACAGATAAACAGAAAACCTTTTTCTACTCAGTCAGACCCACCCCCAGTCGCTGACGAGTGGGTCCGGCCTGACTAGGTGACACGGCGCGGCGAAAAGGATTTTTGCACCGGCACAGAGGCTAGCCCAGGAGGCTGACGTGCGGGCCCGACGGAGAAGAGGGGCCCACGTGACAGTGGCAGCGGTGGGTTGACCACGTGGCGCAGTGAGGGGAGTGCGGGTTGGGGGCCTGGAAAGCTGGGGGGTTTTCTGTAAAACAAACAGGGACGCTGACAGGTGGGGTCGCGAGTACCGCGGGTTGAGCGAGAGATAAAAGGGGGGGCTATTTGTAAAGCGTCAACTGCCCGTACTGTTGATCTTCTCTGAACACAGCTGACAGATCGGTGTTCGACCGCGACAGAGCGCGGCGCGGGGGCTCGAATCCGCGACGCGGGGCGCGCGCGCTGTGGACAGGAACCAGTGCGGTAAGGACAGGATGGTGACAGGAGGACGGACGGGACCTAGCTGTGCTGCTGCGAGGCGCAGCGACGAGCCGAAGCAGCGGCCGCCGGCGCACAGAGGGTGTTCGGCGAAAACTCCGGCGAGCATAGACCGCGATGGCGACAACAGGGATGTCTAGGATGGAGCTAGGCTTACCGCTGGGTGGACGACGGAGGTGGATCAGGCTAGGAGTCGACGGAGGGTCGAGGACGCAGACAGCCGGCGTGTTTAGGGTTTGCGATGGCGTCGGTGTGCAGTGTTTGTGGGGGCGGTCTCCTCCTTGCTGGGGCGCGCAGGGCCGACGACAAGGGCTTCCTCCGCTTCCCCGACGCCTTAAACACCCGCCCGCCGCCGTGGTTCTCGTGGAGGAAGGGAAGGCCGACGAGTCGCCGGTCGGTGGAGAAAAGGTAGCGGGGAAGGAGAGATGGTTGCGGCGCGAGGCCAGGGGGCTTGGGGGCGCACAGAGGAAGGTGGGAGGGAGATAAAGGCGAGGCCAGAGGGAGGCGATGCCATGGGGGCGACGGGAAGGGAAAAGGTGGCTTTGGCCACCTTTTTGCTCCGCCCTCACGTGCTCGTCGTGGAAGGCCAGGCAGGCAGCTGCAGCTGGGCCAGTAGAGAGGGGGGAGGCCAGGCTCGGGCTGTGGGGCTAGCATGGCAGGGAGCGAGGTAGGGAGAGAGAGGAAGAGGGTTGGGCGGAGCTAGGTTAGGAGGGAGTAGATGGCTAGGGTTGGGGGATAGCTTCGGCATGGGGAGAGAGGAGGGCTAGGGGGACCTGCTGGTAGCGTGAGAGAGGTGAGAGAGTAGCTAGGGAGATGGGGCTCAGCATGGGGAGGGTTTTGTAGTTAGGGTTTAACTAGGTATGGTGATTAGGGTTAGGGAGGGAAGTGGAGAGAGGTGTTTAGGGTAGGGTAGGACTTAGGGTTTTAAAAGAGGGGTGACACGATGGTGTTGGAGAGAGGGGGTTTAGGGTAGAGGATGGTATGGTGGTTAGGGTTTTACTCATGCCCCAAGCAAGATCAAGCATGAAGGGGAGGAGGAGTAGGGTTTGATGGAGATATGGAGATGTGAGGGGTGAGGTAGTGTGTAGGGATTAACAGATGCATGATCATGTCTTGATCAAGTGTGGGGAAAAAAGATGGAGATGGGCAGGGTGTTTCATGACCATGCATGGCATTACACATGTGAGGGTGGCTTGATGGGCACATGGCAAGGATAAACCAACCGAGGTGGAAAGGATTGAGAGAGAAGAGAGAGCTCAAAAGAGATAAACCACCCAAAATCCAAGTAAAATCCAAAAGAATGGAATGGGGTGATGGTTGCATGGCCCATGCATGTGTAATAAATGCCATGTTTTATTCTTGTGAAAACAAAATAATTAATCCTGGCTTTTATACATATGCATTCCAAAATATGGAGTAAATCCAAGCTAAAGGAAATAGTATTGGATCCATCCCAACCCACATGAGCTAAATTAAATGTCAATAGAAAATAAGAGCTCATGGATACTTGGGATGGTGGAATTATAAGGTGGTAACAAAGAAAGGTGGTGGAGTGGAATAAAAGATATGCCCCCAACTCAACTTGGGCATCAAGCATTTATCAAGATCCAAATACAATATATCAAGAGCCAAATACCATTAATAATGCATATGAGAGAAGAACCATAAGAAAAGGGTTTTATATGATGCTCAAATGCAAGTGTTGCACGAATTGAGCATTTTACATATCTAGTGTTTTGTCGGCGATGGTCACGCCAAATGAAATACATTCGGTGACAAGCAGACCGAGAGGTCTATTCAGCGTGGGCTTGGCTGAATCAAACTTTATTCGGTGTCGCCGTTACTGACTGCATGTGGTGGCGGGTCCGCTCTGCTTGATTGCCTCACTCGGCGATAGCGTGACCGAGTGCCGCACTCGGCGATAGCCTGGCCGAATGGCCCAATCGGCGATAGCCTGGCCGAAAGCCTCCAAAGAGGACCACGCCGCCGCGCGAACCTGTCCCGCACACAGCGCCTTCTTCCTCACGCGTTGCTCGCTGCCTCTCTCTCTCTAGCCGACGAACCTCACATATTTTGCACCAGATTTCTCCGATTTAGCCCAGATTAGCCACTAAATCTTCTGTCTAAAACCACTATAGAGATAGAGGAATCCCGATCTACTAATGGGTTAGCTCAGGAGTCAATTTGGTGTGGATTTTTGGAGGAATGCTAGTGGTGCTGGGGTGGAGCAATGGCAATGGTGGTGCTATGGTGGACTTGAAGCAGGGGCGTTTATGAGCTGCACCGTGCTGCTTTTTTGGTGAACCGAGGCTGTTGTACCGAGTAGCTTCTCACGCTTCAAGGGTAAACTCTAATCCCTCATTAATCACAGTTATTGTATATGGTTATGCGGCTACTCGGACTGTGGTTAGGAGGCTATTAGAATAATTAGGAGGGTTTTAGTATATTATTTAGAATATTTGCGGATAGTTGTACATAGTTTTATTTAGAATAGGTGGATTTGTAGAAAGATTTGGCAGGTGGATTTGTAGGAATATTAGCCAGACTATTAGTATATTATTTAGAATATTTGCGAATAGTTGTACATAGTTTTATTTACAATAGGTGGATTTGTAGAAAGATTTGGCTGGTGGATTTGTAGGAATATTAGTCAGACTATTAGTATATTATTTAGAATATTTGCAGATAGTTGTACGTGTATTTATGAACTTTCGATAATTAATTATTTAGATTGATTTTTTCATGTCAGCAGAGATGTCGAATGTAATGAAGTTCGTGTTTTACTACTGTCCTGGTAATATCCAATACTATGGATATGGAGAAGATTGGCGTGAGTTTCATTTTACGGAGTTGGATTTGACTGCCCCTCAAACCTGGAGTGTTAGTCAGTTGAAAGAATGGTTGACGGACTGTTTAGGATATAATCTCGAAACATACACCGTCAGTGTCCAAGCATTGTGGACAAAGTCTACCAAGAACATTTTCTGGATTTTGAAGGATGTAGATCATAACAGAGATTGGTTTAAATGGTTAAAATGTTGTCAGGACAGGCACATACACCCTGTTGCACTAGTGCTTCCTGTCTTGAAGAAGATTAATCTGCAAGCATCGGAAGGTGGACACGATCCTGGCCATAGTGTTGAATCTAGTGGCGGGACGTACTCTATGTCCAATGCTGGAGGTGGTGGTTATGAATCAGAGCAGAGCAGTCAGATAGGAGGAGGTGGTGGTTATTACGAACCAGGGCAGAGCAGTCAGGATGTAGGTGGAGGATACAATAGTGAAGAGGTAGATGGGGACGAGGAAGGTAGGCACATGCAGGACTTGATGGAGGATGAGTATTACATGGATGGTGAAAGTGGTGATTCTGATGATTCAGATAGTTCCAATGAAAAGACAACGGAGAGGACGTGCTGATTCCTGCATCCTGGAATCAAGACATCTCCATTCTCATGACCGTTAACAACTTCCATGATTCTGCGTGGGAATATCTGATGATCAGCTCAACGTATCGAGCTCGTTGGGGAACCCCAAGAGGAAGGTATGATGAGCATAGCAGCAAGTTTTCCCTTAGTTATGAAACCAAGGTTATCGAACCAGTAGGAGCAAGGAAACAACTCCAAGGTGTTGTTTCCAACTTGGAATCCTGCACAACACAACCACAGAACTTTGCCCCCAACTTACAGTGAGGTTGTCAATCTCACCGGTTTTGTTGAAAACAAAGGATTAAACGTATTGTGTGGAAGATAGTAATTGCTTGCAGAAAGTAAACAGAAAACAGTAAATAGATTGTAGATTGATGGTAAAAGAATGGACCGGGTTCCATAGTTCACTAGAGGTGATTCTCCTTAAGATAGATGACATGCTGGGTGAATAAATTACAGCGGGGCAACTGACAGACACCGAGAAAGCATACATGCATATACTAATCATCTTGACTCCTATGAGATTTGATTGGGCATTACAACATTATACATAGACCATAATCCAACTGTATCTATGACTAATAATCCACCTTCCGGTTATCATCCGAACCCCCTCCAGTATTAAGTTGTAAACAACAGATAATTGCATTAAGCAAAGTGTGTAAAGTAAACAATACGATTATTCTATGAACAAAGGAATGTTGTTTTCTCCCTAGTAGCAACAACACATCTAGTACCTAAGAGATTTTTGTCACTTTTCCGGATTCCTAGAGGCATGAACCCACTATCGATCATAAATACTCCCTCTTAGAGTTGCTAGCATCTACTCGGCCAAGATAGCTACTAACAACAGAAAGCATGCAAGATCACAAATAACATAGACATGATAGAATCAATAATTAATCTGAAATAGCATCTCAATATCCATCGGTTCCCCGCAAACACAACATGTATGATTACAAATAGATGATCTTGATCATGAACGGAGCTCACAAGATCTAGACATGATATCACAAAGGAGAAGAACCAACCATCTAGCTACTACATGGACCCGTAGTCCAGGGATCAACTAGTCACGCATCACACTGGAGGCAATCATGGTGATGAAGAAGACCTCCAGGGTGATCTCTCCCCTCTAGTAGGGTGCCGAGAAGAGCTTCAGATCCGTCCCGATCTAGGGATGGAGATGGCGGTGGCTACAGACTCTTTCATGGAATTTTTATCGGGTACCTAGGGTTTTTGTCCCGGGGGCAATATATAGGCGAAGGGGCAAGGTCGGTGGAGTACCAGGGGGCCCACACCCCCTGGTGGCGCGGCTAGGGCTAGCCGTGTGATACGTCCATTTTGCATCACTATTCTATGTCATAATTCACTATTATTCATTGATATATTTCGTATTGAGAGGTGATACTTATGTGATTTCATCTGTTTTTGCATGGTTGATGACTTTTGGAGCATGGACCGCTGCAGTCAGGATTCTGATGGAAAAGGTGTTGTTTGGAGGCAAAATTCGCGAAGATCGGAAAATCCAGGAAAATATACGAAAAATCATATTTTTCCATAAGACGAAGGAAGCCAGAAGGGGGGCTGGAGATGGGCCACAGGGGGCCCATACCACCCCCTGGCGCAGGCCAGCCTAGGCTGCGCCACCAGGTGGTGTGGCCGTCCTGGTCCACCCTTGGCACTCCCCTCTGGCGTATATTATCCTCCCGAAACCCTAAGACTCGGGGAGCAACCACAGAAAGATTCCGCCGCCTCTGCGGGGCGGAAAACACCGAGAGAGAAAGATTTCTCCGGCAGACAGATTTCTGCCAGGGGAATTCCTTCCCAGAAAGGGGAGATCGTCGCCATCAACACCACCATCAAGATGGACTTCATCGGGATCATCGTCATCATCATCACCATCAGCACCCTCATCACCATCTCCATATTTCTGTAACAATTGGGTTGAATCTTGCATAGTTCATAGGGGAAACTTTCTCGGTGTTGATTACTCTTTGTAGTTGATGCTATTGAGTGAACCATTGAATTATTGTTTATGTTAGATTGTTATACATCATTATTCCATCTCTGATCATGATCCATATGATGTCTTGTGAGTAGTTCGTTTTGTTCTTGAGGACATGGGAGAAGTCATGTTGTTAGTAGTGGAGTTGTGTTGAGAAAGATTCAATAGTTTGATATTTAAGTTGTGGTGTACTTCTTCCAGTGGTGTCATGTGAACATCAACTACATGACACTTCACCTATATGGGCCTAGGGGAATGCATTGTGTATTTGGCTACTAATCGTAGGGGTTGCCGGAGTGACAGAAACCTGAACCCCTGTTAGGAAACCATTGCACAAGGGAAGTAACGGTCTTAGAGTTTAAAGTTGTGGTTAGGTTTATACCTTAAAATTACTTTCTTGTACTTACGGATGTTTACAAGGGGTATAATCACAAGTATGTATTAGTCCTAGGAAGGTCGGTACATTAGCACAGGTTCACCCACACAACACTTAGCAAGCTAAAGAGGATTAATCAACTATATGAAGCGAAAGCACTTGACAGTCTTCCCATGTGTCCTCGAGAACGTTTTGGTCATCTTAAGTAATACAACCGGCTTGTCCTTTGCTGCATTTATTCCTACTGTCTTTTATTTACTCGTACTTTGTTTACTTGCTTTATCAAAAACCCCTAAAAATCCGTTTGCTAAGTATTTGCAGAGAATTCATGATCCATACCACTAGCCAGCACCTTCTGCTCCTCGTTGGGTTCGACACTCTTACTTATCGAAAATACTACGATACACCCCCTATACTTGTGGGTCATCACTGTGCCACCACCAGGTGTGGCAGCCCTGGTTCCCCTCTTCATATCCCCTCCGGACTCCGTATTCCTTCTGGTGAAATATTGACTTGGGCTTTTGTCCGGTCCAATTCCAAGAATATTTCCATACTAGCTTTTCTGAAACCAAAACAGCAGAAAACAGGCAACTGGCACTGTGGCATCTTGTTAATAGGTTAGTTCCAGAAAATGTGTAAAAATACTCTAAAGTGTGGACAAAACATAAAAAACTAGATATAAAACAAGCATGGAACATCAAAAATTATAGTTACGTTTGCAACGTTTATTTTTTGAGGTGACATGCACCATCATAATCTTGATCAAAGTATTTGTAACACATTGATAGCTGGGATCATAGTACTTTAACATAGCATGGAAGATATAACAATAAGATATAACAACTATGTTGTAACATGAAAAGGTACAAACAAAATATTCATGAATAACAATGCTTTGAAAGACGTTTGTTTGTTTCACATATAGAAAACATAATGAGAATGGTATTCAGCTTGTCCCTCATAGTGTAGCAAAACATAAATGCATATGACACCTTCAAAGTTCATAAGGGTGACTAGATACAAATAGTTTAAGAACAAGCAATATCAAAATTATGAATCAATCAACAAGTTTTGATACAATGCACATTAAACTAAGAATGGCCACTATGCTCTCTCAATTGGTGCATAAAGATAAAAGATGGAGACTCAACATAAAAGTAAAAGAAAGGCCTTCATAGAAGGAAGCAGGGATTCAAGTCTCATAAAGAGATTCCAAAAATTATGGTACTTATTAGCTTTCAGCTCTCATTTCCCCTATCATAAGCATCTTTAGGTGATTAAGGTTAAAGTGAACAAATATGAGGATATGCTTGACAAGTTATAAGCTGAAAATCTCATGCCCCTTACTTACGAGTATCGTTCCTCATGCTACTCAAGTTTAGTCACAAGTAAGTTCTTGTCATTGTAAGTACATGTGTATCATAGAGAACCGCCAACGGGGTACCCCTTGCCCGATGTAAGGAAGAATCCCCATATCAAAATGACAAGGCAAGCAGACAATGAGCATCTCAGCATCCTTTTATTTCCTATTTGCATAGGCCTTTTTTTATTTTTTTCTCTTTTTTTCTTTCCTATTTGCATAGGCTTCTCTTTTTTTATATAGGATACTTCATAGATTGCTCACTATGTTATGCTGCAGGTTTCCACCATGATTAGGCATGGATTAGACCAGCCGCCCAGACATTTCTCTAACACATATACGAACTTCATGAGCCTTACAAGCTCCCCTTTCATTTCACACCGCCGGGATCCATAGGCAAAAGAACATGATATCAACTAAATAAAGTGCAAGGTTGAAAGCGTTCCCCATGACAGCATGGTTCTGCTAATCCACAACTTACAAAACGCAAGCATATACGCAACATAGATGGGCATAATGGTTCAAGTTTATTAAGTGCAAGAAAAGTAAAGTGTGTCATCAAGTTCATAAGAGCTTTAATCACTAATTATCACATAACAAGTTTAATTCAGAAGGTAGATAAAAACATGAATATACTTGGAATAGCAAATGCTAATAGGTAGGTATGATGGACTCTTTGGAATAACTTGGTTTTATTTGGAGTTGGATGCATGAGTGGAACTCATACTTGGTATGAAGGCTAGCAAAAGACTGGGAGCGACCAACTAAGAGAGCAATAATGTCCATAATCATGCAAAGCGATAAAACATTATTAATTAAAGCATAAAGTGATATTACAAGTCGAAAACTAAATGATCACAGAGGCTATGGTGACTTGGTGTAGTCTTAACATGGTGTGAGCATGTGCCAAGTCAACCCAAATAAAGCATCAAAGGAGAATACCTCAATATTATGCTTTAATATGCTAAAACAACGCACGATTCTTTCAACGCACATTAAGCAATCTCAATTATTTGTAACAAGTCATGCTACAACAATAATCACTAAGCATAAAGCCAAACAATATCAAGCATGACATGATAAAGTCTAAGTCACAGTCAAAAACAAGCTCCTTTTATACCACTTAAGTATGAGCTTTCGTACTCTTTTCCAATCCAAATCAATCTATTTGAAACTATGTATGAATGAGGGGGTCCAACCAATTTATTCAAGCAAACTAAGAAAACGAAAACTAAAAACAAAAATGAAGATGCTCCAAGAACAACACAACTGTGCATGAAACAATAAAAATGAAGTGTTTGGAAGAAACCTGCAATTTTTATTGATGAAGAAGGGGATGCTTTGGGCATCCCCAAGCTTTGACGCTTGTACTTCTTGAATATTTCTTGGGGTGACATGGGTGGCATCCCCAAGCATGAGCTTTTGTCCATACTTCACCTTATCACATTATTCTTCCCTACACTTTAAAATTTCCTTCATACAAAACTTCACACAATCTTCATTAAAAACATTAGTGCACTCAAGATAATAAGTCTTTTGGTTCAGTTTCAACACAAGTAAAACTTCCATTAAAACACAAGCTACTATAGAACTTCCTTTAAAAAGTTCAAATGATCAAAGAGAACTCAAAGAGAAAGAGATTAAGAGGCAAATGCAATAAATGGCAGAACACCAGCAGGTAAAAAAAGATTTTTTCGAAGACCTTCTGTTGCTCAAATCGAAAAGTGTTGAACTAACGAAAATTGTATAACAACCTGGGGCAGAAGCACAAAAAATTATAGCTCAAACCGACGTATAGAGATTTTTCACAAATTTTTACAGCAAAGCACAAAAATCTGTTTCGGGACAGCAACTTTCCCAAGCATTACTTCTCTCTCATTAGAGGTTACTCTTGGCACAAAAACCACACAAAAATGATAAGGAGAGGTTATTACTGAAGTAATAACTTCCAAGACTCAACAAAAGATTCCTAACGAAATTTGGGTTATCTCCCAATCAGTGCTTTTCTTTAACGCCTTTGAGCTAGGCATAAGAAGCAAGAAAAGAATTAAGTATTGTCAAATGAAGAAGCATTAAGATCGATACCAGAAATATCTTCAACAAGGCAAGCTATCTCATCCAAATAAGTTCTAGAGGATCCTCTCTCAATGCTCTTGGGTTCACTATTTTCATCAAATGGGTTTTCAGGAACAATCCAATCAAAATTGTTTTCTAAGGCTTCATGCATTCCTACAAGTTTAAAAGATATTGGTATTTTAATTTTCTCTCCATTAGGTTTGGTTTTATCCATCTTTTCTCATGTACCAATAACATGTACACATGAGCCTAGCATATTAAAACAATCAAAGATTTTTCTGGCTTCCTTAAAAACATCATAGAATTCTTTAAGCAAGGTTTCCAGAATAAAATCTCTCTTTTTAGGGTCCTCAATATCTTTAAGTTTAAGAAACATTACTTGCATTATGGGGTTAAGGTTAACAAACCTAGCTTCCAACATGTGAACTAAAAAGGCTGCAGCAATTTCATAATTTGGAGCAAGTTCTGTTAGGGATCTATCCTCAATATCCTCATGCTTGCTATCATGATTAAAGAATTCTCCAATATTATATTTCCCAATTATAGAGCCACTACCTATTGAAAGGTCTTTCTGGGTGAACTTAGGGATCAACATGGTGAGCTAGGAACTAGGTAACAACTATAGAATTTTTTTTATGTTTTTGATAAAGGAAGCAAACTAGTACAACTAATTTTTTTGTGTTTTTGATAAAAGAAAAAAGCAAACAAAGCAGAAATAAACTAAGCAAAACAAATAAAACAAAGTAAAGAGATTGGTTATGAGGGACTCCCCTTGTGAAGATGTCCTTGACTCCCCAGCAGCGGCGCTAGAAAAAGCTTGATGATCAGCTCAACGTATCGAGCTCGTTGGGGAACCCCAAGAGGAAGGTATGACGAGCACAGCAGCAAGTTTTCCCTCAGTTATGAAACCAAGGTTATCGAACCAGTAGGAGCAAGGAAACACCTCCAAGGTGTTGTTTCCAACTTGGAATCCTACACAACACAACCATAGAACTTTGCCCCCAACTTACAGTGAGGTTGTCAATCTCACCAGTTTTGCTAAAAACCAAGGATTAAACGTATTATGTGGAAGATAGTAATTTCTTGCAGAAAGTAAAGAGAAAACAGTAAATAGATTGTAGATTGATGGTAAAAGAATGGACCAGGGTCCATAGTTCACTAGAGGTGATTCTCCTTAATATAGATGACATGTTGGGTGAACAAATTACAGCGGGGCAACTGACAGACACCGAGAAAGCATACATGCATATACTAATCATCTTGACTCCTATGAGATTTGATTGGGCATTACAACATATACATAAACCATAATCCAACTGCATCTATGACTAATAATCCACCTTCAGGTTATCATCTGAACCCCCTCCAGTATTAAGTTGCAAGCAATAGATAATTGCATTAAGCAAAGTGTGTAAAGTAAACAATACGATTGTTCTATGAACAAATGATTGTTGTTTTCTCCCTAGTAGCAACAGCACATCTAGTACCTTAGAGATTTCTATCACTTCCCCAGATTCCTAGAGGCATGAACCCACTATTGAGCATAAATGCTCCCTCTTGGAGTTTCTAGCATCTACTCGGCCAAGATATCTACTAACAACGGAAAGCATGCAAAATCACAAATAACATATACATGCTAGAATCAATAATCAATCTAAAATAGCATCTCAATATCCATCGGATCTCCGCAAACACAACATGTATGATTACAAATAGATGATCTTGATCATGAACGGAGCTCACAAGATCTAGACATGGTAGCACAAAGGAGAAGAACCAACCATCTAGCTACTACATGGACCCGTAGTCCAGGGATGAACTACTCACGCATCACACCGGAGGTAGTCATGGTGATGAAGAAGGCCTCCAGGGTGATCTCTCCCTCCGGCAGGGTGCCGGGAAGAGCTTCAGATCCCTCCCGATCTAGGGATGGAGATGGCGCCTGCTACAGACTCTTTCATGGAATTTTTATCGGGTACCTAGGGTTTTCGTCCCAGAGGCAATATATAGGCGAAGGGGCAAGGTCGATGGAGTACCAGGGGCCCACACCCCCTGGTGGCGCGGCTAGGGCTGGCCGTGCCACCACCAGGTGTGGTCGCCCTGGTTCCCCTCTTCGTCTCCCCTCCGGACTCCGGATTCCTTCTGGTGAAATATTGACTTGGGCTTTTATCCAGTCCAATTCCGAGAATATTTCCTTACTAGCTTTTATGAAACCAAAAACAACAGAAAATAGGCAACTAGCACTATGGCATCCCTTTAATAGGTTAGTTCCATAAAATGTGTAAAAATACTCCAAAGTGTGGACAAAACATAAGAAAGTAGATATAAAACAAGCATGGAACATCAAAAATTATAGATAAGTTTGCAATGTATCAATATCACAAAAATAAAATTGTGCGTTGCGTTAGATATCTAGACAAGAAACATTTGCAAGATGCAGTCATTGCTTGGGAATTGTCTACACAGGGGGTTCTCAGTACAACTGTGTCAAATAAGAGATACTTGACAATGGAATGCGTGGATATAAATTGTCCATCTAGGGTGCATGGATATCTTCCTAAATATGACACAAATTGGTTGGTGAGCGACATGGTGATGCACACGTGTCAGCTTTCATCTATCCCTACAGATCATCGTAACCTCTCGTCCATGCTTCTGGCTCGGTTGTTTTACACGGAGATAGTGGAGAGCAAAGCGATGGAAGTGAAGGCTATAATAAATAAAGTAAGGGTCAGGTTTAATTACAACATTTCGTACAGCAAGGCTTGGAGGTCAAAGCAAAGGGCTCTTGAGGACAGGTTTGGTTCGTTCAGAGACGCGTATGACTCTATAGTCAGACAACTCCTTACACTGCAGGCTAGGAACCCAGGCACCTATGTCGACATCCAACACTATGTGATACTAGAGGATCCATCCGTAAAGGTGCTTCATCGAGTGTTCTTCTCTTTCTCTGTGTGCATCCAAGCTTTCACTTATTGCCGACCAGTTATATGTGTAGACGACAAGTATAAGGGTCAGATCCTTACCGCCATTGGACAAGACGGCAATAGTCAAATTGTCCCACTCGCCTTTGCTTTTGTTGAGGGAGAAAACACTAAAAGCTGGACATGGTTTTTCAGGTAGCTCAAGATAGAAGTTGTGAAAGATAAGCCCAATGTGTGCCTCATTCATGATAGGCATGCAGGTATACTAAATGTGGTTAAGAGTTTGACACAGCCTGGGCCTGAAGAACAAACACCTTGGCTCAACATGCAGATCCGTTGGTGCATGCGCCATTTGGGAGCTAATGTTTTCTCATAGTTTAGGAACAAGAATCTGATGAATCTTTTCTAAAAACTATGCAAGAAGAACCAAGAATGGAAGTATGATTTCATACATGCACATCTCGACGACTTCACTCAGAAACATGTCAAGGCGAGGAAAGCGGCCCAAACCGCAGCTATAACTGCACATCAAGCAGCAGTTGCTGCCCAGGCTGCTACTGGAGAAGCGCTTCTGGAGGAAGAGCCTGTAGGGCTTTGTGACTTGCCTGGATTTGATCCTCCTGGTACTAGGAGAAGGCTCGGGAGACAGATTAAAAAATTTCAACAGTGGATAGAGCACGAGCCTTTGGAGAGGTGTTCTTTGCTACCCGACACCCATGGAGCTAGGTATGGTGTCATGACTACAAACCTAGTTGAGTCATATAACTTTTTCCTCAGAGGTAGCAGGGCTCTGCCACTTATAGCCATTGTCAAGGGTATTTTGTATGGCACGATCAAATATTTTAGAGACAGACGACAGAGAGCTTAGTTGCATATATTAAACAATCTGAACAGACGCTTCTGTGAAAATATTATGGACTACATGGATAAAAAGATGGCAAAAGCTCGGACACACACTGTCATGGCCATCGGTAATGCAGAGAGAAGGTTTGAGGTGCGGTTACCTACCGATAAGTTTGGGTGTGGTAATGAGCTAAGGACGCATTATGGACGACAGTCTCCATGTCCACGACTTACACCACAGGCAACACCGAGGCCTCCCCCTCCAGACCAGGCTGGAGATTAGTCATGGCAGCAGCAGAGTTCTTTCGACTGGTGGTAGCAGCAGCAGCCACCTTTTCAGGGTGGAGGTTCGTCATGGCAGCCTCAGCAGCAGCAGTAGCAGGAGCCTTTTGGCCACTCTCCCACTCCGAACTATGGCTTTTGTCCACAGCCGCAGCCACAGGGTATGCGTCTTACACAATACCGAGGCTAGCTTCATATCAATTTATTATATACTTCGGTATTCATATGCAGGAGCCTTTGGAGTGCATGGGTCTATGCCTGACTATCAGGGATCTTTTTCTGGATCCGCGTGGACGAGTGATCATGAGGTGGAGCACAACACTCAGGACTTCTTGACACAGAGCAGTTGGATGAACATTTTTCAGACTCCTGCCCCAGACCCCACACAGGAGACTCAGTACGATGAGCACGGCTCAGTGATTTCTCCTCGAAATGTTCGAGCGCCCATTAGGTATGGCTGGACACCACCAGAGCAACCAGAGCAACCACATGAGCGTCAAGGCAGACAACGATGCTGATACCTCTCTCAGACAGATATGTACTAGTTCTCTATCTATCTATCTATGTATGAGACATATGTTTATCTATGTGTGAGACATGAACATATCTATATGTGAGACATGCACATATCTATGTGTGAGACATTTCGCAATGTTATTCATTTCTCGGTCGAGATCGCTAACAAACGACTACAACAGATAATTAGGATACAAACGAGATAATTAAGATACACACCCGAGCTACAAGGGAGAATTGTTCTAGTTCTTCTTGGCATGCGCCTTGCCCTTACCCTTCGATGATGCCTCGACCGATGATGCCTTGCCCTTACCCTTCGACGATGCATCGCCCTTACCCTTTGACAATGCCTTCTTCTTGGCCAGCCTTTTGTCCCACTCAGCTCTCCACTTAGTCCCAACGGCAGGCATCATGAATATATCATATTCATCTTCACTCTCTTCTAGCTTGTCATTTCTCTTCTTGGCCCACACCTTATTCAAGGTCTCGGCCTTGTCACGCTCTGCTCTATCCCTGGTACCACCGACCGGCGGCATGAAGAGATCGTCGGAGTCTTCACTCTCTTCTATCCAAATCCAAGGGAGCTTGACTTTCATCTGCCTTGCCTCTTCATTAAAGAATCTTTGCTTGCCCCACCTAGCATTGATCCGAAGTAGCTCTTGCCGTATCTCCTCTGGAGTCCTCTTCGGCCACCCTTTTCTACGCAATCCCTCACCCAGCTCAGTGAGGAGACAATCACTAGCAATGAGTTCCTCCAATGGGGCTGGATTGTTGTCTATGGTAAAGTTCCTAGCCAAATGAAAAAGGTCAACGAACATGTTTGTCTCGAAACTGCGATCGTAGGGAAAACCGAGAAACATACTGGCTAAAAACGGGGTGGCTTTTCTTAAACAACTGCGTGAGGGGGTTTTATAGGGTAAACGGACAAAAAATGGCGGGAAACATTCAGGCGGAAAATTTTTTGGCGGGAAGCATTTTGGCGGGAAACATTTTGGCGGGAAGCATTTTGGCGGGAAAGATTTTGGCGGGAAACATTTTGGCAGGAAGAACTAAGATACATTGTCTCTAAAATCAACTGACAAGTACAAACTAATGTCGCGCTTAAGATACATCACAACACTATAACTGAAATGAAGATACATCATGACACTACAACTGAAATGGAGATACACCAAGACACTACAACTTAAATGATGATACATCAAGACACTACAAGTGAAATTAAGATACATCGGGATAGTACACCTGAAGTGAAGATACATCGGTACTGATACATACGTCTACCTGCCCTGAGTCCAGCGTGGGTACTTCCCGGTCTTGTCCCCATGTTCCTCTGCCGCCCGCGCCTCGGCAGCCCTTTCTCTTAATCTCTTCCTCTCCGCCTCACGGGCCTCCTTGCGCACTTGTTCCCGCTGCTCCTCTTTCTCCCTTCTCTTCCTGTTCAGCTCGCGGTTTCGAGCTTGCTCTGCACGAAATTCTTTCATTTCTCTCTCCCATTCCCTCTTCTCCTCTTCGGCCATCCTTTCAGCACGTTCCTCTTCGTGAAAGGCAGCCCACGCAGCTCGGTTCCTATCATGACACTCTTTATTGGCCCAAGCTAGCTACTCCTTGTCAATCCAATGGTACCACTTGCAAAGTGGAGGAGGAGACTACAAGCAAATCAATGGAATGAATAAAAGGATACATGATAACATGAATGATTCATATTAACCATGTTCTGTGAACATACCGGAGGCCTCTCGGACGACAAACTTGCTTGTCGGGGCGGCCTTGCGTCGTAGTTGGGACACATAAAAAACTTCATGCCCATGCAGGTGGAGAAATCGATCGACTCCTAGACCTTGGAGAGATGGCTGCACCAACAACGCTCATGTGTCACCCCTTGTGGCAACCTAGCATCTTTCATCTTCCTAGGCCTATACTCTGGGTATGAACAAGGCACACTCATGATGGAGAGGAGAAGAAATGTGAGAGAAAGAGGAGGAACAGTTGAACTGGGTGAAGATAGAACATCTCGGTGCCTGAATTTATAGAGGCAATGGGACGAATAGGCGGGAAAAAACAGCAGGAAAATGTGGTGGGAGATAGTGGTGGGAATCGGCTGGCGGGAGATAAACACTGGAAATCATGGCGGGAATCGGCTGGCGGTAGATAAACGGTGGGAAATAGTGACGGGAACCGGCTGGCGGGAGATAAACGGCAGGAACCGAGAACTAATTTAGACGTTTAGGGCTTGCATTGATCATGCAGGATTTGGTTAGGGGCAAGCCAACTTGTCCACTCGGTCTGGGCCTGGGCGATTAATCCACTCGGCCTAGGCTTGACCGAAAGGAGCATTCGGCTTCGGCCTGGCCGATTGGGCCAGCCCCACTCGGCTAGGCCCTAGCCGACTAAGCCAATCGGCCACAACCTGACCAATTGCAGGTGGCATGTCAGCCGAGAGCTCACTCGGCGACGCCCAGGCCGAATGGCTCCATTCAGCGACACCCTGGCCAACAAAGCACTAGATATGTAAAATGTTGAATTCGTGTAACACTTGTCAAATTAATTAACAAAAGTGTATTATTTAAAAAACCGCCTCCCTCTGGCTCGTCGGGACCTCGTCGCTCGGTTGTTGCTACATCTTGTCCTGTTTTGTGCTCTTGTCAAAACCGAGGCCGTCAAGTTATGCGCTGCCAAGAACTCCTGAACACCAGCCAGTCACACTGAGAGAGTTGACCACCGACGATGTATCCCCAAGGCAGGGCCGGCTCTATGTTTTCTAGGGCCCTAATAGCATGGTACCTAAGGCTAATGTATATATAGCTATATCAAGAAAAATTGCTATATACTATGTATCTACTGTCACTTTTGAAATAAAATTTAATATCCAAACATACATTTTAGTCTCAAAATATAATAAGTATTTGTTGCTAGTTTGATTACCTCAAAGAAGAAATAATTCCAATGATAATATTGCTTCAATGCCTCACAAAAAAAGCTTCTTCGGGCATTTCTAGAAGCAAAATCATTGAGTACAATCTCAAGATCAACTTTATCCAAGATATCCTTCTCAATAAAACATGTAGTCAAGATATTTAACATGTCTTGTAGCATAAAAGGCAAAAGACATACAAGCAAACAAGGCATATATTCAATATACTAGGAGCAGGAACAGAAGGGATCGGACATTGCCCTGTCCGCCGAGTGCCAGGGATGGCTGTTGGTGATCGTTGATCGGTGATGATTGACTGATCGAGTCAGTGCCTAGATCGACTCTCGTAGTCCAGCCGAACCACCGAAGAGTCAGTCGTCAAGATTCGAGGAGGGGGGGTGAACCGGTGAAGGGAGATCGCGATCGAGTGGTGTCGTAACTCGTGTCGTCGTAACTCACGTGCGCGTGCGCTTCTTGGATTCTCGCGTCGCGATCGAGTATAGTTGATCGCTATCCTAATGGCAGGCATGGTGTGGGCAGTGGGCCTTTGCCAGAATAATTTCCGAAGCAGTGAGTCCTGTGTATATGCACCGGGTATATACACATGAGTACATATTTTTAGCACCCCCCCCGGCCATGGGCCCCTGGCCATTGCCAGGGTCGCGATCCCCTAGAGCCAACCATGTCCCAAGGTTTTCTACATGGATTCGGTGCACCCGAAGATCGTCGACATGGGATGCAAGACCTCCATCATGGAACCTGGACGCGGTAACACCGGATCGACAATATCTCCTTCATGGACCCCGAAGACCCTCGATCATGGCATCCGAAGGCCGCTACCCCGAAGACCGATCCATTAGAACCCAAGAACTCTGAACCCGAAAGTGTGAACCTAAACCCTCCCATATTTTAATAAATATAATACAACTTGTTGCATATTAAATTGTTCATGCTTACATACATATTTATTTGTCTAGGGGACTTAACCGATTCAACTAATAATTACATATGGAGTGTATATGCGGGATATTCTTGTCTTATCTCGACTCCATTTAAATTTGCATAGTGAATCGATGCTATTTTTGCCTTGTTAATTCAACATTTACTTGTAGAGTAGACAAATAACTTAAAACATAATATTTAATTTTTGGGACCCCGATTCCGCTTAATACTGTCAAGTTAGACCGCATATTGCCATGTCATGCATCATGCCGTAAACATGCTAATCTTTCGCCGTAGCATTAAATATTTTATCGGGTGTTCTTCCTAGTGCTTTGCTTCTTCACCGGATAGGACGATGAGTGGATGCGAGTTGCGATAAGCCTTCAGCCATCGACTTTGTCTCACAGGCGAGCATTCTCCCCCTTCTACCTATTTTACATTTATAGTCTTTACTTCCTTCTTTTGTCTACTGCTATCCTTCACTATTGATGCTTTAGTACCGCACCTTTATTTACCTGCTCCACTGTATTGTCTTGGTTATCCTAATGCCTTGTTTGAGTAGCTAGCTTTTCCCTTGCGAGTTGTAGGCATGCTTAGTACCGCTCTCATACAGGTGAACCGTGATATCTGTATATGGTTGATTCCACGGTATTTAAATTGGTGATGTTGGTTATGGTTATGATTATGGTCATGGTTTCACCTAATGATAAGCCCTGGCAGGGACCATCTTTGGGAACTGCTTGAGCCGACATAGGACCTGTTCGGTCTACGATACCAGTTCTGAGTTGATCGTGCTAACCAAACGCGGGAGCCTCTCGGATCCCCCTCAACTACTGGTGTTGTTCATTTATCCAGAGGGTCATAAAATTGGTTTTCCAATGGTGCATACGCATAATATGTCCTTGGACATGGGTGAGTTGAATATGTCTCGATGATGATATGATTTTGGTGAATAACCCGGGCATGCATACATAAAAGCGGTACATACCGCAGTTCCAAGGGGAGCTCTACAAATTATCATCTAGGGGACGTTTGGTATAGTAGGTGCAAATGTTGTGCCTTTCTTGAGAATCGCCGTACCTCTTGGTTGGTTCCCCACAGTAGGTGATATCTCTATATACGCGTGTAGTTATGAGACAGTTCTTGTTGTGAGATTCCGAAGGCACGCATAATATGTTGCATGAAGGGTTGAACATTCGTTTGGGTATAGTAGTGCACCCCTGTAGGTTAAATATTTTCGAGAAGCCGTGTGTCCACGGTTATGGACGCCTCAGGAGTATAGTGTCATGATCATAGACAACACCACTAATATTTTTCCTCTAATAATATGATTAGTAATTAGCCATATCAACTAAACACCTGCTTAACTAAAATTGCCATCGTGTGTGTTTTGCAAGAGGACTTCCTCGACTGGTCTTCGAGGGTGAAATCTTCTGATGGGTTATGCTTGGTGTTATACTCCTGTTACCGGATAGCGCTCTCTTATCTCGCTCTAATAGACGGAGCTGTAGCATGTCTCTATAGGTTAGATAGTGCAAGCCTTGCTGCCGCTGAGCCCATCATATATCCTTTGTAGGTGAGGACCTCTGAATTCTAGTCTCGCCATATACTGGCCTCAATACTGACCGCTCATTTTTTATTTTTTTTCATATGGCCTTTGTCGGCATCCTTTGGCTTTGACATGTATGTGATTGATGATGTTAGCAAGGTCACCCTTCTGGCTTGGCCTGGGCAGGGTTATGGACACTGCTTGCATATACTTCAGGACTCTTAGTCCAATTTGGATCTTATTCGTACTCGGATACTATTTTGCTTTGTTCTTGAGTTGTATCTTTATATTGTATCATTTGTATTCTTGACTCATTGAGTCGTTGTTGTATATATAAGTTTTTATGGATTCTGTTATAAACTATTGTGATGTAACTATTTGTAATGAAATCCACCCACACGAGAGTGTCTAGTGGACGTCTTTGAATTGCTTCTATGTGGATTTTGGCGGAAATGCCAAGATCTGCATAGACCCGATTAGGGGGCATTATAGAGGCCCAGCCGATATTGGTGTTCTAGAATCACTTGGGATGAAAACTCCAGGAGTAAAAGGTCGGAGACCCCGGGGAGGCCGGAGACTTTGGATTGGACTCTAGGTTGGGGTTTTAGATACAATGGAACTTTGGTCCATTTTGGGGGGCGCGAAGACTGTGGGCTTGTGGAGCCTGAGACTCCGGTCATGGACGGAGACTCTAGGATTGTGGCGGAGACTCTGTTGTGGTAGTCAGAGACTCTAGGATTTCAGGGTCAGAGACTCCGAGGCTTACCAGCAACATCGGGTCCTAGTGGATGATCCCCTTATCCAATAGCTTGATGGCGATCTTGGGATTTATACTTGAGTATACAAATACAAAGTGTGTTTGCACCAAGTAGCCAGCCATTCAAAGGAGTATCAGAGTCACACATGGATAAGAGCGAGTTAACCTTATCATGTAGGAGTTTGGCTTGTGCGTGAGTCATGGGTTCAATTGGGGGACTTGGTGTTGTAGATGTAGAGTCGTCCGCTGGACGGGCTGCATCAACTTTGTACTAGGAGACTTTCTTTTTTCTTTATTTTCTCTCTTTTTGATTTTTGCTCTTTTTTTATGTTACTGAGTCAATGGTTTCTATTTCTTACACACTCTCACTATAGCACAACGCCTGGGAAAACATAAAATGAGCTACTCTCGATAGGATAGGTAACCACAAAGGAAGAAATGGGATTAACAAGGTGAAGCAAGTTATACCTTTGGTATCTTGTTGATGCTTGACTTGCCATCAGTGGTGGGGCAAAAGGTTAGTTTCGTGGTGTCATAGAGCACAGATGTTGTTGCGGAAGCTTTCGGTTAGGTTATGACACGCACATGAAACACAAACAACAAAGGGTGTTAGCCGAAATATAAAAGAGAAAAATTGGTCAAAAGTCAGAGAATTTTTGTCGTCTAGGTTAGAGACTCCAAGCTTGATGGGCGAGAGACTATGCCTGGGCCAAAGACTCCGGTGTTCATGGGCTAGAGACTCCGAGGTCGGTGTTCTGCAAAACAGGTTGTGGTCTTGACAGAAATCGTGGCCTCCAAACCTCCAATCTAGGTGCAATGTTGGCCAATTGGGTTAGGGAAAATGCAAACAAAGATGGACCAAGTCCTAAGACAGGTATTCCATGGATCAAAACCACTCGAAACACATCGAATGAAGAGATCGCACCGAGGTCAACTTTGGGGCTATTTTTTAGGAAATTTTCAAGTTTATGTCGAAAAGCCAAATCAAAGGAAAATCCATGACAACCAAAGGTTGTTGATACAAAGAAGTTGGGTTAACCAGGGAAGTGGCCGATCTTCATGGTTCTCGGTGTAGAAATCATGGTAATAGCATTGGAAAGGGTATATGTAGCAGAAGAGGACACACACCACACGAAGAACACAATCAACTCTACACAAATACAACACAATACAAAGCCAATTGCTCCTACCGGCAGCCACCGTTCCAATAGAATCCTCATAAGGAAAGATTGGGCGAAAACATTCCCTCGATCCCAATCAGAGAGGGATGAACACCTGTGGAAGGAACTTGACAACTTCAACTCAAATCATGTAAGTTAAGGCCGTGTACATCTCAAACATACAAATATATTGAGATCTTGTAGATAAAGTCTCCCCTAGAAGGGAGGTGAGACACAACTAGAAGATCAAATCTTAGGGTTCTAGTCCTATCATTCAAGTCTAGGGATTACAATAGAGGGCAGGGTCATATATATAGCAAGCCACTTAAATAGGGGCAGTATGGGCATAAAAACATAGTTCGGGTGTTACTTGGGCTAAGACCCTAAGGGCTTCTAGCGTGCACGCTTCACTTAGGTCGAAGACTCCTGTGTCATTGGGGCAGAGACTCCGATGCTAGCTCGGCGGAGACTCCGGTAAAAGTAGCAGTAGTCAGACTTTCTGGCGTGTCTCCGAGTAGATGATACATTGCAAATGTATCTATAATTTTTGATGTTCCATGCTTGGTTTTATCTCCTTTCTTGTGTTTTGTCCACACTTTGGAGTACTTTTCATATGATTTCTTGGACTAACCTATTAACAAGAGCCACAGTGCCAGCTGCCTGTTTTCTGCTGTTTTTGGTTCCAGGAAAGTCAGAAAATGAATAATCTCGGAATTGGACGGGACAAAAGCCAAAGTGCCTATTTTTCCGGAAGACTCACGGAGCCAGAATACGAGACGGAGGAGGGCCAAGGGCTGGCCACACCACCCCCAGGCGCGGGCTGGGACTGGCCGCGCCAGGGCATGGTGTGGGCCCCCCAGGCACCCCCTCGGTCTCCCTCTTCGCCTATAAGAAGCCTTCTGACCTAAAAACTCTGGGGAGGTTCGACTTTTTCCAGAAGGAGTTCTGCTCCACCGCCACCACCAGATTCCACGAAACAGCACCAGAAACTCCGTTCTGGCACCTTGCCGGGACAGGGAATTGGAGGAGATCATCGCCATCATCATCACCATCGCTTCTCCATCGACCATCCATGTTTCCCCCATCTATGAGTGAGTAATCCCCCGCTGTAGGCTATGGGGATGGTAAGGATTGGATGAGATCGTTCATGTAATGGCATCAGATTTTTAGGGCATGGTGCCTAGTATCTTTTATTAGTGCTTTATGACTTTATTGCGACTTGTTGTGCTTAATGCTTGTCACTAGGGCCCCAGTGTCGTGATTTCAGATCTGAACATGTTATTGATTTATTATGATAGTATTGTTTATGGTCTTATCTACAAGTTGTATACACACGTTGTTGTCCGGAACCAATGGCCCCGAAGTGACAGAAATCGGGATAACCGGAGGGAATGGCTTTGATGTGAGGATCACATGTGTTCATGGAGTGTTAATTCTTTACTCCGGTGCTCTATTAAAAGGAGCACCTTAATTGCCAGTAGTTCCCTTGAGGCCCCGCTGCAAACGGGCTGGCAGGACAAAAGATGTTGTGCAAGTTCTCATTGCGAGCACGTATGACTATATATGGAACACATGCCTAGGATTATCTAGTACTTGGATGCTTTATCTTATTTATCTGCAATTGCCCTATGTTCTGATTGCTATGTGAATTGTCTTGTCCATGCAACGCCCGTCCATCCATCCCTATGCCTACCGCACTCGAATCCCACTGTTTACTGCTACTGATAAACTGTTGTGAACAATATTGTTTCCAGGTGCAGCTGAATTGACAACTAGTTGTTAAGGCTTATAAATATTATTTGGCTCCCCTTGTGTCTGATACATTCTAAATGTATCAATAATTTTTGATGCTCCATGCTTGGTTTTATCCACTTTCTTGTGTTTTGTCCACACTTTGGAGTACTTTTCATATGATTTCTTGGACTAACCTATTAACAAGAACCATAGTGCCAACTGCCTATTTTCTGCTGTTTTTGGTTCCAGGAAAGTCAGAAAATGAATATTCTCAGAATTGGATGGGACAAAAGCCAAAGTGCCTATTTTTCCAGAAGACTCCAGGAGCCATAATACGAGACGGAGGAGGGCAAGGGGCTGGCAACACCACCCCCAGGCGCGGGCTGGGCCTGGCAATGCCAGGGCATGGTGTGGTGGCCCCGGGCACCCCCTCGGTCTTCCTCTTTGCCTATAAGAAGCCTTCTGACCTAAAAACTTCGGGGGGGTCGACGTTTTTCCAGAAGGAGTTCCGCTCCGCCGCCACCACCAGATTCCACGAAACAGCACCAGAAACTCTGTTCTGGCACCCTGCCGGGACGGGGGAATTGGAGGAGATCATCGCCATCATCATCACCATCTCTTCTCCATCGACCATCCATGTTTCCCCCATCTATGAGTGAGTAATCCCCCGTTGTAGGCTATGGGGATGGTAGGGATTGGATGAAATCGTTCATGTAATGGCATCAGATTGTTAGGGCATGGTGCCTAGTATCTTTTATTAGTGCTTTATGACTTTGTTGCGATTTGTTGTGCTTAATGCTTGTCACTAGGGCCCGAGTGCCATGATTTCAGATCTGAACATGTTATTGATTCATTATGATAGTATTGTTTATGGTCTTATCTGCAAGTTGTATACACACGTTGTTGTCCGGAACCTATGGCCCCGAAGTGACAGAAATCGGGATAACCGTAAGGGAATGGCTTTGATGTGAGGATCACATGTGTTCATAGAGTGTTAATGCTTTGCTCCGGTGCTCTATTAAAAGGAGCACCTTAATTGCCAGTAGTTCCCTAGAGGCCCCGCTGCAAACAGGCTGGCAGGACAAAAGATGTTGTGCAAGTTCTCATTGCAAACACGTATGACTATATATATGGAACACATGCCTAGGATTATCTAGTACTTGGATGCTTCATCTGATTTATCTGCAATTGCCCTATGTTCTTATTGCTCTGTGAATTGTCTTGTCCACGCAACACCCGTCCATCCATCCCTATGCCTACCGCACTCGAATCCCACTGTTTACTGCTTTTGTTACTACTGTCTTTGCTTTAATACTGCTGTTACTTTACTATTCCTACTACAAAACTGTTGCTACTGATAAACTGCTGTGAGCAAGATTGTTTCCAGGTGCAGCTGAATTGACAACTCAGTTGTTAAGGCTTATAAATATTCTTTGGCTCCCCTTGTGTCGAATCAATAAATTCGGTTTCACTTCCCTCGAAAATACTGCGATACACCCCATATACATGTGGGTCATCAAGACTATTTCCTAGCGCCCTTGCCGGGGAGCATAGCTTTATTTATCAAGTTCACTTGGATTCACTATTGTTCAAGCTAAGTTTATTTTCTCCTTGTTTGCTTGTTTCTTTATCAAAAATACAAAAAAATTGGTTCCTACTCTAGTTGTTATTTTCGATGGTCTGTTATTGTCTTGCTTTATCATGCTTGTTGTCAATGGTTGGTTTCTTCGAAACTGAATCTTATTGGCAAGGTGGGTTCACGGAAGATGAAAAATATTATTATAAGGAACACCGCTTGTCACAAAAAGGGAAACACTTATGGGAACAAATTGATAAATTGTATACCATTGCTAGAAACGTGTGCTCTAATTATAATGTTACTTATTGCTTTAATAAATCTTGTTGTTGTAGAAGGTACAAACACCTCCCTTTTCAATGTGAGTATAATGAAAATGTTACCATATCTTCTTATGTTAAAGGAAATTATGACTTTTATGATGTGGAACAAATTGAAGAATTTATTGCTTGGAAGGGTGCTTTTGAACTTGCTAGTTTGCTTGAAAATATTGATGATTCACCTTACAAATATGACGTTTATGGTATACTTAAATTTTTCTTTGATAATTACAAGGATGAAAATGCCTATATTCTTGAATATATTAATAGATGCTTTCCACAAGTGGAAGATATTAATGCCTTCCAGGATCCTATGGAAGAAGAAACTAATGAACCTGAAATCTCATTAGATGAAAAAGAGGATGAGAGTGATGAACAAAAGGAGGAAGAATGGATTAGCTACCCATGCCTACCTTCTAATGAGAGTAACTCCTTATCCCTTACATTATTTGATTGTCCTCCATGCTTACTAAAGGAGGATGAATGTTATGTTCCTGAGGATTCTTTTGAAGATGTTTATGATAAAGCTCTAGTGCTTGTAGATCATGAAAAGCATGCTTTATGTGATAGTTATATTGTTGAGTTTATTCATGAGGCTACTGAGAATTATTATGAGAGAGGAAAATATGGTGGTAGAAGTTTTCATGGTATTGAAACACCTCTCTATGTGCTGAAAGTTTTGAAGTCACTCTTGTTTTATCTTCCTATGCCTGTCACTTTGTTCTTTGCGAATTTATTTGCATACACGATTCCTATGCATAGGAAGTGGATTAGACTTAAATATGTTTTGAATTTGCTTCTTGATGCTCCCTTTTACTTCAACTCATATTTCTTATGAGAGCATCCTCTCAAACTTTTATGCCTGAAGATGATAATATGTCTATTATTCTTGGGAGACCTTTTCTTAATACTGCAGGAGCTGTTATTAATTGTAATCAAGAGAAGGTGACCTTCAATGTCAATGACAAGGAACATACTATCTATTTCCCCAAGAAGATTGATAGGACTTATGGTTTTGAATTCAATTGAACATGTTGAGGGCATTCAAGTTGGAGAAATATATTGTCCCATACCAAGAGAAAAATTTGAAACTATTATGATTGGGACCATTGCTATCAAGGTTAAGGTAACATAATCATTAGTGGAATACAAAGTTTTGTCTCATATGAAATTGTTTTGGTAGCAAGACCTGATCAACCTTGTTAACAAAATAATTTCATTGAACAAAACAATGTTCTCACCATGATTATCTCCGCTTACTTCTATTCTATCCATTTTAGTTTTTGCTTATGCCTAACTTAAAGGCGTTAAATAAAAGTACTTATTGGGAGATAACACAAAAGTTTTAGATGAGTCTTGGAAGTTATTACTTCAGTAATAACCGCTCCTTATCCTTTTTATTTGCTTTTTTGTGCCAAGAATAACCTCTAATGAGAGAGAAGTAATGATTGGGAAAGTTGTTGTCCCGAAACAGATTTCTTTGCTTCACCGTAAACATTCGTGTAAAATCTCTGAACGTCTTTTTAAGACGTGAATTTTTGTGCTTCTGCCCCAGGTTGTTATCTAACTTTCGTTAGTTCAACACTTTTTTATTTGAGCAACAGAAGGTCTTCGAAAAAAATCGTCTATACCTGCTGGTCTGTTTTGACAGATTTCTGCCATTTTCTGCATTTGCTTCTTGTTGGTTCCTTCTTGAGTTCTTTTGGGGAATTGAGCTTTTTGAGGGAAGTGCTACAGTAGATAGTGTTCTAATGGAAGTTTGTTTGGTGTTAGAACTAAACCTTGAGACTTATTTATCTTGGGTGCATTAATGTTGGTAATGAGATTGTGTGAAGTTTTGTATGAAGGAAAATTTTCAGGTGTATGGAAGGAATGAGTAATGAGATGAAGGATGGACTAAAGCTCAAGCTTGGGGATGCCACGATTATCACCCCAAGAAATATCCAAGAAGTACAAGCGTCAAAGCTTGGGGATGCCCAAGGCATCCCCTTCTTCATCAATAAAAATCCCAGGTTTCTTCCAAACGCTTCATTTTTATTGATTCATGCACAGTTGTGTTGTTCTTGGAGCGTCTTCTTTTTCGTTTTTATTTTGGTTTTTAGTTTGCTTGGTTTGCTTAGTTTTCTGAATAAATTGGTTGGACCCCCTCTTTCATACATTGGTTTGCAAATAGTCTGGTTTGGTTTGGAAAAGAGTAGGAAAGTTCATGCTTTTGTGGTAAAAAGAGCTTGGTTTTGACTGTGGCCTATGCTTTGTCATGACATGACTGATGTTGTATTGGTTTATGCTTAGTATTCTTTGCTGTAGCATGACTTGTTATAAACATTTGAGATTTCTTAATGTGCCTTGGATGAATCATGCGTTGTTTTAGGATATTAAAGCATAAGTATAGTGGTATTCTCCTTTGATGCTTTATTTGGGTTGACTTGGCGAATGCTCACACCATGTTATGACTATCTCAAGTCACCTTAAGCCTTTATGATCCTTTAGTTTTCAACTTGTAGTATCACTTTATGCTTTGATCAATGATGTTTTGTCGCTCTTCATGATTATGGCCATTATTGCTCTCTTGTTTGTCGCTCCCTTACTATTGCTAGCCTTCACCTACACTGAGTATGTTTTACTCAAGTTTCCCACTCCCTAAACCAAATATTTCCAAAGTGTCCACCATACCTACCTATTAGCATCATTTTATACTTCCGTGCATATTCAATATGCCTTGTTTTCTTCCGAATAAAATGTTTGCTTGTTATGAGAAAGTTAGTAAAGCTCTCACGAACTTGATGGCACACTTTATTTTCTTGCATCTAATAAACCTGAACCATTGCGTCCTTCTTTGTTGCGTATATGCTTGTGCTTTAAGTTGAAGTTAGCAGAACCATGTATCATGGGGAACGCTTTCAACATTGCATTGGTACTTAGTACCTCGTTGATATCATATTCTTTTGCTTATGGATCCCGGTGGTGTGAAATAAAAGTGGAACTTGTAAGATCATGGAGTTTGTATGTATGTTAGAGAAACGCCTGGGCCGCTAGCCTAAGCCATGCCTAATCATGGTGGAAACTTGCAGCACAACCATAATGAGCATTCTATGAAGCATCTTCAATAAAAAATCTATGCACATAGTAAATAAAAAGATCGCTGAGATGCTCATTGTCTGCTTGCCTTGTCATTTTGATTATGGGATAGCTCTTGTGTCATGTGCAAGGGGTACCCCGTTGGCGGTTCTCTATGATACGTGTATACTTATAATGACAAGATCTTACTTGTGACTGAAGTTGAGTAGCATGAGGATCGGTCTTCGTAAGTAAGGGCATGAGACTTCAATTTATAACTTGTCAAGCATATCCTCTTAGTTGTGTCACTTTAACCTTAACCACTTAAAGATGCTTATGATAGGGGCAATGAGAGCTCAAAGCTAATGAGTACCATACTTTTAGCATTTGGAAGCCTTTCAAACTTTTCAAAACCTGTTCATTTCCTTGTCCCAAGACTTGTTGATTGATGCATACCTTGATATTGCTTGTTTTAAACTATTTGTATCTAGTCACTCTTGTAAACTTTGAAGGTGTCCTATGCATTTATGTTTGCTACTCTATGAGGGACAAGCTGAATGCCACTATGCTATGTTTTCTTTATGAGAAACAAACAAACGTCTTGTAAGGCATTATTATTCATGAACCTTTTGTTTGTGCTTTTTCATGTTGCATCATAGTCTCTTTGTCTTATTGCTAGAACTTTGTATTTCATGTTATGATTGAAGTACTATGATCCCAGCTTCAAATGTTTTACAAATATTTTGATCAAGTCTTTGATGGTGCAAGTCACCTCAAAAAAAATTCTTTCTTTTTATCACTTACCTACTCGAGGACGAGCAGGAGTTAAGCTTGGGGATGTTGATACATTGCAAATGTATCAATAATTTTTGATGCTCCATGCTTGGTTTTATCCACTTTCTTGTGTTGTGTCCACACTTTGGAGTACTTTTCATATGATTTCTTGGACTAACCTATTAACAAGAGCCACAGTGCTAGCTGCCTGTTTTCTGCTGTTTTTGGTTCCAGGAAAGTCAGAAAATGAATATTCTCGGAATTGGACGGGACAAAAGCCAAAGTGCCTATTTTTCCAGAAGACTCCAGGAGCCAGAATACGAGACGGAGGAGAGCCAGGGGCTGGCCACACCACCCCCAAGCGCGGGCTAGGCCTGGCCGCGCCAGGGCATTGTGTGGTGGCCCCGGCCACCCCCTTAGTCTCCCTCTTTTCCTATAAGAAGCCTTCTGACCTAAAACCTCCGGGGGGTCGACGTTTTTCCAGAAGGAGTTCCGCTCCGCCGCCACCACCAGATTTCATGAAACAGCACCAGAAACTCCGTTCTGGCACCCTGCCGGGACGAGAAATTAGAGGAGATCATCGCCATCATCATCACCATCTCTTCTCCATCGACCATCCATGTTTCCCCCATCTATGAGTGAGTAATCCCCCGCTGTAGGCTATGGGGATGGTAGGGATTGGATGAGATCGTTCATGTAATGGCATCAGATTGTTAGGGCATGGTGCCTAGTATCTTTTATTAGTGCTTTATGACTTTGTTGCGACTTGTTGTGCTTAATGCTTGGCACTAGGGCCCGAGTGCCATGATTTCAGATCTGAACATGTTATTGATTCATTATGATAGTATTGTTTTTGGTCTTATCTGCAAGTTGTATACACACTTGTTGTCCGGAACCAATGGCCCCGAAGTGATAGAAATCGGGATAACCGGAAGGGAATGGCTTTGATGTGAGTATCACATGTGTTCACGGAGTGTTAATGCTTTGCTTCGGTGCTCTATTAAAAGGAGCACCTTAATTGCCAGTAGTTCCCTAGAGGCCCCGCTACAAACGGGCTGGCAGGACAAACGATGTTGTGCAAGTTCTCATTGCGAGCACGTATGACTATATATGGAACACATGCCTAGGATTATCTAGTACTTGGATGCTTTATCTTATTTATCTGCAATTGCCCTATGTTCTGATTGCTATGTGAATTGTCTTGTCAATGCAACGCCCTTCCATCCATCCCTATGCCTACCGCACTCGAATCCCATGGTTTACTGCTTTTGTTACTACTGTATTTGCTTTACTACTGTTGTTACTTTACTATTCCTACTGCAAAACTGTTTCTACTGATAAACTGCTGTGAGCAAGATTGTTTTCAGGTGCAGCTGAATTGACAACTCAGTTGTTAAGGCTTATAAATATTCTTTGGCTCCCCTTGTGTCGAATCAATAAATTGGGTTTCACTTCCCTCGAAAATACTGCGATACACCCCCTATACTTGTGGGTCATCAGTGTCGAATCAATAAATTGGGTTTCACTTCCCTCGAAAATACTGCGATATACCCCCTATACTTGTGGGTCATCAAGACTTTTTTCTGGCGCCGTTGCCGGGGAGCATAGCTTTCTTTATCAAGTCCACTTGGAATCACTATTGTTCAAGCTAAGTTTATTTTCGCCTTGTTTGCTTGTTTCTTTATCAAAAATACAAAAAAAGTAGTTCCTACTCTAGTTGTTATTTTTGTTGGTCTGTTATTGTCTTGCTTTATCATGCTTGTTGTCAATGGTCGGTTTCTTTGAAACTGAAGCTTATTGGCAAGGTGGGTTCACGGAAGATCAAAAATATTATTATAAGGAACACCGCTTGTCACAAAAAGGGAAACACTTATGGGAACAAATTGATAGATTGTATACCATTGCTAGAAACATGTGCTCTACTTATAATGTTACTTATTGCTGTGATAAATCTTGTTGCTGAAAGATGTATAAACACCTCCCTTTTCAAAGTGAGTATAATGATAATGATACCATATCTTCTTATGCTAAAGGAATTTATGACTTTTATGATGCGGAACAAATTGAAGAATTTATTGCTTGGAAGGGTGCTTTCGAACGTGCTAGTTTCCTTGAAAATATTGATGATTCACCTTACAAATATGAGGTTTATGGTATACTTAAACTTTGCTTTGATAATTACAAGGATGAAAATGCCTATATTCTTGAATATTTTAATAGATGCTTTCCACAAATGGAAGAGACTAATGCCTTGTAGGATCCTATGGAAGAAGAAATTGATGAACCTGAAATCTCATTAGATGAAAAAGAGGAGGAGAGTGATGAACAAAAGGAGGAAGAATGGATACCCATGCCTACCTTCTAGTGAGAGTAACTCTTTATCCCTTACATTATTTGATTGTCCTCCATGCTTACTAAAGGAGGATGAATGTTATGTTCCTGAGGATTCTTTTGAAAATGTTTATAATAAAGCTCTAGTGCTTGTAGATCATGAAAAGCATGCTTTATGTGATAGTTATATTGGTTTATTCATGAGGCTACTGAAAATTATTATGAGAGAGGAAAATATGGTTGTAGAAGTTTTCATGGTATTGAAACACCTCTCTATGTGCTGAAAGTTTTGAAGTTACTCTTGTTTTATCTTCCTATGCCTGTCACTTTGTTCTTTGTGAATTTATTTTAATACACGATTCCTATGCATAGGAAGTGGGTTAGACTTAAATGTGTTTTGAATTTGCTTCTTGATGCTCTCTTTTACTTCAACTCATATTTCTTATGTGAGCATCCTCTCAAACTATTATGCCTGAAGATGATAATATGTCTATTATTCTTGGGAGACCTTTTCTTAAATACTGCAGGAGCTGTTATTAATTGTAATCAAGGGAAGGTGACCTTCAATGTTAATGATCAGGAACACACTGTCTATTTCCCCAAGAAGATTGAAAGGACTTATGGTTTGAATACAATTGAACATGTTGAGGGCATTCAAGTTGGAGAAATATATTGTCCCATACCAAGAGAAAAATTTGAAACTATTATGATTGGGACCATTGCTATCAAGGTTGAGGTAACATAATCATTAGTGGGATACAAAGTTTTGTCTCATATGGAATTGTTTTGGTAACAAGACCTGATCAACATTGTAAACAAAAGTATTTCATTGAACAAAACAATGTTTTCACCATGATTATCTCCGCTTACTTCTATTCTATCCATTTTTAGTTTTTGCTTTTGCCTAACTTAAAGGTGTTAAAGAAAAGTACTTATTGGGAGATAACCCAAAAGTTTTAGATGAGTCTTGGAAGTTATTACTTCAGTAATAACCGCTCCTTATCCTTTTTATTTGTTTTTTGTGACAAGAGTAACCTCTAATGAGAGAGAAGTAATGATTGGGAAAGTTGCTGTCCCGAAACAGATTTCTATGCTTGACCATAACAATTCGTGTAAAACCTCTGAACGTCTTTTTGAGGCGTGAATTTTTGTGCTTCTGCCCCAGGTTGTTATCCAACATTCGTTAGTTCAACACTTTTTGATTTGAGAAACATAAGGTGTTCGAAAAAATTCGTCTTTACCTGCTGGTCTGTTTTGACAAATTTCTGCCATTTTCTACATTTGATTCTTGTTGGTTCCTTTTTGAGTTCTTTTGGGGAATTGAGATTTTTGAGGGAAGTGCTACAGTAGCTAGTGTTCTAATGGAAGTTTATTTGGTGTTAAAACTGAACCTTAAGACCTATTATCTTGAGTGCACTAATGTTGCTAATAAAGATTGTGTGAAGTTTTGTATGAAGGAAAAATTTCAGGTGTATGGAAGGAATGAGTAATGAGATGAAGGATGGACTAAAGCTTAAGCTTGGGGATTCCACGCGTGTCACCCCAAGAAACATCCAAGAAGTACAAGTGTCAAAGCTTGGGGATGCCCAAGGCATCCCCTTCTTCATCAATAAAAATCCCAGGTTTCTTCCAAACACTTTATTTTTATTGTTTCATGCACAGTTGTGTTGTTCTTGGAGCGTCTTATTTTTTGTTTTTGTTTTGGTTTTTCATTTGCTTGGTTTGTTTAGTTTTCTCAATAAATTGGTTGGACCCCCCTCTTTCATACATTGGTGTTCAAATAGTTTGGTTTGGATTGGAAAAGAGTAGGAAGCTTAAGTGGTAAAGAGAGCTTGTTTTTGACTGTAGCCTATGCTTTGTCATGCCATGCTTGATATTATTTTGGATTTATGCTTAGTATTCTTTGATGTAGCATGACTTGTTATAAACAATTGAGATTGCTTAATGTGCCTTGGATGAATCATGCGTTATTTTAGCATATTAAAGCATAGTATTGTGGTATTCTCCTTTGATGCTTTATTTGGGTTGACTTGGCGCATGCTCACACCATGTTATGACTATCTCAAGTCACCATAAGCCTTTATGATCCTTTAGTTTTCAGCTTGTAGTATCACTTTATGCTTTGATCAATGATGTTTTGTCGCTCTTCATGATTATGGCCATTATTGCTCTCTCGTTTGTCGCTCCCTTACTATTGCTAGCCTTCACCTTCACTGAGTATATTTTACTCATGTTTCCAACTCCCCAAAACCAAATATTGCCAAAGTGTCCACCATACCTACCTATTAGCATCATTTGCTACTTCCGTGCATATTCAATATGCCTTGTTTTCTTCCGAATAAAATGTTTGCTTGTTATGAGAAAGTTAGTTAGTAAAGCTCTCACGAACTTGATGGCACACTTTATTTTCTTGCATTTAATAAACCTGAACCATTGCGTCCTTCTTTGTTGCGTATGTGGTTGCTCTTTATAAGTTGAAGTTAGCAGAACCATGTATCATGGGGAACGCTTTCAACATTGCATTGGTACTTAGTACCTTGTTGATATCATGTTCTTTTGCTTATGGATCCCGGCGGTGTGAAATAAAAGTGGAACTTGTAAGATCATGGAGTTTGTATATATGTTAGAGAAACGCCTAGGCCGCTAGCCTAAGCCATGCCTAATCATGGTGGAAACTTGCAGCACAACCATAATGAGCATTCTATAAAGCATCCTCAATAAAAATCTATGCACATAGTAAATAAAAAGATCGCTGAGATGCTCATTGTCTGCTTGCCTTGTCATTTTGATTATGGGATAGCTCACGTATCATGTGCAAGGGGTACCCCTGTAACACCCTCGAATCGGCCCTATGCAAGCTTTAGCGTTTCCCGCCAAACTCGCATAGAAACGATTCAAGGACGCCCACCAGGCACTTGCGTGCGGGTGGAAAACGAAGTAATACCATTACACAATAGTTTACGATGGAACCCACAGAACATATATATACAACAACGACTCCATGAGTCAAGAATACAGATATAATATACAAAGGTCCAAAATCACCTCCAAAACGATAGAGCGTCCGACTGCGGACAAGATGCAAATGGGGCTAAGAGCCCTGAAGAATAACCAATGGCGTCCATAACCCTGCCCAGGCCAAGCTGGAAGGGTAACCCTGCTAACGACGTCGATCTCAAACCTTCTGAAACAAAAGGGGTGCCGACAAAGGGCAAAGGAAAAAGAGGAGCGTCAGTACTGAGGCCAGTACACGGCGAGGCTAGAATTCGGCGGCTCTCGCTTACATAGGTATGGTGGACTGAAGCGGCAGCGAAGCATGCACTAAACAACCTATAGAGACTCGATTCATCTGTCGGCTATTAGAGAGGGATAAGAGAGACCTATTCGGATCCAACCTGATACTAACACCAATCATACCCGTCCTGGTATTTCCCCCTCGATACCAAATGAGGAAGTCAAAACCGAGGAACTCACACGGTTGGCAGTTTTATTCATTCCAGTATAGTTGAAGCTCTTACTAATCAGATATAGATAGCATGAGTCATCCTGATAGCATAAGTAGTGGGCAGTTTTAGTTAACCATTCAGTGGTAGTTGCAGTACTTACTAGTCAGATACAATTAGCATGTGACATCCCAAACCCAGTAGTTGTTGGCACTTTTATTTCATTCCATTGGAGTTGCGATACTTACTAGGCAGGTATAACATGACACGATACACCCCAATTCCACCAGTTGTTGGCACTTTTATTATCCATTCCATGATAGTGAAGCTAATTACTAGTCACATATTAAGTAAAATTTATAGCACTACTTTAGTTATGCTTGTCTATGATCGAGATACTGTGCTCCAAGTCGTCCATAACCGCGGACATGGCTTTCAGAAAGATTTACCCTACAGGGGTGCACAAATAGCAACACACACGATCAACCTCGGAAAAACCAAATCAAAACCCAACGAGGCTTTCACGACAAAGCAATCACAGGATTCATAAAATATTTCAGGGGGCCACCCCACTAAGCTACCCGCAACGAAGTTGGCTGGCTCTGGAACGGACCCAGGGTTTGTGACGATGGCTGTAAACGACTGGGAACCCGAAAGTGTGACTGGGCTTGTCGATACCGTGAAAACATGGCACGATCCAAAACAGTACAGGTGCTCCACGCACAATCTTAAATAAAGCAGTAAAACATGGCATAAGTACAGGATAGTAATAAAGCCCCAAACTAGTTTGTGGCCCCAAGAAATAAGAAATGAATCAAGCTCTGGCTAAGGGGGATTCATAGAGTCTCCCGTATGTGGATAGTGCGAATATTCAAGGAACAGGTATCAAGTACTCGGGGCCTACGGGACACAAGTGGGCATGAAAAACCAAATAACATATAATTGCCCACCGGTGCCATTTTCATTAGTTATCACAGCAATTTAATAGTTGTAATTAAAGACATGATCAACTCCACCATTAAGCATCTCCACCAGTTATCATGTGCCAACTTGCCGTCAACGGTGGAACGACAACGACACGAAGCAACACATAAGCAAGCAACTATGACTCGCAAGGCCGACTATCTATCAAACAACATGCAATAGGATGTGTCCATGGCAATTTAGGGGCTGCAAGGAGTATAAATGGTGCACGGAAACTAAAGCATCGCAACATGGATAGCAATAGATCAACAGGAGGAAATAAAGACTATAAAAGCAAAATAGGTAGAAAGGGGGAGAATGCTCGCCTGGGAAACACTGCCGAAGGATCATATCCAGAGAACTTGTCGGTACTCGCATCCACTCATCGGCCTAATCCGCGAAGAAGCAAACACTAGAAGAAACACCGGATGCAATATTTAATACTACGGTAGAAGATCCGGCATGATTATGATATGATGCAGACGCGATGCAATTAGGCAGTATTAAGCGGAACCGGGGTCCCGACAATTAATTAATAGGTTCCAGTTAATTAGATACCCCGCAATTTAAATGTTGTCTTAACACGGCAAAACATGGCATCGGTTCGCTACACAAATTTAAATGGAGCCAATATAAGACTAGAAAAGCCCACATATAGTCTCCATATTTAATTTAGGTGAATCATCCAAATACCCCCTAATAACCACAATATGTATGCAATCATGGACAATTTAATATGCATTGAGATATATATATTTAGCATTTATAAAATAGAGGCTCGGAAAGAGGTCACACATTAGGGTCGAAGATCTTGGGGGTCTTGGGGTTCGACGGGGATCGGTCTTTGAACCCGGGAAGAAGAACTTGACGGTCCGGAGGGATCGGCCTTCGGACTCCAAGATCGGAGTCTTCAGGTAAAGGAGGTCTTGTCGAGGGTTCGTGTCGACGGTCATGGCGTTCAAGGTGGAGAACTCGGCGTTCCGTGTAGGCGACCTTGGCGTCCGGTCCTCGGGCATCGGTGCAGGAAGGAGGTCTTGGTGTCCCGAGAAGGAAAACCGTGTCGTTCCACGTCGAAGGTCTTCGGGAGATCTTGGTGACGGTCTTGTCTGCCTCGAGAGGCTTGCAGCAGTCTTTATCGGGGTCACAATGCACGTAGACAAACAGACACCAACAGAATAAAGGCACTACGCGAGGAGGCCGTTTTCCTGTCCAGGCATTAACCCGAACACGTAGCGGGGGTAAGCGGACAACACAAAAATAGCAGTGGGATGCACGGCCCCTTGGTGTGCAGCAGCACAGGCGGAGGTCCCGACGACAGCCAGAGGCGAGGTCGCTGGGGCAGAGGCGGCCGGCGGTGTTGGCGGCTCGTAGGAGAGGCAGCCGATGAAGAGGAAGCGGGTGGCACGGATCCCTCGAACTCGTGGGGCGCCGAGCCTGCAGAGGGGAAAGGCGGCCTGGGGCGGAGAGGAGCTTGCGGAGAGGCGAGCGGCACGGCAAGGCCCGTCTTGAACAACGAGAAGGGGCGACGGACGCGTCTGCCGTGCGGGCGAGGAGTAACGATGGCGGGGTACAGAGATGCTGGCCGCAGACACATGTCGCAGGGAGGGCGCTGCGGCAGAGGGCGACGGCAGTCTCCAGCGGGCGGTGGCGCACGGGGCCGGCCAGAGGAGGGAGAGCCGAGGAGGGAAGGAGCAGCTCGCGGGCCCAACCAGAGGCGAGCACGGTCGGCGGCGGGCTTGAGGCGCTGACGGACGGAGAGCTCACAGGTGGGCACGGAGGAAGAGGAAGCGGGCGTGCGGTCGGCCAAGAGGTCGCGAGGCGACACGACGTGCGGTGACCGGGGAGAGGGCGAGGCCCAAGCGGTTGCGCTCCATGCGGGATCTGGCGGTGGCGGTGCTGGGGATCGAGGGGAAGGAAGAACGTGAGGGAGCGGGGTAGGTGGGGGTCGGGCTTGCGTGCGGGGGTGGGGGGTCGCACTGGGCGAGTGGGGCCGGTTGAGGAACGGAGTGGGGCCGGTTGAGGAACGTGGTGGGGCGATCCAGTGGTGCGGGGTGGTGGGGCCCGGGCAGGGATCTCGAGGCTGTCGCGGCGGGGTGGGGCGACGTGGCCGTGTCGAGGCGGACTATGCGGGAGGTGCGCGCCGCGCGTTTGTATGCGTGTGCGGCGGCTGGCTGCGCGCGGGTGCGTGCGATGTGTGTGTGACAGGCGACGTGGCGTGGTTGGTGCGGTGCAGTGGGAGGGAGCTGGCAGGCTAGCGCAGGTGGCAGTTGGGTAGGAGATGGTGGTGGGGAGACGCGCCCAGGTGGCGGCGGGGTGTGAGGTGGGGTGTAGCATTAGGGTTAGGGTGGCTCCCGCTGGGGTGGTAGGTGGCTGGTCGGCTGGGCCACTTGGGCCTGGTCGGTTGGCTGCCTCCCCTAGCAAAACCTTTTTACTTTATTTATTTTACCTTTAGAAAGGCTTTTGTAAATAGTTTTTAGACAAATACAAGATCTAGAAAATACCTGGGGTTTTACATTTAAAATAGAGAGAGGGTATTTAGAAAACAAAGATAGGCTTTTAGAAAATAGTTTTAGACAAACATATGCATGATGATGACGATGCTCAAATGCAATGTAGCATGATGACATGAGCATGCGGTCATGATGATGCAATGCACAAAAACACAGCGATTTTCTAGTAGTAGTTTTACCGGGGTGCTACAACCCCGTTGGCGGTTCTCTATGATACATATATACTTACAATGACAAGAGCTTATTCGTGACTGAAGTTGAGTAGCATGAGGATCGGTCTTCGTAAGTAAGGGGCGTGAGACTTCAATTTATAACTTATCAAGCATATCCTATTAGTTGTATCACTTTAACCTTAACCATTTAAAGATGCTTATGATAGGGGCAATGAGAGCTCAAAGCTAATGAGTACCAAACTTTCAGCATTTGGAAGCCTTTCAAACTTTTCAAAACCTGTTCATTTCCTTGTTGAGTCTCCACACATTCTATGAGCACTTCCTTAAGAGCATAGTGGCCATTCTTAGTTTTATGTGCATTGTCCCAAGACTTGTTGATTAATGCATACCTTGATATTGCTTGTTTTAAACTATTTGTATCTAGTCACTCTTGTAAACTTCGAAGGTGTCCTATGCATTTATGTTTGCTACTCTATGAGGGACAAGCTGAATACAACTATGCTATGTTTTCTTTATGTGACACAAACAAACGTCTTGCAAAGCATTGTTATTCATGAATCTTTTGTGTGTGCCTTTTCATGTTGCATCATAGTTTCTTTGTCTTATTGCTAGAACTTTGTCTTTCATGTTATGATTGAAGTACTATGATCCCAGCTTTGAATGTTTTACAAATACTTTGATCAAGTTTATGATGGTACATGTCACCTCAAAAATTATTCTTTCTTTTTATCACTTACCTACTCGAGGACGAGCAGGAGTTAAGCTTGGGAATGTTGATACATTGCAAATGTATCTATAATTTTTGATGTTCCATGCTTGGTTTTATCTCCTTTCTTGTGTTTTGTCCATACTTTGGAGTACTTTTCATATGATTTCTTGGACTAACCTATTAACAAGAGCCACAGTGCCAGCTGCCTGTTTTCTGTTGTTTTTAGTTCTAGGAAAGTCAGAAAATGAATATTCTCGAAATTGGACGGGACAAAAGCCAAAGTGCCTATTTTTCCGGAAGACTCACGGAGCCAGAATACGAGACAGAGGAGGGCCAGGGGCTGGCCACACCACCCCTAGGCGCGGTCTAGGCCTGGCCACGCCAGGGCATGGTGTGGGCCCCCCAGGCACCCCCTCGGTCTCCCTATTCGCTTATAAGAAGCCTTCTGATCTAAAAACTCTGGGGGGTCGACGTTTTTCCAGAAGGAGTTCCGCTCCGCCACCACCACCAGATTCCACGAAACAGCACCAGAAACTCCGTTCTAGCACCCTGCTGGGACGAGGAATTGGAGGAGATCATTGCCATCATCACCATCGCTTCTCCATCGACCATCCATGTGTTCCCCCATCTATGAGTGAGTAATCCCCCGCTGTAGGCTATGGGGATGGTAGGGATTAGATGAGATCGTTCATGTAATGGCATCAGATTGTTAGGGCATGGTGCCTAGTATCTTTTATTAGTGCTTTATGACTTTGTTGCGACTTGTTGTGCTCAATGCTTGTCACTAGGTCCCGAGTGCCATGATTTCAGATCTGAACATGTTATTGATTCATTATGATAGTATTGTTTATGGTCTTATCTATAAGTTGTATACACACATTGTTGTCCGGAATCAATGGCCCCGAAGTGACAGAAATCGGGATAACCGGAGGGAATGGCTTTGATGTGAGGATCACATGTGTTCACGGAGTGTTAATGCTTTGCTCCGGTGCTCTATTAAAAGGAGCACCTTAATTGCCAGTAGTTCCCTTGAGGCCCCGCTGCAAACGGGCTGGCAGGACAAAAGATGTTGTGCAAGTTCTCATTGCGAGCACGTATGACTATATATGGAACACATGCCTAGGATTATCTAGTACTTGGATGCTTTATCTTATTTATCTGCAATTGCCCTATGTTCTGATTGCTATGTGAATTGTCTTGTCCATGCAACGCCCGTCCATCCATCCCTATGCCTACCTCACTCGAATCGCACTGTTTACTGCTACTGATAAACTGCTGTGAACAAGATTGTTTCCAGGTGCAGCTGAATTGACAACTCAGTTGTTAAGGCTTATAAATATTCTTTGGCTCCCCTTGTGTCGAATCAATAAATTGGGTTTCACTTCCCTCGAAAATACTGCGATATACCCCCTATACTTGTGGGTCATCAGTAGACTCCCATCTAGGGTGCCGAGGGTTGTCACCATTTCCACCGCTAGTTTGGACGAGCAGGGTCGGAGACTCTGGTGTTAATGGGCTGGAGATTCCGGTGCAATACATCAAAGACTTGGGTGCAGACGTTCCAGCTTCTTTAGCTGTGGTTCCATGCTCCTCTTGTCCATCTTCCTTGGTATCTTGGCTATGATCTTGTGATTCATCCTTGAGTTTACAAACTATGTTTGCAAGAAGTAGCAAGACATTCAAAGGAGTATCAAAGTCCCACATGGATAGAAACAAGTTAGCCTTATCTTGGAGGAGCATGGCTCGGGCGCGAGTCATGGGTCCACTCAGGGGACTTGGTGGTGTGGATGTAGAGTCGTTCGTAGGACATGTTGGATCATCTCTTATACGATGGGCAGATGGCGGTGCGGGACGTTCCTGTCAGCATGGATGCAACGCTCGGGAGGAGTAAGATGGCATTGTCCTCCTGCCGTGGCGGCGTGGTGATTACCTCCCCATGTATGCATGCTCGGGGCGATGGCATCGGGTGGCACGGGTCGTTCTCTGCCGGCGTGAGGCCTGTGATTCATTTTTGGTGGTGGAGATCAGACGGATGACGTGGACCTACGAGCTAGTGGCCTGGGGGGTGCCTCCTAGGTCAATAATGGTGGCCACTCTATAGTTCTTTCGGCGCCAAGTTCGTCGATCTATCCCTTGTCGGTCCTCCTCGATCCGATAGCCGACAAGTTCCAGAATGCTCCTTCGGGGATCTTCTTGGATAGGCGTGGGACGCTCCTGGATCTGTGGGTTCCGGTAGTGCGCATCCGTACATCAGCCCGTGCAGATTCAGAGGGACCGGCGCGAAGCTCCGCTTTCTGTTTACACCATGGGACATGTATACTTTTAGATTTCCATGGTACAGACAGTGGCGAAGAATGTCATGGTAACTATGATTGAAGGAGGAGATTATGGTGAAGAGTGTCCTTGGTTTCGGTGAGGACTTTGTTGGGTGCTCGGTGACTTGCAGTAGCGGTCTCGATTAGCGGGGGCAGCAACACTGGAGAACTTCTATGTCGGTGTTGCTCCTTGAGTAACGGCACTCGATTCTCCGGGTGAAAGCCCCATGTCTATCTTTATTGGTTGTACCTAGCAATGACCTTGTTGAAGATATTGTTTTTGTGAATTTGGAATTTCTCCAAGATGAAACCTAAGATCATTGATTGGGCGACGGCGATGCTTTTGCACTGTTTTCTTATTGGAGGCATCGCTTTTGAAGACCCACTTTTGTAGTTCGTGTGTTTTCTTTGGTGGTGGTTTATGAGTTGCTGTTGCAATTGATAGGGGAACTCTTTTTCTTTTCTTTTTAGGTTGTGTGCATCCTCAATTGGACATTTTGTTGGTCCAGAAACTGCGTGTAATTATTATCTTCACTATATTAATATATTTCTTTGTCAAGGAAAAACTCTTTGCTTGTAACGCCTTAGTGCAAAGGTTTCGAGTTAACAAAAATGCCCTTTGTAAAAGAAGCTCTAATATTTCAAGCCTACGCACATATTTTAATAATTAATAATGTAACAAGGATAATCTAGTCACCAACTAACCATTTCCAGAATAATGACAAAGAAACTATCAAACATTACACCGGTTCAAACTTGAGTATCAAAAATAGAAAAAAATGAAAGAAAGACGGCAATCACTTGGCACACGCGAGGTAAATACACCCAGGTAAGTTTTACAACATGTTAAATTACCAATCACAAGCCAGCTGCTCATGTTCGAAGGATCTGACAACAAGACTGCTTGTTATATTTACAATGACAGATATATACATAAGCTTTCTAAAGAGAATCAATCATATGAATCGTGCTTTGCTGGATAACAATATTGACAGGGATCAACACGGGTACAAACTAAGAGCACGCAATGCGAAGAGTGCGGAGTTAGAAAGGTGGTGGTTAGAAGGGTGCAACTGGAGCCAAAAGGAGGCATTGGGCTGCAACTGAACCTAACTGAGGTCAATTTCGACCAGCTCTGGGGTCCCCCTCTCGCTTTGATGTTCAACAAGCTCAGTGCCTAGCTGTCCTTTGTCCCCTGCGCCGAATGCATAGAGTTTGCCTGACTCGGTCAGTGCAAATGTATGTGCATTCCAGTATATGGAATTCGTAAGGCTGACCTGCACTACCCTTTCATCGATACTCTGCAAAGAAGTCACCAGCTCAGGGCTAAGGACGTTGCTATGCCTGTTATTACCCTGTAAAAGGACATATGGTAAATATAAAACGATGATTGATTTGGAGGTAGAATATAAGTTACAGAGTACTGAAAGGACTCGTATGAGCAAATCTGTTGTTTCCACTTATTCTCATGTGGTAAGTAAACAGGTTTACAACTCTAAATCAGTCGGGAAATTGTCATAAAGTTTGAGTGGACAGAAACATAAGCTTGAACAGCACAAAAAGATCACTCTGGAACACATCTGAGTAGCGCCTTACAACTCTGTGATGGCTAGCTTTCTATGGATTAAAGCGGTACACTGTAAAATAAATTCCATTATCAGATTGACATGTAGCCTCACACGCCATTTCCAATTGTTTTCAACTTTGATTGCATTTTATTTATTCATAATCATAATACTTGTACTCCCTCCGTCTCGAAAAAGTTGTTCAAATTTAGACAAATTTGCGACAACTATTTCGAGACAGAGGGAGTACTTAAAATTAATTAATCTGGATTAAACAGATGATAAATACAAATTTGAACTCCAAATCTCTCCCGTATCATGTAATTCAGCTTTTCCCTAATATATACGACCATAACGTACAGTCTAAATTCAGGAAAAACTGAGGATTTTTGCAACCCAACAGATTGACACTATGTTCTTAATGTTCATAAAACAGAAACTATTAAGGCAATTACAATAATCAAGTACGTGAACCAAAACTAATGTTATACAATTATACATACAAACCTAAATCTGAATTGCATGTTTATGTTAAGCACTTTGGTGGTGATTGAAGATAGTGCCTAACCTCAAAATTCAGGAAAAACTGAGGATTTTTGCAACCCAACAGATTGACACTATGTTCTTAATGTTCCTAAAACAGAAACTATTAAGACAATTACAATAATCAAGTAGGTGAACAAAAACTAATATAATACTTCCTCCGTCCTAAAATAAATGACTTGAGTTTGCCTAGATTCGCATGTACCTACGTACTAAAACGTGTCTATATACATCCGAATCTAGACAAACCCACGTCACTACATACAAACCTAAATCTGAATTGCATGTTTCTGTTAAGCACTTTGGTGGTGAGTGAAGATAGTGGCTAACCTCAATCACGGTACTGTGGCCAAGGCTTGATGATTCACCACATCCAAACGAGTAAACATCACCTTTATGTGACACAACAAATGTGGTGTAATCTCCAGTTGCTACGTGGACAGCCTTCACACTGCTCAAGGCCTCAACTATCTTGGGAACAGACTCACAGTCCTCATTACCATGACCCAAGCAGCCATAACGCCCCCATCCCCAAGTGCAAACTCGTCCATCCTTGCCCACAACAGCAGCATGCCAAGCACCAGCAGCAACCACCACTGGCTGTATATTCAGGGTCTGGAACTTCTCAATCAACCTAGGGTATTTCTCATCAGTTCGCGAGCCATGACCAAGCTTCCCTCCTAAACCACAACCAACAGAATAAACAGACCTGAGACAAAATTGGGACCAAACATTAGAATACTACATCATGTTAAGACTATTCATTCATACTGCGACAAGTAATTTGGATCGGAGGGAGTACCTCTGTTCCATAATATAAGACGTTTTGGTAGACTAGACTATTTTACTCTACCAAAATATCTCATATTTAGGAACGGAGGTAGTAGTTAACTATAATAAGAAATTAGTTTTGATCATCCAGAACCATTTTCTAAAGGGCTAGTGATGATATTAAATTGTACATTAGAAAAATGAATTAAACAGGGTGCATGAAACCTTCTTATAGACGATTTAGCAGTTATGGAAGAATTAAGCAATGACTGATTGCGTTCATAAAAAGATATATTGTTAACCTTGATTATCTATTAGATTCACTGTTGTAAAATTAATCAAAAAATTTAGGCTAAAGGCACACTAGGACAGTTCTCTTCGTTTAGCATGTCATGTATCACATAGATGATCACATGTGAAATGTTTGGGGTGGAAATCATACATGCCACTTGGTTGGCATGCCAGAACAAGGAGATAGCAGTAGCCTGCAGCTATCTGCACCACTGTGATGTCCTCAAGAGGGCCTGCGAGAAGATGAGGCTGTACATCGTTTGGCTCTGTTTGATGACCAAGTTTCATATCGCTACCCCAAGAAAACGTATATACGCATCCCTCCCGAGATAACACAGCAGTAAAGAAGTTCCCTATTGCTGCCTGTACAATGTATATGTTCTTCAATGATTCTACCAACTGTGGCGTAGTCACAACCCTTGAACCTTGATTCCCATATTCTATCTCTCCAAAGGAATCCTTCCCAAACGCATACACCCTACCAGCATCACTAACGAGCATAGTACGTCCTGCTCCTGCTGCTGTCTGAATAATTCGAATACCCTGCAATGATCTGCAAGAGTACTAACAAATAATTAGCACTCTATTCAGGCATTTGAGTCATGATTAAATTCATGATAACATAAACTTCAGAAGCACCTGATGGGACGTGGTCTCCACTCCTCTTCCAAAGGGTCATGGCCCAGTTGGCCAGCGTTGTTGGACCCAAAAGTGTACGCAGCACCACTTGTTGTCACAGCAATGCTGTGGCCAGGTCCAGCAATTGCCTGAGATTTTTCTCGCCGACAACATGCTTCACCTACAGTTATAAACCTAAGAACTAGCTTCCAACTCCCGCCACATCGCTGCTTAAACATTTCTTTTTCTTGTGTACCCATAGGCTTAAATATAGCACAATTCTGGCACATGTCCAACGCCGCAAGTTCCGACATTGACAATAGGAAGTCGGGAGGGAAATTGGCAGGCTTCCTGAAGAATTTGCATGTTGCCTATCACAAGCATAAGGCTCATCAGTGGCAATATCAATTCTATGATGGAGAGAAACAATAAAATACTACTTGCCTCCAAGTGAGCGAGGTCCTCAGGTTCTAGACTGCATGATGTGAGGACATGGAGGACTAATGATGGGTTTGCAGCCAAGGGAAACTCTCCAGGAGCAGAATCGCCAAGGCAATGACGCTGCGATCGTTGGTACGATTGCTGCAGTGGAGAAACGAGGGATAGTGTATCATCCACAATGAGACGGAGGGGAAGAGAAGAGGAAGTTCCGCTACTCGTTGTGGCATCCATATGCGACAGCTCTGACTTGCAGTGGATATGCATTACACTCGAACTTGTGGTGTTCCTGACTTGAGGCCTCAAAACATGACCATTCTGCAATGTGAAATGCATTAATTTAGTATAACCATGATGTACAATCATTCCACTAACATATAGTTCCTCCGTTCCAAATTATAAAATGTTTTAGTCATTTTCTGAAACACATGTACCTAGACGAATTTTAGTATATAGGGAGTACGTAACTGTATTCAACTGAATCAAACAAAGCACATGCTCTAAAAACAAATCTACAAAAATGACATGCAAATGTAGATGCTCCATAAATCAAGGCAGAAAAGGGAGGAAGAAAGCAACTCAAATCTCAAATAGTATCCAGACCCAATCAAGAGAACTCATGCTAGTTCAGTTGTGAGGCTTGCACATGTCAATTTTTTTTTTTGTGAGGCTTGCACCAAGACGCGATTGCATAGGGGAAGGTTGATCCGAGGAGAGGACCATGGAGATGGTACCACAGCCATCCTCCCAAAGAGAACATATCCCCTCTCAGAGCATGTATAATGGAAGGTGCTTAGATGAGTGCTTACAAAAATAAACCAATCATTTTGCTAAGCATCGGTGCTTATTTCTATAGAAGGGGTGCTTAATTAGGCATCTAACTAGTATAAATAAGCACTGATGCTTAAAAAAAACCGGTTTATTTTTCTAAGCATCATCCTAAGCACCTTGCATTGTACATGCTCTCACCGCCAGCCCAAAAAGGTCTAGCCTTCTTAGCCTATCCAACAATTATCAACAGTATCCAGAGTTCACTGTGCTGCACACAGGCAAGATTCCAACTGCATAATCGGCGGCAAGAGATCACAGCCACTTAACAGTCTAGCAGCAAAGAAAGGCCTCGATCGGAATAGAAGGACAAAGGATTGGCCATATTTTGCTTCGATACTTATAGCAAGAAGCAGGAATTGGGCAGGAAAAAAAGTCCTCCTGAGCACAATTCACCAATCCATACTACCAAACACCACCAAGATGACCACCGTCGCTACGATCGGCTCGGACCATCGAGGCGAAGACCCGAACGCCATCAACGAATTAATCACGCAACTGCCCAAGCAACCATGAGAAATCCTTACCCCCCTCAAGATAATCCACCTCCCTGTTCGCGGAGTCAGGAGACGAATTGAGCTCCGATGATGATGAGGATCAAGGACGCCATCGATCGGTAAATCGATAAACCAGCTGGGAAGCAAATCCTGAAGGTTCGAGAAGCGTGAGCACAACCAATAAATGGGAGGGTTGGGAGAAGCAACGGACTGGGACGACTCTCCCGATAATGATGTGGAGAGAGGAGGAGGTTACTCTCTGGGTTTTTTTTTTAACCAAGAGCTGCATGTGATCTATATCTATACTAGTAGTATTAAAAAGGTTGAGGGCGTTCGTCGTCTCAGTTCTTTTCCGTCTACCGTCGTTTGACAATTTGTCCATGACTGTTTGGTGTTTTTACCATTAGTGCCACCGCCGAGTCAACTAGTCTAGCTGCTCTGAGCCCCTGTCCCGCGATCCCCTTCTGCCTCTTATCCCCGTCGCCAAGCTCCGCCGGCCTTCTCCTCCCTCGGACGTCCCTCTTCTCCAGCAGCCCCACTAGATCGACGGGCCGGAGCAGAACGGCGGCAGGAGGGCTGCGCAAAGGAGGGGACTGCGACCTTGGCGATGATGCTGCAGGTAACCTCTTCGGCCCCAAGCAAGGACGTCGTTGCCGACCAGAACCGTTCCCGAGAGCGACGAAGCAACGATGCCGCTGCCGACAAGAACCGTTCCGGAGAGCGACGAGGAGGTCTGATTCCTCATCTCATCTGCATGAATCGCCACAACAAGCTTCCGCCGCCAGGAGCTCAATGCCGCCGCTACAAGGTACAATGCCACCGTAGCAAGCTCGCCGAAGACCAAATCAACCCCCCGGCTCGATCCCAATTGGCAGGTGCAGGAATCAACCTCGACGGCGAGCTTCACGCACTTATTCCCCCGAGCTACCATGCTCGAGACGTCTCGCCTCGACGACTGCCGAGCTCCGCCTCCTATGTTGAACCCTCCACACCGCAGCGTCTCAACCACGACACCTTCACCTCCACCAGCCCACTTGCCCTGTCGAGTTCAGGAAATACGCGGCTGCGCTCTACTCAGTTGACCGATCTGCGAAACCAGGTTGCCGAGGAGCGGGATGGGGATTGGGATCAGGGCGAGCGAAATTCAGATCGATTGGGCGCGGAGTCCAGCCGTCCAGGCATGATATCCATCGGTCGGAAGCTGCAGAGGACACATCGATATAGCTCGGTTTCGGAGCCACTGGTGGAGCTTCTCAAGAACCTTGACGGTGGTCTGGTAGCATCCATCCAGCCCAGGTCCGTCTTTCCTCCATCGGCATGCCGGTCTATCTTTCCTCTTCCTTCACGGTGAGTCGCCTGTGACCAATGTCCCGACCAATCCATTTAATTTTTAGCGGTGGCTGATGGTCATGGGCTCGTGTCGACGCGCGGTGTGATGAGCTAGCTGCTGCTGCGCAGTCTCAATCTTTCTCAAAGTCTCCTCAAATGCGCTAGCATGCTGCGAGCGGTTGGCAGCAGATGGCAGCTACTGTGAACTCCTCTAGAAATTTTATTCTTTCATGTTTCCTATTTCCTTCTACGGTAGTGCCACTAATTTGTTAGTTTCGATCCCTTACATCTTTATTTTGGAAAGTTATACAGATTTCTATGTTGCAATACGTGTTACTGCCAATTGTTAAGGGAACACCATGGAGTCATTTTACAGAATACATTGAGGTCAATCTGAAGCTAATTAACATTTTGTTTTTTACTGATACTGATTTATTCACACCTCGTGGTTGGGATCTATACCAAATGAATTATTTGTTTCCTGCTACTATGTTTGTCCCCAAAAGTCCAAATTATATTAGCCACGGTGTTCCAAAGCTCTGCTTTGCGTTTCTCTGACTAGAAGCTTCATTTGTTTGGCAGGCCATGGTATAAAGGTTTAGGAGCTTGAGAAATGGCTGACTTAATTTTAATGTCTGCAAGTGACAGGTTGAGTATTTCCTTTTATGACTATTCATATGATTATCACGCATTGAAATTTTCCATGTTATTAGTCAATCAAAACCAACTACACTATTGCTGATGCATAACTCTTTGAAAGATTTTCTGTTGTTTTAGAAGAAGTTAGATCGAAGAAAGCACTATATATAATGCCATATTAGAATTAAAAGCATGCCCTAAGCTGCTAATTTCTTTTTTTTGTTGAGGGAAATAGCTGGAAAACAACCTCTACTATATAAAAACTCTTAAGGTGGTTTTCGTCGCCCTCGGGTTTTTTTTTTCATATGTCGTCCGTGTCAAAAGAAATCATATGTCTTCGGTCGTCAAAGTCCCAGTCATATCCTCATGGGCCATGGGACATTTTCCTTAACTAACCTGGGTGGAAAGTTCCTATCGTGATCCCCTCCTCCTCCGATACGAACTAACAGCTGCATCTCCTCCTACTCCGATGCGAACAACAATCCGGCACGGAGTTTGCTCAGCCACGCGCCAATGACTCTAGAGAAATCGTGTCAAGGCAGACAACGTCGAGAGGAATCACATATGAACCGAGAAGGTTATCCAGTCCTGAAGGTACTCCTTGTGCTGCTTCACGGGTGTGTGGCCGCTTCGTGAGGGGTGCGACATGGACGAGTTGAAAATACGGAGACAAGCACCGGCGACGGCGAGGACCATAGCCACGCACCGTCTGTGGCTTCTCTGCGGCTTCTTTGCGTTACTCCAGTTGAGGGTCGCATGGGTCGCGTTAGATATCCTGCAGCGAGTGGAGGGACGCCTGTGAGGAAGAGGGAGTCTAGGGAGCTTAGTGGGCTACGGAGGAGGGAATCCAGTGACCTCAGGGGAGGCTGCGGTCCTGGGCGGCGTGGCTTGTACAGGAACCCGGAGGCGGCTGTCTGCAAGCACATACCGCGACGACGGGCGAAGCTAGACGTGGTACACATAGATCGAACGAGGGATAGGGAGGAGAGGTGTTCCAGAAAGGCGGAGGAGGATGAGCTGTCCCACACCCAACATAATCAGTTGTGCTGGCCACCGTACACCGCGTGGAGGAGGACGCGGACGCTGCCGACGTCGTGCTGGGTGTGGTTGTTGCGCAGGTTATGAGGAGGTGATGTTTCAGGCAGGTCTTTCAGCCGTGGCAGAGCTTTTGATCGTCTTCGATTAGGTGGGGAGAGATGGGGAGCAAGCGGAGAGATCGTAGGTGTCCTACTTCGATTTTGGCGATTTGGTTGTTAGATATAAGTGCGTTGCACCCACGATACTGGGTGACAATCACGAGATACAAACAGTTGCGATTTGGTTAATGGAATAATTCTTAGTGAGGACTCTGAAGTAGTTATTTTCTTGGTCCGTTTGGTAGTAAATATTTATTTATTCCATTGAATTGATTGCCATCTTGGTATATCCCTCGGAACAAATTATGATTATATCCAGTGAGAAAAAATATGCCAACCGAGGATATGTCGTTATAGCGGTGTAAAGAAACGAGGGATTTGTCGATTTGTTACCAATGCATAGAAAGTTCTTAGAGAAGTGTTCCGTTGAATTGCTTGTGATCGTTGTATATCTCTCAGAATAATTAGAATTGTACCATGTGAGCAAAAATGATGCCAACCGATGATGTCTCGGTGGATCTGTGCAAAGAAACAAGGCATATGTCAGTTTGTGGCCACATAATCATGCGAGTTTACCACCTCTAGCAATGCACGATTGGTTCATAGGAGTTTCTAGAAAAGCACCACGAACAACAACGTATTGCCGTGAGTTTGCGGTTGTTCCACTGACTTGACCTGACATCACTTTCTCTAGGTGAGTCTGTCGCTATCTTGGATGTTTTACCTACCTTGTTGGAACCCACCATCTAGCATCCATTCCGCCGAGTTCGGCGGTACCGTGGCAACGCACGGGTACTCAGCTAGTATATTAGAAAAAAAACCGAAAGGATATGGGTCGGAAGGCAACAGGGGAGAGGGTTCTGTCTACTCGGGCTGGTCCTTTTAGCTTAGGAATAGGTTTTTACATTTTTTATTATCTAGGATTTACAAATTCCTTTTCAGATTTGATTTTAAATGGACCTTTTGAAATGTTCACAAGTTAGAATAGATTTGAAATATGTTCTAAAATATCTACATAAGGTTTTGTAGAAAATCAAAATATGAGTCAATTATTTATATAAACCATTTGAATGTTGAAAACAGAGGGAATAGGCATATAGAAATGATACCACTTGGATTATTTTGAGTTTGCAAATTTAGTTTGAACAAAACATTGCCATGTTGTTTAAGCTAGAAAGGAACATGGATGGGAGAGATCGAGGCTTTTCTCCTCTCCTCTCGAGGGCTCCTCAGATCAAATCCCTGCTGCCACCGATGCTCCTGCTAGTCGGTTTGAAGTTGGATTAGGGTGCCGGGCTCCCATCTGTACATAGTAGATTTAGGTTTCCCTTTGTCCTTATGGCCGTAGTTGGCTTCATGCCATTGTATTGGGCGATGCACCGTCGCAGTCGAGCAGCGCACCATGGTTTTCGACGATGTTCCTAGTACTGTTGGTGGCAAGGTGCTGTGAGCGGACAGACGGAGTGACCCGACGTCTCCTAGAATAAGCTTGACTTTGTCCTGCAAGCCTATCCATGGTGGCAAAGATCCGAGGCACCCTCCATCTCGTCGAGGTGGTTCTTAGGAGGGTGAGTTCTCTGATTTTTGTTGCTGGGCTTCCAGTAGGGAAGCACTGAAGTTGCTTGTGGGAGTGTATCTACGGTGGCCTGGTTGTAGCTGCCGTCCTCGACGGTTGAAGGGCGACCACTCACGCCTCCATATCTAGTTGTGGCTTCTTTCGACTGACGGCTGAAGGAAATCAACAACCTCTAGGCTGTTATGCCATCAAGGACCTCTACTCTGGTACAATGTGCTCCTGCCGCTCCGTCCCAAGTCATTCCATCCTCGGTGGCATGGCGGTTGGCTGTGTTGAGATTCTTCTGCATAGTGGAGAAGGAGCTAGAACCGATTCTGTTTTAAGTTTGAGATCCAGGGTTCTTTGTGCAAAATGTGAGGGCTTCGTTGTAATTTCTTATTTTCTACTGGCCCCGACTATAATTTGTAACTCCAATGTTGTTAATGAATACTAGCTTCTTGGTCCTTCGGAAACAACCCCCGTTCAAAAAAGGAGGGGAAAGAAAAGATCAAGCTATGCAAGATAGCATAACAAAGTAGAGAGATAGAAATGAAGATAGCACATATGGAATGGATGAGAGATAGATGGGATAAAGAAATGTACAACAAGAATGTATGCGAGCTTGCAAAAGAAAGGTGGCAAGTTTAAAAGGTGACATGACGTGTTGCAATTTTAATATGATGATGCATGAACAAAGGTGATATAATGCACGGACAAATTTATATGGTGCCACATGATGACATGAAATGCCATAATATGATGCAATAAAATAACAAACATGTAGAGGAGGTGAGGTTAGAATTTTGGATGTTACATGCAGTAGGACTCCAGGAGAGCATCTGATGTCCTCAAGTATAGTACTACACATTCTACTTATTATAGAGTGGAACTGATACGGCCCGACCTGCGATCGTTACTATATCAAGGTCTCTAACTTATGCCAATCATCATGGACTTAAAAGGTTGATCATGTCCTCTATGCAAGTCAACTTCCTATCCTATTGAATGGTATACTACTTCATACTCTATCCTATGACCATGCTAGATTCACATCGACAAGTACAGAGATAAGGGAGGAAGCCCGAAGCATCAAGCCCGACAAGATGGAGGCTTGGAAGAGGACAACAAAAAGACAGGCACAAGCGATACTACCGCTCCCAACCAACAGTACTATTTCTCTAACTTTAGTAAGTTGGACACTAGCGCTAGGTGACCTAGGTACCACCAAGTGGTACTACCGCCTTGAGCTCCAACTACTCTGGTACTACCGCTCTCCACAAGCGATACTATCGCCCCGACTCCGGTGAGCTCTAACCACTCCTTAGATCCCACCGGTACTACCGGAGCCAACCATCGGTACTACCGGTCATGCAGCCCGTCCTACATACATCCCTACATCTACAACGCCAGGTCCCCCAAGTGGTCCCATGACACGTTCCCGAGCCAAGCTACTCTATGATCAGGTTAACTCGCTCCTATCCCTATCTAACTCTGAGACTACTTTGGATGGGCTACTACTTCATTCGAATACCCTATGTGCGATTAGGTATGAACCCGAAGCAAAGGACTCTTGGACTAAAGACGAACGAACACGGAGTGAGGCAGATGCTAGAATGATTAAGAGCTTCCTGGAACCACTAGCACCACCGCCACGACCACATCTAGCGGGCGACACCCTTGCGTACTCACCGGTACCGGACAAGCGGTACTACCACCTCGAGCCCCAGCTACCTCGATACTATCACGCCACGCAAGTGGTACTATCGCCCTAACTCCATCTAGCTCTGGCCACTCCTCAGATGCCACCAATACTACCGGATGCACGCACTAGTACTACCGGACTTAGAGGCCACCGAACGCTGAAGCCCGGAGATACAACTCTGCCTAAAGCCGCTACCACCGAAGTCCGGTACTACCGTACCCAAGGGCCGGTACTACCGGCCTTACCTATGCTTGCACGCAAGATTTGGGCCTCATCCCATGTAACACCTGAAACTCCCCTTTTAGCCCCAAACTATTCTTTTTTAAGTGGATGGCCTATAAATAGCCCCACCTCTCCATTGTAGACCCTAGACTTGATAATAGAACTAGAAGAACTTCCCCTTAGCGGATCCTATGTAGTTTTCGTCTCACCTTCCTACCAAGGAAGACATATTATCACAAACCTTTTCGGGTTTTGCCCTTGAGCATCCAAGTTGTACAAGTTCTTCCAATGGAGTGGTCTCTTTAAAAGCTACCAAGATCTCACCAAGGTTCTTACCCTCACTTATTGGGTTAGAGAGAGAGCTTTGACTGATACCAATCCTAGGGATTGTATTGGACCAGTAAAAACCGGAGTGAGACAATGGCTTGTATCGTGTTTCCATTGTGTGTGTTTGCCGAGTTCTTCGTGTGCTAGTTTGATTGCATCTTCCTCTCCCTCTTCCCTCGCGAATCCCCCACTTAATCCCGAGAACCGTGAAAGACCAGGGCATTTCATGGCTTACCCCACAACATATTGGTATCAAGAGCCCTTGGTTTACCACAAATTTCTCCTCAATTTCTTCTTTCCACCATAAATTCGAAGTTTTCTAAAAAAATAGCCCCAAGATATCTTCGGATTGATCTCTAGATTTGGTGTGTTTGAGTGGATTTGGTCCGTGGATCTCTTGCTATTGGTGTCGATCTATGTTGCTTGCCCTTCTTTAGCCCCGAATTTGGTCAGAATGCAATGGATTTGAGGATTTTTGCGTCAGTTTTCCGTCCAAGTTCAAAATCTCCACAAATAGTAATCCGCAAAGCAGTACTACCGGGTCGAAAAGGCGGTGCTACTGGTTCTGGGCGGTACTACCGGACCAGAGAGTGGTACTACCAGTACCTGCGGTACTATCGAGGAAAAGGGCAATAATACTGGACGAATCTGCTAGAAATTTTTCCATTTCCTCACGATCGGTTTTGACCAATCCTCTTTGTAGTTTGTGTTTCATGTGTGTGTATTAACATAACTTCAAGCTTCCGCAACACACCCCACGCTCTACGACACCTCGAAACCCGAACATCTTCCCTAACACCGGTTGCAAGTTCGTCATCAACAATACCTAAGGTATAACTCGCTCCACCTTGATTAACCCCATATCTTCCTTGGATTTTCTCTAGTTTTGGAAATATACTTTTGTTTTGGTCATTTCGTTTGGTTTTCGACTATCCTAACATATCCACAATACGCCTTTGAGTGTCTTAGTGGTTCTTAGTGTGAGGTTCCTTTGTGCTTTCGCTTTGCAAGTCATTTGGTTCACGAGTGTGGCTATTTTTTCAATACGATTCGTCAAGGTGAGGTAAAGGACTAACCCTCCCCACAAATTACACTTCCATATACAACTCTTTCTTTGGTTCTTGATGTATAGGATCGAGAAAATAGTCAAGTTCCTCCGCAAGATGAAGGACCATACATGAACAAGACGAGCCACTTTGCCCTAAGAGAAGAGTTCCGAGAATGTTGCATGTCTCTTGAGAAGAACCAAGATGAGCAATTCGAAGAAAAATCGAGTCGAGTTCAAGAGGATGGATAGTCACTTCGATCGCATTGAACAACACATCAACGGCATGCACAAAAAATTTCCAAACAAAAATGAAGCTCTCCTCGCGCCATCGCTGAGATCACGAACAACACAAGGCACCATTCTTGTGCGTAAATCCCTTCACGACACCATTCTAGTGCATCGGGATCTACATGGCATCATTCTCCACATCGTCAAGATCATAATGCAAGTGATTCAAGGAGAAATGAGGACCCCCATCATCAAACATGAGATCTCTTTCCAACATGTACCTTCTCTAGGACAAGCCCACTTCAACACGGAGCTTGGGCACTGGCGGTTATAGACGTCGAGACGCAACCTTAGTCGCCATGCTCGTGTGGAAAAAAGCCATCGCGGATAACTGTGTTGGAGATTGTGCAATGGTGGCGGATTTTCTAGCGCGGTACAACATGATATGCTGAGCTAGCGCTTCTGCAGCAGCAAGGCATGCACACAACGACCCATGTATGGGTGGCACTGCTTACATTCCATGGCAGCTAGGAGACAACGACACAATATGGTTCTTCCCTACGTAACCCGTGTATGGCATAATTTTTAGTGCCCCCAATGATGCTTCTAGGCGCAACAATTTAGCATGCGGTTTCGATATTTAGGGTTCCCCTAATTTACCCAAAATCACAGAGAATGGTAATATAAATCTCATATGATTCTTCCAAATATCATCACAAGTATATACCAGTACAATAATACAGATAACTAGCTATCAGTTTCAGAAACACATAAATTAATCGATCACACAACTGCTATCTAAGAAAGTTTTTCATACACAACACTAGATCATATATCTTGTTGGTAGCTCCGTTGTGTTGGTATTTTCCTTCAGTTAGCCCTTGCTTTATCCTTCTGCTTACGGTGGCAGCATTTACACACAAAGGTAATATCGTATTACAAACTGTAATAATACACATAGTGAATCTTGTAAATTTATTTTGAAGCTGAAAGTGTTTCTCTTAATGATGCTATTACGTCTTTCAGTGACATATTCAGAAATTTCCCAGGTATATCTCCCCTATAAGGTGGATACGGATCATCAGGGATGTCAGGTTGAGTGAAATCAACATCAAGACCCGACGTGGGTAAAAATCAGGGCCTCCTAACTCATATACATCCCGCTGCGGAAAAGACCTCATGGTGTGCCATTTTTCTATATCAATATCCTCTAGGATGTAGTACACTTGTCTAGCTTTCCATGCATGGATGAATGGCTCATCAGTGAGGTTTTTCTCTGTGTGTGACAGGTGATTAAAGTTCACAAGTTTGATGTCGCACTCATCTATCTTAGAGCTTCTGAGGGCAGTACTAACCCAATCACATTTGTATAGCACGGTTCAACCCTTGTCAGTATAATTAAGTTCAATGATATATGTGATCATACCATAGTAAGAAGTCACTTTGTTTCCTTCCTTGCCATGGACAAACTACACCATAATTCATGGTGACCTTCTGTGGTTCATAAGCCTTTGTAAAAAATTTGTATTCATTAACCAAATAAGAACTGTATATGTTCACCGTTCTATAAGGTAGATTAGCTAGTACTCTTAGTTCTCGAACACTAAAAAGTCCCCCCATACCTAGCGGATTTCTGGGGGCGGCATAAGCGAAAAAACCTGGAAATAGTTGGTTACACGGTGGATGAGCTATCACAACACCATTTTGTCGCAGCGGTCAATTATACGCCATGGCACACAAGGTACCGGTGGATGCTCATTCCGTGGTTGGTGTCTGAGTTGACCAGCGCATTTTAATGCCATGGTAGAGGTATGGAGGCATTGTGATATGTGTCACCCATTGCAAGCGTCGTTAACTGCCGGACTCACAGTGGAAAACGTCAAGCACATCTAGTTGATTGGTTTGGCCTATTTTGCTGACTTGGCTGGCCCACCACCGAGCCTAGACTTGTCTTCATATCTGGCATTCCTCTCTGAAACCTCCCTCGGGATGAATCTTCAACTTGCGAGCGGTGGCGATGGAGATAGTGGAGGCGCCTGGTGATAGCTTCAGCTGACATGGGGTAGATAGCTCGACTGCGAGATGCCGGTACGTGTGCCGAAGGACACATACCGCAAGTTCTACGCGTGCGGCCATGAAAACGGCCTGCGATTTCATGGCATGGGTTGATGAAGAGCACGAATCGATAGTACTTCAGCGTACTTTGATTCATTTGTGGTGCGAGGTCAAAGCGAATGAAGATTTGAACACACCACGAGAAGAAGTATGCAAGGAAAGTTGTACTGAGAAGAAATATCTAAGCTTGATTAAGGAGGAGTGAATCAGTATATTGGAGTGAACTAACTAACTTAGTTGAGCATATGTAATAAGTAATACTAGTGTCATTTACTGAGTATGTATATTTGTGATTTCCTACCAAAAACTGAATGTTGCTTTCCATCGACTGCTTTACCAAATCTGCAATAACTAATATCTGTGTTGTTTAATGTCTCCTTTTTGGTTATAAGGCTAAAATAGTTTGACTTCAAAAGGTACACCAAGCCAACCAAGGCACTCAATATACCCCCACCAATCCACCACCCACCTCTGATGGCTCAGTGTTGATGTAGAGCTCGTTGGGAACCCCAATAGGAAGGTATGATGAGCACAGCAGCAAGTTTCCCTCAGTTATGAAACCAAGGTTTAATCGAACTAGTAGGATCAAGGAAACACCCCAAAGGTGTTGCTAGCTGAGCCTTGGCAGGGCGCACTACCGGTGCTAGTAGCAACATGGAGACCTGTACAACACAACCACAGAACTCTATCCCCAACTTGCGATGAGGTTGTCAATCTCACCGTGTTTTGCTGAAAACAAAGGATTAAACGTATCGAATGGAAAGAAGTAATAGTTTGCAGAAAGTAAACAAAAAGCAGTAAATAGTTTGTAGATTGTATGTAAAAGAAAAGAACCGGGATCCATAGTTCACTAGAGGTGGCTCTCCTTAAGATAGATAACATGCTAGGTGAACAAATTACAGCGGGGCAATTGATAAACATCGAGAAAGCATACAAGCATATACTAATCATCTTGACTCCTTTGAGACTTGATTGGGCATTACAACATTATACATAGACCACCATCCAACTGCATCTATGACTAATGATCCACCTTCAGGTTATCATCCGAACCCCCTCCAGTATTAAGTTGCAAGCAACAGATTATCGCTTTACAAATTGCGTGTAATGTAAACAATACGATTGTTCTATGAACAAAGGATTGTTGTTTTCTCCCTAGTAGCAACATCACATCTAGTACCTTAGAGATTTCTGTCACTTCCCCAGATTACCAGAGGCATGAACCCACTTTCAAGCATAAATACTAACTCTTGGAGTTGCTAGCATCTACTTGGCCAAGATAGCTACTAACAACGGAAAGCATGTGATGTCTACGCACGTCTATTCTTGTAGACAGTTGTTGGGCCTCCAAGTGCAGAGGTTTGTAGAACAGTAGCAAGTTTTCCCTTAAGTGGATCATCCAAGGTTTATCAAACTCAGGGAGGAAGTAGTCAAAGGTATCCCCTCTCAAGCAACCCTGCAATCAAGATACAAGAAGTCTCTTGTGTCCCCAACACACCCAATACACTTGTCAGGTGTATAGGTGCACTAGTTCGGCGAAGAGATAGTGAAATACAAGTGGTATAGATAATTATAAGTGGTAACGGTGATAGAAAATAGCTTGATGGCATGGAAAAGACTAAAGTAAAACTGAAATAAAGATAGAAGCAAGCAAACATGTAATAGATCTAATAGCAAACGGTGTTTCAGTGCTTAGAAACAAGGCCCAGGGATCATACTTTCACTAGTGAACACTCTCATATAAATATCTTCTCTTTATGATACTACTCTTAACTACTCTCCGGTTGAACACTCTAATCGATGGTAGGGCTATAACAGCACACCTCAAAGTTCATCTTTCCCATCTAGAAAACCCCACACTGTCACCTTGAGTACTAGATGAGTCCAACAAACACCATAATTTCATAAAGACATCCAACTCCAAATATAAATCATAACAAGTTTTATAATCTATAGCCTAAGTGCCACCATGGTGTGCACACTGTCAACTTCACACACATGGGGAGAACAGAGATCTAATAAAGCACTTGAGTAGCAAGGTAGATCTACTTGATTACAAAGCTCATGATCACAATATGATCATGCATAGAGAGAGAGATGAACACATAGCTACCGGTAGAACCCTTAGCCTCGAGGAAGAACTACTCCCTCCTCATCATGGGAATCAGCAATGGTGATGGAGATGGTGGTGGAGATCGATGGAGATAGCTCCGGGAGCACTTTCCCGTCCCGGCAGGGTGCCGGAACAGAGACTTTTTGTCCCCTGAATCTCCCCTTCGGTGGTGGCGGTGCTGCGGAACTTTTCGTGGCTGGAGGCTTGACGATTTAGGGTTTACGCATCGGGAGGCTTCTTATAGGCGAAGAGGCAAGGTCGTTGGGCGGCCAGGGGGCCCACACCACCTGGTGGCGCGGCTAGGGCTAGGCCGCGCCACCACATGGTGTGGCCACCCTGTGGCCCCTCTCCGTCTCGTCTTCTAGCTCCGTGAGTCTTCCGGTAAAATATCGACTTTGGCTTTTGTCCGGTCCAATTCCGAGAATATTGATTTTCTGACTTTCCTGGAACGAAAAACAGCAAAAAACAGGCAACTGGCACTGTGGCACTTTTTAATAGATTAGTCCAAGAAAGTCTATAGAAAGTACTCCAAAGTTGGAACAAAACACAAGAAAGTAGATAAAACCAAGCATGGAACATCAAAAATTATAGATACATTTGCAATGTATCAACATCCCCAATCTTAACTCCTGCTCGTCCTCGAGTAGGTGAGTGATAAAAAGAAAGAATAATTTTTGAGGTGAGATGCACCATCATAAACTTGATCAAAGTATTTGTAAAACATTCAAAGTTGGTATCATAGTACTTCAATCATAACATGAAAGATAAAGTTCTAGCAATAAGACAAACAAACTATATTGCAACATGAAAAGGCACAAACAAAAGATTCATGAATAACAATGCTTTGCAAGACATTTGTTTGTTTCACATAAAGAAAACATACCATAATAGTATTCAGCTTGTCCCTCATAGAGTAGCAAATATAAATGCATAGGACACCTTCAAAGTTTATAAGAGTGACTAGATACAAATAGTTTAAAACAAGCAATATCAAGTTATGCATCAATCAACTAGTCTTGGGACAATGCACATAGAACTAAGAATAGCCACTATGCTCTCAAAGTAGGTGCATAAAGGTAGAAGGTGGAGACTCAATATAATGGTGGAAGAAAGGCCTTCATAGAAGGAAGCAAAGATTCAAGTTTCATAAAGAGCTTCCAAAAATTATGGTACTTATTAGCTTTCAGCTCTCATTGCCCCTATCATAAGCATCTTGAAGTGATTAAGGTTAAAGTGAACAAACTATGGTGTATATGCTTGACGAAGTATAAGTTAGAAATCTCATGTCCCTTAAATACGAGGGCCGCTCCTCATGCTACTCAAGTTTAGTCACCGGTAAGTTCTTGTCATCGTAAGTACATGTGTATCATAGAGAACCGCCAATGAGGTACCCCTTGCCCGATGATACAGAAGAATCCCCATATCAAAATGATAAGGCAAGCAGACAACGAGCATCTCAGCAATCTTCTTATTTACCATGGGAATATGGTGCTTTTTTCTCTCTTTCCTCTTTTCATAATCTTTTTTTTTATTTTTCTCTTTTTTTCTCAATATAGGACTCTTTTTTATAAGAAGAATGCTTCATAGAAAGCTCATTATGGTTACGCTGCAGGTTTCCACCATGTCAGCATGGATTAGACCAGCGGCCCAAGCGTTTCTCTAACACATATACATAACTCCATGGACTTACAAGCTCCCCTTTCATTTCACACCGACGACATCCATATACAAAAGAGCATGATATCAACTAGGTACAAGTACCAGGTGCAATGTTGAAAGCTTTCCCCATGAAAGCATGGTTATGCTAATCCCCAACAAATAAGTGCAAGCATATACAACATAGACGACACAATGGTTCAAGTTTATTAAGGGAGAGAAAAGTAAAGTGTGCCATCAAGTTCGTGAGAGCTTTAATCACTAGTTTTCTCATAACAAGTTTTATTCGGAAGGTAAACAAAAGCATGAATATACTTGGAATAGCATAAGCTAGTAGGTAGGTATGGTGGACTCTTTGGAATAACTTGGTTTAGGGAGGGATGCATGAGTGGAACTCATACTTGGTTGTGGAGGCTAGCAAAAAAGACTGGGAGCGATAAATTAGTAGAGCAATAATGGCCATAATCATGCAGAGCGACAAAACATCATTGATCAAAGCATAAATTGATACTACAAGTTGAAAACTAAAGTATCATAAAGGCTATGGTGACTTGAGATAGTCATAACATGGTGTGAGCATGTGCCAAGTCAACCCAAATAAAGCATCAAAGGAGAATACCACTATACTTATGCTTTAATATCCTAAAACAACGCATGATTCATCCAAGGCACATTAAGAAATATCAATTGTTTATAACATGGCATGCTACAGCAAAGAAGACTAAGCATAAAGCCAAAACAATATCAAGCATGGCATGACAAAGCATAGGCTACAGTCAAAAACAAGCTCTCTTTACCACTTAAGCATGAACTTTCCTACTCTTTTTCAAACCAAACCACACTATTTGAACACCAATGTATGAAAGAGGGGGGTCCAACCAATTTATTCAGTAAACTAAGCAAACCAAGCAAACGAAAAATCAAAACAAAAATGAAAAAGAAGACGCTCCAAGAACAACACAATTGTGCATGAAACAATAAAAATGAAGCGTTTGGAGGAAACCTGGGATTTTTATTGATGAAGAGGGGGATGTCTTGGGCATCCCCAAGCTTTGACGCTTGTACTTCTTGAATATTTCTTGGGGTGACACGCGTGGCATCCCCAAGCGTGAGCTTTAGTCCATTCTTCATCTCATTACATCATTCTCTCCATACACCTGAAATTTTTCCTTCATACAAAACTTCACACAATCTTTATTAGCAACATTAGTGCACTCAAGATAATAAGTCTTTAGGTTCAGTTATAACACCAATAAACTTCCATTAAAACACTAGCTACTGTAGTACTTCCCTCAAAAAGCTCAATTCCCCAAAAGAACTCAAAAAGGAACCAACAAGAAGCAAATGCAGAAAATGGCAGAAATCTGTCAAAACAGACCAGCAGGTAAAGACGAATATTTTCGGAGACATTCTGTTGCTCAAATAAAAAAGTGTTGAACTAACGAAAGTTAGATCACAACCTGGGGAAGAAGCATAAAAACTCACGCCTCAAAAAGACGTTCAGAGATTTTACATGAATTTTTACGGGGAAGCACAAAAATCTGTTTTGGGACAGCAACTTTCCCAATCATTACTTCTCTCTCATTAGAGGTTACTCTTGGCACAAAAAGCAAATAAAAAGGATAAGGAGCGGTTATTACTAAAGTAATAACTTCCAAGATTCATCTAAAACTTTTGGGTTATCTCCGAATAAGTACTTTTCTTTAATGCCTTTAAGTTAGGCATGATAGTTTGAGAAGATGCTCACATAAAAAAAATGAATTGAAGTAAAAGAGAGCATCAAGAACAAATTCAAAGCACATTTAAGTCTAACCCACTTCCTATGCATATGAATCTTGTAAATAAACAAGTCATGAAAGCACAAAGTAACAAGCATAGGAAAGCAAAACAAGAGCAACTTCAAAATTTTCAACATAAAGAGGGTAAAGTTAATGTTGTTGAGATACATAAAACCATGTTTCCATCTCTCATAATAACTTTCAGTAGCATCATAAATAAAATTAAAATATAACTATCACATAAAACATTCTTATCATGAGCCACATGCATAAAAGAATTAATACTCTCCACATAAACATAGTCGTTCTTATTAATTGTAGTGGGAGCAAATTCAACAAAATAGCTATCATTATTATTCATCACCATAATCATCAAATATAGGAGGCATATTGTAATCGTAATTAATTTTCTCCTCAATAGCAGGTGAACTGAAAATATCATATTCATCATTGTAATCATCATATATTGGAGGCATAGTATCATCAAAGTAAATTTTCTCCTCCATGCTTGGGGGACTAAAAATATCATGTTCATCAAAACCAGCTTCCCCAAGCTTAGACTTTTCCATAGCATTAGCAATAATGGTGTCCAAAGAATTCATACTAACAACATTGCTATTAGCATGCAAATAAAGTTCCATAGATTTTTTAATTTTCTCTTCAAACATTTCATGTCCTAACTCAAGATAAATACTATAAAGCTCTATAATTTTTGTTGTTGTTTTCCATTAAGCCTAACTAGTGAAAACAAGAAACAAAAATACAAAATTGCAGAATCTAAAGGAAATAACTTCGAGGACTCACACCGTAGGATGTGAGTACCTTTTACCTTACCTCCCCGGCAATGGCGCCAGAAAATAGGCGTTTGCCGTGGGAGGTTTTTCTTTTTAATTCTCCGGTGTGAATACCTTTTACCTTCCCTCCCCGGCAACAGCGCCAGAAAATAGCTTGATGTCTATGCACGTCTACTCTTGTAGACAGTTGTTGGGCCTCCAAGTGCAGAGGTTTGTAGAACAGTAGCAAATTTTCCCTTAAGTGGATCACCCAAGGTTTATCAAACTCAGGGAGAAAGTAGTCAAAGGTATCCCCTCTCAAGCAACCCTGCAATCAAGATACAAGAAGTCTCTTGTGTCCCCAACACACCCAATACACTTGTCAGGTGTATATGTGCACTAGTTCGGCGAAGAGATAGTGAAATACAAGTGGTATAGATAATTATAAGTGGTAACGGTGATAGAAAATAGCTTGATGGCGTGGAAAAGACTAAAGTAAAACTGAAATAAAGATAGAAGCAAGCAAACATGTAATAGATCTAATAGCAAACGGTGTTTCAGTGCTTAGAAACAAGGCCCAGGGATCATACTTTCACTAGTGAACACTCTCATATAAATATCTTCTCTTTATGATACTACTCTTAACTACTCTCCAGTTGAACACTCTAATCGATGGTAGGGCTATAACAACACACCTCAAAGTTCATCTTTCCCATCTAGAAAACCCCACACTGTCACCTTGAGTACTAGATGAGTCCAACAAACACCACAATTTCATAAAGACATCCAACTCCAAATATAACTCACAAAAAGTATTTGTAATCTCTAGCCTAAGTGCCACCATGGTGTGCACACTGTCAACTTCACACACATGGGGAGAACAGAGATCTAATAAAGCACTTGAGTAGCAAGGTAGATCTACTTGATTACAAAGCTCATGATCACAATATGATCATGCATAGAGAGAGAGATGAACACATAGCTACCGGTAGAACCCTTAGCCTCGAGGAAGAACTACTCCCTCCTCATCATGGAAATCAGCAATGGTGATGGAGATGGTGGTGGAGATCGATGGAGATGGCTCCGGGGGTACTTCCCCGTCCCGGCAGATTGCCGGAATAGAGACTTTCTGTCCCCTGAATCTGTTGGAGATATGCCCAAGAGGCAACAATAAAGTGGTTATTATTATATCTTTATGTTCATGATAAATGTTTACATCCCATGCTATAATTGTATTAACAGGAAACATTAATACTTGTGTGTTTTGTAAACATAAAAGAGTCCCTAGTAAGCCTCTTGTTAAGCTAGCTTGTTGATTAATGGATGATCATGGTTTCCTGATCATGGACATTGGATGTCGTTAATAACAAGATCATATCATTAGGAGAATGATGTGATGGACACACACCCATAGCAAGCATAGCATAAGATCAAGTCATTAAGTTCGTTTTGCTACAAGCTTTTTCAAATGCATAGTAACCTAATCCTTCGACCATGAGGTTATGTTAATCACCATCACCGGATGGTTAATTTGATGACATCAAACGCCGCTTCGTAACTGGGTGGTTATAAAGGTGACATTGGGTATTCTGAAAGTATGTGTTGAAGTGCATGGACCAAGATTGGGATTTGTCCATCCATATGACGGATAGATATGCTCTAGGCCCTCTCGGTGGAATGTCATCTAGTTAGCTTGCAAGCATGTGACTAGGTCACAAGGGATGACATATCATGGAACGAGTAAAGAGTACTTATCAGTAACGAGGTAGAACTAGGTATGGAGATACCGACGATCGAACCTCGGATAAGTAGAGTATCGCGTGACAAAGGGAATTGGTTTCGTATGTTAATGGTTCTATCGATCAGGAAGTTATCGTTGAGTATGTGGGAGCCGTTATGGATCTCCAGATCCCGCTAATGGTTATTGATCGGAGATGTGTCTCCATCATGTCTACATGTTCACGAACCGTAGGGTGACACACTTAAGGTTCGAAGTTGTTTTAAGTAGATATGGAATGTGCGTTGGAGACCGAATGTTGTTCGGAGTCTCGGATTGGATCCGGGACATCACGAGGAGATCCGGAATTGTCCGGGGAATAAGATTCATATATTGGGGATCATTTTCTAAGTTAGCAAATGTTCCAGAGTATTTGTATGGGGATTCTAGAAGGTTTCGGAATGTTCCGGAAGGTTCTAGAAGATTTCTTGGAGTTTACTTGAAAACCAAGAAAGGATCAAGGAATCCTTGTGGGGTAAGACAAGGATTCGTGGGGGAGTAGGACTCTCCCCCACCTCCTTGATCCGCCGGCCAAGGGAGAGGGGAGTCCTACAAGGACTCCACCTCCCCATGGCGCCTCCCTCCTTTAAATAGAGGGGTGGAGGCACAAACCCCCTTGCCCCTTCTATTCTCTAGATCTCAAGTTGCCTCTCTCCTCCTCCTTCCCTCTGCTCTGACTTAGGCGAAGCCCTGCAGAATTCTCTACTCCACCACGCCGTCGTTTTGCTGGGATTCTGTGCAGAGATCTACTACCTCCGCTGCTCGCTGGAACGGGGAGAGGAAGGTCTGCTTCGACTCCGCACGTGTGACCGACTGCGGATGCGCTGCCGGAACGCGGCGCCGGAAGGATCGTCTACTCGATCTTGAGATCGGCAAGTGATCGACTACATCAACCACGAGATCCGATCTCGTAACGCTTTCGGGTCTACAAGGGTTAGTACAGATCTATCTCGTTGCACATGACTAATAGATTAGATCTTGGCTTTTATCTAGATTAGATCTGGGTTTTGTTCGTTCTTGCAGTAGAAATTTTTTGTTTTCCATGCTACGAACCCTTCAGTGGTATCAGAGCCGTGTCTATGCGTAGATCTATTGCACGAGTAGAACACAATGGTTTTGTGGGCGTTGGTGCTCATGCCGTATTTTGCTTTGTGTACTTTGCATCTTGCGGTATGGTGGGATGAAGCGGCTCGGGCTAACCTTACATGTCATCGCACATGAGACTTGCTCCACAGTTGACGTGCAACTTGTATTGCACAAGTGGCTTTGCGGGTGTCTATCTCTCCCATCATAGTATAGATCCAATCTACACTTTGCACTTGATAGCACTTGTATCAACGTTGTGGTTCAGTTTCGTAGGTAAGATCCATTCTTATTCGAAAGCCCCAAACCACGTAAAACATGCAAAGAAAATTAGAGGCGTCTAACTTGTTTTTGCAGGGGTTTTGTGATGTGATATGGCCATCATGTGATTGTGATTATATTTGATGTATGCAATGATCCTTGTTATAATATGGCAACCGGCAGGAGCCTAATGGTTGTCTTTAATTCTGTTAAGACCTACGTGTCTATTCATCTTGTAATAGCTTTATTCCAAGTAGTTGTAATAGTTGCTAGTGATGATGGACAACCATGAAGCGGCGCCACTGACCTTGACGCAATGCTGGTGATGATGGAGATCATGTCCGTGCTTTGGAGATGGAGATCAAAGGCATAAGAAGAAAGGGCCATATCATATCACACTATTTATGAATTGCCTGTGAAGTTAATCCTTTATGGATCTTGTATTGCTTAGATCACGACGGTAGCATTATAAGATGATCCCTCTCACTAAATATCAAGTAATAAAGTGTTCGTCCTTAGTAGGCACCATTGCTAAGACTCGTCGTTTCGAAGCATCTCGTGATGATCGGGTGTGATAGATTCTACGTGTGCATACGACGGGTGCAAGCCAGATTTGCACATGCGGATACTAAGGTTAACCTTGACGAGCCTAGCATGTACAGACATGGTCTCGGAACACGAAATACCGAAAGGTAAAGCATGAGTCATATGGATGATATGATGAACATGTTGATTGTTCGCCTTTAAAGCTAAATCATCTCACGTGATGATCGGACTTGGTGTAGTGGATTTGGTCCGTGTAATCACTAAAACAACTCGAGGGATGTTGTTTTGAGTGGGAGTTCATTTGTAATTTGGATTAGTCAAACTCAATTTATCATAAACACAATCAAAGTGAATTTGCATAGTTTGTTATAGTCATTGGCATACGTTCACCACCTTACGCTTAATTATAGTTGAGTTAGTGGAACTATAAAAATTCTAGATATTTTCTTTACGAACTGGTATCGTATTGTTTTTGAGTGTCAATCTAAAGTTTAAAAGTCCTATTGCAAACCTTCAGCAAACTCCGTTTACTCTGTGAAGTTTAATAAACAGTATTAAATCAAGAGTAACGATTCCAGTGTTAGTATCTAATGTATCATGTTTGCCTCCATGATTCTTGATACTCAAAAGATTGTTTTTAATATCATGTTTATCTAAGAGCTGAAAGCAATGTTTCAGAAACCATCATATGTGAAAGGTATTGCGATATCTAAAACAATGTGTTGGTTACAACATGATAGAGTATATGTCCTCATATTTGATGAGAATTTGTGAAGGTTGGAGATGCTAGTCGTCCTAATCCTCCAAAAGGTTTTGGAAAAGAAACATTATACTCGCAATTCACCTTTATAAGCTATAGCAGCTTGATCATGAGAGTTGTCATGATAAGGATGAATAGAAGATGTAAGTAAAATGTTTACTACACTAAAAGATTACTAAAGAATGGAATTTTGAAAGAATGCCAAACATTTGATGAAGGTGATCCACTTCAAAGTGCAAGTCCAAAGGTATTAGTATTTGACTATACACACTTTGTACTATGTGTCATGTGAATGACACCACTATTGATGTTGATAGATTCTTTTAAAAGAAAAGGAATTGTTGAAAGAGAATCTATAAAATATTTGGCAGAAAGAAAAGATTGGAGATATCCAACTTAGGTATATAGAAGATACATGTTATGGTTGTATTCCTTGGTTGTTAAACAATGTGGTTCTGCGGTATTGGATACCGAATTGGTTGGTATGAAGTGTCATACAGGACAACACAATTCATGAACTGCAATGGCCTAAGTAACTAGCAAGAGAATATGTGATGATGTTCATCGAAAACAAACAAAGGGTTGTTGTGTTGCTCGTTAACATCAAAACTTACCTTCTAGATTTGTTTCAATAATTGTTATTTTGATCAGGTATTATGACGACAAAAGGTTGTTTAAATAATTACCGTATTCCATAATAGATGGATGATATACAAGTCTGGCTGGAGAAATAACGACCATAAAACTAATGCTAAAATGTCGCAAGACAAATGATTGAAAGATCACTTGCAAAGTGACATCACCGTTTAAATTATATTAGGGATACATGAAGAAACTCCATGTTGATGGATTTTTGGAGTCTTTGATTTTGATCAAATGACGCTTGTGATACTTTCCTGGAGATAATTAAAACTCCGTTCATAGGCCAAAAGAGGAACGGACGACTAACTGATTGGAATTTGTACATATTGATGTATATAGTCCATTATGTGTAGTCGTGGGCGATGGATTTCAACTTCATATGCTTTCTCCGAAGATTTGAGTGAGTATATGTATATACTTACTCAATAAGGAAGAAGTATGAAACATTTGAAAATGTTCAAAGACTCTCAAGATGAAGTGGAAAATTATTGTAACAAGAAAATAAAAAAGTTTATGATTGGATCATAAAGAAAGATGTTTGAGTTACAAGTTTAGCAAAACACCTAAGATTCGAGGAATCGTTCCATGGATTTACATTTCCCAAAACACCATAGGAGTATGGAGTGTTCAAGATATGTAATGAAACCTTGTTTGACATGGTAAGATCAAATGTGTCATTTATAAAACTGCCATTATATTTTAAAGATTAAAGCTTTAGTGACTACCGCTTTTACACTGAAAAGAGCTCCATCGTGATCCGTTAAAATGACACCATATAAGTCATGGTTTGGGATAAAACCCAGGTTGTCCTTTCTTAAATTTTTGGTATGCTAGGCATAAGTAAAATGTTTACAACCAAAGTCGGATGAGCATGTCTTTGTAGGTTATTTCGAATAACCATTGGGTATTCCTCCATAACACCGAAGACAAAAGTGTTTGTCACTTAGAATGTCAAGTTTCTTGAGAAGGAATTTTTGGTGAAAAGTTAAGTGGGAGGACAATAGAACTTTGACAAGGTTGTTAAACCTTGGCTAATATGTGCTGAGTTGCGCAGCGTCGGTAAGTGTCCCGGAGGCAGCAACAATGCTCATGGCTCACGTGCCTCAAAGGTTGTGGTCACGGAGATCTAAGTTCCTATTGAACCAAGTAGGTCGGGTAAGTAATCAAATGCCAAGATTTGAGAGTTAAATCATTGTTGTTTGACAATGATGAACCGACTACATGCAAATAATCAATGATGTGCCCTGACTTCGTTAAGTGGCTTGAAGCCATAAAATCCGTGATAATTCTATACACGAGAAATCAAGCTTTGAATTTGAAAGACCCTCTGGAAAGGTGCAAGACCTTACAGTCGTATATGGATCTATAAAGAAATAGACATGGATGTTTCACATCTATGAAATAGTCGACATGTCGGAAAAAGTTTACGACAATGTTCAAGGAATTGACTATGATAAGATTTGATCTTTCATAGCGATATTTAGTCTGGACGGATTAATGTAGCAACCACTACATATATTTTGGTATATGGTAGTTGAACAAACAAAACAAGTTCTTCTAATAGAATGGTTACCTAGGATGTGTCCATGACATGATCCAAAGGGTTTTGTTAATTCAAAGGATGCTAAAAGAGTATGCAAAACTTCAATGGTTGATGTGAGCATCGCAGAGTTGGAATCTTCACCGTGATGAAACCGTTAAAAGGTTTAATTTCATCAGAGACGATGAAGATGTTTGCATTTTGCAAGAAATTAAGTGGGAGCGCTAAGACATATTTCTAATACATTATGTGAAAGACATATTGTTGATTAGAAATGATGTATCTTTTATTGACACAGGTTAAGAATTTCATTTTGATGAAAGACTTAGGCATAACCCAAGAATTAGGCATCAATGTCTATATGGATATATTGAGGCGCTAATATGGTTTTGCCAAATGTACATAGATAAGATGTTGAATGAGTTCAATATGGAAACAACAAGAAAGGTTCTTGACGCAAGAAAAGGACTGAATCAAGATTCAAGTGTGTTGACACGAGATTCAAGTGTTTTGACACTTGGTGAAATCGCAAGAATATTTTGATCAATCGTTCTTTGAGATGTACACATCCAGATATGTCCTATGCTCTAAATGTTATGAGCATATACCAGAATGACTCATAAGATGATCATTGGACAATAGTAGGGATATTCCTATGATCTTTGGAAGAACTAAGAATATATTATTTATATAGTGGTGACAAATAGTTCATTGTAAATTGTTACATTGATGCTAGTTTTGTCACAAATTAAGTTTATCTCAATTTAAACTATGGGTGGCACAATATAATGGAAAGGAAGTTCCATAACGGATTTGGTTGAGTACCAAAGTTAAAACATTGTGACAGATACTACAACAAAAGGCTAAGTATATGACTGTTATTGTAGCAGCAAATGAGGGCATTTGCGTCAAGTAGTTTGTTATCAAACTAGGTGTGGTTCATAGCGGGATAATACTATGAAGATACATTGTATGACAATTGTATCAACATGATTTAATCCCAAGGAACTAAAGGTCTCACCAAAGGACCAAATTTATACAATGCCATCTCATTGGAGAATGAGTAATGCGTAGAGACGCAAGGACATGCAAATACACACGGACCTGGAAGTGTCAGATCCGAAGATTATGTTTGCCACTAGCAATAGTGTCTATACAACACCAGAAAGCCATATGTGTTGAATGCACAAGTTTTTTAACTAGATTATTGACTCTAGTGCAAGTGGGAGACTGTTGGAGATATGCCCAAGAGGCAATAATAAAGTGGTTATTATTATATCTTTATGTTTATGATAAATGTTTACATCCCATGCTATAATTGTATTAACATGAAACATTAATACTTGTGTGTTTTGTAAACATAAAAGAGTCCCTAGTAAGCCTCTTGTTAAGCTAGCTTGTTGATTAATGGATGATCATGGTTTCCTGATCATGGACATTGGATGTCGTTAATAACAAGATCATATCATTAGGAGAATGATGTGATGGACACACACCCATAGCAAGCATAGCATAAGATCAAGTCATTAAGTTCGTTTTGCTACAAGCTTTTTCAAATGCATAGTAACCTAATCCTTCGACCATGAGGTTATGTTAATCACCATCACCGGATGGGTACTTTGATGACATCAAACGCCGCTTCGTAACTGGGTGGTTATAAAGGTGACATTGGGTATTCTGAAAGTCTGTGTTGAAGCGCATGGACCAAGATTGGGATTTGTCCATCCATATGATGGATAGATATGCTCTAGGCCCTCTCAGTGGAATGTCATCTAGTTAGCTTGCAAGCATGTGACTAGGTCACAAGGGATGACATATCACGGAACGAGTAAAGAGTACTTATCAGTAACGAGGTAGAACTAGGTATGGAGATACCGACGATCAAACCTCGGATAAGTAGAGTATCGCGTGACAAAGGGAATTGGTTTCGTATGTTAATGGTTCTATCGATCATGAAGTCATCATTGAGTATGTGGGGGCCGTTATGGATCTCCAGATCCCGCTAATGGTTATTGATCGGAGACGTGTCTCCATCATGTCTACATGTTCACGAACCGTAGGGTGACACACTTAAGGTTCGAAGTTGTTTTAAGTAGATATGGAATGTGCGTTGGAGACCGAATGTTGTTCGGAGTCTCGGATTGGATCCGGGACATCACGAGGAGATCCAGAAATGTCCGGGGAATAAGATTCATATATTGGGGATCATTTTCTAAGTTAGGAAATGTTCCGGAGTATTTGTATGGGGATTCTAGAAGGTTTCGGAATGTTCCGGAAGGTTCTAGAAGATTTCTTGGAGTTTACTTGAAAACCAAGAAAGGATCAAGGAATCCTTGTGGGGTAAGACAAGGATTCGTGGGAGAGTAGGACTCTCCCCCACCTCCTTGATCCGCCGGCCAAGGGAGAGGGGAGTCCTACAAGGACTCCACCTCCCCATGGCGCCTCCCTCCTTTAAATAGAGGGGTGGAGGCACAAACCCCCTTGCCCCTTCTATTCTCTAGATCTCAAGTTGGCACTCTCCTCCTCCTTCCCTCTGCTCTGGCTTAGGCGAATCCCTGCAGAATTCTCTACTCCACCACCACCACCACGCCGTCGTGCTGCTGGGATTCCGTGGAGAGATCTACTACCTCTACTGCTCGTTGGAACGGGGAGAGGAAGGTCTGCTTCAACTCCGCACGTGTGACCGACTGCGGAAGCGCTGCCGGAACACGGCGCCAGAAGGATCGTCTACTCGATCTTGAGATTGGCAAGTGATCGACTACATCAACCACGAGATCCGATATCGTAACGCTTTCGGGTCTACGAGGGTTAGTACAGATCTATCTCGTTGCACATGTCTAATAGATTAAATCTTGGCTTTTATCTAGATTAGATCTGGGTTTTGTTCGTTCTTGCGGTAGAAATTTTTTGTTTTCCATGCTACGAACCCATCAGAATCTCCCCTTCGGTGGCGGTGGCGCTGCGGAACTTTTCGTGGCTGGAGGCTTGACGATTTAGGGTTTACGCATCGGGAGGCTTCTTATAGGTGAAGAGGCAAGGTCGGTGGGCGGCCATGGGGCCCACACCACCTGGTGGCGCGGCCAGGGCTAGGCCGCGCCACCACATGGTGTGGCCACCCTGTGGCCCCTCTCCGTCTCGTCTTCTGGCTCTGTGAGTCTTCCGGTAAAATATCGACTTTGGCTTTTGTCCGGTCCAATTCCGAGAATATTGATTTTCTGACTTTTCTAGAACCAAAAATAGCAGAAAACAGGCAACTGGCACTGTGGCACTTGTTAATAGATTAGTCCAAGAAAGTGTATAGAAAGTACTCCAAAGTTGGAACAAAACACAAGAAAGTAGATAAAACCAAACATGGAACATAAAAAATTATAGATACATTTGCAATGTATCAGCATGCAAGATCACAAATAACAAAGACATGATAGAATCAATAATCAATCTGAAATAGCATCTCAATATCCATCGGATCCCCGCAAACACAACATGCAGAATTACAAATAGATGATCTTGATCATGAACGGATCTCACAAGATCTAGACATGAAAGCACAAAGGAGGAGAACCAACCATCTAGCTACTACATGGATCCATAGTCCGAGGATGAACTACTCACGCATCACACCGGAGGCTTGCATGGTGATGAAGAAGGCCTCCAGGGTGAATTCCCCTCTCAGGCAGGGTGCCGGGAAGAGCTTCAGATCCCTCCTGATCTAGGGATGGAGATGACGGTGGCTATAGACTCTTTCGTGGATTTTTGATCGAGGACTTAGGGTTTTCGTCCCGAGGGCATCTTATAGGCGGAAGGAGAGGCCGAGGGGGTGCCTGGGCTAGCCACACCACCCCCTGGCGTGGCCAGGCCTGACCCGTGCAGCCAGGTGGTGTGGTGGCCCCTGGCTCCTCTCCGTCTCGTATTCTGGCATCTGATGACTTTCGGAAAAAATAGGCATTTTGGATTTTGTCCCGTCCAATTCCAAGAATATTCATTTTCTGACTTTCCTGGAACCAAAAATAGCAGAAAACAGGCAGCTGACACTGTGGCTCTTGTTAATAGGTTAGTGCAAGAAATCATATGAAAAGTACTCCAAAGTGTGGACAAAACACAAGAAAGTGGATAAAACCAAGCATGGAACATCAAAAATTATAGATACATTTGCAATGTATCAACCTCCAGTTCACGCATAACCCTAACACATTTCAGCAGACAAGCCTCACTCTCGCCCAACCACCAACGTCCAGCCGACACGCACCTCCACTTAAACAGATCTATCCCTCGTCCCATTCCCCGTGAGATCTTGATCCATATCCGTCGTCTGTCATCCCACTCCCCGTGAGATCTCAAGCCGGATCTATCGTCCGTCGTCCCACTCCCCATGAGATCTTGAGACGGATCTATCCCTTGTGCCCCTTCCCATGAGTTCTTGAGTCGTATCTGTCCGTCTCACCTCCCGTCATATCTGGAGCCGGATCTGTCCGTCCTCGCCGGAAAATATGGTCAGGATCCTTCCACTAATCTGTTTTTTGTGGTATGGTCAATTGGGATTTGAGTGATTTTGTCCCGTCCAATTTCGAGAATATTCATTTTCTGACTTTCCTGGAACCAAAAACAGCAGAAAACAGGCAGCTGGCACTATGGCTCTTGTTAATAGGTTAGTACAAGAAATCATATGAAAAGTATTCTAAAGTGTGGACAAAACACAAGAAAGTGGATAAAACTAAGCATGGAACATCAAAAATTATAGATACATTTGCAATATATCAACATCCCCAAGCTTAACTCCTGCTCGTCCTTGAGTAGGTAAGTGATAAAAAGAAAGAATAATTTTTGAGGTGACATGCACCATCAAAGACTTGATAGAAGTATTTGCAAAACATTCAAAGCTGGGATCATAGTACTTCAATCATAACATGAAAGACAAAGTTCTAGCAATAAGACAAAGAAACTATGATGCAACATGAAAAGGTACAAACAAAAGATTCATGAATAACAATGCTTTGCAAGACGTTTGTTTGTTTCACATAAAGAAAACATAGCATAATAGTATTCAGCTTGTCCCTCATAGAGTAGCAAATATAAATGCATAGGACACCTTCAAAGTTCATAAGAGTGACTAGATACAAATAGTTTAAAACAAGCAATATCAAGTTATGCATCAATCAACTAGTCTTGGGACAATGCACATAGAACTAAGAATGGCCACTATGCTCTCAAAGTAGGTGCATAAAGATAGAAGGTGGAGACTCAATATATAGTGGTGGAAGAAAGGCCTTCATAAAAGGAAGTAGAGATTCAAGTTTCATAAAGAGCTTCCAAAAATTATGGTACTTAATAGCTTTCAGCTCTCATTGCCCCTATCATAAGCATCTTGATGTGATTAAGGTTAAAGTGAACAAACTATGGTGTACATGCTTGACGAAGTATAAGTTAGGAATCTCATGTCCCTTGTATACGAGGGCCGCTCCTCATGCTACTCAAGTTTAGTTACCGGTAAGTTCTTGTCATCGCAAGTACATGTGTATCATAGAGAACCGCCAACGGGGTACCCCTTGCCTGATGATACGGAAGAATCCCCATATCAAAATGACAAGGCAAGTAGACAACGAGCATCTTAGCAATCTTCTTATTTACCATGGGAATATGGTGCTTTTTTCTCTCTTTCCTCTTTTCATAATCTCTTTTTTTTCTTCTCTTTTTTCTCAATATAGAACTCTTTTTTTATAAGAAGAATGTTTCATAGACAGCTCATTATGGTTACGCTGCAGGTTTCCACCATGTCAGCATGGATTAGACCAGCGGCCCATGCGTTTCTCTAACACATATACATAACTCCATGGACTTACAATCTCCCCTTTCATTTCACACCGACGACATCCATATACAAAAGAGCATGATATGAACTAGGTACAAAGTACCAAGTGCAATGTTGAAAGCGTTCCGCATGACAACATGGTTCTGCTAATCCCCAACAAATAAGTGCAAGCATATACAACATAGACGACACAATGGTTCAAGTTTATTAAGGGCAAGAAAAGTAAAGTGTGCCATCAAGTTCGTGAGAGCTTTAATCACTAGTTTTCTCATAACAAGTTTAATTTGGAAGGTAAACAAAATCATGAATATACTTGGAATAGCATAAGCTAGTAGGTAGGTATAGTGGACTATTTGGAATAACTTGGTTTAGGGAGTTGGATGCATGAGTGGAACTCATACTTGGTTGTGGAGGCTAGCAAAAAACTGGGAGCGACAAACTAAGAGAGCAAAAATGGCCATAATCATGCAGAGCAATAAAACATCATTGATCAAAGCATAAAGTGATACTACAAGTTGAAAACTAAAGGATCATAAAGGCTATGGTGACTTGAGATAGTCATAACATGGTGTGAGCATGCGCCAAGTCAACCCAAATAAAGCATCAAAGGAGAATACCACTATACTATGCTTTAATATGCTAAAACAACGCATGATTCATCCAAGGCACATTAAGCAATCTCAATTGTTTATAACAAGTCATGCTACAACAAAGAATACTAAGCATAAAGCCAAAAAAATATCAAGCATGGCATGACAAAGCATAGGCCATAGTCAAAACAAGCTCATTTTACCACATAAGCATGAACTTTCCTACTCTTTTCCAAACGAAACTAAACTATTTGCAAACCAATGTATGAAATAGGGGGTCCAACCAATTTATTCAGAAAACTAAGCAAACAAAAGCAAAAGAAAAACCAAAACAAAAAAGAAGAAGAAGATGCTCCAAGAACAATACAACTGTGCATGAAACAATAAAAATGAAGCGTTTGGAAGAAACTCGGAATTTTTATTGATGAAGAAGGGAATGCCTTGGGCATCCCAAAGCTTTGAAGCTTGTACTTCTTCGATATTTCTTGGGGTGACACGCGTGGCATCCCCAAGCTTGAGCTTTAGTCCATCCTTCATCTCATTACTCATTCCTTCCATACACCTGAATTTTTTCCTTCATACAAAACTTCACACAATCTTTATTAGCAACATTAGTGCACTCAAGATAAATAAGTCTTAAGGTTCAGTTCTAACACCAAATAAACTTCCATTAGAACACTAGCTACTGAAGCACTTCCCTTAAAAAGCTGAATTCCCCAAAAGAACTCAAAAAGGAACCAACGAGAAGCAAATGCAGAAAATGGCAGAAATCTGTCAAAACAGACCAGTAGGTAAAGACGAATTTTTTCGAAGACCTTCTGTTGCTCAAATCAAAAAGTATTGAACTAACAAAAGTTAGATAACAACCTGGGGCAGAAGCGCAAAAATGCACGCCTCAAAAATACGTTCAGATAGTTTACACGAATTTTTACGGTGAAGCACAGAAATCTTAGCAACTTTCCCAATCATTACTTCTCTCTCATTAGAGGTTACTCTTGGCACAAAAAGCAAATAAAAAGGATAAGGAGCGGTTATTACTGAGGTAATAACTTCCAAGACTCATCTAAAACTTTTGGGTTATCTCCCAATAAGTACTTTTTTTAACGCCTTTAAGTTAAGCATAAGAAGCAAGAAAAAGAATCAAGTGTTCTCAAATGAAGAAGCATTAAGACCAAATTTTGTTTTCATAGGAGAAGCAAAAGAAATCTTCTCTCTCTTCTTAGGGAAGTGTTCTATACCTTTGTTGAGTGGGAGTTTATATTTAATGGTGCCTTCTTTCATATCTATAATGGCACCAACAGTTCTAAGAAAAGGTCTTCCCAAAGTAATAGGACAAGAAGCATTGCATTCAACATCCAAAACATAGAAATCAACAGGGACATAGGCATTGATAACCATAATAAGAACATCATTAAGACTGCCCATGAGTTTCTTTCTAGCATTATCATCAAGTGGGACATTCAAATAACAATCTTCAAGTGGAGGCAAATCAAGCATATCATAAATCCTTCTAGGCATAATATAAACACTACTATCAAGATCACATAAAGCTTTGAAATCAAAGTTATTCACTTTCATATTAATGATGGGTTCCCAACCATCTTCTTGTTTTATAGGAATAAAAGCTTTATGTTTCATCTTTTCTTCTTTAATCTTTATGAGAGCATCAGTAATGTGTTTTGTAAAGGCCATGTTCATAGCACTAGCATTGGGACTTTTAGCAAGCTTTTGTAGGAACTTAATAACTTCCGAGATATTGCAACCATCAAGATCAAAACCATGCTTATCATCTAAAGTAGTAGAACTATTACTAGCCTCAACACTAGTGGTGGTGATAGTAGAAACACTAATGTTTCTAGCAATTTCATCTTCTCTTTCCCACTTAGCATGTAATTCAGCTAATAGTCTAACATTTTCATCAATTCTTACTTGTATAGCATTAGTAGCTGCAAAGGGATTATCATTAGTTTTAGGTTTAGCAGCCATTTTATTCAAAGAAGATTGAGCTTTAGCCAAAGATGATATATTTCTTTCAGCATTAGAGAGTTTTTCCTCAATAGTTTTATTGAAAGCAGTTTGCTTACTAATAAAGTCTTTAAGCATAACTTCAAGTTCAGAGGGTGCACTCCTATTATTGTTGTAAGAATTTCCATAAGAATTACCATTGTTGGGAGGATATGGCTTATAATTGTTGTTACCAAAATTATTCTTATAAGCATTATTGCCAAAATTGTTATTTCTTATGAAGTTCACATCAACTTGCTCTTCTTGAGCAACCAAAGAGGCTAAAGGAACATTATTTGGATCAATATGGGTTTTCCCATTAACAAGCATAGACATAATAATATCAATCTTATCACTCAAGGAGGAGGTTTCCTCAACAGAATTTACCTTCCTACCTTGTGGAGCTCTCTCAGTATGCCATTCAGAATAATTAACCATCATATTGTCCAGAAGTTTTGTTGTAGCACCCAAAGTGATGGTCATAAAGGTACCTCCAGCAGCAGAGTCCAATAGGTTCCTTGAAGAATAGTTCAATCCTGCATAAAAGGTTTGGATGATCATCCAAGCAGTCAGTCCATGAGTGGGACAATTCTTTACCAAAGATTTCATTCTTTCCCAAGCTTGAGCAACATGCTCATTATCAGATTGTTTAAACTTCATTATTTCACTTCTCATAGATATAATCTTAGTAGGAGGGTAGTATTTTCCAATGAAAGCATCTTTGCACTTAGTCCAAGAATCAATACTATTCCTAGTTAAGGAATTCAACCATTCTTTAGCTTTTCCTCTCAAAGAGAAAGGAAACAATTTCAGCTTAATAATATCACCATCTACATCCCTATGCTTTTGCATCTCACAAAGTTCAACAAAGCTATTTAGATGGGCAGCAGCATCTTCATTACTAATACCAGAAAATTGTTCTCTCATAACAAGATTGAGTAAAGCAGGTTTTATCTCAAAGAAAGCAGCTTCAGGCATAGGTGGAGCAATAGGTGTGCTCCTAAAATCATTGTTGTTGGTGCTAGTGAAGTCACACAACTTAGTGTTTTCAAGAGTAGTCATTTTTTGGGTTTTCAAATAAGAAAGCAAACTAGTAAAACTATTTTTTTGTGTTTTTGATAACAAAACAAGCAAACAAAGCAAAAAGAAACTAAGCAAAACAAAAATAACAAAGTAAAGAGATTGGTTATGAGGGACTCCCCTTGTGAAGATGTCCTTGACTCCCCAGCAACGGCGCTAGAAAAATGCTTGATGGCTCAGTGTTGATGTAGAGCTCGTTGGGAACCCCAAGAGGAAGGTATGATGAGCACAGCAGCAAGTTCCCTCAGTTATGAAACCAAGGTTTAATCGAACCAGTAGGATCAAGAAAACACCCCAAAGGTGTTGCTAGCTGAGCCTTGGCAGGGCGCACTACCGATGCTAGTGGCAACGTGGAGACCTGCACAACACAACCACAGAACTCTGTCCCCAACTTGCGATGAGGTTGTCAATCTCACCGGCTGAAAACAAAGGATTAAACGTATCAAATGGAAAGAAGTAATAGTTTGCAGAAAGTAAACACAAAGCAGTAAACAGTTTGTAGATTGTATGTAAAAGAAAAGAACCGAGATCCATAGTTCACTAGAGGTGGCTCTCCTTAAGATAGATAACATGCTAGGTGAACAAATTACAGCGGGGCAATTGACAAACATCAAGAAAGCATACAAGCATATACTAATCATCTTGACTCCTTTGAGACTTGATTGGGCATTACAACATTATACATAGACCGCCATCCAACTGCATCTATGACTAATAATCCACCTTCAGGTTATCATCCGAACCCCCTCCAGTATTAAGTTGCAAGCAACGGATTATTGCTTTATGAATTGCATCTAATGTAAACAATACGATTGTTCTATGAACAAAGGATTGTTGTTTTCTCCCTAGTAGCAACAACACATCTAGTACCTTAGAGATTTCTGTCACTTCCCCAGATTACCACAGGCATGAACCCACTATCGAGCATAAATACTAACTCTTGGAGTTGCTAGCATCTACTTGGCCAAGATAGCTACTAACAACGGAAAGCATGCAAGATCACAAATAACAAAGACATGATAGAATCAATAATCAATCTGAAATAGCATCTCAATATCCATCGGATCCCCGCAAACACAACATGCAGAATTACAAATAGATGATCTTGATCATGAACGGAGCTCACAAGATCTAGACATTAAATCTCAAAGGAGGAGAACCAGCCATCTAGATACTACATGGATCCGTAGTCCAAGGATGAACTACTCACGCATCACACCGGAGGCTTGCATGGTGATGAAGAAGGCCTCTAGGGTGAATTTCCCTCTCCGGCAGGGTGCCGGGAAGAGCTTCAGATCCCTCCCGATCTAGGGATGGAGATGACGGTGGCTATAGACTCTTTCGTGGATTTTTGATCGGGGACTTAGGGTTTTCGTCCCAAGGGCATCTTATAGGCGGAAGGAGAGGCCGAGGGGGTGCCTGGGCTGGCCACACCACCCCCTGGCGCGGCCAGGCCTGGCCCGCGCAGACAGGTGGTGTGGTGGCCCCCTAGCTCCTCTCCGTCTCGTATTCTGGCATCTGATGAATTCCGGATAAAATAGGCACTTTGGCTTTTGTCCCATCCATATCCGAGAATATTCATTTTTTGACTTTCCTGGAACCAAAAACAGTAGAAAACAGGCAGCTGGCACTGTGGCTCTTGTTAATAGGTTAGTCCATGAAATCATATGAAAAGTACTCCAAAGTGTGGACAAAACACAAGAAAGTGGATAAAACCAAGCATGAAACATCAAAAATTATAGATACATTTGCAATGTATCAACCTCTAGTTCACGCATAACCCTAACACATTTCAGCAGACAAGCCTCACTCTCGCCCAGCCGCCAACATCCAGCCGACGTGCACCTCCACTTAAACAGATCTATCCCTCGTCCCACTCCCCGTGAGATCTTGAGCCAGATCCATCGTCCGTCATCCCACTCCCCGTGAGATCTCAAGCCGGATCTATCGTTCGTCGTCCCACTCCCCATGAGATCTCGAGACGGATCTATCCCTTTTGCCCCTTCCCCCGAGTTCTTGAGTCGTATCTGTCCATCTCACCTCCCGTAAGATCTAGAGCCGGATCTGTCCGTCCTGGCCGGAAAATATGGTCAAGATCCTTCCACTAATCTGTTTTTTGTGGTATGGTCAATTAGGATTTGAGTGCTTTTTTACTGATTCGATCTATTTGCCTTATATGTAGGTTTGTTTGAGAATGATCAAAGACACGATGCTCGTTCTAGAAAGGGAAAACAAGCAGTTGAAGGAAGACATCAAGAAAATTCTACAAGAGAAGGAAATCGTAGAAGAAAAGAAGATGTAACTAGAGTTGCAGCTCGCTGATATCCACTTTGCACATAAGAGAAAGAAAGAAGTAGATAGATTAGGAAATTTTCGCTAGAAAAAGTAACCGGTTTGCAATATGCAACCTTTTGCATTGTAATATTAGTAGCAATTGCAATAGTTAATTTAGGATCATGTAAATGTGTGTAATCTGCTTTATTGTATAAATAAATATAGTTATATATGTTAATGAGTATTTACTGTAGGGGTTCCGCGCATGAAAACAATAATTTTTTACCCTATACCCCTGAACCCCTGATGCTCCAGGACCTATCTATTAGTAATACAGTAACGGGAGGTGCTTTTCATGAACTTACCCTTGAAGACCAAAAAGCGTTGTCAACGCTCAGGAGAGCGTGGTTGATGTAGACGAGCCGAAGCTAACCTAAAGGTTGGGATGAAGTCCTTGCGCTCCTTTGGCTCCAACGACTTGAGTGCATCAAGTGCGACACCTCGTGGGGAGTTACACACGTCCGGTGCCTGACGATGACTCCCGCTTCCCCGATCCAGCAGCAGTTGCGGAAGTAGAGCTCCTGGATCCGAATCCCGCAGCGCGACGGCGCTCCACGGTGAAGATGTCTCTTGTTCGCGTAGTCCAAATTTGGGACCACGGTCACGAGAGAGAGAGAGAGAGAGAGAGAGAGAGAGAGAGAGAGAGAGAGAGAGAGAGAGAGAGAGAGAGAGAGAGAGAGAGAGAGAAAATATCAATTGGAGGTCTCCCCCAAAGTGAGAAGACCTTTATTGAATATTGTGTGTATTATCTGGCCAAATACCCTCACTATATATAGGGGGAGGGGAGGTACTACCTCCCTCAAAGTCCTGGGGTGGGACTAAAGGAGAGGAGGGGGAGGGGTAGCCGTCGGCCGGCCCTAGTAGGCCCCGCGCGAGGGAGGGGAGGTGGAGGGGGGCTTGGGCCAGTCGGCCACCTGCTTGCCCCTTCTCCCTCTCTCCTTTCCCTAATGGGCCCTCTCCCCTCCAGGAATTGGCCCATTAAGCCCTTTGACCTTTTAACTGATTTTCTCTTTTATTAAATAATTATGAATAAATGATTAAGTCAATATTTAACATTCATTCACATATTATTCAATCTCCGTGGCTATGGAACACCTTCCACCTCCACTCCGGACATCCTCCGGACTTACCGAAACCCTTCCGGTTTTCTCTCTACTATTCTTCGGTGATTCTACCGATCCTATAAACACTCTCTAAGCATCATCAAACCCTTAAGGGTGATACCCTACGGTTCGGGAACACTCCAGACATGGTCGGGACACTCCCGGACCAGTGATCAACAGAGGGACCTGGATGGCCATGTGACCCCTGTGCGTTCCACGAAGATCTTTCATCGTTTGAACCGGGACAATCGTTTCTTATTTTCTTTGTCTCTTAATACTTGCATTGCCCGAGATCTGATCAATGACATCACCATGTCGTGTTCAATATCGTTACCGAACAATGCTACTTGACTCGTTCCGACAAGTGATATCCCTGTGATCAGATCACACGCTGTGCAACTATTGGATATAATCTCTCCGAGTGGGCCCTTGAGTATCTTTCCATCATGTGGACAGACAAATCCCGCTCTTGACATATATTGCCTCTACGATTTCCTCCGAGTACCTGAACACACCTTTATAACCACAGTATTACCAAGTGGCGTTTGATGCTATCAAAGCACTCTCGGGAGACAGTGATTGATATAGCCTCACGGTCTAAGGAATAGTCTATGAGGATCCATTTATAATCATTGTAACTTGAACTTCGTGAAATGATTGGGTCACGATGTTTAGGTTGGGTATTGGTTTATCATCTCATTCTCAGAATGAGTTGACTCCATTTCCAACTGGCATAAATGCCACATGATCAGGAAACATGATCATCTGTTGACCAATGAACCAGTGACTAGAGTTTTACTGGGAACCCCTGTTTGTTTATATATCACACGTGTATTGATGTTTCCACTCAATACAGTTATAGCATGATATAAAACTTAATCATAAACTATATGAAATATGATAATAGTCCTTATTACTATTTGTCTCTAGGGCATATTTTCAACAGTCTCCCACTTGCACTAGAGTACAAATACACTAGCTGCATTTGTTCTTTATCATTGGCACCATATATCTGGTACCCTGAACATGCTTGCTCATGGAAGAGGTTGAGTCTTGGGTCTGTACTTTATAGTCCCAAATCCTTTGCAACTTACTAATGTCACCTTGATTGACATTAATACTTGATCATCACATGATAACATCCGTGTGTATGCATCGTCGCTATGGCAGCAGAACGAGGCCTGATTCCAGGAGCCTACAGTGACTTTAGATCAACCTCGAGGGCTTTATCATGGGCACTGTGCCCTGGGACACATCATTCTATGTTAAAAGCAAACTAGCCCCGCCATAACATTATACAACACTTTAGATGGTACTCTTATCTATTATTATAAATGTATTCATCGAAACACTAGTGCACTCTGTGCAACTTTCGATGTTTTGTTCACCTCGCTTCCTACTTGACTCTAATCGGTATTACGAGAGTTTCTAACATATTGCCTTATAACATAACTCTTTATGCTTTAAGATATGTCATCCTTTATGGATTTGGAAAATATGTCTACAGCTCTCTATTAGACACTACGGACAAACTTAGCTCAACGTTCCATGATTCAAACTTAATCACTTTTAAACGTTCCTTCTTGGATCATATATTATGTTAAGTTTTCATCATGGTTTTCTAAGATAGAACCTATGTCTCAACATAGTGGATGATGATCATCCTTTTCTTTCTTTCAACCATTGATGTTAAACTTAATGCTATTCCTAACTTGAGTTATTAAGGACTAGTTCCTTAATTAACTATTCTGAAACCCTTTTCAGAATCCCTTAAGGAATACTACATAATATCATAATACACCTATTACCAACTTATACACCTTATAAATCATTATTTATCTGTACTTGCGCTTTTATTCTTAACACACTTAAGAATCACTCCTCTAAGCTCCCACTCAAAATATGTTCCTAACATATTTGGGTATGAGTCACTACTCTTACTCAAACTATGTTCCTACATATTTGAATTTGAGACTTATATTGCTCCCACTAAAAATATGTCATTCACATATTGTTTTAGGAAGACTTTTATAGCTCCCACTCAATTTCATGCAAAATTGCATATCCACTCACTATTTTGAACAACTTCAAAATCTTTGATCAAATATCAAACTTGGAGATTTACTATGAGATACTAGTACTTTTACTAGTTTTAAACGCACTAGACATTTAGCACACTTGAATCAAATTCATTTGAATTCGTCCAATACTTGACAAACTGTGCTTTTGTCATTCACCCCCTTTTCCACTATGGCTTTACAGTCATTTGGGAAATTCAAGTAACCCCTTTTACTTGTGAGATTCAGCAACGAATTGCTTTCTAATCTCAAGTCAATTTTGCTTTCAGGATTTCTCATAATTCTAGTTTACCATTATTTTCTTAGTAGTTCGTAGGTATGTCATATTCCAAGAATCATGACAAATAATTCACAAATGTCTCCATACAAGGTATGGATTACATTTTAAATCCTACTTCATGTAGTGAAAACACTAGTGGGGAAAACACAATGATCATTATCATTGTTTCTTTCCTTTTGTGAAGAGAATCGTTTAGGAACGTTGTCCATTGCGCTTCTCAACACTCTGATGTAGGGATTTGAATCCTCATCGTGTTTTTCACTATCTTCCATTTGCTTCATAATTGAGAAATATCACTAAAAGTGAGTTTTCTCAAGAATGCACCAAAATCCAAGCAATACAAGTTTTGCTTCCCTTTTGGTTTCAGCTATGGATTTCGTATTCAAAGTTTCCAATGAATACTCTACAAGGACTTATTCGCTATTGTTTTGGTTATATCGAATAACCCCAAAATTTCCACGACGATCCATACCAGATGTGGAACCGCTTTCATGAATTCAAATTGTTCACTATATATTGTAATTGAGTGCTAACTGTTTCTAACTAATGGTCTCTACATCTACACTACAATGATTTATTTGGCGCCATCTATTCACCCATTTTGATATCTAATATCACATTGTGATGCTTTGCATTTTGACATTTCAAAACGCGTTGCATTCCACAATTTCTTTTATGCCAATCTTATACGGTTAAATTTCATTACTGTTGATCAAATTATAGTAATTAGATTCTCTTTTATATTTACAAACCCTAGTATAAGATTGAAATAAGATAAAGTTTATTATGATATTCATCACTATGACCATGTGTTAGATTGTTTTCATCTTGATGTTGGGAGTAGTCGATCTCTCAATATTTCCCTTTTATAGGGACTTGATGAAGGGAACTACTTGTTGGTAGACGGAGGTGTGTTAGCACTTATAGTGACTATAAAGTTGTTGGCACCCCTTACATATCAACTGGGAACCGAGAAAACTCACGGAACACTATCCATGCCATGGGATACGTCCTACGGGATTAAGTCACTTAATAGTGCAGTAATTTGATTGATATCGATTGCTGACTGCTGTGGTTATGAGGATTATGTGAGCAGTGGTTACTGCCTATTTGTCCAAAATACAGATATCTCCCACACATATATAGTTAAGAATGTTCATGATAATAATATTTACTTAATCTGTACTACTTATTGAAGGGGGTGACGACGAGATCGTTGGTACGTCCGCGGTCCGCCCTCCCCGCAGATCGCCTCGCGCAGAAAAAAAATCGGAGTTGGATCACGCTAAGAAATCCCGGAAGTTAAAAACTCCGGAAGTCAAACCACTCGGACTCCGATTCTCCATCCTCCTCCCGTACCGCCGCCCACAGCAGTTCATTGCCGCACCGCCACCCACAGCAGTTCGTGGACGCACCCCCGCCAGCAGCTCCGGTGATACGCTCCCCCACCGCCCTCTGTGCCTCCCCTCCGCCCGCTATGCCACCTCTCCTACCCCCAGCACCTCTTCCCCCGCCCTAGCACCACCTCCCTAATCTATCAGCGCCGCCTCCCCTTCCACGGCAACCGCAAAAGCTCTGTGCGTGGTCAATCCATGGCAACCGGCAGTCGGATCCGTGTGTGGAACCACCTCATTCAGTACAAAAAGCCCCGAGCCCTAAAAAATCCCCTTTTTTTCTCTAACGCCTCTCTCGAATCGGGCAACCACACCATCCTTCGCCGCCTCGCCGACCACAGAACCGTTGCCGACACCGTCGACACCCGATACGCCACAGCATCGATCACCGATCATCTTGCTCACCCACCACCACCACGTGGAAGTGTTAGTCTATTCAATCGCGCTACTAATGTTTCTAGCTCTTTGGGTTTCCATTGATCAATTATTTTTGTGCCATGCAGGTACAGGCTTTGGTATGGGATAGTATACTTCCTTGAGGTAATAGTCATTTGTGAGAGTTTGTTTGGTTCCTGAAACTTTAAGCAATATCTAGATTCCGCTGCATAGAATTCATCAACGGAATAATGCGTCAGTGCTCGTGACTTCATGGGTTTTTAGGTTTAGTAAGCCATTGTTTGGGAATTTGGTGTTGGTGGTAGTTTATCGATATAGGCAATGTGGCAAATCTACCAGATTCAGTATGTGAAAGTATTTCATGTTGATGGCAGTTCGCTTCAACTCGGTAGCAACCAACCAAGTTTAAACGCTTACCTTTTGGAACTTTGGATTGGATAGGAGTTTTTAGCACACCTTTTAGTGTTTAACAAATACACTGACCCATCCTCTCTTTTAGGTATATGGTGGTGCTTATGTATGGCAACCTGAAAAATAGTTAAAACCATACAAAAAATAATGCCAATTGTTGTGTGTTCTCTTCATTTCAACTTTGCGTCGAGTTACCATTTTTTAGCTACGACACTTATCTGCAATATTCAATGCGGTTAGCTATCTTTTAGTTTATACATGTACTTTGGTACATGCAAAATATAATAATCATCGCATGTATATTTGGAAATATTCATTCTGGCAAACTGACTTGCATGACAATCGCCGCTAGAACATTCTACCTTCTGTCTATTTCTCGGAGAGGAAGTTGGATGATCTGAAGGTTCCCAGTTGGTTTTTGGACTGGTTGGCTTCGTTGGTTCTAAATTTTAGTTTATACCCAGCTCTGATGTGAGCATGTTATGGGGTTCTATAACTGACTCACATGATTCATTCTCATTTAGCTTGTCAAACTACATTGTTAAAATATATGGACGGAGATTGTGCAATGACCAAGGCTCTACTTATTAGTTTGTTGTTCAGTTCTGCACATAAATATCAAGAAAAAAACTATTGAGCGATTTTTGTGGCGTCCAGGTAGAGGTGGTGGTTCTGGGACAGTGTACCCTCTCCCAGAGGCTACTACAAGATACACAACGGAGTTCTGCATCCACAACCTGGTGATCCACTTCCTTCGGCTGGTTCTTGTGGAAATAGAGATTTATGTATTCCTTAGGCCTCAAGACTCGAACTGTTGGAAATTTTATCGATGTCGTTAAGGCACATTACCTCTCAGTTTGGTGAGTTCAGTAATCCCTAAAAAATCTGATGATCGATGGCCCCAGAGAGTAAGAGGTTTAATCATGGTTATATAAGGGTGGTGGTTTGTACCTGTCAAAAATTTATACCTTTCTTGCTTTCTCATGCTGAACATTTCTTGCTTTCTCACATTTATTTTGTTCTCTAGCAGCAAAAACTATTCTAGCTCAACTATACTATAGCACCAAAGTACAGACCCGGGCTGAATTGGTGAACACACAACGACAAATTGCAGGTGGTTGAACATATGAGCTCATTTTCTAGAAAAATAATGTTGGCAAAATTCTATTGGAACTTACTTAGTTAGTGTGTTCCAAAGATAATTAATGCCCTCTATACTACAGCCAGTGTACTCTAATCATTTCATCTTAATCGGAACTAAAGTTTTTTTTTGAAACACTCAGAACTAAAGATAGAGAAATTTGAATTTCGTCTCGTCGTAAAAAATAAAATACATATTATGTTTAGTACATGGATCATCTTCTTGCATATATCTCATTTGAAAATTTAGGGTAATGCTTGAACAAAGAAATATGCCCCGCTCACTGTTTGTCTGATGATAGTTTGTGGTTCACTCCTCGATTTGTTCTCCATGCTGTTGCTACATGCTATTTGGGTTTGATGATAGTTTGTGGTCCACTCGTTTTGTTCTCCAAGTTGTTGCTGAATGCTATTTGGGTTTGATGATCGATCTTGCAAGTGGACGCGGTGGTTCTGGAAGGGATCATCGTAGCATCGAGGAGGTGCTTGCAAGGTGCATGGCGGAGTCCAGCGTCAGTAGGTAATACATTTTTATATTTCTATTACGCCTTAGTTTAATTATCTGAGTGTATATATCATCACTCATCAGTATAGCGTGATGATCATGTTTGAAATCGACATGGATTGGGATACAATGAGAACTAGATTAATATATATGTTTTTGAATGTATGACTAGAAGATTATTGTTGTTGGGCTTCTCACTGTACTTGGTGAACTTTTCCACACAGCTAGGACTTGGTTAAACAGTAGTGTTGGTACGACAAAGAGCACTTGATTTAGAAGAGGTGTTGTCAGTTTACATGTTTTCTATAAGTAGTAAAGATAAGACAACCTATGTATGATTGTCTATAGTACTTTTTGAATTGTAGACATCATGTCTGACAGTGTATTCTATGTGCTCAATAGGAGCTACAGGATAACTCCTGCTATTTTGGTGTGTTTCCTGTACGGTTTCTTCATAACTATTATATGTGGATAGAGGATCACTCAAGCGTAGTAGCATGTTCAATATATCATTCATAGGATAGTATCATTGTCATTGAATGGTTATTCACTGTGCTGTGAACTCATGATTTTCCCATGTAATTAAATGGATATTGATTATCCTAAAAACTCATGATTTTCCCATGTATTAAATGGTGATTGATTATGCTACAACTCATGATTTTCCCATGTATTATATGCAGGTTTCAATCTTGAGTCAATCTAGCATTTTTACATCGAGTTCCTGTAGGACACTTTCGGGTAGGAGGTGCTCTTTTGAAAACCAACACTAGAGGTAGCTTTTTGTTCAAATGTTTCTTTGCTTTTATTTTCGGTTTGAGTGCTTTTTCACTACTGCTTCACTCTGGACAAACCCTGCTTTTTATGTTTGACATTTTGTTTAGACCAAATATACATTCTGGCAGCAAGCTTATAAAATATTTTTACTTGTATATTACATAAAAAAATAAAAAAATATCTGCTTGTGTACCAATTCTAAATTTCTCAACCAGCATGCATGAGCCAAATTATTATAATAATATCAGAGACTTAGACAAATGGAAATCAAATCACATGGTTTAGAGATAATATGTTTTTGTCACCTTATGTGTGTTATATTACATGGAACTTGAGGAGGTATTCTGAATGGATCTTCCGTATCATCAGGATGAACACTACTTCCATGAATCGTTCAAACATGCATGTTCATTAACACGTAAGGGTCTCCCTGGCGTATTTAGAAGCAGCGCACACTTACTCTAAAGAAAAATCATCAAATATAACCATGCATCCATGTTAGTTTAGTACTATGAATAAAAATCATCAAATAACATGATTTGTACATTGAGTTGTTTTTAGTTTAGAGTTCTTTCATAATCATCCACGTTCTTGGTTTTGTTTTCGGGATTCTTGCTGACGAATTTTCACTGTACCAAGGATTTTTATTGAATGGCTTTCTAAAGCCTCAATGTGTGCAATTCCTATTTTAAATTCATGTCTACATATTTACCAACCTTCTTCAGTGTAACACCTAGAGTTGGATAGATGTCATAAAAGTTTGAACCAGTTTTGCAATGATAAGAAAGAAATCTAGGACATTCAACGAACACTACTCTCAATCTTCTAAAATTTCTCAAGCAGATATAGTTATTATTATAGATTTCTCCATTGTTTTGGGTGTGTGTTTCTTATTGAAAACAAATACATTGTCCCGATCCATCACACAATTTTGTAACTTGCTATATTTCAAGGTGAAACGGTTATCATCTTTTTTTTCAGGAGATCTTTGAACCTCGACAATATTTCCGGATCCTCTCCTAGGGCCAAGCTTATTATTGATATAGGGTTGCAGGTCAGATCATGTTGATTATCTTTCCCATATAGTCATGTGGTTCCAATTTTCTGGTTATTATGCAATCCCCTTTGCATTCAGCCATTTGGGTTAGGGATGTAGACATGTTGTATGCTGTTTGACCAGTGTGGAACTCTGACAAGATTGGCAGTTAAAATGGACTACTCTATCATCATACTAGATATTTTACAGAACTTGGCTGCGGATAGTAAACTCAGAGTGTGTGCATGGATAGTTAGTGTCAAATTACTGAATTGGTCAATAGCTGGAAGGTTTAAGTTTACATACTTCACTGTGTAACATATGAAGACAACAAAACTTTCGGTTAAAAAAGACAACAAAAATGATTAATGAACATGCTTGCTTAAATTTTACAATTTTTCTTCTGGTATAGTTTTGTTTATGTCCCAGTTCATTTGGCTAATATTCATGCATATCTAAATATGAGTCCAACCTCATCCCATATCATCAGGCACCGTATGGAGTTTAGTAAGCATAAGAACTTCATCATCAAATAACACAATCTGTACATTGAGTTGTTTCTTAATTCAGAGGGGTTTCATATTGAGACTGATAGACAAATCTGAATTTTTGTCCACTTTTTTATGCTCAAAATCTATTGAAACCTGAGACAGGGTTGTGGTTTTATCCATTGGAAAAATCACTTATGCTTGCTTACCTTAAATTTCTAATGTATTTGGGACATAATCTTAAATAGCTAATGTAGATCAGACTGACAATTCATAAATTAAGATGGTTTTGGTGACTGTAGCAAGTCTGAAATAACCTTGTCCCTTGTGATAATCGAGTTATCCATGTTCAGAAATAGAACTAGAAATAGACTGGTTGTTTTTATTGAGAAGTGTGACTATATGACCAAGTTTCAGGGGGCATACCGACACATTACCTTCAAGTAAATCAGTAATCCGCCAGAATCGGTGAGGCTGCCGATCTAAGTGAGTGGTGGCTTAGTTGTTCACCCAATCTGACATTGCTTGTGTTCTTTGCCTGTGGCTCCTAAACCAGATAGTTTTTTACTCATAAAATTGAACTTTATCTCTAATACCATGTCCAAATAATTTGGAACCAGTGTGTTTCCTGAGAAAGTAAATAGGAATGTGATCCCTGGCGGCGTCCTCCTCTCAGTTCACCTGATTCGACATCAACCTTTTGATGAGTCGGCATCATTGTCTCTCTCCAGCGAGTGTACTAGCATGCCGGAGGAGAGCGATGATAGGCATTGTTGCACATATGATCATTGCTTGCCTGGGGTGGTGCTTGGAGAATTTCCCTTTTGTTTTACTTGGAAATAAGATTGCCGCTCATGGTGGCAATATCAGTACTGTAACTATTTTTCACGATTCTTGCGATTACTTTGTATCCACTCTTGGTTTATTTAATATATTATACTCATTTTGAAATAAGTTTGTTTTCAAGTCTATGAGAAGAAGGCTAAAGCATGGTGTGCTTCCAAGGGAAACATCCCTTATTTCGAAACGTCTGCTAAAGAAGGCTTCAATGTAGAAGCAGCTTTCGAGTGTATAGCAAGGAACACTATCAAGAATGAACCTAAATAAGACATGTACATTTACTTCTTGTAGTACATGTACTGTTTAGACAAAAAAATACTTGCTTGGTTATTTCCTTGACGGGAGGGCATTTGGAAATAGTAACGAAGAGTGCACTAATGCAAGCTAGATTGATGCTCTGCTAAATTTTGTAGATATCTTCCTGATACAATTGACATGGGAGGTCCTCGAAAGCAACAATTCTCATCAGGCTGTGAATGCTAGAAGATATGTGTCAACTGATTACCTCCGTCGCTTCTTCATTTTCTGAGTTTGATATATTTAATTTGAAAGATGCTATTTGTATCGATCGCTATATATGGCTGTTTAATCTCTCCAACGAAATTGGAGAATTCATCGATAACTTATGATTTTTTGTATGAGTGCTAGATGGCAGAGTTGGCATTCTTTTAGTCTTTGCGAGCTTTTAATTGTTGTGGTACATATATATCTCGGAGATCAGTATTTTTTATGAAGATTGTTAATGAACAGAAACAGGACCCAATCCTTTGCTACCCATTTTGGTGGTAGTCACTCAGATCTTATCTATATATGGTTTGTCTATTGCCTATTTTTCGTTTTTTTGTTCATCTCTTTTACTAATGTACATAGTTAAGCAAGTACGTTTCATGTTTGTACACCTGCAGTTCCTTGCTACAGTTATGTGGTTCAGTTTGAGGCCCTACACTTTGCAATGTGCAGCGCCCCGAATCAGTTGTGTTGAATTGATAATTTTTCTACGTCGATCAGGCTTTACTTTCGACTTTGTCTGACATGCAAATTATCTATAAGAATTGCAAGTGAGGCTCTAAGTTGTATTTTCATCATTTGTAAACTTGAAAATCTCCGGATATTTCTCCAAAATTATAGTGTCTAATGTTGTGTGCAAGTAATAGATATTTTCATACTCATCGAGTGATATCTTGGGGTTTTCGAATTGTTGTAAAATTTCAGGCTCACCAACACATGAAGAAACGGGCTAAGTCAGGCATCGCTTGGGCTTGCATTGTTGTGAAATTTCAGGCTCACCGACACACGATGAAATGGGCCAGGTCTTTTCACCACTACACATCACCAATAAATTGACATGCCAACATTTTTGTCCACGCCAGAGCAATTTTCTTCCGTCGTGCTAGGTGGATGTTCATAGCATCTCTCTCATCTCTCACACCCATAAACACCGCGCCAATATTGTTTCGTCCGGTCAACAAAAGACTATTTTCCCTAATGAAATTCACCATGAATGTTTTAATAAAATCACCTCCATACGAATATATGTGCTTGGGAGCTAACGCAGGGGAGGAAGGGGGTTATAGGTTATTAGAGGCATGGAAAGGATGCTTTCAATGGACGATCTTAATGTTTTTTTGACCTTAATGTGTCAGCCCTCGCAGCTGACATTCGTGATACCTAAATAAAGCAGAGTACTACCCTATATGGGTGGGTATATGTTCATAGGAATGAATCTTCACATACATTGTATTGACACATTATAAAAAATGAATCGTTGCAACGCACTAGCATTCAACTAGTTCTTTATAATGCTAGAGGTGTATCCGATACTCCCCGAGAACACATTTTTTCTATTGCAGTTCCAATCTCTTTTACATACATGATACTTACTTTCTGTGTTCAGTTGTTTTACTTTACTTATTAGTCTCTTATACCAAAAACCCCAAAATACCTTTTTACACAATGCTCGTATCTTGTTACTTAGAACTTTATTTAGCATTTCTATTGTAGTATTTAATTCAAGAGTTATTAGGCTTCAGACTCCTGCTCCCTGTCGGATCGATATCTTTATTTAAAAACTAGCTACAAACGATCTGTATACTTGTAGTCATCAAGCTATTTTTTGGCACCGTTGCCGGGGAGCTAAGCACTGCAGGTCTTTTAGTTTTTGCTTATTTATTTTTGTCTTTCTAAGTTTTTTTTGAGTTATAGGTTTCCACCAATATGATGGAGTTTGAGCATATGACTAGTGCTAGCCCACTCAGCCACTTTGGGAAGTCCTATGATATTTATAAAAGTGACAACTCAAACAAGAAGACAAGGGGGTTTGAAATAAATCCTCTACTACTTGGTATTCTACACAAGAAGCAATTTATTGGAGATGAAGAAGATCCTGATCCATACAAGCATATTGAATGTTTCAAAGATATATGTGGCACTTTCCAATTACCGGGATATACCGCTAATGAGGTAAGGGTTTAACTTTTTAGTCAGACTTTGAATAGTACAACTCTCTCATGGTATAGATCTCTACCCCCAGAAGCCACTACTACTTGGGATAATTTAGCCAGTGAGTTTCTGGCAAAATATTATCCTTTATCAAAATATTCTAGAATCAGGCGTCTTATAATGACTTAGAGGAACCGTCCTAATGAAGGACTAGTAAGAGCTTATATCAGATTTAAAGATTTACTTAATCAATGTCCTCATCATGATTTGCCTGAATGGTATTTATTCCATATCTTTTATGGCAGTTTAATTGAACCTAATAAAATTGAACTAGACTCTTGCGTGAGAGGAGCTTTTATTAATCTTCCCATAACTAAAGCTTGGGCTTTACTTAATAGAATTTGCGATCATAGAGTTTCATGGAATTTTGGTCTAGGAAGCGAAGGAGGCATAGAAATAGATTATGATTGTATTCATGACTATAATAAAAAGGTCCATGTTAACGAATTATCTAAGGAACTTTATTTGGATTTAGATCTTGTGTTGCATGTTGATAAAGCTTTTACAGAACACATCAAAGCTCCAAAAGAGGGTTTGATCAAGTATGATCCACCACCCGAACCTGAGAAGAAAAGAGAAGTTAAAGCAACACTGGCCTCCCTAGAACCAATATATGAGATACCATTCCCTAAAACTGCACATAAGCATATTTTTGAATATGAACAGGTCAAAGCAGTACATGAGAAGAAGGAAGAGGAAAGTATGCCAGAAGTGGAGGAACATCTGGAAGAAACCAAAGATGAAGAGGTAACCAAGGAAGCAATTATGGCTGTGTATGCACATTGTAACATTGTTGAACTTTATAAAGAGACTTCCGTATTGGTTGAAGGTAAAATAAAGGTAAAAGATGTGGGTAAGCCTATTATTCCCTGCATATTTAAGGAAACCTCGCATTATGGTTTATGCGATCTTGGCACCGAAGTTAATGTTATATCTTATAATTTTTATTTAGAAATAAAAGAAGAAATAGAACCGGCTACAATTGAAAATACTGATATGACAATCATGTTAGCCAATAAAACTCTTAGAATTCCAATGGGAGTAGATGAAGATGCAACTGTCACAATTGGCAGTAAAAACTTTCCTATCGATTTTGTAGTTGTTGATATGCCAGTTGACACTCTTTTCCCAATTATATTTGGAAGAAACTTTTTGAGTGACGTAGGTGTCAAAGTTGATTTCAAAAAGGAGATTGTGTCTCTTAAGCTTGGGGAAGCGGAAAAAGAATTCCACTTTTCCAAATTTAAAGACATACCTCTACTAATACAAGAAGAAGAGAAAGAGAAAACTATTGAGGAAATGGCAGCTCTCTTCTTTATTGATAAAAAATAAGAAATAAATGAAGACTTAAATTATGAAGAAATAGTTATGGAGGACAAGTCCCTAGAAGAATTAGAAGGTGAATTCGATTCATTTCCCATTATAGGGCCTCCAACTAATGAGGCTTTTGAAGATCCAAAAAAGGGACGAGGAAATACCACCTCTAGGATTGAATACTCTACCAGATAATCTTAAATACAGATTTGTAGATGATACAAATAATTTTTCTGTTATTATTAGTGCTAAACTTTTAGGAGACGAAGAAGAAGAAAATACTTAAGGAGCATCACAAGGCCTTTGGGTACTCAATGGATGATTTGAAGGGCATTAGTCCCATGTTAACCGTCCACCGAATATTCATGGAGGAAGGTGCTAAACCACTTGTGGAATTTAATAGAAGACTAAAGCCCGAAATGAAGGAAGTAGTAAGAAAAGAAATAGTACACCTATTGGAAGCAGGTATACTCTATCATGTAAAAGAAAGTGAAGGGGTAAGTCCTGTTCATTGTGTCCCTAAGAAGGGCGGTTTTACTGTTGTTCCTAATGAAAACAATGAATTGATACCTACTAGAACTATTGTTGGACGTATGATGTGTATAGATCTCAGGAAATTGAATAAAGAAACTAGGAAAGGTCACTCTTCTTTACCGTTCATAGATCAAACTTTAGAAAGGTTAGCAAACCACACTCATTTTTTCTACTTGGACGAATACTCTGGTTTTTCTCAAATAGCTGTTCATCCTGATGACTAACTTAAAACAACTTTCATTAGTCCTTATGGTTTACATCCTTACCGTCGTATGCCTTTTGGTTTATGTAATGCTCCAGCTACTTTTCAAAGGTGCATGACTGTTATTTTTGTGGATTTTATAGAACTGATAATGGAAGTATTTACGGATGACTTTTCTGTCGATGGAACTCCGTTTACTAGTTGCTTGGATAATCTCAAAAGTGTTTTGCAGCGTTGCAAAGAAACCAATCTTGTTCTAAACTGGGAGAAGTGCAATTTTATGGTCAAAGAAGGTATAGTCCTTGGACATAAGGTATCAAGTAAGGGAATTGAAGTGGATAGAGCTAAGGTTGAGGCCATAGAGAGAATGCCACAACATAGGGATATAAAAGGTATAAGAAGTTTCCTTGGACATGTGGGTTTTTATAGAAGGTTCATTAGGAATTTCTCTGGAATATCTAAACCTTTGACTAACCTTCTGCAAATGGGAATAAGATTTAATTTTGATGATACATGTCTTGTAGCCTTTGATAAACTTAAATATGCTTTATTCCATGCTCCTATCATTAAACCACCTATATGGGATATGGCTTTTGACTTAATATGTGAAGCTAGTGATGATGCTGTAGGAGTAACTCTGGGACAACATATTGGTCGCAGATTTAATATTATACATCATGCTAGTAGAACTCTCAATAGTGCTCAAAAGAATTATCCTAAGGAAGAGAGGGAACTTTTTGCTGTATTTTTCTCTTGCGATAAATTTCGTTCTTATATAGTCGATGCAAAAGTAAGAGTTCATACGAATCGTGATGGTTTAAAAGAACTCATTGAGAGGAAAAATCATAAGCTAAGACTGATCTGTTGGATCCTTTTACTTCAATAATTTGATTTGCAGATTATGCAGAGGCAAGAACTAAAGATGTTGGATGTATTGTCAATATATTGCGCAGCAAGACACCAATCTTATTGAGAGAAACTTTAGTCCTGGTGATTTTCGTTTATGAGAATTATTAAATGAACTAAGGTCAATTCCTCCAAAAAAGAAAAAGTCTTTGTTGTTGGAGGAGCTTGTCATCTCCGAATAAGTAAACAGTAAGTGCAATGTAAGTGTTCTTACTCAAATAAGTGATTTGTTTTCACAAATTTTACTCCTGAAATTTTTTCCTTTGAATTCCTCGTGTTTTCTAAAGTTTCTGAAGGTTTTTACCAACTATACGGTCGCAACTATACGACCGGAGAAAAATCTCCGGCCGTATAGTTGGTCGTTAAACCTTCTGTACCCTCTTTGCGAAATTTTATGGAAACTATACGGTCGCAACTATGCGGCCGAAGAAATTCCTCCCGCCGTATAGTTGGTCATTAAACTCTCAGACATTTTTGATTTTCGATATCTGGATTTATATGGTCGCAAGTATACGGCCGGAGAAATTCCTCCCGCCATATAGTTGGTCGTTAAACTCTCATACATTTTTCGATTTCCTTTTCGTTTTTGATATCGAAAAAAACGGTTTTGTCAGTTCCGAGTCGGTAACTTAATCGACCTGGACTCGAGATATTTGGAAATATCTACTCGGAACCAACTATACGGCCGGAGCTATACGAGCCACGCCCATATAGTTGGTCGTTACGTGGCAGGACTCCTCCAAATCCGTGATTTCTTTCCCTATTTCATTAAGATTCTTTTCTTGGGCATGAATTTGGTGTTTCTCGCGAGTTTTACCGACCTCTTACCCCCTTATATACTGCCATTGTGTTTCTTCCTAATCATAATCACCAGGAACCAATCTCCCGTCCCAGGCCGTGGAAAAACCCTGGGTCTCATTGCTCCTTCCAGGGACTGCTCTCGCGGCCCGTCCATGGAGGATGATAGCGAGGTGGTGGAGATGTTTATCCCGGGGTACAAGTACGTCAAGCCAAGCTTCTAGAACAAAGATCCCGATGAAGATTGGAGTGACATCTACATCTGCCATGATGTCGATGATCCCCCAGAGATCAACTGGGCGTTAATGAAGAGAGCTCAAGAAGAGAGAGAAGGTCACAAGCCGCATGGAAAAGGGCGTGTGGAGACGGTCAAGTTCATCACCACGGACCCTAGGACACACAAGCGTAAGGAATTACCTAATATTTGTGTAGGTGCTAGCAACGGAGCGACGGTGCCACTCTTGGAGCCTACCATTGGTGCTCGTATGAGCGTGAAGCCTCAAGAAGAGTGGAGGAACGGTTTCCACTTCCCCGATCCATCAATTTTGGATGAGGAAGAAGAAGTTGCTCCCAGGACCAAGGACCGCGTGCGAGCACTGGAAATATATCAGAAGCATGAGATACTCCATCATGTCGAAGTCCATCACTGTCTCAAGGAGATAGAGAAGAAGGATGATCTTCTCCCATTGGTGACTAAACTCGCAGATAAAGTGGACACTTTGCAATCTGATTTGTGTAGGTGTTACAGCCGCATCACCACTCTAGAGGATACCAACAAGAAGCTACGCACCACAGTGTTACATGCCATAGAGCCACAATGATCTACAATAATCACGATATCAAATAATCGCAAGGGATTATTTGATCCCGCCTGGCTTGATTCCAAGCTTGGGGAGATCTTTAAGACCTTGTAATCTATCGTATAAGTTTTACATTACTATTTCAGTTTTGCATTAGTTCAAACTAGAAATAAAGTTGCATCATTAGAATTCCCTTCTGCAATAGTCGATCCCTTTTATGAAATTCCGAGTTTATTATCATATATGGAGTAATATTGAGTTTGTGCTTGTCCTATTGGGTATATGAATAGCTTGAGTATAATTTTACTTGCACTTGATGATAGCAATATGAGTCTTCCACACCATTGGTATTAATGGAACATACAAAGATAATTTGGTCAATATGTTGTAAGTACATGGTTTGATTTACAAAGAAAGAAAAATTATCTTATCAGTTAAGTTGAAAAAGAAACCTTGAACAAAGGAAAACTAAAAGTGCTATCAAATTAGAGTGAGAACAAGATGAGGTAGAATATTCAAGATATAAAGATTGCTTCATATACAATTGGAATTTGGTAATTGAGATTATTAAACTTTGAATTCCTACATGAAGTGGAACGTATGGCTAGCCCCTTTGCATAGCACTTAAACAAAAGTGTGAGCATATATATAAAAAAAGAAGAAAAGAGAGAAGAAAAAGAGCGAATGTGCAAAGATCAAATAGGCATACACCACTATATTGTAGTAAGACAAAGACACATTTTGAGATTTTAAATCCCAAGTGAATATGTGATAACCCACAAGTATAGGGGATCGTGTGTAGCCTTTTCGATAAGTAAGAGTGTCGAACCCAACGGGGAACTAAAGGTAGGATAAATGTTCTCTCAAGTTCTATCAACCACTGATACAACTCTACGCACACTAAACGTTTGCATTATCTAGGAAATAAAACTAGAGCAACAATACGAATAATAGAGATAACTTTGCATGATAATAAATAACAAGAAAGTAAAGCTAGTTGCTGTAGCACTAAAATACACTAAACTAACATAACCATGAGTGTGGAATAGTGGTGGCTTTGTTCAAGTTTAAATAGCAAATAGATTGGGTTCATTGTCTTCGATGCAGTTTTCTATGTGGGAGAGGCTAAATATACATGCGCTTCACTACTTGGAATTAAATGTACTATATGATTGGATTGTTAGCAAAGATCCATAAGTACTAATCAATGCATTAAGGTTTCCTCAACCATAGCCTTAAGTTTAATGGTCCACTTACTCCCATACGTGCAACATTCCGGTTCGCGTACTCAGGTTTCTGTCACTCTGGCAGAACTTCCCCTTCCTCTTACACATACTACAAACCCTATGATGTTTAATCTATACGCGCACAAATATAATGGACACCAAAGGACTGTACCATATCAACATATAACTCTAATGAACCAAAGACGTTCAACCATTCAATCTAAGAACAAAGAAACTACGCAAACATGACATAGATCATATGATTATAACTTATAGCATCAAACACCATGTTTACATAGGACGGTACAGAGGTGTGTGGGAGGATGAACCACTGCATACTAGGAGGATTAGGTGATGGAGATGGCGGTGAAGATGGTGAATATGGTGAAGAGGGCGGTGGCGGCGCCGGCGGTGGCGCGGGGTCTCCTTCCCGCCGCCGGTATCATGGGGGAGCACCGCCCCTTAGCCCCCTTCCTTCATGGCTTCTTGGGAGCCCTTCCCCATGGAGATGGGATCCATGGGGAGGCACAAACATGGCTTTGGTGGCTGCAAATTTGTGGGTGGAGATGCCCTGGGCGAATTAGGTTTCCTCCCTTTATATAGCTTCTCGGATCCCCGTCACCCCATCTTGGGCTGTAGTATATCAGGCCTAAAAGGCCCGTACGGACTTGGAATCAGCTAAATTATATGACCAGAACGTTTGCCGTGAAATTTCCAACAACTTTATAGTTGAAGAGTTTTCCGTTTGACGCCGTATTTGACCCAAAACATGACTATCTTCAAAAAGAGTTCTGAGACAGATTTTTGGAAAAATCCCAATTTGACTCCACAAGGTTTCCATTTGTTTTCTTGGTAATTCCTACACATCAAAGTGTAAAACAAGAACATTGTGCACTTTTGCAACTATTAGTAGGTTAGTCCAAATAATAAATTTTATACAAAAAGGAGTGTCAAAAACATATTATTAGCATAAAACCATCAAAAATTATAGATACGTTATGTACGTATCAACATTCCCAAGCTTAGTTCCCGCTTGTTCCTGAGTAGGTAAACAATCAAAACAATATAATTGTTGAGGTGACATGCAGACAACACAATCTTGATCATCATTATTGTAAAAGTATTGATAGCTAGGATTAAGGTACTCTAAACATGAATCATGAAAGATAGAGTTCTAACAATAAGACATAGCAACTATGTTGTAACATGAAAAGACACAAACAAAAGATTCCTGAATAACAATGCTTTGCAAGACGTTTGTTTGTTTCATATAAAGAAAGCATAATAAGAATGGTATTCATCTTGTCCCTCATAGAGTAGCAAAACATAAATGCATAGGACACCTTCAAAGTTCATAAGGGTGATTAGATATAAATAGTTTAGGAACAAGCAATATCAAAGTTATGCATCAATCAATAAGTCTTGGAACAATGCACATAGAACCAAGAATGACAAATATGCTCTCTTAATTGGTGCATAAAGATAGAAGATGGAGACTCAATATAAAAGTGGAAGAAAGGCCTTTATAGAAGGAAGCAGAGATTCAAGTCTCATAAAGAGCTTCCAAAAATTATGGTACTTATTAGCTTTCAACTTTTATTGCCCCTATCATACGCATCTTGAAGTGATTAAGGTTAAAGTGAAAAAACTATGGAGTATATGCTTGACAAAGTATAAGTTGGAAATCTCATGTCCCTTGAATACGAGGGCCGCTCCTCATGCTACTCAAGTTTAGTTACCGGTAAGTTCTTGTCATAGTAAGTACATGTGTATCATAGAGAACCGCCAACGGGGTACCCCTTGCCCGATGATACGGAAAAATCCCCATATCAAAATGACAAGGCAAGCAGACAACGAGCATCTCAGCAATCTTCTTATTTACCATGGGAAAATGGTGCTTTTTCTCTCTTTCCTATTTTCTCATATTTTTTTCTTTTTTCTCAATCTCTATCTCTTTTTTTATAAGAAGAATGCTTCATAGATTGCTCATTATGGTTATGCTGCAGGTTTCCACCATGATTATGCATGGATTAGACTGGTAGACCAAGCGTTTCTCTAACACACATACATAACTCCATGGACTTACAAGCTCCCCTTTCATTTCACACCGACGACATCAAAAGAGCATGATATCAACTAGGTACAATGTACAAGTGCAATGTTGATAGCGTTCCCCATGACAACATGGTTCTGCTATTCCCCAACATATAAGTGCAAGCATATACAACATAGATGACACAATGGTTCAAGTTTATTAGGGGCAAGAAAAGTAAAGTGTGCCATCAAGTTCGTGAGAGCTTTAATCACTAGTTTTCTCATAACAAGTTTAATTCGGAAGGTAGATAAAAGCATGAATATACTTGGAATAGCAAATGCTAATAGGTAGGTGTGGTGGACTCTTTGGGATAACTTGGTTTTATTTGGAGTTGGATGCATGAGTGGAACTCATACTTGGTTATGGAGGCTAGCAAAAGACTGGGAGCAACCAACTAAAAGAGCAATAATGGCCATAATCATGCAAAGCGACAAAACATCATTAATTAAAGCATAAAGTGATATTACAAGTCGAAAACTAAAGGATCATAAAGGCTATGGTGACTTGGGATAGTCATAACATGGTGTGAGCATGCGCCAAGTCAACCCAAATAAAGGATCAAAAGAGAATACCACAATACTATGCTTTAATATGCTAAAACTACGCATGATTCTTTCAAGGCACATTAAGCAATCTCAATTGTTTATAACATGTCATGCTACAACAAAAATCACTAAGCATAAATCCAAAACAATATCAAGCATGACATGACAAAGCATAGGCCACCGTAAAAAACGAGCTCCTTTTACCACTTAAGCATGAACTTTTCCTACTCTTTTCCAATCCAAACCACACTTATTTGAAAACTAATGTATGAAAGAGGGGGTCCAACCAATTTATTCAAGCAAACTAAGCAAACCAAGAAAAACCAAAAACCAAAATGAAAACGAAGACGCTCCAAGAACAACACAACTGTGCATGAAACAATAAAAATGAAGTGTTTGGAAGAACCTGAGATTTTTATTGATGAAGAAGGGGATGCCGTGGGCATCCCTAAGCTTTAACGCTTGTACTTCTCTGATATTTCTTGGGGTGACACGGGGTGGCATCCCCAATCTTGAGCTGTAGTCCAATCTTCATCTCATTACATCATTCTTTCCTTAACACCTGAAATTTTTCCTTCATACAAAACTTCACATAATCTTCATTAGCAACATTAGTGTACTCAAGATAATAAGTCTTTGGGTTCAGTTTCAACACCAATAAAAATTTCATTAAAACACAAGCTACTGTAGCACTTCCCTTAAAAAGCTTAATTCCCCAAAGAGAACCCAAAAAGGAATCAACAAGAAGCAAATGCAAATAATGGCAGAAATCTGTCAAAACAGACCAGCAGATAGAAACCAATTTTTTCGAAGACCTTCTGTTGCTCAAATCAAAAAGTGTTGAACTAAAAAAAGTTGGATAACAACCTTGGGCAAAAGCACAAACAATTACAGCTCAAACAGAAGTACAGAGATTTTACACGAATTTTTACAACAAAGCACAAAAATCTGTTTTGGGATAGCAACTTTCCCAAGCATTACTTCTCTCTCATTAGAGGTTACTCTTGGCACAAAAAGCAAATAAAAAGGATAAGGAGAGGTTATTACTGAAGCAGTAACTTCCAAGACTCAACTAAAACTTTTGGGTTATCTCCGAATAAGTACTTTTCTTTAATGCCTTTAAGTTAGGCATAGGAGCAAGATTCAAGTATTTTCGAATGAATAAGCATTAAGATCAATACCAGAAATATATTTCTTTTTCGAGGCTTCATGCATTCCTAGAAGTTGTTAACTGAAAAGCTTCCACGGAAAGATTTGTTTTGGTTTCATAGGCATGAACACAATTGTTCAAGGTCGACCCCCACTTAACCATTACTCATCTTTCCAATACTTTCCTTTTTGAAAATGTTTTTAGGTAACAAGTACAACTAATTTTTTTTCTAATTCACATTCCCTATCCATACTAAGATAGAGAACAACTTAAAACTGAAAGTAAAACCTACTGAGAGATAAAGCAAACAAGTGCACACAAGAATATTCACCCACATGCTATTGCTCCCCGGCAACGGCGCCAGAAAAGGTCTTGATAACCCACAAGTATAGGGGATCGTGTGTAGCCTTTTTGATAAGTAAGAGTGTTGAATCCAACGAGGAGCTAAAGGTAGGATAAATGTTCTCTCAAGTTCTATCAACCACTGATACAACTCTACGCACACTAAACGTTTGCATTATCTAGGAAATAAAACTAGAACAACAATACGAGTAATAGAGATAACTTTGCATGATAATAAATAACAAGAAAGTAAAGCTAGTTGTTGCAGCACTAAAATACACTAAACTAACAGAACCATGAGTGTGGAATAGTGGTGGTAATTGTGGTGGCTTTGTTCAAGTTTAAATAGCGAATAGATTGGATTCATTGTCTTCGATGCAGTTTTCTATGTGGGAGAGGCTAAATATACACGCGCTTCACTACTTGGAATTACATGTACTATATGATTGGATTGTTAGCAAACATCCGTAAGTACTAATCAATGCATTAAGGTTTCCCCAACCATAGCCTTAAGTTTAATGGTCCTCTTACTCCCATACGTGCAACGTTCCGGTTCGCGTTCTCAGGTTTCTGTCACTCTGGCAGAACTTCCCCCTTCCTCTTACACATACTACAAACCCTATGATGTTTAATCCATGCGCGCACAAATATAATGGACACCAAAGGACTATACCATATCAACATACAACTCTAATGAACCAAGACATTCAACCATTCGATCTAAGAACAAAGAAACTACGCAAACATGACATAGATCATAGGATTATAACTTATAGCATCAAACACCATGTTTACATAGGACGGTACAGAGGTGTGTGGGAGGATAAACCACTGCATACTAGGAGGATTAGGTGATGGAGATGGCTGTGAAGATGGTGAAGAGGGCAGTGGCGGCGCCGGCGGCGGCACGGGGGACTCCTTCCCCGCCGCCGGTATCATGAGGGAGCACCGCCCCTTAGCCCCCTTCCTTCATGGCTTCTTGGGAGCCCTCCCCCATGGAGATGGGATCCATGGGGGAGGCACAAACGTGGATTTGGTGGCTGCAAATTCGTGGGTAGAGATGTCCTGGGCGAATTAGGTTTCCTCCCTTTATATAGCTTCTCGGATTCCGGTCACCCCATCTTGGGCTATAGTAAATCGTGCCTAAAAGGCCTGTCCAGACTCGGAATTAGCTAAATTTTATGTCCAGAATGTTTTTCGGGAAATTTCCAACAACTTTATAGTTGAAGAGTTTTCCGTTTGACGCTGTATTCGATACGAAACGTGACTATCTTCAAAAAGAGTGCTGAGACAGATTTCTGGGAAAATCCCAATTTGACTCCAACAAGGTTTCCACTTGTTTTCTTGGTAATTCCTACACATCAAAGTGTAAAACAAGAACATTGTGCACTTTTGCAACTATTAGTAGGTTAGTCCAAATAAATTATAAACTTTATACAAAAAGGAGCGTCAAAAGCATATTATTAGCATAAAACCATAAAAAATTATAGATACGTTATGGACGTATCAATATGTTAATCCTAAAATACTTGGGACTACCTCGCTAACTTATTCGGTCGAACCGAATACCTTTAAATCATGTTGAGATTCATCTTTTGTGAACTGTTGATCACTAAGGTGTGGAAGCCTTCTAATATTATTCGGATGGTTCGAGTAAGGTGCTATTAATGAACTTATTCCTATGTATCGTATATGATAAACACATACTGCAACTGCCTAATTTATTTTATCGACTCAGCTTCATGAATATGAGGATCACATCCATTAAGCTAAACTTGCTCGGGACGAGCAAGAGTCTAAGCTTGGGGAAGTTAATGAGTGCATAATTGCATCATGTTTTATATTATTATTTTGCACTATATTTATAGGATCTTGGTATTTTACGGCGTTCACGCGCACATTTTATGTCTATTTTCACCAGGATTAGGACAAATGATGGATACAATGGATACAATTCTTGGAGCAGTTGTATTAGGGAGAAAGGGAGTAAAAACAACGTAAATTGCTTATTTGGGAAATATCAATAACACCAGAAGAAAACCCGAAGCGATCAAGGTGTCCAGAGAGTTTGACGACCAACTATACGGCAGGAATAATTTTTCGGCCATATAGTTCCCGCTGTATAGTTGGCGCCGCCACCGCCTCCTCAAATAGTTTCACCCCGTGCAACTGGATCAGGGAGACGACATATAGAACAACCAGAAATCGCTGAAACCTCACCTCCGGAAGGCATCTGGAGGGGGAACTCATCCACTGGGGATCCGTCTTCGCCCTATGCAGATCCAGGAGGCTAAGGCATCGATCTTCATCATCAACTGCTGCATCACCACCATCTCCATCCATCCCATCTACATCTTGTCTAGATCTTGTTGTAATTTCCATACTCGTTGTGGATTTATACAAGTACTATTCATCTATGATAGATTCCATTGTTATTGCCATGATGTTGATTGCCTCCATGTCTGAGTAGATCTTTAGTTCTTAAGGAGATGGAGAAACCCTAGTATGAGATGAAATAAGATAAAGTTTATTATGATATTCATCATTGTGACCATGTGTTAGATTGTCTTCATCTTGATGTTGGGAGAAGTCGACCTCTCAATATTTGCCTCTTATGGGGACTTGATGGAGGGAGCTACTTGTTGGTAGACGGAGGTGTGTTAGCACTTACAGTGACTATAAAGTTGTTGGCGCCCCTTACATATGAACTTGAGAACCGAGGAAACTCACGGAACACTATCCATGCCATAGGATACGTCCTATGGGATTAAGTCCCTTAACACCGCAGTAATTCGATTGATATTAATTGCTGACTGTTGTGGTTATGAGGATGATGTAAGCAGTGGTTGCTGCCTATGTGTCCAAATACGGAGTTCCTCCCACACATACATAGTTTAGAATGTTCATGATAATAATCTTTACCTTAATTCATTATAATGCTAGAGGTGTATCTGCTACTCCCTGAGAACGCCTTTTTCCCTATTGCAGTTCCATTCTCTTTTACATACACGATACTTAGTTTATGTGTTCAGTTTTTTTACTTTAATTATTGTTCTCTTATATCAAAACCCCCAAAACACCTTTTTACACAATACTCGTGTTTTATCTTGTTACTTAGAACTTTATTTAGCATTTCTATTGTAGTATTTAATTCAAGAGTTATTAGACTTCAGACTCCTGCTCCCTGTGGGGTCGATATCTTTATTTCGAAACTAGCTACAAACAATCTGTGCACTTGTAGTCATCAGTTTTTAGCATACAAATAATTATAATGCTAGTGATTAACCTATTATCGTCGGATTTATGACAAGGACACCATGAGGGGGTTCTCTGGGTGTCAGAAGATGTGGGGTGTGAAACGTACGGTCGTCCAGGATGGTGAGCACACAAATGTACCCAGGTTTGAATCCACCTGTGGTGGATGGATACTACTCTTGCTAGCAATCCAGTAATATGACAGAGCCGTAAGTACAGATTACAAGAGAGGTTTCTCCTATGAAAGTTGAGGTTGTGATTGTTGATGCCCTAAAGGCCTATCCCTAGGATGGCTTATATAGTCATTCGGTCCTAGGGTTATAGGAGAGTCCTATCTGGCTACGACAAAGTCGGTTATATAGTACATGTTGGACTACAAGTATTACTACAGTCCTAAGTCGGTAAGTCTTCCGAGCCTTCCCATAGCCAGATGGGCTTAAAAGTTCTCTCCCTAGCTGGGCTGCCCGTGAAGCATAGCTCTAACCTTAAGTGGGCCACCCTAGTCAGTGAGCCACATTGGGTATATCCGGAAAATATATCCCCAACAGTAGCCCAGGAAGCCTCCAAGATCCAAAGTCAGATTTCATCGTCTAGCTTGATTCTTCTTAGGTTGTAGAATCTTGAAGGGTTCCTAAAACTCCAAAACAAAAAGTAGGATCCGAGTCTCGAAAATGAGTCGGACCTGTTAATATCTCATCATGGTTTTCCTGCTCAATTTCAAACTGAGCTAGAAACTTGGCCTGTGACGCAACCTGACACCAGACAAAGTCTAGTCTTGTCACTGGCAAATATTTTGTCAGCGTGACCGTTGGTGGGTCCATAGTGCACGGTACCAAGGCGCCATTTCAATTCATGCGTGGAGATTGAGGTAGTGTATCCTTCGCGGGGAAGCTTCCCTGCTCTTTCCGCAATGCGTGGCGCAATCGTTCGTGTGTTTACACTAATCTTGGCACAAATGAGGCTACAGGGGTAAAATCTCCTAATTTTTCTCCCATCTGTGCCCTTGGCTTCCTTCTCCCCAAGAAAAACCTGCACCCCCATCTCCCTTCTCTCTACCCCCAATCCCAATAGCGCCGCCCATCCAAGTTCATTCCTTCCAGCGAGATGGCTGACGCATCAAGCTCCAGCGTGGCGGCGTCGACGGTGGTGGCGAAGGATAAACGTTACCATGGGGTCTAGATACCTTGCGTTTTGGATGACGGGAAGCTTCAAGGCCTTAAGGAGGAGGGTCTTCTCTGTGCTAGTGAGTGGTGGAGCGGCTTCAATGAGCCTCTTCCCGCTCCCCACGACGACAAGCGGTTCCACTTCGGAACTCATCTAGACCGAGGTTTGAGCTTTCCTCCCTCGGAATTCTTCTCCGAGCTGATTAATTACTACGGCATGACGCTCCATAATGTTCCTCCCAGTTTGATTCTTGAGCTGAGCACCCATGTCTCTCTTTGTGAGGGTTATCTCAGAATTAAGCTGAGTCTTACTTTGTTCCGGTACTATTTTAGTACTAGGAAAAATTCCATCACTGCCGATGTTCCATACAATACTAGAACCCTTATCTTAGTACTTAGAATAGACCGAATCTATCCCAAGGTCATAGCTAGTGAATCGGTGAATAGGTGGCCATCTACCTTTTCTATCACAAGGATAAACCGGCTCCCAGCAAGCAGGAAAGCTTGCCGTTTTTTGTTGACGGTGCCGCTGCCCCCAAGACTGTTGGGATGTGGAAGCGCCAACTCTTTTTGAAGACTTGATCCGTGCTAAGAGGCGGATTGAGTTTTTGATGAAGCACAAGAGACTGAGGGGATCCGACTTAGTCCATTGCTGGCTAGCTCGTCGGATTCAACCTCTGCAGTACCATGGGGACCGACTGATGCATACGGTCACCACCAATAGGAATGACAACCTGAGAGTGAGCCGGGACCCAATTCCCACCAGGGATTACGAGTCTTAGATCAGGTGGTTGATCATGGAGCAAATAGACCAGAAGATTCTGATGATCTCTCTGGACATGTTCACAGAAGAGAAACCCCTGACCCTAGTAAGATTTTTGACTAACACATCTTGTACTTGTTTCATATATATATATGTTTATTTGCAATGCTGAGATATTTCAACTTTCAGCTCGCTAAACTCCCTGAGTCGGAGGTGGCTCCTCTCGAGGGATATGCACCTGAGGATCCAGTTCCTCAGGAGGATGAAGAGCTTGAAGTGCTGCTAGAAGCGCTTACCCAGAAACGCAAAGTTCAGGTTATATCAGCTAGCCCGCAAACGATGCCAGTCGTCAAGAAGTTCCTCAATCAGACCTTGTATTTTTGTTCATATACTTTCTGGGTTATAACGATCTTAATCTGTTACTATCGAGAGCTAAACCAATTATTAAGGGAAGGGAAAGGAAAAGCCGAGAAAATTCTACGCTAGCAGAAGTTAACCATAGTTTCACCCGCTGCTACGCCTCTGACTCTTACCCCAAACCCATCCTCAGTGCCAGAGGATATTCCGTCTCCGTGCATTAAGGATGTTGTGGCTCAATCTGAAGAGCTAATGAACCAAAGTTCACAAACCGATGTCACCATGGGTGACTCAGAAACTGATAAGGGTGAACCCTCTAAGGGTAATGATCCCTTAGCCGAAGTTTTTGCCAAAAACCTTCTTTAGAATCCAGGTGTAGCCAAACTTGGCCTTACTCAGAAGAGCGCAGAAGAGATCCGGAAGTTAGCCCTCCATTTCTTGGAGACCAGAAATATTACGGCTGAAGAAGGAGCTCAAGAAGCTCAAGACTTGAAGCTTGTTGATCTGCTGGAGCAAGTTCGTCTCCATGATGAGAAGCTAAAGGCTGGTACAGTTCCGCCTCCACCTATCATCCCTTTAACCTTTGTCGAGAAGGTTTCTGCTAAAATCAACCACAACCTCAACAGGCTGCAACACGAGCATTTTGTAAGTCATTTTCAAATCCTTTTATTGTATTTATATCATATCCTCTAGCCCCCAAGCATGAAGTTGGATAGAACTAGAAATCTGAGTTTATGCTTTTATAAGATGCCAAAGAATGAAGTAGTGTAGCCCCCAAGGCTCATGCTGAAATTTAGTTAAAAATAACAGCCCAAGTCTTAGTAGCCATCTGACTCTGGTTATCATTCTGACTTATAGAAAATTTATGATTACAATTAGGAATTATTGAAGAACATATGTAACAAGCGGAGAGAGGTCAATGCTCTCTGACTTGAAAATGCTCAATTGAAGGTTGAGAAGGATGATGCAGAAAGTAAGTTTTACAACAATATCTTCTCGGATTTATGTTTCAGTAAAATTTGACTAACTTGTATGCCTCACTCCAGGGTTGCTGACTCAATCCTTCAAACTTGTGGAGGAAGATGAATACTTTAGAGCTTTAGAATTCGAGAATGCTAGCATGCGCTTAAAGCTTAAGAAATTATAGGAGGACCATGAGCATAGTGTCAACAATATCCTTGAGTCTAGCAACATGGATACCGAAGAACGTGATCAGACCATTGCTTGCGAAGGCAAAGAAATATTGGATTTTGAAAGCATATTTGGATAGGAAAAAGATATCACCTAGGACCTTCGGGATGAAATTCGGAGTCTGAGAGAGGAGAAGACCAAAGTAGACAAATCTATCTTTTGTATGTTTACTGTTATTCAGACTCATGTCTTGATCTTTCCGACTTCTTTAGTCAGATCTTTATAATATTGCTCCTTTTCAGGGCCTCTCAACCTCCTGGATTCATCTTCATCTAAGTCACACACCAGCCAACTGGTCATAGTGAGATATTTGCTTCATGATTCCTGCCAATTTCTTGAAGAGATTGGCGAGAATGTTAATCTCTCCGACTTAAACAAGTTGTCTGCATTTGAATTCCGTGACAAAGTGAAGGATATCTCATAGCTGGTCGAGGATTGGAAGATGTCCTATGCCCGCACAACAGCACAAAATTCCCTAAACATGGTAATGAGCCACCATGGAAACATGGAAATCTGGCAAGTTACCAAGGGTTATTCGACTGTTGATGAAGATGACAAGCTTCAGAATGTTGGTGAAATCTAGGATTCTTGTGTTGGATATGCTTGTCGCGTAGCCAATGCAACCAATTACGAGAAGCCATTTTTCAATCCCGTAGAAGTGCCCCATGCCCCCTAGCCGAAGACGATGAACTTCCCGATGACAACGACGTAGAGACAAAGTCCAACATCGCCGTCTCAGAAAAAGATCGAGGTGACCTGGGTGGTGCCACCAGCGAGCCGACAAATCCTTCTCCTGCAACATGAAAATTTGCAAGAAAAACTCTGTATTATTTCGAAACAAGCTTTGATGTAATGGTTAAACTTATTTATTTTGTGGTGCTGCTATGTAAGAACTGATGCTTTACTCTTTAGCACGTATGTTTTTGTTTTATGCTTGAAAAATACTTAAGCACTTTTTGTTCATACTTATTGTTTATCTGGCTTTCTGCCTCGTCCATTTCGTGAGCCGACAAACCTTTAGCATGGAAACTTTGCTGAACAACGGAGCTCAACTAGTAAACCAGTTAAACCTGGGATCAAAGCCGTCCTCTAGTACCAACAAATCACTACTCAAAAAATGCCCGCGCCCAGCAATCAGAAAAAAACCAAAGTACAAACAGAAAATGAGACTTACACCCGAAAGTAGCTTTTAATTAAAATCAGAAATCTAACTAGAACAAATATGAGCATAAGGTATATTCAAGTATCCTAGGATTTTCGACTATGACATGATCATTCGGAAATAAGATGGTACTTAAAATGTTCTTCGCCGCTTTGGGTTGTGGGGCTTACTTCCAGGTCCAGTGGGAGTCGTGACTAGCGTTATAGGTCATTGGGCGGCCGTAAAACTTCTCAGAAAATCATTGAGGGAATCGATACTTTATTTCACTTTGAACATGTACATTGATATGATTACAAAGAAAGAAATTTTAAGAATAAAAGGGAGGTAGCTGAGCAATATTCCATGGATGGTCTATCTCATCCGGGTCTGTACTACCTGCAGCTCTCTTCCTCTTCTTAGTAGTAGGTCTTTCTTTTTTTAGCCTCATGTCTGTTAGGTAGTATGAACCATTGTGCAATACTATACTAACGATAAAGGGCCCTTCCCAAATTGGGGAAGGTTTGTGCTTTCTTTTTTGCATTAGTCGGAGAACTAGATCGCCCTTCGTGAAAGACTAATTTTGACTCTCTGACTATGATACTTGCATAACTTCTGCTGATAGGCTTTAGATCTCTGCTCAACAACGATGCGAACTTCCTCGAGTACATAGAGGTCATCTTGTTGATAAAATTCGGCATCTTCTTCGACATACGCAGCGATTCGGGGAGATAGATGCGTAAGATCACTCGGAAGAGCTGCCTCTGTGCCGTAGACTAAGAAGAAAGGTGTATATCCGGTTGAACTGTTAGGAGTAGTTCGTAAACTCCATACAACAGATGGCAATTCGTCCTCCCAAGCCCCCGCATCATGGTGAATTGGTGCTTCGAGCCTATGATAGAGGCCTTAAAGAATTAAACCATTTGTCCTTTTGACTTTTCCATTGGCTTGTGGATGTGCGACTGATGTAATATCGAGCCAGATCCCTTGATCTTCCCAAAACTAAGAAAGTTCTCCCACTAAAAAGTTTCTCCCGTTGTGTGTAATAATACTGTATGGATAGCCGAATCGGATTTTGACGTCCTCAACATTTTTTTGCCTATTGCTCCATCACAACTTGTCATCGGTTTAGCCTCAATCCATTTCGTAAATTTATCCATCATCACTAGTAGGTGAGTAAATCCACTTGGATACCGTTTAAATGGTCCTATCATGTCAAGCCCCTAGACCGCAAAGGGCCATGTAATCGTAATTGTTCGTAGCTGATCAACCAGAACATGGCCTTGCCTGGCGTATTTTTGTCAGCCTTTGTATGTCTTGACTAGTTTGTCAACATCTGCAATAGCTATAAGCCAGAAAAATCCATTTCGAAAAGCTTTTGCCACTAAATATTTGGCTAAGGTGTGATGACCACATTCGCCTTCGTGGATCTCCCTTAGGATTTCCACTCTTTCTTCTGGAGAAACACATCGCTGAAAACCCTAGATACACTCTGCCTATAGAGCTCACCAATGATTATTGTGTAAGATTTTGCTCGTCGGATGATCTGCTGGCTCAGAACATCATCTTTGAGAAATTTGCCTTCTACCAAGAATTCGAGGTAGGGTTTTGTCCAGCTGGGTATTATAGCCAGAACTGCTATGAGCGGTGAGTCAGATTTGGTTGAATACTCCTCATCAACTCATGTGATAGAGGGAACTCTAAGGTGCTCCAGAAAAGCACCATCCAGGACCTTTTTTCCATGCGGAGCCTATTCTTGATAGTGCATCTGCTTCCTCGTTTTCTATTTGGGGAATGTGTTGAACTTCAAACCCTTGGAATGATTTTTCTAATTCATCCACGACAACCTGATATGCTTCCATGTGCTTATTTTCTCTACATATGTCAGATATTTGCTGAGCAACTAAATCCGGATCTCAGTAGAACATGAGTCGATGAATGCCAATGTCTTTTGCAATTCAAATTGCATGTAGCAGGGCTTCATATTCGGCAATATTATTCATCGCCGTGAAGTGAATATGCAAAACATAGAATAGTTTGTCTCTTTGGGGTGATTTGAGAACCACACTAGCCCCGAGCCCCCAAGCGCTTTCCACCCATCAAAGTGCAAGGTCCAATATTCCGACTCTAGGACATTTGTGTTTTCTGCCATCTCTGTCCAATCAGCGATAAAATCAGCAAGTATTTGGGATTTGATTATTGTACAAGGTTTAAACTCAATGTCAAAAGCTGCTAGCTCAATTTCCCACTTAGCGACACGTCATGTGGCATCTCTATTGTTGACTATGTCTCTCATGGGAGCTGTGCTCACCACGGTAATCTGGTTCTCTTGAAAATAGTGTCGTAGCTTTCTGGATGCGAAGAACACACCAGAGGCTAACTTTGGGTAATGAGGATAACTCTATTTTGATTCAGCTAGGACCTCGCTAAGATAGTAGGTCAGATGCAGCACCAACTGTTCCTATTTTTCCTCTAGCCGTTCTACCGTTGTTACGACATTGGCAACTCTGTTTGTCACAACAATGTAGAGCAAGATCGGTTCCTAGGGTTCCGGTGTTGCAAGGATAGGGGCAGATGAAAGTATGGCTTTTCGGTCCAAGTGTGTAGCCTCGGCTTCATCGGTCCAAAAGAACTTCTTGGTCTTCTTCAAGAGCTTGTATAGTGTTACGACTCTTTCACCAAGCCAACTTACGAACCGACTGACCACATCGATGCAGCCAGTGAGCCATTGTACACACTTCAGGCTAGTTGGCCTGGTAATATTGAGTATAGCATTTATCTTGTTCCGGTTCACCTCTATGCGTATCTAAGACACAACAAAACCTAAAAATTTTCCAACTGGTATTCCAAAGAAACATTTCTTCGGGTTAAGCATTATGTTGTATTTTCGCAGATTTGTGAATGTTTCCCCCAAGTCGGAAATTAGTGTTTCCTTATTTTTGGACATCGTAGCTATGTCATCCACGTATGCATGTACATTGCGTTCGATTTGATCGTGGAGGCAATGCTGCATAGTATGCTGGTACGTAGCTCCTGCATTTTTTAGCCTGGAAGGCATCGTTGCGTAGAATAAGGTCCCAAAGGGGGTGATGAACAAAGTCTTTAATTTGTCTGACTCCTTCATGCTTATTTGGTGATAACCGTAATATGCGTCGAGAAAACATAGGATTTCCGAGCCTGATGTCGAGTCGATAACCTAGTCGATTCCAGGTAGAGCGAACGAATCTTTAGGATAAGCCTTGTTCAAGGCAGTATAATCGACAAACATTCTTAAATCAGTAGTGTTCTTTTTAGGGACCATTACAGGATTGGCCGACCACTCAGTGTGGATGACCCTTCGATAAATCCGGCTAACTCTAGCCGGGCTAGCTCCTTAGCTATTGCTTTGCGCTTTTCATCACCAAAACGTCATAAGGACTGTTTGACGGGTTTAGTGTTAGGATACACGTTTAAAGAGTGCTCGGCAAGTTCCCTAGGTACTCTTGTCATGTCAGAAGGTTGCCATACGAAGATATCTTTATTAGCTTTGAGTAACTCAACGAGCATGCTTTCCTATGCGCGGCCTAAGCCTACTCCTATCTGAGTAACCATGGAGGGATCGTCGTCCTTCAGTGGTGTTGTCTTCGTCTCTTCCGATGCCTTGAACTCCGGAGTTGGCTTTAGCACCTCCTTATTCATCGTGGGTATCTGATGCATGTAAAATGCATCCATGAACTTTGCACTTTATTACTTGATATTCCAACATATGTTTTTATCATATATGGGGTATATTCATGTTTTATAATGATATTTGGGAATAATTGACACTTGCCATATTGTTTTGGAATTAACCTTGCCAAGGCAGAAAACCCCTATTTCAATGTTTTTGACTTTCATGTACCCAAACAATGTCCAATTGACCTGAAACTTCACGGGACCTAGTATTTATCAAAACGAAGAACATTAGCCAAAGATCCACGAGAAAAGAAGACCAAGAAGGAAACGAGCCTAGCACATGTGGCCAGGGGCAGGCCGCGAATGGTGTGCTCATTTGCCCCTCGAGTCTCCGATGCCGTCGATTCTTTCTCCCATGCGAAGGTTCTGACCTAAAATCATGTATAAAAAAGGTCTCTCAATGATTCTCAAAGAGGAGTGCCGCAGAAGACAGAAACACAAAACAGAGAGGCAGGAGGCAGAATATTGGAGGGGGAAAACTCTGGCGGGGCGCTGCCGTTGTGATCTCCACCTCCTCCAATGACTCGAGCACCTTCACCATGATGAAGGGGAGTAGTCCACCCCTGTAATATGGGTTTGTGGCAGTATCTATTGTAGCTCTTTCTCATGATCTCGATTGTATTAGAACCATATGAGCTACATAACATGATTATAGTCATATTTGTATTTCCTATGTGTTGGATCTTCATATAGTTGATATTTAAGATCGCAATTGTTCAGTATTGGAAGTAAGTGAATAGACGCATATCATGTACCCCATTCTTGTTTACTTGTTCTGATCAAACTTGTATATGGGAGCGTGTGTGGGGGAACATGTGCATTAGTTAGAGCAATGGGGGTGATCTTGCGGGTAGGACAGTAAAACTTGCGAATCACTTGGGCGTTTACCTTACTTAGTTGCCTCACTAGGGATAAAGAAAATACCATGCTTAGACTCGATCAAGTATGTTCTTATTTTAACTTCATGTCATAGAACTTAATGTTATACTCTGAAATTGATCTTAATACTAGATTGCTCGGAGACCCCCTTTTCTAGTGGAGTATAAGTAAATTGTTAGTAAAATAACATATCTATGATAGTACGTGATGCCCATATGAATTTCTATCCATACTTTAACATGTTGCACCAATATTATGTCAACTAGAGTGTCCCCTGTCCACCACAACTCAAAGAGAGAGTGCATAAGCAAAACCATGAACCCTGGTCCATTTTAAACCATAAGAAAACACTATCCAACACATCTACATCACTTTTTTAGTACTAATTAAATCCAAAAATACAAAAACATTTCTCATACTTGCAAACACCAACCAAAACCCAAAAACATCATATTCCATTGCATATTTACCACCATTGCGTATTTACTTTTGAAACTGCATGTGTGCCCCATGTGTGATTTTGGTAATTAATGACAATCTTTATGGACTTATGTTTGCATTGAGTTTACTTTTAGGATTTGTCCATAGGTAATGCTTGAACCATATGTTGGCTTCAAGGTTGAAGTGAATAAGATCAAGTGATGACCAAGATGTTCAAGGATGACCATCGATTTGTCCATAGACAATGCTTGAACCATATGTTGGCTTCAAGGTTGGAAGAAGAATAAAGTGAATAAGATCAAGTGATGACTAAGGTGTTCAAGGAGTCATCCAAATATTGTTCATGTGAGAGTTGAGCCTATTTAAGAATAAGGTGGAGTGATATCTCTTATCTACCTTCAAGACACCACTAGTAGAAACAGGGCCTTTTGTCCCGGTTTGTAAGGGGATTTAGTCCCGGTTGCCCAAACGGGATGGGGCAATTGGGACTAAAGCCCCAAACCTTTAGTCCCGGTTTGGGCTGCGAACCAGGACAAAAGGGCGATCCATGTGGCCCCTGGCTGTCGCTAGGGGAGGGGCATTTGTCGCGGCAGCATTTTAGGCACCTTTTGTGTCGTGGCAGAGATTTTTTTTGTATATTTTTCGTTTATTTTGATTCCCCTTTATCTATTTCTTTTTCGTGTGTTGGGCAACATTTATTTTGTGACAATTACCCTAGCACTATGTTGTGAGGAATGCTCGTCCTCATATATAGTAGATGGTGCGAGGTTGATGTTACTGAAAGTGGATTCGCATGGAGGCATGGTGCCGATTTGAGGGATCCCTCGCACCATGCCACCATGCCTCCATGCGAATCCACTTTCGGTAACATCGACCTCGCACCATCTACTATATATGAGGACGAGCATTCCTCACAACATAGTGCTGGGGTAAGTGTCATCTACCTTAAGGGAACCATTATATTACAAAAATCTCTCGATTATATTACACAACAAGTATTTTATATATTACATTCATATATACAATATAAAGTCTTTTATGATCCCTATTACATTATCATCATCTTCCGATAGTATTCTCCTTTTGGATCTAGGACCTCTACATCTAAGAATCCTGCAATTTCCTCTTGGATTACTTGTATGCGATCCTTTGGTAGAAGATTGTCCCACAATCGTTCGATCTAATTTAAAAGAATGAGTCAACATATATGAATGAAACTAAACACAATTGATGGTAATAAAACAAATTTCTGAATATTGTTTACATACTTGAAGTTGTTCTAAGTTTCTGCCCTTCTCACAGGTCGTCTGATGAACGAACTCACATACATAGTATCCACATAAGTTATTTCCATCTAGCTGCTTCAGACACTTTACGAGAACAAAGTTCAATCAAAATAATAATAATTATTTTGATAATGGTATCAAAACTAGAATCAGAGAGATGTGCGGATATAGCTAGTAGTACTTACATTTAGTGGTTTAAATGTAAGGTTCTCTTTCCAGGCACCCTTAGCCTTGTTGGTGAACCGTTTCCAAGCGCTGCCCGGTATAGAAAATGAATAAAATGAGTTACTAATTTCTTGATATCAGTAAATGAACAAAGTTTCTGATATAGTGTTATAATGACTGAAATTACCGCTGGAGCATATCCTGCATGGGTGCCCACTTCTCAAGGGGTTTACGTTTAGAGTCCATGACTTGTACTACTCCATTGTCAGGTTGAATGATTAGCAGAATATAATGGAATCTGCGCATGCATAACTCATCAATTATACACTTAACATCGAGTAAGCGAAATAGTTCTGTCCTCTCTTGGTTTCTTGAAACCTTAATGCCATTACAATTTTATCCTTTGTGTCCTTGGGACTAAATTTCCCAGTAAGTTCATGAACCCAATATGGGTCAATGAACCCAATGTCATAGATCTGTCCTCTTCTGCATTCGAGAATCTTAAGTCTGCATAATATAGTGAGTATGATTATACATGCGATATAAACGAGGTGAGATAACTAGAGACCTAATTATTAGAGAAATAATACTTACAGACAGTAGGCACTGACGATCGATTTGTCGAGGGTGTCTTGATTGAAAAACTGATGTAGTTCAGGAAATTCAATCAGTATTTAGGAATCTCCATACCCGTAATGCTTGTTTCGAACTCCGATCACTATCTAGTTTGCCCCTTCCTTTGTGTCTTTATTGTACCAATTATGCAATCTTCGCATTTTTGTTGGTAGATACTTGACGTCCTCATGTCTGACGAGAGGTTTCCCATACTCGTATTTTTATTTTTCCTCAGCCACGGGGAACTCTAACTGGGCTACGTACTAAGCAATAGTCATACCTTGAGCAGCAGCTACTTCTCCATACATTGCAACAAACTCCGGATCATACTGCTCGCCCACACATTTGCTCGACCCCACCCCGGTATCGGAAATCACTTTGAGCGAGGGGCATTCCTTGTTTTTCTGTAAACTGAGCTAGGGAACTAAATTCCCACTTGCACTAGTGCTCTTCGACCATACCATTGACTGATGTGACTTGACAATAGAGAGGTCATAGTCTGATGACAGCCTTGGGTCGGGTTGATGAAGGGTCTTCAACATTTTTTGCACTTTGGCTTTTTCTTCTTTAGTGCTGGGGAACCATGGCTCTTTCGTCTTCTTCAGGCTATCAAACCACTATTGCATTTGGGCCTTTGCGATCACCGCATTCTCCTCTTCAGTATAGTCGTAAGATCTTTTGGGAGCAACCTTTGGTAGTTTTGGGAGGGGCTCTAGTAGACGCTTCGGTGATCGGTTACTCTTTCGCTTTTGGCCCTGACCCTTTTGTACTTTTGGGAGGGGCTCAGATAGATGACGCGGCAGCAAAGACGGCCGTGCTAGAGACAGCTGGCGCGGCGGCGAAGACGACCGTGCTGGAGACGGCTGACGTGGTGGTGGAGATGACGCCTGTCGCAGCAACGGCAAAGACGGCTGATGCGCTGGAGACGGGTGAGGCTACAACGAAGATGGAGTTGTGCTCTAAGGAGTGGAGGGCCTTGGCGTCCGATTTGAAAGCACGATGAATTCCTTTTGCCATAGAATGGTCATGGTTTTTGCTTCTCCCAGCTCAGTAACATCCCCTTCACCTGCAGGGTAGTCAAGCTTGAGTTGCGCGAATCCGTCCATAACTTCATCCACCCCGGCAATAGCGTAGCCCTGTGGAACCGGACAACAATGGTAAGTTGCTACCGGTCCAACTAATGGTAAGGCATAGCCGACCGCCACCTTCATGGTTATGTTGACAACTTTCACATGCAGCTCACAATGTGTCATCTCCATGATATCATCCACTGGGTAGCGAATAGGAGCCATCGCGGTGCATCATCGGCATCATCACCGGGGAGCTTCGTGGAAGCCATGCTGTTTTTTGATTAGTGGATGGGCCAGTAGCGTTGAAGGCAACTTCGTCTACCATGTGCCGCTGAGATGGGCCGGTAGCTTGCTGGCTAAGTTTCTCAAGTTGATTCTGATGCTGCTTTAATTGTTGTTCTATTTCATGCATCCGGTCTTTCTGCTTCATTACTTCAAGTTCCTCCCTTTCCTTTCTCCTTTGACGGCTACTTTCGGGATATTTCTTCCTATGGTCGGCAAAACCAAGATTCCATGGTTTGGATCCTTCTATGCCTCATGTTCGTCCCTCGTGTTCCTTGTTCCCAAGGGCGAGTGCGAGCTCATCATTCTCTCTATTGGGAATGAACTCCCCATCTTCAACAACCTTTACTGCATTTCTAATGTCTTCGATGGGTATGGGAGTTTCTTTATGTCTTATGTTATATATGCACTTCCCTTCTGAGTCCAATGTGCCCCCGTGCCCGTAAAACCAATTCCTTACCCGTTCGATCCAATTGTATGGCTTTGGGGTGATCCCTTTAGCTATCAGGTCGGCCTCGAGTTTCTCCCACTTAGGCTTGCTAGCCTTGTACCCACCTTGCCCCATAGTATGGTGATACTGCTTTTTAGCAGCATTTTGCTTATTCGTTTCAGACCTTTTCTTAGATGGCGCCGATGTCTTGTACGCCAGAAAATCTGCCCAGTAGTCTTTTATCTTCTCATACGCTCCAGTAGTGAAATCCGGAGTCTTCTCTTTCACGACAAAGTCAAGGTGCAATCTTTTCTTCCAGTTGTTGAATTGCTAGGCCATCTTCTTAAGAGCGTACTCCTTGATGGCTTGCTCCATGTGTTTCTGTAGTTCCTCCTGAGTTGGAATCTCCTCATCTGGAGCATAGTCATCTAGATATACCTCTAATGTCGGTAGGGTGAAATTAAACATGAGCTCTTTCCAAAGAGTGTCTTTGACTAAGTCACTGACATATAGAGCCTCTGGATCCTTTGACGACCTATTCCATTCTCTGATGGTGATCGGGACGTAGTCCCTAACAATAACTCCACATTGCCTTATGAATTTATTTGCAGCATCAATGGGAGACTTCGGTTTGCCGTCTAGAGCGATTTCTTCGATCTTGTACCTTTCATGGTCTCCCAACTTTTTGGCTAGGCCTCGTTTATTATTTTTAGAATATTTGCTCGATCCGGAGGGCTAAAAGAAGAAAGAGCGTTAATATATATGTATATAGACAATAGCGGGTTAATTTATTAATATATATGCACCTCTCCGGCTTCTCCCTCGTCGGCTTCTTCCTCACCGGAGCCGTCTGTTCGATCGAAACCTGGATCTCCCTCACCGGAGTTGTTCAGATATAGCGAGGTGACATCGTTATCGATATGTCCTCCCTCGTTGATCATATCCTCAAGCGCCATTTCCTTTTCTTCGTCTCTGGGTTCCATATTTCTGCAAAAGGGGAAAAGCGGATGAGTCGAAGCGGCCAAGCGAGGAGGTTAGGTAGGCGTGGTTTGACGGGCTAGGGAAGTAAACCATAATTCAAAGAAACCCTAATATATGGCACGCGTTGCCGCGCCCGTCCATCGTCCCTATATGGTGCGCGTTGCCGCGCCCGTCCATCGTCCCTATATGGCGCGCATTGCCGCGCCCGTCCCTAACCTCAAACGCCGGTGGGATCATATAACTCCAAGGGGAAAGCAATAACTCTGAAACCCGCAAACCCGATGGAACCCAGCCCCGAACCTGGCGGGTACCATCCCTACTACTACTACTACTAACTACTACTACTACTAACTACTACTACTACCCTAATACTACTAACTAACTACTACTACTACTAACTAACTAACAAACTACTACTACTAGTACTAACTAACTACTATTAGTACCCTAATACTAACTAACTAACTACTACTAACTAATTAATAACTACTACTACCCTAATACTACTAACTAATTAACTACTATACTACTAACTAACTAACTAGTACTAAACTAACTACCCTCATACTAAACACTAGTACTACTAAATAATTAGTACTAATTAAACTAAACACTAGTATTAGTACTAATACTAGTACTAGTACTAGTACTACTAGTATTGGAGGTGGGGCGGCGTCGTACCTACCTGGGGGGTCTGTTCATCTGTGGTACCAAAGTTCGCAGGCCAGCGCATGGCGGTACCTAAGTTGCCTGAAATTACCGCATTTAGAAAAGTTGGACCGCCAACTACTGAGAGCGGCCATTTCGAGGCAAACTCATCTCACCCCTGCCAAATTCAAACATTCCGTTAAACCGCCCCGTGAAGTTGACGGTCGGGACCCACATGTCGGTCATCTGTCCGTGACGCGGGCGCCAACGCGGCAACCTCTTAGGCAAATCGAGCCGCTAAGTGGATCGGATGCGTTGACCAATTTCACAAATCCATTCCCAGCTTAACCCTAGCACTGGCAGCGTCGGAATCCACCCTCCAGGCAGGACGATCCTTTCAGACATTTGACTTCCGGCGCCAAGTTGCTGCGGCCAGTTGCGGCGCCCAGTCGCTGATCTCGAGCTCCAATGGCGCATGCTGTAGCCACCGTTGCGAGGCTCTAGCCCGCCTCCGCCGCCGACGAGCCGAGCAGCTCGGAGGATGGCAGATCCTACTATCAAGAAAGAAGTTCTGTCTACAAGCGGGTGAGTTACCCTTCTCTTTGCTATTCGCACTAATTACAACTGCTAGCTGGCTACTGAACCTCAAATTGTTTGTTAGCCCAACGCTGACAAACATATTTTGTCCATAGTTTTCTGTCAATGGGATCTGCGCGGACCCCCTTACCTGGTTACGGTAGTCCTCTACAAGTACGACTCTAAGGGCAAGAGGTGTGGACACCATTGTTTCACGATGGAAGAAGCGCCTGTGCATATCTGCACTATATCTGGTATGGTTGCTGCTCTGCGTAATCATGTTGAATTATGGCCGAAGTAGACTGCAAAGTTCAGCTTCATGGATGAACGTGGCATCATAGTTCCAATAACGTGTGACGGTCAGCTAATTGGGTTGATGAAAAGGTATGCTTCAGCTGCCATGTTTGAGCTAAAATGTGATGTATTGGATGTGGAAGCTGCTGCAACTGGGAGTCGCCCTTCTATTCTTGGACAGGGTGGTTGCTCGAACCCAATTAGCTCCTGGTAAGCAAAGGTCTCTTGGGGTTCGTATGTTTATGCTGAATTGTAATTTTTGTTTTATTTACTCTATAGATATTGGGTAGTAATGCAACAGTCTTGTTTCTTTGACAGGAAGCGCCGCAAGGTTAGAAACATGACTGCCAGGTCAGTCATTTTGCTGCCCGAAGAAATTAAAAACGAGTGGAAAGATGATGCTGGACACGATTCTGGTGCCCATTGTCCTGGCGATGCAGAGTATGTGAAGCTAAGTAAATTGGCACCAAGGAAGAGGAAAAAGGCAGGAAATGAAGAAGCTAGTGGACGTGAAGGCTTGGCACCCATGTTGCGGAAGAAGGATGCTGGCAATGAAGATGCATAGTAATGTGTTGAACTTGAACCTATATATGTAGTTCTGTTAAATTCTGAGCGCTCTGTGTGTGGCACGTTGCTGGGCGAAACAATCTACCCACGTTCTCTGAGTAAAATGTACCGCGACTTAAGGTTTCGAAACGCCCGAGTCAGTAGTTGAATCCAAAATTGTGATTGTGCCACTGCTATCTGAAAACAAGGATCCACCGGTTCCACGATTGCTGAGGGGCAGGAAGTCTCCAAATACGATAGAATGTAAGTGACACAGAAATAAATTATTTAAGCTGCCACACTCCACGAAGAAGCAACTTATTTTAGATGCTACACAACGACGTGACAACATAAACAGCGATGTTCTCACCGATAATGCCCAGATGAGGTACCACTTTCTGGCCTAATCTTGAGCCCGTCTATCTCACCTCCTCTCTGCTCCTGTATCCCCTGCATCTGGCAAAGCTCCCGGATCTCCAGTAACCGGGTGTACGTGCTTCCACTTTATAAATTGTGGTTGTGCCATTTGCATGCGGCCAAATCCACGTAGATTATGTTTAAACAAACCACCAATGTCAGAATACACTTGTAAAAAAGGGGTCTTTGGTCCACGGTCATGTTCCCAATCCGGGACAGAGATCTAAAATCGAGGTAGAAATTGATCTAAATCACAAATTCTTCCACAAATTAATCGAGACAGATATCTAAATCGAGGCATTTCATTAATTCAACCACAAATTCTTCTAAACAAAGGTGCGATTTCACATCCTACATTAATTCAACCACTAGTCAACAATTTCACTTCCGCTGCCGCTGTCCTCCGAGCCGCCGGGTTCCTCGTCATCGTTAGACGGAACCTCCACGATTTCCGCATTGATCGCGAGACGGAGCACCTCTTCGCAGCAAGATGCGGTGATGACGGTGAACTTGGTCCGTCCAGGGACGGACCATAACCTCTCCCGCCCTTCTCGGTTGCAGAGATCCTGGTGCACCACGCGCCCGTAAACGATGCGGTTGCCAATCTTGGCCTTCCGCTCCTTCTTGAACATCGCTGACCAGTACGGGCTGGCCGCCACGTACCGGGCCAGCGCCCTCTTCCACGCGGGCATCTGGCGACGATGCGCCGTGATTTCGTCCTCCATCATGGCTCCGCCGGGGACGAGAAGCGGAGCCACTGGCACCCCAGCATAGCTGATGCGCCATCCGTGGGGCACCATCGCGGCCGGCGGCGCGAGGATGTCGAAGTGCACGAACATCACCGCCTCGTAGAAGTTCAGCGAGGGCATCTCCATGGCGGCGTGGTGGAGATTGGAGAGGAAGCGAGGGGGTGGACGACGAAGCGACGACGCGGTGGAGATTGGAGAGGGCGAGGGGATGGGCGACGAAGTGATGCGCTGTGGCGCCTCCTATTTGTACACGAGGACGACGAAGCGACGGGCGGAATATCCAAGGGGCATTTTTTTTGAAAAGGAAGTAATGCAGGGTTAAGACAGATTAACGGGCGACCAATTTTTGTACTCCTAGGACTCTGGGGCCAATAGTTCAGACCGCTAGGTCAACAAGTACAACTATTACAACTTAAAAAAGGCACGGAGCTTAAGCTAAATAGAACTATTTATCACACATCTCCTTGATCTTCCTAATCTTAGCCCGATGCGCATCTTCCTGCGAGAGCAAGGATCGAATCGTCTGCTCCTTCCTTTTAGCATCTTCCTTGCACAACTTCAATTGTTTCTCTGCATCTTTCCTCATGCACTTGTCAATACTCGTAGTTGTGAACTGCTGGACTTTGGCCTAGTGAAGATCCGTCCTTGCTTGAGTTAGTTCTTCCTCTGCTTTAGCCTTAAGGGCCAACGCCGCGTCCCTCTCCTTCTCGACTTTGCTAACCTTGTCTTCCACCCACCTGAGATCTCTCTTATGCTTAGTCGTGTCAACTGGTTCCCATAGCTTCATCTCAACACTGTCAAGAAGTGAGCTGAATGCGAATTCTTTCAACTCAACAGTCATTTCCCATAGTTTGTCCAGCGTTTTCTGCATTGATTTGGGCCACTCTGGATCTACCCATTTGACAACACCGCAACTTCTGCCTATCATTGCATGATGTCCTTGACACTGTAGAAACCTCCTACCTGTGTTTCGTCCTTCGAACGCTCCAAATTTAGCAGGCACATATCCATGTTTACATAGCAGAGGACTGTCTTCATCCGCTAAACCGTGATAGTCGGCGTCATACATCGTCTGGTTGGCCTAACACATCATACGCGCATGAGTAAACGGAGTAGATCTGGCTCAAAAAATAGATAACTTGCCACGGATGATAGAGATAGAGATGAGACGACTCACATCGAAATCACCGTCCCTGTCGTCACGACGCGTTTCCTTGCCATCTCCCCTTGAACCCATGGCGAGAAGGGAGGGGGGGGGGTGGCTGCCGGAGAGGGGATTGGGATGGAGGCGCCGTCGGCTTGCGGCTACGGCAGGATGGGAATGAAGTGGGGAAAGTGGCTTCGAGGGGAAGGAAGAGAAGTATAGGGAGGAAGAGAAGTAATGGGGACGTGACACTGGGATATGGCCCACTCAACTCGTGAGTCGTGACACTCGCAACAGGGGAGCCCCCGGTGTTGCCAGTTTGTCCAGAGCAAGCGTGGCCAATCATGCAGCAGAATAGACTACTCGCGGATCGATCTGACGAAAACCATCCCAATCGTCCAAGCGTCCCGATCGAACGGTATGTAACAATCGTCAAGCAGAACAACTGTGTTAGGGCGTGCCTTCTAGAAGACTCGGTCTAACGCTAAGGTTAGGGATCTCCTAAGGTTAATTAGGATCAATATGTAGTTTATGAAAAGAACATGCATCCAATGACACTGGTGGATCCATATGTGGTTTGTGAGAAGAACACACTTGCAATGACACTGGTGGATCCATGTGTGGTTTATGAGAGGAACACACATGCAATGACACTAGATCCATATGTGGTTTGTGAAAAGAACACACATGCAAGGACACTAGGTGTGGTTCATGGGAAGAACACACGTGCAATGACACTGGTGGATCCATGTGTGGTTAATGAGAAGAACACACATGCAATGACACTGGGTGTGGTTCATGATATGGTTTGTGAGAAGAACACACATGCAATGACTCTAGCTGTGGTTCATGAGAAGAACACACACGCAATGACTCTAACTGTGGCTCATGAAAAGAGCAGACATGCGATGAGACCGGTGGATCCATGTGTGGTCTATGAGAAGAACACACATGCAATGACACTGGGTGTGGTTCATGATATGGTTTGTGAGAAGAACACACATGCAATGACTCTAGCTATGGTTCATGAGAAGAACACACATGCAATGACTCTAACAGTGGTTCATGAAAAGAGCAGACATGAGATGACACCAGTGGATCTAGCTATGGTCTATGAGAGGAACACACATGCAATGACTCTAACTGTGGTTCATGAAAAGACCAGACATGCGATGACACCACTGTATCCATATGTGGTCTATGAGAGGAACACACATGCAATGACACCGGTAGATCCTTACGTGGTCTGTGAAAAGAACACACATGCAATAACACTGGTGGATCCATGTGTGGTCTGTGGAAAAAACACACATGCAATGAAACTGGTGGATCCATATGTGGTTTGTGAGAAGGACACACATGCAATGACACTGGTGGATCCATGTGTGGTCTGTGGGAAGAACACACATGCAATGACACTAGTGATATGTGGTCTGTGAAAAGAACAGACATGCAATGACTCTAACTATGGTTCATGACAAGAGTAGACATGCAATGACACTGGTGGATCCATGTGTGGTTAATGAGAAGAACACACATGCAATGACACTGGGTGTGGTTCATGATATGGTTTGTGAGAAGAACACACATGCAATGACTATAGCTATGGTCTATGAGAGGAACACACATGCAATGACTCTAACTGTGGTTCATGAAAAGAGCAGACATGCGATGACTCTAACTATGGTTAATGAAAAGAGCAGACATACAATGACACTGGTGGATCCATGTGTGGTTTATGAGAGAAACACACATGCAATGACTCTAACTATGGTTCATGAAAAGAGCAAACATGCGATGACACCGGTGGATCCATATGTGGTATATGAGAGGAACACACATGCAATGACACTAGTGGATCCTTACATGGTCTGTGAAAAGAACACACATACGATGACACTAGTGGATCCATGTGTGGTCTGTGGGAAGAACACACATGCAATGACACTTGTGGATCCATATGTGGTTTGTGAGAAGGACACACATGCAATGACACTGGTGGATCCATGTGTGGTCTATGGGAAGAACACACATGCAATGACACTGGTGATATGTGGTTTGTGAAAAGAACAGACATGCAATGACTCTAACTGTGGTTCATGAAAAGAGCAGACATGCAATGGCACTGGTGGATCCATGTATGGTTAATGAGAAGAACACACATGCAATGACATTGGGTGTGGTTCATGATATGGTTTGTGAGAAGAACACACATGCAATGACTCTAGCTATGGTCTATGAGACGAACACACATGCAATGACTCTAACCGTGGTTCATGAAAAGAGCAGACATGCGATGACACCGGTGGATCCATATGAGGTCTATGAGAGGAACACACGTGCAATGACACCGATGGATCCTTACGTGGTCTGTGAAAAGAACACACATGCAATTACATTGGTGGATCCATGTGTGGTCTGTGGGAAGAACACACATGCAATGACACTGGTGGATGCATATGTGGTATGTGAGAAGGACACACATGCAATGACACTGGTGGATCCATGTGTGGTCTATGGGAAGAACACACATGCAATGACACTGGTGATATGTGGTTTGTGAAAAGAACAGATATGCAATGACTCTAACTGTGGTTCATGAAAAGAGCAGACATGCAATGGCACTGGTGGATCCATGTGTGGTTAATGAGAAGAACACACATGCAATGACACTGGGTGTGGTTCATGATATGGTTTGTGAAAAGAACACACATGCAATGACTCTAGCTGTGGTCTATGAGAAGATCACACATGCGATGACTCTAACTGTGGTTCATGAAAAGAGCAGACATGCGATGACACCGGTGGATCCATGTGTGGTCTATTAGAGGAACACACATGCAATGACACCGGTGGATCGTTACGTGGTCTATGAGAATAACACACATGCAATGACGCTGGTGGGTCCATGTGTGGTCTGTGAGAAGGACACACATGCAATGACTCTAGCTGTGGTTCATGAAAAGAGCAGACATGCGATGGCTCTAACTGTGGTTAATGAAAATAGCAGACATGAAATGACACTGGTGGATCCATGTGTGGTTTATGAGAGGAACACACATGCAATGACTCTAACTGTGGTTCATGAAAAGAGCAGACATGCGATGACACCGGTGGATCCATATGTGGTCTATGAGAGGAACACACATGCAATGACACCGGTAGATCCTTATGTGGTCTGTGAAAAGAACACACATGCGATGACACTAGTGGATCCATGTGTGGTCTGTGGGAAGAACACACATGCAATGATACTACTGGATCCAAATATGGTTTGTGAGAAGGACACACATGCAATGACACTGGTGGATCCATGTGTGGTCTATGGGAAGAACACACATGCAATGACATTGGTGATATGTGGTTTGTGAAAAGAACAGACATGCAATGACTCTAACTGTGGTTCATGAAAAGAGCAGACATGCAATGACACTCGTGGATCCATGTGTGGTTAATGAGAAGAACACACATGCAATGACACTGGGTGTGGTTCATGATATGGTTTGTGAGAAGAACACACATGCAATGACTCTAGCTATGGTCTATGAGAAGAGCACACATGCGATGACTCTAACTGTGGTTCATGAAAAGAGCAGACATGCGATGACACCGGTGGATCCATGTGTGGTCTATGAGAGGAACACACATGCAATGACACCGGTGGATCCTTACGTGGTCTGTGAGAATAACACACATGCAATGACACTGGTGGATCCATGTGTGGCCTGTGAGAAGGACACACATGCAATGACCCTAGCTGTGGTTCATGAAAAGAGCAGACATGCGATGACTCTATCTGTGGTTAATGAAAAGAGCAGACATGCAATGCCACTGGTGGATCCATGTGTGTTCTATGAGAGGAACACACATGCAATGACTCTAACTGTTGTTCATGAAAAGAGCAGACATGCGATGATACCGGTGGATCGATATGTGGTCTATGAGAGGAACACACATGCAATGACACTGGTGGATCCTTATGTGGTCTGTGAAAAGAACACACATGCAATGACACTGGTGGATCCATGTGTGGTCTGTGGGAAGAACACACATGCAATGACACTGGTGGATCCATATGTGGTTTGTGAGAAGGACACACATGCAATGACACTGGTGGATCCATGTGTGGTCTGTGGGAAGAACACACATCCAATGACACTGGTGATATGTGGTTTGTGAAAAGAACAGACATGCAATGACTCTAACTGTGGTTCATGAAAAGAGCAGACATGCAATGGCACTGGTGGATCCATGTGTTGTTAATGAGAAGAACACACATGCAATGACACTGGGTGTGGTTCATAATATGGTTTTTGAGAAGAACACACATGCAATGACTCTAGCCGTGGTCTATGCGAAGAACACACATGCAATGACTCTAACTGTGGTTCATGTAAAGAGCAGACATGCGATGACACTGGTGGATCCATGTGTGGTCTATGAGAGGAACACACATGCAATGACACTGGTGGATCCATGTGTGGTTAATGAGAATAACACACATGCAATGACACTGGGTTCGGTTCATGATATGGTTTGTGAGAAGGACACACATGCAATGACTCTAGCTGTGGTTCATGAAAAGAGCAGACATGCGATGACTCTAACTATGGTTAATGAAAAGACCAGACATGCAATGACACTGGTGGATCCATGTGTGGTCTATGAGAGGAACACACGTGCAATGACTCTAACTGTGGTTCATGAAAAGAGCAGACATGCGATGACACCGGTGGATCCATGTGTTGTCTATGAGAGGAACACACATGCAATGACACCGGTGGATCCTTACGTGGTTTGTGAGAAGAACACACATGCAATGACACTGGTGGATCCATTTATGGTCCGTGGGAAGAACACACATGCAATGACACCGGTGGATCCATATGTGGCGTTGCCCCTTCCGCAAGGGGATCGCCTACAGCTGTGCGAGTCGCGCCGACTGCACCGACTTAATCTCCTTAATGAAGCATGCAGAGGCTGCGGGCTCTGGCATCCACAAAGGCAGCGAGCGCTAGACCATGAACATCAACGCCTACATCACTGAACACCGGGCTCTTGGCATTCACCTTCGAAACCTCCAGTGGGTGGCCATCAAAGAGGGTTGCATTCCTCCAATCAGGCCCAAGGCCCCCAAGATCAAGGGACTAGGCAGCAAGAAGTGGCGGAGGCGCCGGAGGGAGGTGGAGGCGCTGGAGAATGAACGGGTCGGATGTCTCCCTGAATGTATCTGCATCTGCGGCTGCTGCTGCTGCTAAGCAGCTTCTTTTGATTTTCTATATTTTGCTTGCATCCTATTTCTAGCTGAATGCATCGAACCTCGTTAAGCAACCTACTTTCTATCGCTATATCCTATTTAGCTGCGCACAGCTATATCTACATTTGTTTTGTTTTCTGAATGAATGTATTCTGCCTGGTGTGATTTGCTGCTTTAGATTTGCTGCTTTAGATTTGCTGCTTTAGATTTGCTACTTGATCGGAGGCAAAAAGAGGTCCAAAAGGGAACGAATTATCGAAGAGAGTATCTTCTCTAGATTTGCTACCAATTTGGGCAAAATGAAACATATCTGTTTAGCGAGAGAGGAAAAGTGTACTCTTTCAAACTACCAGTTAACGAGCTACCATCTTGACGAGGCACCATCTTGACGTCTCCCTCTACAAGAAGGAACACGATGCCGTCCATGGAAAAAGTCGTCGAGCGGTCATGTCACGTTTAATCAAGTCTGAAAAGCCTACTACTGCTACTACTACACCACAACACATGCGTCGTCGAGTGCACGGTCGTCGATGGACAACTGCAATTTATTGCCACTTGATTTTAATAAGACACATCCCATTTTTTACGCAGCGGCTCTCAATCTCACTTCCAACTGGGGCCCACCGTAAGAAGCTTGCACGCGCTAGCCGGAGGCCAAACAACTGAGCTCGACGAGACCTAATAACGTCTCAAGCTTCATCGAGTCACTCGCAGCCATCAACACATCCCTTTACCCGATCTATCACAACCCCACAAATCTCGCCGTACAGCCACCTACCTTTCCCTCTACATTTCCACTTTTAACTATCGCCAATTTTAGGGCCGTGTCAAACTTCGTACATAGAAATTGTGTGTGCACCCTTTGCATGCGGCTCAATACAGAACTGCCATGCATGGCCGGGGAAAAAACGTGACGTACCGTGCACGTGTCACGGTGCATGGTGCAGTAGACTGCACGGGCATTGCACGGTGGTGCAACGAAACGTCCCTTGCTTCCATCCACCTTAACTATAGAGCCCCTCTCCGCACACCCACCCTCACTCTCGCTCACTGTCGTCACGCAACCCTCTCCACTGTCCCACCAGCACTCGCAAACTCCCGAGAATACCCCGTCCGTGCCGGCGATGGCCGAGGAGGATAAGGTGGCCATCGTCGCCTCCGTGGCTGCCGGCAAGGAGGCCCCCGTCTCCTCGCTGGTCCCCCTCGACGCGTTGAAAGCAGCCGCAGTCCCTGTCTAGGCCCCAGTGGAGGCATCCAGCCGCCGTTCCCATCCAGGCCCCCGTCCCCGCTACTGACGGAGCCGCCGAAGAGGAGCCCCCCGCCGGCGAGGAGCCCCCTGCTGGTCACAAGCAGATCAAGCACTTCTTGGGCACCTACAATCCAGATAAGTACATCACTTTGCTGAACCCCTACGACACCGGCATCTATGACCCATGGTCGGAGGTAACTAGGGTTTGCTCCCTCCCCTAGTTCTTCTACCGTTCCCATCATTGGATGCTAGATCTTGGTTTATTAGGATTCGCTTGTTCGCATTTCGATTTCTCGATCTTCTTACATCATGCACTCCCCCATTTTCCTTTTATTCCAATAGGTTTCCGGCAATGACGTCTGCAGCGATGACGAGTCCATTCACACCAAGGCTCGTCAGGTGCTGAGGAGGCTGCGTTCCGGCCAGTATGATGCCTTCCTGAGGCACGGCGACTACAGCTGCCCCTTCCACAAGGGGATCACCTACTGCTTGACGATTCACGCCGGCGGCACCGACTTGAACCTCTTACTGAAGCATGTAGAGGCCGCGGGCTCCGGCATCCACAAAGGCAACAAGCACGAGACCATGAACATCAACGCCTACTTTGCTGAACACCGGGCTCTCTGCATTCTCCTCCGAAACCTCCAGCGGGTGGCCATCAAAGAGGGTCGCATGCCTCCAATCATGCCCAAGGCCCCCAAGAGCAAGCAACTGGGCAGCAAGAAGTGGAGGAAGCGCCAAAGGGAGGAGGTGGTGGCGAGTGCGCTTGCAGGATGTGCCTGCAGCTGTGGCGGCTGCTGCTGCTGCTAAGCATCTTCTTTCTAGCTATATCCTATTTCTGGCTGAATGCACTGAACCTCGTTACTTTCTATCGCTATATCCTATTTATCTGCGCACAGCTATATCTACATTTGTTTTGTTTTCTGAATGAATGTATTCTGCCTGGTGTGATTTGCTGCTCTAGATTTGCTACCCAATCAGAGGCAAAAAGAGGTCCAAAAGGGAACGAAATATCGAAGTGAGAATCTTCTCTAGATTTGCTACCAATTTGGGCAAAATGAAACATATTTGTTTAGCGAGAGAGGAAAAGGGCACTCTTTCAAACTGCCAATTAACGAGCTACCATCTTGACAAGCTACAAGACACATACATAAACATAACACTTGAGGCGCTAGACATCTTGATAACATAACTGAGTTCCACAAAATAGAACACTGAGAAGTAAAATTTAATTCACTTCTCATCAGACCACTTGAGGCGCTTGCCATCGTTCCTAGGCGACCAACTGCGATTATTCTAGGTGGATCTTACATTATTGGTCCTCCACAGCTGACGAAATGCAAGTTCGTCCCACCTGGCATCTGACTTGGCTTCCCTATCTTCAGCGTCCTGCGACACAATTAGTGGTGCATCACAGGCCTGATTGTTGCCGCTAGAAGATGCTGCCTCTCTGTTTGCCGCTTCAGCTGCAGCCTCTCTGTCAGCTGCGTCTTCAGCTGCAAGCTCTCTTTCAGCTGCTTCTGCAGCCTCTCTGTCAGTTGCTTCTGCAGCCTCTCTGTCAGCTGCTTCAGATGCAGCCAATTTCTTTGCATATGCAGCTTCAAACTTAGCTATTCTGCATTTTCTACAAAGGGCTCCCCTAAGCTCGTCTTCCCTCTTGCAAATAGGGCAAAACATGAGGTAACGTCGAAAAAAATGGATCTTCTTGTACAGCTGGTAGGTCACATAAGCATCTATGGCTGCATAGTTCAGGTTTATATCAGACAACGACCACTCGTCCCAGAAATCGTGCCTATCCGTAGGGAAATCTTCCTTCATTTTGTCGTACGACTCATCGAGGATTCTAGTTGCGAGTGATGCCATTCCATCCTTCCTCGAGCCCCCTAGGATCTTGACAAGACTCTGAATATCGATCCAGTTGTGCGCAGGAGTTATAATTTCCCTTTGATAAAATGTTGAAAAATCAGTTGTTTTATCGACAGTGCAGAAAACAATTCCCTTTTCTACAAGGAATTGGCGTAGCGCCGGACATTTCCTGTCAGTCCTGAAAGTATGTAGTTTGTCATCACCAAAATTTGTAACTACAAATATTTTGTCAATGCAAGATCATCATCTCAATATAATTTTGAAAAGTTTAGTAAATGCAAGATCAAGACTCTCAACATTGTATTGTCATAATTTATTCGGTTTTGCTATTTCTCAGTCGACTGAACGAGTTGCACATTTCTTTTAACTACGGTTGCACTTTTCTTAGGTGATTGAGACTAAAGAAAATCTCAGTCAATTGAGACATAGGCAAACCCTAATTTATTTGGTCCTAAATAAAATCCAGTAGTTGCAAGATGAGCAAGTGGATAAAGAACAAGAGGAGAAAACCCTAAAAGCGGTTAGCTACAGAGAGCAGATCTACAAACCGGGAGAGGTGCTAGACGAGGACGTGTTTCCGCATGGCCAGTTGAACGATGGCGACTTCACTCCCTTCATATGGGTTCTCTAGGGTGTACTCGAGGTCCAATCCCACAAACTTTTCCTCGTCTATCCCAAGCCAACCCTCGTACATCCTCAGGACACGCACCACTGTCTCCTCCTCGTTGGTGTAGACAACATCTATCTTCTTATTATCATGGGTAGTGAAGCTTGTCTCTAGAGTGCGTACATCTTCCATGTCAGCAAGGAGAAGACGGGAAGAAAATAGATGACAGGAAGAAGAAGAGTGGTCTCTATGATGCAGGGGAACGGTGGAACCGTCAATGCGCTTTTAAGGTAGTGGTTAACGATTGGGACGAAAGTCCAAGGAGAGACACATGGCGGTGGCCGTTCTAGCTTCCGAGTAAACAAAAAATAATTATAACGCCGATACATGTGCCCTGTTTTGTCACGTCAATATACTGGGTAGGGGGTGTTGTCCTATCCATTGTGCCAACGCTGCAAACAGCCACCCTGCCTAAGCGACGGGAGCGACATAACGGCGAGAACTGACAGGGGGCCCAACTTGACGGCCGTTAGCCTGATTTTTTGTATTGAAACGTAAAGTTGAATTCGTGCCGAAAAAGACCCTCTGAGTATTTGGCAGACCAACTGTAGTCATCCCGGCTGATTTCAAGGAACTTGGGTACCGCGTTGCTTGTACACCCCAACTTTCGGGCCACAAAATGATATTCTCCTCCCTAGGACCGCACGGGGGGTCAGCGGCGCGACGCAGAGACGGTGGCGCGGGGACGGCGGTGCAGGGATGGCACGGGGTCAGCGACACGGGGACGGCGGCGCCGGGATGGCGCGGAGCGGGGGATAGCGACGAGCTCCCTAGAGGCACGGAAGGCAGCGGTTCGTGGCAGTCAGCGGCGAGGAAGCGATGGCGCATGGAGGCCGGCGGCGGGACGGTGGTTGGGCAGCCTGACAGCGTGCGTGGAGGTCCTCATGGGCGGTGGCGGCTCTGCTCCTGCTCTGTTCAATTGCGTGAAAGGAGAAGGATGGGGAAGAAGGGGCGCGCGTGGTTATAAAGGAAGGGCCTTTCTTCCCGGTTGGAGCCACCAACCGGGATGTAAAGGCCATACGTCCCGGTTGGTGGCTCCAGCTGGGATGAAAGGCCAGAGCATACATCCCGGTTGGAGCCACCAACTGGGACGTATGATGGCCACCAAAGGACCTTTAGTCCTGGTTGGTGGCACCAACCGGGACTAAAAGTCCTTTTTTCAAAAGTTTTTCAAACTTTTCAGATGTTCCCGCCTTATTTCTTATTTACTATTTAGGTGTTCACATTTGAAATGATTTGAATTTGAAAAAACTTTCTGTCTTATAAAATAATTAATCAAACTATTAAATTTGAAATTCTTTAAATTTGAATTTGAAAACACTTTCCACATGAAAAGTGTTTGAATTTGAAAACACTTTCAACATGAAAAGTGTTTGAATTTCTTATTCCCGTTTATGGTCGCTTCGACACCAACCGGGACTAAAAGTCCTTTTTCAAAAGTGTTTCAAACTTTTTAGATGTTCACGCCTTATTTTTTATTTCTTATTTAGATGTTCACATTTGAAATGATTTGAATTTGAAAAAACTTTCTGTCTTATAAAATAATTATTCAAACTATTAAATTTGAAATGGTTTAAATTTGAATTTGAAAACACTTTCCACATGAAAAGTGTTTGAATTTGAAAACACTTTCAACATGAAAATTGTTTGAATTTGAATAACTAATGCAGAACCATTTTCTGTTTCCTGAAATAATTGTTCAAACTATTTTCCATTTAGCCATTTTCAAATAAAAATGCATTACAAAATGAAACCAGTGGATCTCTCGACAATCTTGGGTACATAAAAACGAACCATTCGTCCTAGCCAATGGATTTAGTCATAATCATATATAGCCCTATAGTACATAGCTTCAGGCTCGAATCATCTTCGTCGTCGTCGCTATGGCATATTCCGGGGATCCTCAGCCCTTCCCCGACTTGTGTATGAGGGAACCGGGGACCATGAACCATGACATATTCCGGGGGCACCTGCCACTCCGGCCTCGGATGCACGACGTGGGGGGGGGGGAGGGGGATCCCGTATGAAGATGCCACTACGCCCGCGGCCTTCACCACTAACACCCTTATTCTGGCTTTGCGGCGGGTGCAAGTGTGGGTACCGCAGGCGAGGATGATCTCCCTCAGCGAGGTAGCACATCACACCGGCGATAGTCCGGTTCGCCTACCAAAGGCGACGACCGGTTTCATTGTAGTTCACCAGGGGTGGACGGTCACCCTCATACGTAGCAAGCTCCCTTTCCTGCCGGTTAGCGAAGAAGGCATTCCAGGTGTCGTAGTTGTCGAGATCCCAATGGGGATCCATCCGCTACTCCGGCATGAGATCTAGGTAGAAGTGATTCGTGATGGCCGCCTGGCGGGCGGAACCTTGAGGCACAGGAGGGATAGGAACTCCTCCAACGCTTAGCATCTAGTCAGTGGGCAACCGGTAGCCCGGTGGGCATGGGTAGCTAGAGGCGCACAGCGCCTCGGTCTCTTCGAGTGTGAGAATGGCCCAGTATGCGGTGTCCATTGTTGAGAGATGAAGGTGTGGATGTGTGGATAGCCATGGCACAGTCAGCCTAGATATAGAGGTAAAGGGCGGGAAAACAAAGCGGTAAGCGATGGGAAATGGCGAGACATATCTTTAGTCCCGGTTAGTGGCTCCAACTAGGACTAAAAGACCCGGTTAGATGAAAAGAGCGGGAAAGCATAGTAGGAAGCGGTGTGAAATGGCAGGAAATATCTTTAGTCCCGGTTAGTGCCTCCAACCGGGACTAAAAGACCTGGTTAGATGAAAAGGGCGGGAAAGCATAGCGGGAAGCGGTGGGAAATGGCGGGAAATATCTTTAGTCCTGGTTAGTGCCTCCAACCGGGACTAATAGACACAGTTAGATGAAAAGGGCGGGAAATCATAGCGGGAAGCGGTGGTAAATGGCGAGAAATATCTTTGTGAAATAGGCAAGAGTGTCTCGGTACCATTTTTTTATTTAACGTTTGGTGTTGCTTCACAAAACGCCCCGATTTTGGCACTCGGAAAATAGAAAATGGCTTTTCCATGCGACGAAAAATAAAACTTCCTCCTGCAACATTGTTAGCCATCCAAAGATGCACATTCATGCACAATAGGTGCACAGTATCATAAACTATGCCTCGATTATGCACATAACATTGGTCATTTGGACCTAAAGCCATGAAACCTCAAACATGATAGGTCATTTTGTGAAGGTTTTTTTGAGACATAATCAATATACCAAGTTTGGTATTTTTCATTGCAACTATGTCATATTATATGAAACCACGTGAAGGATTTACATTGTTTGGACCGTTTTTGAATGTCTTATGCCCGTTTCAAAATTTACCTGTTTCCAACTATGGTCATAACGGTGGGCATGAAGATAGGGGATGAGCCTCGTTAAAACTTGCATTGGATTTCTGAAGAAACATCACATTATGAGTCTAAAAATGATTTTTTCAAAAAATCATGAGCATTAGATCATGTACCTATAGGTCAAACCGGACCCACTTCCTACCGATTTGGTAGACATTTGTCTTTTTCTCCAGGGGTGGACAGAAAGGTTTTAAAATCCCTAGTTAGGATATTGTTCATGTAAGGTGGTCTAGTAATTTTGAAAAATGGGGTGGTACCATTTTTTTATTTAACGTTTGGTGTTGCTTCAAAAAACGCCCCGATTTTGGCACTCGAAAAATAGAAAATGGCTTTTCCATGCGAAGAAAAATAAAACTTCCTCCTGCAACATTGTTAGCCATCCAAAAATGCACAATATGGGCATAGTATCACAAACTATGCCTTGATTATGCACATAACATTGGTCATTTGGACCGAAAGCCATGAAACCTCGAACATGATAGGTCATTTTGTGAAGGTTTTTTCGAGACATAATCAATATACCAAGTTTGGTATTTTTCATTGCAACTATGTCATATAATATGACACCACGCAAAGGATTTACATTGTTCAGACCATTTTTGAATTTCTTATGCCCATTTATGGTTGCTTCGGCCGTAACCATGGAGAATCTTCTTTGCTTAATGGGATGCTTGGGTCAGTTTTCACTGTGAAGGCCGGAATTTCATCAAACTTATTATAATCTTCTGACATGTCTGTCTTGTCCTCAACTCCCATGATATTTTGTTTTCCCTGAAAGAATTATGTGACGCTTTGGCTCATCGTGTGATATATTCATTTTCTTATTTTTTCTTTTTTCGGTATGGAGGACATGTCCTTCACATAGAGAACCTATGCCACATCATTGGCTAGGAAAAATGGTTCGTCTCTGTAACCAAGATTGCTGAGATCTACTGTTGTCATTCCGTACAACTGGTCTACCTTTACCCCTTCTCCATTCAGGTTGATCCATTTGCACCAAAACAAAGGGACCTTAAAATAAACTCCATAGTCAAGTTCCCATATCTCCTCTATGTAACCACAGTATGTGTCCTTTTTGCCATTATCGTCGATTGCATCAAAGCGGACACCACTGTTCTAGTTGGTTCTCTTTTTATCTTGGTCGATCGTGTAAAATGTATTCCCATTTATCTCATACCCTTGGTAATTCAATATAGTAGAAGATGGTGACCCAGCCAACAAGTAGAGCTGATCTCCAATAGTGGTGTCATTCATTAGATGTGTTCGCAACCAACTACCGAAAGTCTTCATGTGTTATCTCTAATCTAGGAGTCTGGCTTTCCCGGGTTGTTGGAGCGTACAATGTTCTTGTGTTCCACGATATACAGAGCTACCAAGGTGGAATTCTGTAGAACCGTGTAGTGTGCTTGAGTGAAAGATTGTTCATCCCTACATATCATTGCTTTCTTTCCCAGCGTGCTTTTTCCACTCAGTCTTCCCTCATGCCGTGATTCAGGAACACCAATCGGCTTACGGTTAGGAATAAAGTCAACACAGAACTCTATGACCTCCTCTGTTCCATAGCCCTTGGAGATGCTTCCTTCTAGCCTAGCACGATTATGAACATATTTCTTTAACACTCCCATGAACCTCCAAAGGGGAACATATTGGGTCGAAATACAGGACCGAGAATGGAAATCTCTTCGACTAGGTGAACCAGGAGATGTGTCATAATATTGAAGAAGGATGGTGGGAACACCAACTCAAAACTAACAAGACATTGGACCACATCCTTCTGTAACCTTGTCAGAATATCTTGATTGATCACCTTCTGAGATATTGCATTGAGGAATGCACACAGCTTCACAATGGGTACTCGAACATTTTCCGTAGAAGCCTCAATGCAATCGGAAGCAACTGTGTCATAATCATGTGACAGTCATGAGACTTCAAGTTTTGGAATTTTTTCTCTACCATATTTATTATCTCCTTTATGTTAGATGAGAATCCAGACGGCACCTTGATACTGTAAAGGACTTCAAAAAAGATTTCCTTCTCTGCTTTCGTGAGAGCATAGCTGGTAGGACTTAAGTGACGCCCTTTATCCGTCTTGTTCTATGGATGCATGTTTTGTGGGTCTTTCATACGTTGTTGGTCCTCCCGTGCTTCTGGTGTATCTTTTGTATTCCCATACACGACTAGGAAGCCTAGAAGGTTCACGCAAAGATTCTTTGTCACGTGCATCATGTCAATTGAAGAGTGGACACGTAGGACTTTCCATTAGGGTAGCTCCCAAAATATAGATTTCTTCTTCCACATGGGCGCGTGTCCGGTAGTGGCGTCGTTCGGAACAGGTTGACCGCCAGGACCCTTTCCAAAGATTACTTCTATGTCCTTGACCATACCAAATACATCATCACCAGTAGGGAGGTTAGGCTTCTTCCGGTAATCTGCCTCACCTTTGAAATGTTTGCCTTTCTTTCTGACTTGATGATTGATCGGAAGAAATCGACGATTCCCCAGGTACACAACCTTCTTATATTTATGCAAATATGTAGCTTCAGTATCATCTAAACAGTGTGGGCATGCCTTGTATCCCTTGTTTGTCTGTCCTGAAAGGTTACTAAGAGTAGGCCAATCATTGATGGTTACAAAAAGCAGCGCTCGTAGGTCAAATGGCTCCTATTTGTGCTCATCCCACACACGTACACCTGGTTTTCCCCACAACTGTAAGAGTTCTTCAACTAATGGCCTTAGGTACACATCAATGTCGTTGTTGGGTTGCTTCGGGACTTGGATAAGCACTGGCATCATAATGAACTTACTCTTCATGCACAGCCAAGGAGGAAGGTTGTAGATTGATGACCCACAAGTATAGGGGGTGTATCGTAGTATTTTCGATAAGTAAGAGTGTCGAACCCAACGAGGATCCGAAGGTGCTGGCTAGTGGTATGGATCAGGAATTCTCTGCAAATACTTAGCAAATGGATTTTTAGGGGTTTTTGATAATGCAAGTAAATAAAGTACGAGTAAATAAAAGACAATAAGAATAAATGCAGCAAGTGGCCCAATCCTTTATTTAGCAAAGGACAAGCCGGTTGTATTACTTAAGATGACCAAACGTTCTCGAGGACACACGGAAATATCGTCAAGTGCTTTCGCTTCATATAGTTGATTAATCTTCTTTAGTTTGCTAAGTGTTGTGTGGGTGAACCTGTGCTAATGTACCGAACTTCCTAGGACTAATACATACTTGTGATTATACCCCTTGCAAGCATCCGCAAGTACAAGAAAGTAATTAAGGTAGAAACCTAACCACAACATTAAACTCTAAGACCCTGACATCCCTTGTGCAATGGTTTCCTAACGGGGGTTCAGGTTTCTGTCAATCTGGCAACCCCTACCATTCGTAGCCAAATACACAATGCATTCCCCTAGGCCCATATAGGTGAAGTGTCGTGTAGTCGACGTTCACATGACACCACTAGAAGAAGTACACCACAACTTAAATATCAAACTATTGAATCTTTCTCAACACAATTCCACTACTAACAACATGACTTCTCCCATGTCCTCAAGAACAAAATGAACTACTCACAAGAGACCATATGGATCATGATCAGATATGGAATAATGATGTGTAACAATCTGAACATAAACAATAATTCAATGGTTCACTCAATAGCATCAACTACAAAGAGTAATCAACACCGGGAAAGTTTCCCCTAAGAGCTATGCAAGATTCAACCCTATTGTTATAGTGATATGGAGATGGTGATGAGGGTGCTGGTGGTGATAATGGTGGTGATGATGATGATCCCGATGAAGTCCAGCTTGATGGTGGTGTTGATGGCGACGATCTCCCCTCCCCGGGAAGGAATTCCCCGGCAGAATTCCGCCTGCCGGAGAGATCTTTCTCTCTTGGTGTTTTTTGCCCCGCAGAGGCGGCGGAATCTTTTTGTGGTCGCTCCCTGAGTCTTAGGGTTTCGGGAGGATGATATACGCCAGAGGAGAGAGGCTGGAGTGGGCCAGGGCAGATACACCACCTAGTGTCACAGCCTAGGCTGACCCACACCAGGGGGTGGTGTGGGCACCCTGTGGCCCATCTCAGCCTCCCCTTCTGGCTTCCTTCGTCTTCTAGAAAAGTAGGATTTTCCATGTATTTTATCGGATTTTCTGATCTTCGTGAATTTTGCCTCCAAACAGCACCTTTTCCATCAGAATCTTGACTGCAGCGGTCCATGCTCCAAAATTCATCAACCATGCAAAAACAAATGAAATAACATAAGTATCATCTCTTAATATGAAATATATCAATGAATAACAGTGAATTATGATATAGAATAGTGATGCAAAATGGACGTATCAACTCCCCCCAAGCTTAGACTTCGCTTGTCCCCAAGCGAAAACTGAACTCAATAAACATGACCTCAGGTTTATGGAGTGAAGAGTCGATAAAAGAATACGGACAAGAAGCATCACATTCATCAATACATAGATCATAATAGAAGACAACTCACTATTATATAACTTAACTTGCAATAAGTAAAGGAAACACAATAAAGATACATAAAGTGAATCATAATTGGTAATGGCAAACTTAGCTTTTGGTCGAAGAATAGTTGACAATTTGCTGGAGTTCACAAATAACTGATTTTCAATGATAGCTTTCAAAGTAGTAAACACCAAGATAAGAGCAATGTGCAAAACAAGGAACATATGGGACATGATTGAATAAATCATCATATGAATCAATGAAACACAACAACTCAAAATACTTGCTAAAATAGAAAGGAATGGTTTACTGACTCAACTAAAAAGTAAAAGAAAGGCCCTTCGTAGAGGGAAGCAAGGATTTCAAGTTTCATAAAGATCTCCCAAAAATTATGATACTTATTAGCTTTCATCTCTCATTTCCCCTATCATAGGCATCTTTAGGTGATTAAGGTTAAAGTGATCAAATACGAGGATATGCTTGACAAGTTGTAAGTTGAAAATCTCATGTCCCTTGAATACGAGGGCCGCTCCTCATGCTACTCAAGTTTAGTCACCGGTAAGTTCTTGTCATCGTAAGCACATGTGTATCATGGAGAACCGCCAACAGGTTACCCCTTTCCCGATGATACGGAAGAATCCCCATATCAAAATGACAAGGCAAGCAGACAACAAGCATCTCAGCAATTTCCTTATTTACCATGGGAATATGGTGCTTTTTTATCTCTTTCCTCTTTTCTCATCTTTTTTCTTTTCCTCTTTTTCTCAATCTCTATCTCTTTTTTTATAAGAAGAATGCTTCATAGATGCTCATTATGGTTACGCTGCAGGTTTCCACCATGACAACATGGATTAGACCGGCGGCCCAGGCGTTTCTCTAACACACATGCATAACTCCATGGACTTACAAGCTCCCCTTTCATTTCACACCGACGACATCCATAGCAAAAGAACATGATATCAACTAGGTACAAAGTACTAGTGCAATGTTGAAAGCATTCCCCATGACAGCATGGTTCTACTAATTCACAACTCACAAAGCGCAAGCATATACGCAACATAGATGGGCACAATGATTCAAGTTTATTAAGTGCAAGAAAGTAAAGTGTGCCATCAAGTTCGTGAGAGCTTTAATCACTAATTTTCACATAACAAGTTTAATTTGGAAGGTATATAAAAACAAGAATTTACTTGGAATAGCAATAGTGCTAATAGGTAGGTATGGTGGACACAAATGGCATAGGTTTTGGTTTAAGGATTGGATGCACGAGATGAATTCCCTCTCAGTATAGGTTTTTGGTAGCAAGGCTAGGTAGCAAGTATAAGAGTTGAAGGAAGCAAACAAACATACAAGTGATAAAAAATGCAATCTTCCTTGGAAGCACAAAAGATCTTTACTACAGAATACTAAACTTATGAGCAAATCAAGAAAGAAAGATGATGAAATTATACTTCTTTTAAGACTACTTCTATCTTTTTCATTCAATTCTCAAATATAGTGTTGCTACTGACCAAGCCAGGTTTGCCAAAACCAACTAAATTAACTCAATGATCCCAAAGTGATACCAATACTAACAACAAGATCAATCATATACCCATGAATTGAAAACTAATATAAGATATGCAAAAGAGTAAATGATAGAACTTGTCATTAATATTCCATTATGGCAACTCACACCAAGGGATACATATCTAACGAGAGAGGGGACACTTCCATAATGCAAACCATCCTACATGATAACTTCTCTATTCATGATATGACTCTACTAAAAAGGTAAAAAGATAGAAGATAGTGATGTGATACCGTGACACTCCCCCAAGCTTGGAACAAACCAAGGGGATGCCAAACCTGATGACGAATTACTCCTTCGATGGTGGTGGTATTCTCTCGGTTGGCGCGAGGAAATCTTCCATTATCTTGCGAAGCCTGCTATTTTCCGTTTGAAGCATATCCACCTTCCTCCTCAAGACTCGGTACTTGTCGCAGAACTTATCAGTGACTCGTAGAGCTTCCACTGCTGCAGGGCAAGAACTGAGATCTAGAGTTGGAGGTATCAGCCCCTTCATGCCTGTTGTCATGTCCTTTACCTCCTCCCTGCCGTTCCAATCTATGTCTTCGCGCCTAGTTGCGATTCATCCTTCTTCCACCCATCCTACGAGGGTCTTCTGCTCAAGATTGTGATGGAGCTCACGACGGTGTCGCAACTCATAATCCTTTGAAGATGAACCCCTGAACGACATCTGAACAAACAGACCGAAACAAAAACACGACGAGACCACGATATACGAACCTCGAGGGATCCATGGGATTATATATTACGAAGTTTTACAGCAAAAGGAAGGTACTGGGAGAACACGGGTCGGAGACGGAGTCCGAGGTGGCCACACCACCTGGTGGTGTGGCCAGGGGTGGGCCCGCGCCACAGGGTGGTGCGAGCCACCCTGGCTCCGTTTCCGACCCTCTTTCGCTTCGTAGCTTTCCTTGTTGGCTAAAAACTGCAAAAATATAACTGGATAGATCTTTCGCGGAACTTTTCTTACCAGAACTGTTACCTATTCGAAAACGGACTCTGCAGGTCTCTGAATTTGGTATTTAGTAGATTCTTCTGGAGTCACCACTTGAATGAAATCAATATCTTCATCTTCATACTCATATTGCTTAAGTCATGAAACCTTTCACTTTCTTATTACACCATTTTCTCCACCTACCTGGAAATTTCTTTCACACAAAACTTCACACAGTTCTCATTAGCATAATTAGTATAAGTGAAGTGATAAAACCTTTTGAGTCCAATTTCAACTGAAAACCATCAAAACATAAGCTACTGTAGCAACTCCTTCCAAAAACCCAAAAATAATTCAAAAAGGAAATTGAATAAAGAAGCAAATGCAAGAGTGGCAAAATCTGTCAAAACAGACCAGCAAGTAAAAGACAATTTTTTCGAAAATCTTCTGTTGCTCAAATCAAAAAGTGCAAAACTAACAAAAGTTAAATAACAACCTGGGTCAGAAGCAGAAAAAATTATAGCTCAATCCGATGTACAGAGATCTTTCACGCATTTTTATGGTGAAGCACAAAAATCTGTTTCGGGACAGCATCTTCCCCAAATCTTACTTCTCTCTCATTAGAGGTTGATCTTGACACAAAAACCAAACAAAAAGGATAAGGAGAGGTTATTACCGAGACTCAAAGAAACAAAAACAAACTGAAAGCACAACTAAATTGGGTTGTCTCCCAAAAAGCTCTTTCTTAATAGCCATTAAGATGGGCATGATAATTTCAATGGTGCTCAGATAAGATATGAATTAAAGCGAAAGAGAGCATTAAGAAGAAAAAATACACATGTTTAAGTCTAACCCACTTCCTATGCAAGGGAATTTTGTAAACAAACAAGTTGTTGAAACCAGAGGCTACTAGCATAGGAAGGCAAAAGAAGTGCAACATAAAAACTTTTAGCATAAAACAAGGAAAGTTGATATTATTGAGATACATAAGAACACTTTTCCCTCTCTCATAGTAACTTTCAGTATCATGCATCAACTTAACAATATAACTATCACAAGGACCATCGTAACAATGATCACTTATTCTAACAGAAAACACAGGAATACTAGTTCTTATAATACTACTTTGTGAAACAATATTAGAGGTATCCTTACAACGGATAGTGTGTCCCTCTTGTACATATTTAGTGACAAAGTCTTTCACATTTGCTATTATAGGTTCATCATCCATTTGTTTATCAGGTTCAACAGCTTTATTTGTACTTTCATTAACCTTACTAGCTATCATAGAATGTTCCTTTATCTTAAGTGGGAAAGGAATTTTCTCAATGTAAGGTTCAAATAAAACATGATTAGCAGTATAAACTTCAGTGTTTCTTGCAGGAACACTCTTAGCAATATCTTTATAAGGTTCATGATACTTATTCCACTTCTTTTTAGGCAGTTCAATGTAGGAAGCAAACGCCTTAAAATAAGTTGCAATAGCTTGAGAGTCTAGACCATAAGCATTTTTAATATTTTGAAAGTCGTCAGTTCCCATAAAAGATTCAATGCATTCATAATCATAATTTATACCTGACTTTCTTCCTTTGTCATTCTCCCATGCTTCAGCATTATCTTGAATATGGTCCAGAAGATCCCATTTAGTTTCTTCTTCCATGCGAGTGAATGATCCAGCACAAGAAGCATCCAATAAATCCTTATCATGAAGAGAAAGCCTTGCATAAAAGTTATTGATAATAATATTATTGGGGAGCTCATGAATGGGACATTTGAGCATTAGTAACTTCAATCTCCCCCATGCTTGAGCTGTGCTCTCTCCATCAAGAGGCCAAAAGCTGTATATTTGATTCCGATCTTTATGAATCTCACTAGGAGGATAAAACTTTGAATAAAAGAGAGGTACTATTTCCTCCCATTCAAGAGCTTGACCATTCTTCAGCAGCTTATACCATTCCTCAGCTCTTCCTTTCAGTGATAATGAGAATAACTTCTTCTTAACTTGATCTGTAGTAATACCTGCACACTTGAACAACCCGCATAATTCGTGTATAAAGAGAAAATGATCACCGAGATGGATAGTTCCATCCCCAACATAGTAGTTATCAATAACACGATCAATAATTCTTGTAGGTATTTTAAAAGTATCATTCTCAACAGGTGGTGGCTCATCTACTACCTTAGCAGTGGTAGTAGCATTACGAAATCAGAAACTCAGCGAATTATCCATAATGAAAATAAAGCAACTAACAGAAATAAACAATACTCACACTAGAGGTTTCCTTTACCAGTTCCACTCTCCAATAGCGCTTCACTCCTCGGCAATGGCGCCAGAAAATAGTCTTGATGACCCACAAGTATAGGGGGTGTATCGCAGTATTTTCGATAAGTAAGAGTGTCGAACCCAACGAGGAGCAGAAGGTGCTGGCTAGTGGTATGGATCAGGAATTCTCTGCAAATACTTAGCAAACGGATTTTTAGGGGTTTTTGATAATTCAAGTAAATAAAGTACGAGTAAATAAAAGACAATAAGAATAAATGTAGCAAGTGGCCCAATCCTTTATTCAGCAAAGGACAAGCCGGTTGTATTACTTAAGATGACCAAACGTTCTCGAGGACACACGGGAATATCGTCAAGTGCTTTTGCTTCATATAGTTGATTAATCTTCTTTAGTTTGCTAAGTGTTGTGTGGGTGAACCTGTGCTAATGTACCGACCTTCCTAGGACTAATACATACTTGTGATTATACCCCTTGCAAGCATCCGCAAGTACAAGAAAGTAATTAAGGTAGAAACCTAACCACAACTTTAAACTATAAGACCCTGATGTCCCTTGTGCAATGGTTTCCTAACGGGGGTTCAGGTTTCTGTCAGTCTGGCAACCCCTACGATTAGTAGACAAATGCACAATGCATTCCCCTAGGCCCATATAGGTGAGGTGTCATGTAGTCGACATTCACATGACACCACTAGAAGAAGTACACCACAACTTAAATATCAAACTATTGAATCTTTCTCGACACAATTCCACTACTAACAACATGACTTCTCCCATGTCCTCAAGAACAAAACGAACTACTCACAAGACATCATATGGATCATGATCAGAGATGGAATAATGATGTATAACAATCTGAACATAAACAATAATTCAATGGTTCACTTAATAGCATCAACTACAAAGAGTAATCAACACCGAGAAAGTTTCCCTAAGAACTATGCAAGATTCAACCCAATTGTTACAACGATATGGAGATGGTGATGAGGGTGCTGGTGGTGATGATGATGATCCCGATGAAGTCCAGCTTGATGGTGGTGTTGATGGCGACGATTTCCCCTCTTCAGGAAGGAATTCCCCCAGCAGAATTCTGTCTGCCGGAGAGATCTTTCTCTCTCGGTGTTTTCCGCCCCGCAGAGGCGACGAAATCTTTCTATGGTCGCTCCCCGAGTCTTAGAGTTTCGGGAGGATAATATACGCCAGAGGGGAGAGCTAGGGGTGGACCAGGGCGGCCACACCACCTGGTGGCACGGTCTAGGCTGGCCCGCGCCACGGGGTGGTGTGGGCCCCATATGGCCCATCTTAGCCTTCCCTTCTGGCTTCCTTCGTCTTCTGGAAAAATAGGATTTTCCATGTATTTTCCCAGATTTTCTGATCTTCGCGAATTTTGCCTCCAAACAACACCTTTTCCATCAGAATCCTGACTGCAGCGTTCCATGCTCCAAAAGTCATCAACCATGCAAAAACAGATGAAATAATATAAGTATCATCTCTTAATATGAAATATATTAATGAATAACAGTGAATTATGATATAGAATAGTGATGCAAAATGGACGTATCATAGATACATAGAGTCAGAGGCCAGGTGGTGTGACTGCAGCTCTGCTCCCCAAAAGGATTCATGCCATCTGTACTTAGACCAAACCATAAGTCCTCGTGTCACCTGCAAAGTCCGGGAACTCTCTCTCGATTTCTCTACACTATGACCCATCAGTGGGATGTCTCAACTTCCCGTCTTTCTTACGGTCTTCATTGTGCCATCGCAACAACCTGACATGCTCTTTGTTTCTAAACAGACGTTTCAACCTTGGTATTATAGGAGAATACCACATAACCTTAGCAGGAACCCTCTTCCTAGGCGGCTCGTCATCGCCATCAACATCACCAGGGTCATCTCGTCTGATCTTATGCCACAGTGCAGTGCATACCGGACATTTATCTAAATTATCATACTCCTCACCACGGTAGAGGATGTAGTCATTTATGCATGCATGTATCTTCTGCACATCTAATCCTAGAGCGCAGAGAATCTTCTTTGCTTCGTAAGTACTCTCGGGCAATTCATTATCCTTTGGAAGCTTCAGCTTCATTATTTTCAGTAACTTCTCAAATCCCTTGTCAGATAAACCAGTCTCTGCCTTCCATTTTAGCAATTCTAGTGTGGTACCGAGCTTTGTGCTGCCATCTTTGAAATTTGGGTACAATAATTTTTTGTGATCCTCTAACATGCCCTCCAACTTCAACTTCTCCTTCTCTGTTTCACAGTCTCGCTTTGCATTAGAAATGACCCGACCAAGATCATCAACGTGCTCATCTGATGCCCGTTCCTCACCTCCTTCTTCTTCATTCTCTTCCATTGCAGTATCATTGTATTCAGGGAACATATGACAATAGTTGTCATCATCCTCTTCTTGTCTTCCATCATAACCCCTATTTCTCTGTGCTTGGTCTAGCAATTATAGCTGGGCATGAAACCTCTCTGAACCAGGTGGCCACGAATGATTTTTGAGGAAGAGTACTCATTGATGTTCCGACATTGAACACATGGACAACACATAAATCCATTCTCTTTGTTTGCCTTAGCCACATCGATAAATTTATCCACTCCTTGAATGAACACGGATTCACGTCGGTCACCGTACATCCATCCCTGCCGGTTCATCTGCATCATTACAGAACATCATGAATAGTGAGATGACTACTTTACGTCGACGCATGCATTTTTATATCAATGAAAGATGAAGGATAAGGATGCTAACCTCGATCAAGAAGGAAAGAAAGAGGAAGGCATAGACTTAAGTGTGGCTCGGGCACCTCATATCATTTTATTTTGTGTGAAATCAAGCGTATCATTCTCTCAGACATTTCGTCGAACACCTAATGTGCATAGGAAAAAACTAGCACACCACATCTCACTCCTTCAACCAAGATAAAAAACAGAGGGAGGGTTGGCTGGGGCGGCGGTGCATTTATAGGCGGGCTATTCGTCCTAGTTTGTAATACGAACCGGGACTAAAGGTGGGCGGTGGGGCCGGACCTTTAGTCCCGGTTCGTATTATGAACCGGGACGAATGCCCCCTCAAGAACCAGGATGAATACCCCTGGCTCCCATGCGTCACTCTGTCCCCTCGAACCGGGACAAATGCTTGTATTAGTCCCGGTTCGAGGAGGAACCGGGACAAATGCTCTTGACCGCTGCGAACCAAAGGCAGTTTTTCTACTAGTGCACCAACATGATGAAGAAAGAAGAAATGAAGTGCAAGTTCAAGATGAGCCATCTAGAAGAGATCATTTGCTTGAATATTGCCATCCTATGGTGTTTATGGATATGTGAAGATATGCTCAACAGAGAAGCTCTACCATAGTGCAGTATGAGGGAGCAGTTTGCAAGTCTTCACCAAGTTAGAACAATCAAGAAAGGTGTTCCATCTTGAGGTAAAGAAGATCGTCATCATCAAGCTCAAGTGGAATATGCGCAAGGAAAAGGTATGTTCTTGATAGGGTTTCCTTCTTACCGGTCTCGTGGTGTCAATTGGAGAGACCGGTTTATAGGTTAGATAGCCGTACTATCAAGAGGGACTCTCGAGTGAGTAACTTGATCATATCCTTCGGAGAGAGCCCAAACCTTTGCATACTTTGCATTATCTTTCTTGGTTCTTATTTGGTTCCTATCCATGCGAGGATTTTGATCTTGTGTCAATCTCCATGACAAGCTTCATCGAAAATGGATTTCATATGCATTCTCTATTGCATTTTCAATATTGGAGGTTTTACCGATTGTCTTTTATAGACAGGTTAAACCTTTCATCATTTGGTTCTATCCTCCCTTGCTGGACTATTATGGTTTCCTGCATGATCTTGTATAAAGTTTTTCCCTCTTTAAAACAAGCCCAAGATCATCAAAATTGGAGTGCGGATGCAAAACTTATGGTTGTTTTCGTATTGCTGTTTCTGTCAGTTTTACCTTGGCCGAAATGTCCGGGTTGAAAACGCCGGACACTCCGGTATCGCGTAGAAATCTCAGATTGCAGCTGTGTGGTTGCCATTCTATATGCCATATCGTATAACACCTAGAAAATGGGCGGAATATCCGCCCCGTGCACTCCAGAGCTGTAACGGTTGGATTTTGGAGGACCTATATAAGGGGCCCTTTTTCCCCAACGGTTGCCTACCCATTCTTGCAAGTTTCCCCCTGCATTGTTAACCTTCTTGAGCTTGCTATCCCTCAATCCCTCCTATGATTCTTGCATATTCTTGAGGGATTTGAAAGAAGAGATCTAGATCTACAACCCTACCAATCAATATCTCCTCTAAGTGAGGAGAACATCTTGGGATCTAGATCTAGGAGTCTTTTGTAAATTTCCTCCATTGTTCTTCCTCTCTTACTCCCCCATAAGCTTTTGTCGCTTTGGTGGAATTTGGGAGTGAAGGACTTGAGCACTTCTTGTGTTCTTTCCATTTCATTTGGTGCATCGATTTGAGTTATCGGTGAGGATTCGATTGGGTGAAAGGTGAGAAGCTTTTTACTCTTGGGTTCTTGAAACCCTAGACGGTTTAGTTGTATTGCAGGTTTGTGGATTACTTGGGGCCTCCAATTAAGTTGTGGATCTTTCCCCAAGCTTGTTTATTGGGAACCTCCAATTGAGTTGTGGAGAAGTGCCCCAAGCTTTGTGCGAGGTTACGGATTGCCACCGACAAGAGCACTGATAGTGGAGTGTGGGTCAATCCCTTTGGGGTGAGGTTCACCGGAGAACAAGGGAGGCCTTTTATGGTGTTGGTGGTTTGCACTGTCCAAACGAGACATACTCCCTTGTTGGGAGGAACTTGGAAAACATCGTCATCTCCGCGTGCCTCGGTTATCTCAATACCCGAGCTCTTTACTTATGCAATTTACTTTGTGATAGCCTTCGTGCTTGAAGTCTTATATCTTGCTATCACATAGTTACTTGTCTTGCTTAGCATAAGTTGTTGGTGCACATAGGTGAACCATAGTATATATAGGATTTGTGCTTGACAAAGTAAACGCTAGTTTTATTCCGCATTTGTGAAGCCCATCTTGTAAAAGTTTTTAAACCGCCTATTCACCCCCCTCTAGGCGGCACTTGAGTCCTTCCAATTGGTATCAGAGCCCGATCTCTCATTTTAAGCTTCACCGCCTTGAGAGCAAAGATGTCAGATAGGGGATTACTGCATGATGACATTTTCATATTCGATGGCACAAAGTATGATGTTTGGAGGTCTCGTATGCTTATTCATTTTCTAGCCATGGACCCAAATTTAGAGAGGATTATAGATATAGGTTTTTTTCCTCCAATGGATTTCCGGAATATATATTGTAAGGATGAGAAAAACTTATATCTTGATGCTCAGGATTCTAATTGTGCTTGTTAATGCTTTGAGCTATGTAGTTACTTATTCAATCATACCTTTTTGGAGCGCTCATGAGTTATGGACAAAACTTCAAGATCAATATGATGTGTCCAACACTATTGAGGATGATTGCATTGCTTCCACTTTTGGCCGTGATGAGTTCACATATTCTTCCACTTCACCAAAGTGTTGTAAGACACAAGGTAATGGTATGGTGAGTGGTGATGAATATTGCAATATTGATACTAAGCTTAATCTTGATTGTCTTTCATCTCTATCTCATTGGAATGCTTCATCTCTAGAATGAAACATGTCTAGCACTATATATGATTTACACGCTCGTGTTGATAGTCCTTGCATATCATGTGTAAGTTGTTTGAATAAATATCATGATGATATGCTTGCTTTGCCTTGTTGCCATGATATAAATGCTTTTAGTTCCTCTAGTTGTTGTGTGTCTAACAATGTAGAGGAAACCAAAAATTCTATAGGCCAAGACAAGATATTGAATGGAGCTTCAAGTAATTCTTCATCATCATCATCCCATGGTTCCCACCTATGTCTTATGGCTAGGGATTCAAAGGTATCTCCTACTTTGGAACCCAATACCTCTTGTGATTATGAGGATGAGTATAATGAGGAAGAAGAGATTGATGTTGATTTGTTACATAAAAAGGGTGAGATTGTTTATCATGCTCTTATTAAGAATAATATTTCTTGCTCTAACTTCATTGGTTTTGCTATTGAGAGCAAAGAACGTATTGATAAGTTAGAAGCTCAAGCTAAGGAGCATGAGAACACCATTGAAAAAATGAATAGCCTTGAGCGCGTGTACGCTAATGATATTGCAAATCTAAATGAAGCTCTTGAAGAAGCACAAGCAACCAAAGAATCTTTTGAAGATACATTTACTCTAGAAGTGTCTAAAGTAAAGGAAACCCATGATAAAGCTCTTGAGGTGGCAGTTGATCTCAAAATAAAATAAAATGAGCTTTCCAAGTTTTCTTCTTCTATTGCTAATTATAATGATGCTTGTGCTACTAACTCTATTTCTCGTGAAGCATCTATTTTGAAGGAGAATGTTGAGCTAAGGGTGAGTTGCTAACTAGCAAGTATGGGAACTTGGAAGAAAGTCATGAGAAGCTCTCTAGCTCTAATGAGGATCTTATAGCATCCCATGCTAGGCTAAAGTTAGCTCATAAGGCTAGATGTACAAAGATAACATCTTGTGAGCCTCATGTGGTCACTAGCACTATCTCTACTAATAACGCTATATTGCCATGTCCTAGTCCTTGTAATTTGTCCACTCACATCATTGCTAAATCTTGTGATGGATTACATTATTTGCCTTGTTGCTCTAGCAATGAAATTTCTAATTCCTCTAGTATATGTGTTGTCACTAACTGTCGTTGTATTGGGAACGTTAGTACCTAAGAAGGTTAGATAGAGGTGTGGGGACTAGCAGGGAAGCTCTCGACAGCGTCCGCATGCGGGATTGGGTACGAGCAAGTGTAGTGAGACACAAGAAGTACCTAGGTTCGGAGCCTCATGGTGAGGTAAAACTCCTACTCCTGTCGATCTGACTATCAGTAGAATACAGGGTACAATCACTCCTCGAGCTGTATGAACTAGCTACCTCTTAAATGCCCCGCCCCTGCTACGAGAGCCTCGCCCTCCTTATATAGGCAAACGGGCAACAGTCTCACTGACCAGGCCGGCTGGCGGGTCCCACAGGCGGGCCCCAGCCAGCTGGTCATCTACAGTATCTGGTACGGTCTGTCATGTCGAAGTACATGTCGTGTGGGTCATCGTGGGTATAGTGAACACCGTGCGAGCCTGTCGTCAGCAACCGGCCACTGTGCCCGCGTCACCCACAAAGTCTTCGGTATGGCCTCGTAGTTGTGGGTCTTGTCGCTATACCAGAGCGTACCATGCACTGTGCCGCACATCGCCCTATCCTCATGATTGCACTAGGCTACGTCCGTGTAGCCGGCTTCGTGCCTTGCCGCCCTTCCTAGTTCTGGCTACCGGCTGGTAGCCAGTACAAAGTGCCTGTGTGCGGCTACGATCCGCTAGTTGGACGTGGGCCGCCTGCCTTAGTTCTTGTCTGGTTGGGTTATCCGGGGGTCACCCCCTGACACTAGCCCCCGAGCATGTGTGGATTTCGCCCTTAGGTGAAATGTGCGCGCGCTCCCTCTTGCGTTTGAAATTTCTATCCGGCTACAGCCTGACGGTTGCGCTACCCGTGATGTTAGTGCTGACGCCGGCCACGCGCGTAGGCACCATCATTGCGCTGCCGCACGCAGCGCTGCGTGCCATCGCACGTCGCGCACGTCGCCTCGGGAACTACCACTTGCCGTTTCGGTTTCTGGACTAGGATCTTTTGTGCATTCGGCACCGGCGCAGGGGATCTGGAGTGGTGGCGGAGGCGTGTCATGGCCCGGTGAGTGCCACACGGCGCAGTGGATGGTTTCCCTCCCCTGGGCATAAATATCGCCCAGGGGAGTAGTTCTCCCCTTCCGCTCACTGTGCTCGCATTCCCCCCTACGCCCTCTCTGCCTCCTTGCTCCCTGTGTGCACTCACCGCCGGACAAGCCGCGCCGCCCGCTTAGCGTCATCGGCGACACGGGCCACCGTTTCTCAGAACCAATCACCATGGCTGACGAAGAAGACATGGCGTCTGAGCGGGACGCCTAGTGCGGGTCCTCTGTGACGGAGGAGCACATCGCCAAATACCGCACGACCTGGGTGCTACCGCCGGAGACGGAGGTGAAGGTGCGGCTTGCACCGCCGGAGTAAGAGTCGCCGCACCCTGAGGAGGGGGAACGTGTGATCCTCCTCTCCCACCTCGCGTGCGGCTTCGTGTTGCTGGTGCATCCTTTCTTCCTCACTTTCCTTGCTTTCTTTGATCTCCGCCTCCACCACCTTAGTGCCAATGCCATTGGCACCCTCGCGCACTTCGCAGCCTTCTACGAGTGCTACCTCGGGATCCAGACGGATCTCGGGATCTTCTGCCGGCTATTCCGCATCTGTCCAGAGGTCCAGTTCACACAGGGCCCGCTGTTCGCCTACGGCGGCGCGTCGATCTAGTCCCGCTTGCAGACCGGCTACCCCAAATTCAAGCTCCAGGCCACGGTCCGACTATGGCAGCAGTCGTACTTTTACGTCAGCAACGTCACCAAGGTCCGGATCAACCTGCCGGCTTTCCAGGACGTGGAGTCCAACTGGGAGCACTGGGATCCAAATATCTACGGTGACAAGGCGGAGATGGACGTGATGCTGCAGCGGATGCGGTCCCTCGTCACCTCTAGCTTAACCGGCCGGGACATCACGCTTAGCTGGATGTCCCGACTGATGATGCCACTACAGCAACGCACCCACAAGATGTGCTTCTATTCTGGCCGGCTGGACCCCACCCGGCTGTCTCGCCGCGATCCCCGCTACCACAACCTCAAGGAGTTGGTGTGGACGATCACCAAGGAGAGGCTGCCGGAGAACTAGAAGTTCGGGAAGGTCCCGTACACGCATGACAACCGTGCGCCTCGGGTAAGTTCCTTGATCCGGCTGCTTATCTTTCGTCTTGCGTCTTGTTTGTCTCATCTGGCTGACGCCTTGTTCTTTTTTGTGGCAGAACTTCCCCTGCATCATCCGAGGGAGGGCGAGACCGCCCTCCAGGAATTCACGCCCGACCTCCCTAAGCCGCGCGCATGCCGGACTAGCGAGGAGTCGGATGGCGACGCTGACGTCTTCCCCAACCGGAACGACGAGCCGTTGCACGACCCCCACGTGCCAATCAACGAGGAGGAGGAGGCCGCCCAAGCTCCCAAACCGGCCTGGTGCTAAGCGACGGACGGCAAATCCAGCCGGTCCGGCGCGGGGGGAAGCGGATCTAGCCAGGCCTCGGTGGAGGAGCCGGCTGCAAAGAGGAGCCAGACCGGCGCCTGCCCCTGAGCCGGCTGGGTCGCAAGAAGGCGCCGCCCCCGGTGGTGCAGGGGTAAGGATTTTCTCTTGTCCAACTATCCTGCGTTTCCTTCCCTTTCCTTCTTGCATGATTTTTCTTCTTTTCCTTTCTTTACTGGCTTTGCCTTCATCTTTCTAGCTTGCTTGTTTCCTTCGGTGTTGCTAGCCCAGCGCGGGCGCCGACTGGCTCGCCACCCTGCGTGCCACCTACCGCTCCTACTCCTGCTGCTGCTGCCACCCCTACGCCGATGTCTAGGGCTCTGCTGCCGCCACCTCGTGCGGATCTGGCTACAGGAGCCAGGCCTGGAGATGCTCCGCTGGCTACAACGGTCCAGCCGAACACCGTCGTGTTGAACCCGCAGAGTGGAGGTGGCTCCTCTGCAGGGGCAGGGAGGGCTGCTGCCGGCAAGGAGCTGGTGGTGGTCTAGGACGACAACTCCGACGGTGAGCCGGGGGAAGAATGGAGGGTGACGGTCTACGAGGTGAAGGAGTCATTGGCCCTCAATGCCGTCGACGACAATCCCTCCTCCTCCGCCTCCCTGGCAGACCTAGGCGCCACCCTAGAGTTGGCGGTGAAGGAGATCCGGCTGCTCGAAGCTTCGGCTAGGGGTAGCCGGTCGTTGGAGCAGAAGTTTGCCACCGCAAATGGCACTTCTCAGAGTACATTTTTTACTCGGTTTTTCCTTCCCTCTTTCTCTCCTCCTTTTTTTGTTGATAGCCAATTTCTTGTAGCGATCATGGTCTGCGCTCAACGGGAAATCGATCGCCTGACCAAGGCGAACGACCGGATGACGAAGTCCAGCTCCTCCTTCCGTCTCCCGAACAAGGAGTGGCACTCCAAGATGGACCAGCTGGAGGCCACCATCCAGGAGCATGACTCCGCCCTCGCCAGCCGAGCCCAGGCCTTTGATCTCCTCAAAGCCCACAGCAAGGACCAGGAGAAGGAGATCAAGCGGCTGGTGGAGCGCGAGAAGGCCCTCCTAGACGAGATGATGCAGATCGGCCGACCCACCAAAGGTAAGCTCCTTCAGCTGACTACTTTTTCTGTTTGGATCCGGTAGCTAGACCTGACTTTTTTCTGACAGCGTTTTATCTGGGCATAGACTTACTGGCCTACAACCGGCTCCAGGAGAACTGGCCGAGGGAGTAGCCAAACTCTCAGGAGTTGGTTGCCCTTCTTGGCGAGGAGGCCACTGAGCTGCGGAAGGCGGCTCACGTGGTCTTCGACTTCCTGTGGCCGGATGCAACCGTGCCGGAGACGATCGCCCAGCTAGCGACGAAAGTCGTGGAGGTGCTGACTGCCATCGACCGGCTACGGGACTTGGCGGCGCGAGCCGAAGCGGAAATGGCCCTAGCGCTGATGCTGCCCTGGTACAAGGACAGACGTGATGAGACGATCAATGGAGGCTCAACGCCGGTGCCGACCTTGCTGCCATCCGCCAGGCTCACCCCGAGCTCCATGCCTCCGCCATCAAGATCGCTAGCTATGCCGACGTCGACAAAGTCCTCACCGACTCAGAGTCCGCCGGGACGCTGAAGATGGAGGCCGAGCCGATGTGGCAGCCTATAGGTGGAGATGTCGGATCCAGAACATCTAACACACCTCCTCCGCCTCCCGAAGCCACGGCTGGCTAGAACTAGCCACACGGCAAAGGCCTTGCCGCCTAGATTCGATCATCGGAATGTCGGGTGAACTTTTAATGATTTCCTTTAGCTAAACTTGTCACTTGTGCCGACTATTGCTTGTGTCGGTTGAACTTATGGGAGCTTCGACTCCCCTTATCTTAATATGATGTTTGCTTGTTCCCATTTTTCCTTTGTCTTCTGCATTTTGAATCTTTTCTCTTTAGCTGGTTATGCTTATCCGATTATCTTCGTCCGGCTAAACTCCTTTAGCTGGATGACTACCAACTCTAGTGGGGGCGCGTCAGCGCACCCACTGGGTGTAGACCCCAAGATTCGGAGTTCTTGGCGAAGACAAGGACTTCGAATCTTCTTCTTTCTTTCCTTTCAACTCTTAGCTTTTTCCGGCTAGACGCCTCTAGCCGGCTAGCCTGACTTTGCTTGGACCGACCGGCCAACCACAACCAACAGAGGGGGCGCGCCAACGCACCCACTAGGTGTAGCCCCCGAGATTCGGAGTAGTTGGCATAGACAAGTGCTTCGAATCTTCTCTTCTTTTCCTGCCTTTGCCCTCACCTGGGCCCAAATATCCGGCTAAACCCCTTTTAGACGGCCGAAACTACATGATTCTACTGGGGGCGCGCGAGCTCACCCAATGGGTGTATCCCCCGAGATTCGGAGCGCTTGATGAAGGCAAGGATTTCGAATCTTGTCTCCTTTTGATGACCAGCTCGTTGTAGTCATGCAAAACAAACATATATATAGGTTCATTATTAATATGTTTAGTTGGTTAAGGTATTGCGCTTCTCTAGACACTTAGTCGCTTTCCCATGCACTCTATGTTTACGTAGCGTCCTTGCCAGGCAGCCAGGTTGCGGTCTGTAGCCGAAATCGAAGGGAGCTGACAATATATTACGCACGGTACTGGAGGCTCAGTAGCCAGATAATCTCAAACTAGGAACATGACCGGATCGCTTGATCTATTGCATCTTTTCACTATTTTTCATGTGGGATGCCTCGGGCTTTTGATCTTGCTAGCCGGACAGCTGTGTTGTGGTCTATAGCTGAGACGAAGAGTGGGCCTCTGACACCATCGCACAGTACTCAGCTGGTTTATAGAATTAGGAGGCCAAGCCAACTGGCGACCACCTAGGTAGGGGTTGCCGGAGCCAGAAAATTGAACCGGAAAAGAACATATGCAAATTTCTGGCAAGGAGCCCCCGAGTGTGCCTTGGGGTTCCACATTTTACATTCATAGAGTTCGCGGGATACATATACTATCAACCGACTAGGTGTAAAACGGACGGAGCAGGGCCGCGTTTCTGGGGCGTTCTGTCTCCTCGTCCGACTTGTGCATCTTGTTCTTGCACAGCTGCTGCATGTTAATGAGGTAGTAGGAATTGTTGAGCAGTGCCCGGCTGATGATGAAGGGGCCATCCCAAGGCAGTGACAGCTTGTGCATGCCCTTCGTGTCCTGCACTAGCCAGAGAACCATATCGCCCTCACGGAACGCGACGGGCCGGATCCGTCTAGTATGGTAGTGGCGCAGGCGTTGCTAGTACAGTGCTGATCTGGACAGCGCCAACTCGTGGGCTTCCTCGAGGAGTTCCATGTCATCTTCCCTTGCCTCTTGATTGGGTCGCTTGTTGTATAGGAGCTTGCAGGATGAGTCGAACTCGATGTCTGCGGAGAGGACGGCTTCCGAGCCATAGACGAGGAAGAATAGGGTGAAGCCAGTTGACCGATTCGGCATGGTGTAGAGGCTCCACATCATAGCTGGAAGTTCCTCGATCCAGCACTCGGGTGACCGCTCCAGAGGCTCAATGAGGCACGGCTGGATGTTGGCTAACACTAGGCCATTCGCCCTTTGAACTTTCCCATTGGATTGGAGGTGTGTGATGGATGCCAGGTCTAGCCGGATACCCTTGTTGCTGCAAAACCGGGCGAAGGCCCCCTTGGCAAAGTTCGTGCTGTTGTCCGTGATGATGCTATTGGGGTAGCCGAACCGGTTGATGATGTCCGTGAAGAAGGTGATGACTTTTGCCATGTCCATCTTCCGGATGGTCTTGGCCTCTATCTACTTCCTGAACTTGTCCACCGCCACAGTAGATGGGTCATGCCTGCAGACGCTCACTTGAAGGGTCCGACCATGTTGAGCTCCCAGACAACGAAGGGCCAGGTAATCATTATAGTCTTGAGCACCGCAGTTGGCATATGCCTCAACTGCCCGAAGCGCTGGCATCCATTGCACGCGTGGACCAGCTGCTCAGCATCCTCGAGGGCGGTGGGACAATAGAAGCCATGTCGACTATCGGCCGAGATGAAGCGTGGTGTACGCACTCACCTTGGTGGATGTCCTTCCGTAGTCGGGAGCCTGTGTCCACATCGACGCACCGCTGGAATATGCCAGATATGTTGCACTTGTATAGTTCTTTATTGATGATGGTGTACGTGTGCGCGCGTCTCCGGATCTGTCTAGACTCCACCTCGTCATCTGGAAGATCCCCATTGGCGATGTAGTTCATGAAGGGTTGTTCCCATGATGGTATCTCCCGGATGCCAATGACGCTCTCGTGCTTCGGCTGAGGGATGTCAGGGGGTCGTCCGGGTGGGGTACCCGGGACGGCAGCCCCCGAGCTACTTGACGAGCTAGCAGCCCCTGGGTCTTTTGAGCCGGAGGGTGCGAACACGCTAGAGTCGGTGCATGTCTTCTTCTTTGCCGGTTTTGAGGGTTCCGGGTCCGCCGAGTCGTCAGCCCGCGTGCTTCCGGCCCAGATGATGGAGTCCAACTCGGGAGACGGGGTGATGGAAGGTTTGCGTAGGTGCTACAAGGAGACTCCCGACGGGATCACCTGCTTGGTGGATCCGATTCGGGCGAGCGAGTCGGCTGCCTCGTTGTTTATGCGAGGGATGTGATGGAACTCACATCTGTCGAAACAAGCGCTGAGCTTCTACACGTGGAAGCGGCAGAGGGCCATGTTCGCGTCGGGGGCATCCCATTCTTCGGATTCTTGCTGCACCACGAGATTTGAATCGCCAAAGTAGAGGATTCGGTTGATGCCGATCTCCCTAGCTAGCCGGACGCCATGCACCAATGCCTCATACTCGGCGATGTTGTTGGAGGCCTTGAAGTGGATCTGGAGAACAAACTCCAGCTGGTCTCCCTTGGGCGAGGTGAGGATGATGCTGGCTCCCAAGCCCCAAGCATCTTGGAGCTGTGGAAGTGCATCTTCCAGTGGTCCGATTCGGGAACTGGCGATAGGTACTGGGTTTTGGCCCAGTCGACCAGGAAGTCTGCTAGAGCCTGCGACTTGATCGTTAGTCTTGGACCGTACTAGATGGAGTAGGAGGCAAGATCGATTTCCCACTTGGCGACTCGGCCGGTGGCGTCCTTGTTACCGATGATCTCTGAAAGGGGTGCGGTGCACACCACCTTAATCGGATGCACCTGGAGGTAGTGCTTGAGTTTCTTGCACGTCAGGTAGATGCCGTAGCACATTTTATGGTAGTGGGGGTAGTTCTGCTTGGAGAGGGATAGGACCTTGCTGAGGTCGTAGAAGGGCCTTTGTACTGGCTGAGCCTTGCCTTCCTTGGGGCGCTCCACCACCAGGACGATGCTGACGACCCGGCTGATGGCTGCTATATAGAGCAACATTGGCTACTTTCTAGCCGATTGTGGATAGCATGCGCTTGAGGTCGTGGAAGGCGGTGTCGGCTTGCGAGGTCCAGGAGAACTTGTCCATCTTCTTCATAAGCTGGTACAACGGGAGTGCCTCTCCCCCAACCAGCTGACGAAACGACTAAGGGAGGCCAGGCATCTGGTGAACTTCTAGACACCGAGCAAGCTCTTGGGCTGCTGCATCCTCTCGATGGTTGCAATCTTCTCCGATTTTGCCTCGAACCCTCATTGCGAAATGAGAAAACCAAGCAGGTGGCCGGATGGGACGTCGAAGATGCACTTCTCTAGGTTCACCTTCATCTGGTACCGGCGAAGGTTGCCGAATCTTTCCCCAAGTCTTCGAGGAGGGTGCGCTTATCATTCATCTTTATGACGATGTTGTCCACGTAAGCATGCATGTTTCGGCCGATCTATGAGTGCAAGCATATCTGCATACAACGCTGATAAGAAGTGCCTGCATTTTTCAGACCGAAAGGCATGGTTAAGTAACAGAAGGCCCCGTACGAGATGATAAATGACGTCTTAATCTAGTCAGCCGGGTTCAACTGGTTCTAATTGTAACTCGACAACAAGTTGCAGCTGGCCGTGGAATCGATAACCTGATCGATATGGGGCAAAGCAAAGGGGTCTTTCGGGCATGCCTTGTTCAGGCTGGTGTAGTCGATACACATGCATCGGGTCTTATTTTTCTTCAACACCAGGACAGGGGGCCAGTCCAGGTGGTACACTTCCATGATGAAACCGGCTACGAGGAGCTAGGTGATCTCATCGCCAATGATATTTCTCTTCTCCTCCAAGAAGCGGCGGAGGGGTTGCTTGACCGGCTTGGCATCCAGCCGCACGTGGAGTGAGTGCTCGACGAACTCCCTCGGAACACCCGGCATGTCCTTGGGTGTCCGTGCAAAGATGTCTCGATTCACACGGAGGAAGTCGACGAGCGCGCCTTCCTATTTTTTGTCCAAGCCAGCACCGATGATGACAAAGTTGGTCGGGTCGGTGGGGTCGAGATGGATCTTATTCGTCTCCTTGGACGACTAGAAAGCCGTGTCACCAGTCGGCTTCCTGTTAGGCGGCAGCTCTTGCTAAGCCAGAGCCACATTGCACAAGATCTCACGCTTCTCCTCAGCTATGATGAGGGCTTCAGCCAGCTTGGAGCTGGCCGACGCGCACTCCATGGACCGCCTGAAGCAGCCGACGATGGTGATCATGCCGTTAGGCCCCAACATCTTTGTCTTGAGGTTCGTGTAGTGGGGGACGACCATGAAATTGGCGAGGGCAGGGCACTCACGGAGAGTGTGGTAGGAGCTTGTCAGGTTCACCACCTCGAACCATACTGGTTCGCGCCAGAAGTTATCCTCGGTTCCGAAGATGAAGTCCAGCCGGATTTTACCCAGCAGAGCGCGAGCCGGTCCCGGTAGTACGCCATGGAATGTCGTGGTAGTCGGGCGCAGGTCGCACTCGCGGATGCCGATCTTCTCCAGGGAGGACCGGTAGAGAAGGTTGAGACTGCTGCCCCCGTCGATGAGGATGCGCGAAAAGCGGTAGGTTTGCTCATTGTAGACGATGAGGGGGTCTAGCACCATGGCGTAGCCCTCGGGATTCAGGAGGCGATCTAGCTGATCCTCCCGGCTCTAGGTGATGGGGGTCTCCGACAAGTTCAGGTACTAGGGGATGAGGGAGGAGATGGTGTTGACCTCCTTGGAGCGCTGCCTGCGGCTGTGCTTATCGTCTAGCTCAGTTTTCGAAGATGTGGTAGGCGGCGTGTGGCTGAGGGTAGCCGTTGTTGTTGTTGTTGTTGTTGTTGTTGTTGTTGTTGTTGTTGTTGTTGTTGTTTCTGCCATTGCCATCATGCCGCCCCCCCTAGTGGTGGTGGTGGCCCGTCGGGAGGGGGCAGTGGTAGACAGGGTTGGCCTCCTTGGTCTTTCATCTAGCGGGTCCAGCTGCAATTCCGGGTAGTATGAGTGGCCGGTTTGAAGGGTCCGCTGTGCCACTTGCATGGGCCATCGAGCATTTATTCGAAGGTGAACCATGGCTTCTGCCTTCTCGCGTCCCCGGCCGGCGCGTCGGGTGCGCCCTCCATAGCATTGACCTGCCTCGCGTGGTAGCGGGGCTTCTGCTGGCCGGCTTGGCGGTCCCCATGGAACCGGTTGTCGTTGTCGTGCCGCCTGGAGGATCTGGCTTTGCCGCCCAGGTTACTTGGTCGGTCGTGAGCCAGCTCCGTGGGAGTCGGTCGGCCGTCAGCATTCACCCGGAGGGGCTTCTTCATCGCAGCGTCACACAGTAACCTTCATGAGCTCCGATCGCCTGGCTCTCTAGGATGCCCTCACAAGTGTTGCGTAGCTCGGTCCACCTGGTGAGGTACTCGCGGTCCGACTCGCGGTCGCCCTGGATGCATAGGGATAGATGACGAGGGCGACCCGGATGCTTGTACGTGCTATTGAAGTTGCAGACGAACACCTTCTCGAAGTCCGGCCGGGCGTTGATGCTGTTGGGCGCGAGGTTGTTGAGCCATGTCCTTGCCAACCCGGTTAGCATGAGGGGGACATAGCGCACTGCTATGCGCTTGTTCCCATAGGCGATGCCGATTGTTGTGGCATAGTCGGTCAACCAGTCCTCTGGCTGCATGCTATTGTCGTACTTGGGGGGTATCGCGTGGCAGGGTAAACTTATCTGGAAACGACTCGTTCTGGATCCGGGGTCCGAAAAAACCGGCCCGGTAGAATCTTCTTCCTCCGTGATGTGCGCTTGATCTAGGAGCTCGATGCGGTCACCCGGCGTCTGGATGATCTGGGTTGGGCGCTCCTACCCGGCCCGAGAGACGGGAGCCGGCAGGCCGTGGCGCTCCATTTGGTGGAGGGGCGGTGGTGGGTTGTTGTTCACCATCTGCTCTTGACGCGGCTGGACCCTGCGGCCCGAGTCGCGACGCCTGCTGCGGGACTTCCCCGCCATCGGAGAGGATGCCTATTGGGTCTCGCGGGGTGCGCCCTTGCTCTAGCCGGGCGGCTTGCTTCTCCTGGTGTTGCTGGGGTCCTCGTGCATCTACCGATGGCGTCCTCTTGCTCATCCGCTATCCGGAGGAGCTCTTGTACCCGGGCATGTTGCCGGTCTCGCGCCTTGCCCTGAAGGTTGGGCAGCTCGTCTGCTGCGGCTCGTGCCACGCGCATGGTCTGGATGGGCGTGCTATAGGTGGGCCGGCCAAGGAGAGGCAGTGGATCTAACTCGCTGTCCCTCTCTAGCCTTCCGCCTAACTCGCCGGCCCGGCGGTGCACCTGTCCGCATTAGTTTGGCTCCTTGGTAGCCGGAGTGTGGCCGTGAGCATGGTCATACTCGCGCATGGTGATGTCGACTTGCTTCTTGGCGGCGGCTAGCTCGATGGCCTCCTGCAGGAGGAGTTGTCTCTCTATGGTGAAGTTCGCCTCAGCCTCCTCCAGGTTGTCCCCGAGGGTAACCGGAGTGAGGATCCGGTCGATGGCTTCTTCCACCGGGTCCTTCAGCCGCGGAGGGGCGGAAGTTCTAGCCTCATTGCTGGCCTGCTCCCGAGGACGGCGAGGCTGGGTGCTGGAGCCGGCCATCATGACCTCAACACTGTGTGGAGCGACGGAGATGCCACTCCTGGGGAGAAGCAACTCCGAGACGGAGACGATATCCCTAGGGAAACACTCCGGCACGGTAGCGACATAGACGGGAAGGTCGCCGAAGAGCAGGATGGAGCCGTTTGTGGGAAAGCTACGTCTGGCGAAACAAAACGTGTTGTCAATGACGCAGTAAAACTTGCCGAGCGTTATCACGAGGCCGGAGGCCACGTGCTCACCAGCTGAAGTACGGGGTCCCGTGCGGAATGTTACTCCGGTCGAGGCCATGAATGCTCCACGGTGGGCGCCAATTATCGTTGTATTTGGAACGAAAGTACCTAAGAAAGTTAGATAGAGGTGTGGGGACTAGCATGGAAGATCTCGACGGCGTCCGCGGGCGGGATTGGGTACGAGCAAGTGTCGTGAGACACAAGAAGTACCTTGGTTCGGAGCCCTCATGGTGAGGTAAAAATCCTACTCCTGCCGATCTGACTATGAGTAGAATTTGAGGTACAATCGCTCCTCGAGCTGTATGAACTAGCTACCTCCTAAATGCTCCGCCCCTGCTACGAGAGCCTTGCACCTCCATATATAGACAAAGGGGCAACAGTCTCACTGGCCAGGCCAGCTGGCGGGTCCCACAGGCTAGCCCCAGTCGGCTGGTCATCTACAGTATCTAGTATGGTATGTGTCGAACTACACGTCGTGCGGGTCGTCGTGGGTACAGTGAACCTCATGCGAGCCTGTCATCAAGAACCGGCCACTATGCCCGCGTCACCCGCAAAGTCTTCAGTATGGCCTTGTAGTTGTGGGTCTTGTCGCTGTACTAGGGCGTATCGTGCACTGTGTCGCACGTCGCCCCGTCCTCCAGATTGTGCCTAGCTACATCCATGTAGCCGGCTTCGTGCATTGCCACCCTTCCTAGTTCCGGCTACCGGCTGGTAGCCGGTACGAAGTGGCTACATCTGGCTACGATCTGCTAGCCAGACGCGGGCCGCCTGCCTCAGTTCTTGTCTAGTTGGGGTATCCGGGGGTCATCCCCCCGACACTAACCATTTAGAGAAAACCAAAGAGCTCAAGGCTCAAGTCACTTCTTTGAAGAATGACTTGAAAAAGGGTCATGAAGGGAAGACTACACTCAACAAGATCTTGAGTGTGCAAAAATCCCCCAATGACAAGAGTGGCCTTAGATTCAAGTCCAATGTCAGGAACAAGTCCACTGTCAAGAAGAAGTCTAAGAGCAATAATAAGAAGGGCACAGAACAAGTCAAGAATTCGTCCAAGATTGTTAGCTTCAAGTGCAAAATTGAAGGCACCATGTTAGATCTTGCCCTTTGAAGAAGAAGCCTCTTGGTGAGAAGAAAAAAAGGGAAGAGGCCTCTAGTTCAAGGTCATGGCCAATCTCAAGTTGGAGAAAGGCCACTTACCAAGAAGATTCAAGCTAATGCTCCCACTATGGAGAAATCAAGTGAAAAGAATGGGAAGAGAAGAACTTGCTACTTATGTCGTGAGAAGGGTCACATCTCTTCCTCTTGCACTATTGGTAACTCCTCATCCAACCCAATCATGATTGATGATGTTTATTCTCTTAGGTAGGATGAGGTTGGCAATGTGTTTGCCATATATGTTGGTGCTCAAGGTGGTGTCAAGAATAGAACCATTTGGGTTGCCAAGACTATTGTGACTAACTTATTAGGACCCAACTTGGTTGGGGACCATCAAGCAAAAACTTGATCAATAGGTGTTTGTTGGAGGGCATTGGAGACTTGGCTACATCATGAAGAATTAAGGGGACTTCAATTATATTCTCTCAAGCCAAGTCATTTAGATTATCACATGTCTACCATATATCCGCTGCACCTCCTTGTGGTAACATGTTCTCAACTCATTTACATTGAAAGTTACTTTTCCCTTGTGCATGTGTTAGTTTTATACCATGCAAATGTTTTGTATATGTTTTGCTTCCTACTTTCTTAAACTTGAGAAATCAAGTGTGGTTATGTTGGCTTGCACACCATATATGTGTTTTGCATTTGAGCCTATTACATCTTGTGTATACCTTAGTTGGCTCTTGCGGGAGATTAATGGACTATCCCATTATGGGAGAGTATGATGTCCTTTGGGGCACCTCACAATACTAAATATGTGTAACTACCTCAGTGAATTACGCTCCTAGTTACAAGCCTGGATGAGCGGAAATGGTTAAAATAGTACGGTGGGCCCAAATGCCACTCACAGGTAGACCTTTCGGCCGTCCTAACCATTTCCAAACATCGGGACAAGAACGGGCGGCGTAATCGGCAGGCGAAGGGATCAACTACATACACAAATGAGTATGTATGCAAGCCACCATACAACAGTCCTCAGAGCCATTCCATCTAAAAAGAAAGGAAAATTGCAACGCCATATGGCAAGATCCAAATATCCTAGATAGATATCATAGTTTAGGATATCTCCTCATACATCAAACATCAGAGTATCAGGCGGAAGCGGAAAACAAGATCCGAGTACGGATAAGAAGCAAATCGGCATAAGATGCCCCATAAATAAACAAATTCCGCCCACAGATCTCACGGATCCCCGTTCCCGGAATCTCTACACCGAATGATCGTTTCCCACATCGTCTGTCTCCTCCACCCAGTATCCATCTTGCGAGTTTACCTGTTCATCTGAATCAAACAATTTATCGTGTGATACCCTAGGGGTACTCAGCAAGTCTTTATGCCTCTAAAGGGGACACAACCTGGGGTGACGCAATTGCAGTGAAATATAAACCCTAACAATTGTATAGATACTCGCTACCCATCCGCCTAACCAAAGATAGACGGATGTCCGTGAATTAATAACAACAGTTATAACGGTAATATTAACAGATCCATCCTCCTCCTCGCTTACCGACGAGGAAGCGGACGAACACCCCCCCATCCGTTGGCAGTTTTATTAACCATTCCATGAGTGTTGCACTATTTACTAGTCCGGTACTTAGTCAAATTAAAAGCGGTACTTTAGTTATACTTGTCTATGATCGAGAAACTGTGCTCCAAGTCGTCCATAACCGCGGACACGGCTTTCAGAAAGTTTTACCCTGCAGGGGTGCACAAATAGCAACACACACCCGATCAACCTCGGAAAAACCAAATCAAAACCCAACGAGGCAGTCACGACAAAGCGATCACAGGATTCAGAAATATTTCAGGGGGCCACCCCATTAAGCTACCCGCAACAAAGTTAGCCGACTCCGAAACGGACTCAAGGTTTGCGTCAGTGCTGTAAACGATTGGGAACCCGAAAATGTGACTGGGCTTGTCGATACCGCGAAAACACTCTGCTTACCTAAACAGTACAGGTGCAGTACCTCGCACAATTTAAATAAAGCAGTAAAGCATGGCATAAGTACAGGATAGTAAATAAAACCTCAAACTAGTTTGTGGCCCCAAGAAATAAGAATGAATCAAGCTCTGGCTCAGGGGGGTTCATAAGCCTCCCGGATGTGGATAGCGCGAGTATTCAAGGAACAGGAATCAAGTACTCGGGGTCCTACGGGACACAAGTGAGCCTGAAAAACCAAATAGCAAATATGGCTCACCGATGCCACTTTCATTAGTTATCCCATTACTACTCAGGTTAAGTTGTTTAGGTACCTCGTTATCCATCAGACACTCACATACCCTACACATGCTGTTCTACAACTCGCATGGCTCAAACAACTCCTGTAGTAATGGCTCATGGGATGGAGGAACAAGCTTCGGTGGGGTTTAAATGTAAAGGCTATGCAATACTTGGGATTCAGGTTAATGCAATCACGACTCAATGATGCAAGAATAAGATAGAGGCAATAGGTACTATATGTATGCAAGCATGTGGTAGTGCTTGCCTGGCAGCTCAGTTGAAGCGAGAGAAGGATCTGGGTAGTGCTCCTGGGTTTCTTGATATATCCCCTGCTCAGCGTCTATTCGAAGAAGAACCAAACAAACAAGGGCCAACATAAATAAAGTGCACAAGCATATGAATAAAATGCATCAAGCAAACAATCATGCCATGATGAATGATGCACAATTTGCATGGCAATAAGGTAGCATGGCATGGGTGAGGTGTGGAATTCAAGAAATAAGCATTTTATTGAGTTTTGGCCATATTTTATCCTCATATTAGTTGCTGTATACTTTATATTTATATGATGCATGCTGCAAAACAGAACAAGGAATGCATAAACAGAAAGGTCTCGTCGAGCTAATCATTTTAGACATATTATTTGTTAAATTTGGAGTTATGAAACAAAAGTTATTAATTAATTAAGGAAAAGGGCATTTTATTGTAATTTTAAACAACTTGAAATTTTTAAATGTTCAAAATATATTTTGAAGGGCATATTTGAATTCCTCACATTTTTCTGATTTCTAAACATATATTATTTGTATTATTTGGATTTATATTTTAAAAGTTATTTGAAACAGATTTAAATTTGAATTTTAAAACAATTTTGAAAAGTTTAATTAAAACAGATAAACAGGAAAACTTTTCTTACTCATCCCAGATCTAGCCACAGCCACAGACGAGTGGGGCCAACGGCTGACTGGGACAACGCGCACGGAAAAGCTTTTCTCACCGTGAGCTGATCTAGCCTCTGAGTATGACAGGTGGGTCCCAGGCTGCGGGGCCATTGCGCGCGCGCGGCCAACGCGTGCTGGACACGTGGGCGATCCTGGGCGCGGGGAGGGGTCTGTCCGTGATGGCCAGGAACTTACGGGGGTTCTTTTGCAAAAAGGACACCGAGGCTGACAGGTGGGCTTCGGGGACCGCGGGTTTAGGCGGGAAAAAGGGCAGGGTTATCTCTGCAAAAGCGACGCCGTCGCCGGACTGCTGCTGCGCGCCGATCTGCAGAGATCAGAGGAACCAACCGGAGTTCGGACGACGATGGCGACCAAACGGCGGCGGACCTCGCCAAGCCGCAAAAAGGAAAGATGGAGAGGGTTGCTGGGGCTACAACTCTCGTTCACAGAGCAACATCGGAGGAGGGCTACAACGCGCGGGGCACGGAGGAGAACAGAGGCGGGGAAAAGCTGCTGCAGCTGCAGACACGGCGGGCATCGCAGCGGCGGCGCACGGAGGCCGCTCGACAGAACGTCCGGCGCGTCTGGGCCGCTAGGAGAAAGACGACCATGTCTAGGGGATCGGGGTGCTCACCAGGATCTCATCGGTGTGGTCGCTGAAGCTGGAGGTGGATCGGATCGGAGCAGAGGCAGAAGTCCCGCGAGCGTCTGATCCGGTGGCCACGACGTGCCCAGGAAGCTCCAGAGGACTCCGGCGAGGTTTGGCCGGTGCAGGGTGATGTAGCCGAAGCAGACGAAGGCCCTCATGCTCCTGGTACAGCTTGGCACGCTCGGGATCGTCGGATAGCACGGCAGGCCGGAGCTAGGGTTTAGAGAACCATGGCCATGGCCAGGATGTGGTGGGGAGGAAGGAGAGGGGTCTGGTTTCTCCCAGATCCCGATCTGGTGGTGGAGAAGGCACGTGGGTGGGGCTGGTGCTACAGATAAGAAGAGAGGGAGGGGATCACATGGTTTGGAGAGAGGCAAAGGAGGGCTCGGGTGGCTTTCTTCCTCCTTTCCTCTTCTTGTCTTGAAGCTAAAGAAGGAGAAAGAGAGGGACCAGGGGAGGGCAGAGAGGCTACAGGGTGGCCCGGTGTGGTGGTGAGGCTACCTGGCAGGGAGAGAGGGGTGAAGCCAAGAGAGAGGGGAAGGGGGGTAGCTCGGGCTAGGGTAGCTTGGGGCTCGGGTTAGGTTTTGATTAGGGTTAGGGAGAGGTGGTCTCGGGTTAGGTTAGAGGGGTGGATTAGAACTAGGTTAGCTAGAGAGGGGCTTGGGTTAGGTTAAAGAGGAAGCTAGGGTTTAGAGGGGAGGATAAAAGGAGATTAGGGTTTAGAGAGAACTAGGCCAAGAGAGAAAAGAGAGAAAGAGATCAAAGGTGGTGGGGGTTTAAGCAAGATCAAATAAGACCAAGCCAAAAGGAGGGAGAGGGAGATGAGAGATGAGATGGTTTCACCAAAAATCCAAATAAAAACAAGGAGGATCAAAGGTAGAAATGGTTGCATGGCCCATGCAAAAATAATTAATGCCATGTTTTAACCTTGTGAAACAAAATAATAAACATGGCATTATTCTTGTGCATTTCTAAAAGTGGAATAAAGCCAAGCAAAAGAATTAAAGGAAAGCTCCATGTGGAGTAGATGGAGATGTCCATATTTGAATAAAAAATGGGACTTGCTAGTGTGTATGTGCCACTAGGTATTTAATAAGCCCAAAAATATCCAAACATGAAAATATCCCCAAAATAACACATATGGAAGCTAGAAAAGGGGTCCACTCACAAGGCATGCAAAGGTGGCCATGTGGCTCTTATAAACCAATAATGTGAAAACAATATTGTGCATATATGAGAGCATGTGGAGATAGAGTTGGATCCATCCCAACCCACATGAGCTAGAGGTAAAACCAAATAAATGCAAAGCTCACATCTAGGGGAATGGTGGAATAATAAGGTGGTGACAGAGAAAGGTGATGGAGTTGAATAAAAGATATGCCCCAACTCAACTTGGGCATTTAAACAATATATCAAGAACCAAATACAATATCAATAGGCAAATACAATTTACAATGCATATGAGAGAAGAACCAAAACAAAAAGGGTTTTATATGATGCTCAAATGCAAGGTGGCATGATGACATGAGCATGATGCAATTATGATGCAACAATTATATATAGGAAGTAGCATATATATAGACTAGGCTAGTAGCATTGCAATTGTTAGACAATTGGGATGCTACAATATGTGTGCATGAGAAATACCACTTAGAATTGATATTTCAAGATTATCTAGTCTCTCCGTGGTATGTCATGCTCATGACAAATTCAAATTCTATAATATCCATTAATGTTCTATAGTTGTATTTTATTTGCCTCGTGTGAGAAGAAATGTTTTAGCACATTATGGGGGAGTAATATACTTTGTGCATATTACAAACCGAGAAAAAATGTGAATAGTTGAGGTTGTGTCACATAGAATTGATACTAGAAATTATCTAGTCCCTAGGTGGCACGTGAGCTCAAACAAGTTTCGTTTGGTTTAATGCTTTTATTCCTCATCTTTTAGATCTTGTTTGTGAGAGATTTCCTTGATATGGATTTCATCATATATGAATTCTTATATCTAAGTTGGTAAGAATTTTGCCTCTAGTTATTCTAATCACTGGTTTGCATGATTGTTTAACTAGTTGAAACCCTCAAGGATCTCCTTCATGTCTTGGTTTTTAATTCATATCTTTTGACATTTGCTTTCTCGTTGTGAATATGATCTTGGATATAGTTGACACCTACCACCAGGAAATATTTGCAAGTCCCTTGTCCTTGGACAATCGATACTATAATATGTGGTAAATCTCATTGATCATTTTCACATTGGCTTTTGCTTTAGTTGCCTTATCTCTTGCCAATAATTTCTTGTGTTTTGTCTCCCATGTCTTCCTTGATTTTTTATGGATCTTTCTTTGTGTTGAAATCGTTTAGTGCTCTAGTTTATGTAGGTAGGGATGATGATCCCATGTGTGTGCATTTTGTATTCAAATGCAAATTCTTAAATAAAGCACTAATCATGAGGGAGTTCTCCTATATTATTTAGAACACTCCTTTTATGCTTCTTCATTACATATTTTGATCCATATCATGTTTTATCTCTTTGGAAGATAAATATTTTCTTTGGTACTTTGTGCCATCTTGAAAAGTTTTGAGAGTTTGGTTATTTTGTTGGAACCATTTTTTTCAATTGGTATTTTTTAGGAGTTGATTTTCTCATTCCATGTTTTCTATTTAACCATTTGAATGAGATAAATCATTGAGCATTTGTATTCATTTATCCTTTTTGCTCTTTGGCTTTTGCCTCGTTCATTTGTTGAACTTATGGTCTATTATGTGTTGATTTGGTCTTTGATATATTTTGGACAACCGTTTGTCATGTCACACTTGTTGGTGTTAAGAAAATTGATCTCTCATGCGTTTGTGTTGTTACGTAAGTTTGCGGGAGCAAGGATACCATGTTTATGCCCTTTTCATTCAAAGCAATTATTATACTTGGTGCATAATCCTTGGGGAGCTTTCCTAATTTACCTAAGAACACGCATTTGCTTTCTTGTTATTGTTTGCTGTTTTGTTTGATTATGGGGAGTTAGGATTCCATAATTATGCACTTTGTTGTGCATGAACCTTGGGGATCTTCCTTTTTTTTATCAAAACACTCATTTGCTCTCATCATAATATCTTCTCTCTTGCTTGTGTTCGTGGTTTAAATGATATAGAGGGAATGAGGATGCCATGTTATGCAATTTGTATTCAAATGCAAATTATAATTTGTGCACAAACTTTGGGGAGTCTCCTCATGTTATTTAAATCACTCTCCTTTCGATCTTATCATAATATATATCCTTCTTTTTGTATCTTCCTTTTTTGAAGTTATTCTTCAGATCTTTTGGTTGCTTGCTTCATTTGTTGATGCTTCTTCACCATTTTATTTCTTTGCAATCTTTGGAGAAATGCACACCATATGGAGGAATGCACACTCATTTTAGATGGATTCCCTCTGGTATTCGTCATTGTATATGTGTATTTGATTCCAATCATATTATGAAAAATGCACACCATATGGAGGAACTCTCACTAAATTGGCCTTCTAAAGCATTTCACCCATTTCAGCAATTGATGCTAATGGGGGAGAAGTTTTAGAGGGTTTAAGGGAATTCGGTTTTATGCTTTGAGTTTTGTACTTAAACATTTGCCTCTTGTGCTTTACATCTTAGCGTGTTGCTTTGCATGTTGAATATTTCGAGGAAACTCCACCACCGGTAATGGTTGGCAATATATGCAATGAAATTCAAGTTCATCTACACGTGCATAGATTGTGGGGGGAGTTTGTTCTATATTGTGGTTGTACTAACATCACATACTTTTTAGTATTTGATGTTAGCACAATGTTTTGTTCAGTTAATTCCTCATATAAACCCTATCAAATGGATAGCTATCAATTACCAAAATGGGGGAGATTAACAGTGCACGGGTGCCCCCATGTGTTGTTTTGGCAATTAGTGACAATCTTTATGGACTTATGTTTTCATTTAGTTTTACTTGTAGGATTTGTCCATAGGCCATGCTTGAACCATATGTTGGCTTCAAGATTGAAGTGAATAAGATCAAGTGATGACCAAGGATTTGTACATAGGCAATGCTTGAACCATATGTTGGCTTCAAGGTTGGAAGAACAATAAAGTGAATAAGATCAAGTGATGACTAAGGTGTTCAAGGAGTGATCCAAAGATTGGTCATGTGAGAGTTGAGCCTATGGCAAGTGTGTCTTGAAGAATAAGGTGGAGTGATATCTCTTGTCTACCTTCAAGACACCAACATGATGAATAAAGAAGAAATGAAGTGCAAGTTCAACATGAGCCATCTCGAAGAGATCATTTCCTTGAAGCTTGCCATCATATGGTGTTCATGGATATGTGAAGATATGCTCAAGAGAGAAGCTCTACCATAGTGGAGTATGAGGGAGCAGTTTGGAATTCTTCACCAAGTTAGAGCAATCAAGAAAGGTGTTCCATCTTGACATAGACAAGATCGTCATCATCAAGCTCAAGTGGAATATGCGCAAGGCAAAGGTATGTTCTTGATATGGTTTCCTTCTTACCGGAATCATGGTGTTAGTTGGAGAGACCGATTTATAGGATAGATAGCCGTACTATCAAGAGGGGTTCTCGAGTGAGTAACTTGATCATATCCTTCAGAGAGAGCTCAAACCTTTGCATACTTGGCATCATATTTCTTAGTTCTTATTTGGTTCTGATCCATGAGAGGATTTTAATCTTGTGTCAATCTCCATGACAAGCTCAAGTTCATCAAAAACGGATTTCATATGCATTCTCTATTGCGTTTTCAATATTAGAGGTTTTACCGGTTGTCTTTTACAGACAGGTTAAAACTTTCATCATTTGGTTCTATCATCCCTTTCTGTACTATGATGGTTTCCTGCATTATCATGTAGAACTTTTTTCCCTCTTTAAAACGAGCCCAAGATTATTAAAATCGGAGTCCGGATGCAAAAGTTATGGTTGTTTTCGTATTGTTGTTCCTATCAGTTTTGCCTTGGCCGGAATATCTGGGGTGAAAACACCGGACATTCAGGTATCGCGCAGAAACCTCAAATTTCAGTCGTGTGGTTGCCATTCTGTATGCCGTATCGGATACCACCAGGAAATTGCGCGGAATATCCGCCCCGTGCACTCTAGAGCTGTACCGGTTGGATTTTGGAGGACCTATATAAGGGGCCCTTCTTCCCCAATGGTTACCTACCCATTCTTGCAAGTTTTCCCCTCCATTGTTGACCTTCTTGAGCTTGCTATCCCTCAATCCCTCCTATGATTCTTGCATATTATTCAGGGATTTGAAAGAGGAGATCTAGATCTACAACCCTACCAATCAATCTCTCCTCTAAGTGAGGGGAACATCTAGATCTTGGAGTCTTTTGTGGATTTCCTCCATTGTTCTTCCTCTCTTACTCCCCCATAATATTTTGTAGCTTTGGTGGAAACTGGGAGTGAAGGACTTGAGCACTTCTTGTGTTCTTGCCATTGTATTTGGTGCATCGGTTTGAGTTCTCGGTGAGGATTCGATTGGGTGAAAGGTGATAAGCTTTTCACTCTTGTGTTCTTGAAACCCTAGACAGTTTAGTTGTATTGCAGGTTTGTGGATTACTTGGGGCCTCTAATTAAGTTGTGGAGATTTCCCCGAGCTTGTTTGTTGGGAGCCTCCAATTGAGTTGTGGAGAAGTGCCCCAAGCTTTGTGCAAGGTTACAAATTTCCACCGACAAGTGCACCGATAATGGAGTGTGGATTGATCCCTTTGGGGTGAGATTCACCGCAGAATAAGGGAGGCCTTTTGTAGCGTTGGTGGTTTGAAACCACCCCCTCCCCAAACAAGACGTACTCCCTTGTTGGGAGGAACTCGGTAAAACATCGTCGTCTCCGCGTGCCTTGGTTATCTCAATACCCAAGCTCTTTACTTATGCACTTTACTTTGTGATAGGCTTCGTGCTTGAAGTCTTATATCTTGCTATCACATAGTTACTTGTCTTGCTTAGCATAAGTTGTTGGTGGATATAGGTGAACCACATTATATACAGGATTTGTGCTTGACAAAGTAAATGCCAGTTTTATTTTGTGTTTGTTAAGCCTATCTCGTAAAAAAAAATTAAACCGCCAATTCACCCCCCTCTAGGCAGCATCTGTGTCCTTTGAACTTTACTATTGCATTGCATTTTACTTTTATTTCAGTTTTGCTTACATACACCTTGTGCTTGACAACCACTTGGTGAGGTTGAGGACACGAAACAATCTATAACTATTTTCTATGTTGCTTCACGTAGAAAAAAACTGGACATTCTCTTACACACAACTCCCCAAGAGTTTGATATTTAAATCTCAAGTTTCCCTCGTGGGGAAGACTTCCATTTACTACATAACTCTCCACTTAGAGTCTCAACCGTTAAGGTGCAGCGAGAAGCTCCTACGACAACTATCAGGAAGTTTCTAACACTCGCATCAAGGAAGTTTTCTGGCATCGTTGCCAGGGAGCTAGTAAAATGATAGCTCACAAGAAAGTTCAACTTCATCACCAACTTGTGTAAACACCTAAGCTTGGGGAGGTTGCACCTACGTGAGTATCTTCTTGTTATTTTAGATCTTCAAAGTATTTTTAGTTTTGTTTTGTTATTGTATTTACTTTCATCTTTACATTTTAGTTTTTACATTTCTAGTTACTTTTACCTTTCGTTTTTGCATTTACTTTTTATTTTTCAGTTCTTGTCTTTACTTTTATATTTCGTTTTGTCTTCTAGTTTTCAGTTTTCCATTTCATTTGTTAGTTTTTAGTTTAGTAGTGTTAGTTTTAGTATCATTTTACTTTCAGTTTTCATCTTAAAACATAAAACACATAAAAAATAGTATAACTTTTATAATGAGTCCTCCTTTAAATTCCACTTCTACTTTTAAGAAACATCCTAGGGAAACATTAAAAGATGCTTGGGTAAGAATCAATAGAATACATTATGAAGATCCTACTCCATGTGAAGATGAAAAAATAAACCTTTGCTTTTATTATGGATTAGACCCTTGGTTAGATGGAGCTACGGGTGGATGTTTTGTCTTGTCAACACGAACTTGTGCAGCCATGATATTGAGAAATATTTTTGGTAGCTTTGTTGGAAGTAAGAAAAAATTGCAAGATTCAATAACACAACTTGCATTATCTTGAGCTAAACTTGAAAGTATATTAGAGAAATTACCTGTCAAGGAGGACTCTGAACATTTAGCATCGTACTCTAGAGAAGTCATTCCAAGGATATACAATGAATTGGTTATTGTCATGCATATATTACAAATATGTGAGAATGGATTCTTGAAAGGGATGATCATCTTAACAATGTTGAAAAATACTTAATTTGTGTGAGTGATATTTTAAAAAATGATGCAACTTCGAAACATGAGAAAAAACCCAAGTTAAAAAGCAAGTATGGGTTGAAAATGAAAATAAGAAAAATAGAAGAATTAAAGATGCTTAGTGAGTTTAAGGATCCACTACTTGATCTAGATAAGTGTAGCTTACATGAACTCATTAAGGTGCTATAAAAAATTTCTAGTGATCGTTCCATAAATTCTCACCAAGCGGGTTTTGGTTCTTATATAGCTAACCATATGCTTAAAGAAAAGATTGCTAGGTACAATCAAGATGCTATGATACCACCTAATATTGGGATGTATGGACCCCAAGGTATTAATTACTATTGGGAAAGAAACACACGATGCTATACTTGACCATGCTATATATAGTGTTTCAGTTTTATCCGAAGATCTATATGAATTTCTAGAATTGCAAAATATAGAAAAATGCTCCATGGACTTACTAGTTGCTGATGATACCATTAAACATGTTGTAGGCAAAGTTAGAAATGTAATGGTAGAGCTTCACATCACTTTCGTTCCTGTTGATTTTATTATCATGGACATGGGGAGTAAAATCTCTAGTCCAATTATTTTGGGAGGACCTTTCCTTCGTACTACAGGTGCTATTATTGATTCAAATTAAGGTAATGTAAAGTTTCAGTTTCCACATAAGAAGTGTATGGAACACTTTCCAAGGAAGCGGGAAACTCCAAAATTCAAGCTCCCTCATGAGCTTCACCCCTCTTGAAATTCAAGTAAGTAAGCTTGGCAATATAGCTTTAAAGAAAGAACTTTGCGAGAGGCAACCCAAATATTTTATTTTTATTTTTATTTGTGTCCTCTTTATATAGACTTTAGTTTTTGTTTTAGCTCTATAGTTTTGAATAAAGTACTTAGTTTTACCCATTTTGGATTGAAAAAAGTTGAACACATATATGGAGTTGCAGATTTCTGCACGAGTTTCTATATCGTATGATTTTTCATATTTTTTATGTAACTCCGATTGAGGTCGTATTGGAAGTGTTGTTACAAATTTTCATCATCTGTATTCTTATGTACTTTCGTGATTTTAGGACATGCCTAAGTAGGGTAATTAATTATGTTTTGCTGCTGCTAAAATTCTAGACAGACTCGGTCACATTTTGTTTTATGCATTCTTTGAGCTTTTAAGTTGAATATTGTTGATTGATTTTAGTTCATGACAAATCATAAAACATTATATAACTAATTTACATTTCATATATACATTTATTTAAGGATTTCTTGCAGCAACCAATGTGTATTTTGTACCCACTAATGTCACCCCACAAAAAAGCGATTGGAGAAATTTTTGTGTTGATGTTTTCTCACATGGATTAGAGGAGCTGCACCAAGAGAATTCCAAGGATGGTGAAATCCATAAGCTTGGGGATGCCCAAGGCACCCCACTGGACCAACCACACTCTCGGTTTGCACACATCTACTTTATGTTTTTCGAGCAACACATTAGTATCTCATAAACTTGGAGCATCCTTTATTTGTTTTGTTTTAGTTTATTTTGTTTTATTTCTATTTGAGTAATACCACCACTTTGATATATATTATGGGAGAGCTACTGGAGGTCTGGTTTAAGTAAAGTTGGATGCTATTAAAAGTTGGGACTGGGATGTTGAAGTCGATTTAAAAAGATTACACATAGTTGCATGGTTCATATGCTTTGAATGTGTATCAATTTGCAAATGCATTGTGTCGAGTTATCTTTTATTCATGTTTTGATGCTTTCTATTAGTTTACATTGTTTGACATGGACTGATTAGAACTATGGACTCTTATGCATGCATATAGACGGCCAACTTTCTCCCTCTTGCTAGCCCAAAAATAAAACCAACAAGTTAAAACTTGTTATCCAACTCCTTTGAACCAAGTTTTCCAGAGTGTCCACCATACCTACCTATTAGCATGATTGCTATTCCAAGTATGTTTCTCACATTTTATTGATTTATATAGCTTTCAAATTAAGATGATTATGGTTATGTTTGCTATGAGAAAATTGGTTAGTAAAGCTCTCACAAACTTGATGGCACTCTTTTATTTCTTGCACATAATTAACTTGAACCATTGTGACTATCTTATTAAGTTGTGTGCTTGAAAAATATGAGTTGGGAGTTATCATAACCATGCTTTCATGGGGTACATTTTCAACATTGCACTTATTCACATTTATTTGATATGATGTTCTTTTGTTATGGATGCCTATCATTGTGAAATAAGTTGGAAACTTTGTGAGCACATGGAGCTTGTATATGTGTGAGAGAAACACCTGGGATGCTAACCCAAGCCATGCATCATTCATGGTAGAGATTTATAGCATCCCGTAGTGGGCAATCTATGAAGCATCTTCAATAAAAAGCTATGCCAATAGTAAATAAAAAGAATTGCTGAGATGCCCATTGTCTGTTTGTCTTGTCATTCCCATACCATACCATGGGGCAAGAGGTACCCCGTTTGGCGCTGTCGATGATACATGTATGCTTACAATGACAAGAACTTTCTTAGGGTCCTAAGTTGAGTAGCATGTGGTGTAGGTACTCGTATTCAAGGGGCATGTGGCATTCAACTTATACTTTGTCAAGCATATTACTCATACTTGCCATCACACTAACCTTAACCACTCAAGATGCTTATGATAAGGGCAATGAGGGCTCAAACCTAATGAATAGTTCAAACATGATCATAAGAGGAAGAGTTTGGAAGGTATATGAAACTTATTCATGATTAATCTCTGCTTATTATCTATCTTTCCAAAGTGTCCACTTTTATATTCAGAGTTGAGAAGAAAACTTTGTGACCACTATAGGATGTTTTTACTTTACTTTTGCTTTTGCATTTTGCATTCACTTGGTCCATAGCGCTTTCTTATATATTACACTTTGTGAATTGCTATTGATCATCCTTTCATGGTATATGAGATATCATTTCATTACCTATCTTGCATATTGCTATTCCTTTAAAGAATGAATCATTTGACTTTGTGTAGCAATATTAATCAGTATTGATATCCAAAATAGTATTAAAGTACAAAGTCCATTTTCGTTTTATCACCTTCATACTTGAAGATGAGTATAGGTTAACCTTGGGGATGCTGATGCATGTAAAATGCATCCATGAACTTTGCACTTTATTACTTGATATTCCAACATATTTGCATCATATATGGGGTATATTCATGTTTTATAAAGATATTTGGGAATACTTTGCACTTCCCATATTGTTTTGGAATTAACCCTGCGAGGTAGAAAACCCCTATTTCAATGTTTTTGACTTTCAGGTACCCAAACAATGTCTAATTGACCTGAAACTTCACGGGACCCAGAATTTATCGGAACAAAGAACATTGGGCCAACGATTCGCGAGAAAAGAAGATCAAGGACGAAATGAGCCCAGCACATGCGGCTAGGGGATGGCCACAGCTGGTGTGCTCGCTTTCCCCTCGATTCTCCGATGCCGTCGATTATTTCTCCCATGAGAAGGTTCTAACCTAAAACCACGTATAAAAAGATCTCTCGACGATTCTCGAAGAGGAGCGCTGCAGAAGACAGAAACACGAAACATAGAGGCAGGAGGCAGAAGATTGGAGGGGGGAAACTCTGTCGGGGTGCTTCAGGTGTGATCTCGACCTCCTCCAACGACTCCAGCACCTTCACGATGATTAAGGGGGAGTAGTCCACCCCTGGATTATGGGTTTATGGAAGTAGCTATTGTATCTCTTTCTCACGATCTCGATTGTATTAGAACCATATGAGCTGCATAACATGATTACGGTCATATTTGTATTACCTATGTGTTGGATCTTTATATAGTTGATATTTGAAATTGTAATTGTTCAGTATTGGAAGTATATGAATAGATGCATATCATGTACCACATTGTTGTTTACTTGTTTTGATCAAACTTGTATATGGGAGCGTGTGTGGGGGAACATGTGCATTAGTTGGAGCAACGGGTGTGAACTTGCAGGTAGGCCAGTAAAACTTGTGAATCACTTGGGTCTTTACCTTACTTAGTTGCCTCACAAGGGATAAAGAAAATACCATGCTTAGACTAGATCAAGTATGTTCCTATTTTAACTTCATGTCATAGAACTTAATGCTATACTCTAAAATTGATCTTAATACTAAATTGCTTGGAGACCCCCTTTCTAGTGGAGTATAAGTGAATTGTTAGTAAAATAACATATATATGTTAGGAAGTGATGCCCATATGAATTTCTATCCATACTTTAACATGTTGCACCAATATTATGTCAAATAGAGTGTCCCGTGTCCACCACAACTCAAAGAGAGAGTGCATAAGTGAAACCATGAACCCTGGTCCATTTTAAACCATAATAAATCACTATCCAACACATCTACATCACTTTTTATTTTCAGTACTAATTAAATCCGAAAATGCAAAAACATTTCTCATACTTGCAAACACCAACCAAAACCCAAAAACATCATATTCCATTGCATTTACCACCATTGCATATTTACTTTACTATTGCATTGCATTTTACTTTTATTGTATTTTATTTATGTTTTTCTTACATACACCTTGTGCTTGACAACTACTTGGTGAAGTTGAGGGCACAAAACAATCTACAACTATTTTGTAGGTTGCTTGACGAAGAACAAAGAGGATCATTCTCTTATACACAACTCCCGGGGAGTTCGATATTTAAACCCTCGAGTTTCCCTTATGGGGAAGACTTCCATTTACTACATAACTCTCCACTTAGAGTCTCAACCATTAAGGTGCAACGAGAAGCTCCTACGACAACTGTCAGGAAGTTTTCTAGCGCTCGCATCAGTATTTCGGATGGGTCGATGTTCTTCTTGATCTCCTAGTACTCCTCGGCGTGTAGTACAACTTCAGCAAAGGCGGGAGCACCGTCTTTGCATTCTCGTGCTTTCTTCAGGTTACCCGGATTGTGATGACGCCATTGGGATCTGGAACTTTTAGCATGTTTTATATATAGCAAGGGTAAGCCATGAAGGCCCAGTAATCCGGACACCCAAAGATAGCGTGGTATGCACTCTTATATGACACCACTTCAAAAGACTGTGGTTCCGTCTGATATTTGCTAGGCATTCCAAAAGTAACGTCCAAAGTAATTTCTCCAGAGAGTTCACTTGTCTTTCGGGGACAACTCCATGGAAAATCATAGTGCTGTGATTCAACTATGTTTTCGGTATCTTCATAGGGTACAATGTTTCAATGTAGAGGATGTTGATGCTACTGCCACCGTCCATGAGTGTCTTGGAGAACCCATAGTCGTTGATCAGTGGATTAATGACCAGAGCGTACTTTCCTCGCCTATGTGGTTTAAGAGGATGGTCACTTTGGTCAAAGGTAATTGTTTCTTCCAACCAGTCCAGAAACTGGAGGACAATCGGAACAGTTGTTTTGAGCTCATGCATTACTGCCTATTTTACCTTGGTGGTTTGAGATCCACAGAAGCAGACTTAGGTGTCTTTCTTGGTTGGGTAAGTCTTCTTACCATCCGACTTGGGATTTGAGGTATCAGCCTCCTCCATGTCGGAATCTTGCTTGGACTCCTTCTCTTTGTAAGAATTTTTCTCTCCTTTTCGTCGCTTGTCCTTGTAACTAGCGGATTCGTCTTTCTTGATATTGTCATTGAAACAACACTCGACATTTGTGTGGGACAAGCCCCCGTTGTCATCCGAGTTAAGCACACATGGATTATTAGCAATATCGGCTCAGGAGTAGGTTTTAATAGGCTGCTGGTCTCCTCTACCTTGGACCCAGGATGTTCTGCGACCTTGTCCCCGGCCGCTTCCGCGGCCTCCTCGTCCTCTAGAATAGGAAGTTGCATTGATAGTCGTGGTTTCCGGATTGGGTTTATCTTTCGAGGTGTTCTTGCATTTCTGGGCCTGCTGCTGCTTCGGCTTCTTAGCCGGCTGTGGTATGGCCATGGCGTTTAGGAGTCCCTCAGAATCATCGGCATCTGCATACTTGCTTGCCGTTTCTATCAACTCTCCTAGATCCGTGACTTTGTCGCACTTTAGCCAGTGACCTAGTAATCTGATTGGCAGCCCTGTGATGAAAGCTTCAATCGTGGTCTAGTCGTTTACTCCCTCATAGGATTTCTTCGGGTCGATCCATCATCCGAGGTAGTCCCGGCAAGTTTCTTCGGCCTTCTCGGTGCAACGCTATAGATCTCTGACCGTGAAGGGCCTCCTGTATGTGCCTTCAAAATTCTGAAAGAACGCACTTTGCATATCATACAAGTTGTGGATTGTGTTCTGGGAGTTCCTTGAGCCATGAGCGAGCCATCGTCCGCAACATTAGTGGGATATACCGGACTGCGACCAAGCTGTTTCCTCCTTTGGCGATGCAATGGGACTGGAAGAAATCCTGTAGCCAGGTGTCTAGCCGAGCTACAACGTCATAGGGTTGAGTGTGCCTTGAGATAGCAAATCCTTCCAGAAAATTGGTTTGTCGAATTTGTGCATCAAAGCATTTTGGGCCCACGTATATGTTGTCTGACTTGTAGTGCCGCAGCTCTATGTTTGAGCTGATCCGGTGCCTAGCCTCACTTGGTGATAGGGAGCACCGTCTCGGATGTTCGTTGTGGCTACGGTACCATGGAACCAGGTCTATGCTTCCTCCACCACCTCCTCCGCCTTGACGTCCTCCCTGGCCTCCATGGGAGACGTTATGGGCGCTTCTTGGTGGAGAGGGTTGTGCTGGTTGGTTATTTCTGGCTGATCGCCATCCTCCATCTGGGGTTTCATGGTGACGGCAACCATACCGGTTTGATCTGGCGTGATTTTCATCATTCCTTCATCCGTCATTGCCATCATTATCGCGAGGCTCAGCTGGACATCTTGTTGTCTCTAGGAGGTGGAATTATTTGCCGATCCTTCTCCCGACGACGTGCTTCATCTACTTCCCTATGGTGATCTGACTGCTGCCTGGGAGGTTGCTGTGGAACCATTGCTGCCACGGTGTATCACTCTGCGGCAGGGGCAACGTTGCTCCAACCACATGCGGTTCTGTGCCACTGTCCTGAAGAGCCAGTTCTTAAGTAGGTATCATCCCAAGGGTTGGAGCAGTGGTGCCGATCTGGTTCTCGACGGAGCCTTGAGTCGTGGCCGTGCAACATTGGTCGGATTTGGATAACAGTTTTCCACTAAAGGACGAGGCGGCCTTTTGTTGCTCTAGGCCCTTGTTGAGTAGTGCTACACTCGTCCGGACCTGCACTGGAGTTGGATTATTCACTAGGATCTCTCGGGCCGCAGCCATATTTTCTATTGGTGTGTTATACACCCGGTTTCTCTTGCTATCAATCTGAGGCTATCCCATGGCTACGTTTTCTTTGTTTCCCTCAAGGAGAGATTTGTGATCTTCCGGATTTTTGTTGGCCAACTCAGGGCCGTTCTGGATCTTCTAATGCTGCAGGGAATTGTATTGTCCTGCCTCTGCAATACACTATTTCTCCTCGATGAAATGAGTGTCTTCATCTAAGAGTACCTGGTGATGCGCTTCTAGGCCTTGGTCCCTTTCCTTTGACTCGTCCGGCGTGAGATCCGAGGCAGTTGGGATCGGCGTTGTGAGTACTTGTCCGAGAATTTCATGGGCACCAGGGGTAACCACGTGTCCATCCATTGGATTCTTTTTTTGATTCTTCAGGGATCAGAGGACCGTATGAATCCTCCTCGTATTCTTCAGCGACTATCTCCACAGCTGGAGGATCTTTGGCTGCAGTCTTCTTCTTCTTTTCCTTGTTAGCCTTATTGGCACCTGTGGCAAAGACGGCTTTTGGTCCGATTCCTGGAGTCAAGCTTCTATCAGTACTCTCGTACATCTAGATGTCAGGATTTTCTCCGAGATCCATATCATCTTGCGGTTCGGGCTAGTTTGCATCGTATCTCTTGTCCATACTGTTCTAAGGACTTAGATCTAGACCTTCTCCTTCTTCCGTAGCCTCGGAGTTGATCTCCTCTACAATTTCTGCTTCAAACGCCTGGAGTTCTGCCGACATCATGGAATCTCTAGGGAGGCTGGTGTGTCGGTGTTTCTTACGATTGCGTCCATAACCGAGTCGTTGTCGTCTCCAGCATCGGCAGGGCCGAATCTAGAGAAAATGTATCCAACAAAGTGCGATCCATATGCTCTGAGGTGATTTTATCTCCCCTTGTTAGCTTCCCCGGAGCTCTTGAGGGTCTTGGGGATAGTATCCATACTGGCGTTTCCGTGTAGCATCATCTGCGGCATTGTGTGCCTCAGAAGTGATTGTCCTGCCCCAACGTCGGCAGAGTCAGATCCGGAGATGTTGCTACTATGATATTCCTGAGATACAACCTCTTGAGGGAGATCTTCTTCAGAGCCTACCTTCTCACGATCTCCGCTTCACTTGCGGGATGGGTGGGATTAGAGATTTCTGAGATCCAAAACTCTGCCGCCTCCACAGACAAAACAGATCCAGAAGTTTCTTATGCCCCTATCATCACCGCAGGGGTGGGTTCGGCAGGTTTAGCAAAACCGAGGTAAACATCGATCTCGCCAAAAGACATGATTGTGTAGCTGATTGCAGGCTCCCTAGCCAGAATCTAGGTCTCCTTGAGAAGGACAAGAGGGACGTCATTGGCGTAGAGAACCTGACAAATGGTGATGGTCCCGCTGATTACGATTTATGCAGATTCCGCCCGGAATGAAGCTCCGAAAGTCACCTGTGCATGATGGGCGCCCACTGTGGTTGGATTGATAACAAGTACGCCATGAGTGGGTCCTTAGGGCGTCAAAAGATGTGGGGTGTGAAATGTACGGTCATCCGGGACGGTGAGCACATAAACATACCCATGTTCGAATCCGCCTGCGGTGGACGGATCCTACTCATGCTACCAATCTAGTAATACAGCAGAGTCAGAAGTATAGATTACAAGAGAGGTTTCTCCTGTGCGAGTTGAGTTTGTGATTGTCGATGCCCCAAAGGCCTATCCCTAGGATGGCTTATATAGTAATCCTGTCCTAGGGTTGCAGGAGAGTCCTATCCGGCTACAATATAGAGTCAGGTTACATAGTATATCTTGGACTACAAGTATTACTATAGGACTAAGTCGGTAAGTCTTCTAGGCCTTCCGTAGCCAGATGGGCTTCCAACTTCTCTCCCTGGCTGGGCCGCCCGTGAAGTAGAGCTCTAACTGAAGTGGGTCACCCTGGTCAGCGAGTCACAGTGGGTATACCTAGAAAGTATATCCCCAACACCTATAGAAATTATTGCTATAGAAAAAAGATGATATAAATATCATACGTACTCTTTATATGACAAAATGTGTTCGTAGTTGAATAAAACATATCGGTGATCCTGAATCCAAGCATTGTCATCTAGTTATGTGATAGCATTTCCAACCAACTTGTGGTCGCTTCTACAAAGATATGGCATGGTGGCATCTTCATCTTCATTATCACTTCCGTGATTACGACCCTTTCGGTTATGCCTGGTAAGACAACTAGGCATGTACCGCGAGAAAAAGGTAAGGCTCTCATCAACGACATAACCTTCAGCAATATATCCTTCCGGGTGACTCCTTGTCCTCATCATCAGTTTCAACTTATTCAAGTACCTACAAAATGTGAGAAAGCTTTATAGTTAGCTAGACAAACATTCACAGAACAAGAATGTAGTTGACAAAGCAGAGGTTACAAACACACCTCTCAACTGACCACATGCTTTGATATTGCACAAGACTAGCGAGCCTAGCTTCCCTTGGCAGGTGCACGCACAAATGCACCATGACATCAAAAAAGGCGGGTGGGAAAACCTTCTCCATCAGGCAGAGAGTTTCAGCAATATCAAATTCCAACTTCACCATATCACCATATCATTCCTATATAAAACACAGTCATTTATGCAAACATGTATGTTGTTATACCCAATGCCTACATCTTTCACAAACTTATTGGACCCATACTACTTCTTGGGTATTTGATTTCCATCACCTAGTAACTGGAGAATTTCATCAAACATTCCATGGGCTACTCACGACAGATTTTTTATGTTCAAGAGCCTAATAATGAAATGCTGCCTTGAGAAATTCTTGCAACTTGGGTACAGATCTAGGGCATCTTCATATGCCAAATTGGTATAGATAACAACATCATCAGATCAGTATTTGCAGAACCATCGGTATGCGGAAAATGCCCTGTACTAGACCTAAGTAGATCATCCATGTCATCAGTCATAGGATGACTAGCAGGTTCTTTACCCGTGCTACATTTAGGCACACTAGAACTCATGTGAAATACTCACCATAAAAAACCCGGTGCATATATCCTGGTAGAAAACCTTATCAACCAAGTGGTCAGCTAAAGTTGCACGGTCATGCCAATACATATTCGCACAAGCAAAGCAAGGACAACAGATTTTTCCTACATTTGCTGACCGGGAGAACGCAAAATCCAAAAAACTTTATAGACCATGTTTGTATTCTGCTGTCTAGCTAAATGAATACATCCATCTCTTGTCCATTTGTGTGCTTCTAACGATAGAAGTACAGAAATAAAAACAACCTAGGGCAGTGCGGCACGGCGATGTCCTTAGGGAGGCTCTCCCCGTGTGTCGACGCAGATGGGGCCAAGGGGGTGCTAAGGATAATTGTTAATAAGTACTTGAGATAATATAATAATCTATCTCTATCCATTTTTTGGATGCTGAATCATGATTATGAATCATGTCTGCTATGATTGAGTTTGAATTAGCAGTACTGTTGGAGACGTCCATGAATAACTACTTCGAGGCGTCCTTGTTTTGGAGACGGTCTTTATTTGAATCTGACTTTGGGCCCCTTACTCTTGGAGGCGGTCCCTACTAGAAGTCGTCTGAGGGTGAGGAGTTCTTCCAAATGATCAAGACTAATAGCCGTCTCCATGCCGTACTCCTTAGAGACATTTACATTTCAGAACCATCTGAGGTCATGTATCTTACAACCGCAAAGGAAAACTAGCTCAGGTGGTGTTCTCTTAGAGGCGATGCAATTTAGACGGAACAAGAAAACAGCTAAGGCCTATGGGCAATCACTATGTCCAAGTAACGTGTTTGTACTATATGATTATGATGATGTTGTTGATTGTCTCCATGCATTGCTATCTTTTTGACCTTGGCGATTTGAGTTCCGCGGAAGCAGACATAGGTGTCTTTCTTGGTTGGGTAAGTCTTCTTACCATCCGACTTGGGATTTGAGGTATCAGCCTCCTCCATGTCGGAATATTGCTTGGACTCCTTATCTTTGTCAGAATATTTCTCTTCTTTTTGTCGCTTGGCCCTGTAGCCAGCAGATTTGTCTTTCTTGATGTCATCATTGAAACAACACTAAACATTTGTGTTGGACGAGCCCCCATTCTCATCCGGGTGATGCATGAATGGATTATTAGCAATATCGGCCCAAGAGTAGGTGTTACCAGGCTACTGGTCTCCTCTACCTTGGACCCGGGAAGTTCTGTGGCCTTATCCCTGGCCGCCTCCGCGGCCTCCTCGTCCTCTAGAATAGAAAGTTCTGTTGACAGTCGCGGTTTCCAGATTGGGTTTCTCTTCCGAGGTGTTCTTGCATTTCTAGGCCTGCTGCTGATTCGGCTGCTTAGTCGACTGTGGTATGGCCATGACGTTTAGGAGTCCATCAGAATCATCATCGGCATCTGCATACTTGCTTGTCATTTCTATCAACTCTCCTAGATCAGTGAGTTTGCCGCACTTTAGCCAGTGACGCAGTAATATGATTGGGAGACATGTGATGAAATCTTCAATCGTAGTCTGGTCGTTTACTCCCTCACATGATTTCTTTGGGTTGATCCATCATCCAAGGTAGTCCCGGTAATTTTCTCCGTCCCTCTTGGTGCAACGCTGTAGATCTCCGACCGTGTAGGGCCTCCTGTATGTGCCTTCGAAATTCCGAAAGAACGCACTTTGCATATCATCCAAGTTGTGATTGTGTTTTCCGAGAGTTCATTGAGCCATGATCAAATCATATTCCGCAACATTAGTGGGATATACCGAACTGCGACCAAGTTGTTTCCTCCTTTGGTTATGCAATGGGCCTGGAAGAAATCCTATAGCCAGCTGTTTGGCCGAGCTACACTGTCGTAGGGTTGAATGTGCCTTGAGATAACAAATCCTTCTGGAAAATTGGTTTGTCGAATCCATGGACGAAAGCATTTTGGGCCCACATATATGATATTTGACTCGTAGTGCCGCACCTCTATGTTTGAGTTGATCCGGTGCCTGGCGTCACTTGGTGATACAGAGCGCTGTCTCGGATGTTCGTTGTGGCTACGGCGCCGTGGAGCCGGGGCTATGCTTCCTACACCACCTGCTCCGCCTAGGTGTCCTCCCTGGCCTCCATGGGAGCCATTATGGGTGCTACTTGGTGGACAGGGTGGTGCTGGTGGTTTATTTTCGGCTGATCGTCGTCCTCCATCTTGGATTTCATGGTGACGGCCACCATGCCGGCTTGATCCGGCGTGATTTTCATCATTCCTTCGTCTGTCATTGCCATTGTTATGGCGAGGTTCAGCTAGACATCTTGTGTGTCTGGGAGGTGGCATTCTTTGCTGAGCCTTCTCCCGACGTCATGTTTCATCTTCTTCCCTATGGTAATCTGACTGCCGCCTGGGAGGTTGCTATGGAACCATTGCTGCCACGGTGTCTCGTCCTGTGGCCCGGGCAATGTTGATCCAACCACGTGAGGTTCTGTGCCACTATCCTGAAGAGCCTGTTCTTGAGTAGGTATCATCCCGAGAGTCGGAGCGGTGGCACCGATCCGGTTCTCGACGGGGCCTTATGTCATGCTGCTAAGCCGTGTGCGTGCAACATTGGTCGGATTTGGAAACCAGTTTTTCGCTGAAGGATGTGGCGTCCATTTGTTGCTCTAAGCCCTTATTGAGTAGTTCTACACTCATCCGGACCTACACTGGAGTTGGATTATTCGCCAGGATCTCTCAGGCCACAACAATATTTTCTACCGGTGTGTTATACACCCAGTTTCCCTTTCCATCGATCCGAGCTGTCCCACGACTACGTTTGCTTTGTTTCCCTCGACAATAGATTTGTGAACTTCCGGATTTTTGTTGGCCATCTCAGGGCTGTTCTGGGTCTTCTGATGCTGCAGGGAGTTGTACTGTCCTGCCTCTGCAATACACTATTTCTCCTTGATCAAATGAGTGGCTTCATCTAAGAGTAGCTGGTGATGCACTTCTAGGGCTTGAGCCCTTTGCTCGAACTCATCCGGCGTGAGATCCGAGGCAGTTGGGATCGGTGTTGTGAGTACTTCTCCGAGAATTTCACGGGTACCAGGGTTAACCACATGTCCATCTGTTGGAGTCTTTTTGATTCTTCGGGGATCAGAGCGCCATCTGAATCCTCCTCGTATTGTTAGGCAACTACCTGGTGCTTTGTTATACTCCATTTGGAAAACATCTTTCTTGACCTCCTCCTCTGTATAAGGGGCGGTTAGAAAGTTGTTCTCCTGAACAGAGACATGAGGAATATCCGTTGTTTGGGACTCATCCAGCATGAATGAATTTTCGAGCGTCTGCCCAAACAAATATTTGTAGTACTTAGTAATATAAGATTTTAGTTGCTCCTGACCCTCAATCGTGCCTTCATCCTGAATTAAAGAGTGAATAAGTTTCTTTTTATGCTTGCCATTGGCAACAACATGAAAGTATCATTTATTCGCATCTCCTTCAAGAATGAATTTCTCTTTAGAGCGTTGGTACCATTTGAGTTCCTCCTCTCGGAGTAGTCTGGCAATATCTGCATTCGATTGGATTTTAAGCTCAATCTCATGTGCATTTAAAGGCCTGACTTCCGCAATAGCCTCTAAATCATTAATAATAGATGACAAACGTATTTTCTCTTTCTTTAGGATTCCAGCAGTATGTCTAGCCCAACCACAAAGGAACTTGCGCAAGGCACGCATTTTGTTGTTCCATCGTTGTTTAGGCGTTTGACCACTAACATGTTTCTCCCAAATAGCCTTCACCAATTCATAGAAACCATCACGATCCATCCATCCAAGTTCAAATATGAAATTGTGTTTGGATTTTCGTGGTAGTTGTACAACATGAAAGATCACGGATGTCGCCTAGAGGGGGGTGAATAGGTGGTTTAAAACTTTTACGAGAGGGGCTCAACAAAGGCAGAATTAGACAAGCGTTTACTTTGTCGAGCACAAAACCTAGAACAACTAGGGTCACCTATGTGCACCAACAACTTATGCTAAGCAAGACAAGCAACTATGTGATAGCAAGATATAGACTTCAAGCATGAAGGCTATCACAAAGTAAGGTGCATAAGTCAGAGCTCAGGTATAGAGATAACCGAGGCACGCGGGGAGAACGATGTTTTACCGAGTTCCTTACAATAATGGAGTACGTCTCGTTGGAGAGCGGGTGGTTTTAAACCACCAACGCCCCAAATGGCCTCCCTTTGTCCTCCTGTGAATCTCTCCCCAACAGGATCGATCCACACTTCCACTATTGGTGCACCTGTCGGTGGCAATCCGGAACCTCTCACAAGATGGGGGCACTTATCCACAACTCAATTGGAGGCTCCCAACTGACAAGCTTGGTAAATCTCCACAACTTAATTGGAGGCCCCAAGTAATCCACGAACCTGCAACACAACCAAACCGTCTAGGGTTCCAAGAACCCAAGAGTAAAAAGCTTCTCACCTTTCACCCAATCGAATCCTCACCGAGAACTCAAAATGATGCACCAAATGCAATGGCAAGAACACAAGGAGTGCTCAAGTCCTTCTCTCCCAAATTCTACCAAAGCTACAAAATCTTATGGGGGAATAAGACAGGAAGAACAATGGAGGAAATTCACATAAGACTCCAAGATCTAGATCCCAAGATGTTCCCCTCACTTACAGGAGAGATTGATTGGTGTGGTTGTAGATCTATATCTCCTCTTTCAAATCCCTCAATAATATGCAAGAACCAATGGAGGGATTGAGGGATAGAAATCTTAAAAGGTCAACAATGGAGGGGAAAACTTGCAAAAAAGGTTAGGGAACCATTGGGGAAGAAGGGCCCCTTAAATAGGTCCCTAGAAATCCAACCATTAGGCCCAGAAATCGCACGGTCCAGAGTCTACAGACTAGGACCGGGTCTCTGGTGTACCCAGGCCAAACGAGGACAAACTGGAGGACAGTCTGTACGCGGTCCGGAGATAGACCGGAGATTTAGTCTGGAATCTCCGGTCTTACAAAAACTGGTAGAAAGACCAATATGAAAACTACCATAACTTTTGCCTCTAGACTCCGATTTTGATAATATTGGGCTCGTTTTAAAGAGGACAATAAGATCTACAAGATCAGAAAGAAATACATCGTAGTACAGCAACGGAGGATAGAACCAAATGACGAAAGGTTTGACCTCTCTCAAAAAGTCGAACTAGTAAAACCTCCAACATCGAAAACGCAATAGAGAATGGATATGAATCCGTTTTCAATTAAATAGATCTTGTCATGGATATTAAGACAAGCTCTAAATCGTCACATTAGTAAGAACCAAATAATGGAAGGTTTTACCTATCTCTAATAGACAAACCGGTAAAACCTCCAATATCGAAAATGCAATAGAGAATGCATATGAAATCCGTTTTCGATTAACTAGAGCTTGTTATGGGGATTAACACAAGCTCTAAATCCCCTCATGGATAAGAACCAAATAAGAACCAAGAAAGATGATGCCAAGAATGCAAAGGTTTGAGATCTCTCCGAAGGCTATGATCAAGTTACTCACTCGAGAGCCCCTCTTGATAGTACGGCTATCTATCCTATAAACCGGTCTCTCCAACTAACACCACGAGACCAGTAAGAAGCAAACCCTATCAAGAACATACCTTTCCCTTGCACATATTCCACTTGAACTTGATGATGACGATCTTCTCCAACTCAAGATGGAACACCTTTCTTGATTGCGTTATCTTGGTGAACACTTGCAAATTCCTCCCCCATACTCCACTATGTTAGAGCTTCTCTTTTGGGCATATCATCTTAGCATATCCATGATAACCATAAGATGGAAAGCTTCAAGCAAATGATCTCTTCGAGATGGCTCATCTTAACTTGCACACCATTTCTTCTTTCTTCATTATGTTGGTGTCTTAAAGATACATAAGGGATGTCACTCCAACTTTATTCTTCAAGACACACTTGCTATAGGCCTGTCGTGGTGTGGAACACAGTAGTGCCATTGGGGATGGCATGAGAGGGGACAAGCAGGATGCTATTGTTGGCTAATCACAACAGGTTGGGCACAGATACTGCAAACACAACAATGTACCAAGGTTCGGAGCCCTCTTGTCGAGGTAACACTCCTACTCCTACAAGGATCTACTATATGGGGAGCAGACGCTCAATACAAGTGCTCCTTGAGTTGTTTCCTTAGCTACTATCGAGAGCTAAAGGAATATGAACTATTGGACTTGTCGATACTGGCTAACTTCTAACTTATAATGCCTTACTTAGAAACCTGGATATACCCCTCCTTATATACTGGTGGAAGGGTAGGTTACAATGTGGGCTCTAGGGTTTATTGTTTGGGCTTTGGGTTTACAAAGCAGGCCATTTGCCGGGTCCAGCCGGTGGTCCAGGACCCAGTCAAGCTTCAGTACAAGTGGGGGCAGAGCCATAGCATCTTGGTGCCTCCACTTTGGGCGTCACCCTATGCTTTATCCATCAGCTTGGTGCTTTATCCGTCAGCCGGAGCTTTATCCTTCAGCTGGTGCTTTACTTGTCAGCCTCTAGCCTTGGTGCTTTGGCATCCTCGTTTGTGCTTCTTCCCCACTTCATCTTCTCCCTGCGCCTGTTGCTGCGGCCCTTTGCGCTTCGCCTCCTTGCTACTTCCCCACGCCACTACACTTTGGTTGCCAGTGTCGCCGCTCCTTCGTCATGACGACGGGACCCTATTTTTCCAACACAGCCGTCGCTCCCGTCGAGATGCTACCTGATCAAGCAGGCGGCTGGTGCGGCTCTTATGTCACTGATGAGCTCGTCTAGAAGTACCGGTGGGGAAGGCTCATCCTGTCAGAGCGCTTGGTGAGGCATGCCTTGCGCCGGAGGGGGAGCGGGTCCCTAAGCCCCTGCTAGGGGAAGCCGTCGTCTTCCTCGCCCAATTTGCCTGTGGGCTCAGACTGCCTTTGAGCAGGTTCATCCTTGATGGTGTCGTTCAACCTCCAATTCCACCACCTGGGTGCCAACGCCATCGCGCAGCTGTCGCACCAAGCGGCCTGCTGCGAGGTATACCTAGGGGTTCGCCCGGACATAGCAAACTTCTTGAAGTTCTTTAACTTCAATGTCCAGGTGGTGGGGAAGGGCGGCCCCTGACGAATACTGGCTGTTGCGTCGTCTGCCCCAGGCCATCATCGCTGGTGCCACGGCTGGAGATGCCCGACACCGTCAAGCTATGGCAGTGCTCGTATTTCTACATGCGCAACCACACCGATGTCGAGTGGATCAAGGCGCCGGTGTTCTCCAACATCCCCTCCACCCGGAAGGCTTGGACCGTCTAGAACTTGGGGGCCCAAGCGGACATGGACCGGATGGCCGCCCGCATGACGGTATTGGTGGAGAGGGAGCGGCTCACCGCCCAGGACATCCTTTTGTCCTGGATGACGAACTGTGTGCTTCCACTACAGCAGTGATTGCACTAGATCTGCCATCTGTTCGGCTGGCTGGATCCCACCCGGGTGTCCTGGCTGGACGTGCTGTTCGTGGCCCTCCGGGAGTGGCTTGCCACCATCTCGAAGGAGACGCTGGTGGAGGACTGGGTGTTCTCCTGCTGGCTGTTCCACCATGGGAGGCTGCCTCCGAAGGTTAGGCCCTCTTCTTCCTCTCTGGATGAACTTTTCCCGAGGAACTTTTCCTTGTTTCTTATTTTCCCCTTGTTGAGTAGATCTTTACGCACAGCTAGCGAAAGACGGCATGGGCGACGATGAGCTTCGCGCCTTCACTGCCGACCTCAAGCCGTCGATGTACCCGCTTATAGAGCAGGAACGGTTTCCCTTCCGGGCTGACGAGGCCTGCGAGTTCCCACGTGGTGAGTCGCTTTTATTGCCTGTATTTTCCTTGTTCTTCTTTTGTCATACGCTTGACATGGCGCCTACATCTTGGTATAGCTGCCCATGGCAAGGACACGGACCTGGCTGAGGCTGCCGCCTCTCGGGCCAGGGGAATGCGGGCTGCCTTGACCAGCACTGCCCTAGTCAGCGGGGGCTCGAAGAGGGTTCGCTGGCCGAGGGCCGCGGCTGCTGCGCTAAGCGTCGCCGGGTATGTGCCCTTGTTTTCCTTTCTCTGTGTGTTTGTTGGTGTTCGCCTTACTTCCTGTGCTGTTCTCGCCTTTCTTTCTGTGACACGATGTCTTGACCGGCTCTGCGATCATCGCCACCTCGTCCGACCCTCCCCCGGCTGGAGTTGAGGGGCCCGCTACGCCTACTAAGGCCTCTGCTGCCAAGCCAGCTGAGGCTGTAGCCTCTGCTGCCAAGTAGGTTGAGGCTGCAGCGTCTGCTGCCAAGCCGGTCGAAGTTGCGGTGGATGCGACGAAGACGATGGTGCCAGCTGGATCCTTGGTCATGCACCAGTCCTCTACCACTTATAGGCTCGCCGATGTTCTAACGAACCCAAGCCCAGTCCAGATGGGCTCTGCCGCCTACCAGGTGGAGGAGCCCGTGGAGGTGGCGAGGAAAGTTCCCACACAACCGGTGGTTGAAGACGGCGGAGGGGATGTGGCCTTTGGCTCGGTCGCTGCGGCTCCAAAGGTGTCACGCGCGGCCTCCGGCGACGACGACGAGCTCCAGATTACCGGCGCCGGACGGCTCTGGTTGCGCCACTGCCAGACTCCATCCTGGCTCAGCTTTCTGAGTCAGCGCCCATCGCCCTTGGCCAGGCCTACCACCTGGTGGAGGTGATGAAGCTGGGGCTTGGCGAGGCCAAGGCGCTGGGGGCGTCTCTTGAGGTAAATATCTCTTCCATCGTTTTTTTGCCCTTCTTTGCCATTGATCTCTCTGTTCTCTTGTTTGATCGTGCCTTTGTTGCAGAAAGCATTTGTTGAAGCCGCCAAGACCTCCCAGGACCTAGGGCATAAGATTGCTTGTGTAACCCTAGTTACGCGGATTTTTGCGTTTCTTGTCGACCATTGGGTACCCTCCTGCAGCTCTGCTAGCGGACAGGGACCGGGAGGTGGAGAGGCTGAAGGCCGAGGTGGCCCGGCTGGAGGAGTCCAACTAGACCTGCTAGACCCAGATCGTCCAGCTGTTGCAGCATCAGCAACAGATGGAGGTCAAGGCCGGCCAGGCAAAGAAGGTCACCGTCACCCGGACCGAGGCGCTGAAGAATGCACAGGCCAAGGAGAAGGCGACGCTAGCTGAGTTGTGCCAGATCGCTGAGGTCGTCATCATTAAGTGGTTATTACTTTAGTGAACTTTCTTGTCTCGTTCTGTATCCGGTTTTCTGACGGTTGTTTCCTTCCCCGTTGCAGCCCATTATCCTGGGGCGACTTATCAGGCCCTGGCCCGCGTCCCCATGGTAGATGTCGATCGCGACTTCTGCCTAGAGGAGTTGGTGACCATCACGTGAGAGGAGGGAAAATAGTTGCGGGATGCTTCCCTGGACGTCTTCGAGTACGTCTAGCCACACTCCACTCCACCGGCTACGATGGAGGCCTTGGCGAAGAAGCTTCTTGCTGCTCCTGAGCTGATGGACGTGGCACGGGACTGGGAGGCTCGTGGTGGCGCGGAGATGGTCCTGGCGCTATTGAAGTCCTGGTACCCTAATGTCGACCTGCGGAGTCTCTCTAGAGGGTTTTGTCAGGGGACCAGCTACGACTAGCTTCGGGCTGAAGTTCCTGACATCCTCTCCTACGGTGTCAAGATTGGAAGCTTCGTCCAGCTGGACTGGGACTTCAGTGATCCGGCCAACTTGGAGGGGTACCAGTACACCCGGCTGGTGGCTTCAGCTCATGTCGACGCCCCGGCTGTGACAGGCGCTGCCTCTACTGATGTGGCCTCCAGCAGCCACGCTCCTGCCGACGCCTCTGGCCCTTCCAATGACCCCCAAGACTGATTCCTAGGATGCCGGGAGTATTTGTATCCATTTGAAAACTTGTCTGTTTTCCTGCTCGAACAATTTGTCCTACTGTAGTGAATTCTATTTGGAGCTTTGTCTCCCTTTTGTGATGTTGTCTTGTGCTCCTCTTGTGTGCACTTTGCCTTGTGTTGCATTTACTACATGTTGGGGATATACTTTTCGGGTATCCTCACTGTGCCTCACTGACCAGGGTGGCCCACTTCGGGTAGAGCATTGCTTCACAGGTGGCCCAATCAGGGAGAAGAGACGGAGTCTAGTCCGGCTACGGGAATGCCCAGATGACTTACCGACATAGGCCCATAGTGTTGTAGTTCAAGATGTAATCTATAACCAACTCTTAGTCGTAGCCAGATAGGTCTCTCCTGTAAACTCTAGGCCGGATATCTATATAAGCCGTCCTAGGGAAAGCCTTTAGGGCACCCTCACAATAGTCTACAATCTCAACTCGCACAGGCGAAACCCTTGTAACCCATATTCTGGCTCTGCCGTATTATTGGATTGCTAGCAGGAGTAGGATCCGTCCAAAGCCGGCGGATTCGAACCTGGGTAAACTTGTGTGCTCACCATCCTAGAACACTGTACCTCTCACACCCTCTCTTCCACACGCCTCAAGGACCCCCTCATGGCGTACTTGTCATCAATCCGATGACAGTTGGCGCCCACCATGGGGCAAGTGAGCTTCGGATCTGTGTTCCGGGTGGAATCTGCAAGAATCGGAATCGGCGAGACTATCGTCGTCGGTCGCATCATCTACGCCAGTGACGTCCCTCTCGTCATTCTCGACGAGACCTAGATTCTGGCTAGGGAGGCCGTGATTGCTTACAACATCATGTCCTTTGGTGAGATCGATGTATACATCGGTTTCGCTGAACCTGCCCCACCAACCCCAGCGGTGATGATAGAGGCAGAAGAAATCTCTGGGTCCCCTTTGTCCGCGGAGGCGGCAGAGTTCTGGACTTCAGAAAACCCTAATCCCACCCAGCTCGCACCCGTGGCGGAGATAGTGGAGAAAGCTAAACCTGAAGTAGATATTGCGGTTCAAGTCGAATCTAGAGTGGATCTCCCTAGCGAGGCCGAATCCCAGATCGATCTACCTGCCGAGGTCAAAATCCAGGAGGAGCAGGACAATAACCTTGGTTCCGGCTCTGCCAACGCTGGAACAGACCAACCTTTCATGAGACATACGTTGAGGTGCATGATGCTGCAAGGCGCAAACGTGGATGAGGTTCTCGAAACCATCAAGATTTTCGAGGAAGCCCACGAGGAAAGCCGCAACTACCTCAGGACCCACACATCACACTTTGTTGGATATGTTGGATCCGGATCCGGCTCTGCCGATGCTGGAGACAACGAAGACTTGGTGCAGGAGGCGATCGGAAAAAATACCAACTTACCCGCATCCTCGAATGACTTGATGACGTTGGCGGATTTCCAGAAGCTATCCACAGAATATGAGGAGGAGGTCAACTCCAAAGCTACAGAAGAAGGAGAAGCCATGGATGAAGGATCTAGAGAAAACTCTCCCAAAGCACAGGATGACATGGATCTCAGAGATAATCCCAATGTCCAAATGTTCGAAAGTACCGCTCTGAGCTTGACTCTGGGAAACGGACCCAAAGCCGTCTTTGCTACCAGCGCTGCCAAGAAGGAAAAGAAGAAGAACAAGAGGAACAAGACCCCGACAAAAGAACTTCCGGCAGAGGAGGTTATTGCCGAGGAATATGCGGAAAACTCGGATGGAGCACTTATCCCAGAAGAGCCCAAAGAAGAGCAGGTGGATGGACACGTGGTCACTGCAAGTGCCCGTAAACTCATTGATGCTGCGTTAACCACACCTATCCCTACTGCGGTAGAACTCACTGTCGCGGAATTGGACGGAAGGGCCCAAGCCCTAGAAGCACGTCTCCAAGTACTCCTGGATGAAGCCAAAAACATCGAGGAAGAGAAGAAGTGCATGGCTACTTCACAGAAGCTCATCTCTCTACAGCATCAAAAGAACCGGAAAGGCCACGTACGGGACGACAAATTTCCGGAAGTACGCAAGGTTCTCTTTGAGGGAGATCCAGGGATGCCTCGGCTCGACAGTAATGGAGATCTGGTGTACCCAACACCGGTACAGAACACCGCTGCGGCCCGAGATATCCTAGCAAATAATCCATGCCCATAATAGGTTTGATTGGGCATTAAGCTACTCACCAAGGGTCTAGAACAGCAGAAGGTCGCGAAGTCCGGCAACGGAAAACTGGTCTCTCAATCTGACCAATGCCGCACAGATCCGGCCTGGAATAACATAAGACCCCAACAGGTTCCGGAGCAGCATCACCGTTCCGACCATCGGGAAGACAACTACTCAAGAACCGGATATCCAGGACATCACCACAGAACTGCACGTGACCGGTGCAACGTTGCCCCAGCCACGGAGCAAGAAGTAATTGCTACACTGTATCCGAGAAATCCTCCCCGGTGAGAGTCGAACGATCGCAGGGAAGAAGACAAAGAGAAACGTCGAGAGGAGGACCACAAAGAATGCCACCTCCTAGACATACAAGCCGTCTGGCTGAGCCCCATCGTGCTGGGAGCGACGGACGAAGGAACGACGGGCACCGTGCCGAGTCAAGTCGGCAGGGGGCTCGTCGTAATGAAGGCCCTCCCCGGAACTGGAATAATGACGCTCTGGAAGGAGGCCAGTGACAAGCCGGAAACAATCCAGCTGCTCCACCCTCTCCACCAAGTAGCCATCACAATGGCTCTCAAGGAGGCCAAGGAGGGCGTTGTGGCGGAGGAGGTGGTGGCAGAAGCCGAAGTTCGGCTCCAAGGCACCGCAGCTATAGCGAACAACCAAGACGGCGTTCCTTGTCACCAAGTGACGCGAGACACCGGATTAACTCCAATATAGAGGCACGACGCTATGAGAACGACGATATATATGTGGGCCCAAAATGCTTCAGACCACGGATTCGACAAACACACTTCCTAGAAGGATTTCCTATCTCAAGACACATCCAAGCCTACGATGGTGTAGCTCGGCCAGATACTTGGCTCTAGGATTTTTTCCAGGCTTGCTACATCGCCAAGGGTGCAAACATCTTGGTCGCAACCCGATATCTCCCACTTATGTTGCGGAAGACGGTGCGATCATGGCTCGACGAACTTCTGAGAACACCATCCACAACTGGTATGACATGCAAAGCGTGTTCTTTTGGAATTTAGAAGGCACATATCGGAGGCCCTGTACAGTAGGAGACCTACACTGCACCCAGAAAGCCGGAGAAACTTGCTGAGATTACCTCGGACGATGGATCGACACCAAGAACTCCTGTGAAGGAATAAATGACCAAACTGCAATTGAAGCTTTCATTGCAGGACTCCCATTGTAGGAGACCTACGTCATCGCTTGAAGTGTGACAAGGTCACTGATCTGGGAGAGATGATAAAAACATCGAGCAAGTATGCAGATGCTGACGACGATGCAGAGGGATTACTGAACACCCTAGCTGTTCCAGAGTCGGCAAAACAACCAAAGCGACAAGCTCAGAAGCACAAGAACACCTCGGAAGAAAAACCCAACGCGGAAACGTCAGTGGTCACTGCTACTTTCAGGTCTGGAGGATGAGGAGGATGTGGCGGTGGCTGTGGACGCGGTCGTGGGACATCAAGGGTCCAGGGTAGAGGAGACCAGCAACCCAGCAAAACCTACTCCTAGGCCGACATTGCCAATAACCCATGTGTGCATCACTTAGATGCCAGTGGGGGATCGTATCACACCAACTCCGAGTGTCATTTTAATGACGACATCAATACATACAATACTACTGGCTACAGGGCTAAGTGGAAAAAGGGAAAGAAGCATCCCAAGAAAGATAAAGAGACCAAGGAAGATTCTGACATGGCGGAAGCCGATCCTTCAAATCCCAGGCCGGAAGGAAAGAAAAACTTCCCAACAAAGAAAGACACTTATGTCACATTCCTCGGATCTGAACCAGCTATGGTTAAGAAAGCAGTTTTGCATGAGCTCAACGCAACTGTTCGAGCTGTCCCACAATTCCTGGACTGGTCGGAAGTGGCAATCACCTTTGACCGTGCTGATCATCCGCCTAAGTTGCACATGCAAGGAAAATATGCCTTACTCGTCAATCCACTTATTGATGGCTATGGTTTCTCCAAGACTCTCATGGATGGTGGCAGCAGCATTAACATTTTGTATGTCGAAACACTACGCTGAATGCGAATCTCGGAGACCCAGCTAAACCATAGTTATGTGATCTTTCACGGAGTTGTCCCAGGAAGACAAGCAAAATCCCTGGGAGAGATCAGTTTGGATGTTACCTTTGGAACTCCAAAGAATTATCGGACGGAGGCACTTTCCTTCGAAGTGGTCCCGTTCAAGAGCACGTATCACGCTATATTCGGACGTCCGGCTTACTGGGATTTTATGGCTCGTCCGTGATACATTTACAATATGATGAAAATTCTAGGTCCCAAAGGCGTGATCACAATCAGGGGAGACCCGAAGAAGGCGCGAGAGTGCAAGGACGGAAATGCCGCCTTTGCTGAAGCTGTGCTGCACGCCCATGAGTACCAGGATATCAAGAAGACCATTGATCCGTCCGAGATGCCCGCAACGAAGAAGGAGGTGATAAAGACGAATCCGGAGTTCAAGGCATCGGAAGAGACGAAGAAGACAATGTTGAAGGATGATGACCCCTCCAAGGTGACCTAGATAGGTGTAGGCCTAGATAGCGCATAGGATGCATGCTCGTCAAGTTCCTCCAAGCAAATCAAGATATCTTCTCATGGCAGCCATCTGACATGAGCAGAGTACCTAGGGAACTTGCCGAGCACTCTCGAAATGTACACCTGAACTCTAAACCCGTCAAACAGTCCCTACGACGTTTCGGTGATGAAAAGCATAAGGAAATAGCTAAGGAACTAGCCCGGCTCGAGTTAGCCCGATTCATATAAGAGGTCATCCATACTGATTGGTCGGTCAATGCTGTAATGGTCCCTAAAAAGGACACCACTGATTTAAGGATGTGTGTTGATTATACCGCCCTGAACAAGGCTTGTCCGAAAGATCCGTTCGCTCTGCCTAGAATTGATCAAGTTATCGATTATATGGCAGGCTCGGAACTCCTATGTTTTCTCGACGCATATTCCGGTTATCACCAAATCCAGATGAAGGAATCAAACAAAGTCAAAACTTCATTCATAACCCCTTTCGGAACCTTATGTTTTGTTATGATGCCCTTTGGGCTCAAGAATGCAGGAGCTATGTACCAGCACACTATGCAGTGTTGCCTCCACGACCAAATCGGACGCAATGTACATGGATATGTGGATGACATTGCGGTGATGTTCAAAAAGAAGGAAAATCTAATTTCTGACTTGGAGGAAACATTTGCTAGTCTACGAAAATACAACATAATCCTTAACCCAAAGAATTGTTTCTTTGGAATACCAGCCGAAAAATTGTTAGCCTTTGTCGTGTCTCAAAGAGGCATAGAGGTAAACCGAGACAAGATTAAGGCTATACTCAATATTTCTAGGCCAACTCGCATGAAGGACGTTCAAAGACTAACTGGTTGCATTCCTGCAGTCAGTCGGTTTGTAAGTCTACTTGGAGACAGAGCCACACCACTATACAAGCTCCTGAAAAAGACCAAAAAGTTCGTTTGGACTGACGAAGCTGAAGCTGCACTACAAGACCTGAAAGCAGTACTCTCATCTGCTCCTATCCTTGCAGCATCGGAACCACGAGAACCGATGTTGCTCTATCTCACTCCGACTAACAGGGTCGTCAGTGTCATCATGGTGGTGGAGAGACAAGAGGAAAATCAGGAATACCTGGTGTAGCGTCCGACTTATTATCTTAGTGAGGTCCTAACTGAATCAAAGTAGCGGTATCCGCACTATCAAAAGTTGGCTTATGGTGTGTTTTTTGCATCTCGTAAGTTACGACATTATTTTCAGGAACATCTAATTACCGTGGTGAGCACGGCTCCCATGAGAGATATAATCAACAACAACAATGCTACAGAACGTGTCGCAAAATGGGGCATAGAGCTTTTATCTTTCAACATTGAGTATAAACCTCGTACAGCAATCAAATCCAAAATCGTCACTGACTTTGTCGCTGATTGGACAGAGACAATGGAAAATATGACCCTACCAGAGTCGGAATACTGGACCTTACATTTTGACGGGTCCAAAGAGCTCGGGGGCTGGCGTGGAGCTCAAATCACCCCAAGGAGACAAACTTTTCTATGTGTTGCAGATCCACTTCACAGCGACGAATAACATTGCCGAGTATGAAGCACTACTGCATGGAATCCGGATTGCTAAGGATATCGGCATCCGACATTTGATGTGTTATGGAGATTCGGATCTTGTTGCCCAACAAGTGTCAGATATCTATAATGCAAATAAACACATGGCAGCATATAGAGTTGTCGTGGATGAACGATCTAAATCGTTTGAAGGGTTTGAAGTTCAACACATCCCTCGAACAGAAAATGAGGAGGCATATGCATTATCTCGTATAGGCTCTGCACGGAAAAAGGTTCTGGATGGAGCTTTTTTAGAGCACCTCAAAGTTCCCTCTATAAAAGGAATAGACGAGGAATATCCGACCAAATCCGACTCATCTTTAGTAGCAGTTCTTGCTGTAATTCCCAGCTGGACTCAACCCTACCTTGATTACTTGGTAGATGGTAAATTACCCGAAGACGAAGTTCTAAGCCGGCAGACCATCCGACGAGCAAACGCCTATACTATAATGAGTGGTGAGCTCTATAAGAGGAGCGTGTCTGGGGTCTTTCAGCATTGTGTATCTCCGGAAGAAGGAGTGGAAATCTTACAAGAAATCCACGAAGGCGAGTGTGGTCACCATGCTGCAGCCAAATCTCTAGTGGCAAAAGCTTTCCGACACGGTTTTTCTGGCTTACAACCATGGAAGATGCTGAAAGGCTGGTCAAGACGTGCAAAGGCTGCCAAAAATACGCCAAGCAAGCTCACGTTCCGGCTGATCAGCTGCGAACAATACCTATAACATGGCCTTTCGCGGTCTGGGGGGCTTGATATGGTAGGACCATTTAAACGGGCTCCAAGTGGATTTACTAATCTCTTAGTAATGGTGGATAAATTCATAAAATGGATTGAGACTAACCCCATCACCAGTTGTGATGGAGCAACAACTAGAAGATTTGTTGAGGATGTTATAATACGATACTGTTATCCACATAGCATTATCACAGACAACAGGAGTAACTTTTCAATGGGAGAGTTGTTCGAATTCTGCAATGAACAAAATATCCGGCTTGACATTGCATCAGTCGCACATCCGCAGGCTAATGGACATGTCGAAAGAGCAAATAGTTTAATCCTACAAGGCCTAAAACCAAGACTCGAAGCACCACTACGACGTGCTGCGGGGGCTTGGGTAGAGGAATTACCTTCTGTAATATGGAGCTTACGAACAACTCCAAATAGGTCAACCAGATACACACCTTTCTTCTTGGTCTACGGCGCATAAGCTGTTCTTCCTAGTGTTTTGATTCACACTTCTCCTAGAGTTGCCACATATATTGAAGAGGATGCCAAAATTTCTTGACAAAATGATCTCGACTTAGTCAAAGAAGTTCACGTCGTTGCTGAGATGAGATCAATAGCCTATCAACAGAAGTTACACAAGTATCATAGCGAGAGAGTCAGAAACCAGTCTTTCAATAAGGGTGATATGGTTCTCCGGCTTGTGCAGACAAGAAAGCACAAACTTTCCCCAGTATGGGAAGGGTCCTTTTTAGTTAGCTGAGTATTGCACAATGGTTCTTACTATCTAACTGATATGCGGTCAGTCAAAGAAAGACCTGCTACTAAGAAAAGAAAGAGAGTTGGAGGCAGTACAGACCCGAAAGAATTAGACAGACCATGGAATATTGTTCAGCTATGTCCCTTTTATTCTTAGTTTATCTTTCTTTGTAATCATATATGTGTACATGTTCAATGAGAAATAAAGTATTGGTTACCTCAAAAAAATTCTGAGAAGTTTTATATTACCATCTTATTTCTGAATGATCATGTCACAGTCGAAAATCCCAGAATACTTGAAAGTATTTTATGCTCATGTTTGTTCTGGTTTAGATTTCTGATTCTAAAATTTCTACCTTCGGATATAACTCTAAATTTTCTAGTCTATACGTTGGTTATTTATCTGATTGTCACATGCGGGCATTTTCTGAGTAGTGAATTGTGGGTACTTGAAGCCAGCATTGTTTCCGAGTTTAAACTGGTTTAGTAATTGAGCTCCGTTGGTCGGCAAAGTTTCCGTGCTAAAGGTTGGCCGGCTCACGAAAGGGATGAGGCGGAAAGCTAGATAAACGATAAGTACAGACAAATAAACATAAGTGCTTATGTAAAAATTTCAGGCACGAAACTTATAAAGTCAAAAGTGCTAAATAGATAGAGTAAAACTTATTTACTACTTATTTACAACCCGAATTGTTTTCAGAATAACACATTGTTTGTTTTGATGCTCTACGATGCAGGGGGAGAGGTAGGAGCTGCTGGCTCACTGGAGACATCAGCCTCGCCTCGATATCTTTCCGAGACGTTCAAATCCGAAACGGTTTGTTCGTTGTCGGAAACTGCACCAGTTTCTTCGGCGGGCGGAGGCGGCGTCTCTACACGAGTGAAGAAAGGAGTGTCGTAGCTGGTCAAGTTAGCTACGTGGCACCCATATCCGGCAAAGGAGTCCATGATTGCTTTGATGTCCTGCTCCTGTCCGTCTTCGTCCACATTAGAATACCCTCTGGTCACTTGCTAGATTTCCATGCTTCCATGGTGGCTCATGATCATGGTGAGAGTGTTCTATGCTGCGGTTCGCGCGTAGGACATGTTCCAGTCCTGGATGAGCTGAGGCATCTCCTTTTCCTTGTCTTGCACTTCAAATCCAGACATTCTATGCATGTCCGAGACCTTGAGAACTTCACCAATATCCTCCAGAGATTGGCGGAAATCATGAAGCAGATCACCGACTTGAGTAAGTCGGTTGGTGTGAGACTCAGTAGAGGCAGAATGCAGCAAGTTCAGAGGACCTGCGCATATAATGCAAAAGGTTAAGCAAATATATCCGAACTCCAAAAGTCGGAAAAGGCAGAAATTCAGAAAGGGGGAAACATACCGAAGATGACATTGTCAATTTTGGTCTCTTCTCGGAGGCTCTGAGTTCAGCCCGAAGTGCCTCGGTAATGTCCTTCTCTCTGAACAAAGCATTGTTGATATCCAAGATCCTTTGATCCTGGGCCGTGATCCTTCGATCACGTTCTTCGGTGGCCATAGAAGAGGATTCAAGAACTTGAGCAATGCTCCGTTCATGATCCACCTTCAGCTTGTCCAGCTGCCAACGTAAGTCGATGTTCTCCATCGCCAGGGTCTTCAGGTTTTTGGCTTCTTCAATCATAGCACAGGATTGCTTTACTAGTGCTGTAGTCAAAAGAACAACAGCTGAATAAAAATTCGACTATGAAATACGAGGCAAAGTTTGAGTACTGGAATGTTTACCTTCAGCCTCATCCCTTGACACTTTTAATTGAGCATTTTCAAGACGGAGAGCCTGATCTCTCTTTGCTTGTTGCAGATATTCTTCAACAATTCCTGGTTATATGGATTAACTTTCTGTAAGTCAGAATACCCAGAGTCAGAAGTCTACTAAAGACTCGGGCTATTATTTTTACTAATATCAGCACGAGCCTTGGGGGCTATACTAGTTCATTCTTTGGCATCCTAAGGAAGCATAAATCTGGATTATCTATCCAACTTCATGCTTGGGGGCTACAGGATATGATATGAAGTAAAATAAGAAGATGAGTTGGAATTCGACATACATGATGTTCATGGGTGAGCTTGCTTAAGCTCATGGACACCTTGGTGCTAACCTTCTCGGCAAGGGTTAGCGGGATTACTGGAGGTGGCGGAAGCACACCGGTTCTCAGCCCCTTGTCGCAAAGACGGATCTGCTCGAGAAGTTCGGAGTACTTAACGTCCTCTGCTTCTTGTGCCTCTTCCGTGGCAGTAATATTCCGGCTCTCCAAGCATTGATGGGCTAGCCGTTGGATCTCCTCCATAGATTTCTGAGTAATGCCAAGCTTGGCAAGACCCAGATTATTGAGGAGGTTCTCTATGAAGACCTCTGCCGAGGGATCATTACCCGAAGAGGGTTCACCCTTATCAAAACTTGAGTTACCCATGGTGACGCCAGTTTGCGATCCGAGGATCATTGGCTCTGCTTGTTGAGCCGGATCTTCTATGACGGTCGGAGATGGAGTAATCTCCGGCGTCACAGAGGGTTGAGGGGCAGGAGTCGGAGGTGCTGCGGCAAGAGAAGTCAAATTCAGTTTTGACTGGCGCAGGGGCTTCGACGAGCCACCTTTCCCCTTGCCCTTGGTGAGCTGTCTAGATCTGAGGAAGTAATAGAACAGAGAACGTTACACCTCGGAAACCTTGTGAAGAAGATTTACCTCTTCACAACGGGCACCTCCTTTGTGCCAATAGCAACTGTCGGAGTTTTACGCTTTCAGGTAAAGGTCTCCGGCAGTGGAATGAATTCTCCTTCATCCTGAGAAATATCAGGAGGATATCCCTCGAGAGGAGCAAGCTCCAACTCGGGGAGGTTAGCAAGCTGAAAAGAAGAGAAACCTCTGTATTGCAAAAAGAAACAACAATGTAAAGATGAACACATAATTCGAGTTGATGCTGGAAACTTACCGGTACCACAGGATCTTCAGCCATATGCATGTCCAAAGACAGCTCCAGGATTTTCCTCTTGATCCACTCCCTTATCAGCCACTTGATTTGGGGCTCGTATTCTTTATCCGTGTAAGGATGGGAGCAGATCCGGAGGGAATCTTTCTTGGACGTCATAATGGAATGCATGAGCCGATCTCCATGATGTTGAAGAGGCTGAATCCGGCGTACCACCTAGCAGTGAACTAAGTCGGACCCCTTAAGGCCCTTGTGCTTCATCAAATATTTGATTCGCCTCTTGGCAAGAAGCAGATCGTCACTGAGAGCCGGCGCATCTGCGTCCTAGGACTCTTGGGGCATGGAGGCACCATCGACAAAAGCCGGCAAAGCAGTAGCTTTGCCGGGAGCAGGAATATCCTTGTGATAAAAGAAGTGGACGGCCATTGTTTCACCAACTCACTGGCCCTAATTCGAGGATAGACGTGCTCTCTCCTAACAGAAAACTAATAGTTCCGATAATATACGGATTACCGGCGGTGATAGAATTTCTCCGGACATGAAAGTAAAAATCGGAAAAGAGTGAGACTCGACCTAATGCTGAGGTACCCCTCACACAAAGAAGCGTATGTGCTCATCTCTAAGAGAGAGTTCAGGGGAAGATGATGGAGTTGAACTCCGTAGTGATCTATAACCTCAGAAAAGAAGTCTGAGGGAGGGAAACTCAAACCTCTGTCGAGGTGGGTGCCAAAGTGTACCCGCTCGCCGGCACGAGGAGTAGGGACGGTTTCGCCATAGCCGCTCCGCTAGTCGCCGGCACGGAGGATCCCTTCCCTCTCCATGATGCGGAGCTTGGCATCGTTGAGGATGCACGGGATCCAGACCCCGCGGTTGCTCTCCTTCTTCGCTACCGAAGCCGTCGCTGCCGTCGCCACTGCGCCGGAAGATGATGCTGAAGCCATTTTCTCATGGGCTGGTGACCTGGGATGGGCGGCGCTGGAGGATTATAGGGAGGCAAAGGAGCTCTATGTTTGTGGGAGGCGTTGGGAGGAAGGAAACGACACAAGTACTGGTGAAGAAGATGGGAAGGAGAATCTTGACCACTTATATCCTCCAGTTGCGCCAAGATTCATGTAAACGCAACAGTGAAACGTGCCACGCATTGTGGAAGGAGCTGGGTAACCCCCATATGATGATTACATCGCCTTGATCTCCGTGCTCGCATTAAAACAACGCCTCGGTTCCGCAGAAGGTGGACCCTCGTGCTGACGGGAATGTCTGTCAGGGACGTGTCTTGACCATGACTAATGTTAGATTACATCAGAGACCAAGTTCCGTCTTAGATTGAATTTTGAGCTGGAAACCTGAATAATGTATTTATAGGTTCGACTCATTTGAGATCCGGATCCTATCCTTTCTTTTGAAGTTTTAGTAACCCTTCAAGATTCTACAAGCCAAAGATCTAGCTAGACGATGATGAAATCCGACTCTAGATCTTGGAGGCTTCCGGGGGCTGCTGTTAGGGATATATGTTGGGGATATACTTTCCGGGTATCCTCACAGTCCTCACTGACCAGGGTGGACCACTTCGGGTTAGAGCTTTGCTTCATGGGCAGACCAGTCAGCGAGAAGAGGCGGAGTCCAATCCAGCAGCGGGAAGGCCCAGAAGACTTATCGACTTAGGCCCATAGTGTTACTTGTAGTTCAAGATGTACTCTGTAACCGACTCTCAGTCGTAGACGGATAGATCTCTCCTGTAAACCCTAGGCCGAATATCTATATAGGCTGTCCTAGGGAGATCCTTTAGGGCACCCTCAATAGTCTACAATCTCAACTCACACAGGCGAACCCTTGTAGCCCATATTCCGGCTCTGCCATATTACTGGATTGCTAGCAGGAGTAGGATTCGTCCAAAGCCGGTGGATTCAAACCTGGGTAACTTGTGTGCTCATCGTCTCGGAACACCGTACGTCTCACACCCCTCTCTTCTGCACGCCTCGAGGACCCCCTCATCGCGTACTTGTCATCAATCCGACGACAGTTGGCGCCTACCGTGGGGCAAGTGAGCTTTGGATCTGCGTTCCGAGCGGAATCTGCAAGAATCGGAATCGGCGAGACTATCACCGTCAGTTGCATCCTCTACACCAGCGACGTCCCTCTCATCAATCTTGACGAGACCTGGATTCCGGCTAGGGAGGCTGTGACTTCCTACACCATCATGTCTTTTGGCGAGATCGATGTTTACATCGGTTTTGTTGAACCTGTCCCACCCACCCCAGCATTGATGATAGAGGCAGAGGAAATTTATGGGTCCCCTTTGTCCGCGGAGGCGGCAGAATTTCGGATCTCAGAAAACCCTAATCCCACCCAGCTCGCACCAGTCGCAGAGATAGTGGAGAAATCCGAGCCTAAAGCAGACCTAGCAATCCAAGTCGAATCTGGAGTGGATCTCCCTGGAGAGACCGAATCCTAGATCGACCCACCCGCTGAGGTCGATATCCAGGAGGAGCACAATAACAATGACGGTTCTGGCTCTAGCAATGCCGGGACAGACAGGCTTTTCCTGAGGTACACACTAAGATGCATGATAATGCAAAACTCAGGCGTAGATGCAATTCTCGAGACCATCAAACGTTTCGACGAAGCCTACTATGAAGACCGCAACTATCTCAGGAGGGGCACATCACACTTTGTCGGATATGTGGGATCCGGATCCGGCACTGCCGATGGAGGAGACAACACCGACTCTGTGCTGGAGGCGACTGGAACAAACACCGACGTACCCACATCCTCGGATGAATCGATGACGTTAGCAGATTTCCAAAAGTTCTCCGCGCAATATGAAGAGGAGTATAACTCCAAAGCTGCAGAGGAAGGAGAAGCCATGGATGAAGGATCCAGGGAACACTCTCCCAAAGCGCAGGATGACATGGAAATCGGAGATAATCCCGAGGTCTAGATGTCCGAAAGTACCGATCAGAGCTTGACTCCAGGAAACAGACCCAAAGCCGTCTTTGCTACCGGCGCTGCTAAGAAGGCAAAGAAGAAGAACAAGAAGAACAAGACCCCGGCGAAAGACACTCCGGTAGAGGAGGTGATTGCCGAGGAATACGAGGAAGACTCGGATGGAGCGCTTATCCCAGACGAGCCCAAAAAAGAAGAATCGATGGATGGAAACGTGATCACTGAAGGTGCACGTAAACTCATCGATGCTGCATTAACCACACCTATTCCTATAGCCGCAGAACTTACTGCTGAGGAGTTGGACAAGAGGGCACAGGCCTAGAAGCGCGTCGTCAAGTACTCCTCGATGAAGCCAAAAACATTGAGGAGGAAAAGAAACGCATGGCATCTGCGGAGAAGTACAACTCTAGGCAACACCTGAAGACCAGGAAACGTCATACTAATGACAACCAATTCCCGCAGATTCACAAAGTCCTTTTTGGAGGAGAAATGGGGATGCCTCGGAAAGATAGCAAAGGGGATTGGGTGTATCCAACACCACTACAAAACACCGGTGCGGCCCGAGAAATCCTATCAGCTAATCCAGGCCCGGAGCAGATCCGGTTGGGAATCAAATTACTCAACAAGGGACTGGAACAACAAAAGTTCGCCATGTCCGAAAGTTAAAAGCTGGTCTCCGATTCCGACCAGTGTCGCACAGATCTGGCATGGGCTGACGTAAGACCCCAGCGCGTTCCGGAGCAGCACCACCGCTCCGATCGCCGGGAGGACAATTACTCAAGAACCGTATCTTCGGGACAGCACCACAAAGCTGCCCATGACTGGCGTAACGTTAACACAATTGCGGAGCAAGAGGCAATTGCTGCACTGAATCTGAGGAACCCACCCGGACGAGAGTCGAAAGACCACATGGACGATGATAAAGAGAAACGTCAGGAGGAGGACCGACAAAAAATGCCACCTCCTAGACATGCAAGTCGTCCGGATGACGGACGAAGGAACGACGGACACCGTGCCGAGACAAGCCGGCAGGGGGCTCGTCAAAATGAAGACCCTCCCCGGAACCGGCATAATCACGTTCCGGATGGAGGCCGGCGATCAGCCGGAAATAACCCAGCTGCTCCACCCTCTCCGCCAAGTAGCCATCACAATGGCTCCCAAGGAGGGCAAGGAGGGCGTCGTGGTGGAGGAGGTGGTGGCAGAAGCCGAAGTTCGGCTCCAAGGCACCGCAGCCACAGCCGACACTCAGGACGATCTCTATCCCCGAACGACACAAGGCATAGGATCAACTCCAATATAGAGGCGCGGCGCTACGAAAATGATGATATATACGTAGGCCCAAAATGCTTCGGACCACTCATAAGAGCTACAAGATTCCCGGAAGGATTTGCTATCTCAAGACTTATCCAAGCCTACGACAGCATAGCTCGGCCAGATACTTGGCTACAGGATTTTTTCCAAGCTTGCTACATCACCAAAGGCAGAAACAGCCTAGTCGCAACCTGATATCTCCCACTCATGTTGCGGAAGTCGACATGATCATGGCTTAATGAACTTCCCGAGAACACCATCCACAACTGGTATGACATGCAAAGTGTGTTCTTTCGGAATTTCGAAGGCACATACCGGAGGCCCTGTACGGTTGGAGACCTACAGCGTTGCACCCAGAAAGACAGAGAAACTTGCCGGGATTATCTCGAACGATGGATCGACACTAAGAACTCCTGTGAAGGAGTAAATAACCAAACTGCGTTTGAAGCTTTCATTACAGGTCTCCAAATTGGTTTACTGCGTCATCACTTGAAGTGTGACAAGGTCACTAATTTGGGAGAGATGATAGAAACAACGAATAAATATGCATACGCTAATGACGATGCAGAGGGGTTACTCAATGCCCTGGCTGTGCCACAATCTGCAAAACAACCAAAGCAACAAGCTCAGAAGCGCAAGAATACCTCAAAAGAGAAACCCAACATGGAAACGACAGTGGTCACTGTTACTTTTGGGTCTGGAGGACGAGGAGGACGTAGTGGTGGCCGCGGACGCGGTTGTGGGACTTCAAGAGTTCAAGGTAGAGGAGACCAACAACCCGGAAAAACCTACTCTTGGGCCGACATTGCCAATAACCCGTGTGTGCATCACTTAGACGCCAATGGGGGCTCGTCCCACACAAACGCCGAGTGTCGTTTTAGTGATGACATTAAAAGAGATGATACCGCTGGCTACAAAGCTAAGCGGAAGAAGGGAAAGAAGAATACCGAAAAAGATAAAGAGACCAAGGAAGATTCCGACATGGAGGAAGCTGATGCTTCAAATCCCAAGGCGGAAGGGAAGAAAAATTTTCCGACCAAGAAAGACACTTATGTCACCTTCCTCGGATCTCAACCAGCAAAGGTTAAAAAGGCAGTGCTACATGAGTTCAATGCAACAGTTTCGGCTGTCCCCCAATTCTTGGAATGGTCGGAAGTGGCAGTCACATTTGACCGTGCTAATCATCCGCCTAAGTTGCATAGGCGAGGAAAATACGCCTTAATCGTCAATCCACTCATTGACGGTTATGGCTTCTCCAAGACTCTCATGGACGGTGGCAACAGTATTAATATTCTGTATGTTGAAACACTATGCCGGATGAAGATCTCGGAGACCCAGCTGAACCACAGCTCTGTGATCTTTCACGGGGTTGTCCTACGAAGACAAGCAAATTCCCTGGGAGAAATCACTTTGGATGTTACCTTTGGAACTCCAAAGAACTATCAGACGGAGGCACTTTCCTTCGAAGTGGTCCCGTTCAAGACCGCGTACCACGCTATATTCGGACGTCCGGCTTACTGGGCTTTTATGGCTTGTCCGTGTTACATTTACAATATGATGAAAATTCCAGGTCCCAACGGCGTGATCACCATCAGTTGAAGACCCGAAGAAAGCGCGAGAGTGCGAAGATGGAAATGCTGCCTTTGCTGAAGCCGTGCTGCACGCCCAGGAGTACCAGGAGATCAAGAAGAGCATGGATCCGTCCGAGATGCCCGCGACGAAGAAGGAGGTAAAAAGCCAAATCCGGAGTTCAAGGCATCAGAAGAGACGAAGAAGACACTGTTGAAGGATGATGACCCCTCCAAGGTGACCCAAATAGGCGCAGGCCTAGATAGCGCATAGGAAAGTGCGCTCGTCAAGTTCCTTAAAGCAAATCAAGATATCTTCGCATGGCAACCATCTGACATGACCGGAGTACCTAGGGAACTTGCCGAGCACTCTTTAAATGTAAACCCGAATGCTAAACCCGTCAAACAGTCCTTACGACGTTTCGGTGATGAAAAGCGTAAGGCAATAGCTAAGGAACTAGCACGACTCGAGTTAGCCGGATTCATAGAAGAGGTCATCCACACTGAGTGGTCGGCTAATCCTGTAATGGTCCCTAAAAAGGACACCACTGATTTAAGGATGTGTGTTGATATACTGCCTTGGACAAGGCTTGTCCAAAAGATCTGTTTGCTCTGCCTAGGATTGATCAAGTTATCGATTCTACGAAAGGCTCGGAACTCCTCTGTTTTCTCGACGCATATTCCGGTTATCACCAAATCCGGATGAAGGAATCTGACAAAGTTAAAACTTCATTCATAACCCCCTTCAGAACCTTCTGTTTTGTTACGATGCCCTTTGAGCTGAAGAACGCGGGAGCTACGTACTAGCGCATGATGTAGCGTTGCCTCCACGACCAACTTGGACGCAATGTACATGCATATGTGTATGATATTGCGGTGATGTCCAAAAAGAAGGAAACACTGATTTCCGATTTGGAGGAAACGTTCGCCAATCTATGAAAATACAACATAATGCTTAATCCGAAGAAATTCTTCTTTGGAATTCCAGCTGGAAAACTGTTAGGTTTCATCGTGTCTCAAAGAGGCATAGAGTTGAACTAAGATGAAATCAAGGCTATACTCCATATTTCCAGGCCAACTCGTCTGAAGGACGTACAAAGACTAACTGGTTGCATCGCTGCGGTAAATCGGTTCGTAAGCCGGCTCGGTGAAAGAGCCGCACCAATATACAAACTCCTGAAAAAGACCAAGGGTTTTGTGTGGACCGACGAAGCTGAAGCTGCATTACAAGACCTAAAGAAAGTACTCTCATCTGCTCCCATCCTTGCTGCACCGGAACCACAGGAACCGATGTTGCTTTATCTTGCTGCGACAAATAAAGTCCTCAGTATCGTCATGGTAGTGGAGAGACCGGAGGAAAATAAGGAACACTTGGTGCAGCGTCCGACTTACTTTGTCAGCGATGTTCTAACAGAATCAAAACAGTGGTATCCGCACTATCAAAAGCTGGCTAACGGTGTTTTCCTAGCATCTCGTAAGCTACGACACTATTTTTAAGAGCATTCAATTACGGTGGTGAGCATAGCTCCCATGAGAGATATAATCAACAGTGACGCCACAGGACGCGTCGCCAAATGGGGCATAGAGCTCTCGGCTTTCGATATTGAGTACAAACCTCGGACATCAATCAAATCCGAAATCCTTGCTGACTTTGTTGCTGATTGGACAGAGACGAAGGAGAATATGACCCTACCTGAGTCGGAATATTGGACGCTATATTTTGATGGATCTAAGGCTCGTGGGGGCTCGGGGGCTGGTGTGGTGCTCAAATCACCCCAAGGATATCGGCATCCAATGTTTGATGTGTTACGGAGTTTCGGATCTTCTTGCTTAGCAAGTGTCAGATTTTTTAATGTAAATAAACACATGGCAGCATATAAAGCTGTCGTGGATGATTTATCTAAATCGTTCAAAGGGTTTAAGGTTCAACACATCGCTCGAGCAGAAAATGAGGAAGCAGATGCACTATCTCGAATAGGCTCTGCACGGAAAGAGGTCCCGAATGGCGCTTTTTTAGAGCACCTCAAAGTTCCCTCAATAAAGGGAGTGGATGAGGAATATCCGACCAAATCCGATTCACCTCTAATAGCTGTTCTGGCTATAATTTCTAGCTGGACTCAACCCTATCTTGATTATTTGGTAGATGGTAAATTACCTGAAGACGAGGTTCTGAGCCGACAGATTATCTGACGAGCGAAAGCCTATACTATAGTTAAAGGTGAGCTCTATAAGTGGAGTGTGTCTGGGGTTTTTCAGCATTGTGTATCTCCAGAAGAAGGACTGAAAATCTTAAGAGAAATCCACGAAGGCGAGTGTGATCACCATGCTGCAGCCAAATCTTTAGCGGCAAAAGCTTTCAGACACGGTTTTTTCTGGCTTACAGCTCAGGCAGATGTCGAACGGCTAGTCAAGACGTGCAAAGGCTGCCAAAAGGATGCCAAACAAGGTCACGTTCCAGCTAATCAACTGCGAACAATACCTATAATATGGCCTTTTGCGGTCTAGGGGCTTGACATTGTAGGAACGTTTAGACGGGCTCCAGGTGGATTTACTCACCTCTTAGTGATGGTGGATAAATTCACCAAATGGATTGAGGCCAAACCCGTCACTAGTTGTGATGGAGCAACAACCAAAAGATTTGTCGAGGATGTTATAATCTAGTATGGTTATCCACATAGTATTATCACAGACAATGGGAGTAATTTCTCTATGGGAGAATTGGCCAAATTCTGCAACGAACAAAATATCCGGCTTGACATTGCGTTAGTTGCACATCCACAGGCTAACGGACAAGTCGAAAGGGCAAATGGTTTAATCCTACAAGGCCTAAAACCGAGACTCGAAGCACCACTATGACATGCTGCGGGGCTTGGGCAGAGGAATTACCCTCTGTAATGTGGAGTTACGAACAACTCTGAACAGGTAAACGGGATACACACCTTTCTTCTTGATCTATGGCGCAGAAGCAGTTCTTCGTAGTGATTTGATTCACACTTCTCCTAGAGTGGCCTCGTATATCGAAGAGGATGCCAAGATTTCTCGACAAAATTATCTCGACTTAGTCGAAGAAGTTCGCGTCGTTGCTAAAATTAGATCAATAGCCTATCAGCAGAAGTTATGCAAGTATCATAGCCAGAGAGTCAGAAATAGATCTTTCAATAAAGGCGATTTGGTTATCCGGCTTGTGCAACAAAGAAAGCACAAACTTTCCCCAGTATGGGAATGACCCTTTTTAGTTAGTCGAGTATTGCACAATGGTTCGTATTACTTAACTGATATGAGGTCAGTCAAAGAAAGACCTACTACTAAGAAGAGAAATAGAGCTGGAGGCAGTACAAATCCAGATGAGTTAGACAGACCATGGAATATTGCTCAGCTACGTCCCTTTTATTCTTAGTTTATCCTTCTTTGTAATCATACATATGTACATATTCTGTGAGAAATAAAAGTTTTGGTTTCCTCAAGTTTTTTCTGAGAAGTTTTTACCATCTTATTTCCTAATGATCATGTCATAGTCGAAAATCCCAGAATACTTGAAAGTACTTTATGCTCATGTTTGTTCTGGTTTAGATTTCTGATTCTAAAAATGCTACCTTCTGGTATAACTCTAAAGTTTCTAGTCTATACTTTGGTTATTTGTCTGATTGCCGGATGCCGGCATTTTCCGAGTAGTGAATTGTTGGTACTAGAAGCTGGATTTGTTTCCGAGTTTAAACTGGTTTAGCAATTGAGCTCCGTTGCTCGGCAAAGTTTCTGTGCAGAAAGTTTAGCTGGCTCACGAAATGGACGAGGCAAAAAGCCAGATAAACGGTAAGTGTAGACAAAAAAGTATAAGTGCTTATGTAAACATTTCAGGCACACAAAAATTTAAGCCAAAAGTGCTGAATAGATAAAAGTAGCACTAGCAAAAATATAGTACTGCATATTTACAGACCCATAATGTTTTCAGAATAATACATTTGTTTTCTAATCATCTATGATGCAGGAGAGGAGGTAGGAGCTGCCGGCTCGCTGGACACATCAGCTGCGCCCTGATAACGATTTGAGATGTCCAAATCCGATATGGTTTGGCCATCATCGGAAACTTCGGCTGCTTCTTCAGGAGGCGGAGGCGGCGTGTCCACGCGGGTGAAGAAGGGAGTGTCGTAGCTGGTTAGGTCAGCTACGTGGCACCCATATCCGGCGCAGGAGTCCATAATGGCCTTGATATCTTGCTCCTGTCCGTCTTCGTCCACCTTGCAGTACCCTCTGGTCTCTTGCCAGATTTCCATGCTTCCATGGTGGCTCATGACCATTATGAGGGCGTTCTGCGTTGTTGATCGCGCGTAGGACATATTCCAGTCCCGGACGAGCTGCGACATATCCTTCGCCTGGTCTCGCACCTGAAAGTCGGACATGCGATGCATGTCCAAAACCTTGAGAGCTTCGCCAATATCCTGAATGGATTGGTGGAACTCATGAAGCAGATCGCCGACTTGGGTAAGCCGGTGGGTGCGAGGCTCGGCAGAGGTGGAATCAGTCAAGTTCAGAGGACCTATACACATAACACAAAACGGTTAAGTAAATCTAACATCGAAAGAGTCGAAGAATGTAGACAAGTCAGAATGATGGAAACATACCGAAGATGACGTCATCAACTTTGGTCTTCTCTTCTCGAAGACTCCAGAGTTTAGCCCGGAGTGCCTCGGAAAGATCCTTCTCTCTGCAAAGCTCATCGTTGAGACCCGAGATTCTCTGATCTTGAACAGCAATCTTACGATCACGTTCATCAGTAGCCATGGAGGAGGATTCGAGAATTTGAGCGATGCTCTTCTCATGGTCTGCCTTGATCTTCTCTAGCTCATGGAAAAGTTCTTTATTCTCCACCACCAAGGTTTTGAGGTTCTTGGCCTCTTCGATCATAGCACAGGACTGTTTTACCAGTGCTGTAGGTCCAAAAGAACAACAGTTCAACAAAAATTATTCGACTATGAAAACACAAGACAAGGTTTGAGTCTCAGAATGTTTACCTTCGGCCTCATCCTTGGAAACCTTCAGCTAAGCATTCTTAAGTCGGAGAGCTCTGATCTCTCTCCGCTTGTTGCAAACATTCTTCAACAAATCCTGGTTATATGAATTAACTTTCTGTAAGTCAGAATACCTAGAGTCAGAAGCCTACTGAAGACTCGGGCTAATATTGTTAGTAATATCAGCACGAGCCTTGGGGGCTACACTAGTTCATTCTTTGGCATCCTAAGGAAGCATAAACCAAGATTATATATCCTACTTCATGCTTGGGGGCTAGAGGATATGATATAAAGTACAATAAAGAAAAACGTGAGTTGGAATTCTGACTTACATGATGTTCATGTGTGAGCTTGCTCAGGCACATGTTCACCTCGGTGGTAACGTTCTCGGCGAGGGTGAGTGGAATAATTGGAGGTGGTGGAAGCACACCAGCTCTTAGTCCCTCGTCGCGAAGGCAGACTTGTTCAAGAAGGTCGGAGTACTTGATGTCCTCCGCTTCTTGTGCCTCTTCCTCGGCAGAGAGATTTCGGCTCTCCAGGCATTGTCGGGCCAGAAGATGGATTTCTTCCGCAGATTTCCGAGATAAGCCAAATTTGGCAAGTCCCGGATTGTTCAGGAGGTTTTCGGCAAAGGTCTCTGCCGAGGGATCATTACCCGAAGAGGGTTCACCCTTATCTAAACCCGAGCCACCCATGGTGGCGTCAGTCTGTGATTCAAGGATCGATGGCCCTGTTAAAGGAGCCAGATCTTCTGCGACAACCAGCGATGGAGTAATCACCGGCGTTGCGGAAGGTTGAGGGGCAGGAGTCGGAGGAGTCGCAACAGGCGAAGCCATTGTCAACTTCGTCTGTCGCAGGGGCTTCAAAGAAGTTCCCTTCCCCTTGCCATTGATGAGCTGCTTAGCTCTGAGAGTGTAATAGAATGGAAAACATTACATCTCGGAAGAAATTTCGAGTAAGATACAAAGGCAGAAGTTGTGTTGAAAGTTACCTCTTCACGACTGACACCTCCTTTGTGCCGACGGCCACTGTAGGAGCTTTGCGCTTCCTGGGCACAATGTCCGGTAGTGGGACCAGTTCCACCTCCTGAGAAAACTCCAGAGGATATCCCTCGATAGGAGCCAGCTCCGACTTAGGGAGATCGGCAAGCTGAAAAGAAGAAAATATCTCACTATTACAAAATAGCTTAAAAAGTGAAACACATAAAAGGGTTTATTATTGAAGCTTACCGGAACTACAGGGTCTTCCGTTGTGTGCATGTCCAGAGACAAGTCTGGAATCTTTCTCTCAATCTGCTCCTTGATCAGCCATTTGATCTGGCTTATGTAATCATGTGGCTTTAAAGCCTTAGGACTGATGCAGAGGGAATCATTCTTCGACGTTGTGATGGAGTGCATCAAACGGTCGCCGTGGTATTGGAGAGGCTGGATCCGGCGTGCGACCCAGCACTGGACCAGGTCAGATCCTTTCAAGCCCTTGTGTTTTATTAGGTATTCGATCCGCCTCTTAGCGAGGATCAGATCGTCACTGAGAGCCGGAGGAGCCTCGTCCCAAGATGGAAGGGCCGTGGCGGCTACGTCAATAAAAGCCGGCAAAGCAGTAGCTTTGCCAGGAGCAGGAATATCCTTATGGTAAAAGAAAGTGTTCGGCCATTGTTTGACCGACTCACTGGTAGAAATGCGAGGATAACTACGCTCGTGTCTAACTGAAAGGCTAATAGTGCCGATAATGTAAGGATTACCGGCAGTGATGGAGTTTCTATGGACATGAAGGTAGAAGCGAAACAAAGTGAGACTCAGCCTAATGCCGAGGTATCCCTCACACAACGCTGCGTAAGATCTCATCTCTAAGATGGAGTTGGGAGGAAGATGGTGGAGCTGAACACCGTAATGGTCTATCACCTCGGAAAAGAAATCTGAGGGAGGGAAAGACAAACCTTTGTCTAGGTGGGTGCCAAAGTGTACCCGCTCGCCGGCGTGCGGGTGGGGGATGGTTCCGCCGAAACCGCTCCGCCAGTCGCCGGTGCGGAGGAGTCCTTCATTATCCACGTCGTGGAGCTTCTCGTCATCGAGGAGACACGAGATCCAAACCCCACGGTTACTCTCTTTCTCCGTCGCCACCGCCACCGTCGCCGCCACTGTGAAGCCAGCCAAGCCAGACGATGAAGAAGAAGCCATTTCTCCGGTGCGCCGGTGACCTTGGATGGGCGGCGCTGGGAATCTGGGAGACAAAAAAGCTCTGTGCGCAAGGGAGAAGTGGAGGAGAAGGAACGACAAGGTAATAGGTGAAGATGGGAGAAAGAGAATCCTCACCCCTTATAACCACCTAACTGCTCCATGATTCGTGCAAACAACACTGTGTAAACGCCACGCGTAGTGGAAGGAACTGGGAAGGACCCACACGATGATTACGTCGCCTCGATCTCCGTCTACGCATTGAAACGGCGCCTCGGTTCCATGAACGGCGAACCCACCAACGGTCGTGCTGATAGGATGTTTGTCAGATGACGTGACTTGACCATGACCAGTGTCAGATGACGTCAGAGACCAAGTTTCGGCTTAGTTTGAATATCAAGTTGGAAAATCCGAATAATGTACTGATATGTCCGACTTATTTTGAGACCCGGATCGTATCTTTTGTTTTGAAGTTTCAGGAACCCTTCAAGATTCTACAAGCCGAAGATCAAGCTAGATGATGAAGAATTCGACTTTGGATCTTGGAGACTTCCGGGGGCTGCTGTTGGGGATATACTTTCCGGGTATCCTCACAGTACTCACTGACCAGGGTGACCCACTTCGAGTTAGATCTTTGCTTCATGGGCAGCCCAGTCAGGGAGAAGAGGCGGAGTCCAATCTGGCTGCGGGAAAGCCCAGAATACTTACCGACTTAGGCCCATAGTGTTACTTGTAGTTCAAGATGTACTCTGTAACCGACTCTTAGTCGTAGCCGGATAGATCTCTCCTGTAAACCCTAGGCCGGATATCTATATAAGCCGTCCTAGGGAGAGCCTTTAGGGCACCCTCAATAGTCTACAATCTTAACTCACACAGGCGAACCCTTGTAACCCATATTCCGGCTCTGCCGTATTACTAGATTGCTAGCAGGAGTACGATCCATCCAAAGCCGGCGGATTCGAACCTGGGTAAACTTGTGTGCTCACCGTCCCTGAATACCGTACGTCTCACACCCCTCTCTTCCGCACGCCTCGAGGACCCTCTCATGGCGTACTTGACATCAATCTGATGACAATATACTTTCTGGATATCCTCTTTGTGCCTCACTAACCAGGGTGGCCCACTTCGGGTTAGAGCATTGCTTCACGGGCGGCCCAGTCAGGGAGAAGAGACGGAGTCCAGTCCAGCTACGGGAAGTCCTAGATGACTTACCGACTTACCGACATAGGCCCATAGTGTTACTTGTAGTTCAAGATGTACGCTGTAACCAACTCTTAGTCATAGTCGGATAGGTCTCTCCTGTAAACTCTAGGCTGGATATCTATATAAGTTGTCCTAGGGAAAGCCTTTAGGGCACCCTCACAATAGTCTACAATCTCAACTCACACAGGCGAAACCCTTGTAACCCATATTCTAGCTCTGACATATTACTGGATTGCTAGCAGGAGTAGGATCCGTCCAAAGCCAGCGGGTTCGATCCTGGGTAAACTTGTGTGCTCACTGTCTCGGTACACCATACGTCTCACACCCCTCTCTTTCGCACGCCTCGAGGAACCCCTCATGGCGTACTTGTCATCAATCCTACGACACTACATGCTTTTTTCTGTGTGGGGGCGTGCAAGCACACCCACAGGGTGTAGTCCCCGAGGTTCGGGCTGGCTAGAGAAACCAGCCAGGTCGAAGCTCCTTTATGTTGTTGCTTGTTGCAGGTTTATTGTGTGGGGGCACGCGAGCGCACCCATAGGGTGTAGTCCCCGAGGTTTGGGCCGGCTAGAGAATCCAACCAGGTCGAAGCTCCTTTGTGCTCCTTTGCCATCTAGCGGTTGGCCTCCAGCTCTAACACTTTGGTTCATCCAAGGATGAAAAAATACAAACAATGGTTTGCGCGTTAGACATGCGTAGGATAAACATAGTCTTTAGTTGCTCGTTTGGTTGAAATTTTTTCGATTTTGCGCAAAACTGATAGCTTAGTCCTTTTCTCAACGAGCATTGGCCATTGAAGCTGTGCCCTTGTCGATCGTTAGCCAGAAACAAGGGTTTGCTTAGTTAGCGTACTACACAATACTTCGTATTTTGCCTATAGGCTTCGAGCGAGCGAGCACAACCGGAACGTCCAGACGTCTTGTTTTCCTAAGGACTTTTCCTGTACGGGTCTTCGAGTTTTCTGCTATTGCCGTGTCTGTCATCCGGAATCAAAGAGGGATCTCTTGGAGACGTGTACAATAATTTGTCTTTTAGAATTTGTGTCTGTTTGGGCCATCCGGTGAGTCCCTGAGAGAGACTGCCGGGTCCGGGTTAAAAACAATGCAGCCGGAGAACTTCAAGTGGTGTAGTAGAAAATGCCAAATTATTACGGATTCCCCGAGACTATGTTGAGGCTCCTTAACTTGTTCATTACATAAAGGTAAGATACATTTTCCCTTTACTCAGGGTTAGAATGGGTGAAGCAGGTTAGCATTCCACGGGCGTTCAGTTTCTTCGCCGGAGCGGTCCATATTGCTCTTCACCGGCTGGTGAGCATCAATCAGGTAATATGAGTTGTTATGCAGTGCCCGGCTGATGATGAATAGCCCTTCCCAAGGTGGATACAGCTTGTGCATGCCCTTGGTGTCTTGTACCAGCCGCAAGACCTACTATGATTCAGCTATGTTTCCGATATCTTCATACGATACATTGTTTTGATGTAGAGGATGTTGATCCTACTGCCACCGTCCATGAGTGTCTTGGAGAACCCATAGCTGTCAATCAGTGGATTAACAGCCAGAGAGTATTTTCATTGCCTATGTGGTTTAAACGGATGGTCGCTTCGGTCAAAGGTAATTGTTACTTCTAACCAGTCCAAAAACTGGAGGAAAACCGGAACAGATGGGTTGAGCTCGTGCATTACTGCCTTTTTAACCTTGGCGGTTTGAGATCCGCGGAAACAGACTTAGGTGTCTTTCTTGGTTGGGTAAGTATTCCTACCATCCGACTTGGGATTTGAGGTATCATCCTCCTCCATGTCGAAATCTTGCATGGACTCCTTCTCTTTGTCAGAATTTTTCTCTCCTTTTTGTCGCTTGGCCCTGTAGCCAGCGGATTCGTCTTTCTTGATGTCATCATTGAAACAACACTCAAAATTTGTGTGGGACGAGCTCCCGTTTTCATTTGGGTGATGCACGCACGGATATTAGCAATATCGGCCCAAGAGTAGGTTTTACCAGGCTGCTGGTCTCCTCTACCCTGGACCCGGGAAGTTCCGTGGCCTCATCCCCGGCCACCTCCGTGGCCTCCTCGTCCTCCAGAACAGAAAGTTTCATTGACAGTTGCGGTTTCTGGAATGTGTTTCTCTTCCAAGGTGTTCTTGTGTTTCTGGGCCTGCTGGTGCTTCAGCTTCTTAGCCGGCTGTGGTATGGCCATGGCGTTTAGGAGTCTCTCAGAATCATCATCGGCATCTGCATACTTGCTTGCCATTTCTATCAGCTCTCCTAGATCAGTGACTTTGTCGCACTTTAGCCAGTGACGTAGTAATCTGATTGGGAGCCCTGCGATGAAAGCTTCAATCGTGGTCTAGTCGTTTACTCCCTCACAGGATTTCTTCGGGTCGATCCGTCATCCGAGGTAGTCCCGGCAAGTTTCTTTGGCCTTCTCGACGCAATGCTGTAGATCTCCGACCGTGCATGGCCTCATATATGTGCCTTCGAAATTCCAAAAGAACGCACTTTGCATATCATACAGGTTTTGGATTGTGTTTTTCAGGAGTTCATTGAGCCATGATCGAGCCGTCTTCCGCAACATTAGTGGGATATATCGGACTGTGACCAATCTGTTTCCTCCTTTGCCGATGCAACGTGCCTAGAAGAAATCCTGTAGCCAGGTGTCTGGCCGAGCTACACCATCGTAGGGTTGAATGTGCCTTGAGATAGCAAATCCTTCTGGAAAATTGGTTTGTCGAATCCGTGGACAAAAGCATTTTGGGCCCACGTATATGTTGTCTGACTTGTAGTGCCGCACCTCTATGTTTGAGTTGATTTGGTGCCTAGCGTCACTTTGTGATAGGGATCACCGTCTCGGATGTTCGGTGTGGCTACGGTGTCGTGGAGCCAGGTCTATGCTTCCTCCACCACCTCCTTCGTCTCGGCGTCCTCCCTAGCCTCCATGGGAGCCGTTATGGGCGCTGCTTGGTGGAGAGGGTTGTGCTGGTGGGTTATTTCTAGCTGCTCGCCGTCCTCCATCGAGGATTTCATGGTGATGGCCACCATGCCGGCTTGATCCAACGTGATTTTCATCATTCCTTTGTCCGTTGTTGCCATCATTATGGTGAGGCTCAGCTAGACAGCTTGTGTGTCTAGGAGGTGGAATTCTTTGCCGGTCCTTCTCCCGACGACGTGCTTCATCTTCTTCCCTATGGTGATCTGACTGCCGCCTAGGAGGTTGTTGTGGAACCATTGTTGCCACGGTGTCTCGCTCTACGGCCGGGGCAACATTTCTCCAACCACGTGCGATTCTGTACCACTATCCTGAAGAGTTGTTTCTTGAGTAGGTATCATCCCGAGGGTCAGACTGGTGGCGCCGATCCGGTTCTCGACGGGGCCTTATGTCATGTTGTCGAGCCATGTCCATGTGACATGGTCGGATTTGGATACCAGTTTTCCACTGAAGGACGTGGCGGCCTTTTGTTGCTCTAGGCCCTTGTTGAGTAGTGCTACACTCATCCGGACCTGCAGTGGAGTTGTATTATTCACCAGGATCTCTCAGGCTGTAGCCATATTTTGTACCGGTGTGTTATACACCTAGTTTCCCTTGCTATTAATCCGAGGTTGTCCCACTACTATGTTTTCTTTGTTTCCCTTGAGGAGAGATTTGTGAACTTCTGGATTTTTGTTGGCCAGCTCAGGGCCGTTCTAGGTCTTCTGATGCTGCAGGGAGTTGTACTATCCTGCCTCTGCAATACACTATTTCTCCTTTATGAAATGAGTGGCTTCATCTAAGAGTACCTGGTGATGCACTTCTAGGGCTTGGGCCCTTTCCTCCGACTCGTCTAGTGTGAGATCCGAGGCAGTTGGGATCGGTGTTGTGAGTACTTCTCCGAGAGTTTCATGGGCACCAGGGGTAACCACGTGTCCATCTGTTGGAGTCTTTTTTGATTCTTCGAGGATCAGAGCACCATCTAAATCATCCTCGTATTCTTCGGCGACTATCTCCGCAGCTGGAGGATCTTTGGCTGCAGTCTTCTTCTTCTTTTCCTTGTTAGCCTTATTGGCACCCGTGGCAAAGACGGCTTTTGGTCTGATTCCTAGAGATAAGATTCTATCAGTACTCTTGGACATCTAGACATCACGATTTTCTTCGAGATCCATATCATCTTGCGGTTCGGGCTAGTTTTCGTCGTATCTCTCGTCCATACTACTGTAAGGACATAGATCTAGACCTTCTCCTTCTTCCACAACCTCGTAGTTGATCTCCTCTTCAATTTATACTACAAACGCCCGGAGTTCTGCCGACATCATGGAATCTCCAGGGGAGGTTGGTGTGTTGGTGTTTCTTCCGATTGCATCCATAACCGAGTCGTTGTCATATCCAGCATCGGCAGAGCCGGATCGAGATCCAACGTATCCAACAAAATGCGATCCATGTGCTCTGAGGTGATTTCGTCTCCCCTCGTTAGCTTCCCCAAATCTCTTGATGGTCTTGAGGATAGTATCCATACTGGCGTTACCGTGTAGCATCATTTGCCGCATCCCCTATGTGCCTCAGAAGCGATGGTCCTGCCCCAGCATCGATAGAGTCAGATCTAGAGTTGTTGCTGCTATGATATTCCTGAGATATGACCTCCCGAGGGAGATCTTCTTCAGATCCTACCTTCTCAAATCTCTTCTTTAGTTGCGGGCTGGTTGGGATTAGAGATTTCTGAGATCCAAAACTTTGCCGCCTTCGTAGATAAAACAGATCCAGAGGTTTCTTATGCCTCTATCATCACCGCTAGGGTGGATTCGGCAGGTTTAGCGAAACCGAGGTAAACATCGATCTTGCCAAAAGACATGATTGTGTAGCTGGTCGCAGGCTCCCTAGCTGGAATCTAGGTCTCCTTGAGAAGGACAAGAGGGACGTCATTGGCGTAGAGAACCTAACAGGCGGTGATGGTCTCGCTGATTAGGATTCATGCAGATTTCGCCCGGAATGAAGCTCCGAAAGTCACCTGCGCACGATGGGCGCCCACTGTCGTTGGATTGATGACACGTACGCCATGAGTGGGTCCTCGGGGAGTCAGAAGATGTGGGGTGTGAAATGTATGGTCATCCGGGACAGTGAGCACATAAACATACCCATGTTAGAATCCGCCTGCGAGTCGAGTTTGTGATTGTCAGGAGAGGTTTACAGGAGAGGTTTCTCCCGTGCGAGTCGAGTTTGTGATTGTCGATGCCCCAAAGGCCTATCCCTAGGATGGCTTATATAGTCATCCTGTCCTAGGGTTGCAGGAGAGTCCTATCCGGCTACAATATAGAGTCGGTTACATAGTACATCTTGGACTACAAGTATTACTATAGGCCTAAGTCGTTAAGTCTTCTAGGCCTTCCGTAGCCAGATGGGCTTCCAACTTCTCTCCCTGACTGGGCTGCCCGTGAAGCAGAGCTCTAACTGAAGTGGGCCACCCTGGTCAGCGAGTCACAGTGGGTATACCCAAAAAGTATATCCCCAACACCTATAGAAATTATTGCTATAGAAAAAAGATGATATAAATATCACACGTACTCTTTATACGACAAAATGTGTTCGTAGTTGAATAAATCATATCGGTGATCCTGAATCCAAGCATTGTCATCCAGTTATGTGATAGCATTTCCAACCAACTTGTGGCCCCTTCTACAGAGATATGGCATGGTGGCGTCTTCATCTTCATTATCACTTCCGTGATTACGAGCCTTTCGGTTATGCCTGGTAAGACAACCACGCATGTACCGCGAGAAAAAGGTAAGGCTCTCATCAACGACATAACCTTCAGCAATAGGTCCTTCTGGGTGACTCCTTGTCCTCATCATCAGTTTCAACTTATTCAAGTACCTACAAAATGTGACCAAGCTTTATAGTTAGCTAGACCAACATTCAGAGAACAAGAATGTAGTTGACAAAGCAGAGGTTACAAACACACCTCTCAACTGACCACATGCTTTGATATTGCGTAGGACCAGCGAGCCTAGCTTCCCTTGGCAGGTGCATGCACAAATGCACCATGACATCAAAAAAGGAGGGTGGGAAAACTTTCTCCATAAGGCAGAGAATTTCAGCAATATCAAATTCCAACTTCACCATATCACCATATCATTCCTATATAAAACAAAGTCATTTATGCAGACATCTATGTTGTTATACCCAATGCCTACATCTTTCACAAACTTATTGGACCCATAATAGTTCCTGGGTATTTGATTTCCATCAGGGAATGCTTCACCTTGTAACTGGAGAATTTCATCAAACATTCCATTGGCTGCTCCCCACAGATTTTTTATGTTCAATAGCCTAATAATGAAATGTTGCCTTGAAAAATTCTTGCAACTTGGGTACAGATCTAGGGTAGCTTCATATGCCAAATTGGTATAGGCAACAACATCATCATATCAGTATTTGTAGAACCATCGGTATGCAGAAAATGCCTTGTACTAGCCCTAAGTAGATCATCCATGTCATCAGTCATAGGATGACTAGTAGGTTCGGTACCCGTGCTACATTCAGCCACACTAGAACTCATGTCAACATACTCACCATGAAAAACCCAGTGCATATATCCTGGCAGAAAACCTTATCAACCAAGTGGTCAGCTAAAGTTGCACGGTCATGCCAATACAAATTCGCACAAGCAAAGCAAGGACAACTGATTTTTCCTACATTTGCTGATCGGGAGAACGCAACATCCATCTCTTGTCCATTTGCGTGCTTCTAACGATCGAAGTATAGAAATAAAAACAACCTGGGGCAGTGCGGCAGGGCCATGTCCTTGGGGAGGCTCTCCCCGTGTGTCGATGTAGAGGGGGCCAAGGGGGTGTTCTGGATAATTGTTAATAAGTACTTGAGATATATATAATAATCTGTCTCTATCCATCTTTTGGCTGTTGAATCATGATTATGCATCATGTCTACTATGATTGAGTTTGAATTAGAAGAACTGTTGGACACGGCCATGAATAACTACTTCGAGGCGTCCTTGTTTTGTAGACTGTATTTATTTGAATTCCGCCTTTGGTTCCCTTAGTCTTGGAGGCAGTCCCTACTAGAAGTCGTCTGAGGGTGAGGAGTTCTTCCAAACGGTCAAGACTAATAACGGTCTCCATGTCGTACTCCTTAGAGACTTTTACATTTCGGAACCGCCTGAGGTCGTGTATCTTACAGCCGCAAAGGAAAACCAGCTTAGGTGGTGTTCTCTTAGAGGCTATGCAATTTAGACGGAAAAATAAAACGGCTAAAGCCTATGGGAAATCACCGTCTCGAAGTAATGCATTTTTACTATATGATTATGATGATGTTGTTGATTGTCTCCATGTGTGAGTAGTTTACCTTTTTCTTGGGGAGATGGAGAAACCCTAGCAATATGATAATATGAAATTAAGATGATCTATACCTTTGTGTTTATGTGTTAGTTCTCTCTCTAGATATTATGTGAAGTCAACCACATAATATTTTCCTTCGGGACTAGAGAGGGAACTACCCTTGGAAGTATGGTATTGCGTATGGCGGGAAGTGACATACTGTGATTAGCGCTCTACCATATGGACAAGGGGGATAAGGAGAGATTCACTAAGCTCATATCGATATCCACATGGGAACCCTTAATTGTAATGGATCAATAGGTGGTTGTCGAAGATCATTGCACTGGTTATTTAGATATGTGATAACCAATGGTTTTCGAAGAACTTATTATGGATCTCTCCCCAGACATGTCATAAAAAATACATAGATTAATCCTACTCATAACTAATATCAATGCTAGTGGTGGATCCTAAATCCCCGAGAACATTTCACCTTACTGAAGTCACATTACAGTTCTCATTGCACTTGTTTACTTTGTCGCATTCTTTACTTTTTGCAACAAAACACAACTCTTTCAAAACACCCTTACTTAAGATCAAGGTTATCTAATAAGTATCCTTTGATAGATATCTACGAGGGGCATAAAGACTCTAACCAAATAGCTCTCTGTGGTTCGATACTCTTACTTTTGAAACTAGCTACAATTGATCTATGCACTTGCAGTCATCACAATGCAAAGGCTTTAGTGAGGGTGCACGCAACAAACACTCCTATTGGGATGAGTGGTGAGCGAGAGAACCACAAAAAGGTGAGTGACAGCCACAAGCCAGATTTGAGTGGAAAACTCAAGAGTGTTCTCATTGCCACCAATCCTGAGATGAGAGAAGTGAAGGAAAACCAATCCATCTTGCACTACATGCTCATATGCAAGGGCTTGGCGCAAGAACTAATGACTTACCAAACATCCCTCCTTTGATGATTGTTTTGCATGAATTCGACGATGTGTTTCCTGAAGAACAACCTCATGGACTGCGTCCACTTCACAAAATAGAGCATCACATTGACCTGATCCCCGACGATATGTTACCAAACCGAGTCGCCTACCGCACGAACCTGGAGGAGACAAAGGAGATTGACATGGGTATACCCTGCAGGTACTCGAGTTTGATATATATGGTCCCGATACGGTGGAAGCCGATGGTGTTGCCACGGCTCAATGAAGACTTCGAGTGGCCCACGGACTCTCGATGACTTGCGAGACAAGAAGAAGTTTAGAGATAGAAAGTTTAAAGGGAAAACCCTAATCTGTAATTGACTCGACCTACTACCCGGGACCTAGCCTATCTATATAAAGGCTAGGAGGGGGCGGTGAGGACACGCGCAACCCTAGTTTCCACAACACTCGCCAGATTGCATCTGCGCGCCCCTGTAATCTTTGATTCCTTCATTAATTCCAAGAGCAGACAAGCAGGAGTACGGACCTCTATGAGGTCTGAACCTGGGTAAACCTTGCGTCCCTGTGTGCTTGTTTGCTAGCCGATTGATGCTTCGAGCGCACCCTCCTTCTCCAAAACCCAAGTCCATAACAATGGGCATTGACGAGTTAAACCCTCGTCAATTGGTGCCTTTTGTGGGAATTGGGAGTGCTGATGTTGCGGCTTCTTTGGCCTCATCAACCGTGATCTACAACTCCGCAACAGCGGAGATTCGCCAGCTCTTCGGCGCGTTAGACTTCACCATCCACACGCCGGCCACTCGCCCGGCTTTCGAGTCCGTGGGCGATGGAATCAGCCTGGCGATCGGGAGCTTCCGCTTCCAAGTTGGTCAGATGGGCACGCTTCGCATGCCTGACCAGCCAACGGCATCCACGATTGCTCTAGCATCGTGGTTCCCGCCACCAATCGGCGCCCTCAGCGAGCTCAACACCTCAGCAACAGCTGAGAGCACGGACAGCGACAGTAGTCGCGGATCCGATCTGGGTGGCCTAGCAACGGAAGATGGGGTTTACAGCTCCGGATCTAAAAGTTGCAGAAGCAACAGCTTCCCCAACGACTTCATGTGCACCGTCATCAACACCGGCGAAACCAGCGCCAATCGTGACAACGGTGGCAACGGCCCTAATCCACCCAACGGTGGCATACCTAACGGCGGACCACCCAATGGCGGCCCCGCCAATGGTGGCAATGGCGCACCCATCAACAATGGAGGGGCAGTCAAACCTCCAACCATGGTGAACGAACACACTGGTGAACATGTTGTGATCAAGCTCAACGATCTCGAGTGGACTCGTTGCCGAGAAGCCCTGCGAGGCAATCCCCTACGTCCCGGCACACCGCAAGATCTGCTGATGGGCTATCATTGGCTACTAAAGGAGGAGTACAGACACCAACTACAAACAATTGCGCAACTCGAAGCGCGTAAAAAGGTGGCGGACGAGTCAAGTCTTCGATGAGATAGGCTCTCCTCCCATGGAGGATCCTCCTCCAAGGGCAACGAGTACGTGGCCAACAAGAGGCGATCTCGAATGGCACACCTCACCGAACAGGAGCGCATAGAAGCTGCAAAAGTCCTCGACTTCAACTCTATGATAGTCGACACACGGGGCAACGTGGTCCCAAAGACGCCACAAGCTGCGGTGACAGCGACCACCATGTACCTCCTCAACAACCAGCCGCCGGCTAGAGATCCCCGAGCCGCCGTGCACCAATCTACGATTGCAGGCTTGGGGTTAATCGAGGCTGCTCTCGACAAAGAATCAACGCCGGAATCGCGCACCCTATGATCATTTGTACATTGTACTGTGTGTTGATAACATCCACACTCGAAGTCTATGGCGACACCGCCTCTTATTTTTCCCTACAAAGAGACTGCGTCTCCTGGGTCACCCGAATCATCTCCGTGATGACAAAAATTCGGATGCCGCGCTTGCAGCGTGAAGATAAGACCTGAATAAGGCCTGGCAACGCATTTTCTGCGCACTACAAGAAATATATCCGTGCCTACAGGTACGATGAACATGCCTTGACGATCGCGTCGAGTGCTCACACCCTATACCAGATTTCGACTCCTGTAAGACCTCCGTGGCTTGAGTCGAAATACACCAGCACTTTTCCGAATTCGAGTCCAGAGACTCGAGTTCGAGTAGATTGTGTTGTTTTGCCCTAAGGCAGTTAACTGATACCGATGCATCGGTTAAATCAGGCATGCATATCAACAATCCCTATGATATAAACAAAATACTCCATCTCGCACTCGAAAGGCTTCATAAAGTCCCAGTCAAATCTGTGATTCCACTGGACACTCAGGGGCTACTGACATGGCTATACCCTGCAGGTAATCGAGTTTGATATATACGGTCTAGATATGGTGGAAGCCCACGGCGTTGCCACGGCCCAATGAAGACTTCGAGTGGCCCACAGACTCTCGATGACTTACGAGACAAGAAGAAGTTTAAAGATAGAAAGTTTAAAGGGAAAACCCTAATCTGTAACCGACTCGACCTGCTATCCGGGACCTGGCCTATCTATATAAAGGCTAGGAGGGGGCAGCAAGGAGGACACGCGCAACCCTAGTTTCCACAACTCTCGCCATATTGCATCTGCGCGCCCGTGTAATCTTCGATTCCTTCGTTAATTCCAAGAGCAGACAAGCAGGAGTAAGGACCTCTATGAGGCCTGTACCTGGGTAAACCTTGTGTCCCTGTGTGCTTGTTTGCTAGTCGATTGATGCTTCTAGCGCTCCCTCCTTCTCCAAAACCCAAGTCCATAACAATGGGCATTGACGAGTTAAACCCTCATTAGAGATCGAATGCCAAATTGACCACCTCATCTCCAAAGGTTTGATTCAAGAGAGCTTAATACCAAGTGCAGTACCCATGATACTTGTTCCTCAGACAGATGATACATTACAGTTATTGATGTCTGCAAGCGCACATATCGTTTGTAGCTAGTTTCGAAGTATAGATATCAATCCCATAGGAAGCCCAAAGGTAAGTGTTTATGGTGAAGTCTTTGTCACACCCAAAGTTGTCACAGGTCTTAGAGTGAATTGACTGGAAGTGTAAAAATGAGAATGAGATTTAGATTAAACGGGATGTATTTAAATAAAACTAAAATGTAAACTTCAGAAATAAAAAGCATTAAAGTAAAGAACGATTTAGTTGTTTGTTGTTTTCTGCAGATGTCGAAAAAGGCGCGGGGAGATACAGTTGATGGTGATAGTGACTGTGCCAGATGCACGAGTGATAAATGTAACAATTGTAATCTTATAAGTATATGTGTAGGCGAGCAACCCATAATTAGTCGAAACTTTTCTTGGTAGATTTCATCCCAACTTCAATAATCCTACTAGTCTGTTACCAAAACCATGGTCAGACACTAGATGATTAAGACCCTTCAGGTCGCTTAGCGATTAAGCTCCTTGGATCAGACTAATGCAATAAGCACGATGATTCCTTGTTATCCTCGAGTCTACTAGTTTTCCATTGATATTCCCGTGTCACTCGAGGGTCACCGGTCTTCTTGGGAACAAGATCCTATCCATGTTGAACAAAGTATCATGTCGTTTGGGCCCTTAAATGGACAACAAGCATTAGGCATCCCACAGATAGTCAAGCACACATAATATAATAATTAAAATCAATCACAAACTAATGGAAAATATATGAAGGCACATCACATCTCACCAATCCCTTACATCTCCCACACCCAAGGAACTTACTCACACATGAGATAAGAAAGCATCATCAATATAATTAAATAAAGGGATTTCTTCTCGATATTACCGTGTAGATCCACAATAAGAACATAAAAGTAATCCAACACAATTCAAGATGGGAAGAAACAATCTCAACCCTAGTCTTGAAAGGTGAAGATTTCTCTCTCTCATGTACAAGTAATGGCTAAGGGGGTGTAGTGGCTAGGAGGTCGAAGATCATGGAGGGAGATGAAGAATGTCTCCTCCTTCTTCTCCGGATATCTTATTTCTCCCTTCTGTATGGTGTGGCGGCTGTTGTGTTGTGTTTTTGTCCCTAGTCTCTTCATGGAAGTTGTCCCTTTTGACAAGACAGAGGCGGCGGCAGCTATACGGCGGGAACTATATGGCCGGAAAAATATTCCCACCGTATAGTTGCTCGTTAAAGCCTCTGTATGCTTCCCTCGATTTATTCCAAAGAGAGACTTGCTTGTTTTCTCCTGAATATTGTGTTTCTATAGTTAAAACCCTTTGTTGACGTTTAGAACCTGAAACACACATTAAAAACCAAGTTTTCTTCGCTATCGAAGTATTAACATTAGGTAAAGCTAGAAAAATATCAAATCCGTGAGAAAACCATCAATAAAAACCATAAAATGTGTCGAATCTCATAGCTATCAATTCCCCCAAGCTTAGATGTTGCTCACCCTCGAGTGATAAGGAAATAAAGAAGTATAGCTGAGATTCGAGAATAAAATAAATGAACTTACAAGCTTGAATTGGTGTCAAATTCTTTTCTTCACAATCCCTGCAATCTCAAACATGATCATACAAGTATTTACAAGATTGCACTGAGTCCACTTCCTAACAACGTATATCTTGCTAGCAAATAAATCATATGCCCGAGCAAGTGTCAAAAATTTATCTAGGAAAGTGAGACAAATTCTTTTGGTATCTCTCTTTATTGAGAGATGAAAACTTTTTGCTCTTGTTTCTTTAATCAATTAAGAGTTCTCAAGTTGGCACCAAAATATTCAATTTAATAACAACTCATCTATTCCCATGTCAAAATTTCAAGGCTCTCAAAGCACCTTTTTCCTTCCTTTTCCTTTCAAAAACTTCAGCCCTTTCATAGAGAAATCATGCCACTGTTCTTAACATGATAATTTGGACCGTGTTATGCACTCGTGACCATGCCAACGAATATGTTAAGCAATAATGGGTCAGAGGAGTACTACAACTTCACTTGGAACATGAAACCACGAGGAGACTAAATTTTTTACCTGTCATAGCATTGCTGCTACAAATGTTTTCATATCTCAATAGCTGAAATCAAGTGGTTTCCCACATTTAGATCTTTCATTGGCCAGCGGAGTTAATAGTTCCCCATGGAGCACGACAGTGTTGTAATGACACACGTAAAGCAATATCTTATGGTAATTATTAGAAAAGGAAGTGACATAATCTCTACTACTTCGAAGCATCCATTTTATCAAACAATTTCATTCAAGGGTACTATCGAGTCTATTTATATTAAGCTCAAACGGGATGGAGTAGTTCTAAAATCAAATTATTTGGGCTAAACATGGACTCAAGTCATCTTTTGGATGCTTTTTCTTGATGTAAAAATGTAGGAAATACTTTAACCAAGTTCGTTGCTCATCATTTAAAAGCTAAAAAGAAGACACTAGCAAGGGAATAGAATTTATAGGATAACAAGCTAAGTGGGGAGTGACTCCAGTGCAAGCGAGTAAATAATTGTAGAATCAATTCAAGGTTGCAGAAAAGGTGATGAAAGGAATGTGATACCTCCTCTTCCTTGCTTCGTTCTCGTATTTAGTCGAACCCCCTCCGTATTTCCATATTGCCAAGTCATCTGAAATTGAGCAATCTCTGAGAGAAACAAAGAAATGAACTTGCGATAAAAGTTACACCTAATTTTTTTTGTATTTTTGTTTTAAGAATGCAAACTGAAAATAAAAATGCAATTTCGAAGAAATAAAATAAATCAAAAGAAGAAATAAAAATATGAATGCAAGGTTTGGAGGTTTTCAAACCTCCCCCAAGCTTAGGCTATTGCCAGGCTCAGTTGTTGCCGTCATTCGGCGGCTGGTGAGGATACTGCTAGTAGTTGATACGTCCATTTTGCATCACTATCTATCTCATAATTCACTGTTATTCATTGATATATTTCATATTAAGAGATGACACTTATGTTATTTCATCTGTTTTTGCATGGTTGATGAATTTTGGAGCATGGACCGCTGCAGTCAGGATTCTAATGGAAAAGGTGCTGTTTGGAGGCAAAATTCGCGAATATCAGAATATCCGGGAAAATACATGGAAAATCTTATTTTTCCAGAAGACGAAGGAAGCCAGAAGGGGAGGCTGAGATGTGCCACAGGGGGCCCACACCACCCCCTGGCACGGGCCAGCCTAGGCCGTGCCACCAGGTGGTGTGGCTGCGCTAGTCCACCCCTGGCTCTCTCCTCTGGTGTATATTATGCTCCCGAAAGCCTAAGACTCGAGGAGCGACCATAAAAATATCTCGTTGCCTCTACGGGGCGGAAAACACCGAGAGAGAAAGATCTCTTTGGCAGACAGAACTCTGCCGGGGGAATTCCTACCCGTAGAGGGGAGATCGTCGCCATCAACACCACCATCAAGCTGGACTTCATCGGGATCATCATCATCAGTAGCACCAACACCCTCATTACCATCTCCATATCGCTGTAACAATTGGGTTGAATCTTGCATAGTTCTTAGGGGAAACTTTTCCGGTGTTGATTACTCTTTGTAGTTGATGCTATTGAGTGAACCATTGAATTATTGTTTATGTTCAGATTGTTATACATCATTATTCCATCTCTGATCATGATCCATATGATGTCTTGTGAGTAGTTCGTTTTGTTCTTGAGGACATGGGAGAAATCATGTTGTTAGTAGTGGAATTGTGTTGAGAAAGATTCAATAGTTTGATATTTAAGTTGTGGTGTACTTCTTATAGTGGTGCCATGTGAACGTTGACTACATGACACTTCACCTACGGGAATGCATTGTGTATTTGGCTACTAATCGTAGGGGTTGCCGGAGTGACAGAAACCTGAACCCCCGTTAGGAAACCATTTTACATGGGACGTCAAGGTCTTAGAGTTTAATGTTGTGGTTAGGTTTCTACCTTAATTACTTTCTTGTACTTGCGGATGATTGCAAGGGGTATAATCACATGTATTAGTCCTAGGAAGGTCGGTACATTAGCACAGGTTCACCCACACAACACTTAGCAAACTAAAGAAGATTAATCAACTATATGAAGCGAAAGCACTTGACAGTATTCCCATGTGTTCTCGAGAATGTTTGGTCATCTTAAGTAATACAACTGGCTTGTCCTTTGCAAAATAAAGGATTGGGCAACTCCCTGCATTTATTCTTATTGTCTTTTATTTACTCGTACTTAATTTTCCTGCATTATCAAAAACCCCTAAAAATCTGTTTGCTAAGTATTTGCAGAGAATTCCTGATCCATACCACTAGCCAGCACCTTCTGCTCCTCGTTGGGTTCGACACTCTTACTTATTGAAAATACTGCGATACACCCCCTATACTTGTGGGTCATCAAGACTATTTTCTGGCGCCGTTGCCGGGGAGTGAAGCGCTATTGGAGAGTGGAACTGGTAAAGGAAACATCTACTATGAGTATTGTTTATTTCTGTTAGTTGCTGTATTTTCATTATGGATAATTCGCTGAGTTTCTTATTTCGTAATGCTACTACCACAGCTAAGGTAGTAGATGAACCACCACCAGTTGAGAATGATACTTTTAAAATACCTACAAGAATTATTGACCGTGTTATGGATAACTATCATGTTGGAGATGGAACTGTCCATCCCGGTGATCATTTGCTCTTTATACACGAATTATGCGGGTTGTTCAAGTGTGCAGGTATTAGTACAGATCAAGTTAATAAGAAATTATTCTCATTTTCACTGAGAGGAAGAGCAGAGGAATGGTATAAGCTGCTGAAGAATGGTCAAGCTCTTGAATGGGAGGAAATAGTACCTCTCTTTTATTCAATGTTTTATCCTCCTAGTGCGATTCATAAAGATCGGAATCAAATATACAACTTTTGGCCTCTTGATGGAGAGAGTACAGCTCAAGCATGGGGGAGATTGAAGTTACTAATGCTCAAATGTCCCATTCATGAGCTCCCCAACAATATTATTATCAATAACTTTTATGCAAGGCTTTCTCTTCATGCTCAAGGATTTATTATCAATAACTTTTGTGCTGGAGCATTCACTCGCATGGAAGAAGAAGCTAAATGAGATCTTCTGGACCGTATTCAAGATAATGCTGAAGCATGGGAGAATGACAAAGGAATAAAGTCAGGTATAAATTATGATTATGAATGCATGGAATCTTTTATGGGAACTAACGACTTTCAATATATTAAAAATGCTTATGGTCTAGACTCTCAAGCTATTGCAACTTATTTTAAGGCTTTTGCTTCATACATTGAAGTGCCTAAAAAGAAGTGGAATAAGTATCATGAACCTTATAAAGATATTGCTAAGAGTGTTCCTACAAGAAACACTGAAGTTTATACTCCTAATCATGTTTTATCTAAACCTTACATTGAGAAAATGCCTTTCCCAGTTAAGATAAAGGAACATTCTATGATAGCTAGTATGGTTAATGAAAGTACAAATAAAGCTGTTGAACCTAATAAACAAATGGATGATGAACCTATAATAGCAAATGTGAAAGACTTTATCACTAAATATGTACAAGAGGGACACACTCTCCTTTGTAAGGATACCTCTAATATTGTTTCACAAAGTAGTATTATAAGAACAAGTATTCCTGTATTTTTCGTTAGAATAAATGATCATTGTTACGATGGTTCTTGTGATAGTTATATTTTTAAGTTTATGCATGATACTGAAAGTTACTATGAGAGAGGGAAAAGTGTTCTTATGTATCTCAATAATATCAAGTTTCCTCGTTTTATGCTGAAATTGTTTATGTTGCACTTCTTTTACCTCCGTATGCTCGCAGTTTCTGGTTCCAACAACTTGTTTGTTTACAAAATTCCCTTGCATAGGATGTGGGTTAGACTTAAACGTGTGTATTTTTGCTTCTTAATGCTCTCTTTCACTTCAATTTATATTCCTAAGTGAGCATCATCAACATTATCATGCCCATCCTAATGGCTATAAAGAAAGAGCTTTTTGGTAGACAACCCAGTTTATTCCTGCTTTCAGTTTGTTTTTGTTTCTTTGATTCTTGGAAGTTATTACCTCGGTAATAACCTCTCCTTATCCTTTTTGTTTGGTTTTTGTGTCAAGATCAACCTCTAATGAGAGAGAAGTAAGATTTGGGGAAGATGCTGTCCCGAAACAGATTTTTGTGCTTCACCGTAAAAATTCGTGAGAGATCTATGTACGTTGGATTGAGCTGTATGTTTTTGTGATTCTTCCCCAGGTTGTTATTTAACTTCTGTTAGTTTTGCACTTTTTGATTTGAGCAACAGAAGATTTTCGAAAAAATTGATTTTTACCTGATGGTCTGTTTTGACTGATTTTGCCACTCTTGCATTTGCTTCTTTATTCGATTTCCTTTTTGAATTATTTTTGGATTTTTGGAAGGAGTTGCTACAGTAGCTTATGTTTTGATGGTTTTCAGTTGAAATTGGACTCAAAAGGTTTTATCACTTCACTTATACTAATGTTGCTAATGAGAACTATGTGAAGCTTTGTGTGAAAGAAATGTCTAGGTAGGTGGACAAAATGGTGTAATAAGGAAGTGAAAGGTTTCATGACTCAAGCAATATGAGTATGAAGATGAAGATATTGATGTCATTCAAGTGGTGACTCCGGAAGAATCTACTAAATACCAAATTCAGAGACCTACAGAGTCCATTTTTGAATAGGTAACAGTTCTGGTAAGAAAAGTTCCGCGAAAGATCTGTCTAGTTATATTTTTCCAATTTTTAGCCAACAAGGAAAGATACGAAGCGAAAGAGGGACAGAAATGGAGCCAGGGTGGCTCACACCACCCTATGGCGCAGGCCCACCCCTGGTCGCGCCACCAGGTGGTGTGGCCACCTCGGACTCCGTCTCCGACCCGTTTTCTCCCAGTACCTTCCTTTTGCTGTAAAACTTCATAATATATAATCCCACGGATCCCTCGAGGTTCGTATATCATGTTCTCGTTGTGTTTTTGTTTCGGTCTGTTTTGTTCAGATGTCGTTCAGGGGTTCATATTCAAAGGATTACGAGTTGCGACGCCATCGCGAGCTCCATCACAATCTTGAGCAGAAGACCCTCGTAGGATGGGTGGAAGAAGAAAGGATCGCAACTAGGCGTGAAGACATGGATCGGAACGGCAGGGAGGAAGTAAAGGACATGACAACAGGCATGAAGGGGATGATACCTCCAACTCTAGATCTTAGTTCTTGCCCTGCAGCAGTGGAAGCTCTACGAGTCACTGATGAGTTCTACGACAAGTGCCGAGTCTTGAGGAGGAAGGTGGATATGCTTCAAAAGGAGAATAGCAGGCTTCGCAAGATACTAGAAGATTTCCTCGTGCCAACAGAGAGAATACCACCACCACCGAAGGAGTAATTCGTCATTAGGTTTGGCATCCCCTTGGTTTGTTCCAAGCTTGGGGAGTGTCGCGGTATCACATCACTATCTTCTATCTTTTTACCCTTTTAGCAGAGTCAAATCATGAATAGAGAAGTTATCATGTAGGATGGTTTGCATTATGGAAGTGTCCCCTCTTTCGTTAGATATGTATCCCTTGGTGTGAGTTGCCTTTATGGAATATTAATGAGAAGTTCTATCATTTACTCTTTTGCATATCTTATATTAGTTTTCAATTCATGGGTATATGATTGATTTTGTTGTTAGTATTGGTATCACTTTGGGATCATTGAGTTAATTTAGTTGGTTTTGGAAAACCTGGCTTGGTCAGTAGCAACACTATTTTTGAGAATTGAATGAAAAAGATAGAAGTACGCTTAAAAGAAATATAATTTCATCATCTTTCTTTCTTGATTTGCTCATAAGTTTAGTATTCTCTAGTAAAGATCTTTTGTGCTTCCAAGGAAGATTGCATGTTTGTTTTTATCACTTGTATGTTTGTTTGCTTCCTTCAACTCTTATACTTGCTACCCAGCCTTGCTAGCCAAAAACCTGTACTGAGAGGGAATTCTTCTCGTGCATCCAATCCTTAAACCAAAACCTATGCCATTTGTGTCCACCATACCTACATATTAGCACTATTGCTATTCCAAGTAAATTCTTGCTTTTATCTACCTTCCAAATTAAACTTGTTATATGAAAATTAGTGATTAAAGCTCTCACGAACTTGATGGCACACTTTACTTTGTTGCACGTAATAAACTTGAACCATTGTGCCCATCTATGTTGCGTATATGCTTGCACTTTGTGAGTTGTGAATTAGCAGAACCATGCTGTCATGGGGAACGCTTTCAACATTGCGCTGGTACTTTGTACCTAGTTGATATCATGTTCTTTTGTCTATGGATGTCGTCGGTGTGAAATGAAAGGGGAGCTTGTAAGTCCATGGAGTTATGTATGTGTGTTAGAGAAACGCCTGGACCGCCGGTCTAATCCATGTTGTCATGGTGGAAACCTGCAGCATAACCATAATGAGGATCTATGAAGCATTCTTCTTATAAAAAAAGAGATCGAGATTGAGAAAAAGAGGAAAAGAAAAAAAGATGAGAAAAGAGGAAAGAGAGAAAAAAGCACCATATTCCCATGGTAAATAAGAAGATTGCTGAGATGCTTGTTGTCTGCTTGCCTTGTCATTTTGATATGGGGATTCTTCCATATCATCGAGCAAGGGGTACCCCATTGGCGGTTCTCCATGATACGCATGTGCTTACTATGACAAGAACTTACCAGTGACTAAACTTGAGTAGCATGAGGAGCGGCCCTCGTATTTAAGGGACATGAGATTTTCAACTTACAACTTGTCAAACGTATCCTCGTATTTTATCACTTTAATCTTAATCACCTAAATATGCCTATGATAGGGGCAATGAGAGCTGAAAGCTAATAAGTATCATAATTTTGGGACCTCTTTATGAAACTTGAAATCCCTGCTTCCCTCTGCGAAGGGACTTTCTTTTTAGTTGAGTCAGTAAACCTATTCCTTTCTATCTCAGCAAGTATTTTGAGTTGTTTTGTTTCATTCATTCATATGATGATCTATTCAATCATGTCCCTTATGTTCCTTGTTTTGCACTTTGCTCTTATCTTGGTGTTTACGACTTTGAAAGCTATCATTGAAAATCAGTTATTTGTGAACTCCAGCAAATTGTCAACTATTCTTCGACCAAGATCTAAGGTTGCCATTACCAATTATGATTCACTTTATGTATCTTTATTGTGTTTCCTTTACTTGTTGCAAGTTAAGTTATATAATAGTGAGTTGTCTTCTATTATGATCTATGTATTGATGAATGTGATGCTTCTTGTCCGTATTCTTTTATCGACTCTTCACTCCATAAACCTGAGGTGATGTTTATTGAGTTCAGTTTTCGCTTGGGGACAAGGGAAGTCTAAGCTTGGGGGGAGTTGATACATCCATTTTGCATCACTATTCTATATCATAATTCAGTTTTATTCATTGATATATTTCATATTAAGAGATGATACTTATGTTATTTCATCTGTTTTTGCATGGTTGATGACTTTTGGAGCATGGACTGTTGTAGTCAGGATTCTGATGGAAAAGGTGCTGTTTGGAGGCAAAATTCGCGAAGATCGGAAAATCCGGGAAAATACATGGAAAATCCTATTTTTCCAGAAGATGAAGGAAGCTAGAAGGGGAGGCTGAGATGGGCCATAGGGGGCCCACACGACCCCTTGGCGCGGGCCAGCCTAGGCCACACCACCAGGTGATGTGGTTGCCCTGGTCCACCACTGACTCTCCCCTCTGGCATATATTATCCTCCCGAAACCCTAAGACTCGGGGAGCGACCACAAAAAGATTCCGCCGACTCTGCGGGGCGGAAAACACCAAGAGAGAAAGATCTCTCCGGTAGACAGAATTCTGCCAGGGGAATTCCTTCCCAGAGAGGGGAGATCGTCGCCATCAACACCACCATCAAGATGGACTTCATCAGGATCATCATCATCATCACCACCACCATCATCATCACCACCAGCACCGTCATCACCATCTCCATATCGATGTAACAATTGGGTTGAATCTTGCATAGTTCTTAGGGGAAACTTTTCCGGTGTTGATTACTCTTTGTAGTTCATGCTATTGAGTGAACCGTTGAATTATTGTTTATGTTCAGATTGTTATACATCATTATTCCATCTCTGATCATGATCCATATGATGTCTTGTGAGTAGTTCGTTTTTTTCTTGAGGACATGGGAGAAGTCATGTTGTTAGTAGTGGAGTTGTGTTGAGAGAGATTCAATAGATTGTTATTTAAGTTGTGGTGTACTTCTTCTAGTGGTGTCATGTGAACGTCGACTACATGGCACTTCACCTATATGGGCCTAGGGGAATGCATTGTGTATTTGGCTACTAATCGTAGGGGTTGCCGGAGTGACAGAAACCTGAACCCCCGTTAGGAAACCATTGCACAAGGGACGTCAGGGTCTTAGAGTTTAAAGCTGTGGTTAGGTTTCTACCTTAGTTACTTTCTTGTACTTGCGAATGCTTGCAAGTGGTATAATCACAAGTATGGATTAGTCCTAGGAAGGTCGGTACATTAGCACAGGTTCACCCACACAACACTTAGGAAACTAAAGAAGATTAATCAACTATATGAAGTGAAAGCACTTGACAGTATTCCCATGTGTCCTCGAGAATGTTTGTTCATCTTAAGTAATACAACCGGCTTGCCCTTTGCTAAAGAAAGGATTGGGCCACTCACTGCATTTATTCTTATTGTCTTTTATTTACTCTTACTTTATTTTCCTGCATTATCAAAAACCCCTAAAAATCCGTTTGCTAAGTATTTGCAGAGAATTCCTGATCCATACCACTAGCCAGCACCTTCTGCTCCTCGTTGGGTTCGACACTCTTACTTATCGAAAATACTGCGATACACCCCCTATACTTGTGGGTCATCAGTAGTAGTCGGGGGAGTGGGTCATGAAGTGAATGATTGTGAGTCAAGCACTCACATCTTCATTCACTCCGTGAAGAGTGTCGTCAATCTCCCCAACGTGCTGGTTGAGCAGCTGGAATTCCTTATAGGGGACGTAGTTGTACCCTTGCTGCGGCTGGTTGGGCCACGGGTCCCAGGCTCCCCCTTGCTGCTGCTATTGTCCCTCCCAAGCAGGGTTGCGTCCTTGCTCATTATCATCCTTTTGCTCTCCTTCTTCATCTTCCTCTTGATCAGGCTAGAGTTCAGCCATGATCTGCATCACTGGGTCCTTGGTGAGGATCCAAGTGTCCTTCTCCATAATTGAGAAGGCTTGGGGATAGGGCAACAGAACCTGCTCACCTGTGCATCACCAAGATAACCAAACTGATATGCTCGGAGCCTCTGGTTAGCTTGGTAAACACCAAGGAAGCCACAAGCAGTCAAATACTTGACGTCCATAATTTTGGAGCTGTCAACAGATTGCATAATAGGTAATATAATATTTAATGCATGGGCAAGGTGGGTTACCAATCCACCAATGCAAATATCACCTTTCGTCTGGTTGCTTTGGTGGCAAAAGTGCTGGATGAGTAGAGCTGCAGGATTGGGGCTTTGTGGCACAGTGGGAAAGAGAGCCTTTGTGATCATTGCCATGTCCGCATTGGCCATGGAACCGATGTCACCTCTTCCCAGTAGTGTGTTGGCGAGGAACAAGGCGTAGTAGCAGATTGTTGGGTTCTGAATGGTGGACATCTTCTTCTGGTAGAAGTTGGTGCCACCATTAAGAAAAATATCCTCCCAAGTTTATGTGCTTGTGACGCTATAGAGGTTAGTAACAGTTGGCTCCCCAACGGGTGGGAAGCCGAAAGCATCGCAAAATTGTTCAAAACTTATTTCATAGGGCTGTCGGTTCATGGTGAAGCTTACCGTGCATGCATTACCTTTCTCCCTGTGGTCATCGTAGAAGGAGGCGAGGAACTCATGGGTAAGCTCGGTGTAGGTGTCATGGCTTGCAAAGCCAAGCACTGTCAGCCCCGCCTTGTTACACATGAGTTCAACGTCCACCTTCAACCCCGCCGCGGTGAGAAAGTTGTGGTCGGCCCAACGTGTCGGCAGCACCCTCCTCGATGAGACCACAACCAACCTGGGGTTGCGCTTGGCTCAGGACCGCGAGCTCGAGCCCTCACCATGTTGGCGCTTGCTCGTGCGAAAGATGTTACCGATTTTGTTCATCGTGATGCACTGAAAAATTTCACCATAAAACCTTAGACATATAGTTTCTACATGATATATGAACGATCCTACGTGGAAAAATTAAATCCTAACGTGAGGAATCAATAGGAAAAAAATAAGCTTGAGTTCATCCACTAGATCAATGTGAGAGTTGCAACCATGGAAATCTGAAATTAAGCATGGATAGGGAGAGAAACATACCGATCTGTTGATTCCCCCACTCAAACGAACGAAATCCGCGAAGAATCAAAAGTTCTAGGTGGGTTTTTAGAGGTTTGGAGTGAGAATATGAGAGAAATAATGAGGAGGAAGAAGAGACCTAGATGCCCCGGTGCGATTTTGTGGTCGCACCGAACTATACGGCTGGAACTATACGGGTTGGATATGTTGTTCCGCCCATATAGTTACGGCGGCACCGCCAACTAGGGTTTCTTTATGCAGAACATAGCTATACTGACACAACTATACGGCCGAGTCGCAATGATCCCGCTGTACAGTTGGTCGTTAAACCGTCTGTATCGTCTTGATAAATTTCGAAAACATACATTGATATCTATACGACCGGAACTATACAGCCGGAATTTTTATTGCCGCCGTATAGTTGGTCGTTAAACATTCAGTACCTTTTGAGAAGAAATCATATGGAGGCATCGATATCTATACGGACGGAGCTATACGGCCGGAATTTTTATTCATGTTGTATAGTTGGTCGTCAAATTCTCTGTGCCCACGCATGAAAATTGTCGATGTCAAAGATATCTATCCGACTAGAACTATATGGCCGGAATTTTTACTCCCGCCATATAGTTGGTCGTTAAACCATCGGTAGTGATCAAAAATTTTCTATTTCTTCAAGAATACCTTCTTATCCTAAAACTCGACTAAATACCTTATTTTTAACAGAAAATGATAGTAGAAACTATCGACAAACATCAGCATGTAATGAGCAGAATTTTAACCTTTGTAGATAATAACTCAAACTTTTATTTTCATACTTATTCTACATTCGTTCAATCAATGTTTCTACTACTTTTTGATAGTTGCATCTTCACGGGCGCGCTTCCGCAAGAATGTCTATGAAAAAGTTGTAGGAATATGATGAACTTTTTATTCTTTAGTTTATTTTATTGATGTGATGGGTTGACTCCCATTAAGCATTTTATTAAGAATGGTTGAGTAACTCAACCCCTTCTCTGTTTTCGAATTCTTACGTTGCGTTGCCCCTTATCAAAGGCACTTACCACATGAACTCGTTTTACAGGTGGAATATTTCTTTCTCCGACTTTTAACTTCTTTGGAAAATACCAGATGATTTCAGCATCATGAACATTCAAGATTATTTTCCCTTTAGCACAATCAACTAATGCTCCTATAGTACTACGGAAAGGTCTTCCAAGTATTATAGATAATTTTTTATCCTCTGGCATTTCAAGAATAATAAAAATCAGTGGGAATAATATGCTCATCTATTCTAAGTAGAACATCATCAATCATACCAATGGGTTGTTAAGTAGACTTGTCAGCCATCTGTAAAGTAATAGTAGTAGGGGAATACTCCCCTAATTCCAACCTTTTATAGAGGGAGTATGGCATTACACTAACTCCAGCACCTAATAAATCACACAAGGCATTGTGAATATTAGTCTTGCCTATTGAGCATGAAATAATTGGTATTTCGGGATCTCCGGATTTAGACAATAGTTTCCCATTAGCAGGATAACTAGTCACCATGGCAATAGTTTCAGTTATTTATTTATTTCTACTAAGAATATCATGGAGGAATTTAGAATAGGTAGGAACTTTGATTGCATCCACAAACGGAATTTCTAGACGAAGGTCACCAAGTGCTTTTGCAAAAGAATCATAGATTACCTGATCTGGTACTTTCTTTTTTTATATGGAAAGGGAAGCTTTTTCTCACCTTTCTTATTCTTGTCTTTTACATTTTGTGGGGGGTTAGGCTCTTTTGTTGCTTTATTTTGTTGTTGCTTATTGCTTTTCTTCTTTTCTACTACAAGAACATCATCTTACTTACTCACTTCTTATTCTTCTCTTGGATCAACCGTCTCTGCATCAAAGTCATAATGGTCATCATGTGCATCATCTTGGCCCTCCTTGGTTTGATCTTGTGTTTCTTGAGCAGTTTCATCTTGAGGATCTACCAGTGTATCATCTTCTTGGCTTGCTTCGAGCAAGGCTTTTTCCTTTCGCTCTTTTTCAGCTTCATATTCTGGTGATCCTAATGGTCCTGTAACAACTGTACCTATGCTTGTAACAACATTAGTAGAAACAGGAATATCTATATCATCTCGAAGAAAAAATTGATAACCAGATGCTATTTGTTCACACTGGGTTTCAATCATACTAAGATACTTGTGAAATAATTTAAATTCTTGGCCAATCTCATCATAATTTTCCATGAGTTCCGCCAAAATCTTTTTATGTTTTTGAAAGTGCTTATGCATGTTTTTATGATATTTTGCGTGTCGATGTTTTAATTCTTGAAACAATTTCCTAGTTTCATCTTCTTTAGTAAAAACTTGTAACAAGTCTACTTTGTTTTCCTTAACAAGTTCAGAAGGTATACCTTTTTCTTTCATTGTTTTGCATACTTTAGGCATAAGATCAGGAGTTATCCGAAGTATCCCTTTTTCCAGCTTAGTGGGAAATTAGGATTATATAAAGAATCATTCTTAGCCCTAGTAGACATCAATTCTAAACATTCTTTAATAGTTAAAGTATTATCGATCCTCTCGCTGAGAAGTCAAGCAACTCTCTACATTGAGTATTAAGACCGTGGTAAAATAAATGGCAAATAGTTGATTCAGAGTAGTCATTATTAGGAACACTATTGATCATTCCAAAGAATCTCTCCCAGGCTTGTGGGTAGCTTTCTCCCACGTTATGAGTAAAGTTGCCTATATTATTTCTTACTTTAGTTACCTTTTTAAAAGGAATAAACCTGTTTATGAATTTGATAATGCAGTTTTCCCAGCATTAACGTAATGGCGAGGGAGAGAATATAACCACTCTAGAGCCTTACCTTTAAGAGACCAACAAGATAATTTTAGACGAGAGAAATCCCTTGGAAAACCTTTTGGTCCAAGTGATGTTACCACATCGTCGAACTCTCTAATATGTCTTCCTGGGTCTTCATATTCCCTTCCACTAAAAGGTTCTTCCTACAGAATTTTAATAATTCCGTCATCAAATTGTAGGGAATTTTATTGGTTGCTTAAGAAATTTTGAACTTGGAGCATTGTATTCTCTAAGAGTTTTCTCAGGTTTCTTGGGAGTTGTCCTGTAAATAGAAATGATTTCCATTATATCACGCAAGATTTCAACTTCAACTTTATTCAATCTTAAAAGTTTTTCAATAATTTCCTCACGTCTCTGAGCAGGCACACGATCAATATAATGTGGTAAATAGGTCCTACCAGAGCGTGTAGACTCTTTATCTCCTAGGGAGAACATTTTTTGTAGTAGCAACACCTGAAATGTCAAGAGACAAACACTTAGAGCTTAGATCCCCGACAACGGCGCCAGAAAATAGCTTGATATCTGCAAGTGTACAGATCATTTGTAGCTAGTTTGGAAGTATAGATATCAATCCCACAGGGAGCCCAAAGGTAAGTGTTTATGGTGAAGTCTCTATCACACCCAAAGTTGTCACAGGTCTTCGAGTGAATTGACTGTAAGTGTAAAAATGCGAATGAGATTTAGATTAAATGGGATGTATTCAAATAAAACTTAAATGTAAACTTTGGAAATAAAAAGCAAGTAAAGAATGATTCGGTTTTTTGTTGTTTTCTGTAGATGATGAAAAAAGGCGCGGGAGATACAGTTCATGGTGATAGTGACTGTGCTAGATGGACGAGTGATAAATGTAACAATTGTAATCTTATAAGTATATGTGTAGGCGATCAACCCATAATTAGTCGGAAGTCCTCTTGGTAGATTCCATCCCAACTTCAATAATCCTACTAGTCTGTTACCAAAACCATGCTCAGACACTAGACGATGAAGACCATTCAGGTCGCTTAGTGATTAATCTCCTTGGATCAGACTAATGCAATAAGCACGGTGGTTCCTCGTTATCCTCGAGTCTACTAGTTTTCCATTGATATCCCCGTGTCACTCGGGGGTCGCTGGTCTGCTAGCGAACAAGATCCTATCCATGTAAAACAAAGTATCATGTTGTCTGGGTCCTTAATTGGACAACAAGCGTTAGGCATCCCACGGATAGTCAAGCACACATAATATAGTAATTAAAAACAAAGCAAGCGATGTGAAGAACAGAATTGGGAGTCAGCTGGTAAAGTTGAATCCTGTAGAAACAAAGCAATCCATGAATGAAATCATGGAGGGGAAGAGAAAGACCGCTAAGGAGGAATGTAAGAAACATAACACGGAACCCGGTGGGAGGATCAGGGATTTTCTCCGGTCTGGGAATTAGGTGATCAGCCTCCTTGTCTGGAATAATAACAGCTTGGCGAAGAGGATGGAGCTCAATTGCCCTCAATAATAACCGCTAGGATCCATTCGTAACACGAGCCTCGGTGCCCTTATTCCTGGGGGTAGCGACAGCAGCGCCAGATCCAGCACCTTCAGGTTTCTTCTTCCCCATCTTACTCTGATGGAGAGATTGCAAGAAGTAACTTGGAATTTTTTTAAGAACGTCCAGCACAAAGAGCATGCTAAGAACAATGGTAGTGTTGCAAGGAGGAAGAAGAAGAGTACCAAAATTACTGTTACGGATTGTTACTTAAGCACTGAAGAAATACCATCCGATGGCGAGAAATCCTGTCCTCTGACGGGTGGCACGCATTGGCACAGACGCGTGGCGGCTTGTACACCGAACAGTCGGCGCACGATCCCCACTTAGCACAAAAATCAAGCAGATGCAGGCTAAACCCCAATTTACGCATGGCCGATCAAATCCCACTCAGACATTGGGACCCACGGCCATCTAGTCCCATCAACACTGCTCACACCGGTGACTAAATTCACTGGGTCGTTAGCATTGATGTCATCAGTATTCACACTTCAGCAAAAGCTGGAAGTGAGCAATGGTAACTTTCTCCGACTCATTAAATTTTTGGTCGAGTCTACGACTCGACCAAACACTTAGGGGCTACTGCTAAAAGGAGCGCTAGTTACGCATCTGAAGATTTTCTGGGCCCAGTATTACCCCATTAAATGCAGGCATAAGCATGCTATGCCTCTATTTCTTCTTTGAATCCACGATTTGTTACAGTCTCGGGGGCTACTCCCATAGAGAGCGCTGGAGGCATATTCGACAACATATGGTCATCAACAACAGTCGCAAAATTTCTAAGTTCCTACTCAAGTATACGAATCAAATAGGCATTCGGGGGATACTCCCATAGGGAGCGCTAGTCGCGCACCCTCTTAAAAGACGAAAATTTGATATAAAATTCTATGGAAAAAGTGCATTGACTACGTCCACATCATATCATCACAAAAAATTAATGCTTTCGGCGACATCTCCTCTTCTCAACCGCAATTTCCTTGTATAGAGTCAATGTCTCCTGAGCCACCCGAATCACCTCCACGGTGAAAAAACATTCGGATGGCGCGTTTACAACATGAAGGTAAGACCTACAATCCAATGGCCATTGATGAATTAACCCCTCGTCAGGACCTATTGAAAAATGGGTACCTAAAATAAAGAATTAATTTTGTGTAGGGTTATGCTTCTAGTGAGTCGAAATGGGTGCTTGACAGTGGATGCACAAGTCATATGACCAGAAGCAAGGAGATTGTAGCACCCCGATAAAACCACTACTAGAAAATCACTTGAATGTTTACTATGTTTTGCAACATCATGATAGCTTGTTCATGTCATCATGCCACATTGCATTTGAGCATCATCATCATCATGCATATGTTTTCCTAAAACTATTTTCTAAAAGCATAGTTTGTTTTCTAATTACTCCCCTTCTCTATTTTAAATTTAAACCCCGATCGTTCTAGATATTTTATTGTTTAAAAACTACTTACAAAATGTTTCCTTTTTAAAATAAATAATAAAAATGTTTTCTTAGAAAAACCTGGGGAGGCTGCCACCGGCCATGCCCAAAAGGCCCGGCTAGAAGCAGCCTACCACCCCACCTAGCTCCAAAGCCTAACCCTTATCTAGACCAACCATAGTCCTAATCCCCGCCGCCACCTCAATCCTCCACACAACGTTGCACCCACCCCGGTACGACACGCGACATGCTGCACTGTATGCACATGCAAACTGCCTTACAACCCTGTCCCTTGACCAGTTCCCGCACGCCATCTTGCAAACCACCCTACACCGCTACCACCCACCCCGTCGAGCCTGGCCCCACCACGCTCCAACCAACCTGCCGTGTCAAGCACGCCCGCGCATCCTTGCCCGAACCCCACTCCGTCACTACCGATAAGAGGAAATTGCACAGACCTCCACTTGTTGTGGTCGATGTTACGCAACACACCAACTTTTCAATTTTTTTGCACAAACCACCAACTATTGGTGTAATAGATTGCACACAGGTCCAAATCTCATATTAAGTGGATTAACCGCAATCCTTATGACCGGGTCCATGACATAAGGATCCAATGTCCTTGTTTCATTATCTAGTGATTTTTTATCTTTTCGAAAAAATAAAAATTCCAACAATGGAAAATATTCTTTAAATTTTTTCTTGATTAGTTAGTTTAGGGTTATTTATATTATTTCAATTACCCAAAGTTTTTTATTTTTTTTGAAAAAGTTTGAAAACAACTCGCTAGGTAATGACACGTTGACACCACATTATCACTACCTCGTGGATCCTAGTCGTCAGATTTCAATTAAACAACCTAATCTAGGATTTGGACCTGTGTGCAACGTATTACACCAATAGTTGATGATCCGTGTAAGCAAACAAGTAAAGTTGGTATTTTACGTAACGATTGCAGCAATGTGTGGTGGTTTGTGCAATTTGCTCCTACCAATAACCATGCAGACCCACCACCATGCTCCTGTCCGCATCCACCTACCCCCGCTCGATTCCTCCAACCCCGCAGCGAGCGTCGCCTCCCTTCGCCTCTCACCCTGACACCGTCGGGCCTCTCCCCAGCGCGACGCGCCGCCTGAGCCGGAGCTCCTCTCTGCCACTGCGCTGGTTCGCGGTCCAAATTTCATCCACCCCGCATAAGCGCCACCGTGCCGCCCTCTTGTTCCTCGTCCGCCTTGGCCATCCACGACGCCCAAGCTCCGCGCCCGCCGGGTTCCTCGCCGGCCGTCCTCTGCCCATCGAGTCGTGCGCTCGCCACCCATCTTCCCCGCGTGACCACTGTCTCGCCTCGCGGGCTACCCTCTTCGAGCCCGGCTCCGCACGCGTCGACCGGGCTCCTCCACGACCTCGCCTCTAGGACGGCACATGCCCTCGGCCCCTTCGCCCCCTGCAGAACCGGCTCAAGGACCACATCGCCCGGAGCCCTCTACCGCGCGTGGCTGAGTCCGCCGGCGACCTCGCCGACCATGGTCGTGTCCGCGACCCTTCCTGCGCCTCCTCACCTCGCTCCTCCCGTGAACCTCCACCGCCCCGAGCTCTGGCCCTGCTTATCCCGCGCGGGTCCTCAGAGCAACAAGAAGCAGCGCCGCCTCTAGCTCCTCCGACCAGCACCGATCAACCTGACCCTCTACACATTGCATCGCCCAGGAAGCCCACCTCCATTCGATCACATCCCCGAAACTCCTCTGTGACAATCTCAACCACCGTCACCTCCTCGATCTTGCCATGCGCCTGGGTGTTCTGCAGGTTACTCACGTCGACGACACGTGTGGACCCAGATCGCCACTTACAAACAAAGCTGGAACCTGTTGAGCCACCGGTTCCTAACCATCCAAGTTCGCCATCGACCATGAGTTCTACTTCTCGGATCCTAAGGGTGTGCTCGGTTCCAGAACGAGAGAAAATGAAACGGAGTGAGTCTATTTCGAGGTCATGGGATGGTTCCGACCCTATGTTCGGTTCAGAAAAGGACGAGGAACGGAATGATCCCGTATCGTGTTTGGTTGGGAGAATTGGAACCGGAACGGAATAGCCATAATCATGATTAAAATTCTAATAATTTGAGCTTAAATTTAACAATTGTAATTACAGAAATCCTCGTGCCCCCGTCCGCCTGCTTGCTTGCGCCACCGCTAGCGCCAGGATGCGGATGCGTGGAGGGCCGAGCCGCCGTCGTCGCTGTGCCTGCGCCGCGTGCTTGCCGGCCACGGCCGCCTTTCTGCTCCTGCCACCGGGCGTGCTTCGCGTTTTGGTCTGCCATCTTCTGAGAAGCAAGGCACAGATCTTGCAATTGTCCATGTGTGGCCGGCCGGCGCCGCCGTGCGTGCGTTCCCAGCCACCACGTGTGCCCGGCCACCGCCGCACATTCCCAGCCGCCGCGTGTGCCTGGCTGCTGTGTGCCTGGCCGCTACCGCGTGCCTGGCCACCGCCGGTGAGGGTGCACGAGACGCGAGGGAGCTGCGGTGGTGCGTGATTAGGGGCTCAGGGTCGGGGGTAAGGATAAATTAATATATTTTTTTAACGCGGTGATGATGGTTAGCCTGCCCGTTCCTCCAGATTCGACCGAATCGACCGGACGGGTGCATTCCGCATATTCGGGGTATATTATGTTCCGAGGAACCGCTCAGTTCCGTTCCTTCCAACCAACCGAATACAGGAACGGGTGCTAGGTGCGTAACAGACTCATCCCGTTCCTCCAAATTCTAGAACCGAGCACACCCTAAGACTCGAAGAATTCCGTCACGAACATCAAGGCCTCCTTCTCGGATCCGAAGACCCTGGTCTCAGACCCGAAGACCACACCCGACGTTCTTCTTCCTCTTGGATCCGAAGACCCATCCCGCCAAACCTGAACATAGGGCGCCAAGACCTTCGCCCTAACGTGTGACCCCTTTTCCCTTTTCTGATACCCTATTTTAATGATATAATACAACTTGTTGCATCTTAATTTATTCATGCTTGCATCTCATCATGTGGTTTGGGGGTATTTTGTTGACTCACTTAATAATCAAATATGAGTATATATGCGGGATATTCTAGTCTTATATTGACTCCATTTAAATTTGTGTAGTGAACATATGCCCTATTTTGGCTTGTTAATATAACATTTAAATTGCGGGGTATCTAAATAACTTGAACCTTATATTTAATTATTGGGATCCCGATTCCGCTTAATATTGCATTGCTGCATCATATCTTTGCCATGACATACATCATATATGCATCATGCCCGGTCTTGTGCCATAGTATTAAATGGAGCATCCATTGTTTCTTTTAGTGCTTTGCTTCTTCGCGGATTAGGCTGTTGAGTTGATCCGAGTATCGGTAAGTTCTTTGGATAATGAACCTTTAGCAATGTTTTCTAGGCGAGCATTCTCCCCCTTTCTACCTATTTTTCATTTATAGTCTTTACTTCCTCCTGTTGATCTATTGCTATCCGTGTTGCGATGCTTTAGTTTTTGTGCACCATTTATATTCCTTGCAGCCTCTATTTTCCTTGGACACATCCTATTGCCTGTTGTTTGATAAATAGTCGGCCTTGCGAGTCGTAGATGCTTGCTCAGGTATTGCTATGCGTCGTCGATGTTACACTGTTGATGGGTGGTTGGTACATGCTTAATGGTGGAGATGATCATGGCTTTCATTATAACTTGTTAATTAAAATGATGGAAATAGGTATAATGCAGAGGCATCGGTGGGTAATAGTCAATATTTGGGTTTTAACCACCCACTTGTGTCCACCTAGGACCCGAGTTCTTCAAAATTGTTCCGAGATCGAGCACGCTAACCACACGTGGGTGTGTGGGCACCCCCATTGTCTTACTAACTGATTTCAAAGTACTGTGTTGGGGCCACAAACTAGTTTGGGGCGTTATTACTATCATGTACTTATGCTATGCTTTACTGCTTTATTTACTATTGCGCGTGGAGCGTCTCTACTATTTAGGAACCAATGTGGAATGTTTTCGTGGTATCAACAAGCCCAGTCACATTTTCGTTTGCAGCCATTGACACAAAACCTGGATCCATACCGGAGACGACCAACTTTGTTGTGGGTAGCTTAGTGGGGTGTCCTCCATGTACTTGCTTTGGGTTTGGGAAACATCGTGTCGAAATCCCCGTCACATACCGTTGGGTGTATGTTCGTAATCTTGCTCATATCAGATCTGACAACAAGGGTTGAAGTGCATGTGGATACTTTGGTGCACCCTTGCAGGGTTAAATCTTTTCAAAAATCCGTGTCCGCGGTTATTGACGACTTGGAGCATAGTTTCTCGATCTTAGACAACTATAACTAAATAATTACTATTATAATTTGATGTGGATATGATGTGACTAGTAAGTTGGATAACCACTATGGAAAGAATGAATAAAGATGCCCATTGTGTGAGTTTTTCTCGGAATGACTTCCTCGTTTGGTCTCGAGGGGGAAATCTTAGGATGGGTATGTTTAGTGTTAGTATCAGATTGGTTCCGAATAGGTCTTTCTTATCCCTCTTTGATAGCCGACCAGTTGTATCGAGTCTCTATAGGTTGTTTAGTGCATGCTTCGCTGCCACTTCAGTCCACCATACCTATGTAGGCGAGAGCCGCCGAATTCTAGACTCGTCGTGTCCTGCCTCAGTACTGACCACTCCCTTTATCCTTTGCCCTTTGTCGGCACCCATTTTGTTTAATAGGTATAAGTTTGACGTAGTTAGCACGGTTACCCTTCCGGCTTAGCCTGGGCAGGGTTATGGACGCCATTGGTCATTCTTTAGGGCTTTTATCCCCATTTGCATCTTATCCGTACTCGAATGTTGTATCATTTTCAAGGTGCTTTGGATCTTTATATTGTATATTTGTATTGTTGACTCACATATTCGTTGTTGTATATATATGTTATGTGGGTTCCATCATGGACTATTCTGTAATGATATTACTTCGATTTCCACCCGCACGCAAGTGCCTGGTGGGCAGCTCTGAATCGTTTCTATGCGGGTTTGGTGGGAATTGCTAAACCTTGCATAGGGCCGATTCGAGAGTGTCATAGAGATCATCACAGGGATGAGGCCAAATAACCATCTCCTATGGTGATACGTCAAACTCAAAGGTATTGGGACTCGGCAAGGTTGTGGTATCCCATGATAATTCTCTCATGGACGTCATGCTTGTTGAGACTCTTAGTTACAATTTACTCTCAATTTGTTCCCTTGGTAAGATGGGCTTTGCCTTTTTTATTGATGATGATATTGTGGTACTCTTGTGAAGCAAGTCTCTAAAGGTCGCTTTTGTTGGGTATATCAAAAATGACTTGTATGTGGTGGACTTTTCAGGGAAAACCACTACAGGTCCGATGTGCTTATTCGGAAAGGCCGATGCATGCTAGTTATGACATTATCGTCTAGACCATGTCAACGTGATAACTTTGCAAATCCTCCACAAGGTTGGCCACATTCTTGGACTAAAAGAATATGTTTCCTTTGCTAAGGATCGTGTTTGTAGGGCTTGTGTTGAAGGAAAGATGCATGACTCGCCCCATCGAAGGAAGACCATTATTTCGTCAAGGAGGATCTTAGAGCTCATTCATATGGATCTTTTTGGTCCTCCTTATCATGCAAGCCTCGGTGGGAAGAAGTATTTCCTTGTCATTGTTGATGACTACTCAAGGTACACAGTGGTCTACTTCTTCAAGCAGAAGAGTGAGACTCAACAAACCATCATCGACTTTGCCAATGAGGTTCAACGTCAACACAATGTCCCCATATTGGCTAAAATAAGCAACATCAGCTCCTAGTTCAAGAACTATACCCTAAATGAATTTGTAAGTGAAGAGGGGATAAGACACCAATATTCCGCTGCGTACACCCCTCAACAAAATGGTGTTGGCGAGAGGAAAAACCAGACTTTGATGGATATGGCAAGATCTATGTTGGATGAACTCAAGTCACCATATAAGTTTTGGCTAAAGCTATATCCACCGCATTTCACTCATCAAACCAGATTTACCTCTGCAAGACCTTGGACAAGACTCCCTATGAAATACTTACTAGTAACAAGCCCAATATATCATACTTTCGGGCGTTTGATTGTAAGTGTTTCTTTCTCATTAAAGAAGTCTTTTTATCTACATTTGAGTCTAAGGCTTTAGAAGGTATATTTGTTGGTTACGGTGCTGAATCCCACACTTATAGAGTCTACAACAAGAAGTCCATAATTGTTGTAGAATATTGTAGTGTGGTGTTCGAGGAAAATGACGGCTCCCATGTGAGTCAAGTTGATGTGTGTGATATTGATGTTGAAATACCCCAAGATGCCATAAGAAGAATGGGTGTGGGATTTTACCACCCCATTGAGGAACCCCTTATGGAGGATCGAGAAGGACAATGCTCTACCAAAGTAGAGCCCTCGTCTACACAAGATCAACAAACTCCACCTACTAAATCAATTACTGCACCTTCTCAATAAACTTTTGAAGATCATCCATCATCTAATCAGGCTAGAAGTCCCATGCCAGATTATCTGGCCAGAGGGGCCGGAATATCCGGCCCTATAACTCCCTCTCGCACCAGCAATGATCAAGAAACAGCTGAAGCTCCCAGGCCAGATTATCTGGCCCCTTCCTTGGTTGGATTATTGTGACACCCCGGGATTAGGGCTAGAAAAATCCTAGACCTCTGTATGATATAAGCCTAACCTAAATCTCAGAAGCATATAGAGAAAGAATCGGTAACATTACAGTGACCCTACAACACAAAAATTATTACAGTGAGCTCATATCTGAGCAAAGAACCAAAATATTACAAGCAGATGTCATTGACCAGAAACATCAATCAACAGAAGACAAATTATGCTATTAAGTATAGCAAACTTAACAAATGGCCTAAGAGGCCTAAATCATAACGATGACGTCCCAGTCCATAGTTTCAAGGCTGTCAGCCGGGAACCCCAAGCTGCTCATCGGTGTCAATGCTCTAACGAACTCACCTTCTGTGGTAACACTTACTTGCTGCAAAGTATCAACAAAGCAAGGCTGAGTACATGGTGTACTCCGCAAGACTTATGGATGGTGGGATTATGTTGCATAAAGCCATCTTTGTTTTGTAAAACAAGAGGGAGAAGGAGCACAACTTTACCCTGTAGGGGTGTACAACCGACTCTTAATGCCACATGATTAGCCCTCTTCCTTGGAAGGCCCGTAGAGGGTGGTTGGACTGGACCTTTACCTTGTGTTCGTCGAGACCATGAGTCACACCCTAAGGATGGTTCCACCGTAACAGGTCAAATCCCGAAGTCGATCCCTAGAGATGTGGGCGAGGTTGGTTTACCAAGGGCTCCATCGACCCCAAGCAACCCCTGCCACGCTTACCTACCAGTTATGATGCACCTCCTTCACAGCCTTTAAGAACAACCAATTATGCATATGTAGAATGGAACGCCGAACTAGGTGACTCATGGAATCTACTAGGCAAGTTAGTTACTCATGAGGTTTTCCAGGCCTAGTGTGGCTATAAGCTCATCTCGGTTCCAAAGGCAAGAATTCGGTTCCTAATGGTGGCGATCATGGGACTACAAAAACCACTTCCCACCATGGCCTCCCATACAGGCCTTAGCATATTTAACCGTTACCACTGATCTTACCTCATTAGTATACCTCGTTCTCCTGTCATACTAGATTCTCTGCATCTGATGCATCATCTAGATGAACCAGCACTGATAGCTAAGCATGGCTAAGCAATAGATATAAGCCCTAGCAATGCACACCATCCAAACCTAGTTATGTTAGGAGCAGTGGATCAGGTAATATAAGCTCAAGGGAGTAATGCAACAGATAGGATACTTTATCTATCGAGAAAAGACCATAGTAGAATCGTATACATCATGGCGAGAATGAAATACTTTCAAAATCATAGGATTGTATAATGGTGGGGCTATGCTTGCCTTGTTTGTTGATACCCAGATATAGATCTTCGGAATCCTTGTACTTGACTTGATTATAGTTGATCAAGTATTGTTCCTCGATCTTCGACGGTGTTGATCTCGGTCTTCGATATTGATCTTGATATCGTATTCTACTGGGAAGAAACAAACACCAAAACGAAAGGGGAAAATCAACACATGGCATCGATGCAATGCTCAAACAACGATGATGATATGACAAGTTAATTAGTACTTGAATTAAACCCTAAAGCATGCTTGGCAATTTAAGCGTTGTCCGAGGGGTCCAAACCCTAATATAGGAAAGACCCCGGAATCACCTGCGGGGGTTCATTTGTTCTTCTAATTAAAGTTGTTAAACAATGCATGATTTTTATGCTAAAGTGTAGATCTTGTTTTTTTGAACATTTTGATATCTTACACATATTTTCCTGACTTAAAAATAATTAGTTCTGAATTTTATAAGATTAAACAATTTCTAAAATTATTAAAACAATTTAAAGGATTTACTGCATCATTATGATGTCATAACAGGGCTGGGGAATTTCTCACTGGGGCAGTAGCTACCCATAGTGGCTGACAGAGGGGCCCGAGGCCACCTCAGCTGCCACGCATGCAAAGGCCGAGACCATGGTGGTTTTGACCGGGCTGACCGCGCGCTGACGCCCGGGTGCATCACATCGTCGGCCACCGGCAGATGGTCATCGGGGCCGGTGATTTCGAGCACGTGTGCACGACCTGTGCATGTGGTTCGAACCATAGGAGCACGGGGAGCGATATCCTGGTGGCGCCACTCAAAAGGGTCACCGTAGAGGAAGAGGAAGAGGGTGGAGGCGAGCCAGAGGGGGAGGAAGAGGCTGGAGGGGTCCGGGAAGACCACAAGCTCACCGGGAACGTGAAGAGGCAGTCGGCGAGGCCGGAAGAGGTCAAGAGGCACCAGAATCAACGACGAACGCGGCAACCGAAGTTGGGGATGCCGAGGATGCGTAGCTTGATTGGGGGCATGCACGGACGATTCCGTTGGCGACGATGGTCAGGGCGACAAGGCGGAGCACGAGGCATCGTCAGCGGGTCTCGGGGAGGCCTGTAGTGGCAGCAACGGATGGTGGTAGAGGTGGCTGGGTTGCGGCCTGTTTGGTCTCTACTGACTCTTTTTTTACAGAAAACGTTTTTCCAATTTATGAAATATGCATTGTAGTCCATTTTAAAACTATTTTTGAATAAATTAAAAAAAATACCAGAGGATTCGTAAAAATATTGAAATATTGTAGGGGCCCTATTAGTCCTTCTGGGCTCCATAGGTTTTGTACTTTTCAAATATTTCAAAACCATTTGAAATGCTTTCAAAGAGAGAGAAAAATAGCTAGGGTTGAGGGCTTTGCTTTATTTCTTGTTTTAATTTTTGTATTAGCAAGATAATGATGGTCATTAATGCACAAACAAACCCTAATTAGTATTTAATAAAACTAGGGGTATTACAGTTCTATCCCCCTTAACAGAATCTCGTCCTGAGATTCCTAGGTAGGAAGATAGAAGGAACAGGGTTAAGACTAAACTTCGACGATCTCTTCCAAGAGGTTGAACCAGGCCACCATTATTGAATGAATGAAGTGCTTCATTTCTTCGAGGTAGGTGCACACGCTAAGGGAGAGAGGGAATGACACTGAACCACAACAGAGTATCTCATGGTCAACTCATGGAAAGATGTTTTGCGAACATCTCTAGAGCCAACGAACATGAAACACACCAAGGTAATAAAGGAAACAAGAGGAGATGGTTTCAAGGTGTTAGATAACTGGTATTCATAAGGATTGAGACCATGGAACTTCAGAAGAGTTTAAGCTTCTAAAAGGGACGGTTACAACGGAAAGAACATGACCACAGACTTCGAGAGGTGAACCTCTACTAAATGACTTAGGTAGATTTTCCTTGGTAAAAAGATAGATCAAGAGAACCAAGTTGTTGAACTACTTTTGATACAGAAGGATCACTCTTCGTTCAATAGAAGGTTCAAACAAAAGGGTTGGTTTGTGGAGAGGACTCATAACAGTCACAAGGATAATGTAACAAGAGGAACTGATGATTACCAGAATCATAGTCGCTCTTTAAACATGTTAGAGGAACCGAAGGAAACTCTTTATTCATCCAGGTCTATCAAGATATTTTCCAAACATCGTGATATCACGTTACACCACTAAGATGAATATAGAAGAAGATTCCTGATGACACGAGGATAAAGAAACTTCATTCTCATACTTCAATTACTTGGCACAACGAGACGCTTGCCAACATAAAAGGGTCTGAAGGATCGACTGAGAGACATTTAGCAACACTACTTTAAATGTTCTCCTTGATGTTCGAGGCACGAGACATCAAGTAAAGATCGGACTTCGGATACAAAGGAAACCATAAGCACAACTCCTATAATTAAATCATAGAAGATGCCTCATGAGGAGTGGTTGTTATTTGCTGATACAAGAGAATATGACAATAAGCCTTTTGACTAATTATGTCAACCATTACATCAATTTTGCCAGATTTCCAGATAGGCCTATGTCAAAACCTTGAGAAACACCAACCATCGTAGCTGCTTGAGATTCAGCTCTGGTTAGGTGGAATGATACTTCAGACTCAACATGTCCGAATAGAAAGTGTGTAACATTTACCACAAGGTAAATTTACTAGAATCTCAAGACATGGACTATAGTGTTAAGCTCCATTGGACTGAGATACATTACTAGACCCATGTATTAGCAACTTGTCGAAGAACCACTGCTTATACATCAAGTACTTGCAATGAAATACAACTATGTCCTTAAGATACGGAGTTAAGTCTACTCGAATCCACAGCGATATCTTTCTACAATTGCACGTGAATCAGAGGAGGTCACTTCTAACATCTAGAACACATACTCCGAGTTGGCTCGAAAACAGTTCTCAAAAGTTTTCCAACATTAATGCCAACTGTTCCATATGAATCTATTCTAGAGTGGAGAAGATAGGGATGTTATCGATGGGCTCAACAACAAACTTATCGAGACACTCCAGGAATATGGACTCATATGTTGTATGAACAAGGCAGAGTATTGGTCAAACCAAAGAACATGAGGATGTACTCAAGTGAAACATCATGAGTAGCAACATCATCAAGATATGTCTTGGAACTGAGTTTGATTTGACGATAGCACGAATCAAATCAAAGGTGGAGGGAGATAACATATCCATGAAGGAACTACTATCTTTCTCAAGAACAAACAAAACTATACATCCCTTTAAGATGAACTAGGCCGGATAGAACTTTTGTCTTACAACTCTCCAAGTTGTTATTTAAGCTCAACCAACTAGTTTTGGGGTATCCATTATGAATCCTTGGAGAAAGGAGTAGTTCAGAGATCTTTCTTGCTCAAGAAGTTGACAACATAGTCATGTGGCAACATGGCGATACTTCTAGAAAGACGTCTAGAATATCATGAACCACCATTATGTCACTTAGTTCGAGAGGAAACTTGCTTGGTAAAGCAAGAAGACATAGTCTCAGAGCTTTGGCACAAGCCTAACTCTTTGACCGAAGAGAGTGTACCAGAATAACGGACTTGGTAGCACAATCATCCTTCGCGCAGTGATAGGGTTAACCATCACGCCAAGAATAACACAAATGTCCTTGGAGCTCGAAGCAATAATGATTGCTAAGAATCTCAAATGACCACATTATTATGCACACGCATCATTCTCGAATGCAAAAGCTCAAAGGAAGGGTGAGTAATAATATGTAAGAGCATCACTTCATTAAGGGGTCATGAAACTCAGCATAACCTCTTCGTATAAAGGAGGGTGATACTCGAAGGCAGAACAGACAGAAGCTAATCATGCCTCCTAATATGCGGACTACAACGATTTAACCTGGTCCTAGAAATGACAAGGTACCGGAGTTTGTTTCTCCTGACATCCCGAAATGGTTTGTCTTAATGGACCACAAGAATATATTGCATTGGAAGACACCAATGCACATTACTACTTGACTATCAACTGGCAGACAAAGGTCGGAAACAATAAGGGGAAACAACATGCTCAGGATAGAATCCGGAGATGTGGATGCAGAGATTAACATTCTTGCGAAAAGCAATGCATGGAAGGGAGAGGTGTGGCAGAGTCACAAGTATAGATGTGAGAATCTTGATGAGAACTCTTTTCGTGATTCATTTGGTTCCATTAAAGAACATATGCCATAGGTAGTGGTAGCGGAAGTCCTTTATTGTCGAAATTCAATCGCAACAATAACCACAAGCTTGAAGGCTAGAATTTTAGTACTAGCCATCCTAAGGTAATGTGTGAACATTAATGACAGGGGTAAAAGGAATGTATCTTGGGTTAAAGATCATCTTCATATACAAGATTCATAACACCAAAATCCAGCACAATATGGGATCTTCAGTTCAAGTCTGAGGGTTAAAACCCGAGAAATAAGTAACTACTACTTGAGTGACATAGCGTACACTTCAAGATAGTAATCACGAGGTAGCTTCCAAGAGAAGGAAAGACTTCTGAAGTACTAATATGTTGCTCACACATCAATAATTTTTGATGTTCCATGCTTGGTTTTTATCTACTTTCTGATGTTTTGTCCACACTTTGGAGTAGTTTTTATACACTTTCTTAGAATAACCTATTAACAAGACGCCACAGTGCCAGCTGCCTATTTTCTGCTATTTTTGGTTCTAGGAAAGTCAGAAAATGAATATTCTCAGAATTGGACGGGACAAAAGCCAAAGTCAGTTTTTCACCGAGGGGGACATGGAGCCAGAATACGAGATAGAGAGGGTCCAGAGGGCCACCACAGCACCTGGCTGCGCGGCCAGGCCTGACCCGTGCTAGGGGGTGGTGTGTCCGCCTAGGGCACCCCCTCGGCCTCCTCTTTCGTCTGTAAAATGCCTTCGATACAGAAACCCTAAGTACCCGATCAAAAAATCCACGAAAGAGTCTATAGCCACCATCATCTCCATCCCTAGATCGGGAGGGATCTGAAGCTCTTCCTGGCACCCTACCAGAGGGGAGAATTCACCCTGGAGGCCTTCTTCATCACCATGCAAGCCTCTGGCGTGATGCGTGAGTAGTTCATCCTTGGACTATGGGTCCATGTAGTAGCTAGATGGTTGGTTCTTCTCCTTTCTGCTATCATGTTTAGATCTCGTGAGCTTCGTTCATGATCAAGATCATCTATTTGTAATCCTTCATGTTGTGTTTGTGGGGATCCGATGGATATTGAGATGCTATTTCAGATTGATTATTGATTCTATCATGTCTTTGTTATTTGTGATCTCGCATGCTCTCCGTTGTTAGTAGATATCTTGGCTGAGTAGATGCTACCAACTCCAAGAGGGAGTATTTATGCTCGATAGTGGGTTCATGCCTCTAGTAATCTGGGGAAGTGACAGAAATCTCTAAGTTACTAGATGTGATGTTGCTACTAGGGAGAAAACATCAATCATTTGTTCATAGAACAATCGTATTGTTTACTTTACACGCAATGCGTAATGCAATTATCTGTTGCTTGCAACTTAATACTGGAGGGGGTTCGGATGATAACCTGAAGGTGGATTATTAGTCATAGATGCAGTTGGATTACGGTCTATGTATAATGTTGTAATGCCCAATCAAATCTCATAGGAGTCAATATGAGTAGTATATGTATGATTTGTTTCTCGAGTTTTGTCAATTGTCCCGCTATAATTTGTTCACCCAACATGTTATCTATCTTAAGGAGAGCCACCACTAGTGAACTATGGACCCCGGTCCTTTCTTTTACTATCAATCTACACTCTATTTACTATTTTCTGTTTACTTTCTGCAAGCTATTACTATCTTCCACACAATACGTTTAATCCTTTGTTTTTAGCAAAATCGGTGAGATTGACAACCTCACTGTAAGTTGGGGGCAAAGTTCTGTGGTTGTGTTGTGCAGGATTCCAAGTTGGCAACAACACCTTGGAGGTGTTTCCTTGCTCCTACTGGTTCGGTAACCTTGGTTTCATAACCGAGGGAAAATTACTGTTGTGCTCATCATACCTTCCTCTTGGGGTTTCCCAACAAGCTCAACATCAACCATGAGTCAGCAAGTACCCAAACAAACAAAAAGTAAGCACACGAGGCAAAAGGAAACCTTGAAGCCTGGAATAGAACACTATGGATACGACAATATAGTATTGTGGGCCCATAGGATAGAGAGATCATGATAGAAAGAAATCTCTCAGCTGAAACAAAGCAAAGGGGACAAAGAACACACACCACACACAACTCTAAAGAACTCTACATTAGGTCAACTGGTTTAGAAATGACATGCCCAAAAGGCACCTATGTTTTGAAAGACTAGAAGAGATATCAATTTTTTTCAAAATCAACACAAGGTAAGATGACCTAGAGTTAGAGCTATACCAGATGAGGAGAAAAAGAAGCATACTAGAGTTTTTGCAAATACTTTTCATCTTTGAAATAGTTTTCACAAATAGTAGACTCAACATCGACCAATAGCATGGTTTTCCTACAGTCGGTACTGCTGTGATACCAAAACCTGTGACACCCTCGGGATTATGGCTAGACAAATCCTAGACCTCTATCTGATATAAGCCTAACCTAAATCTCGAAAGCATACATAGAAAGAATTAGTAACATTACAGTGACCCTACAACACAAAAATGATTACAGCGAGCTCATATCTGAGCAAAGAACCAAAATATTACGAGCATAGGTCACTGACCACAAACATCAAACAAGAGAAGGCCAATTATGCTCTTAAGTATAGCAAACTTAACAAATGGCCTAAGAGGGATAAAGCATAACGATGACGTCCCAGCCAATAGACTCCAAGCTACTGGCCGGGAACCTCAAGCTACTCGTTGGTGTCGATGTAGTAACGAACTCACCTTCTTTGGTAACACTCACTTGCTACAAAAGAATCAACAAAGCAAGGTTGAACCAGCACTGATAGCTAAGCATGGCTAAGAAAGACATAGATATAAGCTCTAGCAATGCACACCATCCAAACCTAGTTATGCTAGGAGCAGTGGATCAGGTAATATAAGCTCAAGGGAGTAATGCAACAGATAGGATACTCTATCTATCGATAAAAGACCATAGTAGAATCCTATGCATCATGGCGAGAATGAAATACTTGCGAAATCATAGGATTGTATAATGGTTGGGCTATGCTTGCCTTGTTTGTTGATACCCACATATAGATCTTCGGAATCCTTGTACATGACTTGATTATAGTTGATCAAGTATTGTTCGTCGATCTTCGACGGTGTTGATCTCGGTCTTTGATATTGATCTTGATCTCGTATTCTACTGGTAAGAAACAAACACTAAAAAGAAAGGGGAAACAATCAACACATGGCATCGATGCAATGCTCAAGTAACGATGATGATATGACAAGTTAATTAGTACTTGAATTAAACCCTAAAGCATGCTTGGAAATTTAAGCGTTGTCTAAGGGGTCCAAACCCTAATATAGGAGAGACCCCGGAATCACCTGCGGGGGTTCATTTGTTCTTCTAATTAAAGTTGTTAAACAATGCATGATTTCTATGCTAAAGTGTAGATCTTGTTTTTCTGAACATTTTGATATCTTACACATATTTTTCTGACTTAAAAACAATTAGTTTTGAATTTTATAAGATTAAACAATTTTTGAAATTATTAAAACAATTTAAAGGATTTACTACATCATTATGATGTCATCACAGGGCTGGAGAATTTCTCACTCGGGTAGTAGCTACCCATAGTGGCTAAAAGAGGGGCCCGAGGCCACCTCAGCTGCTACGCACGCAAAGGCCGGGACCACGGTTGTTTTGACCGGACTGACCATGCGCTGACGCCCGGGTGACGTCACGTCGTCGGCCACCGGCAGATGGTCAACGGGGCCGGTGATTTCGAGCATGTGTGCATGACCTGTGCATGTGGTTCGAACCATAGGAGCGAGGGGAGCGATATCCTGGCGGCGCTACCCAAAAGGGTCACCGTAGAGGAAGAGGAAGAAGGTGGAGGCGAGCTAGAGAAAGAGGAATAGGGTGGAGGGGTCCAGGAAGACCACAAGCTCACCAGGAACGTGAAGAGGCAGTCGACAAGGCCGGAAGAGGTCAGGAGGCGCCAGAATCGATGACGAACGCGGCGGCCGGAGTTGGGGATGCCGAGGATGTGGAGCTCGATTGGGGTAATGCACGGATGATTCCGTTAGCGACGATGGTCAGGGAGACGAGGCGGAGCACGAGGCATCGTCAGTGGGGCTCGGGGAGGCCTGTAGTGGCAGCGACGGATGGCGGTAGAGGTGGCCAGGGTTCGGGCTTCCAGAGAAAGGAGGAAGAGAGGGCCATGGAGAGGAAGGGAAAGCCAGGATGAGGACAAGGGCATCAACATGATGACCTTATCATCCTCCAGCGCACGGCAGCGGGCATCGCGACGCGACGACAGCATCGGGCGGCAGAGGCGTGGCCACCGAGGTGCTTCTTGCTCGCTCTGTTGCGAGGAACAAGAAAAGAGAAGCACATCGAAGGGGTACTGGGCCGCGATTGGGCTCTAGCTGGGCCAGCCTGTGGAACCGGATGTTGCACGTGGGCTATGGATAACGAGGGGGGAAAGAGAGCGAAGGCTGGGTTGCGGCCTGTTTTGTCTCTGCTGACTCTATTTTTTACAGAAATCGTTTTTTCCAATTTATGAAATATGTTTCGCATTGTATTCCATTTTAAAACTATTTTTGAATCAATTAAAAAAAATACCAGAGGATTCATAAAAATATTGAAATATTGTAGGGTCCCTATTAGTTCTTTTGGGCTCCATAGGTTTTGTACTTTTCAAATATTTCAAAACCATTTGAAATGCTTTCAAAGAGAGAGAAAAATAGCTAGGGTTGATGGTTTTGCTTTATTTCTTGTTGTAATATTTGTATTACCAAGATAATGATGCTCATGAATGAACAAACAAACCCTAATTAGTATTTAATAAAACTAGGGGTATTACAGTTCTATCCCCCTTAACAGAATCTCGTCCCGAGATTCCTAGGTAGGAAGATAGAAGGAACAGGGTTACACTAAACTTCAACGATCTCTTCGAAGAGGTTGAACCAAGCCACCATTATTGAGTGAATGAAGCGCTTTATTTCTTTGAGGTAGCTGCACACGCTATGGGAGAGAGGGAATGACACTAAACCACAACAGAGTATCTCATGGTCAACTCATGGAAAGATGTTTTGCGAACATCTCTAGAGCCAACGAACATGAAACACACCAAGGTAATAAAGGAAACAAGAGGAGATGGTTTCAAGGTGTTAGATAACTGGTCTTCATAAGGATTGAGACCATGGAACTTCAGAAGAGTTTAAGCTTCTAAAAGGGACGGTTACAACGGAAAGAACATGACCACAGACTTCGAGAGGTGAACCTCTACTAAATGACTTAGGTAGAGCTTCATTGGTACAAAGATAGATCAAGAGAACCAAGTTGTAGAACTACTTTTGATACGCAAGGATCACTCTTCGTTCAATAGAAGGTTCAAACAAAAGGGTTGGTTTGTGGAGAGGACTCATAAGAGTCACAAGGATAATGTAACAAGAGGAACTGATGATTACCAGAATCATAGTTGCTCTTTGAACATGTTAGAGGAACCGAAGAAAACTCTTTATTCATCCAGGTCTATCAAGATATTTTCCAAAGATCGTGATATCACGTTACACCACTAAGATGAATATAGAAGAAGATTTCTGATGACACGAGGATAAAGAAACTTCATTCTCATACTTCAATTACTTTGCACAACGAGACGCTTGCCAACATAAAAGGGTCTGAAGGATCGACCGAGAGACATTTAGCAACAGTACTTTAAATGTTCTCCTTGATGTTCGAGGCACGAGACATCAAGTAAAGATCGGACTTCGGATACAAAGGAAACCATAAGCACAAATCCTATAATTAAATCATAGAAGATGCCTCATGAGGAGTGGTTGTTATTTGCTGATACAAGAGAATATGACAATAAGCCTTCTGACTAATTATGTCAACCATTACATCAATTTTGCTAGATTTCCAGATAGGCCTATCTCAAAACCTTGAGAAACACCAACCATCGTAGCTTCTTGAGATTCATCTCTGGTTAGGTGGAATGATACTTCAGACTCAGCATGTCCGAATAGAAAGTGTGTAGCATTTACCACAAGGTAAATTTACTAGAATCTCAAGACATGGACTACAGTGTTAAGCTCCGATGGACTGAGCTACATTACTAGACCCATGTATTAGCAACTTGTTGAAGAACCACTGCTTATACATCAAGTACTTGCAATGAAATACAACTTTGTCCTTAAGATACGGAGTTAAGTCTAGTCGAATCCACGACGATATCTTTCTACAATTGCACGTGAATCAGAGGAGGTCACTTCTAACATCTAGAACACATACTCCGAGATGACTCGAAAACAGTTCTCAAAAGTTTTCCAACATTAATGCCAATTGTTCCATATGAATCTATTCTAGCGTGGAGAAGATAGAGATGTTATCGATGGGCTCAACAACAAACTTATCGGGACACTCCAGGAAGATGGACTCATATGTGGTATGAATAAGGCAGAGTATTGGTCAAACGAAAGAACATGAGGATGTACTCAAGTGAAACATCACGAGTAGCAACATCATCAAGATACTTCTTGGAACTGAGTTTGATTTGACGATAGCCCGAATCAAGTCAACAGTGGAGGGAGATAACATATCCATGAAGGAACTAATATATTTCTTCAGCACAAACAAAACGATACATCCCTTTAAGATGAACTAGGCCGGATAGAACTTTTGTCTTACAACTCTCCAAGTTGTTATTTAAGCTTAACCAACTAGTTTTGGGGTATCCAGTATGAATCCTTGGAGAAAGGAGCAGTTCGGAGATCTTGCTTGCTCAAGAAGTTGACAACACAGTCATGTGGCAACATGGCGATACTTCTAGAAAGACGTCTAGAATATCATGAACCACCGTTATGTCACTAAGTTAGAGAGGAAACTTGCTTGGTAAAGCAAGAAGACATAGTCTTAGAGCTTCGGCACAAGCCTAACTCTTTGACCGAAGAGAGTGTACTAGAATAACGGACTTGGTAGCACAATCATCCTTCGCCTAGTGATAGGGTTAACCATCACGCCAAGAGTAACACAAATGTCCTTGGAGCTTGAAGCAATAATGATTGCTAAGAATCTCAAATGACCACATTATTACGCACACGCATCATTCTTGAATGCGAAAGCTCAAAGGAAGGGTGAGTAATAATATGTAAAAGCATCACTTCATTAAGGGGTCATGAAACTCAACATAACCTGTTAGTATAAAGGATGGTGATACTCGAAGGCAGAACAGACAAAAGCTAATCATGCCTCCTAATATGCGGACTACAACGCTTTAACATGGTCCTAGAAATGACAAGGTACCGGAGTTTGTTTCTCCTGACATCCCGAAATGGTTTGTCTTGATGGACCACAAGAATATATTGTATCGGAAGACACCAATGCGCATTACTACTTGACTACCAACTAGTAGACAAAGGTCGGAAACAACAAGGGGAAACAACATGCTAAGGATAGAATCCCGAGATGTGGATGCAGAGATTAACATTCTTCCGAAAACCAATGCATGGAAGGGAGAGGTGTGGCAGAGTCACGAGTATAGATGCGAGACTCTTGATGAGTACTCTTTTCGTGATCTATTTGGTTCCACTAAAGAACATATGCCATAGGTAGTGGTAGCGGAAGTCCTTTATTGTCGAAATTCAATCGCAACAATAACCACAAGCTTGAAGGCTAGAATTTTAGTACTAGCCATCCTAAGGTAATGTGTGAACATTAATGACAGGGGTAAAAGGAATGTATCTTGGGTTAAAGATCATCTTCATATACAAGATTCATAACACCAAATTCCAGCACAATATGGGATCTTTAGTTCAAGTCTGAGGGTTAAAACCCGAGAAATAAGTAACTACTACTTGAGTGACATAGCGTACACTTCAAGATAGTAATCACGAGGTAGCTTCCAAGAGAAGGAAAGACTTTTGAAGTAATGATATGTTGCTAACGTATCAATAATTTTTGATGTTCCATGCTTGGTTTTTATCTACTTTTTGATGTTTTGTCCACACTTTGGAGTAATTTTTATACACTTTATTGGAATAACCTATTAACAAGATGCCACAGTGCCAGCTGCCTATTTTCTGTTGTTTTTGGTTCCAGGAAAGTCAAAAAATGAATATTCTCAGAATTAGACGGGACAAAAGCCAAAGTCAGTTTTTCACCGAGGGGGACACGGAGCCAGAATACGAGACAGAGAGGGGCCAGAGGGCCACCACACCACCTGGCCGTGTGGCCAGGTCTGGCTCATGCCAGGGGGTGGTGTGGCCGCCTAGGGAACCCCCTCGGCCTCCCCTTTCGCCTAAAAGATGCCTTCTATACAGAAACCCTAAGTATCCGATAAAAAAAATCCACGAGGGAGTCTGTAGCTGCCACCATCTCCATCCCTAGACCGGGAATGATTTGAAGCCTGCCGGAGGGGAGAATTCACCCTGGAGGCCTTCTTCATCACCATGCAAGCCTCCGGTGTGATGCGTGAGTAGTTCATCCTTGGACTACGGGTCCATGTAGTAGCTAGATGGTTGGTTCTTCTCCTTTGTGCTATCATGTTTAGATCTTGTGAGCTCCGTTCATGATCAAGATCATCTATTTGTAATCCTTCATGTTGTGTTTGCGGGGATCCGATGGATATTGAGATGCTATTTCAGATTGATTATTGATTCTATCATGTGTTTGTTATTTGTGATCTTGCATGCTCTCCGTTGTTAGTAGATATCTTGGCCGAGTAGATGCTAGCAACTCCAAGAGGGAGTATTTATGCTCGATAGTGGGTTCATGCCTCTAGTAATCTGGGGAAGTGACAAAAATCTCTAAGATACTAGATGTGATGTTGCTACTAGGGAGAAAACAACAATCCTTTATTCATAGAACAATCGTATTGTTTACTTTACACGCAATGCGTAATGCAATTATTTGTTGCTTGCAAATTAATACTGGAGGGAGTTCGAATGATAACCTGAAGGTGGATTATTAGTCATAGATGCAGTTGGATTACGGTATATGTATAATGTTGTAATGCCTAATCAAATCTCATAAGAGTCAAGATGAGTAGTATATGCATGATTGCTTTCTCGATGTTTGTCAATTGCCCCGCTGTAATTTGTTCACCCAACATGTTATCTATCTTAAGGAGAGCCACCACTAGTGAACTATGGACCCCGGTACTTTCTTTTACTATCAATCTACACTCTATTTATTGTTTTCTGTTTACTTTCTGCAAACTATTACAATCTTCCACACAATACGTTTAATCCTTTGTTTTTAGCAAAACCGGTGAGATTGACAACCTCTCTGTAAGTTGGGGGCAAAGTTCTGTGGTTGTGTTGTGCAGGATTCCAAGTTGGAAACAACACCTTGGAGGTGTTTCCTTGCTCCTACTGGTTCAATAACCTTGGTTTCTTAACTGAGGGAAACTTATTGCTGTGCTCATCATACCTTCCTCTTGGGGTTCCCCAACAAGCTCAACATCAACCACGAGTCAGCAAGTATTTTTTTGGCACCGTTGCCGGGGAGTCAAGGACATCTTCACAAGGGGAGTCCCTCATAACCAATCTCTTTACTTTGTTGTTTTTGTTTTGCTTAGTTTATTTTTGCTTTTTTTGCTTGTTTCTTTATCAAAAACACACAAACAAATTATTTTACTAGTTTGCTTTCTTTAGTAAAAACACAAAAAAAAATTATTAAGTCTTTCTATAGTTATTACCTCTTCCTTAGCTCACCATGTTGATCCCTAAATTCACTCTGAAAGACCTTTCAATAGGCAGTGGCTCTATAATTGGAAAAGATAATATTAAAGAATTCTTTAATCATGTTAGTAAGCATGAGGATATTGAGGATAGATCCCTTGCAGAACTTGCTCCAAATTATGAAATTGCTGCAGCTTCTTTGGTTCACATGTTGGAAGCTAGGTTTGTTAACCTTAACCCCTTAATGCAAGTAATGTTTCTTAAACTTAAAGAAATTGAGGACCCCGAAAAAAGAGATTTTATTCTAGAAACTTTGCTTAAGGAATTCTATGATGTTGCCAAGGAAGCTAGAAAAGTCTTTGAACATTTTAATATGCTAGGATCATGTGTAGATGTTATTGGTACACGAGAAAAGATGAACAAAACCGAACCTAATGGGGAGGAAATTAAGATACCAATACCTTTCAAACTTGTAGCAATGCATGAAGCCATAGAAAAGAATCTTAATTGGATTGTTCCTGAAAACCCGTTTGATGAAAGTAGTGAACCCAAAAGCATTGAGATATGATCCTCTAGAACTATTTGGATGAGATACCTTGCCTTGTTGAAGATATTTCTGGTACTAATCTTAATGCTTCTTCATTTGAGAACACTTGATCCTTTTTCTTGTTTCTTATGCCTAACTTAAAGGCGCTAAAGAAAAGTACTTATTGGGAGATAACCCAAAAGTTTTAGATAAGTCTTGGAAGTTATTACTTCAGTAATAACCGTTCCTTATCCTTTTTATTTGCTTTTTGTGCCAAGATTAACCTCTAATGAGAGAGAAATAATGCTTGGGAAAGTTGTTGTCCCGAAACAGATTTTTGTGCTTCACCTTAAAAATTCGTGTAACATCTCTGTACGTCATTTTGAGGTGTGACTTTTTGTGCTTCCGCCCCAGGTCGTTATATAACTTTCGTTAGTTCAACAGGTTTTTATTTGAGCAACAGAAGGTCTTCGAAAAAATTGGTTTTTACCTGCTGGTCTGTTTTGACAGATTTCTGCCATTATTTGCATTTGCTTCTTGTTGGTTCCTTTTTGGGTTCTCTTTGGGGAATTGAGATTTTCAAGGGAAGTGCTTCAGTAGCTTGTGTTTCAATGGAAGTTTTATTGGTGTTGAAACTGAATCCAAAGACTTATTATCTTGAGTGCACTAATGTTGCTGATAAAGATTGTGTGAAGTATTGTATGAAGGAAAAAAAATTCAGTTGTATGGAGAGAATGATGTAATGAGATGAAAAATGGACTAAAGCTCAAGCTTTGGGATGCCACCCCGTGTCACGCCAAGAAATATCCAATAAGTACAAGCGTCAAAGCTTGGGGATGCCCAAGGCATCCCCTTCTTCATTAATAAAAATTCTAGGTTTCTTCCAAACACTTCATTTTTATTGTTTCATGCACAGTTGTGTTGTTCTTGGAGCGTCTTCATTTTTTGTTTTTGGTTTTTGTTTTCTTGGTTTTCTTATTTTACTGAATAAATTGGTTGGACCCCCTCTTTCATACATTAGTTTTTAAATAGTTTGGTTTGGATTGGAAAAGAGTAGGAAAAGTTCATGCTTAAGTGGTAAAAGGAGTTTGTTTTTGACTGTGGCCTATGGTTTGTCATGCCATTCTTGATATTGTTTTGGATTTATACTTAGTGATCTTTGCTGTACAATGACATGTTATAAACAATTGAGATTTCTTAATGTGCCTTTGAAGAATCATGTGTTGTTTTAGCATATTAAAGCATAGTATTGTGGTATTCTCCTTTGATGCTTTATTTGGGTTGACTTGGCGCATGCTCACACCATGTTATGACTATCTCAAGTCACCATAAGCCTTTATGATCCTTTAGTTTTCGACTTGTAATATCACTTTATGCTTTGATTAATGATGTTTTGCTGCTCTGCATGATTATGGCCATTATTGCTCTCTTAGTTGGTCGCTCCCAGTCATTTGCTAGCCTCCATAACCAAGTATGAGTTCCACTCATGCATCCACTCCTTAAACCAAGTTATTCCAAAGAGTCCATCATACCTACCTATTAGCATTTGCTATTCCAAGTATATTCATGTTTTTATCTACCATACGAATTAAACTTGTTATGTGAAAATTAGTGATTAAAGCTCTCACGGACTTGATGGCACACTTTACTTTCTTGCACTTAATAAAATTGAACCATTGTGTCCATCTTTGTTGCGTATATGCTTGCCCTTTATAAGTTGAAGTTAGCAGAACCATGTATCATGGGCAACACTTTCAACATTGCACTTGTACATTGTACCTTGTTGATACCATGTTCTTTTGCTTATGGATCCCGACGGTGTGAAATAAAAGAGGAACTTGTAAGATCATGGAGTTTGTATTTGTGTTAGAGAAAAGCCTGGGCCGCTAGCCTAAGCCATGCATAATCATGGTGGAAACTTGCAGCATAACCATAATGAGCACTCTATGAAGAATACTCAATAAAAACCTATGCAAATAGCAAATAAAAAGATCACTAAGATGCTCATTGTCTGCTTGCCTTGTCATTTTGATTATGGGATAGCTCCTGTATCATGTGCAAGGGGTACCCTGTTGGTGGTTCTCTATGATACATATGTACTTACAATGACAAGAGCTTACTTGTGACTGAAGTTGAGTAGCATGAGGTTCGATCTTCGTAAGTAAGGGGCTTGAGATTTCAACTTATAACTTGTCAAGCATATCCTCTTAGTTGTGTCACTTTAACCTTAATCACCTAAAGATGCTTATGATAGGGGCAATGAGAGCTGAAAGCTAATAAGTACCATAATTGTTGGAAGCTATTTATGAAACTTGAATCCCTAATTCCTTCTACGAAGGCCTTTCTTTTACTTTTATGTTGAGTCTCCACCTTCTATCCGTATGCACCTACTTTGAGAGCATAGTGGCCATTCTTAGTTCTATGTGTATTGTCCCAGGACTTGTTGATTGATGCATAACTTTGATATTGCTTGTTCTTAAACTATTTGTATCTAGTCACTCTTATGAACTTTGAAGGTGTCCTATGCATTTATGTTTGGTACTCTATGAGGGACAAGTTGAATGCCACTATACTATGTTTTCTTTATGTGAAACAAAAAAACGTCTTGCAAAGCATTGTTATTCATGAATCTTTTGTTTGTGCCTTTTCATGTTGCAACATAGTTGCTATGTCTTATTGTTAGAACTTTATCTTTCATGCTATGTTGAAGTACTATGATTCCAGCTATCAATGTTTTACAAATACTTTGATCAAGTTTATGATGGTGCATGTCACCTCAAAAATTATTCTTTCTTTTTATCACTTACCTACTCGAGGACGAGCAGGAGTTAAGCTTGGGGATGTTGATACGTTGCTAACGTATCCATAATTTTTGATGTTCCATGCTTGTTTTTTATCTACATTCTTATGTTGTGTCCACACTTTGGAGTACTTTTTATACACTTTCTTGGACTAACCTATTAACAAGATGCCATAGTGCCAGCTGCCTATTTTCTGCTGTTTTTGGTTCCAGGAAAGTCAGAAAATGAATATTCTTGGAATTGGAAGGGACAAAAGCCAAAGTCAGTTTTTCACCGAGGGGGACACGGAGCCAGAATACGAGACGGAGAGGGGCCAGAGGGCCGCCACACCACCTGGCTGCACGGCTAGGCCTGACCCGCGCTAGGGGGTGGTGTGGCTGTCTAGGGCACCCCCTCGGCCTCCTCTTTCGCCTGTAAGATGCCTCCGATACAGAAACCCTAAGTACCCGATCAACAAAATCCACGAAAGAGTCTTTAGCCGCCGTCATCTCCATCCCTAGATCGGGAGGGATTTGAATCTCTTCCCGACATGCTACCGGAGGGGAGAATTCACCCTAGAGGCCGTCTTCATCATCATGCAAGCCTCCGGTGTGACGCGTGAGTAGTTCATCTCTGGACTACGGGTCCATGTAGTAGCTAGATGGTTGGTTCTCCTTTGTGCTATCATGTTTAGATCTTGTGAGCTCCGTTCATGATCAAGATCATCTATTTGTAATCCTTCATGTTGTGTTTGCGGGGATCCGATGGATATTGAGATGCTATTTCAGATTGATTATTGATTCTATCATGTCTTTGTTATTTGTGATCTCGCATGCTCTCCGTTGTTAGTAGATATCTTGGCCGAGTAGATGCTAGCAACTCCAAGAGGGAGTATTTATGCTCGATAGTGGGTTCATGCCTCTGGTAATCTGGGGAAGTGACAGAAATCTCTAAGGTACTAGATGTGCTGTTGCTACTAGGGAGAAAACATCAATCATTTGTTCATAGAACAATCAGATTGTTTACTTTACACGCAATGTGTAATGCAATTATCTGTTGCTTGCAACTTAATACTGGAGGGCGTTCGGATGATAACCTGAAGGTGGATTATTAGTCATAGATGGAGTTGGATTACGGTCTATGTATAATGTTGTAATGCCCAATCAAATCTCATAGGAGTCAATATGAGTAGTATATGCATGATTGCTTTCTCGATGGTTTTCAATTGCCCCACTGTAATTTGTTCACCCAACATGTTATCTATCTTAAGGAGAGCCACCACTAGTGAAACATGGACCCTGATGGCTCTGTATATGGCGCCAGAAAAATGCTGGAGCGGTGTTGATGTAGAGCTCGTTGGGAACCCCAAGAGGAAGGTATGATGAGCACAACAACAAGTTTTCCCTCAGTTATGAAACCAAGGTTTAATCGAACCAGTAGGAGCAAGGAAACACCCCAAAGGTGTTACTAGTTGAGCTTTGGCAGGGCACACTACGGGTGCTAGTAGCAACGTGGAGACCTGCACAACATAACCACAGAACTTTGTCCCCAACTTGCGATGAGGTTGTCAATCTCACCGTGTTTTGCGGAAAACAAAGGATTAAATGTATCGAATGGAAAGAAGTAAAAGTTTGCAGAAAGTAAACACAAAGCAGAAACAGTTTATAGATTGTATGTAAAGACAAAGGACCGGGATCCATACTTCACTAGAGGTGGCTCTCCTTAAGATAGAAAACATGCTGGGTGAACAAATTACAGCGGGGCAATTGACAAACACCGAGAAAGCAATACATGCATATACTAATCATCTTGACTCCTTTTAGACTTGATTGGGCATTACAACATAATACATAGACCGCCATCCCACTGCATCTATGACTAATAATCCACCTTCAGGTTATCATCCGAACCCCCTCCAGTATTAAGTTGCAAGCAACAGATTATTGCTTTACGAACTGCGTGTAAAGTAAACAATACGATTGTTCTATGAACAAATGATTGTTGTTTTCTCCCTAGTTGCAACATCACATCTAGTACCTTAGAGATTTCTGTCACTTCCCTAGATTACCAGAGGCATGAACCCACTATCGAGCATAAATACTAACTCTTGGAGTTGCTAGCATCTACTTAGCCAAGATAGCTACAAACAACAAAAATCATGCAAGATCACAAATAACAAAGACATGATAGAATCAATAATCAATCTGAAATAGCATCTCAATATCCATGAGATCCCTGCAAACACAACATGCAGAATTACAAATAGATGATCTTGATCATGAACGGAGCTCACAAGATCTAAACATGAAAGCACAAAGGAGGAGAACCAGCCATCTAGCTACTAATGGATCCGTAGTCCAAGGATGAACTACTCACGCATCACACCGGAGGCTTGCATGGTGATGAAGAAGGCCTCCAGGGTGAATTCCCCTCTCCGTCAGGGTGTCGGGAAGAGCTTCAGATCCCTCCCGATCTAGGGATGGAGATGATAGCGGCTACAGACTCTTTCATGGATTTTTGATCGAGTACTTAGGGTTTTCGTCCCAAGGGCGATATAGGCGGAAGGAGGGGCCGGGGGGGGTGCCTGGGCTGGCCACACCCCCCCTGGCGCGGGTCAAGCCTGGCCGTGCGGCCAGGTGGTGTGGCCGCCCTCTAGCCCCTCTCCATCTCGTATTCTTGCGGAAAAATAGGCACTTTGGCTTTTGTCCCGTCCAATTCCGAGAATATTCATTTTCTGACTTTCCTGGAACCAAAAACAGCAGAAAACAGGCAGTTGGCACTGTGGCTCTTGTTAATAGGTTAGTCCAAGAAATCATATGAAAAGTACTCCAAAGTGTCGACAAAACACAAGAAAGTGGATAAAACCAAGCATTGAACATCAAAAATTATAGATACATTTGCAATGTATCAACATCCCCAAGCTTAACTCCTGCTCATCCTCGAGTAGGTAAGTGATAAAAAGAAAGAATAATTTTTGAGGTGACATGCACCATCAAAGACTTGATCAAAATATTTCCAAAACATTCAAAGCTGGGATCATAGTACTTCAATCATAACATGAAAGACAAAGGTCTAGCAATAAGCAAAGAAACTATGATGCAACATGAAAAGGCACAAACAAAAGAATCATGAATAACATGCTTTGCAAGACGTTTGTTTGTTTCACATAAAGAAAACATAGCATAATAGTATTCAGCTTGTCCCTCAATAGAGTAGCAAATATAAATGCAAAGGACACGTTCAAAGTTCATAAGAGTGACTAGATATAATAGTTTAAAACAAGCAATATCAAGTTATGCATCAATCAACTAGTCTTGGGACAATGCACATAGAACTAAGAATGGCCACTATGCTCTCAAAGCAGGTGCATAAAGATAGAAGGTGGAGACTCAATATAATGGTGGAAGAAAGGCCTTTTGTAAAAGGAAGTAGGGATTCAAGTCTCATAAAGAGCTTCCAAAAATTATGGTACTTATAGCTTTCAGCTCTCATTGCCCCTATCATAAGCATCTTGAAGTGATTAAGGTTAAAGTGAATAAACTATGGTGTACATGCTTGACGAAGTATAAGTCAGAAATCTCATGTCCCTTGTATACGAGGGCCGCTCCTCATGCTACTCAAGTTTAGTCACCGGTAAGTTCTTGTCATCGTAAGTACATGTGTATCATAGAGAACCACCAACGGGGACCCCTTGCCCGATGATACGAAAGAATCCCCATATCAAAATGACAAGGCAAGCAGACAACGAGCATCTCAGCAATCTTCCTATTTACCATGGGAATATGGTGCTTTTTTTCTCTCTTTCCTCTTTTCATAATCTCTTTTTTTTCTTTTTCTCTTTTTTTCTCAATATAGGACTCTTTTTTTTATAAGAAGAATGCTTCATAGACAGCTCATTATGGTTACGCTGCAGGTTTCCACCATGTCAGCAAGGATTAGACCAGCGGCCCAAGCGTTGGTCTAACACATATACATAACTCCATGGACTTACAAGCTCCCCTTTCATTTCACACCGACGACATCCATATACAAAAGAGCATGATATCAACTAGGTATGAGTACCAAGTGCAATGTTGAAAGCGTTCCCCATGAAAGCATGGTTTTGCTAATCCCCAACAAATAAGTGCAAGCATATACAACATAGACGACACAATGGTTCAAGTTTATTAAGGGCAAGAAAAGTAAAGTGTGCCATCAAGTTTGTGAGAGCTTTAATCACTAGTTTTCTCATAACAAGTTTAATTTGGAAGGTAAACAAAAGCATGAATATACTTGGAATAGAATAGGCTAGTAGGTAGGTATGGTTAACTCTTTGGAATAACTTGGTTTAGGGAGTTGGATGCACGAGTGGAACTCATACTTGGTTGTGGAGGCTAACAAAAGACTAGGAGTGACAAACTAAGAGACCAATAATGGCCATAATCATGCAGAGCGACAAAACATCATTGATCAAATCATAAAGTGATACTACAAGTTGAAAACTAAAGGATCATCAAGGCTTATGTGACTTGAGATAGTCATAACATGGTGTGAGCATGCGCCAAGTCAACCCAAATAAAGCATCAAAGGAGAATACCACTATAATATGCTTTAATATGCTAAACAACGCATGATTCATCCAAGGCACATTAAGCAATCTCAATTGTTTATAACAAGTCATGCTACAGCAAAGAATACTAAGCATAAAGCCAAAACAATATCACGCATGGCATGACAAAGCATAGGCCATAGTCAAAAACGAGCTCTTTTTACCACATAAGCATGAACTTTCCTACTCTTTTCCAAACCAAACCAAACTATTTGCAAACCAATGTAGAAAGAGGGGGTCCAACCAATTTATGCAGCAAACTAAGCAAACCAAGCAAACGAAAAAACAAAACAAAAAATAAAAAGAAGACACTCCAAGAACAACACAACTGTGCATGAAACAATAAAAATGAAGTGTTTGGAAGAAACCTATTATTTTTATTAATGAAGAAGGGGATGCCTTGGGCATCCCCAAGCTTTGACGCTTGTACTTCTTGGATATTTCTTGGCGTGACACAGGGTGGCATCCCAAAGCTTGAGCTTTAGTTCATTCTTCATCTCATTACATCATTCTCTCCATACACCTGAATTTTTTTCCTTCATACAAAACTTCACACAATCTTTATCAGCAACATTAGTGCACTCAAGATAATAAGTCGTTGGGTTCAGTTTCAACACCAATAAAACTTCCACTAAAACACAAGCTACTTAAGCACTTCCCTTGAAAAGCTCAATTCCCCAAAGAGAACCCAAAAAGGAACCAACAAGAAGCAAATGCAAATAATGGCAGAAATCTGTCAAAACAGACCAGCAGGTAAAACCCAAGTTTTTCGAAGACCTTCTGTTGCTCAAATAAAAAGGTGTTGAACTAACGAAAGTTAGATAATGACCTGGGGCAGAAGCACAAAAAGTCACGCATCAAAACGACGTACACAGATGTTACACGAATTTTTAAGGTGAAGCACAAAAATCTGTTTCGGGACAACATCTTTCCCAAGCATTACTTCTCTCTCATTAGAGGTTAATCTTGGCACAAAAATCAAATAAAAAGGATAAGGAGTGGTTATTACCGAAGTAATAACTTCCAAGACTCATCTAAAACTTTTAGGTTATCTCCCAATAAGTACTTTTCTTTAACGCCTTTAAGTTAGGCATAAGAAGCAAGAAATAATCAAGTGTTCTCAAATGAAGAAGCATTAAGACAAACTTTTGTTTTCATAGGAGAGGCAAAAGATATCTTCTCTCTCTTATTAGGGAAGTGTTCTATACCTTTCTTGAGTGGGAGTTGATATTTAATGGTGCCTTCTTTCATATCAATAATGGCACCAACAGTTCTAAGAAATGGTCTTCCCAAAGTAATAGGACAAGAAGCATTGTATTCAACATCCAAAACATGGAAATCAACGGGGACATAGGCATTTTTAACCATAATAAGAAAATCATTAAGACTCCCCATGAGTTTCTTTTTAGAATTATCATCAAGTGGGACATTCAAATGACAATCTTCAAGTGGAGGCAAATCAAGCATATCATAAATCCTTCTAGGCATAATAGAAACACAACTATCAAGATAACATAAAGCTTTGAAATCAAAGTCATTTACTTTCATATTAATGATGGGTTCCCAACCATCTTCTTGTTTTATAGGAATAGAAGCTTTATGTTTCATCTTTTCTTCTTTAATCTTTATGAGAGCATCAGTAATGTGTTTTGTAAAGGCCATGTTCGTAGCACTAGCATTAGGACTTTTAGCAAGCTTTTGTAGGAACTTAATAACTTCAGAGATATTGCAACAATCAACATCAAAATCAAATTTATCATCTAAAGTAGTAGAACTATTACTAGCCTCAACACCAGTGGTGGTGATAGTAGAAACACTAATGTTTCTAGCAATTTCATCTTCTCTTTCACACTTAGCATGTAATTCAGCTAATAGTCTAACATTTTCATCAATTCTTACTTGTATGGCATTAGTAGCTGCAAAGGGATTATCATTAGTTTCAGGTTTAGCAGCCATTTTCAAAGTAGATTGAGCTTCAGCTAAAGATGCTATATTTCTTTCAGCATTAGAGAGTTTTTCCTCAATAGTTTTATTGAAAGCAGTTTGTTTACTAATAAACTCTTTAAGCATAACTTCAAGTTCAGAGGGAGCACTCCTATTATTGTTGTAAGAACTTCCATAAGCATTACCATTGTTGGGAGGATATGGCTTATAATTGTTGTTACCAAAATTGTTCCTATAAGCATTATTGTGAAAGTTGTTATTTCTTATGAAGTTTACATCAACTTGCTCTTCTTGAGCAACCAAAGAAGCTAAAGGAACATTATTTGGATCAATATGGGCTTTCCCATTAACAAGCATAAACATAATAATATCAATCTTATCACTCAAGGAGGAAGTTTCCTCAACAGAATTTACCTTCTTACCTTGTGGAGCTCTCTCAGTATGCCATTCAGAATAATTAACCACCATATTGTCCAGAAGTTTCGTTGCAGCACCCAAAGTAATTGTCATAAAGGTACCTCCAACAGCAGAATCCAATATGTTCCTTGAAGAATAGTTCAATCCTGCATAAAAAGTTTGGATGATCATCCAAGCATTCAGTCCATGAGTGGGACAATTCTTTACCAAAGATTTCATTCTTTCCCAAGCTTGAGCAACATGTTCATTATCAAGTTGTTTCAACTTCATTATTTCACTTCTCATAGATATAATCTTAGCAGGAGGATAATACTTTCCAATGAAAGCATCTTTGCCCTTAATCCAAGAATCAATACTATTCCTAGTTAAGGAATTCAACCATTCTTTAGCTTTTCCTCTCAAAGAGAAAGGAAACAATTTCAGTTTAATAATATCACCATCTACATCCCTATGCTTTTGCATCTCACAAAGTTCAACAAAGTTATTTAGATGGGAAGCAACATCTTCATTACCAATACCAGAAAATTGTTCTCTCATAACAAGATTGAGCAAAGCAGGTTTTATCTCAAAGACAGTATCTTCAGGCACAGGTGGAGCAATAGGTGTGCTCATAAAATCATTGTTGTTGGTTCTAGTGAAGTCACACAACTTAGTGTTTTCAAGAGTAGTCATTTTTTTGGGTTTTCAAATAAGAAAGCAAACTTGTAAAACTAATATTTGTGTGTGTTTTTGATAAAGAAACAAGCAAACAAAGCAAAAAGAAACTAAGCAAAACAAAAATAACAAAGTAAAGGGATTGGTTATGAGGGACTCCCCTTGTGAAGATGTCCTTGACTCCCCAGCAACGGCGCCAGAAAAATGCTTGATGGCTCTATATATGGCGCCAGAAAAATGCTGGAGCGGTGTTGATGTAGAGCTCGTTGGGAACCCCAAGAGGAAGGTATGATGAGCACAGCAGCAAGTTTCCCTCAGTATGAAACCAAGGTTTAATCGAACTAGTAGGAGCAAGGAAACACCCCAAAGGTGTTACTAGCAGAGCCTTGGTAGGTCGCACTACCGGTGCTAGTAGGAACGTGGAGACCTGCACAACACAACCAACATAACTCTGTCCCCAACTTGCGATGAGGTTGTCAATCTCACCGTGTTTTGTGGAAAACAAAGGATTAAACGTATCGAATGGAAAGAAGTAAAAGTTTCCAGAAAGTAAACACAAAGTATTAAACAGTTTATAGATTGTATGTAAAAGACAAGGACCGGGATCCATAGTTCACTAGAGGTGGCTCTCCTTAGATAGATAACATGCTGGGTGAAGAAATTACAGTGGGGCAGTTGACAAACATTGAGAAATCAATACATGCATATACTAATCATCTTGACTCCTTTGGAACTTGATTGGGAATTACAACATTATACATAGACCGCCATACAACTTCATCTATGACTAATAATCCACCTTGAGGTTATCATCCGAACCCCCTCTAGTATTAAGTTGCAAGCAACAGATTATTGCTTTATGAACTGTGTGTAAAGTAAACAATACGATTGTTCTATGAACAAAGGATTGTTGTTTTCTCCCTAGTAGTAACAACACATCTAGTACCTTAGAGATTTCTATCACTTCCCCAGATTACCAGAGGCATGAACCCACTATCGAGCATAAATACTAACTCTTGGAGTTGCTAGCATCTACTTGGCCAAGATAGATACTATTAACGGAAAGCATGCAAGATCACAAATAACAAAGACTTGATAGAATCAATAATCAATCTGAAATAGAATCTCAATATCCATCGGTTCCCCGCAAACACAACATGCAGAATTACAAATAGATGATCTTGATCATGAACGGAGCTCACAAGATCTAAACATGAAAGCACAAAGGAGGAGAACCAGCCATCTAGCTACTACATGTAGCTGTAGTCCAAGGATGAACTACTCACGCATCACACGGGAGGCTTGCATGGTGATGAAGAAGGCCTCCAAGGTGAATTCCCCTCTCCGGCAGGGTGCCGGGAAGAGCTTCAGATCCCTCCCGATCTAGGCATGGAGATGACAGCGGCTACAGACTCTTTCGTGGATTTTTTATCGGGTACTTAGGGTTTTCGCCCCGAGGGAAATATATAGGCGGAAGGAGAGGTCAAGGGGGTGTCTGGGCTGGCCAGACCACCCCCTGGCACGGGCCAAGCCTGGCCGCACGGCCAGGTGGTGTGGCCGCCCTCTGGCCCTGCTCCGTCTCGTATTCTGGCATCTGATGACTTTTGGAAAAATAGGCACTTTGGCTTTTGTCCTGTCGAATTCCGCGAATATTCATTTTCTTACTTTGCTAGAACCAAAAACAGCAGAAAATAGGCAGCTCGCACTATGGCTCTTGTTAATAGGTTAGTCCAAGAAATCATATGAAAAGTACTCCAAAGTGTCGACAAAACACAAGAAAGTGGATAACCAAGCATGGAACATCAAAAATTATAGATACATTTGCAATGTATCAGACCCCGATCCTTTCTTTTACTATCAATCTACACTCTATCTACTGTTTTCTGTTTACTTTCTGCAAGCTATTACTATCTTCCACACAATACGCTTAATCCTTTGTTTTCAGCAAAACCGGTGAGATTGACAACCTCACTGTAAGTTGGGGGCAAAGTTCTGTGGTTGTGTTGTGCAGGATTCCAAATATGGCAACAACACCTTGGAGGTGTTTCCTTGCTCCTACTGGTTCGATAACCTTGGTTTCATAACCGAGGGAAACTTACCGCCGTGCTCATCATACCTTCCTCTTGGGGTTCCCCAACGAGCTTGACATCAACCACGAGTCAGCAAGTACCCAAACAAACAAAAAGTAAGCACACGAGGCAAAAGGAAACCTTGAAGCTTGGAATAGAACACTATGGATACTACAATATAGTATTGTGGGCCCATAGGATAGAGAGATCATGATAGAAAGAAATCTCTCAGCTGAAACAAAGCAAAGGGGACAAAGAACACACACCACACACAACTCTAAAGAACTCTACACTAGGTCAAGTGTTTGAGAAATGACATGCCCAAAAGGCACCTATGTTTTGAAAAACTAGAAGAGATATCAATTTTTTTCCAAATCAACACAAGGTAAGATGATCTAGAGTTAGAGCGATACCAGGCGAGGAGCAAAAGAAGCATACTAGAGTTTTTGCAAATACTTTTCATCTTTGAAATAGTTTTCACAAATACTAGACTCAACATCGACCAATAGCATGGTTTTCCTACAGTCGGTACTGCTGTGATACCAAAACCTGTGACACCCTCGGGATTAGGTCTAGACAAATCCCAGACCTCTATCTGATATAAGCCTGACCTAAATCTCGGAAGCATACAGACAAAGAATCGATAACCTTACAGTGACCCTACGACACAAAAATTATTACAGCGAGCTCATATCTGAGCAAAGAACCAAAATATTACGAGCATAGGTCACTGACCACAAACATCAAACAATGGAAGGCCAATTATGCTATTAAGTATAGCAAACTTAACAAATGGCCTAAGAGGGCTAAAGCATAACGATGACGTCCCAGCCAATAGACTCCAAGCTACCGGCCAGGAACCTCAAGCTACTCGTCGGTGTCGATGAAGTAACGAACTCACCTTCTTTGGTAACACCCACCTGCTACAAAAGTATCAACAAAGCAAGGTTGAGTACAGGGTGTACTCCGCAAGACTTATGGCTGGTGGGATTATTTTGCATAAAGCCATCTTTGTTTTGTAAAACAAGAAGAAGGAGCTCGTCTAAACATAATATTTTAAAAGGGGATAAGAGAGCGACATCTCCAAATAATTGATCATCATATTGATATCTGTAACTACCTCGGTGAATTACGCTCCTAGTTACAAGCCTGGATGAGCAGAAATGGTTGAAATAGTACGGTGGGGCCCAAATGCCACTCACAGGTAGACCTTTCGGCCGTCCCAACCATTTCCAAACATCGGGACAAGAACGGGCGGCGTAATCGGCAGGTGAAGGGATCAACTACATACACAAATGAGTATGTATGCAAGACACCATACAATGGTTCTCAGAGTCATTCCATCTAAAAAGAAAGGAAATATTGCAACACCATACGGCAAGATCCAAATATCCTAGATAGATATAATAGTTTAGGATATCTCCTCATACATCAAACATCAGAGTATCAGGCGGAAGCGGAAGACAAATCCGAGTACGGATAAGAAGCAAATCGGCATAAGATGCCCCATAAATAACCACATCCCGCCCACAGATCTCACGGATCCCCGTTCCCGGAATCTCTACACCGAATGATCGTTGCCCACATCGTCTGTCTCCTCCACCCAGTATCCATCTTGCGAGCTTACCTGTTCATCTGAATCAAACAATTTATCGTGTGAGACCCTAGGGGTACTCAGCAAGTCTTTATGCCTCTAAAGGGGACACAACCTGGGGTGACGCCATTGCAGCAAAAGATAAACCCTAACAATTCTATAGATACTCACTAACCATCCGCCTAACCAGAGATAGACGGATGTCCGTGAATTAATAACAACAGTTATAACAGTAATAACGGTAATATCCACAGATCCATCCTCCTCCCCGCTTACCGACGAGGAAGCGGACGAACAACCCCCCATCCGTTGGCAGTTTTATTATCCATTCCATGAGTGTTGCACTATTTACTAGTCAGGTCCTTAGTCAGATTAAAAGCGGTACTTTAGTTATGCTTGTCTATGATCGAGAAACTATGCTCCAAGTCGTCCATAACCGCGGACACGGCTTTCAGAAAGTTTTACCCTGCAGGGGTGCACAAATAGCAACACACACGATCAACCTCGGAAAAACCAAATCAAAACCCAACGAGGCAGTCACGACAAAGCGATCATAGGATTCGGAAATATTTCAGGGGGCCACCCCATTAAGCTACCCGCAACGAAGATAGCTGACTCCGAGACGGACTCAAGGTTTGCGTCAGTGGCTGTAAACGACTGGGAACCCGAAAATGTGACTGGGCTTGTCGATACCGCGAAAACACTCCGCTGCCCTAAACAGTACAGGTGCAGTACATCGCACAATTTTAAATAAAGCAGTAAGGCATGGCATAAGTACATGATAGAAAATAAAACCTCAAACTAGTTTGTGGCCCCAAGAAATAAGAATGAATCAAGCTCTGGCTCAGGGGGGTTCATAAGCCTCCCGGATGTGGATAGCGCGAATATTCAAGGAACAGGAATCAAGTACTCGGGGTCCTACGGGACACAAGTGAGCCTGAAAATCCAAATAGCAAATATGGCTCACCGATGCCACTTTCATTAGTTATCCCATTACTACTCAGGTTAAGTTGTTTAGGTACCTCGTTATCCATCTGACACTCACATACCCTACACATGCTGTTCTACGACTCGCATGGCTCAAACAACTCCTATAGTAATGACTCATGGGATGGAGTAACAAGCTTCGGTGGGGTTTTAAAAGTAAAGGCTATGCAATACTTGGGATTCAATTTAATGCAATCGCGACTCAATGATGCAAGAATAAGATAGAGGCAATAGGTACTATATGTATGCAAGCATATGGTAGTGCTTGCCTGGCAGCTCAGTTGAAGCAAGGGATGGATCTGGGTAGTGCTCCTAGTTCTCTTGATATATCCCCTGCTCAGCGTCTATTCGAAGAAGAACCAAACAAACAAGGGCCAACATAAATAAAGTGCACAAGCATATGAATTAAGTGCGACAAGCAAAACAATCATGCCATGATGAATGATACACAATTTGCATGGCAATAAAGTAGCATGGCATGGGTGAGGTGTGGAATACAAGAATAAACCATTTTATTGAGTTTTAGCCTCATTTTATCCTCATATTAGTTGCTGTACACATTATATTTATATGATGCATGCTGCAAAACAGATGATGGAATGCATAAACAGAAAGGTCTCGTCGAGCTAATCATTTTAGACATATCATTTGTCAAATTTGGAGTTGTAAAACAAAAGTTATTGAATAATTAAGAAAAAGGGCATTTTATTGTAATTTTAATCAACTCGAAATTTTAAATGTTCAAAATATATTTTGAAGGGCATATTTGAATTCCTCACATTTTTCTGATCTCAAAACATATATTATTTGTATTATTTGGATTTGTATTTTAAAAGTTATTTCAAAACAGAATTAAAATTTGAATTTGAATTAATTTTGAAAAAGTTTGAATTAAAACAGATTACAGAAAATAGTTTTTTACCCAGGAAGATACAGACACAGACAATGACAGGTGGGGTCACTGGCTGACTCAGCAGCACAGCGCGCGGAGAAACTTTTCTCACCGCGGCTGGGCTAGACCTAGAGGCCGACAGGTGGGGCCACGGCATCTCCAGGGCCACACGCGGGCGCGCCAGTGGGGACGCGACACGTGGTAGATCCAGGGAGTGCGGGTTGAGGGTTGGAGAGCTGAGGGCTGTTTCTGCAAAACGAGCAGAGAGGCTGACGGTGGGCTCGGTTGTACCGCGGGTTGCGCGCGCAAAACAGCAGGGGATTATCAGCAAAAAGGGGACGTGGCACTATGCTTCTTCTCTGAACTAACTGACGACAGATCGATGCTCGTCTGGCGCGGCGCGCGGGGCTCGAACACGCGACCTGGGCGTGCGCGCGGAGGCGGTCGCCGCTGGGCTAGGGCAGGGTAGTCGTTAGGGGGTCAGGCGCGGCCTAGATAGGGTTTTACGCGACGTGGAAGCGAGCAGACGCGCGCGCTCGTCGGTGCACCGAGGGTGCTCGACGGAACGTACGCCGCGGCCAGGACACGACGACGAAAGCGAGGGTGTCTAGGAGGTTGCGTGGCTCACCGAGAGGCTGTTGGAGGCGGTGGATCGGGCAGGGGAGCGGTCGATCGACGATGAAGCAGAGGCCGGTGGAGCTAGGGCTTGGCGTCGGTGCGGCGTCGGCCTGGTGGCTCTGGTCCTCCTCCTCCTCGACGGCGTGTACAGGACGATGCAGGGGACCCTCCTCGATCTCCCAGGCCACTTCACGGACGCTCTGCACGACGGTGGCCGGCGAGAGAGGGTGGCCGGTGATGGAGAGGAAGGAGAGGAGCGGCAGGCGCCCTGGGGTAGATCTGGGGAAGGCCAGAGGAGAGCCGTGTGGTTAAAGAGAAAGGAGGGAGGGGAGGAGCGTGTGGGCGCGGGGTAGATGGAAAAGGTAGCCTCGGTGCCACCTTTCTCTGCTCCTCCTTCTCACGTGCTAGGGTCGGGCAAGACTAGGCAGGGGCAGGGTAGGGAGCTGGCAGGTGGGGCGAGGTGAGGCCAGGGAGGCAGGGGGAGAGGCTCGGGCTGGGGCCCTCATGGCAGAGAGAGCAAGAGAGGGAGAGAGGGGGCTCGGGTTGGAGCTAGGGTTGGGTAGTGGGAGGCTCGGGCTAGGGTTTCTGCTGGGGATGGGGTAGCTAGGTGGGTCCAGGGTGGTCAGGTGGGGCCTGCAGGGCAGAGAGAGGAGAGAGGCCAAGAGAGGGTAGGTGGTTCGCTAGGGTAGGTCATGGTTTAGGGTTTAGGAGAGAGGGGGTATGGTGGATGGTGGAAGTGGGTTAGATGATTAGGGTGTGGTTTAGAGAGGGGATGAAGAGAGAGGAGTGGTATGGTAGCTAGGGTTTGCTTTTGTCAAGATCAAGCCTAGCACATGCCAAGCTCCAACAAGATCAAGACAAGAAAAGAGAGGGATGATGAGGTTAGGGTTTAAGCAAGATCAAATTAAGATCAAGCCAAAAGGAGGGAGAGATAGATGAGAGATGAACCACCCAAGAATTCAAATAAAAACCAAAAGACCTAATTGTGGTGGTACTTGCATGGCCCATGCAAACTAAGTTAATGCCATGTTATTCTTGTGAAAACAATAATATTAAACATGGCATTGTTCCTTTGCATTTCCAAAAGTGGAATAAAGCCAAGCAAAAGGATTTAAAAGAAAGTTCCAAGTGGACTGGATGGAGATGATCACATTTGATTATAATTGGGACTTGCTAGTGTGTGTATGCCACTAGATGCTTGCTAGTCCCAAAGATATCCCCACATGAGCATAAATCCATAATAATCCATATGGAATCTAGGAAAAGGGTTCCACTCACAAGGCATGCAAAGGTGGCCATGTGGCTCTCATAAACCAATAATGTGAAAACAACATGATGCTAAGATGAGAGCATGTGGACAATAGAATTGGATCCATCCCAACCCACATGAGCTAGAGGTAAAACCCAAATAAAGTGCAAAGCTCATATTTAGTTGGATGGTGGAATTATAAGGTGGCGAAAGAAAGGTGGTGGAGTGAAATAAAAGATATGCCCCAACTCAACTTGGGCATTAACCAATATATCAAGAACCAACTACAATATCAAGAGGCAAATACAATTAACAATGCATATGAGATAAGAACCAAACAAAAAGGGGTTTTATATGATGCTCAAATGCAAGGTGGCATGATGACATGAGCATGATATAATTATGATGCAACAATTATATATATGAAGCAGCCATTATATTACTAGACCAAGTAGCATTACAATTGTTAGACAATTGGGATGCTACAATATCCACCAAAGTAATCATCATCTCACAACTAGGATCACCCCCTCGTACCCATGAGGAAGCATCCTTAACAAATCTTAGTTGCCAAGTTTTATGATTAGGTTAATGTTCTCTATGATCTTAGAATTCGGTCACCAAGCGTTCATAACCGTGAACACGGCTTTTCGAAAAGATTTAACCCTGCAGGGGTGTACAACTTTATCCACACGTACCAACTGACTCTTAATGCCTTATCATTAGCACTCTTCCTTGGAAGGCCGGCAGAGGGTTGTTGGACATGACCTTCACCCCGCGTTCGCCGAGACCATGAGTCACACCCTAAGGGTGGTTCTGCCGTAACGGATCAAATCCTAAAGTCGGTCCCTAGATATGTGGGAGAGGTTGGTTTACCAAGGGCTCCATCGACCCCAAGCAACCCTGGCCACGCTTACCTACCTGTTATGATGCACCTCCTTTACCTCCTTCAAGAACAACCAATTATGCATATGTCGAATGGAATGCCAAACTAGGTGACTCGTGGAATCTACTAGGCAAGTTAGTTACTCGTGAGGTTTTCCAGGCCCCGTGTGGCTATACGATCGTCTCGGTTCCAAAGGCAAGAACTCTATTCCTAATGGTGGCAAGCATGGGACTACAAAAACCACTTTCCACCGTGGCCTCCCATACAAGCCTTAGCATATTTAACCTTTACCACTGATCTTACCTCATTAGTATACCTCGTTCTCCTGTCATACTAGATTCTCTGCATCTGATGCATCATCTGGATGAACCAACACTGATAGCTAAGCATGGCTAAGCAAGACACAGATATAAGCTCTAGCAATGCACACCAGCCAAACCTAGTTATGCTAGGAGCAGTGGATCAGGTAATATAAGCTCAAGGGAGTAATGCAACAGATATGATACTCTATCTATTAATAAAAGACCATAGTAGAATCATATGCATCATGGCGAGAATGAAATACTTTCGAAATCATAGGATTGTATAATGGTGGGGCTATGCTTTCCTTGTTTGTTGATACCCACATATAGATCTTCGGAATCCTTGTACTTGACTTGATTATAGTTGATCAAGTATTGTTCGTCAATCTTTGATGGTGTTAATCTCTGTCTTCGATCTTGATCTTGATATCGTATTCTACTGGGAAGAAACAAACACCGGAAAGAAAGGGGAAACAATCAACACATGGCATCGATGCAATGCTCAAGCAAGGATGATGATTGATGCGCTCGACGATTGACGTAGAGCTCGTTGGGAACCCCAAGAGGAAGGTATGATGAGCACAACAACAAGTTTTCCCTCAGTTATGAAACCAAGGTTTAATCGAACCAGTAGGAGCAAGGAAACACCCCAAAGGTGTTACTAGTTGAGCTTTGGCAGGGCACACTACCGGTGCTAGTAGCAACGTGGAGACCTGCACAACACAACCACAGAACTTTGTCCCCAACTTGCGATGAGGTTGTCAATCTCACCGTGTTTTGCGGAAAACAAAGGATTAAATGTATCGAATGGAAAGAAGTAAAAGTTTGCAGAAAGTAAACACAAAGCAGAAACAGTTTATAGATTGTATGTAAAGACAAAGGACCAGGATCCATACTTCACTAGAGGTGGCTCTCCTTAAGATAGAAAACATGCTGGGTGAACAAATTACAGCGGGCAATTGACAAACACCGAGAAAGCAATACATGCATATACTAATCATCTTGACTCCTTTTAGACTTGATTGGGCATTACAACATAATACATAGACCGCCATCCTACTGCATCTATGACTAATAATCCACCTTCAGGTTATCATCCGAACCCCCTCCAGTATTAAGTTGCAAGCAACAGATTATTGCTTTACGAACTGCGTGTAAAGTAAACAATACGATTCTTCTATGAACAAAGTATTGTTGTTTTCTCCCTAGTAGCAACATCACATCTAGTACCATAGATATTTCTGTCACTTCCCAGATTACCAGAGGCATTAACCCACTATCGAGCATAAATACTAACTCTTGGAGTTGCTAGCATCTACTTGGCCAAGATAGCTACTAACAACGGAAAGCATGCAAGATCTCAAATAACAAAGACATGATAGAATCAATAATCAATCTGAAATAGCATCTCAATATCCATCGGATCCCTGCAAACACAACATGTATGGATTACAAATAGATGATCTTGATCATGAACGGAGCTCACAAGATCTAAACATGAAAGCACAAAGGAGGAGAAACCAACCATCTAGCTACTACATGGATCCGTAGTCCAATGATGAACTACTCACGCATCACATCGGAGGCTTGCATGGTGATGAAGAAGGCCTCCAGGGTGAATTCCCCTCTCCGGCAGGGTGTCGGGAAGAGCTTCAGATCCCTCCCGATCTAGGGATGGAGATGTCGGCGGCTACAGACTCTTTCGTGGATTTTTGATCGGGTACTTAGGGTTTTTGTCCTGAGGGCAATATATAGGCGGAAGGAGAGGCCTAGGGGTGCCTGGGCTGGCCACACCACCCCCTGGCGCGGGCCAGGCCTAGCCGCGCGGCCAGGTGGTGTGGCCGCTCTTGTGCACTTCTCCGTCTCGTATTCTGGCACTTGATCCGTTCTGGAAAAATAGGCACTTTGGCTTTTGTCCCGTCCAATTCCGAGAATATTCATTTTCTGACTTTCCTGGAACCAAAAACAGCAGAAAACAGGCAGCTAGCACTATGGCTCTTGTTAATAGGTTAGTCCAAGAAATCATATGAAAAGTACTCCAAAGTTGGAACAAAACGCAAGAAAGTGGATAAAACCAAGCATGGAACATCAAAAATTATAGATACATTTGCAATGTATCAACATCCCCAAGCTTAACTCCTGCTCATCCTCAAGTAGGTAAGTGATAAAAAGAAAGGATAATTTTTGAGGTGACATGCACCATCAAAGACTTGATCAAAATATTTCCAAAACATTCAAAGCTGGGATCATAGTACTTCAATCATAACATGAAAGACAAAGGTCTAGCAATAAGCAAAGAAACTATGATGTAACACGAAAAGGCACAAACAAAAGAATCATGAATAACATGCTTTGCAAGACGTTTGTTTGTTTCACATAAAGAAAACATAGCATAATAGTATTCAGCTTGTCCCTCAATAGAGTAGCAAATATAAATGCAAAGGACACGTTCAAAGTTCATAAGAGTGACTAGATACAATAGTTTAAAACAAGCAATATCAAGTTATGCATCAATCAACTAGTCTTGGGACAATGCACATAGAACTAAGAATGGCCACTATGCTCTCAAAGTAGGTGCATAAAGATAGAAGGGGGAGACTCAATATAATGGTGGAAGAAAGGCCTTTTGTAAAAGGAAGTAGGGATTCAAGTCTCATAAAGAGCTTCCAAAAATTATGGTACTTATAGCTTTCAGCTCTCATTGCCCCTATCATAAGCATCTTGAAGTGATTAAGGTTAAAGTGAACAAACTATGGTGTACATGCTTGACGAAGTATAAGTCAGAAATCTCATGTCCCTTGTATACGAGGGTCGCTCCTCATGCTACTCAAGTTTAGTCACTGGTAAGTTCTTGTCATTGTAAGTACATGTGTATCATTGAGAACCGCCAACGGGGTACCCCTTGCTCGATGATACGGAAGAATCCCCATATCAAAATGACAAGGCAAGCAGACAACGAGCATCTCATCATTCTTCTTATTTACCATGGGAATATGGTGCTTTTTTCTCTCTTTCCTCTTTTCATAGTATCTCTTTTTTTTCTTTTTTCTTTTCTTTTTTTTTCTCAATATAGGACTCTTTTTTTATAAGAAGAATGCTTCATAGACAGCTCATTATGGTTACGCTGCAGGTTTCCACCATGTCAGCATGGATTAGACAAGCGGCCCACGCGTTTCTCTGACACATATACATAACTCCATGGACTTACAAGCTCCCCATTGATTTCACACCGACGACATCCATATACAAAAGAGCATGATATCAACTAGGTAGAAGTACCAAGTGCAATGTTGAAAGCGTTCCCCATGAAAGCATGGTGCTGCGAATTCCCAACAAATAAGTGCAAGCATATACAACATAGACGACACAATGGTTCAAGTTTATTAAGGGCAAGTAAAGTAAAGTGTGCCATCAAGTTCGTGAGAGCTTTAATCACTAGTTTTCTCATAATAAGTGAAAGGTAGACAAAAGCATGAATATACTTGGAATAGCATAAGCTAGTAGGTAGGTATGGTGGAATCTTTGGAAAAACTTGGTTTAGGGAGTTGGATGCATGAGTGGAACTCATACTTGGTGGTGGAGGCTAGCAAAAGACTAGGAGCGACAAACTAAGAGAGCAATAATGGCCATAATCATGTAGAGCGACAAAACATCATTGATCAAAGCATAAAGTGATACTACAAGTTGAAAAATAAAGGATCAGAAAGGCTATGGTGACTTGTGACAGTCATAACATGGTGTGAGCATGTGCCAAGTCAACCCAAATAAAGCATCAAAGGAGAATACCACTATACTATGCTTTAATATGCTAAAACAACGCATGATTCATCCGAGGCACATTAAGAAATCTCAATTTTTTATAACAAGTCATGCTAAAGCAAAGAATGCTAAGCATAAAGCCAAAACAATATCAAGCATGGCATGACAAAGCATAGGCCACAGTCAAAAACAAGCTCTTTTTACCACATAAGTAAGAACTTTCCTACTCTTTTCCAAACCAAACCAAACTAATTGCAAACCAATGTATGAAAGAGGGGGTCCAACCAATTTATTCAGAAAACTAAGCAAACCAAGTAAACTAAAAACCAAAACCAAAACGAAAAATAAGACGCTCCAAGAAAAACACAACTGTGCATGAAACAATAAAAATGAAGCGTTTGGAAGAAACCTGGGAAAGAAAGGGGAAACAATCAACACATGGCATTGATGCAATGCTCAAGCAAGGATGATGATTGATGCGCTAGACGTTCGATGTAGAGCTTGTTGGGAACCCCAAGAGCAAGGTATGATGAGCACAGCAGAAAGTTTTCCCTCAGTTATGAAAGCAAGGTTTAATCGAACCAGTAGGAGCAAGGAAACACCCCAAAGGTGTTACTTGCTGAGCTTTGGCAGGCGCACTACCAGTGCTAGTAGCAACATGGAGACTTGCACAACACAACCACAGAACTTTGTCCCCAACTTGCGATGAGGTTGTCAATCTCACCGTGTTTTGCGGAAAACAAAGGATTAAACGTATCGAATGGAAAGAAGTAAAAGTTTGCAGAAAGTAAACACAAAGCAGAAACAATTTATAGATTGTATGTAAAGACAAAGGACCGGGATCCATAGTTCACTAGAGGTGGCTCTCCTTAAGATAGAAAACATGCTGGGTGAACAAATTACAGCGGGGCAATTGCCAAACACCGAGAAAGCAATACATGCATATACTAATCATCTTGACTCCTTTGAGACTTGATTGGGCATTACAACATAATACATAGACCGCCATCCAACTGCATCTATGACTAATAATCCACCTTCAAGTTATCATCCGATCCCCCTCCAGTATTAAGTTGCAAGCAACAGATTATTGCTTTACGAACTGCGTGTAAAGTAAACAATACATTGTTCTATGAACAAAGGATTGTTGTTTTCTCCCTAGTAGAAACAGCACATCTAGTACCTTAGAGATTTATGTCACTTCCCCAGATTACCAGAGGCATGAACCCACTATCGAGCATAAATACTAACCCTTGGAGTTGCTAGCATCTACTTGGCCAAGATAGCTACTAACAACGGAAAGCATGCAAGATCTCAAATAACAAAGACATGATAGAATCAATAATCATTCTGAAATAGCATCTCAATATCCATCGGATCCCCGCAAACACAACATGTATGGATTACAAATAGATGATCTTGATCATGAACGGAGCTCAGAAGATCTAAACATGAAAGCACAAAGGAGGAGAAACCAGCCATCTAGCTACTACATGGATCCGTAGTCCAAGGATGAACTACTCACGCATCACACCGAAGGCTTGCATGGTGATGAAGAAGGCCTCAAAGGTGAATTCCCCTCTCCGGCAGGGTGCTGGGAAGAGCTTCAGATCCCTCCCGATCTAGGGATGGAGATGTCGATGGCTACAGACTCTTTCGTGGATTTTTGATCGGGTACTTAAGGTTTTCGTCCCGAGGGCAATATATAGGCGGAAGGAGAGGCCGAGGGGGTGCCTGGGCTGGCCACACCACCCCCTGGCCGAGGTGGTGTGGCTGCCCTCTGGCACTTCTCCGTCTCGTATTCTAGCACTTGATCCCTTCCGGAAAAATAGGCACTTTGGCTTTGTCCCGTCCAATTCCGAGAATATTCATTTTCTGACTTTCCTGGAACCAAAAACAGCAGAAAACAGGAAGCTGGCACCGTGGCTCTTGTTAATAGGTTAGTCCAAGTAATCATATGAAAAGTACTCCAAAGTTGGAACAAAACACAAGAAATTGGATAAAACCAAGCATGGAACATCAAAAATTGTAGATACATTTGCAATGTATCAATGATATGACAAGTTAATTAGTACTTGAATGAAACCCTAAAGCATGCTTGGCAATTTAATCATCGTCCGAGGGGTCTAAACCCTAATACAGGAGAGACCCCGCAATCACCTGCAGGGGTTCATTTGTTCTTCTAATTAAACTTGTAATTAAAGTTGTTAAACAATGTATGATGTTGATGCTAAAGTGTAGATCTTGTTTTTCTGAACATTTTGATATATTACACATATTTTTCTGACTTAAAATAATTAGTTATGAATTTTATAAGATTAAACAATTTCTGAAATTATTAAAACAATTTAAAGGATTTACGGCATCATTATGACGTCATCACAGGGCTGGGGCATTTCTCACTGGGGTAGCAGCTACCCATAGTGGCTGACAGAAGGGCCCGAGGCCACCTCAACTGCCACGCCCGCAAAGGCTGGGCCCATGGCGGTTTTGACTGGGCTGACCGCGCGCTGACGCCCAGGTGACGTCACGTCGCCAGCCACCGGCAGATGGTCATCAGGGCCGGTGATTTTGAGCACGCGTGTGCGACCTGGGCATGTGGTTCGAACCGTATGAACGTGGGGAGCGATATCCTAGCGGCGCCGCTCAAAAGGGTCGCCGGAGCGTCGCCTACGACGACGAGCGGCGGTCCTGGCTATAGGTGGTCAATGGCGAGGCGAGCCAGGGGGAGAGATAGAGGGTGGAGGGGTCCGGGAGGACCACAAGCTCTCCGGTAACGTGAAAAAGCAACCGACGAGGCCGAAGGAGGTCGTGAGGCGCCGGAATCAATGACGAACATGGCGGCTGGAGTTGGGGATGCCGAGCATGCGGAGCTTGATTGGGGGCGTGCACGGACGATTCTGTTGGCGAGGATGGTCAGGGCGACAAGGCAGAGTGCGAGGGATCGCCAGTGGGGCTCGAGGAGGTCTGTAGCAGCGGCAACGGACGACGGTAGAGGGGGCTAGGGTTCGGGCTTCTATAGAGAGAAGGAAGAGAGGGCCAAGGATAGGAAGGGAAAGCCAGGATGAGGACGAGGGCGTCAACGTGATGATCTTATCCTCCTCCAGAGTACGGCAGCGAGCATCGTGACACGACGACGGCATCGGGCGATAGTGGTGTGGCCACCGAGCTGCTTCTTGCTCTCTCTGTCATGAGGAAGAAGAAAAGAGAAGCACGTCGAAGGGGTACTAGGCCATGGTTGGGCTCTGGCTGGGCCGTCCTACAGAACTAGATGCTACGCACGGGCAACAGATAATGATCGGGGAAAGAGAGAGAAGGTTGGGGTTGATATATCCATTTTGCATCACTATTCTATATCATAATTCACTGTTATTCATTGATATATTTCATATTAAGAGATGATACTTATGTTATTTCATCTGTTTTTGCATGGTTGGTGACTTTTGGAGCATGGACCGCTGCAGTCAGCATTCTGATGGAAAAGATGCTTTTTGTAGGGGAAATTCGCGAAGATCAGAAAATCCGGGAAAATACATGGAAAATTCTATCTTTCTAGAAGACGGAGGATGCCAGAAGGGGGAGTGGAGATGGGCCACATGGGGCCCACACCACCCCTGGCGCGTGCCACCCTTGGTCGCGCCAGCAGGTGGTGTGGCCACCCTGGCCCACCCCTAGCTCTCCCCTTTGGCGTATATTATCCCCTCGAAACCCTAACACCTGGGGAGCGACCACAGAAAGATTCCGTCGCCTCTGAGGGGCATAAAACTACAGAGAGAGAAAGATCTCTCCGGCAGATAGAATTCTGCCAGGGGAATTCCTTTCTAGAGAGCGGAGATCGTCGCCATCAACACCACCATCAAGCTGGACTTCATCGAGATCATCATCACCATCATCACCACCATCATCTCCATAAACACCATCATCACCGCTCCATACCTCTGTAACAATTGGGTTGAATCTTGCATAGTTCTTAGGGGAAACTTTCCCGGTGTTGATTACTCCTTGTAGTTGATGCTATTGAGTGAACCATTGAATTATTGTTATGTTCAGATTGTTACTTATCACTATATCATCTCTGATCTTTATCCATATGATGTCTTGTGAGTAGTTCCTTTAGTTCTTGAGGACATGGGAGAAGTCATGTTGTTAGTAGTGGAATTGTGTTGAGAAAGATTCAATAGTTTGTTATTTAAGTTGTGGTGTTATTCTTCTAGTGGTGTCATGTCAACGTCGACTACATGACACTTCACCTATATGGGCCTAGGGGAATGCATTGTGTATTTGGCTACTAATCGTAGGGGTTGCCGGAATGCCAAAAACTTGAACCCCCGTTAGGAAACCTTTGCACAAGGGATGTTAGGATCTTAGAGTTTAAAGCTGTGGTTAGGTTTCTATCTTAATTACTTTCTTGTACTTGCGGATGCTTGCAAGGGTTATAATCACAAGTATGTATTAGTCCTAGGAAGGTCGGTACATTAGCACAGGTTCACCCACACAACACTTGTCAAACTAAAGAAGTTTAATCAACTATATGAAGCGAAAGAACTTGACGATATTCCCGTGTGTCCTCGAGAACGTTTGGTCATCTTAAGTAATACAACCGGCTTGTCCTTTTCTAAAGAAAGGATTGGGCCACTTGCTGCGTTTATTATTATTGTCTTTTATTTACTCGTACTTTATTTATCTGCATTATCAAAAACCCCTAAAATCCGTTTGTTAAGTATTTACAAAGAATTCCTTCTCCAAGCCACTCGTCAACACCTTGTGCTCTTCGTTGGGTTCGACACTCTTACTTATCGAAAATACTGCAATACACCCCCTATACTTGTGGGTCATCAAGACTATTTTCTAGCGCCGTTGCTGGGGAGTGAAGAGCTATTGGAGAGTGGAACTGGTAAAGGAAACTTCTACTATGAGTATTATTTACTTATGTTAGTTACTTTATTTCAATATGGATAATTCGCTGAGTTTCTTATTTCGTAATGCTACTACCACTGCTAAGGTAGTAGATGAACCACCACCTGCTGAGAATGATACTTTTAAAATACCTACAAGAATTATTGATTTTGTTATCGATAACTATTATGTTGGATATGGAACTGTCCATCCCGGTGATCATTTGCTCTTTATACACGAATTATGCGGGTTGATCAAGTGTGCAGGAATTACAACAGATCAAGTCAAGAAGAAGTTATTCTCATTATCACTGAAAGGAAGAGCTGAGGAATGGTATAAGCTTCTAAAGAATGGTCAAGCTCTTGAATGGGAGGAAGTAGTACCTCTCTTTTATTCTAAATTTTATCCTCCTAGTGAGATTCATAAAGATCGGAATCAAATATACAACTTTTGGCCTCTTGATGGAGAGAGTACAACTCAAGCTTGGGGGAGATTGAAGTTACTAATGCTCAAATGTCCTATTCATGAGCTCCCCAACAATATTATTATCAATAAGTTTTATGCAAGGCTTTCTCTTCATGATAAGGATCTATTGGATGCTTCTTGTGCTGGATCATTTACACGCATGGAAGAAGGAGCTAAATGGGATCTTCTAGACTGTATTCAAGACAATGCTGAAGCATGGGAGAATGCCAAAGGAAGAAAGTCAAGTATAAATTATGATTATGAATGCATCGAATCTTTCATGGAAAATGATGACTTTAAAAATATTAAAAATGCTTATGGTCTAAACTCTCAAGCTATTGCAACCTATTTTAAGGCTTTTGCTTCCTATATTAAAGTGCCTAAAAAGAAGTGGAATAAGTATCACGAGCCATATAAAGATATTGCTAATTGTGTTCCTGCAAGAAATATTGAAGTTTATACTGCTAATCATGTTTTACCTGAACCTTACATTGAGAAAATACCTTTACCAATTAACGTAAAGGAACATTCTATGATAGCTAGAATGGTTAATGAAAGTAGAAATAAAGCTGTTGAGCCTGATGAACAAAATGATTAACCTATAATAGCAAATGTGAAAGACTTTGTCACTAAATATGTAGAAGAGTGACACACTATCCTTTGTAAGGATATCCCTAATATTGTTTCACAAAGTAGTGTTATGAGAGCTAGTGTCCCTGTGTTTTCTGTTAGGATAAGTGATCATTGCTACAATGGTTCATGTGATAGTTACATCATTAAATTTATGCATGATACTGAAGGTTATTATGAGAGAGAAAAGACTGTTCTTATGCATCTCAATAATATCAAGTTTCCTTGTTTTATTCTTAAAGTCTTTATGTTGCACTTGTTTTGCCTCCCTATGCTAGCAATCCCTGGTTTCAACAACTTGTTTGCTTAAAAAATTCCCTTGCATAAGAAGTGGGTAAGACTTAAACATGTGTATTTTTGCTTCTTGATGCTCTCATCCACTTCAATTCATATTCTTATCTGAGCATCATTGAAATTATCATGCCCATCTTAATGGCTATAAAGAATGAGCTTTTTGGGAGACAACCCAATATATTTCTTTTGCTTTCAGTTTGTTTTTGTTTCTTTGAGTCTTGGAAGTTATTGTTCCTATAATAACCTCCTCTTATCTTTTTTGTTTGGTTTATGTGCTGATGACCCACAAGTATAGGGGGTGTACCGCAGTATTTTTGATAAGTAAGAGTGTCGAACCCAACGAGGAGCAGAATGTGCTGGCTAGTGGTATGGATCAGGAATTCTCTGCAAATACTTAGCAAAAGGATTTTTAGGGGTTTTCGGTAAAGCAAGTAAACAAAGTATGAGTAGATAAAAGACAGTAGGAATAAATGCAGCAAGTGGCCCAATCCTTTATGCAGCAAAGGAAAAGCCGGTTGTATTACTTAAGATGACCAAACGTTCTCGAGGACACATGGGAAGATTGTCAAGTGCGTTCGCTATATATAGTTGATTAATCTTCTTTAGCTTGCTAAGTGTTGTGTGGGTGAACCTGTGCTAATGTACCGCCCCATCCAAGACTAATACATACTTGTGATTATACCCCTTGCAAACATCCGTAAGTACAAGAAAGTAATTAAGGTAGAAACCTAACCACAACTTTAAACTCTAAGACCCTTACGTCCCTTGTGCAGTGGTTTCCTAACGGGGGTTCAGGTTTCTGTCACTCCGGCAACCCCTGCGATTAGTAGCCAAATACACAATGCATTCCACTAGGCCCATATAGGTGAAGTGTCATGTAGTTGATGTTCACATCACACCACTAGAAGAAGTACACCACAACTTAAATAACAATCTATTGAATCTCTCTCAACACAACTCCACTACTAACAACATGACTTCTCCCATGTCCTCAAGAAAAAAACGAACTACTCACAAGACATCATATGGATCATGATCAGAGATGGAATAATGATGTATAACAATCTGAACATAAACAATAATTCAACGGTTCACTCAATAGCATCAACTACAAAGAGTAATCAACACCGGGAAAGTTTCCCCTATGAACTATAACAAGATTCAACGCAATTGTTACAACAATATGGAGATGGTGATGAGGGTGCTGATGGTGATGGTGGAGGTGATGATGATGATGATGATCCCGATGAAGTCCAGCTTGATGGTGGTGTTGATGGCGACGATCTCCCCTCTCCGGGAAGGAATTCCCTCGGCAGAAATCCGTCTGCCGGAGAGATCTTTCTCTCTCGGTGTTTTCTGCCCCGCAGAGGCGGGAGAATCTTTCTGTGGTCACTCCTCAAGTCTTAGGGTTTCGGGAGGATGATATACGCCAGAGGAGAGAGGCTGGAGTGGGCCAGGGTGGCCACACCACCTCCTGGCGTGGCCTAGGGTTGCCCGCGATAGGGGGTGGTGTGGGCCCCCTGTGGCCCATCTCCACTCCGTCTTCTGGCATCCTTAGTCTTCTAGAAAAATAGGATTTTCCATATATTTTCCCGGATTTTCTGATCTTTGCGAATTTTGCCTCCAAACAACACCTTTTCCATCAGAATCCTGACTGCAGCGGTCCATGCTCCAAAAGTCATCAACCATGCAAAAACAGATGAAATAACATAAGTATCACCTCTCAATACGAAATATATCAATGAATAATAGTGAATTAAGACATAGAATAGTGATGCAAAATGGACGTATCAACTCCCCCCAAGCTTAGACTTCGCTTGTCCCCAAGTGAAACTGAGCTCAATAAACATGGCCTCAGGTTTATGGAGTGAAGAGTCGATAAAAGAATACGGACAAGAAGCATCACATTCATCAAATACATAGATCATAATAGAAGACAACTCACTATTATATAACTCAACTTGTAATGAGTAAATGAAACACAATAAAGATACATAAAGTAAATCATAATTGGTAATGGCAAACTTAGCTCTTGGTCGAAGAATAGTTGATAAATTGCTGGAGTTCACAAATAGCTGGTTTTCAAATGATAGCTTTCAAAGTAGTAAACATCAAGATAAGAGCAATGTGCAAAACAAGGAATATGAGAAACATGACTGAATAAATCATCATATGAATGAATAAAACACATCAACTCAAAATACTTGCTGAGATAGAAGGAATAGGTTTACTGACTCAACTACAAAGTAAAAAAGAAAGGCCCTTCAAAGAGGGAAGCAGGGATTGCAACTCTCATAAAGAGCTCCCAAAAATTATGATACTTACTACCTTTCAGCTCTCATTGCCCCTATCATAGGCATCTTTTGGTGGTTATGGTTAAAGTGACACAACTAATAGGATATGCTTAACAAGTTATAAGTTGAAATCTCATGCCCCTTACTTATGAGTACCGATCCTCATGCTGTTCAACTTCAGTCACGAGCAAGCTCTTGTCATTGTAAATACATGCGTATCATTGAGAACCGCTAACGGCGTACCCCTTGCACATGACACAGGAGCTATCCCATAATCAAAATGACAAGGCAAGGAGACAGTGAGCATCTCAGCGATCTTTTTATTTGCTATTTGCATAGGTTTTTATTGAGGATGCTTCATAGAATGCTCACTATAGTTATGCTGCAAGTTTCGACCATGATTAGGCATGGCTTAGGCTAGCGACCCAGGCGTTTCTCTAACACACATATAAACTCCATGATCTTACAAGTTCCACTTTTATTTCACACCACCGGAATCCATAAGCAAAAGAACATGATATAAACTAGGTACAAGTACCCATGAAGTGTTGAAAGCGGTCCCCATGATACATGGTTCTGCTAACTTCAACTCATAAAGCGCAAGCATATACGCAACAAAGAAGAACCCAATGGTTCAAGTTTATTAATTGCAAGAAAGTAAATCGTGCCATCAAGTTCATGAGAGCTTTAATCACAAATTTCACATAACAAGTTTAATTTGGGAGGTAGATAAAACAAGAATTTACTTGGAATAGCAATAATTCTACTAGGTAGGTATGGTGGACACAAATGGCAAAGGTTTTGGTTTAAAGGAGTAGATGCACGAGAAGAATTCCCTCTCAGTACAGGTTTTTGGCTAGCAAGGCTAGGTAGCAAGTACAAGAGTTGAAGGAAACAAAAAAACATACAAGTGATAAAAAACAAACATGCAATCTTCCTCGGAAGCACAAAAGATCTTAACTAGAGAATACTAAACTCATGAGCAAATCAAGAAAGAAAGATGATGAAATTATTTTCTCTAGAGTACTTCTATCTTTTCTTTCAACTCTCAAAAATAGTGTTTCTACTAACCGAGCCAGGTTTGCCAAAACCAACTAAATTAACTCAATGATCCCAAAGAGATACCAATACTAACAACAAGATCCATCATATAACCACGAATTGAAAACTAATATAAGCTGTGCAAAAGAGTAAATGATAGAACTTCTCATTAATATTCCATAGCGGAAACTCACACCAAGGGATACATATATAACGAGAGAGGGGACACTTCCATAATGCAAACCATCCTACATAATAACTCCTTTATTCAAGATATGACTCTACTAATAAGGCAAAAAGATAGAAGATAGTGATGTGATACTGGGGCACTCCCCCAAGCTTGGAACAAGCCAAGGGGATGCCAAACCTGATGATGAATTACACCTTTGGTGGTGGTGGTATCCTCTCGATGAGCTCCCTGATCAATTTCCCAAAGTCCTCAATCTCGAAGGTGAGAGGACGAATCAAATCTGAGTTGTGCTCAATACGGCTCATGATCATTTCAGTTTGTGGATCCCAGCTCTTGTGATTCTTTTTCTGTTCTTCCTTCTTGGAGTCTACTTTTCCTGCATGGTTATGGATAAAGGTATGGAAGGGATTCTTGGTGTGTGGAAGAAGTGACCGTGGAGCCAAACTGTGACGGGGAGCTTTTCCCCCAGTCTGCATTCGCCTAGTCCTTCTAACCCTGGCAGGTTTCGTCACCACTCCAATGCTTGCAACGGTAGTGCCGGTGTGCGGATGTTGGCCTTGCTCCTCTTCACCTTCACTCTTGATCTCCTTCTCCTTTCCGGGGTCTTGGAGGTCTTCCTCCATGAGCTCCTTCCCTTTATCCTTGGCGAACACCATTGTGCTTCTAAGCCTTCAAAGAGTATGTCCTGGCAGAAACAGATCGAAACGAAAATACGACGAAAACACGATATACGAACCTCGGAAGATCCGGGGGGTTATATTACGAAGTTTCATATCAAAAGGAAGGTACTGGGAGAAAATGAGTCGGAGGCGGAGTCTGGGGTGGTCTCACCACCTGGTGGCGCGGCCAGGGGTGGGCCCGCGCCACAGGGTGGTGTGAGCCACCCTGGCTCCATTTCCGTCCCTTTTTCGCTTCGTAGCTTTCCTTATTGACTAAAAACTGCAAAAACATAATTGGATTGTATTTTCCCAGAACTTGTCTTACCAGAACCGTTACCTATTTGAACGCGGACTCTGCAGGTCTCTGAATTTGGTATTTAGTGGATTCTTCCGGAGTCACCACTTGAATAACATCAATATCTTCATCTTCATACACTTATTACTTGAGTCATAAAACCCTTCTCTTCCTTATTACACCATTGTCTCCACTTCCTAGAAATTTCTTTCACACAAAATTTCACACAATTCTCATTAGCAACATTAGTATAAGTGAAGTAATAAAATATTTTGAGTCCAACTTCAACTGAAAACCATCAAAACATAAGCTACTGTAGCAACTCCTTCCGAAAACCCAAAAAGAATTCAAAAAGGAAATCAAATAAAGAATCAAATGCAAGAGTGGCAAAATCTGTCAAAACAGACCAGCAGGTAAAGATCAATTTTGTTGGAAATCTTCTGTTGCTCAAATCAAAAAGTTCAAAACTAACGAAAGTTAAATAACAACCTGGGGCAGAATCACAAAAAATTACAGCTCAATCCGACATACAGAGATCTCTCACGAATTTTTATGGTGAAGCACAAAAATCTGTTTCGGGATAGCAACTTCCCCAAATATTACTTCTCTCTCATTAGAGATTGATCTTGACACAAAAACCAAACAAAACGGATAAGGAGCGGTTATTACCTGAAGTAATAACTTCCTAGACTCAAAGAAACAAAAACAAACTGAAAGCAAAAACAAATTGGGTTGTCTCCCAAAAAGCTCTTTCTTTATAGCCATTAAGATGGGCATGATAATTTTGAAGAAACTCTCATAGGGATATGAATTGAAGTGAAAGCGAGCATTAAGAAGCAAAAACACACACACATTTAAGTCTAACACACTTCCTATGCAAGGGAATTTTGTAAACAAACAAGTTGTTGAAACCAGAGACCATTAGCATAAGAAGGCAAAACAAATGCAACATAAAAACTTTCAGCATAAAACGAGGAAACTTGATATTATTGAGATGTACAAGAACACTTTTCCCTCTCTCATAGTAACTTTCAGTATCATGCATAAACTTAACAATATAGCTATCACAAGGACCATCATAGCAATTATCACTTATTGTAACAGAAAACACCGGAATACTAGCTCTCATAACACTACTATGTGAAACAATATTAGAGGTATCCTTACAAAGGATAGTGTGTCCCTCTTTTTCATATTTAGTGACAAAGTCTTTCACACTTGCTATTATAGGTTCATTAACCATTTGTTTATCAGGTTCAATAGCTTTATTGTACTTTCATTAACCATATTTTTTTTGCGATCAATTAACCATACTAGCTATCATAGAATGTTCCTTTATCTTAACTGGGAAAGGCATTTTCTCAATGTAAGGTTTAGGTAAATCATGATTAGCTGTATAAACTTCAGTATTTCTTGCAGGAACACTCTTAGCAATATCTTTATAAGGTTCATGATACTTATTCCACTTCTTTTTAGGCACTTCAATGTAGGAAGCAAAAGCCTTAAAATAAGAAGCAATAGCTTGAGAGTCTAGACCATAAGCATTTTTAATATTTTGAAAGTCATCAGTTCCCATAAAAGATTCAATGAATTCAGAATCATAATTTATACATGACTTTCTACCTTTGTCATTCTCCCAAGCTTCAGCATTGTCTTGAATACGGTCCAGAAGATCCCGCTTAGCTTCTTCTTCCATACGAGTGAATGATCCAGCACAAGAAGCGTCCAATAAATCCTTGTCATGTAGAGGGAGCCTTGCATAAAAGTTATTGATAATAATATTGTTGGGGAGCTCATGAATGGGACATTTGAGCATTAGTAACTTCAATCTCCCCCAAGCTTGAGCTGTACTCTCTCCATCAAGAGGCCAAAAGTTGTATATTTGATTCTGATCTTTATGAATCTCACTAGGAGGATAAAACTTTGAATAAAAGAGAGGCACTATTTCCTCCCGTTCCAGAGCTTGACCATTCTTCAGCAGCTTATACCATTCCTCAGCTCTTCCTTTCAGTGACAATGAGAATAACTTCTTCTTAACTTAATCTGTAGTAATACCTGCACACTTGAACAACCCGCATAATTCATGTATAAAGAGTAAATGATCACTGGGATGGATAGTTCCATCCCCAACATAGTAGTTATCCATAACATGATCAATAATTCTTGTAGGTATTTTGAAAACATCATTCTCAGTAGGTGGTGGCTTATCTACTAGCTTAGCAGTGGTAGTAGCATTACCAAATAAGAAACTCAACGAATAATCCATAACGAAAATAAAGCAACTAACAGAAGTAAACAATACTCACAATAGAAGTTTCCTTTACTAGTTCCACTCTCCAATAGCGCTTCACTCCCCGGCAACGGCGCCAGAAAATAGTCTTGATGACCTACAAGTATAGGGGGTGTATCACAGTATTTTCGATAAGTAAGAGTGTCGAACCCAATGAGGAGCAGAAGGTGCTGGCTAGTGGTATGGATCATGAATTCTCTGCAAATACTTAGCAAACGGATTTTTAGGGGTTTTCGATAAAGCAAGTAAACAAAGTACGAGTAAATAAAAGACAGTAGGAATAAATGCAGCAAGTGGCCCAATCCCTTATGCACCAAAGGACAAGACGGTTGTATTACTTAAGATGACCAAACGTTCTCGAGGACACATGGGAAGATTATCAAGTGCTTTCGCTTCATATAGTTGATTAATCTTATTTAGCTTACTAAGTGTTGTGTGGGTGAACCTGTGCTAATGTACCGCCCCATCCAAGACTAATACATACTTGTGATTATAGCCCTTGCAAACATCCGTAACTACAAGAAAGTACTTAAGGTAGAAACCTAACCACAACTTTAAACTCTAAGACCCTTACGTCCCTTGTGCAATGGTTTCCTAATAGGGGTTCAGGTTTCTGTCACTCCGGCAACCCCTATGATTAGTAGCCAAATACACATTGCATTCCCCTAGGCCCATATAGGTGAAGTGTCATGTAGTCGACGTTCACATGGCACCACTAGAAGAAGTACACCACAACTTAAATAACAATCTATTGAATCTCTCTCAACACAACTCCACTACTAACAACATGACCTCTCCCATGTCCTCAAGAACAAAACGAACTACTCACAAGACATCATATGGATCATGATCAGAGATGGAATAATGATGTATAACAATATGAACATAAACAATAATTCAACGGTTCACTCAATAGCATCAACTACAAAGAGTAATCAACACCGGGAAAGTTTCCCCTATGAACTATAACAAGATTCAACGCAATTGTTACAGCAATATGGAGATGGTGATGAGGGTGCTGATGGTGATGGTGGTGGTGATGATGATGATGATGATCCCGATGAAGTCCAGCTTGATGGTGGTGTTGATGGCGACGATCTCCCCTCTCCGGGAAGGAATTCCCCCGGCAGAAATCGGTCTGCCGGAGAGATCTTTCTCTCTCGGTGTTTTCCGCCCCGCAGAGGCGGCAAAATCTTTCTGTGGTTGCTCCCTGAGTCTTAGGGTTTCGGGAGGATGATATACGCCAGAGGAGAGAGGCTGGAGTGGGCCAAGGTGGCCACACCACCTCCTAGCGCGGCCTAGGGCTGCCCGCGCCAGGGGGTGGTGTGGGCCCCCTGTGGCCCATGTCCACTCCATCTTCTGGTATCCTTAGTCTTCTGGAAAATAGTGTTTTCCGTATATTTTCCCGGATTTTCTGATCTTCGCGAATTTTGCCTCCAAACAGCACCTTTTCCATCAGAATCCTGACTGCAGCGGTCCATGCTCCAAAAGTCATCAACCATGCAAAAACAGATGAAATAACATAAGTATCACCTCTCAATATGAAATATATCAATGAATAATAGTGAATTAAGACATAGAATAGTGATGCAAAATGGACGTATCATGTGCCAAGATCAACCTCTAATGAGAGATAAGTAAGATTTGGGGAAGTTGTTGTCCCAAAACAGATTTTGGTGCTTCACATTCGTGAAAAATATCATAATGTCTTACTGATCTATAATTTTTTGTGTGCATTCCCCAGGTTATTATTTAACTTTCATTAGTTTAGCACTTTTTTATTTGAGCAACAAAAGATTTTCGAAAAAATTGATCTTTACCTGCTGGTCTGTTTTGATAGATTTTTGCCACTCTTGCATTTGCCTCTTAAATCGATTTCCTTTTTGAATTCTTTTTGGGTTTTCGGAAGGAGTTGCTACAGTAGCTTATATTTTGATGGATTTCAGTTGAAATTGAACTTAAAATGTTTATTACCTCGCTTACACTAATGTTGCTAATGAGAATTGTGTGAAAGAAATTTCCGTGTTATTGGAGAAATGGTGTAATAAGATAGTGAAAGGTTACATGAATCAAGCAATATGTGTATGAAGATGAAGTTATTGATGTTATTCAAGCGGTGATTCCAGAAGAATTTATCAAAGACCAACTTCAGAGACCTGCAGAGTCTGTTTTCGAATAGGTAACCGTTCTGGTAAGAAAAGGTCCGTGAAAAATCTGTCCAGTTATATTTTTGCAGTTTTTATCCAACAAGGAAGGAAACGAAGCGAAAGTAGGATGGAAACGGAGCCAGGGTGGCTCACACAACCCCCTGGCGCGGCCCCCTGGCCGCGCCACCAGGTGGTGTGGCCTCCCCGGAGTCCGTCTCCGACCCGTTTTCTCCCAGTACTTTCCTTTTGTTGTAAAAATTCGTAATATATAATCCCCCGAATCCCCCGAGGTTCGTATATCGTGTTCTCGTTGTTTTTGTTTCGATATATTTCTGATAGGTAGGATCTCAGTTTTGGAGCCACAATGTCCTCCACTGGATCAGCCGAGGAAGATTCCTCTGCGGATGTCATCAACCCTTACATGCGTGAGTTGAAGATTCATCCCAAAGAATTGGTGCTTGAAGATGGGAGGGTGCAGATAAAAGAGGTTCAGGGCCCTAAAGGTGAAGGCAATCTGGAGGACAAGATGGAAGCACTAGAGCAAGAAGTCTTTAGGTACAAGAAGATGGCAGAAAACGAAGTGGATATCATCCATAGGATTAGTTCAGAACTCATCGCCGAGCACCAGAAGGAGACTACTGAGCTTAAGGATGAAATTCTCTCACTCCACCAAACAACCAACCAACTATAATCATAGCTCTACGACGTGCAAAATCAAAACTGTGAGTATGAGGTTAGGTTTAAACGCATAAGTTCAGCTGCTAGTTTTAGGATGTTGGAGACCAGGATGTCTTTTGTTGATTGGGAGCCCTTAAATTGGAAGTCGGGCGATGACGAGAGAACACCACCACCACCACCGAAGGATTAATTCGTCATCAGGTTTTGGCATCCCCTTGGTTTGTTCCAAGCTTGGGGGAATGCCGCGGTATCACATCACTATCTTCTATCTTTTTATCTTTTTAGTAGAGTCATATCATGATTAGAGAAGTTATCATGTAGGATGGTTTGCGTTATGGAAGTGTCCCCCCTCTCGTTAGATATCTATGTATCCCTTGGTGTGAGTTGCCGTTATGGAATATTAATGAGAAGTTCTATTACTTACTCTTTTGCATATCTTATTTTAGTTTTCAATTTCTGTTATATGATTGATCTTGTTATTAGTATTGGTATCACTTTGGTACCATTGAGTAAATTTAGTTGGTTTTGGCAAACCCGGCTCGGCCAGTAGCAACACTATTATGAGAATTGAATGAAAAAGATAAGACTACTCTTAAAGAATATAATTTCATCGTATTTCTTCCTTGATTTGCTCATAAGCTTAGTATTCTTTAGTTAAGATCTTTTGTGCTTCCAAGGAAGATTGCATGTTTGTTTTTATCACTTGTATGTTTCTTTGTTTTTTCAACTCTTATGCTTGCTACCCAGCCTTGCTAGCCTAAAACCTGTACTGAGAGGGAATGCTTCTCGTGCATCCAATCCTTAAAACCAAAACCTATGCCATCTGTGTCCACCATACCTACCTACTAGCACTATTGCTATTCCAAGTAAATTCATGTTTTTATCTACCTTCCAAATTAAACTTGTTATGTGAAAATTAGTGATTAAAGCTCTCACGAACTTGATGGCACACTTTACTTTCTTGCACTTAATAAACTTGAACCATTGTGCCCATCTATGTTGCGTATATGCTTGCACTTTGTAAGTTGTGAATTAGCATAACCATGCTGTCATGGGGAATGCTTTCAACATTGCACTTGTACATTGTACCTAGTTGATATCATAATCTTTAATTTATGGATGTCGTCGGTGTGAAATGAAAGGGGAGCTTGTAAGTCCATGGAGTTATGTATGTGTGTTAGAGAAACGCCTGGGCCGCTGGTCTATTCCATGCCTAATCATGGTGGAAACCTATAGCATAACCATAATGAGCAATCTATGAAGCATTCTTCTTATAAAAAAAGAGATAGAGATCGAGAAAAAGAGAAAAAGGAAAAAAAGATGAGAAAAGAGGAAAGAGAGAAAAAGCACCATTTTCCCATGGTAAATAAGAAGATTGCTGAGATGCTCGTTGTCTGCTTGCCTTGTCATTTTGATATGGGGATTCTTCCGTATCATCGGGCAAGGGGTACCCCGTTGGCGGTTCTATATGATACACATATACTTACTATGACAAGAACTTACCGGTAACTAAACTTGAGTAGCATGAGGAGCGACCCTCGTATTCAAGGGACATGAGATTTTCAACTTACAACTTGTCAAGCATATCCTCATATTTCATCACTTTAACCTTCATCACCTAAAGATGCCTATGATAGGGGCAATGAGAGCTGAAAGCTAATAAGTATTATAATTTTTGGAAGCTCTTTATGAAAGTTGAAATCCCTGCTTCCCTCTGCGAAGGGCCTATCTTTTACTTTTTAGTTGAGTCAGTAAACCTATTCCCTTCTATCTCAAGCAAGTATTTTGAGTTGTTGTGTTTCATTCGTTCATATGCTGATTTATTCAATCATGTTTTTTTTGTTCCTTGTTTTGCACATTGCTCTTATCTTAGTGTTTACTACTTTGAAAGCTATCATTGAAAACCAGTTATTTGTGAACTCCTGCAAATTGTCAACTATTCTTCGACCAAGAGCTAAGTTTGCCATTACCAACTATGATTTACTTTATGCATCTTTATTGTGTTTCCTTTACTTATTGCAAGTTAAGTTATATAATAGTGAGTTGTCTTCTATTATGATTTATGTATTGACGAATGTGATGCTTCTTGTCCGTATTATTTTATCGACTCTTCACTCCATAAACCAAAGGTCATGTTTATTGAGCTCAGCGTTCGCTTGGGGACAAGCGAAGTCTAAGCTTGGGGGGAGTTGATACGTCCATTTTGCATCACTATTTTATATCATAATTTACTGTTATTCATTGATATATTTCATATTAAGAGATGATACTTATGTTATTTCATCTGTTTTTGCATGGTTGGTGACTTTTGGAGCATTGACCGTTGCAGTCAGGATTCTGATGGAAAATGTGCTTTTTGGAGGCAAAATTCGCGAAGATCAGAAAATCTGGAAAAATACATGGAGAATTCTATTTTTCCAGAAGACAGAGGATGCCAGAAGGGGGAGTGGATATGGAACACAAGGGGCCCACACCACCCCCTGGCGCGGGCCACCCCTGGCCGCACTAGCAGGTGGTGTGGCCACCCTGGCCCACCCTGGCTCTCCTGTTATCCCGTCAAAACCCTAACACATGGGGAGCGACCACAGAAAGATTCTGCCGCCTCTACGGGGCGGAAAACTATAGAGAGAGAAAGATCTCTCCGACAGATAGAATTCTGTCGGGGAATTCCTTCCCAGAGAGGAGAGATCGTCGCCATCAACACCACCATCAAGCTGTACTTCATCGGGATCATCATCACCATCATCACCACCATCATCTCCACCAGTACCATCATCACCACTCCATATCGCTGTAACAATTGGGTTGAATCTTGCATAGTTCTTAGGGGAAACTTTCCCGATGTTGATTACTCCTTGTAGTTGATGCTATTGAGTGAACCATTGAATTATTGTTATGTTTAGATTGTTACTTATCATTATATCATCTCTGATCTTGATCCTTATGATGTCTTGTGAGTAGTTCGTTTAGTTCTTGAGGACATGGGAGAAGTCATGTTGTTAGTACTGGAATTGTGTTGAGAAAGATTCAATAGTTTGTTATTTAACTTGTGGTGTTATTCTTCTAGTGGTGTCATGTGAATGTCGACTACATGACACTTCACCTATATGGGCCTAGGGGAATGCATTGTGTATTTGGCTACTAATCCTAGGGGTTGCCGGAGTGACAGAAACCTGAACCCCCTTTAGGAAACCTTTGCACAAGAGATGTCAGGATCTTAGAGTTTAAAGCTGTGGTTAGGTTTCTATCTAATTACTTTATTCTACTTTCGGATGCTTGCAAGGGGTATAATCACAAGTATGTATTAGTCCTAGGAAGGTCGGTACATTAGCACAGGTTCACCCACACAACACTTGTCAAACTAAAGAAGATTAATCAACTATATGAAGCGAAAACACTTGTCGATATTCCCGTGTGTCCTCGAGAATGTTTGGTCATCTTAAGTAATACAACCGTTTTTTCCTTTGCTAAAGAAAGGATTGGGTCACTTGCTGCATTTATTATTATTGTCTTTTATTTACTCGTACTTTATTTATCTGCATTATCAAAAACCCGTAAAAATCCATTTGCTAAGTATTTACAGAGAGTCCTTGCTCCAAGCCACTCGTCAACACCTTTTGCTCCTCGTTTGGTTTGACACTCTTACTTATCGAAAATACTGCAATACACCCCCTATACTTGTGGGTCATTAGGGGTGCAGCCTATTTGGTCTCTGCTGACTCTTTTTTTTACATAAAACTTTTTTTCCAATTTCTGAAATATGTTTCTCATTGTATTCCATTTTAAAACTATTTTGGAATCAATTCAAAAATACTAGAGAATTTGTAAAAATATTGAAATATTGTAGGGGCCCTATTAGTCCTTTTGGGCTCCATAGGTTTTGTACTTTTCAAATATTTCAAAACCATTTGAAATGCTTTGAAAGAGAGAGAGAAAAGTAGCTAGGGTTTAGGGTTTTTCTTTATTTCTTGTTTGAATTTTTTTATTAGCAAGATAATGATGCTCATGAATGCACAAACAAACTCTAATTAGTATGTAATAAAACTAGGGGTGTTATAGTTATCCAGCCCTGCAAGTACTAAACAACAACCTCCTAATATGGTTGTGAATCAAGATAAAGTGCAAGATTCTTCTTGTATTGTCAGTGTTGAACCTGCTATTGATCAAGATCAATCTAATGGTCAATACGAGGACCTAAATGTTTAATATATTCCTCCAAGAAAAAATAAGGAAATTGAAACACATCGCAAAGCTTGAGCTGAAAGAAATCTAGAACTCAGAGTTCATACACTTGATAAAGTGGTTGGTGATCTAAGAAGAAGGGTGTCCACAAGAAGAGACTTTTCAAGTTTTAGTGACCATCAAGCTCATATATCTATGGTGGAACCTAAAAAGGTATTTGAAGCGCTTGAAGATCCGTATTGGGTGGTGGCCATGCATGAAGAACTCAATAATTTTGAGCACAACAAAGTTTGGAAAATAGTTGAAACGTCCAAAGAATGCCTCAATGTTATCGGAATAAAGTGGATATTCAGGAACAAGCAAGATGAAAATGGAATTGTTGTAAGAAACAAGGAAAGATTGGTCGCACAAAGTTTCTATCAAGTGGAAGTCATCGACTTTGGCGAAACTTATGCTCTAATGGTTCGCCTTGAGTCTATCTATATCCTTCTTTCATATGCAGCTCATCATAATTTTAAATTACAGAAAATGGATGTTAAGAGTGCCTTTCTTAATGGTCATCTACATGAATTGGTGTATGTAAAGCAACCCCTGGGTTTCGAGGACCCCAACTTCCTGTACCATGTCTACAAACTTGATAAGGCGCTCTATAGCCTTAAACAAGCCCCATATGCATGATATGAGCATCTTAAAGAGTTGTTCTTAGACCGTGGATTTGAGGTTGGGCAGATTGATCCCACTCTTTTTACTAAGCAGGTTAAAGGGGAGCTTTGATTATGCCAATTATTTGTAGATGACATTATATTTTGCTCTACTAACAAAGATTTTAACGATGAATTTTCAAAGTTTATGACTGATAGGTTTGAGATGTTTATGATGGGAGAGTTGAGGTTCTTTCTTGGTTTTGAGATCAAGAAAATGATAGAAGGAACCTTCATTAATCAAGAAAAGTACATCCAAGACATGCTCAAGAGATTCAAGATGATATACCTCAATGACATTGCTACATCGATGCAAACAAAATGCCATTTTGAGTTAAACCCCAAGGGTAAAGATGTGGATCAAAAGGTATACCAATGTATGATTGGCTCTTTGCTTTACCTCTGTGCATCTAGACCCAATATTCTGATGAGTGTAGGAGTGTATGCAAGATATCAAGCAGCTCGTAAAGAAAGCCACTTGGTGGTAGTCAAGAGAATCTTTAGGTATTTGGTTCATTCCCCAAACTATGGACTATGGTATCCCAAAGGCTCGAATTTCTCTCTATGTGGGTACATGGATTCCGATTGGGCTGGTGATAAGGATGCTCAAAAATAAATTTCTGGGTGTGTCAATTTCTGGGTAGATCCTTGGTATGTTGGTCTTCGAAGAAACAAAACTACATCTCTCTCTCCATCGCTGAAGCAGAATATGTGGCTGCTTCAAGTGGATGCACTCAGTTATTATGGATGAGGCAAAATTTAAAGGAATATAGTGTCCATTGTGACCAAGTACCTCTTTTAGGTGATAATGAAAGTGGCATCAAAACGGCATATAATCCGGTACAACATATAAGAACCAAGCATATTGAGATTCACAACCATTTTATACGAGATCATGTTTCTCCTAGAGATATTAAACTATCTTATGTTAGCACAAAGGATCAAATTGCAGATATATTCATGAAGCCACTTGATGAAGCAAGATTTCTTTACTTGAGGACTGAGCTAAATATCATAGATTCAAGGAGTTTGACTTGATTTGCTTGCATACACACCTATGGATCAACCATTATCATGTTTAGATAAGGGCATGAACATAGGGGGAGTGTGGTCCTAATTTTTGGGCTAACCCTCTCCCCATAATCCTGAAAGAAAGAAAACTCATTTCTCTTAATATCATTTTGTGATATGTGAGTTTATTGATGAGTATTGGTCATGAACCCAAGATATATCTTAACGGCATCATACCATACACTCCTACATGGTGGTTTCGGCCGCCGCCCTCTACGTGGTGAAGAGTTGGGTCTTTGTGGGTCTTTTTGGTTTTTATTGCCTATATTTTGTTCGTATGGAAAACACACAAAAAATTCACTTTTCATTGATTTTCGTTCTTGTAATTCTGGGTGTTTAGTACCATCTCCGTTTGTATATCTAAACCTAAGCCTATTCCCACCTCAAGACATGTATCTCTCTTGCACACAAGTCCTTTCATTATGTTGTGAGGTTGTTTTTGGGTTGTGCTAGCTTGAATCCTGTGTAAACAGGAATTTTCAGGGAGGGTTGGATTATCCGCCCCCATCGACCTGGGCGGTTTTTTCTTCTTAGGGAAGAGAGACTGGGGATAGGCTCAAACAAAGCAACACTCCCTTCCGTGCCCCTCCTCATTCTCAACCGCCCTCATCCTCCCTGGGCTGCCCTAGCATTCGGCTCCCCCGGTTTTCAGCCGGATTCGATTCTCCATCGACCCGGGTACCTTCTCCTCTAAGTAGAACTTTCGATGAGTGAGGGTAACTCCCCATTCTTTGCTGTTGTGTGGAAGTTGTTGTTTTATTGTTGAAACTTGGAGTAGAGGTTACCAAGTTGAGTCATTTGCTTGTTAATTACACTAGATTTAACCATTTTTGCTGATCTGTGTGTATGCCCTTGATTTGAGTCGAATAGCAAATTTTCGCCAAGGCCGGATTATCCGCCCCTGGCTGGGCTAGATTATCTGGCCTAGAAGGATTACACCTTCTTCTATTTGATTCATATTGATGCAGAGTATGATTGCTTTGTGGTTGCTTCTCTACTGTTTTTAGCATTGCTTCCTGGAGTTGTGTGTGCTTATCTTTTGCTACCTCCCTTACTAAATTCACAGGTGGTTCTCATGCTCCAGCTGAGACCTACCAATGCCATCCTTGTGCTCGATATTTGTGTCCCAACACAAATGGAAGTTTTACTGATGAAGTGGAAGTGATGAGATAGAAAAGGGAGACTACAAGAATGGTGATCATCTAAAACTCCTAACCATATCAATTCTAAAGATATCCCTCCTAGAAGCTTCCAAGTCCATGAAGACCAATATCAAGAAAGGATCCCTCCTACTCAATCTACACTTCAACATCATCCACTTGATGAGGCTTGGGTACCTTGCAACCCATGAAAAGCATCCCCACTCATACTCTAGTCAAAATCCTCAAAACTACCAAATTTGACTAAGTCTGGAAATCTGTTTCCCACATCACCTTTTCGAATGCCTCCGTTTCTCAACCCTTGTGCATTTTTAGTAATGCACTTGAACCATCTTGTTAACCATCCTAAGTAATACCAAGGCCCACTCTTTCCCTTGGTTAGATCATCCTTCAAACCACTTGTTCTTGATGGTTTTGCAGGAAAGAAAATAACTTTTCCTGCAAATCTAGTCAACATGCCTACTTTGATAGAAGCTCACACCACGATCTAACCTTCTATGGACAAACTATCTACATAGTTGTGTTCTACTCATATAGGTCTATCGATACCTACTTTACTTGTTCCAAGTGAATCTTTGTGCATCTTAAACCCACAAGGTTTTGAAGGCTAGTTGATAATTTGCTTTGGCAGGCTTATTTTATTCAAAGTTTGAAAGCATGTCTTGGTGAGCTCAAGAAGGATCAAGCTCAAACCCCTACACCAATGAAATGTACATCACTTGGTCTATCCATACACCTACCCCATGCCCCAAGGGGAGATCTGAACTCCAAGATACAACCATGTTTTGATGGTATGAAATTAACATCCCCCTAGATCCTTACTCTAGGGTATTCCACCAAAATCAACTTGGATTCACCAATCCCAAGGTTGAAAATACCTGCTACACCTTGTCTACATCATCTACCTTGATCAGCAAGATTTATCAAATATTACCCATAATCATTTTGGCTCCAAATCAAATTAATTCTTTAATAGACAAATTCTTCAAAACCTCTTCCATAAGGGAAAGTTTGGATTTTTCCAAAGCACTTCCCCAACTTTTGGCTCAATTGAGACCCACATATCATACCTCATCTTCCCATTTTCTTAAATGGCTGAAATGGAATAATAATAGTTTTAAATACTTTTAAGCCTCAATAAATCTTGGGAAAATTCCCCTAAGTGTGTACTCACATTTGAGACCATCTCACATCAAAAACAAAGCTTGTCCAATGTAAATTTATCAAATGATCTTCCAGAAACCACTTCTGTAGTTTTTGAATAAATGGATTTAAGTGGACTTCTACTCTTCTGAAAATTCCCAAATAAATCCTAGAGAGGCATATTAACCCTACACACCCACCAGTACCATCTTTCCACCTTGTACTATGGAAATTTTTGAACTCTCTTCACAAACACCATTTTGATCAAATAGTGCAAACCACTCAAAACATGAGCTAAAATGAAGCAAATCTTTATCAAGCCTTTCCACCACTCTCCACAACAACCAACACTCCTCCCTGGTCGAGGATACTTAGCATAGCACTGTAGCTGACCCCTCCCCTTGCCTTTTGCTCTTGGAAAGAGAGGAGAGAGATAAGACATATCTAGCAAAGGAACTTGTGCAATAAAAGCAGCATCTGCAGCACGCCTCCCCTCTCTTCTCTGGTCATGTCCCTGGCCCCACCTCACCTCTCCACCATGCTTCCTACCCAATGGATGGCCACCTCCATCCCTCCAAGCCATCCATGGTCCTAGCCCACCATGAGCCACTCCAACCCGAGATAAAGAGGCCAGAGGTTCTCACCCCTGCCCTTGCTCCCTCATATCACCTCCACACTCTCCCTACCTCTCCCCGAGCTCCAGATCTCGTCCCTCAGCTCTCCCTCGCCATATAAGGAGAGGAAGCTCTCCTCTTAGCCTTGCTCTAAAAAGGCAAGTACTCTATCGAACCAGGCCACCTCCCTCCCTCTTATCCACTTTTATTCACCCCTCTCACTCAGATCTACTCCCCTGTGCCCTCTCTTCTGTCCCAGGTACACCGGAGCCGTCGCCGTAGTGCCTGTCCAAGAGAAGCTCACTCCCGTCGAGCTTGGCCTCCCCGAGCACCTGAAGCCCTGCCGAAGCCGTCCTGGTGCCCTCCCAGGACGTCCGCATCCACCCCGCACCCTCGCTGCCGACATGCATGCAGCCCCAAGCCTGCACCGGCGAGCTCCCGAGCCGGCCGATCCACGGACGCGTGCAACCCCGCCCCCACGCGAAAACCATTGTTTCCGTACCTCGCCAGGACCGCTGTCGTCGACCGCGTCTCCCTGAGGCGTCCCCGCCTCTTCTCCCCGCCCCAGCGAGCTCTCCTGCCGGCGCCACCTCGAGCTAGGGTTCCTAACCGCCGCCGTCGCGAGTCCCTGGGAGAAGACGAAGCCCGGCCGTCAATCGCCACTTGATCGAACGGCCGGAGTTGCCACTTACCCCTTTGCGCCCCCGTGAGGCTGACTGCTGGGCCCCGCTGCGCGTGATTTAAAACCTCCCTCCCGTGCATGGCTCGCCCCTGGGTGGGCTGGATTCCCTCTACACAGCCCATTGAGGTGAAGGAATCGGCCCGGTAGTACCCCTTCTCTTTTTCTTTTATTCAAATCCTTCTATCCATAGTATTACCAAAAGGTTTAATTCAAGATAAAAATGAAAAATACCTCTTTCTGCCCAGTTCCAAATTTTGACATGTTCCTGTATATTTTCTCTAACATGCAGAACAGAAAGTAACTAAAAATATTGACTAGGATGTTATTAGTAAAATAAACCCTCAAATGTATCCTTTCCCACTAATAAAATCTTTCTGTGATTTTTACACCCCCAATTGGAGTAAAACAAAATGTCCCTGTTAGGTAATTGAAATACCCATCTGTGGGAGTTTGTCTCATGCCTATTGGAGCATGGGTTTCCCTGTAGCAGAAATAACAAAAACAGTCCTTTTCTAACTTTAGAAATTTCGCTAGACCAAACCATCAGTTATTTTGACCGCATTCCAACTCTCTGGGATGTGGCACACTTAATTCTACCAAAATCCATAAGATCAAGAATTATTGAGCCTCTGAGGTTTTCAAATGAATTAAACACTTTTATACCTAGTTTTATCACTAGATAAATCACTACAGTATCTCTGCAACTCCAAAAAGATTGATTCCAATTGGTACTAGGAGGTATTTGTAATACCTATCGCTTGCCCTTTACCTCATATCAAAAACATCTGTAGATTTAATCTGGGCAAAAAGACAAATTGCCTACAGAACTGCCTTTGGGAATTTTCTGAGGGCATTCTGGTAATTATCTTGGAGTGATTCCAACTCCTAGTGAACAAGCACATCAAGTCCTACCTAACCACCCAAGGAAATAATTTTTGGAGCTCCAGAACTTCTCTGGTGAATTATTTCCTAAAACTAGAGTCTTTTTTCACTATAAAAATCACATCCCTAAATACCTACTAGTTTAATTTTATAAATACCTACCTGTTGGTATCATGTTTTTACAATGGTATCATACTGATTATGTCTTGGTCCAAAATCCATCCCTTAGGTAATTCCTAGACTATAAATCCTAAGGGATTTTTCTTCCATATTTCCAAGACAAGGCCAATCTTATCAAATCCTTTCCTCCTATGACCTAATGAATTGTGAACTTCTATTGTTCATTGTTTGTTTTAGGTATTGTTGCTTGTATACCTTGTGTTGATTGTGATCTTGCTTGTTTGCATGTGTGCTCCCTGACACCGATAGTTGTGCTTGTATTGACACCGAGAAGAAGAAATCTTATTATTGGTGTTGGTATTCTTGGTTATATAAAGAAGAATTCCAAGGACATTATGCCATATTGCTGATCTCAGGAAAGCCACCTTCTTGCTCATAAGCCTCGTCCTACTCTTTTACTTATGCATGTTTTACTTATTATTTTATGAAAACTGCATTGTTTAAATTATGTTGATGTACATATATACGGTAGTGGTTTGGCTCCTCCGAACCATGACACTTGGGTACTACTAAGTACCACCCCCTTGGTGACACCTACTTGCCCCTAGTAGAATAGATGGTGTATATCACCATAACCCTTTGGAGACCCCCGATTTAGCCGAAGCAAATCTAGAGGATGGGAAGACCCCGGAAAAAGTTTTACCAAATGCTTTATGATAAAACTTGGTGAGGTGGGACCTCCCAAAAGATGTTGAGAAAGAAAAAGGTTTCGATTTACAAAATGCCGAAGGAAAGAGGGAGGAAAATGGTTTACAAAAACGCACCCGGTTCTTTGCAGTTTTGCTAGAACAATTAACCCGTGCAACCACATTACTCTGGAATGGGACAGGGCTGGATTTGATGTTTGTCTATTCTGGTATAAGCTGCCTCGCAACAACTACAGGGGATCGAGGATCCCAGGAGGGTGGGCCTTCTCCGATAAAGGTCCATGTGGTACATCGACCTGGAGAAGGAACGAAGGGTCGGCAGGCCTCCACGCGTTACTATGAGCCCCTCATTGAAAGTGCACACTGGAGAAGTGGAAAAAAGCGCTCCGGTTGGTCCTCGCCCGACGTCCCGGTTTTGAGGAGATTAACACTCATAGGGTAGGCACTTATACTGGAGTGGGCATCCAGAGATTCTTGATCGGTTACTCGACCCACGATCGGTGAAGATTAGGGTAGTGTACCTGGATGGTGAGGGTAAAGTGTACAACCTCTACAGAGTGTAAATCTATTCGAATAGCCGCCTCCACGGTCATGGATGGTTGGGAAGGTTGCTGTAGAGCGGTGCTGGTTTTGTTTTCAAAAAGGATTTATGAAAAGCAATGGTTTTGGAAATGTTTTGACCATGGGATGGTCGCAAAGGATACTTGCTTTGACCATGGGATGGTCAGAAAGGTATGGAAGTAGTTTGGTCATGGGATGACCAGAAGGAGGAACCAATGGGTGACCCAGTCCTAATGTTTTCCAAAACTTTTCAAAAAGGTTTCCAAAATGTTTAATAAAAGTGTTCAACAAGGATATGTAGATGCTATATCTATAAGAGAAACTATTTGAGAAAAGAACCTCTCTTGGAGCCCTCCTACTACCACAGCCATAATGCATATCCTCTTGTTATTATCATTAATTTAAGGTGGTTTGCGAGTACATTCAAAGTACTCACTAGCATTGTCCCTGGCTATTAACTTGGCTAGATATCAAGAAGAAGATGACGTTGGTGACTATGCGAGCTAGGACGTTCTCCCAGTCAGTTGCCTGTAGGTTAAGGGATGGATCGGGCTCTACGCTTGATGAAGTTCCGCTGATGATTTTGACGTAGCCATAACGGCATTTGTGTAAGTCTTGTATTTTGGTATGTATTGGATGTTTACTTTGATACTTGTCGGTTATGTGCCACGACTAACTGATCATGGGATCATGGTGGTATGCATAATAGGGATTCTCGGAGGATTAATCCGGGGGCCCCACAGACTTCGTATCAAAGCCATCCTGACTGTAGAAGAACCTTAGTTAGCGTGGTTTAGACAGGAACCTTATCTTGAAAACATCGGCTTTCGAAAACTAGTTTCCCAATGAGTTCCAAAAGTTCTACTTCTTCTCTTACTCTAAGTAAAGGCTTTCAAAAATGGTTTCCTCTATCCCTCGTCCAAACTTCAAACCTACGGATTTTAAATAACTGGGATCTAGAACCCGGTGAAGACAATGAGAACAAGATGAACACAAGCAACTACCAACAAACACAAGGAGACTACAATATTGCTCTACTAGCGGAACCCTCAAGATCAGAAGAAAGCGGGTGATGCATTATAAAGAAGCGTCCAACATACGACGAAGGCTTCATCTGCAAGATAGTGACTCCGACCTAAAGAAAGACGGTATCTAGGGTCAATAGTCCTAAGGATAGAATTCCCCTACATCGCGAGTAGTTAACTCCTTGGTCCCTAGCGTTGACCGTGTTTGCTTGCCTAAGTGCCTCCTGTGTTGCTTGATGTGTGATGTTTGCCGAGGACATTGCGATTCTCTCGCTCTGTTCGCCTTGTTTGCAATGTTCTGGTTTGCTTTGACCTCCCTAAAAATGTGACTCGAGAAGCGATAACCCACCTAGTAACTCAGGAAACCCCTGTGTTAGCTGTGGTAATGAGACCCAGACTAACCTCGAGAGTATATGAGAGGAAAAGCATCACCAGAACCAGGAATTCGACATCGTCAAGTCCGAATCAACTCGAAGATTTCACCTCAGCGGGACGGCGTACCTCGTCAAAATCACCTCGCAAGACTCGTCAACCGCACCACACTCCCTTGTTCCTCAGTCTACTACAGAAAAATTTCTGTTGGAGCTGAAAGTCGATCACCGAAGGTTCCTCAATATCCACAGGAAACCACCCGATAAGTCAACCAAGACAAGAAGTGAAGGCCTAACTACGCTGACCTCCGGTATATCCGACCTTCCAACTACCGCAGGAGACTAACTATTCTAAGTCGACCCTACCCAAACCAACGGGAAGTTCCTCCCCAAAAGACCAGATTACTACAACCTCCGAGGACAGGACTGCCTAAAGGCAACGAGTCTACTTCACCCCCAAGCAGAAGCAACGTCAATAAGTCTGAATAAGGATAACCTCTTCGAAGATGAATGTCTCTAACCTAACTGAAGGCTAAAAATAAGTGTCGTTAACCACTAACCTACCCAGAGTTAACCACCAAGACCGTGTTAGAAAACCACCCTGACCTGGTTCCCGCAATAGAACGTCTCTCGGAGAGCTCAACCCAAGACCCAAGGAGATACATACCTCTGCAACACCTCGACAGCCCTCCAAGACAGAAGCTCCACACCATTCTCGAAGGACTTAAGTGCATATCTAAGGGGGAAGGACTGCGTCTTTCCAACTCAATCTCCAGAAGACTGTCTATCGGAAGATACTTCAGAAGAGATCTCAGGATCCGACGTCCTTTCGCCAAATAACAAACCGGGAGTTATCAGAGGAGAAACTAACTGACGATCCTACGAAGTCCCTCTGCTATTTCAGCTGCAGACATACCAGAAGGACCATAGAATTGCTAACCCCTTGGTTCCAATCGCTTAAAGGACGTAAGTCTCCGATGGCTTCAGCAGGCTAAGTACGAATAATAGTGGTATATAAGCCCAGTAAGTCATAATCCCCGGAAGACTTCCGAAGGTCTCTACTCCAGAAGAAAGATGGACGACAATCCCTAGAAACCTCATTCAATGACTTCAAGAAGGAAGGACTATGTCAACTCTCCACTGTACACTACTAGGAAACAGCCTATAGATAGACAACATGTTCAGTGGCGCATCAGCCAATCTATGCGCCACAGGAAGACATCAGTGGCGCACTGGAAAGCATGCGCCACAGAAGTTTGAAAGTTCTGTGGCGCATTTTCCAGAGCATGCGCCACAGAAGATTGGTGGGACCCGCCGGCGGGGGGGGGGGGGGGGGGATGATCCAAGTTTTGTGGCGCATTCTGTAATATGCGCCACAGAAGAGGAAACTTCTGTGGCGCATATTTGTACATGCGCCACAGAACATGGAGGGGGTCCCCACCACGGAATCTAATTCACCCAAGTTCTGTGGCACATGTTGAAATATACGCCACAGATGTGTTTCACTTCTGTGGCGCATATCCTAGCGTGCGCCACAGAACTTGGGGGTGGGCCCCACAGAGGGAATCTTATTCACCCACTTATGTGGCGCACATGGTAGAAATGCGCCACAGAAGTTTCATCATCTATGGCGCATTTCCTCCATATGCGCCACAGATGAGGGCGTCCAGATCCATATGTTAAAAAGGTGTGACATGAGCTAGCTTTCTTATCTATCTATCCCACCACCACCCATTTCACATCTCTACCTCCTCCCAACTCGTCTTCCTCCTCCCTCACACCCCATCTTGCCCATAGTTTCTCCATTTTCTTATATCTAAATCTACTTTAATCCATAAATTGGTAAGTAGAAGCTTCGCTCCAACTTCTAGATCTAAAAGTTCCTTACTTTTCCCTCCCACATCTCTCTATTTGTTTACTAATTACCTCTCCACCAACTTGCATTGTAGATCTATTTGTCCATACTCTCTCATCGCGCGGTCTCGTCTCGCTGTTATTGTGTCTACTATAGCTAGGTGAGTACTTGGCCATCATGAACATGTAGGTGAAGCTTGTCACGCGGGCGATGTGTGTGTGCGATCCATGGCGAGACGATATGCTTGTGTGTGGTGCATGAATGTTTGCAATGGGAGGAAGTTTTTTGTTGTTGTCGGGCCCGGCCGGTGTGGTTGCATCGATGTTTGCCGAAATGTTGATTCATTTCCATTTCAGCAAATTTTTGCACTACCCATATGTCCTAATTTTAGGAAAGGTCATGCCGAAATTTTTCCGGCTAGCATTCATGCATGTGTGTGTTCATATGGTGTGGTTCTCACCTATATTCTCTATTTTGACTGCTCAGGCAACCATGGTCCTCACGATGAGCGAAGGTCGAATTACTAGGTACAAGAAAGGCGCGAAGGAGGACATGATTCTGAACAACAAGACCATGATAAGATGTCCATGTCGAACATGCAAACTACAGCGCTGGATCGACCCTAAATCTAGACAATTGGAGGGTCACCTGCTTAGGCGCGGTTTCATGCGTGACCTCAATGAGGCGCCGGCAGGACATGGTGGTGGTCACGAAGACGTGGGCGAGCGAGAAGACGAAGAGTCTACCAGGCATGATCATCATGACAAAGGAGATGCCAGCGGGCATGATCATCATGACGAAGGAGATGCCGGCGGGCATGATCAGCATGGAGAAGGAGATGACGATGGGCATGATCATGAAGAAGGAGAAGACGCGAACACACAGACGCTGCTAACTTCGATCTTGCAGGACCCTCATGTTCAAGAACTGCTCCTCAAGGAGACGAGCAACGACAAAGCTGTAGCCAAAGAGAAAGCCAAGCTGGCCCAAATGGAGGTAGACGGGATGACTCCATTGTATCCTGGGTATCGCCCCGAGGATACACGTTTGAGTGTAACGCTCAAGGCTCTAGAGATGAAGGCTGAACACAAATGGACCGATGTGAGCTTCAACACGAACATGGAATACTGGCATGACCGACTTCCTAAGGGGAACACATTGCCAACAAGTATCGAGGAGGCCAAGAAAATCGTGTGCCCTCTCGACCTACCACACATTAAATACCACGCATGCATCAATGATTGTGCACTTTATCGGAACGAGTACGCGGATAGAACCACTTGTACGGTGTGTGGCCAGGGACGGTACAAGAGAGGGAACAAGAAAGTTCCTTTAAAAGTGGTATGGTACTTTCCTATCACCCCTCGTCTGCAGCGATATTTCGTAGATCCTAAGGAAGCAAAGCTCATGCAATGGCACGCGGAAAGAGAGAAACCCAAAGATGATCCAGAGAAGGGCAAGATCCTGACACACCCTTCAGAAGCTAGCCAGTGGAACACATTAGACATCGAGTTCGAAGTGTTCGGGAGCGATGCAAGGAACGTGAGGCTGGGTATGAGCACCGATGGACTCAATCCTTTTGGAAACCAGAGTAGCACGCATAGCACCTGGCCCGTGTTTGTATGGCCATACAACCTCCCCCCGTGGCTATGCCCGAAGCAAAGGTATGTACACATGAGCATTCTTATTCAGGGGCCAAAACAACCAGGTATCGATATGCATCTGTATCTCGGGCTATTGAGAGAGGAGTTAGCCAGCTTGTGGGAGACGCCGGCCCGTACGTGGGACGCCTACACTAAAGAATATTTCCATCTGAGAGCCGCGTTGCTCACGACCGTGCAGGACTATCCTGGTTACGCATATGTATCGGCCCAGGTGAACCACGGACACAATGCATGCGTCAAGTGCATGGATGAGACACCACATCTCCAGCTACCAAGGGATCCCGGGTCTTCGAAAACCGTGTTCCAAGGTACTCGAAAGTGGCTCCGCATGGATCACCCGTGGAGAAAACGTGGTGACCTGTTCAATGGTAAGGACGAGCTCGAAAGAGCCCCGCGTCCGAGGAGCGGCGAAGAAATCGAGGAGCTTTTGAATAATTGGGTAGATTGCCCTGCGCCTGGAAAAAAACGACCGAGGACAAAGCCGCTGCTGGGTGTATGGAAAGCAAGGTCTGTTTTTTGGGACCTGCCGTATTGGAAGGTCCTTCACACTCCCCATAGCCTCGATGTAATGCACATCACGAAGAACGTTACCGAGAGTCTGCTTGGCACTCTACTGAACATGCCGGAGAGGACCAAGGATGGGCCGAAAGCAAGAAAGGACCTTAAATTGCTTGGCATAAAGAAAGATCTTCAGTACCCTGATAGTGATGATGATGATGATCATCATCATCATCAGGAAGGGACTCAAGGTTGCCGCAAAAGAGTTAAGAAGAATGAGGTGGTGCTTCGCGCTGCCTGCTTCACTCTGAGTCTGGAGGAGCTCGAGCAGTTTTTCAGGTGCCTCTTAGGAGTGAAAGTTCCTCACGGTTACTCGGGGAAGATAAGCAGATATCTAGACGTGGCGAAGAAGAGGTTCAGCGGTATGAAGTCTGACGACTGTCACGTGCTGATGACGCAGATACTCCCTGTTGTGATCCGTGGGATAATGGATGAGCATGTCCGTGAGACGTTGTTTGGCCTCTGTAACTTTTTCGATGTCATATCTAGGAAGTCGATCGGTGTGAAGCAGCTCGACAGGCTACAGGAAGAGATCGTGATGATACTATGCGAGCTTGAGATTTACTTCCCGCCCGCATTCTTCGACATCATGGTGCATCTGCTTGTACATGTCATGGACGACATCATCCAGCTCGGGCCGACATTCCTGCACAACATGATGCCATTTGAAAGGCTAAACGGTGTCATCAAAGGATTTGTTCGCAACAGGTCTCGTCCAGATGGAAGCATAGCCAAGGGCTTTCTGATCTACGAGTGCATCTCCTTCTGCCAAAATTATCTAACCACCGAGAACAAGGATGTTGGAATACCCACAAAGAAGCACCTCGGCAGGCTCGGTGGATATGGTCACCATGAGGGCTACCGCTCACTACATGTCGGCATTGATGGTCGACGCACTGATTTTGAAAGGGCACACTGAGTCGTGCTACAACACATTGAAGTGGTTGGCCCTTGGGTCGAAGATCACAGAAGCTTAATCAAGCAGGAGTACGTCGACCAGGGCCGGCCGAGGAAGAAGGGAGACGTAACCAGAGAGCACAACTCTAGCTTCAAGGGTTGGTTCAAGAAAAGGCAACTGGACAATCCCCCACAAACGCCTTCTACGGAAGATGAAAAACTCATATTCTCCTTGTCACAGGGCCCAGGGCACAACCTAAGGACCTATCAGTCATACGACATAAACGGTTACAGATTCTACACCGAGGAAAAGGACAAGAATAGTGAATATCAAAACTTAGGAGTAACTATGTTATCCTTTGCTGATGACGAGACTACTGTGATGGAAAGATTCTACGGAAGGATCGAGGAGATATGGGAGCTCGACTACTGTGGAGAGATCGTACCGATGTTCCGTGTTAGATTGGCCAAGAACGTAGAAAAAGAAGGCCGCTATTTCACCACAATGGTTATACCAGATGCCAAATCAACAAAGAACGCCTCCGCAAAAAATGATACTTGGGTACTCACTAGCCAAGTTGATCAATGCTTTTTTATTACCGACCCGTCAAAGCCCAACCGTGTTGTAGTTAGGAGGGGCAAGAGGAGCATCATCGGAATGGAAGGAGCCGCCAACGAGCAAAACTTCGACAAAAACGGCGACCCGAAGATCGAAGAGGAATTCGACAAGTACTTCGACATGCCTACTACTACTAAAGTAAGAAGGAAGACCACACTGCCTACTAAAGGTTGTCCATTCACAAGAAGAAATCTCAAAGCGCACGGGCTAAAGTATTCAACCACGGCGAAAAAGGGAAAGAAGATCGTGAAGAGACACTAGCAATTATGTGACCTTTTGGTGTATTAATTCGTGTGGGTATAATGTGATATTAGTGTGACTTTTTTGTGTATTAATTAGATACTAAAACATACACGTGATATTCGTGTGGGTGTACAAATTCACATTTGTGTCTGACAAGCACATATATATATGATTTGGGCGGTTTTTTTGATAAGTATGCATGTGTATATGTTCTTGCCTTTTTGAATAAATATGCATATGTGTGTATAGGTTCTTGCTTTTTTTGAATAAATAAAATATTTTTTTAAAAAGGAAAAAAGTATGAGACAACCAGGATTCGAACCTGGCTACCCCAGGTTGAAAGCTAGCGAGCAAGACCACTAGGACATGTAGCTAATCTTGTCAAACTACAATGCCGCTTCGTTTTGGACTATCGCCAAAAGTTTTGTGGCGCATATCATAGTAATGCGCCACCGAAGTTGTAAGTTCAGTGGCGCATTTTAGAGGAATGCGCCACAGAGCTTTCACACTTAGCCAAATAAACGGTCCGACCTCCTCTGCTACCTTCTCCATTTCTTTCCCTCATCTCGCCCGCACGCAAACCCTAGCTAATCGCCCTCGCCGCTGAAGCCGCCGTGGAGGAGAGCCTGTGGAGGAGGAGAGCCGTCGTGGAGGAGGAGAGCCATCGTGGAGGAGGAGGCCCGCCCCACCCCACCACCGCTGCTCCTAGAGCCTGCGACCTAGGAGGAGGAGGCCCGCCACCGCCGCTCTAGAGCCCGTGGAGGAGGAGGCCCGCCCCGCCTCGCCTACGACCTAGGAGGACCGCCGCAGGAGCACCGCCGCCACCCTCGTCGACGACCACCTCCCCATCCACAGGTACACTTCCTGCTCTCTTCTTTAATTTCCCCTTCACCCCATGGCTGAGGCCTCCGTTTAGTACTCAGGTACACTTGATCGTCTAGTTCATGACACTTTGACCATCGTCTAGTTCATGGCTGAGGCCTCCGTTTGTAGATTCTTATACAGTGTACTAGTAAAGCACTTGACCATCGACTTGATCAGATTCACAACTCCTAATTTACAGTACACACTTTGCATATTCAACAGAGGTTATGCCTTTCTGCTAGCACTTATGCTAGTATTATTATTATCAACTACCAGTAGCTTATATATATACACCCATAATCATATCATTTTCTTTAGACTACCTTAGCTAAATAAGTAACACTTTGCATAACCATAATCATAATCATATCAACAGAGGTTATGCCTTTCAGCTAGCACTTTGCATATATATACACCTAGTAGCTAAATAAGTAGTGCTATTAAACACTTTCTTTAGACTACCGTAGCTACGCCATGACCAAACAGTGATTATTCTGAAAATAAATACCTGAAGAAATGGTGATATTGTAGTTTCTTATAATTAAGGAATTGGAGGTTGGTCGTTGCTACTATGGACCTCTAATGGATTCCTGGTGTATTTCATCCATAGAGGCCCCAATTTGCATTGACTAACAAATGTATGCTACTGAATATCTAGTATTACTATCTAGGTACATATCCACTTTTTTCTTTTCCATATGCATGTGTAAGTGTGTGTCCTAGCTAGTTCTTCACTTCTCTGCTCAGTGGCAAGTGGCAGCTGCCCATGCATGTACAAATTAGCCCAATTTGTGTACACTTATATCTTGTACTGCATAAAATATTTAATTATGCATTATTCTCTCTTGAGATGCATTGCTTATGAAATCTATTGATGAGGTACTTAAGTAGTACTAAACATTTTTTCCTTGTGCAACATGGACACTTAAACTGCTTCTGTGTCACTGTTAATTGCCTTTAAATCTATTGATGAGGTACTTAAGTAGTACTAAACTGTTTCTGCTCATGTAATACATAGGTACTTAATATACACTTGGCATAATTATACATAGGTACTTAATATATTAGCTCTGGGCCATTCATGCTATCTTTCTGCTCATGTAATATTAAGTATTAGCTTTAAAGAAGAATACTGACCTTTTCGTTAGTAACTTATACAAGATTTCAGTTTTAGCAATTGGAAGCATGTGTCCATAAATAATCATCTTTGAGATTTCTGTTATTTATAGTCTTATTATCTGAGAAGCAATATATTTGCATGAAGTTTTCTCAAGTTAATTACTAAGCTTATCCTCGGTTACAGAATATATCTGCTGTTTATAGTTCTTATCTTTGTATTGGCATTTTTATAGTTACAGAATATATCTGTTGTTTATAGTTACAGAATATATCTGCTGTTTATAGTGCTAATACCAGGTGCAACATAAGAAGTTTTATTGGCATTTTTCCTCGGCCAATAATGTTTCAGGTTATATTATGTTCTGTATGCTTCAGGTTTGGCTGAAATTTCCCTTTTATTTGGTATATATGGTGCTGGGATTATTTGGTACTATATGGTGCTGGGATTATTTGGTACTATATGGTGCTGGGATTATTTGGTACTATATGGTGCTGGTACTATCTGAGGAGGCGACCGTCGCCAGAGCTGCTGGGGCCAATGAGGACGGAGATCCTGATTACGAGGGGGACGAAGACGACTACGATGGAACTAGTGAAGGTGGCGGCGAAGAGGATGACACCACCGATGGCGGCGCCCGCACCGATGGCGGCGAGAGGGCGGATGGCGGTAGCGGCAACCCGGCCGCTTCTCAGAAGAAGAAGAAGAAGGAACAGAAGGAGCGGAAGGTGCCAGTGCTCGCCACTGTCTGTGATGAGTTCACTGAGGACACAGAAAGTGGCCAACCCATTGCGCCAGAGGCGATTGCTAAAGGTGTAACACCCTCAGAATCGGCCCTATGCAAGTTTCAGCGATCCCCGCCAAACCCGCATAGAAACGATTCAAAGGTGCCCACCAGGCACTTTCGTGTGGGTGGAAAACGAAGTTATACCATTACACAATAGTCCATGATGGAACCCACAACACAGATATATACAACAATGACTCAAAGAGTCAAGAATACAGGTATACAATACAAAGATCCAAATCACCTTGAAAACGAATCAGCGTCCGAGTACGGACAAGATGCAAATTGAGCTAAGAGCCCTGAAGAATAACCAATGGCGTCCATAACCCTGCCCAGGCCAAGCCGGAAGGGTAACCCTGCTAACGACGTCGATCTCAACACCTGCTAAAAAAACAAAAGGGGTGCCGACAAAGGGCAAAGGAAAAAGAGAGCGGTCAGTACTGAGGCCAGTACACGGCGAGACTAGAATTCGGCGGTCCTCGCCTACATAGGTATGGTGGACTGAAGCGACAGCGCGGCATGCACTAAACAACCTATAGAGACTCGATACAAATAGCGGCTATCAGAGAGGGGTAAGAAAGACCTATTCGGAACCAACCTGATACTACCACCAAACATACCCATCCTGGTGTTTCCCCCCTCGAGACCAGACGAGGAAGTCAACCGAGGAACTCACACCGTGGGCAGTTTTATTTATTCAGTTATCGTTGCAGCAATTACTAGTCAGGTATAGATGGTCATCCTGATATAATAAGCAGTGGGCACTTTTAGTTAACCATTCCATTGTAGTTGCAACACTTACTAGTCAGATACAATTAGCATGAGATATCCCAAACCAGCAGTTGTTGGTACTTTTATTTAGCCATTCCGTTGCAGTGAAGCTAATTACTAGTCATATCGGATACAAGTCAAATTATAACAGTAAACTTTAGTTATAGTTGTCTATGATCAAGAACTATGCTCCAAGTCGTCCATAACCGCGGACACGGCTTTTCGAAAAGATTTAACCCTGCAGGGGTGCACCAAAATATCCACACGCACTTCGACCCTTTTTGCCAGATCAGTTAACATACACCCATCGGTATGTCGGCGGGGCCTAAGTCATGACGTTTCCCAGACCCAAAGCAAGTACATGGGGGCCACCCCACTAAGCTACCCGCAACGAAGTTGGCCGGCTCCGAAACGGACCCGGGGTTTGCGTCAGCGGCTGTTAACGACTGGGAACCCGAAAGTGTGACTGGGCTTGTCGATACCGCGAAAACACTCCGCAATCCTAAACAGTACAGGTGCTCCACGCACAATCTTAAATAAAGCAGTAAAGCATGGCATAAGTACAGGATAGTAATAAAGCCCCAAACTACTTTGTGGCCCCCGGTACAATACTTTGAAATCAGGTACTAATCGATGGGGGTGCCCACACACCCCACCTGTGGTTAGCGCGCTCGATCTCGGAACAGGTGTCAAGAACTCGGGGTCCTACGGAACACCAGTGAGCGGTTAAAAACCAAATATTGTCTATTACCCACCGGTGCCTCTGCATTTACCTACTTCAATTTTAGTTATTAAACAATAATTAAAGTCTTGATCATCTCCAACATTAAACATGCGGCAATACTCCAACAACTGTGGTACTTGACGACACGCAACAGCACTTAAGCAAGCGACTACAACGCGCAAGTCCAACTATCTACCAATCCACAGGTAATAGGATGTGTCCAAGGCAATATAAGGCTGCAAGGGATATCACGGGTACGAAAACTAGAGCATCGCAACACAGAAAGCAATAGATCATCAGGGGGGAATAAATACTATAAAAGTAAGATAGGTAGAAAGGGGGAGGTGCTCGCCTGAAAACATTGCCGAGGTTCATCCGAAGATCGGGTCGACACTCGCATCAACTCATCGGCCTAATCCGTGAAGAAGCAAAGCACTAGAAGAAACATCGGATGGACTATTTAATACTACGGCAAAATATCGGCATGATGCATGTATGATGTATGACATGGCAAAGATGCGATGTAATTAGGCAATATTAAGCGAGACCTAGGGTCCTGACAATTAAGTATATGGTTATAGCTGTTTAGCTACCCCGCAATTTAAATGTTGTCTTAATAAGGCAAAATTATGTCATCGGTTCGCTACAAAATTTAAATAGGGCCAATTTAAGACTAGAAAAGCCCGCATATGGCCTCCATATTTAATTTAGGTGAATCGGCATAAGGCCCCCAAACCACATGATAAATATGCGACATGAACAATTCAATATGCAACAATGTCATACTAACATATTATAAAAATATGGGTCTTGGATAGGGTTCACACATGCCGGATCGAAGATCTTGGGGGTTCGATGGGGTTCGGGTCTTCGGACGCCGCGATCGGTCTTTGAATCCGTGAAGGAAAGGATATTTCTGTGTCCGTGAAGAAGAACTTGAGGTCTCCGTGTGGGCCTTCGGCATTTAGCAGAAGCATCAGCACATGCTCGAGGAAGTTGAAACACGAGATGTTGGCACATATCTCCTTCTGCTAAAATTCAGGTACCAACAAAGGAAGTCGCAGGCACATGAATAGCAAAGGAGGCATGCGAGCTGATGTCGCTTGACCAAAAACAGAGCACAGGGCAACCTGACAAGGAGGAGCACAGCACGGGCGGCACATGGCGTACACGAGGCGACGAGAAACTCCTGAGCGTCGGGGAGGCGATGCCAGCGACGGAGGTGGACAACCCCGTGGAGGGCGTGGCGGTGGTTCCTGTGGGTTTGCAGCTGGAGACGCAGGCGGACGACGCTAGCGGCGCGGACGGGGCACACCGGGGAGTAGACAGGGCGACCGACCAGTGGCTGGCGGTCTCAGGCGACGGGGGCCGCAGGGAAGAAGAGGCGGCTGCTCGCGGTGCTGCTCGCAGGGGGTACGTCGGGAAGAGGACAGCGTCTCGGGGCGGCCTCAGCGACGACATGGGCCAGGCGCGAGGAGAGCGGGAGGACACGGCGAGCTCCTGCCAGAGCTTGGCGGGCCGAGCCGCCAAGGGGACGCAGGGAGCGCAGAGGGCGGTCGACGGGGAGACGACGCGGGCGCAGCGTCGGTCCTGGGCGGGGAAGAGCTCGCGGGCAGAGCAGGTGAGGAGGGTCACGGCGACGGGCTCGTGGATGACGACATAGACGACCGGGGACAGGGCACCAGGCTGCAGGGCGGTCGCGGAGGGGGTCTGAGGCCGGTGGTGGAGAAGAGAGCCACGGCGCGGGCCACGCGGGAGAGGTGGCGGTCCGATAGGGGAAGGGCGCCTAGGGACGGCCTCGCATGGCAGCGGGGGTGCAGAGGATCGAGAGGTCGACGACTGAATTGCGGGGGCGAAGAGGGCGGGTGTGAGGAAGGAGGCGGAGTTGGTGGGGATCATGGGGAGAGCATGAGCGGGTGGGGCCGACTGCGGGAGCGTGCGTTACCGGTGGGGTAGCGTCGCATTGACGCGGGGGGCGCCTCCCGTGTACCGCGTGGGTGGGTGGGTGGGCGTGCGTGCGTTGTGTGCTTGTGCGGTGAGTGCGACGGCGTGGTGGGAAGGACGTGCGGGAGTGGGGAAGCCGACAAGGGGGAGGAGGTGGACCTGGTGGAGAGTGGGCCAGGGGTGGTTAGGTGGCAAGAGCTGAGTGGATGGAGTGAGGTGGCGACGGTGGAGGATCAGGCGGGGGTGTGGTCGGCAGGGCGTGTTGGGGCAGGTGTGGTGGTTGTGTGAGGGAAGAGAGATGAGGTGGAGGGGGTTCGGTGAGGTGGAGGGAGGGGATTGGTCAGGGTGAGGTGGAGGGAGGCTGGGTAGGATAGGATTGGGTAGATTAGGGATTAGACAGGCTGGTTTTGGGTAATTTTGGGGGTGGCCGGCTAGGTCGGATCGACCCGGTTTGGCTGCCCCCTAAAAATAAAATAAATATTTTATTATTTAAAACGGGGCGTTTGAAAACCGTTGGTAGACGAAACAAAATATTCCGGAGACCCGGGTTTTAATTTGAATAAAGACGGGAATATTTAGAAAACAAAACTAGGCGTTTCGAAAATAGTTTAGACAAAAACCATGCATGATGATGACGATGCTCAAATGCAAGGTGGCATGATGACATGAGCATGCGGTCATGATGATGCAATGCACAAAAACAACGCAATTTTCTAGTAGTGGTTTTTGCGGGGCGCCACAATTCGACACCACTAACAATGGATCTCGCCCCCGAGATCCGCCTCATGGTACCGGGAAGAAGGGCGGCGATCTGAATCTTCTCGTATCGTGTAGATCCTCGCGACACCACTAACAAGAGGTCGTTGTCCATGATTGTCGAGAGAACACTCCAGGAAACAAAGGCGAAGGTAGAGGTATCAACCAATCAATCCACCTCTAACTTCGATAGAAAGAGAGAACCGATGCATTCTCATCCACTTCAATGTACACAAGCGAATAGAGTGAGTAGTCGGCATGGGGGCCAATCCATCACGCACCCAAACTATTACTCTGCACAATCAGTAGAAAAGCGTGCAACCATCCTCGGAATCAGACTGAAGATCTCGACAATCGAGGTTCAGAAACAAAGGAGTGATGCAGACTCTGCATCGGATCTGGCGTAGATGCTGTCGTCGCGTCGGAAAACACTGGAAGGCACGAGAAGGAACAAAGAGAAGTCCACCAGACGAAGGATTCCTCGGATAGCATGAAGACCAGATGTAGCAACACCGTTACCAAAGGAGGAAGCGAAACCCTGAAGGTACAATGGAACCCAACCACGAGAAATCCTGGACTCGAAGAGAGAGAAGAGAGCGGATTCAAAACACGCAGAGGTTAGAGGAGAGCAGCAGAGGGGTAAGGAGTAAAATCAGACCTAACCAGAACTATCCAACCGATTTTTGCAAAATAGTTTTGACACTCTACTGCGGCCGTTAGCTAGGATATCCTACAGGCTCGACTTGTGGGGTATCGCAACTGCTGAGCTCTGATACCACTCTGTAACACCCTCAGAATCGGCCCTATGCAAGTTTCAGCGATCCCCGCCAAACCCGCATAGAAACAATTCAAAGGTGCCCACCAGGCACTTTCGTGCAGGTGGAAAACGAAGTAATACCATTACACAATAGTCCACGATGGAACCCACAGCACAGATATATACAACAATGACTCAAAGAGTCAAGAATACAGGTATACAATACAAAGATCCAAATCACCTTGAAAACGAATCAGCGTCCGAGTACGGACAAGATGCAAATTGAGCTAAGAGCCCTGAAGAATAACCAATGGCGTCCATAACCCTGCCCAGGCCAAGCCGGAAGGGTAACCCTGCTAACGACGTCGATCTCAACACCTGCTAAAAAAACAAAAGGGGTGCCGACAAAGGGCAAAGGAAAAAAAGAGCGGTCAGTACTGAGGCCAGTACACGGCGAGACTAGAATTCGGCGGTCCTCGCCTACATAGGTATGGTGGACTGAAGCGGCAGCGCGGCATGCACTAAACAACCTATAGAGACTCGATACAAATAGCGGCTATCAGAGAGGGGTAAGAAAGACCTATTCGGAACCAACCTGATACTACCACCAAACATACCCATCCTGGTGTTTCCCCCTCGAGACCAGACGAGGAAGTCAACCGAGGAACTCACACCGTGGGCAGTTTTATTTATTCAGTTATCGTTGCAACAATTACTAGTCAGGTATAGATGGTCATCCTGATATAATAAGCAGTGGGCACTTTTAGTTAACCATTCCATTGTAGTTGCAACACTTACTAGTCAGATACAATTAGCATGAGATATCCCAAACCCAGCAGTTGTTGGTACTTTTATTTAGCCATTCCGTTGCAGTGAAGCTGATTAATAGTCATATCGGATACAAGTCAAATTATAACAGTAAACTTTAGTTATAGTTGTCTATGATCAAGAACTATGCTCCAAGTCGTCCATAACCGCGGACACGGCTTTTCGAAAAGATTTAACCCTGCAGGGGTGCACGAAAGTATCCACACGCACTTGGACCCTTTTTGCCAGATCAGTTAACATACACCCATCGGTATGTCGGCGGGGCCTAAGTCATGACGTTTCCTAGACCCAAAGCAAGTACATGGGGGCCACCCCACTAAGCTACCCGCAACGAAGTTGGCCGGCTCCGAAACGGACCCAGGGTTTGCGTCAGTGGCTGTAAACGACTGGGAACCCGAAAGTGTGACTGGGCTTGTCGATACCGTGAAAACACTCCGCAATCCTAAACAGTACAGGTGCTCCATGCACAATCTTAAATAAAGCAGTAAAGCATGGCATAAGTACATGATAGTAATAAAGCCCCAAACTACTTTGTGGCCCCCGGTACAATACTTTGAAATCAGGTACTAATCGATGGGGGTGCCCACACACCCCACCTGTGGTTAGCGCGCTCTATCTCGGAACAGGTGTCAAGAACTCGGGGTCCTATGGGACACCAGTGAGCGGTTAAAAACCAAATATTGTCTGTTACCCACCGGTGCCTCTGCATTTATCTACTTCAATTTTAGTTATTAAACAATAATTAAAGTCTTGATCATATCCAACATTAAACATGCGGCAATACTCCAACAATTATGATACTTGACGACACGCAACAGCACTTGAGCAAGCGACTACGATGCGCAAGTCCAACTATCTACCAATTAACAGGTAATAGGATGTGTCCAAGGCAATATAAGGCTGCAAGGGATATCACGGGTACGAAAACTAGAGCATCGCAACACAGATAGCAATAGATCATCAGGGGGGAATAAATACTATAAAAGTAAGATAGGTAGAAAGGGGGAGGTGCTCGCCTGAAAACATTGCCGAGGTTCATCCGAAGATCGGGTCGACACTCGCATCAACTCATCGGCCTAATCCGTGAAGAAGCAAAGCACTAGAAGAAACACCGGATGGACTATTTAATACTACGGCAAAAGATCGGCATGATGCATGTATGATGTATGACATGGCAAAGATGCGATGTAATTAGGCAATATTAAGCGAGACCTAGGGTCCCGACAATTAAGTATATGGTTATAGTTGTTTAGCTACCCCGCAATTTAAATGTTGTCTTAATAAGGCAAAATTATGTCATCGGTTCGCTACACAAATTTAAATAGGGCCAATTTAAGACTAGAAAAGCCCGCATATGGCCTCCATATTTAATTTAGGTGAATCGACATAAGGCCCCCAAACCACATGATAAATATGCGACATGAACAATTCAATATGAAACAATGTCATACTAACATATTATAAAAATATGGGTCTTGGATAGGGTTCACACATGCCGGATCGAAGATCTTGGGGGTTCGATGGGGTTCGGGTCTCCGGACGCCGGGATCGGTCTTTGAATCCGTGAAGGAAAGGATATTTCTGTGTCCGTGAAGAAGAACTTGAGGTCTCCGTGTGGGCCTTCGGCATTTAGCAGAAGCATCAGCACACGCTCGAGGAAGTTGAAACACGAGATGTTGGCACATATCTCCTGCTGCTAAAATTCAGGTACCAACAAAGGAAGTCGCAGGCACATGAATAGCAAAGGAGGCACGCGAGCTGATGTCGCTTGACCAAAAATAGAGCACAGGGCAACCTGACAAGGAGGAGCACAGCACGGGCGGCACATGGAGTACACGAGGCGACGAGAAACTCTTGAGCGTCGGCGGTTCCTGCGGGTTTGCAGCTGGAGACGCAGGCGGACGACGCTAGCGGCGCGGATGGGGCACACCGGGGAGTAGACAGGGCGACCGACCAGTGGCTGGCGGTCTCAGGCGACGGGGGCCGCAGGGAAGAAGAGGCGGCTGCTCGCGGTGCTGCTCGCAGGGGGTACGTCGGGAAGCCGATAGCGTCTCGGGGCGGCCTCAGCGACGACGTGGGCCAGGCACGAGGAGAGCGGGAGGACGCGGCGAGCTCCTGTCAGAGCTTGGCGGGGCGAGCCGCCGAGGGGACGCAGGGAGCACAGAGGGCGGTCGACAGGGAGATGACGCGGGCGCGGCGTCGGTCCTGGGCGGGGAAGAGCTCGCGGGCAGAGCAGGTGAGGAGGGTCGCGGTGACGGGCTCGTGGATGACGACGCAGACGACCGGGGACAGGGCACCAGGCTGCAGGACGGTCGCGGAGGGGGTCTGAGGCCGGTGGTGGAGAAGAGAGCCACGGCGCGGGCCACGCGGGAGAGGTGGCTGTCCGATGGGGGAAGGGCGCCTAGGGAGGGCCTCGCATGGCAGCGGGGGTGCAGAGGATCGAGAGGTCGACGACGGAATTGCGGGGGCGAAGAGGGCGGGTGTGAGGAAGGAGGCGGAGTTGGTGGGGATCGTGGGGAGAGCATGAGCGGGTGGGGCCGGCTGCGGGAGCGTGCGTTACCGGTGGGGTAGCGTCGCATTGACGCGGGGGGCGCCTCCCGTGTACCGCGTGGGTGGGTGGGCGTGCGTGCGTTGTGTGCTTGTGCGGTGAGTGCGACGGCGGGGTGGGAAGGACGTGCGGGAGTGGGGAAGCCGACAAGGGGGAGGAGGTGGACCTGGTGGAGAGTGGGCCAGGGGTGGTTAGGTGGCAAGAGCTGAGTGGATGGAGTGAGGTGGCGACGGTGGAGGATCAGGCGGGGGTGTGGTCGGCAGGGGGTGTTGGGGCAGGTGTGGTGGTTGTGTGAGGGAAGAGAGATGAGGTGGAGGGGGTTCGGTGAGGTGGAGGGAGGGGATTGGTCAGGGTGAGGTGGAGGGAGGCTGGGTAGGATAGGATTGGGTAGATTAGGGATTAGACAGGCTGGTTTTGGGTAATTTTGGGGGTGGCCGGCTAGGTCGGATCGACCCGGTTTGGCTGCCCCCTAAAAATAAAATAAATATTTTATTATTTAAAACGGGGCGTTTGAAAACCGTTGGTAGACGAAACAAAATATTTCGGAGACCCGGGTTTTAATTTGAATAAAGACGAGAATATTTAGAAAACAAAACTAGGCATTTCGAAAATAGTTTAGACAAAAACCATGCATGATGATGACGATGCTCAAATGCAAGGTGGCATGATGACATGAGCATGCGGTCATGATGATGCAATGCACAAAAACAATGCGATTTTCTAGTAGTGGTTTTTGCGGGGCGCCACAAAAGGGTACGACCTGCAACTCGGGTGCATCGTCCGGGAAAGCATGTCGATCAACACGAAGTACATCAGACATGCTGACCATGCAGCTTTGGTCGATAACCTCCTTAAGAAGCTTCACAAGCGATACAGATTCCCAGAGCAGTTTAGAAACCTCGAGAGAAATAATAACCCGGTGAACAGACTAGCCCTCACGAAGATGAGCAACGCCTTGAGCAGCTGGAAAACCCGGGTGAAGAATAGCATTGACAAAGGTGAAAGCTGGGAGGTTATTAGTAAGAAAAATCCGATGCTCGACGAAGAGGAGTTTAGGATATTCAAGGCGGATATAGCTACCGCTGACACTATAAAATGGACTCAATGGGGAAGGAGTATGCGGGAACAGAACATAGGTAACCACCACCTTGGAAGCGGCGGTTACAGGGGGAAACAGGCCATTTGGGACAAGGAGGACACCGAGCTTGAACGCCTTGGTAAAGACAACCCTTGGCTTAAAATCACGGACTTGCAGCTTAGGCAAGTTGTTCGGGCCCGCTACTACCTGGACAAGGAAACAGGGGAGTTCATCACTAACGATCCGGAGGTGAAGGAATTTAAGAAGAATCTGGTAAGGAATTTATCGCTGATCTCAAGTCTATTGCGTTCTAATTAAGATAATGAAGCCAAGAATCTAAATGGGTTCACCTTTCCTTGTCTCTGCAGGAGGAGGAACTGAACGCTACTGCCATAGAGTCGTCCCAGGATTCGACGGAGCCGTGGGACACGGTTTTCAATAGGGCGACCAATGCTTACAAGAAGAGGGACAAGGGGTTGCCGCCGTCCTCAGCTGGCCATGTGTCCGGCTTCGGTATGAGCATGAAGTTCAAGGAGTTCTACAAAGAGGACGCCAGGAAAAGAAGGGACAGGAAGAACCAGGATAAAGTCGCTATTGCAGAGCTGAAGATGAAGGTGCAGACACTAGAGGAGAAGGCGGTGGACCAGAAAACGGTGGACAAGTTAGTGGAAGAGAATCTCCACTCGATGATCCCCCCTGAGTTTTTCGAGGGGCTTACTGCTTGGAATGCGGGAGGTCGACAGGGGCCGATACATCTGCCCAGCTTAAGCGGCAGCAACTCGGGCATCAATGTTACCGTGTCGCCGGACCTGGTGACCCCGCCGGCCATCAACGTCAGGACGCAGCCCCTCGTTTTGGTCACACCGAAGCCCCCTCCCGCGAAAGATACCAATAAGGCGCAGCCGACAGCGGCGGTGCTTCATGAGGCACCCGAGCGGGTGATTGCATATGATGATCATAGGCCGGCCGCCGGCATCCGCTGTGTCTCTACATTAGCCGAGATCCATGCCATCACCAAGGTAACTAATTAGTTAGTGCACGTCATCTCCTTTATGCCTTTGATGCATGACTGTTGCCATCTCATGACGCCCAACAACATGTTTTTGCCTCAGGACACTTCTTGCATACTCCTGCTTAAAGATGTCGGCGGTGAGTTGAAGGATGTTGCCAAGGGCACTCTTATACAACCGGCGAGCCGCACGATGCACAACAATCCAATGGATGATGACGTGATGAAGGTCAGGTTGGCTCGGGTGTTGCCAGGGTGCGACGACATGGACCCCCCCATTCAACCTCAGGGAGCCGACGAACACAAGACCCTTGGGGAATGCTACAACTGGCCCTTGACATGGCCGAAGACCCAGATTCGTCTTGCGGGGGGGAGCACCGGCGCCACCTCTCGACCGATCATCGCCTAGCCACCACCTCGGAAGCCAGTAGCCGCCGTTGTCACCACCACCAGCCGTCACCATCAACTCTTGGCAGCGTGTGCACCGCCACATGGCAAAGACGTTGTGCCGCAACCACCGTCGCCCCCGCTACCACCACCACATGATGGCACCCATGAAGATGATGATGAATTGGTCAGCGTTGATGACTTCATCAACACCAGCGCCGCCAAAGGATTGTATATGCCTTCTATGGATGAAGAACCCTTCGCAGCTCGCGACGACCATCAAGCTGATCGACCCAATACATGCACGCAGCGCCTGGTCTTCCATGGTCTTTCTCAAGAGACGCCTCCGGCCGCCGATCCACCACAAGAGAAACCGGGATTGGTTTTCAGCCCCAACACACTCTGAAAGGCGACTGATGAGCAAATGGCAATGGCTGACACTGTTGTGAAGAAGAAGCACTATAGGAAGAGAGGTAATAATAATAAGAAGGGTGCGAGCCAGCCTCTTCAGAAGAGGATCCGAGGGCAGGACGCCATTGTCATACCATCCACACAATTTGGCTTGCCCCGAGTGCATGTAGCTGGTGACCCGATATTGACTCCGGATATGATCCACATTGCGGTTGGAGCCATGTTAACTTTGCACGAGGGTGTGAAGACACTAGAGGCCCTCCTTCTTAAAGAGGACGATCCAAATTACCCGGTTTTCACGGCCAAGGTGCCATTGGACGTGGGCTTCGTCGATGAACCCCCCGCGGATATATTCTTCATAGCGTTCGAGGACATATTCAAGCTGTTTCTCACGAAACGGCTGGACTATAACTTGGTCCGCCTATATGCGCTCAATCTGGCGCTCACGATCAAGAGAGAAAGTACCCCGGAAATCGCGATAGTGGATCCCTACTACATGCGGTACAGCCAGTTGGTCGAAGGATCAGAGACACGGACCAAGGCGACGGCGTACCTCGAGAAGTTCATGGTGGTCAACAAGAGGAAGGGCACACTTCTTTTGCCTTTCTTTCCCGAGTAAGTACACACACTCGCTCATCATCATCGTAACTTATGCATTTCTTATAGATTTCTTTCCTTTGCTCTTCTTCCAACATTCCGTTCCAATTGTGTTGCGCAGAGACAAATACTGCATGCTCATCGTCCTTGCCCCGAGGTATTCGCTAGCCACGTATTTTGACTCGGGGAGTTTGACGAAGAAGAAAGACTACACTAGAATAAGGGGTGTTCTAAATGAGGCTCTCGAGGGCTACACCAAGAAGGGATGCACCTTCGTAGATAGTGGGGAATGTATCAAGGATGGAAAACATGTGTTCAAGCACATGCTCGACTTCCCCTGCGTCAAGCAGTCGACTGCTGGTGCCACGGAGGCCTTCTACGTCCTCCATCACCTTAAAGGCTATGTTCGGGATTGCCATAACCTAACGCTGCCATCTAGTCTCCGAGGATGGGCCAAACCTTTGGCGAAAATCGACGATGCTGATCTTAGAGAAGACTTCCATCGCATTCAGATGAAGTTGTCGCAAATCATCATTGAAGATGTCAACACAAGGGGCGGTGCCCTACAACAAGCCAGAGGGTTGAGTAAGAGGGAGATCGAAGAACGCCTCCATAAGCAGGGTGACACAAGGACGTGGATGATGAAAGAGGGATATCTACCGTTCCCGAAGCCATGCCAGAAGAGGAAGTCTTCATCGTGATCGATGTGTGCCTCTAGCATGATCCAGTGTGTGTATATTCTTGATGGACGCCTGCTGTATTAGTGTGTGTGTGTCATAAACTTTACTATCTCAATCGTGGTAGAAATGGTGATTGTTGTTAGACTTAAACTACCTTGTGGTGGTGCTGTCGTTGAACTTATTGCTTCTATGATGATCTAACTTTTAGGTTTATGGATCCTTTGTTTTATATTCTATGAACATATATATATATATATGGATGTGAACCCTTTATTCATTCTTTTCGTTGTATTTTTACTAATATGCCTTGTCGTCTATAGAGATGGCGACGAGGTGGTATGTGGTGTACATGGGTAGGGTTCCAGGAGTCTACGAGGAGTGGGAGGATTGCCACAAATAAGTGAACAAGTTCAGCGGCAACATCTACAAAGGATACGCGACTAGAGAGGAGGCGATAGCCAAGTAGAGAAACCACTTGTGGAAGAAGAACCGGATGAAGATATAGGTCGGGCTAATGCTCTTGCTCACCATTATCACAGTTGTATTCTATTTGATCCTAGTGTAGGCGGCGGTGGCCACTTCATATTTGTAATGTGAGATGATATGAACTTTGTATTCGGTGCTTGTGTAAAAATTTGGCACTTGACACTATATATCTATCTCGATCGGGCTCTAAGTGTTTGTATTATATATATGTCCGTTTTCATGCATCTACTACTTGTGCAATGTATTTTATACTCATCTGGATAAATCCTGTATAAATCCTATATAAATACCTGATTATACACCAGGAAAGTATTTTACTTCGAATACATGTTACACAATCAGTGGCGCATATAATTATATAGTTAGTGGCGCATGGCATATCTGTGGCGTATACACGTAAATGCGCCACAGAAGTTCTTCTTGTGGCGCATATGAAGGAATGCGCCACAGAAGTCTGGAACTTCTGTGGCGCATATCCATATGCGCCACAGGAAGTATTTATCAGTGGCGAGGTAACAGTGGCGACAAAGATATGCGCCATAGAAGTCCCCTTTTGATGCGCCACAGATAGGCTGTTTCCTAGTAGTGATACCACCAGTTTAAGCCTAAGGGGGAAAGACTGCGTCCTTCCCACAAAAATAGGGTAACCCATCTCTGAAGTAAACTCAGGAGTCTCGGCCCTAAAATTGTTAGTAGGATACGCCATGATCCTAAGGAAGAGCTGTGAATCCTTAGAGCAAGGTACTCCCAACCGTAGATTCTATCGTCCGACGAGTACTCCGTGAAGTCCAGAATAGAGGTAGTCTACCCAGCCCGAGCCCTCGAGGTGTCGAGCCCCGAAGGAATAAAAGATCATTCCCCATAATTGGAACTAGACTCTGCTCAACTTTCCGCGCATCCCGGAAGACTAAAGCTCTACTTGTCGACAGGGTAGCCACTTTCAAAGACGGAGTCCGTAAGATAGCACGCTTGAAAACCAGTAGCGCTAACCTTGACTTAAAATCCTCTAACCTTACTCTCTTGAATCTCGGGACGAGATTCTTTTAAGGTGGAAAGGTCTGTAACATCCCAATTTCTGAAACCCTGATTAGTTGTCGAGAATGCAAAAATCAGGGGGAACAAAAACATTTTCTTGTTTAGTGATGAAGTGTTTGCCTGTTGTTTGAATATGTTTATGTTTGTGAATGTGTATTAGAAGATATACTCCTTACCTCAACACAAGTTGTCAAAAAGCTATTTAACAACACTATCCTGGCTCACTTTACATATTCTCAAATGTTCTGGCATTTCAAAACATGAGTCAAGATGCTTCTGTAACCAAAACTATTTTAGTAGCTTCTATTGAACAAACTATGCAGATATATATATAAGAAAATCTCCTTATGTTTTCAAGACAGAACCTTCTACTACTCTTATCTCTAGATTTAACAAAACCTTTTATGAACCATTTGAATTCTACTCTTGGTAGAGACACCAAAGACTCTCATCTTATTCAAAATCCAACCCTTTCCAAATTGCCCCAACCTTACCTCAAGTCAGACTTGATGGTAACCCTAGTAGCAGGTTTGCTTAGTTTGTAAGATGAGTTGCCTTGCTCTGCTGTCTGATGAATTGCCTTGATCTGCTGTTTGATTTTTCTGCTTAGGAGATAGTATGAGCTACTCTAGGAGATCATCACTAGGATCAAGACTTTCCAAATCATCACACCCTAAGGAAGAATACAAATCTAGATCGGATCCCTAGCTACTAAGTGATCATCTAAACTCCTTAACGATATCAATTCTGAAGATATCCCTTCTAGAAGCTTCCAAGGTCATGAAGACCAATATCAAGCAAGGATCCCTCCTAATAAATCTACACTTCAATATCATCCACTTCATGAGGCTTGGGTACCTTGCAACCCATCAAAAGCATCCCCTCTCATACTCTAGTCAAAAGACTGGAAATCTGTTTCCCACATCACCTTTTCGAATGCCTCCCTTTCTCAACCCTTGTGCATTTTTGGTAATGCACTTGAACCATCTTGTTAACCATCCTAAGAAATACCAAGTCCCACTCTTTCCCTTGGTTATATCATCCTTCAACCCACTTGTTCTTGATGGTTTTGCAGGCAAGAAAATAACTTTTCCTGCAAATCTAGTCAACATGCCTAATTTGATAGAAGCTCACACCACCATCCAACCTTCTATGGACAAACTCTCTGCATATTTGTAATCTACTCATATAGGTCTATAAATACATAATTCACTTGTTCCAAGTTAATCTTTTTGCATCTTAAACCCACAAGGTTTTGAAGGCTAGTTGATAATCTGCTTTGGCAGGCTTATTTTATTCAAAGTTTGAAAGCCTGTCTTGGTGAGCTCAAGCAGGATCAAGCTCAAACCCCTACACCAATGCAATATACATCACTTGGTCTATCCATCCACATACCCCATGCCCCAAGGGGAGATCTGAACTCCAAGATACAACCATGTTTTGATGGTATGAAATTAACATCCCCCTAGATCCTTACTCTAGGGTATTCCACCAAAATCAACTTGGATTCCCCAATCCCAAGGTTGCAAATGCCTGCTACACCTTGTCTATATCATCTACCTTGATCATCAAGATTTATCAAATATTACCCATAATCATTTTTGGCTCCAAATCAAATTAATTCTTTAATAGACAAATTCTTCAAAACCTCTTCCATAAGGGAAAGTTTGGATTTTTCCAAAGCACTTCCCAACTTTTGGCTCAATTGAGACCCACATATCATACCCCATCTTCACAAATATTTTTGAAGAGCTTTATTATTTCTTTTTGCCCATTTTATTAAATGGCTGAAATGGAATAATAATAGTTTTAAATACTTTTAAGCCTCAATAAATCTTGGGAAAATTCCCCTAAGTGTGTACTCACATTTGAGACTATCTCGCATCAAAAACCAAGCTTGTCCAATGTAAATTTATCAAATGATCTTCCAGAAACCACTTCTGCAGTTTTTGAATAAATGGATTTAAGTGGACTTCTACGCTTCTGAAAATTCCCAAATAAATCCTAGAGAGGCAATTAACCCTACACACCCACCAGTACCATCTTTCAAAATTGTCCTATGCAAATTTTTGAACTCTCTTCACAAACACCATTTTGATCCAATAGTGAAAACCACTCAAAACATGAGCTAAAATGAAGCAAATCTTTATCAAGCCTTTCCACCACTCTCCACAGCAACCATCACTCCTCCCTGGTCGAGGCTACTGTAGCATAGCACTATAGCTGACCCCTCCCCTTGTCTTTTGCTCTTGGAAAGAGAGGAGAGAGATAAGACATATCTAGCAAAGGATCTTGTGCAATAAAAGCAGCAGCTGTAGCACGCCTCCCCTCTCTTCTCTGGTCGTGTCCCTAGCCCCACCTCACCTCTCCACCACCCCTTCTACCCAGTGGATGGCCACCTCCATCCCTCCAAGACATCCATGGTCCTAGCCCACCATGAGCCACTCCAACCCGAGATAAAGAGGCCAGAGGTTCTCACCCCTGCCCATGCTCCCTCATTTTGCCTCCACACTCTCCTCCTACCTCTCCGTGAGCTCTAGATCTCGTCCCTCAGCTCTCCCTTGCCATGGAAGGAGAGGAAGCTCTCCTCTCGGCCTTGCTCTAAAAAGGCAAATACTCTCTCAAACCAGACCACCTCCCTCCATCTTATCCACTTTTATTCACCCCTCTCACTCAGATATACTCCCCTGTGCCCTCTCTTCTGTCCCAGGTACACCGGAGCCGTCGCCGTAGTGCCTGTCCGAGAGAAGCTCACTCTTGTCGAGCCCGACCTCCCCGAGCACCTGCAGCCCGGCCGAAGCCGTCCTGGTGCCCTCCCAGGACCTCCGCATCCACCCCGCACCCTCGCCGCTAACATGCATGCAGCCCCAAGCCTGCACCAGCGAGCTCTCGAGCCGACCGAGCCACGGACGCGTGCAACCCCGCCCCCATGAAAAAACCGCCGTTTCCGCACCTCGCCAGGACCGCTTTCGTCGACCGCGTCCCCCTGTGGCGTCCCCGCCTCTCCTCCCCGGCCAAGTGAGCTCTCCTGCCAGTGCCACCCCGAGCTAGGGTTCCTAACCGCCGCCGTCGCGAGTCCCTGGGAGATGACGAAGCCCGGCCGTCAATCGCCACTTGATCAAACGGCTGGAGTTGCCACTTACCCCTTTGCGCCACCGTGAGGCTGACCGCTAGGCCCCGCAGCGCTGGATTTAAAACCTCCCTCCCGTGCATGGCTCGCCCCTGGGTGGGCCGGATTCCCTCTGCATGGCCCATTGAGGTGAAGGAATCGGCCCGGTAGTACCCCTTCTCTTTTTCTTTTATTCAAATACTTCTATCCATAGTATTACCAATAGGTTTAATTCAAGATAAAAATGAAAAATACCTCTTTCTGCCCAGTTCCAAATTTTGACATGTTCCTGTATCTTTTCTCTAACATGCAGAATAGAAAGTAACTAAAAATATTGACTAGGATGTTATTAGTAAAATAAACCCTCAAATGTATCCTTTCCCACTAATAAAATCTTTCTATGAGTTTTACACCCCCAATTGGAGTAAAACAAAATGTCCCTGTTAGGTAATTGAAATACCCATATGTAGGAGTTTGTCTCATGCCTATTGGAGCATGGGTTTCCCTATAGCAAAAATAACAAAAACTGTCCTTTTCAGACTTTAGCAATTTCCCTAGCCCAAACCATGAGTTATTTTGACCTCATTCCAACTCTGTGGGATGTGGTACACTCAATTCTACTAAAATCCAGGAGATCAGAATTATTGAGCCTCTGAGGTTTTTAAATGGATTAAACACTTATGTACCTAGTTTTATCACTAGATAAATCACTATAGTAGCTCTACAACTCCAAAAATAGTGATTCCAATTGGTACTGGGAGGTATTTGTAATACCTATCCCTTTACCTTTACCTCATATCAAAAACATCTGTAGATTTAATCTAGGGAAAAAGACAAATTGCCTATAGAACTGCCTTTGGGAATGTTCTACGGGCATTCTGATAATTATCTTGGAGTGATTCCAACTCCCAGTGAACAAGCGCATCAAGCCTTACCTAACCAACCAAGGAAATAATTTTTGGAGCTCCAGAACTTCTCTGGTGAATTATATCCTAAAACTAGAATCTTTTTCACTATAAAAATCACTATAAATCTTTTGTAATTGATAAAATAGTGAAACCACTTTTGTTGGTTTAATTTTATCAATACCTACCTGTTGGTACCATGTTTTTACAATGGTATCATACATATTATGTCTTGGTCCAAAATCCATCCCTTAGGTAATTCCTAGACTATAAATCCTAAGGGATTTTTCTTCCATATTTCCAAGACAAGGCCAATCTTATCAAATCCTTTCCTCCTATGACCTAATGAATTGTGAACTTCTATTGTTCATTGTTTGCTGTAGGTATCGTTGCTTGTATACCTTGTGTTGATTGTGCTCTTGCTTGTTTGCATGTGTGCTCCCTGACGACGATAGTTGCGCTTGTATTGACGCCGAGAAGAAGAAATCTTATTATTGGTGTTGGTATTCTTGGTTATATAAAGAAGAAGTCCAGGGACATTATGCCATATTGCTGATCTCAGGCAAGCCACCTTCATGCTCATAAGTCACGTCCTACTGTTTTACTTATGCATGTTTTACTTATTGTTTTATGAAAACTGCATTGTTTAAATTATGTTCATGTATATATATATATATATATATACGGTAGTGGTTTGGCTCCTCCGAACCATGACACTTGGGTACTACTAAGTACAACCCCCTTGGTGACACCTACTTGTCCCTAGTAGAATAGATGGTGTATATCACCATAACCCTTTGGAGACCCCCGATTTAGCCGAAGCAAAGCTAGAGGATGGGAAGACCCCGGAAAAAGTTTTACCAAATGCTTTATGATAAAACCTTGGTGAGGTGGGACCTCCCAACAGATGTTGAGAAAGAAAAAGGTTTCGATTTACAAAATGCTAAAGGGAAGAGGGAGGAATTTTTTTTACGAAAACGCACCCGGTTCTTTGCAGTTTTGCTAGAACAATTAACCCGTGCAACCACATTACTCTGGAATGGGACAGGGCTGGATTTGATGTTTGTCTATTCTAGTATAAGCTGCCTCGCAACAACTACAGGGGATCAGGGATCCCTGGAGGGTGGGCCTTCTCCGATAAAGGTCCATGTGGGACATCGACCTAGAGAAGGAATGAAGGGTCGGCAGCCTCCACACGTTACTATGAGCCCCTCATTGCAAGCGCACACTCGGGAAGTGGAAAAAGCGCTCCGGTTGGTCCTCGCCCGACGTCCCGGTTTTGAGGGGATTAACACTCATAGGGTAGGCACTTATACTAGAGTGGGCATCCAGAGAGTCTTGATCGGTTAATCGACCCACGATCGGTGAAGATCAGGGTAGTGTACCCAGATGGTGTGGGTAAAGTGTACAACCTCTGCAGAGTGTAAATCTATTCGAATAGCCACGTCCGCGGTCATGGACAGTTGGGAAGGTTGCTGTAGAGCGGTGCTGGTTTTGTTTTCAAAAAGGATTTATGAAAAGCAATGGTTTTGGAAATGTTTTGACCATGGGATGGTCAGAAAGGATACCTGCTTTGACCATGGGATGGTCAGAAAGGTATGGAAGGAGTTTGTTCATGGGATGACCGGAAGGAGGAACCAATGGGTGACCCAGTCCTAATGTTTTCCAAAACTTTTCAAAAAGTTTTCCAAAATGTTTTATAAAAGTTTTCAACAAGGATATGTAGATGCTATATCTACAAGAGAAACTATTTGAGAAAAGAACCTCTCTTGGAGCCCTCCTACTACCACAGCCATAATGCATATCCTCTTGTTATTATCATTAATTTAAGGTGGTTTACGAGTACATTCAAAGTACTCACTAGCATTGTCCCTGGCTATTAACTTGTCTAGATATCAAGAAGAAGATGATGTTGGCGACTATGCGAGCTAGGACGTTCTCCCAATCAGTTGCCTATAGGTTAAGGCATTGATCGGGCTCTACGCTTGATGAAGTTCCGCTGATGATTTTGATGTAGCCATAACGGCATGTGTGTAAGTCTTGTATTTCGGTATGTATTGGATGTTTAGTTTGATACTTGTCGGTTATGTGCCACGACTAACTGATCATGGGATCGTGGTGGTATGCATAACAGGGATTCTCGGAGGATTAATCCGGGGGCCCCACACTCGGGTTGCTGCAAAAACAAAGGGCAAGCAAAATAGAGTCCACTACAATACCATGGACATCATTGAGTATTCCACCCTCCGGCAGCGTGATTGGTTTGTTGATGCTGAGCACGATGAGGATCTTGAAGATCCCAACTTTTGGTGTGCACATCAGCAATATATCTTTTAGGAGATTTACTCTCACTAGAAGATTTGCCCCTTGCATCCACTAGATTTGACTGCCACTAAGAACGAGCCTCATTTTTCTCATGCTCTTGTTGTGATGGAGAAGATGGGATGCATCACCTCATGGATCTCCAGTGTGACTATGACACTATGCTGGTTCAGCAGTTCTTCTCTACCCTCGTGATTTGTGGGGATGAGGACCACACTATGAAGTGGATGTTAGGTTCATAATTCTGCTCAACTAACTTATACACATTTTCTCAGTTGCTCTCCTACCCATTCAAGGGTCATGATAATTCCTGTGGGCATTGCATCTATAGCCCCAAACGTCCTAGCAAAGATGCTTTACTCTCAGCATGCTATGGACCGAATGGTGTGGTTAGGCAGGTTGATGGTCTCTATCCACTCTACTCACAGCTGGTTCTCTACCCCAGCGAGAGCTCCTACCACTCCTCTAGCTACTGATGATGAGGATGCCGAGGAGGAGTACAATGATGAGGATGATGACGAGGACGTGGACGACGACTAAGATGGGGACGAGTGATCTTCTGGGTCATTAGCATTACTCTTTTCCCTTTTAGGTGTTTCGATGCCAAAGGGGAGAACTAGTTCTATTAGGCTTTCGAGGGGATTTGCATGGGTCGAGTACAAGCTTATTTGCTTTTTGAGCGCTTCTCTTTCCTTGTGTGTACCCATTTAGCGTTGAACGTTTATTTGCTATTTGGTTTGTATCATGAGACTATGCCATTTGTTTGTGAGACTAAGGTTATTGACACGGATTTATCTATGGATTTATCACTATGGATCTCTGGATATATCTAATCTATGGAATTTTCACTATGGACTTATTGAGATGGATTTATCCTCGGAGTTCTCAACATGGAGTTATTAAAATGTTTCTATCTTTATTTTATTGAGAACTTCATCATGGTTGGTATGATACATCTCAAACAAACTCATCATTTGTTCCTAGTTTCCAATTCATGAAAAGTCTTGAGCCTATATGTGTGTGTATTCAAATGCAAACTACTTATATGCACATATTTGGGGGAGTCTCTTTATCCTTGGAATGATGATGTTTTAGGGCTCTATTGAAAATCCTAGTATTATCATCTAACACCAAAAAATGGGAGATTGAAAGAACATTTTATGATCCTTATAGTTTTATGTGTTAGATAACAATACCAAGGACTATTTAATTGTGTATCGAGTGCTATAGATTTCCCCCCAAAATAACTACAAGGCAACTGCAGCAAAATAAAAGTTCTGGGGGCAGATTATCCGCCCCTGGCTAGGGCCAGATTATCCTCCCCTTCCTCGATCTACAAGGGAGCCAAGGCACGACGTTCTAATTTTATGATCCTTATAGTTTTACCTATTAGATAACAATACCAAGGACTATTTAATTGTGTATTGAGTGCTATAGATTTCATCCCAAAATAACTACAAGGCAACTGCAGCAAAACAAATGTTCTAGGGGGCAGATTATCCACCCCTGGCTAGGGCCAGATTATCCACCCCTTCCTCAATCGACAAGGGAGCCAAGGCATGAAGTTCTGATTGGGGGTCGGAGAATTCCCCAGATTGTCTGACTAGGGCTGAAGTTTTTTCCCTAGCCAGATAATATGCCCCTAGGGATTTCTCAAACGGCCAACCGACACAACTCTCAGAATGGGGGACGGAGATTTGGCCCGGATAATTTAGTCCATACCGGATTTTTTTTCTCGGCTGGATTATTCGGCACCTGCTTAGGCCGGATTATTTGGCCCCAGTTTTCTCCAATGACAGCTTTTTGGGAGGGGGTATATATACCCCATGAGATCGACATTTCAAACACTCTCAGATCCAAAGAAAAAGCTAAGCCCTGTTCAAATTGGTTCACCATAAGAACTCCACTTTCAAACACCCGAAGGCTTTGATCTTTGGGGAATTGAAGGAGGAGGCCTTGGTCACTTTCATCACCAATCATGATCTTCACTTCCTCTCCCATTCATTTGGGGGAATTTTGAGCTAGAGTTTCATTACTTGATCACTTGTTTTATTGTGGCATCTTGTTGTCATCACGGGATCCTCCAATTCAGTTGTGGATGTGTGCCCTAATAACATTGTAAAGGCACCATTTCCCACCTCAAAGGGTACCACATAGTGAAAAGGTGGATCAGGCCAGTCTTGGCAAGATCCATCGAAGAACATGATGAGGCCTATTGGGACGTGGTGGTCTTAGTACTTCCCACCCCTCCAACACAGACCTACTCCCCTTAGCAAGGAAGGAACTACGATAAAAAAAATCTCGTGTCTCCGCATGCTCCACTATGGTTACCTCGTTCCTCTATCCGCTTTTACTCAGTTAGTAGCTAGGTTGACATATAGGGAATTTCACCTTAGTTGCATATCTAGAGAATTTACCTTTGCGTCAATCCTAAATTTGAAAAAGAAGCAAAAATTGGAGTAGCACCTATTCACCCCCTCTAGTTGCCCATACGATCCATTTCAACTGCTACATAGAGCAGCTAGAGCCTGGGTGGAGGAACTACCATCGTTGTTGTGGAGTTTAGGAAAAACTCCCAACAAATCCACTGGCTACACCCCTTTATGGAGCAGAAGCACTGCTTCCTACCAACATCCTCAATGATTCACCATAGGTTGGTGCCTACGATGAAGATGACGCTGAAGAATCCAGACAGCTCTATGTGGACCTTCTCAAGGAAGAACACGTTCTGGCAGCTCAGAGATCCACCTTCTACCAGCAGAAGCTATGCAACTACCATAGTAACCATGTTAGGCATCACTCGTTTAAGGAAGGTAAACTAGTGCTTTACCTCAAGCAGAAGAAGTCACACAAACTATCCCCGCCTTAGGAAGGACTGCTCGTCATAAGCAAAACATTTCTCAATGGTTTCTATTACCTTATTGATATTTGCGACTTGAAAAATAGGCCATGCAAGGATCACAAATGCAAGTGACGTGACCCCGATGATGACTATGCAGAGACATATCGGGCATGGAACATAGCACAACTACGTCCTTTTTATACTTAGTATATTTTTGTTATGTAGTATGTACCTTATATGATCAATGAAATAAAGCATCTACTTAACTAATATTGTGAGTCTTTTACCTCCTTTAGTTGTTCTTTTCAGATCATATGAAAATATTTTATGTACTAGTTTACTTTTGCGCGTGAAAATTCCTCCTTCGGGTGTTAGCTTAAGTTTTCTGGTCTACACATTTTCTGTTGTTTATGTGGATTCTCGAGTAGTGATTTTTCGGCACTCAAAGTCAACGGTTTTTCTCCTTAGGTTCTTACAGTACTATTAAGCACCATCACCTAAGAGCGAGGTTCTATACTAAGAGTTTTCCGTCTCACAAAAACACAAGCATAAGAACTAGAATAATGGATAAGCCAGCACTTCCTAAAAATATATACAAACTTAAACATGTCAGACTTAGTTAAGCAGCTGGGAACTTGTACCCAAGTTGTTCTCCTTAGTACAAGTTTTTCTATAGTGCAAAATATACAGAGAAAGATTTGACACAACATAGTTTCTATGCCTCTAGTACAAGGGACTTCAACACATCATCATCAGCAGTACAAGGAGTATCTTCGAAATCCGACGATCCCAAGGAAGATTCTGATTCTTTGGGGATATCTTCTAGAAGAGTCTCAGCAAGAATGACGACGTCCGACTTGACCATCTTGGCTACATGATTGCCGTATCCCGCAAGAGAATTCCATATGGCGGAACCATCAATATCTTTGCCATCCTCGTCAACAGTAGTCATACCGAAGGTAATCAAGTTTACATCAGCATCATTATTGTGGGCTTTGGTCAATGCTAGTGCCATTCTTGCTCCTTCTCGCATACGTGAGCTCTTCCAGCTTGTGATTTTCTCGAGGTCTCGGCGAAGGATCTCGGAGAACTTGGTAGGAGAGTCTATCGCCTTGATGGTTATATCCAAGGATTTGGCTGTCTCGTTCACCTGGTTGATGATAGTGCCGATGAAGTTTCTGGTAAGGCTCATTTGGCACTTAAGCTCCGGCGTGTTTTCTCCCATGTTGGTTAAACCAAGGGGCTATAGTCATAAGCAAATAAAAAGGCTATGAGTTTCAATAAATACAAATTACTCAACTTGCTAGATTGAAAAGATAGAGAGGTGTTACCAAGCATCATTGTCTCTGCTTGACGGCAAGCCTATGCCAAGACGTTGTTCTCCTTCTGAAGTTTCTTGAATGCTTCAAGGTTTCGAGAATTTCGCATGGCGGCATCATAATTTCTTACTTGAGCGTTTCAATCTCCTTGTTGAGCATTTCGGTCTCGGTATTGGCGGAATCTTGCATAGATTGGAGTGCTTCCTCATGCATCTTGACAGCTCTACTAGGTCGTCTTCAAAATCTTGTTCTCAATGTCTAGCTCCTGGATATGTTTGGACTGCTACACAATATCCTCGGCTTTGGGGACGACATCTGTAAGTCGGGAAATTAAAGAAATTACTAGTACTTTGGAGAAACAACTTTGAGAATATAATGACAAAGTGATAGAAGATGATAAACATTTGTTCTTTATAATCCGTTCCTTTAGGAAGGCAACCTTACCCTTCTCCTTGGTAAGATCCTCCTTCAGTTTGGCATACTTATTAGTAGCAGTAGATACATACCAGGAGTGCCAGGAGGAATTATTTCGTTGCCGGCTGGATCTATAGCATCCTAACTTGGATTAACATTAGTTTCCATGGCGGAAGCTTCAGACCTAGCAGCTGGAGAAGTTCCTCCTGGGCCAACAAGCACGTTGACTACACGGGTGGTCGGAGCGAAGGCTGGGGATGATTTCAGGAGCAAGTCCCTGATTCTACATAGGCTGGATTCGTCTTATAAACTAGCACATGGCCATTTCCCAGCCGGTTAGACCCATGTCAACAAGCCACTCGATATTCCTAATGATGCGTGAGGCATTATTATCGGAGGGAAGGACAACTTTGGTCCTCTAGGTGGGGCAGTCATCAGTGGCACCATCGATCAAGTCGGGGTATGTGGAGGAACGGTCCTTCATAGGAATGTCTGGGCCATAGAAATAGGTTTCCTGCCAATTCTTGACAGAACCATGGCCGAAAATGTTGGGGAACCGCTGGCTAGGACATATCTTAAAGATGATAGGCCTACAGTTAGCAAGATCTTCCTTGCTAACACCTTACTCCCTTTTAATAGTGAAGAAGTATAAAAAAAATCTAACCTAGGCTTGATTCCTAGGTATCCTCAAACAAAGCTACAAAGGTGCTAAGTATAAGGATGCCATTTGGAGACGAGGGGTAAGAACTCGGAAGTACGCTAGCACTTCGAGGAAGAAGTCGGAAACGGGGAGGAAAACGTCATGCACCAATTGGGCTTTGAGGTATATCGTTTCCCCTACTTGGGGATAGGGAGTGATCTCTCCGGCCGATGCCAACCGCTAGTAGAGCCCCTCCATCAACGAGAGGTATCCCTGATCAATGAGGTCCTTGAGCTTCATGGCATAGAGCTTCGACCCCCTCCACTCACCATGGTGCGAGTCCACGTCATATTCTTCCTCTACAATGAGGTCTTGCACCGCCACTTTTTGGTTGCCTCTAGTGGATCGTTCCACCACGGCAGTGACCGAAAGGATGAGCTCTTAAGGAGGGACGACAAACTCCCTGGATGGCTCAGCCTGAGCACCGAGATGCGCCGTGTTCGATGGTCTACTAGGGCTCACCATTGGAGGAAGGGAAGGTGAGGAAGGAGATTGGGGTCTAGGGTTTGTCGCTTAGGAGCTCAAAACGATGCCCATCGCGAGGAAGAAGATGAAGGCTTAAGAGATATAGGTGAATGGCAATAATTACTATTGCAGTAACTTATATAGCCCTAGTGTCAAGATTCATACAAGTGGATATCAAATGGGATGGACGTGGGTGATATGTGGGAGAACGTGCGTGGTAGTTTTTCCACACCCCTGTAACTTCCACCAACGTTTTGGATTTATCACGTGGGAAAATTTTGATGATTATTCACTAGCCTGTGTGTGTTTCGAGGTAGAGTAGGCTATACACTACATGACAACGGCTATGATTATGTCATGTCTGAAGAATGTTTGGTATGACCGGAAGATTGCCCACGACCAAGGAAATTATTAAGACCCAATAATTCTCTGTCTTACATATTGAAGGTGGAGCTGAAGATTTGTAGTGTTCTTTGGGAGGACTTCAAGATGTTGCTTTCCAAGATTACCGTTATAACCTAGACGGACCATTCAAGACTTAAAGAATGAAGATGGTGTAGGATCTTAAAGTTCTCTAGGGGCTACTATTGGGGATATGCATAATGGGTATCACCATAGCATAGATCTATAACGGCTAACCCGGGTGGCCCACTGTTGGTAGCAAGGCCTATGGCCTGCTGGGCGGCCTAGTTACGTGCATCCAGAAGGGAGGCCCATTCTAGATGCAGAAAGGCTATGTTATCGTCATAGATAAAGCCAGAGCCTTGGAGTACAAGATGCGAGGACTAGTTAGTGTTAGTGTAGAACTATGTAACCTATCCGGTATGGACGTTACCATGTAACACTAGGTTCTGGCGCCTTTATAAGCCGGAACTCTGGGAGACATTAGGGAAACAACTCAACTCTCACATAGCAAACCATACGATCCCTGTAACTCGGCGTAATACCAGTATAGTGATTTATAACAGGACTAGGATTATGCCACCATTGTGAGATCTGAACATGGGTAAGCTATGTAACCTTGTACCCGCCAACTTACCGCCTTACTCCATCTTGCTGAACATGCTCTATTAGGAACTCTCCATGGCGTACTCGTCGATAATACCACAACATTGCTCGCCAGCACCGCTATATGCCCCTCATGTCGCTTGAGCACGTGCCAGTAGCGTGTCCTACCGCTTCCACGCTGCCTTGGCTTCTTTGAAAAATTCACAATCAGGGATGTTGTCTATGGCAGCATTGGCCTAAACATTGTTCTCCTCGACATCCTCATTGTCCTAGGCATTGTTGTCCTCTTCCTCGACTGGGTCAGTGTCGGTGTCGGCACAGTCGTCCTCGTCGGTGTCCTCGTCCTCATAATTGCTGCCGATGCCACACTCTACATCAAAGTCGGATTCGGTATCAGTGTCCATGTCATCATTGCCAGGGCATCCTCATCAGTGTTGTCAGCGCCATGATCGGGATTTTCATCCTCGTCGGTGCGGATGCGGCGTCCTTTGGCATCAATGCATCCATGTATGATGCCTCAGTATTGTTCTCCTCTTCATCCTCGGAGGGAGAGATTGGCATCATCGCTCGTGGAGACCTTGCCGGCGATGATGGAGGTGGTGGGAAGATGGAGTCAACCATGGCGACGCGTGAAAAGAAAGTATAGAGAAAGCAGAGATAGAGAGATAACTCGATTATCGGCGATGAATGTGGCAGTTCTACATATGCGTGGCTTCTAGTGAGAGTAGAAAAGGGTGCGAGAGTGAACGGTTACATTTTTTAATCCAAGACTCCTTCCACGTTCAGAACTAGACACGTAACAATGAAAGAATTCGAGAGGGTGCCACATATTTGTTCTAAATGTATATCCATTCTCATTGCATTTCGTTTTTTGGTCACACTCGGATGCAACTTGTTCGGATCCAACATATTCGCATACAACATGCTTGGATTTAACGGGTCCGCATTCTACCGGTTCACTATTAATCACATAATAAAAGGTAAAGAAATAACATCAATGAAGAGAGACACAAGGAGGGAACGATTAATTTATAGACCTTTATCCTATGAAGATTCTTGTCCGATATTTCTCACGCTTCCATTAGTCAAATACTTTTCGAAAACTGCTCCCCTCTCTACAAGCCGTGCCTTTGGTCTTTAGCGAAATTACCAGGAGGCGGATAATCTCGGCCCGCCGAGATGGGCATATTATCTGGCCAGGGTAAAAACTCCGGACTTGGACAAATATTGGGGAAAATATCCGCCCCCATATCGGAGAGCCGTGCCGTCTGGTCCCTAGACAATTCTGGAGAGGGCGGATTATCTAGGTCTGGTCAGGACCGGATTATCCGTCCTAGGCAAACATCCGACCTAGAGCCAAAAATCCGGCAAAATATCCGCTCCCGTCTGAGAACCGCCCCACTGGTCCTTAGCCAAAATCGCTAGGGGCGGATTATCCGGCCCTAGCCAGGTGTAGATAATCCACCCTGGTAAGCTTGTTCTGGATGAATTTGATTAGGGGCTCTTTTCTTTTATTTTGGAGGGATGATGCTGACACATGTAATAAATTTTTTGTATCTACAAAACTCAACACATAAATAGAATATCCATGGCATTGTTATCTAACACACAAAACACTAGGGACCAAGAAATATTCTTTCAGTTAGGAGGAAGCGTAGCCTCATCACCGCACAAGCATCCCGCCTCCAAGACACCCACATAGTGGCATCATCATACATGATAACGGATCATAGCAAGCGAACCATGGCGGAGGGCGCAACACCAATGACGGTCGATAGAGCATGGCTCCAAGTAATTGCGACATGCACAATGATTCCCAAGATGGAGAGAGCAAGAAACCTACCCCCACCACCGCTGCCACAATTTCCCCCAAGAAGCCACCATAGAGGAGGATCTCGCAGGTCTCGTACGTCATGGGGCAACTCTCCTCCCCATGACGGTGAACAAAATGTTCAACAACCAAAGCCATACGATGCATGCCAGCACCTAGATGAGCTCCGGGAAGCCCGGGAATAACCATAACTAGGACGACGATGCTTTGGCCCAGTTATCCGAACAACAACTTACCCCAAGGGTCTCCGAATTTACAAGACTATAAGGCCCTAGGATGGAACCGCTCGGCCAGCTACATGGTTATAGGACTACCGCGAAGCAATAGCAATCGCAGGAGGAAATCCCAATGTTGTTGTTAAGAACCTCCCACTAATGCTCACCGGCACCACCCACCAATCACTACAATAAATGTTTCCATCCGCAACGGTTTGGCCCATCGGTCATCGTAGAAGGCGCATCTTCAGCGAAAATTTTGTTCGCTCAGCCGTGGCTGATGAATTTTTTTTCCATTTTCACGGCCCTCTACTATGTCGAAACCTCTAAAAACATGGACGAAACTCGGCCGATAAATGGTAGAAGTAAGATTTTTGGTTCCTCACGCGATGTTGACTCGCCAAAATCTTCTGAGACGTGTGGGTCCTATATGTCAGTATCTCTAACGGACCATACTTTTCGATCGTGCCTCCCTAATTTGAGCTCGATAACGTTGCTCGATGCATCTGCCATATATTCAGGCTGCTAGGTCCCCTATGTCAGCCTCTCATTAGAAGAATCGTGTGTATGATGGAATTTTTTCCTTCGCTCGTGCTATCCTGTTCCGAACTTGATATCATTGCTCGATGCATCTGTCATTTATTTAGGATGATGGCTCTCATATCTCAGCCTCTCATTAGGAGAATAGTGTGAATGATGTAATTTTTTTCTTGGGCCGCACTTCTCTGATTTGAACTCGATATCGTTGCTTGATGCATCAGCCGTTTAGTCGGGCTGCTGGGTTCTCCATATTAGCCTCTCATTAGAAGAAATACGTGTATGATCGAATTATCTATTCTCTCATGCTACCCTGATTTAAATTTGATAATCTTGCTCGTCGCATCTGACGTTTGGTCACGTGTTGGGTCCCCAATGTTAGTTTCTATTCAAATGAAGCGTGTGAATGATGGATTTTTTTCCTGTCGTGTCTACTGTTTTGACACCTTGGGCACGTTGCTCAAGGCAGTAATTGTTTAAGGTCTACATGTTGGGTCTCATATGTCAGCCTCTCTTTGGAAGAAATGTGTGTATGTTGGACAGTTTTTTAGGGTCGAGTCCGCCGTTTGACCTTGGCATCGTTTCTTGATGCATTAGCCGTTTATCTGGGTCCCAGACGTTAGCCTCCTCTGTACAAAAACCATCTGTATGCTAGACTTTTTTTCGTTCATGTATGTTGTTTTGACCTTCCCAACGTTGCTTGTTGCAGCCATGTATGGTCCGGTTGCTGGGTTCCCGATGCCAGCCTCACTGTACAAGTATGTTGGATACTTTTTTACGTCTGATTGTTGGCTATTAAATGTTTTTTTCACAAACTCGTTCATTAAAATCGAGGGACGTTGCAGGCAGGTGGTCCACGATATCAGCCTCTCCCTATGAATTTTTTCTAAAAGAGAGTGAAAAACTAAAACAAGATATTTACACAGAGAGGATTCGAACCAAAGGCTTCACTACAATTCAACCGAGCGCGTTGCCACTATGACAAATAGAATTTATGTAAAAAAATAACATTAACCAACTATAGTAACTATAATTTACTAGACTTCTCTCTGCGCCTCCGAGCATGGTGGACAAACAAAAACGCTGCACAAAATACAGAGCACTGTCCGCACCTTAACATAAAAGCCAAGTCTCTGGACTTTCCCTCAGACACTCGAGGAGTCTAAGGGGAAGACCAATAGATGTCTGGCCTAAGACGCGCCTTCTAGGTTATAAGCTGGCCGAAACCACTTTAAGATATCGAGGTGGGATTAAACGTGCCTCGGATAAAAACGGGTCACCTTGGTTGATATATACCCCGCAGGTCTTAGTGATAAGGGGTAGAGAATCATGCACCGAAAGCATCGCGGGCATGTAGGACGCATGAAATAGGCAAATATACAGTAAGAGTGTTTCGAAAAAGGTCATGTACGTGCATCTGACGTGGATCCCACACCGAGTGTTATCTGCAAAATAACGATGTGTACATGCGTGCAATGTATATTCCACACGCGCGCGCAAAGCGTGTATCTTGCGTCGTGAGCACCAAAAACACCAAAAACACACTGAATCGGCTAAGAAACACAATACGCTTTTTCACGTCACTGTTCCCCATTACATACAGTCACACGAATTCATTTTTGCAGTATTGTAGAACGGTTTGAGAGAAGTCGATCATGCAAAATGATAGTTCAAAAATAATCCTAACACTGATAGTAAGAGAGTACACGTTTATTACAATATTATTTTTTTATAGCGGAGAGAGAAAACGGTACATGAATGCATGTCTTTTATCTAGAAAAAGACTAAATCCTTATCTGTAGGGAAGAGAGCCTTCATTTTCAGAGGTAGTCCAAACACGTCGAGCATGTGACCTCCAATGCCGCACCTACTAAGATGTGGAGCTAGTCGGCAAGTCCACATCTCCTCCCTCTCGGTTATGGGCTTGCTTAACTCCGCTACTCCGCAAAACATCTACAACATGGTAAGGCACTCCGACTCTTATTATGGTCATATAGCTCCTGTAATGCATACAAAAATTGTTGTGCCGTAAAATATATGAAGAGAAATTTAAACTCAATGCTGGTATAGTACAAAGTTTCACGATCAATATGTGGCGCCACACAATCATCTTATGTATACATAGTTCGCCGTTTGGAACTCAATGGTTACCGCAGTATGTCTTGTCCACGTGAATGTTCCGCGGTAGACGTGTCTGTCTACACGTCGCACACTTCACCTGTATAGTTTAACGTTTCACATTTTCCTGTTTCACATGCCACGTGTATGATTCAATATTTCGCACTTTCGGTATATAGTTTAGCGTTTCGCAGTCTACGTGTGTAAGCCATGTACACGGAGTCCAAAGTTTTAGTTCAACTGGTGACGCGGTACTTGCATGGTATACGTCTACATAATTTTAGCATTTATGTATATAGGTGAACGTTTCGTAGTATATGTGTCTGGTTACATGTCGTGCAGTCCCCTTTGTAGTTTCACGTTTCCCAAGCCACGCGCATCTCAATGTTTTGCAGTTTACGTTTATGGTTCAATCTTTCGCAAGACGAAGAAAACATAGACAAAAATTAAAGAAACGAAGATCGTAACGAAACACTACGGAAATGGCGAGAGCAAATAGTTTCACGGCTCGCAATGCATACAGTTCGGTGTTTCACAGTTACTTTCTCTAATAGTCGTGATTTTTTTAAAGTATACTACTCTCGGTCTCGAGATTTTTTTAAACCTCATATATATCTAGAGTTGCACTAAACAGTTGATTACTCCACTAAATTATCGAACGTTTTTGCACCAACGTGCTAACAACCAATGTCTTCACAGTCCACGATACGGTAATGAACATTTTGCCAATTACGATTCTAATCGTGTTCGTATAATACGGTCTCGCGGGAAACACTTTCACAGTCAACGATTTGGAAAACGCTTTCGTAGTCAATAATTTGACAATCAACGGTTCACATCTTAGGAGTGAGGGAAGGAGAAAAAGGAAAATAAGGAAAGAAACAGCCAAAAATATTTAAAAACAGAAAACAAAAGAATAGCAAAAATAGAAAGCCGATACATACCTACCGAACGGGCCGTCCACGAAGAATGGTCGCGCCGCAGTCGACGCCTGAACCACCACCCCCCGTGCCTTGACCGATGTTTTGAACAGCAATGACAAAAAGCTTAATCGGACGAAACACATCACTGCAAAACCCAGACTATGACCGCACCGAAGTCGAACATGCTAGATGTTCCCTGCGTGTCCCACTGGCCATTTAGAACGCCCTCTGCTCTCCTAAATCAATCTCCTCTGAGCTCACGCTCTCTCGCAAATCGCATTGGTGACCCTAGGTGTGTTCACTCGAGGCGGAGATGGAAGAAAGAAACTATCTGACGCTTTGCATGGAGAGAGAGATGGGAGAAGCATCTTATAATTCACGCGCTGCCGCAAAAATAAGGAAGCATGGCGTGAGAGCGAAGCTAAACGATACTCGAGAACCCGCCGAGGGATTACGCAGACGGCTAGGCGGCAGGCAGCGAGAACCCTATGCCGTTTAGAGTATACGCTATCAGGTCATCTCTCTGACGCGAGAACCCACAGCCGACTATACCCTACGATGTTATTAGGTTAGCTCTCTTGTGCAATAACCTATGGATGCCTACGGCCTATGGTGCTACGTCACCTACACTCCACGAGGAATTGCGTCAGCCCATACCAACCGATGCAACCTGCATCGCTAGCTCAGCTGGCCGCATAGTTTAAAAAACTAGACCGATGATCGAACCGGTGAGGAGACTTCGGTTCAGGATTTTACTGGTTGGTTTACTGGTTCATTATCTGATTTAACATATAAAGTTATATATTTTTACATAAAAATGCTGAAATAAATAAATATTTATGCATTCAAAAATATTTCAAACGTACTTTGGCATCATAATATATTCCATGTTCCTCTCAAATACAAATATACTCCATGTTCCAAAACGAGCGTACCTAGTAACAACTTTCCATGTCCAAAAATCTAAAACTTCCAGCCGCAATCAGCAAAGCCAGGAAACAACGGTAGGCATAGGCCCACTCGTACGCATTTTACTTATAAGCAAACAACTTGCCATGGTACAGACAGATGTTCCCGTGGCCACGTTTTGGTTGAATTTTCAGTTCTGCCGTGTAGATGATAGTAAAAATTGTAACGTTTTTGTAATTGTACTGCAACCAGTCTTTGGTCTACTGTTAAGGGATCTTGTTACAATCGCGCATTGACCGAGTTCGAACCTCCACTTTAGTGAATTAAATTTTTCCAGCGTTCATGCATTGAGTCGGTTGAACCGTGTGGGCGGGTTAGTGAGTAAACCAGCGGTCCGACCGTGGGTTTTTGCGTTTTTCCGGCTTGCTAGCGCAAGCGGTCTAGTGCGCTTAAAATCCGTTTAAAGCTCTGGTTCCGGTTTTTCTGGTTGAACCGACGGTCCTGTCCGTTTTTTAAACTATGGTTGGCCGCCACGATAACCCGCGTCCGAATAGAGTTTGAGATGACACGCTTGCGGTCGGCGGGCCCCGGAACCCAGCGGGTGCGGAGCGTTGTCGCACAGGAAACGCTTCTCACCGCGCGTGTTCCAGTCCGCGGACGCTGACGCCAGGCCCATGTACCGTGCACGTCACACCTTCTAGCGACGCATTGTATGACAGCGTGCGGTACACCCGTCCATGCTATGAAATCTTTCGCCCTAGCCCTCCGTGGGACCCGCCTCACGGGATAGCAAGGCTCTGTGGCGACTCGCTGAGTGTCCTCCTCGATGTCCATCCCACGACCAAAAAAAATCAGGACAACATGGATAGCTGTTTGAGCCAAAACAATCTAGTGTTGTTAAAAAATTTTTGTCCGACCATGTAAATATATCTCTAAAGTGCCCATGGGGTATGCACCATGGGATCGTCTACATGGGCTACTTTTTCAAGTTTTAAAAATATATTAGACTATTCTACATGCTTTATGGGATTTTTTTCATGGGCTATGCACCATGGGCTCTTCTCCATGGGTTATAATCCATGGTGGGCTCGTTTCTCAAATTTTAATTAGAAAGTTTTCTGGCTAAAGAGAGGAGGCTGATGTCGTCGGATTTAAGACATGTACGTCGAGAGGGGATCCTCGAGGCGTGTGGAGAAAGGAGGTGTGAGGCGACGGTATTTCGGGACGGTGAGCACACAAGTTTTACCTAGGTTCGAATCCGCCGGCTTTGGACAGATCCTACTCCTCCTAGCAATCAAGTAATACGGCAGAGCCAAAAGTACAGATTATAAGAGAGGATCGCCTATGCGAGTTGAGGTTGTAGATTGTGGATGCCCTAAAGGCTGGTCCTTAGGACAACTTATATAGATATCCGGCCTAAGATTACAGGAGAGACATATTCAGGTACGACTAATAGTCGGTTAGAAAGTACATCTTCGACTACAATAACTAAACATGCCTAAGTCGGTAAGTCTTCTGGGCCTTCCCGTAGCCGGATAGAACTCCGTCTTCTCTCCCTGACTGGGCCACCCGTGAAGCAAAGCTCTAATCCGAAGTGGGCCACCCTGGTCAGCGAGTCATAGTGGGTATACCCGGAAAGTATATCCCCAACAGTAGCCCCCGGAAGCCTCCAAGATCTAGAGTCGAACTTCATGGTCTAGCTTGATTTATCTTCGGCTCACGGAATCTTGAAGAGTTCTTGAAACTCAAAACAAAGTAGGATCCGTGTCTCAAATTGAGTCGGACCTACGAATGTGTCATTCGGTTTTCCAACTTAAAATTCAAACTAAGCAAGAACTTGGTTTCTAATGTAACCTGACATCAGTCAAGGTTAAGTCATGTCACTAACAGACATTCCTAACAGTGTGAGCATTGGTGGGTCCGCCTATCACGGAACTGAGGCATTGTTTTAATGAGCACGCGGAGATCGAGGAGGCGTAATCTTCTTGAGGAGGTTACCTAGCTCCTTCCATGACGTGTGGCACGTTCACTGTCCGTTTCACACGAATCTTGGCGTAGGCGGGGCATATAAGAGGTTTAGATCCCCTTGCTCCCCTCACCAGCGCCTCTGCCTTCTTCTTCCTCCCTGCGACACCGCGCCCTTGCTCTCCTTTTCCTTCCCCCAAATCGCACAACACCACCCATCCCAGCTCACCACTACCACCAAAATGGCTGATGCGTCTTCATCTAGCACAGCGGCAACCACTGTAGCGACCGAGAAGGAGAATTTCCACGGAGTGTGGATCTCGTGCGTCCTCGATGACGAGACACTTCATGTCATTGAGAAGGAAGGTCTTCTCTGTGCCAGCGACTGGCGGAGCAGCTTCGACTAGGTCATCCCCATTCCTCGCACCAACGAGAGAGTTCACTTCGGCACTCAACTTGACAGATGTTTGAGTTTTCCCCCCTCAGAGTTCTTCTCTGAGGTCTTCATAGATTACTATGGAGTTCAACTCCATAACTTCCCCCAAACACGATTATAGAGCTTAGCGCTTACACTTCCTTGTGTGAGTGTTATCTCGGAATAAAACCGAGTCTTATCTTGTTCCGGTACTACTTCGGTACCCGGAGAAATTCCATTTCTTCCGGTAATCCCTACATTACTGGGACTCTTACCTTGACTCTTAGGAGAGACCGAGTCTACCCCAAGATTAAAGCTAGCGAGTCGGGGAAGAAATGGCCGTCCATGTTCTTTTACCATAAGGAAAAACCGGCTCCCGACAAAGAAACTGCTTTGCCGGCTGATGACTGCAAGTGCACAAACCAATTCTAGCTAGTTTCAAAGTAAAGATACTGAACCCATAGAGAGCTATTAGCAAAGGTCTTTATGCCCCTCGTTACTATCTACCAAAGAATACTTATAAGCTGTCTTTGATCTCAAGTAAAGGGTGTTTGAAAGGTTTATGGTTGTTTGTAGAAAAGTAATTAAAACAAGTAACAAGATTGTCTGAACGCGTGGTTGAACTCAATAGGGCTAAAACGTTCTCGGGGATGTAGGATACACCACTATCATAGTATTATTTTTAAATGCAACAAAGACAGCATACTTCTTGTGTCATATATGTGTGGAGAGAGCCCCAAAATAAGATGTTCAAGACAAGGTTCGTAGGAAGCCACTTTGTTGAGCCAAGTGCGAGGTCACCTCTAAATAACCACTGCGATGTCTGAGAGCAATCACCCATACAAACCACCGCAATTAAGTGTTTCCCCATGGATATCATAATTAGCTTAGGGAATCCCTCTTTAATCCCCTTTGACCGTGTAGGTTACGAGCCGACGCCAATCTATTACGGGGCATTCTGGGTACGCTTCCAGGACACGTCTAAAGGATTTCTCCCTCCGTATAGTCCCAAAGGCAAATTATATGCGGCCGACTACGCATACCATCTAAAGAGATAGATCAAACACGAATCATAATTATATCATAGACAAGAAAGTCATATGGACACAAGAATAGATCATCTTTATTACAAGTTCATAATTGTGCTAGGGTTTCTCCATTCCCCAAGAACAAAGGAACTACTCACTTATGGAAGAAATCAACAACATCATCATAATCAAATGAATGGATTAAAATACGGGGGTAGATCTAATGCAAACCATAATTGGATCTGGAATTACAAAGCGATCTAATAGATGAAACATGGAGTAATGATGATGATAAAGATGCAGCGGTTGATGATGAAGGGGATGATGCGTTGTCCTCCAATGATCCGTGGATTAGCAGGGATTTTACCCCAGCCAAGTTCGTCCTTCAGAACCCTCTCGGATGTGGTGTTTCGTGGTTTCTGGTGGCTGTGAATGCTGGGTCTCTTTCTCGTCTCGCTAGAGAGAAGTATTTGACGAGTCGATCGCAATGGCGCTTGGTACGCGCGGACGGTACGGGCGGGCTCCGCCTATACCAGTGGTTGTTAACCATACTGATTCCTCCTCTGTGATTGGTATTCTTCCAGGTGCGAAGGTAAATTCATAAAATGACTTTTATCACATAGAAATATCATATATTTACACAATATGATAGCTCTAATTGATATGTTCATATATGACTCCATGATTTGGAATCCCGTTGAAACAAGAACAAAATAGTGCGCATAGACGCGGTGAAATACAAAATTCTCTACTCTATTTATGCAAAAACAAAAGGTAAATATGCTTCAATTTTGGACGCATCAACTCCCCCAAGCTAGGCTCTTGCTCGTCCCGGAGCAAGATGGTGGCTTATGGACAAGATCATCATGTTCATGAGACACGAGTCGTTACAATAAATGTGGTGGAAATTGAAGCAGGAATACAACATTGGATGTAGATATATGTCGGGGGTATTACCATACCCTTACACATTACATAACTTAGAGGCTTCCGCACCTTTTTCAGTATCGATGAAATTATAAGAAGCTACTAGTGATTCAACATATCATATAATCACGGAGTTTAAAGATACGCATCACTAAATTTAGTAGTGAAGATTCATGATTATTTTCTTTTTCTCTCTTTTTTTCTATGTTTGATTCTTTTGATAGATGCTTTCTTATTCTCTTTTGATACTCGTATGTGTATATTTTTATTTTCTCCCTTTTTCTTCAATGGCTTTAGAAAACTCTTAATTATAATATGATACTAGAATTCTTCTTCTCATAACTTAATCAATACTTCTATTGGTTTGGAAGTCCCTAAAATTATGACAGCTGTACAAGTATCATAACACTCAACCTAGTTCAATCATCTAATATAATAATCATGAATCAAACACAACTTCAATTATCATAAATTCTCATAACTCAATGGATATAATTCTTCTCTTGAACAAAGGGAACTCAAAGTTGATGCAACTAATGCAAATTCAGAAATTTAAACCTAACAATGCATGCAGAAAGTAAATATGCAAAAATCGTAAGATAGATTACAAGGTTCTCACAGATCCTCCCAAGCTTGGAGTCAATCCGGGTGGATCAAATAATCCCTTGCGATTGTTTAATACCATGAAGTGCTCATGGCCAAGAAGTCTTGTTAGAGTGTTCCACTCGAAGCTTCTTGTTTGTCTTTTTGAGAGCAGATATGCGCTGAAGACACTTCTGTAGGTCCAAACGCAAGAGGTACATCCCATCAACAACTGTACTCATCATGTTATTGAGTTCCTTCTTGCCTTCAAGATCTAAAAGGCGTTTGTGCATGATCTCCCTGTGGATAAGCTCTTCTTTCTGGTACTTCTCTATCTTGTTAAGACGGTGTTCATTGTCCGGGACGTGCGCACCAACTGTCACGTCCAGGAGGTTGAACCCCCAATTGTGAGATCCATCACATGGCTTAATAGGATTGATAGGATACTCATATCAACAAGTTGCAACTTCTTTTCTGGAACCTCATTCGAAAAGAACTCTAAGGTTAAGCGTGCTTGGGCTAGAGCAATTCTAGGATGGGTGACCGATCAAGAAGTGGGTATCGGGTGCGCACGAGTGAGAACAAAGTGCACAGAAAAGACTAGTGTTGGTCTGTGGGGCCAGTCTAGATACCCTATTAAGCTGTCAGGAGTGAAACCCCTGGAACCCAGTGCATGGGGTGTTACACCAATCCTCTTTTCTGGCTTCACACTCATGCACGTGTTCATGGTGATCTTTTTTGTTGTTGACGTATGAGCCATAGTCTCTTGATAAGTTCCTGCATTGGAGTGGTTAGACTTCTTACGCTCTGGTAAAGAATAGTTGACGGAGATGAGCTTAAGCGACTCTATGCATCCCTTCCCATCTGGTTTCTTAGCTTCTTCCTCATCCTCAAGATTCACCATTGCCAAGAAGTCCGGTTACTTCCACCCCCTCTTTGATTGCTCCATGAAGATCTAGAACTCCTCGTCTTCAGAATCATCATCAGAATCATAAGTGTACCACTTATTCTCTGGGCTTAGGCCTTGAGCTCCGCGATTATCATCTTTGATGGAGGAGGTCTGGAAACTATCCCACGAACGAGCCATTAGGTTTAGTGGCTTACCTTTGCCTTGGCTTCACACTCATGCGCGTGGTCATGGTGATCCTTTTTTTGTTGACGTATGAGCCATAGTCTCTTGATAAGTTCCTGCATTTGAGTGGTTAGACTTCTTATGCTTTGGTGAAGAATAGTTGATGGAGATGAGCTTGAGAGACTCCGTGCATCCCTTCGCATGGGGTTTCTTGGCTTCTTCCTCATCTTCAGGCATCATGATTGCCAAGTAGTCCGATTGCTTCCACCCGCTCTTTGATTGCTCCATGAAGATATGGAACTCCTCGTCTTCAGAATCATCATCGTAATCGTAAGAGTACCGCTTATTCTTTGGGCTTAGGCATTGAGCTTCGCGATCATCAACTTCAACGGAGGAGGTCTGGAAACTATCCCATGAACGAGCCATGAGGTTTAGAGGCTTTCCTTTGCCTTGGCTTCACGCTCATGTGTGTGTTCATGGTGATCTTTTTTTGTTGACGTATGAGCCATAGTCTCCTGATAAGTTCCTGCAGTGGAGTGGTTAGAATTCTTACGCTTTGGTGAATAATAGTTGACAGAGATGAGCTTGAGCGACTCCGTGCATCCCTTCCCATGGGGTTTCTTGGCTTCTTTCTCATCTTTAGGCTACACCATTTCCAAGTAGTCCGGTTGCTTCCACCCACTCTACGATTCCTCCATGAAGATCTAGAACTCCTCATCTTCCTAATCATCATCGGAATCATAAGCGTACCGCTTATTGTTTGGGCTTAGGCCTTGAGCTTCGCGATTATCAGCTTTGATGGAGGAGGTTTGGAAACTATCCAACGAATGAGCCATGAGGTTTAGAAGCTTGCCTTTGACTTGGATCGAGTACCACAACAAATAGATTAGATCGGTTGATTAATCAGTTCGAGTGTAGTCATGGTGCTCACCTGAAACTAGTAAACAACTTGACTAAAACAATGAGTAAAATAAGTAACTAAGAACAAAGAACAAAAGCTCTTAGCTCCCTAGCAACGATGCCAAAAATAACTTGATGACTACAAGTGCACATACCAATTGTAGCTAGTTTTGAAGTAAATATATCGAACCCACATAGAGCTATTAGTAAAGGTCTTTATGCCCCTCATTACTATCTACCAAAGAATACTTATAAGCTGTCTTTGATCTCAAGTAAAGGGTGTTTGAAAGGTTTATGGTTTTTTGTAGAAAAGTAATTAAAACAAGTAAAATAAAACAAGTAACAAGATTGTGTGAAAGCGTGGCTGAACTCAATAGGGCTAAAATGTTCTCAGGGATGTATGATACACCACTAGCATAGTATTATTGTTAAATGCAACAAACATAACATACTTCTTGTGTCATGGTGTGTCGAGAGAGCTCCATAATAAGATGTTCATGATAAGGCTCGTAGGAAGCCACTTTCTTGAGCCAAGTGTGAGGTCACCTCTAAATTACCACTGCGATCTCTGAGAGAAATCACCCATACAAACCACCATAATTAAGGGTTTCCCCATGGATATCGTAATTAGCTTAGGGATTCCCTCTTTAATCCCCCTTTGACCGTGTAGGTTATGAGACGACACCAATCTGTCACGGGGCATTCCGGGTACGCTTCCAAGACATGTCCAAAGGATTTCTATCTCCCTTTAGTCCCGAAGGCAAATCATATGCGGACGACTACGCATACCATCTAAAGAGAGAGATCAAACACAAATCATAATTATATCATAGACAAGCAAGTCATACAAACACAAGAATAGATCATATTTATTACAAGTTCATAATTGTGCTAGGGTTTCTCCATCTCCCCATGAACAAAGGAACTACTCACTCATGGAAGCAATCAACAACATCATCATAATCAAATGAATGGATTAAAGTACGGGGGTAGATCTAATGTAAACCAGAATTGGATCTAGAATTACAAAGCGATCTAATAGATGAAAGATGGAGTAATGGTGATGATGAATATGAAGTGGTTGATGATGAAGGAGATGATGCGTTGTCCTCCAATGATCTGTGGATTAGCAGGGATTTTACCCCAGCCAAGTTCTGCCTTCAGATCCCTCTTGGATGTGGTGTTTCGTGGTTTCTGGTGGCTGTGAATATCGGGTCTCTCTCTCGTCTCGCTAGAGAGAAGTATTTGACGAGGCGGTTGCGATGGAGCCTGGTACGGGCAGACGGTATGGGCGGGCTCCGCCCGTACCAGTGGTCGTTAACCATACTGATTCCTCCTCTACGATTGGTATTCTTCCAGGTGCCAAGTCAAATTCATAAAATAACTTTTATCACTTAGAAATATCATATATTTACACAATATGACAACTCTAATTGATATGTTCATATATGACTCCATGATTTGGGATCCTGTTGAAACAAGAACAAAATAGCATGCGTAGACGCGGTGAAATACAAAAATCCCTACTCTATTTATACAAAAACAAAAGGTAAATATGCTTCAATTTTGGATGCATCACTGGCTTTTGTCGATGGTGCCGCCATACCCCAAGAGTCCTGGGATGCAGGTGCTCCGGCTCTTTCTGATGATCTATTTCTCGCCAAGAGACGGATCGAATACCTGATGAAGCACAAAGGTCTGAAGGGGTCCGACTTCATCCACTACTGACTGGACACCGGTTTCAGCCCCTTCACTACCATGGTGACCGGCTTATGCACAAAGTCACCAAGAGCAAAAACGACAGCCTTAGGACTAGCTCGCTCTCAATCCGGGACAAAGAATATGAGTCCCGGATCAAATGGTTGATCAAGGAGCAGGTTGAGAGGAAGATTCTAGATCTCTCTGGATATGTACACTGCTGATGAGCCTTTAACACCAGTAAGTTTTCTGGCTATTTCCTTCATACTCAATTATTTTCTCATCTACACTTTGTTGTTATTTTGCAATACTGAGATAATGTATCTTTTAGTTTGTTGACCTCCCCGAGTTGGAGCTTCCTCCTCTCGAGGGATGTCCACCCGAGGATGCGGTCCTCAGGAGGAGGATGATCTAGAAGTTCAACCGGAGGTGCTTACCTAGAAGCGCAAAACTCCGGTTGTCTCCGCGGGTACTCAGAAAGTGCCCGTTGTAAAGAGGTAAACTTCTTCACAAGGTTTCGAGTATCAATTTATATTCTCCCTGAATTGCAATGGTATTACTCTATTACCATCACAAGCCGGGGAAGACTCTACGCCAGCAGAAGTTGATTCTGGCCTCACCTGCTTCCCCGCCTCTGACTCCTACCCCAAAGCCATCATCAACACCGGAGGGTACTTCCTCTCCACGTGTTGAAGATGTTTTGGCTCATTCTCCAGAGCCAGTGAACTTTGGTTAGCAAACCGACATCACCGTTGGTGACTTAGGACTTGATAAGGGTGTAAAGATCCCTCCACTTAGACCTTCACGGATAACCTTCTATAGAATTCGGGTTTTGCCAAACTTGTCCTTACTCGGAAGAGCGCAAAATAGATTCAGAAGATGGCTCTCCATTGTTTGGAGACCCGGAATATCACATCGAAGGAGGAGACGCAAGAAGCTGAAGACATCACAATCGTCGACCTTCTTGACCAAGTTCGTCTCTATGACAAGAAGTTGAAGGCTGGTGTGGCCCCACCACAACTAGTGATTCCTTTGACTCTCGGCGAGATGGTGTCCATAAGGGTGCACATGATCCTCAACAAATTGGCTCATGAGCATTATGTAAGTCATAATCCGACTCTTCTTTTTATTGTATTTCATATCATATCCTCTAGCCCCCAAGCATGAAGTTGGATAGCAATCCGGATTTATGCTTTTATAGGATGCCAATGAATGAACTAGTATAGCCCCCAAGGCTCGTGTTGATATTTAACTTAGTTAAAATATTAGCCCGAGTCTTAGTATACTTCTAACTCTGGTTACCATTCTGACATACAGAAAGTTAATGCTTATAACCAAGAATTGTTGAAGAATATTTGCAACAAGCGGAGTGCGATAATAGCTCTCCGACTTGAAAATGTGCAACTGAAAATTGCAAAGGATGAAGCTGAAGGTAAACATTTCAGGCCTCATTTTCATAGTCTTTTTTTTGTTGATCTGTAGCCGAATATTTATCATGCTTTATGTCTTGCTTTGCCAGAACTTCTAAACAGTCCTGCAAAATGATTCAGCAATACAATGATTATAAGGTCTTCAAGGTTGAGAATGCTGACTTACATGTAGCGCTGGAAAAACTCAAATTAGATCATGAGACCAACATTACAAGTGTTCTTGAATCTCGTAATCATGCTACTGAAGTGCGTGACCTCAAAATAGCCAAACAAGACCAAACAATCTCGAACTTGCAATATGCCTTGGACAGGGAGAAGGACACCCCGAAGCTCTTAGGAATGAACTCCGAAGTCTTCGAGAGGAAAATACCAAAGTAGATGATGCTATCTTCGGTAAGTTTTTCTGTCCCTAAGTTATTGTTTTCCCGAATTGTTAGACTTGGATATATTGTTAAACTTGTTTCCTTTCTTATAGGTCCTCTCAACCTTCTTGATTCCTATTCGTCCGAGCCTCCTACCAGCTGGCTTGTTCCTGTTGGGGACCTGATTCACAATTTCCGCCAGTCCTTGGAAGAAATTAGCGAATCCATCCAGCTCTCTGGCTTAGACTTAGTGCGGCCTTTGAGCTACGAGACAAGGTGAAGGATAAGCCTAAGCTCGTCAAGGATTGGAACATGTCCTATGCCCTTACAATGGTAATAAGCCACCATGGAAGCATGAAAATATGGCGAGTTACCAAGGGTTATTCGATTGTCGATGAAGATGGAAACAAGCAGAACATCAAGGAGATCTAGGATTCTTGTGCCGGATACGCCTCTTGCATAGCCGAGTTGACCAGCTATGATCAGCCGTTCTTCAAAACCGTTGAAGTGCCACCACCCCCAAGGAAGTAGTTGCTGAAGTCTCCATGGACGATGAGCACACTGAGTCTGACTTACTTGTCTCAGAGAGATATCGGGGCGATACGGGTCATGTGTCCAGTGAGTCGGCAAATCCTGCAGCTTCACCTGCTTCATAGAATGTGCCAAAAAACAATGTGTTATTGTGAAAACAATCTTATTGTAATAAGTAGATTATTATTTTGCTAGTGCTAAGATTGTAAGAACTTGTGCTTTACTTGTTTTAGCACTTTTGCCTTTTTCATTTGCTATGCTTGAAAAATACTTAAGCACTTTATTTTTTGTCTACACTTATCGTTTATATGGCTTTCCTCCTTGTCCCTTTCGTGAGCCGGCAAACCTTTAGCACAGAAACTTTGTCGAGCAACGGAGCTCAATTGCTAAACCAGTTTAAACCCAAAATCAAAGCCTGTCTCTAGTACCAATAATTTTCTACTTGGAAAATACCTGCATCTAGAAATTAGACAAAAACCCAGGGAATAAACTAGAAACTTTAGATTCTATACCCGAAGGTAGAATTTTTAGAATCGGAAATCTAATCAAAACAAACATGAGCATAAAGTACTTTCCAGTATTCTGGGATTTTCGACTATGACATGACGGGACATAAAAAACATCTCATGGGACATAAAAAACATCTCATAAAAAACATTGAGGAGACCAATACTTTATTTCAATTTGAACATGTACATGTACATGATTACAAAGAAAGAAATTTTAAGAATAAAAGGGACGTAGCTGAGCAATATTCCATGGACGGTCTATCTCATCCGGATTTGTACTGCCTCCAGCTCTCTTTCTCTTCTTAGTAGCAGGTCTCTCTTTTTCTGGCCCCATGTCAAATAGGTAGTAATAACCATTGTGCAATACTCTACTAACAATGAAGGGCCCTTCCCATATAGGGGCAACTTTGTACTCTTTTTTTGCACCTGTCGAAGAACCAGATCGCCCTTCCTGAAAGACCGTTTTCTGAATCTCTGACTATGATATTTGCGTAACTTTTGCTAATAGGCTATAGTTCTCTATTTAGCAACGACGCGGACTTCCTCGAGCATATCGAGGTTGTCTTGTTGAGCAACTTCGGCATCCTCTTCGACATACGCAATGACTTGGGAGAGTTATGAATAAGATCAGTCGGAAGGACAACTTCTACATCATGAACCAAGAAGAAAGGTGTATATCCGGTTGACCAGTTACGAGTTGTTCGTAAACTCCATATCACAGATGGTAGTTCATCTGCCCAAGCCCCCGCAACATGATGTAGTGGTGCTTCGAGTCTTGGTCATAGGCCTTAAAGAATTAGACAATTTTCCCTTTCGACTTGTCCATTATCTTGTGGATGTGCGACTGACGCAATATCAAGTCGGATCCCTTATTCATTGAAGTATTCGACTAGTTCTCCCATGGAAAGTTACTCCCATTGTCTGTAATAATACTGTGCGGATACCCAAATAGGACGATTACATCCTCGATGAACTTTCTGGCCGTTGCTCCATCACAACCCGTGACAGGTTTTGCCTCTATCCATTTCGTGAATTTATCTACCATCACAAGAAGGTGAGTGTATCCACTTTGAGTCTGTTTAAAGGGTCCTACCATTTCAAGCCCCTAGACCATGAAAGGCCATGTAACCGAAATTGTTCGCAACTGATCAACCGAAACATGGGCTTGTTTGGCGTATTTTTGGCAACGTTTGCACGTCTTGACGAGCCGTTCGGTATCTTCCTGAGCGGTAAGCTAGAAACATCTGTGTCTGAAGGCCTTTGACACTAAAGATCTGGCTGCTGCGTGATGTCCGCATTCGCCTTCGTGGATTTTCCTTAGGATTTCCACGCCTTATTCTAGAGAAACACAGCGCTGAAAGACCCCAGATGCACTCCTCTTATAGAGCTCACCTCCCACCACTGTGTAGGCTTTTGCTCGTCGAACGATCTATCGGCTCAACACTTTATCTTTGGGTAACTTTATATCTACCAAGAAATCAAGGTAGGGTTGTGTCCAGCTGGGAATTACAGCCAGAACTGCTATGAGTGGTGAGTCGGATTGGTCAGATACTGCTCATCAACTCCTGTGATAGAGGGAACTCTCAAGTGCTCCAAAAAAGCAAAATCCGAGACCTGTTTCCTCGTAGAGCCTACTCTTGATAGAGCATCTTCTTCCTCATTTTCTGTTCAGGGAATGTGTTGCACTTCCAACCCTTTTTTACGATTTAGATAGTTCATCCACGACGGCTCTATAAGCTGCCATGTGCTTGTTTGCATTGCAGATACTAGATACTTGTTGAGCAAATAAATCTGAGTCTCCGTAACACATCAGTCAATGGATGCCGATGTCTTTTGCAATTCGAATTCCATGCAGCAGGGCTTCATAGTCGGCAATGTTGTTTGTCGCTGTGAAGTGAATCTGCAATACATAGAATAATTTATCACCTTGGGGTGACTTGAGCACCACGCCAGCCCCCAAGCGCCTTAGACCCGTCAAAGTGCAAGGTCCAAACTTCTGTCTCCGGGAGGCCTGTGGTTTCAACTTTCTCCGTCCAATCAGTGACAAAGTTAGAAGGAATCTAGGATTTGATTGTTGTGCGGGGTTTATACTCAATGTCGAAAGATGCTTGCTCTATGCTCCACTTAGAGACGCATCATGTGGCATCGCTGTTGTAGATTATGTCTCTCATGGGAGCTATGCTCACCACAGTAATCTTGTGCTCTTGAAAATAGTGTCGTAGCTTTATAGATGCGAAGAATACACCATAGGCTAACTTTTTGGTAATGAGCTTACCTTTACTTTGATCCAGTCAAGACCTCGCTGATATAATAAGTCAGACACTGCACTAGGTGTTCCTGTTTTTCTTCAGGCCGTTCCACCACCATGACGACACTAATGACTTTGTTTGTCACAACAAGATATATCAACATTGGTTCCTGTGGTTCCGGTGCTGCAAGAATAGGGGCGAACGAGAGTACGTCTTTCAGATCTTGAAGTGCAGCTTCAGCTTCATCAGTTAAGACGAACATCTTGGTCCTTTTCAAGAGCTTGTATAATGGTGCGGCTCTTTTGCCGAGCCAACTTACAAACCGATTAACTGCAGCAATGCAACCAGTTAGTCGTTGTACGTCCTTCAGGCGATATGGCCTGGAAATGTTTAGTATAGCCTTTATCTTGTCGCGGTTCACTTCTATGCCTCTTTGCAACATAATGAAACTTAATAATGTTTGGGCTGGTATTCCAAAGAAACACTTCTTCAGGTTAAGCATTATGTTGTATTTTCGTAGATTGCTGAATGTTTCCTCCAAGTCGGAAATTAGTGTTTCCTTCTTTTTGGACATCACAACTATGTTTTCCACATATGCATGTACATTGCGTCTGATTTGATCATGGAGGCAACACTGCATAGTGCACTGGTACGTGGCTCCTGCGTTTTTGAGCCGAAAAGGCATCGTTATGTAGTATAAGGTTCCGAAAGGTGTGATAAACAAAGTCTTTATTTTGTCTGACTCTTTCATCCGAATTTGACGATATCTGGAATATGCGTCGAGAAAACATAGGAGTTCCGAGTCTGATGTCAAATCAATAACTTGATCAATTCTAGGCAGAGCAAACGGATGTTTGGGACAACCCTTGTTTAAGGCAGTATAATCAACACAGATCCTTAAATCAGTGGTGTCCTTTTTAGGGACCATTACAGGATTGGCCGATCAATCAGTATGGATGACCTCTTCTATGAATCTGGCTAACTCTAGCCGGGTTAGTTCCTTAGCTATTGCTTTAGCTTTTCACCGCCGAAACGTCGTAGGGACTGTTTGACAGGTTTAGCACTTGGATACACATTTAAACTATGCTTGGCAAGTTCCCTAGGTACTCCAGTCATGTCAGATGGCTGCCATGCAAAGATACCTTTATTAGCTTTGAGGAACTCGACGCTTTCCTATGCGTGGCCTAGACCTACACCTATCTGGGTCACCTTGGAGGGATCATCATCCTTGAACGACATCGTTTCCTCTCTTCCGATGCCTTGAACTCCGGAGTCACCTTGGTCACCTCCTTCTTCGTCGCGGGCATCTCAAATGGGTCGATGTTCTTCTTGATCTCCTAGTATTCCTTAGCATGCAGTACGGCTTCAGCAAAGGCGACATTCCCCCTCGCATTCTCGTGCCTTCTTCGGGTCTCCCCAGACTGTGATGATGCCATTGGGACCTAGGATTTTCATCATATTGTAAATGTAACAAGGGCGAGCCAAAAAAGCCCAGTAAGCCGGACGCCCAAAGATAGCGTGATATGCGCTCTTGAGCGGGACCACTTCGAAGGAATGTGCTTCCGTCCGGTAGTTCTTTGGAGTTCCAAAGGTAACATCCAAAGTGATCTCTCCTAGAGAATTTGCTTGTCTTCCAGGGACAACTCCATGAAAAATCACGGAGCTATGATTAAGCTATGTCTCCAATATCCTCATCCGGCATAGTGGTTCGACATAGATGATGTTGATGCCACTGCCACCGTCCATGTCATGGTGGTGGCACGACAGATGACATGTATTGGCTAAAGATGGGGCCAATGTGTGCTAGGGGAATCCAGGGAGGGAGAATGTGGTGATTCCACGCACATATGTTCTTGTATTCTCTCTATCAATGGTGTTTACAAGTGCTCTTCAAGCTATTGGTGAGAAGGAGACTATGTCTCTTACTCCCCACAAGCTAGCTCTAGAGTTCTATCTTAGACAGAGAAAATGATCGATCCCCTTCTATGGAGGCCCTGGTGCTCCTTATATAGGGGAGCCCGGGTTACAAAGTTAGGGCACACGTGGCAACATATTCTCCGAATATGCCCCTTGGTTAAAGCTAGATGCTTCTTTATTCTCTTTAACGGCTCGTCCGGGCTTTGGACGTAACCTGCAACGCAATCCTTGTCTTTAAGCGTCACCAGACACAGGCTGCATCAGCCGACATTGCCCGCGTCACCTTGGTCGCCCTTGACCCGCTGGTCCTCCTCTTTGCTTTGCTTCGCTCATGCTACAGCTAATAAAGCCACCTTTTTACCAGCGGGAGATCCCTTCCTTCTCTTGGAAGCCATATGATAGTCCGACTAACACGTGGCTAACCCGGCTATGAGGGTAGCTGGATGATAGACAGATAAATATGGCCGACATATATTTTATGTCGACCGGGCTAATGCCGAGGAGACGCTCCATGGACCGGGTTACTCCCTGGTTCAGCCTGCCTTGAGGTGACCCGGCCAGCACTTGCTTTGACCGTGCCGTGCCTCGGTATAACTCGGCCTTTATACCCTGGTGTTGCCCTACCTGGGGGTATCCCCCAACATTAGTCCCTGAAGCTGGTGCGGTCTTAGCAACTCTAGTTGTTAAGGCCACAGCAGGTTCCCAGATCTGGATCCTTGCCTCTTTGGCCGAGTTACCCTGTAACCCAGGGTTTTTCCTCTTGCGATCCCTTGGCTCACTCCGAGTTATTCCTCACTGGCCGGGTCTTTTGCTTGCTTATCCGGGTTACCGTTCCTTCTCTTGTACGCTTCCCCACATCCTACGTGGAGGGTAATCATCATTTTGCTTCAAAGGGCTACGCGCATTTAATTCGCCAGTTACTGTTGCAATGTCAGGAATAACTGCTGCACGCGTCCCTTCACTGCAGTGCACTCGTTAACTGTAACATTACATCGTGTCATGGGATCCTCTACTCCCTGTGGCCCTTGTTGTGGCCATACTCTGGTTGGCCACCTCAGCTATGTACACGCCCGGTGCATGTGGTGTGGCAGCCGCAAAGGATCCCTCTACGCGCCCTCTCGCGCAGTTAAGTAGAGGGCCTGGGGCAATCTTTGGGGAAGTTCCCCATTTCTCTCGCGTTTCCCAGCCTCCTTTCTCTCTCACTGCAACTCCACCGCCGCTGATGCTTCTTCGTCGTAACTGCGCCACCGTGATCGTGCTCAGGCAGCACTTTGCACCTGCGTCGCCGCTCTTGCTCAAGACCTTTACCACGGGGCCCTGCGCTTCCTGGTTCCCCGCCACCGGTTATCTTTACTCAGATTTCCTTCTCGAAGACCTCGAGTTTGCCATGACTGAGGAGGAAGCAGCCGTGGTGGCATAGCAGGATGAGGAAGGAGAAGGCCGCGAGCGCGGCTGCTGGGACGGCGTTTTCGTCTATGAGGATGACCTGGACTGGCTCCATGCCACGCACCGCATCCCCGATGGCGTTGCATGCTGCCTCACTGCCAACGAGATTTCCCCCTCTCACAATCCAGGGGAGTACATTGTCTTTCTTTCTCATTTTCAGTGCGGCTTATACCTTCCTACCTCTGATTTCTTTTTCGATTTCATCTCTATGTATCAACCACAACCACACCATCTTCCTCCCAATGCCATTACTTCTCTATCCTCTTTCGTCTCTAGCATTGAGGGATATGTTGGCCTCTAGCCATCTAAGGAACTGTGGATCAAATTCTTCCGTCTCCGGAGGAATGTGGTTCCGAATAAGGAGCTTACTCCAGCGGAGAGGCACCTGACTCAGTGCGGTGGGGCCGCCTTCTCTCCTCGCAAGGGCTCCATATTTCCCTGGGTCACCGGGCTCGAGTCCTGCAAAGGCCGGGCCCGGACTTTCTTCTACATCCAGAACAACACCGAGGATGATCTGATCCAGCTCCTCCCCTTCAAACTCGGACCTCCAGACACTTCTCTCTAGGAGAGAATCCCCAAGCGACCCACAGCCCTGGCGAACCAAGTGGAGTGCCGGATCAAGGAGCTGCTCACGGAGAAGCTTCTGGGGGAGGACATTATGATCACCTTTGTCCACAGCCCGGTCTCCCCCTTCAGAAGCGTGCCAACAAGATCTACTACTTGAGAGGCCCCCTCGACCCCCACCGGGCTTCATCTTTTGAGCTTGATAACTCGGTGGTTTACCGCCGGGTTAAGGCCATTTTCAACGTGGAGAAGGAATTCTCCGAAGATTTTGAATGGGGGCTCGAGCCCTTCACCCGAGACAACCCTCCTCCAAAGGTGAACTTCCTTCTTTCTGTTTTCCGGATCTTCCTGGTATGTCAGATTACTTTCATAACTTAGACATTTATGTCTTGTGCTCAGTGATTCCTCCAGCAGCCACTGGAAGATGGCAAGGTGCTGGCGAGCAAGTGGGTACCGGACCGCACCGAGGAAGACGTGGTGGAGCCTGATCCGGAGACCTTCTTGCCCACTCCGGACGTCGTCAAATGCAGCTCTGGTAAGGCCTCTTCTTTAAGGGATTGGCTTGATGATGATGACTCGGACGTTGAGGTCCTGGAGGTACTTGACCCAGTTCTCAACTCTTACTCATATCTAGTTATGTTTGAATCTTCAGCTAACCCGGCTGGTCAGGTCCATGAGGTTCCCCCCATGCCACTGGTGGTCCGGTCCCTGCTTCTTCCCAAAAGCGCGCGGCTGCCTCGGCCGCAGCTTCGGACGCGCCGTCGCCCAAGAAGAAGCATACAAATTCCAGGGTGAAATCCTCGACTAAGCCGGCCGCCAAGAGAACGGTCCAGAGGGCGCCCAAACCTCAGGCTCCCACAACCTCGGACGAGTAAGTCTCTTTGCATTTGCACATGGGATTTTTTCCTTTCTGTGTTTGCCTTTGTCTCTTATCGGTTCTCTCTCTTTTTGACTTGGTGCTTTTATTTTCCAGAGCTCCTAGGGTTATTCCCCAAAGTGGCTCCAGCATAGCGTCTGCAATCCGGAGCAGCCCTTCTCCCTCCTGCGATGACGACACTCGCTCGCTCAGCCCTATCCATGAGCGCTCCGCGTCTATGCCTGATCAGAGCCCACCTCACCATGAGAAGGGTAATGTCAGTGCGGGGGGTGGTGGGGTAGCTCAGGATACGGCGATGCCGGATTTTCCCAGTTCTTCTTCAGCCCCAGCGCCAAGTATTGAGGTGCCAATTTCATCAGCACCGCCCCAAACAAGTTCTCCTTTAGCTCCATCAGCGCTACCAGCACCAGCACCAGCACCAGCTGCAGCAGCCACAGACTCAGCAGCTTCCTCTAAGCCTCCCAAGAGGAAAGAGCCGTCAACTCCCTCCGGATCAACTATGTCGATCGCGAATATCTTTTAACCAACTCCTTAGGCTTCATCCGGATCAGTGGCCTCGGATCTTCCGCCGCATCCTCCGTCATCCGGCAAGCTCAAGAAAGCTGCTGGATTAGCCAAGGGCATCATCTTAGGGTCTCCCGCTACCGGATCAGAGGGTAGACGATAGCTGGTCCTGCATACCAGCCCCGCTGCAGCTCAATCTGCCAGGCGAGAAGCCCACATCAAAGGCCTGGTGGCAAACTACTCTCCCAGCGGCGAAAAACTAGAACAATGCTGAATTCATCGATCCAAGGGATGATCTGCCGGAGAAGTTCCGCCCAGCCGAGTTCAGTGCTCAGATAAACTGCGCCATCAAGGCCATCTCTTTGGCTGGCCGGATGATGGAGGTAACTCTTTTCCTCCGCCGTGGTACTTTGTATAGATGAGCACTCATAGATATATCCCCTAGTCCACCAGCCTCCGAGGGAGTAACTTGTTACTCGGTCGGATGCTCCTAGAGAATTTGGTTTCTGTCCTTAGCAATTTCAAATATTTACATAGAGCCGGTTATGTTCCCTTGGCCTAGATCTTGGACACTTGAAATATCCACACACCTAGAGCCGGGTTAAGTTCCACTTGGCCCGGATCTTGTAGACTTCGAATATCCACACACCTAGAGCCGGGTTAAGTTCCACTTGACCCGGATCTTGTAGACTTCGAATATCCACACACCTAGAGCCGGGTTAAGTTCCACTTGGCCTGGATCTTATAGACTTCGAATATCCACACACCTCGAGCCGGGTTAAGTTCCACTTGGCCCGGGTCTTGTAGACTTCGAATATCCACACACCTAGAGCCGGGTTAAGTTCCACTTGGCCCGAATCTTGTAGACTTCGAATATCCACACCCCTAGAGCCGGGTTAAGTTCCACTTGACCCGGATCTTGTAGACTTCGAATATCCACACACCTAGAGCTGGGTTAAGTTCCACTTGGCCTGGATCTTGTAGACTTCGAATATCCACACACCTAGAGCCGGGTTAAGTTCCACTTGGACCGGGTCTTGTAGACTTCGAATTACTTTTTTACTTTGCCTTTGATCTTGACATTGCCTTGCTTATTTCAGATTACCACTAACTGCCGATCTGCCGAGTTCCAACGCCTGCTCGACTCCTATAAAGACATTCGCGCGCGTTATGGCAAACTCCTGGAGGAGCACCAGAAGAAGGGTAATGTTTTTTTACGTAGACTTTTCCTTCTTCCATTGTCGTTTATTTGAGTTATATGTGATCCGAATTAATTTGTTATTCGAACTATGCAGGCGAGGTTGAAATTGAGAATATCATCATGTGGAAGAATCTCGCGGAGATCAAAGGTATCTTATCTCGTTCACCCCATTATTGTGCGTTCTTTTCTTCATCTGGTAGATATTTATACTCCGGCTCGACCGGATTAATCCGCTGTTGTAGTTGCTCTTGAAGACAGCGTTCTTGTGCCTAATATGATGATCCATTTCCTCGAACAAACAGGGAAACATGAGGCTGAACTGAAGAAAAAGGACGATGAGATAGCTCGGCTGCGGCTCCAGGATTCGGAGATTACTCGGCTAAATGCTGAAATTCAGAGGCTTAAGGACCTCCATAAGTCTGACCAGTAGTTTGCCAAGAAAAAAGAGCATATAACCACGCAAATTTCCAAGGACCAAAGCTTATTGCAGGAAGCCGACGTCAAACTTACGTCGGTGACCTCTGAATACGAGAAACTACAGGCCCACAGCGCCAATGTCCATTACGAGCTTCGACGACTCCTCTTCAAGATTGCCCGTGAGTTCTTTGCCCTTGCTTAACTTTCATTCCTCCGGGTTTGGTGCTTTTGTTCACTGTTTCCTCTGCTTTGTTCTTAGGAAAATTTACAGAAGGTGATACTCTTGCTGCTGTTGCCGTAACCTGGTCCCGCGAACAGCATGGTATCCCCACCGGTCCTGATACCGAGCCAATCCTGTATGATACGGAGGATCTGCTGGCGAGCTTCTCCACTCGCCTTGACCTAGTGAAGAACTACGGTACAGACATTATACCGGTGGCAACACAGATGTTTAGCTCCCTCTGGCCCATTGAGCCCATACCCAAAAGACATACAACTTTCATAGCCAAACTGATGGAGTGCGAGCATCAGCTGAATCTGTGGCGTGAGTCGACTGCACGAGCCGAGGCTGACATTGCCTTACAGTTCGTCCTCTCGTGGTATGAAGGAATAGATCTGGGGTTGCAAACCCGCATGCGCACTGGATCCAAGTGGACCGAAGATCCGACGTGGGTTGCACAAAGCCAGTGCTAACAAACTTATTCAGTATTCCTTCTGCCATGCTTGGAATGATGGGCCGAGCTACCTCAACATTTTCGATGATGAAGTTGCTTCTGAAGATGAAGAAGATGAAGGGAGTGAGGGTGAGTCCTCCGAGCTTGGCAACGAGGCCGAAGACCCAGAGGATGGCGAGGCCAATCCTGAGGATGAAGCCGAGGCCAGCGCCCCTCCCCTGAATTCTGAGGTACCTCCTTCTTCGGCCGATGATTCGGCTGTTGCCCCTGCTCCTTAAAAACACTTGATCATATTTGTAAGATCCCCGGAATGCTGGGCAAAAATGTATCTAAGTACTTTGGTTTGGTTGTGCTACAATTTATTGTTTGGAACTAAGTTCTTAATGCTGGATTATCGTGGGCGAAGTCCCCGAGTTTCGCTTTGTTGTTCCCCCAATTTTTGACTCGGCTCGCGTCTGCCTTGATTCGATTTTTTGACTTACGAGTCCGAGGTTCAAAAAATTGACTTAACAATACTTGAAACTTTGAGATTAGCTCAAATAATCCGGCGTTAGATAAATATAGTAAACAAAGGGTTAGTCCAAATAACAAATGTCGGCTCACTTAAGTTCTTTTCCTTAGTCGTTTTTCATGTGCTTTGCCATTCCAAACTTGTTCTCTTGCTTTCCATGAAGCCAATTCTTGTTGGACAACAGCAAACTCGAAGAGTTGGGTTTTTGGTGCTCACACATTACTAATCCAACTAAGATATAAGCGACATAACCCAGCGGACATAAAAATACGAAAACGAGAGACAATTATTACGGCAGTCCCCGAGTGTCTGCTTGGGATGCCAAAGTTTCATTAATAAGATCATTGCCGACATACATACCGACATATGAGTAGCTCAGATACATTCACCTCTTTGTCAGGTATAAAAAGGACGAAGTAGTGCTACATTCCACGGTCGCTTAGATTCCTCTCCGGACCTGTCCGCCTTGTTCTTTTCCAATGGCTGTGCATCAATAAGATAGTAGGAATCATTGTGCAAGGCTTTGCTTACAATGAAAGGTCCTTCCCATGGAGGGGATAGCTTATGCATGCCAGCAGTGCGCTGTATCAACTGTAGTACCAGGTCAACTTCCCGGAAGACTCGGGGGTTTACTTTCCGGCTGTGATAGCGTCTGAGATTTTGCTGATATTTGGCGGATCTGGACAAGGCCAGTTCTCTCACTTTTTCCAGCGGATCAACATCATTTTGCCGGGCTTCACGCACTTCGGCTTCTGTGTATTGGGTGACTCTTGGAGAATCATGCTCTATGTCGGCTGGTAATACAGCTTCTGCACGATATACTAGAAAGAATGGCGTATAGCCTGTTGATTAATTCGGAGTTGTTCTTAAACTCCATAGTACTGCTGGTAATTCTTCTATCCAGCACCCCGCTGATCTTTGCAGCGGCTCTATGAGCCAGGGTTTTATCCTGGACAGAACTAGTCTGTTGGATCTTTCCACTTGCCCATTCGATGTGGGATGGGCGACTGAGGCAACATCTAGCCGGATCTTTTTTTCTCGGCAGAACCTCACAAATGCTCCTTCAACGAAATTTGTGCCATTATCAGTTATGATGCTATGGGGATAGCCATATCTCAGGATTATATCCTTGATGAATCTTACTGCTGTTGCCCCGTCACATTTCTTAATTGGCTTCACTTCAATCCACTTGGTGAACTTGTTGACCATAACTAGGATATGGGTCATTCCTCCTTTGACCGGCTTAAATGGCCCTACCATGTCTAGGCACCATATAGCAAATGGTCAAGTAATGGGGATAGTTTTGAGTTCCGACATTGGTAAATGAGTTTTCGTGGAGTATCTCTGACAGCCATTGCATTTTCTCACCAAATCCTCTACTTGCTCCAAAGCACTTGGCCAATAAAATCCATGCCAGAAAGCTTTTGCCGCTAACGCTCTTGAGGAGGCATGGTGGCCACATTCCCCTTGGTGAATATCTCAGAGTATGTCAAGTCCTTCCTCTGGGTCAACACACCCCTGCAGAACTATCGTCACACTCCATTTATATAATTCGACATTGATAATTGCATAGGCCTTTGCTCTCCTTTGGATCTGCCTTGAGAATATCTCATCATTCGGCGAAACTCCTCCTTTCAGGAAATCATATATTGGCTTGCCCCAAGCTGGTATAGCCCGGACGGGAAATGGTTCTTCGTCAATTTCCATCCCATCCAACGACATAACTCCTGCCGGATCTGGCTGAACTGCCCTCGAGTTCGCTGAGGCAGTCCCCGAGTTTGCTGAAGCAGTCCCAGGGTTAACTGAGGTGCCTACCCAATCTATCTCCATAGGTGCAGCTCCTGATCCGGAGAGTGCCGAGATATAGATTGAGTCTGATTTAGGAGATAGTGTGATGGATGGTTTTCTCAAGTGCTCCAAAGCAACATTTTGGCGGGATTGCCTGCCGGGATGAACCTAACTTGGATAGCGTATCGGTCGCCTCGTTTTCAATTCGAGGTATGTGATGGATTCACACCCTTCGAAAAATCCACTTATCTTTTGCACATGGAATCTGTATAGGGCCATGTTAGCATCCAAAGCATCCTAGTTTCCAGACACCTGTTGCACCACCAAATCTGAATCTCCAAAGCATTGTATCCGACGTATCCCCACTTCTTTTGGTACCTTGAGACCATGTACCAATGCTTCATATTCCGCAACATTATTTTGAGGCACTGAAGTGGATTTGAAGGACATATTTCAGTTGATCTTTCTTAGGCGAGGTAAGCACTACTCTGGCGCCCAACCCATCTTTCAGTTTTGATCCATCGAAGTGCATTCGCCAATAATTGGAGTCTGGCAGAGGTGGTTCGTATTGCATCTCAGCCCAGTCCACAAAGAAATCCGCCACAGCTTGTGATTTTATCACATCTCTTTCGTCAAGCTGCGGTGCATATGGGGCTAACTCAATTTCCCATTTTTCTATCCGGCCACTTGCATCTTTGTTACTCATAATCTCTGATATGGGTGCCTCACATATCACTTTGATGGGATGTTCCTCAAAATAGTGTTTGAGTTTCTTGGCCGACATATACACGTCATATGCCATCTTTTGATAGTGAGGGTAATTCTGTTTTGAAGCAGATAATACCTCGCTAAGATATTACACCGGTCTTTGCACCGACTTTCCTTCTTCCTCGCGCTCCACTACAATTACTGCACTTACGACTCGGTTGGTCACGGCTACGTAAAGCAACATTGGCTCCTTGGGTAGTGGTGCCGCTAATATCGGTGCAGTAGATAACATCTTTTTCAATTCTCGAAATGCAATGTCCGCCTGTGGCGTCCATGTGAATTTGTCTGCCTTTTTCATTAACTGGTAGAGGGGTAAGGCCTTCTCTCTGAGCCGACATACGAACCGGCTTAATGATTCCAGGCAACCAGTGAACTTCTGCACATCGTTAAGGCATTTTGGAAGTTCCATTCTCTCTATAGCCTGGATTTTCGTTGGGTTAGATGCTAGACACTAGAAAACTGAGTAACTTTCCTGTGGGCACACCAAAGGTGCACTTCTCCGGGTTAAGCTTCATCTGGAACCTTCTTAAGTTAGCGAATGTCTGCCGGATATCATCAAGGAGCATATTGCTTTCCTTAGTCTTTATCACCACATCATCCACATAAACTTGCACATTCCGACCTATTTGGTCGTGTAAGCATTTTTGCATGCATCATTGGTACGTTGCTCCTGCATTATGTAATCGAAACAGCATAGTGTGATAGCAATAAGCCCCGTACAGGGTAATAAACGCAGTCTTTATTTGATCACCCGGATTTAGGGGTATCTGGTGGAAACCAGAATACGCAACAATTAATGACAATAGTTCACATCCGGCTGTTGAGTCTATGACTTGATATATTCTAGGGAGTGGGAATGGATCTTTGGGACACACCTTATTCAGGTTCGTGTAATCAATGCACATGCGCCATACCATGGCCACGTTCGGATCATCCTTCTTCTTTTCCACAAGCACCGGATTAGAGAGCCAATCTGGATAGAGTACTTCCATGATAAACCCGGCTGCTACAAGCCTAGCTATCTCATCCCCAATGACCTTCCTTTTGTCTTCAGCGAAACGCCGGAGAGGCTGCCTTATCGTCTTAGCCCTGGGTCTTATGTTCAATGAGTGTTCGGCCAACTCCCTCGGCACACCTTGCAGATCCTGAGTGGACCAAGCAAAGATATCCCGATTCTCACGGAGGAAGTTGACAAGCTCGCTTTCCTATCTGTTGCTTAACCTGGCACCAATGGTTATGGTGCGCTCTGGGAACTAATCATCGATTGGCACTTTCTTTATATCCTTGGTTGCTTGGAATGACACGCTTCCGTGCGGGTTGGTCAGAGCCGGCATATACCGCTGCGTGGATTGAGCCAATGCCGCTACTTCTAGTATCTTCCTTTCTTCCTGAGCTATCACGAGTAACTCGGCTAAGTTAGATCCGGCTGAGGCACACTTGATCGAACGCTGGAAGTCCCCTGATACAGTTATCACACCCCTTGGTCTGGGCAGTTTCATCTTAAGGTAGCTGATGTGACTACTTTCCATGAACTTGTTCAGCGCGGGCCTGCCGAGTAACGTGTGATAAGCGCTCTCAAGATTCACCACTTCGAACTCCAAATTTTCTATCCGGCAATTATCTCTCGTGCCGAATAATACATCAACCTGGACCTTACCAATTGGTTCACAAGAAATACCTGGCACAATGCCATGAAAGGTGGTCCTCGTTGCCTGCAGCATGTTCTCTGTTATTCCCAACTTGTGCATGGTATCCTTATACATAATGTTGATACTACTGCCATTGTCAATCAGTACTTTGGAAAACCTCACATTGAGATTCGGCCCGATGAAAGTTGGATCCAGGACCAGTGCATAGGTCTCAGGGCTAGGCCTGATCTTTGGGTGATTCTTAATACTCCACGTGCTCTCCTGATCCGCCCAGGGCATGTATCTAACTACTGCTGGCATTACCGTCTTTACCTCCATATGCCAGCGCTGCAAGCTTTTCCGGTCATTTTCTCCCGTGGTAAACACACAGTAATTTTGATGATGCTCTCTGTACTCGTTTCGTCCCTCATTCACGTGGTAACCTTGACCTTGTTGCTGATTATTGTCTACTTGATGTACCACATCCCTCCTTTCCTGCATTTCGTACCTCGGCAGAGGTGGTGGCAACATTAGTTGCTGTCCATTTCCCCCTGTTAGTAATGGTTGCCGTGGTGCCTCATTCCTAGGTGCTTCGTTCCGAGGTGCCTAAGCATTCCCCGAACTGCCCTGCTCTAACTTCCTCATCCACTCACATTGCCGGGTCATGTGATTTGCGAGACTATTCGGACTTGGTGTATGGAACTTGCAAGGTTGATCTGAAGGGTAACGGGTAGGCTACACTAGCGTAAAATCAAAATTTTCTACCGCGTCAACCAGGAATACTATTGTCATAGATCACGGGATTACCGCTAGACGCGCAGGTGCGGAACTCGATGAAGCACGTTGCAACAGTGTAGATGTTCTACGTCTCCTCCTTGTCCTCGTCCCACGAGTAGCTCCCCTTTGTGTGGCTCGTCCAAGTGCTACAGATGCAGCACCTCCGAGGTATCCACACGGCCGGAGTGGAAGCCGTCACACGCCAGACTGCTAGGTCTGTGCGTGCAACACAAGCAGAAGAGGAGTGGCGGCTGGGTGGAATGCTCAACCCTGTTCAGCTCGCCTCACCCTCTCTTATATAGGCATCCCTGGTGGGCTTCTACATTAGCAGCCCATTAGCAGCCTAAGCCTGGTCTAATTCGGATCCAATCCTCATGAGGCTTCCAGCCCCTAAAGTGTGTGACCCTATAGGTTCATACACGTATAGACATGACGCGAGTACACTTACTCCGTCAATAGTTGGTAGCGACCTCTGGCAAGACGTGCCAACTCCTAAACGCATATAAAGATCATTCGGACGAACCATCACAAGGTTGAGTACATGTCCTTCCCTTTGCCTCACGATATTTGGTCTAGCTCCAAGATGACCTCTCTTTCTCGATACTGTGATTCGGACTTCCTTTACTAGGTTAACTCTTAACCATATGTAGCACGGCCATGCATTTCTGGATCCGATCACTCGAGGGGCCCAGAGATATCTCTCTCAAGTAGAGAGGGGCAAATCCCATCTTGATTGACCGATGCCTTGCAGCATGTATCAGGACAAAACCGAAAGCTACCTTTATAACTACCCAGTTACGGAGTAGTGTTTGATAGCCCCAAAGTAGGTCGATCCACATCTCAAGTACATGCGACAATCTCAGGTCTAAGGACAAAACGTACACGATGTGTAGAGAGAGCTGCAAGTATTATTGCCAGTCTCGTGTTGGGTCAGTCCAACCCCACGTTCATAACATGTGTCCACATCATTGGTTTGACATCTCCATGTCTATGACTTGCGAAACATAGTCATCAACCAATCGATGTGCTAGTCTAATATTCACATGTGTCCTCGCATGAACTCCGACTAGGGACAATTATTAGATAACCATACAAGTAAAGAGTTTCACAAACAATTCACATAATTGCCAATGAATACAAGTTGCCTGGTATATGGATATTCAAGGAACATTATAATAACTCATGGATACACATGAAATACAATCATCTCTATGATTGCCTCTAGGGCATATTTCGTTCAGTCTCCCACTTGCACTAGAGTCAATCTAGACAGTATCTAATACCTATTGCTCTTGTGTGCGCTTCATGCACAGGCTGCGGGAGTGGATTAGTCAAGGGATCAGCAACATTTGAGTCTTTATGTATTTTGCATAACATGAAACTACCATCATCAATGAACTCACGAATCAGATGGTAACGCATGCGGATATGTTTGTTCTTCTGGTGCTGTCTAGGTTCATTGGCTTGTGTAATAGCACCATTGTTGTCAGAATAAACGTCCAAGGGAGTGGACGAGCCCTGAACCACACCAAGATCGATCAGGAAATTCCTAATCCAAACAGCTTCCTTTGCAGCCTCCGAGGCAGCAATATATTCAGCTTCTGTTGAAGAGGAGGCCACTGTATCTTGCTTGGAACTTTTCCAGCTCACAACACCACCATTCATGAAAAACACATAACCTAATTGCGATTTCAAGTCATCTGAGTCGTTAAGGTAACTCGCATTTGTGTAACCCTTTACACTGAGTTCAACCTCACCTCCATAAACTAGGAAAATATCCTTAGTCCTTCTCAAGTACTTAAGGATAATCTTTACCGTTGTCCAGTGAATCTCACTTGGATCAGCCTGGTATCTGCTCGTAACACTTAGAGCATAGTAAACATCTGGGCGAGTACATGTCATTGCATACATGATGGATCCAATAGCCGAAGCATTTGGAACCCTACTCATGCGTTTTCGCACATCAGTGGTCGAAGGACACTGAGTCTTGCTGAGTTTAATGCCGTGAGACATGGGCAAGAACCCCTTCTTAGCCTCTTCCATGCTAAACCGTTTCAACACTTTGTCAATGTATGTACTCTCGCTTAATACAATTATCCTCCTTGATCTATCTCTATAGATCTTGATACCTAGAATATATGCCGCTTCTCCCAAGTCCTTCATAGAAAAACTATTTTTCAATGAGGTCTTAACACACTCGAGCATAGGAATGTCATTTCCAATCAGTAATATATCATCCACATATAAGATTAGAAACACAAGTGATTTCCCATTTTCTTTCTTATACACACAAGGTTCTTGTTCGTTTTTGGTGAAGCCAAACTTCTTTACAACTTCATCAAATCGAACGTTCCAACTCCGAGATGCTTGCTTCAGCCCATAAATACACTTTTGAAGTTTGCATACCTTTCCAGCATTGTTTGGATCGACAAAACCTTCGGGCTGCATCATATACACGTCCTCATAAAGGATTCCATTTAAGAAAGCCATCTTGACATCCATCTGCCATATCTCATAATCAAAATGTGCAACAATGGCTAGAATGATCCGTATAGATTTAAGCATCGCTATGGGCGAGAAAGTCTCGTCATAGTCAACTCCTTGAACTTGTCGAAAACATTTTGCAACAAGTTGAGCTTTATGGATGTGAACATTTCCATCCATATCAATCTTCTTCTTATAGATCCACTTGCACTCGATGGATTTAAAACCATCAGGCAGGTCAACCAAGTTCCAAACTTGATTGTCTCCCATGGACTCTATCTCGGATCTCATGGCAATCAACCATTTCTCAGAGTCTGGGTCCACCATCGCTTCTGCATAGGTCGCAGGCTCATCATTGTCTAACAATAATAACTCTCGCGCTTTGTGGAGCCTCGCCGACCTTCGTGGCTGTGGTGCTTCTATTGCCACGGGTTCCTCAACTTGTTCTGCTACAATAGCATTACTCGTAGAAGCATCCCCGACTGGCTCATCTTGAACTTCTTCAAGTCGCACCGACCTTCCACTCGTTCCCTTTGTGAGAAACTCTTTCTCTAGGAAAACACCGCTACGAGCGACAAACACTTTGCCCTCTTCTCGGTTGTAGAAGTAATACCCTAAGGTTTCCCTTGGGTATCCCACAAAAATGCACTTATCCGATTTGGGTGTTAGCTTGTCCGACTGAAGTCGCTTGACAAATGCATCACAACCCCAAATCTTTAGAACAGACAAACTGGGATTCTTTCCAGTCCACATCTCATATGGTGTCTTAACTACAGATTTAGATGGTACCCTGTTTAGTGTGAAAGCTGCTGTTTCTAGCGCGTAACCCCAGAATGATAATGGTAAATCCGACTGGCTCATCATCGATCGAACCATGTCCAACAAAGTTCAATTACACCATTCAGAGACCCCGTTTCTTTGAGGCGTTCTGGGCGCCGTGAGCTGTGGAACAATTCCGCAACTCTTAAGACGATTGCTAAACTCGTGACTCAAATATTGACCTCCACAATCAGATCGCAAGGCCTTTATTTTCTTGCCACGTTGATTCTCTACCTCATTCTAAAACTCTTTGAACTTTTCAAAAGTTTCAGACTTATGCTTCATCAAGTAGACATAGCCATATCTACTGAAATCATCAGTGAAAGTAATGAAGTAGTGATATCCTCCTTTGGCTGTCGTGCTCATTGGTCCACATACATCAGTATGTATGAGTTCTAACAAGTCAGTCGCTCTCTCGGGAAACCCCGTAAAAGGCGTCTTGGTCATCTTTCCAAGTAAACAAGCTTGACATGTCTCGTATGATTCAAAATCAAACGAAGTTAGTAGACCATCACCATGGAGCTTCTTCATGCGCTTTTCACTTATATGCCCCAAACGACAATGCCATAAATAGGTAGGACTCAAATCATTTGGCCGAAGCCTTTTAGCACTAACATTGTAAACACATGCATTATCAAGATTTAAAATAAATAACCCATTCACAATGGGAGCATCAGCCACAAACATAGCATTCTTAGAGATTACACAACCATTGTTTGTACTCGCGAATGAATAACCATCCCTCATCAAACATGAAGGTGATAAAATGTTTCGACCCATACTAGGAATGTAATAACAATTATTCAACTCCATGATAAATCCCGACGGAAGGTGAAGTTGCATGACGTCGACGAACAATGCAGCAACCCTTGCTTTATTTCCGATGCGAAAATCCACTTCGCATTTCTGCACTTCTCTAGTCCTTATTAGCCCCTGCATCGAATTCAAATATGAGCAACCGATCCGGTATCAAATACCCAAGAGTTAACATAAGAATCCGCGAGAAAAATGTCCACAACATTTACAACAAGCGTACCTGAGTGGGAAGTATTCTTACTTCCACTCTTCTTCAAAGAAGCCTGGTACTTGCTGCAGTTTCTCTTCCAGTGGCCATATTCGTGACAAAAGAAACACTTAGTGTCTCCTGCAGGACCAACCTTTTGCTTCGGTGCAGGGTTTGGCTTAGGGATCATATCCTTAGCCTTGCCCTTCTTCTTCTGCCAACAAGTGCCCTTTTTCTTGAAGCTACGCTTGTTCTGCACAGCCATCGCATGGCTATGCCCTGCACACTTCTTAATGTCACATTCTGCTGTTTTTAGCATCCCACATAATTCATTAAGGCCCCTCTCCACCCCATGCATATGGTAGTTCGAAATGAAATGCCCATAGCTAGATGGAAGAGATGCCAAAATGAAATCAGTGGCCAACTCTTGGCCTAATGGAAAACCAAGCTTTTCCAAAGTCTGACTGTAACCAACCATTTTGATCACATGGGGGCCTCCAGCTGCTCCCTCTGCCAGCTTGCATTCTACAAAGGACTTAGCGACATTGTACCTCTCAGTCCTAGCCTGAGTCTGGAACATGTCCTTAAGCGCAACGATCATATCGTACGCTTCCTGATCCTCAAACTGCTTTTGAAGATCAGGTTCCATGCATGCAAGCATAAGACAACTAACCTCAAGAGATTCATCACATGCTTTCTTGTAGGCATTCTTAAGGGTAGCAGTTGCATTATCAGCAGGTTCATCCGGGATTGGGGTATCCAGAATAGTTTCCTTTTTCTCATCCCTGAGAACAATTCTCAGGTTATGGACCCAGTCCGAATAGTTTGTTCCATTTAGTTTATCCTTTTCAAGAATCGAATGCAAAGCAAAAGGTGATGAATTGTTCGGTGCCATAGATCTACAACAAAAAATATGCAAAATACTAAGCCATTTAACCATGAAAGAGTAAAACATATTAAACAATTTAATAGCATATACTCCCATTTAAATCAACATCCCTCTATTGATACTAAGTGATTCAAGATCCACAATTAACAAGTCGACTAGTGATCTTTAGCATCACTGCTAGAAGACAAGGTAAATCGGTAAGCAACCTTTGCTAATTATATCACATATGACTCTTGTTGTTGGGTGACATCTCTATGTCAAAACTAGGCGCCCAACCTTTATGCCCCAAGGTCCTTAACTGTTAAGATGACCTTGTTAAGCTCACCACCCCTTATGCGTGTAGGTATCCGATACAAACCCATCCAGCCAAGGAAAACCGTGGCACCCTAATTTCATAGACCCACCAATGATTGTACAGGGCATAGGATGGTGCAAGGTTTGGTTGGGAGGGCATGGTTTAACTTAAACTTTGTGAGGGATCATTCTACTTCTGTCATCTAAGCATGCATAGTAGTAAAACGTATAAGAATAGCATTCACATAGATGTGATACAGTATGGCCCATTTTCTCATGGTGATCTCCATCGCCATAGAACCTGTCCACCATGATGACCTCCATCTTCATGCTCTATGCGAGCCATCCTCCAAGTGATGAGTTCTCCAAGAACTAATACAAGCTATTACTCCTAATAGCTAGTAATCAAAATTACATGGTATTGGGATCATCACAAGTTGGCACGCAGGCCATTACAATAATTGACAACACATATGGGTCCAGCCGTGTTGCCCTACTCACGACACGCAGGTCATGAAAAATACATACATGCATCACATACATTTTTGGGCCATACTGATCACATAAATCCTACAAAAACAAGTTGTGCATAGAATCGCATTCTACCGGATCATGTGAAATCGTAGCACCTATGAACCTTAACGAGATACAAAAGGGGGCTACGACTAAGGGGGGTCTAGGGGGTCTCCCCCTGCGGGGTTCGAAGGGGCAGCGCCCCTCGCGGTACCTTTAAGGATTTTTATCGGCAAATCAAATTTACCATAAACCGACCATAGTTCCGATTCGACCAAACTCCTTAGATCAAGGTACGTCGATTCAGATCTAATTCCCGATTCGATCAATCATATTGATCTTTGCGTGATTCAAAAGGATTTATGTGTCACTGTCTACCCCGATGGCGGAAACCGGCCGGTAGGGGTAAGTCGTTCGACGACCTTAGAATCACGATCACAGAAAGTAAGATCATAGATCAATCCAAAAACACCGCCATACAAACGATCACATCATTCATATCAATCTACATATCAGCATATGCAAACTTCCCGAACCTATGACTGAATAACATCGGCTCTGATACCACTGAAGGGTAACGGGTAGGCTACACTAGCGTAAAATCAAAATTTTCTACCGCGTCAACCAGGAATACTATTGTCATAGATCACGGGATTACCGCTAGACGCGCAGGTGCGGAACTCGATGAAGCACGTTGCAGCAGTGTAGATGTTCTACGTCTCCTCCTTCTCCTCGTCCCACGAGCAGCTCCCCTTTGTGTGGCTCGTCCAAGTGCTATAGATGCAGCACCTCCGAGGTATCCACACAGCCGGAGTGGAAGCCGTCACACGCCAGACTGCTAGGTCTATGCGTGCAACACAAGCGGAAGAGGAGTGGCGGCTGGGTGGAATGCTCAACCCTGTTCAGCTGGCCTCACCCTCTCTTATATAGGCATCCCTGGTGGGCTTCTACATTAGCAGCCCATTAGCAGCCTAAGCCTGGTCTAATTCGGATCCATTCCTCATGAGGCTTCCAGCCCCTAAAGTGTGTGACCCTATAGGTTCATACACGTATAGACATGACGCGAGTACACTTACTCCGTCAATAGTTGGTAGCGACCTCTAGCAAGACGTGCCAACTCCTAAACGCATATAAAGATCATTCGGACGAACCATCACAAGGTTGAGTACATGTCTTTCTCTTTGCCTCACGATATTTGGTCTAGCTCCAAGCTGACCTCTCTTTCTCGATACTGTGATTCGGACTTCCTTTACTAGGTTAACTCTTAACAATATGTAGCACGGCCATGCATTTCTGGATCCGATCACTCGAGGGGCCCAGAGATATCTCTCTCATGTAGAGAGGGGCAAATCCCATCTTGATTGACCAATGCCTTGCAGCATGTATCAGGACAAACCCGAAAGCTACCTTTATAACTACCTAGTTACGGAGTAGTGTTTGATAGCCCCAAAGTAGGTCGATCCACATATCAAGTACATGCAACAATCTCAGGTCTAAGGACAAAACGTACACGATGTGTAGAGAGAGCTGCAAGTATTATTGCCAGTCTCGTGTTGGGTCAGTCCAACCCCATGTTCATAACATGTGTCCACATCATTGGTTTGACATCTCCATGTCTATGACTTGCGAAACATAGTCATCAACCAATCGATGTGCTAGTCTAATATTCACATATGTCCTCGCATGAACTCCGACTAGGGACAATTATTAGATAACCATACAAGTAAAGAGTTTCACAAACAATTCACATAATTGCCAATCAATACAAGTTGCCTGGTATATGGATATTCAAGGAACATTACAATAACTCATGGATACAGATGAAATACAATCATCTCTATGATTTCCTCTAGGGCATATTTCCTTCATGATCCAACATAGACTCGAACGTATACCTCGGTCTATCTTTCCGCTCTTGCCATTGCTTTTTCTGCTCCAGGGTCCAAGGCTTCTTCCCATCGTTTTTCTGTTGCCAGTTTTGCCCTCCAGTTTTCTAGAGTTGGCTGGCACCGGCATTGGGCTAGTCCCAGTCTACCGCTGCCACCTACTGCGAGTTATATCTGTAATCTGGACGCTCGTCCCTTCTCTTTCCTCGAAAATCATTTCTCCTTGATGACCAGGAGCCATCTGGGTTGTAATATTCTTTGTTTGCCTCTCTTGACATTACCCGGGGTTGCGTTGGATCTCCCAAGGCATACGAATCTCCGTTCCGGATTGTCTCAGCCAAAGTGGTTGGCATATCTCGCTGCAGCCTCTCCCACAACATACTTCCATATCTACATCCCTGGGTGAACCACGCAATAGCTTGTGATTCAATTACTCCCTCGCATGAGTTACGCACGTTGCGCCACCGAGTCAAGAAATCCTAGTCTGGCTCATTCGGTCTTTGCCGGCATAACGCCAGAGTCTGTGGCCTGTTGGGCCTCCTGTAGGTGCTCGAAAAGTTGCTAATGAACAACTCCTCAAAATCCAGCCAACAGTTAACACTTCCTAGTGGCAAATTGTTCAGTGAAACTCTCGCTGGTCCTTCCAACATTTGTGGCACATACCTCACTGCCCATCTCAAATTTCAGTTACGGTCTTGACCGGTGTCGCGTAATCAATCAGCCAATCCTCTGGCATAGTGCTACCATCGTAGGTTCTGGTTCCTCTGGCCAGCTGAAAGTTCGGCATTGGTGGCTCCTTCATGATCCGGGGCCCAAAGCATGCCGGACCAGGAGGACCTTGTACCTCGATTAGCTCCGACCTGTAAATTCTATCCTGTTTCAGGCTCGTATCATCTGGCTGCAAGTTCCTGCTTCCTAGCCTTGACCCAATTATGTGGTGATCCGGTCTGGGATATCCGTCGTTGATCATAGCCGAATAACCATCATTGTATCTTTCCTGATCCAGACAAGCATTTTGTTGTTGTGCTTCTTTTCCCGCACTTCCCTCTTGCCGAGGTGCACGTTGTTGCTGCTGCCGAGGTACATTTTCCCCCGTTCCCGCAGGATCACGCTGTCTGGCATTGCCGTTGGCAGCATTCCTTTGACCGGCATTGCCTTGGTCACGGTTACCTCGGCCAGCCACACCTCAGCTTGTACTGTGGTGATCTTCATAAACTTGCACTGCTTTGCCTTTTCCTGCCCTCACTAGATCGTAGGGGACCATCTGTTTGTCCCTTCTCCTAGAGTTTAACACCTCCTCTCTCCTGGGATTGTGACCCGGAGACGATGCGGCTCCCCCGGATCATGCCGGGTTATTCCTAGCCGAATGAACCACGTGTGATTCCCCCACTGGTACCGGATTTGCCTTGTTCATTTCTTCATTTTGCTGGTAAGCGACCCTTAGCAAGTGGTTCACCCTCTCTTGCTGCCTTTGCCGGGCCTCTCCGGTTAGACCTTCTAACTCGAACGCGGCCGCATTTACTGCCCTGAGGTTCTTTGCCGGGGTACTAGACCTCTCCAGCCCTCCTGTTACTATCGTGGCTGTCTGACCCGGCCTAGTTTCATATTCCTTGTCAATCTCAGTAATCACGTTTCTACCTTGGATCTCACTCCATCTATGCGGTTTGCCTTTGCATATTCTCTCAAAATAATGTTCAAGGACTGCTGCAGCTCCGCTACCTTCTTTGCCCCAGCTAACATTTTCCACCTAGTTTCTTCCAACTCAGCTTGCGCCTGAGCCGGATCTACCATAGGTGTTATCGGTGTTGTTAGGCTATCTATTTCCTGCTAGAGCACATTCTCCGGCCTCTCTAGTGGGGGGAACCTAGACCTAGTCTTCTTCGGCGTGACCTCCGACTCTGGCGCCGGGCCCTTGCTTGCTTCCGCGTCTGGCGCGGTCATCAGGACCTCAACGCTGCTGGTGGGGCGAGTGATACATACACCATGAGCCATGCTGACAGATGGTTCGACTCCTTCGATGATGTGCCACGGATGAACGTAGGACTCGTCCATGCTGACGTAGATCTTATGCGTGCCAAGCTTGATGAAGACGTCGTTGCACGGAGGGGGGTGCCTGCCGAAGCTCCCTGTGTTGTCGCTGACGTAGTCCAGCGCTCCAAAGTGTTAAACCAGGCCGGATACGATGCGCTCACCGGTGCTGGAGATGCTTCCCGTCCGGATTTTCACCCCTGCTAGCACCGCTAGCCCCACGGTGGGCGCCAACTGTCGTGGTGGTGGCACGGCAGATGCCATGGATAGGCTAAAGATGGGGGCAATGTGTGCTAGGGGAGTCCAGGGAGGGAGAACGTGGTGATTCCACGCACAGATGTTCTTGTATTCTCTCTATCAGTGGTGTTTACAAGTGCTCTTCAAGCTACTGGTGAGAAGGAGACTATGTCTCTTACTCCCCACAAGCTAGCTCTAGAGTTCTATCTTAGACAGAGAAAATGATCGATCCCCTTCTATGGAGGCCCCGGTGCTCCTTATATAGGGGAGCCCGGGTTACAAAGTTAGGGCACACATGGCAGCATATTCTCCGAATATGCCCCTTGCTTAAATCTAGATGCTTCTTTATTCTCTTTAATGGCTCGTCCGGGCTTTAGACGTAACCCACAACATAATCCTTGTCTTTAAGCATCACCAGACACGGGCTACGTCAGCCGACATTGCCCGCGTCACCTTGGTCGCCCTTGACCCGTTGGTCCTCCTCTTTGATTTTCTTTGCTCATGCTACAGCTAATAAAGCCACCTTTTGACCCGCGGGAGATACCTTCCTTCTCTTGGAAGCCATATGATAGTCCGGCTAGCACGTGGCTAACCCGGCTACGAGGGTAGCTGCATGATAGACAGATAAATATGGCCGACATATATTTTATGTTGGCCGGGCTAATGCTGAGGAGATGCGCTGTGGCCAGGTTACTCCGTGGTTCGGCCTACCTTGAGGTGACCCGGCCAGCACTTGCTTTGACCGCGCCGTACCTCGGCTAACTTGGCCTTTATACCCAGGCGTTGCCCTACCCGGGGGTATCCCCCCAACAGTCCATGAGGGTCTTAGAGAACCCATAGCCGTCAATAAGTGGATTGACGACTAGAACGTACTTTCCTCACCTATGAAATTTGGGCGAATGATCGCCTTGGTAAAAGGTGATTGTCACTTCCGACCAATCTAGAAACTGGGGGAGAGCCGAAATAGTTGCATTGAGCTCATGTTTCACTGCCTTTTTGACCTTGGCTGGTTGAGATCCAAGGAAGGTGACATAAAGTGTATTTCTTGTTTGGAAAGGTCTTCTTTCCATCTGACTTGGGATTTGAAGCTTCTACCTCCTCCATGTTGAAATCTTCCTTGGACTCTTTTTCTTTGTCGGAATTTTTCTTTCCTTTTTGTCGCTTGGCCCTGTAGCTAGCGGATTCGTCTTTCTTGATGTTGTCATTAAAATGCCACTCATCTTTTGTGTAGGACGAGCCCCTGTTGCCATCCGGGTGATGCACGCACATATTGTTGGCAATGTCGGCCCAAGAGTAGGTTTTGCCAGGTTGCTGGTCTCCTCTACCTTGGACCCAGGTGAAGGAGATATGCCCTAGAGGCAAATAATAAATAGGTTTTTATTGTCATATCTCAATTAGTTCATAATAGTTTCATACCGTGCTATAACTGTATTAATACGAAACGTTAATACACGTATGGGTATGTAAACAAACCAAGTCTCTGGTTACCTCTAGTAAACTAGTTCATTGGTCATGAGGATGATCAAGGGTTTCGAGATCATGGGAATTTATGCCAATTGACAATGAGGTCACGTCATTAGTTGAATGATGTGATAGATAAACAACCCAACCAGTTGTATTTTAATGAGATCTAGTTACAAAGTTCACCATTAATGATAAACTAAGGAAACCTCGCAACCTGGTACTTAGACTATGAGATAATGCAAATCAGCATTCTGGAGGGAGCTTAGATGGTTATCAAGTATCATACCGTGACTGGGTGATCAAAAATGTGCTACTCAGGTTTCCCAAAGGGGCGCGCAGAGGAGTACATATCAAGACCAGGATTTGCCAATCCATGTAACGGATAGATACACATGTGGCCATCTCGGTGATGTTGCATTAACCAAGCTTGCAAGCATGTGACTGGGTCACGGAATGCAACGATATGGAAATGAGAAAACAAATTCATCGGTAACAAGATCGAACAAAGGTATGGAGTGGCAAAGGGAATGGGAAAGGACTGTTTATGGTTCAAACGACATTATCATCGTGGAATGCACAGGGGTCATTATGGGCATCCCGATCCCGCTATTGATGATTGATGGAGATCATGTCTGTGCCAGTCCTGAGCTATGGGGAAATACACTTAAGGGTACGATGAGCTAGATATCCTTTGTAAGTTGGAATCATCATATGAAACAGAAAAGGAAACTGGAAAAATTCCATGAGAGAACCGGAATCGTTCTAGGAAAGTTCCAAAGTCGTTCGGAGGAAATTGAAAGGGATTCGAAAGGTGTTTCAGGTCAAATAGGATTTTGTAATATGTATTTACATGTTAATTAATATTAAATATGATATTAAAATCTAATTTGAAGGGGTATTCCAGTAATGGGCCAAACTTCCTAGGGAAAAAGGGCCCATGAGGGAAAACCGGAGGAGGGAAGGGCCAAGGGCCAAGGCCTAGCTACCTCAAGGGGGCCCACCCGACCAGCCTTGGGTTGTGCGCAGGGTGGGGACCACCCCTGGCTTGCTGGCCCATGAGTCCCATGCGTCTCCCCCTCTCTCCCTTGAATAGGCCCACATGGGAAACCCAAAGGGGAGGGCACACCTCCCTCCCCCTATATAAATGGGTGCCCGTGGGTGAGATTAAACACACAATTTGAGATGTTCTCTAAGGCATTTTCCTTAGAGAATTCCTCCCTCTCTTTACATAGTCGTCTCCATGCGTTGGCATGGTCGCAAGAAAGGACTATTCACGCAAGAGATGACGCACCTGCAGCATGTCGTTGCGTTATAGGGATTCCAAGCCGGAGATCTACTTTCGCACTCCCGGCAGGGATCAAGGAGTCAGAGGTCGTCATCATACACCGTATGTGTAAAAAACTACGAGGGGCCTCACTTGAGGCACCTTGGATGTTGTGAGCCGGAGCTGCTGCACGATGAAGAAGGAGCAAGGGGTAACCTGCGAGGAGCTTCGTGACCTTGAGGTCGGCTACAAGTTCGACTATTTCAGCCATGTTCCCCTCGGAGCATTGACCGCGTAAGGTCTACAAGGGTATGTATTCTAGACGCTTCGGTCATTACTGCACTACTACATAGATAGACCTTGGGAGTTAGGGAGTTCCAACGAAGGAAATTTTTTGTTTTCTTCTATGGAACCCTTCACCATGAAGTTACACGGCCTCGTCCCCGACTGCCTCCGCGGCCTCCTCGCCCTCCAAACCCAAAAGTTTCATTGACTGTTGCGGTTTCCGGAGTTGGCTTTTCCTCCGAGATGTTTTTGCATTTTGTAGCCTGATGCTTTGGCTATTTTGCTGACTATGGTATGGCCAGCACATTGCGCAGTCCTTTTGCATCATCGTCAGTGTCAGCATATTTTCTTGCCGTCTCTATCATCTCCCTGAAATCAGTTACTTTGTCATATTTTAAGAGATGATGTAGTAAACCAATTGGGAGTCCTGCGATGAAGGTTTCAATCATGGTTTGGTCATTTACTCCTTCGCAGGAGTTCTTTGTGTTGATACATCGTCTGAGGTAGTCCCGACATGTTTCTCTAGGTTTCTAGGTGCACCACTTCAGATCTCCGACCATGCAGGGCCTCTTGTATGTTCCCTCGAAGTTCCGAAAGAAAGCACTTTAGATATCATACCAGATGTGGGTGGTGTTTTTCGGGAGTTCATTGAGCCATGCTCGAGTCGTATTCCTCAGCATAAGCGGGAGATACTAGGTCGCGACCAAGCTGTTTCCTCCTTTGCCGATGCAGCAAGGCTAGAAGAAGTCCTAGAGCGAGGTGTCTGGCCGAGCCACAACGTTATAGGGATGGATGTGCCTTGAGATGCCAAACCCTTCCAGAAAATTTGTCTGTCGTACACGCGATCCAAAGCATTTTGGATCCACATACATGTTGTCCGACTCGTAGCACCATGCCTCAATGATTGGGTTGATCCGGTGACTGGCATCACCTGGTGATAGGACACGTTGTCTTGGTTGTTTACTGCGGCTATGGTGCCCATGAACCGGATTCCTGCTTCTTCTACCACCACCTCCACCACGGCATCCTCCCTGGCCTCCATGTGAGCCGCTATGGTGACTACTTGGCGGAGAAGGTTGCGGTGGATTGTTACCCCCAGCCGGGGCTTCATGATGACGGCCATCGTGCCGGCTTGTTCCAGCACTATTTTTGTCGTTTCTTTGTCCATCATTGCCGTCATTGTGACGTGGCTCAGCCGGATGGCTTGTATGTCTAGGAGGGGGCATCCTTTGTCGCTCCTGCTCTCAATGTTGAGCTTCTTCATCTTCCCTGCGAGTATTCAACTATCGCCAGGAAGGTTGGATCATTCCTGCAACGATGTCTTACTCTAAAGCCGGAGCAATGTTGCTCCAGCTTCGTGCAGGTCTGTGTTGGTGTCCCGAAGATCCGGTTCTTGAATAGTTGTCCTCCCGAAGGTCGGAACGGTAGCGTTGTTCTGGCTCCCGTCGGGGCCTTGCATCTTGGTGTCGACCCGTGTTCATGCGGCATTGATCTGACCTAGAGATCAGCTTTCTACTGTCGGACGCGACATTCTGCTATTATAGACCCTTTGTGAGAAGCTTCACGCTTAGCTGAATCTGGTCTAGGCTTGGGTTTTTTGCCAAGAGATCTCAAGCCGCTGTAGCATTTTCTACCGGCATGCCATACACCCGGTTGCCCTTGCTGTCATTCTGAGGTTTCCCTACGGCCGTTTCTCCTTCAATAAGGGTTTTGTGAACATCCGGATTTTTGTTACCGAATTCAGGGCCATTCCGGGTCTTAATAAAACTGCGGTACTTTATTAACAGATGACCCACTTTCCAATCTCACAAATTGTCTAGGAGCACGTGCAAGATCTGGCTCTTGCATGAGATCCCACTTACTTTCTCTCTCTGCCAACTCATCATAAACATATTATTTTAAACCTTATAACCAACTGACTCACCCTTAGAGAAAGTACAATAAGGTCCACTCAGCAGGCTATAAGACTCAGAATACTATATTTATTCTTAGTTGGACGAGAGAGAAGAGGAGTGGGCTCTTGGTTAAGCGCCAGCTGCAACACATGCTCCTAGGTACTATGTGGGAGTGTAAAGTGGGTCATGCATTAATAAAATAGTATATTTTTATCTCTACCTATTGTACATGTTGGCTATTAGATTGGCTCTAGATGACATTGACTTGGCTTATAGCTAGCAGTTGGCTCTACTATTTCCCTTGCTCTTACTATAGTTGCTTGTAGGGCACGCTTGCATTGAGGACGCCAGCTAGAGTTCAGCTAGACTAGGATGCCGATGTGTAGTAAATTATTTAGGTTCATGTTTGATTCAAAGTATTTGCATAGGAAATTTCAAAATTTCGTCTGATTTGTAGGATTGATTCCCAAAGAAAAATTTCCTAAGGATTTCTTTGCACTAGGTTTCATAGGAAATCAAACATCCACTCCCACCTATTTTTAGAATCCTTTGTTTTTCCTTTGGAAGAGTCAAACAAACTTTAGTTAACTAGTTAGTTGACATATCATCACTATATAAAATTATAATAGGTAAAGCTCAAAAAACTTTAGTTCACTAGTTAGTCTTGATCCAACAGTCAATATTCAAAGTTATTCATAACTATATAGTGGTAATATAAGAGAAAATAAGATAAGATAAGATAGGAATTTCTGTAGGATAGGAGTGGTCATGACATTGAAGTCCTGCATTTTTTCTATTCCTATGTTCTTCCTATCCTATGAATCAAACAAGCCCTACAATTTAGAGACATGTTTTACATACTGACATGGGTATGCCCTACGGGTACCCGAGATCAGGCTATATGGTTTGCTCCAAGGAGAAGCCCACAACGTAAATAAAGCCCGTGATGATTCGGGTGGCCCCAGCCTAGGGAGATGGGACGACTTGGAGGACATGACAAAGTGTAGATATGAAAACTTAAAAGGGGAAAACCCTCATCTGTAACCGAGTCGGCTTGCTATACCGAGACCTGGCCTCCCTATATAAAGGCCAGGAGGGGGAAGCGAGATAGATCATCGCAACCGTAGTTCATACACCGCCAGATTGCATCTACGCGCCCCTGTAAACCTTCGGTTCCCCCATTACTCAAGAGAAGACAAGAAGGAGTAGGGTTCCTTCCGAGGACCTGAACCTGGGTAAACCATCGTGTCCCCGGTGTGCTTGTTTGCTAGCCGATCGATGCCTCCAGCGCTCCCTACTTCCTTAAACCCAAGTCCATCAACCATGGGCATTATTGACTTAACCCCTACTCAATTGGTGCCGTCTGTGGGAACTGGGATGATTGGTATTGCGGCTTTGAAGAGCCCATCACCCACGATCTACAACTCCACTACAGAAGAGAGTCGTCTCCTCTTCGGCACCTTCAACTTCACCGTCCACTCACCGGTGACTCAGACGGCCTTCTAATCCATGGGAGATGGAACCAGCATGACAATCGGGAGCTTACGCTTTTAGGTCAGCAAGATCGGCACGCTTCACTTCCCCGATCACTCGCCACCGCCTTCGATTGCACCTGCCTCGTGGTTCCCACCACTGATTGGCACCCTGAACAAGATCAACACTTCAGCATCAGCTTACGACATGGATTGGAAATCTGTGGGAGCAAAAGCTTTCCTAACCTCTACATGTGCACCGTCATCACCAGCAGCGGTGGGGGCACTCAATAATACACCGGCAACGGAGAGCCAACAAATGAAGCCCCTACCAATGTAGTCCCCACCAATGGCCCTGCTGACGAAGCCCCTACCGACGGCCCCACCAATGGTGATCCTCCCAACCCTCCCAACCACGACACCTAGGCCGCGAACACCAACAATGGTTTGTGTGGACCACAGATACACCTATCCGAAGAAGGATGGGAGCAAGTCAGGGAAGCCCTACGGGGCAACCCCCTCTAGACAACGCATCCCGTGACATGCTGATGGGTTACCATTGGCTCCTTATCAAGGATTTCAACCGCCAACAGGTGGTAAACGCTAAACTTGCCACGCGCCAGCAAGCAGCTCATAAGTCAAGCGCCTGACGGGCGACACTCTCCTCCATCAGCGGATCCTCCTCGAAGGGCAACAACGCCACATCAGCCAAAAGACGCTCTCGACTTGACCACCTCGACGATAATATCGACAAGAGGCCATCAAGGCCCTCGACTTCTTGTTCATGTCGATCGACTCTCGGGGTCACATGATTCCCAAAAGACCGCAAGCTGTGGTAATCGCAACTACTACATACCTGCTAACTAATCAGCCTCCGGCTAGAGATCCACGATATGTTGTACACCAATCTTCCATCGCTCGGCTCGGATTGGTAGAAGCTGCACTGGACAAGGACCCAACACCAGAGCCAAATAAGAAGGTGACATTCGCAAGGTATCGCTCGCCATCCTCCTACAGGGGGAAAATGACCTGTCGCGGCGACGCCGTAGCCCGCGGTGAAGAAGCCACAACTATGATGCACGTGATGAAATCACTCAGCGCAAAGTCGACAATATGCACGCTAAGCGCGCCTACTCAACAGAGTCGGAGGACGCATAAACAGAGCTATGCGGTGCTAGTTGCTTCAGCAGAGCCATACGGCAAACTTGGATGCTGAAAGGCTTCAAACTTCCTTCGGATAACCCGAAGTTTGATGGCATCCAAGAGCCAAAGATATGGCTAGACGACCACATCTAGTCAGTCAAGTTGCATGGCGGGAGAAAGGACACAGCCAAGCAGTGCCTCCATCTACATCTGAAGGGCGCCGCACGAGCCTGGCTCAACAGTCTTCCTCGCGGTTCAATTCGCAGCTGGGAGGAGCTAGTATAAAGCTTCTTCCGCAACTTCAAGGGAACCTACAAGTGGCCTGCATCGATCTAAGTGCTCCGTGCTTGCTGCCAAAAACCTAGGAACTCCCTCCGCTCCTACATCCAGCGATGGTCTATCATCAAGAAATTCAACAAAGGACATCTTCGAGGAGCACGCAATCGAAGCGTTCAACCGTGGCGTACGCCATCGAGAGACCAGGGAGAAGTTGGGCTGCACCAAACCCAAAACCATCGAGCACTTCATGGATATCACGAATCATTGGGAGAACGGTGAAGACTCGATCAACAACAACCACGTTCGCTTAGACGACAAGGATGACCTCGGCCGAAGGCATGACCACCGAGGGAAGCATCGGATGCGTGGCTACGAGGACCGCGAAGAGGTCTACATGGTCGCAGCAGGCTACGCCGACAAGCGCAATGACGAAAACCGCAACAACAGATACCGCAATAGCAGCTACAGCGATAGTATCAAAATAACTCAAGTGTGGAAACATCGCACTCATGACGAAGCACCCAGCACTTCCAGCGCCATAGAAAGGCTACCGGGACCTTGCAACGTCCACTTCTACATCGACAAACATGATGGAAATAAGAAGTCCATCCACCTCCTCAAAGAATGCCATGAATTCCAGAAGCTCCAAGAGGCATACACCCAACTGAATCCTGACACAAGAAATCAGGGGTACGGAGCCGCACCAAGAGCCATAGCATATGGCGCACCACCACCACCTGGAGCACCCGCACAGCCTGCGACTGCACCACCACCGAACAATGGTGGAGAGAAAATACCCACGCGCGATCGGGAACATGGGTATGATCCAGAAAGGACGCCCCTCCAACAGGGCCGAGAAGAAAATCACTCGCCAAATTTAGTGGGTGGTAACCGCTGCATCTGCAACCCCTGAGTACCTCAGTGGGTTTGAGTCCTATATCACCTTCGACAGGACCAATCACCCGTATCAGGTCCATCACCCAGGCAATTTTTCCCTGGTGCTCGAGGCGCAGATCTGCGACTTTGAGATGAGCAAAGTCTTCATGGACGGTGACAGTGGCATCAAACTCATGTTTGCCAGTACCTTACGCGCCATGCGAATTTCCATCTCGACCCTAGAAGCATCCAAGCTTACCTTCCACAGGATCTTACCAGTGAAGGGAGTCTAACCCCTAGGCAAAATCTGGTTGGATGTGATCTTTGGCACACCCGTAAACTTCCGATGTGAGCGCCTCGATTTCGAGGTGGTCGACTGGCCATCTAAGTACCACACCATCCTCGGATGCGTGGCATTCACAAGGTTCCTAGCGGTGCCCCACTATGCATACCTCCTGATGAAGATGCATGGACCAAATGACATCATCACCATCCATGGAAGCTTCACCAGATCTAACAACTGCGATAGGGAATTCAACAAAATCTCCTAGTCCTTTGGCATGCAAGAGGAGCTAGAAAGGCTTAAGGAGTCGACGGAAAACAGTATTCCTCCTATGAGCAACCAGAACATAGTGGACCAGTCCTTCGACTCGACCAAGGTGGTCCAGGTCCACCCGAAAGACCCGACCAAGACGCCCCTCATCGCCAACAACCTGAGTTCCCCATAGGAACTCACGCTTGTCGAATTCCTCCGTGAGCGCTGGAAAATATTCCCCTGGTGTCCTGGGAACATGCTAGGAGTTCCTAGAGAATTCTCCGAGCATGCACTCAACATGTTCCTAGATACAAGACTCGTCAAGCAGTCGATGTGTCGACTGTTAGAACCAAGGGCAAAAGTGGTCGGCATGGAAGTCAATAGACTACTTGATGCTGATTTCATCTGCGAGATCAAGGAAAGCACCTGTGTAGCTAACCCCGTGCATGTTCCCAAAAAGGACACGGACATCCTATGAATATGCGTGGACTTCACCTACGTCAAACACCGCCCGAAGGATCACTTCCCATTACCGCAAATTGACCAAATAATCAACTCCATCACGGGATGCGAGCGTCTCTGTTTCCTCGACGCCTATTTAGGCTATCACAAGACCTGGATGAAAGTGGAGGACCAAGAAAAGACAACGTTCATCACGCCTTTCGGTGTCTACTACTACACCACGATGCCCTTCGGGATTAAGAACGCATGTGCCACCTACCAACGGTGCATGCATGCCTGCCTAAAGAACCATCTTGGCCGCAACTTCCAGGTCTATGTTGATAACATAGTGGTCAAGACAAAGGAGGAAGCTACAGTTATCGATGATCTCTATGAGACCTTTGACAACCTCGATAGTTACAGGATCAAGATGAACCCGGAGAAGTGAGCCTTTGGCGTCCCATCCGGGCAACAACTCTGGTACCTTATCTCCGCAAGGGGAATCGAGGCAACCCCGAAAAAGATAAAGGCCATACTGGCCATGGATAAGACGAAGAACGTCAAGGGCATCCAACAGCTTGTTAGGCGAATCGCAGTGCTCAGCCGATTCATCAGTAGGATGGGCGAGAAGGCACTACCGTTCTACCAGCTCCTCTGTAAGGTGGACCAGTTCGAGTGGAAGAATGAGGCGCAAGAAGCATTCAAATATCTCAAGCGCCTGCTCTCCACCTCGCCCATCCTAGTGACCCCCAAGGAAAAGGAGCCAATGCTGCTATACAGAGCCACCACTAACCAAGTGGTCAGTACAGTGCTTGTAGTCAAATGAGACAAAGTAAACAAGGTCCATGGGGTGCAACGTCCGGTGTTGTTGGAGATATGCTAAATGGGTACCACCATAGCACATCTATAATCCGGCTAACTCGGGTGGCCCATAGTTGGTCGCATGGCCTATGGCCTGCTGGGTGGCCTAGTTAGATGGATCCATAAGGGAGGCCCATGCCAGATAAAGGAAGGCTACGTAGGAGTCACCGACATACTTGGAGCCTTGGAGTGAAAGAAACGAATCATAGTTTGTATTCATGTAGGACTCTTTACCTTGGCAAGTTCCTTTCCCTGTAACCCTAGGTTCTGGTGCCTTTATAGGCCAGACCCGTGGGAGCCTTTAGGTCACGATTCATAACACCCTCGCATAGTGAACCAATCTCTGTAACTCGGCGTATTGCCATTATAGTGATTTATAGTAAGAGTAGAGTTCCGCTACCATTGTGGGACCTGAAACTGGGTAAGCTGTGTTACCTTGTACCTGCCAACTCACCGCCTTATCACACGTCTCTAAACACGCTCTGTGAGGACCCCTCCATGGTGTACTCGTCGGCAATACCATGATAGTTGGTGCCCACCATGGCGCAAGAGGTGCTTCAAGCTCAACAACGAGCGAGGTCTAAACTCTTCGCGGGAATCAGCAACACCGTAGACATTGGGCGCGTCCTCTTCTCCGCCAACGTCCCGATCATCCCTCCAGATGAATTCTAGGTCCCGGCGAAGACAAACCCTACCCGGTACTCCGTCGTCCCAGTCGGAGACATTCGCATCTTCATCAACGAAACTGACTCGGGTCCTAGCTCTAAGGAAGTCAGAAACTCGTCAAGACCCACACGGACTGCCTCTAGGCAGGACACGTTCACGGAAGAATCTACGCCCTACCTCTCTCTAGAGTATGGCGGCTTAGATCAGGAAAATTCAAGGCCCACCCAAACCGCCCCTGTGCAGGGTATAACAGTGGAAAAGGACCCCATAGATCCGCTTGGCTTCCCGAAGCATAAGAGATGCGGAGGTCACACTTTTCCGGTGTTGTCACCATCTTCGATCTGGCCAGATGCATTCAGATGGAAGGAGAATATCCCCTAGAATACCTTGCTAGCTAGATGAGGGTATGGGAAAACCTGGAGGGTGACCGTGCTGACAAACTTGTCTACCACATCGTGGAAGGGCTCACGCCTGTAACGGTCCTCCGGCATACACTCTGAAGGCGGCAAGCCGCCGGCCCGCTCACCCTTGGGGAGATGGTCACAATCGTCAACGACTACGCGGACACCGAGGAGAACACCTAGGCCATGCCTGGTCCTGAAGCCGGAGGAAGCAACAACAACGGTACTTGTCTACCTCCAGCATCAACAACACTAAAGCCAACACCAACTCAGTCCTCCACGCACTATACATCGACATCAACATGGATGGTAGTGGCTTGGATGATAACTCAGAGGAATACTATGTTGTTATGAGGGAGATCGAGGAGGAGATCCAGAAGGAGGAGCGTGCCAATAAATCCAACACTTCCAGCCAGGTGCTAGTTTCCATCGGGAGTGTGATGGAAGAAGACAAATAGGAACCGAAACCTGAGAGAGATCCGCCCACACTTGCGGTTACCAGAGCAGCATTGGCAAACAAGGCCACTATGCCTCCTCCGGCAATCCTCCCGTAGCAGGCGCAGGAACTCACCACTGGCCCTATTACTGCCAAGCAAACAAATTTGCCGCCACCGCCACTATCAACGTTTGCAGCTGGCAACCCATTGGTTACTCCCGCCGACAAGGAAATATACGGTTCACTCCTCGTTGAGCCTATTATCGTGGCCCACATTCGGAGTGTTACAGAGCTTGATGTGGAGTGTGTGGAGATCCTCGCGGAGGCCTAGTGTATTGCAAAAGAGGGCACTCAGATGGACAAAGACATGTCCAGGACGCCACAATCCATCAAGGCAGAAAGAGCAATGGAGGCTAAGTACAAGCAGTTGTTGTTAAAGCACAAAGCAAAGAAGGCACTGACTCACATTGTCGAAGACCCTGGCGTTTGGTGCAACATGGGATGGGAAGGATCCAAACAGGCAAAGGCCACCCCATACATTGATTTAGAGGGGAGGCAAGTAATGCCAACTCCTACCCTCAACATGGCCGTCACCAAGACCCTCCTCGAACAAGATAGGTCGCTAGAAGCGGTGGCTCAGGTCTATGACCTCATAGCCAAGGCTTGCAAGCAGCAGGAGAAGGCCACTGTAACATCCTAGGATTAGCACCTCCAAATAGATAGGACACATGTTTGTGCATTGCATTCATGCATAAGAAAATCCGTGGAATTTTCGCACAAAACTAAAGAAGGTATAGAGGGATCGAGATTTCTCTTGTTCTAGTGGAAACATCAGGGCAGGTGCGATAGATGTTGACATGACCTTTGCAGAACTCTTTGGTTAAGGGGGGAAGTGATTCAAACATGTATTTGAATACGAATAGAATTTGAAAGGAGTTAGTAAAATTTAAATTGAACCTCAAATATAACTAAAGAAATGAATTCTTATAATATACTAATAGTTGTATTGTGTTATAGTTCAAGACAAATTAAAGATTACTTTAATAAATAAGGATTCAAGAAAATATAAGTATAAATAATAACAAGTCTTAAACTCTAAAAAGAGGGAAAATCAAGCTTTCTTAAATATGGGCTGTAATATTCCATTGTTCCTATACAATTAATTGATAAAAAGAAAATTACAATCAGAATAATATAAGTAATACAAAAAGATGAAGTTGAACTATAAGAATGAAATTAAACTTTATTATATCAATCCAATAATAATACATTGTCTTTACAGATAAATAAAAGAATGAATAATTACAAAAGAATAAAAATAAGATTACAACAACATGAAAATAGAAAGGTCCTAATCTAAATCTTCATGTTCTAAGGATTCTCTTTCTAAGTTTGATACCTACAAGCAAAGACAGACAGAAACAAAAGAGAAATAGGGTTATGGTTAATATTAGTGCTCTCAGAATTAACAGTGAGATGCACTGTTACTGCTCATCAATAAGCTAATCATAAAAGGGGCAAGTTTCACCAAAGAGTGGTATTTGTTCTTATCAAAATTGTCTTAGTACAATATCATTGACAGAAATATGAGCGGCAAGTTTCACCAGAACAGTAAAGGCAAAAGGTAAAAACATTAGGAAAATATCACACTTTTACTAGAACTCGTCCACAGCTTGAAAGCTACAAAAGTTGGAACTTCCACCATACCAGGCACACCCACAAGCATCTTACATATTGGCATGCAGCATAGTCTGCTGTCAACACAGTACAGACAAGAGGGAGGATAAGAACATAGTCGTAGCATCATAGTACCACTTTGTTGGTCACTTGCTACACATGCATTTCCATCGCATAGCTAAGAAGTCATTCTTACTTCTGTATACTCCAAAGCACTCCTCTTATCAATCACTAGGAATCATTCTGCTTAGCATCCAAATAACCACATAGATCTATCCACACAAATCAACAACACTCTGGTTGCTTGAGGAAGCCATCCAGAAGCTAGGTCATGGGGATCATCAAGATCAAGCTTGTACCAGTTCTAGGAGGAGAAGGCTAACAAGCTCAAGACCAGAGCACTAGACTGAGTTGACCAAGATAAACAAGCAACCTCATGCATCAAGGTAGAAACACACTAGATCACTACCTAGATCTGGTAGCATAAAGGCTATGCTAGTCATCATAGAGGAGAGAGGCAACACATAGGATATGTTCTTGTTTAAAGACTGACTTTAGCTTTCACTTTTCAGGATTGGGATTAAATTCCAAGTAGAAACAACAGAGTAGCAGATCATGTTGTCTGGCTACTACTATGCACACACCAAGAAATGGAGGCACCATAGCAGCATCTAAGTACATCAGATGCTACTTGAGTCAAACATATGAACAATAAAGCCCAACACCATAGATTCAATCATTTTCCTAATCTAGTAGACTAGAAATCATTTGTAAGATCATCTGATCTTTCATAAGCCAACATACACTTCTAAAGCCTCAGTCTATGCATCATTGGCAAGGGCATAATAGTAGATCATGCTACCTAGGCTATTACTGTGCACACTCCAAGAAGGAGGTACCACAGTAGCAGCCCATGGTAGCAGAAGCCAATAGAGCAGATTCACAAATTATTGTCTTAAGACAACCACTTGTAAAGAACATACTAATTTCACAAGTAATGGTCTTAGACCAGCATCATAGACCAGTATGTCTTGTTTTAACTAGATCAATACAGATCACCACTACTAGTACTGGGTATATTCCCAACTGGGTAACACCTTGGTACCATCAAGGTTACCACTTGTTAAGAATAATCCTAAGCATCATCTGTCCAAAAACACATAATCATTTTCCTAAATGAATTAGGAATCATAAGAGACATTTTGATTTGAGAAGAGAATGAATGTCAACATTATCTATCTGCAGGACACACTAGACAGAGACCCTTAATTAAATCACTTCATATACAAAAAGGAATCATCCAGTTATGTATCATCGGCTAGTACATCACAGACAAGATACCAAGCTCTAGTAATCTTAATTTTACAAAGTATCAGGATGGAATCCTGAGACTGGACTCAAAAGGTGTTTACAGTAGGTACCAAGCCAAGCAACAAAGCTTAGAAGTAAGGCACCACAACTCCATGTGAGTTAAGCTACTAATTATAACCATTCAGGCTTCCACATTAAATAAACCATGCACCCATTGAGTGTTCTCTAACAGAGAACACAGTAACTGAATTTTAATCCACAGAGTGCTAACTGGCAGAAATCAGAGTAACAGGCTAAAGATCAACAAGGGTGTGATACTACACCACAGTAATACATCATCTAGAAGGTTATCACAACCAAGTTGAATCAAGACGCCTAACTAAGCATCACTATAGGGGGGTATGAACACTAGGTTCAGAGATGAACCCTAATAGGGGGTAACCACAGTAATCACACATAGCTTGGCCAGGAAGAGCATCGGGAGGATCATAGACGGGGTAGTACAAGGAGACTTACTAGAGGTCCTCGCAAGTGTATCGAAGAGGAAGAAGAGAGATGGCCAGCGGTAGAAACAAGTGGCGTCACGGGGAGCACCCTGAAGGGGCGCTACGACCCGCGCCAGCAAACAACGTTGGCGGCCATGGTAAAGCGGCACCACGAGCACCACAACATCGTTGAGGGAGCGCCAGAACCAGTGGACCTCAAACCCTAGCCACAGGGTAGAGGTCAGCACGGCCAACGGAGAGCGCCAGCACCAAATCGAGCAAGACAGCGTCAAGCAGCAGCATCATCCATATCGTATTGCATCATGGTGGCGGTCACGGCGGCCGGAGGTCGCCAGAATCGAGCCTGAGATGGGCGTCGCCATCGGCGTCGCTAGAGATAAGATCGAGAGGGTGAGAGAGAGGAGTGGCTAGGCCGATGGGGGTGGTCCAGTAACCCTGGGTTTGTTTAACCCAACCTAGTGGGCCGAATTAGGCCAGGCCATGCCCGTGTCTTAGAAAGAAAACCCTAGTAAAAATGTTTAATTATAAATATACCCCTGAACTTATTTTAGTTCTACAAAAATATAGAAAAATCCTAAAAATACATGTAATATATCAAAATGATGACAAAAATAATATCTACCTCATAAAAATACAAATATACTTACTAAGGTTAGATCAAATGTAAATAAATATTAACACTATTAAATTCAAATTGACATTTCATAAAATAAGGAAAAGTCCTAAAAATGAATAAAAAATCATTTTAGCCTATGAAAATAAAGCTACTATTTTATAAAAATACTAACTTAATTTGTTTACAAATAAAACTTGAAGCAAATATTTAAAGATATATAATGCTTTGTGGAATTTTATAAAAATTAGAATAACACCTAAAATTAAATAAAATTCACTTTTGAGGTCTCGAATAAATAAATTTCACTAGAAAAATGCTAAATAGATTATTCTATAGGTTTCTAAGATTTTAAAATAATTAATCCTTCACCATTTTATAAATACCTATTTTATCAAATCTTTAAAAACATTTCTTAAATAAGAAATAATCACAATTTTATATAAAACCATAAATCTTGTACATTTAAATACTACTTCCAAAACCATAACTTGAGTATATAATAATACTTAAAAATAACTTATTAACTTTATAAAACTCTTTTAAAACCATAACTCCAAGGTAAACCAACAACTTAAGTAAATTTTAATCACCATTCACTTATAATAAGAGTGAATGTTACTTATCTCTTAACTATTCATGATTTCAAACTTTAATAGATTATTAAAATCATCTAAACTTACTTTCCTTAAAAGATAAATTATATTCATAATAACAAGTCATATTTCAACTCATCACTCACTTAAACTAAAAGTGAATGATCTCATACTCTTAGACATGCTTATTACAAAGCGTAAAAGTTATTAATACTTTAAAACATCACACCTTAGATCTACTTATGTTTTAAAGTTAACTTTGGTACACCAAGTCATGCATAATGAATAAATAATATTTATGTTTTTATAGTTAACTTTTGTCTATTCCAGATTAAGTCGTAAAGCATTGCAAGTCCAAGCTTATCGGATAAAGGAAAATGACATCAATCACATTCGATTAACCACAAAGAATGTTTAAACTTCAACAAAGAACTCTTTTCTTCAAAAGTTATTCGTTTTGCCACTTCAAACAACAACCTTATAATAAGTCCCTTAACTCTTAACAACTTAACATAATAAATCCCGTCATAATTACCAGATAACAATTCCCCTCAATCTTAGAATATTATTATACTTCACTTTTATACTTTACATGTTAAACACTTAAATGGTTTTTCCTTATAAAGTAATCTTTTCCTGAAAAGTTATTCTTCTAAGAAACCTGAAAAGTAATACTTAAACACTTCTCTAAAAGCTCTAATTGATTAGTAATCTTGCTTAAGAAATCTTTTAAATACCATGCCCCATTTGAGTGCTTTAGTTTTACATGCCACTTGATATATTTACATATTGTATCACACATTCTCATAAGCCTTAATAAGAAGCACAAATGTGAAGCTGGTATAAAAGTGAAACACATTCTAAAGAAACCATCCCCAGTTTTCAAACCCTAGATTAGATAGAATTATTTTGGGGATTCGTGTTTATCAAATTGCATTACATTACTTATACATAATCGTGTCTGCTTCTTTAAACATTAGTCCTTACCGAACCAATGATACTGTTTACAGAATTTGGATCTCTAGTATCTTGAAGACCGTGAGTGCATAATCTTGCAATCACAAAAAGCAAGTTCACACTTGCTCATGTCCTTTGATTATTTTCTATCAAATGCTTGTAACTCAAATGTTGTCATCACCTGCATTTCAAAAAGGTTAGACTATTTTCATAATAATATGATTATGGATTATTTACCAAATGGTAATAATCTATTAATACTGTTCTAGTGGTAAAGGAATATAATATGTAGGTCTTAACAACCAATGTCGCCAGTGATTCTAGCGCCTTATATTACGCGTTAACCATGAGATTTGGAATGGGACAGAGAAGTCAGCTATATCTTCTTCCTTTCGTATGTACGCAAGGCGACCTTAATGTGACATTCTTATCAAGCACAGTAGAAGAAGCATCATAAGCATCAGAAGTTTCAGATTCAGCAGTAGTAGCAGTGTGTGTAGCATGTGTATGTGGTGGTGTAACGAGCTTACTTATAACAGATGGTGAATCAAGAGCAGCAGAGGTGTTCAGAACCGTACCTCCTCTTGTAGTGGATGGTAAAATAGGAACCTTTCCATCACGAGACTTACCCATGATGGATGGATAGCAGCGAACAATAGAGAATCCAAGTGAACTTGATAAATAAAGCTATGCTCCCCGGCAACAGCGCCAGAAAATAGTGTTGATGACCCACAAGTATAGGGGGTGTATCGCAGTATTTTCGAGGGAAGTGAAACCCAATTTATTGATTCGACATAAGGGGAGCCAAAGAATATTTATAAGCCTTAACAACTGAGTTATCAATTCAGCTACACCTGGAAACAGTCTTGCTCACAGCAGTTTATCAGTAGCAACAGTTTTGTAGTAGGAATAGTAACATAACAGCAGTAGTAAAGCAAAGACAGTTGTAACAAAAGCAGTAAATAGTGGGATTCGAGTGCGGTAGGCATAGGGATGGATGGACGGGCGTTGCATGGACAAGACAATTCACATAGCAATCATAACGTAGGGCAATTGTAGATAAATAAGATAAAGCATCCAAGTACTAGACAATCCTAGGCATGTGTTCCATATACAGTCATACATGCTCGCAATGACAACTTGCACAACATTTTTTGTCCTGCCAGCCCGTTTGCAACGGGGCCTCTAGGGAACTACTGGCAATTAAGATGCTCCTTTTAATAGAGCACCGGAGCAAAGCATTAACACTCCGTGTTTTTTAAAACACATGTGATCCTCACATCAAAGCCTTTCCCTTCCGGTTATCCCGATTTCCGTCACTTCAGGGCCATAGGTTCTGGAGAACGACGTGTGTATACAACTTGCAGATAAGACCAAGAACAATACTATCATAATGAATCAATAATACGTTCAGATCTAAAATCATGGCACTCGGGCCCTAGTGACAAGCATTAAGCACAACAAGTCGCAACAAAGTCATAAAGCACTAATAAAAGATACTAGGCACCATGCCCTAACAATCTGATGCCATTACATGAGCGATGTCATCCAATCCCTACCATCCCCATAGCCTACAGTGGGGGATTACACACTCATAGATGGGGGAAACATGGATGGTCAATGGAGAAGCGATGGTGATGATGATGGTGATGATCTCCTCCAATTCCCCGTCCCGGCAGGGTGCCAGAACGGAGTTTCTAGTGCTGTTTCGTGGAATCTGGTGGCAGCGGCGGAGCGGAACTCCTTCTGGAAAAAACGTCGAACCCCCTACAGTTTTTAGGTCAGAAGGCTCCTTATACGCGAAGAGAGAGGTCGAGGGGGTGCCTGGGGGGCCCACACCACCCCTGGCGTGGCATGGCCTGACCCGTGCTAGCAGGTGGTGTGGCCACCCCTGGCTCTTTTCCGTCTCGTATTCTGGCTCCTGGAGTCTTCGGGTGAAATAGGATTTTTGGCATATTTTCCGGGATTTTTCCTAATAGTTGGTTTTCTGCACAAAAAGTAGACACCAAGGCAATTCTGCTGAAAACAGCATCAGTTCGCATTAGCTGCATCCAAATCACACAGGCATAGAGGAGAAACAATAGAAAAATTGTTCAGGAAAGTAGATACGTTTTGGACGTATCAATCTGCATTACCGCGGAGCACGGGCAATTCACCCTCCAACTGCTTCACGCGATCATGGAGTCGCGAGAGCAGAGACAGCTCATCCACCCTTGAGCGCGGCGGTGCCAAAGTGTCATCAAGGGGTGGTGAATCCTGAGGTTCCCTCAGTGGTTCACTCGATGTGCCCTATCATAACCCAAGCAAGAGGCAATAAGAAGACTAAAGCGATGCACAGACAAAAGATTCGAGTGCATTCAAGATTAGCAAAAGTATTAACAGATACACTCACCAAAAGGCATGTTTTCGACAAGAGACATAAGCTATATAACTATTACAAGGCTACTAAGGAGCAACTGGTTTCTTTGACTTGGACTTTGGCTTTGGGGGCCTCATCGAGTCCGTGGCGGTATCAGATGCCACTAACTTTCCCCCAGTCCCTGACGCCACGGACTTCGCCGCTTTCTTGGCTCGCTGCAGCTCCTCAAAGTACTTTGCAATGGTGGTTATCAGTTGTGGCCCATATTTGCCACAAGTAGTCGCAAAAGGAGCAAAGACTACCTGCTAGCCGTCCGCGCTGATGGGCATCGCCCTTGAGACTGCTGCAGGATCAACGGCGACTCCATGGGCTTGCACCATCGTGAGTAACATTGACGCACCAGCCGAACGGAGCGAGTTCTTGAAGCCCGCAGGAACACCTCCGGCAAGTGACTCCACCAGCTCATCAAGATTTTCAATCAACTCAGCCTTGGGTGTTATCTCCTCCCGAAGACGGCTGAGCACGCCTTTAGCCTTGGCGAGCGTACCCTACACAGCAGCGTTGCGGTCTTCGACTGCCGAGACAGCACCCGCCAATGCGTCGTCACGACGGAGCGCCTCTGCATCAAAGCTCAGACCGCTGGCATCTACACAAGACTTAAGCATTGGCACAACGTCAGCAGCAAATAACAGCATCGAAGACAATCGAAAAAGAGGCAATTGGTCAAATTGTAGACCAGCAAATACCTGAGAGAGCCTTGGCAATCGAAGAAAGATGTTCTACGAACAACTTCTCCCTAGCTGCGATGGACACACATAGATCCTCTTCGCACTTTTGCGCCTCATCACGCGCCGTGATTGCCTCATCGCGACTCTTCACAGCCGCGGCGAGCGTCTTTTCCATGGTGGCGGCATCGCAAAGAAGGGCATTATGTTCAGCTGCAAAACAAAAAAAGGGATAAACTATCAGTCGACTACATAACAACGATGCAGAGGAAGAAGAAGTAAAAGGCACTTACTTTCCACCACGCGATAGCGCGTATCCAGCATTGCATGCTGGCGAACCATCGCAAGCACCTGCTACACCAGGTGAGCAACTTCCTTCACAAGGAGCTATCGAAAAAGAAAAACAACAATGGATCAGCAGATGACATAGATAAAAATCGACTGCAACATCAGAAAACAGAGATACTACACTTACATGATCCTCCAATGACTCCGAAGTCGATTGATGAGCAGTCATCCGAGCAACCATCCGATGCTCCCCATCGTGTGGAGAGCCTGATGAGTTATGCCCGGAGTGGGCCGCCAATGGAGGAGAAGGAGCACGCTCAACTTCTTTCTTGGCCCTAGAGGTCGTGACTCCAGATTCTTTCAAAAATTGGACGTCGCCAGAAGATGACGACGCCTACTGACTTCAAGACTAAACTAGCATCAAGAAAAGGAAACTCCAAAGAAGAACCAAAAATGAAGACTCGAATACTTACCAATCAAACTTATCAAAGTCGAAGGTTTGATTCCCCAACTCTGACGATGATTCCTTCGGCAGCCGCATCTTCTTGCGAGAGGAGGGTGCCATGGCACTCACAGGAACGGCAGGGATTGGCGACTCTTCACCAACACCTGCACCTTCTGGAGTCGAAGGAGATTACGCATCCGAATCTTTGCTGCGCGAACGCTTGCGAGTATCCGGACTACTCGACTCGGGGGCTTCCTCCTCCACATAAGATGGGACGGTCGACTCCGACTCGTCCTCTTCCAAAGCTTCACGAGGAATAACCCCCTCGGGAAGAGGGGGCATAGAGGGCGATACCGCCCAATGCTGCATAAAGAAAACAAATTTAACACAAAGTCAAGAAACGACAAAGAAGCAATCGACAAACAAAGCTACTACGTAGCACAACTATACCTTAGGAGGAGGGTTAGCAGCATCGAACGGAGGAACAACTGGTTAAATGGGGAGCACGTCCTTGGCGGTATACTTGGTGACCAATCGCACCCTTTTGTCTACCTCACTCGCGGACATGCCATCGGCAGACACACGAGTGACATCGTCCGCGCCAGCCCACTAGAACATGGGGTGGACTCTGGCCTGCAGGGGCTGGACGCGACGGCGTAGCCATGTGCGAATGAGGGCGCAGCCTCCCTCCTCTTTGCCCATGCGACTCTCGAGGTCGCAGACGCGCGCGTATAGCACCTTTGTCTCTGTGGACTCGCTGGGCATAATCACGTTCTTCCAGGAGGGCCTCCTCCTGCACAGCGTCGCGGAATCGAAGGGTGCGAGTCCGTAGTGGTCTTCGTCGGCCTTCTGGTCGCGAACGTAGAACCACTTGTCCCTCCACCCTTGGACGGACATCATCAGCTTGATGTCGAAATACGTGACGGAGGGGTCGACATAGATACCACAGCCGCCTACATCGTAGACTACGGAGCCAGACGCCGATTGGTGCTTCAACTTGAAGAGGCTGAAGTGCGGCCCGATTTCGAGCCAGCACTCGCAAAGGGTAATGTAGCAAGCTACATGGAGAATGGAATTGGGGGACAGCTGATGGAGCTGGAGCCCATAAAAACAGAGAAGGCCCGTGAAGAAAGGATGCAGGGGCAACGAGAGGCCGCGGATGATGAACGCTATGAACATCACCCGAAAGCCGGCAGGAGGAGAGGGGATTACCTCGCTGCCAGGGACGGGCGCGTCAGCGACTACGGACGACAAAACTCCGTCTTGGCGAAGAAGACGAAGCTCTAAGGACTTGATCATAGATGGACGCCACGCGCCATTCGGGACGCGAGTGCCCGTGCCTTTCTTATTTCCGCCGGCGGGGGTGCTGGTGCCTGCAGCGGCGGGGCCGCCCTTCTTCTTCATTGCAGCAGCAGCAACGGAATCGGCCGCAGCACCTCCCTTTTTCTTCCCCATTCCATGGCGGCGATGTGACCGGAGGAAGTAGCTGGGAAATACGCGGAGCTGGTCCAGTGCCGCAAAGGAAAGGAGCGCAAAGAAGCAGAGGAACAACGGCAATGGTGATGGAGGCAAAGGATGAAAAGAAGTAGATGTGAAATTTACCGTTGCCGCATCGCTACTTAACCCCCTAGAAGATGCAATCCAACGGCTCAGAAAAACCCTATCAGACGCGTGGCGTTCATCGCGCTCGACACGTGGAGGACCTGAAACAAGAACAGTCCCCTACTACTCCCATTACACGTGGAAATCAAGGAGGCGCAGTTAAAATAAAGATTACGCACGACCGGTCAAATCAAAATCAGGAAATGGGACCCACCGCTCGTCACGTCCCGTCAAACTCGCTCACGCAGGTAACTGAGGTCGTGGAATCGTCAGCACTGACATCAACAAAAACTACGCAGCAGAAGACTTCGACTACTTTAGTCCCTTCTCTAATCTTCGACTCCACCAAGCACTCGGGGGCTACTCCCATAGGGAGCGCTGGTCGCGCACCCTATGATTTTTTCTTCTTCTTTTTTGTAGGAACATGGACAATCAAAGCAAACCAAACCACTCGAAACACGGTTCGACTATGGACATGGGTTACTCCCATAGGGAGCGCCGGAAGCAAATTCGACTGAAACAAGCAAACAAAAGACGACAGCAGTTGCAAAAGTTCTTTAGTCCCTGCCTGAGTCTTCGACTCAATCAGCCACTCGGGGGCTACTCCCATAGGGAGCGCTGGTCGTACACCCTATGATTATTTGCACAAAGTATTGTGTGTTGATAACATCCACACTTGAAGCTTATGGCGACACCGTCTCATGATTTTTACCTACAAAGAGACTGCGTCTCCTGGGTCACCCGAGTCGTCTCCGCGATGATAAAAATTCGAATGCCGCGCTTACAGTGTGAAGATAAGACCTGAATAAGGCCTGGAAACGCATTCGCTGCGCACTACCAGAAATATAACCGTGCCTAAAGGCACAATGAACATGCCTTGACGGATGCGTCGAGTGGTCACACCCATACACTAGAATTCGACTTCTGTAAGACCTCCCTGGCTTGAGTCGAATTACACCAGCACTTTTCCGGATTCGAGTCCGGGGACTCGAGTTTGAGTAGATGGCGTTGTTTTACCCTAAGGTAGTTAACTGATGCCGATACATCGGTTAAATCATACACGCACAACGAAAATCCCTATGACACAAACAAGGCAGTCGAAAAACATACTCAGTCATGCACTCGAAAGGCTTCATAAAGTCTCCAGTCGAATCTGCGATTCCACTGGACACTCGGGGGCTACTAACATGGGTATACCCTATAGGTACTCGAGCTTGGTATATACGACCTGAATACGTAGAGGCCCACACTGTCGCCAAGGCCCAAATGAGGAGCTCGAGTAACCTGCGGACTCTCGATTGCTTGAAGAACAAGAAGAAGCTAAAGATAGAAAGTTCAAAGGGAAAAACCCTAACTTGTAACTGACTCGACTTGCTACCCGAGACCTAGACTATCTATATAAAGGCTAGGAGGGCGCGGCGAGGAGGACACACACAACCCTAGTTTCCACAACCCTCGCCAGATTGCATCTGCGCACCATTGTAATCTTCGATTCCTTCGATAATTCCACGAGCAGACAAGCAGGAGTAGGGACCTCTACGAGGCCTGAACCTGGGTAAATCTTCGAGTCCCTTGTGTGCTTGTTTGCTAGCCGATAGATGTCTCCAGCGCTCCCTTCTTCTCCAAAACCCAAGTCCATAACAATGGGCATTGGTGAGTTAAACCCTCATCACTAGGAATCATTCTGCTTAGCATCCAAATAACCACATAGATCTATCCACACAAATTACCAACACTCCGGTTTCTTCAGGAACCCATCCAGAAGCGAGGTCATGGGGATGATCAAGATCAAGCCTGTACAAGTTCCAGGAGGAGAAGGCTAACAAGCTCAATACCAGAGCACTAGGCAGAGCTGACCAAGATAAACAAGCGACCTATGGCATCAAGGTAGAAACTCACTAGATCACTAGCTAGATCTGGTAGCATATCTGTTGTTATCATGTAAGAAAATTAAGCTATACTCTCAGGTTAGCATAAAGGTTATGCTTGTCATAATAGAGCATAGAGGCAACAAATAGGATCTGTTCTTGTTTAAAATCTGGCGTTAGCTTTCAATTTTCAGGCTTGGGATTAAATTCCAAGTAGAAAGAACAAAGTATCAGATCATGCTAACTGGCTACTGCTATGCACACACCAAGAAATGGAGGCGCCATAGCAGCAGATCAGTACATCAGATGCTACTTGAGTCAAACATATGATGAATAAAGCCCAACACCATAGATTCAATCATTTTCCTAATCTAGTAGACTAGAAATCATTTGTAAGATCATTTGATCTTTCATAAAGCCAACATACACTTCTAAAGCCTCAGTCTATGCATCATCAATAGGGGCTTAGCAGTAGATCATGCTACCTAGGCTATTACTATGCACACTCCAAGAAGGAGGAACCACAGTAGCAGCCCATGGCAGCAGAAGCCAATAGAGTAGATTCACAAATTAATGTCTTAAGATAGCCGCTTGTAAAGAACATACTAATTTCACAAGTAATGGTCTCAGACCAGCATCATAGACCAGTAGGTATAGTTTTAACTAGATCAATACACATCACCACTACTAGTACATGGTATATTCCCAACTGGGTAACACCTCTGTACCAGCAAGCTCATCACTTGTTAAGAATAAGCCTAAGAAGCATTTGTCCAAAAACACATAATCATTTTCCTAAATGAAATAGGAATCATAAGAGACATTTTGATTTGAGAAGACAGTGAATGTCAACACTATCTATCTCTAGGCGATACTAGATATAGACCCTTAATTAAACCACTTCCTATAAAAAATAGGAATCATCCAGTTATGTATCATCTCCTAGTACATCACAGACAAGAGACTAAGCTCTAGTAATCTTAATTTTACAAAGTACCAGGATGGAATCCTGAGACTGAACTCCAAAGGTGTTTACAGTAGGTACCAAGCCAAGCAACAAAGCTTAGTAGTAAGGCACCATAAGTCCAGGTGAGTTAAGCTACTAACCATAACCATTTAGGCTTCCACAATAAATAAACCATGCATCCACAGAGTGTTCTCTAACAGAGAACTAAATAACTGAATGCAATCAACAAAGTGCTAACTGATTGAAATCAGAGTAGCATGCTAGAGATCAACAAGGGTGTGATACTACACCACAGTAATACATCATGTAGAAGGTTATCACAACCAAGATGAATCAAGATGCCTATCTAAGTATCATTGTAGGGGGGTATGAACACTAGGTTCAGAGATGAACCCTATTAGGGGGTAACCACAGTAATCACATATAGCTTGTCCAGGAAGAGCATCGAGAGGAGCATAGACGGGGTAGTACAAGGAGACTTACTTGAGGTCCTCGCAAGTGTACCGAAGAGGAAGAAGAGATATGGCTAGCGACAGAAACAAGTGGCGGCACGGGGAGCACCCTGAAGGGGCGCTGCAACCTTCCCTAGCACATGATGGTGGCGGCCATGGTAAAGCGATGCCACAAGCACCACCGTGTTGTCGAGGGAGCGCAGAGTCGGCGGACCTCAAACCCTAGCCACAGGGTAGAGGTCAGCACGGCCAAGGGAGAGCGCCAACGCCAAATCAAGCAAGACAGTGTCAAGCAGGAGCATCATCCATATCGTCTTGCATCACGGTGGCAGTCACGGCGGTCGGAGGTTGCCGGAATCGAACCCGAGATTGGCGGCGCCATTAGCGTCGCTAGAGATAAGATCGAGAGGGTGACAGAGAGGAGTGGTTAGGCCGATGGGGGCTGTCCAGTAATCCTCAGTTAGTTTGACACAACCCAGTGGGCCGGATCGGGTTGGGCCAGGCCCATGTCTTAGAAAGAAAACACTAGTAAAAAATGTTTAATTACAAATATACCCCTGAACTTATTTTGGTTCTAGAAAAATATAGATAAATCCTAAAAATACATGCAATATATCAAAATAATCACAAAAATAATTTCTAACTCATAAAAATACAAATATAGTTACTAAGGTTAGATAAAATGTAAATAAATATTAACACTACTAATTTCAAATTGACATTTCATAAAATAAGGAAAAGTCCTAAAAATGAATAAAAATCATTTTTCCTATGAACATAAAGCTACTATTTTATAAAAATACTAACTTAATTTGTGTACAAATAAAACTTTAAGCAAATATTTAAAGATATATAATCCTTTGTGGAATTTTATAAAAATAAGAATAACACCTAAAATTTAATAAAATTCACTCTTGAGGTCTTGAATAAATAAATTTCACTAGAAAATGCTAAAATGATTATTCTATAGGTTTCTAAGATTTTAAAATATTTAATCCTTCACCATTCTATAAATACCTATTTTGTGAAATCTATAAAAGCATTTAATAAATAAGAAATAATCACAATTTTATATAAAACTATAAATCTTGTACATTTAAATACTACTTCCAAAACCATAACTTGAGTCTAGAATAATACTTAAAGTAACTTATTAACTTTATAAAACGCCTTTAAAACCGTAACTCCAAGGTAAACCAACAATTTAAGTAAATTTTAATCACCATTCACTTATAATAAAAGTGAATGTTACTTATCTCTTAACTATTCATGATTTCAAACTTTAATAGATTATTAAAATCATCTAAACATACTTTCCTTAAAAGATAAATTATATTCATAATAACAAGTAATATTTAAACTCATCACTCACTTAAACTAAAAGTGAATGATCTCATACTCTTAGACATGCTTATTACAAAGCTTAAAAGTTATTAATACTTGAAAACATCACACCTTAGATCTACTTATGTTTTAAAGTGAACTTTGGTAAACCAAGTCATGCATAATGCCTAAAGAATATTTATGTTTTTATAGTTAACTTTTGTCTGTTCCAGATTAAGTCGTAAATCATTTCAAGTCCAAGCTTATCGGATAAAGGCAAACAACATCAATCACATTCGATTAACAACAAATAATGTTTAAACTTCAACAATGAACTCTTTTCTTCAAAAGTTATTCATTTTGCCACTTCAAACAACAACCTTATAATAAGTCCCTTAACTCTTAGCAACTTAAGATAATAAATCCCATCAAAATTACCAGATAATAATTCCCCCCAATATTAGAATATTATTATACTTCAATTTTATACTTTGCATGTTAAACACTTAAATTCTTTTTCCTTAAAAAGTTATTCTTCTAACAAACATTAAAAGTAATCCTTAAACACTTCTTTAAAATCTCTAATTGATTAGTAATCTTGCTTAAGAAATCTTTTAAATACCATGCCCCATTTGAGTTGTTTAGTATTACATGCCACTTGTTATATTTACATATTGTTTCACGCATTCTCATAAGCCTTAACAAGAAGCACAAATGTGAAGCTCATATAAAAGTGAAACACATTCTAAAGAAACCATCCCAGTTTTCAAACCCTAGATTATATACGATTATTTCGGGGATTCGCGTTTATCAAACTACATTACATTACTTATGCATAATTTGATCCTTCTTCTTTAAACATTAGTCCTTACCGGACCAATGATGTTGTTTACAGAATTTGGATCTCTAGTATCTTGAAGACCGTGAGTGCATAGTCTTGCAATCACAAAAGGCAAGTTCACATTTGCTAATGTCCTTTGATTATTTTCTATCAAATGCTTGTAACTCAAATGTTGTCATCACCTGCATTTCAAAAAGGTCAGAAAAGACTATTTTCGTAATAATATGATTATGGATTATTTACAAAATAGTAATAATCTATTGATACTACTCCAGTGGTAAAGGAACATAATATCTAGGACTTAACAACCAATGTCGCCAGTGATTGTAGCGCCGTATATTACGCCTTAACCATGAGATTTGGAATGGGATGGAGAAGTCAGTTGTATCTTCTTCCTTTCATATGTAGGCAAGGCGACCTTAATGTGACGTTGTGATTCCTTTTGTGGATCCAGCATATGGGTCGGCACCCATACGCCCCACGATTTTGGTGTCTTGATTATCTATGAGTGTCTGCAGGAGGTATAGCCAGACCTATATGGAACTTGCCAGGGCATCAGCAGCTCATAGAGTCTTCAGGAACTCATCAGGGTTATAGCCTGGCCGAAAGGGGGCTTAACGGAGGTGTAGTCAGCCTTGAAGGATCGTGCAGACATACGGGATCACGGAGAGGGAAGTGATTGTCTTGGATATTAGACTGGGCCCCATACCAAGGAAGTATGTACAAGATCATGACTTGGTTGTGAAACAAATCTAATGTCTCTCATGGGTAAGGTGACGCACCTCTGTAGAGTGTAAGAACCGTGACATGTTACTCCCTGTTCTCGGAAGGAGCTACGAACGTGGCAGGAATTGAACCCCACGAAGGTTCTAGTCAACCCGTGAAGGATGTCGGACATAGTTTTCAGAATAAAAGCAACCTTTGAAGAAATGTTTATAAAAACCTACATTTCCTATGACCTTTGGTTTGTGGCTGTAGAGATAATGCATCATACACTTCTTTTTAGTGAACTTGCTGAGTACGCTTGTAGTTAGCCGTACCTTCTTAACCCTTGCTAGATTCTGAAGGCGTTGAGGGCAACATCAACATCAATTTCTTCTCAAGAAACCATCATCGACAGCACAAGTTCTTCAAGGAATTCAATCAAGGCAACATATTCATCAACCAAAGTGAAGACAAAGTTTTGATTAGATAGGAGTAGATACTCTAGCCATAAAACCTACTTCTTTAGAGCGTTGCATTAGCAGTAATTGCAAGCCAGATAGTTTAGATGCTAGTCTTATTAACTAGATACTTCTGAGTTATTATTTCTGGTTCTTCTTTGTACGAAGTTGGTTTCTTCCTCTTTAACCTAAAGTGTTATCCGGATCTTTTGTAAAGAGTCAAGTTGTAATCTATTGTCATGTCTTGGACCTGGTGTGTTTCTGTTGTACCACTCTGAGGGATATAATACTAGTGAACGGTGTTTCATTAGTGATCCAGCATACCACTTCATGATTGAGTACACTATAGTCGTTGACATAACACCAATGAAACACTGTTCACTAGTATTACATCCCTCATAGTGGTACAACAGAAACACAGCAGGTCCAAGACATGACTATGGATTACAACTCGACTCTTTACATAAGATCCATAGAACACTCTAGGTTAAAGAGGGAGAAAGAAACTTCTTACAAAGAAGAACCAGAAATAATAACTTAGAACTATCTGGCTAACAAGACTAACATCTAAACTATCTGACTTGCAATTGCTACTAAAGAAATGTTCTATAGGAGTAGGTTTTATGGCTAGAGTATCTACTCCTATCTAATCAAGAAATTCGTCTTCACTTCAGTTGATGTATATGTTGACTTCATTGAAGAATTTGAGCTACCAATGATGGTTTCTTGAGCAAAAATTGATGTTGACGTCATCTTCAATGGCTTAGAACCTAGCAAGGGTTAAGGAGGAACGGTTGAGTACGAGCGTACTCAGCAAGTTCACTAAAAAGGAGTGTATGATGCACTATCTCTACAGCCATAGACCAAAGGTCGTAGGCAATGCAGGTTTTCGTAAACATTTCTTCAAAGGTTGCTTTTATTCTGAAAAGCTATGTCCATCAGGCTTTACAGGTTGACCAGAACTTTCATGGAGTTCCTTTCTTGCCGCGTTCGTAGCTCCTTCTCGGAACAAGGAGTAACAAGTTACAGTTCTTACACTCTACAGCGGTGCGTTGCTTTACCCATAAGAGATCTTAAGCCTTGTTGCACATCCGAGCACGCATTCTCGTTCACACTTCCTTGGTATAAGGCCCGGGGTAAGATCCAAGCCAATCACTGACCTCTCTGTAATCCCGTATGTCTGCACAATCCTTTGGGGCTGACTACACCTCCGTTAAGCCCCCTTTCGGGCAGGCTATAACCCTGTTGAGTTCACGAAGACTCTATGAGCTGGTGATGCCCCTGACAAGTTCCATATAGGTCCAGCTATACCTCTTGCAGCCACTCATAGATAATCAAGACACCAAAATCGTGGGGCGTAAGGGTGCCCACTCATATGCTAGATCCACAAGAAATCGCGACGTCACGTTAAGGTCGCCTTGCCTACATACGAAAGGAAAATGATATAGCTGACTTCTCCATCCCATTCCAAATATCATGGTTAATGCGTAATGTATGGTGCTAGAATCACTGGAGACATTGGTTTTTAACTGCTAGATATTATGTTCCTTTACCACTGGAACTGTATCAGTAGATTATTACCATTTGGTAAATAATCCATAGTCATATTATTATGAAAATAGTGTTTTCAGACCTTTTTGAAATGCAGGTGATGACAACATTTGAGTTACAAGCATTTGATAGAAAATAACCAAAGGACATGAGAAAATGTGAACTAGAAGATCCAAAATCTGGAAATAGCATCACTAGTCCGGTAATGACTAATGTTTAAAGGAGCAAGAGGCAAGTATGCATAAGTAATGTAATGCAATTGGATAGACACGAATTCTCGAAATAAGATTCTATGATCTAGGGTTTGCAAGATTGTTGTGATATCTTTAGAATGTGTTGCACTTTTATACTATCTTCACACTTGTTCTTCTTATTAAGGCTTGTGAGTGTGTGAAACAATATGTAAATAAACTAAGTAGCATACAATATTAAAGAACTAAAATGGGGCATGGTATCTAAAAGATATCTTAAGCAAGATTATTGATCAATTAGATCCTTTATAGAAATGCCTAAGGATTACTTTTAATATTTCTTAAAAGAATAACTTTTGAGGAAAAGATTACTTTACAAAGTAAAAGTATTTAAACTTAAAGCTAACACTTTAATGTCTTTTTACTAGTTATGTGTGACATCCCAAAACTTTAATCCAAGTGATCAAGATCCAAATCATCAAATTTAGAGTTAACAAAAACTTTTCCAATTAAAAATATTAAAGCATTCATATGTGTGTGCATATAGTTTAGGAGTTGATTTGAATTGCCATGTTTAGGTGATCCATTGATTGTAAAATGATTCTTAGGTGAAATAAACATAATATAGATCATTCCCAAACAAATCCCAAAGAAAAACAAGTCAAAATGAATAAAATAACTAAATGGTCATTTGTGCCATTTTAATCAACATGCCTACTTTGGCTATTCCTAGAACTCAAATCCTAACAGAAACAAATGTGGATCTTTCCACCCCTTGCTAGTACATGTAGTGATGTACCAAGGCCCACTTTGTGATCTACCAAAAACTTTCAAACACTAATTTTAAATGGCAATTGAAAATTGAATGTAGTTCATATGAGAAGATCCCACTTATTCAAAAACCACTCAAATGAGCTCTATTTTCAGAACCCAAGCACACCTAGAAGATCAAGCATGTGATCAACCACTCCACCAAAAATCAGCCAAAAATTCAAATAAAACTTTCATGCGGCCATTGTGTCGAACAAGTGGCAGGCAAGATTTCTCTGCCAAACTTATACTCTTTGTAGATCAATGCATTGTCGAGTTTTAAGCCCTCATTTGGTTCCCCTGTTCCCCCTAAGTCCAACCAAGTCCTCACCGGCCTACCCCTTAGCCACAGCAGCAGTGGAGTGCCGCCACATTTTGGTCACCACCGGCCAAACATGAGTAAAATGTCACAGACAGCGGCGCGCTGTTCCAGCACCACCACTAGCTCCGCCTAACCCTACCACACCTCCCTGCCCCTTCCCCAAGCCTAGCTAGGCCCTGGACCACACCCTAGCACCGCCGACCATTCTCTTTGCGAGCTCGCCAGAGCGCGTTAGACGCCAGCATGCCACATACCGCCCCTCGACCCAATACCGTGCACGCCGCTCCGCCTCGACCCCAGCACCCCACCAGACATGGCCGTGCGCCCCCACGCGACCCGCAGTCACCGTGCGCCGCGTCGAGCACCGCCTCTGTCTCCCAGAGCGTGGGATGCTCCCGACCAAACGCCACCGCCCCTAGCCGTGCATTGAAGCCGTAGAGCACCGCCAGGAGGCAGGCCACCATTCGCCTACGCCGCCCATGCCTCTAGCCGCCTGTATCAATGTCACCGAAAAGCTCACCGTCGTGCCATTCGGTCCCCTCGTCGCCCTATAAAAGAGGCCTCCCCAGCACAAACTACTCACACCATCTCACTCCCCTCTCCCCACTGATCCTTCCACCCCATCCCTGTATCAAGGCGAGTTGCCGTTCGCCGGAATTTAGCCGGAGCTTGCCGCAGCAGAGGAGGAGAGGCGCCGTCGATTTTGTCCACCCCAGGAGCTGCCGCGACCACGCCTGAGTCCGCCGTCGACAACACGTTCGATCGCCCCCATCACCATGCTAGCTGGAGCCCTGGTATGCCCCCATTGCACCCCCACCGAGCCGCTAGGGTTAGCTCTCGCTGGCGACCTGTTTGCCGGGGACGACGATCCTCAACCGTAGATCTTCTTTTTAATCGCACGGTCCATGTTGCCCCGTACTGCTTCACGTTTGATGTGCCGCTGACCTGCGGGACCCCCTAGTCAGTTGTCATTCGCACCGCGGAGCGCTAGTGGGTCGGCCCGTTAGTTTTCCTGCGCTAGCCCGTGAATTCAAATGTGGATTTTTCTATTTTAGTTTGAACTCACTTATGGCCCTCAGTTTTTAAATCAATTCCAGAAGATCTACTGAACTAAATTGAGTGATTCAAATTTTGTTAGAAAGCTACTGAAAAGATATATCCAAGCCTGTTGGTTTTAATTCATTTAGAGTTAGAGATCTCTCCTAGTAAAAATAACAAGATAGAAGCTTTTGCACATTCAAACATTTTTATAAAATCAACCATAATAGCTTTTAAGTTGATTTCAACTCTCAAAAATCACATTTAACCATACCTATCTGAATATGTAATAATATTAGGGTTTACATGCAGTGACTTTGGACTAGTACCAAAATAATGCTATATAGGCATTTCTAGTCACTTTAAATCATTAAATATTAAACTTAAACCAAAGTAAATACGATCCAACCCTTAAATCACATTTCCTTATGTTAGAATATGTGCTGATGACATGTGTCCGTATGATCCCATATTTTAATGGGAGAATATTAAATCTTAGATTTTTTCAATGAGGAGAAATTACTTTTCTTAAATAAAAAGAATGAAACTAGTTAATAAAACCTTGTGATGCTTGTGATGATATTAGATCATCCAATGTGTGCCTTAGAATGCTAAGTAGACTAGTTAAGCATTGTTTGGTGATTGTGTACTCCATATGTATTTATAGACGATAGTACCGACCAAGATTTCGAGGAGGAGGAGTTCTACCAAGTGGAGGAGGAAGAAAACTTCAACCACTGCACCAACCAAGGCAAGCTAACACTTGCAAGTATAATACTTAGCAAGCTAGGATTAAGCTAGATAACCCAAGCAAAGACATTAGACATACTCTGCTTATACCACCTTGACTATTACCTACCACAAGTTTTATTTCCAAGTTTTACTTTCTTTACTTTGCCAAGTCCTTTACTTGTTTTGAAGGTAGCATAAAGAGTATAAAACTTGACCTATCTAGATAACCTTAAATGTCATTCTATTGCATGAGATTGATCTTAGCATCCCACATTAGTGAACACTCTTAACTTAGTAGTTTAGAGCTAAACTAAAACTTGAGACACTTTAGATGGGGAATACTTGGTAAAAATGAATTGTGAAAACCTTGGAATGATGAGTCATTCTATTGAGGTGTTTTGGCATGTGTTGATAAACACAAATGGTTATGATGATGAAAATGTTGAGGCATGAGCCTTAGCCCTTTTATAAAAACTTATGGTTGGATTCGGATGCGATACCATTCCAAATTTACCGTACAACCACAATACCTGAATTAGGTAAGGCTTAGCCGGAAATTTACATGCATTAGTATTAGTTCCCTTGCGGTAGAGGTTTGAGCTGAGGATACCTCTCAATGTTGTTCACCTATGCAGTGCCCAAGATGACAGATGGTCATGGTTGGGAGGCCATGCTCATAGGAGAGGTGCTTATACTAGGGTGTGTAAAGGAAAGGTTATGTTTGATTATCTGCATACTAAGTATGATGATTCAGGGTTATCCCTGACAGATATATCGAATCTTGTGGTGAAAGTGTACCACCTTTGCAGAGTGTCAAACTATTCGAATAGCCGCATCCGTGGTTATGGACAGTTGGAGTGGCCATACTGTTTTGTTGTCAGATATTTTCAAAATGATTTATCAAATGAATGATGAATCTTGACTTGACCACAACAGGGTTGTGGTTATGACACTAGCTTCCCAACTTAAGTGATTCTAGAACTTTATTTTATCTTTCTTTGTTTCAGAACTCAGCTTAGGTTTCAAACTTAACTTTATAGTAAACTTAGAGTTAGCATTTACACTAGAACTATACCACTTGTTAGTGGTAGTTTGCGAGTACTTAAAGATTACTCATGGCTTTTGTACCTGGCTATTATCATGGCCAGACTATGAAGGAGACTATCAAGATGACGGCCATCAGGATGGCTATGATAACTAGGACTATCTGCCTTCGTCAGCATTGCCTGTGCCCTTGAAGATGGACCCCACCGCTACGCTTATTATTTATTCCACTGCTTGTTGTATTAAGACTGGATCATGAGATCCTTATTTGTGTCAGACCGTATTTATGGTTTGTAAGGATGATGTACTGTGATATCCAATCTGTTATGTCTCGCAAAAATGGTAATCCCGGGATTGCGATGTATGACATAATAGGCATCTGGGATTAAAAACCCGGGTGTTGACAAGTTGGTATCAGAGCCATCCTGACTATACGAGACCCTAGTTAGAATGGACGTCCGAACAAAAACTTAATTTCAAAACCAAAGTGAGTATTTATGAAAAACTATTTCCTCTCTTACCCTTGGGAATTCATTCTTTCTCAAAAATTCATGTTCCTCAAATTCTTACATTACTACATAATATTTGACACACTTGATCACTTCACTAATTTCCTCATCCTTAATTCTTGTAGATGGAGAATCAGTTCAGCATGTTCTATCAATTGGGCAAGGGAGGCCAGCTGATCTCCGAGAGGGATCTAGATTCACTGTCTGAGTTATTGGCACGCCCGCATCTGGAGTATCTTGGAGCTCAACTTCCAGGACCCCCAGGAGGAGATTTACAGTGGCTAGTCACCGCTGATCTTTGAGGAAATATAGAAGCACCAACGTCCGGGAGAATCTAGTTCTCAGTCTGAGAGAACAACTGGCTAGATGGATTAGCTAGGGCAATGCATGAAGCTCTCTCATGTCTATGTGACCTCAGTGTCAACAGAATCCAAGGAACCCGTTTTGCTCACTATGCAAGGCGTGACTTTATGGGAATGCCGATGGAGATGCCAAGTCACGCGGAGCTGAAGCGTCAAGTGGAGAACCTTAACTTCCTGCTGTACGATCGCCAGAAGGAATTGGATAATTCTAGGGAGTTTGCCAACCACAACTGTGCCATTGCTGACCAGAAGGCCCAAACTTTCTCACTGCTTGTCAAGGACTGTTAGTCTCTTCGCCTCCAACACGAAAAGAAGGATCGCACCATCGCCCGTCTTTGCAAGAAGGTGGCCGACCTCGAGAAGACTGTCAAGGAGCAAGAAGCTGAGCTTGCAGCCAAGGAGGAAGAAGAGGAGGGTGAAGACATCCATGGAGACATGGATTCTTACCTCAGCAATGATGATGACTTTCTAGAGGAGGATGCCGTGGACTTCTACACTGACGATGAGGACTCCGACTTCATCGACGATGAGTAGATGCACTAGAGCACTGTGGTAGCATGAGATGTATCGGTCCCACTGTATCGTAGCTTGCAGAATGGTTCTTAAAACCATCTGTTTTCCTTGTTGTGGTGTGTGTCTGTTTGTGTCGTGTGCTTGTTTGAATGAATGAAATGGAGTTAGTTGCAAAACCTGAGTCAAACTCAAAGTTTTAGCTTTGAAATCAAAACCATGAACCTTAGAACTTTCCCTCTTACCCCTTTATCTACCTCAATCTTCAGATGACTCGTGGAAACCAAGGAGGGAGCAGCTCGTCGCAAGACCCAATGCTGCAGATCCTGCAGAATCTCATCACAGATAGAGAAGCAAGCAGAGCAGAGCGCCAAGCTGATCTAGCAACACTGCAACAGATCGCCCAGATGGGTCTCAACAACCAGAACCATGGCAATCAGGATCATCAAGGATCCAAGCTGAAAGACTTCTAGAATACCAATCCCCCAATCGTTAGTGTGGCATCCCGCAAAAAAAACCACTACTAGAAAATCGCGTTGATTTTGTGCATTGCATCATCATGACATCATCATACATCCATCTGTCTAAAACTATTTTGTTAAAAGCCCTATTTTGTTTTCTATATTAATTTCTCCCTATTACTTTAAATCAAAACACCGGTGCTTCCGGATATCTCAGCTTGTCTAAAACAATTTACAAAAGCCTTTTAAAATAAATTATAAAATCCTACCTACCCAGATCTCCCCAAACCCTTTTCTACCTAAATCTAGTCTACCCACCCTACCTCCACCTCACCCCACCCAATAGTCTGCCGCCACCTCACCCCTCTCGTCCCCTCTACCCTATCCTATGCCGCCACCTCACCAACCCCACCCCACTCCCTCTCTCACCCCAACCGACCCAGCACACACACAACACACCCACGCCACCACTCCCTGGAACCGACCCCACCCGCCTGACCCCACTCTCCCGTAGGCCCCACCCCAGAACCACTCCCGCACGCCTGCCCCAGACGCCACCTGCCCCACGTTCGACGCCTTCCTCGCTCCCCACCAACCCCCGCATCCCCTTCCTCTCTTGGTGTCGTCCCCGGCGCCTCCCTGCCAGCCATCGTCGCCGGTCTCCTCCCACCGCAAGGACGCGCCGCCCTGCTTCCTTGGACCGGCCCCGCGCCTGCGACCTGCGGACCCCCCTGCTCGTCCCCGAGCCTCCGTCGCCCGTGACCCCGTCTCTCCCTCCTTCCCCAGGCGCCGCCAAGAGCCCGCCTCCGCCTCCGCCTCGCCGGAGCCCGTGCCCTGCCGCCCTAGCTCCTCGCCGCGTCACCGAACCAGCACCGCCTGCACGAGCCCCAGCGTCTCCCGCCGCCAACCTCCGCTCTGCGCAGGCCCTATGCGCGACCCCGTGACGGTGCCCCTGCGCGGTCTCCCCGTCGACCTCCTCTGCCGGCCTCTGCCGCGGCCGACCTCCGCCAACCGCGACGCGCCGAAGCCGCCACCGTTGGCCGCCCAGGCTCGACTCCCCGGCCTCTTCCCGTGCGTCGCTGCTGAGGCCGCCCCGCCCGCAGCTGCCGTCGGCCGGAGCTCCGCGACATGTGCGTCCTAGACCGGTGTCTGTGTCATCCTTCGGACCAAGTCCAGCTGATGCCAAGGGGGCTCTGCCTGTTGCTGCACCAATTCAAAGTCGAAGACCACAAAACCCCAAGCTAATCGTGACAAGACCATCAACACCGATCCAAGTTCCACCTTTGATGCATCCCAGACACTGACACAAGTTCACCATCGGCCAACGACGTGGGAACTACAAGAGATATTCGAAGTTGACCCGAAGCCCGAACCACAAGAACACCAACAGAGAGCATATGTCCGAGGCCCTGGACCCGCAAGGCCTTCTTCTTGGAGCCAACCATCCGAAGACCGAACCCGAGCATGCCAAATTCTTCGACCGAAGGACACAGATGCGACAAGTCCTTCTTCCCGGATCTGATGCCCGAGAACCCGGACGCCAAGGTCGTCGACACGGATTCGCCAAGTACTTCCTCGCGGACGCCAAGTCCTTTGCCCCGAATGCCAAGACCGACTCGATGGCGCGGACCCGACAAGATCTTCGCAACGACAAGATCGACACCGACCAGGGCGAATCTGATGCGCCCCTGATGCCGCACCAAGTCCTTCTTCTCGGATGCGACAAGATCGACTTCCGTTGTCCGAGACCGATCCCGTCGAACCGTTCTCCCCGTCGCCCCTGAGTCCGAACCCCGAACCCCCGAACCAAGATCTTCGACCCTAATGTGTGATTCCCTTTCCAAGCCCCGTATTTTTATAATATACGATATAAACTTGTTGCATTAAATCATTCATGTCGCATACATGTGTGTGGTTTGGGGGCACTATGCCGATTAACCATATAATTAAATATGGGATCCATATGCGGACATTTCTAGTCTCATATTGGTCCCATTTAAATTTGTGTAGCGAACCGGTGCTATCTTTTGCCATGTTAATCCAACATTTAAATTGCAGGGTAGATAAATAACTTGAACCGTTTAATTAATGTCGGGACCCCGGTTCCGCTTAATATGATCTAATTGCATTGCACCTTTGCCATGCCATGCATCATACATGCATCATGCCCGGTCTTCTGCCGTAATCTTAAATAGTGCATCCGGTGTTTCTTCTAGTGTTTGCTTCTTCGCGGATAAGGCCGTTGAGTTGATGCGAGTACCGACCCGATCTTCGGTTAAACCTTCGGCAATGTTTTCAGGCGAGCACCTCCCCCTTTCTACCTATCTTACTTTTATAGTCTTTATTTCCTCCTGTTGATCTATTGCTATCTGTGTTGCGATGCTCTAGTTTTCGTACCCATGATATCCCTTGCAGCCTTATATTGCCTTGGACACATCCTATTACCTGTTGTTTGGTAGATAGTTGGACTTGCGCGTCGTAGTCGCTTGCTCTAGTGCTGTTGCGTCTCGTCCAGAACCACAGTTGTTGGAGTATTGCCGTGTGTTTGATGTTGGAGATGATCATGGCTTTAATTACTGTTTAATAACTAAAATTGAAGTAGGTAAATGCAGAGGCACCGGTGGGTGATAGACAATATTTGGTTTCCGACCGCTCACTGGTGTCCCGTAGGACCCCGAGTTCTTGACACCTGTTCCGAGATCGAGCGCGCTAACCACATGTGGGATGTGTGGGCACCCCATCGATTTAGTACCTGATTCCAAGTATTGTACTGGGGGCCACAACTAGTTTGAGGTTTTATTTACTATCCTGTACTTATGCCATGTTTTACTGCTTTATTTAAATTGTGCGATGTACTGCACGTGTACTGTTTAGGATCGGGACACGTTTTCGCTGTATCGACAAGCCCAATCATCTTTTCGGGTTCCCAGTCGTTTACAGCCGTCCACCCAAACCCTGAGTCTGTCTCGGAGACCGGCCGACTTCGTTGCGGGTAGACTTAGTGGGGTGGCCCCCATGTACTTGCTTTGGGTCTGGGAAACGTCATGACTTAGGCCCCGCCGACATACCGATGGGTGTATGTTAATTGATCTGGCAAAAAGGGTCGAAGTGCGTGTGGATATCTCATGCTAATCGCGTGTGGATACTTTGGTGCACCCCTGCAGGGTTAAATCTTTTCGAAAAGCCGTGTCCGCGGTTATGGACGACTTGGAGCACAGTTCTCGATCATAGACAACTATAACTAAAGTTTACTGTTATAATTTGACTTGTATCCGATGTGTCTAGTAATCAGCTCAACTGGAATGGAATGGCTAAATAAAAGTACCAACAACTGCTGGGTTTTGGGATATCTCATTCTAATTGTATTTGACTAGTAAGTGTCGCAACTACAACGGAATGGTTAAATAAAACTGCCCACTGCTTATTTTATCAGGATGACTATCTACATTTGACTAGTAATTGCCGCAACTATAACGGAATAAATAAAACTGCCAACTGTGTGAGTTTCTCGGTTGACTTTCTTGGTTGGTATCGAGGGGGAATACCAGGATGGGTTTGTTTGGTGTTAGGATCAGGTTGGATCCGAATAGGTCTTTCTTATCCCTCTCTGATAGCCGACAGTTATATCGAGTCTCTATAGGATTATTTAGTGCATGCTGCGCTGCCGCTTCAGTCCACCATACCTATGTAGGCGAGGACCGCCGAATTCTAGCCTCGCCGTGTACTGGCCTCAGTACTGACGCTCCTCTTTTTCCTTGGCCCTTTGTCGGCACCCCTTTTGTTTAGCAGGTTTTGAGATCGACGTCGTTAGCAGGGTTACCCTTCCGGCTTGGCCTGGGCAGGGTTATGGACGCCATTGGTTATTCTTCAAGGCTCTTAGCCCCATTTGCATCTTGTCCGTAGTCGGGCGCTATATCATTTTCAAGGTGATTTGGATCTTTGTATATTATATTTGCATTCTTGACTCATTGAGTCGCTGCTGTATATATATCTGTCCTGTGGGTCCCATCGAGGACTGTTGTGTAAAGTTATTACTTCGTTTTCCACCCGCACGAAAGTGCCTGGTGGGCGTCCTTGAATTGTTTCTATGCGGGTTTGGCGGGATTCGCTAAAACTTGCATAGGGCCGATTCGAGGGTGTTACAGAGTGGTATCAGAGCTCAGCAGTTGCGATACCCCACAAGTCCAGCCTGTAGGATAACCTAGCTAACGGCCGAAGTAGAGTGTCAAAACTATTTTTGCAAAATCGGTTGGATAGATCTGATTAGGTCTGCTTTTACTCCTTACCCTCTGCTATTCTCCTCTTACCTCTGCGCGTTTTGTATCCGCTCTCTTCTCTCTCTTCGAGTCCAGGATTTCTCGTGGTTGGGTTCCATCGTACCTTCAGGTTTTCGCTTCCTCCTTTGGTAACGGTGTTGCTACATCTGGTCTTCATGCTATCCGAGGAATCCTTCGTCTGGTGGACTTCTCTTTGTTCCTTCTCGTGCCTTCCGGTGTTTTCCGACGCGACGACATCGTCTACGCCAGATCCGATGCAGAGCCTGTATCACTCCTTTGTTTCTGACCCTTGATTGATGAGATCTTCAGTCTGATTCCGAGAATGGTTGCACGTTTTTCTACTGATTGTGCATAGTAATAGTTTGGGTGCGTGATGGATTGGCCCCCATGCCGACTACCCTTTCTATTCGCTCTTGTACATTGAAGTGGGATAGGCCGCATCTTTTCTCTCCTTCTATCGAAGATAGAGGTGGCTTTATTTGTGGATACCTCTACCTTCGCCCTTTGTTCCCGGAGTGTTCTCTGACGATCACGGAAAACGACCTCTTATTAGTGGTGTCACGGGGATCTACACGATGTGAGAAGATTCAGATCGCCGCCCTTCTTCCCGGTACCATGAGGCGGATCTCGAGGGCGAGATCCATTGTTAGTGGTGTCGAATTGTGGCATTCCGCAAAAAAAACCACTACTAGAAAATCGCGTTGATTTTGTGCATTGCATCATCATGACATCATCATACATCTATCTGTCTAAAACTATTTTGTTAAAAGCCCTATTTTCTTTTCTATATTAATTTCTCCCTATTACTTTAAATCAAAACACCGGTGCTTCCGGATATCTCAGCTTGTCTAAAACAATTTACAAAAGGCTTTTAAAATAAATTATAAAATCCTACCTACCCAGATCTCCCCAAACCCTTTTCTACCTAAATCTAGTCTACCCACCCTACCTCCACCTCACCCCACCCAATAGTCTGCCGCCACCTCACCCCTCTCGTCCCCTCTACCCTATCCTATGCCGCCACCTCACCAACCCCACCCCACTCCCTCTCTCACCCCAACTGACCCAGCACACACACAACACACCCACGCCACCACTCCCTGGAACCGACCCCACCCGCCTGACCCCACTCTCCCGTAGGCCCCACCCCAGAACCACTCCCGCACGCCTGCCCCAGACGCCACCTGCCCCGCGTTCGACGCCTTCCTCGCTCCCCACCAACCCCCGCATCCCCTTCCTCGCTCGGTGTCGTCCCCGACGCCTCCCTGCCAGCCATCGCCGCCGGTCTCCTCCCACCGCAAGGACGCGCCGCCCTGCTTCCTTGGACCGGCCCCGCGCCTGCGACCTGCGGACCCCCTGCTCGTCCCCGAGCCTCCGTTGCCCGTGACCCCGTCTCTCCCTCCTTCCCCAGGCGCCGCCAAGAGCCCGCCTCCGCCTCGCCGGAGCCCGCGCCCTGCCGCCCTAGCTCCTCGCCGCGTCACCGAACCAGCACCGCCTACACGAGCCCCAGCGTCTCCCGCCGCCAACCTCCGCTCCGCGCAGGCCCTATGCGCGACCCCGTGACGGTGCCCCTGCGCGGTCTCCCTGTCGACCTCCTCTGCCGGCCTCTGCCGCGGCCGACCTCCGCCAACCGCGACGCGCCGAAGCCGCCACCATTGGCTGCCCAGGCTCGACTCCCCGGCCTCTTCCCGTGCGTCGCCGCTGAGGCCGCCCCGCCCGCAGCTACCGTCGGCCGGAGCTCTGCGGCATGTGCGTCCTCGACCGGTGTCTGTGTCATCCTTCGGACCAAGTCCAGCTGATGCCAAGGGGGCTCTGCCTGTTGCTGCACCAATTCAAAGTCGAAGACCACAAAACCCCAAGCTAATCGTGACAAGACCATCAACACCGATCCAAGTTCCACCTTTGATGCATCCCCGACACTGACACAAGTTCACCATCGGCCAACGACATGGGAACTACAAGAGATATTCGAAGTTGACCCGAAGCCCGAACCACAAGAACACCAATAGAGAGCATATGTCCGAGGCCCTGGACCCGCAAGGCCTTCTTCTTGGAGCCAACCATCCGAAGACCGAACCCGGGCATGCCAAATTCTTCGACCGAAGGACACAGATGCGACAAGTCCTTCTTCCCGGATCTGATGCCCGAGAACCCGGACGCCAAGGTCGTCGACACGGATTCGCCAAGTACTTCCTCGCGGACGCCAAGTCCTTTGCCCCGAATGCCAAGACCGACTCGATGGCGCGGACCCGACAAGATCTTCGCAACGACAAGATCGACACCGACCAGGGCGAATCTGATGCGCCCCTGACGCCGCACCAAGTCCTTCTTCTCGGATGCGACAAGATCGACTTCCGTTGTCCGAGACCGATCTTGTCGAACCGTTCTCCCCGTCGCCCCTGAGTCCGAACCCCGAACCCCCGAACCAAGATCTTCGACCCTAATGTGTGATTCCCTTTCCAAGCCCCGTATTTTTATAATATACGATATAAACTTGTTGCATTAAATCATTCATGTCGCATACATGTGTGTGGTTTGGGGGCACTATGCCGATTAACCATATAATTAAATATGGGATCCATATGCGGACATTTCTAGTCTCATATTGGTCCCATTTAAATTTGTGTAGCGAACCGGTGCTATCTTTTGCCATGTTAATCCAACATTTAAATTGCAGGGTAGATAAATAACTTGAACCGTTTAATTAATGTCGGGACCCCGGTTCCGCTTAATATGATCTAATTGCATTGCACCTTTGCCATGCCATGCATCATACATGCATCATGCCCGGTCTTCTGCCGTAATCTTAAATAGTGCATCCGGTGTTTCTTCTAGTGTTTGCTTCTTCGCGGATAAGGCCGTTGAGTTGATGCGAGTACCGACCCGATCTTCGGTTAAACCTTCGGCAATGTTTTCAGGCGAGCACCTCCCCCTTTCTACCTATCTTACTTTTATAGTCTTTATTTCCTCCTGTTGATCTATTGCTATCTGTGTTGCGATGCTCTAGTTTTCGTACCCATGATATCCCTTGCAGCCTTATATTGCCTTGGACACATCCTATTACCTGTTGTTTGGTAGATAGTTGGACTTGCGCGTCGTAGTCGCTTGCTCTAGTGCTGTTGCGTCTCGTCCAGAACCACAGTTGTTGGAGTATTGCCGTGTGTTTGATGTTGGAGATGATCATGGCTTTAATTACTGTTTAATAACTAAAATTGAAGTAGGTAAATGCAGAGGCACCGGTGGGTGATAGACAATATTTGGTTTCCGACCGCTCACTGGTGTCCCGTAGGACCCCGAGTTCTTGACACCTGTTCCGAGATCGAGCGCGCTAACCACATGTGGGATGTGTGGGCACCCCATCGATTTAGTACCTGATTCCAAGTATTGTACTGGGGGCCACAACTAGTTTGAGGTTTTATTTACTATCCTGTACTTATGCCATGTTTTACTGCTTTATTTAAATTGTGCGATGTACTGCACGTGTACTGTTTAGGATCGGGACACGTTTTCGCTGTATCGACAAGCCCAATCATCTTTTCGGGTTCCCAGTCGTTTACAGCCGTCCACCCAAACCCTGAGTCTGTCTCGGAGACCGGCCGACTTCGTTGCGGGTAGACTTAGTGGGGTGGCCCCCATGTACTTGCTTTGGGTCTGGGAAACGTCATGACTTAGGCCCCGCCGACATACCGATGGGTGTATGTTAATTGATCTGGCAAAAAGGGTCGAAGTGCGTGTGGATATCTCATGCTAATCGCGTGTGGATACTTTGGTGCACCCCTGCAGGGTTAAATCTTTTCGAAAAGCCTTGTCCGCGGTTATGGACGACTTGGAGCACAGTTCTCGATCATAGACAACTATAACTAAAGTTTACTGTTATAATTTGACTTGTATCCGATGTGTCTAGTAATCAGCTCAACTGGAATGGAATGGCTAAATAAAAGTACCAACAACTGCTGGGTTTTGGGATATCTCATTCTAATTGTATTTGACTAGTAAGTGTCGTAACTACAACGGAATGGTTAAATAAAACTGCCCACTGCTTATTTTATCAGGATGACTATCTACATTTGACTAGTAATTGCCGCAACTATAACGGAATAAATAAAACTGCCAACTGTGTGAGTTTCTCGGTTGACTTTCTTGGTTGGTATCGAGGGGGAATACCAGGATGGGTTTGTTTGGTGTTAGGATCAGGTTGGATCCGAATAGGTCTTTCTTATCCCTCTCTGATAGCCGACAGTTATATCGAGTCTCTATAGGATTATTTAGTGCATGCTGCGCTGCCGCTTCAGTCCACCATACCTATGTAGGCGAGGACCGCCGAATTCTAGCCTCGCCGTGTACTGGCCTCAGTACTGACGCTCCTCTTTTTCCTTGGCCCTTTGCCGGCACCCCTTTTGTTTAGCAGGTTTTGAGATCGACGTCGTTAGCAGGGTTACCCTTCCGGCTTGGCCTGGGCAGGGTCATGGACGCCATTGGTTATTCTTCAGGGCTCTTAGCCCCATTTGCATCTTGTCCGTAGTCGGGCGCTATATCATTTTCAAGGTGATTTGGATCTTTGTATATTATATTTGCATTCTTGACTCATTGAGTCGCTGCTATATATATATCTGTCCTGTGGGTCCCATCGAGGACTGTTGTGTAAAGTTATTACTTCGTTTTCCACCCGCACAAAAGTGCCTGGTGGGCGTCCTTGAATCGTTTCTATGCGGGTTTGGCAGGATTCGCTAAAACTTGCATAGGGCCGATTCGAGGGTGTTACAGTTAGCACTTCAGAGAACCCATTAGATGCAGATGACTGGTTGTAGACGATGGAGAACAATCTAGAAGTAGCCAGAGTTGATGACAACGAGAAAGTTCTCTTTGCCACCTACTACTTGGCAGGAGATGCAAGAGCATGGTGGAACAGCATCCGCCTGATGAACCATGGTCAAGTGATGACATGGGAAGCCTTCAAAATCAAGTTCAGCCGCACCCACGTGCCGCAGGGCTTAGTCACCAGAATGAGGGATGAATTTAGAGAGGTGAAGCAACACGGAATGACTATGGTGGAGTACCGTGACAGATTCATGTCGCTTGCCAGATATGCACCTGATGAGATCAACACAGAGGCCAAGAAGAAGGAGAGATTCTTGAACAGACTGCATGATGAGATGTAGACTGTTCTCGTCAACATCCGTTTCCAGGATCTCAAAGAGCTAGTCGACTCCGCAATTCAGATGGAGGGGAAGATTAACTAGGCAAACGACAACCGCAAACATCGTATGATGCAGCAAACTGGATCCAGCAGTCACCATAAGTACCGTCCCAACCCCTCACCAGGATATGCACCGAGGAACAACCGATCGCCAATGTCTCGCCCAAGCTACCCCAACCGTAGCGGAGGCAATGTGAAGTCCGGAGGAAACAACTACAACTCCGGCAACAACAACAATTGCAATTGTGCCCCTCCCAAGAGCACCAACAACAACAACACTACACCCAGAACTAGAAGCAATGTTGTGCCCGTGGCAGCAAAAGACAAGTCTCAAATCACCTGTTTCGAGTGTGGAGTGAAGGGTCACTATTCCAATGAGTGCCCTAAGAAGACTGCCGCCACTGCCAATGTGAATGCCATAGCTCAACAACTGCGTCGTGTTCAACCAGGTAGAAGATTTGCCCCAGGGAACTCTCACAACCGCAACGGCCGTCTTTTCCACATGAACACCGAAGAAGCCCAAGAAGCGCCAGACGTACTGCTGGGTATGTTTTCTGTCAACTTAGTTTTAGCAAGAGTATTGTTTTATTCGGGAGCATCCCATTCATTTGTCACCGAAGAATTTGCATGCACTAGTAAGATCCACCCAACGAACTTGATGTATGTCATGATAGTTCAAATCCCTGGATGAACTACAAAAGCTAGAAAAATTTGCAAAGCAGTGCCTATCATAATACATGGGATAGATTTTTATGCCAACCTTATAGTACTTGGAACCAAAGGATTGGAAGTAGTACTAGGTATGTACTGGATGTCAAGGAATAAAGGACTGATAGACTGTGCTAACAAAGCCATCAACATGACTAGTAGCTCTGGAGTAACAGTAGAGCATATATCTGAAACCTTACCTCGTCAATTCAAGTGCAACAAGAGTCTAGCCCTACCCACCATAGACCAAGTCCGAGTAGTCTGTGAATACCACGACATATTCCCAGATGAATTGCCAGGTATGCCCCCGGGTAGGGATATTGAGTTCATTATCAAACTAATCCCCGGAACCGGACCCATAGCCCAGAGGAGAATATCATTTTGCGGCCCAAAAGTTGGGGTGTCCAGGCAACGCGGTACCCAAGTTCTCTGAAATCATCCGCGACGACTACAGTTGGTGTGCCAAATACTCAGAGGATATTTTTTTGGCACGAATTCAACTTTACGTTTCAATACAAAAAATCAGGCTAATGGCCGTCAAGTTGGGCCCCCCTGTCAGTTCTCGCTGTTATGTCGCTCCTGTCGCTCCCGTCACTTAGGTGTCAATTAGGCTTGCAGCGTTGGCGCCTGCATCCATTACGCGTCTTGTTCTTCCCCGGAGCGGCAATCTGTGGGGCGTCGCAGCCATGGCGTGGAGCTGGAACGTGGACGAACCTACTCGGCCCAGATCTCCTCCCTGTAGGCTTGCAGCGTTGGCGCCTGCATCCATTACGCGTCTTCTTCCCCGGAGCGACAATCTCTGGTCGCGGCCATGGCGTAGAGCTAGGAAGTGATGAAGTTGCTCGGCCTTGCTCTCCTCCCCATCCCGAGTCGGAGCTCGCCCTCACCATGGACGCACCCATGGCACGGTCGGGGACGAGAATTGGTTCCCGGTGAGATCTATCACATTGTTGACCATGCTCGGTTCTATTTTCCTCCTCTAGAATCCAACCTCCCCGTCACCATGGTTGCACCCGCACCAATTCTGCCACATCTGCCGAGGTCTCTGTCGTAGCTCAAGTTCTGGGGCTCTCCAAGTTCTGCCATGTTGGTCCTGTAAGTGTTGTTGTATGTTAAACTAGCAAATATCTTTTGTTCAAATCTCTTGGGCTGTACCAACTTCATTGTGTTTAATTATGAAAGACAAAATATAAATGACTGCTCTCAATTTCTCGCATAGAAAAATGCATAGCTAATTTCATATTCTCGCAAGAACTAGCCCCACTTGTTGAACCGACATCACTGCCATGATCTCCACGTAACCACGGTGAGTTCTCGAACCAAAAGTTGCAGTTACCACATTTCTTCTGCAGTCATTCCTCTGCAGTTTTTCCTAGGCGCTTCTTCTTCCTCTGTTCATCTTCTTCTTCCTCTCGCAGGCAGTTCCTTGCAGGCATTTCCTTTCACCCATTTCCTTGCAGGCATGGACGATGGGAAACGCACAACAGAGACCCACTTGGTCCCTGCCCATGGCACCACGACTTTGACAGTGGTGTACACAAATGGTGAAGCGACTGTGGAGACAACTCTCTCTAGGTTTGAGCAATTGCTTGAGAAAGAGAAGAACAAGTTTGTGGGGCTAGACTTGGAGTACACCCGTGCAAATAAGCGAAAAAATCCTCCACAAGAGATCACTGTCGTGCAAATCGCCATACACGAGGAGGTCCTCGTTTACCACTTCTGCAGGTATGTGAAATTTAAATTTGAGATCACCACTTCTTCATCCCTTGTTCCCTTACATCCCTAGAACCATCTACGTGCAGGAGTAAACCAACTGAGATGTGTTGTCCGTCTCTGGTCGAGTTCTTGTGTAGGAAAGGGATAATTTTCACTAGCGTGGATATCACAAATGACACAATTATGCTTTCTTGTGCGTTGATAAAAATCCCAGAGGGGCACCACATCGACATCCAAAATCTATACAAGATCAAATCATACCCAGTGAAGGATGGCATGGGTGATCTGGAAGCGGAAATCATCGATAAATCCTATGAAAAACTGGAGAAATTGAAGCGACTCGATCACGACTACTGGGAGTGGAAGCCGATGAGCCAGCTGCGCCTCGAGTATGCAGCCAGAGACGCCTACATGGCGTACGAGTTGTAAAGTAAGCTCATTGCCATGAAAGATGGGATGGTTAAGGCGGGGTTTTTCGCGAGAGAGCTATGCCCTGGTTGCAAGCTAGACTAGGAGAAGAAGCGCGAGGAGGACAAAAAGCGGTTTCAGGACGAGCAGGAATCTTGGGACGGTGGCGACATCAAACGGCTGAAGGGGAAGCAAGTCAAGGATGATGACAAGTGGTGGTGATACATTATATGTTTAAACTAGATTTTAGTTTCTAGTTTATTATGTGTGTGATACATTTAGTTACTTCAATACAAAATTTTGACCAATTTAACTTGTTGATGTATTTCTTGACAATTATAATATAATCGAGCACTAGGAATATTTTGTAGTGTGCATGAGCATGATCAGTAAATATAATTGAACACTAGAAACTTTAAGGCACTCCATATAAAGGAGTAGATTAATATAGAAGGTTCACCAGAGACACCACAGATATATTGTCTTACATTCCACACACAGGTAATAATTAACTAGAACAAAATAAAAGCAGGGGCTGCAGCAGGAGGCCGGGATACGGAGACGCCTAGCAGGACAGGGGTTTATCAGCAGGAGGCAGCGACAGCCTAGTCGATGGGATATAGGCCAGTCCTGACATACTCCCAGAGGAATTTGCCGTAGGCTGCGTGCCGCGCCAAGGTAATCGTCCTATGGCTTCTTCCTCCGCCTCTGCCAATGCCCTCCGCGTGCTGGATCATGCTGTTGAGGTCCACATTGATTGCTCTGCCATAGAATGGGCAAAACAGTCTCCTCCTACAGTGGAAATGGATTAGCCAACACCGTAACCACCTCAGCACGTAGTAGCTCTTGTTGTCCCTGGATACCTTGCTTTCGTCCACTTCATCACCATCCTCCTGTTGATTTTTAAGAACATAACTTAGAACTCATACATATGATTGAATTGTATTACAACTCAAGAATTGACAACATGTATATGTAAGACAATATATCCGTGGATATCAAAGATAAAGCATCTCATCAATAGTTTGATCGGTTCATATATCATTTCATCTCAGCACAATGACAAATAATTGCATCAGAGTGAATGTACAATAAAGATTGCGGCCTCATAAGTTTCTCGGGGGATGGAGTCAGCGAACCAAGTAACAATTGCACAACCTGTAATGTTGTTGTACATCACCCCAGGTTCACTAACTCATCCCTGAAAAATCTAACACCAATGTGTCTGCCTATCTTTTGGAACAAATTTGAATCATTGGCCACAATAAGAAATTGAAATGTAATTGTACAAAACATTATTCAGGGATATACACACTCAGGTACAAAAACAAGCCTAAATATTGTAATTATAAATAAAAAACCAAACAATTAATCTTCGGGTGCATGTTAAAAGTACTTATGATCAAAACCATTCATATACATATGCATCATACCAATCATTAAAAGATCAGAAACAATTCAAGGATCATATATGTAGTTCCATATGAGAATAAATCTAGGGCCTCATAATTTGTTTCAGAGATGGAATTGGCGAACCAAAGTACCAACAACACAACCTATATTGTTTGTGTGCATTGCTGCCTCAGGTTCACCAACCCATCCCTAAAACACGACACCGTCATACGTGTCTCCCCTTGAACTCTTTTGGGGCAAATTTCAATCATCGGCCTCGGTGACAAACTAAAATGTAATTCTTATACACTGAATGCATGGAATAGGTAATTCGAATATCATAGTTCTATGAATGTAGAATAAAGATTAAGGCCTCATAAGTTTCTACAGGAACGGCGTAAGTGAACCAAGTAACAATTGCAGAGCCTATATTGTTCTTGTACATCGCCCCAGGTTCACTAACTCGTCCCTGAAAAAATCTGACACCAATGTGTCCGCCTCTCTTTTGGGGCAAATTTGAATCATTGGCCACAATAAGAAATTGAAATGTAATCGTACAAAACATTATTTAGGGATATACATAGTCACGTACAAAAACAAGCCCAAATATTGTAATTATAAATAAAAAACCAACAATAAATCTCCAGGTACATGTTAAAAATACTTATGATCAAATCCATTCATATACATATGCATCATACCAATCATTAAAAGATCGGAAACAATTCAAGGATCATATATGTAGTTCCATATGAGAATAAATCTAGGTCCTCATAATTTGTTTCAGAGATGGAGTTGGCGAACCAAAGTACCAACAACACAACCTATATTGTTTGTGTGCATTGCTGCCTCAGGTTCACCAACCCATCCCTAAAACACGACACCGTCATACGTGTCTCCCCTTGAACTCTTTTGGGGAAAATTTCAATCATCAGCCTCAGTGACAAACTAAAATATAATTCTTATACACTGAATGCATGGAATAGGTAATTCGAATATCATAGTTCTATGAATGTAGAATAAAGATTAAGGCCTCATAAGTTTCTACAGGAACGGCGTAAGTGAACCAAGTAACAATTGCACAGCCTATATTGTTCTTGTACATCGCCCCAGGTTCACTATCTCGTCCCTGAAAAATCTGACACCAATGTGTCTGCCTCTCTTTTGGGGAAAATTTGAATCATTGGCCACAATAAGAAATTGAAATGTAATTGTACAAAACATTATTTAGGGATATACAAATGCATCATACAATGCATTCATAGATCAGAAACAATACAAATATTATATATTTAGGTTCCATATGAGAGAAAAAATTAGGGCCTCATTTTTTCAGTGATGGATTCGGAGAACCAAAATACCAACAGCACAACCTATATTGTTTATGTGCATTGCTTCCTCAGGGCCACTAACCATCCCTAAGAAAACGAGACCATCAGATGCCCTTGCACTATTTTGGGGAAAAATGAATCATTGGGCTGAGTAAGGAATAGAAATGTAATGTTATAGGCCTGCTATGTATCGAAATCAACACTCAACTAGCAAACTCAACTAGATGGCAGATGAGCAGATTGGGGTTTTGTGACTAGACGGATTGGGGTTTTGTGACTAGATGGAAGATGCATCAATCAACCGATCAAATCATATATATACTACCCTACTTCAAGAGCAAAAAATATGTACACGATTGAGCAAATCCTATGTATGAACAGTCAAAACTGCGGCTGCGACTAGAGAAGCTAGCAATGTAGTACCTTAGACTCCTCATCAGGGACCTCCTCCTTGAACTCATCATTCTCCACGATTGCATCGAATATTTCTTGAACGGCGATGGTGTCGGCGATGTAGATCACTGGATTGCCTCCGCCTGTCGCCTGTCGCCTGCCCCCCATCCAGATCTGCCGCTGGCACCACGACATTGTCGGACACTATGTTGCCGGCCACCTGCTGCTCGATAGCGACGGCTACTACCTGCTGCTCGGCGGTGATGGCTACCACCTGCTGCTCGGCGGCGACGGCTACCAACAGCTGCTCGGCGGCGACGGCTACTGGCTGGACGGATGAGTTCGCACCCTCGACGGTGCAGCGACGAGCAGCGTTCGTGCCCAAAGAAGACGCCTCCGCCTGCTTGGCGACGACCGAGCCATCTACTGCTGCGCCTTCAACTGGCTCCACCTCTGGATCGTCTCCATGCGTATGCTTCATGGCGCACCAAGGGAAGAGGGTAGTGCAAACGAGGGAGCTTTGGCGTGCGTGGCAGGTGTAGATTGGGGTCTTGGGACTAGACCGACTGGGGGGAAATGACACAAGCTCATGGAAGAAGAAGGTCGATGGGGGTTATAAACACCGGACCATTCGTAGTCCTCGAGTGGACACGTGTGGTGGGCGGGGTGCGGGGGGCTACCATGATCTCCACCCTTTTTTCAGGTTCCTTTTTTTTTGAAACAGCCACGGACTCCACTTTAGAGCTGCATTGAAAACACACTCATGGCAGACCTCGATTCCACTGCATGCAAGTGGCGCAAAACTAATTTCCAGCAACATTAGATCTACTCGGGGGGGACCCTTGGCTCATGGAATTTACAAGCAGTAGGGCCCAGTTGGAAGTGAGATTGAGAGTGCTGCGTAAAAATGGGATATGTCTGATTAAAATCAAGTGGCAATAAATTGCAGCGTCCCGTCGACAACCGTGCACTCGATGACCCCGTTGCCCTGTGCATGATTTGTAGTTAAAGTAGTAGGCTTTTTAGACTTGATTAAACTTGACATGATCGCTCGACGACTTTTTCCATGGACGGCATCGTGTTCCTTCCTGTAGAAGTCTCGCGGAGGGAGACGTCCGTGCTGTATCACGCTGTACTGTGAAGGGCACGATGTGTGCAACGATCATAGTTGGATCGCACAGAATCAACGGTTGGTGCGCACGATCCGCGTGACAACTGTGACAACCAATTAGGGAGTAGCAGACAGGGTGAGCACAAGTTTGGGCTTCTACGAAAGATAGAGAGGGGGGGCAAAACTAAGTAGTACCACATAAAACCAAGGGCAAAACTGGGTAGTATAAAAATGGAAAGTGTCTTGTACAATGAAATACATCGTGGAATACATCAAATTATGCCAAGATAGATCCACTAGAGTTTATTGGATGTGTGTTCTTCTCATAAACCACACATGGATCCACCAGTGTCATTGCATGTGTGTTCTTCAAAACAAACCACATAAGGATCCACCAGTGTCATTGCATGCCAGTTCTTTTCATGAACCACATAAGGATCTACCAGTGTCATTGGATGTGTGTTCTTTTCATGAACCACACGTGGATCCACCGGTGTCATTGCATGTCTGTTCCTCTAAACAAACCACATAAGGATCCACCAATGTCATTGCTTGTCTGTTCTTTTCATGAACCACACCCAGTGTCATTGCATGTGTGTTCTTCTAAACAAACCACATAAGGATCCACCAGTGTCATTGCCTATCTATTCTTTTCATGAACCACACCAAGTGTCATTGCATGCGTGTTCTTCTAAACAAACCACATAAGGATCCACCAGTGTCATTGCATGTCTGTTCTTTTCATGAACCACACATAAGGATCTAGCAGTGTCATTGCATGTCTGTTCTTTTCATGAACCACACCCAATGTCATTGCATGTGTGTTCTCTTGACAAACCACATATGGATCCACAAGTGTCATTGTATGTCTGTTCTATTCATGAACCACAGCTAGAGGCCACCAGTGTCATTGGATGTGTGTTCTTCCCATGAACCACACATGGATCCACCAGTGTCATTGCATGTCTGTTCTTTTCATGAATCATAGCTAGAGTCATTGCATGTCTATTACTTCCATAAACCACATATGGATCCACCTAGTGTTATTGCATGTATGTTCCTCTAAACAAACCATATAAGGATCCACCAGTGTCATTGGATGTGTGTTGTAGTCATGAACCACACATGGATCTACCAGTGTCATTGCATGTTTGTTCCTCTAAACAAACCACATAAGGATCCACCAGTGTCATTGCATGTCTGTTCTTTTCCTGAACCACACCAGTGTCATTGCATGTCTGTTATTTTCATGAAACACACATGGATCACTGCATGTTTGTTCTTTTCATGAACCACATAAGGATCTACCAGTGTCATTGGATGTGTGTTCTTCTCATGAACCACACGTGGATCCACTTGTGTCATTGCATGTCTGTTCCTCTAAACAAACCACATTGGGATCCACCAGTGTCATTGCATGTCTGTTCTTTTCATGAACCACAACCAGTGTCATTGCATGTGTGTTCTTCTAAACAAACCACATAAGGATCCACTAGTGTCATTGGATGTGTGTTCTTCTCATGAACCACACATGGATCCACCAGTGTCATTGCATGTGTGTTCTTCTAAACAAACCACATAAGGATCCAGCAGTGTCATTGCATGTCTGTTCTTTTCATGAACCACACATAAGGATCCACTAGTGTCATTGCATGTATGTTCTTTTCATGAACCACATAAGGATCTACCAGTGTCATTACATGTCTGTTCTTTTCATGAACCACATAAGGATCCACCAGTGTCATTGCATGTCTGTTCTTTTCATGAACCATACCTAGTGTCATTGCATGCGTGTTCTTTTCATTAACCACAGCTAGAGTCATTGCATGTCTGTTACTGCCATAAACCACACATGGATCCACCGATGTCATTGCATGTCTGTTCTTTTCATGAACCACATACAGTGTCACAGCATGTCTGTTCTTTTCATGAACCACATAAGTATCTACTAGTGTCATTGGATCTGTGTTCTTCTCATGAACCACACGTGGATCCACTGGTGTCATTACATGTATGTTCCTCTAAACAAACTACATAAGTATCCACCAGTGTCATTGCGTGGTTGTTCTTTTCATGAACCACACCCAGTGTCATTGCAAGTGTGTTCTTCTAAACAACCCACATAAGGAGCCATGAGTGTCATTGCTTGTCTGTTCTTTTCATGAATCATACCCAGTGTCATTGCATGCGTGTTCTTTTCATTAACCACAGCTAGAGTCATTGCATGTCTGTTACTTCCATAAACCACACATGGATCCACCGATGTCATTGCATGTCTGTTCTTTTCATGAACCACACCCAGTGTCACTGCATGTCAGTTCTTTTCATTAACCACATAAGGATCCATCCAGTGTCATTGGATGTGTGTTCTTCTCATGAACCACACGTGGATCCACCGGTGTCATTGACTGTATGTTCTTCTAAACAAACCACATAAGGATCCACCAGTGTCATTGCATGTTTGTTCTTTCCATGAACCACACCCAGTGTCATTGCATGTGTGTTCTTCTAAACAAACCACATAAGGATCCACCAGTGTCATTGCCTGTCTGTTCTTTTCATGAATGACACATAAGGATCCACCAGTGTCATTGCATGTCTGTTCTTTTCATGAACCACACCCAATGACATTGCATCGGTGTTCCTCTAAACAAACCACATAAGGATCCACTAGTGTCATTGCATGTTTGTTCTTTTCATGAACCACACCGAGTGTCATTGCATGTGTGTTCTTCTAAACAAACCACATAAGGATCCACCAGTGTCATTGCATGTCTGTTCTTTTCATGAACCACACCCAATGTCATTGCATGTCTGTTCTTTTCATGAACCACATAAGGATCTACCATTGTCATTGCATGTCTGTTCTTTTCATGAACTACATAAGGATCCACCAGTGTCATTGCATGTCTGTTCTTTTCATGAACCACATAAGGATCCACCAGTGTCATTGCATGTCTATTCTTTTCATGAACGACACCCAGTGTCATTGCATGTCTGTTCTTTTCATGAAACACACATGGATCACTGCATGCCTGTTCGTTTCATGAACCACATAAGGATCTACCAGTGTGATTGGATGTGTGTTCTTCTCATGAACCACACGTGGATCAACTGGTGTCATTGCATGTATGTTCCTCTAAACAAACCACATAAGGATCCACCAGTGTCATTGCATGTGTGTTCTTTTCATGAACCACACCCAGTGTCATCGTATGTTTTCTTATAAACAAACCAGATAAGGATCCACCAGTGTCATTGCCTGTCTGTTCTTCCCATGAACCACATTTGGATCCACCAGTGTCAATGCATGTCTGTTCTTTTCATGAATCACACCTAGAGTAATTGCATGTGTGTTACTTCCGTAAACCACATATGGATCCACCTAGTGTGATTGCATGTATATTCCTCTAAACAAACCACATAAGGATCCAACAGTGTCATTGGATGTGTGTTCTTGTCATGAACCACACATGGATCCACCAGTGTCATTGCATGTGTGTTCCTCTAAACAAACCACATAAGGATCCACCAGTGTCATTGCATGTCTGTTCTTTTCATGAACCACACATAAGGATCCACCATTGTCATTGCATGTCTGTTCTTTTCATGAACCACATAAGGATCCACTAGTGTCATGGCATGTCTGTTCTTTTCATGAACCACATAAGGATCCACCAGTGTCATTGCATGTCTGTTCTTTTCATGAACCACACCTAGTGTCATTGCATGCGTGTTCTTTTCATTAACCATAGCTAGAGTCATTGCATGTCTGTTACTTCCATAAACCACACATTGATCCACCGATGTCATTGCATGTCTATTCTTTTCATGAACCACACCCAGTGTCACTGCATGTCTGTTCTTGTCATGAACCACATAAGGTTCTACCAGTGTTAATGGATGTGTGTTCTTATCATAAACCACACGTGGATCCACCGGTGTCATTGCATGTCTGTTCCTCTAAACAAACTACATCTAGAGTCATTGCATGTGTGTACTTCTCACAAACCACAGCTAGAGTCATTGCATGTCTGTTCTTTCAATAAACCACACAAGGATCCACCAGAGTCATTGCATCTCTATTCTTTTCATTAACCACCGTTGGAGTCATTGCGTGTGTGCTCTTCTCAACAACCACATCTAGAGTCATTGCATGTGTGTTCTTCTCACAAACCACATATGGATCCACTAGAGTTCATTGCATGTCTGTTCTTTTCACAAACCACAGCTAGACTCATTGCATGTCTGTTCTTCTCACAAACCACACATGGATCCACCAGTGTCATTGCATGTCTGTTCTTTTCACAAACCACAGCTAGAGTCATTGGATGTATGCTCTTTTCATAAAGCCCATATTGATACACAAGTGTCATTGCATTTGTGGTCTTTTCACAAACCACATCTAGAGTCATTGCATGTGTTTTCTTTTCACAAACCACATCTAGAGTCATTGCATGCATTTTATTTTCACAAACCACATATGGATCCACCAGTGTCATTGCATGTGTGTTCGTTTCATTAACCATAGCTAGAGTCATTGCATGTATGTTCTTTTCACAAAACCACATATGGATCCACTAGACTCATTGCATGTGTGTTCTTTTCCCAAACCACATCTAGAGTCACTGCATGTGTGTTCTTCTCACAAACCACAGCTAGAGTCATTGCATGTATGTTCTTTCAATAAACCACACAAGGATCCACGAGAGTAATTGCATCTCTATTATTTTTATTAACCACAGCTGGAGTCATTGCATGTGTGTTCTTCTCACAAACCACATCTAGAGTCATTGCATGCGTGTTCTTCTCACAAACCACATATGGATCCACCAGAGTTCATTGCATGTCCGTTCTTTTTACAAACCACAGCTAGAATCATTGCATGTCTGTTCTTCTCACAAACCACACATGGATCCACCAGTGTTATTGCATGCGTGTTCTTTTCACAAACCATAGCTAGAGTCATTGGATGTCTGTTCTTTTCATGAACCACACATAAGGATCCACCAGTGTCATTGCATGTCTGTTCTTTTCATGAACCACACCCAATGTCATTGCATGTCTATTCTTTTCATGAACCACATAAGGATCTACCAGTGTCATTGCATGTCTGTTCTTTTCATGAACCACATAAGGATCCACTAGTGTCATTGCATGTATGTTCTTTTCATGAACCACATAAGGATCCACCAGTGTCATTGCCTGTCTTTTCTTTTCATGAACCACATAAGGATCCACCAGTGTCATTGCATGTCTGTTCTTTTCATGAATCACAGCTAGAGTCATTGCATGTCTGTTACTTCCAAAAACGACATATGGATCCACCTAGTGTGATTGCATGTCTATTCCTCTAAACAAACCACATAAGGATCCACCAGTGTCATTGGATGTGTGTTCTTCTCATGAACCACATGTGGATCCACCGGTGTCATTGCATGTCTGTTCCACTAAACAAACCACATAAGGATCCAACAGTGTCATTGCATGTCTGTTCTTTTCATCAACCACACCCAGTGTCATTGCATGTGTGTTCTTCTAAATAAACCACATAAGGATCCACCCGTGTGATTGCATGTCTGTTCTTTTCATGAACCACACATAAGGATCCACCAGTGTCATTGCATGTCTGCTATTTTCAGTAACCACAGTTAGAGTCATTGCATGTTTGTTCTTTTCACAAACCACATATCACCTGTGTCATTGCATGTGTGTTCTTCTCACAAACCACATAAGGATCCACTAGTGTCATTGCATGTCTTGTTCTTTTCATGAACCACACCCAGTGTCAGTGCATGTCTGTTCTTTTCATGAACCACACCTAGTGTCACTGCATGCCTGTTCTTTTCATGAACCACATAAGGATCTACCAGTGTCATTAGATGTGTGTTCTTCTCATGAACCACACGTGGATCCACCGATGTCATTGCATGTCTGTTCTTTTCATGAACCACACCCAATGTCACTGCATGTCAGTTCTTTTCATGAACCACATAAGGATCCACCCAGTGTCATTGGATGTGTGTTCTTCTCATGAACCACACGTGGATCCACCGGTGTCATTGCATGTATGTTCTTCTAAACAAACCACATAAGGATCCACCAGTGCCATTGCATGTCTGTTCTTTTCATGAACCACACCCAGTATCATGGCATGTGTGTTCTTCTAAACAAACCACCTAAGGATCCACCAGTGTCATTGCATGTATGTTCTTTTCATGAACCACATAAGGATCCACCAGTGTCATTGCATGTCTGTCCTTTTCATGAACCACATAAGGATCCACCAGTGTCATTGCATGTCTGTTCTTTTCATGAAACACACATGGATCACTGCATGTCTGTTCGTTTCATGAACCATATAAGGATCTACCAGTTCATTGGATGTGTGTTCTTCTCATGAACCACACGTGGATCAAATGGTGTCATTGCATGTCTGTTCCTCTAAACAAACCACATAAGGATCCACAAGTGTCATTGCATATGTGTTCTTTTCATGAACCACACCCAGTGTCATTGCATGTGTGTTCTTATAAACAAACCACATAAGGATCCACCAGTGTCATTGCCTGTCTGTTCTTCCCATGAACCACATTTGGATCCACCAGTGTTAATGCATGTCTGTTCTTTTCATGAATCACAGCTAGAGTCATTGCATGTGTGTTACTTCCATAAACCACAAATGGATCCACCTAGTGTGATTGCATGTTTGTTCCTCTAAACAAACCACATAAGGATCCAACAGTGTCATTCCATGTCTGTTCTTTTCATCAACCACACCCAGTGTCATTGCATGTGTGTTCTTCTAAATAAACCACATAAGGATCCACCCGTGTGATTGCATGTCTGTTCTTTTCATGAACCACACATAAGGATCCACCAGTGTCATTGCATGTCTGCTCTTTTCAATAACCACAGTTAGAGTCATTGCATGTTTGTTCTTTTCACGAACCACATATCACCAGTGTCATTTCATGTGTGTTCTTCTCACAAACCACATAAGGATCCACCAGTGTCATTGCATGTCTTGTTCTTTTCATGAACCACACCGAGTGTCAGTGCATGTTTGTTCTTTTCATGAACCACACCTAGTGTCACTGCATGTCTGTTATTTTCATGAACCACATAAGGATCTACCAGTGTCATTGGATGTGTGTTCTTCTCATGAACCACACGTGGAACCACCGATGTCATTGCATGTCTGTTCTTTTCATGAACCACACCCAATGTCACTGCATGTCAGTTCTTTTCATGAACCACATAAGGATCCACCCAGTGTCATTGGATGTGTGTTCTTCTCATGAACCACACGTGGATCCACCGGTGTCATTGCATGTCTGTTCATCTAAACAAACCACATAAGGATCCACCAGTGCCATTGCATGTCTGTTCTTTTCATGAACCACACCCAGTGTCATGGCATGTGTGTTCTTCTAAACAAACCACATAAGGATCCACCAGTGTCATTGCATGTATGTTCTTTTCATGAACCACATAAGGATCCACTAGTGTCATTGCATGTCTGTTCTTTTCATGAACCACATAAGGATCCACCAGTGTCATTGCATGTCTGTTCTTTTCATGAACGACACCCAGTGTCATTGCATGTCTGTTCTTTTCATGAAACACACATGGATCACTGCATGTCTGTTCGTTTCATGAACCACATAAGGATCTACCAGTGTCATTGGATTTGTGTTCTTCTCATGAACCACACGTGGATCAACTGGTGTCATTGCATGTCTGTTCCTCTAAACAAACCACATAAGGATCCACCTGTGTCATTGCATGTGTGTTCTTTTCATGAACCACACCCAGTGTCATTGCATGTGTGTTCTTATAAACAAACCACATAAGGATCCACCAGTTTCATTGCCTGTCTGTTCTTCCCATGAACCACATTTTGATCCACCAGTGTCAATGCATGTCTGTTCTTTTCATGAATCACAGCTAGAGTCATTGCATGTGTGTTACTTCCATAAACCACATATGGATCCACCTAGTGTGATTGCATGTCTATTCCTCTAAACAAACCACATAAGGATCCAACAGTGTCATTGGATGTGTGTTCTTCTCATGAACCACACATGGATCCACCAGTGTCATTGCATGTGTGTTCCTCTAAACAAACCAAATAAGGATCCACCAGTGTCATTGCATGTCTGTTCTTTTCAGGAACCACACATAAGGATCCACCATTGTCATTGCATGTCTGTTCTTTTCATGAACCACATAAGGATCCACCAGTGTCATGGCATGTCTGTTCTTTTCATGAACCACATAAGGATCCACCAGTGTCATTGCATGTCTGTTCTTTTCATGAACCACACCTAGTGTCATTGCATGCGTGTTCTTTTCATTAACCACAGATAGAGTCATTGCATGTCTGTTACTTCCATAAACCACACATGGATCCACCGATGTCATTACCTGTCTGTTCTTTTCATGAACCACACCCAGTGTCGCTGCATGTCTCTTCTTGTGATGAACCACATAAAGATCTACCAGTGTTAATGGATGTGTGTTCTTCTCATAAACCACACGTGGATCCACCGGTGTCATTGCATGTCTGTTCCTCTAAACAAACTACATCTAGAGTCATTGCAGGTGTGTACTTCTCACAAACCACAGCTAGAGTCATTGCATGTCTGTTCTTTCAATAAACCACACAAGGATCCACCAGAGTCATTGCATCTCTATTCTTTTCATTAACCACAGTTGGAGTCATTGCATGTGCGTTCTTCTCAACAGCCACATCTAGAGTCATTGCATGTGTGTTCTTCTCACAAACCACATATGGATCCACCAGAGTTCATTGCATGTCTGTTCTTTTCACAAACCACAGCTAGACTCATTGCATGTCTGTTCTTCTCACAAACCACACATGGATCCACCAGTGTCATTGCATGTCTGTTCTTTTCACAAACCACAGCTAGAGTCATTGGATGTATGCTCTTTTCATAAACCTCATATTGATCCACAAGTGTCATTGCATTTGTGTTCTTTTCACAAACCACATCTAGAGTCATTGCATGTGTGTTCTTTTCACAAACCACATCTAGAGTCATTGCATGCATGTTATTTTCACAAACCACGTATGGATCCACCAGTGTCATTGCATGTGTGTTCGTTTCATTAACCATAGCTAGAGTCATTGCATGTATGTTCTTTTCACAAAACCACATATGGATCCACTACAGTCATTGCATATGTGTTCTTTTCACAAACCACATCTAGAGTCACTGCATGTGTGTTCTTCTCACAAACCACAGCTAGAGTCATTGCATGTATGTTCTTTCAATAAACCACACAAGGATCCACGAGAGTAATTGCATCTCTATTCTTTTTATTAACCAAAGCTAGAGTCATTGCATGTGTGTTCTTCTCACAAACCACATCTAGAGTCATTGCATGCGTGTTCTTCTCACAAACCACATATGGATCCACCAGAGTTCATTGCATGTCCGTTCTTTTTACAAACCACAGCTAGAATCATTGCATGTCTGTTCTTCTCACAAACCACACATGGATCCACCAGTGTTATTGCATGCGTGTTCTTTTCACAAACCATAGCTAGAGTCATTGGATGTCTGTTCTTTTCATGAACCACACATAAGGATCCACCAGTGTCATTGCATGTCTATTCTTTTCATGAACCACACCCAATGTCATTGCATGTCTATTCTTTTCATTAACCACGTAAGGATCTACCAGTGTCATTGCATGTCTGTTCTTTTCATGAACCACATAAGGATCCACGAGTGTCATTGCATGTCTGTTCTTTTCATGAACCACATAAGGATCCACCAGTGTCATTGCCTGTCTTTTCTATTCATGAACCACATAAGGATCCACCAGTGTCATTGCATGTCTGTTCTTTTCATGAATCACAGCTAGAGTCATTGCATGTCTGTTACTTCCATAAACGACATATGGATCCACCTAGTGTGATTGCATGTCTATTACTCTAAACAAACCACATAAGGATCCACCAGTGTCATTGGATGTGTGTTCTTCTCATGAACCACACGTGGATCCACCGGTGTCATTGCATGTCTGTTCCTCTAAACAAACCACATAAGGATCCACCCGTGTCATTGCATGTTTGTTCTTTTCATCAACCACACTCAGTGTCATTGCATGTGTGTTCTTCTAAATAAACCACATAAGGATCCACCCGTGTGATTGCATGTCTGTTCTTTTCATGAACCACACATAAGGATCCACCAGTGTCATTGCATGTCTGCTCTTTTCAGTAACCACAGTTAGAGTCATTGCATGTTTGTTCTTTTCACAAACCACATATCACCAGTGTCATTGCATGTGTGTTCTTCTCACAAACCACATAAGGTTCCACCAGTGTCATTGCATGTCTTGTTCTTTTCATGAACCACACCCAGTGTCAGTGCATGTCTGTTCTTTTCATGAACCACACCTAGTGTCACTGCATGTCTGTTCTTTTCATGAACCACATAAGGATCTACCAGTGTCATTGGATGTGTGTTCTTCTCATGAACCACACGTGGATCCACCGATGTCATTGCATGTCTGTTCTTTTCATGAACCACACCCAATGTCACTGCATGTCAGTTCTTTTCATGAACCACATAAGGATCCACCCAGTGTCATTGGATGTGTGTTCTTCTCATGAATCACACGTGGATCCACCGGTGTCAATGCATGTCTGTTCTTCTAAAGAAACCACATAAGGATCCACCAGTGCCATTGCATGTCTGTTCTTTTCATGAAACACACCCAGTGTCATGGCATGTGTGTTCTTCTAAACAAACCACATAAGGATCCACCAGTGTCATTGCATGTATATTCTTTTCATGAACCACACCCAGTGTCAGTGCAAGTGTGTTCTTCTAAACAAACCACATAAGGATCCACCAGTGTCATTGCATGTCTGTTCTTTTCATGAACTACACATAAGAATCCACCAGTCTCATTGCATGTCTGTTCTTCCCATGAACCACACATGGATCCACTAGTGTCATTGCATGTCTGTTCTTTTCATGAATCACAGCTAGAGTCATTGCATGTCTGTTACTTCCATAAACCACATATGGATCCACCTAGTGTGATTGCATTTATGTTCCTCTAAACAAACCACATAAGGATCCACCAATGTCATTGGATGTGTGTTCTTCTCATGAACCACACATGGATCCACCAGTGTCATTTCATGTTTGTTCCTCTAAACAAACAACATAAGGATCCACCAGTGTCATTGCATGTCTGTTCTTTTCATGAACCACACATAAGGATCCACCAGTGTCATTGCATGTCTGTTCTTTTCATGAACCACACCCAGTGTCATTGCATGTTTGTTCTTTTCATGAAACACAAATGGATAACTGCATGTCTGTTCTTTTCATGAACCACATAAGGATCTACCAGTGTCATTGGATGTGTGTGTTTTCTCATGAACCACACGTGGATCCACTGGTGTCATTGCATGTTTGTTCCTCTAAACAAACCACATAAGGATCCACCAGTGTCATTTCATGTCTGTTCTTTTCATGAACCACACCTAGTTTCATTGCATGTGTATTCTTCCAAACAAACCACATAAGGATCCACCAGTGTCATTGCCTATCTGTTCTTCCCATGAACCACACATGGATCCACCAGTGTCATTGCATGTCTGTTCTTTTCATGAATCATAGCTAGAGTCATTGCATGTCTGTTCTTTTCATGAATCACAGCTTGAGTCACTGCATGTCTGTTACTTCCAGAAACCACATATGGATCTACCTAGTGTGACTGCATGTCTGTTCCTCTAAACAAACCACAGAAGGATCCACCAGTGTCATTGGATGTCTGTTCTTCTCATGAACCACACATGGATCCACCAGTGTCATTCCATGTGTGTTCTTCTAAACAAACCACGTAAGGATCCACCAGTGTCATTGCATGTATGTTGTTTTCATGAACCACACATAAGGATCCACCAGTGTCATTGCATGTCTGTTCTTTTCATGAAACACACCCAGTGTCATTGCATGCATGTTCTTTTCATTAACCACATCTAGAGTCATTGCATTTCTGTTACTTCCATAAACCATGCATGGATCCACCGATGTCATTGAATGTCTTTTCTTTTCCTGAACCACACCCAGTGTCACTGTATGTATGTTCTTTTCATGAACCACATAAGGATCTACCAGTGTCATTGGATGTGTGTTCTTCTCCTGAACCATACGTGGATCCACCGGTGTCATTGCATGTCTATTCTTTTCATGAACCACACCCAGTGTCATTGCGTGCGTGTTCTTTTAATTAACCATAGCTAGAGTCATTGCATGTCTGTTACTTCCATAAACCACACATGGATCCATCGAAGTCATTGCATGTCTGTTCTTTTCATGAACAACACCCAGTGTCACTACATGTCTGTTCTTTTCATGAACCACATAAGGATCCACCAGTGTCATTGGATGTCTATTCTTTTCATGAACCACACCCAGTGTCATCGCATGTCTGTTCTTTTCATGAAACACACATGGATCATTGCATGTCTGTTCTTTTCATGAACCACATAGCGATCTACCAGTGTCATTGGATGTGTGTTCTTCTCATGAACCACAGATGGATCCACTGGTGTCATTGCATGTCTGTTGCCCTAAACAAACCACATAAGGAACCACCAGTGTCATTGCATGTCTGTTCTTTTCATGAACCACACCCAGTGTCATTGCATGTGTGTTCTTCTAAACAAACCACATAAGGATCCACCTGTGTCATTGCCTGTCTGTTCTTCCCATGAACCACACATGGATTCACTAGTGTCATTGCATGTCTATTATTTTCATGAATCACAGGTAGATTCATTGCATGTCTGTTACTTCCATAAACCACCTATGGATCTACCTAGTGTGATTGCATGTCTGTTCCTCTAAACAAACCACATAAGGATGCACCAGTGTCATTGGATGTGTGTTCTTCTCATGAACCAGACATGGATCCACCAGTGTCATTGCATGTGTGTTCCTCTAAACAAACCACATAAGGATCCACCAGTGTCATTGCATGTCTGTTCTTTTCATGAACCACATAAGGATCCACTAGTGTCATTGCATGTCTGTTCTTTTCATGAACCACATAAGGATCCACCAGTGTCATTGCATGTCTGTTCTTTTCATGAACCACAATACACTAATATGACCTAAACAATAGTGCCACAAGTATATGGTATTATCATCTTTCACTTTGCATCTTTTGGTATTAACATTATGAGCATGTGTATCACTACTATCAAGATTCAATACAAATAAAATATTCACACCCGATGCATGACCATAAAAGAGATTATTCATCAAATAGAACAACCTTTATTCTCAAACTTAAATGAATACTTGTCTCGCAATAAAAAAAGATCCAGATATAATGTTCATTCTCAACGCAGGCACTAAATAACAATTATTGAGGTTTAAAACTAATTCCGAGAGCGTGTCGACGATTATCACATAAACTGTTGATCCATTCCCCACGTGCATCGTCACCTCATCCCTTGCTAGTGTTGTTTATTCTGCAGCTCCTGCTTTGAGTTATAAATGTTAGCAACTGAAATAGTATCAAATACACAGGCGCTACTACGAGGACTAGTAAGGTACACATCAATAACATGTATATCACATATACCATTATTGATGTTGCTAGCATTCTTATCTGCCAAGTACTTTGGGAAGTTACGCTTCTAGTGACCATCTCCCTTGCAGTAGAAGCACACAATATGCAGCTTAGGTACAGCTTTGGGGTTCTTCGCGGGAGTAGCAAAGGACCTACCACCCTTCTTTAAGCTACCCTTTTTCCCTTGTCCTTCTTGAAATTTCTGGTCTTCTTAACCATCAACACTTGATGGTCCCTCTTGATGTCTACCTCTGCAGTTTTTAGCATTGTAGAGAGTTCAGCGAGTGACTTGTTCACCTTAGTCATACTATAATTCAGAATAAACCCTTAGTATATTGGTGGGAGCGACCATATGACCCTATTCGTCGTGATCTCACCTAGAATCTTGCAGTCCAATGCCTCAAGGGGGTGAACATAGCCTGACATCTTAATGACGTGCTCGCTCATAGAGTCGTGGTCCTCCATCTTAGCAGAAAGGAACCTATCAACAGGCTCATATCTCTTAGCACGGGTTTGGACCTCAAACATGACTTTTAGTTCCTCAACCATCGCATATGAATCCATAAGTTCAAAATTCTTCTGGAGTTCTGATTCAAATGATTGCAGGATCGCACACCTTGCAAGAGTGTAGTTATCATAGCTTGCGTCATACACATTGCGCTCATCACGAGACACAGTATCAACAGAGCGTCATCTAGAGTCTTATCTATCAAATAGGAATTCTTCATGCCATCGAGGATAATCCTCACATTGTGGTGCCAATTGGTGAAGTTGGACCCATTATTTTTCAGTTTTTCTTTCTGTAGGAATGCGTTGAAGTTGAATGAAGCCAAGTCCTTAGACATCTACAAAAAATATTTGCAAGTACTTATTTTAGACTATGTTCATTATAGTTAGTTCAAGTTAATCAAACTACTAAATGAACGCCCACTAAAATCAACATTCCTCAAGTTGCCTACTTACACATGATCCAAATTCACTAATCCAAGTCCGATCATCATGTGAGTTGGTATACTTTCGATGATGAACATCAACATGTTGATAATATCATTCATATGACTCATGTTTAACCTTTCTATTTGATGTCTTCCGAGGCTATGTATGTACATGCTAAGCTCGTGAAGCTAACCATAATTTTCCGCATGTGCAACATGGATTACACCCATTATATGTGCATGTAGAGTTTATCACACCCGTTCATCACGTGGTGCTTCAAAACGACGAACTTCTACAATCGTAGAATTATAATATGATTCCTCACTTTTATCTTGATATTTTATTATGAGGAATCATATTATAATGATACAGTCATGATCTAATCAAAGAAAAATAAGATTCATAAAAGGATAAACGTCACATCCAAATATAATGTTACATGGCATGTCCTTTTCTTCTTGTGCCTTTGATCTCCATCTCCAAAGAACAACATGATAACCATCATCACCAACACGGTGCCAAGGTCTTGGGCACCATGAGAATGGTTGCCTCCACCAACTCTTTCTTCCTTAACTATTTCTAAAGTAAAGCAATTACATGGCATTTAAACATTAGCGCACATGTAATACAATAAATTAAGACAACCATTTTGCTCCTGGCGGTTGCCGAACTCATCTGCCTGCAAGTCGTGAAATATTACAAAATGTGATCATCTCATACATCACATCTAGTTCATACCACACAACATGCCCCTGCAAAAACAAGTTAGATGGCCTCTACTTTTTTGTTGCATGATTTACATGGTTTTGGGGTTTTCACTAGAAAGAACAGTTCTTACTTACCTAGAAACCACAATAGTAATAATCATGTTGTCTCCACTACACCCTTTTGGGCCCTCCATTTTAAAATCAATATGAACTATAGTACGAGAGACAGACACCCGCTAGCCACTTATGTAATACAAGTTGCAATGCTGAGAGTGGAATCGATCTTGCATAAGAGTATGCATAAGGTTGGTCCGAGCCGCTTCATCCTACTATCCCGCAATATTAACTAGTACATGTGAGAGGGTAAAAACGTGATCATAAACTCCCACAACTTCATTATGTTCTACTCGTAAAAAGCATCTACGCATAGATCTAAACAAAAAAAATTTAGAAGAGCGGAAGAAACCCAACAAGGTCTGATCTATGAAATGATAGTAACGAGATATAGATCTAATCTACTTACCCTCAAAGTTTCACAAGCATTTAAAGACCGAGGGATCATGGGCGATGTAGGCGTACATGTTTGTTAGTTCAAACTGATGAAATCATGCGATCCGGCCGCACCTCCACGGTATCCACACATTCCTTCTTGGTGACATATCCTCCTCCTTGATCCGGCAAGTGAGGGAGAACATCGTTGTAAGATGCCGGTAGCACAACGACATTCCATGGATGTATGGTGGAGAAGTATGTTAGAGCTTCGCTAAGCATCTACACGGGAGGAGAGGGGATAGGGGAGGGAGGCGGCTCCTGAAGATAAAGTGGATGGATCCTCCACCCTCCTAATTATATTGGTCCCGAAGGAGGCTGGCCAGCCCTATTCCCTCGTCCAAGGGATGGGGAGCGGCGAGGAGGGGGAATCCCTCCCCTCTTCCCTAGGGTTTTTTGGTGGCTAGGGTTTCCCCTATGGGGGGTGCACGTGCCCTTTGGAGCTACGGAACCCTGGATCATGTAGGTCGGGCTGCCCCCACTTGGCCCATGTGCCCTTATGGTCATGTGGCACCCTCTCTATAACATTCCAGAACATTCTAGAACAATCTAGAACAATTCCAGAACTTTCTCAAATTAATCCCGGAACCAAAACCTAGCTCCCATATACTTTTATCAACCTCTAGACCTTTCCATAACTCCTCGTGATATCTAGGATCACATCCAATACCCCGAATCTCCATTCGTTTACACCATCAAATATCTTGATGAATCCTAGCTACACGAAGCGTAAGTGTGTGACCCTATGTAACACCCTGTCCACTGGGCCCTGGGAGTGTCACTCCTGGAAGCTTAATAGGATCTCTAGACTGGCGCCACAAACCAACACTATTCTTTTCTATGCACTTTGTCCTCACTCATGCGCACCCGGTACCCACTTCCTGGTCGGTCACCCATCTTAGAATTGCTCTATGCCAAGCATGCTTAACCTTAGAGTTATTTTAGAATGAGCTTCCGAAAAGAAGTTGAAATTTGTTGGTATGAGTTACCTATTAATCCTATTAAGCCATATGCATGTATCTCACATATACCCATCCATTAGAAGATCGGTGCCCTTATCGATCAAGCACACCCAGGAACGTTCCCTATCGGCATGCGTCTGTGCGTCCAGTGCTGACACATGTGCCATGCCGTGTCCACTCCGGGCCACACACACCATGCTCCACATGTCCTGCCACTGACCCGCACACACCCGTTTAACTGTGAGGTCGGCTTTGATACCACTTGTAACACCCCGTCCACTTGGCCCCGGGGGTGTCACTCCTGACAAGTAAATAGGATCTCGAGACTGGCCCCACATACCAACACTAGTCTTTTCTGCGCACTTTGTCCTCACTCATGCGCACCCGGTACCCACTTACCGGTCGGTCACCCATCCTGGAATTTCTCTAGGCCAAGCACGCTTAACCTTAGAGTTCTTTTTGATTGAGCTTATGGAAAAGAAGTTGGAACTTTTTGGTATGAGTATCCTATCAATCCTATTAAGCCATGTGCCTGGATCTCACACCCTACGAGTTTGAGAACATGCAAACATGATCGAGACACCTCTCTGGTCAATAATCGGTAGCGACACCCGAGGATGTCCAGAGTGGTTCCTACATATTCAACAGAATTATTTTATCGGTTGAACCATGATGTCGAGGATTCAATTAATCTGGTACTCGATTCCTTTTGTCTTGTGATATATTACTTTCCCTAGATTAGATCATCAGTATCGGTATACCTAGTTTAGTGTCGTTACTGGCAATTTCTCTTTACTCGTTCGGTGGTACAGTGTCCCTGAGACTAAACACGTTAGTCACATGCTTGCAAGCTCTAGGATGCTATACTACTGAGAGGGCCCAGATATACCTCTCCATCACATGGAGGAACAAATCCCAGTATTTATTCACGTAACTCAACAAGCAATATCAGAGTGACTAACTCAACAAGCCACCTTTATAATCACCCAGTTAGAAAGTGATGTTTGATGTGCACAAAGTATTCCTCGCATGACAAGGAGTGACTTGATATCATGGTCTAAGGAAACATTACTTGACATATATACAAAATCAGTCAAACTAAGTGACACGATCAACAACTATGCTTATTATTGGGTATGTCCATGGTTAGGAAACCTTAACCAACACTTGACCAAGGAACTAGTAGAACAGGCTCACTAGGGACTTTGTGTTGTTTATTTATCTACACACGTATTTAGTTTCTAATACATACAGTTATAGCATAAAAAATAAACACTTATCATGAATATTGAATATAATAATAAAAACTTTATTATTGTCTCTTAGGAATTTTCCAACAAATTTATTATTAACATAAGGGTGAACCATGATCCATGATAACTGATGGCAAGAGATAACTACCTCACAATAACGTAGTTCCACAACTCGAACAACCACCCGAGCAAGCAAATATGACTCACAAGGCCAATTATCCACCAAAACAACGTGCAATAGGAAGGGGACAAGGCAATATAGGCTACAAGGAGTAATAATGGTACAAAGCAAAAGCATCACAACAAGGATAGTAATAGAGAGAAATAAAGTAGTAAAGTAAAATTGGTAGCATAAGATGAGTGCTCGCCTAAGAAACATTGCTGAAGATACATCCGAAGAACTTGTTGAAGAACATCCTATCTGAGAAGAAGCAAAGCACTAGCAAGGAACACCATATGCAATATTTCATACAACGAAATTTTTTTTTGGCATGATTATGATATGATGCATGATATGGAAGTTAATGGCGTAAACCATGTTGCAAGTATGCCATATGCAAAGCATATTGATGGTACAACATTGGTGAGACATTACATGCATTAAACAATAAAAGCAAAATTGTATTTTTCAAGTTTTATTCACATAAATGTTGCGGGTTATTATAAAAAGATATGATGCATGATGTAATTGCTGATATGGATGTCATACTTTGATTTTTCGTCTTTCTATAATTGACTTAGATATATTAAATGTAAAATTTGCAAAAAGCTACTAAAAGATATTACATATTTCTTATTTAAGAAATATAAAACAAATTATATTTGTTTCATATAGGAACGTGGACACCGTGGATGCAAGGCACCTCTTTTTGTTCATAAAGGGGCGGGAGGTGTTCCAAACTCAATGGAATGTAAAGCATGGCAAACACACAAGGATTTTACCCAGGTTCGGGCTGCCCTCAGGCTAACAACCCTACATCCTGCCTCATTGACTAAGAGTACAAAGATGGGAGAACTCTCTTGTCGGGGATCTCTTCTCTTCTTCCTAGGCTTCCTTATCTCTCTCTCTCAACCCTAACTTAGCACTTGTACAGAAGTGAGCTTAGCCATCTACACTGTCCTACTGGCTAGAACTAGTACTACTGTCTAACCTACCAAACCAACCCACCTTCTCCTTAGAGGGTGTTGGTCCTCCTTTTATATGACAAGGAGATACCACCGGGCCCTTATGCATGCACCCCACATATGGCTCCAGACACGAAAAATCTCGCCACGTAGTGTGGGATAAGGTGGGCGGTAATAAGAATTGCTCCCTTGCTCCGGGTGGTGCTTAACTACACTTGATGACGATGGGATGGGACAACCTCATCCACTGTCACACCTGTAATGCCATTATGATGGGGATCAGTGCTACCGGGAGGCGCGTGCAATGTTCCCTCTCTTTGAGTGCTTGAAGTGATGAACTAGGGTTCGTCCCCCTGTGCTAGGGTTTAACCCATGTTGCTATTTTTATCAAAGATGATTTACCTTGTCCATGTATACCCCTGTGTGATCACTTATGTAGAATGATTTACAAAATCAATTTAGAGTTGCCGATAGAACTCCCTATCAAAGGATTTGTTATCTGAACTTCATTACTGTTAGTGTTTACTTATATTTGGTTGAACCCAATCCCTCCACTGAACCATTAGTTCACTGTGATGATTCAGTTGTGTACCTATTAAGCTAGAATTATTGAAAGGATAATGCACATACTAAGAAATTGATTCTTACTGTTATAGTCTTAAGAAGATGGTTTCATTTCTTGTATGGATAAGCTTTACAAGTAAAGCTTGCTTATGTTCTTGTTGCTATCATCATGACAGGGTATCTGTGATAATGCAATGATACTTTTCAAAAGCTTACTACTACTCTAGTTTACTATCTTTCCTGGTAGAAAATGTGTGTATGCTTGATAAAATGATTCCTAGAGACAGAAACTAGGAAAATGATTTGAAGTTCATTTGATATGATTCCCAGTGACCAACACTAAGAAAATGATTCAGCTTATTTAAGGTTCTATAAAGGTGATGCTTTGATATGTTAGCTATGTCCTGAATGCAATGCTTGTGACTTTTGTAGATGATCTAGCTACTGTGGTACCACTTTCGAGGATGCACAATGGCCAGATCAAGCACATGATCTGCTATATGTTGGCTTAACCAATATTTGGTCTAACTCTTGCTAATGATGCAGGTCTACGGCTTTACTTTTGTTGCACATGATCCTAAATTATTGTTGCCTTTTAGTTTGCCTTGCAACTGATTTGGCTAATGTCGAACTACTGTCAGCAAGACAGTGGTCATATGATTCCTAGATGTTTTTAGCTAGGAAAAGGATTATGTGATGTTGTTCTCTTGTGCTGTGTAGATCCACTAATGAGATTCCACTGTGATGCCTCCGTTGGGATGTAACACAGTGATATCCACTACTGGAGCTACTAGACTTGCCAAGTAGGGTGTGGGAAAATGATATCATCCAGTTTGGATAATCTAGATGCACAACCCTTATATGTGATCTTAGTCAATGATGCATAAGGCTAAGACGTTGTTTTGGATCTATAAGGACAATTACTTTTATTTGGCTAATTTCTCTATGATGAGTTTTTGCATAGCAGCTCTATGCAAGTGTGAGAGAAAATATTACTTCTCAACCTCCTAGACCAGGTCTAGTTGAAGGGTATTTGGATGTATCATGTTTGGGTGCTTCACTTTATTGCCCTTTGATCTAAATGATACAAACTAATAAGAACAAATACTGCATGATCTCATTAATGCCCGGATGGATATCTACCTGATGTTGGTGTGTGATTTATTGCCTGTTGGAGATCTTGACCATCTAAGGATCTGGTCCTAATTACTTCTCCTTCTTGATGAGCTTGATCATCTCATGTTTCCTTTATGGTGGATGGTCCACTCCTCCTTGCTCCTGCAGATCTTCTTCTTGCCCTTAATTAGCTACTGAAACTCCTTCTTAAACCCCTTGATGGCTTTTCCAAGCAACCAGGTGCTGATGCTGTAGCTGTGGTGCACTAAAATGATCTAGAAATGAACCAGTGTATGTGTTCTAGAGATGTAGAACTGAGGCTATGTTTGGGAAGTGGTGAGCAAAACTAGTTTGACCGTGTGTGTGATGTGGTTTTGAGTCCCTTGCTCTCCTTCTTGCTATCGACAACACACTACATGCATTTAGAGGACAAAGCTGCTTCACTGTAGCCCTCCCTTTGGATCAGATCATGTAAAAATTGGATCTTTTGCTGGGTATTACTATGTTACTTCTTAACTTTTTATAAATTGGTGAAATTTGACCCTTTTCCTATAAGGTTGTACTGGGGCATAATGTAATGATAAGAACAGATAGTCATTTGGTGAAATTTGCCCCTTTTATTTGAATTGCTCAATGATGTACCCTGAACAGTGCACTTCACTGTTCACCATTGAGAGCAATACTAACACAACTCTTCCTTTATATTTCTTTGTGTTCCTTTGTTTTGTAGGTACAGAAGCCTTGATGATCAAGAAATTAGATTAGGAATAGTTAGATATTAGTCTAGGTTTTTTATTTAATTACCTTTGTAATGTTTTATTTTGACATATGTACAAACATTGTAATAAGTGTTTATTCAATAAAGTTAATTTTTTTCTCTCTTTTGTAATTTGAGAATTTTAGTTTCTTGAATTCATTTTTTGTATTTTTCTTATTTAATAAAGTTAAATTTTCTTTCTTTAATTCTTTCTGTAATGTAATCTTTTATTTGTTACATTTTATTTGATTTGTTGTTACTGATTAAATAAAAGAATAAGAAGTAACCTTTTGTTTATTATATAAAGGACAATAAAATATTTATATTCATCTTATATAAGATTTCTTTTGTATTATATCATTATAATGTCCTTATTATAACGAATATTGTAATATGCATTTATTATGAAAAGGAATACATTTTATTGCCTTATTGCAATTATTTTTCCATTATTATTTTAAAGGTCCATGTATTGTATGACGAAATATTTTTGTATTTCAATTTTTTTACTTTATTATTTATATAAATTATTTATTTAACATGGGAATATTACCAAGTATTCAAATTTGTGCTTCAATTCTCAATTTCAAATATGAATTGAATTGTTTTCCCAAGACACAAAAATATAGTAGAGATCATGTCAGAATCCGTAACACTTGCCCTGACGTTTTCATCAGAACAAGAGAGATCTTGGTCCCTCTATAGCTTCTTTATTGTTGCGCAAAAATTCCTCGGATTTTCTTATGCATGAATGCAATGCACACACATGGGTCCTGTCTATTCTGAGGTGCTAATCCTGGGATGCCACAGACTCTCACCCTTAAATTCAACTTCTTCCTCGAAGTTCATGTACTCTCATGTTTCAGAATGAGGAATTGACTTGTATTGATCACGACATTCCTCAACTCCATTGTGATCCCAAATGAGGATAACTATGGTATCCCATATCCAAATTATTTTTCATTGAATCCTCTTTATTATTAACAGAATCCACTTGCCGTTTCCAATTACCACCTAGTTCCTTACACTATAATCCTTTTGGATGATGTTCTACCAGTCCTACATTGGATTGATGGTGGACACATTTTGTCCATTCCAATCAGGTTTTCCTATTACTCTATACTGGCCTATATTGGAGTACTTTATTCCCCCCTTTAAGGACCACTTATGAGTTGTTTCTTTAAGAACTAGTCCACTAGGTTTAATTTATTCTATCTCCTTCGGTCTTTCATCCTGACATACTCTTGAGAGTACTCTTTATATAGATGACTTCTTATAACCTTATGAGAATAAGGATTAACCACATCATGACTCAGTACTTCTTCTACAACCTTTAGTTGGCAAATTATTTGACAACCCATCCATGCTATTACTTACTCTCCCCCTTGGGGTATTCTAATGGTCTCTACATTGTATGTATAATACCCATTAACTCAATAGTAAGGATATTGGTCTCCATCTTGCTTATATCTTACCTATATAAGGTCTCACGAAAGAATCTGCGGTACACCCACGCAATTGTGGATCTCCGAAATGAATCTTCCAACATTACTTGTCTTACTTTTATCTTCTTAGAAATTATTTCTCACTAATAAACTTGATTCCTCGAAACGTCTCGAAAGTATTTCGCTCTAAATTTTATACTTCTTTATGTCTTTCTTAACTTAGGCCAAATTTTATGCTCTTTAATTTATATAATGATGACCTAATTAGATAAACCGCTAGGATTCTAGCTACGGATACTAGCTACAGATCCTCTTAGGTGTACGAGTTACCCTACGGGTTTTCAACTTCTTACTGGCACTCTCTTTGAGTTGTCAGAGTTTGAATACCACCCTTACTCCAAGACTTCTTCTTTACACTAATTCATGATACTTCCATGATCTTGGGATAACTACTTCATTAACTTCTGAGCAACATCACCTATCTTGTGTGAACTTAAATTCATTCCTTCATGTTGCTCCACACCTTGTCTGCATTAGTATTCCTTTTTTATTGCCAGCTCATAGTGAGTTGGAATTGGTTCATCCTTCAAAATAGTGTTGATACTCCTTAGATTAACTTCCTTCTTCGTGTAAGTCATCATCTTGATCTTCGAAACTCGTCACTCCCTTACATGAATTCCATTTACTATATAGGTCTATAACATCAAGTAATAACTTGATGATGCAACATACATTTGCACACCAAGTCAAATTTCATGTACAAATCTAGTCAATCAAGAAAAACCAATAAAGCCAAATAATACTAAAACATATAACATTTATTAAACATATATCTTGAAAATATTACAGCTCCCAACCATGGCAAGACACTCCCTTTATACACTACCTCCTTATATTACAAGAGCTCTCTTGCCCATGTGAGCATGTTCTCACTTATTTCAGCAAGGGTCAATATGCATTACCCAATATAAACATTATTTGAGCACTCTACTTTATGGTTCACTTCTATTCTTACTTTCCTCTCTCACTTCAGTGCTTCTAGGATTTTTGTCCATGATAGCGCAGAGTTCGACGACTGCCTTCTGGTGCATAAGAACATCTAGTAGGTGCATAATCTTGAGTAGAAGTACCAAGATTGAGATTATCAATTGAAAAATGACTAACATACTCATGATATTTTTCAGGATTCTTCTTTCCTCTTTTGTGTGCATCTTCAAAGTAAGAAGTATTCTTTGCCTTTTCCACAATCCAATCGTACATATTGGTATAGTAACTACCAGGACACTCTTACATCTCAATGGGATTGTTACCACCCCCATATGGTTCATAAGACTCTATAGGATTGTAAATGGTTTCTACTCCATTACCAGATCCACATGGTATAGGTTTTCCTATGATTTCATCATAAGACTGGTCTTCCCATCTAGTATTTCCTCTAACGGCATTGTTAGGGTTGGGTGCATTCCAAATTTTTTGCTCCTTCTCATATTTGGTCCATGGGTCTACTGGTTGCTGAGGTTCAACTGGATAATAGGCATAGACTTCAGAGTATGGATCATTAAACTCCATTTCTTTAAACACCTCCCCTGAACAGACTGGTTTCTGGTGCTTTGCTTCTTTAGCTAACTTATTTCTACGTGCCATTGCCTTTGTAGGATCAGTAAAATCCTCAATGACAGTGTCTAACTCTTGAAGTAGCACTTGATGAGTGTTATGGAACATGTTCAGTAAAGACTTGTAGCGATCCGTATACTCTACTGCCAAAGTAGGTTTAGTCCTTACTAGAGCAGAATGATCTAACTCCGGATCGGTACTAAGAGTTTCGTGAGGTATAGTAGTATAGGTAGTATCTACCAGTGCCTTAGAATTCCATTCCCTTATCCTGGTTATGGCTGCTACTACTGGAATCTAATAGGTTGTTTCCATACATCTTGCTTCTCCCGATGGCATTTCTCCATGCATTCCCAACTTCTTGGGTAACATGATCAGGATACAGTACTTGGCCAATATTCGCCCGTCATAGAAACTGTAAACCTTGACCAAAAGTCGAGACTCACAATCTAGACTCCATAGAAGTTGTCTTAGAGTGATTGTCCAGTCATCTTCATAATCATCTAAGGTCTTGTTCAATACTTGAACATTCCGAGGTGGATACCTGGGTGCCATTCTTGTACTGTAGATAAAAATTTATCATCAGTCATCTTGAGTTAAAACTCATGGTACTTATTTAAAATTGCATCATAATAAAGAATCATCACACTAGAATTATGACAAGATTATTCTCAATTGAATATCCATCATATTTATAGAAAACTCTTTATTGTTGCTAACATCCTTCCTATAGGTTCTACCCATTTACTAGGTTTACCAACCTAAGGTCAAAGCATATGCTCAGCTGTGGGGACCCAGCATGCCACTGCATGATGTAGTACCCTATAGTCGTTGACATAACACCAATGAAACACCGTTCATTAGTATTACATCCCTCAGAGTGGTACAACAGAAACACAGCAGGTGCAACACATGTCTATAGATTACAACTCGACTCGTTACAGCATATCCAAATAACACTCTAGGTTAAAGAGGAAGAAAACAACTTCGTAGAAAGGAAAACCAGAAATAATAACTCAGAACAATCTAGTTAATAAGACTAGCATCTAAACTATTTGGCTTGCAATTGCTGTTAATGCAACACTCTACAGAAGTAGCTTTTATGGCTAGAGTATCTTCTCCTATCTAATCAGAACTCTGTCTTCACTTTGATTGATGAATATGTTGCCTTCATTGACTTCCTTGAAGAACTTAAGCTGTCGATGATGGTTTCTTGAGCAGAAATTAATGTTGATGTTGTCATCAACGGCTTCAGAATCTAGCAAGGGTTAAGAATGTATGGTTGAGTACGAGCGTACTCAGCAAGTTCTCTAAAAAGCAGTGTATGATGCACTATCTCTACAGCCACAGACCAAAGGTCATAGGCCATGCAGGTTTTCATAAAAATTTCTTCAAAGGTTGCTTTTATTCTGAAAACTATGTCCGGCAGCCTTCACAGGTTGACCAGAACCTTCGTGGGGTTCCTTTCCTGCCACGTTCGTAGCTCCTTCCCGGAATAGGGAGTAACATGTCACAGTTCTTACACACTACAGAGGTGCGTTACATTACCCATGAGAGACCAAATCCTTGTTGCACAACCGGGCAATCTTTCCCGTCCACACTTCCTTTGGTGTGGGGCCCAATAGATGATCCAAGCCAATCACTACCCTCTCCGCGATCCCATATGTCTACACTATCCTTCGGGACTGACTAGACCTCCGTTAAGCCCCCTTTCGGGCAGGCTATAACCCTGATGAGTTCTCGAAGACTCTATGAGCTGGTGATGCCCCTAGCAAGTTCCATATTGGTCCGGCTATACCTCCGGCAGGCACTCATATATAATCAAGACACCAAAATCATGGGGCGTAATGGAGACCACCCATATGCTGGATCCACACAAGGAATCACAACATCACATTAAGGTTCCCTTGCGATACATACGAAAGGAAAAGGATACAACTAACTTCTCTGTCCCATTCCAAATCTCATGGTTAACATGTAATATACGGCGGTAGAATCACTAGCGACATTGGTTGTTAAGTCCTAGATATTATGTTCCTTTACCACTGGAACTATATCAATAGATTATTACCATTTGGTAAATAATCCATAATCATATTATTATGAAAGTAGTGTTTTTTGACCTTTTTGAAATGCAGGTGATGACCACATTTTAGTTACAAGCATTTGATAGAAAATAATCAAAGGACATGAGCAAGTGTGAACTTGCCTTTTGTGATTGCAAGATTATGCACTCATGGTCTTTCAGATACTAGAAGATCCAAGATCTGTAAATAGCATCATTGGTCTGGTAAGGACTAATGTTTAAGAAGCAATATGTTGATGCATAAGTAATGTAATGCATATTGTAAAATCCCGAGATAACTCCCCAATAAGATGATTGATTTAAATTTCAGTGATGTATTTTAAGATTTAATTATTTCTAATGTTTACTCCATATGTAAATCTATATACAAAGCATTTAAGTGTTTAGCATGCAAAGTATATAAGTGAAGTATAATAATATTCAAAGATTGAGGTGAATTGATATTTGGTAGTTATGATGTGAAATGTTATGTTAAGTTGTTAAGAGAAGGACTTATTATAAGATTGTTGTCTGAAATGGCAAAACGAATAAGTTTTCAAGAAAGATTTCTTTGTTAAAGTTTAAACAATCTTTGGTGTTAATCAAATGTGATCTGTATCGTTTGCGCCTATCCAATAAGTATGGATTTGAGATGCCTTATGACTTAATTTGGAATAGACAAAAGTTAACTATAAAAACATAAATATTCTTTATGCATTATGCATTACTTGGGGTACAAAAGTTAACTTTAAAACATAATTATATCTAGGGTGTGATGTGTTTAAAAGTATTTATAAGTTTTAAGCTTTGTAATAAGCATGTCTAAGAGTATGAGATCATTCACTTTTAGTTTAAGTGAATGATGAGTTTAAATATGACTTGTTATTATGAATATAATTTATCTTATTAAGGAAAGTAACTTTAGATGACTTTAAAAATCTATTAGAGTTTGACATCATGATTAAGAATAGCTAAGAGATAAATAACATTCACTTTTACCAGAAGTGAATGATGATTAAAATTTATTCAAATTGTTGATTTACATTGGAGTTATGGTTTTAAAGGAGTTTTATAAAGTTAATAAGTTATTTTTAAGTATTATTATAGACTCAAGTTATGGTTTTGGAAGTAGTTTTTAAATGTACAAGATTTAAGGTTTTATATAAAATTGTGATTATTTCTTATTTAACAAATGTTTTTAAAGAATTTACAAAATAGGTATTTATAAAATGGTGAAGGTTTAATTATTTTAAAATCTTAGAAATCTCTAGAATAATCTTATTAGAATTTTTCTAGTGAAATTTATTCAAGACCTCAAAAGTGAAATTTATTCAAGACCACAAAGGATTATATATCTAAAAATTTGCTTCAAGTTTTATTTGTAAACAAATTTACCTAGTATTTTTATCAAATAGTGGATTTATTTTTTATGCAAAAATGATTTTATTCATTTTTAGGACTTCTTCTTATTTTATTAACTTTCAATTAGAGTTTTGGTATCCTTAATATTTATTTGTATTTTTTAACTTAAACAAGTAAGGTTATATTTTGCTTGGGTAGATATTGTTTTTGTGGTCCTTTTGATATATTACATATATTTTTCGGATTTTTCTACATTTTCCTAGAGCTCTTTTAACTTTAGGGGTATATTTGTAATTAAGTATTTACAATAGATCTTCTTTTAAAAGTTGGACCTGGCACGGCACGACCCACTGGGTTGGGTCAAACCCACTCAGCACCACACTGAACCAGCTCATTGGCCTAGTGCGGCTCTCTCTATTGTTCTGCCTCATCCTCTTGTCCCTCTCTCTCCCGCTCAGGCAACTACGAGCCGGCCCGCCACTACTGTGGTGCACGGTGATGATGTTAACCCCGCTGCATCGCTCTACCCTCTTTGATTTGCTGCTCGTGCCTTCTCCTGGCGGTGCCTCTACCTCACTAGTGCCTAGGGCTTGGACCTCACCGATGACTTGGTGCTCCGACGCCTCTCCGGTATTCCCCTGGTGCCCTAGCAATGATGTGGTGCCGCCCTATCTTCGGTAGTTGCCATGGACACAGATTGGTGCGGGTTGCAGCGCCCCCTTGGGTGCTCCCCGTGCCGTCGTGTTCTTTCTTGACATCGGCCACTTCTTCATCTTCTAGTTTCTTAGCGAGGACCTTGAGTAAGTGCCTCTCTTCCTTCTCTGTGTTCTCTCCCTCTATGTTCCATCTCTTTGAGTGCTTGCAGTGATGAACAAGGGTTCGTCCCCCTGTGCTAGGTTTCAACCCATGTTGCTGTTTCTATCAAAGATGATTTACCTTGTCCATGTATACCCCTGTGTGATCACTTATGTAGAATGATTTACTAAATCAATTTAGAGTTGCCGATAGAACTCCCTGTCAAAGGATTTGTTGTCTGAACTTCACTACTGTCAATGTTTACTTATATCTGGTTGAACCCAATCCCTCCAATAAACCATTAGTTCACTTTGATGATTCAGTTGTGTACATATTAAGCTTGAATTATTGAAAGGATAATGAACATACTAAGAAGTTGGTTTTTAGTGTTATAGTCTTAAGAAGATGGTTTCATTTCTTGTATGGATAAGCTTTGCAAGTAAAGCTTGCTTATGTTTTTGTTGCTGTCATCATGACAGAGTTTCTGTGATAATGCAATGACCCTTTTCAAAAGCTTACTGCTACTCTGGTTCCTAGTGACCAACACTAAGAAAATGATTCATCTTATTCAAGGTTCTATGAAGTTGATGCTTTGATCTGTTAGCTATGTCCTGAATGCAATGCTTGTGACTTTTGTAGATGATCTAGCTAATATGGTACCTCTTTGGAGGATGCATAGTTGCCAGATCAAGCACATGATGTATTGTATGTTTGCTTGACCAATATTTGGTCTAACTCTTACCAATGATGCAGGTTTGAGGCTTTACATGGGTTTCACATGATCATAAATTATTGTTGCCTTTTAGTTTGCCTTGCAACTGATTTGGCTAATGTCCAACTACTGTCAGCAAGACAGTGGTCATATGATTCCTAGATGTTTTTAGCAAGGAAAAGGATTATGTGATGCTGTTCTCTTGTGCTGTGTAGATCCACTAATGATATTCCACTGTGATGCCTCCTTTGGGATGTAACACAATGATCTCCACTACTAGAGCTGCTAGACTTGCTAAGTAGGGTGTGGGAAAATGATATCATCTAGTTTGGATAATCCAGATGCACAACCCTTATATGTGATCTTGGTCAATGATGCATAAGGCTGAGACACTGTTTTGGATCTATAAGGACAATTACTTTTATTTGTCTAAGTTCTTTATGATGAGTTTTACATAGCAGCTCTATGCAAGTCCGAGCGAAAATATTACATCTCAATCTCCTAGACCATGTCTAGTTGAAGGGTATTTGGATGTATCATGTTTGGGTGCTTCTCTTTATTACCCTTTGATCTAAATGATACAAACTAATAAGAACAAGAACTGCATGATCTGATTTATGCCCTGATGGATATAACCCTGATGTTGGTGTGTGATTTATTGCCTGTTGGAGATCTTGACCATCTATGGATCTGGTCCTGATTACTTCTCCTTCTTGATGAGCTTGATCATCTCCTGTTTCCTTTATGGTGGATGGTCAACTCCTCCTTGCTACTGCAGATCTTCTTCTTGCCCTTAATTAGCTACTGAAACTCCTCCTTAAACCCATGGATGGCTTTTCCAAGCAAACAAGTGCTGATGGTGTAGTTGTGGTGCACTAAAATGATATAGAAATGAACCAGTGTATGTGTTCTAGAGATGTAGAACTGAGGCTGTGTTTGTGAAGTGGTGAGCAAAACCAGTTTGACCGTGTGTGTGATGTGGTTTTGATTCCTTGCTCTCCTTCCTTCTATCGATAGCACACAACATGCATTCAGAGGACTAAGTTGCTTCACTGTAGCTCTTCCTTTGGATCTGATCATGTAAAAACTAGATGTTTTGCTGGGTATTACTGTTTTACTTCTTACCCTTCTCAAAATTGGTGAAATTTGCCACATTGCCTATGAGGTTGGACTGAGGAATAATGTAGTGATAAGAACAAATACTCTTTTGGTGAAATTTGCCCCTTTTATTTGAATTGCTCAGTGATGTACCCTGAATAGTGCACTTCACTGTTCACCACTAAGAGCAATACTAACACAACTCTTCCTTTATATTTCTTTGTGTTCCTTTGTTTCGTAGGTACAGAAGCCTTGATGATCAAGAAATTAGATTAGGAATAGTTAGATATTAGTCTAGGGTTTTTATTTAATTACCTTTGTAATCTTTTATTTTGACTTCTGTACAAACATTGTTATAAGTGTCTATTCAATAAAGTTAATTTTTTCTCTCTTTTGTAATTTGAGAATTGTAGTTTCTTGAATTCATTTTTTTGTATTATTCTTATTTAATAAAGTTAAATTTTCTTTCTTTAATTCTTTATGTAACATAATCTTTTATTTGTTACATTTTATCTTATTTGTTGTTACTAATTAGAGAAAAGAATAAGAAGTATCCTTTTGTTTATTATATAAAGGATAATAAAATATTTATATTCATCTTATATAAGATTTATTTCGTATTATATTATTATAATGTCCTTATTATAATGAATATTGTAATATGCATTTATTATGAAAAGGAATACATTTTATTGCCTCATTGCAATTCTTTTTCCATTATTATTTTAAAGGTCCATCTGTTGTATGATGAAATATTTTTGTATTTCAATTTTTACTTTATTGTTTATATAAATTATTTATTTAACATGGAATATTCCCAAGTATTCAAATTTGTGCTTCAATTCTCACTTTCAAATATGAATTGAATTTTTTTCCCAAGACACAAAAATATAGTAGAGATCATGTCGGAATCTGTAACACTTGCCCTGACGTTTTCATCAGAACAAGAGAGATCCCGATCCCTCTACCGCTTATTTATTGTTGTGCGAAACTTCCCCGGATTTTCTTATGCATGAATGCAATGCACACACATGTGTCCTGTCTATTATGAGGTGCTAATCCTGGAATGTTACATATGGTTCCCTGTCGCCTCGCATAGCTCCGCTGCCATGGGTGCATGTGTTCTTTCGTGCCCCTGCCTCGTCCATGTCCAATTCGCCTCCCGCCCGAAGCTGGTGCGGGGATTTCAGAGAAATCACTGGACAATGGGGGTTAGGGAATTTCTTAAGAGGGGCGACGGAGCCGGATCTAGAAAGATAGAGAATACATAGGAGTGACGAATTTACCTTGGTCCGCTCGAACTCCGCCATCCCGGCCGTGGGAACGGGGCATATTTCCTCGGGCCAGCGGCGCAGCGACAGAGATCCCCTAGTGGAGGAAAAAGGGACTTCGATAGCCCGAGATAGCTCATGTGGAGGCACAAAAGAGGGCTCCCTCCTCGTAGACGTGGTCGCCGATTGCGATGTACTACCATTCTCCTATCGTTGGTCGCAGTGGTGGTCATCGCGGGATCAAGGAGCGGTGGTGGTCGTCGGGATCGAGGATCGCGTGGCAGTTTTCTCTCTATCAAGCACGAAGAAGGCAAGACACAGGAAAAAACAAAGCGATATTATTTACGGGTGGCAGGGGTGGGTAATAACTACGAACTTCCAGGGGAAAAAAAGTCCAAATGGACGAACGATAGAAACCTTATGTTGTTTATTATTATTAGGTATTAGGTATATATAGATAATTAGTAATACCAACCGCACCATTCATAACATGTCAAGTACATATATAAGAAATGTCACATACCTACTAAAATATGCAATCCATATATGATAGACTAGGATATCACTCAATCCCACTCAAATATCTCACCCACACATTTGACTAGGAAAACTACTTAGCTCCCACTCAATTCACATAAAAGCAGGTCCTCTTGACAATCTTGGTAATTCCAAAATTCTTTGATCATTTATCAAATCACGAATTATATACTACAAGACACTAGAAACCGTACGATTGACAAAACTCTGCTTTTTGTAACAATTACAACATTTCTTCAAGCTTGCCATTGTAAAACACGCAGTTTTAACAATCTTCTATTGATTATAGAATTGTAGTAATTGCTGCTGTAAATCCAATAGACTTTCAGCATTGCTACATACTGTAGTCAATCTTTGAATTTGTCAAAACATACTTTGTGACAAATTGTTCTTTATGTCTTCATTTAAGCTTTATTTCTTCCTTTATAACTTTGAATTTGTTGGGAAAGATTAAGTAAACGTCTTTACTTAACAAGATAAAGCAACACTTTAGTTTGCAATCTTTAATGTAACTTAATACGAGATTTCACGACTCTTAGTCATGTCTCTTACTTAGGTCCATAATTATTCTTTCTAGTTTGTAGGTATGTGTTGTTCCATTAACATGACAAGTGAATCAATAATATAACTCTACAAATGGCAGAAAATATTCTTGAAACCCACTTTCCTTTTAGTACAAGTATTAGCTGAAACACCATGACTATCATTACTAGTTTCTCCTGTTCTACTTGGAGAGTTAAGCTCCTGGAACACATTCTGTTGTGCTACTCAACACTCTAAGGTAAGGTTAATAACCTTGTTTTGAACTTTTAATTTCTTCCACCAATACTTTCATTGAGAAACTCTTTCTTGAGAAAACAAAATCTTGCATGCATATATAGACACACATGTAGGCAACAAGGTTTGCCTCCTTTCGGTTGTGGAATTGTATTCATAGTTGCTCAAGAATATATTACAAATATGTAATTATTCATCACCATTTCGAATTGTTGAAATCTCTAGAAACTTGAACATGCCATAACTTCTATGGTGTTGTTTCCACAAATCTTCTAATGTTCCTTATACTTAAAGTGAGTGTCTACTAAAACTCTAATTTTGAACTTAAAAGTGAGTGTCTCTATGATTATGATGTTTAGATTTATCAACATGCTTTGAGTTGTCCGATTGCCATAATTTGTGAAATACCTTTCCACAAGTCCTTATGCCAAAATTATTAACTTGAACACACAGTCAGTTTCATCAAATCATAGAGACTTCTATATTCTTATTAATTCAATGCCTAACTTTATTCTGGTATTCTTTGAACAATTCAAATAGTTCCAGACTTATATTTTATTAAGTGAATACACATATTTGCTTAAGTCCAGAATAAAGATTACGAAATAATGATATATAGTAGATGTTGAATTATAGTCATTATTCATAACATCCAAACATTCCACAGTCTGTTTTACCAAAGCGTGCAGTATTAGTCATCTTGAAAGTAAGGAATGGTTTGCACAAGTCATAAGATCAAGTATCTACCAAACTTCTTGTTTCATCAACATGAACTAAACCATTTGACTTAAACAATAGTGTCATTCAAAATGATGTTATTATTAAGTTTGAAAATATTTTGGAAATTTTCAGATGTTTTATAAAAAATTAAATTATTATCATACAGATAAAGACAAGAATAACTTGTTCATAACCGCAATGTGAGCATAAAAGAAATCATTCATAGAAACAGAACAACTAACTTGTATCTCATTTATATGAATAATCGTCTCAAGAAGCAAGACACACTAGTAAGGTTCACACACTTAACGATTACAAAGATTCTGTGCAAATGATGTAATCCAAATGATAAACATTGAAGGAAGGAGTGTCGTCTGCCATCAACTAGATTGTTTGTCGTTGGCACGCCATCATTGTCGCATAACATCTAGCAACTCTCAACAAGAAGGTCCTATTTTCACAAAACAGAACAAGCTTCAAATACATAGAAAACTACAATAAGTGTTTGACAGAAACATTTATAACATGTATATCAAATATATACCTTATTGGTTGATAATGTCTCCTACAATGGGTTCTACTTTCGCAGTTCTCTCTTAGCCATGAACTCATGAAAGGCATATGATATCCCTCTCACAACATAGCCTTTGACGACATATTTGTAGCTAGGAGGAAGCGAACGCAACACCCTATCTATCGCAAAGGCGTCCATCAACCACTATCCCATTACATCTACAATACGTTCATAAATCTCTTCCATGATGTCCACGTGGGTCTCAAAGTAGTTGTTTTCTTCCATCTTGGTTGAAAGAAACTCTTCCATGTACTCCTACTTCAAGATTATGACTTGCGCTAGGAACATCACCATCAATCCATCAAACATACTACATGTATCGATTGCATGAAAGTGTGCCCACGAGCCAGACTCCATAGCATGACTCATGGTGTACTTGACTATCATGAAAGTGTCATGGCAACCATGAAGAATCGTATCTTTTTCACCGTTGGAGTAATCGAGGAAATCTTCTATTGGTTCACACATGACATAGAGAAGATGGTTTTCGATGAAGATGTCCCTGAGGCGCTGGTACCAGTCGATCAAGTTTGACCCATCTAGCTTAAGTTTCTCACCCTTGAGGAATTGACCAAATATATCTCGAACTTTGGGAATGGCCATGATCTACAAGGATATTTGCAAAGTCTTAGACTAAGTTCATAATACGAGTCCAAATTTATAATCACAATATCAAATGCTCTCCCACTAGAACTATCATCCCTAGGACAGCTTTAGTGATTACACGATCCTGATTCACTATACCATCCCTGATCATCATGGCCGATGATATAGTTGAAAAGGTAGACATCACAATGTCGATCACATCATTCATGTGACTCATGCTCGACCTTTCAATCTTCTCGTGTTCCGAGGCCATGTGTGTACATGCTAGGTTCGCCAATTTAACCTTAGTGTATTATAGTGCATGAATGGCTTACACCCACCATATGCGAACATCGAGATATTTGCACTCGATCATGACGGTGTTGGGGATACACTTTCTGGGTATCCTCACTTTGCCTCACTAACCAGAGTGGCCCACTTCGGGTTAGAGCTTTGGTTCACGGGCAGCCCATTTAGGGAGAAGAGACGGAGTCCAGTCCGGCTACAGGAAGGCCCAGAAGGCTTACCAACATAGGCCTGTTATGTTACTTGTAGTTCAAGTTGTACTCTTTAACCGACTCTTAGTCATATCCGAATAGGTCTCTCCTATAAACCCTAGGACGGATATCTATATAAGCCATCCTAGGGTACGCCTTTAGGGAACCCCACAATAGTCTACAATATCAACTCCCATAGGCGAAACCCTTGTAACCCATATTCCGGCTCCCACCCACAATAGTCTACAATCTCTACAATCCTGTGGTGATTATAGAGGTAGAAGAAGCTTCTGGGTCCACTTTGTCTGCGGAGGCGACAGAGATCCGGATCTCAGAAAATCCTACTCCCACCCAGCCCACACCTGTTACGGAGATAGTGGAGAAATCTGAGCCTGAATCAGATCTTGCGATGCAAGTCGAACCTAGAGTGGATGTCCCTAGCGAGGATGAATCCTAGATCGATCTAGCTGTCGAGGTCGAAATCCAAGAGGAGCAAGACAACAACTCTAGTTCTAGCTCTTCCAATGCAGGAACGGACCAACCCTTCTTGAGGCATACGTTGAGGAACATGATGATGAAAGGCGCAAAGGTGGATGAGGTTCTCGAGACCATCAGAATTTTCGAGGAAGCCCACGAGGAAAGCCGCAACTCCCTCAGGACACACGCGTCGCACTTCGTCGGATATGTTGGATCCGGATGCGGCTCCTCCAATGATGGAGACAACGAGCACTCGGTGCTGGAGGCGATCGGGACAAACACCAACTTACCGGCATTTTCAGATGATTCCATGACATCGACGGATTTCCAAAAGTTCTTTGTGGAATATGAAGAGGAGTTCAACTCCAAAGCTGCGGTAGAAGGAGAAGGCATGGACGAAGGATCCAGAGAAAACTCTCCCAAAGCGCAGGATGGCATGGATCTCGGAGATAATCCCGACGTCCAGATGTCTAGAAGTACCGCTCAGAGCCTGACTGTGGGAAACGGACCCAAAGCCGCCTTTGCTACCGGCGCTACCAAGAAGGCAAAGAAGAAGAACAAGACCCCGGCAAAAGATCCTCCAGCGGAGGAAGTGGTTGCCGAGGAATGTGAAGAAGACTCGGATGGAGCTCTAATCCCATACGAGCCAAAAGAAGCTTTGGTGGATGGACGCGTGGTTACTGCTGGTGCCCGTAAACTCATCGACGCTATGTTAACTATGCCTATCCCTATAGCTATAGAACTTACATCTGCATAATTGGAAGAAAGGTCTCAAGCCCTAGAAGCGCATCGCCAAGTGCTCATGGATGAAGCCAACAACATCGAGGAAGAGAAGAAGTGCATAGCTATTGCGGAGAAGTTCATCTCTCTACAGCATCAAAAGACCCGAAAACTCCACATGTGGGCCAAAAAATTTCCAGAAGTCCACAAGGTTCTCTTTGAGGGGGACCTAGGGAAGCCTCGACTCGACAGCAAGGGAGATCTGGTGTACCCACAACCAGTACAAAACACCACCATGGCTAGAGATATCCTGGCGAATAATCTAGGCCCAGATCAGATCCGGTTGGGCATAAAGCTGCTCACAAAGGGTCTGGAGCAACAGAAGGTCACGAAATACGGAAGCAGAAAACTGGTCTCTCAATCTGACCAATGTCGCATGAATCCGGCCTGGAATGACATTAGGTCCCAACAGGTTCCGGAACAACATTACTATTCCGACCGTTGGGAAGATAACTACTCAAGAACCGGATCTTCAGGGCAGCGTCACTGATCCGCACGTGACTGGAGAAACGTTGCTCCAGCCGCAGAGCAAGAGGCGATTGCTGCACTAACACCGAGACATACTCCCGGCGAGAGTCGAACAATCATAGGGAAGACGACAAAGAGAAACGTCGGGAGGAGGACCGTCAAAGGATTCCACCTCCTAGACATGCAAGCCGTCCAGCTAAACCCCATCGCGGTGGGAATGACGGACGAAGGAACGACGGACACCGTGCCGAGTCAAGTCGGCAGGGGGATCATCACAATGAAGACCCTCCCCGGAACCTAAATAATGACGCTCCAGATGGAGGCTAGCGATTAGCCAGAAACAATCCACCTACACCACCCTCTCCGCCAAGCAGCCATCACAACGGCTCTCAAGGAGGCCAAGGAGGGCGTCGTGGCGGAGGAGGTGGTGGCAGAAGCAGAAGTCTGGCTCCAAGGCACCACAACCATAGCGAACAACCAATACGGCATTCCCAAGTGACGCGAGACACCAGATCAACTCTAAAAAAGAGGCGTGATGCTACAAGAACGACGATATCTACATGGGTCCAAAATGCTTCAGACCACGAATTCGACAAACACACTTCCCGGAAGGATTTCCTATCTCAAGACATATCCAAGCCTACGATGGAGTGGCCCGGCCAGATACTTGGCTCCAGGATTTTTTGCAGGCTTGATGGATTGCCAAATATGGAAATAGCTTGGTCGCGACCCGATATCTCCCACTAATGCTGTGGAAGATGGCACGATTATGGCTCAATAAACTTCCGGAGAATACCATTCACAACTGGTATGATATGCAAATCACGTTCTTTCAGAATTTCGAAAGCACATATCGGAGGCCTTGTACGGTAGGAGACCTACAGTGTTGCACCCAGAAAGCCGGAGAAACTTGTCGAGATTACCTCGGATGATGGATCGACACCAAGAACTCCTGTGAAGGAGTAAATGATCAAACTGCGATTGAAGCTTTCATTGCAGGACTTGAAATTGGTTTACTACGTCACCGCTTGAAGTGCGACAAGATCACTGATCTAGGAGAGATGATAGAAACAACGAGCAAGTATGTAGACGCCAACGACGACATAGAGGGATTACTGAATGCCCTAGATGTGCCACAGTCGGCGAAACAACCAAAGCAACAAGCTCAAAAGCGCAAGAATACCTCGAAAGAAAAACCCAACGCGGAAACAGCTGTGGTCACTACTACTTTCGGGTCTGGAGGACGAGGAGGGCGCGGCGGTGGCCACAGACGCGGTCGTAGGACGTCAAGGGTGCAAGGTAGAGGAGACAATCAGCCTGGAAAAACCTACTCTTGGGCCGACATTGCCAATAATCCGTGTGTGCATCACATAGATGCCAATGGGGGCTCGTTTCACACAAACGCCGAGTGTCATTTCAACAGCAACATCAAGAAAGATGATACCGCTAGCTATAGGGTTAAGCGGAAGAAGGGAAAAAATAATCCCGAAAAAGAGAAAGAGACCAAGGAAGATTCCGACATGGAGGAAGCAGAGCCTTCAAATCCCAAGCCGGAGGGGAAGAAAAATTTCCCAACGAAAAAAGACACTTACGTCACTTTCCTTGGGTCTCAGCTGGCTAAGGTGAAGAAAGCAGTACTACATGAGCTCAATGCAACTGTTCTGGCTGTCCTACAATTCTTGGACTAGTCGGAAGTGGCAATCACCTTTGACCATGTTAACCATCCGCCTAAGTTGCACAGGCAAGGAAAATACGCCTTAATCATCAATCCACTTATTAACGGCTATGGTTTCTCCAAGACTCTCATGGACGGTGGTAGCAGCATCAATATTCTATATGTCGAAATGCTACGTCGGATGCAGATCTCGGAGACACAACTGAATCATAGCTCTGTGATCTTTCACGGAGTTGTCCCAGGAAGACAAGCAAATTCCCTAGGTGAAATCACTTTGTATGTTACCTTTGGAACTCCAAAGAACTACCAGACAGAAGCACTTTCCTTCGAAGTGGTCACGTTCAAGAGCGCCTACCATGATATATTCGGACGGTCGGCTTACTGGGTTTTTATGGCTCGTCCGTGTTACATTTACAATATGATGAAAATTACAGGTCCCAAAGGCGTGATCACCATAAGGGGAGACCCGAAAAAGGCGCGAGAGTGCGAAGATGGAAATGCCGCCTTTGCTGAAGCCGTGCTGCATGCCCAGGAGTACCAGGAGATCAAGAAGACCATCGACCCGTCCGAGATGCCTGTGTCGAAGAAGGAGGTGACAAAGACGACTCTGGAGTTTAAGTCATCGGAAGAAACAAAGACGACGCCATTGAAGGATGATGACCCCTCCAAGGTGACCTAGATAGGTGTAGATTTAGATAGCGCATAGGAAAGCGCGCTCGTCAAGTTCCTCCAAGCAAATCAAGATATCTTCGCATGGCAGCCATCTGACATGACCAGAGTACCTAGGGAACTAGCCGAGCACTCTCGAAATGTACACCCAAATGCTAAACCCATCAAACAGTCATTATGACGTTTCGGCGATGAAAAGCAAAAAAGCAATAGCTAAGGAACTAGCTCGGCTCGAGTTAGCCGGATTCATGGAAGAGGTCATCCGCACTGAGTGGTCGGCCAATCCTGTAATGGTCCCTAAAAAGGACACCACTGATTTAAGGATGTGTGTTGATTATACTACCTTGAACAAGGCTTGTCCCAAAGATCCGTTCACTCTGCCTAGAATTGATCAAGTTATTGATTCTACTTCAGGCTCGGAACTCCTATGTTTTCTCGACGCATATTCTGGCTATCACCAAATTCGGATGAAGGAATTAGACAAAGTCAAAACTTCATTCATAACCCCCTTCAGAACCTTCTGTTTCGTTACGATGCCCTTTGGGCTCAAGAATGCAGGAGCTACGTACTAGCGCACTATGCAGTGTTGCCTCCACGATCAAATCGGACGCAATGTACATGCATATATGGACGACATTGCGGTGATGTCCAAAAAGAAGGAAACCTTAATTTACGACTTGGAGGAAACATTCGCTAATCTACACAAATACAACATAATGCTTAACCCGAAGAAATGTTTATTTGGAATACCAGCCAGAAAATTTTTAGGTTTCATCATGTCTCAAAGAGGCATAAAGGTGAACCGAGACAAGATTAAGGCTATACTCAATATTTCTAGGCCGACTTGCCTGAAGGACGTTCAAAGACTAACTGGTTGCATTGCTTCAGTCAGTCGATTTGTAAGCCGGCTCGGTGTAAGAGCCGCACAACTCTACAAGCTCCTGAAAAAGACAAAAAAGTTCGTTTGGACTGACGAAGCTGAAGCTGCACTACAAGACCTGAAAGGAGTACTCTCATCTTCTCTTATCCTTGCAGCACAGGAACCTCGGGAACCGATGTTGCTCTATCTCGCTGCAACAAACAGTGTCGTCATTGTTGTCATGGTGGTGGAGAGACTAGAGGAAAAACAGGAACACCTGGTGTAATTTCCGACTTATTACCTCAGCGAAGTCCTAACTAAATCAAAGCAGCGGTATCCACACTATCAAAAGATGGCTTACGGTGTGTTCTTCGCATCCCGGAAGTTACGGCATTATTTTTAGGAACATTCGATTACCGTGGTGAGCACAACTCCCATGAGAGATATAATCAACAACAGCGACGCTACAGGACGTGTCGCAATGGGGCATAGAGCTTTCAGCTTTCGACATTGAGTACAAGCCTTGTACAACAATGAAATCCCAAATCCTCGCTGAATAGACAGAGACAACGGAGAATACGACCGTCCCAGAGTCGGAATACTGGACCTTACATTTTGACGGGTCTAAGGCGCTCGGGGGCTCGGGGGCTGGCGTGGTGCTTAAGTCACCCCAAGGAGATAGAATTTTTTATGTGTTGCAGATCCACTTCACGACAACAAATAACATTTCCGAATATGAAGTACTACTGCATGGAATCCGGATTGCTAAGGATATCGGCATCCGACGTTTGATGTGTTATGGAGATTCAGATCTTGTTGCCCAACAAGTGTCGGATATCTGTAATGCAAATAAACACATGGCATCATATAGAGCTGTTGTGGATGAACTATCTAAATCGTTCAAAGGGTTTGAGGTTCAACACATCCCTCGAACAGAAAATGAGGAAGCAGATGCATTATCTCAAATAGGCTCAGCATGGAAAAAGGTCCTGGATGGCGCTTTTTTAGAGCACCTCAAAGTTCCCTCTATAAAAGTAGTTGATGAGGAATATCCGACCAAATCCAACACACCTTTAGTGGCAGTTCTAGCTGTAATTCCTAGCTGGACCCAACCCTACCTTGATTTCTTGGTAGATGGGAAATTACCTGAAGACGAGCTCCTGAGCCAGCAGATCGTCCGACGAGAAAAAACCTATAAAATAATAAATGGTGAGCTTTATAAGCGGAGTGTATCTGGGGTCTTTCAGCGCTGCCTATCTCCGAAAGAAGGAGTGGAAATCTCACGAGAGATCCACGAAGGCGAATGCGGCCATCATGCTGCAGCCAAATCTTTAGTGGAAAAAGCTTTCCGACACAGAATTTTCTGGCTTACAGCCAAGGCAGAAGCCAAACGGCTCGCCAAGACGTGCAAAGGCTGCCAGAAGTAAGCCAAACAAGCTCATGTTCCGGCTGATCATCTACGAACAATACCTATAACATGGCCTTTCGCGGTCTAGGGGCTTGACATGGTAGGACCGTTTAAACGGGCTCCAAGTGGATTTACTCATCTCTTATTGATGGTGGATAAATTCACAAAATGGATTGAGGCTAAACCTGTCACCGGTTGTGATGGAGCAATAGCTAGAAGATTTGTTGAGGATGTCATAATCCGATATGGTTATCCACATAGCATTATCACGGACAATGGGAGTAACTTTTCTATGGGAGAGCTTGCCAAATTCTGTGATGAGCAAAATATCTGGCTTGACATTACACCAGTCGCACATCGGCAGGTTAATGGACAAGTTGAAAGGGCAAATGGTTTAATCCTACAGGGCCTCAAACCAAGACTCGAAGCACCACTACGACGTGCTGCGGGGGCTTGGGCAGAGGAATTACCTTCTGTGATATGGAGTTTATGAACAACTCTGAACAGGTCAACCAGATACACACCTTTCTTCTTGGTCTATGGTGCAGAAGCATTTCTTCCTAGTGATTTGATTGACACCTCTCCTTGAGTTTCTGCATATATTGAAGAGGATACCGAAGTTTCTTGACAAAATGATCTCGATTTAATCGAAGAAGTTCACTTTGTTGCTAAGATGAGATCAACAGCCTATCAGCAGAAGTTACACAAGTATCATAGCCAGAGAGTCAGAAACCAGTCTTTCAATAAGGGCGATTTGGTTCTCCGGCATGTGCAGGAAAGAAGGCACAAACTTTCCTCGATATGGGAAGGGCCCTTTTTAGATAGCCGAGTATTGCACAATGGATCTTACTATCTAACTGATAAGCGGCCAGTCAAAGACAGATCTGCTACTAAGAAGAGAAAGAGAGATGGAGGCAGTACAGACCTGGAAGAATTAGACAAACTGTGATATATTTCTCAGCTACGTCCCTTTTATTCTTAAATTTTCTTTCTTTGTAATCATATATATGTACATGTTCAATGAGAAATAAAGTATTGGTTGCCTCAAATTTTTCTGAGAAGTTCTATATCACCATCTTATTTCTGAATGATCATGTCAGAGTCGAAAATCCCAGAATACTTGAAAGTACTTTATGTTCATGTTTGTTCTGGTTAAGATTTCCGATTCTAAAAATGTTACCTTCGGGTATAAATCTAAATTTTCTAGTTTGTACTTTGGCTATTTATCTAATTGCCGGATGCGGGCATTTTCCGAGTAGTGATTTCTTGGTACTGGAAGCCGGCTTTGTTTCCAAGTTTAAACTGGTTTAGCAATTGAGCTTCATTGCTCGGCAAAGTTTCTGTGTTGAAAGTTAGTCGTCTGACGAAAGGGATGAGGCGGAAAGCCAGATAAACGATAAGTATAGGCACAAACATAAAGTGCTTACATAAACAGTTTAGGCACATAAAAGTAAAACCATAAGTGCTAAATAGAAGTAGCAAATCTTAGCACCGGCAAAATTATTACACTACTTATTTACAACCCGAATTGTTTCAGAATAACACAATGTTTTTTCTGATGCTCTACGATGCAGGGGGAAAGTTAGGAGGTGCTGGATCACTAGAGATATCGACCTCACCTTGATATCTTTCCGAGACATTCAAATCCGAAACGGTTTGTTTGTCGTCGAAGACTCCAGCTGTTTCTTCGACAGGCGGAGGAGGCGTCTCCACGGAAGTGAAGAAGGGAGTGTCGTAGATGGTCAGATCAGCTTCGTGACATCCGTATCCAGTGCAAGAGTCCATGATGGCCTTGATGTTCTGCTCCTGTCCGTCTTTATCCACTTTAAAGTACCCCTTGGTTACTTACAATATTTCCATGTTTCCATGGTGGCTCATAACCAAGGTGAGGGCATTTTGTGCTGCGGTCATCACATAGGACATGTTCCAGTCTTGCATGAGTTGGGGCATCTCCTTGGCCTTGTCTTGCACCTCAAAGACGGACATTCGGTTCATGTCTGGAACCTTGAGTACGCCACCAATTTGCTCCAAAGATTGGCAGAAATCGTGAAGCAAATCGACGACTTGTGTAAGCCGGCTGGTGCGAGACTCGGTGGAGGAAGAATCCAGTAAGTTTAGAGGACTTGCGCATATAATACAAAGGTTAGTAAATATATCCGAGCTCCTAGAGTCGGAAAAAAATAAAGTAAGAAAGTAGGAAACATACCGAAGATGACATCGTCAACTTTGGTCTTATCTTCCCTAAGGCTCTGGAGTTTAGCCTGGAGTGCCTTAGAGATGTTCTTCCCTCTGAATAATGCATCATTAATATCCGAGATCTTTTGGTCGTGGGCTGTGATCCTTCGATCACGTTCTTCGGTGGCCATAGAAGAGGATTCGAGGACTTGAGCAATGCTCCGCTCGTGATCTGCCTTCAACTTGTTTAGCTCCCGACGTAAGTCGGTGTTCTCCACCTCCAGGGTCTGAATATTTTCGGCCTCTTCAATCATGGCACATGATTGTTTGACCAACACTATAAGCAAAAGAACAATAGTTGAATAAGTAATTCGACTATGAAAGAAAAAAGAGCAAGGTTAAGGACTGAAATGATTACCTTCAGCCTCATCCTTAGACACCTTTAACTGAGCATTTTCAAGCCAGAGAGCTCTGATATCTCTCCGCTTGTTGCAGGTATTCTTCAATAATTCCTGGTTATACGAATTAACTTTCTATAAGTCAGAATAATACCTAGAGTCAGAAGTCTACTAAAGACTTGGGCTCATATTTTTACTAATATTAGCACGAGCCTTGGGGGCTACACTAGTTCATTTTTTGGCATCCTATGAAAGCATAAATCCGGATTGTCTATCCAACTTCATGCTTGGGGGCTAGAGGATATGATATGAAATAAAGTAAAAAAGTTGAGTTGGAAATTCGACTTACACGATGTTCATGAATAAGCTTGCTTAAGATCATGTTGACCTCGGTGTTAACCTTCTCGGAGAGGGTCAGCGGGATTACTGGTGGAGGAGGAACCACACCGGCTCTTAGCCTCTCGTCGTGAAGATGGATTTGCTCGAGAAGCTCGGAGTACTTGACGTCCTCTGCTTCTTGTGCCTCCTCCTCGGCAGTAATGTTCCGGATTTCCAAGCATTGCTAGGCTAGCCGTTGGATCTCTTCTGCAGATTTATGAGCAATGGCAAGTTTGGCAAGACCCGGATTGCTGAGGAGGTTTTCAGCAAAAGCCTCTACCGAGGGATCATTACTCTTTGAGGGTTCACCCTTGTCAACTTCCGAGTCACCCATGGTGACGTCGGTCTGCGAACCAAGGTTCACGGGCTCAGAATGAAGAGCCGGATCTTCTGCGACGGTCGGAGATGGGGTAATCTCCGGCATTGTAGAAGGCTACGGGGCAGGAGTCGGAGGCGCTGTGGCAGGAGAAGTCAAGTTTAACTTTGACTGGCACAGGGGCTTCGATGAGCCTCCTTTCCCCTTGCCCTTGGTGAGCTGTTTAGCTCTCAGAAGGTAATAGAACAAAGATCGTTACACCTCAGAAAGAATTAAGAAATAAAATAAAGTGACCTTGTGAGGAAAGTTACCTCTTCGCAATGGGCACTTCCTTTGTGCCAATGGAAATTGTCAGAGCCTTACGCTTTCGAGTAAGGGTCTTCGTCAAAGGAACCAGTTCTCCATCATCCTGAGAGATCTTAGGAGGATATTCCTCGAGATGAGCAAGCTCCAACTCAGGAAGGTCAGCAAGCTGAAAAGAAGAAATATCTTAGTATTGTGGAAAGAAACAATAATGCATAGATGAACACATAATTCGAGTTATTGCTGGAAACTTACTGGTACCACAGGATCATCAGCCGTATGCATGTCCCAGGATAGTGCCAGGATTTTCCTCTCGATCTGAGCCCTTATCAACCATCTAATTTGGGACTCATAGTCCTTTTCCGAGTAAGGACAGGGGCAGATCCGGAGAGAGTCCTTCTTGTTCGTCGTGATGGGGTGCATGAGCCGGTCACCATGATGTTGGAGAGGCTAGATCCGGCGTGCCAACCAGCAGTGAATCAAGTCAGACCCTTTAAGGCCCTTGTGCTTCATCAGATATTCGATCCGCCTCTTAGCCAGAAGCAGATCATTAGTGAGAGCAGGCGCATCTGCGTCCCAGGACTCATGGGGCACGGCGGCACCCTCAACAAAAGCCGGCAAAGCAGTTGCTCTGCTGGGAGCTGGTTTATCCTTATGATAGAAAAAAGTGGATGGCCATTGTTTCACCAACTCACTAGCCTTAATCCTAGGATAGACACGTTCTCTCCTAACAGAAAAGCTAAGAGTCCCGGTAATATATGGATTACTGGTGGTGATAGAGTTTCTCCGGGTGTGAAAGTAATACCGGAAGAGAATGAGACTTGGCCTAATGCCGAGATACCTCTCCCACAAAGAAGCATAAGCACTCATATCTAAAAGAGAGTTCGGGGGGAGATGATGGAGTTGAACTCCATAATAATCTATAACCTTAGAGAAGAAATTTGAGGGTGGAAAGCTCAAACCTCTATCGAGGTGGGTGCCGAAATGCACCCGCTCGTGGGTGTTGGGGGTGGGGATGGTTTTTCATAGCCGCTCTGCCAGTCGCTGGCACGGAGGATCCCTTCATTCTCAACAACACGAAGCTTGGCGTCATCCAAGACACAGGGGATCCAGACCCTACGAAAACTCTCCTTCTCCGATGCTGGCGCCATCGCTACTGTCGCCGCTGTGGTGGAAGATGAGGCTTCAACAATCTTCTGGGAACTGATGACCTAGGATGGGCGGTGCTGGGGGATTTTGGGGATGCAGAGGAGCTCTGTTCATGGGAAGCGTTGAGAGGAAGGAGGGGGTGCTAGTGTTAGTGAAGTGGAAAGAGAGAAATCCCAACCCCTTATATCCTTCATTAGTGCCAAGATTCGTGCAAAAGTAAATAGTAACTATGACACGCATCGTGGAAGGAGTTGGGTAACCCCTTACACTGCCTCGATCTCCGCACACACATTAAAACGATTCCTTGGTTCCGCGAAAGGCAGACCCACAAACGGTTGTGTTGACGGGAATGTCTGTCAATGACATGACTTGACCTTGACTGGTGTCAAGTTACATCAAAGGCCAAGTTCCGGCTTAGTTTTAATTTCGAGCTGGAAGCCTGATTAACTATTCATAGGTCTGACTCATTTTGAGACACAGATTCTATCATTTCTTTTGAACTTTCAGGAACCCTTCAAGATTCTACAATGCCGATGATCAAGCTAGACGATGATGAAATCTGACTCTGGATCTTGGAGGCTTTCGGGGGCTGCTATTGGGGATATACTTTCTGGGTATCCTCACCGTGCCTCACTAACCAGGGTGTCCTACTTCAGGTTAGAGATTTTCTTCATGGGTGGTCCAGTCAGGGAGAAGAGATGGAGTCCAGTCCGGCTACGGGAAGGCCCAGAATACTTACCAACGTATGCATGTTATGTTACTTGTAGTTCAAGTTGTACTCTGTAACTAACTCTTAGTTGTAGCCGGATAGGTCTCTCCTATAAACCCTAGGCCGGATATCTATATAAGCCATCCTAGGGTACGCCTTTAGGGCACCCCACAATAGTCTACAATCTTAACTCGCACAGGCGAAACCCTTGTAACCCATATTTCGGCTCTGCCATATTACTAGATTGCTAGCAAGAGTAGGATCCGTCCAAAGCCGGCGGATTCGAACCTGGGTAAACTTGTGTGCTCACCGTCCCGGAATACCGTACATCTCACACCCCTCTCTTCCGCACGCCTCGAGGACCCCCTCATGGCATACTTGTCATCAATCCGACGACACACGGTCTTCTCCATAATGATGGACTTTCTTGGTGGTGCACACTAATGGGAGAACACTATAGTTGGTATTAATTAGGTATCATCATATATAATGATATCGTTGTGTATCTAATACTCGCAAACAATAATATGCATACAAGGATCAACATCACATGAAAATTATATGTAGTGGCATTATATGGTCCTTCTGCACGTGCCTTGATGTCCATCGAGTGCTCTGGCATGATCTCCATCTTGCGACCAGTATGACGCCAAGTTCATGACGCCACCAGTTGGTCGGCCATCTCCATGATGACCATTACTACAACTTAGTAACATAAAAGTAAACTAATTTACCTTATTAATGACCATTACCATATCACATGACATGCCTCCTTCAAAATAAAGTTAGACCCCTATAATTTATCTTTTGCAAGTTTTGCTTGGATGTTAGGCTTCCGCGATAGAACCGTTTCTACCTACAAACTTCCAACCACAACATCGATCGAATAGTTGTCTCTACTACACCGCTTTGGGGCCCTCTGTTGCAAATCCCATATCAACTACTAAAAGAGAGATAGACACCCACTAGCCACTTATATGGTACAATCCATATGTCAGACATGGAACCAGTCTCGCGTAAGCTTACGTGTAAGGTCGTTACGGGTTGCTTCATCAAACATGCCGCGATATAAGAAAGTACACATGGGAGGGTAACAACTAGAGGATCAATGCCTACATTCTACATGTGTTCTAACAGTAGAAGCAATACTACGCATATATAGGCTCTGATACTACTCAAAGGGGTTCGTAGCAGAAAACAAAAAAATCTTGACTAGCGTAACACCAATATGCCCAATATATATCTAGGAGTAATAATGTAAGGGGAGAGGATTTGGTACATACCCTTGTAGCCCGAAAGTTTTTAACATTCATGCGGAACATGGATGATGTAGTCGTACTCACACCAACCTCAAGGTCGTGAAGCTCCTCGTAGTGAAACAAGTGGCAGCACCCCCATAGTCTCGCACACGTTCGGTGTTTGACAATGACTCCCGTTCTCCCTGATCCACCCAGGATGTTGATCTTCCAGTTGGAATCATCTTAGCACGACAACGTGTCACAGCAAAGCAGTCTCCTACTTGTGCAACTCTTACTTAGGGTTGTAGTTTCAAGAGAAAAGAGAGAGAGCGGTATATCTAAGAAAATTTCCTTAGAGAAAATTTTGTGTGCTTTTCCCTCCCATATAAACCTTCTTATATAGGGGAAAAGAGGCTACCCCAACTATTAAAGTCTCGGGATGGGACTAAACCAAGGAGGAGGAGAGGGGTGCATACGCTAAGGAGGAGGAGGCCGGCTGACTAAGCTGGGGTGGGCCCCACGTGCATGGCCCAAGGAATGGTCGGTGGCTGGGTGATCCCCACCCCGCACGCATCCTTGGCAGCGGTGGCTTCCCCATGGTGGCTTGCCTCTTGGGCCTTGTCCCCTCCAGGGACTTGGCCCATTAGGGAAGTTTGCCTAATAAATTTAATTCTAAATAATATTTTATTATTAATTCTAATAACTAATATAAAATACATTTTATTAAATCCTATTTTCTCCAATACACCTTTTGGTTCACTCTGAACTCCTTTGGATCCTCCCAAAATGATTTAGGTTATCTCCTGGAACACTTCCGGTATTCTCTTCCCTTTCTTCCTATGATTCCGATATTTCCAAAACAATCTCTAAGCATCGTAAAACTCTTAAGTGTTTTACCCTATGATTTGGGAACATCATAGACATGATCGGGATGAATCTTGGATCAATGATCAATAGCAGGACAGGGATGCCCATAATGACCCCTATGCATTCCATGATTTCAATATGGTCTGAACCACAAACATCGAGTTGAATTCCCTTTATTGCTTTGATACCTGACTTGTTCGAGATATGATCATTGGTATCATGATAATTTGTTCAATCTTGTTTCCGACAACTACTACTTTACTCATTTCGGTGATATTCCATCTCAGTGACCTAGTCACATGTTGCATAGCTTATGGATGTAATCTCACCGTGTGGGACCAATGTATCTTCCTGTCGGTGGGAGAACAAATCCCGATATTGATGCATACGCCTCAACATGTCCCTTTGGAATACCCAACATACAACTTTATTATCACCCTGTTAAAGTGTGACGGTTGATGCAGTCTAAGCAGCCACTAGTGACAGTGACTAAGTGTGATCCCACGGTCTAAGGATTAGGATTCTTCATTTCTAACTATTGCAACAATGAACTTTTTGACTTGATCGTGTCGCAATATTTATATTGCATAATGTCCATCACATCAATAACCAATGATTTTACTTAATTGCCAATTGACAAAAATGTTCCATGATCAGGAAAGCGTAATCAGCAGTTACACAATGAACTAGTTTTATAGAGGCTACTAGGGACCTATGGTTTGTGAAAGGGTAGGATGGTTAACCTAGAGGGGGTGACTAGGTTTCTACAAATTTATTTGTAATCTTTTGCAAGTTTTTGGGAAGGCGACTACGTCATGTTGGAGAGGTGTGAGGTCCCACAAAGGATTCCCCAATGCCACGAAGTTTCACCTTCTTCTTTGAGCCTATTGCACAAAGGAATAGATCACTTACTCGTGGTTGACTTTAAGGTAGTCTCCAAACCCTCACAAACATTCCATGGGGCAAATCACAAGCCAAATTCATGCGGGCGACCCTAGCTGCCTAGGGTTTACCATGAACCCAAGAGTAACAAGCAAACTCAATGAACTCAAGGGGGATGAACTTTGGCTTGGTGGAAACATAGATCAAGACCTCCTCTTGCTTTCTACCAAAGGGATTTGACTTTGGTTGGCTAGAATTGGAGATCCTCAAGCTTTTGGTGTTTCAATAATGGAGAGAGAGAGCTCAAGGATAGAATATGAAATGGAAGGATTAACCTCTCAATGGATAAGAAAGGGGTATATATAGTAAAAGGGGAAATATAGTCGTTTGAAGGCAGTTGCGCACAAATTGGCATCAATTCCAGCGACGTCGGACCATGCGTTGGATGAACCAGAGGAAAAGTTAGCGAGCCGGTGCCTGAGCCAAACAAAATCGGGGCCACACCTGATGAACCGGTGCCCCACCAAAGTAGTCGTCAGACTACTAGTTTGGCATAAAAAAGTTTTAGGATAACAACCCATGGACAGACCAGTGCTACGTCTGGTGGTGCCGGACTATCTGTCGGTTTTGCGGAAACCTCAAACAGACACATTTTCCCTTTGACTAAAGGCTCTTGTCTTGTGGGTGTGACGGCCATATGGTGATAGGATGTGTATATGGTATAAAGACATCCCCAAAAAGTTCATCGAGACCGCCCCTCTTAATAGTGAGGTGTTTCCTATTAGACACAAAATAGAAGTAGAGAGAAACATAATGAAAACACTGGCTCTTTTCTGGACTAGGGAATGGGGGTCTCACGCCACGTCTCACCATCACATGCAGACTAAAACCTGTGTAAGCACTAGTAGGTAATCATTAGTCCACACTTCAGCAGTGTAATCATTAACCAAAATAATGGATAAGGGCATATTGCCCTTTCAATCTCCCCCTTTTTGGTTAATGATGACAAATTCAGCTAGAGACACAAAAGGATATTATGATGAGATTATAGAGATGTTTCCATTGAAAATATTAGATGATCCCCCCCACAAAATGTGCACATGGTTGAATTTTCTTTTTGAATGCAAAGTGCAACAATATGAATATGGAGATCTCCCCCAAAATCTTTAGGAAACAAGCATGGAATAAACAAGATAAAGGCATGGATATCTAGCAATAATTAGAAATAGGCAAGATAGCATAGAGATATCCAAGTACGATAAGCATAGTACGACTTGTCATACACACACAACAAAGGTTCAAATGGTTCTAAAAGCAAATAGTAGCATAAGCCAATGAGAACCAAATAAAGTAGCAAGGCCTATGCATATGGCAAAACCCGGAGGCACTGACAAATGTCCCTGTAATCCTAGATAGAGTCTACTATATTCTCCCCCTTTGGCATCAAAACACAAAAAATGAAAAGAGGGGAGTAGAAGAAGATAGCGCTTAGGGGAAGAAATCAAGGTCACGAGCATGAGCACAAGCATCGAAGGACTCTTCCACATTGTTGTCTTCTTCCTCATCATCCTTGTTCTCATCATCAGCCTCAACCCCAGGTGTGGAAGTAGAATGATGGGGAGAAAACATCAGATACTAAGAGGGATCAAAGCCATGGAACATGTCATCAGAACTGGGCGGCATCTCATAGTTGACTTAGGTATCGAATCAAGCTTAGTGCCAACTGAAGGAACACCATGTCCACGCTCAGCCATGAAAGCATTCTGCCTCCTCCTTGTTTCTTGGCTCAACTCTATCCCCTGATGGGCAACATCACTCTGACAAATATCCCATAAGTTCGTGAAGAACTTGGAGACCCTTCTTAGGATCATGGACAATACGGCGGGAGATCAAAGAGCAAGGCGGTGTGATATGGCGAGCCTTGATACTTTCCTCAGTAGGCATAATCTTAGGAAGATCAAGATACGAACCACGACAAGTAAGAGTGATATTTTCCATCTTGTACCGCTCGCCACAAGTTTCATTGTTTGGCTACACAACCACATTGGTCAACCGCCGAACATACTGACTGTTGTTGGGAGTCATGCGCTTCTCCATAAACCGCTGAAGCTCACGGAAGATGAAGTCACAACCATGGAGTTTTCGAAGATGACTAGGGCGACAATAATAAATGAGGTTGAGATGGTAGGCACGGAAGTTAGCTTCATCACCAGCCTTGCTAACAAGGTTCTCACGGAACATCTTGGCCAGAGGGTGATAGTAGAAATACATGCCAGAAATACTAGGAGACAACTAAGATGGATCGGGTGGGTAGCAGTGAGCAATGTCATCAACTGTCATAACCTTCTGTGAATGAAGGCAGAAAGCATTCGTAGTACTATCACCTCCATAGCCCATGGCCTCACAAAACTTCTCAAAGTTCACTAAATAGGGATTAGTCCCAGTCATCCAAGTGATGGTTCAAGCTAGATAAGAATGAAAGAATATTTTAGCACAGAACTAGCATATGAGCACTAGACATAGAGCCTCTTCCATAGAGACAAGATCAAACACAACCATCTTCTTTAGAGAGGATTCAATGAACTGTAAGTCTGAGGAGGCATATAGACGAAACTTCTCAACACTAAGAACTTGGGGTACACAATAAAGCCACTCAACATTCAGTCAGGCTCATTGTAAAAGTCATCCCAAAACTGTTGATGGGTGTTGATCCAAACCTCTTGTCAGAGCGAGTGTAACTCCTCTTGCGGAACCGGTAGGGATTCTGCTTCCGCAGGAGTCTCTATTGCTTAGAAATATAGCTGGCGATGTTGAAATCTGGGAGCACTTCCTCTTCTAGAGGACCAATATTCTTTCCCTTGTCTTGACGGGCAGACGACTTCTTGCCACCTCTTGGTCCCTTGGGAATAGACAAAGAGCCACAATGCACAACCTGCTTTGTGTGCTCACTAGTACGATAATCCTTTGGACGAATAGCAACAACCTTCCTCTTCTTGGCATCAACAGTGTCTTCCACAATCTCAACCTCGTACTCATGCTCATGGTCGAAGTCTACGCGAAGAAGTAAAAAATATGGCAAATAAAGAGTAAGCATACATGTCACATTGAAGGAGGAACCCAGAATGTTAGGTTTGGACAATTGCAAAGCCTCAAAAGTGGAGACAGAGCAGTTCGAAGAGCAATCTGGTGGAGCCGGGTCACTCGCTGAAATGTATGGTGGCAGATCTGGCAAGCCTAAACGTGTCGCCGGATGTTCTGGCACCAGGGCAGGCACCGGCAAAATACTCGCCAAAATTGCCCTGGGATGCCAAAATAGTTGTAGTGTCCTCAAAAGTTGCAAACATTGACTCAAGTACTTGTGCAAACATAGCCATGGGTAGAGGGGAAACCTTGATAGAACGTGGTTGGATCCACAACCAACAAGGGTAACCCTAGATCTAACCCTGGGTGGTGTACAACCAAGAACATGGAAGAAAACTAGGGGAGATCAATAGAAAGAGAGCAGAGAGGAAATACCCGAAGAAGACATGGTCCCCTTGCCCAAACATGGCAAGAATAGATGGGCCAGAAGGAAAAACTTGAAAAACTCCAAGATCTCCTAATGTGGTCCAAAACATGAGAAATCCTTCGGTGGAAGGCCTTAAAATCACCTGATCTATCAATATGGGGATTTTGAGGGAGATTGGTGGGGAGGGGAAGGCAAGGTAGAGGGTGGAGGATCTTGGGGCAGCAACAATGGAGGGTAGGGCACGGGGAGGAAGAATGGGCAAGGGTCCAACCACCCACCCCATGCCTGGAAAGATAAGGCTTGTATTTTTGCAAATCGGCGGTAAAACCGGTAGAGTCAGACCTCATGCTGGTGTATGGGATTTGAATCCGGCAGCCCACGGTCTTTTTCCGTGACTGGCGGCACCGAAATGACTACCGAAATTGCCTGAAAGGCTGTAAACAACCCCTTTTGATGAAAATTTGGGATTTTTCGTGGAGAAGCTTTGTGACATGTATACAAGATGCAAACATCAACAATTCTAGCTATACCCATTGGATAGATAACAAATAAGATGCGAATAGCAACAATGGATATAGGTTAGAAGGCATTAAGAACCATTTCTCACAATACACAAGACACATGTTTGGCGGGGGATTTCTCCCCTATGTTTAAGCACACATGTCATGGTGCCTCAAAGATAGATGCTTGGACCAATATTTCATGACATGAGATCAATTAATTTCGCACACATAGGTATGCATCAAACCAAGACATGGTAAGATGACTATCCCTACATGTGCTACGCGACTAGGCTACATAGAAAGTTAAGAGCAAGAATATAGTGCAAGAAGTAAATCAATCCAAGTTTTTTGATGTAGAACACCGAGTTATCGCCTAAAAATTACAAAACATGCTTCATCCAAAGGTGTCATGAATATATATGACAGAACATTGTTCCCACATGAGTGAGATTGATGTCACTATTTGCGACATGGTCATGTAGGAAGTGGTGGCGGATGTCAATATGTTTGGTGCAACAATGCTGGACATGGTTATTGGTGATCTTTATTGTGCTTTTATTGTCACATTGAAGATACACCGTACAAAGAGTCACACCATAGTATTTCAAGGTCTGCCCCATCCATAACAATTGAGCGCAACAAGATGTCGCTGATATGTATTCGACTTTGGCGGTGGATAGGGAGGTGGAGTTTTGTTTCTTGGATGACCAACTCACCAATGACTGGCCAGGGAATTGGCAAGTCCTGGAGTTCAAGTTTTGTTCAAACTTATCACTGACCCAATTGGAATTCGAATAGCCAACAAGTTCAAACGTTGACCCCTTTGGATACCAAAGCCCAAGTGTAGGAGTGAGAACAAGGAACCTAAAAATCCGTTTGACTGCCATCAAATGGAACTCCTTGGGAGAGGATTGAAAACGAGAACACTTTCCAACACTTAACATGATATCTGGCCTAGAAGCACAAAGGTATACCAAGGAACCAATCATGGAGCGATATACCTTTTGATCCACGTACTTCTCACCTTCTATAAGACCAAGATGCCCATTTAGTGGAATGGGTGTTTTCATGGGATTGGCATTGGTCACATCAAACTTCACGAGCATGTCCTTCACATACTTATTTTGGAAGATGAAGGTTCCTTGAGAATGTTGCTTCACAATAAAGCCTAGGAAATACTTCAACTCCCCCATCATGAACATCCTAAATTTCTTAGTCATCAGCTCGACAAAATCTTTGTTATGAGATTCGTTTTCTCCACCAAATACAATATAATCAACATAAATTTGAACAATTAATAAGCGACCCCCTTTAACCCGTTTGTTGAAAATGGTGGAATCGACCTTACCCATGCTAAACCCTTCCATGAGTAAGAAATCCCTAAGATGCTCATACCAAGCAAGAGGATCTTAGCTTGCTTTAGTCTGTAGAGAGCCTTATGGAGTAGATACACATGGTTGGGATAGTGTGTGTTTTCAAAACCCGAGCGTTGAACTATATATGCAACCTCTTTTAAGGGGCCATTAAGAAATGCACTTTTCACATCCATTTGATAAATCTTAAAGTTATGAAAAGATGCATATGCAAACAAGAGACGAATAACCTTAAGACGAGAAACATGCACAATGGTGTCCTCATTGTCGATACCTTTAATTTGGGCATGCCCTTGCACCACTACCCTTGCTTTGTTTCTTGTGATGGTTCCGTTCTCACCTTGCTTGCTCTTGAAGACCGACTTGGTCCCAATGACATTAATGTGATACCAACCTTCATTGTGGGTGAATCACTCGAGATATTCTTGCATGGCAACAACTCAATCCGGCAACTCCAAAGCTTCATGGACCTTGAGTGGCTCAAAGTTAGACACAAATGGATGATGAGCACAAAAGGTGTGAGATGCTTCTTCTTGCTGCGAGTCTCAATCCCTCTTGATATGCTTCCAAGGATATTATTGACTTGAATCCCACTTGCAATGGAGGCGGACTTGATGTTCCGGATTGGAGAATATCATTTTGCGGCCCGAAAGTTGGGGCACCCAGGCAACGCGGTACCCAAGTTCCCTGAAATCATCGGTGATGACTACATTTGGTATGCCAAATACTCAGAGGGTCTTTTTCGGCACGAATTTAACTTTATGTTTCGATACAAAATATCAGGCTAACGGCCGTTAAGTTGGGCGCCCCCTGTCAGTTCTCGCCGATATGTTGCTCCCGTTGCTTAGGTGTCAATTAGGCTTGCAGCGTTGGCGCCTGCATCCATTACGCGTCTTCTTCTTCCCCGGAGCGGCAATCTGTGGGGCGTCGCAGCCATGGCGTGGAGCTGGGACATGGACGAACCTGCTCGGCCCTTCTCTCCTCCCTATAGGCTTGCAGAGTTGGCGCCTGCATCCATTATGCGCCTTCTTCTTCCCTGGAGCGGCAATCTGTGGTCGCGGCCATGGCGCAGAGCTAGGATGTGACGAACCTTCTCAGCACCGCTCTCCTCCCCATCCCGAGTCAGAGCTCGCCCTCACCATGGACGCACCCATGGCACGGTGCGGGGACGAGAATTGGTTCCCGGTGGGATCTGTCACCGTGTCGACCATGCTCGGTTCTGTTTTCCTCCTCTAGAATTCTCGCTCGTTGTCGCCGTGGTTGCACCCGCACCAATTCTTCCACCTTTGCCGATGTCTCTGTGGTAGCTCAAGTTCTGCCATGTTGGACCTGTAAGCGAATTCGGAGCTGGGCGGCGACAACCCATTGTTGAACCTATAAGGAATTTGCTAAAGACAGCGTGCCGCTCCAAGGTCTTCGGCTGATGCCTTCGGCTTCTGCCAATGTCCACCGCCGATGTGAGATCATTTAGTTACTTCAATACAAAATATCGACCAATTTAACTTGTTGATTCATTCCTTGACAATTATAATATAATTGAGCACTAGAAATATTTTGTACTGTGCATGAGCATGATAAGTAATATAATTGAACACTAGAAATTTTAAGGCACTCCATATAAAGGAGTAGATTAATATAGAAGGTTCACCAGAGACACCACGGATATAATGTCTTACATGCCACACACAGGTAATAATTAACTAAAACAAAATAAAAGCAGGGGCGGCAGCAGGAGGCCGGGACACGGAGACGCCTAGCAGGCCAGGGGAATTAGCAGGAGGTAGGGACAACCTAGTCGATGGGATACAGGCCAGTCCTGACATAATCCCGGAGGAATTTGCCGAAGGCTGCGTGCCGCGCCAAGGTAATCGGCCTATGGCTTCTACCTCCACCTCTGGCAACGCCCACCGCGTGTTGGATCATGCTGTCGAGGTCCATATTGATTGCTCTGCCACATAATGGGCAAAACAGTCCCTCCTATGATAGAAATGGATTAGCCCACACCGTAAACGCCTCAGCACGTAGCGGCTCTTGTTGTCCCTGGATTCCTTGGTACTGTCCACTTCATCATCATCCTCTTGTTGATTTTTAAGAACATAACTTAGAACTCATACATATGATTGAATTGTACTACAACTCAAGAATTAAAAACATTTACATGTAAGGAAATATATACGTGGATATCAAAGAGAAAGCATCTCAGCAATAGTTTGATCAGTTCATATATCATTTCATCTCAACACAATGAAAAATAATTGCATCGGAGTGTATGTAGAATAAAGATTGCGGCCTCATAAGTTTTTTCATGGACGGCGTGAGTGAACCAAGTAACAATTGCACAACCTATATTGTTCTTGTACATCGCCCCAGGTTCACTAACTCATCCCTGAAAAAATCTAACACCAATGTGTCTGCCTCTCTTTTGGAACAAATTTGAATCATTGGCCACAATAAAAAATTGAAATGTAATCGTACAAAACAATATTCAGGGATATACATAGTCAGGTACAAAAATAAAGCCTAAATATTCTAATTATAAATAAAAAAGCAAACAATTAATCTTCACGTAAATGTTAAAAATACTTATGATCAAAACCATTCATATACATATGCATCATACAAATCATTAAAAGATCAGAAACAATTCAAGGATCATATATGTAGTTCCAAATGAGAGTAAATCTAGGGCCTCATAATTTGTTTCAGAGATGGAGTTGGTGAACCAAAGGACCAACAACACAACCTATATTGTTTGTGTGCATTGCTGCCTCAGGTTCACCAACCCATCCCTAAAATACGACACCATCATATGTGTCTCCACTTGAACTCTTTTGGGGCAAATTTCAATCATCGGCCTCGGTGACAAACTAAAATGTAATTCTTATACACTATGAATGCATGGAATAGATAATTCAAATATCATAGTTCTATGAATGTAGAATAAAGGTTGCAGCCTCATAAGTTTCTAAAGGGATGGCGTAAGCGAACCAAGTAACAATTGCACAGCTTATATTGATCTTGTACATGGCCCCAGGTTCGCTAACTCATTCCTAAAAAAATCTGACACCAATGTGTTTGCCTCTCTTTGGGGCAACTTTGAATCATTGGCCACAATAAGAAATTTAAATGTAATCGTACAAAACAATATTGAGGGATATACATATGCATCATACAACGCATTCATAGATCAGAAACAATACAAATATTATATATAGGTTCCATGTGAGAGAAAAATTAGGTCCTCATTTTTTTCAGCGATGGAGTCAGAGAACCAAAATACCAACAGCACAACCTATATTGTTTATGTGCATTGCTACCTCAGGTTCACTAACCATCCCTAAGAAAACGACACCATCAGATGCCCTTGCACTATGTTGGGGCAAAATTGAAACATTGGGCTCAATAAGGAATAGAAATGTAATGTTATAGGCATGCTATGTATCGAAATCAATACTCAACTAGCAAACTCAACTAGGTGGAAGATGAGCAGATTGGGGTTTTGTGACTAGACATATTGGGGTTTTGTGACTAGATGGCAGATGCATCAATCGACCGATCGAACCATATATATACTATCCTACTTCAAGAGCAAAAGAATCTGTACACAATTGAGAAAATCCTATGTATGAACAGTGAAATCATCGGCTGCGACTAGAGAAGCTAGCAATGTAGTACCTCGGACTCCTCATCAATTACCTCCTCCTCAAACTAGTCATTCTCCATGATTGCGTCGAAGATTTCTTGTACAGTGATGGGGTCGTTGATGTAGAGCACCGGATTGCCTCTGCCTACCGCCTGCCCCCCATCCAGATCTGCCGCTGGCACCACGACGTTGTCGGCCACGATGTTGTCGGCCACCTACTACTCGGCGGCGATGGCTACTGGTTGGACGGATGAGCTCCCACACTCGACGGCGCAGCGACGAGCGGCGTTCGTGCATGGAGAAGACGCCTCCGCCTGCTTGGCGACGACCGGGCCATCTGCTGTTGTGCCTTCAACTGGCTTCACCTCCAGCTCGTCTTCAAGCGTACGCTTCATGGCGCACCGAGGGAAGGAGTTAGTGCAAGAGAGGGAGCTTCGGTGCACGCGGTAGGTGCAGATTGGGGTCTTGGTGAAGGAAATATGCCCTGAGAGGCAATAATAAAGTTGTTATTATGTATTCCTTGTATATGATAGATGTTTATTTTACATGCTATAATTGTATTGATAGGAAACATCAATACATGTGTGTTTAATAAACAAAAAGGGTTCCTAGTCATGCCTCTCTTATAGTCTATCTTGTTGATTAACAAGATGATCAAGGTTTCCTGATCATGGACATTGGATGTTGTTAATAACAAGGTCACACCATTGGTGGAATGATGTGATGAACATTCATCCGAAGTATAGCATTACGATCAAGTCATTGTGTTTATATTGCTATAACATCATACGAAGTAATCTTTATCCTTAGACCATGAGATCATGTTAATTGCTAACACCGGAAGAGTATCTTGATAACATCAAACGTCACACCGTAACAGGGTGACTATAAAGATGGGTTCAGTGCTACGAAGGTGTTATGTTGAGGCTCATGGATCAAGACTGGAATTTTTCAATCCAGATGACGGATAGATATACTCTGGACCCTCTCGGTGATATCACATTTGGATAGCTTGCAAGCAAGTGATGTGATCACTAGAATGTTATATCACGGGAACGAGAAAAGAGTGCATGTTGGTAACGAGATCAAACTAGGTATGGAGATACCGATGATCGAATCTCGGACATGTAATATATCGAGAGACAAAGGGATTTAGTTACAAGCGTTAAAGGTTCTCACGATCACAGGAGTCATCGTTGAATGTGTAGGAGTCAGTACGGATCTCCAGGTCCCGCTGCTGATTATTGATCGGGGAAGGGTCTCGATCATGTATGCATTATTCGCGAACCATAGGGTGGCACACTTAAGAGTTACCGGACACCATTTTGGATCACATATGTTTCGGACGAAAGAATTGCAAAGCGCAGGAATTGTTTCAATAGAAACCGGAAATTGTTTCTGGTGAAATTGCAGAAGGTGGTTCTGCATGTGATATTGAAATATAGCAAGGGGCTATATGTGAATGTTTTTTAATTAAATTAATTAACAAAATTCTGAATAAATTTAATAAAAGAGTTTTATTAAATGAGAGAGCAATAAATTTGGAGAGACTTAATTCATTTAAAGTGGAGACTTTAAAAGGGAATGTGAAGAGGCATTTTAATGTGGAGGAGTTACCACCACATAAATGGGGGAGGTGAAGGGTCACCCCCCCATGCGCTGGCCATGGAGAGTGGGGGCACCCCCCCCCCCCCTCCTCCTATAAAAGGCCACCCATTCCCTCCTTCATCCTCACACCTCCTTGTGAAGGATCTCTCTCCCCCTCTAGAATTATTCCCCCATGGCATAGTGGGATGAAGCGGCCCGGACCAACCTTACATGTCATCGTACATGAGACCGGTTCCATGACTGACATCCAACTTGTTTTGCATAAGTGGATGGCGGGTGTCTGTCTCTCCTACTATAGTCAATATCTGATTTACAACGAGTTGCTAATAACTTGGTTATCCTCGTTGTGGTTCATGTTCGTAGGTTATACAGGTTCTATCTCCGAAAGCCCTAAGCCACGTAAAAACTTGCAATTGATAAATTAGAGGCGTCTAGTTTAGATCGTTGCTGGGCTAGTGTTTTGATATGGTATTGTTGTAAGTAGATGTATAATAGATACTCTTACAACTCACTTAACGTGTAAGTTCCATAGACCTTGGCCTTACACACAAAGGAATGATAGAGATCATACCACGATGCAAATGATAGAGATCAAATGCATGGACCATATCACCTCACTTCACACATTAGATGTTAGCATCTTATATTGCTAGTTTGGCGCGTTTGGTAGCATTATAAGATGATCCCTCATTTAGATATCAAGATAAAATGTGTTCTTCCTTAAGTATGCACCATTTTGTGGATCGTGTTTTGAGGCATCACGAGATGATCGGGTGTTTTCAACTCTACGCTTTCATACAACGGGTGTAAGACAGTTTTACACACGCAAATACTAAGGTTCTTACTTGACGAGCCTAGCATGTACAGACATGGCCTCGGAACACGGACTGAAAGGTTAAGCATGAGTCATATAGTTAATATGATGCCCATATAGATGCTCGCCTTTGAAGCTACACCGACTCACGTGATGATCGGACTTGGTGTAGTGGATTTGGTTCATGTAATCACCAAAAGGACACGAGGGATGTCGTTTTTGAGTGGGAGTTCATTAGTAATTTGGATTAGTTGAACTCAATCTATCATAAACTTAGTCTAAATATACTTTACAAATTTTGTTGTAGATAGCACCACCTTCTTTTAATTTCAATGTGTTCATGGAGAAAGAGAAACTTGCTGCGAATGGTAGTAACTTCACCAACTGGGCTATGAATTTGAGGATTCTCCTCACTGCTGCACAAAAGCAATATGTGCTAGATGCACCGCTAGGGCCCCCACCAGCTCCTGATGCCCCTGACGAGGAAAAGAACGTCTATATAACTTGTCAGGAGGACCACAACTTAGTTCATTGCGGCATACTGTATGGGCTAGAGCCAGAACTTCGAAAGCGTTTCGAAAATGGCAATGCCTTTGATACCATGGGAGAATTGAAAATGATTTTCGATACCCATGCTGCCGTAGAGAGTTATAATGCTACAGAAAAGTTCTTTAGCTGCATGATGGAGGAAAACAGCTCCGTTAGTGAGCACGTACTCAAAATGTCTAGGTACACCGATAATCTTGTGTCCTTGGGAATAACGATTCCCATTGACTTAGGCATACATCGTGTTCTCCAATCTCTGCCACCTAGCTACAAGAGCTTCATGATGAACTATAATGTGCAGGGCATGAAGAAGTCTCTTCCCGAGCTTCTGTCAATGCTTAAGACTGCAGAAGTGGAGATTAGGAAAGAACATCAAGTGTTGATGATCAATAGGACCACCGGTTTCAAGAAGGACAAGAAAGGCAAGCACAAGGGAAAGAAGGGTGGCAAGTCTGTTGCCACGCCTGAAAAGAAACCCCGGGATGGCCCTAAGTTTGACACCGAGTGCTACTATTGCAAGGGGACTGGCCATTGGAAGCGCAACTGCCCCAAGTATTTGTCGGACAAGAAGTCCAGCAAGGCAAACAAAGGTATATGTGATATACATGTTATTGATGTGTACTTGACTAGTACTCGCAGTAGCACCTGGGTATTTGATACCGGATCGGTTGCTAATATATGTAACTCAGTTCAGGGGCTGCGGAACAAGCGACAACTAGCAAGGGATGAGGTCTCGATGCGGGTCGGCAATGGATCAAGAGTTGATGTGATCGCCGTCGGAACGCTGCCTCTCCATATGCCATCGGGATTAGTTATAAACCTAAATAATTGTTATTTGGTGCCTGCACTGAGCATCAACATTGTATCCGGATCGTGTTTGATGCAAAGTGGTTATTCATTTAAGTCTGAAAACAATGGTTGTTCGATTTATATGAATAATATCTTTTATGGTCATGCACCTATGTTGAATGGTTTATTTCTGTTGGATCTCGATAGCAGTATTACGCATATTCATAATGTTGATGCTAAAAAATTAAACTTGATAATGATATATCTACATATATGTGGCACTGCCGTCTAGGTAATATTGGTGTTAAACGCATGAAGAAACTCCATTCTGATGGACTTTTGGACTCACTTGATTTTGAATCATTTGATACATGTGAGCCATGCCTTATGGGCAAGATGACTAGAACGCCGTTTTCCGGTTCAATGGAACGGGCGACAGATCTATTGGAAATCATACATACTGATGTGTGTGGACCAATGAGTGTGTCGGCGCGAGATGGATATCGTTATTTTGTTACTTTCACGGATGATTTGAGTAGATATGGGTATATCTATTTGATGAAACACAAGTCTGAAAGTTTTGAAAAGTTCAAAGAATTTCAGAATGAAGTGGAAAATCATCGTAATAGAAAGATCAAATTTCTGCGGTCCGACCGTGGAGAGTATCTTAGTTACGAGTTTAGCACACATATGAAAGACTGTGGAATAGTTTCACAACTCACGCCTGCCAGAACACCACAACGTAATGGTGTGTCAGAACGTCGTAATCGTACTTTATTGGATATGGTTTGATCTATGATGTCTCTGACTAACTTGCCACTGTCATTTTGGGGTTATGCACTGGAAACCGCTACATTCACTTTAAATAGGGCACCATCTAAATCCGTTGAAAAGACACCGTATGAATTATGGTTTGGAAACAAACCTAAGCTGTCATTTCTTAAAGTTTGGGGATGCGATGTTTATGTGAAGAAACTTCAATCGGATAAACTCGAACCCAAAGCGGAAAAATGCGTCTTCATAGGATACCCTAAGCTAACGATTGGGTATACCTTCTATCACAGATCCGAGGGCAAGGTCTTTGTTGCCAAGAATGGATCTGTAGCGTCCCCAATCTTTAATAAGATTGAGTCCCCTGTGTTTACAATGCTAGTCCCTGGATCAATAGCTAGCATCCACAGTTCAGATGTAATATCGAGAAACAAAGGTCATAATACAACTTTATAACCAGGAATAACAAAATTTTATTACATCAAAACATAGCTCATTAGGCTATTACATTACATTGCAGCAGAATAACTATAGTCATGGGTCCTTCATCTTCAAAGTGCCACAGGCAGATGTTGGTTGTAGACTTTGTAATCCTAATCAATCAATCTTCACTAAAACAATCAAACCTGCAACATAATAAGTTACAACCACAAGGGTCAATACATTTGAATTGTATTGGCAAGTGATACTTTGGTAGTATAGTGGAGTCTATCATCTATATGCATTTGGCTAAGTGGAGTTGAGGCTTTGCATTGCTCAAAATAGATTTTTCCTATCATTTGAAAATAAGTTTTGTTTGGCAAAAACAAATTCCAAGGCATCTATCAATCAGAGACTGAAGATCCACTCAGGGCATCTTCCAATCAAAGACTGAAGATTTTCTTGGCAAAACAATTTCTCAATCAATGATTGAAGATCCTCTCAAGGCATCTACCAATCAAAGACTTAAGAATTTCACACAACCCTTGTTCACCCACAAGTTTTTAATTTAGAAATTGGAATGATGAGATTCTTGATTGCTTCCATGTCTTGATGCTCAAATTGTCCTTTACCAGGGACATGGCTAAGTACTTAGGTTTTACACTCTGCAGAGGTGGTGCACTTTACCCACAAGACTTGGTTTCCCAAGACAAAATCTTTCAGAAGCCTTCCCTTAGACCAACATGGACGCGCTCCAACCTATCAATCACTACCACCCACTGTCCATGTGGCTAAGTTCTTGCAACCTATATGATCATGGCAGAGCCCATATTGCCAAGTGGTTGCACTTGAAGTTTCTCAACATTTGACATCTCAAATCTCTTTGTTTCCTGGGTGGCCATCCACAAGTGAGATACACAAGGTTCACCAGTACCCCTGGCCTTGTGTAACCACTCAACATAAACCATTCCTTCCATTCCACCCAGGTGATTCATTAATTTAGTTGTTTTATTTAAACAAAACACAAGTCCTTAGACTTAGAATATTTTCCATAGTGTGAATATATATATCCCACCCAAGTTTACTATTAGCTAGGCTAAGCTTGAGAGTAGTGGGATTCTTAACTTAGGGAAATCCTATTAAGGATTCTTTCTACTAGTTTTCCTATAGTAAGATCTATACTTAGCAAAATAAAAACCATGCAAGTTTTACTTAGCAAAAACACTAATGCATAGTGAAAATAATGGGATAATGATATGAAGCATCACTTGCCTTTTTGGTAGAGGGTATAGGTTCACTCCTTGTCCTTGCAACAATCACACTCTTCAAGTCACTACAAATCAATCAAGCAAGGCACAAACTCAATCTACCAATCAAGCAAAACAACACACAAAAAAAAATAACAAAGTCAAAGAATTGCATGCAAGCATGCCAAGCTTTGCTTTGTTTGAAAAAAGAGGTTCCTAGTGGGTCATAGACATTTGGGTACACCTAATGGTCATTTTTGTAAAGTGGTAAAGTCATGCATAGGCATGCAAAGGTTGGTTCTAATGTAGGGATGGTCTTCACTAGGCTTCTAACTTTGTAAGTTCCAAATTGGTCATTTACCAAAATGGCAAAGTCATTTGCAAAGAGGGTCTCTACTAGATTCCTAAACTTTGTAAGATCCAAATTGGTCATTTACCAAAGTGGCAAAGTCATTTGCAAAGGGGTTTCACTACAAAACCATTTGCAAAACAAAGTGTTATTCTATGTGGTGTAGAAATATTTTTACTAAGGCATTAGCCTATAGGGTTCACCAATTGAGTTGCTATTGCAAAACTTGGTGTTTTGGGTCAGTAGGTTTGGTTCAAAACATTTTCTCCAAAGTTTTCTTTATGAAAGCATTTTCATAAACAAAACAAATAGTTTTAGTTAGCTAGAAATGGACTAAACAAATTAATCCATTCTATTCTTTTCCAAAATCACTTTCCAAACTATGGGTTGGTTCCTAGGGTCAGTAAGGTCACAACAAACTAATTTGCAAAGGTTTTAACCCAAAAACCATTTTTAAATGATTTTTCTAATGTTAGCAAGCACACAAAAGAATCTGCAAAGTTAAACAAGTTAACAGATACTATATGCTAAACTAAGGGTAGGGTTGGCTAGGGCTTGTCTTGCTGATTCCAACGACATCAAATTTGTAAAATTTGGACGTTTGGATCAAAAGATACAAGGGTTTGAAAATGGCAAAAGTTTCTGTTTTTCAAATCTGTTTTAAACAGAACAGGGGACACGCGGCGTAATTCTATTCGTCGGTACCGGTTCGGTCGGATCGAGCTACGTGAGCCACTGGATCTAAAGCAAATCCTACGACGCAGATGCTTCCATACCCCTTCGATAAGTGACTCTATCCTAGCCAGTAGATCTGTATCCAACGGTTCCTAATCTATCGACCTAGAACTGGCGGCGCTAGGCTCTGTCGCGCGGCGGCGATGGTCGGTCAGTGGCGGCACTGGCGAAGCAGGACGCAAGAGGAGTAGGGAGTAGGCTCACCGTGATCGTCGAGGAACGCTGGTGCTCAACGTGGTCGTTTCCATCGGAGGGGCGCTCGGGGTGGACGGAAATCGCTCGCCGGAGTTGCTGCGGGCGGCGGTGCTCTCGGGTCGTCGTCGTTGGCGTCGCTGTGGATCACGCTAAGGCAAACGGAAAGCACTGTAAGACGCGCAAGGGTACCGCGGTGATGCGAGCGTGAAGGAGGAGTGAAGGGGCGGTCTGGTCTTACCGGTGGGGCTCGTCGGAGAGGAAGCAGACGGCGGTGCTCACTGTCGACGACGGAGGCGAGGATAGGGGGCGCCCTAGGTCAAACGGAAGGTGTCGTTAGGTTCGTATGAGCTTGTAGATCATCATCGGGTCAACTAGGATGAGAGGAGAGGTCAGGTTTACCGGGGACATGTCGCCGCAGTTGGAGCAGACGGCGGCGCTGGCTCGGGGCTTGTTGGAGTCGGGGTTCTGGTGCTCCCGCGGGCAAACTAGGAGTACTAGGAGATGCGTGAGGTCGAGAGGAGTCCACTCGCGTGAAGTAGAGGCAGAGGGGTGGTCGGAGTTGGCCGGAATTGCTGTGACAGCTCGTCGGAGACAGCGGAGGTGCAGAGGAAATTGGCGACAGCCTAGGGGCAGAGAGAGGGAGTGGTCTAGGGGAAAAGACAGAGGAGAGGGAGACGGTTAAATGGGCGTCGTCGCTGGACTGAATAAACGCGGCAGTAACTCGAATTGATGCGAGCTTTCAACGGGCAGAAACGGCAGCGCTGTGAGGGGGAGACGGGGTCGCGGGGAAGAAGAAGGAGGTGGCAGTGGGGTCTTCTGGTCAGTGGAAAAAGAAGAGAGGAGGAGGTCCACCAGTCGGTGTCTCAGTGGGTTGTTTAATTGGTGAAGAAAACGGTTCGGGTGTGGGAATAGGTGGGGTCTGTTGTCAGCGAGAGAGGGAGAGGGGAAAGTGGGTCCACGCTGTCTGTCTCTGTGTGGGTAGATTTCTTAGTGAGAAGAGATTTCTTCGGGGGAGGGGAGAAGTCTGGGCTGGACTGGGCTACTGTTGGGCCTTAGTCTGTTTTCCTATTTTTTTTCTGTCTAAGCCTTTTTATTTTTCTAATTCTTTTTCTGTTTTCAATTTCAAACAATTATTCAAACAATTTCAACAACACTCAATCAATTCAAACAGCAAACTTTTCATTTGAATTTGGTTCTGTTTGGCAACATAATCCAAATCTCAAAATGAAATATTATTTTTATTTTATTTAGGATCCATTTAATAATTAAATAAAATGGATCTTTAGTTGTTTAATAGTGTTTGATTTATTTAAATAAAATTTCCATTTGAATTCCAATTATTTTCAAAACCAAACCAGAAGGTTTAATTTGAAAAATGAAAAGATTACTTGGAAACTTATTTAAATAAATAAATAAGTTTTGGTGTTTTAATTAAAATGGGAAAGCCTTTACTTAAATAAAATTGGATATTTAAATCCTTATTATTTTATTTAAATAATCCTTTACTCATTTTAATCAAAGCAAAACCTTTTAATAAAAGATTTCAAAGTAGTAATAAAATACTTGGTGTTTATTTAAAATGGGAAAAGCTTTTACTTAAATAAAATTGGATATTTAAATCCTTTTATTTTATTTAAATAAACCTTTACTCATTTTATCAAAACAAAATATTTTATTTCAAAAGTTTGGCCAAAATTAATTTGGCTTATCTTTTCATTTGAAACCAAAGTCTTTTATTAAAAGATCTAAACTAGTGTTTCCAAAACAATTTATTTTCCTTTATTAAATGTTTATCTTTATAAATCCCTTTAGGATTACTTGTTCACCAATTGGTGTGGGCTTTTGGTAAGGGCTTTAAAGGCTTTGGAAATTCAATTTCCTTATCTTATTATACTTCTAAGATTTTGCTTATGGTTCCAAACTATGTGAAACCAACTTTTAAGGTCTTTCTTGATCCTTTGTGAATATTTGTTGATCAAATTTGATATGGATCAAATCCATAGATTTGGAGATACTTTGGAAATTGATTTCCTTCCATTAGGGCTTAGGATTTGGATTTTGGATTTACTTTCCAAGTGTTTTAAATTCCAGATACATTCATTGAGGAATGCAATTCCCTTGATTTGGGTTTTTGTTGAATTCAAACTTTAGAATCCCATCTTTAATAAACTTTGGCTAAAGTTTTTCCTTTTAGAAACAAAAGTTTCTTTTCACCCTGATTTTCAACAAAGATTTATTTTGTTTATTTATTTTTCACATTACAAGATTTGGAAAATCTTGGGATGTGACAGGCTACCACCCTTAAAATAAATCTCGTCCCGAGATTTGGGGAGGCTAGGGTTACAAGCAGGTTCAAAACAACTAGGGTACTACCACCCTTAAAATTTTTCCAACTAAACTACATCTTGGCTTGCTTGGAATCTTGAGGAAAACTTCTTCTTGGAAAACTTCTGCTCAGTGTCCTTGTTTCCATTCTTGACTCATGGGCTAAGGTTGGGTTTCTCCATAGGCTTGTTTATCTTGTTCTTCATCTTTTCTGGACAGTTGCTTACATAGTGTCCTGGTTCTTTACAATTGAAACAGTGGATATCTTGGAGTTCTCTACGTTGCTCTTGTGGACAAGTGGCTACATAGTGGCCTAGCTCTTTGCAGTTATTGCACACTACTTGGTCCATCCTTTTATTCTTTATGGACTCTGGGCATCCACTGGGGTTGTGTCCCATTTCCTTACATTTACGACATTGCACAAGGCTCATGTCTTGCTTTGGTTTCTTGGGCTTCTTTGATCCTTTGAATTGGGTTGTCTTGTTTGGAGGTATGAGTGGTCCTTTTCCTTTGTCATCAACATTCTTGGCATACTTGGATCCTTCTTGTTTCCTTTGTTCAACAATGGCATAGACGGGGCATTGGATAGGAACATGGTCGTCTCCTTCACAAAGGTAACAAGTAACTTGAAAGGTAGGACATTGTCCAATAGGATGTTTCTCTTCACAGTTAGGGCATTGATCTTCATGCTCTTTGGAAGTATGGTCCTTGTCTCCACAAATATTGCAAGCTGGGGCTCCATCTAGAATAATATTCTTGTCATCCTTGTTGTCATACATTCTTTTGGGATAGTTTTCTTCCATGCTGATCATTTGATTAGTCACCTTAAGCATCAGTTGGGATTGTTCTTCCAAAAACTTTTGCAAGGTAGGGTCTTTATCACTATTGTTGGCTATGAACTGAGCTGTTAGTTGGCTCAATTGGTGTTGGGTTGCTATGAGTTCTCTCATGTTGTCCTCTTGGTTGTTGTTGATGTCATCATCCTTGATGCTGGAGTCTCTTGGAGAAGTCATCTGTTTGGGTTGGAGGGGGATTAGATAGGCAAAAGATTTCTATGGGAATCAATCCTAATCACACACATCACAATTCACACAAGCAATGTGCAAGCAATCACAAACCAAACATTTCACTCAAACAACAAAGTCTAGCACATACTTAGGCAACAAAATAATTTTTTTTTGTTACACCACATAAGTTGGTGTGTTTGACTTAAACTAAAATATGGTGGTCCATCTACATGGTTTACTTGTGATCTTTCCATCCTTCTTGGTTGATTCTTCTTGATTGAGATCTTTGTATCCTTGGAGAATTCTTGTGTCTTGGTCACAAATCTTCAAAAGTGGTGATGGCTTCTTCTAAGTTATGTTTCCTTAGTCTTCAAATCTTGAGCAAAATTTCTTGTCTCACTTGTAGTCTTTAGTGTTAGCCAAGTTGGAAGTCTTGGTGAACATGCTGAAGATGTTGAAGTCACTTGAAGAAGTTGAAGTCATTAGAGTTGATGAAGTTGAAGAAGTCCTTTGCACATAGTGTAGTCTTGGGTCATAGGGTAGGCTTTTCCATCAAGTTCGAAATAGAAGATAAGTAGAGTTGAAACCAAAGTGGTTGAGGAAAGAGTTTACAAGATTGTTTTGTAAATAAGTTTTTGAACAAATACAACTCCTATTTTTCTAAGGGTTTTTGTCCAATCCTAGGGTTACAAATCCTACAGGCAAAACAATGCTCTGATACCATTCTGTAGCGTCCCCAATCTTTAATAAGATTGAGTCCCCTGTGTTTACAATGCTAGTCCCTGGATCAATAGCTAGCATCCACAGTTCAGATGTAATATCGAGAAACAAAGGTCATAATACAACTTTATAACCAGGAATAACAAAATTTTATTACATCAAAACATAGCTCATTAGGCTATTACATTACATTGCAGCAGAATAACTATAGTCATGGGTCCTTCATCTTCAAAGTGCCACAGGCAGATGTTGGTTGTAGACTTTGTAATCCTAATCAATCAATCTTCACTAAAACAATCAAACCTGCAACATAATAAGTTACAGCCACAAGGGTCAATACATTTGAATTGTATTGGCAAGTGATACTTTGGTAGTATAGTGGAGTCTATCATCTATATGCATTTGGCTAAGTGGAGTTGAGGCTTTGCATTGCTCAAAATAGATTTTTCCTATCATTTGAAAATAAGTTTTGTTTGGCAAAAACAAATTCCAAGGCATCTATCAATCAGAGACTGAAGATCCACTCAGGGCATCTTCCAATCAAAGACTGAAGATTTTCTTGGCAAAACAATTTCTCAATCAATGATTGAAGATCCTCTCAAGGCATCTACCAATCAAAGACTTAAGAATTTCACACAACCCTTGTTCACCCACAAGTTTTTAATTTAGAAATTGGAATGATGAGATTCTTGATTGCTTCCATGTCTTGATGCTCAAATTGTCCTTTACCAGGGACATGGCTAAGTACTTAGGTTTTACACTCTGCAGAGGTGGTGCACTTTACCCACAAGACTTGGTTTCCCAAGACAAAATCTTTCAGAAGCCTTCCCTTAGACCAACATGGACGCGCTCCAACCTATCAATCACTACCACCCACTGTCCATGTGGCTAAGTTCTTGCAACCTATATGATCATGGCAGAGCCCATATTGCCAAGTGGTTGCACTTGAAGTTTCTCAACATTTGACATCTCAAATCTCTTTGTTTCCTGGGTGGCCATCCACAAGTGAGATACACAAGGTTCACCAGTACCCCTGGCCTTGTGTAACCACTCAACATAAACCATTCCTTCCATTCCACCCAGGTGATTCATTAATTTAGTTGTTTTATTTAAACAAAACACAAGTCCTTAGACTTAGAATATTTTCCATAGTGTGAATATATATATCCCACCCAAGTTTACTATTAGCTAGGCTAAGCTTGAGAGTAGTGGGATTCTTAACTTAGGGAAATCCTACTAAGGATTCTTTCTACTAGTTTTCCTATAGTAAGATCTATACTTAGCAAAATAAAAACCATGCAAGTTTTACTTAGCAAAAACACTAATGCATAGTGAAAATAATGGGATAATGATATGAAGCATCACTTGCCTTTTTGGTAGAGGGTATAGGTTCACTCCTTGTCCTTGCAACAATCACACTCTTCAAGTCACTACAAATCAATCAAGCAAGGCACAAACTCAATCTACCAATCAAGCAAAACAACACACAAAAAAAAATAACAAAGTCAAAGAATTGCATGCAAGCATGCCAAGCTTTGCTTTGTTGGAAAAAGAGGTTCCTAGTGGGTCATAGACATTTGGGTACACCTAATGGTCATTTTTGTAAAGTGGTAAAGTCATGCATAGGCATTCAAAGGTTGGTTCTAATGTAGGGATGGTCTTCACTAGGCTTCTAACTTTGTAAGTTCCAAATTGGTCATTTACCAAAATGGCAAAGTCATTTGCAAAGAGGGTCTCTACTAGATTCCTAAACTTTGTAAGATCCAAATTGGTCATTTACCAAAGTGGCAAAGTCATTTGCAAAGGGGTTTCACTACAAAACCATTTGCAAAACAAAGTGTTATTCTATGTGGTGTAGAAATATTTTTACTAAGGCATTAGCCTATAGGGTTCACCAATTGAGTTGCTATTGCAAAACTTGGTGTTTTGGGTCAGTAGGTTTGGTTCAAAACATTTTCTCCAAAGTTTTCTTTATGAAAGCATTTTCATAAACAAAACAAATAGTTTTAGTTAGCTAGAAATGGACTAAACTAATTAATCCATTCTATTCTTTTCCAAAATCACTTTCCAAACTATGGGTTGGTTCCTAGGGTCAGTAAGGTCACAACAAACTAATTAGCAAAGGTTTTAACCCAAAAACCATTTTTAAATGATTTTTCTAATGTTAGCAAGCACACAAAAGAATCTGCAAAGTTAAACAAGTTAACAGATACTATATGCTAAACTAAGGGTAGGGTTGGCTAGGGCTTGTCTTTCTGATTCCAACGACATCAAATTTGTAAAATTTGGACGTTTGGATCAAAAGATACAAGGGTTTGAAAATGGCAAAAGTTTCTGTTTTTCAAATATGTTTTAAACAGAACAGGGGACACGCGGCGTAATTCTATTCGTCGGTACCGGTTCAGTCGGATCGAGCTACGTGAGCCACTAGATCTAAAGCAAATCCTACGACGCAGATGCTTCCATACCCCTTCGATAAGTGACTCTATCCTAGCCAGTAGATCTGTATCCAACGGTTCCTAATCTATCGACCTAGAACTGGCGGCGCTAGGCTCTGTCGCGCGGCGGCGATGGTCGGTCAGTGGCGGCGCTGGCGAAGCAGGACGCAAGAAGAATAGGGAGTAGGCTCACCGTGATCGTCGAGGAATGCTGGTGCTCAACGTGGTCGTTTCCGTCGGAGGGGCCCTCGGGGTGGACGGAAATCGCTCGCCGGAGTTGCTGCGGGCGGCGGTGCTCTCGGGTCGTCGTCGTTGGCGTCGCTGTGGATCACGCTAAGGCAAACGGAAAGCACTGTAAGACGCGCAAGGGTACCGCGGTGATGCGAGCGTGAAGGAGGAGTGAAGGGGCGGTCTGGTCTTACCGGTGGGGCTCGTCGGAGAGGAAGCAGACGGCGGTGCTCACTGTCGACGACGGAGGCGAGGATAGGGGGCGCCCTAGGTCAAACGGAAGGTGTCGTTAGGTTCGTATGAGCTTGTAGATCATCATCGGGTCAACGAGGATGAGAGGAGAGGTCAGGTTTACCGGGGAGATGTCGCCGCAGTTGGAGCAGACGGCGGCGCTGGCTCGGGGCTTGTTGGAGTCGGGGTTCTGGTGCTCCCGCGGGCAAACTAGGAGTACTAGGAGATGCGTGAGGTCGAGAGGAGTCCACTCGCGTGAAGTAGAGGCAGAGGGGTGGTCGGAGTTGGCCGGAATTGCTGTGACAGCTCGTCGGAGACAGCGGAGGTGCAGAGGAAATTGGCGACAGCCTAGGGGCAGAGAGAGGGAGTGGTCTGGGGGAAAAGACAGAGGAGAGGGAGACGGTTAAATTTGCGTCGTCGCTGGACTGAATAAACGTGGCAGTAACTCGAATTGATGCGAGCTTTCAACGGGCAGAAACGGCAGCGCTGTGAGGGGGAGACGGGGTCGCGGGGAAGAAGAAGGAGGTGGCAGTGGGGTCTTCTGGTCAGTGGAAAAAGAAGAGAGGAGGAGGTCCACCAGTCGGTGTCTCAGTGGGTTGTTTAATTGGTGAAGAAAACGGTTCGGGTGTGGGAATAGGTGGGGTCTGTTGTCAGCGAGAGAGGGAGAGGGGAAAGTGGGTCCACGCTGTCTGTCTCTGTGTGGGTAGATTTCTTAGTGAGAAGAGATTTCTTCGGGGGAGGGGAGAAGTCTGGGCTGGACTGGGCTACTGTTGGGCCTTAGTCTGTTTTCCTATTTATTTTTTCTGTCTAAGCCTTTTTCTTTTTCTAATTCTTTTTCTGTTTTCAATTTCAAACAATTATTCAAACAATTTCAACAACACTCAATCAATTCAAACAGCAAACTTTTCATTTGAATTTGGTTCTGTTTGGCAACATAATCCAAATCTCAAAATGAAATATTATTTTTATTTAGGATCCATTTAATAATTAAATAAAATGGATCTTTAGTTGTTTAATAGTGTTTGATTTATTTAAATAAAATTTCCATTTGAATTCCAATTATTTTCAAAACCAAACCAGAAGGTTTAATTTGAAAAATAAAAAGATTACTTGGAAACTTATTTAAATAAATAAATAAGTTTTGGTGTTTTAATTAAAATGGGAAAGCCTTTACTTAAATAAAATTGGATATTTAAATCCTTATTATTTTATTTAAATAATCCTTTACTCATTTTAATCAAAGCAAAACCTTTTAATAAAAGATTTCAAAGTAGTAATAAAATACTTGGTGTTTATTTAAAATGGGAAAAGCTTTTACTTAAATAAAATTGGATATTTAAATCCTTTTATTTTATTTAAATAAACCTTTACTCATTTTATCAAAACAAAATATTTTATTTCAAAAGTTTGGCCAAAATTAATTTGGCTTATCTTTTCATTTGAAACCAAAGTCTTTTATTAAAAGATCTAAACTAGTGTTTCCAAAACAATTTATTTTCCTTTATTAAATGTTTATCTTTATAAATCCCTTTAGGATTACTTGTTCACCAATTGGTGTGGGCTTTTGGTAAGGGCTTTAAAGGCTTTAGAAATTCAATTTCCTTATCTTATTATACTTCTAAGATTTTGCTTATGGTTCCAAACTATGTGAAACCAACTTTTAAGGTCTTTCTTGATCCTTTGTGAATATTTGTTGATCAAATTTGATATGGATCAAATCCATAGATTTGGAGATACTTTGGAAATTGATTTTCTTCCATTAGGGCTTAGGATTTGGATTTTGGATTTACTTTCCAAGTGTTTTAAATTCCAGATACATTCATTGAGGAATGCAATTCCCTTGATTTGGGTTTTTGTTGAATTAAACTTTAGAATCCCATCTTTAACAAACTTTGGCTAAAGTTTTTCCTTTTAGAAACAAAAGTTTCTTTTCACCCTGATTTTCAACAAAGATTTATTTTGTTTATTTATTTTTCACATTACAAGATTTGGAAAATCTTGGGATGTGACAGGATCCTTTCTTGAGAAGGAGTTTCTCGCGAAAGGTGTGAGTACTCAGAAGGTAGAACTCGAAAAGGTTATTGAACCTTCTCTTCATGAAATGGCGAGTAGCGCAACTCTAGAAGTTGTTTCAGAGTTAACTTCACCTAATGAAGAGAGAGCTAATGATAATGATCACGAAACTCCGAAAGAGGACACTACCAAACCTCGCAGGTCAAGCAGGACACGTGCAGCTCCTGAACTGTACGGCAATCCTGTGATGAATTTCATGATTGATAAAATGGATGACCCTGCGACATATGAAGAAGCGATGATGAGCCCGGATTCCAACAAATGGCTAGAAGCCATGAAATCCGAGATGGAATCCATGTACGAGAACCAAGTTTGGAACTAGGTGGACTTACCTCACGACCGAAAGGCCGTTGAGAATAAATGGATTTTCAAAAGGAAAACTGATGCTGATGGTAATGTGACCATCTATAAGGCTTGACTTGTCGCGAAGGGGTTTCGACAAATTCAAGGAGTTGACTACAATGAGACATTCTCTCCCGTAGCGATGCTTAAGTTGGTTAGGATTATGTTAGCAATTGCTGCATATTTCGATTATGAAATATGGCAGATGGATGTCAAAACTGCGTTCCTCAATGGTAAGATTGAAGAAGATTTGTATATGATACAACCTAAGGGTTTTGTCGATCCTAAGTATGCTAATAAGGTGTGCAAACTTCAGCGATCCATCTATGGACTGAAGCAAGCATCATGGAGTTGGAATCTCCCCTTTGATGAGGTGATCAAAGAGTTTTGATTTGTCCAAACTTATGGAGAGGCTTGTATTTACAAGAAAGTGAGTGGGAGCAATGTGGCATTTCTGATATTATATGTGGATGACATATTATTGATTGGAAATGATTTAGATCTTTTAAACAGTGTTAAAAGTTATCTAAACAGCAAATTTTTGATGAAGGACCTTGGTGAAGCTTCATATATATTAGGCATTAAAATCTATAGAGATAGATCAAGACGCCTAATTGGGCTATCGCAGAGTACATACCTTGATAAGATATTAAAGAAGTTTAATATGGATGGAAGTAAGAAGGAGTTCTTACCTATGTTGCAAGGCAAGACATTGAGTAAGACTCAAAGTCCGGCTACGGCGGAAGAAAGACAGATAATGGATAAGATCCCCTATGCCTCAGCCATAGGCTCTATGTATGCCATGCTATGTACAAGACCGGATGTGGCACATGCTATTAGTTTGACTAGTAGGTACCAATCTGATCTAGGTTTGGAACACTGGATAGCGGTCAAGAATATTCTTAAGTACTTGAGAAGAACTAAGGATATGTTTCTTATATACGGAGGTGAAGAAGAGCTAGTCGCTAAGTGTTATGTCGATGCTAGCTTTGACACTGATCCGGATGACTCTAAGTCTCAATCCGGATACGTATTTCTCTTGAACGGAGCAGCAGTTAGTTGGAGGAGCTCCAAACAACCTGTGGTGGCTGGATCAACAGCGGAGGCGAAATATATTGCTGCTTCAGAAGCAGCGCAGGAAGCGGTTTGGATGAAAGAGTTCATTACGGAACTGGGTGTGGTTCCCAGTGCATTGGACCCGATGGTGATCTATTGTGACAACAATGGAGCCATAGCCAATGCAAAGGAACCAAGGTCTCACAAGAATTCCAAGCATATTAAGCGCCGGTTTCACTCCATCCGCGAACATGTCAAGGATGGAGATATAAAGATTTGTAAAGTGCACACGGACCTGAATATAGCAGATCCGTTGACTAAAGTACTCCCTAGGAAAAAACATGATCAACACCAGAACTCCATGGGTGTTAGATTTATCACTATGTGAACTAGATTTTTGTCTCTAGTGCAAGTGGGAGACTGAAGGAAATATGCCCTGAGAGGCAATAATAAAGTTGTTATTATGTATTCCTTGTATATGATAGATGTTTATTTTACATGCTATAATTTTATTGATAGGAAACATCAATACATGTGTGTTTAATAAACAAAAAGGGTTCCTAGTCATGCCTCTCCTATAGACTAGCTTGTTGATTAACAAGATGATCAAGGTTTCCTGATCATGGACATTGGATGTTGTTAATAACAAGGTCACACCATTGGTGGAATGATGTGATGAACATTCATCCGAAGTATAGCATTACGTTCAAGTCATTGTGTTTATATTGTTATAACATCATACGAAGTAATCTTTATCCTTAGACCATGAGATCATGTTAATTGCTAACACCGGAAGAGTATCTTGATAACATCAAACGTCACACCGTAACAGGGTGACTATAAAGATGGGTTTAGTGCTACGAAGGTGTTATCTTGAGGCTCATGGATCAAGAGTGGAATTTGTCAATCCAGATGATGGATAGATATACTCTGGGCCCTCTCGGTGATATCACATTAGGATAGCTTGCAAGCAAGTGATGTGATCACTAGAATGTTATATCACGGGAACGAGAAAAGAGTGCATGTCGGTAATGAGATCAGACTAGGTATGGAGATACCGATGATCGAATCTCGGACATGTAATATATCGAGAGACAAAGGGATTTAGTTACAAGCTTTAAAGGTTCTCACGATCATAGGAGTCATCGTTGAATGTGTAGGAGTCAGTACGGATCTCCAGGTCCCGCTGCTGATTATTGATCGGAGAAGGGTCTCGATCATGTCTGCATTATTCGCAAACCGTAGGGTGGCACACTTAAGAGTTACCGGACACCATTTTGGAGCACATATGTTTCAGACGAAAGAATTGCAAAGCACAGGAATTGTTTCAATAGAAACCAGAAATTGTTTCGGGTGAAATTGCAGAAGGTGGTTCTGCATGTGATATTGAAATATAGAAAGGGGCTATATGTGAATATTTGTTAATTAAAGTAATTAACAAAATTCTGAATAAATTTAATAAAAGAGTTTTATTAAATGAGAGAGCATTAAATTTGGAGAAACTTAATGCATTTAAAGTGGAGACTTTAAAGGGAATGTGAAGAGGCATTTTAATGTGGAGGAGTTACCACCACATGAATGGGGGAGGTGAGGGGTCACCCCGCCCCCATGCGCCGGCCATGGAGAGAGGGGGAACCCCCCCTCCTCCTATAAAAGGCCACCCATTCCCTACTTTATCCTCACACCTCCTTGTGAAGGATCTCTCTCCCCCTCTAGAATTATTCCGCCATGGTCTCGGATTAGCGAGATACATGTTCCCGGTGGCATTTTGTCTGGAAGGAGTTGCTGCTTCTGCTGGATCGCTAGAGCGAGGAGGTGGAGGTTGTTCGGTGGCTTGAACGTGTGTGCGAGTGCAGATGTGCTGCTGAGTTGCGGCGCTCGGACTTCCTCACGATCTTGAGATCGACAAGTGTACGACTACATCAACCACGAGTTCCTACTCGTTAACAAAGCTCGTTGTCTTCGAGGGTAAGTTCTCTATGGATGTATGTCCACCCGTTTGCTTTGTACCTACTAGATAGATCTTGGCGTGTAGTTCACACTGTAGGAAATTTTTTGTTTTCTATGCTGCGGACCCAACACTTGGGACTAGACAGACTGGGGGAAAATGACATGAGCACATGGAAGAAGAAGGTCGAGCAGGTTTATAAACACCGGACCGTTCGTAGTCCTCGAGTGGACACGTGTGGTGGGCGGGGGGCTACCACGATCTCCACCTCTTTTTTTTGGGTTCCCTTTTTTTGAAACAACCATGACTCCACTTTAGAGCTGCATTGAAAACACGCTCATGGCGGACCTCGATTCCACTACATGCAAGTGGCGCGGAACTAATTTCTTGCAACGTTAGATCTACTCGAGAGGGGCCCTTGACTCATGGAAGTTACTTGCAGTAGGGCCCAGTTGGAAGTGAAATTGAGAGCCTTGCGTCAAAATGGGATATGTCTTATTAAAATCAAGTGGCAATAAATTGCAGCATCCCGTCGACAACCATGCACTCGATGACCCCGTTGCCCTATGCATGTGTTGTAGTAGTAGTAGTAGCCTCTGTAGACTAGATTAAACGTGACATGACCACTCGATGAATTTTTCCATGGACGGCATCACGTTCATTCTTGTAGAGGGAGACGTCCGTGCTGTCTCGCGTTGTACTGTGAAGGGCATGACGTGTGCAACGATCATCGTTGGATCACACAGGATCAACGGTTGGTGCGCACAATCCGTGTGACAACTATGACAATCAATCACGGCGTAGCAGACAAAGTGAGCACAGATTTGGGCTTCTACGAAAGAGAGAGGGGAACCAAGGGTAAAACTGAGTAGTATCAAAAAACCAAGGGCAAAACTGAGTAGTATCAAACTGAGTAGTATAAAAATTGAAAGTGAGTATCTTGTACAATGAAATACATCATGGCATACATCAAATTATGCCCAGATAGATCCACTAGAGTTTATTGCATGTGTGTTCTTCTCATAAACCACATATGGATCAACCAGAGTCATTGCATGTCTGTTCTTCTCACAAACCACACATTGATCCACCAGTGTCATTGCATGTCTTTTCTTTTCATGAACCACACCCAGTGTCATTGCATGTCTGCTCTTCTCACATACTGCACATGGATCCACTAGTGTCATTCCATGTGTTTTTTTCTCATGAACCACACCCATAGTCATTGCATGTCTATTCTTCTCATGAACCAGATAAGGATCCACCAGTGTCATTGGATGTGTATTCTTTTCATGAACCACACCCAGTGTCATTGCATGTATGTTCTTCTCACAAACCACATAAGGATCCACCAGTGTCATTGGATGTGTGTTATTTTCATGAACCACACCCAGTGTCATTGCATGCCTGTTCCTCTCACAAACCACACATGGATGCAACGGTGTCATTGCATGTGTGTTCTTCTCATGAACCATAGCTAGAGTCATTGTATGTGTCTTCTTTTCACGAACCACAGCTAGAGTCATTTCATGTGAGTTCTTCTCACATACCACATAAGGATACACCAGTCTCATTGCATGTGTGTTCTTCTCATGAACCACATCTAGAGTCATTGCATGTCTGTTGTTCTCACAAACCACATAAGGATCCACCAGTGTCATTGGATGTGTGTTCTTTTCATGAACCACACCCAGTGTCATTGGATGTGTGTTCTTCTCACAAACCACACATGGATCCACCAGTGTCATTGCACGTGTGTCTTTCTCATGAACCACACATGGATCCAACAGCTAGAGTGATTGCATGTCTGTTCTTTTCACAAACCACATATGGATCCACCAGTGTTATTACATGTGTGTTATTTTCATGAACCACACCCAGTGTCATTGTATGTATGTTCCTCTCATAAACCACACATGGATCCAACAGTGTCATTGCATGTGTGTTCTTCTCATGAACCACAGCTAGAGTCATTGCATGTCTGTTCTTCTCACAAACCACATAAGGATACACCAGTGTCATTGCATGTGTGTTCTTCTCATGAACCACACCCAGTTTCATGGCATGTGTGTTCCTCTCACAGTGCACACATGAATCCACCAGTGTCATTGGATGTGTGTTCTTCTCATGAACCACATCTAGAGTCATTGCATGTCTGTTCTTCTCACAAACCACATAAGGATACACTAGTGTCATTGCATGTGTGTTCTTGTCATGAACCACAACTAGAGTCATTGCATGTCTGTTCTTCTCACAAACTACATAAGGATCCACCAGTGTCATTGGATGTGTGTTCTTCTCACAAACCACACATGGATCCACCAAGTGTGATTGCATGTCTGTTCTTTTCACAAACCACATATGGATCCACGAGTGTCATTGCATGTGTGTTCTTTTCACAAACCAGATATCACCAGTGTCATTGCATGTGAGTTCTTTTCATGATCCACACCCAGAGTCATTGCATGTGTGTTCCTCTCATAAACCACACATCGATACACTAGTGTCATTGCATGTCTGCTCTTTTCATTAAACACAGTCAGAGTCATTGCATGTGTGTTCTTTTCACAAACCACATATCACCAGTGTCATTGCATGTGTGTTCTTCTCACAAACCACATGAGGATCCACCAGTGTCATTAGATGTGTGTTCTTTTCATGAACCACACCCAGTGTCAATGGATGTCTGTTACTCTCACAAACCACAGATGGATCCACCAGTGTCATTCCATGTGTGTTGTTCTCATGAACCATAGCTAGAGTCATTGGATGTGTGTTGTTTTCATGAACCACAGCTAGAGTCATTGCACGTGTGTTCTTCTCACAAACCACATAAGGATATACCAGTGTCATTGCATGTGTGTTCTCTTTAGAGACCACACATGGATCCACCAGTGTCATTGGATGTGTGTTCTTTTTACTATTAACAACTGGAGTCATTTCATGACTATTCTTTTCACATACCGCATGTGGATACACCAGTGTCATTGAAATGTGTGTTCTCTTCAGAGACCACACATCGATCCACCAGTGTCATTGCATGTGTGCTCTTTTTACTAACAATAACCAGTGTCATTGCATGTTTGTTATTTTCACAATCCACCTATGGATCCACTAGTGTCATTGCATGTGTGTTCTTCTCATTAACAACAGGTAGAGTCATTGCATTTGTGTTCTCTTCAAAGACCACACATGGATCCATCAATGTCATTGCATGTGTGTTCTTTTTACTAACAACAACTGGAGTCATTGCATGTGTGTTATTTTCACATACCACATATAGATCCACCAGTGTCATTGAAATGTGTGTTCTCTTTAGAGACCACACATGGATCCACTAGTGTCATTTCATATGGGTTCTTTTTACTAACAACGACTAGAGTCATTGCATGTGTGTTCTTTTCACATACAACATATGGATCCACCAGTGTCATTGAAATGTGTGTTCTCTTTAGAGACCACACATGGATCCACCAGTGTCATTGCATGTGTGTTATTTTTACTAACAACAACTGGAGTAATTGTATGTGTGTTCTTTTCACATACCACATACTGATCCACCAGTGTCATTGCATGTGTGTTCTTCTCATGAACCACAACTAGAGTCATTAGATGTGTTTTCTTTTCATGAACCACAAGTAGAGTCATTGCATTTCTGTTCTTCTCACAAACCACATATGGATCCACCAGTGTCATTGCATGTCTTTTCTTTTCATGAACCACACCTAGTGTCATTGCATGTGTGTTCTTCTCATAAACCACATATGGATGCACCAGTTTCATTGCATGTGTGTTCTTCTCATGAACCACATCTAGTGTCGTTGCATGTCTGTTATTCTCACAAACCACATAAGGATACACTAGTGTCATTGCATGTGTTTTCTTTTCATGAAACACACCCAGTGTCATTGCATGTGTGTTCCTCTCACAGACCACACATGGATCCACCAGTGTTATTGCATGTGTGTTCTTCTCATGAACCACACCCAGAGTCATTGCAGGTTTATTCTTCTCACAAACCACATAAGGATCCACCAGTGTCATTGGATGTGTATTATTTTCATGAACCACACCCAGTGTCATTGCATGTGTGTTCTTCTCACAAACCACACATGGATCCACCGGTATCGTTGCATGTCTGTTCTTTTCATGAACCACGGCTAGTTTCATTGCATGTGTGTTCTTCTCACAAACCACACATGGATCCACCAGTGTCATTGCATGTCTGCTCTTTTAATTAACCACAGTTAGAGTCATTTCATGTGTGTTCTTTTTAAAAACCTCAGCTAGAGTCATTGCATGTGTGGTCTCCTCACAAACCACATAAGGATACACCAGTGTCATTGGATGTGTGTTCTTCTCATGAACCATAGCTAGAGTCATTGCATGTGTGTTCTTCTCACAAACCACATAAGGATACACCAGTGTCATTGCATGTGTGTTCTTTTCATGAACCACACCCATTGTCATTGGATTTGTGTTCCTCTCATAAACACACATGGATCCACCAGTGTCATTGCATGTCTGCTCTTTTCATTAACCACGGTTAGAGTCATTGCATGTTTGTTCTTTTCACAAACCACATATCACCAGTGTCATTGCATGTGTGTTCTTCTCACAAACCACATAAGGATCCACCAGTGTCATTGGATGTGTGTTCTTTTCATGAACCACACCCAGTCTCATTGCATGTTTGTTCCTCTCACAAACCACACATGGATCTACCAGTGTCATTGCATGTGTGTTCTTCTCACAAACCACATAAGGATCCACCAGTGTCATTGGATGTGTGTTCTTTTCATGAACCACACCCAGTCTCATTGCATGTTTGTTCCTCTCACAAACCACACATGGATCCACCAGTGTCATTCATGTGTGTTCTTCTCATGAACCACAGCTAGAGTCATTGGATGTGTGTTGTTTTCATGAACCACACGTAGATTCATTGCATGTGTGTTCTTCTCACAAACCACATAAGAATACACTAGTGTCATTGCATGTGTGTTCTTCTCATGAACCACATCTAGAGTCATTGCATGTCTGTTCTTCTCACAAACCACACATGGATCCACCATTGTCATTGCATGTGTGTTCTTCTCATGAACCACAATTAGGGTCATTAGATGTGTGTTATTTTCATGAACCACAGCTAGAGTGATTGCATGTCTGTTCTTTTCGCAAACCACATATGGATCCACCAATGTCATTGCATGTCTGTTCTTTTCATGAACCACACCCAGTGTCATTGCATGTCTGTTCTTCTCATAAACCACACATGGATCCACCAGTGTCATTGCATGTGTGTTCTTCTCATGAACCACAGCTAGAGTCATTGGATGTGTGTTCTTTTCATGATCCACAGCTAGAGTCATTGCACGTGTGTTCTTCTCACAAACCACATAAGGATACACCAGTATCATTGCATGTGTGTTCTTCTCATGAACCACATTTAGAGTCATTGCATGTCTTTATTCTCACAAACCACATAAGGATGCACCAGTGTCATTGTATGTGTGTTCTTTTCATGAACCACACCCAGTGTCATTGGATGTGTGTTCTTCTCACAAACCACACATGGATCCACCAGTGTCATTACATGTGTGTTCTTCTCATGAACCACACTCAGTGCCATTGCATGTGTGTTCCTCTCACAGACCACACATGGATCCACCAGTGTTATTGCATGTGTGTTCTTCTCATGAACCACACCCAGATTCATTGCATGTCTTTTCTTCTCACAAACCACATAAGGATCCAGAAGTGTCATTGGATGTGTATTCTTTTCATGAACCACACCTAGTGTCATTGCATGTGTGTTGTTCTCACAAACCACACATGGATCCACCAGTATCACTGCATGTCTGTTCTTTTCATGAACCACAGCCAGTGTCATTGCATGTGTGTTCTTCTCACAAAGCACACATGGATCCACCAGTGTCATTGCATGTTTTCTCTTTTCATTAACCACAGTTAGTGTCATTGCATGTGTGTTATTTTCACAAACCACAGCTAGAGTCATTGCATGTGTGTTCTTCTCACAAACCACATAAGGATACACCAGTGTCATTGGATGTGTGTTCTTCTCATGAACCACAGCTAGTCATTGCATGTCTGTTCTTCTCACTAACCACATAAGGATACACCAGTGTCATTGCATGTGTGTTCTTTTCATGAACCACACCCAGTGTCATTGGATGTGTGTTCCTCTCATAAACCACACATGGATCCACCAGTGTCATTGCATGTATGCTCTTTTTATTAACCACTGTTAGAGTCATTACATGTGTGTTCTTTTCACAAACCACATATGGATCCACTGTGTCATTGCATGTGTCTTCTTCTCACAAACCACATAGGATCCACCAATGTCATTAGATGTGTGTTCTTTTCATGAACCACACCTAGTGTCATTGCATGTCTGTTCCTCTCACAAACCACACATGGATGCACCAGTGTCATTGCATGTGTGTTCTTCTCATGAACCACAGCTAGAGTCATTGTATGTGTCTTCTTTTCACGAACCACATCTAGAGTCATTTCATGTGAGTTCTTCTCACATACCACATAAGGATACACCAGTCTCATTGCATGTGTGTTCCTCTCATGAACCACATCTCGAGTCATTGCATGTATATTGTTCTCACAAACCACATAAGGATCCACCAGTGTCATTGGCTGTGTGTTCTTTTCATGAACCACACCCAGTGTCATTGGATGTGTGTTCTTCTCACAAACCACACATGGATCCACCAGTTTCATTGCACGTGTGTCTTTCTCATGAACCACACATGGATCCAACAGCTAGAGTGATTGCATGCCTGTTCTTTTCACAAACCACATATGGATCCACCAGTGTTGTTGCATGTGTGTTATTTTCATGAACCACACCAAGTGTCATTGCATGTATGTTCCTCTCATAAACCACACATGGATCCAACAGTGTCATTGCATGTGTGTTCTTCTCATGAACCACAGCTAGAGTCATTGCATGTCTGTTATTCTCACAAAACACATAAGGATACACCAGTGTCATTGCATGTGTGTTCTTCTCATGAACCACACCCAGTGTCATGGCATGTGTGTTCTTCTCACAAACCACATAAGGATATACCAGTGTCATTGCATGTGTGTTCTCTTTAGAGACCACACATGGATCCACCAGTGTCATTGGATGTGTGTTATTTTTACTAGCAACAACTGGAGTCATTTCATGACTATTCTTTTCACATACCGCATGTGGATACACCAGTGTCATTGAAATGTGTGTTCTCTTCAGAGACCACACATCGATCCACCAGTGTCATTGCATGTGTGCTCTTTTTACTAACAACAACCAGTGTCATTGCATGTTTGTTATTTTCACCCACCTATGGATCCACTAGTGTCATTGCATGTGTGTTCTTCTTATTAACAACAGGTAGAGTCATTGCATTTGTGTTCTCTTCAAAGACAACACATGGATCCATCAATGTCATTGCATGTGTGTTCTTTTTACTAACAACAACTGGAGTCATTGCATGTGTGTTATTTTTACATACCACATATAGATCCACCAGTGTCATTGAAATGTGTGTTCTCTTCAGAGACCACACATGGATCCTCTAGTGTCATTTCATATGTGTTCTTTTTACTAACAACGACTAGAGTCATTGCATGTGTGTTCTTTTCACATACAACATATGGATCCACCAGTGTCATTGAAATGTGTGTTCTCTTTAGAGACCACACATGGATCCACCAGTGTCATTGCATGTGTGTTCTTTTTACTAACAACAACTGGAGTCATTGTATGTGTGTTCTTTTCACATACCACATATTGATCCACCAGTGTCATTGCATGTGTGTTCTTCTCATGAACCACAACTAGAGTCATTAGATGTGTTTTCTTTTCATGAACCACATCTAGAGTCATTGCATTTCTGTTCTTCTCACAAACCACATATGGATCCACCAGTGTCATTGCATGTCTTTTCTTTTCATGAACCACACCCAGTGGCATTGGATGTGTGTTCTTCTCATAAACCACACATGGATCCACCAGTTTCATTGCACGTGTGTCTTTCTCATGAACCACACATGGATCCAACAGCTAGAGTGATTGCATGTCTGTTCTTTTCACAAACCACATATGGATCCACCAGTGTTATTGCATGTGTGTTATTTTCATGAACCACACCCAGTGTCATTGCATGTATGTTCCTCTCATAAACCACACATGGATCCAACAGTGTCATTGCATGTGTGTTCTTCTCATGAACCACAGCTAGAGTCATTGCATGTCTGTTATTCTCACAAACCACATAAGGATACACCAGTGTCATTGCATGTGTGTTCTTCTCATGAACCACACCCAGTGTCATGGCATGTGTGTTCTTCTCACAAACCACATAAGGATATACCAGTGTCATTGCATGTGTGTTCTCTTTAGAGACCACACATGGATCCACCAGTGTCATTGGATGTGTGTTCTTTTTACTAGCAACAACTGGAGTCATTTCATGACTATTCTTTTCACATACCGCATGTGGATACACCAGTGTCATTGAAATGTGTGTTCTCTTCAGAGACCACACATCGATCCACCAGTGTCATTGCATGTGTGCTCTTTTTACTAACAACAACCAGTGTCATTGCATGTTTGTTATTTTCACAATCCACCTATGGATCCACTAGTGTCATTGCATGTGTGTTCTTCTCATTAACAACAGGTAGAGTCATTGCATTTGTGTTCTCTTCAAAGACCACACATGGATCCATCAATGTCATTGCATGTGTGTTCTTTTTACTAACAACAACTGGAGTCATTGCATGTGTGTTATTTTCACATACCACATATAGATCCACCAGTGTCATTGAAATGTGTGTTCTCTTCAGAGACCACACATGGATCCACTAGTGTCATTTCATATGTGTTCTTTTTACTAACAACGACTAGAGTCATTGCATGTGTGTTCTTTTCACATACAACATATGGATCCACCAGTGTCATTGAAATGTGTGTTCTCTTTAGAGACCACACATGGATCCACCAGTGTCATTGCATGTGTGTTCTTTTTACTAACAACAACTGGAGTCATTGTATGTGTGTTCTTTTCACATACCACATATTGATCCACCAGTGTCATTGCATGTGTGTTCTTCTCATGAACCACAACTAGAGTCATTAGATGTGTTTTCTTTTCATGAACCACAAGTAGAGTCATTGCATTTCTGTTCTTCTCACAAACCACATATGGATCCACCAGTGTCATTGCATGTCTTTTCTTTTCATGAACCACACCTAGTGTCATTGCATGTGTGTTCTTCTCATAAACCACATATGGATGCACCAGTTTCATTGCATGTGTGTTCTTCTCATGAACCACATCTAGTATCGTTGCATGTCTGTTATTCTCACAAACCACATAAGGATACACTAGTGTCATTGCATGTGTTTTCTTTTCATGAACCACACCCAGTGTCATTGCATGTGTGTTCCTCTCACAGACCACACATGGATCCACCAGTGTTATAGCATGTGTGTTCTTCTCATGAACCACACCCAGAGTCATTGCAGGTTTATTCTTCTCACAAACCACATAAGGATCCACCAGTGTCATTGGATGTGTATTATTTTCATGAACCACACCCAGTGTCATTGCATGTGTGTTCTTCTCACAAACCACACATGGATCCACCGGTATCGTTGCATGTCTGTTCTTTTCATGAACCACGGCTAGTTTCATTGCATGTGTGTTCTTCTCACAAACCACACATGGATCCACCAGTGTCATTGCATGTCTGCTCTTTTCATTAACCACAGTTAGAGTCATTTCATGTGTGTTCTTTTTAAAAACCTCAGCTAGAGTCATTGCATGTGTGGTCTCCTCACAAACCACATAAGGATACACCAGTGTCATTGGATGTGTGTTCTTCTCATGAACCATAGCTAGAGTCATTGCATGTGTGTTCTTCTCACAAACCACATAAGGATACACCAGTGTCATTGCATGTGTGTTCTTTTCATGAACCACACCCATTGTCATTGGATTTGTGTTCCTCTCATAAACACACATGGAACCACCAGTGTCATTGCATGTCTGCTCTTTTCATTAACCACGGTTAGAGTCATTGCATGTTTGTTCTTTTCACAAACCACATATCACCAGTGTCATTGCATGTGTGTTCTTCTCACAAACCAAATAAGGATCCACCAGTGTCATTGGATGTGTGTTCTTTTCATGAACCACACCCAGTCTCATTGCATGTTTGTTCCTCTCACAAACCACACATGGATCTACCAATGTCATTGCATGTGTGTTCTTCTCACAAACCACATGAGGATCCACCAGTGTCATTGGATGTGTGTTCTTTTCATGAACCACACCCAGTCTCATTGCATGTTTGTTCCTCTCACAAACCACACATGGATCCACCAGTGTCATTCATGTGTGTTCTTCTCATGAACCACACGTAGATAAATTGCATGTGTGTTCTTCTCACAAACCACATAAGAATACACTAGTGTCATTGCATGTGTGTTCTTCTGATGAACCACATCTAGAGTCATTGCATGTCTGTTATTCTCACAAACCACATAAGGATACACTAGTGTCATTGCATGTGTTTTCTTTTCATGAACCACACCCAGTGTCATTGCATGTGTGTTCCTCTCACAGACCACACATGGATCCACCGGTGTTATTGCATGTGTGTTCTTCTCATGAACCACACCCAGAGTCATTGCAGGTTTATTCTTCTCACAAACCACATAAGGATCCACCAGTGTCATTGGATGTGTATTATTTTCATGAACCACACCCAGTGTCATTGCATGTGTGTTCTTCTCACAAACCACACATGGATCCACCGGTATCGTTGCATGTTTGTTCTTTTCATGAACAACGGCTAGTTTCATTGCATGTGTGTTCTTCTCACAAACCACACATGGATCCACCAGTGTCATTGCATGTCTGCTCTTTTCATTAACCACAGTTAGAGTCATTTCATGTGTGTTCTTTTTAAAAACCTCAGCTAGAGTCATTGCATATGTGGTCTCCTCACAAACCACATAAGGATACACCAGTGTCATTGGATGTGTGTTCTTCTCATGAACCATAGCTAGAGTCATTGCATGTGTGTTCTTCTCACAAACCACATAAGGATACACCAGTGTCATTGCATGTGTGTTCTTTTCATGAACCACACCCATTGTCATTGGATTTGTGTTCCTCTCATAAACACACATGGATCCACCAGTGTCATTGCATGTCTGCTCTTTTCATTAACCACGGTTAGAGTCATTGCATGTTTGTTCTTTTCACAAACCACATATCACCAGTGTCATTGCATGTGTGTTCTTCTCACAAACCACATAAGGATCCACCAGTGTCATTGGATGTGTGTTCTTTTCATGAACCACACCCAGTCTCAATGCATGTTTGTTCCTCTCACAAACCACACATGGATCCACCAGTGTCATTGCATGTGTGTTCTTCTCACAAACCACATAAGGATCCACCAGTATCATTGGATGTGTGTTCTTTTCATGAACCACACCGAGTCTCATTGCCTATTTGTTCCTCTCACAAACCAGACATGGGTCCACCAGTGTCATTCATGTGTGTTCTTCTCATGAACCACAGCTAGAGTCATTGGATGTGTGTTGTTTTCATGAACCACACGTAGATTCATTGCATGTGTGTTCTTCTCACAAACCACATAAGAATACACTAGTGTCATTGCATGTGTGTTCTTCTCATGAACCACATCTAGAGTCATTGCATGTATGTTCTTCTCACAAACCACACATGGATCCACCAGTGTCATTGCATGTGTGTTCTTCTCATGAACCACAATTAGGGTCATTGGATGTGTGTTATTTTCATGAACCACAGCTAGAGTGATTGCATGTCTATTCTTTTCGCAAACCACATATGGATCCACCAATGTCATTGCATGTCTGTTCTTTTCATGAACCACAGCTAGAGTGATTGCATGTCTGTTCTTTTCATGAACCACACCCAGTGTCATTGCATGTCTGTTCTTCTCATAAACCACACATGGATCCACCAGTGACATTGCATGTGTGTTCTTCTCATGAACCACATCTAGAGTCATTGTATGTTTGTTATTGTCACAAACCACATAAGGATACACCAGTGTCATTGCATGTGTCTTCTTTTCATGAACCACACCCAGTGCCATTGCATGTGTGTTCCTCTCACAGACCACACATGGATCCACCAGTGTCATTGCATGTGTGTTCTTCTCATGAACCACACCTAGAGTCATCGCATGTCTTTTCTTCTCACAAACCACATATGGATCCACTAGTGTCATTGCATGTGTGTTCTTTTTATGAACCACACCTAGTGTAATTGGATGTGTGTTCCTCTCATAAACCACACATGGATCCACCAGTGTCATTGCATGTCTGCTCTTTTCATTAACCACAGTTAGAGTCATTGCATGTGTGTTCTTTTCACAAACCACATATGGATCCACTGTGTCATTGCATGTGTGTTCTTCTCACAAACCACATAAGGATCCACCAATGTCATTGGATGTGTGTTATTTTCATGAACCACACCCAGTGTCATTGCATGCCTGTTCCTCTCACAGACCACACATGGATGCACCAGTGTCATTGCATGTGAGTTCTTCTCATGAACCACAACTAGAGTCATTGTATGTGTCTTCTTTTCCCGAACCACATCTAGAGTCATTTATTGTGAATTCTTCTCACATACCACATAAGGATACACCAGTCTCATTGCATGTGTGTTCTTCTCACGAACCACATCTAGAGTCATTGCATGTCTGTTGTTCTCACAAACCACATAAGGATCCACCAGTGTCATTGGATGTGTGTTCTTTTCATGAACCACACCCAGTGTCATTGGATGTGTGTTCTTCTCACAAACCACACATGGATCCACCAGTGTCATTGCACGTGGGTCATTCTCATGAACCACACATGGATCCAACAGCTAGAGTGATTGCATGTCAATTCTTTTCACAAACTACATATGGATCCAGCAATGTCATTGCATGTGTGTTATTTTCATGAACCACACCCAGTGTCATTGCATGTATGTTCCTCTCATAAACCACACATGGATCCACCAGTGTCATTGCATGTGTGTTCTTCTCATGAAGCACAGCTAGAGTCATTGCATGTCTGTTATTCTCACAAACCACATAAGGATACACCAGTGTCATTGCATGTGTGTTCTTCTCATGAACCACACCCAGTGTCATTGCATGTGTGTTCTTGTCATGAACCACAGCTAGAGTCATTGCATGCCTGTTCTTCTCACAAACCACATAAGGATCCACTAGTGTCATTGGATGTGTGTTCGTCCCACAAACCACACATGGATCCACCCAGTGTGATTGCATGTCTGTTCTTTTCACAAACCACATATGGATCCACCAGTGTCATTGCATGTGTGTTCTTTTCACAAACCACATATCACCAGTGTCATTGCATGTGTGTTCTTTTCATGATCCACACCCAGAGTCATTGCATGTGTGTTCCTCTCATAAACCACACATGGATACACCAGTGTCATTGCATGTCTGCTCTTTGCATTAAACACAGTTAGAGTCATTGCATGTGTGTTCTTTTCACAAACCACAAATCACCAGTGTCATTGCATGTGTGTTCTTCTCACAACCACATGAGGATCCACCAGTGTCATTAGTTGTGTGTTCTTTTCATGAACCACACCCAGTGTCATTGCATGTCTGTTACTCTCACGAACCACACATGGATACACCAGTGTCATTGCATGTGTGTTCTTCTCATGAACCACAGCTAGAGTCATTGGATGTGTGTTCTTTTCATGAACCATACCTAGAGTCATTGCATGTGTTTTCTTCTCACAAACCACATAAGATATACCAGTGTCATTGCATGTGTGTTCTTCTCACAAACCACATAAGGATCCACAAGTGTCATTGGATGTGTGTTCTTCTCATGAACCACAGCTAGATTCATTGGATGTGTGTTCTTTTAATGATCCACAGCTAGAGTCATTGCACGTGTGTTCTTCTCACAAACCACATAAGGATACACCAGTGTCATTGCATGTGTGTTATTCTCATGAACCACATTTAGAGTCATTGCATGTCTTTATTCTCACAAACCACATAAGGATCCACCAGTGTCATTGTATGTGTGTTCTTTTCATGAACCACACCCAGTGTCATTGGATTTGTGTTCTTCTCACAAACCACACATGGATCCACCAGTGTCATTACATGTGTGTTCTTCTCATGAACCACACTCAGTGCCATTGCATGTGTGTTCCTCTCACAGACCACACATGGATCCACCAGTGTTATTGCATGTGTGTTCTTCTCATGAACCACACCCAGAGTCATTGCATGTCTTTTCTTCTCACAAACCACATAAGGATCCAGAAGTGTCATTGGATGTGTATTCTTTTCATGAACCACACCTAGTGTCATTGCATGTGTGTTGTTCTCACAAACCACACATGGATCCACCGGTATCACTGCATGTCTGTTCTTTTCATGAACCACAGCAAGTGTCATTGCATGTGTGTTCTTCTCATGAACCACAATTAGGGTCATTGGATGTGTGTTATTTTCATGAACCACAGCTAGAGTGATTGCATGTCTATTCTTTTCGCAAACCACATATGGATCCACCAATGTCATTGCATGTCTGTTCTTTTCATGAACCACAGCTAGAGTGATTGCATGTCTGTTCTTTTCATGAACCACACCCAGTGTCATTGCATGTCTGTTCTTCTCATAAACCACACATGGATCCACCAGTGACATTGCATGTGTGTTCTTCTCATGAACCACATCTAGAGTCATTGTATGTTTGTTATTGTCACAAACCACATAAGGATACACCAGTGTCATTGCATGTGTCTTCTTTTCATGAACCACACCCAGTGCCATTGCATGTGTGTTCCTCTCACAGACCACACATGGATCCACCAGTGTCATTGCATGTGTGTTCTTCTCATGAACCACACCTAGAGTCATCGCATGTCTTTTCTTCTCACAAACCACATATGGATCCACTAGTGTCATTGCATGTGTGTTCTTTTTATGAACCACACCTAGTGTAATTGGATGTGTGTTCCTCTCATAAACCACACATGGATCCACCAGTGTCATTGCATGTCTGCTCTTTTCATTAACCACAGTTAGAGTCATTGCATGTGTGTTCTTTTCACAAACCACATATGGATCCACTGTGTCATTGCATGTGTGTTCTTCTCACAAACCACATAAGGATCCACCAATGTCATTGGATGTGTGTTATTTTCATGAACCACACCCAGTGTCATTGCATGCCTGTTCCTCTCACAGACCACACATGGATGCACCAGTGTCATTGCATGTGAGTTCTTCTCATGAACCACAACTAGAGTCATTGTATGTGTCTTCTTTTCCCGAACCACATCTAGAGTCATTTATTGTGAATTCTTCTCACATACCACATAAGGATACACCAGTCTCATTGCATGTGTGTTCTTCTCACGAACCACATCTAGAGTCATTGCATGTCTGTTGTTCTCACAAACCACATAAGGATCCACCAGTGTCATTGGATGTGTGTTCTTTTCATGAACCACACCCAGTGTCATTGGATGTGTGTTCTTCTCACAAACCACACATGGATCCACCAGTGTCATTGCACGTGGGTCATTCTCATGAACCACACATGGATCCAACAGCTAGAGTGATTGCATGTCAATTCTTTTCACAAACTACATATGGATCCAGCAGTGTCATTGCATGTGTGTTATTTTCATGAACCACACCCAGTGTCATTGCATGTATGTTCCTCTCATAAACCACACATGGATCCACCAGTGTCATTGCATGTGTGTTCTTCTCATGAAGCACAGCTAGAGTCATTGCATGTCTGTTATTCTCACAAACCACATAAGGATACACCAGTGTCATTGCATGTGTGTTCTTCTCATGAACCACACCCAGTGTCATTGCATGTGTGTTCTTGTCATGAACCACAGCTAGAGTCATTGCATGCCTGTTCTTCTCACAAACCACATAAGGATCCACTAGTGTCATTGGATGTGTGTTCGTCCCACAAACCACACATGGATCCACCCAGTGTGATTGCATGTCTGTTCTTTTCACAAACCACATATGGATCCACCAGTGTCATTGCATGTGTGTTCTTTTCACAAACCACATATCACCAGTGTCATTGCATGTGTGTTCTTTTCATGATCCACACCCAGAGTCATTGCATGTGTGTTCCTCTCATAAACCACACATGGATACACCAGTGTCATTGCATGTCTGCTCTTTGCATTAAACACAGTTAGAGTCATTGCATGTGTGTTCTTTTCACAAACCACAAATCACCAGTGTCATTGCATGTGTGTTCTTCTCACAACCACATGAGGATCCACCAGTGTCATTAGTTGTGTGTTCTTTTCATGAACCACACCCAGTGTCATTGCATGTCTGTTACTCTCACGAACCACACATGGATACACCAGTGTCATTGCATGTGTGTTCTTCTCATGAACCACAGCTAGAGTCATTGGATGTGTGTTCTTTTCATGAACCATACCTAGAGTCATTGCATGTGTGTTCTTCTCACAAACCACATAAGATATACCAGTGTCATTGCATGTGTGTTCTTCTCACAAACCACATAAGGATCCACAAGTGTCATTGGATGTGTGTTCTTCTCATGAACCACAGCTAGATTCATTGGATGTGTGTTCTTTTAATGATCCACAGCTAGAGTCATTGCACGTGTGTTCTTCTCACAAACCACATAAGGATACACCAGTGTCATTGCATGTGTGTTATTCTCATGAACCACATTTAGAGTCATTGCATGTCTTTATTCTCACAAACCACATAAGGATCCACCAGTGTCATTGTATGTGTGTTCTTTTCATGAACCACACCCAGTGTCATTGGATTTGTGTTCTTCTCACAAACCACACATGGATCCACCAGTGTCATTACATGTGTGTTCTTATCATGAACCACACTCAGTGCCATTGCATGTGTGTTCCTCTCACAGACCACACATGGATCCACCAGTGTTATTGCATGTGTGTTCTTCTCATGAACCACACCCAGAGTCATTGCATGTCTTTTCTTCTCACAAACCACATAAGGATCCAGAAGTGTCATTGGATGTGTATTCTTTTCATGAACCACACCTAGTGTCATTGCATGTGTGTTGTTCTCACAAACCACACATGGATCCACCGGTATCACTGCATGTCTGTTCTTTTCATGAACCACAGCAAGTGTCATTGCATGTGTGTTCTTCTCACAAGGCACACATGGATCCACCAGTGTCATTGCATGTTTTCTCTTTTCATTAACCACGGTTAGTGTCATTGCATGTGTGTTCTTTTCACAAACCACAGCTAGAGTCATTGCATGTGTGTTCTTCTCACAAACCACATAAGGATACACCAGTGTTATTGGATGTGTGTTCTTCTCATGAACCACAGCTAGTCATTGCATGCCTGTTCTTCTCAGTAACCACATAAGGATACACCAGTGTCATTGCATGTGTGTTCTTTTCATGAACCACACCCAGTGTCATTGGATGTGTGTTCCTCTCATAAACCACACATGGATCCACCAGTGTCATTGCATGTCTGCTCTTTTTATTAACCACTGTTAGAGTCATTACATGTGTGTTCTTTTCACAAACCACATATGGATCCACTGTGTCATTGCATGTGTCTTCTTCTCACAAACCACATTGGATCCACCAATGTCATTAGATGTGTGTTCTTTTCATGAACCACACCTAGTGTCATTGCATGTCTGTTCCTCTCACAAACCACACATGGATGCACCAGTGTCATTGCATGTGTGTTCTTCTCATGAACCACACCTAGAGTCATTGTATGTGTCTTCTTTTCACGAACCACAGCTAGAGTCATTTCATGTGAGTTCTTCTCACATACCACATAAGGATACACCAGTCTCATTGCATGTGTGTTCCTCTCATGAACCACATCTAGAGTCATTGCATGTCTATTGTTCTCACAAACCACATAAGGATCCACCAGTGTCATTGGATGTGTGTTCTTTTCATGAACCACACCCAGTGTCATTGGATGTGTGTTCTTCTCACAAACCACACATGGATCCACCAGTGTCATTGCACGTGTGTCTTTCTCATGAACCACACATGGATCCAACAGCTAGAGTGATTGCATGTCTGTTCTTTTCACAAACCACATATGGATCCACCAGTGTTATTGCATGTGTGTTATTTTCATGAACCACACCTAGTGTCATTTCATGTATGTTCCTCTCATAAACCACACATGGATCCAACAGTGTCATTGCATGTGTGTTCTTCTCATGAACCACAGCTAGAGTCATTGCATGTCTGTTATTCTCACAAACCACATAAGGATACACCAGTGTCATTGCATGTGTGTTCTTCTCATGAACCACACCCAGTGTCATGGCATGTGTGTTCCTCTCACAGTGCACACATGAATCCACCAGTGTCATTGGATGTGTGTTCTTCTCATGAACAACATCTAGAGTCATTGCATGTGTGTTCTTCTCACAAACCACATAAGGATACACTAGTGTCATTGCATGTGTGTTCTTGTCATGAACCACAGCTAGAGTCATTGCATGTCTGTTCTTCTCACAAACCACATAAGGATCCACCAGTGTCATTGGATGTGTGTTCTTCTCACAAACCACACATGGATCCACCAAGTGTGATTGCATGTCTGTTCTTTTCACAAACCACATATGGATCCACGAGTGTCATTGCATGTGTGTTCTTTTCACAAACCAGATATCACCAGTGTCATTGCATCTGAGTTCTTTTCATGATCCACACCCAGAGTCATTGTATGTGTGTTCTTTTCACATACCACATATGGATCCACCAGTGTCATTGCATGTGTCTTCTTCTCATGAACCACAACTGGAGTCATTAGATGTGTTTTATTTTCATGAACCACAAGTAGCGTCATTGCATTTCTGTTCTTCTCACAAACCACATATGGATCCACCAGTGTCATTGCATGTCTTTTCTTATCATGAACCACACCCAGTGTCATTGCATGTGTGTTCTTCTCATAAACCACATATGGATCCACTAGTTTCATTGCATGTGTGTTCTTCTCATGAACCACATCTAGAGTCGTTACATGTTTGTTATTCTCACCAACCACATAAGGACCCACCAGTGTCATTGGATGTGTGTTCTTCTCATAAATCACACATGGATCCACCAAGTGTGATTGCATGTCTGTTCTTTTCACAAACCACATATGGATCCACGAGTGTCATTGCATGTGTGTTCTTTTCACAAACCAGATATCACCAGTGTCATTGCATGTGAGTTCTTTTCATGATCCACACCCAGAGTCATTGCATGTGTGTTCCTCTCATAAACCACACATGGATACACCGGTGTCATTGCATGTGTCTTCTTCTCACAAACCACATAGGATCCACCAATGTCATTAGATTTTTGTTCTTTTCATGAACCACACCTAGTGTCATTGCATGTTTGTTCCACTCACAAACCACACATGGATCCACCATTGTCATTGCATGTCTGCTCTTTTCAGTAACCACAGTTAGAGTCATTGCATGTTTGTTCTTTTCACAAACCACATATCACCAGTGTCATTGCATGTGTGTTCTTCTCACAAACCACATAAGGATCCACCAGTGTCATTGGAAGTGTGTTCTTTTCATGAACCACACCCAGTCTCATTGCATGTTTGTTCCTCTCACAAACCACACATGGATCCACCAGTGTCATTGCATGTGTGTTCTTCTCATGAACCACATCTTGAGTCATTGGATGTGTGTTGTTTTCATGAACCACACGTAGATTCATTGCATGTGTATTCTTCTCACAAACCACATAAGAATACACCCGTGTCATTGCATGTGTGTTGTTCTCATTAACCACATCTAGAGTCATTGCATGTCTGTTATTCTCGCAAACCACACATGGATCCACCAGTGTCATTGCATGTGTGTTCGTCTCATGAACCACAATTAGGGTCATTGGATGTGTGTTATTTTCATGAACCACAGCTAGAGTGATTGCATGTCTGTTCTTTTCGCAAACCACATATGGATCCACCAATATCATTGCATGTCTGTTCTTTTCATGAACCACACCCAGTGTCATTGCATGTCTATCTTCTCATAAACCACACATGGATCCACCAGTGTCATTGCATGTGTGTTCTTCTCATGAACCACATCTAGAGTCATTGTATGTTTGTTATTGTCACAAACCACATAAGGATACACCAGTGTCATTGCATGTGTTTTCTTTTCATGAACCACACCCAGTGTCATTGCATGTGTGTTCCTCTCACAGACCACACATGGATCCACCAGTGTCATTGCATGTGTGTTCTTCTCATGAACCACACCTACAGTCATCGCATGTCTTTTCTTCTCACAAACCACACATGGATCCACTAGTGTCATTGCATGTGTGTTCTTTTTATGAACCACACCTAGTGTAATTGGATGTGTGTTCCTCTCATAAACCACACATGGATCCACCAGTGTCATTGCATGTCTGCTCTTTTCATTAACCACAGTTAGAGTCATTGCATGTGTGTTCTTTTCACAAACCACATATGGATCCACTGTGTCATTGCATGTGTGTTCTTCTCACAAACCACATAAGGATCCACCAGTGTCATTGGATGTGTGTTATTTTCATGAACCACACCCAGTGCAATTGCATGCCTGTTCCTCTCACAGACCACACATGGATGCACCAGTGTCATTGTATGTGAGTTCTTCTCATGAACCACAACTAGAGTCATTGTATGTGTCTTCTTTTCACGAACCACATCTAGAGTCATTGCATGTGAGTTCTTCTCACATACCACATAAGGATACACCAGTCTCATTGCATGTGTGTTCTTCTCATGAACCACATCTAGAGTCATTGCATGTCTGTTGTTCTCACAAACCACATAAGGATCCACCAGTGTCATTAGATGTGTGTTCTTTTCATGAACCACACCCAGTGTCATTGGATGTGTGTTCTTCTCACAAACCACACATGGATCCACCAGTGTAATTGCACGTGTGTCATTCTCTTGAACCACACATGGATCCAACAACTAGAGTGATTGCATGTCTATTCTTTTCACAAACCACATATGCATCCACCAGTGTCATTGCATGTGTGTTATTTTCATGAACCACACCCAGTGTCATTGCATGTATGTTCCTCTCATAAACCACACATGGATCCACCAGTGTCATTGCATGTGTGTTCTTCTCATGAAGCATAGCTAGATTCATTGCATGTCTGTTATTCTCACAAACCACATAAGGATACACCAGTGTCATTGCATGTGTGTTCTTCTCATGAACACACCCAGTGTCATGGCATGTGTGTTCCTCTCATAGTGTACACATGAATCCACCAGTGTCATTGGATGTGTGTTCTTCTCATGAACCACATCTAGAGTAATTACATGTGTGTTCTTCTCACAAACCACATAAGGATACACTAGTGTCATTGCATGTGTGTTCTTGTCATGAACCACAGCTAGAGTCATTGCATGTCTGTTCTTCTCACAAACCACATAAGGATCCACTAGTGTCATTGGATGTGTGTTCTTCTCACAAACCACACATGGATCCACCCAGTGTGATTGCATGTCTGTTCTTTTCACAAACCACATATGGATCCACCAGTGTCATTGCATGTGTGTTCTTTTCACAAACCACATATCACCAGTGTCATTGCATGTGTGTTCTTTTCATGATCGACACCCAGAGTCATTGCATGTGTGTTCCTCTCATAAACCACACATGGATACACCAGTGTCATTGCATGTCTACTCTTTGCATTAAACACAGTTAGAGTCATTGCATGTGTGTTCTTTTCACAAACCACAAATCACTAGTGTCATTGCATGCGTGTTCTTCTCACAAACCACATGAGGATCCACCAGTGTCATTAGATGTGTGTTCTTTTCATGAACCACACCCAGTGTCATTGCATATCTGTTACTCTCACGAACCACACATGGATACACCAGTGTCATTGCATGTGTGTTCTTCTCATGAACCACAGCTAGAGTCATTGGATGTGTGTTCTTTTCATGAACCATAGCTAGAGTCATTGCATGTGTGTTCTTCTCACAAACCACATAAGGATATACTAGTGTCATTGCATGTGTGTTCTTCTCACAAACCACATAAGGATCCACCAGTGTCATTGGATGTGTGTTCTTCTCATGAACAACACCCAGTGTCATTGCATGTTGTTCCTCTCACAAACCACACATGGATCCACCAGTGTCATTGCATGTGTGTTCTTCTCATGAACCACAACTAGAGTCATTGGATGTGTGTTCTTTTCATGAACCACACCCAGTGTCATTGGATGTGTGTTCTTCTCACAAACCACACATGGATCCACCAGTGTCATTACATGTGTGTTCTTCTCATGAACCACACCCAGTGCCATTGCTTGTGTGTTCCTCTCACAGACCACACATTGATCCACCAGTGTTATTGCATGTGTGTTCTTCTCATGAACCACACCTAGAGTCATTGCATGTCTTTTCTTCTCACAAACCACATAAGGGTCCACAAGTGTCATTGGATGTGTATTCTTTTCATGAACCAGACCTAGTGTCATTACATGTGTGTTGTTCTCACAAACCACACATGGATCCACTGGTATCATTGCATGTCTGTTATTTTCATGAACCACTGCCAGTGTCATTGCATGTGTGTTCTTCTCACAAAGCACACATGGATCCACCAGTGTCATTGCATGTTTTCTCTTTTCATTAACCACAGTTAGTGTCATTGCATGTGTGTTCTTTTCACAAACCACAGCTAGAGTCATTGCATGTGTGTTCTTCTCACAAACCACATAAGGATACACCAGTGTCATTGGATGTGTGTTCTTCTCATGAACCACAGCTAGTCATTGCATGTTTGTTCTTCTCACTAACCACATAAGGATACACCAGTGTTATTGCAAGTGTGTTCTTTTCATGAACCACACCCAGTGTCATTGGATGTGTATTCCTCTCATAAACCACACATGGATCCACCAGTGTCATTACATGTCTGCTCTTTTTATTAACCACTGTTAGAGTCATTACATGTGTGTTCTTTTCACAAACCACATATGGATCCACTATGTCATTGCATGTGTCTTCTTCTCACAAACCACATAGGATCCACCAATGTCATTAGATTGTGTTATTTTCATGAACCACGCCTAGTGTCATTGCATGTTTGTTCCTCTCACAAACCACACATGGATCCACTAGTGTCATTGCATGTGTGTTCTTCTCATGAACCACGGCTAGAGTCATTGGCTGTATGTTCTTTTCACGAACCACAGCGAGAGTCATTGCATGTGTGTTCTTCTCATGAACCACATAAGGATACACCAGTGTCATTGCATGTGTGTTCTTCTCATGAACCACATCTAGAGTCATTGCATGTCTGTTATTCTCACAAACCACATAAGGATCCACCAGTGTCATTGGATGTGTGTTCTTTTTAGGAACCACACCTAGTGTCATTGGATGTGTGTTCTTCTCACAAACCACCCATGGATCCACTAGTGTCATTGCATGTGTGTTCTTCTCATGAACCACACCTAGATCCACCAAGTGTGATTGCATGCCGGTTCTTTTCTCAAACCACATATGGATCCACCAGTGTCATTGCATGTGTGTTCTTTTCATGAACCACATCCAGTGTCATTGCATGTATGTTCCTCTCATAAACCACACATGGATCCACTAGTGTCATTGCCTGTGTGTTCTTCTCATGAACCACAGCTAGAGTCATTGCATGTCTGTTCTTATCACAAACCACATAAGGATAAACCAGTGTCATTGCATGTGTGTTCTTCTCATGAACCACACCCAGTGTCATTGCATGTGTGTTCCTCTCACAGTGTACACATGATCCACCAGTGTCATTGGATGTGTGTTCTTCTCATGAACCACATATAGAGTCATTGCATGTGTGTTCTTCTCACAAACCATATAAGGATACACCAGTGTCATTGCATGTGTGTTCTTCTCATGAACCACAGCTAGAGTCATTGCATGTCTGTTCTTCTCACAAACCACATAAGGATCCAGCAGTGTCATTGGATGTGTGTTATTCTCACAAACCACACATGCATCCACCAGTGACATTGCATGTCTGCTCTTTTCATTAACCACAGTTAGAGTCATTGCATGTCTGCTCTTTTCACAAACCACATATCACCAGTGTTATTGCATGTGTGTTCTTCTCATGAACCACACTTGGATCCACCCAGTGTGATTGCATGTCTGTTCTTTAGACAAACCACAGATGGATCCACCAGTGTTATTGCATGTGTGTTCTTTTCACAAACCACATATCACCAGTGTCATTCCATGTGTGTTCTTCTCACAAACCACATAAGGATCCACCAGTGTCATTGGATATGTGTTCTTTTCCCAAACCACATAAGGATCCACAAGTGTCATTGGATGTGTGTTCTTTTCATGAACCACACCTAGTGTCATTGCATGTCTGTTCCTCTCACAGACCACACATGGATCCACCATTGTCATTGCATGTGTGTTCTTCTCATGAACCACAGCTAGAGTCATTGGATGTGTGTTATTTTCATGAACCACAGCTAGAGTCATTGCATGTGTGTTCTTCTCACAAACCACATAAGTATACACCAGTGTCATTGCATGTGTTTTCTTCTCATGAACCACATCTAGAGTCATTGCATCTCTGTTATTCTCACAAACCACATAAGGATACACCAGTGTTATTGCATGTGTGTTCTTTTCATGAACCACACCCAGTGTCATTGGATGTGTGTTCTTCTCACAAACCACGCATGGATCCACCAATGTCATTGCATGTGTGTTCTTCTCATGAACCACACATGGATCCACCTAGTGTGATTGCATGTCTGTTCTTTTCACAAACCACATATGGATCCACAAGTGTCATTGCATGTCTCTTATTTTCATGAACCACACCAAGTGCCATTGCATGTCTGTTCCTCTCATAAACCACGCGTGGATCCACCAGTGTCATTGCATGTGTGTTCTTCTCATGAACCACATCTAGAGTCATTACATGTCTGTTCTTCTCACAAACCACATAAGGATCCACCAGTGTCATTGGATGTGTGTTCTTTTCATGAACCACACCCAATGTCATTGCATGTGTGTTCTTCTCACAGACCACACATGGATCCACTAGTGTCATTGCATGTTTGTTCTTCTCATGAACCACATCTAGAGTCATTGCATGTCTGTTCTTCTCACAAACCACACATGGATCCACCAGTGTTATTGCATATCTATTGTTTTCATGAACCACAGCTAGCGTCATTGCATGTCTGTTATTCTCACAAACCACACAAGGATCCACCGGTGTCATTGCATGTCTGTTCTTTTCATGAACCACAGCCAGTGTCATTGCATGTGTGTTCTTCTCACAAACCACACATGGATCCACCAGTGTCATTGGATGTGTGTTCTTTTCACAAACCACATAAGGATCCACCAGTGTCATTGGATGTGTGTTCTTTTCATGAACCACACCTAGTGTCATTGCATGTCTGTTCCTCTCACAGACGACACATGGATCCACCAGTGTTATTGCATGTGTGTTCTTCTCATGAACCACGGCTAGAGTCATTGGACAAACTGGCAACACCAGGCGCTCCCCTGTTGCAAGTGTCACGACTCACGAGTTCAGTGGGCCATATCCCAGTGCCACGTCCCCATTACTTCTCTTCCTCCCCATCCTTCTCTTCCTTCCCTTCGAAGCCACTTTCCCCACTTCACTCCCATCCTGCCATAGCCGCAAGCAGATGACGCCTCCATCCCAATCCCCTCTCCAACAGCCACCCCCTTCCACCCCCTCTCGCCATGGGTTCAAGGGGAGACAGCGAGGAAACGCGTCGTGATGACAGGGACGGTGATTTCGATGTGAGTCATCTCATCTCTATCTCTATCATCCGTGGCGAGTTATCTATTTTTTGAGCTAGATCTACTATGTTTACTCATGCGCGTATGATGTGTTAGGACAACCAGATGATATATGACTCCGACTATCACGGTTTAGCGGATGAAGACAGTCCTCTGCTATGTAAATATGGATTTGTTCCCGCTAAATTTGTAGCGTTCGAAGGACGAAACATAGGCAGGAGGTTTCTACGGTGTCAAGGACATCGTGCAATGATGCAAGGCAGAAGTTGCGGTGTTTTCAAATGGGTAGATCCAGAGTGGCCCAAATCGATGCAGAAAACGCTGGACAAACTATGGGAAATGATCGTTGAGTTGAAAGAATCTGTATTCAACTCACTTCTTGACAGTGTTGAGATGAAGCTATGGGAACCAGTTGAAACGACCAAGCATAAGCGAGATCTTAGGTGGGTGCAAGAAAAGGTTAGCAAAGTCGAGAAGGAGAGGGAAGCGATGTTGGCCCTGAAGGCTAAAGCAGAGCAAGAACTGACTCAAGCAAGGAATGATCTTCACCAGGCCAAAGTCCTGTAGTACACAACTATGAGTATTGACAAGTGCATGAGGAAAAATGCAGAGAAACAATTGAAGTTGTGCAAGGAAGATGCTAAAAGGAAGGAGCAGACGATTCGATCCTTGCTATCGCAGGAAGATGCGCATCGGGCTATGATTAGGAAGATCAAGGAGATGTGTGTTAACTAGTTCTATTTAGCTTGAGCTCCGTGCCTTTTTAAGTTGTAATAGTTGTACTTGTTGACCTAGCGGTCTGAACTATTGGCCCCGGAGTCCTGGGAGCAAAAAAATTGGTCGCCCGTTAATCTGTCTTAACCCTGCATTACTTCCTTTTGTCCGACCAATGCCCCTTGGATATTCCACTCGTCGCTTCATTGTCCTCGTGTACAAATAGGAGGCGCCACAGCACGTCGCTTCGTCGTCCATCCCCTCGCCCTCTCGAATCTCCACCGCGCTGTCGCTTCATCGTCCATCCCCTCGCTCCATCTCCAATCTCCATCGTCCCACCATGGAGATGCCTGTTGGGGGGATACCCCCGGGTAGGGTCACGCCGGGGTATAGAGGCCGAGTTAGCCAAGGTATAGCAAGGTCAAAGCGAAAACTGGCCGGGTCACGTCAAGGCAGGCTGACTTACGGAGTAACTCGGACCAGAGGATGTCCACCCGACTGTGTCCCGGCCGACGTATGTCGTATGCCGGCAGCCTTTTTGTAACCTGTATGCAGGTACCCACGGGGCCGGGTTATACCAGGCTTGCAAGAGAAGGAACGTATCTCGCTGGTCAAAAGGTGATCTCTGTGGGCTAGAGCATGAGCGAAGCGAACAGAGGGAGGGACCAGCAGGGCGTGGCTGACAAAGGTGACATAGCCTATGTCGGCTGACGCTGGCGCTGCAGAGGGTTACGTAGCCTCTGTATGGCTTACGAAGGGAAAAGGAGACCCAGTCGGTTTGCTATTTTGGGAGAGGCATATTCCCAGGAATATGCCTCCACGTATGCCCTAACTGGTGACCTAGCCTCCCCTTTATAAGGGGTGCTAGGGCCTCTGTAGTTGGGGCTGGCGCGTGAGCAGTTTGTTCATTGGGAGATAGGTTGTGGTGAGAGTAAGAGAGCTTCTTCTTCCTCCTCTCCCAAATAAAGCTCAAGGAGCATCTGTAAACCCAGTGAACTTTGAGAATACAAAGCATCTCTGTGTGGAATCACCACACTATCCCTCCCTGGATTCCTCTAGTGCATATTGGCCCCACCTTTAGCCTATCCATGGCATCTGCTGTGACACCACCACGATAGTTGGCGCCCACCGTGGGGCTAGCGGTGCTAGCAGGAGTGAAGATCCGGACGGGAAGCATCATCGGCACCAGCGAGCGCATCGTCTCTTGGCTCACTTAGCGCTTTGGAGCGCTGGACTACGTCAGCGACAATGCTGGTAGCTTCGGCGGGCGACCTCCACCACGCAATGGCCTCTTCATCAAGCTTGGTGCCCACAAGATCTATGTTGGCGTCGATGTGTCTTGCGTTCACCCGCGACACATCGTCGAGGGAGGCGAGCCAACCCTTAGCGCGACTCATGGTGCACGTATCACTCGCTCCCCTGACCGCGTTGAGGTAATGATGATAGCGCCTGACGCTGGTGCGAGCAAAGACCCAGCACCAGATCTGGAGGTAACACCCAAGGTGCCTAGGAAAAGTAGAGGTCCTCCGCTAGAGAGGCCGGAGAATGTGCTGCAGCAGGCAATAGATAGCTTGGTGAGCCCCATAGCACCTGTGGTAGATCTGGCTCAGGCACAAGCCGAGGTAGAGGAAACTAGGCAGAAAATACTAGAGGGTGTGAAAAAGATAGCAGCAGTCATTGAACATGACGCTGCGTGAGGACGCAAGAGCAAATAAGGTAGATGCTGTAAAAGTAAAAGGGAGAAACCTCATCAGTGAGATGAACAAAGAGGGTGATACTAGATTTGAGGAATCAGAGAACCTTTTGTCCATGGGGTTGCCAAAGTACATCACCCCGGCAAAGAACCTCAGAGCAGTGGATGCGACTGCATCCGAGTTAGAAGGTTTGACGGGTGAAGCCCGACAAAGACAACAAGAGAGGGTCAATGAGTTAGTTCGAATCGCTAACAGATAGAATGAGGAGTTGCTCAGGGCTAACCCGGCAAGAGCAGGGGCTTCCAAGGTCGTTTATTCGGTAGTGGGAAACCCGTAGAAATCCGCGGGGGTTGCATCATCACCTCATGATGGCCCTAGAAGAGAGGAAGTGGTAACCTCGGCAAGGAGAAACAAACAGATAGTTCCATATGACCCGGCAAGGGCAGGGAAAGGAAAAGCAATGCAGGGAAATGAGGATCGACAAAGTGTTAGCTGAGGTGAAGTTGGCCGAGGTAACCGTGACCAAGGCAATGCCGGTCAGAGAAACGCTGAAAATGGCAATGCCGGACAGCGTAACTCGGCGGGTGCAGGGCAAAACCTACCACGGCAACAGCAGCAGCGGAGTGTACCTCAGCAAGAGAAAAGTGCCGGCCAGGGTATGCGGCAGAAATGTGCTCTACAAGAGCAAGACAGATACAACGATGGTGATTCAGAAATGGTGAATGCAGGATACCATAGGCCGGATCATCATGTGATAGGGTCAAGGTTGGGAAGCAGGAACTTGCTCCCGGATGAAGCTAGGCTGAAGCTAGATCGGCTCTATAGGTCAGAGCAAATTGAGGGGCAAGGTCCTCCTGGTCCAGCATGCTTTGGGCCCCGGATCATGAAAGAGCCTCCGATACCTAACTTCCAGTTACCTAGAAGCACAAAAACATATGACGGCAGCACCAAGCCGGAGGATTGGTTAATCAACTACGCAATGGCAGTGAAAATTGCGACAGGCAATTTGAGATGGGCAGTGAGATACGTACCTCAGATGCTGGAGGGGCCAGTGAGGGTATGGCTAAACAATTTACCACCCGGTAGTATCAACTGCTGGCTGGATTTTGAGGAAATGTTCATCAGTAACTTCTCGAGCATGTATCAGAGGCCGAATAGGACACAAAACTTAGCAATGTGCAAGCAGAGACCAAATGAAACAGACCGGGAGTTCCTAACCCGCTGGTGCAACGTGAGAAACTCATGTGAAGGCGTGATTGAGTCTCAGGCCATAGCTTGGTTTGCACAAGGGCTTAGATATGCAAGCATGTTGTGCCAAAGGTTACAAAGGGATATGTCAACTACGCTGGTAGAGACAATCCAGATTGCTGATTCGTATGCCTTAAGTGATCCGACTCAACCTCGGCTTGTGTCAAACGAGTCAAATGAGGAGTACTACCAGCGAGATGGAGCCGGATCATCCCGACGAAATGATTACCGGAGTAAGAGAAGAGATGATAGACCAGATTACATGTACAGTTCGCAACAAGTTGCTGCTATAAACCAAGATCAACCTGGAGGAGGGAGTAATCAGCGTTAGAAAACTGGAGGGCAAAAGTGGACTCCAAGAAATGATGGAAAGAAAACTTGGACGCCCGAGCAAAAGAGACAGTGGCAAGAAAAGAAAGACCGGCCGAGGTATACGTATGAGGCAATGCTGGATTAGCCGTGCAAATTTCACACGCCAAATTCGAGTAACCCGGTGGGTCATACAACCCGGCAATGTGAGTGGATGAGGAAGATAGAGCAAAGTGGCTCGGGGAATGCTCAGGCACCTCGGAACGATCAACCTCGACAGGAGTTACCTCAGCAGCAACTACTCTCCGGAGAAAATACGCAACAGTTGATGTTGCCACCACCTCCGCCGAGGTATGAAAACCATGAGAGAAGGGATGCAGTGCATCAGGTGGACAATCAGCATCAGCCAGATCAAAGGTACCCCGGCAATGATGGGAGAAATGAGTACAGGGAGCATCACCAGAGTTACTGTGTGTTTACCACAGAGGAAACGGATAGAAAGAGCTTGCAACACCGACATATGGAGGTGAATGCGGTTATGTTGGCAGTAACGAGGTATATGCCTTGGTCTGATCAGGAAATTACCTGGAGTATCAAGGATCATCCTAAGATCATGCCGAGTCCTGGTTCGTATGCATTAGTGCTGGACCCAACGTCCATCGGGCCAAATATCAATGTCAGGTTCTCTAAGGTGCTGATTGACAATGGCAGCAGCATCAATATTATGTACATGGATACAATGCGCAAGTTGGGTATCTCAGAGAACATGCTCCAAGCTACTAGGACAACTTTCCATGGCATTGTGCCTGGTATCTCCTGTGAACCCATTGGCAAAGTCCGGGTTGATGTGTTATTTGGCACAAGAGATAACTACCGAACTGAGAATTTGGAGTTTGAGGTTGTGAACTTAGAAAGCGCATATCACGCGTTACTCGGCAGACCAGCCCTGAACAAATTCATGGAAAGTACTCACATCAATTACCTGAAGATGAAGTTGCCTGGGCCAAATGGAGTAATTACCATAGCTGGGGATTTCTGACGTTCCATTGAGTGTGATTCAGCCGGGTCTAAAATGGCCGAGTCACTCGTGATTGCACAAGAAAAGAGAAAGATCCAGGAAGTAGCGGCATTGGCTCAGTCCGCGTAGTAGTATATGTTGGCGCTGAGTAACCCGCATGGAAGTGTCTCATTTCAAGCAACAAAGGATACAAAGAAAGTGCCCGTTGATGATCTGTTCCTAGAGCACACCGTAACAATTGGTGCCGGGTTAACTGAGAAATAGGAAAGCGAGCTCGTCAATTTCCTCCGTGAGAATCGGGATATCTTTGCTTGGTCCACACATGACTTGCAAGGTGTTCCGAGGGAATTGGCCGAGCACTCTTTGAATGTGAGACCCGGAGCAAAGCCGGTGAAGCAACCTCTCCGCCGCTTCATCAAAGACAGGAGAAAAGTCATTGGAGATGAGATAGCTCGGCTCCTCGCAGTCGGGTCCATCATGGAAGTGCTTTATCCGGATTGGTTATCTAATCCGGTGCTTGTGGAGAAGAAGAAAGATGATCCAAATGTGGCAGTGGTTTGGCGTATGTGCATCGATTGCATGAACCTGAATAAGGCGTGCCCAAAAGATCCATTCCCACTGCCAAGGATAGACCAAGTCATAGATTCTACTACTGGGTGTGAGTTGTTGTCGTTCATAGACGCATATTCTGGTTTCCACCAGATAACTCTGAATCCGAATGATCAAATAAAGACTGCGTTTATTACCCCGTACGGGGCTTATTCCTATCGCACCATGCCTTTCGGTTTATGTAATGCAGGGGCAACGTACCAAAGATGTATGCAAAAATGTTTACACGGCCAAATTGGCTGAAATGTGCAAGTGTATGTGGATGATGTGGATATAAAAACCAAGGAAAACAAAACATTCCTTGATGATATCCGGCAAACATTCACGAACTTAAGGAGGTTTCGAATGAAGCTTAACCCGGAGAAATGTACCTTCGGTGTCTCGGCTGGAAAACTACTCGGATTTCTTGTCTCCAGCCGAGGTATCGAAGTTAACCCGGCTCTAGGTGTGTGCATATTCGAAGTGTACAAAATACGGGCCAAGTGGAACTTAACCCGGCTCTAGGTGTGTGCATATTCGAAGCTACTAAGGAGCTACGCTAGTTCTCTAAGTAGCATCCGGCCGAGTAACAAGTTACTCCCCTGGAGGCTTGGGGACTAATGGATATGTCTCTAAGCACTTGTTCGTCTTAAGGAAAAGACAAAGTAGCGTACCTTCATCATCCGGCCAGCAATATTGATAGCCTTGGCTGCCGTGTTCATCTGTGCGCTGAACTCGGCGGGCGCAAACTTCTCCAGGAGATCGTCGTTGGGATCGACGAACTCCGCTCTGTTCCAATTATTGACATATTCGATCAAAGCCAGAGGATAACCCTCTCCACTAAGCATGTGGGGCGCCACCAAGCCTTTGGCGTGGGCCTCTCTCCTCGCAACTAAGCCGGAATTTGGTCTCTGACGTCATCTGACACTCGTCATGGTCAAGTCACGTCATCTGACAAACATCCTGTCAGCACGACCGTTGGTGGGTCCGCTGTTCGCGGAACTGAGGCGTTGTTTTAATGCATACGCGGAGATCTAGGCGACGTAATCATCGCGTGGGTCCTTCCCAGTTCCTTCCACGACGTGTGGCGGTTACACCGTGTCATTTGCACGAATCTTGGCGTGGTTAGGTGGATATAAGGGGTGAGGATTCTCCTTCTCCTTTCTTCACCTGTTCCCTTGTCATTTCTCCTCCTCCAAATCTCTCTGTCGCGCATAGAGCTCCCCTACTTCCCAAACTCCCAGCGCTACCCATATAAGGTCACCGGTGCACCAGAGGAATGGCTTCGTCTTCATCATCCGGCTTGGCCATGGTAGCGGCAACGGCAGCGGTGGCGGCGGAGAAGGAAAGCTACCACGGAGTCTGGATCCCCTGCGTGCTGGACGACGAGAAGCTCCGCGGCATGGAGACTGAAGGGCTCCTCCGTGCCAGCGACTGGCGGAGTGGCTTCGACGAGACCATCCCCAACCTGCGCGCCGGCAAGTGGGTACACTTCGGCACCCACCTCGACAGAGGTTTGTCATTCCCTCCCTTTGAATTCTTTTCCGAGGTGATAGATCACTATAGTGTTCAACTTCACCATCTTCCTCCCAACTCCATCCTAGAGATGAGCACCTATGTGGCCTTGTGCGAGGGATTTCTCAGCATTAGGCCGAGTCTTACCTTATTCCGGTACTACTTCCATGTCCAGAGAAATTCTATCATAGCCGGTAATCCTTATATTACCGGTACAATTAGTTTTTCAGATAGGCGTGAGCGCGCATATCCTAAGATTCTAGCCAGTGACTCGGTCAAACAATGGCCAGCCACTTTCTTTTACCACAAGGATGTTCCAGCTCCCGGCAAAGCTACTACTTTGACAGCTTTCATCGACGAAGCCGCTGCACCTCAATTATCTTGGGACGAGGCTGCTCCGGCTCTCAGTGATGATCTGCTTCTCGCCAAGAGGCGGATTGAATACTTGATAAAGCACAAGGGACTGAAGGGATCCGACTTGGTCCAATGTTGGGTGTCACGCCGGATCCAACCCCTTCAGTACCACGGAGACCGACTGATGCACTCCATCACGTCGTCCAAAAAGAATTCCCTCCGCATCAGCCCAGATCCTATACCTTGCAAGGTTATATAAGGCAGATTAAATGGCTAATAAGGGAGCGGATCGAGAGGAGGATCCCGGAGGTTTCTTTGGAAATGCATACAGCAGAAAACCCCGTTGTGCCGATAAGCTTTTAACAATAAACCTTTTTATGTGTTTCATTCTTTAAGTTATATCGCAACACTGATATGTTTTCTTCTTTTCAGCTTGCTGACCTCCCCGAGTTGGAATTTTCTCCGCTCGAGGGATATCTTCCAGAGTTTTCTCAGGAGGCGGAATTGGTCCCATTGCCGGACATTGTGCCCAAGAAGCGCAAGGCTCCGACAGTGGCTGTTGGCACAAAGGAGGTGCCTGTCGTGAAGAGGTAACTTTCAACACAACTTCCGCCTTTGTACCCTACTCGAATTTTCTTCCGAGATGTAATATTTTCAATTCTACTACATTCTCAGAGCTAAGCAGCTCATCAAGGGCAAGGGGAAGGGAACTTCTTCGAAGCACCTGCGAAAGACAAAGCTGACCATAGCCTCTCCTGCCGTGGCTCCTCCGACTCCTGCCCCCTAATCCTCTGCAATGTCTGTGATTACTCCTTTGCCAGCTGTCGCAGAAGATCCGGCTCCTACCTCGGGGCCAGCGACCCTTGAGTCGCAGACTAACGCCACCACGAGTGGCTCAGGTTTAGATAAGGGTGAACCCTCTTCGGGTAATGATCCCTCAGCAGAGACCTTTGCTGAAAACCTCCTTAACAATCTGGGTCTTGCCAAATTTGGCCTATCCCGGAAATCTGCGGAGGAGATCCAACGTCTGGCTCGGCAATGCCTGGAGAAAAGAAATCTCTCTGCCGAAGAAGAAGCGCAAGAGGCGGAGGACATCAAATACTCCGACCTTCTTGAACAAGTCCGTCTTTGTGATGAGGGACTTAGAGCTAGTGTGCTTCCACCACCTCCGGTTATTCCACTCACCCTCGTCGAGAAGATTACCACTGAGGTGAACATGTGTTTGAGCAAGATCACACATGAACATCATGTAAGTCGGAATTCCAACTCACAATTTTCTTTATTGCATTTCATATCATATCCTCTAGCCCCCAAGCATGAAGTAGGATATACTATCCAGGTTTATGCTTCCTTAGGATGCCAAAGAATGAACTAGTGTAGCCCCCAAGGCTCGTGTTGATATTAGTAACAATATTAGCCCGAGTCTTCAGTTGACTTTTGACTCTAGGTATTCTGACTTACAGAAAGTTAATTCATATAACCAGGATTTGTTGAAGAACATCTGCAACAAGCGGAGTGAGATAAGAGCTCTCCGACTTGAAAATGCTGAGCTTAAGGTCTCCAAGGATGAGGCCGAAGGTAAACTTTCCGAGACTCAAACCTTGTCTTTCATGTTTTCATAGTCAAATTTTTTCCTGAACTGTTGTTCTTTTTGACTTATAGCGCTGGTGAAACAGTCCTGCGCTATGATTGAAGAGGCCGAGAACCTCAAAACCTTGGTGGTGGAGAATAAAGAACTTCGCCAAGAGCTGGATAAGCTCAAGGCGGATCATGAGAAGAGCATCGCTCAAGTTCTCGAATCCTCCTCCATGGCTACTGACGAGCGTGATCGTAAGATTATGGATCAAGATCAGAAAATCTCGGACCTCAATAATGAGATTTGTAGAGAGAAGGACCTTTCCGAGGCGCTCCGGGCTAAAATCTGGAGTCTTCGAGAAGAGAAGACCTAAGTTGACGACGTCATCTTCGGTATGTTCCATCTGTCTGATTTGTCTATTTTCTTCGACTTCTTTAAATGTCGGATTTTCTTAACTGTTTTTGTCTATAGGTCCTCTAAACTTGATAGACTCCACCTTTGCCGAACCTCGCACCCACCGGCTTACCCAAGTCGGTGACCTGCTTCATTACTTCCGCCAATCCCTTGAGGATATTGGCGAAGCTCTCAAGATTCCGGACATGCATAGCATGTCGGATTTTCAGGTGCGAGACAAGGCGAAGGATATGCCGCAACTTGTCCAGGATTGGAACATGTCCTACGCGTGATCCGCAGCACAGAACGCTCTCAACATGCTCATGAGCCACCATGGAAGCATGGAGATATGGCAAGTGACCAGAGGGTATTCTACAGTGGATGAAGACGGACATGAGCAAGACATCAAGGCCATTATGGACTCCTGCGCCAGATATGGATGTCACGTGGCTGACTTGACCAGCTACGACACTCCCTTCTTCACCCGCGTGGACACTCCGCCTCCGCCTCCTGAAGAAGTAGCCGAAGTTTCCGACGATGACCGCACCGTTTTGGATGTGGACATCTCAGAACGATATCAAGGCGATGTATCCAGTGAGCTGGCAGCTCCTTCCTCTCCTCCTGCATCATAGATTGCCAGAAACAATTGTATTATTCTGAGAAACATGATGGGTCTGTAAATATGTAGTATTATAATTTTGCTAGTGCTAAGCTTTTGATCTATTTCGCACTTTTGGCTTTAATTTTTTTTTGTGTGCCTCAAATGTTTACATAAGCACTTATACTTTTTCGTCTATACTTATCGTTTATCTAGCTTTCCGCCTCGTCCCTTTCGTGAGCCGGCTAAACCTTCTGCACGGAAACTTTGCCGAGCAACGGAGCTCAATTGCTAAACCAGTTTAAACTCGGAAACAAAACCGAGTTCCAGTACCAACAATTCACTACTCGGAAAATACCCGCATCCGGCAATCAGACAAATAACCAAAGTATAGACTAGAAACTTTATAGTTATACCCGAAGGTAGCATTTTTAGAATCGGAAATCTAAACCAGAAGAAGCATCAGCATAAAGTATTTTGAAGTATTCTGGGATTTTCGACTATCACATGATCATTTGGAAATAAGATGGTAAAAACTTCTCAGAAAAACTTGAGGCAACCAAGACTTTTATTTCTCACAGAACATGTACGTATGTATGATTACAAAGAAGGATAAACTAAGAATAAAAGGGACGTAGCTGAGAAATATTCCATGGTTTGTCTAACTCATCCAGATTTGTACTTCCTTCAACTCTCTTTCTCTTCTTAGTAGCAGGTCTTTCTTTGACTGGCCTCATGTCAGTTAAGTAGTACGAACCATTATGCAATACTTGACTAACCAAAAAGGGCCCTTCTCATACTTGGGAAAGTTTGTGCTTTCTTTGTTGCACAAGCCAGAGAACCAAATCGCCTTTATTGAAAGATCTATTTCAGACTCTCTGGCTATGATACTTGCGTAACTTCTGTTGATAGGCTGTTGATCTCATTTCAGCAACGACGCGAACTTCTTCGATTAGGTCGAGATCATTTTGTCGAGAAATCTTGGGATCTTCTTTGATATACGCGGCCACTCTAGGAGAAGTATGAATTAAATCACTAGGAAGAACTGCTTCCGCGCCATAGACCAAGAAGAAAGGTGAGTATCCGGTTGACCTGTTCAAAGTTGTTCGTAAACTCCATATTACAGAGGGTAATTCCTATGCCCAAGCCCCCGCAGCACGTCGTAGTGGTGCTTCGAGTCTCGGTTTTAGGCCATGTAGGATTAAACCATTTGCTCTTTCAACTTGTCCGTTAGCTTGTGGATGTGCAACTGACGCAATGTCAAGCCGGACATTTTTCTCGTTGTAGAATTCAGCCAATTCTCCCATAGAGAAATTACTCCTGTTGTCCGTGATAATGCTATGCGGATAACCATACCAGATTATAACATCCTCGACAAATATTTTGGCCGTTGCTCCATCACAAGTAGTGACGGGTTTAGCCTCGATCCATTTTGTGAATTTATCCACCATCACTAAGAGGTGAGTAAATCCACTTGGAGCCCGTTTAAACGGTCCTACCATATCAAGCCCCCAGACCGCAAAAGGCCATGTTATAGGTATTGTTCGCAACTGATCAGCCGGAACATGAGCTTGTTTGGCGTACTTTTGGCAGCCCTTGCACGTCTTGACTAATCTTTCGGCATTTGCCTGAGCTGTAAGCCAGAAAAATCCGTGTCTAAAAGCTTTTTCCACTAAAGATTTGGTTGCAGCATGTTGACCACACTCGCCTTCGTGGATTTCTCTTAAGATTTCCACTCCTTCTTCCGGAGATACGCAGCGCTGAAAACCCCCAAAAACACTCTGCTTATAGAGCTCACCTTTAACTATAGTATAGGCTTTCGCTCGTCGGATAATTTGCCGGCTCAGGACCTCCTCTTCGGGTAATTTGCCATCTACCAGATAATCAAGGTAGGGTTGGGTCCAGCTAGGAATTACAGCCAGAACTACTATTAGAGGTGAGTCGGATTTGGTCGGATATTCCTCATCCACTCCCTTTATTGAGGGAACTTTGAGGTGCTCTAAAAAAGCGCCATCCGGGACCTCTATCCGTGTAGAGCCTATCCGAGATAGTGCATCTGTTTCCTCGTTTTCTGCTCGAGGGATGTGTTGAATCTCAAACCCTTCGAACGATTTAGATAAATCATCCACGATAGCTTTATATACTGCCATGTGTTTATTTGCATTACAAATATCCGAAACTTGCTGAGCAACAAGATCCGAATCTCCATAACACATCAAACGTTGGATGCCAATATCCTTAGCAATCCGGATTCCGTGTAGCAATGCTTCATACTCGGTAATATTGTTTGTCGCTGTGAAGTGGATCTGCAACACGTATAGAAGTTTATCTCCTTGGGGTGATTTGAGCACCACGCCAGCCCCTGAGCCCCCTCGAGCCTTAGACCCATCAAAGTAGAGGGTCCAATATTCCGACTCAGGGAGGGTCATATTCTCCTTCGTCTCTGTCCAATCAGCGAGAAAGTCGAAAAGGATTTGGGATTTGATTGTTGTTCGAGGTTTATACTCAATATCAAAAGTTGAAAGCTCTATGCCCCATTTGGCGACGCATCCTATGGCGTCACTGTTATTGATTATATCTTTCATGGGAGCTGTGCTCACCATGGTAATTGGATGCTCCTGAAAATAGTGTTGTAGCTTACGAGATGCTAGAAAAACACCATAAGCCAACTTTTGATAGTGCGGATATCGCTGTTTTGATTCTGTGAGGACCTCGCTGACAAAGTAAGTCGGACGCTATACCAAGTGTTCCTGATTTTCCTCCAGTCTCTCCACCCCATGACGATACTAACGACTTGGTTTGTCGCAACAAGACAGAGCAACATCGGTTCCTGTGGTTCCGGCATAGCAAGGATAGGAGAAGATGAGAGTACTTTCTTCAGGTCCTGTAGTGCAGCTTCAGCTTCGTCGATCCACACAAAATCCTTGGTCTTTTTCAGGAGTTTGTATAATGGTGCGGCTCTTTCACCAAGCCGGCTTACAAACCGACTGCTGCAGCGATGCAACCAGTTAGTCTTTGTACGTCCTTCAGGCGAGTTGGCCTGAAAATATTGAGTATAGCCTTGATTTTGTCCCGGTTCACCTCTATGCCTCTTTGAGACACGATGAAACCTAACAATTTTCCGGCTGGTATTCCAAAGAAGCATTTCTTCGGGTTAAGCATGATGTTGTATTTTCGCAGATTGGCGAATGTTTCCTCCAAGTCAGAAATCAGCGTTTCCTTCTTTTTGGACATCACCGCAATATCATCCACGTATGCATGTACATTGCGTCCGAGTTGGTCGTGGAGGCAACGTTGCATCGTGCGCTGGTAGGTAGCTCCTGCGTTCTTCAGCCCAAAGGGCATCGTAACAAAACAGAAGGTTCCGAAGGGGGTTATGAATGAGGTTTTGAATTTGTCAGATTCCTTCATCCGGATTCGGTGATAACCGGAATATGCGTCGAGAAAACAGAGGAGTTCTGAGCCTGCCGTAGAATCGATAACTTGATCAATCCTAGGCAGAGCGAACGGATCTTTTGGACAAGCCTTGTTCAAGGCAGTATAATCAACACACATCCTTAAATCAGTGGTGTCCTTTTAGGGACCATTACAGGATTGGCCGACCACTCAGTGTGACTGACCTCTTCTATGAATCCGGCTAACTCGAGCCGTGCTAGTTCCTTAGCTATTGCCTTACGCTTTTCATCGCCAAAACATTGTAAGGACTGTTTGACGGGTTTAGCATTCGGGTTTATATTTAAAGAGTGCTCGGCGAGTTCCCTAGGTACTCCAGTCATGTCAGATGGCTGCCATGCGAAGATATCTTGATTTGCTTTGAGGAACTTGACGAGCGTTCTTTCCTATGCGCTATCTAGGCCTACGCCTATCTGGGTCACCTTGGAGGGGTCATCATCCTTCAATGTCATCTTCTTCGTCCCTTCTGATGCCTTTATCTCCGGATTCGGCTTTGTCACCTCCTTCTTCGTTGCGGGTATCTCGGACGGATCTATGCTCTTCTTGATCTCTTGGTACTCCTGGGCGTGCAACACGGCTTCAGCAAAGGCGACATTTCCATCCTCGCACTCTCGCGCTTTGTTCGGGTCTCCCCTGATGGTGATTACGCCGTTGGGACCTGGAATTTTCATCATATTGTAAATGTAACACGAACGAGCCATAAAAGCCTAGTAAGCCGGACGTCCGAATATAGCATGGTGCGTGCTCTTGAACAGGACCACTTCGAAGGAAAGTGCCTCCGTCCGAAAATTCTTTGGAGTTCCAAAGGTAACATCCAAAGTGATTTCTCCCAGGGAATTAGCTTGTCTTCCTGGGACAACTCCGTGAAAGATCACAGAGCTGTGGTTCAGCTGGGTCTCCGAGATCTTCATCCGACGTAGTGTTTCGACATAGAGAATATTGATACTGCTGCCACCGTCCATGAGGGTCTTGGAGAAACCATAACCGTCAATAAGTGGATTGACGATTAAGGCGTATTTTCCTCGCCTATGTAGTTTAGGCGGATGATCAGCACGGTCAAATGTGATTGCCACTTCCGACCAGTCCAGGTAATGGGGGATAACCGGAACTATTGCATTTATCTCATGTAGAACTGCTTTCTTGACCTTTGCTGGTTGAGATCCGAGGAAGGTGACATAAGTGTCTTTCTTGGTCGAAATTTTTTTCTTCCCTTTCGGCTTGGGTTTTGAAGCATCTGCTTCCTCCATGTCGAAATCTTCCTTGGTCTCTTTATCCTTTTCGGGATTCTTCTTTCCCTTTTTCCGCTTAGCTCTATAGCCAGCGGTATCATCTCTTTTGATGTCGTCATTGAAACGACACTCTGCGTTGGTGTGGGACGAGCCCCATTGGCATCCAAGTGGTGTACGCATGGGTTATTGGCAATGTCGGCCCAAGTGTAGGTTTTGCATGGTTGGTGGTCTCCTCTACCTTGAACTCTCGAAGTCCCACGGCCATGCCCGCGGCCTCCGCCGCGTCCTCCTTGTCCTCCAGACATGAAAGTAGTAGTAACCACTGCCATTTCCGCGTTGGGTTTTTCTTCCGAGGTGTTCTTGCATTTCTGAGCTTGTTGCTTTGGTTGTTTTGCGGACTGTGGTACAACTAGGGCGTTGAGTAATCCCTCTGCATCGTCGTCAGCATTTGCATACTTGCTCGCTGTTTCTATCATCTCTCCCAAATTAGTGACCTTGTCGCACTTCAAGCGATGATGCAGTAGACCAATTGGGAGACCTGTAATGAAAGCTCCAATCGTAGTTTGATCATTTACTCCTTCACAAGAGTTCTTGGTGTCGATCCATCGTCCGAGGTAATCCCGGCAAGTTCCTCCGGCCTTCTGGGTGCAACGCTGTAGGTCTCCGACCGTACAGGGCCTCCGGTATGTGCCTTCGAAATTCCGAAAGAACACACTTTGCATGTCATACCAGTTGTGGATGGTGTTTTCTGGAAGTTCATTAAGCCATGATCGTGCCGTCTTCCGCAACATTAGTGGGAGATATCGGGTTGCGACCAGGCTGTTTCCGCCTTTGGCGATGCAGCAAGCTTGGAAGGAATCCTGTAGCCAGGTATCTGGCCAAGCAATGCCGTCGTAGGCTTGGATATGTCTTGAGATAACAAATCCTTCCGGGAATCTTGTAGCTCTGATGCGTGGTCCGAAGCACTTTGGGCACACGTAGATATCATCATTTTCGTAGCGCCACGCCTCTATGATGGAGTTGATCCCGTGCCTTGCGTCATTCGGGGATAGAGATCGTCCCGAGTGTCGGCTGTGGCTGTGGTACCTTGGAACCGGACTTCGGATTCTTCCACCACCTCCTCCACCACGACGCCCTACATTGCCTCCTTGGGGGCCGTTGTGATGGCTACTTGGCGGAGAGGGTGGAGCACCTGGGTTTTTTCCGGCTGATCGCCGGCCTCCGTCCGGAGCGTCATTATTCCGGTTCCGGGGAGGGTCTTCATTGTGACGAGCCCCCTGCCGGCTTGTCCCAGCATGGTGTCCGTCATTCCTTCGTCCGTCATCCGGACGGCTTTCATGTCTACGAGGTGGCATTCTTTGTCGGTCCTCCTCCCGACGTTTCTCGTTATCATCATCCCTGCGGTCTTTCGACTCTCGCCGGGGCGGGTTCCTCGGATTCAGTGCAGCAATTGCCTCTTGCTCCGCAACTGGGTTAACGTTACGCCAGCCACGGGCAGCTTGGTTTTTCTTGTTCCGAAGATCCGATTCTCGAGTAATTATATTCCCTACGATCGGGATGGTGGTGCTGCTCCAGAACACGCTGGGGTCTTACGTCAGCCCACGCCGGATCTGTGCGACATTGGTCGGAATCAGAGACCAGTTTTTGACTTCTGGACATGGCGACCTTTTGCTTCTCTAGTCCCTTGTTGAGTAGTTTGATTCCCAATCGGATCTCCTCCGGGCCTGGATTAGCCGATAGAATTTCTCGGGCTGCCACGGTATTCTGTACTATGGTTGGATATACCTAATCCCCTTTGCTATCTTTCTGAGGCTTCCCCATTTCTTCTCCGAAAAGGACGACATGAATCTGCGGGAATTGGTTGTCATTGGTATGACGCTTCATGGTCTTTTGGTATTGCCTGGAGTTGTACTTCTCCGCAGATGCTATGCGTTTCTTTTCCTCCTCAATGTTTTTTGCTTCATCGAGGAGTACTTGACGACGCGCTTCTAGGGCCTGTGCCCTTTCGTCCAATTCTTCAGCAGTAAGTTCTGCAGCTGTAGGAATAGGTGTGGTTAATGCAGCATCGATGAGTTTACGCGCACCTTCAGTGATCACGTGTCCATCCACCGACTCTTATTTTTTGGGCTCTTCTAGGATAAGTGCTCCATCTAAGTCTTCCTCGTATTCCTCGTCAATCACCTCCTCTGCCAGAGGGTATTTTGCCGGGGTCTTGTTCTTCTTGTTATTCTTCTTTGCCTTCTTGGCAGCGCCGGTAGCAAAGACGGCTTTGGGTCTGTTTCCTGGAGTCAAGCTATGATCGGTACTTTTGGACATCTGGACTTCGGGATTATCTCCTACTTCCATGTCATCCTGCGCTTTGGGAGAGTGTTACCCGGATCCTTCATCCATGGCTTCTCCTCCCTCTGCAGCTTTGGAGTTATACTCCTCTTCATATTCCGCGGAGAACTTTCGGAAATCTGCTGACATCATCGATTCATCCGAGGATGCGGGTACGTCGACGTTTGTTCCAATTACCTCTAGCACAGAGTTGGTGTTGTCTCCAGCATCGGTAGAGCCGGATCCGGATCCCACATATCCGACGAAGTGCGATGTGTGCTTCCTGAGGTACATGCGGCTCTCGCGATCAGCTTCGTCGAAACTTTTGATGGTTTCGAGAATTGCATCTACGCCTGAGTTTTGCATTATCATACGTTGCAGCATGTACCTTAGGAAAGGCCTGTCTGTCCCGGCATCATCAGAGCCGGAATCAGTGTCGTTGATATGCTCCTCCTGGATTTCGACTTCGGCGGGTGGGTCGCCTGGGATTCGGTCTCTCCAAGGAGATCCACTCCAGATTCAACTTGGGCCGCTAGGTCTTCTCCCAGAAGATTCTTCTACCTCTATCATCATCGCTAGGGTGGGTGGGACAGTTTCAGCAAAACCGATGTAAACATCGATCTCGCCAAAAGACATGATGGTGTAGGCAGTCATAGCCTCCCTATCCGGAATCCAGGTCTCGTCGAGAACGATGAGAGGGACGTCGCTGGCGTAGAGGATGTGACTGACGACGATAGTCTCGCTGATTTCGATTCTTGCAGATTCCACTCGGAACATAGATCTGAAGCTCACTTGCCCCACGGTGGACGCCAATTGTCATCGGATTGATGACAAGTACGCCATGAGGCGGTCCTCGAGGTGTGCGGAAGAGAGGGGTGTGAGACGTATGGTGTTCTGGGACGGTGAGCACACAAGTTTACCCATGTTCGAATCCGCCAGCTTTGGACGGATCCTACTCCTGCTAGCAATCCAGTAATACGGAAGAGCCAGATATGGGTTACAAGGTTTCGCCTGTGCGAGTTGAGATTGTAGACTATGAGGGTAGCTGCCCTAAAGGATCTCCTTAGGACGGCTTATATAGATATCCGTCGTAGGGTTTACAGGAGAGATCTATCCGGCTACGACTAAGAGTCGGTTACAGAGTACATCTTGAACTACAAGTAACTCTATGGGCCTAAGTCGGTAAGTCTTCTGGGCCTTCCCGTAGCCGGATTGGACTCTGTCTTTTCTCCCTGACTGGGCTGCCCGTGAAGCAAAGCTCTAACATGAAGTGGGCCACCCTGGTCAGTGAGGAACTGTGAGGATACCCGGAAAGTATATCCCCAACAATCAAATAAACAACATGCTCCGACATAGGACATAACTCGGAGAAGGATTGGGTAATGAGATTTACCGCAGGAGGAGGCTTGTCCTGGAAGTAATGCTCCAACCCCCACTCACAGTCAGCAGAGAAGTCCTTATCGGTCGTGAAGATGGCCTTGACCCGACGGAAGTTCTCAGTGTTGTTCAACTCGAAGGAGGAGGTCCGGTTGGGGTCAAGTCGTCAGCTCATATGGTAGAGTCTGTGTGTGCGCTTCTGTAGGGGGGAAATCCGGATGCGGATGAATGTGATCATCACATCCTCGATGCGCAGCCCCAGATCCTTCAGTTCCTTGAACCGCTTATTAACCTGATTCGCCAAGGCAGTTGGTTTCTCGGGAACCCGATCCCACAGAGCCAGATTAGGAGGACCCATCGCGAAGGGGCGCAGTCGGATCAGATCCTCATCTGAGCCATTCCTCACATAAATAAGGTCTGGGCCCAGCCCTTGCAAGAGTCAAGCCCTGTGACCCGGGGGAAGACAGATTGTTTCCGGGGAGAGATGGAGGCGACACCACGTTGGGTCAGGTGCTTGTCCTCCAGGGCACGCTCCTTATCCGGAACCACGTTCCTCCGCAGACGGAAGAACCGGATCCAAAGCTCTTTAGTAGGCCACAAGCCAAGGTATCCTTCTATGGTGGATGCGAAGGAGGAGAGGGATGTAATGGCATTCACTAGAAGATGATGAGGTTGGAGTTTGTAGGTATTGAGAAAATCATGGAAGAAGTCACTCACTGGAAGGCCAAAGCCATGCTGGAAGTGAGAGAGGAAGACGATGAACTCACCCGGATTGGGTGAGGGAGCGATCTCCTCAGAGGCAAGGCGGGAAATTACGCCTTCGGGGATGCGGCGGGTGCGGTAGAGCCAATTGAGATTGTCTTGGCACACGCAGGAACTGGCCCAAGCACCATGCTCCAGAGTTTCGCCCTCCTGCTCCATCTCTTCTTCCTCGACGACGGCGAGCTCCTCCTCTGTCATCTCCAAGTCACTGTCCTCACCGACCCGATCAGAGGTGGGGGACAGAGGTTTGGATTAGCGCGTCCCCGTGACGTTGAAGCAGCGAGGCCAGTGCAAGGAAATGAGAGGAAGTAAGGTGCGGCGGTGGCGCTGCGGAGCAGAAGCGGCGGCGGCGGCGCTATCGCAAGGAAAAAGAAGGAGCACACAGGCAGAGGGGTGCAAAAAGAGGGAAAACATCCAAGGGACGCGCCCCTCCCCTATTTAACCACACCTAAGCGATAGATGGTGGGATCGTGCTGTGCATCGAAGCCACATGAGGTGGCCGTGTATCTAACGGGTCAGCCAATCAGAGGCAAGCCATCGGAAGGGCCACAGGAAACAGGGGATCCCACAACATGACGTGATGATGCAGTTAACGAGGAGGCAGCAACGACGTGACGTTTGCAACAGTAACCCCTAACAATAAGTGCAGTAACGGGCGCAGGCCCTTAAAATGAGGCAAGGTGATGATTACCCTCCACGTAGGACGTGGGAAAGTGTATGAGAGAAGGAAGGATAACACAGAAAACTGAAGGGTGACCTGGCCAGCGAGTGATAACTCGGAATGTGCCAGGGGAAAGCTAGGCCACAAAATCCGAGTTATGAGGTAACTCGGAAAGGGGGCAAAAAGCTTGGAAGATTGAACCTGCAGTGGCCTTAGCAGCTAAAGTTGCTAAGACCGCACCAGCTTCGGGGACTAATGTTGGGGGGATACCCCCGGGTAGGGTCACGCCAGGGTATAGAGGCCGAGTTAGCTGAGGTATAGCAAGGTCAAAGCGAAAGCTGGCCGAGTCACCTCAAGGCAGGCCGACTTACGGAGTAACCCGGACCGGAGGATGTCCACCTGACTGTGTCCTGGCCGACGTATGTCGTATGCCGGCAGGCTTTTTGTAACCTGTATGCAGGTACCCACGGGGCCGGGTTATACCAGGCTTGCAAGAGAAGGAAGGTATCTCGCTGGTCAAAAGGGGATCTCTGTGCACTGGAGCATGAGCGAAGCAAACAGAGGGAAGGACCAGCAGGGCGTGGCCGACAAAGGTGACGTAGCCTCTGTATGGCTTACGAAGGGAAAAGGAGACCCGGTCGGTTTGCTATTTTGGGAGAGGCATATTCCCAGGAATATGCCTCCATGTATGCCCTAACTGGTGACCTAGCCTCCCCTTTATAAGGGGCACTAAGGCCTCTGTAGTTGGGGCTGGCCCGTGAGCAGTTTGTTCATTGGGAGATAGGTTGTGGTGAGAGTAAGAGAGCTTCTTCTTCCTCCTCTCCCAAATACAGCTCAAGGAGCATCTGTAAACCCAGTGAACTTTGAGAATACAAAGCATCTGTGTGCGGAATCACCACACTATCCCTCCATGGATTCCTCTAGTGCATATTGGCCCCACCTTTATCCTATCCACGGCATCTGCCGTGACACCACCACGACAATGCCCGCGCTGAAGTTCTATGAGGCGGTGATGTTCGCGCACTTCGACATCCTCGTGCCACCGGCCGTGACGGTGCCCCACGGATGGCGCATCAGCTATGCGGGGGTTCCGTTGGCTCCGCTCCTCATCCCTGGCGGAGTCGAGATGGAGAGCAAAATCGTGGCGCGCTGCCGCCAGATGCCTGCGTGGAAGAGGGCGTTGCCCCGGTACGTGGCGGCCAGCCCATACTGGCCGACGCTGTTCAAGAAGGAGCGGAAGGCCAAGATTGGCAACCACATCGTTTACGGGCGCGTGGTGCACCGGGATCTCCGAAACCGAGAAGGGTGGGAGATGTTCTGGTCCGTCCCTAGACGGACCAAGTACACCGTCGTCGCTGCCACTCGCCGCGAAGAGGTGCTCCGTCTCACGAACAATACGGAAATCGTGGAGGTTCCGTCCGACGATGACGAGGAAGCCGGCGGCTTGGAGGATAGCGGCAGCGAAAGTGAAATTGTTTACTAGTGGTTGAATTAATGTAGGATGTGAAATCGCACCTTTGTTTAGAAGAATTTGTGGTTGAATTAATGAAATGCCTTGATTTAGATCTCTGTCTCAATTAATTTGTGGAACAATTTGTGATTTAGATCAATTTCTGCCTCGATTTAGATCTCTGTCCCGGATTGGGAACGTGACCTTCGAGTGACCGTCGAGGGGCTTTTGGTTCCGGTTTGTGGCATTTGGGTGCTGGACCAAAGACCCTTTTTCTACTAGTGTATTCTGACATTGGTGGTTTGTTTAAACATAATCTATGTGGATTTGCCGCATGCAAATGGCGCAACCACAATTTATAAAGTGGAAGCACGTACACCCGGTTACTGGAGATCCGGGAGCTTCGCCAGATGCAGAGGATGCAGGAGAAGAGAGGCGGTGAGATAGACGGGTTCAAGATTAGGCCAGCAAGTGGTATCGATTTCCTCCTCATCTGGGAATTATCGGTTGCCATTGCTGTTTATGTTGCCATGTCGTTGTGTGCAGTAGCTGAAATAAGTTGCTGCTTCATGGAGTGTAGCAGCTTAATTAATTTATTTCTATACCACTTACATTTCATCGTATTTGGAGACCTCCTGCCCCTCAGCAATCGTGGAACCGGTGCTGTGTGTTTTCAGATAGTAGTGGCACAATCACATTATCGGATTCAACTACTGACTCGGGCGTTTCCAAACCCTAAGTCGCGATACATTTTAGTCAGAGAATGTGGGTAGATTGTTTTGCCTAGCAAAGTTCCACACACAGAGCAACATAATTTAACCGAATTACATATATAGGTTCAAGTTCAACACATTACTATGCATCTTCATTGCCAGCAGCCTTCTTTCCCAGCCTGGATGCCAAGCCTTCACGTCCACTGGCTTCTTCATTTCCTGCCTTCTTCCTCTTCCTCGGTGCTAATTTTCGTAGCTTCACGTACTCTGCATCGCCGGGACAATGGGCACCAGAATCATGTCCAACATCATCTTTCCACTCGTTTTTAATTTCTTCAGGCGGAAAAATGACTGACCCTGCAGTCATGTTTCTAACCTTGTGGTGCTTCCTGTGAAAGACACAAGACTGTTGCATAACTACCCAATATCTATAGAGTAAATAAAACAAAATTACAATTCAACACAAACATGCGAACCCCAAGAGACTTTTGCTTACCAGGAGCTAATTGGGTTCGAGCAACCACCCTGTCCAAGAATAGAAGGGCGACTCCTAGTGGCAGCAGCGTCCACATCTAGTACATGACAATTAAGCTCAAACATGCAAGCCGAAGCATGCCTTTTCATCAACCCAATTAGTTGACTGTCACACGTTAGAGGAACCATGATGCCACGTTCATCCATGAAGCTGAACTATGCAGTCTACTTCAGCCATAATTCATCATGATTACGCAGAGCAGCAACCATACCAGATATAGTGCAGATCTGCGCAGGCGCTTCTTCCATTGTGATACAATGGTGTCCATACCACTTTCAATTAGAGTCGTACCTGAAGAGGACTACCGTAACCAGGTAAGGGTGGTCCGCGGAGATCCCACTTGACAGAAAACTGTGGACAAAATATTCTTGTCAGCCTTGGGCTAACAAACAATTTTAGGTTCAGTAGCCAGCTAGCAGTTATAATTAGTGCAAATAGCAAAGAGAAGGGTAGATCACCCGCTCGTAGCCAGAACTTCTTCTTGCTTGGTAGTAGGATCTGCCATCCTTCGAGCTGCTCGGCTCGTCGGCGGGAGGGGCGGGCTAGAGCCTCGCAACGGCGGCTATGGCATGCGCCATTGGAGATCAGGATCAGCGATTGGGCGCAGTAATTGGGCACAGCAACTTGGCGCTGGAAGTCAAATGTCCGAAGGGATCGTCCTGCCTGGAGGGTGGATTCCGACGCTGCCGGTCCTAGGGGAAAGGTGGGAATGGATTTGTGAAATTGGTCAACGCATCCAATCCACTTAGTTACTCGATTTTCCTAAGAGGTTGCCGTGTTGGCCCTCGCGTCACGGACAAATGACCGACATGAGGGTCTCAACTGTCTACTTCACGAGGCAGTTTCACGAAATGTTTGAATTTGGCAGGGGTGAGATGAGTTTGCATCGAAATGGCCCCTCTCGGTAGTTGGCGGCCCAACATTTCGAAACGTGCCAATTTCAGGGAACTTAGGTACCGCCATGCGCTGGCCCGGGAAATTTGGTACCGCAGACGAACAACCCCTCCAGATTGTGCCTTCATGATCAACAAATTCCTCTTTTGATGGTCCTTGATCATTGACAATATCTAGAGCTTGGCCTTGGGATTGAGGAACTTGTTCTTCTTCTTGGTCTTGCTCAATGAGTTGAGGGATTGGATCTTGTTCTTCGGTTTGCGAGTTATTCATCTTGCGATGCCCTTGATGGCTCAACTTGAGTAGATCTAGGCTCTTCTTGGGTTGGGCTTGATCCTCTCCGATCATCTTATTGATCCTGAATATGAGATTGGGTAGGAAATATATGCCTAATTCCCATCAACTTGATGACTTGAGAAGAATCTCCATCACCCACATCACGTGAAACAACTTGCCCATCTTGGGAGCCATTATTCTCCAAAACACCACGCTAGAAGATACTGCAATACAACCATTGGTTTTGTTGTAGTATCTATAGGCACGATAATTTTCTTCATAACCAACAAATATACCCTATATAGTTCTAGATTCGAATTTACCGAGCTTTCCTTTATTTTTCTTGATGAGGCACTTGCACCCAAAGACACAGAAGTAGTTGATGTTGGGCTTGTTCTTTGTGAGAATATCGTAGGGGGCCTTGTCAAAGGGAGCTCAAAGGAAGATCATGTTTGAGTAGTGAACCACGGTAACAATAGCTTCTCCCAAAACTTGTGGGTGACTTGAACTCACTCAACATTGTTCTTTCCATCTCGATGATTGTCTAGTTCTTCCTTTCAACAACACCATTTTGTTGAGGGTTGTAGGGAGCCAAGAACTTATGCTTAATCCCCTCATCTTAAAAAAACTCTTGCATGGTGTAGTTCTTGAATTCGGTGCCATTGTAGGTCCTAATGGTCTTGATATCCACTTCATGGGTATGTTGAGATTTTTTGGTGAAGATCATGAGATACTTGTAGGTCTCATCCTTTGTCTTGAGGAGGAAGACCCAAGTTTACCTTCAATAGTCATCAATGATGAAAAGACCATACTTCCTTCCACCAAGATTATCATATGTTGATGTCCCCAAAAGATCCAAGTGGAGGAGCTCTAAAGGTCTTGAGGTGCCCACCTTGTATATGGATGGATGACTCTTCCCACATTGCTTCCCGGAGATGGAATCACTACACACACGATCCTTCTCAAAATAAACACCAGTTAGTCCAAAAATATGCTCACCCTTTAGCATTTGTTTAAGATTTCTCAAGTTGACTTGGCCAAGGCAGGGATTCCAAAGCCATCCCTCATCAAATTACCCATTAGACAGGTGGAAAGAGATTGGCACTCTTGCGGGAGATCGACCACGTAAAGATCGTCTTCCACATATCCAACAAGGACCAGACTGATATTATCACCCCTAGAGACTTTCACAATTGTTCTAGAAAATAGGAACCATAACTGGCATCCGCAAGATATTTAATTGAAAGCAAGTTGTAGCCATGGTTCTCAACAAGCATAACAATCTCTAGGGTCAAATCCTTGGAGACCACCAACTTGCCGTAACCTAGTACCTTTCCTTTAGATTTGTCTCCAAAAGTGATACTTGACGTTGAATTAACATCATGAATGAATTGATCAAGTGCACTTCTACCTCCAGTCATATGATTTGTGCATCCACTATCATACACCCACTTTGATCCCCAGGAGGCATATCCCTACAAAATCAATTCTTTGATTTAAGAACCCATTGAGTAATGGGTCCCTTAGCATTAGCAACAAGATATTTTGGTACCAAAACTGAGTACCATCTATAAGCATAACCATTGCGAGGGCCAACATATTTGGGATATACATCCCCTTGAGTGCCCTTACATAGCACATAGGATGGATTAGACTTTCCCGTAAATTTATGGTTGGGGTTGCCCCTTGTGGATCCCCTATTCACATCATTCTTCTTGGCCTGGTTAACCACCTTGTGCCCTTATTTCACAAAGTTGAGCTTGGTTTGGCACCGTTCTTGTTGTTCTTAGGGTCGAATCCCATACCTTGCCTTGGACCTCTCACCTTTTGAAGAGCAAGAATCTCATCAAGAATCTTTCCCTTGGAGGTAGGTGTGAGATGCTCCTTCTTAAGTTGTTCCTTCAACATTTTATTTTTGTCAAGGAGGAGAGCTTGATCAAAGGTAGATTTAGAGGCACAAATAATGTTTTAAACAATTATTGGATCCTTCAAAGTACAAAGAGCCTTTTTAGAAGATACTCGAAGGTGATCATGATTCTCCCCAAGTTTTATGACTTCACACTTGGCAAGCAAATTATCTTTATCAAGGTGCTCAAGGTCATCGGTGAGACAAGCTTAATCAATCTCAAGTTCTTTCTTTGAGGCATCAAGCTCTTGTGACAAGGTAATGACCCTATTAAGAGTATCTACATCTTTTGCCTTATCCAGTTTAATGCTTTCAATTCGTTGTTTAATATGTGAGTTGGCGTTATTTTCCTCGCTTAGCTCTTTCTTTAGGAGATTAAATCTCTATTTCTCATCATCAGTATGAGATTCCAAGATATCAACGGTCTCATCACCTGAATTAACAAGGTCCATTATTTGCTTGAATCTAGAACGAGCATTGCTAGGAAGAGACTTCATAATCTTATGAATTTCTTGTATATAGTTTTCATCAAATTCATCATTGTTACTATCATTGTTACTATCATTATCATTCAAGATGCTAGAGGGAGATGGAGGGGAAGAGATTACCTTGGAGATCCTTGGCATAGGGTAAGAGTTGACGACCTTGGGAGTAGGAGATTATCAGTGTAGTCCTTGGTATAGTCATAGATGAGTAGTGACCCGGGTTCGGTATAAACCAAACCAGTCAATCCCTTTGCCTTCTCCTTGTCCCCACACTCCACATCACACTTGTCCTTGGACCTTCTTTCCATAAGGCAATCAGCCGGTGACCTTGGGAGTAGTAGAGTGATTGGTGTAGTCCTTACTGTAGTCATATGTGAATAGGGACCGTGGTTTGGCAAAATCCAAACAGGCCACACCCACAACCTTCTCTTCATCCTCACTCTCTGCACAGGATACGTACTCTTGGCCTAGGAATCCTTTTCCATCACGCTTCTTGTTCCTCTTGTATCTTTTATTGATGGGATTTGGCTTCAATCTTGTCTTCGTGCCCTCTTCACACTTGGGCTTGCCAATCCTCTTATCATATGGGCACTTGTCGGTAAAATGATTCGATTCATCACAATTGCAACAAGTCCTCTTATTATCACTTGGTCCGATTGAACTTATCCTTCTTCGGAACTTCAAGTTCTTGGTGAAGTGTGCAAGTTGAGACAGCATCTCGTCAACTTCACCCATTTGATCACTATCATTCTATTCTTCACTTTGAACATATATCTTTTTGCACACGCTTGGCCTTTAATGCTAGGGTATGGGAATACCCATTAGCACAGTTGCTCTCCTTGATCTTTAGTCCCTCCTTTTCCAAATTAACTGTGGCAACAAGATATGAAACTAGATCACTGGGAGACAAATGGACAGCTGAATTTAGGAGTTGCAAGTTCAAGGAAAGCTATTTATCGGTGGTAGAGATCATGTAGATAATCTTGTACTTTATGAGATCATCGTTCAAAATGAACCCATCATCATACTTGTCAAAACCAAGAACACTAATCTTCACACAGAGAGTAGCAAGTCTTGTGTTTGCTTCCATGATGGACTCACCATCACGGTTCATGAACATGTTCATCTCGGACTTGGTGGCTTCATACTTGGACTTCTGGATGGGAGACGTTCCCTCTTAGAGAATGACAATCCTATCCCAAAGTTCCTTTGCAGTGTGGATGTCACTAAAATCACGGAGAGTGCATTTGATGGTGCTCCTTATCTTGTCACAAGTTGTTACATTTAGTTGACGATCATAGTACTCTCCTGGGGTGAGGTTGTTAGGATCTTGTGGATTGAATCCTTTGCACACAATCTCCCAAAGCTCCACACTACAGCTACGAAGATGAGACTCCATAGTAGATTTCCAATGAGAGAAGTGAGTTCCATCATATTGGGGTGCGGGACCCGAACCATTAATATGGGGCATGGAGTTATTTTTCTTAGGATATATATACGAAAATTGATTAGGAGGCACAAATACTTTTCTCATGAGTGGACTCGCGAATGGTCTCCTTAATAGTTCCCATCATCCTCCCATGAGGTACTACCGACGGTCCGACAAGCATGGCCCCCTCGCCAATCCCCATAAAACGTCCTTCAAGGTAAATTATTCTAGCAAGGAGGTCGGAATCTGCCTTAGACTTTCATGGGAGATTTTGGCAAAGAGTTCATGAAGCTCCTTGACCGAATAAATCTTTTCCTCCTCATCAACAGAGAAAACCATCTTTTCTCTTAGGCAGTAAATCCCCTAGAAGAGACCTTGGATCTAATACCAATTAAAAGGGTAAGATGGTTAACCTAGAGGGGGTGAATAGGTTTTTACAAATTTGTTTGTGATCTTTTGCAAGTTTTAGGCTTTGCAGAATATAAGTGTGGCTAAATGCAAACTAGGTGCGGAAACCTTGCCCTCGTGTACATCCCGGAGTACTCCTATGGCCGATTTGTCACCCATTCATGAAGGATGAAACAAGATACTTAAAGAACGAAGGCTATCACAAAAAAAGAACACAAGAAAGAGATTCAGTTAAGGGATAACCGAAGCACGTGAGATGAAGATCTATTCCGTGTTCAGTCCCTTTGGGATGGGGGTTACGTCACATTGGAGAGGTGAGGTCCCACGAAGGATCCCCCAACTCCATGAAGGTTCACCTTCTTCTCTGAGCCTATTCCACTAAGGAATAGCTCACTTACGCTTGGTAAACTTTAAGGTAGTCTCCAAACCCTCACAAACTTTCCACGGGGAAATCACAAGCCAAATGCCCTCGGGTGACCCTAGCCTCCTAGGGTTTCCCACGAACCTAGGAGTAACAAGAAAACTCAATGAACTCAAGAGGGAATGAACTTTGGCTTAGTGTAAATGTTGATCAGGACCTCTTCTTGATTTTTATCAAATGTTGGGTAGAATGGGAGATCCTCAAGATTTTGGTGTTTCAAAAATGGAGAGAGAGAGAGAGCTCAAGGATAGAATCTGAAATGGAATGCCTAACCTCTCAATGGATAAGAAAGGGGTATATATAGTCTAAGGGGAAATATAGACATCTGAAGGCAGCTGCACACCAATCAGCATCAAGTCGGTTGATGTTGGATCGTGTGTCAGACGAACCAGCGACAAAGTAAGTGAGAAGGAGCTTGATCTAAAGCAAACCTGCTCCATGCCAGATGAACCATCACCTTGCCAAAATAGTCGTCAGAATACTGGTTCCGCATAATGAGGTTTTAGGTCGGTAGCCCACGGACATGTCGGTGCCATGTCTGGTGGTGTCGGATTGTCCCTCGGTTTTGTAGAAACCTCAAAAGGAACATTTTCCCTTTGACTAAAGGCTCTTCTCTTGTAGGTGTGATGGCTATATGATGATAGGATTTGTATATGACAAAAACACATCCCCAAAAATCTCATCGAGACCGCCCCTCTTAATAGTGTGGTGTTTCCTATTAGACACAAAATAAAAGTAGAGAGAAACATAACAAAAACACCGGTTCTTTTCTTGAGTAGCGAATAGGGGGTCTCGCACCACGTATCACCATCACTTGTGAACTAAAACATGTGTAAGTGATGGGGATATGCCAAATGGGGTATGCCCAGTAGGACGTTACAATTGGGCCAAAAGGTCTCACGAGTGGGCCTGCAGGACAGCGACCGAAATGCGACTAAAGGGAAGGCCCAGCGACTGGAGACTAGAGGCCTAGAAGCGTACTAGAAGCCCAGTAGGATTAGGTCAAAGCCTCTGAATTCTTACGTTCCATCATACACCCCCTCAAGCGACTCGCTGCTTAGATGCCGAGCTCGCCACCCCTGTAACTCGTTCTCCAATAATCTAATCCAGCAGGAGTAGGTCTTTACCCTCGGGGGGCCGAACCTGGGTAAACCCATGTGCCTACTACAGCGACTACCGTGGCCATTTCCACGACAGTGGCACCCCCCATGGGGCATAACAGGACTGGCCTGAGTTCCTCTTACAGATCCTGCCCAGCAGCTACATCCCTGCGTCACGCCCGGTCACTCACGGCGCGGTGATGCCGGTCGGCTTCATCAACCTCTTCGTCGGCTTCACTGGCGCGGTCGACCCAGCTGCGACGGTGATCGTTGGCGGATCGCCGCCGCACCGCGATCTGCTCTTGGAGGAGCAGGTCCGCTCCATCAGGAGCCTCGTCACCGAGTACGACTTTGTAGCCAGCAGCACGGCCGAGACCAACGCCACCACAAACGATGAGGCCCTAAACGACGACGCTGACTCCGCGACCCCTGCCTCGGTCGACGGATCTATCACCGCGGCATCATGAGAGGACTTCATCACGCGAGTCTCCAACCTGGAGGATTTCGAGGACTCCTCCATCCTCGGGATCTTCGATTCCGATTTCGGCTCGGAGTCTCCTGAAGACTTCTGTGCCAGATCCAATCGCTTTAACACGATCTATATGGCGGGCAGCACGGCCGCCCCGCAGATCCGTTCTCCATGCCGATCTCGTCGACTGCTACGGCCACAGAGGTGGAGGAAGCCTGCCTGTGACTCGCGGAGGCGCAACACAACAATCTCGCTGAGCGCGAGAAATACCGCCTCGAGCAGGAAACAGTGCGGGAGCTATCGCTCTATCAGCAGCGCCGAATCAGGACCCGCCTAAACTCCAACGTCCAGGGCCGCGTCCTGAACTTCAACGACAAAAGCGACCCCGCACGCGCGACCGGGCGCGAATACTGCGAGAACGCGCCGCCGGGCGGAAGCAACCCTGCGAGACCACCACCCGGCGCACCGGCAACTGGAGACCCTCCACCACCCATTGGCCGCGAGCCCCTGCCGGACCAGCCGCGGATCATCATATCGCCACAAGCCCGCGATGCCAACGGACTCCCACTCTATTCCACCCCGATGGACAACATCATCGCGGCCGACGCCATGGTCGCTAACCTCGACGTCCAAGGCGAAGGCGTGCTGCAGATCCAATACGCCAAGGCCCTACTCGCTAGGGTCGTCGAGCAACAAGCTGCGGGAGTCGAACCGCGTGGGCGGATGTATTCCCGCTCCTCAGCTAGTAGGGCAGCCTCGAGTGGCCACCCCACCATCGCCAACTCCGTGACCTGCCCACCACCACAGCCACTGGTGAACCAGCTGCGGGCCACCAACCCCGCACTCTCCACCAACGAACCGCGACCGGTGAACAATACGGTCGCTGCCAACAGGCAGCCAATCGACGCCCGCACACACATCGTGAACAACCAGGCCTGGCGGGTGTGCCAGCCCAATGACTTGAGGCACACCCTCAGTAATCGCGGCGACCCCGAACCAAGGGGCTCGCTCAGCCGAGTCGCCCCCAATGCTTTGGGCCTATGATTAGAGGGGAAAAGTATCCCGCTAACTTCAAGGCCCCCAAAGAGATCGAAAAGTATGATCCAACATACGACCCAGCAGTATGGCTGGACACGTACCTCATGGCGATGGGAGTCGCCAGCCACACCGACCTGCTCGCCGCTCGCTACCTCCCCCTGATGATGGAGGGCGCGACCAGGCAATGGATTAACACCCTTCCTGCCGACAACATCGACTCCTGGGAGGAAATGCGAGATGCCTTCGTTAGGCACTTCGAGGGTCCTACACCCACGCCACCATGATTGAAGACCTGGAGCAGTGCATCCAGGGACAACGCGAGTCGACCCGCCACTAGATTCAAAGGTGGCAAGAATTTTGGATCAACGCCTCCGTCATCGACCCAGACACGGTGATACACTATTTCAAGAACGCGTGCCGATACGAACCCCTGGTCGCTAAGATCAAGCGGGTCTACCGGACGCTCGACAACATCCCCCACCTCCTCGAGATCGCCAAGCGCTACATGGAGGAGGACCCCAACCAAGACTCCGACGATGAGTCGAGGGGAGACGCTGCACCGGTGGCCACGACAGCGGGCGATAGCGCGACATGCGCTACACTAACACCCGCATCACCGGCAACCACCGCACGGACGGGCGAGTCGACTTCGTTGCCAACGCGGGCTATGGCCAGCGTGACCCAAAGAGCTACTGCCGCAATGGAGGAAATTACCGCGATAGCGGAAACTACTGCGCCAACAACGCGGCAAGGCCGAAATTCAACCCCGCCACCCCGCTCAACCAGACCTGCGTCTACCACAGCAGGGAGGGGAAACCCGCCACCCACACCACCGTGGACTGCCACTCTCTCAAAGAGATCGAAAAGGCAAGGCGAGCAAGGGAAGACCCCAACAACAACCCACCTCGGGACAATAGAAACACCGGCGGCTTCGGCAATGCCGTCGGCTCACTACACACCTTACCGGACTTGGCACCAAGCGCGAGAGGAAGGTGCTTGCCCGCGCAGTCGCCGTCAATGCGGTGACACAGGTCGACATCCCACGCTTCCTCAACTGGTCCGAGCAGAACATCACTTGGAGTCGCCTGGACCATGCCCCCAGAATCGAGTATCCAGGGAGAGTCGCCCTGGTAGTCAGGCCCAAAGTGGCCGGTTATTGGCTACCCAAGACATTGATGGACAGAAGGAGCTCCATCAACATCATGTATCTGGACACGTTCAAGAGGCTACAGCTCCCGTAGTCGGCAATCCAGCCGACCCTGACAACCTTCCATGGTATCGTCCCCGGTCGGAAGGCATACCCGATCGAAAAAGTGACGTTACCCATCACCTTCGGCACACCGGCGAACTACCACACCGAGCGAATCGAGTTCGAGCTGGTGAACTTCCATAGCCCCTACCACTACGTCCTGGGACACCAAACGTTTGCCAAATTCATGGCGAACCCCCACTACGCATACAACATGATGAAGCTCCTAGGGCCGAGCGGCATCATCACCGTCCATGGCGACCCCGATATGGCCGTGGAATGCCAGGACAAAGGCGCTAAGCTCACCGACGTCGTCATCGCCGCGGAGACTGACCACGCGAAGGAGCTCACGAAATACGCGGGCAACATCAACAAGGACGACCCCGCCATACTAAAGAAGCCAACTGCCACGAACTCCACGTTCGAGGCAACAACGCATATCCGCACCGTCGAGCTCGTCCCGGGCGACTCCAGCCAGACAGTCACCATCGGACAGCATATGAGCACCACGTAGGAAAGCACGCTCATCGAGTTCCTCCGTGAGAACCGCGACATCTTCGCATGGAAACCTTCCGACATGCCAGGTGTCCCGAGGGAACTCGCTGAGCACAAACTACACACCGAACCCAAAGCGCAACCGACAAAGCAGTCGCTGCGGCCCTTCAATGAAGAGCGCCGCCGAGCAATCACCGAAGAAGTTCAATGCTTGTTGGCTGCAAGATTCATCCGGCCAATAAAACACTCCAAGTGGCTGGCGAACCCAGTCCTGGTCCTGAAAAAGAACAACACTTGGAGAATGTGCATCGACTACATCAACCTCAACAACGCCTGCCCGAAGGAGGAGTTTGTCCTACCGCGCATCGATCAGATCATCGACTGGACCGCGGGATCGGAGTCGCTGTGCTTCCTCGATTCTTACTCTAGTTATTACAACCAGATCAAGATGGCGGTCGAGGATGAGGAGAAGACGGTGTTCAGCACGCCATTCGGCGCCTTCTGCTACACGACCATGATGTTCGGCCTAAAGAACGCCGGTGCCACATACCAAAGATGCATGCAGGAGTGCCTCGCGAGCCAAATTGGCCGCAACATTCACGTCTACATCGACGATGTGGTGGTAAAATCCACCTGCCAGGACGACCTGCTCGCCGACCTGGCCAAAACCTTCACAAATCTGCGGAGGTACAACATCAAGCTGAACCCAGGGAAGTGCACCTTCGGCCTCCCCACTAGACAGTTACTGGGATACGTAGTCTCGAAGCGAGGCATTGAAGCCAACCCCACCAAGATTGACACCATCGCACGACTTGGAAAACCCGAGTGCCTGCACGACGTCCAGAAGTTGGCCGGGCGCGTTGCGGCTCTCAGTCGCTTCATCTCCTGACTTGGCGAGAAGGCCATGCCCCTCTATCACCTGATGCGCAAGAACCCCACGTTCCAATGGGACATGGAGGCGGATGATGCACACAAAGCACTCAAAGAAGTGCTACTCACGGTTCCATTACTTGCCGCACCAGTTGACAAGGAGCCAATGCTCGTCTACGTGGAAGCCTCCAACCGAGTCGTCAACGCCATGATGGTCGTCGAACAGCCAGAGGAGGGCAAGGAGCGCCCCATACAGTGCCCCGTCTACTACATCAGCGAAGTCCTAAAGGACTTACGACAGTGCTACCCACAGTACCAGAAACTGGTGTACGCGGTATTCCAAGCTCAGTGGTGACTCCCCCACTATTTCCAAGAGCACCCAATCACGATGGTCTCATCTGCACCGCTGGAGGACATAATACGCAATCGTGAGGCGACTAGGTGAGTTGCCAAGTGGGCCGTCGAAATCGGCGTCCACAATATCAAATACGAGCCCCGCAAAGCAATCAAGTTACAAGCACTAGCTGACTTCCTCGCAGATTGGGAAGAAGCGCAGCAGTCGCAGAAGCTACCATATCTCCACTACTGGTCGCTACACTTCGACGGCTCGAACAACACCGACGGTGCAGGGGCCGGGGTTATACTGACCTGCCCCAAAGGGGACAAGCTCCGATACGTGCTCCACCTCAACTTCAAGCCCTGCACCAACAACAAGGCAGAATACGATGCCCTCCTCCACGGCATGCGGGCCACCAAGGAAATGAACATCAATCACCTGTGGTGCTACAGCGACTCCGACCTAGTCGCCGACCAGGTCGCCGGAACATGCCATGCCGTCTCTCCAACAATGATCGCGTACCGCCAGGCGGTAGACTAGCTGGGAGGGAACTTTGACGGCTATTCCGTCAAGTGGATCGACAGACGCAAGAACAAGGAGGCAGACGCCCTTTCCCGCATCGGATCGGCCCGACAAGCGCCACCAGCAGGCGTCTTCCTCGACATCATCCACAAACCTTCGGTCAGCCCACCGAAGGAGATCGATGTCGGGATACCACTGCAACCAAAGCCAGCCCTAGTCACCATGGTTGTGGAGCCTAGCGACTGGACGGCACCATACGTTGCCTTCCTCGAGCACAAGATCCTCCCAAGCCACGAGACGGAGGGGCGAATGATCGTGTGCTGCTGCAAATCCTTCGTCATCATCAACGGCGAGCTCCACAAACGCAGCGTGACTGGCGTGTTCCAGCGCTGCGTATAGCCAGAAGAAGGCCGCAAGATCCTCCAGAACATTCACGCCGGCGACTGCGGCCATCACACTAGCGCCAAGTCGCTGGTCGCCAAGGCCATGCGGCACGGCTTCTACTGGCTCACCGCGCACGCCAACGCCACCAACGTCGTCCAGCGATGCGTCGGATGCCAGAAGTATGCCCACCAGACGCACCTCCCTAGTTCGGCACTCAAGACCATCCCCATCACATGGCCATTTGCCGTATGGGGCATGGACATGGTAGGCCCGTTCAAGAAGGCCCCATCCGGTTTCACCCACCTCCTGGTCGCGGTCGACAAGTTCACCAAGTGGGTCGAGGCCAAACCAATCAAAAACTGTGATGGCAAGATGACCACCAAGTTCTTACGCGAGCTCATCTACTGCTATGGCTACCCGCACAGCACAATAACGGATAATGGCACCAACTTCGCCAAAGGCGCCATGGCGGAATTTTGCGAAGAACACGACAGACGACTCGACCTCGCCTCAGTCGCCCACCCGGAGTCGAACGGCCAAGCAGAACGCGCCAACCAGAGCATCCTCCACGGGCTCAAGCCACGACTCTAGGTGCCCCTCGAGCTCACCCCAGGATGCTGGGTCGAAGAGCTCCCTTTAGTCATATGGAGGATCCGCACGTCCGTCAATCGCTCCACCGGGTTCACACCCTTCTTCATGGTGTACGGCGCCGAAGCCGTAATGCCAACAGACCTGGAGCACGACTCACCTCGAGTCGCCCATTACACCGAGGCGACAAACGAGACCGCCTATCAGCAGGGACTCCGCCGCTACCATAGCCGCCGAGTCAGAACTCGCACCTTCTAGGAAGGCGAGCTGGTCCTACGACTGGCTCAAGACAAGAAGGGCATGCACAAACTCTCCCCCCATGGGGAGGGCCGTTCGCCATAGGGCGAGTCCTCGGCAATGACGCCTACTACCTCATCGACATACGAGGCGACAACCAGCTCGAGGTCGGGAGGCGATGGAATGTAAACCTCCTCCGGAAGTTCTATACATAGGACAAAAACATGTACTCATCTGACACATATAATGAAATTCATTCGGTTCACAAAATCGTGTCTACTCGCCATATCCTTGTGCCACTCGCACTTGTACAATCAGCAATACGCTACCCACAGAAGTCAACCTTTGGTCGAGCAACCGACACGGCTAAGTAGTGCGACCCAAGGGCACTGAAAATATTCGGGCCTTGGGACGTCCACGAAAATGCCAACCCGGAGCCACCATCAGAGTCGCCTAGCTCGACTGGCCTACCGGGCCAAGACGACCGGTATACGCTTCTTATAGCGTCCTTTCCTTTGCATCCTCGCGCAAAGTGACTCGAACGGTTAAGTACCACGCACGGGGACTCCGCAAAAATGGAACCCTCACGTGGCTCGGGAACGCACCAAGTAAGAGAGCACGGGGAAGAGACGCGTTACAAACAACGCATTAACAACCTACAACGGGAACGTGCCCAATACGGTTACACACTACGCTCGAGGACTTGCCTACAAAACAATCCCACTCGTGCTCGGGGACTCGCCCCTCAGAAGACGCAAGGGACAAAACAATGCACAACCAAAATAAAACACATAAGTATACAATCGAGTTATACCCCATTAAAGGGAGGACGCGCTCGGGGACTTGCTCAAACAAAAATAAACACACCACACGATTATGGTCACAATACGAGTCGATTGACTCCCGTTACTCAAAATATTGTTCACATTATAGCAGTAGCCACTTGGCATATATTACAAACTGCCCAACTACACTATCTATTCCGCGGGTCCTGACAAAGAAGCACCACCACCCCCCTTGACACGAACAAAAGGCTGCCATGGGTTCGTCAGAAGATCCCCCATCGCCAACACCCGATCAGCAAAAGGGACAGCCTTTGCAGTCAGCTTTAGCACCTCTGACATCTCCACCGTGCCGGTCGCTGATGGGTAGCCGCTGGTGACGTCGTCGAGGTCCAAATCGTCGGGAAGTGGGCGAGACCTAGGCTCAATGCCGTGGTAGCCCCGTGCCTGAAAGCCGAGCGTGCCATCCACTCCATGACGACGGGCGCCTCCTCCAGATAGCGCCACACTTCCGTAAGCCCCCCATGAATAACCTCGGTGGGGGACATTCCTTGAAGGACCGCATGGACACACAATGCTGAAGCCTTGGCCGCGTTCACCATAGCACTCACGCACTGCGAGGTGTTGAAATTCTGAACTACCGGGTCGCTTTTCCCTATCACAGCTGCAAAATCAGAAGTCAGTTAAACTACGGACCTCCCCAATCGGGGATTCGCCAAAGGAGTTAAGCAAAAGACAGAGACTCACCAAGAAGCTTGTGGCAGTTCTCCATGACATGTTTCTCTAGGGCGGCATGATCATTTTGCAGACCCATGATGATCGAGTCCGTGGCCTTCCGCTCCTCCTTAGCCATAGCGACAGCAGCCTTCGCTCGGTCCTCAGACGAAATTGAGGCCGCTTTCGCCTCCTCCAAGTCATGGATCAGCGAGGCAATTCGCCCATTCGCCGCGTCCAGCTCGGCGACTGGAACATACCCTTCAGGGGCCTTGGAAATTGCAGTCGGAAGACCATCTGAGAAGGAAAGAGACAAATCACCAACACGCCACACACCAATAGCTCACAGCCAAAAAAGAAACAGAAAAAGAAGCAAGCATTTACCAGCAGTCTCCTGGAGCCGCCGGTTCGCCTCCTGCGCCACGCGCAGATCCCGCTCCAAATGCTCCCTGGCAGCTTGTCGATCGGTCGACTCCCTCTGCAAACCCTGCAAAAATAACAAAGTTCAGTACTTACAAAGAACAATATAAAGTCCTAGCCGCTGAAATTCAGCGACTAAGAACTCGGGGACTGGAGAGTAGAAAGAAATTCAGTTCCTAGCCGCTGAAATTCAACGACTAGGAACTCGGGGACAGGATAGTAGAAGCACCTTAGTGCCTAGCCGCTGAAATTCAGCAGCTAGACACTCGGGTACTGGGCGTACCTGAATGGCGGCGCCAAGCATTTTGTGAAGCTCGCCGGCGTTAGTCGATGGGACCATGAAGGAGGTGCGCCCACGACGAGACCCAACGTCTTTATCGACGATCTTCGTGCTCTGTGGAGCCTGGTTGTCCGCCACGCCTGGGAACCCCCTCGCCATGAAGCGCGGGAATGTTGCTAACGCTCTAGCCGGGGTACTGGTCTCCGGAGCCGGCGCTTCTGTCGCAGGGGCGACCGTGACTGGATCCGACCACGTAGCCACCACCTCTTCGACGACTGCAGCGGGATCGCCCTCCTTGGCGCTAGTCATCCCCACGGAATCGTCGGCACCGCCTTTCTGTCTCTTCGCGGTCTCCACAGTCATTGCGTCATCAGTAGACTTCCTCTTCTTGGGGAGGTCGCCCTCTATGGTGGTGGTGACCGGCGGAATCTTCGCCACCGAAGGGCGACCGATCTTCTTGACCCCAGACCTGCCAAAACTCCAAAATCAACACAGAGACAACACAAAAATGGAACATGACTTGAAATGGAGAATTCAAGACTTACTTGGCGACTGGGAGAACGCGCAGCCCCGTGCTGATGTGGGCGGGCTTGTCCAATTCCGGCCCCAGCTTGCACGTGAGTCCCCTTTCGAAGACGTCTGAAGCCCATGACATCGCGGGCTTCCTCGATGATGAAGACGCGGCCGCTCTCGACGGTTGAGGCGACTTCGACGCCGCTGCCTCAGTCGCCTCCTAGCTTGGTGCCCTTGAAGCCGTTGGTGCAATTACCGCCAGAGTGTAGCATCCCAATTGTCTAACAATTGTAATGCTACTTGGTCTAGTAATATAATGGCTACTTCCTATATATAATTGTTGCATCATAATTATATCATGCTCATGTCATCATGCCACCTTGCATTTGAGCATCATATAAAACCCTTTTTGTTTTGGTTCTTCTCTCATATGCATCATTAATTGTAATTGCCTCTTGATATTGTATTTGGTTATTGATATATTGTTTAAATGCCCAAGTTGAGTTGGGGGCATATCTTTTATTCTACTCCACCACCCTTTCTATTCACCACCTTATAATTCCACCATCCCATTATCCATGAGCTTGTATCTTATTTTCTTTTGGTATTTAATCTAGCTCATGGGAGATAGGGTGGATCCAATTCTATGAATTCTTTTGCTTGGCCTTATTCCACTTCTTGGGAATGCATAAGAATAATGCCATGCTATTATTTTTGTTTTCACAAGAATTTAACCAAGGCATTTATTATTTTTGCATGGGCCATGCAAGAGTACCACCACTTTAGCCATTTGTTTCTCTCTTGGTTTAAATGGGTTTTCTCTTTAATGGGCCATATCCATCCATCACCTCTATCCCTCTCTACCACTCCTTTTTGTTTTGATTTTGGTTGAGCTTGCTAAAACCCTACACCACTTCCCCCCATTCTTGTATGATCTAGCTTGATGCATGCAAGGACCTAAAACCCTAAGCCCCCCCTCTCTCATCTCTCCTCCACCCTCTCTCTAACCCTAAACCAAACCCTAACCAAGGCTACCCCATCTACCTAACCCGAGGCCACCATCTAACCTACCCCAGATCGAAGCCTACACCTAACCAAAACCCTAACCCGAGCCTACTCCCTCCAACCCTAGCTCCATCCCACACCCCCTCTCTCTCTCTATCCCTGCCAGGCCGACCCCACACCCGAGCCAGCCACCTTGGCCTTGCCCTGACCCCACCCTGCGGCCCCTGCACCCCCTGCCCGAGCCGGACGAGCACGTGAGGGCGAGGTGGAAAGGTGGCCGAGCCACCTTTTTACACCACCGCGTTCCCCACGGCATCGCCATCCTCTGGGCTCTCCCTTATCCCCTTCCCCTCCTTCCTCTGCCTCACCAAACCCCCCTGAACTCGCGCCAAAACCATCTCTCCTCCCCCTCTACCTTTCTCTCCATCGGCCGGCGAACCGTCGGTCTCCACCGTCCCCCCCTCTTGCAGCCGGTGACGAGGAGCTGTGGTTGTCGAGGAAGGACGAGGACCAACCGCTGCTTCGCCCTGTACCCGCCAACGAGGAGGAGGAGCTCCACTTCCGCCACAGTACCGAGACGCCCCGACGAAACCCTAGCCGCCGTTCGTGAGCCTCGTCGACGATCCCCTGATTCCAGGCTCGATCTGCCACCATCGACCTCCCCGCGGTGAGCCTCCGAACCTCCTAGACACCCCCTCTTACCGATCCACCCCCTGTACGTGCTAGTCAATCCGTCGAGCGCTCTCTGTGCGGCGCGCTCGCAGCCGCGTCCTCGCCGTCGTGCCGCGGTAGGGACTTCTGGCCGCGCAGCCGTTCCCCAGCACCAACCTCAGCCCACCGCGCTGGTAACCGCCGCCTAGCCCGAGCTCTAGGTCCGCAGATCGAATCCCCGTGCTGCGCCCGCGTCGGTCGAGCACCGATCCGTCCGCAGACGTAGAGAAGATCCATAGTACGTGGCCCCTTTTTGCAGAAAACCCCCTCTTTTGTTTTTCGCTCAACCCGCAGTCCGCCGAGCCCACCAGCCAGCCTCTATGGGGTTTTTACAAAGAGCACCCCGTAGATTCTTAGCCCTAACCCGCGGTCCAGCCCTAGCCCCACCTGTCAGTCGCTGCAGTCCCTACCCCTGGCATGTGGGCCGTAGCCGCTGGGCCCGCTTGTCAACTGCGTGGGCTAGCCAGAGTCGCGGTAGAAAAGAGTTTTCGCGCGCGTGTGCCCCGCCAGCCGCTGGCCCACCCGTCAGTGACTGTGGCTGGGTCTGTCTGAGTACGAAAAGGTTTTCTGTTTTTCTGTTTTAATTTAAACTTTTCAAATTTGTTTTAAATTCAAATTCAAATCTGTTTTCAAATATCATTTAAAATATAATTTCAAATTAAACATATGATATATGATTTGAAATCAGAAAATGTGAGGATTTCAAATATACTATTCAAAATATTATCTGAACACTTTAAATTTTCGTGATGATTAAAATTACAATAAAATGCCCTTTTTCTTAATTAATTAATAACTTTTGTTTTATAAATCCGATTTTGACAAATAATATGTCTAAAATGATCAGCGCGACGAGCCCGTTCTATCTGTGCATTCCATGTTCTGAATTGCAGTATGAATCATATAAATATAAAGGTTACAGCAACTTATTTGAGGATAAAATGTGACGAAAACTCAATAAAAGGCTTTATTCTTGTATTCCACACCTCACCCATGCCATGCTACATTGTTGCCATGCAAATTGTGCATCATTCATCATGGCAAGATTGTTTGCTTGTCGCATTTTATTCATATGCTTGTGCACTTTATTTATGTTGGTCCTTGTTTGTTTGGTTCTTCTTCGAATAGACGCTGAGCAGGGGATATATCAAGAAACCCAGGAGCACTACCCAGATCCCTCTCTCGCTTCAACTGAGCTGCCAGGCAAGCACTACCACATGCTTGCATACATATAGTACCTATTGCCTCTATCTTATTCTTGCAACATTGAGTCGCGATTGCATTAATCTGAATCCCAAGTACTGCATAGCCTTTACTTTTAAACCCCACCGAAGCTTGTTCCTCCATCCCATGAGCCATTACTACAGGAGTTGTTTGAGCCATGCGGGTCGTAGAACAGCATGTGTAGGGTATGTGAGTGTCTGATGGATAACGAGGTACCTAAACAACTTAACCTGAGTAGTAATGGGATAACTAATGAAAGTGGCACCGGTGTGCAATATCTTCTATTTGGTTTTTCATGCTCACTTGTGTCCCGTAGGACCCCGAGTACTTGATTCCTGTTCCTTCAATATTCGCGCTATCCACATCCGGGAGGCTTATGAACCCCCCTGAGCCAGAGCTTGATTCATTCTTATTTCATGGGGCCACAAAGTAGTTTGGGGCTTTATTACTATCCTGTACTTATGCCATGCTTTACTGCTTTATTTACGATTGTGCGAGGAGCACCTGTACTGTTTAGGATCGTGACACGTTTTCGCTGTATCGACAAGCCCAGTCACACTTTCGGGTTCCCAGTCGTTTACAGCCGTCCACACAAACCTTGAGTCCGTCTCGGAGCCGGCCAACTTCGTTGCGGGTAGCTTAATGGGGTGGCCCCCTGAAATATTTCTGAATCTTGTGATCGCTTTGTCGTGAATGCCTCGTTGGGTTTTGAGTTGGTTTTTCCGAGGTTGATCGAGTGTGTGTTGCTATTTGTGCACCCCTGCAGGGTAAAACTTTCTGAAAGCCGTGTCCGCGGTTATGGACGACTTGGAGCACAGTTTCTCGATCATAGACAAGTATAACTAAAGTACCGCTTTTAATTTGACTAAGTACCTGACTAGTAAATAGTGCAACACTCATGGAATGGATAATAAAACTGCCAACGGATGGGGGGTTGTTCGTCCGCTTCCTCGTTGGTAAGCGAGGAGGAGGATGGATCTGTTGATATTACTGTTATAACTGTTATTATTAATTCACGGACATCCGTCTATCTTTGGTTAGGCGGATGGTTAGCGAGTATCCCTAGAATTGTTAGGTATTATATTTTGCTGTAATTGCGTCACCCTAGGTTGTGTCCCCTTTAGAGGCATAAAGACTTGCTGAGTACCCCTAGGGTCTCACACGATAAATTGTTTGATTCAGATGAACAGGTAAACTCGCAAGATGGATACTGGGTGGAGGAGACGGACGATGTTGGCAACGATCACTCGGTGTAGAGATTCCGGGAACGGGGATCCGTGAGATCTGTGGGCGGGATGTGTTTATTTATGGGGCATCTTATGCCGATTTGCTTCTTATCCGTACTCGGATCTTGTTTTCCGCTTCCGCCTGATACTCTGATGTTTGATGTATGAGGAGATATCCTAAACTATTATATCTATCTAGGATATTTGGATATTGCCGTATGGCATTGCAATATTTCTATTTCTTTTAGATGGAATGGCTCTAAGGACTGTTGTATGGTGGCTTGCATACATACTCATTTGTGTATGTAGTTGATCCCTTCGCCTGCCGATTACGCCGCTCATTCTTGTCCCGATGTTTGGAAATGGTTAGGACGACCGAAAGGTCTACCTGTGAGTGGCATTTGGCCCCACCGTACTATTTTAACCATTTCCGCTCATCCAGGCTTGTAACTAAGAGCGTAATTTACCGAGGTAGTTACAATTGGTATCAGAGCCATCCCGCCCTTCAGGGTCTCAGCCAAATGGTCGTTGTCGGTCTAGCAAATATTTTTGGTAGCTATGTATACTAGGGAAAACAAAACGCGAGAGTAGGACTGCTTCCACTTTTCTTCTTATCCACCCACCCACCCTTTTCTGGTAAGGAAGTGTAACATTTTCAATCCTCTTCTTAAAATTCAAACTAGGATTCACGTGTTCTGGGTTTCCGTAGTACCATAGAAAGTGTGTGTGTGTGTAATTCCTTGTCTATCTGTTGCATCCATTTTGTTATCACAATCTGCCTTTGGTTATCAACTGTTGGTACATTCCATACTGACAGGCTTTTGAAATTCGGCGCGATCTATCTGACTCCTTGTTAACCGGTGCCATCTTCTTAAGGGTGTTCTTCCTTCCAGCATGCTTTCACAGAATGTGGAGTGGCTAATCTCTACCTGATAAGTGATTTTGCGCATCTATTGGTATTTTAATGCCGAAAAATGCGGAAAAAATTTCTTTGATACATCTGTGCTTCCACACTCCTTTCCAGTCGTGTGTGAAACATTATCTATCTCCCTTTTATCTGCATGTCCATGCTAACTCATTCTTTTGTCACCGGCGCTTAATCCTAGAGTTTCATTTCATCTCCAATTCTCTTGGGCTAATTACATATCATGTGTCGATCCGATGCTGGTGATTGTAATTTGGTTCTCGGCATAGCTATATGACACTTATCATGAGTGGAATATGGAAAAATGCAATCACCACTATCCTCCAAATGGTGACGGTTATCTCCTGTGATTTTGAGTACACCATGATCATATCTATGCATATTCAAGCATCTTTGGCAATCCGGAGTTTCTCAAAGCACCACGACGGTCTATCATCTGTCCATCCTGCTGCACATCTTTTTGAACTCCATATCTGGAAAATTCTCTTTGAGACGAGGGAATTGCATCTTTTCGTCTCTGGTAGCTTTGCTTGAGGTATGAGCTATCATCGTTTCTTTATCCAAGATCTCTTTATCTTTGTAATCGGTGATCCGATCGACAATGTGAACCAGGTGGCATTTCCTGTTCTCTTCCGAAGGGCCAGATAATCTATTCTACCAGTGCATCTTTCCAACAGGAATCCTTACTCGTAATGTTGATCTTTCAAAGAGAGTTGAGCTCAGAAATTGTTTCGAGCATTTGTTGTTTCTCCCGCCTCTCCTTGTGTTGTTTTCTTTTTCCTAGGAATCTCGGGGCGAGATTCTTGTTTAGTGGGGGAGAGTTGTAGCATCCCAATTGTCTAACAATTGTAATGCTACTTGGTCTAGTAATATAATGGCTACTTCCTATATATAATTGTTGCATCATAATTATATCATGCTCATGTCATCATGCCACCTTGCATTTGAGCATCATATAAAACCCTTTTTGTTTTGGTTCTTCTCTCATATGCATCATTAATTGTAATTGCCTCTTGATATTGTATTTGGTTATTGATATATTGTTTAAATGCCCAAGTTGAGTTGGGGGCATATCTTTTATTCTACTCCACCACCCTTTCTATTCACCACCTTATAATTCCACCATCCCATTATCCATGAGCTTGTATCTTATTTTCTTTTGGTATTTAATCTAGCTCATGGGAGATAGGGTGGATCCAATTCTATGAATTCTTTTGCTTGGCCTTATTCCACTTCTTGGGAATGCATAAGAATAATGCCATGCTATTATTTTTGTTTTCACAAGAATTTAACCAAGGCATTTATTATTTTTGCATGGGCCATGCAAGAGTACCACCACTTTAGCCATTTGTTTCTCTCTTGGTTTAAATGGGTTTTCTCTTTAATGGGCCATATCCATCCATCACCTCTATCCCTCTCTACCACTCCTTTTTGTTTTGATTTTGGTTGAGCTTGCTAAAACCCTACACCACTTCCCCCCATTCTTGTATGATCTAGCTTGATGCATGCAAGGACCTAAAACCCTAAGCCCCCCCTCTCTCATCTCTCCTCCACCCTCTCTCTAACCCTAAACCAAACCCTAACCAAGGCTACCCCATCTACCTAACCCGAGGCCACCATCTAACCTACCCCAGATCGAAGCCTACACCTAACCAAAACCCTAACCCGAGCCTACTCCCTCCAACCCTAGCTCCATCCCACACCCCCTCTCTCTCTCTATCCCTGCCAGGCCGACCCCACACCCGAGCCAGCCACCTTGGCCTTGCCCTGACCCCACCCTGCGGCCCCTGCACCCCCTGCCCGAGCCGGACGAGCACGTGAGGGCGAGGTGGAAAGGTGGCCGAGCCACCTTTTTACACCACCGCGTTCCCCACGGCATCGCCATCCTCTGGGCTCTCCCTTATCCCCTTCCCCTCCTTCCTCTGCCTCACCAAACCCCCCTGGCCTCGCACCGAAACCATCTCTCCTCCCCTTCTACCTTTCTCTCCACCGGCCGGCGAACCGTCGGTCTCCACCGTCCCCCCCTCTTGCAGCCGGTGGCGAGGAGCTGTGGTTGTCGAGGAAGGACGAGGACCAACCGCTGCTTCGCCCTGTACCCGCCAGCGAGGAGGAGGATCTCCACTTCCGCCACAGTACCGAGACGCCCCAACGAAACCCTAGCCGCCGTTCGTGAGCCTCGTCGACGATCCCCTGATTCCAGGCTCGATCTGCCACCATCGACCTCCCCGCGGTGAGCCTCCGAACCTCCTAGACACCCCCTCTTGCCGATCCACCCCTGTACGCGCTAGTCAATCCGTCGAGCGCTCTCTGTGCGGTGTGCTCGCAGTCGCGTCCTCGCTGTCGTGCCGCGGTAGGGACTTCTGGCCGCGCAGCCGTTCCCCAGCACCAACCTCAGCCCACCGCGCTGGTAACCACCGCCTAGCCCGAGCTCTAGGTCCCCAGATCGAATCCCCGTGCCGCGCCCGCGTCGGTCGAGCACCGATCCGTCCGCAGGCGCAGAGAAGATCCACAGTACGTGGCCCCTTTTTGCAGAAAACCCCCTCTTTTGTTTTTCGCTCAACCCGCAGTCCGCCGAGCCCACCAGCCAGCCTCTATGGGGTTTTTACAAAGAGCACCCCGTAGATTCTTAGCCCTAACCCGCGCTCCAGCCCTAGCCCCACCTGTCAGTCGCTGCAGTCCCGACCCCTGGCATGTGGGCCGTAGCCGCTGGGCCCGCTTGTCAACCGCGTGGGCTAGCCAGAGTCGCGGTAGAAAAGAGTTTTCGCGCGCGTGTGCCCCGCCAGCCGCTGGCCCACCCGTCAGTGACTGTGGCTGGGTCTGTCTGAGTACGAAAAGGTTTTCTGTTTTTCTGTTTTAATTTAAACTTTTCAAATTTGTTTTAAATTCAAATTCAAATCTGTTTTCAAATATCTTTTAAAATATAATTTCAAATTAAACATATGATATATGATTTGAAATCAGAAAATGTGAGGATTTCAAATATACTATTCAAAATATTATCTGAACACTTTAAATTTTCGTGATGATTAAAATTACAATAAAATGCCCTTTTTCTTAATTAATTAATAACTTTTGTTTTATAACTCCGATTTTGACAAATAATATGTCTAAAATGATCAGCGCGACGAGCCCGTTCTATGTGTGCATTCGATGTTCTGAATTGCAGTATGCATCATATAAATATAAAGGTTACAGCAACTTATTTGAGGATAAAATGTGACGAAAACTCAATAAAAGGCTTTATTCTTGTATTCCACACCTCACCCATGCCATGCTACATTGTTGCCATGCAAATTGTGCATCATTCATCATGGCATGATTGTTTGCTTGTCAGATTTTATTCATATGCTTGTGCACTTTATTTATGTTGGCCCTTGTTTGTTTGGTTCTTCTTCGAATAGACGCTGAGTAGGGGATATATCAAGAAACCCAGGAGCACTACCCAGATCCCTCTCTCGCTTCAACTGAGCTGCCAGGCAAGCACTACCACATGCTTGCATACATATAGTACCTATTGCCTCTATCTTATTCTTGCATCATTGAGTCGCGATTGCATTAATCTGAATCCCAAGTACTGCATAGCCTTTACTTTTAAACCCCACCGAAGCTTGTTCCTCCATCCCATGAGCCATTACTACAGGAGTTGTTTGAGCCATGCGGGTCGTAGAACAACATGTGTAGGGTATGTGAGTGTCTGATGGATAATGAGGTACCTAAACAACTTAACCTGAGTAGTAATGGGATAACTAATGAAAGTGGCACCGGTGAGCAATATCTGCTATTTGGTTTTTCATGCTCACTTGTGTCCCGTAGGACCCCGAGTACTTGATTCCTGTTCCTTGAATATTCGCGCTATGCACATCCGGAAGGCTTATGAACCCCCCTGAGCCAGAGCTTGATTCATTCTTATTTCTTGGGGCCACAAAGTAGTTTGGGGCTTTATTACTATCCTGTACTTATGCCATGCTTTACTGCTTTATTTACGATTGTGCGAGGAGCACCTGTACTGTTTAGGATCGTGACACGTTTTCGCTGTATCGACAAGCCCAGTCACACTTTCGGGTTCCCAGTCGTTTACAGCCGTCCACACAAACCTTGAGTCCGTCTCGGAGCCGGCCAACTTCGTTGCGGGTAGCTTAATGGGGTGGCCCCCTGAAATATTTCTGAATCCTGTGATCGCTTTGTCGTGAATGCCTCGTTGGGTTTTGAGTTGGTTTTTCCGAGGTTGATCGAGTGTGTGTTGCTATTTGTGCACCCCTGCAGGGTAAAACTTTCTGAAAGCCGTGTCCGCGGTTATGGACGACTTGGAGCACAGTTTCTCGATCATAGACAAGTATAACTAAAGTACCGCTTTTAATTTGACTAAGTACCTGACTAGTAAATAGTGCAACACTCATGGAATGGATAATAAAACTGCCAACGGATGGGGGGTTGTTCGTCCGCTTCCTCGTTGGTAAGCGAGGAGGAGGATGGATCTGTTGATATTACTGTTATAACTGTTATTATTAATTCACGGACATCCATCTATCTTTGGTTAGGCGGATGGTTAGCGAGTATCCCTAGAATTGTTAGGTATTATCTTTTGCTGCAATTGCGTCACCCCAGGTTGTGTCCCCTTTAGAGGCATAAAGACTTGCTGAGTACCCCTAGGGTCTCACACGATAAATTGTTTGATTCAGATGAACAGGTAAACTCGCAAGATGGATACTGGGTGGAGGAGACGGACGATGTTGGCAACGATCACTCAGTGTAGAGATTCCGGGAACGGGGATCCGTGAGATCTGTGGGCGGGATGTGTTTATTTATGGGGCATCTTATGCCGATTTGCTTCTTATCCGTACTCGGATCTTGTTTTCCGCTTCCGCCTGATACTCTGATGTTTGATGTATGAGGAGATATCCTAAACTATTATATCTATCTAGGATATTTGGATCTTGCCGTATGGCGTTGCAATATTTCTATTTCTTTTAGATGGAATGGCTCTGAGGACTGTTGTATGGTGGCTTGCATACATACTCATTTGTGTATGTAGTTGATCCCTTCGCCTACCGATTACGCCGCTCGTTCTTGTCCCGATGTTTGGAAATGGTTAGGACGGCCGAAAGGTCTATCTGTGAGTGGCATTTGGCCCCACCGTACTATTTTAACCATTTCCGCTCATCCAGGCTTGTAACTAAGAGCGTAATTCACCGAGGTAGTTACACAGAGGAACCTCTACCACCGCCTCGGTGTCTTCGCCCTCTAACCCCTTCATCAGAATCGCATCCTCCGGGACCTTGTGCAAAGTTTCGGGGGTGTCTTCATTGTCGGAGTCGTTATCTGACTCAAATAGTAGCCCTAACCTAGGTGGCGACGCTAGATTCATTGCTGGTGACTTTGGTGTGCATGCGGGCTTTGATGGCATGGCCATGCGCCGAGATGTGTGCTCCTGCACGATCTCGTCGCCTCCTTCATGTTCATCAAGGATGCGGCTCGCCTCGAACTCGCGCTGCTTCTGCATGCGAGTCTTGCGAGCCGTAGGCGCTGGGGGAGGAACCTCCTCCTCTTCCTCATCGCTCTCGGAGGAGTCTCCTTCGAAGGCCTCTTCGAGCACCCGGGGAACCTCTTCATCAAGCGGGCGGAGCCAGCCCTCCAACACCTGGAACAGCTGAGAACAACCACAAATAAATATCAACTGATGTGACTGCAAATTACATTACGGAAATGGCGACTAGAAGAAAAACTTACCGTGGGGGCTTCATTCTTCATGGGAGTGTACGGGGAGAGCCCGGCCGATGTGGTTGTCAATTCCGCATCGGTGATCTTCTTCAAGGGAGCCTTGTAATCTTCAATCTCCCATGACTCCTCGCTGGTCCGGGAGGGATCATGTTTCCTGCTATACTCATACAATCAATGCGGCCGAGCTGCTGGCGGAACCAGACGCCGCCTGAGCCAGTAGTTGTAGAGGTTGATCCAGTACAACCTCTGATCCTTTAACCTCTGGATCTGGTCCATCATCTCCACGACGGCCATCCTCTGGTCTTCCGGAAGCTTCTTCATAACTAGCCGGCGAGGCTCGCTCCTTTCTGCGACAAACTCAGAGAGCGCCACTTCGCCGGAGGGAGTGGACTCTTTGACATAGAACCAGTTCTTCTTCCACTCGCTCGCGGCCTTCTTCGACAGCAGAAGCTTGATGAAGTTAGCCTTTAGCCTCAACTGGAACGTGATGCCACCAACCGCCAACATCAAGCCGCCGGCCGCCTCGCGCCCGATGCGGCCGTCGAAGAGCTCTAGGCATAGCAGGAAGTACGGCATGCAGCCTAGATAGCATTCACAGAAGGCGACAATGATTGCCAGTTGCTCGATGCTATGCGGGCCAAGGTCGGATGGTTTGATCGTGTAATACGCGCAGAAATGCCGGAAGAACAGTGAGGTGGGGAACCCTAAGCCTCTCTCTAGCTGGCTCAGGAAGCAAATGAACTCGCCGGCCCGCGGCTTGGGCTCGATCTTGGAGGAAGCGGGGATTCGCTAGTTCCCCTTGCGGAGGACTCTGGCATCCTCGAAGGGATTGAGCTGGGCCGCGGTGCACATGGATTTCCCCCATGAACCTTTGGGAGGTGCCATTGAGAAGGATGTGGAGTCGCACGGTGTAGATGGATCGGATCGAAAGAATACGGAGAGAATGAATGCACGAGAATGGAGAACGAAGGGAAGGATCTGCAAGGCTGATTCGACACTCCCCTTATAAGGGGGACGCTACCCGCCAAATTCGGGCTAGTCGTTACCTGCGGTAATTATGCTGAAGTTACCGTGGGAATATCCAATGGATAGTTTTACCAGGTTGACGGTCCAACTCCTCCATCCCGCTCGCTGACAACTAGCCCTGTCCACTCACCGAAGCAGCGACTTGGCAAGCTGTGACGTTCACCGGAGCAGCGATTGGGAGCCTGGAGAAGATTTCCTTGGTTCCAATGGAGTCCACCGCCGATTCGACTGGGCGTCCAAATTGGACTCGCCTACTCCGACTGCCAAATGACCACCTGCGTCTGATTCAACGATGGCCTCGGGGACTACTGATAGGGATATGCCGAATGGGGTATGCCCAGTAGGACGTTTCGATTAGGCCAAAAGGTCTCACGAGTGGGCCTGCAGGACGGCGACCGAAATGCGACTAAAGGGAAGGCCCAGCGACTGGAGACTGGAGGCCTAGAAGCGTACCAGAAGCCTAGTCGGATTAGGTCAAAGCCTCCGAATCCTTATCTTGTTCGGTTGTAACTTGTAAACCCTAGCGAGGCGCCTCATATATAAACCTCCCAAGGGTATCCTGAGGACTTATGTTCCATCATACACCCCCTCAAGCGACTCGCTGCTTAGACACCGAGCTCGCCAACTCGCTCTCCAATAATCTAATCAAGCAGGAGTAGGTCTTTACCCTCCGGGGGGCCAAACCTGGGTAAACCCATGTGCATCCGCCCCCATCTCGCACCGCAGATGGCCGCCAGCTCTCGTCCCCGATTCAATCAATCGCTGCCTACTGTAGCGACTGCCGTGGCCATTTCCACGACAGTAAGCACTAGTAGGTAATCATTAGTACACACTTTAGCATCAGGTGTAATCATTAACCAAAATAATGGATAAGGGCATATTTCCCTTTCTGTTTCTTTATATACCACATCTATATCAATGTTTCTAATTGGTACAATTATAGCATGGTATAAAACTATTATGAACTAATGATATATGATAATAAACACCCTTTATTATCTGCATCTAGGTTATATCTCCTTCATAATCTAGTTCAATGTACAAAAGCGAATAATAAGTGTAGGTATATGGTGATCAATCAATCCCATACTCAAACTATTAGCTGTACATGAGTAGGAGGATCGTACAACCAACTCTCAAAATTTCTACTGAATATCTTGACAAGATGTGTTCGGAAAGCTTCGGAAATTCAAAGACGTGATGTTGATGCATGTAAAATGAATACACGAACTTTGTAGTTTATTGATACATATTCCCACATATTTGTAACATATCAGCCGTAAATAATAGTGCTAGATAGTTTCGGCTCAAACTGCTACCCACGTCAACCCGATTCTTATCGACCATGGGATGGACGCCGGAAAGGACACACGGTGATGTCACAATGGAGCCATGTTATAAAGTGACGCAAGACCAGCCATCGTCCATGCTGAAATATTCCATACCACTAACGGGTGTACCGCTCACAGTCATACCCCGCGTCGCTGGGCAGTGGATCGGATGTGTGCCTTCGGCCCACTATTAGTGTGCGCGGGCAGAACCATGCTCTGTGAGCCATGGGCCCGCTGTCAGTGTACCCGATGCGACACGTTTCGGCACCCTAAGGTGGCAGGGCCTATCGAGAGCCGACGTGGCACTGAGAGCCCATGCCGCCCACGGAATCTCGCGGGCATGGGACCACTGGGAGCCGACATGCCATTTGTAAACCCATGCTGGATGCGTTGTCTCGTGGCCATGGGGCCCAACGGGAGACGATGTGGTGTGGTGATTCCATACCATCAGCGGTTTCTCATGGACATAGGGCCCGACATCCGCCGATGTGGCACCGTAATACCTTACCACCGGCCGTGGTTCTCATGGACATGGGGCCCAACAGGAGACGACGTGGCTACATAAACTTATACCACCCATGATTTTTCGTGGTCGTGGGGCCCGACTGGGAACCGACTGAAGGGAATATGCCTGAGAGGCAAAAATAAAATGTTATTATCTTATTCCAAGTTTATGATTGATGTTTATTTATGATGCTAGAATTTTATTATTTGGAAACTTTAATACATGTGTGATTAATAAACAAACCATAGTTTCTAGTAATGCCTCTCATATATATACTACCTCATTGATTAATAGATGATCGATGCTTCCTGATCATGAACATTTGATATTGTTAATAACGGGATCATACCATTAGAAGAATGATATGATGAACATACACCTAAAGTAGATTTAGCAATACAATCTAGTTATTAAGTTTACATAACTACATCAAATCCATACGAAGTATTCCCAATCCTTAGACCATGAGGTCATGTCAAACGCTAATACTAGAATAATGCTTTCATAATATTAAACGTCACACCATAACAGGGTAACTATAAAGTTGGGTTCAGGTATTCCGAAAAGTGCTATGTTAAGGATCATGGATCAAGAGTGGGATTTTTCCATCCTAATGATGGAGAGATATAATCTAGGCCCTTTCGGTGATATCACATCAACACCGCTTGCAAGCACGTGACTAGGTCACATGGATGTTGTATCACATAACGAGTAAAGAGTACTTGTCAGCAACGAGAGAAACATAGGGTATGGGTTATACCTGTGATAGGATCTCGGACAAATAAAGTATCATGACACAAAAGGAATTGGATATGATGTTGATGGTTCACATGATCGAAAGATTCATTGTGGAATGTGCAGGAGTTACTATGGTCTCTAGGTCCCGCTTATTATTATTGATAAGAGAGATGTCTCTATCATATCTGCATTATTCACAAACCGTAGGGTGACACACGTAAGGTTCTCCGACACTAAGTGGTAGATAAAACATATGCAAGAATAAAATTATTAGAGCTGAAATTATTTTGCTGATCACTAAATTATTTCGGGTCAAATCGCTGAAAATGGTTTTAGGTGTACAATTGAAACAATGCAAGGGGTTTTATGTGAATTTTGGTTAATTAAAGTAATTAAAAAAATTATGAATAAAAAAAAGAGTTTTATTTAAAATGAGAAATGCATTTATGCTAATAGGTAATAAATGATGTGAGTGGAAGGAGAGTTTATGTGAGTGGGAAGTGCACTCACATGAATGAGGGAAGATGTGGGGGCACACCCATGGCCAGCGGCCATGCCCCTTGGTAATCCCTCCCCCCTATAAAAGGCACCCTCCTCATCTCTAGAGGGACCACCTTTTCATGAAGGTTCTCTCCCCCTCTAAAATTTTCCCCATCGCCTCGGATTAGTGAGGTATATGTTGTATTGGTTTCTCATAGTAAGATTTATCTACTCATTCCGCTGCTCTACTGGAGTAGAGGCGAGAAGGTTGGAGGTAGATGGACGTGTGACCGATGACGGATACGCTGCTGGGTTGTGGTGTTCTTCAACACAACCTTAAGATCGGCAAGTGATCGACTACATCACCAATCAAATCAGTTTCTATAAAAGCTTTTCGGTCTTCAAGGGTAAGTTAGTCTAGTACCCTCATACTCGTTGCTATAATTTACTAGATTATATCTTGGTGCAATTTGCGTTCTTGTCATAGTTTTTTATTTTCTATATTGCGAACCCTTCACTAGCGTGGATAACATAAGCCCATGGCGGCCACAGATTTTCGTGGACATCGGGCTGTCTGTTAGCGTAGATGCTAGACAACATGGGTTGTCGTGGGGAGATCGTATAGTGAGATCCGTGCATAGAAGTCGTGATGCTATAAAATCTAGCTAACTGCGAATTTTCGCGGCGGAAGCCTAGCTACCAGCGTAGACTTGCTTAGGCGGGTGAAAGCTTCCCTCTCACATAATCTTGCACTCTCATTCAGTTATAAAAAACATTGTGGTAGCTCTCTCATTCAAAAATACTTAGGTATACTTTATCTCTTCTCTATTTATTGTAGGTTTCTTCGGGTTTCACCAGGTTTTTTGCAGGTACGCCGGTGGCGAGAAGTACCGCATGCTTACCCTACTCCGTCATTTCCACGGACGGGTTATGTGTGCTACTCTGTGTGTCACCGGTGATCAACCGAGCACGATAGGATGATTCTCGGCCTTTTTGTCATGGCTTGGAGCCTTGTGCCATTTCTATCCGCGCTTCAGCGAACCCTAGAATTGCGCTGAGAAAAGCTCCATGAGCCACGCCAGAGGACGGTGTTCAGACGACAAGCGCTTAGCGGGCGATGCCATAAGATGGTGGTTCAGCGGGAAGAGCTCGATGGACCATGCCACTCGACGGCAGGAGCTACACGGGCACAACCATAGTTTCTTCATGGTGGCAGACTTTCGTCTCGCGGTGACAAGAGCTACACCAGCATCGCCATAGTTTCTCTGCAGCGACCAACTTGCCGGTTTTGTGTATGGTAGGTGTGTGTTTGTCCTATATTTCTTTCACGTTTGTAGCTTTCTTGTGTGCGTGAAAAGGAAATTTGTTGCGCTTATTATTGTTCATGTTGAATGAGAAGCTATTCCAGCTGTGTTGGCATTCAGTGTTTGCGTGGAATGAAATTTCTATGTTTTTGTCTTGCATTTCTTACCTGTGCTTAGCTTTTTCCTGTATTATATGTGTGGAAAGCAGATCTGATGTGGTACCATGGTGAGTACTCTTGGGCTTATTTTCTGTGTGTATTTAAAAAATATGTGTTTGTCCTATATTTTCTTCCTCTTTTTTGGTCCTAACTTCACTGCGTGGGTGTAAAGTAAATTTGTTGTGTTGTGTTTGCGTGTATTGTTTGCTTTGGACGAGATTTTTCCCTCTATGTCGGCATTTGTTGTTCGTGTTTAATGAAAAATTGTATGTGTTTGCGTTTGTTAGTTTACTCTTTGTTAGTTTACCCTTTCATGCTTTACTTACCGTCTATGTCTTTTATGCTTAGAGAGTAAATCTCTTTTTACGTTGCACGTAAGGATAGTTCAGAGTGACTGACTTAAGACGCATGCCACGCGCGACGATCACTCTGCATGTCATCATCGTCCTATAAAACAAACTAAGTGACAGCCAAAAAAATACAACACAGAAAGTACTCGATCCTCTCCTTCCTGATACGCCAAATAGTTTTAGTCTTGGATGGTCCCTCTGGAGCTCCAACAAACTCATGTGGCTCACGGTCGCCTCGTGCACGGTTATATTTCTCACATCGTTCGCGTAATCCTTAGTGGTCTATGTCTGAATTGGTGGTCTTGAACCGGTTCCTTAGATTGTAGAGTGAGGCTGCTGAAGGCGTGCTGGCGTACCTTGACTTTGATTGCATCGAAGATTCTTCTGGTCCACCCTTAATGGACATTGGCCACGGCGATTTTCTGGTTCTGTGAGGGAGCATCCAATTATGCCATTGGGGATCTGCAGCTAACAATGATTCAAGTGGGTAGGTAGACTCGACAGGTTGTCAGCTCGACCTACTGAGTCGGAAGACGTACTATTGGGTCCTCTTGAGCCTATTGATCCTTTCCTCGCCTTTGCTAAGGACATGCTCGAGCCAGAGGTAGACAAACCTTCGGTCGTCGAAGGTGTGTTTGATACTATCGAGCCTATCAATCCTCTATTGGCTATTTCATATGCATAAGACGCGTTGTTGGGAAGTGATCTGGTAGGGGAGCGGTTCAACTTTGAACCTCCGCTTACCGTTGCCTAAGTCCAACGCTGGCCCAAGTCCAACAAGTGATAGTGTTCATGTCTGGACAAACAAGACCTTAGAAGCAGTGTGTCCGCCGCTATGTGTTCGTCGTGAGGGATGCGAGATGCCCAATGGGGAATTCCAGTTAGAGGACAGCAGAGGCACTGACCTTACATTTTATTGCTTTACCGTGTTTCTTAGACTTCCTCGTAGTCCATCTTTCCAAACATGTATCATTTCTCTGCAAGTTAATTTAATTCGTTCTGAAATTCACTTCTTTTTATCAGACAACCTATGCATCGGTTCAGTGTCTATTGTACAATGATTTAGCTGACGAAATAAAAGTACTTCTCTTTTTCCAGAGAAAGAGAACGTCTTAGGTTAGACGATTTTGCTTTGTAAGGTATAGTTATTTTCTTGGATTTATCACGCAATTATTTGCTAGTCATTCTTTGCCAACATGTATCAGTAACGTGTTATCGAACACAATGTTTATATGATAATTTATGCACAACATCTACATGATCACCGACGCAATCAATAGGGCAATTTGACCATGTCATCAAACGTTTTGCTTGCCAAATGCAGCGAGCAATAACACACATGAAAATATGTGTTGCACATAGAGATGACCCCACAGAGACGTGACATCACAGAGACAACATAACATGTCCATATGTTGTGCTGACTGAATAGACCAAGTGACACGCGTATAAAGAGAATACAGTAATAGGTAGAGATTAGCATAGACGTTGGAACAATGTTTTAGGACAGATGGTTTACTCCATCTTTGTCAGCAACGTCCTACTTTCAACCGTGCTCTAGAGGGTGCAGAGATCTTAGAAGTGAATGTGATGCGCCTATGTTATCCAGTGTTCGGTGTACCACCCCCTGGGGTCGTAGAGAGAAGTCTAGTATAATTTTATATCTATTTTTATATTGATTTTTGAAGATTTACCAATGATCCTCTTTATTTTTGTTATAACTCTACAAGACAGGAAAACCCTATTTTATGTATTTTTATCTTTCATGGACCTAAACAAAGTCAAACGGAGCTAGGATTCTGGGAAAGTCAATATTTCATGAAGAGGAAGGAACTGGAGAACTTGAACCTCACTAGAAGAGCCAGGAAGCTCAAACGAGGTATGGTGGCACAACCCACCCTGGTGCACGCCCCACCTACCCACTTTTGGCCCTTGGCCATCCGATGCACCTCCACTTCTGCCCACGGACTCGTCTTGACCTAAACACCTATATAAAGGCCCCCTGATGCAATCTTAGAAAATATGGAGGCGGAGATCAAAAACACCAAAATAGAGAGTCTGCTAGCCGCTGCCGGAGGTGTAACATCCCAAAACTTTAATCCAAGCTTATCAAGATCAAATCATCCAAAAATAGGGTTAACAAAAACTTTTCCAAATTTAAAATGAAAGCATTCATATATGTATGCATTTAAAATAGGAGTTGTTTGAATTGCCATGATTGATTGATCCAATGCTTTTAAAATGTTTCTTAGGTGATTTAAACATCATCTACATCATTCCCAAACTTTTTCTAAAGAAAATCAAATAAAAAAGAATTAAAAAGAAGGAATGGTCATTTTCGCAAATTTAACTCTCATGCCTACTTTGGCTATTCCCAGAACTCAATTCTTAATGGAAACAATTCTTGATCTTTGCACCCCTTGCTAGTACACATAATGAGGTACCAGGGCCCACCTTTTGATCTGCTAAAAACATTCTGTTAACTATTTTAAATGACAGTTTCAAATTGAATCTAATGCATATGCATAGATCACCCCTATTTAAAAAACCATCTATTTGAGCTCCATTTTCAAAACCCTTGCAACCAGAGACTACCTATCACTAGAGGAGATCACACAAAATTTTAGAAACCAAAATTCAAAACTTTCTTTCATGCGGCCATTTCATCAAACACTTGGCATGCATAATCTCTACTCTAGTCCTAGCTCACTATTTACTACAGGGTTTTGCCCCCAATTGATCCCCATTTAATCCCGTTGTCCCCTCTTGAGCTAACCAGAGCCTAACCAGCCTCTTCCTACCCCCTAGATGCACTGCCATGTCATGCCGAGCACCATCTCGCCGGCCGATAGTGCACTCGCAGCAGCAGCCCTCTCCAGCCCCTCTCCTCATGTCTAGCAACTTGCCAGTGGTCCACCTCCACCGCCCAACCAGCCCTAGGCCAGAGACAGAGACCAGAACGGCCAGGAAGCGCCGCGCCGTGCCCTAGGCCAGAACGGTCGAGCATGCCGACGCCACCCCAGAGCACGCCCTGTCCCCGCTCGCACAGACCATCCCTTGGCACCAGCCCTCGCCCGCCGCTCCACCTCGAACTGGAGAACACCCCAGACATCCCCGTTCGCCGCCCAAAGCCTCACAGCCACCACTCGCCGTGGACACCGCCGCTTCGGCCGCGCAGAGCGCCACCTCGCCCAGACCACGTGCCACCGCCCCTACGGCCGCATTCAATTCCTAGAGCACCGCCAGGGAACCGCCCATCGATCGCCAACCCCAACCTTGCCTCTACCCCGCCATAGCCTTGTCGCCGGAGTCGCCTGCCCATCCCGCTCGGTCTCACCGTCGGGCCTATAAAAAGATCCCTCCCCGGCCTCTTCTCTCCACACCATTCCACTAGTATTATAGATCTCTCCTAATAAAAATAAGAAGACAGAAGCTTTTGCAAATTGCAACATTTTTATAAAATCAACTAAGTTAGCTTTTGAGTTGATTCCAACTCTCAAAAATCACATTTCATCATATCTATCTAAATATGTAATAATATTAAGGTTTACATGCAGTGACTTTGGACTAGTACCAAAATAATGCTATATAGGCATTTCTAGTCACTTTAAATCATTAAACAATGAACTTAAACTAAAGTAATATTGATCCAACCTTTAAATCTCATTCCCACATGTTAGAATATGTGGTGAGGACATGTGTCCATATGATCCCATATTTTGGTGGTGAATATTAAATTTTAGTTAATATTTCAATGAGTAGAAATTACTTTTCTAAAATAAAAAGGATGAAACTATTGAATTAAAACTTGTGATGTTTATGATGATAATAGATCATCAAATGTGTGTTTTAGAATGCTACTTATCCTAGTTAAGTATGGTTTGGTGATTGTGCACTCCCTATCTATTTATAGATGCTAGTACCGACCAAGCTTTCGAGGAGGAGGAGTTCTACCAAGAAGAAGAAGAAAACTTCAACCACTGCACCAACCAAGGCAAGCTATTGTTAGAAAGCTAGAATTAAGCTAGATGAATGAGAAAGGATGCTTTAGGCATGCTTTGATCACACCCCTTTGACTATTAGTACCCCAAGTCTTACCTACAAGTTTTACCCTCTTAGGTTATACCAAGTTCTTTACTTGTTTTCAAGGTAGCATAAAAAGTATAAAACTTGACCTACTTAGAAACCTTTAGATGTCATTCTATGGCATGAGATTGAAACCATCTTTTCCACCTTAGTGAACACTCTTAACTTAGTATTTTAGAATAGATCAAAAACTTGAGTCACTTTAGATGGGAACACTTGGTGAAAATGAATTGTGAAAATCTTGGAATGATGAGTCATTCTATTGAGATGTTTTGACATGTGTTGAGAGACACAACTGGTTTATGATGATGAAAATGATGAGGCATGAGCCTTAACCCTTTTATAAAACTGATGGTTGGATTCGGATGCGATACCATTCCAAATTAACCGTACAACCACACTGCCTGAATTGGGTAAGGCTTAGCTCGAAATTTATATGCATTAGTATTAGTTCCCTCACGGGAGAGGTTTGAGCTGAGGCTACCTCTCAATGTTGTCCACCTATGCAGTGCCCAAGATGACTGATGGTCATGGTTGGGAGGCCATGCTCATAGGATAGGTGCTTATACTAGGGTGTGTAAAGGGAAGGTTATGTTTGATTATCTTCATACTAAGTATGATGATTCAGGGTTATCCCTAACAGATGTATCGAATCTTGTGGTGAAAGTGTACCAACTCTGCAGAGTGTCAAACTATTCGAATAGCCGCGTCCACGGTTATGGACAGTTGGAATGGCCATACTGTTTTGTTGTCAAATGTTTTCTAAATAACATGAAATGAATGATAAACTTTGACTTGACCACAACAGGGTTGTGTTGATGATAATAGCTTCCCAACTTAAGTGATTCTAGAACTTTACTTTATCTTTCTTTGCTTCTGAACTCAGCTTAGGTTTCAAACTTAACTTTATAGTTAAACTTAGCTCTAGCACTTTAACTTAGAATTATACTCCTTGTTTTAGTAGTAATTTGTGAGTACTTAAAGAGTACTCATGGCTTTTTTCCCTGGCTATTATCATGGCCAGACTATGAAGGAGATTATCAAGATGATGCTCAGCAGGACGTCTATGATAACTAGGACTATCTGCCTTCATCAGCATTGCCTGTGCCCCTGAAGATGGACCCCACTTCTATGCTATCTTTTATTTCCGCTGCTTGTTGTATTAAGACTGGATCATGAGATCCTTATTTGTGTAAAACCTTATGTATGGTTTGTAATGGATGATGTACTGTGATATCCAATCCGCTATGTCTCGCAAAAATGTAATCCTAGGATTGCGAGGTATGGCATAACGGGCATCTGGGATTAAAAATCTGGGTGTTGACAGGAGGAATATTTGAGGGGGAACCGCTGCTAGAATCGCCTCCGGCAGCCTCTGCTCCTTCACCAACACCTCCTCATAACTCTCCATGCTAAGAGAGGAGTAGTCCACCCCTGTTCTATGGGTTTGCGGTGGTAACTTGATCTAATCTCTCTATGTATGATCATTGTTGAAGTCCATATGGTGTGCCTTGCATGATTATGGATCTACTATGTAATTCCTATGGAGGATATTGTGGTATGAGATAATACGTGTCATGCATTTACCATTGTGTTGGATCTTTTATGGATTGTCATACTTTAGAGATATTCTATGATGCATGTAATGGTTTGATCTATGCAAATTTCCTTGTTTACCCATGCCATGAGGTGTTTGACACCACCAAGTGGAGGTATATGAGAGAGATGTGGTAATACGCACAAAACATAAACCATTGGATTAGTGTTTGGAGTGTTTTTCATTAAGAAGTATGATGTATGTAGGTAATGGATGGGCGAGTGAAGCGACATATGTATTGAGTGACACAATGTAGCCAAACATCCTTTATCTAGGGGTAAAAAGAGAGAAGTATGATGTGTGGTGTGACAACAAACAACACTAGCCTTATTACAAGGTTGTCCTAGTAGCACAAATGAGTATTTATTTCAACTATGTGTTTTACGAGATGTATCCATCATAAAGTTACCATTAAAACATGATCATCACCATAGATGGAGAGAGAGAGAGAGGATTGAGTGAACCCAAGAACCCATGCCCATTGTTCCTATAAGAGAAAACCATTGTCTTTTCTTCTTGTATTGAAGAGGATTGGGACACTTTCATATTATTGTTTTGTTGCATTCCACTCCCTAGAATTAAATCAACCTCCTTATTTCAGTAACTTGTTTAGTGCATAAACAACTAAAACTTGTGACACTTTGGTTGTAGAGAATACATAGCTTTTCCTTCTTGCTCCTGCCGATCGATACCCTACTTCCACATTGAGAGGTACAGTGATCCCCTGCTCTTGGGGGTTATCAGGTACTTTTTGGCATCATTGCCGAGGAGTGTAGCGCTTAGACTTTTATTCTTGTGTGCACTAGATATTATATTTACCTTCATTTTTTCATCTAGTTTTTTCAGTTTGTTTTATATCTTGCAATCATCTAATCTTGGGGAGGTTTACTTCTTTAACTTGCTTGGTTGTGTGTTTTTTAGTTTACTTTTAGTTTTGCACTTACTTTCTCATATCAAAAACACATAAAAAAGTTAGTGTTACTTTCATTATGGATGATATGGATGAACTTTTAGATGAGGAACATAGATTATTAAAAGAAGTTCATTATATGTTTTCTCACGAAAGATCACGTAGGGAAGAATTTATTGACTATTTAAATAAGATTGCTAAACAACTATGTGAGTTACATAATGTGTCCTTCTGCACAAAACAAAATGATAAACATCTACACTATTAATGCAAATGTAGCAATAACATTATCATTTCCTCATATAATGAGAAGGATTATGGTGATTTTGACATGAGACTAATTGATCAATTTATTCCCTTCATGGGAGCTCATGAGGTGGATCCCTTATTAACAAAAAGTATGAATCTTGTGTTGTATCTCGTGATCTTAAAGAAATAAGTTATATTATCCTTACACGTTGCAAAGAAAACTTTTATGATAATTCCTATGTCAATGACTATGCTAAATATATTCTTGTTGGCATGGAAAGAACTAATATTTTGCAAGAAGAAGATGACAAAAGCCTAAGCTTGGAGATGCCCATGCACCCCAAAGAAGAAGAGAAGAACGAAGAATAATAATAAGAAGAAGAAGATATGGTCCAACCTAAGCTTGGGGATGTATGGTAACCTCTCAAAGATGATAGTAACACTCAAACTCAAAACTCATTTGTCATTTATGAGAACCCATATGCTATGATAATTGTCCAACTATAAACTCTATTGTCATTTATGAAAACCCATGAAACTAATAATGCTCCTTTACTTGCTAGTAATGTTACTCGTAAAATTATTGATAATAATGAGGAGTGTTGTTTGGATATGCTATATGATAATGCTTTAGATGTTGGTTCTATGCTTCTTGATAACCCTCCATGTATAATACATGAGGATACAAATGATATACTTGCTTTCCATGATGATTCTCTTATTAGTAAGAGTCCAATATTATTTTTGAGCTCCCCTAGTTTCACCAGAGAGGAGAAATATGCACTTGCTAAGAACTATATGTGTGGTATTAATTTACCTTTAGTTAGGAATTCTTATTGCAACCATGATATTAAGATTGAAAATACCATTATCAACTATTTTGAAAGAGGAAAGCATGCCCATGAATACCATGATAATTATAATGATCCTCAACATATAACAAACTTTATAAACATTCATGCTTTAAATGGCTACAATGTTAAATTTTGTTCTAGTGCTTGCAACTACTATGAAAGAGGAGGTGATAAGTGCCCTCTTTATGTCACGAATAATCATATGTTGCATTCAACTAATTATAATATGCAATGGAATGTCTCTATTTACTATGATTTAGTCATATATAAAATGCCAATGCATAGGAAGAAAGTTAGACTTTGTTGTTATTGGGTATATACTTTGTGTTGCTCTCTACCATGTTTCAACTTGACTATTTATTTGATTGGTATGAGCACACGATGGGACCCAAGTATAATGTACCAAAAACTTTTCAAGGAAGAAGGATATAGCACCAAAGTACAAGCTACCACATGATCTCCACCTATCTTAAACAAATAAGTAAAGCCTAGCTATATGACTATAAAAAAGTGCTTTTCGGGAGGCAACACGGTTATTTTTTTTGTGCACACTTTGCTATAGTAAAATGAGTCTCTTTTAAGTTTATTCTCTATAGTTTTTAATAAAGTACCAAGTTGAATCCATTTGGATGATATAAAGTTGATAAAACATATGGAGTAGCAAATTCCTGCACCAACACTATTTAGTAGAAAATTCCCTGATTTTAACTCCGATTGTGCTCATAATTAAACTGAAGTTACAAATTTTCATCCTATATATGCAAAAAATTGGCTAAAATTCCTGACATGTTGAAGTGGTCGAATTAAATACTTTTTGCTACTGCTGAAAATTTGGAGAGATCCTGCCTTGTATTGTTTAAGCCATTCTTTTGAGTTTAAAAATGATTTTCCATGAGTCTTTTGATATTATAAGTATGTATACAACATTATACACTTACTGGACACCTAAAAAGAATTTTCTTTAAGGATTATATGGCAGCTAGCAAGATATCTTTCTACAACTAATGTCACCCAATAGAGAAGAAATTGGAGAAAGTTTCGTGTTGAATTTTTTGACAGGGAATGGAGGAACACCACACTAAGAGCTATACAAAAATGGTGAAAACCTCAATCTTGGAGATGCCCAAGGCACCCCGCTATACCTATTAAACTCTCGATTTGCAAACCTCTAAATTTTGTTTTTTAGCAACATAGGATGATCATAGAAACTTGGAGCGTCTTTATCTAGTTTTATATTTAGTTTTGCATGTTACCTTTTAAATAAATGAGAGGACCATGATATATGTTTTGCATACCTAAGAAAGAGATACTGAAAATAAATTGAGTTGTATGCTATCAAAAGAAAACTTGGTTCAATGAATAGAAACAAGAATTTCAAGGGAGAAATATTAATGGCCGCCGCATCGCTCGTGAAAACAAACGGTTGAAATGCAAGTTATGATAAGTGTTACTTGTTTCAAATACTTTAATGAATTATAATTTGCAAGTGCCTTATTTAGTGCTACCTTTTGTTCACATGCATATATGGTTAATTTTAAGGAGCTTTGTTTGATAATAAATGATTCACACTATGTACACTTTGGCATTCTTGTAGATCTCTTTTTGCTAGCCCAAAATTCTCAAACAAGCTAATACATGTAGATCCAAGTACCTTAAACTCCAACAACATACACCATACCTAACTATGTGGCACTTGCTACTCAAAGTATAATATATGTGAAATGCATTCAAGCACTTCAAAATAATCTCTTTTCTATAGTTTAAATCTCATGAGAAAGTAAGAGGTGGGGTGAAACCACTAGAGCACATCTGTTTGAAATAAAATAGAATGTTAAAAAAATTGAGCCATGGTACTTGGAATTATGTAAGTTTGTATTTGGAAGTTTATAAGTTGTTTGTTAGCCAAACCATGCTATCACAGGGAAAAATTTCAACATTACACTACTTTTGGTTGATATTATGTTCTTTTGCCTGTGGATGCTCATCAATGTGAAATAAATTGGAACACTCAATAAAGCTTTCTAGAGTTTGCATATAATTAGAGGGCCGCATGGGTCACCAACCTAAGCCATGCTATGCATCCTGGTGGAAGTTTATAGCATGGAAATTATATGAAGCATTTTTAATAAAAAATCTATGAAAATAGTAAATAAAATTAAGTGTTGAGAGGTTCATTTGTTTGTTTGTCTTATCATATAAGTGTGGATAGACCCTCACAAAGGGACTCCTCATACAAAGGGGTAAGAGGTACCCAAGTTGACGCTCCTGTTTGAAACTATATGCTTACGATAAAAAACCCTCTTAAGTGATCCTAAGTTGAGTAGAATGAGGTGTGGGTATTTTTGGTCAAAGGGCTTGGGACATTAAACTTGTAAGGGGTCAAACACATAAACCATACTTGCTTTTGTCAACAAAACTTGCCTGGAACCTCAATCTTATGATTACCGTTGACTTGAGCTACATATCTCAAAACTTTATTTTGTGCTCCCACATATATTTTATTTTATTGAAGGACTATCACATGTGTTACCCTCTTACTTTATATTACCAAAGTGTCAAAAGATCCAAGAAACAAAAGATTCTTCCATAATTCTATAGGTTCATCTAATCATGCTTAATTGTTCATGTTACTTTCATTTATTTCAATACAAAACAATATATTGTTAAGAATGTTTGTACAATATAAGAGATATCACTTTATAGCTCATTTTACTATTGCTATTCTTTAAAGATTGAACCTTGTAAACTTTGTGTGACAATGATATAATGTATGACATGAAACATATAGCAACAAACTCCAAAGTCCATTTTTAGTTTTATCACCTTCATGCTCGAGGACGAGCAGAGGTTAAGCTTGGGGATGTTGATGCATGTAAAATGCATACATGAACTTTGTAGTTTATTGATACATATTCCCACATATTTGATACATATATAATGTTATATCAATTTATTCTATTGATTTTTGCTTAGAACCTTGTTTTGTGTATTTTTATCTTTTAGGGACCTAAACAAAGTCAAACATAGCTAGGATTCTAGGGAAGTCAATATTTCGTGAAGAGGAATAACCTGGAGCACTTGAACCTCACCAGAAGGGCCAGGAATCCCAAAAGAGGTATGGTGCAATGGTCCACCCTGGTGCACACGCCACCTACCCTCTGTTGGCCCTCATGTAACATCCCAATTTCAGCAACCTTGATTAGTGATATGATGCTAACATATCCATAATTTTTTATGTTCCATGCTTGGTTTTATCTACTTTCTTATGTTTTGTTCCAAATTTGGAGTACTTTTTATACACTTTCTTGGACTAACCTTTTAACAAGATGCCATAATGCCAGTTGCCTGTTTTCTGCTATTTTGGTTCCAGGAAAGTCAGAAAATCAATATTCTCGGAATTGGACCGGACAAAATCCAAAGTCGATATTTTACCGGAAGACTCAGGGAGCCAGAAGACGAGACGGAGAGGGGCCACAGGGTGGCCACACCATATGGTGGTGCGGTCTAGCCCTGGCCGCGCCACCAGGTGGTGTGGGCCCCCTAGACGCCCATCGACCTTGCCTCTTCGGATATTAGATGCCTCCTGATGCAAAAACCCTAAATCGTTAAGCCTCTAGCCACGAAAAGTTCCACGACGCCGTAGCCACCGAAGGGGAGATTCGGGGGACAGAAAGTCTCTGTTCCGGCACCCTGCCGGGACGTGGAAGTGCCCCTAGAGCCATCTCCATCGATCTCCACCACCATCTCCATCACCATTGCTGATTCCCATGACGAGGAGGGAGTAGTTCTCTCTCGAGGCTAAGGGTTCTACCGGTAGCTATGTGTTCATCTCTCTCTATGCATGATCTTATTGACATCATGATCTTGTAATCTATAGATATACCATGCTACTCAAGTGCTTTAATATATCTCTGCTCTCCCCATGTGTGTGAAGTTGACAGTGTGCACACCATGGTGGCACTTAGGCTAGAGATTACAAATACTTGTTATGAGTTATATTTGGAGTTGGATGTCTTTATGAAATTGTGGTGTTTGTTTGAACCATCTAGTGCTCAAGTTGATAGTGTGGGGTTATCTAGATGGGAAAGATGAACTTTGAGGTGTGCTGTTATAGCCCTACCAACGATTAGAGTGTCCAACCGGAGAGTAGTTCATCATAGTATCATAAAGAAGAATATATTTATATGAGAGTGTTCACTAGTGAAAGTACGATCCCTAGGCCTTGTTTCTAAGCACTGAAACACCATTTTCTATTAGATCTATTACTTATTTGCTTGCTTCCATCTTTATTTCAGTTTGCCTTTAGTCTCTTCCACACCATCAAGCTCTTTTCTGGCACCATTGTCTTATATCCATACCACTTGTATTTCACTATCTCTTCGCCGAACTAGTGCACCTATACACCTGAAAAATGTATTGGGTGTGTTGGGGACACAAGAGAATTCTTGTATCTTGATTGCATGATTGCTTGAGAGGGGATATCTTTGACCACTTCCTCCCTGAGTTCGATAAACCTTGGGTGATCCACTTAAGGGAAAACTTGCTGTTGTTCTACAAACCTCTACACTTGGAGGCCCAACAACTGTCTACAAGAATAGAAGTGCGTAGACATCAATTAGTTGTCCATAATGCAAAAATCAGGGAAAACAAAAACTTTTCTTGTTAAGTGTTGTAGTGTTTGCTTGTCTGTTCCTATGCATCTGAATGTATAACATATGATATACTCCATACCTCACCATCAATTCACAAAAACTAGTTAACAAAACCGTCTTGGCTCATTTTACATATTCTCAAATGTTCTGGCATTTCAAAAAAAACCTAAGCCAAGGTGCCTTTGCAACCCTAACTATTTTAGTAGCTTCTATTGACAAAATTATGGAGATCTATATGATATAATCTCCTTATGTTTCAAGACAGAGCTCAACTACTATTACCTCTAGTTTTTCCAAAACCTTTTATAACCTTTGAATTCTACTCTTGGTAGAAATACCAAGGACTCTTACCTCATTAGAACTCCAACAATTGAAAATACCCATCCTTACCTCAAGCTAGGCTTGATGGTAACCCTAGTAATAGCTTGAGTTGCTTGTTAAGATGAATAGCCTTGATCTGTTGTCTGACTTGTTTGCTTAGGAATTAGTGTGAGATACCCTAGGAGCTCGTCATCTAGCATCTAGCTAATCCAAGAGTGTCAACCCTAGGCAAGTTAACCAAGCTAGATCTAATCTATATCCACTAGGTGATCATCTATAACCCTTAACAAGATCAATTCTAAAGTGATCCATTCTAGAAGTTTCCAATTCAATGAAGACCAATATCAAGCATGGATCTATTCTAATCAATCTACACTTCAACATTATCCCCTTGATGATGCTATGGAACCTTGCATCATCTCAAAACCACCCTCTCTTCTACTCTAGTCAAAAAACCCTAAATCTGCTAAATTTGACAAAGTCTAGAAACTATTTCAACATCACTTCTTTGAATGCCTCTCCTTCTCAACCCTTGTGCATTTTAGTAATGCAATTGAACCATATTGTAGTACATCATGTGTACTACCAAATACCACTCTGTCCCTTGGGTAAACCATTCTGGTACCACTCATCCTTGATGGTTTTGTAAAGATAATAATCTTTTCTAAAAATCTTATCATCTTGCCTACTTTGGCTAAAGCTCACATCCATATGCTACCTCCCCCTTTACCAACCCCTTGCACGGTTATGGTCTACTAACCATGGTCTATCAATCCACACCATCCTTGTTTCCATTGAAGCTTAGTGCTTCTTAAACACACATGGTTTATAAGGCATCATGACTCATCTGGTATGGCAACCTTATTTTCAACAAAGTTTGCCATCACTTCCAGACCACCTCAAATGTAACAAAGCCAAAACCCTTCTGCCATGATCATCTATATAACTTGGTCTAACTATCCATCTATCCATTGCATCAAGGTGATCCCTGAGCTCACTAATCCATCCTTGTTTAGGTGGTATAAAAATATTAATGCCCTAGATCCTCCAATCCTTGTTTTCTTCTCAAATCCATCTTGTTTTGCAGCAGCCAAGGTTGCCAAAGATGGACACTTCAAGCTGACATCATCTACCTTGGATATAATACCTTGCTAAATAAATTCCATAATTATTTGGAACCTAAAACTATTTAAAATGCATTCTTGGCAAAACCCTGAAAATCCACCCTATAAAGGCAAGTTTGTTTTTCTCCAAATCACCTTGCCAACTCAAGCTACATCTAAGGCCTATATATCCTATCCTATCATCTCACTTCAAAAATAAATATATTTTTGAAGAGTTTTAATAATTCTTTTTGCCCATTTTCTTAAATGGCTAAAACAATAAAATAAATATATTAAATACTTTTTCTTCTCAATAAATCATGGGAAATTTTACCAAAGTGTAAATTCATATTTGGGATCATCCCACCTCAAAATCTCACATTATCCATCTCAAAAATAACAAATCAACTCTCAAAAACCATTTCTGCACTATTTAGATAATTGATATAAAGTGGATCACAAATCCTCAAATAAATCCCAAATAAATCCTGAAAGTACACATTGACCATGCATATCTACTAGCAGCATTGGATCATATGGACCTGGTACAAATCTAAGAAGTTCTTCATAAGAAACCATATGACCAAGACCTGAAATAAATCAAGCTCATGATCTAAACTCTCTCCAACCTTCATCAAAACTTGCTCAGTACCTATCCTCAGCACTAGGACACACCCAGGTCGACCACCACTATAGCAGACACTGTAGCACCCCCCTCACTCTTGTCCCATGTGTTTGGAAATGAGAGAGACACTAGATATTTTCCAATCTTACCCATCAAAAACTCTTGCAGCAGGATCACCACTCTCTCTGACCCTCTGCATGACTAGAACCTCTCAAACCCTCTCTCCACCGCCCCTAGCCACCAATGGGAAGGCCATGGACCAGCCCAAGCTTCTCCATGAGCCTAGTCCACCTTGGACCCTCACCTCTCAGGTTAAATAGGCCAGAGGCCACCAACCCTACTCCTGCTCCCTCATTTGCTTCCTCCCTCTATCCCTGTACCCCCCACCTTCTCTCCCTTGCCCTTTATTGCCCGAGATAGGAAGCAAGGGAAGTTCTTGGTCATGGTGAAGATCTGAGCAAAGCTCCTTCCACCATGCCTCTCCGTCTCTCTGCATGCCATAGTACTATGACTGCCTCCACTCCTTCTTCCTACCCCAAAAGCTCAGACCCTCTCTCCCTCTCAGTTGACTGGGACAAGGAGGAACTCCCTTCTTGTCCATGGTCAAGATCTGGCCCATAAGCCCTCCCCTTCCCCTGAAAATCACTGTACTAAAACCCTCTCATCCTCCTCAATCTAACTGCCTTTATTTCTACATGCATGCATCACAGGCGCCAATTCCGGCGAGCACCAACGCAGGCCCCGGCGGCGTGGATACATGTGACATAGTCCAATATCAGACCCACCTCCTCCGCCCCTCTCTGGAGTCGGCTTCATCTTCGGCATTGGCCCCGCCACCCTACCGTCGCCTCCTACGCCCAAATGAGCTACCTGTCAAACTCCGGCGAAGCTCTTTCGGTCGCCTTCACGCGAGACACGTCCCAGCGTCAAACCCCTCCCTGTCGCCCATGTCCAGGCTCGACATGGAGTTCCGCATAACCTCCACTGTTCGTCAGCCACCGAAGAGCCCTAGGTGAGCCTCCCCATCAATTTTCCTTCTCTGCTAGGGTTCCATCTCCGCCGCTGCGGTGCTAGAAGAATGACGACGGGCAACCGCTAGATCTCCTCTAATCGGACGGTGGTGGTGTGATGATACCGCTTCGACCGCTCGCAGTCGTTGACCGCCTGGTCCCACGCGGCGGGTTATGAATCCCTGCTCCCGTGCTCTACCGCGCCATGCTAGGCCGGATCCACTCATGGGTGGCCTATCCTTCCCAGATCTGGCCCCTCCTTGTTTTTATTTCCACAACGCTTTATTATTTTGCCAGATCTACATTTATACTCTTAGGATTAAATCCATTTGAAAATGAAGTCTATTTGAAAATGGGCAGATCTAAATTTCCTAGGTTACCTGAATGATTTCTTCAACATTCAGTACAAAAATCTGTCCATTTCAATAACTATATCTTCTCTAAAAAATACAATACAAAAACTTGTCTCTGTAACAAAATATATCCACCAGAAATTTTAACAACACTAAATAGGTTGAAACCATTTTTTACTGAAAGGTATCTCTGATGCCTTGCATGCCACCTTGCCTCACCTTAATTTTCTTCCTAGATTACCCATAGTAAAAATAACAAAAACAGGACAATTCTTACTTTAGAAAATTCCTTAAGCCAAAATATAACATGTTTTGAGTTGATTCCAACTCTCTTTGATGTGGTACATCAGTACCCATCGAAACCTAGGAGCTCACTAATTATTGGGCCACTTTTGATTTTTAATGACTTTAACACTTCTAACTAGGGTAATTCCACTAGATAAATCATCACACACCTTTAATGACTCCACAAATAGTGACTCCAATTTTTACTGGAAGGTGTTTGCAATACCTATCCATTGTCCTTTACCTCATATAATTTGGACTTGTAGAATAAATCTGGTTAAAGCGACAAATATACTGCAGAACCGACTTTGGGAATTACCCAATGGCAATATGGTAAATATTTTGAAGTGATTCCAACTCTCACTGAACCAGTCCATCAAATAATACTTAACCATCCAAGGAAATAATTTTTGGAACTACAAAACGTTTCTGGTGAATTTTTCACCTAAACTAGAGGTCATTTCACTAGAAAAATCAAAATTAAATACATAAAATTGATAAAATCATGAAACCACATTTGTCGGTCTTTTTATTCCAATACCTACCTGTTGATATCATTTTTTTACATTGATATCATACAGACCCAAGCCTTAGTTGAAAACCCCTTCATTAGGTGGTATTTGGCAATTAAATCATTAAACAAGTTCCACAAATGCCTTTCCATTTTCTTCCAATTGCAATGAACTTAATCTATCAAAACCTACTGAGTTGAACAATATGTGTATGTTAGTTTGCTATATTTTCCTGATGCTTGTATGCCTTATGTTGATTGTGCCCTCTGTTTCCTTGCGTGTATCCTCTTTGACGACGATAGTTGCGCTTGTATTGACGCCGAGAAGAGGAGATCTTATTGTTATTGGTTTAATTATGGTATTCTCAAAAGGAGTCCAGAGACATATATTTCCAGTTTGCTGATCTCAGGCAAGCCACCTTCTTGCTCATAAGCCTTCACTACTAGGAAACAACCTATCTGTGGCGCATGAAAAGGAGACTTCTGTGGCGCATATCTTTGTCGCCACTGTTACCTCGCCACTGATAACTACTTCCTGTGGCGCATATGGATATGCGCGACAGAAGTTCCAGACTTCTGTGGCGCATTCCTTCATATGCGCCACAGGAATAACTTCTGTGGCACATTTAAGTGTATGCGCCACAGATATGCCATGCGCCACTAACTATATAATTATATGCGCCACTGATTATGTAACATGTATTCGAAGTAAAATACTTTCCTGGTGTATAATCAGGTATTTATACAGGATTTATACAGGATTTATCCAGATGAGTATAAAATACATTGTACAAGTAGTAGATGCATGAAAACCGACATATATATATATATAATACAAACACTTAGAGCCCGATCGAGATACATATATAGTGTCAAGTGCCAAATTTTTACACAAGCGCCGAATACAAAGTTCATATCATCTCACATTACAAATATGAAGTGGCCACCGCCGCCTACACTAGGATCAAATAGAATACAACTGTGATAATGGTGAGCAAGAGCATTAGCCTGACCAATATCTTCATCCAGTTCTTCTTCCACAAGTGGTTCCTCCACTTGGCTATCGCCTCCTCTCTAGTCGCGTATCCTTTGTAGATGTTGCCGCTGAACTTGTTCACTTGTTTGTGGCAATCCTCCCACTCCTCGTAGACTCCTGGAACCCTACCCATGTACACCACATACCACCTCGTCGCCATCTCTATAGACGACAAGGCATATTAGTAAAAATACAACGAAAAGAATGAATAAAGGGTTCACATCCATATATATATATATATATATGTTCATAGAATATAAAACAAAGGATCCATAAACCTAAAAGTTAGATCATCATAGAAGCAATAAGTTCAACGACAGCACGACCACAAGGTAGTTTAAGTCTAACAACAATGACCATTTCGACCACGAGATAGTAAAGTTTATGACACACACTAATACAGCAGGCGTCCAACAAGAATATACACACACTAGATCATGCTAGAGGCACACATCGATCACGATGAAGACTTCCTCTTCTGGCACGGCTTCGGGAATGGTAGATAACCCTCTTTCGTCATCCACGTCCTTGTGTTACCCTGCTTACGGAGGTGTTCTTCGATCTCCCTCTTACTCAACCCTCTGGCTTGTTGTAGGGCACCGCCCCTTGTGTTGACATCTTCAATGATGATTTGCGACAACTTCATCTGAATGCGATGGAAGTCTTCTCTAAGATCAGCATCGTCGATTTTCGCCAAATTTTCGGCCCATCCTCGGAGACTAGATGGCAGCGTTAGGTTATGGCAATCCCGAACATAGCCTTTAAGGTGATGGAGGACGTAGAAGGCCTCCTTGGCACCAGAAGTGGACTGCTTGATGCCGGGAAAGTCGAGCACGTGCTGGAACACGTGTTTGCCATCCTTGATACATTCCCCCTATCTACAAAGGTGCATCCCTTCTTGGTGTAGCACTCGAGATCCTCATTGAGAACACCCCTTATTCTAGTGTAGTCTTTCTTCTTCGTCAAACTCCTCGAGTCGAAATACATGGCTAGCGAATACCTCGGGGCAAGGACGATGAGCGTGCAGTATTTGTCTCTGCGCAACACAATTGGAACGGAATGTTGGAAAAAGAGAAAAGGAAAGAAATCTATAAGAAATGCATAAGTTACGGTGACGATGAGCGAGTGTGTGTACTTACTCGGGAAAGAAAGGCAAAAGAAGTGTGCCCTTCCTCTTGTTGTCCACCATGAACTTCTCGAGGTACGCCGTCGCCTTGGTCCGTGTCTCTGATCCTTCGACCAACTGGCTGTCCCGCATGTAGTAGGGATCCACTATCGTGATTTCCGGGGTACTTTCTCTCTTGATCGTGAGCGCCAGATTGAGCGCGTATAGGCGGACCAAGTTATAGTCCAGCCGTTTCGTGAGAAACAGCTTGAATATGTCCTCGAACGCTATGAAGAATATATCCGCGGGGGGTTCATCGACGAAGCCCACGTCCAATGGCACCTTGGCCGTGAAAACCGGGTAATTTGGATCGTCCTCTTTAAGAAGGAGGGCCTCTAGTGTCTTGACACCCTCGTGCAAAGTTAACATGGCTCCAACCGCAATGTGGATCATATCCGGAGTCAATATCGGATCACCAGCTACATGCACTCGGGGCAAGCCAACTTGTGTGGATGGTATGACGACGGCGTCCTGACCCCGGATCCTCTTCGGAAGAGGCTGGCTCGCACCCTTCTTATTATTATTACCTCTCTTCATGTAGTGCTTCTTCTTCACAACAGTGTCAGCCATTGCCATCTGCTCATCAGTCGCCTTTTGGAGTGTGTTGGGGCTGAAAACCAATCCCGGTTTCTCTTGTGATGGAAGACCAGGCGCTGCGTGCATGTATTGGGCCGATCAGCTTGATGGTCGTTGCGAGCTGTGAAGGGTTCTTCATCCACAGAAGGCATATACAATCCTTTGGCAGCGCCAGTGTTGATGAAGTCGTCAACGTTGACCAATTCATCATCATCTTCATGGGTGCCATCATGTGGTGGTGGTAGCGGGGGCGACGGCGGTTGCGGCACAACGTCTTTGCCATGTGGCGGTGCACACGCTGCCAAGAGTTGATGGTGACGGCTGGTGGTGGCGACAACGGCGGCTACTGGCTTCCGAGGTGGTGGCCGGGCCATGATCGGTCGAGAGGTGGCACCGGTGCTCCCCCCGCAAGACGAATCTGGGTCTTCGGCCATGTCAAGGGCCAGTTGTAGCATTCCCCAAGGGTCTTGTGTTCGGCGACTCCCTGAGGTTGAATGGGGTGTCCATGTCGTCGCACCCTGGCAACACCCGAGCCAACCTGACCTTCATCACGTCATCATCCATTGGATTGTTGTACATCGTGCGGCTCGCCAGTTGTATAAGAGTGCCCTTGGAAACATCCTTCAACTCACTGCCGACATCTTTAAGCAGGAGTACGCAAGAAGTGTCAGGAGGCAAAAACATGTTGTTGGGCGTCATGAGATGGCAACAGTCATGCATCAAAGGCATAAAGGAGATGACGTGCACTAACTAATTAGTTACCTTGGTGATGGCGTGGATCTCGGCTAATGTAGAGACACGGCGGATGCCAGCAGCCGGCCTATCATCTTCTGCAATCTCCCGCTCGGGTGCCTCACGAAGCACCGCCGCCGTCGGCTCCCGCATTCCAAGCAGTAAGCCCCTCAAAAAACTCAGGGGGGATCATCGAGCGGAGCTTCTCTTCCACTAACTTGTCCATCGTTTTCTGGTCCACCACCTTCTCCTCCAGTGTCTGCACCTTCATCTTCAGCTTTGCAACAGCGGCTTTATCCTGGTTCTTCCTATCCCTTCTTTTCCTGGCGTCCTCTTTGTAGAACTCCTTGAACTTCATGCTCGTACCGAAGCCGGACACACGGCCAGCTGAGGACGGCGGCAACCTCTTGTCCCTCTTCTTGTAAGCATTGGTCGCCCTGTTGAAAACCGTGTCCCACGGCTCCGTCGAATCCTGGGACGTCTCTGTGGCAGTAGCGTTTAGTTCCTCCTCCTGTAGAGACAAGGAAAGGTGAACCCATTAGATTCTTGGCTTCATTATCTTAATTAGAACGCAATAGACTTGAGATCAGCGATAAATTCCTTACCAGATTCTTCTCGAATTCCTTCACCTCTGGATCATCGGTGATGAACTCCCCTGTTTCCTTGTCCAGGTAGTAGCGGGCCCGAACAAATTGCCTAAGCTGCAAGTCCGTGATTTTAAGCCAAGGGTTGTCTTTACCAAGGCGGCGTCCTCCTTGTCCCAAATGGCCTGTTTCCCCCTGTAACCGCCGCTTCCAAGGTGGTGGTGACCTATGTTCTGTTCCCGCATACTCCTTCCCCATTGAGTCCATTTTATAGCGTCAGCGGTAGCTATATCCGCCTTGAATATCCTAAACTCCTCTTCGTCGAGCATCGGATTTTTCTTACTAATAACCTCCTAGCTTTCACCTTTATCAATGCTATTCTTCACCCGGGTTTTCCAGCTGCTCAAGGCGTTGCTCATCTTCGTGAGGGCTAGTCTGTTCACCGGGTTCTTATTTCTCTCGAGGTTTCTAAACTGCTCTGGGAATCTGTATCGCTTGTGAAGCTTCTTAAGGAGGTTATCAACCAAAGCTGCATGGTCAGCATGTCTGATGTACTTCGTGTTGATCGACATGCTTTCCCGGACGATGCACCCGAGTTGCAGGCCGTACCCTTTAGCAATCGCCTCTGGCGCAATGGGTTGGCCATTTTCTGTGACCTCAGTGAACTCATCACAGACAGTGGCGAGCACTGGCACCTTCCGCTCCTTCTGTTCCTTCTTCTTCTTCTGAGAAGCGGCCGGGTTGCCGCTACCGCCATCCGTCCTCTCGCCGCCATCGGTGGTGTCATCCTCTTCACCGCCGCCTTCACTAGTTCCATCGTAGTCGTCTTCATCCCCCTCGTAATCAGGATCTCCGCCCTCATTGGCCCCAGCAGCTCTGGCGACGGTCGCCTCCTCCTCCGGTGGTGGTGTCATACTCATCGCCTCCTCCTCCACCTCCTCCTGTTGGGACCCCTGCCAGAATGACTGGTTGGCCTGTCTAGCTTGTTCTTCAACGCTGATCATGTGCTTAGAAGGGCCAGACTCCTTGTTGTCCGACATGTTTGCACTACTCTATTTAAAAGAGGCAAAACGTTAACTCAAATCTCGGCCGAAAAATTCGGCATGACCTTTGCTAATTTTTTGACCTAGGAGTGCCCATTTCTCAACCGAAACGGAAGTGAATCGACACTTCGGGAGAAATGGGCAACTCAAATAAAATCCCTGCAAGACAAAACACCCCATCCCCATATTGATAGCCACATGCATTGACCCTAGCATCCATCATATCCATCATCCACATGCATAGTATATATATAATAGATATAGTACCAGTCCATCATCACATCACAGCCCCATGTATATATTAGTGTATGGACCCAGCAAGAAAATAACCCCATCCACAGCCCCATTAGTGTATGGACCCAGCAAGAAAATAGCCCCATCCACAGCCCCATTCACAGCCCCCATCCACATCCCCATTGAATCAAATAGCACCATATAGTACCAAATAATCCCAGCATCATATAATCCCAGCATCATATAATCCCAGCACCATATATATCAAACAATACCGTATAATAGTATGATCCCAGCACCATATATATCAAACAACACCATATAAACAGCAGTAATCCCAACAGTTACTATCAGGAGTAAGCACTTGGAGAACAACAAGAACATAATAGTATGATCATAAACAGAATTCTGGGAAACCCTAAGCTGCACATCATTCTCTAGTGTCATTGACCACTGGAGTAAAACACAGAGGAATGTATGGAGAAGAAAACCTCCCTCTAGCAATACCATAACAAAAACAAAGCACAATGATAAATCTAGGGCCCATACTTTTCTCATTCATTTGTTCAGACTTAAATATGCACAACAGGATGAGCCCACACAAGGGCCACTAACACCATGCAGTGACCACTAACTAAACCATTCTTAATATACTTACATCTTAAAATTCTCTTCCATAAACCAACACTATATTTTAGCTTCCATAGCCACTTACTTAATTAACAGGCACTAGGTGAACAACTCCCCAAACCCCTTGTTATTTAGGCCTACAAGGTAACTAATGTCCTGATCACTAACAGATGTAGATGCTAACTTTGTATTAGTTAAACTGTAGATACTAACAGATGTAGATACTAATATTTCCACACTACACAGGAAGGACAGATCAATGTACATGACTATTAAACTAAAATTCACAGAAGCAGAATAGGCAAACACTTGTGCAAACACCAAGCGCTAGATGGACAACCTTTTTTGTGTGATCTTTCATAGTATTTCTTTCTCTCTCTTTTTTGAGGCATTTCATTTCCCATATATCAAAAACACAGCCAAGATGCCAACAACTTGCCCAGAACAGATCGATACATGTGCATCCTTGCCATTTGCAGGACTTAGGAAGCACCACACCTCACCAAACATGCAAAACTCGAAACCCAAAGTAACTGTCAGCAACTAAGCACTAGAGAGTTAATCATTTGCCTATATGTACACCAGAGAGTTAACTTGCCATTTGCCTATATGTACACCAGAGAGTTAACTTGCCATTTTCCATTTGCCTATATGTACCAAACATGCAAAACTTGAAACCCAAAGTAACCCAAAGTAACTGTCAGTAACTTGCCATTTGCCTAAATGTACACCAGAGAGTTAATCTGTCAAGCCTGGACACTCTAAATGAACACAAACGAAATTAACCTACATACATTTGGCCGGACAGAAGAATAGAGGTGGTGTAGCAGGGGTAGAGTCGCAGGGGAGCATCAGTCATGGTGTCAGAGAAGCATGAAGAACCACTGTGAGCATCAAAGGGGGTGGGGGGTGGGAGGGACGAACCGTGCTCTGGTGCTGCGACTGCGGTGGTCAACGATGACAAGGGTGGCGGGCTCCAGCGCGGTGACTCCTCCTCCGGCGGCTCCTCCTCCACGGGCTGCTAGGGCTCCGGCAATGAGGGTGGCGGGCTCCGGCATGGTGACTCCTCCTCCAGCGGCTCCTCGTCTGCTAGGGCTCCGGTGGCTCCTCCTCTGCTAGGGTTTGCAACGACAGAGAGGCGATGGGGGCGGGCTCTGGCGGAGGCGGGCGAGATAGATTGGGGAAAAGAAAGTGGAAGGGGAAAAGGAGAAGTGGCGAGCCGTTTTGGCTAAGTACCAAGGTTCTGTGGCGCATTACTCCGAAATGCGCCACAGAAGCTAAAACTTATGTGGCGCATTTCAGAGTAATGCGCCACAGAACCTAGGAACTTAGCCAAATAAACGGCGCGAGGCTGTACTTGGACAGCAAACACACACTAGCCTAGTGGTTATGATGCATATTCAGAGACCTGTGGCAGCCAGGTTCGAATCCTGGTTGGGTCAAATTTTTTTCGTTATTTAAAAATGATATGTTACAAATATATTTAAAACCAAGCACATACACATGCATATTTATTCAAAAAAAACCTCCCGAATCATATATATATATTATATATGTGTGTGTGCTTGTCACACATAAATGTTAATTTGTCGAATATCACATTATATGTTTTAGTCTCTAACTAATTGATCCCCACACTAATATCACATTATACCCACACGAATTAATACACCAAAAAGTCACACAATTGCTAGTGTCTCTTCACAATCTTCTTGCCCTTTTTCGTCGCGGTTGAATACTTTAGCCCGTGCACTTTGAGATTTCTTCTTGTGAATGGACAACCTTTAGTAGGCAGTGTGGTCTTCCTTCTTACTTTAGTAGTAGTAGGCATGTCGAAGTACTTGTCGAATTCCTCTTCGATCTTCGGGTCACCGTTTTTGTCGAAGTTTTGCTCGTTGGCAGCTCCTTCCATTCCGATGCTCCTCCTCTTGCCCCTCCTAACTACAACAGTGTTGGGCTTTGATGGGTCGGTAATAAAAAAGCATTGATCAACTTGGCTAGCGAGTACCCAAGGCTCATTTTTTGCGGAGGCGTTCTTTGTTTATTTGGCATCTGGTATAACCATTGTGGTGAAATAGCGGCCTTCTTTTTCCACGTTCTTGGCCCATCTAACACGGAACATCGGTACGATCTCTCCACAGTAGTCGAGCTCCCATATCTCCTCGAACCTTCCGTAGAATCTTTCCATCACAGTAGTCTCGTCATCAGCAAAGGATAACATAGTTACTCCTGAGTTTTGATATTCACTATTCTTGTCCTTTTCCTCGGTGTAGAATCTGTAACCGTTTATGTCGTATGACTGATAGGTCCTTAGGTTGTGCCCTAGGCCCTGCGACAAGGAGAATATGAGTTTTTGATCTTCCGTAGAAGGCGTCTGTGGGGTATTGTCCAGTTGCGTTTTCTTGAACCAACCCGTGAAGCTAGAGTTGTGCTCTCTGGTTACGTCTCCCTTCTTCCTCGGCCGGCCCTGGTCGACGTACTCCTGCTCGATTTAGCTTCTGTGATCTTCGACCCAAGGGCCGACCACTTCAATGTGTTGTAGCGCGACTCGGTGTGCCCTTTCAAAATCAGTGCGTCGACCATCAATGCCGACATGTAGTGAGCGGCAGCCCTCACGGTGACCATATCCACCGAGCCTGCCGAGGTGCTTCTTTGTGGGTATTCCAACATCCTCGTTCTCGGTGGATAGATAATTCTGGCAGAAAGAGATGCACTCGTAGATTAGAAAGCCCTTGGCTATGCTTCCATCTGGACGAGACCTGTTGTGAACGAATCCTTTGATGACACCGTTTAGCCTTTCAAATGGCATCATGTTGTGCAGGAATGTCGGCCCGAGCTGGATGATGTCGTCCATGACATGTACAACCAGATGCACCATGATGTCGAAGAATGCGGGCGGGAAGTAAATCTCAAGCTCGCATAGTATCATCACGATCTCTTCCTGTAGCCTGTCGAGCTGCTTCACACCGATCGACTTCCTAGATATGACGTCGAAAAAGTTACAGAGGCCAAACAACGTCTCACGGACATGCTCGTCCATTATCCCACGGATCACAATAGGGAGTATCTGCGTCATCAGCACGTGACAGTCGTGAGACTTCATACCGCTGAACCTCTTCTTCACCACGTCCAGATATCGGCTTATCTTCCCTGAGTAACCGTGAGGAACTTTCACTCCTAAGAGGCACCTGAAAAACTGCTCGAGCTCCTCCAGACTCAGAGTGAAGCAGGCAGTGCGAAGCACCACCTCATTCTTCTTAACTCTTTTGCGGCAACCTTGAGTCCCTTCCTGATGATGATGATGATGATCATCATCATCATCATCACTATCAGGGTACTGAAGATCTTTCTTTATGCCAAGCAATTTAAGGTCCTTTCTTGCTTTCGGCCCATCCTTGGTCCTCTCCGGCATGTTCAGTAGAGTGCCAAGCAGACTCTCGGTAACGTTCTTCGTGATGTGCATTACATCGAGGCTATGAGGAGTGTGAAGGACCTTCCAATACGGTAGGTCCCAGAAAACAGACATTGCTTTCCATACACCCAGCAACGACTTTGTCCTCGGTCGTTTTTTTCCAGGCGCAGGGCAATCTACCCAATTATTCAAAAGCTCCTCGATTTCTTCGCCGCTCCTCGGATGCGGGGCTCTTTCGAGCTCGTCCTTACCATTGAACAGGTCACCACGTTTTCTCCACGGGTGATCCATGCGGAGCCACTTTCGAGTACCTTGGAACACGGTTTTCGAAGACCCGGGATCCCTTGGTAGCTGGAGATGCGGTGTCTCATCCATGCACTTGACGCATGCATTGTGTTCATGGTTCACCTCGGCCGATACATATGCGTAACCAGGATAGTCCTGCACGGTCGTGAGGAACGCGGCTCTCAGATGGAAATATTCTTTAGTGTAGGCGTCCCACGTACGAGCCGGCGTCTCCCACAAGCTGGCTAACTCCTCTCTCAATAGCCCGAGATACAGATGCATCGATCCCTGGTTGTTTCGGCCCCTGAATAAGAATGCTCATGTGTACATACCTTTGCTTCGTGCATAGCCATGGGGGGAAGTTGTATGGCCATACAAACACGGGCCAGGTGCTATGCGTGCTACTCTGGTTTCCAAAAGGATTGAGTCCATCGGTGCTCATACCCATCCTGACGTTCCTTGCATCGCCCCCGAACTCTTCGAACTCGATGTCTAATGCGTTCCACTGGCTAGCGTCTGAAGGGTGTGTCAGGATCTTGCCCTTCTCTGGATCGTCTTCGGGTTTCTCTCTTTCCGCGTGCCATTGCATGAGCTTTGCTTCCTTAGGATCTACGAAATATCGCTGCAGACGAGGAGTGATAGGAAAGTACCATACCACTTTTCGAGGAAATTTCTTATTCCCTCTCTTGTACCGTCCTTGGCCACACACCGGACAAGTGGTTCTATCTGCGTACTCGTTCCGATAAAGTGCACAATCATTCATGCATGCGTGGTATTTAATGTGTGGTAGGTCGAGAGGGCACACGATTTTCTTGGCCTCCTCGATACTTGTTGGCAATGTGTTCCCCGTAGGAAGCCGGTCGTGCCAGTATTCCATGTTCGTGTTGAAGCTCACATCGGTCCATTTGTGTTCGGCCTTCATCTCTAGAGCCTTGAGCGTTACACTCAAACGTGTATCCTCGGGGCGACACCCAGGATGCAATGGAGTCATCCTGTCTACCTCCATTTGGGCCAGCTTGGCTTTCTCTCTGGCTGCAGCTTTGTCGTTGCTCGTCTCATTGAGGAGCAGTTCTTGAACATGAGGGTCCTGCAAGATCGAAGTTAGCAGCGTCTGTGTGTTCGCGTCTTCTCCTTCTTCATGATCATGGCCATCTTCATCTCCTTCTCCATGTTGATCATGCCCGCCGGCATCTCCTTCGTCATGATGATCATGCCCGCTGGCATCTCCTTCGTCATGATGATCATGCCCGGTAGACTCTTCGTCTTCTTGCCCGCCCACGTCTTTGTGACCACCACCATGTCCTGCCGGCGCCTCATTGAGGTCGCGCATGAAACCGCGCCTAAGCAGGTGACCCTCCAATTGTCCAGATTCAGGGTCGATCCAGCGCTGCAGTTTGCATGTTCGACATGGACATCTTATCATGGTCTTGTTGTTCAGAATCATGTCCTCGTTCGCGCCTTTCTTGTACCTAGCAATTCGACCTTCGCTCATCATGAGGACCATGGTTGCCTGGGCGGTCAAAATAGAGAATATAGGTGAGAACCACACCATATGAACACACACATGCATGAATGCTAGCTGGAAAAATTTCGGCATGACCTTTCCTAAAATTAGGACATATGGGTAGTGCAAAAATTTGCCGAAATGGAAATGAATCAACATTTCGGCAAACATCGATGCAACCACACCGGCCGGGCCCGACAACAACAAGAAAACAACAAAAAACTTCCTCCCATTGCAAACATTCATGAACCACACACAAGCATCGTCTCGCCATGGATCGCACACACACACCGCCCGCGCGACAAGCTTCACCTACATGTTCATGATGGCCAAGTACTCACCTAGCTATAGTAGACACAATAATAGCGAGACGAGACCGCACGATGAGAGAGTATGGACAAATAGATCTACAATGCAAGTTGGTGGAGAGGAAATTAGTAAAAAAATAGAGAGATGTGAGAGGGAAAAGTAAGGAACTTTTAGATCTAGAATTTGGAGCGAAGCTTCTACTTACCAATTTATGGATTAAAGTAGGTTTAGATATAAGAAAATGGAGAAACTATGGGCAAGATGGGGTGTGAGGGAGGAGGAAGACGAGTTGGGAGGAGGTAGAGATGTGAAATGGATGGTGGTGGGATAGATAGATAAGAAAGCTAGCTCATGTCACCTTTTTAACATATGGATCTGGACGCCCTCATCTGTGGCGCATATGGAGGAAATGTGCCACAGATGATGAAACTTCTATGGCGCATTTCTACCATGTGCGCCATAGAAGTGGGTGAATAAGATTCCCTCTGTGGGGCCCACCCCCAAGTTCTGTGGCGCATCCTAGGATATGCGCCACAGAAGTGAAACACATCTGTGGCGCATATGTCAACATGCGCCACAGAACTTGGGTGGATTAGATTCCGTGGTGGGGCCCCCCTCCATGTTTTGTGGCGCATGAGTAAATATGCGCCACAGAAGTTTCCTCTTCTGTGGCGCATATTACAGAATGCGCCATAGAACTTGGATCATCCCCCAAGCCGGCGGGTCCCACCAATCTTCTGTGGCGCATGCTCTGGAAAATGCGCCACAGAACTTCCAAACTTCTGTGGCGCATGCTTTCCAGTGCGCCACTGATGTCTTCCTGTGGCTCATAGATTGGCTCATGTGCCACTGAACATGTTGTCTATCTATAGGCTGTTTCCTAGTAGTGCTTGTCCTACTATTTTACTTATGCATGTTTTATCTACTGTTTATGTAAACTGTATTGTTTTATTCTATGAAGATCTCTATTGGGTAGCGGATTGGCTCCTCCAAACCATTACCCTTTTGTCCTATTAAGTACAACCCCCTTGATGACACCTACTGGTCCCTTATATAATAGTTGGTGTGTAACACCATACTCCTTTGGAGACCCTGCTTTAGCCGAAGCAAAACTGGAGAACGGGAATACCCTAAAAACGTTTTACAAAATGTTTATGGCAAAACCTTGGTGAGGTTTGACCTACCATCATAGATTTAAGAAATAAAAATGTTTTGTTTTTACAAATGATGTTGGAAAGGAGGAGGAGAAAATGTTTACGAATACGCACCTGGTTCTTTGCAGCTTAGCTATAACAACTCATTTGTGCAACCACATTACCCCAGAATGGGACGGGTCTTAACTCAAAGTAGGTCACTCTGATATGGGTATTCTCACTTCTACGTATGAGGGATCATCTCCCTCAAAATCCGGGCTTACCTTTACAGAAAGGGTCAACTGTCAAGCAGTCACCTAGAGGAAGAAGAGTCACCCATGCGAGTGACCGGGCGAACTATGAGCCCTTCATTGAAAGTATCCCCTCTAGGTCTAGGTGGGGGTGCTCCGGTTGGTCCGTGGATCCAGACATCCCGGTCTTGAGGGGAACAACTCATAGGGTAGGGCCCATGTCGGAGTGGACTTTCCGAGGGTTATGTTTGATTATCCGAACCCCGCGTACTGGTTGATGTCTACGCACGCTTCTATTCTTGTAGACAGTGTTGGGACTCCAAGCGTAGAGGTTTGTAGAACAGCAGCAAGTTTTCCCTTAAGTGGATCACCCAAGGTTTATCGAACTCAGGGAGGAAGTGGTCAAAGGTATCCCTCTCAAGCAACCCTGCAATCAAAATACAAGAAGTCTCTTGTGTCCCCAACACACCCAATACACTTGTGAGGTGTATACATGCACTAGTTCGGCGAAGATATATTGAAATACAAGTAATATGGATGATTATAAGTGGAAATTTCAAACTGAAATTAGAGTGGCAGCAAGCAAACATGTAACGGCACTGATTGTAAGCGGTGTTTCAATGCTTAGTAACAAGGCATAGGGATCATACTTTCACTAGTGGACACTCTCATATAAATATCTTCTCTTTATGATGCTACCCTGAACTACTCTCTGGTTGGATGATGTAGGGCTATAACAACACACCTTAAAGTTCGCATTCCCCATCTAGATAACCCCTCACAGTCACCTTGAGCGATAGATGTTTCCAACAAACACCACAATCTCATAGAGACATCCAACTCAAATTATACTCATGATAAGTATTTATGTAACCTTAGCCAAAGTGCCACACGGTGTGCACACTGTCAACTTCACACACGTGGGGATAAGCAGAGATTCATTAAAGCACTTGAGTAGCAGAATAGATCTATAGATTACAAAGCTCATGATCTCAATAAAATCATGCATAGAGAGAGAGAGATGAACACATAGCTACCAGTAGAGCCCTTAGCCTCGAGAGTGAACTACTTTCTCCTCATCATGGGAGTCAGCAATGACGATGGAGATGGTGGTGGAGTCGATGGAGATGGCTCCAGGGGCAGTTCCCCGTCCCGTCAGGGTGTCGGAACAGAGACTTCTGTCCCTCGAATCTCCTCTTCGGTGGTGGGTGATGCGGAACTTTTTGTGGAATTCTGATATGGTCGTAAGGGTTTTCGCCCCGGGAGGAATATATAGGCGAAGGGGCAAGGTTGGTGGAGGCCTGAGGGGCCCACACCACCCCCTAGCGCGGCCTGGTCTGGCTCGACCAGGTGGTCTGGCCAACCCCTGGCCCCTCTCCATCTCGTCTTATGGCTCTGTGAGTCTTCTGGTAAAATATCGACTTTGGATTTTGTCTGGTGCAATTCCGAGAATATTTCTTTTCCAGGTTTTCTGAAACCAAAAACAGCAGAAAACAGGCAACTGGCACTGTGGCATCTTGTTAATAGGTTAGTTCTAGAAAATGTGTAAAAATACTCCAAAGTGTGGACAAAACATAAGAAAGTGGATATAAAACAAGCATGGAACATCAAAAATTATAGATATGTTTACAACAATAAGAGTGCTAGCAAAGGAGAACACTCGCAGAACAATAAGAGTGAAAACTAGAGTATTCTAGGCAATGAATAACGAGGTGTGTCTCTCTCCAAAGAAGCCTGTTGGGATCCAACCAACTTATTTAAGCAAACTAAGCAAAATAAAACGAAGACGCTCCAGGAATAACACAATTGTGCATGAAACAATAAAAACAAAGTGTTTGGAAGAAAACCTGAGATTTTTATTGATGAAGAAGGGGATGCCTTGGGCATCCCCAAGCTTTGACGCTAATACTTCTTCAATATTTCTTGGGGTGACACGGGTGGCATCCCCGAGCTTGAGCTTTTGTCTATCTTCATCTCATCACATTACTCTTCCCTGCACTTCAAAATTTCCTTCATACAAAACTTCACACAATCTTTATTAGCAACATTAGTGTATTCAAGATAATAAGTCTTTGGGTTTAGTTTCAACACAAGTAAAACTTCCATTAAAACACAAGCTACTGTACCAATTCCTTTTATAAGTTCAAGTAATTGGCAAGAACTCAAAGAGAAAGAGATTAAGAGGCAAATGCAAATAATGGCAGAAATCTGTAAAAATAGACCAGTAGGTAAAATCCTATTTTTTGGAAGACCTTCTGTTGCTCAAATAGAAAAGTGTTAAACTAACGAAAGTTAGATAACAACCTGGGGCAGAAGCACAAAACATTAGAGCTCAATCCGAAGTATAGATATGTGTCACGAATATTTACAGTGAAGCACAAAAATCTGTTTCGGGACAACAACTTTCCCAAATCTTACTTCTCTCTCATTAGAGGTTATTCTTGGCACAAAAACCACACAAAATGATAAGGAGAGGTTATTACTGAAGCAATAACTTCGAAGACTCAACAAAACAAAAATAAACTGAAAGCAAAAATATATTGGATTGTCTCCCAAAAAGCTCTTTCTTTATAGCCATTAAGATAGGCATGATAATTTCAATGATGCTCACATAAGAAATATGAATTTAGAGTAAAAGAGAGCATCAAAAAGCAAATACAAAATACATTTAAGTCTAAACCACTTCCTATGAAAAATAATCTTGTAAAGAAACAAGTCATGAAAGCACAAAGCAACAAGCATACGAAAGAAAAACAAGTGCAACTTCAAAATTTTCAACAAAAAGAGGGGAAACTTAATATTATTGAGATACATAAAACCATGTTTCCCTCTCTCATAATAACTTTTAGTAGCATCATGGATAAAATTAACAATATAACTATCACATAAAACATTCTTATCATGAGCCACATGCATAAAACAATTATTACTCTCCCTATAAGAATAGTCATTCTTATTAATCATAGTGGGAGCTAATGCAACAAAATAGCTATCATTATTATTCTCATCACCATAATCATCAAATATAGGAGGCATATTGTAATCATAATTAATTTTCTCCTCAATAGTAGGTGGACTGAAAATATCATATTCATCATTGTAATCATCATATATTGGAGGCATAGTATCATCAAACTAAATTTTCTCCTCCATGCTTGGGGGACTAAAAATGTCATGCTCATCAAAACCAGCTTCCCCAAGCTTAGAATTTTTTATAGCATTAGCAATAATAGTGTTCAAAGAATTCATACTAATAATATTGATAATATCATGCAAATAAAGTTCCATAGGTTTTTTAATTTTCTCTTCAAACACGTCACGTCCTAACTCAAAACAAATACTACAAAGCTCTCAATTTTGTTGTTGTTTTCCATTAAGCCTAACTATTGAAAATAAAAACAAGAAACAAAAAGATATAATTGCAGAATCTAAAGGAAATAACTTCGATCACTCACACACCAGCTACAGTACTAGAAGATAGCTTAGTAGCCAGAGGATGTGAGTACCTTTTACCTTACCTCCCCAACAACGGCGCCAGAAAATAGCTTGATATCTACGCACGCTTCTATTCTTGTAGACAGTGTTGGGCCTCCAAGTGTAGAGGTTTGTAGAACAGCAACAAGTTTTCCCTTAAGTGGATCACCCAAGGTTTATCGAACTCAGGGAGGAAGTGGTCAAAGGTATCCCTCTCAAGCAACCCTGCAATCAAGATACAAGAAGTCTCTTGTGTACCCAACACACCCAATACACTTGTCAGGTGTATAGGTGCACTAGTTCGGCGAAGAGATAGTGAAATACAAGTAATATGGATGATTATAAGTGGTAATTGCAATCTGAAATTAGAGTGGCAGCAAGCAAACATGTAACAATAATAATTGTAAACAGTGTTTCAATGCTTAGAAACAAGGCCTAGGGATCATACTTTCACGAGTGGACACTCTCATATAAATATCTTCTCTTTATGATGCTACCCTGAACTACTCTCTGGTTGGACGATGTAGGGCTATAACACCACACCTTAAAGTTCGCATTCCCCATCTAGATAACCCCTCACTGTCACCTTGAGCGCTAGATGGTTCCAACAGACACCACAATCCCATAGAGACATCCAACTCAAATTATACTCATGATAAGTATTTGTGTAACCTTAGCCAAAGTGCCACACGGTCAACTTCACACACATGGGGATAAGTAGAGATTCATTAAAGCACTTGAGTAGCATAATAGATATATAGATTACAAAGCTCATGATCTCAATAAGATCATGCATAGAGAGAGAGATGAACACATAGCTACCCGTAGATCCCTTAGCCTCGAGAGAGAACTACTCCCTCCTCATCATGGGAGTCATCAACGGCAATGGAGATGGCGGTGGAGTCGATGGAGATGGCTCCGGGGGCACTTCCCCGTCCCGGCAGGGTGCCGGAACACACACTTATGTCCCTCGAATCCCCTCTTCGGTGGCGGTGGTGCTACGGAACTTTTCATGGAATTCTGATCTGGTCCTTAGGATTTTCGTCCCAGGAGGAATATATAGGCGAAGGGGCAAGGTCGGTGGAGGCCTGAGGGGCCCACACCACCCCCTGGAGCGGCCTGGCCTGACCCGTTCCACCAGGTGGTATGGCCAGCCCTGGCCCCTCTCCGTCTCGTCTTCTGGCTCCGTGAGTCTTCTGGTAAAATATCGACTTTGGCTTTTCTCTGGCCCAATTTCGAGAATATTTCTTTTCCAGCTTTTCTGAAACCAAAAACAGCAGAAAATAGGCAACTGGTACTATGGCATCTTGTTAATAGGTTAGTTCCCGAAAATGTGTAAAAATACTCCAAAGTGTGGACAAAACATAAGAAAGTGGATATAAAACAAGCATGGAACATCAAAAATTATAGATATGTTGACAACGTATCACTGGTGTATGACGATTCATAGTGAACCGCGGCGGATGTATCGAATCTTGTGGGTAAAGTGTACAACCTCTGCAGAGTGTAAATCTATTCAAATAGCTATGTCCACGGTTATGGACGGTTGGACAAGCTCCTGTAGAGCGGTGCTGGTTTTGATTTCAAAAAGGACTTCGGATTAAGCAAAGGCTTTAGAAATGATTTAACCATGGGGCGGTCATGAGATGACCAGAAAGAAGAAACAAATGGGCGACCTAGTCCTAGTGTTTTCCATGACTTTTCAAAAAGGTTTCCAAAATGTTTTACAAAAGTTTTCAGCAGAGATATGTAGATGCTATATCTACAAGAGAAACTAATTGAGAAAATAACCTCTATTGGAGCCCTCCTACTACCACATCCATATTGCATATTCTATGGTTATTATTATTATCTTAAGGTGTTTTGCGAGTACATTCAAAGTACTCACTGGCATTGTCCCTGGCTATTTACTTGGTCAGATTTCGAGAAGAAGGTGAGGTTGACGGGTATGCGATCTAGGATGCTCTCCTAGTCAATTGCCAATAGGTTAAGGCATGGATCGGGCTCTACGCTGAATGAAGTTAAGCTGATGATGATTGTCGTAGCCATAATGGAAAATAAGGTATGACATGTATCCTCTTAAGTAATGGATGTTTACTTTGATACTTGTCGGTTATGTGCCACGACTAACTGATCATGGGATCGTGGTGTATGCATAACATGGATTCTCGGAGGACTAATCTAGGGGCCCCACCGAGTTGGTATCAGATCCATCCTGACTATAGTAGAACCTTAGTTAGCATGGTCATTAGACAGGAAACTATTTTGGAAACACCGACTTTCGAAAACTAATTTCCTCAAAAGTTTTTCGAAGGATTCTACTTCTTATCCTCTCCTAATTTAAAGGATTTCAAAAATGGTTTCCTCTATATCTCGTCCAAACTTCAAACCTACAGATTTCAAACAACTAGGATCTAGAATCCGATGAAGACGATGAGGAGAAAATGAATAGAAGCAACTACCAGTAAACACAAGGAGACTACAAGATCGCCCTACCAACGGAATCCCCATAACCAGATGGAATCAAGTACTGCATTATCGAGAAGCGTCCGATGACATGGTGAAGGTCTCATCTGCAAGATAGTGACCCAGACTGCAACAACGTGACATCTAGGATTAATAGTCCTAAGATAGGATTCCCCTATACTGCGAGTAGTGAACTCCTTGGTCCCAAACATTGACCATGTTTGCTTGCCTAAGTGCATCATGTGTTGCCTGATGTGTGTTGCTTGCAGAGGACATGGCGACCCCCTCGCTCTGTTCACCTTGTATGTATGTTCTAGCTTGATTGACCCAATTAAAATGTGTTTGGAGGACCAATACACCACCTAAGAACTCTGGAACCCCTCCCATTAGTTGCCTCTTACGAAAACTCATACTAACCTCAGGAGTGATGAGAGGAAAAGCATCGCAAGAACTCCTAGCATGACATTGTAATTAGAGCAACCCGCAAACACCTCCCCTACAGGATGTCCTACCTCATCAAGCTCAACTCTCAAGACTCGTCACCAACACCGGACACCGTCAATCCCTTGTCGACAAGAGCAAGAGTCCCATTGAAACCGGAAGACTATCACCGAAGGCTCCCCACTACTCACTAGAAACCACAAGAATTTATAAATCAGACAGGAAGTAAAGAGCTAAGTGCACCAACCTTTGATATACTCGAGCTTTCGACCCCCTCAAGAGACTAACTATTATAGTTGACCCTACCCGAACCGACAAGAAGACCTCACCAGAAGACTAGAATACTCCAAAATCCTGAAGACACCGAGTCTACTTCGCCATCGAGCAGAAGCAACGCCAATAGTTCAAGTGAAGACCACTTCCCTGAAGCTGAATGTCTCTACCTTGACTGAAGACTAGAAATAAGCATCGTTAACCGCTAACCTTCCTAGAGCTAACTCCATTAAGCTTCGTTAGCAAACCGTCCCGACTAGGTTTGAGCAATAGGACATCCCTCGAAGACCTCAACTCAAGACCCAAGCAGATACAGCCTTCCTTCGCATCATGCCAACACTCCAAGACTGAAGATCTACACCACTCTTGAAGGAACCTTAGTGAAGCTCTAAGGTGTGTATTTCCACTCAAATCCCGAAGACTGCCTACAAAAGATACTTCAGGAAGATTTCTAAAATCCGACGCCCTTCTCCAGGAATCAACTTGAGAGTCGTCACAACCTCAAAGGGGTAGACCTTGTCAACAGCCGTCAGAAGTCTACTCAATCTCCCAATACGAAGGAAGTCTCGAGTCTAGAGAACCATAATACCTAAAGTCAACAAGACTATGGAAGACGGCCAAACTATCCTCCCAAGGGTTTGAAGAACACTAAGGAGTCAATACCTAAGAAGATTCCACGAAGATCCTCCCCACCTACTTAAGTTGAAGACCCCCTAAAGGATCACCAAATCACTAACCCCTTAGTTCTAAAGCTCTTAGAGGATTTGTGAATCCAACTACTTCGAATAGGCTAAGTACGAATAAACATAGTATATGAGCCTCGTAGGACCTAGCTGGCGAACGAGATCTAAAGATTCCAACTCCGCAAGAAAGGTTGTCGACCGTCTTCAAAAGATCACCCTATGACTCCAAGACAGAAGGACTGCGTTATCTCTGAGCTACCCTAGTTTAACTCTAAGGGTGAAAGACCTTTGTCTTTCCCACAAAAATAGACTAACCATCTATCAGAAGCAACCTCAGGAGTTAGACCCAAAATCATGAATTAGGATACGATAAGCCCCTAAGGAAAACACCATAAATCCTTATAGAAGGTAATCATCCATCACAACCAGGATTGAAGCCTGCTCAACTCTCCATGCATCCAAGAAGACTGAAGTTCCCCTCTACCAACATAGTAACCAGGCTCAAGTTCAAAGCCCATAAACTAGAATGCTTGAAACAAATAGTACTAACCCAACACAAAATCCACTAACCATACTATCAAAAATCTCGGGACAAGATTCTTTTAAGGGGGAAAGGTCTGTAACATCCCAATTTTAGCAACCCTGAATAGTTGTCCAGAAAGCAAAAATCAGGGGGAACAAAAACTTTTCTTACTAAGTGTTGCAGTGTTTGCTTGTCTATGCCTATGCATCTGAATGTATTACATATGATATACTCCTTACCACACCATCAATTGACAAAAGCTAGTTAACAAAACCGTCTTGGCTCATTTTACATATTCTCAAATGTTCTGGGATTTCAAAAAAACCTAAGCCAAGGTGCCTTTGCAACCCTAACTATTTTAGTCGCTTTTATTGACAATATTATGGAGATCTATATGATATAATCTCCTTATGTTTCAAGACAGAGCTTTCAACTACTCTTACCTCTAGTTTTTCCAAAACCTTTTATAAAGCCTTTGAATTATACTCTTGGTAGAAATACCAAGGACTCTTACCTCATTCAAACTCCAACAATTCAAAATACCCATCCTTACCTCAAGCTAGGATTGATGGTAACCCTAGTAATAACTTGAGTTGCTTGTTAAGATGAATTGCCTTGATCTGTTGTCTGACTTGTTTGCTTAGGAATTAGTGTGAGATACCCTAGGAGCTCGTCATCTAGCATCTAGTTAATCCAAGAGTGTCAACCCTAGGCAAGTTAACCAAGCTAGATCTAATCTATATCCACTAGGTGATCATCTACAACCCTTAACCAGATCAATTTTGAAGTGATCCATTCTAGAAGTTTCCAATTCAATGAAGACCAATATCAAGCATGGATCTATTCTAATAAATCTACACTTAAACATCATCCCCTTGATGATGCTATAGAACCTTGCATGATCTCAAAACCACCCTCTCTTCTACTCTAGTCAAAAAACTCTAAATCTGCTAAATTTGACAAAGTCTAGAAACTGTTTCAACATCACTTCTTTGAATGCCTCTCCTTCTTAACCCTTGTGCATTTTAGTAATGCACTTGAACCATATTGTAGTACATCATGTTTACTACCAAATACCACTCTGTCCCTTGGGTAAACCATTCTGGTACCACTCATCCTTGATGGTTTTGTAGTCAAGATAATAATCTTTACTAAAACTCTTATCATCTTGCCTACTTTGGCTGAAGCACACATCCATATGCTACCTCCCCCTTTACCAACCCCTTGCATGGTTATGGTCTACTAACCATGGTCTATCAATCCACACCTTCATTGTTTCCATTGAAGCTTAGTGCTTCTTAAACCCACATGGTTTATAAGGCATCATGACTCATCTGGTATGGCAGCCTTATTTTCAACAAAGTTTGCCATCACTTCCAGACCACCTCAAATGCAACCAAGCCAAAACCCTTCTGCAACGATCATCTATATAACTTGGTATAACTATACATATATCCCTTGCATCAAGCTGAGCCCTAAGCTAACTAATCCAACCTTGTTTAGGTGGTATAAAAATATTAATGCCCTAGATCCTCCAATCCTTGTTTTCTTCTCAAATCCATCTTGTTTTGCAACACCCAAGGTTGCCAAAGATGGACGCATTAAGCTGACATCATCTACCTTGGATATAATACCTTGCTAAATAAATACCATAATTATTTGGAACCTAAAACTATTTAAATTCCATTCTTGGCAAAACCCTCAAAATCCACCCTATAAAGGCAAGTTTGTTTTCCTACAAATCACCTTGCCAACTCAAGCTACATCTGAGGCCTATATATCCTGTCCATCATATCACTTCAAAAATAAATATTTTTGAAGAGTTTTCATAATTCTTTTTGCCCATTTTGTTAAATGGATAAAACAAGAAAATAAATATATTAAATACTTTTACTTCTCAATAAATCATGGGAAAATTCACCAAAGTGTAAATTCATATTTGGGATCATCCCACCTCAAAATCTCACATTGTCCATCTCAAAAATATAAAATCAACTCTCAAAAACCATTTCTGCATTATTTAGATAATTGATATGAAGGGGATCACAAATCCTCAAATAAATCCTGAAAGTACACATTGACCATACCTATCTACCAGCAGCATTGGATAATGTGGACCTGGTACAAATCTAAGAAGTTCTTCATAAGCAACCATATGACCAAGATTTGAAATAAATCAAGCTCATGATCTAAACTCTCTCCAACCTTCATCAAAACTTGCTTAGTACCTATCCTCAGCACCAGGACACACCCAGGTCGACCACCACTGTAGCAGGAACTGTAGCACCCCCCTCACTCTTGTCCCATGTGTTTGGAAATGAGAGAGACACTAGATCTTTTGCAATGTTACCCACTGAAAACTCTTGCGGCAGAAACACCCCTCTCTCTGACCAATGGGAAGGCCATGGACCAACCCAAGATCCTCCATGAGCCTAGTCCACCTTGGACCCTCACCTCTCGGGTAAAATAGACTAGAGACCACCAACCCCGCTCCTGCTCCCTCATTTGCTTCCTCCCACTATCCCTGTACCCCCACCCTCTCTCCCTTGCCATTTCTTGCCCGAGACATGAAGCAAGGAAAGCTCTCGGTCGTGGTGAAGATCTGAGCAGAGCTCCTTCCACCATGCCTCTCCCTCTCTGCATGTCACAGTACTATGACCCCCTCCACTCCTTCTTCCTTCCCAAGAAGCTCAAACCCTCTCTCCCTCTCTATTGACCAGGAGAAGGAGGAACACCCTTCTCGGCCATGGTTAAGATCTGGCCCGTAAGCCTTCCCCTGAAAATCACTGTACTGAAACCCTCTCATCCTCCTCTATCTAACCCTACCTTTATTTATGCATGCATGCACCACAGGCGCCAACTCTCACGAGCACCGATGCAAGCCCCAACGACGTGGACACATGCGACATATTCCGATGACAAACCCACCTCCTCTACCCCTCTCTGGAGTCGGCTTCATCTTCTAAATCAGCACCGCTACCCTACCGTCGCCTCCTACGCCTAGATGAGCTGCCCCACGAACTCCGGCAAAGCTCTTTCGGTCACAATCACACGAGACACGTCACGGTGTCAAACCCCTCCCTGCCGCCCATGTCTAGGCTCGGCATGGAGTTCCGTGCCACCTCTGCTATTCATTAGCCACTAAAGAGAGCCTCCTCGTCACTTTTCCTTCTCTGCTAGGGTTCCATCTCCGCCGCTGCGGTGCGAGAAGAACGACGACAAGCAACCGTTGGATCTCCTCTAATCGGACGACAGTGGTGTGACGATACCACTTCGACCGCCCGCAGTCACTGACCGCCTGGTCCCACGCAGCGGGTTTTGAATCCCTGCTCCTGCCCTTTGCCACGCCCTGCTAGGCCGGATCCACTCCTGGGCGGCCCATCCTCCATAGATCTGGCCCCTCCTTTTTTTATTTCCACAATGCTTTATTATTTTATGAGATCTACATTTATACTCTTAGGATTAAATCCATTTGAAAGTGAAGTTTGTTTGAAAATGGGCAGATCTAAATTTCCTAGGTAACCTGAATGATTTCTTCAACATTTAGTACAAAAATATGTCCATTTCAATAACTATATCTTCTCTATAAAATACAATATGAAACTTGTCTTTGTAACAAAATAAATCCCCCAGAAAGTTTAACAACACTAAATAGGTTGAAACCAATTTGTACTGAAAGGTATCTCTGATTCCTTGCATGCCACCTTGGCCTCACCTTAATTTTCTTCCGAGATTACCCATAGTAAAAATAACAAAAACAGGGCAATTCTTCCTTTAGAAAATTTCTTAAGCCAAAATATAACATATTTTGAGTTGATTCCAACTCTATGTGATGTGGTACATCAGTACCCATCAAAACCTAGGAGCTCACTAATTATTGAGCCACTGTTGAATTTTAATGACTTTAAAACTTTTTACTAGGGTAATTTCACTAGATAAATCATCACAGAAGCTTAATGACTCCAAAAATAGTGACTCCAATTTGTACGGGAAGGTATTTGCAATACCTATTGTCAGGGGGATGACCCCCGGATAGGCCAAGATGGGACCAACCGGCTGGCTGAAAAGAGCTCTGGCCGTCTGGACCCAATACAAGGAACCAACAGCCGGATGGAATACTGCACCCGGTCCACATACAAGTTTCCCCGGCTGGTCCGTCTAGCCGAGTAGCGAGAAGAACTGGCTGGAAGGCCGCTCCTAGCTGGCCACCTCGGATCCGCTGGCCATGGTACGGTGAGGGTGATGCTCCTCGCTGAGTGCACTTCTGACCGGACATGCTAGCTAGCCCGGTCGGCGCTACCGGACAACTGTGCCAAAGCTAGAGGTTGACGAGCAAAGCAAGGGCAGATGAGTAAAGCTCCGGCTGACAGATAAAGAGCTGGCTGACGAGTAAAGCAAGGGTGCCAGACACTATAGCGCTATCCTCCCCTGTATTGCAGGCTTGACTGGACCCAGGCCTAACGTTCGGCCCTGTCCAGTCGGCCCACTTTGTAAAGCCCAAATCCAAACAGCAAACCCTAGAACCCATCTTGTAAACTGCCTCCTCCACCAGTATATAAGGGGAGGTAGTGCTAGGGTTCTAGGTAGACATTTTTTACAAGTTAGAAGTTCTCTAGATTCAATAAGTTGAGTAGTTCCTCTTCTTCTTCTAGCAAGGAGTAGCCAGGAAAACACCTCTAGGAGCATCTGTACTGGGCGTTCGCCCCTTGATAGTGGATCCTTGCATGAGTAGGAGTGTTACCTCGCCAAGAGGGCTCCGAACCTGGGTACATTGTTGTGTTTGCAGTACCTGTGCCCAACCCATTGTGAGTAGCCACTGATAGCATCCTGATTGTCGCCTCTCATGCCATCCCCGATGGTACTGCCATGTTCCACACTACGACAGTACAGTTGGCGCCCACCGTGGGCCACAGCGCTTTGGCCTAGATCATCTTTCACACGGGACTTCCGCTCGTCGCCGGTGAGCGAGTCGCCTCCGGCCTCGTCATCACCTTTGGCTCCTTCGATTGCGTCCTCGACAACGCATCCTGCTTCACTGGGGGAACATTCCCAAGCGGCGGCTCCATCATGCACTTCGGCGAGCACCGCGTCTATGTCGCCACCGTCGCCAAGGCCTTTCCTCGCGAGATCATCACTGTGTCTAGCATGCCCCTGGATTCTCCGCTTCGCGCGTCGCCAGCTGCAGCGTCGAGGTCATGATGGCAGGCTCGGGCGAGAACCATCGCCCACCTCTGGAGCGCAACAGGGATGGCCACGCTGCTAACTCGCGCCTCCCAAACTAGGACCTTCTCACTGCGTCCATCGAGCACCTCCGCAACCCCATCACCCCCATCGAGGCTGATCCAGCGTCAGCTGCGGCAGCGCTGGAGGCCACTCGCCAGAGTCTCCTGGAAGAAGCTGGCAAGGTGGCAGCCGCCCAACGGTGAATGAACGGAACCATGAGCGAGTACAACATCATGCACGGCTTTGCCCACCTGCCCGGCGCCAGCCGCCTGGCCTAGCCCCAAGGCCGAAACCTCAGTTCGGAGATGGATCGTGCTGCTGATCCGCATACACCTATGGTGCAGCCGGTCTACAGCACTCCCGCCAAAAACATGAGGGCCGAACTATGCCACCTGGAGGACGAGGAACTGCTCCGTCAGCAAGCACGTGTCCAGCTCCTCCTGGTCATGGCAAACAAACAGCAGGCTGAGGCAGAGCTCAGCATGGGTGGCAACAGCAAGACCCTATCGGCTCGACAGATGGCGGATCCGGCCATAGGGGCTAGCAAAGCCTCTTTCCCAAATGGTGCGAGGCCAAGCAACCGTCCACACGGTGGATCGTTAGGCCATGGGCACAACTCCCGCGATGTCGCGGCCGTCACGAGTAGGAACCGCGAGCCGGCCCGCAAAGCCGAAAAAGGCAAAGCGCTGCCCAAATCCAGCCTATCTGGCCGGCTGGGACCGCTCGAGCCGGAAGAGCCACAAGACGCGCGCGCACGCATCGACCTACTGGTCCAATCGCATGCGCTGGAAGAAGAGAGCCCAGCCGGTCCAAGATGCTTCGGACTGCGAATCTAGAATGAACCGTTTCCAAAGGGATTTTTGCTCCGAAGGGATACGCCAACGGTCAAGCCGGAGGACTGGCTGGTGGACTACACTACCGCGGTAGGCATCACGAACGGCAACCGTCGGGTGGTTGTGCGCTACGCCCCCCTCATGCTCCTCGACTTGGCCAGGACATGGCTCAATAGCCTTCCCTACGACAACATCAACGCTTGGACCGATTTCGAGTAGGAGTTCGTCCGCAACTTCACCGGCACCTACAAGCGCCCGGGTCGACCCGGTGAGCTCTCCCTTTGCATGTAGGGTCCAGACAAATCCGATCGCTCCTATATCACCTGGTGGACGAGCATGCACAACTCCTGTGAAGGGGTACGCGAGCACCAAGCGGTCGACTTCTTCGTCAACTGCTGCAGAGATGGCACTATGCTCAAGCACAAGCTTCATCGGGTGGATCCCACCACCGTGGCACAGACAATGGCCATCGTGGAAAAGTACGCCACCACCGACGCGGCAATGAAAAGATCCGTCCGGGTGGATGACCAGGGGAAAATCATCATCGACGTTGCTATGGATCGACGCCAGCTGGATGGGAATGGCCACAGCTCAAGGCGGCATGACAACCGCCACGGCAAGCAAAAGTACGACCAGCCGGATAACCAATATGGTTCTAGGCAGGTGGCGGCAGTGCAGAAGGATCTGGCTGCAGGCGAAATCCAGAGACAGAAGCCTGATGACCGGCCCTCAAGGCCCAAGTACACCATCAAGTCAATGCTTGATGGGCCATGCAAGTTCCACAGCAGAGGCAAGAAACTGGCTACACATACCACACGCCCGTGCACCTAGACGAAGAAGATGGCGGAGATTGCTGGCATGCCAGCTATGTAGGCACCACCACCCCCAGCTGGTGGGCCGTCGGACGACCGCAATAACCAGTGCCAGAGGAAGAATGATGATGACAACTATCCTCGCCAGGTGGGAAACTACCACATCTTCATGACGGAGTTGGAAACCAAGCATGGCAAGAGACGCCATGAGGCGGAGGTGAACGAGACTGTGCCCCCCGTCCCCCAGTACCTCAACTAGTCGGAGCAAGAAATTGCATGGAGCCAGAAGGACCAGCCATCTGTGCTACCTCATCGAGGCACTTACGCGATGGTTTTGGATCCCATCATTGTCTCCAAGAAGCATTCCTGCAGATTCTCCCATGTCGTCATAGACGGTGGGAGCAACATCAACCTCCTGTACCACAGCTCGCTAGACCGGCTCAGTATCAGCGAATCGCAATTGGAGCGTCAAGCACTTCCTTCCACGGGGCCATCCCGGGCCTGTCGCATTCGCCCATCAGAAAGATCCGGCTGGACGTCATCTTCGGCATGGAGGATAACTTCTGCCGCGAGCCCATCTGGTTTGAGGTGGTCAACCTCTCCGGTGCATATCACGCAATCCTGGGGCGCTCGGTGCTCACCAAGTTCATGGCGGTACCACATTACACCTAGCTCAAGATGAAGCTACCAGGGCCAAAGGGTGTCATCACCACGGTCGGCTGCTATAGGCGGTCAGTGTAGTGTGCCATAGACGGATCCAAGCTAGCGGAGGCCATGATCATCGCAGAAGAGAAGCGTATTATCATGAAGAATGTGGCGGCCATGCTGAAGGACATTCTGGCTGGCAATCCCAAGACGACCGGGGAAGCGCAATTCAAGCCATCCAAGGGCACCAAAATGGTCCTGCTGGACAAGGCCGAGCCGGACAAGTTCGGCCTGGTCGGAGACGGCTTGACATCAAATAGCGCGCTCGTCGACTTCCTCCATGACAATCGGGATATCTTTGCATGGTCCCCCAAGGACATGCCAGGTGTTCCGAGGGAGCTCGCTAAGCACTCTTTACATGTCAGGCCGAATGCAAAGCCGGTCAAACAGTCATTGCGCCGCTTCGTGGAAGAGAAAATAAGAACCATAGGTGAAGAAATCACCCAGCTGCTCGCAGCCGGATTCATCATGGAAGTTTTTCACCCGAAATGGCTGGCAAACCCCATGCTGGTGCATGTGTGTTGACTACACTAGCTTCAACAAAGCATTACCCAAAGATCCATTCGCCCTGCCAAGAATAGACCAAGTGATCGATTCCATGGCTGACTACGAGCTATTGTCGTTTCTGGATGCGTATTCCGGTTACCACCAGATCCGGCTAAACCCCACCGATCAAATAAAGATGACATTCATTACTCCTTATGGAGCCTACTGCTATACAACCATGCCGTTTGGACTGAAGAACGCTGGGGCAACGTACTAGCGATGCATGTAGAAATGCCTGTAGACTCAAATCGTTAGAAATGTACACGTCTACTTCGACGATGTGGTAGTCAGGACTAAGGAGCACCATACACTCCTTGATGATCTGAAGGAAACATTCACCAACCTCCACCTGTTCCAGATGAAGTTGAACCCGAAGAAGTGCATGTTTGGCATCCCAGCCGGCTAGGTCCTCGGTTTTCTCGTATCAGAGCAAGGAATCGAGGCGAAAACGGAAAAGATCGGTGCAATCAAGCGCATGCATCCACCTAAGAACTTGTGAGACGTCCAGAAGTTCACCAGATGCCTGGCCTCCCTCAGCCGGTTCATCAGCCGGCTGGGCGAGAAAGCACTCCCGATGTACCAGCTCATGAAGAAGACAAACAAATTTTTCTAGACATCGCAGGCGGATGAAGCCTTCTGCGACCTCAAGCGCATGCTCACCTCACCACCCATACTTGCAGCACCAGCAGCAAAGGAGCCCATGCTGATATACATCGCAGCCACCAACCGGGTCGTCAGCGTGGTGCTGGTGGTGGAGAGGCCGGAAGAAGGAAAGGCGCAGCCGGTGCAGCGACCGGGGTACTACTTGAGCGAAGTGCTCTCGCTCGTGAAGCAGAACTACCCCCATTACCAAAAGCTGGTGTATGGCATGTACATGGCCGCCAAAAAATTGAAGCATTACTTCCAAGAACACTCCATCCGGGTGGTGGCGCTAGAGCCACTCTCAGAGATCAGTGGCAATAAGGATGCAACATGTTGGGTGGCGAAATGGGCCATAGACCTCACCGCCCACAACATACAATACGAGCCAAGAACGGCAATCAAGTCTTAGGCCTTGGCAGATTTCCTTGTTGATTGGGCAGAGACGCAATACCTGCCGCCCTGCCCTGACTCCATGCATTAGGAGCTGCATTTCGATGGCTCCAAGATGTATGGAGGGCTCAGAGCCAGAATGGTCATCACTTTCCCCAAAGGGGATCTGCTAGAGTACATGCTGCATATCCACTTCCGCGGCTCCAACAACATCGCTGAATACGAGGCGCTCGTCCACGGCCTCAAAATGGCAAAAGAGATCGGCATCCGGCGCATCCTATGCTTGGTGGTGCAGCAAGTGTCAGGCGATTGGGACGCCAGGGATGCAAACATGGCTCTATATCACTTCTTCATACAACAGTTGTGCGCCTATTTCGAAGGATGCGAGTTTCACCATGTCCCCAAAATAAACAATGAAGCCGCGAACACGCTCGCCCGCATCGGGTCAAGAAGGCAGGCAATTCTGCATGGAATCTCCCTCGACCACCTGCGCAAACCGTCAATCACGCCATCTCCAGAATCTGACTCCATCATATTGGACGTGGACCAGGGGACTGCCGGCTCCAAGACCTCCGCGACGCCTTCACCGCACCCGGGAACTACTTCACCGCATCCGGGGATTGCCGACTCCATGACCTCCGTGACGGCTGCACCGCACCTGAGGACTTCTTCACCCCACCCGGGGACTGTCGGCTCCAAGACCTCCGTGACGGCTTCACCGCACCAAGGGACTGCTTCACCGCACCCAGGGACTGCCAGCTCCAATACCTCCGTGACGGCTTCACCACACCTGGGGACTGCTTCACCACGCCCAGGGACTACCGCGTCCAGCCTGGAGGCTGCCGGCTCCGCTACTTCGCCGGGTCGGCCACCAGACAAGCCCAACCCGGCTATCCGTGCAGAGGTAAACCTGCTCATGTAGGTGGTATGCGCCATCCGGGAAACCCCAACATGGGCCAAGACGTTCATGGATTTCCTAGCTAGAGGAGAACTGCCCGAAGAGGAGGTCGAGGCAAGGCAGGTGAAGCGCAGGGCTAGTGCATACACTATCATCAACAACGAGCTCTACAAACGCAGCATTGGGGGAATTTATCAGTGATGCGTGAGCCAAGAAGAAGGAATCCGGTTGCTGATCGACATTCACCAGGGTGAGTGCGGCCACCACATGTCGTCATGAGCCAGAGTGGCAAAGGCATTTCGCCATGGGTTCTACTGGCCCATGGCGCTGGAAGATGTTAAACAAATAGTCAAAGCATGCAATGATTGTCCGCGGTTCAGCTAGTAGAAGCACACTCCATCTGTAGCACTCAAGACAATCCCCATCACTTGGCCCTTCGCCGTCTGGGCGCTAGATATGGTTGGCCCTTTCAAAACAGCCCGATCCGGCATGACGCACTTGCTAGTGGTGGTAGACAAATTCACCAAGTGGATTGAGGCAAAACTGATAAAGAAGCTAGATGGGCCAACTGTGGTCAAATTCTTCATGGACATAATCACGTGCTTTGGCTACCCGAACAACATCATCACGGACAACGGCACGAATTTTGCCAAGGGAGCTTTCACACGCTTTTGTGGAGACAAGGGCATCCGCCTGGACCTTGCATTTGTTGCACACCCCCAGTCCAACGGGCAGTGCGAACGAGCAACCGATCTAGTCCTAGCCGGAATCAAGCCCCGGCTAATCAAACCACTGATGCGATCCCCCGGATGCTGGATGTGCGAACGAGCAAACGGTCTAGTCCTAGCCGGAATCAAGCCCCAGCTGATCGAACCACTGATGTGATCCCCCGGCTATGCTTTGGAGCCTCGGCACCACGCTGAACCGGTCCACCGGCTACACCCCATTCTTCCTCGTCTACGGGGTGGAGGCGGTCTTGCCCACAGACATCGAGTTCGACGCACCCTGCAGGCTGCTTTACACAGAGCAGCAAGCCAAGGAGGCACGCGAGGATAGTGTCGATCTCTTCGAAGCAGCTCGTGAGTTGGCCTTGTCTAGATCCGCCATCTACCAGCAAAACTTGCGTAGTTACCACGCTAGCCGGATCCGTAGCGTCTTGTTCCGCGAAGGTAACTTGGTACTAAGGCTGGTACAGGACACCAAGGGGATGCACAAGTTATCTCCACATTGGGAGGGCCCATTCATCATTAGCCGGACACTAGAACAACTCATACTACCTCAGCGATGTCCGCCATCCGGAAAAGAACAGGATGGACCGCTCGGGCGAAGAAACTGAGCGCCCGTGGAACACGAACCTGCTTCACCCCTTTTACACTTGAAACAAAAGTGTATGTATCTTACTTCTATGTAATGAACTAGCATGGGAGCCTCGACAAAGTCTAGGGGACTCCGCAATAAATTAGCAAGTGATGATGCACAATTTAGCTTTTCCGGCTGCATTATTCTAACCCCGGAGCCGACGATCTCCACCGGGGACTCGCTGGTTGGCCCAGACGGCCGTGCAATCCACACGACAAAGTACTGTACGCGGATCCTAGAGCTTCCTCTTTGGTTCCGGCTGCAGACTGCAAGCCGGCTGATAGATCCGGCAAGAGCAGAACGCTCGATGACCCTTACACAAAAAAGCTACAAGGAAAACAAAGACGTTTGGACGTTCTGGTTGCGCTCGCTCGCCCAAGGTCAATGACCCAAACCTAAAGTACCATGCAGTACGCCAACTAAGCTGCCCCTTCGACTCCGGCTCGAAGCCGACAAGGGCACAACATCAAATTGGCCAATGCTCACTTAGAAAAGGGTGAAGTCATTGGCTTTGCATGAAACATCAAAATTTCAAGACTAGTGAACCTCAGATTACAATTCAATTTGCATGTGTTTAACCAGGTAAACAACTTGTTTGTTATTCACCTTTGAATGAGCCAAAGTTCCACAGCGAACACCCAAGAGCAGGTCAAGGAGCTTCGACCCAGCTGTATTCTCTAGCCGGCTCGAACCTCGGGGACTACACCCTATGGGTGCACTCGCGCGCCCCCACACAGAAACCTGTAAACAAACAACAATATAAAGGAGTTTTGTCCTGGTTGTATTCTCCAGCCGGCCCAAACCTCGGGGACTACACCCTGTGGGTGCCCTCGCGCACCCCCACATAGAAACAAGCATGCAACAAATGCAAAACAGAAAGTGCAGATAAAAACCATGAGAAAATATCCAAAGGGAGGCGATGCTCCCACCAGAGTTTAGTATAGAACAAAAATAGTTGTTCACCAACACAAAATAACAAGTTTTTCACCTACAAATACTCAGGAATCCTGGGGATCAAGCTTGCTGACTGGCAGAAGGGACGAAGGCACCGGCTAGAGCTTGGCTGCTGGAGGCGACGGCGGCCGAGGCGATCTCTGGTGCAGCTGGGGCTTCAGTGCGCGCCACATTCGGACTGAAGTGATACGGCTCCGTGCCAGCCAGGTCACTGAAATAACGGTCCAGCTGGACGAAGCTCCCAATCTTCACGCCACAAGAGGGGATATCAGGAACCTTGGCGTGAAGCTGCTCATAGTTGATCCCTTCGCGAAATCCGTGAGAGAGGCTCCGCAAATCCATGTCCGGGTACCCAGACTTCAGCAGGGCTAGCACCATCTCCATGCTGCCGCGTGTCGCCCAGTCTCGAGCCACGTCCATGAGGTTTGGAGCTCCCAAAAGCCTCTTGGCCAGAGCGTCCATGGTGGCCAGCTAGACGGTGTCAGGCCAGACATAGTCATAGACCTCGAGAGCAATGGCACGCAGACGGTTTGCCTCCTCGCTGACAACCGCCACCAACTCCCACGGATGGAGGTCACTCTTCGGGTCCGTCTTGGGTATGCACGCCAGCGCCTGGTCAGTCGCCTCAGGATATTGATTGCACCCGGGAAAAGGGACAACGATCAATATCGGCCGCAGAGGACAAATGGCAATGCTGATCTAAGAACACTTACTGACGACAATCTCGGCGATCTGGTAAAGCTCCACCAGCGCTGCCATCTCCTTGGCCTAGGAGGCCTTGAGAGCGTCTGCCTGAGTGGCATGAAGTTGTTCTAGGTTCTTCAATGCCTTGGTCCGGATGTCCGCCACCTTCTTGGCTTGGTCAACCTTGACCTCCATATGCTGCTGATGCGCAGTCAGCTAGGCGATCTGGTCCTGGCGGGCTTTGTTGGACTCCTCCAACCAGGCCACCTCCCCCTTCAGCCTGGCCACCTCGCGGTCCCGGTCCGCCAACAGAGCTACAGGAGGGTACCCAATGGTCAACAAGAAGCATGAGAAGTCGTGCAATCGGTAAGACATGGCAGAGCAAGCAATCTTATGGCCTAGATCCTATGAGCCTTTGGCAGCGTCGGCAAGAGCCCTCTGCGTAAGAGAGAGAAGTAAGAACCAAGGGAACTGGCTGCGGTGTAAGGCGGTGAAAGACATCGAAGTCGGCAAAGGGACACATACCTCGACGGAGGCCCCTAGCGCCATGGCCTGGCCAAGCCCCTGCTCCAACGCCTCCACCAGCTGGCGGGCCTGGCCGATAGCTAGGCACGCCACCCCCGACAGCTGCGCCAAGGCGGGGTCCAGTGGCGGTGCAGCCCGAGCCGGCGTCCAGCCGTTGACTTGGAGGTCATCGTTGCTTCCCGCGGCCGCGGAGGGCCCACCTGCCGGCTGGGCAGGGACTTCTAGCGGTGCCACCTCCACCGGCTCCTCCACCTGGTAGGCGCCGGAGTCAGCCCCCGCCGTCAGGCCAAGGGGAGGCGTGCCCGCACCACTGCGCGCTAGCAGGAGAGCCTCGGCGAGCCGGGAGGCGACACCGGCCCGGTGCAGCATCACGGGCGCAGCCGGCAGAGCCACCTCCACCGCGTCCGCATCAGGCACAGCAGGCACAGTAGGCGCAACCTCTGGGGCCACAGTTGGTGCACCGGAGTCCCCAGCCCCGGCAGGCGAAGGGGTGGACACGGTGGCGATGGTCGCAGACCCAGGCAAGGCCATTGTCTCACTACAAGAAGAACAAGGGCGAAATAAGCAAGTGTAATCCCACCAATGCAAGCAAGGGGAATAGAAGCATGTAACCGGCGATGCTCGGCATGACGGCCGTGGCTCTAGGGCGGCATCTCTTCTTGGTGGCACCCCCATCCAGCACGATGTTGGTCGAGGCGGCTCGCTTCCCCCTGGCCTGGGCGCGGCGGCCTCAGCCAGATCCACACCGTGCGTGGCTGCTCCAACACACAAGTAGAATATCAAGTTTACGGCTAAAACACAGTGGGAGCAAGGAAGGCAAGGACAAGGAAAAACTTCTCACCAGGTGGGAACTCGCAACCCTCGTCGGCCCGGATGGGGAACCGCTCTGGCTCCGTCTGCGGGTACTTCACGGGCTTGAGGTCCACAGAGAAGTTGGGCAACTCGCCGTCCCCCATGCCGTCTTCCGCTAGGTGCTTCATAAAAAGCTACTCAATAGGGGAAGATAAGAGGCATGAAGCAAGAATCTCTCGGGAAAAATCCACCCGGAAGAGGGGAAGAAAGGCCTACCTTTGGCGGAAGCCGACCGCGGTGGTATGGCCGGCAGGTGAACTCCTAGTCCTCCGCCAACGCCTCCTTCGAGATGGTGGCGAGCCACTCGTAGAGGGCCGCGTACGGCACGTCCAGCCGGGAAACCCGGGTGGGATCTAGATGGATGGAGAGGTGGCACATCTTGTGCGACCGCTGCTACAGCGGAAGCACGCGACTCGCCATCCAGGATAGCAGAATGTCCCGGGCGGTGAGTCGCTCCTTCTCCACCAGGGCCGCCAGCCAGGCAGCCATCCGGTTGATGGCCCCCTAGGCGCCCAAGTGTTGGATGCTCTAGGCCTTCGAGGTGGAAGGGACGTTCGAGAAGACTAGAATTTTGATTCAGTCTACCTCGGTGGTGTTGCGCACGTAGAAATACGAGCGCTGCCATAGCTTGACAGTGTCCGGGAGCTCCAGGCAAGGCATCACCGCCGACGTCCGTGGGTAGATGGCATAGAAGCCCGTCTCCGTCAATGGACCGCCCTTCCCCACCACTTGAACCTTGAAGTAGAAAAACTTCAAGAAATTCATGGTGTCGGGCTAGACGCCGAGGTAAGCCTCACAGCAGGCCGCATGATGCGCCAGCATCGTCATGACGTTGGCTCTGAGGTGGTGGAGCTGTAGGTCGAAGGAGACGAGCAGCTCCAACACGAACCTGCTCAATGGCAGCCCGAGGCCACCGGTGAAGTGGGCGAGGAAGACGACAGCCTCGTCGGGCTGAGGGTTGGGCACCTTCTCGTCCTCTGGCATGAGGCGGTGCCTCACCAAGCATTCCAGTGGCAAGAACTTCCCCCGCCGGTACTTCCGCACTAGCTCCTTAGTGACGTAGGAGCCGCACCACCCACCGGTGCTCTCCGGCAGCATCTTGTCAGGGAAGGTGGCCGTGTTGGAAGCATGCGGGCCCATCATCGCGGAAGAAGAAGAAGATCGGCGCCGGCGATAGGAGACAGTGGCATAGGCAAGAAGAAGAAGGCTAGGGCGCAGAGGAGAGCAGAGGCAGTGGGCGTAGGAAACAAAGTGAGGAAGCCCGCTCCATTGCATCCCTATTTATCGGGGCAGAAGAATGGCGCCAGTTGTCGTCCCTCCCTGCCATGTGGAAGGCAACTGCTCCACCTCCACACGATGTTTCGGGGCGGATCGCGTGCGCCCATGCAGCACGCACAGAGGATCCCGCAGGTGTTACTGCGGGAGGCAAAACGCGCACACGATCCCCGAGAAACCGCAATGATGAAGACGTGTGCGCAATTACCGAAAAACTGCCAAGGCAGACCAAGAGGTCAAACTGATGCGACGCGCACTAGAAGTGGCAGTCATGGCTGACACAAGCAGCGACGACAACAAACTGGTGATCCCTCTCCCGGCCGGGTGCGGTAGCCAGTCCATGAGATCACCGCTCACACCATGTGGGTGGGGCCATCGGCTCCATAGCTGGTAAACCCTAGCCGGGAAACGACGAAGAATCTCAAGCCGGTACAAGACAAAGGCAAACGACAAAGTCTCTGCATCACCAATAATTTCAAAACTCTACCAATGAGCACGCAAGAACTTCTCCACGGGGCGAAGTCCTAACGCGCTCGGGAACTAGTGTCAGGGGGATGACCACCAGATAGGCCAAGACGAGACCAACCGGCTGGCTTCAAAGAGCTCTGGCCGTCTGGACCCAAGACAAGGAACCACAGCCGGATGGAATCCTCCACCCGGTCCACATACAAGTTTCCCCGGCTGGCCCGTCTAGCCTGGTAGCCAGAAGAACCGGCTGGACAGCCTCTCCTAGTCGGCCGCCTTGGATCCGCTGGCCATGGTATGGAGAGGGTGACGCTCCTCGCTGAGCGCACTTCTGATCGGACAAGCTGGCTAGCCCGGTCGGTGCTACCGGACAATTGTGCCAAAGCTGGAGGCTGACGAGCAAACCAAGGGCTGACGAGTAAACCTCCGGCTTACGAATAAAGCTCCAGCTGATGGATCAAGAGCCGGCTGACAAGTAAAGCAAGGCCGCCAGACACTATAGCGCTGTCCTCCCCTATACTGGAGGCTTGACTGGACCCGTGCCTACCATTCGGCCCTGTCCAGCCAGCCCACATTGTAAAGCCCAAATCCAAACAGTGAACCCTAGAACCCATCTTGTAAACTTCCTCCTCCACCAGTATATAAGGGGAGGTAGTGTTAGGGTTCTAGGTAGACATTTTTTACAAGTTAGAAGTCCTCTAGATTGGATAAGTTGAGTAGTTCCTCTTCTTATTCTAGCAAGGAGTAGCTAGGAAAACAGATCTAGGAGCATCTATACTGGGTGTTTGCCACTTGATAGTAGATCCTTGCAGGAGTAGGGCTGTTACCTCGCCAAGAGGGCTCTGAACCTGGGTACATCGCTGTCTTTGTAGTATCTATGCCGAACCCATTGCGAGTAGCCACCGATAGAATCCCGATTGTCCCCTCTCATGCTATCCCCGATGGTACTGCCGTGTTCCACACCACGACACCTATTGTACTTTACCTCATATAATTTGGACTTGTAGAATAAATCTGGTTAAAAAGACAAATATACTATAGAACTGACTTTGGGAATTACCCAATGGCAATCTGGTAAATATTTTGAAGTGATTCCAACTCTCATTGAACCAGTCCATCAAATACTACTTTACCATCCAAGGAAATAATTTTTGGAACTACAGAACTTTTCTGGTGAATTTTTCACCTAAACTAGAGGTTATTTCACTAGAAAAATCAAAATTAAATATATAAAATTGATAAAATCATGAAACCACTTTTGTCGGTCTTGTTATTCCAATACCTACCTGTTGATATCATTTTTGTACATTGATATCATATAGACCCAAGCCTTAGTTCAAAACCCCTTCATTGGGTTGTATTTGGCAATTAAATCATTAAACAAGTTCTACAAATGCCTTTCCACTTTCTTCCAATTGCAACAAACTTAATCTATCAAAACCTATTGAATTGAGAAATGTGTGTATGTTAGTTTGATGTATTGTCCTGATGCTTGTATGCCTTGTCTTGATTGTGCCCTCTGTTTTCTTGATTGTGCCCTCTGTTTGCTTGCATGTATCCTCTTTGACGATGATAATTGCGCTTGTATTGACGCCGAGAAGAGGAGATCTTATTATTATTAATTTAATTATGGTATTCTCACAAGTAGTCCAGGGACATATATTGCCAGTTTGCTGATCTCAGGAAAGCCACCTTCTTGCTCACAAGCCTTGTCCTACTATTTTACTTATGCATATTTTATTTACTGTTTATGTAAACTGCATTGTTTTATTCTATGAAGATCTCTATTGGGTAGTGGATGGGATCCTCCAAACCATTAACCTTTTGTACTATTAAGTACAACCGCCTTGATGAGACCTACTGGTCCCTAGTATAATAGTTGGTGTGTAACACCATATTCCTTTAGAGACCCCGCTTTAGCCGAAGCAAAACTAGAGGATTGGAATACCCCCTAAAAAAAGTTTTACAAAATGTTTATGGAAAAACCTTGGTGAGGTTTGACCTTCCAAGATAGATTTAAGAAATAAAAATGTTTTGTTTTTACAAATGATGCTGGAAAGGAGGAGGAGAAAATGTTTACGAAAACGCACCCGGTTCTTTGCAGCTTAGCTATAACAACTCATCCATGCAACCACATTACCCCGGAATGGGATGGGGCTTATCTCAAAGTAGTTCACTATGATATGGGTATTCTCACTTCTACGTATGAGGGATCATCTCCCTCAAAATCTGGGCTTACCTTTACTGAAAGGGTCAACTGTCAAGCAGTCACCTGGAGGAAGCAGAGCCACCTATGCGAGTGACCGGGCGAACTATGAGCCCTTCATTGAAAGTGCCCCCTCCAGGTCTGAGTGGGGTGCTCCGGTTGGTCCGTGGATCCAGACGTCCCGGTCTTGAGGGGAACAACTCATAGGGTAGGGCCCATGTCGGAGTGGACTTTCTGAGGGTTATGTTTGATTATCTGAACCCCGCATACTGGTGTATGATGATTCACGGTGAACCGTGGTGGATGTATCGAATCTTGTGGGTAAAGTGTACAACCTCTGCAGAGTGTAAATCTATTCGAATAGCCGTGTCGCGGTTATGGACGGTTGTACAAACTACTATAGAGTGGTGTTGGTTTTGATTTCAAAAAGGACTTCGGAAAAAGCAAAGGATTTGGAAATGATTTGACCATGGGACGGTCAGAAAGGAAGGTAAGGAGTTTGGTCATGAGAAGACCGGAAAGAAGAAACAAATGGGTGACCCAGTCCTAGTGTTTTCCAAAACTTTTCGAAAAGTTTTCCAAAATGTTTTACAAAAGTTTTCAACAAAGATATGTAGATGTTGTATCTACAAGAGAAACTAATTGAGAAAATAACCTCTCTTGGAGCCCTCCTACTACCACATCCATATTGCATATTCTCTGGTTATTATTATTATCTTAAGGTGGTTTGCGAGTACATTCAAAGTACTCACTAGCATTGTCCCTAGCTATTAACTTGGTCAGATTTTGAGAAGAAGGTGAAGTTGATGGCTATGCGATCTAGGATGCTCTCCCAGTCAGTTGCCTATAGGTTAAGGCATGGCTCGGGCTCTACACTGAATGAAGCTCCACTGATGATGATTGTTGTAGCCATAATGGCAAATAAGGTATGACATGTATCCGCTTAAGTAATGGATGTTTACTTTGATACTTGTCGGTTATGTGCCATGACTAACGGATCATGGGATCGTGGTGTATGCATAACAGGGATTTTTGAGGACTAATCCAGGGGGCGCACACCTCAGCCATCCTATTCGCCTCAATCTTTCTTCAACGGACTCGTCTTGACCTAAAAACACCTATATAAAGTTCCCCCGATGTGATCTCGGAACATACAGAGATGGAGATCGAAAACACCAAAATAGAGAGTCTGTTGACCACCGCTAGAGGAAGATTGGCGGGGGAACCACTGCCGGAATCACCTCTTGATGTAATCCACCCCTTTGACCATAGATTTGTGGGGGTAACTTGATGTAATCTCTCTATGTATGATCATTATTGAAGTCCATATGATTATGGATCTATCTATGTAATTCCTATGGTGGATATTGTGGTATAAGATAATACTTGTTATGCATTTACCGCTGTGTTGGATGTTTTATGGATTGTCATACTTTGGAAATATTCTATGATGCATGTAATGGTGTGATCAATGCAAAATGCCTTGTTTACCCATATCATGAGGTGTTTAACACCACCAAGTGGAGGTATATCAAAGATATGTGGTAATACGCACAACAAATAGATAATTGCATTAGTGTTTGGACTGTTTTCCATTAAGAAGTATGATGTATGTAGGTAATGGGTGGCCGAGTGACAGCGGCATATGTGTTGAGTGATACAATGCAGCCAAACATCCTTTATCTAGGGGTAAAAAGGGAGAAGTATGATGTATGGTGTGACAACAACGAATGCTATCCTTATTACAGGGGTGAACTAGCAGCACAAATGAGTATTTCTTTCAACTATGTGTTTTAGGACATGTAGCCGCCATAAAGTTACCATTGAAACATGACAATTGTGTGTAGTTTTATCTATAACATCATCATCACCATATATGGAGAGATATGATTGAGTGAACCCATGAACCCATGTCCATTGTTCCTATAAGATAAAACTATTGTCTTTTCTTCTTGTATTGAAGAGGATTGAGACACTTTCACATTATTGTTTTGTTGCATTCCACTCCTAGGAATTAAATCAACCTCCTTATCAGGAGTAAATAATAATGCTAGATTGTTTCGGCTCAAAATTTTATCCACATCGTCCCGATTCTTTTCGGCCATGGGATGGACACTGAGGAGGACACGCGATGATGTTACAACAGAGCCATGATATCCCGTGAGGTGGTCCTGTTGTGGGCTAAGGTGAAAGATTCCATACCGCGGAAGGATGTACCAAGCGCCATCGTACCTTGCATCCCTGGAAGGTGGGACATGCACGCGACATGGGCCCGTCATCAGCGTACGCGGGTTGGAACGTGAGTGGTGAGAGGCGTTCCCTTTGCCGCAATGCTCTACACCCGCTGGGTTGCAGGGCCCGCCGACAGACGACATGGCATCTTGAACCCATACCAGTCGAGGACTCTCGCAGACGCGAGGCCCGACCGGAGCTAGCATGGCGGTGTAAACCCTATGCTCTCGCGGTTCCTCGTGGACGTGGGGAACATCCAGAGCTAAGGTGGCGTTGTGAGCCCATGCTGGTGCAGTTTCTCAAGTATGCGAGGCCTATACAGAGACATCCAGAGCTTATGTGGCGCTGTGAGACCATGTTGGGTGCTATTTCTTTCCTATGCAGGGACATCGATGACATGGCATGGTAGAATATAGCCAACCGTGATTCTTGCGATGGAGGGGCTCGCGGACATCTGATGTTGCATTGTATGCCCTTGACGACGCGTTTCCTTGTGGTGGAGGGCTAGCCTGCTAGCGTACACTGTAGGTGTCAGCGGTTTATCACAGACAATATCACAGCTGGTAGCGTAGAGTGCACCGTGAAAATCCGCTTCCATCTACAATGGCTATATAGCTTGAACCTTACGCTTGACTCTACTCTATAAGCATCTTTGTGTCCTTTTTTTGGAATTCTATCAGATATTTCTTTTACATAGAATGCTATTAAAGGCTCGTCTTCTTGCGCCCTGGTTCATTCATAGAGCCGTCGGGCACTCCGGTTGAGCTCCGTATAGCTCATCGGTCGCTACGGTGGAGCTCCGAGCAGAGAAGGATGTGGCTACTCGACTTGGCCATGCATCTCACATAGCAAACCTAGCTTCATCTCTTCGGCATTAGATGCCTTGATGGCATCGCCCCGAACGATCTTCCCTGCATCATCTTCATTGACGACGTGGTTCGAGGGTTCTCCGTCCGGCGTCCTGCTTACCAGACAGGTGCGGTAACATCGTGACCTCACCGTGGACGAGAAGTCGAGGTTGATTCGGGAAACGTCGCGCCGATCATCGACATTCGGGCGAGACGATGATGGCACCGTCTTCAAATGCAAATGGTAAGCCTGCATCATTATCCTTTAATTCTTCTCCGTTGTTTTTACCCTTTTTTTATCTTTACCTATTTTGTTTCCTTTTGATTTTCATAGGTACCATGTGACCGTTTCATGTCTGGGATTTGGCAGTTGTAACTGTGCATGGACAACAAAAAGGCAGAGAGAAGTGAAGGATTGCCTCGCAAGTCGTGTATGTACCTGACGCCGAAGACGATGACTTAGAAGGCTAAGCAGTAGCCTTCAGTTCCTTGACATGTTTCTAGCTGGCCTTGGAGGAATACGGTCATCCCTTCACATCTAGAGCGAAAGTCATGTGCACAAGCATTGCACACTTAGGGCCCTTCTATATATAGGCCATGACGGGCATACAACTTTCCGTCATGTTTAGAACCTAGGTTTAGATGTTAGCTTCATAGTGTCATGGACCACAATAGCTTAGATGTTATTCCTTACAATTTAGGAATGTAATAGTGTACGTTATGTATCAACTATATTACGAGTGATAAATATATGTGGACGTGTCTAAAAATATGTATCTATTGTTTTACGAGGGATATATCTATGTGGACGTGTCTCAGAATGGACCGAATATTGTTGTCATAAAAAGCATGCATGTGATAGTAAATAAGCATGCGTGTGTTCTCTTTTTAGCTTACATGTGTGGCTTCGAACTTCACAAGTTGTAATGCATAGAACAATGTGTGTGTTCACTTTTTACCTTTCATGCGTGACCTCAAACTTAATAGGTGTTAATGGAGAGAACAATGTGTGCATTCTATTTTTAGCTTAGATGTGTGACTTCTCTATCGCTTTCCTCAATGGACTAGTCCAAGACTGCTGCCTTCTCTCGAGACCACGCACTGTCGTACCCCATGTCACCAGATGGTGGGCCGCGTGTGGGAATTGGGAATGCCGTCAGCATACGCGGAGTACGATGGCACGCAGTGCGAGGTGTTCCCTGTGCGAGATGCGTCCACAACCACCGAGTGGCGCGACCTGCCGTAAGCCGGCGTGGCGCTATGATCCCATGACGGATGCGGGCTCTATTGGACATGGGCTCACTCATGGCAACATGGCGTTGTGAACCCATTAAGGTTGTGGTTTCTAGTGGATGTATGGCCCGCTAACACTGTCTCTATCGATGTCTCCATCGCTTTCCTTGATGGGGCAGCCCAAAACTGACTAGCTTCTCTCTACCTATACACAGACACTATCTCTATCAGTGCTTAGTACCACCTCGAAATTTATTGATGGTTAAACCGGTTTATCAACACGAAAATGAAAAAGATGCAACATAGACATTAAACACCAGCTATCAATGGTATTGTTGGTTGATAGCTGGTGTTTGACATCTAGGATTTTTTATTGATGGTTTACTTTCCATTTGATAGGACGCTTTCGACTTAAACTCAGCATCTCTCAATGCGATTTTATCATCAAACGTCATGTCTACGCTGCGCCCATATCACTTATATTTGCTCTTTTCTCCTATACGTAGATGTAATGTGATCACATCATAAAGCATTCTTTCTACCATCCGCGCCCCAAGGGTGAAGAGAGAAGTCTAGTTACAATAACTTGTTTAGTGCATAAACAACTAAAACTTGTTGCACTTTAGTTGTAGAGAATAGATAGCTTTTCCTTCTTGCTCCTGCGGATCGATGCCCTACTTCCAGATTCAGAGGTACTAGAGTAAATCCCCTGCTCTTTGGGGTTATCAGACGCATGCTCTTCACTGGATTCAGAGTAGATGAGGTTGTCATGTTGGAAATCATCAGATGATACGAAGAAATTGTTTGAAAATACAAAGTGATTAGGTTTCGCAGTGGTTCCATTGGCTTTAACAACACATGCTCAAGGTGCACCCTTACTTCACTAATGCTCATCCTTATCATTTGTTTTTCAACGATGTGGATACAACAACAACATAAAAAATAGTGTTAATATGGTCAAATGAAAGGTACAACAAATGAGACATTCACCTGATAACACGAAACGAGATGTAGGAAGGAACCAAAATCCCTAAAGGCACGACGGAAAACTCAACCACGAGAAATCATGGTCTTGAAGAAATGTAAGAGAGCAGATTCAAAACACGCAAAGGTAAGAGGAGAATATCATAGAGGTAAGGAGTAAAACAGATCTACTCAAATCTATCCAACGGATTTTGCAAAATAGTTTTTACACTCTACATCGTCCGTTAGTAAGGTTATCCTACATTCTAGACTCATGGGGTATAGAGACATTTGCTCTGATACCACTTGTAACACCCTCACATCGTCCCATTGCAAATTTTATCGATTCCCGCCAAACCCGCATAGAAACGATTCAAAGAAGCCCACCAAGAACTTGCATGTGGGTGGAAATCGAAGTAATATCATTACACATAGTTTGCAATGGAACTCATAAGAGGATATAAGCACGTGACTATTTTTTGTAGGCAATACATGTCTCATTTATGTAATAAATATGAAATCACAATCCACATGCACATCGACACCAACCGAACAAAACTAAAAAATAGGAATATCCTAGCTTTCACAAAAGGGACCCTCGGCAAAAAAGAAAATTACAATCCTGACCCAAAAACCCTTGAGCAAAAAACCAATGCATGTCACTCGCCTCCAGCACCATCTTAGCAGCCACCCAAGGAAAAGTGGGCAAATAACCTCTTATCCCGAGCTCGACGTGGCTCTGTTGTTAATCTGCAGCTTTATGGGCCTCTAAAATAGCTTGTCAAAGCCAAATCCATTGTCGTTCAAAGTACCAGTCCCGGGCAGCACCCTAAACACACCGTCAAACTCCAAATATGGCACCCCCACGCAATGACGTCTAAGGAGGAAACCAAATATGACAACCTTCAACCATGAATCCATCCAACATTCATAGTATTCCATCTGTCACCAACGCAGACTACCGTATGCATGCACTCCTGAAAAACCTCATAAGCTCCACTCCCACGCATGATCGAGTGTCGTCATAATGGCAGAACCCGAGGACACAAGTCCACAACAAGGATGTCCTCGCCACGCCATCGCCGCTTGGATAAACTACCATCCAGATTGAACACCAAAGATAGAGTAGAACACCGCATTGGAGGAAGAACCAGAGCACTTATATTCATCATCTTTGTCACCATTGATAGAGACAAGACATCGAGAGACTGAAAACCCTAAGCTATATATTCCCTAACCCTAGAGCTACAAATGATCTAGGGTTAGGTTAGGTTGGGTTCTATTTTCGTGCATGAAATTTCCTAGGGTCTATTCGTGGTTCCTTCCTACTTTCTTCCTAAATGGATTTAAAATCATCATCTAGGGTTATAGCTGCGTTAACTAATTATTGAAATTGCTTTGGTCTAGTTAATCTTAGTTGCATCTTCATGTATGGGTGTAATCCCTTCATGAATATATTCTTTCTTTTCTCTTTAGTATCCACCTCGTCTTCCACATAACGGGATAAAACACTGAACTCCCTTACATATTTTAACACTAGAGCATCATTGTGTTTGAGATTTTCAGATTCCCTTCTCTTTAATTCCATAATACTATCAGGAATATGAGTCTCCCTAAACTTTTATTTAAATGCATTCCAGGTAATGATAGCATTTGGGTTTGCATGTTCGGATGATCTCCCACCATGATGCCCTGCTCCTGATAATAGGTAAGTGTTATAACATAGTTTTTCTTTGTTGTTGCATCCTACGGTGTTTAATTTTCTCTCTGTATCTCTTAACCAATCTTCTGCATCCATAGGCTCTGTTGCTGATGAAAATAGTAGTGGTCTTGTATTCTAGAATTCAGCTAGGCTTACTCCACCTCCGCCATTTTCCTGTCTTTGTCTAGTTTGTGCCAAGAAATCATGCATAAACTTATTTTGGATCTACTGATCTCTTTTCCTTGCCTCTTCCACCAACCGCAGATATTGCCTTCTCTATTTGTAGCATCGACACCTTCTTTTGGTGGGTTTCCCTAGATATACGTTAAAATTTTGTTTCTTGCCCTTGTCCTTTGGACATATCCCCCTAGTCCTATGGCATTTATGTCTGAACGCCATGTTACACCATGAAAATGCATAGAGGGTTGTTCTTTCAGTGCACATAACTAGTCACATATAAATCAAGAGCCAATTGGAAAATCCAAATAGTATATAGTTCTATTATATTTTATTTTTACAAAGGAGTATTATCTCATTTATTTGACTCAAGATCCCAATCATCACAACACCCATTACAAGAAACCTACTAATTATAATTCTAAGTGGTAGGCGTTTCTCCATCATCAAGTCACTACCGTGTAAGAAATGTCCAGGTATGCCAGAAACACTACTAGGAAATAGCTATAGGTAATCCACATACTCGTGGAGCACATGCTAGGTGGTGCCCCACGGGTAAATAACCGTGGCGCAAGTGTCAGTAGTGCCCCACGGGTATGTCACTTAGCCATGGCGCATGTGCTCCCAGGTGTGCCACTTCTAAGTGTGAGCCATGCAACCAGGAAAAGCACACACTTTTCCATGGAGCACCAAATAGTGGTGCGCCATGGGTAAGATTTCAACTCCCACCCTCATCGCCTTTTTAGTTTTGCAAAAAAATAAAAAATGATAAACACTTCGAAAAATAAATCTATTCAAATATAGGTAGGTTATGTGATCTAGTTTGTAGGAAAATTATCAAATATGAATTTTAATGTTTTTTGCAAAAAAAGGTCATGGCACGGTAAAACAGCTATAACTTTTGCATACGATGTCGAAAAAGGTTTAATATATCAAAGCGACAAGCACGAAATTCTACATCCGATGCCAACAACCCTAGATTGTTTAGCATTTTTTAGAATCTAAAAATTCAAAAAGAATAAAAGGTTATTTCAAAAATAAGAATTTTTCCTGCGAAAAAATTAATTTGAGGCCACTTTCCCGTGGCGCACCCCATAGTAGTGCGCCAGGAGTAAGTTTGGGCGGGATTCGAATTTTGAATCTCGCCAGCCACACCTACCCCTTCGTACTTACGTTCCCTCCCATTCTCCTCCTCCTCCTCCTTCCCCTCTTCTCTCCTCCTCCTATGTTTCTCCTCCACTTCTCCTTCTCCTTCTCCGTCTCCTCCTCTTCTCCTCCTCTTATCCTTCTCCTTCTCCTCCTCATCTCCTTCCTCTCCTCCTCCTTCTCCTCCTCTTCTCCTTCCTCTCCTTCTCCTCTCTCCGACCTCCTTGCTCCGACAAGGCGACGATGGTGTGTTGGAGATATAGTTTCCGGGTATCCTCACTGTGCCTCACTAACCAGGGTGGCCCACTTAGGGTTAGAGCTTTGCTTCACGGGAGGCCCAGTCAAGGAGAAGAGACGGAGTCTAATCCGGCTACGTGAAGGCCTAGAAGACTTACCGACATAGGCCTATTATGTTACTTATAGTTCACGATGTATTCTGTAACCGACTCTTAGTCGTAGTCGGATAGGTCTCTCATGTAAACCTTAGGTCGGCCTAGGGCAAGCCTTTAGAGCACCGCACAATAGTCTACAATCTCAACTCGCACAAGCAAAACCCTTGCAACCCGTATTCCGGCTCTGCCATATTACTGGATTGCTAGCAGGAGTAGATCCGTCCAAAGCCTACGGATTCGAACCTGGGTAAACTTGTATGCTCACCGTCCCAGAATAACGTACGTCTCACACCCATCTCTTCGGCACGCCTCGAGGACCCCCTCGTGGCGTACTTGTCATCAATCCGATGATAGTTGGCGCCCATCGTGGGGCAAGTGAGCTTTGGATCTACGTTCTGAGCGGAATCTACAAGAATCGGAATCGGCAAAACTATCATCGTCGGTCGCGTCCTCTACACCAGCGACGTCCCTCTCATCGTTCTCGACGAGACCAAGATTCCGGCTAGGGAGATCATGACTTCCTACACCATCATGTATTTTGGTGAGATCGATGTTTACATCGGTTTCGCTGAATCTACCCCACCCACCCCAGCGGTGATGATAGAGGTAGAAGAAGTTTCTGGGGGGATTATTGGTTTGCGGCCCGAAAGTTCATGGGAAAGTGCATCGCCGTACCCAAGTTCCCTGTAATTGCCGTGTTTCATAAAGTTGGGCTGCCAACTACTGAGAGGGGCCATTTCGAGGCAAACTCATCTCACCCCTGCCAAATTTGAAGATTCCGTTAAACTGCCCCATGAAGTAGACGGTCGGGACCCACATGTCGGTCATCTGTCCGTGATGCGAGTGCCAACGAGGCAACCTCTTAGGTAAATCGAGGAACTAAGTGGATTGGATGCGTTGACCAATTTCACAAATCCATTCCCTCCTTTCCCCTAGCACCGGCAGCGTCGAAATCCACCCTCCAGGCAGAACGATCCCGTTGGACATTTGACTTCCGGCGCCAATGGCGCATGTCGTAGACGCCGTTGTGAGGCTCTAGCCCGCCTCCGCCGCCAACGAGACGAGCAGCTCGGAGGATGGCAGATCCTACTACCAAGGAAGAAGAAGTTCTGGCTACATGCGGGTGAGCTACCCTTCTCTAAGCTATTCGCACTAACTATAACTGTTAGCTGGCTACTGAACCTAAAATTTTTTGTTAGCCCAATGCTGACAAACATATTTTGTCCATAGTTTTCTGTCAAGTGGGATCTCTGCGGACCACCCTTACCTGGTTACGGTAGTCCTCTTTAGGTACGACTCTAAATCAGTAAGGGCGAAGGGCAAGTGGTGTGGACACCATTGTATCACAATGGAAGAAGCGCATGCACAGATCTGCACTATATCTGGTATGGTTGCTGCTCTGCGTAGTTATGATGAAATATGGCCGAAGCAGACTGCAAAGTTCAGCTTCATGGATGAACGTGGTATCATGGTTCCTCTAACGTGTGACAGTCAGCTAATTGGGTTGATGAAAAAGTATGCTTCGGCTTGCATGTTTGAGCTGAATTGTGATGTACTGGATGTGGAAGCTGCTGCAACTGGGAGTCGCCCTTCTATTCTTGGATAGGGTGGTCGCTCGAACCCAATTAGCTCCTGGTAAGAAAAAGTCTCTTGGGGTTCGCATGCTTGTGCTAAATTGTAATTTTTGTTTTATTTACTCTATAGATATTGGGAAGTTATGCAAGGTTAGAAACATGACTGCCGAGTCAGTCATTTTGCTGCCTGAAGAAAATAAAAATGAGTGGAAAGATGATGCTGGACACAATTCTGGTGTTGATTGTCCCGGCGATGCAGAGTACGTGAAGCTAAGAAAATTGGCACCGAGGAAGAGGAAGAAGGCAGGAAATAAAGAAGCCAGTGGACGTGAAGTCTTGGCACCCAGGCTGCGGAAGAACGCTGATGGCAATGAAGATGCATAGTAATGTGTTGAACTTGAACCTATATATGTAATTCGGTTAAATTATGTAGCTCTGTGTGTGAAACTTTGCTGGGCGAAACAATCTACCCACGTTCTCTGAGCAAAGTGTACCACGACTTAGGGTTTGGAAATGCTTGAGTCAGTAGTTGAATCCGAAATTGTGATTGTGCCACTATTATCTGAAAACACGCAGCACTGGTTCCACAATTGTTGAGGGGCAGTATGTCTCCAAATTCGATGGAATGTAAGTGGCACAAAAATAAATTATTTAAGATGCTACACTCCATGAAGCAGCAACTTATTTTAGCTGCTGCACAACGACATGGCAACATAAACAGCAATGGCAACCGATAATGCCTAGATGAGGAGGAAATCGGTACCACTTTCTGGCCTAATCTTGAGCCCATCTATGGCACTGCCTCCCTGCTCCTGTATCCCCTGCATCTGGCGAAGCTCCTGGATCTCCAGTAACCAGGTGTACGTGCTTCCACTTTATAAATTGTGGTTGTGCCATTTGCATGTGGCACAATCCACGTAGATTACATTTAAACGAAATAAAAATGTCACAATACCACCATGATCAGACAAAAGGAAGTAATGCAGGGTTAAGACAAATTAACGAGCGACCAATTTTTTTCCTCCCAGGACTCCGGGACCACTAGTTCCGATCGCTAGGTCAACAAGTACTACTATTACAACTTAAAAACACAGGAGATCAAGCTAAATAGAACTAGTTATCACACATCTCCTTGATCTTCCTAATCTTAGCCCGATGCGCATCTTCCTACGAGAGCAAGGATCGAATCGTCTGCTCCTTCCTTTTAGCATATTCCTTGCACAGCTTCAATTGTTTCTCTACATTTTTCCTCATGCACTTGTCAATACTCGTAGTTGTGAACTATAGGACTTTGGCATGGTGAAGATCATTCCTTGCTTGACTCAGTTCTTGCTCTGCTTTAGCCTTCATGGCCAATGCCACGTCCCTCTCCTTCTCGACTTTACTAACCTTGTCTTGCACCCTCCTGAGAACTCGGTTAAGCTTGGTCATGTCAACTGGTTCCCATAGCTTCATCTCAACACTGCCAAGAAATGAGCTGAATACGGATTATTTGGACTCAACAATCATATCCCATAGTTTGTCCAGCGTTTTCTGCATCGATTTGGGCCACTCTGGATCTCCCCATTTAACAACACCACAACTTGTGCCTTGCATCATTGCACGATGTCCTTGACACCGTAAAAACCTCCTGCATGTGTTTCGTCCTTCGAACGCTACAAATTTAGCGAGCACATATCCATGTTTACGTAGCAGAGGGCTCTCTTCATCCGCTAAACCGTGATAGTTGGAGTCATACAGTGTCTGGTTGGCCTAACACATCATATGCACATGAGTAAATAGAGTAGATCTAGCTCAAAATAGATAACTGGCCACAAATGATAGAGATAGAGATGAGACGACTCACATCGAAATCACCGTCCTTGTCGTCACGACGCGTTTCCTCACTGTCTCCCCTTGAACCCATGGTGAGAGAGAGAGGGAGAGGGGGGGTGGCTGCAGGAGAGATAGCTAGAGGCGCCGTCGGCTTGCGGCTATAGCAGGATTGAAAAGAAGTGGGGAAAGTGGCTTCGAGGAGAAGGAAGAGAATTATGTGGAGGAATAGAAGTAATGGGGACGCAACACTGGCATATGGCCAACTGAAATCGTGAGTCATGACACTCACAAAAGGGGAGCGCCCGGTGTTGCCAGTTTATCCAGAGCAAGCGGGCAGCAAGCATGGCCAATCATGCTGTAGAACAACCTACTTGTGGATCTCTCTCATGAAGACCATCCCAATCGTCCAAGCGCCCCGATCAAACTTGATGTAACAATCGTCATGCGAACAACTATGTTAGGGCGTGCCTTCTAGAAGTCTCAGTCTAACGCCCAACATTAGGGGGGTTAAGGTTAGGATCCATATGTGGTTTATGAGAAGAACACACATGCAATGACACTAGTGATATGTGGTTTGTGAAAAGAACACACATGCAATGACTCTAACTGTGGATTATGAAAAGAACGGGCAATACAATTACTCTCGTGGATCCATGTGTGGTTTGTGAAATAACAGACATTCACTAACTTTAGTTGTGGTTCATGAAAGGAACACACATGCAATGTCTCTAGCTATGGTTTGTGAGCAGAATACACATGCAATCACACTGGTGGATCCATATGTGGTTTGTGAAAAGAACAGACATGCAATGAACTATGGTGGATCCATATGTGGTTTGTGAGAAGAACACACATGCAATGACATTGGTGTGGTTCATGAAAAGAACACACATCCAATGACACTGGTGGATCCTTATGTGGTTTGTGAAAAGAACACACATGCAATGACTCTGGTGGATCCACATGTGGTTTGTGAAAAGAACACACATGCAATAACACTGGTGGATCCATGTGGTTTGTGAAAAGAACAGACATGCAATGAACTCTGGTGGATCCATGTGTGGTTTGTGAGAAGAACACACATGCAATGACACTTGGTGGATCCATATGTGGTTTGTGAGAAGAACACACATGCAATGACACTGGGTGTGGTTCATGAAAAGAACACACATCCAATGGTACTGGTGGATCCTTATGTGGTTTGTGAGAAGAACACAAATGTAATGACTCTAGTTGTGCTTTGTGAAAAGAACACACATGCAATGACACTGGTAGATCAATATGTGGTTTGTGAAAAGAACACACATGAAATGACACTGGTGGATCAATATGCCATGATGTAGTTCATTGTGCAAGACACTCACTTTCCATTTTTATACTACTCAGTTTTGCCCTTGGTTTTTTGATACTACTCAGTTTTGCCCCCCTCTCTCTCTTCCCTTCGTAGAAGCCCAAACCTATGCTAACTCTGTCTTCTATGCCCTGATTGGTTGTCACAGTTGTTACACGGATTATGCGCACCAACCGTTGATTCTGTGTGATCCAACGAGGATCGTTGCACACGTCGTGCCCTTCACAGTACAGCGTGAGATAGCACAGACGTCTCCCTCAGCGAGACTTCCACAAGAAGGAACACGAAGCCGTCCATGGAAAAAGTCATCGACTGGTCATGTCATGTTTAATCAAGTCTAAAAAGCCTACTACTGCTACTACTATGCCACAACCCAGGCGTAATCGAGTGCACGGTCGTCGACAGGCAACTGCAATTTATTTCCACTTGATTTCAATAAGACATATCCCATTTTTTACGTAGCGGCTCTGAATCTCACTTCCAACTGGGCCCCATCGTAAGAAACTTCCACGCACTAGACGGATGCCGAAGAGCTGAGCTCGACGAGACCTAACGTTTCCGCCTTCATCGAGTCACTCGCAGTCATCAACACATCCATCTACCCGATCTAGCACAACACCATCCCCACTACATTTCCCTTTTTAATTATCGCCAATTTTATGGCTGTGTCAAACTTCGTACATAGAAATTGTGTATGTGTCCTTTGCATGCGGCTCAATAGAGAACTGACATGCATGGGTCGGGAAAAAAACGTGATGTACCGTGCGCATGTCGCGGTGCACGGTGCAGTAGCCTACACGGCGCGTTGCACGGTGGTGCAACAACACGTGCCTTGCTTCCATTCACCTTAACTATAGAGCCCCTCTCCGCACACCCACTCTCACTCACTCTCCTCATGCAACCCTCTCCACTGTCCCACCAGCATCTGCAAAATCCCGAGAAAACCCCGTCCGCGCTGGCGATGGCGGAGGAGGATACGATGGCCATCGTCTCCTCGCCGGTCCCCCTCGACGCATTGAAAGCAGGCGATGTCCCCGTCCAGGCCCATGTCGAGGCATCGATGACAGCCGCCGTTCCCATCCAGGCCCCCGTCCCGCCACCGACGTAGCCGCCGGCGAGGAGGCTCCCGCCGGTCACGAGCAGATCCAGCTCTTCAGGGACCCCTATGATCCAGATGAGTTCATCGCTCCGGTGAACCCCTACGACACCGACATCGACGACCCATGGTCTGAGGTAACTAGGGTTTGCTCCTCTTCCCTGGTTCTTCTCCCGTTCCCATCATTGGATGCTAGACCTTGGTTTATTAGGATTCGCTTGTTCGCATTTCGATTGCTCGATCTTCTTACATCATCTACTCCCCCATTTTCCTTTTCTTCCAATAGGTTTACGGCAGCACCGTCTGCAGCGATGACGAGTCTTGGCACACCAAGACTCGTCGGGTGCTGAGGAGGCTACATGCCGGCCAGTACGATGCCTTCTTCACTAGCAGCGTCGAAAGTTGACCCTTCTACAGGACGAGCCTCGCCGGCACCGACTTTGACTATGTCGTGATGCATGTAGAGGGCCCGAGCTCCGGCACCCCCAATGTCGGCCAGACCGTGAACATCAACGCCTACATTGTTGAACACTAGGATCTCGGCATTCACCTCCAAACCCTGTAGCGGGTGGCCATCGAAGAGGGTCGCATGCCTCCAATCAAGCCCAAGGCCCCCAAGATCAAGGGACTGGGCAGCAAAAACTGGAGGAAGCGACAGGGGGAGGAGGCGGAGGCGCAGGCGCATGCAAGGAGCGGTTGAACGTGTCTGCTACTGCTGCTAAGGTGCTTCTTTTGATTTTATATATTTTGTAGGGGAACGGGTAGGCTACACTAGCGTAAAATCAAAATTTTCTACCGCGCCAACCAAGAATACTGTGGTCATAGATCACGGGATTACCACTAGACACGCAGTTGAGGAACTCGATGAAGCACGTCGCGGCAGTGTAGATGTTCTACGTCTCCTCCTTGCCCTCGTCCCACGAACATATCCCCTTTGCACGGCTCGTCCAAGTGCTACAGCTGCAACACCTCCGAGGTATCCACACATCCGGAGTGGAAGCCGTCACACGCCAGACTGCTAGGTCTGCACGTGCAACACAGGCGGAAGAGGAGTGGCGGCTGGGTGGAATGCTCAACCCTATTTAGCTCGCCTCACTCTCTCTTATATAGGCATCCCTGGTGGGCTTCTACATTAGCAGCCCATTAGCAGCCTAAGCCTGGTCTAATTCGGATTCAATCCTCATTAGGCTTCCAGCCCCTAAAGTGTGTGACCCTATAGGTTCATATAGGTATAGACATGACACGAGTACACTTACTCTGTCAATAGTTGGTAGCGGCCTCTAGCAAGACGTATATAAAGATCATTCAGACGAACCATCACAAGGTTGAGTACATGTCTTTCCCATTCCCTCACGATATTTGGTCTAGCTCCAAGATGACCTCTCTTTCTCGATACTGTGATTGGGAATCCCTTTTCTAGGTTAACACTTAACCATATGTAGCACGGCCATGCATTTCTGGATTCGATCACTCGAGGGGCCCAGATATATCTCTCTCAAGTAGAGAGGGGCAAATCCCATCTTGATTGACTGATGCCTTGCAGCATGTATCAGGACAAACCGAAAGCTACCTTTATAAGTACCTAGTAACGGAGTAGTGTTTGGTAGCCCCAAAGTAGGTTGATCCACATCTCAAGTACATGCGACAATCTCAGATCTAAGGACAAAACGTACACGATGCATAGAGAGAGCTGCAAGTATTATTGCTAGTCTCAAGTTGGGTGAGTCCAACTCCATGTTCATAAAATTTGTCCACATCATTGGTTTGACATCTCCATGTCTATGACTTGCGAAACATAGTCATCAACCAATCGATGTGCTAGTCTAATATTCACGTGTGTCCTCACGTGAACTCTGACTAGGAACAATTATTAGATAACCATACAAGTAAAGAGTTTCACAAACAATTCACATAATTTCCAATCAATACAAGTTGCCTGGTATATGGATATTCAAGGAACATTATAATAACTCATGGATACACATGAAATACAATCATCTCTATGATTGCCTCTAGGGCATATTTCCTTCATATTTTGCTTGCCTCCTATTTCTGCATGCAAGGAAGGGGTTGAATGCATTGAACCTTGTTAAGCAATGTACTTTCTATCGCTATATTCTATTTAGCTACGCACAACTATAACTACATTTGTTTTGTTTTCTGAATGAATGTATTCTGCCTGGTGTGATTTGCTGCTCTAGATTTGCTACCAAATCGGATGCAAAAAGAGGTCCAAAAGGGAACGAATTATCAAAGAGATAATCTTCTCTAGATTTACTACCAATTTGGGAAAAATGAAACATATTTGTTTAGTGAGAGAGGAAAAGGGTACTCTTTCAAACTGCCAGTTAACGAGCTACAATCTTGACAAGCTACAAGACACATACAGAAACATAACACAAAGAAGTAAAATTTATTTTACTACTCTCACTTGAGGCGCTAGACATCTTGACAAGCTAACTGAGTTCCACAAAATAGAAACATAACACAAAGCAGTAAAATTTAATTCACTTCTCATCAGACCACTTGAGATGCTTGCCATAGTTCCTAGGCGACCAACTGTGATCATTCCAGTGGATCTTACATTATTGGCACTCCACAGCTCATGAAATGCAATTTCGTCCCACCTGGGATCTGACTTGGCTTCCCTATCTTCAGCATCCTGCGACACAATTAGTGGTGCATCACAGGCCTGGTTGTTGCCGCTAGAAGATGCTGCCTCTCTGTTTGCTGCTTCAGCTACAGCCTCTCTGTCTGCTTTAGCTTTAGCCGCAAGCTCCCTGTCGGCAGCTTCTGTAGCCTATCTATTAGCTACTTCAGATGCAGCCATTTTCTTTGCATATACAGCTTCAAATTCAGCGATTCTGCATTTTCTACAAAGGACTCCCCTAAGCTCGTCTTCCCTCTAGCAAATAGGGCAAAACAAGAGGTAACATAGAAATAAATGGATCTTCTTGTACAGCTGGTAGGTCACGTAAGCATCTATGGCTGTATACTTCAAGTTTATATCAGACAACAGCCACTCCTCCCAGAAATCGTGCCTATCCATAGGGAAATCTGCCTTCATTCTATCGTACGACTCATCGAGGATTCTAGTTGCGAGTGATGCCATTCCATCCTTCCTCGAGCCCCCTAGGATCTTGACAAGACTCTGAATATCGATCCAATTGTGCGCAGGAATTGTAATTCCCTCTTGATGAAATTTCAAAAAATTAGTTGTATTGTCGACAGTGCATAAAACAATTCCTTTTTCTACAAGGAACTGGCGCAGTGCCGGACAATTTATGTCAGTCCTGAAAGTATGTAGTTTTTCATCACCAAAACCCTAATCCAACCCAACCTGCACCTATCACGGAGATAGTGGAGAAAGCTGAGCCTGAAGTAGATCTTGCGGTGCAAGTCGAATCTAGAGTGGGTTTCCCAAGCGAGGCCGAATCCTAGATCGATCTTACCGCGAGGTCGAAATCCAGGAGGGGAAAGACAACAACTTTGGTTCCGGCTCTGCCAATGCTGGAACAGATCAACCTTTCCTGAATCATACATTGAGGCGCATAATGCTGCAAGGCGGAAGCGTGGATGAGGTTCTTGACACCATTAGACATTTTGAGGAAGCCCACCAGGAAAGCCGGAACTACCTCAGGACACACGCATCGCACTTTCTCAGATATGTTTGATCCGGATCCGGCTCTGCCAATGCTGGAGACAATGAGGACTCGGTGTTGGAGGCGATCGGAACAAACACCGACTTACCGGCATCTTCGGATCATTCAATGACGTTGGCGGATTTCTGAAAGTTCTCCGTGGAGTATGAAGAGGAGTTCAACTCCAAAGCTACAGAAGAAGGAGAAGGCATGGACGAGGGATCCGGAGAAAACTCTCCCAAAGCATAGGATGACATGGATCTCCGGGACAATCCCGATGTCCAGATGTCCGAAAATACCGATTAGAGCTTGACTCCGGGAAACGGACCGAAAGCCGTCTTTGCTACCGGCACTACCAAGAATGCAAAGAAGAGGAACAAGAAGAACAAGACTCCAGCAAAGGATCCTCCAGCAGAGGAAGTGGTTGCCGAAGAGTATGAAGAAGACTCGGATGGAGCTCTAATCCTAGAGGAGCCAAAGGAAACTCTGGTGGATGGATACGTGGTTACCGCTGGTGCCCGTAAACTCATTGATGATGCGTTAATCATGCCTATCCCTACAGCTGTAGAGCTTACACCTGCAGAATTGGAAGAAAGGGCTCAAGCCCTAGAAGCGTGTCGTCAAGTACTCCTAGATGAGGCTAATAACCTTATGGAAGAAAATAAGCGCATTGCATCTACGGGGCAGTTCAACTCCCTACAACATCAGAAGACACGAAACAGCCCCGTGCAGGCTAACAAAAATCCGGAAGTCCACAAGACCCTCTTTGAGGGACATGACGCCATCAAAAGAGAACCTCAGCTGGATAGCAAATGAGATCTGGTGCATGGAATGCCAATGGAAAATACCGCTGTAGTTCGAGATATCCTAGCAAACAAACCAAACCCAGATCAAGTTCAGTTGGGCGTAAAGCTACTTAACAAGGGTCTGGAGCAACACAGGGCCGCGAAATCTGGAAGTGGAAAACTGGTCTCCAAATCCGACCAATGTCGCACGGATCCGGCTTGGGATGATATTAGGCCCCGACGGGACCCAGCACAGCATCACCGTCCTGACCGTCGAGAGGATAACTATTCGGGAACCGTATCTTTAGCACAACGGCACAGAGCCGCACGTGACTTGAGCAATGTTGCTCCAGCCGCAGAGCAAGACACAGTTGTGACACTGGTTCTGAGACACCCTTCCCGGCGAGAGTCGAACAATCGCAGGAAGACGATAAAGAGCAACATCGGGAGGAGGACCGACAAAGGATGCCACCTACTCGATATATAAGCCGTCTAGCTGAACCTCACTGCAATGGGGGAAACGACGGATGAAGGAATGATGAACATCGCGCTGAGTCAAGACAGAAGGGGGCTTGTCGTAATGAAGACCCTCCCTAGAACCAAAATAATGACGCTCCGAATGAAGGCCGACATTCAACCAGAAACAATCCACCTGCACCACCATCTCCACCTAGTAGCCATCATACCAGCTCTCGAAGAGGCCAAGTTGGGCATCATGGCGGAGGAGGTGGTGGCAGAAGCAGAAGTCCAGCTCCAAGGCACCGCAGCCACAATGAACAACCAAGTTGGCGTTCTCTGTCACGAAATGACGCGAGACACCAGATCAACTCTAACATAGAGGCGCAATTCGACAAACACAATTCCCGGAGGGATTTTCTATCTCAAGACACATCTAAGCCGACGATGGTGTGGCCCGGCCAGATACTTGGCTCCAGGATTTTATCTAGGCTTGCTGCATCGCTTAAGGCAGAAATAGCCTGGTCACAACCCGGTATCTCCCGCTTATGCTAAGGAAGACAGCACGATACTGGCTCAATGAACTTCCGGAGTACACCATTCATAACTGGTATGACATGCAAAGTGCGTTCTGTCGGAATTTCGAAGGCACATATCAGAGGCCCTATACGGTATGAGACCTGTAGCGTTGCACCCAAAAGGCCGGCGAAACTTGTCGAGATTATCTCGGATGATGGATCGACACCAAGAACTCCTGTGAAGGATTAGATGGTCAAACTGTGATTGAAGCTTTCATTGCAGGACACCCAATTGGTTTACTACGTCACCGTTTGAAGTGTGACAAGGTCACTGATCTGGGAGAGATAATAGAAATGGAAAGCAAGTATGCATATGCCGACGATGAAGCAGAGGGACTACTAAACGTCCTAGTTGTACCACAGTCGACAAAATAGGTGAAGCAACAAGCTCAGAAGTGCAAGAACACCTCGGAAGAAAAGCCCAACATGGAAACCGCAGTTGTCACTGCTACTTTCGGGTCTAGGGGATGAGGAGGGTGTAGAGGCGGTCGCGGACATGGTCGTGGGATGTCAATAGTCTAGGGTAGGGGAGACCAGCAACATGGCAAAACCTATTCTTGGGCCGACATTGATAATAATCCATGTGTGCATCACTTAGATGCCAACAGGGGCTCGTTCCACACAAAGATAAAGAGATCTCGGATAAAGAAAAGATGATAGCTCATACCTCAAGCAAAGCTACCAGAGACGAAAAGATGCAATTCCCTCGTCTCAAAGAGAATTTTGCAGATATGGAGTTCAAAAAGATGTGCAGCATGATGGACAGATGATAGACCGCCGTAGTGCCTTGAGAAACTCCGGATTGCCAAAGATGCTTGAATATGCATGGATATGATCGCGGTGTACTCAAAATCACAGGAGATAACCGTCACCATTTGGAGGATAGCGTTGATAGCATTTTCCATATTCCACTCATGATAAGTGTCATATAGCTATGCCGAGAACCAAATTACAATCACCAGCATAGGATCGACACATGTTATGTAATTAGCCCAAGAGAATTGGAGATGAAATAAAACTCCAGGATTAAGCGCCGGTGACAAAAGAATGAGATAGCATGGACATGCTGATAAAAGGGAGATAGATAATGTTTCACACACGACTGGAAAGGAGTGTGGAAACACAGATGTATCAAAGAAAAATTTTCTGCATTTTTCGGCATTAAAATACCAATTGATGCACAAAATCACTTATCAGGTAGCGATTCGCAACTCCACATTCTGTGAAAGCATGCTGGAAGGAAGAACACCCTTAAGAAGATGGCACCGGTTAACAAGAAGTCAGATAGATCGCGCCGGTTTTCAAAAGCCTGTCAGTATGGAATGTACCACCAGTTGATAACCAAAGGCAGATTGTGATAACAAATTGGATGCAACAGATAGACAAGGAATTACACACACACACACACACTTTCTATGGTACTACGGAAACCCAGAACACGTGAATCCTAGTTTGAATTTTAAGAAGAGGATTGAAAACGTTACACTTCCTTACCAGAAAAGGGTGGTGGGTGGGTAAGAAGAAAAGTGGAAGCAGTCCTACTCTCGCGTTTTGTTTTTCCCTAGTATACATAGCTACCAAAAATATTTGCTAGACTGACAACGACCATTTGGCTGAGACCCTGAAGGGCGGGATGGCTCTGATACCAATTGTAACTACCTCGGTGAATTACGCTCTTAGTTACAAGCCTGGATGAGCGGAAATGGTTAAAATAGTATGGTGGGGCCCAAATGCCACTCACAGGTAGACCTTTCGGCCGTCCTAACCATTTCCAAACATCGGGACAAGAACGAGCGGCGTAATCGGCAGGCGAAGGGATCAACTACATACACAAATGAGTATGTATGCAAGCCACCATACAACAGTCCTCAGAGCCATTCCATCTAAAAGAAATAGAAATATTGCAACGCCATACGGCAAGATCCAAATATCCTATATAGATATAATAGTTTAGGATACCTCCTCATACATCAAACATCAGAGTATCAGGCGGAAGCGGAAAACAAGATCCGAGTACGAATAAGAAGCAAATCGGCATAAGATGCCCCATAAATAAACACATCCCGCCCACAGATCTCACGGATCCCTGTTCCCGGAATCTCTACACCGAGTGATCGTTGCTAACATCGTCCGTCTCCTCCACCTAGTATCCATCTTGCGAGTTTACCTGTTCATCTGAATCAAACAATTTATCGTTTGAGACCCTAGGGGTACTCAGCAAGTCTTTATGCCTCTAAAGGGGACACAACCTGGGGTGACGCAATTGCAGCAAAAGATAATACCTAACAATTCTATAGATACTCGCTAACCATCTGCCTAACCAAAGATAGACGGATGTCCGTGAATTAATAACAACAGTTATAACAGTAATATTAACAGATCCATCCTCCTCCTCGCTTAACGAGGAAGCGGACGAACAACCCCCCCATCCGTTGGCAGTTTTATTATCCATTCCATGAGTGTTGCACTATTTACTAGTCAGGTACTTAGTCAAATTAAAAGCGGTACTTTAGTTATACTTGTATATGATCGAGAAACTGTGCTCCAAGTCGTCCATAACCGCGGACACGGCTTTCAGAAAGTTTTACCCTGCAGGGGTGCACAAATAGCAACACACACTCGATCAACCTCGGAAAAACAAATCAAAACCCAACGAGGCATTCACGACAAATCGATCACAGGATTCAGAAATATTTTAGGGGGCCACCCCATTAAGCTACCCGCAACGAAGTTGGCCGGCTCCGAGACGGACTCAAGGTTTGTGTGGACGGCTGTAAACGACTGGGAACCCGAAAGTGTGACTGGGCTTGTCGATACAGCGAAAACGTGTCACGGACCTAAACAGTACAGGTGCTCCACACACAATCTTAAATAAAGCAGTAAAGCATGGCATAAGTACGGGATAGTAATAAAGCCCCAAACTAATTGTGGCCCCAAGAAATAAGAATGAATCAAGCTCTGGCTCAGGGGGGTTCATAAGCCTCCTGGATGTGGATAGCACGAATATTCAAGGAACAAGAATCAAGTACTCGGGGTCCTACGGGACACAAGTGAGCAGGAAAAACCAAATAGCAGATATTGCTCACCGGTGCCACTTTCATTAGTTATCCCATTACTACTCAGGTTAAGTTGTTTAGGTACCTCGTTATCCATCAGACACTCACATACCCTACACATGCTGTTCTACGACTCGCATGGCTCAAACAACTCCTGTAGTAATGGCTCATTGGATGGAGGAACAAGCTTCGGTGGGGTTTAAAAGTAAAGGCTATGCAGTACTTGGGATTCAGTTTAATGCAATCGCGACTCAATGATGCAAGAATAAGATAGAGGCAATAGGTACTATATGTATGCAAGCATGTGGTAGTGCTTGCCTGGCAGCTCAGTTGAAGCGAGAGAAGGATCTGGGTAGTGCTCCTGGGTTTCTTGATATATCCCCTGCTCAGCGTCTATTCGAAGAAGAACCAAACAAACAAGGGCCAACATAAATAAAGTGCACAAGCATATGAATAAAATGCGTCAAGCAAACAATCATGCCATGATGAATGATGCACAATTTGCATGGCAATAAAGTAGCATGGCATGGGTGAGGTGTGGAATACAAGAAATAAACATTTTATGGGGTTTTAATCATATTTTATACTCAAATAAGTTGCTGTATACTTTATATTTATATGATGCATGCTGCAATTCAGAACATGGAATGCATAAACAGAAAGGTCTCGTCGAGCTGATCATTTTAGACATATCATATGTCAAATTCGGAGTTATAAAACAAAAGTTATTAATAAATTAAGGCAAAGGGGCATTTTATTGTAATTTTGATCAACTCGAATTTTAAAGTGTTCGAAATATATTTTGAGGGGCATATTTGAATTCCTCACATTTTCTGATTCCAAAACATATATTATATGCATTATTTGGATTTATATTTTAAAAGATATTTGAAAACAGATTTGAATTTGAATTTTAAAACAAATTTGAAAAGGTTTTAATTAAACAGCAAGCAGAAAAAAATTTATACTCACATAGTCCTAGCCACAGACACAGACGGGTGGGACCGTTGCTGACTGGGCGTAAACGACGCGCAATAGCTTTTCTCACCGCGTGGAAGGCTAGCCGCAACAACTGACAGGCGGACCCGGCGCTAGAGCGGGCCCACGCGCCAGCGGGGGCAAGGGTGCTTGCCACGCGGCGAGGATGGGGAGCGCGGGTTAAGGTCCTAGAAACAGGGGTGCTTTTCTGCAAAACTACACAGAGGCAGACAGGTGGGACCAGGCTGGACCGCGGGTTGCGCGCGCAAAAAGGCAGGGGGGTATCGGCAAAAGAGCACCTCGCACTGTTGTTCTTCTACGCGTTTACTAACGACAGATCGATGCCGACCGCGTCAGAGCGCGGCGCGGGGTTCGATCACGCGACGCGAGGCGTGCGTGCTGCGGGCCGGAACCAGCGCAGATGGCTAACGGATGGTGGTAGGAGGGCGGACGGGGCCTAGGTGAGGTTCTGCGCGACGTGGGAGCGAGCAGGCACGGTGGCCGACGGCGCGCGCAGTCTGTTCGACGAAACGAACAACGGCACTAGGCGGCGACAGCGAGCGAGAAGGTGTCGGCTAGACAGAGGGGCTCACCGAGGAGTGGTTGGTGACGACGGATCGGTGCAGGCGACGACGGGACGGCAAGGAAGCAGAGGCCGCGGTCTAGGGTTTTGGCAGAGTGGCGAGGATGCTGGCGGTCCTGGGGCACCCTTCTCCACGTCGGCGTGTCTGGGGCGAAGCAGGGGACTGCTCCTAGTCTTCCAGGCCACCTCCTCGACGCGCTCGCGGGCCGGAGCGACGAGGAGCAGGGGGGGTAGACGTCGGTGTCTAGCAGCGGGATCTGGCGATGGTGAAGAGAGAGGGGAGGTGCGGCAGGGCTTGGGTGGATCTGGGCGATGTAGAGGAGCCGTGGGGAAGGAGGAAACGAGAGGGGGAGAGGCGAGGCAGCCGTGGCGTGGGTAGATAAAGGTGGCTCGGTCCTTTTCTGTTCCTCCTCGATCACGTGGTCGAGCTGGCTGGGCTGGCTGGGGCTGGTCCAGGGCAGGGCAGGTAGGGCTGCCAGGTGGGTACGGCATGGCGGTGGGGCTACCCGGCAGGTAGAGAGAAGAGAGAGGGTAGGGAGCTCGGGTGTAGCTAGGGCTTGGCTAGGAGAAGGGGTAGATGGGGTGTGGAACCAGGGAGAGGGGGTAGCCAGGTGGGGGACATCACGGTAGAGAGAGGGGAAGGTAGGCTCGGTTGGGACCTGGTGGCAGCAAGAGAGAGAGGGGAACCAAGAGGGGAAGGGTAGATGGCATGGGGCTCGGTCTAGGGTTAGGGTAGGGGGTGGCTCCGCAAGGTGAGGGTGAGGTGGTAGGGTTGGGTTAGGGTTTAGCTTTTTCTCATGATCAAAAGCATGAGGGTGACATGGGGTGGCATGGGTGTGTGAAGAAGGTTAAGGAGAGGTAGGGGTAGTGTGGTAGGGATTTAGAGTTTTACATGATCAAAGCTAGATCAAGAAAGAAAAGGTGGTAAGATGGAGAGGTCGGGTAGGGTTAGGGTTTGATCTCACATGATCATGCATGGGAGCATACACATGTGAGGGTGAGGCTTGTGATGCACATGGCCAGGAAAACTAGACCAAGATGAGGAGGGTTTAGGGTTTGAACATGATCCACTCAAAAACCAAAGAAAAACCAAAGGAGATCAAAAGATGGTGATGGTTGCATGGCCCATGCAAATGCATTAAATGCCATGTTTTAATCTTGTGAAAACAAAATAATTATTCATGGCATTTATACACATGCATTCCAAAATATGGGGTAAAGCCAAGCTAAAAGAATTAAAGGAATGCTCCATGTGGAGTAGAAGGGGATGACCATATTTGAATAAAAATGGGGCATGCTAGTGTGTATGTGCCACTAGGTATTTAGTAAGCCCAAAATATCCCAACATGAGCATAAACCCCAAAACAAACCATATGGAAGCTAGAAAAGGGTTCCACTCACAAGGCATGCAAAGGTGGCCATGTGGCTCTCATAAACCAATAATGTGGAAACAATATGGTGTATATGAGAGCATGTGGAGATAGAATTGGATCCATCCCAACCCACATGAGCTAGAGGTAAAACCAAATAAGTTGCAATGCTCATATATGGTGGAATGATGGGGTGATGACAAGAAAGGTGGTGGAGTTAATAAAAGATATGCCCCCAACTCAACTTGGGCATTAACAATATATCAATAACCAAATACAATATCAAGAGGCAAATACAATTAACAATGCATATGAGAGAAGCTCCAAATTGAAAAGGGTTTTATATGATGCTCAAGTGCAAGGTGGCATGATGACATGAGCATGATATCATTATGATGCAACAATTATATATATGAAGTAGCCATTATCTTACTAGACCAAGTAGCATTACAATTTTTAGATAATTGGGATGCTACAACTCTCCCCCACTAAACAAGAATCTCGCCCCGAGATTCCTAGGAAAAAGAAAACAACACAAGGAGAGGCGGGTGTTCGAACGAAGGTGACCCTCACGTTCCCAAGTTGATGAACAACGGAAGAACTTGCTAGACTTGCTGCGAGTCTTGCGTTTTGCTTGAGAAACAATGGTTAGAAGAGGTGAAGGATTGTCGTGATACAAGAAGGATAGGATGGACATAGCTCCGGTTTTCTCAAGAAACATGATAAAAGAAAAAAAGAACCACTTGTGAAAGGAAGGACAAGAGGATGCATCATGGATACAGAAAGGCACACCGTTAAGATTAAAAATTTACTGATACGAGAGAGGATGAATCTTTATCTCGTCGGAAGAAAAGATCTGGATTGGAGAGGTTTGAACCACTATGATAATAGCATCGTATCTTCTCTCGGATTTGAGAAATGAAGTTCGGAAACAATATTGCCTTCAAACAATAGAGTCCCTTGATATCAACGGGAAGATTGAGTTAGACATCGTCGGATTAGATTCTTGTTGCGCCGGTAAGACCCAAAGGATCACGCAATTGAGGTGCGCGGATATAACTTCCAGAGATGGATGTGAAGCTAGATCATGGTGGAATCCCGAGAAGCAAAGAATATGGAGGATCTGGAGTTTATTGTAGATATACTTATTGCTTTCTTTAGCCTTGAGGCTAACGCAATAGATTTGCGGCTGATGGCATCAACCATAATTGGCTTTACCACAGGAAAAGAATTGATGAAACAAAGAGAGATAGTTTCCTTTCATCTTGTTTGGGGATGCCGAGCATCGGTAGAATGACGAGGACAGAAAAGAGTTTGCGTTTGTTTCCACCAGATAATTGAAGATTTTGCTCCATCTAGAATAGACAGACCACCAACAAGAGATTATTGATTACTTTCTTTGAGAGAGCACTCCGGAAAAACAAGGACGGAAGTAAAAGTATCGAGGGATAAAGGCCACTTCTAACTTCCGTGGAATGAGTGGAATCACATTAATTCACCAATTCAATGTACAAGAGCGAATGATAAGAGTAGTGGTATGGTAGCTACTCCATCCCGCACTCAAAGCATTACTCCGCACATGAATAAGAAAACCATGCAACCCAACTACCGAAACAGACTGAAGGTATTGACAATATCTCAAGGAACTTCGTTAGAAAACAAGGATAGATGCAAACGATTCGCCGGATTCATAGATAGATAAAGATGATGATGTTGTCGTCATGTCTGAAGTACCAAGCCACCAGAAAGATATGAAGGAAGATTACGGATAAGAACTGCAAGATTCAACAGCTAGAGAAAAGATAGCACCAACTTGAACAGAAGGAATACAAGATCTGGAAGGTCTTCCTGGCCTCCGATGGATTGAGCATAGATGATAGAACGAGAGGGTTTCAAAAGATCACTTGACGAGATAGAGGTGAAAAGAACTCCATGTTGTTCTTGAAATGATTGAGAGAGATTTAGCAGTCTTGAGAAAACCTTCGGCGGAACGACGATGATAACTCGCCAACAAGGAAAACTCCGGGTTTGATTGATGATGGAAGATGGAATTAACAATGAACTTGCTGATTCTAGAATTGAAGCGATCTATTTAGCAGAAGGACGTGGCCGAGATAGGTGACTTCAAAAAGTCAGAATTCTCACTTTGAGACTTTGCACATAGGCAGTGCTCACGAAGCTTGAGAGAAAGAGACACAGATGATCTTCCATGTCTTTCATTGATATGGAATAGGCAAGAATATTATCAACATATACCACCATGGATTAAGAAGATATCCCAGAATACCAAGTTCAAAAGGCGAGAGAAACGAACAAATGCTCGAACACTTCCTGAGCTCAACGCTCTTAGAAAGATCAATATTAAGAGCACGGGTTCATGTTGAAGAAGATGCACTGGAAGAATAGATTATCTGGTCCTTCGGAAGAAAAAGAGATGTCACCTGGTTCACATTGTCGATCGGATCACCGGTTACAAAGATAAAGAGATCTCGGATAAAGAAAAGATGATAGCTCATACCTCAAGCAATGCTACCAGAGACGAAAAGATGCAATTCCCTCGTCTCAAAGAGAATTTTGCAGATATGGAGTTCAAAAAGATGTGCAGCATGATGGACAAATGATAGACCGCCGTAGTGCCTTGAGAAAATCCGGATTGCCAAAGATGCTTGAATATGCATGGATATGATCACGGTGTACTCAAAATCACAGGAGATAACCGTCACCATTTGGAGGATAGCGTTGATAGCATTTTCCATATTCCACTCATGATAAGTGTCATATAGCTATGCCGAGAACCAAATTACAATCACCAGCATCGGATCGACACATGTTATGTAATTAGCCCAAGAGAATTGGAGATGAAATAAAACTCCAGGATTAAGCACCGGTGACAAAAGAATGAGCTAGCATGGACATGCTGATAAAAGGGAGATAGATAATGTTTCACACACGACTAGAAAGGAGTGTGGAAACACAGATGTATCAAAGAAAATTTTTCCGCATTTTTCGGCATTAAAATACCAATAGATGCGCAAAATCACTTATCAGGTAGCGATTAGCAACTCCACTTTCTCTGAAAGCATGCTGGAAGGAAAAACACCCTTAAGTAGATGGCACCGGTTAACAAGAAGTCAGATAGATCGCGCTGGTTTTCAAAAGCCTGTCAGTATGGAATGTACCAACAGTTGATAACCAAAGGCAGATTGTGATAACAAATTGGATGCAACAGATAGACAAGGAATTACACACACACACACACACACACTTTCTATGGTACTACGGAAACCCAGAACACGTGAATCCTAGTTTGAATTTTAAGAAGATGATTGAAAACGTTACACTTCCTTACCAGAAAAGGGTGGTGGGTGGGTAAGAATAAAATTGGAAGCAGTCCTACTCTCGCGTTTTGTTTTTCCCTAGTATACATAGCTACCAAAAATATTTGCTAGACTGACAACGACCATTTGGCTGAGACCCTGAAGGGCGGGATGGCTCTGATACCAATTGTAACTACCTCGGTGAATTACGCTCTTAGTTACAAGCCTGGATGAGCGGAAATGGTTAAAATAGTACGGTGGGGCCCAAATGCCACTCACAGGTAGACCTTTCGGCCGTCCTAACCATTTCCAAACATCGGGACAAGAACGAGCGGCGTAATCGGCAGGCGAAGGGATCAACTACATACACAAATGAGTATGTATGCAAGCCACCATACAACAGTCCTCAGAGCCATTCCATCTAAAAGAAATAGAAATATTGCAACGCCATACGGCAAGATCCAAATATCCTAGATAGATATAATAGTTTAGGATACCTCCTCATACATCAAACATCAGAGTATCAGGCGGAAGCGGAAAACAAGATCCGAGTACGGATAAGAAGCAAATCGGCATAAGATGCCCCATAAATAAACACATCCCGCCCACAGATCTCACGGATCCCCGTTCCCGGAATCTCTACACCGAGTGATCGTTGCCAACATCGTCCGTCTCCTCCACCTAGTATCCATCTTGCGAGTTTACCTATTCATCTGAATCAAACAATTTATCGTGTGAGACCCTAGGGGTACTCAGCAAGTCTTTATGCCTCTAAAGGGGACACAACCTGGGGTGACGCAATTGCAGCAAAAGATAATACCTAACAATTCTATAGATACTCGCTAACCATCCGCCTAACCAAAGATAGACGGATGTCCGTGAATTAATAACAACAGTTATAACAGTAATATTAACAGATCCATCCTCCTCCTCGCTTACCAACGAGGAAGCGGACGAATAACCCCCCCCCCCATCCGTTGGCAGTTTTATTATCCATTCCATGAGTGTTGCACTATTTACTAGTCAGGTACTTAGTCAAATTAAAAGCGGTACTTTAGTTATACTTGTCTATGATCGAGAAACTGTGCTCCAAGTCGTCCATAACCGCGGACACGGCTTTCAGAAAGTTTTACACTGCAGGGGTGCACAAATAGCAACACACACTCGATCAACCTCGGAAAAACCAAACCAAAACCCAACGAGGCATTCACGACAAAGCGATCACAGGATTCAGAAATATTTCAGGGGGCCACCCCATTAAGCTACCCGCAACGAAGTTGGCCGGCTCCGAGACGGACTCAAGGTTTGTGTGGACGGCTGTAAACGACTGGGAACCCGAAAGTGTGATTGGGCTTGTCGATACAGCAAAAATGTGTCACGGACCTAAAGAGTACAGGTGCTCCACGCACAATCTTAAATAAAGCAGTAAAGCATGGCATAAGTACGGGATAGTAATAAAGCCCCAAACTAATTGTGGCCCCAAGAAATAAGAATGAATCAAGCTCTGGCTCAGGGGGGGTCATAAGCCTCCCGGATGTGGATAGCGCGAATATTCAAGGAACAGGAATCAAGTACTCGGGGTCCTACGGGACACAAGTGAGCAGGAAAAACCAAATAGCAGATATTGCTCACCGGTGCCACTTTCATTAGTTATCCCATTACTACTCAGGTTAAGTTTTTTAGGTACCTCGTTATCCATCAAACACTCACATACCCTACACATGCTGTTCTACGACCCGCATGGCTCAAACAACTCCTGTAGTAATGGCTCATGGGATGGAGGAACAAGCTTCAGTGGGGTTTAAAAGTAAAGGCTATGCAGTACTTGGGATTCAGTTTAATGCAATCGCGACTCAATGATGCAAGAATAAGATAGAGGCAATAGGTACTATATGTATGCAAGCATGTGGTAGTGCTTGCCTGGCAGCTCAGTTGAAGCGAGAGAAGGATCTGGGTAGTGCTCCTGGGTTTCTTGATATATCCCCTGCTCAGCGTCTATTCGAAGAAGAACCAAACAAACAAGGGCCAACATAAATAAAGTGCACAAGCATATGAATAAAATGCGTCAAGCAAACAATCATGCCATGATGAATGATGCACAATTTGCATGGCAATAAAGTAGCATGGCATGGGTGAGGTGTGGAATACAAGAAATAAACATTTTATGGGGTTTTAATCATATTTTATACTCAAATAAGTTGATGTATACTTTATATTTATATGATGCATGCTACAATATGGAATGCATAAACAGAAAGGTCTCGTCGAGCTGATCATTTTAGACATATCATATGTCAAATTCGGAGTTATAAAACAAAAGTTATTAATAAATTAAGGAAAAGGGGAATTTTATTGTAATTTTGATCAACTCGAATTTTAAAGTGTTCAAAATATATTTTGAGGGGCATATTTGAATTCCTCACATTTTCTGATTCCAAAACATATATTATATGCATTATTTGGATTTATATTTTAAAAGATATTTGAAAACAGATTTGAATTTGAATTTTAAAACAAATTTGAAAAGGTTTTAATTAAACAGCAAGCAGAAAACATTTTATAGTCACACAGACCTAGCCACAGACACAGACGGGTGGGACCGTTGCTGACTGGGCGTAAACGGCGCGCAATAGCTTTTCTCACCGCGTGGAAGGCTAGCCGCAACAACTGACAGGCGGACCCGGTGCTAGAGCGGGCCCACGCGCCAGCGGGTGCAAGGGTGCTTGCCACGCGGCGAGGATGGGGAGCGCGGGTTAAGGTCCTGGAAACAGGGGTGCTTTTCTGCAAAAATACACAGAGGCAGACAGGTGGGACCAGGCTGGACCGCGGGTTGCGCGCGCAAAAAGGAAGGGGGTATCGGCAAAATAGCACCTCGCACTGTTGTTCTTCTATGCGTTTACTGACGACAGATCGATGCCGACCGCGTCAGAGCACGGCGCGGGGTTCGATCACGCGACGCGAGGCGTGCGTGCTGCGGGCCGGAACCAGCGCGGATGGCTAACGGATGGTGGTAGGAGGGCGGACGGGGCCTAGGTGAGGTTCTGCGCGACGTGGGAGCGAGCAGGCGCGGTGGCCGACGGTGCGCGCAGTCTGTTCGACGAAACGAACGGCGGCACTAGGCGGGGACAGCGAGCGAGAAGGTGTCGGCTAGACAGAGGGGCTCACCGAGGAGTGGTTGGTGACGACGGATCGGTGTGGGCGACGACGGGACGGCGAGGAAGCAGAGGCCGGGGTTCTAGGGTTTCGGCGGAGTGGCGAGGATGCTGGCGGTCCTGGGGCTCCCTTCTCCGCGTCGGCGTGTCCGGGGCGAAGCAGGGGACTGCTCCTAGTCTTCCAGGCCACCTCCTCGACGCGCTCGCGGGCCGGAGCGACGAGGAGCAGGGGGGTAGACGTCGGTGTCTGGCAGCGGGATCTGGCGATGGTGAAGAGAGAGGGGAGGTGCGGCAGGGCTTGGGTGGATCTGGGCGATGTAGAGGAGCCGTGGGGAAGGAGGAAACGAGAGGGGGAGAGGCGAGGCAGCCGTGGCATGGGTAGATAAAGGTGGCTCGGTCCTTTTCTGCTCCTCCTCGATCACATGGTCGAGCTGGCTGGGCTGGCTGGGCTGGTCCAGGGCAGGGCAGGTAGGGCTGCCAGGTGGGTACGGCATGGCGGTGGGGCTACCCGGCAGGTAGAGAGAAGAGAGAGGGTAGGGAGCTCGGGTGTAGCTAGGGCTTGGCTAGGAGGAGGGGTAGATGGGGTGTGGAACCAGGGAGAGGGGGTAGCCAGGTGGGGGACATCACGGTAGAGAGAGGGGAAGGTAGGCTCGGGTGGGACCTGGTGGCAGCAAGAGAGAGAGGGGAACCGAGAGGGGAGGGGTAGATGGCATGGGGCTCGGTCTAGGGTTAGGGTAGGGGGTGGCTCGGCAAGGTGAGGGTGAGGTGGTAGGGTTGGGTTAGGGTTTAGCTTTTTCTCATGATCAAAATCATGAGGGTGACATGGGGTGGCATGGGTGTGTGAAGAAGGTTAAGGAGAGGTAGGGGTAGGGTGGTAGGGATTTAGAGTTTTACATGATCAAAGCTAGATCAAGCAAGAAAAGGTGGTAAGATGGAGAGGTCGGGTAGGGTTAGGGTTTGATCTCACATGATCATGCATGGGAGCATACACATGTGAGGGTGAGGCTTGTGATGCACATGGCCAGGAAAACTAGACCAAGATGAGGAGGGTTTAGGGTTTGAACATGATCCACTCAAAAACAAAAGAAAAACCAAAGGAGATCAAAAGATGGTGATGGTTGCATGGCCCATGCAAATGCATTAAATGCCATGTTTTAATCTTGTGAAAACAAAATAATTATTCATGGCATTTATACACATGCATTCCAAAATATGGGGTAAATCCAAGCTAAAAGAATTAAAGGAATGCTCCATGTGGAGTAGAAGGGGATGACCATATTTGAATAAATATGGGGCATGCTAGTGTGTATGTGCCACTAGGTATTCAGTAAGCCCAAAATATCCCAACATGAGCATAAATCCCAAAACAAACCATATGGAAGCTAGAAAAGGGTTCCACTCACAAGGCATGCAAAGGTGGCCATGTGGCTCTCATAAACCAATAATGTGGAAACAATATGGTGCATATATGAGAGCATGTGGAGATAGAATTGGATCCATCCCAACCCACATGAGCTAGAGGTAAAACCAAATAAGTTGCAATGCTCATATATGGTGGAATGGTGGAATGATGGGGTGATGACAAGAAAGGTGGTGGAGTTAATAAAAGATATGCCCCCAACTCAACTTGGGCATTAACAATATATCAATAACCAAATACAATATCAAGAGGCAAATACAATTAACAATGCATATGAGAGAAGCTCCAAATTGAAAAGGGTTTTATATGATGCTCAAGTGCAAGGTGGCATGATGACATGAGCATGATATCATTATGATGCAACAATTATATATATGAAGTAGCCATTATCTTACTAGACCAAGTAGCATTACAATTGTTAGACAATTGGGATGCTACAATTCCGCTGGCTACAGGGCTAAGCAGAAGAAAGGAAAAAAGAATCCCGAAAAAGAAAAGGAGACCAAGGAAGATTCCAACATGGAGGAAGTAGAGCCTTCAAATCCCAAGTCGTATGGACAGAAGAACTTCCCAAGGAAGAAAGACACTTATGTCCCCTTCCTTGGGCCTCAACCAGCTAAGGTCAAGAAAGCAGTTTTGCATGAGCTCAACGCAATTGTTATAGCTGTCCCTCAATTCTTGGACTGGTTGGAAGTGACAATCACCTTTGACCGTGCTGATCATCCGCCTAAGTTGCACATGCATGGACAATACGCCTTAGTTGTCAATCCACTCATTGATGGCTATGGTTTCTCCAAGAGTCTCATGGACGGCAGCAGCATCATGAACATCCTCTACATCGAAATGCTGCGTCGGATGAGGATCTCAGAAACTCAGCTGAATCACATCTCTGTGATCTTTCACGGAGTTGTCCCAGGAAGATAAGCAAAGACCCTGGGAGAGATCACTTTGGATGTTACTTTTGGAACTCCAAAGAATTACCGGACGAAAGAACTTTCCTTCGAAGTGGTCCTGTTCAAGAGCACATACCATGATATATTTGGACGTCCAGCCTACTAGGCTTTCATGGCTCGTCCGTGTTACATTTATAATATGCTGAAAATTCCAGGTCCGAAGGGCGTGATCACCATCAGGGGAAACCCGAAGAATGCACGAGAGTGCGAGGATGGAAATGCCACCTTTGCTGAAGCCGTACTGCACACATGAGTACTAGGAGATCAAGAAGACCATCGACTCGTCTGATATGCCCGTGACGAAGAAGGAGGTGACAAAGCCGACTCCGGAGTTCAAAGCATCAGAAGAGATGAAGACGACGCCGTTGAAGGATGATGACCCCTCCAAGGTGACCCAGATAGGTGTAGGTTTAGATATCACATAGGAAAGCGTGCTCGTCAAGTTCCTCCAAGCAAATCAAGATATCTTCGCATGGCAGCCATCTGACATGACCGGAGTACCTAGGGAACTTGCCGAGCACTCTCTAAATGTACACCCAAACGCTAAACCCGTCAAACAGTCCTTACGATGTTTCGGCGATGAAAAGCGAAAAGCAATAGCTAAGGAATTAGCTCGACTCAAGTTAGCCGGATTCATAGAAGTGGTCATCCACACTGAGTGGTTGGCCAATCGTGTAATGGTCCCTAAAAAGGACACCACTGATTTAAGGATGTGTGTTGATTATACTGCCTTGAACAAGGCTTGTACCAAAGATCCTTTTGCTCTACCTAGAATTGATCAAGTTATCGATTCTATGGCAAGCTCGGAACTCCTATGTTCTCTCGACGCATATTCTGGTTATCACCAAATTCGAATGAAGGAATTAGAAAAAGTCAAAACATCATTCATAACCCTCTTCGGAACCATCTGTTTCGTTATGATGCCTTTTGGGCTCAAGAACACAGGAGCTACGTACCAACGCACTATGCAGCGTTGCCTCCATGATCAAATCGGACGCAATGTACATGCATATGTGGATGACATAGCGGTTATGTCCAAAAAGAAGGAAACCTTAATTTACGACTTGGAGCAAACGTTCGCTAACCTACGAAAATACAACATAATGCTTAACCCGAAGAAATGTTTCTTTGGAATACCAACCAAAAAATTGCTAGGTTTCATCGTGTCTCGAAGAGGCATAGAGGTGAACCAGGACAAAATTCAGGCTCTACTCAATATTTCCAGGCCGACACACCTGAAGGACGTTCAAAGACTAACTAGTTGCATTGCTGCAGTCAGTCGGTTTGCAAGCCGGCTCGATGAAAGAGCCGCACCAATCTACAGGCTCCTAAGAAAGACCAAATCATTTGGACTCAGAAAGCTGAAGCTGCACTACAAGACCTGAAAGCAATACTCTCATCTGCTCCTATCCTTGCATTGCCAGAACCTCGCAAACCGATGTTGCTCTATATCACAATGACAAACAAAGTCGTTAGTGTCGTCATGGTGGTGGAGAGACCAGAGGAAAAACAGGAACACCTGTTGCAGCGTCCGACCTACTACCTCAGCGAAGTCCTAACTGAATCAAAGGAGCGGTATCCGCACTATCAAAAGCTGGCTTACGGTGTGTTCTTTCCATCCCGGAATTCATGGCATTATTTCTAGGAACATCCAATTACCATGGTGAGCATAGGTCCCATGAGAGATATAGTCAACAACAAGGATGCTACAAGATGTGGCAAAATGGGGAATAGAGCTTTCAGCTTTCGACATTGAGTACGAACCTCATACAGCAATCAAATCCCAAATTCTCACTGACTTTGTCACTGATTGGTCAGAGAGAACGGAAAATATGACCCTCCCAGAGGCGGAATACTGGACCTTGCATTTTGACGGTCTAAGGCGCTCAGGGGCTCGGGGGTTGGCGTGGTGCTCAAATCACCACAAGGAGATAAACATTTCTATGTGTTACAGATCCACTTCGCAACAACAAATAACATTGCTGAATATGAAGCACTGCTGCATGGAATTCAGATTGCTAAGGATATCGGCATCCGACGGTTAATGTGTTATGGAGATTCAGATCTTGTTGCCCAACAAGTGTCGGACATCTGTAATATAAATAAACACATGGCAACATGTAGGGATGTCATGGATGAACTAGCTAAATCATCTGAAGGGTTTGAGGTTCAACACATCCCTTGAACAAAAAATGAGGAAGCAGATGCATTATCTTGCATAGGTTCTACGTGTAAAAACGTCCCGGATGGCGCTTTTTTAGAGCACCTCAAAGTTCCCTCTATAAAAGGAGTAGATGAGGAATATTTGACCAAATCTAACTCATCTTTAGTGGCAGTTATGGCTATAATTCCCAGATGGACTCAACCCTACCCCTATTTCTTGGTAGATGGAAAATTACCCGAAGACAAGGTTCTGAGCCGGCAGATCGTCCGACGAGCAAAAACCTATACAATAATAAATGGTGAGCTCTATAAGTGGAGGGTATCTGGGGTCTCTCAACACTATGATCTCCGGATGAAGGAGTGAAAATCTTACGAGAAATCCACGAAGGCGAATGCGTCCATCATGTTGCAGCCAAATCTTTAGTGGCAAAAGTTTGAGACACGGATTTTTCTTCCTTATAGCTAAGGCAGATGCCGAACGGCTAGCCAAGACGTGCAAATGTTGCCATAAGTACGCCAAACAAGCTCATGTTCCGGCTGATCAGCTACAAACAATACCTATAACATGGCCTTTCGCGGTCTGGGGGCTTGACATGGTAGGACCATTTAAACGGGCTCCAAGTGGATTTACTCACCTCTTAGTGATGGTGGATAAATTTACAAAATGGATTGAGGCTAAACCCGTCACAAGTTGTGATGGAGCAACAGCCAGAAGGTTTGTGGAGGATGTTATAATCTGATACAGTTATCCACATAGCATTATCATGGACAACGGGAGAAATTTTCTATGGGAGAACTTGCCGAATTCTGCGATGAACAAAATATCTAGCTTGACATTGCATCAGTCGCACATCCTTAGGCTAATGGACAAGTTTAAAGAGCAAATGGTTTAATCTCACAAGGCCTTAAACCAAGACTCGAAGCACCACTTCGTCATGCTACGGGGGCTTGGGCAGAAGAATTACCATATGTAATATGGAGCTTGCGAACAACTGCGAATAGGTTAACCGGATACACACCTTTCTTTTTGGTCTATGGTACAAAAGCTGTTCTTCCTAGTGATTTGATTCATACTTCTCCCCAAGTTGCTGCGTATATTGAAGAGGATGCCGAAATTTCTCGACAAAATGATCTCGATTTAATCGAAGAAGTTCACGTCGTTGCTGAGATGAGATCAACAGCCTATCAGCAGAAGTTATGCCAGTATCATAGCCAGAGAGTCAGAAACCGGTCTTTCAATAAGGGCGATTTGGTTCTCCGGCTTGTGCAGAGTATGGGAAGGGCCCTTTTTAGTTAGCCGAGTATTGCACAATGGTTCTTACTATCTAACTGATATGCAGCCAGTCAAATAAAGACCTGTTACTAAGAAGAGAAAGAGAGCTGGAGGCAGTACAGAACCGGAAGAATTAGACAGACTGTGGAATATTGCTCAGCTATGTCCCATTTATTCTTAAATTTTCTTTCTTTGTAATCATATATGTGTACATGTTCAATGAGAAATAAAGTATTGGTTACCTCAATTTTTCTGAGAAGTTTTATATTACCATCTTATTTCTGAATGATCATGTCACAATCGAAAATCCCAGAATACTTGAAAGTACTTTATGCTCATGTTTGTTTTAGTTAAGATTTCCAATTCTAAAAATGATACCTTTGGGTATAAATCTAAAGTTTCTAGTCTATACTTGGGTTCTTTCTCTGATTGCCGAATGCAGGCATTTTCCGAGTAGTGAATTGTTGGTACTGCAAGCCGACTTTGTTTCCGAGTTTAAACTGGTTTAGCAATTCAGCTCCATTGCTCGGCAAAGTTTCCATGTTGAAAGTTGGCTGGCTCACGAAAGGGACGAGGCGGAAACCCAGATAAGTGATAAGTATAGGCAAAACAAAATGTTCTTATGTAAAAATTTCAGGCACTTCAAAATAAAGACAAAAGTGCTAAATAGAAGCAGCAAATCTTAGCACTAGCAAAAGTATTACACTACATATTTACAATCTGATTATTTTAGAATAACACATGTGTTTTTTCTGATGCTCTACGATGCAGGAGGAGAGGTAGGAGCTGCCGGATCACTGGAGACATTGCCTTTGCCTTGATATCTTTCTGAGACGTTCAAATCCGATATGGTTTGTTCGTCGTCGGAAACTTCAGTTGTTTCTTTGGTAGGCGGAGGAGGCGTTTCCACGCGAGTGAAGAAAGGAGTGTCATAGCTGGTTAGATCGGCTACGTGACATCCATAACCAGCACAGGAGTCCATGATGGCCTTGATGTCTTTCTCCTGTCAGTCTTCATCCACTGTCGAATAACCTCTGGTTACTTGCCAGATCTCCATGCTTCCATGGTGGCTCATAACCATGGTGATTGCGTTCTGTGTTGCGGTCCGCGCATAGGACATGTTCTAGTCCTGGATGATCTGTGGAATCTCCTTTGCCTTATCTCGCACTTCAAAGGCGGACATTCTATTCATGTCCGACACTTTGAGAACTTCGCCAATATCTTCCAATGATTGGTGGAAATCGTGAAGCAAGTCGCCGACTTGTGTAAGCAGGCTGGTGCGAGACTCAGTGGAGGAGGAATCCAGTAAGTTCAGAGGACCTGCGCATATAAAGCAAAGGTCAGAAAATATATCAGAACTCCTAGATTCGGAAAACAGAAAGTCAGAAAATAGGAAACATACCGAAGATGACATCGTCAACTTTGGTCTTCTCCGCCCTAAGGCTCTGGAGTTTAGCCCGGAGTGCCTCGGTGATATCCTTTTCTATGAATAATTCATCATTGATATCCGAGATTTTCTGATCATGGGCCGTGATCCTTCGATCATGTTCTTCGGTGGCCATGGAGGAGGATTCGAGGACTTGTTCAATGATGCGTTCGTGATCCGCCTTAAGCTTATTCGGCTCTCGACGTAAGTCGGCATTCTCCACCTCCATGGTTTTAAGATTCTCGGCCTCTTCAATCATTGCACATGATTGTTTGACCAGTGTTATAAGTAAAAGAAAGTAGTTGACTACGAAATTCGACCATGAAAGCAAAAAGAGCAAGGTTAAGGACTGAAATGATTACCTTCAGCCTCATCCTTGGATACCTTTAATTGAGTATTTTCAAGTCGGAGAGCTCTGATCTCTCTCCGCTTATTACAAATATTCTTCAATAATTCCTGGTTATAAGCATTAACTTTCTGTAAGTCATAATAATACCCAAAGTCAGAAGTCTAATAAAGACTTGGGCTAATATTTTCACTGACATCAGCACGAGCCTTGGGGGCTATACTAGTTCATTCTTTGGCATCCTATGAAAGCATAAATTCATATTATCTATCCAACTTCATGCTTGGGGGCTAGAGGATATGATATGAAATACAATAAAAAACATGACTTGGAATTCCGACTTACATGTTGTTCATGAGTAAGCTTGCTTAAGCTCATGTTCACCCCGGTGGTAACCTTCTCGGCGAGGGTCAGCGGGATTACTGGTGGTGGAGGAGCCACACTGGCCTTCAGCTTCTTTTCACGAAGACGAATTTGGTAAACAAGCTCGGAGTAATTGACGTCCTTGAAGGAGATATGCCCTAGAGGCAAATAATAAATAGGTTTTTATTGTCATATCTCCATTAGTTTATAATAGTTTCATATTGTGCTAGAACTGTGCCAAGTGGAAACATTGGTACAGTTGTGGTATGAAACAACCAAGTCCCTAGTATCCTCTATTCATACTAGTTCGTTGGTCACGAAGATGATCTGGGTTTCAAGATCATGGGCATTTATGCCGACTGACAACGAGATCATATCATTGGAGAATGATGTGATTGGACATTCCTCGAAGGATTGCAACACGATCAAGTCATATAGTTCATTGTTACAACAACTATACCTAGACTCCTCTTTAGGCCGTGAGCTCATATTACTCACTATTTCCCTAGGCTGCTTAAACTGCATCAACCATCATCTGGTAATACGGTGGCCATAAAGGTGTACGTTGGGTATTCCGAAGGAACAGTAGATGACATGTGACTTCAAGACCGGGATTTGTTCACCCACACACGGGTAAAGATACATACAGCCGGCTTGGTGAGATTACATCTATAAATGTTGCAACATGTGACTAGGTCACGGGGATGTAATATCACGGTAACAAGAAAACAAAACTTGTTGTGAAAGAGATTGAACAAGGTATGGGATACCAATGATCGGATCTCGGACAAGTTGTATCGAGAAACAAAAGGAAGAGGATGCTACATTTAGACGGTTCAAATGACATTGTCATTAGAAATCCATAGGGGTCACATGGACATCCCTAGTCCCTTTGTTGATCATTGATATAGATCATGTCTAGAGCATTCTCGAGCCGTGAGAGGATACACTTAAGGGTACGATGAGAGCGATCATTCGTAAGACGGAATCACAGCAGAGAAAGAGAGAAAGCCAGAGTCGTTCCGCGGAGAGATCCGAAGTTGTTCGGAGAAAGAATAAAGAAAAAGACCGGAAAAGTGTTTTCGGATAAATTGGAATTTAAATATATATTTATTATATGTTAATTATGAATTAATATATTCTAAATAATATTTAAGTTAAGATTTATAAAAGCAACTTTTATATTAGGACGAATCCTAGAGGGAAAAGACCTAGAATAAAAGTTGCAGAAAAAATAAATGGAAAAAGGCAAAAACAGCCAGCCCTGTGGGCGGCGGATAACCGCCACCGCACAGGGCGGCAGGTAACTGGGCGACGCTGGCGCGTGGGCTGGGCCACCGGGCGGTAGAGCCGGCCCACCCGGGCTGCCTCGCCAGGCAGGCCGCCGGGGGGGTGGCCAGCCCACCCGGGCTTCCCCAGCAGGCCGCCGCCTCGCAGGAGTGGAGCTGGGCGCGGGGTGGGGTGGGCCGCGCCAAGGCCCATGGACAGCCCGTGTCTGCTGCCCCTTTTTCTTTTATTTAGCCGTTTTCTGTTTTGGCTATTGGGATGACTTTTGTCCCATCCGGCCAAGATGAAAATGCCTGATATTTTCTCTTTATTAATAGTCCCACGTGGCTAACCCAATGGGGAGGGCACAACCCCTCCTCCTATATAAAGGGGTGCCTATGGGTGGGATTAAACACAAAATTTTGGACAAGTCCTTTGGTTGACTTTCTCCTCCTCCCTCTCTCTATACCTCGTGACCATGGCCCCAAGTATGAGCTATGTGATCGAGACACACCTGCAGCATGCAGTTGCGCTGCAGGGATTCCTAGCCGGATATCAACTTCCGCACTCCCGGCGGGATCGGGGAGACGGAGGTCTTATCATGCACCGGATGTGTACGAAGACACAAGGCGCAACACTTGGGGAGCTTAAATGTCGTGAGTCGGAGCTGTTGCACGATGAAGATGAAGAAGGAGCAAGGGGTAACCTGCGAGGAGCTTCGCGACCTTGAGGTCGGCTACGAGTACGACTACTTAAACCACGTTCCCCGCGGAACGTTAACCGCGTACAGACTACAAGGGTATGTATTCTATACGCATCGGCCGTTACCACATTACTACATAGATAGATCCTAGGCAGTTTCTGGGGTTTCAACGTAGGAAATTTTTTGTTTTCCGCACCGATCCCCAACAGTGGTATCAGAGCCGATCTATGCGTAGGAGTGCTGTCAGGCCAGTACACACAAGTATTGTGTGGGCATTGATCCCTTAGTTGTTACCCTCTAACGTGTACTTGTTTATATCGTGGTATTGTTTGATGAAGCAGCCCGGACCGACCTTACGCGTATTCGTACGCGAGACTGGTTCCACGCTCAACATATGGCTTGTACCATATAAGTGGCTAGCGGGTGTCTGTCTCTCATTCAATAGTTGATATAGCATTTACAACGGAGGGCCCCGAAAGGGATATAATAGAAACAACTGTCGGATCCATGTTGTGGTTGGAAAGTTCGTAGTTTAGAAACAGTTCTATTGCGAAAGCCCCAACAACCACGTAAAACTTGCAATAGATAAAGTAGAGGCGTCTAACTTTATTTTGTAGGGGGACATGTGATTATGATATGGCAATAGTCGTTACGAAGGTAAAGTAGTTTACTTTTCTGTTACTAAGTAGTATAGTAATAGTCATCATTCCGATGAACGACCTGGTGGAGGCGTCGTGGACTTGGGGTCAAACCAAGGGCAAGATGGAGATCATGCTGGAGCGCTCGATGGAGATCAAGGCGCAAGAAAGACCATATCATATGACATTATACATATGATGTTGATAACTGTTTTTAAGTCTTATTGTGTGCTAGTATTTAGATACTCAACGGTAGCAAATAAGATAATCCCTATTTAATCCCAATGTTCCGTGTTCCCCTCGTGTGTGCACCACCAAGAAAGTTCTTCGGTATGAGGCGATCCAGGGTTACAGGCCTGGGTGTCAGACATATCTACATTCGCATATAGTGGGTGTAAGCCATGTTGCACAGAAAATACACACAAGTTAGATTTGGCGAGCCTAGCATGTGCAGACATGGCCTCGGAACACAAGAGATCGAAAGATCGAGCATGAGTCAGATGGATGATGTGATTGGCATTAGTGAATGTCTACCTTTGATAATGCACTGATGGCCTTGACGATCGGGGGAGGTGTAGAAGATAGGGATCATGCGGTCACTAAAATCGTCCAGGGCATGACAATTTTAGTGGAGACCAATTATAAATTGATCTCTTATTATAAACTTAGTATAGATGTCTGTTTGCAAATATCTTAGTAGACCTTAGCCTATCCCATTGAGGTCCTTTGCGACCATGGGAATATATTGCTTAATATGGAACTTAGTAGAAGGGTCCAACTTCATAGATTAATACCCACGCCTGAGGGATATCCTCATAAAAAGTGATCTTCTCTTCTTGATACAATAACCATTAGGAGATAATTCGATGACTCTAGAATTTTTGGAAAAACACTTAGCGATCTTGCATTAGAGTTAAGAACTCTTAGAAGGGCTTGATTGCAAATGGATGTCATGGATGAAAAGGTATATGTAAGATATACAAATTATAAATGTGGTTCTTGCAAAACTCTTTGCAGTTTGCAAAGTATTTGATACTTGTCCCGTTTTGTGAAAACAGGATGATCTGCTTGAGAATTGCTGGATTTGAGGCAATGATGACGGTAAGCAAAATAGTTGATGGTCGACATCACCTCTTCCCTCAAAGTTTATCATTTGGATTAGTGGACTTGAATATAGATTTGTAATCCTAGTTTGTGTGTCTTGCTTTTGGCGAGATGATTATTCATATGAACAAGTTACAAACCAGTTTGTACTATTCTTATGAACAATACCTTATGGTCACATTATGATTATAAATAAGATATTCTCATCACTATGTTAATGATAATGATTTAAACATTTATAAAGGGTTAGAATGCTAAAAGATATCCAAAGCTTAATAATGAAAAGACACTAAAGTTTAAGTCATTTTGGTTATTGCATGTTCTTTATGAAAGATCGGGGGTCCTAGATGCTTAATCTAGAGACTTTGCAAAACCATGCCTCTCAGGCAGAATGACTAAAACTCCGCATTCTGGTAAAACGGTGATATGCGAAGAAATGTTGAAACTTATACATAATGATGTATCACATTTTCAACAAGTAGTGGAAATCATTTATTGTGGACTTAAGTGAATAAGTGTATTTACTTAATGAAACATGAAGTTTGAAACGATTTGAATTGTTCAAATGAGTTCAACAACAAAGAGGATATTGAATTAACAAGTATCTTCGATTTGATCGACATGACTAATGTATTCAAGTTAAGTTTAGCATAAAAAGGAACTTGTGAAAGATGTTCCACAAATTAAGATAATTGGACGAATTCAAACTTTGTTGAAATGTCTAAACATCATAATCAATATGTATTAGATACATATGGTATAATATTATCTCTTATCAGGGTTATAGTTGTCGTTTAGAGTTAAAGATCGAAATAAGCAAACACTCATTTCAAATACAAAGGAACATCTAAAAGATTCGTGGAAACAACACCATAAGTGTTATGGCATGTTCAAATTTCTGGAGATTTCGATAAGTCAAAATCGTGGCCAATAAACAAGTCTTTGTAGAGCATTCTTAGGAAGCTATGAATGCATCTTCCACAAGGGGAAAAACTATTGTTGTCAAAAGTCAACGTGTCTTAATGAAGATACAGGTGGAAGAAAGTAAAAGATCAAAACAAGGTATTTGACCTTACCTTCGAATTGTTGAGTGGCCCAGCGGAATTTGTTTCGTGAATCCAAACTCTGCAAATAGAGGAGAAACCAATGATAATGATCATAAAGTTTCAGGGAATACTTTTACTATGGTAGGATTCAACTATATATTCTACAAGTTTGTGGAATTATAGTTGATTCACTTGTCATGCTTTGAACAAGACATACCTACGAAATACAGAGAAGCGTGATGGACCTAAGTACAAGAAATGAATGGTCATTGAAATCTCGTTAGTGGATTCTCGATTTGATAGTGATCAAGGAATTTTGGAATGTCCAAAATTATCGAGAGGACCTAGATTTGAGTGGGAGCAAATCAGCTTGGCTAATTCATAATATGTAGCTTACATATTTTGAGTGGGAGCTAAGTGAAACCCCTAGATCTCAAACATGAATGTCATATTTGAGTGGGAGCGTGAAATCATTCTGGGATATGTGGACAACATATGTGAATGATGTGATTGGTGTTAATAGTATTTAAGTAGATAAATAAGGATGAAGTTGAAATTATTAAAAAATAAGATCTATCAAGATAGATTGGTGAGTTTAATAAACACTAAATGTCGAATGCTTCCTGGACTTGATTCTGAAAGATGTTCAGAATGTCCTAAGACAAGATTCTGAAGAAGCTCAGAATGGAACAAGGTAAGAAAGAAGTTCTTACTATATGAAACATTGAGTTAGTATTGCAACTATGGTTGAAAGAAAGAGATGCGTTGCATCTCCTATGCCTCAGTCATAGGTTCTTTCATATAACCATGTTGTATGCTCGACGTAATGTGACCCGAAGTTCTGGTTGGTAGGACAAAGTCTTAACTGTAAGAACATGTCTTTAAGTGATTCCTGAATTGATCACTGAACCAGAATTAAGTTTGTACTTAAATGGCAAAAAGCAATGTAAGTGGCATAGTTGCATTTCATGCACCAGGATCTACATAGATATAGAAGTATAAAGGCTCCATCTAATGTGATGTATAATGTTATGGCGGGGCTAGTTCGCTTTTAACGTAGAATGATGTGTACCAGGGCCCAGTGCCCATGAGAAAGCCCTTGAGGTTGATCTAACGTCACTGTAAGCTCTTGGAATCTGGCCTCGTTCTGCTGCCATGACTATAGTATATACACAAAGGATAGCAAAGTGTGTTTCGAAGTTTAGATGACAATGGTGAAAACGACCGTCATCATAAACACTAGAAACAAAAGTCTCGCTTTGTTGCCAAACAAATGCTTTGACCCATTATACGATGATGGTGTGAATGTCAAAATTAGGAAGACATTAACGATTTACAAAAGACATAATGATCTGGTAAAACAGAACATGGACATGACGTTTCCCATGAGCATGCATGATCTGTAAACGCATATGGTATATGGTTTATATAAGTAAAATGCGAGCTAGTTTATTTGTACTCTAGTGCAAGTGGGAGACTGAAGGAGATATGCCCTAGAGGCAAATAATAAATAGGTTTTTATTGTCATATCTCAATTAGTTTATAATAGTTTCATATTGTGCTAGAACTGTGCCAAGTGGAAACATTGGTACATGTGTGGTATGAAACAACCAAGTCCCTAGTAACCTCTATTCATACTAGTTCGTTGGTCACAAAGATGATATGGGTTTCAAGATCATAGGCATTTATGCCGACTGATAACGAGATCATATCATTGGATAATGATGTGATTGGACATTCCTTGAAGGATTGCAACACGATCAAGTCATATAGTTCATTATTGCAACAGCTATACCTAGACTCCTTGTCCTTAGACCGTGAGCTCATATTACTCACTGTTTCCCTAGGCTGCTTAGACTGCATCAACCGTCATCTGGTAATACGGTGGCCATAAAGGTGTACGTTGGGTATTCCGAATGAACAGTAGATGACATGTGATTATAAGACCGGGATTTTTTCACCCACATGACGGGTAAAGATACATATGGCCGGCTTAGTGAGATTACATCTATAAATGTTGCAACATCTGACTAGGTCACGAGGATGTAATATCACGGTAACAAGAAAACAGAACTTGTTGTGAATGAGATTGAACAAGGTATGGGATACCAATTATCGGATCTCGGACAAGTTGTATCAAGAAACAAAAGGAAGATGATGCTACATTTAGATGGTTCAAATGACATTGTCATCAGGAATGCATAGGGGTCACATGGACATCCCTGGTCCCTTTGCTGATCATTGATACAGATCATGTCTAGAGCATTCCCGAGCCGTGAGAGGATACACTTAAGGGTACGATGAGAGCGATCATTCGTAAGACGGAATCACAGTAGAGAAAGAGAGAAAGCTGGAATCGTTCCGCGGAGAGATCCGTAGTTGTTCGGAGAAAGAATAAAGGAAAAGACCGGAAAAGTGTTTTCGGATAAATGGGAATTTAAATATATATTTACTATATGTTAATTGTGAATTAATATATTCTAAATAATATTTAAGTTAAGATTTATAAAAGCAACTTTTATATTAGGCCGAATCCCAGAGGGAAAAGACCTAGAATAAAAGCTGCAGAAAAAATAAATGGAAAAACGCAAAAACAGCCAGCCCTATGGGCGGCGGATAACCGCCACCGCACAGGGCGGCAGGTAACTGGGCAACACTGGCGCGTGGGCTAGGCCGCCGGGCGGCAGAGCCGGCCCACCCGGGCTGCCTTGCCAGGCAGGCCTCCGGGGGGTGGCCAACCCACCCGGGCTTCCCCAGCAGGCCGCCGCTGTCTGCTGCCCCTTTTTGTTTTATTGAGCAATTTTCTGTTTTGGCTATTGGGATGACTTTTGGCCCATCTGGCCAGGACGAAAATGCCTGATATTTTCTCTTTATTAATAGTCCCACATGGCTAACCCAATGGGGAGGACACACCCCCTCCGCCTATATAAATGGGTGCCCATGGTGGGATTAAACACACAATTTTGGAGAAGTCCTTTGGTTGACTTTCTCCTCCTCCCTCTCTCTATAACTCGTGACCATGGCCCCATGTATGGGCTATGCGATCAAGACACACCTGCAACACGACGTTGCGCTGCAGGGATTCCTAGCCGGATATCAACTTCTGCACTCCCGACGGGATCAGGGAGCCAGAGGTCTCATCGTGCACCGGATGTGTACGAAGACACGAGGCGCAACACTTGGGGCGCTTAAATGTAGTGAGTCGGAGCTGTTGCACGATGAAGATGAAGAAGGAGCAAGGGGTGACCTGTGAGGAGCTTCGCGACCTTTAGGTCGGCTACGAGTACGACTACTTCAACCACGTTCCCTGCGGAACGTTAACGACATACGGACTACAAGGGTATGCATTCTATACGCGTCGGCCGTTACCGCATTACTACATAGATGGATCCTAGGCAATTTCTAGGGTTTCAATGTAGGAATTTTTTTGTTTTCCGCACCGATCCCCAACAGTCCTCTGCTTCTTGTGCCTCTTCCTCGGCGGAGATGTTCCGGCTCTGCAAGCACTACTGAGCCAGCCTTTGTATTTCTTCTGCAGTTTTCCGAGTAATGCCAAGTTTGGCAATACCCGGATTGCTGAGAAGGTTTTCAGTGAAAACCTTTGCCGAGGGATCATTACCCTGTACGGGTTCACCCTTATCAACTACCGAGTCACCCATGGTGACGTCGGTCTGCGAACCAAGGTTCGTTGGCTCAGAATGCTGAGCCAGATCCTCTACGATGGACGGAGATGGAGTAATCTATGGCGTTGTAGAAGGCTGTGAGGCAGGAGTCGGAGGCGTTGTGGCAGGAGAAGTCAAATTTAACTTTGACTGGCGCAGGGGCTTCAACGATCCTCCTTTCCCCTGGCCCTTGGAGAGCTATTTTAGCCCAGAAGAGGTAATAGAAAAAAGATCGTTACACTTCAGAAAGAATGGAAAATAAAACACAGAGACCTTGTGTGGAAAGTTACCTCTTCACAATGGGCAGTTCCTTTGTGACAATAGACGGTGTCGGAGTCTTACGCTTTTGGGTAAGGGTCTCCGGCAATGGAATCAATTCTCCATCATCCTGAGATAACTCAGGAGGATATCCCTCGAGAGGAGAAAGCTCCAACTCAGGGAGGTCAGCAAGCTGGAAAGAAGAAATACCTCAATATTGCAAAAAGACACAATCATGTATAGATGAACACATAATTCGAGTTATTTCTAGAAAACTTACTGGTGTTATAGGATCCTTAGCTATATGCATGTCCAAGGATAGCTCCGGGATTTTCCTCTCGATCCGCTCCCTTATCAACCACTTGATTTGGGACTCATAGTCCCTTTTCGAGTAAGGACGCGAGAAGATCCAGAGAGAGTTCGTCTTGCTCTTGGTGATGGAGTCCATAAGTCGGTCGCCATGATGTTGTAGAGGCTGCATCTGGCGCGCCAGCCAGCAGTGGATCAAGTCGGATCTGTTTAGACCCTTGTGCTTCATCAGATATTCGATCCTCCTCTTAGGAAGAAGCAGATCGTTAGTGAGAGCCGGAGGATCCGTGTCCCAAAACTCTTAGGGCGTGGTGGCGCCATAAACGAAAACCGGCAAAGCAGTTGTTCTTCTGAGAGCCAGTCTGTCCTTATGGTAAAAGAACATGGACGACCATTGTTTCACCGACTCACTAGCCTCAATCCTAGCATAGACTCGCTCTCTCCTAATAGAAAAGCTAAGAGTTCCGGTAATATAAGGATTATCGGCGGTGATAGAATTTCTCCGGGTATGAAAGTAATACCGGAAGAGAATGAGACTCGGCCTAATACCGACATACCCCTCACACAAAGAGGCATAAGATCTCATTTCTAAAATAGAGTTTGGGGAAGGATGGTAGAGTTGTACTCTGTAATTATCTATGACCTCAGAGAAGAAGCCTAAGGGAGGAAAGCTCAAACCTCTGTCGAGGTGGGTGCCAAAGTGCACTCGCTCATCGGCGTTAGGGGTGGGGACAGTTTGTCCGAAGCCACTCCACCAGTCGCCGGTGCGAAGGAGACCTTAATTCTTGACGACGCAGAGCTTGGTTTCATCAAGGACGCAGGGGATCCAGACCCCGCAGAACTTCTCTTTCTCCATCGCAGGTGATGTCGCCGCCACAACATAAGATGAATCCTCAGCTATTTCTTGGGCACCGGTGACCTAGGATGGGCGGCGCTGTGGGATTTGGGGGACGCAGAGGACCTCTTTCGCAGGAAGCGCCGGCAGGAAGGAGAAAGAACTAGCGCTGGTAAGGAGGAAGGAAGAAATCTCAACCCTTTATATCCTTTGCCCGCACCATGATTTGTGCAAGATAAGCAGTAACCATGCCACGCATCGTGGAAGGAGCTGGGTAACCTCCTCACGATGATTACACCGCATCGATCTCCACGCACGCATTAAAATGATGCCTCGGTTCCACGAAAGGCGGCCCCACCAATGTTCGTGCTGACAGGAATGTCTGTTAGTGGCGTGACATGACCTTGACTGATGTCAGGTTACGTCTGAGACCAAGTTCCGGCTTAGTTTGAATTTCAAGCTGGAAACTCGAATAATGTACTCATAGGTCCGACTCTTTTTGAGACCCGGATCCTATCCTTTCTTTTGAAGTTACAGGAACCCTTCAAGATTATACAAGCCAAAGATGGATCAAGCTAGATGATGATGAAATCCGACTCTGGATCTTGGAGGCTTCTAGGGGCTGTTGTTGGGGATGTACTTTCCGGGTATCCTCATTTTGCCTCACTAACCAGGGTGGCCCACTTCGGGTTAGAGATTTGCTTCACGGGCGGCCTAGTCAGGGAGAAGAGACGGAGTCCAATCCGGCTACGAGAAGGCCCAGAAGACTTACCGACATAGGCCTGTTATGTTACTTATAGTTCAAGATGTACTATGTAACCGACACTTTGTCGTAGACGGATAGGTCTGTCCTGTAAACCCTAGGCTGGATATCTATATAAGATGGCCTAGGGCAAGCCTTTAGGGCACCCCACAATAGTCTACAATCTCAACTCGCACAAGTGAAACCCTTGTAACCCATATTTCAGCTCTGCCGTATTACTGGATTGCTAGCAGGAGTATAATCCGTCCAAAGCCGACAGATTCGAACCTGGGTAAACTTGTGTGTTCGCCGTCCCGGAACACCATACGTCTCACACCCCTCTCTTCCGCATGCCTCGAGGACCCCCTCATGGCATTCTTGTCATCAATCTGATGACACAATGACTTCTTCGACGAGGCGATGACAACTACCTCTCCGACAAGGCAACAATGGTCGTTGTGACAATAGTCGCTCCGACGAGTTGCGCCTACGACCTTTCTAACGGCAGTGATGATGACAATGGTGGAAAGATCCAAATCTCCCGATTTTTTTGAAATTTCAAATTTTTAGCCGGGACGCACAGCATACCCCCTACCCGTGGCGCACCACCTAGTGCGCCATGGTTAAATTTTCTTACTCGTGGTGCACCACCTAGTGTGCCACAACAAAGTTATATAGTCGTGACGTGCGCCTAGTGGCGCACCCCTATTGCACCACGGATGATCAAAATAGGTGTGCCACAGATGTGTTGTTTTCTAGTAGTGAAAAGTCCTCACTCCTAATTGGTTCTTTCTCAACATCAACAATTGTAGCATTTGTCAGGTCCATCATTGTGAAATAACCTCTTAAATACATGACTGCTTCCACGACATCATAAAAATTTTCCCTAGTCTCTAAGTTGTTCAAGTCTCCTGAAGTTTGTACTTTGTTTGACTCAATCCTAAGTCTTCTTTCTCCAAAGGATATACATATTTGTTTCCTTGACCACATTTATACGATTTTAGACTGTATTCCTCATTTATATCAATCCCAACTTCTCTAAGGTTTTTTGCTATTGGTTCTATGGTGATGTTTGTATTCTGGTCATTCCTATTGATTACAGATTCTTCTTTGTCACTAGATTCCATGTATGTATTATACTGAGCGTTATTTCTTGGTACAATTTATTTCTCAAACTTTTTATTACAGAGCATTACTCCCACTAGATCAGTTAAGTCATACATAGCTTCTCCTAATGCTTCACTAAGGGTCTCATGGGTCCTAAGAATTCTTGGATAAGAGTGGCAGTAAAATGTAAGTATGGTACTAATTCCTCTATGGTAGAGTTTTGGACAAAGTCACTATTCTCCTAGGTTGTGTCATTTGATTTATCTTCATATGACATTGCATGAAATGTGGTTAACCTTAACTCCTCTTATCCTTACAAATAACTGTGATAGCCTTAAAAAGAGCAATCTCAAAATTTGTCAAGTCCTTGTTAGATTCTCCCGTATATAGGTTTTTCCTAAATCCTAACTCTGATGGTGTAACTTTGGCAAGATGGTACTTGATCAACTCCTCCCCATGATGATATACTAGAATCCTTACTATAGTGTTCTGATGGATGTTCAGACATTCCAACAGTTCTAGGTAGACATGTGTCTAAGGGCTTTCGAAAGTCTTGAGTGGTATTTCTATAACTTGGACAGTTCAATATGGACACCATTCGGCTATAGAACTCATCGTAGGTTATTTTTCATGAATAAATAAAAAAATAAATCCTATTTATTCATAAATAATTATCGCACCAATTTTATGACCTAGATAGTTATCGCACCAATTTCATAAATAATTATCGCACCAATAATTATCGCACGAATAAAAAATTAAATCCTATTTTCATACTAGAACCTTTACTATAACTTGGTCCCTTCCTACAGGTTTAGTCTACTTACTAGGTTTTAAATCTAAGGTCAAAGAAATTGGTGTGATACTAGTTGTGGTTGTCAGAGTCCTGGCACATGGGTAGCACGATCATATGGCCGGCAGGCCCACTAGTAGGGCCACTGTCCCCTCCCAAAGCAGAAGCACAAGACGAATGTCCTCAAGAGGGAAAACTGAGGCTCTCACCTAGAGAGGGAAACTCGCCTGAGTCTTCCCATCTACTATGGTGAAGCGCCAGCTCGCGCGGACCCTCCAGCAGGCCTCGGATGCTTCAGAGCGTGTCTCAGGGGGTACACTGATGGCTCCCAAGTGCAGGAGATTAGTTGTAGTACTTTTCAATAAAGAAAGGTTGTCGAACCCACGAGGATCTGAGAGTATTAGTTAGCAAATTTTACAAATAAAATAATAGTAATGTAGTAGATTTGGTGTTTTGGGTTCGTAGTTTGCAAGAATATAAAGTGCTGAAAGTAAATAAATAGCAATAAGTAAATGCTCCCAATGAGGGAAAGTCCAATCCTCTATGCACCAAGAGGACAATCTCAAATGTGTGTGTGAACTTATGTGTGACAAGCATTCCCGAGGGTGGCATGGATTTACCTAGCATAAAGATCTCTACACAATATGGTGAATATGTTGTCAAGTTTCATTCCCTTAGGACGTAGCCTAATTAGGTGCAGCCACAAGTATGAGCTAAATAAACCACTTATGATGGATCCTAGAGCCATTCAAATGAACATATAAGAATCATTAAGACATAAATGTCCCACCATAGCAGTAAGTTCATTGGTCCCCGACATATAATCCTTCCAATGCAACTGAAAGTATTGGAAAATGCTTTCTGTCGATTCCGTACCTCCCAATCCTTATCATTGCATCAAAGTATTCTCCGATGAGCCCATATAGGTGAAGTAATATGCAAGCAACGTTCGCATAAAACCATCATACAACAATATAAAAGATAAAAACTGGACCACATACTCATTGCATATTATATGGAAATCATAGCCAATTCATCATATGATCTCAGAAACATGGGGATCTACTCACAAGTAGCAAACATGATATGGATAAGTAGCATATGGGATACAAAACAATCTGAAAATATAATCTCTCCACCAAATAAAGAGAAGATGCCAGTCACAAACATGTAAATATCCCTTAAAACAATATTCGGGGTTCAATCAATCACAAACTATGAGGGGAATGAGATGGATCTTGGAGATGGTGATGGTGCTGGTGGATATGTTGATGGATAGGCCTCCCCCTATGCCTAGGAGGAGTGGTGATGACGATGGCGTCGATTTACCCCTCACCGGAGGCTCCGTGCAGTAGAATCTGCCCTCTCCGGAAGAAGGAGAGGACTTTTGCCTCCGCCGCCACCTCTGTAAATCGTGGGAAAATATGCCGTAGGTTTTCTGGTGATACGGAGGCGTTTGTAAAAAGGAGGAGCCGATATGATGCTCGAGGGCCGAAAGAGCATGGGTAGCACGGCTGGGGGTGCGCACGCCACCTGGCCTCTTTAGGGCCTCGTGGCTCCTCTCACTTCATTCTTTGGCCCAAGATGATTCTTTAGGTGAAAAACTCATCAGGTATTTTTCCTTCGATTTATTGACGTCCAAAAGGTCCTGAAACAGCAAAAACATGAAAAATGAGGTTTTCTGCCTCTCGGAAATTAAATACCAATGAAAGGGACTTTGTAGGAAAGTCCCATAAATCATCTAAATATGCATAAATAATGACGGATCTTGGTAAACATGATTCTGAATAGTGGATATAAGTCCTAAAAATGATGATGCAAAATGCAAGTATCAACTCCCCCAAGCTTAACCTTTGCTCATCCTCGAGAAAATAAGCGAATAGATCATGATCATGCATCAGTGAGCTTAAGGCTGACAAGAAAATACGAGCATGGCATCATCAACTTATGCATATTTACTTGTCCAAAAGAAATATGAACTAACGACCATGCAAATGTGGGCTACATAGATAAACATTATCATTTACCCCTTACTTTTGAACAAAAACTAACCATTACATGTTGGACAATTGAACAAGTCCCAAATTTATCATACACTTTGCTATTTGCAATAGCTTTGCATGGCGTTCTACTAGCTTTTAATTTAACCTTTGGATATGCCTTTGCAATAAAGATAAGTTCCTCATAAAACAAATAGTGGAAAAGAGAATTGTTTAAACAACCAGATAGACATGACTATTTTGACTTTTGTCAATCACTTTCACCACTTTTTGCATGGCATCAGTTAATAGTATTTATCTCTTAGTAACCATTATAAACCTTATCCATGGGTCTTTCAATCATGTCATATGCTCTAAAGAACCATTGACTTTCACTTTCCATGGCTAGCCAAATCTTTGGGTGCCTACCTTTCAAACACTTTTCCATAGAGCATATGTATTGAAATACCCATGACAACCATTTAGTTTACTCGTTGATTACTAAGTAGAACAATAGTATCGCATGTCCCCTTGTAATTCTCCTCTGTCTAACTATTTATTTTATAAGACTCCCTATCTCACCACAAATTCACAATGTTCCTTTTTTATAAATGTTGCTTCCCTTGCATGGATCTTTTCTTATTTGCCAGATTAGCTTGTTGAGTAATTCTATGCTTGTCCACCATGCTCAAGTTAATTTAGTTCAAGGCAAGATGTAAGTGAAATTTCTACATATGGTGCGCACATCTATATGAGTGTTACCCATAAATCCCAAACAAGAGAATCATGGATGACACCATACGTTATATTTTATTCAAAACCACTCAACCAAAGATACATGTTAATGCTCTAAGATCTCTTCAAACTCAACGAAAATCTATACATAATGGATGCAAGCAAAAACCTCATAATGATTACAAACTACATGCAAATATGATAACTAAAAAGCATAAGGTCCGGTGGAACTCCCCCAAGCTGAAGTTGTTGTCGACGGTCCACTAGAGAATGGCCTTCTGACCTTCAACAAGGTTGTGTGCAACCTTTTGTTGACTGCCACTTGATCTTCCCACTTGGTGTTGTAATCCTGGACCTCTTTTTCTAGCTTTTCTATAATCTCAATGCAACCTGCAGAGGTTGCTTGCATGTTCCTAATGAACTTTGTGTTTACCACCTCCTCGTAATCCTACAAAAGTGCAATGTGATGGCAAGAGAAAGAAAAGCACCTCTCTTCATCAGCAATTTGTCAATGAAGCGAATCGATCCGTGCTTGAAGATTTGGGTTAGTCATGTCCCTGAAGCGAGGTTCTTCAATCTCTCTCATCCTTGTAGCTCCATCTTCAAGCTGGTTTCTCCAGATGACATTGTTCCTCCGGTATTCCCCTCTCCATGGAGCTTTGGTTCTTGGTGGAGGAATCTACTCTGGGGTTCTGATGGGTGCACAAGGGAATCCACCATCCGGGGTGCTCCACCTTGAAGACATCTCCTGGCACAAGGTTAGATCTGGAACAAACATGTATAAAACAAGGTTCACTCGAAAAAGATGCGATGCAAGATTAGATCAGTAGAGACGAGTATATATAAATGCTTTTTAGGGTAAGACGAAGCATTGAGGAAGAAACTGAGGCAAAACGGACTTCGGAAGAGGGAAAGACCTCGAGTGGCGTGCCTAGGGGGTGGGCGTGCCACCTAGTCTCTTTCCCTCCTCGGGACTCTGTTTTGTCCAATTCTTTTGTGACACCCATTAATTTTCCAAAATAATGACTTACCTAAAATATCAAGATATTCCGAGATCGTTAGGCACCTCTTTTTGGCTTTTGGTAATTTTTGGTATCTGGTAGGGGATAAATTTTTGCAATTATGGCATCTGGACTTTGGAGATTCATAACTTCAACCCTTCCAGGAAATGTTTGTCCTACAATATAATATTTAAGATCTTGTCGAATATCGACATGAGGTTTTCTGTTGAAGTCTCCATGAAGACGAATGGCTCCAGAGCAGTACACCTCATGTACAACTAATGTACCATGCCACCTTGAAGCTAAATTTCCTGTAGAAAACTTGAAACAAGAGTTGAACAATAATACTTGATCTCCTACTTTGAATTCCTTTCTTTTTATTTTCATATCATGCCAAATTTTACTTTCTATTTCAATAATCTTGCACTTTCATAAGCTTCATTCCTCCATTCATCTAACAAGCTTAAGTCAAGAATTCTTTTCTCTCCAGCAGTTTTAAAATCAAAGTTGAGTTGCTTAATAGCCCATCTAGCTTTATGTTCTAATTCTACTAGAAGATGACATGATTTTACATAAACCATTTTATAAGGAGACATACCCATAGGATTTTTAAAATCAGTTCTCTAAGCCCATAAAGCATCATTAATTTTAGTTGCCAATCAGACCTAGCTTTATTGACTGTCTTCTCCAATATGCCTTTAATTTTCCTATTGCTTAGTTTAACTTGCCCACTGGTTTGAGGATGATATGGAGATGCAATTATATGATTAAAACCATATTTAGCTAGAGTTTTGCTAAATACCCCATGAATAAAATGAGAACCACCATAATTCATTAAAAATCTAGGAGTGGCATCATTGCATGTGTTCTTTTTCAAAATCACAATGATGCACACTGATACACACAAACATCCAATGACATCTAGTGGATCCATGTGGTTTATGAAAAGGACACACATGCAATGACATCTAGGGCGTGTTTGGTTTGTGGGTATGAAAATGTGGCTATGGGTACCCCCAACCATGTGGTTGTGGTTAACCATTTTTCTGTTTGGTTATTTGGTTGGGAACGTGGTTAGGGACAGACATATTTATGTTTGGTTTGAGGGACAAAAGATGTTTGGGGTGATATGGTCACTCTTTTTTGTTATGATAGTGATAATACCCCCATAACATGAGATTTTGGTTACATATATCAATTAAAGTTCAAATATATCATGACAATAATAGACTAAATATTATGTAGGCAGTTTATAAATAGTACATTTTCTACAATTTAATTTCACGAAGAGAGATTAGATCTCGGAGAGAGTTAAATTTTAAGACATACATATGTACCTTTTGTGCTATAGAAAAAGGAAGCAATCAGCATATATAGCTAGCTAAAGAAAGCTACCTGTAGCAACGGACTCGAGCGCGCTCTGCCGCACGCAGTCAAGTGCTTTGCACCAACACCCACGCTGGCACGCTCCTAGCATGCACAGCTGCCGTAGACGGTTTGTGACACACGCGTATATGAGGCTACCTCAGGCCCAGACCGTGGTGGCACCACACAAACATACGTTGCTGCCACATGCCATTGAGCGCGCACATAGAGAGAAAGAGAGGCTTGGAGGAGAATGTTTATGGGAGGCCACAGACTTGCCTCACCGCCGGTCGTCAGTGTTCCTGACCTGCCGCGGTGTAGTCCTGATCCACCATCACCACCGCTTTTCTATTTTGGTGGCGAGACGATGAGGCAAAAGAGACAGAGGTAGGTCTAGTTCACGGGGTTTTTCTCTCTAGGAGGGAAGGTGAGCACCGCCAAAATGATTCGCGGGTGATTCTAGGTGCTTTCCCCCGAGTGGTTGGCCTCAACCACCAGTTTACGGGTGGTGGAGCTCAACCAGCTTTTGAGCAGAATTTGGCTACCCCTAACCATGCTACACCATAAACCAAACACAGGTCAACCACCTAAAAAGTGGTTACCCCCAACCACTTAGGGGATAGCCACTAAACCAAACGCACCCCTAGTGGATCCATGTGGTTTAGGAAAAGAACACACATGCAATGACAACTACTGGATCCATGCGGTTTATGAAAAGAACACACATGTAATGACTCTGGTTGAATCAAAGCATGCTACTAGGGTTCCTGGACATGGTAGGACACATGCTGGAGTGGCATCATTGCGTGTGTTCTTTACCAAAACCAAAATGATGCACACTGACACACACATACACAAATGCAATGACATCTAGTGGATCCATGTGGTTTATGAAAAGGACACGCATGCACTGACATCTAGTGGATCCATGTGGTTTAGGAAAAGAACACACATGCAATGATAACTAGTGGATCCATGTAGTTTATGAAAAGAACACACATTCAATGAGACTCCATGTGCATCCCAGCATGCTTCTAGGGTTCCTAGACATGGTTGGATACATGCTAGAGTGGCATCATTGCATGTGTTCTTTTCCAAAACCACAATGATGCACAGTGATACACACACATCCAAGTGGGTGTGGTGATGCAACATCTTTGAAACTGGTGATACAATGCATGTTGTTGTTGAATCCCAGGATGCTGCTAGGTTTCCTAGACATGGTTAGACACATGCTGGAGTGGCATCATTGCATGTGTTCTTTTCCAAATCCACAATGATGCACACTGATACGCACACACCTCCAAGTGGGTTTGGTGATGCAGCATCTTTCAAACTAGTGATACAATGCATGTTGCTGTTGAATCCCAGCATGATGCTAGCATTCCTAGACATAGTTGGACACATGCTAGAGTGGCATCATTGCATGTGTTCTTTTCCAAAACCACAATGATGCACACTATTACCCACACACACACACCTCCAATGACATCTAGTGGATCCATGTGGTTTATGAAAAGAAAACACATGCAATTACTCTGGTGGATCCATGTGGTTTAGGAAAAGAACACCCATGCAATGACATCTAGTGGATCCATGTGGTTGATGACAAGAACACACATGAAATGACTCTGGTTGAATCCCGTCATGATGCTAGGGTTCCCGGACATGGTTGGACACATGCTGGAGTGGCATCATTGCATGTGCTCCTTTCCAAAACCACAATGATGCACACTAATACACACACATCTAATGACATCTAGTGGATCCATGTAGTTTACGAAAAGAACACACATGCAATGACTCTAGTGGATCCATGTGGTTTATGAAAAGAATACACATGCAATGTAATCTAGTAGATCCATGTCGTTTGTGGAAAGGACACACATGCAATGACTCTGGTAGAATGCTAGCATGCTGGTAGGGTTCCTAGACATTGTTGGACACATGCTTGAGTGGCGACATAGCATGTGTTCTTTTCCAAAACCACAATGATGCACCCTGATACACACACACATCTAGTGACATCTAGTGGATCCATGTGGTTTATGAAAAGGACATCTAGTAGATCCATGTGGTTTAGGAAAAGAACACACATGCAATGACAACTAGTGGATCCATGTGGTTTAGGAAAAGAACACACATGCAATGACAACTAGTGGATCCATGCGGTTTATGAAATGAGCACACATGCAATGACTCTGGTTGATTCCGAACATGCTGCTAGGTTTCCTGGACATGGTTGGACACATGATGGAGTGGCATCATTGCGTGTGTTATTTCCCAAAACTACAATGATGCACACTGATACACAAATACACACATGTAAAGACATCTAGTGCATCCATATGGTTTATGAAAAGGAAACACATGCAACGACATCTAGTGGATCCATGTGGTTTAGGAAAAGAACACACATGCAATGATAACTAGTGGATCCATGTAGTTTATGAAAAGAACACACATTCAATGAGACTCCATGTGCATCCCAGCATGCTTCTAGGGTTCCTAGACATGGTTGGATACATGCTAGAGTGGCATCATTGCATGTGTTCTTTTCCAAAACCACAATGACGCACACTGATACACACACATCCAAGTGGGTATGGTGATGCATGTGTTGTTATCCTAAACCACATTGATTCACATGGCCACACACACTCTAGTGGATTCTGTGGTGCAGCTTCTACCACACTCGTGAAAAATGCAATGCAAATGGGTGTGGTGATGCAACATCTATCAACCTGGTGATACAATGCATGTTGCAGTTGAATCCCATCATGCTGCTAGGGTTCCTGGACATGGTTGGACACATGCTGGAGTGGCATCATTGCATGTGTTCTTTTCCAAAACCACAGTGATGCACACTGATACACACACACATCCAAGTGGGTGTGGTGATGTAGCATATTTGAAACTAGTGATACATTGCATGTTGCTGTTGAATCCCATCATGCTGCTAGGGTTCATGGACATAGTTGGACACATGCTAGAGTGGAATCATTGCATGTATTCTTTTACAAAACCATAATGATGCGCACTGATACACACACACATGCCTCCAAGTGGGTTTTGTGATGCAGCATCATTCAAACTAGTGGTACAATGCATGTTGCACTTGAATCCCAGCATGATGCTAGGGTTCCTGGACATGGCTGGACACATGTTGGAGTTGCATCATTGCATGTGTTCTTTTCCAAAACCACAATGATGCAAAGTATTACCCCCCCCCCCACGCACACATCTAATGACATCTAGTGGATCCATGTGGTTTAGGAAAATAACACACATGCAATGACAACTAGTGGATTCATGCGGTTTATGAAAAGAACACACATACAATGACTATGGCCGAATTCGAGCATGCTGCTAGGGTTCCTGGACATGGTTGGACACATGCTGGAGTGGCATCATTGTGTGTGTTCTTTCCCAAAACCACAACGATGCACACTGATGCACACATACACACATGCAATGACATCTAGTGGATCCATGTGGTTTAGGAAAAGGACACACATGCAATGACATCTAGTGGATCCATGTGGTTTAGGAAAAGAACACACATGCAATGATAACTAGTGGATCCATGTGGTTTATGAAAATAACACAGATTCAGTTACACTCCATGTGCATCCTAGCATGCTGCTAGGGTTCCTGGACATTGTTGGACACATGATGGAGTGGCATCATTGCATTTGTTCTTTTCCAAAACCACAATGATGCACACTGGTACACACAAACATCCAAGTGGGGTGGTCATGTGGCATCTTTGAAACTGGTGATAGAATGCATGTTGATGTTGAATCCCAGCATGCTGCTAGGGTTCCTAGACATGGTTGGACACATGCTGGAGTGGCATCATTGCATATGTTCTTTTCCAAAACCACAATGATGCACACTCATACACACACACACACCTCCAAGTGGGTTTGGTGATGCAACATCTTTCAAACTAGTGATACAATGCATGTTGTTGTTGAATCCAAGCGTGATGCTAGCATTCCTGGACATGGTTGAACACATGCTGGAGTGGCATCATTGCATCTGTTCTTTTCCAAAACCATAATGATACACAATGATACACACACACATCCAATGACATCTAGTGGATCCATGTGATTTATGAAAAGAACATACATGCAATGACTCTACTGGATCCATGTGGTTTCGAAAAGAACACCCATGCAATGAAATCTAGTGGATCCATGTGGTTTATGAAAAGAACACACATGAAATGGCTCTGGTTGAATCCCAGCATGATGCTAGGGTTCTTGGACATGGTTGGGCACATGCTAGAGTGGCATCATTGCATGTGTTGTTTTCCAAAACCACAATGATGCACACTAAGACACACACACATCCAATGACATCTAGTGAATCCATGTAGTTATGAAAACAACACACATGCAATGACTCTAGTGGATCCATGTGGTTTATGAAAAGAACACACATGCAATGAAATCTAGTAGATTCATGTCGTTTATGGAAAGGACACACATGCAATGACTCTGGTTGAATCCCAGCATGCTTCTACGGTTCCTAGACATGGTTGGACACATGCTGGAGTGGCATCATTACATGTGTTCTTTCCTAAAACCACAATGATGCACACCAAATACACAACCACGTCCAATGACATCTAGTGCATCCATGTGGCTTATGAAAAGGACACACATGCAATGACATCTAGTGGATCCATGTGGTTTAGGAAAAGAAAACACATGCAATGACAACTAATGGATCCATGTGGTTTAGGAAAAGAACACACATGCAATGACAACTAGTGGATCCATGCGGTTTATGAAAAGAACACACGTGCAATGACTCTGGTTGAATCCGATCATGCTGCTAGAGTTCTTGGACATGGTTGGACACATGCTGGAGTCGTATTATTGTGTGTATTCTTTCCCAAAACCACAGTGATGCACACTGATACACACATACACACATGCAATGACATCAAGTGGATCCATGTGTTTTATGAAAAGGACACACATGCAATGACATCTAGTGCATCCATGTGGGTTATAAAATGAACACACATGCAATGATAACTAGTGTATCCATGTGGTTTATAAAAATAACACACATTCAGTGACACTCCATGTGCATCCTAGCATGCTGCAAGGGTTCCTCGAGATGGTTGGACACATGCTAGAGTGTCATAATTGCATTAGTTCTTTTCCAAAACCACAATGATGCACGCTGATACACACACAAAACTCCAATGATATCTAATGGAGCCATTTTGTTTATGAAAAGGACACACATGCAATGACTCTCGTTGATCCTAGCATGCTGCTAGGGTTCCGGGGCAAGATTGGACACATGTTGGAGTGGCATCATTACATGTGTTCTTTTCGAAAACCACAATGATGCATACTGATACACACACATCCAATGATATCTATGGATCCATGTGGATTATGAAAAGAACACATATGCAATGGCATCTAGTGGATCCATGTGGTTTAGGAAAAGAACAGACATGCAATGACAACTAGTGCATCCATTTGGTTTATGAAAAGAATACACATGCAATGACTCTAGTTGAATCCCAGCATGCTGCTAGGGTTCCTGGACATGGTTGGACACATGCTAGAGTGGCATCATTGCATGTGTTCTTTTCCAAAACCACAATGATGCACACTGAGACACACACATCCAATGACATCTAGTGGATCCATGTGGTTTATGAAAATGACACATATGCAATGACATCTACTGGATCCATGTGGTTTAGGAAAAGAACACCCATGCAATGACATCTAGTGGATCCATGTGGTTTCTGAAAAGAACACACAGGGAATGACTCTAGTTGAATCATAGCATGATGCTAGGGTTCCCGGACATGGTTGGACACATGCTGGTCTGGCATCATTACATGCGTTCTTTTACAAAACCACAATGATGCACATTGATACACACACACACACATCCAATGACATCTAGTGGATCCATGTAGTTTATGAAAAGAACACATATGCAATGACTCTAGTGGATCCATGTGGTTTATGAAAAGAACACACATGCAATGAAATCTAGTAGATCCATTTCATTTATGGAATGGACACACATGCAATGACTCTAGTTGAATCCTAGCATGCTGCTAGGGTTCCTGGAAATGGTTGGACACGTGCGGGAGTGGGACCATTGCATGTGTTTTTATCCAAAACCACAACGATGCACACTGATACACACACATACATCGAATGACATCTAGTGGATCCATGTGGTTTCTGAAAAGGACACACATGCAATGACATCTAGTGGATCCATGTGGTTTAGGAAAAGAACACACATGCAGTGATAACTAGTGGATCCATGTGGTTTATGAAAATAACACAGATTTAGTGACACTCCATGTGCATCCTAGCATGCGGCTAGGGTTCCTGGACATGGTTGGACACATGATGGAGTGGCATCATTGCATTTGTTCTTTTCCAAAACCACAATGATGGACACTAGTACACACAAACATCCAAGTGGGGTGGTGATGTGGCATCTTTGAAACTGGTGATAGAATGCATGTTGATGTTGAATCCCAGCATGCTGCTAGGGTTCCTAGACATGGTTGGACACATGCTGGAGTGGCATCATTGCATATGTTCTTTTCCAAAACCAAAATGATGCACACTCATACACACACACACACACCTCCAAGTGGGTTTGGTGATGCAACATCTTTAAAACTAGTGATACAATGCATGTTGTTGTTGAATCCAAGCGTGATGCTAGCATTCCTGGACATGGTTGGACACATGCTGGAGTGGCATCATTGCATTTGTTCTTTTCCAAAACCATAATGATACACAATGATACACACACACATCCAATGACATCCAGTGGATCCATGTGGTTTATGAAAAGAACATACATGCAATGACTCTAGTGGATCCATGTGGTTTCGAAAAGAACACCCATGCAATGAAATCTAGTGGATCCATGTGGTTTATGAAAAGAACACACATGAAATGGCTCTGGTTGAATCCCAGCATCATGCTAGGGTTCTTGGACATGGTTGGGCACATGCTAGAGTGGCATCATTGCATGTGTTGTTTTCCAAAACCACAATGATGCACACTAAGACACACACACATCCAATGACATCTAGTGAATCCATGTAGTTATGAAAACAACACACATGCAATGACTCTAGTGGATCCATGTGGTTTATGAAAAGAACACACATGCAATGAAATCTAGTAGATTCATGTCGTTTATGGAAAGGACACACATGCAATGACTCTGGTTGAATCCCAGCATGCTTCTACGGTTCCTAGACATGGTTGGACACATGCTGGAGTGGCATCATTACATGTGTTCTTTCCTAAAACCACAATGATGCACACCGATACACAACCACGTCCAATGACATCTAGTGGATCCATGTGGTTTATGAAAAGGACACACATGCAATGACATCTAGTGGATCCATGTGGTTTAGGAAAATAAAACACATGCAATGACAACTAATGGAGCCATGTGGTTTAGGAAAAGAACACACATGCAATGAAAACTAGTGGATCCATGCGGTTTATGAAAAGAACACACGTGCAATGACTCTGGTTGAATCCGATCATGCTGCTAGAGTTCTTGGACATGGTTGGACACATGCTGGAGTCGTATCATTATGTGTATTCTTTCCCAAAATCACAGTGATGCACACTGATACACACATACACACATGCAATGACATCAAGTGGATCCATGTGTTTTATGAAAAGGACACACATGCAATGACATCTAGTGCATCCATGTGGGTTACAAAATGAACACACATGCAATGATAACTAGTGTATCCATGTGGTTTATAAAAATAACACACATTCAGTGACACTCCATGTGCATCCTAGCATGCTGCTAGGGTTCCTCGAGATGGTTGGACACATGCTAGAGTGTCATAATTGCATTAGTTCTTTTCCAAAACCACAATGATGCATGCTGATACACACACAAAACTCCAATGATATCTAGTGGAGCCATTTTGTTTATGAAAAGGACACACATGCAATGACTCTCGTTGATCCTAGCATGCTGCTAGGGTTCCGGGGCAAGATTGGACACATGTTGGAGTGGCATCATTACATGTGTTCTTTTCGAAAACCACAATGATGCATACTGATACACACACATCTAATGATATCTATGGATCCATGTGGATTATGAAAAGAACACATATGCAATGGCATCTAGTGGATCCATGTGGTTTAGGAAAAGAACAGACATGCAATGACAACTAGTGCATCCATTTGGTTTATGAAAAGAATACACATGCAATGACTCTAGTTGAATCCCAGCATGCTGCTAGGGTTCCTGGACATGGTTGGACACATGCTAGAGTGGCATCATTGCATGTGTTCTTTTCCAAAACCACAATGATGCACACTGACACACACACACACATCCAATGACATCTAGTGGATCCATGTGGTTTATGAAAATGACACATATGTAATGACATCTACTGGATCCATGTGGTTTAGGAAAAGAACACCCATGCAATGACATCTAGTGGATCCATGTGGTTTCTGAAAAGAACACACAGGGAATGACTCTAGTTGAATCATAGCATGATACTAGGGTTCCCGGACATGGTTGGACACATGCTGGACTGGCATCATTGCATGCGTTCTTTTACAAAACCACAATGATGCACACTGATACACACACACATCCAATGACATCTAGTGGATCCATGTAGTTTATGAAAAGAACACATATGCAATGACTCTAGTGGATCCATGTGGTTTATGAAAAGAACACACATGCAATGAAATCTAGTAGATCCATTTCATGTATGGAAAGGACACACATGCAATGACTCTAGTTGAATCCTAGCATGCTGCTAGGGTTCCTGGAAATGGTTGGACACATGCAGGAGTGGGATCATTGCATGTGTTTTTATCCAAAACCACAACGATGCACACTGATACACACACATACATCGAATGACATCTAGTGGATCCATGTGGTTTCTGAAAAGGACACACATGCAATGACATCTAGTGGATCCATGTGGTTTAGGAAAAGTACACACATGCAGTGACAACTAGTGGATCCATGTGGTTTAGTAAAAGAACACACATGCAATGACAAATAGTGGATCCATGCGGTTTATGAAAACAACACACATGCAATGACTCTAGTTGAATCCGAGCATGCTGCTACGGTTCCTGGACATGGTTAGACACATGCTGGAGTGGCATCATTGCATGTGTTCTTTCCCAAAACCATAATGATGCACACTGATACACACATACACACATGCAATGACATCTAGTCGATACATGTGGTTTAGGAAAAGAACACACATGCAATGATAACTAGTGGATCCATGTGGTTTATGAAAATAACACAAATTCAGTGACAGTCCATGTGCATCCTAGCATGCTGCTAGGGTTCCTGGATATGGTTGGACACATGCTGGAGTGGCGTAATTCTATATGTTCTTTTCGAAAACCATAATGATGCACACTGATACACAAACAACTCCAATGATATCTAGTGGATCCGTGTGGTTTATGAAAAGGACACACATCCAGTGACTCTTGTTGAATCCCAGCATGCTGCTAGGTTTCCTGGACATGGTTGGACACATGATGGAGTGGAATCATTGCATGTGTTCTTTTCTAAAACCACACTAATGCACACTAATATACACACACACATCCAATGACATCTAGTCGATCAATGTGGTTTATGAAAAGGACACACATGCAATGATATCTAGTGGATCCATGTAGTTTATAAAAATAACACACATGCAATGGCAACTAGTGGATCCATGTGGTTTGTGAAAAAGACACACATGCAATGACATCTAGTTGAATCCCACATGCTACTAGGGTTCCTGGACATGGTTGGACACATGCTGGAGAGGCATCATTGCATGTGTTCTTTTCCAAAACCACAATGATGCACACTAATACAAACACACATCCAATGACATCTAGTGGATCCACATCGTTTATGAAAAGGACACACATGTAATGACATCTAGTGGATCAATGTGGTTTAGGAAAAGAACACACATGCAAGGATAACTAATGGTTCCATGTGGTTTAGAAAAAGAACACACATGCAATGACTCTGGTTGAACCCCAGCATCCTGCTAGGGTTCCTGCACATGGTTGTGAAGGGAATATGCCCGAGAGGCAATAATAAAGTGGTTATTATATTATTCCATGTTTATGATAAATGTTTATTTTGCATGCTATAATTGTATTAATTGGAAACGTTAATACATGTGTGTTTAATAAACAAAATACAAAGTTCCTAGTAATGCCTCTCATATAAACTAGCTCGTTGATTAACAAGATGATCAAGGTTTCCTGATCATGGACATTGGATGTTGTTAACAACGAGGTCACAACATTGGTGGAATAATGTGATGAACATTCATCCAAAGTATAGCATTACAATCAGAGTCATTATGTTTATATTGCTATAACATCATACGAAGTAATCTTAGTCCTTAGACCATGAGATCATGTTAATTGCTAACACCGGAAGAGTATCTTGATAACATCAAACGTCACACCGTAACAGGGTGACTATAAACGTGGGTTCAGTGCTACGGAGGTGTTATATTGAGGCTCATGGATCAAGAGTGGGATTTGTCCATCCCGATGACGGATAGATATAATCTGGGCCCTCTCAGTGATATCACATTGAAATAGCTTGCAAGCAAGTGATGTGATCACTAGAATGTTATATCACGGGAACGAGAAAAGAGTGCATGTCGGTAACGAGATCAAACTAGCTATTTGGATGCCGATGATCGAATATCGGACATGTAATATATTGCGAGACAAAGGGATTTAGTTACGACGTTAAAGTTTCACATGATCACAAGAGTCATCGTTGAATATGTGGGAGTCAGTACGGATCTCCAGGTCCCGCTACTGATTATTGATCGGAGAGGGGGTCTCGATCATGTCTGCATTATTCGTGAACCGTAGGGTGACACACTTAAGGGATACTGACACCATTTGGAGCAAAAATGTTTCAGATAAATATTTAAGAAAGCGCTTAAATTATTTCAATAGACACCAAAACTGTTTCGGGTGAAATTGCTGAAATTGGTTCTGCATGTAATATTGAAATGTTGCAAGGGGTTTTATGTGAATGTTTGTTAATTAAAGTAATTAACAAAATTCTGAATAAAAATAATAAAAGAGTTTTATTTAATGAGAGAGCATTAAATTTGGAGAAATTTAATGCATTTAAAGTGGAGACTTTAAAAGAGAATGTGAAGGGGCGTTTTAATGTGAGGGGGTTACCACCACATGAATGGGGGAGGTGAAGGGACGCCCTCCCCTCCTCCTATAAAAGGCCCCCCTCTCACTCCTTCTTCCTCACACCTCCTTGTGAAGGATCTGTCTCCCCCTCTAGTACTTTTCCCCCATGGTCTTGGATTAGCGAGATACATGTTCCCGGTGGCTTTATCTGGAAAGGAGTTGCTGCTTCCGCTGCTTTGCTGGAGCGAGGGACGAAGGTTGTCGGGGTACCGGACATGTGTGCGATCACGGATGCACCGCTGCTTTGCGGTGCTGGACTTGCTGGAGCTGGATCTGAAGGACGTGCTAGAGCCGGACCTGCTGGACTTCATCACGATCTTGAGATCGGCAAGTGTACGACTACATCATCCACGAGTTCCAACTCGTTAACAAAGCTTTGTTGTCTTCGAGGGTAAGTTCTCTATGGACGTATATCCACCCGTTGCTTGTATCTAGTAGATAGATCTTCGCGTATAGTTCCCATCGTAGGAATTTTTTGTTTTCTATGTTGCGAACCCAACAGTGGTATCAGAGCCTGATCTATGCGTAGGTGCTTTGCACGGGTAGTACACATATGTTTATATGTGGGCGATGATGATCCTGTTATTGCTTCTTTCATGCATTTTGGATATTGGTGGCATAGTGGGATGAAGCGGCCCATACCAACCTTACATGTCATCGTACATGAGACCGGTTCCACGACTGACATGCAACTAGTTTTGCATAAGTGGCTGGCGGGTGTCTGTCTCTCCTACAAGTCAATATTTGATTTACAACAAGTTGCTAATAACTTGGTTATCCTCGTTGTGGTTCCATGTTCGTAGGTAAGAACGGTTCTATCTCCGAAAGCCCTAAGCCACGTAAAACTTGCAATTGATAAATTAGAGGCGCCTAGTTTAAATCGTTGCTAGGCTAGTGCCTTGATATGGTATTGTTGTAAGTAGATGTATGATAGATACTATTACAACACACTCAACGTGTAAGTTCCATAGACCTTGGCCTTACACATAAAGGAATGATAGAGATCATCCCGTGATGCATATGATAGAGATCAAATGCATGGACCATATCATCTCACTTTACACATTAGATGTTTGCATCTTACATTGCTAGTTTGGCGTTTTAGTAGCATTATAATATGATCCCTCATTTAAATATCAAGATAAAATGTGTTCTTTCTTAAGTATGCACCGTTCTATGGATCGTGTTTCGAGACATCACGTGATGATCGGGTGTACTCGAATCTACGCTTTCATACAAATGGGTGTAAGACAGTTTTACACATGCGAGTACTAAGGTTCTTACTTGGCGAGCCTAGCATGTATAGACATGGCCTCGGAACACGGACCGAAAGGTTAAGCATGAGTCATATAGTTGATATGATTCCCATATTGATGATGGCCTTTGAAGCTACACCAACTCATGTGATGACCGGACTTGGTGTAGTGGATTTGGTTCATGTAATCACCAAAAAGGCACGAGGGATGTCGTTTTTGAGTGGGCGTTCATTTCTAATTTGGATTAGTCGAAGTCAATTTTTCATAAACTAAATCAAAGTGAATTTGCATAATTTGTTGTAGTCATTGGCATATGTTTACTACCTTACGCTTAGTTTTAATTGAGATAATAGAACTATAGAATTCTGGATACTTACTTTACGAACTGGTATCGTATTGTTTTGAATGTCAATTTAAAGTTTAGAAGTCCTATTGCAAACTTTCAGCAAACTCTATTTACTCCGTGAAGTTTAATAAGTAGTATTAAATCAAGAGTAAGAATTCCAATGTTAGTATCTTAAGTATCATGCTTGCCTCCATGATTCTTGATATTCAAAAGTTTTTTTAATATCAAGATTATATAGGAGCTGAAAATTGTTTCAGAAACCATCATGTGTGAAAGATATTGTGATATATGAAACAATGTTTTTGGTTGCATTATGATAGAGTATAATTTAGCAAAATACATGTTCTCATATTGTATGAGAATTTGTGAAGGATGGAGATGCTAGGCATCTGGATCTCCCAAAAAGGTTTTGGGAACTAACATTATACTCGCGATTCTTCTTTACATGCTATAGTAGCTTGATCATGAAAGTTGTCATGATAAGGATGAATATAACATGTAAGTAAAATGTTTACTACACTTATAGATTACTAAAGAATGGATTTTTGAAAGAACACCAAACATTTGATGATGGTGATCCACTTCAAAGTGCAAGTCCAAAGGTATTAGTATTTGACTATATACACTTTATACTATGTGTCATGTGAATGACACCACTATTGATGTTGATAGATTCTTTTAAAAGAAAATGAATTGTTGAAAGAGAATCTATAAAATATTTGGCGGAAAAGAAAATGTTGGAGATGTCCAACTTAGGTATATAGAAGATATACATGTTATGGATGTATTCCTTGCTTGTTAAACAATGTGGTTCTAAGGTATTGGATACCGATATTGGATACTGAAATGGTTGGTATGAAGTGTCATACAGGACAACGCAATTCATGAACTGCAATGGCCTAAGCAACTAGCAAGAGAATAATTGATGATGTTCATCAAATACAAATAAAGTGTTATTGTGTTTTTCGTTGTCCTCAAACCTAGCCTTCAAGATTTTTTTAATAATTCTTATTTTGTTCCGATATTATGAGAACAATGGTTGTTCAAATAATTACCGTATTCCATAAAGGATGGATGAACTTTTACAAGTCTAGTGGGAAAAATCACATCCATAAACACTATTGCTAAAATGTCACAAGACAAATGATTGAAAGATCACTTATGATGTGACATCGCTGTTTAAATTATATTGGAAAGAAAACATGAAGAAACTACATGTTGATGCATTTTTGGAGTCTTTGATTTTGATCAACTGACGCTTGTGTGACTTTCCTTGAGATAATTGAAACTCCGTCCATAGGCCAAAGAGGAACGGGTGACTAACTTATCGGATATTATACATATTGATGTATATAGTCCATTATATTTAACCATATGCGATGGATCTTTTTTGCTTCATATGCTTTCTCCAGAAATTGGAGTGAATATATCTATATATTTACTTAATAAGGAAGAAGTATGAAACATTTGGAAATTGTTCAAAGTCTTTCAAGATGAAGTGAAAAATCATTGTAACAAGAAAATAAAAGATTTTATGATTTGATCATAAAGGAAGATATTTGAGTTACATGTTTAGCAAAACACTTAAGCTTTGAGGAATTGTTCCATGATTTGTGTTTCCCGATAAACCATAGGAGTATGGCATATTCGAGAGATGAAATCAAACCATGTTTGACATGGTAAGATCAAAGGTGTCATTTATAAAACTACCATTATGTTTTAAGGATTGAAGCTTTAGAGACTACCGCTTTTACACTGAAAAGAGCACCATCGTGATCCGTTGAAATAACACCATATAAGTTATGGTTTGGGATAAAACCCGAATTGTCTTTTCTTAAATTTTGGTATGCTATGCATAAGTAAAATGTTTACAACCAAAGTTGGATAAGCACGTCTTTGTAGGTTATCCCAAAGAATTTGTTGGGAATTTCTCCATAACACCGAGGACAAAAGAGTTTGTTACTTGGAACGTCAAGTTTCTCGAGAAGGAATTTTTCGCGAAAAGTTAAGTGGGAGGACAATAGAACTTTGATAAGGTTGTTGAACCTTAGCTATATGTGCTAAGTAGCGTAGCGCCGAAAAGTGTCCCGGTGGCGGCCACAATGCTCATGGCTCCCGTGATTACAAAGGTTGTGATCTCGGAGATTAGAGTTCCTATTGAACCGTGTAGGTCGGTGAGAATCAAATAGTGTGATTTGATAAGAAAATCGTTATTGTTTTGACAATGATGAACCAACTACATGCAAAGAAGCGATGATGGGCCCTTACTCCATAAAATTACTAGAAGTCATAGAATCCGTGATAGTATCCATACACGATAAATCAAGTTTCTGAACTTGGAAGACCCTCCGGAAAGGCGTAAAGCCTATCGGTTGTGTTTGGATCTATAAAGAAATAGACATGGATGTTTAACATCTATGAAATAGTTGACATGTCGGAAAGAAGTTTATGACAATGTTCAAGGAGTTGACTATGACAAGATTTGATCTTTCATAGCGATATTTAGTCTTGACGGATTAATGTAGAAACCACTACATATAATTTGATGTATGGTAGTTGAAAAAACAAAACAATGTTATTCTAATAGAATGGTTACCTAGGACGTGTACAAGACACAGTCCGAAGGGTTTTGTTAATTCAAAGGATGCTAAAAGGGCATGCGAACTTCAATAGTTAAAGTAAGCATAGCGGAGTTGGAATCTTCACCATGATGAAAAAAGTTAAAGGAGTTTAATTTCATAGGAGATGATGAAGATGCTTGCATTTGCAAGAAATTAAGTGGGAGCGCTGAGACAAATTTCCAATACATTATGCAGAGTACATATTGTTGATTGGAAATGATGTATCTTTTATTGACACAAGTTAAGAATTTCATTAAAATAAAATTTCGATATCTATATGGATAGATTGAGGCACAAATATGGTTGTGCTAGACATACATATATGAGATATTGAAAGGGTTCAATATGGAAACAACAAGAAAGGTTCTTCCTGCATGGAAATGATTGTATCAAAATTCAAGTGTTTCAACACTTGGTGAGTAAAATCACATGAAGATTTTGATTGATTATACCATGATATGTATATATCCAGAATGTCATATGCTCTAAATGTTATGAGCACATACAAGAATGATTCATAAGATGATCATTGGACGATAGTAAAGATATTCTTATGAGCTTTGGAAGAACTAAGAATATATCATGTATAAGTGACAAATAGTTAAAGGTAGTTTATTGTAAAGTGTTACGTTGATACTAGTTTTGTCACAAGATACAAATTAAAATTTATCTCAATTTAGACTATGGGTGGCATAATGTAATGGAAAGGATGTTCCATGATGGATTTGGATAAGTTCCAAAGTTGAAACATTGTGACGGATACTACAACAAAAGGCTAAGTATATGACTGCTATAGTGACAGCAATGGAGGGCATTTGTGTTAAGTAGTTTGTTATCAAACTAGGTGTGGTTCAAAGTGGGCTAATACTATCAAGATATATTGTATGACAATAATATAAACATATTTTAACCCGAACGAACTAAAGGTCTCACCAAAGGACCAAATTTAAACAATGCCATCTCATTTGAAGATAAGTGATGCGTAGAGACGCAAAGACATGCAAATACACAAGGACCTGAAACTGTCAGATCCGGAGATTATGTTAACCACTAGCAAACGCGTATATTCAACACCTAGGTGTTATATATACAAGTTTACAAACTAGATAATTAACTCTAGTGCAAGTGGGAGACTGAAGGGAATATGCGCGAGAGGCAATAATAAAGTGGTTATTATCTTATTCCATTTTTATGATAAATGTTTATTTTGCATGCTATAATTGTATTAATTGGAAACGTTAATAGATGTGTATTTAATAAACAAAATACAAAGTTCCTAGTAATGCCTCTCATATAAACTAGCTCGTTGATTAACAAGATGATCAAGGTTTCCTGATCATGGACATTGGATGTTGTTAATAACGAGGTCAGAACATTGGTGGAATGATGTGATGAACATTCATCCGAAGTATATCATTACGATCAGAGTCATTATGTTTATATTGCTATAACATCATACGAAGTAATATTAGTCCTTAGACCATGAGATCATGTTAATTGCTAACACCGGAAGAGTATCTTGATAACATCAAACGTCACACCGTAACAGGGTGACTATAAAGGTGGGTTCAGTGCTACGAAGGTGTTATGTTGAGGCTCATCGATCAAGAGTGGAATTTGTCCATCCCGATGACGGATAGATATACTCTAGGCCCTCTCGGTGATATCACATTGAAATAGCTTGCAAGCAAGTGATGTGATCACTAGAATGTTATATCACGGGAACGAGAAAAGAGTGCATGTCGGTAACGAGATCAAACTAGGTATTTGGATGCCGATGATCGAATCTCGGACATGTAATATATCGCGACACAAAGGGATTTAGTTACGACATTAAAGGTTCACACGATCACAAGAGTCATCGTTGAATATGTGGGAGTCAGTACGGATCTCCAGGTCCCGCTTCTGATTATTGATTGGAGAGGGGTCTCGATCATGTCTACATTATTCGCGAACCATAGGGTGACACACTTAAGGGATACCGACACCATTTGGAGCAAAAATGTTTTAGATAAAGATTTAAGAAAGCGCTGGAATTATTTCAAGAGACACTGAAACTGTTTCGGGTGAAATTGCTGAAATTGGTTCTGCGTGTAATATTGAAATGTTGCAAGGGGTTTTATGTGAATGTTTGTTAATTAAATTAATTAACAAAATTCTGAATAAAAATTATAAAAGAGTTTTACTAAATGAGAGAGCATTAAATTTGGAGAAATTTAATGCATTTAAAGTGGATACTTTAAAAGAGAATGTGAAGGGGCATTTTAATGTGGAGGGGGTTACCACCACATGAATGGGGGAGGTGAAGGGACACACATTCAATGACTCTACTAGAATCCCAGCATGCTGCTAGGGTTCTTGGACATTGTTGGACACATGCTGGAGTGGCATCATTGCATGCGTTCTTGTCCTAAACCACAATGATGCATACTAAAACACACATCCAGTGACATCTAGTGGATCCATGTGGTTTATGAATAGGACACACATGAAGTGACATCCAGTGGAGCCACGTGGTTTAGGAAAAGAACACACATGCAATGACAACTAGTGGGTCCATGTTGTTTATAAAAAGAACACACAGGCAATGACAACTAGTGGATCCATGTCGTTTATGAAAAGAACACACATGCAATGACTCTGGTTGAATTCTAGCATGTTGCTAGGGTTCTTGGACATGGCTAGACAGATGCTGGAGTGGCATCATTGCATGTTGTTTCCCAAAACCACAATGATGCACACTGATAAACACACACACATGCAATGACATCTAGTGGATCCATGTGGTTTATGAAAAGGACACCCATGCAATGACATCTAGTGGATCCATGTAGGTTAGGAAAAAACACACATGCAATGACAACTAGTGGATCCATGTGGTTTATGAAAAGAAAACACATGCAATGACACTTCATGTGCATCCCAGCATGCTGCTAGGGTTCCTGGACATGGTTGGACACATGTTGGAGTTGTATCATTGCATGTGTTGTTTTCCAAAACCACAATGATGCACACTAAAACACACACATCCAAGTGGGTGTGGTGATGCAGCATCTTTCAAACTGGTGATACAATGCATGTTGCTATTGAATCCCAGCATGCTGTTAGGGATCCTGGACATGGTTGGACACATGCTGGAGTCGCATTATTGCATGTGTTCTTTTAAAAACCACAACAATGCACACTGATACACACACACCTCCAATGATATCTAGTGGATCCATGTGGTTTATGAAAATGACACACATGCAATGACATCTAGTGGTTCCATGTGGTTTAGGAAATGAACGCACATGCAATGACAACTAGTGGATCCATGTGGTTTATGAAAAGAACACACATGCAATGACTCTGGTTGAATTCTAGCATGCTGCTAGGGTTCTTGGACATGGCTGGACGGATGCTGGAGTGGCATCATTGCATGTGTTGTTTCCCTAAACCACACTGATGCACACTAATAAACACACACACATGACATCTATTGGAAAAGGACACTCATGCAATGACATCTAGTGGATCCATGTAGTTTAGGAAAAAGAGCACACATGCAATGACAACAAGTGGACCCATGTGGTTTATGAAAAGAAAACACATGCAATGACACTCCATGTGCATCCCAGCATGCTGCTAGGGTTCCTGGACATTGTTGGACACATGTATGGAGTGGTATCATTGCATGTGTTCTTTTCCAAAACAACAATGATGCACACTAAAACACACACATCCAATTGGGTGTGGTGATGTAGCATCTTTCAAACTGGTGATACAATGCATGCTGCTGTTGAATCCCAGCATGCTGCTAGGGATCGTAGACATGGTTGGACACATGCTGGAGTGGCATTATTGCAAGTGTTCTTTTCCAAAACCACAACAATGCACACTGATACACACACACACCTCCAACGATATCTATTGGATCCATGTAGTTTATGAAAATGACACACATGCAATGACATCTAGTGGTTCCATGTGGTTTAGGAAAAGAACACACATGCAATCACAACTAGTGGATCCATGTGGTTTATCAAAAGAACACAAATGCAATGGCACTCCATGTGCACCCTAGCATGCTTCTAGGGTTCTTGGACATGGTTGGACACATGTTGGAGTTGCATCATTGCATGTGTTCTTTTCCAAAACCACAATGTTGCATACTGATACATACACATCCAAGTGTGTGTGGTGATGCAACATCTTTCAAACCAGTGATACAATTCATTTTGATGTTGAATCCCAACATGGTGCTAGGGTTCCTCGACATGGTTAGACACATGCTGGAGTGGCATAGTTGTATGTGTTCTTTTCAAAAACCACAATGATGTATACTGATACACACACACCTCCAATGAAATCTAGTGGATCCATGTGGTTGATGACAAGGACACACATGGAATGACTCTAGTTGAATCCTAACATGCTGCTTGGGTTCCTGGACATGGTTGGACACATGGTGGAGTGGCATCATTGAATGTGTTCTTTTCCGAAACCACAATGATGCACAATGATACACACACACATCCAATGATATCTAGTTGATCCATGTGGTTTATGAAAAGTACACACATGCAATGACATCTAGTGCATCCATGTGGTTTAGGAAAAGAACACACATGCAATGACAAGTAGTCGATCCATGTGGTTTATGAAAAGAACACAAATGCAATGACACTCCATGTATAGCCCAGCATGTTGCTAGGGTTCGTGGACATGGTTGGACACATGCTGGAGTGGCATCATTGCATGTGTTCTTTTCCAAAACCACAATGATGCATACTGATACACACACATCCAAGTGGGTGTGGTGATGCAGCATATTTCAAACCGGTGATACGATGCATGTTGTTGTTGAATCCCAACATGCTGCTAGGGTTCCTCGACATGGTTGGACACATGCTGGAGTGGCATCATTGCATGTGTTCTTTTCCAAATCCACAATGATTCATACTGATACACACACCTCCAATGACATCTAGTGGATCCATGTAGTTTATGACAAGGACACACATGTAATGACTCTGGTTGAATCCCAGCAAGTTGCTAGGGTTCCTAGACATGTTTGGACACATGCTAGAATGGCATAATTGCATGTGTTCTTTTCCAAAACCACAATGGTGCAGACAAATACAGAAACACATCCAATGATATCTAGTGGATCCATGTGGTTTATGAAAAGGACACACATGCAATGACATCTCGTGTATCCATGTGGTTTAGGAAAAGAACACACATGCAATGACAACTAGTGGATCCATGTGGTTTATGAAAAGAACACACATGCAATGACAACTAGTGGATCCATGTGATTTGTGCAAAGGACACACATGCAATGACATCTAGTATAATCCCACATGCTGCTAGGGTTCCTGGACATGGTTGGACACATGCTAGAGTGGCATCATTGCATGAGTTCTTATCCAAAACCACAAATATGCACAGTATTACACACACATCCAATGAAATCTAGTGGATCCGTGTGGTTTATGAAAAGAACACACATGCAATAACATCTAGTGGTCCACGTGGTTTATGAAAAGAACACAAATGCAATGACTCTCGTTGAATCCCAGCATGCTTCTAGGGTTCCTGGACATGGTTGGACACATGCTGGAGGGGCATCATTGCATGTGTTCTTTTCCAAAACCGCAATGATGCACACTGATACACAAACACATCCAATGACATCTAGTGGATCCATGTGGTTTATGAAAAGGACACACATTCAATGACTCTGGTTGAATCCCATCATTCTGCTAGGGTTCCTGTACATGGTTGGACACATGCTGGAGTGGCATCATTCCATGTTTTCTTTTCCAAAACCACAATGATGTACACTAATACACACACATCCAATGACATCTAGTGGATCCATGTGGTTTTAGAAAAGGAAACACATGAAATGACAACTAGTGGTTCCATGTGGTTTTGAAAAAGTACACACATGCAATGACAACTAGTTGAATCCCACATGCTGCTAGGGTTCCTGGACATGGCTGGATAGATGCTGGAGTGGCATCATTGCATGAGTTCTTTTCCAAAACCACAATGATGCACACTATTACACACACACCCAATGACATATAGTGGATCCATGTGGTTCATGAAAAGAACACACATGCAATGACTCGGGTGGATCCATGCGGTTTAGGAAAAGAACACACATGCAATGACATCTAGTGGATCCATGTGGTTTTAAAAGGGCACACATGCAATGACATCTAGTGGATCCACTTGGTTTAGGAAAAGAACACACATGCAATGACAACTAGTGGATCCATGTGGTTTATGAAAAGAACAAACATGTAATGACAACTAGTGGATCCATGTGGTTTATGAAAAGAACACACATCCAATGACTCTGGTTGAATCCCAGCATGCTGCTAGTGGTCGTGGACATGGTTAGACACATGCTGGAGTGGCATCATTGCATATGTTCTTTTCCAAAACCACAATGATGCACATTGATACACACACGTCCAATGACATCTAGTGGATCCATTTGGTTTATTAAAAGGACACACATTCAATGACTCTGATTGAATCCCAGCATGCTGCTACAGATCCTAGACATGGTTGGACACGTGTTGGAGTGGAATCATTGCATGTGTTCTTTTCCACAACAACAATGATGCACACTAATACACACACATCCAATGACATCAGGTGGATCCATGTGGTTTATGAAAAGGACACACATGCAATGATATCTAGTGGATCCATGTGGTTTATGAAAAGAACACACATCTAATGACTCTGGTTGAATACCAGCATGTTGCTATGGTTCCTAGACATGGTTGGACACATGATTGAGTGGCATCATTGCATGTGTTCTTTTCCAAAACCACAATGATACACACTAATACACACACACACATCCAATCACATCTAGTGGATCCATGTGGTTTATGAAAAGGACACACATGCAATGACTCGGGTGGATCCATGTGGTTTAGGAAAAGAATGCACATGCAATGACATCTAGTGGCTCAATGTGGTATATGAAAAGGACACGTATGCAATGGCATCTTGTGGATCCACGTGGTTTAGGAAAAGAACACACATGTAATGACAACTAGTTGATCCATGTGGTTTATGAAAAGAACAAACATGTAATGAAAACTAGTGGATCCATGTGGTTTATGAAAAGAATAAACATGCAATGACTCTAGTTGAATCCCAGCATGCTGCTAGGGTTCCTGGACATGGTTGGACACATCATGGAGTGGCATCATTGCATCTGTTCTTTTCCAAAAGCAAAATGATGCACACTGATACACACACACATCCAATGACATCTAGTGGATCCATGTGGTTTATGAAAAGAACACACATGCAATGAAATCTAGTGGATCCATGTGGTTTATGAAAAGGACACACATGCCGTAACATCTAGTGGATCCACGTGGTTTAGGAAAAGAACACACATGCAATGACAACTAGTGGATCCATGTGGTTTATGGATAGAACAAACATGCAATGAAAACTAGTGGATACATGTCGTTTATGAAAAGAACACACATGCAATGCTGCTAGGGTTCCTGGACATGGTTGTACACATGCTGGAGTGGCATCATTGCATGTGTTCTTTTCCAAAACCACAATGATGCACACTGGTACACACACATCAAATGACATCTAGTGGATCCATGTGGTTTATGAAAAGGACACACATTCAATGACTCTAGTTGAATCCCAGCATGCTGCTAGAGTTCGTGGACATGGTTGGACACATGCTAGAGTGGCATCATTGCATTTTTTATTTTACAAAACCACAAGGATACACACTAATACACACACACATCCAATGACATCTAGTGGATCCATATGGTTTAAGAAAAGGACACACATGCAATGATATCTAGTGGATCCATGTGGTTTAGGAAAAGAACACACATGCAATGACAACTAGTGGTTCCATGTGGTTTAGAAAAACAACACACATGCAATCACAACTAGTGGATCCATGTGGTTTATGAAAAGAACACGCATGCAATGACTCTGGTTGAATCCCAGCATGCTGGTAGGGTTCCTGGACATGGTTGGACACATGCTCGAGTGGCAGCATTGCATGTGTTCTTTCCCAAAACCACAATGATGCACACTGATACACACACATTCAATGACATTAGGTGGATATATGTGGTTTATGAAAAGGACAAACATGTAATGACATCTAGTGGATCCATGTAGTTTAGGAAAAGAACACACATGCAATGACAACTAGTGGATCCAGGTGGTTTATGAAAAGAACAAACATGCAAGGACGACTTGTGGATCCAAGTGGTTTATGAAAAGAACACACATGAATGACTGGTTGAATCCCAGCATCCTACTAGGGTTCCTGGACATGGTTGGACACATGATAGAGTCGCATCATTGCATGTGTTGTTTTCCAAAACCACAATTATGCACATTGATACGGACAAATACCCAATAACATCTAGTGGATCCATGTTGTTTATTAAAACGACAAACATTCAATGACTCTAGTTGAATCCCAGCATGCTACTAGGGTTCCTAGACATGGTTGGACACATGCTAGAGTGGCATCATTGCATGTTTCCTTTTCGAAAACCACAATGATGCACACTTATGCACACACACATCCAGTGACATCTAGTAGATCCATGTGGTTTATGATAAGGACACACATGCAATGACATCTAGTGGATCAATGTGGTTTAAGAAAAGAACAAACATGCAATGACAACTAGTGGTTCCATGTGGTTTTGAAAAAGAACACACAAGCAATGACAACTAGTGGATCCATGTGGTATATGAAAAGAACACACATGCAATGACTCGAGTGGATCCATGTCGCTTAGGAAAAGAACACACATGCAATGACATCTAGCGGATCCATGTGGTTTATGAAAAGGACACACATGCCAGAACATCTAGTGGATCCATGTTGTTTAGGACAAGAACACACATGCAATGACAACTAGTGGATCCATGTGGTTTATGAAAAGAACAAACGTGCAATGAAAACTACTGGATCCATGTGGTTTATGAAAAGAACACACATGCAATGACTCTGGTAGAATCCCAGCATGTTTCTAGGGTTCCTCGACATGGTTGGACACATGCTGGAGTGGCATCATTGCATATGTTCTTTTACAAAACCACAATGATGCACACTGATACACACACACATCCAATGACATCTAGTGGATCCATGTGGTTTATGAAAAGGACACACATTCAATGACTCTGGTTGAATCGCAGCATGCTTCTTGAGTTCCTAGACATGGTTGGACACATGCTAGAGTGACCTCATTGTATTTTTTATTTTACAAAACCACAATGATACACACAAATACACACACACATCCAATGACATCTAGTGGATCCATATGGTTTAAGAAAAGGACACACATGCAATGGTATCTAGTGGATCCATGTGGTTTAGGAAAAGAACACACAAGCAATGACAACTAGTGGTTCCATGTGGTTTAGAAAAAGAACACACATGCAATCACAACTAGTGGATCCTTGTGGTTTATGAAAAGAACACACATGCAATGACTCTGGTTGAATCCTAGCATGCCGGTAGGGTTCCTGGACATGGTTGGACACATGCTCGAGTGGCAGCATTGCATGTGTTCTTTCCCAAAACCACAATGATGCACACTGATACACACACACATTCAATGACATCTAGTGGATCCATGTGGTTTATGAAAATGACAAACATGTAATGACATCTAGTGGATCCATGTAGTTTAGGAAAAGAATACACATGCAATGACAACTAGTGGATCCATGTGGTTTATGAAAAGAACAAACATGCAAGGATGACTAGTGGATCCAAGTGGTTTATGAAAAGAACCCACATGCAATGACTGGTTGAATCCCAACATCCTACTAGGGTTCCTGCACATGGTTGGACACATGGTAGAGTGGCATCATTGCATGTTTTGTTTTCCAAAACCATAATTATGCAAATTGATACACACAAACAACCAATGACATCTAGTGGATCCATGTGGTTTATTAAAAGGACACACATTCAATGACTCTAGTTGAATCCCAGCATGCTACTAGGATTCCTAGACATGGTTGGACCCATGCTAGAGTGGCATCATTGCATGTGTCCTTTTCCAAAACCACAATGATGCACACTAATACACACACACATCCAATGGCATCTAGTGGATCCATGTGGTTTATGATAAGGACACACATGCAATGACATCTAGTGGATACATGTGGTTTAGGAAAAGAACAAACATGCAATGACAACTAGTGGTTCCATGTGGTTTAGAAAAAGAACACTCAAGCAATGACAACTAGTGGATCCATGTGGTATATGACAAGAACACACATGCAATGACTCGGATGGATCCATGTGGTTTGGGAAAATAACACACATGCAATGACATCTAGCGGATCCATGTGGTTTATGAAAAGGACATAGATGCCATAACATCTAGTGGATCCATGTGGTTTAGGACAAGAACACACATGCAATGACAACTAGTGGATCCATGTGGTTTATGAAAAGAACAAACATGCAATGAAAACTAGTGGATCCATGTGGTTTATGAAAAGAACACACATGCAATGACTCTGGTAGAATCCCAGCATGCTGCTAGGGTTCGTGGACATGGTTGGACACATGCTGGAGTGGCATCATTGCATTTGTTCTTTTCCAAAACCATAATGATGCACACTGATACACACACACATCCAATGACATCTAGTGGATCCATGTGGTTTATGAAAAGGACACACATTCAATGACTCTGGTTGAATCCCAGCATGCTGCTAGAGTTCCTGGACATGGTTGGACACATGCTAGAGTGGAATCATTGCATTTTTTATTTTATAAATCCACAATGATACACACTAATACCCACACACACACACATCCAATGACATCTAGTGGATCCATATGGTTTAAGAAAAGGATACACATGCAATGATATCTAGTGGATCCATGTGGTTTAGGAAAAGAACAGACATGCAATGAAAACTAGTGGTTCCATGTGGTTTAGAAAAAGAACACACATGCAATCACAACTAGTGGATCCATGAGGTTTATGAAAAAACACACATGCAATGACTCTAGATGAATCCCAGCATGCTAGTAGGGTTCCTGGACATGGTTGGACACATGCTCAAGTGGCAGCATTGCATGTGTTCTTTCCCAAAACCACAATGATGCACACTGATACACACACATTCAATGACATCTAGTGGATCCATATGGTTTAAGAAAAGGACACACATGCAATGATATCCTGTGGATCCATGTGGTTTATGAAAAGGACAATCATGCAATGACATCTAGTGGATCCATGTGGTATATGAAAAGAACACATATGCAATGACATCTAGTGGATCAACGTGGTTTAGGAAAAGAACAAACATGCAATGACAACTAGTGGTTCCATGTGGTTTAGAAAAAGAACACACAAGCAATGACAACTAGTGGATCCATGTGGTATATGAAAAGAACACACATGCAATGAGTCGGGTGGATCCATGTGGTTTAGAAAAAGAACACACATGCAATGACATCTAGCGGATCCATGTGGTTTATGAAAAGGACACACATGCCATAACATCTAGTGGATCCACGTGGTTTGCAATAACAACTAGTGGATCCATGTGGTTTATGAAAAGAACAGACATGCAATGAAAACTAGTGGATCTAGGTGGTTTATGAAAAGAACACACATGCAATGACTCTAGTAGAATCCCAACATGCTGCTAGGGTTCCTGGACATGGTTGGACACATGATAGAGTCGCATCATTGCATCTGTTCTTTTCCAAAACCACAATGATGCACACTGATACACACACACATCCAATGACATCTAGTGGAGCCATGTGGTTTATGAAAAGGACACACATTCAATGACTCTGGTTGAATCCCAGCATGCTGTTAGAGTTCCTGGACATGGTTGGACACACGCTAGAGTGGCATCATTGCATTTTTTATTTTACAAAACCACAATGATACACACTAATACACACTGATGTGCTCGTCGTTCGACGTAGAGCTCGTTGGGAACCCCAAGAGGAAGGTATGATGAGCACAGCAGCACGTTTTCCCTCAGTTATGAAACCAAGGTTTAATCGAACTAGTAGGAGCAAGGAAACACCCCAAAGGTGTTACTAGCTGAGCTTTGGCAGGGCGCACTACCGGTGCTAGTAGCAACGTTGAGACCTGCACAACACAACCACAGAACTTTGTCCCCAACTTGCGATGTCACATCCCAAGATTTTCCAAATCTTGTAATGTGAAAAATAAAATAAATAAAATAAATTTTTGTTGAAAATCAGGGTGAAAGGAAACTTTTGTTTCTAAAAGGAAAAACTTTAGCCAAAGTTTGTTAAAGATGGGATTCTAAAGTTTGAATTCAACAAAAACCCAAATCAAGGGAAAAGCATTCCTCAATGAATGAATCTGGAAATTTGAACACTTGGAAAAATAAATCCAAATCCCTAAACCCTAATGGAAGGAAATCATTTTCCAAAGTTACCCCAAATCCATGGATTTGATCCATACCAAGTTGAGCAACAAATAATCACAAAGGATCAAGAAAGACCTTAGAAGTTGGTTTCACTCAATTTGGAACCATAAGCAAAATCTTAGAAGTATAACAAGATAAGGAAATTGAATTTCCAAAGTCAATAAAGCCCTTACCAAAATCCCATACCCTTTGGTGAACAAATAATCCTAAAGGGATTTAAAAAGTAAAACATTTATCAAAGTAAAATAAATTGTTTTGGAAACACTGTTTTAGATCTTTTAATAAAAGACTTTGGATTCAAATGAAAAGATAAGCCAAATTAATTTTGGCCAAACTTTTGAAATAAAATATTTTGTTTTGATAAAATGAGTAAAGGTTTATTTAAATAAAATAAAGGATTTAAATATCCAATTTTATTTAAGTAAAAGCTTTTCCCATTTTAAATGAACACCAAGTATTTTATTACTACTTTGAAATCTTTTATTATAAGGTTTTGCTTTGATTAAAATGAGAAAAGCATTATTTAAATAAAATAATAAGGATTTAAACATCCAATTTTATTTAAGTAAAGGCTTTCCCATTTTAATTAAAACACCAAAACTTATTTATTTATTTAAATAAGTTTCCAAGTATTCTTTTATTTTTCAAATTAAACCTTCTGGTTTGGTTTTGGAAATAATTGGAATTCAAATGGAAATTTTATTAAATAAATCAAACACTATTAAAAAAAAACTAAAGATCCATTTTAATTAATTATTAAATGGATCCTAAAATAAATAGAAATAATATTTCATTTTGAGATTTGGATTATGTTGTTAAACAGAACCAAATTCAAATGAAAAGTTTGCTGTTTGTTTGAATTGATTTGAAATCGTTTGAGTGTTGTTTGAATTGTTTGAAATTGAAAACAGAAAAAGAATTAGAAAAAGGAAAAAGAGTTAGACAGAAAAAAAAAGAAAACAGAACCAGCCCAACTTTGGCCCAACAACAGTCCAGCCCAGTACTCCCTCCCCGAAGGAAAACATTTTACACCCAGAAACATACCCACTGAGCCAATGACAGCACGGACCCACTTCTCCCTCTCACTCACTCGCTGACATCAGACCCCACCTCCTCTTACTCCCCCTCGAACTGTTTTTCTTCACCAACTAATTAACCCGCGCGGAGTATGACAAGTGGACCCCCTCCTCTCTCCCTTTCCCACTGACCAGAGGACCCCACTGCCTCCTCCTTCTTCTTCCCCCGCGCGACCCTGTCTTCCCCAGACGACGCTGCCGTTGCTGTCCATGAATGCCGAGATCAATTCGCCTTAACGCCGCGTTAATTCCTCGTCGCGACCACGCCCTTTTAATCGCCTCGCTCTCTCCTCCGTTTTCCCTCAGACCCCTTCCCCAAGCTCGCCCCCAGGCCGCCCCAATTCCTCCTCGAACGCCCTCTGCTCCGACGAGCTGTCACAGCAATTCCGGCCAAGTCACACCGCCTCCTGCCTCCCCGAACACACGAGCATACTCCACGCATCCAGACGCATCTATCCATACCACCCATTCATCCGCGGGTACCCCAGAGCCTCGACAACGACGACCACAGCATCACACCGCCGTCTGCCGTTTCTCCGGCGAACCTTCCAGGTGAATTCCGTCCGTCCCAGCACCTCTCGATCATGCTCAAATGAACCCCATGGTCGCCCGCATCTTACCGTGCCTTTGTTTTGCCTTAGGGTGATCTGTAGCGACGACTCCGACAAGCTCCAAGCGCCGCCGTGTCTGCTTCACCTCCGACGAGTTTCCCCGGTAAGCCTTGACCGCCCCGAGCCCTCTCGTTCACGCTCACAGCTCCGCCATAACCTCCTGCGTCTAACCCAGACCTCCGTTTGTCTTCTCGTCGACCACAGCCTCGTCTTCGACCGTGGACAGAACCGTCAATCGCCGTCCTCTACTCCGGCGAGGAATTGCGACTGCTCCTGAGCGCCCCTTGTCAAGCCAGCAGTACCCTGAGCTTCGCCGTAACCCCCTGAGCCCGGTGAGCAACTCCTCCTTCTCCCTCACCCCCTGTAGCGTCGCCTCCGTCGACGACCGACCGCTCCGCCGCCAGCAGCCGCCGCAGCGCCGCTAGCTTTAGGTCGAGCCTGCCGCAACCGTTCGATCTCGATCCATCGGTTACGATAGAATGTTAGCGAAGGGGTAAGTATTAGTCCTGCGCCGCACGATCTCATTTAGATCCAACGGCTACAGAGCGTGATCCGCAGCGAAGCGGTACCGACGAATAATATTACGCCGCGTGTCGCCTGTTAGGTTTAAAATAGATTTTGAAAACAGAATTTCTTGCAAACTTCAAACCCTTGTATCTTTGAATCCACACGTCCAAATTTTACAAATTTGATGTCGTTGGAATCAGCAAGACAAGCTCTAACCAACCCTACCCTTAGTTTAGCAAATAGTATCTGTTAAGTTGTTTAACTTTGCAGATTCTTTTGTGTGCTTGCTAACATTAGAAAAATCATTTAAAAAATGATTTTTAGGTTAAAACCTTTGCAATTTAGTTTGTTGTGACCTTACTGACCCAAGGAACCAACCCATAGTTTGGAAAGTGATTTTGGAAAAGAATAGAATGGATTAATTAGTTTAGTCCATTTCTAGCTAACTAAAACTATTTGTTTTGTTTATGAAAATGCTTTCATAAAGAAAACTTTGAGAAAATGTTTGGACCAAACCTACTGACCAAAAGCACCAAGTTTTGCAATAGCAACTCATTTGGTGAACCCTATAGACTAAAAGCCCTAGTAGACATATTTCTTCATCACATAAAATGACCAAATAGGTGCCTTGTTTTGAAATTGGTTTTTGAGGTGAAACCTTTTGCTAACAACTTTGCCACTTTGGTAAATGACCAATTTGGATCTTACAAAGTTTAGGAATCTAATAGAGACCCTCTTTGCAAATGACTTTGCCATTTTGGTAAATGACCAATTTGGAACTTACAAAGTTAGAAGCCTAGTGAAGACCATCCCTACATTAGAACCAACCTTTGCATGCCTATGCATGACTTTACCACTTTACAAAAATGACCATTAGGTGTACCCAAATGTCTATGAACCACTAGGAACCACTTTTGCAAACAAAGCAAAGCTTGGCATGCTTGCATGCATTTCTTTGTCTTTGTTATTTTATGTGTGTTGATTTGCTTGATTGGTAGATTGAGTTTGTGCCTTGCTTGATTGATTGTAGTGACTTGAAGAGTGTGAGTATTGCAAGGACAAGGAGTGAACTTATACCCTCTACCAAAAAGGCAAGTGATGCTTCATATCTTATGTCCCATTATTTTCACTATGCATTAGTGTTTTTGCTAAGTAAAACTTGCATGGTATTCTTCTTACTAAGTATAGATCTTACTATAGGAAAACTAGTAGAAAGAATCCTTAGTAGGATTTTCCTAAGTTAAGAATCCCACTACTCTCAAGCTTAGCCTAGCTAATAGTAAACTTGGGTGGGATATATATATTCACACTATGGAAAATATTCTAAGTCTGTGGACTTATGTTTTGTTTAATAAAACAACTAAAAGTTAATGAATCACCTGGGTGGAAATGGAAGGAATGGCTTATGTTGAGTGGTTCACAAGGCCATGGACTTGGCTTGTGTATCTCACTTGTGGATGGCCACCCAGGAAACAAAGAGATTTGAGATGTCAAATGTTGAGAAGCTTCAAGTGCAACCACTTGGCAATATGGGCTCTGCCATGATCATATAGGTTGCAAGAACTTAGCCACATGGACAGTGGGTGGTAGTGATTGATAGGTTGGAGCGCGTCCATGTTGGTCTAAGGGAAGGCTTCTGAAAGATTTTGTCTTGGGAAACCAAGTCTTGTGGGGAAAGTGCACCACCTCTGCAGAGTGTAAAACCTAAGTACTTAGCCATGTCCCTGGTAAAGGACAATTTGAGCATCAAGACATGGAAGCAATCAAGAATCTCATAATTCCAATTTCTAAATTAAAACTTGTGGGTTCAATAAGGGTTGTGTGAAATTCTTCAATCTTTGATGGAGAGATGGCTTGGTACAAGGATCTCAAAATCTTAGATTGGGAAATTGTTTTTTTACCAAGAAAATCTTCAATCTTGATTGGAAGATGCCTTGAGAGGATCTTCAGTCTTGTTGATAGATGCCTTGGTGGTTTTTGTCAAAATAAAACTTACTACTTTCAAAATGTTAGGGAAAAATCTATTTTGAGCAATGCAAGCCTCAACTCCACTTATCCAAATGCATATAGATGATAGACTCCACTATACTACCAAAGTATCACTTGCCAATACAATTCAAATGTATTGACCCTTGTGGCTGTAACTTATTATGTTGCAGGTTTGATTGTTTTATTGAAGATTGATTGATTAGGATTACAAAGTCTACAACCAACATCTGCCTGTGGCACTTTGAAGATGAAGGACCCATGACTATAGTTATTCCGCTGCAATGTAATGTAAATAGCCAATGAGCTATGTTTGATGTAATAAAACTATTTTATTCCTGGTTATAAAGTTGTATTATGACCTTTGTTTCTCGATATTACATCTGAACTGTGGATGCTAGCTATTGATCCAGGGACTAGCATTGTAAACACAGGGAACTCAATCTTATTAAAGGTTGGGGATGCTACAGATGGTATCAGAGCATTGTGTTGCCTGTAGGATTTGTAACCCTAGGACTGGACAAAACCCTTAGAAAAATAGGAGTTGTATTTGTTCAAAAACTTATTTACAAAACAATCTTGTAAACTCTTTCCTCAACCATTTTGGTTTCAACTCTACTTCTCTTCTATTTCAAACTTGATGGAAAAGACTACACCATGTGCAAAGGACTTCTTCAACTTCATCAACTCTAATGACTTCAACTTCTTCAACATCTTCAACATGTACACCAAGGACTTCAACTTGGATATCACTAAAGACTACAAGTCTTGAGTAACGTTTCACTTGAAGACTAAGGAAAAACAACTTAGAAGGAGCCATCATCACCTTTGAAGTTTTGTGACCAAGACACAAAAATTCTCCAAGAATACAAAGATCTCATTCAAGAAGAATCAACCAAGGATGGAAAGATTTCAAGTGAACCATATAGATGGACCACCATATGTAGTTAAGTCAAACACACCAACCTATGTGGTGTAACAAAAATTATTTTGTTGCCTAAGTATGTACTAGACTTTGTTGTTTGAGTGGAGTGTTTGTTTGTGATTGCTTGCACATTGCTTGTGCGATTTGTGATGTGTGTGATTAGAATTGATTCCTTAGAAAAATCTTTTGCCTATTCTAAATCCCCCTCCAACCGAAACAGATGACTTCTCCAAGAGACTCCAACATCAAGGATGGTGACAACAACAACAACAACCAAGTTGACAACATGAGAGAACTCCTAGCAACCCAACACCAGTTAAGCCAACTGACCGCTCAGTTCATAGCCAACAATAGTGATAAAGACCCTACCTTGCAAAAGTTTTTGGAAGAACAATCTCAACTGATGCTTAAGGTGACTAATCAAATGATCAGCATGGAAGAAAACTATCCCAAAAGAGTGTATGACAACAAGGATGATAAGAACATTATTCTAGATGGAGCACCAGCTTGCATTATTTGTGGAGACAAGGATCACACTTCCAAGGAGCATGAAGATCAATGCCCCAATTGTGAAGAGGAACATCCAGTTGGCCAATGCCCCACATCTCAAGATACTTGTTACCTTTGTGAAGGAAACGACCATGTCCCTATCCAATGCCCCATCTATGCTATTGTTGAACAAAGGAAACAAGAAGGATCCAAGTATGCCAAGAATGTTGATGACAAAGGAAAAGGACCACTTATACCTCCAAACAAGACAACCCAATTCAAAGGATTAAAGAAGCCCAAGAAACCAAAGCAAGACATGAGCCTTGAGCAATGCCGTAAATGTAAGGAAATGGGACACAACCCCAGTGGATGCCCAGAGTCCATAAAGAATAAAAGGATGGACCAAGTAGTGTGCAACAACTGCAAAGAACCAGGCCATTATGTAGCAGTTTGTCCACAAGAGCAACGTAAAGAACTCCAAGATATCCACTGTTTCAATTGTAAAGAACCAGGACACTATACAAGCAACTGCCCAGAAAAGATGAAGAACAAGATGAACAAGCCAATGGAGAAACCCAACCTTAGCCCTTGAGTCAAGAATGGAAAACAAGGACACTATGAAGAAGTTTCATCAAGATTCCAAGCAAGCCAACATCTAGTTTAGTTGGAAAATTTTTAAGGGTGGTAGTACCCTAGTTGTTTTGAACCTTCTTGTAACCCTAGCCTCCCCAAATCTCGGGACGAGATTTCTTTTAAGGGTGGTAGCCTGTCACATCCCAAGATTTTCCAAATCTTGTAATGTGAAAAATAAAATAAATAAAATAAATTTTTGTTGAAAATCAGGGTGAAAGGAAACTTTTGTTTCTAAAAGGAAAAACTTTAGCCAAAGTTTGTTAAAGATGGGATTCTAAAGTTTGAATTTAACAAAAACCCAAATCAAGGGAAAAGCATTCCTCAATGAATGTATCTGGAAATTTGAACACTTGGAAAAATAAATCCAAATCCCTAAACCCTAATGGAAGGAAATCATTTTCCAAAGTTACCCCAAATCCATGGATTTGATCCATACCAAGTTGATCAACAAATAATCACAAAGGATCAAGAAAGACCTTAGAAGTTGGTTTCACTCAATTTGGAACCATAAGCAAAATCTTAGAAGTATAATAAGATAAGGAAATTGAATTTCCAAAGTCAATAAAGCCCTTACCAAAAGCCCATACCCTTTGGTGAACAAATAATCCTAAAGGGATTTAAAAAGTAAAACATTTATCAAAGGAAAATAAATTGTTTTGGAAACACTGTTTTAGATCTTTTAATAAAAGACTTTGGTTTCAAATGAAAAGATAAGCCAAATTAATTTTGGCCAAACTTTTGAAATAAAATATTTTGTTTAGATAAAATGAGTAAAGGTTTATTTAAATAAAATAAAGGATTTAAATATCCAATTTTATTTAAGTAAAAGCTTTTCCCATTTTAAATGAACACCAAGTATTTTATTACTACTTTGAAATCTTTTATTAAAAGGTTTTGCTTTGATTAAAATGAGAAAATGATTATTTAAATAAAATAATAAGGATTTAAATATCCAATTTTATTTAAGTAAAGGCTTTCCCATTTTAATTAAAACACCAAAACTTATTTATTTATTTAAATAAGTTTCCAAGTATTCTTTTATTTTTCAAATTAAACCTTCTGGTTTGGTTTTGGAAATAATTGGAATTCAAATGGAAATTTTATTAAATAAATCAAACACTATTAAAAAAAACTAAAGATCCATTTTAATTAATTATTAAATGGATCCTAAAATAAATAGAAATAATATTTCATTTTGAGATTTGGATTATGTTGTTAAACAGAACCAAATTCAAATGAAAAGTTTGCTGTTTGTTTGAATTGATTTGAAATCGTTTGAGTGTTGTTTGAATTGTTTGAAATTGAAAACAGAAAAAGAATTAGAAAAAGGAAAAAGAGTTAGACAGAAAAAAATAAGAAAACAGAACCAGCCCAACTTTGGCCCAACAGCAGTCCAGCCCAGTACTCCCTCCCCGAAGGAAAACATTTTACACCCAGAAACAGACCCACTGAGCCAATGACAGCACGGACCCACTTCTCCCTCTCACTCACTCGCTGACATCAGACCCCACCTCCTCTTACTCCCCCTCGAACCGTTTTTCTTCACCAACTAATTAACCCGCGCGGAGTATGACAAGTGGACCCCCTCCTCTCTCCCTTTCCCACTAACCAGAGGACCCCACTGCCTCCTCCTTCTTCTTCCCCCGCGCGACCCTGTCTTCCCCAGACGACGCTGCCGTTGCTGTCCATGAATGCCGAGATCAATTCGCCTTAACGCCGCATTAATTCCTCGTCGCGACCACGCCCTTTTAATCGCCTCGCTCTCTCCTCCGTTTTCCCTCAGACCCCTTCCCCAAGCTCGCCCCCAAACCGCCTCAATTCCTCCTCGAACGCCCTCTGCTCCGACGAGCTGTCACAGCAATTCCGGCCAAGTCACACCGCCTCTTGCCTCCCCGAACACACGAGCATACTCCACGCATCCAGACGCATCTATCCATACCACCCATTCATCCGCGGGTACCCCAGAGCCTCGACAACGACGACCACAGCATCACACCGCCGTCTGCCGTTTCTCCGGCGAACCTTCCAGGTGAATTCCGTCCGTCCCAGCACCTCTCGATCATGCTCAAATGAACCCCATGGTCGCCCGCATCTTACCGTGCCTTTGTTTTGCCTTAGGGCGATCTGTAGCGACGACTCCGACAAGCTCCAAGCGCCGCCGTGTCTGCTTCGCCTCCGACGAGTTTCCCCGGTAAGCCTTGACCGCCCCGAGCCCTCTCGTTCACGCTCACAGCTCCGCCATAACCTCCTGCGTCTAACCCAGACCTCCGTTTGTCTTCTCGTGGACCACAGCCTCGTCTTCGACCGTGGACAGAACCGTCCGTCGCCGTCCTCTACTCCGGCGAGGAATTGCGACTGCTCCTGAGCGCCCCTTGTCAAGCCAGCAGTACCCTGAGCTTCGCCGTAACCCCCTGAGCCCGGTGAGCAACTCCTCCTTCTCCCTCACCCCCTGTAGCGTCGCCTCCGTCGACGACCGACCGCTCCGCCGCCAGCAGCCGCCGCAGCGCCGCTAGCTTTAGGTCGAGCCTGCCGCAACCGTTCGATCTCGATCCATCGGTTACGATAGAATGTTAGCGAAGGGGTAAGTATTAGTCCTGCGCCGCACGATCTCATTTAGATCCAACGGCTACAGAGCGTGATCCGCAGCGAAGCGGTACCGACGAATAATATTACGCCGCGTGTCGCCTGTTAGGTTTAAAATAGATTTTGAAAACAGAATTTCTTGCAAACTTCAAACCCTTGTATCTTTGAATCCACACGTCCAAATTTTACAAATTTGATGTCATTGGAATCAGCAAGACAAGCTCTAACCAACCCTACCCTTAGTTTAGCAAATAGTATCTGTTAACTTGTTTAACTTTGTAGATTCTTTTGTGTGCTTGCTAACATTAGAAAAATCATTTAAAAAATGATTTTTAGGTTAAAACCTTTGCAATTTAGTTTGTTGTGACCTTACTGACCCAAGGAACCAACCCATAGTTTGGAAAGTGATTTTGGAAAATAATAGAATGGATTAATTAGTTTAGTCCATTTCTAGCTAACTAAAACTATTTGTTTTGTTTATGAAAATGCTTTCATAAAGAAAACTTTGAGAAAATGTTTGGACCAAACCTACTGACCAAAAGCACCAAGTTTTGCAATAGCAACTCATTTGGTGAACCCTATAGACTAAAAGCCCTAGTAGACATATTTCTTCATCACATAAAATGACCAAATAGGTGCCTTGTTTTGAAATTGGTTTTTGAGGTGAAACCTTTCGCTAACAACTTTGCCACTTTGGTAAATGACCAATTTGGATCTTACAAAGTTTAGGAATCTAATAGAGACCCTCTTTGCAAATGACTTTGCCATTTTGGTAAATGACCAATTTGGAACTTACAAAGTTAGAAGCCTAGTGAAGACCATCCCTACATTAGAACCAACCTTTGCATGCCTATGCATGACTTTACCACTTTACAAAAATGACCATTAGGTGTACCCAAATGTCTATGAACCTCTAGGAACCACTTTTGCAAACAAAGCAAAGCTTGGCATGCTTGCATGCATTTCTTTGACTTTGTTATTTTATGTGTGTTGATTTGCTTGATTGGTAGATTGAGTTTGTGCCTTGCTTGATTGATTGTAGTGACTTGAAGAGTGTGAGTATTGCAAGGACAAGGAGTGAACTTATACCCTCTACCAAAAAGGCAAGTGATGCTTCATATCTTATGTCCCATTATTTTCACTATGCATTAGTGTTTTTGCTAAGTAAAACTTGCATGGTATTCTTCTTGATAAGTATAGATCTTACTATAGGAAAACTAGTAGAAAGAATCCTTAGTAGGATTTTCCTAAGTTAAGAATCCCACTATTCTCAAGCTTAGCCTAGCTAATAGTAAACTTGGGTGGGATATATATATTCACACTATGGAAAATATTCTAAGTCTGTGGACTTATGTTTTGTTTAATAAAACAACTAAAAGTTAATGAATCACCTGGGTGGAAATGGAAGGAATGGCTTATGTTGAGTGGTTCACAAGGCCATGGACTTGGCTTGTGTATCTCACTTGTGGATGGCCACCCAGGAAACAAAGAGATTTGAGATGTCAAATGTTGAGAAGCTTCAAGTGCAACCACTTGGCAATATGGGCTCTGCCATGATCATATAGGTTGCAAGAACTTAGCCACATGGACAGTGGGTGGTAGTGATTGATAGGTTGGAGCGCGTCCATGTTGGTCTAAGGGAAGGCTTCTGAAAGATTTTGTCTTGGGAAACCAAGTCTTGTGGGGAAAGTGCACCACCTCTGCAGAGTGTAAAACCTAAGTACTTAGCCATGTCCCTGGTAAAGGACAATTTGAGCATCAAGACATGGAAGCAATCAAGAATCTCATCATTCCAATTTCTAAATTAAAACTTGTGGGTTCAACAAGGGTTGTGTGAAATTCTTCAATCTTTGATGGAGAGATGGCTTGGTACAAGGATCTCAAAATCTTAGATTGGGAAATTGTTTTTTTACCAAGAAAATCTTCAATCTTGATTGGAAGATGCCTTGAGAGGATCTTCAGTCTTGTTGATAGATGCCTTGGTGGTTTTTGTCAAAATAAAACTTACTACTTTCAAAATGTTAGGGAAAAATCTATTTTGAGCAATGCAAGCCTCAACTCCACTTAGCCAAATGCATATAGATGATAGACTCCACTATACTACCAAAGTATCACTTGCCAATACAATTCAAATGTATTGACCCTTGTGGCTGTAACTTATTATGTTGCAGGTTTGATTGTTTTAGTGAAGATTGATTGATTAGGATTACAAAGTCTACAACCAACATCTGCCTGTGGCACTTTGAAGATGAAGGACCCATGACTATAGTTATTCCGCTGCAATGTAATGTAAATAGCCAATGAGCTATGTTTGATGTAATAAAACTATTTTATTCCTGGTTATAAAGTTGTATTATGACCTTTGTTTCTCGATATTACATCTGAACTGTGGATGCTAGCTATTGATCCAGGGACTAGCATTGTAAACACAGGGAACTCAATCTTATTAAAGGTTGGGGATGCTACATGCGATGAGGTTATCAATCTCACCGTGTTTTGCGGAAAACAAAGGATTAAACGTATCGAATGGAAAGGAGTAAAAGTTTGCAGAAAGTAAACAGTTGTAGATTGTATGTAAAGAAAAAGGACCGGGATCCATAGTTCACTAGAGGTGGCTCTCCGTAGATAGATAACATGTTGGGTGAACAAATTACAGCGAGCAATTGACAAACACCGAGAAAGCAATACATGAATATACTAATCATATTAACTCCTTTGAGACTTGATTGGGCAATACAACATAATACATAGACCGCCATCCAACTGCATCTATGACTAATAATCCACCTTCAGGTTATCATCCGAACCCCCTCCAGTATTAAGTTGCAAGCAACAGATTATTGCTTTACGAACTACGTGTAAAGTAAACAATATGATTGTTCTATGAACAAAGGATTATTGTTTTCTACCTAGTAGCAACAGCACATCTAGTACCTTAGAGATTTCTGTCACTTCCCCAGATTACCAGAGGCATGAACCCACTATCGAGCATAAATACTAACTCTTGGAGTTGCTAGCATCTACTTGGCCAAGATAGCTACTAACAATGGAAAGCATGCAAGATCACAAATAACAAAGACATGATAGAATCAATAATTAATCTGAAATAGCATCTCAATATCCATCGGATCCCCGCAAACACAACATGTATGGATTACAAATAGATGATCTTGATCATGAACAGAGCTCACAAGATCTAAACATGAAAGCAGAAAGGAGGAGAACCAGCCATCTAGCTACTACATGGATTAGTAGTCCAAGGATGAACTACTCACGCATCACACCAGAGGCATGCATGGTGATGAAGAAGGCCTCCAGGGTGAATTCCCCTCTCCGGCAGGGTGCCGGGAAGAGCTTCATATCCCTCCCGATCTAGGGATGGAGATGACGGTGGCTACAGACTCTTTCGTGGATTTTTGATCGGGTACTTAGGGTTTTCGTCCCAAGGGCAATATATAGGCGGAAGGAGAGGCCGAGGGGGTGCCGGGAGCGGCCACACCACCCCAGGGCGTGTGCCAAGCCTGGCCGCGTGGCCAGGTGGTGTGGTTGCTCCCTAACCCTTCTCCGTCTCGTGTTCTGGCACTTGATCCCTTCCGTAAAAATAGGCACTTTGGTTTTTGTCTCGTCCAATTCCGAGAATATTCATTTTCTGACTTTCCTGGAACCAAAAACAGCAGAAAATAGGCAGTTGGCACTACGACTCTTGTTAATAGGTTAGTCCAAGAAATCATATGAAAAGTACTCCAAAGTTGGAACAAAACACAAGAAAGTGGATAAAACCAAGCATGGAACATCAAAAAATATAGATACATTTGCAATGTATCACACACACACATCCAATGAAATCTAGTTGATCCATATGGTTTAAGAAAAGGACACACATGCAACGACATCCTGTGGATCCATGTCGTTTAGGAAAAGGACAATCATGCAATGACATCTAGTGGATCCATGTGGTATATGAAAAGAACACATATGCAATGACAACTAATGGATCCATGTGGTTTATGAAAAGGACACACATGCAATGACTCTAGTTGAATCCCAGCATGCTGGTAGGGTTCCTGGACATGGTTGGACACATGCTCGAGTGGCAGCATTGCATGTGTTCTGTCCCAAAACCAAAATGATGAACACTGATACACACACATTCAATGACATCTAGTGGGTCCATTTGGTTTATGAAAAGAAAAAACTTGTAATGACATCTAGTGGATCCATGTAGTTTAGAAAAAGAACACACATGCAATGACAACTAGTGGATCCAGGTGGTTTATGAAAAGAACAAACATGCAAGGATGACTAGTGGATCCAAGTGGTTTATGAAAATAACACACATGCAATGACTGGTTGAATCCCAGCATCCTACTAGGGTTCCTGGACATGGTTGGACACATGATAGAGTGGCATAATTGCATGTGTTGTTTTCCAAAACCATAATTATGCACATTGATACACACAAACAACCAATGACATCTAGTGGATCCATGTGGTTTATTAAAAGGACACACATTCAATGACTCTAGTAGAATCCCAACATGCTACTAGGGTTCCTGGACATGGTTGGACACATGCTAGAGTGGCATCATTTCTTGTGTCCTTTTCCAAAACCACAATGATGCACATTGATACACACACATACAATGACAACTAGTGGATACATGTGGTTTATTAAAAGGACATACATTCAATGACTCTAGTTGAATCCCAGGATGCTACTAGGGTTCCTGGACATGGTTGGACCCATGCTAGAGTGGCATCATTGCATGTGTCCTTTTCCAAAACCACAATAATGCACACTGATACACACACACATCCAATGACATCCAGTGGATCCATGTGGTTTATGATAAGGACACACATGCAATGACATCTAGTGGATCAATGTGGTTTAGGAAAATAACAAACATGCAATGAGAACTAGTGGTTCCATGTGGTTTAGAAAAAGAACACACAAGCAATGACAACTAGTGGATCCATGTGGTATATGAAAAGAACACACATGCTATGACTCGGGTGGATCCATGTGGTTTAGGAAAAGAACACACATGCAATGACATCTAGCGGATCCATGTGGTTTATGAAAAGGACACAAATGCCATAACATCTAGTGGATCCACGTGGTTTTGGAAAAGAACACACATGCAATAACAACTAGTGGATCCATGTGGTTTATGAAAAGAACAGACATGCAATGAAAACTAGTGGATCCAGGTGGTTTATGAAAAGAACACACATGCAATGACTCTAGTAGAATCCTAGCATGCTGCTAGGGTTCCTGGACATGGTTGGACACATGCTAGAGTCGCATCATTGCATCTGTTCTTTTCCAAAACCACAATGATGCACACTGATACACACACACATCCAATGACATCTAGTGGATCCATGTGGTTTATGAAAAGGACACACATTCAATGACTCTGGTTGAATCCCAGCATGCTGCTAGAGGTCCTGGACATGGTTGGACACATGCTAGAGTGGATTCATTGCATTTTTTATTTTACAAAACCACAATGATACACACTAATACACACTGATGTGCTCGTCGTTCGACGTAGAGCTCGTTGGGAACCCCAAGAGGAAGGTATGATGAGCACAGCAGCAAGTTTTCCCTCAGTTATGAAACCAAGGTTTAATCGAACTAGTAGGAGCAAGGAAACACCCCAAAGGTGTTACTAGGTGAGCTTTGGCAGGGCGCACTACCGGTGCTAGTAGCAATGTTGAGACCTGCACAACACAACCACAGAACTTTGTCCCCAACTTGCGATGAGGTTATCAATCTCACCGTGTTTTGCGGAAAACAAAGGATTAAACTTACCGAATGGAAAGAAGTAAAAGTTTGCATAAAGTAAACACAAAGAAGTAAACAGTTGTAGATTGTATGTAAAGAAAAAGGACCAGGATCCATAGTTCACTAGAGGTGGCTCTCCTTATATAGATAACATGTTGGGTGAACAAATTACAGCGGGCAATTGACAAACACCGAGAAAGCAATACATGCATATACTAATCATATTAACTCCTTTGAGACTTGATTGGGCAATACAACATAATACATAGACCGCCATCCAACTGCATCTATGACTAATAATCCACCTTCAGGTTATCATCCGAAACCCCTCCAGTATTAAGTTGCAAGCAACAGATTATTGTTTTACGAACTACGTGTAAAGTAAACAATATGATTGTTCTATGAACAAAGGATTGTTGTTTTCTACCAAGTATCAACAGCACATCTAGTACCTTAGAGATTTCTGTCACTTCCCCAGATTACCAGAGGCATGAACCCACTATCGAGCATAAATACTAACTCTTGGAGTTGCTAGCATCTACCTGGCCAAGATAGCTACTAACAATGGAAAGCATGCAAGATCACAAATAACAAAGACATGATAGAATCAATAATCAATCTGAAATAGCATCTCAATATCCATCGGATCCCCGCAAACACAACATGTATGGATTACAAATAGATGATCTTGATCATGAACAGAGCTCACAAGATCTAAACATGAAAGCAGAAAGGAGGAGAACCAGCCATCTAGCTACTACATGGATCAGTAGTCCAAGGATGAACTACTCACGCATCACACCAGAGGCTTCCATGGTGATGAAGAAGGCCTCCAGGGTGAATTCCCCTCTCCGGCAGGGTGCCAGGAAGAGCTTCAGATCCCTCCCGATCTAGCGATGGAGATGACGGCGGCTACAGACTCTTTTGTGGATTTTTGATCGGGTACTTAGGGTTTTCGTCCTGAGGGCCATATATAGGCGGAAGGATAGGCCGAGGGGGTGCCGGGAGCGGCCGCACCACCCCAGGGCGTGGGCCAAGCCTGGCCGCGCGGCCGGGTCGTGTGGTGGCTCCCTGGCCCTTCTCCGTCTCGTGTTCTGGTACTTGATCCCTTCCGAAAAAATAGGCACTTTGGTTTTTGTCTCGTCCAATTCCGAGAATATTCATTTTCTGACTTTCCTAGAACCAAAAACAGCAGAAAACAGGCAGCTGGCACTGTGGCCCTTGTTAGTAGGTTAGTCCAAGAAATCATATGAAAATTACTCCAAAGTTGGAACAAAACACAAGAAAGTGGATAAAACCAAGCATGGAACATCAAAAATTATAGATACATTTGCAATTTATCACACACACACACACATCCAATGACATCTAGTGGATCCATATGGTTTAAGAAAAGGACACACATGCAATGATATCTAGTGGATCCATGTGGTTTAGGAAAAGAACACACATGCAATGACAACTAGTGGTTCCATGTGGTTTAGAAAAAGAACACACATGCAATCACAACTAGTGGATCTAGGTGATATATGAAAAGAACACACATGCAATGACTCTGGTTGAATCCAATCATGCTAGTAGGGTTCCTGGACATGGTTGGACACATGCTCGAGTGGCAGCATTGCATGTGTTCTTTCCCAAAGCCACAATGATGCACACTGATACAGACACATTCAATGACATCTAGTGGATCCATGTGGTTTATGAAAAGGACAAACATGTAATGACATCTAGTGGATCCATGTAGTTTAGGAAAAGAACACACATGCAATGACTACTAGTGGATCCATGTGGTTTATGAAAAGAACAAACATGCAAGGATGACTAGTGGATCCAAGTGGTTTATGAAAAGAACACACATGCAATGAGTTGTTGAATCCCAGCATCTTACTAGGGTTCCTGGACATGGTTGGACACATGATAGAGTGGCATAATTGCATGTGTTGTTTTCCAAAACCGCAATTATGCACATTGATACACACAAACAACCAATGACATCTAGTGGATCCATGTGGTTTATTAAAAGGACACACATTCAATGACTCTAGTAGAATCCCAGCATGCTACTAGGGTTCCTGGACATGGTTGGACACATGCTAGAGTGGCATCATTTCATGTGTCCTTTTCGAAAACCGCAATGATGCACACTGATACACACACATCCAATGACATCTAGTGGATCCATGTGGTTTATGAGAAGGACACACATGCACTGACATCTAGTTGATCAATGTGGTTTAGGAAAAGAACAAACATGCAATGACAACTAGTGGTTCCATGTGGATTAGAAAAAGAACACACAAGCAATGACAACTAGTGGATCCATGTGGTATATGAAAAGAACACACATGCAATGACTCGGGTGGATCCATGTGGTTTAGGAAAGGAACACACATGCAATGACATCTAGTGCATCTATGTGGTTTATGAAAAGGACACACATGCAATGACATCTAGTGGATCCACGTAGTTTAGGAAAAGAACACACATGAAATGACAACTACTGGATCCATGTGATTTATGAAAAGAATAAACATGCAATGACAACTAGTGGATCCATCTAGTTTATGAAAAGAACACACATGCAATGACTGTTTGAATCCCAGCATGCTGCTAGGGATCGTAGACATGGTTGGACACATGCTAGAGTGGCATCATTGCATCTGTTCTTTTCCAAAACCACAATGATGCACACTAATACATACACACACATCCAATGACCTCTACAGGATCCATGTTGTTTATGAAAAGGACATACATTCAATGACTCTGGTTGTATCTAGAATGCTGCTACAGTTCCTGGACATGGTTGAACACGTGCTGCAGTGGCATCATTGCATGTGTTATTTTCCAGAACCACAATGATGCACACTAATACACACGGACTCATCCAATGACATCCTGTGGATCCATGTGGTTTATGAAAAGGACAATCATGCAATGACATCTAGTGGATCCATGTGGTATGAAAAGAACACATATGCAATGAGAACTAATGGATCCATGTGGTTTATGAAAAGGACACACATGCATTGACATCTAGTTGAATCCCACATGCTGCTAGGGTTCCTGGACATGGTTGGACACATGCTGGAGTGGGATCATTGCATTAGTACTTTTCCATAACCACAATGATGCACACTATTACACACACATCCAATCACATCTGGTGGATCCATGTGGTTTATGAAAAGAACACACATGCAATGACTCGGGTGGATCCATGTGGTTTAGGAAAAGAACACACATGCAATGACATCAAGTGCATCCATTTGGTTTATGAAAAGGACACACATGCAATGACATCTAGTGGATCCACGTGGTTTAGGAAAATAACACACATGCAATGACAACTAGTGGATCCATGTGGTTTTTGAAAAGAACAGACATCCAATGACAACTTGTGGATCCAAGTGGTTTATGAAAAGAACACACATGCAATGACTCTCGTTGAATCCCAGCATGCTGCTAGGGTTCCTAGACATGGTTGGACATGGTGGAGTGGCATCATTGCATCTGTTCTTTTCTAAAACCACAATGATGCAAACTGATACACACACACATCCAATGTCATCTAGTGGATCCATGTGGTTTATGAAAAGGACACACATTCAATGTCTCAGGTTGATTCCTAGCATGCTGCTAGAGTTCCTGGACATGGTTGGACACATGCTAGAGTGGCATCATTGCATTTTTTATTTTCCAAAACCACAATGATGACCACTAATACACACACACACATCCAATGACATGTAGTGGATCCATGTAGTTTATGAAAAGGACACACATGGAATGATATCTTGTGGATCCATGTGGTTTGGGAAAAAACACACATGCAATAACAACTAGTGGTTCCATGTGATTTAGAAAAAGAATACACATGCAATGACAACTAGTGGATCCATGTGGTTTATGAAAAGAACACACATGCAATGACTTTGGTTGAATCCCAGCATGCTGATAGGGGTCCTGGACATGGTTGGACACATGCTCGAGTGGCGGCATTGCATGTGTTCTTTCCCAAAACCACAATGATGCACACTGATACACACACATTCAATGACATCTAGTGGATCCATATGGTTTAAGAAAAGGACACACATGCAATGATATCCTGTGGATCCATGTGGTTTATGAAAAGGACAATCATGCAATGACATCTAGTGGATCCATGTGGTATATGAAAAGAACACATATGCAATAACAACTAATGGATCCATGTGGTTTATGAAAAGGACACGCATGCAATGACTCTAGTTGAATCCCAGCATGTTGGTAGGGTTCCTGGACATGGTTGGACACATGCTCGAGTGGCAGCATTGCATGTGATCTGTCCCAAAACCAAAATGATGAACACTGATACACACACATTCAATGACATCTAGTGGGTCCATTTGGTTTATGAAAAGGACAAACATGTAATGACATCTAGTGGATCCATGTAGTTTAGAAAAAGAACACACATGCAATGACAACTAGTGGATCTAGGTGGTTTATGAAAAGAACTAACATGCAAGGACAACTAGTGGATCCGAGTGGTTTATGAAAAGAACACACATGCAATGACTGGTTGAATCCCAACATCCTACTAGGGTTTCTGGACATGGTTGGACACATGATAGAGTGGCATCATTGTGTGTGTTGTTTTCCAAAACCACATTTATGCACACTGATACACACAAACAACCAATGACATCTAGTGGATCCATCTGGTTTATGAAAAGGACACACATTCAATGACTCTAGTTGAATCCTAGCATGCTACTAGGGTTCCTGGACATGGTTGGACACATGTAGAGTGGCATCATTGCATGTGTCCTTTTCCAAAACCACAATGATGCACGCTGATACTCACAGACACATCACATGACATCTAGTGGATCCATGTGGTTTATGATAAGGACACACATGCACTGACATCTAGTTGATCAATGTGGTTTAGGAAAAGAACAAACATGCAATGACAACTAGTGGTTCCATGTGGTTTAGAAAAAGAACACACATGCAACGACAACTAGTGGATCCATGTGGTATGTGAAAAGAACACACATGCAATGACTCAGGTGGATCCATGTGGTTTACGAAAAGAACACACATGCAATGACATCTAGTGCATCTATGTGGTTTATGAAAAGGACACACATGCAATGACATATAGTGGATCCACGCAGTTTAGGAAAAGAACACACATGAAATGACAACTACTGGATCCATGTGATTTATGAAAAGAACAAACATGCAATGACAACTAGTGGATCCATGTGGTTTGTGAAAAGAACACACATGCAATTTCTGTTTGAATCCCAGCATGCTGCTAGGGTTCCTAGACATGGTTGGACACATGCTGGAGTGGCATCATTGCATCTGTTCTTTTCCAAAACCACAATGATGCACACTGATACATACACACACATCCAATGACATCTAGTCGATCCATGTTGTTTATGAAAAGGACACACATTCAATGAGTCTGGTTGAATCCAACATGCTACTAGAGTTCCTATACATGGTTGGACACGTGCTGGAGTGGCATCATTGCATGTGTTCTTTTTCCAAAACCACAATGATGCACACTAATACACACGGACTCATCCAATGACATCCTGTGGATCCATGTGGTTTATGAAAAGGACAATCATGCAATGACATCTAGTGGATCCATGTGGTATATGAAAAGAACACATATGCAATGACAACTAATGGATCCATGTGTTTTACTAAAAGGACACACATGGAATGACATCTAGTTGAATACCACATGCTGCTAGGTTTCCTGGACATGGTTGGACACATGATGGAGTGGCATCATTGCATGAGTTCTTTTCCATAACCACAAGGATGCACACTATTACACACAAATCCAATGACATCTAGTGTATCCATGTGGTTTATGAAAAGAACACACATGCAATGACTCGGGTTCATCCATGTGGTTTAAGAAAAGAACACACATGCAATGACATCTAGTGGATCCATTTGGTTTATGAAAAGGACACACATGCAATGACATCTAGTGGATCCACGTCGTTTAGGAAAAGAACACACATGCAATGATAACTAGTGGATCCATGTGGTTTTTGAAAAGAACAAACATGCAATGACAACTAGGGGTTGCTGGACATGGTTGGAGACATGTTGGATTGGCATCATTGCATCTGTTCTTTTCCAAAACCACAATGATGCAAACTGATACACACACATCCAATGACATCTAGTGGATCCATGTAGTTTATGAAAAGGACACACATTCAATGTCTCTAGTTGAATCCTAGCATGCTTCTAGAGTTCCTGGACATGGTTGGACACATGCTAGAGTGGCATCATTGCATTTTTTATTTTCCAAAACCACAATGATACACACTAATACACACACACACATCCAATGACATGTAGTGGATCCATGTGGTTTATGAAAAGGACACACATGGAATGACATCTTGTGGATCCATGTGGTTTGGGAAAAGAACACACATGCAATGACAACTAGTGGTTCCATGTGCTTTGGAAAAAGAATAGACATGCAATGACAACTAGTGGATCCATGTGGTTTATGAAAAGAACACACATGCAATGACTCTGGTTGAATCCCAGCATGCTGGTAGGGTTCCTGGACATGGTTGGACACATGCTCGAGTGGTGGCATTGCATGTGTTCTTTCCCAAAACCACAATGATGCACACTGATACACACACATTCAATGACATCTAGTGGATCCATATGGTTTAAGAAAAGGACACACATGCAATGACATCGTGTGGATCCATGTGGTTTATGAAAAGGACAATCGTGCAATGACAACTAATGGATCCATGTGGTTTATGAAAAGGACACACATGCAATGACTCTAGTTGAATCCCAGCATGCTGGTAGGGTTCCTGGACATGGTTGGACACATGCTCGAGTGGCTGCATTGCATGTGTTCTTTCCCAAAACCAAAATGATGAACACTGATAAACACACATTCAATGACATCTAGTGGATCCATGTGGTTTATGAAAAGGACAAACATGTAATGACATCTAGTGGATCCATGTAGTTTAGAAAAAGAACACACATGCAATGACAACTAGTGGATCCAGGTGGTTTATGAAAAGAACAAACGTGCAAGGACAACTAGTGGATCCGAGTGGTTTATGAAAAGAACACACATGCAATGACTGGTTGAATCCCAGCATCCTACTAGGGTTTCTGGACATGGTTGGACACATGATAGAGTGGCATCATTGCGTGTGTTGTTTTCCAAATCCAGATTTATGCACACTGATACACACAAACAACCAATGCCATCTAGTGGATCCATGTGGTTTATGAAAAGGACACACATTCAATGACTAGTTGAATCCTAGCATGCTACTAGGGTTCCTGGACACGGTTGGACACATGCTAGAGGGGCATCATTGCATGTGTCCTTTTCCAAAGCCACCATGATGCACACTCATACACACACACACATCCAATGACATCTAGTGCATCCATGTTGTTTATGATAAGGACACACATGCAATGACATCTAGTGGATCAATGTGGTTTAGAAAAAGAACAAACATGCAATGACAACTAGTGGTTCCATGTGGTTTAGAAAAAGAGCACACATGCAATGACAACTAGTGGATCCATGTGGTATATGAAAAGAACACACATACAATGACTCGGGTGGATCCACGTGGTGTAGGAAAAGAACACACATGCAATGACATCTAGTGCATCTATGTGGTTTATGAAAAGGACACACATGTAATGACATCTAGTGGATCCACGCAATTTAGGAAAAGAACACACGTGAAATGACAACTACTGGATCCATGTGATTTATAAAAAGAACAACCATGCATTGACAACTAGTAGATCCATGTGGTTTATGAAAAGAACACACATGCAATGCCTATTTGAATCCCAGCATGCTGCTAGGGTTCCTAGACATGGTTGGACACATGCTGGAGTGGCATCATTGTATCTGTTCTTTTCCAAAACCACAATGATGCACACTGATACATACACACACATCCAATGACATCTAGTGGATCCATGTTGTTTATGAAAAGGACACACATTCAATGACTCTGGTTGAATCCAGCATGCTTCTAGAGTTCCTCGACATGGTTGGACACGTGCTGGAGTGGCATCATTGCGTGTGTTCTTTTTCCAAAACCACAATGATGCACACTAATACACACGGACTCATCCATTGACATCCTGTGGATCCATGTGGTTTATGAAAAGGACAATCATGCAATGACATCTAATGGATCCATGTGGTATATGAAAATAACACATATGCAATGACAACTAATGGATCCATGTGGTTTATGAAAAGGACACACATGCAATGACATCTAGTTGAATCCCACATGCTGCTAGGGTTCCTGGACATGGTTCGACACTTGCTGGAGTGGCATCATTGCATGGGTTATTTTCCATAACCACAATGATGCACACTATTACACACACATCCACTAACATCTAGTGGATCCATGTGGTTTATGAAAAGAACACACATGCAATGACTCGGGTGGATCCATGTGGTTTAGGAAAATAACACACATGCAATGACATCTAGTGGATCCATTTGGTTTATGAAAAAGGACACACATGCAATGACATCTAGTGGATCCACGTGGTTTAGGAAAAGAACACACATGCAATGACAACTAGTGGATCCATGTGGTTTCTGAAAAGAACAAACATGCAATGACAACTAGTGGATCCATGTAGTTTATGAAAAGAACACACATGCAATGACTCTGGTTGAATCCCATCATGATGCTAGGGTTCCTAGACATGGTTGGACACATGTTGGAGTGGCATCATTGCATCTGTTCTTTTCCAAAACCACAATGATGCAAACTGATACACACACATCCAATGACATCTAGTGGATCCATGTGGTTTCTGAAAAGGACACACATTCAATGTCTCTAGTTGAATCCCAGCATGCTGCTAGAGTTCCTGGACATGGTTGGACACATGCTAGAGTGGCATCATTGCATTTTTTTATTTTCCAAAAGCACAATGATACACACTAATACACACACATCCAATGACATGTAGTGGTTCCATGTGGTTTATGAAAAGGACAGACATGGAATGACATCTAGTGGAGCCATGTGGTTTAGGAAAAGAACAAACATGCAATGACAACTAGTGGTTCCATGTGGTTTAGAAAAAGAACACACATGAAATCACAACTAGTGGATCCATGTGGTTTATGAAAAGAACAAACATGCAATGACTCTAGTTGAATCCCAGCATGCTGCTAGGGTTACTGGACATGGTTGGAAACATGTTGGAGTGGCATCATTGCATCTATTCTTTGCCAAAACCACAATGATGCAAACTGATACACAAACACATCCAATGACATCTAGTGGATCCATGTGGTTTATGAAAAGGACACACATTCAACGTCTCTGGTTGAATCCCAGCATGCTGCTAGAGTTCCTGGACATGGTTGGACACATGCTAGAGTGGCATCATTGCATTTTATATTTTCCAAAACCACAATGATACAAAGTAATACACACACATCCAATGACATTGCAACATCCCAAAACTTTAATTCAAGGTTATTAAGATCCAAATCATCAAAATTAGGGTTAACCAAAAACTTTTCCATTTAAAATTATTAAAGCATTCATATGTGTGGGCATTTAAAATAGGAGTTGATTTAAATTGCCATGTTTAAGTGATCCAATGCTTGTAAAATGATTCTTAGGTGAAATAAACATCATCTAGATCATTCCTAAACAAATCCCAAAGAAAAACAAACCAAAATAAATAAAAGATGAGAATGGTCATTTTTGCCATTTTAATCAGCATGCCTACTTTGGCTATTCTTAGTACTCAAAACCTAACAGAAACAATTATGGATCTTTGCACCCCTTGCTAATACACATAATGTTGTACCAAGGCCCACTTTGTGATCTGCCAAAAACATTCAAACACTAAATTTAAATGGCAGTTGAAAATTGAATCTATTTCATATGGGAAGATCCCACTATTTCAAAAACCACTCAAATGAACTCAAATTTCAAAACCAAAGCACCCACAGAGTCTCAAGCTTATGCCTAGCACACCCACCAAAAATCTATTCAAAATTCAAAAGTATTTTTCTTGCAGCCATTTTTACAAACACTTGGCAGGCATGAATTACACCGAGTATTTAGCTTACTGTTTGCAACAGGGTTTTGCCCCCAAATGATCTCCATTTAATCCCTCTGTCCCCTCTTGATCTAACCAGGCCCGTAGCACCCATCCGCTACCCCTAGTGGTAATACCATGCCATGCCGAGAACATGCATGCCGGCCGACCATGCCATCGACGCAGCAGACAACCCCTCTCCCTCTCACCATGTCTACGAGCTAGCCAGTACCTCACCGCCACTCTCTGTCCCCTCCCCGAGCCGAGCTAGACCATGGACCAACGCCAATGCGCCGCGCACCAAGCGTCTGCACCATGCCGAGCACGAGCCAGAGCGCCACGCCCGACACGCGTGCACACGCCGCCCCTCGACCGTAGCCCGCGTCCACCACTCCGCCACGACCCTAGGAGCGCGCCAGACATGCCCGTTCGCCGCCCAACGCACCACAGCCACCGCTCGACGTTGACACCGCCGCCTCTGCCGCTCAGAGCGCGCGCACCGCCCGACCAATTGCCACCGCCCTAGGCCCGCATTCACTCCGTAGAGCACCGCCAGGAGACCAGCCACCGTCCCCTACCTCGAGCCACGCCGCTAGCACGTTGTGCAGCCCTCGCCGGAGCCGCCCGCCCATCCTTCTCGGTCGCATCGTCGTCCTATAAATAGAGGCCACCCCCAGCCATTCTCTGCACACCACTCACCTCCCCTCACCTCACTAGACCTTCCCCACTTCACCCCGGAGCAAGGCGAGCAGCCGTTGGCTGGAATTGCACCATAGCTAGTCTCCTCTGGAGGAGAAGGGCGCCGTTGATTCCGACCACCCCCGGAGCTGCCTCGACCGTCCCTGAGCTCGCCGTCGACCACCAGTCCGTTTGCCCACCTCGTCGTCGTTGCTGGAGCCCTGGTACGCCCCCTAAGCACCCCCCATAGAGCCACTAGGGTTAGAGTTCGCCGGCGACAGGTCCGTCGTCGACGACGAGCCCTAGCCGTTGATCCCTGTTCTAATCTAACGGCCCACATCACCCAGTACCGCTTCGCGCGTTATGAGCCTCTAACCGGTGGACCCCCCTGTCATCTGTGCCCCGCGTCGCTTAGTGTCACTGGGCCGGCCCGTTAGCTTTCCTGCACGACCCAGTTAGTTTGAATTAGGATTTTTCTATTTTAGTTTAAACCTAGTTCTGTCCCCTAGTTTGAAATTCAATTCAGAAAGATTTAGAAATCCAAATGAAGTGATATCAATTTTGTTAGAAAGCTACTATAAAGATCTACCCAAGCTCGTTGGATTTAGTTCGATTAGAGTTAGAGATCTCTCCTAGTAAAAATAACAAAACAGAAGCATTTGCAACTTGCAACATTTTTATAAAATCAACCAAGATAGCTTTTGAGTTGATTCCAACCCTCAAAAATCACATTTCACCATACCTATCTGAATACGTAATAATATTAAGGTTTACATGCAGTGACTTTGGACTAGTACCAAAATAATGCTATACAGGCATTTCTAGTCACTTTAAATCATTAAATAATGAACTTAAACCAAAGTAATTGTCATCCAACCCTTAAACCACATTCCCACATGTTAGAATATGTGGTGATGACATGTGTCCACATGATCCCATATTTTAAGCGGTGAATATTAAATCTTAGTTATTTTTCAATGAGTAGAAATTACTTTTCTTAAATAAAAAGAAGGAAACTAGTTAATAAAACTTGTGATGCTTATGATGATAATAGATCATCCAATGTGTGCCTCAGAGTGCTATTTAGACTAGTTAAGTATTGTTTGGTGATTGTGTACTCCGTATGTATTTATACATGATAGTACCGACCAAGCTTTTGAGGAGGAGGAGTTCTACCAAGAGGAGGAAGAAAACTTCAACCACTGCACCAACCAAGGCAAGCTACTATTGGCAAGCTAGAACTTGCAAGTATTATACTTAGCAAGCCACCATTAACAATGCAAGCTATTGTTAGCAAGCTAGGATTAAACTAGATAGTTTAGCAAAGATGCTTTGGGCATGCTTTGGTCATACCACTTTGAATATTACTACCCCAAGTATTACTTTCTAAGCTTTATTTCCTTTACTTTACACAAAGTCCCTTACTTGTTTTGAAGGTAGCATAAAGAGTATAAAACTTGACCTATATAGATAACTTTAGATGTCATTCTATGGCATGAGATTGATCCCATCATTTCCACCTTAGTGAACACTCTTAACTTAGTAGTTCAGTTAGATAAAAACTTGAGTCACTTTAGATGGGAACACTTGGTGAAAATGAATTATGAAAACCTTGGAATGATGAGTCATTCTATTGAGATGTTTTTACATGTGTTGAGAAACACAAATGGTTTACGATGGTAAAAATGTTGAGGCATGAGCCTTAGCCCTTTATAAAAACTGATGGTTGGATTCGGATGCGATACCATTCAAAATTTACAGTACAACCACAATACCTGAATTGGGTAAGGCTTAGCCGGAAGTTTATATGCATTAGTATTAGTTCCCTCACGGGAGAGGTCTGAGCTGAGGCTACCTCTAAATGTTGTCCACCTATGTAGTGCCCAAGATGACAGATGGTCATGGTTGGGAGGCCATGCTCATAGGAGAGGTGCGTATACTAGGGTGTGTAAAGGAAAGGTTATGTTTGATTATCTGCATACTAAGTATGAGGATTCAGGGTTATCCCTGATAGATGTATCGAATCTTGTGGTGAAAGTGTACCACCTCTGCAGAGTGTGAAACTATTCGAATAGCCGCATCCGCAGTTATGGACAGTTGGAATGGCCATACTGTTTCGTTGTCAGATGTTTTCAAAATAACTTATGAAAGGAATGATGAATCTTGACTTAACCACAACAGGTTTGTGTTTATGACACTAGCTTCCCAACTTAAATGATTCTAGAACTTTATTTTATCTTTCTTTGCTTCTGAACTCAGCTTAGGTTTCAAACTTAACTTTATAGTTAAACTTAGAGATAGCACTTTAACATAGAACTATACTACTTGTTAGTGGTAGTTCGCGAGTACTTAAAGAGTACTCATGGATTTTGTCCCTGGCTATTCTCATGGCCGGACTATGAAGGAGACTACCGAGATGATGGCCAGCAGGACGGCTATGATAACTAGGACTATCTGCCTTCGTCAGCATTGCTTGTGCCCCTGAAGATGCACCCCACCGCTATGCTTATCTTTCATTCCACTGCTTGTTGTATTAAGACTGGATCATGAGATCCTTATTTGTGTAAAACCTTCTGTATGGTTTGTAATGGATGATGTACTGTGATATCCAATCTGTTATGTCTCGCAAAAATGGTAATCCTAGGATTGTGATGAATGACATAACAGGCATCTGGGATTAAAAATCTGGGTGTTAACAAGTTGGTATCAGATCCATCCTGACCATAGGAGACCCTTGTTAGAATGGACGTCCAAACAAAAACCTAGTTTCAAAACCAAAGTGAGTATTTATGAAAAACTATTTCCTCTCTTATCTTTGGGAATTCATTCTTTCTCAAAAATTCATGTTCCTCAAAATTCTTACATTACTACCTAAAATTTGACACACTTGATCACTTCACTAATTTCCTCATCCTAAATTCTTGTAGATGGAGACTCAGTTCAGCAAGTTCTACCAGTTGTGAAATGGAGTTCAGCTGATCTTCGAGAAGGATCTAGATTCACTTTAAGAGTTACTGGGACGCCCACATCCGGAGTTTCTTGGAGCTCAACTTCCAGGACCCCCAGGAGGAGATTTACAGTGGCTAGTCACCGCTGATCTTAGAGGAAGCATCGAAGCACCAACATCCGGGAGAATCCAGTTCTCCGTCCGAGAGAATAACTGGCTAGATGGATTAGCCAGGGCAATGCATGAAGCTCTCGCACGTCTATGTGCCCCTAGTGTCAACCAACTCCAGGGAACCCGTTTTGCTCACTATGCAAGATGTGACTTCATGGGAATGCCAATGGAGATGCCAAGTCACTCAGAGTTGAAGCGTCAAGTGGAGAACCTTGACTTCCTGCTGTATGATCGCCAGAAGGAATTGGACAATGCCAGGGAGTTCGCCAACCACAACCGTGCCATTGCCGTCCAGAAGTCCCAGACTTTCTCACTGCTAGTCAAGGACCGTCAGTCTCTTCGCCTCCAGCACAAAAAGAAGGATCGCACCATCGCCCGTCTTCGCAAGAAGGTGGCCGACCTTGAGAAGACCGTCAAGGAGCAAGAATCTCAGCTTGCCACAAAGGAAGAAGAAGAGGAGGGTGAAGACATCCAGGGAGACATGGATTCTTACCTCAGCAATGATGATGACTTTCTGGAGGAGGAGGATGTGGACTTCTACACTGACGATGAGGACTCCGACTTCATCGATGATGAGTAGATGCACTAGAGCACTATCGTAGCATGATATGTATCGGTCCCATTGTATTGTAGCTTACAGAATGGTTCTTCAAACCATCTGTTTTCCTTTGTTGTTGTGGTGTGTGTTGTATCATGTGCTTGTTTGCCTGAATGAAATGAAGTTAGTTGCAAAACCTAAGTCAAACTCAAAGTTTTAGCTTGAAACCAAAACCATGAACCTTAGAACTTTCCCTCTTACCCCTTTATCTACCTCAATATTCAGATGACTCGTGGAAACCAAGGAGGGAGTAGCTTGTCGCAAGACCCAATGCTGTAGATCTTGCAGAATCTCATCGCAGACAGAGAAGCAAGCAGGGCAGAACGCCAAGCTAACTTAGCAACATTGCAGCAGATCGCCTAGATGGCTCTCAAGAACCAGAACCATGGAAACCAGGATCACCATGGATCCAAACTCAAAAAATTCCAGAATACCAATCCCCCAATCTTCAACCAAGCTGAAAACCCACTAGATGCAGATGACTGGCTGCAGTCAATGGAAAACAACTTAGAAGTTGTAGGAGTAGATGACAACGAGAAAGTTCTCTTCACCACCCACTATCTAGTAGGAGATGCAAGAGCTTGGTGGACTAGTATCCGTAACATGAACCATGGTAAAGTGATGACATGGGAAGCTTTCAAAACAAAGTTCAGCCGCACCCACGTGCCGCAAGGTCTAGTCACCAGACTAAGAGATGAGTTTCGGGACTTGAAGCAAGGCAGAATGACTGTGGTGGAATACCGTTACAGATTCCTGTCGCTTGCAAGATATGCCCTAGATGAGATCAACAGAGAGGTGAAGAAGAAGGAGAGATTCCTGAACGGACTGCATGATGAGATGCAGACTGTCCTCGTCAACATCCGCTTTGAAGATCTCGAAAAGCTAGTCGACTCTGCCATTCAGATGGAAGGGAAGATTAATCAGGCAAACGACAACCGCAAACGTCGTATGATGCAGCAATCAGGATCCAGCAGTCACCAGAAGTACCGTCCCAACCCCTCACCAGGATATGCACCAAGGAACAATGGACCCCCAATGTCTCGCCCAAGCTACCCCAACCGTAGTGGAGGCAATGTGAAGTCCGGAGGAAACAATCACAACTCTGACAATGCCAACAATTTCAACTGTGCCCCTCCCAAGAGCAACAACAACAACACTGCACCTAGAACTGGCAGCAATGCTATGCCCGTCGCAGCAAAGGACAAGTCCCAGATCACCTGTTTCGAGTGTGGAGTGAAGGGTCACTATTCCAATGAGTGTCTGAAGAAGACTACAGTCAATGCCAATGTGAACGCCCCAGCTCAACAACAGCATCGTGTTCAACCAGGGAGAAGATTTTCCCCCAGGAACCCTCACAACCGCAACGGTCGTCTCTTCCACATGAACGCCGAAGAAGCCCAGGAAGCGCCAGATGTAGTGTTGGGTATGTTTTCTGTCAACTCAGTTTTAGCAAGAGTATTGTTTGATTCGAGAGCATCGCATTCACTTGTCACCGAAGAATTTTCATGCACTAGTAAGATTCACCCAACCAACTTGAAGCATGTCATGATAGTTCAAATCCTCGGATCAACTACAAAAGCTTGAAAAATTTGCAAAGCTGTACCTATCAGGATACATGGGATAGATTTTTATGCCAACCTAATTGTACTTGGAACCAAAGGATTGGAAGTAGTACTAGGTATGGACTGGATGTCAAGGCATAAAGGAATGATAGACTGTGCTAAGAAAGCCATCATCATGACCAGTAGTTCTGGAGTAACAGTAGAGCATATACCTGAAACCTTACCCCGTCAATTCAAGTGCAACAAGAGTCTAGCCCTACCCACCATAGACCAAGTAAGAGTAGTCTGTGAATACCCCAACATATTCCCAAATGAATTGCCAGGTATGCCCCTGGATAGGGATATTGAGTTCATTATCGAACTAATCCCCGGAACCGGACCCATAGCCCAGAAGACCCATGACCAAATTGTTGAAGAAGGACAAGAAGTTTGAATGGACAGATAAATGTGAAGCCAGTTTTCAGGAGCTGAAGAAGAGATTGATATCAGCCCCAATATTGATCATGCCAAATATCAAGAAGCCGTTTGATGTGTATTGTGATGCATCCAAGATTGGTCTCGGATGTATATTGATGCAAGAAGGCAAAGTCATCGCGTATCTGTCTCGACAACTGAAGCAGCACGAGCAGAACTATCTGACCCATGATCTTGAATTAGCAGCCGTAGTTTTGGCATTGAAGACATGGCGTCATTATCTGATGGGTAATCGCTGTGAGATTTACTCAGATCACAAGAGCTTGAAATATATTTTCACTCAGAAGGTGCTGAATATGAGGCAAAGGAGATGGATAGAGTTAATCAAGGATTATGACCTTGACATTCACTATCACCCCGGCAAAGCCAATGTGGTAGCGGATGCTCTTAGCCGATTGCCGTGTAGGCCTAACACCATGATCAAGGAGAAGCAACCAAGTTTGTATGAAGAGTTGGAGCAGTTCAGAACTGAATTAGTTAGCAAAGGATTCTTAGCTAGCATTGAACTTCAACCCACATTAATCAGCCAAATCAAGGAAGCCCAGAAGGGAAATGAAAGTATTGAAAGAATCAAACGTCGTATTGGTACATGGAAGGTACCTGGTTTCACTGAAGACGAAGAAGGAGTGTTGTGGTACAAAGGACGTATCTGTGTGCCAGCAGATTCGGAGCTGAAGCAAGTCGTCATGAAGGAAGCTCATGATACTGTTTATTCTATCCACCCCAGAGGAACAAAGATGTATCAAGATTTGAAAGAGCAATTTTGGTGGAACAAGATGAAGAGAGAAATCAGAAGCTACATCACCAAGTGTGACATCTGTCAAAGAGTCAAAGCAGAGCATTAGAGGTCTGCAGGACTGTTGCAACCTTTGCAGATTCCGGAATGGAAATGGGATTCCATCGAAATGGACTTTATCACTGGTTTGCCTACTTCTAGTAGGGGAAATGACTCAATCTGGGTCATAGTTGATAGACTGTCCAAGGTAGCTCACTTCATACCTGTCAAGACTACCTATCAGAGTGCGAAGCTAGCAGAGCCGTACATTGCTAGGATTATTAGTCTGCATGGAACCCCCAAGACCATAGTATCAGATCGCGGAACCCAGTTTACCTTGAGGTTTTGGTAGAAAGTGCAGGAAGGATTAGGCACCAAGTTGAACTTCAGCACCGTGTATCATCTGCAAACTGATGGACAGACTGAGAGAGTCAACCAGATCTTAGAGGATATGCTCAGAGCTTGTGTGTTGGAATACGGATCAAAATGGGAAGACTGCCTGCCCTTCGCAGAATTCTCATATAACAACAGTTATCAAGCTAGTTTACAGATGGCACCATTTGAGTTCCTATACGGAAGAAAGTGTCGCACCCCTTTGAATTGGTCGCAAGTAGGAGAGAGTCAGATCTTTGGACCCGATATTCTCTGAGAAGCCGAAGAGAAGGTTCACAAAGTCTGTGAGCACCTCAAGACCGCCCAATCCAGACAAAAGAGTTATGCTGACAAGAGAAGGAGAGACCTGACTTTCAATGTCGGTGATTTTTTTTATCTCAAGGTTTCGCCATTGAAAGGAACCCAACGCTTTAGTCTGAAAGGAAAGTTAGCCCCCAGATATATCGGGCCCTTCAAGATTCTGAACCGTCGAGGAGAAGTATCATATCATCTGGAACTACCTGAAGAGATGTCAGCCATCCATAGTGTGTTCCATATCTTGTTACTTCGCAAATGCCTGGAAGTGCCGAAGAAGACTGAAGTTTTCAAGAACATCGATCACCGAGCTGTGGAGATCAACAATGACCTGACTTATCGTGAAGTACCCATCTGTATCTTAGAAGAAGCTTACAGAACCACCAGGACCAGGAGTATCAAGTTTCTCAAGATTCAATGGAGCAACCATACCGAAGAAGAAGCCACTTGGGAGTGAGAAGATTACATTAGGACAGAGTTCCTAGATCTCTTTAGTTCCTAGTTTTCTTTGTAAATCTCGGGACGAGATTATTTTTAAGGGGGGAAGGTTCGTAACATCCCAAAACTTTAATCCAAGGTTATTAAGATCCAAATCAACAAAATTAGGGTTAACCAAAAACTTTTCCATTTAAAATTATTAAAGCATTCATATGTGTGGGCATTTAAAATAGGAGTTGATTTCAATTGCCATGTTTAAGTGATCCATTGCTTGTAAAATGATTCTTAGGTGAAATAAACATCATCTAGATTATTCCCAAACAAATCCCAAAGAAAAAAAAACCAAAATGAATAAAAGATGAGAATGGTCATTTGTGCCATTTTAATCAACATGCCTACTTTGGCTATTCCTAGTACTCAAAACCTAACAGAAACAATTATGGATCTTTGCACCCCTTGCTAGTACACATAATGTTGTACCAAGGCCCACTTTGTGATCTGCCAAAAACATTCAAACACTAAATTTAAATGGCAGTTGAAAATTGAATCTATTTCATATGGGAAGATCCCACTATTTCAAAAACCACTCAAATGAACTCAAATTTCAAAACCCAAGAGCCCACAGAGTCTCAAGCTTATGCCTAGCACACCCACCAAAAATCTTTTTCAAAATTCAAAAGTATTTTTCTTGCGGCCATTTTTACAAACACTTGGCAGGCATGAATTACACCTAGTATTTAGCTTACTGTTTCCAACATGGCTTTTCCCCCAAATGACCTCCATTTAATCCCTCTGTCCCCTCTTGATCTAACCAGGCCCTTAGCACCCATCCCCTACCCCCTAGTGGTAATGCCATGCCATGCCGAGCACATGCATGCCGTCCGACCATGCCATCGCCGCAGTAGACAACCCCTCTCCCTCTCACCATGTCTACGAGCTAGCCAGTACCTCACTGCCACTCTCTGTGCCCTCCCCGAGCCGAGCCAGACCGTGGACCACCGCCAATGCGCCACGCACCAAGCGTCTACACCATGCCGAGCACGCGCCAGAGCGCCGGGCCCGACACGCGTGCACATGCCGCCCCTCGACCACAGCCCGCGTCCACCTCTCCGCCATGACCCCAAGAGCACGCCAAACATTCCCGTTCGCCGCCCAACGCACCATAGCCACCGCTCGCCGTTGACACAGCCGCCTCTGCCGCTCGGAGCACGCGCACCGCCCGACCAATTGCCACCGCCCCTAGGCCTGCATTCACTCTGTAGAGCACCACCAGGAGACCATCCACTGTCCCCTATCTTGATCCACGTCGCTAGCACGCTGTGCAGCCCTCGCCGGAGCCGCCTGCCCATCCTTCTCGGTCACGTAGTTGTCCTATAAATAGAGGCCACCCCCAGCCATTCTCTGCACACCACTCACCTCCCCTCACCTCACTAGACCTTCCCTACTTCACCCCGGAGCAAGGCGAGTAGCCGTTGGCCAGAATTGCACCGGAGCTGGCCGCCTCTGGAGGAGAAGGGCGCCGCTGATTCCGACCACCCCCGGAGCTGCCTCGACGGTCCCTAAGCTTGCCGTCGACCACAAGTCCGTTTGCCCGCCTCGCCGTCGTTGCTGGAGCCCTAGTACGCCCCCTGAGCACCCCCCACAGAGCCGCTAGGGTTAGAGTTCGCCGACGACAGGTCCGTCGTCGACGACGAGCCCCAGCCGTTGATCCCGTTCTAATCTAACGGCCCACATCGCCTCGTACCGCTTCGCGCGTTATGAGCCTCTGACCGGTGGACCCCCTGTCAGCTATGCCCCGCACCGCGTAGTGTCACTGGGCCGGCCCGTTAGCTTTCCCACGCGACCCAGTTAGTTTGAATTAGGATTTTTTTCTATTTTAGTTTAAACCTAGTTCGAGGTTGAAATTCAATTAAGAAAGATTTACAAATCCAAATGAAGTGATTCCAATTTTGTTAGAAAGCTACTGAAATTATCTACCCAAGCCCGTTGGATTTAGTTCAAGTAGAGTTAGAGATCTCTCCTAGTAAAAATAAAAAACAGAAGCATTTGCAACTTGCAACATTTTTATAAAATCAACCAAGATAGCTTTTGAGTTGATTCCAACTCTCAAAAATCACATTTCACCATACCTATCTGAATATGTAATAATATTAAGGTTTACATGTAGTGACTTTGGACTAGTACCAAAATAATGCTATATAAGCATTTCTAGTCACTTTAAATCATTAAATAATGAACTTAAACCAAAGTAATTGCCATCCAACCCTTAAACCACATTCCCACATGTTATAATATGTGGTGATGACATGTGTCCACATGATCCCATATTTTAAGTGGTGAATATTAAATCTTAGTTATTTTTCAATGAGTAGAAATTACTTTTCTTAAATAAAAAGAAGGAAACTAGTTAATAAAACTTGTGATGCTTATGATGATAATAGATCATCCAATGTGTGCCTTAGCGTGCTATTTAGACTAGTTAAGTATTGTTTGGTGATTGTGTACTCTGTATGAATTTATAGACGATAGTACCGACCAAGCTTTCGAGGAGGGGGAGTTCTACCAAGAGGAGGAAGAAAACTTCAACCACTGCACCAACCAAGGCAAGCTACTATTGGCAAGCTAGAACTTGCAAGTATTATACTTAGCAAGAGACCATTAACAATGCAAGCTATTGTTAGCAAGCTAGGATTAAACTAGATAGTTTAGCAAAGATGCTTTGGGCATGCTTTGGTCATACCACTTTGAATATTACTACCCCAAGTATTACTTTCTAAGCTTTATTTCCTTTACTTTACACAAAGTCCCTTACTTGTTTTGAAGGTAGCATAAAGAGTATAAAACTTGACCTATATAGATAACTTTAGATGTCATTCTATGGCATGAGATTGATCCCATCATTTCCACCTTAGTGAACACTCTTAACTTAGTAGTTCAGTTAGATAAAAACTTGAGTCACTTTAGATGGGAACACTTGGTGAAAATGAATTATGAAAACCTTGGAATGATGAGTCATTCTATTGAGATGTTTTTACATGTGTTGAGAAACACAAATGGTTTACGATGGTAAAAATGTTGAGGCATGAGCCTTAGCCCTTTATAAAAACTGATGGTTGGATTCGGATGCGATACCATTCCAAATTTACCGTACAACCACAATACCTGAATTGGGTAAGGCTTAGCCAGAAGTTTATATGCATTAGTATTAGTTCCCTCGCGGGAGAGGTCTGAGCTGAGGCTACCTCTAAATGTTGTCCACCTATGCAGTGCCCAAGATGACAGATGGTCATGGTTGGGAGGCCATGCTCATAGGAGAGGTGCATATACTAGGGTGTGTAAAGGAAAGGTTATGTTTGATTATCTGCATACTAAGTATGAGGATTCAGGGTTATCCCTGACAGATGTATCGAATCTTGTGGTGAAAGTGTACCACCTCTGCAGAGTGTCAAACTATTGGAATAGCCGCATCCGTGGTTATGGACAGTTGGAATGGCCATACTGTTTCGTTGTCAGATGTTTTCAAAATAACTTATGAAAGGAATGATGAATCTTGACTTGACCACAACAGGGTTGTGTTTATGACACTAGCTTCCCAAGTTAAGTGATTCTAGAACTTTATTTTATCTTTCTTTGCTTCTGAACTTAGCTTAGGTTTCAAACTTAACTTTATAGTTAAACTTAGAGATAGCACTTTAACATAGAACTATACTACTTGTTAGTGGTAGTTTGCGAGTACTTAAAGAGTACTCATGGCTTTTGTCCCTGGCTATTCTCATGGCCAGACTATGAAGGAGACTACCAAGATGATGGCTAGCAGGACGGCTATGATAACTACGACTATCTGCCTTCGTCAGCATTGCGTGTGCCCCTGAAGATTAACCACACTGCTACGCTTATCTTTTATTCCGCTGCTTGTTGTATTAAGACTGGATCATGATATCCTTATTTGTGTAAAACCTTATGTATGGTTTGTAATGGATGATGTACTGTGATATCCAATCTGTTATGTCTCGCAAAAATGGTAATCCTAGGATTGCGATGAATGACATAATAGGCATCTGGGATTAAAAATCCGGGTGTTGACAGACATGTAGTGGATCCATGTGGTTTATGAAAATGACACACGTGGAATGACATCTAGTGGATCCATGTGGTTTGGGAAAAGAACATACATGCAAGAACAACTAGTGGTTCCATGTATATTAGAAAAAGAACACACATGCAATGACAACTAATGGATCCATGTGGTTTATGAAAAGAACACACAAGCAATGACTCTGGTTGAATCCCATCATGCTGGTAGGGTTCCTGGACATGGTTGGACACATGCTCGAGTGGCGGAATTGCATGTGTTCTTTCCCAAAACCACAATGATGCACACTAATACACACACATTCAATGACATCTAGTGGATCCATATGGTTTAAGAAAAGGACACACATGCAATGACATCTAGTGGATCCATGTTGTTTAGGAAAAGAACACACATGCAATGACAACTAGTGGTTCCATGTGGTTTAGAAAAAGAACACACATGCAATGACAACTAGTGGATCCATGTGGTTTATCAAACAAGGACTCTGGTTGAATCCCAGCATCTTGGTAGGGTTCCTGGACATGGTTGGACACATGCTCGAGTGGCAGCATTGCATGTGTTCTTTCCCAAAACCAAAATGATGCACACTGATACACACACATTCAATGAAATCTAGTGGATCCATGTGGTTTATGAAAAGGACAAACATGTAATGACATCTAATGGATCCATGTAGTTTAGGAAAAGAATACACATGCAATGACAACTAGTGGATCTAGGTGGTTTATGAAAAGAACAAACATGCAAGGACAACTTGTGGATCCAAGTGGTTTATGAAAAGAACACACATGAAATGACTGGTTGAATCCCAGCATCCTACTAGGGTTCCTGGACATGGTTGGACACATGATAGAGTGGCATCATTGCATGTGTTGTTTTCCAAAACCACAATTATGCACACTGATACATACAAACAACCAATGACATCTAGTGGATCCATGTGGTTTATGAAAAGGAGACACATTGAATGACTCTAGTTGAATCCTAGCATGCTACTAGGGTTCCTGGAGATGGTTCGACACATGCTAGAGTGGCATCATTGCATGCGTTCTTTTCCAAAACCACAATGATGCACACTGATACACACACGCACACATCCAATGACATCTAGTGGAACCATGTGGTTTATGATAAGGACACACATGCAATGACATCTAGTGGATCAATGTGGTTTAGGAAAAGAACAAACACGCAATGACAACTAGTGGTTCCATGTGGTTTAGAGAAAGAACACACATGCAATGACTACTAGTGGATCCATGTGGTATATGAAAAGAACACACATGCAATGACTCAGGTGGATCCATGTGGTTTAGGAAAATAACACACATGCAATGAAATCTAGTGCATCTATGTGGTTTCTAAAAAGGACACACATGCAATGACATCTAGTGGATCCACGCAGTTTAGGAAAAGAACACACATAAAATGACAACTACTAGATCCATGTGATTTATGAAAAGAACAAACATGAAATGACAACTAGTGGATCTATGTGGTTTATGAAAAGAACACACATGCAATGACTGTTTGAATCCCAGCATGCTGCTAGGGTTCATGGACATGGTTGGACACATGCTGGAGTGGCATCATTGCATCTTATATTGTCCAAAACCACAATGATGCACACTGATACACACACACAAATCCAATGACATCTAGTGGATTCATGTTGTTTATGAAAAGTACAGACATTCAATGACTCTGGTTGAATCCAGCATGCTGCTAGAGTTCCTGGACATGGTTGGACATGTGCTGGAGTGGCATCATTGCATGCGTTCTTTTTCCAAAACCACAGTGATGCACAGTAATACACGCGCACTCATCCAATGACGTCCTGTGGATCCATGTGGTTTATGAAAATGACAATCATGCAATGCCATCTAGTGGATCCATGTGGTATATGAAAAGAACACATATGCAATGAAAACTAATGGATCCATGTGGTTTATGAAATGGACACACATGCAATGACATCTAGTTGAATCCCACATGCTGCTAGGGTTCCTGGACATGGTTGGACACATGCTCGAGTGGCATCATTGCATGAGTTCTTTTCCATAACCACAATGATGCACACTATTACACACACATCCAATGACATCTAGTGGATCCATGTGGTTTATGAAAAGATCACACATGCAATGACTCGGGTGGATCCATGTGGTTTAGGAAAACAACACGCATGCAATGACATCTAGTGGATCCATATGGTTTATGAAAAGGACACACATGCAATGACATCTAGTGGATCCACATGGTTTAGGAAAAGAACATACATGCAATCACAACTAGTGGATCCATGTGGTTTTTGAAAAGAACAAACATGCAATGACAACTACTGGATCCATGTGGTTTATGAAAACAACACACATGCAATGACTCTGGTTGAATCCCAACATGCTGCTAGGGTTCCTAGACATGGTTGGACACATGTTGGAGTGGCATCATTGCATCTGTTATTTTCCAAAACCACAATGATGCAAACTGATACACACGCATCCAATGACATCTAGTGGATCCATGTGGTTTATGAAAAGGAGACACATTCAATGTCTCTAGTTGAATCCCAGCATGCTGCTAGAGTTCCTGGACATGGTTGGACACATGCTAGAGTGGCATCATTGCATTTTTTATTTTCCAAAACCACAATGATACACACTAATACACACACATCCATTGACATGTAGTGGATTCATGTGGTTTATGAAAAGGACACACATGGAATGACGTCTAGTGGATCCATGTGGTTTAGGAAAAGAACAAACATGCAATGACAACTAGTGGTTCCATGTGGTTTAGAAAAAGAACACACATGCAATGACAACTAGTGGATCCATGTGGTTTATGAAAAGAACAAACATGCAATGACTCTAGTTGAATCCCAGCATGCTAGTAGGGTTCCTGGACATGGTTGGACACATGCTCGAGTGGTGGCAATGCATGTGTTCTTTCCCAAAACCACAATGATGCACACTGATACACACACATTCAATGACATCTAGTGGATCCATATGGTTTAAGAAAAGGACACACATGCAATGACATCTAGTGGATCCATGTGGTTTAGGAAAAGAACACACATGCAATGACAACTACTGGTGCCATGTGGTTTAGAAAAAGAACACACATGCAATGACAACTAGTGGATCCATGTGGTTGATGAAAAGAACACACATGCAATGACTCTGGTTGAATCCCAGCATTGCTGGTAGGGTTCCTGGACATGATTGGACACATGCTCGATTGGCAGCATTGCATGTGTTCTTTCCCAAAATCAAAATGATGCACACTAATACACACACATTAAATGACATCTAGTGGATCCATGTGGTTTATGAAAAGGACAAACATATAATGACATCTAGTGGATCCATGTATTTTAGGAAAAGAACATACATGCAATGACAAGTAGTGGATCTAGGTGGTTTATGAAAAGAACAAACATGCAAGGACAACTAGTGGATCCAAGTGGTTTATGAAAAGAACAGACATGAAATGACTGGTTGAATCCCACCATCCTACTAGGGTTCCTGGACATGGTTGGACACATGATAGAGTGGCATCATTTCATGTGTTGTTTTCCAAAACCACAATTATGCACACTGATACACACAAACAACCAATGACATCTAGGTGATCCATGCGGTTTATGAAAAGGACACACATTCAATGACTCTAGTTGAATCCCAGCATGCTACTAGGGTTCCTGGACATGGTTGGACACATGCTAGAGTGGCATCATTGCATGTGTTCTTTTCCAAAACCATAATGATGCACACAGATACACACACACATCCAATGACATCTAGTGGATCCATGTGGTTTATGATAAGGACACACATGCAATGACATCAAGTGGATCAATGTGGTTTAGGAAAAGAACAAACACGCAATGACCACTAGTGGTTCCATGTGGTTTAGAGAAAGAACACACATGCAATGACTACTAGTGGATCCATGTGGTATATGAAAAGAACACACATGCAATGACTCAGGTGGATCCATGTGGTTTAGGAAAATAACACACATGCAATGAAATCTAGTGCATCTATGTGGTTTATGAAAAGGACACAAATGCAATGACATCTAGTGGATCCACGAAGTTTAGGAAAAGAACACACATGAAATGACAACTACTAGATCCATGTGATTTATGAAAAGTATAAACATGCAATGACAACCAGTGGATCCATGTGGTTTATGAAAAGAACACACATGCAACAACTATTTGAATCCCAACATGCTGCTAGGGTTCCTGGACATGGTTGGACAAATGCTGGAGTGGCATCATTGCATCTGTTCTTTTCCAAAACCACAATGATGCACACTGATACACACACACATCCAATAACATCTAGTGGATTCATGTTGTTTATGAAAAGTACACACATTCAATGACTCTGGTTGAATCCAGCATGCTGCTAGAGTTCCTGGACATGGTTGGACATGTGCTGGAGTAGCATCATTGCATGCGTTCTTTTTCCAAAACCACAATGATGCACAGTAATACACACGCAGTCATCCAATGACGTCATGTGGATCCATGTGGTTTATGAAAATGACAATCATGCAATGACATCTAATACACACACATCCAATGACATGTAGTGGATCCATGTGATTTATGAAAAGGACACACATGGAATGACATCTAGTGGATCCATGTGGTTTAGGAAAAGAACAAACATGCAATGACAACTAGTGGTTCCATGTGGTTTACAAAAAGAACACACATGCAATGACAACTAGTGGATCCATGTGGTTTATGAAAAGAACACACATGCAATGACACTGGTTGAATCCCAGCATGCTTGTAGGGTTCCTGGACATGGTTGGACACATGCTCGAGTGGTGGCATTGCATGTGTTCTTTCCCAAAACCACAATGATGCACACTGATACACAGACATTCAATGACATCTAGTGGATCCTAATGGTTTAAGAAAAGGAACACATGCAATGACAACTAGTGGTTCCATGTGGTTTAGAAAAAGAACACACATGCAATGACAACTAGTGGATCCACGTGGTTTATGAAAAGAACACATAGGCAGTGACTCTGGTTGGATCCCAGCATTGCTGGTTGGGTTCCTGGACATGGTTGGACACATGCTCGAGTGTCAGCATTGCATGTGTTCTTTCCCAAAACCAAAATGATGCACACTGATACACACATATAAAATGACCTCTGGTGGATCCACGTGGTTTATGATAAGGACAAACATGTAATGACATCTAGTGCATCCATGTAGTTTAGGAAAAGAACACACATGCAATGACAACTAGTGGATCCAGGTGGTTTATGAAAAGTACAAACATGCAAGGATAACTAGTGGATCCAAGTTGTTTATGAAAAGAACACACATGAAATGACTGGTTGAATCCCACCATCCTACTAGGGTTCCTGGACATGGTTGGACACATGATAGAGTGGAATCATTGCATGTGTTGTTTTCCAAAACCAAAATTATGCACACTGATACACACAAACAACCAATGACATCTACTGGATCCATGTGGTTTATGAAAAGGACAAGCATTCAATGACTCTAGTTGAATGCCAGCATGCTACTAGGGTTCCTAGACATGGTTGGACACATGCTAGAGTGGCATCATTGCATGTATCGTTTTCCAAAACCATAATAATGCACACTGATACACACACACATCCAATGACATCTAGTGGATCCATGTGGTTTATGATAAGGACACACATGCAATGACATCTAGTGGATCAATGTGGTTTAGGAAAAGAACAAACATGCAGGGACAACTAGTGGTTCCATGTGGTTTAGAGAAAGAACACAAATGCAATGACTACTAGTGCATCCATATGGTATATGAAAAGAACACACATGCAATTACTCGGGTGGATCCATGTGGTTTAGGAAAAGAACACACATGCAATGACAAGTACTGCATCTATGTGGTTTATGAAAAGGACACACATGCAGTGACATCTAGTGGATCCACGCAATTTTTGAAAAGAACAAACATGAAATTACAACTACTAGATCCATGTGATTTATGAAAAGAACAAACATGCAATGACAACTAGTGGATCCATGTGGTTTATGAAAAGAACACACATGCAATGACTGTTTGAATCCCAGCATGCTGCTAGGGTTCCAAGACATGGTTGGACACATGCTGGAGTGGCATCATTGCATAAGTTCTTTTCCAAAACCACAATGATGCACACTAATACATACACACACATCCAATGACATCTAGTGGATCCATGTTGTTTATGAAAAGGACACACATTCAATGACTCTGGTTAAATCCAGCATGCTACTAGAGTTCCTGGACATGGTTGGACACGTGCTGGAGTGGCATCATTGCATGTGTTCTTTTTCCAAAATTACAATGATGCACACTAATAGACACAGACTCATCCAATGACATCCTGTGGATCCATGTGGTTTCTGAAAAGGACAATCATGCAATGACATCTAGTGGATCCATGTGGTATATGAAAAGAACACATATGCAATGAAAACTAATGGATCCATGTGGTTTATGAAAAGGACACACATGCAATGAAATCTAGTTGAATCCCACATGCTGCTAGGGTTCCTGGACATGGTTGGACACATGCTGGAGTGGCATCATTGCATGAGTTCTTTTCCATAACCACAATGATGCACACTATTACACACACATCCAATGACATCTAGTGGATCCATGTGGTTTATGAAAAGAACACACATGTAATGACTCGGGTGGATCCATGTGGTTTAGGAAAAGAACACACATGCAATGACATCTAGTGGATCCATTTGGTTTATGAAAAGGACACACATGCAATGACATCTAGTGGATCCACGTGGTTTAGGAAAAGAACACACATGCAATGACAACTAGTGGATCCATGTGGTTTTTGAAAAGAACAAACATGCAATGACAACTAGTGAATCCATGTGGTTTATGAAAAGAACACACATGCAATGACTCTGGTTGAATCCCAGCATGCTGCTAGGGTTCCTAGACATGGTTGGACACATGTTGGAGTGGCATCATTGCATGTGTTATTTTCCAAAACCATAATGATGCAAACTGATACACACACATCCAATGACATCTAGTGGATCCATGTGGTTTATGAAAAGGACACACATTCAATGTCTCTACTTGAATCCCAGCATGCTGCTAGAGTTCCTGGACATGGTTGGACACATGCAAGAGTGGCATCATTGCATTTTTTTACTTTCCAAAACCACAATGATACACACTAATACACACACACATCCAATGACATGTAGTGGATCCATGTGGTTTATGAAAAGGAGACACATGGAATGACATCTAGTGGATCCATGTGGTGTAGGAAAAGAATAAACATGCAATGACAACTAGTGGTTCCATGTGGTTTAGAAAAAGAACACACATGCAATGATAACTAGTGGATCCTTGTGGTTTATGAAAAGAACACACATGCAATGACTCTGGTTGAATCCCAGCATGCTGGTAGGGTTCTGGGACATGGTTGGAGACATGCTCGAGTGGCAACATTGCATGTGTTCTTTCCCAAAACCACAATGATGCACACTGATACACACACATTCAATGACATCTAGTGGATCCTTGTGATTTATGAAAAGAACAAACATGTAATGACATCTAGTGGATCCATGTGGTTTTGGAAAAGAACACACATGCAATGACAACTAGTGGGTCCAGATGGTTTTTGAAAAGAACAAACATGCAATGACAACTAGTGGTTCCAAGTGGTTTATGAAAAGAACAGACATGCAATGACTGGTTGAATCCCAGCATCCTGCTAGGGTTCCTGGACATGGTTGGACACATGATAGAGTGGCATCATTTTATGTGTTTTTTTCCAAAACCACAATTATGCGCACTAATACACACAAACATCCAATGACATCTAGTGGATCCATGTGGTTTATGAAAAGGACACACATTCAATGACTCTAGTTGAATCCCAGCATGCTACTAGGGTTCCTGGACATGGTTGGACACATGCTAGAGTGGCATCATTGCATGTGTTCTTTTTCAAGACTACAATGATGCACACTGATACACACACACATCCAATGACATCTAGTGGATCCATGTGGTTTATGAAAAGGACACACATGCAATGACATCTAGTGGATCAATGTGGTTTAGGAAAAGAACAAACATGCAATGACAACTAGGGGTTCCATGTGGTTTACAAAAAGAACACACATGCAATGACAACTAGTGGATCCATGTGGTATATGAAAAGAACACACATGCAATGACTCGGGTGGATCCATGTGGTTTAGGAAAAGAACACACATGCAATGTCATCTAGTGCATCTATGTGGTTTATGAAAAGGACATACATGCAATGACATCTAGTGGATCCACGTAGTTTAGGAAAAGAACACACATGAAATGACAACTACTGGATCCATGTGATTTATGAAACTTACAAACATGCAATGGAAACTAGTGGATCCATGTGGTTTATGAAAAGAACACACATGCAATGACTGTTTGAATCCCAACATTCTGCTAGGGTTCCTGGACATGGTTGGACACATGCTGGAATGGCATCATTGCATCTGTTCTTTTGAGAAAAACCACAATGATGCACACTGATACACACACACATCCAATGACATCTAGTGGATCCATGTTGTTTATGAAAAGGACAAAACAATAAATGACTCTGGTTGAATCCAGCATGCTGCTAGAGTTCCTAGACATGGTTGGACACGTGCTGGAGTGGCATCATTGCATGTGTTCTTTTTCTAAAACCACAATGATGCACACTAATACACACACACTCATCCAATGACATCCTGTGGATCCATGTGGTATATGAAAAGAACACATATGCCATGACAACTAATGGATCCATGTGGTTTATGAAAAGGAGACACATGCAATGACAGCTAGTTGAATTCCACATGCTGCTAGGGTTCCTGGACATGGTTGGACACATGCTGGAGTGGCATATTGCATGAGTTATTTTCCATAACCACAATGATGCACACTATTACACACACATCCAATGACATCTAGTGGATCCATGTGGTTTATGAAAAGAACACACATGCAATGACTCGGGCGGACCCTTGTGGTTTAGGAAAAGAACACACATGCAATGACATCTAGTGGATCCATTTGGTTTATGAAAAGGACACACATGCAATGACATCTAGTGGATCCATGTGGTTTAGGAAAAGAACACACATGCAATGACAACTAGTGGATCCATGTGGATTTTGAAAAGAACAAACATGTAATGAGAACTAGTGGATCCATGTGGTTTATGAAAAGAACACACATGCAATGACTCTGGTTGAATCCCAGAATACTGCTAGTGTTCCTGGACATGGTTGGGCACATGTTGGTGTGGCATCATTGCACCTGTTCTTTTCCAAAACCACAATGATTCAAACTGATACACACACACATCGAATGACATCTAGTGGATCCATGAGATTTACGAAAAGGACACACATTCAATGTCTCTAGTTGAATCCCAGCATGCTGCTAGACTTCCTGGACGTGGTTGGACACATGCTAGAGTGGCATCGTTGCATTTTTTATTTTTCAAAACCACAATGATACACACTAAGACACACACACACATCCAACGACATGTAGCGGATCCATGTGGTTTATGAAAAGGAGACACATGGAATGACATCTAGTGGATCCATGTGGTTTAGGAAAAGAACACACATGCAATGAAAACTAGTGGTTCCATGTGGTTTAGAAAAAAAAAACACATGCAATGACAACTAGTGGGTCCATGTGGTTTATGAAAAGAACACACATGCAATGACTCTGGTTGAATCCCAGCATGCTGGTAGGGTTCCTAGACATGGTTGGACACATGATGGAGTGGCAGCATTGCATGTGTTCTTTCCCAAAACCACAATGATGCACACTGATACACACACATGGAATGACATCTAGTGGATCCATGTGGTTTATGAAAAGAACAAACATGTAATGACATCTAGTGGATCCACGTAGTTTAGGAAAAGAACACACATGCAATGACAACTACTGGATCCAGGTGGTTTATGAAAAGAACAAACATGCAATGACAACTAGTGGATCCAAGTGGTTTATGAAAAGAACACACATGCAATGAATTTAGTTGAATCCTAGCATGCTGGTAGGGTTCCTGGACATGGTTGGACACATGAGAGAGTGGCATCATTACATGTGCTCTTTTCCAAAACCACAATTATGCACATTGATTCACACAAACATGCAATGACATCTAGTGGATCCATGTGGTTTATTAAAAGGACACACATTCAATGACTCTAGTTCAATCCCAACATGCTGCTAGGGTTCCTAGACATGGTTTGACACATGCTGGAGTGGCATTATTGCATGTGTTCTTTTCCAAGACAACAACGATGCACACTGATACACACACACATCCAATGACATCTAGTGGATCTATGTGGTTTATGAAAAGGACACACATGCAATGACATATACTAGATCAATGTGGTTTAGGAAAAGAACAAACATGCAATGACAACTAGTGGTTCCATGTGGTTTAGAAAAAGAACACACATGCAATGACAACTAGTGGATCCATGTGGTTTATGAAAAGAACACACATGCAATGACTCTGTTTGAATCCCAACATGCTGCTAGGGTTCCTGGACATGGTTGGACACATGCTGGAGTGGCATCATTGCATGTGTTCTTTCCCAAAACCACAATGATGCACACGGATACACACACACACATGCAATGACATCTAGTGGATCCATGTGGTTTATGAAAAGTGTCGACGGATTGATGGCTGGTACGCCATGAGGGGGTCCTCGAGGCGTGTGGAAAAGAGGGGTGTGAGACGTATGATGTTCCGGGATGATGAGCACACAAGTTTACCCAGGTTCGAATCCTCCGGCTTTGGATGGATCCTACTCCTGCTAGCAATCCAGTAAGACGGTAGAGCCGGAATATGGGTTACAAGGGTTTCACCTGTGCGAGTTGAGATTGTAGACTATTGTCAGGGTTATTAGGTGGTGCCCTAAAGGCTCTCCCTAGAATGTCTTATATAGATATCCGGCCTAGGGTTTACAGGAGAGATCTATCCGGCTACGACTAAGAGTCAGTTACAGAGTACATCTTGGACTACAAGGAACCCTATGTGCCTATGTCGGTAAGTCTTATGGGCCTTCTCGTAGATGGACTAGACTCCATCTCTTCTCCCTGACTGGGCTGCCCATGAAGCAAAGGTCTAACCCGAAGTGGGCCACCCTGGTTAGAGAGGCACGGTGAGGATACCTAGAAAGTATATCCCAAGCAGCAACCCCCGGAAGCCTCCATGATCCAAAGTCGGATTTCATCATCGTCTAGCTTGATCTTCGTTTTGCAGAATCATGAAGGGTTCCTGAAACTTCAAAAAAGAAAGGAGTAGATCCAAGTCTCAAATGAGCCGGACCTATGAATATGTTATTTGGGTTTCTAGCTCGAAATTCAAACTAAGCCAGAACTTGGTCTCTGATGTAACCTGACACTAGTCATGGTCAAGTCACGTCACTGACTGACATTTCCTGTCAGCACGACCATTGGTGGGTCTGCCTTTCGCGGAACCGAGACACCGTTTCAATGCATGCGTGGAGATCTAGGCGACGTAATCATCGCCTGGGGGTTTCCCAGCTCTTTCCATGATGTGTGGCACGTTCATTGTAGCATTTACACGAATCTTGACGTGGTTGGAGGATATAAGTGGTGAGGATTTCTTTCCCCATCTTCTTCACCAACACTTGCACCATTTCCTTCTCCCCTATGCCTCCCCGTGAACCTAGAGCTCCTCTTCTCCCAAAAAAATTCCAGCGCCTCCCATCCAAGGTCACCGGCGCACACAGAAAATGGCTTCAGCATCATCCTCCGGTATGGCATCGATGGCAGCGACGGCAGTGGAAGTGGAGAAGGAGAGCAATCGCGAGGTATGGATCCCGTGCATTCTCAACAACGAGAAGCTCCACGTCGTGGAAGAAGAAGGGCTCCTCCACATCGGCGATTGGCGGAGCGGCTTCACCAAAACCATCCCCAACCCTCACAAAGGCGAGCGGGTTCACTTTGGCACTCACCTCGACAGAGGTTTGAGCTTTTCTCCCTTAGATTTCTTCTCTGAGGTTATAGATCATTATGGAGTTCAACTCCATCATCTCCCCCCGAACTCCATCTTAGAGATGAGCGCGTACACATCTTTGTGCGAGGGTTATCTTGGCATTAGGCCGAGCCTCATTCTTTTCTGGTATTACTTCCATGTCGAGAGAAATTCCATCACTGCCGGATGTTATTCCTCGGAAGCGCAAAGATCCGACAGTGGCCATTGGCACAAAGGAAGTGCCCGTTGTGAAGAGGTTATCTTGCCTCACAAGGTCTTTGTACTGTAGGTCTTAATTCTTTTCGATATGTAATGTTTCATGTGCTATTACCTTCTCAGAGCTAAACAGCTCACCAAGGGCAAAGGGAAAGGGGTTACTTCAAGGCCCCTACGCCAGTCGAAGCTAATTGGCTTCTCCTATCGTAGCTCCCCCGACTCCTGCCCCTCAGCCTTCCGCGGCACCGGAGATTACTCCATCTTCGACCATTGCAGATGATCCGGCTCAATCAACAGAGTTAGTGATCCTCGGATCACATACTAACGTCACCATGGGTGACTCAGGTTTTGATAAGGGTGAACCCTCTTCGGGTAATGATCCCTCGGCAGAGGTCTTCGCCGACAATCTCGTGAGCAATCCGGGACTTGCCAAATTTGGCTTATCTCGGAAATCTGTGGAGGAGAACCAACGGCTGGCCCGGCAATGCCTAGAAAGCCGGACTATCTCTACCGAAGAAGAAGCACAAGAAGCAGAGGACATTAAGCACTCTGATCTTCTTGAACAAGTCTGTTTTCGCGACAAGAAGCTGAGGACCGGCGAGCTTGCAACCGCGCCAGTGGTCCCACTAACCCTTGCCGAGAAGGTTACCACCGAAGTGAATGCAAGGTTGAATAAACTCGCTCGTGAACAATATGTAAGTTGGAATTCCAACTCACATTTTCCCTTATTTCATATCATATCCTCTATCCCCCAAGCATGAAGCTGGACAGTCAAATTCGAATTTATGCTTCCTTAGGATGCCAAAGAATGAACTAGTGTAGCCCCCAAGGCTCGTGCTGATATTAGTAAAAATATTAGCCTGAGTCTTTAGTAGACTTTTGACTCTTTGTATTCTGACTTACAGAAAGTATATTCCTATAACTAGGATTTATTGAAGAATATTTGTAACAAGCGGAAAGAAATCAAAGCTCTCTGACTTGAAAATGCTCAATTGAAAGTTTCCAGGGATGAGGCTGAAGGTAAACATTCCATAACTCAAACCTTGTCTTGTTTTTCATAGTCGAATTTTTGTTCAACTTTTGTTCTTTTGACTACAGCACTGGTAAAGCAGTCATGTGCTATGATTGAAGAGGCCGAGAATCTTAAAACCCTGGAGGTGGAAAACAAGGACGTTCGCCAAGAGATGAATAAGCTTAAGGTGGATCATGAGAAGAGCATTGCTCAAGTTCTCGAGTCCTCCTCCATGGCTACCGAGGAGCGTGATCGCAAGATTGCGCTCCAGGATAAGAAAATCTCGGATCTCAAAAATGTTTTGTTTAGAGAGAGGGACATTGCCGAGGCACTCCGAGCTAAACTCCAGAGTATTCAGGAGGAGAAAACCAAAGTCGACAATGTCGTCTTTGGTACGTTTCCCTCTTTCTGACTTATCTGCATCTTCCAACTCTTTGTAGTCTAGATTTATTTTTTGAATCCCCTTTGCATTGAATGCACAGGTCCCTTTTCTGACTTACTGGACTCAGCCTCGTTGAATCTCGCACCAGCCAGCTTACCCAATGTAGCATCCCATCTGTCTACCATCTGTAATGCTACATGGTCTAATAATAAAATGCTACTTCCTACATATAATTGTTGCATCATAATTATATCATGCTCATGTCATCATGCCACCTTGAATTTGAGCATCATATAAAACCCTTTTTCTTTTGTTCTTATCTCATATGCATTATTAATTGTATTTGCCTCTTGATATATTGTATTTGGTTCTTGATAAATGCTTGATGCCCAAGTTGAGTTGGGGCATATCTTTTTCAACTCCACCACCTTAACTAGTCACCACCTTATAATTCCACCATCCTAATTATAGATGAGCTTTTACATTTCCCTTTGGCATTTAAATCTAGCTCATATGTGTTGGGTTGGATCCACTCTTTCTACATGCTTCCATACATGATACATGTTGTTCTCACAATATTGATTATGGGAAGCCTTATGTCCACTTTTGCATGACATGTGAGTACAAATGATGCATCTAAGTTTATATATGGATTTTAATTACTATATGCTCATGTATGGAGCTATATTTGGCTACAAGTGCTCTAGTGAAAAATGCACACTACCATGGTCAATTATCCTCATACATGTGCATATACTAATTATTCCATATGTCAAGCAAGCTTCTTCTTTAAATGGTTTTAATCAAATACTTTGGCATGCATGGAAGAATATATGACCATGATTGAAGTTAGTTGTTTTCACAACTAGAATTGGGGGCATTTATTCTTGTGCATGGCCCATGCAAGGCCTCACTTGTTCTTCATTTTTTTGGGTTCCTTTGGAATATTTTTGGGTGGTGTTTGCTTGAACTCAAATGAACAAAGGCACCCATTTAAGTACTTCTTTTCCACTTGTCTTCCACCTTATCCCTCCATCTATCTCTCCCACTTTTTCCACCATATACACATGCATGTGTGTGCCTACATATGCATTTTTCTTTCTCTTCTTTTCCTCTTTCTTTTCTAGCTAAGCCGAGTTCTCTCTCTCGCTAAACCTAGCTACTTCACACCACCTGGATCAGCTCCATCCGAGCCACCCCTTTCTCAACACCGCTCTAGACCGAACCACCCTTTCTCTCTACCATGCCGAGCCTCCCCTTTAGCCCTACCCCTAGCCGAGCACCCCTCCCCTCTCGATTCCTCTCTCTCTTGCTGCCAAGACGGGCCTACCCGAGCCAACCTTCCTCTCTCCCTAGCCCAGCTGCAGCCACCACCCCTTGCCCATGCCACCCTCCTCTACCCCTAGCCGAGCATCACCCTCTCTCTCTGTTTCTTCTCCCTCACTACCATGCAGACCCCACCCGAGGTCTCCTATCTTCCCCTCTGGTCCCAGCTGCAGCCACACCCCAGACCCAGCCCTCCTGAGCCGTGCTCACCGTGTGAGGAGGAGAAAGAGGAAAGGGAACACGCCACCTTTCCCTCCCCGAGCCCCATGTGACCCCTCTGGCCTCAGCCTTATCTACCCTCCCCTCTGCCTCGCGTTACTCCCTCCGATCCACCAAGGGCCCTGCCCCTTCCGCCCCTCTTTCCCCACCTACCGCGACCCCTCTCTCTTCCAACTCCAGCGGCCACCGTCGGATTTCCTCTCGGCCACATCGTACCAGGAGGCGGGCAAGGCGTTTGGTTGTCGAGGAAGACCAAGGAGTACCCCTGTGTCGCCCCTGTCCACGCCGTCGAGGAGGAGGAGCCCCCAGACCGCTGCACACCAATGACGCCCGAGCGAAACCCTAGCTCGCTGTCGTCTAGCTCCACCGCCGATCCACTGCGCGCCTGCCCGATCCACCGCCACCGAGAGCCCCGCGGTGAGCCACTGACCCCCTAGACATGCCCCTGTTCGTTTTTGCGTCCCGGCTGCATAGATCGTTTCATCAAACGCTCTCCGTGCATGGCGTGCGCTGGGTACTTCGTCCGTCGTCGCGTCGCAGTAGGCTATCTCGCCACGCCACCGCTAGCTAACATCAACCCATAGCCACCGCAGTGGTTTCACCCTTGCTGCGCGAGCGCGAGGTCGCGCGTTCGAGCCCCGGTCGTGCCTCTGTGTCCGACGCGCGCGCGGTGTCAGTTCTGTCAGAGAATAGAGGAAGAAAAACAGTAGCCATGCCTTTTTCGCAAATACCCCCTGCCTTTTTGATTCCCCAACCCGTGTTCCATCCTGGCCCACCTGTCCACTGCGTTGTAATTTTTACAGAAAGGCACCCGGATTTATTACGCCAGCACGAGCGTGCCCCTGTCCCTGCCGCGTGGCATGCCCTGGCTGGGTCGCGCGCGCAGTGGCCCCGCCAACCTTAGGGCCCGCTCGTCAGTCTTTGGGGCTGGATAGGGCCTCGGTGCGAAAGGTCTAGAGGAGTACCCCGCTGGCCTCTGTGCTGACTCAGCAGCTCGGGTCCACCCGTCAGTGGCTAGGGCTAGCTCTGCTGCGGTACAAAAAGTCCATGCGTTTTATCTGTTTAATGAAAATGTTTTTCCAGAAATTGTTTAAATGTCTTAATATCCAGAAATTAATATCTTTATTTTGGTAATTCCAAATTTGACGAATGACATATGTTTTTGAATCAAAAAAATGTGAGGATTTCAAATCTGCCATCCAAATTAGTGTTTGACTAGTTTAAATTTTTCTAAATTGTTTAATTCCATTAAAAATGCCTTTTCTTAATTAATTAATAACTTTAATTCTATAACTCCAAATTTGACAAATAATATGTCTAAATCGATCAGCGCGACGAGCCCGTTCTGTTTATGCATTCCATGTTCTGAATTGCAGCATGCATCATATAAATATTAAGTGGACAGCCAGTGTTATGGGAGCAAAACATGACTAAAACTTAATAAAACGCTTTATTCTTGTACCCCACACCTCACCCATGCCATGCTACATTATTGCCATGTAAATTGTGCATCATCCATCATGGCATGCTGGTTTGCTTGTCGTATTTTATTTATATGCTTGTGCACTTTATTTATGTTGGCCCTTGTTTATTTGGTTCTTCTTTCGAATAGACGCCGAGCAGAGGAAATATCAAGAATCCCAGGAGTACTACCCAGATACGTCTCTCGCTTCAACTAAGCTGCCAGGCAAGCACTACCACATGCTTGCATACATATAGTACCTATTGCCTCTATCTTCTTCTTGCATCATTGAGTCACGATTGCATTAAATTGAATCCCAAGTACGGCATAACCTTTACTTTTAAACCCCAGCGAATCTTGTTCCTCCATCCTATGAGCCATTACTACAGAAGTTATTTGAGCCATGCGAGTCGTAGAACAGCATGTGTAGGGTATGTGAGTGTCTGATGGATAACGAGGTACCTAAACAACCTAACCTGAGTAGTAATAGGATAACTAATGAAAGAGGCACCGGTGGGCAATATCTGCTATTTGGTTTTTCATGCTCACTTGTGTCCCCTAGGACCCCGAGTACTTGATTCCTGTTCCTTGACAATTCGCACTATCCACATCCGGGAGGCCTTATGGACCCCCATGAGCCAGAGCTTGATTCATATCTATTTCTTGGGGCCACAAACTAGTTTGGGGTTTTATTACTATCCTGTACTTATGCCATGCTTTACTGTTTTATTTAAGATTGTGCATGGAGCACATGTACTGTTTTGGATCGCGCCATGTTTTCACGGTATCGACAAGCCCAGTCACACTTTCGGGTTCCCAGTCGTTTACAGCCGTCGTCGCAAACCCTGGGTCCGTCTCGGAGCCAGCCGACTTTGTTGCAGGTAGCTTATTGGGGTGGCCCCCTGAAATATTTCTGAATCCTGTGATCACTTTGTCGTGAATGCCTCGTTGGTTTTTGATTTGGTTTTTCCAAGGTTGATCGAGTGTGTGTTGCTATTTGTGCACCCCTGCAGGATAAATCTTTCTGAAAGCCGTGTCTGCGGTTATGGACGACTTGGAGCACAGTTTCTCGATCATAGATAAGTATAACTAAAGTACCGCTTTTAATTTGACTAAATACCGGACTAGTAAATAGTGCAATACTCATGGAATGGTTAATAAAACTACCAACGGATGGGTTACTTGTCCGCTTTCTCGTTGGTAAGAGAGAAGGAGGATGGATCTGTTACTTTATACTGTTATAACTGTTGTTTCTAATTAACGGACATCCGTCTATCACTGGTTAGGCGGATGGATAGCGAGTATCTATAGACTTGTTAGTATTATCTTTTGCTGCAATTGCGTCACCCTAGGTTATGTCCCCTTTAGAGGCATAAAGACTTGCTGAGTACCCCTAGGGTCTCACACGATAAATTGTTTGATTCAGATGAACATGTGTATTCGCAAGATGGATACTGGGTGGAGGAGACAGATGATGTTGGCAACGATCACTCGGTGTAGAGATTCCGGGGATAGGGATCCGCGAGATCTATGGGCGGGATGTGCTTACTTATGTGGCATCTTATGCCAATTTGCTTCTTATCCGTACTCGGATCTTGTTTCCCGCTTCCGCTTGATACTCTGATGTTTGATGTATGAGGAGCTATCCTAAACTATTATCTCTATCTAGGATATTTGGATCTTGCCGTATGACGTTGCAATATTTCTATTTCTTTTAGATGGTATGGCTCTGAGAACTGTTGTAAGGTAGCTTGCATACATACTCACTTGTGTATGTATTTGATCTCTTCGTCTATTGCCTACGCCGCTCGCTCTTGTCCCGATGTCTTGGAAGTGGTTAGGACGGCCGACGGGTCTACACGTGGGTGGCCCCTGGGCCCCCGCTGTACTATTTTAACCACTTCTGGATCATCCAGGCTTGAACTTAGAGCATAGGGTCCGAGGTTGTTACAATTGGTATCAGAGCCATCCTGCCCTTCAGGGTCTCAGCCAAATGGTCGTTGTCAGTCTAGCAAATATTTTGGTAGCTATGTATACTAGGGAAAAACAAAACATGCGAGTAGGACTGCTTCCATTTTTCTTCTTACCCACCCACCCACCCTTTTCTGGTAAGGAAGTGTAACATTTTCAATCCTCTTCTAAAATTCAAACTAGGATTCACGTGTTCTGGGTTCCGTAGTACCATAGGTTGTGTGTGTGTGTGAATTCCTTGTCTATCTGTTGCATCCAACTTGTTATCGGTATCTACCTTTTGGTTATCAACTGTTGGTACATTCCATACCGACAGGCCTTTGTAAACCGACACGATCTATCCGATTTGTTGTATACCACCGCGATCTGTCTTACTCTTTGTTATCCGACGTTATCTTGTTTGGGGTGTTTGTTTCCGTAGTTGCTAATCTTTAGGTTCATCTTAAGAAAGAAGGAAATTGGGATATGTGTTTTACTTGTTCATGTGCGGAGTAATGATTTGAGTGCGGGATGGAGTCGCGACCATACCACTACTTTTATCATTCTCTCTTGTATATCGAATTGGTAGAGTTACTAATCTTGATTCGTAAGAGGTTTTGCGCATATAGTGGTATTTTAATGCTGAAATTTGCGGAAATTTTTTCTTTGATAGCTTTGTGTACCACACTCCTTATTCAGTCGTGTGCGATATGCTTAATATCTTATAGGTGCTTTGAACTTTGTTGATATTTTAATATCATCTTAGTAATTTGTATCCTTTAATCTTGGTTAATTCCATTTTGGTACTATTTTGGATTATTATTATTTTCCATTATGGTATTGACTTGTGTTTTATATCAATCACAGGATGGCACCACCACGCCGTTCTGAGGAGGACATACCACCTGAACTGGGGGTTGCGTTGGCAAGTATTGCTAATGCCTTGGGAACAATGCAGCAGAACCAGCAGCGATTTGAAGAAAGTGTCAGGAGGAATGAGTTTGTTCCGCTACCTCCACCTCCCAAGCGAGGATACATCAAGAGCTTTCTGAAGTTCAACACGTGCCACTTTGAGGTGTCTGATCAGCCACTAGATGCTGATGATTGGTTGCATGAGATGTGAAGGTTGCTGATGACTGCTGATGTTCCTGAGCAAGAATGGGTAAAATGTGCCACTCACCTTCTGAAGGGAGATGCAGCTCTGTGGTGGGAGAATTACCTGAAGCCAAACCACTCTGGGTTTCAGCCTACTTGGGAGCAGTTCACTGGGGCTTTCAAAGAGCAATATCTGTCAGAAATTGTCATGGAAAGGATGAAGGAAGTGTTTCTCAACCTCAAGCAGGGCAATGACAATGTCAATACCTACATCAGAAACTTCATGAATCTTTCTCGGTATGGTGGCGATGAGATCTCTGATGACAAGAAGAAGCAAAAGAGGTTCAGGCAAGGGCTCAATGCATCTATCAAATATGCAATCACTCATGCAAGGCCGGGGTCTTTTCTAGAACTCCAACATACAGCTATGCAGGAGGAAGCAAGTAGGCAAGTGTTTGAGGAGTCCAAGAGACACAGTCGTGACGCAGCAAGCTCTTCAGCTATGACAGCTCCTTCTAAGCGCCGCGTGTGGGTTCCTAACACCCCACCGTCGCTCCCGGCTCCACCAAGACCTTCAAGCTACGCGGAAAGGCCACCAAACTCCTTCACCGCTGCTCCTAGGGGCTACATCCACAACTACCCTGGAGCGCCTAGCGGAGTCCCTGGCTATGTTGCTCCACGTCCACCTGGTGCTTGCTACACTTATGGAAACACTGGGCATCAACACTAGAGTTGTCCCATGAACAACAAAGCTCTTCCTCCACCACCTCCAAGACCTGCAGCAAGTTCTTCTATGGTTCGTGCACCTCCACCGCGGGCTCTCAACATCAACACTAAGCCCGGGTCCACTGTTGCTCGTGCCAACTGTGTCAACGTCGCTCAAGCTGAGCGTGCACCTGGAGTTGTGATGGGTATGCTTCCTGTTAACTCAGTTCCTGCACGAGTTTTATTTGATTCTGGTGCATCACATTCATTCGTGTCATACAAGTTTGTGGAGAGTAATGGGTTACCTTCTAATGCTTTACCAACTCGCCTCATGGTGCAATCTCCTGGATCAAACATGAGGGATTCTAAATTCAGCCACGACAATCAAATTGAGATTGGTGGTTCTTCGTTTCCGGCTTCCTTAATTATTCTGGGCAATTCTGACATTGATGTTATCTTGGGCATGGATTGGTTGACGGCAAATGCAGCTGTGATTGATTGTGGTGAACGCTCAGTTTCTCTGAAAATTCCTAAAGGCCATATAGTCTATTCCCCAAGTCTGACTCCTGCAATTCAGCTTTTCTCTTTGGCGGCTATGAATAATGATGCTATGGAGGCTATTCAGAGTGTTCCGGTGGTCTGTGAGTTCCCAGATGTTTTTCCTGAAGAGTTTCCAGGTATGCCTCCTGACCGAGAGGTCGAGTTTGTGATTGAGCTTGAACCTGGAACCGCTCCTATCTCCAAGCGGCCTTATAAAATGGGTCCTGCTGAATTGGCTGAACTCAAATGTTAGCTTGATGAACAAGAGAAGTTAGGTTTCATTCAGCACAGTACTTCTTCTTGGGGTAGCCCAACCATCTTTGTGAAGAAGCGAGACAAGACTGATAGACTTTGTGTTGACTATCGGGCTCTCAATGCTAAAACCATCAAGAATAAATATCCCCTTCCGCGGATTAATGATCTCTTCGATTGTGTAGCTGGAGCTGTGGTATTCTCTAAGCTTGACTTGAGTAGTGGATATCATCAAATCAAGATTCGCAAGGAAGATGTTCCCAAAACAGCTTTCACCACCCGCTATGGCCTGTACGAGTACACGGTCATGTCTTTCGGTCTCACCAACGCACCTGCCACCTTCTCGAGGCTTATGAACTCGTTTTTCATGGAGTATCTTGATAAGTTTGTTGTGGTCTATCTGGATGACATTCTAGTCTATTCTAAGTCAAAGGAAGAACATGAAGAACACCTTTGGTGTGTCCTAAACAAGCTTCGTGAGAACCGCCTGTATGCAAAGTTCTCCAAGTGTGAGTTCTGGCTGCCTGAAGTCACCTACCTTGGTTACGTCATCTCTGCCAAGGGCATTGCCGTCAACCCAGAAACTGTTCGGACAATTGTTGACTGGCTTCCACCCATAAATGTCCAAGAAGTCCGGAGTTTCCTTGGTTTGGCTAGTTACTACCGTCGCTTCATTCAGAATTTCTTGAAGATTGCGAAGCCTCTTACCGATCTCCTCAAGAAAGGCAAGAAATACCTTTGGTCTCCTGCATGTCAAGCAAGCTTTGAAACCCTCAAAGAGAAGCTCACTTCCACACCAGTGTTGATTCCTCCAGATACATCAAAGCCTTTCTAGATATTCTGTGACGCCTCCTTGCAAGGATTGGGTGCGGTCCTTATGCAAGAAAAACAAGTTGTTGCTTATGCCTCTCGAAAGTTGAAGATGCATGAGCTCAACTATCCAACACGTGACCTTGAACTTGCAGCAGTTGTCTTTGCTTTGAAAATATGGAGGCACTACTTGCTTGGCAACCGTTGTGAAATCTTTTCTGATCACAAGAGTCTGAAGTATATCTTCACACAACCTGATCTCAACCTTCGTCAGAGGAGGTGGATTGAAGCAATTAATGATTTCGATCTGACCATCAACTACACTCTGGGCAAAGCTAATGTGATGGCCGATGCTCTCAGCCGAAAAGCTTATGTCAACAACCTCATGGTGGAAGAACAACAGCCTCTCTTGTGCGAGGAATTCCGTCAGCTCAACCTTGAAATTGTGGATCAAGGGTATCTTCTGAACCTTCTGGCAACCTCTCTCTTGGAAGAAAAAGTTCACTCCATTCAAGTTGGTGATCCTTACACTAAAAAGATCATCTCCAACATTCAGCTTCCGAAGTATGAGTCCTTCCACGTCGACGACCAAGGCGCTCTTTTCTTTAAACACCGGATGTTTGTTCTGAACTACCCGGGTTTAAGAGAGCAGGTTCTCAAGGAGGCGCATGATTCTGTTCTTTCTATCCATCCTGGCAGCACTAAGATGTACATGGATCTGAAAACACAATATTGGTGGCCTGGGTTGAAACGATATTGTGCCAAGTATGTCTCGGAGTGTGATGTCTGCCATAGAGTTAAAGCTGTTCATCAGAAACCTTCCGGTCTTCTACCACCATTGAAGCCTCCGGAATGGAAATGGGAGAAAGTGGAGATGGACTTCATAACTGGTTTTCCAAGGTCGCAGAAGGGCAACAATGCAATCTTTGTTGTCATCGACATGCTTTCTAAAGTGGCTCACTTCTTTCCTGTCAAGGAAACAATTTCGGCAATTCAGTTGGCGGAGCTCTATATCAACAGAATTGTCTCTCTATATGGGGTTGCTCTTGAGATCAGTTTAGACCGTGGAAGCATCTTCACTTCCAAGTTCTGGGGCAGTTTCCAAAATGCTTTGGGAACAAAGTTGAACTTCAGCACAACTTACCATCCTCAGTCGCAAGGACAAGTTGAAAGGATCAATCAGATTCTAGAAGATATGCTCCGTGCTTGCGTTATCTCTTTCGGCATAAAGTGGGAAGAATGCCTTCCTTATGCTGAATTCTCTTACAACAATAGCTTCCAGAAGAGTCTAAAGATGGCACCATTTGAGGTTCTCTATGGCCACAAATGCAGAACTCCGATTGGTTGGTCGGGCGCAGGCGAAAGAACATTCTTTGGCCCCGACATTGTAACTCAAGCGGAGGAGAAGGTTCAGATCATTCTTGAAAACCTGAAGGTTACTCAAAGTCGCCAGAAGAGCAACTATGACAGAAAGCACACGGACATGGAGTATGTCCCTGGTGATCTCTTTTACCTTCGTGTCACTCCCATGAGGGGCACGCACCGGTTTGGTATCAAAGGAAAGCTGGCTCCTAGATACATCGGTCCTTTCAAAGTTCGTGGAAGAAGAGGAGAAGTCGCTTATGCTCTTGAGCTTCCTGAAAAACTCAAGGTCCATGATGTTTTCCATATCTCACAATTCAAGAAGTGCTTCAAGGATCCCGGCAGGACCGTGGACCATGAGCTCATCAATCTCCAAGAAGACATGTCTTATCAAGAACACCCCACAAAAATCCTAGAAGTCGTAGAAAGAAGGACTCACAATAAGTCCATCAAGTTCTGCAAGGTGTAGTGGTCGCACCATTCCATTGATGAAGCCACTTGGGAACGCGAGGATGAGCTCCGTGACAAGTATCCTACCCTCTTCGTGTCTTCTTCTTCCTAGAATCTCAGGGCGAGATTCCTGTTTAGTGGGGGAGAGTTGTAGCATCCCATCTGTCTAACATCTGTAATGCTACATGGTCTAATAATAAAATGCTACTTCCTACATATAATTGTTGCATCATAATTATATCATGCTCATATCATCATGCCACCTTGCATTTGAGCATCATATAAAACCCTTTTCTTTTGGTTCTTATCTCATATGCATTATTAATTGTATTTGCCTCTTGATATATTGTATTTGGTTCTTGATAAATGCTTGATGCCCAAGTTAAGTTGGGGGCATATCTTTTTCAACTCCACCACCTTAACTAGTCACCACCTTATAATTCCACCATCCTAATTATACATGAGCTTTTACATTTCCCTTTGGCATTTAAATCTAGCTCATATGTGTTGGGTTGGATCCACTCTTTCTACATGCTTCCATACATGATACATGTTGTTCTCACAATATTGATTATGGGAAGCCTTATGTCCACTTTTGCATGACATGTGAGTAGAAATGATGCATCTAAGTTTATATATGGATTTTAATTACTATATGCTCATGTATGGAGCTATATTTGGCTACAAGTGCTCTAGTGGAAAATGCACACTACCATGGTCAATTATCCTCATACATGTGCATATACTAATTATTCCATATGTCAAGCAAGCTTCTTCTTTAAATGGTTTTAATCAAATAATTTGGCATGCATGCAAGAATATATGACCATGATTGAACTTAGTTGTTTTCACAACTAGAATTGGGGGCATTTATTCTTGTGCATGGCCCATGCAAGGCCTCACTTGTTCTTCATTTTTTTTGGGGTTCCTTTGGAATATTTTTGGGTGGTGTTTGCTCGAGCTCAAATGAACAAAGGCACCCATTTAAGTACTTCTTTTCCACTTGTCTTCCACCTTATCCCTCCATCTATCTCTCCCACTTTTTCCACCATATACTCATGCATGTGTGTGCCTACATATGCCTTTTTCTTTCTCTTCTTTTCCTCTTTCTTTTCTAGCTAAGCCGAGTTCTCTCTCTCTCGCTAAACCTAGCTATTTCACACTCACCTCACCACCACCGGGATCAGCTCCATCCGAGCCACCCCTTGCTCAACACCGCTCTAGACCGAACCACCCTTTCTCTCTACCATGCCGAGCCTCCCCTCTAGCCCTAACCCTAGACGAGCACCCCTCCCCTCTCGATTCCTCTCTCTCTCGCTGCCAAGACAGGCCTACCCGAGCCAACCTTCCTCTCTGCCTGGCCCAGCTCCAGCCACCACCCCTTGCCCATGCCACCCTCCTCTAGCCCTAGCCGAGCATCACCCTCTCTCTCTGTTTCTTCTCCCTCGCTGCCATGCAGACCCCACCCGAGGTATCCTCTCTTCCCCTCTGGTCCCAGCTGCAGCCACACCCCAGACCCAGCCCTCCTGAGCCGTGCTCACCGTGTGAGGAGGAGAAAGAGGAAAGGGAACACGCCACCTTTCCCTCCCCGAGCCCCATGTGACCCCTCTGGCCTCAGCCTTATCTACCCTCCCCTCTGCCTCGCGTTACTCCCTCAGATCCACCCAGGGCCCTTCCCTTCCACCCCTCTTTCCCTACCTACCGCGACCCCTCTACCTTCCAACTCCGGCGGCCACCGTCGGATTTCCTCTCGGCCACATCGTACCAGGCGGCGGGCGAGGCGTTTGGTTGTCGAGGAAGACAAAGGAGTACCCCTGGGATGCTCCTGTCCACGCCGTCGAGGAGGAGGAGCCCCCAGACCGCTGCACACCGATGACGCCCGAGCGAAACCCTAGCTCGCCGTCCTCTAGCTCCACCGCTGATCCGCTGCACGCCTGCCCGATCCACCGCCACCGAGAGCCCCGCGGTGAGCCACTGACCCCCCTAGACATGCCCCTATTCGTTTTTGCGTCCCGGCTGCATAGATCGTTTCATCGAACGCTCTCTGTGCACGGCGCGTGCTAGGTGCTTCGTCCACCGTCGCGTCGCAGTAGGCTATCTCGCCGCGCCACCGCTAGCTAACATCAACCCGTAGCCACCGCAGTGGTTTCACCCTTGCTGCGCGAGCGCGAGGTCGCGCATTCGAGCGCCGGTCGTGCCTCTGTGTCCGACGCGCGCGCGGTGTCAGTTCCGTCAGAGAACAGAGGAAGAAAAACAGTAGCCATGCCTTTTTCGCAAATACCCCTTGCCTTTTTGATTCCCCAACCCGCGCTCCATTCTGGCCCACCTGTCCGCCGTGTTGTAATTTTTACAGAAAGGCACCCGATTTATTGTGCCAGCACGAGCGTGCCCCTGTCCCTGCCGCGTGGCACGCCCTGGCTGGGTCGCGCGCGCAGTGGCCCCGCCAACCTAAGGGCCCGCTCGTCAGTCTCTGGGGCTGGATAGCGCCTCGGTGCGAAAGGTCCAGAGGAGTACCCGCTGGCCTCTGCGTTGACTCAGCAGCTCGGGTCCACCCGTCAGTGGCTAGGGCTAGCTCTGCCGCGGTACAAAAAGTATGCGCGTTTTATCTGTTTAATGAAAAAAAAATTCTAGAAATTGTTTAATATGTCGCGATTGCATTAAATTGGATCCCAAGTACTGCATAGCCTTTACTTTTAAACCCCACCGAACCTTGTTCCTCCATCCTATGAGCCATTACTACAGGAGTTATTTGAGCCATGCGAGTCGTAGAACAGCATGTGTAGGGTATGTTAGTGTCTGATGGATAACGAGGTACCTAAACAACCTAACCCGAGTAGTAATGGGATAACTAATGAAAGAGGCACCGGTGGGCAATATCTGCTATTTGGTTTTTCATGCTCACTTGTGTCCCGTAGGACCCCGAGTACTTGATTCCTGTTCCTTGACTATTCGCACTATCCACATCCGGGAGGCCTTATGGACCCTCCCCCCCGAGCCAGAGCTTGATTCATATCTATTTCCTGGGGCCACAAACTAGTTTGGGGTTTTATTACTATCTTGTACTTATGCCATGCTTTACTGTTTTATTTAAGATTGTGCGTGGAGCACCTGTACTATTTTGGATCACGCCAAGTTTTCGCGGTATCGACAAGACCAGTCATACTTTCGGGTTCCCAGTCATTTACAGCCGTCGTTGCAAACCCTGGGTCCGTCTCGGAGCCGGCCGACTTCGTTGCGGGTATCTTATTGGGATGGCCTCCTGAAATATTTCTGAATCCTGTGATCGCTTTGTCGTGAATGCCTCGTTGGGTTTTGAGTGGGTTTTTCCGAGGTTGATCGAGTGCGTGTTGCTATTTGTGCACCCCTGCAGGGTAAATCTTTCTGAAAGCCGTGTCCATGGGTATGGATGACTTGGAGCATATTTTATCGATCATAGACAAGTATAACTAAAGTACCGCTTTTAATTTGACTAAATACCGGACTAGTAAATAGTGCAATACTCATGGAATGGTTAATAAAACTGCCAACGGATGGGTTGTTCGTCCGCTTTCTCGTTGGTAAGAGAGAAGGAGGATGGATCTGTTACTTTATACTGTTATAACTGTTGTTTCTAATTAACAGACATCCGTATATCACTGGTTAGGGGATGGATAGCAAGTATCTATAGACTTGTTAGTATTATATTTTGCTGTAATTGCGTCACGCCAGGTTATGTCCCCTTTAGAGGCATAAAGACTTGCTGAGTACCCCTAGGGTCTCACACTATAAATTGTTTGATTCAGATGAACAGGTGTATTCGCAAGATGGATACTGGGTGGAGGAGACAGATGATGTTGGCAACGATCACTCGATGTAGAGATTCCGGGGATGGGGATCCGCGAGATCTGTGGGCGGGATGTGCTTACTTATGTGGCATCTTATGCCGATTTGCTTCTTATCCGTACTCGGATCTTGTTTCTCGCTTTCGCTTGATACTCTGATGTTTGATGGATGAGGAGCTATCCTAAAATATTATCTCTATCTAGGATATTTGGATCTTGCCATATGGCGTTGCAATATGTCTATTTCTTTTAGATGGTATGGCTCTGAGAACTGTTGTAAGGTAGCATGCATACATACTCACTTGTGTATGTATTTGATCTCTTCGCCTAATGCCTACGCCGCTCGCTCTTGTCCCGATGTCTTGGAAGTGGTTAGGACGGCCGACGGGTCTACACGTGGGTGGCCCCTGGGCCCCCGCTGTACTATTTTAACCACTTCTGGATCATCCAGGCTTGAACATAGAGCGTAGGGTCCGAGGTTGTTACACCCAAGTTTGTGATTTGCTACATGACTTCCGCCAATCCATCGAAGATATTGGCGAAGTTCTCAAGGTTTCGGACATGCATATCATGTCCGTCTTTGAAGTGCGAGATAAGGCCAAGGAGATGCCCTAGCTCATCCAGGACTGCAACATGTCCTACGCGCGAACCGCAACGCTTAACGCTCTCACCATGGTCATGAGCCACCATGGAAGCATGGAGATCTGGCAAGTGACCAGAGTGTATTCTATTGTGGATGAAGACGGCCAGAAGCAGGACATCAAAGACATCATGGACTCCTGCGCCGGATACGGGTGTCATGTGGCTGACTTGAGCAACTACGATACTCCCTTCTTCACTCGCGTAGAGACGCCGCCTCCACCCGCCGAAGAAACCGGAAAATCTTCCGACGATGAACAAACCATCTTGGATTTGAACGACTTGGAAAGATATCGAGGCGAGGCTGATGTTTCTGGCGAGCCGGCAGCTCCTTCTGCCAATGCATCATAGAGCATCAAAACAAACATTGTGTTATTCTGAAAACAATCCGGATTGTAAATAAGTAGTATGATACTTTTTGCTAGTGCTAAGTTTACATATCTATTTAGCACTTTTGGCTTTATAATTTTTCATGCCTGAAATATTTTCATAAGCACTTCTATTTTTCGTCTATACTTATCGTTTATCTAGCTTTCCGCCTCGTCCCTTTCATGAGTTGGCCAACCTTTAGCACGAAAACTTTGCCGAGCAACGGAGCTCAATTCTAAACCAGTTTAAACTCGGAAACAAAGCCGGCCTCTAGTACCAACAATTCACTACTCAGAAAATGCCCGCATCCAGCAATCAGAAAAATAGCCAAAGTATAGACTAGAAAATTTATATTTATACCCGAAGGTAACAATTTTTGAATCAAAAATCTAAACCAGAACGAACATGAGCATTAAGTACTTTCAAGTATTCTGGGATTTTCGACTGTGACATGGTCATTCGGAAATAAGATGGTAAAAACTTCTCAGATTTTTTTTGAGGCAACCAACACTTTATTTCTCATTGAACATGTACACATATATGATTACGAAGAAAAAATAAACTAATAATAAAAGGGATGTAGCTGAGCAATATTCCATGGTCTGTCTAATTCATCTGGGTCTGCACTGCCTCCAGCTCTCTTTCTTTTCTTAGTAGCAGATCTTTCTTTGATTGGCCGCATATCAGTTAGGTAGTAAGAATCATTGTGCATTACTTGACTAACTAAAAAATGGCCCTTCCCATATTGGGGAAAGTTTGTGCTTTCTTTGCTGCACAAGCCGGAGAACCAAATCGCCTTTATTGAAAGACCGGTTTCTAACTCTTTGGCTATGATACTTGCGTAACTTCTGATGATAGGCTGTTGATCTCATCTCAGCAACGACGTGAACTTATTTGACTAAATCGAGATCATTTTGTCGAAAAATTTCGGCATCCTCTTCAATATACGTAGCTACTCTAGGAGAAGTGTGAAACAAATCACTAGGAATAAGTGCTTCTGCGCCATAGACCAAGAAGAAAGGTGTGTATCCGGTTGACCTGTTTGGAGTTTTTCGTAAACTCCATATTACAGAAGGTAATTCCTCCGCCCAAGCCCCCGCAGCACGTCGTAGTGGTGCTTCAAGTCTTGGTTTTAGGCCTTGTAAGATTAAACCATTTGCTCTTTCGATTTGTCCAGTAGCTTGTGGATGTGCGACTAACGCAATGTCAATTCGGATATTTTGTTCATTGCAGAATTCGGCAAGCTCTCCCATAGAGAAATTATTCCTGTTGTTTGTGATAATGCTATGCGGATAACCATATCGGATTATGAAATCCTCAACAAATCTTCTGGCTTTGGCTCCATCACATCTAGTGACGTGTTTAGCCTCAATCCACTTTGTGAATTTATCCACCATCACTAAGAGATGAGTAAATCCACTTGGAGCCCGTTTAAATGGTCCTACCATGTCAAGCCCCAAGACCGCAAAAGGTCATGTTATAGGTATTGTTCGTAGCTGATCAGCCAGAATGTGATCTTGTTTGGCGTATTTTTGGCAGCCCCTACACGTCTTGACCAGCCGTTCGGCATCTGCCTTTGCTGTAAGCCAGAAAAACCCGTGTCGGAAAGGCTTTTGCCACTAGAGATTTGGCTGTAGCATGGTGACCAGACTCGCCTTCATGGATCTCTCGTAAGATTTCCACTCCTTCTTCCGGAGATACACAACGCTGAAAGACACCAGACGCACTCCGCTTATAGAGCTCACCACTAATTATAGTGTAGGCTTTTGCTCGTCGGACGATCTGCCGGCTCAGAACTTCGTCTTCGGGTAATTTTCCGTCTACCAAGTAATCAAGGTAGGGTTGAGTCCAGCTGGGAATCATAGCCAGAACTGCTACTAAAGGTGAGTCGGATTTGGTCGGATATTCCTCGTCCACTCCTTTTATAGAGGGAACTTTGAGGTGCTCTAAAAAAGCGCCTTCCGGAACCTTTTTCCGGGCAGAGCCTATTCGAGATAGTGCATCTGCTTCCTCATTTTCTGTTCGAGGGATGTGTTGAACTTCAAACCCTTCAAACAATTTAGATAGTTCATCCACGACAGCCCTATATGCAGCCATGTGCTTGTTTGCCTTAGAGATATCTGACACTTGTTGGCAACAAGATCCAAATCTCCATAACACATTAAACGTCGGATGCTGATGTCCTTAGCAATCCGCATTCCATGCAGGAATGCTTCATACTTGGCAATGTTATTTGTCGCTGTAAAGTGGATCTGCAGTACATAGAAAAGTTTATCTCCCTAGGGTGATTTGAGTACCACGCCAGCCCCCGAGCCCCCGAGCGCCTTAGACCCGTCAAAATGCAAGGTCCAGTATTCCGAATCTGGTAGGGTCATATTCTCCGTTGTCTCTGTCCAATCAGCGACAAAGTCAACAAGGATTTGGGATTTGATTGCTGTACGAGGTTTGTACTCAATGTCAAAAGCTGAAAGCTCTATGCCCCATTTGGCGACGCGTCCTATGACATCACTATTGTTGATTATGTCTCTCATGGGAGCTGTGCTCACCACGGTAATTGGATGTTCCTGAAAATAATGCCGCAACTTACGAGATGCTAAGAACACACCATAAGCCAGCTTTTGATAGTGCGGATACCGCTGTTTTGATTCAGTTAAGACCTCGTTGAGATAGTAAGTTGGACGCTACACCAGGTGTTCCTGATTTTCCTCCGGTCTCTCCACCACCATGAGGATACTGATGACCTTGTTTGTCGTAGCGAGATAGAGCAACATCGGTTCCTGTGGTTCCGGTGCTGCAAGGATGGGACCAGATGACAGTACTACTTTCAGGTCTTGTAGCGCAGCTTCAGCTTTGTCGGTCCAAACGAATTTCTTGGTCTTTTTCAGGAGCTTATATAGTGGTGCGGCTCTTTCACCGAGCCGGCTTACAAACCGACTGACTTCAGCAATGCAGCCAGTTAGCCTTTGAACATCCTTCAGGCGAGTTGGCCTGGAAATATTGAGTATATCCTTGATCTTGTCCCGGTTTACCTCTATGCCTCTTAGAGACACGATTAAACCTAACAATTTTTCGGCTAGAATTCCAAAGAAGCATTTCTTCGGGTTAAGCATGATGTTGTATTTTCGTAGATTGGCGAACGTTTCCTCCAAGTCGGAAATCAAGGTTTCCTTATTTTTGGACATCACCGCAATATCGTCCACATATGCATGTACATTGCGTCCAATTTGATCATGGAGGCAACGCTGCATAGAGCGTTGGTACGTAGCTCCTACGTTTTAGAGCCCAAAGGGCATCATAACAAAACAGAAGGTTCCGAAGGGGGTTATGAATGAAGTTTTGACTTTGTCAGATTCCTTCATCCAGATTTGGTGATAACCAGAATATGCGTCAAGAAAACATAGGAGTTCCGAGCCTGTCGTAGAATCGATAACTTGATCAATCCTAGGTAGAGAGAACGGATCTTTGGGACAAGCCTTGTTCAAGGCAGTATAATCAACACACATCCTTAAATCAGTGGTGTCCTTTTTAGGGACCATTACTGGATTGGCCAACCACTCAGTGTGGATGACCTCTTCTATGAATCCGGCTAACTCGAGCCGGGCTAGTTCCTTAACTATTGCCTTACGCTTTTCATCGCCAAAACATCGTAGGGACTATTTGACGGGTTTAGCGTTCGGGTGTACATTTAGACAGTACTCGGCAAGTTCCTAGGCACTCCGGTCATGTCGAATGGCTGTCATGCGAAGATATCTTGATTTGCTTGGAGGAACTTGACGAGCGCGCTTTCCTATACGCTATCTAGGCCTACGCCTATCTGGGTCACCTTGGAGGGGTCATCATCCTTCAGCGGCGTCTTCTTCATCTCTTCTGATGCCTTGAACTCCGGATTCGGCTTTGTCACCTCCTTCTTCATTGCGGGCATCTCGGACGGATCAATGGTTTTCTTGATCTCCTGGTACTCCTGGGTGTGCAGCACGGCTTCAGCAAAGGCGGCATTTCCGTCCTTGCACTCTCGTGCCTTCTTGAGGTCTCCCCTGATGGTGATCACGCCATTGGGACCTGGAATTTTCATCATATTGTAAATGTAACATGGACGAGCCATTAAAGCCAAGTAAGCGGGACGTCCGAATATAGCGTGGTACGCGCTCTTGAACGGGACTACTTGAAGGAAAGTGCTTCCGTCCGATAGTTCTTTGGAGTTCCAAAGGTCACATCCAAAGTGATTTCTCCCAGGGAATTTGCTTGTCTTCCTGGGACAACTCCGTGGAAGATCACAGAGCTGTAATTCAGCTGGGTCTCCGAGATCTTCATCCGGCGTAGCATTTCGACATACAGAATGTTAATGCTGCTGTCGTTGTCCATGAGAGTCTTGGAGAAACCATAGCCATCAATAAGTGGATTGATGACTAAGGCGTATTTTCCTCGCCTGTGCAACTTAGGCGAATGATCAACACGGTCAAAGTTGATTGCTACTTCCAACTAGTCCAAGAATTAGGGGGACAGCCGGAACAATTGCGTTGAGCTCATGTAGAACTGCTTTCTTGACCTTAGCTAGTTGAGATCCGAGGAAGGTGACGTAAGTGTCTTTCTTTGTTGGGAAACTTTTCTTTCCTTCCGGCTTGGGATTTGAAGCATCGGCTTCCTCCATGTCGGAATCTTCCTTGGTCTCTTTATCTTTTTCGGGATTCTTCTTTCCCTTCTTCCGCTTAGCCCTGTAGCTAGCAGTATCATCTTTCTTGATGTCATCATTAAAGTGAGACGAGCCCCCATTGGCATATAAGTGATGCACACATGGGTTATTGGCAATGTCGGCCCAGGAGTAGGTTTTGATAGGTTGCTGGTCTCCTCTACCTTGGACTCTTGATGTCCCACGACCGCGTCCACGGCCACCGTTGTGCCCTCCTCGTCCTCCAGACCCAAAAGTAGCAGTGACCACTGATACGTCCATTTTGCATCACTATTCTATATCATAATTTACTGTTATTCATTGATATATTTCATATTAATAGATGATACTTATGTTATTTCATCTTCTTTTGCATGGTTGATGACTTTTGGAGCATGGACCGCTGCAGTCAGGATTCTGATGAAAAAGGTGCTGTTTGGAGGCAAAATTCGCGAAGATCAGAAAATCTGGGAAAATATACGGAAAATCCTATTTTTCCAGAAGACGAAGGAAGCCAGAAGAGGGAGTGGAGATGGGCCAGAGGGGGCCCACACCACCCCCTGGCGCGGGCTACCCTAGGCCACGCCACCAGGTGGTGTGGCCTCCCTGGCCCACCTCTGGCTCTTCCCTCTGGCGTATATATTCCACCTGAAACCATAAGACTCGGTGGGCGACCACAGAAAGATTCCGCCGCCTCTGCGGGCAGAAAACACCGAGAGAGAAAGATCTCTCCGACAGACAAATTTCTGCTGGGGTAATTCCTTCCTGGAGAGGGGAGATCGTCGCCATCAACACCACCATCAAGCTGGACTTCATCGGGATCATCATCATCATCACCACCATCATCAGCAGCACCCTCATCACCATCTCCATATTGCTGTAACAATTGGGTTGAATCTTGCATAGTTCTTAGGGGAAACTTTCCCGGTGTTGATTACTCTTTGTAGTTGGTGCTATTGATTGAACCATTGAATTATTGTTTATGTTCACAATTGTTATACATCATTATTCTATCTCTAATCATGATCCATATGATGTCTTGTGAGTAGTTCGTTTTGTTCTTGAGGACATGGGAGAAGTCATGTTGTTAGTAGTGGAGTTGTGTTGAGAAAGATTCAATAGTTTGGTATTTAAGTTGTGGTGTACTTGTTCTAGTGGTGTCATGTGAACGTCGACTACATGACACTTCACCTATATGGGCCTAGGGGAATGCATTATGTATTTGGCTACAAATCGTAGGGGTTGCCGGAGTGACAGAAACCTGAACCACCGTTAAGAAACCATTGCACAAGGGACGTAAGGGTCTTGCAGCATTTATTCCTACTGCCTTTTATTTACTCGTACTTTGTTTACTTGCTTTATCAAAAAACCCTAAAATCCGTTTGCTAAGTATTTGCAGAGAATTCCTGATCCATACCACTAGCTAACACCTTCTGCTCCTTGTTGGGTTCGACACTCTTACTTATCAAAAATACTACGATGCACCCCCTATACTTGTGGGTCATCAAGACTATTTTCTGGCGCCGTTGCTGGGGAGTGAAGCGCTATTGGAGAGTGGAACTGGTAAAGGAAACTTCTACTGTAAGTATTGTTTACTTCTATTGGTTGCTTTATTTTCGTTATGGATATTTCGCTGAGTTTCTTATTTGGCAATGCTACTACCACTGCTAAGGTAGTAGATGAACCACCACCTTCTAAGAATGATGCTTTCAAAATACCTACAAGAATTATTGATCGTGTTATGGATAACTACTATGTTGGGGATGGAACTATCCATCCCGGTGATCATTTACTCTTTATACACAAATTATGCGGGTTGTTCAAGTGTGCAGGTATTACTACAGATCAAATTAAGAAGAAGTTATTCTCATTGTCGCTGAAAGGAAGAGCTGAGGAATGGTATAAGCTGCTGAAGAATGGTCAAGCTCTGGAATGGGAGGAAATAGTACCTCTCTTGTATTCAAAGTTTTATCCTCCTAGTGAGATTCATAAAGGTCGGAATCAAAAATACAACTTTTGGCCTCTTGATGGAGAGAGTACAGCTCAAGCTTGGGGGAGATTGAAGTTACTAATGCTCAAATGTCCCATTCATGAGCTTCCCAACAATATTATTATCAATAACTTTTATGCAAGGCTTTCTCTTCATGATAAGGATTTATTGGATGCTTCTCGTGCTGGATCATTCACTCGCATGGAAGAAGAAGCTAAATGGGATCTTCTGGACCGTATTCAAGATAATGTTGAAGCCTGGGAGAATGACAAAGGTAGAAAGTCAGGTATAAATTATGATTATGAATGCATTGAATCTTTTATGGGAACTAATGACTTTCAAAATATTAAAAATGCTTATGGTCTACACTCTCAATCTATTGCTTCTTATTTTAAGGCTTTTGCTTCCTACATTGAAGTGCCTAAAAAGAAGTGGAATAAGTATCATGAACTTATAAAGATATTGCTAAGAATGTTCCTGCAAGAAATACTGAAGTTTATGCTGCTAATCATGTTTTACCTGAACCTTACATTGAGAAAATGCCTTTCCCGGTTAAGATAAAGGAACATTCTATGATAACTAGTATGGTTATTGAAAGTACACATAAAGTTGTTGAACCTGATAAACAAATGGTTGATGAACCCATAATAGCAAATGTGAAAGACTTTGTTACTAAATATGTAGAAGAGGGACACACTATCCTTTGTAAGGATACCTCTAATATTATTTCAAAAAGTAGTGTTATGAGAGCTAGTATTCATGTGTTTTCTGTTATAATAAGTGATCATTGTTACGATGGTCCTTGTGATAGTTATATTGTTAAGTTTATGCATGATACTGAAAGTTATTATGAGAGAGGGAAAAGTGTTCTTATGTATCTCAATAATATCAAGTTTCCTCGTTTTATGCTGAAAGTTTTTATGTTGCACTTGTTTTGCCTTCTTATGCAAGTAGCCTCTGTTTTCAACAACTTGTTTGTTTACAAAATTCCCTTGCATAGGAAGTGGGTTAGACTTAAATGTGTGTATTTTTGCTTCTTAATTCTCTCTTTCACCTCAATTCACATTCTTATGTGAGCATCTTCAAAATTATCATGCCCATCTTAATGGCTATAAAGAAAGAGCTTTTTAGGAGACAACCCAATTTGTTTTTGCTTTCAGTTTGTTTTTGTTTCTTTGAGTCTTGGAAGTTATTACTTCGGTAATAACCTCTTCTTATCCTTTTTGTTTGGTTTTTGTGTCAAGATCAACCTCTAATGAGAGAGAAGTAAGATTTGGGGAAGTTGTTGTCCTGAAACATATTTTTGTGCTTCACCGTAAAAATTCGTGAGAGATCTCTGTATGTCGGATTGAGCTGTAATTGTTTGTGCTTTTGTCCCAGGTAGTTATTCAACTTTCGTTAGTTTTGCACTTTTTGATTTGAGCAACAGAAGATTTTCGAAAAAATTGATCTTTACCTGCTTGTCTGTTTTCACAGATTTTGCCACTCTTGCATTTGGTTCTTTATTATATTTCCTTTTTGAATTATTTTTTGGTTTTCGAAAGGAGTTGCTAAAGTATCTTATGTTTTGATGGTTTTCAGTTGAAGTTGAACTCAAAAGGTTTTATCACTTCACTTATACTAATGTTACTAATGAGAACTGTGTGAAGTTTTGTGTGAAAGAAATTTCCAGGTAGTGGAGATAATGGTGTAATGAGAAAGTGAAAGGTTTTATTACTGAAGTAATAATTGTATGAAGATGAAGATATTGATGTTATTCAAGTGGTGAATCCGGAAGAATCTACTAGATACCAAATTCAGAGACCTGTAGAGTCCGTTTTCAAATAGGTAACAGTTCTAGTAAGAAAAGTTCCGCGAAAATACTATCCAACTATATCTTTGCAGTTTATTGCAAATAAGGAAAGTTATGAACCGAAAAAGGAACGGAAACGGAGCCAAGGTGGCTCACACCACCCTGTGGCGCGGGCCCACCCCTGGCCACGCCACCAGGTGGTGTGGCCACCTCAGCCTCTGTCTCCAACCCGTTTTCTCCCAGTACCTTACTTTTGATGTGAAACTTCGTAATATATAACCCCCCAGATCTCCCGAGGTTCGTATATCGTGTTTTCATCGTGTTTTAATTTCGATCTATTTCTGCCAGGAACTATCTTTGAAGTTTAGAAGCACAATGGTGTCTGCCAAGGATAAAGGGAAGGAGCCTATGGAGGAGGATCTCCAAAACCCCGGGAAGAAGAAGGAGATCAAGAGTGAAGGTGAAGAGGAGGCAAAGCACACCGGCACTACCGTTGCAAGCATTGGAGTGGTGGCGCACCCTGCCAGGATCAGAAGGACTCCACGGATGTCAACCGGAGGGAAGCCTTCCCGTCACTGTTTGGCACCACGGACACCTTCTCCAAGCACCAAGAGTCCTTTCCATACCTTTATCCATAACCATGCAGGAAAAGAAGACTCCGAGAGGGAAGAGCGGAAAAAGAATCACAAGAGCTGGGATCCATAATCTAACATGATCATACACCGCATCGAGCACAACTCGGAGTTGATTCGTACTCTCACCTTCGAGATTGTGGACTTGGGGAAACTGACCAAAGAGCTCATCGAGAGGATACCACCACCACCACCGAAGGAGTAATTCGTCATCAGGCTTGGCATCCACTTGGCTTGTTCCAAGCTTGGGGTAGTGCCGTGGTATCACATCACTATCTTCTATCTTTTTACCTTTTTAGTAGAGCCATATCATGAATAGAGAAGTTATCATGTAGGATGGTTTGCATTATGGAAGTGTCCCCTCTCTCGTTAGATATGTATCCCTTGGCGTGAGTTGCCGTTATGGATTATTAATGAGAAGTTCTATCATTTACTCTTTTTTCATAGCTTATATTAGTTTTCAATTCATGGTTATATGATTGATCTTGTCATTAGTATTGGTATCACTTTGGGATCATTGAGTTAATTTAGTTGGTTTTGGCAAACCTAGCTCGGTCAGTAGCAACACTATTTTTGAAGAGTTGAACGAAAAGATAAAAGTACTCTAAAGAAAAATAATTTCATCATCTTTCTTTCTTGATTTGCTCATAAGTTTAGTATTCTCTAGTTAAGATCTTTTGTGCTTCCAAAGAAGATTGCATGTCTGTCATTATCACTTGTATGTTTGTTTGTTTCCTTCAACTCTTATACTTGCTACTCAGCCTTGCTAGCCAAAAACCTGTACTGAGAGGGAATTCTTCTCGTGCTCCACCTCCTTAAAACCAAAAACCTATGCCATTTGTGTCCACCATACCTACCTATTAGCACTATTGCTATTCCAAGTAAATTATTGTTTTTATCTACCTCCCAAATTAAACTTGTTATGTGAAAATTAGTGATTAAAGCTCTCACGAACTTGATGGCACACTTTACTTTCGTGCACTTCATAAACTTGAACCATTGTGCCCATCTATGTTGCGTATATGCTTGCGCTTTGTGAGTTGTGAATTAGTAGAACCATGCTGTCATGGGCAACGCTTTCAACATTGCACTGGTACTTTGTACCTAGTTTATATCATGTTCTTTTGTCTATGGATGTCATCGGTGTGAAATGAAAGGGGATCTTGTAAGTCCATGGAGTTATGGATGTGTGTTAGAGAAACACCTGGGCCGCTGGTCTAATCCATGCTGAGATGGTGGAAACCTGTAGAGTAACCATAACGAGTATCTATGAAGCATTCTTCTTATAAAAAAAGAGTCCGATGTTGAGAAAAAAAGAGAAAAAGAAAAAAAAGAGATTATGAAAAGAGGAAAGAGAGAAAAAAAGCACTATATTCCCATGGTAAATAAGAAGATTGCTGAGATACTTGTTGTCTGCTTGCCTTGTCATTTTGATATGGGGATTCTTCTGTATCATCGGGCAAGGGGTACCCCGTTGGCGGTTCTCCATGATACACATGTGCTTACAATGACAAGAACTTACCAGTGACTAAACTTGAGTAGCATGAGGAGCGGCCCTCGTATTCAAGGGACATGAAATTCTCAATTTACAACTTGTCAATGCATATCCTCATATTTGATCACTTTAACCTTAATCACCTAAAGATGCCTATGATAGGGGCAATGAGAGCTGAAAGCTAATAAGTACCATAATTTTTGGGAGCTCTTTATGAGACTTGCAATCCCTGCTTCCCTCTGCGAAGGGCCTTTCTTTTACTTTTTAGTTGAGTCAGTAAACCTATTCCCTTCTATCTTAGCAAGTATTTTGAGTTGTTGTGTTTCATTCATTCATATGATGATTTATTCAATCATGTTTCTTATGTTCCTTGTTTTGCACATTGCTCTTATCTTGGTGTCTACTACTTTGAAAGCTATCATTGAAAACCAGTTATTTGTGAACTCCAGCAAATTATCAACTATTCTTCGACCAAGAGCTAAGTTTGCCATTACCAATTATGATTCACTTTATGTATCTTTATTGTGTTTCCTTTACTTATTGCAAGTTGAGTTATATAATAGTGAGTTGTCTTCTATTATGATCTATGTATTGATGAATGTGATGCTTATTGTCCGTATTCTTTTATCGACTTTTCACTCCATAAACATGAGCTCAGTTTCACTTGGGGACAAGCGAAGTCTAAGCTTGGGGGGAGTTGATACGTCCATTTTGCATCACTATTCTATATCATAATTTACTGTTATTCATTGATATATTTCATTTTAAGAGATGATACTTATGTTATTTCATCTATTTTTGCATGGTTGATGACTTTTGGAGCATGGACTGCTGCAGTCAGGATTCTGATGGAAAATGTGCTGTTTGGAGGCAAAATTCGCGAAGATCAGAAAATCTAGGAAAATATACAGAAAATCCTATTTTTCCAGAAGACGAAGGAAGCCAGAAGAGGGAGTGGAGATGGGACACAGGGGGCTCACACCACCCCTTGGCGCGGGCTACCCTAGGTCGCGCCACCAAGTGGTGTGGCCGCTCTAGCCCACCTCTACCTCTCCCCTCTGGCGTATATATTCCTCTCAAAACCCTAAGACTCGCAAGGCGACCACAAAAAGATTCTGCCGCCTCTGCAGGGCGGAAAACACCGAGAGAGAAAGATCTCTTCGGCAGACAGATTTCTGCCGGGGGAACTCCTTCCCGAAGAGGGGAGATCGTCGCCATCAACACCACCGTCGAGCTGGACTTCATCGGGATCATCATCATCATCACCATCAGCACCCTCATCACCATCTCCATATTGCTGTATCAATTGGGTTGAATCTTGCATAGTTCTTAGGGGAAACGTTCCCGGTGTTGATTACTCTTTGTAGTTGATGCTATTGAGTGAACCATTGAATTATTGTTTATGTTCAGATTGTTATACATCATTATTCCATCTCTAATCATGATCCATATGATGTCTTGTGAGTAGTTCGTTTTGTTCTTGAGGACATGGGAGAAGTCATGTTGTTAGTAGTGGAGTTGTGTTGAGAAAGATTCAATAGTTTGGTATTTAAGTTGGGGCGTACTTCTTCTAGTGGTGTCATGTGAATGTCGACTACATGAGACTTCACCTACACGGGCCTAGGGGAATGCATTGTGTATTTGGATACTAATCATAGGGGTTGCCGAAGTGACAGAAACCTGAACCCCCATTAGGAAACCATTGCACTTATGGACATAAGGGTCTTAGAGTTTAAAGCTGTGGTTAGGTTTCTACCTTAATTACTTTCTTGTACTTACGGATGTTTGCCAGGGGTATAATCACAAGTATGTATTAGTCCTAGGAAGGTCAGTACATTAGCACAGGTTCACCCACACAACACTTAGCAAGCTAAAGAAGATTAATCAACTATATGAAGCGAAAGCACTTGACAGTCTTCCCGTGTGTCCTCGAGAACGTTTGGTCATCTTAAGTAATACAACCGACTTGTCCTTTGTTGCATAAAGGATTGGGCCACTTGCTGCATTTATTCCTACTGCCTTTTATTTACTCGTACTTTGTTTACTTGCTTTATCAAAAACCCCTAAAAATCTGTTTGCTAAGTATTTGCAGAGAATTCCTGATCCATACCACTAGCTAGCACTTTGTCCTCCTCGTTGGGTTCGACACTCTTACTTATCAAAAATACTGCGATACACCCCCTATACTTGTGGGTCATCAACCACTGCCATTTCCGCGTTGGGTTTTTCTTTCGAGGTATTCTTTCGCTTCTGAGCTTGTTGCATTGGTTGTTTTGCAGACTGTGGCACAACTAGGGCGTTCGGTAATCCCTCTGCATCGTCGTCAGCATCTGCATACTTTCTCGCTGTTTCTATCATCTCTCCCAAATCAGTTAACTTGTCGCACTTCAAGCGATGACGTAGTAAACCAATTGGGAGTCCTGCAATGAAAGCTTCAATCGCAGTTTGGTCATTTACCCCTTCGCAGGAGTTCTTAGTGTCGATCCATCATTCGAGATAATCTTGGCAACTTTCTTCGGCTTTCTGGGTGCAATGCTGTAGGTCTCCTACTGTACAGGGCCTCCGATATGTGCCTTCGAAATTCCGAAAGAACACGCTTTGCATGTCATACCAGTTGTGGATGGTGTTCTCCAGAAGTTCATTGAGCCATGATCATGCCGTCTTCTGCAACATGAGTGGGAGATATCGGGTTGCGACCAGGCTGTTTCCGCCATTGGCGATGCAGCAAGCTTGGAAAAAGTCCTGGAGCCAAGTATCTGGCCGAGCTATACCGTCATAGGCTTGGATGTGTCTTGAGATAGCGAATCCTTCCGGGAATTTTGTTGCTCTTATGGATGATCCGAAGCATTTTGGGCCCACATATATATCATCGTTTTCGTAGAGTCATGCCTCTATATTGGAATTAATCCCGTGCCTCACGTCACTTGGGGATAGAGATCATCCTGATTCACGGCTATGGCTATGGTGCCTTGGAGCCGGACTTTGGCTTCTGCCACCACCTCCTACGCCACGACGCCCTCCCTGGCCTCCTTGGGAGCCATTGTGATGGCTACTTGGTGGAGAGGGTGGATCAGCTGGATTGTTTCCGGCTAAATGCTGGCCTCTGTCTGGAGCGTCATTATTCCGGCTCCAGGGAGGGTCTTCATTATGACGAGCCCCCTGCCAGCTTGACTCGGCACGGTGTCCGTCGTTCCTTCGTCCGTCATTCCCATTGTGGTGGGGTTCAGCTGGACGGCCTGTATGCCTAGGAGGTGGCATTCTTTGCCGGTCCTCCTCCCGACACTTCTCTTTGTCTTCGTCCCTGCGATCGTTCGACTCTCGCCGGGGAGGATTCATCGGATACAGGGCAGCGATCCCCTCTTGCTCGGCGGCTGGAGCAACGTTGCACCAATCACGTGCAGCTCTGTGATGCTGTCCTGAAGATCCGGTTCTTGAGTAATTGTCTTCCCAACGGTCGGAACGGTGATGCTATTCCGGAGCCCGCTGGGGCCTTACATCGTTCCAGGCCGGATCCGTGCGACATTGGTCAGATTGAAAGACCAATTTTCCGCTTCCGGATTTTGCGGCCTTCTGCTGTTCCAGACCCTTGGTGAGTAGCTTGATACCCAATCGAACCTGTTCTGGGCCTAGATTGTTTGCCAGGATGTCTTGGGCAGCGGCAGTGTTTTGCACTGGTGTTGGATATACCAGATCTCCCTTGCTATCGAGCCGAGGCATCCCCGGATCTCCCTCAAAGAGAACCTTACGTACTTCCAGAAATTAATTGTCATGTGTATGTTGTTTCCGGTTCTTCTGATGTTGCAGAGAGATGAGCTTCTCCGCCTTGGCAATGCGTTTCTTTTCTTCCTCGATGTTTTTAGCTTCATCCAGGAATACTTGGCGATGCGCTTCTAGGGCTTGGGCCCTTTTGTCCAATTCTGCATCAGTTAGTTCTGTTGCAGTAGGGATAGGTGTGGTTTATGTAGCATCGATGAGTTTACGAGCACCTGCGGTGACCACGTGTCCATCCATCGACTCTTCTTTGGGCTCATCTAGGTAAGTGCTCCATCCGAGTCTTCCTCATATTCCTCGGCAATCACCTCCTCTACTGGAAGTTCTTTTGCTGGGGTCTTGTTCCTCTTCTTTGCCTTCTTGGCAGCACCGGTAGCAAAGACGTCTTTGGGTCCGTTTCCCGGAGTCAATCTTTGATCGGTACTTTTAGACATCTGGACCTCGGGATTATCTCCGATATCCATGTCGTCCTACTATTTGGGAGAGTTTTCCCCGGATCCTTCATCCATGGCTTCTCCTTCTTCTGCAACTTGGGAGTTGTACTCCTCTTCATACTCCGCAGAGAACTTTCGGAAATCCGCCGATGTCATCGAGTCATCTGAGGATGCGGGTAAGTCGGTGTTTGTTCCGATTGCCTCCAGCACCGAGTCAGTGTTGTCTCCAGCATCGGCAGAGCCGGATCCGGATCCAACATATCCGACGAAGTGTGATGCGTGGGTCATGAGGTAGTTGTGGCTTTCCTCATGGGCTTCCTTGAAGATCTTGATGGTTTCGAGAACCTCATCCATGCTTGCGTCTTGCATCATCATGCTCCACAATGTGTGCCTCAGGAACGGTTGAGCTGTTACGGCGTTGGCAGGGCCGTAACCAAGGTTGTTGTGATCCTCCTCGATTTCGACTTCAGCGGGTGGATCGATCTGGGATTCAGCCTTGCTAGGGAGATCCACTCCAGATCCGACTTGAACTGCAAGGGCTGCTTCAGGCTCGGATTTCTCCACTATCTCCGCAATGGTTGCGGGCTGGGTGGGATTAGGGTTTTCTGAGATTCGGAACTTTTCCGCCTCCGCGGACAAAGGGGACCCAGAAACTTCTTCTACCTCTATCATCACCGCTGGGGTGGGTGGGATAGGTTCAGTGAATCCGATGTACACATCGATATCACCGAAAGACATAATGGTGTAAGCAGTGACGACCTCCCTAGCCGAAATCCAGGTCTCATCGAGAACGATGAGAGGGACGTCAGTGGCGTAGAGGATGCGACCGACGGTGATAGTCTCACCGATTCTGATTCTTGCACATTCCGCTTGGAACGCAGATCCGAAGCTCACTTGCCCCATGGTGGGCGCCAACTGTCGTCGGATTGATGAATGGTATGCCATGAGGGGGTCCTCGAGGCCTGTGGAAGAGAGGGGTATGAGACGTACGGTGTTCCGGGACGGTGAGCACACAAGTTTACCCAGGTTCGAATCCGCCGGCTTTGGACGGATCCTACTCCTGCTAGCAATCCAGTAATACGGCAGAGCCAAAATATGGGTTACAAGGGTTTCGTCTGGGGGAGTTGAGATTGTAGACTATTGTCAGGGTTATCAGGTGGTGCCCTAAAGGCTCTCCCTAGGGAGAATATCATTTTGCGGCCCGAAAGTTGGGGTGTACAGGCAACACGGTACCCAAGTTCCCTGAAATCAGCCGGGATGACTACAGTTGGTGTGCCAAATACTCAGAGGGTCTTTTTCGGCATGAATTCAACTTTACGTTTTAGTACAAAAAATCAGGCTAACGGGCGTCAAGTTGGGCCCCCTGTCAGTTCGCCGTTATGTCGCTCCCGTCGCTTAGGCGGTGTGGCTGTCACGTAAGCTTGCAGCGTTGGCACAGTGGATAGGACAACACCCCCTACCCAGTGTATTGACGTGACAAAACAGGGCCCATGTATTGGCGTTATAATTATTTTTTGTTTGCTCAGAAGCTGGAATAGCCACCGCCACACGTCTCTCCTTGGACTTCCGTCCCAATCGTTAACCCCGACCATAAAAGCGCATTGACGGTTCCACCGTTCCCCTGCCTCACAGAAACCACTCTTCTTATTCCTGTCATCTACTATCTTCTTCCCATCTTCTCCTTGCCACTATGGAAGATCTACGCACTCTAGAGACAAGCTTCACTACCCATGACAACAAGAAGTTAGACGTTGTCTACACCAACAAGGAGGAGACAGTGGAGCATGTCCAGAGGATGTACGAGGGTTGGCTTGGGATAGACGAGGACAAGTTTGTGGAATTGGACCTCGAGTACAACCCGGAGCACCCATATGAAGGGAGTGAACTCGCCGTCGTTCAACTTTCCATGCGAAACACGTCCTCGTCTACCACCTCTCCCGATTTGTAGATTTGCTCTCTGTAGCTAACCGCTTTTAGGGTTTTCTCCTCTTGTTCTTTATCCACTTGCTCATCTTGCAACTACTGGATTTTACTTTGGACCATATAAATTAGGGTTTGCCTATGTCTCAATCGACTAAGATTTTCTTTAGTCTCAATCACCTAAGAAAAGTGTAACCGTAGTTAAAAGAAATGTGCAACTCGTTCAGTCGACTGAGAAATAGCAAAACCGAATAAATTAGGACAATACAATGTTGAGAGTCTTGATATTGCATTTACTAAACTTTCAAAATTGTATTGAGATGATGATCTTGCATTGACAAAATATTTGTAGTTACAAATTTTGGTGATAATAAACCACATACTTTCAGGACTAACAGGATATGTCCGCGGCTGCGCCACTTCCTTGTAAAAAAGGGAATTGTTTTCTACACTGTCGACACCACAACTGATTTTTCGAAATTGTATCAAGAGGAAATTATAATTCCTGCGCACAACTGGATCGATATTCAGCGTCTTGTCAAGATCCTAGGGGGCTCGAAGAAGGATGGAATGGCATCACTCGCAACTAGAATCCTCGATGAGTCGTACGACAAAATGAAGGAAGATTTCCCTACGGATAGGCACGATTTCTGGGACGAGTGGCCGTTGTATGATATAAACCTGAAGTATGCAGCCATAGATGCTTACGTGACCTACCAGCTGTACAAGAAGATCCATTTTTTTCTATGTTACCTCGTGTTTTGCCCTATTTGCAGGAGGGAAGACGAGCTTAGGGGAGCCCTTTGTAGAAAATGCAGAATAGCTGAGTTTAAAGTTGAATATGCAAAGAAATTGGCTGCATCTGAAGCAGCTGACAGAGAGGCTGCAGAAGCAGCTGAAAGAGAGCTTGCACCTGAAGAAGCAGCTGACAGAGAGACTGCAGCTGAAGCGGCAAACAGAGAGGTGGCATCTTCTAGCGGCAACAATCAAGCCTGTGATGCACCGCTAATTGTGCCGTGGGACACTGAAGGTAGGAAATCCAAGTTAGATGCCAATTGGGACAAAGCAGTTCGTCAGATGTGGAGTACCTGGAATGGTCACAGTTCGTCGCCTAGGAACGATGGCAAGCGCCTCAAGTGGTCTGATGAGGAGTGAATTAAATTTTACTTGTCAGTGTTATGTTTCTGTTTTGTGGAACTTAGTTAGCTTGCCAAGATGTCTAGGGCATCAAGTGATACTAGTAAAATAAATTGAACCCTCATTGTGTTATGTTTATGTATGTGTCTTGTAGCTTGTCAAGATGGTAGCTTCTTAACTAGAAGTTTGAAAGAGTGCCCTTTTCCTCTCTCGCTAAACATATATGTTTCATTTTGCCCAAATTGGTAGCAAATCTAGAGAAGATTCTCACTTTGATATTCCGTTCCCTTTTGGACCTCTTTTTGCCTCCGATCAGGTAGAAAATCTAGAGCAGCAAATCACACCAGGCAGAATACATTTATTCAGAAAACAAAACAAATGTAGATATAGCTGTGCACAGCTAAATAGGATATAGCGATAGAAAGTAGGTTGCTTAACGAGGTTCGATGCATTCAGCCAGAAATAGGATATAGCTAGAAAGAAGCTGCTTGGCAGCAGGGGCAGCCGCCGCAGCTGCAGGCACATCCTGCAAGCGCCCGCGCCTCCACCATCTCCCTCTGGTGCTTTCGCCACTTCTTGCTGCCCAGTTTCTTGGACTTGGGGGCCTTGGGCCTGATTGGAGGCGTGCGACCCTCTTTGATGGCCACCCGCTGGAGGTTTCGGAGGTGAATGCCGAGGGCCCGGTGTTCAGTGATGTAGGCGTTGATGTTCATGATCTCGCGCTTGCATCCTTTGTGGATGCCAGAGCCCGTGGCCTCTGCATGCTTCAATAAGGTGTTGAAGTCGGTGCTGCCAGCAGCGCGACTAGTCAAGCAGTGGGCGATCCCCTTGCGGAAGGGGCAACTGTAGTAGGGGCCCGTGAGGTAGTCATCATACTGGCCGGCTCGCAGCCTCCTCAGCACCTAACGAGCCTTGGTGTGAATGGACTCGTCATCGCTGCAGATGTCGCTGCCGGAAACCTATTGGAAGAAAAGGAAAATGGGGGAGTAGATGATGTAAGAAGATCGAGCAATCAAAATGTGAACAAGTGAATCCTAATAAACCAAGATCTAGCATCCAACGATGGGAACGGTGTTGGATAATTAGGCACAATTTCCATGATTAATTCCAGAATATTAAACATGACAATACCAGCTAAATTTTAAATAGATTAGCCCATTATTTCTAACAAATGGTAGAAGAACTAGGGGAGGGGAGCAAACCCTAGTTACCTCCGACCATAGGTCATCGATGCCGGTGTCATATGGGTTCAGCGGAGCGATGTACTTATCTGGATCGTAGGTGCCCAAGAAGTGCGTGATCTACTTGTGACCGGCGGGGGCCTCCTCATCGGCGGGGGGCTCCTCTTCGGCGGCTCCATCGGTAGCTAGGACGGGGGCCTGGACGGGAACTGCGGCTGCCATCGATGCCTCCACTAGGGCCTGGACAGGGACAGCGGCTGCTTTCAACGCGTCGAGGGGGACCGGCGAGGAGACAGGGGCCTCCTCGCCGGCGTCCACGGAGGCGATGATGGCCACCTTATCCTCCTCGGCGATCGCCGGCGCGGACGCGGTATTCTCGGGAGTTTGCGGATGCTAGTGGGACAGTGGATAGGGTTGCGTGGGAACAGTGAGCGAGAGTGGGAGTGGGTGTGCGGAGAGGGGCTCTATAGTTAAGGTGGATAGAAGCAAGGCACGTTTCGTTGCACCACCGTACAACGCGCCGCGCAGTCGACTGCACCGTGCACCGCGACACGCGCACGGTACGTCACGTTTTTTCCCGGGCCATGCATGGCAGTTCTGTATTGAGCCGCATGCAAAGGGCGCACACACAATTTCTATGTACGAAGTTTGACACAGCCCTAAAATTGGCGATTGAGAGCCGCTGCGTAAAACATGGGATATGTCATATTAAAATCAAGTGGCAATAAATTGCAGCTGTCCATCGACGACCGTGCACTCGATGACGCATGCGTTGTGGCGTAGTAGTAGCAGTAGTAGGCTTCTTAGACTTGATTAAACATGACATCACCGCTCGACGACTTTTTCCATGGACGGCATCGTGTTCCTTCTTGTAGAATTCTCGATGAGGGAGACGTCCGTGCTGTCTCACGCTCTACTGTGAAGGGCACGACATGTGCAACGATTATCGTTGGATCGCACAGAATCAATGGTTGGTGTGCACGATTCGGGTGACAACTGGGATAACCAATCAGGGAGTAGCAGACAGGGTGAGCATAGATTTGTGCTTCTACGAAAGATAGAGAGAGAGGGGGGCAAAACTGAGTAGTACCACATAAAACCAAGGGCGATACTGAGTAGTATAAAAATGGAAAGTGAGTGTCTTGTACAATGAAATACATCGTGGCATACATCAAATTGTGCCAAGATAGATCCACTAGAGTTCATTGGATGTGTGTTCTTCTCATAAACCACATAAGGATCCAGTAGAGTCATTGGATGTGTGTTCTTCTCACAAACCACATATCACCACTATCATTGCATGTGTGTTCTTCCCACAGACCACACATGGATCCACCAGTGTCATTGCAGGTGTGTTCTTCTCACAAACCATATCATGAACCACACCCAGTGTCATTGCATGTGTGTTCTTCTCATTAACCACACATGGATCCACCGGTGTCATTGCATGTCTGCTCTTTTCATTAACCACAACTAGATTCATTGCATGTGTGTTCTTCTCACAAACCACACATGGATCCACCTAGTGCCATCGCATGTCTACTCTTTTCATGGACCACAGCTAGAGTCATTGCATGTGTGTTCTTCTCACAGACCACATATCACCTATGTCATTGCATGTGTGTTCTTCCCACAGACCACACATGGATCCACCAGTGTCATTGCATGTGTGTTCTTCCCACAGACCACACATGGATCCACCCAGTGTCATTGCATGTGTGTTCTTCCCACAGACCACACATGGATCCACCAGAGTCATTGCATGTGTGTTCTCCCCATGAACCACACATGGATCCACCAGTGCCATTGCATGTGTGTTCTTCCCACAGAACACACATGGATCCACCAGTGTCATTGCATGTGTGTTCTTCCCATGAACCACACATGGATCCACCAGTGTCATTGTATGTCTGCTCTTCCCATGAACCACAGCTAGAGTCATCTCGTGCGTGCTCTTTTCATGAACCACAGCTAGAGTCATTGCATGTGTGTTCTTCTTACAAACGATATCATGAACCACACCTAGTGTCATTGCATGTGTGTTCTTCTGACAAACCACACATGGATCCACCGGTGTCATTGCATGTCTGCTCTTCTCATTAACCACAGCTAGAGTCATTGCATGTCTGTTCTTTTCACAAACGACATATCACCAGAGTCATTGCATGTGTGTTCTTCCCATGAACCACACATGGATCCACCAGTGTCATTGCATGTGTGTTCTTCTCACAAACCACACATGGATCCACCCAGTGTCATTGCATATGTGTTCTTCCCATGAACCACACATGGATACACCAGTGTCATTGCATGTCTGATCTTTTCATGAACCATAGCTAGAGTCATTGGATGTGTGTTCTTCTCACAGACCACATATCACCAGTGTCATTGCATGTGTGTTCTTCCCAAAGACCACACATGGATCCACTAGTGTCATTGCATGTGTGTTATTCTCACAAACCATATCATGAACCACACCTAGTGTCATTGCATGTGAGTTCTTCTCACAGACGACACATGGATCCACCAGTGTCATTGCATTTGTGTTCTTCTCACAAACCATATCATGAACCACATCCAGTGTCATTGCATGTGTGTTCTTCTCATTAACCCCACATGGATCCACCGGTGTCATTGCATGTCTGCTCTTTTCATTAACCACATCTAGAGTCATTCCATGTCTGTTCTTTTCACAGACCACACATGGATCCACCAGAGTCATTGCATGTGTGTTCTTCCCATGAACCACACATGGATCCACCAGTGTCATTGTATGTCTGCTCTTCCCATGAACCACAACTAGAGTCATCGCATGCGTGCTCTTTTCCTGAACCACAACTAGAGTCATTGCATGTGTGTTCTTCTTACAAACCATATCATGAACCACACCCAGTGTCATTGCATGTGTGTTCTTCTCACAAACCACACATGGATCCACCGGTGTCATTGTATGCCTGCTCTTCTCATTAACCACAGCTAGAGTCATGGCATGTCTGTTCTTTTCGCAAACCACATATCACCCGAGTCATTGCATGTGTGTTCTTCCCATGAACCACACATGGATCCACCGGTGTCATTGCATGTGTGTTCTTCTCACAAACCACACATGGATCCACCCAGTGTCATTGCATGTGTCTTCTTCCCATGAACCACACATGGATCCACCAGTGTCATTGCATGTCTGCTCTTTTCATGAACCATAGCTAGAGTCATTGGATGTGTGTTCTTCTCATAGACCACGCATCACCAGTGTCACTTCATGTGTGTTCTTCCCAAAGACCACACATGGATCCACCAGTGTCATTAAATGTGTGTTCTTCTCACAAACGATATCATGAACCACACCCAATGTCATTGCACACCACACATGGATCAACCAGTGGCATTGCATGTGTGTTCTTCTCATTAACCCTGCATGGATCCACTGGTGTCATTGCAGGTCTGCTCTTTTCATTAACCACAACTAGAGTCATTGCATGTCTGTTCTTTTCACAGACCACACATGGATCCACCAGAGTCATTGCATTTGTGTTCTTCCCATGAACCACACATTGATCCGCCAGTGTCATTGTATGTCTGCTCTTCCCATGAACCACAGCTAGAGTCATCGCATGCGTGCTCTTTTCATGAACCATAGCTAGAGTCATTGCATGTGTGTTCTTCTTACAAACCATATCATGAACCACCCCCAGTGTCATTGCATGTGTGTTCTTCTCAAAAACCACACATGGATCCACCGGTGTCATTGCATGTCTGCTCTTCTCATTAACCACAGCTAGAGTCACTGCATGTCTGTTCTTTTCACAAACCACATATCACCAGAGTCATTGCATGTGTGTTCTTCCCATGAACCACACATGGATCCACCAGTGTCATTGCATGTGTGTTCTTCTCACAAACCACACATGGATCCACCAAGTGTCATTGCATGTGTGTTCTTCCCATGAACTACACATGGATCCACCAGTGTCATTGCATGCCTGCTCTTTTGATGAACCATAGCTACAGTCATTGGATGTGTGTTCTTCTCACATACCACATATCACCAGTTTCATTGCAAGTGTGTTCTTCCCAAAGACCACACATGGATCCACTAGTGTCATTGCATGTGTGCTCTTCACACAAACCATATCATGAACAACACCCAGTGTCATTGCATGTGTGTTCTTCTCACAGACCACACATGGATCCACCAGTGTCATTGCATGTGTGTTCTCCCCATGAACCACACATGGATCCACCAGTGCCATTGCATGTGTGTTCTTCCCACAGAACACACATGGATCCACCAGTGTCATTGCATGTGTGTTCTCCCCATGAACCACACATGGATCCACCAGTGCCATTGCATGTGTGTTCTTTCCACAGGACACACATGGATCCACCAGTGTCATTGCATGTGTGTTCTTCCCATGAACCACACATGGATCCACCAGTGTCATTGTATGTCTGCTCTTCCCATGAACCACAGCTAGAGTCATCTCATGCGTGCTCTTTTCATGAACCACAGCTAGAGTCATTGCATGTGTGTTCTTCTTGCAAACCATATCATGAACCACACCTAGTGTCATTGCATGTGTGTTCTTCTGACAAACCACACATGGATCCACCGGTGTCATTGCATGTCTGCTCTTCTATTAACCACAGCTAGAGTCATTGCATGTCTGTTCTTTTCACAAACGACATATCACCAGAGTCATTGCATGTGTGTTCTTCCCATGAACCACACATGGATCCACCAGTGTCATTGCATGTGTGTTCTTCTCACAAACCACACATGGATCCACCCAGTGTCATTGCATATGTGTTCTTCCCATGAACCACACATGGATCCACCAGTGTCATTGCATGTCTGATCTTTTCATGAACCATAGCTAGAGTCATTGGATGTGTGTTCTTCTCACAGACCACATATCACCAGTGTCATAGCATGTGTGTTCTTCCCAAAGACCACACATGGATCCACTAGTGTCATTGCATGTGTGTTCTTCTCACAAACCATATCATGAACCACACCTAGTGTCATTGCATGTGTGTTCTTCTCACAGATGACACATGGATCCACCAGTGTCATTGCATTTGTGTTCTTCTCACAAACCATATCATGAACCACATCCAGTGTCATTGCATGTGTGTTCTTCTCATTAACCCCACATGGATCCACCGGTGTCATTGCATGTCTGCTCTTTTCATTAACCACAGCTAGAGTCATTGCATGTCTGTTCTTTTCACAGACCACACATGGATCCACCAGAGTCATTGCATGTGTGTTCTTCCCATGAACCACACATGGATCCACCAGTGTCATTGTATGTTTGTTCTTCCCATGAACCACAGCTAGAGTCATCGCATGCGTGCTCTTTTCATGAACCACAGCTAGAGTCATTGCATGTGTGTTCTTCTTACAAACCATATCATGAACCACACCCAGTGTCATTGCATGTGTGTTCTTCTCAAAAACCACACATGGATCCACCGGTGTCATTGCATGTCTTCTCTTCTCATTAACCACAGCTAGAGTCATGGCATGTCTGTTCTTTTCGCAAACCACATATCACCCGAGTCATTGCATGTGTGTTCTTCCCATGAACCACACATGGATCCACCGGTGTCATTGCATGTGTGTTTTTCTCACAAACCACACATGGATCCACCCAGTGTCATTGCATGTGTCTTCTTCCCATGAACCACACATGGATCCACCAGTGTCATTGCATGTCTGCTCTTTTCATGAACCATAGCTAGAGTCATTGGATGTGTGTTCTTCTCATAGACCACGCATCACCAGTGTCACTTCATGTGTGTTCTTCCCAAAGACCACACATGGATCCACCAGTGTCATTAAATGTGTGTTCTTCTCACAAACGATATCATGAACCACACCCAATGTCATTGCATGTGTGTTCTTCCCACACACCACACATGGATCAACCAGTGGCATTGCATGTGTGTTCTTCTCATTAACCCTGCATGGATCCACTGGTGTCATTGCAGGTCTGCTCTTTTCATTAACCACAACTAGAGTCATTGCATGTCTGTTCTTTTCACAGACCACACATGGATCCACCAGAGTCATTGCATGTGTGTTCTTCCCATGAACCACACATGGATCCACCAGTGTCATTGTATGTCTGCTCTTCCCATGAACCACAGCTAGAGTCATCGCATGCGTGCTCTTTTCATGAACCACAGCTAGAGTCATTGCATGTGTGTTCTTCTTACAAACCATATCATGAACCACACCCAGTGTCATTGTATGTGTGTTCTTCTCACAAACCACACATGGATCCACCGGTGTCATTGCATGTCTGCTCTTCTCATTAACCACAGCTAGAGTCATTGCATGTCTGTTTTTTTAACAAACCACATATCACCAGAGTCATTGCATGTGTCTTCTTCCCATGAACCACACATGGATCCACCAGCGTCATTGCATGTGTGTTCTTCTCACAAACCACACATGGATCCACCAAGTGTCATTGCATGTGTGTTCTTCCCATGAACCACACATGGATCCACTAGTGGCATTGCATGTCTACTCTTTTCATGAACCATAGCTAGAGTCATTGGATGTGTGTTCTTCTCACAGACCACATACAACCAGTGTCATTGCATGTGTGTTCTCCCCAAAGACCACACATGGATCCACCAGTGTCATTGCATGTGTGTTCTTCTCACAAACCATATCATGAACCACACCCAATGTCATTGCATGTGTGTTCTTCTCATAGACCACACATGGATCCACCAGTGTCATTGCATGTGTGTTCTCAGAAACCATATCATGAACCACACCCAGTGTCATTGCATGTGTGTTCTTCTCATAAACCCCACATGGATCCACCGGTGTCATTGCATGTCTGCTCTTTTCATTAACCACAGCTAGAGTCATTGCATGTATGTTCTTTTCACAGACCACACATGGATCCACCAGAGTCATTGCATGTGTGTTCTTCCCACGAACCACACATGGATCCACGAGTGTCATTGTATGTCTGCTCTTCCCATGAACCACAGCTAGATTCATCGCATGCGTGCTCTTTTCATGAACCACACCTAGAGTCGTTGCATGTGTGTTCTTCTTACAAACCATATCATGAACCAGACCTAGTGTCATTGCATGTGTGTTCTTCTCAAAAACCACACATGGATCCACTGGTGTCATTGCTTGTCTGCTCTTCTCATTAACCACAGCTAGAGTCATTGCATGTCTGTTCTTTTCACAAACCACATATCACCAGAGTGATTGCATGTGTGTTCTTCCCATGAACCACACATGGATCCACCAGTGTCATTGCATGTGTGTTCTTCTCAGAAACCACACATGGATCCACCAAGTGTCATTGCATGTGTGTTCTTCCCATGAACCACACATGGATGCACCAGTGTCATTGCATGTCTACTCTTTTCATGAACCATAGCTAGAGTCATTGGATGTGTGTTCTTCTCACAGACCACATACAACCAGTGTCATTGCATGTGTGTTCTTCCCAAAGACCACACATGGATCCACCAGTGTCATTGCATGTGTGTTCTCACAAAACATATCATGAACCACAGCCAGTGTCATTGCATGTTTGTTCTTCTCATAGACCACACATGGATCCACCAGTGTCATTGCATGTGTGTTCTTCTCAGAAACCATATCATGAACCACACCCAGTGTCATTGCATGTGTGTTCTTCTCATAAACCCCACATGGATCCACCGGTGTCATTGCATGTCTGCTCTTTTCATTAACCACAGTTAGAGTCATTGCATGTCTGTTCTTTTCACAGACCACACATGGATCCACCAGAGTCTTTGCATGTGTGTTCTTCCCATGAACCACACATGGATCCACCAGTGTCATTGTATGTCTGCTCTTCCCATGAACCACAGCTAGATTCATCGCATGCGTACTCTTTTCATGAACCACACCTAGGGTCGTTGCATGTGTGTTCTTCTTACAAACCATATCATCAACCAGACCTAGTGTCATTACATGTGTGTTCTTCTCAAAAACCACACATGGATCCACTGGTGTCATTGCTTGTCTGCTCTTCTCATTAACCACAGCTAGAGTCATTGCATGTCTGTTCTTTTCACAAACCACATATCACCAGAGTCATTGCATGTGTGTTCTTCCCATGAACCACACATGGATCCACCAGTGTCATTGCATGTGTGTTCTTCTCAGAAACCACACATGGATCCACCAAGTGTCATTGCATGTGTGTTCTTCCCATGAACCACACATGGATCCACCAGTGTCATTGCATGTCTACTCTTTTCATGAACCATAGCTAGAGTCATTGGATGTGTGTTCTTCTCACAAACCACATACAACCAGTGTCATTGCATGTGTGTTCTTCCCAAAGACCACACATGGATCCACCAGTGTCATTGCATGTGTGTTCTTCTCACAAACCATATCATGAACCACACCCAATGTCATTGCATGTGTGTTCTTCTCACAGACCACACATGGATCCACCAGTGTCATTGCATGTGTGTTATTCTCAGAAACCATATCATTAACCACACCCAGTGTCATTGCATGTGTGTTCTTCTCATTAACCCCACATGGATCCACCGGTGTCATTGCATGTCTGCTCTTTTCATTAACCACAGCTAGAGTCATTACATGTGTGTTCTTTTCACAGACCACACATGGATCCACAAGAGTCATTGCATGTGTGTTCTTCCCATGAACCACACATGGATCCACAAGTGTCATTGTATGTCTGCTCTTCCCATGAACGACAGCTAGAGTCATCGCATGCGTGCTCTTTTAATGAACCACAGCTAGAGTCATTGCATGTGTGTTCTTCTTACAAACCATATCATGAACCACACCCAGTGTCATTGTATGTGTGTTCTTCTCACAAACCACACATGGATCCACCGGTGTCATTGCATGTCTGCTCTTAATTAACCACAGCTAGAGTCATTGCATGTCTGTTTTTTTAACAAACCACATATCACCAGAGTCATTGCATGTGTGTTCTTCCCATGAACCACACATGGATCCACCAGCGTCATTGCATGTGTGTTCTTCTCACAAACCACACATGGATCCACCAAGTGTCATTGCATGTGTGTTCTTCCCATGAACCATACATGGATCCACTCGTGTCATTGCATGTCTACTCTTTTCATGAACCATAGCTAGAGTCATTGGATGTGTGTTCTTCTCACAGACCACATACAACCAGTGTCATTGCATGTGTGTTCTCCCCAAAGACCACACATGGATCCACCAGTGTCATTGCATGTGTGTTCTTCTCACAAACCATATCATGAACCACACCCAATGTCATTGCATGTGTGTTCTTCTCATAGACCACACATGGATCCACCAGTGTCATTGCATGTGTGTTCTTCTCAGAAACCATATCATGAACCACACCCAGTGTCATTGCATGTGTGTTCTTCTCATAAACCCCACATGGATCCACCGGTGTCATTGCATGTCTGCTCTTTTCATTAACCACAGCTAGAGTCATTGCATGTATGTTCTTTTCACAGACCACACATGGATCCACAAGAGTCATTGCATGTGTGTTCTTCCCACGAACCACACATGGATCCACCAGTGTCATTGTATGTCTGCTCTTCCCATGAACCACAGCTAGATTCATCGCATGCGTGCTCTTTTCATGAACCACACCTAGAGTCGTTGCATGTGTGTTCTTCTTACAAACCATATCATGAACCAGACCTAGTGTCGTTGCATGTGTGTTCTTCTCAAAAACCACACATGGATCCACTGGTGTCATTGCTTGTCTGCTCTTCTCATTAACCACAGCTAGAGTCATTGCATGTCTGTTCTTTTCACAAACCACATATCACCAGAGTGATTGCATGTGTGTTCTTCCCATGAACCACACATGGATCCACCAGTGTCATTGCATGTGTGTTCTTCTCAGAAACCACACATGGATCCACCAAGTGTCATTGCATGTGTGTTCTTCCCATGAACCACACATGGATGCACCAGTGTCATTGCATGTCTACTCTTTTCATGAACCATAGCTAGAGTCATTGGATGTGTGTTCTTCTCACAGACCACATACAACCAGTGTCATTGCATGTGTGTTCTTCCCAAAGACCACACATGGATCCACCAGTGTCATTGCATGTGTGTTCTCACAAAACATATCATGAACGACAGCCAGTGTCATTGCATGTCTGTTCTTCTCATAGACCACACATGGATCCACCAGTGTCATTGCATGTCTGTTCTTCTCAGAAACCATATCATGAACCACACCCAGTGTCATTGCATGTGTGTTCTTCTCATAAACCCCACATGGATCCACCGGTGTCATTGCATGTCTGCTCTTTTCATTAACCACAGTTAGAGTCATTGCATGTCTGTTCTTTTCACAGACCACACATGGATCCACCAGAGTCTTTGCATGTGTGTTCTTCCCATGAACCACACATGGATCCACCAGTGTCATTGTATGTCTGCTCTTCCCATGAACCACAGCTAGATTCATCGCATGCGTACTCTTTTCATGAACCACACCTAGGGTCGTTGCATGTGTGTTCTTCTTACAAACCATATCATCAACCAGACCTAGTGTCATTGCATGTGTGTTCTTCTCAAAAACCACACATGGATCCACTGGTGTCATTGCTTGTCTGCTCTTCTCATTAACCACAGCTAGAGTCATTGCATGTCTGTTCTTTTCACAAGCCACATATCACCAGAGTCATTGCATGTGTGTTCTTCCCATGAACCACACATGGATCCACCAGTGTCATTGCATGTGTGCTCTTCTCAGAAACCACACATGGATCCACCAAGTGTCATTGCATGTGTGTTCTTCCCATGAACCACACATGGATCCACCAGTGTCATTGCATGTCTACTCTTTTCATGAACCATAGCTAGAGTCATTGGATGTGTGTTCTTCTCACAGACCACATACAACCAGTGTCATTGCATGTGTGTTCTTCCCAAAGACCACACATGGATCCACCAGTGTCATTGCATGTGTGTTCTTCTCACAAACCATATCATGAACCACACCCAATGTCATTGCATGTGTGTTCTTCTCACAGACCACACATGGATCCACCAGTGTCATTGCATGTGTGTTATTCTCAGAAACCATATCATGAACCACACCCAGTGTCATTGCATGTGTGTTCTTCTCATTAACCCCACATGGATCCACCGGTGTCATTGCATGTCTGCTCTTTTCATTAACCACAGCTAGAGTCATTACATGTGTGTTCTTTTCACAGACCACACATGGATCCACAAGAGTCATTGCATGTGTGTTCTTCCCATGAACCACACATGGATCCACCAGTGTCATTGTATGTCTGCTCTTCCCATGAACCACAGCTAGAGTCATCGCATGCGTGCTCTTTTAATGAACCACAGCTAGAGTCATTGCATGTGTGTTCTTCTTACTAACCATATCATGAACCACACCCAGTGTCATTGTATGTGTGTTCTTCTCACAAACCACACATGGATCCACCGGTGTAATTGCATGTCTGCTCTTCATTAACCACAGCTAGAGTCATTGCATGTCTGTTTTTTTAACAAACCACATATCACCAGAGTCATTGCATGTGTGTTCTTCCCATGAACCACACATGGATCCACCAGCGTCATTGCATGTGTGTTCTTCTCACAAACCACACATGGATCCACCAAGTGTCATTGCATGTGTGTTCTTCCCATGAACCACACATGGATCCACTCGTGTCATTGCATGTCTACTCTTTTCATGAACCATAGCTAGAGTCATTGGATGTGTGTTCTTCTCATAGACCACATACAACCAGTGTCATTGCATGTGTGTTCTCCCCAAAGACCACACATGGATCCACCAGTGTCATTGCATCTGTGTTCTTCTCACAAACCATATCATGAACCACACCCAATGTCATTGCATGTGTGTTCTTCTCATAGACCACACATGGATCCACCAGTGTCATTGCATGTGTGTTCTTCTCAGAAACCATATCATGAACCACACCCAGTGTCATTGCATGTGTGTTCTTCTCATAAACCCCACATGGATCCACCGGTGTCATTGCATGTCTGCTCTTTTCATTAACCACAGCTAGAGTCATTGCATGTATGTTCTTTTCACAGACCACACATGGATCCACCAGAGTCATTGCATGTGTGTTCTTCCCACGAACCACACATGGATCCACCAGTGTCATTGTATGTCTGCTCTTCCCATGAACCACAGCTAGATTCATCGCATGCGTGCTCTTTTCATGAACCACACCTAGAGTCATTGCATTGTGTTCTTCTTACAAACCATATCATGAACCAGACCTAGTGTCGTTGCATGTGTGTTCTTCTCAAAAACCACACATGGATCCACTGGTGTCATTGCTTGTCTGCTCTTCTCATTAACCACAGCTAGAGTCATTGCATGTCTGTTCTTTTCACAAACCACATATCACCAGAGTGATTGCATGTGTGTTCTTCCCATGAACCACACATGGATCCACCAGTGTCATTGCATGTGTGTTCTTCTCAGAAACCACACATGGATCCACCAAGTGTCATTGCATGTGTGTTCTTCCCATGAACCACACATGGATGCACCAGTGTCATTGCATGTCTACTCTTTTCATGAACCATAGCTAGAGTCATTGGATGTGTGTTCTTCTCACAGACCGCATACAACCAGTGTCATTGCACGTGTGTTCTTCCCAAAGACCACACATGGATCCACCAGTGTCATTGCATGTGTGTTCTCCCAAAACATATCATGAACCACAGCCAGTGTCATTGCATGTCTGTTCTTCTCATAGACCACACATGGATCCACCAGTGTCATTGCATGTGTGTTCTTCTCAGAAACCATATCATGAACCACACCCAGTGTCATTGCATGTGTGTTCTTCTCATAAACCCCACATGGATCCACCGGTGTCATTGCATGTCTGCTCTTTTCATTAACCACAGTTAGAGTCATTGCATGTCTGTTCTTTTCACAGACCACACATGGATCCACCAGAGTCTTTGCATGTATGTTCTTCCCATGAACCACACATGGATCCACCAGTGTCATTGTATGTCTGCTCTTCCCATGAACCACAGCTAGATTCATCGCATGCGTACTCTTTTCATGAACCACACCTAGGGTCGTTGCATGTGTGTTCTTCTTACAAACCATATCATCAACCAGACCTAGTGTCATTGCATGTGTGTTCTTCTCAAAAACCACACATGGATCCACTGGTGTCATTGCTTGTCTGCTCTTCTCATTAACCACAGCTAGAGTCATTGCATGTCTGTTCTTTTCACAAACCACATATCACCAGAGTCATTGCATGTGTGTTCTTCCCATGAACCACACATGGATCCACCAGTGTCATTGCATGTGTGTTCTTCTCAGAAACCACACATGGATCCACCAAGTGTCATTGCATGTGTGTTCTTCCCATGAACCACACATGGATCCACCAGTGTCATTGCATGTCTACTCTTTTCATGAACCATAGCTAGAGTCATTGGATGTGTGTTCTTCTCACAGACCACATACAACCAGTGTCATTGCATGTGTGTTCTTCCCAAAGACCACACATGGATCCACCAGTGTCATTGCATGTGTGTTCTTCTCACAAACCATATCATGAACCACACCCAGTGTCATTGCATGTGTGTTCTTCTCACAGACCACACATGGATCCACCAGTGTCATTGCATGTGTGTTATTCTCAGAAACCATATCATGAACCACACCCAGTGTCATTGCATGTGTGTTCTTCTCATTAACCCCACATGGATCCACCGGTGTCATTGCATGTCTGCTCTTTTCATTAACCACAGCTAGAGTCATTACATGTGTGTTCTTTTCACAGACCACACATGGATCCACCAGAGTCATTGCATGTGTGTTCTTCCCATGAACCACACATGGATCCACCAGTGTCTTTGTATGTCTGCTCTTCCCATGAACCATAGATAGAGTCATCGCATGCGTGCTCTTTTGATGAACCACAGCTAGAGTCATTGCATGTCTGTTCTTCTTACAAACCATATCATGAACCACACCCAGTGTCATTGCATGTGTGTTCTTCTCAAAAACCACACATGGATCCACCGGTGTCATTGCATGTCTGCTCTTCTCATTAACCACAGCTAGAGTCATTACATGTCTGTTCTTTTCACAAACCACATATCACCAGAGTCGTTGCAGGTGTGTTCTTCCCATGAACCACACATGGATCCACCAGTGTCATTGCATGTGTGTTCTTCTCACAAACCACACATGGATCCACCAAGTGTCATTGCATGTGTGTTCTTCCCATGAACCACACATGGATCCACTAGTGTCATTGCATGTCTGCTCTTTTCATGAACCATAGCTAGAGTCATTGGATGTGTGTTCTTCTCACAGACCACATATCACCAGTGTCATTGCATGTGTGTTCTTCCCAAAGACCACACATGGATCCACCAGTGTCATTGCCTGTGTGTTCTTCTCACAAACCATATCATGAACCACACCCAGTGTCATTGCATGTGTGTTCTTCTCACAGACCACACATGGATCCACCAGTGTCATTGCATGTGTGTTATTCTCAGAAACCATATCATGAACCACACCCAGTGTCATTGCATGTGTGTTCTTCTCATTAACCCCACATGGATCCACCGGTGTCATTGCATGTGTGCTCTTTTCATTAACCACAGCTAGAGTCATTACATGTGTGTTCTTTTCACAGACCACACATGGATCCACCAGAGTCATTGCATGTGTGTTCTTCCCATGAACCACACATGGATCCACCAGTGTCATTGTATGTCTGCTCTTCCCATGAACCACAGATAGAGTCATCGCATGCGTGCTCTTTTGATGAACCACAGCTAGAGTCATTGCATGTGTGCTCTTCTTACAAACCATATCATGAACCACACCCAGTGTCATTGCATGTGTGTTCTTCTCAAAAACCACACATGGCTCCACCGGTGTCATTGCATGTCTGCTCTTCCTATTAACCACAGCTAGAGTCATTGCATGTTTGTTCTTTTCACAAACCAAATATCACCAGAGTCATTGCAGGTGTGTTCTTCCCATGAACCACACATGGATCCACCAGTGTCATTGCATGTGTGTTCTTCTCACAAACCACACATGGATCCACCAAGTGTCATTGCATGTGTGTTCTTCCCATGAACCACACATGGATCCACCAGTGTCATTGCATGTCTGCTCTTTTCATGAACCATAGCTAGAGTCATTGGATGTGTGTTCTTCTCACAGACCACATATCACCAGTGTCATTGCATGTGTGTTCTTCCCAAAGACCACACATGGATCCACCAGTGTCATTGCATGTGTGTTCTTCTCACAAACCATATCATGAACCACACCCAGTGTCATTGCATGTGTGTTCTTCTCACAGACCACACATGGATCCACCAGTGTCATTGCATGTGTGTTATTCTCAGAAACCATATCATGAACCACACCCAGTGTCATTGCACGTGTGTTCTTCTCATTAACCCCACATGGATCCACCGGTGTCATTGCATGTCTGCTCTTTTCATTAACCACAGCTAGAGTCATTGCATGTCTGTTCTTTTCACAGACCACACATGGATCCACCAGAGTCATTGCATGTGTGTTCTTCACATGAACCACACATGGATCCACCAGTGTCATTGTATGTCTGCTCTTCCCATGAACCACAGCTAGAGTCATCGCATGCATGCCCTTTTCATGAACCACAGCTAGAGTCGTTGCATGTGTGTTCTTCTTACAAACCATATCATGAACCACACCCATTGTCATTGCATGTGTGTTCTTCTCACAAACCACACATGGATCCACCGGTGTCATTGCATGTCTGCTCTTCTCATTAACCACAGCTAGAGTCATTGCTTGTTTGTTCTTTTCACAAATCACATATCACCAGAGTCATTGCATGTGTGTTCTTCCCATGAACCACACATGGATCCACCAGTGTCATTGTATGTGTGTTCTTCTCACAAACCACAGATGGATCCACCCAGTGTCCTTGCATGTGTGTTTTTCCCATGAACCACACATGGATCCACCAGTATCATTGCACGTCTCCTCTTTTCATGAACAACAGCTAGAGTCATTGGATGTGTGTTCTTCCCAAAGTCCACACATGGATCCACTAGTGTCATTGCATGTGCGTTCTTCTCACAAACCATATCATGAACCACACACAGTGTCATTGCATGTGTGTTCTTCTCAAAGACCACACATGGATCCACTAGTGTCATTACATGTGTGTTATTCTCACAAACCATATCACGAACCACAAGCATTGTCATTTCATGTGTGTTCTTCTCATTAACCCCACATGGATCCACCGGTGTCATTGCATGTTTGCTCTTTTCATTAACAACAGCTAGAGTCATTGCATGTCTGTTCTTTTCACAAACCACATATCACCAGAGTCATTGCATGTGTGTTCTTCCCACAGACCACATATCACCTCTGTCATTGCATGTGCGTTCTTCCCATGAACCACACATGGATCCACAAGTGTCATTGCATGTGTGTTATTCTCACAAACCACATAAGGATCCACCGGTGTAATTGCATGTGTGTTCCTCTCATAGACCATACATGGATCCACGGTGGCATCGCAGGTATGCTCTTTTCATGAACCACAGTTAGAGTCATCGCATGTCTGTTCTTTTCATGAACCACATATCACCAGAGTCATTGCATGTTTGTTCTTCCCATGAACCACACATGGATTCACCAGTGTCATTTGATGTGTGTTCTTCTCACAAACCACACATGGATCCACCCAGTGTCATTGCATGTGTGTTCTTCCCGTGAACCACACATGGATCCACTAGTGTCATTGCATGTCTGCTCTTTTCATGAACCATAGCTAGAGTCATTGGATGTGTGTTCTTCTCACAGACCACATATCACTAGTGTCATTGCATGTGTGTTCTTCCCAAAGACCATACATGGATCCACCAGTGTCATTGCATGTGTGTTGTTCTCACAAACCATATCATTAACCACACCCAGTGTCATTGCATGTGTGTTCTTCTCACACACTACACATGGGTCCACCAGTGTCATTGCATGTGTGTTCTTCTCAGAAACCATATCGTGAACCAGACTCAGTGTCATTGCATGTGTGTTCTTCTCATTAACCCCACATGGATCCACCGGTGTCATTGCATGTCTGCTCTTTTCATTAACCACAGCTAGAGTCATTGCATGTCTGTTCTTTTCACAGACCACACATGGATCCACCAGAGTCATTGCATGTGTGTTCTTCCCATGAACCACACATGGATCCACCAGTGTCATTGTATGTCTGCTCTTCCCATGCACCACAGCTAGAGTCATCACATGGTGCTCTTTTCATGAACCCCAGCTAGAGTCGTTGCATGTGTGTTCTTCTTACAAACCATATCATGAACCACACCCGTTGTCATTGCATGTGTGTTCTTCTCACAAACCACACATGGATCCACCGGTGTCATTGCATGTCTGCTCTTCTCATAAACCACATCTAGAGTCATTGCATGTCTGTTCTTTTCACAAATCACATATCACCAGAGTCATTGCATGTGTGTTCTTCCCATGAACCACACATGGATCCACCAGTGTCATTGTATGTGTGTTCTTCTCACAAACCACACATGGATCCACCCAGTGTCATTGCATTTGTGTTCTTCCCATGAACCACACATGGATCCACTAGTGTCATTGCACGTCTCCTCTTTTCATGAACCACAGCTAGAGTCATTGGATGTGTGTTCTTCCCAAACTCCACACATGGATCCACCAGTGTCATTGCATGTGTGTTCTTCTCAAAAACCATATCATGAACCACACCCAGTGTCTTTGCATGTGTGTTCTTCTCACAAACCATATCATGAACCACAAGCAGTGTCATTGCATGTGTGTTCTTCTCATAAACCCCACATGGATCCACCGGTGTCATTGCATGTCTGCTCTTTTCATTAACAAAAAACTAGAGTCATTGCATGTCTGTTCTTTTCACAAACCACATATCACCAGAGTCATTGCATGTGTGTTCTTCACACAGACCACATATCACCTGTGTCATTGCATGTGTTTTCTTCCCATGAACCACACATGGATCCACAAGTGTCATTGCATGTGTGTTATTCTCACAGACCACGTGAGGATCCACAGGTGTAATTGCATGTGTGTTCCTCTCATAGACCATACATGGATCCACCGGTGGCATCGCAGGTCTGCTCTTTTCATGAACCACAGTTAGAGTCATCGTTGTGTGTTCTTTTCATGAACTACATATCACCAGAGTCATTGCATGTGTGTTCTTCCCATGAACCACACATGAATTCACCAGTGTCATTTGATGTGTGTTCTTCTTACAAACCACACATGGATCCACCCAGTGTCATTGCATGTGTGTTCTTCCCATGAACCACACATGGATCAACCAGTGTCATTGCATGTCTGATCTTTTCATGAACCATAGCTAGAGTCATTGGATGTGTGTTCTTCTCACAGACCATATATCACTAGTGTCATTGCATGTGTGTTCTTCCCAAAGACCACACATGGATCCACCAGTGTGATTGCATGTGTGTTCTTCTCACAAACCATATCATGAACCACACCCAGTGTCATTGCATGTGTGTTCTTCTCATAGACTACACATGGATCCACCAGTGTCATTGCATGTGTGTTCTTCTCAGAAACCATATCATGAACCACACTCAGTGTCATTGCATGTGTGTTCTTCTCATTAACCCCACATGGATCCACCGGTGTCATTGCATGTCTGCTCTTTTCATTAACCACAGCTAGAGTCATTGCATGTCTGTTCTTTTCACAGACCACACATGGATCCACTAGAGTCATTGCATGTGTGTTATTCCCATGAACCACACATGGATCCACCAGTGTCATTGTATGTCTGCTCTTCCCATGCACCACAGCTAGAGTCATCGCATGCGTGCTCTTTTCATGAACCACAGCTAGAGTCGTTGCATGTGTGTTCTTCTTACAAACCATATCATGAACCACACCCATTGTCATTGCATGTGTGTTCTTCTCACAAACCACACATGGATCCACCGGTGTCATTGCATGTCTGCTCTTCTCATTATCCACATCTAGAGTCATTGCATGTCTGTTATTTTCACAAATCACATATCACCAGAGTCATTGCATGTGTTCTTCCCATGAACCACACATGGATCCACCAGTGTCATTGCATGTGTGTTCTTCTCACAAACCACACATGGATCCACCCAGTGTCATTGCATGCGTGTTCTTCCCATGAACCACACATGGATCCACCAGTGTCATTGCATGTCTGCTCTTTTCATGAACCACAGCTAGAGTCATTGGATGTGTGTTATTCTCATAGACCACATATCACCAGTGTCATTGCATGCGTGTTCTTCCCAAAGACCACACATGGATCCACCAGTGTCATTTCATGTGTGTTCTTCTCACAAACCATATCATGAACCACACCCAGTGTCACTGCATGTGTGTTCTTCTCACATACCACACATGGATCCACCAGTGTCATTGCATGTGTGTTCTTCTCACAAACCATATCATGAACCACACCTAGTGTCATTGCATGTGTGTTCTTTTCATTAACCCCACATGGATCCCCTGGTGTCATTGCATGTCTGCTCTTTTCATTAACCACAGCTAGAGTCATTGCATGTCTGTTCTTTTCACAGACCACATATCACCAGAGTCATTGCATGTGTGTTCTTCCCACAGACCACATATCACCTATGTCATTGCATGTGTGTTCTTCCCATGAACCACACATGGATCCACCAGTGTCATTGCATATGTGTTATTCTCACAAACCACGTAAGGATCCACCGGTGTAATTGCATGTGTGTTCCTCTCATAGACCACATATGGATCCACCGGTGGCATCGTAGGTCTCCTCTTTTCATGAACCACAGTTAGAGTCATCGCATGTCTGCTCTTTTCATGAACCACAGCTAGAGTCATTGCATGTGTGTTCTTCTTACAAACCATATCATGAATCACACCCAGTGTCATTGCATGTGTGTTCTTCTCATTAACCACACATGGATCTACGGGGGTCATTGCATGTCTGCTCTTCTCATTAACCACAGCTAGAGTCATTGCATGTCTATTCTTTTCACAAACCACATATCACTAGAGTCATTACATGTGTGTTCTTCCCACATACCACACATGGATCCACCAGTCTCATTGCATGTGTGTTCTTCACATGAACCACACATGGATCCACCAGTGTCATCGCATGTCAACTCTTTTCATGAACCACAGCTAGAGACATTGCATGTGTGTTCTTCTCATAGACCACATATCACCTGTGTCATTCCATGTGTGTTCTTCCACAGACCACACATGGATCCACCAGTGTCATTGCATGTCTGCTCTTTTCATGAACCATAGCTAGAGTCATTGGATGTGTGTTCTTCTCACAGACCACATATCACTAGTGTCATTGCATGTGTGTTCTTTCCAAAGACCACACATGGAACCACCAGTGTCATTGCATGTGTGTTCTTCTCACAAACCATATCATTAACCACACCCAGTGTCATTGCATGTGTGTTCTTCTCGCAGACTACACACGGATCCACCAGTGTCATTGCAGGTGTGTTCTTCTCAAGAACCATATCATGAACCACACTCAGTGTCATGGCATGTGTGTTCTTCTCATTAACCCCACATGGATCCACCGGTGTCATTGGATGTCTGCTCTTTTCATAAACCACAGCTAGAGTCATTGCATGTCTGTTCTTTTCACAGACCACACATGGATCCACTAGAGTCATTGCATGTGTGTTCTTCCCATGAACCACACATGGATCCACCAGTGTCATCGTATGTCTGCTCTTCCCATGCAACACAGCTAGAGTCATCGCATGCGTGCTCTTTTCATGAACCACAGCTAGAGTCGTTGCATGTGTGTTCTTCTCACAGACCACACATGAATCCACCCAGTGTCATTGCATGTGTGTTCTTCTCACAAACCACACATGGATCCACCGGTGTCATTGCATGTCTGCTCTTCTCATTAACCACATCTAGAGTCATTGCATGTCTGTTCTTTTCACAAATCACATATCACCAGAGTCATTGCATGTGTTCTTCCCATGAACCACACATGGATCCACCAGTATCATTGCATGTGTGTTCTTCTCCCAAACCACACATGGATCCACCTAGTGTCATTGCATGTGTGTTCTTCCCACGAACCACACATGGATCCACCAGTGTCATTGCACGTCTGCTCTTTTCATGAACCACAGCTATAGTCATTGGATGTGTGTTATTCTCATAGACCACATATCACTAGTGTCATTGCATGTGTGTTCTTCCCAAAGACCACACATGGATCCACCAGTGTCATTTCATGTGTGTTCTTCTCACAAACCATATCATGAACCACACCCAGTTTCACTGCATGTGTGTTCTTCTCACAGACCACACATGAATACACCAGTGTCATTGCATGTGTGTTCTTCTCACAAACCATATCATGAACCACACCTAGTGTCATTGCATGTGTGTTCTTCTCATTAACCCCACATGGATCCACTGGTGTCATTGCATGTCTGCTCTTTTCATTAACCACAGCTAGAGTCATTACATTTCTGCTCTTTTCACAGACCACATATCACCAGAGTCATTGCATGTGTGTTCTTCCCACAGACCACATATCACCTGTGTCATTGCATGTGTGTTCTTCCCATGAACCACACATGGGTCCACCAGTATCATTGCATATGTGTTATTCTCACAAACCACGTAAGGATCCTCCGGTGTAATTTCATGTGTGTTCCTCTCATAGACCACATATGGATCCACCGGTGGCATTGTAGCTCTGCTCTTTTCATGAACCAAAGTTAGAGTCATCGCATGTCTTCTCTTTTCATAAACCACAGCTAGAGTCATTGCATGTGTGTTCTTCTTACAAACCATATCATGAACCACACCCAGTGTCATTGCATGTGTGTTCTTCTCATTAACCACACATGGATCTATGGGTGTCATTGCATGTCTGCTCTTCTCATTAACCACAGCTAGAGTCATTGCATGTCTGTTCTTTTCACAAACCACATATCACCAGAGTCATTACATGTGTGTTCTTCCCACAGACCACACATGGATCCACCAGTGTCATTGCATGTGTGTTCTTCACATGAACCACACATGGATCCACCAGTGTCATCGCATGTCTTCTCTTTTCATGAACCAGAGCTAGAGTCATTGCATGTGTGTTCTTCTCACATACCACATATCACCTGTGTCATTGCATGTGTGTTCTTCCCACAGACCACACATGGATCCACCAGTGTCATTGCATGTGTGTTCTTCCCACAGACCACACATGGATCCACCTAGTGTCAATGCATGTGTGTTCTTCCCATGAATCACAGCTAAATTCATTGCATGCGTGTTCTTCTCACCAACCATATCATGAACCACACCTAGTGTCCTTGCATGTGTGTTCTTCTCGTTAACCCCACATGGATCCACCGATGTAATTGCATGTCTGCTCTTCTCATTAACCACAGCTAGAGTCATTGCATGTCTGTTATTTTCACAAACCACATATCACCAGAGTCATTGCATGTGTGTTCTTCCCATGAACCACACATGGATCCACCAGAGTCATTGCATGTGTGTTCTTCCCACAGACCACACATGGATCCACCAGTTTCATTGCATGTGTGTTCTTCCCACAGACCACCCATGGATCCACCCAGTGTCAATGCATGTGTGTTCTTCCCATGAACCACAGCTAAATTCATTGCATGCGTGTTCTTCTCACAAACCATATCATGAACCACACCCAGTGTCATTGCATGTGTGTTCTTCTCATTAACCCCACATGGATCCACCGGTGTAATTGCATGTCTGCTCTTCTCATTAACCACAGCTAGAGTCATTGCATGTCTATTCTTTTCACAAACCACATATCACCAGAGTCGTTGTATGTGTGTTCTTCCCATGAACCACACATGGATCGACCGATGTCATTGCATGTGTGTTCTTCTAACAAACCACACATAGATCCACCCAGTGCCATCGCATGTCTGCTCTTTTCATGAACCACAGCTAGAGTCATTGCATGTGTGTTCTTCTCATAGACCACATATCACCTGTGTCATTGCATGTGTGTTCTTCCCACAGACCAGACATGGATCCACGAGTGTCATTGCATGTGTGTTCTTCTCACAGACCACACATGAATCCACCCAGTGTCATTGCATGTGTGTTCTTCCCACAGACCACACATGGATCCACTAGAGTCATGGAATGTGTGTTCTTCCCATGAACCACACATGGATCCACCAGTGTCATTGCATGTCTACTCTTTTCATGAACCACAGCTAGAGTCATTGCATGTGTGTTCTTCTCACAAACCACATATCACCGGTGTCATTGCATGTGAGTTCTCCCCATGAACCACACATGGATCCACCAGTGTCATTGCATGTGTGTTCTTCCCACAGACTACACATGGATCCACCAGTGTCATTGCATGTGTGTTCTTCCCATGAACCACACATGGATCCACTAGTGTCATTGCTTGTGTGTTCTTCTCACAAACCACTCATGGATCCACCCAGTGTCATTGCATGTGTGTTCTTCCCATGAACCACACATGGATCCACCAGTGTCATTGCATGTCTGCTCTTTTCATGAACCATAGCTAGAGTCATTGGATGTGTGTTCTTCTCATAGACCACATATCACCAGTGTCATTGCATGTATGTTCTTCCCAAAGACCACACATGGATCCACCAGTGTCATTGCATGTGTGTTCTTCTCACAAACCATATCATGAACCACACCTAGTGTCATTGCATGTGTGTTCTTCTCACAGACCACACATGGATCCACCAGTGTCATTGCATGTGTGTTCTTCTCACAAACCATATCATGAACCACACCCAGTGTCATTGCATGTGTGTTCTTCTCATTAACCCCACATGGATCCACCGGTGTCATTGCATGTCTGCTCTTTTCATTAACCACAGCTAGAGTCATTGCATGTCTGTTCTTTTCACAAACCACATATCACCAGAGTCATTGCATGTGTGTTCTTTCCATGAACCACACATGGATCCACCAGTGTCATTGTATGTCTGCTCTTCCCATGAACCACAGCTAGAGTCATCGCATGCGTGCTCTTTTCATTAACCACAGCTAGAGTCGTTGCATGTGTGTTCTTCTTACAAACCATATCATGAGCCACACCCAGTGTCATTGAATGTGTGTTCTTCTCACAAACCACCCATGGATCCACCGGTGTCATTGCAGGTCTGCTCTTCTCATTAACCACAGCTAGAGTCATTGCATGTCTGTTCTTTTCACAAACCACATATCACTAGAGTCATTGCATGTGTGTTCTTCTCATGAACCACACATGGATCCACCAGTGTCATTGCATGTGTGTTCTTCTCACAAACCACACATGGATCCACCCAGTGTCATTGCATGTGTGTTCTTCCCATGAACCACACATGGATCCACCAGTGTCATTGCATGTCTGCTCTTTTCATGAACCATAGCTAGAGTCATTTGATGTGTGTTCTTCTCACATACGACATATCACAAGTGTCATTGCATGTGTGTTCTTCCCAAAGACCACACATGGATCCACCAGTGTCATTGCATGTGTGTTCTTCTCACAAACCATATCATGAGCCACACCCAGTGTCATTGCATGTGTGTTCTTCTCGCAGACCACACATGGATCCACCAGTGTCATTGCATGTGTGTTATTCGTACAAACCACGTAAGGATCCAAAGGTGTAATTGCATGTCTATTCCTCTCATAGACAACAAATGGATCCACCGGTGGCATCGCAGGTCTGCTCTTTTCATGAATCACAATTAGAGTCATCGCATGTCTGCTCTTTTCATGAACCACAGCTAGAGTCATTGCATGTTTGTTCTTCTACAAACCATATCATGAACCACACCCACTGGCATTGGATTTGTGTTCTTCTCATTAACCACACCTGGATCCACCGGTGTCATTGCATGTCTGCTCTTTTCATTAACCACAGCTAGAGTCATTGCATGTCTGTTCTTTTCACAAACCACATATCACCAGAGTCATTGCATGTGTGTTCTTCACACAGACCACACATGGATCCACCAGTGTCATTGCATGTGTGTTCTTCCCATGAACCACACATGGATCCACCAGTGTCATCGCATGTTTGCTCTTTTCATGAACCACAGCTAGAGTCATTGCATGTGTGTTCTTCTCACAGACAACATATCACCTGTGGCATTGCATGTGTGTTCTTCCCACAGACCACACATGGATCCACCAGTGTCATTGCATGTGTGTTCTTCCCACAGACCACACAAGGATCCACCCAGTGTCATTGCATGTGTGTTCTTCCCATGAACCACAGCTAGAGTCATTGCATGCGTGTTCTTCTCACAAACCATATCATGAACCACAACCAGTGTCATTGCATGTGTGTTCTTCTCATTAACCCCACATGGATCCACCAGTGTCATTGCATGTCTGCTCTTCTCATTAACCACAGCTAGAGTCATTGCATGTCTGTTCTTTTCACAAACCACATATCACCAGAGTCATTACATGTGTGTTCTTCCCACAGACCACACATGGATCCACCAGTGTCATTGCATGTGTGTTCTTCACATGAACCACACATGGATCCACCAGTGTCATCGCATGTCTGCTCTTTTCATGAACCACATCTAGAGTCATTGCATGTGTGTTCTTCTCACATACCACATATAACCTGTGTTATTGCATGTGTGTTCTTCCCACAGACCACACATGGATCCACCAGTGTCATTGCATGTGTGTTCTTCCCACAGACCACACATGGATCCACCCAGTGTCAATGCATGTGTGTTCCTCCCATGAATCACAGCTAAATTCATTGCATGCGTGTTCTTCTCACCAACCATATCATGAACCACACCTAGTGTCACTGCATGTGTGTTCTTCTCGTTAACCCCACATGGATCCACCGGTGTCATTGCATGTCTGCTCTTCTCATTAACCACAGCTAGAGTCATTGCATATCTGTTCTTTTCACAAACCACATATCACCAGAGTCATTACATGTGTGTTCTTTCCACAGACAACACATGGATCCACCAGTGTCATTGCATGTGTGTTCTTCACATGAACCACACATGGATCCACCAGTGTCATCGCATGTCTGCTCTTTTCATGAACCACAGCTAGAGTCATTGCATGTGTGTTCTTCTCACATACCACATATCACATGTGTTATTGCATGTGTGTTCTTCCCACAGACCACACATGGATCCACCAGTGTCATTGCATGTGTGTTCTTCCCACAGACCACACATGGATCCACCCAGTGTCACTGCATGTGTGTTCTTCCCATGAATCACATCTAAATTCATTGCATGCGTGTTCTTCTCACCAACCATATCATGAACCACACCTAGTGTCATTGCATGTGTGTTCTTCTTGTTAACCCCACATGGATCCACCGGTGTAATTGCATGTCTGCTCTTCTCATTAACCACAGCTAGAGTCATTGCATGTCTGTTATTTTCACAAACCACATATCACCAGAGTCATTGCATGTGTGTTCTTCCCATGAACCACACATGGATCCACCAGTGTCATTGTATGTCTGCTCTTCCCATGAACCACGGCTAGATTCATCGCATGCGTGCTCTTTTCATGAACCACAGCTAGAGTCATTGCATGTGTGTTCTTCTTAGAAACCATATCATGAACCACACCCAGTGTCATTGCATGTGTGTTCTTCTCAAAAACCACACATGGATCCACCGGTGTCATTGCATGTCTGCTCTTTTCATGAACCACAACTAGAGTCATTGCATGTGTGTTCTTCTCACATACCACATATAACCTGTGTTATTGCATGTGTGTTCTTCCCACAGACCACACATGATCCACCAGTGTCATTGCATGTGTGTTCCTCCCATAGACCACACATGGATCCACCCAGTGTCAATGCATGTGTGTTCTTCCCATGAATCACAGCTAAATTCATTGCATGCGTGTTCTTCTCACCAACCATATCATGAACCACACCTAGTGTCATTGCATGTGTGTTCTTCTCGTTAACCCCACATGGATCCACCGGTGCCATTGCATGTCTGCTCTTCTCATTAACCATAGCTAGAGTCATTGCATGTCTGTTCTTTTCACAAACCACATATCTCCAGAGTCATTACATGTGTGTTCTTCCCACAGACAACACATGGATCCACCAGTGTCATTGCATGTGTGTTCTTCACATGAACCACACATGGATCCACCAGTGTCATCGCATGTCTGCTCTTTTCATGAACCACAGCTAGAGTCATTGCATGTGTGTTCTTCTCACATACCACATATCACCTGTGTTATTGCATGTGTGTTCTTCCCACAGACTACACATGGATCCACCAGTGTCATTGCATGTGTGTTCTTCCCACAGACCACACATGGATCCACCCAGTGTCAATGCATGTGTGTTCTTCCCATGAATCACAGCTAAATTCATTGCATGCGTGTTCTTCTCACCAACCATATCATGAACCACACCTAGTGTCATTGCATGTGTGTTCTTCTCGTTAACCCCACATGGATCCACCGGTGTCATTGCATGTCTGCTCTTCTCATTAACCACAGCTAGAGTCATTGCATGTCTGTTCTTTTCACAAACCACATATCACCAGAGTCATTACATGTGTGTTCTTCCCACAGACAACACATGGATCCACCAGTGTCATTGCATGTGTGTTCTTCACATGAACCACACATGGATCCACCATTGTCATCGCATGTCTGCTCTTTTCATGAACCACAGCTAGAGTCATTGCATGTGTGTTCTTCTCACATACCACATATCACCTGTGTTATTGCATGTGTGTTCTTCCCACAGACCACACATGGATCCAGCAGTGTCATTGCATGTGTGTTCTTCCGACAGACCACACATAGATCCACCCAGTGTCAATGCATGTGTGTTCTTCCCATGAATCACAGCTAAATTCATTGCATGCGTGTTCTTCTCACCAACCATATCATGAACCACACCTAGTGTCATTGCATGTGTGTTCTTCTCGTTAACCCCACATGGATCCACCGGTGTAATTGCATGTCTGCTCTTCTCATTAACCACAGCTAGAGTCATTGCATGTCTGTTATTTTCACAAACCACATATCACCAGAGTCATTGCATGTGTGTTCTTCTCAAAAACCACACATGGATCCACCGGTGTCATTGCATGTGTGTTCTTCACACAGACCACACATGGATCCAACAGTGTCATTGCATGTGTGTTCTTCCCATGAACCACACATGGATCCACCAGTGTCATCGCATGTTTGCTCTTTTCATGAACCACAGCTAGAGTCATTGCATGTGTGTTCCTCTCACAGACCACATATCACCTGTGGCATTGCATGTGTGTTCTTCCCACAGACCACACATGGATCCACCAGTGTCATTGCATGTGTGTTCTTCCCACAGACCACACAAGGATCCACCCAGTGTCATTGCATGTGTGTTCTTCCCATGAACCACAGCTAGAGTCATTGCATGCGTGTTCTTCTCACAAACCATATCATGAACCACAACCAGTGTCATTGCATGTGTGTTCTTCTCACAAACCACACATGGATCCACCGGTGTCATTGCATGTCTGCTCTTCTCATTAACCACAGCTAGAGTCATTGCATGTCTGTTCTTTTCACAAACCACATATCACCAGAGTCATTGCATGTGTGTTCTTCCCATTAACAATACATGGATCCACCGGTGTCATTGCATGTGTGTTCTTCTCACAAACCACACATGGATCCACCCAGTGCCATCGCATGTCTACTCTTTTCATGAACCACAGCTAGAGTCATTGCATGTGTGTTCTTCTCATAGACCACATATCACCTGTGTCATTGCATGTGTGTTCTTCCCATAGACCACACATGGATCCACGAGTGTCATTGCATGTGTGTTCTTCTCACAGACCACACATGAATCCACCCAGTGTCATTGCATGTGTGTTCTTCCCACAGACCACACATGGATCCACTAGAGTCATTGAATGTGTGTTCTTCCCATGAACCACACATGGATCCACCAGTGTCATTGCATGTCTACTCTTTTCATGAACCACAGCTAGAGTCATTGCATGTGTGTTCTTCTCACAAACCACATATCACCGGTGTCATTGCAAGTGAGTTCTCCCCATGAACCACACATGGATCCACCAGTGTCATTGCATGTGTGTTCTTCCCACAGACTACACATGGATCCACCAGTGTCATTGCATGTGTGTTCTTCCCATGAACCACACATGGATCCACCAGTATCATTGTATGTCTGCTCTTCCCATGAACCACAGCTAGATTCATCGCTTGCATGCTCTTTTCATGAACCACAGCTAGAGTCATTGCATGTGTGTCTTACAAACCATATCATGAACCACACCCAGTGTCATTGCATGTGTGTTATTCTCACAAACCACACATGGATCCACCGGTGTCATTGCATGTCTGCTCTTCTCATTAACCACAACTAGAGTCATTGCATGTCTGTTGTTTTCACAAACCACATATCACCAAAGTCATTGCATGTGTGTTCTTCCCATGAACCACACATGGATCCACCAGTGTCATTGCATGTGTGTTCTTCTCACAGACCACACATGAATACACCTAGTGTCATTGCATGTGTGTTCTTCCCACAGACCACACATGGATCCACTAGAGTCATTGAATGTGTGTTCTTCCCATGAACCACACATGGATCCACCAGTGTCATTGCATGTATACTCTTTTCATGAACCACAGCTAGAGTCATTGCATGTGTGTTCTTCTCACAAACCACATATCACCGGTGTCATTGCAAGTGAGTTCTCCCCTTGAACCACACATGGATCCACCAGTGTCATTGCATGTGTGTTCTTCCCACAGACTACACATGGATCCACCAGTGTCATTGCATGTGTGTTCTTCCCATGAACCACACATGGATCCACCAGTATCATTGTATGTCTGCTCTTCCCATGAACCACAGCTAGATTCATCGCTTGCATGCTCTTTTCATGAACCACAGGTAGAGTCATTGCATGTGTGTCTTACAAAACATATCATGAACCACACCCAGTGTCATTGCATGTGTGTTCTTCTCACAAACCACACATGGATCCACCGGTGTCATTGCATGTCTGCTCTTCTCATTAACCACAACTAGAGTCATTGCATGTCTGTTGTTTTCACTAACCACATATCACCAAAGTCATTGCATTTGTGTTCTTCCAATGAACCACACATGGATCCACCAGTGTCATTGCTTGTGTGTTCTTCTCACAGACCACTCATGGATCCACCTAGTGTCATTGCATGTGTGTTCTTCCCATGAACCACACATGGATCCACCAGTGTCATTGCATGTCTGCTCTTTTCATGAACCATAGCTAGAGTCATTGGATGTGTGTTCTTCTCATAGACCACATATCACTAGTGTCATTGCATGTATGTTCTTCCCAAAGACCACACATGGATCCACCAGTGTCATTGCATGTGTGTTCTTCTCATAGACCACACATGAATCCACCCAGTGTCATTGCATGTGTGTTCTTCCCACAGACCACACATGGATCCACTAGAGTCATTGAATGTGTGTTCTTCCCATGAACCACACATGGATCCACCACAGTCATTGCATGTCTACTCTTTTCATGAACCACAGCTAGAGTCATTACATGTGTGTTCTTCTCACAAACCACATATCACCGGTGTCATTGCATGTGAGTTCTCCCCATGAACCACACATGGATCCACCAGTGTCATTGCATGTGTGTTCTTCCCACAGACTACACATGGATCCACCAGTGTCATTGCATGTGTGTTCTTCCCATGAACCACACATGGATCCACCAGTATCATTGTATGTCTGCTCTTCCCATGAACCACAGCTAGATTCATCGCTTGCATGCTCTTTACATGAACCACATCTAGAGTCATTGCATGTGTGTCTTACAAACCATATCATGAACCACACCCAGTGTCATTGCATGTGTGTTCTTCTCACAAACCACACATAGATCCACCGGTGTCATTGCATGTCTGCTCTTCTCATTAACCACAACTAGAGTCATTGCATGTCTGTTGTTTTCACAAACCACATATCACCAAAGTCATTGCATGTGTGTTCTTCCCATGAACCACACATGGATCCACCAGTGTCATTGCTTGTGTGTTCTTCTCACAAACCACTCATGGATCCACCTAGTGTCATTGCATGTGTGTTCTTCCCATGAACCACACATGGATCCACCAGTGTCATTGCATGTCTACTCTTTTCATGAACCATAGCTAGAGTCATTGGATGTGTGTTCTTCTCATAGACCACATATCACCAGTGTCATTGCATGTATGTTCTTCCCAAATACCACACATGGATCCACCAGTGTCATTGCATGTCTACTCTTTTCATGAACCACAGCTAGAGTCATTGCATGTGTGTTCTTCTCACAAACCACATATCACCGGTGTCATTGCAAGTGAGTTCTCCCCATGAACCACACATGGATCCACCAATGTCATTGCATGTGTGTTCTTCCCACAGACTACACATGGATCCACCAGTGTCATTGCATGTGTGTTCTTCCCATGAACCACACATGGATCCACCAGTATCATTGTATGTCTGCTCTTCCCATGAACCACAGCTAGATTTATCGCTTGCATGCTCTTTTCATGAACCACAGCTAGAGTCATTGCATGTGTGTCTTACAAACCATATCATGAACCACACCCAGTGTCATTGCATGTGTGTTCTTCTCACAAACCACACATGGATCCACCGGTGTCATTGCATGTCTGCTCTTCTCATTAACCACAACTAGAGTCATTGCATGTCTGTTGTTTTCACAAACCACATATCACCAAAGTCATTGCATGTGTGTTCTTCCCATGAACCACACATGGATCCACCAGTGTCATTGCATGTGTGTTCTTCTCACAGACCACACATGAATCCACCCAGTGTCATTGCATGTGTGTTCTTCCCATGGACCACACATGGATCCACTAGAGTCATTGAATGTGTGTTCTTCCCATGAACCACACATGGATCCACCAGTGTCATTGCATGTCTACTCTTTTCATGAACCACAACTAGAGTCATTGCATGTGTGTTCTTCTCACAAACCACATATCACCGGTGTCATTGCAAGTGAGTTCTCCCCATGAACCACACATGGATCCACCAGTGTCATTGCATGTGTGTTCTTCCCACAGACTACACATGGATCCACCAGTGTCATTGCATGTGTGTTCTTCCCATGAACCACACATGGATCCACCAGTATCATTGTATGTCTGCTCTTCCCATGAACCACAGCTAGATTCATCGCTTGCATGCTCTTTTCATGAACCACAGCTAGAGTCATTCCATGTGTGTCTTACAAAACATATCATGAACCACACCTAGTGTCATTGCATGTGTGTTCTTCTCACAAACCACACATGGATCTACCGGTGTCATTGCATGTCTGCTCTTCTCATTAACCACAACTAGAGTCATTGCATGTCTGTTGTTTTCACAAACCACATATCACCAAAGTCATTGCATAAGTGTTCTTCCCATGAACCACACATGGATCCACCAGTGTCATTGCTTGTGTGTTCTTCTCACAGACCACTCATGGATCCACCTAGTGTCATTGCATGTGTGTTCTTCCCATGAACCACACATGGATCCACCAGTGTCATTGCATGTCTGCTCTTTTCATGAACCATAGCTAGAGTCATTGGATGTGTGTTCTTCTCATAGACCACATATCACTAGTGTCATTGCATGTATGTTCTTCCCAAAGACCACACATGGATCCACCAGTGTCATTGCATGTGTGTTCTTCTCACAGACCACACATGAATCCACCCAGTGTCATTGCATGTGTGTTCTTCCCACAGACCACACATGGATCCACTAGAGTCATTGAATGTGTGTTCTTCCCATGAACCACACATGGATCCACCACAGTCATTGCATGTCTACTCTTTTCATGAACCACAGCTAGAGTCATTACATGTGTGTTCTTCTCACAAACCACATATCACCGGTGTCATTGCATGTGAGTTCTTCCCATGAACCACACATGGATCCACCAGTGTCATTGCATGTGTGTTCTTCCCACAGACTACACATGGATCCACCAGTGTCATTGCATGTGTGTTCTTCCCATGAACCACACATGGATCCACCAGTATCATTGTATGTCTGCTCTTCCCATGAACCACAGCTAGATTCATCGCTTGCATGCTCTTTACATGAACCACAGCTAGAGTCATTGCATGTGTGTCTTACAAACCATATCATGAACCACACCCAGTGTCATTGCATGTGTGTTCTTCTCACAAACCACACATAGATCCACCGGTGTCATTGCATGTCTGCTCTTCTCATTAACCACAACTAGAGTCATTGCATGTCTGTTGTTTTCACAAACCACATATCACCAAAGTCATTGCATGTGTGTTCTTCCCATGAACCACACATGGATCCACCAGTGTCATTGCTTGTGTGTTCTTCTCACAAACCACTCATGGATCCACCCAGTGTCATTGCATGTGTGTTCTTCCCATGAACCACACATGGATCCACCAGTGTCATTGCATGTCTACTCTTTTCATGAACCATAGCTAGAGTCATTGGATGTGTGTTCTTCTCATAGACCACATATCACCAGTGTCATTGCATGTATGTTCTTCCCAAATACCACACATGGATCCACCAGTGTCATTGCATGTCTACTCTTTTCATGAACCACAGCTAGAGTCATTGCATGTGTGTTCTTCTCACAAACCACATATCACCGGTGTCATTGCAAGTGAGTTCTCCCCATGAACCACACATGGATCCACCAATGTCATTGCATGTGTGTTCTTCCCACAGACTACACATGGATCCACCAGTGTCATTGCATGTGTGTTCTTCCCATGAACCACACATGGATCCACCAGTATCATTGTATGTCTGCTCTTCCCATGAACCACAGCTAGATTGATCGCTTGCATGCTCTTTTCATGAACCACAGCTAGAGTCATTGCATGTGTGTCTTACAAACCATATCATGAACCACACCCAGTGTCATTGCATGTGTGTTCTTCTCACAAACCACACATGGATCCACCGGTGTCATTGCATGTCTGCTCTTCTCATTAACCACAACTAGAGTCATTGCATGTCTGTTGTTTTCACAAACCACATATCACCAAAGTCATTGCATGTGTGTTCTTCCCATGAACCACACATGGATCCACCAGTGTCATTGCATGTGTGTTCTTCTCACAGACCACACATGAATCCACCCAGTGTCATTGCATGTGTGTTCTTCCCATGGACCACACATGGATCCACTAGAGTCATTGAATGTGTGTTCTTCCCATGAACCACACATGGATCCACCAGTGTCATTGCATGTCTACTCTTTTCATGAACCACAGCTAGAGTCATTGCATGTGTGTTCTTCTCACAAACCACATATCACCGGTGTCATTGCAAGTGAGTTCTCCCCATGAACCACACATGGATCCACCAGTGTCATTGCATGTGTGTTCTTCCCACAGACTACACATGGATCCACCGGTGTCATTGCATGTGTGTTCTTCCCATGAACCACACATGGATCCACCAGTATCATTGTATGTCTGCTCTTCCCATGAACCACAACTAGATTCATCGCTTGCATGCTCTTTTCATGAACCACAGCTAGAGTCATTCCATGTGTGTCTTACAAAACATATCATGAACCACACCTAGTGTCATTGCATGTGTGTTCTTCTCACAAACCACACATGGATCTACCGGTGTCATTGCATGTCTGCTCTTCTCATTAACCACAACTAGTCATTGCATGTCTGTTGTTTTCACAAACCACATATCACCAAAGTCATTGCATGTGTGTTCTTCCCATGAACCACACATGGATCCACCAGTGTCATTGCTTGTGTGTTCTTCTCACAGACCACTCATGGATCCACCTAGTGTCATTGCATGTGTGTTCTTCCCATGAACCACACATGGATCCACCAGTGTCATTGCATGTCTGCTCTTTTCATGAACCATAGCTAGAGTCATTGGATGTGTGTTCTTCTCATAGACCACATATCACTAGTGTCATTGCATGTATGTTCTTCCCAAAGACCACACATGGATCCACCAGTGTCATTGCATGTGTGTTCTTCTCACAGACCACACATGAATCCACCCAGTGTCATTGCATGTGTGTTCTTCCCACAGACCACACATGGATCCACTAGAGTCATTGAATGTGTGTTCTTCCCATGAACCACACATGGATCCACCACAGTCATTGCATGTCTACTCTTTTCATGAACCACAGCTAGAGTCATTACATGTGTGTTCTTCTCACAAACCACATATCACCGGTGTCATTGCATGTGAGTTCTTCCCATGAACCACACATGGATCCACCAGTGTCATTGCATGTGTGTTCTTCCCACAGACTACACATGGATCCACCAGTGTCATTGCATGTGTGTTCTTCCCATGAACCACACATGGATCCACCAGTATCATTGTATGTCTGCTCTTCCCATGAACCACAGCTAGATTCATCGCTTGCATGCTCTTTACATGAACCACAGCTAGAGTCATTGCATGTGTGTCTTACAAACCATATCATGAACCACACCCAGTGTCATTGCATGTGTGTTCTTCTCACAAACCACACATAGATCCACCGGTGTCATTGCATGTCTGCTCTTCTCATTAACCACAACTAGAGTCATTGCATGTCTGTTGTTTTCACAAACCACATATCACCAAAGTCATTGCATGTGTGTTATTCCCATGAACCACACATGGATCCACCAGTGTCATTGCTTGTGTGTTCTTCTCACAAACCACTCATGGATCCACCCAGTGTCATTGCATGTGTGTTCTTCCCATGAACCACACATGGATCCACCAGTGTCATTGCATGTCTGCTCTTTTCATGAACCATATCTAGAGTCATTGGATGTGTGTTCTTCTCATAGACCACATATCACCAGTGTCATTGCATGTATGTTCTTCCCAAAGACCACACATGGATCCACCAGTGTCATTGCATGTGTGTTCTTCTAACAAACCATATCATGAACCACACCTAGTGTCATTGCATGTGTGTTCTTCTCACAGACCACACATGGATCCACCAGTGTCATTGCATGTGTGTTATTCGTACAAACCACGTAAGGATCCAAAGGTGTAATTGCATGTCTGTTCCTCTCATAGACCACAAATGGATCCACTGGTGGCATCGCAGGTCTGCTCTTTTCATGAATCACAGTTAGAGTCATCGCATGTCTGCTCTTTTCATGAACCACAGCTAGAGTCATTGCATGTTTGTTCTTCTTACGAACCATATCATGAACCACACCCACTGGCATTGGATTTGTGTTCTTCTCATTAACCACACATGGATCCACCAGTGTCATTGCATGTCTGCTCTTCTCATTAACCACAGCTAGAGTCATTGCATGTTTGTTCTTTTCACAAACCACATATCACCAGAGTCATTGCATGTGTGTTCTTCAAACAGACCACACATGGATCCACCAGTGTCATTGCATGTGTGTTCTTCCCATGAACCACACATGGATCCACCAGTGTCATCGCATGTTTGCTCTTTTCATGAACCACAACTAGAGTCATTGCATGTGTGTTCCTCTCACAGACCACATATCACTTGTGGCATTGCATGTGTGTTCTTCCCACAGACCACACATGGATCCACCAGTGTCATTGCATGTGTGTTCTTCCCACAGACCACACAAGGATCCACCCAGTGTCATTGCATGTGTGTTCTTCCCATGAACCACAGCTAGAGTCATTCCATGCGTGTTCTTCTCACAACCATATCATGAACCACAACCAGTGTCATTGCATCTGTGTTCTTCTCATTAACCCCACATGGATCCACTAGTGTCATTGCATGTCTGCTCTTCACATTAACCACAGCTAGAGTCATTGCATGTCTGTTCTTTTCACAAACCACATATCACCAGAGTCATTGCATGTGTGTTCTTCCCATTAACCATACATGGATCCACCAGAGTCATTGCATGTGTGTTCTTCTCACAAACCACACATGGATCCACCCAGTGCCATCGCATGTCTACTCTTTTCATGAACCACAACTAGAGTCATTGCATGTGTGTTCTTCTCACAGACCACATATCACCTGTGTCATTGCATGTGTGTTCTTCCCACAGACCAAACATGGATCCACCAATGTCATTGCATGTGTGTTCTTCCCACAGACCACACATGGATCCAGCCGGTGTCATTGCATGTGTGTTATTCCCACCGACCACACATGGATCCACCAGAGTCATTGCATGTGTGTTCTTCAAATGAACCACACATGGATCCACCAGTGTCATTACATGTCTGCTCTTTTCATTAACCACATCTAGTGTCATTGCATGTGTGTTCTTCCCACAAACCACATATCACCGGTGTCATTGCATGTGTGTTGTCCCCATGAACCACGCATGGATCCACCAGTGTCATTGCATGTGTGTTCTTCCCACAGACCACACATCGATCCACCAGTGTCATTGCATGTGTGTTCTTCCCATGAACCACGCATGGATCCACCAGTGTCATTATATGTCTGCTCTTCCAATGAACCATAGCTAGAGTCATCGCATGCGTGCTCTTTTCATGAACCACAGCTAGACTCATTGCATGTGTGCTCTTCTTACAAACCATATCATGAACCACACCCGTGTCATTGCATGTGTGTTCTTCTCACAAACCACACATGGATCCACCGGTGTCATTGCATGTCTGCTCTTCTCATTAACCACAGCTAGAGTCATTGCATGTCTGTTCTTTTCACAAACCACATATCACCAGAGTCATTGCATGTGTGTTTTTCGCATGAACCACACATGGATCCACTGGTGTCATTGCATGTGTGTTCTCACAAACCACACATGGATCCACCCAGTGCCATCGCATGTCTGTTCTTTTTATGAACCATAGCTAGAGTCATTGCATGTGTGTCATTCTCACAGACCACATATCACCTGTGTCATTGCATGTGTGTTCTTCCCACAGACCACACATGGATCCACCAGTGTCATTGCATGTGTGTTCTTCCCACAGACCACACATGGACCCACCCAGTGTCATTGCATGTGTGTTCTTCCCATAGACCACACGTGGATCCACTAGAGTCATTGCATGTGTGTTCTTCCCATGAACCACACATGGATCCATCAGTGTCATGGCATGTCTGCTCTTTTCATGAACCACAGCTACTGTCATTGCATGTGTGTTCTTCCCATAGACCACATATCACCGGTGTCATTGCATATGTGTTCTCCCCATGAACCACACATAGATCCACCCATGTCATTGCATGTGTGTTCTTCCCATAGACCACACTTGGATCCACCAGTGTCATTGCGTGTGTGTTCTTCCCATGAACCACACATGGATCCACCAGTGTCATTGTATGTCTGCTCTTCCCATGAACCACAGCTAGAGTCATCGCATGCGTGCCCTTTTCATGCACCACGGCTAGAGTCATTGCATGTGTGTTCTTCTTACAAACCATATCATGAACCACACCCAGTGTCATTGCATGTGTGTTCTTCTCACAAACCACACATGGATCCACCGGTGTCATTGCATGTCTGTTCTTCTCATTAACCATAGCTAGAGTCATTGCATGTCTGTTCTTTTCACAAACCACATATCACCAGAGTCATTGCATGTGTGTTCTTCCCATGAACCACAGATGTTTCCACCAGTGTCATTGCATGTGTGTTCTTCTCACAAACCACACATGGATCCACCGAGTGTTATTGCATGTGTGTTCTTCCCATGAACCACACATGGATCCACCAGTCTCATTGCATGTCTGCTCTTTTCATGAACCATAGCTAGAGTCATTGGATGTGTGTTCTTCTCACAGACCACATATCACCAGTGTCATTGCATGTGTGTTCTTTCCAAAGACCACACATGGATCCACCAGTGTCATTGTATGTGTGTTCTTTTCACAAACCATATCATGAACCACACCCTGTGTCATTGTATGTGTGTTCTTCTCACAGACCACACATGGATCCACCAGTGTCATTGCATGTGTGTTCTTCTCACAAACCTTATCATGAACCACACCCAGTGTCATTGCATGTGTGTTCTTCTCATTAACCCCACATGGATCCACCGGTGTCATTGCATATCTGCTCTTTTCATTAACCACAGCTAGAGTCATTGCATGTCTGTTCTTTTCATGGACCACACATGGATCCACCAGAGTCATTGGATGTGTGTTCTTCCCATGAACCACACATGGATCCTCCCGTGTCATTGTATGTCTGCTCTTCCCATGAACCACAGCTAGAGTCATCGCATGCGTGCTCTTTTCATGAACCACAGCTAGAGTCATTCATGTGTGTTCTTCTTACAAACCATATCATGAACCACACCCAGTGTCATTGCATGTGTGTTCTTCTCACAAACCACACATGGATACACCGGTGTCATTGCATGTCTGCTCTTCTCATTAACCACAGCTAGAGTCATTGCATGTATGTTCTTTTCACAAACCACATATCACCAGAGTCATTGCATGTGTGTTCTTCCCATGAACCACACATGGATCCACCAGTGTCATTGCATGTGTGTTCTTCTCACAAACCACACATGGATCCACCAAGTGTCTTTGAATGTGTGTTCTTCCCATGAACCATACATGGATCCACCAGTGTCATTGCATGTCTGCTCTTTTCATGAACCATAGCTAGAGTCATTGGATGTGTGTTCTTCTCATAGACCACATATCACCAGTGTCATTGCATGTGTGTTCTTCCCAAAGACCACACATGGATCCACCAGTGTCATTGCATGTGTGTTCTTATCACAAACCATATCATGAACCACACCCAGTGTCATTGCATGTGTGTTCTTCTCACAGACCACACATGGATCCACCAGTGTCATTGCATGTGTGTTCTTCTCACAAACCATATCATGAACCACACCAAGTGTCATTGCATGTGTGTTCTTCGCATTAACCCCACATGGATCCACTGGTGTCATTGCATGTCTGCTCTTTTCATTAACCACAGCTAGAGTTATTGCATGTCTGTTCTTTTCACAGACCAGACATGGATCCACCAGAGTCATTGCATGTGTGTTCTTCCCATGAACCACACATGGATCCACCAGTGTCATTGTATGTGTGCTCTTCCCATAAACCACATCTAGAGTCATCGCCCGCGTGCTCTTTTCATGAACCACAGCTAGAGTCATTGCATGTGTGTTCTTCTTACAAACCATATCATGAACCACACCCAGTATCATTGCATGTGTGTTCTTCTCACAAACCACACATGGATCCACCGGTGTCATTGCATGTCTACTCTTCTCATTCACCACAGCTAGAGTCGTTGCATGTCTCTTCTTTTCACAAACCACATATCACCAGAGTCATTGCATGTGTGTTCTTCCCATGAACCACACATGGATCCACCAGTGTCATTGCATGTGTGTTCTTCTCACAAACCACACATGGATCCACCCATTGTCATTGCATGTGTGTTCTTCCCATGAACCACACATGGATCCACCAGTGTCATTGCATGTCTGCTCTTATCATGAACCACAGCTAGAGTCATTGGATGTGTGTTCTTCTCACAGACCACATATCACCAGTGTCATTGCATGTGTGTTCTTCCCAAATACCACACATGGATCCACCAGGGTCATTGCATGTGTGTGCTTCTCACAAACAAGATCATGAACCACACCTAGTGTCATTGCATATGTGTTCTTCTCACAGACCACACATGGATCCACCAGTGTCATTGCATGTGTGTTCTTCTCAAAATGATATCATGAACCACGCCCCGTGTCATTGCATGTGTCTTCTTCTCATTAACCCCACATGGATCCACCGGTGTCATTGCATGTCTGCTCTTTTCATGAACCACGGCTAGAGTCATTGCATGTGTGTTCTTCTCACAAACCACATATCCACCAGTGTCATTGCATGTGTGTTCTTCCCATGAACCACACATGGATCCACCAGTGTCATTGCATGTGTGTTATTCTCACAAACCACGTAAGGATCCACCGGTGTAATTGCATGTGTGTTCCTCTCATAGACCACACAAGGATCCACCGGTGGCATCGCATGTCTGCTCTTTTCATGAACCACAGTTAGAGTCATCGCATGTCTGCTCTTTTCATGAACTACAACTAGAGTCATTGCATGTGTGTTCTTCTTACAAACTATAATATTAACCACAGCCAGAGTCATTGCATGTGTGTTCTTCTTGTTAACCACACATGGATCCACCAGTGTCATTGCATGTGTGCTCTTCTCATTAACTACAGCTAGAGTCATTGCATGTCTGTTCTTCCCACAAACCACATATCACCAGAGTCATTGCATGTGTGTTCTTCCCACAAACCACATATCACCGGTGTCATTGCATGTCTACTCTTCTCATTAACCACAGCTAGATCCACCCGTGTCATTGGATGCATGTTCTTTTCATAAAACGTATATGGATACTAATTAATGTTAGGAGAGCCCTAACCTTAGCGTTAGACCGAGTCTTCTAGAAGGCACACCCTAACACAGTTGTTTTGCTTCTCGATTGTTACATACCGTTTGATCGGGGCGCTTGGACGATTGGGATGGTTTTCGTGAGATCGATCCGCGAGTAGTCTGTTCTGCAGCATGATTAGCCACGCTTGCTCTGGACAAACTGGCAACAACGGGGGCTCCCATGTTGCGAGTGTAACGACTCACGAGTTGAGCGGGCCATATCCTAGTGTCACGTCCCCATTACTTCTCTTCCTCCCCGTACTTCTCTTCCTTCCCCTTGAAGCCACATTCCCCACTTCATTCCCATCCTGCCGTAGCCGCAAGCCGACGGCACCGCCATCCCAATCCCCTCTCCGGCAGCCACCCTCCCATCCCCTCTTGCCATGGGTTCAAGGGAGACAACGAGGAAACACGTCGTGACGACAAGGACGGTGATTTCGATGTGAGTCATCTCATCTCTATCTCTATCATTTGTGGCCAGTTATCTATTTTTTGAGCCAGATCTACTCCGTTTACTCATGCGCGTATGATGTGTTAGGCCAACTAGACGATGTATGACGCCGACTATCACGGTTTAGCGGATGAAGACAGTCCTCTGCTATGTAAACATGGATATGTGCCCGCTAAATTTGTAGCGTTCGGAGCACGAAATGTAGGCAGGAGGTTTCTACGGTGTCAAGGACATCGCGCAATGATGCGAGGCGAAAGTTGCGGTGTTATCAAATGGGTAGATCCAGAGTGGACCAAATCGATGCAGAAAACACTGGACAAACTATGGGAAATGACTATTGAGTTGAAAGAATCCGCATTCAACTCACTTCTTGACAGTGTTGAGATGAAGCTATGGGAACCAGTTGACACGACCAAGCATAAGCGAGATCTCATGGGGGTGGAAGACAAGGTTAGCAAAGTCGAGAAGGAGAGGGACGCGATGTTGGCCCTGAAGGCTAAAGCGGAGCTAGAACTGACTCAAGCAAGGAAGGATCTTCACCAGGCCAAAGTCCTGCAGTTCACAACTACGAGTATTGACAAGTGCATAAGGAAAGATGTAGAGAAATAATTGAAGCTGTGCAAGGAAGATGCTAAAAGGAAGGAGCAGACGATTCGATCCTTGCTCTCGCAGGAAGATGCGCATAGGGCTAAGATTAGGAAGATCACGGAGATGTGTGTTAACTAGTTCTATTTAGCTTAAGCCCCGTGCCTTTTTTAAGTTGTAATAGTTGTACTTGTTGACCTAGCAGTCTGAACTATTGGCCCCGGAGTCCTGGGAGTAAAAAAATTGGTCACCCGTTAATCTGTCTTAACCCTGCATTACTTCATTTTGTCTAACCAATGCCCCTTGGATATTCCACCCATCGCTTCATCGTCCTCGTGTACAAATAGGAGGCTCCACAGCTCGTCGCTTCGTCGCCCATCCCCTCGCCCTCTCCAATCTCCACCGTGCCATCCACCCCCTCTCTCCCTCTCCAGTCTCCACCGCGCCGCCATGGATATGCCCTCGCTGAACTTCTACGAGGCGGTGATGTTCGTGCACATCGACATCCTCGCACCACCGGCCGGGATGGTTCCCCACGGATGGCGCATCAGCTATGCGGCGGTGCCGGTGGCTCTGCTCCTCGTCCCCGGTGGAGCCGTGATGGAGAGCGAAATCGCGGCGCGCTGCCGTGGTATGCGGCGGCCAGCCCGTACTGGCCGGCGCTGTTCAAGAAGGAGCAGAAGGCCAAGATTGCCAACCGCATCGTTTACGGGGGCGTGGTGCACCGGGATCTCCGCAACCGAGAAGGGCGGGAGAGGTTCTGGTATGTCCCTGGACGGGCCAAGTTCACCGTCATCGCCGCAGCTCACCGCGAAGAGGTGCTCCGTCTTGCGTACAATGCGGAAATCATGGAGGTTCCGTCCGACGAAGACGAGGAAGCCGGTGGCTCGGAGGACAGGGGCAGCAGAAGTGAAATTGTTGACTAGTGGTTGAATTAATGTAGGATGTGAAATCGCATCTTTTTTTAGAAGAATTTGTGTTTGAATTAATGAAATGCCTCGATTTAGATCTCTGTCTCAAATAATTTGTGGAAGAATTTGTGATTTAGATCAATTTCTGCCTCAATTTAGATCTCTGTCCGGATTGGGAACGTGACCGTGGACCAAAGAACCCTTTTCTACTAGTGTATTCTCACATTGGTGGTTTGTTTAAACGTAATCTACGTGGATTTGGCCGCATGCAAATGGCACAACCACAATTTATAAAGTGTAAGAACGTACACCCGGTTACTAGAGATCCGGGAGCTTCGCCAGATGCAGGGGATGCAGGAGCAGAGAGGCGGTGAGATAGACGGGCTGAAGATTAGGCCAGAAAGTGGTACCCATTTCCTCCTCATCTGGGCATTATCGGTGAGAACATTGTTGTTTATGTTGCCACGTCGTTGTGCAGCATCTGAAATAAGTTGCTGCTTTGTGGAGTGTGGCAGCTTAGATAATTTATTTCTGTGCCACTTACATTCCGTCGTATTTGGAGACATCCTGCCCCTCAGCAATCGTGGAACCGGTGGATCCTTGTTTTTAGATAGCAGTGGCACAATCACAATTTCGAATTCAACTACTGACTCGAGCGTTTCCAAACCCTAAGTCGAGCTACATTTTACTCAGAGAACGTGGGTAGATTGTTTCGCCTAGCAACATGCCACACACAGAGCTCCAGAATTTAACAGAATTTTATATATAGGTTCAAGTTCAACACACTACTATGCATCTTCATTGCCAGCAGCCTTCTTCCCCAGCCTGGGTGCCAAGCCTTCACGTCCAGTGGCTTCTTCATTTCCTGCCTTCTTCCTCTTCCTCGGTGCCAATTTTCTTATCTTCATGTACTCTGCATCGCCGGGACAATGGGCACCACAATCGTGTCCAGCATCATATTTCCACTCGTTTTTAATTTCTTCGGGCAGCAAAATGACTGACCCGGCAGTCATGTTTCTAACCTTGTGGCGCTTCCTGTCAAAGAAACAAGACTGTTGCATAACTGCCCAATATCTACAGAGTAAATAAAACAAAAATTACAATTCAGCACAAACATGCGAACCCCAAGCGACCTTTGCTTACCAGGAGCTAATTGCGTTCGAGCAACCATCCTGTCCAAGAATAGAAGGGCGACTCCCAGTTGCAGCAACTTGCACATCCAGTACATCACAATTCAGCTCAAACATGCAATCCGGAGCATACCTTTTCATCAACCCAATTAGCTGACTGTCACACGACATAGGAACCATGATGCCACATTCATCCATGAAGCTGAACTTTGTAGTCTGCTTCAGCCATACTTCAACATGATTACGCAGAGCAGCAACCATACCTAATATAGTGCAGATCTGCGCAGGCGCTTCTTCCATCGTGAAACAATGGCTTCCATACCACTTGCCCTTGGAGTCGTACCTGTAGAGGACTACCATAACCAGGTAAGGGGGTCAGCGCAGATCCCACTTGGCAGAAAACTGTGGACAAAATATGTTTGTCAGCGTTGGGCTAACGAACAATTTGAGGTTCAGTAGCTAGCTAGCAGTTGTAATTAGTGCGAATAGCAAAGAGAAGGGTAGCTCACCCGCTTGTAGGCAGAACTTCTTCTTCCTTGGTAGTAGGATCTGCCATCCTCCGAACTGCTCGGCTCGTCGGCGGCGGAGGCGGGATAGAGCCTCGCAACGGCGGCTATGGCATGCGCCATTGGAGCTCGGTATCAGTGACTGGGCGCAGCAACTTGGCCCTGGAAGTCAAATGTCCGAAGGGATTGTCCTGCCTAGAGGGTGGATTCTGACGGCACCGGTGCTAGGGGAAAGCTGGGAATGGATTTGTGAAATCGGTCAACGCATCCAATCCACTTAGCTGCTCGATTTGCCTAAGAGGTTGCCACGTTGACGCCCGCGTCCCGGACAAATAACCGAAATGTGGGTCGTGACCGTCTACTTCACGGGGCGGTTTAACGGAATGTTTGTATTTGGCAGGGGTGAGATGAGTTTGCCTCGAAATGGCCCCTCTCAGTAGTTGGCGACCCAACTTTTTTAAACGCGGTAATTTCAGGCAACTTAGGTACCGCCATGCGCTGGCCTGCCAACTTTGGTACCGCAGACGAATAGGCCCCTCCCTAGGACGGCTTATATAGATATTCGACCTAGGGTTTATAGGAGAGATCTATCCGGCTACGACTAAGAGTCAGTTACAGAGTACATCTTGGACTAAAAGTAACACTATGGGCCTATGTCGGTAAGTCTTCTGGGCCTTCCCGTAGCTGGACTGGACTCTGTCTCTTCTCCCTAGCTGGGTCGCCCGTGAAGCTAAGCTCTAACCCAAAGTGGGCCACCCTGGTCAGTGAGGCACAGTGAGGATACCCGGAAAGTATATCCCCAACAAAAAGGACACACATGCAATGACACTCCATGTGCATCCTAGCATGCTGCTACGGTTCCTGGACATGGTTGGTCACATGTTGGAGTGGTATCGTTACATGTGTTCTTTTCCAAAACCACAATGATGCACACTAGTACACACACATCCAAGTGGGCGTGGTGATGTAGCATCTTTCAAACCGGTGATATAATGCATGTTGCAGTTGAATCCCAGCATGCTGCTATGGTTGCTGGACAAGGTTGGACACATGCTAGAGTGGCATCATTGCATGTGTTCTTTTCCAAAAGCAAAGTGATGCACACTGATAAACACACACCTCCAATGACATCTAGTGGATCCATGTGTTTTATGAAAAGGACGCACATGCAATGACATCTAGTGGTTCCATGTGGTCTAGGAAAAGAACATGCATGCAATGACAACTAGTGGATCCATGTAGTTTATGAAAAGAAAACACATGCAATGACACTCCATGTTCACCCCAGCATGCTGCTAGGTTCCTAGACATGGTTGCACACATGCTAGAGTGGCATCATTGCATGTGTTCTTTTCCAAAACCATAATGATGCATACTGATACACACACAAATCCAAGTGGGTGTAGTGATGCAGCATCTTCCAAACTGGTGATACAATGCATGTTGCTCTCTAATCCAAACATGCTCCTAGGGTTCCTAGACATGGTTGGACACATACTGGAGTGGCATCAATGCATGTGTTCTTTTCCAAAACCACAAACATGCACACTATTACATACACACATCCAATGGCATCTAGTGGATCCATGTGGTTCATGAAAAGAACACACATGCAATGTGTAGCACCCTGGTAAAACCACTACTAGAAAATCGCTGTGTTTTTGTTTTGTGCATCTTCATGACCGCATACTCATGTCATCATGCCATATTGCATTTGAGCACCATCATGACCCCCTGCATATTTTATCTAAAACTATTTTCCAAAAGCCTACCTTTTTTTTCTATTTTCCTTCCTATTTATTTCAAATCCAAAACCCCGGTCTCTTCCGGATATTTATTTGTCTAAAAATAGATTACAAAAGCCTTTTAAATAAATAAATAAAATTTATATTATTTTTGGGAGGCAGCCAGCTAGGCCCAAAAGCCTAGCCGGCCACCTCCAACAAAACCCTAGCTAACCTAACCCTAAAGCCCCACCTAACCCCAACCCGCCGCTGCCGCTAGAACCCCACCCCACTCACAGAGCAACGCGCGCCATACACTTGCCCGACCCGACCGCACCTGCTGCGACAAGAAGCCCGACCGCGTCGCCTTGCACCCTTGCGTCCCACCCGACACGCTGTTGTGACACAAACGCGTAGGAGCGCTGCTTCGTTCCTGGGCCCCACCACCCCGCGACCCCCTCCCCTCGCGTCCCCTCTTTCCTCCCTATCGGCAACTGCCGCCGCTAGTTTTCCCCTCGCCACCACCGTCACCGGCGAGCCCGCCGTCCTCGCCCTCGTCTCTCTGCATCCCCGCAGCACCCAGCAGTCCATGGCCATGCCCCGTCGCCGCCAGCGACACGATCCATGGAGCCCCTCTGCTACCATACCTCGCATGTCCCGTCTCCAGGCCGCCGCCCGCAGGCGCCCGCCCTGCTGCTCTCTCTCGAGCCCCTCGCAGGCCCCCGCACGGCCCGCGGCACCGACCCCTCCACTCCTCTTTGTCCCGGCCACCAAAACCACCTCACCAGAACCTCGGCCACCACCGCTTGGACCCTATCGAGCTCCCCGTCGCCGCCTCCTCGGACCACTGCGGACGGTCTCCTCCTCTGCTTCGACCCCGGGCCTCTGCATCATGTCGCCGCCTCTCGCCTGTGAGCCTCACCATCCCGGAGCTCTTCCCGCGAGCGCCCTCCTCTACCCTGAGCTGATGCTGCCCGCGCCACTTTCTGCTTCTCCGGCCCCGTCCCTGCGAGCTCCGCCGCCTCTCCCTGTAGGTCTTCGCCCGTGGCCATCTCTGCATTACCAGCAGCCGCCTATGCCTCCGAGACCCTCTCGCCGCTGCCCCGTGCCGCCACGGCCGCCCTCTTCCTCAAGTCAGACGCCTTGTACTCCTCCCCCAGCCCGAGATCTGGCGCCTATGGCCACTACGTCCACGTCGTCACCGACCGAGAGAACCCCGCACTACCTCGCGGACCATCACCAGGTGCAAGATGTTTTCTGCTTCACACGCGAGGCCCATCTCAGCGTGTTCCGTCTGCAGCCATCACGTGCGCGCCCTATGTTTACACTAGCATTGCTGGTACTGTGTCATGTCTTTGTGCTCTGTATGTTTCTATCGTGTATGTGCGTATGAGACGCCCTCGCTGCAGATCCAAGTTGTCCATTGATGTTCATGACCACCACCAAAAGTATTATGACAAGATCTTCATGACCGAAGAATGAGATGCATCGAAGACAGGCGGCTCCAACCAGGAACATCAAGTTCTCCGTCATAGAGCGTGATGATCTCCTTCCGGATTCGAATGACGAGATCCGAAAGACCCTGGTCTTGGACTTGGAGGCCCCAAGCTCTCCTTCCCAAACCCCGAGAGCCCCGATCCCGAATCCGAAGCCCGAACCCCGGCATCGGCTTCATGCTCTCCTTCATGAACGACAAGACACTGTTCCCGGAGGCGAAGACCGATCCTGCCGAGACCGATCCCCAAACCCCTTCGAGCCCCCAAGATCTTCGATCCGAGATGTGTGATCCCCTTTTCCGAGACCCCTATATTTTACAATACATGATATCCACTTGTTGCATATTAAATTGCTCATGGTCGCATACATATTCTTTTGTTTGGGGGTATTTTGTCGACTCACCTAATTATTAAATATGGAGACTATATGCGGGTTATTCTAGTCTTATATTGACTCCATTTAAATTTGCATAGTGAACCGATGCTATGTTTTGCCATGTTAAGACAACATTTAAATTGAGGGGTAGCTAAACAACATGAACCATCTAATTAAATTGCCGGGACCCCGGTTTCGCTTAATATTACCTATTTGCATCGCATCTTTGCCATGCCATACATCATACATGCATCATGCCTGATCTTCTTTAGTGGTATTAAATAGTGTATCCGGTGTTTTTTCTAGTGTTTTGCTTCTTCACGGATTAGGCTGTTGAGTTGATGCGAGCATCAGCTATGTTTCCCAGGCGAGCAATCTCTCCCTTTCTACCTATTTTGCATTTATAGTCTTTACTTCCTTCCTATTGATCTATTGCTATCCGTATCGTGATGCTTTAGTGTTCCGTACTAGATATATTCCATGCAGCCTTTATATTGCCTTGGACACCTCCTATTACCTGTTGTTTGGTAGATAGATGGTCTTGTGAGTCATAGTCGCTTGCTCAGGTGCGATCCCGTGGCGTGAAGTACAACACAGTTGTTGGAATATTGTCATATGCTTTATGGTGAAGAGGATCATGACTTTAAATACAACTATTAAATTGTTGGGAATAGATATAACTAATGCAGAGGCATCGGTGGGCAATAGATGTTATTTGGTTCTTCCACGCTCACTTGTGTCCCGTAGGACCCCGAGTACTTGATACCTGTTCCTTGACTATCGCACTATCCGCATATGGGACCATGAATCCCCTTAGCCAGAGCTTGATTGATTCTTATTTCTTGGGGCCACAAAGTAGTTTGGGATTTATTACTATCCTGTACTTATGCCATGCTTTACTGTTTTATTTAAGATTGTGCGTGGAGCACCTGTACTGTTTTGGAACATGGAATGTTTTTGCGGTATCAAAAAACCCAGTCACACTTTTGGGTTCCCAGTTGTTTATAGCCATTGACACAAACCCTGGATCCGTCTCGGAGCCGACCAACTTCGTTGCGGGTAGCTTAGTGTGATGGCCCCCTGAAATGATTTATGAATCCTGTAATCGCTTTGTCGTGAAAGCCTCGTTAGGTTTTGATTTGGTTTTTCCGAGCTTGATCGTGTATGTGTTGATATTTGTGCACCCATGCAGGGTAAATCTTTATGAAAGCCGTGTCCGCGGTTATGGACGACTTGGAGCACAGTATCTCGATCATAGACAAGCATAACTAAAGTAGTGCTATAAATTTGACTTAATATGTGACTAGTAATCAGCTTCACTACAATGCAATGGATAATAAAAGGGCCAACAACTGGTGGAACTGGGATGTATCATGTCATGTTATACCTGCCTAGTAAGTATCACAACTCCAATGGAATGAAATAAAAGTGCCAACAACTGCTGGGTTTGGGATGTCACATGCTAATTGTATCTAACTAGTAAGCACTGCAACTACAACTTAATGATTAACTAAAAATGCCCACTACTTATTCTATCAAGACGACTCATGCTATCTATATCTGACTAGTAAGTGCTTCAACTATAATGGAATGAATAAAACTGCCAACTGTGTGAGTTCCTCGGTTTGACTTCCTCGTTTGGTCTCGAGGGGGAATACCAGGATGGGTATGATTGGTGTTAGTATCAGGTTGGATTCGAATAGGTCTTTCTTACCCCTCTCTAATAGCCGACAGATGTATCGAGTCTCTATAGGTTGTTTAGCGCATGCTTCGCTGCCGCTTTAGTCCACCATACCTATGTAGGCGAGAGCCGCCGAATTCTAGCATCGCCATGTACTGGCCTCAGTACTGACGCTCCTCTTTTTCCTTTGCCCTTTATCGCCACCCCTTTTGTTTTAGCAGGTTTGAGATCGACGTCGTTAGCAGGGTTACCCTTCCGGCTTGGCCTGGGCAGGGTTATGGACGCCATTGGTTATTCTTCACGGCTCTTAGCTCAATTTGCTTCTTATCCGTACTCGGATGTTGTATCGATTTCAAGGTGATTTGGATCTTTGTACTGTATATCTGTATTCTTGACTCAGTAAGTCGTTGCTGTATATATATATCTGTTCTGTGGGTTCCATCGTGGACTATTGTGTAATGATATTACTTCGTTCTCCATCCACATGAAAGTGCCTGGTGGACGTCCTTGAATCGTTTCTATGCGGGTTTGGCGGGAAGCGCTAAAACTTGTATAGGGCTGACTCGAGGGTGTTACACAATGACATCTACTGCATCCATGGGGTTTATGAAAAGAACACACATGTAATGACATCTAGTGGATCCATGTGGTTTATGAAAAGGACACACATGAAATGACAACTAGTGGATCCATGTGGTTCATGAAAAGGACACACATGCAATGACTCTTGTTAAATCCCAGCATGCTACTAGGGTTCCTGAACATGGTTGGACACATGTTGGAGTGAGATCATTGCATGTGTTCTTTTCCAAAACCAGAATGATGCACAGTGATACATAGACACATCCAACTGGGTGTGGTAATGCAACATCTTTTGAACTATTGATACAATGCATGTCGTTGTTGAATCCCATCATGCTGCTAGGGTTCCTGGACATCATTGGATACACGCTGGAGTGGCATCATTGCATGTGTTCTTTTCCAAAACCACAATGAGGCACACTGATACACACACACACCTCCGATGACATCTAGTGGATCCATGTGGTTTATGATAAGGACACACATGCAATGACTCTAGTTGAATTCTAGCATGTTGCTAGGGTTCCTAGACATGGTTGGACACATGCTAGAGTGGCATCATTGCATGTGTTCTTTTTCAAAACCACAATGATGCACACTGATACACACGCATCCAAGTATGTGTGGTGATGCAGCATATTTCAAACTCGTGATACAATGCATGTTGCAGTTGAATCCTAGCATGCTGCTATGGTTCCTGGACATGGTTGGACATCTGCTGTAGTGGCATCATTGCATGCATTCTTCTGGTAAACCACATTGATCCACTTGTGCCACATGCGTTCTTTCTACTAAACCACACCGATCCACTAGTGGCATTGTATGTGTTCTTCTTCTAAACCATACTAATCCATATGGCCACACACATTGATCCACATCGGATCGGGTCTTCTAGAAGAGAGCCCCTTCTGGAAGCCCCGAGTGGTTGCAGGTTAGTTCTGTGTCCCGATTGTTAGGCGTTGTTGGATTGGGGAGATTGGACGATAAGGATGTCCTTTGTAAGGGCGATCTGCGAGTACTGTGTTTCGCGACCTGATTGGTAGTGGCAACCATGAGTAGGCATACGTCCTTGCCTTTATTCCCGTGACTTCGGGGCGAAGCTCAGATCGTGTTCCTTCATCGCCATGGTGAGGCCCAAACTCAGCTTGTACGAGGCTCAGATGTTCGCCCACTATGACATACTTGCGCCGCTACTCGCGAGGCTTCCGGCCAGCTTCAAGCTCATCTACACTGGGGTGCCTGTCGTGCTGCTCTTTCATGACAACGCGTTGGCGAGGCAGATCGAGGAGCGGTGCCGCCACTGTCGGAGCGGAAGAAGGCAATGGACCTGTACTCGCCCACGAGCGCGTACTAGTCAAAGCTGTTCAAGAAGGAGCGGATAGCGTTGATTGAGCTGTGTAGAACCCACCAGTGGGAGATCCACCCGGATCTGCACAACCCTTAAGGGAGGCAGCGCTTCTGCGTAGTGCCTCGGCATATGCCCTCCACCGTTATCGAGGTGGCACGCCGTAAAGAATTCACGAGGAGGATGAACGCGACAGGGAACATCGGCATCAAATCCGATGCAGAGGAGGCAGATGGCGACGAGTACAACATCGTTGATGATGAAGACAGTGGGAGCGTCATAGTCGATTAGGGCCACTTGAGCCTACATTTAATCTATGTACGGTAGCTTAATGGCCTCTTTGATTAGGGTCACTTGTGTCATAGTCGATTAGCATCATAATCTATATGTATTGGCTATGTTTTAGGTGTCTTTGTCTTTGAAAATAATCGAAAGTCGTCCTACTCTGGAAAAAAAGTCCATTTGTTCCTGGCACAACCCCATCTGATGGGACAATACCCTGACTCTTCTCCCAACACTTGATGGCACATACATAATTTTGGAGTGCGCCAAAGGAGAAGGGGACGAGCGTGTTGTAATAATCTAATAATATTTTCTGAGGAGTAATTTCTGAGGGCATATCTTGGCCATGTTCTACGTGTCTTTGTCTTTGAAAGTAATGAAAACTCATCTGATTCTGAAACCAAAGTTCGCGCGTCCTGCCACATCTGATGGGATAATACGCTACCAACACTTGATGGGACAGCCATGATTTTGGAGTGCGCTAGAGTACATGGGAATCCAAGGGAGATGGGAACTAGTGGCTGCGTAAATGCATAGGTAAAAAAATAATGTAATAATAATGAAATAGTTGTAATCTAGACCACATGATCCAATCACAGACACGTTGCACGCGCTAGATATAAATAAAGACGCACGACTAGTTTAGTTTCAATAATAATTCAAGAAACGACGTTAATGTGTCCACTTCTTTCTGCTCCTCTTAGTCTACGAGCCCGCACTGCATTAAACAACAGTTGACGAGGATGGAAACAAAAAAGATCAAAATGGCAAATAAAACAATTTTTAAGCTTACCTATCATCTGGAGAATCGTACAGAGATGAATTTGGCAGGGATTTATTATTTCTCCTGTAGTTAGTCGAAAGATCCTCAAGAACATCCTCAATTACCCCCGTAGCTTCTCCATATTCTAATACACCTCCATTATTTTATGTTTCCTTCTTGTTATGCTTACCCTTTGGTTTCTTTCCACACCTATCCTTGAAGGAACCTCCACTTCTTCATGAATTTGCTGCTTATCAACGTTTTGCTCCGAATGCTCATCATTGTTTTCCTACACCCGCTGCACTTCCTCAAGTTCTTTGTCTTCTTGCTGCTCTTCCTCCAGTTCGAGTTGAGGAGCCTAATTTTCTGCCACCAGGGTGTGAATAGGGACAAGATCATGTGTAACTAGATTTTTGCACAACCTCTTGATATGGTCGAATCCTCCATGGCATTTGCATTTCCTTTTCCTTGCTCCAAGCCTTGAACCTTTATAAGTGGAGGCTTCGATCATTAGCTTTCTAAGGCTCCCTGGTGGCCTCCTAAGAATTGATCGTTGAAGTTTGAAACCTGGATCGATAATCTCCCAATCATTTTCATTAGCCATAGGTGGTATGTTTTCTGCATAAGTTGCAGCAAACTTGTCCACAGAGAAATAGTTGTCAACATAGTTCTCTATTTCATCTCTGCTACCTCTAAGCTTTAAGATGAAGTAAAGTGCATGGTGATATGGCAGACCAGTAATTTTCCACTTCTTGCATCAAAGTCTTGTTTCTAATGTCTACAGTATACCTCTATTCATTCCCATGCTTGTATTATGCATAAACCTCAGCCAATGTACTGGAACTTCAGACCATCCTTGTCTTTAACGTTCTCATTGCCTTGGTTCTTGCATTCAGTAACATAACCACCTTTGGAACTACTTTATGGCCTAAACGAATTCCTGCACAAATTCTTTGCCTCAAATCTATGTTCACCATTATCCACTGTCGTATTGCATGCAACAAAATAACAATTACAAGTGTCTTCAAGCTCGAAATCTTAGCATTGAAACTCTTTGCCAAATTATTGCAAACATAATCCACCTTGCTTAACTCACCAAACTTGCTTCTGGACCATAGCTTGGTGTGATGTTCTTCAAGGTATTTTTTTACCTTTAGCACTACATACATGTTCTGCATGTAAGTAGCACACACACTAGGGGTGTATGTGAATGCGGATGGCCACAAGTTCTCTTCCAAGGTCTTTCCTTTGAACTTCATGAAATTATTAGTGAGGTTCCGCATGCATTCCCTATGCTCAACCTCAGGAAACACATCATCAACAGCATTTTCAAGCCCCTTGCATGCACCAGTGTGTCTCTGCATGAACCATGTCTAGCTTTCATCTGATTCACCCTCAAGAACAGTGTAAGCTACGGGTAGAAGCCAATTATGTGCGTCCACTACACAAGCAGAAGCAATGTGTCCCCTAAACTTCCCTGTTAAAGAAGTTTCGTATATTTCCAAGTATGGCCTGCAACCGTCTAGGAACCCCTTCCAACATGCCTTTAGGCAGACAAAACATCTCCTGAAGCATTTCTTGTCTGCCTGCTTATACCTGACAACCCCTTGAGACATTTTATCTTCCTTTCACAACCTCGTAATCAATGTCAACAACACTACCAGGTGATGTTTTCTCTACCTCAACTTTGAAACTATACAACATGTGAAAACTGTCATTCCACTTGCCTTGACTGAAGTCTAGAGCCATCTCCTTCCCATCAAAGACTCCGTGGTAAGGAATCAAAATGTTTGTTCTGAGTTCAGCAGATCCAATGTTTTGATCCTGGCTCACCCAGTCAAGTACAGTAGCATCAATCCACTTGGTTATCGCCGGTCTAGTTTTATCACTTAAAGAAGTATTATGGCAGTTGTGTTTCTTCGCGTTTACCTTGATCTGCATTCGATAAGATCCAAATAAATTAGAGCTAATTATCAACAGAATACATATGAGAAAGACTAAAACTAAATGTAACTATTGCAACCTAAAATTGGTGTCCATACCATATTGGAGATGCATGAAATATCCATTTACACACATTAATTTCCCTACAATACACCCTAAATATATTTTGGTCGCTCTATTCAATGATAAATTCAAACTTAGCTGTAATTGCATAGGTAGCCACTACATATTTGCAGTCCTCCACAGTATCAAAGACAGTCCCCTCATCAATTGTAGGATTGTCCCTGTCAAAGTGTATCACTGTCTTGTCCTCGTCTTCGTCATCGTATCTACATCTAATTTCCACATCTTCACATTCCTCTTCCTCATCAGTCCGATAGTTACGCTCAAAGTTTGAATCAACCAAATATTCCCTACTCTCCATCCTACCAGGGTCAACAGCCACATTGAGATATGCTTTCTCATCATCATCAACATCTTCGAGCACAAAATCATCCGCACCGCCACCCATTTTAGTGTCTTCATGCTCGCTTGACAATTCATCATGCTGAAGGACAAGCTGTGCAGATGTCCTGCGGTTACTAACACATATCCTTGCCATCACCATAGGACTAGAAACGCTAATTGGGGAGTGTATAGAAGGAATTACAGTTCTTACCCTTCAATGAGGACATACGACACTTTCACTAGGCTCCAGACTTCCAAAGCTTTGCACCCTGATTCCTCTTCCCTAGTTTCGTTCTCCTATGTCCTCTCTAGACTAAAAGGAGATTCCGTGCTCTCCAGCCACGCAGGACCCATCTCCGTGTTCTCCAGCCACGCAAGATCCATCTCCGAGCGGGATCCAGATCAGCAGAGTTGTTGGGCGCCTCACCAAACACCCGACTCTCGGTTTTTGTTTCTAGTCGCGCCTGGTCAGTGGACGACAGCAAGGAGACAAGGCGAGGATACATGGAAGGTTAGGGAGGGCAGGGCGGGAGGACGATGGCCCAAGGGGAGATCGAGAGTGGTGCACGACTGAAAGGAGTGGTGACGGGAGGAGTAGAGGAGCGGAGCGGAGCTAGGAGCGACAAAACATGGAAAACTGCACAATAATGTGTTGGGGGAGGGAGACACTAGTCCTCGAACCTGGGATGCACGTTGTCGATAGTGGAGGAGGTGGGCCCGCCATTCAGAACATATGCCATTTCATCATCCCCTATTTCTGATACCCTTTAGAAAAAAGAAAACATTCCACGTCGTCATCCTCTGTTTCTGATGGTGTTGCTACAATTCAACGGTCCATAGTGGCACATAAATAATATCATATAAGCATAAGGGCATAGTCATCAATATATTTAAAATGGAACCCAGTTTGTTTGGTCTCCTACCTGTCGTGGTACATTGACCAATCATGTAGATAGCCACGACCGATCTTTTTAATACGTTCGCACTCTTATGCTGAGAAGGGAAATAAAGTTTGAGCGGTTAATGCAACGACTGTCAAATTATTACCCTCTTAGGAAATAGGAGATGATTATGTTCATGCGTGCCCGGAAGCCACACCTACTGTCAGTCTAACACTCCCCTTCTTCGTCTAACCCCAGTTCCCCTTCCAGGGGTCCGCCCCGCCACACCATCTAGGGTAATATGGCCCCGCATAAGCAACCACCGTTGTTGAAACTAGGGTATTTGGACCCTCTAAGGAAGGACATGAAGCTCTACTTCAAGGCCGGTCTCCCATTGCCATGCCAGGCGGATGATTTTGCTAAATGTGCAGCATCGGCAGCTTTCAGCGACGGCGTTGGCGGCGGCGTTGGCTGCGGCGAGTAGGGCCAAGCGAGCTCTGTGGAGAATGTGCGCGATGGCATTATGTCATGCTCTACGAACGGGAAGAAGATATGTGTCAAATCGTTCATGGGAGAAAGCCGCTGAGGGTACAAACCCTCGAACAGGGCAGCGCCAATGTCTAGGAACTCTCGCGTCCATGCTCCGACGTGGGAAACCTTACCATAGTGGGGGAGGCTAGGAACATGGCGTCCGCGGCAAAGACACTCCATCCATCACACCGTCGGTTGCTAGACTGCGGCGGTGACCAAGCGTCTATAATTAGCATTTTGGATTGTTCGACAGTTGGAGCCGACGGTGGGTAACAGCTCAGTGCCACAATTCAGGTTCCTATTCACATAGACCTATGATCCCTACCTTGCGATGCCAAATTTTAGGTTTGAAGATACCGTTGTGGTGGCGCGGATGGTCATGCTGAACCGGGATTGCTGCAAGAAAAGCGGTCGTGCATGAATGGTGCAGATGTCTTGAAGTTTGTCGGGAAGGAAAAATATTAGTTAGGGTTAAATGATCGTTGAACTTACGTCCTCTCAAGGCAATTGGCCAACCAACTTTCTTGGCGGAGATCTGCAGTTTCATCAGTGAAGAATAGTGAAGTTCAGACTCAAGAATGGCTTTTTAGATGGAATGCTGGCGCATTTTGCTGTAAACTAGTAGGAAGTTTAGCCCACTTTTGTGCACATATCAGACCCTTTTGTATGGAAGTACTACTTATGTAAAAAATACTATCAAGTATCTATTTCCTTCAATTACTACTCGTTGTTAAATCCAGTTAACCGCCATTTTTTATCCTAGACATACAAAATTTAGACAACAGTTTATGTACTGATTTTGCGTGGTTTATTCATGCACATTCCGTACAAAATAAGTGACCATTTTGAACAAACCTCGTTAAATATTATAGTCAAGCAATTCAGACACAATAATTTTCATTTTCACTAGACCTTGATGAACCAGAATGCATTGTCTCACAGGCATGGCCGAGTTGAACATTACTGTGCATGTACCAATTATAGGCTTTGAACTAAGGATACAGTCCTATAAAACCCCATTTTTCATCTGTGTTGTGCTGTTGATGGCTTCGATTTTTGCCATCTTCCACTGTGTTTAAACGTTGTTTTTGGTCAAGCAATTGCCAAAGAAACTCTCAACTGTTGCCACTAATGACTAATAATTACAAAGATAAGAAAATCCTCTCTTTGATTTATGTTATGCGGGAAATCATGGCTTTTAATGTGAAATAAGGAGTCATAATGAAGGATTTTGAGGAAGTACACATGGCCAAGTAATTGGGATGATGTACCAAGGCATTAGAACACTTAATGACCACTGGTACGAGTGCGGTCCGCCCATACCACCCACCCATACCAGGTGGTAACGACTTCGTCTCATCAAACCCTACAAATTCCTAAAGACGCCTATATATTTTGAGGCTCCAACCACCGGCTAGAGGGCTGCCATTCTCAGATTGCATCACAACACCACCAAAGGAGATCCACACCATTGTTCATCACTTCCCCCATCCATCCATCCACTATCCATAGCCATTTCTTTGTACTTTAGATCTCCTTGTGATTTGGCAACCATTATAAGAATATTTGATTTCAATCTAAGTATTTGTATGCTGTTTTCTATCTTCAATCTATTTGTTATGAGTGAGTAGTCCTCATGGGTTGTGGGTTGGGGAGAAACCACCCAGCGATTATGTGCATCTAGATCATGGGAGAATTGTATCTTTTGTTTGTCGGTCTCTTTTCTCAATCTATGGACTTGTAGGTACCCAAGTTCCCATAGATAGATAAAGGCTTGAAGTGGGATACTTGGCTAGCGGTGATATCATAGGAACCTGAGTGACAAAAGGGTAGTACGGTCTTCGGTTAGCACCCCATTCGGGATCAACAACAACATCACCACTTAAAGCTTTGATCTGTGTTCTACACTTAATAATCGTTTGTAACCAGTTGCTTCAGTGTGCTCTCGGTTGGATTAAAAGTCTATTTCTATGTCCGCTTCATCACGGGGGCTCTAGAATATTAGGATGTGTTGCCCACTAGAGATTATCTCCATTCAAACATTATACATGACTATGCTTATTATTATCTTTTATCCCATTTGATGTGTAGCTGTAGGTGGATCATCAACCCTGGCCTATCTCCATCCCTTGATTCAAACCCATTATAAAGTAAATTAGATTGGTCCAGTCAACTAAGGTAAAATGAACGAACAAAGCCTTTTAGATGTGTCCTTTTTAATTACCTTTTAGTAGTGCTTTCCGAGGTTCAATTAAACCTAGTTATTCTAGGGAAAAAGCTATTATACTACATCCGTGAATCCGGATCGAAGGTATCAACCCTTTTTCTGGCGCGGTTGCCCAGGAAGCAATTTCGCTATCCTGGTTGAGGTCATTAGAGACCTTGTTTTTAGTTTTATTATTAGTTGGAGTTTAATTCTTGTTATTAGTTTACTTTATTGTTATCTATTTGAAAACCCAAAAAATTTAGTTATTTGTTATTCGTTATCATGACTTAAAAAATACCAAAAAGATAATAGCCATGGCTCAAAAGAGATTAGGGGAGTATGTTACTCCCACTCATGATTTTATTCGTGCACCCATCACTCAGCCCGCAGTTGATGCGGAAACATATGAGATAAAACCTAACCTTTTCGGTTTGGTTCAACAAAACCAATTTGGGGGTTCATCCGCTGAAGATTCAGGTTTAAACTTAAATACTTTTACTCAAATTTGCGACATGATGTGTATTAAGGATGTAGTCCAAATGATGCTAAGCTAAGATTGTTTCCTTTCTTTCTTAGAGGAAAAACTAAGGATTGGTTGCTAGCTCTACCAAAGGGCACTATTAAATCTTGGGGGGAATGTACTAATTTGTTTATGACTAAATTTTTCCCCCAGCTAAGACTATGCAGCTAAGATCCAAGATTACAACATTTAGACAAGAAGACCGTGAGCCACTAGCGTTTGCGTGGGAAAGGATGAAAGAATCTGTAATGAACTATCCTAGTCATGGGATGGAAGAGTGCCTTATATTACATTTATTTTATAATGGTCTTAACCCAATGTTTTACTCTATGCTAGATACTGCAGCAGGAGCAACGATCATGGGAAAGCAAGTGAGTTTTGCAAAGAAGTTACTTGATGATGTGCAAAATAACCATGCCCAATGGCATGTAGAAAGAACCTCAAAGAGAGTAAGTTCAATTACCGAGGTAAATAATGAAGAGCTTACATCTAAGGTAGATGAGTTTCTTATCTTAGTAAAGGGTAAGGAATACGCCCAAGTTAATGCTATCACTACCGATGTTAATGATGTTGATTTTATAGCTCATACTCCTTTTAATCCTGCATGGAAAAATAATTATGCTTACAATGTTCAAAAATATCATGCTAATCCTGCAGGAGCTCATTATAATAATTATGATAATACTAATGGAGCAAATCATGGAAATCTCCCGTTTGAGCAAACTATTATAACATTTATACAAGCTCAAACCGAGCAAAATAATATGCTTATTAAGATCACAGAGAACCATGAAAGTAGTATAGGAAGATTATCTAACCAGGTCGTTGCAATTAGAAATGATGTGCATGCTCTATAGGAAAGAACAAAGACCGTGGAGGCTCAGGTGGGTAAGGTAGCCGAGATCCAAGCTCTCACACTAGCTAAGTTTGCTGGAAAACTCGCTCCAAATCTGGTAGAAGACCTCAAGATGATGAGGGTGGTAACCAATGAAGAAAAACCTGAAGAGCTAGATTATAGCAACGCGCCAACACCGGAATGTATCGTGGAAGATCTATTGAAGATGATCACTGTCAAGAATCCAGGTATAGAACAAGGTAATGATGCTATGTGCCAACAATTTATACAACAAGTAGCATCTAAGGTTCATGATTTAGAGATGGAGTATAAAAGAGTAGCTGATAAGCTTCCAACTAAGCTAGATGATATATTTGAGCCCACTATTAAAATTAAGTTGGGAGTTAATGAGATATCCGCACTTTGTAATCTTGGTGCGAGCGTCTCAACAATATCCAAAAGCTTATTCGATAAACTAAAATTGGGGCCATTTGTTACAACTGAATTCAAACTCCATCTAGCTAATTCATCTTATAAACAAGCTATTGGGATAAAAGAAAATATAATTGTTGAAATTAAAGGTAGTCCCGCTTTTATTGATCTTGTTATTATGGACATGCCTGAAGAACCCATAGCACCTATAATTCTTGGTAGGCCATTCCTAAGAACTATTAAATCTTTGATCAATTTTCATGAAGGGAATGTGAGAATAGGGCTACCATCTAGAGATCCTTTGTAGTCCACTTACCTAGGAACAAGAAGAAGGCCAAGTCTAATGATGATGATGGTGTAATTACTTTGAAAGCCAACTATTTTGGATTGGGTGTTCCACTTCACAAACCTAAGTGATTAGGATCGAGGTTAAGCTAATTGACATTAACTAGAAGCGCTTCATGTGAGGCAACCCATATGAAATAAATTTCTTTCTTTATATATTTTCTATTGTATTAGTACTGTGTTAGTTTTGTTTTTGTTTTTAATAAAGAGTGTTCAAGAAGACCTATGGAGAGAGGAGAATAAACAAGGTAATCCTCTATATTTTATTTTACTAACACATGGCCTAAGAAGTATTACTGGATCATTACTAAGTATTTTTGTTGTTATCTAGTCCTTTGATAAGATGTGCAAAGGAGCACAGAGCTACTAATCAAATTCCTTGAGTTTTGTAGTTCACAATGTTCTTAACTACCACCAGTATGGCCGGAGTGGACCGTACCGTGCGCCCGTACCACATCAAGCCAAAGGGAGATAAAAAAATTGATGTTTGCCGAAGGAAACAGTGTTGATAACGACCAATGGTATGGCCATATGTGCCCGTACCGTGCGCCCATACCGTACCCATGAGCAAATATCATATTCCAAGCAAAGTCACCATATAGATAACGACCAGTAGTACGGGCGTGTGCGACCGTACCGTGTGCCCATACCGAGTGCACCGCCTGGGAGCAATCGTCGCCCCCAATGTAAGTCACCTGGTACGGGCAGGCTCCGGCCGTACCGCCCGCCCGTACCACATTCGCGGCTGCCATAAGCACACCGAGGAGGTAACCTAAAAATCTCCAAATCATTTTTTCTCTTTCTTCTTTCTGCAAACTCCAAACCACCTCCGTTGGATCTTCAAATTTACTTAATCTTTCTTCGATTCTTCACACTCATTCGATCTAAGGTATGAGTCTCCTCCGATCCCCAAATTATTTGTGCAAAAGCTTCACTCAATCATTCATCATTGTCAATCTAGACATAGGTCTTGTTCTTGATTCGATCTTAATGTTAAGTATGCTTAGCATTGTTTTTAGAGTATTTTCTTTTGTAGTTAGCGTAGAGAATCACTTATGCTATGTTTCTATTAGACCAAAAAAATATTAGCAATCTTTATTTACTTTGTCTTGTTTTTATTTATTAGATGAACATGAGGAGTCGTACACCTGGGAAGGATACGGAATCCTCCACACCACCCGTTGATACATTAACCCCCGAGTCACTTGGTATCGAGTTCACTGAGGAGTTCCAACTGAGCCGTTTCGATCGTTTCAAGATTTGAGAAATCAAGTCCACCAAGTGGGAGTGTCCCTATATCCTGAACCAAATTGGCATTCGGGCTGATTTCGATTTACTTTGCAACAATATTGGTTTGTACAATTTTTTCTTTCAGGATGTTGCGACGTATCACCGCTTGACGCTTGAGTTCTTCAGCACCTTGACACATACGGTGGATCCTTATGGTTGTTCTGTTGGCAATATGCCTTAGAGGCAATCATGTATGATGTTATTCCCAATGTATTCATAAAGTTATTGTCCATGTATGAACTACTAATATGTATCGTTGAATATGTGATTCGATTGTGGAACTGTATATTCATGTTATTCATACTAATTATCCTTGGTCATTGAGGTTCTGCTGGACACACAACTTAGACTAATGTGAAAGTCGGTTGATGACTCGGTTCCACTTGTCATAGGCATGGAGATGCTATTCCGACTTACATGTATTCGGCTAGAGATTTTAGCGAGTCGGACTAACTCATATTGAGAAGCAACTAACAAGTCGTCATTTGTATGTCTCAATCAATGTAATCCTTGGACCTGAGGTTATTGCACAATCAAAGTTGAGGATCACCGACTTAGGTTCTTGCAAACATTGTTCCGTCACTAGGCAGTTATAAAGGCAGAGTTTGGGTCGACTGAGAATCAAGTTGCGTGATGTGGATAACCAAGATGGGATTTTGCCCATCCGAGTGGAGAGATATTCTCTGGGCCCTCTCGGAAGATATGATTCGGAAAGCATGGCCATGCACGACTCGGTTAAGTGTTAACCGAGGTGATCGACTAAGAGTTAGTTAGATGAATCACTTATCTCGGATAGAGAAAGAGAGTCAAACTATTTAAGGGATAATGGTTATTTTCCTATAGTTCGACAAGGCATATCATGAGGCAAAAGGGACTCAAACAAAAGTTGCATTGGAAGGTATGTCATCATGACCCTTTGGTACTTGGGAGTCGGCATGTTCTGCTAGGAGCCGCTACCGACTGATCGGTCACGGGTGAGACTTGGATCATGTCCGAGTCACCATGAGCCTATCGGGTCACACACTTAACATCAAGAGAAAGTTTGGGTTGGCCCCGAATCAGAAACGGACTGAGTCAGTGAGTTGGACTCGTAGTGACTAATATAGGCTTTTCAGTGAATGGGCCACAAGTGAGTGGAGCCCACTTTCACTCCCTATATAAGCTGGGGTGCAGGTGCTTAGAGCACACGGTTAGGTCATTCCATGCATTGGAAACCCTAGCTCCAGTCAGTCCAGTCCTGCCGCCATACCGGACCTAGCAGTCCACCGCTGGCGCTCCTCCTTGTACGTGTGGATACTGGCAGAGGTGCTGTACGTTCAGCACTTCGACGATCATGGATCGGAATGGATCATGAGGACTACACTGCATCAAGCAACGTACTTCATCGATTCTGCAACTGCGCGTCTAGTGGTAATTCTCGTGGCCTATTACCTTAGCTAGATCTTGGGGTCACCGCGTAGGGAAAAGGTTTTGTTTATCTCTACGTGGCCCAACAGTGGTATCAAAGCATTAGCTTCTAGTTTTATGCTCGATATCATGCATATGTGATATGCGGTTGGCATTAGATTGGATCTAATTGCAGTTTTGGTGGTCGATCTATGAGATAGATCGGTTTTGTATGAAGTTGATTGGATCAACTGTACTCGAGGGAATGGATTATATGGTTTCCGTGATCTAACTATTGAGGTCATGGAACGACATACCCCTACCGGTCAGCTTCCGCCATCGGGGTAGACTGTGACACGTAAATCCAGATGCGGTGATCGAAGATCAAAGAGTTTGGTTGAGTCAGAATAAGGATTAGATTTGGGTAAAATTGTTTTATCCGATGAAGAAATCCATGTTTGAAATGTAGCGGGACCACCGTGTTGGGTTCGCAGCATAGAAAACAAAAAATTTCCAACGTTGGGAACTATACGCCAAGATCTATCTACTAGATACAAGCAACGGGTGGATATACATCCATAGAGAACTTACCCTCGAAGACAACAAAGCTTTGTTAACGAGTTGGAACTCGTGGATGATGTAGTCGTACACTTGCGGATCTCAAGATCGTGATGAAGTCCAGTAGGTCCGTCTCCAGCACGTCCATCAGATCCAGCTCCAGCAAGTCCAGCACCACCAAGTCCAGCACCACAAAGCAGCGGTGCATCCGTGATCGCACACACGTCCGCTACCCCGACAACCTCCGTCCCTCGCTCCAGCAAAGCAGCGGAAGCAGCAACTCCTTTCCAGATAAAGCCACCGGGAACATGTATCTCGCTAATCCAAGACCATGGGGAATAACTAGAGGGGGAGAGAGATCCTTCACGAGGAGGTGTGTGTTGTGAGGAGGAGAGGGGGGCCTTTTATAGGGAAGAGGGGTAACCAAGGGCCATGGCGTGGCAGCCATGGTGGTGCCCCCACCTCTTCCATCATTCATGTGGTGGATGCTCCACTCACATAAATAAGACTCCACTCACACTTCCACTCACATGCATTAAATTTCCACCAAATTTAATGCAAGCTCTCATTAAATAAAACTATTTTATTTATTTTCTTAAGAATTTTGTTAATTACTTTAATTAACAAACATTCACATAAAACCCCTTGCAACATTTCAATATCACGTGTAGAACAATTTCAGCAATTTCACCCGAAACAATTCCGGTTTCCATCGAAATGATTCCAGCACTTAAGTCTTTATCTAAAACATATTTGCTCCAAATTGTGTCGGTATCCCTTAAGTGTGTCACCCTACGGTTCGCGAATAATGCAGACATGATCGAGACCCCTCTCCGATCAATAATCAGCAGCGAGACCTGGAGATCCGTACTGACTCTCACATATTCAACGATGACTCTTGTGATCGTGTGAACCTTTAACGTCGTAACTAAATCCTTTTGCCTCGCGCTTTATTACATGTCCGAGATTCGATCATCGGCATCCAAATACCTAGTTTGATCTTGTTACTGACATGCACTCTTTTCTCGTTCCCGTGATATAACATTCTAGTGATCACATCACTTGCTTGCAAGCTATTTCAATGTGATATCACCGAGAGGGCCCAGATCATATCTATCCATCATCGGGATGGACAAATCAAACTCTTGATCCATGAGCCTCAACATTACACCTTCGTAGCACTGGAACCACCTTTATAGTCACCCTGTTATGGTGTGACGTTTGATGTTATCAAGATACTCTTCTGGTGTTAGCAATTAACATGATCTCATGGTCTAAGGACTAAGATTACTTCGTATGATGTTATAGCAATACAAACATAATGACTCTGATCGTAATGCTATACTTTGGATGAATGTTCATCACATCATTCTACCAATGTTGTGACCTCGTTATTAACGACATCCAATATCCATGATCAGGAAACCTTGATCATCTTATTAATCGATGAGCTAGTTTATAAGAGAGGCATAACTAGGAACGTTCCTTTTGTTTATTAAACACACATGTATTAATGTTTCCAAATTAATGCAATTATAGCATGCAAAATAAACATTTATCATAAACATGGAATAAGATAATAACCACTTTATTATTGCCTCTCGGGCATATTCCCTTCACGCCGACTTTGCCCTATCGTAGTGCCTTAGACGTCGTTGCGAGTTTCATAGGGCCGATAGATATCGTATCTATGCATAACTTGTTTTTGCAGGATGATGTTGTGAATGGTATGGCTTATGTGCATCTGATGTGTGTAATCCATACGTGATCTGTATATCATGGTTTTTGTCAGCCGGCTGGAGCCTAGGTGCAGGCATTTTATTCTATAATGACCTGCGTGTCGGATTCTCTATGTAATTTACTTAACTAGCTAGCGTAGTTATTTGGAGAACCTAGATGGCATGCAAGTCGATATACAAGTAGGCTACATGGTGTAAGGTGGCACGTGACAAGAGTTGACATGAGTCGAATTACAAGCTTTGTGGAGATGGAGATCACCATGAAGAGAGCCATGCCATTTCACACTATAATTGCTTTATTTTGTATTATTGTTATGTCTTTGTTTTACCTCTATTAGATAGTTGGTAAAAAGTAATCCCTGAAAGAAGGTCTAGTCGGTTTCCCTGCCAGTGTTGCACCATAAGTCGGGCATTTTTGGTAGTGGGATCATAGAATTGAGGTGCTATCAATTCTTTCCAACTAGGTGGGCACGAGTTGGACTCTTATAGCGGAAGCACTTGGTAATCCAGGAGGGTCTATCACAACGGTAGGGGGACTCGGGGGAAAGTCGGATGGGAACTAGGGCATGTGATGCCACCCATCCAACAAGAGTCGTATGAGATGCGATTGACAAGGAGTTGTCTACCTAGAGCACTTGACGGCTAGCGGTGATGCTAAAGCTCACTAGTCGGCTTGCTTATTTAGGGTCCCGAGTCACTAAGTAACCATTGGAGGGGTGTTGGTTCTAGTGGGAGCATAAGTATTAAAGTTTTTAATATGCTTGCTCTTTTATGGATACATGTATTAAGTGTTTTGCATATTTTTCTGTTGTAGATCAATGGCACCTAGCAGTCTCCCTCAGATTTCCAGTTTTGCTTTGAGAACCATCTTAGAGAAAGATAAGCTAAATGGAACTAACTTCACCAACTGGTATCGTAATCTGAGAATTGTTCTCAAGCAAGAAAAAATGGACCATGTCCTAGACAACCCACTTCAAAATGAGCCGAATGAGAATGCGACTACCACAGCCACCAATGCCTACCGTAGGACTTGTGATGAGTCTATGGAGATTAGCTGTCTTATCCTTGCTCACATGGAACCGGACTTGCAGCAGAAGTTCGAGAATGTTGAGGCCTATGATATGATCGAAAGCCTCAAAAGTATGTTCCAGGCCCAGGAAAAGACTGAGAGGTATCAAATCTCTCAGGCTTTGTTGAGTTGCAAGCTTAAGGATGGTGATCCACTGAGTCCGCCTGTAATCAAGATGGTTGGTTACGTGCACTCTCTGGAAAGGCTGGACTACCCCATTAGCGAAGAGTTCGCTACGGACATAATTCTAAACTCTCTTCCTAGTGTGTATGGTCAGTTCATATCGAACTACCACATGCATGGTATGGATAAGAAGCTCACTGAATTACATGGGATGCTCAATCAGGCTGAGGCAGATCTCAAGAAAGGCACTAGTCAAGTGTTGATGGTGCAGAATAAGGCTAAGTTGAAGAAGAGTTATTGGACTAAGAAGAAGGCTAAGTCGGGAGGCAAGGCTCAGGACCCAGTCCAAAGCTCTTCCTAGGGACTAAGCCATCTCCTGAAGCCAGATCCACTTGCTTCTATTGCAAGGCAGATGGCCACTAGAAGAGGAATTGCAGCAAGTATCTGGCTGATAAAGCCAAGAGTGGAGGTGTGACTTTCGTCTCAGGTACACTTGTTTGCAATGTTATAAACATTTATCCTACTGATGCACCTAATAGTTCTTGGGTATATGATATCGGATCAGTTATTCACATCTGCAACTCATTGTAGGGACTAGTAAGAACTAGGAGCGTGGCGAGAGGCAAGGTTGACATTCGAGTCGGCAAAAAAGCAAGAGGCGCTGCGTTGGAAGTCGGCACAATGCAACTTCATTTACCTTCTAGATTCTTAATGGAGCTGAATAATTGTTATTATGTTCTAGTCTTAGTCAAAACATTATTTCTGCCTCATGTTTGATGAGACAAGGCTACGAGTCAAATATTAAGAATAATGGTTGTTCTTTATATTTGAATGATATGTTTCATGACTTTGCACCCGTTCAGGACAGGTTATTTACTTTGAATATTGATGGTGAGTCTGTCTACAATATAAATGTGAAAAGGTTGAAACCAAATGATCTGAATATGACTTACTTTTGGCATTGTCGACTTGGTCATATAAGTTGGAAACGCATGACAAAGCTCCATGATAATGGACTCCTAACTGAAGGGTTCTCTAGCAGAAAACAAAAAAATTATATCTACTCGAACACTAATACCAATATCTATACTATGTAGACATAAGTAACGGAGGAGAGAGACGGTATTCATACCTTTCAAGACCGAGGCACGCCTTACGCAGGAAGGCGTATATTGATGAAGACGAGCAGCACCCCAAGTGTGGTGCCTTCGAAGTTCGTCACACGTCCGGTGTAGGAGACGTCAACCGGACACCGATCTAGCCGAGCAGCGGAAGAATTAGTTGCCGGATTGCTGATCACACGACGGTGGTGTGAAGGTGGGGACCTCACCCACGAGATCCTCCCCAATATTACGGAGAAGTCGTCAATGGATGAGAGAGAGAATGAGAGGGAATGGGATGATTCCAAAGGGGGAGGGGAGACCCCTATATATAGTGGGAGGGGGGCGTACCACCCAGGGGCCAGGCGGTGTGGGACTAATCCCCACACCCGTCGGCCACCTAGTGGCAGTTGCCGGCCCTAGGTGGTCCCCACTTGGGCTTCCCACCAAGCCCAGGTCGGATGGCCCCCTCTCCCTAGGCGCCATGCCCTATTGGGCCTCCCTTCGGGTGAGCCCCATTAGCATTAGGAAGCCTTTATTAATAAAATAATATACGTATTTAATATTAATTCTCTAATTAACATTCAAATACATATATTATCATATTCCTTTTCTCCGGAACATCTTCCAGACCCCTTCCAATCTCTATCGGATGTTACCCGGAACTATGCCGGTTTCTCTTTCTCTATTTCTCCTACGTTACCTCATCTACCCTAAGTGTTCCTACCCTTAAGCATGACATCCTTCGGTTCGAAACACTCCAGACATGATCGAGACTGCTCTCACATCAATGATCAACAGAGGGACCTGGATGGCCATGTGACCCCCGTGCGTTTCACGAATATAATCGCTGAAACCGTGAGATAGTCGTTTCCTGTTCCCTTTGTCATATGATACCTAATTCATTCGAGACTTGATCTTCAGTATCCCCATACCTTAGTTCAGTCTCGTTACCAATCAACTTGTTTACTCATTCTCATGTCATTGCATTTCGTGACCAAGTCACATGCTTGCAAGCTTCATCAATGCAACGTCACCAAGATGGCCACATGTATCTATCTGTTACATGGATTAGACAAATCCTGGTATTGGTATGTACTCCTCTACGCATCCCTTTGGAAAACCTGAGTGGCACCTTTTTGATCACCCTGTTACGAGATGATTCTTGATAACTATCTAAGCTTCCTCTGGAATGGTGATTTGCATTACCTCACAGTCAAAGGATCAGGTTGCGAGGTTCTCTGTGTTTTATCATCAATGGTGAACTTTGTAACTAGATCTCATTCAAGATATAATGGTCGGATGTTTGTCTATCATGTTATTCAACTAATAACATGACCTCATTGTCAATTGGCATAAATGCCCATGATCTTGAAACCCAGCCATCCTCATGACCAATGAACTAGTTTGCTAGAGGTAACTAGAGACACAGTGTGTTTACATACCACATGTGTATTAACGTTTCGTATTAACACAATTATAGCATAGTATGAAACGTATTATGAACATATAGGAGATATATAAAATAATACACTTTATTATTTGCCTCTAAGGCATAACTCCTTCTGTCTCCCACTTACACTAGAGTACAAATAAAACTAGTTTACAATAGGCAGGACCTAACACCAATGGAATCTTGGTGTTGTTCGTGCTTTTCCTGATGGAGAGCTTTGGTCAAACGATCTGCCATATTAAGTTCCGTATCTACTTTGCAAATCTTGACTTCACCTTCGTCAACATTCTGTCGGATGACGTGAAATCTAAGCTTGATGTGTTTGGCCGCGGAATGAGTCCTTGGTTCCTTTGCATTTGCAATAGCTCCCATGTTATCAGAATACATCGTCATGGGGTCTAGCGCATTTGGAAAAACTCCTAGTTCGATGACGAAATTCCTTAGCCAAATACCGTCATTTGCTGCATCGGCCGCATCAATGTATTCAGACTCCATTGAAGATTGCGCCACCACCCGCTGCTTCTTACTCTTCCAGCTTACCGCCCCACCATTCACTAGGAACACAAATCCTGTTTGAGACTTCGAGTCATCATGATCTGAGTTCCATCTCGCATCCACGTAACCCGTTAAGTTTAGAGCTTCATCACTTCCTCCATAGATTAGGAAGATATCCTTTGTTCTTTTCAGATACTTTATGATATTCTTTATAGATGTCCAGTGATCTAGTCCTGGATTACTTTGGTATCGGCTCATCAAACTAAGATCCAATGCCACATCAGGTCACGTACTTAACATTGCGTACATGATAGATCCTATGGCTGAGGCACAGGGATGTAAGACATATTTTCTCTATCATTACCGCTACGGACATTGGGTCATACTCATTTTGCAATTATTCATCATTGGTACCAAGCCCCTTTTGGTATTCTCCATTTTGAACCTCTTCAAAATCTTTTCGATGTAAGTACCAAGCCTTGATCTCTCTCTGTAGATCTTGATCCTAATATGTATGCAACTTCACCTAGATCCTTCATGGAAAATTGGTTACTCAAATATGCTTCACGCTTCTCATAAGATCCACATCATTTCCCATGAGTAATATGTCATCCACATATACTACTAAGAAAACAACTGAGCTCCCACTCGCTTTCTTGTAAACACAAAACTCTTGTTGATTTTGGACAAATCCAAAACTCTTGATCACTTGATCAAAATGTTGGTTCCAGCTCCGAGATGCTTGCTTCAATCCATAAATGGACCGTTGAAGCTTGCACACCTTTCCAGCATCCTTAGGATCAACAAAACATTTCGGTTGCATCATATACAACTCTTCATCAATGTGACCATTGAGGAATGCGGTCTTAACATCCATCTGCCAAATTTCATAGTTGAAATGTGCAGCAATTGCTGTTAAAATCTAGACAGCCTTAAGCATCACTACAGGAGAATAAGTCTCTTCGTAATCAACTCCTTGGAATTGTAGAAACCCCTTTGCGACCACTCGAGCTTTGTGAACGATCACATTACCATTCGCATCTGTCTTTTTCTTAAAAACCCATTTATTTTCCATGGCCTTGCGGCCTTCTGGAACATCTACCAAGGTCCAAACTTGGTTCTCATGCATGGATCCTATTTCGGATTTCATGGCTTCTAGCCATTTCTCGGAGTCAGCACTATCCATAGCCTCTTTGTAGTTTGCAGGTTCCTCCTGTTCATCTAGGATGACAGACATCACAAGGCTATTGTACCAATTACGAGTGGCATGAACTCTTGTAGACCTGCGGACGTTAGGAGTCTCGACATTGTTGTTTTGATCATCATCATTGGGCTCTTCCTCCATGTTGGAGAGCAGTTTCGGAACAACTTGTGTTGCGCTACTCGGAATTTGGAGAGAAGGGTCAACAATTTCATCTAACTCAATTTTCCTTCTACTAACTCCTTTAGCAAGAAACTCTTTTTCGAGAAAGGTGCCGGTTTTTGCGACAAACGTTTTGCCTTCGGCTTGGTTGTAGAAAGTATACCCAACAGTTTCCCTTGGATATCCCACAAAGATACATTTTTCCAATTTGGGTTCGAGTTTGTTAGGCTGCAGTTTCTTAACATAAGCCTCACAACCCCAAACTTTCAGAAATGACAACTTTTGCTTCTGTCCATACCATATCTCATATGGGGTTGTCTCCACGGATTTGGATGGTGCTCGGTTTTCAAATAAAAGCATTCGTTTCTAACGCGTATCCCCAAAAAGACACAGACAAATCAGTTAAAGACATCATGGACCGCACACTAACTAATAGGGTTCGGTTACGATGTTCTGACACACCATTACGCTGTGGTGTTCCGGCTGGCGTAAGCTATGGGATAATCCCATAGTCCTTCAAGTGCATGTTAAACTCATAACTCAAATACTCGCCTCCTCGATCCGATCGAAGATGCTTGATTCTCTTGTTAAGTTGATTCTCTACTTCTTTTTCTAAAATTCCTTGAACTTTTCAAAGGTTTCAGACTTGTGCTTCATTAAGTAGATATATCCATATATGCTTAAGTCGTCAGTAAAGGTAACAAAGTAACGATAACCATTGCCTGTTGAGACACTCACTGGGCCACATACATCCGTATGTATGATTCCCAGTAGGTCTACAACTCTCTCCACTGTCACAAAGAATAGTGTCCTAGTCATCCTGCCCATGAGGCAAGGCTCACATGTATGAAGGGATTTGAAATCCAATGATCCAAGAAGCCCTTCTGAATGAAGCTTCTTCATGCATTTTATGCCAATGTGACGAAGACGGCAATGCCACATAAACATGGAATTATCATCATTATGCTTACAACATTTAGCATCAATACTATGGATGTGTGTACTACAATCAAGATCAAGTAAGAATAAACCATCACACAGGAGCATGAACATAGAAAATATCATTCATATAAATTGAACAACCATTTGTTCCTGATTTAAATGAATAAAGGTCTTGCAATAAGCAAGACCCACTCACAATATTCATACTCAATGCGGGTACATAGTAGCATTTATTCAAAACCAAAAATAATCCTGAAGGCAAACAAAGATGCAGGGTTACGACGACCATCACTTCGACTCTCGAACCATTACCGACGCGCATTGTCACCTCGTCCTTCCTCATGCGCCTCCTACTCTCCAGACCCTGCTGAGAGTTACAAATGTGAGCAACAGATCCGGTATCAAATACCCAGGTGTTACTCCTGGTGCTTGTAAGGAACACATCAATAACATGTGTATCACATATACCTTTGTCCTTGGCGGCTATCTTGCCGGCTCGCTTGTCTTCAAGGTACTTGGGGAAGTTGCTTTTCCAGTGCCCATCCCCTTTGCAGTAGTAGCACGTAGTGCCGGGCTTAGGGCCGGGCTTGGCAGTCTTTGAGGTACTGGCAACGATCTTGCCATCCTTCTTGGACTTCTTGCCCTTGCCTTTCCCTTTTTCCCCGGCTTCTTAAAGTTGGTGGTCTTATTGACCATCAACACTGTCTTCTCCTTCTTGATTTCAACCTCAACAGTTTTGAACATGGCGAACACCTCAGCAAGGGTATTAGGCATCCCTTGCATGTTGTAGTTCATCACAAAGCTCTTATAGCTAGGGGCAGCGAGTGCATCACCCTATCAATTGCGAGCTCCTCCGGGATTTTGCAATCTAGGGAATTCAAAGGCTTAACATAGCCAGACAATTTGACCACGAGCTCACTAATACTGATGTGCTCTTCCATTTTAGCAGAGAAGAAGAGCTCGGAAGCATCATACCTCTCTGCATGGGTATGTGGAGCAAATACAGCCTTGAGATCCTCAATTATCTCAAAAGCATTCATCTTCTCATAACGCTTTTGAAGCTCTGGCTCCATGGCATAGAGCACTCCACTCTGGATGAGGGAGAAATCGTCCACCTTGGACTGCCAGACATTCTTTTTGTCCTCGGAGGCGGAATCTACAGGCTTAGCTAGAAGCTCAGCCTCGATGACATAAGTCAACTTGCAGGGGCCTAGGAGGATCGTAAGATTGCGGAACCATGTGGTGAAGTTGGTTCCATCAGTTTTTAGCTTGTCCTTCTCAAGGAAAGTGCTAAGGTTGGAGGTGGGTGGGCGAGACATCTAGAATGGATTTGCAAAGTGTTTAGACCATGTTCATAATATGAGTTCAAGTTTTAATTATGTTAAAGAACTTAAAACAAAAGAACTCCCACTCAAACGAACATCCCTCTACTCGTTTAGTGATCACATGATCCCAATCCCCTGCACCTCCCCCGATCATCACGGCCATCAGTGCAGTATCAAAGGTGGACATTCCCTAATATCGATCACATCAACTATGTGATTCATGCTTGACCTTTTGGTCTCCTGTATTCTGAGGCCACATCTTTGTAACATGCTAGGCTCGCCAGTTCTAACTTGTGTGTATTCGCAGTGCAACATGGCTTACACCCACGGTATGCGAATGTAGATATGTCTGACACCCGCTCACCGCGGGTCGCTTCATACAGAAGAACTTTCTTGGTGGTGCACACACAAGGGGAATACGATAACTGGAATACTGTGAGGGATTATCTTATTATGCTACCGTTGAATATATAAATATACCAGCATAATAAGTAATACTTCAAAAAGTAAAGTGTTATGACGTGGTTACAATATTTTGATCATCAATAGCTTCAATTAAAGTTTCATAAACTTGTCATTTTCATGTTATAATACATTCCCCTATGCAATAATGAAAATAGATGCTTCTATATTATCTATTGCAAGTTTTACGTGGCTTTAGGGATTTCACACTAGAACCCCTTCCCACATACGAATGTGGAGCCACAACATGGATTCAATGATTGCCGTTCTTCTTCCCTTTTCAGGGCCCTCCAATGTCGATGCCATATCAACTACTATAGAGAGACATACACCCCCCTAAGCCACTTTGATTCATGGACCAGTCTCATGAATCACCACGCGAGGTCGGTTGGGGGCCGCTTCATCAAACAGTGCCGCGATATGAACAAGAACATTAAAAGAGGCTAGCAACTAGAGAATCAATTATCATATATTTCTATGTGTTCTATCCGTACGAAATTTCTACCCATAGACCCGCTCTGACACCACTGAAGGGTTCCGTACCAGAAAACAAAAAGTTTCTATCTACTCGAACACTAATACCAGGATATATACTATGTAGACATAAGTAATGGAGGAGAGAGATGGTATTCATACCTTTGAAGACCGAGGCACGCCTTACGCAGGAAGGCGTATATTAATGAAGACGAAAAGCACCCCAAGTGTGGTGCCTCTGAAGTTATTCACACGTCCGGTGTAGGAGACGTCAACCGGACTCCGATCCAGCCGAGCAGCGGAAGAAGTAGATGTCGGATTGATGATCACACAACGGTGGTGTGAAGGTGGAGAACTCACCCATGATATCCTCTCCAATATTATGGAGAAGTCCTCAATGGATGAGAGAGAGAATGAGAGGGAATGGGATGATTCCAAAGGGGGAGGGGAGACCCCTATATATAGTGGGAGGGGGCATACCACCCAGGGGCCAGGAGGTGTGGGAATAATCTCCACACCCGCCGGCCACCTAGGGGCAGCCGCTAGCCCTAGGTGGGCCCCACTGGGGTGGCCCACCAAGCCCAGGCCGGCTGGCCCCCTCTTCCTAGGCAACATGCCCTATTGGGCCTCCCTTCGGGTGAGGCCCATTAGCATTAGGAAGCCTTTATTAATAAAATAAAATATATATTTAATATTAATTCTCTAATTAACATTCAAATACATATATTATCATATTCCTTTTCTCCGGAACATCTTCCAGACCCCTTCCGATCTCCATCAGATGTTACCCGGAACTATTCTGGTTTCTCTTTCTCTATTTCTCCTACGATACCTCATCTACCCTAAGCGTCCCTACCCTTAAGCGTGACATCCTTCGGTTCGGAAACACTCCAGACATATCGAGACTTCTCTCACATCAATGATCAACAGAGGGACCTAGATGGCCATGTGACCCCCGTGCGTTTCACGAATATAATCGCTCAAACCGTGAGATAGTCGTTTCCCGTTTGCTTTGTCATATGATACCTAATTCATTCGAGACGTGATCTTCGGTATCCCCATAACTTAGTTTGGTCTCGTTACCAATGAACTTGTTTCCTTGTTCTCATGTCGTTGCATTGTTTGACCAAGTCACATGCTTGCAAGCTTCATTAATGCAATGTCACCGAGATGGCCGCATGTATCTATCTGTTACATGGATTAGACAAATCCTGGTCTTGATATGTACTCCTCTACGCATCCCTTTGGAAAACCTGAGTGGCACGTTTTTGATCACCTTGTTACGAGATGATTCTTGATAACCATCTAAGCTTCCTCCAGAATGGTGATTTGCATTACCTCATAGTCAAAGGATCAGGTTGCGAGGTTCTCTGTGTTTTATCATCAATGGTGAACTTTGTAACTAGATCTCATTCAAGATATAACGGTCGGATGTTTGTCTATCATGCAACTAATAACATGACCTCATCATCAATTGGCATAAATGCCCATGATCTTGAAACCCAGACCATCCTCATGACCAATAAACTAGTTCGCTAGAGGTAACTGGAGACACGGTTTGTTTACATACCACACGTGTATTAACGTTTCGTATTAACACAGTTATAGCACAATATGAAACATATTATAAACATATAGGATATATATCAAATAATACACTTTATTATTTGCCTCTAGGGCATAACTCCTTCACTAACTTCGTACGACTTGGAGTCATTCGAGACATGTGAATCCTGCCTACTCGGCAAGATGACCAAGACACCTTTTGCAACGATTTGTGAAAGGGTGAAAGGATACAGATGTCGCCTAGAGGGGCAGGTGAATAGGCGGTTTAAAAACTTTTCCTAGATGGGCTTAACAAAGGCGGAATTAAACTAGCGTTTACTTTGTCAAGCACAAAACCTAGAACAACTAGGGTTCACCTATGTGCACCAACAACTTATGCTAAGGAAGACAACCAACTATGTGATAGCTAGATATAGACTTCAAGCACGAAGGTTATCACAAAGTAAAGTGCATAAGTAAGAGCTCGGGTATAGAGATAACCGAGGCATGTAGAGACGACGATGTATTACCGAGTTCCTCCCAACAATGGAGTACGTCTCGTTTGGAGAGGGGGTGGTATCAAACCACCAACACCACAAAAGGCCTCCCTTGTTCTCCAATGAATCTCACACCAACGGGTTCGTTTCACCTCTTCCACTATACGACAACCTTCGAGGTGGAAGCCGACACCTTTACAACGAGTTCGGGGCACACATCCACAACTTAATTGAAGGCTCTCGAATACAAGAAAGCTGTCAAACAATCAAAGACAAGCTTGTAAGAATCAAATCAACCAAAACAAGGCTTAGGGTTTCCAATGAAACCCTAGAGCAAGGGGCCCTCAAGTGAATGAGGGGGAAATGAAGATCTCTCTTGGTGAAGCTGTAGATCAAGGCCTCCTCCTTCGATTCCCCAAAGATCAGGGACTTTCGGTGGTTGGATAGGGAGATCTTGGAGTTTTGCTGGCTCTCAAATGGTGTTCTTGTTTTTCTGGAACGAGAAACTTGAGGTTGAATAAGAGGTCCCCTATTTATAGGCCCACTGATTTCTGACCGTTTTCAAACCATTGGAGAAGAGTCAGACCGTAGACTCCGGCCTGCACACCGGAGACTTCGGTCTACACCAGAGATTCCGGCCCATCTCTGGACCAGCCTCCGGACCACCAAACAGAATGACCCAGCCCTTCTGTGGGCCAAGTGGACCAGAGACTCCGGCCCAACCACACCGGAGACTCCGGTCAGGGGCTTGGACCGGAGACTCTGGTCAGTCTCCGGACCTTGCTCTGGACCACCAATCTGGCTGACCCAGGTCTTCAACTTTGATCCACTCCGGAGACTTGTGTGGAAACTCTAGACCACACCGGAGACTCCGGTGTCTGCACACCAGAGACTCCGGTCTGAAAAACCTGCCAGAGACAAAACTGATGGAAACAACAAAACTGTAACGATCATAACCTTTGCATCCGGACTCTGATTGACCCGAAACAAATTTTGTTGGGAAGGGGGTGACAAGAGCTACCCAACAAAAACCTCCAAGATCAAAAACATTTCATGTATTATGATGTGAGATACCTCTCTTGGAGAGAAACTGGAAAAACCTCCAAGATCAAAAACGCAATAAGGTATAAGGGGAAAACCGTTTTTGATGAACTAGAGCTTGTTATGAATATTACCACAAGCTCTAGAACCTCACATGGATAAGATCCAAATAACAACCAAGAAAGATGATGCCAAGAATGCAAAGGTTTGAGCTTTCTCTCCAAAGGATATGATCAAGTTACTGACTTGAGAACCCCTCTTGATAGAACGGTTATCTATCCTACAAACCGGTCTCTCCAACTAGCACCACGAGACCGGTAAGAAGGAAACCCTATCAAGACCATACCTTTGCCTTGCGCATATTCCACTTGATCTTGATGATGACGATCTTCTCCACCTCAAGATGGAACACCTTTCTTGATTGGTTGCGCTAGCTTGGGGAAGACTTGCAAATTGCTCCCCATACTCCACTATGGTAGAGCTTTTCTTTTGGGCATATCATCTTCCCATATCCATGACCACCATAGGATGGCAAGCTTCGAGCAAATGATCTCTTCGAGATGACTCATCTTGAACTTGCACATCATTTCTTCTTTCTTCATTATGTTGGTGTCTTGAAGGTACATAAGAGATATCACTCCAACTTTATTCTTCAATACACACTTGCTATAGGCCCAACTCTTACTTTACCAATCTCCGAATCACTCATTGAAACCTTGGTCAACACTTGATCTTCTCTACTTTCTTCTTCTCCCAACCTTGAAGCCAACATATGGTTCAAGCATTGCCTATGGACAAATCCTACAAGTAAAACTCAATGCAAACATAAGTCCATAAAGATTGTCATTAATTACCAAAAAACCACACATGGGGTCACACATGCACTTTCAAAGGGCATCCAACTTATTGGGACTAGTACATAGTGATGTATGTGGCCCGATGAGCATGACAAATAGGGGTGGTTATGAGTACTTCATTAACTTCACTAATGATTTAAGTAGGTATGGATATATCTACTTGATGAAACATAAGCCAGAAGCCTTTGAAAAGTTCAAGGAATTCTAGAATGAGGTACATAATCAACTCGCCAAGAAAATAAAGTTTCTTCGGTCGGACCGAGGAGGCGAGTACATAAGCCATGAGTTTGATGACCATCTGAAGAGATGTGGAATAGCTCCCTAGCTCACTCCGTCGGGAATGACGCAGAGAAACGGTGTGCCGGAATAGGAGAGTTTTGGGGTTAGACATGGTACGATCAATGATGAGTCGGACAGATCTGCCTTTATCATTTTGGGGTTATTGACTAGAAACTGCAGTGTTCACACTAAACAGAGTACCATCAAAGTCGTAGAGAAGACACCGCGTGAGATGTGGACTGGCAAGAAGTCAAGTTTGTCTTTTCTTAAGATTTGGGGATGTGAAGCTTTTGTCAAGCAACTTCAACCGGACAAGCTTACAGCCAAGTCAGATAAATGTATTTGTGTGGATTATCCAAGGGAAACCTTGGGTTATTACTTCTACAACCAAAAAGAGGGCAATGTGTTTGTCGCTCGGAATGGTGTCTTCCTTGAGAAAGATTTTCTCAGTCGGGGAGTTAGTGGGAGCACGGTGCAGCTCGAAGAAATTCGAGAGGTACCGGCCAGTAGTGTCAACACCTAGATTTTTAATCCCAGATGCTTGTTATCCATACATCGCAATCCCAGGATTACCATTTTGGCGAGACATAACAGATTGGATATCACAATACATCATCCATTACAAACCATAATAAGGTCTTACACAAATAAAGGATCTCATGATCCAGTCTTAGTACAAACAAGTAGCGGAATAAATAGCATAGCGGTGGTCTCCATCTTCAATGTCACAGGCAATGCTGACGATGGGAGATGGTCCTAGTTGTCGTAGCTGTCCTATTGTCCTCCTTCAGGGTAGTCCTCCTCATAGTCTAGCCACGGGAATAGCCAGGGACAAACGCCATGAGTACTCTTTAAGTTTGAAACCTAAGCTGAGTTCAGAAACAAAGAAAGGTAAAATAAAGTTTGAATTCACCTAAGTGGGAACTTAGTTGTCATAGTCACAACCATGTTGTGGTCAAGTCATGTCACAAATCATTTCATAAGTCATTTTGAAAACATGTGACAACAGAACAGTATGGCCACTCCAACTGTCCATAACCGCGGACGCGGCTATTCGAGTAGTTTGACACTCTGCAAAGGTGGTACACTTTCACCACAAAATTCGATACATCTGTCAGGGATAACCCTGAATCATAATACTTAGTATGAAGATAATCAAACATAACCTTTCCTTTACACACTCTAGTATAAGCACCTCTCCTATGAGCTTGGCCTCCCAGCCATGACCATCTATCATCTTGGGCACTACATAGGTTGAAATTCTCCTCTTCTTCTTCGGGGTAGAACTCCTCCTCCTCATAGACTTGGTCGTTACTATCGTCTATAAATACATACAGAATACACAGTCACAAACAATACTTAACTAGTCTAATTAGCACACTAAGGCACACATTTGATGATCTAGTATCATCACATACATCACAAGGTTTAATGAACTAGTTTCATTTATTTTATTTGAGAAAAGTAATTTCTACTCATTGAAATTAACTAAGATTTAATATTCTCCAATTAAAATAGGGAATCATGTGGACACATGTCATCACCATATATTCTAATGTATGGGAATGTGATTTAAATGTTGGATCACATTTTAATAGGTTTAAATTTAATATTTAATGATTTAAAGTGACTAGAAATGCCTATATAGCATTATTTTGGTACTAGTCCAAAGTCACTGCATGCAAACCTTGATATTATTACATATTTAGATAGATATGGTTAAATGTGATTTTTGAGAGTTGGAATCAACTCAAAAACTATTATGGTTAATTTTAGAAAAATGTTTGAATGTGAAAAAGCTTATTTCTTGTTATTTTATCTAGGAGAGATCTATAACTCTAAATGATTTAAATCCAACGGGCTTGGATAGCGATTTTCATTACCTTTCCAACAAAGTTGGAATCACTCAATTTGGATTTGTAAAACTCTCTGAATAGATTTTCAAACTAAAGGACAGAACTAAGTTTAAGTCTAAAAAGGAAAAAAGCTAAATTTGAATCTATGGGCTTAGGCGGGAACACTAACGGGCCGACCCAAATTCACTCCGCGGCGCTGAGGACTGCTGACATGGGGGGTCCCGCCTCTCAGTGGCTCATTAAACGAGAAGCGGTACGGGGCATTGTGGACCGTATGATTAGAACAGAATCTACGGCTGGGGCTTATCATCGACGATGGACTCGTCACCTGCGAGGTGGAACCCTAACGGCTCGGTGGGGGTGCGGTGAGGGCGTACCAGGGCTCTAGCGAGTGCGGCGAGGCAGGCAAAAGAATGAGGAGACGACGGCGAGCTCAGGCAAAGTCGCGGGAGAGGCTGGGGTGGACGAAATCGACGGCAGCATCTCCTCGTCTGCTATGACTGTCCCCGGTGAAATTCCAGCGGTTGGCTGCTCGAGCTGCTCCGGCCAGAGGTGGGGAAGGATTAGTGGAGAGAGGGGAGTGTGACGAATTCGTGCTGGGGAGGCTCCCATATATAGGCACGGCGAGGCGGCAGAGAGGCATGGGCAGAGCTCGTCGGTGACGATGGCACAGGGGGCTATCGGCGTGGGCGAGGTAGGCGGATGGTGGACGGTTCCCTGGTGGTCAGCTAGGGCATAATGGCGGTGCTAGGGGCGGTGGATAGTGGTCGGGCGCGTCTAGCGGGTTGAGGTGGTCAAGGAAGAGCGGCGTGCGCGGTCTGGGGTCGAGGCGCGGCTTGTGGCGTGCTGGCGGTGAAGGCGCTCTGGCGTGCGTTGGCGCGGCGCAGAGACTTAGTACGGGGGTTGGCTTCGGTGGTCCAGTGGCTAGCAGGGGCCATGGGGTGGGCGTGCATGGCTGTGAGGTCACGCCTCCCTTCCTAGAGCGATGGAGAGGGGCTGGTGGTCTGCTACGAGCTGCGCTTGATCGACTGGCGAGCATTTCCTCGGGGTGGCGTGGTATTGGCGCTAGGGACTAGGGGATGGGTTGGTTTCGGCTTGGTTAGATCAAAGAGGGACAGAGCGAGTAAATGGGGCGCAAATGGGTGGCAAAACCCTATAGAAACAGTGAGTCTAATCTTGAGTGTGATCAATGCCTGCCAAGTGTTTGACAAAATGGCCGCATGAAGAAAACTTTTGAATTTTTTAGAGATTTTTGGTGGAGTGGTTTATCACATTGATGGCCCAAATATAGCGAGCTCGTTGGGGAACCCCAAGAGGAAGGTATGATGAGCACAACAGCAAGTTTTCCCTCAGTAAGAAACCAAGGTTATCAATCGAGTAGGAGCAAGAAAACACCCCAAAGGTGTAGCTAGCTGAACGTTGGCAGGGCGCACTACCAGTGCCAGCACCAACGTGGAGACCTGCACAACACAACCACAGAACTTTGCCCCCAACTTGCGATGAGGTTGTCAATCTCACTAGTTTTGTTGAAAACAAAGGATTAAACGTATCGAATGGAAGGAAGTAATAGTTTGCAGAAAGTAAACACAAAGCAGTAAACAATTTATAGATTGTATGTAAAATAAAGGACTGGGGTCCATAGTTCACTAGAGGTGGCTCTCCTTAAGATAGATAACATGTTGGGTAAACAAATTACAGCTGGGCAATTGACAAACATCGAGAAAGCAATACATGCATATACTAATCATCTTGACTCCTTTGGAACTTGATTGGGCATTACAACATTATACATAGACCACCATCCAACTGCATCTATGACTAATAATCCACCTTCAGGTTATCATCCGAACCCCCTCCATTATTAAGTTGCAAGCAGCAAATTATTGCTTTATGAATTATGTGTAAAGTAAACAATATGATTGTTCTATGAACAAAGGATTGTTGTTTTCTCCCTAGTAGCAACAACACATCTAGTACCTTAGAGATTTCTGTCACTTCCCCAGATTACCAGAGGCATGAACCCACTATCAAGCATAAATACTAACTCTTGGAGTTGCTAGCATCTACTTGGCCAAGATAGCTACTAACAACGGAAAGCATGCAAGATCACAAATAACAAAGACATGATAGAATCAATAATCAATCTGCAATAGCATCTCAATATCCATCGGATCCCCACAAACACAACATGCAGAATTACAAATAGATGATCTTGATCATGAACGGATCTCACAAGATCTAGAAATGAAAGCACAAAGGAGGAGAACCAGCCATCTTGCTACTACATGGACCCGTAGTATAGAGACGAACTACTCACGCATCACACTGAAGGCTTGCATGATGATGAAGAAGGCCTCCAGGATGAATTCCCCTCTCTGGCAGGATGCCAGGAAGAGCTTTAGATCCCTCCCAATTTAGGGATGGAGATAACAGCGGCTATAGACTCTTTCGTGGATTTTTGATCGGGTACTTAGGATTTTGGTCCCGAGGGCAATATATATCGGAAGGAGAGGCCGAGGGGGTGCTGGGGTCGGCCGGACCACCCCCTGGCGCGGGCCAGGCCTGGCCACGCGGCCAGGTGGTGTGGTCGGCCCCTAGCTCTTCTCCATCTCGTATTCTGGCATCAGTTGTCTTCTGGAAAAATAGGCACTTTGGCTCTTGTCCTGTCCAATTCCGAGAATATTCATTTTCTGACTTTCCTGGAACCAAAAATAGCAGAAAACAGGCAGCTGGCACTGTCTTGTTAATAGGTTAGTCCAAGAAATCATTTGAAAAGTACTCCAAAGTGTGGACAAAACACAATAAAGTAGATAAAATCAAGCATGGAACATCAAAAATTATAGATACATTTGCAATGTATCAACATCCCCAAGCTTAACTCCTGCTCGTCCTCGAGTAGGTAAGTGATAAAAAGAAAGAATAGTTTTTGAGCTGACATGCACCATCAAAGACTTGATCAAAGTATTTGTAAAACATTCAAAGCTAGGATCCTAGTACTTCAATCATAACATGAAAGACAAAGTTCTAGCAATAAGACAAAGAAACTATGATGCAACATGAAAAGGCACAAACAAAAGATTCATGAATAACAATGCTTTGCAAGACGTTTGTTTGTTTCACATAAAGAAAACATAGCATAATAGTATTCAGCTTATCCCTCATAGAGTAGCAAATATAAATGCATAGGACACCTTCAAAGTTCATAAGAGTGACTAGATACAAATAGTTTAAAACAAGCAATATCAAGTTATGCATCAATCAACTAGTCTTGGAACAATGCACATAGAACTAAGAATGGCCACTATGCTCTCAAAGTAGGTGCATAAAGGTAGAAGGTGGAGACTCGATATAATGGTGGAAGAAAGGCCTTCATAGAAGGAAGTAGAGATTCAAGTTTCATAAAGAGCTTCCAAAAATTATGGTACTTATAGCTTTCAGCTCTCATTGCCCCTATCATAAGCATCTTCAAGTGATTAAGGTTAAAGTGAACAAACTATGGTGTACATGCTTGACGAAGTATAAGTTAGAAATCTCATGTCCCTTGCATACGAGGGTCGCTACTCATGCTACTCAAGTTTAGTCACCGGTAAGTTCTTGTCATCGTAAGTACATGTGTATCATAGAGGACCTCCAACGGGGTACCCCCTTGCCCGATGATAAAGAAGAATCCCCATATCAAAATGACAAGGCAAGCAGACAACAAGCATCTCAGCAATCTTCTTATTTACCATGGGAATATGGTGCTTTTTTCTCTCTTTCTTCTTTTCATAATCTCTTTTTTTCTCTTTTTTTCTCAACATAGGACTCTTTTTTTTATAAGAAGAATGCTTCATAGACAGCTCATTATGGTTACGCTGCTGGTTTCCACCATGTCAGCATGGATTAGGCCAGCGGCCCAGGCGTTTCTCTAACACATATACATAACTCCATGGACTTACAAGCTCCCCTTTCATTTCACACCGATGACATCCATAGACAAAAGAGCATGATATCAACTAGATACAAGTACCAAGTGCAATGTTGAAAGCGTTCCCCATGAAAGCATGGTTCTGCTAATTCCCAACAAATAAGTGCAAGCATATACAACATAGACGACACAATGGTTCAAGTTTATTAAGGGCAAGAAAATTAAAGTGTGTCATCAAGTTCGTGAGAGCTTTAATCACTAGTTTTCTCATAACAAGTTTAATTCGGAAGGTAAACAAAAACATGAATATACTTGGAATAGCATAATCTAGTAGGTAGGTATGGTGGACTCTTTGGAATAACTTGGTTTAGGGAGTTGGATGCATGAGTGAAACTCATACTTGGTTGCGGAGGCTAGCAAAAGACTAGGAGCGACAAACTAAGAGAGCAATAATGGCCATAATCATGCAGAGCGACAAAACATCATTGATCAAAGCATAAAGTGATACTACAAGTTGAAAACTAAAGGATCATAAAGGCTATGGTGACTTGAGATAGTCATAACATGGTGTGAGCATGCGCCAAGTCAACCCAAATAAAACATCAAAGGAGAATACCACTATACTATGCTTTAATATGCTAAAACAACGCATGATTCATCCAAGGCACATTAAGCAATCCCAATTGTTTATAACAAGTCATGCTAGAGCAAATAATACTAATCATAAAGCCAAAACAATATCAAGCATGGCATGACAAAGCATATGCCACAGTCAAAAACAAGCTCTCTTTACCACTTAAGCATGAACTTTCCTACTCTTTTCCAAACCAAACCAAACTATTTGAAAACCAATGTATGAAGAGGGGGTCCAACCAATTTATTCAGCAAACTAAGAAAACAAAAACCAAAAACAAAAACAAAGACGCTCCAAGAACAACACAAATGTGTATGAAACAATAAAAAATGAAGCGTTTGGAAGAAACCTGGGATTTTTATTGATGAAGAGGGGGATGCCTTGGGCATACCCAAGCTTTGACGCTTGTACTTATTGGATATTTATTGGGGTGACACGCGTGGCATCCCCAAGCTTGAGCTTTAGTACATCTTTCATCTCATTACTCATTCCTTCCATACACCTGAAATTTTTCCTTCATACAAAACTTCACACAATCTTTATTAGCAACATTAGTGCACTCAAGATAATAAGTCTTAAGATTCAGTTCTAACACCAAATAAACTTTCATTAGAACACGAGCTACTGAAGCACTTCCCTCAAAAATCTCAATTCCCTGAAAGAACTCAAAAAGAAACCAACAAGAAGCAAATGCAGAAAATGGCAGAAATCTGTCAAAACAGACCAGCAGGTAAAGACGAATTTTTTAGAAGACCTTCTGTTGCTCAAACCAAAAAGTGTTGAACTAACGAAAGTTAGATAACAACCTGGGGCAGAAGCAAAAAAATTCAAGCCTCACAAGGACGTTCAGAGATTTTACACCAATTTTTACGGTCAAGCACAGAAATCTGTTTCGGGACAACAACTTTCCCAATCATTACTTCTCTCTCATTAGAGGTTACTCTTGGTGCAAAAAAGCAAATAAATAGGATAAGGAGCGGTTATTACTGAAATAATAACTTCCAAGACTCATATAAATCTTTTGGGTTATCTCCCAATAAGAGCTTTTCTTTTACGCATTTAAGTTAGGCATAAGAAGCAAGAAAGAATCAAGTGTTCTCAAATGAAGAAGCATTAAAACCAAATTTGTTTCCTTTACCTCTCTTACTTTTATTCTTAACCTTGGGGAAAATATGATTGTTTGGTGGAGAAGAAAGGTGCATGGTCTCCTTTCCCACATCTATTATTGCTCCAAGGAGTTCTAATAGGGACCTTCCAAGTGTAATTTGTCCTTTTCCTGCACATTCAGTAACAAGATAATCAGTAGAAATCATTTTCCCAAGGATCTTTGTAAACACTCCTTCAGCTATTCCAATAGGTAATATGGTAGCGTTATTAGCAAGAGATATTTCTTTTCCTCCTTCAGTAAGCCCCCAAAGATTCAAAGATTCATAAATATCTTTGGGCATAAGACAAAATTCAGACATGATATCACAGCGAGCTTGAAAAGTTTCATTATTTATATCAATATTTACCGTGGGGAGCCACTTTGATGGTTCAGAATTTATTGGAACATAATTATGATGCTCCCTAAGTGTATTATAGCAATCTTTTAAGCTAGTAGTGCGGGTCTCAAGAGTGTTTAATCTAGCAAATATGCTTGCGAAAGAAATATCAGTTTTGCTAGGCAAGTTGTAAGTAAGGATCAATTTCTTTATAGAATTAGTAGGATCATCCTCATTAGATTGGAGGAAATCTCCTCCCACAACAGCATCTAAAGCATATCTATAGCAAAGAGCAATTCCAAGGTAAAAACTGCTAAGAAAAAAGCTTTGAGTCATTTTAGGATCAGTTTTTCATGTAGATCAGAGATTCTAGACCAAGCTTCCTTGAAGCTTTCCACAATTCCTTGTTTAAAAGTGAAAATCATTTCCTCGGGTGACAAAGTGATTGGAGCAAGGCTAGACATAAAGGCAACTTAAGATAGGAACTAAATTTTTTTTGTGTTTTCAATAAAGAAAGCAAACTTGTAAAACTATTTTTTTTTGTTTTTGATAAAGAAACAAGCAAACAAAGCAAAAATGAAACTAAGCAAAACAAAAATAACAATGTAAAGAGATTTGTTATGAGGGACTCCCCTTGTGAAGATGTCCTTGACTCCCCGGCAACGGCGCCAGAAAAAGTTGTTGATGGCCCAAATATATCGAGCTCGTTGGGGAACCCCAAGAGGAAGGTATGATGAGCACAACAGCAAGTTTTCCCTCAGTAAGAAACCAAGGTTATCAATCCAGTAGGAGCAAGGAAACACCCCAAAGGTGTAGCTAGCTGAACATTGGCAGGACGCACTACCGGTGCCAGCAGCAACGTGGAGACCTGCACAACACAACCACAAAACTTTGCCCCCAACTTGCGATGAGGTTGTCAATCTCACCGGTTTTGCTGAAAACAAAGGATTAAACATATCAAATGGAAGGAAGTAATAGTTTGCAGAAAGTAAACACAAAGCAGTAAACAGTTTTTAGATTGTATGTAAAAGAAATGACCGGGGTCCATAGTTCACTAGAGGTGGCCCTCCTTAAGATAGATAACATGCTGGGTAAACAAATTACAGCGGGGCAATTGACAAACATCGAGAAAGCAATACATGCATATACTAATCATCTTGACTCCTTTGGAACTTGATTGGGCATTACAACATTATACATAGACCGCCATCCAACTGCATTTATGACTAATAATCCACCTTCAGGTTATCATCCGAACCTCCTCCAGTATTAAGTTGCAAGCAACAGATTATTGCTTTACGAATTGCGTGTAAAGTAAACAATACGATTGTTCTATGAACAAAGGATTGTTGTTTTCTCCCTAGTAGCAACAACACATCTAGTACCTTAGAGATTTCTGTCACTTCCCCAGATTACCAGAGGCATGAACCCACTATCAAGCATAAATACTAACTCTTGGAGTTGCTAGCATCTACTTGGCCAAGATCGCTACTAACAACGGAAAGCATGCAAGATCACAAATAACAAAGACATGATAGAATGAATAATCAATCTAAATAGCATCCCAATATCCATCGGATCCCCGCAAACATAACATGCAGAATTACAAATAGATGATCTTGATCATGAACGGAGCTCACAAGATCTAGACATGAAAGCATAAAGGAGGAGAAACAACCATCTAGCTACTACATGGACCCGTAGTCCAGAGATGAACTACTCACGCGTCACACTAGAGGCTTGCATGATGATGAAGAAGGCCTCCAGGGTGAATTCCCCTCTCCGGCAGGGTGCCGGGAAGAGCTTTAGATCCCTCCCGATCTAGGGATGGAGATGACGGCGGCTATAGACTCTTTCATGGATTTTTGATCGGGTACTTAGGGTTTTGGTCCTAAGGGCAATATATAGGCGGAAGGAGAGGCCGAGGGGGTGCTGGGGTCGGCCAGACCACCCCCTGGCGCGGGCCAGGCATGGCCGCGGCCAGGTGGTGTGGCCGGCCCCCAGCTCTTCTCTGTCTCATATTCTGGCATCAGATGTCTTCCGGAAAAATAGGCACTTTGGCTTTTGTTCCGTCCAATTCCAAGAATATTCATTTTCTGACTTTCCTGGAACCAAAAAAGCAGAAAACAGGCAGCTGGCACTGTGGCTCTTATTAATAGGTTAGTCCAAGAAATCATATGAAAAGTACTCCAAAGTGTGGACAAAACACAAGAAAGTAGATAAAACCAAGCATGGAACATCAAAAATGATAGATACATTTGCAATGTATCACACATGCTTAAGCATCTGTGGTTTCTTGGGATTTTTAAATTGAAGGCATTTGAGTTGTTTTTGAAAAAGGGTGATGTAGACATATCAGATAGATTCCATTTTCAAATGTCATTTAAAATTAGAGTTCAAATGTTTTTGGAAGATCACAAAGTGAGCCTTGGTACATCTTAACTTGTACTAGCAAGGGGTGAAAAGATCCACATTTGTTTCTATTTGAAATTGATTGCTAGGAATACCCAAAGTGGGCTAGTTGATTAAAATGGCCAAAATTACCATTCTCATTTATTAATTCTTTTTGATTTCTTTTTCTTTGGATTTTGCTTGGGAATGATCTATATGATGTGGCATTCATCTTAGAATCATTTTACAACCATTAGAACAAACAATAATGGCAATTCAAATCAACTCCTATTTAATGCAACACTCATATGCATGCTTAAATATTTTAAAAGAGAAAAAAGTTTTTGTTAACCCTAAATTGGGTAGTTTTGATCTTGATCACTTGGATTAAAGTTTTGGGATGTTACAAACCTTCCCCATTAAACAAAATCTCATCCCTAGATTTAAGAAAGAAAACTAGGAACTAAAGAGATCTGGGAACTCAGTCCTAATGTAATCTTCTCGCTCCCAAGTGGCTTCTTCTTCGGTATGGTTGCTCCATTGAATCTTGAGAAACTTGATACTCCGTGTCCTGGTGGTTCTATAGGCTTCCTCAAAGATACAGATGGGTACTTCATGATACGTCAGATCCTTGTTGATATCAACGGCTCGGTGATCGATGTTCTTGAAAACTTCAGTCTTCTCCGGCACTTCTAGGCATTTGTGAAGTAACGTGATATGGAACACATTGTGGATGGCTGACATCTCTTCTAGAAGTTCTAGTTGATATGATACTTCTCCTCGGCGATCCAGAATCTTGAAGGGTCTGATATATCTGGGGGCTAACTTTCCTTTTAGACTAAAACGTTGGGTTCCCTTCAATGGAGAAACCTTGAGATACACAAAATCTCCGACATTGAAAGTCAGGTCTCTCCTTCTCTTGTCAGCATAACTATTCTATCTGGATTGGGAAGTCTTGAGGTGCTCACGGACTTTGTGAACCTTCTCTTCGGCTTCTCGTAGGATGTCGGGTCCAAAAATCTGACTTTCTCCTACTTGCGACCAATTCAAAGGGGTACGACACTTTCTTCCATATAGGAACTCAAATGGTGCCTTTTGCAAACTGGCTTGATAACTGTTATTGTATGAGAATTCTATGAAAGGCAGGCAATCTTCCCATTTTGATCCATATTCTAACACACAAGCTCTCAACATATCTTCTAAGATTTGGTTGACTCTCTCAGTCTGTCCATCGGTCTGCGGGTGATAAGCTGTGCTGAATTTCAACTTGGTTCATAATCCTTCTTGGACTTTCTGCCAAAATCTTGAGGTAAATTGGGTTCCTCGATCCGACACTATGGCCTTGGGGGTTCCATGCAGAATAACAATTCTAGCAATGTACAACTCTACTAGCTTCGAACTCTAGTAGGTTGTCTTGACAGGTATAAAATGGGCTACCTTGGACAGTCTATCAACAATGACCTAGATTGAGTCATTTCCCCTACTAGAAGTAGGCAAACCGGTGATAAAGTCCATTCCGACGGAATCCCATTTCCATTCTGGAATCTGCAATGGTTGCAACAGTCCTGCGGGCCTCTGATGTTCCGCTTTGACTCTCTGATAGATATCACATTTGGCGATGTAGCTCCCGATTTCTCTCTTCATCTTGTGCCACCAAAATTGCTCTTTCAAATCTTGATACATCTTCGTTCCTCTGGGGTGGATAGAATAAAGAGTATCATGAGCTTCTTGCATGATAACTTGCTTCAGTTCTGAACCTGCTGGCACATAGATACGTCCTTTGTACCACATAACTCCTTCTTCGTCTTCGGTAAATCCAGGTACCTTTCCTGTACCAATATGATGTTTGATTCTGTCGATACTTTCATTTCCCTTCTGGGCTTCCTTGATTTGGCTAATGAAAGCGGGTTGTAGTTCAATGCTAGCTAAAAATCCTTTGCTAACTAGCTCAGTTCTAAACTGCTCCAGCTCTTCATACAAACTAGGTTGCTTCTCCTTGATCATGGTGTTTAGCCTACACGGCAATCTGCTAAGAGCATTCGCTACCACATTGGCTTTGCTGGGGTGATAGTGAATGTCAAGGTCATAATCCTTGATTAACTCTATCCATCTCCTTTGCCTCATATTTAGTTCCTTCTGAGTGAAAATATACGTCAAGCTTTTGTGATCTGAGTAAATCTCACATCGATTACCCATAAGGTAATGACGCCATGTCTTCAATGCCAAAACTGCTGCTAACTCAAGATCATGGGTAGGGTAGTTCTTCTCATGTTGCTTTAGTTGTCGAGATAGATATGCGATGACCTTGCCTTCTTGCATCAATACACATCCGAGACCAATCTTGGATGCATCACAATACACATCAAACGGCTTCTTGATATCTGGCATGATCAATATTGGGACTAAAATCAATCTCTCCTTCAGCTCTTGGAAACTTTCTTCACATTTGTCAGTCCATTCAAACTTCTTGTCCTTCTTCAACAATTGGGTCATGTGTCTGGCGATGCTCGAAAATCCTTCTACGAACTTGCGGTAATATCCCGCTAATTCGAGAAATACACGGACTTGGGTTTGAGTGGTTGGGGCTTCCCATTCTTCGACATCTTTGATCTTGGCGGAATCAACAACGACTCCTCCGGCAGACACAATATGTCCTAGGAATCCTACTTCTTTCAGCCAAAACTCACATTTGCTGAACTTGGCATACAACTAATGCTCTCTAAGGGTTTCAAGAATGATTCTCAGATGTTTCTCATGCTCTTCTTCTGACTTGGAGTAGATAAGAATATCGTTGATAAACACAACGACAAACTTATCTAGAAAATTCATAAAGATCTTATTCATGAGATTCATGAAATAAGCAGGGGCATTGGTTAATCCAAAAGATATGACCGTATACTTGTATAATCCATAACAAGTAGTAAAGGAGGTCTTTGGAATATCTGTTGCACAAATCTTAAGTTGGTGATAACCAGTCCTAAGATCAATCTCAGAGAACACACTGGCACCAGTCAATTGATCAAATATATCCTCTATGTTTGGCAAGGGGTACTTGTTCTTGGTAGTGACGTCATTCAGCTTCCTGTAATCTGTGCACAAACGGTTGCCTCCATCTTTCTTGTCGACGAACAAAACAGGTGTTCCCCATGGCGATGCGGTTGGTTGAATCAAGCCTTTCTCTAGCATAGCATCCAACTGCTTCTTCAGTTCCACTAACTCTGAGGGGTTCATGATATAGGGTCTTTGAGCTATGGGACCGGTTCCGGGGATTAGTTCAATAATGAACTCAATATCCCTATCCAGGGGCATACCGGGCAATTCATCTGGGAATACGTCGGGGTATTCACAGACTACTCTGACTTGGTCTATGGTGGGTAGGTCTAGACTCTTATTGCACTTGAATTGACGGTGCAAGGTTTCCGATATATGCTCTACTGATACTCCAGAGCTACTGGTCATTGTGATGGCTTTCTTGGCACAATCAATCAATCCTTTATGCTTTGACATCCAATCCATTCCTAGTACTACTTGCAAACCTTTGGTTACAAGTACTATTAGGTTGGCATAAAAATCTATCCCATGTATTCTGATAGGCACAGCTGTGCAAATTTTTCTAGCTTTTGTAGTTGAACCAGGGATTTGAACTATCATGACATGCTTCAAGTTGGTTGGGTGAATCTTACTAGTGCATGCAAATTCTTCGGTGACAAATGAGTGCAATGCTCCAGAATCAAACAACACTCTTGCTAAAACTGAGTTGACAGAAAACATACCCAGCACTACATCTGGCGCTTCTTGGGCTTCTTCGGCATTCATGTGGAAGATACGGCTGTTGCGGTTGTGAGGGTTCCCTGGGGCAAATCTTCTTCCGGGATGAACACGACGCTGCTGTTGAGCTGGGGCATTCACATTGGCAGTGGCGGCAATCTTCTTGGGACACTCATTGGAGTAGTGACCCTTCACTCCACACTCGAAACATGTAATCTGAGACTTGTCTTTTGCTGCCACGGGCACATCATTGCTTCTAGTTCTGGGTGCAGTGTTGTTGTTGTTGTTGTTGTGCTTGGGAGGTGCACGGTTGAAATTGCTGGAGATGCCAGGGTGGTTGTTGTTTCCTCCGGACTTCACATTTCCTCCGCTGCGGTTGGGGTAGCTTGGGCGAGACATTGGGGGTCGATTGTTCCGTGGGGCATATCTGGCAGACGGGTTGGGAAGGTACTTCAGGTGGCTGCTAGATCCATCTTGGTGCATCATCCGAAGTTTGGGGTTGTCGTTTTCCTGATTAATCTTCCCTTCCATCTGAATAGCAGAGTCGACTAGCTCTTCGAGATCCTCGAAATGGATGTTGACAAGGACAGTCTGCATCTCATCATGAAGTCCGTTCAAGAATCTCTCCTTCTTCTTGGCCTCCGTGTTGATCTCATCAGATGCATACCTGGCGAGGGACAAGAATTTGTCATGGTACTCCACTACAGTCATTCTGCCTTGCTTTAGCTCTCTGAATTCATCTCTCATTCGGGTGACTAGAACCTGCAGCACGTGGGTGCTGCTGAACTTAATCTTGAAGGCTTCCCATGTCATCACTTGACCATGGTTCATTGTGCGGGTGCTGTTCCACCAAGCTCTTAAATCTCCGGCCAAATAGTGGGTGGCAAAAAGAACTTTCTCGTTAGCATCCACTCCGGTGACTTCTAAGTTGTTCTCCATTGTCTGCAACCAATCATCCGCATCTAGTTGGTCTTCAGATTTGCTAAAGATTGGGGGATTGGTATTCTAGATGTTTTAGAGTTCGGATCCATGATGATCCTGATTTCCATGGTTCTGATTGTAGTGGGCCATCTGGGCGATCTACTATAGGGTGGCTAGGTTTGCTTGGCGCTCCGCCCTACTAGCTTCATGGTCTGCAATGAGCGTCTGCAGAATCTGCAACATTGGGTCTTGCGATGAGCTGCTCCCTCCTTGGTTTCCACGAGTCATCTGAAGATTTAGATAGATAATGGGGTAAGAGGGAAAGTTCTAAGGTTCATGGTTTTGGTTTCAAATCTAAAACTTTGAGTTTGACTCAGGTTTTGCAACTAACTTCTTTTCATTCATTCAAGCAAAGCACACGATACAAACACACACACACCACATCATTAAAGGAAAATAGATGGTTTGAAGAACCATTCTGTAAGCTAAGATACAATGGGACTGATACTCCTCACTCCTACGATAGTGCTCTAGTGCATCTACTTATCATCGATGAAGTCAAAGTCATCATCGTCGGTGTAGAAGTCCACAGCATCATTCTCCAGATTGTCATCATCATTGCTGAGGTAACAATCCATGTCTCCCTAGATGTCTTCACCTTCCTCTTCTTCTTCCTTTGCGGCAAGATGAGCTTCTTGCTCCTTGACGGTCTTCTCGAGGTCGGCCACCTTCTTGCGAAGACGGGCGATGGTGCGATCCTTCTTTGCACGCTGGCGGCAAAGAGACTCGCGATCCTGGACGAGCAGTGCGAAAGTCTGGGCCTTCTGGTCGGCAATGGCATGGTTCTGGTTGGCTAACTCTCTAGCATTGTCTAGTTCCTGTTGTCTGTCCTCCAGCAAGAAGTCAAGATTCTCCACTTGACGCCTCAACTCTGGGTGACTTGGCATCTCCATTGGCATTCCCATGAAGTTACGTCTTGCATAATGAGCAAAACGGGTTCCCTGGAGTTGGTTGACACCCTGGGCGCAAAGACGTGCGAGAGCTTCATGCATTGCCTTGGCTAATCCATCTAGCCAGTTGTTCTCTCTCACAGAGAACTGAATTCTCTCGGACGTTGGAGCTTCAATGCTTCCTCTAAGATCAGCGGTGACTAGCCACTCCAAATCTCCTCCTGGGGGTCCTGGAAGTTGAGCTCCAAGAAACTCCGGATGTGGGCGTCCCAGTAATTCTGACAGTGAATCCAGATCCCTCTAGAAGCTTAGTTGACCTCCGTTTCCCAACTGGTAGAACTTGCTGAACTGAGTCTCCATCTACAAGAAGTAAGGATGAGGAAATTAGTGAAGTGATCAATTGTGTCAAATTTTAAGTAGTAATGTAAGAATTTTGAGGAACATGATTTTTTTTAGAAAGAATGAATTTCCAAGGATAAGAGAGGAAATAGTTTTTCATAAATACTCACTTTGGTTTTGAAACTAAGTTTTTGTTCGGACGTCCATTCTAACTAGGGTCTCCTATGGTCAGGATGGCTCTGATACCAACTTGTCAACACACGGATTTTTAATCCCAAATGCCTGTTATGTCATACATCGCAATCCCAGGATTACCATTTTTGCGAGACATAACAGATTGGATATCACAGTACATCATCCATTACAAACCATACATAAGGTCTTACACAAATAAGGATCTCATGATCCAGTCTTAATACAACATGCAGCGGAATAAAAGATAAATGTAGCAGTGGGGTCCATCTTCAGGGGCACAGGCAATGCTGACGAAGGCAAATAGTCCTAGTTATCATAGCCGTCCTGGTGGCCATCATCTTGATAGTCTCCTTCATAGTCTGGCCATGAGAATAGCCAGGGACAAAAGCCATGAGTACTCTTTAAATACTCGCAAACTACTACTAACAAGTAGTATAGCTCTAAGTTAAAGTGTTATCTCTAAGTTTAACTATAAAGATAAGTTTGAAACCTAAGCTGAGTTCAGAAGCAAAGAAAGATAAAATAAAGTTCTAGAATCACTTAAGTTGGGAAGCTAGTGTCATAAACACAACCCTGTTGTGGTCAAGTCAAGATTCATCATTCATTTCACAAGTTATTTTGAAAACATCTGACAACAAAACAGTATAGCCATTCCAACTGTCCATAACTGTGGACACGGCTATTTGAATAGTTTGACACTCTGCAGAGGTGGTATACTTTCACCACAAGATTCGATACATCTGTTAGGGATAACCCTGAATCATCATACTTAGTATGCAGATAATCAAACATAACCTTTCCTTTACACACCCTAGTATAAGCACCTCTCATATGAGCATGGCCTCCCAACCATGACCAATTGTCATCTTGGGCACTGCATAGGTGGACAACATTGAGAGGTAGCCTTAGCTAAAACCTCTCCCGCGAGGGAACTAATACTAATGCATATAAACTTTTGTCTAAGCCTTACCCAATTCAGGTATTGTGGTTGTACGGTAAATTTCGAATGGTATCGCATCCGAATCCAACCATCAGTTTTGTAAAAGGGCTAAGGCTCATGTCTCAACATTTTCACCATCATAAACCATTTGTGTTTCTCAACACATGTCAAAAACATCTCAATAGAATGATTCATCATTCCAAGGTTTTCACAATTCATTTTCACCAAGTATTCCCATCTAAGTGACTCAAGTTTTTATCTACTCTAAACTACTAAGTTAAGAGTGTTCACTAAGGTGGAAGTGATGGGATCAATCTCGTGCCATAGAATAAAATCTAAAGTTATCTAAATAGGTCAAGTTTTATACTCTTTATGCTACCTCCAAAACAAGTAAGGGACTTTGGTAAAGTAAAGGAAGTAACACTTGAAATTAATACTTTGGGTAATAGTAGTCAAAGTGGTATAACCAAAGCATGCCTAAAGCATCTTTGCAAAACCATCTAGTTTAATCCTACCTTACTAAGCCTTATACTTGCAAGTGTTAGCTTGCATTGTTAATGGTTGCTTGCCTTGGTTGGTGAAGTGGTTGAAGTTTTCTTCCTCCTCTTGCTAGAACTCCTCCTCGAAAGCTTGGTCGGTACTATCGTCTATAAATACATACGGAGTGCACAATCACCAAACAATACTTAAATAGTCTAATTAGCACTCTAAGGCACACATTTTATGATCTATTATCACCACAAGCATCACAAGTTTTATTAATAGCTTCATTCTTTTTATTTTAGAAAAGTAATTTCTACTCATTGAAATTTAAATAAGATTTAATATTCACCGCTTAAAATATGGGATCATGTGGACACATGTCATCACCATATATTCTAACATGTGGGAATGTGGTTTAAGGGCTGGAGGACAATTACTTTGGTTTAAGTTTAATATTTAATGATTTAAAGTGACTAGAAATGCCTATATAGCATTATTTTGGTACTAGTCCAAAGTCACTACATGTAAACCTTAATATTATTACATAATTAGATAGGTATGGTTAAATGTGATTTTTGAGAGTTGGAATCAACTCCAAAGCTAACTTGGTTGATTTTATAAAAATGTTTGAATGTGCAAAAGCTTCTGTCTTGTTATTTTTACTAGGAGATATCTCTAACTCTAATTGAATTAAATCCAATGGGCTTGGGTAGATCTTTTCAGTAGCTTTCTAACAAAATTTGAATCACTCCATTTGGATTTGTAAATCTTTCTGAATTGAATTTCAAACTAGGGGACAGAATTAGGTTTAAACTAAAAAGAAAAATCCTAATTCAAACTAAATGGGTCGTGCGGGAACGCTAACGGGCCGGCCCAGTGACACTACATGGCACGGGGCACAGCTGACAGGGGGTCCACCGGTCAGAGGCTCATAACACGCGAAGCGGTATGGGGCAATATGGGTCGTTAGATTAGAACGGGGATCAACGGCTGGGGATCATCGTCGACGACGAACAGGTCGTCGGTGAGGTCGAACCCTAGCAGCTCGGTGGGGGGTGCTCAGGGGCGTACCAGGGCTCCAGCAATGACGGCGATGCGGGCAAACAGACTGGTAGATGACGGCGAGCTCAGGGATGGTCGAGGTGTCTCCGGGGGTGGTCGCAATCAGCGGGGCCTTCTCCTCCTCTGCTGCGGGCTACTCCGGCCAAATTCCGGCGAGCAGGTGCTCGCGCTGCTCCGGCTACAGGTGGGGAACGGTCAGTGAGGGGAGGGGAGGTGAGTGGTGTGCTGAATGGGGCTGGGTGGCCTCTATTTATAGGACGACGACGCGACCGAGAAGGATGTGCAGGCGACTCCGGCGAGGGCTGTACAACGTGCTAGCGGCGTGGCTCGAGGTAGGGGACGGTGGCTGGTCTCCTGGCGGTGCACTACAGAGTAAATGCGGGCTTAGGGGCGGTGGTATGCGGTCGGGCGGTGCTGGTGCTCGGAGTGGCAGAGGCGGCGGTCTCCACGGCAAGCGGTGGCTGTGGTGCGTTGGGCGGCGAACGGGCATGTCTGCGGTGTTCCTAGGGTCGTGGCGGAGCGGTGGACGCGGGCTGCGATCGAGGGGCAGTGTGTGCACGCGTGTCGGGCGCGGCGCTCTAGCGCGTGCTCGGCATGGTGCAGACGCACTAGGCGCGGTGGCTCCTCAGTGGTCCATGGCTTGGCCTGGCTCGGGGAAGGGACAGAGAGTGGCGGTGAGGTACGGGCTAGCTCGTAGACATGGCAAGGGAGAGGGAAATGGTCTGCTGCGGCGGTTGCAAGTTTGGCCGGCGACAGGGTGCTCGTCATGGAATGGCAATGCCACTAGGGGGTAGGGGATGGGGTGCTAATGGCATGGTTAGATCAAGAGGGAACAGAGGGAGTGTTTTGAGGACAATTGGGTGCAAAACCCTGTACAAAAGAGTGAGCTAATTACTAGGTGTAAACTCTGCCTGCCCTGTGTTTGTGGAAATGGCCGCAAGAACTTTATTTTTGAATTTTGAAAATATTTTTGGTGGGTGTGCTAGTATTAAGCTTGAGACTCTGTAGGTGCTTGGGTTTGAAATTTGATCTTGTTTGAGTGGTTTTTGAAATAGTGGGATCTTCCCATATGAAATAGATTCAATTTTCAAATGCCATTTAAAAATAGTGTTTGAATGTTTTTGGCAGATCACAAAGTGGGCCTTGGTACATCATTATGTGTACTAGCAAGGGGTGCAAAGATCCATAATTGTTTCTGTTAGGTTTTGAGTACTAGGAATAGCCAAAGTAGGCATGCTGATTAAAATGGCAAAAATGACCATTCACTTCTTTTATTCATTTTGATTTGTTTTTCTTTGGGATTTGTTTGGGAATGATTTAGATGATGTTTATTTCACCTAAGAATCATTTTACAAGCAATTTATCACTTAATCATGGCAATTCAAACAACTCCTATTTTAAATGCACACACATATGAATGCTTTAATATTTTTAATTGGAAAAGTTTTTGTTAACCCTCATTTTGATGATTTGGATCTTAATAACCTTGGATTAAAGTTTTGGGATGTTACATATCCACATTTGTTTCTGTTTGAAATTGAGTGATAGGAATACCCAAAGTGGGCTAGTTGATTAAAATGGCCAAAATTACCATTCTCATTTATTAATTCTTTTTTATTTCTTTTTCTTTGGATTTTGCTTGGGGGTGATCTAGATGATGTGGCATTCATCTTAGAATCATTTTACAACCATTAGAAAAAATAATCATGGCAATTCAAATCAACTCCTATTTAATGTAACACTCATATGCATGCTTAAATATTTTTGGGTAGTTTTGATCTTTATCACTTGGATTAAAGTTTTGGGATGTTACAAGTAGCGAGTCGGCAAAAGACTTAGAAGTTGATCCGGTCGTAGTACCTGAGCCGGCATCTGCACCGACACTGCGAAAATTGGCAAGGTTGCGAAGTGTTCGTGATGTGTTACTATTGGACAGTGATGAGCCAAACTTATTCAGAAGCGATGGTGGGTTCTGATTCTGATCGTGGCTTGGAGCCATGAGATCCGAGTTAAAATCCATGTATGAAAATCAAGTTTGGAACTTGGTTGATATGCCAAATGGTGCAAGACCCGTCGAGTGCAAATGGGTCTTTAAGAAGAAAACTGATATGGATGGAAATGTTTCTGTAACATCCCAATTAAAGCAACCCCGATTTGTTGTCCAGAATGCAAAAATCAGGGGGAACAAAAAAAATCTTGTTCCTTGGTATAGGGCTTGCTTGTTGTTTGTTTGCACTTGTGCTTATGAAAGTGTATCTTAGGATACTCCTTACCCCACCCTCAGTTGACAAAAGCTATTTACCCAAAACTATCCTAGCTCATTCTACATATTCTCAAACGTTCTGGCATTACAAAACATGAGCCAAGATGCCTATGTAACCAAAACTATTTTTTGTAGCTTCTATTGACCAAAACTATGGAGAGATATGTAATACAATCTCCTTATGTTTTCAAGACAGAACACTCAACTAATCTTATCTCTAGTTTCCAAAAACCTCTTTTCAAAGCCTTTGAATTATACTCTTGGTAGAGATACCAAGGAATCTCCTCTTATTCAAAACACAACCTCTTCAAAATGCGCCAACCTTACCTCAATCTAAGATTGATGGTAACCCTAGTAGTAGTTGGATAGTTTCTAAGATGAGTTGCCTTGATCTGTTGTCTAATGAGTTGTTTTGATCTGCTGATTGACTTGTTTGCTTAGGAAGTAGTATGAGCTACTCTAGGATATCATCACTAGGATCAAGATGTTTCCAAATCATCAATCCCTAAGCAAGAATGCAAACCTAGATGTGATCCCTAGCCACTAGGGGATCATCGAAAACCCTTAACTAAATCAATTCCGGGGATTCCCATTCTAGATGTTTTCAAGTCCATGAAGACCAAAAGCAAGCATGGATCTCTTATACTCAATATACACTTCAACATCATCCACTTGCTAAAGCTCTGATACCTTGCAACCCTCCAAGAACATTCCCTCTCCTACTCTAGTCAAAATCCTCAAAACTGCCAATATTGACTAAGTCTGGAAACAGTTTCAACATCACCTTTTTGGATGCCTCCTTTTCTCAAACCATGTGCATTTTTGGAAATGCACTTCAACCATCTTGTTAACCATCCTAATGACTACCAAGGCCCACATTTTCCTCTGGTTAGATCCTCCTCCAACCCACTTGTCCATGATGGTTTTGCAGACAAGAAATTAACATTTCCTACAAAACTAGTCATCATACCTACTTTGGTAGAAGCTCACACCACCATCCAACCCCCTATGGACCAACCCTGTGCATGGTTGAGTTCTACTCATATAGGACTACCATGATCCACTTCACTTGCTCCAAATGGATCTTTGTGCTGCTTAAACCCACTTGGTTTATAAGGCATCATGACTCTTTTGCATGGCAGCCTTAACTTCAACAAAGTTTGCCATCATTCCTAGATCACCTCAAATGCAAGTAATGCAAACTCCTCCTGCCATGATCATATATATGACCTAGTATACCTATCCATCTATCCCTTGCACCAAGGTGAGCTCTGAGCTCCAAGATGCAAGCATGTTTTGGTGGTATAAAAATAACATCACCCTAGATCATCAACTCCTTGTTTTCCATCCTTTTCAAGTTGGATTTTCATTCCCCAAGGTTGCAAATTCTTGATACACCTTGTCTATGTCCCCAAGATTTATCAATAATTCTCCATAATTATTATGGCCCCAAAACTATTTAATTCCTTTAATAGCCAAATCTCCAAAACTCCATCCATAAAGGAAATCTTGGTTTTAGCCAAAACACTTCCCTAACTTTTGGCTTATGTGAGTTCCATATATCATACCTCACCTTCCAACCTCAAAAATACAAAATTTTGAGAAGCTTTATTATTTCTTTTTGCCCATTTCCTTAAATGGCTGAATTGGAATAATAATTGTTTTAAATACTTTTATGCCTCACTAAATCTTGGGAAAATTTCCCTAAGTGTGTCTTCCCAATTGGGACCCTCTCAAAACAAAATTCACCCTTGTCCAATGCAAATTTATCAAATGATCTTCTAAAAATCACTTCTATCCTTTTTTGAGTAAATAGATTTAAGTGGACTAAAACCCCCCATAAAAATCTCAAATAAATCCTAGGAGTCTACCTTGACCTCATCTATATACCAGTACCATTTCCTCCTCTGGTCCCATGCAAGTTTTTGGACTTCCTTCACAACCATCAATTGGATCAAAATTGGCCAATTAAGCAAATCCATTACTCAAACCACTTTCAAATCACCTCCAAACTTGCTTAGTTCACCTCATCAACATCAAGACACACCCTTGGTCGACCAGCATTGTAGCTCCACCCCAACAATTACCCGTTTTACCCTTATACTAGTAGAAAGAGAGAGAGTCAAGCCAAATCTTATAAAGATTTGTCCCACTTAATTACCACAGCTGCCACCACCTCCCTCTCTGATCCAGCACGACCAAGTACCCTTCTTACCCCTCTCCACCGAACCCTGGACCAATCCTTGGCCAGCAATCCTCTCCCCCTTGTCCTAAATGGTCATTTACACCATCTACTCCTCCCTCTTGGTATAAAGGCCAGCAGCCCTCCCTAGCACGCTCCCTGACCCTCATTTGCTACCTCTCCCCTCCATTCCCTCTCCCCAGAACTCACTCCCTCTCCTCTGCCCTGTGCTGCCCACGAGAAGAAGAAGGAGAACTCTCGGCCTCCTCACCGAATCGAGCAAGGCTCCTTCTCCCCAGCTCCATTCCCTCTGCATGTCAGCCCATGTGTTCCCCCTCCTCCTCCTCCTCTACCTGACATTACTCTTCTTTTTGTCCAAGACAAACTCATCCGTCCTTGCCAGCGAGCTCCGACGAGGTTGCTCTCGGCCGCCGTCGCGTCAGCTGCTTCTAGTGGACCTCCGCCGCCGTGCCGCCCACCGATCTGCTCGCCGTTGTTAACCGCGTCGCCCTGCCGCCTCCACGACCTCCCCCGAGCCCTCAGGTGAACTCCCCACCCAGCGCCGTCCTCTGCTAGGGTTCCCGCTCGCCGGCGCCATCGTGAGGTGGACGACGGATGTGGCCCGTCCATCGCCACTTAAACGGATGGACAGGTCTGGCCGATACCGTTTTGGCCGCCCCTCTCGCTGACTGGCGGGCCCCGCCAGTCAGGTTCGAACCACGCCCTCCCACGCGTCTCCCTGTGCACCGTGGGTCAATTCCCTCCCGGCCGGCCAAGCTCAACCCAGATCCGGCCGAGTCCATGTTGCCCCTTCTTCTTTTTCTTTTAGAATTACAGATCTAGTTTTATACCAGTTGATTTAAATCCTTTTGAAAATGTAAATGAAGTCGAAATGCCAAGATTCAAATTTCTGGTTGTTATCTGATGTTTTCTCAAACATGTAGAGGCAACCCCAAGTTCAAAATACTTTTTATTAATTGCTGGTAATTATTCTGCTGCCAAGTATACTTTACCCTAATTAAATTCCTCAGAGAGTTCTACATCTTCTTTTGGGATGAAACAAAGCCCTACTAAGAGGTATTTGATATACCTACCATCTAGCATAAGTCCTATGCCAAGGTGAACATAATGATGCCTTTAACAAAATAACAAAAATAGCAACTTTCTGCCTTGGATAAATTCCCTAGGTCAAACCAAGTGTGGTATTGACACAATTCCATCTCCCAGTACCTCATATTATAAATATCTATCAAATACTAGAAGCTCAGAATTTATTGTGCTCTGATTAAATTTTAGTGAATTAAATACTTCTATAATGGGTATTTTTACTAAATAAATAACTCCAGAAGTGTGGCAACTCCAAAAAGAGTGAATCCAATTTCCTCAGAAAGGTATTCCAAGTGCCTGTCACATGCCCTTGGAATCAACTCAATAACTTCTGTAGAACTAATCTGGTGCAAAAGATAAAAACCTTACAGAACTGCCTTTGGGAATTTCCTAGGGGCATTCTGTTAATTCTTTTGACAAGATTCCAACTCTAAGTGATTTAGTACATAAAATACTACAAAACCATCCAAGGAAATAATTTTTGGAGCTCCAGAATTTCCTCAAACTAGAGTTTAATCCACTTTAAAAATCATAATTAAATCTAGGAAATTGATATTGAAGTAAAACCACTTGTAGTGGTTTTGTTTTGACAAGACCTATCTGAGGATATCATGGTTACCCTTTGGTAGCCTACTAACCTCAGAACCCTAATCCAAGTTTATGGTATTTAGCCTTGACAACTATCTTCCCCATGGAAAAAAACTACAATGGTAATTTAGTAATTCCACCAATAACACCCAACTTCTCCAAGACCTCCCAAGTCCAGTAGTACTCCTTTTGTTTGCTTGCTGTATGGTTTGATGCTTGTTTACTTTGTTTTGATTGTGGTATTGTCTGCTTGCATGTGTACCCGATGACGATGATAGTGTGAGTGTCTGACGACAAGAAGGAAGGGACTTCTTATTCATTGTTTATTGGGTATTCTTGGTTTTCTAAAGAAGTCCAGGGACTTATTGCTGATCACAGGCAAGCCACCACTCCTGAACTCTGATATATGTCCTACTCTCTTTTACCTGTTTTGTATCCTCTTTATAAATTGCATTATCTACCTACATGTCTTGTTTTACAAATAATGTGATGGTAACTTGGCTCCTCCAAGTTATGCCTTTGTGTCCTTCGAGGCACCACCCCGATGTACCTACCATTTTATCCCTTTAGATTGAGAGTATGATGGTTAGCATCCTACCTCGTTGTAAAACCCCGGTTTTGAGAAAATAAATTGTTTTGGGATTTACCCCACCACAAAGGTTTTAAAACTGTTTTGTAAAACCCTTGGGAAGAGGCATCGTTCCAGGCGGATGATTTAAAGAAAGAAATGGTGATGATGAGAAATGAGAATGTGATGGGATGTTCTACGCCTTTACCAGAACAATTTTTATCCGCGCAACCACATTACCCCAGGTGCTGGGGCTTAGCTCGTAGTTTGTCCGCATTAGCCGAGGAAGCTTCTACTATGCTTATAGGGAGAGATCCCTGGAATTCCGAGCAGGCGCCACCAGATCATGGATCTGAAGCCTATCGCTTGCTTCGGAAAGAGTGAGCCTAAACATGGCAGGAGGCCGGTGCAACAATTGGGTCTCCCGCGGACGGTATTACTTGGAGTATGGAAGGAAGTGGAGTCACCAGATTTAAGGTATACGCCAAGTTGCGGATTGGGTATGCGCGTGTACGGAAGTCAGGACTATGGCTGGGAGCCACATACTCGTTGTCGGGGAGAACCAACCCAAAAGGAAAAGCATGCCTTTGCTAGGGTAGACAAGCGAAAGGTTAGGTGTGATTATCCGGACCCCCATCTATAGTGGTAGTGGGCTGTGGTTGTATCCCGGCGAATGTATTGACTCTTGTGGGGAAAGTGCACAAACTCTGCAGAGTATAACCTATTCGAATAGCCGTGTCCACGGTCAAGGACGGTTGTAAAGGTGTTGGCTAGGAGTACCCAAACTATGCTTGTGTGGGACACAAGGTCGAAGAGGACAAAGGTTCCGGGGAACCCGAGTTTGGAAGTTTTGTTTTGACCCGAGGTGGTCGACGAGGTTTAAAAAGGGTTTTTACTCCAAAACTGTTTTCGAAACTCTTTTTCAACAAAGATATGGAGATGTCTTGATTTATAAAACAGAAGCATGTTTTCAAAACTCTTTTTCAACAAAGATATTGAGATGCCATAACTTCAAGAGGTAGTCTAGGATGTTTCTAAAACAACTCCAGATAAAGCTATCTCGCCACACCCAGATTTGCATTTCCTTACTTCATTTATCTTGGTGGTTTGCGAGTACATTCAGAAGTACTCATGGCTTTGTCCCTGGCTATTTACTTGGCCAGACTTTCAAAGGTTCGACTTCGGAGAATTAAGGTGGCGTCTAGCGAGCTAGGCCGTCTTCCTAGTCAGCTGCCTGTAGGTTGCCAGAAGATTGGGCTCTGCGGCTGAGATTGTTCTGTTGCTAAAGATGTTGTAGCCATAATGGCATGTATGTAAGTCTTGTAATTCATTACATTTCGGATGTTTTAATGATACTTGTTGGTTATGTTCCCCGGCTCACTGATCATGGGAATGTGGATGTATGCATAACAGGGATTTCTTGGATGATTAATCCGGGAAGCCCACAGTTTCTGTCTATAAAGCACGGCTTGTCGCGAAGGGGTTCCGACAAGTTCAAGGAGTTGACTACAATGAGACTTTCTCTCCTGTAGCGATGCTTAAGTCAGTTCAGATCATGTTAGCTCTAGCATCCTATTTCGACTATGAGATATGGCAGATGGATGTCAAGACAGCTTTCCTTAATGCAAATTTAACCGAGGACGTGTATATGATACATCCTGAGGGTTTTGTCAAGCCGGCTAATGCTGACAAGCTATGCAAACTTCAGAAATCCATTTATGGGTTGAAGCAAGCATCTCGGAGTTGGAACATTCGCTTTGATGAGGTAGTCAAATCGTTTGGCTTCATCAAGAGTGATCATGATTCTTGTTTATACAAGAAGTTTAGTGGGAGGAAAGTAAACTTTCTGATCTTATATGTGGATGACATATTACTAATTGGAAATGATGTCCAGATGTTTTAAGAAACCAAGGAATCATTGGAAAAGAGTTTTTCGATGAAGGACTTGTGTGAGGCGACTTACCTACTAGGAATCCAGATCTATAGAGATAGATCAAGGTGACTCATTGGATTGAGTCAGAGTACATATTTGGATAAAGTGTTGAAGAAGTTCAACATGGAATCATCTAAGAAGGGATTCTTACCGATGTCACATGTGGTAAAACTTAGCAAGACTCAGTGTCCTTCGACAACTGTTGAGCGAAGTCGGATGAGTGTGATTCCGTATGCTTCTACAGTCAGATCCATCATGTACGCAATGATTTGTACTAGGCCAGATGTTTCCTATAATCTAAGTGTTGTGAGGACATACTAGAGAGATCCACTTGGTAGCGGCTAAAAATATCCTTAAGTACTTGAGAAGGACTAAGGATATGTTCCTGGTTTATGGAGGTGAGGATGAACTCAGTGTAAGGATTTACATGGATGCGAGTTATCTCACTGACTCGGATGATTCTCGTTCGCAATCAGGATATGCTTTTGTGATAAATGGAGGGGTTGTGAGCTGGAAGAGTTCCAAGCAAGAGACGATGTCTGCGTCTATGATAGAGGCTGAGTATATTGCTGCCTCGGAGGCGGCAAAGGAAGCCATTTTGATGTGGAATTTCCTCATGGATCTTGGTGTGGTTCAAGGCTCGTCCAATCCGTTAGACGTGTGTTGTGACAACAATGGTGCTATCGCACAACCAAGGAACCTAGACAACACTAGAAGAACAAACGTATACTCATGCGGTACCACCTGATTCGCTAATTCATGGATCAAGGTGATATCAACTTATGCAAGGTACACACGGATGCAAACATTGCGGATCTGTTGACAAAACCGCTACCACAGTTGAAGCATGAGGCGCACCTGAGAACTATGGGCATTAGATGCCTAGACATGTGATGTCGGATGATTGACTCTAGTGCAAGTGGGAGACTATTGGGAATATGCCCTATAGGAAATCATGTATGATGTTATTCCCAATGTATTCATCAAGTTATTGTCCATGTATGAACTACTGATATGTATCATTGAATATGTGATTCGATTATGGAACTATATATTCATGTTGTTCATACTAATTGTCCTTGGTCTTTGAGGTTGTGCTGGACACACAACTTGACTAATGTGAAAATCGGTTGATGACTCGGTTCCACTTGTCATGGGCATGGAGATGCTATTCCAACTTACACGGATTCGGCGAAAGAGTTTAGCGAGTCGGACTGACCCATACTGAGATGCAATGAACAAGTTGTCATTTTTATGTCTCAATCAATGTAATCTTTAGGCCTGAGGTTATTGCACAATCCGAGTTGAGGATCATCAACTTAGGTTCTATCAAACATTGTTCCGTCACTAGGCAGTTATAAAGGCAGAGTTTGGGTCGACTAAGAATCAAGATGCATGATGTGGATGACCAATATGGGATTTTTCCCATCCGACTGGAGAGATATTCTCTGGGCCCTCTCGGAAGATATGATTCAGAAAGCATGGCCATGCACGACTCGGTTAAGTCTTAACCGAGGCCATCGACTAATATTAGTTGAATGAATCACTTATCTTGGATCAATAAAGAGAGAGGAACTATTTAAAGGATGATGGTTATTTGCCTATAGTTCGACAAGGCATATCGTGAGGCAAAAGGGACTCAGACGAAAGTCGCATTGGAAGGTATGTCATCGTGACTCTTTGGTACTTGGGAGTCGGCATGTTCTGCTAGGAGCCGCTACCAACTAATCGGTCACGAGTAAGACTCAGATCGTGTCCGAGTCACCATGGGCCTGTTGGGTCACACACTTAAGAGCGGGAGCAAGTTTGCGTTGGACCCGAATCCGAAACCGACTGAGTCAGTGAGTTGGACTCGCAGTGACTAATATAGGCCTTTTAGTGAATGGGACACAAGTGAGTGGATCCCACTTCCACTCCCTATATAAGCTGGGGCGTGTTGACTCGTGTATTAATGAGCTCGTTGGGGAACCCCAAGAGGAAGGTAATATGAGTACAGTAGTAAGTTTTCCCTCAGTTATGAAACCAAGGTTATCAATCCAGTAGGAGCAAGGAAACACCTCAAAGGTGTTGCTAGCTGGACTTTGGCAGGGCGCACTATCGACGCCAACAGCAACGTGGAAACCTGCACAACACAACCACAGTACTTTGCCCCCAACTTACAGTGAGGTTGTCAATCTCACCGGTTTTGCTGAAAACAAAGAATTAAACATATTGTGTGGAAGAAAGTAATAGTTTGCAGAAAGTAAACAGAAAGCAGTAAATAGTTGATTATAGATTGATGGTAAAAGAAAGGACCGGGTCCATAGTTCACTAGTGGTGGCTCTCCTTAAGATAGATGACATGTTGGGTGAACAAATAACAGCGGGGCAATTGAGAAACATCGAGAAAGCAATACATGCATATACTAATCATCTTGACTCCTTTGAGATTCAATTGGGCATTACAACATTATACATAGACCGTAATCCAACTGCATCTATGACTAATAATCCACCTTCAGGTTATCATCCGAACCCCTTACAGTATTAAGTTGCAAGCAACAGATAATTGCATGACGCATTGCGTGTAAAGTAAACAATACGATTGTTCTATGAACAAAGTATTGTTGTTTTCTCCCTAGTAGCAACATCACATCTAGTACCTTAGAGATTTCTATCACTTCCTGAGATTACTAGAGGCATGAACCCACTATTGATCATAAATACTAACTCTTGGAGTTGCTAGCATCTACTTGGCCAAGATAGCTACTAACAACGAAAAGCATGCAAGATCACAAATAACAAAGACATGATAGAATCAATAATCAATCTGAAATACCATCTCAATATCCATCGGATCCCCGCAAACACAACATGTAGTATTACAAATAGATGATCTTGATCATGAGCGGAGCTCACAAGATCTAAACATGATAGCATAAAGGAGAAGAACCAGGCATCTAGCAACTACATGGACCCGTAGTCCAGAGATGAACTACTCACGCATCACACCGGAGGCTTGCATGGTTATGAAGAAAGCCTCTAGGGTGAATTCTCCCCTCCGGCAAGGTGCCGGGAAGAGCTTCAGATCCCTCCCGATCTAGGGATGGAGATGACGGCGGCTACAGACTCTTTCGTGGAATTTTTATTGGGTCCTTATAGGCGAAAGGGGAGGCCGAGGGGTGCCCTAGGCGGCCACACCACCCCCTAGAGCGGGCCAGGCCTGGCCGCATGGCCAGGTGGTGTGGCGGCCCTCTGGCCCCTCTCCGTCTCGCATTCTGGCTCCATGTCCCCCTTGGTGAAAAACTGACTTTGGCTTTTGTCCTGTCCAATACCGGGAATAATAATTTTCTGACTTTCCTAGAACCAAAAGTAGCAGAAAATAGGCAGCTGGTACTGTGGCTCTTATTAATAGGTTAGTCCAAGAAAGTGTATAGAAAGTACTCCAAAGTGTGGACAAAACATAAGAAAGTAGATAAAAACCAAGCATGGAACATCAAAAATGATGGATACGTTAGCAACATATCAGGGCGTAGGTGCTTAGAGTAGACGGTTAGGTCATTCCATGCATTGCAAACCCTAGCTCTAGTCAGTCCAGTCTTGCCACTATACCGGACCTAGCTGTCCACCGCCAGTGCTCCTCTTTGTACGTGTGGATACTAGCGGAGGTGTTATAAGTTCAGCACTTCGAGATCGTGGATCAGAATGGATCGTGAGGACTGGACTGCATCAAGCGACGTGCTTCATCGATTTTACAACTCCGCGTCTAGTGGTAATTCTCGTGGCCTATTACCTCGGCTAGATCTTGGGATCACCGTGTAGTGGTATTGCCAACGAGTATGCCATGGAGGGGTCCTCATAGTGCGTGTTTAGAGACATGGGGTAAGGCGGAGAGTTGGTGGGTACGAGGTAACACAAATTACCTAGGTTCAAGTCCCACAATGGTGGCGGAACTCCACTCCTTCTATAAATCACTATAATGGCAATACGCCGAGTTACAGAGATAAGTTCGTTGTGCAAGGTGTTGCACATTGTACGTAGCAATCTGATAGGTTGTGCCCTAAAGGCTCCCATAGGTCCGGTTTATGAAGGCACCAGAACCTAGGGTTATAGGGAAAGGTCCTTGGCGGACAAGGTAAAGAGTCCTACAATAATACGAACTAGTCTTTCGTGTCTTGTACTCCAAGGCTACGAGTACGTTGGTGACTCCTGCGTAGCCTTCCTTTATCCAGCATGGGCCTCCCTTCTGTATCCTTCTAACTGGGTCGCCCAGCATGCCATAGGCCTTGCTACCAACTGTGGGCCACCTAGGTTAGCTAGATTAGAGACATGCTATGATGATACCCATTTAGCATATCCCCAACAGTAGCCCCTGGAGGACTTTGAAATCTTGCGACGCCTTGCCTATTGATGTTGAATGCTCCGTCTAGGTGATGCCAACAATCTATCAAGCAATATCTCAAAGGTCTCCCAAAGAACCCTGCAATCCTTTCTAGCTTCACAATGTAGCCGGAGATTCCTTGAGTCTTCATTTCTAGAGCTGGATAGTATCGCCTTCGGTGGAATCTTTAGACGTGACCCTTCACTGCAACTGTCGGGAGGATGACGTATGGCACAGCCTATGCTACCTCAAAACTCATAGAAGGTAGGGAATTAATCATTGGCTGTTTTTACGTGTGCGAAATCCAAAATGGTAAAACGGCAAAGACGGAGGACGTGGCGAAATTACTGTGCACGCTCATATCCACGTCGGCAACGCTCTGTCCATCAGATCCTTTTGCACAAATCTTGACGCTGGGTCTATATATTTCAACTGCAGTTAGGTTATCTTATTTTTCCCGCATTCGCTCCCACGTCTTCGTCTTCCTCCAGCTGTGCGCCTGTTTGAGCTCCTCCTCGGAAAACCCTAGCCAGAGCTTCCCCTTTCTCCACTCACTTACCAATAGTGCAATAGCCTCTAGCAGCTCTGCCCCCTCGACAATGGCGACTCCTGAGGCTACAACAACGCCATCTTAGGTAGTGACGGTCCCGCCAGAGGGGGTCATCATCCCTGTCACTACCATGGTGGAAACAACCGGCAACGACCAAGAACGGGCGGCGCCAGATGCTGCTGAAGAGGAAAATGACTCCCACAAGGGAGTGTGGAGGGGCTCTGACCTCTCCGCCAAAGATTTGCAAGAACTTGTCATTGAGGGGTATCTTCCCGTGGCAAAGGATTTGGTCTGGTGGCCAGCGCCGGCGAGGTGGTTCCTTCTCCCCAAGCCAGAGAGAAGGTGTACCTCAAAGCCAGGCTGGTACGAGGTGTAAGCCTGCTAGTCTCCAACTTCTTCCTGGTCGTCCTCCAGCACTTCTGGGTACTTCCCCATAACCTCTCCCCTAACATCATCCGCGTCCTTAGCAACTGTGTAGCTTTGTGCGAAGGATATCTAGGAATCAAACATATATTAGATCTATTTGTATACTTCTTCACCATCAAGAGAGAGTCTGTAGAGTCCAAGGACAAACTGCCGACTTGTGTAACAATTAGCTTTAAGATCCAGCCTAGTCGGTGCTTCCCTGACATCGTAGGGCATGAATCATGCAATAACTGGCAACGCGCATATTTTTACGGCCTAGATATTCCTCTGCCTGACCATCTTGAGACGTATCTCGACTTTGTCGATGGAGCCGCCGCCGAAGTGCCTGTTTGGAGGACCCCAGCCTCCCTTTCATCCGACGATGAGGCCAACCGTGCCATAAGGAGGATTGTATGGCTCATGGACGGAGGTTTTACGGGCTTGTACCTAGCCATGTGCTAGTTTGTTAGGAGGATCCAGCCTCTACAGCATCGTGCCGAGTTGATGTGCAAGTACTCCCAGGACAGAAGGGATCCCATGCGAATTTCACGGGATAACTTCTCCATGGACTCTGTCAAACTCTGGCTAAAGGACATCGTCAAGATGAAGGACAGGAAGCGTGGCTTTGAGATCACCTATGACATGTTCGACTACGATAAATGCCTACAGGTAGCTTTTGTTACCTTTGTTCCTTGTTTTATACACTAAGGTTTTTCCGACTTGAAGTTGTCAGTCTAACACTCGTTTGTTTTCCAGCTGGCGACCTTGGTGGAAGATTAGATGTCCTCCCATGTCTATGATCCCAAGATGAAGGATATCGAGGTGGTGTCCGATGATGACACCCCCAAGGATCATCCAGCTCCGGCAACGCAAAAGCGGAAGAGCTCCACCTCTAACGCTACTACTGAGGCCAGGAAGTAGAAGATATTGGAGAGTGGAGTCTCCAAACGATCCACTACCGCCTTAGAGGTGGAGAAGAAGAAATCCACCAGAGTTCCCATAACCAAGGCTCCTACTGTGGAGTAAGTATATTCATTCTTCGGCTTGTATTTTTATCTCGTACCTTATTCAACTCTTGTACTTATACTTTGTACGTTTCAGGAGGAAAGCCGGTGTTAGGTTGAAGCGATCCTCTAGAGATGCTGGAGGGTCAAAAAATATTCGTGATATGCTGACCAGGGATGTGACCGCCAAGCCCTCTCCCGCTACTGCTCCCCCTACTCCTGCCATCAAGCCATCTGCTGGTCCTACTAGGCCTTCGTCCCACGTCATCCCTGAGATCTCCGGCATGGACACAGATGTCAATCCAATCTTTGATATCTCACGCTCTATCGAGGTGGACATCGCTCCCAGCGGTCAGGCGACGCAGGAAAGTACCCCCTCCAAAGAGGCTGAAGCTCTGGCTAAGGATGCCACTGAGAAAGAGAAACAGGTAATGGAAGGAGAGGGGGCGGACGCAGTTGTGGCGACCAACAAGGCGGGAGCCTCTGAGCCACCAACTGCTATGGCAACACAGCAAGCGGCTAGGGCATCATCCATGCCTCTGGCTTCAACAACTCCAATAGCTATGACTCCTTTGACATTGTGCCTAGATGACCTCATTGCATAGGCAGATGCCGTGTATAACAATGCCAGCGTCTTCCATACTGCATATGCCAATCTAGCCAACAATCTCAAAGTTATTGCCATTGTAAGTCTTTGAACTTCACTTCTTTTTACTTTATACTGTATTCCATTGTAGCCCCCGAACTCTTAGGCAAAAGCTTGATAAGTTTGTCCTGAGTGCTCCAAAAGAACTAAGTGTACAACTTGTCCATGTAGCCCCTAAGTTTCTAGTTTAGAATGATAATTCCGACTAGACACTCTAAGAGAGAACACTAGTGGATTAAAATCTTATAATGTAGCCCACGAGCGTGTATTTGAAACTAGATAGTTCCGACTATATGCTATAGAGAAGCTAAGCATGTTTACTATTTGCAGAATGAGCATAGACGGAGGATGACCGCCAATGAGAGGTTTGCTGCCTTGCGGAAGGAACTGGACCTTGAATAGGGTAAAACAACCTTCCTAAAGCAACAGATAAAAAATAGCCAGAGTCTCTTTCTTTTAATAGCTCCTTACTTCTAATCATGGATTTATTTATGTCGTCTTCTCATAGTGCTTTCCATTTTCCGCCTTACAGAGGCCATTGCCAAAGCCAAGAGCATCATCGAGCAATCCAAGAATATTCCAGAGCTTGACGATGAGAATAAAATCTTGAAGAAAGACCTGGTTGATGCTGTCAAGGGCCATGAGGAGGCGATGAAGGCGCTGCAAGAGTCTGCTAATACAGAGATGTAGCGCCTGAAGAATGAAATTGCACAACTCAAGGACCAGAACCAAGCTACCAAAGAGCAAAATGAGAGGGACCTTGAGATCTACAAGACGGTTCAGAAGGAGCGAGACATCTTGGCAGAGACTTGCAAGCAAGATGAGATGAGCATCTTCGGTAACTTTCCTCTGACTGTCAATTATGTAACTTGGACAAATGTTTGATGTGATTTATACTCATGATCCTTATATCTTATGCAAACCACAACTCCCATTGGCTTGGCCAACTTGGGTGAAGGTGCTCCGGATTCCAAGGAATGCATGATTCTTGTCGGCAACTTCATGAGCACCGCCATTGCCCAGGCCAAGGAGATAGCCCATCCTCTAGGAATAAACATCAAGGCAGCAGACTCAGCGGCCAAGTACTTGGAAATCTTGCGCCGAGCCCCCGAGAAAGTCAAGGACTGGAAAGCCTCTTGCGTCTAGGCTGGTGCAAGGATGACCCTATCCTTCGACAAGGCACACACCGCAACACCAACATCGATTTGGTGACCTCCGAAATGCCCAAGATGGACAAGGAAGGGAAAGAAATTGATAGCAAAGCTATTTGGAATTCCCTCGCTGGCTTCGACACCAGAATTGCCAAGAGGGTCAAGGCGCATGTCTTCGTGCCTGTCGAGATACTTGATGAAGACATGGCTTCTTCTGAGTCTAGCCCCTCTCCTTCCGATTTTGATGATCTATCTCGGCCTAGCTCTCCTATTGTTGATGATGCCACCATGAAATCCCTTACAGCAGAGCCATGAAAAACAATATTTGTATTAAATGTATCTCTGCAATGTGTATGCGGGAAAAACATATGTGTTTGCAAGGCGAAAAAACTTGTACTCAAGTTTCCTTCTACTTATTTGTTTCCAGCATGTATATATTTTTTAAGCAAGTGTTGGCTTATCCATTATTCTGATTTCTATGCTTGACCTTTCGTGAGATGGAAGACTCGTAGCACAGAACTATGCCCTTAGGTGATGATGCTTAATAGCACCGCCAAGAACCTAAGAGCAAAATCGCTGGCTTGAGTGTCGATAAGTCACTACTTCGGAAGCCACATACAAACTTTAGAAAACGTGTAGACCAGAAAACTTAAGCTAACGCCCGTAGGCGGATTTTTCACAAGTGCAAATGCAAACTTGCGCATAAAGGGTTTATATGATCCAAAAATGAACAACTAAAGGAGGTAAAAGACTCAGAGAATATGAGTGAACCAAATGCTTTATTTCATTGATCATATAAGAAACTTATTACATAATATAAATGTGCTAAGTGTAAAAGGGACATAGATGTGCTATGTTCCATGGCCGATCTGTCTCCGGGTAATCATCATCGGAGTCATGTTACTTGCGCTTGCAATTTTTTGGCCTATCCTTCAACTCGCGAATATCGACGAGGTAATAGGAACCATTGAACAATGCTTTGCTTATGAAGAATGGTCCTTCCCGAGGCGGGGATATTTTGTGTGATTTCTCCTGTTTGAGTCTATGCACCAGATCCCCCACTTTAAATGAGTGATGCTTAACACGGTGACTATGGTAGTCATGTAGCTTCTGCTGGTAGACGACAGATGTCTAGCATGCCAGCACGTGCTCTTCATTGAGTAGGTCCACAGATAAGCGTCTGGATTCTTCAATGCCATCCTCCTTTAGGCGGCGACTCTTGGTGCATCATGGAGGATGTCGGATGGTAGGACGGCTTCTGCTCCATAAACCATGAAGAAAGGAGTCAAGCCAGTGGATTTGTTGGGTGTTGTTCGTAAACTCCACAAGTTAGATGGTAATTCCTCTGCCTAGGCTTCAGCTGCTCTATGTAGCGGTGCTTCTAAGCGTGGCTTGATTCCGTGCAGAATTAATCCATTGGCCCTTTCAACTTGCCCATTTGACTGTGGGTGTTCCATAGATGCTAGATCAAGGCGGATGCCTTTTTAATGAAAGTACTCCTCAACTTCTCCCAGAGACAAATTTCTACTCTTGTCGGTGATGATGCTGTGTGGGAGACCAAACCTCACCACTAGATCTCGGACAAATTAGAGGGTGTTGCCCATCAAGCTATCTAATGGGTTTAGCTTCAAACCATTTTGTGAACTTGTCCACTGCTACTAGCAAGTGCGTAAATCCACAGGGTGTTGTCTGCAAAGGTCCCACCATGTCCAGCCCCCAGACTGCAAATGGCTAAGTTATTGGTATGGTTCGATGTTCTCCTGCTGGAACACTTGGTTGTCTCGCATAGAACTGACACCCAAGGCATGTTTGTACCAACTTGTTGGCGTCTTCCTTGGCAGTTAACCAGTAGAATCCTTGTCGGAAAGCCTTAGCTACCAACGATCGGGGAGCAACATGATGCCCATAATCTCTGAGATGTATCTCTCTAAGGATTTCAATACCTTGCGGCTGGGACATGCATCGAAGGAAAACTCCTGTGGTTCTTCTTTTGTACAGATGGTTGTCAATGATGACGTAGCCTTTTGATCTGCGTACTATTTTCCGGCTTTCGACTTTGTTTTGTGGGCAAATTCTGTCTTGTAGATAGTCCATGAATGGTTTCGTCCAAGCTAGAGAGGTCACTATTACTGTGTTAACGAATGAATCCACTCTATCCGGGTTGTCGGGGTCTGCTCCCTTCACGGATGGGGTTCATAAATTTTCCAGGAAAACGCCTGGCGGAATTGGTCGGCGAGCTGATCCAAGCTTTAATAGCAGATCTGCCACCTCATTTTCCTCCCTTTTGACGTACTTGACTTTGTAGCCATCGAAGTAGTTGGCTATTTCATCTACTTCATCTCGATATGCCGCCATCATACGGTTCCGCGTGTTCCAAGTGCCAACTACTTGCTAGGCAACCAAGTCGGAATCTCCACATCAAACTATGTGCTTGTTGCCAATATCCTTGGCTACTCATAGTCCGAGAATCAGGGCCTCATATTCCGCCATGTTATTGGTAGTGTTGAAGTGGATCTACTGGATGTATTGCAACTTCTCCCCTGTTGGTGATTGTAGTAATACACCAGCCCCCGAGCCGTTGAGTAGCTTTGATCCTTCAAAGTGCATGACCCAATATTCTGGCTCTGGCATAAGAGTGTCTTCTAGCAGTTTTGTCCAATCTGCAACAAAATCCGCCAATGCCTCTGATTTCATAGCATCACGTCTCTTGTAGGTGATTTCAAAGGTGGCAAGTTCAATGCCCCACTTTGCCACTCTTCCTATAGCGTCGTTGTTGTTGATGATGTCGGACAGTGGAGCTTTGCTCACCACTATGATAGGGTGCTCTTGGAAATAATGCCTTAGCTTGCGTGAAGCAAGGAAAACTCCATAAGCTATCTTCTGGTAGTGCGGGTAATGCTGCTTGGATTCTGTCAAGACCTTGCTTACATAGTAAACGGGTCGTTGAACTCCATATTCGTGTGTTGGTTCCTTGCACTCCACCAAGATGATGATGTTGATGACACGGTTGGTTGCCTCCATGTAGACTAACATAGGCTCCCTTGACACCGGTGCTGCAAGTATTGGTGGGGAGGAGAGTATTCTCTTCAACTCCTGAAGTGCTACGTCAGCCTCGTCTGTCCATATGAATTTGTTCGCCTTCCTGAGCAACTTGTAGAGCGGCATAGCCCTCTCCCCAAGTCGGCTGATGAACCGGTTTACTGCTGCTATGGAGCATGTGAGCCTGTGTATGTCCTTCAGGCATGTCGGGCGCTTGATGTCAAGGATGGCCTTGATTTTCTCCAGGTTCACCTTGATTCTGCAGTGCGAAATGATGAAGCCTAACAGCTTGCCAGATGGTACCCGATGACGCACTTCTTGGGGTTTAGCATCATGTTGTATTTCCGGAGATTGTCGAAGGTTTCTTGCAAGTCGGTGATAAGATCGTTTGATTTTTTTGACATTACCGCAATATCATCCACGTAAGCATGTACGTTGCGACCTATTTGGTCGTGTAGGCAACGTTTCATTGTCCGCTGGTAAGTGGCACCATTGTTTTTAGCCCAAAGGGCATCGTGACATAGCAATATGTGTCGTAAGGTGTGCTCAACAGAGTGGCCAATTGGTCCGACTTTCGCATCCGGATTTGGTGGTAACCTGAGTAGGCATCGAGAAAACACAGTAGTTCCGAGCTAGCCGTCGAGTCAATGACTTGGTCAATGCGAGGCAAACCAAACGGATCCTTCGGACACGCTTTGTTCAAGTCGGTGTAATCAATGCACATTATTAATTCATTGGTTCCCTTTTTGGGGACAAGTACAGGATTTTCCACCCATCGGTTATGAATAACTTCTTGGATAAAGCCAGCCTTAAGTAACCTAGCTATTCCTTTGTCTATAGCCCTTCATCTTTCGTGACCAAAGCATCGTAGAGGTTGTTTCACTGGTTTATCATTAGGATCAATATTCAAGCTGTGCTCGACAAGTTCCCTAGGTACACCTTTCATGTCGGCGGGTTGCCAGGCAAAGATGTCCCTATTCTCACGGAGGAACTTGACGAGCACGCTTTCCTATTTGGGATCCAGGTCCATGCCAATGGCGGTGGTCTTGGAGGAATCTCCTTCAACAAGCTCCACCTGCTTGGTCTTGATGGAGGCCTTGAAGGCGGGTTCGGCAGCAGTGATCTGCTTCTTCGAAGCCGGCATATCTGAAGCATTGACCAAGTTCTTGATCTCCTTGAACTCCTCACCGTAGAGAACTGCTTCGACGAAGGCGGCTTCACTGAGCTCGCTCTCCCGTGCCTTGGTGAAGCTTCCATCAATGGTGATGATGTCGTTTGTTCCGGGTATCTTAAGCTTGTTATAGACAAAGCATGGCCTTGCGAGGAAGGAGTGGAAGATGTCACAGCCAAATATGACATGGTACACGCTCTTGAAAGGCACCACTTCAAAGGTCATGCATTCTTGGCGGTAATTGTTGACATCGCCAAAAGCGACCGAAAGGGTGATGCAGCCTAGGGATTTTTCTTGTCAGCCACAGACAACCCCATGGAACACGGTACTTCTATTCCTTAGCTGGGTCTCCGTCAAGTTCATCTTGTGCAGTGTATCCAGGTATATCATGTTGATGCTACTTCCACTGTCCACGAGGCACTTGGTGAACTCTGTGCCATCAATCAAAGGGTTGATGACCATGGCATACTAGTTCTCTGTTGGGATAAGATTTGGGTGATCCTTCCTATCCCAAGTAATTGGAATCTCCGACCACCGGACGTATTGGGGGACTGGAGGGAGTGTAGTCATGAGTATCCTCAGTGAGGTTTTCTGGGCCCGGATGGTGGGGGTACCAAGGAAGGTATGGTAACATGGAGCCTTCTTTTTGAATGGGTTTTTCCCTTTACCCTCTCCCTTGTCGGAAGATTTGGGTTCCACGTCTTCATCCATATCGCTTGATTCCTTGGATTCCTCGTCCTTCTTCTTCCCTTTGCCCTTTCCGCGGGGTTTGTTGTTCCGACTTTGCTTGTAGCCAGACTCATGGTCTTCCTTGAGATCATTGACAGACTTGCATATGCGGTTGGTGTGGGTGGCTTTGCCGTTTGCATCGAGGTGGACGAAACACGGCATATCACGGCGGAGGCACTCTTAATACGTTTGGGGAACGCAGGGTGCTGAGGGTGTAGAATCACTCCTCTACTAGCCATGGCTAGCCCCCTGGCCACGTCCATGCTTTCTGCCTCCGCCGCTGCTAGTGAACGTTGCGGAGACGATGTCGACTGTTTGCTTTTCTTCAGGAAGAGTCTTTCGCTTGTTATTGTTGTTCTTTCTATCCTGGGTAGGGATTGCTATTGTCGGCAATGATCCACGCGCGTCATCATCGGCAGTGGTGAACTCGCTATCCATGGCGATCATTGCGTTGAGGTTGAGCTCATTGTTGTCTTGCTTGCACTTCAACGTATGCCGGAGCAAAGTTCCGTTCTCTAGACCGTCGATGAAGGTGGCCACAGCTGTTTTTTTGTGCACTCCTACGCAGGAATTTTTCATATCCAGCCAGCGAGAGAGGTAGGTACGAGAGGTTTCATCCTTTTCTTGTACGCACTGCTGTAGGTCTCCGATAGTGCAGGGACACTTGTACGTACCCTCGAAGTTCTTGGTGAACACTTCATGCATGTCCAACCAATTGCATATTGATTTCTCCAGCAAGTCGTCGATCCATTGCCAGGTAGTGCCGGTTAGCATGAGTGGGAGGTACTTGACGGTGACATTGGGGTTTCCCCCTGCGATGTGAATTGCTTTGCTGTAATCCTACAACCATGTTGCTGGCCTGGCAGTGCTGTCATAGGGCTTGATGGTCTTGTCTATCTGGAGACCCTTGGGGTAAGTTGTGGACCGTATTACTGCTCCAAAATAGCATGGCCCAAGGTATGGGAGCTCCCGAGCTTCTTGGATCTTGTCTAGCCATGAACGTGTGTCATACGGGTATGGTTCTTTCCCTTTTCCGTCATGGGAAGGGGAATTGTGGTGCGATCTATGAGATCCACCATGTCCTCCACCGTGATGGCTGCTAGGTGGCGACGATGGTAGTGGAGGCGGTGGGATAGCCTTCTTGCTGTTACCCTCCTACGACTCCTCACGCATGTTGCGGTTTCTTGTCGGACATGGCGGTTCCTTGTGGGACCTGCTCCTATGTCTGTCAACGCCGCTGCGCTCTTCGGCATGTCGGGGTTGCTCGCCCTGGTCACATATAACGATGCCAACCTGGGGACGCCTAGGCGATGGCATGCTTGTACTGTGGCGCGGTTGTGGTTCCTCATGACGCCGGGATGGTGGTGGAGGCAGCGACCGACGAGGGCGGTCGTTTTCTCCGTGATTCGAAGATATGGGTATGGCATCAGCCCTGTTGCGCGTGTCCCTCCGTCTTCGCTCTGTGGAGCATGTATGGGATCCCTTGTCACGGGGAGATCTTGGCCTTCTGTGGATGTTCAGGGTTGACTGGCAAAGCTCCGGGTTGGACTCAAGCCTTTTCAAGGTAGCCTTTTCATGTTGCTTGCATGCCTTGGCGACGAGGTCATACACCTCAGGGACTGCTTCTAGCGACCTGTCCTGCTCCTGGAGGGTCTTGGAAACGGAAATGCTGAGGGAAGGAGTTGGCATCACTTGCCTCCCCTCTGAATCAATGTATGGGGTGGCTTTTGCTGGCTTGTATCCCTCGTATCCCAACTTGTGTCGAACGCCGAGGTCTTTGACAATGTGAGCTGGTGCTTTTGTTTGCCTTGTGCTTTAGCAGCAACTGCTTGTACTCAGCCTCCATAGCTCTTACCGCCTTGATGGGTTGATGTTCCTTGGCCATCTCTTCGTCTAGCTTAGCACCTTGTTCTATGATGCACTTGGCCTCCGCTAGGATTGCCACATGCTTCTCATCAAGCTCTGTAACACTCCGGATATGGGCGATGGTAATGGGCTCGACGAGGAGTGTGCCATAGATTTCCTTGTCGGTGGGAGCAACTAATGCATTGCTAGCTACAGACATTGATGGTGGCTTTGGTGGATAGTTTGACTACTTGGCGGTAGTGGGAGTCGTGGTGAGTTCCTGCACCGTTTGCGGGCGGATAACCGGAGGGGGCATGGCCTTGACTAGAGCCGGAGGCTCGGTTGATTTCTTGGCTGCTGCCGCTCTGGTAACCGCTGGCGTGGGTGGAGCTATCTCACGCTTCGGTTCCTGTTTGTCTTCTTCCATCACACTCCCAATGGCTACTAGCACCTGGTGGGATGTGTTGGCCTTCTCGGCGCGCTCCTCCTTCTCGATCTCCTGCTCGATCTCCCTCATAACAACATTGTATTCCTCCGAGTTAGCATCCGTATTGATGTCGGCGTATAGCGCATCATGGACGGAGTCGAAGTTGGCTTCGGTGTTGTTGACAGTGGATGTGGAGGGTGATAGAGGTCGGTCGTTGTTGTTGTTGTTTCCCCCTCCGGCTACGACAATGATCGTGGCCTTTGCTTCCTCATTGGCGTTCGCTTATTCGTTAACGATTGCGACCATCTCACCAAGGGTGAGAGGGTCCGTGGTCTGTCGTCTTCGGAGGGTATGCCGAAGGAGTGTTCCTGGTGTAATCCCTTCCACGAAGTGGTACACGAGCTCGTCGGCGTGGTCGCGCTCTAGGGTTTCCCTTACCCTCATCCATATGGCGAGGTATTCGTGGGGAGGTTCTTCGTCCCTTTGAACACATCTGGCCAGATCAAAGATGGTGACGACGGTGACAAAGTGTGACCTACGCATCTCTAATGCTCGGGGAGGCCAAGCGGATTTGCGGGGTCCTTCCACCTTTATATCCTGCATAGGGGCGGTTTGGGTGGGCCTTGAGTTTTCCTGATCTGAGCTGCCCTACTCCAGAGAGAGGTACGGACCATATCCTTCCATGAATGTGTCTTGCTCGTAGGCAATCCGTGCAGGGCTTGACGAGTTTCTGACTTCCTGGGAGCTAGGACCCGGGTCAGTTTCGCCGATGAAGATATGGATGTCTTCGAAGGGGATGACGGAGCAGCGTGTAGGATTCCTCTTCTCCGGCACCCAAAAGTCATCTAGAGGGACAATCGGGACGTTGCCAAAGAATAGAAGCGTCCAATGGCTACGGTGTCGCTGATTCCCGTGAAGAGATTGGACCTCGCCCAGTGTAGAGGTTGAAGCGCCTCTTGCCCCACGGTGGGCACCAACTGTCATGGTACTGCCGACGAGTACGCCATGGAGGGGTCCTCATAGTGGGTGTTTAGAGACGTGGGGTAAGGTAGAGAGTTGGCGGGTACGAGGTAACACAGCTCACCCAGGTTCAAGTCCCACAACGGTGGCGTCACTCTACTCCTGCTATAAATCACTATAATGGCAATACGCCGAGTTACAGAGATAGGTTCGCTGCCACATGTCCAGTTTATAAAGGCACAAGGCAAAGGTCCTTGCCGGACAAGGTAAAGAGTCCTACACTAATACGAACTAGTGTTTCGTGTCTTGTACTCCAAGGCTCCGAGTATGTCGGTGACTCCTGCGTAGCCTTCCTTTATCCGGCATGGGCCTCCCTTCTCGATCCGTCTAACTAGGCCGCCCAACAGGCCATAGGCCTTGCTACCAACTATGGGCCACCCGGGTTAGCCGGATTAGAGACATGCTATGATGATATCCATTTAGCATATCCCCAACATACCACATAGGGAAAACTTTTTGTTTATCTCTACGTGGCCCAACATGTTCCAGGAACAAAGGCCGGGAGTTGATTGAATCATATTCCGCCTTATGAACTGTGAGTACACTTTCACACTTAGCCAATGGGCTCAATGCTTTGGGTTTACCAACAACATCACCGATGTATGCACAACTACCTTTGTTTTAGATCCTTCCCCTTCACAATATTTTAATTTCATGAGAATTCGTGGAAACACACCCAAGGGGAACCAAATTGATGATCCTGCTATTCGATATTTATCTATGTGATTGCTAACACACTGCAGGCACGTGGTGAGTTTACTAGAGCTAATGAGGAGGACATGTTGATCCTCGCAAAAGCTACTCTTATCAATTGTAACTTAATGCCAAATTTGGGTGCTCTTCTTTTGTTTTACCTTAAGCATCAGACTCTTCAATATCGAGGACCCATATGTGGAGGAGGAGTTGTGACTGTTCTTGCACGTGCACATTGCATCAACCTAGGTAACATCCAACCATTGACTGGAAGAACTATCTCGATCTTTCTACTCTAAGAGCATGTGGTATGATTTCTAAAAGTCATGGTAGATATTTCTTTGATATACCTGGAATGGATCACTTTATCCCAGCTCCTTTTCCTAACAGTTTATTCTCTATCGAGGATGGACATTTGCGTTATGACGTGCAGGTTGAAGCTAATCTATCCCAACAAGAAATACCCGTGGGAGGAGGAGAAGATGAAGAAGTAGAACAAAGAGGACCTGAACAAGATGTGCAGCCACCAAACTACTCAACCACCTATGAAGACATCTATGCACTCGAAGGAAATATTCAAAACATGAACAACCTCTCCATCAACCTTCGAGATGCCACTGCAAGCCTCGCCATCCAGTTCCATGATTGGAGCAGCCAATGGAACGTGGGAGATTATCCACTGCCACCACAATGAGTAACAAAAGGGCTTGCAAAAGCTTGAGCTTGGGGATGTGTTCCCCCGAAAAATTTATTTGTGTAATAACCAGGTTGTACTCTAGCTCCTTGAGAGCTTTGAAACACCCGTGTTGGCTTGTTCCAACACTTTGCTTTTTTCCTTTTGCTTTTTAATTTGCTTTCATTTTAGTTTATTTTTGTTTTCATTTGTTTTTTCTTTTCTTAAACCCTTGCTTGGTCGCAAGTTCTTTTCTATTCTTCAATCCCTATCCTCAAAAATACAAAAAGATTTTTCTATTTTTCCTTTTTTCATAAACGTGGATTCATACTTTGCCTCTCTGCTTTAATATCATTATGAGAGTAATCGTGCTTGAGTTTTGAAAGAACACATCCCTATAAGGAAGAGGATCATGAAGTCACTTATGAGAGGTATGTCATATGTCTCACACTTATGAAGTTTGATTCGTTTATCTTAGTTGGTTAATTTGCTAAGATGCCATGCTAGTGTGAAGTAGTTTAATATGGTTAGAGTAAGGCTTTTTATTGGTATGATGATTAGTTGGTGAAGCTCTTGATCTAGTTCTTTTATTTAACCGAGTCTTGCCTTGGAAATAATATTGCCAAACAAGTACAATAAGAAAAAGTCTGAAATTTATGACTTGTTTGATGAATGATTGTCTTGAGAGTATACCCTTGATGATACTTAACCCCATGAATATTTTGATAGTCTTGACGACACTCATGAAAGGAGTTGTTTGATTGAAATAAAGTCTAGTGGTAATTGTGATGCATGCCAAATCTAAACTTGTGGATCAAACCGCAGTACTACCGCAAAAAAATAGAAAGAAGTGAGAAAACCTTGTTCTATGTCTCTAATGCACACCTTTGAGATGCCAACAACTTCGCTAGCTTTTGAACGACCTTGGTATAACCCCGAATTTCGGCTATGATTTGATGACATGAGTGGCATTTGTGTCAATATATGGCAAAAATATTGGTACTCTCAAAGGTTGTGCAAACACTTGCAAAAGAATCAATCAGCAATCCTTGAAAAAAATGAAAGAAAGAAAAAAGATATCTATGAGGATCCACGTAACAAGTCCTTGGCATGGTCTCATTACTACTTTACATTTTTTTTAAAGACAATCATTGGATTAGAAGTGTTTTTGATATACTTGATTTATTGATGTGGGTGTAAATAAGAAACTTCATTGTTATACTACTTGGGACATGGAACTCTCTTACTCAATTATGCTATTTAAACATCCTAGTATTCCTTGGCAAGCTAAGAATTAATTAGAGGAATTGGATTGATTGCTACACTTCTAGTTATTTACACTTATATTAAACTTTACTTTGATTATCTTGACTTACCGAAGCTTGTATAGTATTGTTGTCATCTCTCTAACTTTGATAACCTTCGCAAATGAATGAAGTGTTAAGCACATATGACTACCAACTGTAAGTGAACTCTTATTCTCGTTGTTTCAAGTTTAAACACTGGATTCCTTATAGTTCTTTTGGTTCTTCTTGCTCGAGGACGATCAAGGTTTGAGCTTTGGGGAAGTTGATGGCTCTTCTTTTTCCCATATTCTGCTACGTTTAAACATTTTTTGGTCAAGAAATTGCCAAAGAAACTCTCAACTCTTTCCATTAATGACTAATAATTACAAAGATATGCAAATCCTCTCTTTGATTTATGTTGCGCAGGAAATCGTGGCTTTTAATGCGAAATCAGGAGTCATAATGAAGGATTTTGAGGAAGTACACACGGCCAAGTAATTGGGATGTTGTACTAAGGCTCTAGAACGCTTAATGACCACTGGTACGGGTGTGGTCCTCCTGTACCATCCGCCCGTACCAGGTAGCGACGGCTTCGTCTTGTCAAACCCTACAACTTTCGTGAAGATGCCTATATATTGTGAGGGTCCAGCCGCCGGCCAGAGGGCCGCCATTCTCAAATTGCATAACAACAACACCAAAGGAGATTCACACCATTGTTCATCCATGGTTCATCACTTCCCCCATCCATCCATCCACTAGCCATAGCCATTGCTTTGTACTTTAGATCTCCTTGTGATTTGGTGACCATTGTAAGAATATTTGATTTCAATCTAAGTATTTGTATGATGTTTTACTTCTCCGATCTATTTGGTATGAGTGAGTAGTCCTCACGAGCTGCAGGTTGGGGAGAAACCTCACAGCGATTATGTGCATCTAGATCATGGGAGAATTGTATTTTTTTTGGAATTGTGATTTGTATCTTTTGTTTCTTCATCTCTTTTCTTGATCTGTGGACTTGTAGGTACCGAAGATCCCATAGATTAATAAAGGCTTGAGGTGGGATACTTGGCTAGCGGCAATCTCATAGGAACCTCAGTGACAGAAAGGGTAGTACGGTCTTCGATTAGCGCCCCATTCGGGATCAACAACAACATCACCACTTAAAGCTTTGATATGTGTTTTACACTTTATAATTGTTTGTAACCCGTCGCTTCGGGGTGCTCTCGGTTGGATTAAAAGTCTATTGCTATGCCCGCTGCATCACGGGGGCTCTAGATTATTAGGATGTGTTGCCCACGAGATATTATCTCCATTCAACCCTGGCCTATATCCATCCGTTGATTCAAAACCATTATAAAGTAAACTAGATTGGTCCGGTCAACTAATGTAAAATGAACAAACAAAGTCTTGTAGACGTGTCCTTTTTTATTACCTTTTAGCGGTGCTTTCCAAGGTTCGATTAAACCTAGGTCTTCTAGTGAAAAAGTACTATACTACATCCATGAATCTAGATCGAAGGTATCAGCTGTCTGCAAAATAGTCCCGCAGTTCACCATGTTACAAAACCAATATACGGATTAGCAGGTAATCTTCATTTGAAACAATAATCATTTATTGTCTTCTGGATCGCTCAACACTTGGCAAAATAATCTAGCTACCTTGTACTTGAAGAGGAGATGAGCTACATTTTCCTAGAAACCACATAATTGACATTCCTCATTGCGAGTCCACCCTCTTTTTAGGAGGTTGTCCTTCATAGAAATAATAAAGCAAGGTGTTCAATACAGATGCATTAGACACACATACTTCAAATTCATTACCCACACATACTACATCAATTCAAACTATTACATATTATTAGTCTAGGCTAACTACCTGCTATGCTCTCCATATGGTAAATTCATTAGCCACACATACTACATCAATTCACTAGAGCTCTGTCTTCACTTGAGGGAAATCAGAACAACCAGCTTGTCCATGCCCAGTCCCCCCACCAAAACTGTGTGTGTTGTCGCGAAATGGTGGTGGTCCTATGCCATCGATCCTTCCAGGCCAACACTGTAGGCAACGAGGATGCTTTCTGGCTGCCTCGTCGGGGTCCTGAATGCCATGTACTGATTCCAGAACCTCCTCTAGGTGGATGATGAATGGGTGCTTCCAGCAAAGTTGTCGTCCTGCCCTGCTTGGAATCTCCACCTCGCACATCTTAGGAATGGCATCACGATCTTTTATCCACGCCTTTGCCTCGATGATCCATCTGTCACTCGGTGGCATGATCTCCACCAGCTCGCTACCAAGGCTACTGATGACCTTCTTGAGGGCCTCCGGCTCCCAAGGATGCAATGGGAGGCCGTCAAAGCTGAGTTTGGAGAAGAAACTAAGCTGCCCCAAGCGATCATCCCACCCACAAGCTTGATGCCAATGCATGAAGATCATTTTCTCCCCGCAGCACTCGAAAGAATGGGAAGAGAGCAGAACACGCTCGGTGTCTAATCTATGCTCGAACCGGATGAAAAACTAGAATGGCGGTGCGCATACCTCAATCTTGACCACATTTCGTCTGATCCCAAAACGAGACCGGAAAGCCGACAGCAATTCTGTCGGTGACACAGCGGGATGGATGCCCAACACGGTTTCCATGAGAGCATGGTTGTCGAACTGTTGTGCCAGCGTTACCATGCATGGGGTGCGCGACAACACACAACCGCCCGAGGCCGTTCGCCGGCTAGGATCGCCTGGCGGGATGCACTCTGCATGCGAGAAGGACTAGCTAGAGGCGAGAAACTAGTCCAAGGGACGCGAAGCTCCGATACGGCGGACAATGCGACGGTGACGGCTGCAAGCTTCAATTAGGGGCGTGGGAGGTTGACCGTACATGGCAGGGACAAAAGGAGAGAAAGTGCAAGATCTGATCTGAGATGAACAGCCGAAGCTGAGCAAAGGTTATGGGGAGGGGAGCAGGGGAGAAGAGCAGAGCAAAGAAATAGATCTGGTCCATGCATGGGTAAACTAGTCCACGACCGCAAAGGATAACAGGGAATAGTGACAGGGCAGGCCAAGAAGAGTAGACCTAATGGTGGTATTTGAGTTCAACTGTTTTTCATCTGGTTTAAACGACCGTTTGTCTATTAGATTTGTATTCACCCCCATTTGGCCCCTCTGGACAATTGGTGATTCTACTACGGCCCCTCCGTGAGATTACGGGCAATTCGGGTACTGTGATGCACTCGCCCGAGAACTTTGGGGCCGCAAACAAACAAGCCCCTACAAGGCGACCCTTGAGGACTAGCCCTGGCGACAAGTCACCTCGCCTATGGCCCCTGGTACCCAATGACCCTGTGAGGCGCATGAATGGGAATCACTACAATACATGTTTGCCTTACGGTTCCCCCTCGAGTGACCTACACCACGGCTCACTGGAGTACTTCCCCCAATAGATACAGATGTGGTCCCTCCTCGAGGTCTTAGTGGCATTGGCATCATCCTATGGGTTGCGGCAGGAGAACCTGCGCGGTGACCCACAGGGGGAACGATCTGCAGGCAAGCCATACCTATGAGAAGACCTCCAAAGCATGCCCGAGACTATGGATCCCTCCATGGGAAACCCACAAAATCCTAGTTGGGAAGTCTACTACGGCGGTAGAACTTCGGGTTGAACCCATCATCACGCCTCGAGAAATCAGCGGGGCGACTAGGAAGGATGCTCCTCACTTAGCAAACCCCTCAGTCACACTCGGAGCCTAAAGGGCTGAGCGTTGGATGCAAGTACCAGTTCCGGTGACGAGTAACCCCACCCACAGCTTCAGGAGTCCGACCATCCCGTGGTAAATGTGTGAGTGGATTCTAAGCAATGTCGTACTACCTAGTGGTATCCCCCTCACGAGGCCCACGGTGCGTGCCGCCAAGAGGCCACTTCGGCCGCCGAGGCACTCCTCACAAGGCTCCCCGAGGCAGGACCAGATAGGTTCCAAGAGGCCTCGCCGGGTGCGACGCCTTATCGAACGGGGTGCGCGTCGCTTCCGACACGCATGCAAGGAAGGGAAGAAGTAAGCATAACCAATCCTAGGAGCGAGTTCGACTTTGGGTTTCCGGATAGTGCCACCAGCGAGCCATACCCGGGGAAGAACAACCATACAAGCAAGTTTAACATAGACATGCTTACAAGACAAGAGGCTAAAAAGGAGAATATCATTTTGCGGCCCAAAAGTTGGGGCGCCCAGGCAGCACGGTACCGAAGTTGATTTTAATCACCGCGATTCAAAAAGTTGGGGCGCCAATTGCTGAGAGGGCTGTTTCGAGTGAATGATGGCCAAACCCAATATTTTCAAATCGTGCCCGTTAAGTCAAGATATTCTGTTACACTAGTTCCTGATGTGCCCCTTCTTTGCCGGGCAAATCCATTATTGTACTTTCCTAACTCTCGACACTGAATCTTACTGCGGCAGCAGCGGCGGTCCCTTTTCTTCCCTTCCCCGACCCTAAATCTGCCGGTGGCGGAGGACCTTTTTTCTCCCTCCCCCGACACTAAATCCGATGGCGGCGGCCCAACATGTCTTGCAAGGAGAAGGTTATAGCTACATCGTAGACTGATTCGGGTCCGTCTAGTCCCAAGTCTGGGGCTCACCGCGAACCAGTGGCGAGGTCTTCATCCCCGGTTAGCAAGGAGGCCAGCAAGGATTCTACTCCCAAGGTACCTACGAGCAGCGGGTTGAAGAGAAAAGCAAGGCCGGCGGCGGATTGCTCGGCTCCGGTGGGCGGATGCGGCACCCAGATCTCGAAGAAAAAACCCGGGAGAAGAGCGAGAGGTGAATTTTTCTTATCTATGCCTTATCTTGCAAGTAGATTAGTTACGGCATAATAGAATCGAATGAACTAAAAAGTTCCCCTTTTTAATCAAATTAGGCAGAACTTTGATACAAGGGACCTATATGAGTTCACAGTTCATGTTTGCCAGTACACTACAAAACTTGATTTTGGTTGCGAGAGGGTTCTGTTCGGGCAAGATGTGCATCTGCTTGTGAATTGCAAAGAGGTTATGTCTGTTTCGCAGCTGGTAGATATGCTTGCCGCTAGAATTCCCTAGGTTTCTAAACAGAGGACAAAATTGGTGTGGCGCAACATGAATGATACCTATCAGCAAATTGAGCACTCCCATGAGCTTCAGATGGTTTGGGAGTGTTGTGCAGCTGATCGTAAGTTGAAAGTTGAAGCGATGATTGATGATATGTATGCGGATGCTGGAGATCTTGCTGCCAGAGCTTCTGCTCCTAGAGAATATAGACCAATATATGCTGATCTAGATAAGTTCAGTATACGCATAGCGGTGGATTCATACATGGCAAAACTTGATGAGGGAGTTAATAAGCCAGTTTTGTCATGTACTGTGGAGATCACTATCGATTCCAAAAACATAACTCTTGATGAAATGAGAGAGATGATCGGTAAGGAAATCAGTATTGGCCCTAAGCAGATGGTAAAAATCTGGTGGTGGCATCATAAGAAGCAGAAATTCATAGATGTTTTGGATACTGGAGATCTTATGCAGATTATGCGACCAAAGAAGTGAACCAGGAAGGTGATCTTCCGTGGTACCATTTCTAATGTTGTTGAATAGATTATAGTGGATGTAGATGCCCCTGTAGTGGCTGAACAGAATGAGGTGGTCGACGTTGATGAGATCTGATGAGAGTTGCTACCCTAGGCTTGTCATATGGACCGCGGTGTTCCCCTGCCTGTATTTGTAATATTGACTGTTGTTGTATTTAGAGCGTGTTTCTGTGATTATGTTTGTTGAGAGATTGCGATATAATGTTGTGCGAGTTGTTGAGATTTTCAGACATGTCACTCACTGAAACCATCATTGTTGTAATAAGACATAAGTACATTTTAGTTGACATGATTATGTTTCTTAAGATGATGTACCGTACTTGTTTCCATTATTATGTTTGTTGGGACATTGTAATGTAATGTTTTGTGAAACCATGACTGGACAAGTGATGGATAAATACATTGTAGTTGACATGATTATGTTTCTTGAGATGATGTACTGTACTTGTTTCTGTTATTTTGTTTGTTGAGAGATTGTAATGTAATGTTTTGTGAAACCATGACAGGACAAGTGATGCGTAAGAACCTTGTAGTCGACATGATTTTGTTTCTTGACTTGATGTAATATACTTGTTTTTGTGATTATGTTTGTTGAGAGATTATAATGTGATGTTTTGTGAAACCATGATGTGATTATGTTTGTTGAGAGATTGTAATGTAATGTTTTGTGAAACCATGACTGAAGAAGTGATGCATAAGTACCTTGTAGTTGACATGATATTGTTTCTTTAGATGATATAATATACTGGTATGTTTTCGTTAGGCAATCAAATTGGGATGGAGGGAGTACAGGTTTAATATTTGAAATTAGAATGTATGAAGAGAATCCATATTAGGCAGGAGACAGTAATCCAGGTAAAGGGCATGGTATCCATTAAACTATTGTAACATGCCAATTTAGTCATTGTTGCAGCGGTAGAAGGGCTGCTCTCTCTCTCTCCCTCTCTCTCTCTCACCGACACCGACGCCGCTCGCCATGCTGTCCTTGAATGGCGAGGACAACCATTCGAGCAGCGACAACCTTCTCTGCGACATCGAGTATTCCTTCCACGATGTGAGTTCCTCTGTTTTCTTGGGCTAGGGTTAGGCAATGGTAAATCTCTCGATCTGAGCTCCATATGTGCATGCAATCATGTTCGATTTCAGCGTTGCGTTTACCTATAGGTACCACGACGATCTACGACTCTGAATGGGAGGGCCTAGATCTCGATGGAGAAGTACCATGTGACCATGGGCTAAAACTGAGGAGATATGTTGCATTCGAAGGTAGTAAGACTAGGACAAGGTTTTTGGGCTGTACAAATCAGGTTTGTTTACATTATGTGCAACTGTGACATGAAGTAAAATGTATCGTGCATGTTCATAACACTATAGTGTGTGTTCTTTTAGGTTGGTCCGGTGTGTAAAGCAGTAGAGTGGTGGATCTTCAGTGGCCAAATGCACTTAAGAAATGTTTGGCAAAGTTATGGGAGATGTATGAGTTAGAAAGGTCAGGGAGATTTACTGATGTAAGTGATGCAGCTGAAAAAAATTACAAGCTGGCGGTACAAAATAAGGAGCTGGAACAAGAAATCGAGAATTTGCAGTCAGAGCTAACTGACGGAATCGATGGGAGCTTGGTTGTTGGAACTGCAAAGAAGCTTCAGGATAGTCACAGGTTGCTGATTCATAATGCAGAAAAGGAGAGGGATCAGCTCAGGGAAGACAAGAAGAAGCTAGAGTACTACATTGCGGATCTGTTGAAGGAACTGAAGAAGGCGTGTGAGGGTGAACAAGGACAGACTATACAGGATAAAGGAAATTTGAGATGAATAATTTATGTTGTGCCAATGCCTGAAACAAGTTAATTGTAAGACTTGCAGTTGTGCTTTCTTAACTGACCCAAACTCAATCCTCGAGTAAACTAATTTCAGACGAACACACATATCGTGCATAGAATTAAGTCCATGCTTACAAAATCACCACTTTAGAGGATAAACCAGGCAGTTCAGTACTAAATAGACATATGTTGTGTTCAAGCGAGCCTGGCCCGGAGCTGCTTGTTTTTCTCCCTAAGATCGGCCAACTCCTTTACTACTATGTCGTGCTTCAGCTGTAGGTTCTAGCGCTCCGTCACGGATTGGATAAGTTGGTTCGTAGCCATACGATTTTCCTTCAAGATCCCTTTCATGATCTCCGTCTGCTTCCTAGCCGAGGTGCGACCTTCATTGTGTAGCTTCGCCCAGCCAGCGTTTAACTCCTTCAGTTTCTGGCACTTGTCAGAAAGGACCACGAGTTCAGCGCGTAGGTGGTCAAAGCCCAGTTTCTGGGAATTCTGCTTCTCCCTTTGGATTGCTATCTTGTCATTTAGCCAAGTCGCCAGGTCCTGGTCGATCTTTCGCCTATTTCCCTGCAACAAAAATACATAGCATGGTTTGTTCAGTTCACCAGGACAAGCTGGTTAGTTTCCATAATTAACTGAATCGACTAGTGGCACTGTCATAATTTCAAGGAAGAAGCAATCTAGCACTAATAAACATTTTATGAATCGACTAGTGGCACTATCATAATTTCAATTTCAAAGAGAAATAAGATTTATCTGCAGTTTAGTGTGTTGTGGGTTTTTTCCAATATCACCAAATAGTAGTAGGAGAGTGGCAAACTCATAATGCAGAAACCCATGTCCATATACATAATGGAAAGAGCACATGGTGTCCATTCATGAACATGAACACCAACACATGTCTAGATAGATAAGGAGTTACCCTAGGATTCTTATTGCACCATATAATGGGAAGCAGACTTGGGCATTGCTCCCTGAACCCTAAACATTACAAAAGGAGTGGAGGATGAACTGATATTTGTGTCCCCGCTAACGGGAATCAGACTTGGGCATTGCTCTGATACGCCTCCAGACAATCCCTTAGCTCCTCGTTCTCATTCCGAACACCCTCGAGTATGGTGATCCCTCTGCTCATGTCCTCCTTCATCTCCTTCACTGCATCCAGACAATGGTTCCTGCCATGGTAGGCTCGAATGGTAGCATTGGTTTCCTCGACGCGTCCTCTGAGTACCTCGGTGACTTCGTCCTGCAGGAGAATGCACCTTTCCACGAGATTCTTCTTCTCCTCCATGAGCTCGTTGATTATCTTGATGGCTTGTTTTTGCCTGTTCAAGTTACGGTCGAGCACTTTCTATAGCCTCACGACGTCATGTGCAAAATCTAGCGAGATCTCCTTCTGCACAGATAATTGCTAGCGTGGGCTCTCATTATCTTGGGTGAGGAAGCGTGCAAGCTCATGTTGGTTGACAATCTTGGAATGATCGCGGCCACCATGTCATGGTACTCGGCCTTCGATCGCTGCATCGTTCATGTTAATTGAAATAGGAATTCTATAATTACACTCCAGGTTCCAGGTGAATACTAATATAGATCAAAAAATCCCCGTTGAATCTATTGACCGCAGTGTTAAAAAATGGACCTAGAGATCTATTCATGACCACGATAAACTAATCCTAATCACAAAAAATCCATAGTGAATCTATGAACAACGGTATTAAGGAAAGACCAAGAGATCCAGTCATATTCATGAAAACTAATACAACTCGCAAAAGAAGAAGAAAAACCAATGCGGGGCGGACAGGATCTAAGAAATCCACATCACAACTCGGAGAAATAACAGTGTGGAGATTTGCTACCTCGCTGAGACATGGAACGGGGCAGAACAGGTCCTGCAATGCCTCCATCATGGTGGATTCGGGCTCCACGGCCGACCTGTAATACGTAGAAGAGGAAGAGCAAGAATAAGAAGAAAAACAAGAAGAAGCTGAATAAGATCATGATGGAGAGGGTGATGGAGAAGAAGTAGAACAAGAAGACCGTACCAGGAGGAGCCCTCGCCTGCTAGAACATTTGGCGCCATTGTCGGGGGAGATTGGGCCTCGATGAGAGGGTGGGCTTGAGCGACTGGTAGAGCAAGAAGTGCCTTGCGGCGATTTCTCTCCCTTTTCTCCGTGAGGATCGTCGACCGGCCTCTCCCCCTCCTCAGTGGATCCATGGCTTGCAAGGTGAGGGTGGCAGCGGCAGGAGGAAGGAGATAGTGATTAGTGTGGGAGAAGAGACAAAGAGTACAGGCCGTGGTCCAGTAGTATGATGCGCTCGACGATCGATGTAGAGCTCATTGGGAACCCCAAGAGGAAGGTATGATGAGCACAACAGCAAGTTTTCCCTCAGTTATGAAACCAAGGTTTAATCAAACCAGTAGGAGCAAGGAAACACCCCAAAGGTGTTACTAGCTGAGCTTTGGCAGGGCGCACTACCGGTGCTAGTAGCAACGTGGAGACTTGGACAACACAACCACAGAACTTTGTCCCCAACTTGCGATGAGGTTGTCAATCTCACAGTGTTTTGTGGAAAACAAAGGATTAAACGTATCGAATAGAAAGAAGTAAAAGTTTGCAGAAAGTAAACACAAAGCAGTAAAGGATTGTAGATTGTATGTAAAGACAAAGGACCGGGATCCATAGTTCACTAGAGGTGGCTCTCCTTAGATAGAAAACAAGTTGGGTGAACAAATTACAGCAGGGCAATTGACAAACACCGAGAAAGCAATACATGCATATACTAATCACCTTGACTCCTTTGAGACTTGATTGGGCATTACAACATAATACATAGACCGCCATCCAACTGCATCTATGACTAATAATCCACCTTCAGGTTATCGTCCGAACCCCCTCCAGTATTAAGTTGTAAGCAACAGATTATTGCTTTACGAACTGCGTGTAAAGTAAACAATACGATTGTTCTATGAACAAAGGATTGTTGTTTTATCCCTAGTAGCAACAGCACATCTAGTACCTTAGAGATTTCGGTCACTTCCCCAGATTACTAGAGGCATGAACCCACTATCGAGCATAAATACTAACTCTTGGAGTTGCTAGCATCTACTTGGCCAAGATAGCTACTAACAACGGAAAGCATGCAAGATCTCAAATAATAAAGACATGACATAATCAATAATCAATCTGAAATAGCATCTCAATATCCATCAGATCCCCGCAAACACAACATGTATGAATTACAAATAGATGATCTTGATCATGAACGGAGCTCACAAGATCTAAACATGAAAGCACAAAGGAGGAGAAACCAGCCATCTAGCTACTACATGGATCCGTAGTCCAAGGATGAACTACTCACGCATCACACCGGAGGCTTGCATGGTGATGAAGAAGGCCTCCAGGGTGAATTCCCCTCTCCGGCAGGGTGCCGGGAAGATCTTCAGATCCCTCCCAATCTAGGGATGGAGATGACGGCGGCTACAGACTCTTTCGTGGATTTTTGATCGGGTACTTAGGGTTTTTGTCCCGAGGGCAACTTATAGGCGGAAGGAGAGGCAGAGGGGGTGCCGGGAGTGGCCACACCACCCCCTGGCGCGGGCCAGGCCTGGCCGCACGGCCAGGTGGTGTGGTGGCTCCCTGGGCCTTCTCTGTCTCGTATTCTGGCACTTTATCCCTTCCGGAAAAATAGGCACTTTGGCTTTTGTCCCGTCCAATTCCGAGAATATTCATTTTCTGACTTTCCTAGAACCAAAAACAGCAGAAAACAGCCAGCTGGCACTGTGGCTCTTGTTAATAGGTTAGTCCAAGAAATCATATGAAAAGTACTCCAAAGTTGGAACAAAACACAAGAATGTGGATAAAACCAAGCATGGAACATCAAAAATTATAGATACATTTGCAATGTATCATAGTGCTAGTACTATTATACAAGACCACCATGTATGGTCTACCTTCTCAAAGAAGCCAGGGAGGCAGGGGTAGGGAATCGATGGGACTTGTCTTTATTGCGATGGACACTTCAATGGTCTTCGGCGCCACCCAAAATCCAGTATATAATAAGGGGAGTGTGAGCCGGGTGGTCATCATGGGAATCGGCGCGCACATCCCGCGTGCGTGTGTCACATGTTGATGGGGCAATGACATGCGCAACTGGTGCACCATCACGTTGGCACGTCGAACTCCACGTCGACAGGCACGCACGGGATATTTACGAGTCTAGAATACGTGTGCCACTTTTGTTGTGATCAAATTATGTTCAATACGCGAGATATTACTTCTTTCTTTTTTTTTTTTGATAATCGACAAATGCATGCGTGGACATGACACACGAAACCGCTGCTCATCATTGATCAGATCGACACCCCACTCTGTGTACCTCCCATCAACCATTTGGAGAAACTACCTCGAGCATGATGCCCCCTCGCCGTGGCAATGGCAGGTCCAAGCCATCCACTGACCGTCCTGTGTGTCCGGCTCTTCGCTGCATCGCTCGCGCTCGCGAGTCGCCTGCTGAGGCAGCACGTCGTGTCCGACCGCGCCAAGATCCATCGACATCAGCACTCGAGGACACCACGATGTTGAAGCTCGTACCGGCCGCGCAGGAGGAGCGTGGGGTACCTGCAGTGTTGGACGAGCGCAAAGCAGCAGCCAGGACGGGGGAGCGTGTTGCACCGGCGAGTACGAACAAGAAGAGTAACAAGAAGAAGACCATGAAGAAGAGAGGAGATAGCTATTTGGACGAGTCTGACTCGGCCAACGAGGAGGCGTTCATCGATCAGTTGGAGGCAGAAGCGGAGGAGAGTGACGTGGACCCGTGGGACTATGAAGAGGAGGAGGACTCCGATGAGGAGATAGCGTGCTTATTCGAGGAAGGGGCGGTGTCGAGTCGTTAGAGGAGGACACCGACGGCGGCGATGGCAGGGACCATGGCGTTGACGAAGACGGGGACGAACCAGAAGACGAAGACGATGGCTTCTTTGAAATATGATCATTTATTTTAGTTAGATAGATGGATTTTCACTTGTTTATGGAGGTAAAGTATCGGTGGCACGGATAGAGAGGTGGCACGGATTGACCATGCATAAAAAAGTGGAGAAGGGAGGGGTTATCCTTCCTGTTGGATCACATAGGATCAAAGGTTGGTGGAGACGATCCGCATGACATCGGTGTGAGCCAATCAGTGCGTAGCACCCAAAGTGAGCACACGTTTGGGCTTTTGTGAGATTTGTGACCAAGAGAGAGGGAAATCTCTTTTCACAATCCGCCTATGGATACACCAGTGTCATTGCATGTGTGTTCTTCTCATTAACCACATCTAGAGTCATTGCATGTGTGTTCTTTTCATAGACCACATATGGAACCACCATTGTCATTGAAATGTGTATTCTTTCATTAACCACAACTGGAGTCATTTCATGACTGTTCTTTTCACATACCACATATGGATCCACCAGTGTCATTGAAATGTGTGTTCCCTTCAGAGACCACACATGGATCCACCAGTGTGATTGCATGTGTGTTCTTTTTACTAACAACAACCAGAGTCATTGCATGTGTGTTCTTTTCACATACCACATATGGATCCACCAGTGTCATTGCATGTGTGTTTTCTTTAGAGAACACACATGGATCCACTAGTGTAATTGCATGTGTGCTCTTTTTACTAACCACAACTTCAGTCATTTCATGACAGTTCTTTTCACATACCACATATGGATCCACCAGTGTCATTGAAATGTGTGTTGTCTTCAGAGACCACACATGGATCCACCAGTGTCATTGCATGTGTGTTCTTTTCACATACCACCAGAGTCATTGAAATGTGTGTTCTCTTCAAAGACCACACATGGATCCACCAGTGTCATTGCATGTGTGTTCTTCTCATTAACCACATCTAGAGTCATTGCATGTGTGTTCTCTTGAGAGACCACACATGGATCCACCAGTGTAATTGCATGTGTGCTATTTTTACTAACCACAACTGGAGTCATTTCATGACTGTTCTTGTCACATACCACATATGTATCCACCAGTGTCATTGAAATGTGTGTTCTCTTCAGAGACCACACATGGATCCAACAGTGTCATTGCATGTGTGTTGTTTTCAAATACCACCAGAGTCATTGAAATGTGTGTTCTCTTCAAATACCACACATGGATCCACCAGTGTCATTGCATGTGTCCTCTTTTTACTAACAACAACTGGAGTCATTGCATGACTATTCTTTTCACATACCACATATGGATCCACCAGTGTCATTGAAATGTGTGTTCTCTTCAGAGACCACACATGGATCTCCCAGTGTCATTGCATGTGTATTCTTTTTACTAACAACAACTAGAGTTATTGCATGTGTGTTCTTTTCACAATCCACCTATGGATCCACTAGTGTCATTGAAATATGTGTTCTTCTCATTAACCATAGCTAGAGTCATTGCATATGTGTTCTATTTAGAGACCACACATGGATCCACCAGTGTCATTGCATGTGTGTTTTTTACTAACAACAACTAGAGTCATTTCATGTGTGTTCTTTTCACAATCCACCTATGGATCCACCAGTGTCATTGCATGTGTGTTCTCTAGAGAGACCACACATGGATCCACCAGTGTCATTCCATGCGTGCTCTTTTTACTAACAACAACCAGAGTCATTGCATGTGTGTTCTCTTCAGAGACCAAACATGGATCCACCAGTGTCATTGCATGTGTGTTCTTTTTACTAACAACAATTGGAGTCATTTCATGAGTATTCTTTTAACATATCACATATGGATCCACCAGTGTCATTGAAATGTGTGTTCTCTGCAGATACCACACATGGATCCACCAGTGTCATTGCATGTGTGTTCTTTTTACTAACAAAAACTAGAGTCACTGCATGTGTGTTCTTTTCACATACTACATATGTATCCACCTGTGTCATTGAAATGTTTGCTCTTCCCATTAACCACAGCTAGAGTCATTGCATGTGTGTTCTCTTCAGGGACCACACATGGATCCACCAGTGTCATTGCATGTGTGTTCTTTTTACTAACAACAAAAGGAGTCATTGCATGTGTGTTCTTTTCACATACCACATATGGATCCTCCAGTGTCATTGAAATATGTGTTCTCTTTAGAGACCACACATGGATCCACTAGTGTCATTGCATGTGTGCTCTTTTTACTAACAACAGCTAGTGTCATTGCATGTGTGTTCTTTTCACATACCACCAGAGTCATTGAAATGTGTGTTCTCTTCAACGAACACATATGGATCCACTAGTGTCATTGCATGTGTGTTCTTCTCATTAGCCACAGCTAGAGTCATTGCCACCAGTGTAATTGCATGTGTGCTCTTTTTACTAACCACAACTAGAGTCATTTCATGACTGTTCTTTTCACATACCACATATGGATCCACCAGTGTCATTGAAATGTGTGTTCTCTTCAGAGACCACACATGGATCCACCAGTGTCATTGCATGTCTGTTCTTTTCAAATACCACCAGAGTCATTGAAATGTGTGTTCTCTTCAAAGACCACACATGGATCCACCAGTGTCATTGCATGTGTGTTCTTCTCATTAACCACAGCTAGAGTCATTGCATGTGTGTTCTCTTCAGAGACCACACATGGATCCACCAGTGTAATTGCATGTGTGCTCTTTTTACTAACAACAAATGGAGTCATTTCATGACTATTCTTTTCACATACCACATATGGATCCACCAGTGTCATTGAAATGTGTGTTCTCTTCAGAGACCACACATGGATCTACCAGTGTCATTGCATGTGTGTTCTTTTTACTAGCAACCACCAGAGTCATTGCATGTGTGTTCTTTTCACAATCAACCTATGGATCCACCAGTGCCATTGAAATGTGTGTTCTTCTCATTAACCACAGCTAGAGTCATTGCGTGTGTGTTCTATTCAGAGACCACACATGGATCCACTAGTGTCCTTGCATGTGTGTTTTTCTACTAACAGCAACTAGAGTCATTTCATGTGTGTTCTTTTCACAATCCACCTATGGATCCACCAGTGTCATTGCATGTGTGTTCTCTTCAGAGACCACACATGGATCCACCAGTGTCATTGCATGTGTGCTCTTTTTACTAACAACAACCAGAGTCATTGCATGTGTGCTCTCTTAGCACACATGGATCCACCAGTGTCATTGCATGCGTGTTCTTTTTATTAACAACAACTAGAGTCATTTCATCACTATTCTTTTCACATACCACGTATGGATCCACTAGTGTCATTGAAATGTGTGTTCTCTTCAGAGACCACACATGTATCCACCAGTGTCATTGCATGTGTGTTGTTTTTACTAACAACAACTAGAGTCATTGCATGTGTGTTCTTTTCACATACCACATATGGATCCACCCGTGTCATTGAAATGTGTGTTCTTCTCATTAATCACAGCTAGAGTCATTGCATGTGTGTTCTCTTCAGGGACCACACATGGATCCACCAGTGTCATTGCATGTGTGTTCTTTTTACTAACAACAACTCGAGTCATTGCATGTGTGTTCTTTTCACATAACACATATGGATCCACTAGTGTCATTGAAATGTGTGTTCTCTTCAGAGACCACACATGGATCCACCAGTGCCATTGCATGTGTGCTCTTTTTACTAACAACAACTAGTGTCATTGCATGTGTGTTCTTCTCATTAAGCACAACTAGAGTCATTGCATGTGTCTTCTCTTCAGAGACCACACGTGGATCCACCAGTGTCATTGCACGTGTGTTCTTTTTACTAACAACAACTGGAGTGATTTCATGACTATTATTTTGACATACCACATATGGATCCACCAGTGTCATTGAAATGTGTGTTCTTCTCATTAACCACAGCTAGAATCATTGCATGTGTGTTCTCTTCAGAGACCACACATGGATCGACCAGTGTCATTACATGTGTGTGGGCCCCCGGATTAATCCTCTGAGAATCCCTGTTATGCATACAACCACGATCCCATGATCAGTTAGTCGTGGCACATAACCAACGAGTATCATTACAACATCCGAAACATACCGAATTACATGACTTACATAGGTGCCATTTTGGCTACATCAATAATCATCAGTTGAACTTCACCAAGCGTAGAGCCCGATCCATGCCTTAACCTATAGGCAACTAACTGGGAGAATGTCCTAGCTCGCATAGTCGCCAACATCATCTTCTTCTTGAATCTGACCAAGTTAATAGCCAGGGACAATGCCAGTGAGTACTTTGAATGTACTCGCAAACCACCTTAGGATAACAATAATAACAAGAGGATATGCAGTATGGCTGTGGTAGTAGGAGGGCTCCAAGAGGGGTTCTTTTCTCAATTAGTTTCTCTTGTAGATATAGCATCTACATATATTTGTTGAAAACTTTTGTAAAACATTTTGGAAACCTTTTTGAAAAGTTTTGGAAAACATTAGGACTGGGTCACCCATTTGTTCCCATCTTCAGGTCGTCCCACGACCAAACTCCTTTCTCCTCCTTCCGACCATCCCATGGTCAAAACCTTTCTCCTTTACGACCATCCCATGCTCAAAACATTTCCAAAGCCATTTCTTTGCCGAAATCCTTTTTGAAAACAAAACCAGCACTGCTCTACAGAAGTTTGTCCAACCCATCCTTAATCGTGGACACGGCTATTCGAATAGATTTACACTCTGCAGAGGTTGTACACTTTACCTACACCATCCTGGGACACTAACCTGATCTACACCGATTGTGGGTCGAGTAACCGATCAAGACTCTCCGGATGCCCACTCCAATATAAGTGCCTATCCTATGAGTGTTAATCCCCTCAAAACTGGGATGTCGGGTACCGAGGACCAACCGGAGCGCTTTTTCCACTTCTCGAGTGTTCGCTTTCAATGAGGGGCTCATAGTAACGCGTGGAGGCCAGCAGACCCTTCATTCCTTCTCCAGGTCGATGTCCCACATGCACCTTTATCGGAGAAGGCCCACCCTCCAGGGATCCCCGATCCCCTGTAGTAGTTACGAGGCAGCTCATACCAAAATAAACAACCATCAAATCTAGCCCTGTCCCATTCCAGAGTAATGTGGTTGCACAGGGTTAAGTTGTTATAGCTAAACTGCAAAGAACCGGGTGCGTTTTCATAAACCTTTTTCCTCCGGTTTTCCTCCATCATTTTATAAAACAAAACCTTCTCTCTTTCTCAACATCTCTTGGAAGGTATCACCTCGCCAAGGTTTTATCATAAAACATTTGGTAAAACTCTTTCCGGGGTCTTCCCATCCTCTAACTTTGCTTTGGATGAAACAGGGTCTTCAAGAGGGGTATGGTGCATCACACCATCTACCATACTAGGGACAAGTAGGTGTCATCAAGGGGGTTGTACTTAGTAGTACAAAAGAGTAATAGTTCGGAGGAGCCAAACCACTGCCATATATATACCTCAACATATAGTAAAACAATGCAATTTTGATAAATCGTAGATAAAACATGCATAAGTAAAACAGTAGGTCAATGCTTATGAGTAAGAAGGTGGCTTGCCTGAGATTAAGTCTACAGGAGCTTTTGATTTGATTCCAAGGGCACAATATGGGTATTTGGAATACCTTTCTGTGGAAATTAGAATCATCCTTTTTGGAGTTGCAGAGCTACTGTAGTGATTTATCTAGTGAATTAACTAATCCTAGAACAGATAAATTCACAATAAATCAACTGGGGCTTAGAAAATTATGGACTCCTGGGTTTTGATAGATGTGTGCCTTAATGTGGTCCAGGAGTTGGAATTAGGTCAAAACAGGTTATAGTTTGGTCCAGGGAATTTTCTAGAGGCAGAGGCAAGGTGATTTTGTTATTTTTGCTACGGGCGGACTAGAGCTCCACTTGGCATGGGACCAATTCTATCTAGCAGGTATTTCAGATACCAAACATTTGCAGTTGGATTTATTCCATTTGGTGGTGTGGAACTACTTTGAAGATTTATTGATTGAAAAAGTTGCTATATAGGAGATAAATCTACAGAAAATATACAGATGTTATATGGACAAACTTTTGGTACTGCATGTTTGGGAAAACATGTGAGAACATGTATAAAATTGTATATGTCCAGAATGGAATGATTTCCATTTTATTTAGCAATTAAACTTAGCTGGAAATTTTCTAGATCTAGAAAAAGGTATTTAGAAAAGGAAAAAGGAGGGAATCGCCCCGTGGGCCTGCTTCGGAGGGGCAGCTGGGCCGCACAGGGGGAATTCGGCCCACCCGGTGAGGCCAGTGTGCGGGAGCCCCGTTTCGAACCTAACAGGCGGGCCCTACCGGTCAGCGGCATGGGGCGGAGATGGTGAGGCTTACTCGGGGCTCTCCGGCGACCGGGGAACGGCAGAGAAGGAGCGGCGGTCGAGGACGGTCCCGGCAATGGGCGGCAAGAATCTGTTTGCCATCAGGACCTCTCTTGCACATGCGCGCCTGCGGAGCTCGCCTCGGTGCTCGCTGGAGCAGGCTTGGCACGACATGCATGTAGACCGAGATGCCCAGCCGTGAATGGAGAAGGTCAAGGGGGCGCAAGGTGAGATTGCCGAGGTGGAAGATGCGGTGGGAGGGGGAACACAGAGGAAATGGTCCTTCTCGGACTCGAGATGGCTACGGCAGTTCCCTGGGTTCCTGTAGCAACAAAGGACATGGTAGGGTAGCTCAGAGGGAGGGAGGTCGAACATAGGGAACAGAGGAGGCTGGGGAAGGTTTGGGTAGTCCATCTACTCCACCTTGCGAAGGAGACCGAGAGGAGAACTTCTTCTCCTCCATGGCGATGGGGAGCTCGGGATCTAGATCTAGAGCTCAGGGAGAGGGTGAAGGAGAGTGTGGATGCGAAATGAGGGAGCAGGGGCAGGTGTGAGAGCCTCTAGCCTCTTTATCTCGGGTTGGAGTGGCTCATGGTGGGCTAGGACCATGGATGGCTAGGAGGGAGGGAGGTGACCATCCATTGGGCAGCAGGGGTGGTGGAGAGGTGAGGTGGGGCTAGGGACACGACCAGAGAAGAGAGGTGAGGCGTGCTGCAGCTGTTGTGGCTTTAAGACCAACATTTAAATTCCCTAGGCCTAGTCTCTCTCTCTCTTACTTCCAAAAGCAAGGGACAAGGGCTAGGGCAGAGATACAGTGCTTTTCTACAGTGGAGGTCGACCAGGGGAGAGGGGTGCTGTGGTGAAGCCTTGGACAAGTTTGAGGAATTTTTGAGTGGGTTTTCCTCATAGTTTAGATTAATTTCAAATTTTGGCCAAGGTAGTAGTTATGAAGGAATTTCTCCAACCTGATCTTGGCAAGATGCGATAGAGATGCTGGTAGGTAGGTGAGGTCGAGATACACCTCCAGGAATTATTTGGGATTTTTCTAAAGATTTTTAGTTCACTTAAAATCCTTTATTCAAAAAGTGCAGAAGTAGTTTCTAGAAGATCAGTTGCAAATTTTACATTGGACATGATTGGTTTTTGATGTGAGAGGGTCCCAATTGTGAATACACACTTAGGGGAATTTTCCCAATATTTATTGTGGCTTAAAAGTATTCAAAACAATTATTATTCCAATTCAGCCATTTAAGAAAATGGGCAAAAAGAAATAATAAAACCCTTCAAAAATATTTATTTTTGAAGTTGGAAGTTAGGTAATGATATATGGGTCTCAATTGAGCAAAAATTTGAGGAAGTGTTTTGGCAAAACCAAACTTTCCTTTATGGAAGAAGGTTTGGAGGTTTTGCCTATTAAAGGAATTTGATTAGTTTTGGTCCATAGTAATTATGGATAATTATTTATAAATCTTGATGATCAAGGTAGATGATCTAGACAATTTTTAGCAATCCTTTGTAACCTTGGGAATTGGAATTCCAACTTGAATTAGATGGAAAAACAAGGATTTGGGGATCTAGGATGCTGTTATTTTTATACCACCAAAACCTTGTTAGATCTTGGAGCTCAGAGCTCACCTTGATGCATGGGATAGATGTATAGTTATACCAAGTCATATATATGATCATGGCAGAAGGAGTTTGGGTTGGTTACAATGGAGGTGGTCTGGAGGTGATGGCAAACTTTGTTGAAAATGAGGCTGCCATACCAGATGAGTCATGATGCCTTATAAACCATGTGGGTTTAAGGAGCACAAAGATCCACTTGGAACAAGTGAAGTATATATTGATATACCTATATGAGTAGAACGCAACCATGCAAAGATTTGGTCCATAGAAGGTTGTATGGTGGTGTGAGCTTCTATCAAAGTATGCATGGGGACTAGATTTGCAGGAAAAGTTATTTTCTTGTCTGCAAAACCATCAAGAACAAGTGGGTTGGGGGATGATATAACCAAGGGAAAGAGTGGGCCTTGGTAGTCCTCAGGATGGTTAACAATATGGTTCAGATGCATTTTTAAAAATGCACAAGGGTTGAGAAAGGGAGGCATTCAAAAAGGTGATGTTGGAATTAGTTTTCCAGACTTGGCCAAATTTGGCAGATTTAAGGTTTTTGACTAGAATGTGGGTGGTGATGATTTTGAGGGGATGCAAGGTATCAAAGCATCATCAAGTGGTTGATGTTGAAGTGTAGGGGGAGTAGAAAGGATCCATGCTTGATATTGGTCTTCATGGACTTAGAAGATTTTAGAAGGGATATTTTCAGAATTGATGTGGTTAAGGGTTTTAGATGATCTCCTAGTATCTACAGATCAGATCTAGCTTTGTATTCTTGCTTAGCGTGTGGTGATTTGGAAACATCTTGATCTTAGTGATGAGATCCTATAGTAGCTCATACTATCTCCTAAGCAGACAAATCAAGCAGCAGATCAAGGCAATTCATCTTACAAAAAAATCAACTACTACTGGGGTTACCATCAAGCTTGGCTTGAGGTAAGGTTGGGTATTTCGAAAAGGTTGTAGTTTGGAATAAGATGAGGGTCTCTTGGTATTTCTACCAAGGGTAGAATTCAATTGCTTCATAAAAAGGTTTTGTTAAATCTAGATATAAGAATAGTAGAAGGTTCTGTCTTGAAAACATAAGGAGATTATGTTATATAGCTCTCCATAGTTTGAGCAATAGAAGCTACTAAAATAGTTGGTTTGCAAAGGCTTCTTGGCTCAGGTTTTGAAATGCCAGAACATTTGAGAATATGAAAATTAAGCCAAGACTGTTTTGGGAAGTAGCTTCTGTCAACTGGTGTTAAGGTAAGGAGTATAACATCTAATACACATTCATATGCATAAGCATATCCAAACAACAAGCAAACACTTCAGCATTAAACAATAAAAAGTTTTTGTTCCCCCTGATTTTTGTATTCTAGACAACTAATCAGGGTTGCTGAAATTGGGATGTAACAATGTGTCTTCTTTTTACTAACAACAAGTCATTGCATGTGTGTTCTTTTCACATACCATATATGGATCCACCAGTGTCATTGAAATGTGTGTTCTCTTCAGATACCACACATGGATCCACCAGTGTCATTGCATGTGTGCTCTTTTTACTAACAACAACCAGTGTCATTGCATCTATTCTCTTTTTACTAACAACAACCAAAGTCATTGCATGTGTGTTCTCTCCTGAGACCACACATGGATCCACTAGTGTCATTGCATGTGTGTTCTTTTTACTAACAACAACCGGAGTCATTTCATGACTATGCTTTTCACATACCACATATGGATCCACTAGTGTCATTGAAATGTGTGTTCTATTTAGAGACCACACATGGATCCACCTGTGCCATTGCATGTGTGTTCTTTTTACTAACAACAACTAGAGTCATTGCATGTGTGTTCTTTTCACATACCACATATGGATCCACCTGTGTCATTGAAATGTGTGTTCTTCTCATTAACCACAGCTAGAGTCATTGCATGTGTGTTCTCTTCAGAGACCACACATGGATCCACCAGTGTTATTGCATGTGTGTTCTTTTTACTAACAACAAATAGAGTCATTTCATGACTATTCTTTTCACATACCACACATGGATCCACTAGTGTCATTGAAATGTGTGTTCTCTTGAGAGACCACACATGGATCCACCAGTGTCATTGCATGTGTGTTCTTTTTACTAACAACAACTAGAGTCATTTCATGTGTGTTCTTTTCACATACCACATATGGATCCACTAGTGTCATTGAAATGTGTGTTCTCTTCAGTAACCACAGCTAGAGTCATTGCATGTGTGTTCTCTTCAAAGACCACACATGGATCCACCAGTGTCATTGCATGTGTGTTCTTTTTACTAACAACAACTTGAGTCATTGCATGTGTGTTCTTTTCACACACCACATATGTATCCACCAGTGTCATTGAAATGTGTGTTCTCTTCAGAGACCACACATGGATCCACCAATGTTATTGCATGTGTGATCTTTTTACTAACAACAACCAGTGTCATTGCATGTGTGTTCTTCTCATTAACCATAGCTAGATTTATTGCATGTGTGTTCTATTCAGAGACCACACATGGATCCATCAGTGTAATTACATGTGTGCTCTTTTTACTAACAACAACTAGAGTCATTTCATGACTATTCTTTTCACATACCACATGTGCATCCACCATTGTCATTGAAATGTGTGTTCTCTTCAGAGACCACACATGGATCCACCAGTGTCATTGCATGTGTGTTCTTTTTACTAACAACAACCAGAGTCATTGCATGTGTGTTCTTTTCACAATCCACCTATGGATCCACTAGTGTCATTGCATGTGTGTTCTTCTCATTAACCACAGCTAGAGTCATTGCATGTGTGTTCTATTTAGAGACCACAGACCACACATGGATTCACCAGTGTCATTGCATGTGTGTTATTTTTATTAACAACAACTGGAGTTATTTCATGAGTAATCTTTTCACATAGCACATATGGTTCCACCAGTGTCATTGAAATGTGTGTTCTCTTCAGTGACCACACATGGATCCACCAGTGTCATTGCATGTGTGTTCTTTTTACTAACAACAACTAGAGTCATTGCATGTGTGTTATTTTCACATACCACATATGGATCTACATGTGTCATTGAAATGTGTGTTCTTCTCATTAAGCACAGCTAGAGTCATTGCATGTGTGTTCTCTTCAGAGACCACACATGGATCCACCAGTGTCATTGCATGTGTGTTCTTTTTACTAACAACAACTGGAGTCATTTCATGACTATTCTTTTCACATACCACATATGGATCCACCAGTGTCATTGAAATGTGTGTTCTTCTCATTAACCACATCTAGAGTAATTGCATGTGTGTTCTCTTCAGATACCACACATGGATCCACCAATTTCATTGCATATGTGCTCTTTTTACTAACAACAACCAGTGTCATTCCATGTGTGTTCTTCTCATTAACCACAACTAGATTCATTGCATGTGTGTTCTCTTAAGAGACCATACATGGATCCACCAGTGTAATTGCATGTGTGCTCTTTTTACTAACAACAACTAGAGTCATTTCATGAATATTTTTTTCACATACCACATGTGGATCCACCAGTGTCATTGAAATGTGTGTTCTCTTCAGAGACCACACATGGATCCACCAGTGTCATTACATGTGTGTTCTTTTGACTAACAACAACCAGAGTCATTGCATGTCTGTTCTTTTCACAATCCACCTATGGATCCACCAGTGTCATTGCATGTGTGTTCTTCTCATTAACCACAGCTAGAGTCATTGCATGTGTGTTCTCTTTAGAGACCACACATGGATTCACTAGTGGCATTGCATGTGTGTTATTTTTACTAACAACAACTGGAGTCATTTCATGACTATTCTTTTCACATACCACATATGGATCCACCAGTGTCATTGAAATGTGTGTTCTCTTCAGAGACCACACATGGATCCACCAGTGTCATTGCATGGGTGTTCCTTTTACTAACAACAACTAGAGTCATTGCATGTGTGTTCTTTTCACATACCACACATGGATCCACCAGTGTCATTGAAATGTGTGTTCTCTTTACACTAACCATAGCTAGAGTCATTGCAGGTGTGTTTTCTTCAGAGACCACACATGGATCCACCAGTGTCATTGCATGTGTGTTCTTTTTACTAACAACAACTAGAGTCATTCCATGTGTGTTCTTTTCACACACCACATATGGATCAACCAGTGTCATTCAAATGTGTGTTCTCTTTAGTGACCACACATGGATCCACCAGTGTCATTGCATGTGTGTTATTTTTACTAACAACAACTAGAGTCATTGCATGTGTGTTCTTTTCACAATCCACCTATGGATCCACCAGTGTCATTGCATGTGTGTTCTTCTCATTAACCACATCTAGAGTCATTGCATGTGTGTTCTCTTCAAAGACCACACATGGATTCAGCAGTGTCATTGCATGTGTGTTATTTTTATTAACAACAACTAGAGTCATTTCATGGCTATTCTTTTCACACAGCACATATGGATCCACCAGTGTCATTGAAATTTGTGTTCTCTTTAGAGACCACACATGGATCTACCAGTGTCATTGCATGTATGTTCTTTTTACTAACAACAACTAGAGTCATTGCATGTGTGTTCTTTTCATTAAGCACAGCTAGAGTCATTGCATGTGTGTTCTCTTCAGAGACCACACATGGATCCACTAGTGTCATTGCATGTGTGTTCTTTTTACTAACAACAACTGGAGTCATTTCATGACTATTCTTTTCACATACCACATATGGATCCACCAGTGTCATTGAAATGTGTGTTCTTCTCATTAACCACATCTAGAGTCATTGCATGTGTGTTCTCTTAAGAGACCGCACATGGATCCACCAGTTTCACTGCATGTGTGCTCTTTTTACTAACAACAACCAGTGTCATTGCATGTGTGTTCTTCTCATTAACCACAACTAGATTCATTGCATGTGTGTTCTCTTAAGAGACCACACATGGATCCACCAGTGTAATTGCATGTGTGCTCTTTTTACAAACAAGAACTAGAGTCATTTCATGACTATTCTTTTCACATACCACATATGGATCCACCAGTGTCATTGAAATGTGTGTTATTTTAAGAGACCACACATGGATCCACCGGTGTCATTGCATGTGTGTTCTTTTTACTAACAACAACTGGAGTCATTTCATGACTATTCTTTTCACATACCACATATGGATCCACCAATGTCATTGAAATGTGTGTTCTTCTCATTAACCACAACTAGAGTCATTGCATGTGTGTTCTCTTCAGAGACCACACATGGATCCACCAGTGTCATTGCATGTGTGTTCTGTTTACTAACAACTGGAGTCATTTTAATGACTATTCTTTTCACATACCACATATGGATCCACCAGTGTCATTGAAATGTGTGTTGTCTTCAGAGACCACACATGGATCGACTAGTGTCATTGCATGTGTGTTCTTTTTACTAACAACAACCAAAGTCATTGCATGTGTGTTCTTTTCACATACCACATATGGATCCACCTGTGTCATTGAAATGTGTGTTCTTCTCATTAACCACAGCTAGAGTCATTGCATGTGTGTTCTCTTTAGAGACCACACATGGATTCACTAGTGGCATTGCATGTGTGTTATTTTTACTAACAACAACTGGAGTCATTTCATGACTATTCTTTTCACATACCACATATGGATCCACCAGTGTCATTGAAATGTGTGTTCTCTTCAGAGACCACACATGGATCCACCAGTGTCATTGCATGGGTGTTCCTTTTACTAACAACAACTAGAGTCATTGCATGTGTGTTCTTTTCACATACCACACATGGATCCACCAGTGTCATTGAAATGTGTGTTCTCTTTACAGTAACCATAGCTAGAGTCATTGCAGGTGTGTTTTCTTCAGAGACCACACATGGATCCACCAGTGTCATTGCATGTGTGTTCTTTTTACTAACAACAACTAGAGTCATTCCATGTGTGTTCTTTTCACACACCACATATGGATCAACCAGTGTCATTCAAATGTGTGTTCTCTTTAGAGACCACACATGGATCCACCAGTGTCATTGCATGTGTGTTATTTTTACTAACAACAACTAGAGTCATTGCATGTGTGTTCTTTTCACAATCCACCTATGGATCCACCAGTGTCATTGCATGTGTGTTCTTCTCATTAACCACATCTAGAGTCATTGCATGTGTGTTCTCTTCAAAGACCACACATGGATTCAGCAGTGTCATTGCATGTGTGTTATTTTTATTAACAACAACTAGAGTCATTTCATGGCTATTCTTTTCACACAGCACATATGGATCCACCAGTGTCATTGAAATTTGTGTTCTCTTTAGAGACCACACATGGATCTACCAGTGTCATTGCATGTATGTTCTTTTTACTAACAACAACTAGAGTCATTGCATGTGTGTTCTTTTCATTAAGCACAGCTAGAGTCATTGCATGTGTGTTCTCTTCAGAGACCACACATGGATCCACTAGTGTCATTGCATGTGTGTTCTTTTTACTAACAACAACTGGAGTCATTTCATGACTATTCTTTTCACATACCACATATGGATCCACCAGTGTCATTGAAATGTGTGTTCTTCTCATTAACCACATCTAGAGTCATTGCATGTGTGTTCTCTTAAGAGACCACACATGGATCCACCAGTTTCACTGCATGTGTGCTCTTTTTACTAACAACAACCAGTGTCATTGCATGTGTGTTCTTCTCATTAACCACAACTAGATTCATTGCATGTGTGTTCTCTTAAGAGACCACACATGGATCCACCAGTGTAATTGCATGTGTGCTCTTTTTACAAACAAGAACTAGAGTCATTTCATGACTATTCTTTTCACATACCACATATGGATCCACCAGTGTCATTGAAATGTGTGTTATTTTAAGAGACCACACATGGATCCACCGGTGTCATTGCATGTGTGTTCTTTTTACTAACAACAACTGGAGTCATTTCATGACTATTCTTTTCACATACCACATATGGATCCACCAATGTCATTGAAATGTGTGTTCTTCTCATTAACCACATCTAGAGTCATTGCATGTATGTTCTCTTCAGAGACCACACATGGATCCACCAGTTTCATTGCATGTGTGCTCTTTTTATTAACAACAACCAGTGTCATTGCATGCATGTTCTTCTCATTAACCACAGCTAGATTCATTGGATGTGTGTTCTCTTTAGAGACCACACATGGATCCACCAGTGTAATTGTATGTGTGATCTTTTTACTAACAACAACTAGAGTCATTTCATGACTATTCTTTTCACATACCACATGTGGATCCACCAGTATCATTGAAATGTGTGTTCTCTTCAGAGACCACATATGGATCCACCAGTGTCATTGCATGTGTAGTCTTTTTACTAACAACCAGAGCCATTGCATGTGTGTTGTTTTCACGATCCACCTATGGATCCACCAGTGTCATTGCATGTGTGTTCTTCTCATTAACCACAGCAAGATTCATGGCATGTGTGTTCTCTTGAGAGACCACACATGGATTCACTAGTGTCATTGCATGTGTGTTATTTTTAATAACAACAACTGGAGTCATTTCATGACTATTTATTTCACATACCACATATGGATCCACCAGTGTCATTGAAATGTGTGTTCTCTTCAGAGACGACACATGGATCCACTAGTGTCATTGCATGTGTGTTCTTTTTACTAACAACAACTTGAGTCATTGCATGCGTGTTCTCTTCACATACCACATATGGATCCACCAGTGTCATTGAAATGTGTGTTCCCTTTTCAGTAACCATAGTTAGAGTCATTGCAGGTGTGTTCTCTTCAGAGACCACACATGGATCCACCAGTGTCATTGTATGTGTGTTCTTTTTACTAACAACAACTGGAGTCATTGCATGTGTGTTCTTTTCACACACCACATGTGGATCAACCAGTGTCATTCAAATGTGTGTTCTCTTCAGAGACTACACTTGGATCCACTAGTGTCATTGCATGTGTGTTCTTTTTAGTAACAACAACTAGAGTCATCGCATGTGTGTTCTTTTCACACACCACATATGGATCAACCAGTGTCATTGAAATGTGTGTTCTCTTCAGAGACCAGACATGGATCCACCAGTGTCATTGCATGTGTGCTCTTTTTACTAACAACAACTAGTGTCATTGCATGGGTGTTCTTCTCATTAACCACAGCTAGATTCATTGCATGTCTGTTCTCTTCAGAGACCACACATGGATCCACTAGTGTAATTGCATGTGTGCTCTTTTTACTAATAACAACTAGAGTCATTTCATGACTATTCTTTTCACATACCACATGTGGATCCACCAGTGTCATTGAAATGTGTGTTCTCTTCGGAGACGACACATGGATCCACCAGTGTCATTGGATGTGTGTTGTTTTTACTAACAACAACCAGAGTCATTGCGTGTGTGTTCTTTTTACAATCCACCTATGGATCCACCAGTGTCATTGCATGTGTGTTCTACTCATTAACCACAGCTACAGTCATTGCATGTGTGTTCTCTTCAGAGACCACACATGGATCCACCAGTGTTATTGCATGTGTGTTCTTTTTACTAACAACAACTGGAGTCATTTCATGACTATTCTTTTCACATACCACATATGGATCCACCAGTGTCATTGAAATGTGTGTTCTTCTCATTAACCACATCTAGAGTCATTGCATGTGTGTTCTCTTCAAAGACCAGACATGGATCCACCAGTGTCATTGCATGTGTGCTCTTTTTACTAACAACAACCAGTGGCATTGCACGTGTGTTCTTCTCATTAACCACAACTAGATTCATTGCAGGAGTGTTCTCTTAAGGGACCACACATGGATTCACCAGTGTAATTGCAAGTGTGCTCTTTTGACTAACAACAACTAGAGCTGTTTCATGACTATTCTTTTCACATACCACATGTGGATCCACTAGTGTCATTGAAATGTGTGTTCTCTTCAGAGACCACACATGGATCCACCAGTGTCATTGCATGTGTGTTCTTTTTACTAACAACAACTAGAGTCATTGCATGTGTGTTCTTTTCACAATCCACCTATGGATCCACCAGTGTCATTGCATGTGTGTTCTTCTCATTAACCACAGCTAGATCATTGCATGTGTGTTCTCTTTAGAGACCAAACATGGATTTACTAGTGTCATTGCATGTGTGTTCTTTTTACTAACAACAACTGGAGCCATTTCATGACTATTCTTTTCACATAGCACATACGGAGCCACCAGTGTCATTGAAATGTATGTTCTCTTCAGAGACCACACATGGATCCACCAGTGTCATTGCGTGTGTGTTCCTTTTACTAACAACAACTAGAGTCATTGCATGTGTGTTCTTTTCACATACCACATATGGATCCACCTGTGTCATTGAAATGTGTGTTCTTCTCATTAAGCACTGCTAGAGTCATTGCATGTGTGTTCTCTTTAGAGATTGCACATGGATCCACTAGTGTCATTGCATATGTGTTCTTTTCACTAAAAACAACTGGAGTCATTTCATGACTATTCTTTTCACATACCACATATGGATCCACCAGTGTCATTGAAATGTGTGTTCTTCTCATTAACAACAACTATATTCATTGCATGTGTGTTCTCTTAAGAGACCACACATGGCTCCACGAGTGTAATTGCATGTGTGCTCTTTTTACTAACAAAAACTAGGGTCATTTAATGACTATTCTTTTCACATACCACATGTGGATCCACCAGTGTCATTGACATGTGTGTTCTCTTCAGAGACCACACATGGATCCACCAGTGTCATTGCACGTGTGTTCTTTTTACTAACAACAACCAGAGTCATTGCATGTGTGTTCTTTTCACAATCCACCTATGGATCCACCAGTGTCATTGCATGTGTGTTCTTCTTATTAACCCCAGCTAGAGTCATTGCATGTGTGTTCTCTTCAGAGACCACACATGGATCCACCAGTGTCATCGGATGTGTGTTCTTTTTACTAACAACAACTGGAGTCATTTCATGACTATTCTTTTCACATACCACATACGGATCCACCAGTGTCATTGAAATATGTGTTCTCTTCAGAGACCACACATGGGTCCACCAGTGTCATTGCATGTGTGTTCTTTTTACTAAGAAAAACTAGAGTCATTGCGTGTGTGTTCTTTTCACATACCACATATGGATCCACCTATGTCATTGAAATGCGTGTTCTTCTCATTAAGCACAGCTAGAGTCATTGCATGTGTGTTCTTTTTAGAGACCACACATTTATCCATCAGGTTTATTGCATGTGTGTTATTTTTACTAACAACCACTAGAGTCATTTCATGACTATTCTTTTCACATACCACATATGGATCCACTAGTGTCATTGAAATGTGTGTTCTTATCATTAACCACATCTAGAGTCATTGCATGTGTGTTCTCTTTAGAGACCACACATGGATCCACCAGTGTCATTGCATGTGTGTTCTTCTCATTAACCACAACTAGATTCATTGCATGTGTGTTCTCTTAAGAGACCACACATGGATCCACCAGTGTCATTGCATGTGTGTTCTTTTTACTATAAACAACTAGAGTCATTGCGTGTGTGTTCTTTTCACATACAACATATGGATCCACCTATGTCATTGAAATGTGTGTTCTTCTCATTAAGCACAGCTAGAGTCATTGCATGTGTGTTCTCTTTAGACACCACACATTGATCCATCGGTGCCATTGCATGTGTGTTCTTTTTACAAACAACAACTGGAGTCATTTAATGACTATTCACATACCACATATGGATCCACCAGTGTCATTGAAATGTGTCTTCTTCTCATTAACCGCATCTACAGTCATTACATGTGTGTTCTCTTCAGAGACCACACATGGATCCACCAGTGTCATTGCATGTGTGCTCTTTTTACTAACAACAACCAGTGTCATTGCATGTGTGTTCTTCTCATTAACCACAACTAGATTCATTGCAGGAGTGTTCTCTTAAGAGACCACACATGGATTCACGAGTGTAATTGCAAGTGTGCTCTTTTTACTAACAACAACTAGAGTCATTTCATGACTATTCTTTTCACATACCACATGTGGATCCACCAGTGTCATTGAAATGTGTGTTCTCTTCAGAGACCACACATGGATCCACCAGTGTCATTGCATGTGTGTTCTTTTTACTAACAACAACCAGAGTCATTGCATGTGTGTTCTTTTCACAATCCACCTATGGATCCACCAGTGTCATTGCATGTGTGTTCTTCTCATTAACCACAGCTAGAGTCATTGCATGTGTGTTCTATTCAGAGACCACACATGGATTCCCCAGTGTCATTGCATCTGTGTTATTTTTACTAACAACAACTGGAGTCACTTCATGACTATTCTTTTCACATACCACATATGGATCCACCAGTGTCATTGAAATGTGTGTTCTCTTCAAAGACCACACATGGATCCACCAGTGTCATTGCATCTGTGTTCTTTTTACTAACAACAACTAGAGTCATTGCATGTGTGTTCTTTTCACATACCACATATGGATCCACCAGTGTCATTGAAATGTGTGTTCTCTTCAGAGACCACACATGGATCCACCAGTGTCATTACATGTGTGTTCTTTTTACTAACAACAACTAGAGTCATTGCATGTGTGTTATTTTTACTACCAACAACTAGAGTCATTGCATGTGTGTTATTTTCACATACCACATATGGATCCACCAGTGTCATTAAAATGTGTGCTCTTCTCATTAACCACAGCTAGAGTCATTGCATGTGTGTTCTCTTCAGCGACCACACATTGATCTACCAGTGTCATTGCATGTGTGTTGTTTTTACTAATAACAACTGGAGTCATTGCATGTGTATTCTTTTCACATACCACATATGGATCCACCAGTGTCATTGAAATGTGTGTTCTCTTCAGAGACCACTCATGGATCCACCAATGTCATTGCATGTGTGCTCTTTTTACTAACAACAACCAGTGTCATTGCATGCGTGCTCTTTTTACTAACAAGAACCAAAGTCATTGCATGTGTATTCTCTTCAAAGACCACACATGGATCCACCAGTGTCATTGCATGTGTGTTCTTTTTACTAACAACAACTAGAGTCATTTCATGACTATTCTTTTCACATACCACATATGGATCGACCAGTGTCATTGAAATGTGTGTTCTCTTTAGAGACCACAAATGGATCCACCATTGTCATTGCATGTGTGTTCTTTTTACTAACAACAACTAGAGTCATTGCATGTGTGTTCTTTTCACATACCACATATGGATCCACCTGTGTCATTGAAATGTGTGTTCTTCTCATTAACCACAGCTAGAGTCATTGCATGTGTGTTCTCTTCAGAGACCACACATGGATCAACCAGTGTCATTGCATGTGTGTTCTTTTTACTAACAACAACTAGAGTCATTCCATGTGTTTTCTTTTTAGACACCACATATGGATCAACCAGTATCATTGCAATGTGTGTTCTCTTCAAAGACAACACATGGATCCATCAGTGTCATTGCATGTGTGTTCTTTTTACTATAAACAACTTGAGTCATTGCATGTGTGTTCTTTTTCACACACCACATATGGATCAACCAGTGTCATTGAAATGTGTATTCTCTTCAGAGACCACACATGGATCCGCCAGTGTCATTGCATGTGTGTTCTTCTCATTAACCACAGCTAGATTCATTGCATGTGTTCTCTTCAGAGACCACACATGGATCCACCAGTGTAATTGCATGTGTGCTCTTTTTACTAACAACAACTAGAGTCATTTCTTGACTATTCTTTTCACATACCACATGTGGATCCACCAGTGTCATTGAAATGTGTGTTCTCTTCAGAGACCACACATGGATCCACCATTGGCATTGCATATGTGTTCTTTTTACTAACAACAACCAGAGTCATTGCACGTGTGTTCTTTTCACAATCCACCTATGGCTCCACCAGTGTCATTGCATGTGTGTTCTTCTCATTAACCACAGCTAGAGTCATTGCATGTGTGTTCTCTTCGGAGACCACACATGGATTCACTAGTGTCATCGCATGTGTGTTCTTTTTACTAACAACAACTGGAGTCATTTCATGACTATTTTTTTCACATACCACATATGGATCCACCAGTGTCATTGAAATGTGTGTTCTCTTCAGAGACCACACATGGATCCACCAGTTTCATTGCATGTGTGTTCTTTTTACGAACAACAACCAGAGTCATTGCATGTGCGTTCTTTTCACAATCCACCTATGGATCCACCAGTGTCATTGCATGTGTGTTCTTCTCATTAACCACAGCTAGAGTCATTGCATGTGTGTTCTCTTCAGAGACCACACATGGATTCACCAGTGTCGTCATATGTGTATTCTTTTTACTAACAACAATTGGAGTCATTTCATGACTATTCTTTTCACATACCACATATGGATCCACCAGTGTCATTGAAATGTGTGTTCTTATCAATAACCACATCTAGAGTCATTGCATGCGTGTTCTCTTCAGAGAACACACATGGATCCACCAGTGTCATCGCATGTGTGCTCTTTTTACTAACAATAACCAGTGTCATTGCATGCGTGTTCTTATCATTAACCACAACTAGATTCATTGCATGTGTGTTCTCTTAAGAGACCACACATGGATCTTTTTACTAACAACAACTAGAGTCATTTCATTACTATTCTTTTCACATACCACATACGGATCCACCAGTGTCATTGAAATATGTGTTCTCTTCAGAGACCACACATGGGTCCACCAGTGTCATTGCATGTGTGTTCTTCTCATTAACCACAACTAGAGTCATTGCATGTGTGTTCTCTTCAGAGACCACACATGGATTCACTAGTGTCATTGCATGTGTGTTATTTTTACTAACAACAACTGGAGTCATTTCATGACTATTATTTTCACATACCACATATGGATCCACCAGTGTCATTGAAATGTGTGTTCTCTTCAGAGACCACACATGGATCCACCAGTTTCATTGCATGTGTGTTCTTTTTACGAACAACAACCAGAGTCATTGCATGTGTGTTCTTTTCACAATCCACCTATGGATCCACCAGTGTCATTGCATGTGTGTTCTCTTCAGTAACCATAGCTAGAGTCATTGCATGTGTGTTCTCTTCAGAGACCACACATGGATCCACCAGTGTCATCGCATGTGTGTTCTTTTTAATAACAACAACTAGAGTCATTTCATGACTATTCTTTTCACATACCACATACGGATCCACCGGTGTCATTGAAATGTGTGTTCTCTTTAGAGACCACACATGGATCCACCAGTGTCATTGCATGTGTTTTCTTTTTACTAACAACAACTAGATTCATTCCGTGTGTGTTCTTTTCACATACCACATATGGATCCACCTATGTCATTGAAATGTGTGTTCTTCTCATTAAGCACAACTAGAGTCATTGCATGTATGTTCGCTTCAGAGACCACACATTGATCCATCAGTGTCATTGCATGTGTGTTCTTTTTACTAACAACAACTAGAGCCATTTAATGACTATTCTTTTCACATACCACATATGGATCCACCAGTGTCATTGAAATGTGTGTTCTTCTCATTAACCACATCTAGAGTCATTGCATGTGTGTTTCTTTTAGAGACCACACATGGATCCACCAGTGTCATTGCATGTGTGCTCTTTTTACTAACAACAACCAGTGTCATTGCATGTGTGTTCTTCTCCTTAACCACAACTAGATTCATTGCAGGAGTGTTCTCTTAAGAGACCACACATGGATCCACTAGTGTAATTGCATGTGTGCTCTTTTTACTAACAACAACTAGAGTCATTTCATGACTATTCTTTTCACATACCACATGTGGATCCACCAGTGTCATTGAAATGTGTGTTCTCTTTAGAGACCACACATGGATCCACCAGTGTCATTATATGTGTGTTATTTTTACTAACAACAACTGGAGTCACTTCATGACTATTCTTTTCACATACCACATATGGATCTACCAGTGTCATTGAAATGTGTGTTCTCTTCAGATATCACACATGGATCCACCAGTGTCATTGCATGTGTGTTCTTTTTACTAACAACAACTAGAGTCATTGCATGTGTGTTCTTTTCACATACCACATATGGATCCACCAGTGTCATTGAAATGTGTGTTCTCTTAAGTAACCATAGCTAGAGTCATTGCATGTGTGTTCTCTTCAGGGACCACACATGGATCCTCTAGTGTCATTGAATGTGTGTTCTTTTTACTAACAACAACTAGAGTCATTGCATGTGTGTTCTTTTCAGACACCACATATCGATCAACCAGTGTCATTGAAATGTGTGTTCCCTTCAGAGACCACACATGGATCCATCAGTGTCATTGCATGTGTGTTCTTTTACTAACAACAACTGGAGTCATTGCATGTGTGTTCTTTTTCACACACCACATATGGATCAACCAGTGTCATTGAAATGTGTGTTCACTTCAGAGACCACACATGGATCCACCAGCGTCATTGCATGTGTGGTCTTGTTACTAACAACAATCAATGTCATTGCATGTGTGTTCTTCTCTTTAACCACAACTAGATTCATTGCATGTGTGTTCTCTTCAGAGACCACACATGGATCCACCAGTGTAATTGCATGTGTGCTCTTTTACCTAACAACAACTAGAGTCATTTCATGACTATTCTTTTCACATACCACATGTGGATCCCCCAGTGTCATTGAAATGTGTATTCTCTTCAGAGACCACACATGGATCCACCAGTGTCATTGCATGTGTGTTCTTTTTACTAACAACCAGCCAGAGTCATTACATGTGTGTTCTTTTCACAATCCACCTATGGATCCACCAGTGTCATTGCATCTGTGTTCTTCTCATTAACCACATCTAGAGTCATTGCATGTGTGTTTTTTTAGAGACCACACATGGATCCACCAGTGTCATTGCATGTGTGCTCTTTTTACTAACAACAACCAGTGTCATTGCATGTGTGTTCTTCTCATTAACCACAACTAGATTCATTGCAGGAGTGTTCTCTTAAGAGACCACACATGGATCCACTAGTGTAATTGCATGTGTGCTCTTTTTACTAACAACAACTAGAGTCATTTCATGACTATTCTTTTCACATACCACATGTGGATCCACCAGTGTCATTGAAATGTGTGTTCTCTTCAGAGACCACACATGGATCCACCAGTGTCATTGCATGTGTGTTCTTTTTACTAACAACAACCAGAGTCATTGCATGTGTGTTCTTTTCACAAACCACCTATGGATCCACCAGTGTCATTGCATGTGTGTTCTTCTCATTAACCACAGCTAGACTCATTGCATGTGTGTTCTCTTCAGACACCACACACGGATTCCCTAGTGTCATTGCGTGTGTGTTATTTTTACTAGCAACAACTAGAGTCACTTCATGACTATTCTTTTAACATACCACATATGGATCCACCAGTGTCATTGAAATGTGTGTTCTCTTCAGATATCACACATGGATCCACCAGTGTCATTGCATGTGTGTTCTTTTTACTAACAACAACTAGAGTCATTGCATGTGTGTTCTTTTCACATACCACATATGGATCCACCAGTGTCATTGAAATGTGTGTTCTCTTAAGTAACCATAGCGAGAGTCATTGCATGTGTGTTCTCTTCAGGGACCACACATGGATCCACTAGTGTCATTGCATGTGTGTTCTTTTTACTAATAACAACTAGAGTCATTGCATGTGTGTTCTTTTCAGACACCACATATCGATAAACCAGTGTCATTGAAATGTGTGTTCCCTTCAGAGACCACACATGGATCCATCAGTGTCATTGCATGTGTGTTCTTTTACTAACAACAACTGGAGTCATTGCATGTGTGTTCTTTTTCACACACCACATATGGATCAACCAGTGTCATTGAAATGTGTGTTCTCTTCAGAGACCACACATGGATCCACCAGCGTCATTGCATGTCTGCTCTTGTTACTAACAACAATCAATGTCATTGCATGTGTGTTTTTCTCTTTAACCACAGCTAGATTCATTGCATGTGTGTTCTCTTCAGAGACCACACATGGATCCACCAGTGTAATTGCATGTGTGCTCTTTTACCTAACAACAACTAGAGTCATTTCATGACTATTCTTTTCACATACCACATGTGGATCCACCAGTGTCATTGAAATGTGTGTTCTCTTCAGAGACCACACATGGATCCACCAGTGTCATTGCATGTGTTCTTTTTACTAACAAGCAGCCAGAGTCATTACATGTGTGTTCTTTTCACAATCCACCTATGGATCCACTAGTGTCATTGCATCTGTGTTCTTCTCATTAACGACAGCTAGAGTCATTGCATGTGTGTTCTCTTCAGAGACCACACATGGATCCACCAGTGTCATTGCATCGGTGCTCTTTCTACTAACAACAATCAGTGTCATTGCTTGTGTGTTCTTCTCATTAACCACAACTAGATTGATTGCATGTGTGTTCTCTTAAGAGACCACACATGGATCCACCAGTGTAATTGCATGTGTGCTCTTTTTACTAACAACAACTAGAGTCATTTCATGACTATTCTTTTCACATACCACATGTGGTTCCACCAGTGTCATTGAAATGTGTGTTCTCTTCAGAGACCACACATGGATCCACCAGTGTCATTGCATGTGTGTTCTTTTTACTAACAACAACCAGAGTCATTGCATGTGTGTTCTTTTAACAATCCACCTATGGATCCACCAGTGTCATTGCATGTGTGTTCTTCTCATTAACCACAGCTAGAGTCATTGCATGTGTGTTCTCTTCAGAGACCACACATGGATTCCTAGTGTCATTGCGTGTGTGTTATTTTACTAACAACAACTGGAGTCACTTCATGACTATTCTTTTCACATACCACATATGGATCCACCAGTGTCATTGAAATGTGTGTTCTCTTCAGAGACCACACATGGATCCACCAGTGTCATTACATGTGTGTTCTTTTTACTAACAACAACTAGAGTCATTGCATGTGTGTTCTTTTCACATACCACATATGGATCCACCAGTGTCATGAAATGTGTGTTCTCTTCAGTAACCATAGCTAGATTCATTGCATGTGTGTTCTCTTCAGAGACCACACATGGATCCACTAGTGTCATTGCATGTGTGTTATTTTTACTAACAACAACTAGAGTCATTGCATGTGTGTTCTTTTCAGACACCACATATGGATCAACCAGTGTCGTTGAAATGTGTGTTCTCTTTAGAGACCACACATGGATCCATCAGTGTCATTGCATGGGTGTTCTTTTACTAACAACAACTGGAGTCATTGCATGTGTGTTCTTTTTCACACACCACATATGGATCAACCAGTGTCATTGAAATGTGTGTTCTCTTCAGAGACCACACATGGGTCCACCAGCGTCATTGCATGTGTGCTCTTTTTACTACCAACAATCAATGTCATTGCATGTGTGTTCTTCTCATTAACCACAGCTAGATCCATTGCATGTGTTTTGTCTTCAGAGACCACACATGGATCCACCAGTGTAATTGCATGAGTGCTCTTTTTACTAACAACAACTAGAGTCATTTCATGACTATTCTTTTCACATCCCACATGTGGATCCACCAGTGTCATTGAAATGTGTGTTCTCTTCAGAGACCACACATGGATCCACCAGTGTCATTGCATGTGTGTTCTTTTTACTAACAACAACCAGAGTCATTACATGTGTGTTCTTTTCACAATCCACCTATGGATCCACCAGTGTCATTGCATGTGTGTTCTTTTTACTAACAACTGCTAGAGTCATTGCATGTGTGTTCTCTTCAGAGACCACACATGGATTCCCAGTGTCACTACGTGTGTGTTATTTTTACTAACAACAACTGGAGTCACTTGTTGACTATTCTTTTCACATACCACATATGGATCCACCAGTGTCATTGAAATGTGTGTTCTCTTCAGAGACCACACATGGATCCACCAGTTTCATTGCATGTGTGTTCTTTTTACTAACAACAACTAGAGTCATTGCATGTGTGTTCTTTTCACATACCACATATGGATCCACCAGTGTCATTGAAATGTGTGTTCGCTTCAGTAACCATAGCTAGAGTCATTGCATGTGTGTTCTCTTCAGAGACCACACATGGATCCACTAGTGTCATTGCATGTGTGTTCTTTTTACTAACAACAACTAGAGTCATTTCATGTGTGTTCTTTTCAGACACCACATATGGATCAAGCAGTGTCATTGAAATGTGTGTTCTCTTTAGAGACCACACATGGATCCATCAGTGTCATTGCATGTGTGTTCTTTTACTAACAACAACTGGAGTCATTGCATGGGTGTTCTTTTTCACACACCACATATGGATCAACCAATGTCATTGAAATGTGTGTTCTCTTCAGAGACCATACATGGATCCACCAGTGTCATTGCATGTGTGCTCTTTTTACAAACAACAATCAATGTCATTGCATGTGTGTTCTTTTTACTAACAACAACTAGAGTCATTGCATGTGTGTTGTTTTCAGACACCACATATCGATCAACCAGTGTCATTGAAATGTCTGTTCTCTTCAGAGACCACACATGGATCCATCAGTGTCATTGCATGTGTGTTCTTTTACTAACAACAACTGGAGTCATTGCATGTGTGTTCTTTTTCACACACCACATATGGATCAACCAGTGTCATTGAAATGTGTGTTCTCTTCAGAGACCACACATGGATCCACCAGCGTCATTGCATGTGTGCTCTTTTTACTAACAACAATCAATGTCATTGCATGTGTGTTCTTCTCATTAACCACAGCTAGATTCATTGCATGTGTGTTCTCTTCAGAGACCACACATGGATCCACCAGTGTAATTGCATGTGTGCTCTTTTTACTAACAACAACTAGAGTCATTTCATTACTATTCTTTTCACATACCACATGTGGATTCACCAGTGTCATTGAAATATGTGTTCTCTTCAGAGACCACACATGGATCCACCAGTATCATTGCATGTGTGTTCTTTTTACTAACAGCAACTAGAGTCATTACATGTGTGTTCTTTTCACAATCCAGCTATGGATCCACCAGTGTCATTGCATGTGTGTTCTTCTCATTAACCACAGCTAGAGTCATTGCATGTGTGTTCTCTTCAGAGACCACACATGGATTCACCAGTGGCATCGCATGTGTGTTCTTTTTACTAACAACTATAGTCATTTCATGACTATTCTTTTCACATACCACATACGGATCCACCAGTGTCATTGAAATGTGTGTTCTTTTCAGAGACCACACATAGATGCACCAGTGTCATTCCATGTGTGTTCTTTTTACTAACAAGAACCAGAGTCATTACATGTGTGTTCTTTTCACAATCCACCTATGGATCCACCAGTGTCATTGCATGTGTGTTCTTCTCATTAACCACAGCTAGAGTCATTGCATGTGTGTTCTCTTCAGAGACCACACATTGATCCATCTGTGTCATTGCATCTGTGTTCTTTTTACTAACAACAACTAGAGTCATTGCATGTGTGTTCTTTCCAGACACCACACATGGATCAACTAGTGTCATTGAATGTGTGTTCTTTTTACTAACAACAACTGGAGTCATTGCATGTGTGTTCGTCTCACACACCACATATGGATCAACCAGTGTCATTTAAATGTGTGTTCTCTTCAGATACCACACATGGATCCACCAGTGTCATTGCATGTGTGCTCTTTTTACTAACAACAACCAATGTCATTGCATGTGTGTTCTTCTCATTAACCACAGCTAGATTCATTGCATGTGTGTTCTCTTCAGAGACCACACATGGATCCACCAGTGTAATTGCATGTGTGCTCTTTTTACTAACAACAACTATAGTCATTTCATGACTATTCTTTTCACATACCACATGTGGATCCACCAGTGTCATTGAAATGTGTGTTCTCTTCAGAGACCACACATGGATCCACCAGTGTCATTGCATGTGTGTTCTTTTTACTAACAACAACCAGAGTCATTACATGTGTGTTCTTTTCACAATCCACCTATGGATCCACCAGTGTCATTGCATGTGTGTTCTTCTCATTAACCACAACTAGAGTCATTGCATGTGTGTTCTCTTCAGAGACCACACATGGACTCACCAGTGGTATCGCATGTGTGTTCTTTTTACTAACAACAACTGGAGTCATTTAATGACTATTTTTTTCACATACCACATACGGATCCACCAGTGTCATTGAAATGTGTGTTCTCTTCAGAGACCACACATGGATCCACCAGTGTCATTGCATGTGTGATCTTTTTACTAACAACAACTAGAGTCATTGCGTGTGTGTCCTTTTCACATACCACATATGGATCCACCTATGTCATTGAAATGTGTGTTCCTCTCATTAAGCACAGCTAGAGTCATTGCATGTGTGTTCTGTTCACAGACCACACATTGATCCATCAGTGTCATTGCATCTGTGTTCTTTTTACTAACAACAACTAGAGTCATTTAATGACTATTCTTTTCACATACCACATATGGATCCACCAGTGTCATTGAAATGTGTGTTCTTCTCATTAACCACATCTAGAGTCATTGCATGTGTGTTCTCTTTAGAGACCACACATGGATCCACTAGTGTCCTTGCATGTGTGCTCTTTTTACTAACAACAACCAGTGTCATTGCATGGGTGTTCTTCTCATTAACCACAGCTAGAGTCATTGCATGTGTGTTCTCTTCAGAGACCACACATGGATTCACTAGTATCATTGCATGTGTGTTCTTTTTACTAACAACAACTGGAGTCATTTCATGACTATTCTTTTCACATACCACATATGGATCCACCAGTGTCATTGAAATGTGTGTTCTCTTTAGAGACCACAAATGGATCCACCAGTGTCATTGCATGTGTGTACTTTTTACTAACAACAACTAGAGTCATGGCATGTGTGTTCTTTTCACATACCACATATGTATCCACCAGTGTCATTGAAATGTGTGTTCTCTTCAGTAACCATAGCTAGAGTCATTGCATGTGTGTTCTCTTTAGAGACCACACATGGATCCACCAGTGTCATTGCATGTGTGTTCTTTTTACTAACAACAACTAGAGTCATTGCATGTGTGTTCTTTTCAGACACCACATATGGATCAACCAGTGTCATTGAAATGTGTGTTCTCTTTAGAGACCACACATGGATCCATCAGTGTAATTGCATGTGTGTTCTTTTTACTAACAACAACTAGAGTCATTGCATGTGTGTTCTTTTCACACACCACATATGGATCAACCAGTGTCATTGAACTGTGTGTTCTCTTCAGAGACCACACATGGATCCACCAGCGTCATTGCATGTGTGTTCTTTTCACAATCCACCTATGGATCCACCAGTGTCATTGCATCTGTGTTCTTCTCATTAACCACATCTAGAGTCATTGCATGTGTGTTTTTTTAGAGACCACACATGGATCCACCAGTGTCATTGCATGTGTGCTCTTTTTACTAACAACAACCAGTGTCATTGCATGTGTGTTCTTCTCATTAACCACAACTAGATTCATTGAAGGAGTGTTCTCTTAAGAGACCACACATGGATCCACTAGTGTAATTGCATGTGTGCTCTTTTTACTAACAACAACTAGAGTCATTTCATCACTATTCTTTTCACATACCACATGTGGATCCACCAGTGTCATTGAAATGTGTGTTCTCTTCAGAGACCACACATGGATCCACCAGTGTCATTGCATGTGTGTTCTTTTTACTAACAACAACCAGAGTCATTGCATGTGTGTTCTTTTCACAAACCACCTATGGATCCACCAGTGTCATTGCATGTGTGTTCTTCTCATTAACCACAGCTAGACTCATTGCATGTGTGTTCTCTTCAGAGACCACACACGGATTCCCTAGTGTCATTGCGTGTGTGTTATTTTTACTAACAACAACTGGAGTCACTTCATGACTATTCTTTTCACATACCACATATGGATCCACCAGTGTCATTGAAATGTGTGTTCTCTTCAGATATCACACATGGATCCACCAGTGTCATTGCATGTGTGTTCTTTTTACTAACAACAACTAGAGTCATTGCATGTGTGTTCTTTTCACATACCACATATGGATCCACATGTGTCATTGAAATGTGTGTTCTCTTAAGTAACCATAGCGAGAGCCATTGCATGTGTGTTCTCTTCAGGGACCACACATGGATCCACTAGTGTCATTGCATGTGTGTTCTTTTTACTAATAACAACTAGAGTCATTGCATGTGTGTTCTTTTCAGACACCACATATCGATCAACCAGTGTCATTGAAATGTGTGTTCCCTTCAGAGACCACACATGGATCCATCAGTGTCATTGCATGTGTGTTCTTTTACTAACAACAACTGGAGTCATTGCATGTGTGTTCTTTTTCACACACCACATATGGATCAACCAGTGTCATTGAAATGTGTGTTCTCTTCAGAGACCACACATGGATCCACCAGCGTCATTGCATGTCTGCTCTTGTTACTAACAACAATCAATGTCATTGCATGTGTGTTGTTCTCTATAACCACAGCTAGATTCATTGCATGTGTGTTCTCTTCAGAGACCACACATGGATCCACCAGTGTAATTGCATGTGTGCTCTTTTACCTAACAACAACTAGAGTCATTTCATGACTATTCTTTTCACATACCACATGTGGATCCACCAGTGTCATTGAAATGTGTGTTCTCTTCAGAGACCACACATGGATCCACCAGTGTCATTGCATGTGTTCTTTTTACTAACAAGCAGCCAGAGTCATTACATGTGTGTTCTTTTCACAATCCACCTGTGGATCCACTAGTGTCATTGCATCTGTGTTCTTCTCATTAACGACAGCTAGAGTCATTGCATGTGTGTTCTCTTCAGAGACCACACATGGATCCACCAGTGTCATTGCATCGGTGCTCTTTCTACTAACAACAATCAGTGTCATTGCTTGTGTGTTCTTCTCATTAACCACAACTAGATTGATTGCATGTGTGTTCTCTTAGGAGACCACACATGGATCCACCAGTGTAATTGCATGTGTGCTCTTTTTACTAACAACAACTAGAGTCATTTCATGACTATTCTTTTCACATACCACATGTGGATCCACCAGTGTCATTGAAATGTGTGTTCTCTTCAGAGACCACACATGGATCCACTAGTGTCATTGCATGTGTGTTCTTTTTACTAACAACAACCAGAGTCATTGCATGTGTGTTCTTTTCACAATCCACCTATGGATCCACCAGTGTCATTGCATGTGTGTTCTTCTCATTAACCACAGCTAGAGTCATTGCATGTGTGTTCTCTTCAGAGACCACACATGGATTCCCAGTGTCATTGCGTGTGTGTTATTTTTACTAACAACACTTGGAGTCACTTCATGACTATTCTTTTCACATACCACATATGGATCCACCAGTGTCATTGAAATGTGTGTTCTCTTCAGAGACCACACATGGATCCACCAGTGTCATTGCATGTGTGTTCTTTTGACTAACAACAACTAGAGTCATTACATGTGTGTTCTTTTCACATACCACATATGGATCCACCAGTGTCAATTAAATGTGTGTTCTCTTCAGTAACCATAGCTAGAGTCATTGCATGTGTGTTCTCTTGTTCTCTACAGAGACCACACATGGATCCACTAGTGTTATTGCATGTGTGTTCTGTTTACTAACAACAACTAGAGTCATTGCATGTGTGTTCTTTTCAAACACCACATATGGATCAACCAGTGTCATTGAAATGCGTGTTCTCTTTAGAGACCACACATGGATCCATCAGTGTCATTGCATGTGTGTTCTTTTACTAACAACAACTGGAGTCATTGCATGTGTGTTCTTTTTCACACACCACATATGGATCAACCAGTGTCATTGAAATGTGTGTTCTCTTCAGAGACCACACATGGATCCACCAGCGTCATTGCATGTGTGCTCTTTTTACTAACAACAATCAATGTCATTGCATGTGTGTTCTTCTCATTAACCACAGCTAGATTCATTGCATGTGTGTTCTCTTGAGAGACCACACATGGATCCACCAGTCTAATTGCATGTGTGCTCTTTTTACTAACAACAACTAGAGTCATTTCATGACTATTCTTTTCACATACCACATGTGGATCCACCAGTGTCATTGAAATGTGTGTTCTCTTCAGAGACCACACATTGATCCACCAGTGTCATTGCATGTGTGTTCTTTTTACTAACAACAACCAGAGTCATTACATCTGTGTTCTTTTCACAATCCACCTATGGATCCACCAGTGTCATTGCATGTGTGCTCTTCTTATTAACCACAGCTAGAGTCATTGCATGTGTGTTCTCTTCAGAGACCACACATGGATCCACCAGTGTCATTGCATCTATGCTCTTTCTACTAACAACAATCAGTGTCATTCCTTGTGTGTTCTTCTCATTAACCACAACTAGATTGATTGCATGTGTGTTCTCTTAAGAGACCACACATGGATCCACCAGTGTAATTGCATGTGTGCTCTTTTTACTAACAACAACTAGAGTCATTTCATGACTATTCTTTTCACATACCACATGTGGTTCCACCAGTGTCATTGAAATGTGTGTTCTCTTCAGAGACCACACATGGATCCACCAGTGTCATTGCATGTGTGTTCTTTTTACTAACAACAACCAGAGTCATTGCATGTGTGTTCTTTTAACAATCCACCTATGGATCCACCAGTGTCATTGCATGTGTGTTCTTCTCATCAACCACAGCTAGAGTCATTGCATGTGTGTTCTCTTCAGAGACCACACATGGATTCCTAGTGTCATTGCGTGTGTGTTATTTTTACTAACAACAACTGGAGTCACTTCATGACTATTCTTTTCACATACCACATATGGATCCACCAGTGTCATTGAAATGTGTGTTCTCTTCAGAGACCACACATGGATCCACCAGTGTCATTACACGTGTGTTCTTTTTACTAACAACAACTAGAGTCATTGCATGTGTGTTCTTTTCACATACCACATATGGATCCACCAGTGTCATGAAATGTGTGTTCTCTTCAGTAACCATAGCTAGATTCATTGCATGTGTGTTCTCTTCAGAGACCACACATGGATCCACTAGTGTCATTGCATGTGTGTTATTTTTACTAACAACAACTAGAGTCATTGCATGTGTGTTCTTTTCAGACACCACATATGGATCAACCAGTGTCGTTGAAATGTGTGTTCTCTTTAGAGACCACACATGGATCCATCAGTGTCATTGCATGGGTGTTCTTTTACTAACAACAACTGGAGTCATTGCATGTGTGTTCTTTTTCACACACCACATATGGATCAACCAGTGTCATTGAAATGTGTGTTCTCTTCAGAGACCACACATGGGTCCACCAGCGTCATTGCATGTGTGCTCTTTTTACTACCAACAACTGGAGTCATTGCATGTGTGTTCTTCTCATTAACCACAGCTAGATCCATTGCATGTGTTTTGTCTTCAGAGACCACACATGGATCCACCAGTGTAATTGCATGTGTGCTCTTTTTACTAACAACAACTAGAGTCATTTCATGACTATTCTTTTCACATCCCACATGTGGATCCACCAGTGTCCTTGAAATGTGTGTTCTCTTCAGAGACCACACATGGATCCACCAGTGTCATTGCATGTGTGTTCTTTTTACTAACAACAACCAGAGTCATTACATGTGTGTTCTTTTCACAATCCACCTATGGATCCACCAGTGTCATTGCATGTGTGTTATTTTTACTAACAACAGCTAGAGTCATTGCATGTGTGTTCTCTTCAGAGACCACACATGGATTCCCAGTGTCACTGCGTGTGTGTTATTTTTACTAACAACAACTGGAGTCACTTGTTGACTATTCTTTTCACATACCACATATGGATCCACCAGTGTCATTGAAATGTGTGTTCTCTTCAGAGACCACACATGGATCCACCAGTTTCATTGCATGTGTGTTCTTTTTACTAACAACAACTAGAGTCATTGCATGTGTGTTCTTTTCACATACCACATATGGATCCACCAGTGTCATTGAAATGTGTGTTCGCTTCAGTAACCATAGCTAGAGTCATTGCATGTGTGTTCTCTTCAGAGACCACACATGGATCCACTAGTGTCATTGCATGTGTGTTCTTTTTACTAACAACAACTAGAGTCATTGCATGTGTGTTCTTTTCAGACACCACATATGGATCAAGCAGTGTCATTGAAATGTGTGTTCTCTTTAGAGACCACACATGGATCCATCAGTGTCATTGCATGTGTGTTCTTTTACTAACAACAACTGGAGTCATTGCATGGGTGTTCTTTTTCACACACCACATATGGATCAACCAGTGTCATTGAAATGTGTGTTCTCTTCAGAGACCATACATGGATCCACCAGTGTCATTGCATGTGTGCTCTTTTTACAAACAACAATCAATGTCATTGCATGTGTGTTCTTTTTACTAACAACAACTAGAGTCATTGCATGTGTGTTCTTTTCAGACACCACATATCGATCAACCAGTGTCATTGAAATGTTTGTTCTCTTCAGAGACCACACATGGATCTATCAGTGTCATTGCATGTGTGTTCTTTTACTAACAACAACTGGAGTCATTGCATGTGTGTTCTTTTTCACACACCACATATGGATCAACCAGTGTCATTGAAATGTGTGTTCTCTTCAGAGACCACACATGGATCCACCAGCGTCATTGCATGTGTGCTCTTTTTACTAACAACAATCAATGGCATTGCATGTGTGTTCTTCTCATTAACCACAGCTAGATTCATTGCATGTGTGTTCTCTTCAGAGACCACACATGGATCCACCAGTGTAATTGCATGTGTGCTCTTTTTACTAACAACAACTAGAGTCATTTCATTACTATTCTTTTCACATACCACATGTGGATTCACCAGTGTCATTGAAATATGTGTTCTCTTCAGAGACCACACATGGATCCACCAGTATCATTGCATGTGTGTTCTTTTTACTAACAACAACTAGAGTCATTACATGTGTGTTCTTTTCACAATCCAGCTATGGATCCACCAGTGTCATTGCATGTGTGTTCTTCTCATTAACCACAGCTAGAGTCATTGCATGTGTGTTCTCTTCAGAGACCACACATGGATTCACCAGTGGCATCGCATGTGTGTTCTTTTTACTAACAACTATAGTCATTTCATGACTATTCTTTTCACATACCACATACGGATCCACCAGTGTCATTGAAATGTGTGTTCTTTTCAGAGACCACACATAGATGCACCAGTGTCATTCCATGTGTGTTCTTTTTACTAACAACAACCAGAGTCATTACATGTGTGTTCTTTTCACAATCCACCTATGGATCTACCAGTGTCATTGCATGTGTGTTCTTCTCATTAACCACAGCTAGAGTCATTGCATGTGTGTTCTCTTCAGAGACCACACATTGATCCATCTGTGTCATTGCATCTGTGTTCTTTTTACTAACAACAACTAGAGTCATTGCATGTGTGTTCTTTCCAGACACCACATATGGATCAACTAGTGTCATTGAAATGTGTGTTCTCTTCAGAGACCACACATGGATCCACTAGTGTCATTGCATGTGTGTTCTTTTTACTAACAACAACCAGAGTCATTGCATGTGTGTTCTTTTCACAATCCACCTATGGATCCACCAGTGTCATTGCATGTGTGTTCTTCTCATTAACCACAGCTAGAGTCATTGCATGTGTGTTCTCTTCAGAGACCACACATGGATTCCCAGTGTCATTGCGTGTGTGTTATTTTTACTAACAACACTTGGAGTCACTTCATGACTATTCTTTTCACATACCACATATGGATCCACCAGTGTCATTGAAATGTGTGTTCTCTTCAGAGACCACACATGGATCCACCAGTGTCATTGCATGTGTGTTCTTTTGACTAACAACAACTAGAGTCATTACATGTGTGTTCTTTTCACATACCACATATGGATCCACCAGTGTCAATTAAATGTGTGTTCTCTTCAGTAACCATAGCTAGAGTCATTGCATGTGTGTTCTCTTGTTCTCTACAGAGACCACACATGGATCCACTAGTGTTATTGCATGTGTGTTCTGTTTACTAACAACAACTAGAGTCATTGCATGTGTGTTCTTTTCAAACACCACATATGGATCAACCAGTGTCATTGAAATGCGTGTTCTCTTTAGAGACCACACATGGATCCATCAGTGTCATTGCATGTGTGTTCTTTTACTAACAACAACTGGAGTCATTGCATGTGTGTTCTTTTTCACACACCACATATGGATCAACCAGTGTCATTGAAATGTGTGTTCTCTTCAGAGACCACACATGGATCCACCAGCGTCATTGCATGTGTGCTCTTTTTACTAACAACAATCAATGTCATTGCATGTGTGTTCTTCTCATTAACCACAGCTAGATTCATTGCATGTGTGTTCTCTTGAGAGACCACACATGGATCCACCAGTCTAATTGCATGTGTGCTCTTTTTACTAACAACAACTAGAGTCATTTCATGACTATTCTTTTCACATACCACATGTGGATCCACCAGTGTCATTGAAATGTGTGTTCTCTTCAGAGACCACACATTGATCCACCAGTGTCATTGCATGTGTGTTCTTTTTACTAACAACAACCAGAGTCATTACATCTGTGTTCTTTTCACAATCCACCTATGGATCCACCAGTGTCATTGCATGTGTGCTCTTCTTATTAACCACAGCTAGAGTCATTGCATGTGTGTTCTCTTCAGAGACCACACATGGATCCACCAGTGTCATTGCATCTATGCTCTTTCTACTAACAACAATCAGTGTCATTCCTTGTGTGTTCTTCTCATTAACCACAACTAGATTGATTGCATGTGTGTTCTCTTAAGAGACCACACATGGATCCACCAGTGTAATTGCATGTGTGCTCTTTTTACTAACAACAACTAGAGTCATTTCATGACTATTCTTTTCACATACCACATGTGGTTCCACCAGTGTCATTGAAATGTGTGTTCTCTTCAGAGACCACACATGGATCCACCAGTGTCATTGCATGTGTGTTCTTTTTACTAACAACAACCAGAGTCATTGCATGTGTGTTCTTTTAACAATCCACCTATGGATCCACCAGTGTCATTGCATGTGTGTTCTTCTCATCAACCACAGCTAGAGTCATTGCATGTGTGTTCTCTTCAGAGACCACACATGGATTCCTAGTGTCATTGCGTGTGTGTTATTTTTACTAACAACAACTGGAGTCACTTCATGACTATTCTTTTCACATACCACATATGGATCCACCAGTGTCATTGAAATGTGTGTTCTCTTCAGAGACCACACATGGATCCACCAGTGTCATTACACGTGTGTTCTTTTTACTAACAACAACTAGAGTCATTGCATGTGTGTTCTTTTCACATACCACATATGGATCCACCAGTGTCATGAAATGTGTGTTCTCTTCAGTAACCATAGCTAGATTCATTGCATGTGTGTTCTCTTCAGAGACCACACATGGATCCACTAGTGTCATTGCATGTGTGTTATTTTTACTAACAACAACTAGAGTCATTGCATGTGTGTTCTTTTCAGACACCACATATGGATCAACCAGTGTCGTTGAAATGTGTGTTCTCTTTAGAGACCACACATGGATCCATCAGTGTCATTGCATGGGTGTTCTTTTACTAACAACAACTGGAGTCATTGCATGTGTGTTCTTTTTCACACACCACATATGGATCAACCAGTGTCATTGAAATGTGTGTTCTCTTCAGAGACCACACATGGGTCCACCAGCGTCATTGCATGTGTGCTCTTTTTACTACCAACAACTGGAGTCATTGCATGTGTGTTCTTCTCATTAACCACAGCTAGATCCATTGCATGTGTTTTGTCTTCAGAGACCACACATGGATCCACCAGTGTAATTGCATGTGTGCTCTTTTTACTAACAACAACTAGAGTCATTTCATGACTATTCTTTTCACATCCCACATGTGGATCCACCAGTGTCCTTGAAATGTGTGTTCTCTTCAGAGACCACACATGGATCCACCAGTGTCATTGCATGTGTGTTCTTTTTACTAACAACAACCAGAGTCATTACATGTGTGTTCTTTTCACAATCCACCTATGGATCCACCAGTGTCATTGCATGTGTGTTATTTTTACTAACAACAGCTAGAGTCATTGCATGTGTGTTCTCTTCAGAGACCACACATGGATTCCCAGTGTCACTGCGTGTGTGTTATTTTTACTAACAACAACTGGAGTCACTTGTTGACTATTCTTTTCACATACCACATATGGATCCACCAGTGTCATTGAAATGTGTGTTCTCTTCAGAGACCACACATGGATCCACCAGTTTCATTGCATGTGTGTTCTTTTTACTAACAACAACTAGAGTCATTGCATGTGTGTTCTTTTCACATACCACATATGGATCCACCAGTGTCATTGAAATGTGTGTTCGCTTCAGTAACCATAGCTAGAGTCATTGCATGTGTGTTCTCTTCAGAGACCACACATGGATCCACTAGTGTCATTGCATGTGTGTTCTTTTTACTAACAACAACTAGAGTCATTGCATGTGTGTTCTTTTCAGACACCACATATGGATCAAGCAGTGTCATTGAAATGTGTGTTCTCTTTAGAGACCACACATGGATCCATCAGTGTCATTGCATGTGTGTTCTTTTACTAACAACAACTGGAGTCATTGCATGGGTGTTCTTTTTCACACACCACATATGGATCAACCAGTGTCATTGAAATGTGTGTTCTCTTCAGAGACCATACATGGATCCACCAGTGTCATTGCATGTGTGCTCTTTTTACAAACAACAATCAATGTCATTGCATGTGTGTTCTTTTTACTAACAACAACTAGAGTCATTGCATGTGTGTTCTTTTCAGACACCACATATCGATCAACCAGTGTCATTGAAATGTTTGTTCTCTTCAGAGACCACACATGGATCTATCAGTGTCATTGCATGTGTGTTCTTTTACTAACAACAACTGGAGTCATTGCATGTGTGTTCTTTTTCACACACCACATATGGATCAACCAGTGTCATTGAAATGTGTGTTCTCTTCAGAGACCACACATGGATCCACCAGCGTCATTGCATGTGTGCTCTTTTTACTAACAACAATCAATGGCATTGCATGTGTGTTCTTCTCATTAACCACAGCTAGATTCATTGCATGTGTGTTCTCTTCAGAGACCACACATGGATCCACCAGTGTAATTGCATGTGTGCTCTTTTTACTAACAACAACTAGAGTCATTTCATTACTATTCTTTTCACATACCACATGTGGATTCACCAGTGTCATTGAAATATGTGTTCTCTTCAGAGACCACACATGGATCCACCAGTATCATTGCATGTGTGTTCTTTTTACTAACAACAACTAGAGTCATTACATGTGTGTTCTTTTCACAATCCAGCTATGGATCCACCAGTGTCATTGCATGTGTGTTCTTCTCATTAACCACAGCTAGAGTCATTGCATGTGTGTTCTCTTCAGAGACCACACATGGATTCACCAGTGGCATCGCATGTGTGTTCTTTTTACTAACAACTATAGTCATTTCATGACTATTCTTTTCACATACCACATACGGATCCACCAGTGTCATTGAAATGTGTGTTCTTTTCAGAGACCACACATAGATGCACCAGTGTCATTCCATGTGTGTTCTTTTTACTAACAACAACCAGAGTCATTACATGTGTGTTCTTTTCACAATCCACCTATGGATCTACCAGTGTCATTGCATGTGTGTTCTTCTCATTAACCACAGCTAGAGTCATTGCATGTGTGTTCTCTTCAGAGACCACACATTGATCCATCTGTGTCATTGCATCTGTGTTCTTTTTACTAACAACAACTAGAGTCATTGCATGTGTGTTCTTTCCAGACACCACATATGGATCAACTAGTGTCATTGAAATGTGTGTTCTCTTCAGAGACCACACATGGATCCATTAGTGTCATTGAATGTGTGTTCTTTTTACTAACAACAACTGGAGTCATTGCATGTGTGTTCGTCTCACACACCACATATGGATCAACCAGTGTCATTGAAATGTGTGTTCTCTTCAGATACCACACATGGATCCACCAGTGTCATTGCATGTGTGCTCTTTTTACTAACAACAACCAATGTCATTGCATGTGTGTTCTTCTCATTAACCACAGCTTGATTCATTGCATGTGTGTTCTCTTCATAGACCACACATGGATCCACCAGTGTAATTGCATGTGTGCTCTTTTTACTAACAACAACTATAGTCATTTCATGACTATTCTTTTCACATACCACATGTGGATCCACCAGTGTCATTGAAATGTGTGTTCTCTTCAGAGACCACACATGGATCCACCAGTGTCATTGCATGTGTGTTCTTTTTACTAACAACAACCAGAGTCATTACATGTGTGTTCTTTTCACAATCCACCTATGGATCCACCAGTGTCATTGCATGTGTGTTCTTCTCATTAACCACAACTAGAGTCATTGCATGTGTGTTCTCTTCAGAGACCACACATGGACTCACCAGTGGTATCGCATGTGTGTTCTTTTTACTAACAACAACTGGAGTCATTTAATGACTATTTTTTTCACATACCACATACGGATCCACCAGTGTCATTGAAATGTATGTTCTCTTCAGAGACCACACATGGATCCACCAGTGTCATTGCATGTGTGATCTTTTTACTAACAACAACTAGAGTCATTGCGTGTGTGTTCTTTTCACATACCACATATGGATCCACCTATGTCATTGAAATGTGTGTTCCTCTCATTAAGCACAGCTAGAGTCATTGCATGTGTGTTCTGTTCATAGACCACACATTGATCCATCAGTGTCATTGCATCTGTGTTCTTTTTACTAACAACAACTAGAGTCATTTAATGACTATTCTTTTCACATACCACATATGGATCCACCAGTGTCATTGAAATGTGTGTTCATCTCATTAACCACATCTAGAGTCATTGCATGTGTGTTCTCTTTAGAGACCACACATGGATCCACTAGTGTCCTTGCATGTGTGCTCTTTTTACTAACAACAACTAGTGTCATTGCATGGGTGTTCTTCTCATTAACCACAGCTAGAGTCATTGCATGTGTGTTCTCTTCAGAGACCACACATGGATTCACTAGTATCATTGCATGTGTGTTCTTTTTACTAACAACAACTGGAGTCATTTCATGACTATTCTTTTCACATACCACATATGGATCCACCAGTGTCATTGAAATGTGTGTTCTCTTTAGAGACCACAAATGGATCCACCAGTGTCATTGCATGTGTGTTCTTTTTACTAACAACAACTAGAGTCATTGCATGTGTGTTCTTTTCACATACCACATATGTATCCACTAGTGTCATTGAAATGTGTGTTCTCTTCAGTAACCATAGCTAGAGTCATTGCATGTGTGTTCTCTTCAGAGACCACACATGGATCCACCAGTGTCATTGCATGTGTGTTCTTTTTACTAACAACAACTAGAGTCATTGCATGTGTGTTCTTTTCACATACCACACATGGATCCACCAGTGTCATTGAAATGTGTGTTCTCTTTAGAGACCACACATGGATCCATCAGTGTCATTGCATGTGTGTTCTTTTTACTAACAACAACTAGAGTCATTGCATGTGTGTTCTTTTCAGACACCACATATGGATCAACCAGTGTCATTGAAATGTGTGTTCTCTTTAGAGACCACACATGGATCCATCAGTGTCATTGCATGTGTGTTCTTTTTACTAACAACAACTAGAGTCATTGCATGTGTGTTCTTTTCACACACCACATATGGATCAACCAGTGTCATTGAACTGTGTGTTCTCTTCAGAGACCACACATGGATCCACAAGTGTCATTGCATGTGTGCTCTTTTTACTAACAACAACCAGTGTCATTGCATGTGTGTTCTTCTCATTAACCACAGCTAGACTCATTGCATGTGTGTTCTCTTCAGAGACCACACTTGGATCCACTAGTGTAATTGCATGTGTGCTTTTTTACTAACAACAACTAGAGTCATTTCATGACTATTCTTTTCACATACCACATGTGAATCCACCAGTGTCATTGAAATGTGTGTTCTCTTCAGAGACCACACATGGATCCACCAGTGTCATTGCATGTGTGTTCTTTTTACTAACAACAACTAGAGTCATTGCATGTGTGTTATTTTCACAATCCACCTATGGCTCCACCAGTGTCATTGCATGTGTGTTCCTCTCATTAACCACAGCTAGAGTCATTGCATGTGTGTTCTCTTCGGAGACCACACATGGATTCGCTAGTGTCATTGCATGTGTGTTCTTTTTACTGACAACAACTGGAGTCATTTCATGACTATTCTTTTCACATACCACATATGGATCCACCAGTGCCATTGAAATGTGTGTTCTCTTCAGAGACCACACATGGATCCACTAGTGTCATTGCATGTGTGTTGTTTTTACTAACAACAACCAGAGTCAATGCATGTGTGTTCTTTTCACAATCCACCTATGGATCCACCAGTGTCATTGCAAGTGTGTTCTTCTCATTAACCACAGCTAGAGTCATTGCATGTGTGTTCTCTTCAGAGACCACACATGGATTCACCAGTGTCATCGCATGTGTGTTCTTTTTACTAACAACAACTAGAGTCATTGCATGACTATTCTTTTCACATACCACATACGGATCCACCAGTGTCATTGAAATGTGTGTTCTCTTAAGAGACCACACATGGATCCACCAGTGTCATTGCATGTGTGTTCTTTTTACTAACAACAAAGAGAACACACATGGATCCACCAGTGTCATTGCATGTGTGTTCTTTTTACTAACAACAACTAGAGTCATTGCGTGTGTGTTCTTTTCACATACCACATATGGATCCACCTATGTCATTGAAATGTGTGTTCTTCTCATTAAGCACAGCCAGAGTCATTGCATGTGTGTTCTCTTCACAGACCACACATTGATCCATCAGTGTCATTGCATGTTTGTTCTTTTTACTAACAACAACTGGAGTTATTTCATGACTATTCTTTTCACATACCACATATGGATCCGCCGGTATCATTGAAATGTGTGTTCTCTTCAGAGACCACACATGGATCCACCAGTGTCATTGCATGTGTGCTCTTTTTACTAACAACAACCAGTGTCATTGCATGTGTGTTCTTCTCATTAACCGCAACTAGACTCATTGCATGACTATTCTTTTCACATACCACATGTGGATCCACCAATGTCATTGAAATGTGTGTTCTCTTCAGAGACCACACATGGATCCACCAGTATCATTGCATGTGTGTTCTTTTTACTAACAACAACTGGAGTCATTTCATGACTATTCTTTTCACATACCACATATGGATCCAACACTGTCATTGAAATGTGTGTTCTTCTCATTAACCACATCTAGAGTCATTGCATGTGTGTTCTTCAGAAACCACACATGGATCCACCAGTGTCATTGCATGTGTGCTCTTTTTACTAACAACAACCAGTGCCATTGCATGTGTATTCTTCTCATTAACCACATCTAGAGTCATTTCATGACTATTCTTTTCACATACCACATGTGGATCCACCAGTGTCATTGAAATGTGTGTTCTCTTCAGAGACCACACATTGATCCACCAGTGTCATTGCATGTGTGTTCTTTTTACTAACAACAACCAGAGTCATTGCATGTGTGTTGTTTTCACAATCAACCTATGGATCCACCAGTGTCATTGCATGTGTGTTCTTCTTATTAAGCATAGCTAGAGTCATTGCATGTGTGTTCTCTTTAGAGACCGCACATGGATTCAGTAGTGTCATTGCATGTGTGTTCTTTTTACTAACAACAACTAGAGTCATTTCATGACTATTCTTTTCACATACCACATATGGATCCACCAGTGTCATTGAAATGTGTGTTCTCTTTAGAGACCACACATGGATCCACTAGTGTTATTGCATGTGTGTTCTTTTTACTAACAACAACCAGATTCATTGCATGTGTGTTCTTTTCACAATCCACCTATGGCTCCACCAGTGTCATTGCATGTGTGTTCTTCTCATTAACCACAGCTAGAGTCATTACATGTGTGTTCTCTTCGGAGACCACACATGGCTCCACCATTGTAATTTCATGTGTGCTCTTTTTACAAACAACAACTAGAGTCATTTCATGACTATTCATTTCACATACCACATGTGGATCCACCAGTGTCATTGAAATGTGTGTTCTCCTCAGAAACCACACATGGATTCACCAGTGTCATTGCACGTGTGTTCTTTTTACTAACAACAACCAGAGTCATGGCATGTGTGTTCTTTTCACAATCCACCTATGGGTCCACCAGTGTCATTGCATGTGTGTTCTTCTCATTAACCATAGCTAGAGTTATTGCATGTGTGTTCGCTTCGGAGACCACACATGGATTCACTAGTGTCATTGCATGTGTGTTCTTTTTACTAACAACAACTGGAGTCATTTCATGACTATTCTTTTCACATACCACATATGGATCCACCAGTGTCATTGAAATGTGTGTTCTCTTCAGAGACCACACATGGATCCACCAGTGTCAATGCATGTGTGTTCTTTTTACTGACAACAACCAGAGTCATTGCATGTGTGTTGTTTTCACAATCCACCTATGGATCCACCAGTGTCATTGCATGTGTGTTCTTCTCATTAAGCATAGCTAGAGTCATTGCATGTGTGTTCTCTTCAGAGACCACACATGGATTCACCAGTGTCTTCGCATGTGTGTTCTTTTTACTAAGAACAACTGGAGTCATTTAATGCCTATTCTTTTCACATACCACATACGGATCCACCAGTGTCATTGCATTTGTGTTCTCTTCAGAGACCACACATGGATCCACTAGTGTCATTGCATGTGTGTTCTTTTTACTTACAACAACTAGAGTCATTGCGTGTGTGTTCTTTTCACATACCACATATGGATCCACCTATGTCATTGAAATGTGTGTTCTTCTCATTAAGCACAGCTAGAGTCATTGCATGTGTGTTCTCTTCGGAGACCACACATGGCTCCACCAGTGTAATTGCATGTGTGCTCTTTTTACAAACAACAACTAGAGTCATTTCATGATTCTTTTCACATACCACATGTGGATCCACCAGTGTCATTGAAATGTGTGTTCTCTTCAGAGACCACACATGGATCCACCAGTGTCATTGCATGTGTGTTCTTTTTAATAACAAGAACTAGAGTCATTGCATGTGTGTTCTTTTCACAATCCACCTATGGGTCCACCAGTGTCATTGCATGTTTGTTCTTCTCATTAACCACAGCTAGAGTTATTGCATGTCTGATCGCTTCGGAGACCAAACATGGATTCACTAGTGTCATTGCATGTGTGTTCTTTTTACTAACAACAACTGGAGTCATTTCATGACTATTCTTTTCACATACCACATATCGATCCACCAGTGTCATTGAAATGTGTGTTCTCTTCAGAGACCACACATGGATCCACCAGTGTCCATGCATGTGTGTTCTTTTTACTAACAACAACCAGAATCATTGCATGTGTGTTCTTTTCACAATCCACCTATGGATCCACCAGTGTCATGGCATGTGTGTTCTTCTCATTAACCACAGCTAGAGTCATTGCATGTTTGTTCTCTTCAGAGACCATACATGGATTCACCAGTGTCATCGCATGTGTGTTCTTTTTACTAGCAACAACTGGAGTCATTTCATGCCTATTCTTTTCACATACCACATACGGATCCACCAGTGTCATAGAAATGTGTGTTCTCTTCAGAGACCACACATGGATCCACCAGTGTCATTGCATGTGTGTTCTTTTTACTAACAACAACTAGAGTCATTGTGTGTGTGTTCTTTTCACATACCACATATGGATCCACCTATGTCATTGAAATGTGTGTTCTTCTCATTAAGCACAGCTATAGTCATTGCATGTGTGTTCTCTTCACAGACCACACATTGATCCATTAGTGTCATTGCATGTTTGTTCTTTTTACTAACAACAACTAGAGTCATTTCATGACTATTCTTTTCGCATACCACATATGGATCCACCAGTGTCATTGAAATGTGTGTTCTTCTCATTAACCACGTCTAGAGTCATTGCATGTGTGTTCTCTTCAGAGACCACACATGGATCCACCAGTGTCATTGCATGTGTGCTCTTTTTACTAACAACAACAAGTGTCATTGCATGTGTGTTCTTCTCATTAACCACAACTAGATTCATTGCATGTGTGTTCTCTTAAGAGACCACACATGGATCCACCAGTATAATTGCATGTGTGCTCATTTTACTAACAACTAGAGTCATTTCATGACTATTCTTTTGACATACCACATGTGGATCCACCAGTGTCATTGAAATGTGTGTTCTCTTCAGAGACCACACATTGATCCACCAGTGTCATTGCATGTGTGTTCTTTTTACTAACAACCAGAGTCATTGCATGTGTATTCTTTAACAATCCACTTATGGATCCACCAGTGTCATTGCATGTGTGTTCTTCTCATTAACCATAGATAGAGTCATTTCATGTGTGTTCTCTTCAGAGACCACACATGGATTCATTAGTGTCATTGCATGTGTGTTCTTTTTACTAACAACAACTAGAGTCATTTCATGACTATTCTTTTCACATACCACATATGGATCCACTAGTGTCATTGAAATGTGTGTTCTCTTCAGACACCACACATGGATCCACCAGTGTCATTGCATGTGTTCTTTTTACTAACAACAACCAGATTCATTGCATGTGTGTTCTTTTCACAATCCACCTATGGCTCCACTAGTGTCATTGCATGCGTGTTCTTCTCATTAACCACAGCTAGAGTCATTGCATGTGTGTTCTCTTCGGTGACCACACATGGATCCACCAGTATAATTGCACGTGTGCTCTTTTTACTAACAACAACTAGAGTCATTTCATGACTATTCTTTTCAAATACCACATGTGGATCCACCAGTGTCATTGAAATGTGTGTTCTCTTCAGAGACCACAAATGGATCCACCACTGTCATTTCATGCGTGTTCTTTTTACTAACAACAACTAGAGTCATTGCATGTGTGTTCTTTTCACAATCCACTTATGGATCCACAAGTGTCATTGCATGTGTGTTCTTCTCATTAACCACAGCTAGAGTCATTGCATGTGTGTTCTCTTCAGAGACCACACATGGATTCACCAGTGTCATTGCATGTGCGTTATTTTTACTAGTCATTTCATGACTATTCTTTTCACATACCACATATGGATCCACCAGTGTCATTGAAATGTGTGTTCTCTTGAGAGACCACACATGGATCCACCAGTGTCATTGCATGTGTGTTCTTTTTACTAACAAAAACTAGAGTCATTGCATGTGTGTTCTTTTCACATACCACATATGGATCCACCAGTGTCATTGAAATGTGTGTTCTCTTCAATAACCATATCTGGAGTCATTGCATGTGTGTTCTCTTCAGAGACCACACATGGATCCACCAGTATCATTGCATGTGTTTTCTTTTTACTAACAACATCCGGAGTCATTGCATGTGTGTTCTTTTCAGACACCACATATGGATCAACCAGTGTCATTGAAATGTGTGTTCTCTTCAGAGACCATAGATGGATCCACCAGTGTCATTGCATGTGTGTTCTCTTTACTAACAACAGATGGAGTCATTGCATGTGTGTTCTTTTCACACACCACATATGGATCAACAGGTGTCATTTAAATGTGTGTTCTCTTCAGAGACCACACATCGATCCACCAGTGTCATTGCATGGGTGCTCTTTTTACTAACAACAACCAGTGTCATTGCATGTGTGTTCTTCTCATTAACCACAGCTAGATTCATTGCATGTGTGTTCTCTTCAGAGACCACACACGGATCCACCACTATAATTGCATGTGTGCTCTTTTTACTAACAACAACTAGAGTCATTTCATGAGTATTCTTTTCACATACCACATGTGGATCCACCATTGTCATTAAAATGTGTGTTCTCTTTAGAGACCACACATGGATCCACCAGTGTCATTGCATGTGTGTTCTTTTTACTAACAACAACCAGAGTCATTGCATGTGTGTTCTTTTCACAATCCACCTATGGATCCACCTGTGTCATTGCATGTGTGTTCTTCTCATTAACCACAGCTAGAGTCATTGCATGTGTGTTCTCTTTAGAGACCACCCATGGATTCGCTAGTGTCATTGCATGTGTGTTCTTTTTACTAACAACAAATGGAGTCATTTCATGACTATTCTTTTCACATACCACATATGGATCCACCAGTGTCATTGAAATGTGTGTTCTCTTTAGAGACCACACATGGATCCACCAGTGTCATTGCATGTGTGTTGTTTTTACTAACAACAGCCAGAGTCATTGCATGTGTGTTCTTTTCACAATGCACCTATGGATCCACCAGTTGAAGGAAATATGCCCTGAGAGGCAATAATAAAGTTGTTATTATATATTCCTTATATATGATAGATGTTTATTTTACATGCTAGAATTGTATTGATCAGGAAACATCAATACATGTGTGTTTAATAAACAAAAAGGGTTCCTAGTTATGCCTCTCTTATAGACTAGCTTGCTGATTAACAAAATGATCAAGGTTTCGTGATCATGGACATTGGATGTTTTTAATAACAAGATCACACCATTGGTGGAATGATGTGATGAACATTCATCCGAAGTATAGCATTACAATCAAGTCATTATGTTTATATTGCTATAACATCATACGAAGTAATCTTTATCCTTAGAACATGAGATCATGTTAATTGCTAACACCGGAAGAGTATCTTGATAACATCAAACGTCACACCGTAACAGGGTGACTATAAAGATGGGTTCAGTACTACGAAGGTGTTATGTTGAGGCTCATGGATCAAGAGTGGAATTTGTCAATCCCGATGACGGGTAGATATACTCTGGGCCCTCTCGGTGATATCACATTAAGATAGCTTGCAAGCAAGTGATGTGATCACTAGAATGTTATATCACGGGAACGAGAAAAGAGTGCATGTCGGTAACGAGATCAAACTAGGTATGGAGATACCGATGATCGAATCTCGGACATGTAATATATCGAGAGACAAAGGGATTTAGTTACAAGCGTTAAAGGTTCTCACGATCACAGAAGTCATCGTTGAATGTGTAGGAGTCAGTACGGATCTCCAGGTCCCGCTGCTGATTATTGATCAGAGAAGGGTCTCGATCATGTCTGCATTATCCGCGAACCGTAGGGTGGCACACTTAAGAGTTACCAGACACCATTTTGGAGCACATATGTTTCAGACGAAAGAATTGCAAAGCGTAGGAATTGTTTCAATAGAAACCGGAAATTGTTTCGGGTGAAATTGCAGAAAGTGGTTATGCATGTGATATTGAAATATTGCAAGGGGCTATATGTGAATGTTTGTTAATTAAAGTAATTAACAAAATTCTGAATAAATTTAATAAACGAGTTTTATTAAATGAGAGAGCATTAAATTTGGAGAAATTTAATGCATTTAAAGTGAAGACTTTAAAAGGGAATGTGAAGAGGCATTTTAATGTGGAGGGGTTGCCACCACATGAATGGGGGAGGTGAGGGGTCACCCCCCCCATGCGCTGGCCATGGAGAGAGGGATCACCCCCTCCTCCTATAAAAGTCCACCCATTCCCTCCTTCATCCACACACCTCCTTGTGAAGGATCTCTCTGCCCCTCTAGAATTATTCCCCCATGGTCTCGGATTAGCAAGATACATGTTCCCGGTGGCATTTCGTCTGGAAGGAGTTGCTACTTCCGCTGGATCGCTGGAGCGAGGAGGTGGAGGTTGTCCGGTGGCTTGAACGTGTGTGCGAGTACGGATGCGCTGCTGAGTTGCGGCGCTCGGACTTCCTCACGATCTTGAGATTGGTAAGTGTACGACTACATCAACCACGAGTTCCTACCCGTTAACAAAACTCGTTGTCTTCGAGGGTAAGTTCTTGTTGGATGTATGTCCACCCGTTGCTTTTTACCTAGTAGATAGATCTTGGCATGTAGTTCACACCGTAGGAAATTTTTTGTTTTCTATGCTGCGGACCCAAAAGTAGTATCAGAGCCTGATCTATGCGTAGGTGCTTTGCACGGTTAGTACACATATGTTTATATGTGGGCGATGATGATCATGTTATTACATCTTCTATGTATTTTGGATATTGGTGGCATAGTGGGATGAAGCGGCCCGGACCAACCTTGCATGTCATCGTACATGAGACCGGTTCCACAACTGACATGCAACTTGTTTTGCATAAGTGGCTGGCGGGTGTCTGTCTCTCCTACTATAGTCAATATCTGATTGACAACGAGTTGCTAATAACTTAGTCATCCTCGTTGTGGTTAATGTTCGTAGGTGAGAACGGTTCTATCTCCGAAAGCCCTAAGCCATGTAAAACTTGCAATTGATAAATTAGAGGCGTCTAGTTTAGATCGTTGCTGGGCTAGTGTATTGATATGGTATTGTTGTAAGTAGATGTATGATAGATACTCTTACAACACACTCAACGTGTAAGTTCCATAGACCTTGGCCTTACACACAAAGGAATGATAGAGATCATACCATGATGCAAGTGATAGAGATCAAATGCATGCACCATATCATCTCACTTTACACATTAGATGTTAGCATCTTATATTGCTAGTTTGGCGCTTTTGGTAGCATTATAAGATGATCCCTCATTTAGATATCAAGATAAAAAATGTGTTATTCCTTAAGTATGCACCGTTCTGTGGATCGTGTTTTGAGACATCACGTGATGATTGGGTGTACTCGAATCTACGCTTTCATAGGAACGGGTGTAAGACAGTTTTACACACGCGAATACTAAAGTTCTTACTTGGCGAGCCTAGCATGTACAGACATGGCCTTGGAACACGGACCGAAAGGTTAAGCATGAGTCATATAGTTGATATGATGCCCATATAGATGCTCGCCTTTGAAGCTACATCAACTCACGTGATGATCGGACTTGGTGTAGTGGATTTGGTTCATGTAATCACCAAAAGGACACGAGGGATGTCGTTTTTGAGTGGGAGTTCATTAGTAATTTGGATTAGTTGAACTCAATCTATCATAAACTTAGTCTAAATAAACTTTACAAATTCTGTTGTAGATGGCACCACCTGCTTTTAATTTCAATGTGTTCATGGAGAAAGAGAAACTTGCTGCGAATGGTAGCAACTTCACCAACTGGGCTATGAATTTGAGGATTCTCCTCACTGCTACACAAAAGCAATATGTGCTAGATGCGCCGCTAGGCCCCCCACCAACTCCTGATGCCCCTGATGAGGAAAAGAATGTCTATGTGACTCGTTAGGAGGACCACAACTTAGTTCATTGCGGCATATTGTATGGGCTAGAGCCAGAACTTCGAAAGCGTTTCGAAAATGGCAATGTCTTTGATACCACGGGAGAATTGAAAATGATTTTTGATACCCATGCTGCCATAGAGAGATATAATGCTACAGAAAAGTTCTTTAGCTGCATGATGGAGGAAAACAGCTCCGTTAGTGAGCACGTACTCAAAATGTCTGGGGTACGCCGATAAGCTTGTGTCCTTGGGAATAACAATTCCCATTGACTTGGGCATACATCGTGTTCTCCAATCTCTGCCACCTAGCTACAAGAGCTTCGTGATGAACTATAATATGGAGGGCATGAAGAAGACTCTTCCTGAGCTTCTGTCAATGCTTAAGACTGCAGAAGTGGAGATTAGGAAAGAACATCAAGTGTTGATGATCAATAGGACCACCGGTTTCAAGAAAGACAAGAAAGGCAAGCACAAGGGAAAGAAGGGTGGCAAGTCTGTTGCCACGCCTGAAAAGAAACCCCGAGATGGCCCTAAGTCTGACACCGAGTGCTACTATTGTAAGGGGACTGGCCATTGGAAGCGCAACTGCCCCAAGTATTTGGCGGACAAGAAGTCCGGCAAGGCAAACAAAGGTATATGTGATATACATGTTATTGATGTGTACTTGACTAGTACTCGCAATAGCACCTGGGTATTTGATACGGGATCGGTTGCTAATATATGTAACTCGGTTTAGGGGCTACGGAACAAGCGACAACTAGCAAGGGATGAGGTCAGGATGCGGGTCGGCAATGGATCAAAAGTTGATGTGATCGCCATCGGGACGCTACCTCTCCATTTGCCATCGGGATTAGTTATAAACCTAAATAATTGTTATTTAGTGCCTGCACTGAGCATGAACATTGTATCTTGATCGTGCTTGATGCAAAGTGGTCATTCCTTTAAATCTGAAAACAATGGTTGTTCGATTTATAAGAATGATATCTTTTATGGTCATGCACCTATGTTGAATGGTTTATTTCTGATAGATCTCGATAGTAATATTACACACATTCATAATGTTAATGCTAAAAAGATTAAACTTGATGATGATATGTCTACATATATGTGGCACTGCCGTCTAGGTCATATTGGCGTTATACTCATGAAGAAACTCCATTCTGATGGACTTTTGGAATCACTTCATTTTGAATCATTTGATACATGTGAGCCATGCCTTATGGGCAAGATGACTAAAACGCCATTTTCTGGTTCAATGGAACGGGCGACAGATCTAATGGAAATCATACATACTGATGTATGTGGACCAATGAGTGTGTCAGCGCGAGGTGGATATCGTTATTTTGTTACTTTCACGGATGATTTGAGTAGATACGGGTATATCTATTTGATGAAACACAAGTCTGAAACTTTTGAAAAGTTCAAGGAATTTCAGAATGAAGTGGAAAATCATCGTAATAGAAAGATCCAATTTCTACGGTCTGACCGTGGAGGAGAGTATCTAAGTTACGAGTTTAGCACACACATGAAAGAGTGTGGAATAGTTTCACAACTCACGCCTGCCGGAACACCACAATGTAATGGTGTGTCGGAACGTCGTAATCGTACCTTATTGGATATGGTTCGATCTATGATGTCTCTGACTGACTTGCCACTGTCATTTTGGGGTTATGCACTAGAAACAGCTGCATCCACTTTAAATCGGACACCATCTAAATTCGTTGAAACGACACCGTATGAATTATGGTTTGGAAACAAACCTAAGCTGTCATTTTCTTAAAGTTTGGGGATGCGATGTTTATGTGAAGAAACTTCAACCAGATAAACTCAAACCCAAAGCAGAAAAATGCATCTTCATAGGATACCCTAAGGAAACAATTGGGTATACCTTCTATCATAGATCCGAGGGCAAGGTTTTTGTTGCCAAGAATGGATCCTTTCTTGAGAAGGAATTTCTCGCGAAAGGTGTGAGTAGTCGGAAGGTAGAACTCGAAGAGGTTATTGAACCTTCTCTTCATGGAATGGCGAGTGGCACAGCACCGGAAGTTGTTTCAAAGTTGACTTCACCTGATGAAGAGAGAGCTAATGATAATGATCATGAAACTCCGAAAGAGGACACTACCGAACCTCGCAGGTCAAGCAGGACACGTGCAGCTCCTGAACTGTACGGCAATCCTGTTGTGAATTTCATGGTTGATGAAATGGATGACCCTACGACGTATGAAGAAGCGATGATGAGCCCGGATTCCAACAAATGGCTGGAAGCCATGAAATCCGAGATGGAATCCATGTACGAGAACCAAGTTTGGAACTTGGTGGACTTACCTCATGATCGAAAGGCCGTTGAGAGTAAATGGATTTTCAAAAGAAAAACTAATGCTGATGGTAATGTGACCATCTATAAGGCTCGACTTGTCGCAAAGGGGTTTCAACAAATTCAAGGAGTTGACTACGATGAGACATTCTCTCCCGTAGCGATGCTTAAGTCGGTTAGGATTATGTTAGCAATTGCTGCATATTTCGATTATGAAATATGGCAGATGGATGTCAAAACGGCGTTCCTCAATGGTAATATTGAAGAAGAGTTGTATATGATACAACCTAAGGGTTTTGTCGATCCTAAGGATGCTAATAAGGTATGCAAACTTCAGCGATCCATCTATGGACTGAAGCAAGCATCCCGGAGTTGGAATCTCTGCTTTGATGAGGTGATCAAAGAGTTTGGATTTGTCCAAACTTATGGAGAGGCTTGTATTTACAAGAAAGTGAGTGGGAGAAATGTGGCATTTCTGATATTATATGTGGATGACATATTATTGATTAGCAATGATATAGATCTTTTAAACAGTGTTAAAAGTTATCTAAACAGCAAATTTTTGATGAAAGACCTTGGTGAAGCGTCATATATATTAGGCATTAAAATCTGTAGAGATAGATCAAGGCGCCTAATTGGGCTATCGCAGAGTACATACCTTGATAAGATATTAAAGAAGTTTAATATGGACGAAAGTAAGAAGGGGTTCTTACCTATGTTGCAAGGCAAGACATTGAGTAAGACTCAAAGTCCGGCTACGGCGGAAGAAAGAGAGATGATGGATAAGATCCCCTATGCCTCGGCCATAGACTTTATTATGTATGCCATGCATGTATAAGACCGGATGTGGCACATGCTATTAGTTTGACTAGTAGGTACCAATCTGATCCAGGTTCGGAACACTGGATAGCGGTAAAGAACATCCTCAAGTACTTGAGAAGAACTAAGGATATGTTTCTTATATACAAAGGTGAAGAAGAGCTAGTCTCTAAGTGTTATGTTGATGCTAGCTTTGACACCGATCTGGATGACTCTAAGTCTCAATCCGGATACGTATTTCTCTTGAACGGAGCAGCAGTTAGTTGGAGGAGTTCCAAACAACCTGTGGTGGCTGGATCAACAACGGAGGCGGAATATGTTGCTGCTTCAGAAGCGGCGCTGGAGGCGGTTTGGATGAAAGAGTTCATTACGGAACTAGGTGTGGTTCCCAGTGTGTTGGATCCAATGGTGATCTATTGTGACAACAATGGATCCATAGCCAACGCAAAGGAACCGAGGTCTCATAAGAATTCCAAGCATATTATGCACCGGTTTCACTCCATCCGTGAGCATGTCAAGGATGGAGATATAAAGATTTGTAAAGTACACACGGACCTAAATGTAGCAGATCCGTTGACTAAAGTTCTCCCTAGGGCAAAACATGATCAACAACAGAACTCCATGGGTGTTAGATTTATCACTATGTCAACTAGATTATTGTCTCTAGTGCAAGTGGGAGACTGAAGGAAATATGCCCTGAGAGGCAATAATAAAGTTGTTATTATATATTCCTTATATATGATAGATGTTTATTTTACATGATAGAATTGTATTGATCAGGAAACATCAATACATGTGTGTTTAATAAACAAAAAGGGTTCCTAGTTATGCCTCTCGTATAGACTAGCTTGTTGATTAACAAGATGATCAAGGTTTCCTGATCATGGACATTGGATGTTGTTAATAACAAGGTCACACCATTGGTGGAATGATGTGATGAAAATTCATCTGAAGTATAGCATTACGATCAAGTCATTATGTTTATATTGCTATAACATCATACGAAGTAATCTTTATCCTTAGACCATGAGATCATGTTAATTGCTAACACCGGAAGAGTATCTTGATAACATCAAACGTCACACCGTAACAGGGTGACTATAAAGATGGGTTCAGAACTACGAAGGTGTTATGTTGAGGCTCATGGATCAAGAGTGGAATTTGTCAATCCCGATGACGGATAGATATACTCTGGGCCCTCTCGATGATATCACATTAAGATAGCTTGCAAGCAAGTGATGTGATCACTAGAATGTTATATCACGGGAACAAGAAAATAGTGCATGTCGGTAACGAGATCAAACTAGGTATGGAGATACCGATGATCGAATCTCGGACATGTAATATATCGAGAGACAAAGGGATTTAGTTACAAGCGTTAAAGGTTCTCACGATCACAGAAGTCATCGTTGAATGTGTAGGAGTCAGCACGGATCTCCAGGTCCCGCTGCTGATTATTGATCGGAGAAGGGTCTCGATCATGTCTGCATTATTCGCGAACCGTAGGGTGGCACACTTAAGAGTTACCGGACACCGTTTTAGAGCACATATGTTTTAGACGAAAGAATTGCAAAGCGCATGAATTGTTTCAATAGAAATCGGAAATTGTTTTGGGTGAAATTGCAGAAAGTGGTTCTGCAAGTGATATTGAAATATAGCAAGGGGCTATATGTGAATGTTTGTTAATTAAAGTAATTAACAAAATTCTGAATAAATTTAATAAAAGAGTTTTATTAGATGAGAGAGCATTAAATTTGGAGAAATTTAATGCATTTAAAGTGGAGACTTTAAAAGGGAATGTGAAGAGGCATTTTAATGTGGAGGGGTTACCACCACATGAATGGGGGAGGTGAGGGGTCACCCCCCCATGCGCCGTCCATGGAGAGAGGGGGAACCCCCCTCCTCCTATAAAAGGCCACCCATTCCATCCTTCATCCACACACCTCCTTGTGACGGATCTCTCTCCCCCTCTAGAATTATTCCCCCATGGTCTCGGATTAGCGAGATACATGTTCCCGGTGGCATTTCTTCTAGAAGCAGTTGCTGCTTCCGCTAGATCGCTGGAGCGAGGAGGTGGAGGTTGTCCGGTGGCTTGAACGTGTGTGCGAGTACGGATGCGCTGCTGAGTTGTGGCGCTCGGACTTCCTCACGATCTTGAGATCGGCAAGTGTACGACTACATCAACCACGAGTTCCTACTTATTAACAAAACTCACTGTCTTCGAGGGTAAGTTCTCGTTGGATGTATTTCCACCCGTTGCTTTGTACCAGGTAGATAGATCTTAGCGTGTAGTTCACACCGTAGGAAATTTTTTGTTTTCTATGATGCGGACCCAACACCAGTGTCATTGCATGTGTGTTCTTTTCATTAACCATAGCTAGAGTCATTGCATGTGTGTTCTCTTCAGATACCACACAAGGATTCACCAGTGCCATCGCATGTGTGTTCTTTTTACTAACAACAACGTGAGTCATTTCATGACTATTCTTTTCACATACCACATATGGATCCACCAGTGTCATTGAAATGTGTGCTCTCTTTAGAGACCACACATGGATCCACTAGTGTCATTGCATGTGTGTTCTTTTTACTAACAACAACTGGAGTCATTGCATGTGTATTCTTTTCACACACCACATATGGATCAACCGGTGTCATTGAAATGTGTGTTCTCTTCAGAGACCACACATCGATCCACCAGTGTCATTGCATGTGTGCTCTTTTTACTAACAACAACCAGTGTCATTGCATGTGTGTTCTTCTCATTAACCACAACTAGATTCATTGCATGTGTGTTCTCTTCAGAGACCACACATGGATCCACCACTGTAATTGCATGTGTGCTCTTTTTACTAACAACAACTAGAGTCATTTCATGACTATTCTTTTCACATACCACATGTGGATCCACCAGTGTCATTGAAATGTGTGTTCTCTTTAGAGACCACACATGGATCCACCAGTGTCATTGCATGTGTGTTCTTTTTACTAACAACAACCAGAGTCATTGCATGTGTGTTCTTTTCACAATCCACCTATGGATCGACCAGTGTCATTACATGTGTGTTCTTCTCATTAACCATAGCTAGAGTTATTGCATGTGTTTTCTCTTCAGAGACCACACATGGATTCGCTAGTGTCATTGCATGTGTGTTCTTTTTACTAACAACAACTGGAGTCATTTCATGACTATTATCTTCACATACCACATATGGATCCACCAGTCTCATTGAAATGTGTGTTCTCTTCAGAGACCACACATGGATCCACCAGTGTCATTGCATGTGTGTTGTTTTTACTAACAACAACCAAATTCATTGCATGTGTGTTCTTTTCACAATCCACCTATGGATCCACCAGTGTCATTGCATGTGTGTTCTTTTCATTAACCACAGCTAGAGGCATTGCATGTGTGTTCTCTTTAGAGACCACACATGGATTCACCAGTGTCATCGCATGTGTGTTCTTTTTACTAACAACAACTAGAGTCATTTCATGACTATTATTTTCACATACCACATATGGATCCACCAGTGTCATTGAAATGTGTGTTCTCTTCAGAGACCACACATGGATCCACCAGTGTCATTGCATGTGTGTTCTTTTTACTAATAACAACTAGAGTCATTGCATGTGTGTTCTTTTCACATACCACATATGGATCCACCTGTGTCATTGAAATGTGCGTTCTTCTCATTAAGCACAGCTAGAGTCATTGCATGTGTGTTCACTTCAGAGACCACACATTGATCCATCAATGTCATTGCATGTGTGTTCTTTTTACTAACAACAACTGGAGTCATTTCATGACTATTCTTTTCACATACCACATATGGATCCACCAGTGTCATTGAAATGTGTGTTCTTCTCATTAACCACATCTAGAGTCATTGCATGTGTGTTCTCTTCAGAGACCACACATGGATCCACTAGTGTCATTGCATGTGTGCTCTTTTTACTAACAACAACTAGTGTCATTGCAAGTGTGTTCTTTTCACATACCACATATGGATCTACCAGTGTCATTGCATGTGTGTTCTTTTTACTAACAACAACTAGAGTCATTTCATGACTATTCTTTTCAGATAACACATATGGATCCACCAGTGTCATTGAAATATGTGTTCTTCTCATTAACCACAGCTAGAGTCATTGCATGTGTGTTCTCTTTAGAGACCACACATGGATCCACCAGTGTCAATGCGTGTGTGTTCTTTTTACTAGCAACAACTGGAGTCATAGCATGTGTGTTCTTTTCATACACCACATATGGATCAACAAGTGTCATTGAAATGTGTGTTCTCTTCAGAGACCACACATGGATCCACTAGTGTCATTGCATGTGTGCTCTTTTAACTAACAATAACCAGTGTCATTGCATGTGTGTTCTTCTCATTAACCACATCTAGATTCATTGCATGTGTGTTCTCTTCAGAGACCACACATGGATCCACCAGGGTAATTGCATGTGTGCTCTTTTTACTAACAACAACTAGAGTCATTTCATGACTATTCTTTTTCACATACCACATGTGAATCCACCAGTGTCATTGAAATGTGTGTTCTCTTCAGAGACCACACATGGATCCACCAGTGTCATTACATGTGTGCTCTTTTTACTAACAACAACTAGAGTCATTTCATGCTTACTCTTTTCACATACCACATCTGGATCCACCAGTGTCATTGAACTGTGTGTTCTATTTAGAGACCACACATGGATCCACCAGTGTCATTGCATGTGTGTTCTTTTTACTAACAACAACTAGAGTCATTGCATGTGTGTTCTTTTCACAATCCACCTATGGATCCACTAGTGTCATTGCATGTGTGTTCTTCTCATTAACCACAGCTAGAGTCATTGCATTTTGTTTCTCTTTAGAGACCACACATGGATTCACTAGTGTCATTGCATGTGTGTTCTTTTTACTAACAACAACTAGAGTCATTTCATGACTATTCTTTTCACATAACACATATGGATCCACCAGTGTCATTTAAATGTGTGTTCTCTTCAGAGACCGCACATGGATCCACCAGTGTCATTTCATGTGTGTTCTTTTTACTAACAACAACTAGAGTCATTGCATGTGTGTTCTTTTCGCAATCCACCTATGGATCCACCAGTGTCATTGAATGTGTGTTCTTCTCATTAACCACAGCTAGAGTAATTGCATGTGTGTTCTCTTCAGAGACCACACATGGATTCACCAGTGTCATCGCATGTGTGTTCTTTTCACTACCAACAACTGAAGTCATTTCATGACTATTCTTTTCACATACCACATATGGATCCACTAGTGACATTGAAATGTGTGTTCTCTTCAGAGACCACACATGGATCCACCAGTGTCATTCCATGTGTGTTCTTTTCACATACCACATATGGATCTACCTGTGTCATTGAAATGTGTGTTCTTCTCATTAACCACAGCTAGAGTCATTTCATGTGTGTTCTCTTCTGAGACCACACATTGATCCATCAGTGTCATTGCATGTGTGTGCTTTTTACTAACAACAACTAGAGTCATTTCATGACTATTCTTTTCACATACCACATATGGATCCACTAGTGTCATTGAAATATGTGTTCTCTTCAGAGACCACACATGGATCCACCAGTGTCATTGCATGTGTGTTCTTTTTACTAACAACAACTAGAGTCATTGCATGTGTGTTCTTTTCACATACCACATATGCATCCACCAGTGTCATTGAAATGTGTGTTCTTCTCATTAAGGACAGCTAGAGTCATTTCATGTGTGTTCTCTTCAAAGACCACACATTGATCCATCAGTGTCATTGCATGTGTGTTCTTTTTACTAACAACAACTGGAGTCATTTCATTACTATTCTTTTCACATACCACATATGGATCCAGCAGTGTCATTGAAATGTGTGTTCTCTTCAGATACCAAACATGGATCCACCAGTGCCATTGCATGTAGGCTCTTTTTACTACCAACAACTAGAGTCATTGCATGTGTGTTATTTTCACATACCACATATGGATCCACCAGTGTCATTAAAATGTGTGCTCTTCTCATTAACCACAGCTAGAGTCATTGCATGTGTGTTCTCTTCAGCGACCACACATGGATCTACCAGTGTCATTGCATGTGTGTTCTTTTTACTAATAACAACTGGAGTCATTGCATGTGTATTCTTTTCACATACCACATATGGATCCACCAGTGTCATTGAAATGTGTGTTCTCTTCAGAGACCACTCATGGATCCACCAATGTCATTGCATGTGTGCTCTTTTTACTAACAACAACCAGTGTCATTGCATGTGTGCTCTTTTTACTAACAAGAACCAAAGTCATTGCATGTGTATTCTCTTCAGAGACCACACATGGATCCACCAGTGTCATTGCATGTGTGTTCTTTTTACTAACAACAACTAGAGTCATTTCATGACTATTCTTTTCACATACCACATATGGATCGACCAGTGTCATTGAAATGTGTGTTCTCTTTAGAGACCACAAATGGATCCACCATTGTCATTGCATGTGTGTTCTTTTTACTAACAACAACTAGAGTCATTGCATGTGTGTTCTTTTCACATACCACATATGGATCCACCTGTGTCATTGAAATGTGTGTTCTTCTCATTAACCACAGCTAGAGTCATTGCATGTGTGTTCTCTTCAGAGACCACACATGGATCCACCAGTGTCATTGCATGTGTGTTCTTTTTACTAACAACAACTAGAGTCATTTCATGACTATTCTTTTCACATACCACATATGGATCCACCAGTGTCATTGAAATGTGTGTTCTCTTCAGAGACCACACATGGATCCACCAGTGTCATTGCATGTGTGTTCTTTTTACTAACAACAACCAGAGTCATTGCATGTGTGTTCTTTTCGCAATCCACCTATGGATCCACCAGTGTCATTGCATGTGTGTTCTTCTCATTAACCACAGCTAGAGTAATTGCATGTGTGTTCTCTTCAGAGACCACACATGGATTCACCAGTGTCATCGCATGTGTGTTCTATTTACTAACAACAACTAGAGTCATTTCATGACTATTCTTTTCACATACCACATATGGATCCACTAGTGACATTGAAATGTGTGTTCTCTTCAGATACCACACATGGATCCACCAGTGTCATTGCATGTGTGTTCTTTTCACATACCACATATGGATCTACCAGTGTCATTGCATGTGTGTTCGTCTCATTAACCACAGCTAGAGTCATTGCATTTGTGTTCTCTTCAGAGACCACACACGTATCCACCAGTGTCATTGCATGTGTGTTATTTTTGCTGACAACAACTGGAGTCATTTCATGACTATTATTTTCACATACCACATATGGATCAACCAGTGTCATTGCATGTGTGTTCTTTTTACTAACAACAACTAGAGTCATTTCATGCTTACTCTTTTCACATACCACATCTGGATCCACCAGTGTCATTGAACTGTGTGTTCTCTTTAGAGACCACACATGGATCCACCAGTGTCATTGCATGTGTGTTCTTTTTACTAACAACAACTAGAGTCATTGCATGTGTGTTCTTTTCACAATCCACCTATGGATCCACTAGTGTCATTGCATGTGTGTTCTTCTCATTAACCACAGCTAGAGTCATTGCATTTTGTTTCTCTTTAGAGACCACACATGGATTCACTAGTGTCATTGCATGTGTGTTTTTTTTACTAACAACAACTAGAGTCATTTCATGACTATTCTTTTCACATAACACATATGGATCCACAAGTGTCATTTAAATGTGTGTTCTCTTCAGAGACCACACATGGATCCACCAGTGTCATTGCATGTGTGTTCTTTTTACTAACAACAACCAGAGTCATTGCATGTGTGTTCTTTTCGCAATCCACCTATGGATCCACCAGTGTCATTGCATGTGTGTTCTTCTCATTAACCACAGCTAGAGTAATTGCATGTGTGTTCTCTTCAGAGACCACACATGGATTCACCAGTGTCATCGCATGTGTGTTCTTTTCACTACCAACAACTGAAGTCATTTCATGACTATTCTTTTCACATACCACATATGGATCCACTAGTGACATTGAAATGTGTGTTCTCTTCAGAGACCACACATGGATCCACCAGTGTCATTGCATGTGTGTTCTTTTCACATACCACATATGGATCTACCTGTGTCATTGAAATGTGTGTTCTTCTCATTAACCACAGCTAGAGTCATTTCATGTGTGTTCTCTTCAGAGACCACACATTGATCCATCAGTGTCATTGCATGTGTGTGCTTTTTACTAACAACAACTAGAGTCATTTCATGACTATTCTTTTCACATACCACATATGGATCCACTAGTGTCATTGAAATATGTGTTCTCTTCAGAGACCACACATGGATCCACCATTGTCATTGCATGTGTGTTCTTTTTACTAACAACAACTAGAGTCATTGCATGTGTATTCTTTTCACATACCACATATGCATCCACCAGTGTCATTGAAATGTGTGTTCTTCTCATTGAGGACAGCTAGAGTCATTTCATGTGTGTTCTCTTCAAAGACCACACATTGATCCATCAGTGTCATTGCATGTGTGTTCTTTTTACTAACAACAACTGGAGTCATTTCATGACTATTCTTTTCACATACCACATATGGATCCACCAGTGTCATTGAAATGTGTGTTCTCTTCAGAGACCAAACATGGATCCACCAGTGCCATTGCTTGTAGCCTCTTTTTACTACCAACAACTAGAGTCATTGCATGTGTGTTATTTTCACATACCACATATGGATCCACCAGTGTCATTAAAATGTGTGCTCTTCTCATTAACCATAGCTAGAGTCATTGCATGTGCGTTCTCTTCAGCGACCACACATGGATCCACCAGTGTCATTGCATGTGTGTTCTTTTTACTAATAACAACTGGAGTCATTGCATGTGTATTCTTTTCACATACCACATATGGATCCACCAGTGTCATTGAAATGTGTGTTCTCTTCAGAGACCACTCATGGATCCACCAGTGTCATTGCATGTGTGCTCTTTTTACTAACAACAACCAGTGTCATTGCATGTGTGCTCTTTTTACTAACAAGAACCAAAGTCATTGCATGTGTATTCTCTTCAGAGACCACACATGGATCCACCAGTGTCATTGCATGTGTGTTCTTTTTACTAACAACAACTAGAGTCATTTCATGACTATTCTTTTCACATACCACATATGGATCCACCAGTGTCATTGAAATGTGTGTTCTCTTTAGAGACCACAAATGGATCCACCATTGTCATTGCATGTGTGTTCTTTTTACTAACAACAACTACAGTCATTGCATGTGTGTTCTTTTCACATACCACATATGGATCCACCTGTGTCATTGAAATGTGTGTTCTTCTCATTAACCACAGCTAGAGTCATTGCATGTGTGTTCTCTTCAGAGACCACACATGGATCCACTAGTGTCATTGCATGTGTGTTCTTTTTACTAACAACAACTAGAGTCATTTCATGACTATTCTTTTCACATACCACATATGGATCCACCAGTGTCATTGAAATGTGTGTTCTCTTCAGAGACCACACATGGATCCACCAGTGTCATTGCATGTGTGTTCTTTTTACTAACAACCAGAGTCATTGCATGTGTGTTCTTTTTGCAATCCACCTATGGATCCACCAGTGTCATTGCATCTGTGTTCTTCTCATTAACCACAGCTAGAGTAATTGCATGTGTGTTCTCTTCAGAGACCACACATGGATTCACCAGTGTCAACGCATGTGTGTTCTTTTTACTAACAACAACTGGAGTCATTTCATGACTATTCTTTTCACATACCACATATGGATCCACTAGTGACATTGAAATGTGTGTTCTCTTCAGAGACCACACATGGATCCACCAGTGTCATTGCATGTGTGTTCTTTTCACATACCACATATGGATCTACCAGTGTCATTGCATGTGTGTTCTTCTCATTAACCATAGCTAGAGTCATTGCATTTGTGTTCTCTTCAGAGACCACACACGGATCCACCAGGGTCATTGCATGTGTGTTATTTTTACTGACAACAACTGGAGTCATTTCATGACTATTCTTTTCACATACCACATATGGATCAACCAGTGTCATTGCATGTGTGTTCTTCTCATTAACCACAGCTAGAGTCATTGAAATTTGTGTTCTCTTCTGATACCATACATGGATCCACCAGTGTCATTGCATGTGTGCTCTTTTTACTAACAACAACTAGTGTCATTGCATTTGTGTTCTTCTCATTAACCACAGCTACAGTCATTGCATGTGTGTTCTCTTCAGAGACCACACATGGATCCACCAGTGTCATTGCATGTGTGTTCTGTTTACTAACAACTCGAGTCATTTTAGTGACTATTCTTTTCACATACCACATATGGTCCACCAGTGTCATTGAAATCTGTTATGTCTTTAGAGACCACACATGGATCGACTAGTGTCATTGCATGTGTGTTCTTTTTACTAACAACAACCAGAGTCATTGCATGTATGTTCTTTTCACAATCCACCTATGGATCCACCAGTGTCATTGAAATGTGTGTTATTCTCATTAACCACAGCTAGAGTCATTGCATGTGTGTTCTTTTTAGAGACCGAACATGGATCCACCAGTGTCATTGCATGTGTGTTCTTTTTACTAACAACAACTAGAGTCATTTCATGACTATTGTTTTCACATACCACATATGGATCCACTAGTGTCATTGAAATGTGTGTTCTCTTCAGGGACCACAATTGGATCCACCAGTGTCATTGCATGTGTGTTCTTTTTACTAACAACTAGAGTCATTGCATGTGTGTTCTTTTCACATACCACATATGGATCCACTAGTGTCATTGAAATATGTGTTCTTCTCATTAACCATAGCTAGAGTCATTGCATTTGTGTTCTCTTCAGAGACCACACATGGATCCACCAGTGTCATTGCATGTGTGTTCTTTTTACTAACAACAACTGGAGTCATTGCATGTGTGTTCTTTTCACATACCACATATGGATCCACTAGTGTCATTGAAATGTGTGTTCTCTTTAGAGACCACACATGGATCCACCAATGTCATTGCATGTCTCTTTTTACTAACAACAACCAGTGGCATTGCATGTGTGTTCTTCTCATTCACCACAGCTAGAGTCATTGCATTTGTGTTCTCTTCAGAGATCACACATGGATCCACCAGTGTCATTGCATGCGTGTTCTTTTTACTAACAACAACTGGAGTCATTTCATGACTATTCTTTTCCCATTCCATATATGGATCCACCAGTGTCATTGAAATGTGTGTTCTCTTCAGAGACCAAACATGGATCCACCAGTGTCATTGCATGTTTTCTCTTTTTACTACCAACACCTAGAGTCATTGCATGTGTGTTCTTTTAACATACCACATATGGATCCACCAGTGTCATTAAAATGTGTGTACTTCTCATTAACCACAGCTAGAGTCATTTCATGTGTGTTCTCTTTAGAGACCACACATGGATTCACCAGTGTCATTGCATGTGTGTTATTCTTACTAACAACAACTGGAGTCATTTCATGACTATTTTTTCACATACCACATATGGATCCACCAGTGTCATTGAAATGTGTGTTCTCTTCAGAGACCACACATGGATCCACCAGTGTCATTGCATGTGTGTTGTTTTTACTAACAACAACTAGAGTCATTGCATGTGTGTTCTTTTCACATACCACATATGGATCTACCTGTGTCATTGAAATGTGTGTTCTTCTCATTAACCACAGCTAGAGTCATTGCATGTGTGTTCTCTTTAGAGACCACACATGGATCCAGCAGTGTCATTGCATGTGTATTCTTTTTACTAACAACAACTAGAGTCATTTCATGACTATTCTTTTCACATACCACATATGGATCCACTAGTGTCATTGAAATGTGTGTTCTTCTCATTAACCATAGCTAGAGTCATTGCTGTGTGTTCTCTTGAGAGACCCCACATGGATCCACCAGTGTCATTGCATATGTGTTCTTTTTACTAACAACAACTGGAGTCATTGCATGTGTGTTCTTTTCACACACCACATATGGATCAACCAGTGTCATTGAAATGTGTGTTCTCTTCATAGACCACACATGGCTCCACCAGTGTCATTGCATGTGTGCTCTTTTTACTAACTACAACCAGTGTCATTACATGTGTGTTCTTCACATTAACCACAGCTAGATTCGTTGCACGTGTGTTCTCTTCAGAGACCACACATGGATCCACCAGGGTAATTGCATGTGTGCCCTTTTTACTAACAACAACTAGAGTCATTTCATGACTTTTCTTTTCACATACCAAATGTGGATCCACCAGTGACATTGAAATGTGTGTTCTCTTCAGAGACCACACATGGATCCACCAGTGTCATTGCATTTGTGTTCTTTTTACTAACAACAACCAGAGTCATTGCATGTGTGATCTTTTCACAATCCAGCTATGGATCCACCAGTGTCATTGCATGTGTGTTCTTCTCATTAACCACAGCTAGAGTCATTGCATGTGTGTTCTCTTCAGAGACCACACATGGATTCACCAGTGTCATTGCATATGTCTTCTTTTTACTAACAACAACTGGAGTCATTTCATGACTATTCTTTTCACATACCACATATGGATCCGCCGGTATCATTGAAATGTGTGTTCTCTTCAGAGACCACACATGGATCCACCAGTGTCATTGCATCTGTGTTCTTTTTACTAACAACAACTAGAGTTATTGCATGTGTTTTATTTTCACATACCACATATGGATCCACCTATGTCATTGAAATGTGTGTTCTTCTTATTAACCACGGCTAGAGTCATTGCATGTGTGTTCTCTTCAGAGACCACACATAAATCCACCAGTGTCTTGCATGTGTGTTCTTTTTACTAACAACAACTGGAGTCATTTCATGACTATTCTTTTCACATACCACATATGGATCCACCAGTGTCATTAAAATGTGTGTTCTCTTCAGAGACCACACATGGATCCATCAGTGTCATTGCATGTGTGTTCTTTTTACTAACAACAACTGGAGTCATTTCATGTGTGTTCTTTTCACATAACACATATGGATCCACCAGTGTCATTAAAATGTGTGTTCTCTTCAGTAACCATAGCTAGAGTTATTGCATGTGTGTTCTCTTCAGAGACCACACATCGATCCACTAGTCTCATTGCATGTGTGTTCTTTTTACTAACAACAACTGGAGTCATTGCATGTGTGTTCTTCTCATTAACCACAGCTAGAGTCATTGCATGTGTGTTCTCTTCAGAGACCACACATGGATCCACAAGTGTCATTGCATGTGTGTTCTGTTTACTAACAACTGGAGTCATTTTAATGACTATTCTTTTCACATACCACATATGGATTCACCAGTGTCATTGAAATGTGTGTTGTCTTCAGAGACCACACATGGATCGACTTGTGTCATTGCATGTCTGTTCTTTTTACTAACAACAACCAGAGTCATTGCATGTGTGTTCTTTTCACAATCCACCTATGGATCCACCAGTGTCATTGACATGTGTGTTATTGTCATTAACCACAGCTAGAGTCATTCCATGTGTGTTCTGTTTAGAGACCACACATGGATCCACCAGTGTCATCGCATGTGTGTTCTTTTTACTAACAACAACTAGAGCCATTTCATGACTATTGTTTTCACATACCACATATGGATCCACTAGTGTCAGTGAAATGTGTGTTCTCTTCAGAGACCACACATGGATCCACCAGTGTCATTGCATGTGTGCTCTTTTTACTACAAACAACCAGTGGCATTGCATGTGTGTTCTTCTCATTAACCACATCTAGAGTCATTGCATTTGTGTTCTCTTCAGAGATCACACATGGATCCACCAGTGTCATTGCATGTGTGTTCTTTTTACTAACAACAGCTAGAGTCATTTCATGACTATTCTTTTCACATACCATATATGGATCCACCAGTGTCATTGAAATGTGTGTTCTCTTTAGAGACCAAACATGGATCCACTAGTGTCATTGCATGTTTGCTCTTTTTACTACCAACACCTAGAGTCATTGCATGTGTGTTCTTTTCACATACCACATATGGATCCACCAGTGTCATTAAAATGTGTGTTCTTCTCATTAACCACAGCTAGAGTCATTGCAAGTGTGTTCTCTTCAGCGACCACACATGGATCCACCAGTGTCATTGCATGTGTGTTCTTTTTACTAACAACAATTGGAGACATTGCATGTGTATTCTTTTCACAGACCACATATGGATCCACCAGTGTCATTGAAATGTGTGTTCTCTTCAGAGACCACACATGGATCCACCAGTGTTATTGCATGTGTGTTGTTTTTACTAACAACAACTAGAGTCGTTGCATGTGTGTTCTTTTCACATACCACATATGGATCCACCAGTGTCATTGAAATGTGTGTTCTCTTCAGAGACCACACATGGATCCACCAGTGTCACTACATGTGTGCTCTTTTTACTAACAACAACCAGTGGCATTGCATGTGTGTTCTTCTCATTAACCACAGCTAGAGTCATTGCATTTGTGTTCTCTTCAGAGATCACACATGGATCCACCAGTGTCATTGCATGTGTGTTCTTTTTACTAACAACAACTGCATTTCATGACTATTCTTTTCACATACCATATATGGATCCACCAGTGTCATTGAAATCTGTGTTCTCTTCAGAGACCAAACATGGATCCACCAGTGTCATTGCATGTTTGCTCATTTTACTACCAACACCTAGAGTCATTGCATGTGTGTTCTTTTCACATACCACATATCGATCCACCAGTGTCATTAAAATGTGTGTTCTTCTCATTAACCACAGCTAGAGTCATTGCATGTGTGTTCTCTTCAGCGACCACACATGGGTCCACCAGTGTCATTGCATGTGTGTTATTTTTTACTAACAACAACTGGAGTCATTTCATGACTATTTTTTCACATACCACATATGGATCCACCAGTGTCATTGAAATGTGTGTTCTCTTTAGAGACCACACATGGATCCACCAGTGTCATTGCATGTGTGTTCTTTTTACTAACAACAACTAGAGTCAGTGCATGTGTGTTCTTTTCACCTACCACATATGGATCCACTAGTGTCATTGAAATGTGTGTTCTTCTCATTAACGACAGCTAGAGTCATTGCATGTATGTTCTCTTCAGAGACCACACATGGATCCACCAGTGCCATTGCATGTGTGTTCTTTTTACTAACAACAACTAGAGTCATTTCATGACTATTATTTTCACATACCACATATGGATCCACCAGTGTCATTGAAATGTGTGTTCTCTTCAGAGACCACACATGGATCCACCAGTGTCATTGCATGTGTGCTCTTTTTACTACAAACAACCAGTGGCATCGCATGTGTGTTCTCCTCATTAACCACAGCTAGAGTCATTGCATTTGTGTTCTCTTCAGAGATCACACATGGATCTACCAGTGTCATTGCATGTGTGTTCTTTTTACTAACAACAGCTGGAGTCATTTCATGACTATTCTTTTCACATACCATATATGGATCCACCAGTGTCATTGAAATGTGTGTTCCCTTCAGAGACCAAACATGGATCCACCAGTGTCATTGCATGTTTGCTCTTTTTACTACCAACACCTAGAGTCATTGCATGTGTGTTCTTTTCACATACCACATATGGATCCACCAGTGTCATTAAAATGTGTGTTCTTCTCATTAACCACAGCTAGAGTCATTGTATGTGTGTTCTCTTCAGCGACCACACATGGATCCACCAGTGTCATTGCATGTGTGTTCTTTTTACTAACAACAACTGGAGTCATTGCATGTGTATTCTTTTCACATACCACATATGGATCCACCAGTGTCATTGAAATGTGTGTTCTCTTCAGAGACCACACATGGTTCCACCAGTGTCATTGCATGTGTGTTGTTTTTACTAACAACAACTAGAGTCATTGCATGTGTGTTCTTTTCACATACCACATATGGATCCACCAGTGTCATTGAAATGTGTGTTCTCTTCAGAGACCACACATGGATCCACCAGTGTCACTACATGTGTGCTCTTTTTACTAACAACAACCAGTGGCATTGCATGTGTGTTCTTCTCATTAACCACAGCTAGAGTCATTGCATTTGTGTTCTCTTCAGAGATCACACATGGATCCACCAGTGTCATTGCATGTGTGTTCTTTTTACTAATAACAACTAGAGTCATTTCATGACTATTCTTTTCACAAACCATATATGGATCCACCAGTGTCATTGAAATGTGTGTTCTCTTCAGAGACCAAACATGGATCCACCAGTGTCATTGCATGTTTTCTCATTTTACTACCAACACCTAGAGTCATTGCATGTGTGTTCTTTTCACATACCACATATGGATCCACTAGTGTGATTAAAAGGTGTGTTCTTCTCATTAACCACAGCTAGAGTCATTGCATGTGTGTTCTCTTCAGCGACCACACATGGATCCACTAGTGTCATTGCATGTATGTTATTTTTACTAACAACAACTGGAGTCATTTCATGACTATTTTTTCACATACCACATATGGATCCACCAGTGTCATTGAAATGTGTGTTCTCTTCAGAGACCACACATGGATCCACCAGTGTCATTGCATGTGTGTTGTTTTTACTAACAACAACTAGAGTCATTGCATGTGTGTTCTTTTCACATACCACATATGGATCTACCTGTGTCATTGAAATGTGTTTTCTTCTCATTAACCACAGCTAGAGTCATTGCATGTGTGTTCTCTTTAGAGACCACACATGGAGCTAGAGTCATTGCATGTGAGTTCTCTTTAGAGACCACACATGAATCCACCAGTGTCATTGCATGTGTGTTCTTTTTACTAACAACAACTGGAGTCATTTCATGACTATTCTTTTCACATACCACATATGGATCCACCAGTGTCATTGAAATGTGTGTTCTTCTCATTAACCATAGCTAGAGTCAATGCATGTGTGTTCTCTTGAGAGACCACACATGGATCCACCAGTGTCATTGCATGTGTGTTCTTTTTACTAACAACAACTGGAGTCATTGCATGTGTGTTCTTTTCACACACCACATATGGATCAACCAGTGTCATTGAAATGTGCGTTCTCTTCATAGACCACACATGGATCCACCAGTGTCATTGCATGTGTGCTCTTTTTACTTTCTACAACCAGTGTCATTGGATGTGTGTTCTTCTCATTAACCACAGCTAGATTCGTTGTACGTGTGTTCTCTTCAGAGACCACACATGGATCCACCAGGGTAATTGCATGTGTGCTCTTTTTACTAACAACAACTAGAGTCATTTCATGACTATTCTTTTCACATACCACATGTGGATCCACCAGTGACATTGATATGTGTGTTCTCTTCAGAGACCACACATGGATCCACCAGTGTCATTGCATGTGTGTTCTTTTTACTAGCAATAACCAGAGTCATTGCATGTGTGTTCTTTTCTCAATCCACCTATGGATCCACCAGTGTCATTGAAATGTGTGTTATTCTCATTAACCACAGCTAGAGTCATTGCATGTGTGTTCTTTTCAAAGACCACACATGGATCCACCAGTGTCATTGCATGTGTGTTCTTTTTACTAACAACAACTGGAGTCATTTCATGACTATTTATTTCACATACCACATATGGATCCACTAGTGTCATTGAAATGTGTGTTCTCTTAAGAGACCACACTTGGAATCACCAGTGTCATTGCATGTGTGTTCTTTTTACTAACAACAACTAGAGTCATTTCATGACTATTTTTTCACATACCACATATGGATCCACCAGTGTCATTGAAATGTGTGTTCTCTTCAGAGACCACACATGGATCCACCAGTGTCATTGAATGTGTGTTGTTTTTACTAACAACAACTAGAGTCATTGCATGTGTGTTATTTTCACATACCACTTATGGATCTACCTCTGTCATTGAAATGTGTGTTCTTCTCATTAACCACAGCTAGAGTCATTGCATGTGTGTAATCTTTAGAGACCACACATGGAGCTAGAGTCATTGCATGTGTGTTCTCTTTAGAGACCACACATGAATCCACCAGTGTCATTGTATCTGTGTTCTTTTTACTAACTACAACTAGAGTCATTTCATGGCTATTCTTTTCACATACCACATATGGATCCACCAGTGTCATTGAAATGTGTGTTCTTCTCATTAACCATAGCTAGAGTCATTGCATGTGTGTTCTCTTGAGAGACCACACATGGATCCACCAGTGTCATTGCATGTGTGTTCTTCTCATTAACCACAGCTAGAGTCATTGAATTTGTGTTCACTTCAGAGATCACACATGGATCCACCAGTGTCATTGCATGTGTGTTCTTTTTACTAACAACAACTGGAGTCATTTCATGACTATGTTTTTCACATACCACATATGGATCCACCAGTGTCATTGAAATGTGTGTTCTTCTCATTAACCATAGCTAGAGTCATTGCATGTGTGTTCTCTTGAGAGACCACAGATGGATCCACCAGTGTCATTGCATGTGTGTTCTTTTTACTAACAACAACTGGAGTCATTGCATGTGTGTTCTTTTCACAAACCACATATGGATCAACCAGTGTCATTGAAATGTGTGTTCTCTTCATAGACCACACATGGATCCACCAGTGTCATTGCATGTGTGCTCTTTTTACTAACTACAACCAGTGTCATTGCATGTGTGTTCTTCTCATTAACCACACCTAGATTCATTGCACGTGTGTTCTCTTCAGAGACCACACATGGATCCACCAGGGTAATTGCATGTGTGCTCTTTTTACTAACAACAACTAGAGTCATTTCATGACTATTCTTTTCACATACCACATGTGGATCCACCAGTGACATTGAAATGTGTGTTCTCTTCAGAGACCACACATGGATCCACCAGTGTCATTGCATGTGTGTTCTTTTTACTAACAACAACCAGAGTCATTGCATGTGTGATCTTTTCACAATCCAGCTATGGATCCTCTAGTGTCATTGCATGTGTGTTCTTCTCATTAACCACAGCTAGAGTCATTGCATGTGTGTTCTCTTCAGAGACCACACATGGATTCACCAGTGTCATTGCATATGTCTTCTTTTTACTAACAACAACTGGAGTCATTTCATGACTATTCTTTTCACATACCACATATAGATCCGCTGGTATCATTGAAATGTGTGTTCTCTTCAGAGACCACACATGGATCCACCAGTGTCATTGCATCTGTGTTCTTTTTACTAACAACAACTAGAGTTATTGCTTGTGTGTTCTTTTCACATACCACATATGGATCCACCTGTGTCATTAAAATGTGTGTTCTCTTCAGTAACCATAGCTAGAGTCATTGCATGTGTGTTCTCTTCAGAGACCACGCATGGATCCACTAGTGTCATAGCATCTGTGTTCTTTTTACTAACAACAACTGGAGTCAATTCATGACTATTCTTTTCACATACCAAATATGGATCCACCAGTGTCATTGAAATATGTGTTCTCTTCAGAGACCACACATGGATCCACCAGTGTCATTGCATGTGTGTTCTTTTTACTAACAACAACTGGAGTCATTTCATGTGTGTTCTTTCCACATAACACATATGGATCCACCAGCTTCATTAAAATGTGTGTTCTCTTCAGTAACCATAGCTAGAGTCATTGCATGTGTGTTCTCTTCAGAGACCACACATGGATCCACTAGTGTCATTGCGTGTCTGTTCTTTTTACTAACAGTAACTAGAGTCATTGCATGTGTGTTCTTTTCACACACCACATATGGATCAACCAGTGTCATTTAAATGTGTGTTCTCTTCAGAGACCACACATGGATCCACCAGTGTCATAGCATGTGTGCTCTTTTTACTAGCAACAACCAGTGGCATTGCATGTGCGTTCTTCTCATTAACCACAGCTAGATTCATTGCATGTGTGTTCTCTTCAGAGACCACACATGGATCCACCAGTGACATTGAAATGTGTGGTATTCTCATTAACCATAGCTAGAGTCATTGCACGTGTGTTCTCTTTAGAGACCACACATGGATCCACCAGTGTCATTGCATGTGTGTTCTTTTTACTAACAACAACTGGAGTCATTTCATGACTATTCTTTTCACATACCACATATGGATCCACCAGTCTCATTGAAATGTGTGTTCACTTTAGAGACCAAACATGGATCCACCAGTGTCGTTGCATGTTTGCTCTTTTTACTACCAACAACTAGAGTTATTGCATGTGTGTTCTTTTCACATACCACATATGGATCCACCAGTGTCATTAAAATGTGTGTTCTTCTCATTAACCACAGCTAGAGTCATTTGATGTGTGTTCTCTTCAGCGACCACACATGGATCCACCAGTGTCATTGCATGTGTGTTCTTTTTACTAACAACAACTGGAGTCATTGCATGTGTATTCTTTTCACATACCATATATGGATCCACCAGTGTCATTGAAATGTGTGTTCTCTTTAGAGACCACAAATGGATCCACCATTGTCATTGCATGTGTGTTGTTTTTACTAACAACAACTAGAGTCATTGCATGTGTGTTCTTTTCACATACCACATATGGATCCACCTGTTTCATTGAAATGTGTGTTCTTCTCATTAACCACAGCTAGAGTCATTGCATGTGTGTTCTTTTCAGAGACCACACATGGATCCACTAGTGTCATTGCATGTGAGTTCTTTTTACTAACAACAACTGGAGTCATTTCATGACTATTTATTTCACAGACCACATATGGATCCACTAGTGTCATTGAAATGTGTGTTCTCTTCAGAGACCACACTTGGATCCACCAGTGTCATTGCATGTGTGTTATTTTTACTAACAACAACTAGAGTCATTGCATGTGTGTTATTTTCACATACAACATATGGATCCACTAGTGTCATTGAAATGTGTGTTCTTGTCATTAACCACAGCTAGAGTCATTGCATGTGTGTTCTCTTCAGAGACCACACATGGATCCACCAGTGTCATTGCATGTGTGTTGTTTTTACTAACAACAACTGGAGTCATTGCATGTGTGTCCTTTTCACATACCACATATGGATCCACCAGTGTCATTGAAATGTGTGTTCTCTTCAGAGACCACACATGGATCTACCAGTGTCATTGCATGTGTGCTCTTTGAACTAATAACAACTAGTGGCATTGCATGTGTGTTCTTCTCATTAACCACAGCTAGAGTCATTGAAATGTGTGTTCTCTTCAGAGACCACTCATGGATCCACCAGTGTCATTGCATGTGTGTTCTTTTTACTAACAACAACTGGAGTCATTTCATGACTATTCTTTCCACATACCACTTATGGATCCACCGGTGTCATTGAAATGTGTGTTCTCTTTAGAGACCACAAATGGATCCACCATTGTCATTGCATGTGTGTTCTTTTTACTAACAACAACTAGAGTCATTGCTTGTGTATTCTTCTCACATACCACATATGGATCCACCTGTTTCATTGAAATGTGTGTTCTTCTCATTAACCACAGCTAGAGCCATTGCATGTGCGTTCTCTTCAGAGACCAAACATGGATCCACCAGTGTCATTGCATGCGTGTTCCTTTTACTAACAACAACTAAAGTCATTGCATGTGTGTTATTTTCACATACCACATATGGATCCACCAGTGTCATTGAAATGTGTATTCTCTTCAGAGACCACACATGGATCCACCAGTGTCATTGCATGTGTGCTCTTTTTACAAAGAACAACCAGTGTCATTGCATGTGTGTTCTTCTCATGAAGCACATCTAGAGTCATTGCATTTGTGTTCCCTTCAGAGACCACACATGGATCCACCAGTGTCATTGCATGTGTGTTCTTTTTACTAACAACAACTGGAGTCATTTGATGACTATTCTTTTCACATACCACATATGGATCAACCAGTGTCATTGCATGTGTGTTCTTCTCATTAATCACAGTTAGAGTCATTGAAATTTGTGTTCTCTTCAGAGACCATACATGGATCCACCAGTGTCATTGCATGTGTGCTCTTTTTACTAACAACAACTAGTGTCATTGCATGTGTGTTCTTCTCATTAACCACAACTAGAGTCATTGCATGTGTATTCTCTTCAGAGACCACACATGGATCCACCAGTGTCATTGCATTTGTGTTCTGTTTACTAACAACTGGAGTCATTTTAATGACTATTCTTTTCACATACCACATATGAATCCACCAGTGTCATTGAAATGTGTGTTGTCTTCAGAGACCACACATGGATCGACTAGTGTCATTGCATGTGTGTTCTTTTTACTAACAACAACCAAAGTCATTGCATGTGTGTTCTTTTCACAATCCACCTATGGATCCACCAGTGTCATTGAAATGTGTGTTATTCTCATTAACCACAGCTAGAGTCATTGCATGTGTGTTCTTTTCAGAGACCACACATGGATCCACCAGTGTCATTGCATGTGTGTTCTTTTTACTAACAACAACTGGAGTCATTTCATGACTATTTATTTCACAGACCACATATGGATCCACTAGTGTCATTGAAATGTGTGTTCTCTTCAGAGACCACACTTGGATCCACCAGTGTCATTGCATGTGTGTTCTTTTTACTAACAACAACTAGAGTCATTGCATGTGTGTTCTTTTCACATACCACATATGGATCCACTAGTGTCATTGAAATGTGTGTTCTTCTCATTAACCACAACTAGAGTCATTGCATGTGTGTTCTCTTCAGAGACCACACATGGATCCACCGGTGTCATTGCATGTGTGTTCTTTTTACTAACAACAACTGGAGTCATTGCATGTGTGTTCTTTTCACATACCACATATGGATCCACCAGTGTCATTGAAATGTGTGTTCTCTTCAGAGACCACACATGGATCCACCAGTGTCATTGCATGTGTGCTCTTTTTACTAACAACAACCAGTGGCATTGCATTTGTGTTCTTCTCATTAACCATAGCTAGAGTCATTGAATTTGTGTTCTCTTCAGAGATCACACATGGATCCACTAGTGTCATTGCATGTGTGTTCTTTTTACTAACAACAACTGGAGTCATTTCATGACTATTCTTTTCACATACCATATATGGATCCACCAGTGTCATTGAAATGTGTGTTCTCTTCAGAGACCAAACATGGATCCACCAATGTCACTGCATGTTTGCTCTTTTTACTACCAACACCTAGAGTCATTGCATGTGTGTTCTTTTCACATACCACATATGGATCCACCAGTGTCATTAAAATGTGTGTTCTTCTCATTAACCACAGCTAGAGTCATTGCATGTGTGTTCTCTTCAGCGACCACACATGGATCCACTAGTGTCATTGCATGTGTATTCTTTTTACTAACAACAACTGGAGTCATTGCATGTGTGTTCTTCTCATTAACCACAGCTAGAGTCATTGAAATTTGTGTTCTCTTTAGAGACCATACATGCATCCACCAGTGTCATTGCATGTGTGCTCTTTTTACTAACAACAAATAGTGTCATTGCATGTGTGTTCTTCTCATTAAGCACAACTAGAGTCATTGCATGTGTGTTCTCTTCAGAGACCACACATGGATCCACCAGTGTCATTGCATGTGTGTTCTGTTTACTAACAACTGGAGTCATTTTAATGACTATTCTTTTCACATACCACATATGGATCCACCAGTGTCATTGAAATGTGTGTTGTCTTTAGAGACCACACATGGATCGACTAGTGTCATTGCATGTGTGTTCTTTTTACTAACAACAACCAAAGTCATTGCATGTGTGTTCTTTTCACAATCCACCTATGGATCCACCAGTGTCATTGAAATGTGTGTTCTTTTCATTAACCACAGCTAGAGTCATTGCATGTGTGTTCTTTTCAGAGACCACACATGGATCCACCAGTGTCATTGCATGTGTGTTCTTTTTACTAACAACAACTGGAGTCATTTCATGACTATTTATTTCACAGACCACATATGGATCCACTAGTGTCATTGAAATGTGTGTTCTCTTCAGAGACCACAGCTGGATCCACCAGTGTCATTGCATGTGTGTTCTTTTTACTAACGACAACTAGAGTCATTGCATGTGTGTTCTTTTCACATACCACATATGGATCCACTAGTGTCATTGAAATGTGTGTTCTTCTCATTAACCACAACTAGAGTCATTGCATGTGTGTTCTCTTCAGATACCACACATGGATCCACCGGTGTCATTGCATGTGTGTTCTTTTTACTAACAACAACTGGAGTCATTGCATGTGTGTTCTTTTCACATACCACATATGGATCCACCAGTGTCATTGAAATGTGTGTTCTCTTTAGAGACCACACATGGATCCACCAGTGTCATTGCATGTGTGCTCTTTTTACTAACAACAACCAGTGGCATTGCATGTGTGTTCTTCTCATTAACCATAGCTAGAGTCATTGAATTTGTGTTCTCTTCAGAGATCACACATGGATCCACTAGTGTCATTGCATGTGTGTTCTTTTTACTAACAACAACTGGAGTCATTTCATGACTATTCTTTTCACATACCATATATGGATCCACCAGTGTCATTGAAATGTGTGTTCTCTTCAGATACCAAACATGGATCCACCAATGTCACTGCATGTTTGCTCTTTTTACTACCAACACCTAGAGTCATTGCATGTGTGTTCTTTTCACATACCACATATGGATCCACCAGTGTCATTGAAATGTGTGTTCTTCTCATTAACCACAGCTAGAGTCATTGCATGTGTGTTCTCTTCAGCGACCACACATGGATCCACCAGTGTCATTGCATGTGTGTTCTTTTTACTAACAACAATTGGAGACATTGCATGTGTATTCTTTTCACAGACCACATATGGATCCACCAGTGTCATTGAAATGTGTGTTCTCTTCAGAGACCACACATGGATCCACCAGTGTTATTGCATGTGTGTTGTTTTTACTAACAACAACTAGAGTCGTTGCATGTGTGTTCTTTTCACATAGCACATATGGATCCACCAGTGTCATTGAAATGTGTGTTCTCTTTAGAGACCACAAATGGATCCACCATTGTCATTGCATGTGTGTTCTTTTTACTAACAACAACTGGAGTCATTGCATGTGTTTTCTTTTCACACACCACATATGGATCAACCAGTGTCATTGCATGTGTGTTCTTTTTACCAACAGCAACTGGAGTCATTTGATGACTATTTATTTCACATACCACATATGGATCCACTAGTGTCATTGAAATGTGTGTTCTCTTCAAAGACCACACTTGGATCCACCAGTGTCATTGCATGTGTGTTCTTTTTACTAACAACAACTGGAGTCATTTCATGACTATTTTTTCACATACCACATATGGATCCACCAGTGTCATTGAAATGTGTGTTCTCTTCAGAGACCACACATGGATCCACCAGTGTCATTGCATGTGTGTTGTTTTTACTAAAAACAACTAGAGTCATTGCATGTGTGTTCTTTTCACATACCACATATGGATCTACCTGTGTCATTGAAATGTGTGTTCTTCTCATTAACCACAGCTAGAGTCATTGCATGTGTGTTCTCTTTAGAGACCACACATGGAGCTACAGTCATTGCATGTGTGTTCTCTTTAGAGGCCACACATGAATCCACCATTGTCATTGCATGTGTGTTCTTTTTACTAACAACAACTAGAGTCATTTCAAGACTATTCTTTTCACATACCACATATGGATCCACCAGTGTCATTGAAATGTGTGTTCTTCTCATTAACCATAGCTAGAGTCATTGCATGTGTGTTCTCTAGAGAGACCACACATGGATCCACCAGTGTCATTGCATGTGTGTTCTTCTCATTAACCACAGCTAGAGTCATTGAAATTTGTGTTCTCTTTAGAGACCATACATGCATCCACCAGTGTCATTGCATGTGTGCTCTTTTTACTAACAACAAACAGTGTCATTGCATGTGTGTTCTTCTCATTAACCACAACTAGAGTCATTGCATGTGTGTTCTCTTCAGAGACCACACATGGATCCACCAGTGTCATTGCATGTGTGTTCTTTTTACTAACAACAACTGGAGTCATTTCATGACTATTTATTTCACAGACCACATATGGATCCACTAGTGTCATTGAAATGTGTGTTCTCTTCAGAGACCACACCTGGATCCACCAGTGTCATTGCATGTGTGTTCTTTTTACTAACGACAACTAGAGTCATTGCATGTGTGTTCTTTTCACATAGCACATATGGATCCACCAGTGTCATTGAAATGTGTGTTCTCTTCAGAGACCACACATGGATCCACCAGTGTCATTGCATGTGTGCTGTTTTTACTAAAAACAACTAGAGTCATTGCATGTGTGTTCTTTTCACATACCACATATGGATCTACCTGTGTCATTGAAATGTGTGTTCTTCTCATTAACCACAGCTAGAGTCATTGCATGTGTGTTCTCTTTAGAGACCACACATGGAGCTACAGTCATTGCATGTGTGTTCTCTTTAGAGGCCACACATGAATCCACCATTGTCATTGCATGTGTGTTCTTTTTACTAACAACAACTAGAGTCATTTCAAGACTATTCTTTTCACAAACCACATATGGATCCACCAGTGTCATTGAAATGTGTGTTCTTCTCATTAACCATAGCTAGAGTCATTGCATGTGTGTTCTCTAGAGAGACCACACATGGATCCACCAGTGTCATTGCATGTGTGTTCTTCTCATTAACCACAGCTAGAGTCATTGAAATTTGTGTTCTCTTTAGAGACCATACATGCATCCACCAGTGTCATTGCATGTGTGCTCTTTTTACTTACAACAAATAGTGTCATTGCATGTGTGTTCTTCTCATTAACCACAACTAGAGTCATTGCATGTGTGTTCTCTTCAGACACCACACATGGATCCACCAGTGTCATTGCATGTGTGTTCTGTTTACTAACAACTGGAGTCATCTTAATGACTATTCTTTTCACATACCACATATGGATCCACCAGTGTCATTGAAATGTGTGTTGTCTTCAGAGACCACACATGGATCGACTAGTGTCATTGCATGTGTGTTCTTTTTACTAACAACAACTAGAGTCATTGCATGTGTGTTCTTTTCACATACCACATATGGATCCACCTGTCTCATTGAAATGTGTGTTCTTCTCATTAACCACAGCTAGAGTCATTGCATGTGTGTTGTCTTCAGAGACCACACATGGATCCACTAGTGTCGTTGCATGTGTGTTCTTTTTACTAACAACAACTGGAGTCATTGCATGTGTGTTCTTTTCACACACCACATATGGATCAACCAGTGTCATTGAAATGTGCGTTCTCTTCATAGACCACACATGGATCCACTAGTGTCATTGCATGTGTGCTGTTTTTACTTTCTACAACCAGTGTCATTGGATGTGTGTTCTTCTCATTAACCACAGCTACATTCGTTGCACGTGTGTTCTCTTCAGAGACCACACATGGATCCACCAGGGTAATTGTGTGTGTGCTCTTTTTACTAACAACAACTAGAGTCATTTCATGACTATTCTTTTCACATACCACATGTGGATCCACCAGTGACATTGAAATGTGTGTTCTCTTCAGAGACCACACATGGATCCACCAGTGTCATTGCATGTGTGTTCTTTTTACTAGCAACAACCAGAGTCATTGCATGTGTGTTCTTTTCACAATCCACCTATGGATCCACCAGTGTCATTGAAATGTGTGTTATTCTCATTAACCACAGCTAGAGTCATTGCATGTGTGTTCTTTTCAAAGACCACACATGGATCCACCAGTGTCATTGCATGTGTGTTCTTTTTACTAACAACAACTGGAGTCATTTGATTACTATTTATTTCACATACCACATATGGATCCACTAGTGTCATTGAAATGTGTGTTCTCTTCAGAGACCACACTTGGATCCACCAGTGTCATTGCATGTGTGTTCTTTTTACTAACAACAACTGGAGTCATTTCATGACTATTTTTTCACATACCACATATGGATCCACCAGTGTCATTGAAATGTGTGTTCTCTTCAGAGACCACACATGGATCCACCAGTGTCATTGCATGTGTGTTGTTTTTACTAAAAACAACTAGAGTCACTGCATGTGTGTTCTTTTCACATACCACATATGGATCTACCTGTGTCATTGAAATGTGTGTTCTTCTCATTAACCACAGCTAGAGTCATTGCATGTGTGTTCTCTTTAGAGACCACACATGGAGCTACAGTCATTGCATGTGTGTTCTCTTTAGAGGCCACACAAGAATCCACCATTGTCATTGCATGTGTGTTCTTTTTACTAACAACAACTAGAGTCATTTCAAGACTATTCTTTTCACATACCACATATGGATCCACCAGTGTCATTGAAATGTGTGTTCTTCTCATTAACCATAGCTAGAGTCATTGCATGTGTGTTCTCTAGAGAGACCACACATGGATCCACCAGTGTCATTGCATGTGTGTTCTTCTCATTAACCACAGCTAGAGTCATTGAAATTTGTGTTCTCTTTAGAGACCATACATGCATCCACCAGTGTCATTGCATGTGTGCTCTTTTCACATACCACATATGGATCCACTAGTGTCATTGAAATGTGTGTTCTTCTCATTAACCACAACTAGAGTCATTGCATGTGTGTTCTCTTCAGAGACCACACATGGATCCACCGGTGTCATTGCATGTGTGTTCTTTTTACTAACAACAACTGGAGTCATTGCATGTGTGTTCTTTTCACATACCACATATGGATCCACCAGTGTCATTGAAATGTGTGTTCTCTTTAGAGACCACACATGGATCCACCAGTGTCATTGCATGTGTGCTCTTTTTACTAACAACAACCAGTGGCATTGCATGTGTGTTCTTCTCATTAACCATAGCTAGAGTCATTGAATTTGTGTTCTCTTCAGAGATCACACATGGATCCACTAGTGTCATTGCATGTGTGTTCTTTTTACTAACAACAACTGGAGTCATTTCATGACTATTCTTTTCACATACCATATATGGATCCACCAGTGTCATTGAAATGTGTGTTCTCTTTAGAGACCAAACATGGATCCACCAATGTCACTGCATGTTTGCTCTTTTTACTACCAACACCTAGAGTCATTGCATGTGTGTTCTTTTCACATACCACATATGGATCCACCAGTGTCATTAAAATGTGTGTTCTTCTCATTAACCACAGCTAGAGTCATTGCATGTGTGTTCTCTTCAGCGACCACACATGGATCCACCAGTGTCATTGCATGTGTGTTCTTTTTACTAACAACAATTGGAGACATTGCATGTGTATTCTTTTCACAGACCACATATGGATCCACCAGTGTCATTGAAATGTGTGTTCTCTTCAGAGACCACACATGGATCCACCAGTGTTATTGCATGTGTGTTGTTTTTACTAACAACAACTAGAGTCGTTGCATGTGTGTTCTTTTCACATAGCACATATGGATCCACCAGTGTCATTGAAATGTGTGTTCTCTTTAGAGACCACAAATGGATCCACCATTGTCATTGCATGTGTGTTCTTTTTACTAACAACAACTGGAGTCATTGCATGTGTGTTCTTTTCACACACCACATATGGATCAACCAGTGTCATTGCATGTGTGTTCTTTTTACCAACAACAACTGGAGTCATTTGATGACTATTTATTTCACATACCACATATGGATCCACTAGTGTCATTGAAATGTGTGTTCTCTTCAGAGACCACACTTGGATCCACCAGTGTCATTGCATGTGTGTTCTTTTTACTAACAACAACTGGAGTCATTTCATGACTATTTTTTCACATACCACATATGGATCCACCAGTGTCATTGAAATGTGTGTTCTCTTCAGAGACCACACATGGATCCACCAGTGTCATTGCATGTGTGTTGTTTTTACTAAAAACAACTAGAGTCATTGCATGTGTGTTCTTTTCACATACCACATATGGATCTACCTGTGTCATTGAAATGTGTGTTCTTCTCATTAACCACAGCTAGAGTCATTGCATGTGTGTTCTCTTTAGAGACCACACATGGAGCTACAGTCATTGCATGTGTGTTCTCTTTAGAGGCCACACATGAATCCACCATTGTCATTGCATGTGTGTTCTTTTTACTAACAACAACTAGAGTCATTTCAAGACTATTCTTTTCACATACCACATATGGATCCACCAGTGTCATTGAAATGTGTGTTCTTCTCATTAACCATAGCTAGAGTCATTGCATGTGTGTTCTCTAGAGAGACCACACATGGATCCACCAGTGTCATTGCATGTGTGTTCTTCTCATTAACCACAGCTAGAGTCATTGAAATTTGTGTTCTCTTTAGAGACCATACATGCATCCACCAGTGTCATTGCATGTGTGCTCTTTTTACTAACAACAAACAGTGTCATTGCATGTGTGTTCTTCTCATTAACCACAACTAGAGTCATTGCATGTGTGTTCTCTTCAGAGACCACACATGGATCCACCAGTGTCATTGCATGTGTGTTCTTTTTACTAACAACAACTGGAGTCATTTCATGACTATTTATTTCACAGACCACATATGGATCCACTAGTGTCATTGAAATGTGTGTTCTCTTCAGAGACCACACCTGGATCCACCAGTGTCATTGCATGTGTGTTCTTTTTACTAACGACAACTAGAGTCATTGCATGTGTGTTCTTTTCACATAGCACATATGGATCCACCAGTGTCATTGAAATGTGTGTTCTCTTCAGAGACCACACATGGATCCACCAGTGTCATTGCATGTGTGTTGTTTTTACTAAAAACAACTAGAGTCATTGCATGTGTGTTCTTTTCACATACCACATATGGATCTACCTGTGTCATTGAAATGTGTGTTCTTCTCATTAACCACAGCTAGAGTCATTGCATGTGTGTTCTCTTTAGAGACCACACATGGAGCTACAGTCATTGCATGTGTGTTCTCTTTAGAGGCCACACATGAATCCACCATTGTCATTGCATGTGTGTTCTTTTTACTAACAACAACTAGAGTCATTTCAAGACTATTCTTTTCACAAACCACATATGGATCCACCAGTGTCATTGAAATGTGTGTTCTTCTCATTAACCATAGCTAGAGTCATTGCATGTGTGTTCTCTAGAGAGACCACACATGGATCCACCAGTGTCATTGCATGTGTGTTCTTCTCATTAACCACAGCTAGAGTCATTGAAATTTGTGTTCTCTTTAGAGACCATACATGCATCCACCAGTGTCATTGCATGTGTGCTCTTTTTACTTACAACAAATAGTGTCATTGCATGTGTGTTCTTCTCATTAACCACAACTAGAGTCATTGCATGTGTGTTCTCTTCAGACACCACACATGGATCCACCAGTGTCATTGCATGTGTGTTCTGTTTACTAACAACTGGAGTCATCTTAATGACTATTCTTTTCACATACCACATATGGATCCACCAGTGTCATTGAAATGTGTGTTGTCTTCAGAGACCACACATGGATCGACTAGTGTCATTGCATGTGTGTTCTTTTTACTAACAACAACTAGAGTCATTGCATGTGTGTTATTTTCACATACCACATATGGATCCACCTGTCTCATTGAAATGTGTGTTCTTCTCATTAACCACAGCTAGAGTCATTGCATGTGTGTTGTCTTTAGAGACCACACATGGATCCACTAGTGTCGTTGCATGTGTGTTCTTTTTACTAACAACAACTGGAGTCATTGCATGTGTGTTCTTTTCACACACCACATATGGATCAACCAGTGTCATTGAAATGTGCGTTCTCTTCATAGACCACACATGGATCCACTAGTGTCATTGCATGTGTGCTGTTTTTACTTTCTACAACCAGTGTCATTGGATGTGTGTTCTTCTCATTAACCACAGCTAGATTCGTTGCACGTGTGTTCTCTTCAGAGACCACACATGGATCCACCAGGGTAATTGTGTGTGTGCTCTTTTTACTAACAACAACTAGAGTCATTTCATGACTATTCTTTTCACATACCACATGTGGATCCACCAGTGACATTGAAATGTGTGTTCTCTTCAGAGACCACACATGGATCCACCAGTGTCATTGCATGTGTGTTCTTTTTACTAGCAACAACCAGAGTCATTGCATGTGTGTTCTTTTCACAATCCACCTATGGATCCACCAGTGTCATTGAAATGTGTGTTATTCTCATTAACCACAGCTAGAGTCATTGCATGTGTGTTCTTTTCAAAGACCACACATGGATCCACCAGTGTCATTGCATGTGTGTTCTTTTTACTAACAACAACTGGAGTCATTTGATTACTATTTATTTCACATACCACATATGGATCCACTAGTGTCATTGAAATGTGTGTTCTCTTCAGAGACCACACTTGGATCCACCAGTGTCATTGCATGTGTGTTCTTTTTACTAACAACAACTGGAGTCATTTCATGACTATTTTTTCACATACCACATATGGATCCACCAGTGTCATTGAAATGTGTGTTCTCTTCAGAGACCACACATGGATCCACCAGTGTCATTGCATGTGTGTTGTTTTTACTAAAAACAACTAGAGTCACTGCATGTGTGTTCTTTTCACATACCACATATGGATCTACCTGTGTCATTGAAATGTGTGTTCTTCTCATTAACCACAGCTAGAGTCATTGCATGTGTGTTCTCTTTAGAGACCACACATGGAGCTACAGTCATTGCATGTGTGTTCTCTTTAGAGGCCACACAAGAATCCACCATTGTCATTGCATGTGTGTTCTTTTTACTAACAACAACTAGAGTCATTTCAAGACTATTCTTTTCACATACCACATATGGATCCACCAGTGTCATTGAAATGTGTGTTCTTCTCATTAACCATAGCTAGAGTCATTGCATGTGTGTTCTCTAGAGAGACCACACATGGATCCACCAGTGTCATTGCATGTGTGTTCTTCTCATTAACCACAGCTAGAGTCATTGAAATTTGTGTTCTCTTTAGAGACCATACATGCATCCACCAGTGTCATTGCATGTGTGCTCTTTTTACTAACAACAAATAGTGTCATTGCATGTGTGTTCTTCTCATTAACCACAACTAGATTCATTGCATGTGTGTTCTCTTCAGAGACCACACATGGATCCACCAGTGTCATTGCATGTGTGTTCTGTTTACTAACAACTGGAGTCATTTTAATGACTATTCTTTTCACATACCACATATGGATCTACCAGTGTCATTGAAATGTGTGTTGTCTTCACAGACCACACATGGATCGACTAGTGTCATTGCATGTGTGTTCTTTTTACTAACAACAACCAAAGTCATTGCATGTGTGTTCTTTTCACAATCCACCTATGGATCCACCAGTGTCATTGAAATGTGTGTTATTCTCATTAACCACAGCTAGAGTCATTGCATGTGTGTTCTTTTCAGAGACCACACATGGATCCACCAGTGTCATTGCATGTGTGTTCTTTTTACTAACAACAAAAGGAGTCATTGCATGTGTGTTCTTTTCACATACCACATATGGATCCTCCAGTGTCATTGAAATTTGTGTACTCTTTAGAGACCATACATGCATCCACCAGTGTCATTGCATGTGTGCTCTTTTTACTAACAACAAATAGTGTCATTGCATGTGTGTTCTTCTCATTAACCACAACTAGAGTCATTGCATGTGTGTTCTCTTCAGAGACCACACATGGATCCACCAGTGTCATTGCATGTGTGTTCTGTTTACTAACAACTGGAGTCATTTTAATGACTATTCTTTTCACATACCACATATGGATCCACCAGTGTCATTGAAATGTGTGTTGTCTTCAGAGACCACACATGGATCGACTAGTGTCATTGCATGTGTGTTCTTTTTACTAACAACAACCAAAGTCATTGCATGTGTGTTCTTTTCACAATCCACCTATGGATCCACCAGTGTCATTGAAATGTGTGTTCTCTTCAGAGACCACACATGGATCCACCAGTGTCATTGCCTGTGTGTTCCTTTTACTAACAACAACTAGAGTCATTGCATGTGTGTTCTTTTCACATACCACATATGGATCCACCTGTTTCATTGAAATGTGTGTTCTTCTCATTAACCACAGCTAGAGTCATTGCATGTGTGTTCTTTTTAGAGACCACACATGGATCCACTAGTGTCATTGCATGTGAGTTCTTTTTACTAACAACAACTGGAGTCATTTCATGACTATTTATTTCACAGACCACATATGGATCCACTAGTATCATTGAAATGTGTGTTCTCTTCAGAGACCACACTTGGATCCACCAGTGTCATTGCATGTGTGTTATTTTTACTAACAACAACTAGAGTCATTGCATGTGTGTTATTTTCACATACAACATATGGATCCACTAGTGTCATTGAAATGTGTGTTCTTGTCATTAACCACAGCTAGAGTCATTGCATGTGTGTTCTCTTCAGAGACCACACATGGATCCACCAGTGTCATTGCATGTGTGTTGTTTTTACTAACAACAACTGGAGTCATTGCATGTGTGTCCTTTTCACATACCACATATGGATCCACCAGTGTCATTGAAATGTGTGTTCTCTTCAGAGACCATACATGGATCTACCAGTGTCATTGCATGTGTGCTCTTTGAACTAACAACAACTAGTGGCATTGCATGTGTGTTCTTCTCATTAACCACAGCTAGAGTCATTGAAATGTGTGTTCTCTTCAGAGACCACTCATGGATCCACCAGTGTCATTGCATGTGTGTTCTTTTTACTAACAACAACTGGAGTCATTTCATGACTATTCTTTCCACATACCACTTATGGATCCACCGGTGTCATTGAAATGTGTGTTCTCTTTAGAGACCACAAATGGATCCACCATTGTCATTGCATGTGTGTTCTTTTTACTAACAACAACTAGAGTCATTGCTTGTGTATTCTTCTCACATACCACATATGGATCCACCTATTTCATTGAAATGTGTGTTCTTCTCATTAACCACAGCTAGAGCCATTGCATGTGCGTTCTCTTCAGAGACCAAACATGGATCCACCAGTGTCATTGCATGCGTGTTCCTTTTACTAACAACAACTAAAGTCATTGCATGTGTGTTATTTTCACATACCACATATGGATCCACCAGTGTCATTGAAATGTGTATTCTCTTCAGAGACCACACATGGATCCACCAGTGTCATTGCATGTGTGCTCTTTTTACAAAGAACAACCAGTGTCATTGCATGTGTGTTCTTCTCATGAAGCACATCTAGAGTCATTGCATTTGTGTTCCCTTCAGAGACCACACATGGATCCACCAGTGTCATTGCATGTGTGTTCTTTTTACTAACAACAACTGGAGTCATTTGATGACTATTCTTTTCACATACCACATATGGATCAACCAGTGTCATTGCATGTGTGTTCTTCTCATTAATCACAGTTAGAGTCATTGAAATTTGTGTTCTCTTCAGAGACCATACATGGATCCACCAGTGTCATTGCATGTGTGCTCTTTTTACTAACAACAACTAGTGTCATTGCATGTGTGTTCTTCTCATTAACCACAACTAGAGTCATTGCATGTGTATTCTCTTCAGAGACCACACATGGATCCACCAGTGTCATTGCATTTGTGTTCTGTTTACTAACAACTGGAGTCATTTTAATGACTATTCTTTTCACATACCACATATGAATCCACCAGTGTCATTGAAATGTGTGTTGTCTTCAGAGACCACACATGGATCGACTAGTGTCATTGCATGTGTGTTCTTTTTACTAACAACAACCAAAGTCATTGCATGTGTGTTCTTTTCACAATCCACCTATGGATCCACCAGTGTCATTGAAATGTGTGTTATTCTCATTAACCACAGCTAGAGTCATTGCATGTGTGTTCTTTTCAGAGACCACACATGGATCCACCAGTGTCATTGCATGTGTGTTCTTTTTACTAACAACAACTGGAGTCATTTCATGACTATTTATTTCACAGACCACATATGGATCCACTAGTGTCATTGAAATGTGTGTTCTCTTCAGAGACCACACTTGGATCCACCAGTGTCATTGCATGTGTGTTCTTTTTACTAACAACAACTAGAGTCATTGCATGTGTGTTCTTTTCACATACCACATATGGATCCACTAGTGTCATTGAAATGTGTGTTCTTCTCATTAACCACAACTAGAGTCATTGCATGTGTGTTCTCTTCAGAGACCACACATGGATCCACCGGTGTCATTGCATGTGTGTTCTTTTTACTAACAACAACTGGAGTCATTGCATGTGTGTTCTTTTCACATACCACATATGGATCCACCAGTGTCATTGAAATGTGTGTTCTCTTCAGAGACCACACATGGATCCACCAGTGTCATTGCATGTGTGCTCTTTTTACTAACAACAACCAGTGGCATTGCATGTGTGTTCTTCTCATTAACCATAGCTAGAGTCATTGAATTTGTGTTCTCTTCAGAGATCACACATGGATCCACTAGTGTCATTGCATGTGTGTTCTTTTTACTAACAACAACTGGAGTCATTTCATGACTATTCTTTTCACATACCATATATGGATCCACCAGTGTCATTGAAATGTGTGTTCTCTTCAGAGACCAAACATGGATCCACCAATGTCACTGCATGTTTGCTCTTTTTACTACCAACACCTAGAGTCATTGCATGTGTGTTCTTTTCACATACCACATATGGATCCACCAGTGTCATTAAAATGTGTGTTCTTCTCATTAACCACAGCTAGAGTCATTGCATGTGTGTTCTCTTCAGCGACCACACATGGATCCACTAGTGTCATTGCATGTGTATTCTTTTTACTAACAACAACTGGAGTCATTGCATGTGTGTTCTTCTCATTAACCACAGCTAGAGTCATTGAAATTTGTGTTCTCTTTAGAGACCATACATGCATCCACCAGTGTCATTGCATGTGTGCTCTTTTTACTAACAACAAATAGTGTCATTGCATGTGTGTTCTTCTCATTAAGCACAACTAGAGTCATTGCATGTGTGTTCTCTTCAGAGACCACACATGGATCCACCAGTGTCATTGCATGTGTGTTCTGTTTACTAACAACTGGAGTCATTTTAATGACTATTCTTTTCACATACCACATATGGATCCACCAGTGTCATTGAAATGTGTGTTGTCTTTAGAGACCACACATGGATCGACTAGTGTCATTGCATGTGTGTTCTTTTTACTAACAACAACCAAAGTCATTGCATGTGTGTTCTTTTCACAATCCACCTATGGATCCACCAGTGTCATTGAAATGTGTGTTCTTTTCATTAACCACAGCTAGAGTCATTGCATGTGTGTTCTTTTCAGAGACCACACATGGATCCACCAGTGTCATTGCATGTGTGTTCTTTTTACTAACAACAACTGGAGTCATTTCATGACTATTTATTTCACAGACCACATATGGATCCACTAGTGTCATTGAAATGTGTGTTCTCTTCAGAGACCACAGCTGGATCCACCAGTGTCATTGCATGTGTGTTCTTTTTACTAACAACAACTAGAGTCATTGCATGTGTGTTCTTTTCACATACCACATATGGATCCACTAGTGTCATTGAAATGTGTGTTCTTCTCATTAACCACAACTAGAGTCATTGCATGTGTGTTCTCTTCAGAGACCACACATGGATCCACCGGTGTCATTGCATGTGTGTTCTTTTTACTAACAACAACTGGAGTCATTGCATGTGTGTTCTTTTCACATACCACATATGGATCCACCAGTGTCATTGAAATGTGTGTTCTCTTCAGAGACCACACATGGATCCACCAGTGTCATTGCATGTGTGCTCTTTTTACTAACAACAACCAGTGG